>PUFA01000023.1:5000000-10000000 GCA_003508835.1 Eonycteris spelaea
CAGTCAACTGTTTGTTCATCCGAGAGAGAATGAGATAGAACAAGACATGAGAAACAGCTTTTGTTGTTCAGACAGCTCACCTGAGCACATGGTACCTTCACTCCGCAGTAAGCGGGAAATGGGAGACGTCCGCTTTTCCCTTAGGTTCGCGGGGCAGGAGCCTCGTGCCTGTGTTACGTGTTGAATATTTAATGATCTGTCAGCTTTTGTGACCTAGCCCTCACCGCAGACCAGCTCCTTCCTCTGGCGCTTAGCCAACACTGGAGTGTGTTCCTCCTTTCGGTGTCCGGTGTGGGGACTGCTTAAGACATTTTCAAGGAAAATTCTGACTTTTTGTCATTTTCACTTTATTGGCTGAGTTTAGAACCTCACTCATGTATAAGGCAGCTTTATATACATTTTAAAACGATAATAAAGGAACATAGAATAAAACCGGACTTATATATCAAAATATGAAGTTTTCTGTAGGTGATAGGATTATGAAAACCTTTTTCCAGTCTACTTCTCAGAATTTGGCAAATTCTCTACGGTGAGAATGTATTGCTTTTGTAAGTAGTTATTTTGGATAGCCAAAGCACACTTAAAATGAGATTTTCAGTAACTCTTTGTAAAAATTTACTTGTCTAAAATATAATTTAAAGTCATATTACTATAAGAATTTTAGCTACAGGGCTTTCCTAGTAACGGCTACCATTTATTGAGTACTTACTGCATACCAGGCTCTGTGTGAAGGACTTGAGATGCATTTTTAACCCTTGCAATACTCCTGTAAAGTTTACCTGCTGGGCTCTCCATTTTACAGATAGTACCTATTGTGATTATAACTAATATTTATTGAACATGTATCATGAGCACTGTTTTCATCACATTTGTTTACTTGTTTAACCTGAGGCCGACAACTTTCCCAAGATGATCCCATAAATTGGAGCCAGGACTGCGTGTGGACAGTTCGGCTGCAGAGCCCACACTCCTTCCAGCGTGTGGTACAGATGAGCGGCCCGAGCTTGTGGGCCTCCTTGCACAGTGGTCGCGTGGGGCTCCAGCCTAGATCCACTTCTGCCCTTCCCCATTGTACCTTCTTCTTTCTGTGAAAATCCATGGTCTTCTTAGAAACTTAAAAAAAATACTTTAATATTTACATCTCGGCTATTAAGGCATCACCTGAAGGAAACTCTGGTTGAACCACAGAAGTAAAACAGAAGCTATGCCTACGATTGTTTTGGACATTTTGGACATCTAGGCACTAACAATGGGCTGTGGTTACAAATAGGAAACCAAAATGAGAACATTGTTACTTGTTATTTTTTTTCTTTAAAAATAATCATTTCTTGGATGAGTTAAGACAGGCTTGAAAGGCGAAGAGTCCTTGGCAAACGTGGCGAAGGGCGTTATTAAGGGCAGGGATCGGAAATGGCTTTTTTTTCGGTCTAACTTCATACCTACAAATTATAAGCGAAGGCTGAAGGAGTTAGCTAAATACGTCAGTACTACACACTTTTGTGGTAGGACCAAAACACTTAACTCTCAGGCACCGAAAGAACAAAGCAAGCATGCTTTCATTACTAGAGACATAATAGTGCCAAAGGCTGCAAAGCATTCGGCACAGTATAACCATCTCTAGGTGCCTAAAGTAAAGGTATCTAGTGGGGACAGCTGGTAGACTCTTCTCAAAGTCCGTCCCCATTCCACAGCTGACATGATCCCCCGTTGGCTCCACTGGGGCAGCCACATGGCAATTCTCATTTTACCTGGCTCAGACTTATTTTAAATAAATTAACTGACAGACTTCAGTTATTCAGCAAAAATGTTTGCTCTAAAATATAAAATTAGAGATGACCCCACTCTCTTTCTTGGTAAGTTTTTAGTTCAGCTAACCATCACCTTGAAAATGTAAAATGTTAAAAAATGTAAACCGTTAACAACAACAAAAAAAACCAGTATGTATGTAATGTATATCTAAAGAGAAACATATCCAAATTGTAGGAGGAGGAATTTGTATCAAAATAACATCCAAGGTCTGTGAATTGTTTAACTTTTTGTGGGCTTACTGCTGATCTGTAAAATAGAAATAACTACTTCACAAGGTTGTCGCAAAGGTCAAATAGACAATGTATTTATAAAGAGGTATAATTCCTTTAAAAATTAAGAGGGTATATGTAATATTCCATGTGAGTAGTTTTCCTGTCTAATTTAAATGTCCCTTTTCCATGCGAAGTTACAGCTCAATTTGTGTCTGTGTTCTAAAAGTCAGCACTCCTCATGTTAAAACATGTATTTTCTTTCTTACAGGCACCATGAGTACATTCTGAGTCCCAGGATGGTACGGAGTAAGCCAGCGGATTGCAGGCATGTTGTGGACGTTGCTGATGAGATCCCAGCCTTGCAAGCTGTGTTCTTTGAGAAGGGGGCTGTCGGCTCCCAAACACAGACCTTTACCAAGCTTCACCTACACAACTGACAACCAGTCAAAAAAAGAAAACAAACAAACAGTGGAAAAATTCTATAAATTTTCAGTTGACGTCAGGAAAATTCGCAGATTAAAAGAATGGGTGCTTTTGGAGGATGAAACCTACGTTGAAGAAATTGCAAATATTTTACAACAACTGGGTGCCGATGAGACCGCTGTGACCAGCATTTTGGAACGCTGCCCAGAAGCAGTCGTCTGCAGTCCAGCCGCTGTTCACACCCAAAGAGAACTCTGGCAGGCAGTCTGCAAAAACGAGGAAGAGTTAGTCAAGTTAATAGAACAGTTTCCAGAGTCTTTCTTTACTGTTGAACACCTGGAAAACCAGAAGCTGAACATTCAGTTCTTTCAAGAGTTGGGACTCAAAAATGTGGTCATCAGCCGATTTTTGACAACTGCATCTAGTATTTTTCATAATCCCGTTGAGAAGAATAAGGAAATGATAAGGATTCTCCAAGAGAATTATCTAAATTTAGGTGGCTCTGAAGCCAACATGAAAGTTTGGCTACTAAAATTATTAAGCCAAAACCCATTTATTTTGTTAAATTCTCCTGCAGCTATAAAGGAAACACTAGAGTTTCTCCAGGAGCAGGGTTTCACGAACTTTGAAATTCTCCAACTTCTGTCCAAACTCAAAGGGTTTCTTTTTCAACTTTGCCCAAGAAGTATACAGAACAGTATTTCCTTCTCTAAAAATGCTTTTAAATGCACAGATCATGACCTAAAGCAACTAATTTTGAAATGCCCTGCCCTTTTATATTATTCTGTTCCCATTTTGGAGGAGAGAATCCAGGGATTACTGAAAGAAGGAATTTCCATAATTCAGATAAGAGAGACGCCAACGGTTCTTGAATTAACACCGCAGATAGTACAGTACAGAATTAAGAAACTGAATTCCTTAGGCTACAGAATAAAGGATGGACATCTCGCAATCTGCATGGAACGAAAAAAGAGTTTGAGGCTAACTTTGGTAAAATTCAGGCCAAAAAAGGAAGGCCATTATTTAACCCCGTGGCACCATTAAATGTCGAAGAGTAAGGAAGTTGCTTTTCTCCGGCAGTGCAGAGTGAAACAGTGATTCAGGTTACAGGTACCAGTCATTTTAAGAACCTGCTTAGCTTCTGAATTGTGTGTAAATTACTTCTAAATTATCTGACTCATTTGCTGTTTTAAAATATAAATCGCTTTTAAAAAAAAATAAAATTGGTAATTTTGACCTTAAGCCATTTTCTTTTAAACTCTTATACTGGTACATGGCACATCAGTGTGATATGTCATAAGTGAAATCATTTCTAAGAAACTGACAGGTGCACCCCTTAATTCGAAGCCTGGGTACATTTTTTTTTCCACATAGCACGTTTCATCTGGGATGCAGACCCAGACTTCTTCACCACCACCGGCTCTGAAGCATCACTCTACTGTGGTCCGAATTCTGTAATTTAGTATTAAGTGAAACATCTGCAAACTTCTAGTACATTTTTCAGAGAAAGCTGATTTTATTTCCTGGTTGGAATAAGTGAATATCTTTGAGAACCAAGTATTACTCATCCAAAAAGAACCATTAGAGCTTACTTATATTTAAAATTGACCATTTTATATCTCATGAAACACTTTAATGTGCATTATTACTTTCCACATTTTTCAGATGAGGAAACAAGCTTAGAAAGGCCACTCAGCTGCCAAATGACAGAGTGCAGGTTGACCATGATCTGACTTCTTTTCAAACCTTGTAAGAAAAGGATTGCTCATGAGTTGGCATAAGAAAAGTCACCTCTACCTGACCTTCCAAAAGAGTGAGTACCAACAAATTTAGGGATTTTTATAAAAACTTCTCTAAAATTCCTTAAATTTGAAATGATTTAATTTATATGCATTTGAAGTAAATGAGGCAGTTTTAAAACTTCCTGAAAATCCATGTTTGCCTATAAAAAGAGAATGTGTGAGGATCATTATTGATTTTAGATCTATTTCTAAATCTTGTTGCAAGATAAACATTATCCAGATAAAGACTGGCTTGCTTTCAGCTATGGAGTTTGAACTTTGTAACAAATACAGAACAATTGAATGAAACTCAGACATCTGTGCACTCTGCATACATGGCCTTAAGGAAAAAATGATGAAAAATGCAGGCCATGTCTCGATTCAGCACATCCAAGTAACCCTCCCTATCCGAATCTATTCGGTTCCTTAGGAGAGTGAAAGAAATCTCTGTGCAGCACCCACTAAGCGCCAGCTGGGCACATTGTGCTTTGCAACCCTAGGAGTTTGGTATTCTTGTTTACTGCTGTTTGACCGATGAGGGGACTCAAGCACAGAGAGGGTAATTCACTTACCCAGTCACGTGGGAGTGTCTTTTCAAGGAAAAGAATGGCAGCCAGTACAGTTGGGGCAGGGCTGAGTGGTACAAAATGAAAGATGACCATCACAGGTCCATCTGAGGAGCAGGGTCTCATCCTAAGTGTGAGGGAAAACCCTTGGAGAAATGTTAGTTCGTGCTTGTTCTGAAATCATGTCAGTGGTACTCTCCCTCTCGAGTATCTCTCAGCTTGGAATGCATTATATGGTCACCTTTTAGCTGGCAGTTTTGAGATGCCTACTACGTATCTGCACAGAGATGTCAAATAGACAAATGGCGAAGTTGGAGTTGTGAGAAGTTAGGAGTAGAGGTGGATATCCAGAGGTCATCTGCATATCTGCGATTATTAAAAACGATACTCTACATGAGCTGGCCCAGAAACAAAGTATAGATTCGTAACAGAGGCTAGCCAAACCTGGAAAGGGTTGACCAGAGGCAGAAAAGGAGGACAGGAAAAGAGGACATGGTCAGTAATGCTGAATGCCATGGAGGGGTCAACCAAGACAAGTGACCAATGGATTCAGCAAAAAGGAAGTCGTTGGCCCTATCAGGAGTGATTCAGGTGGAATGAGAAAGGTAAGAAGGCCGCTGGAGTGGGTTGAGAGAACACGAGATGAGAAAGGGGCAGGAACTTTAAGTTTTCCAGAAACTGCTGCGAAGGGAAGCGGAAAAGCAGGTCGTGAGATTAATTTTCTTTAAAGAGAACAAATACTAGAACACGTTTATATGCTGATAGATGTGACCCAGGAGAGAGAGACGGATGAGAGATGGAGAAGTGCAATATCAGCATCCTTGAGGAACTGAGGTTGGGCTGACTTTGGGTGAGAGCGGAGGTACTAGTCCTGGTCCTTGGAGAGAGGGAAGTGGCAGGCAGGCCGAGGGATGGCTGGTTGGGAGGCAGCAGAGTCACTGGTTGTTAGAGGAGGACAGTATGGGAGGAGGGGAGAATAGCAGGAGGGCTGGAAAGAGGAGAGATGAAATAGTTGCGAGTAACAGGACAGTGAACATACAAGAGGGCAGGTATGTATGTATGTATGTGTGTGTATCTATATATCTATATATATATAGATAGATATACATGCATACACACACACACACACACACACACACACACACACACACACACACACACACATAAAGAAAGAAAGTTCAGCAAAGTTGAATGACCATGTGTGCTTTGTGGCCATTAATTTAAAAAAGAGCCTAGTCAGTACAGCAGTGAAATTTAGGTGTGCAGGCCCAGGCAGAGAACCTAAGGCAGTTATGGTTTTAGAAACACCTTGTACTTACTCTAACTTGAAAAGATCTTAAAAAATCCACATTCATGGTCAAACATGCAGTATATTGACTTTATTTTCCCTTAGATCAAATCCTGTTCCATATTTTCTTTGTAAGCCTTTGAACCTCTCTGCGTTTTTCTATTTTTGCATTCTTATTCACGTCTATGAATAAAATTTAAAATATTCAAAATCAACAACATAGCAGGAGATATTCTTGAGTCAACATGAGTCAAATTTTATTTCCTGTGTGAAAAAAGGACTCGAACAAAATCATTTCCTTTAAATAATTTGTGTATAATTACACTAAATTCATTTCTGTAAGAGCAAAATGTAATTAGCTGCCAAAGTAAACATGACCACCTGGAAGACTCCAATGGGCTCACACCTGGTTAGACAGCCTGGTAAATTAAGCACACAGCACTGAAGGCCAACAGCAGAGTGAAGGACTAGTGATCAAGTAACCCCATTTCTGCCTCTGAACATAAGCTGAAAAAGTTGTAACTTACACAAATTCAGAAGTGATATGGGAAATTCAACTAACACTGAAAGTTGGCCTGTTCCGTATTTGTAAAGAGGATAAAGATACTTTCCTCATGTTGACTAAATCAGATAATGTATGGGTGTGTAGATGCCAGTAAATATCCATTTTCTACCTCCTCCGCTGGTGCCCATTCCTTTGAGTCATTTCTGTCCGATAAGAGGTGGAAGTTGGTTCCATTACTCAGCACAGAGGGAAGTGCTTCCGATTTTATAACTCGTCCATCAGTTCCCAGGTTTTCAAGTGCACAGAATCACCTGCAGCAGTTGTGAAAACTGCTCTCTTGTAGATTCAGCAAGTTAGGGTAAAACCTAGAAATCTGCATTTTTAATCTATTAGAGTTGTTTAAAGTGTATTTGTATTTCATTATTGTTAGCATCAAAATACATATTCAGTATTTTGTTTCTGCATTTACATCAAAAAATTTAAAAACTGGCTATAGTATTTTCTGAACTGCTATGTAAAAATTTTAAGACTACCCTGTTTTAAAATTTCCTTTATTTCCTTAGATCTTTATGAAACATTTTATCTTTTGCAGATCATAGTGCTTTATTAACAGATTCATGTATTCTTTCCCCATTCCTTTAATACAAAAAAAAATTCAGTCATCAGTTATTTTCATCTGACATTTCACTAAGTGCAGGATTCATAATGTCAACATTATTAGAGCAGTCATCATGTGGGTCACACAAGTTTATCCTCATTGTGCCCAATACCCACTCAAAAGATATGCTGAATAACAGACGCCTCCAGGTGTGTAAAACCACCTTGCTTTTTGAAGTGAACTACTACTGTTTAACAGGTCAAACTGCTAATCTACAAAAATAAACTGGAAAAGACTCAACTGTACAGCTCTACATATCATCAAATGGCAAGTTCATTTCAATAAGAACCTCTACAAATGAAGTTGTACAGTTCTCTGCTATCATCGCAAAAGCTTCTCCTGAACAAAGTTATAGTTTCGAATTTAAAACAAACAAGATAAAATGTACCAGTTGGCTTTCCTGTAGCAGAAATTAATTACAACCATTTTCCTCAAGCAATGTTAAAGATAAGTAAAGTTGAAAATAAATATGCAGGCATACAGTAAATAAAGTGTATATTTAGAAATTCAAGTACAAAGCACAGCAGACCCTATGACTATAGAAGGTAAATTAAAAATATAAACTACCAATGAAGCAATAATTTCTTTCAAATAGCAGGAAACATTCTCCATTACCATTATTTAGATCATAATTTGTGTTCATCTGTTAATTTTGATTTAAAAAAAAAAACCTTTGCTAATTATATTTGACCAGATATACCAACAAATATACCTTAAATCACACAGCATGAATAAACGGCCTTTAAGTTTTTGATGAACTGAACTCCCTAATGACTTTTCGGTTTTGTATACTGCAGAAAGGTCCAAGAACTTGTTGATCTCTTAAAATCTGTGCTGTTATTTATGAAAGCTTTTAAGAGTTATGTTTATTCATTTTTCAATCTACATTATAATGTAAAACTCTTAACTCATTTACAAACATGTTTAAGCCTTGGGAGCTGGAGTAGTGTAGTCTAAGTTCTCAGGGATGCTGCTTGACTTACTCCTGAGCATCACACCTTTCCTCCCTTCCCTCGTGAGGGAAAAACGTCTGCAGAATGGAGACAAACTTCCAGACTTGAGTATAAAGAAAACTAAGATTTTTCAGGCTTGGATTATAATCTTCAGTTAAGAATAATGCCAATATATATATGCCACTTTTCAAATTTTTATGAAACTGGACATGAAACAACAACAAAGATGAGATCCAGCCTAAGTTATATTCTCTGAAAATGAATGAGACATGATGATGAGATAGGTTAATAAGACATGACGTATCACCCATTATCAGTAATTTCAATTTCCTGCCTGAAGTTGACTTGGAGAATGGTACAGTCTACAGCTGCTTTACAGGATGGTAAGGTAACATTTTAAAAGCCTATAAACGCTTGAAAGCACATGTATGTATTTTTTTACATTCAAAACTAACCTATTTCATTCAGTTTAAAAGTCAGCCCCCACATGTTTGTGGTTGTTTCTACTGTGTTTTCTAAAAGGGGCACTGCTAATCACTTAAGCCATCTTAGAGATAAGACAGGTATGAGAAATTCTTTTTATATATTGGATGTTCTAGGTAATTCTTAAGAACTTTATTCCTTTGTTCTTCCTTAATCCGAAACTCTTCCAACATAGCTTCTGATCAGCAAAGAAATGTTCCTTAGGCACTGTGAGGTGTATTCACAATGGAGCATGAACCCAGGTTGTAGCATACAATTTTGTTATAACTACTGACAGTTAAATTTTAACGAGCACTATCTTATCTGCTGAGAGCAAGAAATGCCTTTACCCAATGACTCCTGAGATTCTTAAGGGGGAGAACTAATTTCACAAACAACTTTTAAGAGAATCCATATACAATTTTAAGAACTGCACATATATAGCGTATTAGGAAAGATGTTTTCTATTGTAAGGCATCGATGATTAAATTAACACAATGCATATCTAACAAAAGATGGTTAACACTCAGTATCATAAAACCACTTATCTTTTAAACTTCTCTAAGTCCTGCTACTTTTACCAGCTTAAATAAGAAAAGAATGCCTCTTGGCTTAATCAACTATGGTTATAAAAAAACTAAGACATCTGAAACTATTAGGCACATCAAAGTTACAGTTTATGTAGTTCAAGGTTCCCTTCTGAAGGAGCAGACGAGTTACCTGGCACATTATACATATGGAACTGTAAGACCACCCACTAAATTCAACTTTCACATTTTTAGTTAAACTAAAAGACTTATAGTAAATATTCAAATATATCATATCTTCAGTTACAACTGAATAAGTGTAACATTTTACCAGATAAAAAGCTGGAATTTAAGTAAGAGAAACCTTCACACACTGTGCTAGTATTGGTCTCTTTTTAGACGAAAGCCAGTCATCAATACTTTCAACACAGCAGCTTAGAAGATAAACGTCCCAAACAGTTGACTTAGTTGTAGTCCATAATTTAGCAATTCAATGCCACTGGCATCATAATGCTGTGGAGAGCACGTATATCTCCATGTTTTAGTCAGATTTGTCTTTCTTCTTTCCTGTTAATGGCACTTTGCTGACAACAGCAGACCCAACAGCTGTGACGCCTCCAGCCACTGCAGACACACCCCCTCGCACCAGCCCGATCCCCACTGAAGGCACCGTTGTAACAGCTGTTTTGGTCACCTCCAGACTTTTCCCACCAATCCAAGCCACACCACCAATGGTGGCACCAACAGCTCCCTTCGTGACACTGAAGAGGCCCCCGGTCACGCGGGACAGCATGCCGGGCTGTTGTTGGGGGTGATCTTTCATCGAGCCTAATGAGAGAAAATGCCATAAGACAGTTAACGCAAGTTTTTAGAAGAATAGCACTTTCTAACAATCAGGAGGCTGTTCTGACAAGGTTAACCACAGAAATATAAATTTTTCATACTCGGCAATGGCTAAATTTATAAAAACCAATTTTTAACTGAAATTTGAGTAATAAGCATAGTTAATATAAATTTTAAAACAGCTGAAATAAATGATATAATAAGCATTTAACTAGTCATTCCCCCCTTATTTGAAGTTTCACTTTAGTTTGTTACCCACAGTCAGCCAGTCAGTATTAAATGGAAAATTCCAGAAATAGACAATTCATAAGCTTTAAATTGTGTGCCTTGCAGAGTAGCATAATGAAATCTTGTGCCTCCACAGGACCCAGGAGATGAGGCATCCCAATGTCCAACATATAAACAGTACAATATATTTCGAAAGAAACCACATTCAGATAATTTCTATTCTGTTATATTGTTGCATTTAGTATTAGTTATTCTTGTTAATCTTACTGTGTCTAATTTATAAATTGAGTTTTATCACAGGCATATGTACAGGAAAAAACAGTATACGTAGGGTTCAGAACTATCCAAGGTTTCAGGCATCCACTAGGGTTCTGAATGTATCCCCTGCAGATAAAGGGAACTACTACATTACTTATAAAATCATGGTGGAAAGGATTACATAATTTGTAATTCTTTTGTTATCAAGGTCAGTAACTAACACTAAGAAAGGGGGAAAATCCTGATTCGAGGATAAAACATAATTACTTCATGCTGAATACCTCGGGTAGGATTATCCTGCTATGCCAAATTTAGTGCACATGCATTTAATGAGGACAATTTTTCTTGGTCAAATCAGATAAATACCAATGCTATTCATCTCTTTAATTACAGTGTGCCCTTAAATTACCCCTGTATAAATTATCTATTTTGTAGACCACTTTTGTGTAGCAGGTTGCCATACACAACCATTCCTGAGGCTCATTCTCTTCTTTGACAGTCATGTTTCCGGATAGCCTTTATCTCGTTCCTGATGACTTTCTCACAAAGCCCTTATTAACTGTCTCTTTGAGCCCTAACTTTTCAAAACTCTACGGTTCTAGTCCTAAAAAATAAAGCAAAGAAAACAGGTGAGCTAATAATATGCTAGGCTATTCTTCCATCAAACTGAGACTAATCAACTTAGTTACCTTCATTCTTTTTTAGGCTTAAGTATGAACTTTTCATTGTATTTATTTTCCTAACAATTTCAGTTTTGTCTACCAACACAGGAAATATAGGAAGAAAGTTTTGGACAGTGGGTAACAGAACTGAGAAGAAAATACAATACATTGCACTAGAAGTTCACCCCTAGCCTCTTCTCAGAGATATCCTAGTCCCTCCGCCGCTCCAGTCTGGTCTGTCAACCACTTCATCCCTTATTCTCCAATTTGATTCTCTTTCTTACCTATTATCATTGTCCTATACAAACGTGCAGTTGTCCAAGGACATCACTATTTGAATTAAGTATAATAATTTACACCAAAATTGTAAATAAGAATGCCTATAGGCATTTTCTGTATATAGTCAGGACATTTAGCTGTTAAGTGTTTCCAAGGATTTCTGAAGTAAAGGTAAGAATCAAATCACGATATCACAATTTTCAAACTAAAACAATTTGAATTAAGTGAATCATAAGACCATGTGTAATATAGGAAGAGAGCTACCAATTATAATGTAATGAAATAATAGGAGTTTAACAGCAAATATCAAATGCCTCTTGAGATTTTGTATACAACATCAAAACTAAACAGTCTATCTTTCTCTGCACCCCACTCTTTCTTTACAAATGAAATGGTATTCTTACTTGTGAAATAGCTTTAAAATAGAGTAAAATTAGATTTTATATAATAAAACAGTTAATCATGTCTCCATTCACCAATATGTTTTCTTTTTAGATGCTAAAAAGGTTTTCATTTTCAATTACGTTTGGAACGTATTTACTGACAAAGTAACAAGTTATGTTACTTTAAATTTAATAAAAACAATCAGAACTTTAATTCACTAGGATTTTTTCCCCATTCTTAGTGTTACAGATGCATACTTACCTTCTGGTGGTTCATCACTAAGGTAAGAGGGGATTTCTTGCTGATTTTTATCTGCCTGATTCATGGTCTGCTAAAAAAACACACACACACACACGATACTTTAATCTCAACACAAGACTAAATCTTATCACATGCTCCATTAATACTTGAAATCAAGTTTATTCAGATTAACATTTTAAAACACTCACAAGCCTATTTCATCTTGTCTCTCCCCTTTATGGTATTTAAGCAATACTTTTAATTACAGCAGTGGACAGAATATTAAATTAGTTAACTGTAATTTATTTCACAACAGACTTAAACTTATATTTTGACTAAAAGATGTGTTCGATATGAAAAGATTCTTTAAAAAATGACATACTTTTTATGCAGAGATGACACCGTCCATCTGAATCACTGAGATGGATTTTGATTACATTTTTACTGTTGTTTTTAGAGTTCTTATAGCTAAGAAGCGAAAGAATTCAAAATCTACTATGAAAGAATATATATATAACCTCTAAGTACAAGTAGGAACCTAAGAAATAAAACTGTTGGGATGAAGAAAACAAACTTTTCCCAATTTCTTTTACTATTTTAAAATATTTGTTTCTATAGTCACTTGACTATATTTGTTTCTTAGTCACTTGACTAAGTAAAGATTAGAACAACTAAAGACTGGTCTAAATGTGTTTTTAGTCAGAAAACAAGGGTTGTGGTCCCAGCAGTCAATTAAGTATTTTCTAGTCATAAAACCATGAAGCCCAAATTATTGTATCTGTGTATAAATTAAAAGGATATTGTGAAATCCTGCCATCTGTGACAACATGGATGAGACTTGTGGGCATTATGCTGAGTGAAATGAGTCAAAGAAAGGCAAATACTGTATGATCTCCCTTACATGTGGAACGTAAAAAAGCTGAACTCATAGAAACAAAGAGTAGATTGGTGGCTGCCAGGGGCTGAGGGGAGGGGAATGGAAGAAATGGAGAAATGTCGATCAAAGGATACAGACTTCTAGTTATGAGTAAGTTCTGGAGATCTAATGTACCACATGGTGTCTATAGTCAACAATACTCTGTTGTATACTTGAAAGTTGCTAAAAGAGTAGATCAAAATGTTTTCACCATAACAACAAAAAAAGGTTAATAATAACAAAAAAAGAGGTGTATATGTGTATCAAACCAGTATATTTTACACCTTATTCTTATACAGTGCTATATGTCAATTACATCCCAATAAAGCTGGGAGTGAGGAGGGGAGGAGGCTATTGTGAAAACTTAACAATGTACTTCAATACATTGATTGATTAACAAATATTGACTGAGCACCTACTATGGGCCAGGTAATGTTTTAGGTGAATGAGATTATATAGCAGTGACTAATACAGACCAAAAAATCTCTGCCATCATGGATATCCCATATTGCCTAGTGGGGGAAGACAATAAATAATATACAAAGAATATACTGTACATCAGATGGTATTCAATGCTATGGAGAAAAAGGGATGGAGGGGAGAGAATATGATATTTTATTTATTTTTTAATGCCTGTCGCACCTGGTATTCCTAGGTGGTCTCCCATCTAAGTACTGACTCGGCCCGACTATGTTTAGCTTCCAAGATCAGACTAGATTGAGCATGTTCAGGTGGCATGCCGTGACAGGATGTGATAATTTTAATAGCAAAGTCTGTTAAGACCTTATTGGGGTGACACATCAAAGAGATTAGAATACACGATATTTGAGTGAAGAGCCCTAATGGCAGAAAAAACATCAAGAGCAAAGATCCTGAGGTAGGAGCTTACCAGGATCAGCAAGAAGGAACAGCCAGAAAAGTATGGCCCGGGCTGCATCAAAGGGTGGTAGAAGAGAGGAAGTCAAAGTCTGGACTGCACAGGCACTAACAGGCCCTGGGGGTGGTTAGCTTTTAACTGAGTGAGATGGGGAGCCAGTGGAAGGCACTTAACAGGGGTGTTAAGTTCTGATTTATACTTTTAAAAGATCATTCTCATTGTTGTGGGGAGAATAAGAGGTGAGCAAGAACAAGCAGAAAGACCTGTCAGGAGACTTAGCATAATGTTTTCAAAGTTCATATATATTATAGCATGTTGCAGAACAAAATGGTTAATTTTAAGTGGTCAAAGGAAGGTCAGGGAAGTTTCCCTTTCCTTAATGATTCCTACTGCTTTTAAAGTATCAGATTAGATAAAAATTCATCCACATTTCCTTTTATATTTCAAGGATCAAGGCCAAAAATGGTGGTGGTGGAAGAGGTAGTAGTTGTGAGATGTGGGATTTTTCAAAGGTAATTTTAACTTCATGCAATTCAATTTGCAGTGCCTTTAAAACCTAAAGCTTGTATGAGATGAGATTTCTTTGGACCCCACAGAATCCAGCAGCACATGTCAATAACTTAAATAAATATCTTTTAGTTGCTCTAGTGAAAACCCTGATCAGGCCACTTATCGAGAGCACCTAACCGTATGTTGGTCTGGTTTGTGAATTTAGCACATCATTCCCATAAACACTTAAGATTTAAAAAGTAATAGTAAAGACAGGGGAAAAATCAGCTGCTGCATTACTGGGAGGAGAGTTCTTGACTGACTTGCCTTAATTTTAAAACTCCCTTAAACCAGAATGTTAAATTTATTTCCATTCATATTTATGTTTCTTTAATTTGTCATCATGGTAAGATTCTGGGATCAGAGAGCCTGAGTCTGAACCTCGACTTGACCATTACCTTTGTGGCTGAGAACAAATAACTTCTTCAGAGCCTTGCTGTTCAGGAAATATAAC
Organism: Eonycteris spelaea; assembly: GCA_003508835.1. NCBI lineage: Eukaryota > Metazoa > Chordata > Mammalia > Chiroptera > Pteropodidae > Eonycteris > Eonycteris spelaea. The sequence continues at coordinate 5,014,875 of PUFA01000023.1, forward strand.
ATAGAAATTAAAGATATTTTAGCCCTAATTCGAAGATGAGAATACTATTGAACAAATTTAAAACCAAACATGCAGAAACCCCTGGTAGAATGTGTGTGACCCTTCCTAAGGAATAACGATTTTAAAGCTACTTTCTTCTCCACTAGACTGTCAAGTCCTAGGAGAGAGAAACCTTGTCTAGTTTGTTCATCTCTGTAATTCCAGCATCTATATACCCTACACGTACAAATCAGGAGATCACCTGGCTGATGGCACTAATCAGTAGATGCTACCATACCTTTTAAGAAACGTGGGAAAATTATATACACATATACATCTTACATATTTTAGCTGCAGTTTAAAAACAGGTGTGGCAGCAATTGAATATATTTCAAAACTGCCTTTCTGTATATATTCCACAAATCCCTACTAAAAGTCTTACTTTTTCCTAATATAGAATCTTTTTTAAAAAAAAAATATTCCACAAATATCGATCTTGTAATTAAAAAACCCACCACTTAAAAGATCAGAGCTGCTTTATACAACAGCATAAAAGATATGCAAATTCATCTAAATAAGATGAACTGACATTATCCTCTAGACAGCAACGTGGAGCCACGAGCAGAGTTACATTGTGAGACCTATGCTTTAAGAAGCTAAACTAAAGCAAAAAAAGATAGCAGGACAGAGATTAAATACAGTAAGTGGCTACTTCAGTAATCCAGTGAGATGGAGTAACAGTCTGAACTCTCCCCAGTTTTTCCCGTCTAATAAAGGTTTGGGCCAAAAACCTAGGAGTCGCCCCTGATTTCCATTTTTTTTTTTTTTTACATTCTCATGTGACATTGGTATATTGTTGCCTAAATAAATCCAGACTACTACTACCTCTCATCACCTCTGCTGCTACCACTCTCAGTTAAACCATCATAATCTCTTAACTTGGACTACAAAATCTCTTAACTGGCTTCTAAACTAACACGGTTGGAGGTTAGACCTTTTATTCTAGCCATGCCATACTTCGCTTACACCCCTCCCAATGCTTCCTATTTTCTCAGAATAAAATCTAGAGTCCATACCTTTGCCTTTGAGGCCTGACATCTAATGCTCTGATACCAGAATATATCCTACTGTTGTGCCTCTTGTTCATTCCACTTTAGTAACACAGAGCTTCTGCTCCTTCTCCTGAAAGGCTCTTCCCCAAATATGTACATTGTTTGCTTCCTTACTTCCTTCAGGTCTTTGTGCAAACATCCCCTTATTAGAGGTCTTCCTTGATCATCTTAGAATACATAAGCGTCCTCCTACTCCTCTCCTCTCTCATTTTCACCTAACCCTGATCTATTTTCTTAACTGCTGTTGTCATTTAACATATGTATCTCTTTACTTGGTGTCTCTCCCAGTTAGAATGTAAACTCCATGAAAACAAGGCTTGGTTTTATTCACTGCTCAAGCCCCAGAGCCATATCAATGCCTAATGCATGGCAGACACTCAAATACTTAAATTTTTTGTATGAAGTAGAACATGCCATGGGTATTAAAGTGAGATAAAATGAGAATATACAATGTAAAACTCCGGGTATAAGCAACTAAACAGATGTGATGATGAAGACAAGGGAAAAGGGGAGAAGCCATTTACTTCTGACGGAAGACGAAGAACTTTAAAAAATTAATTTTATTGTGGTAAAAACGTAACATGAGTCTACCCTCTAACAAACAAGTGCACATTATTGCTGACTATAGATACAATGAAAAGACTTGTTTTTAACAGCTGTATTTAAGACACCTTCAAGACATGCACAGATGTTTAGTGGCCACTGGACTTAAGGGGCCTGAAACTCAGCATGCAGTCTGAATTAGAGCTGAGGATCTGAAAGTGGTCTGAAATGATAGCTGAAGCTGCGGGGAGCAGGTAATATGATCAAGGAAAAGAGTGATTGAGAGAAGACAACTGATCATTGGATTGCTCATATTGAAGAAGTAAGTGAAAGCCAACAAAGACAAAAAATACCTAAAAATGAACAGTCAAATGTATACAGCCTCATGGAAGGTTAAGAGGTGAATTTTTAAGCTTCCTCAAGACACAAACAATGCAGACATTAAAATAATTTATGAAAATCAAATACTATTGGGAAATGCTAATGTTATATTTCTAGAATATAAAAGGCATATATTGTATGATCCAACCCTTTTAAAAAATGCACATAAAAAAAGACTGGAAAGAAGTATACCAAAGTGCTCACGACGGGGGGGGGGGGGTGTGAAAAAAAATTACACACACACACACAGAATTTATGTAGAGAGAAATAAATACATATTTAACATCTACATTTGAATTTTCTACTATAAACAGATATTGCTTTTATAATTAAAGAAAATATTTTTAAGTATTGGATATCAGTGACATACATAAAGGATATTTTAAAAGATTATGCAGTTCATCTACCTAGTTATTTTAGGTTTACATCCTCGAATCAAGTTGGTCATCTAAAAAAACGATGTACTTGAATCACAAAATGCTGACTTGAGGAAAATGACATCACTAAGTTTTACTCACAGTTACATCCTTGAGAAGGAAACCCTGACAAACAGCCTTGTGCGGGCACTACATTAACTGTACTACACTGTTAAAGAATTACCAACACTACATCACACGATCACTTTGACATGGAGCTCTACAGAGAAATTTCTTTAGAGGTATTCAGAAAACCCTGTTTCCCCAAAAATATTTAGCATGTTTTCATCTCTTTGAGATCTTTGTACTTTCCTTTTAAAAGGTACAACAAAGATGTGATGTCTCCCTTTCCCTTTGGCTTCTAGGAAGCTTACAGCTAAAATTTACTCCTCAACTAGGGAAGTTCCTGTGGCCTGCACAGTTGTGTCCTATTCCCCCGACCCCCAAACTCCACTCTTATTGCTGTTTTCCCTGGTCTGCAATTTGAATATTTTATTTATATTCTTGCCATTTTGTTAGTATGGTTTTTTTTGTAAGCTGACACATAGCGGAATAAATGGGATAAAAAATAGTATTTGTATACACATTAACTTTAAGCATCACAAGAAAAGTTACATACTTATATATGGCTCAAATTCTGGTTAAAAAAAACTTTAAGCTAGAATCATGCTTTTCAAATGTACTTATTTAAGAATAGGCAATAAACAGTATGCTAGGGGTTTCTAGAACCACAGGAGAGACATGATGCATGCATTTTACTACACAATAATTTAAAATACTATTTTGTTTTTAAATTACGTTAATTAAAAATTTTAAAGTGCTTGGGAATTTAAGATTACTAGACTTTCAAGAAATTTCATTCTTGCTTGGAGCTTATTCAGGGCATACTCTCAAATTTACCAGCTCTCTTCCCAGCACAACCATATTCCTACCTACCCCCCTCCCCCCACACTGCCCCATGAATTTACTCTGCTTTTAAGTTAGGAGTAGTTTTGGTAGAAGAGTTTGAAATATAGGAATCTAGATACTATTATACAGAAACATCCAGAGTTACATTTAATATTGTTAGCAGTAAAACAAAATCTGCAGTCCTGCCAGGCCAGAAGCTTGGATACCTAGACCAGAGGAACTTGCTATTAGAGGCTCTGAAAGTCCTAAGAGGCCACATTGTTTTGTATGTATATTTTTTGTTTGAGTTTCTTGTATATCATTGGTATTAACAGCAAGTATGCAGTATTAAAATTGCTCTAGAACTCTTAGGGCAATAAAAATTGTGTAAAAGCCATGAATATTTAGAATATATATGTATGTTTTCTGAACTCCTAATTTGATCATGAGACACCATAGTTACCATAAAGGATTTTTACTAAAATCCTTAACTATCCATAAGGCCATCTGTACTTCTTTCTCACATAAACCATTCCTAACCTCTCCACTCATATATGTGTCAAACTTTTGGGGATATTACCTCATTCTAGGTATTATCACTTTGTCACTAAGATAATCTACAAGTAAAATTTAAAAGTAGACATGTGGTGACAAATAACAGCTGACAGTAAAAGTGTCAAGATGACTACTTTTAAATGTTACCCTTACACAAAATGATTAAATTCTATGTAAATTATCTGCTTAACCTCACTGAGTCATTACTTCAACATACATTTGGGTCTCTACTGTGTGCCAGGCACCCTGTTAGGCACTGAAAATTTCAGTGTGATTAAGGACACACAGGACTACTCTAAACTAGCATATACAATCCAGTTTGGATTCACTTATCACTTTAGTTTCATTCAAAAACCAAAAAAATATCTGCTCCCTAGGAACTCATGATACATACAAGTTTCTATTAAAAAGTATACTTTCCTAAAGAAGGCAAAGACAGAAAACAGCCTTTAGATCAGAACAAATAATTTAACTTATTCTATGGATATAACTCAGTTTTACCATCTGGTCCCAACATGTGAACAAATTATACCAACTAAAACTGATTATAAATGTGTGATTTTTAAAAGAAACTGAAATGTGGAAGACTTGTTTGCTAGAGACTGCATTTCATCAGCAGTAACTAAGCATGTTAGGCCAGTGAAGGAAATATTCTTGTCCACAATAATAGTATCACAGAAATAGCAGCTGGCAAATATGTTAAGCAAGGATTAATAAAATCATTCCTTAGAGGAAATTTACTCCGATAATAGAAATAAATTTTAAAATGTCTCTTAGGAAGCTTTTTTTATAAGGAAAACAGATGAATCAACGTTGTTTGTGGCTATAAACAACGGTAACACTTTACATATATATAAAGTTTGCATTATTAATGGAAACATGAAAATAGTACACAAATTTGTCTATGGCTAAACACCCCTCTGTGTACCAAAGGAAGTTAAATAGCACTAACAAGTTGTATAAAGCCTACTACAAATACAGCGCACCACAATTTACCTTCAAAGCTGCTTTGAAAACCAGTTATTAAACTAAGTGCTAATTTCCCTATAAGAAAAAGACTAAATGAATTAGCTAAATACTGCTACATATTCTATATGTAGGAACTTTGCCAAATCTTCACTCCAATGTGAGAGTGAGTTCTTTGCCAAGTAACTACAAGGAATTTCAAAAATACATTTATACAGAGTTTTAACACACCAACAAGCAGTGTATAGTAAAACACCAGCTTACTGTTTTTAGGCTTCTCTAGTTAACCAACTGTCCTCAACAGGCTGCTTTTAAAGATGGCCCTTGCCCATTAAATCAACAGCAAATAGAATACTTTTCCTGCATTGAATCTTGGCAGGAAAAAAAATAATCTGCCAGTAAAATTGTGACACCTAGTGACAAGTAACAACTGACAGAATCAAAATGGCAATTTTTAAGTGGTGCCCTTCAATGAAACATTAAACAGAATTACAGTACACTATTAAACTAGATAACCAGTACACCAGTAATCTCTAAATTATTACCTCATTAACTCAACATATTTGTGTCCCCACTATGTGTCAGACACTGTATTATTAGGCACTGAGGTTTCAGCCCAAGCAAGCATGTAAAGGCTCTATTCTGAAGGTGTTTATATATAATCCAGTGAGATATTTTCAGGAAGTAGCAAAACAGACAATACTCAATGACTGAAACAAAGAAAGGTGAAGATTTTCCTGGAGGGGGAAAAAAAAAAAAGCCTAGCACACACACAAGAACTACTTTAAGCGTTTCTAATAATGTTCCCTACAAGTGGACAAATTTTTACTGAATGTGGTTTCTGATACAGTGTTATAAACAAAGACTAAAGAAATGAAAGTGGGAAAAAATCAAAACAGGATGCATATGGTTTATTATAAAGGTTACTTCCCACTTTCTTAAAAAACAAAAAAAAAAGCAGCAGGTATGGACACATACACGTATATGCGTGATGATGTGATATCAATATTCCAGGGAGCCCTTTAGAGCACCCACACCAGTGGAAGTTTTAAAGGTTAAACATTAGCATGTAGCAAATAGTCACAGGCAGTAAATAAAGCATTTTCATTTGGAATTAGCATGGTGTTCACAAGGGCATAATAAATAATTTTTCCTTTTTCTAGGTAAACCTTTTGGGCGGCCCCTTCTCCCCTCAATGATTCCTTTAGGTACTAACAAGTCGTCTTTTTTTTTTTTCTTTAGCAGAGGGAGTGACGTGGCAGGAGAGGCAAAAAAATGACCCTGGAGGAGCCGTGGCTAGGGCTGAGCTCAGCACCTCCTCCCTCCGCTCCACGTTGTTCACCCAGCACACCCTCACTCCCATAGGATTCCAGATTTGTCTTCTTACACAGAAGAGGCGATCTGTTTAGGACAGGGGATCTGGTTGGAAGTGGGAGCTTGAGGACCAATCTTGAAGCTGCGTGTGCCCAGCAGGCACGGTTTTAATTTGGACTCCGGAGACAGTGATGGCACCGATGGGTGCTCCAGCGGTCCCCAGGCACTCCCTGGCTCCTCCAGCGACTCGCTCCCTGCCTGCACTTTCAGGTTCACGTGAGGCGTGGGGGTAGAGCTTTCCTCCCTGGGAAGAGCACTGGGAATGGCCCCGGGGGACCAAGGCTTGCGTGCCTGAAGCCAAGAGACTGGTTTACCAACAGGTCAAGAGTTAGCGGGTCGGGGAGCCCAGCGCACATCCTCTGCTGCAGCCTGCTCCTCTCCCAGGCTGCTGACTCCCCGTCCCCCAGCATGACACCCAAGGAGCTAAGAAGTCAGGTGCAGGCTTCCAAGGAAATCCCCAATCTCAGACCATGGCGGAGGAGCCAGGGACAGGTAGAGAGGGGTAACTCCACCAGCGAACCTCCACCCGCCCCCAGCATCGTCCAGCCTCTCCCCCCTTCCCGCTCAGTGTCCCCAACAGGCCCCAGTCGGGGCAGCCAGGCCCAGAGAGGGAGGCTGTGAGGTGCAGGAGAGCTAACGGAAGAACGCGACACAGAGGAGGGCAGGAAGACGGGACGGCGCCCCCTGCCCTCCCGGCTCGACTTACCGCCGGGGTCGTGGGCCGCCACCTGAGGCCGGGACCGGGCGGAAGGAGCGGTCAGCACCGAGAAAGGCCGAGGCGGCCTGCGAGGCTGGCACGGCCCCGGGCGACTGCGGGCTCCGGAGGCGCCTCTTCAAGCCGTGGAGCCAGGAGACTCAGTTGACTGAGGCAGCGGCCTCTGGCTGCGGACGTGGCGCCGGATGCGACCCGCCCCCTCCACCGCCTCCTCAGCTCCCGCCTCCTCCCGCAGCTCGGGCTCCGGCGCGCACGCGCACTGCGGGCCTCTCCCGCGCCCACCCGTTTCTCGAACGGCCCAGCCCTCCCAGCAGCCCCCAGTCTGCCGCCTCCCGACGTGCGCACGCGCGACGCCCGAGGCCTGCGCCCGCCCCCTCGCCCCCTGGGGGCCTCCGCGGGAACCCGGGGCCGCCTTGCGCGCGCGCCTCCTCCAATCAGATCGGGCGAGGGGCGCGCCGCGCCGGCCGCACGCAGGCAGCGGCGCTACCGCCCGAGCACGAGCGCCGGCCGCACCCGAAGCCGTCGTTCCGCTACGATAACGGTCGCTCGGAATTCAGAACCTTCGCCCTAGGAAAGGTGGGACAATCGCCAATTTCTCTGGCTCTTTCTTCGCCCTGGGGTCTCAACCTTCTTCCCTTACCTGCTTCCCCTCGGAGGGTGACAAGCTGGGCCTTCTTTCTGCCCTTCACTTTGGGGCTCTTTGCCCGCCTTTATTGTCCACGTGACAGATGATAAGAGACATTGTCATTTAAAAATTAATAATAATATTATTATTATTATTTTTATTAATTTTCCCTGCCCTTGAATTGAACTTTTTGAGATTAAGAACTCCCACCTCTGGTTCATTTTCGTCACCCAGCGCTCACTGCAGTGCTGGGGGCTCGCCAGGCACTTGAAATGTACTTAACCCTTTTCCCTAAGAGAGTGGGGTGTTCAGTAGTAAAAAGAGTGTAGTGGATTGGAAATGAGAAAACTGGCTTTAGGCTAGTCCCTCACCCCCTCTTGACTAGCACGATGCCTGTTCAAGTGTCCCCACCTTGGCACAGATTTTGCTTGCTCTTCTGGAAGGTTTTAAGAGCGTAGTGGTAGGTAAGAGGATACTGCCTGGACCCAAGCTCCTTGTGATGTGTCATCTCATCCTGCTCTTCAAAGTAGGGATTGCAATATCCCTGGACTTCACGCGTTCTTGCAGGACTAAATGAAATACTTCCCACGAAGGCTGCTGAACTAGATAAATGGTTATCAGTTAACTTGTGCTTGCCTCTCTTTCCCACACCTATAAAATGAAGATGACAATAAATCATAGGTTTACAGAGAGAGTTAGCGGGTGTGAAAGGGCTTTATATACTGAATTCCTATACAGGTGTGAGCTCTTCACAATCTAGATAGCAAAACATATGAAGCAAGCAGAAAATAACCTCACAAAATGATTTTTGAATGCAAAATAATGTGGTGCAACTGAGTGTTGACAAGGCTCAGGAAAGGACATACTAACCAAGGAAAACATCCTGGAAGATGCTGACTTCTATTCAGGTTTTAAATGGAGTGAACTAAATATAGTTTATGGTTTCAGTCTAATCATTGATTTATCGAAGTGAGTCAAACCCACGTAGACCATTCTGCTGAGACTATCAAGATATTTTAGTTTTCCAGGACTAAAGGGGACATTAATCTTGTTGCTTTAAAATCTGATTTGGATGATTAGGAGGATCTATGGGTGGTTGTGTTTACCCACTGTAAAAAGGTGGATAGCTACCCTTTTTTCTTGTTACCACACAAACCTCTGTCCTTAATATTTGGTCTTTCCAGGGTGAACAACACTAGGCAAAATTATGAAGTACATGTGACAGTCTCACCCTGCCTGACCATTTCCTGCTCAAACAAGTTAGTTCCTGATCATTCCCCAGACCCCCAGGTCTCTCCAGCTTGGCAACCAATCAGTGTTCTCCTTATGTGGAATATCTGTAGCTGTGTAGTTATGTGGAAGTACAAGACTATATAAAACTGCCCACCATGTTATATTGTGGGCTCAGCCTTTGAATGAGAATATACTGAGCTGGTGCCAGCATCAATAAATGCTGCTTCCTGCTTATAACCTCAGTGTCCCATCTCTTGTTTGAGAATCCTGCAACATTTCTGGGGGCTTGTCCAGGATTTGGAGATGGCAGTTTTTAACTTCCCTTGTCTTCAGGGTCTGCCCCCTGGAACGTTAGGAGAGGCGGACTTCACCTGGAGTGCCAGCGGACCTGTTGTCTGTAGAGGAAGACCACTCTTCTAGCAGACCAGGGTGGTGCCTCTGGGAGCACAGCAGAACCCGGAGAGGCACAGGAACCACCCCAGGAGCACCACCCAACTGGTAAGTAACTGGGTCCCAGGAATAGCTTGTCCGTTAGAGGACAGTAGAGGAGTCTGATCAACTCCCTAGGTCACCCGATTACTCTACATTTGTTGGAGGAAACAGTGACCTCTCAGGTACCTAGGGTGGAGGTGGAATATGTTTGGTGTGTGTGTGCGTGTGATTGAGATGTGGCTTTCCTATGTTGAGTTGAGCCCCTACCCTCAGGTCTGTGGTGAACTTCATACAGCTTAGGGTGGTGTTACTGAATCTCCGTGAGGAGTCTACTCCAGTGATCTGAGTCGGGGGTTTATACCGACCCACCAATTGCTAAGAGGTGCCTGAAAGATTCCTGTGAGGGGAGCAGCCAGAGATGAGCGAAGCGAATCTGAGTGCATGTGCGACATCAACCACAGGTGGAAGGATGGGTGGGACAACAAGAGTTAACAGACACTTTTAGGTTGTATGTTTAAGAATCTCAAAAGGGTTATTCCGGAGACTGTGGAGTCAAACTCACCCCACAGAAATTTCACACCTTTTGTGAGATCAACTGGCCTTACTTTGGTGTTGGGTGGTCAGCAGAGGGATCTCTCTATAGGGCAGTCATTACAGAGGTCTCTCAAGTCATTACCAGTCAACTTGGCCACCCAGACTAATTCCCTTATATTGATTCTTGGGAGGTGTTAGTTTGTACCCGACCCCCTTGATTGAGAGTCTGCCTAGAGAACTATAGGGTCCTCCTAGCCTGGGCCTTTGCACTTTCCTGAAGTCAGCTGAAGGGAAAGAAGCCTGTGTTGCCAACAGACCCAGAAGATGTCCTACCACCTTACCCATTTATCTGCCCCTCCTGAAGGTCCCCGAACAGCCAACTTCTTCCGAGCCATCTGTCCCGGCTCTTTCAACTTCTCTTGGGACGCCATCGATGCCAGCCTCCAATGACCTGCCACCACCTTGACCCGTACAGTTCCACCAGACCCTTTTCAACACTGAAGAGCCCAAGGTGTCTCCAGTCAGGGTGGAAGCGCTTCAGTTACCCTTGAAGGAAACACCAGGTCCCATCTGTTATGATCAGATCAGATTCAGGGAGGCCGGCACACCTTCATCTATCAACCCTTCACCACTACCAATCTCCTGAACTGGAAGAATCATACCCTCCTTCACTGGGAAGCCTTAGGTCATAATTGACCTCCTCCAATTGATTATCCAGACTCACAAACCCACTTGGGCCAATCAATTGCTGACAACTCCTCTTGACCCTTTTCAACACTGAAGAGCACTGGCACATCACCCAGACCGCCTTGAAATGGCTAGAGGAACATGCTCCAGAGTGAACTTTGAATGTGCAAACCTTCGCCCAGAATGATTTTCCTGAGGAGGACTCCCAGTGGGACCCCAATGATGACTGGGGGACTTAAGATGTTAGAACAATACCAGGAGGCTCTCCTAGGTGGTCTGAAGAAAGTCCATGAATAGGAGCAAGACTTCAGAAGTCCTTCAAGGACCAGAAGAGAGTCCAAGCCATTTCTATGAGAGTCTTTGTGAGGCATTCCATCTAGACACCCCCTTTGACCCAGAGGCAACTGAGAATCAGAGGATGGTCAATGTGGCTTTTGTTGGGCAGGCCCAAGAAGACATTTGGTGCAAACTGCAAAACCTGGAAGGCTTTACTGGCATGAACATCAGCCAACTCCTTGAAGTCACAACCATGGTCTTCATCAGTTGTGACCAAGAAGCCCACTGAGAGGCTGACTGAAAGATGAAGAAGAAAGTTGACCTACTTAGAGCTGTTCTGGTAGAGTGGTCCAGGCCCCCTAGAAAATGTGCCCCACAAGGTGGGGGAAAAACCAGCGAGGAAGTCAACCAGTGAGACCCCCCCACCCACCATGAAAACGAGACTGGTACAAGACCAGTGTACATACTGCCACTGGCGGGGCTACTGGAAAAACGAGTGTCCCCAATGACCAGGTGGGCTATCAGTGGCTCCTGGCCCCCAAAGACACAGCCAAGTCATACAAGGGTACTATCAGCTGACTCACCCATCACCAGGTTATCCTAGGGATGACTTTGTTGGCCTTGCTGCCCTGGAAGAATTTGGAGATCACTAAGCCAGACCAGGCTTCATTCTGCTGGGCCCCCAGGAGCCAGTGGTCCAAATGACAGTTGGGGCTGACCAGCTCACTTTATGGTTGACACTGGAGCTGAACATTCAGTTTTAACTTGGCCTGTGGTCTCCCTTTCTCAAAGACAAGTACCATTGTGTGAGCCACCAGGGGATAAGTCCGTTGCCCCTTTCTGCAGCCTTGTCGGTGCAACCTAGGACGAGAAGTCGTCCATGAATTCCTATATCTGCCTGACTGCTCCGTGGCTCTGATGGGACGAGACCTTTTAGGAAAACTACAGGCTCAGATTACCTTTGACTCATGTGGCCAAGCAGTTCTAACCTTGCAGGGTCCAGAAGAAAAGATCATGTTGATCATGGTTCCCCAAGGAGAAGAGCGGTGCCTCTGTAGTCTCATAGGAGGGTCCCAACAGGAAACTGAGCTCCCTTCAAGGTGCCCAGAGTGTGGGCTGAAGACAACCCTCCAGGACTGGCCCAACACATTCCTCCAGCGGTGGTGGAGTTAAAACCAAGAGCTGAGCCAGCCTGCCAGAAACAGTGTTTCACCCCCATAAGGCACAAGTGGGGATCCAAAAACATTTAGAGAGACTTCTGAAGTATGGAATTCTGCATCTCTGCTAATCATCCTGGAATGTGCCTCTCCTGCTGGTTCAGAAGCCAGGGACCAGTGAATACCGATTGGTATAAGATTTACGAGCAGTCATCCAGGCAGCTGTCACCTGCACCCTGTTGTCCCCACTCATATACCCTCTTAGGCCTCATCCCCACGGAGGCAACCTATTTCACCTGTCTGGACCTCAGGATGCCTCCTTCTGCATCTGCCTGGCTCCTCAGAGTCAGCCAACCTTTGCCTCCAATGGAAAACCCTGAAAGCGGAGACAAGGGCCAGTTGACATGGACACATCTGCCTCAGGGGTTCAAGAACTCCCCGACCGTCTTTGGGACAGTTCTAGCCTTGGACTTAAAGGCTTTTCTGGCAGACCAACACAGCCGTACATTACTCCAGCATGTAGACGACCTCCTCTTAGCAGGAAAGACCTATGGAGAATGCATGGAAGGAACATATCTACTCAGTCTCCTCTGGGAAGCGGGTTACGAGGTCTCTAAAAGGAAGGCTTACATCTGCCAAGAAAGAGTCAAATACCTCAGCTTCCACCTGTCATGGGGACGTCAGCTTGGCCTGGAAAGGAAACAAACAGTCTGCTCGATTCCCATCCCCAGCACCTGGCGACAAGTCCATGAATCCTTGGAGCAGCTAGCTGGTTTCTGCAGAATTTAGATACCCAATTTCTCCATCCTGGCCAACCCCCTCTGTGAAGCCACAAAGGGGGGAATGGGAGCCCCTGCTCTGGAAACCTACACAACAGAAGGCCTTTGAAGAAGTCAAACGGGCGCTCATTAACGCCCCTGGACTAGGACCCCCAGACTTAACCAAATCTTTCTTGCTGTACATACACGAGTGCACAGGTGTTGCAGTAGGGGTCTTAACCCAACTGTTAGGATCTTAGTACCGTCCTGTGGCTTATCTCTCCAGACAGCTTGATTTTGTCACCGAGGGCTGGCCCCCCTGTCTGTGAGAACTCATAGCAACCACTTTCCTTCTGTAGAAGCAGAGAAGTTTGACTCTAGGACAAGTGGTGACAGTCCAGGTCCCCCATTCTGTCCTGGCCTTATTAAAATATAAAGGACAGTATTAGCTCACCAACACCTGGATGGCCAAATACCAGGAATGCTGTGTGAGAACCCACATATCTGCCTCGAATAGTGTGAACCCCAAATCTGGCCACATTACTGCCAGTGGGACCTGAACAACCAGCTCATGACTGTATTAAAGTCATGGACAAGGTTTTCTCTAGCTGCCAGACTTAACTGACCAACTCCTCAAAAGCCCTAATGTGGAATACTACACCGATGGCAGCAGCTTCGTCACACGAAATAAGTATCTCGCCAGGTATGTGGTAAAACCTTGCATTCTACTACTGAGACAAAGTCTTTGCCTCAGGGAACCTCAGCACAGAAGGCAGAGTTCATTGCTTTGACCCACGCCCTTCAGCTGGCAGCAAGAGTGTGTGCAAACATATACACTGCCTCTAAGTGTGCCTTCACCACCCTCCATATACGTGGGGCCCTATACAAAGAGACAGGTCTAATCAATTCAGGGGGAAAGACATAAAATATGGAAAAGAAATTCTAGAACTCTTAGATGCCGTGTGGGCCCCCAAGAAGGTAGCAGTCATGCTCAGCAGAGGACACCAAAAGGGGGACACCATAATGGCCCGGGGCAACTGCAGGGCAGACCACATCACCAAACTGGTAGCGGCCAAGGAGATGGCCATCCCTACGGCTCTAACTGCTCCCGTTTCCCAGTCCCTTAGCCAAATGGGAACCCAAGTACTCGCCTCAAGAAAAATCCTGGTTTAAGACTGAGAGGGGAGCCCTCTCACTGGTGGATGGTGGAAGTTCAAGGACGGGCAAATTGCAGTCCCTGGGACCCTGCTCCAGCTTTTGTCATGCAGTTTTACCAAAGGACTCACCTTGGTCGCTCTGCCTAGAAACCACTCTGGGCCAGTGCTTCTACATCCCCCAGCTCTCCAGCATCTCCCGAGTAGTGTGAGAATGATGCAAAGTCTGTACCCGCAACAACCCTAGGCAAGGGCCATATGCCCCACCAGGGGTCCAAAGTGTCGGTGGCACCCCCTTTGATGAACTCAAAGTAGACTTCACTGCAATGCCTCCATCACGGGGCCTCAAGTATCTCTTGCGCTTGTGTGCTCATATTCGAATTGGGTAGAGTCTTATCTCACCCAGACTGAGAAGGTCTGAGAAGTAGCCATACTGTTCCTTTGAGAAATTGTTCCACGATTTGGCCTACCAATTACCATTGGCTCAGATAACAGGCCAGCCTTTATAGCAGAAATAGTGCAGCTACTAGCCAAAATTTAAATATTAAATGGAAATTGCATACCGCCTATCGACTACAGAGTTTGGGACAGGTGGAACGCATGAACAGGACCCTTAAGATTCAGTTGGGAAAACTATGTCAGGAGACACATCTACACTGGGACGAAGTTCTCCCCATGGCACTATTAAGAATCAGGTCGGCCCCAACCAAGAAGACTGGGTTCTCCCCCTACGAGATCCTGTATGGGCGGCCACCACCACTCATGGAAGGACTACAAGGAGACCTCAGGGAAATCGGCGAATTGACTCTGAGACGACAGCTTCAGGCCCCAGGGACCACCTCCAGACTCTCAACCAATGGGTTAGGGAAAGGCTCCCTGTCAGTTTGACCACTGAACTTCATCCCCTTAAACCAGGAGACTCTATCCGGGTAAAAGAGTGGAACATTCAACCCCTAAAACCCCTGTGGAGAGGTCCTTTTACTGTCATTTTGTCTACCCCCACTGCAGTTAAGGTTGCTGAAATAACGCCCAGGATACATCACAGCAGACTTAAACCCGCAGCTGCAGAGTGGCAATGTGTTCCAGACTCCTCCAAGCCCCTTAAGGCAACCCTCCAGAAGAAAACACTGACCGCACCGACAAACCAAGGGTAAGACATTGGCCCCGCTTTGGTTGCACCGGAAGCTGACCACTCTATACATGGCAGAAGCCTGAGGACAACATCTCATCAGGATGGCACCCCTAAAGACTCTGTCCCTTCTCCTCCTGCTCTGCCACGTGTGTGGTGCCAGTCTCCCCACTTCTTTTTCCCCTTGTACCCATTGCATGCAGAGGTATAGGATAGGGTCCAACATTGCTACAGGCTTCACTTCTGTAACCGGCCTACCCGAAGGGTGTGCCCTAAACGCCACACTCTGCACTCATTGGGGATTCCAATACTGGATGGGTTACATAAAGGTTAAATCTGAGAGTGGCCAATCCTGCCAAGAGCCTGAAAACTTAGGGGAAACTTGGGCATGTTGGCGATGGACCTCAAGTGGGAGAAAGATTCATAACCATGCAGAGGGTCCAGCAGTGGAGAAATTGTCCAGTGGCTGCATAGTCCAACCACACCTAAGCCTACACCATCTCCAAGGCCCCAAAGCCCACAAATGTATGATCAACTAAAGGCCGCCTTAAGCCAAAACTTAGACCTCCATTATAGAGACCATAGTAGAAAGGAAAACTACAACAGAAGTCCTCATGCTGTGGAAGTACCAGCCCCTAAATCAAGAACTAGAAGAAAGAGATGATGCTCTCTGACCCAGTCCTGGGTCCAAGCATCAAAGGGGGGAATGTGGCATTCTGATCCTGCCTGACCATTTCTTGCTCAAACAAGTTGGTTCCTGATTACCAGCCCCCACCCCACCCCCAGGACTCTCTGGTTTGGCAATCAATCAGTGTTCCCCTTCCTTATATGGAATATCTGTAGCTGTGTAGGCATGAGGAAGTATGAGACTGTATAAAACTGGCCACCATATTACAATCGGGACTCGGCCTTTGGATGAGAATCCACTGAGCCGGTGCCGGCATCAATAAAGGCTGCTTCCTGCTTATAGCCTTGGTGTTCAGTCTCTCTCTTCAAGAATCCCACAACACACAATTACATTGTTCCTTCCTCCCCTTGCACGTCTTTCACACTACAAGAGACTCTAATCATTTATTAAGTGTGAATGACCAATAAAACTGTGGCCACTCCTGGGGGATTTTGCATTTTTAGAGTTCTTAAAGCCATAATCCACAGTAGTGGTTGAAACCATCTCATAAAACAACAAAGATGTAGGGGAGCTGTTTGGAGAGGTTGTGAGGTCACCAGAACCTTCAGAAACTGCAAGTATAGGTAATCATGTATTTCCTGTAAGTCTGACACTGGTTATTTCTAATTGCCTCAATTTTTCTTACTTATAAAAATGAAGAACACCACAGAGTGCCTGCCCATCTCCAAATCAAAAGCGAAAATAAATATCCTGATGGAATTGCTTCTGCAGAGGAATGCTATCTTTATCTGGGGTACCTTGGTACAACAGAATGAGCCTCAAGGAAATCAGGCCCTATTCATTTTATAGATTGAATCTGCTCAGCTCTTGATTCCCAGTTGGAAATCCCAATCTTAGAGTATTAAAATTATATTTTTAATTTTAAAATTTTAATATTAATATTAAATTTTTAATAATAACTATTTCTGGATGTTATTTTTGAAAGATTGTATAATATCTTAATGAGTTCTCAGTGCCTTCAGGCAATAACTTTCTGTTAATAGCACAAAGTCTTAATACAACCTGTATGAATTATCCAATCGCTTAAATGGCTAATTTATTTTACAGTATTAAAAACTAGAGAAATTAGATGGGGTAGTTCAAAAACTAAGGGCCAGAAAGAAGCAAGCTGGAAACCAGAAACATGAAAGCAAGAAATAAATTATAGGCTGATAGTACATTGAATACATTGAAATTGAAAGGGAAGACAGCCCAACCTACCTGTCACATGAATCTGCCTCCTGGCATGTGCACAGTAACATTTTCATTGTTGAGTTGTTAACCACTCTTCTCATTGTTTCTGTGTGAACTCATTTAAATGACAGATCACTTGGTGTAAGATCCATACATTTTCCTATGTTTTACCATGTTTTTATGAATGTATTGCATTATTCTGGCATCGTGAAATGAGCTGGATAGTTAACTGCTTTATATAGATTACCGCCCAAAACAAATTATTTTGCTTTTCTATCCTCACTTTCTTACTCTTTAACTTTCCTGACATAATTACCTGGACTACTCTTGGTTTTCTTTTCTCTGCCCCAATATCCTTTTAATCTTTTCTATGACATAATGATAATAATAATATTTGATACAAATTTTTAGTACAAAAAAGCAATTTCTCCCAACAATTCATGTACTACTATTATCCCCATATTCATACGAGGAAACTGAGTAATAGAGAAGTTAATTTACCCAGGGGCCCACGGCTAGTGAAGAGCAGACCCAGGAATCAAAGAACTTTTTTGTGACTCTAGGGCCTAAGTTCTCCCTGATACCTGGTCGTTGGCCTGGTGCTATCAGTTAGTTATTGATGTTCCTAGGAGTTGGCCTGGCACAGCTAGACTTTGTTGTCCCCCATTGAACATAAACAGTTTCAGAGAACATCAACATCAGAAAAAGTCACTCCATGACCATGATGGATCAGGACAAAAATAAGACTACTCCATAATCGTGTCTGAACAGAAAAGCATGAACCTTATCCAAGCCTCCAAATGGAATATACAACTGAAAATATCAAACTCATATGAGTGGCTGTTACTTCTTTACCAGCTATAGCTTTAGCCTCATTCTCGTCTTCCCTTTTTCTACATACCCAGTCATAGAATTACCCCCGCTTCCTGATAGCATCTAATTTAGAGCAAAGTACCCCAAATCACCTAACACAAACCTAAATCTTAATATAAATTCTTTCTAACGCCCTCTTACTGAGACGTCTTATGGTTCCCCATAGTGTGTGTTCTCCCTGGCTGTGATGAGTAGAAGCTCAACTTGTTCAGCCACAACTACTGTTGCCTTTGTTTTCCTGGAGTTTATTGACTTTGGGACTCTGCCAAGGTAACTTTTTCCTCAAGAAGTAAAACTTTTGGGTCAGCTATTTCATACTTGGTATGTCTTTGGGGTCAACCAGGTGTACTTTCAGATCTTTTATAAAGTCATTAATTTGCATATTCCTAGTTGGGCACTCCACATCACCAGACTTCCCCAGCATGTCTTCCTCCTGTTCATCCATAGTGAATTGTAAAGAACAAACTCCATCTGACTTATCCCTGATTCATTCACCCTGAGTTCAGATTCCTCTTTGGCATTTGTCAGTTTCATTTCCAGCTCTGAATTCTCTCTATCTCCTAACTTGGACTCGCTCTGATTCCTTCTGTCATTCACTAAATTTGCTCTTCTTTTCTTTCAGCCATTAAAGGTCTGAGTGACTCATTTCTCCCTATGACTTAGAATTTTCTTGAGCCCAGTGTAATCTGCATTTTTCGCATTCCCTTCTTTAACCCCTCCCTGTTTAGAAGAGTCAGGGTAGGCTACAGTGTGTACACTGAAGATGATGTTCTCTTCCCAATAGTTCCAAAAAGGAGGTACTTCAGTTGGGAAAGGTAAACAACCATTTTTAATAAAATTCATCATTGGGTTGAAATAACGTGGGTGCTTTAATAGACTACTGCTATATTGTGATCATAGGATGCATTTTATAGTAGGAAATTAGTTTATTGAAAGAGATCATTTTGTTGTAAGAAATAGAAACTTTTTGAGCTGGAGTCAAAAAGGAGGTGGAATTGAGAAGATGGTTGTATAGACACCTCATGCAAGACAAGGGCACCAAGTGCAACCAGACCTCGTAAAGATCTATAACCATGAACATGTAGACGCTATGACCAAGGAAGCTACCCTCTGCTTTTGTCACTCTCACCCCTAGCTTCTCTTTTGAGAATTTGCTCATCCCCACTTTCATTATCTTTCCACATCCATTACCAGATCAGCTTCAAACCAGC
Organism: Eonycteris spelaea; assembly: GCA_003508835.1. NCBI lineage: Eukaryota > Metazoa > Chordata > Mammalia > Chiroptera > Pteropodidae > Eonycteris > Eonycteris spelaea. Next base: position 5,033,734 of record PUFA01000023.1, read on the forward strand.
TTTCCTACTAGAATCATTTCCAAGTCTATATGATGGGGGAAAAACCTAAATATTCCAGTTTGAATCTGATTTCTACCCTCTAGAGTAGAGAGTACAGTCTGAATCTGCTACACTCCCTGCTCTTCTATGGTCTATTTGGCTTTGCCTGGTTTCTCTCAGTAGTCTCCCTCATTATTTGAGGGAACTATAGCCTTTATTTCTTGTAGTCATGAAAATCTAACAAAAACATTGGGCATTTGTTATACACCAGCCATATATCTAGCACTAAAAGATAGATAACATAAATCTTATCCTTGAGGAGTTTACACTGTTGATAAGGGCAAGATATATGCACATTAAGCATTTGTAAATCATTCAGTAATACAAATAAATGCCCAAATAAGTGATAGAAAAAGAAGACTGCATAAATGCAGAAAAGATAGATAAGGATGTGGGCTGCAAAGAGCTTCTGGGACAGAGAGGGGGAGGAAGTTATCCTTCAATAAATATTAAGTGCCTGCTTTTATAAGGACGTGAGCTGGATACTTAAACATAGGCAGAGTGGAATGATTACTATTGTCCACCCACATCTAGTATAGGTGTTAGATCCATGCAGGGGATATGTAATAAACCTAAAGTATTTCACCTAGGGAAAAGCACCTGAAATGGTAGCGGAGCTCAACTGACATATGTATTTTCAATGACAAAGAGTTAAATGGGGATTGGCGAAGATGGGCAAGGTGGAGCTTTAAAAAAAATTCAGAGTAGAGAGCAGCCCAGAGTTGAACCACAGGGTCTTTATTGTCACCTATAGTGATCGAGTACATGTCATGAGATGGGAGACTTACTGAGTTAGGGTTTCCTGTGTGACCCTAGAACACAATATGGTTTGTCTGGGATTTTTGTGAACTGCACTCCTGTGTGTGGGAACAATTGCCCACCTATGGTTAGGCATATGCTATAGGCATTCTGAGGGCTATAGTTTCTCTTTTATAGATGAAGAAAAAGCCTGTGAGCATCTTGAATCATGTCCTCTGTAATCAGTGTAAATAGATTTCTCCTAAGTGAAACACTGATATCTAACAATATGCAAAGACAAATGAGTTCTAAGAGAGGAAGACCTGCTCTAGGACATCTTTTGAAATCTATCCTTTGTACTCACATTGAATGTGAGGAAAATAGCCACAAATCATTCACCAGAGTGTGGCAGAACTAACATTAATCTTTCCCTAGATCTAAAACTGCCATGCTAAAATTTATCAGTGACTGCTTGACCTACTTCCCTTCACTGCTTCGAGGGCACATCCTTACATGGGGTCTAATTTATTTGCCAAGAGATTAATTAGCTTTTCAGAGCCTCTGTGCTAGTTAATAGTCCCAAAATAGACCACTAGTCCCACTGCCCATTGCTTCTTCGGAGGACAGATGATAGGAATGACAAAATTTGAGCAAGATATATTTGTTAGTGCCTTTATGCTTATGAAAGTCATGACCTACAACCTTCTTGGTCTTTGGCGGGTTGCCTTAACTATGTCTCTCTCTCATTCCCTCAAATTCCTGGAGACTTGAGTAGATTAAATGTGAGTTTCAAGGTGATGTGACTAGGCAGTATGATGTTAATCAAAGTCTAGATGCTGTAACCAGACTTGGGCTTTAATCATGATTCTGTTACTTTGGTCAGTTTATTTGTCTGGGCTTGTTTTCCCTGATCTCTAAAACATGGGCCAGTAATAGTTCTCATCTCTTAAAATTGTGGTGATGATCAAGTAACATAATGTATTAAACTGCTCACCCACAGAGTAAATACTCAGTACATGGTAACTGTTTGTATTGTGTTAGACAATTAAAGACACATCTCCCTTCAAGCTGTTGAGGCCTGGGAGTGAATTGGATCTGCTGGAGCTCTTGGCTTCATACTTCATAGGGGCTGAGGAACATGAATGTCTTTCATCAAATTGTTGATCAATGTAACAGAATCTAAAATTTGCACATTAGACCAAATGTGTAAAACATATAGCACTCTGTTATCTATAATTTGCCTTGATGCTCCCATTCCCTTTGATGGCAGGGGAAAATCACAAACTTACCATTTATTAAGGATAATTCAGTCTCCTAAAGAGTCTTTTAGGAGTCATCTTAGCCTCTTGAAGGATAAGTGCTTAATCTTTCAGGGTGTCTTCCCTTTTCCCTTCCCAAGAGGCTATTTGGTTGTACATGATTTCATGGCAATATACAAGAAGTGGATGCTCTATGAATGGGTTATTGGGCTCTCTACTAGCTCTTCACTGATGTTTCAGGCTCTACATGAATCTTGTTTTTTACTGCCTTCTTATCCTGACTTCTAAACATTGAGTTCTGGGGCTCAGGCTTCAGAAATCTAAATTGAAAGTGACTCCCTAGATTGAAGGAGTCATTTCTTATAAGGACATCGGTTATATTGAATTAGGGCCCATCAATATGACCTCATTTCACCTTAATTACCTCTTTAAAAGCCCAAATACAGTCACATTCTGAGGTACTTGGAGTTAGGACCTCAACATAGGAATTTGAGGGCAAGGGAAATGATTCCGTCCATACAACTTGCAAAAAACACTATAAGTGAAAATACAAATGGAAAATGGAAAGTTTTTTGCAACTTATATCACAGGGAAACGTTAAACAACAGCACCTGGATGGAATCAACAAATCCAGACTGAGATGTTCTACAGGAAAAATGACCCACTTCGTCAACAAATAAATTGCAAGGGTAAAAAGAAACCGAGGGGAAACACAGATTAAATGAGACTTAAGAGTCATATCAACCAAATGAAGTTGTAGACCTTGTTTGGGTCCCATTTTAAACAATCCACTGTTTAAAAAAATCATAAGACACTAAGAGAAATTTGAACACTGGCTGGGTATTTAATAATACTGAGGAATTATTTTTTAGTTGAGATAGTGATTTGTGGCTATGTTTAAAAAAGAGTCCTTAATCATGTCACAATATGTACATGTATCAAATCATCACACTGTTCACCTTAAATTTATACAATGTTATGTGATAATTATCTCAATAAAGCTGGAAAAAACCCTTATAATCTAATCCTACTGCAATTATTAAATTATATAATATCTGGGATTTGCCTAAAAGTAATCTGTGACTTGGGGGAGTGAATGTGGATATAGCTGATGCAAGACCGGCCATGGTGGATAAGTGTTAAAGATGGGTGAAGTGTACATGAGGGGATTTGGTTTTCTATTCTCCACTTTTGTGTATATTTGAAATTTTTTATAACCAATTTTTTTAAAGAAGAACTCTATTTTTTTAAAGAAGAACTCTAACCCAACTTAAAATGATTCTTACTAGCAAAGGTAGGACATGAAAGGTAGCTGAAAAAGATAGATAAAAGAGATTATAACTTTATATATTTATTTAACCCAACTCCAAATAAAATATTATAACTTTATATATTTATTTAACCCAACTCCAAATAAAAATATCAACCTTTTTATAAAATATAGGCAAGTTAAATCTGTTGTTAATGTGAAAAAATAAACAAGCAAAAGTTGCCAAGGAAACTCTAAAAAGAAAACAATGAAAGGAAACTGATCCTCTATCAAATATGAAACATGCCATGAAGTATCAATAATTAAAACAGTGTGTGCACTAATGGACAACAGACCAATGGAAAATAATGGAAAATCCAGAAGAAGATCCAAATATATATTGACATTTTCTGCATGATAAAGTTAGCATCTCCATCTGGTGGAGTGAAAATACTTTTTAAAATAAATAGTGTTGTGACAATTTTTTAAAAAATAGTTTTCTTTTAAGGGAGAAATAGATCCATCCTTCATAAAGGTACTAAAAGAAAACATGGGTAAATTTTTTTAAAGCTTTGGATTTGGAAAGCTTTGAATCATAACTATGATTTGAAATTCAGAAGCCATTAAAAGATTGATAAATTTGGCTATACAAATATCTAAAACCTCTACAAGTAAAATAAATCATAATCAGGGACAAATAGTAAGCTGGAAAAAATATTTTCAACCTATATTATAGACAGAAGGGGTTAATCACTCTCCTAATCAACTGACCATGTATGGAGCTGCCAGAAATTAAGATGAAATGAAACCACACAATAGAAAATTATGGGCAAAGTTTAAGTATTCCAAAAGAAAGAGATAAAGAAAGGAAGACAGATGCCTGTTAAATGTGAAAGATGTTGACCTTCACTCTTCATTCATACTGAGAGAAATGCAAATGTAAACTGTACTGAGGTACTTTCTCTTCTGTCAGATAAGCAAAGATTCATTTGTTCAACAACACTCTTGGAGAGGCTTGTGGGACTATGTACTGTATTGCCCTGATAGAATTCCAATTGATAAACTATTCCAGAGGGCAATTTGGCAATAGCTAACATAATTACGAGCACATTTATCCTTTGACTCAGCAATCCTACTTTTGGGAATTTATCCTAAAGATTCTCTTGCAAATGGATGAAATGATGAAATGATGAATGTATGAATTCATCATGAATGAATGTTATTCATTAGAGTATTAATTTAATAGGAAACTGATTTAACAAACTATGGTACATCCACACGAATACTATGCACTTGTTTAAACACACACACAAAAAATAGGCAAATTCTATAAACTCATTTGGAAAGATCTCCAAGATATTGTCGGGTTCTTTGATTGTTTTATTAGATTTAACGTTGACTTTAGACTTACACAGTTTGTCAGTTATGTGGAATTTAAACTTTTTTTAGAGTTCTTGAATGTTCTAGCACAGTGCATCACATCTGCTGCTTCAAGGTGAATTGCATAAAGAAAGAAGGAAAAAATAGAAAACTGCTGAATTATAGTTACAATAAAAGCAAGAAAAGCAACTAGCCAGAAATCAAAACGCCCTAATAAGTCGATGTGAGGTGATAGCACCACCTGTTCGCTGGATTTTTTATGTCATCCATATAGTTGGGCTGCTTTCTGTTTCGTTGTTAACAGCAGTGCTGCTAGATGATATTCACAGAAGCATAAATTTAGTAAGATTTTCTGCGTTTTGTTTCTAAGAGGTAAAACTGGATATTGCCCATTACTGACTCAGAATTAGATCTTACTCATCAATATAAGTCCGTAGATACTCTTTTCCACTTCTCAAACATGATTCAGATTCTTTGCTTGTTAACAAATTGGTTGATTTGCGTAAACATCTTTCTTGTTAGGGTTCTGGCCTTTGACACAAGACAGTCCTCTGGTTAGTTTTGAAGGCCTGCTTCAAGTCTGAACTGCTTCCATCTACTGGTAAGTGTGGTCATTGTTGATTTCTACATGTAACTTTTGCTTGCTGTTGTTCCATGTCCATTTCCTTGCTCTTGGACAATGTTTCTCAAGTTCAACAGTCTCGGGGAATGTGGAAGGTGCCTGGACTATGAGGACCACCACTGCCATTATTCCATTTGAAAACATACAGGTCATCTCTCATCGCCATGACAAGACTGGCCATATGGACCACTGCCAGTCTCCTAAGGTATGTACTCAACCGTTCCCAAGTCTTGCTGCCCCGGAGACTCCATATTTGAAGGGACTTGAGTTCCAGCATCTACCACAGGACTAAAAACTCACAGCTTCTTAGTGATTCCAGGATATACTGTTAAGGAAAAGCAAAATTCAGAAGCGTGAATGTAACATGCTAGCTTTTGCAAAATAAAAGAGTTTGAAAATAAGAATATACACTTATTTGCATGATGAAATGCTAGAATGATATATGAGAAACAAGTGATGTGGTATAAATGGGATAGACAGGAGCAAAGGTGGAGCGAGACCTCACTATATACCATTTTATATAATTTTAATTTTTGAACAATGTAAATGAATTATCCATTCAAAAAATTGAAATTAAAGTGCAACATATTCATTATATTGAATCTATATGCAGTTAAAAGAATGAACTAGAGTTATATGTGAACAAGAGATCTCAAAAGCAATGTGGAGTGAAAACAACTAGCAGAATATACAAACGAGGGTATTTATGTAAACATTTTCAACATATCCAAAACAATCTATATATTTCTATAGATGCATATATATGTAGGAAATTCACGCACTCAAAAGTCATACTAAATTCTTGGTGTAGCTATCCCTGGAAAGGAAGGGAAGAAATTAGATTTGGGGAAGTAAACAAAGGGAAAGTATTAATACATGTTATTTATTTTACAAAATATTACTGGAGCAATTGTCTAGGGATATGCTGAATGTTTTTCAGCAAGATAATACATTATTTGAACTGTCCTAGGGAAGACTGATTTTATAGCCCACTATAGGATAGATTGAGGACAAAATGAATGACCAATTAGGAGGCTAATATCAGTAACAGATGAGAAATAAGGAAGGAATGCTTGATTATGAACGCAATGAAGTTGAGAAGAAGAGAGAAACTAAGGTGGACATAACTATGGCCTCCGAAGCAGCTTGCATCCTAACCCCCAGAAGTCGTGACTATGTGACATGACAAGGAGTTGTTTGCAATGGAATTAAGGTACTAATCATCTGATCTTAAAATCAGTGGGTGAGCCTAGTGCAATCACAAGGATACTAAAATTAGGAAGAGGGAGGCAGAGGAGACTCAACAGACCATCGCTGGCTTTTAGATGGAAGGGAGCCAAGAGCCAAGGAATGAAACAGCCTCTAGGAGCTGGAAAAGGTCAGAAAACAACTTCTACCCTAGAGCCTTCAGAAGGAATGCAGCCCTGCTGACACCTTGATTTTAGCTGAGACTAGTTTGTCTTCTGACCTCTAGAACTATAGGATAATATATCTGTGCTGTTTAGGCAACTAAGCTTGTGGAAATTTGTTAGTTCAGTGCTGGGAAACTAATACATGACAAAGGCATTTGGCATTTTATAGACAGAAGTAATGATTCTAAATGTCCAGGAGGAAAATAAAATGTGAGTCTGAGTTTGGGGAAAGAAATTGGAAAGAGATAGCCAAAGCTCTGGATGTTTATGTGATGCTAAAGAAACAGGTATAGAAACAGATAAGGTGAAGACAGACCATAAGGAAAACCTGCATTTTGGGGGCCAAGAGGAGAAAGATTCATCAACGTGCAAAGAGATGGGGTGGTGAGAGGGATGTCAGGAAATCAGAACCATACCCCATCAGAAACCAAGGAAGGAAAGTTTTAAGAGTGTGGAAGAAGGACGCAGATAGCAGTTTTAAATGCTACAAGAACACCAAAGATGACACCGTTGTCAGCTCACTTTGCACATTGGTAACTTAACCCACTCCTGCCCCCAGACCCAGGCACTACCCAACGCCACTTAAATCAGAATCTCTGGGGCTAAGGACCAAAGCTCAGGTGATTTAACATGTAGTTTGGACTGAGAACCAGTTGCGTGATCGGTGAGCAGGCCTCTTCCGGTCTTCCAGGAACTGATGGCACTAGGACCTCGGCTGAAAACTGTAGACACTCTCGTTGTCTTCCAAGAGAGAAACCAGCAGTTGAGTCTGGGCACCCACCCACCAGCGGTAGACATGGAAATGCAGTGTTGGTGGGGAGAAGCTTTCCTTTTCCTGATACAAGAGAGAGGAGGTCCCATAGGGGTATGTGCAGTAAGAGAATATCATTATTCCCCCTGTTTGATCTGCTTAGGGAAGGGCTTGCCACTCTGTCCCAGTGCCCAGCCGAGCAGTGGTAAGAGTGTGGAGAGGGCAGGCTCTCCCCCATGAAGCCAAGAATTGCTTGGAAAGTTGGTTACAGGGGTGGTTGGGGAGAGGAGATTCATGAATTGACTGTATCTTTCTAAACATCACCTCCCTGAGGAAGCCTGTCATCTCCTAGTGTAGACTAGTTCCTGGTCAACTGTTCTCCAAGAACTGTTTTTTTGTTTGTTTGTTTTCTTTTTAAATTTATCTCATTGTGATTATTTGTCCATTTCTTCACAAGGGTGATGATTGTGTCATTTTTTGTTTTTCTTTTTTAATCTCACCCACTGTATCTTTACCTGGCCCAAAGTAAGCATATGGCTAAATTTAAATTGGATAAATTAGTGAATTTCAAAAGAAAAAGTCTTTCATTTTGACCAAAAATTATATATAAAATACAAATATGTGAACAGTATAAGCACTAAAAACTGGAGATAGGCACAAAATGTTAATATTGATTTCATTTTAGTCATAGAATTTCAAGTTATTTTTATTTTTTTTTTGTAATTTATAAAATTTCTACAAAGATTTTGAGTACTTTTCTAATCAGAAGCAGGAAGCCAACGTTGTAGGATACGCCCATGGGCACGCACGTCGGTGTTAACGTTTTGGCCCTGGGCTCAGAGGCCCTGGGCTAGAGTTTTGCTTCTTCCACTTACCACCGGTGTCACCTGGGGAAGTTATTACCTCATTGACTATCGGTTTCCTCACATGTGAAGTGGGGATAACGGAAGAACCATGGCATAAGATGACTGTGAGGATTAAGTGGCGGAATACATGTAGCACCTGGTACCGGGTGCAGTCTCGACTATTATCATTACTTACACTATTATTACACCTCTTCCCCTGGGCACTGTAATGAGTTTGCACTCTAAATATGTATGTAAATTCATTAGGTTGTAGTTAATATCTAAATGTTAAACTTCAGCTTTGCTTAAAATTTAAAATAATATCATGAATCGCCAATAGGTGGCAGCATACCATGGATCCGTCACAACGTTTGGCTGGCGGTGGTGGCCTTGCTTGACAACTTAAATCTGTTTCAAAGGAAGAGACTTTAGAGTTTATCTAATTTGACTCCTTCAGTTTACATTTGTGGAAACCTGGAGATAAAGTAAAAAAGAGGACAACTTACTCATTTGCCAGGAAAGAGCAGGGTGGGGGAAGAGGCAGGGAGAACAGCGTCTGTATACTTCACACTTAATTTGAGTTATTTCCTCACTATTCCTTTTAGCTGGTCTAGTAAACTTAGAATACATGGGAGAAAATATTTTCTAGTTGGAAATATCAATTTGGGGAGTAAAGAATATATTCTTAGTCATACAAAGAAAATGGTCGATAAACCTCAAAATATGGAAATTCCTCTATCTCACCTCCTTTTGTAGTATTTTCTAGTTGAGAGAGGTATCGCCCTTTGTTAAATCACTGTATCCTTACAATCAGGGATAATGTCGTTATTTCTGCTTTACAAACTAGGAAACAAAGGCTCAGAGAAGAAAACGCTCCCATAAGCAGGAAACATGAGTTCAAATCCAGATCATTTGTTCATTCCTTCATTTGTTCATTGAAAACAAGCATTTATTCAGTTCCTGGGATGCACCAGTATGCTAGCTGCTGGAGATGCACAGGATAATGGGGAATACACCTCCAAAAAGTTTTAGCGTCTGTCATAGGGTTACAGTGTCTGTGCTACGTGACACCACATTCCTGCCTCTCTGCACCACACACACATCCGCATAGTGACCTGCACACAAAGTGGGTACCCCACAAATATTTATTACATCGAGTGCCTGAGCACATCCCCAAAGGCCCTGGAGGCCTCTGAATTGCAATGAGGGTTTTTACTGTTAGTCAAATACCACAGGCTCAGAACTATTTTCTTAAATACCTAAGGAAGTGTTCATGTATTTATACCCTCTCCTGGTCCAGAAAGCATTTAGGGCCTGCAGGATGTACACATGTTCGTTGAAATATTTTGTGTTTCGAATAATAGCCCCAGACCTCTCTCAAAATGCCTGGGCAAGCTGGATCCACGCGGCCCCAGTCGGACTGCTAGATGGCAGTAGCAGCACATGCTGTTTTTAGGCTTCTGTCACTCTCACCTTCAGCGGGGAAGGGGCCTTCGGGAGTAGTCGGTTCATTCCTTCCCACTTTACAGATAGGAAAGCTGAGGCCCCAAAGGGAAAGACATCGGCCCAGGCTAGGTAGCTTAGCTAGCCAAACAATAGACTGAATTGTACACAGGTTGCTGACTTCTGTGATTTAATATTTGCAGGAAAATTTCCTGATTAGATTCACTGAAAAATTTTAAACGTTTGCTAACAAAAAATGTTTTTTTTTGTAAAGCAGCAGTGTGAAAGAATGGTAACGATGTTAAAAGTAAACCTGCCTCCTGCCCTGACCCTTTACTCCCCCAAGGTGCCCTCCCCAGAAGCTCCACTGCTGCCCGTTCTTCAGGGACTGTCCGGGGATGTCGTTCATTAAACACACATAGCCGTGGTGCATTTATAATGTCCAAAGTTGTCTGTGAGTGTGTGTGATCAGATGGATGTAATGTGTGCACGGAGCATAAAATATATGAACAAAAGTGGGAAAGCCATGGACCTCAGGAAAATGTCTCCTTCACCCTCCCAACCTCTCCTGAAAAAAAAAAAAAATAGTCCATGAAGTGGTTTCCAAATTCTGGAGTGGCTTTATTTTTACCACTTCTCTGTTGATTTAACAGATTAAAACTCTACCAGCGGCACCTATAGTGTCAATCTTGGTAAATCCTGCCTTCTGAAGCTCTCCCTGCTGTAATTAAATTACTGTAAATACAATTAGAAGGCCCCTCTAGGTGGTCTGTGTGACACCAGCCCCCAGGGAATTGTCTTAAGATATTTGAACCAAAAGTAAAGAGCAAAGTGGCGGAATCCCTTAATCTTGGGGGGCCCAATCCTTTGAGGATTTGTAGCCATGAAATAACAGGCAGTCGGTTTTAGTGCAAGCGGCACTTTCAGGAGATATTCTTCTCAATTGTCACTGGCCTTCAGGGTCAGTGTGGGGGCTCTGGCCTCTGTTGCCAGCTTCCTGGCCCCTCCCCACACCCTCCCCCAGCCTCCAGTAGTGATTTGCGAATTCTGCTTTCCATCTGGAAGAGGAGAGTCTGGGTAGTTAGTACTTTGCATCCAGCACCTTTTGCATAGTGTTGGGAGCTGTTGCTATGTGGTCCACGTGTGTTGCTCAACAAGCTTAAACTTTGCATAGCCCGTGCTAAACTAATTTGCGTCAATTTGTCTACATCATGCCAACAATCGTTCTGAGAGTCTTGAATAGAACATACAAGGCCGCTGATAAAGGCCCTCGGAGCAGATGCCGCCAGCCATTCTGCGGGGCCTCGCTGTCGCTAGTTCTTCACCATGGTTTTCTTCAATATCCTAGTGACAATGTTAGTTTTTCTGCCCTGGGGTTAAAACTTTTTTTTTCTTAAACAATGGACAGCCCTATACAACTGGCCCTCCAACTGACTTTTTTTTTAAAGACATGGCTGTGGCTGAATTCTAGCCACCACCACCAAGTTTCAGAGAAAGCAAGTAGAATTAAGTTTTTTTAGACTTTGTGCCACTGTGATGAGGTGCTTTTCTACTTATCTGTCATTGTTGGACTAAAAATTTTAATCCTAAAACTGATCAATTTTTATGAAAAGATATGTTTTTGGTAAATTAGAAAGTAACATTTAGGACTAGACAGTAGAAGACAACCAAAGTAATTTGTGCTGTATGAACTGTAGGAAATAATCTCATGTTTATGAGACACTTGCAATTATTTCAAAGCCAGATCTGGAAATATATTGGGCTGGTCAGTTTGGGGAATGTACCAGAGACCCTAGGAGAACTAATTGAACTCTCTTTCCTAGAGACTCAAGGAAATCCACTCAGTCCCTGGCTTATCCACCTTTGTGGGTTTTGTCATTCTGCAATCTTCCCCCCCATATTAACCCATTAATGACCTAAAAATTACCCAGAGGAAACTGATAAATGTTCAAATGTTTGCAATTAAGTATTGTGTCAATATGTCTAGATAGGAAGAACTAATAAAGATTTATTCAAAAACTTAGAACTGAGTACCTACTTTGTGCCAGGTCCTTTCCAGGTACTTGGGATGGATATAGCAGTGACAGTCCTCGCTGTGGTGGCACCTAGGGGGCAGACACTAAACGACAGACCAGCAAATACAGAGCGTAACAGTCCATGGAAACGCCAGGCGGTGGGAGGTGTGCTAAGAAGAAAAACTAAAGGGAAAAAGTAGTCAAAGAGCTACTTCAGATACCAGGAAAAGAGAAGATGTCACTGAGGAGGTGACATCTGAACAGAAACTCAAAGGAGGGAGAGAGTGTCAGTGGGCCACGCAGAGGAAACAGTGGGAGCCAAAGTCCGTGCGATAGGAGTGGCTTTGCGTGTTCACGGCCAGTGCAGCTAGAGGACAGGAATGGGGCACGGGACAGGTACGGAGGTGGGAGAGGAAGCCCGCAAGAGAGGACGATAAACAGGGACGGCAAACGCTGTGCCATCATGGGTATCTCCACTATTCAGCGCCACAGTGAATCTAGAGGTCAGCAGACTGGTTCCCTGTCCCTCAAGCCATCCTTACAGAGAGCCCTAGAGAAAGGTGGGCCAGCTTCCAGGTCAGCGGGAGGATTTGGGACTGACTGACGCTGACAGGCACACGATGCAATGCTCGAAATCATGAGTAATTATTGTGGACCGGATGTGTCCCCAACATTTACATGTTCAAATCCTAATCCCAATGTGCTGTTAGGAGGGGCAGCCTTTGGGAAGTGATTAGGTCAGGAGGATGCACCCCTCCTGAATGGCTTTAATGCCCTTATAAAAGGGACCCCCACGGAGCTTTCTTGCTGTCTCTTCCATTTGAGGACAGTGAGAAAACAGCCATCTGCACCCTGGAAGAGGGCTCTCACCAGAACCCCATCATGATGGCACCCTGATCTCAGACTCCTGACCTGCAGAACCATGAGAAATGCATGTTGCTTACAACCCTCCCAGTCTATGCTATTTATTATAGCCTGAACAGGCAATGACGTTTGTTTAAATGTTTAAAATTTGTAAATTAGAGCAATGACGTGATGTAACTGTTCTACCAGTTATCTGGCAAAAATTAGAAAGCTGAATAATGTCAAGTGTTGGCAGAGACACAGGCAGTGGAAGCCTCATGGATGGCTGGTGTGATGGTACACAAGTGCAGCCACTCAAAAACAGTCTGGAATTAGGCAAATTAAATATCTAATACATCCTATGACCTAGCAGTCCTGTTCTAGAATTTACATATTCTATGGAAATTCTATTATGGAAAAAAGACTGTGGCCTAGAAATTTAAAAACAGGACTTTCTAAGAACTACGTTGCAGAAAAAAAGGAAATACTCACCAACCAGGGCCTAGGAGACACCACATCCTGCTTCCATGTCACATCAACACTATATATGTTCTTTTCACCGTAAGTACAGCCTGCAGTCCCTCCGGGAATTGCCAGTGGGGATCTCACACATACTGGAGGGCTGGGCCACTTACCTGCCAACAGCAGGTTGGTCGACCTTCCACAGGGGTCAACCCACCTCCCAGCATGTGTAGGGCCACGACAAGGGTTCAAGTAGAGGCCTAAATACCATGTTTCAATATTTAAAATTTAAATAAATCAAACAAATATGTTCTATTTTGACAAATATACCTTCTTCACAACCTAGAAGGCAGCATTTGAACTTAGAATGCTTGGATTCCCCAGGGCACAGCCTAAAGCCTGTTCCTCCCGTTCTGCACGCACTGGGCCCCAGTCTGCACCAGGAAATTTACCTGCACATGTGTGGACACCTGTCCTGCATGGCCAGGCTCCTACCATACTCCCCTCCCCTATTAACAGCTGCCATAGGGCCACCCCTCAAGCTTAGCAGCACTTAAAAAAAACTTTTTTAAGAAAGACCTGCAGAAGAGGCCTGCACAGGCCCTCATAGGTGAACCTGAGATAATCTGAGGTCCAGCATACACGGGTGAGCATGCCTCCTTGACCCTGTGGACTCTTTGTCTCATGAGATGTGACACAGCCAGAAAGAAAAAGGCCAGAGTGGAGCCCTCTAAGGGAGGGGACCAGGGAGAAGCGCCTCCTGCCTGGCTATGAAGGTGGTACATTAAGAAAGGTAAGCGGGGCCGTGTTGTGGAACATAGACTTTACTTCTTGAGCAGCAGGCAGTCCTGATAGGTTTCAAGCAGAGCTTTACAATAAAACCAGACATGATGGGAGTGGAACCCTTTCGAGACGAAAGTCAAACTGTCCAAAATACTAAAAGATATCACTTACTAGCTATGGAGCCTTGGTAGATTCTACCTAAATCTCTCTGGGCCTCAGTTTCCCCATCTGTAAAACAGATTGGATGAGATTAACAATCTCAAAAGTCCCTCTGTCAGTACATCAGATTTTTTTGTCTGTAAAGTAAGTGGGTTGAACCAGATCAGGGATTCTTAAGGTGAACTCCACTGCGGGGTCTTGCCTCTCCCACCCCCACCACCCCAGACCATCTAAACCAGGATCTCATTTTTTAAAGCTCCTCAGGTGTTTCTAACTGCAGCTAAGGGTAAGAATCCCTAGACCTGACGATACGTTCCAAGACCCCTTTTTCACCTCCACCTGAAATTTCCCACCTGTAAAAAGAGCACTTTGGGCAATACCATCAGTCTCCCAACTTCACTTATTTCCGGAGCTCCACACTCAGTGATTCAGAGAAGCAGGGCTTTGTCAGAGGAGGAACCAGGCTCCGAGGGAGGCCCTGGTCATGGAGGCACCTGCAGTAACCCGGGCAGACAGGTGCTGCTCATGAGAACCAGGCCCCCAGATGGAGCGGCCAAAGTTGGGATTTGGCACAGAGGCGGCCACTTCTCAACCAGCGTGAATGTTCTGACGTTTCCTGGCATCTCCTCTGCCCCGCTAGGCACCTGCGGGCCGGGGCTTCTTGGCAGGTGAGGAGGAGCGAAGAGAATAGGGCTTTTCTCGAACTGTTCCCCAGAACAACATCTCTTGACATCCGGGGACACAAGGGGTGGAAAAGACAAGCCACTGCGTGTTCCTCTCGGCCTGTGAAAGCCTTGTGGTGGGGAGGCAGGAAAGGGAGTTTGTGTTAAAGTGCCACTTTGCAGCCCTACGTCCGGAGCTTAGCATGTTCCGGGCACTGTGAATGAGACCAGCTGACGCTTTGTATCAAATGTAAAGTGGCCTCTTTTCACATGGCTGGCACTGGAGGCTGATGACCACTCGGGTAGGATCCAGAGCTCTCCAGGAGCTTGGCAGGGCCGAGCACAGGCCCTGAATTGCAGCTCTGTGGGGCAGCAAGGACGATGCCACCCGCACTGAGAAGTTGTCACCGGAGAGTGGGATTCTCAAGCGTGGATGGGATGAAGATCTGTTAGGAACCAGTGAGCTGCCTCTGTCGCCTTCCATCCCCTCCTGGAGCCCAGGTCTCAAGTGCAAGGACCACAGATTCCACACAAGACTGAGACATGAGGTCTGGGTTCTGGAGACTGGACATCAAACTGTCGGGATGTCCAGGACAATCCAAGGTTCACGTGAACAACAGGGAAGAGTCCCAAACTAAGCGTTGTTCTTGAAAATCTGAAGTTCAAATTCAAGTAGTATCCACCACATTTTTTTTTTTAAATGAATGAAGCAGAAATCTTATTTCCGAGCTCTTCAAAGATTATTAAAAATAAAAAGTATCCTTTTAAAAGTGTCTCAAATCAAAGGCGTATCATCAAAGTCAAACATTTGTCACAGAACTCTTTTGGGTTATGATATTTTCACATTTTTTTTAACCAGTTGCAATGTTCTGTAGGTCCCATTTTAAACATTTTTTAAAGGCATGAAATAATGTCTTTTTAAAAAGTACAACCGCAACTATAAAGCAGAGGAACTTAAGAAGATAAAGATCAGATCTGCTTCATGTACCAGATGGGGCAAGCTAACACGGCATTCATCTTTCCAAACCAGTTTGTTAAGAAACAGCTTCCATGTGCCGTGTTATTAAATAAAACAATCTTCTCATTTAGAAAAGCCAAGACATCATTCAGCTAGTCAAGCCTGTTCTCCCCCAAATTTTGTACTTGCTTGCCTTCATATAAATATTTTAAATCCATGAGAAAAGAACATATCTTGTTATAGTATAAAAAATCTTAGGAACAACACATTACCAATATTTAATTTTTAAAAAATTAATGTTTTTTCTTAAAATGTAAACATAGAGTAAATAAAACATATGATATTCCAGATATAGAAACACTAGTCATTTACTTAATGAAAGAGATACATTTTGATATATTTGGCGATAAAGTTTTTGTCTGAAAGCATTTCATCAAAAGAACAAGGTCATTATTATTGAAAAGTTTACTCTTTCGGTGTTTCTTTGTTTGAATTGATTCATCAATTTCTGTAGAATTTTGGCTATAGTACCAGGCCACAGGAAAGGTCTGGAATACGTAAAAGTTCTTTGGCTAGAGAAAAGTGCTTCTGGAGTCTTGGAGGCTGGCATTCATCACCGTGCTTGAAAGTGGTCCTTCGCAAACTCCCCGAGTCCTGAGGGGAAAGCCCAACATCTGGGCTTCCGGCTGGGTTGCTCGGACCAGCGGGGCACCCTTGCAGGCATTCTGCATGCAGTACTGTTGCAGCTCTGCAGCTGCCTGAGACCTTGATCTTCTCCACACTGGTTTCCAGTTTGAGCTGCTCCACCAGGTGGGCGCTGGCCTCCCATAATGAGTGAGCCAGGCTGGGCAGAGCCTTGAGGCCTTCATCCCTGATTTATACCTAACATTTTCTAACATCCTTAAAAACTCACCTGTGATGATGTTATGGGCTGAATTCTCCCTCTCCTCCAATTTTCATGTTTGAGTACCAAGCCCCAAAAGCTTAGGATGTGACAGTATTTGGAGATGGGGCCTTTCAAGAGGTAATTAAGTTAAAATGAGGTCATCAACAGTGTGGGTCCTCAGCCGATGTGACTGGTATCCTTATAAGAAGTCGGCATGGACGACACAGAGGGACAAGCATGTGAAGACACAGGGAGAAGATGGCTATCTACAAACCAAAGAGAGAGGCCTCGGAAGAAACCAACCCTGCTGACGCTTTGGTCTTGGACTTCCAGCCTCAGAACTGTGAGAAATTTGATTCCTGTTGCTTAAGTAACCAGTGTGTGGTATTTGCTACAGCGACCCTCACAGACTATTACAGGTGGAGACAGTTATTTCTATTTTACAGCTGAGGAAATGCTGAGGTTCAGGAAAGTACAGCCAGGATTCGAACTCTGCTCTAATACCCAAACCCAAGCTCCTCCCATTAGGCTATGCTTTCCCTAAATCCAGGGAGAAAGAGTAGTGTGCCCACTGAAGAACTTGATCCTGAAGGGAGACAGAGGTGGAAGAACTTGTTTGTGGTCCTCAGCTTGTGAGATGGA
This sequence comes from Eonycteris spelaea, assembly GCA_003508835.1. Taxonomy (NCBI): domain Eukaryota; kingdom Metazoa; phylum Chordata; class Mammalia; order Chiroptera; family Pteropodidae; genus Eonycteris; species Eonycteris spelaea. The sequence goes on from PUFA01000023.1 coordinate 5,050,882, forward strand.
GACGTTTTTGGTGTCTGAGACTTCATAAATATCACTGAGGCCTCCAGGAAGGGTTTAGAAAAGTGAGAGAGAAACAAGTGAGAGATCGATTTGTTTCTATCTTAATCAGGGTTCAGGTGATTACCAGAAGCAAAAACCTATTCTCTCTGCTTCATCAAAAAAGTATCAATGTATGGGAAAGATATGGGGGCACCTCATGGCCTCCAGGGGCAGGAAAGGCCATAGACCTCAGAAAGGACCAGAGCCAGAAACTGCGTTAGCTTCTCTGCCATCCTGCTTTTGATAGATGCTCAGAGTTTCTAGGGGAGGTTCCCCAGTGCTCTGCTGACTGAAGACTTTGTGACATTTCCCATTTGGCAGCACGGAACCAGAAGCGTGTGGTTCTAAGACACAGCTAGAGTGGAAGGCCCAAGGCTTTGGGACCCAGGACAGGCTCAGGTTTGTAGGAAGACCGCAGCCCACCTACTAGCTAAGTTATCTTGAGAAAGCTTTGTTGCTCTGAAACTCAATTTTCCTCACTGGAAAATTAGGATAATAAAGCCTGTTTTAAATATGTTAAAGAGGTGCAGTGCCTGGCACTTAGTAAATGTCAAATGGACTTAGCTGCCCCCTCCATCTCTTCCTGAGATGGTGGGGGTATCTGCTAGAGACACCCTGTGGGGTTATCATCACCTAGGAGTTCTCAACGTGTGACACCACAGGCTGTAACTAGGGGATTCCAACTGTCACTTGAGAGTGGCGGTGTGAACTACTTCTCTTTGGGTCTTAACACTCCCCAGGGTAGGAACCTATACGATCTTCTCTTCACCAGAATGGCTTCTTCCCCTGCTTGAAGTCTTGGGACTCTGGCTAGACTTTTGGTAGAACTAAGAAGTAAAAAATCCATTGTACAATTTTTATAGATAGGAGGAAAAAAAAGGGGAAGAGGTGGTTTTGTATATTACTCTAACGAGCAAAATCAGGAAGTAATGCAAACCACATGTGACTGTTTTAAAATTCTTCTCTGAAAGTCTTCTTACTTATCATTTTGTGATGCCCAGGACGACCCCTACCCCAAGAGATAGGCAGGTGTTAGTGTGTGTGTTTTTCCCCACCAAGGAAGAAATGGATGCACAGAAAGTTAATGGGTGTTCCCAAGAACGGAGCTAATTAATGTCCAGTCGGAGAGAGGATACAGATGTCCTAAGTGCTGGTTCAGTTTCTGAGTCTCACTCTGCTTCCCCTGCCCTCACTCCCTCCTGAGTGGGCCAGCCGCTCCAGACAGCTCCCTCTCTCTCACTCTCAGTTCTAGGGAGAGCCTGATGCCAGGCAGGAGCTGAGCTACAGAGCTCGCTGCCCTGTGTGCACGACAGCAGCCATCGGGAGCGCAAGGGTTTGGCTCAAGAGCTGCCAATAAGGACTCTGCTTTCTGCTTCACCCGAGATGGGGTCCAAGTACTCGATGACCCAAACTGGAAGCCCTTGGGAAAACAGAGGAGGGAGAGAGGATGGGAACAATACGAACTTAGACACACCACTGTAGAGGGTGTAAACCGAGATGTCCACTTTGGAAAAACCATTTGCCATTATACGCTCTGTTGGAACCATCCATATCCTCTGGCTCAGTGTTTCCACTCACGGGTGCATAACCCTACAAAAGTGAGCCCCAAACCATGAGGACACACGGACAAGAATGTTCGTAGGACCATTATGTGCAATAACCTCGATCTGGAAACGACCCAAATGTCTAACGACTGTGGAGGAAATAAATTGTGGTAATCATGGAATGGAATGCCACACAGTAATGGAAGTGAGCACATCACAGATATTTTCAACAGCAAGGATAAATCTCACAATGTTAAAGGAAAGAAGCCAGACACCAAAGAATTCCTACAGTGGGTTTCCATTCGTGTAAAGTTCAAAAATAAGCAAAAAGAAATCGCTCTGTTTTGGGATTCACACGGACTGCGGTGGTGAAATTATTAAAAGGCATGGAAATGATCACGGTAAAAGACAATAGTCATCCTTGGAAAGGTGGGTGGAAAGGGGAAGGTTTACAATTGGAAAGAAGTGTGAGGGGTTTGCTTGAGTTCTGGCCTGTTCTCATCTCCTGACGTGGAGTCTCACGGGCACGCCCTTGGTGATGACTGGCTAAGCTGTACCTCTGTGTTTTATGACTCTGCATGTGCTCTGTCCCCTTCCCCTGTCCCAGCACACACAGATTCTCATACACGACTATTCCCAGGACTACAATTTGAATCTGGGTCTCTCTAATCCATACGCTGCACTGGCCCTCAGCCATGATCTTGGGACCCTCTCTCCAGCCTTCTTTACCTAAACTCCTCAGCCTCTAGGCTAGGGGTTCTGAACCTGGGATCCACAGATCCATTTCAGAAGTCTGCAACGCCCCTGATGCTATTTGTCGAGTTGTGTGCACATGTGCCTTTTTCTGGGGGAATAATTCTCACGTCCTCTAGGATTCCTAGAGTGATCCGTGGCCCAGAAAAGGTTAAGAACCATTGCTAGAACTCACTCAGCTGGCTTAAGCAAATCCGTAGATGCACACCGGGCCTTGAACAAGGTTCTGGTAAAGTCCAGGGCCATAGTGACATTTGTTCCCGTTATGTGTCCGCTCTTCATCCTGTCTGTGCCACTGCAGCTGGGGCCGGGGCTGGAGGGCACAGATGTCACCGGGAAGGCTCAGAGCATGGGTGGGGTGGCAGCAGCTCGCAGGCAAGTACCCAGGAGAGTGTCTGCTACAACTACAAGCAGGAGGACAGCTAAACGAGGTCCAGAAAGCCCGGCATTTGAGAGCTTGTTTGGAGCCAGGGTTTTCTAATCTACCCAGGCCTCTTCCCTAGCTCATTCCAGTTCTGTGCAAGTCCAAACGAGGGTCCAGAAACCCAGGTGACTGCTCCAGGGCTCACACCGAGAACTCTCAAGCCGGATCCCCTGCATGTGCTCCCTGCTCCAACCCAGGCTCATTTGCATATAGCTTCCCGCGGCCCATTTCGGCCTCCCTTCTGCCTCACCAAGGGCTGGAGGGCTGGTCTCCCAACACGCAGGCACAGATTTCCACCGGACTTTCCCATTCGTGTTTTCAAAAATGACTTTCTGGTTCGTTGACACTCCTGAGGTTCTTAAAATAGGAGACGCTGAATTAGGACTTGAGAAATAGAGTGTTTACTAACTGATTTCTTATGTGAGCTTCTCGAGCAGAGCCAGAGTTGTGGGGTGGACCCCTGGAGGTCAGGACACCTGGGTACCTCTCACATGGGTTCTTTATTTTCTGAAGTGACTCTGGGCAGATCGCTCTTCTCTCAGAGGGCTGGGTCTTTGATATTTATTCCAGTTGTGGTTCTCTGTGCATTCAGGGCATTCTGGAACTTGGTCATATGGTAGTTTGAATATGATTTGTGGTATTCCCTGAGAGGTAGCCCAGGATAATGTAGATTCACATAACTGAGGGAAACGGGTTTAGCTGGGCTTCAGAGACATCTAGAACCAGGAATCTCTGCTCATCACCACATGTTTTCCATCCCTGCCTCTCTTTGTTGGTCTCCTTTTCTCAGATCGGCTTTCTCCATTGGGCTGGAAGTATGGCTGTTAGCCGTCTGTGTGTCTCACGCTTTTAGGGGTCTACGATCAATCAGGATATGCTGCAGAAACAGGCATCCTCCACAATTTCAGTGCCTTAAAATAAGAGGTTTATTTCTCAACACTTATTCCATGTCTTTCATGACACTTCCGGTCAAGTGGCCAAGATGGAGCAGTGAACCTGATCTCTCAACCCAGCCTGATTGGGGCTGCTCAGGTGGAGGCGAGCTCAGGATGCTATGAGGAAGAAATGGCATCTACCTCAGCCTCGGAGAGTGAGAGGGAGTGATGAGGATCCTTTCCTAGAAGAGCTGATGCTTGACCTGAGCTTTAGAATACAGCAGAAATGAGCAAGGTGGAGATGGGAGGAGGGGAGATGGTTCCATCTCAGGTGAAGGAGAAGGCACCTGAAAAGGTATGCATGCAAAATAGACATGGAACATCCTAGGGAGAGTAAATAATTCAACGAGGCTTCCTCAGACCCACTGCTGATGAGATGTGTGATCTCGAACAAACCTCAGTTTCCGCTTCTGTAAATTAAGGACAGCAATAGTACCTATTGTTATGAGGATTCAGTGATAATGCCTATATGTCTCTAGCACTGTTAATCAGAAGCTCTTGATAAATGCTATGGATGTGCCCAATGCTGAGAGGCAGTCATATGTTGTGGATGGATGCTAGAACCTGGTTCAAATCCCTGCCCTACCATTAATCCCTCAGTGTAGGAATAAAGAACATACCTAGCTCAAAGTGTTTGTGTAAAGATTAGGCAAGGTCATGCACGTTTAGTGCTGGTGCCTGGAACCTTCTGGGGTGTCTGTGTTGTTGGGGGTGGGCGAGTGGTAGATGGAAGAAGTCGGCAGGGGCCAAGGCTTGCCCTTCAGTTCCAGACATAGAGACAGATCCAAGTCTGTGAGACCTGATGCTTAGTTCTCATTGCTCTGAGAAAAAAAAATGCAAAATTATGAATACAAAGTTAAGCATGAAAGTGAATATCCAGTCAGAAGGATAAAAGGAATCGCAACAAAAAGAAAATTTTAAAAGTTGTCCAGTACTGCAAACATCACAAAATTCAGAAAAATACACAACTTTTAAAATAGTTATTTGACATCCTCTATTATAATCATTTTCCTACATTGTCTGGCTGCATACTTTTTAATCACTTCTTCATATTCACAATGATTTTGTTATATATCTGTAGAGACAATGTAAAGATAATTCAGCCTCTCTTCTAGTATGGCTAATCAAAATTTGTTTTGAAATGTCACTTCTCAATAAACTACTGTTTGAGTCATTATCTGAAATTTATTTTGTTATTCTTCTCAGTCAGAATAATTTAATTTCTTTGCTTATCTTTTGCTTCACATGCTATTTTTTTATCATACGAATTTTCTTTAGAGGATTTCATAATTATATTTAAGATGCAAAAGGAGGTACTTTTCTTGTATATCCGCATCAGGAGTCTAAAAATTTCTCATTTATTTAAAAGTTTTCAAAGCATCTTTCCAAATTATGGTTAAAACAGAGTTTTCCCAACTCCATCTCCTCTTAGTAACACCACAAAAAATCCTCAGCAAAGGACAATGCCATGTGATGGAAAGGAAGCATGATAAGGAAAGATGAAGTGGAAAACAGTGATTATAATAGATGGCCATTAAAACACCTTAATTTTTCAAATTTTACAAAAATATATGACCATGTGATCCTTTGCTAGGGTCTCTCCCAGGGCCTTAAAGGGTCCCAGAAGCTAATCTTTATTGAGTTTAAGGTAAGCCCACCTCTATCAAGTATCAGCTACATCACCTCCTCCAGGAAGCCCTTTCTGAATGCTTTTAGCAAATCCATTTTTCTTTCCCTCACTGTGCTGATCATATGGTATTGTATTTGTGGGTTTACTCCTCTGTGTCCTCTTCCAGCTCCCTGAAGATAAGAACCCTTGCCTTCTAGTCTAACACTGGCAAGTGTATTTATTAAGTTGGGTGCTATACTGTGGCCTGGGAATTCATTGAAATTAATGTGTATTATGTACAAAGCCCTGGCCTAATTACTATTATTTCTATTACAAAAAGAATCAGGCCTGACTTGTACCCTCAAGCACCTTTCAAGAGGACATAGGTATCCATAAAAAAAATACTTAAAAAAATAGCTTATCATAAATTATTTTGTTATGTATCTAATCTCGTTTGCTTTAAAAATTAAAAACATTTTGAGGCAATTTTAGATTCACATAGTTGTAAGAAATAAAACATCTTGCATAACAATAGTACAATGTCACAGGAAATTGATATTGATACAATCCACTGAATTTACACAGACTTCACCAGTGTTACATACGCTTGTGCATTTAGTTCTATGCGATTTCACCATATTTTAGGAGTTGTTTTTCAAGGTATTTTAATGCTTAGGTATTTTCAGGAAATACTACAAGGTAATGATTTGATTTGAAATAGCACTGAGTAAAGGTGCTTATACTCTTGTATTTTAGATTTGGATTTTACTCTGACAGTGGGGAAAAGCCACTACAACGGTTAGCTTGTACATTTTTGAAAGCTCAGTGCCCATAGGGTGGAGGATAGACTAGTTAGAGGGCCTACCTGTCAGACAGAGACCGTTTACGCAGTCTCTTAGACCCCCGTGGAATTTCTGGACAGAGCACTGGGAGGCGATACCTCAGCATCCCACTAGGCCCCGCCCACCTGTTCTCAGCCCCGCCCCCTTCCCGTCCAGATCCTGTTGTCTCGCCGAAGGCCCCGCCCTCTCAGGCCCATTACTCAGCCTGGCCGTAAGCCCCTTCCTAGGCCCAGGCCACCAAATTTGGCGGATTTGTGGCAAGCAAAGCCCCGAGTAGTTGAGAATGCCCGTAAATTCCGTCGTCGGCGTTTCCCTTCCCTCGCTCTGCAACCCCAACCTTCCCGCCCCTGCTGTCGGACGGGCCCTTTTGCGAGGGAAACTCTTGGGCGGCTGGCTGTCGCTTTTCACTGGCGGGGATTGGGCTTCCCTCGCCTTCCTGCAGGGGTTGGAGCCGGGGGAGCCGCCCGAGATCACAGGTTTTGAGGAGTGACAGATTCCCAGCTGTCCCGGACTTCCAGCTGGCGCCGAGCCTGGCCTTCCGCGGTGGGCAGGTGGCAGAGGGACCTCGGCCAGAGCAGGGACAGCAGGAGAACCCGCCCGGGGGAGCCGGGCAGAGCTGGCCGGGAATCTCTCTGTGCTGGGACCGCCAGCACCCGCGCTTTCACCCTGGCAACCTGGGGAAGGGCGGGGCCAGGCGAGCAGTGGGCGGGGCCTTTTGTGGTGGGAGGGTGGGGCTCGCGTGAAGTGGGCGGGGCCTGGGCTCGGGTCGGGTAAACCTTTGCTGAACTTTCTCAGCGTCTCGCCCTGAGAATTCAGTGGTGGGCAATATTGCTGACAGCCCAGCTGGGGAGACAGACAGTAAACACATACAAATATATAATCAAGTAATGACACATTGTGAAAGGAAAGGACAGGGGTCCCTGGGGGCCAGGGTACACTTTCCTCCAGAAGCTTCCTAGTTATAGACCCAAATCCTGCACTGCCACTGCGAGCTGCATGTCCTGAACAAATGGGTGGTCAGGCTGGGTCATGAATTCTTGGGTCAGAAACGATGCCTGACCAAGGCTTGTGTAAACTGGCCTTTGGGGACTTCCAAAGGCCAGTGCTGAAAGTTCCCGGCCTGACAGCTTCTCGGATATTTATACAAATATAAATATGTATTTATATCTATTTATACAGCTCCATTCTGTGTCCCCTATGCTATGGTCTGAATGTTTGTGTTGCCCCCAAATTCATATGTTGAATCCTAATGCCCAATGTGACCATATTGGGAGGTGAGTAGTCATGAGGGCAGCACCACGTGGAGGTGATTAGTGCCCTTTATAAAGAGGCGGGAGGGAGTCCCCTTGCCCCTTCCACCGTGTGAGGCTGCAGAGCAAAGTCTGCAAGCCCAAAGAGGGCCCTCGTTCACCGCCGGCACCCTGACCTCAGACCTCCAGCCTCCAGAACTGTGAGAAATACATTTCTGTTGTTGATGAGCCACCTCATCTGTGATATTTTGTTATAGCACCTGAACAGACTTAGACACTCTCCTTGGAGGAACTTTTCTGACCTTGTCCCAGAACCTAAACTGGGTTAGAATACTGTCTAGGTGATCCCTCAAAGCCCTGTGCTTCGTTACAAAGTACGCATTATACTGTCTGTAACTCCTGAGGGCCTTTCTCAGCAGCTCTAGGCTTCTTGCGTCGTGGGTTGTGTATGAATCACCGCTCTCTGACATCCAGCAGCAGCATCTTTATCATCAGCAGCATCATCATCGTGTCATCACTGTAGCTAACACTAACAGCACTTTCGGTGTGCTCTGCATTGTTCTAACCTCTGCATATATTTATTCATTTCGGTTTTCACACACGGCTCATTGTGGCCACTTTTAAAGTATCGAGTGAATGAATGAATAAATAAATAAGCACAATGGAAGGAGAAAATTCACTGCTTTTTTTTTCTAGGAGCTCTTGAAAAACTCCACAGCGGAAGTGACTTTGAGAGCTGAGTTCACCAGGTGGTGAAGTGGGGATTCATCATCCTGGAACAGCCTGGGCAGGTAGAAAGGAAACGTCGGGGAATGGCAGTTAGGTAAGTGTGGCCAGATATTGGGTATGGGGGTAAGGATGGCGGTAGAGAAATATCAAGACTGGAACAACACTTACTTGAATGGATAGCTTCAGGTACACTTGTTAAGAAGGAAGCGTTTTTTTGTTTTCGTTTTTCAATCTGCTGTGAGCAGCAGACGTCAAAAGCCGTAATGTCTAAGGCAGGGGTGAGGTACAGGTCTTCCAGGTCTGTGCTAAGTTATCTTCAGGAGGTGTGGAAAGAAAATCCTGGAATCATTATTTTCATTTTTATCTTACCCTTTGAACATTTCTATTTTAGTATGAAGTTTAGAACAGCACTGTCCAGGAGAACTTTTTGTGATGATGGAAATGTTTTATATCAATACTTGAAATGTATCCAGTGTAGCTGAGGGATTGAGCTTTTTAGTATTTTTTTTTAAATTTAAATTACATTTAAATAGCCACATGTGACTAGTGATTACCATCTTGAATAGCACGGGTTTAGAATGTCTGTTTATGCCGTAGTTTATGTGTATAAATCAATACATGAAAAAACATGTACGTGCAGCTCGGGTTGTTATAATGACATACGCAGTTAAAAACGTTTGCAGACCACTGGTCCAGAGACCAAACTTAAAGTACGAAGCTGGAACAAAAGTACTGAGAAGCTGCAGAACTGGGGTGGTCCTGGGGGATTAGTCAGAGATGTCTTAGAATTTTAAAAATCTCAGGATCAGAAGGGCTCTTATAGGTCCTTAGTTTTCTTGAAGAAAATAAGCCCTGGGCCAAGAGTGGTGGGACTGAAACTCATAGCTTAAATCTTACTTCTGCAGACAGGCCTTCCCGGACTTGCCTTTCTATGTCCACCCCCCCCCACCCCATTATTTTCCCTCTAATACTTTTCCATTCTGTGATGACATAGTCGTTTGTTTACTTATTGTCTGTCTCCTCTTAACAGCTGGACTAGACTGTAAGCTCCATGGAGATAGCCGTGTGCCCGGGGCCTGGCATGCATGAAGTGCATGAACCGTTGCAGGTGAGGGGAGTGGGGCTCACACCGCCAATAATGAGCGATTGAACTAAACAGATATTGGGAGATGGGGAGAGGGATCGCTAAAGGGCTTTAAGGCCTCTCTGAGCAGTTAGCACCACAGGCCCAGTTACTCTCGAGAAAGCCAATATGCTTTGGAGTCGGAGGGACCAAGGTTGGAGCTCCAGTTCTACCACTCATGGTGGTATGACCTTAGATAATTTACTCAGCTTCTGTAAGTAGTTTCCTCAGCTGTAAAATGAGGGGAAAAATGATACCGTTTCATAGAGCAATTAGTTAAATTAAAGAATATAATGTATGTAAGCATCTGTATATTAAGCACTATTACATAGACTATATGTACCTAGACTATATACCACTTAATACAAATACTATATAGAGAGCTTTTGTTCAGTGTTTATCTAATGCACGAATGACCTAAATGATTAAACGCAGGGTGGGAAAATGGCCATGAAATAAAAAGCCTGATATTGTTTGATGAAACACATCATTAGAGCCTCTAATGTGACTAATCACATAGCAATTTGATGCATTAAACGGTCCCTTAGAAAATATAGCAGTTTGGCTGGATGTAACAAAAGCTTTAAGATTGTTTATTCCTTGCTACTCAGCAATCTCACTTCTAGGACTTTACAGTAAGCAAGTAACAAGAGATACAGAGATTTACACACAGAGCTATTCACTGACGCCATTAGGTAAGGACAAATAATAAGAAACTGAAAGACTAAGCGGTGGGGGAATGTTTTAGTTAATGCCACTACAGCCTTTTGAAGAAATACTACATGAGTCACTAAAAACCAAGTGTTTCAGAATACAATAAAAGGGGAAATGTTCATTCTAACAGAAAGTGAAAAAAGTATATAAAGTCTCTACAATATGATCACAACCGTAAACATGTTGTGTTTTTTTAAAAAAAATAAAAACTAGAAAGACACTAAACCATTAGATGTGATGATCTTTGTTTGGTCAGTAGGTTGGGGACACACGGGGTCTGCACTCGAGTCTCCCCATTGCTGGTCTTGGCTCCTGGGTGTAGTTGCAGCTCCTGCGGCTTCGAGGGCCACGCTCCTCTGTGAGCACCACAGGGGCGCCCCAAGTGTGAGCTCCCGGATGCACCCTGAAACTGGAAGGATCCTCTGCCAAACCCCAGGGTGACTCTCCCACCAGGAGTGGATCGGAGAAAAGGCCCTCGCTGAAGATGGCAGCATGGGGAGAGGACATAGGACCTGAGAGCGCGAGAATCTGAGTCTAAGCCTGGCCTGGCGGCCACAGCACAGCAGTGCGATGCTGGGTCCCCTTCAAAACAATCCACCGTTTAAAAAAATTGTAAGACACGGAGAGAAATGTGAGCCTCTGTAAAGTAAACAGGTGGACTGAGATGGCCTTTAATGTGCCTTGGGGTATCAACGTTTCTGCTCTCCTTTCATTCATTCACTGGTAGTTATTGAAAACTGTGTGCCAGACACTATTCCAGACACTTGGAATAAACAGAGAACCAGGCAAAGGTCTGTCCTCTTTCTAGTAAACGTTGTAAGCCATAATAGAGTTTTAAACTGCAGTGCTTATTGATTCGTCACTTCCTAAAATGAGTTTTGAAGTGCCCCAGACTTCCCTTCAGCTCGTCTCCCACTTCCACTTTTCCAACTTTTATCTTTGCATCGTTGAGACTGATACATTTAAATTCTGTTCAGTAATGATACTTAAACCTCCTGTGCTTTGCCTCCTCGTCGATTCTAAAAATTTGAAATCAATAGCTACTCTTCATCACAGAATCAAATTATTGCCTTTGATTGCATTTCTTTTGTGCATACCTTTTTACTTGCTGAAGTTTGCAATTGTCTTTCTTCTTCTTTTATTTCGTATACAATTTACCTGTTTCATATTTTCAATTTAAAAAGAAAACTCTTCCTCACGGCAGTATGGCAGCCAGAGTCGATTCACGGGAGGAAGGATTCATTTGAGGAGCTACACTACATTTATGTGTCTAGGTCTGTCCCCAACCATATGTGGGAAAACTACTCCCCTCGCCCCAAATTTGCTTGCAAGACCTACAGCCTTGCTACTCAAAGTTTGGTCTGCAGACCTGTATCATTGTTTTCACCTGAGCCTTTGTTAGAAGAGCAGAATCTCGGCTCACCCAACCCACTGAACCAGAGCCTGCATTTCAGCCAGGTGCCCAGGGCGTTTGTAAATCCAGTAGAGTTTGAAAACCACTGGTCTGGGTTGCCCTGTGGAGTCTACCATTTTCCTCCTGGCCTATTCCAGTTCATTGCAATGAAGTCTCCTGTCTCCAACACCCCTAAAACTGCTAACTTTATCTCTGAGACCCTTCAGAGCCAATACCCTCAATGCTCGAGAAGGCACTGTCACTGTTGTTAAAACACTATTAACAAAAATAACATACTATTTATCAATCACTATGTGTCTGGTATTGTGCTAAGCATTTTATATGCATTGTCTCACTTCATGCTCACAAGCCTCTATTGTGTGAGTATTATATTTATCCCCACACAATAGATGAAAAAATGAGGTTCAAGGAAGAAAAATCACTTGCCCAAAATCACACTGCAAGTGAGTGAAACATCAAGTATTTAATACAAGCTCATACGACTCCAGAGTCTGTATGTTTAAAACATCGAGATATAACACACACAGGCAAGTGTACGTCTCACAAATGGGGGCTGCCCCCCAAGCCATGCACCCTTCTAGGCAGTAGCCTTCCGAGAGTAATTTCTACCCTGACTTCTACCTGTGTAGACTAGCTGTTTCTTTTACTTCGTTTAAATAGAATGTCCAGGACATTCTCCTTTGCCATCATGGAACTGCTGGATCAAGTGCCTTGGACTTCCGTTTTTTGTGAGATGACACATTCCCTTCTGTTTCAGCCAGATTGAGTGGAGGCGTCTGTTCCTTGCACCCTCACGAACACAGCTTGCCTCTAACATCTGTGGGGAACACTCGTGCCCAGAAAACTCAGCTGCTCCTTTCTGGAGGGCTTCTCCCCGGCTACCGGTGAGCTGCTCTCTCCACTGACTGGGACAAACCGCCTCCCGGAGCGGACGGCATAGACGAAGAAGCACGCGAGTTTCAGAGGCAGACACTCCTGGGGGTGAACCCTGCCTCTCCCACTGGTGGAGTGTCACTCTTGGCAAGCACGTCACCTCCTTGGAGCCTCAGGTTTCTTCTCTGTACGTTGGGGGCGAAGGTCCCAGCTCGCCTCACAGTTGTTGGTGAGAGTCAGAGGACATGGGGAAGGGAACGTTTTCGTAAGCGGTCAAGGGCTTCACAGATGCCAGGGCTTGCGTCCTGCAGACACGATCCTCTCACAGCTGGTCAGTCCCAGAGCTGGGACGCAATCTGGTCTCCTGACCCCCAGGGCAGTGTTTCCTCTGTCACAGCATGACCTGGGTTCTCCCCTGATGGATCATATTATGCTTTTCTGCCTTTTCCCCCAATGCCAGGTAAGTGGGGTCCCGAGGTAGCACTGTGTCAATTTCCTGGGGCATTTCTCTCCACAGACGGGTCCTTCCCTCCCCCCAATCTGGCGGGGCGCCCTAGAGCCCAGCTTCGCCAGGCCTGGCGTGTAACACGTTGGCCAGGATGTGGCTTTGTTGTGTCTCTGGGCTGCACACCCCCCTCCCCTAGGGCCACTTTTGCTCATTTCTCTTGGGAGCTGCCTAGCTGCAGAGAAAGGCCTTTGGAACCAGAGTCTCTTTTCAGCCGGCCTTTATTGAATTTCACCTCCATTTTTTTTTTTCCTTTCCAAACAGGAACGTCATTTATCTTGGACTTTAAGTTGCTGAGGTCTTTAAGAGCGTTCCCTTTTCCCAGCTGCATTTGTTGACACACAGTCAATCCGTTTCTTGCCTTCCCCCTACTCCACCCCCCGAAGCGGGCCATAAAGTGTCTACAGCTGTGCCCTTTAGAGCCCTTCCCTTTCTCTGCCCACCAGGGGGACGGCTGAAATATAGCACAGCCATTATCGCTGACAAAAAAAGGGACAATTTTAAAACATTTTTGCTTCTCTTCGAGGGAGCCGATGGCACAAAAGAAAGTGCATCATTTTATTGTAAATGCTTTTTAAATATGGGTCACTTGGCCATAATCAGCCCCAAAGGATGGAAAAGTTCAAGAGTGAAAGCAGTCACACAGATATCCAGTTTTGTTTCCCTTCGCCTTTTAAATTATGCTAATTGACACCAAGAAAAAAACCGGGGACACGCACTTCATCGCTGACTCCCTCCTCTCCTTACCGCGAAGAGCATGTAAAATAAGTTGCTCAGGCTGGGGACAGTGGCCTGCAGGTAAAGAGGTCTTCTTCCTTTTGTTTCTGTCTCAGAAGTGTTAAGACCAGGAGACTTGTGGTCTGGTCTTTCAGGATGAGGTGTTTTTTCCCTAACTGTGTTGGGGAGGAAACTCTTACGGCTTTCGCTGAGGAGTGCCAGAGCGGGAGAGGGCTGCCTGCAGGCGTCCTGTGTGTCCCTGGACGCTGGGCCTGATCAGGTGCAGCCAAGAGCGTAGAGAGCAGGTGGGGTGTGTGGAAGGTAGGGGTAGGTGAGAGAGAGGGGGCCCTCTCGGCAATCTGAAAGGCAGATATTTATACGATGACCGTTAGGATTATGATGAGAGTAAAGAACGCAACTCAGTATGTTCAGGGAAGATGGCCAAAGTGTCCCCTTACTGCCCCCCCCCGGGGCATCTTGTGATCACAGCCTGGCTTTGCCTCTGGGGAAAGGAGTAGGTCAGCATGGAGCTCACGCCCTGGCTTGCAGTTCACTGGCTCCGTTAACACACCTCTCTGAGCCACAGGGCCCCTGTGCGTGAGCGGAGGGTAGTAGTGGAAAAACTCCCACTGCGCTGCGTTGCTGGGAGCCGCAAATGAGCGCATGCGCAGGATGCGACTCGGCAGGCGCTGATGGCCCATGAAAATGTTTGATGCCGCTGATTCTGAAGCAGGAAGTGAAGACCCCAGAATAGGCTACCCGGGCCACGTGGACGGCTAGACAGTTTCCCAAGACATTCAGACTCAAAACTAAAAATGAAATGGTATCAAGGGATGCTCAGAACGTCTCCCCAGATGAGACACATGAAAAAGAGGCATCTGGATCAAAGGCTGAGCTGAGTGAGGCTCCCTTTGGTGGGCAGAGGGCACGGCTTAGGATCCACCCGTCTGTGTTTGAGTCCAGCTCAACTGCTAAGTGACAGTAACCTTTAGGCCTCCTCTTCCCATCTGTAAATTAGGAATAATGACGGTGGCTATGCCTTCGGGTTCTTGTGAGGACTAAAATGAGATGAATCATATAACACCCTTAGTGTCAGAACAAGTACACATACATTTAGTTATTATTCCTGAGGACTTCGAGGTGAGACCTGGAGGCTGGTGGATGGCTTCTCTTCCCTCCCTTCCTTCTTCCCTTCTTCTTGCCTGCTTGCCAGACACATGGTTGAGCACAGGTTTCTTAGGAATCAGCTGTGAGTCAGTGTGGGGAGGTACAACATAATTTGGGGGTTGTACAGACAGGCGTAAAATTCCTGCTCTGCCGGTTCCAGTTTTGTGATTTGGGACAAGTCACTTTACCTTCCCGAGCCTCAATTGTCTCATCGGTTAAAAGGTGTAGAATCCTTACCTTTTGATGTGAGTATTAAGTGAGATAATGCATGTAACATTTACGCTGACCTTCCTTCCCGAGAGTCTACCTGTCTTGTGTTTTACCCCAGAGAAAGCAACAGTGCACGATGTAATGGGCTGTACAGCACGGTGGGGAGAGTCATGAAAAGGAAGGCCAGATTTTTACATAAAATGTAAATGGGGATCTCTAGGATTTAACTCTGGAAGATTTTCCAGGGGAGGCAGTTACTGCTAAAGTCCTTATGACACTGTCCTGAGTTTCACTTTCACAGTGGTTCTCACAATTACTGTTGTTAGGGCTTTGCTTGATAACGATGACGACGATGATGATGATGGTAGCAAGCTGTGATCTTGCTATTTATAGTAAATACATATTTGGCCTTTGTCCCCATCTCTGGCTCAGAGCTCCTAAAACCCTGGGGATCTCCTAAACGATGAAAGCGATCAAGATGTATTTTGTTATGTCACTGAGGTGACTTTTGGAAAGCACCTAAGGATGGGAGCTGGTTGCCAGGAGACCCAGCCGGGTGATTAGAAGGTCAGAACTTTCAGTCTCACTTCTTGACCTCTGGGAAAGAGGGTCAGGTTGAATCAATCACCAATGGCCAATGATTTAATCAATCATGCCTGTGCCATAAAGTATCTATAAAACCCCAAAAGGAAGGGGTTCAGAGGGCTCACAGGTGCATGAACATGTGGAGGTGCTGAGGGAGTGATGCCCCTGGACAGGAAATGGAAACCCTGGGCCCCTTCCCCCACACCTTGCCCTGTGCATCTCTTCCATCTGGCTCTTCCTGAGTTGTGTCCTGTCGTAACAAATGGGTGATCTCGTAAGTATAACATTTCCTCAGTTCTGTAAGCTGCTCTAGCAAATCAATTGAACTTAAGGGGGAGATGTCAGTGGAACCTCGCATCTATAGCCGGTTGGTTAGAAACACAAATGACAACCCGGATTTGGGACTGGCCTCTGAAATGGGAGGTGAGGTGGGCAGTCTTGTAGGACTAAGCCCTTAACCTGTGGGATCTGATGCTGTCTATCTCTAGGTAGATGATGCCAACTGAGTTAAATTGTAGGGCACCCAGCTGCTCACAGAGAATTGCTTGTCTCCCCATCCGGTGTCAGAAGTGTTGTGGTCATGGTGTGAGCGTAAAGGAGATGCACAGGAGGAGGTCTGGGTTTTTCTTACTCACAGGCGTTTTTGTGCAAGCTTAGGAAAAAACCTCCCGTCCGTTAGTTCCCCTAAATACAGCTAAGACTGTCGAGAATTTTTTTTTTAAACCTTATTAAAAAAAATAAGGGGTGACAAAGTGGAAATAAACCCAGGAAGTGCAAGAAGCCTGAAGTTCTGTGGCTTCAGTTTTCTGACCTTCCCAGGGCTGCCTTCTCCCAGCTATATTTCACGAAATAGTTGTAATATTTATAATCTGGGGCCTTTACCAGTACGTCATCTATTTTTCTGAGTAACCCCAGTATATTTTAAAACAAAGTGTCCCCCGACCAGGCTTCCTGCTTATGTGTTAATTCTACTTTATTTAATAGTGTGTTCAGCTCTAGATTGATTTATTTTGGGTTATTGCTTACCCAAATGGTTCTATTCTGATCATTGAGTTGACGTCTATAATTATAATTCATCATAGTTTTGCAGACGTTTTCTTTGGCCCCCTGCTTTTGTTTGTTCCGGTCTCTGTTTTTCATGTGAGAGGGTTTTTTTAAAATATCTACTGCCCCTTGAATGCTTCTTAAGAGTGAGATACCAGAAACCTAACTGCAAGCTCTGTGTGGGCTCACTCTTTGCCTTCCAAGGCCTACGTGACCTGGCCTCGTTCTAGCTCCCTGACCTCGTCTCCTAGCCTCCCCAGGCACACCGGACACCTTCAGTTCCCTTTTCACATCAGGCTTGTTATTCCTGCAGGGCCTTTGCCCTTGGCGTTACCTGTGCCTGGAGAGACTAACCCCCAGGTATTTTCTTGGCTTATTTCTTGACTTCTTTCGGGTCTCTGCTCAAATAGCACTTCATCAGAGAGGACTTCCCTGACGACCCTTCGTAACCTCCCTTGGCCTGACTCTGCTTTGGTTTCTGTAAGTGTCAGCGCCACCTGACATGGCATCAGGTACAGTATGCTGGATTAGATTTACTGGTTTGTTTATTGTCTATCTTTATCCAGATATTAAGCTGCATGAGGCCAGGGTCTTTAGTTTGTTCCCTAATGTGTCTACTGCACCTGAACCAGGGCTTGGCACACTGTATGGATTGAATACGTATTGTTGAATGAATGAAGAAGGAAGGAATGGTGGCTTCAGTGAGTGTGAAAGGGCTGAGATGTGGCCATTTCAAGGGACGATTAACTCCCAGTACTTTATATCCTTCCTTTGGCTAGTTTTCGCAGCCAGCACTGTCCTAGCTGTCAGTGTTCTTTGATGTTCTCGGAGTTGACTGGGGAAGAGGGTCTTTTACCTGATCTTCCTGTCTTCAGGAAGGTACCCCTGTCTTCTGTGCCTGAGTGCTTAGGGGCAGAGCCCTTGGAATTAACGTCTTCTGAAGGAAATTTCTGGCTTATTCAGGAGAGGTAGAGTAGGAATCGCCCTATGTAGGGGCGGGTGGGGGAGGGGAACCTGCTGGGCTGTTTGAAACCCCACCCACGCCCTTATTCTCAGATGTATCCGATTCCGAAGCCATTCTGGGTTCTGTAGGGCATATCACAGTGATGTGCTGGTTAGATATTTAATTGGTTCTCCAGGGGGAAAAACCCTGCTTGTAGTGTTTGCTCATTTCCATGGTATAAATACTTACACCGTAGTTGAATTTAAGCTACGCATCCTGAACACGGAGTCGGGAAGGAACAGGCAGTATAGTACACCAGCATTTCTACCTTACAGGCGCAGAGAGGTTAATAACTTCAAGAGCATAGTTAATAGTAAAACATAGTAAAATAATTAGGAAGCGAGGAATTTTGAGCATTTATTACCTTTATTTTAATATAGTTTACGTAATTGAAGTTTGCATAATTTACTTTTTAATAGCGATTAATTAAACCAGTGTGTAAAAGCCTAACAACGTAACGATCAGCTCTCGCGAGATGGTATAAGCGGGTTCCAGCACATGGGCCGTCTTGTTTTTGATTCCCTTGTTCTTGTAGGCTTTAATTTTTCAGTATCTTGTGTTTTCTTTCTATGGCAATTATCTCTTAGTCATCTGATTTCTTAGTTTCTAGAATTTCATTGATTATTCTTTTCTGCTGTCATCTCCTTTCTCATCCTCATCGTCTCTTGGGCTTAAGCCTTACTGAAAACATCTATTTACTGCCATCTAATTGGGTTTTCGGGAGGTGGTCAGGGCATCTGCACATGTTTAAATTGCTTTGTTTGACCAGGAGTGTCTCCAATTGGAATTATTTTTAATTTCTTCTTTCATATACATGCTCATAAACGCACTTTCTGGGCACATTCTTCGGCCTGTAGAGTGAGTTAGTGAGTCTCTGTCTCGCTCTTTTCATTTTCACTGTTGAATAGTTTGGTGACTTAATTTTTGTTATGAAATTTGTCTCATCCATTTCCATTGCTTCATGTACTTTTGTATGAAAATTGATTCATTTCATACCATGATAGTGACTCTTTTCTTTTTAACCACATAGAAATTACGGATGTTAAACCATAGTAAAATTTTTAGTTTTAAGAGTGTTCGTCTTGGGTAAAATGAGGTAGTGGCATTTTAAATGTATCAACATGTACTTTTCTTTCCTGAGTTCATGACTTTATTCCTAGTGAGCTTCACCTTTGTCTTGAAGTAGAGAGGCAAAGAGAATCAGAATTGTTGCAGGAGAAAATAAGAAAAAGTGTTTAGTTCTTTAACTTCGAAGACAAAATAATAGGCTTGAAAGTTATAATTTATTGTGAAAAAAAAAGGATTTTGTAAATTCCTTTACCTCCCTGTGTAATATAACAAGTCCTACGTTTGGGTCATGACCACACTGTATCTCCATTCCCCCCACAGCTTGGCTGCCCGTCTCCTCTTCCCTGTAAAACAGACGCCCCGGGTTCTTTCACTACTGTGCTAGTTCAGCTTGAGTCTCTGATACTTGTTATTATGAGTTTTAAGTCTTTTCAATGATGAGTTGTTTTTTTTTTTTAAAGCCCGAATTTTGTGAACCTTCTCACGTGATAGCTATTTGTCATGAGTATATTTTGAGGAAACCTAGTCACACAGGTGGTCAAAGGATGCCATGAACTGAGCAAGGCTTACGAGTGGACTCTTATTCCTCACATCAGTGTGTGTGTCTAAAAGCACTCAATGTCCAAGACGTGGCTTATTCGCCGCGTGTGATGCTTGGTGGCCACACACGTCTGTAGACGCCTTGAACTCACTCCTAGGTCCACTGGTCTTCCAAACCCGCAGTTGCTTAGTTCATAGGTCAGGAAGTCGGCGCTTTAGATGATCTTTCCTCCAGAGTCATTCTCAGCTGGCTTTGAAGGAGCTCCTTCTGTTCTCCGACACCCAGATGTGCTTCTCCCGGCTTCTGAGGGTTTCTTGACTGCGCCCCTTTTTTGCACCTAGTCCGGCCCTGTTGACCCCTCACATGTGCTCCCCGATCTCTTGTCTTACTGTCTGTCCCTCCTCCAACACATTCTCCGCACGGCAGGCAGCCGGGGTGACCTTCCTGGTTGTGTCCTTCCCTGGCCTGAAACGCTGCCGCTTCTGTGCCCCACCACGGGACGCGGGGGCCTTGGTTTCCATCACACTCAACTGCTTGTGTTCTGTGAACACGGCAAGTACCTTTTGCCCATGAGCTTTTGTCTGAGCCAGTTCTTTCGGCGGGAACAGTTTTTCTCCTGCGCATGACAAGCTCAGACGCAGCTCCAATGTCACTTATGAAACTTTGTTATTCAGTCCGCTCAGTCCTCCGGGCATCCCAGAGCACTTTGTAACAGGCTTTGGTTATGGGCTTCTCACACTGGGGGCGCTTTGGGGACAGGGGCTTTTAGTCATCGCAAGCACCTTGAACAACGCGTGGTACCGAGTGGATGCCTCACACATGTTTATCGAACAAATTAATGGGATTCTGTGGATCATAGAGAGATGGAAATGGAGGAAACGTTAAAATTTTCCCAATTCTCTTTTCCCCTCTTCAGTCTCTTCTTTTTTTTTTCTTCCAAATAAATGAAAACTTTATTGCATTATTCTCTGATTGCCAAAGCAACACAAAGCATCGTATTTGCTTACATGGACATCAGACAGGTTTGGGTTCAGATTTTGCACTTACTGGCCGTGTGCCTTTCACATTGTGCTTAACACTTTGTGCCTTAGTTTCCTCCTCTGAAAAGTGGGAGTTCTTCTAACAGTACTTCATAGGATTGCTGTGAAGATGACATTTGAAAGCACATGTAAGGTGTTTAGCAGTGTCTGGCAGAGTAACTGTTCAGTAAATATACACAGCACTAATTATATTCCATGCAGAAAAGGTAAAGCCTCTGAGACCTGGATACAGCTGGAGCTTGTGGCCCAGGATCTTCACTGTGTGTGATTAAAAGAAAACACAAATCTGACTCCAGAAGTCCTGTGAATAATTCCGATCTTCTCTCTAGGATAGTCTTTTCGACCAGGGTTCCTCTGAAACAGAGAAGGCCAAAGATGACTGGAGCGACTACATCTTCCCTCCCCTGGACATGCTATGTAACTAACACCATTTAGGTGCACAGGAAAGTGGAGTCACTATATACAATGCGTGATTTAGGACATCGAGGCTTAGTCCTCTCCCCGCTTTAAGAAAGGCTGCTCTGGTGATTCTTGAAGAGTTGGTACAGGGGGCTCATGAGTCACAGCCTCCCAAGTCCCCTCACTATAAGCCTCTTCCTTTGCTTGAAACTTCTCACTTAAGGGCAGTTGTTGAGTCTCTTCCTCCTGAACCTATATGATCTGTCCCTGGAACACCATCCATTTTTCCTTCTCCCTATTGTGCTCGCCACATACCCCAAAGTTCTGACAAGTGTCACTTTGCTTTTCTTGTGGGAGTAACCTGTCTCTTCCCATCCTTGTGTACCCTCCTCGACTTCTGGCAGTGCATGAAGAATATCTCCAAGAAAATTAATGCCAATAAGTGGACTATACAGCGGTAAATACTATTGACACTGTTATTATTATTTTTTTACATGCTGACTTTTTAGATCACCTGGATCCCTTGCTATTTTCAACTGCTTCTCCTTGACAAAAACCATAGAATTATCCAGGCACTTAATTGTAACTGTGTCATGATTTGTGCTCCTGTGGCTTCTGTAAGACAGGTGCTGTGGGGCAGAGCAGGTCTGCTCTTGCTGGTGCCAATCCTATTTCCTGTCACTCTTCAGTGCTGACAAGGCTCATGTTGCCTCCCAGGACAGCATGCACTTTTTGGGAAGTGGGGGACTAGGTCATAATGTCTTCTCTTAGGAAGAATAACACTGGGTAGGCAATTAGCACTGTTTACCACAATTCGTATAATGGAATATCATAGCCACTAATTTTTGAAGAATATTTATTGACACGGGAAAATGCTAACAACATGTTAAATAGCAGGATACAAATGTGTAAGTACAGCATGATCCCAATCTTGTAGTAAAATATATATGCATAGAAAAAACACAGGACAGAAATACACTAATACGTTAACAGTGATTATCTCAGGGTGGTGGAATTTGGGGAGCATTATTTTTTTCCTTGCGTTTTCTAAAGTTTCCATAATGAACATATTACTTTTATAATTGGGGGAAGTCAATACAGGTGACACCTCGTCCTGGGAGGTGGCAAGACCAATGTGATGGGGGATTTTAGTACTTGCACATTGTCAGCCTGTGTCCTTGTTTATAGAGGGATAGTAAGGTCTGTCCGGCCCACCTCCTAGGACCACTGGGTGTAGAAGGGGTCCCAAGTGTCTGGGGCTGTTACTCTATAGCAGCAGCTCACATGCCTTATTTTAGGACACTTCCGCTCAGGAGAGATGTGGACACGGGGGCCTGCAGCGTGCAGTTGGTTGGTGTTTCTGATCCTGACTGCAGGCCACCAATGCCGGCACGTCTGTGGGGAGCCTGCAGCCCCGGTCTCTGACCTCAAGGACTCCAGGCCCTCATGTGAGATGCAGTACATGCTGAGCAAGTTTCTCCCTCGCCAAGTCCAGGTCACCTCCCAACTTACGAGTTTCTCTAAACTGGTTCTGCTGAAATAGTTATTGCTTAAAAGGGCCTGAGAATTACCATTCTGCCAGCATTCAGAGTCAAAGGGAGGCACAGTGTGGACCCAGGTGGACCGTGTGGTGGAGGGGAGAGGTACGAGCAGTCAGGCGGGATGGAGCTGGACTCCTACTTGCCACGTGATGTCGGGTAACTTCCTGGGGCTTTCTAGAGATGGTCTCTAACATGGGATGTGATGAGGTTACGCAGTAACACACATAAAAAGCTCAGCACGAAGTGAACACGCAACAGATGTTAGTTCTTTCCATGTGCAAGATGAGGTCACTCTCAACTTCTCCCCCTGCAATTCTTTCTTCAGAAACAAGGCTTAGTGCCCAGGGCAGGGAAACTGAAAATGAGACAGAACTCCCTGGAGGCAGAAGAGCATAGCCACTTAAATGGGACTGTTCGGACACTCCGCATAAAGCTGGCAGGACGCTATTTCACTAAGCGCCGCTTCATTTAGGGGCGCTGACACGCAGGCCAAGGCTATGATTATAGAAATTATAAAAATACTTTAAAAATGCATTTGTAGAATGACATAACAAAAATACTTGAATTCTTGCCTTCTAAGCTTTTTTTTCATTTAATCTAAAATGCCAAGTTTCATTTTATCTTCTGTTGTTAAAACATGAGTCACAACTTCTGTTCCCAGGTGTTTTGGATGAAAATCCTAAAATGTACTCTTCCTAGCTTTTTTTATAGAGTTCTCTAGATTTATTATTTTTTCAAAAGACACCCAGGGTCATCATCATGAGAATTAGTCCATGGGCCATACTGCTGTACAGCTACTTTCTGGGTCAACTAGAGTGTCCTTTGGAAAAACAGACCATCTCAGGTTTGCAATGCCTCCAGTAGTTTTCATTTTCTCTGCCTTTTTATCCAGTTTTTTTGCCTTTTGCTTTTTTAGTAGGCCTGTCTTCGATCTAGCAGACCCTCCTTTGCTGTTTTTCTGTAGGCTTGAAAGCCAGATAACTAAAGATGTTAGAAATGCAAATTTTAGTAAAGAAGCAAAAAGTGAGATTCTTGAGGCTCCTATGAGTAACCTGCGAGAAATTTTGTGCCATCTATTTTGGTGGCTCAAAGGCCGTTTAAACCTCAGTTCCTGATTTGTAGTTTTGCCAGAGAAGTGACTTCTGAATAAATAACATTTTCACCAACATTCCATGTACTCTACCCATCCTTAAAAAGGCCCTTACGATAAGTGAGATAACTGATGTACAAAGCACTTTTAAAAAGCATGAACTGTGGAACAGTATTTATCCCGTATATCTATAAAAAACACACGCACAGATGGCTAAATTGAATCAACCCCAATGTTTTATTTAATTTAAAGTTTTAAAAGGCAGTGGTTAAGCACATTATCTCTGTGTATGTATGTATACACACATACACACACATACACACACGCATACATGTACACACTCACTCATGCTCACTCACGCTTATGCTCACACTCACACTCTCACTCTCTCACACACACACACACACACACACACACACACACACAAGGAAGCCAACCTCTTTTTGACTTTAGCCACTGATTAACTAGGCCCACCGTCTATTGCATGATTCATTTTCTACTTCATATGACCAATTTTATAAGTAAAAATAAACAGCCTTAATCAGTTTAATAGTAACTATTTGTGTTTCTTTTTTTTAAATAAATAAGGTTACCATTAAACTGATCACATGGTAGAAAGGTAGAACGCACACACATCGGCACACACACAGTCCCCAATTTAAAACGTGACATATGAATGACCTATATGTACAGAAGGGTGCCGCTGACTCCCCCTCACCAGCAGAGGCCACAAAAGAACTCAGGGGTCCCCGCTCCCTCTGCTGGATTGGAGGACGTGTTCCTGGCACCCCGAGCTGGACCTCAGAATGCATGCTCCCCATGCAGTGATACAGATGGGGTTCAGTTCTATGGTACTAGTGTTCAGGTACATGAGGGAATAAATAGGCCTTTGTAGCTGCCTCAGAACTAAACCATCACTTATAACTCTCTATAGGGAGAAATGTATTCTGAAGTTCTAGGTAGGTGACATAACACTTTTAGAGTGTAATCGGTTTGCAGGTCTGGGGCTGTGTGTGTGTGTGTGTGTGCGCGCGCGCGTGCGTTTCTATGTCTTTACAAAACTGAAATGAAGAGCGGGGCTAGGTGCATGGAGCAGCTGCTTGGCTTCCAGTCAGTCAGTCCCGATCGAACGAGTCACTTGCCTCAGCCCTTATTTAAGCAGCGCGTTCTGTTGGTCACGTGCCTCGGTCCGCTGGAGAGATTCAGAGGGGGCGGCTCACAAGTGAGAGGAGGACGCGGCTAAATCTTCTGCTGAGAATCTTGGCAAACAGATCTGCCAGATTCAACCGAGGCTGCTTTACAGAATGAAGTCCTTCAGTTCCATCCTGATGAAATGGAAATTCTTTTTCTGCTTCTAGCCCCTGTGACTCCGTCTAACTGCAGCTCTGTATGAATGCCTCGATATTGCAAAAAACACAGGATCACCTCTTAAATATGCTGGAGTCTCAATGAGTAAACCAGTTAATGTGTTTCTAGCCAAAGCAAGGGCATAAATGTTTTAGAGAAAAGATTCCCCTGGAGCTACAGAGAAAAGATGCTGATAAAAGCAATATTGAGAGTTGAGCAGGTGATGCTTTCAGTCCGTGTCGGAGCTGGTCTCTTCGATGACAGAGTACTGGTTGAGTGCTTCCTCCAAAGGCGTTATTGTCCCATCAGGTTTTAGTCCCATTGGTTTAAGCAACTCCTCTCTGGAAAAAGAGATAAAAGAGAGAAAAAAAGTATTCACCAGCATCACACACACATCCCTCCCCCCTGCCCAAATCCACATCCTTTTAAAAAGAAAAGTCTTTAAAAAAACCAAAGTATTTTTCCGCAAGTTCTCTCTGTGTGTTTGTAACAGGAAAGATGAAAGGGGCATGGAAAGAAAAAGAGGGAGATAAAAGACGCATTCACACAGGCCAAACCTCCTAAGCCAATTAAAAGTATAAAAAGTCAAGGTCTAAATGGGCTCAGGACAAGGAGCAGGTCTCTTCTGTTTTTAATAATTAACTTTTTTTTTTTCCTTTTGTGGATTCGTTTTAAGTTGAAGCTACCAAAATTTCACCTGCCCCAGTGGGCTAGGCATACAATTAAACGGCTGATTTGATATGTGTGATTTCATCCAATGGAATAAATCTGTCAGATCTGATTTGCCTCTCCGATCTCTTGTGATACATAAGTACTTACTGATTCATTTCAAATCAGCTGGCCTTCCCCAACTTCTCTCTCCCCTTTCTTTCCTTCTCTCTCTCTTTTTCTTAGTACCACTGCTTTTGTTTGTGGCAGTTTAATTATGGCATTGACAGCCATTTTAATCTCTTCAAAGCTCCCCAACTGCCTCTTTTCAGCTAATCCAATTATATCTACTCCACAAGTTACAGCCTCATCTAAAGATGATTAATTATTGATTAAGCCAATCAAAAAGCATTAGGAAAGATTTACTTAATCTTTTCATAGGCTCTTACTTATTACATGGAGATTATGGCGAATGTACCTGTTGAGTTGCTAACTCTAGTCCTCCCCACCCCCAAGGTCAGCAGTGTGCTTTCAGTGCAGCCTGGATTGGCATGAACGACTTAAAACTTATTTCTCATGGAAACGGGTGTCGCCCCCGAAAACATGGCTATAACCAGGAACCACACGGCAGCAGTTGGTGGGATCTGGAGTGAAGGGAAATGATAAAGCCTCTTCTTCTGCCTCCCTGCTGTTGTCCCCTCAGGCCAGCACAAATAAGGGCCCCCTCCTGGGAAGCACCTTGAATAGCAGGTGATGGCGTGACAGGCACAGTGAAACACCCTGGGGCGGTGTAAGCAGCTCGGTGGTCATTGGATGAGCCAAGAGGCGCAGCATCAAGCAGCTCTGGTTCGCACCGGAAGACTATCCCTGAGAGTCTGAAATAATGGAGTACAGTGGACGGCTGCCTGGCTAAGCTGAGGCTCCTGAATGTTATAAAGTAGGAAACGTGTCTCCTGATCCAAGAAATGGGTCAGAGCTGTACAACTTTAGGTTGGAGGGGCCTTAGAGATCATTTAGTCCAACCCCCTCCTCTAATAAAGGAGACTGAGTGACTTACCCAAGGCCACATATCTAGCACACGGGGCTCCAGGACCCCTGCCCAGTGCTCTGCAGCACACCACGTCCGGATGAGCTGCTCTACCTGCACTGGCGGAGCCCACCCTGCATCCGGCTGTTCAATAACTGCATGCCAGGAACTATGTCACATACCGGGGGGCAAAGGAAGCCTGGGCACAGCTGCTGCCCTTGAGTGGGTGAAACATATATATGAAAAGTAACTTAGAACATAACGGGTAAAATGCTGTAAGAGAATCGCAGAGCTGTGACAGCTCCTGAGAAGACGCATAGCCCAAACTGCCTGGGGAAGGTGGGGACAACACCAGGATGTGTCCTAAGCCAGGCAAAGCAGACACAGAGCATTTTAGGCAAAGGACACCAAAGGGCTCTGTGTGCTCCCATCTACTCGTGTGATTTGTAGACCTTCTGGACTATCAATTTGTCTTGCGCTCTCATAAGGCTGTGCAAGGGCCCAGCATTTGGGGAGAGGTGAAGGTCCCCGAGGGAGGAGCAGGGGGTAAGCCCACAAGGGTAGTTTGGGGCCTATCAGTCAAGCATCCTAAATGCCAAAGCGAGGAGCGGGTTCCCACCTGTCGGGATGCCCAGGCATGCTGTTTCATGGGGAGCTCTCTCTGATAGCATCGTGGCAGACACAGCGGAATAGGGGAAACTGGCGGCAGAGAGACAAATCACTGAGATGTCACTGTACCAGCCTGTGTGAGAGGAGGCAGAAGGCTGGATCGTGGCTGTGATTGTGGGAAGAAAAGGTGACATTTCTGAGGTAGGTCTGTGGCCCACGGAGGGGCCGGGGGTTGGCTGGTGAAGGAGAGCAGAGTGTTCCAGCTCGGATGACCAAGTGGATGGTGACACCATTCACGGAGCAAGAACACAGCTGATGAGGCAGATTTGGTGGGGGATGCTGACATCTTTAGGACAAAAGAGCTTGAGGTCTTTGCGTGACAATCCGGTAGAAATGCTTAGTGGAGAGTTAGAAACAATCTATTTCAATTAGAACTTCTCTCTACCTCTGCTATACACTACGCATACCTATGTTTTTATAACACAGTTTCCTAGTTCTGATTGTGCTGAAGGACTTTTTCATATTGGACACTATTAATAACTGATACAAATGGAAGAGGGGCCGATCTGCTGGGAGTGAGACATTAAGGGGTAAGAAAGTCCGAATGTCTGCAGAGGTTGGTGGACTCGGCACCGTCAGGTGAGATGCGGTAAAGGCGTGGCGTAGGCAGAAGTAGAATCAGCAGCCGGGACTAGAGGAAGTCCGCCGCGAGGGCCACGGCCTGCTGCGCGGACGCGCCAGCGCCCCGGCCACCGCCAGCGCCCCGCCCCGCTCCGCCAG
Source organism: Eonycteris spelaea (assembly GCA_003508835.1). NCBI lineage: Eukaryota > Metazoa > Chordata > Mammalia > Chiroptera > Pteropodidae > Eonycteris > Eonycteris spelaea. Next base: position 5,078,452 of record PUFA01000023.1, read on the forward strand.
CAGGGCGGCGCTGGGCTGCGGCCCGCCGCAGAAGCCGCGGGCTTCCTCCAGCGTCCTCAGTCAAGCCCAGCAGCATGTTCAAATCGAGTCCATCGGTTTCATCTCTACTCCCTAATCCAATTTTACAATGGAAATAATTAAGACCATTATAGAAGTTTTATGGCCAAATTGCGGGAATTCATCTATAGAATAAAGGACCCCATATCTTAACTCCCACTTGTGAACTGTTTTTCCCAAGCATTTGTTTTTCAGGTTCTTTGTGTGATCTCACTCCTCCACTAACACAGAGGTTCCTCTAAGAGTGCTGTTTTCTTTCCCACAGGGCCCCACGGGATGCTGGGAGGTACTGCCATTTCTGTAGGAGAGGTGTCAGCGAGACGTGGCCACATAACCACACGTTCGTGCAAATGAATTAAGGCAGCAATGCGATGTAGTGGAACAGAGAGATCTGGAGCCAGGAAGTCTGTTCCAATTACTGGCTGTGTGATCTTGGGCAAGTCTCTGAGTCTCAGTTTTCCCATCTGTGAAGTGGGGATGATACTACTAGCTCTACCTATTTCCTAGTGATGTAAGGAGTAGCATTAATAGTACTGCTAGTGGTAGTAGTAATAATAATAATGTAGATGAAAAGAGTTCTATCAACTGCAAAGGCGTCCTAAATATTATTACTGTGGTGTAATGAAAGATACATATATGCTTGGCTTTAGAGTCAGACAGCCCTAGGTTCTAATCCTGGATCCACCACTCATTAGCAGTAAGACCTTGAACTCTCTGAACTTCAATTTCCTTATCTGTAGAACTGGGATAGGGATACCCACCTCCCTGAGTTGTCATGAGAGCAAAAGGCCATACATATCAAGTGCATACTGCAATGGTGGGCTGTAGTGGGAACCCACAAGTTACATTACCTCTCTTGTATGTGCTTATGGAAAGCTTCCCCAAACTTATTAGGGCACCCTTTGGAAATTAAGTAAGGGAAGAATATGCAGAAGCAAAAAGACATGGTCCCTGTCCTCAAGAAGCTTTTAGTCCAGAAGATAAAACACACATACATTAAACAATATTAAAAGAATTACAGAACAGCAGATCAACAAGCTTGAGATGATTAACAGGCAGAGCCCTGCTTTCCCTAGCTTGATGGTCCACCAATATCCCCTTATCATAACTCATATTTGTTCGAAGGTGATCTCTTGTCCTCTTTGGAAGCGGAAGGAGAGAAGTTCACTTATAGATATGACTTATTTCTATGGACACCAGGCTCACTTTTCAATCTCCATCTTCACATTTCTGCTTTTCTTCTCTATCATACAACTAACAGCCCACAAATAGCAAAACAAAATCTTTGCTCTAGAGACTCATTCCTAAAAGGTCTGATAAAAGGCCTAGTTATACTACACTGTTTCATTTTGTAAGCGCTGTTATACCTAGATTAGCAAGATATGGACAGAGAATGAGAAACATTAATGAATACACAGAAATGTAATTCCACCAGTCATATGGGCTATGTACATGTGCCAGGGACACAGGAGGATATAGGGATGCTGACCACAGGCTCCTTGCAGGATATGGACTCAGGGCCAGGCTGTAACAGCAGTGATGGACATGGATTCATGGGGAGAAAGGCATCTCAGAGCAGAAGAATTAGTCAAGCGAAGGCACAGAAGCAAGAGTTAGTTGTGTGCAGGGACTGGCAAGCAGAATGGCTTGGCCGAGGTAAAGGAAAAAGAAAGCTCAAAACAGGTACGGGGTAAAAAAGAGAATCTGAATGGAAACTTTGAAATCCTAGGTTTACAAGTGGATTATAGTACAGAGGTATTTTTGTCTTCCATTTCAAAGGCCCTACATTTAAGAATTTTTTTTTTTTACTGAAAACAATTCTCATTACAAAGTTTCAAAGCTGTAAAACAATAGTGCCCTGATACATGAAAAAGAAAACGTTTTATGCTTTAATTATACTATTTTCACATCCCTATGTGTCTAGCACAGTGCCTTGCAGATACCAGATCCTCAGTAAGTGTTTCTAAACTAAATTTAGTTTTAGTTGATACTATCTTGCACCTAAACAGAAAGGAAATGTATGGTCTTTTATGGGACTCCTAATAAATCGCGACCAAGAGAAAAGCTAGATCTTTGGGTAGAAGATGCACTTTCATCATCAAGATCCACAGGGTTAGGAAAGGTATTAGCATTCTACAGGAAAGTCTGCATAATGCTTTCCCGGGATTCCTTATTCTCGACTAGACTGTGAGCAACTTGAGGGCAGAGTCCATGTCTTATCTGGCTGTGATTTGCGTAAATAGTATAGGATGAGGCACACAGTAGGTGCTCGATACATGTTTATTGACAGAATATAATACATGTGTCATGGCATAAATGAGAATGGTAGAGAACCACTTGTCAGCAATCATTCCCATATTATTTCAACTGTAATTATTTCCCTGATGAGTCAGTGTCATCAGACGTTCTGACAGTCCAGCGTAAGTCAGGCCCCTTTTGTACCATAAAGCCTGGAATTCCCAGCCACTAACTGGTGTAGATTCTGCTTCTACATTATATACGGGGAATCAGTAGGTCTAGAGTCTAGTCTCTGATCTTCTTCTAACTTGCTGGGTGTCCTTGGGCAAGTCATTTCCTTCTCTGGGCTTGATTCTCCCCAACTATAAAATGAAAGGGTTGGACAAGATGATCCCTAAGATTCTATTCTAATTATTCTATACTAAGTAATTTTAATCTATTTTAAAAGCTAGGTTTTAAAACATTAAAACTCAATATGCTAAGTTTTTGTTTTTAATCAATATAATCTAAGCCTGAGTCAAACACAGCATCCTACCTAACTGTCAATGACATACACCAAGACCTCTGCAAAACTATCAGCAGATGATTAGAATGATCACAAAAGTAAATCAAAGCAATGGCAAGGGTTACAAGGAAAGATCTAAATTCAGTCATGGCCCTCAATAAATAGGCCATCTCATGAAGTTACTGGTCCTAAATTATGAAGGTTCCATCTAAAAAGGATGGCTAGGTGTCAGATATATGTACATCATGGTTAAACAAAGATATTGTATACTGAAATGTGCATCAGGATTAAGATATTCAGAGAGCAACAACTCCTTCATACTTACCTTCAATGCTATACACAGGCCTTAACACAAGTTAAGACTGCCCTCGTTATCATCAAAAAGTACAGTGATGTCTACTGGATAAAGAGCCCATTCTAGGCACTGTGACAGTATCATGGCGGGCTTCTCATCTGATCAGGCATCTGGCCAGGGAAGAGATAAGCCTCCAAGAATGTTCAACTGGAACGAAACATCATTTAGAAATTTGATCTTACTAAACGATAAGGAACCATAATCTATAAGGGCTTGGCCAGGCACGAGGACACAGATAAAGCACGTCCAAGGAAGGATTCCCTCATTTGCCCCAGCCTAGCCCTTGGGACTACTAATGGAAACCAAAAAATACTTCCTTAAGGATTTAGGGGTGGGAGATGATGGAATTTATACCATATTTAAATTTTTCTGGTCTGGTTTTTTTGTCCCAGATATATTTTAACATTTTCCTGTATGGTTCTCTGGGATCCCTGGGCTTATATAACTTCCCAGAACCTTAAAGAAGGTTCTACTTTTTAGGACTTCTGGTTCCTACTGGTTCCAGCTCCCCCGAATGACAGTGCAATATTGGGGCTCAGATACTAACATACCCAATCGCACATTATCAAATAGGCCAGATGTGTATGTGTATAAAACACCTTACTTGACCTGGAAGCAAGAGAATACTCTTGCCCACAGCACATGTTTTTGTGCAAGACAAACAAAGCATTCAATTCAAGTGTACTTGCTGAAAACCAGGACATAATTAAGCAGTTGGAAAAATGCATTCTTGTTTCCCACTTGCAGATCTCCCAAGAGTCCCTTCAAATTTACCTATACGAGTTTCAGCTTCCCGCTTGCCACTTAGCTTGATAACGACTCAAAAATCATTCCCTTGTTTTCAAGGGCTCTTCTTTCTTGTCTGCTCTGTGTACTACAGGGCAGTATTGACACATGGAATTAATGACAGGGTCTGTAATGAAACAACAGTCATGCAAACACCGGTCTGCTCTTTTGATAAAACAGCATGTTAGAGACCTATTCACCTCCCTCTAATTGAGTACTGCATAATAGTTCCGATCCTTTTCTGTAACATATTTTGTTCTATGATTAGAAAGGAAGAAAAGGGGGGGAACCTATGAGGCATTGCTTCCTTCAGTCACCCCCTGATTAATGCTGTTTTTAATGAGGGCGGCTGTTATTTAGGCAGGTTCTCTTACATACTTGTTTTGTTGACTTCTGTACAATGTATAACAAAACCCAGGATGGGATAATTGGGAACCATTTCTTTGGCACAGGGATTCCTGCTCTTAATGTAAGGTTGGCTTGGCGAAAAGAACCCAGACATTTTAAATTAGCCATTTCATATTTAATTCCTTTTCACATTTGAAAGATAGGATGAGAAACTGGTATATAAATAAAGCCTTTTAATTAACACAGAGCTCTTCCAAAAATGCCTGCTAGAATGGAGCCTGTGATAGCCCGAAGAAAGACGCTCTATAATCTTTGCTATAATTCTAAGTCTGAAAGTGCATCTTATTTCAGGATTTCAGCATCACTGGAATAGTTCATAATCCACTGAAATACAGTGGATTTCCCAGTAACTTGTGATATTCCTGTGTTTTAAATCCTTTTTTTCCTAACAGAAATAATATTATCGCCTTTGGCCCTGGCCCTAGTTAGCATGTTCAGTTATATAGTGTCCTTTGGACCTTGATCCTTCACCTTTCATTATATCTTTTGTCTAATGGTTTCCTGGTGCTGACAGGTTATACTGATTTTTCACTAAGCCACTAAGCCAGTAGGTAGGAGGTATAGGGTGGTTTTTCCATAGCAAATTCTAGGTCTTTGGGCTGCATTTTCAAAAATGATTCTGAGGTCCTTCCCTCAGCACTCACCATCATGCTTTGAGATTAGATACAACTGGGAAGGTAAAACATATAGCATAAAAATATCATTCCCAAGACAAATGGATATGGCATATTGTTCATACTATGTCCTTTGACTTTGTAAAAGCAATTGAGAGTTGCCTAGTCTTTTTGAAGTTAAGTTTTCTTAATGTGATCACACCAAATATAATACCTATAATCATTCATTTCAAAAGTTAAAAGACCTCATAGTAACCTAAAATCATAGCAATTTTATCGGTTTACTTTGTATAAAGCTTATCTATCTATCTATCTATCTATCTATCTATCTATCTATCTATCTATCTACATTTGATATAAGCTATTTAGCACCTGACCTGATGGTTGAGAAAAGCTCAACTATGGAATGAGAAAGCAGGAATACATGTCCTGCAAATCTTAATTTTCTTCTCAGGTACATATGCTTAGAATCTGTCTTTGTGCTTTTAATTTGTTTAAAATTTGGAATGTTTTATTAAAAACAATCAGACTGATTATTTTTTGAGACAAATTTCTGAGAGCTGTTGATAATTTTCAAATTATATATTAATTTATATATTAATTTTAAAAATAATATATGATCTAGAGTCTGAAGACTAAAAACTGAGTCCTGACTATGTCATTAACCAGATGCTTGATCTTGGGTCAGTCACTCAATCATTGGTCCCATTTACTCCTCAGTAAAATACCTCTTGCCCTACTTATTGCCATTTTAATGATCAATGGAGATAATATATATATATATAGGAACACTTTTTAAACTTTATAGCACTATATAAATATTAGTCTTTCATTATTGTTCAAGAAGACCACATACAAACTTCTAAATATTTGCTACCTACTCCACATTAAACAGCATGGTTAAAATATAAAGTGTCTAGGAATAGTGCTAGAAGAATAAAATTCAATTTTATCCTTAAGTAAAGGTGTTCTTTACTATTTCTTGGTAATTTCTCTATGGAGCTTTTCTATCCTGTTGTCTAAATTAGCAAAACAAATATTAATAAGAGGTCAGCATGCCAACTGACACTTAAATAAAGCAGTAGAAACAGAAGTTCCTACATGCTCTTCCTACATAGAAAAAGACTCAAAAGTTAAAAGAGTCGGGTAACTACGAGAGCAAGTAACCAATGGAGATCATTATCTGATGTTTCTCTTACAGACAGAGGCCATTTCAGCTAGTGCTTAACCCAAGAGCTCAAAGTAGTCATTCCTACTACAGAGTTAAAGGACAATGACTATTGATAGGCACTACAAAGGTAGCATGACATCTCACTTAAGAGTTGTCTAGCTAGACAAAGGACCCTCTATAACCTAAAGACATACAATATCAAGTTTCTCAGATTAATCCTCCCCTGCTACTTTAAAGGTATATTAATTTAACTGGATCCAAGTTCCGTTAATTGAACTTCCAAGCAACTTTACAATGTATTTTAATGATGCAGAATAGCGCTAATAGAAATATAATGTAAGCTACAGATATAAGCCATATATGTGATCTTTAATGTTTTAGTAGCTACATGGAAAAAGTAAGAAAAGACAGGTAAGTGACTTTTAATATATTCTAACCCAATGCATCAAAAATATGATTTCAATGTGAAATCCATTTTAACGATTAGATATTTTATTCTCTTTTTGTACAGTTTTGAAAATCTGAGTATTTAACACTTAAAGGACATCCCAATTGAGACTAATCACATTTTAAATGCTCAACAGTCACGCAGAGCTGGTGGTTATGATGGACAGTGGAGATCTAAAGGATTTTCTGATGGAAACGATCATTATCTTTATACTTTCCTACCTACAATAGATCTCGCAGCACTTTAAAAATTAGACTAAGTTTCTGAAATGTACCTAGAAAGCATTTCCTGGACTAACTCATCAAAACAGTGGGTATAATCAGTTATTATTTTTGTAAGCAGAATAAAGTGTCTTATTTGAAAGGAAAAAGTTATATATTTAGTACTTTTCAGCTATAAATCACCTGCTTCAGCTTTAGTTAAATTTAAAAATAATCTTTGAATTAAGGTGAACTATTCCTATATCTGGTACCTGCATTTATTAGGAAAGCCATATCCCGAATACTATATTTATTGCCGGCTGGCAATAAATAAATAAACAAACAAACAAATAAATAAAATTATTCAAAAAGGAGTAGATAGGAAAAGAAATGGGAAAACAATTATTTATATAAATGTAAATTTTAGAGGATTTTGGTAGCATATATAAGCAAAAAGGCATGTACCTTGTTAAACAGTGATGGGGTAAGGGTCGGGTAAAAGATTAATCAATCCTGGTTCCAATTAAAGAACTAAAGGGGGTTAGAAAAGTCAAAAAAATTTTTCAAATATTATTTTCCTTGGTTAGGCAAGCTTAGGCTAATCGATCCACTCTCCTCCTTTTTGGAGGAGGCTGCATTATTATATAGGAGTTGTGTGCTGTAGCTAAGGTGAATGCAATTGTATTAGCTACACTGGACTTGCTTAACTACATCCAATCTCTCCATTCTAATCTCCCATTTAAATTGCAGGGTCCTATTTTTTAATTCAGAGAGGAAAGAGGAGGTGGAGAGGCAGGCAAATTTCGTTCCCTTTTCCACCTCTGCTCTCACATGAAAAATGTCAAATGAAGCTTTCTATAATCTCGTGCCTCATCTTTAATGCTTATATTTGATAAATATTATAATTATCTGTCCATACTAAGGGAATTATGTCCCCTGATTTTTAAATTAGCCAGTCATGGGCCATAGTGCCTTTAGAGAATTCTTTTCCTGAATTTTACGATACCTGGCCAAGAAGTAGAACTGCCAAAAGTATACTTTAAAGTCTTAAGCCATATAGGCTATTTAATAGAGCAGAAGATTGACCTTCAGATTTGCGGATCAGCTGTGTTCAGTATTTCATCACACACTGGGGAAACCACAGGGTACAAGGCACTGTACTAGCCAGACATGATGGGGTTTATAGCACTCAGATTATCCTTAAACTCTTATTAAAGGCCTCCACTTCCACTGCGAATCCCCTTATCTACGTCTGTCACAAGTATAATCCTTAGACTTAAAAATAAATAAACCATTTGGAGTACTACTAAGTCAACTGGTACTCAATGGAAAGAAAATGTTTGAGCACTAATCTCTCCAGTGTCCTTGGAAATCTAGCTGAGAAAAAGCTGCTAAGATGGTGAACTCCCTGAGGCAGTAGCTATGTCCAGCACAGAGGCAAAAACGGAAATGTAATTTTTGCATTGGTGGTTTTACAGTTTTGGTAGTGAACATCATCTATATCCTACACCAGGCTCAGTAACAGTACTTGGCATGACCAACCTTAGTCATCACTTTGGTAAGTGATTTGGCACGGGCCACTGTTGACTAACCACCATCCTGGTGCAGGTCCTTCACATCTGCTCTCCTATGGATGGAAAAAAGGAAGTGGCTAGTGTCCATTCATTGGCCACGTCACCTCCAACCCTATCCTTTACTCACATGCCTTTCACTTCAGGCCCAGGAGAAAGTGATTTCATTTTTGAGAAGGAAAGTTAATCAGACAAAGCTACAGTACACTCTTAGCACAATAAAGACCTGGCACGATGCAGAACATCCTTAGAGTGACAGCTGAGGGAACTGACCAGCAGCACACTGCTGAAGAGGATGATCAGGAAATGTTCCGGCAAACACTGACTCTGACAGACAGACACAGTAGCACAGTGGACAGAGCAAAAGTCTTGAGTGCTGAAAAGTGAAGTTCCTAGTCTCACTTAATTATGAAGCTAGAAAGAGAATGTATGTGAAGTGTTCTGTAAACTGTTAAAGGAAATAGATTATCACCAGACATTAGTTTGGAAATGTTTGGGGCAATTCTTTGGGCCTTGCTTCCCTTAATGATAAATCTGATAACATATTAATCAAATAATGATAAAAGAACCTGAGCTTTTTGGAAGAAAGATGTAGTATGTGAATATCAAATATTATTTATCTTACTAACAACAGTAAGCTTCCCTCTAACTGAATGAAGTCATTTCTCCATTTGTCTATTAAATACCTCTTATACTTCAAGGATCAACACAAATGTTTCCTTCTCTGTGCAACAGTCCCTGATGCAGCCAGACAGAATGAACTGCTCCTTTTCCTGGGTGCTTCTAGTTCAACACAGACCTTATTTTGTCATTGTTTTCTTCTAATGTGTGTTCTAGAACAGATTACAGCCATTTCCCTCACTAAAATGTGAGTTTTCCGAAGGCAGAGACTGTCACATTCACCTCTGAATCTCCCTCATTTTTCTAGCACAGTGCCTTGCACAGAGTAGCTGCTTAATCAATGTTCCCTGAATTGTACTGCATTTAGTCTCCTTCGGCTTTATGGCATCTTGTTTACCTAAAAAAAAAAAAAAAAAACACCAAAAAAAAAAAACAAACAAAAAAACCCCCAAAACAAAAAACAAAAACCCAAATCCAAAACCAACAACAATGAAAAGACAGAAGAAACTTAAGACAAACATGTAAGATGTATAAAGAATGGCTTCATTCTTTGCATTCCTGCTTTGGAACGCCCACTGCCGATCTCCATACAGTTTTGTCATTGATTGTTATTAGTGAGAGCAAATGTTAGAAAGCACATAAAGGCAAACAATGTAAAAAACCACCATATGTCATGCACAAAGTCCATGATTTAGGACTATTCTCAAAGCTGCCTTTAGCTTCAGCTTTCATGACAAAATCGGTATCATCAAAGCCAACACAAGACGTATTTGCTCTGCTTTGTAAGTGCTAAAATCGCGGTCACTTTCAGACTGAGTCGGGTGTATACCTGCTGGATGTCTCCGGGCAAGCACAAACCTTCTTTGAGGCACAGTTTAAATCAAGTGGAAACTTGGGTATTTCAAACTTGATGTTCGTGTATTTATTTGTTGGCAGCTTCTAAAATATGTGGATTACAAGAAGGACCTAGCACTATTGCCCGTCTCTATTATAGAGATGCCTTATGAAATGGTCCTCTTTCAGTAAGTCAAGTACCAGGATCACACTGCATTATCTTAGGCAGTTCCTTCTGCGTCTCCCACTTTCCTAGCTTGGAATTTACTCTTCCAGGGTACATGGGCCCGCTGAACAGTATCTCTGTTATCTTTTAAGAACTCATGTTATTGAAATAATTTATGAAAATGACACTTATGCAATCAACTAGTTTAGTGTCCTAACACACTAAATAACATGCTTCCCTCAGGTCCCTGATACCACTTCCCCCTCCTACCAGAGGGGCTCTGCTGGTTCTCAGCCTGTTGTACTTACACCACTGTGCTTCATTAGCTACATCAGGTCCTTTTGGAAACAGCCAAACACAAATCTTATTTTTATACATCCATTTTGAATTCGTTATTCTGCCTCCTATAGGTTTGCATATCAATATCTTATATTTGTGAATTCCTTCAGAGAAGGAATATGTCTGTTTTATACAGAAGTATGGAGAATGTCATTTGCAAACAGGTAACAATGTCTTTTGAAGACTGTGAGCATAGTCACTGAGCTACAAATTCTAATCTTCTTGGGAAAGGATGAAAATGTGAAAAGACCAGCTGGAAGTCACTACGGAAATGATAAAACTACTTACTTCTCAACAACTTCTACCACAGTGCCATCGCACTCCCCTTGTCAGCCTCTTGTCCTTAAACATTTCTACTCCAAGCCTCCTGCTGTGCTCTCAGGCTCTGTTTCTGTTACACCTTTCACTTCAATGGTTGGCTTTGCCATTCTAGTTGCTACTTTTCTTGAGTGAGGGATGCCAGACTTTACAGAGTTGTTGTGAAGAAGATGAACAAAAGATATTCACCTTTAAGTGGCAGTTGCCACCAACACACAGAAGCACTCACTCAGGATGACTTAAAGGAGACAGTGACTCAATGTGTGACTGAAAAATAGCGCAATTTAGGCAAGTGTGAAAGGGATTAATATTTTCCAATAACTCCTTCAAGGTGACTAGTTGTTGATTAGTATATGTTTGATTTGATTATTTTCAAAACTGGGCATTTTTGGAGGGGAAGGAAGTGTGAAGCAAGAAGGAAAGGGGAGATAGTTTTTAGAACCCCTAATTAATAGAAACGCCTACTTTCAAAAAAGCCTTCTTTAGAGCTATTCCTTTTCACTTTTTCCTGTTGGGTGCATGACATTTTAGAATTCTTGGCTTCAGCAGCAACCCAAAAAGATAGAACTGCAAACTTGCACATCAAAAAAGAAAAAGAAAAAAAAAAAGCATCATGATTTGGAACAAAAACCAAAACAGACTAAAACAAAAAATACAAGCAGCAGCAAAATCGCTGGACCTAACTCACAGCATCTTTTTGAAGACAGGGAGGTTAGTGGGTTAAGTATCACAGTGATCTCAGGTACTACCCTAACTCTGAGAGTTTACAGGTTTAAGGATGCACATCCAGAAGCGGCACATGTAGGAAAACCATGGTAGCCAAGAGATCTGAGCTACTGCTGCCGGGGCCACCCTGTTCCCATCAGCATGGATTTCCAGAGTTGCTGTTCCATGGTAACTCTCAGTGAGAGAGACAAAGAAATAGAACATTTTTAGAAACCAAGCAAAAAATGGATGGGAATACAATACCTGGAAAGTTTATCAAGCATGTTGACAAGTTTCATGGCTTCATATTCTTTTTGTTCTTCTGTCATTTCATCTATAGGGTTTGGCATTGGTTCCTCTAAATGACCAGTGATAAGATTAATGCTACAAAAAGAAAAAAAAGTTATGCTGTATGTTTTAAAATTATGCTCTTTCTATTCTTTTCTGGTCCAAGTTGTAAGTTATAATAAGAAAGAGTATAATAGCCAAAAAATTGGCAATAATAGCAATTTTATGATATAGAACTGCTATGGGAATTTTAAAAATTTACTTTCCTACTAATTTGCTTTGGGAAATGAGTACTAACTATTGTTTTTTAAAAAAAAGTTACAGCTGCTTTTTAAAAATAGGAAATTTGATTGGTGCCGATAGGGTAAATATCCTTGGATGCACAGCTTATTCATTAATTATTAGGGGACAAATGATTTCAGAGAGGGAGAAATCCATTTTGTGATACAGCATAAAACAAATATGTCAAAAAAAATTGGAAAAATGATGACAGAGAGGCTGGAATCTGAAAATGAAAGCATGCCAATTTATAATCTCAGGAAATTAGTCCATTAGTGAGACCACAGAAGGCAATGAGTGTTTAAATAATAAAAGATAAAGCGGAAGAACAATTTTAATTAGATCTGATCTAGATTAAAAAAAAGGAATGAAATCTAGCCTAGCAAGAAACGGGTATACCATCTGGCTTTCTGGAAATAGATTTAATAAAGTACTTAAAATGAATACATTCCATAAAGTTTGTATGAAGTTCTATTACTAAACAAGCTATCCTCTTAGATAAAAGCTACGCTATTTTTTTAGGAAGTAAAAGATAATTCTTTCAATGGCTGCTAAATATCTATGTTAAACATGTTTCTGGAAAAGCAAACGATCATAGCATTCTGTATCAGCCAAGTGCAGATGGTTTGTTTTTAATCATCAAATGAAATATCCCGGCAAACAGCAAATTGCTAGCAAATTGCTTTCTAGGGTCTACAAACACAAATGCTTTCAGAGGCCAGTCCTTTGAGATAAGCAAATGAATGAATTGGTCAAGTATAAACGATGTGTAGTGTTGGGATTGGGGTAAATTGGAGAATAGTGCTAGTCTGAATGCGGGCCAAAACACAGACACTGTGATCAACTAGGTCCTCTGGCGGCTAGCTTACAAACCTGGGTTAAGACTTTTACTTGGGTATGTTAACCTTTACTGAGCAGGGTTTTTCTCATCTGGAGTAAGGGCAAGGCCACTAGGTACTATTATAAAAGAGTTTCTGTTCCTTTGTTACATTCCTCAGAGGCTACATGACATCCAGATTCTTGTGAAAGGACTCAGTGCTCACCATCCTCAAAAAATGGATCTGTTATGTTTTGCCATTCTTGCATAAGACCTACATCTACAGCCATGGTTCAAACCTTTTTTTTCCTTTAAAGCAGTGGACACCACCCCTCCCCTTTCTTATTTAACAAGTGACATCTTCACAGGTAGATAAAATACATAAAAGTGGAACTGCTCAGGCAGAGGAGGGGATGGGGATGGCCGAGGGCCCCTTCTGTTTGTCTGCACTCACTTGCTTCCTCTTAAGGTAGCCCCTCAGGCACTTTCAGCAACTGGCACTCAGGAAACAGTCTGAAACCCAAGGCTTGTCAGTGATTCTTAGCCTTGGCTGTACACCAGAAACTTTAAAGAAAAGGCATGGGTCTAGCCTGAAACCAACTACATCTGTGTATATATATATATTTTTTAAGTTTCCCAGGTGATTCTGATTCACAACAAGCTAAGAAGAATGGGCTAGAGTGCCTTCTGATGCTATGTACTACTACTTCCTCTCCTCCTTTTCAGATGCTCATAAGAGAAGAGAAAAAGGCCTCCAATTAGTGGCCATTAACAAAAACGCTGAATGGAGTCTTCATATTTCCCAAAAGTCAAGTACAAAGAGGACACAGACCAGGCTTCTCAGAACTACAGTTTTTAAAATGTCTCCAGATGCCACACTGAAAATGTAATTCTACTACCCATTATTTGCTTAGGCATGTAATAGCAGGACACATTTTCACTCATATCTCTTCTGCTAAATCAGAAAAACAACTAGTCTTATAAATGAGTAAAGGTACTTATTATAGGCACATGTCACTTCCTAAGCAAAGGAAATCAGGTATTAAGAAAGTGTTAGGGAAGGCAGATGTACATCATATGCATTTTGTCTGAGTGAAGGCTTCTCTCAGGTTCTGTGGAGGGGTAATTTAAAAAATCAGATCCAAAGACTATTTTAGAATATGATGACATTAGCATAAGCCACCATGTGCCTCGCAAGAAAAATGTGTCAGGATGACACACTGGTAAGCACTGTGGTATTGTGGATACCACAGAGTACAAAGGTCAGGATATGAATTCCTGGATGGGGGCACATTTGATTCTTTTCTTGGTTCTTTTAAGGGCTGAGTAGAAATGATGTCTGTTTTCCATAAGCTGGTCTCAAGTCCTCTGCTGCTAAAATGACTTAATGGCTTGCTCTGAAATTAGCTACTAAAGTCAGAAAATTCTGTGCTCATTGAGCATAAAAGCAGTGGCTAGAAATTCATTCTTACAGAGAAAGAACTTACCATACTTTACCCCACAGAGTAAGGCATTCCAACCCCCCAAAATCATCCCAGGGATTCAGGTTTCAATTTTTCCTTTAAAAAGACATCCCCCACCCCACCCCTGCCAGGTACTCAGGAGAATGTAAGCAATACCACAGAAAACACAAGTTGGGGCACTGAACTGTGCCATTATTTTATGGGAAAAATGCCAACGTGCTGGGGGCAGGAAGTAGATTTGGACACTGTCTCCTCTCTTGCTCCCCATTTCAAACCAGTTGCATGCAGTTTCTTTATCCAGAGGAAAAAAGAAATAATAGTCACCAGAATAACAATGATATGAGCTTTCATAAAATAGGTTATTTTCAGTTGAATGAACATTTATCACCTTTGTAACCTCAAATACTTTCCAGGTTTCAGGATTTTAGCACCATGAAATTCTGGGGTTAGTTTTATTTTGTTCCAAGATGCTGAGACTTTTAAGATGTTTTAGGTATGCTAATTTTGGTAGATATTTTATTGGGCAATTTTATATCTCTCATGATATTTATTTATTTACTTATTTGGCGAGGCAACCTTCGGTTGACCTCACAGATTGCAAGTACCTTGTCAGTTTACAATCCCTTATTTTTTTTTTTATTTTTTACACCTACAGGACCTGGTCTTCATAGATGGTCTCCCATCCAAGTACTAACCAGGCCCGAACCTGCTTAGCTTCCGAGATCAGATGGGATTGGTCATGATTTTTTCTAATAAGGGTATAATGCACCTTGTTTCTGCTCCCCTCCCTCCTATTCCTAACACTCTATCCTGTGATTATGTTTGTCTTCCAGTTAGGTGACAAGAAGTATCAAACTCTTATTGTGGTATTTGAGAATTTTGTATTACATAAGAACATTATATGAACTGAGCAGCCATGGGCATGGGGACAAAAGGATTAAGACATACTAAGCAGGTCTGAGCATGTGAACATATGCATAAAGACTGAAATGTATTCCAAGACTTCTGCTCTTTCTTCAAATTGTTGTTACAGCTGGTCAATATCAACGACACTAGGTCACTTAACAAAAAGAGCCCTGAGCTATATGAAAGTTAACTTCAGTCTCTAACGAGAATAGATTAAATTCTGCTCAAAGCATTCTGGTTAAAGAACGGGCCGACCCCTCCAGAGCAAGGCAGATAAGATGAATAAAAGGGGTACACTGTTAAACCAAAGGTGCTTATGCCTGGTATGAAGGGGACCACAGCCACTCAATGCCATCAGTTGGTTGCCATGTGAGAATGCTATCAGAACTTCTACTTTATCAAAGGAGCTAATAATCTAAATTTTCACCTGAAACATCTGAATTCTAAATGTTGGCAAGTAATAAAATGCAAATATCCAATGCGACATGGGGCAAGTGGAGCAGAACCTACTTGTGGGCTAAATCTAGTGTGTGGGCTAGCATCTGCAACCTCCAGGAAAGAGCCAGGGGCATTTGTGAGCCCAGACTAGGACAGAAGGGGGCAGGTAGAATGGGAAAGGAGGCATTTCATGCAAAAGAAGCTAGAAATGCCTTTCCGGGAAAAACTCCCCAGAATAATTTCCCCCATAAAACAATAATTTCTGTTGAATATATGTACCACATTTTGTTTATCCATCTGTTAGCAAACACTTGGGTTGTGTACATTTTTTAGCTATTGTGAATGATGCTGCTATGGACAGGGGTATAATATTTAGGGGTATAATAATTAGAATTGCTGGATTATATGGTAGTTCTATGTTAAATTCTTGAAAAGGAAGGAAAGTCTGACACATGCTACAATTAGCCAGTCACAAAAGGACAAATATTGTATACGATTTCACCAATATATGGAGACTATTATAATGAGATTTGACTTAAAGCAGCATAACGAAATCTTGACCAATAAAAGAAAAAAAAGGTCTTGTCTTGTGCTGAAGGAACTATCAATACACCTACTGTCACAGCTACAGCTTAAAAAAAGTAGTCAAGAAGGAAATACCCCTGAGCTACTTAGTATAATTATTTTGAGCTTCTGAACGTGATTATGAACTAGCATAGGGTATTACGGGTGTAAGGAGGTATCTTAGAGTTCTGCCCACTCCGAACACCCCCTCCTTTGGCCTCTCTGTGTAATAGTGGCCCCTAGGCTTCTATATCTGCAGCCTGAAAGCACTAGTCTAAAATGAGTGAGAAGTCATTACACATCTTTTAACTGATGTCTAAAATAATACACAAACTACATCGGTCAGTTTTATATCACATATACAGTCTAGGGGCCTCCATGCTCAGAGGTGTAAAAGAACAGGTATAAAAATGGGAATTTAGAAATTTGATTTCTTTTGATACAAGACCAAAATTTATCTGAAAACATGGCTTGACATACACCAAAAACCTGAGTAGCATGTAACTTGATTCTATGAGTGTATTCTGTCTAAATCTACTAATTACAGAAAGCCATTTCCAGCCCATTAAATACATTTATTTTGACACAAAAAGGATTGCAGTGATATTAACTGTCTCTTATAGCCTGAATGTAAGCTCCACACAATACTTGGTTTCAGATTCCACTAAAGGATTACAGGTTACCTTGGTGCATTAATCAGAATCCACTTATATTTTTACAATGGGACCCAGGCCAACTGGATGAAGGGTAATTTCTCTACTTCTGCCAATACTAGGAACTCTTGTGAATAAATGCATCATAAGAAAAGCAGACTGTGATCTTGGGAACACTGATTGATGACAGAAAATCAGGAGTAGGGGAATAAGCAATCCTTTCAGATGCTGATTTTATGAGCTTGACTAGATTGGTAAAGTTTTCATGACCATTTTTAGGGAAAAAGTTCTTCCAGCTCTGTGGGTAATTCCCCAGTGCACAAAGGATTGTCTTGCTTGCAAAGTACTTTGTTCATCACCACTTCCACAAGGACTACTTGAATAAGTATTTTAAATGAACAAATTAAATATCCCACTAGACTGTTTTACCTGAAATGTAGGGAAGCTATAAGAAAAAAATAGATGCAAATCTATCTGAAGGGGTAAGATGTGATGATGCTATGTGGGAAACACATATTATACTTGTAATGAGTAATGTTTAAGAAACACAAGATTTCACAACGGTGACTCTTCTGACCACAGCAGTACACCATTCCTATGAACCCTATGTAGGGCCTGGTCCAAAGGCTAAAACAGATTCCAACTAGGGATGTAAGGCCAAAGTACAGAATCAAACTATGCTAGAGAGCCAAGACAATAATATCAAACATCCTGGTCGTTGATCTAAACAAACGGTGCTCTCCTGAAATCTAACATTTCTATTTCCCACGCCATTGGGAAACACCAGTGTTCTTGTATTTTCTCTGAACTCTTTCTTGTTATAGTAGCATTCTAGTGCTTGCTATAAATATGACCATTACTATTATAGAAGTAAAACAAAATCAACAATCAACAATACACATTGAGTTGCAACAACATTAACCATCCATGAGTACTCAAGAGTTGTCTATTTTGGCTGACTGTGTCCATATACCCTGGGACAGAAAGGATGCCTAATGTAATTTCTATCTTCATTTAAAAACATGAGACTTCTCACTTGGTTTATTTTTATGTAAAAAATGGAGAGATATAAAATATTAAACTGATATGGAAATAATTTATGAAATGGAAAAATCAGAGTAAACAAGACTAATTTACAATGATGACTTTTATAATTACAGAAGGATTAAAGTATGATTCTTCTTTTAGCTTCAAATACTTGATAGACATACCCAAATTATAACATCTAAATGGTGGCAATCTTAAGAACTTACTATTTAGATTCACTGCTAGCTTTTCCCCCAAAAGCCTGTTTTTTCTAGAACACACTCTATAAGCTCCTGCTAAGGTGGACAGCACTGAGGATGATTAAAGTAATCTACATACTCAGACCTCATTTACCAAGAACACAGGCAATATAAGTCTTGTCTGATTAGGGAATGATTCTTTCTTTTACCTTCTGATGACCCATTATTTCCATGTCAATAGGGTATAACCTATTCTAAAAAAAGGGGGGGGCTAATTTTGCAGATAATTTTTAATCCTTGACCAACTATTATAATAATTCCACATCACATCTAGAAGACCGTTAGTAGAAAACGTACCATTGTCAATGTCATCAATAATGCCAAAAGGCATTTACCCTTTTAACATTCAGTGATGGAAACCAGAAAACAGCTCAAGTAACTCTTAATAGAGTGGAAACTAAGAAATTTATCTGGGATGGGATTGGGAGGGAGAGGAAAAGGATGGGGAGGGGACAGGAGGAAGTGGAGTAGTTTCTTTGGGGATAAGAGAAGAATTAGTGTCATTGATTTGTAAGCATTGACTCAGGGAAGAACCGACAGAGCCTTTGGTCTGCCTATTCAGTGCATTAATGCATCTGTTCAAAGATGATGCCCTTGGTGTTTGAGTAAAATTTACTGTGGAGCCAGACTTCTTTCCTTTTGCTAGTAATGTGCCTTGTTGCTTTATTGACTCACAAAGGCTTTTACGCAATATATAGAAGCTACGTTTAGATTCTGAGAAAGGCTGAAGTATCAAACAACCAACTTAAACATTTGGTCTAGGTTATACCTTATAAAATCTCAACCTATGGAGAGAAAAAAGGATGCAACAATACTTTTTAGTATGTGACGGTAGATATCTAAAAGCACCATCGCTGTTAATACTTGGGAGAGGATAATGAGCATGTTGAACATCATCATGCAGCAGAACATTACTTGAAATTATCCTTCCTCAATCAGAGTAACTGTCCAAGGCACGAGCTATGAAACTGCCTGTAAATACACTATCAAATGGAAAGCTTCCAAATCCACAAAAGAAAAGAAACACTTCGAAAATGAGAGAAAAAGGAAGTGAAAGGTAAATAACCAACTAAAAGGCAGAGACAGTTAGGTGAAAAGTAACTTGATACTATACTTTGGTTTTGCATTTTTGTATTCTTCAGTGTCTGTGTCCTCGTCCTCTGAGTACCAATTATCGCCTCTTCCTCCAGCCAAGAGGCCCCTGGCCGCCAACAGTCCCGCAGCATTCCCATAGCCAGTGTATTTCAGCAGGCTATCCACTGCAAAAACAGAAGAGGTTTTTAGAGGAGTCCGTTGGTGTGCATTGTCATCACTGACCACTCACCACACAGGGAGGGTGGAGATACAAGCCATGGCAGTAACTCTTAAACTTAAGAGGTTTTGAAAGTGTGGTAGTGGTTATACTGAACTACATACACATTCTCCTACGTGCGCTGAGGACCAAAAGCCTTTTTTCAGGCATTGGAAATTCAAATGGAGCTGTTATGAACATACTTTGTGGCAGGAATGGGGCCTCTGTGACTACCAGGCCACTGGTACGGGTGGTGTTTTAGGTTTCTGTTCGCAAATCTTATTTTTTATCCAGTTTTAGAGAAATGATGATTAATGATTAGAAACTGAAGTTACTGAAAGCCAGTTTGGATTTTACTAATATACCATATCATGTAAAATCTTTCTTATACCCTTTACAGAATTGGAAGGAAAGAATATAAGAAATAAGAAAACTTAAGAATATTAGCTGTTGAGTTGTATGAGTTCTTCATATATTTTGGATACTAGCTCCTTATAGGAGGTATTGTTTGCAAATATCTTCTCCCATCCAGTTAGTTGCCTATTTTGTTGGGTTCTTTGACTGTGTGGAAGCTTTTTAGTTTGATATAGTTCTATTAATTTATTTTTGCTTTTACTTCCCTTATTTTTAAGGTCAAATTCATAAAATCCTTCTAAAACCAAGGTCCATGAGTTTAGTACCTATGTTTTCTTCAATGCAATTTATTATTTCAGGTGTTATATTTAAGTCTTTCATCCATTTTGAGTTAATTTTGGTGTATGGTGACAGCAGTCTAATTTCATTCTTTTGCATGTGGCTTTCCAATTTTCCCAGCACCATTTACTGAAGAGGCTTTCTTTTCTCCACTGTATATTTTTGCTCCTTTGTTGAAAATTATCAGCCCATATACATGTGGGTTTATTTCTGGGCTCTCAATTCTGTCCCAGTGGTTGATGTGTCTGTTTTCCTGCCAATACCATGCTGTTTTGATTATTGTCATTTTGTAGTATAAGTTGAGAACGCTTACAACACAACAACAACGAAAATTAACAATCCAATTAAAAAATGGCCATGGGATCTGAGCAGACATTTCTCCCAAAAAGATATACAAATGGCAACAGACATATGAAAAGATGCTAGACTTCACTGGCTAATAGGGGAATGCAAATCAAAACCACAATGAGATAACTACCTCACACCTGTAAGAATGGCTTTTAGCAAAAAGACCAATAACCAGTGTTGGAGCGGTTGTGGGGAAAAAGGAACCTTCACACACTGCTGGTGGGAAAGTAAATTGGTACAGCCACAATGGAAAACAGGATGGAGGTTCCTCAAGAAATTAAGAATAAAATTAATATATGACCCAGCAATCCCTCTTCTGGGTATCTACCCCAAAACTTGAAAGCATTTATCTGTAAAGATAAAACCCTGATGTTCATTGCAGCTTCATTATTCACAGTGGCCAAGGTATGGAAACAACTGGTGTCCTTTGACAGATAATTGGATAAAGATGGAACAAATACACAATGGAATATTACTCAGCCATAAGAAAAGATGAAATACTGCTATTTGCAACAACACAGACGGATCTTGAGATAATTATACTAATATGTGAAATAAGTCAGACAGAAAAAGTTGAGAGCCAAATGATTACACTCATATGTGGGATACAAAACTGAAAGCAACAAACAAGAGAAATTTATAGACACAGACCACACTTTAGTGGTTATCAGAGGGAAAGTGGGGGAGGAAGGAGGTGAATATGGGAAGGGGATTAAATATATGGTAACAAAAGGAGATATGACTTTGGATGGTGAACACACAATGCAATATACATATGATGTATTATTGAACTGTACATTTGAAACCCATATAATTTTATTAACCATTGTCACTCCCAATAAATTGAATTAAAAAATAATAAAATTTAAAAAAAGATGTTAGCAAATAGGACAGACTAAGTTACTGCTTTTTAAAAAATGCCACCAATACTATATAAGCACATGGAATCCACTGAGAAGGTAGCCCCAGGACTTAGACTGGCTGGATTTTAACAATGAACCACCTATTAGCTGGTTGACCTTGGGTACATTATTTTGCAACTCTATACCCCAATTTTCTAATCTTGAGAATTGGAGTAATAATATCTATCTCAGGTTAATACATGCAAAGTGTGTAAAAGTATCTGGCAAAAGTAAACAGTCACTGTTTTCCTCTGGTAAAATTAGGTAAAATGATTATTGATCATTTTAGACTCATCTTCACAGGGAGAAGCATTTTCTTTGTAAAGTAAAGGCACAGCCATAATCTGCCCAGAGACCATTTCCCTTTCTCTGTTACACAGAAAAGGATTTATAATCCTTTTCCTTTGAGTCAAACAGTGCAACTTTTAGAAATCTTATACTAGTACCTTCCTCTAACTAGTCTCCCTATTTCCATTCTCACATCCTTTCACACAACTAATTGCCTGACACATCCTTATAAAGCAAAAATATTATGTTATCACCTTCCAAGATAAAGCCTCTATTATCTCCCCTAAAGGCTGAAGCCTGACTTCTAAAACAGGGCTTAAAGGGTTCTTCATTTTCTGGCCTCTGCTTTTTTTTCGAATTCATCTCCTAATTACTCCTGCACATTGTGGATCCCTCACACCTTGAACTAGTTTCTTTTCTGTACAGTTCAAGGCTGTTTCCCATTTCTCTGTCCTCTTCTGTGAAGACTTTCTCTGACATCCACACTACCCAATCATTCTCTCTTCCAGGAGAGAAGAGTACCTGGCACACTCCTCTCTTACGGTGCTTACCATACTGTATTGAAGTTATTCCTTTATATGGAGAAATGTATTTACCACATCAAGTTCAGAGCACAGTGTATGCTCTTCCATTAAACATTTCTGGGGCACTTACTATCTATAAAGTACTTTGTTAATCATTGGGGATCCAAAGATAAAGAAGACATGATCTCTGACTTAAAGAACCTCACCTCATGTCTAGAAAGAAAGTTCAATAAATGAAAAGAGTTACAATACAACAAATGTGAAAAGTATTAAAAACAGAGATAAGTAAAAATGGCATAAGGCAGAGAATGATTAACTCAGCCTCAGACGATCAGAGACGTTTTTACAGAGATGATGTGTAACCTGACCTGCAAGGATAAATAAAGCTCACCAGGCTAACAAGGATGGGGCAAGGCATTCCATGCAAAAAAGGAACAGCATGTGCTGAGTCATGAGGATATACCAAGAAACAGTGCAATACAATCAATCATGCAAGAATAAAGATTTTAGTATGATTAAGCAGAAAATGTAAGGTGGGAGCGGGTTCAGGATATTCTACAGAGGTAGCATGGAGGTAAAATTTGGATTTTACCATGTGGGTGACAAGGAGTCATTGAATGTTTTACAAGGGGAGTGACAAGATTATTTTCAATTTTAGAACAATCCCTCAGCCATGTAGAAAAACAGACTGAAGAAAACCTTACCATGCAGAAGGAGATATTCCTACTTTAATAGTTTACTGAGAGAGACACGGATTTGGGAATCCTCTGAAAACAGAGGATAGAATCCCAAGAGCGAGGAGGACAGGCTCACCCAGGGAGCAATGTAAAGTGAGAGCAGAGGCCAGAAGAGAACTCTAGGGAACCATGGCAATTCTATGTGGACAAAGACAGGAGTGAGTAAATGAGACTGAAAGGAAAAGACAGAGGTAGGCCAAAGGAAATCTAGCAGTGTGTGATAGCACAGAAACAGAATGGTTGGCAATGCCAACAGAGAGATGTAGTAAAAAGACTAAAAAATATCTACTGCATAATTTGCTAGTTAATTTGTGACTTGACTGAGAGCATTTTGAGTGGCATCTGGAGGGGTAGGGAATGGTAGTGGAAAGCCTGTCATCAAGTTGAAGCCTGAGTAGGTAGTATAATACTGTAATGGAAAACAGATGAATCTTTTAAGATACTGAGATACAAAAACAGTGACATGAAGATGTATACAGGTCGAGGGAAACACAAAAGGAGAGTTAAAAAAACACAAAAGACTAGAGGGTAACAACTGATGAAGTAAGGCTTCTGAGAAGACAGGAAAACATCAACAAAAAGGCAGACTGTTTAGCGCTGCGCTAAAAGACACTTACTCCTCTGAGAAAAATAAGTTTATAAAGGTGTGGGGCTAAGGGGCGAGGGCTTTATTTATCTTTGTAATTCAGCCGTTACCACAACGCTGAGCACATATTGGGAAGCAATGAATGTGTTAAAAGGAGGAAAACCCCACAAAGGCAGGGGTTTTACAAATTATTTTTTTATTAAACTATGTAAGAACTATCTTTTAGCCCCTTTAGAATATATGCAATTTGCAGAGCAGCTAATAAAAGTTTAGTTTTTCATGACTCAACAAAACAAGCATGAGGACAAGTTAACCTGTGGGCCGCTATCAGTTGGAGGTACAGTTTAGCCTGGCACAGATGGGTATTTAAGACACTTGGATGGTTTTTTCTGTGCCAAGTCTTTCATAAAATTTTGTCCTTTTACTCACCACATTTCAATTTTTCCTTCTTAATCTAGTCTCTGTGTTCCTAACCCAATTTGATTGTTGCTTGCTGTGTCTACTGAGTGGTCTAGTTTTTGAGTCTTAATCATGGTACCTTCACTTTCAAATAGTTTTGAACATCCTTAAGACAGACGAAAGTTCAGCCACTCTCATAAATGATTTGAGATTGATTTCATATTGATACTGTCTGCCTCCAAGCTCAACTCAAACTCCAAAATCTGATGACTTAAAGTTACTTGAATGTGGACTACAAACTTCCCTACCACAGGAGGTTTTAAATTAGAATTAGTTGACAGCATTTAAAAACTGGGAGGTTTTATTTAAAAATCCAGAGTCCCAGCTTCTCTTGAAAAATCTGGAAGATTTGGTAACACTGGCTACATGTTTCCTCATGCTAATATCAGTGCAGCTAAATTATAGGAGCAATGTCCTCTTTCTAGTTCCCCCGAGTCCCCTTGTTCCCCAGTCCAATCTCACTGTGTTCCCAACAGTTGGCTGAGTGTCAGTTTTCATTTATCACCTGACATCTATCTAGTCCATTTGACTGACTTTTACTATCAACCTGGTACCTGTAAGCATTTGAGTTTGTACCTCTTGATAAAAAAAGTAAATAATATGATGGCAGGATGTTTATCTTTTTTACCACTGTATTCCCAGGGTCTAGCTCAAAAGGTTACTTGTTAAATGAGTAAATTTTTTATTCCAGAATATATTTACTAAACTTAAAATCAAATTGAAAGGAAAAGCATATGAGCATATATGAACTGTTAAAGGTCAAATGAAAAAGATACAATTTTGCCAATATGGATTGGCTTTGGTTCCAAGTTAGGACTAGGAAACCTCAAATATTGGATCCTAGGGGGAACAAGCTAACCATTTCAAATGAAAAACAATTAACAAATTCATTTATAAATGCGTATACTATATTTGCTATGATACTAAGTCATTACTAAGGTGATTATATTTAGATACATAATCTATGTATTTAGATATGTAATTATAGAGGAAATAAACTTTATTTCCCCTCTTTTAATAACTTTTTAAGAAGTACACAAGAAACGCATACTCACTGTAGAAGAATTACAAAATACAGAGAATTAAAAAGTTAGCGTCATCCTACTACTCAGAGATAACAATGGATAATATTTTGGTATATATTTTGATAAACATTTTTTAATGAATACACACATATGTGTGGTTTAGATTATATATATACATATATAATTACTTTAAAAAACAGCTAATTTCTGATCTCAGGAAAATTGCTTCAATTTAGCCAGCATTTGCAGATTACATATGCAAGGCACTGTACCTGTGACTTAATTCCAAGATTCTATATCGGTCTTTTTTTAAAGTCATGAAGAATTTGTTTAAAAGAGCAGATTTTAAATAACTAGCCTATGGTAATAGTTGAAAATAATTATTATGAGAGGAAATACAGCAGCATGGAATGATAAGACTCAAATCTGGGCTTCAGCCCTGAGCAATCACTTGATCTTGAATAAGTTACTGAAAGGCTCTCAAATGCCAGGTTGCTCCATTAATAACAATGAAATTAATACAAATATTTACCCTAGAGGGTCCTTATGATAATTAAATGGGATTATGGCATAGGATATTCAGCATATGGTATGTCAAAACATAATAGCTGTGTTTATTATCATTATGATATGGTTCAAATTATGTTGCTAATATACTATCTGAAGTGCTTGGATCAATCAGTCAGAAGTGAAGTTTAAGAATTCAATGGATACAACTCAATAGTAAAAGAACAAATATAGTTGATCCTTGAACTGTGAGAGTCCACTTACACATAATTTTTTTCAATAAATATGTACAGTAGTTGATAGTTGGTCACAGGGATGGGAAGCATGGCAGAGGGAATATAGTTAGCATTAATACGATGGCTAGGTGGAGGGCCAGAGAGGGAGGGAGCAATTGGGGGATCGTTTTATGAAGTATATAGATGTCTAACCAATGTACTACTTTAAACTAATTTAAATAAATTTAAAATAAATTTAAAAAATATGTATAGTACTGTAAATACATTTTCTCTCTCTTGTGATTTTAACATTTTCTTTTCTCTAGCTTTACTTTAGCTTACTTTATTATAAAAACACAGAATATATATACATATAAAATACATAAAAATACATGTTAACCAATGTTTACGTTATTAACAAGGTTTCTGGTCGACAGCAGGCTACTAGTAGTTAAGTCTCTGGGGAGTCAAAAGTTATACACGGGTTTTTAACTGTGCAGGGGGTGGGTACTCCTAAGCCTCACTGTTCAAGGGTTACCTATAATTCAATTATATATGGGCAAAGGACCTGAACGGGCATTTTTCCAAAGAAGACATAGAAATGGCCAACAGTACCAGGAAAGGTGCTCAACATCACTAATCATCAGACAAATGCAAATCCAAAGCACGATGAAAGAGCACCTAACACCTGTTAAGACGACTTTTATAAAAATGACAAGAGATGATAAGGGTTGGCAAGGACATGACAAAAAGGGAATCCTTGTACACTGCTGGCGGGAATGTAAATTGGTGCAGCCACTAGAGAGAAAGTATGGTGGTTACTAAAAAAATTAAAAACGGAACTACATGATCTAGTAACTCCACTTCTGGGTGTACATCTAAAGAAAATAAAATCAGCATCCCCAAGAGATATCTGCACTCCCACGTTACTGCACCAAGGTTCACAATAGCCAAGACGTGGAAACAAGCGAAGTGTCCATTGATGGATGAATGGATAAAGATGCGCTAAATAAATGTGTGTGTGTGTGTGCGTGTGTGTGTATAATGTACTATTTCTTATTCTGCCATGACAAAAAAGGAAATCCTGCTATTTGCAACAACATGGATAAAGCTAGAGAACATTATGCCAAGTAAATAAGCCAGATGAAGAAAGGCAAATACTGTATGATCTTTTCCATTTACAGTAAAATCTTAAAACAAAAAAACTCATAAAGAGTAGAATGGAACGATGGTTAGCAGTGGGTAGGGGGATGGAGAAATGGGGAGATGCTGGTCAAAGAGTACAAGCCTATGAATTAAGTTCTGGGGACCTGACAAGTGGCATGGTGACTATAGTTAATAATACTGTATTATACATCAGAAATGTACTAAGGGAGTAATAAATATTAAGCGTTCTCACACACACACACACACACACACACACACACACACACACACACATAACTATGTGAGGTAGTGATGTATTAACCTGTGATCATTTAACAATGTACATGTATATCAATCATCATGTTGTACATTTGAAATATTGACAATTTTGTCAATTATACCTCAATAAAGCTGGGATTAAAAAAAAAAAGAAATCAACTGACTTATCTCTCTCACAAAACTGGGGTACTGTAAAAGAATGGAATATAAAATCTTAGATGGGACTTTTATACAAGTATATTTATAAACTAGGAGATGAAGAAATAGGCTAAACATGCCTTGTTCAGAGAACTTGCCTACTGCAGAGCAAGCAACATACAATTTTAGGAAACATTTTAAATTGTTAGAGGTATATGAGAAGACAATCACTTTATATATAATATACTTATAAAATAGTATTTATTACATTGTAGTGTAGTTATTTTTAATTTTTTTTCTACTTCTATCTTACCCTATCTCAAGGTAAGGGGTGTATTTTAAGCATTTTTGTACTTCTATCTAGTACATTATATAGCTCACATTTTGTAACAACTTATTGACTGAAAACTTCTATAGCTTTAATTCCAAGAGAAATTAAAGAGGAGAATCAGCCCAGGACTTTGTCTAGTTATCAAAATTGCAGGATTTGAATTACTGAAGCAGATTTTTCATAATAGCTCTGGGTCCTGACTCATCGAGATTAAGAAGTCTAGGCAAAGGATACAAAAAGCAAAATTTAAATGTGAGTGTGGTTGGTAGTGTATCTATCTGCATGTCTCAATGAATTTAGAAGCATATAGAAAATGTTTTAAACTTTTTAAATTTTAATATTTTTTCAGGCCTCTAATAGAACAACAGATAGACAGTGAGCTCTGAAAAGAGTGGAATGAGATGCGGCCACTACTCTCAGAAAGATTTCTTAAACTCCTTCAGAAAAATAAAACAGTAGAAGGCAAAGAGAGTTTAACCTACCTCTCTCTTTGCAAAGGACAAAAAGGAATTCAGCAGCAATTTGCTTGACTCCAAGGTCAACATGTGTCATTAGGCGCACCAGCTTATTTCTCACAGTTGAGCCAACTTCTGGTCGATTTGTCACATCCCTCAATGGTGGTAAAACCTAATGGTACAAATGCAAAAGCCATCATCAGTTGTGGGCACTAAAGCAAGCGAGGATGACACCATGAAACTGGTCAGTCTTGTAATGTCTACTGTGCTCACTTTTGCCAAGAGTGGAAAAAACATTAAAAAAAAATAGGGTTGCTTCCAAAAAAAATAAAACTAAACAACAATGACAAAACAAACAAACAAACATTCAAATATTTCC
Source organism: Eonycteris spelaea (assembly GCA_003508835.1). Classification (NCBI taxonomy): domain Eukaryota; kingdom Metazoa; phylum Chordata; class Mammalia; order Chiroptera; family Pteropodidae; genus Eonycteris; species Eonycteris spelaea. Next base: position 5,106,785 of record PUFA01000023.1, read on the forward strand.
ATGCTTGTAACAACATTTTATTTGAAGAAAAACGTCACAACACCATGGTATACTCATATCTGTTTTTGAGCTTTAGTTCATCTCAGCACCTGGAATGCGTCTGCTTGCTTCTATCAAAATCAATTTTAAAGTCGGGGTTAAGTTTCTCTTTCATCCATGAAAACTTCCGGAATACCCTGACTCACATGATTTTTCCTCAGCATTTGCTGTTTACTAAAAAAATCTGTACTATGTTTTCTAGTTTTCTTTATAATAAAAATGGCTATTAATTATGGAGTACTTCCTATGTGCTAGCTGCTTTAATATATTTTCTATAATCATCTCCATAGTAACCTTGCAAAGGATGTAGGAACATCACCATCATCCCTATTTCATAGATTGAGCCTCAGAAGGCTTATGAAACTTGCTTGGCTTGTCTAGTTTGTTTGTTCACTCACTCACCCAACCATCCACCTAGACCACTCCTCTTCTGGTTCTCCTCTTATTTCACTGGTTGCTTTATCTCACTCAGTCTCTTCTATCAATTCTCTTCTTTCCTCTATTTTCTAGGTGTTGGAATATTCAAAGGTTGAGTTCTTGGGCAACATTTCTTCAGTATTTTCACTTACTCTATTGGTGATCTCGTCCAGTTTTATAGCTTTATATGGTCTCTATAAACTAATAGCTCCCTAAATTATATCTCCATCTTGATTTCTTCCCTGATCTCAAATTTAGCATGTCCTAAAAATAATTCTTGATGCTCCCAACAAACTGCTCCTTATACAGTTTTCCAGCCATTAAGTGGCAAACCCATTCTTCCAACTGTTTGGTACAGAAACCTTGGACACATCTTTGATCCCGCTCTTTCATACCCCACACCCAATCCATCGGCAAAGTATTTTGGCTCTCCTTTTAAATGTACCCACAACCCAACCTCGTCTCACTACCTCCTCTAGTATTACCACATCCAAGCTACCATTATTTCTTGCTTGGACTATTGCCACAGTCTTCTGATTGGTCCTGCTTCCACCCTGGTCCTTCTGATTTATTCTCTGCATAGCAGCCAGGATGATCCTTTGAAAGTCAGATCATGTCATGCCTCTGCTCACAGTCCTCCAGTTCCTATGGCTTCCCATCTCGCCCACAGTAAAAGATGAGGTTCTTCAAACTCCCTTAGGTTTCACATAATCCAGTTTCCTGCTACTTTTCTGACTTTGTTTCCACTGTACTTCTTGCTTATGGCTGTTCCCTCTGCCCAGAAACTCTTTTTCTAGAAACTTGAATGGCTTATTCCCTTACTTCCTTCGAGTCTCTTGTCCAAATGCCACTTATAGGAAAACACTTTCTGACCACCCTATATAATTAACCTTTAGCATTCTTTTTTACCACCTCCCACTTTCATCTTCCTCATAGACCACCACCTAACACAGTATATATTTATTTCTTCAGTGTCTGTCTTCTTCCACAGAGTCACTGGGACATGGGAGCAGAGATTTCTTTCTGCTTTGTCTACTGTTCTCAGTGCCTGGCAAATTATAGGTATTCAATATTTCTTGACTGAAGGATTAATTCAAGTAACTTTTAAAAAGTGCTTCTATAAGCTATGCATTATGCATAGCAAACGACGATAGACACAAAGTCAAATAATAATTTATTGTGCCAGACCCTTTTTGTGTATATTATTTTATTTAACCCATTCAACTTACTTTCTTCATTCCTACATTCTCTATGTTGAGTGCCTACCATGTATCACGAGGTACTGGAGGCAATAAAGACATAACTGAATAAAAACAGAAACTAAGTCTCAGGAAATTGAGTAATCTACCCAAAGTGTTTATAGAACCCATATTTTAATTATCTCTAGTAAGAGCACAATGCTCTTTGTGTTCTATAGGCACAAAGTAATTGCACAATAAATTCTTGTTATTTATTCAGCCAACCATATTGAATTTATCTCCTATTTCTAGAAGAATGAGACATGTAACAAGTTTTCATATAGTATATATGCTTAAAGTTCCAGAGGACAGAATCTATTAACATAAGTTATTACACAAAAAGTCTGTGAGCTATGTTTTGAGCTCCTTAAAACAAGTTTTTTAAATGAAATTTTGTTGTTTTTATCATTATTTATCACTCTCAAACTGCATAGATATAGACTCTTTCTATGACCACCCCCCAAATACTACCTTCCAACAAAGGTTTTCTTCAACAAATCTTGTTAATTTCCTCTCTCAAACCCATAGCATTCTCATCTCTTCTCTAAGCCTTACCAGACTAACACAACCTGGATCAGTAATTTCTACCATCCATTCTCTTTCTACCTGCCCAAATAGAGACCAGTCAAGACCAATTTCCTCTGGGCACACACCAGTAGGATTTAATCTGGTATCAACTGTAGAGCATAATTAATTAGCCATGGGTCCATTTACACTATTATCAAAGCTAATCACATTAAAAAGTTTTGCCTTTCTCAATTATTATACTCTACAGTGCACCCTCCTCAGAAGGAAAGTTGATTTTTGTAAAGTGCCTTTTATCTTTAGTTATCTTTTACTTGTCTTGTCTTATCTCTTTATCTATACTGTAGTGTTTCCTTGAGAACAAGGAATGGGTCTCATAATCTCTTATATCTACATAATGTATGATCTAAGGCCTTTGTGTAAAGAAACTGTTTAACAAATAGGTTATTTTTATCTTTTGACTTTTTTGGCCAGAGATAGCAAAACCTAAAAAGTTTAGTTGAATTTGGATCTCCTATGTGAAAAAGCTGAACTGTATAAAACTTAAAGTATTTTCATTTGTTATTCTTCACCAAGTCCTCCTAGCCATGGTAGAATGTCTTTAAAAAGGTCAAATTTGGAAATGACCCCAATTCATTAATTAACTAGTTTATTTTGTTTAAATGATTATTTGTGCTTTCATGGTATGTCTCTCTTCCTCCAACAGATTATAAATTCCTCAAAGACAAGAATCCCTACTTTCCAATCTCTCCTTACCAGAAATATCTACTGTGTTCTACATATAGTAAAGTGCTACTAAATCTTGACCCTAAACATAGAGAGGAAAAATGAACCTGGTTCATTTATTAGGGGAAATTCTATATGGTAATAAATCAATAATGAAGCGAATGGTGGTACCATGTATTGAAATGTGGGAAGAAGGAAAAAACAGGGTGGGGTGGGGATGGGAAATCAAGAGATTAGTTTGGAATATGTTAAACTTGAGATACTACACATCCAAGGGGAGGAGATGAGTGGCAGTTTGCTATATAAGTCTGGAGCTTAGGGGAAAGACCAGAGCTGGAGATAAAAATTTGGGAGTCATCAGTGTACAGATGATTTTCAAAACCATGACTGCTGAATGGGATCAAAGATGAGTAAAAAGAAAAGACAGGGTTAATATAGGAAACTCTTCTGAGGAACAATGTGTAAAGAAGAGTAGAGGAACGGGGCGGCAGCTTGAGAAGTAGGGTTAAGGGAAGGATTTTTTGCTTTTGTAATGGACAGTGAGTTTGAATGTGGACAGAAATGATCTGGTACATTAAAAAATAATTAATTTAAGAAAAAAGAAGGAATAAATGCAGGAGCAAAGTTCTTGAGAAGGTGAGAGAGAGGAATCCAAGATACCAGTGCAGAGGCTGGCCACAGAAGGATGCAAATTCATCCACTGTGATAAAGGAGGAGACAAAAGATATGGTGGTACAGATGCATTTCTTACCATGACCTCTAACTGCTCCATCCTACTCCAAACCTTCGTCATGAGCTCTCTTTGGGCTAGTCTCCTCGCACCTACTCACACTTCTCTAGTCTATCCTACAGACAATACCCAAAGTATCTTTAAATATAAATGAAGTCATGTCACTTCCCTACTCAAAACAGCCGAATGCTTTTCCATATCACTTAAAAGAGAAGCAGAAGTCCTACATGATCTTATGTTATTTAGTTCTTGCTTTTCTCTTTTACTTCATCTACCACTCTCTCCTTTGCACATTGTTATCTGATCTTTTTGCTTTTCCTTAAGCATTCCAAAGCATCTTTCCATCTCTGGGACTTTGAACTTGTTCTCTGGTACATTCTTTTTCTAGAATATTCTCAGAGATCCTTTTCTTACTTATCTACACGATCTTATGTTATTTAGTTCTTGCTTTTTTCTTTTACTTCATCTACCACTCTCTCCTTTGCACATTGTTATCTGATCTTTTTGCTTTTCCTTAGGCATTCCAAAGCATCTTTCCATCTCTGGGACTTTGAACTTGTTCTCTGATACATTCTTTTTCTAGAATATTCTGAGAGATCCTTTTCTTACTTATCTAAGTTTCTGCTCAAATATTCCTTCCTCAGAGAGGCCCTCCCTTATTCTTCTAAGTTCTCCTCCCCTGCTGTATCTATCTTCAGAATGCTTACCATTCCTTGCCATTATATCATATCTTGACTTGTTTACTTTTTAACCTCCCATTTATAAGGTCAACTCCACAAGGCAAAGACTTCATCTGTATTTCAATGTTCAGAACAATATTTAGAACACAGCAAATAGTAGATTCAAGAAATACTTGTTGAATAAATGAATGACTCAAAAAAAATACACAGGGTCCTTAATTCTGGATTAGGAAGATTTCAAAGATTAAAACTAACTTTTCTGAGTTTCTGACTTTCTAAAAGAAAGTCACTATGAAAGAATTTAAATCATTAATTCTGTGTTTAAAAAAAATCACATAGAAGATTAACTTTAAGATGAAATATGCATTAAGCAGTTACCTGATCTTTGAGAAATTTTCTGATGTTTCGATGGGCTCGGGAACATTCTGTTAATAAGCTGAGAACTGGAGTTAGACCCTCTCTATAGCTGCTTCCCTATAAAGAAAACCATATATGCTATATTAGTTTAGTTTGTAACAGTATTACTTTTCTCCATATAGCTGAGCATATTAATACTCCTTTTTGAGGGGAAGTCATTCTATGCTACCAAAGCTTACAAACTATTTATGAAATTATTTTCCTAACAATATTTCCGTTTCATCAGTTAGCTTCATGTTTACTAATGCTCATTTTCATGCTTCCTGGGTTTTTCTACATTTTATAGGGTCTTCACTGACTTAACCAATAACCTTAAATGAGGTAAAGGTTTTGATGACCAACCCACACTACCCTGCTGCCTTTTAATACAGTTAGCTGACAAAGCAAGTGACAGATAAGATAAAACAAGCAGCTCACAACCAACGGTAAGTTGATTTTTCTTTTAAAGATGTCTTTTAGGTATTATGAAAAGTATTTATCAGCAAGTTTCGGGGGGGGGTTATAATTTTAAATTCTAGGACTTACAAAATAACTACATGTAAAAGTAATTCATTTTTCCTTTGTTTTCAGGCACTTGTCACAATTTTGGTGTTGCATCAATACAATTTCAGCTTTAAACAAATAAATTCACTTGGTTTCATCAATTTATCAATTTATCATAGCATTATAAAATGCTTTCCAGAGAACAAAATTATATAAGATTTTTATCATAGCATTATAAAATGCTTTCCAGAGAACAAAATTATACAAGATTTCAACTATAAAAAAAACCTTAGATTTAAAAAACATGTCTTATAATACTGCTATGTATGGCACTTCTACATTCTTCAGAAGCATCTTTCAAAGGCCTCCATTTTATCAGCCTTACCTTGTCTATTCTCTTCTCCATAAAATTGAGTAAAACATGAATGGCTTCCATATTCATACCATTATATACCATGGTATTATTTTTCAAAACTGTTTCTTTCTCAGCTGTTTTATCACTGGGCAGTTCATCTAGAGTCGTTGCCTCTTGGGCTGTTTCTTCATGGGTTAATGGACAAATGAGAACATCCAAACAAGAGACCGGAACATTGCTTAAAAGGTTGACTGCATTGCTGAAAAGCAATTTAAAAATACAATATTTTAACTTGATTGAATAGTCTTTTAAAAAGCAAACATAATAAGAAGTTCAGAAGTGACTTTTAGGAGTCAATTAAAATTTTTCTTTTTCAAAATGAGCCTTTAATATTACTTGGCATTTACTGACTAAGAGAGAAAATAAAGAGAACTATTTCGAATACACAGATGACAAATTAGGAAGAACAGATGTTAAATGGACACACACAATCACATGATGTCCTGTCACTTTCTAAAATGCTAAAATAGGAATTAGTGAGCTTTAACACCAGCTCTTTAATTTTATTACAACACAATGCTAGCTTTACATTTTTTCCTTGGGGTTTTAAATCCTTTTGTGAATTCACTGGTGTTTTATTATTCCCTAGATTACAACATAAAGCATCTGAGAAGCACTGTATATAAGCAGCTTATCACAGAAGCAACAATGTTAAAACCCAAATATCATAGGATTAAATTTTATTTTTTTCTAGATGTAGAAAATACAATTTTTAGATCATCCAATTTTTTTGTAAGACATTTGCAGAAAATGGGTAATGGTGGTTTTTTTGCTCTCTTATCACCAGGTTTCTTTAAAAGAGGCCACGATAGTTCTTTTGAATCTATTTCCTAGGCCTTTCTCCTACGTATTAATGAATACACCAGCCCGAGATGCACACCAGTAGGGGGAACCCAAACCTTGTATTGCTGGTATTCCATAAAGATCTTGCACTGTTGCTCAGTGTATAAAAGATTAAAATGACACTAACAATTGACAAATTAGACATGTTCTCAATTAAAATATTTTCTTTCATTATTATTTCATATTCTTTCACCTAAAGGGAGAGGCAATGCTCTGTGCTAACTGGATCTTGTAAGCCTGTGTCTCAGAACTTCCTGATAAACAACAATGGAAAGACAGGCATTACATTTCCTAGTGACAGAGAAGCAGGTCTAAAAATAACCACATCCTGACTAAAAATAAACTCTTGCAAATGTAATTTAAAAGTCTAACCACTTGGAAACCAAATTCAGGGCTTAATCTATCTGATGCTGTCTTAATTTAGACCATAGTAGTTCCTTTTAATTTAGGTTATAGTGATACTCTCAAAACTAAAACAACATAAAAGAAATAAAACACAAATTTTTCCTCTCCTTTACTCTGAAGTGTGACTCCATTTCTGCAAGAATGAATGTTTCCTTTCTTTTTATATTATGAAAAAAATTCATAAGGAATCAAAGTTTAAAACTTAGATGATGTAGAACAATGAGTGTTAATGTAAAGGACACTAAAAAATCTGAACCAAGAACAAAAATAACAAATCCTATGAATGAAAGGTTACTGGTAAAATACAAGTTATTTGGTTGTTCCTACTAAAAATCTACTGCAGCTGCTGCTACCTCTGCTGCTATTATTATTAAAGTTTAATAAATTATTGTTAAAGTCTATAATTTTGATTATTTGTAAATAGTTACAACTGGTTGAAATAAAATGCTTTACCCACAAACTTAAAAAAATTTTTTTGCAAACATCTGTAGTTCCTTATCCATAGTTAAAAATGTTTTGCTTCTGACTTAAACATTTGGAAACTGTTATTATTGCGGATTCACTAGGGTTAAAAAAAAAAAAAAAAGAATTCTACCTTAGAATTACTTTTAAAACCATATAAGCCATTCTGAAATGGCTCATAGGATTTTTTTAAAACACATAGGGCAGTAGGCTCTGGAGTCTATCGATAGTATAATTCTCTGAATCTACCATAGAGACCATACTGAAAAGTCTAAGATGATGCATTTCATTACAAAGAAATATTTGCTTTTAAATTCATTTAAAATAAGCAGTTTCCAGGAATTTGGTATATTTAAGAAATCAAATATAGAGTTTTATTCATCAAATATTTGGAGGTTGTAGGTTTTTCAAGAAAAGTTCCCATTTTCTCATTTCTTATTAAACAACTGGGTCCCAAACAACTACAAAATTAATTTTCTGGCTCACTGTGTTTGAGCTATTCTTTTTAAGTAAGGAAGGCCAGCTTTTTGAGCTCTGTCACTTCTCTGACAGTTTTATTTGTGGTAGAAGAGTGTATGAAATTCTCCAGCTACCAGGAAGTCAGTGACTATGCACAGATCCACACAATGGTGTTTGCATTCCTACTCCAGGGGGTAGAAATACTGTGTATATTACTCTCCCCTTTTCAGCTTCCTAGAGATCATTAATCACTGGGACATGACATCCTCCCACTCATGCTCCCAGCCCCCTCCTGATATGCAGATTTAAAAGCAAGGCCTATTTAGAGCTCCTTAATGCCCTGATTAAAGCCTTATAGTTGTGGGAGAGGGAAGGCAATCTAAAATGCGGTCCTGTATCAATTGCTGGGCTGAACATAATTTAATACCAAATAACACTGAGAAGTATGATGACAGTACATGTAGATCCACAACTGTTAACAAATCTTTCTGGTCAGATGTATCTTCTTTATATTTGGGACTCTCATATCTTTTTTCATGGCTGAAAAACCTACTTAAATGAATCTTAAGATCTACCAAAGATTTTCAGATGTCAATAACCTAAATTTACTTTAATCTAACTCAGTAATCTAGTTCAATTCAGTAATTATTTCTTAATTACCTATGCTAGGCATTGCTTTAGGCAGGTATTATGAAGAAAACAGAGATACATCCCTGACCTTTTGGAGTTTATTTTCCAGTATGGAAAAAACAGTCAATGACAAAACAAATTAGTTAATTAAATAGAAGGTGATAAGTGGTCTGGGTGTAAAACCCAGGAAGGTAAGAAAGGCAGGACATGTGGGTCGTAATTTTGAATAAGGTCATTAGGGCAGACTTCAGAGAGATGGTGTCATTGGAGCAAAGATTTAAAGAAGTTAGGAATATCTACATGGCTTACTGTTAAATTGTACACTTGAAACTTATTGGATTTTGTTAATGTCTCCATAATAAAAAAAAAATCAATTTAAAAAAAAAAAAGAAGAAGAAGAAGTTAGGGAGTAGCTGTGTGGCTTTCTGGGGAAAGAGCTTTCCAGGAAGAAAAGCAAGAGCAAAGGCTCCAGGGCAGGAGCAGTGACATGTTTGAAGTGCAAAGAAGTTGGGGTGGTTGAATTACAAATACAGAAGGGAGAGTAGGACTTGAGACCAGGCAGGTAGTAAGGGATGAGACTGACCTTGCAGGGTTATTGTTTAGAGGGTCACTCTGGCTCCAGCAATGAGAACAGTTAATAGGACATCAAAGGTGAGGAGGACCAGTTAGGGTGTTACTATAATAATTCAGGTGCATGAACAGGGAATCACAGTGAAGTGGTTAGATGTAGATCATTTTGAAGGATTTCCTGACAGGCTAGTGTGGAGTGTAAGAATCCAAAGTTCTAGCTTTAGCAAGCGGAGAGCTGGAGTTGCCATAAACTGAAATGGGAAAAGCAATTTTTAGGGGAAGACTGTTTAATGCTGGATATGTTAAATTTGGGATGCCAATTAGACTTCCAAGTAGAGATGTTAGCAGGAAGTTAGTTATACGAATGAGTTCAGGGGGGAGATCTAGATTAGATATATAAATTGAGGAGTCATTAACATGTAGATAGTATTTAAAGATGGAAGACTGGATTAGATCAGTAAGAGAATGAGTGTGGAAGGAAAAACTAATAGGGCTGAGCCTGGGACACTCCATCATCGAGAGGCTGAGACGTAGAAGAAGAAATTACAAGTAGTGAGGTAGGAGGAAAACCAAGATAGTATGGTATTCTGGAAAAAAATAGATAAGTAAGACTGGAGTTGCTTGTGACAAAGGATGTGGGCAGATCAAACAATGACAACTGAGAAACGTCCACTAGATTTAGCAACACAAAAGTCACTAGTGACCTTAACAATAGCCATTCTGGTGAAGTAGTGGGACTAACGCCTACGGAGACTGAATTTAAGAGAGAATAAGAGAAGAATCAGGTAGCTAACACTTAAGAGGAGTTTCATGCAAAGGCCAGGAGAAGGCTGGAACAGCAGCAGATGAGGAAGTGTCATGAAAACTTTGGATCAGGTATGGATGGAAAGACCTCTGAATGCTGCTCTCAGCAACGGGTACCTTTATAACCCATAATGACCTGGTCATTGTTCTCTATTTCTGTATCTGTCCATGTTTTCTCCCGCCTAGAACATTCTCATTCTTTAAGACTAGCTCAAACCTTACTTCATTCCAACAAATACTTACTATGCCTTGTGCTAGGTGCTAAGTATACAAAAATAAATAAAACATACCCATTTTCCTAAGAGAAAGCAGCATAACATAATTTGTAGAACAATGCTGAATTCTAGGTTGCCCCTTAGTAAAAGTGTGCCTTGGGCAAATTACCTGACCTCTTCTAGGCCTTGGTGTTCTCAACTGAAAAGGGAAACAAATTTATCCTTTTATTGACATGAGGATTGAATGAAAAAAAGCATGTAAAGCACTCTGCTTGGCACAGAGTGAATGTCAATTATTAAGGAGATTTTGAACGGTAGACATATTGCATTATACTGCAGTCCCCAACCTTTTTGTCACCAGGGACCAGTGCTCCTCCGAGAAATGATCTGAGCTGGAGCTGAGGCAGTGATGCTAGTGCTGGGGAGTGGCCGCAAATACAGATGAAGCTTTGCTTATTCGCCGCTTACTTCCTGTGTGCGTCTTGTTCCTAATAGGCCACAGACTGGCACCAGTCTGCAGCCCATGGGTTGGGGATCCCTGAACTACAGGAAATAGCAAAATATGGAAGGAAGAGGATATGGTGTCTGTGCAGAACTGAAAATAGGTCTCTAAGTCTAAAGCAAAGGACAAGGCCTCTAAAGGAAGGGCCTTAGTAGTAGGCCGGAAAGGTGTGTGTATGGGGTGGGTAGAGAGATTATATAAAGGGGATTGCCATGATGAAATATGTTACGGCCAGGTAGGTTATGATAACCTTAAACCAGTTGTGTGGCCTTTGCACAAAGGAGAAGGTGCAAAAGCCACAGAAACATTACCCAGATGAAACTGTAGATCATTAATAAATGCACAGTGACAAAACAAATGTATTTGTTTCTAATTGTGAAGACAGAGGTGAGGCATGAGAGGATTCTAAGCAGAGATTTGCCTTTTAAAAAACAACTCTGCATACTTTGAAGAGGAAGAACCAATCCGTCAGGTTAGGTAAAATTTTCCCACAGGACTGAGCAGCATGAGTTTAGAAGATAGAGAAAGAAGGTGATCTAGCAGATCTGGGGTTGGGTACTTGAAGGCTGGCAGGACATAATAATGATGAGGGACCAGAGAGAGGTTGAAATGATGAACCAATGCTTCAGAATAGAGAAGAAAGAAAGGGGGCTTATAAATAGGAGAAAAAGGAATTATCAGGGAACCAGAGGTCTGGGTGAAGATGAAGAACTGGCACCACAGGAATGAGGAAGAGTTCCCTCATCGTGTGAGACCATAGTGAGTTTGTTCTTTGAATTCTATTAGTAATTACTATTTGGATAGTTAATTTACTGAGAGACTACTCGAAAACTATCTTGTGATACCTCTTTTATTCTTATCTTTAAAAGTTATTTAACTAGAAATAATATTTATGTCTTGTCTCCCCATTTAGACTCTATGATCCTCCAGAGTATGCACTGTGGAGTCCTTCAAGCACCTAGCATGGTGCTCAGAGATACAACAGAAAAGTATCTGTTCACCTAGATAACTGTTATTCACAGTGAAATCAGGTTAAAAAGCTAAGAACTTTAAGGTTAACAAAAAACAAAAACAAACAAATAATAAACCAAAAAATACCAAAATAAAACCCCTTCTCCTTGATTTCTCCAAAGTAAACTAATTTTTCTATATAGCTACATAAGCTTGATCATGTCTGACACAACATTCATCAAAACAACTGCACTTGGTTACTTAAAAGTCTGTTTTACCCCCTAGCTGGGGAGCCCTGGAGAACACAGATTGTATTAGATTTATCTTTGTTGCCCTAAAGCTCAACATAGAGCCTAACACATAGTGAAGTGTTCAGTTAATAAATATAAGCCAAAAGAACTCATCCAATTTTCAAACATTATTAAGTCTGTCATGTGTAAGCCACTATGCTTAGCTAATGTTATGGTGCTAACATTTTGCAACATGTAAATGGCTCAAATTAACATGTTATACACCTTAAACTTGTACAATGTTATATGTCAATTATATCTCAAAGCTTAGCATTGTAGTGAGTTGTCTGTCATTAGGTACTAAATTTTCCCCTTCAATATATGAGATAAAATGAATTGGTCTAAACAAAGAAATAACGACAAAAAAAAAAGTAGAGAAATAAATACTCTTTAAACACACTGGCTCTTTTGAGTGAAAAAATAAAGAGCTTTGTAGATGCCAATGTGCTGAGTGAAAGAAATTAGGTTGAGAGGCTAAAGGAAATTAAATCAGATCTGGTCCTCCCCTCATCTTTTCTCCTTTCTCCTTTCATGCACAAGCCATCCCATCTTCCCCCTTCTCTCCAAAATAAAATAAAACCACAACCACATTCACATGGAACTTGTTTTGGCTAAGTGTTTATGCATAAGCTGATTGATTACGGACAAGAGAACTGAAAATACTTTCAGACAGATAGTAGAGATGAACAGAATTGGGATGTCCTGTAATGTAGCAAAAGAGGTGGGTCATACCAACAATTTACTTGTTACCATAAGTATGGGCAAAAGAAAATGAAATATAAGATATAAAACTATCTAAGATGCTGATCAGTGGAAGTAAAGGTCAAGTCAGCTGTTATTGTGAGCTAACTCATTTTCTCTCTACATCCAAGTCCTCTTGATTTCTCTGGTGGGGTACAGGGAACACTGTCTTACAGAGACAACGTATCAGAAAAAAGCTGCCGCCAAGCCATTTTACTCACTCGTCTCCTAGGCTCCTGACATGCATGTATCATAGAACATAGAAAAACTCAGATTAACGAAAAGAATCTCTCTACATAATCACAGAATATACATAGAAATAAGTATTCTAAGCAAAATATCAAAATCATGAAACAATTTTTAAAATGAGATTTGAAACTAACTGTTGGATCTAACAGCCAATGCACTTCTTACAGTAATAGAAGCAGTGTTGTGGTGGCCACGTCGGAGCAGCAGCTCCCCATTTACTGAGGGCTTAGTGCCAGGGGCAGAGTGCTTTATTAATTTCTCATTTAATCATTATTGTAATATTCTGAGTTTGAAAATAATGCATAACCATACTTTATACTGTCCAGGTTTACCTATTTCATTACATTTTTCTTTAAAACAAATCAGCGTCAAAAAAAAAAAAAACCTTAGAGAATAACTAAAAATGAACTAAGATCTTACTTTGAAATGTTCTGATTTTTTTTCTTAAACTTATGCTTTGCACACATGCTCACACACACACACACACGGTTTTCAGGGTCACTACAAAGGAGCAGACCTTGGTAGATATTACAATTCTAGTAAGGTTCCTAAAATAGCCCTTTGAGGTTAGCACAGTTTTCTGTATTTAAATGGATTATCCTAGAGTCATTACTGTTCAAATGATACTAATTACTTTAATTCCGATTAAAGGGACATGCGGGGCCATTCGAGATAAACTGTCAGGTCAGCAGCAACCTCAATCTCCCAGGAGAGCCTCTATATTCATAAATCCTGTATAGCTCTAGGGGTAGCCCTTCTTATTTACAGTAGCTAATAGATATTTTATCAAAGCAACTTTGAAGATTAAAGCAAATTTTAAGAAAAAGATCTTTAAAATTTAAGAAAATAAATATTTAAGTATCAGAAAGAAAAATAAAGAAATCTGATTGCTTTTTTAAAAACCTGATTTTTAAAATCTCTGTGCAGTTTTGCTCTATTTTGACAGATACCAGGTGCTATGTTAAAATATTAAATTCGTCCTTCAAGAGTCCTTAGCAATGTTTTTGTGACTAGTGTAACAATCCCTGTCAATATACTTTCTCTTCACATTTTCCTATGAATGTTTGTTAACTTATGATATCTGATTTAAAAAAAAAATCAATTTACCCCTGGGCTTATAAACCCATTTTCTCTTACTTTTAGTATCTAGATTTCTAGTCTTTGGACCATAAAAAATTACAGTAAGACAAAATGCTCAATAAAAATCTTTTTAGAAAATATGACTTATTGCAGTTAATCTGAGTTTTTAAAAGCACAGCCTCAAGAAAATTAAAGGAACTTTTGATCTGTAGCTGCATAAAAAATTACACTTTTTAATTGTTAAAAACAATCTTTTGAAGGCTTGTAGGGCAGAGCACATAAAGATAACCTACCAACAGACTCATTACAATATCAAATAATAAATTGCCAATCATAACAAAAATAACATGGAGTTTCTGAAAAATAACAATTAAGGGTAAGTTTTATTTTATGCTGTGGTTGTGTCTCCATAGTTTTATTTAAGCCACATTTTGGAAAACAGAATATTGCAAGTGCCCAAAAGCTAATTTCTATTTATTAAGAAGAACCCAGTATTATTAAATTTGTTTGTAAAGCAGAGTTAATGCCAAAAGGGGTTTTTTTTTTTTTTTTTGCAGATTTTAATTTATTTGAATTGTTTAAAATGCCACGTGTGTTCTTATAAAGCACCATGAGCAGTTTTATGTTAAGTCAGAAGTCTTGTTACTACAAATGTGATCTAGAATAGAAAGTAAGAGAACTAGAAATTGCATTAGTACTTATTCGGTTGTTCTCATAGAATACATTTTAATAGCAGTCCATTAATAGCTCTAACAGTCAAGTCATAAAACATTTTTATATTTATTTTTTATATATTAAAACTTGAGACTGTGAACTAATTCTTACAAATTTAAAAATTTAATTAATATTGCTTAAGATATGTTTTTTGGTAAATACTTTTACAATGATGAGTGAAAGTACTGATTTAAGTGTAGTAATTAAAAGCAGGGTTCAAATCCACACTCTTTATCAAGGTTATGTGATCTTGGAGAAACTGCTTGATCTTTCTACGCCTCAGTTTCATCATCCTTTTATGGAAAAATAGTAATATCTCCTTCATAAGGCTGGTGTGATGATTAAAAGAAGTTAAAATGTCACACACAGTATTCAATAACTGTGTGCTATTATTATAGTTGTTCTGGGGTTTCCTGTTGAATGCAACCAATGCCAAATTCTTTTCTCTTTGTTGGGATTCAATATAACAAAGTCAAAGGGGACCGAATGAAAATTTTTCATCAGGGATAGTAATGATTTCTGACCTGATAGTTACCTGATTTACTGTAATATTTTCACTTTCTTGTCTACAATTAAAATTAGATGTATAGAAACAAGAACTGACGATGCCCTTCACTGAGATACAAATACAGAGGTTACCTACCTGTGCAGCTCTTCTGTTTTGTCTTCAGTTGGACCTACGATTAGTAAACAATGGCGAAGGACAGCTGCCATGACACGAAACTGATGAGAATCACTCTATGGCAAATAAAAAAGAAGAGAGAACAAGTTGGGGATTGAATGCCTTAATGAGGGAGTGTGGTGCATTACTACATCCCTGGGAGTCACCTTATGTCCTATTTGCCCCCCTGAAACAGTCGTTCTTATACCACACATGGTAGAGGTCAGGATATTCTAGGAAGAATTTCCAAGACAACATTCAGTGAATAGTCATTGTCTCATATGAACAGCTACAGTCACCTCCATAAACGGCTGAAACCAGAAGTCGATCTAGCAGGCTCCCTTAGGGCATGTCAGGCAAAGGAGAAATGATCAGCACCCATGCATTACCCACTCTGTTTTACTTTATTTTAGGATTCCATTCAACTAGGAATCTTTTCCATTTCTAGAAAGGCTAGATTCTTTGGCTCACACTGTTCTAGTTTACTAGTTGTTATAAAAGTTATACAAATGTAAGGTTATTGGATATTTTAGGAGCAGGTTGTACGTGCTTAGCAAAAATGGCTCATCTCAAAGCAATGGATTAAAATTTATAATCTATTTACTTCATATTTATTTATTTAGTTTTATTTATATTAGTTTCAGGTACACAGTACAATGGTTACACTTTTATATAATTTATGAAGTGATCCTATTGACTTCATTTTAATGAATCTTCTAAATCTAGTTTCTCTAGAGTTACCAACAAGTGATGAAAAACAAGTGATCTGAGTTTAATCTATCAGTGGAATTAAAGACAGAGTCAGAGGGAAGAAGGCAAACAGCAGGAAATAAGCTAAGCTCTGAATAATTACTTGGTTCATCTCTTCATTTTTAGTGAGATCTTGGGGCACTATAATTTCTTTAATCTCTGCATTAAGGTCATACTTCTCTTCTTCCAGATTTTAGTAATTAAGAAGACTTATGAAATCAGTGATAATTATGCTATAGATCATTGATATGCTATACTTTAGGAAGGCTCTAATTACCTCAAAAGCTATTAAACTTTTTTTAAAACTTCAGTATATACAAAATTGATTTCAAGTCTATATTAAGTGAAATATAGTCACATATTATACATATATATCCTATATTCATATATATAACTCATCCTTCTAGGAAGATATCTCTTATAAAATCTAACAAATAGGCACAGTTTTATTACTCATAATGCAGATGACAATATTTTAAACATAACACCATCATGTGTAGATTGGGAAGAGATAAAGGCCTCAGTGCACAAAAGAAAAAGCAATGTACTTGGAGTCAGGAGTGTAGGTTGTGATCTTAGACAAATCACATAGCTTCTCTGAACCAAAGTTTCCCCACATGGATCTCCTCAAACATGAGGTTGTTAGGGTTATAAAAGGATTAAAATAAAGATGATACACATGCAAATGCTCAGTACTTTCAATAAAATATTTGAAGGTGAGGGGAAAAGATGAAATGAGTGACAATGAAATAACTGTGTATGAGGAGCAGGAGAGGGTAAAGGACAAGAGTGATCGGTGGAATGCCGGAGACACTAAAACTGGAGGGGTTGGAATGAATGCTGTCCCACTTGCCATCCACCGTCAAATGCCTGAATCAAAATTCTCTAATATGCAAAAATACTTTTATTTATCTCAAATTACCCCAAACACACTGAAATGCATTAAAGCTCATCTATCACTTAACTTCTAATAATCATATTTTCCTTGGTTTTGAAAATTAACTGGGAATGTACTTCCTTTTAAGCCAGATTTTTCTTTATTCTAGATATTACAATTTTTTCTATCCTGATGTTGGCAAGACTCTTACAAAACTACCCATTTTCACCTTTCCATTATTAGCAACTGCACACCAAAACCCTACTTCCTTCCATCCCATTTCCTCCTGCCCAATTTTCATAACACCAATTCCCAAGTTGTACCCTGCGTCTGCACAACCTCTTTTGCCATAAATCAATTAAATTCTATCTCTCTGCTTAAAACAATTACTGAAATTCTTATTGTTTCTCTCCACTCTTGGCTTCATGGCTTCCTTTTTATCCTCTAGGTCTTAGCTAAAATATCTTTTCAGAGAAGAGGGCTTTGACCATATCTAAGTAGATTCCTTCCTTCATTATTTTCTATCAGTACACCTTCTTTCATGGAATCATAATTTGTAATTCCCCACTGGTTTATGTACTTGCATATACACTGTTTTCTTCACTAATCTAAAACCTCTGCATGTGTATAATAGGTGTTTAATCATTTTTAACGTAAATGGCAAGTAAAACATAAGCAAAAAGTGCCCAAATCTTAAGTGTACAGCTTGATAAAATTTTCACAAAATGAGCACATCTACATAATCAGCACAAAAATTATGCAATGATGCAGTGCCAAGATTAAGAATCCCAGAATTCCCCTCTTGGCCCCTTCAAATGACGCTCTTCTGCTCCTCAAGGGTAAGCCTAATGTCTAACACCATGGGTGATGTGTGTTGTCACTGAACTTTAAATGAATGGAATCATAAAACATAGACCCCTTTGCATCTGGTTGTGAAATTCATCCACATTGTTGTGTGTAGTTGCAGTTTGTTTCCCTTCATTGCTTGAGGACAGTGCTGTCTGAAGTGCAATCTGTGGACGACTGCTGCTCCACATCTGTTTGCCACTGATCTGCAAGTCCATTAGTACAGAAGGTGCAGGCGAGCATCTAAAAATTTTTGAGCAGTCTGACCTTGTGTGTAATAATGTACTATACAAGAGTTCCATCCTGACAGCTAGGGGAAAAAATCTAGTCCTGTACCACAGATAGGTTAAGAAACACTCGTGAATACAATGAATACATTACAATTTACTTACCCATCCTAGTCTTGATGGACACTGATTATTTCTAGTTTTGGACTATGTATTGAAGAGTGCTGTTACGAGCCTACTTTTTTACACATCATTTGGTATGCTGGGTCATAGGGCATTCACATACGTCAAGCTTTAGAAGTTACTGCCAAACAGTGTTTCGAAGAGTTTATACCAATTTATACCTCCACCAGTTGCTCAACAGCTGCGCCAACACTTGGTATTGTCAGCCTTTATAATTTTGGTCATTCTCATGGGTGTACAGTTGTCTCATGGCTTTATCATGCATTTTCCTGACGATTAATAAAGTTGAATACCTTTTCCAATGTCTATTGATCATTTGGATAATAGTTCTTTTGTAAAGCACCTGCAAGCCTTTTGCCTGTTTTTCTATTGGGTTGAACGACTTTATTTGTATGAATTTGTAGATCATTTAATATATTCTGGATAGAGTTCTTTATTGCATTTATGTATTGCAAATATTTTCTCTCATTTGGTGGCCTGCCTTTTTACTTTCTTCTCTTGATAAACTAATTTTAATGAAGACCAAATTTTTTATTTTTCCTTTATGGTTTGATCTTTATTTTGTCCTGTTTTAGAAATCTTTGCCTATTTAAGAAATGTTTGACTTGTTTATGATAAAGCCATAAAGATAATCTTCTATTTTCTTCTAAAAGATTTATTTCTTTACCTTTTATTCTTATGTTTCTTATCTGCCTCAAGATAATTTTTTGTATGGTATAAGGCAGAGATTCAAATTCATTTATTTTCATATAGCCATACAATTGATCTTGTGAAATTTATTAAAAGACACCTTTCTCTTACTGTATTTCAATGTTACCTGTATCATAAATCAGTTGACTGTATATGTGCAGGTTTATTTCTAGAATCTTTTTTCTATTTCATTGGTCTATGTCTCAACAAATATTTGTTGAATGAGTGCTATCATTTAAGAAGTCTTACTTAACAAAGGTTAGAGTGGACACTATTTCCTAATGTTGGTTATTCTGCTGTATGACTTTCCATAAATAAAACTCTCTGATCTTTAGTGTCCTCATTTGTCAAATGGAGTTAATGCCCCTGTCTCACAAGGATGTTGAAAGGATTAAACTGCTCTTTATAAAACATTATACAAGCACAGTTTAGACAACTGTCATTTACTTGCTTCATGACTTTTATTTTGCTATTATTAGGGCATCAATATTCTCTCTTCTGAAATCCTACCATCCCCAAAGGCTGAGAAAGAAAAGTTCCTAAGGACAAAGAGAGGAGGAAGAGAGAAAGCAAGCGGGCTTGCTGTAATAGTGGAAATCAACATGAGATGACACTAACAGAGAGATTAAAAACTCAGGAAATTCTTTGAGATCTCTTTATATAGATTTTATTTCTTAATTACAGACTCTACTACTGTACTGTTGCTTTTTTCCTCCTGTGCAAACTAGAAGACTTCACTTTTGTTTGGTAAAGGTATTGAGTTCCTCACACCCCTTCATTCAAAGCTTTAACCCATCTAATCAATGCCTCAGAGGAAGGATGAAGGGAAAATATTTTGCACCAATGAGTCCTAACCTGGTTTTGTTATCTCAAGGTAGCTCTAACTACTTTAATCGGGTTTGTAAAGCTTGTATATGGAAAATTCAATTTCAATTCTATAAAAGGCGAAAATTACACAAAAACACAGATGCGCATGTACATAAGTGCTCTTAACTGGAATATAGTTATAACTTAGACAGCATTTCACCCTATGTTTTACCCTAGATCTTTTGCTTACCTCTACTTTGTTATGTGTCCTGCTAAATTGTGTATGTTCAAAAATCTCTTGTCTCCTTACAGGCAAAAATTAGGTACTTTACCTCTACACTTTTGCATCTATCATGGTGCTGGGCATAAAATAAATGCTTTTTTGAATTAACTTACAAAAGAAAATATAAATGTTATAAAATAGAGTTGTAACTCCAAAAAGGCTAGAAAATTTGCTCCTATAAACGATGTTATTAAATTTTTAAGACTTCTAGAGAATTTTAAAATAGCTTTGAAAATTTAAAAGGTATCATAAAGTTTCCTTCCTTCCTGTCAACTTCAGGCTATTTTCCCCATGCATTTCCGCTATACAGATATCAAACTATATCACATTAAATTTTTCATTAAGTGAATATTTACTGAACACTACTTTGTGCTAGGTATGTTGCTTAGTGGAAAGTCTGCCGCTGGGGTCAGACAGACCCCCGAAGATCTAGACTATACAGCATTTGAAGCAGCTGTGCACTGCTGAGGTGACTCTTTTTTTTCAAACACAGAAAATTAGAGAAGAGTAGGAAATAATGTAACAAACAGTTGTATATCTACCTGTGTTTTTATATCTGGTTTTCCTATTAAACCTTAGTTCTTTGCGAGTGGTGATAATTTATCTTGATGCATTATCTTGCATCTTCATCTTGCATGCCTTGGCACATATTGGGCACTCAATAAATGTTTGTTGAAAAATGATTCAAGGAAAAGAAAATGGCACAGCTTGAAGCTTTATTTTTATTGAATTAATATCATGTTCTTTTTTCACATTTCCTTTAAAATAATCATGGAACAAACCTCTTCTGTCACACTGTGACATTCCCAATTACCTTCTATGGACACTCACTGTTTAATTTCGCTCAAATAGCATCCTTTGACTACTCAGTACTTGTACTGCTTCTCTGGTTGCACTTGGTTGTCTGGCTCTGCCATGTCTGTTGGTCCTTTATTTTCTCATTACATTGCATTGGTACCTGGGAAGCACTGCAGAAGGGAATGTGTGCTAAGTGAGGAATCTCCAGAACAACCTGCTCTCCTCTAACAACAGAGAAATATAGCCCAGTGTTAAAGCAGGAAGACGACAAGCCCTTTCCAATTAATTTGCTTTTCTAGAATGGACTTCGGGTCCTGCTAAAAGGGTCTTTTGACTTCTTAAACATACTACCTTTATGAAAGGAAGAAAAAGAGAGAGGGAAGAAAGAAAGGAAGGAGGGAGAGAGGAAGACAAGACTGACACCACAAGTGGAAATAAGACCAGCTACATTTCTTAGTGAATGGAAAGAACTCTACAAATTAATCTGATGATGGTAAGGCAGGCAGGAGTTTAACACTGAGGCATAAACCTAAAAATGAACAAATGGCACTAATTTGCTAAACCTCAAGTAAAACCTACTCATTAATTTTCTGTTTATGGTGAATTATAAATGAACAGTCATAAAAATACCTACTAAAACAGTTCAAACCAAAACCAAATATCTGTATTTTCTGAAATGAAACTGTATTTTCTGTAATGGTTAAACTGTGAAATAGGTAAAGATTTTAAAAAGTGAAATGTCCAGGATTTGAAAGGTATAAACTAGCACTACTCTCAAGGTCAATTTGGCAATCCGAATTGGTTTTGAAAAACCCTTTGACCCAACAATTCCAGGAATTCAACTATGAAGATTTTTCCAAGAAAATTCACTGCATTATTATTTGAAATAGCAAACATTGTCAACAATCTAAATGCCTACACAGAGGGGATTTGTTAAATGCTGACAATTCTGAAGGAAGAATTTATCAGCCTTTAACAAACTGGAGAAGAAAGGGGTTGCTAATTTTTTTTTTTTTGGTTGCAGAATTCTTTTTATTCATCAAAGAAATCTAGCTACAACCCAAATTTAAAAAGAAATAATGGCAATAGCAACAGTCAAAGGCTCTTTTCAAAGCAAGAGTGAGGAACATCGAACACTGTGCACTTCACCCCCAGGGGCTATCCTACGAACTTCACGGCTTCAAGGAGCACACTTTGAAAACCACTACTCTTTAAGAACATTTGTTGTGAAAATAAGGTCAAGATTATAAAATTATTGCATTTTTGTAAAAAAATAAATACATGTGTTTAGATGTTATACAATGAAGAATAGTTAGAAATATATGCATCGAATGTAAACAGTACTTATCTTTCAGTGGTGGGTTTATGGGTAATTTGTATTTTCTTCTAGTTTGCATACTTTTTCCCCCACAGATTTCTACAATTAGTATGCATCATTTTCATAGCAAAGAAAATAATATTAGTTATTTTTAGTTATATTTTAAAGTTGGATTTTTCTGTACAGTGTCTTCCATGTCCCTTTATTTCAGTTGGTATTTTAAAGCGTTAACGATTCTATAGGTGTTTGCTAAATTGGAGAATGGTGTCTTTCATTTGACAATTGAGCTATTAAAATCCAGGTAAATGGACTCTTGCTGGCAAGTTTCTCTGTATCCTTATTATAGATTTTCATCATATTAAGTTGTTGTGGGTACCTCACTAAAAAGTACACTATGCTGATTTTGTGTCTTTTCACATGCTGTCATTTTCTGGGAAATGCTCATCCCCCATTCTTCAAATGGCTGAATCATTCTGTCTTCAAATCTCAGGAGAGACCTTCAGAGGTCTTCTGTGACTATACTAAGTACAATCACTGCTCTGTTTCTTTCTTAGCTCTTAATACAATTTGAATTATATATCTATTTACTTATTACCTCTCTCACCAGCAAAACAGGAGTTACATGAAGGCAGAGACTATGCCTATTATCTGTCAATATATTACATAGCACACAGCATAACACCTAGCAATTGTCCATAAATATTTGTTGACTGAATGATTGACTAAATGTATGCTAAAATTTGAATTTGGAGACTTATAGAGACTCAAGTGGCTTAAAAAACCTATCCCACACTCTTGACTAAATGGGTTGGCTATTTTCAATATTGTTTACATTTTAACTTTAATAATAGCCCAGAGTCACATTAATGGGGCACATTTTATAATGACTGTATCATCTGATCCCACAACCCAAGAGGCACTAGGTCTGCTGAGATGCCTGCTTCAGGACTACTGATCTTTTCTTATGTATCTTTTGGAGAACAAACATTCCATTACACAGAATGAGTATTTGCCACATGAACATTTTCTCTAAAGCTTCTTCTAGCCCCACTATTACTAAAAACTAAACAAACTAATGAGTGCTAATCTCAATTTATTAATATTTATTCCATGCCATCTCATACATACACTGATATGCAGCCATTGAATTATAAACCCTTTTTGTCAGGAATCTGAACAGTGTGAGCTACTATTTGGGGCACAATTCAAATAACAGAGGGTCCAACAATGGCAAACCAACGGTCTCAGAAGAGCTCTTGCGACTAAATGGAAAACTTAAAAACACCAAAACAAACAGTGTAAGAAAAATAACCATAGAAGGTACCAAATAAGCATAGAGACATAACATTTT
The DNA here is from genome assembly GCA_003508835.1 of Eonycteris spelaea. Taxonomy (NCBI): domain Eukaryota; kingdom Metazoa; phylum Chordata; class Mammalia; order Chiroptera; family Pteropodidae; genus Eonycteris; species Eonycteris spelaea. The sequence continues at coordinate 5,130,161 of PUFA01000023.1, forward strand.
AAATACTTCCAAATATTTGGTTTCAAAGCATAAATGGAGCATGTGGGCTTTCCACATCTTTTTCTGCCAAGTCCCAGGAAAAACTGACCATACTACAGTCATCTAAAACAGCTGTTAGGACTGATCTTCAAATATTTGGTTTCAAAATATAGACCTATTTGCACTTTAAAACTCAGATGCCTGCACACTCCCACTATATTATTGCACTGAGATAATCCTTTCAAAGCAGGCTGCTGGCAAAAACAGATCTTTATTCATGGTGAGAACTGCTTCAAATGGACACAGCAAAATGTTAACCTAAAATCAATTGTTGGAAAAGATAATTTGCTCTAGCATCAAAATACTTTTTTTTTTTTAAAGTGGAAGATGAATTTCACCAGATGTTTAAGGTTAAGGAGAGAGAGTAAATGTAAAATGTCAAGATTCTAGAAACAAGGAAAAAGAGCTTATGTCTGCTTCACTTAAAATTGTTGACTTCCTTAAACTAAGTTTCTTATTTAGCATACTGTTCTTCTGGGTACTCAAATATAACTATCAAATCTGCCTTACTTTGGGTTGCTGGAAGGTCCAAGCCACAGAAAAGGATCTTAGTCTAGAAATAAGTCAAGTGGTTTAAAATAACCTTTCCCATACTCTCGTGTAATTATGCTTGTTTTCTAGGACTGTGCACAAGCATGGGTATCGAGTTGCAGTCCTACACTTCTGAAAGTTATCTAACACTATAAAATAACACTCTAGGAGACTGGATAAGTGATAACACAACATCTTTTACTCTTCCAAGCAGACATCAATTCTGATTATCAGTTTCAACTGGCCTGATTTATCTTAACTTTTAAGATGGCAGCCATTGAAAATGCCTATACCTTCATGAACCACAATGTTTTGTTTCCCTTCAAATCTTTTAATTTAAACCTCATTCCCGAAAGACACTTCTTAAAAGAAAAGATGTGATAGTACAACTCAGAGAAGGAATTATATTTGGCATCTTACAAAACAGTAGTCTTTCTTCACCCTATTCTTCTGATAAGTGTTACACAAATGGAAAGAAATGGTTAAGAAATTAATCTTGAGTCATACAACTGATTAATGGAGGAAATGAACATTTTTTCCATCTCCCAACTTAGCATTCCTCCCTTGCAGGCAGCTCTAGGAATGCCCCAGACCAATTAAATTCTGCGGTAGATAAGAATATCCTTTTAACCTTACCTCTTTATGCACCTTCCAACTGTCTACCGTCACATTGAAGAGAGCTTTGAGGGCCTCAATGGCACAGTCTGTCTCCTGAGGTGAGAGAGGAGGTCCATTATGGTCTATGGCCGATTCATACTCATCGGTCCACTTGATGCTAAAGGCACTTTCCAAGATCTGGGTTAGCAGCGGTAGTCCCTGGAGCTCATAGCGCAATTGTGACCTGATGTCGGTGTGCAAAAGTGACAGGAGGAAGAGCAAGCGCAAGTCAAAGCACTTAATGTCATTGATAAACTTTCGGTCCTTGCACTTTCTTAGGAGATTACAGAGCTTTGCAGCAAGGTTAAGTTCCAGGCTGAGCTGCTGTGCCATTTGACTGTTGAAAACTATGTTACACAGACATTTTAACGACTCCACAATAACTGGGAACTCTGACACCTTCTCCAAAGAATCATCCGACTCATTTAGCTTGGCTAGTCGCAGCAGTATCTGCATATTTTCCTTGGTTGTTACAGGAACTAAAATCTTTTTGTCTCTGGAGAGAATGCGGAGAACTTCCAGACAGGACACTTGACATGTTGTTGGGATGTCCTTTATAAGAACTTTAAATATGCCTTCACAGAGTTTCTGAAAAATAAGAACAAGAATGCAAAAATCACTATTTGGTTTAAATGATTTAAAATAGAATGTTTCTCTACCAACGTATTTAATAGCATTTCAAGGTCTGGCTAGAAAAAGATTTTTATTATTTTTAAATCACAATATATTAGAACTGAAACAGACCTTATATTTGGTGTACTTACTTTGTAGATATGGAGATTGAGGGCTAGAGAAGTTAAGTCACTTTTGCTGGGCCAGAGTGAATTAGTGGGGGTAGTAAGAGCTGGGGTTTCCTAATTTCCAGCCAATATTCACTGTATAAAATCATTTATTCTCTTTTAAATTGACCCGTTTCCAACGTCTCAAATAGCTTTATTCTCAATAGATTTTGAACATCAGACTACATATAATATCTGAATGGAAGGCAATCAGTCTGAATCATAGCTGTTCTTTTCCCAGAAGTAAAGATCAATGCCTTGAGATTTGGTTCACAATTGCTCATGAGTACAGGCTCTTATAAAAAGACTTAACGAAGTATGCATTTTTGCTGAATCTTAGCTGTGCTATTTCATCTGAATTTATAGTTCTATGGCAGCAGTCCCATGTTTTATAAACTGTAGAACTCTCTTTAGCTAACATGCAATAATATTTAATCATCAAGTGACCTCAAAGATCTCCAGACAAAACTGCCAAAAATATTCTAAATTGGATTCCAAAGAGGGCTTAGCTAGCATATATGATGCCTGCGAGCCAATCACAAAAAGGTGCCCCTTTCCAGGCTGACTAACTGCAAAAGAGTGTTCCTACTGGGTGGACAAATTACAAAAAAAAAAACCAAAAAAAAAAACCCTCTTCCTCTGGGCAGCCCAGCGCCAGAACACATGGCTTGGGAAGCTCATAGGGTGAGCAAGATCTCAGTTCCCCTTTGCTCTCTTGGTGTAGAGCACCGATTACACAAATATATGTAGTAGTCCTGGTTCCAAATCTTGCTACCAATATATCAGAAATAATTCTTTTAGGATGGATCCAAAGTGTACTCTAGTTTGAATTTTTTGAAAAAGCTATTTCTGTCATTGCCTAATTTAAGAACCATTGACCATTCTCTCAAAATTCAATCTCCAGATTTTTTTCCCATAAACTGCAGTTCTGGGGCTCTCAAATTCAGGTCTTTTATATGGAACAAGCAGGTATAACCATTCCACTGCTAACCATTTCTGTACCCATTACATTTTATAAAAACAACAGCAATAATTATGACTAATGTAAGATTTCACAGTCTCTATTAACCTATCAACAGACTTTAACTCTTAAAAAAGAGGCTATCTGTGGGTCAAGCATCATGAACTTGACAGGAATCTCAGGCTACGTGTACCTTCTGAGTACATCCTAGTTCCTCAGCTATGGAAATGAAGCCAATTTTAAAAGTACTGTGTTCTCCAAATGGAGGTGGGAAGGAAATTAACCTGGCAAGCTATAAAAATTCTGTAACAATGTCAACTCTGTCCTCGCCATATCTGATAACTGGAAGGGTCTTTCATTTAATGTTTTAATATCATTAAATCATTAAAAAATGTCAAATCATTTTTTAAAAAATGAAAGCAGTTTGCGGGTAGGGGAAAGTATGATGTACCCACCATTTAAATATATAAAATATATAAAATAAGAAAATTTCCTCCAATCTTTCACATCCAAGACCCCCACCCCCAAATATCCACAAACTACTACTTACCTGTTATTCCTGGGAGTGGATTCCAAAAACCTTTGCTCCCACATGATTTTACTCAAGAAAGAAATAATCTACATTTATATATTTAGGTTAGAAATATATGTTAAAATATCATAAAATATTATATATGTGAATTTGGAGTTTACATATCTAATAAAACACAGATATCTTTACCCCCTTCCTGTATAAACTCAAAACAATAAAATCCCCCCCCGCCTCCCCTCCGCCCCCCGCCCGCCATGGGCGACATGGCTCCTTTCTTCCTCTGCCTTCAGACTCAAGAAAGAAAAAAGCAAAGCATGAATATAAATTGGAATAGCCAAAGCTATAAAATAAATGGACTGTGAAACTCTGAGGCATAGGACGGCTACATGAAAGAGAATAGAGTGCCTACAAAATTTATAGTTAAAAACTGCCTCATCTAAAGGCTTGCAGATCAACTGCCAATCAAAGACAAGAATTCTAGTTTTAAAGCAGTTTTCAATCAATCTATTTTAGAGTGCAGTTTTATTTAACATGTCACTTTTCATTAGAGACTTGTCTCACATAATGACTGTGAGGGAGCTTTTTGCTATAATGTCTCTTGAAAAGTAATACCACTCTTGGACAATGACTACTCTCCCCTTTTCTGCATTAAAACTTAAAGAAAAAAAATCAAAGACATACTCAAAATATAACAAAAGAAGTGGTATTTAATAGATACACTCGTTTTACTCAATACAATCACTTCTATTCAGAGAACATGATAAAGAACAAATTAATAAATTGTGTACCACATTGGGATGAATAAGTTTTGCTTTGCATATGTATACCAAGCAGGACTGAAGAGGTAGTATTCTTTATGATTCCTCCATCTGTTTAGTGCGCACACTGCTTCTGTGTTTCAAAGGTACAACTATATTTTGTCTTTACTTTGCCCTAAAAGTATTTTTCTGTGCTATGACTAAATTTTCATTGATTTTACTTTCCTTAAACCATGCCCTGCTCTCTTCACTTTCCACAGCTCCTTGCTGCCCACAGAATGCAGCTGAAATGAGCCAGTGTCCTCTTTCCTATTGATGTCTGTCAGAATCCCATCCTTTCCTTTTCCAAGTACTCAAACTGACTCCCAGGCCCTTAATTGTATGTCCTGCACTGAGCCATTTCCCGCACTGTTCCTTCAGATGGCATGCCCTGCCACCAATTCCACCAGTCAAGATCCCACTCTTTTTCTAAGGCTGAGTTTGAGGGGTCTATAGGCCTCCCCAGCCACCCCTTCCTTTGCTTTCTTTCTGTTTGCGCCACCAACAGCTCTTACCTTTTTATGGATGGAGCTGCTGGGGCATCTCACTCCGTCTGCAGACTCCTTAGGAACAGAGGCTACGTTTCATCTGAGTCCCAGTGGCTGGCCCAGGTGTGCTATAACTATGTTTAAGTGCAAGATAACCATAAACTCCCAAAGATTGCCTGCCTCAAAGTCTAGCACCTGACTGTCCAGCACTCTCCAAAGAATGACTTCTTTGTATTCCTCCTCCACCAGCCACCAGTGACTATCAAGTCTTCTCTTCCTCTATTTGCAAGTAAAATAAATCATCATTCCATTTTCGGTACAGATTATTTTTATTTACTTTCAAAGTATTCATTCTACAAACTTGTTTTCATTACATATTTTTTAAATCTCAAAGTTATTTTGGTATTTCAGATAATCATAAAACACATACTTTTTTCCATTAAAATTAATGAAAATTTTCTGATTTAATAACATTTCACTTAGAGGTCAGGTTTTCAGGAATGAACTAAAATCATAAAGCAAAGGTTATAATTACTAAAACTCACAGTTTGCGAAAAGGCCCCTTTAAAATGCTCATTAGCTTAGGAATAGCCATGGCTATTTCTATCAAGTTAGAGTGCAAGACCCAGCAGCAGAGATTCAAGAGTAAGATCCCAATGGTTCCCCAATGCTAATAACTTATTGCCCCCAAATTTGTGGTTTGCTCCTGAACTGAAATCCTAGAGTGTACTATAGCAGTGAGTTTAAAAATTCAGCATGTATCATAATCACCTAAAGGGACCGTTAAAAGTCAGATTGTTGCACCTCACCTCTAGAGTTTCTGATTCAATCCACCTAGAGTTGAGTGAGGATCCAGAATTGGAACTTTTAACAAGTTCCCAGTTGACACTGCTGTCAGATACACTGTGAGACCACTGAATTATAGTTAACAACGGACTGATATCACTTGGATGTTAGGGGGTAGTGGTAAGCTTAGAGTAATGACTGGATAAGCACAGAAAAGTGGGCAGAGTGGATAGAATTAGCACAAGTACCTTAGCTTCTCCTTGGCTGCTTTGTGCTAAAGATGTATATGGTGGCAGAGATAGGAATGAGATGTCACTGGTTATTTTACCTTTCTTAAATGTTAAAAACTATTAGAGGTGTTAAGCACATTACTTGTTTAAGGTCAGGGGTCCTGAGCTTGAAAGTTTTTTATTTACCACGGACTCTAGAATCTGAACAGTGTTGTGATTAAAAGCAGGGAGCCTGGATTTAAACTGCTTATGTTCAAACTTTGGCTCTTCTACTGTCTTCTAATGATGTGACCTTGGCAAGTTACTTAGCTTCTCTGGACCTCAGTTACTGTAGGAGTTAAATGACATCACATATAAGTACTTAGAGCAGTGCCTAGCCTGTGATAAGTGTTCAGTGCAGGTTATCTTTTATGTATTATTGTAAGACAAAATCTCAAAGTCCTCAGCTTAGCATTAGGATCCTCCAACCTGCTTTTTGAATCTTTTCTTTCACAGTATTTTCTTGTCAGACCCTTCTCTTTAGCTATATTCCTTTCCAAACACCTTGCAATGAGCTCTTTTGCTTTCTAACCACCTCTCCTCTACATGTATCAGTCTCCTCCCTCTTTGACTATTTAAGTTTTACCCATTCTCCAAAGCTACGCTTAAAATTCACTTTTGATATAAAATTTTCCCTAATCACTTCATCCCCCAACATTCTTTCTCTTCAAGGAAAATCCAAACCACAATTTGTAGCAATCATTTGGTGCTCAGCACATTCTTCCAATTAGTTTTCTTTTTATAAGTTTGCCTCGACTACTGCAAGCTCTCTGAAGGTGGAAAGGACATTTTTTTTTTTTTAAATGAGAAAAGAAAATGTATCGCAGTGGCTTCTGAATTAGAAAGATCTGGGTTTAACATATGGTTCTGCCACAGTGAAATTCAGAAATGTTATTGAACTTTTTTGACCCTCACTTTCCCACTTGTAAAATGGGAATAACATCTCCTATATCTCATAGGACTGTTGTGAAATAGATTCCAGGATGTAATATGTACTCTTTGAATAGCAACTGTTATGTTTTATTTCTTCATAATCCTTGTATCCCTCAGCAGAGAAATTAGCATTAAGAAGTTCCCCAAATCTAAAGCATTAGCAGAAGTCTATTAATGTTGTCTTGATACTTCTCCTTTCTAAAAAAGAGAGAGAGATATAGTAAGGCTATTTTTGTAACTGTACTGGTAAGATGGTTTGCCCCATTGGGTAAAAAAGCCTTTTCATACAAGTAATAGAAATCACGTGTCTTCACATAAAGTTTTTCTCAAGAATTTAAATTAATTAAATATTTATGTTCTTAAAATGTAAAATGAATCAAACTATTAAAGAAAACAGAAAAACATTCATAATTATACTAGCTAGTATATTTTATATGCAGTGAACAGATGAGTTTATCCTTAGTCAATCTACTCGATTATCAGTAACAGGTATACTACTTTAACATACAGCTACAATCATTGTGTGTATATATAATTTTGTTTTCTGACTTTTAAATTTAATTTTTAATTTAATTATAAGTATTTTTCCACATTGCTACAGTCTATATAAACATAATTTTAAAAGAATGCAATATTAAATAAGTCTCTAGCATGAAATAGAGACTAGAAAGAACAATGAACTTAGTATCAGAAGGAATGGCTTCATAATTTTAGTAATTATTGTAATATTGCTTGATTATGTGCTTTACAGTTTACAAAAAAAACTTTTATATTTGTTCCTTAATCTAAAAAGTGCTTAATGAACACTTGATATATGATTCTTTAATTGCCTAAGGACATTTAGCTAAGAAGCAAAAGGCCAGGACTCAGTCCAGATTATGTGACTCTACTGTCTTTTCCACTATGTTAATGATCATGCCATCGCTGTCTCTCATTTATTAACTGTGATCTTGAGTATGTCGCTTTATTAGGCCTTTTTCTTCATCTATACCATGTGTCAAATCTCGCCAAGGCAACCTTCTTCCATCTCCAGAACGGATGGCTTTTCAGTATGAACCTGTAAAACTAAGATCAGCTCTGGCTATAGGTGTGAAACAAGCAAAACATGCTATGAAGCATATGTGAGCATTCAAATGATCTATCATGACTTATATATGTACTGTCTTAAAAGGTGACTTCTAAAAATTTTTAAAAATTAAAAGTCAAGTTTTATACATAAAACACAGACATCATAGTCTACCAGTCTCGCAACCCAAAAGAGGTTAGAATACATTTCTGAAACAAGTTTCTCTCCAGAATGTGTACACATTGGTGCCAGTTCACAAACTATGACTATACTGAGATAGGTACATGAGTTGAGACAGGTATAAAATTAAGAGTATGCATTTGGAAACCTTGATAGTAACTGGACTTTGCTGTGACATCAAAAGATGTGATTATTTCTTCTAATGATTCATTTAAATTATATTTTACAAAGGTACTGGTCTACTACAAATTAGGAAAAAATAAGCAAACAAAACTTGGTCCTTCATCACAGATAGTTTGAGAAGCACTGTTCTAGACAATGCATTTTATCATGTGTAAGTTTTCTTCAACTATACAATCAAGGTAGTAAAATGAACTCAGATCTCAGAGTAATGAGGAAATAATATAAAGCCTCATAAATAAGCTTATGTAACTTAGTTTAATTGTTAGGCCTTGTGGTGAAAACTGATAGCTGTCTACCAAAATTCATTTTCTTCTTATATAGTAACAGCACTGTGGCAAGGCCCATGGCTGCCTAGCTACGCCACATTCCTCAGCTGTTCTCAACGGCCATATGACTGAGCTCTTGCCAATGACGTGTGTGTGTGGACATATTATATTCCATTTTCAGGTTTGGGCCTTTAAGACAGTGCGCATGCGTTACTTTCTTGTCCCTTTCTGTAGCCACAACTTGGAAATGGCAGTCCAGTATAGGCTGGGACAATGCTCAGATGGCAAAGTTTAACTTGACATCTTGGAAAGAAATGGGGCCACTGAATAAATTTATGGAACAGAGGCATCTGCCAGCCTGGTTGATCACCTAGAACTGTTACTTGAAAAGGTAATAAACTTTTACATTCCTTAAGTCACTTCTATCTCAGGGTCCCTTTGGTGCTACAACTTAGCTTTAAATTGAAATGGACTAATCTATGAAATATGATGTCTCATCGATGCCCTCTACAGAACCTCTTGTATCCTCATTCCATAAGTAACAAAAATTATATTTCACCTCAATGACTACGCAACTACCCTCTATATGTAATACCAAGAGTTACACCAACTTGGTCTGGTTGTGCATAGTCATTTTTTTCATCTAGTCATTCTTTAATCAAGAATTCACCAAGCATCTATTTAATAAATCCAAAACAATGTCCTCGGTATTGGGGAGATATTGGCAAACTTCTAAGGAACTTAAAATCAAGTGGGGGAGAATTACAAAGACACATCAGCAATGGATTAATATGATAAGTGCTCTGATAGATCTAAACCAGTTTCTCAGCCTTTGTATTACTGACATTTTGGACTAGACAATTCTTTGTTATAAGAGGCTGTTCTGTGTATTATAGGATATAACAGCATCCCTGACCTCCACCTACTAAATGCCACCAACCACCCTCCAACACTACCACCATCCAGTCACAGAAATCAAAAATGTCTCCAGAAATTGTCAAATGTCTCCTGGGGAGTAAAATTGCCCTCTACTAGAACTAGTGATTTAAGTGTAAAAAACTATGATAATTCAAATACAAGGCACCTAATCCAACCTCATGGGAGGGAAACATATCAATTCAAGGAAACACTTCCTAAGGAAGTGGCGTCTAAGATGACACCAGAAACATACATGTTTAATTTCCATTTGGTCATTTAACAATTATTGAGTGTCTGTTATATTCAAGACATTATGCTTCATGGCAATGAACAACATGATTCTGTTATGTGTTATGAGAATCATTGTCTAACAAGGAAGACTAATAATAAACAAATGAAAAACATGTAATTAAAATGTTATTAAATGTTATAAAGGAAATGAACAGGATGATATGATAGAAAATAACTAAAAAGGATCAACTTTAGATAGAATGAAGCCAAGTTCTGAAGGTGAAAAGCTGCTGAATGTGCAGAGTAGAAGAGTATCGCAGGCAGAGTCTGGTGTGTTTAAGGTCTTGAAAGCCAGTGTGAGTGATGTTAATAGCAGAGATCTAAGCTGGGATCAGATCACGTGAAGTTTTATAGGCCATGATAAGGAGGTCTGGCTTCAAATGCTATGAAAAGTCACTAAAGGAGCTTAAGCAAAGGAGAAATAAAACTCAATTAAAATTTTGAAAAATAAAACGGAAACGAATTGGAGGGGAACAAATACAGCTTCAACTAGAGTGAAAGCAGTAGAGGGAGACAGGATAGATGGCTTCGATATGTATTTTTGAGGAAAAATTGACAGTACTTGCTATTTGTTTGTGAGAGAGGGGTTTCTGACTTAAGCAGTGTAGTGCAATTTACTGAGAACGGGATGACTGGAGGAAGAACAGTTTTGGGGGGAAATTCTGTATGGACACATTAATTTGAAATGTCTAGAAAGATGTCAGGTAAGAAGCTGAGTGTGTGTGGCTGGAGCCCTAAGCAACCATCAGCACTATGTCTGATGATACACATGAGAAAAGGCATTTCAAGCTGCAAGAATGGATGAGATCATCTAGAGAAAAATATACAGAAAAAAGGAGAACTACCATAGAACCCTGAAATATGCCAACACTTAGAGGCTAGGGGAAGCAGAAGCTGATAAAAAAAATTAAGAAGTATCAGTTAGAGAGGCAAGAGGAAATCTAAGAGTGTGATGTTCTGGAAGACAAGACAGGAATATATTTTATGGAGGGACTAATCAACGGTTTCAAATGCTGATGAATGATCAAGTAGCATAAGTATTTGGCAATGCTAGATCACCAATGACCTTGATAAAAGCAGTTTCCTGAGAGTATCTGGGAGGTGACAAAGAGGGAAGTACATACCTTTTAAGGCATGTGGTTATAAGGGAAGCAGAGAAATGGGAGAGTAACAAGAAAGAATAAGATCAAGAGAGGCTGCTTTTCTTTTCTTTTTACAGAGAGGATGTACTAGTTCACATCTGTATAATGAGGAGAATGAAGAGTTTGGAATTAACCCAGAGGGAAATGGGGAACTTACTGCAAGATATTAAGCAGCGGGAATAACATTAGATTTGTGCTCTGGAAAAATCACTGATGGTAATATGGAAAATGGACAAGAGATGGGACAGGACAGAACCAGTTAAGAATTATGGTGAGAAATGACTGAGGTCTGAACTAAGGCAAAGAGAGCTAAAAATTTTAAGGAAGTGGGATTGAATGAATGGTTGGTGGAATGATTAGATGTCTAGGGCAGAACAAAGAGGAGACAAGATATCTCTTAAGTTACTAACCTAGACAACTTGGTTGATGGTATTATCACTCATTCATGAGAGAGGGGTCTTATTTCCTAAAGTTGGCAGCAAAAGGAAAATGTTATTGCCTGGTAGACATTTCTCTCTAACTCTTCCCAAATAGATACCTCAAATAAAGCACATCCAAATTCATTAACTAGGAAGGGTCAGATTCCCCATAACTCACCTTTTTAAAACTCATATTCAACTTATTGTCACAATATCCTTGATCCAAGTCAAAAAACCTACTCTCTACTGCCTGCGTGTGTGAACCTATGTACGTTTCTCATCTTATTTCCTATACTTAGAATGTCTTCTCAAATCCCAAACTTCCCAAATCATTTTTATCTTCAAAGCAAATGTCATCCTTGCCATTTCCCAGCAGGAAGTAACCTCTTCCACCTCTAAATCCCAAGTACTTAATCTCTATTACTTTTATAGCTCTTAATACCTCTGACCTTGAATTATATTTACAGAGACTTCTTATCTCTCTCATCAGCTTTGGTGGGTGGGGAAGTTGTCTGACATATTTCTTTTCCACAGGTCCAATATTTTGAATACTTACACACATACATACAAAGTGTGATATCTCTAAAGCACCACGTGCTAGAGAGAGTATTATGTCCAGACATTCACTAGGTCACTACAGCACTGGATTTAATTCCCAGGTGCTGCTTATTTAGTTGTATGACTTTGAATAAATTGGTCAACTTCTTTTATTTCTTTATCTATAAAATGGGTATGGTAGTACCTACTTCCTAGGCTTGCTAAGAAAATTAAATGAGATAGTGTATATATACTGCCCTAGAGTAAAACGTTATTGAATATTATGATTACAATGCATGTGCTTACATATAGTATTATCATACACTTTAGTAAGAGGCTATGTGGTATAAGGGCGTATATGGGTTGCAGAGTCAGACAGACTTCACTTTGCTATTTATTACCTGTGAGATCTGGGTAAGTTATTTGGTTTTCTGAGCTTCAGTTTCATTATCTGTAAAATAAGGATAATATCCTCTGTATTACAGTATTGTTTTATTAAATAAGATGATGGTACACGGTAAGAGCTAAAATTATACATTTCCAAGAATAAGACCTATAATTAAAGATCTCAGCCAACAGCAATATCTTGAAGGAGGCTTGTTTTTCTGATTGAAATAATAAGTCTACATGCAGATTTAACATCTAGCATTCTCTCCAATATCACTGCTTATAAAACAATTTAGTTCAAATCTCAGAGGCACCAAAAAAAAAAAAAAAGGATTTAAAAAAAAGGATTTAGGTTTTCAAAAGTTTTTACTAGTCAGTGAAATTCAGGTAAAGATTCACAGATTTAGAAAACAGACCAATGACTGAATAACCAAATCAAAATGAAACAACAGTGAACAGAGAAAGTGAACATTGCAAAAGACAAGGACTAATGTCTGTTTTATTTATAAGTAACAGGAAAATGCAATAACTTTCCAGTTCAAGCTGGAAAGAGAGGCAGGTTATACACACAGCACAGGCACTGAGTTCAACTTGGCAGCAACCCTAGGATAACTAAAGGCCAGAAAGAGCTTAAGAGCCAAACAAAATGAGTATAACTTCCAGAATCAGAATGTTAGAGTTAGAAGGGGCTATAGTAACTGTGTGTGGTGTGTGTGTGTGTGTGTGTGTGTGTGTGTGTGTGTATGAATAAGCACTAGCAGTGTAAAAGTTTCTATAAAAAACAGGTTTTGTGGAGAATAGGTCTGGGAAACTTACAAGGCTTATTAAAATAGTAAAGAGTCTCAGATGTACTAAAAAAAAATTCTTTAATTTTTAAAAACTTCTCTTTCTTTTATTTGACCACAGAATCTTAAAAAAAAAAAATACTACATAACATACTCAAGACTAGGGGATATTTCTAAAGTTTAACAGATATGAAAACTGACTCCCAGAGAAGCTAAATGGTTTGCTTAAGGTAGCACAAAAAGCTACAATGGGAAAGGGGACTCAGACTCATATTTGACTCGGTCCTATTCTCCTTTCATTCTGCTGGTATCTGGTGATGTATAAGAAATAAGGCAAAAATGGGTACTCAACATTAAAAGCAATTCAGCATTAAGCTGGGCCTGTGAAAGGAATTATTGAGGACTGATTTTTTTCTCCTTAAATAAACGAAGTCATTAAACATGGTTCTACTTATTACTTTTTTTAATGTTTCTGTTCTATTGTAGTGGTAGTGAAATGCCTACCCTTACAGTATGCCACTTCCTCTTTAATAAGAATGGCCTTTCCCCCTCCTTTTTGGCTCATTATGTCTACAGTGTTAGCTACATGCTTAATTTATGCTCTTGCTGCATCAACCAGTACTCCTATAGTGATGGGATAGAACCCTGATCTTAAAATAGACTATGCACATTCAACTGGGAGATGTGGCACAGTGCCAGGGATACTTAAAGTCACAGGACAATCCTGGTGCATCCTCTTTAACCACTATTTTACCAAAAGATTCACTGGGGTGGGACTGGGGAAGAACTTCTACATGAAAATAAACAAAGGCAGTACAAATCACAATACAAAAAGTCACAAAATTTTTTAAGATAAAAAGATCAGATATCAGAAGAATGGTAGTTAAGGCAGGATCCTTTGGATGATGCCTCCCTGGTCTCACAAGGTTATGCCTACACTGTCCTCTGATGGATGTCACTGGATAAATATTCCACAGGGATCTAATTTTAGTTCTTAACTGAAGCTGAAGGTCAGTCACCTAAATCTGATAGTTCTAAACTTTTGCCCTCTGTGCATGCACATGTGAGTGTGTGAGTATGTGTGTGCGCACACACACATGACAAAGACATAGAGAGGTATTAAATTCTAAAATAAGCTTACTATAATTAAGTTGGAACAATGTTGTCAGTCCCACAAGACAGACCTATTAAAAAACTGTATTTTATAAAAACATTAAAGTTAATGGCTTACTGCCAGAATTCTAAAATGGGCATTTAATAAAAGAGAGTGAGGATTTTGGGGGTTGAATTTGGAATTTCTTTATAAAGAGCTAAAGATGAGATTTTCTAAATGAATACACACGTAGCTGGGTCCGGAGAGATTTAGTTTAATAGTATATCTTACACTTTGGGGTATTTCTACTTGTAGTATGGAAGATAATGGTAATTCTCACTTTTTATTAAATAGATACTCTTTGTTAAAGAGGTTTGGTCTCACTTCCTAAATTTCACCTCTAGCTTCCCTTCTTACACAAATTCATCTTTTAGTAATACAGTCCTTCTGGCTATGTTCTATATCATGGTGATCTTGCCAAAAAGACTGAAAAGACAGCTCAGAGTAACAACAATTACGTAAGTTTCAATGAAGTTTTCTTGCTAATTAGCAATCCTGAGAAAGACTTGTTGCATCATTAAGAATTCATTAACAGATGGGAAAGACAACTTGGGTATAAACAAAAGCTAACAAAACCAATCACCTGCCCTTCCTTTCTTGACTGAGGCAGAAATGGCATGTCAAAACTTTATATTTTTCTTCAAACATAGTACTAGCTAACTACCCTTCTTATCACTTAAGTAGGAGTCTTTATTTTTCAGAAAGCCCTTTTCTGCACTACCTATGTAAAACATATTTTAGCCTTTTAAGATAATATAATGGTAAATATATAAGTATCATAATTTGTTTCATATTACAATTTACCAAAGAAAAGATTATCTCATTTAATCTTGGTGAGTTCTTAGCACAAGCTATAGTTTGATTATGTAGTACACTAACAAGGCTGAAAAATGGATGCTCTGTCACAACATGTACCTTGTATCTTGATGGCTGATATAGATCCTCGTCCCATTGATATCTATAGTCCCTTTGCCTTTTTGCTTTTTCAGTATATCAAAGCCTTCCCTATATAGTCTTTTTGGAATTTTCTTACTTGGTCTTCAATGCCACCTACTCCACAACACTTAACTACTCACTCTGAACTAAGTTACTCTATTTCAGAGTCCTTTGTTTTGAGCTCTAGCAGCCCAGGGGGCAGGTATAGAAGACAGTCTGGGATGCTGATGATAAAGGACTAAATGTCTGTGTCCCTCCTAAACTCGTATGTTGAGGGCCTAACCCTCAATGTGATGGTATCTGGCGATGGGAGTTTTGACAAGTAATTAGGGTTAGATGAGGTCATGACAGTGTGACCCTGGTCCAATGGGATTAGTGCCCTTACAAGAAGAGACATCAGAGAGCTAGCTTGTTCCTGCTTTCCCCCACCCTCTCTGTACAAAGAGGTCATGTAAGCACATGGCGAGATGATGGCTACCTACAAACCGAGAGAAGCCTCACAATGAACCTTGCCAACACCCTGACTTTGGACTTCCCAGCCTCCAAAACTATGATAATAAATGTATGTTGTTTAAGCCACCCAGTATTTTGTTATGGTAGTCTGAAGACAGCAGGAATAGGGACAAAAGGAAGGTTAAGCTGTCTCAATGAGACAGTTGTGAGATTTTAGAGGTCTTCAAAGGCACGGTAACATACTAATGGTATAGCAGAAAAGGCAGAGAAATAGATTATTTGGGTTCTTTCTAGTCCCTAATTCTACTGTTTTCTGAACTTGGATCTGGACTGATTTACTTTATCTGAAGCTAAATTTTCTCATGTGTAAGAAATATATCTATTTCACAGGGTTACTGTAATTATTTAATATAGATAGCATCTGAGAGAACATATTGTAAGGTGTAAGGCATCTTATATATTACTCACCGGAAAACAGTATAATTAAAGTGAAGAAAGCACTTGTGTTCAAACACCAGCTTTGCCCCTTGTGGCTATATGATTTTGGGCAATTTCTTGAAAACAGTTGTGCCTCATTTCCTCATCTCTAAAAATAAAGGTAACATCTAGGGCTTATAAATATTAAATGAGATGATATGTTAAAAAATCTCTAGCATAGTGCTTGGCGTAGAATAGAAACTAATGTACATTATAACATAAAGATGGCCAGATGGACAAACAGATCAAGAAATATTTACAGGCATACTCTACACAGGCATAAAATGGCTAGGAAGTTTTTATCTGTATTAACCTTTTAATAGCAAAACCACTTTAAAAAGGAAAGTGTTGAAAGTGTTGATGTTGCAATTTTATATTAATTTTATGGATTCTACAGTGTCCATTTAGAACTATAGTATCCATTACTGACACCTGTGTACAGAGCCCTGCTATAAGCACACAATTCAAAATGTTCCCAATTTAAAAGTTCAAGTACATGCAAATTATTCAAGAGAAGTAAATTCTAACCAAGTAATGAGAAGTCTATTTTGGGTTGAGGAGCTATAAAAGCTCATGGCTCAAGTTTTTTTAATATTAGGGAGCTTAAACACATATTAAAATGAATGAGGAATATAAATGTACAGCAATTTAAACTGTGTATTAAAAGACTGAAAGAATAAACTAAAGGGAATTTAGCCAGAGCAAGTTTGATCAATTTAAGCGTCGGGCAATAAGTGGGAAAAAAATGAGATGGAGTGGCAGAAAGGAAGTAGGTAGATAAGCAAAATGGTGGACAAAGGCAGAGGCAGAGTAGGATAAGGGCAAAGTAGGAGGATAACCAAAGCAGATTCAGGGTTCATATAAAAGCTTTCTAATAATTAAAGCTCTTCACAAGCAGAGTCGCTGCTGTGAGCTTCCCATTACTGAAAGTATTCAGCCACATTGTTATGACCCTTGGTGTGACATATCTTAGAAAGAACCCCTGTGCTAGAAGATATTCTGGTGCATTACTATAATGTGTTTCCCATGGAAAAGCCCTGCAAAGATGATCATTGAAGGCCGAAAAGGAGACAGAAGACTTGGTTTGAATCCTAGCAATTCTACTCATTAATTGTGACCTTGGGCAAGTCAACTTCTCAGATTTTCATCTATAAATGGGGAAGTTGGGAACACTGGGAATGTCTAATCAGCCAAGAACTCTTTCAGGTCTCTAAGTGTTTTTGATTAGTCAAAGATGTACAAGTTTTTCACGTTCCTTAATACATGATCGAACTTTGTAAGGAAGGGCTAACTGCTGAGAAAAATAAACTACACTTTCAGCTAAAAATATATGTGAGGGATCTAAAAAAAAAAAAAAAAAGACTTCAGCATGTCTAGCTCCTATAGATCAAGCACAATACTGCTTATGGGGAGAGCTGACACTGCAAATCCTTGCTAGTTATCCTAGCCAGTTATCCTAGCCAGTCACTTACACTACAAAAGCACGTTCTTCTGTTTCCTGTCAATGCTGATAATTAGTTCAATGTCAAAGCTCTGTTTGTGCTCCACATCAAGTCTCAAATTTTGGATGCCTAAAATCAGAAAATGAATAGAATCGATTCATATGCCATACAACAGATGAATTCAATTACTGAATGGTCGTGTGGTATACACTGGATGCTGAACCAGACTGCCTAGGCTTGAATCATGGCTTCCCACTACACTGGTTTGGGAAGTACAGCACCTCCTTGAATAGTCATTTTATTATAATGTTGATGAGAAGCTGAGATGCCATAGGAACTTGTCTTGTTTATATCAATGAGCCTATAGTAAAACTGATTTTGTTACATGTGGATTGTCTTTACACTTTCTTGGGAGTCCCTTTAAACCACAAAGTCAACTTTGATGCACCAATTTATCTGTTTTTTCTTTTGTTGCTTGTGCTTTTGGTGTCATATTTAAGAATCCAATGCCAAATCTCGAGCCATGAAGATCTATCCGTACATTTTCATCTAAGAGTCTTATGGTTTTAGCTTCACATTTAGGTTTGATTCACTGTGAGTTAATTTTTATATATGATGTGAGGCAAAGGTGCAGCTGCATTCTTTTATATGTGGATATAAAAGACCATTTGTTAAAAGACTTTCCCCAGTGAATGGTCTTGTCATCCTTGTCAAAAATTAGTTGACCATAGACACATAAGTCTATTTCTGGACCCTCAATACTATTCCATTGAATACAAACACACACACAAATTTATCTATCCCTATGACTGTCCTACACTGTCTTGATTATTGTTCCTTCGTAGTAAGTTTTGAAATTGAGAATTCTGAGTTCTCCAAGTTTGTTATTTTCAAGACTGTTTTGGCTATTCTGCATCTCTTGCAATTCCATATGAATCCTCAAATTGGCTTTTCAATTTCTACAAAGAAGCTACTTAGGATTCTAAAAGGTACTGCACTGAATTTGCAGATCAATGTGAGAAGCATGGACATCTTAGCAACAGTAAATCTTCCAATCCATAAACATGGAATGTTTTTCCATTTATTAAGATTATCTTTGGGGTGGCTTCATACTGTTGTGGTTAGTACATCTGCTTTACACACAGAAGGTCCTGGGTTTGTGCCCCAAGTGGAGCCATGGACCATACCCCAAGTGCGCCAGGCCTCCGAGTACACCTGCTTTCAAGGTTTTTTCCTTGTCTTGGCTTTCAGCGTTTTTACTATGATGCATCTGCTTCTGCATCTCTTTGAATATTGAGCTTCCTGGATGTGTAGGTTGTTTTCCAGTAAATCTGGCAAGTTTTTAGACATTATTTCTTCAAATATTTTTTTCTTCTCCTTTTGCTCTCTCCTCTCCTCTGGTTCTCCCATTATGCAATGTTGGTACATCAATGTTGCCACACAATTCTCTGAGACTTTCTTCATTTTTTTCTTTATCCTTTTCTCTCTGTCCTTCACCTTGTATACTCTATATTGATCTATCTTCAAGTTTGCTTATTCTTTCTTCTGCTAGTTCAAACCTAGTGTTGAGCCCCGTTATTTCAGTTATTGTACTTTACTGTATATTTTAATGTCAAAATTTCCATTTGGTTCTTCTTCATTTTAATATCTATGTTTGTATTGATATTCTCCATTTGATGCAACATTTCATCAAACCCTGGATTACTTCTTTAATCTTGTTTTCCTTTAGTTCTATGAATATATTTAAATTGGCTTCTTTGAAGTCTTTGTCTATTAAATCCAACATCTGGTCATTCTCTCAGGCAGTTTCCTTTGCCTGCTCCCCTCACCTCCCAGTGTATAGGTCATTCTTTCCTGTTTCTTTGCATGTCTCATTTTTTTTGAAATTGGATATTTTAGATAATATATTGTAGTAGCACTGGGTAATGTCCCTACCACCCAAGACTTGCTATTGGTATTTATTTGCTCAGTAACTGGCTGAATTATTTTAGTAAAGCATATTCTGCCTCTCCCTCTGCAAGGGGGCTCACCCTTGGGTAAGCCTACAGTCATCCTAGGAAGACAGTGACTTTAGCAAGCCCCTCCTCTTTAACTAACTCTTTCTCTGACCACTACCTGCTGTTAAGAGCCACTAACTGCTGGCTGATTGATCTACTGTCTTCAACAATATCCTGGGGCATTAATAGCTCCACAAACTGAAATAGTCTATTAGGGTTCCTATGAGGGGATAGTTCCTTAGATAAGTATTTAAGATTTGTTCTAACCACAGGAGGGTTACTCCCAGCTATCTCTTTTGCCCTTTCTCTCTAGCAAACTAGCCAGCCTTTTGATCATCTGTATCTCCAATGAATCTGTCAATCTGTTCCCAACTGCCTTTCACCAGGACCTACGCCCTCAAGTGATGAGCTTCACACCCTGTTGCCAATAAAGTTGGTTCCTTTGGGGAGAGATTCAGAGCTGTATTATAAGGTCTGTTTGCTCTTCAGGGGAAAGTTTTGGAACCCTGGTTCTGACACTGGGGGCAGCGACTACGGCATACTTCTCACTGGGTAACACCCTTTTAGAGAACAATTGGAGGGGGTGGGGGAGCAGCAGCCCCAGTTCTCAGCTTGCTTCTCCCAGGGTGGAACCTGTGTCCCACCAGCAAGGGACAAGGGCAATTGGTGCCCCACTATTCTCAACGGTACCACACCCAAGGTAGAGCCTCTGTCCCATGAGTGGGGAGCTGGATAAAGGGAAGGAGACTGCTCCTCTCAGCTGCACTCACTCAGAATTTAGTCTCAGCAACAGAGGCAGAATAGCTGAGACAGGATAAAGAATGCTAAGGCTACCCCCAGTCTCTTCAGGGAAGAAAGCCCTCCCACTGTGAACTGATGGAGGAGGTAGCTCTGTGTTATCTGCTGCATTAATTTCTGTATTACTTTGGACAAGGGTTTCCATCTCTCCCAGCTGAGAGGGAGGGAGAAACCAGTTCTTAGTTCAAATGCTACAGACTTTCACTTTTCTTACTGAGTTTCCGTAGATTTTTCTTTAAAGTTTTTCTTCATTGACTATATTCTCTTAAGACTACTTCCAGAGACTTTAAATGTGTGGTTTTTTAAAAAATGATTTCCACCAGTTTCACTGGGGAGTAGATCCATAGAGCTCCTCACACTGTCATGGCTAGAAGTAGAAGTTCTTGATGAATTTTTTTTGTATGAAAAAAAGGATCGAAATTCTAAAGTACAAATCAGAAAAACTATTCTTGTCATTTTCATGCAGAAATCCAAAAAGTGATCCAAAGATCATGTATGGGCTATCACACCTACGGCTTACTAAGTCAGAAGAGCTATTCTGTTCTTTCTCCCTACATTTAGTCCTTCGATACCTTAAAATGGAGTCTGAAATGAAGTTTAAATCATTTTATTTTGAACTATTGTGAGGCATTCATCCTGGCCTTTGATACAGTTCAGCCCTTCTAGTTAGGATTTATGCCAGACCCCAGCTGGATGAGAACTTTAAAAAGTAAAAGGTATAGGATGCTTTCGGTAGTGAGTGTGTGTATGTGTATGTGTGTGTGTGTAAGACATCAAGATATTAAAAATGATTATCTTTAAAGTTACTGGTTTCTAAATGAGAACTGTAGTTGCACTATATATCAAAGTATTCCCTAACGTAAAGACATCAAATAAAATTTGAATCAAATTTGCAAGGCATACGAAGCTCATTTGTTTTATTGAAAATTGGCATTTAACAATTTTCAAATGACTAAAATAAGTGAAAAGAACCTTTAGAATAAACATCCATGCCTCAAATTATTCCTAAGCATGGCTCCACAGTATAAGATTGACATTTCTATGCTGTCACATTTTCCTTGGGGAAATATAATATGAAAATTTACCCATTCATTTTCTACAGTCCACGATGGCAATCCTCTGTATGCACCTGTAGCTGAGAAAGCGCCAAACCAAACACCATAGGCAAATAGCCAACTAGGAAATAAAACCTAACACAGGACCTGGCATACAGCAATTACTGAAAAACATTTGTGGACTATAGAGATCTACTAATATGCCAAGTCTGGGGGAAAAAGTTTAAGAAAAGAAATATTTCAAATGAACTTTGTGTTCATATAATTTCTCTCCATAAACTGGCTCCACAGGCAACACTATCTTTAAACCTAATAATATCCTTTTATGTTCCTCCAAAAGCAATATGTAAGATAATCAAGAAGTTTCAATTTTAGAGAAAATTTTTAAAAAAGTCTTTGCTTATACTTCCAATCACACTATTACAAGAATATATAACATGTATGTTATTTATTATATAATTATATCATTTATCATCATTGTCTACTATAAAAGTTTAAAATATGGAAAGAAAAATACCACTCATAGCAATAATATTCAGATAGTCACCATTTTGTGAATTTCTTTGTAGTTATTTGTCTTAGTACAGTTTTTATTAGCTTTACATGATTGTGATCATACTGTATGAATATTTTTGTGTCCTGCTTTTTCAGTAAACATGAGATGTGTTTGATTGTGCTATATAGTTAAGAGAATTTTAAACTCAACACCAAATGATACGTACAAGTCACAGAAATTCTAGCCTCACTAATTAAGTTACCTTCATTCAACAGGTATTTATTGTAGTTGCCTATTTTGTGCCACGTGCAGTGCTGGGGGATGAAAATACAAAAAGAAGTGAGAGTTGTTATCCTCAAAGAACTCTCGACTTAGCAATTATCCGCTGCCTTCACAGAAATATGGGATTATCTATGTGAATTTGAAGGTAATAAAATACATGCTTGAAATTGGGCTACTTTTAACTTCATTCTTTTGAGGAAAATGGCCATACGTTAAAGATTTATCTCAGACAGGAACTGAAGTCTTCCACATTTGATATAATTGTATTCTTATCTTACAGGTGAAAGAGCTACAATTCCTTTGCTCATTTTATAACATTTATTTTTCAACAGTTATTGCAATTATGAAGCACTTGGTCTTCAGATCAGTTGTGTTTTAGAAACCAATATAAGAGCTTTAATTTCTTCAAGACATAAATTTTCAGATTATTCATCATACCTCCTCCTACCCTATATATTTGCATGATATATTTGTTTATGTGCTGGTAGACAACACAGCCTACCAATTTAGATAGAGGATGTAAATCAAATGCTTCAATAAGCACAGGTGCCTAAATCCAAATCTACAATGATCCACATGTACCTAAAACTATTTGCATATATGTACAAACATTAGCAGTTGTATCCGACTTGACTTTATCTGGAAAGATTTAAGCACTCCTAGTTGGTAATTACCTTTGCTATCTTCCAATTTAAGACTAGTTGCCTAAATGGTGTCTCGAGGTATGAAACAAGAGATAAAACAAGGTATTGAGTCATAATTCCAAACCTTCTGAAATATACCTCAAGTGGTAATGAGTGGGAGCAGCGAAGGAGCTGCACATAATAATCAGAAAATGTTTTGTGAGTCTCCAGCACTTACTAGTTATATGAGTATTAGCAAGTTGTCATTAATGTGATCCTCAGTTTTCTTATCAATAAAATAGGGATAGTGGCATTCTTACCATACTTACAGTATTAATGTATTACTGTTGCAAAGCAAATCTTTGTAAAAATGCAAAACACTACATAAGTATTAAGAATTAGGTCTAAGAATAATTAATTTATAACTATTTCCTAAAAATCTCAGTATAATTTTTATTTTTTGAAAAGCTTTGTTTCCTTACATTTACTTCTAAGTTGTCACAACAATTTTACATAAGAAAAGTGTGTTTTACCTTTAGTTTATAGAAAAGGGTGCCGTAGTTACCAAGGAGCTACTGAAAGAAGGCTCCAGAGACATGTTTAGGAAAGAGAAAAAGAGACCCAGGGTAGCAGAACAAACTGGATAGTAATTTGAGTTCCTCTTATTTTCAAACTGGGTTTAATGCAGAGATATGTCTACTATTCCATGTTTCTCTACATGGAGAACTTAAAGAAACTGTCAGGATGTGGATCCTTTAGAGTAGTCCAATAGTTTTGATTTCAAAGCCTTTTTAAAGCCTTAGGCATGAAAGAGTCACTAATGGTTTTAACCCCTGGAGACTGAAATGGTTTTGTTTGCTATTGTTTTTCCATTAATGAAGATTACCTAGCTAGGTCCCTAATGACATTTGTTTGTAGCAGAACCCTCAGGAAACAGAAATCTGCTCCTTATAGCTGAAAATAACACCAGTACAGTAGTTACTGTCTCTGAAGATCTAAAAGGCAAAGACAATACTTTTAAAATGTTATGTTTTGCAACTACCATATAGGAAATACACAAGCTTTATTAATAACTGTGTGGAAAAAATCTTCTCCCTCAATTGAAATTTATATGGAGTAGGGGAATCTGTCTTAATGTATTTAATTGGACCAGTAAAAGTACCACTGAAGATTCTAGTGTCAGATTCTCAAGGCACCATGAATCTACAGAGGTACCATGGATTCTCCTAACTAAACAAATAGCAGCTGCTTTCCTAGCCTGAATACCTACCAAGGGTATGCCAAAAATATGTTCTTGTTAACACCATGCTTTTTTCCCTCTTCCATTAGCACATAATGGTCTGTCCCTCTCCCTCTCCCTTCACCACATCACGGTATTCCATTCGGCAGATGTCCCTAGTTTCTTCGAATACTCCCTAATTGCTGGACACTTGGTTGTGTCCAATCCTTGCTATCAAGTACAACGCTTCAGCAAATAACTTTCTTTACTTGGGTTCAATCTATCCACAAAGATTTCTAAAAATGACAATGCTCGGTCAAAGGACGAAATGCATCTACAACTGTGGTAGATACTGCCAGTTTCTGTTCCACAGGAATTGTGCTATTTTGCACTCCCACCAAATGTGTGCTTGTTTCCTGAAGGCTATTTATAAAAATACACATTCTTGGATCCCACCCCCTAAATTCTGACTCAGTAGACTAGAGGTTAGGCCCGAGCAGGTCTACCTTAAAAAAGCGCCCCCAAATGCATATTCCTGTTTGGAACCCCTGCTCTAAAAAGTATTCTAGTCTTATTTACACTGCTAAAATCCAAAAGAAAATCAGAGTTAAATCTTTAACCTCCAAAGTTTATACATCATGTCACTCATTCAATAGATACTTTTTCAGTGTTCTTTATGTGCTGGGCACTCTAGATGTGGAGGACATAAATAATATTATCTGTCATTAGAGAGTTTGCAGGGTCTCACAATGAGAGCCATAGATATACAATTAAGAGACAATGTATAAGCATAGTGTTAGAGATTTACATAGAATTTTATGGGAATATTGAAAAGAGCTACTTTACCCTAACAGAAATACTAAAGGAAGCTTCCTGAAGGAGATAACCCTGGAGCTGAGTAGGATTAACCAGGTGAAAAGCGGAAGATGTATATAAGAAGAAAAAGGCATTCTAGGTAGAAAATAATATAAGCAAAGGTAGAAAATAAGAAACAGAGGGGACATATATGTGTATGTAACTGGAAACATTTCATATTGCTAGAGGATAAAATATAAGGAGAGAAGAGCTGCATAAATAGGTGGAGATCAGGTCACTAAGCATCTAGGATGTCATGTTAAGAAGTTGGAATCTTACAGGCCAATAAAAGTCACCCAAGGGTTTTAAAAGCTGGGAGTGACATGGTTAGATTGTTGTTCTAGATTCACGGACAAGGGACGGGAAGGGCATATAACTGGAAAAAGAAAGAACAGTTAGGAAACTGGTGAAGTAATCCCCATGAAGGCCTGAATTAGGGCAGGGGTTAAAGAGAGAGTGGAATGAAAAAAATCACGAGGTAAAGTAAGCGGGATGTAGACATTAGATGTTGGTGTGGACGTGAACAGAAGGATGATTTCAAGGTATTATCAAACCACTACTAGGAAAGCACTAGATTTTTTTAAAGCTATTTTTTCCAGCAGCAGTGATAGGTTTACACTAATTCAGTCATGCTTTCTTACCTGGTCTTGGCATTTGAGACCAGGGATAGATAAATGGGGCCCAACACACAGACAAAACTGGTGAGCTTCTCCTTTAGCAGCATGCTTTAATCAACTAAGTAAAGCAACCATAGGCGACCCAAGAGGCATACACAACATTAAATGATCATATCCCTGATGCACCCTCTTTATAACTTCTCTACTGGTGAGTCTCTTGACTCCATTTTCCTCTATGCCCATGAAGTCAGTGACCTAGACAATTGCTGACAACAAAACTGTCAGCATAGGAAGGACATGTGGCTAAGGGGCCGCAGCATTAACAGCTGCTTTCCCAAAGCTTATTCCAAAGCCAAGTTTCACAACATTAGCAAAGCACTGTGGGCAGCCTGCAGTCCTGCTTTCAAATGAAGTCATCTCTGGAAGTGAGAAGATATGGGGAAAGAGTCCCCTCTGAACCGTTCCCATTGCCTTGATTTATCCAAGTGTAATGGTCCAGTGGAGATGAAGCAGAAGGGCATTGTGTGTAATTCATACGAAACCTGGCACATGTCTTTATTCTCAGAGTTCCTAAAAAACAAGCTGAAGGGAAACCAAAACTAAATAAACATCAGATAAAAACAACTCCACTGATTAGAAAGTCCATGAATGAAACACATATACACACACGTACACAGTAACACCAAGTCTTACCTTTCTTTTATCTTCATCTGTTGGTTCAAATTTGAAAGTAGCCCTATGCTGAGGGGGAAAAAGGGAAACAATGTCATTTTAAATACACAGATTTGTAAATTTTGGCTACATTTAAAACTATATAATGTCTCCATAAAAAAGGTTACTTTTCATATCATATCTCACTCTTAGTATTAAAGAGATAGGCATATGAGCAAATAATTTTTAGTATGAAAAGTCGACAGCAGAAATACATACCAAGGAGCACAGAATACCAACTCTTCCCAGAGAAATCTAGAATGCTTTGCATGTAGTGCAGAGAATTTGAACTGAACTTTGAGAGATGAACAGAAGTTTGCCAGGAGGCAAATGAAAGCATTATAGAAACAGAAAGGCTCAGATGTGTGAAACAGTATGATGTATTTATGAAATAAGCAGCTCTATCTTAGGGGATGTTAGGGGATGGGAGAAGAGTAAAGAAAGACAAGGATGGAAACGTAGATTGGAAAGAGATTTGGAAGGGCCTTCCAATGCTGCTGAGGCATCTGTACTTTCTTTTTCATATGCAATAAGAAATCATCAGAGAATTGTAGATAGGGAAGTGATTTGATAGACTGGTATTTCAGGAAAATATTCTGTAAGAATGAGGGTTTAAATCACAGATCCATCACTTACTAGTACTTGAACAAGTAACAAATTCTCCATAACTGGATTTCTTATGTGAAGAGGGGGAGTACCTAGTTCACAGAACTGTTAGGGTTAAAAGAACTAAGGTATATCATGTACCATCTCAGTGCCTGGCATATAATAAACAATTAGTAAATATCAGGGTTATAATGATGGTGGTGCCAATGACATTGAAGAAAAAATAAAGGGAAGACACTGCCCTAAAATGACTGGCAACACTGTATTTTCCACTCTGTAGCTGCAACAGGTAATAGAGTAAGTTGACTTGTCCCCTGTCCGAGAAAGAGTGATGGTACACAAAAAATAAAGCACAACCTTCTCCTCTCAAGTTTTATTCAGGAGAACCAAGTGCTCTAATGAATCCTAAACTTCCTTTAAAAAAAAAAAAATCTCCACCTTTCCTTTGTATTTCTCTCACTGGCCACACTAACAAACATTTATTGGCAACCCACCAGGAGTTGATTGAGCACATGAAGTACTAAAAGATATCATCATTACAGGTGGTTCTGCATTGAAGGCTTTGTAGAAGAAGCGATTTTTGAAATTAAATGAGATGAAGAAACATTGACCGAGCAGCAGTTCTGAATCTAAGAAATGGCCAGAGGGGAGACTTAGAGGTAAGAGAGAAGGGCCATTTGAGGAAGCCTAAGAGAGACTGCTTCACATATGGCTTGGAAAACAATTAAAATGGATGTCAGGTGATAAGGGCTTGGATTTTAAAATTTATACCTGAGCTGGCAGATGGATGACAGGAAACCAGGGGAAGACCCTGAGGGGAGTGTGAATAAGTAGAGCATTCTGGAAGAATATTTTGGACAGTAGCTTATAGACCAGATCAATGGAGAGTAAGACTGAGGACGTAAAGCTCTCTGAGAAATGAGCATCAATAATCCAAGCATGATATTGCTGGCAGCAGTAGAAATTGAGAAAAACTTTATAAGGGAAAGTAATTTGACAACACATATTGGAAACCATAAAAATATTCACATGCTTTGACCCAGAACTCTATTTCTACTAATTTATCCTAATTAAATCATCCAGAGGAGAGACAATTATATATGTAAGCATATTCACTGAACTGCTATCTAATAAAGAAGAAGAGAGACATCTGAATATCCAACAACAGGAGACTGATGAAATAAATTGCTGGGCATCCATCTGACAGAATATTACATTACAATGAAAAAAAAGATAGTTAAAAAGCTCTTTACATCGAAAATTACGATGGCATCAAATGGAAAGAGTAAAACATCAAATTATATGTCCATGTCTATGATGAAAGTACCTATTTAAGTATATGGATGCGTTCAAACAAAGTCTTGAGTGTTAAAATACAAATAAAAAGCAACTATATGGGGGAGTTAGAAATTCTGGCGATTTCTCTGACAAAACTCATTGTTGGAATATTATTTTTATAATTAACAGGGAAATTAAAAAATAAAAAATAAGTGAATGAATGAACGAACAAGGAAAGAAAGAAAAGAAAGAACAAGTTGTAAATGTGAAGGCTATAACTTAGGAATTTATAGACTGGAAGTTTAGTAAAAACCAGTATTAGATAAAAGATAAAGAAGCATCAGACATCAGGCTAACTTTGTAAACTGAAGCTTAGTAAAAGTCTAATGCAAACAAGAATAAATAATTGCACTCAGAAACCAACAAAGCTTATTTTTTACCATTTTATGTGAATTCCATAAATTATCTGGAATAAATGTACCTAGTTGCCAATATAATGGTTCTCCTAAATTTTCTGGCATTTATGGTAAGGTAAAAGAATCTTAGAAAGATCCTCATTAAGTTATAAAAATATCTTTTGAACAATTTCTGCTTAAAATTAATCTTTTAAGGTGATCATTTAGACTATTACCAAGGACTAATTTTTCTGTTGCTTTTCCTTTCACATCATCACAACATTTATTTTCTGGGTTTTCTTTTTTGCATTTTATTTATTTTATTATTAGTTTCAAATTTTCTGTTGTTTTTTAAATGCAAGGCTGATCCTGTCATAAAACTAAGACATGAAAGAAAGAGAGAGAGGAAAGAAAGGAAAAAAAGCTTTCGAAGCTTTGTCTAACTAGCATGAGAGATTAATTAGAAAATATACCAGTATGTGAGGGAAAATAAGTTGAATTTCGAACGTGTCAATCTATCCAGCTCAGACCTCTAAGACTGCTTGGCTCCAAGGATCTTAGCTTCTCCATGGCTAACTTCTTTTATCCTTTAACCTTTA
Source organism: Eonycteris spelaea (assembly GCA_003508835.1). Classification (NCBI taxonomy): domain Eukaryota; kingdom Metazoa; phylum Chordata; class Mammalia; order Chiroptera; family Pteropodidae; genus Eonycteris; species Eonycteris spelaea. The sequence continues at coordinate 5,159,099 of PUFA01000023.1, forward strand.
ACCCTTATTCTCTCTTTCTAGGGTTGAAAGGGGAAGGGGAACTAGCATTTCTGGCTATAAATGCCTTTCTAGAACTGTTAACCAAGAATCAACCACCTCATCTTCTTCATATGCTTAATTCACAGACAAACAGAAGCAACAAGTCAAATATAAACTAAAGAGCAAAACCACTATTATATTTAGAGACCAAGTAAGGTAGGACAGCTCAGTGACACACAACTCATTAGGACTCCCCTCTGTAGGTTTTATATCCTATGAATAGGCTCTAAATAGATTAGGGTCAGTATTCAGACAGCATTGGGTTTGAGTCCAGTCCCGCTGCTTAACAAAAGTGTGACCTTGGTCAAGTTACTCAACTTTACTACCTTTCAGAGTTTCCTTATCTTTATGTATAACACCTTTTCGCACAGCAGGTGTTCAATAAGTGGTCACTTTTGTTATTATTACATGCCCTATAACATGGCCAAACACTGCACTATTAGAGAACTAGAGTTATTTCATAGATTTCCAAAGATAAACTCGAATGGTACTAATACCAAGTAATTACCTTGTGTGTGTGTTGGGCTATGTTTCATGAATAGATTACTTCTAGAACTAAATGCCAGTAATTGAAATTATATAACACAATTTGGAAATAAGAACAAGGTATAACAAAGGAACAGACCATTAAACATGCTCCTCTGCAAAAATCTGTGAAATAACCTTGGAGTCAGAACTCAACGTGGAAAAAAAAAGTCCTCTTACATGGTATGGGGTATTTATATATCTATTCAAATATGGAGGCTATATGTATAGAATTGTCCCAATATTAGGTCCTTATCAATCAAGTTCTTCTAGCACATAAATGAAGACCTTACTGCTATCAGTGTGGTTTTCCTCTCTTATGAGGACTTTCTTGGAGACCTACCTGCTTGTATCTTAAATAACATTTATCTTTCATTTGGCCATAAACTTGCCATCTTTCCAACATGGAATCCTGCTGGAGCTTGCTATGGGTAACATATGCTTAGGTGGCCATTTCTCCGGTTATCATCATAGTTGATGACCATAGGCCTCAGTTTCTTCACCTATTAACTGAAGTGGTTGGACCCAATTATCTCTGAGGTTCTTTCTAGTCTAAATATCCACGATTCAGGTAACTGTGATACTACTGTGCACTGTGGGGCCCTTGATCAGTTTGTTGTTGATAATCATAATGATAGCAACCAATCTCTCTACTAAATCTGTTATCAGAACAGGCCTTAAAGGAGAAGGAAGTTGGACAGCCTAGACTAGAATGATACTTCCCATAATCAACAGCTCATTCTATAACCAGAGTGGAGGTGATTAGGGTCCAACAGTAGTCAACAAAGTAGTGTATTTGTGCTGAAACACCTTTCTCTTCTGTGCTCAGAAACACAGAAGTGATGGGGTAAAGGCAACATGGCCTTGCAAAGAGCCCTGGATATGGAATCTGAAGACTAGGTTTGCGACTTCTAGCTATGTGCTCTTGAGCCCATAGATCATTTGTTTTTCTGAATCTCAATTTCCTAATCCCCCAAAAGGAGAATCCTTCCATCCCCTCAGAAGTTTTAATATAAGAGGATTATATGTGATAACATGAGAAAGCCGTTAGGGTAATACATAGTACATAGCAGACACTCAATGTATGGTAACAGGTGAACTGAGAAGAGTGAAAAAGAACCACTCTTCCTATCCTTTTTAATATTTTCCTATGCTGAGTCAACCTGCATTATGTCCTTGAGAAACAGACAAGTTTTGTTTTTTTCTGGGATAAATAGTTCTTCCTTCTCCCCAAGGTAACAAGGATCAGTGAATAAAGCAAGAAAGCTGGGAAATTAGTCTCTGTAATGTTCAGCAGAAATCAGATGTTGTTACCTGGAGCCAGACAGGTAACTGTTACTCTAAATGTGGTACAAGGTATTTTGCTACCCATCAGAAAGTGCAGACGTCAAGGAAAAAGAGAAAGAACGGAGTATAATCCTCCCATTTTTTTTTTTTTTTTATTGGGCTATGTCAACTCAGTGGTACACGTTTAATTCCCACTTTTTTTGTTCAAAAACAGATGGGTTCTTCCTCAGTGCTAGGCACTATTCTAAGTGCTTTACACATATAATTCATTTGATCCTGACAACAAACCTACAATGTAGGTACTATTATTACCCATTTGGCAGATCAGGAAACTGAGGCACAGCAAAGTCAAGTAACTCATACTAGGACACACGGAGGGCGAACTGAGGCAGTCCAGGCAGTCAGACTCCAGCGCCCATGCTCTGGTCACAGGACCTCTTGAGTACTTTGATTATTAGAATATAACTCACTGAGTCAATGCCTCCAGGTATGTTGCTCAGTGTTTGGCATTATACTTCAGTTAATTTACACCTCATAATAACTTAGGTGATATTAGTCCTATTTTACAGATAAGGAAACTAGACTCAAGCTTCAAATAACTTACCATAGTCATGAAGCTAATAATAAACAACAGATCTGAACCAATGTTTATCTGACTTCAAATTCCACCTTCTTTCCACTATTCCTTTCGACGACTGGCTTTATTAGAGAAATAAGGTAGCACAAAGAAATTCCTCCCCCTAAACAATGAACCAATCATTCTCTCTCTACATCGTTCATTTCTCTTCTTGGTTAGATTCCTCAATGCCCCATAACACCTCTCACTCTGAACATTTCTGAAATCGGTTTTTCCAGATAAGAAAAATGAAGCACATCGTATCCAGTTACTTTTTCAGGGTTTCAGACTCTATACCCTACAGAGCTGGATGATTTAATTCCACCTTCCCATTCTTACTGCCAGACAACTGCGATCATACTTTCCGTTCCTATTCATCTGTTTCTCTTGCCTTGAGGGGCAAAGCCCCAAGCCAACAAGAAACTGAGCTATTTTCTCTGTACTCTGGCCCTACTATAGTCAGCATTAAACATGAGAGCTCTTTTCTGACAGAGACAACTGACTTGGTTTGGATCAAGTCAGAGCATGCTCAGGTTTGGCCCAAAACATCCAAGTGTTAGGGAGGATTCCCAAACACTTCAGGAATACCACCTTAAACAACACACACTGGGCATTACAACTTTAAGAACATTCCCAATGTGAAAGCGGAGCTGAAGATATCTAGAACTCAAGCTGACAGCACTTGGCCAGCAGTGGAAAGTGGAAACCAACCTAGAGGGAAATCAAGGAGAGGAAGAGATAAATTGGAGGAAGCAAATCTGGAGTTCTAATTAGGTTAGCCATGAAGGGAAGGAGAAATACTGAAGGTGATAAGGGTCAGTTGGAGGTTTTTCCTCCTCCCTTCAGTTCCTCTTTATTGCTGGATATCTGGCAATATAGTAAGTGCTAAATAAATACTACTTGATTCAACACAATGCCAAGGTTTCTGTTGTACTTCTTTCTTTTGAAAATCAGTTTGCAGGTGCCTCAAATCCTTTTTGGAAAACAGTTACAAATCAAGTAAAACGAATTTAATCTCCACAATATGTACACCTATGCATCAAATGAACTTCTCCTAAATTAGGCAGATAAGCAAGAGTAAAGCACATCAGAAAGTGAAGAGGCTAAGATATGAATAGAATTGAATCATGCATTTTCCCAAAGAAAGCAGTGCAGTCTTGTAGAAAGAGCAGTCAGACAGCCTAGATTCAAATCTCAGCCACATCTCTAAATGGCTCGATAGACTTGGGGGAACATTATCCTAAATTTTATCATTTGTAAAATAGGGAATACCACCACTTTCCTCACGGGGTTGTTGGGAAGATTAAATGGAAATGAAGGTGTCTTATTTCTGGATCTTCTCCATCCACCCAGAGCAAAAATGGCATACTAGCAGCTCAATAATACAAAGTGTAGAATGTGCAGTGGTAGGCGCATAGCAAACACAGAAGGGGAAATTGTGAATGGAAGCAAACGAAAGAAAGATGTTATATCTGGGGTGAGACTTGGTGTTGGGTGTGTTTTCACAGAGAGAGTAGTCAGTCATTTCTATAAAGCAGCTTCTAAATGGAAAATAAAGGTGTGGTATGCTGCCTTTTGAAGTGAGCATGTAAAATTCCTGGAAGAAAAAGTAGTGGAGAGCTAACGGTCCTAGAAGAGTCAGAAAAGTGGCTGGGATTTATAACAAGACAGCTTTTTAATGCAGAATCGTACATTGGAAAAAAACAATAAATGATTTGAAAAACCTAGGCTGGAATCCCAGCTCACAAGTATGACCTTGGCAAGTTACTTTAAACAACTGAGACTCTCAATTGCAAAACACAGATAAAACCTCATAGGACTGTTGTCAAATTAAACGAGATAACGGATGGGAAAGCTGTTAATGCGATACAAATAATAGGTATTCTTAGGACTTGGGTTCTCCCCCACTTATAACATAGTATGTCCATGACCTTGGCATGATTTCAATTCTCAGGGCCTCGGTTTTCTCATCTATAAAATGGGGAGGATGATACCATCTCCCCTATAAGTGCTCTGAGAATCCAGCGAGACCATACATGAGACATCGCGCCTTGAAGACTGTACAATGCTATATAGGTATATAAAGAACTGCCACCGTGGCTGATCTATTTCACGCATGTCACGGGCCGTGTTTGTGTACAGAAGCAAGTATTTTTATGCTATACAGGTGAGGAAGCCTCGAGTGCATCTATGCATCCACGAGTGGGACACGGAGCGCACACGCACACCTACGGATGCCGGGGGTGTGACTTGCGCGTTTGGGAGGAGGACCGTAGGACAAGCTGCTGGGCCGGAATCAGAGGAGTGGGCGCCAAGGTGGGGGCAGGGGGACGCAGGATGCACGGATAGGAAAGGCTGGGGGCACAAACACGCATGCCCAAGCCGGAAACGTTTTCGGGGGAGAGCAGTGCGCATCCCCGGAATGAGGGGGGTGGGGAGAGATGCGCTGTGCAAGTCCGGAGGGCGGCCCGGGGGTGCTATACCCCAAGCCCGGGGCCAGGGCTCTTTACCTTATCGCTGTAATCCCTCAGGACCCGTTCGATAGCCCCCGCCTCGCCAGCCCGGACGATGTAGAGGGCGCGCTCCTCATCCATGGCCGCAGGTGCGGGGGAGCCGCGGCCGCTCTGCGCGCCCAAGCCGCTGCCTCCAGGTAAACGCCTCGCGCCCCCGCTCGCTCGCTCCTTCCCAGCTTCCTTCCTTCCCTCCTTCCCTCCCTCCCTCCTGCCTCCAACCCGCCAGCCTCCGCCCGGGCAGGCCCGACGTCACCACCCCTCAACTTTCACCCCGCGACGTCACCGGTCCCCCAGCAACCGGCGCCTCGCGGCCGTCCCCGGCAAGGCCCAGGACTTGATAGAGGCTTGCCGAGCGGCCTGAGGCGGGGTCAGACCCAAGGTCCTGCTTGCTCTCCTGCCTCTCCTTCCCTCGGATTAGAGTCCAGCCTTTTAAGTGGGCTTTCACAGACAGAACTGTTCTCTCCTGACTCTCCTCTGTGAATCATTCTTCGCAGCTGACGAAAACGACCCGCTTCTGCCCGCCCCTAAGAGACAGCCGCTAAAGGGACTACAATTCCCCGCGTGCAATGGGGTCACCCCATCATTCCATCTAATTTGCTGGAGTGCCGAATGGCATGCCGGGATTAGTAGTCATCCAGCGGGAAAGACTTCCCTTCAAAGGCATGCTGGGAGCTGTGGTCCTGCAAGGGCCGGAAACGGGAGTCGGGCCGCCCCTGAGGCCAGCGGCCAGGAGACCGTTAGGGGGAGGGTTAAAGGGACGACTCTGCCTCCTTTTCGTTCCTTACGGAGTTGACTGTCCTGTTGGAGCCTTGGCTGGTAATACTGGTTGATAGTCGCGGAAACTGGCACACTTTGGTGGGAACTGTCAAGCACCGGTTTAAAGCCCTCTTTTCTCGTTTAGCGGTTTCGATCTCCGAAATTCTTTCCTTCCTTGTTTGCGGTCATGTTCTGTGTTCAGTTATGTATTACAGGCATGTTAACTAGATGGAAGAGGACTCGGCGATTTTTTTCCTTAATAATAATCGCTGTCAACATATCGCGCGCTGCCTGAGCTCCAGACTCTGTTCCGTGGTTTCCAAATAGCCTCTAATTCTCACGACACCGAGATTTTTGTAGAACCAAAGGAACTCGAATAGGTCAAGGAATTTGTTCTAAGTCATCTAGCCAGTAAATGGAGAACTTGAGATTTGAATCCTGGTCTTTCCCCCACAGGTGGCTGCTCTTCAACCACCAGTAATGTAATAATACTGATACACTGATAATAGTAGTGGTGGTGGTGATGGCGATGATGATGAGACGATCACATTTCCTGTCTACTATGTGCAGGCATTCTGTTACTTTAGCTATGTCACTTCTGTCAATTTCTCACAAATTTAGTCAACAAACATTTGAGAACCTTGGTTTTCTCCTCTATAAAATGGGAAAGATGATACCATCTATCCTATAAGTGCTCTGAGAATCAAGTGAGACCATGTATGTATGAGACATTGCGCCTTGTTCAATGCAGACAGTGGGCCCAAAATGAAGTCCCCGCTCTGATGACCTTCCATACCAGTGCTTGATCCTCTGAGTGAGATACTATTCACACTTTAAGATGAGGAAACTGAGTTTTGGAGAGATTAATTTACCAAATTGCAGAATTTAGAAACTGAATTTGAGCTCAGAGCCTATGTTCTTTTTGCTCTCTCAAGCTGTTTGTAAGAGAGTGGATGAATTAATTTCCAGTTTTTCATTCCAAGCAACCTTTACGAGAAATCATTTTTTATGCCTCCCCTGCCTGCCTCTGCCTCTTGAGCTATGTTGAAGAGGAATTAGAGGGGACAAAAATTGGTTCATCTAATAATTATTGAGTTTATGTGTCAGATACTGTGCTAGGCTCTGGGGATTTGGAGATAAAAATATGGAATCAGAGCTCACGGAGCTTTTGGTCTTTCTGTGGGTTATACTTTTCATGCAGCAAACATTTGTTGAGCATATTTGTTGAGCCAGGAATTAGAGTATGTGCTGTGTCCATAATTAAACTAAGTCAGAAAGATTTTAATCTATAACTTGAAAAAGAACACTTTTTAGTAAGGTCATGGTATGGTAAGCTACATCCCTTAGGTAATAGTAATATCTTGCAATTGTTTTTAACAGTTTACAAAACATTTTAATATATGCTATCACAATGGATCCTTGAGCAAGGTATTGTTTCCACCTATATTTAAGAAAGCAGGGTCAATTGGGTTAAGCAACACAAACTGGAACTCACTCAGACTGAGAGCTGTAACATAACAGTTTTTGGGTGCTTATATTATGTGCTTTTTGAGTAACCATATATTTATTTTTGGAGCAAGGACTCTCTGACAGGATACTAACAAGCATAAAGTATCTGAGTAGAGATGTTTCTTTCAGAGAGGATCTTATACATATGTTTGCAATGTCTGTTTAACAGAAATAGGCTTATGTTTTTAGGCTCCAACCCTATATTTCTAAAAAGATTTTTAAAAAATGCAAAACCACATGAATTAATGGCTTGGGAAATTGCACTTTAGTAATTTTAATTAAGCACTAATATTCTGATTTTATAAATGAAAAGGATCTTTGACTCTCATTCAAGTCATCCTTTGACCACTGACGAGACTCTGGTCCCAGAAAAATTAAGTGACTTGTCCAAAATCAATAGTTTAAAGCAGACTCTGGGACTAGAGCCTAGACTAGCTAAATCCTGGGTCACTGCATCACTTTACATCCCTTAATATTTAGTTATGTGATACTTTCAGTGACTAGAGTCTCTAGTCCAGCACTAACTCCAGTTCCTGTTGGTTCTTGGGTGGCATGATACTAAGGAATTAGAATTTAGAGACTGGGTAATCAAAGCAACAAATACTTATTCAGAAGTCATTGCTCTGAAAAATAGTAATATAATAATTCTATGCATATATATAGATAGTGCTTTACTCTTCTCAAAATATCTCCACATAGATTATCTGATTTAATCCTTACAATAGCTGAAAAATGCAAGGTCAATAGGACCTTTTTATAGAGAAAAGGGAAGTTCAGGGTGCTGATTAGCTTGCTCCTAAGCAATAAGTTAGCTAATGACTGGTATAGTTAAGGGCTAGAAGTGCTCTAGGCTCTGATAACATACAGTGTTATGGACTTAGAGGCCAGGGCCAATGAAAAAGCCTGAAAATAGATACTAGTCATTTATTTTGGACTTTGATATATCCTGCTGTGGCATTTCCTCTGCCGTGACAATGGGTTATTTGGAATGTGCCAAATCGAAGGTCTTTATGGAGCACCTGGTGCCAACAGCTTTTAAAATACAGATCTTTTCACGTGCAATATTTTTTACAGATTTTCTTTAGAAAAAAAGCAGAAATTTAAAAACTAAACAGCTTGGTTTAGTTGCTACAGCTCCAGAATTGGGAGTTCAGAAAATTCCACTAATTCAAGATACAACTTGTCACTTAAAAACCACCACGCCACTGTGTGCGGCTACTCTGTCACTCTCTTAAGCTACGTGTTCTCAGCTGTAAAATAAAGAGATTGAGCTAGATGTTATCTTAGTTTTCTCTGTTCTAAAATTTTATGATTCAAAGAACAACAAAATCATATTTGAACATGCTCATTCTTTAGAAAAATTTATTAAGAGTGAGGTTGTACAAATCAATATGTATAAATCATATATGAATACAATGTATGCAAATATTTCTTGGGCATACCTGCAAAGATTCTGATTCACTTGATCTGTGGTGAGGCCTGGGGTTAAGTGAACAATGGGGTTAAGAACCACTGGACCAATATTTTGATAGTATACTAACCACTGAACTAATTTTTTTATAAACTACCAAAGTCATGTGCATGTGACTCAGTCTTCGAGAAATCAGAATGACCCAGCAAGACAAAAGTTATTTTAAATTTGTTTGTTTGTTTGTTTCTTCTTTTTTTTATTACCAAGATTGAAGTCTCCTTTTTAAAATAAAGTTAATTATCATGATTTGTTCTTTTAACATAATTTGGTGATCATTGGAGCACAGCATTGTCTTAAGCACCATAAAAAAAATTCAGGCAATAAGCAGATCTTTTCTACTGATAGGAAGAAACAAACTGAACATAAGTATTATGCAAATCAAAGCAAGATAAACATTGGTGGGAAGAAGAGTAATCAGAGAAGCCTTGTTGGAGGAGGTGAACCATAGAGAATAGCGAAGAGAACGTAGAAGGCTAGCAAATAGTGGAAAATGCCATGAGAAAAGTTCAGGAGGCCAAAATTAACAAGACCCTTATTGAGAAATGATACCAACTTGGTCAAATTTTCAAGCCAGCAATGAGATTTCTTGGAGGTCAATTGGTCAGATAAGGAAGAGTTAAAAATGAGAGACATTTCATAATCAGTGATGACTCCAAGACCAGTCAGTCCAACTTCAACATGTTACGTTCCTGAAAATACTATCTCAGAATGCCGTATGATATAAAGTTAAATAGAACTGGGAAACAGGAAAGGGTCTGTTGCCAGAAAGTGTCAGATCATTGTACACATTATTTTAATTTCTCAGGATCTCATTTATAAACTTAGAGTTGGATTAAATGACTTCAAAGTTTTTTTAAAAGCTCTTAAAAATTTATGACTACTCCATCCAGCCTTTCAGCACCATTATGAGGTTCCTCAATAATATTTACAGTTTTCTAATTGCTAAAATTGAGCCCATGCTGTTAGTCCTTGGCAAATGTACCTATAGTTGTTCAATATTAATTGACTATCCACAGTGGGACTCTCAAACTAAGCATACAAAATGGGCTCTGCCCTTTAGGAGTTTTTATTTATCCAAGAACTGGAATGTGGGTCAGACCTATTTGCATCTTGCTGGCGGAATCCCATCCAAACACCTCTTGGGAAAACCCAGCGCTTTGGGTGGCAGTGCTGTAATGTGGCAAAAGAACCTGGACTGGGAATTGGAAAACCTGGTTTTTAGTTGTGACTCACTGTGTGAGTCTCAGAAGCCCATCATTTGTCAAATTCCTTAAAACCCTTCTGGCAACCAATTTTTTTTTTTTTTTTTTTTGTATCAGACAGAATACTTGAAAGCCAAAAGGCTCTAGTTTAAATTTTAACTCTGTCTCTGGGTGTTCAGGGTTGTCACTTGCCCCCTTTGGATTGATTTTATTTTTCCCACAGTAATGAGCATAATAATACCTGCTTTGCAGGATGTCGTAAGGGGCAAAAGAGATGGCCTTCGAAGTGGCGGCACAGCAGACGTGGCATGGAGTGGCCACTCAAATTTTAGCTGAACTGGAATGAAAAATGCAGCCTCCCTCACGGTGATGTTGTGAAGTTTTGGGGATAAAGGTCATGTTATTCCTATTGACGTACAAATGCATAAGTTTTGTTGTCGCTAGTGTTATTTTTTAACGGGAAAGTAATTCCAACACACTGGTTTGGTCTTTAAACTTGAAGTTAATGTCTTTAACACTGGCATGCTTTGACATAAGACGGTTTGGGGATAGTGACTGTTGTGTGTGTAAATAAGGGGTCCAAAATACGCACGTGCGCGCACACACACACACCATATCAATGTCTTTGCAATTAAGCTTTCAAGATGCACATGTCAGAGGAAATATATTCTCACAGCCCTTCTTCCCACCACTTCCTTTTTAACTCCTTATGCAGTAAAGCATTAATTTACTTACCAACATTTGATTAAACTCTTAAGGTTCAGCCCTAGGAGGAGGTGGCAGTGGACAAAGGATTATTGCCATTCATCATCAACACAGTTTAGTCTTCCCCTCCAGTTGCCTACGAAGGATTAGCATTTCCTTGAAAGGAGGAGGACAGAATAAATTGCATCCACAGCCAAAGAACTGCCAGCTCCTTTCAGCTGGGGGCACATACCGGGAGCTTTTCTCATATTAGTCAGCTTTATCTCAACTTTTGGGCAGTGCCTACATCTGAATTTCATGGGTTTCAGGGTCAGTCAAAACAGAATTGTAGGGCTGTTGAGGTCAGAGGCCACCGCTGTCAAAGGGTAGTGACCTGAACAGCAAGAGGTGGCCAGTCCCCCCACCCCCATCCTCCCCAAATGACTTCATTCTAGTGAATACTTGGCTCATTGCACCTCCCCTGCAGAGCTTTTTTTCAGACCTGGTAATAAAAATCCTCCTGTGATCTGGTATTTTTTTTTTTAACATTATGATTGATTTACTTTTGTTCCTGTTTTTCTATAGAATGACCAAATCTTGGTCCTTGATAATATATGGGTCTCTATGTGCCCTGGGAAATGACGGAGGGAAAGCTATCTGCTGTTAACTTACAGTGAATGGAATACCGCCTAGGGTGAGGGGGGAAGGTCTGGTGCCCCGCTTAGGAACTGCCTTCATTTAGCGCACACGAAAATTTCCCAGAACTTGTGAAACGTTCTTTAACCCCAGTAGGTTCTATTACCATGGTCAAGGTTGATTTAAAAACTGCAAAGCCGCTTAGGAGAGAGGAATGGGGGTGGGGTGGGGTGGGGTGGAGTGGAAACAAAAGTAGGAAGGAGGAAGAAGGCAGTGTGCTTTAGTGGAAAGAGCTGGAGCAGGGCAGTTGAGTCCCGATCCCAGCTCCCCCACTTACTGTGTGACTTTGGACAGAGCCCTAAACTGCTCGGAGCCCGTGTTTCTTCACCTGTAAACCGAAATGATTAGACCATTGACATTGCAAGGAGGTGGTGAGGAGTGGAGACGGTGCCTCTGATGTGCCTGGCACATAGCAGACCCCAAGAAATGGGAGCCTTATGCAGGCAGATCTATTTCAGGAATGTCCCACCTGTCACTCAGTGTGAGGTGGGGAAGGCGTGGGTAGGTTCCTCATTTAAAGATTGTCCTTTGGCCTGGCTACATTTCAGTTCTTAAGAAGACGTTTCGCCATTTATTATTTTCATCGAATCTAAGGAGTGTAGCACAGGCCGGCACATCGGATACCATCCCTGGTGGGGGCACACTTTCGCGCCTCCTTGAGAATTCGCTCTTCTAAACGTCTCTCCTCGGCGTTCCCCCTTCCATCAGGAGACTATCATAAATACCAGGCATCAGCACCACAGCTGTTTCTGCGGCTGCTTCTCTCACCCCTGCTGCCACGGTCAGACCTCATTATTTTTCATAATAGTTCTTAAACAGCTGGTTTTAGCTCCTGAGGCATTTATAATGACAAAGGGAGGAATAAAACCGGGGAGCCCTATTTCTCCCACCCACCATCTCTCTACACCCACGCGCCTTTCCTAGCAACAGCTCTTTTCTCAACTCTTGGGGCCCACGACTTCCGTCCCACCTACACCAGTAGCAGCAAAATATGGGGGTGAGAAGGAGGAATGGGGGAAGAGCTGTGGGGAGGAGGCTGATGAAGCACAAAAGGTTCTGACCTCCTTGGAAGAAGAGGAAACCACAAGGGCCGTGTCCAAGCTGGCTTAGCTTGGGAGGCTGCCAAGGAACTGAAGCAGAGAAGGGCCAGGTTAGAAGGGCAGGCGGCAAAGCGGTCAGGAGGTGGGCTGGGCTGGAGGGCCCGCCAAACGGTGTAGCCAGGACAGGTTTGTCAGCTGTGGCCAAACTGTGAACGGTGTAGGCTATCTATCGGAGAGTGCCACTTTTTGCCACTCCGGACAGATGGGAACCCTGTGAAAGAGAAATTTGGGGTGCACATTCAAGAAATAGCAGTCCCTGGATCTCAGGTAGAAGGGTTTTTTTTTTTCTCAATCTTGACTTGCACCCCGGGAGCTTAAAAAAGCTGATGCTTCGGGTCACATTGCAGGTCAATCATTTACTGTGGGTGGGACCTACAGATCAGGATTTTGAAAGAGTTGATGGAGTAACTGAGGGGCAGCCAGGGTTGAGAACCACTTGGAGCAGGAGTGCCCCTTCTACATCTTCGGTGGAACCAGGAATTGATCTCAGTTGTCGCTTAAAGCAATAAGTATATCCATGTTTTCTTTTTTCTTTTAAGCTTCCAGTCATCATGATTTGCATACTTCAGGCTCTTGAATAAGTCTGAACTCTGTGCCTCAGCAGACCTACAGTAACCCCTCCCCACACCCTGTAGTAAAGGGAGTATTTGTACTAGCCCCTCCAGGATTTAATTTTTAATTTTGCGATTCTGCCTTTAAGAGATGCAAAGAGTTGAGACATATTAGCCTGTATGTTTTTGCTCTTTCCTTCTCCAGATCACTTGACATATTTCATCTGATGTCACTTTAAAGCCAATATTAAGGCCCAATCGGGAAGGAGGGGAAAATGGCAGACGACTACTACCCAGACTTCTGGGAGAGAGGGTGGGGTTAGTCACGAGGAAGAGAGCGGAAGGATGCTCAGTGACGGTGGCGCAGGTACACGAGCTGAGCTCGTGGGCATGGACCTCGGGCTGTTTTGAGCACCAGCTGGTGGTGCCGTCGCCCTGTCTCTAGTGGCTGCCTTCCCGAGTCACTGCCCAGCTGCCAGTCTGTTCTTTGTTTTCCGTAAGCTGTCCACCCTCCTCACCCAGATCTGCCGGCCCTGCTCCATCAGCACACAGACTATAATTGGGATGTCACAGTCACATAACATGCCCGCTTGAGGTCCAGAGTGGGGAGGTGACCCCTCCTCCAAGGTCACATGGTGGTGAAGCCAAGGCTTCCTTTCAGTTTTCTTTCCCTGATTTCGGTCCCTCTCCCCATTTAGGTTGGGCTTACTCAGTAGCATATTTTTTTTGGTCTGCGACTGGGTTGCCGTCTCAGAGGGGCCGCAGATTCCCTTTTTTCCCAGACCTGGGGTATATTAGAGGCCTGACAAAGGACACAGCGGGATGGATGTCTGGGACGCCACAGGCCTGCAACGTGGGTGAGCCATCCTGGCTGCTCTTCATGACTTCATTCAGTTTCAAGCTGGCAGAGTCCTTTTCAGAAAGAGTCCTAAAGAGGGGAGTGTCCCTTTATTGCCAAGACTCCTCCTGTTCTTCCTCTGACAAGTGACTGGCCCCTCTCCCAGCTGCCAACCTTGCCCATTCTCATTCTGGTGGCCGGGTAGGAACCATCAGAGGGAGAGAAGGTGCACTGGAGTCATGAGCTCACAGCAGCTGTCGTCTTTCCTAATCAGATCATTCTCAGTTCTGAAGTTGAAGGTCGAGAACAACTGGGGACATAGGCAGTACACTCACCTCCCAAGAGACGGGTACCTTGTGCTCTGGAGAGAACGAACGCCCAGTCACCACTTGCCCTCATCCGAAGCCGCCTTCTTCCTCCAGCACTGACGGCTCCCAGTTCTTGGCCGTGCTGTGAGGAGGAGGCACACGTTGTCTCCCTTGCAAAGTTCTTGGAGTGGCTACTTTGTTCTCTGGGATTCAGGCCCTTGTCGTGACTGTTTTTGTCTAAAGATCTGGGCATTTAATGAGCTGTGGCTGTTACTTTACATGACTGTTGTTTATTGTGTGCTACTGCTACCTGGCTAGAGAATTTGGCATTTGCTTTATATTTGTGTATGTGTGTGTGCGTGTGTGTGATTAGTAAGTCAAAAGACTTACTACACCCTTTCATTTATGGAGCACTAGCTTTGGATTGTAAGGGAGCATTAAGTCTGCTTATCCTCATGTTTGTTCTATACAGTGACTAAATCTGAAATTTCATTCTTCCTCTCCCTTACTTTCCTCATAGAAAGCCAACTAATGGATTGTGGCCAAAAGATCAAATTCATTTACCGTCAGAAAGTGAAATCCAACATCTACTTTCTTTCGGCAGAAAAACACAGCTAAATTTTCTAAGGGGATGCTATGCAAAATGTATAATTTTAATATTAAAATCATTTTCATCTATAAATGTGTGATAGCAAATAAGAGCTTGGCTTTAAAAACACATGTTTCAGAATGCAAATTGCGCCATCAGATTCTCATGCCTTTTAGTTAACATATCACTACTGCCATTTCTGGAAATCTCTGGCTCTGAATCGCTCATAGGTCCTAGACTCTTAAAGTTTGGGCAGAACATTCCATCATTTTGCCTTTATAGCCTCACTCCTCGGCCCTAGAATCAAAATGCAGTGCTGGAGGAGAATTTTTGATGCTTATGGAATACTCAGTAATGTCGCTGTTCTGTTCCAGAAGCTTATTAGCATTTAAACCATGCACTGGACATATCTTTTCACCCAGTGATCATTAAAACGTAGAGAACTGAGTACCAGGTGACCTCTTAATGGTGCTGGTGTTGAAGAACAACATCCCTTGAAGAGCTGAAAGGCCCTGCCCTTTGCTGACGTTAGCCATCATGCAGACTTAAGTCTTGTATGTAGAACTGGTCCCCTACAAACCTCAGTCAGGCTGTAGGTACTAAACTATTCTTTATCCACTTCACATGGGGCCTATCCGAATTTTAATGATTATTTTAAACAGGATGATAGGAACCAGTTAAGCACAACCATACAGGACCACTTAGTTTTGTTTTGCTTATTTACAACGTAAGTATTCAGAATGGTAGTTATACCACACACACCACACACACACACACACACACACACACACACACACCATAGCAAATACAAAATGAAGAAAGGTCATTTCAATACTTTTTATTTGAGTGTGAAACCATTCATATCTTGCACAACTGTACAGATAAAACTATTTCCATTTGAGCTGTAGACATGATTATCACACTGAGTGGGTGTGAGCAAAGATTTTATTTACAGAACAATTGCTAAAACATCCGATGTCATATTTCCATTTATTTCTTACCCATAGGGTAATAGGTCCACCATAATTGCTTGGTGCTTTTTATAATACAGAAAGAAAACCTATGTTAATCTCTAACAAACCTCACAAATTGCTACAAATCTGACAGAAAAATGCCTACTAAAAAATTTTCCAAAAGTACAATACATTTTTATTTCCACACATACACAGTATAGTATAGGCTCAAAGGCACAGCTTTGAAATTTTTTTCCTATCAAAGTGTCGGAAATTATTATAGTCTTATGAGGAACCATGAAAGTCATTTTCACACTTGGTGCCTGGTAGGTTAATGTTTGGACGATCCAGTTTCCCAAAGTTAATACAGCAGAGTGTGATGCTCAATGCCATAAGTCCACATTCTCGCAGAACTTTAAAAACCCTCCCCTGCCATTTGCTGACACTAGCCATTGTGCAAACTTAGGACAGATACTTGTATGTAGAAGAACCGGTCCCCTACGAACCTCAACCGACTTAAGGCATAAAGAACAGGCCTCTTCCTTCCCTCTAGACAGTGCTTACATGCCGAGACAATGCAGGTGCGGTAACAGACGTGAGTGTGACAGGGAATCCCGTTTCCAGATACCTCCATTTAGCCCTGGTGCTCCAGGAAGCAGCAATCACACCACCGGGAAGGAGGGATGCGTAGAACGTGTCGGAGGGCCGCTCGCTCATTGGACAGTGAGACGACAGACAGATGGCAGGGGGAATGCTCTTGGTAAATTATGTGCCCATCCAAGAACACAAACCAGATTCCGTCTCCAGTATCCATCCTTCAAGACTAAAGAGCTTTTTGTCAGCAGGAAAATAAGTGACTTACAGGGAGTGCTTGCCAACACAAAGCAAAGTCATAGAATAGAGGGGAAAAGGCACAGATTGCCCTGCCCGAGACAGTGCTCTATAGAAAGTCAAGACAAGTCTGGCTTGGCTACAGGAACCCCATCTCACTGACTCTTAGTGAGTCCTGTTTCCGAACTAAAGTTTATTCAGCCCACTCTGAACCCCAGCCTCACGTTCATTAGGAAAATAGACGCCTAGGAATAGTCCATGCGTTATGATGTATAGAGATAAAGTCTTCTGGGGGAGGGGTGGATGGGTTCATTATTATTATTAATACTTATTAATATTAAATATGGATTCCTATGGTAGCAGTCATTTAGCCCATCCTGTGGAGGCCTCTCCGTTGATGTAAGCAAAGCCAGGAAAGTGTTGCATGTGCTCATACTCAGAATTCCTGCGCGTGGTCAGGGGTGTGTACATGTCACTAGAGTTTCCATACCTCGTGGAATGCACAGACGGGCTTGTGTAGCACGTGTTGGCTGTGGGCACCTCTGGCCATCGGGGGTGACCGGGGTAGGATGCAGTCTGGGAGTACTGCTCATCAAACAAGGCTCCATCCGGGAAGCGGGGCTATTAAAAGGGTACTTGTCGAGGGAAAAGAAATTCCACAAAGTTAAAATTAGCTTGAGGTTGCAGACACACAATGTCAATCATGTTCAGAGTTTTAAATTAAATTTCTTAAGATGCTATTAATGAGAGTCGATAGGAAGGATGAACCTCTGAAGACTGAACCTTGGTCTAGGAAGTACCCAAAGGAGAAATTCAAAGGATTGCTTATCTTAGCCAGAGTTGGACTGATGTTCACTCAACCAGTAACACTGACTTTGTGCTCTTAAGCTGGAACGTACTGGGAAGTCAAACTCAAAAGGAGTAGCAGCCATAATGGAAATACAAGAAAATGTGTGTGTGTGTGCAGTGTGTGTGTGTGTGTATGTTCACAGGTAACAGCATGTCCGAATAGATACGGATGTACGGACGGATGGTTGTGAGTTTTAGCATCAGTTACAGACATGCGATAGGTCTCACCCCATCAACCCAAGAGAACAATTCTGCCAAGTAAAAGCACAATGACATTATTAAAAATAGCATTTCACAGTTGAATTCAATTACGAACTACAGCCTAAAAGCAGGCTTTTGAAGAGGAAGCAAGTCAACAGCTTCAAAGCTTATTATTAGTGCCTATCATCTGAAGAACACCTATCTTTTTGGTTCACAGTCACTGAAGTCCTGGAAGATAAACAAGCAGGAACTGGCAAATTATTGGCCTTGGTGTGTGTGAATGTGGAAAGAGTCAAGATAAGCCAACCGAGAGGGGTGGGGAGGTGTGCTTTTGTGCAGGTCAAAAAAACAGGTGTTCATAGCTACAAGAAGAGGGAAGCAGTGCTAGAAAGAAATAGGAATAAAAGAAGTGCGTCTGAAGTGCTTCTCCTTTGCAATTTTTTTTTCAGTTTCTAAGACAGCTATGCAAATAAGCCTCTTTAGTACAATCAGAGGGGAGCACGGCGGGGGGGGGTGAGCTCTGGGCTCCCTTTGAGAGCTCCCCGTGTGCAGGCCAGTCAACACAGATTTCCTTGCTGTGCTAAGGGCCACCCCAACAAGGACAGGAGCCAGTCAACAAGGATGGCAAGGACAGCAAGTAGGGGAGAGAGTGTGTGAATTCTTCTGCTCCCCATCTGTCTTCCCTGACAGTTGGAGAGTGGAGCCCCGAGGGATTAGGTGGGAGGCTGCCTCCTGTGAGGGAGACAGACAGGCTGAAGCCTAGACAGCCGGGGAGAAGGGGTTATGACAACAATGGCTGCTCCTTGTAGTCAGTGGGGCCAAAGGGGACCATTCTGCCTCTTTGAGTGGGAGCCGAGGGGCACAGGAGAAGGAAGTTAGGCCGAAAGCATGAGAAGACGACCAACTATTCATCAGTCAAGAAAGAGGGATCCAACTTCTAGTCGAGAGGGTTTGTCCTACACAGGACAGGCATGCCTTACACAGCAGAGTGCAGCCACTTCATAGTCAGACGCACAGGTAGGGAAGAGGGAGAAGTGCATAGGTGGTGTCTGGGACTCAAGGGAGAAGGCACCAAGGGCCGTTGCCAAGGAGACTATGGAAAGCACACCCAGGCTTGCATAATTCCTCGGTCAGATAGAAATGCATAAGTATTCTCATGTACCCGTCCTGGGACTCGACAGGGTGCTGTTTGTGTGACAGCTATGGTGGATCCTCAGGCCTGGGCCATGGCATTTTAGCCGAGGACCCACTCTAAACCTCAGAGAGACCCTTGTAAGATTGGGCCGTGCTCAAGAACACAAGATCCCGGGTATTAAACAGCTAATATTTAGGAATATTACAAGACAGTCTTCAATTTTTTCAAAAAGTTTGCTTCCCCCTCCTGACATTCTTTCTTTCAAGTAAGATCCCCGGATGCATGTCACCTCATCTCGCGGTGCTCTCCCTGGTGGAGAAGCCTCCTCTCTGGTCCTAGGCATGTCAAGCCGGTTCCCATCTCAGGGAATTTTGTCCTGCCTGCTCCCTCTGCCCAGAACACTTCTTTACCATCATGGCCCCCAAGACACTTGCGCACCTGCTTTTTAGCATTCTTCAGCCCTCAGCTCAATGTCACCTCTTCAGAGAGACTTTTCTGGACATCCTGTCTCAAGGAGCTAAATGCTCCACCCCCTGCCTCTCAGATCCAAATCTTCCCATCCTTCCCATCAGCTGTGTCTTTCTACTGGCTTCTATTCATAAGCTCCCGGTGGGCTTTCTCACGGTCACCACCATGTTCTCAACATCTAGAATGATGCCTGGCACATAGTAGGTGCTGAATAATCTTTATTATTTGGTGGGACGTCACCACTAGAAAGAACCTGGGGATGATATAACCCGACACCATGTTGTACAGATGAGAAAACTGGTACCCACGAGCTGAAGCGTCCTGCCCAAAGTCACATGGCAAGCTGGTGGAAGAGGGGGCTGTAAGCCCCGTCCTGGGGTAGGGCTTATTCCCCACATCAATCTGACTGGCCCACGACTGAATTCCACAGCAGAGGAAGAGCACTCCTTATTGGAAACGCAGCCCATTTGATTTTAATCTCTTTGTCGCTCTTCCTTTAAGCTCTCTTGTCCCCTACGGACCGCGGAGTCCTAACGACTCTGCCCAGGCCTCAACCTGCTGGTCTGACAGAGTGTTCACTTGCCTTGACTTATGTAGATAAAATGTCACAAAGTGGACTTGGAGCCTCCTTCGCACAGAACCCAAGAGAGTGTGGCTTTTGTACCTAATCAAGGACCTTCAATGCAGCTGTGTCCAGCGGTGGTGTCACAGCCTCAAAGAGTAATTGCCTGGAAATGAGGCTGGCTCAAAATATCTCCGATGTGACAATCAAATTCTGTTACCACAGAATCTGGCATGGAAAATTCTGTCCCATTAGGTCAGCTAATTGCAAATGAGTCAGTGACTCGTTTTCCCCATGGTGAAGGGACCATTGAAAGATGAGAGGCTGAAGTGTCCACTGCCTTGGCCTGGTGATTAACGCCACCAATGAAGCTTCTATTTAGTCTGGCGGGAGTGGCCGAGGCTGGCCTGTGGCACCCGCCTCACCTTTCACACTTACATCCGGTTTCATGCAGGGTCCGTAAGCATGCTGGGCACAAACCCTGGGGTCCAGAGAGCTCTGCCCAGAATAAAGGCGCTTTTTGTTGAGCCCATAACAGGAAGTTACTATTTTCTGGGTCAGATCACACACTATTGCTACTGATATCAAAATGGAGGTAAGTCGCAGTTACTACACTTTTGAGAGAGGTATGTGAGGTGTGCTTGTGGGTACGTGTTGGTGTTTGTACGTGTGTGTACATAAGTAGTCGAAGGTTCTGTCCAGTGGCTGAGGCATAAGTCTGTCCAGCTGTGACTGACTCTGGGCCTTCTTGGAACCATATTAAGAAGTTCTATTTTGAGAAACAACTCCCCACACCAAGGGCTGACTTTCCTGCACATGGAGAGGGAAGAATGAGCCCTTTATCCCTGACCCTTACCACATGGGCTGCCACTTGAGCAAGGGGTGAAAGGTGGCCCAGTCAGGAGGACAAACTGTTTTCCTATGAAAGGCGGCTCTCACCGCACCGAAGTTCTGCCAGTGGGCCTGCCTCCAGCCAGGCTTCCCCTTAGCCTCGTCTGGAAGAGGACGTAGCTCTTCCCCAAGTCCTTGCCAGATGATCCATATCTGCTGAGCTTTTAGGGTCAGGATGAATTGAGTTAATGCACATGGAACATTTCGAACTCCCATGCAGTATGTTTCCAGAACGCGTCAGCTATTGTTAATATTCTTTACATCATAAGATCACGGTCCGTTCATGATAGAGAAAAAGCCTTAAGGGTCCTACCTCTCATTTTACGGATGAAGGAATTGAGGTCAGGAGAGGGGAAATGAATGGCCTGGTTGAGGTTACATAGAAACTTAGTGCCAGAGTAAGGATCCATTCATTCATTCATTCCATCGACGAGTATTTCCTGAGTACCCACGAAGGCCCAAGCCCATGCTGGGCCCGGGGAATATAATGGTCAGAAAAAAGAGACCTGGCTAGGTATAGTGCTAGTATAGTGAGGGAGACATATTAATTCTGTAATCACACAAAACATAACTATGGTATTACGAAGGATAATAATAATATACACAAATAGTGCTGTGAACCAGGCCCTGTTCTAACCTTTATTAGCTCACTTAACTCATTACCCCCAAATTTCACATGAGGAAACTGAGGCACAGAGCTCATGAGAGGCAGAGCTGGGATCTGAATCTGGGAAGCCGGGCTCCACAGTCCTGCATCTCTGTGGCTGACGGATTTTTACTGCCTTGGCCCAGAATACGAGTCCAAAGCAGAGCACCCTAAGCAAACCCTGTAGCGTCGTCACTGGGCCTCTGAGGTCGGGGGCCCTCGGGGCCTGGGCTGACCTGGGATGGAGATTCCGTGAAAGCTGTGGGACTGGCAGGCAGGGCTGGGCCTTGGCCATACAGATGAGAGACACGGAACAGCTGTCTAGTCTACGCTGCGTGTATTTCTAGTCACACAGCTTCTGGTTGATCACATGGTTCTTGAGCTCTCGGGCCCAGTTTCCATTCGTGGCTGCTGACCGGGTCGGAGGGTCCATGAACATGTGTTGAGTGAGGCTCAGACATATTTGTAACCATGTATCGGGTCTGGTTTGCTTTCACTTTGGGGTCGGGCCTGAGAATGGGGGACCAGGGAAGGCGAGGCTGACACAGTCCCTCAGTTCAGTTTCTCCGATATGAACGAGTGCAGCATCGGTTGCAAGGGGGGGAGGAGTTTCTGATATAACCAGACCTTACGCTGTGAAACCTCATCCATCGGGGCTCTCTAATTCAGAACTTGTGGGAGGTCAAGCAGGACTGGAGGTTTCTCTTCCTTTTACCCAGGAAGAAAGCACGTGTTGTGCAAATAAGCAGTATAAACACGGGCAGATCGTTTTGAGCATGTAAATGCTAGGATGCATACAATTATTGCACTTCACCGGTGTGTCTTCTCAGTTCTTCAAGGCAAATCTGGCAGGCGTACTTGCAGGAGTTCCGTTTTAGTTATTCTTCTGCTGATGACCAATGGCATTCCTTAACCATGGTCTACAATTGCAATTTTTCTCCAATTCAGACCGATCTTTTCCCCAATGAATCTGATACAATGAAGTGTGATATTTCAATACTCAGGTTTGGAACAGTTTGGCCTCTCTGCTCAGGGCTAGAACTAGTTAGCCCTGCAGTAGATTCTCCCTTGTATGCTCCACTTTAAACCAAAGTACCAGGAAAGGAAAGAAAGAAGGTACATTGGGTGTGTGGTTCCTCTCTTTGGAAACTTGAAACTTACTGAAAATCGTTGCAGTAACCTCTTGAATTTATCTCCCACCGTCCCAAACACACAGCAGTATAGTGGAATTGAGAGTTGGAAAACTTGGATCTGCGTCTGCTTTGTCACTTAACATGACCTGGGGCAAATTACCCTCTGAGGCTGTTTCCTCATCTTTAAAAACTGGAGAAAAATGCCTTCTTCCAGAGGTTGCTATGAGAATTAAGTGAGTCTGTGTATTTGAAAGTGCCTAAAACAGAGCTTGATGCATAAATGTTCATGAAAAACAAAGCAGGATTCCTTAACTTTAGCCTGTGCATTCCCCAGGGAAGCACTGACCTCACTCATCAACCTGGCAGAGATGTGATATAATTAACTTCTCCCCAGCCCACTTTCTATATGGAGACTAAGGCATAAGCCAAGAAGTGCACAGTGTGTGTGTGGTGGGGTCAGAGGTTGTCAAAGACCTTGCCTAAGGGCCACAGGCAGAGGTGGCAAAGAGGCCAGCCAAGGACCCTGTCGCTTCTCACACCTCAGCTGGATTCAAAGAGCTCCTCCCTGGGCTTTCTTTAGTCCTCAGCCCTTCGATTAAGCCCGGCTACTAAATGATAGTGCTCCAGTCGGGGACCTCGTGGCTTCCAGAGCGGAGGCTGCAGACCTATCTGTGATCACCAGGGACCACGTGGGTCTTGTGGAGACCCTGGCTTCTTTTTATGGCAATGGCTTTAAAGATATCACCCCCAGAAAACCAGCTCCAGAAATTACATGAGGAGGGATGTGGGCGTGGAAGAGAGAGGGAAGATAACGCCGGGAGCTGTGGCTTGCACTGGCCACTTGTTGCTTAGACCAGCGTCTCCTACCGGAGCGTCAGCTCTCCCAAAAGAGGCTCGTTTCTGCCTCATTCTCCACTGCATTCTCAGAGGCTGTGGTGGTGCTTGCCACACAGGCTCCCAACAATCACTTGAGGAAGGAATGAATGAATGAATGAATGAGCTGCTTAGCCTGTGTTGCTAATCGTGACCCAGTCTATGGCAGCAGCTCTAAGTCATTGGGCAGATCACAGAGCGGAGCACGGACTCCGCTCCCAAGAGCAGCTGTCCCTAAGGAGCTGGCATCTCTGTGTGACGCAGTTGGAGACCTGCAGTGAATACCCCAGGTGGCTGATTTAGTGGTACTAACTCCTTGGCTCGTCTGGGGATTATACCAGGGATCCCCTCGATACTGGAGCTGGAAATCAAAACAAGACGCCTGTTTGCCCCGAGTGCCATGTATCGTGGATACGTCCTCCTTGGTGCCCTCCCTCAGAGGCGAGCCTGCGTGCCGACGGCTGATGTAATCGCGGCCTCCACCCTAGCTCACCTCCTGCCATCTCCCTTCTAGCCTCCAGCTTGGGGGCAGAGCTCCCTGCCCCTACCAGCCCGCTTTCTGGTCCATGCTGTGAGTGCCACACCCAGGCTCACAAGCCCGCCGTGGCCCCTACACCGGCGGAACGGAGTATGCGTGCTGGGCATACCACGGGATGTTTATGGGGACTCCGCCCCATTTACTCCTCTGTTCAATAAACACTCAGAGAATGCTGACATACGAGAGGTGACAGAGGGTGTGGTACTGAGGAGCTTGGACAGCCAGGGTCACCCTGCCTGTGTTTAAATCCTCAGGCAAGTTTCTCTTACTTTCTTTCCTGCATGGGTCTCTCTGAGGATGTGTAAAGTGCGTGGCACCGTGCCTGACACGTGACGCATGCTCAGTAAAAGTCACTTGTTCCCTTTGATAGGTGGTGTGTCCTGTGACCTGGAGATACTAGACTTAATTTCTGCCTTTAAGGAGCTTTGGGGTCTCCCGCAGGAGTCAGGAAAGTCAGCGATGATAATGGTGTGAGAAGTGCTACCTACAGAAGAAAGCCCAGGGTGCTAAGTGAGAACGGAGGAGGGGCGCCCACCAGTCCCGGAGGGAGCAAGGGCGTCGTGTCGGCAGGTGCCACGAGGACAGGGCGATGCTTGTCCTGAACAACAAGCGGAAGAGGTCGAGGAGGAGAAGCGAAGCCAGAGGAAACAATATCAGCGAAGACATGGAGAGGACTGCGCGGGGACGGCGTGGCTGGAGCCAAGGTGGGGGTCCGAGGTCGCCGCCGGGAGGCCAGAGAGGCCAGATGGTCACGAGTCTTGAGAGACACGCTAAGGAGTTAACTTGACTCGGAAAGCGGTGGCATGCGAAAGAGGAGAGGATGTTCTGGCCAGTTGGGTTCTTGCCAAAAGATTCTTTCAGCTGCACTGTAGGGGATGGACCGGAGCTGGGGCAAGTTTAGCGACGTGGAGACCCGTGGGAAGGCTTTTTGTCATCGTCTGGGTTGGGTAAAGACCTGAGCCGAGGCAAGGCCAGTGGGCGTGCAGAGACGCTGAGGATGGAGAATCGAATGGAATCGGTGGCCAGCGGTGTTTGGGGCCAGTGCACAGGAACGTGCCCGAGGCAAGTAGACTGCCCAACACTGGTGTTACAGGTGCACCCTCCGCTTCTAGTCACCACGGGCCACGGAGGGGCGATTTGGTTTGTTAGACAGTGAGGAGCCAGGGGACGTGTGTGGCCTGAGAAGGATCTGATAAAGGGCCCACTTCGGGGGGATTCCTCGTGTGAGCTGGACTGACAGAAGCACACGTGGGAGACTGAGGGGCCCGTTAGGACGAAGCCGAGATAACAGCCCTGACGGGAGTCGATACGGGCCTGCGCCAGGAGGATGGTGACGGTGATGGGAAAGGAGACAAAAGGCCCGACCTGCAGGCGGCTGCCCGAAACAGGACAACAGACATGGCAGCTGACTGGATCCTGGGATTAGAGAGGTCAAAGAGAGGGCGGAACACGTGCGCCAGAGAAAGTGGAGCATGACGGTTGGTGGGGCGCCCACTGTGGACAGCCACTGGAGGGCAGAGGTGACCCTGCGGAAGAGACCATCCTCTCCTTGGTGACACAGAGTATACACAGGGTGCCTATTAACCGTGTTACACTGGCTAGACCTGGCGCCACGCATGCCAGTGCCTGGGCAAGACGCAGGACCGCCGAGCAGGACCGCCCACTCACCTGCGCGGGGCTCCTGTGGTACGGCGGGTAGTGCAGCGGCCCAGAGATGGCTGCCTCGTGCGGCAGGGCCGGGTACTGGCTCTGCATGGGGGGCGGGTGCTGGTTGCCATAGCTCCCGTAGTTATAGCTTCCCGTGTATCTACAACGCATTAAGCATTGACTATTGTGAGTAACAGCAGTGAGAACAAGTCACTTTGACATCTTTAAAAATCAACCTTTTTTTTTTTTTACTTTTTATTCTCCTATGCTTCTTCCCCCCCCCCCCCCATTTTTCTTTTCTTTTTTCTTTTCTTTTTTTTTTTTTTTTTTCCTTTCTGATTCTTGCCATCTCCACTCTGTGGCTTTGTTGTGGTAAGTTTAAACTCCCAGGGTGACGTTCCTTCTCCCCTCAGCACACCTCCCTCACCACCCAGCGAGCTCAGGGAACAAAAGCCAGCCCTGAGCAAAACATAATTAGTGATGGAAACCTCCAGTCCTGTTCTCTTAAAAAGCCTGAAGTCAAATAGGAAAAAAAAATTAGACGTTACTTTGGGATTAATGTTTTTGAATTGTTTGGGCTCTGTATCCCCATGATGGGTGAGAATGTAGTACCTTCTCTGAGTTCACGCCTGGGAAGAGACACCATGCCATGGTCAACCAGGCATCAAAGACCCCAGTTCCGGGCTTCACCGCTTTTGAGCTGTGGGGCCTTGGGCTACTCTCAACCTCGTTTCTCCCACCTGTTAAAATGCTGCACATGCTTATTCCGAGGGTCACATATGGAAGACACGCCGTCAAACAGAAAATCCTATGGACGCATGGGATAGCGTCATCATTGTTCTTAATACCAACTTTGTAGGAAAGATGCTAATATATGACTACGTGGGTGTCTAGCCTGCTGTTCCTGCAGAATCCAGAAGCTCTCTGAAACGATTTTCAAAGTTTACTCTAAACCTGTGAGAAAACACTCTAAGAGGCCGCCTGAGAGAATGATGGTTGCCCTACTGACTGATCAGGGGCACCCGAATCTATGTCAACAACTCAGAGTACACCCACAGCTGGGCCGGCGCCCACGCTCAGGGTCGCCACCTCGTGCACTGTGCTGGGCCACCATGAGGAAGGGACCTGAGAGGCCCTCTACTTCTTCCCCACGCGCTCCCTCCACTGTGTCCCCCAAAGCTAGTCTGTCAGAACTTAGCTTGGGAGGCTCGCTGCCCCCACACAGCAGGAAATCAGGACCCTTCTTAACATCTAAGTATTTTTCAGATCACTGCACGTGAGACATTGTAAGATAAGTGTCTTTTGATAAAGACAATGCATGATGGCAAAAGCTACTTTGATTCAGGTAACACTTTTAAGTGGATTTGCGGTTTATTCATCATAGCAACATCGCTATATAATGTGGGCAGAATGAATGATTTATTCAGAGTCCAAAGCACCATTGGGATTTCCTGAGCCCCATTCATACTTACTGCCTTCCAGGGACCTCTAGCTCTCGGGTGGGGAAGCCCTCCTCTAAATGGTCATAACAGACTCGGACCTACCAGGAAGCTTTATAAGACCACAGAGTACAGAAAGAGCCACCTATGGGAACTGCTGAAAGGGAGTTTTCAACTTGAGACTCTAAGGACACAGGCTTTGGAGGCCAGGATAGGTGCTCAGTCTGGAGCCCACATTTACCAGCTGTGTGATCTAGAGCGACTGAACTTTGTCACCCAAACCTCAACTTCTTCATCTGTAAAATGGGCTCACTGACACCTGCCTCGCCTCGTCGTGGTGGGGACTGACGGCGTGAGACCGTTATACCCCGTACGGTGCTGAGCACACGGCGAGAACTCGACCAAGGCTGGCGCTCTTCCTGCCTTTTGAGAAAACAACTGCTAAGTAAACCCTGTCCTTTAAAACCGATTTTAAAAGCAAGGCGACATCCCGGGAAGGCCACCTACCCGTGCTCCTCTCTGTGGGGATAAACTGGTACCCTGTGTGTGACCGAGGAAGAAGGCACATGAGTGCTGCGCATACAGGGGAGCTGCTGGGAGTTTTCGGCTGGGGACCCCGCCGCCGTTGTCACCGTGTATGTTAGAGACCATGTGTATGACTGCATCGCACCTGCGGAGACAAGTTGAGGTGTATCAGTCACCGATACAGCTTTTGCACCCCCGGTTCTTCCTTAGAAGGTTTCAGTCGCTTTATATTACTTTTTTTTTTTTAATATGCCTACAGCACCTGGTCTTCAGGTGGTCTCCCATCCAAGTACTAACTAGGCCAACCCTGCTTAGCTTCCAAGATCAGACATCAGGCTTGCTTAGGGTGGCATGGCTGTAGATCATGGACCGTGGCTCCAGTGGGGCACAAACCCAGGACCTTTCTGCATGTAAAGCAGACGTGCTGACCGCTACACTATGGAACCACATCCTCACATTGCTCTTAAGCTGAAAGTCAAAATTTTACAAAGTATGTGACTCTGGCCCTGCTGACCTCACCAGAAGCATCCCCTACCCTTTGCCTTTTTTTCTGTCTGATCCAGCCACATATCTTTTTTTTTTTACAGAGTACCACAATTCCGAGCACCACAGGGCCTTTGCACATGCTGTTTCTGCTGCCCAGAACCCTTTCTCTTCCCTTGGTACCCACACATTCTTCATATCGTGATACGGAGAATCTGTCTACTGACCCCAGACCAGATCAGATCCCACTCCTCACTACAGTCCTTCATGTGCCAACCACAATCTGTAAACTCACACCCATTAATGAATGTGATTTGATTAATGCCTGTCCCACCCCCTAGATTAGGGGCCTTGTCTGTTTTGCCCACAGTCGCCTCCCCACAATGTTTAGCACAGAGCCTGACAGCCAAAAGACTTTCAATAAAAAACTTAAAAGGAAGAAAAGGGAAAAGAAAAGTAGG
Source organism: Eonycteris spelaea (assembly GCA_003508835.1). Classification (NCBI taxonomy): domain Eukaryota; kingdom Metazoa; phylum Chordata; class Mammalia; order Chiroptera; family Pteropodidae; genus Eonycteris; species Eonycteris spelaea. The sequence goes on from PUFA01000023.1 coordinate 5,187,418, forward strand.
AAGAAATAGGAAGGGAAGGACAAGGACAAAAGAAAGCTCAGGGCCATGTAGCTCAGACAGGCACAGCAAAATAACTTTTCAGCACTCGACAGGCGTTAAGTATCCAACAAATTGCTTTAAGAAAAACATAAGTAGATTATTGGGCTCTGCTTGCCCAGTTCTTTTTGAAGATTATTAGACAGTGACCTTAACGGTGACCTATTCCATACATATTAATTCTACTAATTTACTTTTTAATTGGATACCCTGAAAGTACTAGGGACTGAGAAAAGAAACTGATAAAATTAGAAACACTCAAGATGCTTAAGAATTTTATGAGGTGGTTAGAATTTTAAAAAATGGTAATTTAAGAAATCACTAATAATAATAAGCTCATTTTATTTAATAAACTCATAACAACAATAAACTCATCAACTTAATTACTAATAAATTCTAGAATGTTGACAGTGGAAATAATTAAAACTAATATAGAAGGTAGAGGGAACAGGATTCAATATCCCCTTGTAGGCACATGAACAACTAAACAATTGGTCAAGGGAAGCCATTTTTAAGAAGTAAAAGAGAAAACTTGGTCCACCAATTCTGTATATTCCGCAGCAGACCATTTCTATCTTAAAATTCCTCTGGAAAGATAAAGAAAAGGTTTTCACTTTAACAGTTCATTCCATCCCATCCCAAGGACTCTGCAAATAAATAGCACATGAGAATAGTTGCATTATTTTTACATGGAGCAAAGAGTTGGTGGATCAGCATTGTGCCAATTATGTGACAGAGACCCAGTAAGGAATACTTGTAAAGGTATCTGAGAATGGAATCCTATTTTAAATACATTTATTATTAAAATAACTGTTTATTCTTAAAAGAACTCTGTATTCAACCTTTTGTAAATTAGAGGATCTTTTGGAATGCAGATAACATCTTTCTTTTTTAATGAAGTGACGAAGGTGCATTTTAAGAGCATGAAAGGAGATACCGTCAATTGAGCATCTAATATGGGCCACGCACTGTCCTAAGTGCATTACAGACACCCTTAAAAGAAATAGCACATTGTATTAACCAATGTTACCCCAATACACTTAATTAAAAATATTTTTTTAAAAAGAAATATTACCCCAGTTCATAGATGAGGAAACGAGAGTTAAATCTAAAAGAATTTAAGGGCATGCACAGGAGTGCAGAAGACTCAAGAAGATAAAATGAAGGTGGAAGTGAAAGAAGAAATCAAAACAAATTTGGAGCAAAATGTGTATGTGCTCAGGAGTGAGGCGAAACAAGCATACCCTAATGTGCAACGATTTCCTATTGGTGGGCCTTAAACTTGGCTCAGAGTTGTTCAGGAGCCAATACTGACAAGTGGGAGCCATGAGATAGTAAAAAATCACTCAGGAGTATACTGTCCTTGGAATTGAGAACAAACAGGAATTTCTTTGAGCCACTTTCATGAAGAGGCAACTGTGAACTGTTCAACAGTGTCCGCAACAACAGCCTTACGGTGGACTCTGTGTCTCGATTCTTAAGACTGTTGTGTTTTTTTTTTTTTTTTTTATCGGAAGCCAATCCTTGGTTGACCTCACAGGTTGCAAGGACCTTATCAGCTGACAATCCTTATTTTTTATTTTTTTTTCACACCTACAGTACCTGGTCTTCCTAAGTGGTCTCCATCTAAGTACTAACCAGGCCCTACCCTGCTTAGCTTCTGAGATCAGACGGGATCGGGCAAGACTGTCCTTAATGTCAACACTAATTGCAGACTACCGGTGTCCACATTAAAGTCCAGTTCAGGAAAACCTAGAGCGTGAAGGAACTTGCCCAGGGTCCCACAGTGAGTGGCCTCTGAAACCTGGTCCGCCACGTATTTCCACTTACTCTACCATAATGTTTCTTTGCTCTGGGTCCTACTTCTGGCTGTAAGATCTTAGGCAAGCCTCTTAAGCTATATGAGCCCTTCTTTCATCATTTATCTTGAAGGACTATTGTGAGGATTAACAGAGATAATATATATCGAGGCTAGTATGGGGGGGGGCTTCTAGTGATATTCAAGCACTCTTCATTATGAATTCAGGAATTCTTAGACTTGCTTAAAGTAGAAATGTTCATATTTCCCATTTCAGATTCCAAGAAAAAAAGACAAGTTTCTTGGGTCAGATTCTGTTACTAGGATTGGAATATTTGAATAGCAACAGTAATTTAGCTAATTACAGCAAACGTCTAAACATGTTTTTCTGTAAAATCGCCAGTGGTATGGCTAAAAATACCCCCTCCTAGTTTGCACATCTACATCATATTTTCCCCCCAAAAGATAATGACTTTAGCAGACTGTTAGGCACCATTGATAGTAACTGCAACAAGAATAGAAAGAGAACTCCCCCAAATTATCATGTACCAGATGCCTGGATTTTGCATGATTTCCCTCTATATTTTGGATTACTGTTATAATTTCTTTAAAGTATCCTTTTTGTTAAACCAGGTTCTCTCTTAGGTGGTGGGATTGAGGATGGTTTTTAATTTTTTTCTTCACTTTGCTTATCTGTATTTTTCTATAATGTATATCACATCTGTGAAGAGAGAAAACATTATTAAACTGTATTAAGCAAATGTTATAATTGGAAGTGGAATTGGAGGGGGTGGGAAGTTTGAGAGAACAATGAGCCAGCCACAGCAAGCAAGTAATTAACCCTTGCAACCCCTGCGACCTCGGGAGAGCACAGCGAGGTCAGTGGGGATTGAAAGGGGGCAGCTAAGGAAGCCGAAGGATTTTTTCTGTTTTCCCCCAAGCAGTAGGAAGACGCAGTGATAATAGCCATCACCTGAGAGAATGAAGCAGCACTTACTTCTGTGGGAGCTCTTAGAGCATAGCAACTGTTCCTTATTCATCTCTGTATCCCCAACAGAGGGTCTGCCAAATAGTAGGTGTTCAGTAAATTTTTGTTCCATTGAATTTGTTGTTGAAGGAGTAAATGCAGCTAGAAATAGACGTTATCAAACAAAAAGCTAGTGGAAGTCTTGGAAAAATGGGCCCCTGTGGTCTGAGAAACAAAACCCCTAAATGGCCATGTGCCAGCAATCTAACAGATCCACTCAGGCAGGCTTAAGCAGATTAACACCTACTGGCTTGGGTGAGAAACTCTTTTTGCCTGGGTAGCAGAAAAGAACACCCCTTGCATTCCCTCTCCTACCGGTGGGACCTCCAGCGAGAAATGCTGGTTCTTCTTTTTTTAAGGAAACTAATAAAAGAAAATCTGTGCCGCTAACGGTTTGTGCTTAATTTTTAAGACAGCTCTAATACTTTTTATTTGTTGGTAAGGCAATATAACAAACCTTCTCTCTTTGTCTAATTCCATCTTTCTCTTATTCTCCCCCTCCCCATTCTTCTGCCCCTATTTGAAAGTCTGGGGATGGTGCTAGAAACCCCTGATCTTTGAGAATCCTATAAAGATCCTGTAGGATTTGAGACTCCTATAAAGATAAGTTGTCCAGGTTATAATATTGAAACTGGTAGAGAGGTACATTTTCTTTCCTTCCTACCCCCAACAAAACATTTTCTTCCTGGAAGAGATTTTAAAGCAGGACTGGAAGAGTGCTTGGGAATACAATAGGTGATCAGTAATGATTTGTTGAATAAATGAATGAATGATTGATTGATCATTCAACATAAACCTCATGCTAGTTTCTTTTTATATGTCGACTCATTGAATCTTCACCCTAACCTTTGGAGGTTAACTAGTATTACCTGCATTTTTAGGTGAGAAAATTGAGGCCCAAGACTTGCTCAGGTAGGAGACAGAGTTGCGATTTGAACTCAGACCTGCTCTTCTCCAAAGCCCTTCCACAGCAATTGCCGCTCACATTTGAATGTGCATCTGAATCTGCAGCTCTTGTTAACACGCAGGTTCCGATTCCGTCAGTTGGGAGTCCAGCCAGTGAGTCTGCGTTGAAAACAAGCTTGTGGACGACAATGCTATTGGTCCACACTTTGAGGAGCACGTGTCTGTAACACACTGCCTCCTGTCAGGCATTCGGTATGTTTAGGGCCACTGAAAGTCAGAAGTTGTGAGATTCCAGTACAGACTTCTGAAATTTTAGACTAGAAAATTCTCAGGTGCCCTGGCTGTGCCCTTCCTTCAGATCTTGGACTTAACTGTTTGAGCGGTTTCCCCCTCAGAATTCTGTGAACCATCACAGATGTTGCTTAGGCTCTGAGCTCACCTAACTAAGCCTTTTGTTAGTACCTTCCTAAATGTGAGCTCTTCTAAGCACATCAGGATTCAAGAGCTGCTCTGCCCTCTACAGTAGCCACTAGCCTCAGGTATCTATTTAGATTTAAAATAAAATAGTGAAAACTTCCAGTTCCTGAGTTGCACCAGCCACCTTGCAACGGCTCAGGAGCCACGTGTGGTTAGTGTCTACTGTTGTAGACAGCTCAGATTTTTAAAGAGAGTTTCCATCACGATAGGAAGTTCTGTTTGAACAGTGTGGCTTGACGATATTTGATACCAGACAAACATTTCATGTAGTCTTCAAGACTGAGACAGGGAAAGATTTCACACATATATAAAATATCTCCATTCTCATTGGCTGTCATCTGTCCTCAAGGTAGTTGTGCTTAAGGATAGTCACTGAAGTTGAAAACCTCATCTGTTTGAGTTAAACTTTATCAGCTTTTCCATCAATTAGACACAATCTCATTGATGAATCTGAACAGGGACAGTGTATCAGTCAGTTCCCAGAGAGATATGTTGATTCACGATCTAGCCCCTGCCTCCCCCTGCAACTTCCTCTCCTGCCACTCCCTGCCTTATTTGTCTACCTAGTCAGTTTTCAGTAGGCCAGGCTCCTTCCTGCCTCAGGCCTCTGCACATGCTGTTCCCCGCTACCTAAAATGTTCTTTTCCCCTCCCCAGCTTTAATGTGCCTGACTCCTTATAATACTTCCGGTCTCAGATAAATGTTACCTCCTCCGAGAGGCCTTCTCTGACCACCATCTAAAGTGGGTCCCCATCTTATACAATTTATAGCATACTATTATTTTCACATGACCATGTGAAATTATATATTGACCTGGTGCTTTGCTTCTGTATTGACTCTCTTACCCACTGGAATGTAAATATCAGGAAGGCCGCGACTATGCCTGTTTTTCTCACTTCTGTACCCCCCAGGACATGGCACAGATTAGACAGGGAATATGTGGAATGCGTAAATGAATGAATGAGCAGATTAAACCTTTTTCAGTCCCAGCTTCTATTTCCTGATTCTATTCCTTTAAAGAAAAGGCAGCAGCAGGGATGGAGGAGGAGGGAATTCACTGGCAATGACAACCGGCAAGTTCTGTAAATGAGTCATCGTGGGCCGGGTGGCAGGGCGGCAGTATCCATCATACATATCCCACTTGGTTGAGCTACCCTCAGAATAACTAAGCTTTTGTTATCTGGAAAGGCTAGGGGCCAGTTATCTTTGTTACATCCTCAACCGATGTAGAGAAAACGCAGCTGGGCAGGCCAGATGTTCTACAGTTAGTGCCATTTATGAGGAATTTGCCTTTATTTCTTTAGGCATCCTAGCAGCTCAATGATTTAATTTGCTGGTTTTGTGTTGCAGGGAACCCATGGTGGGAAGCTGAAAACAGGAGCTTAATAGTTAACTTTTATTGTCGTCGCTGAAGGAGAGAATACGTACAATGACATCATAAACAAGGTCTTAGAACCCTTTGGTGGCCTAACCCGGACAGAGCTGGAGCTTAACATTTTGCTTTCAGTGACATTAAAGAATTGCAGCCCAATGTCATGTTAAGGGGGCAGGTCATTTTGGTACCACCTGCCACACTCCTGAGGAGGAAAAGAGCCAGTTTTCCTTAAAGAAAGTGAAGGTTTCTGAACTTCACTGGGCATGAGGGAAGTGGCACGCTCACGAAGTTAGGGGTGAAAAATGGATAAATGGGCTAGATTTTTCCTTGTGGAAATCTGGAGTGATATGGAGTTCTTCCTTTAACCAGTTCTCTTCCCGTGGTATTGCCATAGAGGTTCAGTGTTAGGTGCCTAATATTCCTTTCCTTTCACTTTCTTTTTCCCTTCATTGTGAGAAACAATTAATAAATACAGTCCTAAGAAAACACATTTAGAAACACATATAGGTGTGAACACAGAACTAGATACCCAGATGAGCAGAGTGGCTGTATTCCTAGTGAGACTCATGATTCATTGGTACTACTTTGTGCTCACCAAACAGACAAAATACAGTTCTCTTTCTCATAGCTGAAAAACGGGACAGTGTCCATCAAAAGTGAGACACTGATTTGAGGAAGAATCACAAATGCCTGATTGGCCTTGACTCTCTCAGTAAGTCGAGCTTGATAATACGTATACCGTCTGAGCAGTGACATTCAGAGTATGCTAGGAACCCAACAAAATAACTAGACCACACACAATTTCATTTAAGGTGTTAATAAACTGTTTTAGCCTAGTTACTTTGAGTTTTTCTGCTTTGCTTTGTTTTATTTTACCCACTTCTTTATTTCTTACTTCCTGGTTTGGGTCTTTTTTAAAAAAAATTGGTTTTGCTTTTTTTCCCTTGGTTAACCACTTCAGATCCTTTTTCAGAAAATAATGGTATATAAACAAGCAATAATTTTAAGATGGAAATAAAAATTAATGGCATGAAAACCATATGTCGAGTTAACTTTAAAAAAACATGGCAAATTCATTTTATGTGATTTACAATAATTTCTTTCCAATTTACAATATTGTCCAATGAAAAATTACACAAATCCCTAAATTTAAAAAGCCTACCATAATTTCCTGTTATTTAGGTATACATCATGCATAAATACTTTGTGCTTTATGATTATAATATCTATAAAACTATATATGTTGTTAGGAAAGTATAGTTAAGTTTCCTCCAAGACCATGACCCATAATACATACCAAGATCCAGTCCAATTTACCAATGGAGTATTTCAAAAGTGGTACTTGAGGAAAATATTACATGTAGTTTTATATAGGATGACATTTTTAATGCCCCCTGGAGATATCTGAGAACAAAGCTGGAATGTGCCAAAATCTTCAAAGGTTACAGTCATCTGAAGAGAACCTGGTTCACATTTGTATTTCTAAGAAGCTACTTTTATGACTCTTGAACACATTGCACAGAAATCGCTCAACATATTTATGCTATTCCTGAGGCTTTGACTGTCACACCTGCCACACCTCGAGGCCTTCACACTGCTACGGAGAAAGCCAGGAGTGACTCACTAGCGGGCAAGAATTATGGAGAGATCCTAGAAGTCTCTCCTCCGCACTCCTCCCGTCCCCGCGTTTCCCTAGCACCTCCTTGTTTGTTACGTTGCTACGCTGCAAGAAAGGTTCCAAATTGTTTCTGCTTCACAAAGCAGAACTGTTTTATTTGCATAATTTCCCTGTTGGTTTTAGAAGTAAGGATGTGACTGACGGACTTATGGTGGGGGATGGGAGCGGGTTGCAAGCAGGACAGTCAGGCTCCGAGCTGCTCTTCCTGCCCTCCATCCTCCCCGGGTGAGACGGGGGCTCGGGATAGCTGCCCCAAAATTCCAGGCTTGGAAGACCCCTGAGCAGCTGAAGAGCTCTGAGCAGTGCTTGAGGTCCCTTCCCTTTTTATGTGCAGCGAACAGTGTTGTTCTTCGTGATTCCTCTTCCTGAGCCTTCTAGGCAGGAATTAAAACCACCCACAATGTAGAGAAAATGGGAGGGAGGAAGGAGGGGGTCATGTTCTTCCTCCCCAAGGTGGAGAACAAAACATTGGTGTGAGGTACATTCATGTGAAACACTTGGTGATGCTCAGATCTAAGTTTCCGTGGCAGAGGAGGACCCACCCTAGCTGTGCACCCAAAGTGAAATCAAATCTCTAATGCCATTTACCGACAAGCCTCATTTTCAGTACCCTTGAAGAATCCTGCCTCCTTAGCTGCCCCATGACAAAGGGCCACTGAGTGTCGGTAAATTTCTACCCCAGCAAAGTACAGAAGAGGCAGGCCTTTGCAGGCTCTTCAGCATCTGCTCATTTCCCCTCTGAGTAGCTCCAGTTCTGAAGAGAGAGGAAACTTTAGGGAAGGAATTATTCAAAAGACTGCTGGGCTTTATACATCAAGATCCCTGAAAATGGCATGCTCTCTCTTGCCTCCGGGCCTTTGGTACTACTTACTTTCCTGTCTGGAATACCTTCTCTCTCATTAGTCAGCCTTTCCAGACCCTCCAAGTGCAGGTGGAGGCCCCCTTTTATGCTCCCCTAACACAATGACCCTTCTCCCAACTTAGCACTCATCACATTATATTCTTAACTCATCAGAACCCTAGCCTCTAAACAGTAAGCTCCCAGGGGGCAGGGACCTCGTTTCTCTTTTTGTGTCACAACTATGTGAAGTGTTCAGCACATAGAGCCACATCAAGTGAGACGATTATGGGAAGGTCCTTTGTACATCGTAAAGTAACCTCTGGACATTAACGAGCAGCTAGTACTGTCTTGTAGTAACATCGGTTTCCCATTGTCTCGGTATTCGAGGTCCTCCAGGATGCGACCCCATCTTACCTTCCCATCCTTGTACAACTCCTTCACGGACCCCCTCCATTTCAGCAGTTTATCAGTCTCTGAAACGGCCCCTGCACATGTGCTCACACAGTCTTCTGCCCAGAAGGCCCTTCTGCCAGACCTTTGTCAGCTGAAGTCAAGTCCCAGCTCAGATCCCCCTCCCTTGTGAGGTCTTCCTTGAGACCTCCCACCAGATGGAGTCTCCCGTTCCTGGGGGACCCCACAGCATTGGTTTGTACCTTATCTCTCCTGTCTCGATTGGGGTTGCCATGGCTTAACATATGGCTTCCTGTCTGCTCCCCTTTCCAGAGATGCCTCTTTGTTTCTGGGTCTTAGAGAGTTCCCTTTCTCATTTTGAAGAATGGCCATGTCTTAATTTATGTTTTACACCATTTGAATAACTTCGGTGGCTTAAGGGTTTTTTGGGCAGGGGGGAGGGGTTAGAGATTTTATCATGTACTTAATCTGCTGACTTGAAAACAGAAGCATAAGGAATATGTACAAATGAATAAAATGAATAATTGCAAGTCATCCATAAATCCAGGAAGGTTTGGCATTGTTTGGTCCAGGGCCAGGGGGCGGGGGGCAGCGGGGAGAAGCTCAAGGGAAGAATGCTTCTCAAGAAAGTTCTTATTTTAAACATCAACTCCCCACTCAAAGCCTTCGGGGAACTTTTCATTACCTGTAGTGCTGAGGCCGGTGTACTCGGGGATGGGTTGCTGACAGGGGAGGCGGTGGCACTTCCACTGACGTGGCAGATTTTGCTGGAAAATGATCACTGGTGAAGGGGTATGGCGGCAGCATCCGTCAGGATGATCTCTCTCGACTTCTGCTGTGGTAGGAGAAAAGGTTCTTAAACCCAAAAGGTCAACGGGGTCTTTAAGGGCTTTTAAAAAACGAAATATTCTTCTAATCTTGTGTCATCACTCCTCTGCTTAAAACCCTTCGTTGTTTCCCATCACCATTTGGCATGCAAGCAATTCCCAAAATGCACGTGCGCCCACTCTAAAAAAGACATTACTGCTTTCACACCACTTGGACCGGCTCACCATAACTAAAGTCTTTGGAATCAGGCTGAAAAACTCAGAGCACAGAAGTAAGGATACAGATCAAAGTGCCAAGCAGGGCATCCCCAGTGCAAGGCGGGCTTACCGGTGCTCCTTCCCCCTCATGGCTCGCATGAGTCGTTGGCCCCTGCCTGACAGTGTAGGGATTCTAACAGTTAGAGCACGTAGTCGTCAAACATCAGGTGAATTAGGTGAAAAGACCCTGGTGAGAAAGGGAGAAAGGATCCACACAGAAGGGTAAGTCATGTCGGCTTACTTGGTCAAAGCACTTGCTGCCCTGTGTTCCAAACATCTGTTCAGGGCTCACTCCCCACTCAGTTATGATCTGCTCGTGGTCAGAGGTTGCTCTGCTGGGCGATGTCCTCAGCCTAGCCTCATGCTTAGCGTAAGGTGTCATTAACCCTTTGTGGCAAGTGAATCTTTTCCTTGCTCGATCTATCAATACGGCACCTATTGAGCCACCTGTCCCAGTGCTTCTGAGCTCCCACGTGTGCACAGCCTCGTCCCTGTTGGAGCCCCTCTCCCTCCCCCCCCCCACCGTTCAGCATTGATGGGCATCGTGCCTTTTAGTTTGACTTCTCCCACAAGCCTGTCTTAGTCCCCCGATTACACGGTCAGGATGTCCGTGGCAGGGACTTTTCCTTCTGGTTTATGTATCTACCCATGACCCGATTCTAGGGACAGAACTGAAAACTTAAATTTGCAACAACCGCACTCATTCCTTAACTGTTTCTGAGACCTCCGTTTAGCACACGATTTTCAGAAAGAGTATCAAACCGAAAAGATTTGGCATTTTCAAGTAGTACTCTCCATTTTCAATTTATAGTAGGTTATTTCATGAGAAGGGATGTGAACACTTAACACGATGTTCTGATATGCGAGTTCCTGTGCTCAAAGTCATATATTATTCTCTAACCTCCCCAACCGCCCTGTAAAGCAGGCATTTTTATTCCTATTTTGCAAGTCGGGTACTTGTGGGAGATGACAAAAATTAATAGATAATACATCATTTCGAAACCATCGTTACTTGCATGGCATGATGCCACCACGGATGGTGGAATGAGCCACTTATGCTAGGGGCTCAACTCGTGGGTGCTGTAATCAAGGCTTCCCGAGTGCCGGAGTCAGAGCGAGCCTTGGTCTGACTCCCAAGGGTATGTCTCCATGGCGATATCCTGCTGTCCCATGGACCATCCCAGACTCACCCACCTCCCTGCAAGCTCACCTCTGCTTCCTGTTTCTCTTGAGGGGAAGCAGAATTTGCCACCCCCAAATATGCCTTTTGTGTGTGTGAGTGATATTGCTTTAAGCTGGTTATTTCTTAAGAAACGAAAGACTCAGGAAGAACCTTCGGCCTTCCCCCACCTGCCTTAAAGAATTTAGGTAGAGAATGGAGGACCTGCTCCAGGAAGAGAGCTATTTCCATAAGATAACTGTAGTTTAATATGAACTAGTACGCGACAGGGAGGGACCAGCAAGTCTCCTTTGATCCAAGTCTCTCTGTGTCCCGTTGTTAAAGATGGCCCAGCAAACATCTGTGTACCAAATATTTGCTTTACCACCTCCGTGTGAATTGCCTTCCTGCCCTTTTAAGTCCCCAACCACAAGCCCCCTTTCTCCTTGTCTTATGAAGCATGTAAGCCTCAACTGTCTGATTCGTCTTGGGACCCATATTCTTATGGAACCCCATGTGTATATACATAATTAAGTTTGGTTAGTTTCTCTTGTTAATCCATCTCATGTCAATTTGATTATTAGATCAGCCAGAAGAACTAAGAGGGGAAAAATCTCCCCTCCCTCACACCCTCTAGTTTACTTATTTATAGGCCTTTTTCCTGTGATTCTGTCATCACGCATATTACCATTTGCTGAGTACTTAACTATGTGCCAAAAACTCTGCTTAATACTTAGCACAGGTCTCATCTTTACAACGAACTGAGACAGGAAGTATTATCCTCTCTTAACAGATGAAGAAGTGAGTCTCTCTGTCAGTAACTGAGTAGAGATTTGCCTCAGTTTGGTCTGGCTCCAAAATCTGGTCCCATTTCCTTACAGATCACCTAGTCCAATCTCCTCATAGCACCGATGGGAAAATAAGACCAGATGGTATAAAAGCTTGGTCCCTAGAAGGGCCATTTGAGTTGTGAGCTGTGCTCTTCAAAGTCTCAGAAATAAGGTGACAGGGGTCAGTTGGGGGCTTTGGGGTGACTTCTTTTTGGAGGAATTTATCAGTTTTCTCCTTAATTGCACCTGGCTTCTGTGTACACACACACACACACACACACACACACCCATTCATCTTAGATTAATTCTTTCGGCCTAGGAATGCTGCCGAGGAAGGTCTTTGGCTTAGCGCTGAGGCCACTGGATGCCCAGCAGGTGATGCACATCTCTGTTCCTACACCCCTTCTCCATGGAGCCTGCCCCAGTCTCCGTGACCTTTGCACCCACAGGGCTCAGGCCAAAGTCTCCCATCCTGAAATTTATCATCATTTCTTCCTCCATCCCTAGGGTGGTGCCTTTTTCAGTCCCGTGTGGATTTCAGCAAGGTTCGGGTTTTGCTGAGTCGCTGTGAGATGCGTCGCCAAAACTAAACTGTCCCTCTACCTCCCCAAAACGGGTCCTGTAAGCCCCGGAGCCGGCACAGCATTCTGGGTAACTGAGTGGGAGTCAAGATCCAGCTCTGCCACTTAGTAACTGGGACCTTGATGAGTGACTCTTTGCAAATGTTAAAAATAAATTAAGCTGTTCATTGAGCCCTGGCCCTGTGGCAGCTACTACTATGCTTAACCACTGTAGATGTATTGTTGCATTTTAGCCTCATCATAACCGTCTGGGAATGATATCTCCTTTTGCAAAGGAGAGACAGTTAAATGCAACTGTCAATATCATTGTACAGTTATTAGGTGGCAGAACTGGGACTCGAACCCACGACGGTGCCCTTCAGTCATTCTGCAATGAGCCTCTCTGAAAGGGGGACAGTAAAACCTACACAGCAGAAGCACCGTAATTAGCAATAGTACACACTAGGTGCTTAATAAATGGCGATTATTGTTATTCTCTCTTAACTGTCATTAATTGTTATTTAATTGTGTTGCAAACTCGTGCTATGATCCTGTGACATGACTCTGGTTTATAAAGTCAAGTCGAAGGATAGCACCAAGTGCTTAAAAGGAAAGGGTCTCCAAAATGAAGAAATATTTGCTGAGATGTTACTCTCAGTCAACAAAGATAAAAACAGAACACGAAACAATGAAAACGTAAGATGAAACAATATGAAAAACGGGAAACCCTAGATGATAAAAATGGGTTTCGACTAGTAGTGTTAGCACGAGCAGGCACCTTAGAAACCATCGTATACAACTCTCCTACGTGATAGACAAGGAAACAAAGATCTGACAGGTGAGGAAATTTGCCTAAGACCACACCGTTTGGAAACATCAGGGCTGGGCTAGGAGACCAGTCCCCCAGGGGAGGTGTCCACCGTGGGGCTTCAAGCTCTCTCCCTTAGGCTCTGATGGGTTACCCAATGGGCCTGATAATTTTCAGTCATCTTTCAAACAACAGGAGTCTGCAGAGCTAACTACGACCAGCCTGCTGTTGTGCTGAATAGAAAGGAAACTTAAGCTCACACCCTGACTCCACAAAAGCTACAGTGTCCTTAAAAAGCAGAAATCAGTCATTAAGATTACTGGGTGACAAACAGTTCAGTGCCAGGGCTCCTAGCCATGGGAGCAGGGCAAACAAACAGGAGGGGGAGAGGGGGAGGTGTGAGGTTGAGGGGAAGAGGGATGGGAGAGGAAGGCAAAAACAGGAGAAAGGCTACCGTAGCTGACGTCCCCTGCCTTATTTCTCTCTCCGCACTTACCGCCACTTATTCTATATATTTAACTTTCTTATCTTTACCCAGTGCCTCTTTTTTACTAGACTGTATGCTCTGTAAACACAGGGATTTTTATCTTTTTTCCCACATACCCAGTGTCTAGGACAGTGCCAGGCCCCCAGCAGAGGCTCAGTGAATATTTGTGAGGATGAGTGAATAAAACGAGCAAGCACCGACTGCTTATCACATGCATTGTGCCAAAGGTCTTCTAATTTTCCAACAACACTAGAAGAAGGTATTATTATTATTATGTTCAATTAGTACATTGGGAAACGAAGCCTCAGAGGGTCTAAATAACTTGCCTGAAGTCATAGAGCTATTGAGCATCAGAGCCTGTTATGCAAAAAAAAGTATTAGGAGAGAAACAGGAGATTTTTTTTCCTTGTTACGTAATTAATCACGTTATAGAATCAAAGCATTCTTTTTTTTTCTTACGAAAAATTTCAACATAGAAAAGTGTAGAGCATTTTAAAATGAACAGCAGTGTATTACCACTGTCCTTTATAGTATCTTAACATTTTACTATATTTGAATCATTTTTTAATTGAAGATAAAGATGAAGCCCCTGTGTTCCTTTCATTATCCCTTTTCTGTGTTTCCTGTGTTCATTCAGAGGTAAACACTATCTCAATTTGTTCATATGCATTTTTATTCTCTTACTACATATATTCATGTATCCATCAATAAGTTATTTTCTGTTTTCAAACTTGATATAAATGGTATACTTTGCAGATTATTCTACGACTTGCTTTTGAATACGCCCTTCACACATCCAGCTCTAGTTTAAGGGCCATTGTTTGAATATACCACAGTTTTAAAATCCATTCTTCTGTTAATGGAATTTAGGTTATCCACAATTTTTCCTTCTTAGAAACTGGCTCGCATGAAATATTTTGAACCTGTTTCCTTGTGTCTAGGACCAGAAGTGGGATTGCTGGGTCCAAGAACACCTGCACCTTCATTCTTACCAGATAGTGTGCCAAATTGCTCACCCAGATTTTTTACATTCCTACTGGTAGTGAATTAAATATAATATACGCCAATCTGAAAAATGTGAAACCATATATTCTTTTCATAGTTTGCATTATCCTGATTACTAGAAAGGTTATTATTCATCTTTTCATATTATAGTCCATTTGAATTTCCTCTTCTATGACTTGCCTATTCATATTCTTTGCCCATTTTTCCACTGGGGTTTTTGTGTTTTAAAAAGTTATTTAGAGGGAATTATTACTTACTCTAGATATTAATCTTTTGTTGTTATATGATTACAAAATATCTTCCCCCTTTCTGTGGCTTTTTTCATAATGTTGTTTACAGTGTGCTTATAAACAAATTTAAAATCCCAGTGTAGCCAGTTTGGCAGTATTTTCTTTATGATTAGTCCTTTTTTGTGTGTCCTTTTAAAGAAATGATTTCCTATTCCCAGATCATAAAGTATTATTCCACATTTTCTTCCAAAAGTTTTAAGGTCTTTTATTTTTTTCCCATTTAGATGTTTTTTTTTTTTTCAGAAGTTGTAAGGAAGGGGTGTAATTTTATTTTATTTACCTAAAACGCTTGTCCCAGGACCTTTATCCACTGGTTTTTTTCCAATGGGTTTTAATGCCATCTCTAACACATAAAGCATCAATACAATCCTTTTGTTTTATAGACAAGCATCTGATGAGAAGGCAAGTTTCATGTCAGTCTGTCTTGGGCAACACTGTTCTGTTCATCACTCTATTTGTCTAACACTGTTAGAACAGCACACTGTCTTATTCCACGGTAAACCTGAATATCAGGCAAGCAAAGCCCTACACCTTGCTCTTCCTTACCTTCAAAATGACTCTACTATCTTGGTTTTTATTTTTGCTTTCCCATATGAATTTTAACATCAGGTTGTCAAAATCAAAGGAAAAGAATTAAACTGGAATTCCACTGAATTTATGTATTAATTTGAAGAGAACATCTATCGATGTTGAGTTTTTCTGAATATGAACATGCCATATTTCATTGCTATTTTAAGTATTTCTTCTTGGAGGTCTTCATACAATTTTGTTACAAATTATTCTGTAGGTAACTTTTAGTTTGTTCTATTATATATTATATGATACACATACATATATATGTACAATATGAGATTATATGTGTGTGTATATATACAAACTTATTTTTTAATTAGTGTCCAGTTAGAGCTAAGAATGTCAATGACTTTTTAGAAAACTGAATTCAGGAGCCTGGCTGAATCTTTTATTTGTTCTGTTAGTCTGTAGATTTCCTTTTCTTTGTCATCATAACATCAATAGATAGAGAACATTGTGTATTCCTTTCCAATTCTTTATTTCATTTCCTTTTCTTATTGAATTGGCTAGAACCTCCATCAATATTTATTAGAAATAATGTTAGAAGCCATTCTTATCTTATTCATAACTTGAATGGGAAAATGTCTAAAGTTTCGCCATTTAGTATGATATTTTTTGCAGATTTTTAGATGTCCTTTAACATATTAAGTAAATTCCCTTGTATTCCTAGTGTGCTAGGAGTATTTGTGAAATCATACTTGAGAACTGAACTATATCACATAGAAATGATCATATGATTTTTCTCTTTTAATCTGTGAATGAAGTATGCTAATTAGAATCCTACTTGAATTCTTGATTTTTAAAAACTTGCCACTGCATTTGATCACTAGTATTTTATTTAGAATTTTTCATCTGTATTTATGTGTGGTTGAGCCACAGCTTTCTTTTCCTTTACTATTCTTCAGAGATATTGAAACTGAGATATTAGCTTCATAAAAATGAGTTATATGACTTTCCTTTTGTTTTTATTCTCTGAAACATTGATTTTCATGGTTTTATATTCATTTTCATAAACTAAGGATTTTATGTGTCTTAAAAGTCTAGTGAAAGTTGCCTGTAAAAATATTTATGCCAGATATTTGTTAAGGGAAGAGACTTTCTCATTACTGTGATTATTATTTGATCTTTTTACTAACATCCTAGTTTGTGTTTTTAGTTTAGTATCATTTGTCTGTGCTTCTTTTATCTTCCCAATTCTTGCCACATCTTAACTTCTCATATTTTTCCATTTTCCCCAGTAAATTATGATTCTACGTTTCATGATGATCCTTTCATTTATTAACATATATCCTATACATTTATGAAATCCAAGCTCTAATTTTTGTTAACAGTCTATCTAGTATTCCAAGACCTTAGCATGCTATAACTATACCTTGAAGATTCTCTTCTTACCACCCCATGCTGTATCATTTCCTAGAATTTAGTGTTACCTTTTTGAAAGACACAAAATTTAGTTTTTAAGTAGAATAATTAATTTAATGTATTGACATACTTTTAAATTTCTCTCGTCTTAAAACAGGGCCCTCAAATTCTTTGATATTTCTTCCCCGAGAATTGGGGGTCTACACACCTCCTTCAATCTTGATGGACTTGCGACTGCTTTGGCCCACAGAGCGTGGAGGAAGTGACTGTTTATCTTCTGAGATTGGATTATGAAAGGCTATGTGGCGTTCCCCTCATACTGCTCACATGTGGCGCCCTGAGCTCACCATGTGAAAAGTTTAGCTGGTCAGAGGCCACCACATCATGAGGAAACTAAGCCCCATGGAAGGGCTACTTGAGGGCACCTTTACCCTGTCGTCCTAGTTGTCAAGTCATTCCCAGTCCAGGCTCCAGACCTGTGAGTGAAGAAGCCTCCAGGTGATTCTAGTCTCCAGCTGTTGATTCACAACCAGCCTTTTTGGTCTTCCCATCCAAGGTCCCAGACCTCAAGAGCAGAGACAGGCAAGCATCCCTGCTGTGCCCTGTCCACATTCCTGCCTCGCAGAACCCATAAGCATAATAAAATGACCGTCTTAAGCCTCTCAGCTTTGGAATAATTTGTTACACAGCAAAAGTAACTAGTACATTGTTGTTTCTTGTATTCCAGACCTTAGCTGTGGCTTTTTCTTCTTACGAATGCATCCTTTAATCTTTTGGTTTTTTTAAAATGAAGTTCTAATGGGTAGCAAATTCTCTTAGTCTTTGTATAACTGAATGCCTTTACTTTGCCCTCACTCCTGAATAATGGCTGACAGGAATTTGCTTTCAACACTTAAGAGATATTATTCCATTGTCTTCTGGCATCTCTTTATAATCTAATTATTATTCTTTTTTCTCATAGCTTAAACTTTTTTTAATACATCAATACGTATTTTTAAAAAAAATCAAGGATTTAACCAATTTGTCTAGTCTTTTTGTGCCATGCATCTGAGTCCAGGGCACTTGTCTTAATTGTGGTCACTGAAAAAGCGTGGGTTTTGTGGTCAGGTAGATTTGATTTTGAAACACACACCACTTGCCATATTAATCTTGGGTAAGAAACTCTCCAAGCTCCCTTTCTATCTCTGTAGGAAGGTACCTATTATCCGCTTTGCAGAGTTAATCAGAGAATTAAATGGTAGTATGTGCTTCCTAAACCATTGGTTATAACGATTATTATTACTTGCCTTTGCCTCACGTTCTACTTTGGCTTCCTCATCTGTTATATTAAAGGCAGTAATAGGGAATCTTGCAGGTGGATGTGAGAATTCAATCAGAAAGTGCCTAATGTGTCTAGCGTATACTAGGCCCTCACTAAACGTAACTTTTGGATTAGTAGGATTCAACTGGAGAACGTTAGAAGCAGCGTTGGCGGTGTGATGCGGCAGGAAGAACACGAGCTCTAGCGTGCACAAGGTTCCAGGCGGAGCCCAGCTCCGTCTGCCATGCGTCTGTGGGCATGGCCCCCTCTCCTCTCCGGGCCTCTGCTTCCTTTCCTGCTTCCTAGTGTCTGGTGGGGGGTGGGGTGGGGGTGGGGCGGCTGAGTGACACTTCTAATGTCAAGATCCTGCAGCTTAGCAGATTCTGGGAAAGAGAGCGAGGCCAGGGCATCTGAGCCTAGGAAGCAGTCGGGACGGCTCGGTCATGGCCACTGGGTCTGGCAGCTGCTTACAGAACCACTCCCACGTGGCCTCCCCAGCTGTGCCCAAGTGAGTGAACTTTGATTTGGGGCTAGGCCAGAAAGCAAGTGTGTGAAAAAGTGAAAACTTGGGGCATGAATACACAGTCCTGCGCCCCTCAGCTGTCAACCCCAGGGCTGTTTTTCAAACTGTTTTATGCCAAAGTACTTCTGAGAACTATTGTCGCCTTCCAGATGTTCCCAACAGTGGAATAAGGGGCAACTGGTGAAAACCCCGAGTGAAGAGGCAAGGGCACCTGTGCTGACTTGGGATCCAAGTACCCTTTGAACCGAAATCAGAGCAGTTAACCGAAAATAGGGTTTGTTTGTTTGTTTTTTTAATAAAAACTAATTTCTGCAGCTTTGCTGGGACTTAAAAGTTCATTGTCTGCCAGCCTACCTTTGCTGACAAATTTTTCTAGGAACTGCTGCTTACAGAAAGTCTGGCTACTTTAGTTCACAGCATAGGCTCTTTCAGTGAAAAGGAATTAGGGAGAAAAGAGTGAAAAGGAATTAAAGAGAAGAAAGGAGTCAACTACCTTTGAAAGAGGCTGTTCTGAGAAGAGGTGATAGAGTCCCCCATGGGATCATTGTCATATTCCACACGGTCATTGTAACGGTCAGCCCGCTAAGCTGACACGCAAACCCCGCACCATTCAGAGCGACAGGGATCGTGTGGGAGTTATGAGATATATAGAGCTGGCCCCCGGGGCTGGGGGAGGGGGCCAGCGAACAGAGGGCTTTTTCCTAATTAGCTGTTTTTATACAGGGAACGCATGACCCAAACACAACCACCAGCTGTGTCTTTGACACATACAGGCAGAAAGGGGGAGCTGGGCTTTTGTCCGCCGCAAATTCTTTCAACTTGCCTGTCACCCCAAGCTGCAGAACTCAACAATGAGTCAGATGAGCAAGACCGTTTCAGACAGTTTGCTAAGCAGACTTGGAAACAGGTATTATTTCAACACATTTAAGGCCGAAAAAATACTGTAAACGTGAAATTAGGTTAATACCGCTTCCTTTTCTAAAAGACCTGTGACCATTCGTGCCATATTCTGAAGTGTGTGTGGTTCAGAAGAAATAAACACATTTTAAGGCACGGTATTGCTCAGTAATAGATTCAACCCATTCATCGAATCCTAATTGTTCTGTCCAAACAGCCTTTATCACATGGACTGTTAACTTAGTCAAAACAAATGCATTTCCGAGAATACTGCGGCGTTACTTTCTCTGTCTAATGAAGGGTACCTAATAACACACCTGACGTCAGTGTACGCATCAGCAAATCGAAGAATAAGGGGTAAAGCAAGCAAAAGATGTTTGCTGTGTGGGTGTGTGTATATGTGTGTGTGATATTGTCGATTCTTTGATTTTGCAACTGAAAAAAAATCTCAAATATTTTTCAACCGTCTGCTCAACGGAAAGCAGTTACGCGTGAATGATTTTCCCAGAGCCAGCGGTAACATGTGCTACCAGTAAACTGTGCGAGCTGCAAGTCGTCAGAATGCCACGCCTGATGGCACTGCCCAGGTAGCAGCCACCAGCACGTTTCCATGTACAGCTCACGGAGCAGGCAGGTTCGGAGAGCTTCCCAACGCGGAGATGAAAGAAGCCCGCGACAAAACGCTTCTCCGACTGGGTAAACACAGTCTTTCATGGACAGAGCTGCTTAGAACAAAATCGTGCCCTCTTTGTTTCACCACATACTCACTTGCTTGTATAGCACAACTGGAAAACGGTGACAAGACCATGAAAAGCTAGATGGAAAAGTGTCAAATTAAACCCAGAGCAAAACCCAGAGCTGATTGGCTTAATTGGAGATAATGAGAAACGAAACCACATCTCTACTTGCAAAGTAAAATAGAGAACTGAAGCAATTACCCAGAAAATTTACCAACAGCCCTTTACCAAAATGCCTAGAAAATTGAGGCCCAAGTGTTTTGAGTTTTCAGATGCCTGGATAATGCCTTGAAGTCCCACCTCACGTTGCTAATGGTGACCTGGACTCAATGCACACTCCATTCTTTCTGACAAAAAACAAAAACTGTGTCCATAGCGTTCACCCCAAGTGGGTGGTTAGGAGATTGTTATAAGCACCTCTGGGCAGAGATTTCAAGTCCCAGTACACTGGAAAACAGCAGATGAGGACTTGAGGAACGAGAAGAAAACCCAAGGAGTCAGTAAAACAAAAGGAAAATGAATGCAGAAGTCTTCTAGGGATTACACTGGGGTACGTTTGCAAGGAAAACTTGATAAAGCTCTGCCCATCGCTGGAATGCCAATCAAGCCATCTGCAAATGTTTGAACTCAGAGGCTCCTTTAAGTGCCCTGTCTTGGGAGGTGCACATGATGAAATCCTGCAAAAATGGTTCTGCGGAAGGAAGATCTCTGGGGACATCCGGCAAAAGCAGAGCACAACCACTGCCATTTTCTCCTGTCTAAACGCAGATACTATCTGTGTGCTAACTTCTCATTTTTCAGATTTGTACACTGCACACCTCAAGCACGCAACACCATCTCTCTCCCCGAAAGTCCTAACAGTACCGCGTCCTCCCCGCCCCAGAACACATGCATTTCAGGGTGACATCCTGTGGTCTCGGAGAGGCATGTAAGACCGTCGCCAACTCCAAGAGGTGACCCCAACACACAGAGCCCAGGGATAACGTGTTTGGGTGTGGGAAGGGCCTGGCGTGGCCTTACCGAAGCTGGGGCACTGTGCAAGGTCATGTCCCGGATCACCCTCGTGCCGAAACAGGACCACATCAGGAGGAACTGCTGGGCCACTTTCTTCAGGGACCCTTGTCTCTTCGCCGCCACCTATAAGAGAGCGAACGACTTTAACCGGGGTTGACCTGACCTTTTGTTTATTTCTGGCTTTGAGAAACGACAGGAAGGCTTATGGAAGGCCTCCAGGTTCGCAGTACGGGATGGTGGTTTTCAACTTTTTGTTTTTAGCAGCGCAAGTACACTTTCAAAAATGAAATCTTTTTGTCAAGGGCCTTAGGTACTAACTTCACAGGTAAAAGAGACGCTGCCTCCTGCAACCCGCCCCCTCGTGAGGGGGCCCAGGCCACGCCTCAGAACCCTAGGGCTGCGTGGCTGCCGAGGAATAGTCGGGCAGCTCACCGTGAGCCTCTGACCGTGCGGGTGCCACAGAGCCCGGTGATGGGCTGCTGTACCCAGGGCTGCCCTCCCGGCCGCTCACCACCTTCACAACGCAGCGGTCCACATAGTGTCCAGCCACTCGATGTAGGACTCGATGGGAGACTGCTCCTCCAGGAGGTGGTCAAACTCCTGATACACTGCCAAACAAAGGACAAGCCCACGCATCACTGCGCTTGTGTCTGGACAGAGGGGCAGCTTCAGAGAACAAAGGAGAAAAACCGAATAACACGGGTCTCCAAAGTCTTTGCGGGGCATTCAGGAATTCAGAAAACGTCCCCCGAACTACCTTTCCAGGATTGTCCTCCATGTCTGTGAACACTTGAAACCCTGGCCACCCCACGTTCCTTGCCACTGCCCCCCGAGTCCTGCTTGTCTCAGGCAGTTCCCTCTGCTTGGACTGTTTGGGTTTTCGTGGCCCAGCTGAATGACCCTGCTGTGAGATCCTTTCCTACCCTCCCTGCGCCCTTGGCCAGTGGCACTGCTCACTCCTCTGTACTTTCATAGCTCTTTGTTTTCTTTTTCTCCCATTATACCACTCATCGCACTGTGTTATAGTTGGGGTGTGTGTGTGTGTGCGCGCATGCTTTGTCGGATATCCTATTAGCTGGCGCACTACCTGTGACGTACCTGTCATTCATGCTAGCTTGCATGGATGGCCAGAGGCACTGTTGCCCTCTTGCGTTCTGCTCTGCGATTGGGCACAACTGATCCTTCAGATGTTTCTGAACCACAACTATATTAGGCCGGTAGCCTAACCAGACTCTCGGTGCTCAGCGTGTAGGAGATGTTTAATAAATGTTTGTGGATAAAGGAAACAATCTCCGTGCCCTCAGTGTCCACGGCAGTGAAAGGGGATAATCGTACCACCTCACGACCTGTCTGCAGCTGCAAGTCGGGTAACTGAATCGGGAAAGTACTTTGTGATCAGTGAAGCTCATGGAAAACGGGAACATGGTTGTGGGGATCTCCAGTTTGAAACATCTCTCATTCCATTACAGTTTTTTTGTGTTTTTGTACGTGGAGTTCAATAAACCAAACCACAATTCCAGACCCACACATTTCTATATTTTCATTTGAGCGGTTTTCGTCCTCCCATTTCTCTGAACTGGCCAATTTGCCCTCTTTTACTTAGTTGCGGCTGCTACCAGACCAGAGGTCAGCCCCAGGGTCCAGAAGGTCATAACGCATTGGAATGAGAAAGGCTTTCCAAGTCCATGAAGTTGATCTGTCCCGTTTTATAGATGAGGAAGCTATGTCCTAAAGAGATGAAATGACCCACTCAGAGTCAGGGGGGTGAGTTAGTGACAGAGCAGGGACTGGAAGCCCAGGCTTCTGAATTTCTTGTTCTTTCACTCTTTGTCACACTGTGTGTCTGAGCTGTTGTGATTCAGTCAGTGAGAATGATGATGGAGGTGACAATAAATGTGCTAACCGCTAAGGTTTATCCAGCGCCTGCTGCGTGCCCGGAACTCTTCTAGTGCTTTACATGGACACCCTCGCTTCGCCTTACGACAGCCCCTAGAATGTGAGTGTCATGAGGCCAACATCTAGTCTGTAGGCATCGGTGACCTCCATGGTGCTCCAGCAAAAGCTCAGAGCCTGGTCCCTGAACAGTGATTGTATTTTTTCCTACGAGTCAGGGCCACATTTTCCTTCCCCACGAAAAGGAGCCGAGGGGAGACGAGAGCTGAGCATCGCCGTTAGCTGAGCGGAAGAGTTAACAGAACTAGGAAGCTGGATGTTCTCTATTCCCATTCATCTGTTCACTCTGGCACAGACATTGCTGTCACCTCCTCCATGCCTGGCCTGATGCGAGGCTCTGGGGACACGGCCAGCAGAGGGCAGCTAGTGCCGTTGGGGTGCTGCTCACAGCCATGCTTCCTACCGGCCGTCGAGCCGGGAGTAGGGAAAACAGGAGACACGGCGGTAAGAGCTTGGAAGATCCCAGAACCGCTGAAATGTGCCCACACCTTGTTATTTTTGTCTCCTCTGCTCCGCCACAAAGTGACAGCACTAGTGCACGGTGGTGACGCTGAGACTAGACTTGGGGTAAGGTTCACCACCTCTCGGAGGCGGAAGGATCTTCCTCATGGGAGTTGAGGTGGTGATTAAATGAGATCATGGGTGCGGTGAGTTTGACACAGGACCCGACATAGACTAGGCAGGGTCTGTAAGCTGAAATATTATTTTAGTGATGATCTATGAAATCCTTAACAGGGGAAGGCAGGCTGGGGCTGCACAGAGGAAGAAAGAGGAGCCTCACAGGAACCCTGGGGTCAAGGAGGAAAGAAGCCCCAGGGAAAACCCACACGGTCCAACGTTTCAGCTGCTCGCTTCGCTTTGGAAAAGGGGTCTCTAACAGGGCCATCTTAGGGAACGTTACTGTTTATAAACATCACGTGCTTAGACAGGCTAAAGAAAGTTTTCCCTCAAGACAACAGCTAGAAGTCATATACTGGAAACCTGAGAGGCCAGAGGCTCTCAGAAGAAGAGGCCCCCCTTCTCAGAGGGACAGCCACTCTGCAGCCTCCCAAACAATGCCAGCATCTTGGGCCTCACCCCGTTCAGACGGTCAGGGTGCAGCAGCCTCCCACCTCCAGACACTCTCAGCACCCGCCTTTCTGAGATATGACGGGGGGCATGAGGACACCCTTCCCACTCTCATGCACCCTTTCCTCTAGCGGCATGACAGAGGATGGCTGAGTTAGGAACCAGTAAACCCCTGGTCCAGAGTCTCGCCGGGCTGTGGGCTGCCCTGGGCAGCAGGCTGTGATGGGCGTTTGAGAAAGAGCAGAGATGCGCTCGTGATGGTCTCTGGCCCTCTCCTGTCCTCCACTCCCAAGAACAATCGGACCACGTCAGGGTAATAGAGCAGTATTCCTGCAGTCCACAGGGACACAAACAGATGTTCACAGAAGTATGTCCCCATCCGTCCCCTGCCCAAACGTTGATGTCCTCAAAAAGTTCGCCTGCCGTTAGGCGCGTTGACTCACGTGGCCTGCACTAAAAAGCAGGCAGCCTATCCGGCTGATGTACATCGAGAGAGACAGCAAGTTTTATTCTCATTTTTTTATGCCACCTATGGAAATATGCCTGGCACTGAAGGCCACAGGTGAGGCTCTTTGCATGACACTGTGTGCTGCCCACCTGCACCAGGACCCATTTTCTCCTGCAGGGTTGGTTGGCACGTGTCCTCTTAAATCAATTAGCCCCCTCAGCTGGGCCAACCCATTCAACAGAAATAATAAAAGTGGGGGAGGAACAGGGTGGGAATCCCAAGATTCTTCTCCTTTCTGTCTTTGTAAAAGAAACAAACAAACAAACAAACAAAAAGACACAGCCGTGGCCGAACAGCTTACACTGGATGATGAGTTTCCGGTGCTCGTCACGAGAGTCCTCCATGGTGTAAAGGGTCTGCTTGGTGATGCTGTTGAGGTCCACGTTCCTCCAGTCCTCCAGCATCTGGAAAGTGATGTCTGCACTGTGGATCACTGTTCGAGATGCCTGTAAGCCAATCCAATCCACTCGTTAAAACCCTTTCACTTTTTTTTTTTTTTTTAGCTAAGCCTTTTTAATGACCTGCCGCCAGTGGTACTTCGCAAACTACTTTGCAATCAGGAAAACTCAATTTCAGGAAATATGTAGGTTGAGTCTATAAACTCAGAGAGCTGTTCTCTCTTGTGGCCCCCTCACATCTCCCTTTCTCTCTTAAGAAAAACTACCTCCGGGTGGCCTAAAAGCCAGACCAGGCCCTACTGTTCCCAGCCCCTTTGGTCTTGACCCGGCGGAACAATGGGATGATGCCCAGAGACCTGTCTGTCGGCCTTCCGATGGAAGCCTGCGGGATGGGAACTCCGCGCGTAATGACCTGCGTGTCTCCTGCACCTGAGAAGCGACGGGCCCAGATCTAGCCATGGGCCTGCCGCCCCGGGGCCTGCGGCAGCTTTAGGCCCAGGATTTTGCGGTGTTTACTTTTCATATAAATGTATTCTGGAGCAGAATGCAGTCTAGCCTTCTGTTTTTGCTTTTTGTTTTTTGATGTAACTATAATGATTAAAACACACATACATAATTGAGAAGGAGAAAAAGGGGAACACATCTTAAGACTTGGTAGTTTATTGGTGTGTGTGTGTGTAAGAGAGAGAGCGCGCGCGCATGTGAGCGTGCTCACGAGAGTGCTGTGGCTTCCTCAAAAGTCTCTAATAAAATGAAAAAAAAAAGTCTTCAAATGCACATGGACATTAAATGTCTCCTAATGCTTGTGAAGTTCCAGGCAAGGGTAAATATTGACAATGCCTTTTACACCCAGACTGTCAACGCACAAGTAAAATCTTATTTAAATCATTGTAGAACTCTCTGAAGATCAGAGAGACCTAGAACATAGGAACATGTGAGCTGGGTCAGTCTCTGAAGATAACGAGAACAACTGAGTGCAGGATCTAGGATTCTGGTTCAAATACACCTAGTTCAGATCCTGCCTTGCTGCTGACCAGCTGATTGGCTCGGGCGGGCGAGTAGATTAACCTGTTTCCTAAGCCATAAAATGGAGGGTACCAGTACCCACCTCTTACGGAGGGGTGCTGTCGAGGCTTTCTTGAGATAATGTTTAAAAAGTGCATCGTTCGGGGAATAAGACCTCCATAAAGGAGGCTTCTGTTATTCAGGTTGCTCTCTCTCTGTAGCGATCGTGTGACACCTCGGGACCTTTGCACACGGCGTCCCTGCCGGCTGGGACCTTCTTCTCTTACCCTGCCCCTGCCATGGCAACTCTTCTGTCCCGTATGCTCCGATTTAAATGCCACTCCCGTGGCAAGGCCATCTCTAACCACTTTATCTAAATAGGACCTACATTTCCATTGTCCTCTATTTCCATTCCATTTCCTTTATGACATTTACCATTTTAAATAATTTTTGGTTTACTTTTTTTTTTTTTTCTGAGGAGGGCAGACCCCACTAAGCATACACAGTGTCCGGCACACAGTAGGCACCCAAAAGTCTTTGTGGAATGAATGGCTGAGATGTGAAGCCAAGTTGTGTGTGTAGTGTATCTGGAAGGGCCTGGATATTTTTGATCTTGGGTTTAAGTGTTTGGGGTGAGATTTGGGCTGGGTACCGTTTGGTTCTGACTTGACTTGTGGGTGTTTAGGGAAGCTCACCAGGATTTTGCTAAGAGATTCCGTGATGTTTCATTCCCAGCACTAACCCTGGTCCTCTGGCTGATCCAGGCATGTGTCTGATAGCTGCCCAGTGAAGATGGAAAGGTAGTGTTTGCTGGTTAAATGACATCCTGTCTGTGTGAGAGGTGGAGTGTGTGTGTGTGTGTGTGTGTGTGTGTGCGTGCGTGTGTGTGCAGGTGCTTGTAGCCATGTGTGTGGATGCTTTTACCCACACGTACATTAAAGGGCTTTTCTAAACCATCTGAGCCCCAGCGGGAGGCACCAAGACCATGTCCAGTTCCCTGATATGACTCAAGACCAGCTCTTCCAAGCCGGGACCCCCGCCCCCCATGAGTGAGGTGGGCCGAGTGGTAAGAGAAAATGGGGGTGATGAGGACAGTGACAGATGGAAGAGAAAGGTTTGGCTTGTCCAAGTGATTCGTGGCCTGGGGGAAAACAGCTCTGGGGTTTCCAGCTCTTTCAAATTTTATCTGCAGAAAATCTGGGTGGTTAGCTGTCATCTACCAGTTTTGATTGTTAGTGGTTAAGTTAAAAAAAAAAAAACCGAACACATGCAAAGCCAACAAAAATAACCCCAACACCATCTGAGGGCCAAATTTGACCTGTAGCCACCAGTTTGCTCCTTCTGCTTTAAGATCATTAATATTTTATAGAGTCCCTTCCTTAAGGTACGAAACAGATAGAAATGCAAAGCTTAATGCCATCAAGGTATAACTCTGGAGTGATGGTGATGCTACTCTTTACTGTATATATTTTTGTTCTGTTTGAATTTTTTCACATTAAGCATGTCGTTTTTGTGGTAAATAGAACAGAAATCTGGAAAAACAAAATTGGATAAATGTTAAAATACTTACTTCGGGGCCGTGAATTCTCTCTTTTGTGATGACAAGACTAGAACACACCTGTTTGCACACCAACCACGGTGTTGCTACCCGGGGTCATATCATGCCCCCAGCCTACATGGCAGTGTCTGTAGACATTCCTGATCGTCACAATGCAGGTGGTACTTGGGGGGCGGGGCGGCACTTCTGGCATCTAGTGGGTAGAGGCCAGGGATGCTGCTAAACATCTACAATGCGTAGGACAACTCCCCACCACAAAGGATTCTCCAAGCCCAAAATGTGGCAGAGAAACCCCTATTGACTTAAGGAACACACAAACTCGTGGACCTGGGACGCTATCTGAAAGGTTAAGGGGCAACTGACCAGAAATTATTTCATACGTACGTTGAAACTATTTAGTGGTTTGCTCACATTTTTGTTCCCTCTCCGTAGACATTAAAGGTAACAGGGAGAGCGGATGGTTACACAGCCACTCCTCGACAGATCCTCAAGGCAGCTGCCTGTGGGTTTGTCCTCCTTTGTGATGACTTAGCAGGAGTTAGAACACATGACACAGGACACGTACCTGGCAAAGATGATTTAGTGATGTTTGCCGTCTCAGAATTTGGGAAAACCTTCTTGACACTGCAAGAAGAAAAGAGTTTGAATTATTTTCAGGCTTTATGGTCCTATGTTGAATTTTTAAAGAGTGGCTTTCTTACAAAGTAGCTTGCTTATTTGCCTACATTTGTCTTGCTTATCTGACCACATATTAGGCGCCCACTGGCAAAACCCTGCATTTGACTCTTTGTTCTCCCATTTGGACAACTATTTCCTAAAACGCTGATATTTAGGGTACACATATTTCAGAGTCACCCCCACGCCACACTGGCAGATGTGAGAAATTGTAGTGTCAATCGACCGTGAATAAAAGCAATTATTTACTTGTCTTTCACTTCACTAATTGCCAAGCTCAATCACTTCTCCCCATAACTAACTGCAGGAAGCAAGTGCAAGCTTTGAAGAAGGCCCTTTAAAAAGTAATCTGTCTAATAGGAAACCCTGATGGAGCCTCAGTGCTGTATGGTGCTGGGGGTCGCTCCTCAGATGGGACCCAGGGCCTGCACCTGAACGTGGCTTTGCGTTCGTAACCTGTCCATTTTATCGCATGAGCGCCAAGACCTCTTTGTGTTTTGATGATCCTGTTTTTAGTGGACATGATTCGAAGTGGGGTGACCTTGTGTCTGGGGTTTTCCAAGCAGACAAGTCAGGTGTCTGCCTAAGGTCTTCATTCTTACAGAGTCATTTGCAGTGGTGTGTGGTTCCACTCCTTGCACATTCCCGAGGTGTACCCCAAGGCTCCCTGGGACGGGTGGGTGTCTCCAGGGACCCACAGGTGGACGGTCCGAGAAAAAGCTCCATGCTGCTAACTTTCAATGGGTTTGGTTTGTCAGCATCATTAAAATGAGCGCGGGCATTTCTCTCATTGATTTCTCAACTGACGAAGAAAGTCAGAAATGTCCCTTGGATTATTTAACTTGTCCTCAGAGCCAGCCTGGTTTGAAAAACAGGGCGTAGGGCGGAGGATTGGGGTGGGGGAACAGATGAACTTCTAATTTTCCAGGCCAATCAATCGTTAATCCATCTCCTTAATTACTTTTTCTTTAACTTTGTGATGTGGAATTTAGTGCTCGGGAAAAGAAAAGAACTGAGAACCGTGAAATAAAGCGGGCTTTATCAATAGGTGATGGGCACCACAGGCGGCCTCAGAGCCCCTGAATGGGCTCCCTTTGCCTGTGGAGAGAGGGTAATTTGATCTCCTTCATTTTCCTCACTGGGCACTGATTCGGGGCAAGAATGGCAAGCTGTATTCAAATGGGGCTTCAAGAAACATACACCTTAAAACTTTGTTTTGCTTAAAATCATTTCGACTTCGTTGAACAGCACGTGAGTCTTCCTACAAGGACAGACACAGGGGCACAGGGAGACAGGACCGGTTTTCTCAGGCAAACTAACGCCGGGGAACGGAAGGTGACGCTCGGCAGAGAAAAGAGTCCCAGTCCCAGGCCCCTTACGAAAATATTAACTTGGCTTCCTCGTTAGGCGGGGAATCAAGTATGTGAAAACCGCCCCGCAGCTGTTTGCTGCCTCTTGCTCCCGCCGTTTTGTGGGCACGAGCTTCGGGGGTCAGACAGATACAGAGGTTGACTCCCCACCCGTAGTTACTGGCCGTGTGGTGGCTTTGGGAATGTTTCTCTGCCTCATGGAGCCTCGTCTGTAGATGAGGGAGACTGTTTCCGACATCACTGAGGTGACGTGAGGATTAAATGAGGTGAGGAGTATGGCGGTGACGAGAAGAAACTTTGGGTTGACAGACAGACCTGTGAGCAAATCCCACCTCTGCTACTGAACTCCGTCTCAAAGCCTGTTTCCTTTTTTTATAGAAGGAGGTATGCCACTTGGCAAGAAACATTGTGTGAGGATCGAATAAGTTAATGCATAGAAAGCACTAAGCATAATACTTGGTGCTTGATAGTAACAAACCGTAAATGGTAGCTATTATTATTATTTTATTAACAACCTGTGCGAGCTGTTTGGCACTCTGCCCTCAAGCTCAGTACTTACGTTCAAACTTGATGTTTCGCAGATTTTCTGGAAGGTCGTGGAGAGCCACTTTTAGCCACTCATCCAGCTGCTTGGCAAACTTCCGGATCACCTGGGTTAAGCTGGAATGAGAAATGATGCATCTCAGTGCCTCCCGCGTTGCCCGGTCCTTCCCATCGGCCCTACAGGATTTTATTTCCCCTCATGGTGTGTTGGCTACAACCAATAGGTGCCACTCACAGAGCAACTTCAGAGGCAGGGCTGGCAGCCCAAGCCCTGTGGGGAGCTGCTGGGTCTGAGGAGGACACGAATAGAATGTGCTCCGGGGCCAGCGCTGGCTGACAGGAAGACACAGCATGTGCAAGCGTGGAGAAATGCCCACTGCACGGCTCGGTGGCATCCAGAACGCTTCCTGCCAGCAAAACACCATCCTTCGTGTTTTTCGAAGAGGCTTGTGTGAGGGGGTGAGGACAGTGGGCAGCGGGCCTGAGCGCGCCGGTTGGTAATCGGCCTCTGCCCTTCGTGCTGCCCAGTCTTGTCTGAAACCCTCAGCTGGACAGGAACCGTGACAGTGTACCACCGAGCCTGCCCACCCGGCCCGGGCCTCGGCTTACCCAGCAGGAACTGGAAAGCAAGTGTGTTTTTAAGCGGGCACACAACCCCGATGTGGAACTGGAAATCCTATCAGATTTGGAGAGTCAAGGACGCTGGGGACAGGCGGTCGGAGGGGGTTAGAGGGGTGAAAGGTCGGGGGCGGCAGTAGGTTACAATATGAGATGGGAATTTGGAGCTGAGAAGACACTACTAAATACCATTTCCGGGGTGTCCTACTCAGCCCTAGATCCAGCGTCCTCCATGAAGTCCTCCTCAGTCCGGCCCGCCACAGGGACTTCTCCCCATGTTGACACTCACACCATCCTTGCCTGCCGCCAACACTGCCTACCCTGCCCCGGTTCAGTCTTCCGCTGATTCTCCCGTCAGACCATGATCAGGAACTTCGACCTCTCTGGGCAATCCTGCCCTGCTCCTCCGCTCACTCTTTCTTTCTTTTCCATTACGAATCCCATCCTTCTCCGTGACCCTCATACCTCCAGCTCCCCTCTCCACCCCGTCCACCAGCAGGTGGCGTCACCTCCTACTTCTCGGGGAAGACGGACTGGAAAGCAAGAGCGTCATCTGCATGCCGCTCCTTTCCTGCCTAGAATGGAGCCAGCCCCCTGTTTCATCCCCTCCCGTCTTCTCGGGAACCTCATATGTCCCTTCGTCTGCGTGTTCCACCCTTTCATCTCTCCTGGATCACTCTCTCATCGCTTTAATGCATTCGAGAATGGCTCACCTTAAACACAAACAAAAAAAAAACCGCTCTGATTTCCTCACTCCTCAAGCTATCACCCTCTGTCCTCCGCTTCACAGACGTGCTTCTTCAAAGGGATTCGACAGAATCTCTCTGTCTCCTTTTCTGCGCCCCCCATTCACCCCGGACTGCATTCCCGTTCCTTGGTCCAGACGGCTCTCAGCCAGGCAGCAGCCTTCATCCGTGACACAAACCCAACGGGCTCGTGTCGGCTCTCATCTCGCTTGACACCTGGGCCCCTCTGGGAAACGTTTGCCTCCCTTGGCGTTTGTGACCCCTCCATCTTCCGGCTACTCCTCCTCAGTCACCCGGCTCAGCCCCTTCTACCTGGCCCTTCCAAGTCTAGTCCTGGGCCCTCTCTTATCACCGTTATTCCTTCCTTGGATAGCTTCTCCATGCCCACAGCTTCGGTCACCATCTACCCTCACTTTTATAACTCTGGAGAGGTCTTCAGAATTCCACCTGCCTAGAGGACCCCCCCACTCAGAAGCCCCAAAGGCACGTCGAACCCAGCACGTCCAAACTGAACTCCTCATTTCCCCGTCAGACCTGGTTCTCTTCTTGTGGTCCCTGTTTCCATGTGAACTCTTCTTCCCACGAAGTTTCATTTTTAACTTTTTTAATTATTAAAATTTTCAAATATGCCCCAGGATAGAGAGAATAGTATAATAAACTCCAAATATCCTGGACCCAGCTTCAATAATTAGCAACATTTTGCCATTTTATCACATGCCACTCTTTTCTGGCGTGTTTTAAGAAGATTCAAGATTTCGTTTCATTTCAAAAATCTTAGAATGCATTTCTAACGGGCATGTAAATATGTATATGTCCACACACACACACACACACTTAAAACCACCATACCATTATATACCTAACAGAATGAACAATTCCTTAATATTATCTAAAGCCCAATATGTACTCAAATTTCTCTCTTTCGCTCAAAGACATCTTTTAGTTTGTTTGAAGCAGACGAGGGCTACAAATTGCATAAAACAGATAACATCGCCGTGTTCTGCGTCTTCGGCCTTTCAAGAAATTCTGTCCCGTGCCCCTGGTTTACGGGCGGCATGGCGTGATTTGTTCCGCAGGCTGTCCCACATTCCGCTTTGGCTGGTGTCTCCCCTGTAGTGCCGCTTCTCCTGCTCGTCTATCCTGTGGCTCCCCGTAACATGGCAGGTAGGTCTAAAGACTTGATTGAGTTCATCGCAATTGCTGAGGCGGGAAAACTTGGAAAGTGGCCCCTGTGCGCTCACTGCGTCGCCGTGAGGCTTCGCGCGTCTGGTTCCTCTTTCGGTGTAGCTAGTTTTGAGGCTCTGTCCCCGTTACCGGGTAGCGCAGAGCTTATCCCCGAGTTCCCTCTCGCCCTCATGCAGTTTTCCCCCTCTTCTCCATACTCCAGGCTATCACCATCCTTCAGCCAGGCCACTACAATGGCTTCCACAGTGTCCCCGGCCCCGCTCGCCCTCCCACCTCCACCCCATCGTGACGGGGGTTTTGCCCAAACACTGCAATCCTGATCTGTTTCGCTTGTTCCGGTTAAAACTCAAGACGTTTTCATTATTCTTAGGGTGAACATCGAAATCCTCACGGTGACCCCAAAGGCTCGCGCCGTGGCCCTGCCGTCCTCTCCGGCCTCACCTTGCCTCTTCTCCCATCATCCGCACTTCAGCCCCACCGGCCTCTGCCTGGTTCTCTGCCTGGTTCTTGGCCACCGCGGGGCCTCTGCGCGCCTGGCTTCCTTTCATCCAGGAAAATCCCACCCCTCTCTACCTACTCAGCAGCTCACCCATCTGACCTCAGACCAGGAAAACCTTCGCTGGAGCCCCCTGAGACTAGGTCAGAGCCCCCAGCGATCCCTCTGGAAGGGGCCTGTACTGTGACACGTGCTAACTATACACTAACTTGTGTGATGATCTGATTAATATCCACTTCCCACTAGACTTATGCTCCATTAGGAGGGCAGGGACTATGTCTGTTTTTCTTATCAGTGTATCCTCAGAACCTAGCATAGTGCCGGACACCTAGGAGGCACGCAGGTCATGTTTGTTAAGTGAAATGAGTGAGTGGCTCTCCATCCCCAGTTGGACAGACCTCAGATATAGTTCCCACAGGCACTACCCAAATTACCCCCTGCTCACTCCATCCCCAGGCAGCCAGCTTCCTTTCTGTTTCCCCAGGCCCTCGCCATCCTCAGCAGGGCCTCTGTACTTTGCTCCCTCCGCCTGGGAAGTTGTGCCCCAAGTAGCAGCCTGGCTCTCTTCCTTACCAACTTCAAAAGTTTGTTCAAGTGTTGACGACAGTATTTGAAATTGCCCTCTCTCAGCTCCCCTCACTAATCTCAACACTCGCGATCCTGCCGCATGTTATAAAATGATTACTTTGGCTTATGTTATGAAAATCAACTCTAGGAGGACAAGGACAGAGCAGAGAGAGATCTGGTCAGAGGTTACTGCAGGGGTCTGAGCAAGAGAGTGGCCTGGGTGAGGGCGGTGACAGCGGAAATAACGCGCTATCGCCAGATTAAATTATTCTGAAGGCAGAGCCGACAGGATTTCCTGGTGAGTGGATGCGAGTGTGTGAGGAGAGAATGGAGTCAAGTAAGTCCTTCTGGAAGAAAAGGGGTGTGCACCGCCTCTGCCCAGCACAGTGCCTGAGACACGGGAGGTGCTTGATAAATGCTGAACACTGAGTGGGCCAAAAGTACTGCGGTGTGTAATGAAGCAAAGGCTCAAAACAGTATCAGTCAGTAGCACACTGGATCCAACTTCTTCCTCTTTTTTTTTAAATGACATTCTTAAATGTATTTCCATAGGAGCTTCCAAATACTGAAACGTAATGATTCTGCTGCAAGCACTTTGAAGAATTAAACGGCATCTGTCTCGTAGGCATCATACCTTTGCCACAATCGTGACGACTCCAAAAATGTATAGGTCCATTAAACATACTTCATGTTAAAGCTAAAGAAAAAATTTAAACGTTCACTGGTCTAGGTGGGAGGATACAGAAAACACACAGGGATGTCATTCATGAACATCCACGCTTCCTATTTAAAAGTTTTGCTCACTGGTTTTCATGAGGAGTGCTCTAGATGCTCCACAATAATTTGTCCCAGTGGGCACAAGTTTCATCCCTTCCTTCATAATATACACAGTATGTAATGGAATTATTAAAAGTTACCGAAACACGAACAGAAGTTATAAAACAAGAAAAACATAAAAATGGAACGCAGAAGGGAAACAACACACACGGTACTGTACAGGCAAGCCAAAGCTTGAGCAAATTGAATTTCGGCAACAGAATGAAAAAGCTTTTTAAATGGCTTTTGCTATCTCATCTGTAAAGCATGCCCAAAGACCCGTGAAAAGACTTTCTTACATGACATCCATTTGGGCTAACTCAAAGGCCACAATTCAAAAGTGAAAAAATTAAAGATGTCTCTTTTGTACAGACAAGTCCTTAATAAACCCAAGGAATGCTTTTCATGAGATACAGACTGAACCCCAGTTTTGCATGCAATAGCTGTCGATTTGGCTTAATTTGATCGCACACCAAAATTTGCCAAATAGTTAAGGGATGGCAGAGGCGGGCTAACAAAAAAGTCACCGAGACAACAAAACATTTCAGTTTGAAAGCAGTTACTGTTTATTAACTGACCAGATTGCAGAAATAACCATAATATATACCTTAGCTCATCCTTATAATAAGCCTGTTGATCTGGTCTCACCTGTTGTCAGCATCACCCCAAAACAGGTGGTCTTTATCTTCATTCCACTCATTGAGAGGGTAATGTGAAGGGCCACCAGAAGTTGTTTGCTTCTTTGAAGCATCTTCCAACAGTATAGATCTCGTGGATCAGATCCTCCATGCAGAGGATGCCATATTTACCAAGAGACTGAGCAATTAATTAGTAGCGTTATCAGTCAAGGCAGTTGGCTTTTTGTTGATTTTGCCATAACCACGCTTGTAGATGAAGTCATTTATTGAACTTCAGGTTTTAGTACCTCCATGCAGTATATGGCCCCACCATCCTGAGCATGTTAATTAAAGCCTTGCGGAGCTTAACAAGGTGCCATTGAAGATCTGGCGAAGGCAAGAAGGTACAGCACCTTTTAAACCTTTGGGCTCATGCCACTGATGCCTCTGATCCTGATGACACATGCCAATTTGGGTTCTGGAGGTACATAGAAGTAGCCAGCTGTTCTCACCATCCTAGCCATTCGAACCTTGGTCTGTACATCTGCCTACATTCTTCGTGCTGGTACTTAGCTTCTTCATAGATAAGTTTCCTCCTTGCCTTTCAAAGGATCTTTTAGGCAAACTTCTCTCCCAGGTGCTTCATCTTCAGTTCTGTGAATTCCTCACTTTTTCTTAAGGCTTTCTGACACAGCAGGAACCTCCTTCTTCTCTTCTGCACCCTCCATGGTTCTGGCCAGGAAAGAGTTGAATCCAACTCCTAAGTGAGAAGATGCCTCAGAATATTTGGCTGCTCTTGACAGAGGTCAACGTGTAGAGAAGTGCCTAGAGAGACTGTCCTATGGCTGCTGGACCATCGGGGAGGGTGGGCTTGCCATTCTCTGTGCGTGACACATTGCCCAGAAGGAATTATTTGATGCTGGAATGGGGGAGCTGGCCTTTGTCCAAAGCTGGAAGTAAGTAGCAGGACCATTGACGGGGCCTTTCATGCAATTGTTTGATTTTATAAGCTAAAGAAAAGCGAGGAGGGATTCAGCCTGGAAAGGATTCTATTTAGGGACTCAGACACTGGGCTACTGGGAGTAATCTGAACATTCAGGCTGCCCTGGTGTTGAATGAGCAGGTGAGGAGCTGGCCTCCCAATCACCTGGTCTAAGAGATGCTGCCCAGCCCGCTCCGCCTTCCTGCATCAGCAGACGGTGCTGAGAGCATCACCCTGCTTCTTGACATGCTCTCTTTCCATGGTGAGCAAAGCCCTGCGGTCTGACCCTTTTCTCTGCTGACTTATCCGCGTCTCCTTCCTCGACTCTCCCTTATCCATCTTACTCCCCAGGCTGGCACTCCCAGGGCCTGCCCTGCACTTCTGCTGACACACTTTCGCCTCCCTTTTGTGCGGATACCTGTGGCTCCGGCTTCAGCCCTTTTCCTGCATGTCCATTCCACACATGCAACACCCCTGAATGACCTCCAGCAGTGATGCTGGTACAACAGCAACAGTGGTGATGACAGCAGCTACCTTTTAATGAGTGCAGCGTGACAAGCGCTGAGCACGTCACACATTTTCTTATTTAATCCTCACTACCAAGGAGGTATCAGCAGAGAGGTGAGAAGCCGAGGCTCAGAGAAGTTATTTTATTTGCTCAAGGATGCAGCAAGTAAGTCAGAGAGCCAAGATTCAAGTCCAGGTCTGTCTGGCTCCAAAGCCTGGGGTTCACCACTGTCATTTTACGCAGCCTCACATGGTAAATATCCGAACTGCCTACGCACCTCTAGATGCCTTGTGACTCCTCATCTCCAGACCAGGGCCTTCTGCTGCTTTTCTGTCAGGGGCATTGCTATTGCTTTCACATCTCTGTCTTCTCTTTGCTTTGCTCTGATCTTATCCTCCCTGCCCAGCCCCTCCCCCACTCCAAACATGCTTTCTTACTTCTGCTACACCAATCACTACTAACAGCCGCTGTGCCAAGATCACTTGGGAGGTCACGCGCAGTACTCAGAGTTTGTGAAGCTCCTTCTAAGGGTGTGTATACTCTTACTGATGCCTCAGGAGGTATCTTCTCAGTAAAATGGAGGTAGAGATGTAGCCATTATCTAATTCACTTGATCAGTGCACTATTAAGAATCTAGTAACTCAATCCCTAAAGGGGTCCTTCTATATACATATACATGTATATACACACGTATATATAATTTGTATATGTACGGGCATATACATATGATTATAAAAATAATTCAATCTTAATACAGAGCACTTGAAAATGCAAGAAAGAATTAGGAAGAGTGTCACTTCCACTATAACAGGAAAAAGTCAATCTACAAAATCATAACTTCTTTAACTCATCAGAGAGCTGTGGTTAGGACCACCTCTTGGAATTCATGGAAGGACAGCCACTGTCAAAAAAGCGGGGAACTTGGGAAATGGCTCCTCTGTGCTAGAGGGAGGGAACAGGATGTCCCCACAACTGGGTAAAAGAATCCAGCTCACATTTTTTCACAGATTGCTAAAGGCCAAGTGTGAAATCGCATGAACCTATCTAGAACTGTGGAAGCCACAGATGCAAAAGAAGTTCACATCTATTGACAAGGTCTTCCCAAAGGCCTTGCCATGTGCTAATGAGAGACACTGGAGGCAGGACAGAACAGAGACAGTCTCTCCCTGAGGTGCATGCTTGGAGGCGTGGAGCAGCCATGGCTGGCCGAAAAGCATGAAGCTACTGGGACCTTTCTCCCTTATGGTGCGGAAGCCTCAGCTGGCTAGGGGAAAAGCAGAAAATACTGTTGACCCCGGAGTATAGGGAGAGACTCCCTGCAGCTGGGGGAAGGATAAAGAGGAAGAGCTCTCTAACTTTGGTAGAAACCATCACGGGCTCAGAGTATTCGACATTTATCTCTGGATTGGGACAGGATCACTGAAAATGCCCAACTCTGACTGCAAAAACCACAGGGCTTGCTTATGAATGAGTCAAGTACAGGGAACTCTGCCCTCACCTCATCCCCAAACAGGCTAAAGAATGTAGTAGCGTACACAGAGAAAGCCTAAAGCTGAGGATGTAGCAGTAACATTGAGAAAAACCTTCAACAAACAAACTTCCAACCTAAGCACAAGGTACCCCAAAAGAATTTGAATCTGGTGATACAAGATAATCACAGCAACGGCAAAACCCAAACCCAATGAACTCCTGAATAAACTGACTGAATTCCTCATATTAAGAGCCTAGAAGAAGAGCCATGTCCATTTACATAAGTACTATTTATCTCGGTCTTTACTATTCTACACAGTTGGCAGTCATTATAAAATTATAAAACACACAAATTAAGAAAAAGAACCCACTCTCAAGAGGTAAAGCAATGAACTGATCCAGACTATCAAACAAGGAATTTAAAGTAACTGTGATTACACCTAAAGTAAATAGAAAAAGAAGAACAAAGCCCAAAGTTAACGGAAGGAAGGAAATAATAAAGATCAAGCAGAAATAAATGAAGTAAAGACTGAAAAAAATATAGGAACAAAAGCAATGAAGCGCTTTAAAAAGGCAAACAAAATTGATCAACCTTTAGACTCAACAAGAAAAAATGAGAGAGGCTCAAATAAATAAAATCAGAAATGAGGAGGAGCTCAAACTGATACCACAGAAACACAAGGGATCATTGGTGAATTTTAAAAACAATTAAAAACAACAATTGAACCACCTAGAAGATAGATGAATCCCTAGAAACATACAATCTTCCAAAACTGAATCAGGAACAAACAGAAAACCTGAACAGATGGATTACTACGACAAAACTGAATTGGTAATTAAAAAAAAAAAAAAAACTCCCAACAAACAAAAACTCAGGTCCAGGCTGCTTCACGAGTGAATGCTACCAAACATTTAAAGAGGAATTCATAGTCGCAGGCTAAGAACAGAGTTCACGGAAAAGAAAATAGACATCACTCTGAAAGATCTGAAGAGATATTCAATTTCATTCATAATAAGAGAAGTCAAAAGTCCACTAAGAAAAGTTTAAGTCACACATCCTTTGAACCGGGAAGTCATCCCTCTAGAAATACATCCTGCACATACGCTCCATGTAGTGGATGAATGGTGGTCTCCCACCAAATATGTCCACCCAGAACCACGGAGGTGGTCTTATTTGGCGGGGGGGGGGGGGGAAGGAACTTTGCAAATGTGATTGAAGTAAGGATCTTGAGACGAGATCTTGAACTCCTTGGGTGGGACTAAGGTCAGAGGATAAGTGTCCTTAGAAGAGACAGCTGGACACAGACTGGGAGTCAGTGTGAAGACAGAGGCAGAGGCCGGAGCGCTGCATCTACAAGCCAAGGAACCCCACGGATCGGCCGCAGCCGCCCGACGGCGGGAGAGAGAGGCAGAGGACGGAGGCAGAGGACGGATCTCCCTGCACAGTCTCTGGAAGGAAGCGACCCTGCCAACACCTGGGTTTCGGACTCCTGGCCTTCAGAACTGTGAGGGAACGCACTTCTGTTGTGTTAAGCCACCCAGTCTGTGGCACTTGGCTCCTGCAGCCCTAGGAAGCTCATGTGCCGCGCCACGTAGTTAATACGTGATTTGTTCACAGCGTTGTGTGCAGTAGGACAAGACTGGAAACGTCAAGACGACTGGTTAAATTCAATACAGCGGTACGGTATGCAGGTGTAAAAAAAAAAAAAAAGGGAGAATAAAGCTCTTTATAGACTGATGTGCAATGCTCTCTGTAACAGTCCCGACAGGAAACAGACGCCACTTGAAACGGGAGAGTTTATTTACAAGGGGTGACCCATAAACGTGTAGGCAGGCATAGAGGAACCCACAGGGAGACTGCTTCAACCTGGGGTTAGGGTCGGGGGGGGGGGTGGCTGTCACCCACCTCCATGCCCAAAGGACAGCCTGGAAGGCAGCAGAGCCCTGTGGAGGGACCCGACCAGCCTGAGGTGCCTCACGGGGAGGGAGGTGAGGGTTAAGCTCAGGACTTCAGTCTGGCCCCTCTCTCTGATCTCGCTCCTGCCCTCCCCTGCCCTCCACTGGCTGATCCCAGGGGAGAGCTGGGGGAAAGGGAGCCCCATGAGGCAGAGGGTGGCATGGGGCACAGTGGGGAGTGCGGAAGTTGTCCGGCATGACTTCCAAGGTGGTTTTTTTTTTTAAGCAAAGTACAGAACAATAATATGCAGCACGTCACCATTTCAGTAAGAAAGAAAAAAGTATATTATACCCAGTGGTTACATGTGCCTAGCCGATCTGGACAAACCCACGAGAAAATGATTATATTTGATGCGCTGGGGAGGGGATGTGGGTGTCTGGGGAACCAGGCAGGGGGGGCGGGGCACTTTTCACTGTATACCACGTTATACCTTTTGACTTCTGAGCCATATACATGGTTCAGAATGTTCAAATTTCTATTTATATTCAACAACATCAAATTTAATTTTTAGCAGTCCAACATGAATGGGCTTTGCGAGGGAGGCCCCCAGACAGTACACGATTAGATTCCGGAAGAGGAGAAGCCGGAACGAGAAATGCTGGGGCCCAGCCATGAAGAGAGGTGACAAGAAGCGTGCCCACCTGTCGGGTAACGCCTGCAGCACGGTGGGCATCAGCACTCCGGAGATAGCTTTGTAGAGGATGGAGTCACACACGCCGACGATGTTCACCACCGTGGAGGAGCCCAGCACGGGCAGCATGTGGGGCGGCATTCCTTGCCAAAAGTGCAGAAGGAAACTCTGAACCTGTATCGGCCCACAGAGAGGAGAAGAACCGTGAGGTTACACAGCGCCCGCCGCGACAGAGCCTTGGGCCTCCGCCACGGCCAACCCTGCCTGCCATGCTGTTAGCTACTTCCCCTGCCACGGCAGAGGCCACGCCGGCCCGCTGAGGCTGAGAAGGCCCCTGGCCCTCCTGTCCCAAGTCTTCCCCCTGCACATCCGTGTGGCACGCCCACTGCTGGAGGACCCTCGGCCTGGCGGCCTGGGGTCTATTCTGTGCTGGGAGGAACACATGAACCCATCTGCCCCTTCACGCTCGCTGTGCTCTGGGAGGAGTTTAAGGAAGGGGAGGTGGGGTGTGGCTTTTAGAAAGCCCAGAGCACTAGAACTCACTCTTCTTTGGGCCTGCTGGTGCCCGGGGGGCCCCTGGGAGTTCTGGAAAGGAAGGGAACGGCGCATGGGTTGCTGGTAAGAGGAATGCGTCTGGAAGGGAGGAGAGTAGGTACCACAAACAGAAGTCTCCTGATCCAGACCTGTGCACTAAAAACTGGATAAAGTACAAGAGCCTCTTGATTTCCAAACTCATCCTTTTTCCCAAGGAGCCCTGGCCAGTTGGCGCCATTGTGGGATTCTAGGTGTTGATACCTAGCTATGTGGGCACGCCAACCCCAAACCACAAGCACAGGACAGACATATAGTAGGTGCTCAGACATGGAGTTGTTGTTATTAATGTGATGGTCACAGGAACTCCGCTGTGCTGTTGATGAACAAAGGACAGAGTGAATGGCCACAGCAGACAACCCCCTGATGGCCTCCTAACCCGTGTCTTTCGGTGTGTGAGTTGCAGGTGATGGAGAGAGCAGGGTAGGGGGCGGAGCGATGGGACAAGAGACGGGGAGTGAAGGGAAATAGAAAGTCGTTAACTGGAGTATATAACAACGTTTAAAAATATCTAGACGTCAGCCAGCATTGACGAGCGGCTCATCTTAAAGTTAGGGAATTTTTGTGAATTCTCATAGGCTCAACTTGGTTCCTGGACTATGTATTCTTCTCTCTCCCACAGACAGACACTCTTAAACCCCCCACCTGTAGCATTACCCACATTCCTGGTTCCCCATACCAATTCTGATCCAGTGAAGGAGATAATTTAGTATTCGACCCTAGTCAAATACGTTGGAGGTAGAACTATTATTGGCCTTAGCTTTATTTCCTGAGTGCCTACTATATAGCCAGGAACCTTGCTTAGGTCCTCTCATTTAATACTCATACCACTACTACAGCTGAAAACTGTTACTCCCATTTTACAGAGACATTTGTCCAAAGCCAGATAGAAAGTCAGGGAATGGATGACATAGAACCCATGTCTGCCTGTCTTCCCACCAGTCAGTCCTGCGGATAGTTTGTTCTACACATGGTACCTGGGCTTCTGTCCTATTCCTGAGACCTGTCTCTCTCCTCAAACTGCTGCCCCCGCTTCCCAGTTTTCTTTCTGCCCCTGCCCTGGTGACATGAAGCGTCCTGCAGGCCCCTCTGAGAAGTAGGGTCTTGCTTTCCTCTAACCGGACTCCACCCCTGAGCCCAGCCTGGTGACTTGAGCTCAGCTCAGCCCGCCTAGACTCCCCATATACACATTGGATGGGAGGCTCGGGATGAGGAGGAATGGGGAGAAAAGCATGCCCCCCTGACTTCTGATGGGGGAAATGGTCATTGTCAAAAGCATGACCAAAGCGATGAATGAAGCCGGGTTTGTAAATTGTGAAACTCAAGTCACAGCTGTGTTCATTCCACAGTGGTGATAATACTGTAAAGTGTTCATCCAGATTGAAACTTAAAACAAAGAAAATCCAAGTGAGTGGAGGTTGCTTTCCAGGGTTCCAATCCTGGCCCCACTACCAACTATGGGTGTAATGTCTCTACATCCCAGTTTCTTCACATGTGCAATGGGAATAAAAATAGAATTTAATGCATAGGTTTTGGTAAAGAGCCTAAAAAGTACTTCTTATAGCACTTAGCACCTAGTAGATGCTTAATAAAGGTTAGCTCAGTACTGTTAGCATGGAGGCACTACCACTTCCGGGCCCCCCAAAAAATCAGTGTGCCGCCCTAAGCATTTGAGACACCCTTGCCTAAGTTTCTGAGTGTCACCCAGCCAGAATCCCACTGTGGCTCTGCTCACCTGTCAAGGCTCTTGTTCTGCCACTGGGACACCTGGTGGCTAACTGTCAGTCTGGCTGGGCCTGGAGATGGCCACATCTCTAGGACAAGGTGCTCTGCTGGTCCCCTCGTCCCAGCTTATCCCTGGGCATCGGCCTCAGGCTGGGTCCTGGGCCTCCCTGCCTGCCTTTCCAGCTCTGAGTAGGAAACTCCTTTCTCTCTCTCTCTCTCTCTCTCTGCTCTCGCTCTTGCTCTCACTCATTTTGAGCAGTCAGTTTCTAGCAGAAATTCTGAAAAGATCAGCCGCTGTGTACAGTCAAACAAATCTGTGGAAAATCAGTGTCTTTCGCAGGCATCTGTCTGTTTCAAGCCTGTTCGAGAGGCACAGGGAGCCCTGCTCAGTCCTCGGTCTGTGGAGCAGCCTTCGAAGACGGTGTGTTATCCAGTTTTGACCTCCCATCCTACTCTCTGCATTTTAGGCCATTTAATGTCCTTTGGCACTGGTTCCTTGGAGTGAGAAGAATAAGGAAGGAGGGAGAACAGTGTGACGCGTGATAGCTGATGCCTGGGAGTTAGATGTGAAGTGGACAAACATGGTGTTTACGTCAGGAGGTGGAGCCGGCAGGGCCTCCCCGACAGACTGGATGTGGAAGGTGAGGGAAAGAAAAGAATCGAGGTTTACGGCTTGAGCAGCTGGGTTGAGGGGCTGGTAATCGAAGACTTAGAAAACAGATTTGGGGCAGAAAATTAGTGCTCTGGTTGGGCCATGTTAAGTTAGATGTCGAGTCAATCGA
Source organism: Eonycteris spelaea (assembly GCA_003508835.1). Classification (NCBI taxonomy): domain Eukaryota; kingdom Metazoa; phylum Chordata; class Mammalia; order Chiroptera; family Pteropodidae; genus Eonycteris; species Eonycteris spelaea. The sequence continues at coordinate 5,231,366 of PUFA01000023.1, forward strand.
ATTCGGAGCTCAGGACTAAATGTATGAATTGTCAGCTTTTACAAGATGGAGATAATGATGTCTTCCTATATTTAGGCTGAAGTCAGATAACTTATATAAAATGCCCGGCATCATGGAGGCATTTAACAAATGAAAACTTATTAGACAGAAGGAAGAAGCTCTTAACTCTTTGCAAGCGTAAGCGGTAAAATAATGCAGATGCAAATGATTGAAAAATGATTATATAAAGTAAGTTTCCTGGATTTTCTATTTCGGTCTCCTACTGGTGGGGTTTATTGAACACGTGGGCCAGACCTGGAGAATGGAGGGTAGCCAGCACACAGGCACCGAAGTGGATAAGCCTCAGGAAAAGACTGAATCCAAAATATAGGAAAGCTTTCCTTTGGGTTTTCTGAATCCATAATTCTGGGTATAATGATATCCTGGCACAACTGTCCTCCTAGTAGGCCAGTTGGGCAGGATGAGGCTCACTAATTAGATCAAAGAAAAGGCAATGCCAACTGCTGCTCACACAGAAGATCTGTAACACGAGGATGGTAATGGCACCTGGTTACTAGGATCGCTGTGAGGGTTCAGCAAGCTAATGTGCATCCAGAAGGTCTGGCACGTAGTAGGAGCTTGTGAAATAGAAGCTAGTGTTGTCAACAGTATTTTAACACAGCGTCTTTGCAACTCCACACTTGTCGACCTACCTCATCAAAGTTGGCTCTAATGACGGTGTCCAGTATTCTCTGACAGTGGGTTCTGTACATCATAATAAAGGTAGAAACCTGTGGGGGGTGGGGAGGGATCAACAATAAAGGCACACGTTAATACGCATTACTGCTGCCCTTGGAATTTCAATTTTCAAGTCGTTCATTCCCTGTCGAGGGGATGGAGTCCGCCTGACACCTGCTCATCCTGACAGACCCCAGGGAGACTCACCTCCAGGAGGTGATTTCCTCTGCCCCTCAGCTCCCTCCTCTGTGCTCCCACAGCACCTGAGTGTGTCCCATCACAGCACTCGCCCCTGGGATGGAAAACAACAGGTTTCTCTCCCTGCCCCCACTCTCCACCCCCTGAAACTGTGGGCTCTGGGAAAATAAAATGGCATATTATTCATGCCTGTGCATCCAGCATTTAGCACGGTGCCTGGCACATAGCAGAGTTCTAGTAGGGCTTCTTGCATTAAATTCTCATCAGCTGAGAGAGACCGAAAAGTTAATAACCAGTGTGTATTTCTAAGAAGAGGTGATTTTGCTAAAATCACAAAAAAAAAGACATTTGGAAATTCTCTAGAATCTGCTAAGCAGGAGAATTTTATCTCCAGCTTCCTTTCTCCAAGAATTGTAAAGCTGTGGTATGGAAGTTTGTTGAGGCGAGAAAAAAAGAGCAAATTTGATAAAAATAATGATTCATCTAGTTCTTAGATCGAAAACCTTCTCTACAGATATTCTTTGTTTCGAAACGTAGATGTGTACGTGTTTAACATACACTTCGTGTGCTGGTACAAGCATCCGGCCCCTGCTTGACTGTGAGCTTCCTGAGGGCAGGACTCAGGGCTCATTCACTGCTGCACCCCAGCTCCCAGTGCCACCTGTGGACCACGGGAGCTCAGCACCTGCTGGCGCACAGGCTGCATCAAGACGGGTGCCTTAGAGATGTGATAACCTGGGGAAAGTCCCCAAATTCATGCTTCTGATGATTTCCTGCAAACACCCTATGATCCGAACTCTCTGAGTCCCTATACTTATAAAATCTTCTTTGTCTGAAGGATTATGATTTCACCCTATCCTCTGCAGCACATGGGAAAATAAACTTTGTCCTATCAAAAAGAAATCTAGAGGAGAGGGGTTCTTCCCTCGTGAAATAAGAAAGTATAGCATCATAGAGGGATAGGAAGGGCAGTAAGTAGGTGGGTAAGTAGGTAGACAGGTAGATTAGATAGGTAGACAGATAAACTTTTAATTTCAGAATAGTATTGGATTTGTAGGACAGTTGTGAAGATAGAACAGGGACTTCCCACATACTTTACATCTAGTTACTATTAACATCTTATATTAGTATGGTACCTTTGTCATAACTGGTTAACCAATACTGATACATTATTAACTAAAATCCATACTTGATTCAGATTTCTAGCTTCATATTTTCAAACTCACCATTCTGCAATTAGTTGTGTGCATGCATGTGTGCGTGTGTGCGCGCATGCGCGTCTGTGTGTGTAAAAGAAAGAGAGAAATCCCCCACGCCCAGTAACACTTCAGACATGGTCACCTTCTCCTCGGGCAGACTGGCTGGTAGATTTAAATCTTTGACATTTGGGAACTCTGGCAGCAGCGTTCCAAGTTTGGATCGGGGTGAATATGCCACCGTCTGTTTGCTCACTTCTTTCTTGCCTGTCTCGCTCACCCAGGCGGCTCCTTTCTTGGAATACATCACATCATAATACTGTGAGTTCTCCTTCACCGCAATGCCGTAGTAATGGTACCTGGGCCACAAACAGAGAGACATCCACATGCACCATTATCAGGTGGGGTTTCCTGGGCAGGGGTGCCCAAGGCCAAGGATGACTGGGCCTGTCCTCCCTGGGCTGGAAGAGTTAACTCTCCTCTAAGGCTCTATATCTCGGAAGTCTAGAATTAAACCAAAGTTCCATGTTGCCAGCCATCAATCAGGCAGGTAAAAATAACCATAATTGCCTCCTACAGAAAATGTTAAGTCAAATACTTTGCAAAGCAGGGGGATGAAAAAATTTCCACTTGTACTTAATCTCTGATATCTAGCCAGTGTGATCTACGGGTATAGCATTTGAATCTCCTCTTCTCAGGGAGGACCCCAAGAGGCAGGGTATGTTTATGATGGCAAACTGTACCACCAGCACAAATTCATTTGGCCTGTTTTTCTTAAGCAATAAAAGGTAGTTTTAAAGAATCGTAGCTTTAAAAAAATAATTTCAGTGTTTCTGTTGATGCTGAATGTAAAACCAAGACCAGAACTTTTTATTAACTCAAAATGGGCTGAATAATAGCAATATCATTAACTAATAAGACTAAGGAGGGATAGAGGCTGCATTTTATTTGGATTTTAGCTACAATCTGTTGAGCACTTGCTATGTGCTAGGCACTTTTTGCAAAGTGTTTTGTGTATATTAATTTGTAAAATAATACTGTGAAATGGGGATTATTAAGGTCTTTTTTTATGGATGAGAAAATAGAGGCAAGAAAGCTTAACTTGCTCGAGGTTATAGCTGTTTAGAATACAGGTTCTTGCACACGGGTCTGACGACAAAGCCACCGTGCGACACTAACAGTGGTATTACAAACGCTGATATTTGTCAGAGTCATTATGGGTCATAATAAAAACACAGAGTCCTCGGCCCCAGCTCTACTGATTCAGAACATGGGGATGGGGCCCAGGGGTCAGCACTGAAATAGGCTCCATAAGTAATCCTGATGCACATTAGTTCAAGATGGACCAGCCTGCTGGATAAGCACCTGCATTATATTCCTGGCTCTGTGGTCCCCAATCATTGGACTGTCATTATCTACTATTGTAAACGGGGTGCCCTCCCCCGCCCTCCTTGCCTCCTAGTACCATCACGGCGGCTCACAAGGTGCCAAGTGCTTTACACACGTCACCTTATTTAATCTCACAAAATCCCTGTGAGGCTGGAACTAATTATTATCTCCGTTTTACAGACTAGGGAACTAAGGCCCAGAGATTAAGTAATACATCCAAGATCACCCAGCAAGTGGTAGAGGCGGGATTCGAACCTCCAAAGTGCTTTTAACCACTAAGCCAGTGATTCTCAAACTTTGCTAATAGTAAGAATCACCTACAGAACATATTAAAATATAGACTCCTGGGTCCCACCCCCAACAATTCTGGTTTAGTAGGTCTAGAGTAGACTGTTACAATAACACAGCAATACTACTGTAAGTAACTCTTGGACCTCACTTTCAGAAACACGGTACAACGTAGCAACTATTCTTTCCTACTCATGGAGAGATGGTTGGTGACGGTCACAGCGCAATACAAATGAAGAAGCATTTTGTGTTACGGGAGAGGCTTCACAGGGAGGCGAGAGACAAGCACATGTAACCTTCCCTCCCCTGCCCTCCTTGCCTCCTGGTACCATTCTGTGATATTTCTGCTTAGTGGGCATCTCTCCTCTATCTGAATACATCCGGGGATGAGGAACTCAGAGCCTCCGAAGGTAGCCCAGCTCATTTTGGGTCGGTACAGTTATCGGAAAGTTCTCTCTGTGTTGAGCTGATCTCTGTCTCCTGTGTCTTCTACTTTCCAACTGTCATAACTGCCTTTCCAACTCGAAGTCCGTCCTGTGGGAGGGGGAGGGGGAGGGAGGGGTTCCGAGTGCCCCAGAGGCGCCCTTCAGGTGGGAAAGCAGGCGTGACAGTCTCCCTAACTTTACCAAGTTCCCCTTTATAATTTCGCATCAAGATCATCCTCACAGTTCAGATCAGACCTTTTCTTGGTTTTTCAGAGTGTAGATTGCTAAAATCCACAACTACAGGAAGCTATTGCTCTGATCTTAGTTTTCCTCTCTCAGCTTTGTAGGCACATCAACACACTCTCTGCCAGCCCCATCCCCCAGGGTCTTCTGTCCAGGGAAATTTGTTGAGGGATTGTCTTTCTTCTGTCTTCCCCACCAGAACGTATGCTCCGTGAGGACAGTGACTTGGTTACTCCTGTGTCCCCAGCACTTAGCACCATAGTACCTGACAGATAGAAAGTGTGAGGCAAATATCGGTAGCTTGGTGGACAGGACTGATGAGTGGGAAGCACTATGCCCTGGGCAGCATGGTACAGCTGAGCCTCCCCTCCCCATCTCCCTCTCAGAGCTTAGGACAGACAGGCTGCTGCATCGGCTGGCTGGATACTATGAGAGCAGTGCGCTGCTCAGTGAAACAATCCGAACAATCTGGAGATTGTCCAAGAAGCTCCAAGGTGCTCCTTTAAACGATGCTCCAGACAATTTTACAAAAGCCCTTAAAGGCAGGGTGGCATGAAGTCGGATTCCTTAAAGCAGCTGGGCCAGATGGCCCTGGGCTTTAGACGTCCTCTCTCTCGGGGGTCGTGGGAGAGACGGCGGGCTGTCTAACGCTCCTCCGTGCTCTGGCCAGGCACGGAGTTCCTGCCAGGCCTGCAGACAGGGCTCGGGGTGAAAGGCCTGGGGTCCGGGTCTCTGCAGGCAAAGGGCTTCAGTGCTTACTTGGACTGTCCTCGGGTCCCGAGTCTTCTGGTGGTCAGCTGAGGAAACTGCTGCCTTATGATCTGCAAGTCAACACGAGAATCCGTTACCCATCGGGAGAAGCTCGGAGCACGAGGACTTCACAGAACAAACAGCAGTCTAAAGAAGGGAGGGGGACATATCTCCTTGGTAGCACTGGCTTATTAGGAGTCTGGCGGGCCCCTGAGAAGATGCCTGGCTTCAGGAACATGGGAGGGGGCCGCCTGGGTGATTGTGGGGCTCATGTGGTGGCTCTAAGCTTCACCCCTCCTACTCACAACTTCAGGGAGAGTACCTGTTGATCCAGAACTTGTCACTCCCCTGCTTGAAGCCCTCCAATGGCTTCTGTCACCCCTGGGAACTAAAGCCCACCCCCAGCCTCTGTACCCTGTCCCTGCTAACCTCCTGGCCTTCATTCTCACCCTTAATCACTGGGTCCCAGACACGATAGCTTTTTTTTTTTTTTTCTTCCCTAGTCCTGGAAATACAACCCAACTTGCTTCCCACTGGGGGCCTTGGTACTGCCGTTCCTCTGCCTGGAATGCACTTACACCTGGATCTTCACAAGACTGGCGCCTGCCCTCCCAACAGGCTGGCCTCTGAGGGAGGTGCCCCTGCCCAACGACCTCCTCTGATGAGCCAATGCAGACTCGCACGGCGGTCCCTCAGTATCATGTGGCCCAGCTTTGAGTCTTCTTCCCACTTAGCGCTCTGACGTGAGCTTGCTGGCTTACCCTCTGAGTGCTGTTTTCTCTTGCTTCCCTCACCTGAACGGAAGCTGCACGAGAGCAGGGACCTGGCACAGGGCTTGGCACATGTGCAGAGCTCAACCCTTTTCTGATGAATGAACAAGCCCTCCCCTTGCCCCTGAGGCTGTCCTTTACGTATCTGCAGAGTGGAGGATGCTAACTGCAGTTGCCCAGGACAACCACACGCATTTGCCAGAAACCCGGAAGGAGGGGCCGCGTGCCCAGGTGAAAACACAACTAAAGGGCCTCAACCTTGGTGTTGACGGAGCCGAGGTCTGTGGAGAGGGCCGGGTAGCGCAGGTCCTTGGGCAATGGCTTTTGGAACTAGACTGCCTGGATTAGATCCAAGCTCAGCCTTTAGTGAGTCGGGAGCCCCTGGGCCAGGTTTTTTAACATTCAAATGATTCAGTTTCCTCCTTTATAAAATGGGAATGGTAATAACCCCTACTTCAGGGAATTTCTGTAATGAGCTGAGCTGAAGAGTAAACACACATCAATAATTTGCAACAGTGCTGGCAGTTAGTAATGGTTCAATAAATGTTACCCACTGTTACCACGGATCGTCCTGAGGAATCGTTCCCTTTTACTTCCAGAGACTTTTCTCTGAGGTCTAACCAAATTCTGTCTGACTCCCTTCCCTTCTAGTACAGCATGGAGCAGGCACACAGGGTCAGAGAGTGCGAGGCTGCGCGCTGTCCTCGCTAGAGCTCATTGACCATGGGTAGGGCATGAACACGGAGCACTTTCTCAGAGGTGGGGATGAACCTCTGTTGGTCCATTCATACCCTCCCCTCTTCCATCCACAGATACTGTCATTGCCTGGTTTGCTCATCCATTCGACAAACGTATACTGTGACCCTGCTAGTTGTTTGAACTTGGACAAAGTTTAACCTCTGTGCCTTACCCTCCTCCCCCGACATCTGGGGACTCAGGGGTTCACGTGGTCCTCCCCTAATCAGAGGGATAGATGGTGGTGGCTTCAACTAAATTGGCATCGGCGGGATGGAAAGAAGTGGACGAGTTAGAGAGAAGCTGAGCATCTGGAATGGGTAGTGTGAAGGATGACCATGTCTGTACGTTAGGGAGCTAACCCATCTCCAGTGTGGAGACTGGATGGGGTAGTAAACGTTGCATTCCTCATGAGGAATAGTTAGAGAATCTAAGGACATAACAACGCCATACCACTTTGGGAAGTAAAAAGGGCTTCTAAAATATCATCTCATAGTGACGATACAGAACAAAGTGATGTGATCATTCTCTTAGTTCTCTAGTGGTATCACTTTTGTTGGTACCGTATCCCTGGTTTCTTTAACCCTAACTCCTGTAAGCTAAGAATGTGGGCTTCCCACTTTGTCTCTGTCCCTCTCAAATGGCTGTGACCCGAGGAAAATGATATATTCAGCATGGGATCTGACCCCGGGTGTCAGTGACAGGGCTAAGCGCTCTGTCCTGTTATGCAGTCTGAGACCACACCAGGGTCTCGTGGCCTCCTCACCTCCGGCTGCTATTATTAACCTCTGGCCAAATATGCCTTCCAGGCCTTCGTCACGTGACTGGTGTCGGAGCCAAGATTTGAAGCAGCTGTTCACACAGGCACACTAATGAACAGATATAAATGTGCCAAAAGAGATTGAGGGAAAATACTAGAAGCATAAAAATAGGGCTGAGGTGTGTGTGTGTTGGGGGGTTCTTCACATTGGTTAAAAATGAGTTGATTTGGGTTCTGAGTTTCCTACCTACCCAAGCAAAGATGATAATTCAATAAAGTTACAAGCATCCCAGCATCCGTAAGATAAAGACATTTTAGTTGATGAAAAACAGCAGAAATTTTCCTATATTTCCATCTGGGAAATTTCTCCTCTGCAAACGGGCTCCACAGGAAGGTACTATGTTTAATGCTCTGATATTAAATACCATTTGAAAATAATACTCTCGAGTGCTGTCACAGCTGTGGTAAAACTGAAATATTCATTGCTGGTAATGTCGTTTGTTAATGCAACCCTTCCCATAATTATTTTTATAATAAAAAATACTCATACACTTTGATTTATTAATTCCAAGGAAATAATCTAAAATTTTAAAAAGCTATGTGCAAGGCTACTAATGAGAGTGAAAATTGGAAAAAATTAAATGTCCAGTGATAGGGAACTGGCTAAATAAATAATTATACATGTGCTAAATAAGATATTATACAGGCATTAAAAATGATGGTAATAAAAACCATGTCACAACCAGAAGATGCTTATGACAATGTTATATGAACTAGCAGACCTCAAGCTACATTCATGCTCTGGTTATAACTTATGTTTACACAAATATAGGAACAGAAAGGAAATATGGAAAAATAAAAATGGATGTTTGTTAGGGTAGTCGAGTTGGGAGCAGAACAAAAGGGTTTTGTATAACATTTGTATAAGAAATCAACTCTTTTTTTGCAGATAGAAGAGGATGTTCTTCCTAGAAAGAGTCCTAATTGACAAAGATGGTTCAAGCTAATCTTGAAAGCAGCACCAAAAATATACCAGAATGTTATAGTGGTGGCTCTTCTTTCTTTTTCTTTTTTAAAAAATGAATCATAGCCCCTAAAAACAATAAGTAGATAAGTTTAAGAAGCACTATTGTTTTTCTGTTGTTGTTATTGCTGAATTTTATTACTACTTGGTTGAAGAGAGTGGACAAAGTTCTGAAATCTTTCTAAGTGTTTATCCCAGTGGTGCCCCACATAACGTGCACAGAGCAAACAGCAGGGCCTGGCCCTGGGCTGAGGTACTAGGGGCCACAGACTCTGGTCTAGAGAAACACCAGAGAGCCACTAGGAAATGCCTGTTCTACTTCTATGAGGCAATAAAACATGCAGTCAATGTGTGTGCAGTTCTTTGCACTATGATCTTGAGGAGTTATCGAGTCGTGGAACGGGGCCTGTGAAGCTATCAATCAATTTAATCTACGAGTCCCTCCATAGCTAATGGGCTTAATATCCCTTGAATGATGTCTGCATCGATACATACAGTTTCACCATCTTTTCACCATCTTTATGATCAGCATCGCCCTCTCCGGAGTCACCCAAGGCAGAAGAGGGAGAGACTCCACTCTCTTCCTGCACAATCCAGGTCCTGTTGATTTTGCCCAAGACATCTCCTGAGCCCCGCCACTGTTCTGTATCCCCTGCCACTGGCCCAGCAACCACCCCCCCCCCAGCCGTGCTCTCTCACCTGGACCCCAAACACATTCTCCTAACGGTTGCCCCTCCTCCAGCCTCGCTGCTCTGAGAGCAGGATCTTTTTGAAAATCCCAATATGATCATTTCATTTCCTTGTTGAAAACAGTGGGTGCCTCCTCGTGACCTACACTGGATCAAAATCCAGCCTCTTAGGGCTGGTCCATGAGGACCTCTGTGACCTACCCCAGCCCAACCCCCCAGCCTCACATCCAGACCCCCCTCCGCACTCCCCTCTCCCATGCTCCCTGAGCCCCAGGCATATGCTGGTCCTACCACGGCACATGCTGTCCCCTCTTTCTGGGATGCCAAACCCACGCTGTCCCCCAGTCACCCCCGAGGAACTCCTCTCTGAGCCTCTCCACTTGCCCTGTGACTCTTCCCACGAAGCCTTAGATGCCCACCGTCTCGGGTTCCCTAGCGAGCTGGGAAGCAATGGCATCAGGGGGTTAAGCCCACAGGCTCTGGGGCCAAGCCCTGGCTCTGGCTCTGTGCCAAGCACTTTACATGCATGACCTCAGTTAATCACGACGACAGGCCAGGTGCCACCGCTGGTCCCTCTATACAGTAAGCGGAGGTCGAGAGAGAAGCTCAGTATCTGCACAAAGCCACGCAGCTCACAAGATGCACGCCTGAGTGTGCCCAGTCCAGCTGGACACCCTCCCACAACAACTTGCCTCTGGATGAATAAAAGTGCCCCAAAGCCCCTTCTTTTATGGCACATGCTTGCATTTATACCTGTTAGGTGTGTTTAAGGAATGAAAGCATTTCTTGTGCCCATCTACTCTGCAATGAAGATTTCTCTTCAATTCCCCTAACTTTGACCCTCTTGGAAACGTTCTTGTGGCCTCTGATATGAACAGAATCTGAGAGCCCTGTCTCCCTAAACATGCTAGGGAAAGGGGAAACAGGGGAGAGGACTGTGACATCAGCAGGCAGCCTGGGGTTCCCCCTTAGATTGAATCTACTCGCACCCAGTAAAGTGGAAATCTGACAAACACTTCTACTTAATAATAATAAAAAAAAAATCAAAAGTCTTTCTGTCTGGATAACTGAGGTCCCCAAGTGGATTTACTGAGGGAATGATCCAGATCATTACCTGTCTATGCAGAGGCCTCTGACAACTCTCCATGGCCAGCTGACTGAGCTGGAGCTCAAAGGTCACTGTGCAACTCCACTTTTTCTTCTACCTTTTCTCTCAAAATCTCCTTACGTGAGCCCCAAGCTCCATCCAAATCAGACTACGTGCTGTTGATCAATTCTCTGAATGATTCCCGACTTCTGGGCTCCATGCTCTGCACCTCCTACCTGCCACTCTCTCTGCCTCCTCGCCACGTGTGACCTTGAACCCCACTCAAGCACGCACCACTCCCCCATGAATAGACTTCCCGGTTCCCCGACCGGGTTAAAGCTCTTCTTTCTCCAAACCATGGTGGCACCTGCTACTTCCAGCCTATGACAAGTTCCATCCTTCCTCTATGCTGAGTATATTCTGATTCTACCCGCCTCTTCCCATCTCCACCAGTCCCGGGGCCATGAACTTGTGCCTGGATCGCCACAATGGGCTCCTCATTGCCCCTGTGTCCAGTCGTACCCTACCACAGCCACATCTCCACGAAGCCTCTAGACAAAGTCCAAACCCGTCAGGTCCTGCCAGGGCCTGTCCGGCCTTCATTCCTCTCCCCTCCTCCTCTCCAGTCTGCACGCCCCGACCACATGGGCTTCTTTCAGGTTTCACGAACATGCTGCGTCCTCTCTCACCCCACCTAGCCTCTCCAATAGGTTCATTTTCTGGAACCCTCTCCTCTTGCCCTTTGTCTGCCTCATGTCTACTCATCCTTCAAATCTTAGCTTTTACCTTATGTCCTCCCACAAATCTTCCCTGGGCCACTCGTTTGGGTCAAGTGACCATTGTTATGTGGTCCTCATACCTAGTCAGTGGTCTACGTAGCTCTATGAAGTCCTTGCCCATGTCTATGAGACTCTACGCACACTGGAGCTGCAGACTCATTTTCTGCTACTATTCCCCACGTTTGACAAGCTGCGGCCTCAATAACCACAGTAGATTGCCTAACGGTACATAGCTTAGATTCCTGCGACAGCAAGTATGTATTGAGCTCTACTGTAGGCCAGACACTTGCCAAGCACGGAGGGATAGAACACTGAGCAAAACGGAAACAGCTTTTGTTTAGGAAGCTTTCATTCTAGGGGGAGAAGGCCAGAAATAAACACATTAAAAAGTCAATATATCTTATATCGGGTACGGGCTCCAGAGAGGAACAGAAAAAGCAGGGTGAGGGGAATGGCGAATTGGAGGTAGGGGTTATTTTATTTAGGGTGGTAAGGACCCAGTGATCAAAGGTCGCATTTGTGTGGTGACCTGGAGAAAGTGGGTGAATAAACCTTGTGGCTATCTGGGGGAAGAACAGTGTGAGCAGAGGGAACGGCCAGCACAAAGGCTGGGAGGGGTTGACGAGCTTGGCTCACACAGGGCCTCGTTGGCCTTTGTAAGCGCTTCTGCCTTTACTCCGAATGCGAATGTGATGCGGAGACTCCAGAGGGCTTTAAGCTGGGAAGTTGGGAACAAGATCTGACTTACCTTTCAAAGGGTCACTCTGGCTGCTGTGAGGAGAAGTGACTGTAGGGGGCAAGGGTGGAAGCAGGGAGACCTGTCAGAGGCCACTGAAGTAGTCCAGGCAGGACATACTCTGGCTCAGTACATTTAATTCATAGAGCCAGTTAATGAAAGAAAGAAAAAAATGAATCGCTCCTCTTCTGCTGGCCCCTGAAGCTGTTTCCAGCGCTGCGCTGACATAAACGATGCTGTAAGCAGTATTGTTTTCCCCAGTGCTTTTTATTGTTAGTGTTGATATTTTTGCTTGGTTTTTGTTTCGCCCTCGAGTGTGGAGCTGCGTGACTAAAGGAGAGAAACATTTCAAGGTCCCTACCGCATGCTGTCAAGTTGCTTTGCGTGGAGCGTAGAAGCGTAGCCTCACTTTTTAAGACTGCGCTAAACTGAAGAGCCCAAAAAAAGAAAAGACCTTTGAGTGTCAGTGTTCGTCACCTGTAAGATGGAGGGAATAACCCCTGCTCAGCTTACAGGTTTCCAGCGGGGTCTAAGGGGCTGGAGTGGACGCCCGGGCTTGTGCCCTGGGCCTGGTCAGCCGGAGGCAGGAACTCCACCTCCACAGAGCTTTGGTGGGCTCTTCACTGGCTGGAGGGGGAAGGGGAGGATGCGCAGCTGTCAGGGAGGGGCTGCGGCAAGGGGGTCCACATCCCTTAACACCTCTCTCTGCCTCCCTGTTACGTCTTCCACTAGTCATCAACCCTTTTCTGGCCCATTCTCTTCATTGACAGAGTTCGCACTCTCTACTTCAATCCTCGGATGGATTTTCAGAGGATCTTCATTCAAACCAGTGTTTAGGCTTTTGTGGGATATTGTGGTCTCCCAAGCAATGTGTTTGTGCAGTTAGACTATTCAGTTCGGTTTGGAAAAATACTTTTTTATCTGAACACATTTGCTGGCCAAATCCCCTCTTCCTCCCCGCAAAAAGAGAGAGAGGTAATTTCACATAAAGAACTAAGAGGAAAGGAATTTGGTTAAGAGTTGGGGGTGGGGGATGGGTGGAGACACTGCTGAACCACATCCCATTCTGCCCAAATGGAGGTCAAGACTTTTCCCACTCTGAGCAAAGAAAGGGCTGGTGTGGATTGCGCCTCCCCCTTCCCGCCCCAACAAAAACCTGTGGGAAGGGAAGGGGCTTTGCTTTTTTTTTTTTTTTTTTTTAACTGTTTCTTATGGGGCTGCCCATTACAAATGATCCTCCTCTCCTTTCACCAAATAATCAACTGGTCCCGGAATCTGAAAGCCCAGCAAGCACAATTTAGTTTGAGTCTCAAAATGCAGGGTTGGTGTCGGCCCCACGAAGGGCTGTTCAGCTTTTAATTTCTGGAGCAAGACTCAGCAAACAGTCCCACACTTTTGTGGAGCTGTGAGAGTTGAGCTTCGCTGTTTGATAAATGAGCAGACGGCAGGCAGCCCCTCTTTCTTTTTTTTTTGTATGGATTCAATGAAGCCTGCCTAAAGAACGCCACATGCTGTTCTAGCTAGTGATCTAACATTCCGCAACACCCAGCCTTCCAAATTCCCTTTAATTACTCGCGAATCCCACCCTTCTGTCTTTCAGCCTGGCAGACGGGGGCTGGGGGCTGCGCGGGGCTGGGGGTGGGAAGCAGGGGCGCTCTGGAGCTCTACCCTCTCCAGAGCTGCGGGGATTCTTTCTTAGGTGGTGATGATCGTGTTAATGCATCTCCCCCATCCCCCCGCCCAGTACATTATTCTCCCTGGATGAAGGAAACTCGGCATGGGGGCGATCCTGACATCATTTTGTGGGTGCAGGTTTTTTAAGAAACATGAGTGAGTTTTAGGCAAACCTTTCTGCAATGTCATATGCAAGCCACTACCCTCTTTTCTGCAAGAAAAGAGTGAGAAGAGGACCTGACACCCATTGAGCATCACTGGGTGCCATGTATTAACAGGGGGTTACATTTGGTATGAGATAAAAACAACACTAGAGGAGAGTGTAATGATTCCCATTTCACAGACAAGAAACTGGGACCCAGGGCTAGTCAAGGCTGCTCGGTTTCACAGACTCCAGCCCGGAAGCAGCAGGAATCTTGTTCCACTCTGCTGTTCTTCACTGGCCAATGCCCGTGGGAGCCAGCACAGCGTCCGCTGACTGGTGCATGAAACCCTCGATGTCCTCTCTAGGAGAGTCAGAGCCACACAGGGAAGCCACCCTGGTTCTCATGACAGACAGGCTTTGTTTGACTTTAACCACCAAATCCATAAGATCTTGATCTAGCTTGATGTCCAAATTTAGTTATTGGAATAGCTCTGAAAAGGGGGCTTTTGATTATTTACAAAAAATTCAATCCACCTTTCATAGGCAAAGATTTTGCTGCCAACAAGAAACGGTCCAAAAGAAGCTGCAAAGTAATGGAGTAAGTGCAGATCCTCCTACACTTCGAAGGAGGCAAACCCACGTGTATGTAAAGAGTCAAGGATGCTTGAAACAGTTTAAACATAAGAGCTGTGGGTCTTATTTCAGAGGTCATTTGGGTGTGGTGAAAAAAAGAGGGGCTTTTTCAAATAGCAAGAAATTAGAGATTCAGTCCAATGACAAGTTGCTGTTTTACAAACATGTGTTGTAGAAGTATTATGCCTTCTCTTAAAAAACACAATTTTCTGAACCAGAGAGAAAAATAATTAAGGAAAGAGGTTGGTTAAAGGGACTCTGATTGTCACAACTTTAAATCTGAAAGTGGAACCCTCACTTTCTTTGTTGACAATAGACCTAGCCCCTTTTCCAAAGAAGAAAATTAATTAAGCCTGGCGGTATGAATAAAGGTTTTCAAACACCCCACCTCAATGTTATCATCTTGAAATGTGGATTTTTCAAAATAATTTTAGTATGCTGATGTAAGTCCATCCATTCAATAATTTTTTGTATGTATTAGGCACTGGTGTTCAACAGAGTAAAATGCTACAGGTTCCATAAGAAATTCCCCAAGAAAATTTCAAAACGAGTACAATAAGACAGAAATGGAATTTCAAATCATGTCATGTGTATGGACTGATGAAGGATACCATGGAAACCCCTTAGACTAGGAAGGTAACGGTTAATCAGTTGTCCCTTGAGGGGTACCAGGGATACCAATTTCAAGAAGTCCTGAAGTCTGTATGTGAGCCCAGGATTGTCTTTAGGCCGACTGGAAGATGTGTCACGTGTGTCTGAGAAAAGACAGTCATCACACACCAAGTTAGCTAGAATGAGGTGAGTTACGTAAGACACAACAGGTTAAGTCAAAAATGGAATAATTCTGAAGACGATAATAAGAGAGGGTGAGGGTGGTGACGGAGGTGTATGTGCGATGTAGGAAATTTTTAGAACAATTGTTCTCAAATGGTTCAGAAGGAAGTACAGCTAGAAACGTTGATACGTTGATGTTAGTGATAATATATTAAAAACATGATGCATTGGAGTCTTGTAACGTTGCTGTGGTAAACGGACATTTAATTATAGCCAACACGCGTTAAGCATTTATGTTACCACACACTGCCCTATCTCAGTAATTTTCCAGGTGGTTACTATCACTTTCCCATTTTACAGGTGAGGAAACTGAGTCCCAGAGCTAGTAATACGTCACCTGGCACTCACACAGCTGGTTAAGTAGTGGTGACGGGATTCAAACCCAAACAATTTGATTTCAGAGTTTTAATATTGCACAATGCTTAAGATGCCTGAAATAACAAAATACAGAATCTAGTGTGAAATCAGACGTTCTGACGTGGACATTCCATAGCAGATACTAAAGGTTAAGAGTAACGTATGCAAGGATTTAAAGTAGAAGGAAACTATCCATTCCATGTACTTTTATCCCCCCTCTCTGGGGCGTTTTGAAAGTTGGAAAAAGACCATCCCTGAAGGATCCTGAGGATGCCCCAGAACACCTTCATCTTCCGTGGTGCCTCTGCCCTCCCCATGGGCATGCACGCGCCTCCAGCTCAGGGCGGGAGGCGTGGCTGGGTGGATTTAAGGGCTTGAGGAGGAGGGCACTCATGTAAAATGAGAGGGATCTTCAGCCTCATCTCCATTCTAGGTATATGCGGCTGCTGGTGGCACAGGCCCTAAAACACAATTGGTGGTTTTTCTGCATTGCTAAAAAATTGGTGGGCTGGAAGGAACCAAATATTCTAGGACGAGCCACCCACAGCCCCAAACTGCCAGTTATGTCAAGTCCTCATGGGCAAAAGGCAGGATGTAAATAAATTCAATGAACACATCTGTCACCCTGACTTCCTTTTCTTCAAACTTCCTCCCTCCTCCTGTGTCCCTGTCCTCCAGAGGTCATCCAGCGGTGTCCCCACACGGCCTTCAGATCCAGCCCTGCCACTAAAAGTATGACCTTGGAAAACCCACTCATTCCCTCTGACTCTTAATTCCCTCACCTGGAAAATGAGGGGGTTTCGCCAACAGGTCTAGACGTAAGTCCTCTTAATAAACTTATTTATATTCAAGTGTTAGTAACTGATAAGTATGAATAAATTATCCTGTGCTGTTCTAGTTGCCTGCTTTTCCTTCCTTCCTTCCTTCCTTCCTTCCTTCCTTCCTTCCTTCCTTCCTTCCTTCCTTCCCTTCTTTCCTTCCTTTCTCTTCCTTTTCAGGTTTGGGACATCAGCAAGCCTTCAGGGGAGGTATCTGTCAGGCTAAGTGGGCACTCCACATATTCAAATTACACTGTCATCTCTGCCTATTGCCTACCTGTGAATCTGCCTCTTCCTGAGAAGTTCAATACCTTGCTGATCATAAGTCATGTTACACTCACACAGCCTTAGGTGATCACATTGTGACCGCCTATGTTGCTTCTCGTGGGCTCCTAATTTGAGAGTATACCTGTACTCTTCCAGAATCCTGGGTTCCATTCATAGTTATAACCCATAAAAGGTGGTCAAAAGGTACAAACTCCCAGTTATAAGATAAATTCCTGGGGACGTAACGTACAGCGTGGTGACTACAGTAAATAACACTTATTTGAAAGTTGCTAAGAGACGAGATCTTAAAAGTTCTCATTACAAGAAAAAAAATTGTATATGTGGTGATGAATGATAACTAAACTACTGTGGTGAGCAATTTGCAGTATTACACATTGTATCAAGTCATGACCTTGTACACCTAAACTATACAGTGTTATTTGTCGATTATATTACAAAATAATAATAACAACACATGGATGCCCAAAAGGCCCTTATGTGGATAAAATGGCCCGTTGCAACCTCTCCCCTTTTCAACTAGTCTCTAATTTTTTATTCCAAGAGGCAACAAACTACATTTTCCTGACAGCCTAGGACAGCCAATGAGATGAGCGGGAAAACCCTGGGCTGGGCTCTGGGTAAAGGTCCTAAAGGGGGCTGACTCGGCTGCAGTTTCCACCTTTCTCCCCTGACCCCTTTGACCCTACTTCTTGCCTGGAATATAGCCTTCGTTTCCAGCAGCCACTTTGGCCCATGAGGTGACCTAGAAATGGGAAGAGAGTGAAGGAAGCCAGGTCCTCACGTTCTCATAGAGCCGTCCCACCAGTGCCGGGTGATCTTTGTCTAGACTATTCAATACAATGAAAAGTAAAATGACTAATTTATTTAAGCCACTGTTTGGGGATGGGGAGGGGCATCTTTTACCCACAGCCCCTACACAACTCCTAACTGATACATCTTCTGATTTCCACCCAGGATTTATTTCATAGAGAAGGTTCCAGTGGCCCTGGAGTTAGCTAGCTCATTTTTAAATGGGAATAAAAACCTCATGGTTCAAAGGGCTGTGAGAGGATTAAATGAGATAATATGCGCAGAGGGCTTGGCCCAGCGCCTGCATCACTGTCACGATTTCGAGTTGAAAAGTATTTCAGGCTAATATGGCAAAGATCCTCATATGTTTGTAGACTAATCTTCCCACTTCATCGATGGAGGGACTGAGGTTCAGAGAGGGAAAGGGACCAACAGATCCTCAAGTTCAGGACCCCAAACTTGGCCTTATTGGCCTACAGCACATCGTGGACCCTCAATAAAGGTTTCTCAAAGAAAACGTGCGTTCACCTTTAAACCTCCGCTGGCGTGTTTGTAAAGAAATCTCTTTGTAGGTCAGAGATGTTCTCTTTGCTTAGGCATCTGAGGCCCAGTTTTCCTTTCTAAAAAGATTTAGCTTGTTGCTAAGCACATAACGCTCCATCCTGGTGCAGGTGGTGTTTGTTTTGGAGTTTACAAAAGACTAGTAGGAAAGCAGGAGAAAGAAGTATTTGGTGAAATTAAAATACCCACTGCGGCTTCCATGGATCTCATAAGCCCGGGGGTTGGGAGAGGACAATACTGGGTCCCTGGGGGTTTTCTGGACTGACCTGGTTCCCAGGCCGCCCCTGGCCCCCCTCCCCTGACGAGGCTGCCGTTTCCTCCTCCGTGTTCACAGCTCAGGAGGCGCACCTGCCACCTTGTTCTGCAGTTTCTCCTGGGCATGTGTCCCTTCAACAGCACCACCCACCCCCTTGAGGGTGCTGTCTTCTTCTCTCTGTACCCCATTTCCTGGCACAGGGCTGGGTCCCTAACAGAATGAGACCAATGGATCTCGAAGAAATGGACGAACCCAAGCGTGGAGGGAGGAAGCAGCAGGGGAGGTACCGGCAGGCGGCTTCACAGCGCCTGGAACACTTGGGGGAAGGACTTGAGGGGGCCCTTCTCCCCTGTAATAGCCAGCACACACGTGACCCCTGGAAAACAGAGAGGCCAAGGCGTCCCTCCCAAATTCCATCCTCTAGGTGGTTGCCAGGTGACTGCCAATGACCACGCCAAAGTCAAAAAAGACAACTTTTTACGCAAACCTGCCTCTACACACACCCACCCGGCCTCTGTCATAACTCGTTCGGTGTCAATGAGATGGTTAAGTATATGGATTCCGGAGTCAGACTTCTCGGGTTCACCTTCTGAATCTGCCGCTCACTGCCTATGGGAGCGTGGGGAAACTACCTAGCTTCTTTGGGACACAGTTTATCCATCTTTGAAATGGGGATAATGACCATTGCCACCTCATGGAGTTGTGTGGGGGAT
This sequence comes from Eonycteris spelaea, assembly GCA_003508835.1. Classification (NCBI taxonomy): domain Eukaryota; kingdom Metazoa; phylum Chordata; class Mammalia; order Chiroptera; family Pteropodidae; genus Eonycteris; species Eonycteris spelaea. The sequence goes on from PUFA01000023.1 coordinate 5,250,220, forward strand.
TAGATGAGGTTGGTCGACGTAGAGTGCGTAGAACAGCGCCAGGTATGCAGTGGCTGCTATTTTTATTAATTTTATGAGAAAGCTAGGAATGCTGCATTCGTGATGAGCCACAGCGAGACACTTGTACCACCTGTGAAGAAACTGCCTATAATAAGCTTGGGCGATTTAGCCGGACATGATGTCACATGAAAGTCAATCCTGATCCCTAGTAGCTCGTGCTTATCTCAATTTACAGTTCTGTTCTCTAAAAATGAACTTGCCTGCTTTTGCTAGAAATCGAGCTACCATACTGGAAGTACTTTTTACTCAACCTGACAAGCCTGGAGCAACCAGCGGCAGGAGGGAAAGGTCAGGGACAAGCAGAAGGTCAGATCACGCTGTCCCTTTCCCCAGCAAAGGTCCTCAGGCCACACGTGGTCAGACCGGGCTGCGGGTAGGGGAGTTTTCAGGCGGACATGAGGCTGCAGGAGCCCTGGACTAGACTTGTAGTATCTAAAAGAGTCTGAACTATGGAAAAGAGGATTGTTCTTAGCATCGATAACCAAGAAGCTATGAAACCTTATAAAACCCGTGAAACAATCAGGGGTCAGGGAAGGGAATTTGGCCATCACATGGTTAAAGGAGTGACGAGAACAAAACACAGCCATTTTCTGTCTGTACATCACTGAGTTCAGCCTGTCCCTACAGCAATTACACTGGTCGGGGCTTGTCTGGGTGTGTCTAAAAACCAAGGTACGACATTAGATGTGCTGGTCGAAATCACCCAGCACAAGAACAGAGCTACTGGGTGAATCTTCAGTGGAGGAGCAAGAGCGGCCTGTGAGAGGGAGGTAGGAGGTCGGCTGGAGAGCTTGGCCCTTCAGCCTGTCTGGACAGAGACCCACAGGGGCTCCCTCAAAACCCATGGCTGGACCCCTTCCCCCAGCACAGGGACGGCGATGCTAGCAGAGGGCACTGATAGCTGGGAGGAAAACTCAAAGAGCACCAGCTGGTCGAAATGACTCTCGATGTCTTTCTCTAAACTGCCCTCCTCCCTGACCTTGGGGGAGCCAGGAGCAAGCAAGCCGACCCCACTGCTCCTTCACAGAGCAAATTCTCAGCCACGGGGAGGGAGAGGCTCTGACTTCAATGTGAGATGGAAGTTTTAAATTGGACCGAACTAGACTTTTTCATTGAATTTTAATTATCCAGCCAAGACTGATGTGATAGCTGAGCGTGGTCAGACACTGGGGGGCTTCCCCATGTCATCAGAGGGCACAGCAAGAAGGCTGGCCAGAGGACTCTGGAGGTGGGCTCTTCAAAGCAAGTAAAATATAGCCAGTTTCCCCTGGTCCCTTAACGAGTTCACCCCTACGCAGCAAATGGGCTAATGGAAAATGGGTGCAATGCCAGTCTCATATGGTTACCATGCAGGTTAAACAAATCCACATAAGTCAAATGATTAATATGGTCCCTGGCAAAGACGACTCATAGGAGTCATTCAACCTTTAACATATAGCTGAGCACCTATCATATGCCAGGCACTATTCTGAGAGCTGGGGATTCCTAATGAACAAAAAAGTCCTCTAGAATGGAGCTTCCATTCTAGAGAAGGAGTCAGATAAAACACAAGCAACTAACATATGTAGCTATATCATAAGTATATATGTTATTTGTAATAGTATATAATTATGTACAATTATAATGTATACAATATAATGTATACTATACAATGAACATATATAATTATAATGTATACGCTATAATAGATACCAATATATACTATAATGGTAATATGTTAAATATATACTATAGATAATTATATTTAACATATATTAGTGATAAGTGCTATATCCTATATGTATGTATATATATCTATTACTCCAGACAGTGATAAGTGCTATAAAGAAAAATAAAACATGGTGAGACACAGAGAGGACGAAGTGAGGCCAATTTTAGGCAACGACGATGCCTTTCGTTGGCAGAGCTTCGCACTTTTAAAAACTGCTCTCATAAGCTCTGTCCCATTTTATCCCTAGAGTCACTTGGTGAGGGGTGACTTCCATCTAAAGACGGGCGCTCAGAAAGTTAAGTGACTCCAACGTGGGTGACCTTTCGTTACCCTAGGCACAGGAGAAGCAGGAAAGCCCATTCGGCTAGGCGCAGCGGCATTCTCTGCACATCCTCAGTTAATTCCGGCGCCTGAAGTCGATATGACATTACTGGAAGCCGTTTCCTATAGAGCCTGGCCACGGCGTTGCAAAGAGAATCTCTGCTTCGGGTCTTGCTCGCAGCAAAGCGACTGCTGCCCTCCGCTGCAGCCAGGCGACAGGGCAGGGGGTGCGGTGGGGTGGGGTGGGGGGAGAGTCTCGGCTGGTGTCTGGTTCATCTCGGCCCACCTGCACACGGGGTGGGGAGAATACCACCGGTCACGTGGCCGCGCAAAGTCAGTTGAAATATTGGACCTCGCCCGCCCTGAGTGACAAGTTCACAGATGGATCATAAGGTTGGGCAGATCTGCTCAAAGGAAGACTGTCCGCAGTCACACCCCGAGGAAGGAGGAAGGAGGCAGCAGCTACAGCCTGCCGGGGGCCCTCGGGGGGCGCAGCTCTGCCTGGGATTTCACTCCGACGAGCCCTCAGCAGCCACCTGTGTCCTGCACCTACCAGGACGGCCCCAGTTCCCGATTCCCCTTTGAAACTGATGTCAGGGCAGCTGAAGAGCTTCTTCGCCCTGGTGCTTTTTTATGCCATTAGAGTGTTTCTTAGCGTTTGGACTGAACATGAGATGAAGTTCAAATGCTTGTTGTTTTCACAGCTATTTTGGAAGCAACTGGCATTGTAATTCTTCTTAGGGAAAAGCGTATTACTTGGGAAAATACTTCGAATAGTCATGTGGGGTACATGGGACCTGGGGAAAAAGATGTCAGCAGAAACCGAGGATTGGAAGGCGGAGGAACATTTGGTGGGGGCTGTCCCAGGAAGGAGGTGGGAGTGGAGGGAGGAGAGTCAGAGGGAGGGGGAAGAGGAGGTGGCAGAGTAGGGAGGGCCGGGCCGAGTTGTGGGGAACTGGCACGTGGAGGACCAGTGAGCCCCCGGCACGGTGGGGAGGTAGGAGGACATGTGGAGATGAGGATGTGTGCTTCACGGGGCACTGTTTGAGATGTGAACCCCTCCTACAAACTTCAGTCTACGAGGATCATGGATGCTTTCATCGGGGTGCCATGTGCAGAGTGAAGAGGCCCCTGAGTTTTATCCCTGCCTCAGGATGGTTCCGCACAGGGCTGTCCAATAGAACTTTCTCTGATGATGGAAATATTCTGTCTGCGCTGTCCAGTATGGTAGCCCCTATAGTGCTATAGTATATGGCTAGTGTGACCGAAGAACTTAGTTTTTAAACAACCACACGTGGCTGTGTAGACAACACAGGTGTAGAGAGGGGCGGTAGGGGCAGAAGGAAAAGTCCCACGTCAAGGTGACTAAGAATACAAGTGCCCTGTGATTCGCTGAAGTCCTGGGAGCAGGCTTGAGACTTAAAATAGGAGCGGAACTGGGGTTCTGGGTGGAGCAGCAGGGTTAGATACATTTTATCTATATCATGAGGTTAAAGAAACCCTAAGCTGACACCAGGGTGACAAATGTATTTGAGGAAAAAAGCATAGAAGGTCCTTACACAGGTAAATTGGAGTTTCTAGAAACGGTAAGGGTTTTTTGTTCGTTTGCTCTTGCTTTTGCTTTTTATAGACTCTAAGCTAACAAATGGCTCTTTATTTGTATCTGTGCACACACATCTCATGGAGAATTCACAACAGCTGTAATGGCACGTGGTAGGTGTTACTCACTATCTGAACAGTTAGATGAGACAGAGTGAGCGACACCTTACGTCACCCACTGACAGCCTCGTACTTGAATCTGGCAACTTGCCCCTGAAGAAGGGAAGTGTGAGTTCCCGCTTCACGGCTGGGAGGGAGGAGGCTCAGAGAGGTTAAATGAGAAGTCCAGGAGAGCTAGGACTCTCGGGCTTCTGGTTCACCCCACCGGGACCGCCATCCAAGAGGCCTCATCTGCTGCCGCTTCAGAGGAATGTGTAGATGCGAGGGAACGTTCCAGGACCACGGACCCGTGACAGAGCTCCGGGATCGCATGCCTTCCTGGTGTGCCTTTCCTTCTCTCCCCTGAGGGGCTCAGGGTCCCCCTCCCTGGTCTGCGAGCCCCTCCACAGCAGGATCCACACGGGGTTTCCTTCCGCGTCTCTGCCGCCTAACACAGTGCCTGCCACACGGCCCATCTCAACGAACACTGATGGACTAAAGAAAGGAATGAATGAAACGGCAAAGGCCATTTCTCCACTGACTTTTTATAAAAAAAAAAAAAAATGATTTTCACTTTGGAGAAGTGGTGGTAACACATCACAAAAACATTTGCCCCTTTCTAGGTGGCTAATTCTCAGCCACTCAGTTTGGGCTCTCCAGGGGGTTGGCTCAGGCCTGACACCACGCTTCCCCCCCCCCCGATGATGATTTATCTGTCAGGGATCTGAAAAGGGAATTCCTGACACTTATACACTGACCTCTTTCTGCCATTTCACTCCTTGCTGTCTCTGCTCTCTGAAAACCAGTCAGGAAGGGTGTAGAACAAGCCCGCCTACGTTCTGTTATCAGACGCGGTAAAAATTATACAACGGAAAAAGAAGCGAACAGCAAGGAGAAGGAATTGAGATGCACTGGCTCCGATCAAATGGGGTCTTTTGGAGGTGTAAAAATCTAGATTTAGATCGATCACGTACAGAAAAGATCAATCTTAAAGCGCTGCAACAGCTTTCCCTGGCCTGTTAAATAGGAATGACCAGCGGTGACAATTTTTGGTAGACACAGCCCTAAACGTGGAAAATAGTCTTAGCATAAGACGGACAGAGAACAGTCAGGCCTGCAGGGATACTACAGACACCCCCACTCCCAGCAGAGGACGCCCCGACATCTGAGCCAAAGATGCCGGCCGCTTCCTAGTTCTTCTAAGGCTTTCACAGTACGAAGACGGGCAGTCTGCCCGTCCTAGGCTTACCGACGCACACGTAACACATTTGTGAGTTCAATATTTGCCCCTCAGAGGAAAGAAGTTACGTTCTGCGAATTAAGTACTGAGGAAATGCAAGTTAGACATTCACTTTTTCCTTTATAACCTGTCTGTCTGAATTGTTCGAAGTTTTGAATGCTTTGGTTTTGTTTTGGTATTTGGTTTGGTGTTCCTTTGTTAACAAGTGTTTGAACTTTTTACCGCGAAGTATTATAGGAAAGTTACCAAATGTTTACTTTGGTAATTACAAAACAAAACAAAACAAAGAGTAACATGATTAAAAACTGTGCATACATTACGTAAAGGAGGGAAAATAAGGAATATGCTTGGTTAGGCTGGACTCACCTTTCCAAAGCTGGCAGCGTTGACGGGCTGAGTGTCGTTCTTCTCGCAGAAATCCAGGTAGTGCATGTAGAGGGCACTTCGAGGAATGCAGACCCCTTCTGCAATCTCATAGTTCTCCTCCAGCCTGGGGAAATAAATGTCTCATGAGCGACCCCGGCAAGAGGGCATGTTCTTTCTAGACCTCTTTCAGAGCTGGGCCGACTTAGGTAACAACTCTTTCCGCACAGCTGGGGAAGGCGAGGCCCAGGAGAACAAAGCAACATGCCCAAGGTCATGATGGAGTTAGCAGATTAGCGGGATCAGACTCCTGGTCCCTGTCGGTATGATCTGAGGTCACTTTTTCAGCCCAAATTCTCAGTCCCTCTCCCCTGTGCTGTCATTGGCTTCGCTGCATTCTGGGTGGCTTGAGTTCCCCAAAACTCCAAAAGTGACATGGTGTCTTACAGGCGCCCCACTCAGCCAAGCTTTGAACTGCACGCTCCTGCATGTAACCATTTCGATAGGTGTCAAAATCTTAAGAGAGCTTCCCGGCTAATGGCTAACGAGAGCAGTGCTGGGGATGGCCTGGGAAAACAAACGCCCCAGAAGAGGTTGCCAGCAGGACAGTCACTGACCTGCTGATTGAAGGGCGGTCTCCTCCCCACGGTGGGGAGCCGAACCCCCTGGCTTCTTGAGGATTGCCGTCTCTGCTGTGCTAGGATTATGTGATTCTCTACCCAGGACCTTCTTAATGAGTATAGGTTAGGGGTTCAGGGTAAGGCGGTTCTAGATGGGTTTAAATCCCAGCCTTATCACCTGCTGGCTTGGTGACCTTCGGCAAGTTACTTAACCTCAGGCCTCAGTTTCCCTCGGAGGTGATGACTGTAAACACTGCCCCAAAAGGTGGTGGTGGTGATCGGATGTAATGTGTGACATGTGCCAGCATGCTGAGTACTTAGTAGATGTTGGACCTCATCATCATCTATTTTTCCTCTCCATAAAACATTGCTGGGCTCCTACCTGTCCAGAATGTGTAACAGATAGTGGGGGAAAGTAAAAGTATACTAGAAAGCGTCTATCTTTTTTTTTCTTCCCTCTTTAACCCAAACACCACCAGAATGTAGGCATCCAAAAGACCCCTGCCTCCTTTGTCACAGACACACGAGAAGGTTAAACACTCCTTCCAACAGGACTACTGGGCCACGTGACCGTTTGGGGACATTCTGTTTGGGCTCTGATGCCTTCAGAGCCTGGGGCACACACTGTCCGAAAAGCTCACCAGCAGAAAATATTTCTCCTTTGATCATGAATTGGAGTTTAGGAAACAACCCAAAGTAATTTGGAACCAAGTCTGAGGGATAAAGTGACTGGAACAACCCTTTCCTCCTAAACATCTTTTTTTTTTTTTTGCGGGGGGTGGGGGGGGAGGGTGGAGAAAAATAAGGCGTGATTCTAGAGCACTGAAATAAGTGTCCCTGAGTGGCTTCTAACTTCCCCTGAGGGCACTGGCCAAGGAAGTGGTCCAGCGCTGGCGTAACCGAAGTGGAATGAGGACGCGGCCTCCCGAGGTGCCCACTTGAAAGGGCAGCGGTCACCGGGCTCCTCCCGACATGCGGTCGAAAGAAAACCAGCTCGATCATTCGCATTCACGCCCCACAGATGGATACAACCCTAGAGATGCTCGGATTGACGCAAAGGCCGGGTCCCAAACGGTCCCAGGTCATCTCATCCACCACCCTCCCTCTTCTGGGAAGGGGGATATTGAGTAACTCTTGACATTTTTAGAAGTGTTTTAAGAAATACTTTATGCAATCGGTTCTAGGCAAACTAATTCCTTGAGGCCGGGGTGGCGTCTGCGTCACTTCTGCACCCTGGAAGTCCTTAGCACATGGCAGGTGCTCAATACAAGCTTGATGAATATATTGGTTCAGTCATATATTCATTCAACAAATAGTTCTCGATCTCTGACCACCTGCCAGGTGCTGCGGATACCACAGTGGACAAGAGGGACCTTGTGTGCATCTGGAGAACAGAGGAATGGTGGACGGAGGGATAAAGACACAGGTAATCTTTACTTTAACGCATACTTATTGGGTGCCAGGCAGCGTTCCAAACATTAAGGAAACGGCAGTGAATAAAACACAGGTCCCGTCCTGAAGGGGCTGCCACTCTAGAATACGTGCCCCCAGCATCACACCTCGGAAGGCTGAATGTGTTCCCTGAGGGAAAATGGTTTCACATAAAGATTAGGTTTCACGGGACTGTCCTAAGCGTGAGATCTGGCGTGAATGGGAATCAGCCTTCTAGCTTAGCCTGGATCCCTAAATGCCATCCGCAGGATTGTTTCTCCATAAAAGTGAGTTCAGAGGTCTAAATAAGCATCCACACAAACCTGTGGGGCCATCGGAACAAGGCAGCTTGACAGACTGGGGTCGCGCAGACATGCTTTGTTTAGCCTGAACAGTGCTGGCCCAACTTTTAAAATTCAGGACATTTCACATTCGAATCTGGATTTCTGGCTTCTTGTGAAAAGGCTGAGATCTGGCAACACTGGGCCCATCTTCCCGTATGACAACAATTGGCCAGAGTTACATGTGCCCTCACATTGGCCAGAGTCCTCACTCCCCCCTGTTTTTCTTACACCCGATCTATTTTCTGTTCCTCGTCTGGCTCCTGTAGGCTCTTGTGTTGACGTAAGCCAGGATCTATGCCCTAGTTTATGTGGCAGTCTAATCGGGGAAAAGCAACGCACAGAACTGAGAATATTGAAGTACTACAAGCTGCTGACCACAGGTGCAGTCGAAGGTGAGAAAACACAGATTAGTGTTTTGAGAGCGGAGATTCCGGTTTCATGGATGAATCGGGATTGTCACTTTGTAACAACAGCCGCCGCCCAGCATCGGTGAGCCCTCACCAGGTGCCAGGCACCGGGTATCTCATTCCGTCTCATTCGAATCTCACGATAACCCTACGAGGCAGGTAGTGTACTCATGTTTTAGATGAGGAAACTGAGGCTCTGAGAGTGGAACCCGTCTGCCCATGGGCACGCGGCTAGCTAGTACGTGGGCGTCTGTCTCACTCAGTACCACTGTGGGCTTCTCCACAGTGGAAGGACAGGCTCCCCAGTGAGGACGAGAGGAATGTGGCTTGTGCTTCGATGATGGAGACACTGGTCTAAGTGCAGAAGGGGGAGTGTAAAGGACTATCTAAAAGGAAAGAACTGTGGGGGAGGGGCAGGGGGCATATGTAAACGCCCACTGGAGAATGTGGCCTGGCATAAGAGTTTAGCAACCCCTGAAGTTGAAGAGCTAACTACGAAAGTGTAATTTTCAGAAGGCAACGGCATGGTACTCCGAGAACTGAAAAAAATAAAGACTCGGAGGCTGGAAGACCCTAGTGTTTCTGGGATGCGGTAGGAATAATGACGATGTCACCAATAACGACAGTAACGGACATTAATTTAAAACTTAATATGTTCTACTTGCCAGCAACGGATTGAGTATAAAAGAAGGTTAAAAAAAAAAAAACCAAAAACCAAGTTTCATAGGTTTCATCTTAAACTAGTGACAGTTCCATTAAGCAAGTTCCTTCAAAAGCTCTTCGGACGGCTGTGGAACATTTTCCGGGTTAAAGCAGACACGTGAACAATGTGGGCAGCCAGAACTTGGTGCATGACAGGCTGCGAGGCGAGGGAGAGTATCCCTTTTTCCTTATCTTTGCTCATGACTTCCTAAAATTAATTTTGGCCAGAAAAACCCAGGGGCACATTTAACAAACATGTATTTCAACCATTCAGAATTCATCTTATAAGAGGCACATGATCCTGTAAAATGATAGGGGATAGTTAAGTTTTGGGGGGTTTTGGGGTTTTTTTTTGTTTTGTTTTTTTAAGCATGAGCGTGGCATGATCAATTTGATTCTTTGGAAAGGTCACTCTGGCACTGCTATGGTGGGTGGACTAGTGAAGCCTGGCGCATAGCGGCTGAATAATTAGTATTTGTTGAATGAACGAATGAATGAATGAAATGAGACCAGTTAGGAGCAATTCAAATAGTCCAGGCTAGAAATGATGGAGCATGAACTGAAGGGCTGGCCGTGAGGGCAGAGCTAATCACAGGTCCCCCAATGTGAGAAGGGTAGGAGTAACCCAGGCAAGTTCTCGGGTACCTAACTGGGTTGAACGGGGGCTCGAAGGTTAATCCCCAAGATGAAAAGATACCAAAGTGAGTTCTAGAGGTAAATCACGTTTCCAAACGTGGTGTGGAAGAGCACAGGCTCCCAGGTAAATTCCTGGCTCCCCCACTCATTAGTTACGTAAGCCCCCTGTGCCTCAGTTTCTATTTGCTGTACTTATGGCTTGTTTGCTCATTCAATCTGGCCAAGAGATCAGGGTTAGAGTACAAGATCAAAGTTAAAATGCGTTTCATTACATGTACCTATAGCAGCAACAAACTATTTGAATTGAATGGGTGTTAAGTCACAGATTGTGCAGCCTGAGCTGATGAAGCCGTTACCTGCCAAAGGTCAGCTGCCTTCTAAATAACTACATTTCTACCCACGTTTCGGTTCCTCTTACCCAGCTTCTTCACCTTAAGGTGTCGAGGTGGCTTATGACTATGAAGCATTTTAATAAGCTCCAGCGACAAACAGATGTAATTGCCTTGGGAGCAACTTTGATGCTCGATGAGTTTTTTTGCAGGAATATAGCATCATGACACCTTTCCCCAAACCTCCTCACAAAATCCAGAGGCCTGTGGGTGTGCTCAAGTTGCTAATTGGTATGTCCGCTTCCCTGACCAAGGCACGGCAGAGAGAAAGGCAGTTAATTACTTCTCTCCGTATCTGACAAAATTTCCCCTTTCCTCCTCACTTTTGAGGACGTCATTAGTCTGACATGGTGAACAATACTCCATTATACCTGGATATTTTTAATGATCACAAAGAAATTCCCCACTTCTTCCATTTTCTGATGTTCTATTCAACAACTCGATCATATTTGAATTGAGCCTATCCTATTACGGAGAGATAATGAACTCGGTCTACTGGCCAACATGAGTCATTATCTGCAGGGTACGTTTTTAAAAGATCGCCTCACAAGGTTTCGGCATGCAGCATCCAAAGGGCGCAAGGAGGAAGCTTTGTATTAACACTTTATAATGAAGAGCAAATGTTTCAGCACCCAGAGTCATTATTCCCTCCATTCTCATTTTAAACTTGTTTTCTTATATGTACACATGGGCTTTCTGTTCAAAGTCTCCACTGCTCAGGTCCTTGCACACATGTCTAAAACAGAAAACTTTTTTCTTCTATTTTACCAAAAGGCTACAAGATTTTTTTTTTTTTTAAACTGTGCTGAACAGAATAACTTGTTACTGCGGTTGTCAGAGACACCATTTGCTACCCAAAACCCATCCCTCTCCATCTTCCCTTTCCATCTGTTCCCTGTCTCTATGTTACAGGTAGGGCTACAAAGGACGTCCTCATCCGTGCCTCCTTGCACTCCAGCGGGAGTGCTTCTCCATGTCGCCAGCAAGAAGCAGAATTGCTGGATGCACAGATGACAATGTTATTGGGATTACAAAATCGCCCAAACAGCTTTACCATTTTAAAACGTCTTAACACAGCACACAATTCCCCCCCCTTTTTTTAAGTAGGAACCTCGCTCCACAACACAGCCCTTCTCGCGGGGACATTTACACTTGCGCTGTCCCGTTCAGTTACCCTTTCTCCATCTGTGGCCGAGGCTCCTGGCAGGACACAATCGCACCTTGGCGTCTCCAGCACCTCTGGCTGCTTTCAGAGCTAAAAATGTTCAGCCTCCCTTTCGGGAACTCACGTTATGGAAGTAAATCATGTGACGTCACCGTTGAAGAAAGGCTCAAGTCAGAAATGGGTGCAAAACATCAGGTATTGGTTACACCCCATGGGTCTGGTCGAGGAGCCATGACCTCGTCTGAAATTCAGTGTACTTCTTCGGAAGAGGACTAAGCCCGATCTTCTACCTCTGGCCTCCAAGAACATTTAAAAGAGGAACGCCAATGTACTTTGCTCCATATTAATGTGAAATATGAAAGCCTCTTATCAACCAACCACCCAGGGCCCAAGGCTTCATTTCTTTCTCTTTTTTTTTTTTAAAGAAAGGAAAATGCCGCCGAGAAAGTGACAATTTGGTCTTCTACCCTCGTCCTTTGGCGAAGGGCCTTGTTACCTCTGGAAATTGCTGCGAAGGAAAGTGGGTCCACCCTGCCAGCGCATGAGGCGCTGGGAGTGACCCAGGCGACCAGGGAGGTGTGTGAGAGGGTGGGGCTGAGCAGGGGGACATGTGCTGGCAGCAAGTAGGCCAGGATGGGGGAACAGGCTGCTTTCCATTCCAAAATCCTCCGCATGAATAGAGGTTATTGTGCGGCCAGGATTCCAGCAGCGCTCACCATCCCCAGCGGGTTGGGCTTCACTAACCCTCGTGACCGAGGATGCTGGAGAGTGTTTGGCAGAAGGCGTCTGACAATATTTGCCTGTTTTCTGCCGGGAGCTGCCTCCGGATCACGTGGCCTTGATTATTTTAGGCTGCTTGGCAGCTGTATTATTTGTTCTTCGAGCAGGGATGGTCTCTAAGGCAGTGGGAAGGCTCAGGGCAAGGTGAGGGGAAGGTGGCAAAGCAAATGGTCTCCTAACCCAATTCCAAAAACAAGCCACATGTCCCGGGAGAGCTCAGCAGTGGCTGCCTCGATGGTGAGGCCAGCGTCCTTTCCTCAGCATCCTGAGGGGCTGCAAATGGCCACTGGAGAGAGGGGACAACACGAAGGGTGTAAATGCCTCAGAGAATGAGATGCCATATTGTGGAGCAAGGTTCCTATTTTAAAAACAAACAAACAAACAAACAAAAAACACTAAGCTGCCAGTAGAGACATAAAATTGTAAAGCCATTGGAGTGGGCAAATTTGCAATCCACTAACATGCACCTAGCACTTCCACTCACGGACACCCATCCAGGAGAAACACTTCAGCTGGTATACAAGGGGGACATAGGCAGGTGTTCTTTGAAGCCCTACTTGTGATGGCGAAGATGAGATTCGGACACAGCAAGAGAGAAACAGCGAAATAAATTCTGCTGCTGTCTTAGTGGATCACTGCGTAGCAGTTACAGTGGGGTGGTTCTTTATGGACTAATGTGGGCTCAGCTTCGGGACATCTCACTGAGAAGGAAAGCAAATGGATCGTTGTCGTGTGCCAGGCTGCATGACAAAAGTTTTAGTGTGGTATGTCTGCAGTCTTTTTAAAAAGGAGAAAGTACTAAATAAAAAGTCAGAGTTCAGAAACTCGTATCAGTGCATATGCGTATAAATGCATAGGCCAGGGACGGCACGTAGTCACCAGTACGTACGTACGTACGCACAGGGTTCTCACTGGTATCAGGGTTGCTTTAGAGAAAGCAGCAAGGAATTACATGAAGAATTCAGCCTTATCTTTAATATTTTTGTTTTTAATAAGGAAATATATTGTGTAAATAAAAATGTGTATTCATTCCATTTATTTGTACCTTGCCCTTTCCTAAAAAGCTAACAAAATTTTAAAGAGGTCGAAAAGTACGTAAACATTAAATTTAGCTCTGAACTCCCTGGCGGCCAGAGCAAAGAAGGACTTATTATAAATTATGTCACTTTCTCTCTAAAATGGAGAGTGCATCCAGTTCCTTTTGAGAGATAGTTTTGCTTTGCTGTTTGTTTTTACTGAAATGATAGCCTAAAATAATTTACTTACGTGGAACTTTATAGAGGCGGTCCCATGTCCTCCGCCACTGTTTAAGTTGAAAGAAATGTCCTACTTTTCTTCCCTGCTGTTTAAAGACCCTCTCCCGTTCACTCCTCTCCACCTCATCTGTATTGCTCTTGACCTTGCTCGCCAGGCTCCAACCACGCAGGCCGCTTTCTGTAGTTCCTCGAACAAGCTCAGCCTGCTCCCAGCCTGGAGAGAGTAGTGGTTGCTGTGCTGTGTGTCCAGGTCACCCTTCAAGACCGGATTGTTTCCTGGGGGGTTATCCTCAGCAGAACAGACCCTCCCTGGGGGCAGCCTACATCCGGTGATGGACAAGGTGGGGAAAGAAAGGCCTGTACTCATGGCCGTATTTCTAGTCATCTCTGGTGGGCCATTGCAGCCTCAGAGCCCCAGCGTGAATGTGGAAGCCTCATCAGCCCTCATTCTTGGTCTAGCTTATCCATCACTGCATTCCCAGAGCCTAGAACAGACCTAGGGTCTTTTTCACGTAGTTAATGACTGAAATTCTCTCTTAAAAATAAATGGAATTGAAGGGCAATTTGATGTTTGAACAACTTGATGCCTCTGGATAAGACTATAGTTAACATATTTTCTAATCTGATTTGGCCTCGAAAGCTGATATAACATAAGAAAAAAAGAATCCACTGCCCACCTTTGTAAATTGGAGGATTGAAATGATCTATGTGACCCTTTACTTAGAAAAACAGATATTTTGTGCAGAATTCGGTACAGTAGAATAACTGCCTGCCTACGTCAGGAAGGAGAGAGGCTCTGCTCCGGATGTCCTTGTGGGACCCAGAAGGACAGGGTATGCTGAGCGGGCGATGGCTGGTAATGTTGACTGAGCATCTGCTCTGCGCCACACACTGTTCAAGCCCTTTGTACACGCTCACTCGCTTCCTCTTCGTGACCACCCTGTGAGGGAGACGCCACTGCCACCCTCACTTCGTAGGTAAGTCAAGTGAGGCGCAGAGAGGTTCAAGACCTCGCGCGAGGTCACACAGCTGGAAAGCAGCAGGGCTGGGAGTTCGTTCCTGGCAGTCTGACTTAAGAGACTGCACTGCTACAGCCTCGCTGCTGCCAGGCAGATGTCAGAGAATCACGGACAAACAGACATGCGCAAGGTGATTTTCATCCAGTCCCTTTCAAAGGGTTTCTTGTGAAATATACAACATGGTCAGGGTTTTAAAGCAGGAATGTCTGTGGATTCCTTGCATTTCTAGAAACTCCCACTCAAACTCCTTAATGTTGATGCCTCACTTGATGTCCTGGCATTATGGGAATTTGTGTGGCCATAATTTGCGGGGAAGTGTGCAAGGGGAGATTTGACCAGGGAAGTAAGAGTAGATTTTTAAATAAAACAGAAAGCAGCAAATGCAACGAGACAAAGAATGTACGGACAAATAGATGGAAACGGGCCAAAGGGCTGGACATGGAGCTCCCGAAAACCACCTCTGCTGTCCTTGAAGCAAAATGAGTGGGCCGCCGAGACTCTTATTTGACAAGATTGAGTTACACTCCGGAATGATTTCTCCCAGTGCTGGTTTCCTCTCACCTGCGGCTGGATTCGACCACAGAATCTACTATGATTTGCTCATTAAAGCCCAGCTGCTTCCTCTTCTGATCTGTCCCCTCTCCTCCACTCTTCCTGATGTTCCTCTTCCTTTCTTCCAAAGCCTGGGCTTTCCGGGTAAAGAGACCCCGCCAGGTTCCTCCCTCTGCAGCTTCCTGGCTGGGTGTTCGTGTATTCGGGCAAAAGACTTGACCGACTAAGCCTTTCTTTCCTCACCTGTAAAATGGGCGCAGCCACGCCAGCTTCACAGAACTGCGAGAGTGAAATGAGGCGTGTGTGCAAAGTGCCCAGCGAGGAGGCTGGCGCAGAACCGATTTGAGTTTCCTTCCCCTCCCCACGTCTCTTTCCCTCCAGGTTTGCTGGGCTGCAGGGCTAGGGGAATAATAACCCTTAACTGACTAGGGGTGAACCTCAGAGGGGTGAACCTCAGGCCCTGACAGCTCTGGTGTTCACAGCTACGACGTGTTTTCTAAGTCAGGCTCTTAGAGGAGAATTTACCTGTAATTATCAAACATGAGCGCAACTCATTAAACAACATCATTAAATATTACGTCAAGTCCAGGAATTCTGAATATTGAAGAGAAAGCCATCTAGTAGATAATTCTTATTAATGTCATTAGTGTTCAAATAATTGTAGTCACAAGTAATTTGTTAATTCCTTAAGGGCTCGTTGGTAGGGGCAACAGCCCCGTTGCTCTGACTTGAGTAACTGGAGGAACAGATTCCATTAAAATCAATTAATAGCAACCATGTGGATCTAATCCTCTCCAGTGTTTTGATGATGGGGGAAAAAAAATCTACCCCCAAATAAAATAAATATGAAAATTCAAATCTCCAAGCTAGATCCAAGTCGAGCATTTTACATATACCTGCCACTTCAATAGATTGCAGATAGGCTATGGATGTCAGGTCACCATGACGATATCGAAATAGCCAAGTGATACGCTGTCCTACTGGTGGAAAGATACAGTTATAGGACCATCGCACAAGAGAGAACTTGCTAAAGACGGAACTTACCATTGCAGAGTAGCCGGAGTGGAGTGGGGCTTGGATGCTCTATTATTTTCTTTTTCCTCATCTGTTAAGGAAAGAAAAAGGAGCTAACTTCAGCAGGAAAAAGGAAAACGCCTTCCAGCTCTCCCAAGTTTCCAAACACTATGTGTCCCTCAAATGCGGATGCTCTGAGCAATGATGTTTCGGCTTTTCCAACATGTTAGATTTATACTTTAATAAGAAAAAAGGGGGGGGCATACGAAAACGTACATCAACTTGTGTTTTCATTTGACATAATATGTTACAGCTTGAAGAGCTCTCTCTCTTCACGACAGCATGACTGGACTCATCCAGCTTGCTATTTTCCCTACTGAAGGTGGATATTTGACTCCACAATTTTGACACAAAGAACATACTGACCTCATTCCCCATTTGTTCCTTGTAATGCCAATGGCCGGTTAGTGTGGAGTAGGGAGACTTTAAGTGTTCAAAAGAATCAGGTCAGCAATGCAATAGAGCAGGGGTTGGCAAACTTTACTATAAAGGGCCAGACAGTAAGTATTTTAGCGTTTTTGGGGCCAAGAGGCAAAATCCATAATATTATGTAATATTTATGTTAAAAACCCCTACCAAATTCACAAAATTTTCATGACAAAATTCAAAATATAATAATAGTAATTGAGTACAATTTTTGTAATACAGGTCTATTAATGAAAGTGAAATTATTTGGGGGTAGCGGGCAACATTTTTCTTAATTGGGATTCATAGTCTACATTTCCTATCATCAAACAGGTTACAAATATTCAACTGTAAAAAATCATTTTTAGCTTACAGCCCTACGAAAAGAAGCATCAGGCCAGATTTGATCTGTGGGGTTTTCCTTTATTGACCTCTGCAATACAGTAAGCTAAAAAACAGAGGAATCTTTACATACCCAAGAAGTGCTCACAATTTTATCATGTATAAACGTGAAAAATACATTGTAATTAGTCTCATCCATTTCCTAATGAGGATTTTTGATAAAAGCAGTCACTATAGATAAAATTTCTTAATCCGCAGAATTTGATCCAAGGAGACTGGTACATATAATAGTCCTCCCCAAATTAATAATGTCAAAACCTACGAACATAACCAACGAAATTTCATAAGAATGTGAACAATCAATGAAATAAATCTGTGATGTAAACTTTATCTGGAAAAGAATTTGTAACTATGAAGATAATCTAAGTAAAATAAAAATGAAAATGGAAGAAAATGAAATATCCTTTATCGAAAAATGATTTACAATAAATTAGCTTAATGAAGTTGAGTCCATTTTCTTCATGAAAACTTGTCACTCTTGGTATAATTCGGATTAAAATGTCTACTCATAAACACTGCGGCGGATACTGTTGTAGCTTATTCAGTGTACCCGCCCTCCTCCTCATTAACGGAGGCCTGATTTAGAGAGGACCACGTGTTCAGGGAGGTGCACCCCTCGCAAATCCTAGAGAGGTGAATCTTGTTTAAATCACGGCAATGTCATGTTCTCTAGCCACTGATGGCTCAGATAGGACACATGACATGGTGCTGGCCTATCACCTGAAGGAGAAGCTCTCTGAGGTCTTCTGGGAAAGATATTTTCCCCTAATGAAAAGAAATGGGGGCCATGATTTTGAACTTCTGGCCTCTAAAGCTGAAAAAATAAAAGACTGTTGTTTGAGGGAGGGAGGGACGGAGGGAGGAAAGGAGGGATGGAGAGACTCTGGCCTGGCCTGCTTTTGAACGTGGCTGAGAGGACATGATAACTGAAGTGAGGCAGCAAATTTTCACCTCGGAAAAGAGCAGCCTGAGGACAAAGGTAAAGCCGAGGTAGGCAGAGAGGAAAAGGAGGGAAAATGGAGGTTCTGAATGTCAGGTTGTGCCTCTGATTAATCAACCCTAAAAAGAACTGCCTCTTTGTTTTGTAAGCAAATAAGTTTTTTGTAGATAATAATAACTTCTTTTTATTGGGTATTCATTTCCCCACCAGCAAAACCACCCTAATAGATAAAACACTCACAACAAATGTTCTCGGGGCAAAATGTCCCAGTACAGCATGGGCATGACACCTGTTTATCCTGCTCTGTCAACCGGGAGTTTCTTCTAAAGGTTTCTCATCCTTTCCAGCCTAGAATAAATGATACCACCTCTTTGAAGCCTTCCCTGATACTATCCAAGTCAGGAATTATTGATCCTTACTGTTTTTCTACATCCCATTACTCGTCTCTCGGTTGAACTAGTGTAGTCACCTGGATCATTATTTCCGTACATATGCATCTCACTGACTTGGGTACCCTATTAGGAAGTACCTACTGAAGAAGGCAGGGGTGGTATCTTAGTCATCTTCATTTTCCCTCCTGCCTGGACCTTCCAACTGGCACCTAAATAGAAGAGCCTACTTTCCACAAGTGTCTTTAACAGTCTTAAAAAAAAAAAAAAAGTAAATAGCACAATAAGGAGCATGAACACATGCATCTCACAAGAGCGTGGGTAAACAGACATAAAGAACAATACTGAAACTCAGTTACTCACAAAGAACTTGAAAGAAAATAATGAGGCACAACTACATCTCTGAAAGTAACAAAAATTTTAAATAATGATACCGCCCCCCCCCATGCTGGTGTATAAATGGTAAAACTGACAGTCTCATATTTCTCCAAAGGTAGTGTTAACTGGTAGAATATTTTTGGTAAGCAACTGGCAATAATCTTGAGAAACATCTAAAATGTGCAGTCCTTTGGCTCCAGACAGCAACTCCTAGAAGTTATACTAAGGAAATAATCGAAAAGAAAGAAAAGTATCTTAAACGCATGATCAATTAAAAAATAAAAACGAGGAGAAATATATAAGCAACCTTAATATACCTCTGCCTAGCTTATGCAGGAACACGATTAACATTTCTCTTCCCCCTAGAACTGGCTGGATTGTTTTTTCTTTTTTCTCCTGCTTCTTTAAATTTCAGCATTTTAGCCAACCTGGACCAGATGTCAAAGACCGATGTTCCAGAATCAATTCAAAAACTTACTGGCCATTACTGAGCAACTCGTGGCTTCGTATTTCTTCTTTGGTAAAATGGTCATTTTACAGAGCTATTGTAAGGATCATATTGATTAATTCAATCAATAGTCATTGAATACCCAATTTGTGCCCACTAGACACTGGGGATTAAAAAAATAAATTAATTAAATGCGTCTTGGGTGAGAAGTGAGAGGCCACGTTCAATGAGAAGTGACAAATGCTGGGACACGGGTGGGCCACGAGGAGCCTGCCGACCCAAGCTGCATGAAAAAGCAGGGCCTGTCAGAGGAGGCTTCTGGAAGAAGCCATACGTGAGCTCGCCTGACAGGGGAACCGGATGGCAGAGAAGACGGGACGAGGCTGGGGGCGGGTGGAAGGTAGGCTAGAGAAGGCGAGGGACCTGAAAGATCATGTCTCCTTCCCAGAAGCGAGGTGGCTGCCGCACAGGTCCTTGCTGGGTGCCGTGAGTGGAGCAAAGGTGCTGGAGGGTGCTGTTCGACAACGTCCTGCCTGAGCTTCAAGACCGTTTCTTGTCCTTAGATTGAGGATAATAATAACGCCTACCTGGGAAGGTGTTTGGGAGGATTAAGAGAAATGAACTTAACGCAGAGGCTAAGAGCTCCAGAAACCCAGCTGCAGGAGCTGTGCGGTGAAGGCTGCCTGGGGCTGCTCTGGCGGGCTTGGAGGCTGCGGGGGCCATTCTGCTCCCCGGGACCTGCCGCAGGAAGCAGGCGAGGCGCCTCTCTGCTCCAGGCGATGAACAGGGGCAAAGACAACTGCATTGCTGGGACCCTGCAAGGCACACACCGGGGGACATCGTAGCTCCAGACAGAGGTGGCACTTGAGCTGGCCTCGACGAGATGGTCAGGGTTTTAAAAATAACTTTTTTCTGTTTGCAAAAGTAATACATGTGCATTTTTTTTTTTGATTTGGAAAAATAGAGAAAATAGAAATCACTAGAAATCCGAGACCCTTTCAGTGGAAAGAACGATTGGTAACTTTTTATCCTGTTCACCTCATCGGTTGTCAGTGTTCTGTTTCACACCCAGGCATCCACACCAACCCCTAATAAAACAAGTGAGGGCCACACAGCCCATCCTGGCTTGTAACCTGTCTCATTCACGTTTCTAAGGACAGGTCAGACCTTGAGAGGTGCTCCGGGGGAGGATAGTAGCTGCGTGAGGAAGCTGGGCTCAGGGGACAACAAGACTGGTCCATGAAGCCAGGAAGTTTCTCGCCAGGATCCCACCAGTGTCTCCAACTCAGGTGACACCTGTCTCTGGTATGTCAGATTGTTTTTCCCAACTGAACTTTGTTACGGATGGAAAGAGAACCGACTGTGAGGGCAGCAGACCTGGGTTTTTTGCCCCTAACTCTGTGTGGGAGCCTGGGCTGTCACTTAACTCCTCCAAGCCTAAGGGCCCTTATCTAAAAGAACCATAACATGTCACAAGGGTGGTTTGAAGATGAAATATGTTAACATATGGTAAAAACCAGAAGCATTTTAAAACTGCCAAGTCCCTAAGCCAGGGACTCGGCATCACTCTCACACGCTATTTCATCTTATTCCTCCCGATAGTGTCCTGAAGACATTTTACATCCCTAGTTTATTTAACAACAGCATCAACAACAACAAACAGTGCTTTGGCGCGTCTGAACGACTCGCACGAGGCCATGCGGCCAGTGAGTGGAGCCTGGACTTCACTCAGTACTTGACACATGGCGGCTATTGCCGTACTGAGACAAGACAAGAACTGGTCTCGCCCAGTGCCAACGCGGACCCTCCGGCTCAGTCATCGGACAGGCGCCTTCCACCTCTTGCAGGCCCCTCTCTAGGCCCCTGGTGACTTCACGCCCAGGATCTGAATGCCCAGCCTTTTTCCCCCCAAAGGATGTGGGAATCACACTCAGACCTGACCCCCATTATCTGATGGCTCTCAGTCCTAAGTCACCTGAAATGCTGGTTACTCACTGACTCATTCATCAAATATTTTTGGAGTGGTGACTACGTTTTAGCCCTATGCTGGGGGCTAAAGGGTGAGGAAAAAAAAAGAGAGACATGGTCTCTGCTCTCTTGAGCTCAAAGTATCAGCAAGTAAGATGTAAGTTCGGGGCTACAGCTGTGAGTGGCAGGTTCATAGCGCTATGGCAACACCAGATGTGGGATGCGAGCCAAGCCCTGGGACCTCAAGGAGCAGCAGGAGCCAGCGCAGCAAAGAGGACAGATCGATCGCCTGTAGGTAGACGGAAATCACCAGAGTTGATAGAGGCCTGAAGAATGGGTCCTGCCAAGGGTCTTTTCATTTTAACAGGCAGAAATGCCTCAACCCGAACAAGAGTCATCCTTAAGGCAGAATGTTGGGCCAGCAAGATTCCTGGAGCCATTCAGAGTGCACGCCGGGCCAAGCTCCCTCCTCCGCTGCCCTGCGCGTCCCACCAAAGCCAGCGAGGGCAGTCTGCTTAAAACCCCCCGCCACGACGCTGCCCGGCGCCGGGTCGTCTCCACGCACTCTGTCCCGCTCCTGCTTTGCAGTCACGGCTCCCAACGGCATCTCAGCCCAATGGCCAGCGGTGAGCACCTCTGCTCCCCTCTCTTACCTTCCGTCTCCCAACATAAACTCCGGGTCCAAATTTCCAGGCTCAGATTCTGGCTCTAGCCCTTGCTAGCTGGGTGACCTCGAATCACCTTTGGGTGTCTTGGTTTCCTTAGCCATAAATTAGGGGAATAACAGTAGCCAGCACACACTGTGAGGACTGACTGAACCCGCCTCCTGGCGCAAAGTACACGCTGTCGAAGTGTTGCCGGTAACTATAACAGTTGTCACGCCTCTGAAGAGACAGAGGGCCTGGCCCCCCATCCTGCCCGTGGGCTGCGTTTGGCAAGCCCAGGTTCTGGGACGGGGTTATTCACTCCTCCCCTGTGTTCCCCCCGCACCTTTGCTAGCTCCTAACAAAGTCCTGGTCACAGGGTGTGGTCTCTGCTCGCTGACCAGTGTGCCTGCCTTGCTTGTCCTCAAGCCATTCATAGGGCCCAGACCATGCTCACCCTTGTGTCTCCAGTGCCCACACGTGGTAGGGGCTCGCAGAATGTTAGTTCAATGAATGAATGGCTAAGATAACACCACAATCAAATGCGGAACCTACCCACCCGATTTCAGGGAGCGCGGGCCATAACAATGCTCCTGGGGGCATTTATTGAGGACTTGTCATGTGGCAGGCATTGTGCAAAGATCTGTAGGTTATCGCATGTAATTTGCACGCTGCCTGAGACAGGGAATGGCTGAATGCATAGGAAACATCGGATCTGGTGCTTGACGTATGCTTAGTGCTTAATTCGTGTTAGTCCTAATTATTAGTGCTAGGCCCTTTTACAGAGGAAGAAACTGAGGCTCAGAGAAATGAAATGATTTGTCTGAGGTCACGTAGCTAGGAGTAGAGTCAGGAGAGGGACCCAGGCTAGTTGACATCCAAACCTCTCGAACCCAAACATTTATAAACCTTACTCTTTCCTCAAACCTGGAGCACTGGACTGAAGATTTTAGAGAACATATCTGCCGAATCACTTCTTTTCTGCCTCTATGCTGATTGGGTTCAATATTTGGGGACCTATTCTAAAATATTTCCTGCTTGGAGCCGGTGTGGCAGAGCTTAATATGGAGGGAGAAAGTTTCTAAATTAATTACTTCTTTTCAAATCCCAGAAAAGGTTCAAGTTTATGTGAGTCTCGAGTTTCACTTCAAAGTTTTAATTCCATTTCCTTTCATTATACTAACCTGGCTGCACCTGGACAGACCTCACCTGTTGGGAACAGGGAGCTGCCAAACATTTCATTTCCCTTCATCTACCTCCTCCCCGGCCCCTGCAAAGGGCACCAGCCCGGGATCAGGGTGCCTGGCCCCAGGCCTTTGGCAGTGGGCATCAGCCCCTGGCAGCAAACCTTCTCCCCGTGGGAACAGGGCTACATCGCACACAAAACTGCAATGTTGGCAGCTTTGCCTGAGGGGGCCCCACACCTGCTTCCTTTCACCTCCTCTGGGTGAATTCCTTCATAACCTTCCTAACTTTGATACGAAACCCAAAGCCATCCGAGAAAATGCCGATAACTTTTACTACATTAAAAACCCCAAAGTTTCTATGTGGGTGGGGGGGGGCATAAGATAATGACCCCCTTGGGAAAACTGCAGTCATAGGAGGAGGAAAAAGGACCAGAACCAGGAGAAAAAACAGGCAAAGCACATGACACACGGTTGATGGGAAAAAAATACAAATATTCCTGAAATGGGAAAAGACGATTAATCTCAATCAGTGAGGATGGAAATTACACAGAAATACCATTTCTCACTTATCAGATTGGCAAAAGTCCAAACCAGGACCACACCACCCTGCTGTGTAGTTGTGGGAAACAGGCGCCCTTACACCTTGCAGGGGGAGTGCGACATGGTGCCTCTCCGTATGGGAGGTCATCGGGGAGAACCTGCTGATATGCCACATGCCCTTTATCCAGCGGTTGCACGACCCACAGCTACACCTGGACACACAGGAAATGACCACATTCAAGGCTGTTCGTTGCAGCTTGTCTATAGTAGCAAAAATTTAGCGACAGCCCAGCGTTCGGATCATTAACTACACTGTGATACATGCTCACCGTGGAATACTACACAGCTGTGAAAAAGATTTAAACAAGAAAAGAATGGGGCTGCTCTCTGCGATGTTCTTACTGTTGTAGAACATCCCGGGGGTCATTATTAAGTGAAAAGAATCAGTCACAGCACAAAGTGTCTATTTTTGTGTGTAAGAAAAAAACCAGACATTCACATTTTTAATTTGCATAAAGAAAGAAAATACGGAAAGAAAACACAATATGAAAGTGCTCACCGCTAGGGAGCGGAAGTGGGAAGACGATGGTGGGGGAACCAAGACTTCTCAATGAGTACCTATAAAGCATTTTGATTTTTGGACCATATGAGTGTATTATCTACTCTAAAATACCTTGATTAAATTCAAACACACAGGACAGACTGGGGAGGGGACATCTGAAGGCAGAATCTACTTAAATGGTTAAGTGGTTCTGGAGTGTCAAAAACTGGAAGCAAAATACAAATACGCATGTTCTGGCATGGCTTCGCAGTATTTTGCTTTCCTAATATCCTATAACGCTGAGCGCCTACTTTGGACCAGGCCCGACCGCATTAAGCACTCGTGAGACACTGTCAGTAAGACGTGCTCCCTGCCCCTCAGGGAGGCGTGGCCTAGGGAGGCCTGAGTGGAGAAGCAGAGGGGCCCTGGCAGTGCGGTCCAAGCACAGAGGAGGGACTGCCTCATTCTCCACAAGAGGAGAGGACAGGGAGACAGGGGGCAGAAAGGGCAGCTGTGATGGCTGAGAAAGATGCCAAGTCGGGCGGTTGTCTTTTTTAAATCATAACTAAGCACTGGGCCTCATCCGCCAGCCAGCAGTCTTGGCCCTCGAGTCCCAGGCAGGACTGAAACTGTAGCAGACACCCATGGAGGACAAGCCAGTTTTTAAAGCCATTAGGGGAGGACTCTATGTGGGACTCCCCCCAGACTTCCTAGTGTGAGTCACTGTCCTTTCTCCAGGAGCCCTGTGCACGCCTTTCTGCCGGGGGTGAGGGGCAGTGGGGGTAGTGGCGGGTGGGGGTGGGGGACTTCTGTCTACAGTGCGATGGGAATATGAAACAGTTTAAGTACATTTCCCCTTCTCTGAACCCTTTCTAATGAAATTACAAGACCCCAAACTGGATAATAAACTGACATGCTGAGCGAGCCAAGTGTAGTAAGAGAAATATAGAACTTTCATGTACACAGCATTGAAATGCAATGAGATTTTACTATGATAATGATGAGTCACATTTAAGTTGTGACCCCAGTTCTATGCCATTGAATTCCAACTTCCCCTTCTCTGTGCCATAAGTATCTTCTGTCACCACCAGGCAGTAATAGCCATTGATGGGTTGGTGAAGGGTTGGGAGGCTCAAGGAAGGAGGCTCCATTCTGAGTGAGGCAGGCAGACAGGAGGACAATGGCAGTTGTTAGGACGTGTCAAAGAGTAGAGGGAAAGGGACACAGTATAGACT
Organism: Eonycteris spelaea; assembly: GCA_003508835.1. NCBI lineage: Eukaryota > Metazoa > Chordata > Mammalia > Chiroptera > Pteropodidae > Eonycteris > Eonycteris spelaea. The sequence continues at coordinate 5,275,065 of PUFA01000023.1, forward strand.
ATTGCAGGAGAAACAGAACCCCCTCCCACACATCCACCCCACCGCATGCACACGCACGCACACACACACACACACACACACACACACACACACACACACGATTGCTGCAGATAATGGGAAGACTCTGAACTCTGGCCTGGGATACAGGATAGAGGCTGATGTCATCTGAGGAAACATATTAAGGCTAGAGGACTTGGGCATATCTGGGTTACATCTAGCTTGTCCTGTTTCCCAACAGGAATCTCAAGGAATCACACTGGGTTCCTGCCTGTGGGTCCCATCTTATCACCCCAGTCTCTCCAATTCTTTCCATCCCACAGACACTGCTCTGCATGATAGCCTCATCGCCTCACCTGTTCTAGGAGGAAGCCCCCCAAAGTGTCCTCCTGGCTCTAATCCACCCGCAGAGACCCTTCACGTTAACCTTCTGAAAACGCCACTTAAGATTTGTCACTCCTCTCTCTACCCGGCTCCTTCGGTGGCATCGTAGCTATCAAATTCCAAAACCCCTGTCTGGAATTCAAGTCCCTCAACAATATGGCCCAAATTTCTCTTCCCAGCCCTGTGTCCCATGGTTCTTCAGCCTCTCTGCTCAAACCAATCTGGAAAACTTTCTAAGCTCAAAACCTGCCTGGTAGTTTTCTGCCTCTCACCCCTCTACCAACACCAGTTAAAGGAATCACGTGGATCCTCTGAGGCCAGCACAAATGCCACCTCTCCAAGACGCCTTCCTCAGTCACCTTCCAAACTTGTGACCCCTGCCAAACTTTAGCACGCATTCTCATCACCTGGGGGTCTTGTTAAAATTCAGAGCGTGTTTCAGTGGGCCTCAGAGTCTGCGTTTCCAACAAGCTTCCAGTGAGGTTGTGCTGGCGTCCAGGAGGCACACTTGGTGTAGGAAGGTCGAACACCTTGCATTATTCGGATGGAACTGATCACATATGGCCTTGTGTTACTAACATTCGAGCATCGGCCTTAGCTTCGCTTCCCTTCTAGGCTGAAAATTCCTGAAGAGCAGGGAGCCAGAGAAGAGACTGCTGTAGATGGAGTAGACAGAGAGCCAGCTGCAAAAGCAGACAGCTCTACGCTTAAGTCTTAACTCTACCACTTAATGGTATGATGCTGAGGAAGTCTCAGGACCTCTGAATCTGTTTCCTCATTTGCATAATGAGGACAAAGAATACCTCCTTCTTAGGAGATTAAAGGAAACAGTAGCTGTAATTATGCCCCGCGTGCTGTCTGATGAGGAATGTATTTTAATTTTGGCTCCCTGCTCTTTCCTTCCTTGTATACTCTTTCCACACTCTTGTATACGGTAAGTGCTCAGGGAACCTTCTGGGCCCAACTGTGGCAGGAATTTCTGTTCTAATTGTACAGTTCTGTTCAATTCACATGGCTGAGCTTTCCTCTCTGGATACGACGCTCCAATCAGTCATGGACCTGACACTGTTCTATAGTCACAGGTTTCTCTTTGTTGGTGATTATGCCAACAGAAATGTTAAAAACCTACTGACATCTGCCAGGTAGAAAATGCAATTTGTTCAGGTTGGAAATGAGAATTGATGAGACCCTGCGGATGGTAAATAACCCATCCACTCTTGTTCAGGCTTCCACTCGTTGGGCATTTAGAATTTGACCTCGCAGGTCCAGGGCTTTCTTCCAAACCGTATTCCATTACAATATCCCATGTCCCATTTCCTCATGCTCACTGAAGCTCTAGTTAACCAATTAAATCACTCTTTTTGGGGTTAGTAAGAGGGACAAGGAAGGGACAGGACAAGAACAGGGAAGGCATATGACAGGAATCAGAAGCTCTGGGTAATCATTCTGATTCTAGCACAACCTATGAATATGATTATGAGCAAATAATTTCCCTGCTTTGAGTCTTAGCTTCTTCATTTGTAAAATAGGAAAGTGGACCAAGATGATCTATAAAAAATCTCATAGTCTTTGATTCTAGACTGATAATAAACTGATTATTCCCTATTTCCATTTCCTTTTAACAAGGACCCCCCAACGCTAATGCCCATCTCTCCCTCAGGCCAGGAGGAGAAATCTTTTTCAGCAGATGAATCTTTGATGTCTCTCAAATTACTGTGGGAAGGCATTTTTACCTGCTTGGCAAGTCTCAGCCATTCCAAATATTGAATTCATATGGACTATGTTATCTGACCACAGTGAAATTACATCAGAAACCAATAATAGAAAGATAACTGAGAAATAACAAAATGTTTGAAAATTGAGCAATCAATTTCTAAATAAACCAGAGTTGAAAGAAGAAATCACAATAGATATTAGAAAATAAGTTTAACTGAATGATAATGAAAGGATGATGCTAGAAAAATTATGGGATAAAGTTAAGCAGTGCTCAGAGAAAAATTCATAACTTTAAATGCCTATCTCAGAAAATGTTGATAATCAATGACCTAAGTATATAGCTCAAAAGCTAGAAAAAGATAAAGAATTAAACACAAAGTGGAAGGAAACAATATAAATAAGAGCAGAAATAAAGAAAATAGAAAAAAGATATAAATTGAGAAAAATACAAAGCCAAAAGTTGGACCTTTGAAGAGACTAATAAAATTAATAAATTCTGGCAAGGCTGATCAAGAAAAACAGAGAAAACATAAATTGCCAATATCAGAAATGAAAGGAGAACATCATTATAGATGCTAAAAATGTCAAAGAGCAATAAAAATTAAGTTTAAATAATGTCATGTAAATGAATTTCAAAATTTAAATGAAATATATTTCTTAAAAATAACAATTTGCTAAAAGAAACAAGAAATAGAAAAAAATGAATAATCCTATTGCTATTTTAAAAATTGAATCCATCATTAAAAGCTTTTCCTCAAAGAAAACTCTAAACCCAGAGGACTTCAGTGTGGAATTCTTCCGAATAACTAAGAAGTAAATATGCCAATTTTATACAAACTCTTCAGAAGAAATGAAAAAGAAACTCCTCACCTCTTTTTTATGAGGCCTGTAATTGTGGCACCAAAACCTGACAAGGGCATTGTCAGAAAGAGAAATCATAAGCCAACTAAGTCTCATGAACATAGGTACCAAAATTCTTAACAAAATAGTAGTCAATCAAACCTAGAAATAGATTTTTTTAAAAAGGATGATACTTCTGAACAAGTGCACTTTATTCCAGAAATGCAAGCGTGATTTAACATTCAAAATTCAATCAACGTAATTCACAACATTAACAGAACAAAGGAGAAAAACATGATCGTTTCACTAGATGTAGAAACAACATTTGATAAAGTTAAACACTCCTTCAAGAAAAATCTCTCAGCAAACCAGGGATTTGCTCATGAGCATCTACAAAAAAAAAAAAAAAAACTACAACCAATATCATATCAATGGTGAAACATTAAGTGCTTTCCGCCCGTAGGTCGAGAACAAGCCAAGGATGTCCTGCTATCGCCACTTCAATCCAACGTTAGACCAAAGGTCCCAGCCAGTGCACTGAAGCACAGAAAAGAAATAAAAATATAAAGACTATGAAAGAAGATGGACAACTATCATTATTTTCAGGTGACATGGTTATGTCCATGGAAAATTATTTAAAAAGCAAATTCATAATTAATACATACATTTAGCAAAGAGCTGGACACGAAACGATTATCTAAAAAATCAATTGCATTTCGTTTACTAGCAACTAGCAATTAAAAAAATTTAAATAAGACTCCTTTCAAAAGCACTGAAAAACATCAATTACCTAGAAATAAATCTAATGAAAACAAATCTAATAAAACCCCTACACTGAAACCTACAAACTTGGCTGAGAGAAATTAAAGGCCATTTAATACAGGATGGTCTAATGTCACATTACATAGACTGGAAATCTGATGTTGGTAGGATGTCAGTTCCTCCCAGATTTATTGTACAGTCAATGTGATCCCAAATCAAAATTTTAGCAAGTGTTTTGTGTATGTGAAAACTGACAAGCTGATTCTAATATCTGTATGGAAATGTTAAGAACTTAAATTAACCAAAATAATCTTGAAGAAGAAAAGGTTTTATGCCATCAGTTAGCATAACTTGAAAAAAGACCAGCAGACCAATGATTTAGGATAAAGGTCAAGGCATAGATCCACATATTTATGATCTCCTGATTTATGACCAGTGGGTAAAAATATATATATTATTTTGAACAAAAAAGTGCTCTAGCGGTCAAAAATTAAAAATAAAAACACAACTCTGACTCCTCCTTCACACCATATACAAAAATTCCAGACAGACTGCTGATATACAGGTAAAAGATAAAATAATAAAACTTCTAGATAATAACATGAAAATATCTTTATGATCTTGAGGTAGGTAAAGATTTCTGAATAGCACACCAAAAGCACTAACTATAAAAGAAAAACATTGATAAACTGGACTTTGTTAAAATTAAGAACTTCTGTTTGTCAAGATACCACGAAGATAATGAAAAGGCAGACCACAGAAAAAAAGATGTTTGCAATATTTTATCTGACAAACATCTCCTATACAGAATATAAAAACAACTCTTACGGATCAGTAAAGAAAAGAAAAATAGATTTTTTTTGAAAATGGAAGGAGATGAGACTCTGGGAGGTGAACACACAATACAATGTACAGATGATATATTATAGAATTGTACACTTGAAGACTTTATGATGTTATTAATCAATAAACTTAATAAAAATTTTAAAAAGTGACAGGCAAAAGACATAGCTAGCTCACAAAAGAAGATATCCACAAGTATGTTCAGAGCACCAATTCTTCTCAAACTCTTCCAAAAGAAGAAAGGGGAGGGACTACTTCCAAACTCATTCTATGAGGCCAACTCTACCCTGACAGCAAAGCCAAAGACACTACAAGAAAACTATAGATCAATGTCCCTTATGAATATTAATACAAACTCCTCAGCAAAATACCAGCAAACAAAATTTAACAGTAAGTTAAAAGGATTATTAGACACCATGACCAGTTGGGATTTTTTTTATTCTCCGAATGAAAGGATGGTTCAACATACAAAGATCAATCAGTGTAACATACCATATTAACAGAATATCTACATGATCTTCTCAACTGAGTCAGAGAAAGCATTTGACAAAATTCATCACTCATGATAAAAATACTCAGCAAAATAGGAAAAGAAAAAACTGCTTCATATAATAAAGACCTTTATTAACAGCACACAGCAAACATCATACTCAAAGGTGAAAGACTGATAGCTTTTCCTCTAAGATCGGGAACAAGAAAAGAATGCTCACTTTTACCACTTCTATTCAGCATAGTACTGGGAGACCTAGTCAGAGCAATTGGATAATGAGATTGCTTACACACACAAAAAAGACCTGTTGGAACTAATAAACAAATTCAGCAAAGTTTCAGGATACAAATCAACACAGAAAAATCAGCTGTATTTCTCTACACTAATAATGGACAATCCAAAAAAGAAATTAAGAAAACAATTCTATTTACAGTAACATAGAAATAAAAGAAAATACTTAGGCATAACCTTAACCTAGGAAGCAAAAGACTTATATACTGAAAACTATAAAATGTTGTTGAAAGAAATTAAAGAAGGCCCTAATAAAGAGAAAGACATCCTATGTTCATGGATTCGAAAACTTAATATTTTTAAGATGTCAGTACTACCCAAAAGATCTACATATTCAATGCAATCCCTATCAAAATTCTAACTTTTTTTTTTTTTTTGCAGAAGTAGAAAAATCCATCCTAAAACTTACATGGAATCTCAAGGACCCTGAGTAGCCAAAACGATCTTGAAAAAAAAAATGTTGAAGATCTCATATTTCCTGATTTCAAAACTTAATACAAAGCTGTACAGTAATCAAAGTAGTTTGGTGCCAGCATAAAGATAGATATATAGACCAACAGAATAGAACAGAGAGCCCAGAAATAAACTCTCGCATATATGGTCAAATGATTTTTGATGAGGTTATCAAGACCTTTCAATAGGAAAAGGATAGTCTTTTCAATAAATGATGTTGGAAAAAAATGGGTATCCACATGCAAAAGAATGAATTTGGACCCTTGCTTTACATTATATGTAAATTAACTCAAAAAAATAATAAAGATTTAAACACAAAAGAAAACTATAAACTCTTAAAGAAAACAGAGGAAAATGTTCATAATTTTGAATTTGGCAATGATTTCTTAGATATGACACCGGAAGCATAGGCAACAAAAGAAGTGTAGATAAACTGGACTACATCAAAATTAAAAACTGCTGTGTATCAAAGGCACAACAACAAGGAAAGGCAACCCAAGGAATGGAAGAAAATATCTGCAAAACATATGCCTGATAAGGGTTAATATGCAGAATATATGAAGAACTACAATTCAATGACAACAAAAAAATAAACTTAAGTTTAAAAAAATGGGCAAAAACTTGAATAGACATTTCTCCAAAAAAAGATGTGCAAATGATCAGTAAACACATGGGAAGCTCAACATCACTAATCATTAGGGAAATACAAATCAAAACCATGAACTATCACTTCACACTCAATAGATGGCTATTATCAAGAAAACAAAAAAATAACAAGTATTGACAAGGATATAGAGAAATTGCATTTCTGGTGGAAATGTAAAATGGTGCAGCTGGTATGCAAAACAGAATGGCAGTTCTTCAAAATAGTAAACATAGAATTACTCTATGATCCAGCAATTCTACCTCTGGTTATAGACCCCAGATAACCAAAAGCGGGAACTTCAAAAGATATTCATACACCCAGATTCATAGCAACATTCTTCAGGACAGCCAAAAGGTATAAAGAACCCAAATGTCTATAAATGGATGAATGGATAAACAAAATGTGGTAGACGGATGTAATGGAATGTCATTCAGCCTTAAAAGGGAAGGAAATTCTGATGCATGCTACAACATGGATAAACCTTGAAGACATCATGCTAAGTAGAATGAGCCAGTCACATAAGGACAAATACTGCAATTCACTTATATAAGGTACTTAGAGTAGTCAGATTCGCAGTAGTTGCCAGAGACTAAAGGGAAAGGAGATGGGGAGTTATTGTTTAGTGGGTACTGAGTTTCAGTTTGGAAAGATGAAAAAAGTTCTAGAGATGGATGGCGGTGATGGTTGCACAAAGTGAGTGTACTTAATACTACTGAACTGTATACTTAAAAATGGCTAAAGGGGTAAATGTTATGTCACGTATATTTTACCACAATAAAACTGGGGGGAAAAAATGCTCAGAGATGCTTAAGAAGCAGTCGGAAACTTGGAACAATTTAAAAATCCATCAGCATTTAAATGGACATGTAAACCGTGGTCTATGCGTACAGCGAAATACTACATACCAATGAAAAAGAAAGAACTGCTACATACAAGAGCATGGATGAATCTCACAGACATCACGGTGAGCGAAAAAAGCTACACACAAAAGAATAGAGAGTCTGTGAGTCCATTTATTCATTTCACAAACAAGCAAAACCAAACTACAGTGTTAAAAGTCAAGACGTTGCTACTAACAGGATGAGGCATAAGGAGCCTCTCGAGTGCTAGATATTTCTGGGTGATGATTACACAGGTAGATACAAAATATATATATATATATTATATATAGATATAAAGATATTCATCAAACATCTCTTACGCTTTGTTTAATTTATATTAGTTTTATAAAATAAAGCAAAAGGGATGACAGAATGACACATGACAGAAGGGACGCAGGAAGGAAGCATTCAGCATGTCAAACAGCCTTAGGGTTTACGGAGCGAGTGTCCTTAGCTCATACTTAGAGAAAATGGAACTAAGGAGGCGCACTTTACCAAGCGAAGGAGAAACGCTCTGTCCCTGCTGGAAATGGCATTTATAAAAGCCTCCATCCTTTTACAGTTCTTAGGGGCAAATGTAAGTCCCAAGTCGTCTTCTGCTTTTTAACATAAAGCACCTAGAAGCCCAGTCCTGACATAACCCAAGGAGGGTGTAAACTAGCCTTTACATCCTTCCATTCACTCTAATTTTCTAGTCCAAGATCCAGGAGAAATTGTTTACTTTCCAATACCCGGGACCTTAGTAACTCAAAATAACAATCCCATGACACACTCGTTTAGACTCACATAACGGCCTTTCCCATTCAGGGTCCGTGTTTGCCCAGCTGGAGCATCACTGTAACGGGGGCTCTGGGGACTCAGACAACACGACTGTGTACACGGCGAGTGGCCTCAGTTTCCACATCCACCTGACTGCATTGTACTCCCCATTGCAGACTAGTACGGGGCGGCGTGGGGTACTTCATGAATGCCCTGATTGTCTCTGGTCCAAGCGACCTGCCCCGAACTAGCATTCTAGAAGTGCTAGCTCTCCCACCAGGACACTGGCTGCGTCTAGGATGTCTAAGAAGAGTGAGTATCAAGCACTTACTTTCATCATTAGAAACATTCCCCAGAGATGTGTGGCTGGAATAACGTTTGTTTTCACTTTCGTTGAGACATCTTTCAATCCAGCTCTCTATAAAAAAAAAAAAAAAGAAAGGAAATCACAAAATTGCAGAATTGCTGTGGGTGTTTGTGAAGAGACGGAACACCATAAACACGTTAGATTTAAACGTCCATCGACTTTCATCTCAGCTCCGCCCCGACTGGAAATGAATTTTACGAGGCCCATGTGCACCCTTTGCTGGGTAGTTTGGAGGCGAAGTGGTAATCCAAAGCGTTGCTTGAGTGTTTCTACTGATTCTGGAGTATTCGTTACCTAATAGTATCACCTGAGGATTCTCTCTCTTCAAAAAGAAGATCCGACCCTAAGAAGTAGTTTGTAAAACGTCATTTGGTCAAGTGGATCATTGGACATGGTTTGCAGACTTAGAAATCAGCAGCAGAACCCTTCCTTCAAACAAAAAAAAACAAAGAGGAAAGCAGATAAAACCCTGTGTTCTCCGGCTACAGTGGAGGAGCAGGGCAGGGGACCTCGCAGCTCACCTCCCTTTGCCCAGTGACCCCGAAGGGGCTCTTCCAAGCACAGACCAAAAGCCGCTGCAGGAGATAACCACAACTCCAGGATAGCTATGTAGTACTTTTAAGATACAAAAGACTCTGGTTTTTCAAATCTAACTCTGAAGGCTATAAATTTACTTTCCACAACATAGCATAATGCTTATTCCATCCCCAACCCCTAGGCCACGGACCAATACTGTTCTCAGTTAGGAACTGGGCCGCACCGCAGGAGGTGAGCGGCAGGCAAGCGAGCAAAGCTTCATCTGTATCTGCAGACGCTCCCCAGTGCTAGCATCCCCGCCTCGGCTCCACTTCAATCATCAGGCATTAGATTCTCATAGAGCACCGGTCCCTGGTGTCAAAAAGGTTGGGGACTGCTGCCCAGCCCATCCACTATTTATTTATTCATCCATTCATTCGACATCGCCAGCTAAGTACAATCGGTTCTGCTATAATGCTTGTTTTGAAGATAAGAATGTGTTCCAATGCAAGTGATATGTTAGGGAACGTTTGAGCGCAGAGAAAACTTTGTGTTTGCTTATGCTTGATTTCTTCTGCAGGAAATGTGAGGTGAAAACAGAAAACCACACGTAGCTGAACTGAGCTACGCAAACTTCACACACGTTCACCCCTCAAACGTCTACCAGCTACTGTAGGTCACCACATGTGCTATGAGCCACACCTGCCCAGATAACTCATGTCCTTCCACTTCCGAAAGCAAACTTCAGGTCTCTTCCACCGCGAAGGGTCATATTTACTGCATTGGTGTATCTCAATAGCCATTTAATGTGCAAACTGTGCTATCGTTTTCATTGGGTCTTTTTATTTTAATGTGTCACTGACAAAGGGTTTAAGGGTTGTGCCCCTTATTTTTCCAGTAAACGCTGAGGTTTTTATTGTGCAGTTTTGCAGGACGGTGATTTTTAGGAAGGCCAACATGGAGCTGCAGCAGAACCAACAACAGCTACGGTTGTGTGCTTTTGCACGTTGCTGTCGTTGTAACGTGGGACCCGGCATTTATTAACACGCCAGGCCCTTTACACATGTTACCTCTCGGAACTGAATCTCTCGGAACTGAAGATTTTCATCTCCATCTTTCCTAAAAAGCAAATGAAGCTTAGAGAGATGAAGTAATGTGACTCCTCATAATTCAAAGAGCCGAGGGAAAGATCATTAGTTAACGCCTTGGTAACATACTGTAAAAAGAATCCATGTCGGCAAATAAACTAAGCAGAGAGTGGGGAAAGCAAACTCAAACAGCAGGGAGAAATGCTGCGTTTTTGTTTATATTTTATGTTTCAACAAACTGCTCTTTTAAAAGCTGCTTCCAACATTGTAAATAAGTCGGGGGACGAGGGTGGGAGGGGATGGGGAGGTAGATATCCAAGGGGAGGAACAGGAGCCAGCTTGTTAAGAGGATATGGAAATCTGGTATTTGAGGAAACACTGAGCAGCAAAAAAATTCCAAACACTGAGACACCACGCCTTCCGGATATCAAATGCGCAACCTAGAAACAAGTGACTTATAATATTTTCAGAGCTGTGATGGCACAAGGTGGGCGTTTGTCATCACGTCATATCCCAGAACACCTCTGAATACAAATCTCCAGAATTCTCTGAAGGGCTTTCTTTCCAGGTGCCAGAATGTCTCCACTCAGATCTTCTTAATCCCTTCAATCCTGGCGCGTTTTCCCTTGGCAACAGCCAGGAGTGATTTGGGATGATATCTACTGAAATTCACTGTCTCTTCCTCCACAAACCCGACCACCTGAAGCAATTTCTGTCATTCCAGGCTCACCCCTTGTCTTCCTAGATAAGTATTCACACCTACATATTCTCACATGTGTGTGGGCACACACAACCACACACGTATCACCGCCAGCCCCTTCAGTGGAAATAGGGAACTATGAGAAGCTCTCACTCATTCATTTGCCTGTGTCAGGATTAGGCCTGTTAAAACTGGAGTCTTCAAAAGGGTCTATTCCTGCAGGTGAGAAACCCCAGTGATTGGTGGGTCTCTCTCTGAAGAACTCTTGGCAACATTCCGGAGAGGACTGGCCTAAACACCAAGAGAGGGCAACAGCTGCCCAGAGGAGTTCAAGTCAAAGAACTTCCTGATGGCCCAGGGCTATGAGAGATGAAAGCAAGGTTACAAGGAGGGAAAGAGGGTTGGAAGTGCAATTAAAAAGAAGAAATCGCACCAAAGAGCCCTTACCCCTTCCCATTGCACCCTGCTCGGTCTCTCTGACCCATAGTCTATGCCTGTAGCCACTCTGCTCTCCAGCTCTGCTCCCCAGGGCAACACAGGATAAGTGTGGTCTCTCCTGCACATGGCAGATATAGGCGGACAGCCATCGTGTCTCCATTTTTCTGGTCAAAGTATCCCCCTTGTTACAGTGCTTTCTGGGAAGAAATTTTTCCCAATTCTTTGCCATCCAATTCACCTGTTTCTGGCTGTCTTCTAGTTAATCAATGTCCCAGCATGAACTCTCAGAAGTTCCAGACGGTGGTGTAAACAGTGCCAAGAATGGCAGAACCATCACCCCTGCTGTTCTGGACACATGGAGTTCTCAGAGCATCCAAGACCTTGCATTCCACAGTGCGTGGATGGGGTACTCTTAAACATCCAACCGGGCCACAGGTTAGGCCCACAGATACTCTTGACTTTTGTCTTCTTCCTTAGCAGGACTCTCAACAGTGGCATCTGCAACTCGTGTCCCATAACTCAGGTTGCTCCACACGATCGGAAGGCCCCTATTAGGTCCCCTGAAGTAAGTTTCATATATACTTTAAAACTATAAACAATGGATTTTGGTCTTGCAAAGATCAATAATTACGTGACCAGAATGACATGTATATTGAAGTTTTTATAACACACTGCATTCATCTATCTTTTCACTTGTAGAATATGTAATTTAGTAATAATAAAGGCCACCGTACATTGAGCCATTGTTGGCCAGGCATTATGCAAATGCATTACATGCACCATCACACTGAACAACCCTATGAGGTAGGTGCTATTAATATGCACATTTGAAAGATAAGAAAACTAAACCTCATGGAGTTTAGGTGACTTGACTAAGTCACCCAGCTGGGAAGAGCAGGACCAGCATTTAAACTCGGGTCACAATCACAGTGCTGCCTCCAAGCGTGAACTGTGGTGCTGTGTCCCCAGAACACAGGACCAATATTACAGCATTGATCACAGTCTCCCGTGCATTAGAACTTTTGCAAACACTCTGCTCCTGTATTACAACCTTTGCTAAATTCATATTTCTTTGCCATACACCACAGGCTCTTCAGTTCAGGCCTTAACCATCTTAAGAAGGGAGTCCATTTTATTCTATTTCTCTTGACTCTCCACTCATGCCTAGTATAAAGTTTTTCCTATAATCTGGCCTCAATAAATGTTAGATTATTGACACACATGACATCAAAGTACACCCAGCATATAGATAATATAGATGTCCACATATGTATAGAATTTCCTAAAAAGTACGACACATCAAAGGCTATTCTCTAAATAAAGCAAGCAAAGGTCAACAATTACTTTGTGCCTTCGAGACACGAGAAGCTGTGAGTGACATAGACAGACAAGAATAAGATGGACTTCGGCCCACTAGCTGCCATCCAGAAAGTGAGGCAGGGGCTACTCCTCAAGCTCATGGGCGCGAGGACCTGTTCTTTTTGCCACCTTGTACCCGGCGGCTGGCACTGTGTCTGGCCCTATACATGCCGCAGGACCAATATGAGTTGTGGAATGCATCGCTTTTTGCAAAAACCAAATTAAGTCCCTACTGTGTGCCAGGTACTACACAAAGAGTTTTCACGTACGTCCTTTCAATTTAACCCCAGAACAATATTACGTGGGATGTCTTAATAGTTCTATTTACGGAAATGAAAACTAAGGCTTGAAGCAACAGTCCTAAGCCAAGGCAGACTGTGATCACCGCTGTGATATTGGTACTGCGTTCTGAGACACAGGAGGACAGCTCAGTGCACACCGGGGCAACTTACTGCTCCCAACTGCCTCGTTCCGGATCCATAAAAATCATCTGACCTTTCAGTAATGACCAAGCTTGCTCGAAGCGCCCCAAAGGATTTAACAACGGCTCTGAGCGTAGGCTCCTAGGCTGCGAAGCCTCCCTTCACCTGTCTCCTCTGGGATCATGGGCAGGAAGCGGGATGCTGATAACAATGCTTTGTGGATTTGCACTTTACAAGGAGTTTTACCCATGCTCTTTAGAGGCAGCTCTTCATCGCCCCCCACTTTGGGTTGAAGATCTGAAGCCCCGAAGTTGAAGTGACTGTTTTAAGCTCATATAATGAAGTTAAGCAGAGCCATAATGGTTATCAGGTTTTCTAGGAGGCTTGGTTCCCTTTGCAACAGCAAAGAATAACCAGGAAGTAGCTTCTGCATCAGGGACGTGGGCATCCAAGGCTGTTCGAGGCTCAGAGCTGTGTTTCACAAACACGTATTGGTCTGGCAGGAAGAGCTGACCACGATGGTTATCCGCAGCCAGGTAATCCTTGAAGTTTACAGAGCACGGTGAGATGGAGAACCTGATTTGAGCTTCACAGTCCACCTCCTGAGATTGAAATTCATCCCACTTTACAGATAAGGAAACTGGGGTTTAGAACATGGCAGTGGCTTGGGCAAAGTCACACAGCTTGAAGGACTGAAGTCAGAATTTAAACCCAGATCTTCAGTCTCTAAGGCCTATGTTGCTTCTTCCTGCCTCCTTATATTGCAAACAGACCAGTTAGTTGTTTTTCTCTTAGATTATCCATCTATCTGCTCATTCATTTTGCAAATAATTATCAAGTGCCTTCAATACAAAGTTCCCACAAAAAAGATGGAAAATCCTATTTAACAAAAAGTCAGTGTTATCCCTGGTGGACTAGGGTCCCAGGACCTGAAAATATCTTGGTTTTTTTTTTTAATGTATTATTCTTATTATTCCCCCCCCACCTTAAAAATGTACATTTTACCAATGTTGTATGTCTCGTTCAATGCTTAGTACCCAAGAGCTAGGAACTGTGTCAGGCACAGAGCTGGTGGTGATGGCTGTGATGAAGTAGGGCAAAGGAACAGAGAGAGAATGAAGAACAGAAGGTCCTCCCCCAGGAAGCCTCTGAGAAGATGCAGTGTTGGAGCAGAGACTGGGTGCACTGAGGGAGCAAGGCCTTCAAAGGTTCAGAGCGGGGACCCCAAAGGCAGAAGCCCTGAGGAGGGATCCCATGTGACCTGTTTAAAAAATGGCAGGAAGCTCCAGTGGCTGAGATGCCCAAGGGGGAGACAGTACAAGATGAAGGAAAAGATCAGGCAAGAGGGATGCGGGCTGTGGCGTTAGAACTAAATTTCAGACCCAAGCCCTGCCTCTTACTGGCTGTGTAATCTCGGGATGGCTCCTGAACCTTCCTAGACCCCTACCCTCCAGGTTCCCCCAAGAGTAACTGAAGTGACACAGGTGAAGCGCTTAGAAGGCTTGGTTTCGTGGACCATGGAAAGATGGTGAAAGCGTGGTCTCTATCCACCAGAGCTGCCAGCCCAGTGTCAGACAGCAGTGTCAGACACCAGTCCCCTGATTCATATGCCTCCTCCTTCCAGCAACAGAGGCGTTAGCAACTCCGCTCTGTGAGCAGGAAACTGAGACTCGGAGAGGTTAGGCAAAGTCCTCCAGCTGGCTGGTGACTGAGCTGGGTCGGGTCTGTCTGCTTCCGAGGCCAGCCTTGCTACATGCAGCACACTGCCTCAAGAAGCCAGCAGTAACCAGGGTATATTCGTTATTAAAATAGGGTGCTGTGGGGACACAGAGAAGGGAGCTTCCAGGTTGGCCTGACTGCTTCATACAGCAGGTGACATTTCCGCTGGTCCTTAGAGGATTTGGCATCTGCCAGACCAAGGAGTAAGAAGGGCATTTCAGACAAGGGGGTCACCATCATGGACAAAGGCACAAAGTAGGTTTTGGGAAAGGCGAAGTCCACTTGACCCATGACCCACGGAGTGGTAGGAGACACATGGAAGAATCCGTTAGAAGTGGATTGCAGGGGCCTACTCCGCCAGGCCAAGAGCCTGCAGGCGGCTGGGAACCAGCCGTGATTTTTAAGCAGTAGGGGAGGAACCGACAAGCTTTGTTGCTGAGGAACTGGATGAGAACAGGGAGTGCTTGACTTATGCAATACCTGAAGAAAACGCCGCCTGACTTATAAAAGTGTCACTGAGTTGTAATAGGAGTTATTCATACTCGTTCTATCAACAGTCTTTTAGGCCTCTGTGCTGGGGCCTATTTTGAGAACTCACAGCTTTATAAATGCTACATAAAAGAGTTGACATGCCACCCTCACAGCTACCAAGCAAGGACCAGGCCTCAGTCACTCTGGGGGTGCCAGAGTGCACCCTAATCTCCCCTCCCCGGGGCCCTGGTCATTACCAGTGGAACCACTCCAACGTAGCCTGCTTCCGTCTCCCGTGGCGCCAGGGTGTGCTTTCCTCTTGATCATTCTCTCTTAGCCCCCTTTTCTCTCTCCCCTGGACTCCCCACGGTGGTGACACACAGGATCATGTGGAAAGTGTGGGCCCAGGAGGCTGGTAGCTGTGGCCTCTCCAGGGGAGAACTCAGGTCAGTGGGTTGCCATGGCGACGCCTCAGGCCCTGCCCCAGGGGCCTCTGGGTTCCAGGAAGGGGCCCCTGCCCTGTCTCCAAGGGGCAGTCCCACCCTTCCCCTATTTTTACTCCTTCCCTTGCCCACCAAATATTGATTCAGTGCTGACTATTTGCCAGGCTCTGAGGATTTAGTGATGAACACAGGAGGCAAGGTCCCTTGCTCTCAAGGAGCTTATATTCTGTGGTGGAGACAGACAAAAACAAAGAAGTGAGATGACTTCAGAGAGCAAAGACTGTAATAAGAAAATGAAGCCATGGAATGGGATAGAGAGAGATGGGGGTGGGGTGCTATTTTAAGTGCTAGGGACCCCGAAGGCCTCTCAGAGGACTTGATGTTAGAGGAAATACAAAGAAAGTTTTGAGAAGGGAGTGGGGAAGAGCCAGGAGCCAGCATGGAGGAGGAGGGAGGAAGCGGGAGAGCGATAGAAAATGAGGGCAGGAAGTTAGCAAGGGCCCCCAGTTTGTAGGGACTTGCTGGCCATCGTAAGAACTCCTTATTTATTCCAAGTGTGCTAAGAAGCTACTGGGGGACTTTAAACGGGTGATGAGAACTCCGCTGGCTCAGAAATGGTAGCCTCCGAGGGCATTTACTTCATCCCACTATTTGTTGATCCACTGTTTTTGAGTACCATGTGCCAGGCACTGGGCTTACACATAGGGATACAGCAGTGAGCAAGACAGTCACAGTGTTTGTCGTCATGGAAGGTTAGAGTTCAGTGTGGGAGCCAGCTATTAAATAATCACACAGATAGAGATGGAATTACCGAGAGAGCCACAGGAGAGGGAAAAAAAGCGAGATCTGACCTCACCTGTGATCGTCAGGGAAGCTTCTCAGAGAAAGTAGCATTAAACTGACAACTAAAGGATGAGAAGGCGTCATGTTACTAACCCAGGTAAAGAGGGAGAAAGGAGCGTCCCCAGCAGAGGAACAGCACGTGCAAAGGCCCCGAAGCTGGCAGAAGAACGATGCATTCCGGAAACTGACAAGCATCCTGAGTGGAAATGCACAACTTCATTCAGGTGTTACCTCGACATGTGCTTACAAGACTTTCCTGTCTGACCAGCACTCTATGAGATGCCCTGGGTGTGCGCACAGCAAATCCCGCTGCCTCTGTACTCAGGACTGGGTTAAGGAGTTTAGAGTTTATTCAATGGATGGTTGGAAACATCTAAAAGTCTTCAAGAAGCACGTGGCATAAGCCAAATAGTTCTGTGGGCAGCTCTATCTGGGGCTGCTAAACACCACCTTAGAAAGGAGAGAATGGGAAGCAGGAGCCCATACCATTTATGATCCAGACCTGGCCAGTTTTGAGATTGAAAGTTGGCATCATCAATCATCTTTCCAGGACCGCATGCATAAAACACAGGTGTCCCAGGCACACTGGGACTTAATGGTTCCCCTCAGTCTTAGAGGCATGCACTAGAAGAGCTGCAGTGAGATAAGAAAGGAACTTGGCCTTCTTTCTAGCTAACTGTATTCTCTCCTCTTGCTGATCCACGGGATCAGTGTCCCCATGTCCCCATCTCTTCCTGGAGTCTCAATCACAGCATGATGCAGGTGAGTCTGAGGTGACACCAGTAACATCTCCTAGAACGTGGCCTCCCACGGCAAGTTTCATCATCTTCATCAACAGCATCGTCATCATAGCTCCATTCTGGGGCAGCGGCTTTGCGCTCCAATGACAGATATTGACATGGATTATCTCAGCAATGTCAGAAGTAACACTGTCATCCCATGTATGCGGCGGGTATGCAGAGGAGTGTGAATGGCTTGGGGCACAGTTACCCCCCCCGCACCCCAGGCCTCAGGACATGCCCTCTGGGTCATCTTTGTCCCTGTAACTGATTGGCGCTCATGTCATACAGGCACCAGGATGCCTAGGTGTTACTATCGATAATGAAACATCAGGCCAGTGCAAAGATCAGGACAAGGCTTTGCTTCGTCCTTCAACTTAGCAATTTACCCTCAGTGAGGTGACTCCCAGGCCATAACCTCTCACCCTCCTTATGGTACTTGCTAAAAAGCACCTTCATCAGTTTACCTTTTACTCCTCCTTTTCCTTAAAAATCTGAGCAGTGTTTTCATCTCTTGTCTAATTTTAACATATTCCCTACAAAATAAATAAATACTAACCCTCCCCAAACTCCCATTTTGTGTGCCTCAGTTTCCACATCAGGACAAAAAGAATATCTGCTTCAAAAAAAGGCTGGGGTGAGATTTAGATAATGATGATGATGATGGAAAGTTTTTGATAAAGGCTAGTGTGCTAACTAAACACAAGGCAGTATCATTTCTATCGCGATTCTTCTTCCTTAAACAGCCCTGCAGACTCCGTGCTTTCTGATCGGCCCGAAACACTCACGCTTTCTGTTTCTGTCACTCTAGATCCTGTCGTCACTCTCCATTCGTACCCAGCGAGCCATTCCTGCAGAAAACTAGCACGTGTTGGTGCCTGAACCAACCTTACTCTCGATCACAGGGAGGAAGTCCCTCCCATCGGTTAGGAGTCCAACATAAAGAGGTGAGAAAACCTGACTTCAAAGCCTCTCTACCTCACTCGTCCTTTGAACCTGACCAAGTATTTTGACCTCGCTGAGCCTCAGTTTCCGTGTCTGTTAGAGTTACAGTAACTACTATTTTCTGAGCCTACATTTTGTACCATTTTATAGATGGGGAAAGCAAGGCCCACAGAGCAAGAAAGGCCTGGATGAGAAAAGATAAGAACTTCGTCATCTTTTTGGATCACTACGCGCACTCCCCGAGCCAATCCACGTGTCCAGCATCCCC
Organism: Eonycteris spelaea; assembly: GCA_003508835.1. Taxonomy (NCBI): domain Eukaryota; kingdom Metazoa; phylum Chordata; class Mammalia; order Chiroptera; family Pteropodidae; genus Eonycteris; species Eonycteris spelaea. The sequence continues at coordinate 5,293,485 of PUFA01000023.1, forward strand.
ATGTCTCTTCCTCATCAGCTGGAGTCTTAACCACAGCACGATGCAGGCAAGTCCAAGGTGACACCAATGACATCTCCTGGAATGTTGCCTCCCACTGCAGGCACCATCATCTTTACTGACAGCATCATCACAGCAATGATTTGCCCAAGATCACACGGATGGTAAGCAGCTAAGACGGGATTTGAATCCGACTCTAACCTAACCATTAACTTACACTATCATGCTCCACAATTGTATATGCCTTAAAGTCTCACTGAGCACTCAGCTGTGTCTAGGATAACACCAAACACATTATAGGTGCCCAATAATGTTTACTGTTCTTTCTTGCTTTAGGAAAACTCAACATACAAATCTCTAAAGCAGGCAAAGAGATCAATGCAAGTGTAATTATTGGCAATATACAAGAACTGGCGAGGAAACCCCAAGGGGCACCCAATCTGTTAGTTCACAAACCACGAACTCCCCAACAATCCTCGGAGACCAGAGAAAATGAAAGCCACGGTATTCGGTGCCATCTCCTGTCGAAGAAAAATTCAATTTAAAAGCAGATCTCAGCTCTGAAAATATCCCTGGGAACACCAGATGAATGTACAGAATTGCATAACTAGACTGTAAATATTATTTCATTTCCCTTGAATTCGGGGGGGAGCATGTCCACGACTTCCTAATGTCAGTGGACTTTTTCTTTCTCTTATTACAATATTATTAAAACACATATAAAAATCCGAGAAAGGGTACTGGAGCCAAGGCTATCCAGCACGCACAGCATCTGATATTGACTCTCGGCTTCGTCTCTTTCCAGGTTTGTTTTTGTTTTTTTTTTTAACATCTTCCCCAGACTTCAAACTAGCCTGAACTTTTGAGATAAATCACCAAAACATCATTTTCTTTTCATCTATCCTAGGACTTATATTTTTAAATGTTAAACAGAGATATATATTTGCCCACAGTCCCACCCTAACACGTGAACGGCGTGTCCTGCCTCTGTGTTTCTCCCTAATCTCAAGTCCACATGCACATATATGTGAACTGTAACCCCAGTGAACATACAATTTTGATTCCTTCTCTTCTTCACATTTTATCATGCAGATTTTCCTTTTTGCTATAGTCTTCATATTTATCATTCTTTACTAGAGGCCCAGTGCTCCACTGAGCTGATATTCCTATCTGTATAATGTTTCAATGAACAACTTGGTGCATCTCACTTATTTCTCTCTCCTGAATCATTGCCTGAGAATATCTGGAAGGAGAGAAAGCATGTGGGCCCAGTAACTAGCTACATATGAATGGCCTGAATTCCAGCCTTTGCACTTACCAGCTGCATGACTTTAGGTCAAGTCCCTACACCTCAGTGTCCCCTCACGTGTAAGGTGCCTGCCTCATCTTAGTGGTGTGTGATTTCGGTGAACAACGCTCGGAAAGCACTTAGCATAGCACCTGGCACACAGCAATGAAACCACTGTGATTCCCAGGCACCTGCTTATGACAGAGACCCTTTTTGTTTGCTCGTTTTAATGACAGCGCCGCAGTAAAGAACACGGAGTGTGCCACTCACCTTCCAGGTTCAAGGCTGACTTCCTCACTGTATGACCTTTGCTGAGTGACTCAACTTCCTTGAGCCTCATTTTTTTTTTTTCCATCAGCAAAATGGGGGTGGTAGTGACAGCTCCTCATGGAGTCAGCATGAGAATTAAGTAAATAAGGCACAGACAGTGCTTACATGATAACCACTATAATTCTTAGCTATTATAATTTTTTAGATCACGCCCACCCCCAAGGCATTCCACTTTAGTTCCTTCCTGTTATCACTCTTTCCTTTTGATTCTTGGATTTCTTGGTGCAGTGAAAAGACCATGACCCTAGAAGCCAGGCGGACACTAATTCCAACCTTCCCCTTCTGAGTGGCAAAGTCAGCTCTGCACCTCTAGCAAATTACTTACCCTCCTGGGCTTCAATCTCCTTCCCATAAAATATTTTTTAAATGTACCCCATGGGTTATAATGAGGATTAGAGGGAAAAAAATATAAGCTCCTTAAGAGCTGACTTTATCTTATTCATGCACTTACTCCCTGCAATTGGATGGTGACTGGCAGAGCAGAGCAAATCAATGAGGAGAGGAGAAGGATGGAGAAAAAGGAGGGAAAGAGATGAACGAACGAAGCGCCGATACCATGCCTGGTACCCAATAGGGGCTCAAAATAGTGTCAGTTCATCAGTAGTTAATTTATCAAGTGCTTCTCTGCATGGAGCCTTGAGCCAGCCTTCCTAGAAAGCAAGCTAAAAGATAGAGAGCATCCTTTATAAAATGAAAGATGGAGTGATTTATATATTAAGTCAATATTGATGGAGCAGTGACTTGTGAAAGACACTCCAGCAGATGCTTCGCACTGTGCACGGATGATATGGAAATCTGGGGAAACCGAGGAAGCAGCGTCGAGTAAACAGGTAAAAAGGGGATGGAAAGTATGTGCCCTTTAGATGCCCTTTAGAGGAGTGCACCGAGAGGAAGGGTTAGAACAGTCAGAACTCCACAGGGAAGAACCACCACCAGCCCCTTGCCTGAGACTATGTTTTCAGTCGGCTGGGAGATGGCCTGGTTGACGAGAAGGCAGGGTCAGCGTTGGTACCATAACCAACCTCAGTTTAGATAGTCGCTCACTGTACAAACGAACACACATGACTCGGTCCCTCTGAGCGTCAAAGGCGAATGACCCCGCCCAGCAGACAGGTTTATGAGGTCCTGTGTTGAAAGGATTGAGCACCAAGGAAGTGTTGCATAAAATTTTGTTTTCTTCTCCTGTGTGCTCCTTGTGGGGGTGTAGGAGGGAGGTTTTGGAGAGATGGGGGACTTAGAAATGACTAGGGGAACATAAAGAGGAACAAGTGGCACTCAAAGCACCTTCTGTTCATTGAGCTTTTACAACACCCCAGGGCCCTGTGCTGGTCCCTTGGTATGCATGACTTCATTTAATCCTCACAATATCCTATAAGGTGGGCATGATGCATGGCCCCACTTCACTGACAAGAAAACATAGGCTCAGAGAAGTTACGTAACTTGCCGAGTTCAGACATCCAGCCCACGGCAAAGCCAACTCTCACCAAGCCTGCAGGATTCCAGAGCCCGAGCTGTTAACGATCCTGCCGATGATAGCAAACTCCCTGCTACTAATGATTGTATCAGTGGTCGCAAACTGTAACAGTGCTATGCAAATGGCAGGGGCTATTATTTTAACACCAAGGTTTTTATGTTGAACCTCCTCTAAGGAAAATCATGTCTGTAAGCAAACAGATACGAAGCCCTTGATGATGTGTGTTAAGATGTCAAATTTGCCAAAGTAACTGGCCGGCGGGGGATAACGACCCAACAGGGGTGGCCAGGCTGAACTCAGAAGCTCCGGGAATGATTGGAGATGAAAGGCACCATTACACGAAGGCGCCCCTGTGGGAAGGGGTACCCCTGGGTGTCCTCAGTGAGCACCTGCTGCCAGAGTCACGTAAGGGATGCAGGCTGGCACCCGTGACAGGGTGCTTCAGAGAACTGCAGCGTGAGCCGCTGCTCCCACCAGGATTAGGGAAGACCAGACCTCCTAAACTTCTTTACGCAGTAGAGGAGGTGAGCTGGAATGGACATCTCAAAGGTCTCCTGCTAGTTCCAGATTTGAGGAGGCGAGGAAGCAGCCTGGCTTCGTACTGAGAATAATCTGTGTTCAAATCCTGGCTTGATACTAGCTGTTTGGCCTGGACATGTTAACTAGCCTCGCTGAATCTCAGTTTCCTCATCTGTGAAATGGGGATAATAATACCATAGGCTCAGCTTGAGATTTATAAGAGGTAAAACATGAATTAGCATTTAGCACAGTGCTTGGAAAAACATTATAAATTTTGTTAACCCACAACTCGATTTTAAAAAGGAGTCACTTTATTTTTTTAAGTAGTAATTTTGAAAAGAATTCATTAAGTCAGCCTGCCATTAATTAACAAAATGATTTCAATGCAGTTTCTTCTTTCCATTCCATCCTCCTCCCATTTCTTTTCTTTCCTCCTTTCTTTCCTTTCCTTCCTTCCTTCCTTCCTTTCCTTCCTTCCTTCCTTCCTTCTAAAAAAATGATCTGTATCACCAAATGTATCACCATATAGGCTCCAAGTACTATCTGCAATCATACGACTTTGTTGTTTTTCTTTTTTTCTTCCTTTTTCTTTTTCTTTCTTTTTCTTTCTTTTTCTTTTTTTTTTCTTTCTTTTTCATATCTCTCATTACCAAGATAAACTTTGAACAAAAGACAGAATCCACAGGGAATCCTTTCTGTAGGTTCGTCGTTTCTTGGATCCCTCTGGACTCCTGTGCCCTGCCTTCTCTCCTGACTGTGCTTGGGCTCGTCCAGCCTCTGTGGGGGCTCACGCCTGGTGCATGCTGGGCCAGGCCCCGTGAGCAGCTGTCTCACCCCCTGTGCCCCCCTAGCTGTGCCCTGTGAGGTGGCCAGGACGGAGAATGCCTTGCAGCCTGGGCATCTGAAGGAAACCCCAGTGAAACAGAAATAATTCATCCTTCTAATCACAGCAAAGTTTTCAAACTTTAAAACGAAGCCTTGATTAGAAGAAAAGCTGTGGGGTTTTTTTTCTCCCTAAAAGCCTGGCATTTCTGAAAAGGTCCCCTACCCAAACCACAGCAACCTCAAAAACTCCAGCCCCTGAATTGAAAATAAAAGTTCGTGGAGACCAAAGGCCCTCGCACAACAACCGCTCAGTGCTTTAGAAATCTTCTCTCCAACGCTTAAAAGTTGTAATGTTTTAACTGAGGGCTTCGAGTCCTCTGGAATCTTTCTTTCTCATAAACTCCCAGGCCTTTCTCAGCCAATGTTATTTATTTTCTATGATGTCAAATAACGCTTTACGGAAAAACTGTTTTGCTTTTGAAAAAGAAGTCAACGAGTAAAAGAAAGAAAACTAGAAACAAAGTTTAGTAGCCATGTAAGGGTGATACGAAGTTGATTTTCTTTATGGTGGAGCAAAGAACTTATAGAGATCTCCTAATTCTTTCCCCACCCAAGATTTATTATCAGCAGGGAGACAGACACCACAAAGAAAATATGGCAAAATGTTTAAAGTAGTCGATCAGTTCCATCATAAAAAGTTTAAGTTTGTGCGGCGGGCCCAATCCTGAAACTTTATAAAATCTTAATAATTTCAACAGAACCTTGACCTACCCCTGAGTATTCAAAATCGGCACACAAATTATCAATACATTACATGGATAGACATCCCTAATGTATATTAATCATTCAGGAAAAGATAATGTAGAACTCAAAAAAGTCACTCGTGCTGGTTTTTTTTAAATTACAAATTCTACAATCGCAACATTCAAAGAAAACCGTCCTTCATCAAAAGTCTAATAGGAGCTTGAAATGATTTCACGGCACTCACCAGAGTCAAAACAAACAAGGTGGCATAATTTTCTTCATGAAACGCATTTGTGCCTCAAAAAATTAGATGCTGGAGGTATGTTTAGCAATCACGAATCACTCTTCATTCAAATGACAGTTGCCATCTCTTTCCAGGCCCTTCACTTGTGTTGACTGATAGTGCATTTTCTCCAACATGATGATGGATTCAGGAGATCAGTGCTCATGAAGTGCTAATTCTCTACTCTGATTAAATAAAAATCTGCTAATTTCAGCAGTCTCACTTAGGCTGCATCTAAGCAACGCTGACCTTTAGCACAACGGGTAGTCAGAAAACACTCAGGACACAAACCGTTAACCTTCACGGGGTCGTGGCCTTTTCAAAGGCTTTCTTATTATCCTCTAAATTCAAACAAAACCACCACCACAATATAAATGTAACATAACCAGGTTCACAGGTTCACATAACCAGGTTACTAATAATTATTGATTGCTTAGAGGTAGATTATGCTTTGACGTCTTATTGAGGATTAACCAACTATAAAAATAGAAACTGTATTCATATTCCAAGGTAATTCTGCTCTGAGGACCCGATCTGACACATAGAAATATCATAATCTACTGGCACAAATCAAGCCAGCTCCAGTTGCCTGAATCTGGACCATATTCAACAGAAAGCATAATGACTGAATTTAATTGATTTCTACTTTTTATGATCTCTCTCACTCTCCCTCCCTGTCCCTCTCTCTCAGAAAGCTGTTAACATTTTAAAAACTCAGAAACCACATGTAGGTAAAAATCAAATTATAATGACAGAAACAGAACAAACAGATGTTTCTCCTCACATTAAAAAAATATGCAAGAAATATAAAAGAACTAAACACTTTCTCTGCATCCTGCTAAAATGAATTTCAGAGAGTGGTTCATTCGAAACTTGGTTAATTTTCCACTTCCTGAAAATCAAGTATAAAATGGTTGTCTTTAACGCAGCCAACAGCCAACGATGCTACGAGTGCTGGGTGGCGGGGGAGGGGGAGAATGTGGCCATCACATTCCAGAACTGGAAGGGCTTCGGGAGTTGAGAAGGGGCCCCCATCAGAGGTGTGTAACACGTGTCTCTTCTGAGAGACCTGTGGAACTCTCTTCCAGGATTCAAATCACAGTCAACAGGTGTTACCTCTACAAAGATACCTTCCACTTCCTTTAACAAACTAGAAAACACGAGGATGAAATCACGGCAAACAGGAGCATGTAAAATGTCTTCTTTGTGAGAAAGGTAGAGAAATGAAAGCAAAATTAAATCAGTCTTTCCCTTTAGAAAAGAATGATTTCTCTTGGCTTTAGAACCGAGGCTATGTCTACATAATATAGAAAACATCTAGATACATTGATAGTCTTTTTTTTTTTTTTTCAGAATACTTGTCCCCTTTTCCCAAATAAGACACCCAGGATGGGGCACAGGAAGAACAGGTAATTATTACTAATAACGACAAGACCTGCCATTTGCTGAGCAATTTCTAAGAGCCAGGCTTAATTCGACATACACGATCTCATAAAAATCTTTAGAAGGAGGAGACATTCACAAAGGAGGCCACTGCGGCTTAGAGAAGTCAAGTCATTTGCCCGGGGTCACACAGCTAGGAAGTAACTGAGCTGAGGTTTAAACCTTGGTCTGTTTGACAGCTCATGTTCTTTGCATTAAGTCATGCCACAGTCACCCGAAGTCATATGGTAACACATCTGTGAATGACTTGCAGCTGTAACATATTGTTTATTAAATTACCAAAAGGCTTCATACATTGTCACATCACTTAATGGCTTTTGCCTCACCTGTTTATTCTTACTGGGGTGTGTCTGTATGTGAGCAGGAATGAAGCCATGACATCATCAGAGACAAAGCGAATGTTAACTGAACTTCAAATAAGTCCCAAAGAAGACTACAGTACACTTCAGATCTCTAGTAAAGACATGAACACTTTGTGTCCCTTTTTTTGCCAACGATAATTTAAAATGTTGTCTCCACAGTTTAAAAGGACTATCTTAACACTTTCATGTAGGGAGAAAATAGCAAGTCCTTCACTTTTGCTAAAATGATACAGGCTTTATTGGACATCCCTTCCACTGCCTCGTCCCTCACTAAAACAGAAGGGAAAGTCAGTATAGCCTTGTGACTAAGAGTACAAATCACCAGACGTTTAGGCCACTCACCCTCTTTGTGGATATCCTTGATCTGCTTGTTTCTCATTGTATAAAATGGAGTAGATAATAATAGTACTCATAACATATATTTTAAAACATAACTAATAATGCATTTAAAGCATTGAGTACATGCCTGGTAAGTGAAAAGCATTTAAAAGCCATCACTTTAAAATATAAATAAAAAGCTAGATTTATTATCTGAATTCTGCCTCAGGAAAGTGAAGCACATACAATTAAGACTGATCTTTCTTCCCGTGCAATCATTATTTCTTTACCAGCCCAAAAACTCATGGAACATTTTAGCTTCTAGCTTTCATTTCTCTTTAGCCCATTAAAACTGTGAATAATAACAGTTCTTTCTTTATAGAGTTAAGGTGACCATTACATAATGCATTTAAATTAAAAAAATGGTTATTAGCAAAGCGAAGACGTATACTAAGTATTGAATATATGGGATCTATTACCGCTTTCGCATTTCACACTCGACAGCCCTATTAGACAGGTGTATCGGTTCCACAAGACAATCGAGGCTTAGCGGCATGAAGCTGCCACACCTGAGGCATGTGGCTTCAAGTGGCAGAAGGGCAGCCTGTGAAAGGCAGCAACCTCTCATCCCTGTACTTCATCTTCCTTACTCCAGAGAGTGGTTCCTTTCTTCATAGTGCTCATCGCTCACTGAAATTATCTATTTCTTTTGTGTTTACTTGTTTGTCTGTCTAGATATTACGCTCCAGAGGAACAGAGATGGCATTTTAGTGAAGCCCAGCATCCGGTGCAGTGCTGGACACACACAGTTTCCTTGAATGAAGGAAGGAAGCTAAAATTTGTCCAAAATCTAACCTCAACCACTATGATGCACTGCCCCATGACTGCCATCATTTACAATCCTCTTCAAATGCAGACTCTCATGACTCCTTAAAGGGGTTTTCTCTGGAGCCCAAAGACAACAACGTTCCGTAATTCTCCATCTACACGTTTTCCTTTCTCACCAAGTGGGATTCAAATTCACCTCAAGGCCAGAGCCACGCCCAAGCCCTGCCAGGCTAGGACTCCAGCAGTGCCCAGATGAAGCGGCTGGGTGAGGCGAGGGAACAGGCTTCCCTAGTCTGGTCTTCTTTCTAGCTCTGCCATGTATGAGCTGTGACCCCAAGCAAGGTCCAGCCGCTCTTTCATCCTAAAAGTGGACAATGCAGGATTGTGGTATGGCTCAAATGGCCAAGGTGCGAAAAAGTGCCTGTTTCAGGGCTGACACGTGGTGGGCACTCTACAAGGGAGAGCATCCTTTCTTCTAGGCTCCAAGAGGAGTATTTTTATGCCCCTTGGAGTGCTCATCACTCTCAATGCATCCATATCTTCTCTCATCAGATACATTCTGAAGCCCTTGGCAGGAGGGACCTTGGTTTTGTTCATCCCCAGGGTCTGCCGCCCAACAGGTGCTTAGTGAATGAGACTGAATAAAACCTCTGATAAATTCACTTGAAGTATTTTTTTTCCCAATCTCCAGGATACCCAAATCTCCCCAGATAGCCTTTGATCTATTTTAGCCAATAATGTGGCACAAGTGACATTTGGCAGGTTCCGGCCAGGACCTTAAGTGGCTGCGCATACTTCTCCTCTCTTGGTAACTTGCTGCCACCATGTGAATAAGACTGATTAGCCAACTGGGGGATGAGAGGCCACGGGGAGCTGAGGTCATCATCTCAGCCAAGGTCCTAGGCATAAGGTCCCACAGGAGGGAGTGCATCCCAGATCAGCAGAGCTCAGGCTGCCCCTGACTACAGATGCCTGAGTGAGCCCAGCAGAGATCAGAAGAACCGCTCAGCTGAGCCCAACCCAAACCGCTGACCTGCAGAATCATGAGCGAAGTAAATGATCTTTAAGTCATTAAGTTTTGAAGTGATTTGTTAAGCAGCAAAAGAAAACAGTTATACAGGGCCTAAAAGATGTTCCCTTGTGCTCAAGTGGGCCCGAAGCACTGATAAAGCCCTGAGGGTGGGGAGCAGGTGGCTATTAGAGTAAATACCATGCTTTCTTTGGTGATAATAGCTAGGAGTTGGGGGCAAGGGAAGGAGGTGGCTCTGGTTTGAGGCACATCAATGTTAGAGAAAGGAAGTAGTTTACTCTATTTCCATGTATTCCAAATCAGTGATTTTTTTTTTCGAAAAGAAGAACATTCTTCTCAAAAGAAATATTACACATAATCTCCAATGTATAAATAGGTAAAATTGGTAATGTATTGCTATAAGTCTAATTTATCTGGTCAAATATGTAAAATTATTTTTAAAAGCTAATCAACAAGAACAGAGAGAGAGATACGATTATGAACTCAAACATTCCAAATCAGGGGTCACGGAAAGCAAAATAGTCTTATTTCAGTACCCAATTCATTTCTGTATATTGTTTTGGTAACCGATTCCAAAAACTCCCGATAAGCACACATAAGCAGTTGGGATGGAAAACGGTTTTTAACAGCTCACCTTGCAATCCCAGTATACGCCTCACACACAGACAGGAAGACAGGAAAAGCCGGCTGTCTGCATACGTGGCAGGCTCAATGAGCATAACACCATCAGTGACAGTCCGAGTATTTTTTAAAAGTTTTACCCGACACTTGCGAATAATCTGTCTTTGAGGTCATTCTCTCGCCCCTAAACTTTACTAAAATCGCAAAGACACAGAAAACAGAGTGGAAGGGTCAAGAGATCATCAGAGACACCTCCAATGTTCTCCACCCTACCGAGCCTTGGAGTCCTGGAGGGACAGATGAAGAATGTCCCCAGCGGCCTGCCCAGCATGTAGGGTGGGCTGTCAGGCCCTATGCAAGTGGAGACTGCCATGTGCTATTCCAACCTGTGATAGCACCGTTTTATACCTTCTCAGTTTTTTGTTTTTGTTTTTGTTTTTCTACAAAGATAGCATGACAAACACACACACCAACTTGACCTAGAATCACAGTCTTACACTGTTGGAGGCGGAAGAGAAACCCTGTGCTCGATGCAGGTCACAATAAGGTGTCTCTCGTGGAGCACCTGTGAGCATCGATGACCATAAAACTACTTTATAAACAAGGCACTGGGCGGATTTCACGCACAGGCCAGAAGACACACAGGAACACACAGGCATGGCATTGAGCGGCAGGAGTCTAGACAGATCATAGCAGTCGCACATCCAATCCATTCATTTACAAACAAGGGTCTCAAGGAGGAGGCTCCTCTGCTCAAATCATCACCAGGAGGGCTGCTAAATGTTAGAAGGGCCTCACCTCTTCCTGAAATCTTGAGCAAAGAGGATAGAGTAGAGCTTTCCTTTCGTGGCAATGTTTCATCACAGTGGCCAGTGTTTATTTCTCTCCAAACTATGTGCCAGTCTGTGATGCCGGCTGGCTTCCTCCTCTAGAGGCATTTCAGTGATTCCTAAATTGACTTTGGGTACAGCCCGATAATATCTAATGTCTTTTAGTAAATCCTTGTGGGGCTGCAAGGAGTTGCCCAAAGACTTAAGGAATGCACCTCAAGTGTCATTGAGAAAAATAATAGTCTTTCAAAATGGGTCTTGGTTCTTAAAATCCTAAATGACTTTTAAAAATATTTGTTTATTATTAGTTTGGGGAGAGATTCAATAATTGTGCAGTGGATCACAGTTCAGATAGTGGTAATCAGCTTGCACTTGCCTCCTGGATTCTAAAGAGGGATGTGTCTAATTTGTCAGAGGATCCCAGACTGTGAGCTGTCTCACCCTTCATTTTAGAAGCAATGAAAATGAATCTTGGGAAGGCTAGTTCTGCCTAAAGTAGCACAACAAGTGGCTGCGTCGGAATTACAACTCGGAATTTTTCCCACTGTACAAAGGAGAAAAAAAAATAGGCTCTCCTTTCCATCAGCCCTCCTTCTCTTCTCTTTCCCGCCTTATCCTATCTCCTCGCCCTTTCAGATCTGCTTGGAGAAGAGGGGTGAGAAATTCATCCTGGGCGACCCACGGGTCTTGGGGAAGAAAAGCCAGAACCTTTCACGTTGGTGAGCCTGTGGCTCGTGGGGGAGGCTGGCGCACTGCCCAGCTGGCGCCTAACCTCGAGGTGGGGAGGGAGGCTGGACGAGAACCCGGAGAGGAGGGGTGGGAGGGAGGGAGCGCAGGATGTTGCGAAAAGGTGTAGCTGCTGGAGAGAAATTAGAGACCACGGCGCCTCTGGGAAGCGGGACGGTCCAGCTCTCACAGAGCGGCAGGGAGGCCCCATGCAAACTCCTCTCTCCTCCTCGCATTCGGCTTTTGTTGTCGGCTTCTGCCTCTGGCTCCTGCTCCTGCCCTCCGGTCCCCCGCCCCCCTGAAGTCACCCCAACTGCACTCATAATATTTTGCTTTTGCGCCGGGTCTGTTTTCCGCCACCAGACTTCCAACAGTCTCCATGGCGACGCGCTGGGGAGGGGCGGGCGCCGCTCTGGAAATCCCAGGGCCTAGCCGCCCCGCGGCCCCTGCAAACTTTTCTCGGTCTTCGGGTCCTGCAGGCGGTGGGAAAACGCACCGCCCCAAGCCTCTGGGCAGCGTCGCGTGCGGGGCTCCCCGGGCCGGGGCTTCTTGCAGTGTCCCCGCTGGCGAAGGCTGGAGCCACCGAGCCTGGGGACCCCGGTGACCACGCTCTCACCTGACCCTGCTACCAAATCCAGAAGCCCGGGCTTTGCAAGTGGTGAGGGTGGGGGCGCGTATGCCCCTCGCTGCCCCCCCCACCTCCACACACACATACTCACACACCCGTGGAGGAAGACACAGTCTGATTTGGGCACCGGAGCAAAGCTCAGACTCCCGGCCTCCTACCCAGAGCCCGCATACCGGGTCCCGAGGCAGGAGAAGGCGGCTCCTGGGCTAGGCCGGGGCCCCCGTCCCACCCGGGCGCTCTCTGCCCCTCGGGCCCCTCGCCCAGGCCACTGAGTGTCCTCACCTGGGGGCCCGCAGAGCCAGGTCAGGCCTTGTGCTGAGCCGGCACCTGTGAACCAGAGTGCCTTCCCGCCGTTGTGGCTCGGGGGACTCAAATTCGGCTCCAGGAGTACTTTAGCCGCCCCAGCTCTGGATTCTAGAGACGGGAACAGAAAGTGGGTAGGCGCAGAAGCTTCCAGTTCGGGCTTAGCAGGGCCTCTCTCTAACGCACGCCATCCCGTTTAACAAGAAACAACCCTTCTGTTGCGTAAGCGACCGACCTGGGCCGGGCCTGCCCTGCACAAGTTCTCAGTGGCCTAAAATTCTATCTACTTTCCCCCCATCGTTCTCGAATTTTCGGGTACCTTCAGTAACCAAGCAACGCTCGCCTGCGCAGTGTAACCCGGATTGGACCCACAGGCCAGAAATACAGAGGCGCCGCCGGAAGCCCGCGTGGGTGGGGTGGGCCACGCGGAGCTGTGCGCTCGCGTTTGCGCAGCGCGGGGTTGCGGCGTGGGCCGAGCAAGCTCTGCGCGGGTCAAGGCGCGCACGGCCTGACCGCGCGTCGACGGCCCCACGCGCGCGCCTGCGGCGCCAGCCCGGACTGGGCCGCGCGACCAGGCTCCCGGGAGAGGGGCTCTGCTTTGTCACGCTCTGCCGCAGGCGAACTGCAGGCCCGGGAGGCGCGCGCCGGCTCCCCAGCCTCCCCCGACGGGGCCATTGTCTGAGACCCACACTTGTTGAGTATTTTGGAAAAACTCGAGGAATGTATTACCGGCTCGATGCGCGGAACAAAGGGGCGCGCTTCCGCAGGTCACGCTGAAGTGGCCCCCAAGAGTCCCGGCCCCTGCAAAACTCTTCTCCCAGGCTGAGGCACTTTGCGGGGATTTTCCTTTTAAGAGTAGCGGACAGAGGCCCGGCTCTCCGGCCTCTCTGATCCTGGACGCTCCCGACTTCGCCCCAGCACTTGCTACACAGCGGTCGTTCGAGCCCTTTCGGGATGAAATAATCACGATAATGATATTCGTGGTTCTGGTCGCGCGCGTGTGAGGAGCAGACTCGAACTGCTTCATGGAGCACCAGTCTCCTCAAGTCGGGCAGTAAAGGACCTTTACATAACAAGAGAAACTCACAAGAAAAGCTAATTGGATTAAGTTCTCCGTCGAGGAGGTGAGGGAAGGCTCCTGGACCGTGGACCGCGCCAAGCCGCACTTCCCTTGTGCAAGCCCGAGTGAAATGTCACCGGGTGCGCCTCGTGTCATTTCTTCGCGCTACTCCTTCTCAAAACTTTTGGTTTTGAGTTTACGATAGCTATCTAGGGTTGTCTCGGATTTTCGAAAGGGGGAGGAGAGTAGGTGGGGAAAAGATTTCGCTTTCAGCGCCCATCTGGGGTGTTTGCAGTTTAGGTAAAATGACCAGGTGTCCTCACGCAGGCCAGCGGCGTGAAGAACAGAAAACAGGACGTTTCCGCAGCCCCAAGAACGCACGGAAACGTTCCAGTCGTGTGGACGGGGTGACTAAACCCTCGGATGAGTCCTGGCGGGCCAGGGGTGCGGGAGACCCCAGGCCCTTGCGTGGGACCCTTGCCAATACTGGGCCGCAGACAATGCAGACCTGGGTTGAATTTTGTTCAAGGATCGTCATCTCTAAAGTTGGGGTGCTCAAGAAATGCACAGTGGCGCAAGCACTTGACATAAAAATGTAGAGGGGAGCGGCTCTGTTCCCTTTCTGGGTGCCTTCTTTACCTCCAGCGGAGACAACCCAAGCAGGGCCCGCCTGGTACGCGCAGCCTGCGTGCGCAGCAGGCGACGCTTCTCCTTGCCTTGGTTTGTCATTGCTTACAGTAAGGAGGACCGCGGGGCTCATCCAGTCCCCATTCTTAGGGGCACACCCACTCTGGGGAGCGCAATGGAAGGGCGACTTGGCTTTGGGGATCAGAATAGACAACTACCCCGGAAAACCGAAGATACCCCAGGCCAAAGCGGTGGGTGTCCTGGCCACCACGGTCTTGGCAGAGGCCGGGAGCGTCTAGAAACCTGTCTACAGACACCGAAGAAAGACCGTCTGAGACGATGCCTGGGTGACCCCTAACACCTTCCCATATCTGTTTGCAGCCTGCTTTGGGGTGGAGGTAGGGAAACGTGCGTTTGGTGTTTATTTGCTCAGGGAAGGGTCGCGCGTGCGTTAGGGGATGGCAGAGGCCGGAAGGCACTTGTTGCTCGGCGCTGCAGAGCCCAGAAGCGGATGCTCCCAGGCGTCCTCCCAAGCCTGGCGTCAAGCTGCCGCGGGGATCCGGGCTGTGCTCACTGCCCTATTTCTGCTTCTCCCCGCAACCTTATCTCCGCAAGAAACCTGGAGGCTGCAGCCGAGAGGAGCGGACTGCGTGGGGGACTGCGGCCGGAAGAGGAGGTGAAATAGCAGAGAACTCCTTCTACCTCGAAGGGACATGGGGAGCATAGCACAGATCTAGAAGTTTGGCGATTCTTCAAAGGTGGCAGAAGTGGGAGCTGGCGAAGGCGCTCCAGGAGAAAGAACGAAGACCCCGGGGTTTTCCGTTTTAAAAGATTCTCTGGCTTCCTCCTCGGTTTTAGGGATTTCTACAACCCCCGAACCTGACGACCACAGCCAACAGCCCCCAAAGCGCCGAGCAGTTTGCAGACCCCGCCGCCAGGCCTGGCCGGCCGCGCTGCGTCCTGCCCTTCCTGCAGTAGAGTTACAGCCCCGGAGCGAAGTGCATCGTTGGGTGCCCCTTCCCGGCAGGGAGGCTACCCCCGGCCTCGGACGGCCTGGGGCTCTCACCTCCCGACCCGGCGCGGATTCCCCAGGACCACCGGGTTCGCCGCCGCCACTCCCTCCAGCTGTGCGTCTCCACCAGCCCGAGCCCCCGTCCCCACCTCCCAGGCTCTGTGCGAAGCCGTTGCTCTCCCCCGCCTCTGGGGCATTCCGCTCGGCTTCCTGGCCTTCACCACCAGCACTAGAGCGCACCGCTATTCCGGGGCCCCCAAACCTGGGGGAGGAGCTGCGCCCCCGAGGGGTAGTCGGCTCGAAAAG
This sequence comes from Eonycteris spelaea, assembly GCA_003508835.1. Lineage (NCBI taxonomy): Eukaryota > Metazoa > Chordata > Mammalia > Chiroptera > Pteropodidae > Eonycteris > Eonycteris spelaea. The sequence continues at coordinate 5,309,039 of PUFA01000023.1, forward strand.
TTTCTGTAAGTGGCACCTCGAGCTCGCCGCGAGCCAGCGAATCTTTACGTAACTTTGTGTCCAGGACAAGCGAAAGCGCGCTCCTCAGCGCGCGCACGCGCGCGCGCGACACACAGACACACACACACTTCCACACACTCACACACACTTCCACGTATCCACTTACACACATCACACAGCGCACGGATCGAAAACTTCTGCATACTCTCCGTTATTTCCTGGGGTTCCACTATCAAGTTGACCCTTCTGAACTTTGTGCAACTCTTTCTGAAGTTCCCCTGCTCCCTTTTCGTTCCCTCCCAATGTCTCCCCCAACCAGAGCCAGTAGGACTAACCTGTGGAATCCATGTCGGGTTCCTCCAGTAACCCACAATGCATGCTCTTCCCATGGACAGCACAGGCGCCCCCCAAAAGTCCTGATGTTTGGGGATCCCCTGTGCTAGAGACGCCCAAGGAGGAAGGGAGTGACGAGAGGAGAGAGACACAGAGAATGCAAAGGATAAAAGGATCAAGGAGGGAAAGAAAAGAAGGAAAGAAAAGAGAAAGAAAAGAGAGGGAGAGGAAAGAGAGAGCGAGGAGAAGGGCGAGAGAGGAAGAGCGAGCGAGCGAGCGAGGGGACACTCAGTAATCCAGCCGGGCAAAGCCAAACCCGTCAAAATGTTTGCGGATGTTTCATGGGAAAAAGCATCATTTTATAGGAGCCCCGATGGGAGCAATGTCATTGATAGGCCAGCCGGCCTGATGAATGGCCGCTCGTCAGATGGGGCCGTGGCGAGGCGCACTGTGAAGCCCATTGTGGGCCTGTTTTGAATAAGAAAAGCCGCCTCCGAAAAGGGGGGCTCAGAGCGACGCAATCCCAGCCCTCCGACTTCCCCCTTCTATTATAGCATTAGCAACGTTTTTCTTATTTAAAGTTCCAGAGGCCTTCTCCAGCCTTCGCCCGGCACTCATTATAGGCGAAATCAAAATTGGCTTAGATGTGGCCCCCTCTCTCCTCCCCACCCCTACCCGGACCCGGCCAGGCGAGGCGCAGGCATGGGGGTGGCGGCGGCGGGGGACTCCGGGGAGCCTGCGGAGTCGCCTACGCGGCCACGAGTGGGCCCCACGCCTTTCCCTCTCTTGTGCTCCCCCCATTTGGTCCGGGGTGGATTTTGAGCGGGGGCCTGGGGAATGCGGGAGCTAGGTGTGCCTTGCCCCCTTCCACGCGGATCCGCGGACACGCGTGGAGGAGTGCAGCGCTGAGGGGGGGGTCCAAGGGGAGGGACGAGCGGCCCTAAGACCCCACCTCCCAACCTGGGCGGCGAGAAGGCCGCTGGGCAGGGAGGGTGTGAGGGTTGACTCATCTCCAGAACTTTCTGTCTTCCTCTGGGTCTGTCTTCTTCACTCTCCTTTCGCTGTCTCTTTCTCCCTCTTTTCCTGTCTCCCTATCTCTGTCTCTCACTCTGTCCTTCCCTCGTCCCGTGTCCCTCTATTTCCCCGGTTTTGGCTGCCTGTCTCTCTGTCCAGCCCCTGCCCCCACGTCCCTTTGTCTCTCCCCAGGACTCTGCCCCGCTCTGTCTCTATCCCCCTTGGTCACTCGGACACCGCCTCCCCCGCCTCTTCCCGTAACTCTGTCTGTCAGTCTGTCTGTGGCTCAGCCCCTCCCTCCCATCTCCCTTTGTCGCCCCCGCACCCCCCACCGCAGCCAGCCGCGAAGTTTGTGAGAAGCCCCGCTGTCCGAGTGGGGACACGCTTTTCCCAGGGACCCCCCTCCTCCGCTGAGTTTAAAGTACAGAAAAGAGGGGGGCGAGGAGCTGGGGGGCTGGAAGTGGAAGTGTCGGGGGGGGGGGGAGCAGGCTGCGTCTCTGCGGGCCCCGATAAAGTGGCCGTTCGCGGGCCGGCCGCGCTGTGATTAGAATATGAATGGGGCTCGGCGGGCGGAAGAGAAAGGCGGATTACCCCGGGTGCTTTGACCATGGACAGAGGCAGAGCCGGCCGGGCCGCGGAAGGGGCGGGGCGGGCGGCGCGATTTCTAACGCCAGGCTGGGGGGCCGGAGGGGGTGGGGGGGGTCTCTAACCTGGACCCCACGCTGGGTGCGGCTTTCTGCAGCCCCGCGGAAAACCCCCCACTCTGCCCTCCCCAAGCAGGGCTAAGTGGGACAACGTGGAGCGGGGGGCCGAGGGGCCAGCACGTGCCGCGTTAAGGTCACGGTGCGGGAGGAAGGAGGCGGCGTGGACCGCGCGGGCTGGACAGAGCTCCGGCCTGACGTGCTTCAGAGCGCTGGGTTCGAATCCGTGCTAGGTAAAGTCCGTCATCGTTTTGGGCCTGGGCTTTCTCATTTGTAAAATGGGGGCAAAGATGTCAACCTCACAAGTGTTGGGGGAAATTGAACGAGACGGCAGTGGATGTAAAAGGGGCTGAGCATTTGCCGTTCCTCTACTTGCGACTCTCTTTTTACCATTTGTCCCTCCCGACACGTCCCCGCACGGCTGGCTCCTTCCCGCCACGCTGGGCTCAGCTGCGTGTCGCCTCTCACAGGGGCTGCGCCTGACCTCCCTTGGGTCCCTTCTTGCGACGGCGGTGATCGTCCCATGGCATGGTGTGCGTGGCGGCAAAGACTTTGAGAGTCAGATCTGAGCGGCTGGGTCCACCTCCTGCAGCCTCAATTCCTTCTTAGGCGAAGTGGGTGAATGATAAAAGCCTCCTTCGCGTGGTGCAGGGGCCTTTCCGGAGGTAGAAGACCGACCAGAGCTTGACCAGGGGCATTCTGGGGGGCCATTCTGGCGCTGCCACCGCCCTGAGTGCGTCAAGTCCCAGGAAGAATCCTTGAGAGATGCTGGGGGCCCAGGTGGTCTCCAGAGAGCCGAGGAGACCATTATTATGGCTGTTTATTATTATTGTTGTTGTTCTTATTATTATATTATTATTTAACTACTATACACACCAAATGGTGGTGAGGTGGGCCCGGCTCCGTGTGGATGAGGAGAAAGTGGGCCATGCAGTGTGTCCCCTGCACAGCGCAGGGTGTGGACGAGGCTGGGTGCAATGAGTCCCTGCCCTGCACTCTCTTATCTGGGAGGGGATTAGTTCTCAGTAATCATGGTGCCTCAGCATCTCTGAACTTCAAGAAATGGAAATGAGCACTTATTCATTCCTTAGCAAAATGTTATTGTGTACCTGCTATATGCCCAGCACTATTCTAGGAGCTGGGGACATAGCAATGAACAAATAGAGTAAAAAAAAGACAAAAACAAAAAGCTACTGCCCCCCGCCCCAGAGCTTACATCAGAGTGAGTACAGATAGATAATATATATGAAATAAATAATTAGATGATATAGCTTGTCCTGTGATGAGTGCCAGGGAGGGCCTCTCTGAGAAGGGCACATTTGAGCTTTAAAACAGTGCTAGATGGTGACAAGGGTGTGTCCGTTTGTGAAAATTGATTGAGCTGCACACACTATGATTTTGTGCATTTTTCTGATTGTATTTCAAACATCGATAAAATGCGTGTTTAGATTTAATCCTAATAGTAATTATAATGGTAATAGCTACCGTTTACCCTATATATATTGACTAACCGTGCTTCCGCTGTGATAGGTATTTTCACACATTATCTCATTTAATCGTCACAGTACCACTAACGTATGACTACTGTTATTGTCCCCACTTTCAGAGAGGAGGACAACTGGGGTTCAGAGTGGTTCTCGTGCCCTCGGACAAAACAATGAACAATCCGGTGCTTATTCTCCAGAAGCTCAAACTCTAAAACAAAGGTAGCACAGGTCTGTGTCAGGGAAAACGTATGTGCTGTGAGAACCAAGACAGGGGACACAAAACTGAACCCGGGGGGCTGGTGTCAAGGCAGGCCTAACCGGGGAAATGATGACTAAGCCAGGCAAGGGGGTCGCAGGTGTTACAGCACAAAGAAGGGAGCATGTGTGCTACGTTTGGGGGCTGGCGCCTGCAGCAGGTACACATAGAAGGGGCGGGAGGAGGAATGAGTGATTTCTTCGGGAGTTAGGCAGGGATCAGATCAGGAGGGGCATGCTAAGAAATTTACCCTGGAAGGGTTTTTGAGCATATAGGGCTGGATTTGTGTTTTGGAGATACCAGTGTGGTCACAGTGTGCCCACAGGAAGGTGGAGGCCATCGGAGGGGAAGATCCTGATGGCCTGAAATAGAGACATGCCAGTGGGGGCAGGGAGCCAGGGCCAAGGTCAGAAGATATTGAGGAGGCTGCACGCACCAGCCTGGGTGTGGATTGGATATGGCCAGCGAGGAGCAGAGAAAGGTGATGTCCAGGTTTCTGACTTGGGCTATTTGGTGCCATCCACAGAGATCATCCAACTGAGGGGCAGGGATGGTAGGAAGATTTGGCAGCAAAGATGATAAGTAACTTAAAGTGCTCATAAAACTTCCCAGTAGCCCAGTAGCAACGACAGGCAAGTAGGGCCACAAAAGCCTGGAGTTGGCACTGCTCGTGTAGACCGAGGTGACTGCCGAAGCCCTTGGGATGGGCAAATGAACAGCAGAGAAGGGGAAGGTGCAGGATGGTCCCTCACATCACCAGGCCTGCACTGCTGCCGTCTCCACGATGCCCTGTACTGCCCAATCCTAACACTTAACCGTAATTATTTACTTGTCTAATGTTTTGTTTTCTGTATGGAACTTACCACCATTTAAAACTGTTCATTCGTTTCCTCTCCACACCAGAACACAAGCCTCAGGAAGGCTGCGATCCTGTCCTTGCTCACTGCTGTCACTCCTGTCTCTGGACGGCATTTATTGACCACCTTGGATGGCCCATCCACTGGCCTGACCGGTAGTAGGAGACACAGACTCACAAGAGCACAGGATGCTGGATTTCCTTGTGCACTGAAGTCACCGGACATGGGTGTTACACCACTTTTTCAGTAGTTAACTTGCATAGTACTGAAAAATTCCCAATTATTGTAAGTGAAAATCAGAGCCCTGTTCAACTGATTCTTTAAAAAAGGAATTGAAAGAACAATATTTCCTCTTTAAAAATCTCCAAGACATAGTTACAATTATACTTTAGAGTTGCATTATGTGTAAGTCTAAGCCTGGATCACCTTTAATAGAGAAACCTCTGCTGAGTAAGATATTTGTTCTGTCCCTTTCTTCCTTCCTTCCTTCTTTCTTTCTTTCTTTCTTTCTTTCTTTCTTTCTTTCTTTCTTTCTCTTTCTTTCTTTCTTTCTTTCTTTCTTTCTTTCTCTTCTCTTCTCTTCCTTTTCTTTTTCCTTTTCTTTCCTTTTTTCTTTTCTTTTCTTTCTGCCAATGTGTGAACAACCAGTCACGTGCCAGACTCTGCTCTAGGCAGAGGTGCAGAGGTGAACAGGATAGACAAGCTGTCTCCTCTCCCCTCCACCTCCTGGAGTTTACATTTTGTAGGGAAGGCTCACAATAAACAAAGAAACACACAATAAACAATATTCTTATCTTCACGGATCTTACTTTATAGGAAAGACATGAGCCCCAATCCTATGTTTGTTAATGATTCATTTGCTAATTAGTTAAGTACTTCAACAGACATTGCTTGAGCACCTCCTACATAGCTCTGTGAGGTGTGAGGGTAAATAGTCCCATAAGACCATGTTTACCTTAAGTTGTCTTGGTTCAGAGAGGGAGAATCAAGAATGGCTAGGTAAGTACTCCGAGCGGCCTCGAGCTTTCGTGGGAGGAAGGGACCCCCAGCTCACTGTGGAACCACCCGGGCTTAATTTACTTCTTCCCACAACAGTCATTTATAGTCAGAAAATGCAAAAATATATATGCAGAGATTTTAAAGGGATAGCAATTTGGCTTCTCACCTTCTAACTCAGAGAACACTCTTTCTTAAACATTTGGTGTGCAGTGGAATCAGCCAGAGAACTTGTCACCAATACACACTGGCAAGTCCTGTCCCTTGGGGATTCTGATTCAGAAAGCCTGCAGTGGGCCTAGTAATATGTACTTATAAAAAATTTTTATTAAAAAATTTCAAATAAGTGTAAAAGAAGAGGGAACAGTACAATGAACCTCCGTGTAATGAGAGAGTAGCTTCAATTATTACCAACATGGGGCCAGTATTGTTCCATTTATAATTCCATCCCATTACGCCCCCACTCCACATGCACAGGTTAATTTCAATGCAAATTTCAGACATCATATCCTTTCATCCATAAATACTTGGAGTATGTATCTCTAAAATAATTTTTTAAAATCACAATCATATTACCATTATTACACCTAAAACATCAGTAATCATTTCACAACCATCAAAACGTAACTGTACAAATTTGCCTAATTGTCTGATGAGTTTTTAAAAGTTGATTTGTTTGAAAGAAGATCTAATCCAGATCCACACAATGCCTTTGGTTGCTATGTCTTGAGTTTCTTTTAATCTGGAGATATCTCCTCCTTATTTTATTCCTTCTGTTATTTATTGACAAAACCAGGTAGTCGGTCCTGCTGTGTGTCCAACATTCTGCAATATGCTAACTGCATCCTTGCCATGTAATTTAACCTGCTTCTGTCCCCTGTGGTTCCTGTAAACTGTTAGGTCTGGAGACTTGGGTCTCTAGACTTGGGTCTAGATTCGGATTCAAGGTTTGGCAAGAAGAGCACATGGGTGGTGTTACGACCTATTGTATCACACTGGGATTCATATAATATCTCTGGGTCGCTAAGCGGATCAGTAGGTTCAGGTGTTACCAGGCTCCAGGTTCCTTCCACACTTGTGCTCTGCTTTCTCCTCACTCTAGTCCTTTGTTATTAGGACATAGTCACAAGTAATTCAGTCTGTACGATCACAAGATGGCTGTGAGCGCTAAAGCACCCTACCCTCCCTCCCACACTTCTCAAAGACTGGAAGGAGAAAAGAGAATATACCCCTTCCTCCGTCCTTTCTTAAGATCGGAAAACTTTCTCAAAAGCCTCTTAGAAGATTTTTCCTCCCATCCCATTGGACAAATTGTTTACCTGTCCATTCCTACATCAATAACAGCAAAGAACAAATACATACTCTGGTAGGCTAAGATGAAACAAAAGTCTTCCTCAGGGCTGGAGAGGAGTCCATCTTCCTCCAGAACACACAGATATCAGGTACATCAACCAAATTTGTGTTCAGTTACCAAAGAAGAAGGGGAGGTATGGGTAGGCATACAATAGTGTCTGCCATATTGTTTAATAAAGGATCAGTTTTGCATAACTTCATGCTCTATAGTGAGAGGGACTTTTACATTCAACTGAAAAACATACATCTTGTAAACCAAGACCATTTCACTTCAGGCCATTGCCTTGCAAGAGCACATGACCTCTAATACTCTCCTGTCTGTTTCCCATCAAGAGCTCGCTTGTGAGAAATAATATGCACCAAGGGTGACACAAAACTTTGTGCGCCCGCCATTTCTTGAGATGGAATCTTTAAAACTTATTGTTCCTTGGTTTGTTTTGACAAGTGCAAAGAAGACCCATGTCCTTAGCCCTGCAAAAACCTATCTCCCCTTTCTTATTTACAAAAAAGAACTGATTTACAAGAGTGAAATGCTTCACTCTTGGCAGGCAGTGCTCTTGCATATACTCGGGAACTAGGCATTGAATGAATAAATGCTTCTAAAATGCATAGATGATTGGAAGAAAATAATTTACACGCTTACTGCAATTCCAAGAGAAATTCCAATGTAATTTTAACTTATCTGGAAACGCTAACTTGGTGGGACTTGGTCGGGAAAATTTTTATCTTTTCAAATTATTTTTGCCTTTGTTAAATAACAAAGTATTACATGTTTGCAATTAAAACTCAAATGAGGGTATATTAAAATTAATCATCTCCTTCCCCCCTATAATCTTATTGTAGTAACACATATTCAAAGTTTGGTGTATGTGATTCTACAACTTTCTCTATGCTCAAACATAAATAAATTCATAATTGGATAAGAATATTCCATAGTTTGGTTGTACCACAATCTCTCCAATGTTTCTCTTATTGAAGGTCATTTGGGTTGTTTCTAGGGCTTTTTGTTACTTTTTTTTTTTTTTTTGCCACCACTGATAATAGACTACCCTTGTACATATGTTCTTAAGTATTGGTGTTTTTATTTCTATGAAAATTACCATGAAAGGGCAATTTAACATTTTAACGACCTTGATGGATTTAATGACCTTGATGCTTTCCCCAAAGGTTTAATAGATCACACTTCCACACCAATATATGAAAGTAACAATTTCTATAGGACCTTGCACATACTATTATGTTGAACTATTTTATAGCTAAATATTGAGTAAAAATGGTAAATTGCTATTTTTAATTTGTACTAGTGATGTTCAGCACCTTTCCTGTATGTTTTTGATTTTTGCATTTTGTCTTTTGTGAATTGGTTATTTCTACCCCGTGCTAAATAAGCAACCTTTAAAGTGGCTCCCAGAGTGCTCTACCTCTGGTAATTCTCCACCTCGCGTGTAATTCTCTCTCTTTGACTATAAGCTGGATCTAGTGATTCACTTCTAATAAATAGAATTTGGCAAAAGTGTTGGGGCGTCACTTCCAATTTTTTTTCTACTCTATGGTTTGTGCTTTGAGGATCTTTTTTTTTAAAAAAATATTTTTGCAATATTACAAAGAAAGTTTCTAATTTTCTTTCATTAGCTAAATCTTTTTACCATTCCACTCAGACATTTAATCCATCTGTAGTTCATCTTTGCTTTTTCAATATCGTTAACTTTTTTTTTTCCCCACCAAAACTCTTATCTTAGTTCAGGCTGCCATAACAAAATACCCCAGATTGGCTGGTTTAAGCAACAGAATTTTATTTTCTCACAGTTCTGCAGGCTAGAGAAGTATAAACACTTCTTGATACAAAGCCAATTGCCTACAAAGGTGCAAGAATCAGACCATCACCACATTTCTCAACAGCAACATCTGAAAGGAGATCACAGAGCAGTATTTCCAGCGTTGAAGTACAAGAACGTGGGACCTAAAATTCCATATCCAGCTAAACTATCATTTAAATATGATGTCATTTAAGTGTGTGTGTGTGTGTGTGTGTGTGTGTGTGCGCGCGCGCGCGCGAGTGGCATTTATCAGGAGGGATTTGGAGGAAGGAATTAGTGCAGCTAAACTGATCCTTCATCTTATCAGAAACTGGAACTCCCAAATTATTTGTATTTTAAAACTATATATACATGTTTTTTGATAAAACAAAATTTAATTTAAAAATAAAAAGAAGAGCAAGCCAACTGAATAAACCAAGGGGATATGCAAAAGTTATCATTTGAGTGGGGTCTGAGAATGAGTCAGTAAAGTTAGAATTAGATTCAAGTTGAATAAAGAACCCCAAATAATGGCGGCTTATTCAAGAGAGACGTTTCTTTCTTTTATGCATATATATGTAAATATATATAACATGAAGTAAAGATACTTCAAGAATTTTCTCTTGCATGACCTACGTTTCTAAGATTACCTCATAGTCTAGGATGGTTGCTTCAGCTCTATTTATCATGTATATATTCCAGCCAACAGGAAGGGAGAACGGGAAAATGAAGGGGCAAAGAGCATATGATAACTATTTAAAAGATGTTTTGTTTTCTACTATAGTATAATAAACCACTCTAAGACTTTGTGGCATTACCACAACAACTTATTATATTATATATTGTGATTCTGGGAGTAGATCGCACAATTGTTCTGCTTTGCGAGGTGCTGGCCAGCATTGCGACCTCGGCCATGTGGTTGGCTGTTAGCTTGCTCAGCTGGGGCGACTGCTTGAAGCTTCAGTTCTCTTTCGTGAGGGTTCCTCCTCACAGCGGCTTGGGCTCCCTCATAGCAGTGAAGCTGTGTTCAAAAAGGCCCAGTCTAAGCATGAATGTCCCAAGAGGAAGGAAATAAAAGGTCCAATTCTCTGAAGGCCTGAGCTCAGAAGTCCCTGAATGTCCCTCCTACTGCATCCTATCAGTCAAAGCAGGCACAGGGCTCACCCAAGATGGGGGAGGGGTAGACAGGCTCCATCTCTGATGGGAAGAACGGCATGCATATCCAGGAGGGGAGGTGGTGGGGGCCACCTTTGGGGGCTAGTGACCGCAGAAATTTCCTGGGAGTTGTCATAGGACACCTCTGTGTAATTCCTATTTTCCGAAACTAAGTCAGATGATCATACTTAGCTATAACAAAAGGGTAGGAAATAAAGTTTTTAAACTAAGCATCTATGTACCTGGATAAAAAGTGAGGGTTCAACCTTTTTGGAAAAATGAAGAATCTGTAACAGAGAGTTGAAATGAGTCATCAAAACATGAATGGCCTGAGTGGTTATTAGGAGGAACCAGGATACAAAATCAAGAGGCAAAAGATACTCTTAGAAATTATCTTTTATTCATCAGTTTATTCACTGATCGTCAGATACTTACCTAAATCTCACTTACCAGGTACTGGACTAAGTGCTAGGAATATAGCAAGAATAAGACATTGTTTCCATACTCAGGTATAGATGCAAGGTAAAGGCAAAAATAAAAGACAAGGCTACCATGCCCCTTCCTCTAACAGCTTCCAATTTAGGGAACTCTTCTCTGCTGTCGCATAAGGGTGGAAGCAACAAAAGGCAGCTCAGGCTGCTCTAACTCCAAGAACCTTTATTCGGTAGAGTGGTAAATATCTTTACATTTGGTAGAGTCTTCCAAATCCTCCTCTTAAATTCCACATTCCAAAAATAGCCATTCCAGAGTTTTTAAACCCAGTTAAAAGACATCTGTAGGTGTGGCCTGCTCAGCATCCATCTAGTCACACTCATTCTATTAAAAACAGTGCCACTTTTTTTCTTTAATCCCATCTACCTCGGTCGATGTGGTTGAACTACCTGGAATGGACCCCATTCCCATTCCAGGGGGTGGGCATGTGACCCAGACATAGCCTGGCCTTCTATTAGGATTCTCACCCATGCCAACTTGAACTGGAGGGGTGAAATGCTGGGTCTGTGGAGGCCACCCAAGAGGCGAGTCTACCTGAGACTGGGTCCTGCGTGGATAGAAGCAGAGCCAGGAAATGAAGGGAGAGAGTCCCAGTGATGCCTTCACCTGAAACTGAATCTTCTCTTACACTTTTCAGATGTCGGAGCCAATAAATTCGACGTTTTGCTTATGGCAGTTTGAGTTTGGTTTCTGCTACTTGCAATCAAAAGGATCCAAATAAATAATTTCTTATGTCATTTCTTTCATCATATCCTGTCCTCCTTTGGGACGCTTGGTCGATGTCTTTTAGTTACTACTTCAGTGTTGATATCCCTCTCTCATGGCCGTGTGCTCATTGAGTGGAATCGTGAGTAGGAATGCCCACACTGGTGACATGGTGTCTTCCTGCTTGTTTCGCTCTTCCTGAACACAGGGATGAATTCTCCAAGCTAATACAAGTGTGTGCTGCCGCCACTGCCCTGCTCTTCTCTCTGGCAGTGGTGGATGACCGGCCATGCCGCCTCCGACACTCCATTGGGGTAAAACCATCTCCGCCAGGCTCTGTCACTTAGAAGAGTGTCCGTCTCATAATAAATGTTCAATAACTATTAGTGATACTGATAATTAAAAGTAATAATTTAAAAGTATAACAATTATTCTACTTTTTTTTTTCTACTTAATCTATTTTGGAGCTCATATTATATGTAATGGAGTTGGTCTTTATGGTATTTCTTCATATGGATGTTCCATAATTTATTTAATCAATCCCACCTTCATTGATATTAGATTGTTTCTAATCTTTTTTCTAGTATATTTTGTTGTACATTCACTTTGCCTTCATGTGCAAGTATATGTAAGATACACTACCAGAAATAGAATCACTGGATCAAAGGGAACATGTATTTTAGAATTAGCTTATCAAGTTCCATGACCATCCTGTTGGAACTGTGATTGGAATTGCATTGAATATATAGATCGTTTTGGGAAGACCTGGCACTTTTGTTATTATCTTCCTATTCAAAAACATAATAGATTTGTCTATTTAGATCTTTATTGTCTCTTAATTGATATAAAAAAATAAAAGGCCCAAAGGAGTCCATACCTTCTTTAAAAAAATAAGGAGGAGAGACTTGTCTTATAAGCTATTTGGACTTATTATGAAGTTGTGGTCATCAAGATATCATGGTATTAGAGCAGGAATAAATGATTTGAACTCTGAATAGAATAGAGATCCCAGAAACAGACTCATTTATCTGTCATGGCAGATCGGTGGTGAAAAGAGGTACTATTCTGTTAATAAATCTGAAAAAAAAAATTGTTTATATTGAAAAAATGGAATTGATCTCTACCTCACACCATACAAATAATTAACTTGGATCACAAACTTACATGTCAAAAGCAAAATTTTCAAATTTAGATAGGAAACATAGGTGAATGTTATTCTAATTTGAGGGTAGATAAGAATATTTAAACAGAATACACAAAGATTAACTATAAAAGAAAATAGTGATAAATTTGTCTCTTTAAAATTAATAACTTCATCAAAAGACATTGAAAATAATATAAAATGTTAAGTTATAGCTGTCTGCTTTAATATTGCTACATTGACTTTTTTTGATCAGCATTTCTTTGGCATATATTTTTATTTCCCTTGCTTTTCAATCATTATTTGTAATTTACCTTTAGGTATATCATTCGTAGTTGGTGTATAGCTGGATTTTTAAAATCCAATTTGACAGTTTCTCTCTCTCTTTTTTAATGATAGAAGAGAATCTGTTTAGTGGGTTGAATGGTGACCCCTAAAAAGACACGTCCACTTCCTGACATGTCCTCCTAACATGCCATAGGCTCCTCAGAGCCTGTGAATGTAACCTCATTTGAACAAAGGGTCTTTGCAGATAGATATAAGTACGTTACGGATCGTGAGATGAGATCATCCTGGATTATCCAGATGGGCCCTAACCTCAGTGACGAATGTCCTTATCAGAGACAAACAGGGGAGAGACACAGAGAAAAGAGAAGGTCATGTGGAAGAGGCAGAGAGTTATGGGAGTTATGTAACGACAAGCCAAAGGAATGCCTGAAGCCACCAGAAGCTGAAAGATACAAGAAAGGATTCTCCCCTAGACTCTTCAGAGGGAGCACAGTTCTGCTGATACCTTAACTTTGGACTTCTGGACTCAGGAACACTGAGAGAATAAATTTCAGTTGTTTTAAGCTACCAACGTTATGGTGACTTGTCATGGCAGCCCTAGAAAACTGATACGACTTGTATACCTTTATTGTGATGAATAGAGCATTCAGACTTATTTTAATATCTATTTTCGTGAGTATTTTACCATATTTTTTCTGATTTATTTTCTTTCCTGATTTCTATTGAATCAATAAGTTTTTCTATATTCATTCATCTCCCTCAGTGCTGACTGTATTTCTGTTCTTTGAACGGTGACCCTTGTAGTTTAGCATACATACTTAATTAATCTTCATATAAAATCCTAAAGTCACAAATAAAACAAGAATCTTAACATGCATTAAGTGCCCCTTGAACTAACCCCAACCTAATATTGATTCCTATAATTTATTTCACTTTTCTACGCACAAAACATTAAGGGCTTTTACAGTCTACAGTTAATTAAATTTATCCACACATTCATTCATTTCTGTGTTCACCACTGTGTCTTGAATCCCACAGCTTTTCTCTTTTCTTCTTGCTGAAGGATACGTTTAATGGGTAATACACTTTTAGTCTATGTTGGAAAATGTCTGTTTTGTCCTCACGTCGCCCACTCTCCCTTTCTTCACTCTCCTACCAGCCACTCCAGTGGTTCCTCTCAGTTCTCTTGGTTCTGAAGCACGTCTTATTTGGCAATGTAGGGTTCCTGCCCCATGATGATATTAAACAATGGCAAGTATGCTGCCAAGCTGTCAGCGGGCAGCTTGGTTTACTTCCTGGTCATAAACCGTGCTGTGTTCTCTGCTTCCCTAGGACCACAGCTTCATGCAAACCTTGCACCAGGAAGCAGTTGCATGGCAGTGATTCGTCAGGTTTTCAACAGACAGAGGAGCTTTGGGGCAGCCTCTGGTTTCTGGTGATGAACCTGGAGGCACATGACCACGTTTAGACCCAGTTTACTCTGCAAAAGATCAACTCCCAGCTGCCTTGGCAGGTTCTGAGCCCAGTTTGCCAGTTTCTGTAGCTGAGGTTCTCACAATGTGTTACCGTCTTGTGTGAAGATTATTTGTTTTTGAACCTTGCTGTCTTTAATTTTGTGTATTTTTTCCATTATTGCTATCTATTTGAGGAAAAACGGATGTACCTCAATGCATGAACTTATGGAACTATATTCTTCAGTTTCCCAGAAAATATTTTTAATGCATTAGAGTTCCTTAAAATTTTGGAAATTTAGAAAATGCATAATGGTTAGTTCAGATTTTTCTCTTTTCTAACGTTAATATTAGACAGTCATATTTTTCTGGAAAATCATCTTATTTCATTTTAAAATTGAACAAATAAGACAATTATTTCAGTTTTTAAGTGAGGTTATTTTTATATTATTCTTTAGTATTTTGTTATTTTTGTGCTTTCTCCCTTTTTCTTGACTACGTTCTTGTTTTTATTCTAAAAACATTCTTTCTACTTATTAGTTATATCATTTTCACTTTCTAATGGATTAAATTCTATGTTTATATTAGTTTTTCCTTCTTTCCTTATGTTTATTCTATTTTCTAATGTCTTGAGTTAGATTACTAATTTTCATTTTGTTATGTATAAATATTAATGTCTTTGGCTGTGAATTTTTCTCTCTACACTATTTTAGTCATATCTCAGAAGTCTGAATATGAAGTTTACATTACTACTTAAAAAATATTCCAAAATTTTTGAGTTCTTCTTTGATTTAATGGCTGTAATGTTCTTTCTTGTTTTTCCTTGTTTCCAAGTTTTGTCATTAAGTTTTAGTTTTATTGTCTTGCAACTGTTATATGTTGTATAATTCTTTTTAATGTATGTATTTATTTATTTTTAGGTGAGGCAACTCCTTGGTTGATCTCACAGATTGCAAGGATCTTGTCACAGTTTACAATCCCTTATTTACTTTTTTTATGCCTAAGCACCTGGTCTTTCCTAGGTGGTCTCCCATCCAAGTACTAACCAGGCCTGACCCTGCTTAGCTTCAGAGATAGCCAGGAACAGACTTGTTCAGGGCAGCATGGCCATAGTTTATGGTCCTTGAGAAGATGTTGACTATTTGCTTTGGTTATGCAGAGTTCAATGCATTACATTTGTCTTAGTATTTTATGTAGGTCTTCTCTCAGCTTATTTACTATTTTCTGCTTTATCTGCCATAGACTAAGAGATATAAAGTCTTTTGCTTCTATGTCTACCTCTTCTTTTATTTCCTTATGCTTTTACTTTAAGAATTTGGACTATTGCAATTGGTATATAAACAAATAAAAATCTAAGGTGTTCATCATACAGTTTGCTCCTTACTTTAAATTGCCTTTTCTTACCCTCATTTAGTGCTTTTTCCCCCTGAATATTAAGTGAATTTTTGCTTGCTTTTTTGTTTATATAGCCCAGAATTTTGCACCATATCTGTTTTAAACTTTATTGGTTATCATGTTTTCTGTCTGCTTATTATTTCAATAACCTGAGTTTTGCTTTGTGATCTAACCTGAGTGTTCTCCTGTCATGAATTTAGATCCAGTGTTTTTAAATAGTCTTTTATATTACAATATGTACTTTTTAGTCCTTTAAAAAGATTTTTATTATGTGATTTGTGTTTCTGTAGTTCATTTTGCGCATGCATTTTCTGATAATTTGGAAGGTTTTTAGTTTGTTTTTAGTTATTTTAATGATTTATTGTTTTTAAAATGTTAATGGTTTAATTATATATAATTAATCTTCTTTTTCTTCAAATAGCAATTATTGACTCTTGACTATGTGCAATAAAAACATTAGTATGCTTCTACCTCCTTCTACTTCTCCTATTATTCCTACCCTTTATTGCCAACTTTTAGTTAATTATATAATTATATTATGATTTTTTTAAAGTCCTTCTAGCATTTCTATGGTAATTTGCCCTTTAATTCATATGTTTAGACAATTCATATTAAAATTGATTACTGGTAACAATATCTTGGCTTAATATCTACCATGTTTGTTACTGTGTTATTTTTTGTTTCTTTTTCTCTTTTTCTTCTGCCTTCTCTGATTGTAAATAAATATTTCGTATGGTTCCATTTTATTTCCTCTTTTAGGATATCAACTATATTTACTTTTAAACTTTTTTTACTGGTTGCCTTAGAGTTTCAAAAATACATTTCTAACTAATCTAAGTCCACCTTCAAATAACACTAAATCACTTCATGTGTGGTGCATTATAACAGAGTGTTCCATATTTTCTCACTCATTCCCTATGACATTGCTGTCATTTATTTCAATTATCCATATGCTATAATCACCCAATAAATCTTTATTATTACTTTAAAGTTATTTTTTTCAATCAATTAAGAAAAATAAAAATAAAAGATTTTATCTTTGTTCCTCTCTAATTTCATCTTTTCTTTATGCAAATGCAAGTTTCTGTGCTATACAATTTCCTTCTACCAGAAGATCTTTTAACATTTCATATAGGGTAGGTCTGCCAGCAATAAATCCCCTCAGTTTTTATTTGTCTGAGAAGTTTTATTTCTTTCTTCAGTATTGAAAGATAATTTTGCTGGATGCAGAATTTTAAGTTGATGGCTTTTTTTCTTTCAACATTTTAAATATTTCATTCTAATGTCTATTTGCTTGCTAGCTTCCTGATGAGAAGTTCATTGTAATTCTTATCCTCTGTAGGTAAGATCTTTTTTTCCCCTCTGGATTCTTCCAAGATTCTTTCTCTGTTGTCAATTTTCTATGATCTGAGTATGATATGCCTAGGTTTTTGGTATTTACTCTGCTTGGTATTCTCCAAGCTTCCTGGATCTGTGGTTTGGATTCTGTCATTAATTTTGGAAAGTTCTTGGCCATTATTACTTCAAATATTTCTTTTGCTTTTTTATCTATATTTTCTCTGATAATCCAATTATATGTATGCTATATATTTTTAAATTGTGAGATTGTTCCATAGTTATCAGATATTCTTTTCTGGTTTTCATTTGTTTTATTTTTGCAATTCTATTTGGGAAGTTTCTATTGACCTATTCAAGCTCACTGATTCTTTCTCTGGCCTTGGTGAGTCTATACTTATGAGCCCATCGAAGGCATTCTTCATTTGTATCATATTATTTTTTGTTCTTAGCATTTCTTCTTGATTCTTCCTTAGAATTTCCATCTCTCTTCTTACATTCTTCATCTCTTCTTGCCTGTTGTTACTTTTCCCATTAAGGCTCTTAACATATGAATCATAGTTATTTTAAAGTCCCTGTCTGATAATTCCAACATCTCTGTGTCATGTCCGAGTCTGGTCCTGATGTTTGATCTCTTCATACTGTGTTTTTTTTTAATTGCCTTTGAAGTGCCTTGTAATTTTTTTTGTTGAATGCCAGACATGCTGTATTGAGTAATAGGGACTGAACCTTTAGTATGGGGATTATGTTAATCTGGTTAGAAGTTAGACTGTATTTAACATTTGCTGTAGCCATAGGTGTGAGGGTATTGAAATTCCTCTAGTATTCTTGTATTTGTCTACTCTCTTGACTTTGGACTTCCCTAGGTACTCCTATGAGATGAAAGTCTGTGTCTTACAGCTCTCTCACCTATATTCCACTGTTATTGTGCTGGAGCCCTGTTGGAGAGGCGCTAAAGTGTGGGGAGGGACAGTGTGCTATAACCTTATGATTAAATCTCAGTGTTCTAGCAAGCTGTGTCTCTGGCCTGTGGCCTTCACAAGTGATTCTTTATTGGCAAAGACCACCCGCTTCCTCACCACCCTGAAAGTGAGACAGGAAGTTAGAGGGGATAAAGTGTGCTGGGGGTGGTAGAGATGCCTTTTCTCCAGGTGAGATAAGTCTCTGGTATCATCTTTTTCCCTGGAGAGTAGATCTTTGTTATGAAGAAAACTCTGGGTGTATTTCACAATGATTACTCTCCCTCTGTCACTGTCAGAACCATGAGGGGATTTTTCTGGTACCCTCACCGTGATAACCTAATGGGATTACTGGAGGTAAAGCCCATGAAAGTTTGAAGGCCCCCTAAAAACTGAAGGCTCCATAAGTTTATCACTGTCAGGATAGTCCGTGCTCACCCTCCAGAAATTCATAAAAATTACCATTTAAAATTTCCCATTAGATCTGCTTACCTAGCAGCTTCTGCTCCAGGTAAGCAGATCTCAGATGTATCTCTAGATTTGCCTGTCTCTTCGGATTTCAGGGAAGTCTGCTCTACTGTTACATACTGAATAATTGTGCCCCCCACCCCCGCTACCACCCATTACATGTTGAAATTCTAACACCCAATGTGATATTAGGAGGTGGAGACTTTGTGGGGTGATTAGCTCATGAAGATGGAGCCCTCAAGAATGGGATTAGTGCCCTTATAGAAAGGGGCCCGGAGAGCTCTCTCCCTCATTCTCTTCTATCTGTCTCGTGGGGCTACAAGAAGTCAGCAGTCTCACCCTAAAGGAGGGCTGGCACTAGAACCTGCCCATCCCCTTGAAATCTCTCTCTTTTGGGTTGAGAGGAGGGAAGAATCTCCCTACCCCACTATCCTTCATAGGTTGGGGGAAGGGAAAATCCCACAACAATCCAATGCCTCTCTACAAAGAAACTACTCCCTCTGGCCTCTTCAACCACCTTCCTTTTGTAGACTAGAGGTGGGTGATTCCTGATGCTGAAAGAACTGATTTCACAACCTCCGTATACCCTGCATTGGGGTTCTAGCTCCTTGACTTAGGATATGGGGGGGGGACACTCTATTGTTCTCAGCATTTTGGAGTCAAAATATCCTGTTTTAACTTCTGGTTACACCCCAAATCATAATCTCTCATGTCTTCTCTCTCAGGGTCTGTACCTGGCAGAATGATTAAAGAAAGCATGCTTTATTTATTCAATAGTTTAAAATTGTTATGGCCACAAACACATTCGAGAAGTTTATGAAAGTTGGGAGTAAGCCTTACTCCCCACTGCTACCACAAACTGTACCAAGGACCTTTATACCAAGTCATGCTGCAGGCGGTTCTCAGAATGTGGTCCAACTGAATGACCCCTTTTCCTATCCAGGGGTCCATGTGTGTAGCTAAGAAGTGGCAGAGCTGAGTTTTGAACTTCTGCCTCCTGAAGCTTCACTCTTAACTTCCCCTATAGCTGCCCTCAGTGAATGAGTCATAGCACCTGAGGAAAAATTTCTGAAACCATCTACACTATTGTTTTCTAAAAAAAAAAAAAAAAAAAAGTGGAGTGAGCATCTGGCAGCTTTCCTTTTTCAAATGACCTGTTGGATGGTGCATATTATCAATGGTGCACAATGTGGACCAGCCATTGTTCTCAGGTGAACATGCTCAAAGATGCGCCCCTGCCCAGTCGGACAAAACCTCTACCACACAGACTGTGGTTCTGCTCAAGGTGCATCGTGGTACATACCTGCGGTAACGGTGTATTGCATATTGAAACTGGGTTTATTAGTGCAAACCCTGACACAGGAGACGAGATATTCTTCCACTTGATGAACAGTTAGTTCTTACTCGAGATGATTTGACAGGACAGAGTGCAGAGTGTGCTGGGACCAGTAGTGATGAAAAGGTGAGAAAGAGAATCTCTAACAAGGAGTTGACCCTAATGGTCAGCACGGTGCTGGAGTCACACAGAACAGACAGTGGTAAGAGTCGGACTCAGCGTGGAAGGAAATAGTGAGAACTGGGGCTATGGCCCAATCTCAGACACCCGTGTAAAGTGCAAACAAGGATGAGACAGGGTTTTCCACAATGACGTACGCTTGCTGTGGAGGGGAAAGGGCTCATGCAAGTCGTCTCTTCTCTGTTAATTTGTGTTTTCATTGCAAAGAGTACACGAGAATACTCTGATCATAAAAAAAAAAACTGAACTTAACAGAAAAAGCTAAAGACTCCTGATCCTGATCTTACTATGATTATGAATTTTTTTAATGGCAGATAAAACATTTTTCATGATGCTAATGATGCCAGTTAGAAGCATTTCAATGATTTTAAGTGCCTTGCACAAAGGAAGCAACTCAGTGAAATAGCAAGTATCATCACTTCAGGGCCAATATTCCACGGTTGTTCCTAGTACGAGTAGGTAGCAAAACTTCTTAAGAAGGACAAACTGCTGCAGATGACTTAAATGCTAACTAAGTTCAAGTCCCTCTCAATCATTTATTTTCTTGTCAGAATAAATCAGTGATCAGGGCACTTTAAAAAGCCACGTCCAAACGTTGCAATGGAAATGAGGAAATACTTTCCAGGGTGAAATCTCAAGACTGCATCAGGGGTGCATTTATCACAGCATCCCAAATGGAAACACTTACCCTTCCACCTGTTGAGCATGACCTATTCATAAACCTAGAGTCTAACACAGAGCTGAAAAAAGGCTTGACTGAAGGAGAAAGTCCTGGATAGACTGTTTCGCTGCTGGCTCCCAATCATGCCCCCTGGTGTTCACACACCTGGGTGGTCCCTTCCCACGTTGACTTTGGACTTTGTGATGTGTTTTGACCCATGGGACATCAGCAAATGATAAGGTTGTCCTTGATAAGTACTGGGGCTCAGGTCCTTTTGAAAGACTCACCCTTGGAGCAGAGCTGCCTTTGTAAACCATCTGGACCCCTGCTGGGGAGCCACAGGAAGAGGGAGTGAGCAAGGCCATCAGTCATTTCAGACACTCCAGCTGAGGCGCCAGACATGTGAGTGAAGCCTTCCAGCCCGGCTCGCCCAGCCACCAGCTGAATGCAGCTAAGACAGCCCCACTGACCTGGCACGGAGCTGAAGAGCTGCCCAGCTAAGCTCTGCATATGTTCCTGACCCACAGCATCATGGGAGATTAACTGCTGTTTTAAGCTGCTCGGTTTTGAGGTGATTTGAGGCAGTGATAGAAACACATTCCACAATGAACATTCAGAACTATTAAAACCTAGGATTCTCTGATTGAGTAAAAAAAAGCAAGAAAAGACTGATGGGAACCCTCATGAAGGGTTCTCCAGTCATTCATCATCAAGCTGCATATACATCCCGGCTAAAATACGGCAAATGTCATTCTTACACAGATTTAAATGGAAATAATTTAAAATATTGTTTTTATTATTTACAAAGTGTATTGAAACTCTACATATGATTTGACCTAAAATTAGCAGACTACATATATGTCGTTTTTAAGTGATGGATGAAACCAGAAGCCTCAGAAATACGGTCATGGGGACCCTCCCCCAAAGCTGGTGTGCGTTTGATTGTGTTTCCAAAGCTTTAGGGGAAAGAGGGAAAGAAGGGGTATTAAGTGACACCCGACAGGCTACAAAGTGGTATGTACTGTCTGATCCCAATGACAGAAAGGTCCATTTATTCTTCATGGTGCTACGCAAGGGTCTCACGGATATAATGTTGGGTGAAAAGAATCAAGGTGGAGACGTACACGTAGATGCCTCCGCTTTTCCAAGAAGAGGACATACGCATACATTTACAAAACAATAAAATGTAAATAAACTTACAGAATGCAAATGGGTACCTAGAGAAGGAAGTGAACAGGGTGGAGAACACCAGGAGAAGCACCTTGATCACCATCGCGTAAAATGAAATAAAAAATCCTTCCTAAACACCGACGTCGAATGAAATCAATGAACCTAGCTCTGTAGAGTGTCAGTGGAAACGTCCCAGAGAACAAGTCTGAATCACCGCACAAGCGGCGGTGGGCTGTCCCTCCCTAGCGGGACACCCGTTTGGACAGAAACAGCCCTGAAGCCACAAAGCGCTCTCCAGCAGCGGCCTGTTGGTACCGCTACTGAGACCCTGAGACCGTTGTGCTTATGTTAGGGGAAGGTAACCCCCAGCGTTGTTGAGAACAGGAACTGGGAGTTTGGCTGTGGAGACAAGATACAAGATTGAGGCAAGTGAGACTGAACTGAATTGCAAGTGCTGGTGTCTTCGCAGCATTTCTCCGGGGAGGAGGTCTCACCCATGCCCAGACCTACGATCACCAGCGGCTTCCACACCTGCCCGGTAGCCCTGCCTCTTATTCCCGGGCGCACTGCTGACTCAGGGGTCCCTTAGGCGCCCAGCTCAGTATGTTCCAGACGGAACGCATCCCCGCCCCCTGCCCCGGCTTTCTGCCGGAGGCTTCTCACCCTGGCGGTTCGCTACCCACTTGACTGTCCACATCATTACTTCAGAGCGCCTTGATTCCTTTCTCTCTGTCACCTACAAAGTCCTGTCAATTCTCCTTCCTCACTCCCTCCGGCGTCGTCATCACGCCCTCCTCTTCCTCCTTCTCCCCTCCGGTGTCACCCCGGACTGCCCTTCCATTAGTTACTGTCCCTCACCCTTCAGGTCAGCTCTGGCAGTCGCCTCCTCTGGGAAATTCGCTGTGACTGCTCAGGATCTCCCCTCTGAGACACCACGGCTGGCTTCCCCTTCTGCTGTGTGACAGAGGAACCTGATTTCACTGGGGTGTTACCTTCCATGCCCGCATTTAAAGGGAAAACCCCGTAATGTCAAAATCACCCTTGAAGACAACTTAAGCCACTCTGCATTGGGACAGTTGGCTATTTCTCTGGTTGGGCACTTAAAGGAACAGGATCTTAAATTTAGGGTCCAAATGTACAAAACAAACAAAAACAACAAACAAACAAATTCCAGAAATAGCCAGTCTTTTTAACTCTAGAGACTCACATTAGAGCAGAGATTCTCACCATGAGAGGCATGAGGAGACAGTAGATTTATCTTCCCCTTACTCTAGATTTGACAACGGGGAGGTGAGAGGCAGAGCTGTCTGCCTTGTTTAAATGCTACCCTTCCTTCCTTTCCCATGCTGAGGACGTAGTTGAATTTGCCAGTTACATATGTGAATGGCAGCCTCCCGACTCCTTGCGCTGTGGCTTCTGTCTCCCTTCCAACCCTGAGCATCTAACTCATGACTGCATTCTACTGCCCTCCACCTAGAAGAGAACATTGGCGAATAGATTTAATGGTTCAAACCTCTCCAGAGATGGGGAGTTCCACAGATAATGAAACAGCCACCCTGTCATCTGATCAAATGAAGTGGACCCACGAGTTCAAGGTCTCTATTAGGATCCTGATTGGAATTAACGCTCTGAAGCAGGATTCCCAAAGACGAGCCGGGCTGGAAGGCTCAGAGGCTTCATTCGGCTCAGCTGATCAGCAGATAATATTTCTTTGAAGCCTCTCGTGTGGCTGGACCAATTCATCAATAGGCTCTGGCCGGGTTCCACGCTGGTCTGCTCGCCCCTCTTTTCCCTAATCCAGGTTTAACGAGATGAGCATCATTAAGAAAGGCAGGGTGGTTATCCTTTAAGTGAGCAAAGTGACTCTTCACAGAAGGACCGATTTTAATAACCCCAGTGTGAGACTCCCTTTAAGGTACAGAATGATTCTGGCACATCAGTTAAGTGTTACACAAAACAGACGTGAGAATTCAAAAATCAAAGGCGTTTTCCATTCATGTGAAAAAGGGATCAGTAAGCTGCATGAAAACTGGGGTGCGTAAAAGTCCCGGGGGGCCTCTGTCCACAGCAGGAAAAGCTCAGAGCAGATTGGGCCCAGGGGGAGGCAGCCTCGGCCGCCCATAACTCAGAGATAGAAGGCCGTGATCTCCAAGTGCCGCCTCCGTTTCATGTGCGGGCTCCTGCCTCTGATCTTCTGGCAGTTGCCTAATTGCCGATGACTGTTTCTGTGGACACGAGGGCCTGCTAAATGTGGAAGGCCTGCACTTTTCCAGGGGAGACTTTTTCCTTTGCACGAAAGCCAAAGATTCCTTCATACACAGATTCTTTTTAATGCAGGTCATCGGATTCTTATGCGGGGGACATTAATGCTGAGTTCAATGCACACAGCTGACTATAAATATGTACATCAAATCTGGTAACTCGTCGGAGTGGGGATCCCGGATGGGAAGGCCAACAACGCCATATGCATGTCTTGAATTTCTGGCCCACGTGAAAGACTGCACTCCTAACCCAGTGTTCGGGAAAGACTTGATGCTGTTTGTTTTCTAAGAGTGGAAGTGGCTTCGCTTTTAGTCAGCCACACCCTGTGACCCAGTCTCCACCGGAACCAAAGACACACATTTGGGAGTGTCTGAATAAAAGTGAGGGGCACGTTCAAATGACTACAAGGATCAAACCCTCGATTTGTCGGCATGATGGGTCGCCCCACGCGTGTGACAAGTCACACAGGTGAAACGGACTTAAGAGAAGGAATGCGACCATACAGAGACGGCAAACAGGTTCCATGTGGAAGCCACCGCCAAATCATCATATTGAGAAGTGATACTTACTGAGCACTTATGTGGGCCAGGTGAATGGATTCAATTAGCCCTGTGAGTAGGTATTACTACCTCATTTTTACAGATTGAAAAAAAACTGAGGCAAAATAATTTCCCAAGATCACACAGCGTGGTGGTGGTAGAGCTAGGATTGGAAGGCAGGCAGTTCGACTGCACCCCTTGCCCTTGACCACAGCACGCTCCTGCCTCCCCGCTGATAGGTGATGGCTTTTGAGCTTGGTGTTCAAGGGTCTGAGGCCAAAATCAGGTTTAGCAGGTAGACTGCCATGATTGATTAGCGAGATGCCAAGGAGATCCAGACACAGAATAAAAGCACATGTATGTGCATCTGCATCCCTGACTTTAAAAGGTCCCTATAACATCTGTTCAGAACTGTGCCTGTCTCAATCTCTACAAATAACTGCTCCTAGATTTTTGTAACACCTGACACTGAGTAAGGTAATTAGAGTAACTCTCCCAGCTGGCAGAGCAGGGAATGCATCACCAACAGCTTCCTGTTTTACTTTCTGGACCAAGGTTTATACATCTCAGGCCCTGACAGATTGTAGACCTGTTTCGGACATGCAAGACTCAGAGTAACGGTGATGGAAATTTTCCAGTCACTCAGAAAGACAGTCGCACTGCTGAGGTTTCTGCTCGGGAGACCCGGCCCGATGGCTGTCCTCGTAAAGTGCCGGTGGTGCGTGAGCTCGCTGGGAGAGGATCTCCTAGGACGTGTGGCCCCATTTACTTGCACGGGACCATACAACGGGGAGCAGAGTTTTTGGTGCGGGGTTAGACTGCGAGCTGAACAGTTAGTTTCTGCTGCCTGGCAGGCAGGCAGACCCAAAGCTGAGGGAATTGTTGGGTCAATGATGAAAATCAGCATGTGTTTTTGACAAAAACCCCAAATTGGCTAGGTCTAAAACAAATCAAGCTGTGGGCCAATGTGAATAAGAGTGGAGGTTATAATTAACCTTTATTTTTTGATATCTATAACATTATCACTGGTTATATGAAAGCACATGTACAAGAGGGATGGGACTTCCTTAACGACCAACATAATTGCCGTCAGTTTGTAACTGGTACATGGAAGAAAGCACAGGGCTCTGAGGTTTACGTTAACGTTTGTTAGTATAATACTGATTCTCCATGAGAATCTGGATAATTACTTGATTATCCAGAAGCACACTGGCTGTCATTTTACTGAGGACAAAGCCATACAATTTGAAATTGTTCTCATTTGTAGTTAAACCATCTCCTATCGGTGGTTTTCAACTGGGGGGTGATTTTGCCCTGCAGGGACATTTGACAATGTCTGGAGACATTCTGGATTCCTGTATAAATCTGGCCTTTAGCGCCCGTTTCCTCTGCTCAGAGGCGGGAGAGGCTGAGAAAGCGGGGCGGGAGCTCAGGGAGGAACAGTCCAATACCAGTTGCTGCTTAAGGGGAAGTCAGGCAGGCAAGAGAGAGAGAAAAGTGGGGGGCTAGTTTCCAAGGGGTGGGTCCTTTGGTACCCCTAAAAGCCCCAAGGCTGGTTCTAAGGGGGAGGGAGGGGAAATCCAGAGCTCTTCAAGTGGCTTAAACAGTGAAGCTCAACTTTTAGTTGCATTGGGACAACTGGAGGGCTTGTTAAAACACACACTGCTGGGTCCCCCCCAATTTCTAGCAAGTTCCCAGGTGATGCTGGGGCTGCTGGTTCAGGGACCACACTTTGAGAGCCGCTGGCCTAGAAGCATTCCAGTCGCCAGGCTACCCTGCCCTCTCCAAAGAGCCGCCATCACTACCTAACCACAAACGTAACTGCTCTTCCGGTTTCTTCGAGGCTTTCACAGGGTCGCTGTTAGAGTAGAGTGAATTCACCAAACCTCCACTCAAGTTATGTTAGAAATGTGAATGTAAACGTCATCCTAGCATCCGATGCATCATGTTTTAATTTATTCACGTCACTACTGGCCTCCATTAGTGTGAATGACGGGGAGTTAACTGGACTTAAAATTTATTATGCATGGAACTAGGGGTGTTACCTGGACTTGAAAAATACTTTAACTCCTTTGACCACAGTCTTGTGATGTTAGACCCGTGAGGGGAAATGTGGGTTTCAGGCTGTTCTGAAATTTTCTGCCATGACATCCTGATCACAATAAATCTGATTTGAAGCAAATCTCTTAATTGCTTCCGGAGCCTATGTCTGGAACCCGAATGGGCAGCTTGGCTCCGGTAACAAACGGCACATACCTCTCTCTGGGCTGCCACCACGCGTTTTTTTCCCCATTTAAAATTGCCTCTTTAAAGCTTGACTTTAATTTCTTACAACCTTGACCCTGTGGGGCTGATGCAGTAAAAATCCAACTTTTGGTCAGCAAATGAAATAACTGTTTTCAAGACACATATGGAGTAAATGTGGACGGTAAAGAGGTGCTACTTTTACAGTCACTTTTCTGACCATCCATTCTGCAAAGGAATTTACAGAAACCAGCTTCTCTATTACTCAGATGGCGGAGAAGTGGATGGGCCCAGCCACCAGCCCTAATGTGCTCATTCTCATGTGACTCATTACTGCAAATAAAGGTGTTAGCCCAAATGCTCTGAAGCAGCTGAAAACTATCCCATTATGTAGCACCCAATCAAGGTCTTTTTCTTAAAAAAAAAAAAAAATCCTCACTTGGCTCTCACCACATGGAAGTGTTTTTGAGAACTGGTTCTGTGGGCTTCATGAAACTATTCCGGGACTCCTGTGCCGACGACAGGCCTCACTTTGATCTCGCTGGTAAATGGATGCTCCGAGGAAGTGTTCTTGAATCCCACCACCCTCCTTCCTCCCTATCCCCGTGAAACGGGGCGGCGTTCACGGCTTTTGCAAAACCCTAGTTTCTGCACTGGGTCCAAACTCCCTTCTGAAGGAAGCTCAGTGATGCCTTGAGGGGTATTATGGTACGAAGCGCGTCCCTCTAAAATTCATACATTGAAGTCCCGACTCCTCATGTGACAGTATTTGGGGACAGGGCCTTTCAGGAGGTCATTAATGTGAAATGAAGTCGCGAGGCCTAATGTGATAGGACTGGTGTCCTTTCAAGGCGTGGAAGAGATGCCAGAGGCTCTCCCTCCTGGCACACGCCGAGGGCGGGCCACGTGAGGACAGAGCAAGGGGTGTCCGTCCACCACCAGGAAGGAACAGAGTCCGTGCCAGAAACCAACCTTGTCAGCACTTGACCTTGGACTTAGACTGTCCCAAAATTTCTGTTGTTTAAGCCGCCCAGGCTGCGGTATTCTGTGATGGCCGGAACAGCCTGACGGGATGGAGAAGGTGGGCCCCCCTCACGGGGCTCTCCTATTCCAGCTTTGGCTTTTCTGGTCCTGGTGTCTCAACACCCTGAGCCCACAGGTGTTGTCTCTCTAGCTCTTGGGCTCTGCCCAAGCTCAGGTTAGGGCTGCAGCCTCTTGGTGGCTTTGGTGTGGCTTTGTAGCCTCTCATCCCTGTGCCACTTCTGACCTGGCAAAACCCTGAGGAAAAAAGCGCTTTGAGGGTGGTCTATAAAAGTTTACTCTGGCATTACTGGAAATGGAAATCTAATTGCTAGTTTTTAAAACAAGGATTTACAAATAACTTAAAAAAAAATAAAACTATAGTAGGACTAACTTACCAATTCTGGCTTCTTTTTATGACAGTATTTCCCAGAGTCAAACAGCTATTTAAATGTAGTATCTAGTTTTTGAAATGTCAACCTGACACAATTTTTTCCTCCATGGCTCTCTCAGTTTGGAACCCATACTTTCTTAAATCTTTGCTAACTTATGTAACTGAGAATTTTTTGGAAGGCTAGGTAGGCAACTCTTCTCAAAACGATCAGTAGCATTTGAATAAAAATTGTCATATTTGGTAACTGAAAACAAACCAGAAGAGTCAGAAGGCCTGGTTCTGAGGCCCACGCTATTCATGGCTGGCAGTGGGGTGCAGGGGGGCGGGGAGGGGTGTGTCACATGTCATTGAGCCACGTGGTGCCTCAGTTTCTTCAGCCGTGTAAAGGGAATAATCGTGCTGTGACGTGTTTCCAACTCCCCAGAGCACAGCTGACCATTCTGCCCGGGAGCTGGCCGCGCACGGCGGAGGTCGGTCACCCTTGGCAGATCGCAGGACGGTGCTCTGTGACTAGCTCATGTCCGGCACGTCCTGCTCTCCTTCTGTCCTTAGTACCAGTGCCTCACACATGGCAGGCGCCGACGGATAAACGACACAGTCCTCCCGTATCCTGCACACTGCCAGCTCTTCCCGGACTGACCCTCCGAGTGGTCACTGGCATGGTTCGCCACACACTGCGGGGCACTTAACGGCTTCGATGGAGTTGATAAGCGGAGTTGTCACATGATGGGAAACGGTCAAAATCACCCTAGAAAACTCCTTAATCGGCCCACAAAGTACAGTACGTACCTTTTGCACATTGAATCACAGTAATCTTCAGGCATCCTCAATTTTGAGGGCTACAAAGCCAGACGAAAGGAAGGAACGACAGGCATACCCAACGATGTGGGCAGCCAGACCCCTCCGCCCTGTGACACGCCCGAGTCCCCGAGGCCACCGGAGACCACGGTGATGGCGGAGGAAGGCTGCCTCCCAGGGTCTCCTTCATCCTGCTTTGACCGCGAAGCCCCGAAGACTTTCGCCCTGGGAGAGAGCTTTTCATTGTGAAGAAAACAGTGACGTCGATGTTGGGTTCTCAAGTCGAGGCCTGGCCTGTGCCCGGAACATCCCTCTCGTGGCCACTCGCGGAACACGGCTGCTCACGAAAGGCCCTGCAAACGTCCTTGGTGTGTTTGACTCGGTTACACTCAGTTTCTCGACCTTATTTGACACTGAAATTTGGTACCTGTTGATGTATAATGCCTATTAATATTCTGTGAAACATGCTCAATGTGCCATGCTAGGAATGCAGCCTTAGACTGTCACCCACAGCTTTTCTGACTTATTTCATAAACAATCCTTGACACGAGTATTTATCTGGCTTTGGGGCACAGCAATTAAGAACAAATTAGAAATGAGTGAAAAAGGCAGCCAGGTTAAAAAAAAATGAATAGCTAACACCCTGGCAGGAATGGAAGGGACAGAAAAATGACAAAACGTCCACAGAATTATTTTCGGATATTCAATATTACTGCACAACACGATCATGGAGGTTCAAAATAGTAGCAATTAGGTCCATAAGGCAAAGCGACATCCTTGGCAAACTTGATGGTAGGAATATGTTTATTACCTTTCACCAAGCTTAAAAAGTTTGGGTGTATAAAGGCAAGATTCCATTGTTGGGAAAATTTATCCCGTCATAGTACGCAGTTCTCTCTGCTTCGCAAACTGCCCAGATCAGCCCCCTTGACAGAGGCAAAGGCCGAGTCAACCGATTCAAACAGGTTCTTCGTATTCTTTAACTTGCATAAGACTCCTGAGGTTTATTTAACCCCAAACATTTTTTCGAGGAATATTTTTCTAACAAGTAAACTGCAAGATACCAGAACATGAATAAAAGTTTATTTGCTTTTAGGTTACATCCATTTGTGAATCAAGTTCATATATGAACGAGAGACGCTATTACAGTCCATACCGCTGGCATCTCTCCCAAGGCCTGAGGCTCACGGATCAAGGTTGTTTGGTCAGTGTTCTGGTGTATAAAAAGCCTCTCCATCAATTTTTTTTTTCGAGAAAACATTCGAAAGAATTATTCACAGGAGCAGAAGTGGTCCTCAATCCCTTCTGTTTTCTGCTGTTCTCTTAAATAACCACCTTACCTCCCTTACTCATTGTATTTGGACAGCTTCAACCTGGGGATAATGTTCATAGACTGCAGTTCCTGGAAGAGCAGCTTGCAGGCGTACGGGATGCGCAGGGAAGACACGTGACACGACGACTTGCAGTAATGGCACCTGAAACCCAAGTCGGCATGTGTGAGAGGGACAGCGACTCAGAAATGAAGGCCTGCGTGCAGGAAGTGACGATTCATTTCACACAATTCTAGTACCACTCTATCAAGCTGGTTTTCTGTTCCTCACGTTCTGTCACATTATCAAATATGTACACGTGTCCCCACAGAAGCAAAAAAAAAAAAAAAAACCAAAACAAGTACCATTTGTTTTAAAACCAGTTTTAAAAGCACACAATTTTTAAATCAGTTACTACAACACTTCTAGACCTTTCTCCTAAAAATGCAAAACATCTGCCTTTCTACTTGTTCTGAATAAGCCCCAGAAATCTGAACCATCTGAAAGTTAGATTTAGATTTCTTCGTAGCTGAAAGCATTTTAAACAGATTCTATGTATTTGAGAAGCGCCTACTATATGCTACACATTTACCATTTGATTTTCGTCACTGAGATACTCGAAGTGTGATGGGAAAGGTGAGATTTTCACACAAAAAGGTGGCATGCAAACAAACGCTACTTATTTTTCCTCGGCTCTTCAAGCTTGGTTATTTCTATAAACATTGGACGCTACTGCACTTGCAACGTTCTGGCCCTTGTGCAAAGCGAAGGTGTCTGCGTGTGAGCCTGTGTTCCCGTCGAGTTCTTACAGCAGCCCGCGTTCCTAACCAACACGCCTCCTCCTCCAGCGAGGATTTTCTCTTCCTTCAGGAGGAGCCAGTGACCCGAAACACAGATCTGAATCAATGGCTACGACTGGAGCTGGGTTCCTGGGCAGTGACCTGCTCTCTCAGGTTTCAGACCCAAACAGGACATCATCCTGCATGTCGAGGGTCTGGGGCAGTGGAGACAATAGGGACCCAGAACAAATCCTGCAATGAATGGGTAGAAGACTCGGTCCTCTCAGTTAACGGGGAAATGAGCGCAAGAGGAACAGAACCGAGGCTTGAAAGAAAGTGCCGACAGGAAGTGGACGGAGAGAAGGCCATTCTGAAGGGCAGTAAGGCAATACGTCTAAACAATGTAAAACACACGTATTATTTGATTAAGTGATCATAAAAGTGGCAAAGATATGTACACAAGAATGTTCATGGTCACACTATGAACAGCACAAAGCAGGGGACTGCTCAAATGTCCAACAGGCAACTGGTTCTGTAATTACAGGACATTTAGACAGAAGAATACTGTAGAGCCATTAAATGGATGACGCAGACCCATATTTATTGAAATGTAAAGGTGTCCAGGACACATCGTGAGGTGAAAAAAGCAGTCTGCTAAACATCATGGTCCCACAGGGGTCCTTGGATGGGTGTTTGTAAATGTATGAAGCCCCCAAAATCACATGTAACAAGAATTTTTTTTGGTATCTCTGTATTTTTCTATTAGCAGAATCTCAAAGTGTTCACGATTTAAAAAAAAAGTACAGAACTATTGGCAAACAGATGTCCCCAAAAGAGTAACTAAAATGTTAACAGTGGTCATTTCTGGGTAGTGGGAATTAATATGACTGTTTACATTTTTAATATTTTTTGTAACTTTGAGCATTTTATAAAGAGCAGGGATCATTTCTACAATCAGTAAAATAAGACTTTTATTATTTTAGAAAAGAAAATCTGAATGTGGTGAGTGACTATGTAGATACAAACTTCCTGAGGAGAAGAAACGGATGAGAAGAAGAGGGATGAGCCATCACGGACCGTGCTTGGGTCCCCACCAGGGGCCTGCAGCGGGCTTAGTTGATCACATCAACAGTGATAATATAAATAAGGCAAGTGACTTTTTCCTAAAGATTTCTTTAACGATAATAGTTTAAGAATTATGTGTTTACTGTGCCTAGGTTCATCTAATTTATTCAGGAATCACGTTCATATATTTAACTGAAGCAACTTCTTGCTGATTCTCCTGTCTACTGCATTACCCTGTGACTTTAATCCAGGCTAACCTATTTAAAATTTCCATGTGTGCTGATCCATAATCCAGAAAGTTCACTCGTATTCTTTATCATTAAATATTTCTCCATCATTTAAAATGTTCCAATGTGTGTATATTTATTTATATACACACATATACATACACATCCAGGCATATAAATATGTGTGTGTGTATACACACACACACACACACACACACACACACAAGCACACACATATAAATAAAAGTATATCAATTACCTGACCCCATGTCTGAACAATTTCCAAGGAAGAAACTTGACCCAAACAACAATAAAATAAACCGATTTTTTCAGGGCAAAGGCAGCAAAAAGAGGCGGCTGTGGCTTCACACGAGAAATGATTGTCCAGTAAAATATCCACTATGAGCTAATTATCTTAATAGGGGTTTTCTTTTCTCTGCAGTTTTCCTTCTGGACCTCTCTTTTGTGACTTATGCCCTTCACGTCTTCTGCAGAACAACAGTCTTGCTGTAAACATCCCATAGCAATGCCTTACTAATGTGCAAATCGGTGACAAAAGGCCAGTTTCAAGGTTCTGAGCTGCTCTAATTACTCAGCCTCCATTGTGCTGTTCATTAAAGAGCGACTTCCTCCAACAAACGCCCCTGCTCCCTCCCACACAGCCCAGCGCACGTCAGGTAACAGGGGAAAACGAAGCATCATTATGCTCTCCGGCCTGAAAGCAGCACGAGGCGGCGGCCCGACTTCTAGACGGGGGAGGATTTTTTCTGTTGGCAACAGGGCTATGAACAGGCCACTCAGAGTCAGACGTGCGGTATACCCAGGTCTGTGTAATTACCCTTAACCGTGTAACCTGACTTAGTTCTCTTTCAAAGGATTTCAAATACAATACGCATTGAACACCCGCGCTTCAAAGTCAGGCACTGCCATCAGGTGATCTCTAAATGAGATAGAACGAAGTAGGAAAGAAGATAAGGACGGAACAGAATAATGTTGAGCTAGGTTACTGCTTGAATTAGTCTCCCTGCGTGTTCAGCCGAAGAGAGGGGAAGGTTCTCAAAGTGGACGAGTGAATACGGTCCCCTTCTCCCCCTCCCTACCCCTCCCCACTTCCACGGGAAAACGCAGGGAGGATGGAGAAGGAAAGGAGACTCGGTTTTGAAGTTTCGTGATCCCTGTTGTTAATAAAATGACTCTTCTGTACCATCTTTTCAAAGTAAATGACTTAAAAATCCTTGTGCCAAATCTGAAGATTTAAGCATAGTGGAACTAGGGCCAGGAATCTTCCTATTACACACTTTCTGTTGTTGTTTTTACACAATCAGGACAATAAAAAGAAACTCAATGTGCATTTCAAAAGACAACAGACATTTCAGAATTGAACCGCCCCCTCCCCGCCCCCCACAATGTCACTGACATTAGAAAGAGCCAAATTTATGCTCAGAATAATGTAATCCCATCTCTGCAACCTTATGAAAGAAACGAACTGCAGATGGCCACCTCTTGCGTTAGTTTTTAAAATGAGATGATTTCTTCACAGATAGGTCTCATCAACTCTTCTACACACACACACACACCCACCCATAAAATTGGCTAAAATGTTTTGACATTTAACAAGCAAGGCATATCCTTGTGTTCTAAGAAGCCCACTCATTCTGACTCTTGATTTGCTTTATTCAACCAAGAAACTGGCAGCAAGAAGTTGGGACTCTGGACAGAGGGGGCCTCGGTGGGGAAAACATGGCTCACGTATCCCTCAAAGTCTGGCAGTGAGTGCCTGCCTGGGCCTCACTCCATCCTTTCAGGGACGCTCGGCCCTAAGGACCAGGGCTCTGAGCGGCAGGTGAGGGGAGGAGGGAGTCAAGGTTGCTTCCCACCCCCATGGCATTTGCCTTAGACCTCATTAGGCCTGCTCTCTGATGGGAGAGGGAGAAGAGACGGGGCACCCACAGGCCCTCCGCCCACGGGGGTATTCAGGGCTCTAGAGCATGACCAACCCAAAGTGGATCACTGTTCTTCGGCCACAGAGTGGAACCACTACGAGGAGGAAAAGTGCTCTAACTATACAAACACAAACAAGAAATATGTAGCGTCATCTTTTAAGCTCAACTTTGTATATTGAGCTCTACACAGAAGTTACAAACTTTATGAATTACATAATTTACCTACTGGCTTTCTTCCATGTGCAGGGTTAGTATCATTTAGCAATTATTTTTATCATGCATCTACCAGGTCCCAGGCTGGAGAACCAGGGATAAACGAGACAGAATGTGATGATAAGGGAGTAGAAGACGAACTCCCAGCATGCAGCCGTTCACCAGTTTTACCCACCACTGTATTCCTGGGGCCTAGAACAGCATCCGGCACCTAGCAGATTCTCACTAGACATTTGCTGAGGGAATGACTGAGACAGACGTGGTCTTGGCCATCATGGAATCAATAGTCCAAGTGGAAATGCAGCTTAATATGAAGAGAGGCTATAGACAAGAGCGGACCCAGTCCTGGTCCTGGCTCTGTCACCAATTTACTATAAGACCTGGGGCAACATAAGTGGCTCTTTGTGTGTAATGTCAGATGAAGGCATTCAACACGATCTTCTCTAAAACATTTCTACTTACACTATGCTGTAGTGATCACATTTAACAATGACTCTGATACAATTTTTATAGGTGAACGGTGTTATAAAAGGTATTTGAGATAATATTAAAAACAGGATCAAGTCCTTACTCCTTGGTAGTTTAAACTCTAGCAGTGTGGAAAGCAGAACATTAGGCAGACAAAGTAAACATGTACATAGAAAATCCCCAGTTCAAGGAACGCGTGGATGGGGAGGCTGGAGAATACGTGTGTACAATCTAGGGTCAATTCTTGAGATGTGATTTAAGAGGCAAGGGATGCAGTATGAGAGACATATGGTATCCACTTACCAGCCAGAATACCCCAGAAGTCCACACTGCCCACAGACATCCACCTCAAAGGCATCACTTGAAATCATCAGCCGCTCTAGTAAAAGCATACTGGCTCCATAACCAATTAAACAGTCACGTTCCATTTCTCCAAGACGCAAACCACCATCACGAGATCGACCTTCGGTGGGCTGCCTTTGAAACAAGTTAGACGAATATGTGATTATATCACACAAACCAAGAGGCAGCATCACATGTTGGCTAAGCGCATAAAGTTTCGGAAGGCTCACCTAAATTCAAATCACTTTTTAGACAGTGACTTTGAGCATGCTCTGTATAAGAATATCTATCCCAAAGAACCTTAAACAAGAAGAGATGTAATACTAGTAGTTGGTTGCTATTTTAAGTGGAAAGAATAATTAAATAATATTATATGACATAATAATTAGTACATAAGCATATAAACAATCAGCATTACTATTGCCACCACTATCATTATTATTAGGACAGTATAGTCTTCAAATCAGAGAAGAATGTCTTTTGAGTATTTTCAGAGATGTCTCAGTTCTTCTGACATTTAAAAGCAGGAAAATCTAAGCAGAATGGACTATGGGAGAAACCGGGTCGCCTAGTAGTTACTGCCAGGGCTTGAGGGAGGAGCTTTACTATGAAATAAATTAGACATGGAAAGAAGCAAGTGGATTTTTATAGGATTCGGACCAGATTAGGAGTCATCTGGAAGGATGAATGGTCCCCCTGGGGCTTATGTATCTGCTGGGCCTGAGAATACATTAAAAGGGCAAGAATCCAGGACCCACAGGAGTAAGTAAAATCAGGGGATTCTGAAATCACTTAGGCACCCCCACCTAGGTACTGAGGACACAAGTTACTGAGAGAGAGGGAGGGAGGGAGGGAGAGGAGGAGGGAGGGGGCACTCTCTGGTTGGCTGATTTGGGAGTGACCCTCCTTGGACCTAGTCTGAGTGGTGTGGACCATAAAACTCTTGTTTGTTTTATTCCATAGCACCTTTTAATCTCTGTTGTTGCTGCTGCCAGTTTCCCAAAGAGTTAGGCAGGTAAACACGTGATGCCAGCACAGGCTGAAATTTTAGTTTTTGTTACTGATAATTACAATGCGAAATCAATTTAAGTTGTAGATCACTTGTTGAAAGAAAACCCACATATGAAAAACTTGTAAGTAGGTCTAAATGAACACACTGTGGTGGAAACTTCGTAACCGAGCATGACGTGCACATGTTTTTATCTGCTGGCACAGCCGCCCGGGGTCGGGGAGGCCCCTCCACCTGTGGTCACTGGACAAGTGAAGGTGGTCAGATCACGTGTGGGCAGAAGCCAAAGCTTGGATTTTCACCAGCCGAGATAAATGGCTACAGACGAATGACTCCTGGCAGCCTTCACAGGGAATACACAAAAGTAAGTCTAAAGTAGTAACTGTCATACAACAAAGCAAAAAAAAAAAAAAGGAAATAACTGCTTTGACATTTATATCACTCTGAAATAGTTTCTGGATGTTGTAACTGAAATGGGCGTTCTGGAGGGGACAGACATTTGGGGAGAGATACACCTAACCCAAGTAGGGTCTCATGGCTGAAGTCATTACTGTCTTGAGAATCTCAGCCTCTCTTCTCTCTTCTGCGATTTAAACACACATATGTCTATCATTTCTTTAGGCATGTGCATTTGCTCAGTTTTACATGGTCAAGGGATTGAATCATCTACACTTCTCCCTTGGTTAAAAAAAAAAACAAAAAGAAAAAAGAAAAACTACTGCCTCCTCCCT
The DNA here is from genome assembly GCA_003508835.1 of Eonycteris spelaea. Lineage (NCBI taxonomy): Eukaryota > Metazoa > Chordata > Mammalia > Chiroptera > Pteropodidae > Eonycteris > Eonycteris spelaea. The sequence goes on from PUFA01000023.1 coordinate 5,345,912, forward strand.
GTACTGTAACATCCAAGCAGTGCTCGGAGAAAGTGGGCAGGAACTGGATATTGATGGAGTATCTCCCATGGAGCAGCACTGAATGCAGTCTGTTACTCAAACATCTGACATTCACCAGCCCACTGCAGAGTGGGTACTATCATCTCCACTTCACATGTGAGAAAAAGTGAAGCTGAGAGAACTAAGTGAGCTGTCCAGGTGCTACCAGATGGAGATGCGTTCACATCCGTGTCAATCTGACGTGAAGGCCTGTGTTCCCTCCCCTGGCCCGGGGTTCCTCAACCTCGGCACCAGTGCCATACTGAGCTCGTTCTTTGAGGTGGGGGCTGTCCCGTGCATTGCAGGATGTGTAGCAGCATTCCTGGCCTCCACCCACTAGATGTCAGCAGCTTCCTCCCTACCCCTCAGTTGTGATATCCCAAAATGTTTTCAGACATTGTTGAATGTCCCCAGGAAGGCAAAATCGCCCTGGTTGAGAACCACTGCCCTAGACTATGCTTCTCCAACTGGAAAATGCAGCACTAAGAACATGTGAAACTTAGTATTTGTAATTCCCTTTCCCAACAATTATACGCATTCATCGACACAGACACGGGGCTGGGGACCTGAGCACACTGACAAAGGGGCATGTGTGGACCCTAACCTCCCGGAGCTTAAGCAAGTAAGCGGGCAAGTACAGGTGCCTTACGCTCCTGACGCGGACGTTTAAAAGATGACAGTGTGGCTTAGGCTACCAAGTAATATATGGATGTGTTTTCTGTGTATTGATATGCGTGTGGGTGTGGAAGTGGAGCTACGTTCTGATAGAGAACTGTTCTGAACGGGATCCTATCTGCAAACTGGTACCCAGTAAACGGTTCCCTTAGGAGATTCCCGTCAAGACCTGTGGTGGATCTGCTCTTGTGCCTACGAAATGATTTTTAACTGGCTGCTATTTTTTCATGTTAATCGGACGTGACTTTTTCGATGCCTAGCACCTCAGTTGCACATCTCAGAGGAGGAGAAACTGTCGCGTCTGCTTGCTGCTCTGTCGGGACCTGCAGGGCAGACTGCACCGGAGTCCTCCTAAGTGCTCTGCTCTTACCTGGTGAGGACGGCGCGCGGTCCCCGGGCCCGGGCGTGCATCTTGTCTAGCACCATGTGTTTCAGCTTCTGATAGTACACGGGGCCAAAATAGATGTATGCCTCCAAGGGCTCGCTGGAAAAAAGGGCCGAGTTTTGGGTTAAGAAACTACGCTTGGGCTGGCAAGAGACAGCCTTCTCTAGGACTCATCACTGGCAGGTCCTTATTTAGTTACGAACATGTTTTGGACTAAGTGGGAGAGAATGATTTTCTGTCTGCAGTAAATGAAAAGGCTAGATCTGAATAGATAAAAGTACCACGGATACATTAAAAGACGCGATGGTTAATTAAGAAATAAAAATCTCAACAGGTTGTGAAACAGCGTGTGGAGGTCGGTCCCTCCTTTGCCACTGCAGCCCTAGTCAGGCCAGCACCCTTTCTCGCCTGGGCTACCGAAGCCAAGCTTCTAGCCGGTCTTCTTGCTTCCACTCTTAGCCCTCAACAATCTGTTCTTCACACAACAAGCCAGAGGGATTCCCTCTAAAATGTAAATCATAGCAGCTCATTCTTCTGCTCTAAATTCCCCAAAATGGTTTCCTATTATATTCAGAATCTGGAACACCCAAATTTCGTACCACAGCCATAAGGCCTAATGTAACGCGGTTCCGGGCCACATCTGACTCATTTCCTAGTCCCTCTCCCCATTGCTCATTCTAGTCTAGCAACACTGGCCTCTTCACTGCTCCTCAGATGCAGCAACCTGCCTGTCTTGGGGCCTTTGCACTTACTATCACCTCTGCCTAAACATTTTTCCAGCAGGTGTTCACATGGCTTTGTTAAACATTTCGCCTCCTCAGAGAGACCGTCCCTGATGGGCTTATCCGAAGGAGTCCTCCTCCCAGCCCGGCACTGCTGGGCCCCAGCACCAACTCAACTCTCACTTTGGTTTTGATTTCTTCAGAGCACTTATCACCATTTGGTATTATAGGACGCACTTATTATTTTTCTGACTACTGCCTGTCTTCCCCACGTGAAGTAAGCTCTGCAAGGTAAGCACTTTGCCTCCAGCACTCATGACCCTGCCTGGCACATAACTGGTGCTTAGTAATGTTATAACTGAGTCAGTGAATCTTACGAAAAACTAGTAAGAATTTTAAAACAATGAATATTTAAGCACTTTGACAGAAACCTTTTTATCCTAGTTAGGGAGACAGATGATAATATTATATAGTGTTTTTACATAGTGTATTTGATAATGATGAATGCTACAGAGAAAAACACTGGATTGTGGTTTTAAATTAAGTAGCAGGGTAGGCCCTGCTGAGAAGTTAACTATTGCCTGTTATTTTTTTAATGTCTAGTTACAAACCTCAACAGTCAGATCCACAGGTCAATCATCCATTTTGTTTACTGTTTCCATACTATTTAGTATCTATCACGTTAGGTCTTTAAGTCATCTTTAGTAAATGAATGTGCAATTGCTGGGCCTCAGGTGTTCTGTCAGAGCATTCCTTATCGGATATTCATCATACTAATGCAGAAAAAGTTAAACAATTAAAGGATTCGCGTTATATACAATTGATGTGTTCTTTACAACTTGTGTACAAATCCTATTTTAGTAAATTAAATCTTTTCTGCTTTAAAAATAGTCTCACCAGTAAAACAGCAGTCCTTATTTATCAGTTTTCTAAATTTGGATTTCCTCTCACCCACCAGTTTTATTGAGATATAACTGACATATAACGTTATGCAAGTTTAAGGTATACGACATATTGATTTGATAGCCTTATATATCACAAAATGGTCATCACCATCGCATTAGCTAGTATCGTCACCATGAATCTGGATTTTCTTGTACAGATTTCTTAAAGGACTAAAGCTGTAATCTTGAGAGCTCTTACCTCTTACCCTAACCAAATCATGTTTTCATTTAAAATGTCCACACACACACTTACGTACCCCGTGATGCCAGATGTAACATAGTCTTTCCCCAAGTAGTTGTAACCGTGGCGGACGAGGTCTTCACACACGTCCTTCACTTTGCTGCCCCCAAACGCGGTGCCGTAGTGGAATCTGCCGTCCAACACGCCTGCCTTGCCGGCCAACAGCTCAATTAACTTCCCCACCTGTGGGATGTGAACGAACTCACTGAGTACCTTCCTGTGGCATAGGAATCCTGTTTCCTTAGCTCTGGACTATTTCCCCAAAAGATTATGTGAGTAATACTATTAAAAAGAGTGACAAATTAATAGCAGCAAATATTGATCACTTTCTTACTGTGTGACACAGACTGTTGGAAAAGCATGACGTGTGTGATCTAAGTTTACCCCTTACTGCCTATGCGACAGGCACTACTATGTCCCTGACTCCACCTGTGAGGAAGTACACAGAGGTCAAGCAACTTTCCAAGTCGTGCGGCTGGTGAGAGGTCGAGCCAGCAATGCAAAACAATAACCAGAGAACAGGAGAGGCACGAGGTTCGACACAAGGGGGTTCCTTTCGCTGAGGGGAAGTTTATCAATCAGAAGACCGCTCTAGAGGGAAGGGCAGACCTGCCCGCGGCCCTCCACAGAGGGGAGCAGCCCACACTGCCAGGGGCGAGGCGCCTATTTGTTTGGATAGGGGTCAAAGGGCCCTTTCCAAAAAATCAGTTGCAGGGTCCCACTACCCCCACTACCCACAAACCAGCTCCCTGCTTTCTTCCTTAAAAGCAGCACCTCTGAAAAACCGTACTGACCGTCATTCGCGATGGGAAGCCATGTGGGTTCATGATGATGTCCGGACAGATGCCAGAATCACAAAATGGCATGTCTTCCTGAGGGACAATCAAGCCACAAACACCTGAGGGAAAGAAGATTTCATGCATGTAAAAGCAAATGGCAGAAAGGAAGAATACAGCACTTAACTGGGATCTACCCGCTGCTCTCAAACCTTCCCCGTGGTCTCTATCAAGAGCAACAAAAGCAATTTCCAACAGTCCTGCTGGACGAACAGTTTAAAACGGCTGTCCTTGCAGGAAGACGCTGCAGCCTGCGGACTGGCCTGCTGGCCTGACACACGACGTGCTGGGAGGCTGCCTGCCCAACCTCCTATGCCACTGAGATGGAAGAGCAGGGACGGCACGGGGTCCTGGCCCGTCAATGTTCCCGAAACTTCGAGTCAGCACCAATTTCACTGTCGCCTAGTCTGTGATCTGCTACACACTGTACCCGCATCACAGGAATCCAGGTTCTCTGACCACTAAACACAGAACCGATTGAACGAGGGGTGTGTTTCAGCTGTGGTTTTAAAAACCTGTGACAAGTACTCGTGTGTGGCTGACGTGCTAATGGGTCTACCTACTGGGGCGAAGTGCTGGCCAGTTGGCCGACTTCTGCCAGGGCTCCACTGGCTGAACCTTAACTGCCCTAAGGAGTTTTAATTCCGATAGCTCACAACATGTTAGACAAGTGAACTGTGAAGTTGTAAAGTTGAACAAGAAAATTTAATGCCGAATTATTCTTGGAAAAAGGGCTAGGATCAGAAATGGAATTCTAAAAATGAAAACCAAAGATAAAAACCTACCAATTCAATACACACTACTGACAGTCTCTTGAATTAACTGTACTTCATGACTCCCTTAATAGCATTTTAACCTATACAGAATTTTGTTGTTTAAATAGCTTGTAATTCCTCTGATTACTTTTTCTTGGAAGGAGGAGTAAGGGTATAATTTAGATTGTTAACCATGATCTATATAATTTAGAGTTGAAAAGCTAGTGTACGATGGTAGTGGACTAAGAAAAAAAATGCTTTTATAATTAGTAAGATAAAATTCCTTTTCCCTTGTATATAAAGTTATCCACTACCTGCACCTATTGAAGAGAAACTGCTCTCAAAGAAACTTCAATCCTCAGTTTGATTTCTACGTAATTACTCAAATTATTTTAAAATAAAATTTTGGGAGATAACTATGATCACCAAGAGCTAATGTCTAAAAAAAAAAAGAATGCCATTTGCCTGTTTAACATTAGTTACTAATATTCTGATTTCTAGTGGCTGCCAAAAATATGGTAATTAGGTTTGTGGAGTTGAATTCTGGCCCATGTAGGTAGGTACTTTAACCAGCTTTTTGGTTGAAATTACCCTGTTTATTATAAAGAAAGTATGCTTTCCTACACAAAGAACAGAAACATTCAGTTCATTTTATTTCAAATTGAGTAACGATGTATTAGAACTGGAATCAGGCAGAGTGTGTGACCCTTCTTTCTTCCCTCCCAAAATCCGTCTTGTCCACGCTGAAATTATCTGACAAAACTCCAGGGCTACTGGGAAATCTATTCTGAAAGAGATCAAATTGTAAATCAAGGTACACCGACAACTTTGTTAGGAAGTGAACAAAATGTTAAAAACGGCAATTCCTAGAGAGGCCGGTCGAGGGACGAGCTCGGGTAAGAACGTCAGTTTGGCTGGTGAGGAGATGGAGGGTTCAGCTCTGCCCCTTAAAGACAAAACCCAAGGAAAAGCCTGGCACCCTTGAGCACGGTGCACAGGGGGTCCGGCGTCTGCTCAGGGGGAAGCCGCCTGTTCACCTCCGACAGGAGGAGGTGGGAGTGCGGGCAGGAGGGGCAGGAACCCACGGGAGCGCGCGTGCACACAGGTATGGAGAAGGGAGCGTGCGTGCGCACACAGGTATGGAGAATAAAGAGACGATCTGCATTCTGCATTTTTAGTTTTAGTCCACGCATTTAAACAAGCAAATGCAACTTTATTTTGTCATTAAAACGAAAGCAAGGCTCCTTCCCCTGAAATCCGGATCTCTGAGAACACTGCTTAAAATCTGATTAATATTTAATATAGCGCTTCCTCTTTGGGAAGTTATTTTCTCATCGGCCCTGTTCTGACATTGCATTTAAAAATACAACGACTTTCAGATTTTTTCATTCCACGAGAGGAGCTGCTTTGGCCACATCTGAATCAGGGGCACCTGTAAGCCAAAAATTAAATCTTAGCTAACTTAAAATTACTTTAGGCTCTGAAAACCCTTTTATATGCCAAGATGGTTCCCATAGCAGACAGCCCTGTGTTGTTTGTTTTGTGTGAAAGTGAATGATAAAAGATCCATGAAATCGACACAGAAAGCCAGAACAGCAGAAAAGAACTGAGGGCTCTCCATCATTGCGGCTTCTACCCTCTGCTGACTTGCAGAACAATGGACTACACATCCAACTGCAGATCTAACACAGCTGTGCATTTCATTAGATGAAGAGCACTACTGACACAAGTAAATAATTAACTTATTCTGGTCCGCTGACTGTGCTTATGAGACCAGTCATAGCTGACGGATTTTAATACAAGTTAACACAAAGAAACCATAATGAGCTTAGAAGTTAAAACAAAATATTTAGACAGAATTTGATGATCTCGAATCTCAAATGAGACAGATGATTTTGAAAAGTTTGCATTTTACTGAATTCACTAGGGGGAGAAGAGAGTTCATCTTAGAACAGACTTTTTCTTTTCTTTTCTTTTTTTTTTTTAAGAAAAGGTATTTCTCTGTTTCAGAATTATTTAAATCCTTAATCAAAGCAGGAAGGTTTCTTACTTTCAAAGGAAAATTATAACTTGTTTTTTTCCAGGAACAGAGGCAGAAAATCTCTTCCTATATTTAGAACTCTCAAAAGTTATGGCTGCTTTCCTTTAATGCAGGCTTAAAAATGTAAATGCTATGCAGTCCGCTGCAGCGTGTTAACACTCCCCTGGATCCCTGCGAAGACGATGGGCTACAAATAAACCATATCTAATGGAAGCTGTTGCGAAACAATTACTGATTCATACCTTAAATGCTTACACAGCATTTCAGATTTTCAAATAAAATTTCATCCCCTGGCTCATGCTGGTGTCTCAACCCCGCTGCATACAGCACAACCTCCTGGCAGTGAAACGCAAATACACCAGTTCAACAGGCTCAGGCACATTTAATGCACTTACAGGGACCACTGGGAATTAAGGCCACAGACTATACCGTGTAACTTTCAACAACTAAAAAGATAATAAGGAAAAACGGGAACACAGAAACTTAGAGCAGAAAGGTTCTACAGATACCTAGTGAATACAATATTTATTCCATCTCCACCAACCTTAATTTCAAGCTGTAAAGATGAGAATTTAGGGGGTCTAAAGAAACCACAAGTCTGACTGCCAAGCCATTCAGCAAAGGCAAATCTGGGAACCCACTGTCACAGCTCCCTTTGTGCCATGCCCAGACATTGGAGACTCTTACACCAATTTGTTATTTCTATTTCCATGGCCTAGCAGAACAACGTATAAATCAGCTTAAGAATAGGTTTACCCAGCAAAAGTCCAGATGATCTGATGAACCCTTCTTAGAAAGTATTTCTAATTATAAACAGCAACTGACTTGTTCAAAAGTAGTTTGTTTGTTTTTTAAAAAAATTAGTTTTAGTGTAATGGTCCTGTCTAAATCCAAGTAGAAAAAAACCAGAAGCATGTAAGAAAAAAGGTAAGGAAAAACTGAAGCAATCTACTACCCTATCAAGACAGGAAAGCAAGCAGCAACCGCAGAAGACAATTATAACATTTTTAATTAAAGAGCTATTTTTGCTGTGATTCAGTGAGAACTGTCAAGTGCATGGTTTTCTATTTTATCACAGCCATGTTTCATTTTAATATCGTACTCTGCTTTACTTTTTAACTTTTTTACATTTTTATTTAGCAAGTCTACCTTCCACGTACAACCACGTTGGGATTACACTCTGAGGCTGATGTATATTCCTACTCTTCCTTTTCTGAGTGAGGAAAGCGAGACTCACTTCCCTCCATTACCAAGCATATGCTGTGTGACAAGCGCTGTGATGGAGGTGGAGGCTGGGGACATGTGAAGAGGTTCAGGGACTCCACTTGAGAGGGTCTACACAGATTAACCTGACTGAATGCTGAAAACTAAAACATTTATACGGTTCAGCTCGCCACATTCGGATGCTATTTTCTGCAGGTACCTGTTAGATGAGGCTATTTATCCTGCACAGATGACACTCTGCACTCACTGAAGGGTAAAACGATGCTGTGATTTTTCTCCATCAGTCACAGTGTAAGACGAGGGTTGGTGTCTGGTAAAAAAGTGATGATGACCGTCTGGTTTTAATGAGGTTCGTAAATGGGGGCGGGGGATGTCATCTGTAAAGGGCTCATCACCTCTTGGAGCTCAGACCTATGCAGGGCAGGAGAGCAAGGAATCGGGTGACCTTAATTTGACTCTGAGCTGTTCATCTGAGATAGTGTTACCTGGGGGAGAAGCACCACCTGCAGGTGAGCCTTAGTAGTTTGGTCTTTGTGTTGGGAATAATTAGCACCTACCTCATGAGGCAACTGTTTTAGGACAGATGAGAGGTACTAATGTCTGAAGGGTACTTTAAGGTCCTTAGAGAAATGTAGCATCTAAATACAAGGAATTATCATTCTATAACGAACCTAGTTATTCTTAGCAGGAAGCGAATCAGCAAAGCAAAGGAGACCAGCTTCAGGGAGGGCAGAAGCAAGTGCAGTTGCACTAACTCTGGCTGAAGAGGCTGAAGTATCTCACTCCGTCTGGCTGGGCCGTGCAGATCATTTCACGCCATCAGGACAGTGTTTCCTAATACATCTAGAACTTCACAGGAGTTGGGCTTTGGGTTTCTAGCACAGAATAGTTTACTGCTGATGAGTACAGTGGTAAATGGGGCCCAAAAAAGCAGCAGGAATGCTTTCAAGTTTGACTGTTCAGATTAAGAAATGTTTTTGCTTTGGATAAACTCATCTCCATAGCCTTTATATATTCAGAAATGTAAATCTCTAAATCAAAATGGGAAGGCTAACACAGGTGGTTACTCCTGTCTTCCTTTCCCTCTTTTCAGTGATTGAATTAACCTTTTATATTTCTCATCACCACCTTAAATAATCCCGGAGGGGAGGGGCGGGGACGAAAACTGTTGAATCATATTAGCTTTGTTCTGTTGTTGAACCGTTTCCAGATCTATCACAGCACTTGCCATATCCCAGTTGACATAATTTTAATTCGGCTCTTCCTTACATGTTAACAGATAAATAATGCATAAGAAAACTTGATTAGCTTTCTTATTAAAACATCACTCTAAATGAGAGGAGGCGCTAGAAGACAATACAGTTTTTACAGGGCTTTCCCATGAGCAGTTGAATGGTTTGATGTGATAAATTTGCATAGTCTGAAGCACACAAAGGGCTGATTAATTGAAACCCTTACAATGGTTCTGGAAGCAGCTATTGTAAAACAATAACCATAGGAACTTTACAAAATACACACGGCTGAATGTGTCAAGAGCTTAATAAAATGTGTTGAGGTTACACTATTTGGAAACAGAACTGGAGATTTTTATTCTGGGCCATAAAACACTAAACACCCTAATTTCAAAGCTTTTAGTTGGATGTTTACTGAAAGGTCAGAGGGTTACTGGTTAGCTACTGAAGATCAAAATTTGTTCTTAAAATAGTAAATTAAATAAAATCTCCTTACAATAAAAGTGTCTACGTGGACAAAATAATCCTGGTTTCTAATACTTAAGTAATAGCTACCAGAATTTTTTTTTGGACCCAAACTCTGAAGGGCCGTCGTTGGGCATCATACACCTTCTCTTGGGGCTCACACGGTTAGTTCCATGGGCCCCCTTCTCCCCTCCCACTCGGACGGATCTTTCATTCAAGTAGGATCAAGCCAAGTAGGGAGCCAAAGCCATCCGGCTTTGAAGCTCCGGTCTAGCAGAGAGGATTTTAGATGCTCTCAAGTGCTACATGCGTACAAGGTGTCACTATTATTAATTTCAACCAGAGTCTTTTTATTTTCATTCTCTCAATTTTAGAAAACATAATCTAGAAAAAGGAAATCGATGAAGGTCTGGAAAAAACAGTTTTAACCCAAACTGTTAAACAAACGTCCTTCTCAGCTTTTTGCCACACATAAACTAATATTTTCTTACTTCCCCCAGACACTTTGCACCTACTATAAAAGGATTTTTTAATGTGTTGGAAAGTCAGGGTAGGTTTTCTTCTATAAACATTCAATCAAAATTTTAATAAATTAATTCAGCAGGTTGTTGAATAACTTGTATTAATGCAAAGTGGAAGCGAGTGACCTTATAATGGAAGTTTTGTTGAACAAGAGAAGGTCGCAGATGAATCTTCCCAATTTTATCTGTAAATACATACAAAGAGACACTGAAGCGTTCCACGAAAAACCTGCATTTTGGTAAGACTAGCCTTCCATTTTAAAACAAAGGTTGACTTCACTCTAGTTAAACTAGTTAGTTGTCTGAGGAGTTAAGAGGAGATACCAAGGAGTGTACGCCATTATCTCAGATTTGCGGTTATTAAAAAGCTTCTGTTTGCCAAGACAAACACTCTTGCTCAAATAGAGTTCTTCCTCCTCTCAGGAATACTGTTTGGTGCTGCTGCCCGATTCTGTGATCTGCAGGACCTTTGTTGGAGGTGCTAATCCTTTTTCACATGAGAGACTGAGAAATGTTCTTTCAGGGAAGTGATATATTGCCTCCCCACCCCACATCAAAGGAGTCCACTTTTTCCTCCCTCATTGTGAATGGCGGCAAAAATAAGTATATATAATAATTTGGTTTGCATGAGCACTGAAACGAAACTTGAGAATTCCTTAGGCTGACAGATAATTTTTATTAAAGAATTAAAATAAAAAGGAGCAGGAAATCTGCTTATCCTTCTATAAATGCACTACTCAATCAGAAGAAGCGAGGTTCGAGATAAAGATATTAGCCTTTGATGAGTTACTTTCATATAGAACGTATACCAAAGTTCGAGAGGCTTACATAAGTTATTTTGATTTTGACAAACGGTCTCATTCCAAACATGACTCCAATCAGCATTATATGTAGATGTTTCTTCCTATCTTTTACGCTCTATAAACTGATCAAGAAATAATATGAAGATAAAGCACGAAGAACACCCCAGGTCACATTCTGCTGTATTTCCCTCCACGGACCATGACTATGCATCTATCATGTAAGTCACGGCTTCACTCTAAGGCACGGGTCCTCAACTTCCCGGGGCCAGGGACTACCATCCGCGCCTGTTAGGAACAGGGCCACACAGCAGGAGGTGAGCGGTGAGCCAGTGAAGCTTCATCTGTATCTGCAGACGCTCCCCAGCACCAGCATCACTGCCTCGGCTCCACCTCAGATCATCAGGCATTAGATTCTCATAGGTGCGCCGGTCCCTGGTGCCGAAAGGTTGAGGACCACTGCTCTAAAGTATCTAGATGTTCAGAATACTTGCAAGTGAGATCAAGACTTTAGGGTTTTAACATTTCTCCTCAACTGAAATTAAAACTAAAAAACTTTCTTTCCTTTGTAAATAAACACAACAAATTCACAACTGTGGTATATGGAAGGTTATTACTAAACCATCTCACCGTTTCCAGTATTTTGCATTCCACGGAAGGATGGACTGTTCTAGAGATTCCTGAGCAAAGGCCCAGCTCTTTGTGGGGGCGGGGGGGGGGCTGATTCACTGCACATTCACTGGCGAGGTACATAATGGTTCTCACAAAGCCCCAAAGGAAGACTGTACTTTATTTAACTTTGAATTTCTCATCAGAAGACTGAATTGGAATTCCCTTACCTGAAAGTGCTCTGTGAGTGAATCCTGCCTGTTTCCAAGCTGGAGTCGTCTTTATGTTCATTGGGACACCCTCTTTTTTCTGATAGCAGTCTCTTTCCTGCACATTTAGCGCTCTCTGCTCAGTCACCCTCCATTCCTGAGGTCACAGAAGGCAATGCTACTTATTGGGTCTGTCACTTTTTTAACAGCTACTGATCAAACACGTTCACTTGTCCAGTGGGCCTTCTCTGATCAGTGGCATTCAGTCTTTGCTTGTCACACAGCACTGATACTGATCCCCAAGTACGTAGAACTGATTCTCCTGCTCCACTTCACTCATTCTGTCCTCCCCAACCTTCCCAGCTCTTTCACAACATAAACTACTGCTGTGTAGTTCCCTCTTCACATTCGTTTCATTTAGCTACTAATTATCTTATCACCTTTGAAGTGTTCCAGCTTGAGCAGGATAGACACTCATGTTCTGTGAAAGTGAAATTTCAAGTCTCCTCTGATTGTTAGAGAAGATATTTTAAGAGGTATTAGGTGCAGAAACTCAATCTACACACTATGTGTGTACGAAAAGAATCTCTAACAACAGCTCTGTCAAAGTCACCTTTTAACGAAAGACAAAAACCAGGCAATCTGCAGGGCCGCATTGCTTTCTGAATAACAAATTTAATGCTCTAGATGGGGGGCTGGGTGGGGAAGTGGGCATAAAGATACACTAAATCAAATCATCTTTACATTTTCTCAGGGCGAACACTCAGCTTGCAGAGGATGCTACAAAGAACCAAATAGTATTTCCAAACAACTCAACATGTCAAGAGTGGAAACGAAGTTCAACTGACTACCAGTCTTACTCTGGTGTGTGTTTAGACCAAAACAGAAACAAATCACTGCAGGAGTCACCGCGTGACACACGTAATCCTGAAAATTCACAACACTGTGAAATTTTTATCAGCTCATTTCATGACGACCATAAACAGCTTAAATGTTGTAGACTGTTTCTCCATTTCATTCACATTTTACTTGCCAATATCCAGCTTCCAGGTCTGATCCGCACTAAGGGCTGGGTTGTCGCGTGGCTCCCCGGAGACCCTGCCAGCTGTGCCTGCTGCACCTGCTCGTCCCACAGCAGCTCACTGTCATCGCTCCTTTTCTGGCTCTGTCACAGCGAGCCAGGGGAATCGGAGGATGGTCAAACTTCAGGGCTCAAAGATTCACTTCCTTTTATATCTGCTTACATTCTTGATGGATTTTTGATTTTAACTAAGACTACTAAAATCTGACCAGAGGACCAATTAAAGAAGGGAGTAGGGACAGTGTTTTACAGTGAGTTGATTTTACAAGGAAAGAGACACCTGAAAATACGGCTCTCGGTCAGGAGTACGTCTTAATATGAGTATTTGGCTGGCATTTCTGGAACAAGGTATGTGGGGAATAGTATTTACTCTGGATCGGTGGCTGAGAAGTACTATGCAAAGTTATTTATCCAGGAAGACTGGGAATTTTAAGAAGATGACCACCTTAAGGAGGAGACAAAGAAAAGATTCAAGAAACATTACTGTTGTCTCAGGAAAAGGCTCCGTCTTATCCAAGTGGAAATCTCACGAAATACACCAGTCCTGGGGTGGTAACGGGATATCAGAAGAGAAAGCTACTATAACCTGACTTAACAGAATAGGCAACACACTTAGAATTAAAACCTGGATTCAAATCCTGCCTCCGCTAGCACTAAACTGTGATAGGCAAAGCTACTCACCCCTCTAGGCTTCGATTTCTTGGTTCTAGATAGTAGGATAGCAATGACAACTAGAACTGTAAAGGTTAAAGGATGGAATACATGAAAATGCTTGTAAATTATTAATACACCAAAGGTAAAATGTTATGTATTTATATGCAGATGACCCAAGTTTTATCTCTAGTCCAAGCTGCTCCGTGGAGGGCCTCACTCTGTATCTACCTGCCTGCTCAGCACCTCACGTGAAGTCTAACTGGCCTCCCAACCTGAGGCTGAACTCTCAACCTCTGCCCCTGCCTAACTCCAAAAACCAAGTCCTTCCCCGATGCTCCCCGCATCACCGGCCGGCTGCCCAGGCCAGGAACCTCATCCTCAGCTCCTGCCGTTTCCTCCCCAACATCTATCACGAGTCCTGTTGGCTCTATCTCCAGAGCATATCCAGAATGCAAAACTTCTCTCCACTTCTTCCACTGCTATTACCCTAGTCCAAGGCACCATCCTCTCACCTGCACCTCCGCATCAGTCTCCCTGTTTCCCTCATTGGTTCCCTCTCGAATCTGTTTTCCATATGTAATCCATGGTGATTTCTTAAAATGGTATCTTAGATTTTATCACTCCTTTGCTCACATTCACCATCCAACAGGCCCACTGGCTCCCAGCAAACTTAGAATAAAGTCTAAACTGTTTCTCCTTTTTTGACCACAGGCCCTGTAGGATGTGCCCCTATCCGGTTTCTCTTACCCTATTTCATACCATGCTCCTCTTCAGGCGTATGACTGGCCAGACTGGCCTTTTTTTCTGGTTCCTGAATACACCAAGCTCATTTTAACTTAATTCTCCCAGACTTTTGCTTGGCTGGCTCCTTCTATCCTTTCGGTCTCAGCTCCAAAGTCACTTTCTCCAAGAGGCTGTTCCTGATCCTCAAGCTAAACACCCCGTCCCTCCCCCTAAACTAGTCACTCTTCCACATGACCCTTCATATACAGCACTAATCACTATTTTAAAGTATCATGTTCGTATTTTTGTTTATTTTTTTTCTATCTGCTTCCTTCCCAAGAGAACACAAACCCTCGGAGAGCGGAGACCCTGTCCGCCTGTTGCCACTGTGTTTCTCGCATCTGGCACGGGGCCTGGTGCAGGTGCGACACGACGCTGCTCTGGACGGTGCCCCATCCACCAGGCTTAGAGCAGCCACGCGGCCCCTGCCCCTCCTCTGCTCCTCAGTCCCGGTCACCAAGTCCCTCTGGGTGCTCTCTCCGCGGTCCACCTGTTCTTCTTTCGCAGGACCCCCCCCCCCCCCCCGCCCAATGCAGGCGTCTGGGTCTACATCCCACTCAGTCTCTGAAGCATCCCCTCCCTGCCTCTCCTGCAAGAGAAGACACAGCGCAGACCTAACGGCGGCAGCTCACCTTTACCACCTGCTGGCGGTGCGCCAGGTACTGTGTTCGCTGCTTTACACACGTGATTTTGTTTAATCCCAGCAACGACTCTTAGGAAACTGTCTCCATTTCAAAGAGGAGAGGACCAAGGCGTAAGGGACAAAGCAGCTCATGACCTTCGTTCATCTCTCTGCTATATCTTTCTCAGCTTGAGGCTTTCTTAAGTGCTGACCAGAGGGTGGCCGTAACGAAAAGGGGAATGTGTCCCCTCAGTACACCTACAGGAGGGGCAGGACTAATGGTGCTCAGGCTCAATGCAACCATCGGAACCCTGGCTCTATGAAAAAATCCGCTGCCTCAGAAAGCAGAGGGGCAGGGCCTCCCCTCACACGCCACGTGCACAGGGGAAAGTCATCTGCCAAAGGCGTTCTCCTACCGGGAAGATGGATTAGACCAGACTTCAAAAAGGTCTTTAAACTCTAAGATTTTATTCCTATCCACAATAAACTCTAAACTTCTCTGCTGTGAATGGTCTTTCCATGTCATTTTGTATTTAACTATAAATAATCCTTTGTGTTCATGTTTTTGCTTCAGGTATAAAGCCTCCTCCTCAGAGGCATTAGCCAAATGTTGAATTTCCTTTCGATCTCCCAGTGAGCCCAATGCAGTTTTGAGCCTACAAGTAGTGATTTAAATAGACCAAACTTCTTCTCTAGGGCTGTCGAGGCAGATTCTCATTGGTGCCCAGGGTACACATACGGGAGGGAGTGTATTCAGGTATTTTGCTTGGAAAAGCTTCAATGGGCTTGTGTGATCTGCTCCCTTACTTCTCTCAGGTCTTTACTCAAATCAGGATGAGAGCTATGAGTCCTGGGTGATGAAACTCCTACTGCCACATGCATAAAGATGAGACATCCCATTAAAAAAATATATTTACAAGGAAGAATAAATTACACTAATTTGGGGGAGGGTTGATTTTGGTTTGTTATGTCTGTACCTTATTTTATTTAATAAATTATTTCACAAACATACTGAGCAGATATCATATTATATCAAAGTGCTGTGTTGGGTACTTTGGGGTTAAACAAATTAGTAGGGCCTGCTTCCTCTCCTCAGTGAACATAAAATATACTTAAGTCAGCCAACAAGGTTTCTGAATATTAACAACATGTACAAGGATTTTAGCAAAATCACTGCTATTTTTGAATCTTTATAATTTTATTTATTAATGTTAAGAACTTCAAAAAATAGATTCATTCTGCTACTATCATGTCCCTGGCTTCAGATGTGTGACATTCAAAGAAAGAATCAAACGGTACACCTTAGTTACAATAACAACCCAGAAAACAGACAAGTCATTCCAGATAATTAAGAATTGACAAAGTGATTCATGCCTTTTTGATGACTGTTAGAATTTATTTTAAGTGTGTGGGTTTAAAAAAATTTTTAAGTTAGTTTTCAATCACAGAAATGATTAAAATAGCCAATAAAAGCAAGAAGCCTTAGAGGCAAGGCTCTGGTCAATAGACAAAAGATTGTGCTCTAAAAATCATTCTCACTTTTTATCAAAATAATTTTAACTTCAGTTCTATAAACTGCAGTGAAAAAAAAATTGAGCACACGAGGCGTTCTTGTGTTGAACATTTTCTAACAATAAGCATACAGATTTCTAGTAAACATGGGATGAAACACGTTTATCTCCTCTACTCCTCCAAATCTCACTACATGAGTTGAAAAAAATCAAGGTCTAAACCTATAAGAAAAAAGAATGGGCAAAAGATAATTATGCGGTTTTGAAAGCTGACGAATACAGGAAAGAACAGTAAGTGGCTTAACAGATAGAGAAAGGTAAACCTAAGTGCGTGAAGAGGATTCTGGGAAAAGCGCACTGACTCAGCCCTCGCCCCCACTGCTGGGAGAGCTGGGGAAATAGGGACACAGTACTGTGACAAGTGGGATGAGGAGCGGGGCGAAAACAGGAAGATGGGCTCAAAAACACCCCATCCATCAGTAACTCCGGTGGGCTCTACCTTTAAAATGTGTCTAGACTGATGCCTTCTCACCATCTCCCTATATTATGCTTTTCCCACTCACCACCAACTCTCCCCTGAATTATTCCAACAGCATTTTAGTTGCTCCCTCTCTTGCCCCCCACAGTCTATTTTCAACACCGTAGCCAGAATAAGTCGGATCATATTCTCATCTGCTCAGACTCCTCCAGCGGCTGTCCCTCTCACCCAAAGAGGTTCACACACAGCCTCAGCTCTAACTACTCATGGCTCACTCACTTGGCTCCGGCCACGCTGGTCACCTGCCTGGTCCTCCGGCACTCCAGGCAAGCTCCAGCCTCAGGCCTTCCCTTTTCCTCCAACACTCTTCAGCCGGAGCGGGTCTGCTCCCTTACTCTTCTCAGGTCTTCACCCAAAGGTCATCCTTTCAAGGAGGTGGTGCACCTCAACCACTTTACCTAAAATTTCAACCACCAACCACACTCCTCCCCTCCAATGTGCTTCCTATTCACCTCCGGATCTTTTTTTCATCTCAACACTTCCTCAGCCATTCTCTCTCTTGCTCACAAGAATGTAAGAGCCCCAGAAAGGCTGGAATTCTGTCTGTTTTGTTCACTGCTTACCACTAGGGTCTAGAATAGTATCAGACATTCAAAAGATACTTAACAAATATTTGTAGAAATAATACCTGCTTAAGAAGAAATCAGATTCCGAGTTTCTATTCCTCACCCCATATAGCCAGGAAATTACCCTTCTTCTCCAACCCTTACTTAAGAAACTGAATAACAATGACCCAAGACCCAAGGGTAGCAAGCACAGCAGAGTGGGGTAAGGTAACGCCTGATGAAGAATAAACGAAGGTCTGTGCACTGAACAGTGGGCCGCACCCCTGTCTCTATCTGGCTTCCAGGTCAGCTTATAGCCTTAAACACTACCGCCACCCTCACTCCCAGCTCTACTCCTCAGGCAGGAGTTAGAAAGATCCTAGGTGGAAATTGAATGGCATCAGCAGTAAAACAGTTCACTGCCTGCTAACCCTACAAAAACTTCTACTAGCCAACGAGTTCTATACCTGAGACATAGAGCTTCCATTTTTTTTTTTTTTTAGTTTCAAGTATATAGTACATTGGTTAGGCATTTATATAGTTTATGAAATGATCCCCCTGATTACTCTATCTTCCCTCTGGCTCTACACACAGCCATTACCTTACTGCTGACTGCACTCCCTGTGCGTGCTCCCCATCCCCGTGACTATCTATCGACTACTAATTTGTACTTCTTGAACCTTCACTGCTTTCTCCCAGCCCCTCCACTACCCTCTCCTTTGGCCAACGCCCAACTGTCCCCTATATTTGTGGGTCTGTTTTCAATCTGTTCTTTTTGTTCCTTAGATTCTGCATATCAGTGAAATCACATGGTATTTCTCTTTCTTGGTCTGACTTATTTCATCAATTGCTTTTTATTGTTCATGAAGAACCAGGCATCAGAGGAAAGCTTCCAACAACAACAACAACAACCCAGACCCTAAAACACACAGGAGGGAAAGAAACATCACAAGAAATAGAGACAAAATTAAGAACAAGAGAAAACAAAAAAAAAAAAAGACCCCCTCCCCCAAAAACCTAAAGCTATAAGACCGAACTTGCCAACATCCCATCTTCAGCCTCACAGCTGTGAGAAAATAAACCTCTTGTTTAAAACACCCAGTGTGTGGTATTTTATTACAGAAGCCCGAGCAAATTAACAGAGTTCCTTTTAACCTGTTTTGGAAACATTTCCAGGGCCCCCGATAGGCGACTGCTCACCCCGGCTCTTCCCAGCACTCTTGAGGGCTGCAGAGATCGATGTCTCAGCTCACCTATTACCAGGTCTTGACACCCTGGCTCAGAGAACCACCACCAAAGTTTGGAACAGGAAGAGTGGGAGCGCCATAAAGGCGGCCTTTTGCGGGGGAAAAGTGGCCCTAACAAACTGACGACGTGGACATGTGTGTTGAAAGGCTGTTGATGGTATAGAGAAGAATGGTAATAAGGAAAGTTAAGCAAATAGAAAAATGAGAATAACTGCAGAAAGAAATAAGGTTATATAACAAAAGAAATGCATTCGACTGCTTGATTTGGAAGTGAGCAACATTTATGTAGTCATAACAATGCAATCCAAATAATTAAGTAACCCAAAATTATGATAAATCTATGCAAGGAGTAGAGGTAGAGAGTGGGGAAAAGAGGTGACAAAATGTTAGGTCCTACTATCTATCAGATAATAGGAAGTCAATATCTAAAACGGATGGACGAATATATGGCCATTTAAGTATATTATTTAGAAATATGAAGGTAAAAAGAAGAAATTGCTTCTGGGAAGCAAAACTGGAAGGTAGATACTGATGTTTTTCAGTACAAAACCCCCTTCTTAAACTATGTGCATTTATTATTTGATGAATATTATACTTAAAAGAAATAAAATTAAAATTAAAAAATAAAATTATGTTCAATTAAGAATGTCATTCTTTCTATTACCGTTAAAAGTTTACGCTATTTTTCCCCCAATCTTTTCAATAAATCTGAAGGAACTACAAGGGAATTTAGACTAATCAGAAGGTTTTTACTCTTGGATTAAAAGCCATCTGGAAAAGGAAAACTAGCACGATAAATTCTCACTACCAGTGAAAGGTCACCTAAATCCAGGAGGACTTCTTTCGGGTTTGTGTAGAGATGTACAAGCTGAAGCCCCTGAAGACTGAACAGATCTCTAAAATCTGCTGTTTCAGGTGACTGCAATTTGGAAACCACTTCTGTTAATGAACGTTATCCCTACCATATTAAGGCTGAAAAATGCGATAGCACGAAGATTTACTGACATTTTATCCGGAGGTCTGTATTTACAGGAGCTTACTAATCAAGCGTTTTTTTTTTATTTCAAAAGTACAGCTTTGTCTACACTATATGAACACACACAATCACACAGAATGTACAGATTAAAATTTGTATAAAATCAATCCATCAAGAGTATAGAATCTGTCCCTTTCACTTCTCCTACTTCGATTTATTCATATAGTCAACCATTATCAAGTACTATTATGTTTCCACCATGAGAAAGGCTCTAATAGGCTTTATGAGAAAATGAGGACATGGTCCCTGTCTTCAGAAAGTTTAGTGGAGTTAGAACACAGTGGATAACTACTGAGACGTATGCCAGCCTTCAAGCCTTCACACAATACTCTGATGGACTAAAGCACAAGGATTTGGGCTACCTGAAGTTTGTGAAATGATTCAGAATGGAGATGTTCTCATATGGTGTGCCTTCTTGCAAAGCTCCGAGTGTCAACATTTTGGAAGAAGAGAATTCAGGTTTGCTCTTCCAGGTAATAGATCAAGAGGTTGTAAACAAGGTTATGGTTATCCCAAAATGACTTAGGAGTGCATCTCAGAAATTGTCAAGACCAAGAGAGAAGTAGTCAATATAGAGAATTTGATTGTCACTGGTAGGTAAGTGGCAGAAAACACTAGAACTTGTTTAAAAAGCTATGTTTGAAAACACTCAAAAGGTATTAAGAGTTAGCATCTTACAAAACTATGAAGCAGAGGTGTCAAACTCACATTTATAGATAGAGCCAATTGTTTCTTATAAATATTGACAGGCTAAACAATCTTGCACCTGCCAACTGAACTAAAAATGCTTTTGATGAAACAGTATCTCAGTCTGAGAAACTTTCACTGATGGAATGACGATTAAGGCTGGATTGATTTGACCAAACAAACTAACATTTGCTATACTTGCTTGGCAAATAAACAGTTAAAACTAGCAAGAGTATAATGTGCAGTTATCTTTAAACCAATCAATTAAGAACAAGATGTCACCACACTAGTAATTTTTAAGCAAAGGTGAGATTCAGGGTTGAAAAGCAGAATGAATAACAGCCACTGTTAATGCCCACTGCTATCCTTTCGTCAGCACATACCATGTGACAGGCACAATGCTAACTGCGTAACAGTCAGGATAGCACAGGACTTAGTTAAAGGGCCTGGACTCTAGAGCCAGGCTGCCAGGATTCCAAAACCAGTTCTGCCACCAACTAGGGACCTCGGGCAAGCTACCAATCATTCTTTGCTTCTGTTTCCTCATCTGTAAAATGTGGATAATAGTACCTACCTTCCAGGACGGTACGAGGAGCAAAGAAGTTAGTATATATAAAGTGCTTGGAACACTCCCAGGCACACGGTCGGTGCTTCAGAAGTGTTAGCTGCTGCAGCTGTTCTTAAAACAAGCAAGCGGCAGACTCACAACTCAAACTCCAAGAGCACCTTTCCACTTTTAAACAACATGCATCCTGACTAAAAGAACCGCACCCCCCCCAACCCTGGTCGATGATGAGTTAATCAACAATGACATAGTGCTATCTTCTGAAGATAAAAAAAACCAAACCACAGATGGATGAAAAACCAAGTGTAACCCTCCACGGAAAGACTGAGGCTTGCCAGTGGGGCCAGATGAGAAACGCCATCTGGGAGAGGGGTCACTGTGCAGCGGACCAAGCCATGCACTGGAGTTGGGAGACCTGGGGGTTCCAACATCAGCCCGGTAAACAACCAGCTGGGTATCCTCGACTGGCCGCGTAACACGCAGGACCTGAACTTTTTCATCTATTAATAAAGGACAGACAGTTCTGAGGTATCTTCCGCTAACATCTTATGATACTATGACCTGACAGAACACGCAGTAGTTTAAATATGTATCTTTCATAAAAAATAGGGATTACTCTGTTTTGAACAGCTACTTGTACTTCAGTGGACTGTCACCTGGAATGTATTTATAATTTTGAACAGTTGCAGGAGAATGAAAGAGATAACATAGAGAGGCAATTCTATGGTATATTTTTAAATGCCATTAAATATAAACAGATTAATCTGACAAATGAAACAAGAATAATTTTGATAACAACGTAGTAATTTTTCACACATAATGCATTTTTTAATGGGGGAAAGTTACAAAACATTTCTTATACTGTGTTAATAAATACTTTAGTATATCTAGTTTTATAAACCAGTTGAGAAATGAAACAATTTACCTTTCTGCCCATGACGACTGCTGAATTTGTCTCCAATCTCTGGACGCCTTGTCTGTCTCAGCAGCATTTTGATCAGAAAAGCATCTTCAGCATTTGAAGATATCATCACTTTTTCAATATATGAATCTGTTGCCCCTTTGTAGCTAAGGTTAAGAGAAAGTCACTAAAACAGAGTTTTCAAACTGCCCTTTGTGAATCTATCACCCCAGGCCATATTTCATTCACTACCTATCACAGATATTTTGACATTCCCATCTGGGGCTCTAAAAAATGGCGTTCATTTTCAACACTAAATCCAAACGTTACAATGTCCTCTTATAGTCCTTGTTGAAAATGGCTAACATTTACTAAGCATTTATTATGAGACAGACATGATGCAATTTAATCTACACCACAAATATTATGCACATACAGTTACTGCCTTATTAACAAGGAAAACTGATGCTTACAGAGGTTAAAAACTTGCCCAGGACACACAATTCACACAAAGTAGATCTGGGATTTGAGCTGACACCTGTCAGACTTGACTCCAAGTTCTTTTTAAGTAACAGCACTTTTTAAGTATTATTTTTATCTATTAAGCTTTCCTGTTATTAATTTTTTCACACACTGTCTCTTATCCGTTTTTCATACAATTAACACTTATTAAAAGTCCACTCTGTGTCAGATCCTTGTAGGCCATACACACAGAGACTAGGTGGACATGGCCCGTTCCCAAAGGAACTCACAATCAAATAAAGGAAAAGAGAAAAAGAAGGGCAGAGCAGAGAAGGTACCAGTGCTATGAAGAACAGGCAAGGCCTGAGGGAGGAAGGGAGGCCGAGGATGAGTAATTAGACCGGTAGGAGGACCAGGTGAGAACAGTACCACGCAATTGAGGGAAAGAGCGATGTCAGTGGTGTTGAATGTTCTAGGAAGGTCACATGAAAGTCATCCCTCCATCTGACAACTATTTACTTATTACCTACTACGGGTCAGGCACAGTGCCAGGCACTAGGAGTACACGGTGAACAAATCGGCTTGCAAGATTAGGACTGAAGAGTCCATGAATTTGGCCATTCCGATCACCAACCACCGGTGGGTTTGGTGATTTGATTACGATCTGCCTCTCCGCACCCAGGTGTGAGCTCCATGAGGGCGGGATTTCTGTCTATTTTGTTCACTGTGCTAGCGCATGCACTTAGAACAATTCCTGGCATCTTGTTACTGCTCCAGACCTATTTCTTGAGTGAAATGAATGACCAGGCTGTCTCTGGTGACCTCTTCCAGAATCGTTTCAGTGGGATGAAGAGGTAGGAGGTGAAAGAGGTTCAGAGCTCATGGAGCAGTGGAAGTAAGAAGTGGAAGCAGAGATTACAGACTACTCTTCCAAGGAGCTTTGTGCTCAAAAGTGGAGTGGTAGCTAGAAAGGAACATGAAATCCAAAAAAAGGTTTTATTGTCTTTTAAAGATAAATATCTGGGCATATTTTCTAGTCTGTGAGGAAGGAATCGGTAGAACATGGTTGAAAATATGGGAGAAGACAAAATGACAGAGCAAGGTCCCAAAGGAGTGGATGAAATGGAACCCAGGAGGAGGAGGGATGGGCTTTGAATAAGAAAAGTGATATCCTCCTTCAGGACAGGAAGAAAAGCAACTAGCACATTGTAATTCTAAAATAGAATTCTAAAATAGCCTTTCATTTTGTAGGACAGTACAAGGTCCTGACCTCCCTCCCAGGTGGAAGGTCCCACTTTCCTCTCTGGGCCCCTGCTCTAGTGACAAATCCATGGCACCCTGACACTGCCGCAGTCAGCACAGTGGTCAGGAGTGGGCTGTGTCGCCAGACTGCATGAGCTCAAATCCCAGCTCTGCAGCTGGTAGCTGTGTGACCTTGCTCAACTACCTAAACTATCTGCGCCTCAGTATCCATGCCTTTCCAATGAGGCTGCTAAGAGAACAGAGCTCATGGGGTGGTGGTAGGATTAACTGAGCTAACATATGTAAAATGCCAAGAGCAGTAAATGACCCAGTAAAAGTTCTCAATTAAGCTATTATGATCATGGTAATTACTGCACATATTTTTAAAATAGGTCTTTGCCAACTAGATGTGACTCCCTGCAGGCAAGGCTTACGGCTTATTTCAGCTCTAATCTCTGGCACTGGGGCACAGCGCAGGCCTCAACCACTGTGTGGTGGAAGGGTCTGTTAAACTGCCTTCCACAGCCCGGGACCGGTTCTCCACGTCGCCCCGTCCTGCGGCATCATGAACTGCTGACCTAGTTCACCTTGGCTTGGCTGGATATCTTGTTACTTCTAGCTCTGTTTTGGCATCGTAGTGCGGGTGCTGTCATAGCCTGTGGCTCGTCTCACTAAACCCCACATTTCATTATGTTTGGGGCTCAGAGGGAACTTGGAGGTTAATGAGTCTCTTTCATGGTATAGATGAAAAAACTGAGGCCAACGGAGTTTAAGTGCGTTATCTATGTAAGATAACACACAACATAACCAGTACTACAGCCCAGACATAGTCTAGAATACTGGGAATGCCACAGTGGCCAGCATGCTTTGTCATATTTTATTTTTTAACCTTTTTCCCGTTTAGAAAAAAAAAAAGTGCAGCTCGCTGCCTGCGTTAATTTAACATCATGCACAGGAATGCCACATTTTCTAGGATTTGACATTTTTGCAGACTGAGCAATACTATATTTTATAAATGGAAATACCACTACTAAAAACAGAATGCTATAAACAGAATGATATCATTTGTTTCCAAAGACTATGGATATACTAGCGCATGCCAAGGTAATAATAAGAGATATTTTTTCCTAGCAAACTGTGGTGGGTAGGACAGTAATCAGTGAGTTATCTCAGGGTGAATGCTGCAGCCACGAGCGCCGCTGGCCAGTATTCTCGGGGCAAACAGGACATGGGTTAAACACACAATCTGAGCACGTCGCTCCCTATGGAATGAATTCCCAAACCTTCAGCAACCTGACCCCAGCAAGCTGCAGCCCACCGAACCCGTTTACCCTTCATGCCACTGTTTTCTCTACCTGGGACCCCTGCCTATTTGCCCACAACTCAAATGCAGGTTCGAAGGTCTCTGTGATTCCACAGCTCAGTTTTATCTTCCAGGCTGTGCTGTCCTCATGACAACTATTAGGACCCTGAACTACTATTTCTACTTCTCCAGCCTTCCAAGAGCCAGCTTCTCACTCCCCCAGTCCTTCTTTTTAAAAACATCTTTCTGTGTACTTCCAAGCCACGACCAGTACATACGTGATGGGCACATCTTTGTACTGCGGCTGCTGCGGCACGGTACTTCCTTCCAAAGGGATCTGAGTTACTGTGGGCATGGACTTATTTACGAGCACCTGTTTGTTTTCCACTTTCTCACCTAAGAAAGAGAGAAGGGTGTCAGACGAATTGTTATGGCATCTGTGTGGCATGCAAAGATTATTTGGGCATAAAACTGTGATTAGACTTGGTCCATGAAATCTAGACACGGGAGAAAATAAAAATGAGTCCATAGAGTGGGAATTAGAGTTCAACAGGGCCTGTTTGTAATTTTGCAAGGCCTTTAAAAAAAAATCATAGATTCAGATCACAATGTGTATTAAATTAAGAAACCGATTTAGGGGGCCACGTTAACACGAGAAACGTCCTGTTGGTAGGTAGCGATTTTATATATCTATCTCCTAGGGTGTTAGGATGGATTTGGGCCACTTATTTTTATTAATAGTTATTTCAAACTGAAATAAGCCACTGCCAACTTAACTTTGGCAATGAGAGAATCGAAAGATTTCTTTGCTTTTCCTGCAGTTCTCACCTTTGCTTTACATCTTCTCATGGTAAGCTCAAAGACCAATACTACAGTACTGTCACAGCACTTATTTCCCAGCCACATGACCTGGGCTAACGGTGAAAGAAGTTCTCTGAGAAACAAAGGTAGCAAGAAGGAGAGGAAGCCACGTGCTGTGTGGCTTGGGCAGCACAGCGGATGGATGCCGCACTCACCACCCCCGCACCACCAGGCTGCGTTCCGTCCTGAGCATCTCCCCAGCCCAGCCCTTCCCTCCACTCCACAGTAGCTCCTGCCGCCTGGTCTGCTGTGAGAGCTCCCAGTTGGTTCCCCTCTATTCTGACTCCCCTTCTACTCTTTTCTCCATACATAGTCAGAATGATAACTTGGAACTGCGTATCTGATTCTATCATTGCTTTTAGGATCATAATGAAAATGGTCACAAGGCTACAAGGCCCCTGCTCCTGCCTCCCCTCCCCCGCCCCCTCGCTTTCTCTCTAGACTCACATTCACCCACTGCCCAGCACTCTCCTTGTCATAGCCTGCTGGCCTTCCTTCGGATCCTTTTACTGTCAGGCTGCGGGACACCAGCACACCTGCTTCCCACTGCTCAGAACACACTCCTCTTCCCTCCTCATCAGTTGCTTCCACGTACCCTTCGGAGGCCAGCTCACTTCTTGGGGAAGGCTACCCCAATCCTCCTGGCTAGTCAAATCCTCTTGCTACAGTATGGCCTCATAGCTCCTTACACGACCTTAACTTGTTTGAAATTAGACGTTGTGTTTAAGTGTGCTCCTTTGATCAGTGTGTCTCCTAAGGAATCCCATGAGACTCCTAAGGGCAGGGGCTGTGGGCTGCATCAACAAAATTCATTACAAATCCGTAATAACAATGAAGTCATGCTTTTTAGGGGATGAAGATTTTAAGCTAAGTGCATAAATGATGAAATACCAGTGTAGATTCAGGAACGTGACCTTATTATAAGTATTTCCTTAAAGTGGCTGTTATTCAAAATTATAACTAGAAAAGTATATATAGAAGAGATTACTCCCATGTAAAAACATATATATAAAAAGACTGGAATGAAATTCACCAAAAATAACCATATTGGTTGAGTGAGGATAGTGGTTTTATAGGTTGTTATTTTTTCTGCACTGTTTACCAAATATTAAGATATATTACTGAATAACTTAAAACGTCAGAAAGCATACATTAGAATTTTTTAAGGCTTTTACCTGGAGAACAAATGCCATCCGCATCTAAAATTTCATGTCGCCAGATGGGTTTCCTTGTGGCCGCGTCCAACATTGGCCCCATCACTTTATCAAAAGTCTGGTTGGTATATCGTTTCAATGTACATTTAGCATTTTTATATACGAGGCAACGCCCAAAGCCTATAATGAAACCAAAATGGGCATCAGAACCATGAGCAGTGGAAAACTATGAGAAAACACAGATTTGTGTTATTCAGCAACTCACCCCAACTCTATTCCCTCCACCCCTCATCCTCCCCCCGACCCCTGAAAAAAACACCCCAAACTGCTCTACATTTGGAACCTGGGAGTGGCTAAACCCAACAGCAACCTGCTAACCTGAAGAGCTGGCTCAGGGCTCCTCCCCTATCTACTGTCTGCAAACACTGGAATCTCTACAACCATTTTCGGCACGGAATATCTGTATTTTACTACGTTGAAGGAAGGTGAGAGAAACGTAAGTGCCACTGTGATTCTTTTAGAGCACAGAGCCACAGAATTTGAGAATTGGAAAGGGCCTTAAGAGATCACCTGGCTTGACCCCTTGATCTTATAGGTGTTGTAGGTGAAGTCTGAAGGCATTAAGTGCCAAGGTCACCCAGCAAGTTGGTGGCAGAGCTGAGACAGATCAAGTCCACTGATCAGCCAGGATTCTTCGTTCGCATCCTTTGGTGTATAACTCCCGCTAACCTTCTCAGGAAAGTTTTACTTTTTCTGATTTTGCAAATCAGAGGAAGTCCCAAACAAGCAAACAAGAAATTAATTTTTCTCCAGGGAGAAAAGAAAATGAAAATAAACAATGAAATGATTTTAATGGGAGAGACAGTTTGCCTCTGCCCTTAAGATTAGAGTTTACTTTGATTACATTTTTAGATGACATTTATCTAGGTGATGAGGCAAAAGGCCTGAGATCAACTATAAACTAAACATGAATCAATATGAGCAAAATAGATGGAGCAAAGAGCTCAAACACTGAATCACAAAAAGATTCATCAGTGTAGAGTTGCCCCAAAGAGCTGTCATTCCTTCAACACTAAATTCCATTTCCAAAGATTCTGTAGCTGTATTTCTCCCCTCCCTCCCCCCCCCACCTCGCTTTGGCCAAGCAGTTATTTTAAACTGGATTCTCTCTCTAATCTCCCCAGGATGTACTGAGCCATGTCAAGAGTTTGTTTAAATAGGAAAATGTCTCAGGATTAAATTCTAGCTATTACTGATGAAATAAATGCATGGCTGTAAAATCCTTCACTTACAATTCTCCTGCAAAAACAGAACACTTACAAGAAATCTAAGAATGTAAATTTTGAAATCAATCAGGAAAAGTGGATTTCTAAATAAAATCTCAGTGCTCTAATTTTTTAAATGGGAAGGTGATCGAGTAACACATTTCTATAACTGGATGGTACATGAAGACATTTGTGTGTCTTAGAGAAAGGTCTTCGCCATTATGGCTCCTAGTAAATCGTGTATGGCTGTAATCAACTCGGCTCCAAGAGCCAGCTGCTTTGGAAACATTACATGATCTTCAAATTTCGTACAATGGCCATTAACTGCTACATGCTGGAGTGCAGTGTGAATCTGAACTGCATGAAATCAAGAAGTGTTTTTTTCGAAGTGTAAGGGGACGTTTTATTTACAGGTGGTAGCTTAAAATCTAGTGGACGATAAACTCAGATCATTAAATTGTGTTGCAGAGTTTCTGACAGATATCACAAAGTCTTCAGATTTCCACATGAACGTTACCAGTTAATCAGAAAGGAAAACATCTAGTTTTAAAGCATGGCTGTTGTCATTTGGAGGAAAAAAAGAGGCATAAATTAAGTGCAGCCAACATTAATGCCAAAGACACATGTCTAGGAGTACTATTATGGCTGCCTAGCAACTTCAGAGTGAAGGGGAAGGCAGAGTGGGTATGCCAGAGAGGAAAAAGAGAAACAGAGATTATGGAGAGAGAAGTCAGACTTCAGATCAAGTGATGGCTAATAAACCATGAAGTGCTGAACTGCAAAAGTAAACTGTCAAAAAAGCAGAAAGAAAAGCATAAAAACTATATGACAGGGTTCATTACATGTGTTTTTAACTTTTGTCATTTTGTCATTTTGCTAATGAAAAGGTGTAACATGGGGTTGAGATACACAATTTAAAAAATAGCCTTTTACATACAAATGTTGCTACTGTCCTCTTAAAGAGGTTTGTTGTTCGAATATATAACTAGACATATGCAAAAACCATATTTCATTTACTGTAATTCCTTCTGGAAAATAAATTCTTACATGTTTTCTGTTGAGGAATTATCTCAAGTCAATAAAGTAAAATAACAAAGAAAAGATTCCTTAAAAATATATTTAATAAATTACCTTACATAATATTCATTTTTTAAAAGTCAATACCAAGACCTAACTGCCTCTTGCTTGTATATTATAAAACTCAAATCACTTGACTGACACTAACAATCTGACATCAAGTGATTTTAGATTGATCATCCCTCTATCTAATTCTGCACAGAGCACTCTCGGTGTCGGAGCCTTGAAAATTCACTTACCTCTGTCCAAAGAGGCCTTGTTTAAAACAAGAGCATCTTCGATATCATAGCCACTATAGCTCATCACGGCCACTGTCGCGTTCTGCCCAGCTGGCAGTTTCTCAAATTCTATCAACTCGATGGTCTTTGTTTTCACCATGGGTTTCTGTGGATATGCCAGCAGGTACATGAGCGTGTCGATTCTGTTCCGTTGGTTGTAACCAATGGTACCTTTATTGACGTTGGAGAAAACAAAAGGCGACATTCTATTACGTCACATAATCAAGTAGCAATGAATACAGTGATAAACGCATTAATTTCACTAATTAAAATGAAGACAATCTTCAGGTCAAACATTTCGAAAGCAACACCCTCATAATGGCTAATGACTTTCAAGTCATTTTTGCTCAGAAATATTATAAATCCTATAAAGAAAAGAAATCACACTCAAGGTATATTAACCCAATAAATTTCAACTTTTTGGATTTATACAATTGATCCATTTGAGGAATTTCAGTCTCTACCAGTTAATTTCATAAGTCAACAGTTTTGCATTTGGTTCTCCTATGTACCAGGCACATCTCTAGTTTCTAGGCAAAGGTATGGAGAACGGCACCCAGAGATGACAGGTAAGGAGCTTGTATGCTGTGATAGAAACAGATACATTTTATGAAAATAAATCAACAATTACAAAAATTCTAAATGAAAAAGAAAGCAGGAGAAAAGGGAGGGGAACAGAATGAAGAGGAAAGAAAAAGCCGAGAAGAGTAAATTTATTCATTTGCCTAATTCTTCATTTATTTAGCAGTAAACAAACACCTACTCTGTGGCCAATAGTGGAGATAAAATGGGGAAAGGCATTTCCCTAAGGAATCCCAGGCCCTGTCCACGCAGGGCTGGGCTCTCCCCTCCTCAGCAATCAAGCTTTCCACCTGACTGGACTTCGAAAGGGTTTTACTGTCAACTGGAAATGAAATCAGAAATGTTACCCACTCTCCCTTTTCCCTAGAGGGGTTCATTAGGGTTTGTGGACCTGCCTGAAAAAGCGGCTTTCGCTCTCCTAGGTTTGCTCCTACTCAGAGACATTAAAACTGGAAAATACACATCTGTCCTATGGCTGAGCTTGAGTGTGGGCTCCTGGGCCTCTCTAACTTCTCTCAGGTATCTCTTCTTTTTCCCGAGTGGCTAAGAACATAGCTTTAAGTCTCTCCTTTACAGTCACTCTTCTAGAGTGATACACCCATAACATTCACACAGCCCAAGATCCCTATGTACCATTTGATGGAGTTAAGCTCTAAGGGGAGCAGACATCAAAACTCAATATTTATTTCCTTTACCTTTTTCTCTGTACTCATGTCATTAAATCAATGGTGATTTCAATTTAGGGATAAAAATAACCTATTCAGGCAGCAAAAATGATATGGTATTCCCTGACGACGACTATTGAAAGAAATATTGAAATCTGTAGGGTACTAAAGGAGCGAGCACCTAGCACAGCCCTGGGCTCACTACAGATGCTCGATAAATGTCAAGTAAATAAAATTGAAGAACCACAGTATACTCTTTATGATAGTACATATTTGTGCTTCAATCTCCAGAAAATTTATGAAGATTCAGCTAAAAAACAACAGCTAAACTGGACCTCATGAACTTTTTGTTGAGTTTACACTATAAATTGCAACTTAATTTATGTAATTTTAGTGCCAACTAATAAACTGGGCAGGACACCTGGTAATAGATCACTTACTGTTTTAGAAATAAAATCACTCTGCTCGGACCACGGTGAAGTTCACGACAATAAGTTTGTCTTTTTATATGAAATCATTTAAAATTTATGTTGAGATTTCAGCTCCAATTGTATACTTCACCCAGCTTGAGACAAGGGTTCAGGCAATATCCCACCAGGTTGCCAAGCATGTCTTCTGAAACCTGAGACAAGCATTGCTATGCAGCAGGAGAGCATAAATGGCTGCACCCTAAACAATGGTGGAAGCGACTGGACCCTGCTGTAAATTGTGCTACCAGGCCCTGAACATAATTCTCGGCCATTGAAAGAGCACTGAATGAAGAGCAAAGTGGTTTAGCAAACGTCTGATGCTTACGATCTCATCAGAAATTTTCTTTACTTTTAAAAGAACCTGAAGGAGTATACATGTAGATCCATTTTTAGCAGCTCTATGAGTGTATCAGTTCAAACATGATTTATAAACTATGAATCATGTTTCTTATAAAACTTCAAAATGCTATTGTGCCCCATAGTTTTTATCTTATAAAACTTCAAAATGCTATTGTGCCCCATAGTTTTTATAAAAATTATGAATGACTATTTTGCCAATAAGCAAGCTCTTTTTGAGAAAAGGTCATGCAAAAATTAAATTATAAGACTAGTCTGGGTATAGCACATGTTCAAACTAGGATACCTCTATTACTATTTTAAACTTCTTTAAAAAGAGCATAACATATATATATATACATAATAACACAATAAGAATATCTATAAGATGAATTCTTCTACTGTCCCATTTTACTGTAACTATGGTCTCCAATTTCATATTCTTACTACTAGGATATAATTGTTTTTACAAAGTCATATTTTCTTGATCATAACTTTCTTAGCAGTCACAAGTTGGCATTTGCAAGGTATATAAATGTAGGTTAAAATGTGAAGTTTTTCATTTTAAGATGAAATGAAAAAAGGTTAGTAAGAATGCACATAGCTTAGAAAACATATACTGAAAAAATTTTTAAAAATGAATCTTTATGCGTTTAACTACTTTTGTGTCTTCCTTTGCCTGATTTTCTTTATTTAATCAACATTATTAAATATAAAAAAACTTCAGTCTGTAAAGAACACAAACTGATGAGCTCTGACAGATATATACATCTGTGCAAAGACCACCACAGTCAAGATCCGGATGCTTTTCCAACACTCCCCAGAGAGCCCTCCCTCTATCCCAGGCCCCAGGCGACCACTGATCTGTTCTTGATCATTATAGATCAGTTTGCATTTTCTAGAATGTCACACAAGTGGAATCATCCAGTATGTACGCGCTCGTGCTGCTTCTTTCATTCAGCGTAACGATTCTGAGATTCATCCATGAGGTTGCACATATCACAGTTTATTCCTTTTCACTGCTGAGCGCTAAGTACTCCCGTTTATCCAGTCACCTACCACTGATGGATTTGTGTTGCTTCCAGTCATAGGCTACCGTGAATAATGCTGCTAGAACGTTCATGCGCCTGTCTTTGCGTGCTGATTTCTCCTGAGTAAATGCATAGGAGTGAAAATTCTGGGTGGTTATGGTTAACTTGAAAAAACTGCTTCAGAATTTTCCGAACTGATTATATCATTTTACGTTCTCACCAGACGAGTATGAACATTCTAGCTGCTCCACATCCTCACCGACACTGAGTGTGGTATCTCAGTTTTCCAGTTACCTGATGACTAAAAATTGAACATATTTTCATGAGCTTATTGGTCATTTCTATTGCTCTTTGCGAAATGTCTGGTTTTTGCTTTGTTTTTCCCCATCTTCGAACTGCATGTCTTGTTATTAAAGAGTTCTTTCTATATATTGGATACAAATCCTTTATCAGCTATATGGAGTACAAATACTTTCCCCCATTATGAGGCTTAAAGGCCTCTTAATTTTCAGAAAGATAAATTGCTTTTTTTTTTTACAGTTTATTATTTTTGTGTTCTCTCTAACAAATCTTAGGTCATTCAAGGTCATGAAGATTTTCACCCATTTCCTTCTAAAACTTTTGTAGTTTTAGCTCTTACTTTAGGGTTAAGATCCATATTATGTTAATACTATGTATGGCAGGAGGCAGGAGATGATGTTCAGTTTCTCTATATACACAGAGGCATTTTATTTTGTTGAAAAGGTTTTACTTTCTCCTGAATTGTCCTGACACATTCATCGAAAATCATCGTAAATGTGTAGATTTATATCTGGATTCTTGATTCTATTCCATTGCTCTTTATTTCTACCTTTATGTCAATATCATACTGTGGCTTTATAGTAAGTCTTAACATCAGGTTGTATAAGCTTTCCAACTTAGTTTTTTATTTTAAAAAACCTGTACCTGATGTCTTAATAATTTTAATGTGCTCACAGATTCATTCCTTCATTGTTGAAACATTTATTAAGTACTGACTATACTCTACGTACTAAGCTGGTATTCTGATAGACATAAAGGATACAGTAATGAGCAGCAGACACAATTCCTGTCCTCAAGGAGCTTATATGTACAGTCTAGCAGTGATGGCACCCTGATCATGATCCACAGTGAAGAGGAAAAACTAAGGAAAGGAGTTAGTTTTGGTTGAGAAGAATTTTAGTAAGTTTTATAGATAGCATTTCATGGAAGACATAACCTTTTATAAGCTACTCAACCAAACTGAGATTCAAGTTTCCTTGCCAGAAACAAAAAAGGTATGTATTATATGTGACAGTATTGTTTAATAATTAAAAGAAATGTATGCAAATCATTTGGGTATTAAATGAGTGGCAACATTATGATTAATATTAACAATATTAGTACTAATAAAAATACATACCCTATTGCCCTGCAATATCACCCATTTTGCCAACTCTAAATTGTATACTGAACTTTAGTTTAATTTATCCTCCATGAGTATTCATTATTAATATTCTAGTCACAAGAAAACATAAGCTTACATCTAAAACAGTTTAAATGATTTTAGTTTTTTTTTTTTAACCAAGAGCAGAATTCCAAAATAAGAATGGTCAGGGACAATTTGGCCAAGACATCTTTTCGTTTTGTACCCCCAAATAAGAATATTCATTTAACAAATGTCAAACAGAAAGTGGGGAGGAGATACAGAATAAAACAAAGTTTTTTGAGGATCTTTGTCTATTATATGCTTTAGTATCTCAAAATTCTCCAGCCTATTTCTAGTAAAGCCCCTCCTACTGTAAAGTGAGAAATACAAGAACGGGAACTATCTGCTTGGGAATATAATCTATTGAAAACAAAACAACCAGAAGCTACACTAGCTCCTGAGTTTAAAAGAAAATGTCCCAGCAATCTGAAGTTGAAGGGGAAGGGATGGTGAGAAGAAGCCAGGGCTAGGGGATGCATATTCATTAACTGAGCTGATAGTAACTGAAAGATCCTTTTAAACGGGAGAAAGTTTACACTAGAGGATTGCCAGCTAATAAAATGGGCAGGGTATGAAAGCGTGAGTCATGCGAACTCAGCGTCTGGTGCCAGGGAGAGTCCATACAATGCAGCTCCAACACACAGCCTTTACTTGTAGCGCTGAGTGACCTCGCCATTTCCACACACGTCACCTGACTTCTTGCTCTGAACCATGTCACGACACACAGGACCATGGGCACAGAAGGAAGTGCTGCTCGGTAGCACAGTAAGACGCTGTGTGGAATACTGAACTTTATTAAAGAGCCTTAGATTTAAGAAACACCCACCGCTGGTGTTTCACGTTGGATTAGTCAGCCATTTCTCATGCACAAGGTAAGGCTTTCGGTCTCTGTGGTTTGTGCTAGTCTTGGTCTCCTTCATAGTGACAGCAAATGACTTTCACTCATTTCTTCACTCTTGAATAGGAGAAGTTGATGGTGAAAGGCAGACAGCGAGTTTTCCAGGTCGGCTAGGACATTCCATGAATTAATCTGGGCTACTGTCTTCCACTTGCCACACAGACCCATGGATGAAGAGCAGAGTCTTCAGCTCATTTTTAAAATGAGAGAGTGGGACTCGGAGTTACCGGCTGACAAGACTTCATGGAATTAAACATGACAAGAAGTCCAAAGTGCTAGGTCTGCTTTGCAGATCTGGGCTTCTGCTGTGGGTTCTCTCCCTCTGCCCGCCCTGCTCCTTTTGTGATTTGCCACGCAGACCTCACCCAAGACTTGCAGCTATGTGAGTGTCCACAGAGAAATACGGCGATGTGATGTGCCAACTTTAAATGTACTTTTATCTCTCTGCTTTTCTTTCCAGTCAGGTGTTTTATAATAACAAACAGTAACAAAGCGCTTTTTTTTTTTTTATTACTTTAAGATATTCAGTGGCTTTTGTCCTCCCGGCGTCAGCAGTAACGTCAGAGGATTGTAACCAAGGAGCTAAATGTGCGGGACCCAGGGTCAGAGCAGCTGAATACACCAACCTCAGAAAACACAGACAATGAATTGCAAATGACACTCAAAACAAAACGAGGAAAAAAACCTTCACACAGAAAACTACAAAAGAACTCTACAGACACTGAATTGGCTTTCTGTACACACTGATCCTGCTTAACTGTGTGTGGCAACTAACTGAACATTTCGGATACTGATGGACACAAAATAAAAGCTTCTTTGGGAGGTATGGAGGAGAGTTAAAAAAATAAAAATATTACTGCTTTCCTTCAAGTCTCTTCTTTAAAAACATTTTGCTGAGCAGAGACAGATGTAGACCTTTCTATTTCAATCTTCGAACACACACACTAAAGAGTGGCATTAGCGATGAAGTGATTAGTCTTCTGTTAATTCTGGTGAAGGTTCTACACAAAAGGTGTTTTGTTTCAGCCGAGATTCACATCATGAAACAAAATGGTTTGGTAAACCCAATAGAAATGATAGCCCTTTCATGACACACAGGACTCAGTACTGTATATTTCACTTGTTAGCAAGTCAGGGGCACAAGCGGGAAATCGGCCTACACGCACTGCTGCTGAGGGGGAATGGGGAAGGCTCAATTGATGAGCCGCTATTTAGACTTTCCCACTGGGAATTATTCTGAACCGTCCGGGCATTATATCACTCAGGTAAATGGTGACAGGACGACATGCTTCTGATTTCTTCGTGGCCAACCACAGGGCAATATAAAAACTCGGGAAGAAATATATACTCTTTATCCGTAATGAGAAATAAAATTCCCTAATTGTCAAGCTATGGTCAACTGCAGTGGATTCTTGGTAACTGAGAAGCTGACTGCATTCTGGTTGTTGCCCGAAGGCAACGCAAAGACCTGTCATAGTTTTCCCCCCCAATGAAATCATACTTCAAGTCAGAGTGGTAAGTCATATTTGTCACAGACATATATGAAAATAAAATTTATTAAACTTATTAGGATTTAAATAATTTTAAAAAAATATTTCAAAGTTTATAAGCAAAACTTTCTTCCCCTTGTTTTCTCTCGATATCACCCTCAAGATAACATCCAAACTCCTTAATATACGGCACTTCTCCCACCCTTGCTGTACGAAACAGCCACATGTAAGCCTCGAGACTTTCCCACGCAATACCTGCTTATATTTCCGTACCTGTGAGGAATACTAGTGTTTCCAAGACTCGGTTCAGTTCTATTCTTGAGAAACAACCTATTCTCTAACCTTAAGTGACCTTTCTGCTCTTGTTCCCCTAGATCCTGGCTGTCCATCTATTATAATATTTATCACACCACATTACCATTTTATTTGCTGGGCTCTCTTACTAGACTGTGAACTCCTTGAGAACAGGGCTCTCTCATCTCTATATGCTCAGGTTCCAGCCCCATTGTCTGGTCTATAGTTGATGCTCAATAAATTTTATGAATGGATGTACAGGTTAATGAATGGATGGATTAAAGGGAAAATAGAAAGAAGAAAGAAAAACGATTTCAGAAATTGGTGTGACACGCATTGGATATTTCAAGAGCTACAGGAGCAACTGCAAGAATATCATGGGTTTGATGACTGTCATCCAGACAATTAGTAAGTACATTCTAGCACACACTGTGCATTTTTATCTTGATTTCCTTTCCCTCTCCTCCCTTAACCTTCAGTTTTTCTGCTCTTCCTTTCATCTTTCCAGGTTAACAACTTATATTTTATAGGGCTTTTCTTTTTATAGTTACCCCTTCATAATTCTGTGACATCTATTATATGTCCCTTTGGTCAAGGAACAATTCTGAGAGCTGTTCTCCATTTCTGTTTAACCTGTAGACACGGTAGAGGCACCAGCAAGCACTGCAGGCTCCACAGGCGACCCTCTGAGTCTGGTTAACACTCAGGTGTGAGAACGCCTGACTTGCCAAACATGCGATACTGACAAAAGTAGGAATAAAGACACGCCTTTCACCCCAGTATTTAGAACCAGGTTCAAGAAGAAAATCTTACCCATGGCTTGTTTTCCCATGGCACACTGATACGTGTTTCTCGGGGACTGGTTATGATGAGGGTACGGGATGAGGCCAGCACAAACGCCGAGAAGAGTGAAGGGTTCAATCTCCAAATGGGTGGTATCTCTATCAAGTTAATTAAGAATTAGACATCTTAGCCACCAAGTACTAAGATAAATATTCTGGAAGGGTATAAAAATACTACTGTCTCGGTCCCAGGAGATATATCAGGGGATCTAGGTATTAAAATTTATGTAATTTTATATAAATATATATAACATACAATGAATTTAATCACAAAACTTCAATAACAAAAAATTTGATATTAACAAAACTGATAAATACAATAAAACAAAAATTTTTTTTTCAGCGATAGAAACCTCTATTATTTGTAGAAAAACAAGGAAAGGGAGACAGTATGGAATTCCTATATGAAAAATAAAAGGCACTGTTACATACTAACTAATAACACACTTATCAAAAAATTACTATATTGAGCTTATAGAAATGCAGGATTAAAAACGTCCACAAAATAAGTAATTTGCTTTTCCTCACTTTTCCAACTAATATTGATAAAGTTGTGTCGCCATTTTAAAGAGAGGAAAACATCTCCTTTAAGAATAC
Organism: Eonycteris spelaea; assembly: GCA_003508835.1. NCBI lineage: Eukaryota > Metazoa > Chordata > Mammalia > Chiroptera > Pteropodidae > Eonycteris > Eonycteris spelaea. The sequence goes on from PUFA01000023.1 coordinate 5,384,113, forward strand.
TTACTATAGACTTATGGGCACCAGCACCGTAACCACTAGCTAAATGTAGCTACTGAGCACTTGAAAAGTGAGACTAAGATGACTGAGAAATTGAATTTATTATTTTATTTAATTATTTTACATTTTAAAACTCAAGTTTAAACAACTCAGTTCAGTCATTTTAAACCTTCTAGTTATAACTGTAACAACTTCATTTGTGAATCTACTATTTCAACTGAAAATTATAAAATCAGGTCAAGTATTTCTGATGAAAGTTTAGCATCCAAATTGAGATGTGCTACAAGTGTACGCTAGATTCTGAAGACTTAGTAGGAAGAAAATGTAAAGCATCTCGATATTTTTATACTGATTACATGTTGATATTAAATAAAATTATTGAATAAAATTATTAAAATTAATTTCATGCTTTTTACTTTTTAATGTGGCTACTAGAAAATTTAAAATTATATGGGTAGCTTGCATTATATTTTTATTGGACAGCACAACTATAGATACTGAACACAAAGTAAGACTTTTACCTACCAGGTGTCAGAATCTTGGTTATGAAAAATATATTTCATAATATATTTTTGCAGAGAACTCAGTTTTGGCTAAAAGATAAAGCAACTCTGATATTTTAATAAGAAAGAGCACTTTCCTCAAGCGTTTCTGAAGCATAAATTTAATAATTTATATAGTTTACAGTACCTGTAAAGAGAACTGATTTGCAAGATAACGCAACCCATCATGGAAAACTGGTTGCAATATACAGTACCTATCCATTTTTTTAAATATACATGTACTGAATTATGTCTCTAGTTTGATTACAGAGGATGCTGTCCACGTAGTTCTTGGTCTGAAGAACAGTTTTGATGTCATGACTTAGCAGGACCTTAATTCTCTCAGAGTCTTTAGGCCTTTGTTAGGAGAGAGAAAAAGGGCTCTAAGTTTTGTTCTCTCTCTCTCTCTCTCTCTCTCTCTCTGTCTCTCTCTGTCTCTCTCTCTCCTCTTTCCTTCCTTCCTACTTTTTTTTTTTTAAAGAAAAACAGCATACAGTGATATTTTATAGCCTAGAATAAAAGAGTTTCTTTTAAGTAACTGTTTTGTTTAAATACTGGCCATTTTGACATTCTCCATGTAAATAAAAACTACTTTTTCAACAATGGGGTAAGGTGAAAATGACGAAGGTAAACATCTAAGTTTCTTCTTTTTCATGACAATTTATATGAGAACATCCATTATCTAATAATTATTGATTGAAAGTCCACTCTGGATTCTGATTTTACAAAAAGGAAAGGAATATGACTATTCAAAATCATGTTTCTACCCTAACAGGCATTAGGAGACTTCCTCTTCACCATGTGTAAATTTAGCTCAAATTAAAGCTAAGTAACCTATGGCTTATAATAGTGGAAAAATTGGAAACAACCTAAATATTCATCACTGGGGGACAAATAGACTATTTATGTGCAGTCGGACATGTATAAAGAGCAAATAAAATGATGTATTTACATCTATAACTATACTTTTTAAACATATGTTTAAATCAAGTGATATAATTTTTTTCCTATTTTTAAAATGACTTTCATGTATGTGATAACTTGGTGATTTGGTGATACTGTTATATTCATTTATAGCAGTGAACAAAACAGAAAAATCCCTGCCTTTATGAAGCTTCTAGTGGCAGAAAACAGACAATACACAGATAAATAAAAAATATATACATTTTACAGATTTTATTGCTAGGTAATAAACACTAGAAAAATAAAGCCGTGAAAAGGGGTGGACGAAGAGGGGAAATGATTTTAAATAGGGTGGTCGGGAAAACTCAATGAGAAGGTGACAGATGAGCAAAGGCCTGGAGGAGGTGGAGGGAGCCACTCAGGTATGTGAGGGAGTGCTCCGGGAGGAGGAGACTGTGTGAGAGTGCTCCGGGAGGTGGGGGCTGTGTGAGGGAGTGCTCCGGGAGGAGGGTGCTGCGTGGAGAGTGCTCCGGGAGGAGGGTGCTGCGTGGAGAGTGCTCCGGGAGGAGGGGGCTGTGAGAGAGTGCTCCGGGAGGAGGGTGACTGTGTGAGAGTGCTCCGGGAGGCGGGGGCTGTGTGGGAGTGCTCCGGGAGGAGGGGGCTGTGAGAGAGTGCTCCGGGAGGAGGAGACTGTGTGAGAGTGCTCCGGGAGGTGGGGGCTGTGTGAGGGAGTGCTCCGGGAGAGGGGGCTGTGTGAGAGAGTGCTCCGGGAGGAGGGGGCTGCGTGAGGGAGTGCTCCGGGAGGAGGGGGCTGTGTGAGGGAGTGCTCCGGGAGGAGGGGGCTGCGTGAGGGAGTGCTCCGGGAGGAGGGGGCTGTGTGAGAGTGCTCCGGGAGGAGGGGGCTGTGAGAGAGTGCTCCGGGAGGAGGGGGCTGCGTGAGGGAGTGCTCCGGGAGGGGGGCTGTGAGAGAGTGCTCCGGGAGGAGGGGGCTGTGTGAGGAGTGCTCCGGGAGGAGGGGCTGCGTGAGGGAGTGCTCCGGGAGGAGGGGGCTGCTGTGAGGGAGTGCTCCGGGAGGAGGGGGCTGTGAGAGAGTGCTCCGGGAGGAGGGGCTGCGTGAGAGAGTGCTCCGGGAGGAGGGGGCTGCGTGAGGAGTGCTCCGGAGGAGGGGGCTGCTGGAGGGTCGGAGGCTGCGTGAGGGAGTGCTCCGGGAGGAGGGGCTGCGTGAGGGAGTGCTCCGGGAGGAGGGGGCTGCGTGAGGGAGTGCTCCGGGAGGAGGGGGCTGTGAGAGAGTGCTCCGGGAGGAGGGGGCTGTGTGAGGGAGTGCTCCGGGAGGAGGGGGCTGTGTGAGAGTGCTCCGGGAGGAGGGGGCTGTGTGAGAGTGCTCTGGGAGGAGGGGCTGTGTGAGAGTGCTCCGGGAGGAGGGGCTGCGTGAGGGAGTGCTCCGGGAGGAGGGGGCTGTGAGAGAGTGCTCCGGGAGGAGGGGGCTGCGTGAGGGAGTGCTCCGGGAGGAGGGGGCTGTGTGAGGGAGTGCCGGGAGGAGGGGGCTGTGTGAGAGTGCTCCGGGAGGAGGGGCTGTGTGAGAGTGCTCCGGGAGGAGGGGGGCTGCGTGAGGAGTGCTCCGGGAGGAGGGGGCTGTGTGAGGGAGTGCTCCGGGAGGAGGGGGCTGTGTGAGAGTGCTCCGGGAGGAGGGAGCGGCCAGTGCAGAGGTGTGAGGCAAAGGCTGTCTGAAGAAGAGGCCGGTGTGGTGCAAACAGAACAAGGAAGGGGACGTAAGGGAGAAAGCTGCACGTGTAAAGCAGGGCGGCAGACTGAGTAGGAACTCGAAGGCCTCTGGAAGGACTGCCCAGGGCGATGGAAGCTACTGAGAGGTCTGAGAAGTAATAAGACCATTCTGATCTATTAAGAACAAACTGTATGAGGACAAGTGCAAAAAAATCCACGCGCCTTTTTCAAGAATCCAGGCACGCAATGGCAGAAGCCTGGACTAGGGCGACAGGTGGAGGTGGTGAAAAGAGCTCAGGTTCCAGGTATATTTTGAAGGTACATGTGATATGCTAAGGGAGTAGATGTGAGTACACAGGAGGGAGGAATCAGGCTGAAGCTGAGGTTTTTGGTTCCAGGACGGAATTGTTGTTTAGGGGGTTACTATATAAGAATTCTTTATCCTCAGTCAGTCTTGAAATGAAGGGCATAAAAATTATATTTTGAGAGGTTCATACCTTTAAGGAATTAAAATTCTAACTGAAAGCATATACTAACTTACAATGAGACAAAAATAAAGTGGTATATTTCATCTGGTAGCAGGAAACAAAAGTACTCTCTTGATTTGAGACATAAAAAGTTATCAGGTGGCCGTATTAAACTCCCTATTTCACAATATAACTTTAAAAATTGCAATTTCAGGGAAACAGTACATTGGTCACTATCATCAGACAGCAAGATACATAAATTTCCTCTAATGTATTCCTAATGGAACACAGATGCTTTGAAAAATATCACTGTTCTAGAAGAAACACTGTAAATATATTACCATTTCACATTTATATTGCACATAAATTTAGAGGTATCTTTACAACACACTATGTGGGGAATTTCCACATTGACAATAAGAATTCACACGTCCACTGATAAAATCCTCTCTAGAAGAGAGCAATACATCTTTTAAGCATCCTGATTCATTAATTAAATTTGGGCAGTAGTCAAATATTAAAATCATAGCAGCAATTCCTTTTAAAAAATATCTACTAAGTATAAAATGAATATGAAGGATAATTAAGTCTAAAAATGACTTGTTAGCAGTGACTCTTACACTGGGATAAATGATGAATTATGTTTTATTATAAAACAGTCTACTTCTAACAGTAACTACTAAGCAAGTACACAGGAGAAGAATTAAAGGTGGAATGAAAAGAGAAGACAGTCTCTATAATCAGAACAGGTTTTACTTATGGTTATTATGGACCCTACTTACTTATTAATTGTATGCTCATAGAGTGCGATGTTACAATCATTTTCTTCATTCACATCTAAATATTCAACCAGACTCTCATGTAAGAAATCTTCAAAATTCCTGGGAAAATATTGGTGAAACATGCATTATTAAAAAGCATTTTACTGTATTTCATATGTGACAATGGAAGATACTGGTTTTCATCAGGCCCATAGCACCTTTTTCTCCTAGAGAGCTTCACCACTTGAAATATGTTATTCTTGGATCATACAGTGATCACAAGTCACTGAAATAAAAAGAGTAAAACATCAGTGATTGTCGATCTGGTCTCCACTTCTAAAAATACCATCTTTTACTTTAGAAACTTTCTATGATGACAGACCTGCAATGTCTGTATCAACACATTGCCGAAAGTCCTTCTCTTACAGAGACACTTAATAGTGAACTAATTTACATCATGACTCTGTAATCCTCATGATGTAAGCTGATAAATATTTTACAATATCCATGCAAGGGCACACAGAAAAAAATAGGTTTTTAACAGGCTGATGTATTTGGTGGGGATGAATTAAAAGACTAAAAATGAAAACATGCTATTCTTGAAAGCTCACAGCAAATGTTACTGCTGATTAAATCATGTAAATGAGCACGAAGGAGAATGAGAAGTTTTGCTTTTGCCTACTTACCTGTACCCCTGAGCCAGCTCTTCCATATGCTTATTTGTGACTGCAGGCTTTTGTTTCTTAACAATTATGTAGGGTCTGGAATGGAAAAAACAAATTCACAGTTCAACAGAAAAAATAAGTTAGCACCAAAGTTTACTATCGTGAAATGAGGGAATCTATAAACATAATCAAACTCATTTCTGGATTGCTTGAGGACACCGGGTAGTTTTTGAATGTGTGAGTACGCAGAGGCCTATTTCTCTCTCGTACATGTACACATACAGACATGCCAGCCCACATCTGTATGTGTGTACACGCACATGTATACACACCCACTGCTTCCTGAAAGTATCTTAGGAAATAGTTGGTTTTGAATGGAAAGATAACACAAAAATGATAAGATCTAAAAACCTTTAGCGTCTTATCTTTTAAAAAATACAGAAATGCATCATATCAAAAGCATCTCCTTTTATCATACTGGGAATATGTGATCTACCACCCATGAAGTCAGCAGGCAGAGAAAACTGTCACCGAGGATAATGATGCCATTTTGTAGTAAGGGTCTGATGAATATGAGCTGTTTACAGAGTGGTCCGATTAAGAACAAACATCACGGGGCTACACTAACAGGTTACCTAAAGCTACACATAACCAAAAAGAAGGCAAGTAAGTTTGCAGGGAACAAAGCTTTATTACGTTGCGGTTTTTGGCGATGTGATGGGTGTAAAGCAGAGAGAGCTTTGGGTCTACACAGTCCGGTAGATTAACCTGTAACTGTCAGGGGCGATCTGCCTCTGGGGGTTCGCCCCTGCGAGGAAACACCAACACAAAGGATGGCATGCGGCGCCGAAACGGCAAGGGCTGCTGCTGTTTGGATAAGCGGCTCTCACAGAGGGCAGCGCGCAACCAGCGGACACTTGTGCTCCCTACCCTAAAGTCCAAATAACTTGCTGAGGACTGATGAGCACTTTACACAGTTAAGAGGAGCTGCACAACAAAATGGAAACGCCAGTTGCTGGAAGATTAACTGGGCGGACTTTCCATGCAAATCAACACTACTTTGAAATCCTGGGTTCCTGGCAGGGAAGCCGAGGGACAGAGCTGCCTCCATCAAGGGCTGTAGCTTAGTTCAGGTTTAGAGGCTCAGAAGTGATGACGAAGCAGGAGCTGGGGTGGGATCACATTTCCTACCTCGGTTTTTACTTTTATTCAGTAAATTCTACTAACTCTTCCTGCCAGATCTATTTTATGCCATTATAAATTACTTCTATAAAAGAATTAGTTTTCTTTTAGACTATGCCAGGTTACAATGGATGTAAAGAAAGAGAAAAATCCTAAAAAAGAGTTACTTAGAAAATGTTATTGTTTTTGCCGCCCCTAAATGGACCGTGTTAGCCATAAATAAGCACCTGCTGTGTGCCTGGCACCCTACAGGCACTTACCGCATCTTATATCAATTAGTTCTCAGGACAATCCTAGGGAGGCATTATTATTATTTACATTTTTACAGCCAAGGAAACCAAGGCTCAGAGACTTAAGCAATATACTCATTCACACAAGCCAATAAGCATGAAGTTAGGATTCAACACAAGTATATCATCAGTTAGAATTTTGATTGTAAAGAAATCAATTCGGCTAATTCAAGCAAAAAAATGAAATTTACTAAAAAATAATTTTAAAAATCTTTTTTAAAAAAGGAATTCAATGAAAGCATAAAAAATTACTAGAGTGATGAGAATCAAGGAAAAAGGTGAAATGTTAAGCCTCAGAAAGAAAAGAGGCTAGGGCAGTCCCAAGGATGCAGAAAGGGAGAAGTAACGGGCAGTTTCTCGCATCAATGTCAGGATGTATCAGTTCCAACCACTTCTCCCCTTGAGTTATTCTACTTGGGATTCAAATTCTCGGAGGAGAAAGTCTCACTGGCCGAGTGTGGGTCACACGCCTGACGATCTAGAGACTGCCAGTAGAGAGGGAGTAGTCCTCACTTAAAAACGAGGGAGCAACTGGAAGGAGAAACAGATGCTGGGCAGACACAAACAACGGCGGTCCACTCTCTGAGCGTGGACAGACTGCCAAGCCCAAGCTCTTTCCACTGCTCTAACTACTGCTAGCTCGCTGACTTGTTCCCTAACACTACCTGAGATCTACGAAGAATGACAAAGGTAAAACAAGTGAGTGCTTAGGAAGCAGGTCATGTCTTCAGGTGATTTCCCTGCATATCCCCAAAGGATATCCTGCATATCCCCATATTATATTCATTGTTGTACCACTACCTTCTGGATAGCACCTGCACATAATAGGCCCTTCATGTCTGCTCAGTGAATAAAAGGCATCCACGTTTCTATTGGGTCTAATATTATTTCTTCATACCTCCATGTTTATTATTCTTGCCACTCTCCTTCCTCCTTCATCCAAATAACACAATCCTACTCAACCTTCAAAACATCGTTCAAAGCAACAGGATGCTGTGGGTAAAACTGATGGAGTCAAATGAATTCTAGGGACTCTGAGTAAAAAGCAGACTCCATCACTATCTAGCTTTGGGTAAGTTACTTAGTTTCACTAAACCCCAGTTCCTCATTTGTTAAATGAAAATAATAATCAGATCTTACAGGGTTGAATGCAGTTAAAGCCTTACATGTAGTACATCTATTAAAATAATGTCTAGCATTTACGACTAGCACAGTTGGTTGTTATTAGTAATTATTTCTGCCTCTGCCAGCAGACTGAGCTCTCTGAGGGCAGAGACTCTCATTAATCTTTGAATCCGCGGTACCCAGTATGCATATTCATGAAATGTTTGCCAACTGAATTAAATTTATCTAACAATGAGAGAGGTTAAATCAGATTCAAAAGTAAAAAAGTCTATTTCTTTCAAAAGTAAACAGAGATTCTTAAAATCTCATTTTGAACAACTTATACCTGCACAGCCTTCCTCCATCAGAGGAAATATAGACACATCGATCTGTAAGATTTGTTGAGATGGAAACAAATTCATTGATATATCCGGCTCTTCGCATCAGTCGAAATGTATTCACTAGCTTCTTATGGTCTCGAATAACACCCAGTATGTTACCTACACAGAAAGAAGAATATTTAAAACAGAAATAAAAAATAAATCTAATAAGATTTAAAATATCCACCCCCCAAAAATGATAAGCAGCACTGAGTAGTCATCTGAAAGTACTGTCAACACCAGTGACCAGTCCACATGGCTGTAAGGAAGCAACGCGACAGACGGACGGTGAAGGCCAGTCCAAGGGGCCTGAGTCTAGGGCCAGACCTACCACGTGCTGGGTGAGGGACCCTGGAAAAGCAAGTCTCATTTTCTTCATGTGTCAGCACCATGCGAGGGGCATAAACTCAGGATCCAAATGGCCTGGGTTTGAACACTAGCTCTAGTATTTCCAAAGAGCCGATGTGGGAATTAAATGAGTTGATCTTCTGTAGAGCACTCGGAGCTCTGCCTAGCATCCAGTAGCTGCTATTATTAAGCTGCTCTGCTGTCATCAGCATCTGTGAAGAGAGAGGGCTTTGCCTCCCAGGGTTGGTGCGGGTTCAGAGAGGTACAGGGGAAAAGTGCAGGGAAAGAGCTCACCCAGTGTCGGCTGCTAGGTATACTACATGGGGCAGCTGGTTACCACCCCGTTTTCCCACACGCCAGTCTGTGCAAGAAGCAGTGGTCCTCAACCTTTCTGGCACCAGGGACCGGTGCTCCTAGGAGACTCTAATGCCTGATGATCTGAGGTGGAGCTGAGACAAGGATGCTAGTGCTGGGGAGCGGCTGCGCACAGACAAAGCTTCACTCACTTGTTCGCCCACCATTCACCTCCTGCTGTGTGGCCTGGTTCCTAGCAGGCCGTGGACTGGTACCGGTCCGCAGCCCGGGGATTGGGGAACCCTGCAGTAAAGGATTAATGCCTCCCGCAGCAGGAGGAAGGAAAGAGCATGGAAGCTCCAGGATGAGCACATGGAGCACACCGGCATGGGACAAGCACCCAAATCTCTAGGAGAAAGGATGAGGCACACTTGCAATGAGTCTCTGGAGGCTCCTGCAGGGGGTGGGAAGGGGTATGTGAAAGAAGCCCTGGAGCATGAGTAGAAGGAAAGAGACCCTCTTGCCACGGCTGTTCATGATCAATTATCAAGTGGCTGAATACAAGTCAATGTACTGTCAGGACTGATCTGATCATTTGTGCAGAATGTCTGACATATTTAACTTGAACTTAAAGATATCATGTTGAACCTTATTCCACTGTGCACATGCTGGTAGTTGCAAAAGTGTAGAAAGAGGCCAGTCCCCATGATGGATGCCCCAGCAAATGGAACAGCTGCCTCTGTTACCACTTTCCTACCTTTAAATTAAGGTCAACCTGGGCCCAGAATTAAGTATTTTTGTGTTTTAAATACATGAATAATGATAGATTCCCTTCTCCTCTCCCAGACTGTTTAAGATCAACACGTCTCCATAACGCACTCACCATTGAGGAAGACAAGAAACACATTTGGGTAAGAGAGCTCTTCCCCGCATAATAAATTCACATCTTCTACTCCCAGGTTACTGGCCAATTTAACAATGGGTCCATCTTCCATGTCAGTCGTGATATGTGTCATAAGGGCCAAGTTTTTAACCAAACCACAGGCCTAAATAACAAAAGACAGTCATTTCGAAGAATGAACGCTAGCAATACAAAGTACAGTTTGTGTCTAACAATGGTCTACCACTTTGCTGATGGCAAAATAAATAGTGCAGCCTTGTAGAGGACACTTCAGCGATTCACACAAAAGCCTTTTAAACAGACATAACCCTTTTAACTCAGAGGAACTTACCCTAAGGTAACAAGCAAGGATATAAATGTAGATTTAGCCACAAAAATGTGTAACACAGTACTATTTGAAGTGACAAATAATGATGGCATCATAAAAGCCATCCCCCGAAAATGATTAAATGTTATTCTGACAACAGAACACTATAGTCATTAAGATAACACTGTATAAAAACAGTAAAGGAAAACACTGATAAATGTGGACAGATAAAAATATAAAACTTTAGTCTGAAATGAGACTCAGTCTACAAAAAACTGGCTGGTCCTCTATAGCTTCTTGGTCATGAAAGGCAAAGAGAGACTGAAGGACTGATCCAGACTGAGACTGAGGCGCCTTGCCAGCTGAAAACAATGTGTAATCCTGGATCGGAAAAAAGACTTTAGTGGGACATCTGACAAAATGTGAGTAAGGTCTACAGGTTATAGTGCTAGTATCAAAGTTAACGTCATGCAGTTGATCGCTGTGTGATGGTTACCTAAGAGGGTCACATTTGGGAAATCTAGGTGAAGGATTATGGAAATTCTCTGTACTATTTTTGAACCTTCTTCACATGTCTAAAATTATTTCAAAATGAAAAATAATAATTTTAAACTTCTATACAACCAAAATAATCAACAACAAAAAGATAAACAAGTATGTAATACAGCAAATAGAAACAGACACTGAGACACGTGTGAAACAAAGATAATATCTCAAACACCATCTGCCGTAGTGATGCACGAAATCGGCACTTTATCGAGGTGAGCTGAGACAGTCTCTGGGAGATGGTGTTCCAAAGCTCGCGATGATAATTATGCAAATCTGACAGGCTGCATAATTTTAACGTGAATTTCCACGTGCTTGAGGATACATTAGGAGAACGATAATTTCTAAAAATCTTAACTCTGCATGAACTTCTATTTTTCACCTCTCCCAAGCCATAATTTCTACACTTTATAACTTTTATCTTGTCATAACTCATGTATTTAGTCATTCGGCATATATTTATGAGGCTTCTACTCTGAACAAGGCTCTGTGCTAGAAGCCTGGCAAACAACAGTTAACCCAACAAGGTGCTTTCCTTTGGAAGTTTACAATTTAGAACGAATGAAATCAATGACAGTTAATACGAAGGACAAAGGGTCATAACACAGGAAGCAGTGGGTGCTATGCAAGGAAACCTATTTAAACTCCTTTGTTGAGTGTTTCAGTAATTGCCTGTATTTCCTCCATAAGTGAGTCCGAGTTCACTTGAGGTCTTGGTCTGGGCCCTCCTAGGCGGTGGGAACTGCAGCTATGATGTCCCCTAAGGACACCTGAAGAAAATGAGCTGCTTACAAAGAACTCCTCGTAAGGAAAGTGATGGGTCTCTCAAGTTTCCTTCACATTCTTATCCCCTCTCTATTGCATAATTTGATTCTTCGGTTAACTTAAACCAGCCAGAAAATTTAGACCATAGGTGAGACACCAAATCGAATGCTTCTATTTGATTTGGTACTGATTCTGGAATGATACTGATGTCATCCTGACCAGCTGCATTAATATTTCTCTGCCACATAAGTGGCTGACCCAAAAAATAATATGGCCTGAGGGACCAGGGGCAGAAGCAGAACAGCACCAAGAGGTAGTACCTCTGACAGAGCACAGACTCCTCAGGTACCTTACCTCTCCTTCAGGAGTGTCCGAAGGGCAGAGCATTCCCCACTGAGATGGCTGGAGGGATCGAGGACCACTCACTTTTCTTGTTTTTTCAAACTGGGAAGAGATCCTTGTCATCATGCCCAGTGCAGATATATATGACAAGCGAGACAGCACTTGAGTCACACCCTGGCGGTCCATTTTAAACCTCTTTAGAGACCAATTTCCCTATTGAGAGAGGAAAGACACAGACTACCACTAATCATTCATATATTGTCTGATACTTTGCAGATATTTTGAGAAGTTCATCACAGGAACTGTATGCTTATGAAATTAGAGCTATGATGTATATTCAGATATCAAAATGTCACAATTAAAATTAAAATTTAGCCAGGTCGCTCCCTGGGGATTTCTAGGAATTTCATGAATATTATCCACATCTAGGGATCATCTCAGGATGCTCTGATGTATCAACCTCATCACATCAAAGCAGTTATTTTCTAAAGAACTAATTACATCTGAAACGAGCCAGTTCAGGTGGAGGTTTCCATTGGAGTCAATAAGCTAACCAAAACAGCACCAGCAATTTCTATACACATTTAAGGTAAAACCGACTTGAAGCGTGAAGATATAATTTCATGTTGGAATGTACTATTATTTAAATGTCTTCCAAAATTTGTCTCAATTATAGGAAAATACAGAAACAGCAAAGTTACTAACAGCAATGATCAGAGATAGCGAATAAACTGTAGGCTCCTTAATCAAGGGTAAAAACTACACAAATTTTCATATTAAGAAATATTATATGTGCTCTGTGGCTATCACTTCAATCTTAAATTATATAAATCTTGAACATTAAAGTTACTGTATCTCCTATGCATGAAATATATTATATTATAATAAATATTTTAAGGTTATATTAATTGCACAAGTCAAATTCTCTCAAGGATAATTTAAAGATTGAGGTCAGGAACTGTTACATTTTCAATTCATAGTAACATGAATTAACAGTAGAAAACAGTATGTATAAAAAAGCAAAGTAGAAAATAAAATGTCAAAAAATGACATGATCTTTCTGATTCAAAAGTTAAAAAATTACAACTGCTAAGCAGTGGTTCTTCATCTTTCGAGAATCTGAAAGCCACACCTGTTTCTCTTGAGAAAAATGCACATAGGATCATGAACACAAATTTTTATATTTAATTTCAGGGAAGAAACTCATGGATCCCAGGTTAAACCCTCATAGTAGAGAAATTACTGGAATTTCAGAATCAGATGAAGTGATATGCTTGAATTAAAATATGTGACTTTGGGGGAACTTCCTCACAAAGTAAAGTTTAATCATTGTTACAGTGAAAGTCTATCACCTCAAAAATTTAAGTTTTTGATAATGTGGAAAAGAGCTAAATTCTAGGGAGAAACTCTATTCATTACAAAGCAAAGAAACAGCAAACACATTTCCCCCACAAGTTAACTTTTTATATTGCTTTTTTTTCTGTTAACTCCTTTTATGCTTTGCATAAGAATGAACGTCATAAACTGACTTATGCCCAGAGATTAAAAGTTAGGTAAATATTCAGCACAGACAAAGCAGCAGCTATTGCAAATGGGAGGGAGATGTGGGGTGAAGCCAACATGTTCAGCAAGAGAATCTGTTCTAGTATTCTACGGGAGTATTACGAGGGTAGAGAAGAGGAACAGATAAGGGGTATAAAATGCTTCTCTGAGGACATTTATTTGTTGAAAATATTCTACTAATAATGGCTACAGTCACAGAATTTTAGAAGGTGATCTTTTTCTGGTTGCTTACAGACTCGGGTACACCTGCTCAAGGCCTAGTATGGGTTTTTCTAATAAGCAGTCTTCTCCAGAAGGTAAAGCTATCACAGGGGCAAAAGAACTACTCAACACAGCCATTATGGTCTGAAAATCATGGGTCAGAAAGCAAGGAAAAGTAATTCTAACAAAAGTGTGTTCGAGTGTTCTCTGGAAGCTTCTCTTCAAATATCCAGGGATCTACTTTCAGACAAGTTTGGGCCACAAGAGTTTAATGCCTAAAAAGGCACGGAGGCCTGGACACAGCTTTCACTGCAAGGGCTGCTCACGCAGGCTCACTGCAAACTTCTGAAGTCAAGCATTGCAGCAAGTGGGCCACTAACTCCTTCATTGTTACGGGAATCGACGTGTGACACTACACTCTTCTTTTGTTGGGGCAAAATCCCAGCCATAAAGTTAATTTCATGTCTGGCAAATAAAACGTGAACCAGACTTTATCAGATAGACCTGTAGTTGTTAGGCTTTAAGAAAGGAAGTAAAGCCCTATCTGATAACCCTTTATGAATAGCCAGGCCCTGAATACACAGCAGCTGCCGAGGCCTGAATTTATCTCTATGTGAGGAACAGCTGATAGCCTTTTGAGGCATATAAAACTATAACGAAATGAAACATTTTGTACCAGTTTCGACAAAAGTTGTCATTGATAAATCTACTTGTAACGTGTCCATTATGTTAGTAGGAAAAAACGGGGGAAGTATCCATAAAAAAAAAAAGGCCTATTACTGGTGAAACGAAAAGATTTTTCCTTTATGTAAGCATATCTATTATCTTATTGCTTCGTATAATAGGAACTATAATTTCACAGGTCATATAGTAACAACATTCCTACTGAGAGCATTTAAACTGCAGACTCTTATTCAAAGTAAAAAATCTGTGAACTGTAAGCATCCTTTAGAAAATATATACATACTATGTACATATTTTTTACTTAGAGTCTCAAAGTACTTTCAATTTCCTTTCCACTGAGTGGATCTACGACCAAGCGACAGCACTCCAGGAGAGAACTGGCGACTTACGGTAGAAATGGCGCTCACCATACCGCTGGTGATCTGGTCTTGGCGCATGTGTTTCACCACGTCAAACTGGGCTGCTCTTTGCTTAGGGATCACCTGGTCTGCAATCTTCTTCATTTCAGAATTAAATTTTTTGAACAGATCTTCAAAAAGAAGAGATAAAAGCTAAAGAAAAAAAAGTATATGGTGAACTTTCAAAATGCATTATTCGCTTATTTAATATATTTTAGGTCTTTTTTAAAACTTGTAGAAAAAAAATGAAGAAACTGCTTAAAACAAAACAATTGATTCAGTTTGATAAAATGCACTTTTCTACATGCATACCACTATGCCAGGTATGGGGATCGAACTGATGCATTCAAAGTCGATTAATTCAGACCACTCTTAGATTTTGAGATTTCAGTGACCAGTGACCTAACTTTGAAATTTAGAAATAAAGATTATTAAAAAAAGAGGAGAGGGAGAGAAGCATCATCATTAAAAAGTTTGACAACACCAAAGATGGGTGGCATTTGGACCTTCCTATATCACTGGTAAAAATGTAAATTGGCACAACCACTGACAAAACAGTGTGCCATTATCTACCCATCCCTATGCCCTAGCAGTTCCTGCCCTAAGAATATCCCCTGTAGCAGTGGGTCTCAAACTTTAGCATACAGGGTAATCACGCTGAGGGATTGTTAAACAAATTGCTGGCCTTACCTTTATTGTATTTGCCTTAATAGATTAGGGTATAGCCCAAGGATTTTCATTTCTAACAAGTTCCCAGGAGATGCCTGTGCTGCTGGTGGGGGAAGGGTACCTTGAGAATCACTTCCCTACAGAAATGTACCTTGATGTGCATCAGGACACATATGTTAAGATGTTCATAGCAGCATTATTTGCATCAGCTAAAACTAGAAACCATCCAAATAATATTTAGAAACTAGAAACCATCCAAATAATATTTAGCCAAAAAATTACGGCATACTCAAATTAGAATACTATAAAGCAAAAAACATGAACAAAAAAAACTAACCACAAAATCATGGCTAAATCTTAAAAACAAAATATTGAGTGAAAGAAGCCAGGCACAAAGTATTATCTATGATAAGATTCCATTTATATAAGGTTCAAAAACCAACACAACTAAGTTATATTGTTTAATAAGGTATAATTAGGTGGCAAAATACTAGAGAAAAGCAAGGACATACCTGCTATAAAAATCAGGCTAGGGACTACACCTTGGAGGGAAAGAATTATGATCAGTTAGGAGCACTCGTCTGAGTGTTATTTACAAAGCTATTTATTCCACAGCAATTTGTTGAGCTGAAATTTATATTTTATGCATTTTTCTACCTGTATATTTCTCCATAAAAAGGTTATAAAATAATACCCACCAATTACTCTGACATGATCTCATTTCACAAAGGACGTTTAACATCAAAGGATGGCAAAGCAAATAACCTCAAAGAATAACAAAAAATTAAATACAATTTGCTGAATGAAACTTACACCATTCATCCTTACTCATTATTCTACAGACCAGTGAAAACTGGACCATAGACTCACACCAATCCTCAGATCAGTGCCTGCGTGCCACAAGCCATAAGCAGAAAATGATACTAATGCAAGACCAAAATACAGTGTGAAACAAGACAGTTCAGCCTATGCTAGAAAAAAAAAAGTGTTTGAATCCTACACTAAGATTATTGGGAAACAAGATTAATCAATGCTTTCATAAAACAGATAAATAGCAGAGGTGGGAGAAAGGCTAGGATTTGGAAAGAGAGTGCAGATCTCAAGAAAGTTTTCTAAGCTCACTTCCACTTAGGATGCAGAAAGCCACAAAGACACCATCCCTCCAACTCTCATAGTTAAAAAAAAGATGAATGATCCACAAAATCACAAAGTTCTTGACTTTTACAGAGAGGTATGTATGTTTGAAAGACAACCAGGTAAACTGAATTGCATATGGTGACAAGCCTCTCCAAGAGGAGATGGGACACATGACAGAGTAGATGTGTGCCATAAAAAGGAAATTAGTTAAAATTTTAAGGACTTCTTAAACACCATATGTGGGCTATCAGGAAAGCTTAGAATCTTTCAGAGCCCCAGACACACAAGGATACACACACACTCACAAGTTCTTTTCCATGAGTACTCATAAAAGATTGGCATAAAGCCTGAGAAAGTACGACCTGAGAAAAAAGACACCTTTGTTGGAACAAGCAACAAAACCCTACCTACTTCCCAGACTTTCTCTCACGTGAAGCAAAATCATTAAGTCGCTGGAGAAGGGTCAAGAAACCCTCCAGCCAATAGTCCCAGGCAAAGGCAACCTGCACTGAGAGAGGAGAAGAAGCAAAGCTGTCTGTCTGAGATAGAAGAGACACTCCCTCGGCACTCACCGCAAGCCTTGCACCTGGTAATGAGCAACAGCAGTCTGCTGCTGGAGGAAGGCCAGCAAACCCTCTGGCCACTGATTCCAGGAAAAGGTACAAGGCCAGATACAAGAGAAGAAGCCAAAACCATCTTTCCCTACTTTGGCGAAAGATCCTGTACTGATACAAATAAGGGCCAGATACTTTGTACTGATACAAAGCAAGAGCAGGAAATGGAAAGCTTTCCTTTATAAAATTGGGGAAAAGGAGAGAATCCTCTTTTTTTACCACTCCTATTCAACACTGTATTGGAAGTACATTCAGTGCAATGGCATGGGGGGATACACACACACACACACACACACACACACACACACACACACACACATTGAAGAAAATAAATGTGTTATTACTTGCAGATGATATGCTTGTCTACATAGAAAATCCCAAAGAACCTTAAAAACAAACTCTACTAGAATTAATAAGTAAGTTTAGCAAGCTTGCAAGATACAAAGCTAATACAGAAAAAGCAACTGTATTTAAAATATGAGAAATTAAAAAGAATCTCAGTAGAGAGATATACTATGTTCATGGATAAGACTCAGTTATTATTATTATTAGTATCTATATATAACCAATACATAATACAATCAACAATATAATATTATTAGATATCAATTCTCCCCAAATTGATTTATAAACTTAAATGCACTCAATAAAAAAGCTACCTGGCTTTTTTAAAAAAGAGAAAGTAATTCTAAAATTTAAGTAAGAATGTTAAAATTGTTAAGTTCATAGTGACAGGAAAGAAAAACCATTCACTACTAACCTATGGAGGAACTAGGGAACTAACACAATATTCTGCAAACTAGTCAAAAAAAAAATAAATTAGCAAGCATTTATCCTGTCTTTTCCACATAAATTATACCTCAGGGGAACCAAAGAGATGCTAATGAAAATATTTTTTTTAACAAATTCCAGCAATGTAGAAAGAATGAAACGATTAGAACATCACTATTTTGAATGTCCTAATTAAATAATGGATAAATGAACGATCACCGTCATAAGCTAAATAAAACCATTAGGAAAAACGCTGACGGGGGAACTTAACAATGGATGAATCTGGGCCCCAAACACCTCAACCCAGGCACTGATCAATTCCAGTGACAAAAACTAGATACAATGAAACATATTCTTCAAAAAAAAAAAACCAAAAAGCCTTAAATAGGATCTAGCCTCTGAATTTAACTGCTGTTTTACTGGAAATTTAGAGGACAGAGGAATATACAGGAACACTTATGTTAAATAAAAATCAGCATGCGGATGCCATTCTGTGGGAAGCCAGAATGTGGGAAATTCTTTAGGACAAAAGCTCCAGTTTTTTTCACACATACGTACGTACATACACACAGAGACGGAGACCTATAGGTCAAAAGGAACTTAAAAGACATTCAACCAAATGCAATATGAGACATGTTTGGATCCTACCTGAACAGTCATACTGTAAACAGTATTTATAAGGAAATCATGGAAATTTGAATACGTGATGGATCTTTGATGACATTAAGCAATTATTCTTTCAAAATTTTAGGTGTGAAAATGGTGGTAGAATTTTTTAAAAGTCCTATCTTTTAGATATACTTTAAAGTATTTTCAGAATGTGACTTGATAGCTGAGATACTGAAACGATCTGATGGCTCAGATGTGTTTAAACAACCCGATTTGTGGAATGGCAGGAGTGGGGGACAGTTCAGGAGGGGACAGATAAAACGAGGCTGACTTCTACTGATGGCACCTGGAGCTGGGGGATGAATACATGGGAGCCACCTTTATTAGCTAATTCTAGTTTAAATATTTATTATCTATTATTTTAATAGCTAATGCTATTTTTGTATGTTTGAAATTTTATCTGCTGAAAGATTTTTAATGAAAGTTGACAGACATTTTTAATTTTATATGAAAAAGCTAAGGCTCTAAATAGCCAAGACACTACTGAAAAGGTGAATGGACTGACAAATGCATAAACAAACTGACCAAAGGGTAAAATAAAGTCCAGAAACACATGCGCACATATACTAAAAGTTGTTATGTGATAGAGATGGCACATTGTATCAGTGAGGAAATGAAAGACTATATAATAATGGTGCTGGGGCAACTTGTTATTCATTTCAAAAACAAATAAAATTAGATTCCTTACTTCATTCCACATACAAAAATCCATTCCAGATGACTAAACAAGTACCAAAGGTGTAAGTTTAAAATATAAAAGAACACTAATGAAAAAAAAAGAGGAAGGGTTGACAAATTGACCACAATTAAAATTACAATCTTCTAGACATTAAAAGGTCCCATAAAGTAAAAAGGAAGAAGAAAGAAGAAAAAAGAAAGAAAGAAGAAAGAGAGGAGGAGGAGGAGGAAGAGGAAGAGTGGGAGGAAGATGAGGAGGAAGAGGAAGAAGAGGAGGAAGAAGAGGAAGAAGAAGAGAATCCAGCAACACATATAACTGACAAAAAATCAGGATCCAAAATATACCAAAAAATCTTGAAATCAATAAGGAAAATGAAAACAACTCAAATGGCATTTCAAAGAAGGAAAATCAGGAAGAGTCAATAAGCATATGAAAAAGGGGCTCTCCCTCCTTAGAAATGAAGACAATGCAAATTAAGACCACAAAGAGATGACGTTTTACAACCACTAGATAGACAAAAATTTTAAAGTCTGATACTAAGTCACAGGATGGAGTTCATCAGAAACTCACACACAGTGCAATGTACTCGAGAAATTGGTTTGACATTCTCCTGTTAAGATGAAGATGACTCCATGGCTAGGCAATCCTATTTGTAGACAGTCTTGCTTGCATACTCTTGCCAGGAGATATGAAAAATATTAATACTTTTAAAAGGGAAATCATATAAAGGCCTTGATCTAATATCTAATACTTATTATATATATCATATCCTTACACAATGGAATATAATAAAAAATGAAAGTGAATCTCAGTGACATGCACCAATATGGATGTCAAAACAAAGCTGATTAAAGAAAAAAGTTGCAGAAAAATGTATATGGTATGAATCTATTTTTATAAAACTCAAAAAAGCAAGATTTACATTGTAATAAAATATTTTAAAATTAAATGATGTACTGAAAAAGAAAATAGTAAGAATACAAATTCACGGTAGTGGGGGAATGAGAAGAACAGAGTCAGGAATGTTGTTAATAACAGCCAATTGTTAAGAATTACATAAGCTGGGTAGTGGATTTGAGAGTGTTGATTTTATTTGTACCTTTTACAAATTACATTATTTTAAATGTTAAAAAATATGCAAAAAAAAGCGAAATGATATTAAACCATAGTGACACATCTAAAACAGTGTAACCATGGAAAACAATCAATAGGAAGAATCATAAACACAGATTAGGATGGTTGTTTCCAGAACCGGTGGAGTAGCTCCAATCGGATGGGACTCACCCGCTGATGATAATATGCTCTGGACAAATGTTAAAACTATTTGAAGGTGAAGAGCATCCAAAAGCAGGCAGAAATGGGAGAAAAGCTGACACTTATCAAAAGTGAATGGCACTGAGTGCATTTCCTATTTTTAAAGTTTTTCAACTAAGGATGGGAAATATTGGCAAGAAGGGTCCAAACTACATTGGGAAGTGAAAACTCAAAGAGAGACCCACAGTTTTACTGAAATGAAGCCAGAGGAAAATGATCTGAGGCACTACAGTAGCTGGACAGTGAGAGGAATTCACAGAAAGCAGAGAACCACAGGAAGAAAACTCCCAAATTACGTATATATACTTTGCCCAAATTTCTGGCCAACCCCTTAAAGTACATATTGAGTTGTGGCCCATAGCTCCCCACTGCCTCAAATCTGACAGAGGTTCTGACTGCTTTGTCCAATAAAGTAAAGCAAGTGAAGCTGTGACTTTTAATACTAGGTCATTAAGGCCATGCAGGTTGTCTTGCTCATAAGAAACACTTGGAGTCCTGCCTGGGCCACTGTGAGGGCACAACACTGGAAAGATCAGGTCCTTTTCAGGCTCAGCTGTCCCCATCACCCTCCAGCAGAACAACGTCCTCCATCAACATACCACGTGAAATAGAAAATCAGATAGCGGGGTCCTGCCTGAATTCCTGACCCACAAAATTGTCAGATATAATGAAATGGTGATTGTTTTAAGCCACTGTTTTGGGACAGCATGTAATGCAGCAATAGGTAACCAAACCACCATATAAAGTTAAATAGGTGGCTTATTATAAGTAAATAGCAGGTTTACTTCTTCAATGATTAAATATAATATTGTAAGTACTTAAAGTCCCCTGCAAAATTAACTGTGTTCATTTTTTTCCTTTGTATTTTATTTTCTTTATAGAAGAAAAAAATTTGGTATATTTGTGATCTAAGTTATCTAACAAAACATTAAAATAATACTAGGGGGTATTATATATACACTATTTAAAGAAAAATTCTCAAATTCAGTGAAATTTTGTAAGCCAAAGATTTTCCAGATTCCATACTGACTATATTCTCAAATGTTTGTTACCCACGGGTAGGTTTTTTTACTCTAAATGAAGATATTCAAAGGAAATGAGTCTTCCCTTCTAGCCACTACTGAAAAAAGGACTTCCTAAGTGGAATGTGATGGTATGCTTTCCCCCTGTAAGTTAGACTCGTCCTTCTACTTTTCTGCTAAAATCAACTCTGCAGATAGGAAGCCAGGATCCTGACTTGAATTTACTATGTCAGAAGTGTTTTAAAAAGAAAACTTCCTCCTCTGAGAGCTTAATCCTTTCTTCCACTCAGACCCAGCAGCTTCGCTCATGGAAAGAAAGACTATGGGAATGAAAGCAGGTGCAGCAGGGTGAGCTGGATGAAGAAGCCCATTTCAGTAACTTCCTGTGGAAACTGGCAAAAGCAACTTGAATAAGCATCCTGAACAGAAGCGAATGCCCTTAACCTGAACCACAAAAGCTCAGCTCTATTTTAATTAGTCTCTTACACTTAGACTTGTGTGTCTCAAATCATGACAAAGGTTTTTTTTTTTTGGATCCCAGCTGAGTCTACTGTAACCTCCCCCACCCCTCGTCCCGATTCAAACACCAGGAAACACCCCTGGTACTAAACAAGTAAAAAGTAAGGGCACACTCGACAGAACTCCTGCCTCATCAATACATTTTCCACCCCGAAATTTTTGATTTAAGAGAAATAATGTTCTCCAGTTCAAATAGGAGCGAGACACTACAAGGCCAAGTCACATAATAAGCCACATTATTTAGGTCAAGAGTGAAATGATTAAAAGGGATGGAATGCTGGTGATAATATTCAATACCTCGCGCCCCGAGTATGAGGCCTTTCAGCCTGCTTAAGGCAGGAGCGTTAAAGAGCATGTTATGTTTAAGGAAAAAATACTGACAGCTCATCAATTGATTTTCAATGAAAATGCTAAAAAAAAAAAAATTAATAAAGAAGTTAAGCTGCTGAAATACAGTTTCACCAATTAGCTTAATGTCAGAGAATTCTAATTAGGCGTCTTGAGATTGCTATTTAGTGTTTAAGCCTTCAGAGTGCCAAATTCTCCTTTTCACACAAACTGGTTGCAAAATTAAAGACATTAGGCAGCCTTAATTACATTATCAGAACAGCTGGGATTAGGCAATCTCTGAAGTCAAGACGGCATTCTTTTGTCACAGGGTAGAAATCCCTGGCTTTCCAGGGTGCCGGATTTTGGTGCCGTTCCATATCTCACCCATACAAAGCAAGCTGCATTAGAAACAAAAAATTTGCGGACAAAGAATGGAGTAATACTCGGCAAATAATGAACACGTTACTGAAAAAGAAATGGTAGGTGAAAAGATTAAGCCTGAAACCGGTAGGTTTTGCTAACACCTCCACTGGCGGCCGGCCGGCCAGCCCTCAGGTGGCAGCAGGCCTGGCAGGAAGCTCTGTGGACCAGCGTGGCCGGCGGGTACAGCTGTTATCTAAAGCCGGAGCACATTTGTGCTCCCTTGTCCCATGGGGTATGAAATTAGCAGCTATTGTTTTTACACAATTTTGCCAACACAATGCCTTTTATGTCCTGACATTGTTCACAGAGTGATGTTTTCTTGCACATGGGAACCCTCTTTTTAATTTTTTAAGCAATAGGATTGCTTCTCCTCTCCCCTCTCCTAACTCCATTCCTTACTGTTCTCAACGAACATTTTTTTTTTTATGGAATAATTTAACAGCTTGATTTTTTCCAATTAAAAAACGACGAAATTGGAACTGATGGTGGTGGGGACACCCATAATGCCCTGAACTGTGTTCATTCTGAAGGCAGCCAAAAACCCACCCGCTATTATCAGCCATTAAGCGAACAGAACTTCCCAAGTATGTAGACTTTAACTTTTCCCCAAATATAAAATTGTTATAATTTTTAATTCTAGTTTTTATATTTTTAGTTGTGGTAGTAACTGCCATTATCATTCCAATTACCATTGTCTGTCACCTGAAATACTGCCATAGCCTCCTAACTGGTCCATTCCTGGCCTGATTATCTCTGAATCAGATCTTTCTAAACTGAAATACTTCCCTGGTTAAAACTCTCCACCGGTTTTCCACCGCATGTAAAACTAAATCCACCCTTCCATGGCCTACGGGTTACTTGTCCGATGTCATCTCTCGGCTCCTGATGCACTCCAGACACACTGACCCTCTCCTAGCTCTTCCAGCACCAGAACTGCCTGGGATGCATGCGCTTGCTCGGGTCTCTGCTGGAACACAGTTCCCAAGGTTGCGTGAGACTGGCTTCTACTCAGTCGAGTCTTTTCTGGGATGCCTGAAGACTCAGCTTAAAATATATCGTTTTTCAGAGATCTTTCCTCACCATCCTAACACCCTACCCCACAAACACCCCAACTCTCTAACAGGCTACTTTTGATTTTCTTTAAACACTATGACTACTGGTATTATCACATTTATTAACAGCTCACTTGTGCATTGTCTGTCCTTCCTACCAAAATGCACTCTTGAGAACAGGTGCCTCATAAAGTCTCGGTCACCACTGTATCTGTTGCAGAGTACCTTATCTGGGGACAGAGAGGTGAATAGAAATGGTTCCTGCCCTCAGTGAGCTTACAGTCTAAACGGGGTAAAGAATTACACACTAACTCAGCGAATGAAGACCTGAGTGCTCTTGGCATCTGGAAGACTGAGCAACTAACTGCCTCAGGGCTTCACAGAAGGTTTCAGGGAGGGTGACTCAGAGAATGACAAATGGGTGGGAGCGCCTCATTAGGGAGAAGGTGAAGGGGAGATGAAGGAGGGGCAACTATGTATAACTAAAAGGCATGGAAGGATGAACGAGCATCACGGTGTGTTTGGGAAGACGTAAGTGGCTCGCCTTGGTATGACAGCAGGCTGAAAACGTGCACAGGGCAAGAGCATCGAGGACCCTGCCAGCCCTGCTGGATTTTACACTTCTTTCTAAAGAGCAGTCAACTGTGTTTATGAATGCCACGGAGGGGTTTCAGGGGAAGGGCAAGTAGGCTGAGAAACAAGCCCTTCCATCCTGTCTCAACCTGAGAGGACCAACTTTTATCTGTTTTCATACTGGGATCCGAGTAAGAGTTCACGCTTTAGAAACCTCGAAACTCACGTCTAAAGCTCAGGCCCGTTGAGGGATGCTCCCGGTTAGTGGACCGGGGCCTCACCTAACCGCACAGTGAATGCTCAGGAATGTGTTGAGATTGCTTTCCACTAGGTGAATAGGTGGGCATGATGCAGAACAGACGTACGGGAGGGGCAGCTAAGGATCAGAAAAGGCACACAGAGGATTCAAACATACTAGTGCTGTGTTCACGCTTGAGTTGGGACACGTAAATATTTGTTCTATGAGTCTTATTACACAAACACACACATGCGATATACACAGTCTTGCATGCATGAAATTTCTGCGTAACTGAAAAGAGTGTACACAGAAGCAGGTATATGGCAATTTCTGTAGCAACACACACGTTTAGCTGATTAAGTCCCCTTTAAAAAGGAGGACTGGGTAGTGCTGGCCAGCAGCATTCACAGACATACTGCTTTGAATATGTTTCATACTGAAGACAAATTGCTCCTTTATGAGATTTCTTCTAAAATTGCAAAACTGGACTCCAAACTTGCCCCTGACAAAGAACCTCAAAGAAAGCCCATAAAACAGCATAAATTCACACATAGGTCTGAATGTCTGCAAGAGTTTCCAAAAGTACCAGTTAATAAAGATATTTGTATATGCATAAGATATCTCTGGAAGGATAGAGAAGGAAAAATGACTGTTACTGGGGAGAGGAACTAGGGAACTGGGTTAGGTGGGAAGGCAGGTCACAGGTGGGAGAAAGACTAATTTCCATTGTAAACTTTCTTGGTATTGTTTCAAATTCTTTTTACTATGTTAACATATTATTTTTGAAAGCATTTTTACTGTGTATTATGATTTTAATATCTGCTATTTTATATTTAATTTTGTTATTAATTTTATTATTTATTTGAAATATAACATTGTTTTTTAAAAAGTTAAAAATACTTGTTTAAATTGGTAAGCCAAATAACCAGGAGAATGGCAAATGGAATATCTTATACCCCAGTTATGAGCGAAAGAACTAAACAGAATGTTTCTGCTGTTTGTAAAAAGACAGGATTCAGAGGTTTATAGCCAAGTTAACTGCCTTAAAACAAAAACCAGAACACTCGAAAGGAATAAAATAGAATCTAGAGTTTCTACAACTCATCATCCACAATGTCCATTTGAATACAATCGAAGATTATGAGACATTTGAAGGAACAGGAAAACATGACCCACACCCAAGAGAAAAACTAATCAATAGGCTGATCTTAAAATGACTGACATGTTCTCAGAAGCTCAGTAGGGTCAGGCCTGGTTAGTACTTAGATGGGAGACCATCTAGGAATACCAGGTGCTATAGGTTTAAAAAAAAAAAAAAAAAAAAAGACTGACATGTTAGAATTAGCAGACCAAGATTCTAAAGCAGTTATTAAAATTCAAGAATTTAAATGAAAATATGATTGTGATGAATAAACAAATAAGTCTCAGTAAAAAAAAAAAAAAAAAAACAAAAAACCAGAAGGTATAAAAAAATACCCAAGTAAAATTCCTAGAATTGAAAGATATGATATGTAAGCAAAAAAATTAACAGGATAAGTGTAACAGCATATTAGAACTGACATAAAAAGAAAATCTGAAAGTAGACTGATCAATCTGAAGAATAAAATAAAATTGAAAATTAACAGAGCCTCAATATCAAAGGGTCTAACTGTATAATTTAGTCCAAAGATAGCTGAAGAATTAAAGCCCGAAAATTTCTCAATTTAACGAAAGACATAAATTTACAGATTTAAAAACTTAGTGAGCCCCAAGCAGGACATCAACAGAGACTATACTACTGCACCAAGGGATTTCTTTAAAACCAGAGACAAAGAGAAAATATGAAAAGTGGCCAGGTCTATATTCTAGCTCTTTGATTTAAATGTATTTTCTGATTTAAATACTAAAACATGAAGTTTCAAAGACTTTTAGATACTTGCTACCCAGCTGAAAGGTGTACGTATTCTCAAAATAAGATATAATTTATCACTTGAGACTTAAAATGAGATTAGAGACGTCTTCACTCACCCACTTCTATGTCACCAAAACAGTAAGGGAACTGTTTGTTCATTGTCTCTCTCTCTCACTAGACTGTAAGGACTAAGAGAAAAGGGACGTTTGTCTGTTTTATGCCCCCTGTACACACAGTTCCTATGACTCTGCCTGGCAGATGATAAGAGTTTTAAAATATTTGTTAACTGAATAAATGATATTACTTAAAGTCATAAGTAATGACTTACTTCATTTACATTACACAGAATGAAGATAAACATCTCAACAAAAGATATATAGGTAACATACTAGTAATATATTTAAAGAATTAAGATGGTTTTCATAGTTAAAGAAATTCTTGAGAGAGTAAGTCATGTGTGAAATATTTATACTTCAAATATATACAATCTGTATTCAACAGTCTCTTCCTCCTATCTAAAATTAAAATCAAATTAATTTTTATTAAAGAAAATAAGATTTCCCACATAAAATAATTTAATCACCTGTCCTGCCAACTCCAATCGCTTGTTTCCATAATAGTCTCTGTCGTCGACTTTATTATCTCCTTGGGCCAGAATTACTCTTCGCACCATCACTGCAGTATAGATACACTTGGCTCGGAAATTGAATTCTTTAACCTGTAATCGGAAATTAGAGAAAATTGTTGAGATAATGCACGTTAAAATTTAAGGTACCTCAAGAAAAGAACCAATGTTATAAAATTTAAATAAGAAAATAATTAATTGTTATGATTCTCTCTAGTCGAAGAAATCCAACTAGTCTATAAACTGTCTGAGAGATGAGATGATGACTTTTCATCTGTACTCGGTAGCTAAGGTAGCTTTTCTTCAAAGATGATCACCATCAACTCCTTCCCTCCCTTTTGTTTCATGTCTCTCCTTCATTAAGAGATGGAATCCATCACCCCCTTCGTGTTGGCCTGTAAACTAGCAGTTTCCACTTCCTTCTCTTAGAGTCCTGAAGTGCTATGTGAAAAGTCCAGGACACTCCGCTGGGAATGGAAAAGCACTGGGGAGCCAGAGATATGAGTGAAGAAGCCATCTTGGATATCCAGCCCAGGAGAGCCTTCGAATGACTCCAGCCTCAGCTGCTGTCTGTCTGTGACTTCATGAGACTCAAGATAAGAAACCCTTTCCCTGACTGTTGGGCCCAGTCGAACCACAGAATCAAGAGAGCAATAAGCAGTATCTTAAGCCATTAAGTTCTGAACATGTTTTGTAGCAACAGATACCGAGAATAGTACCAAAACATTATCTGGCACTCAGATATCTACTAGATGAATGAATGGACTGATGAATGAACCCAGCACAAACGTTCTATTCAATCTTCTCTAGTACAAATCCTGAAATTTGATGAATGAACCTGGCACAATCAGGTTCACAATAATTGTACTGGTTTGCTTGGGGAGACAAAAATCTTAAGAAACTAGGTAAATCTTTTATCTACATACAAAATAGTGAGTTCTGAGTGTGCGAGCTAAACTTCAGCCAATTTTAAGGAATATTTTGTAGGGTTTTCTATAGAAGACCCATAAGATATGCTTTACTTTCCTTAATTATTGAGTAAAATCTCAATGAGAACCTACCGAGTTTATCATTATGACAGATGATGATTTAAAAGAACAGCAGCAACCCTAATTCACTCTCCCCACCTTTTAACTACGCTATGCTGAAAAGTAAACAAAAAACAGAGGTCTAAATTGGACAAATGAGTTAATTAGTAGAAGAACCTTCTAATCTACTGGCTGACATCACTTTCTGGTGCAATGCCAGTAGTTCGGATAGTCCTTTGTGGGATGTTAACCTGTGGATTATCTGAAAGAGGGAGAGAAAGAAGACCTACCAAATGAGCTTGGAACACAGAAACACAACTGCTGTCAACAAAACTCTGGAGTCCTTTTAATAGTGACCTTGGCGAAAAGAGAGGTCTCGGGCATCTTAGGGAGACTTAGAGCAGTGGTTTCCAAACTTTAGTGTGGATCAGAATCACTGGAGGGCTTGCTAAATAGACTGCTGGGCCCCACCCACAGAATGTCGGGTTCAGTAGGTCTGAGGTAGAGTTCAAGAATGTCTAGTAAGTTCCCAGGTGATGCTGATGATACCTAGTCTGAAAAATGCCCTTTAAGAACCATGTCTCTGAGGACCGCCAGGTCAGGGTGCCAAGCCAAAGGCCCTGCAGGTCACCCTCCAGCACAAGAGCTGGGGAATGCTGCGTGTCCCGCCCACCTTTCCCCTCTGTGAGGACACATCCAAACCACTGCTCCCCAAACCCAAGTCATTCGAGTTCCACCACCATGATTACTGTCATATCTTAATGCTTACATTATTTACTTAATACTTCTGTTCAATTTTTAAACTTATCTTTAAGTAAGTTTCATTCTACACAATACCGCAAGATCCCAAATATCATTAAAAGGGATTTGATGTGTTAGTTGTATTTCTTCTAAAACGTGCATAATTATTTAAATTAAATGTCCCTGTATCATCAAAATCGTCTCTAATATTACACTTAGATAAATCCCATCCCAAACGATTCTGGAAAATGAAGGTCTTTTTCTAGTTTACCTATTTTGGCTTTACACCTCACAGGATTATGTACAACAAAACTTTAAAAATGGTAGTTTAGGCCCACTACAATCACATTAAAGTGCCAATGTTTAGCTTTATCGACTTAAATACATGTCGGTATAGCCAGCATTCTCTGAGCTAAGGCTCTTTAATGGACCAAAAGTTCTCCAGTTACACAAAGGTAAGTGAGGCCCCTAAGAGGAACTCTGCGGCCACGCAGGGGAGCTGGGAAACCATGCAGCGCCACAGGCATCGTGTCGCTGCGTCCTCGCAACCACCCTGGGAGGAAGCGGCATTAGCTTCACTGCACAGGTGAGAAATCAGAAGCTTAGCAAAGTTAAGATCTGCCCGAAGTCTATCGGCCAGGAAGTAAGAAACCAGGATTTGAACCCTTGACTCGCTGGCTCCAGGGCCCTTATTGTTTCCATTACTCATTTCTGGCATTTTGAGTTTTAAACTGTTTTTCCAATCACCCAAGTTAAAAATTCAGCTAAGACCCAGCTTTAACATTAAGACTTTCCTAATTCTTGGAATCAGATCAAGGGCACACAAATAAATGGCAGCGAAAGGGCAGAATCAGAGGTTTTATTTGGCTAACAAGATGTTTCAAAACAAGAAAATTGAATCAGAATGTGTTTAGGTGGTTGCTGTCCACTTCCACAGATCCCTCAAATTCCCATTATTTATAGCCAGCCCGTGAAAGTGAGTCTGCAGCCTCTGAATTAGATCATTCATGAAGAGTACACATTGTGGCTCATCATAAACCAGACTACTTGGTTAACAAGATAGGCTACCAAATAATTCTGTAATGTAGAAAGAATAGCATACATACTAAATGGGAGTGGGGGAAGGATGACTCTTGCCAACATGGCTGATCTGTTTAATGATAAGTTAATAAAAAAATTAAGCACTGGCTCAAAGGTCAGAAGATGGGTTCTATCTCTATTTCTGTCTTTCTGACCACTAACCAACTGGGTGACAAGGCTAATCATCTACCTTGTCTGGACCTGAGCATCTTCACTGTAAGTGAAAGAGACTTCATAATGTAAACTCTAAAATTCAAGGTCTAGGACATGAACTCATCCAGTATATTAAAAAGTATCTATTGTAGTAACACCACAGTGAGAATGTACTTAATGCCGTGCAACTATACACTTAAAAATGGTGAATTCTATTACGTATATTCTATCACAATAAAAGAAAAGTATCCCAGGCACTGTAAACTTGTTTTAACCTATTTAAAAACCTCTAAGACAAGGGAGTCAAAGGTACAAACTTGCAGTTAGGAGAGAAATAAGTCACTAGGGTGCAATGTACAGCATGGCGACCACAGTTAATAATACTGTATTGCATATGTGAAAGTTGCTAAGAGATTAAATTTGAAAAAT
This sequence comes from Eonycteris spelaea, assembly GCA_003508835.1. NCBI lineage: Eukaryota > Metazoa > Chordata > Mammalia > Chiroptera > Pteropodidae > Eonycteris > Eonycteris spelaea. The sequence goes on from PUFA01000023.1 coordinate 5,414,432, forward strand.
TCTCATCCCAAGAAAAATCTGCAACTACGTATGGTGATGGATATTATCTAGATTTACTATGGTTATCATTTTGTAATGTATGCAAATATCAAATCATCATGTTGTACGCCTGAAACTAATATAAAGCAGTATGTCACATATACTTCAATTAAAAAAAATAAACAAACATCTAAGACACCGTCTCTATCCTTTGAAGCCATGAAATCTAGTAGCAGTGTTAACATATGTATGAATATAAAAAACACTATAATTTTAGATCGACAGACGAACCATGAGAAAATAAAAACCTCACGATGGCAGTACGAGCACAGCTAACGTTCTTCGAGTACAAATAAACTACTGATGATGGGAGATTCTTTCCAGGGGTGCAGTCTAGTCCTCTTTGAGAGTCTTTCTTTTCTTAAAGAACTAGACTAAAATCGTGTGAGCTAGCTTTCAACACTTTTTAACGGAAACGCACAGACCCCACGATCTTTGCTAGTCATAGTTGTGACGATGTTACTCACTGGGACGTGGGTGAGAATGGTGGAAGCCAGGAGCTCTCTTGCTTCTTCTATTTTGGTTTTCTTTGGTCCACCTCCCCACATTCTTTGCCTTCTTACTTTGTTCCCTATATATTTTAATGCCTACAAAAAAAAAAAAACCAGAATATATTATAATTATGTTTAATGGCCTCATATGAGAGATTTTATTAAACATCTACCCATACATAACACTATAAGCAAAAAGACAAGGACCCTGGTTATAGAGAAAGCTGTCTTCACTGAATTTTGGTCTTCTAGTTTCCTTGGGAAAGAGGCTAGAGATTCTCCACTTCTTAAAGAAAGAAACAGAGGAACACAAGGAAGCCTGGTATCCCATCAGATGTAGCAGAAAGTGACCTTTTTCTTAAGAAACCTAATAATGTTGTCAGGGTTTCACAGTGTAAGAGCCCACACCCTGTTCACAATAAGCCAAGATGTCACCCCTAGTACACTCTATCCTCCCAAAATGGTAATAAATGATTTCTTCTCTACAGAGCAGGCCCTTGGCAATGATGACATGAAAGGCACATGACCAATATACAGCAAAAAGGCTTTGTTAGCAGAAGAAATGAGGAGAGACCAAAAAGGAGGCATTAAAAAACAAAACACTGGTTTCAAGCAACCCGCTAAAATGCCATGTCATCAAAAGTTCTATTATATAAGTGTATTTGTTACATTTTCATTTAAAAAAACATAAAATATTCACCTTGCCTAACTCATAATATATGTTGAGCTTATCAATCATTTTGGATTATGTGGGCCTCTGTAACCTTTTATTAGTTGTGAATAATTAATCTATGCTTTAATCCAGCATACAGAGTATAAACCAAACTTCCTGTTTGTTTTTCTCATGGTCAGAATATTTGTCTTTCCTACATTAACTAATTATATATTCCCCTCATCTTTTAACTGAACATCTCTAATTTAGTTAGCTAAAATTTTCTGTCAGTACCTATTCAAGAGAAATAAATGAGTGATTTTTATAACCCACTGTTTAGCCACTGCTCAAAGAGCTTGACGATGTAAGGGTAGTGTGACCAATGATGATGATGTTGGTAACAAAATGAATAACAGATTTCACTGAATCCCCTGGGGTATCATTCAGATAAATTGCTCTTCCAGGGCATTACACAGCTTTAAAGGATGGTGTGTCTCCCCAAATTGAGCCAATTCCTGGGTATTTCTTAAGATTTTTCTCTTTCTGTTCTCAGAACCCCTGGTCAATATAATTTCAGTGTGTAACAAGATTCATGCTCCCCAAATATTTTACTTTCAGTAAAGACCAAAAATAGAATGAAATGGCTTTCCCTGATGCTGCCTACCCAGTAACTATGGTCAACTATTCATTAACTGCAGAAAAAAAAGGAAGGCAATGATTAGAATAATCCCTACTGATTTGTGCTTTGAAATTATATATAAACTTGCATATGACAATAACCTTCCCAAATGTTTAGCTCAGTGCATGAAAATATCAAGATAAGTCTGATTTTTCAGAACACATGCTAATGATGTAAGTGGGAAAATGCTATTTCTACAAGCATCCTAGGTGACGAGAAAAGAGTAGCCTGGAATTTACACCTTATTGTAAGTAACCCACAGAACAGACAATGCACATATGGATAAATAAGAACTCTATTGTGCTTCTATTCTATAGTAGGGAATCCCACCTCTCATGATGGCTATGAAGGATGTCATCACTGATTTCCACTTAGCAAAGCACTTTACAAATGTGGGACTAAAAATCCTAAGTAAGCTGTTATGTATCTCAGGCATATACATGTAGCTCCCTATTTCATCTTTGAGTCTTGTCCTAAGATCTCCGAGTTCCAACTGGGAGTGGCTGAGCGGGTCAGTGGGGGCTCTGCAGTGGTCCTCTTGCTAATACCCGGGAACTCAGGAAAAGGAACAGAGACCACATACGACTGGATGCCGGAGCCATGGAAGTAGGGAGTAAAAAGGAGAAATGCAGGGGAAAAAAACCTACACTAGAGTTCCTATAGTTTTAAAAAATATTTATCATTCAGGCAAATGAAGAAAAAGAGAGTACTTGCTATCATATCAGAAAAAGCCTCCCACCACATACCCCCTTGTAAGTTAGACACCGCAGGCTGGTGGTTTGTCCAGGCACACTCCATCCTCCAACCCCTACAAAAATGAGTCCCAGAAGCTTCTCTGCCATTCCTCCCATCTCACCAACGCTCCTTTCAAACCTATACCCCAAAGTCGTTGCATCCGATACATTATCAATGGGCGAATTAAATGTGCAATACCCTTTCGTAGCAAAGGGCATGAAAAGACACACCTGCATCTGTGTGAAAATCTGAGCTTTCTGGCACTCTTCCAAACTGGGCCCGAATGCAGCCATCACGTGCTCCTCTGTTCCAATCATCTGTACAATTTCCTGGTCACTCTCAACACCCATGGCCTAGGAAGGAAAGAAAAGACAGAAAGAGTGTTGGCTTTGTGTTAACTCACTGACATTTGCTTATGCTAATTTGGCATTGTTTGTGGGTATTACTTCTAAGCAAAAGCTCGCTCTTTTCTCAGAAACGGTGCCATCTGGCATTGGCAGCCATAGCCCAAGCTGCAGAAGAACCTGAAACAGAAATTCTGATTAGGAAGAGGAAAACAAACATTCTCAAGCACTTTTTACATGTGTACTATCTTCTCAAATTTATAAATTTCCTATGCGTTTCACCATGAAGCAAGGAAGCGGCGAGATATAATGGAGACACTGGTGACAATTCAAAGGCAAACTGGGGGGGGGGGGGGGAATGAAACAAAACAGCCAGAGAGCAGTAAATCAGAAAATGTGTATTGGTGAAAATAAACAGAACCCCAATTAGATTTTTCAAAAGATTAATTTTTCTGAGAACTGTTGAATCATTCACATTCAAGCTAAAAGAATTTTTCCTAAGGGATGTTTTACCTCACCACAATTCTAGAGATATCAAACTATTACTTTACGCAGGTTTAAAAGGGATCTTTTAAAAACTAAGAACACACTTAACAGGTTTAAGAAACCCACTTATCTTAAGTGTTTCAAGGTGGCAGCCGGCAGTGCAGGTCTTTGTAGATTCCATATGGTGCTAAGGCTCGCTCCTTCACACATTTGCCTGGAATTCTGCCACACCAAGAAATAGAGCATAATCGCACTAACCCTCACTTGGCAGAGAAATAATCTGCTTCTTAGAAGTTAGGGGAAAAGTTATGTTTGCATTAAAATTCTTCCTTTAGCTATGCAGAGAAAACAGAACCAGGGATAATTGCCTCATTAGGCTTTGATGCTCTGGTTCTCAGATTCTCCACACGGGAGAGAGAGAGAGAAAGGCTAAATTGAATCCCAAGTTCCTTCAAGAATTTTGCCCTGAGTAAATGGAAAGGGCACCTCTTTGAGGTGTCCATCCTAACACAATTGTCAACAACAGACCTTAAAACCACTACCGTCATGTCACCTCTTCCACCTCAGTTTTTTAATTTCTATAAAAAGAGGACACAATCGGGTCCCTTACAGCTCAAAGTTCTACAATTCTACATTTGAATTTCAGCCAGTATTTTGTAAACTTCGCTTGGATACTTTAGGATCAGATGTAAACTTATTGAAAGTTTTAAAGTTTTGGGGGGAGCTAAATACATGCTGCGTCTCTTTTAGGCCAACCATGGTGGCTGAAAAAATGTTCACCAGTTCTTTGGCACGCCCTTCAAAGGGTGAAGACTAACTCTACTCCCCTTGAGTGTACTCTAAATTTAATAACTCACATCTACAGAAAAACAGTGGAAGTGGCAGTGTCTGACCTGAGTCTTGGTCATAAAAGGCACTGTAGCTTCCTGCTTTTTCTCTCTCAACAGTGTGCTTCTCGGGGAAGCCAGCTGCCACATCATAAAAACACTGAGGCAGCCTATGGAAAGGGCCAAGGGTGAGGAACTATGGTCTCTTACCAAGAGCCAACTGCCATGACGGTGAGCCATCATGGAAGCAGACCTTGCAGCTCCAATCCGGCCTTCAGATGACTGCAGCCCTGGCTGACATCCTGACTCATGAAAGACTCTGAGCCAGAACCACACAGTCAAGCAACTCTCAAACCCTTCGCCAACAGGAGCTGTGCTTTAATCTGTTACTTAGCACTTCTGGAATTAAATCCACTATTTAAACTTGAAAAAAAAATTTAAGTGTATAACTTGTTCTGTTCAAAACTGTTCTGTTTAGTGAACAAAGACGTTCTCAGGATACAAATCTCTTTTTTGTTAATTTTTGCATATTTTTATCTCAATTGACATATTTATTAAAGTGGACACTAGACATAAATTCCACTATTTAAATATTACACACGTTCATTAAAACACGTAGCCTTTAAGGACTAAAGGAAAGTAATCCTAAAAAGTTATCAGTCCTAATTTTTAAGTGAAGGAAAGAAAACTAGATTATCCTTCGATTAAGCACACTGAGTTGCATCTACTCTGATGGTGATGGCATGTATGTAGAATCACCTACACTTTTTCCTAGGTCTGCAAGTAGCTGGTCACAAATATCAGGAGAATATTTCTCTATGAAAAGTTAATTAGATTGTAAGTTAATTTTTACCTGTCAACCTCTCAAAATAGTGTTATATGAGTTTCGATGCAATTGAAATACAAAAGAAACAATACTAAGGCAACAAATTTGCATATAATTTAATATTTAAAATCTTTGATAGACAACTCTGTGACAGATTGACTTCGATTTTCAAGGAAAGCCCAAACACTAAAAAAAGATCTGTGTGGGACAGATACCAAACGAAGGATGCAAAGTGGTACAACAGGAAACGTCTTCCTCACTGAGATCGAATTCTAAAGCTAAAACGACGGTAGCTTTACGCATCAGCCCCCTTTCTTTAGACATGTTAACCTCTAAATCATCTGAATTAAAGGACATCTAAATTGTTTTAATAATTAATTTTTACTTCAGTAATCTCCAACTGGGATAGACTATATACTTGATTGTCTATTAATAAAAGGTCATCCTCATTTAACCTATGGACTGCCCCCTCAAGCTGCCCTGATGCTGAATCTAAGCAGTAATTTTGTAATTGCATAAAATTCTCAGTGGCCTAACATGGATCTAAAGAGACTGCTTAGGCCCTCCCTCCAAATATTTCTAAGCTATAAAGCAAAGATATGCAAGCACAAGGTAAATATCACCATATGTGCAGAGAGAATGATCAGTGGCAAAGCTTTCCTCTGAAAGGACTAAACTCTTCATATATCTGAACTACACGAAATAAGGGTTATAACTAAGTCAGGTCATCATCAAAAGCGCTCTAGCTCCAAAGACCGAACTGACTTTATTATGACTATTTAGCTATTAGAAGTCACAGCTACAAATAAATGACATATTGCTATGGAAACGAGAGCAAAATGCCCAATCATTTTGCTTTACAGACATAATTTAGACATCTGAAAACTAGCTTTATACGGGCTCTTTGTACTCTAGCTATCTGAAATCATTTCACCCAACTACTGTAAGTCAAAAATGAATGCTATATATAATAACCTTATGAAAAAATAGCAGAGACAAGACATTTCAGCAGAAAGTCACCCAGTCTAGCAATCAGCAATAAGAACAAAAATAAGGAGACGAATTCTTTAAAAAATAGCATGAAGTCTTCCTTGAATATCCACTAAGTGTGACTAACAGTGTGACTTTTAAAGACAGAAAGAATACTAATGAGCAGGAGAGACGCTACACAGGGTAATAGTGACACGTTGAAATATATTATGTGAAGGAGAGAAAGGGGAAACTTCTTAAAACATCTAATATTCAGAAATCTCTTATTTTCCTTTAAAGTAGACAGAAGTCGAATGATTATCAAAAGCAGTCCTAACAGATAATAAAAGAACTGTGATGGCCCTCTTTAACTTTGTAATTTTTTCCTTTAAAGATCAAAAATTTCAACATAAGATGGCTTCCAAGAAACAAGGCCCAGCACCCTTGAAATCTGATCTCCGCAAAAACTTTCAGACTGCAGATGCCATCACAGCACAACTGCGGAATACTTGGGAATACAAAATGCAAAGTGGGGGAGATTCGTGGGCAGGAGAACCTTTGTAGTGATTCGAGCCCATAAATAAAACTGATCTAGGTCTTAAAAGCTTTACCGTCATATTCAGACTCAGCATGGACTCTGGAAACCCTGCTGTTTCTGTCACTTTTAGCCAATTGTTGGTTACAATTAACAACTATCAAGTCCTAATGACTGTCAAGGACAGTGTTAGGGCCACACAACACAAGAGAAATGATGTGACTTTTCTGGTATCCCAGTTTATTTTCCTGGGCTTCTGACATTAAATGTGTAAGGAGAACTAAGGAAAGAAAAAGAGCATACTCTTTCCAAGTAGTCCTACTGTTCAAAAAAAAAATACCATTTGCTCTTCACAACTACCCTCTTAGATGAAATTCTCACTTTTTAGATGAATTATCCAAGACTCAAGGAAATTGGAAAATGTGCCCAAGGTCATATAGCTAATAAGTGGAGAAGCTGGATTTCAACCTAAATCTGTCTGATTCTAAGCTATCCAATACTCTATGCTGGCTCCCAGATAAAAAGTCTAAATAGTAGTTATCAAGTAACTTTCCATCGAATTATTAAAACATCCCTATAGTGGGAGATCCAAAAAAAGTGACTGAAATTTGAACTGAATATTTAAACTGAAAAGTTAGAACTGAAAATTTAAAAATATTTACTTTAATTCTTATACAATGCTGATTAGAATGTAATGGATACATTTCAGGAGAAAAATGGGGCAACATATACCAGATTTTTAAAAGATGTAATTCCATTCCCAGGAAGTAAGTCTCCAAATAATCAGTAACATGTACAAAACATGTATATGTAAGGACACCAGGGCTGTGCATTAAGAGTGAAAACTTGGGGGCGGGGGGCAGGGGAGGAATGGCACCTAAATGTCCCACTCTAGAAAACTGATTAAATAGATTACATCACACACATGCAATTTTCTATATAATAACTACTAAAAGAAATGATGTAGATTCATATTTATAGACATGGAAAACTATTCATAATTCATGGAAAAAAATAAAAGTGATGTGTATATTACAAAAGCAAAGGAAAAAGGGTCTGAAAAAATATATCTGAAAATGTAGTTATACTTTTCAGTAGCTTTCTAAATTTTAACAAGGCAAGAACTGTCTTATAACCAGAAAAGGAGAAGTTTTGAAATCTCAACTACTGATTATATAAAATTGCACACTGTAATAAGAGCCCATTATAAAAAGAATTTGAGTCGGCTATATACATGTATACAACATAAATCTTAAATACATTTTACAGAAGAAACTGTCTTATCAAACTTTTGTCACCTGACCCCCCAAAAAAAAGCAGGTAATAAAGGTTTTCTGATTTTAACGAATGTGTCTAGTGACACATTTTTTATGTGACATAAGATTACATGGCTTTTCTTTTTTTGAGCCACACTTCTTTTGCTCAGGCCCACTTCCACATCTAGAAGTGTACTTTCCCTGCTAATAAAGTATTCTTCTCTACTGTAAAAAGAAAAGATTATATGTATTATAATTAATTTATAATTTCTGGTCTAAGGAACGCAGTCCTGTGCATCTTCAATCAACAACTTTGAGAACAGTCCTTTTGATGCATGGGAGCATACTGCCCTCTGCTGGACATGTAATTCTACAGACTTAGATAAAATTTTCTTCACTAAACTCCACTATGTATACAAGACACCATGTTGGTTGGGTACTGTGGGATCTCTACAGGAAAGTCAAAATCACTTCCGTGCTTAAAAAATATAAATCTTGAAGAAAGGTAAATCAAAAGTGTATTTAAGAATTCTCCCTGTGCCCCTCTTCCCCATATAATGGTAATCATCATCATAAAAAAGAAAAATGGCACCAACCTCATTTAGAGAACTCAACAGCACATGAAGCTATATTAAACAAAATTTTTTTTCCTATAACCTCCTTCACATAATTGCATTGAAAATGTGGCTATTTCCTGAGTTAAAGAACCTGACTTGGCAACATCCAGTCAATACCTATGAACAAAGGGCAAACTCCCTACCCTCCCAACACCACTCTTCTGTGATGGGGTCTACTTCCCCCCAATTCCTACACTGTCACCTGATTACAACTTTAACAATACAGTTCAACTCCTACTTTTTAACTCCTCTGAGACTTATATCCAAATATCTTCCTTTTTAACCAGCTTAGTTAATTCACCTCAGAGGATCTCTTCCTGTTTGACTGCAACCCCAAAAATATTTCCAATATCATAACAACTGTTGAACAGAAATATTTAACTCTAAAATGTAACTGAATGATGAGAAATGATTATTTTCAACCTCTAAAATTATCTGAAGTACTCAGAATCTCTTCAGTATTTCCTCAGATAATGAGTTATTTCAATCAACCTAGTCATCAAGATTCATTTAATACCCATATACAGTTGATTATCATTATCCACCTTCTACAAAGTGTCTGACAAACCAAATTAATGAATAATAAAGCATTGATCCTAGGGAAAACACAGTTAGGTTCTTGTTTTATACACTCACACACACACACATATACACATGTATATGTAAAAAGTCACAATATATTGTCTTGTAATATATTACATAGAGAGAGCTGATTCACAGCCACCAGCACTGTGTAATTCATATTTGAACAAACCTTATCTCACACATTTTTCTCCATAAGCGCATCACAGCCTTCTTGCGCTTAGGAATATTAGATCAGAACTACGGGGTCATTTTAAATCACAAAATCACCAACAAAAGGCACAAAACTGCAAAAAACATGGCACTAAATAGACCACGAAAAGGGCACTTGTTTACAGTATGAGAGCTGAGATGACAAGGCAGAGTGTTGTCCTGGTTGACCTCAGCTGGGAATGTGTCTGTTTGGTGACTCGAATTTTTTACTGTTAAGTGCATGCATGTCCATGAATAATTGTAAAAGTACCACAAATATTGATTTGCAGTTAGAAACAAATTTTATCAAGTAGGAGAACTGGAAAATACAGAATCTGTAAATGCTGAGGATCAACTGTGCTATGTCATGAACCATTTTTGTTTTGTTTAATAACTAATATCATAATTTAACTTTTCATAGATGGGCATAATATTTACGTCTCAGAGCACATTAAATGGGTCATTACACCATTATCTGAGAAGATGATAACATTTAACATTATTTCTTTGGGAAAATGTCTTTTGAGTTCTAAGCCAATAATTCACGAACAAGCTAAAAAAAAAAATTAGTTGTAGGCTGAAGATTTGTGTTCATGTAGAAACTCACCAGAATCCAGAACTCCATAAAAGAGAACACTGAACTCGGTCCATACCCTTTGACCTGGGAAATTCACTACTAGGAAGTTAGCCTACAGATATCCTTGCCCATGTGTAACATGCATTACAGCATTTTTGTGTCAGCTAGAAATATATATAGTGATGAGGGGATGATTAAATAAAAGTACACCCTTAAATAAATGGTCTGTCAAAAAGAATGTAGTAGCTCTGTATGAACTAATGTAACACATCTCAAAGATATGTTACAAAAAGAAAAAAAACTAAGAGTGAAAAGATGTACAATATATGTAAGTAAAAAGTAAAACAATAAAACTATATTCTCATGTGCTTGTAGATGCAGACTAGCTCTAGAAAAACACACAAGAAATTAGGAGCAAGTTGAATCTTTGGGTAGAACTATGTGGTTAGGTACAGGTGTATGGAAGGCTTATTTATCACTAATATACACACCCTTTGGACCTTTACAACCTTTATCATCTATCTATTAAAAAATAGATTACTATTTTAAAAAATATTTGAACTCTGGTCTTACTAGCTTTCAACTTAAAATAGATTACATGACTGACAACTCAACTATGCCATAAATCTTTCTATTCTTAGAACCCTTTATGCTTCAAATTTCTAATTACATATGAAAATAAACCAGAAAAAGAATTCTTTATAACTTTCTGTAGATACCTGCAGCCTTACCTTAAATATAATTACAATGGGTATATCCTCTGACAAAGTATTATGCCTCAAATAAAATCTTCCTTGTTTCACAGCCATATTGGTTCTGCTTTTTTTCTCATGGGTAGAGCTAAAAGGAAACACAAATTGGTTAAACTGCAACCCTACTTAAGTTTCAAGTAAGTAACATGCAAAAGCAATGTTGTCAATCAATAAGGTTCAACTGATCAATCAGTAAGCCCTTCCTAATAGTTGCCTTTTAAAGATGCACAACCCATCTCTTGCCCTTGCCACCTTCTTGAACATTTTAAAACACTGTAAATGTTTCTTTTAGCTTGAGATTGTGGTGGAAGTTTCACAAGTGAATGAGTGACAATCACCAATTCATTTTGACCTATTTCATTTTGATTTCACCCAAACTGCTTGGATCCAGTGTGAGGCATATACTGCTAATCAATTTTATACATTTAAAGAGAAACACCTCTTCAAAATGAGCCTGACTCATGAGAAAACTATAAAGAAATGAATTTGTATGCCAATAATCCAATAAAACATACTTATAGTTTTGGTATACAGTGACGTCAAAGGCAATCTTCTATTGATATCACTATTAGCTATAAGATTCCTAATGAATTTAATAACATTTCTAAGCTTTCATCAGACATAACAGTAACACATACTGATCACTTATACTGTTATCCAATCTACTTAAATTAGCTCTAATATCCTATGTACTAACACTTACTCTGAAGTGCTATCTCTGAATCACATGTGAGAAAACCAAAGCTCAGAGAAGCTACATAACATTCACCCAAGTGCCTCAAAGCTAATGTACAAAAACTTTGGGATTCACAGCTTGATTGCTCTGGCTCCAAAAGTTGCATACAGTGGGAAAACATGTGTTGTAGAATTATGAGATCCGGATCAAATGCTGGCTACCTCTGATGAATGACGTGACCTCCACTCAGGCCTGTTACTCAGCTGTGAAAGGGAGATAATGTCACTTATCCTGGAGGATTCAGCTGACAAATTACTATGTAAAGCACCTAGTACCCTGCCTGGATCCTAGTAACTGCTCAATAAATGGCCATTATTGGTAGTTGCCTCTCCATTAGAAAAAAAAAATGCAAAAACTCTGAGTTAAGCAGATCGTTACAGGCTGCCAGAAGAAAAACTCTATTACATACTGACATCTTAACTATGTCACAATTCTTTTTATTCCCAGAACTCATTAACCTCCAAATTTCAAATTACATATGATAATAAACCAGAGAAAAGAAGTTACGAAAGTAACATAAGGGAGGCTGTTGTAGAAAAGTGAATACACCGTGATAGAATCTGGTCTAAAAAACCAACAAAAAGATGTTAATTCCATGAAATTAATTAATTAAATGTTAAGTATAAAATAGTCTCTGATGAGATCAATAGGAACAATCAGTAATAACACTAATTCCTAATAATAATTAGGACTACATATGGAAATGGTCAAAATGGAAAAGGAACATGGAAAACTGAAGTGTTTTTTATTAACATGAGATTCTACATAAATAAAATGAGTGGCCTTTCAAACACTGTCTCACACTTTCAATATAGAAAATTTTAAATCAATACTCTACGCTTACACAATAAAATGAACACGGACAGTTTACATATTTCACTGCCTATTATCCAGAGAAATAGCTGGGTATTTCCATATCAAAAGATAGCCATCTGATATAATGGCATTATTACTGTTTCTCAAGAACACCGTCTCTGCTCTCCGTACCTGGTAACTGAAGCACCAACTGTCCCTTTTCTGTCAGCCTCCACAATGATCCTGTTCTTAGACAGCTGCTCTTGGATAAGAATAACTTTTTCCACTCCTTTGACGATGAAGTAGCCCCCTGCCCAAGGAAATAGGAAAAACTTCACCACTTATTCTTCAAACACTGTGTTTAGTAACCTCCTGACTTAGAGGTTCTCATCTGGTGCTTCACAGTGCAGGCCATCTCTTAATTCAAAGTGGATTGTTGATACTGTTTTATGATTGATGGCAGTGTCGGCATATGATTTTATACACATGAGGCACAAGATAATAAACTTCTTGAGAACAGGAAATGCATCATTAGCGCCTGACATATATGAGGTGAATGAAAAGAACTTGTTACATAAAATAGTCTTCAGATTTCTTAAGCAGAAAAATAGCTGACAATCTTCAACATAAACTGAAATTTAATGGTAGACTAAGACTAGGTTTTAGTACTGGGCCATAATACTATATGCCCAATAAAGCTCATAACATTATCACATATATTTTTGCACAGAATTCAGAATGGAATAAAGACTTCATTTTACCTTCAGAATATAAGCAAAAACAGAGCAATATATTTGACTTATACAACATTTTGTTGTAATCTAAAAGTCATATTCTTTGTTACTCTCTTTCTAAAACCTTCTGTGATTCTAGATCAATGCAGCTTTAAAAGAATACGATTAAAGTAACTGTAAATTAAATCAATATGAAACATGAGCTAAGGAACTAAAAAAACCTTTCTGTTAAGTGTTAAGGCTGACACTTTATAAAAGAAACTGCCTAAAAACAGGTACAAAAATATAATTTTTAATAATTTAAACATAAGACTTCTTTTTTGCCTCTTTACTGCATTTAAAACAGCTAAAAATCAGATGTATGAGTCTTGTCAGACCAGCTACGCAAGTAGGTTTATGAGATTATTCTGGAATTTTTAAGTACACTAGAAGAGCATAACCGCTGAGCAACAGACAGAGAAAAGATTGAGAAACCATAGCAATAAGTCAGAACTTGGGAGTAATAAAGTTTTAAATCTGAAATAAAAGAGGAAACTATATCTTTTAGAAATAAAGTCTATTAAAATGAAGTTGGAGCCAAATTTCTGGATGTTTGTAAACAATGTTTTATCAAAGTTCACTAGAAAGCAGACAGGCTGGTATTGTTTTATGGAAAAATGTTAAACAACAGAAAAACAAAAAAAAAGAAGTGGAGTACAAATCCAAGGAATCGCACATACCTGGATCTAAAGGACATTCATTCAGCTTGGCAAACTCTGCGGGCGTCTTCCCTGTAAGAACACAGTTTGAACTACGTAGCATTATGGGCATTCTGTTTAAAATAAAACAAAAGAAATATGACATAAAGATAGTCACTGGCAAAAAAGGTAAAAAGACTATGAATTGTGCACTGTATACACACATCACTAAGGGGTCTGCATTCCTCTTTGGCATATCAGAAAAGGCAGAATGATAATTACAGAAACAGCCAAGTGAAACAAATGAAATATTTCCTTAGGTACACGATGCTACTACAGATAATAAAACTCAAATGTCTGCTTCCTTAAACTTTGTACACAGGCTTTAGTGAAAGTCAGAAATGGCAGCAGAATTAAAATTGGGCACAACAAAAGCACCTAAGTCAGGGCGGTTGATTTGATCCAAGTTAAAACTTTCTAAGGTCCTTGTTCTTCCCAGGAGAATAAAGATACTGATTATTTTTGAACTTTGTTAAGTATGCATAATTTCTGAAGTAAACATAAAAAATAAGAAATACTATACCTGACTTTCAATCAGTTGGGGGATAGTAAAAAAAAAAAAAAAAAGAATGAAAAACTTCCATTAATCCAAAAGGCAAAAAGAGAAAAAACTGAAAGATATGAAAAACTAGATAGACTAAAAGTACAAAATAAGTTGTCAAGAATATGTATCAGTATCCAAATATACCATTAACATAATATATGTAAATGAAGTAATTCTCACGTAAATTTTTAAAATATCTAGCCATATGAAGTTTACTTCAAACATACCTAGAACATAAGGACATGAAATGATTAAAAAGGAAAGAATTTAGAACACAATATGTCAAAAAAATAATAAAAAGAAAACTCATGTGGCTATAGTAAAATAAATTTTACTATAAAATAAAGTTTAAGGCAAAAAATATTACAAAAGGAAGATAAATGCATAATAATAAAAGGTTCAATTCACTGGGAAAACATAAAATTCTAAACTTCTATACACCTAATAGCATAATTTCAAAAAACAAAAATACGTAAAAACATAAGGAGGAAATCCACCATCCGAGTGGGATATTTTAACACATCTCTCCTGGTAATTGAGAAAAAAGAAATAAAAAAATCTGTGAAGACACATAACATCCACGCGACACAAGTAACCAGCTTGATATCAGAAGAACGCAGGTGACGATGCAGGGGAGCCGGAACAGCCCTCGCGGCCCAACACTCACGAAACGTGAGAAAATAAAGCCGTCTCCGCGAAGTCCCCAAAAGTGATGCAGAGCACCAACCTGGGAATTTTAAAACATTCTTCTTCGTAAGTCATATGTTCGAAAAGAAATCATACTGGGAAGGTAGGGGCAGAATTCCTCATTTCATGTAAATACTGCGATACGGGAAACAGTTAAACTGCGGGAAACGCAAACTCAAAGCACACGTGACTCCACCGAACAGACCAGTCCGTGAGAGGCCACTGAGACGCCGTCTTTCATGTCTCCTTGACAGCCTGGACTTACAGGAAGTGGAAGCACTGTCCTTAACTTCGGATGACAGATTTCACGATTAAAAAAGAATCAGCACCACAAGCAGCCGGACACTGTTTAAACGCTTTACCGAGCTGCCTCGCTGGATCCAGAACACAAGTCCATGAACAAGGTGCCACTTCCCACCTTCCCCCGATGAGGAAATGGGGCACAGGTCACCTCACAGGGCTGGAATGCCGGCGGTGGGACGCCTATACTGACGACGATTCTCACCTGCCAATGGGTAAAGCATTGCGGATGATCCTCTGGCTGCCTCGGGTATATTCAATATCCACTGTAATGGGGGCAGAGTAGGTCATGTCCCGCAAACGGCACTGGAAAACAATCAGACAGGCACTGTTCCCCCTCTCTGGAAACCAAAGGGTCTGACAACCTCAAAAGCTCCTTCTCTAGAAGTATGGCTCACGCTGACCTTTCATCTGTCTGTGGAACACTTAGCTTTCCATGTGCTACCTCAGGGCCCTGGGAGTGATGAGCCTGCCTCTCCCTTGAGGGGAATGATGCTAGCGATTCATCTAGACATCGCCACACCATTCCCGCCTCTGCCAGCCCAGAAATGGGATAAATCTGGTACTGATTTTTTTCACACTGATCTAAAGCCATCAGCATTCTGCTCCTATATCTTTGAAGCAAACTGGGTCCATGGAAGGTAATCCATGAGGCTGGCTTATTTAAAATAGTTAACAAAGTATGTACACACACAAACAAAAAATTTAAACTATTCTTCCTTTTATCCTACAAATAAACAAAACTATATCACACAATTCCTTACTAAGTGACATGGTATAGCATGAATCATTTATCACAGCATTCTAACGATTCCTGAATCATCTGAGGAACTTTAAAAATTGTTGGTGTGCGCTTCAGTTTTATGTGACAATGGCTTGCAAAATGATGCCCTTGCCCGAGCCATGATCAGAAACAGGAAACCTGTCAGAATCTTCCTATGACTTCCTCAACGTATCAATGGTTAGCATGTGGCTTGTAGTCGCAAAAAGAATTTCTCTAAATGTGAACTATGTAATTCATGGTGCTGAACCCTCTCTCTGGCTTCTAGTGAACCAAAGGTAGTTAAATTTAAACTTTTTCTAGCTTTAACAACAGTGCCTAGGATTTTAAAATGTTGGATATTCCTATTATTGACCAATAAAAATTACTTATCTTACATTTAATTAAATTCAGCCTCCTCAGGCCAGACCAAAGGCATGATGGCAGGTGGTTCAGAGTATGGTCATTACCAGGGTTCAAATACCAATTCTGCCACTTAAGTTTTAAATAACCTTTTTGCATCTCCATCTCCTCCAATGTAAAATGAGGATAAGAATAATTTTAATTCCCAAGAGTATAAATACGTATCTTAAGAATGCCACCTGGTACAGAGTACTATGTAAATATTATCTCATTTTTATTAATAAAACTAATGTAATGCCCATGATAGGCAAGCATTCATGAGTTTTAACACACTCATCATTTCAAGTGGAAATGAAATCTGACAGACGTGGTAAAAACTGGGACCCACTCCGTAGGCCCCGAACTCCCTCCGTGGGCATCCTCTGTCCTTCTTTTTCTCTCTTACCACTGGAATATGACTGCTGGTGGAATCAATACTTGGTGATTAAGTAATACCAGAACTTACCAATATGAAACGTGTGGTTACTTGATCATACTTCCTGTTTAACCTTCCCTAGACAACAGCCATATACTCTAACACCTTGTTTAATAAAGCTTCCCAGCCTATCTTCCCTGATTGCTCTTTTAGCTTTAAATCAACAAACCAGATAAATCACGAAAATCACTCTACTCTCTGAATTAATTCCCAATTATGAACAGTAAGTGGAAGACTTTGAAGACAAATCTAGAATCTGTTAAGAACCAAAAATAGGTGGTTTTATAGCCCTCTGTATTTCTGTTAAAATCATAGTATTTAAATTTTCATCTCATCAATCCCTAGACCTCACGCTCCCAGTTTGTTCTCCTCCCCTAACACGAAGCCTGCTGACCTCCAAAACATGTGCTAAGCAAGTAACCTCTGCAATAAACAGCACCATGCTAGGCACACTGGCTGGTGAGGGGATGGGAAGAGACCACCAAAATGTTCAGAAACAACAAAAATAGAACACAGTTATATAACAATAATTAGGATTACAAGACAAACTAAATAGTACAGAATTGTTTCCTAATATATTTATAAGTGCTTATTTATTTGGTTATCTATCTCATAAGAAATTTTTTTCCTGTTTTTAAATCATCTTTTAAGAGTATACATTAAGGGAAGACTCTCTGAGCTAAAGCAAACAAACCCAATTAAAATAAGGTTGACAATTACCTCATGAGGGGACACTGGTCTAGTTACATTGAAGCTTTCTTCAACATCAGGAAGGCCGACATAAATATTAAGATATCTGAAAAGCAAATTATTCCATTATCAATTATACTTCTCCAAAGAACATACAAACAAACAAGACATCTTTCTCCCAAATACAAGGATTATGCTTTGACAAATGTTTATCTTGCTAAGAATAAACATATAAAAAATTTGAGATTGGCGATCTTCTTGAAGTGATAGTACAGGTAGCTTTTATAAAGGAGGGAAAATACTATCAGAGTAGCTTTTAAGAAACGGTGTAAATCTCTTTATAAAAATGCTGGAGATAAAAATGATACTTAAGGAAAAAAAGGAAAGCGCAAAGGAGTATCTGTGGTGGTATGCTATCATTCGTATAGAAGGAGGATATGAGGGGAAAAAATACATAAGCTCATCCGTGCAAAAGAAACATAGGAAGGAGAAACAGAAACTCATGAGATTGGTCACCTGCAGGGAGTGCCTGGGAACACAGTAGAAGGAACTGGGAGAAGAGTGATAATTTCCTGAATATACTTGTTTCTATAGGTCTAACTCTTACCACTATAATGATGTTCCACATATCCAAAAATAAATTTCTAATTAAAATCAACCAGGATGTGAGGGTGTGGGGGGAATCTAAAATGGAATACAAACCTTACCGTGTTACAAATGAATACTATAACTGCACTGAAAAGGGGGGCGGGGGCAGAATAAATAACTTTAGGAAACAGTATTTTGACTGGACACTGTACAAATAAAGACAAAAAAGCAGTATATAAATATTATACCCTAATTAGTAAATTTTATTCTAAAGAGGTATGAGTTGAGAAGTGAAGCTATTTTATGTATATTCCAAGATTCAAAAGAATAAGTAAATATTGTGTGGATAATGACAGCCAGATTTCCCAATGTCAGGAACAGAAGTTACAAATAAGGAAAAAGAGTGGTTAGAATGTGTTTTACAAAGTTGTATTAGAATAAGTATCAGTATACATGGTTTTTAATACATATAAAAATGGATAGGATGTAGAAACATAGTTGTAGGTGTATGCATATGTTAACATACATACATT
Source organism: Eonycteris spelaea (assembly GCA_003508835.1). Taxonomy (NCBI): domain Eukaryota; kingdom Metazoa; phylum Chordata; class Mammalia; order Chiroptera; family Pteropodidae; genus Eonycteris; species Eonycteris spelaea. Next base: position 5,432,933 of record PUFA01000023.1, read on the forward strand.
TCCTTTGAAGTATTTAGTATCCATATCTTGGTTTCTAAATACTATTCTCCAATAAAAGGGAGCAGGGCTCCTTGGAGAAATGGTTGATTTGAGGCTGGGACAGGGAAAATAGTAGATTAATCACATCTCAAGGTACTTAAAAATTAACAGGGGCATACTGAAAGGACATGGAGTCAACTTGAAGACACTACCCATGGCGAAAGCCAAGACAATCTGAGCAATATATGACAGCACTGGATTATGATCCACAGAATAAAATAAACAGCTATGAGTTCATTTTGATATAAACAACCTACAAATAAATGAAGGGAAGAAAAAGCTCTTCCTTAAAGTAAATTTCGGTATTAATGTAGAAGGAATGATGGAAATAGACCATTAGGTAACTGTTATAGGTCAGAACCACCACTAATGTATGCTAAAATTAGGGGCTAAAATATGATGAGAAATAGAAATTTGCATAGTCTCAAAGGATCTCCCCATAAGATACTTAACTACAAAATGAAAAATAGGAACTTTATGATGGGGAAACCTGGAAGATACCACCTTAATCAAATAACAAAGTTAAAATGACCAATAATAAAATACATCAGTGTCTGTACTCACGGAATGTGATGCAGTAAGAACGGCACAAAACATCACTTCTGTGCTATTCTTGCCAAAAAATGCATAACCCAATCTAATCACAATAAGTATCATCCAAACCCAAATCGAAGGACCTTCTAAAAAAGACCTGACCAGATTTCAAGTGTCAAGGGCACAAGTGACCACGACAGCCTGCCACCTGCTGGAGGGCAACGGGGCGCTGCAGGGGCCTGAACTGAACCCGGCCAGAACCAGTGGGGAAGCTTTAAAGAAGGTCTGTAGATTAGCTGATAGTATTGGACCAAAGATCATTTCCTAGTTTTGCTAACTGTGCTATGGTTGTGGAAGATATTAAGATCAGCAGAAACTGGGCAAAGGATAATATGGGAACTTTCGACTATTTTTGTAATTTTTCTCTAAGTCTAAAATTGTTTTAAAAAATTAAAAAACCCAAATAGTTTCAGTAACATCTCAATCATAACTCTACTTGATGTGATTAGATAAGTTAAAAGTTAAATCAAATTAGTAAATTTAAAAAATTAATAAATTAAAATTTAAAAGAGTAAAATTTTTTAATTTGTAAATTAAAAATTGAGTACTTGATCTTGACAATTAACTTATTAACATAAATAATTATTTTAAAGAGTTTGACAGCAACTACATCCACTCTAAACAAATGTTAGATATAATCAAAAGAGCAAATTAAGAGTAGTCGATTCCTTACTTTAAGTACCACATGGGGTCAGCATCACTTGTAACCTTTTCGTTGGCTTTCATGATCTTCTTTATCTGCAGTGGAAAGAGTAATATCAGGAAAGACTGGCTTCTAATTCATTCTTAGCTGCGTCTATTTCTGAGTTCTGATGCTTACCTCTACATTAATGAAATAGTTAAATGAATCTATATGCTGTTTCACGAGGCCTTTCACCTAAACAGAAAAAACAACACAGGAGGTTAGCAACAAAATAGCAGATTACATAATAGACTATAAGGTTGAATATTTCCTCCAACAATCAGGATGATCAAATTTTTCTCAAAACCAAAGTGAGAAAAAAATCTGTGAATTTTGCTTAGTAAAACTTTACATTTATGTGTCCTCATTGCATTTCTTCTTCACCTTACTATATCCTCAAATTTTATTCCTTGAGAAGCATCCTGACTTTTGGAAGTTAAGATATGAGTATCTGAATATGCCTAATGACTTCCCATAAGCTAATAAATAAGGTAGATTTTCTCCACATATTTTGAATTGTCGAACAAGCCAAGAAAAAAATTTAGCAATTAAGCATCATCTCTGCACCCTCAAACAATGCCTTTTTTTTTTTTGTCTTTCTCTTATCTGGGCAATTTTATGACTTTCATATTATCTAAACTCTGGTCTTTTGTATCACTTATAGAAGAATGAGGAGAGGGAAAAAATAAAATTGTATTTGAAACTGAAAGCAGACTGAAACTCAGGGAACTTAATTAAGATCAGGTACCAGCGAGCAGTGACGTCAGCAATGACCACACAGATAGTGTCGTGTGCTGCTACGGAAAATGGAGAAATAATAAACGCACAGACTCCAAAATCTTAAGGTGTAAAATGGCTATACGTGTTCATTTTCTCTACATTAAGCTTCAAACACAATTAGTTTAACACTTCTGGAACATTCCTGACAGACAATCACAGAATCTTTGCTTTAATTACACTTCCTTATTAGGGATCTCACTGGCTCACAAAGCAACCATCCCATTTTGAGCAGTCCTGATTGTTGGAGAAAAAATTCAACCTTATAGTGTGATTTGAGGTCTGCCTTCCTCAGATCTCCACTCTCCATGGACTTAATAGTCCCTTCTGGAGAAGATGCCTGTTCTAAGACAGTCCATTTAGTTATCACATCTCTTTCGTGATCTTACTTCCAGGCTGACTGAACAGGCCCTTCCGTTATTTCTCAGATGCATGTCTTCCTGATCCTCCAGCAGCCGATGGCCTGCTCCTGGACGTGCTCTGGTTTGTCAATATTCTCCCTCACCGAGGGCGCCCTGAACTCACTGACATTCTTGACAGTCTCACCACCACAGAGGGCTACTACCGCCTTCATTCTGGGTATTATACCATTGGCTCATCGACTAAAACTCAAAAGGTAATTTTCCCCCAAAAAATGCTGTTAAGTCAAGCACACCCCACTTGGTGCTTGTGCAAAACTAAGGACAAGGATTTGCATTTGTTGCTCTTCTCTGCTGTCTCCCAGCCTAACATTCTGAGCCTTGATGTCAGCCAAAAGCATGGGCAGCCGTATGAGCTTTATATTCCTGTCTTCAGTTATGTATTTAAATCTTCATACTCTTGTTCTTAGATGCATAGATTTCAAGGTGGTCTGAGTAAAGGAGGATCCCAACTTTAAATGAATGAACGAATGAATGAAATAAACATGGGCTTATGCCTCTATTGAGTTCTCCATCTCTTCTTGTACTGTGTACCATCAACTGTCCCCTCTTTTCTGAATCATCTATACTACCCCTTCTCTTCTGCTTATGCACAGTTCCTTTAAAACAATTTATAATAACAATAAGAAACTCACCTTGACCTTACTACCATTTTATTTCATTCTTGGTCACTCCTCTACTTAAAAATTCAATAGTTTCCTATTGCTGTTAGAAAAAAAAGAAGCTAAAATCTTTAAAATGGCTTTCAAACCTGGTCAGAAATCTGGCCCTGACAGCTTCCCCAGCATCACCTCCCAGGGCTTTCCACTCTGCCTATACCACTGAACTAAGTCAAACAAAACTCGACTCATTTTTCAGGTCTCCATTCTTTCACTTAGCATGACGCTTTCAAGATTTCTCTATGTTGTACTATGCACCAGCACTTACTTTTACTGCCAAAAAACATTCCATTGTATATCATATTTTATTTCTCCATCCATCAGCTGATACTCATTTGGGTTATTTCCATTGGGGGCTATTAGAAACAATGCTACTATGAACATCTGTGTACAAATTTTGCATGGACATGGTTTCATTTCTCTTGAGTAAATACCTATGAATAGAACTGCTGGGTCATAAGGTAACTCTGTGTTTAACCAACTGAGGAACTGCCAGCTGTTTTCCAAAGCGGCTGCAACTTTTCACATTCCCACCAGTACAGCATGACCGTTCGAGCCTCTCCACATCCTTATCAATAGTTGTTATCATCTTCCTTTTTGACGACAGCATCCTAGTGGGTACCAAGAGGTGTCTCATAGTGTTCCTCCCTGCTTCTTAGCATAAGCTCTTTAAAACTGATGCCCAGCACTAACCCTATATTCAGCAGTTCCGGACTATCCGCTCATCCGTTCTAGCCAAAGAGGCCACTGTTTCCTATGGACCCCGTGGAGCCTGCTCTTGGGCACCTTTACCAAGCCATGCTCTCTGCACCTCACCTTTCAGCTGAGTTCAGGCCTTCCCTCTTAAGATGCACTTTGTCTCACCTCATCAGGAGGCCCTCTCCAACCACCTGTGGCATCACCCTTTTGCCAACAGCACTTGGTGTGTATTATTCACGTGCCATGCTACTATGTATACTACTTTCTATCTCTAAAAATAGATTACCACCCCCCAATCCACACCTCATAGGCGGGATTCCTTGTATTTCTAAAATCTAGTTGTACATAGTCAGAAAATGTTGGTGATAAAAATATAATCTTAAAAAAGGGCTTATTTCTTGACTTCACTGGAAAAATAACTAATGATTATTAAATGTTCATTACCTTTAAAAATGCTGGAAGCAGCCTCCATTTTTCCTGTGAATCAAAACAATAAGAGTGTCAGAACTCTGTGCTAGCAACCACAATACTTTTCTAAGTTATTTTAATGCACCAAAAATTACTCACTTTAAAACAGTTAGCAAAAGAAAGTAAATCAAAGCTAAAAGAACAATTTTCACCTGGGAACCGCTTTTATAGAAATCACACAGGTGGGTGTGTATGTGCATACATGCATACAAATATACATAAATCCCCCCGATTTCATAGACTATCACTTAATCTCTTCTTGATGACTCAAGATTCCAAGTGCTCTTCATCTTTATTTTATTTGCATGACACTACCTGAGTTAGCAGGTTTGCCAGTTTGAGAAAGGAGACGTAATTTTTAGAGTCTGGTAGGGAAACCAAGTCTGTCAAGTTCTTTCTCGTTCCCATTTGTCGACTAACACATGGTCAGAGCTCATTTCACAGCGGCAGAGGACCTCGCATATGGTGCTCGCCCCCTACACCAAACTGTTGTGAACTGCTACACGTCTTGTGTTCCCAGGCCTGCTACTTGCACCTTCCTGAGGTTGTGAGTAGCCCACCACAACACGACGCTTGAAGAGTCTGATTTGTTAATGGGAAATCTGACAAATGGGTAGAACCGGGCCTCAGGTAAGAATATAGTTTCTGAATAAGGGCCTAAGAATCAGGTAAGACCTTGCAGCAACTGTAAAATTTTTGACTTGCACTATGAGTGGCGTGAGTAGCATTGGAAGGTTCTGAGCAAAAGATTGACATGATAATTAAAACTGAGCTTAAATTTTAAGGTTGAACTGCTGGGTTGAGAATAGACAGGGTTAGAAGCAGGGAGATCACTTAGGAGTTTATTACAATACTGCAGGTTGATAACAGTACACGTAGTAAGAAACTGTTAGCGAGGAGACACAATGTGAAGTTTAGGCCAACAGGATATGATAATAGATTAGACGGAAACTCCTAGAGAAAGAGGAGTCAAGATGACACCTTAGAGTTACCATTTATAGAGATGAGGAAATGGGACGCTGTCAGGTTAAGTGCGGAGGGGCTATCAGGAGTTTGGCTGGGGGCATGCTAAGTTTGAGATGTCCATTAGACATTCAGGTGGAGATGTCAAATAAACAATGTACATGATTCTTGAACTTGTGAAGAGAACGGCCTAGTGATATAAGCTGGGGAGAGGTCGGCAAATAGATGGTAGCTATAGCCATGTAATGGGTGAGATCGCCTAAGGAGTGTCGATGGAGAGTTCCAAGAGGGGCGATCAAAAGCACTCTGACATTTAGAGATGAGGAGCAGAAGGCAGACCTAGCAAAAGAGACTTGGAAGGAGTGGCCAGGGCAGACAACCGAGAGAAAGCAAAAACATTTTTCAAGAAAAAAAAGGGAGGTTAGGGTAAGGGATATATGAGAAATCACTGTACCTTCCTCCATATTTTGCTGTGAACCTAAAAAGCTCTAAGAAATTATTATGTCTTAAAAAGAGAGGGAGGGAGTCAGGCAAAACTAATCTATGATGACAGAAGTCAAAAGGTGGGGCTAGACAGAAAAGGGAACTTTCTAGGGTGATGGAAATGATTCTATATCTTGTATTGGGTGGTGGTGATTTGCGAATATATCAAAACTAATGTAATGGAACTTAGTACTCCTGCATTTTATTGCATGTAAATCTATCTACTAAGGGGAATGAGAGAAAGATTGGAAGGAATGGAAATATCTTGGAGGAGGCAGGTAGTGAGGAGCCAGGAGGAGAAGCTGGAATAGTCATTAGTGGCCAGACTGAGGAAGGCCTTAAAAAGCAGAGTAAACACTTTAGATTTTGCCCTAAGAGCAATGGGCAAAGACTGAAGTTTAATCAACTGAGTAACATGATCATCCGTGTATGTTTAAACTGATGGCTCTGACCACAGAGCAAAAATAGATGGGCATGAGACAATTTAGGAGCCTAGGAAGTAAGAGATGACAGTAATCCAGACTTGGAGAAGAGTGGGAATGAAGTTTCAGATTTGAGCATATTTAGTAGGTAGGCCCCTTAAGATGGGATGGTGGATTGGATGCAGACGGCCAGGAAAACTGTCATGCCTGAATCAGAAGACTGGAATTGTGATTTTGATTCCTTCATAACTGTGCAAATTCAGACAAGAACTATAAATCCTTTAGGTTTATTCTTTCAGCTCTCTGGAGAAGCCGTGCAGTCACCAGTTAAGGATGAAGATGAAGACTCTGGAGTCACCCTGCCAGAGTATAAATTCCAAATCAGTCACTTAACAGCCCTCTGACACTGGTTTGTTAACCTCTCTGGGCCTCAAAAGTCTTCACTGGCAATATGTGGTGAAAATAGTACTTATTTCAGAGAATTAAATGACATAATGCATGTTATGCTTACACAGAGCCTGGCACACAGTAAATGCTCAATAAATGCTGGCTCTTAATATTAACTTTTCAAAAGTTAAAATTCAGTATTGCTTGCCAATCAGCAGGCATTCAGACTGATTCTGATGGGCTGATAACAATAACTCGATCTCGATCTGCCAACTGATTATAAAGAGGTTCTTACAGTCCAGTAGGTTCACTGTCAGTCACTTTCCTGTTTAAACCCTTCAACAGCATCTCATTGCTCCTTCAGATATCTACAAAACCTTTCATAATCAGGACGCCCACCTATCCTTTCATCTCTGCTCTCTTCCTCACTCTAGTCCTAAATTTTAGTTCCTCAAAAATATCAGATGGTCTTGCCTACTGGATTTCAAGTGTCCTGCTCCATCTACCTAAAATCTCTCCCCTTTTCAAGCCTCATTTCTCCAGTTCTCCTTTTATGCCAATGAAGATTCTAAGGCCCAGAGAAGTGTGCCTTTCTAGGAAACAAAACTATGTCAACAGCTGAAGTTCATCAGGCAGCTCACCATAACGCAGTGATCCCTCACACCTGGTACTCTATTGAAAGCTATAAGGCTATTTCCCAGAAAACAACCAGGCAAAAAAAAAAAAAAGAAAGAAAGAAAAAGAAAATTTTCAGGGTGTTTAAAAACGCCTGCAGTTCAAACTTGAATTCCAGATTAAAAGACAAGATTACTGGTCTGGGGTTGTTGGGACGATTTGGTTTTACCACTACTGTGCGACCTCACGAATTTAGTGGCCTAAATTCTCTGAGCCTCAGTGCCCTCTATAAGACTGCGGAGATGCAGTATGTCCCCCCAACACGATAAAGGGTCCAAGCCCAGAGCTACTCGCTGGAGATAACCAGAGATCCCGGCTTTTCACGCGCACGCGGCTGCGGGACAGGCAAAGGACAGCCCTAGCGGAGACCCGAGCATGCGCAGGCGCCGCGGCCCGCCCTTCTCCGTAGCGACAGCTTTTGGGGCACCGCCTCCAAGGTCCGCTTCCCGGCCCCTTCCGCTCCTCGCGTGCCCGGCCCTCACCTCTACGGTCGGGATCGGTGCAGCCAGCTGCTCCGCGCTCAGGTTTCCAAACTCCTCCGCCAGCACGTCCATCCTGCTCACGAAGAAGGAAGAAGCAAACAGAACTGCCACGCCCGCCTTCGCTGTCGCTGCGAAACGCAGCACCCCTGGAGAGCGGTGCGCGGAGGTCTAAATGGTCCCCGCGCGCAGGTTAATTGAACGTGCAACAGAAAGGTTCCGCATGCTCCGGACCCGAACCTGCGGTGGAACCCGGATGTGGCGGAGGCGAAGCTGGGAAACTGCGCCCCCTGGTGTCTGATGGAAGTGTCGCCCGGGTAATCCTAAACCCCAGAGACGAAGTTCATTTCCACTTATCCGGTAATTGAGACCAATAGAGCATATTGGTTGCAATTTTAAAATAATTCAAAGAAAAGATTAAATGGATAATATGCGCAGCTTGAGCCGTTGAGACAGATAACTCATTCAATTTAGTCCGAAACTGCAGGTTGTATAATATGGAAAAATAGGAAACTTACCAGATGCCTAGTAGTAGGGGATTTGGTTTAAAAAAAATTATGGTACATGCATGTGATAGAATATTATTCAACTAGTAAAATTACCATTAAGTGAGGAGGTATTAACTCCCTACAGAGTAGAACATAATAGGACAGCAATTAAAACAGTTATATTCTAAAAGGACTGGACGTTAGATCTTGGAATACATATCAGATATCAGTACGTGAAGAAATTTGATATGAAAAGGTAACATTTTAAATCGGTAGAAGATGGATTATCCAAAAAATGTTGTTGGAAAAGCTGATAAGCCATTTATAAAAAAAAATACATTGTAACTGCTATATGTATGAAATATTTAAATGCTAATGAACTTTAGAAGATGTAAGTGAATATTCACAACAGTGGTGTTGAAGGCAACACAATTTATGGATTTCATAATATAATTATAATGGTAGTTTTATGATTCGATGAAAATTATATAATTCTAATGGTAGTTTTATGATTCGATAATATGTTAAAATTACCATGGATAGACCTTTTTTTTTTTTTTTTAAGCAAGATGGCAGAAGACAAAGGCTTGGTCTCCCTTATTTAAAATGAACTCACAAAGCAATAGGAAAAAGTCCCACTGGGAAAACAAAGCAGAAGATACCAACAGTTATTTAATGGGTATGGGGTTTCAATTTGGGAAGATGCAAAAGTTCTGGAGATGGATGGTAGTGATGGTTGCACAACAGTGTGAATGTACTTAAGACCACTGAAAGGTATCCTTAAAAATGGTTAAAATGGCAAATTTTATGTGCGTATGACCACAGTAAATTACGGAAATACACATTTGCCATTTTCTCATCATGAATGTATAGGCCTTGCACCAGGTTAGCCTAATTTCTGAATTCACTACCTCAAGCAAATTTCAGTGCCTGTATCTTCTAAGTATAGTGCAGATGTGTGAAAGTAGAAGGAAAAGAATAATCACCTCCAGCTCTTGGAGGCCTTACAGGTGACGCAGAGAGATACGCTTTTGTATCATCCTTATGAATTACCAGAGGCCATCCTATTGAGCATCTGATCTAGCCTGGATGGGGCTGTAAAGTGATTTTTGACAGAGATCTCAAGGTTGGCTCAGACGTGTTGGCTTTCTGCTATCAAAGTGGTTCTCCAGCTTTAGCCTGCATCACCTGGAGAGCTTGTTAAAACAACCTCCACTTTCTGATTTGGTAGGTTCGTTATGGGGCCTGCAAGTGTGCATTTCTAATAAGTTCCCAGGTGATCAAACTTTGAGAATCACTCTCTAACATAAGACTTATCTCTTAATACCATTACCTCTTTATATGTCTTAGCTCTCCTTCAGACTAGAAGCTTCCAGAACAAGGACCATCTTCTCTGTCTTTGAATGCCCATGTTCTAACTCACTGTTTGTTCCTGAATAAATTTATGTTGCAAAAAAAATTTGGAAGAAAAACATGCAGTGAGTGATAATAAATTTTGTATTATATTTCAAATTTTTTAAAATCCTAATTAAAAAAAAATTTTTTTTTAATTTGTCTTGGAAAGAGGAGGATGTGATAGCCATGGTCCCTGATTCCTACATGGCAGTAGTTGGCTAATGCTGAGTGGTGTGGGCCCTTAGAACACAATTGCCACAGTCCTACCTTCATTACACCTGCCTGGCCCCTGACATATCGGCACGTGCACCTCCAGGTCAAATCCATGAATTCTTTTCTGATCTCCTAAGGGGCTGAACTTTTAAAGCCGAAAAGCCAAAAACAGTCTCCTGATTTCTCTGTCTTCTGCTGTCACATCCTTTTTCTGAAGTCGTGGTACAAAGAGGCTGATGGTTTGAACTGACAGCTGGGCAATTAGGGAAGGGAAATCTCAGAGGGGAAAATGGTCGATGTCTTGGACTGCTATCCCATCACTTATATAGGAAATGTTTTGGTAGCCAGATGAGACAGTGACCAATGCCGTGGGGAGTGGGGAGAACGGTGGGGCGCTGGTTAAAGGAGGATAAAAGAAAGGGAAAAGCAGGGGTGTCTAAGCTGGGCCTGGAAATAGTAGAGCATCAGTTTCCTGAGTGTTTACTCTTTGCCAGACTTTAGAATCCCACTTTATATGCATTCTCTGATTTAACGATGAACCCCTGGGGATGAGTATGATTATCCCCACTTGACAGGTAAGAAGACTAAGGCTCATAGGAGTTAAAAAATTTGCCAGGCAGAGCTAGAATTTAAATTTATAATGATCTGATGCCAGAACCCTTGCTTTTAATCACTCTTATAACACCACACTGAAAGGGGAGTGGGGTGGGGCGGGGGAGGGTGGCAGAAGATGTTTCAAGCAGAGAAGAACAGTCTGAGCAGTGGCATGAGGGCTTTAGATGACATAATACCACGTTCTGGAGAGCGTGGTTCTCCCATAGGACTGTCAAGGGACGTGTCTATAAATTACACTAGAAAAACCCGCCAGGGCTGCCCATTTTTTGCCTTTATGTCATCTTAAAAGTACACCTTCTTATGACAGGCTTCAACCTGAAGACACTAGAAACAAAAGAAAAAGATGATCCTCTCTTCAAAAGCTTCATGCATTCAGGCTGGGAAAAAAATATGTGTGATCCTGACTTCTGTACTCAAATAAATTCATAATAGAACTAGAGAAGGCCAGAACAATGTTGGAGAAAGAATAAGGGCTCTTCAGTCTGAAAAGGTGAAGGCAAAGGGGGAGTCCTTGAAGTGTCTTATTTCACAGACAGCAAGGTGAGGAGGAATGTGATTGGAAATCTCTAATCAGAGAACATTCTGCATTTTGAATAAGACTAGTTAGTCCACAGAAACCGCTAGCCACCTGCCATGCCCATAGGCCTTTCTCTGAGAAGCCTTGCTTGGTATCACGTGACATTATCATCCTGCCAAAAGCAGTAGGGCCAGCAGTCTGCCAGCGACAAGCCATCTAAGGAGCCAAGGTGGCTTGTCATGAGACCCCTACTCAGTGAGGGACAGTGGGAGATAGGCATGTCCATACTGAGTAGTGGCAAATAGACTCAATTATATTCTCTCTCTCCTGGGATGTTTTTAGTTGAGATGAACCAGAAGGGAGAGCAGCAGCACAAAGCAGAAGCGGAGACGTAAACGCCACATCAGCTCTTGATAGCAGCACGACAATGAGAAATACTTGTCATGGGATCACCCAGGGAAACCAGTGCAGCGGAGAGTTAAGAGCACACATTCCAGGTTCAGCTCCTTGGGTTCAAATGCACTTACCAGCTCTGCGACCTTGGATGACTTCCTCGGCCTTTCTGCGTCTCATTTTGCACATATGAAAAAAAATGGCCGAGCCTGCCTGCCAGCCTGTCGTGCAGTGATGTGATAACATCTCTATAAAGTGCCTCCGGTGGTCCTTGCCACAGGGTCAGTGGTTGGTGGCTATTTGTATTTTATTATGTTCTGAAAAAAAAAAAGTGCATCCAGGTTTTCCACCAAGTCTGGCAGCGCAGCTGCTGGGACAGATTGCTGGATTTTCTTTCTTTTTCATAAAGCCTTCCCACTAAATCCCCAGGTCCCTTTCCTTTGAAAGCGGAAAGGGGCTAACAGAGTAAGCTTAGAACTGAAAAGATAAAGCTTCCCTTCAAAAACAGAGAACAAGAGGCACGTGTTGATAGTACAAGCATACTCTCTGAAAGGTTAGGTTAAATCGTGGAGAATAAAGTTATAATTGATCAAAAGGACATCAGAACGTGTTGAGTTTTGTCACTATCCTTTGAAGTTGACATCAAGGACAATAACCACAGCCTTCTACATAGCCTTGAGTGTCTCTGCCAATGACAAGATTAGGCTTAATGGACCATGGTTCTGATGAGATATGACAATTTTTGTTCTTGTGTACTTAAATGCTTAATCATCCCATCTCACATACTAAAACCTCTTGACGCTTGAAAGAGATTGAGGACTAATAAATTACCATTATTATAATGTAGTCTGGCTGCATTATGCTTTAGCATTTGCAGATGGTTGCAAGTACATTACCTCACTTGAGTTTCACAATATTTCCGTGAGGTAGACAGGTTAGTAGGGTAGGTAGGTAGGGTAGGAAACCTCTGGGAAATACAGGGAGATTAAAAGACTTGGCTGAATTCATATAACTATTAAATAGTAAAAGGGAACTCACACTCAGGTCTTATGACTTTCAGTCCCCATGTTACTTTTACTAAAGGAGTGGAATACTTTGCAACTTAACATCCTCAGAAGTACAACAGGCTGAACTTTAGTTGCGAAAAGGGGTCAAACCAGAAGTAAAAATATGTTGTACAAAAGGTAGACTCCCCAAGCCCATGGCATACTTGGCCAGTCAGACACAGAACTCTCTTCTGCTAAGCCTGGATCTTGCTTCAAAAGCCTCTCAGCACAGTGCTCTGAGGAGCCACTGCTAAAATCAGAGCAGGCACATGATTTTAAACTTAGTTTTAATGCAAAGACGGTTCGTGGGGCATATTCAAGGACATTGAACGATTATCAGTATTTGTGTCAGCCTCTGTCTCCTGGGTGCATTCTCCTGACTTGCAGTTAGGAGGAAGCCACAGGATTCGGCTCTGGAATAGACCATGAGTGGAGGTGGGCAACCCTTTTTGTTCCCTGTGAGTGAATGGAGAAAACTGAAGGTGTAGGGGACAGCTGAGTCACAAGATGGTGAATGGAGTAGCACCACCCTCGCTAACCCACTCCCTGCTTTGAACTATAATTTGAGATATAAGGCTCTACTGAGGTCCCTGTGACTTGGGCACTATTTATTTGTTCAGCTGTTCATCTACACATCCTCATGAAGGTCTACTTCACGGGACTATGCCGTTCCTTGAATCATCGTTCAGTGTCATTCTCAGGCAGGGCTTGACTTGGGTGGTCTCCTCACACATCCCCTACGTTCAAATTGTAAAGCCCTCATGAATGTACAATAGAAGGATTTGTTTTCCTGCTCCTCAGCATACCCTTCCCATTTGGGAGAACGCCCCAGGGGAGTCTTAAGAGTCAGCTACTCGTATCTCATTTTCTCTCCTCCAAATGAGAGCCTGGGCACTTGACCTAGATTCTTCCAACTGAATGTTAGTATCCAGGGCTCTAAATCTTGAGCAAATGAGGCAAAGAAGCAAGGACAGTCGAGAAGCCAATCCTTGAATCCACACACTGAATCCAGTGTGGTTGGAGTTGGCATTGCCTTCGCTCTACCCATTTTTCAAGCCTGATTCCCCAGATCAAGTAGATTCTGTGAGGCACTTAATATCTATTCAATAAACTCCTTTCTGCTTCAGTTAGCCAGAGTCCTTCTACTGCTTGAGCCATATGTTCACATGTAAGTGCCTGTATGCATATGCACACATACACAGGAATATTCCAGCACCAACAGCAAGTGTTCTTTGCCAGGGCAATCTTTCCAAAAGGATAATTTGTTCATAACATTCTCCTGTTTCAATAGAGTCAATGATTTTGTTTCTCTCAGGACAAAAACGACACATTTTAGCATGACACCCCAGAACCATTTTACCTTTCTGGTTTCACCTCTCATCACTTTCTTCTACTGTACGCTGGTCCCTGGGCCTGTTCTTGCCATGCACTTGGCCCTTCTCTGTCCCAGCCTCTTGGCAATTTCCTGCCTATCCTTCAAGTTCAAGCTTAAGAATGACCTCCATGAAAGGGTTTGATGATTTTTCTTCTAGCACCCTGTGTACCTGTTGTACAGCCCTTTTACACTTTCTTGTAATCATTCACAAATTTGTCCTTCACACTAGGTAATAAACTTCTTGAGGACAGTGTCTGTCTGGTCATCTATCTGTCACAACACCTAGGCTACTTCTCGGCACATAGTAGATGTCAAGAGGCGTTTGTTGATTGACTGAATGAACGTGACCCAATGTCTTCAAGGCTCTGATGATCAGCAGAAGAATCATTCTAGAACAAGCACAATGAAGATTGTGCCGTTTCCCAGCCCCAAGCTACCTGAAGGTGGTTTAGAAGACAGAGACACTAGCTATGTTGAAATAATGTTTAATGTTTAAAATTTAACAGTGCACACAATACATGTTTAAGCAGTAGAAGAATGAAAATGTGTGTATGCTGTTGAATAAAATTGGCATTACAAAACAAGACCATGTTAAGAAAACCTTAAAAGTAGAAGTAAACATTTAGGTAAAAACCAAATAAACAGCATGCTAAGGGATAAGATTTTAAAATCCTAATAAATGTAGTTGCTAAATCTAGACTTGAGACATTGAGATTTACTTTGCCACTTAAAAAAAGGGGGGGAAAAAAGCAGAATGCCCTTCATTTTAAGTGCATTTTAAAAAATGTTTGCACATTGTTTTCCTGCTGGCAAACGCAGTATAATCAAGTATGTGAGAATACCAGCTGGATTCCAATCTGATGATTAAAAAGTGCACCTGGTCTTCCTGTTAAGTACACAGTTCACCCCAGAAAGCGACCAAAAAAAAAAAAAAAATCACACAACACAGTAATGTCAGACCCTCTCTGCTGCCCATGCCCCAAAGTGAACATAGTTGAAAACTAAGAGAAAATGAAAACAAAAAGCTTCAGCACCTTATGGTTTCTAAGCGTGGGAAAGAATGGGCAGCGTGGAAGCTCAGAAGAGGGAAGAAATGGGTAAGACCAATAACGTGCGCTCGGTAAAGTTTCCACGCACACACAGCGACTTTAATGGACCGAATGGGCTGGTTTACGTATTGGTCGTGTGAGGGGGCAAAAAATTGGCTTTCAAAATTTCTTCAAATTTTGGCAAATCTCTCCAAAACAATGAAGATTATTCATGCAAGCATCTCCTAGAACTTTGTCAAATAAAGGAGTAGCACCATAATGGTGGGGGTCGTGGTGAGGAGAAGGGGGAGAGGAAGGAGGGAGAAGTCCCTCTGACTTCCTACCCACTCTTCCCCACCAACCTACGAAGGTTCAACGAGTCTTTAGAAAACAAAACAATCAAAACTGTTCTATGCGAAGAGAGCACTTTCTAGGCTGCGTCTGCCCAAACTGTAGTGCCTCCCTTAACACTTCGGAAGTATGTGATTCCAGGTCAGGCAGGTTTCTCTCCCATCCAACGACAGCTACTGCCAGCTCAGCCAAGTTTGCTTTAATGCTCAAGAATGTCAACTGGTACCGGTACTTAGCAGAGCACCGTGGTCATAGAGGGGTAAGGATTTCATCAGCACAGAAGGCATTTTTAACAAGTTATGATGTTTAAAAAAATCCAAATTTAAACTATTTGTTTTTGATCTTCACGGAGAATGAGGATCTCCTGGGCATCTCGTTTTATTAGCTTCCCTTCTTACAAGTAAACCAAACCATTCCTGCTTTTTGTAAAAATATTAAAATCTTAGATAAACCTTACCAATAGCCTGAGAAATGCTAAGACATTCACTAAGAGATTTGTGCAAAATTGTTTCTCTCAGAGAGCAGGATAAATTACAAGAATGGACAAATCTCCAGAATAAAATTTTAGAAGAGATTTGTTTCTACTTTCACTAAATGAACAAGGGAGGTTTTATCTAAAAATTGCATATAGCTTTAAATAGATTTAATAAATTTAAATTCTATGCAAATACTGACAATTGGAATTATAAAATGTGAATGGGTACATTTGTGGAATTTTAGGATTCATTATGTAAGTTTCTATTACACATTAACAAAATTTCATTGTACATTTAAAATACAATTTTGCTTACTTCATATCATATATTCAGAACATCAATCTCCTTAGTTATTCTCGTAACTTTCAACCCTTTAAGTTGTACCAAAATTAAAAATCATTAGGTTTGAGAGTGACAAGTGAGAAAATACAAGTCTTTAAGGGTTGAATGGATAAGCCAGATATAAATGCTTAAGGAAACATAAGTATTATATAGGTAATAAAATTAATTACAAATTACTTTCTGTTCATGAAAAACATCTCTTCTGAACTTGAAAATGATGCATGAAAAAAGTCTAGAGGATGGATGTGTGTGTCTTCTGCAATGCTAATATCACTGGCTTGCACAGATTCGGGTTAACACTGCATGACGGACGGGACTGAGAATGTGCCACATCTGTAATGCCTTCGCTGGAAACAGACTTGGTACCTAAGTGCTGGGTTTCCAAGCTTTTATCCAATGTCAGTCGCTTTAGTTAGCAGAAGCTGAAGCCTCTGCCTTCCCCATGGCTTCCTCACCGAAGAGCAGCTTTCGAAGTATATTTGCATAAAATGGTCCATACACTTGTTTGTTGAGATTCACGATGTTTGCATATTGACAGCCTAGCACTTCCAGCTCCTGCTGAATGACAGCAAGGCCTCCAGGCACGGGAGGCATGCATTTCTGAGGGCTAGGAAGACAAAGTAGGTTCTTCATGTACAGCTGGATTCGTTTATCTGAGGAGGGGAAAGAAGATATCTTTATCTGTCCGTTATTAAAGCCTGTAATTTTTTTCAATGAGAATGGTAATTACAGTACATGGATTACAACAATATTCCCAATTCTTTACCTTCCCTGTATCCATGCCCTTTACAAGGTAGCTCTGCAGCTCTTCCATCAAAGGCTGGATTCCCCATGTCTTGAATTGGGGCTGGCCTTAAGACTTGCTTTGGCCAGTATAGAATGCAGCAGATGTGCCACTATGTTCCAAGCCAAGGCCTCAAGAGGCATGGTTTGCATCTGCCCTTTCTACCTAACATGTGAACAAGCCTGGGCTTGATGAAAGACAACATTGAGGGACGCCTAGCCTTTCTATCTCAGGCTATTGTTATCAACCTGTAGAACCGACCCCGGAACACTTGAGAGAGCCCAGCCAAGATCAACAGGGCTACCGACCCAAGCCACGGCTGACCACAAATGCATGTGTGAGCCCAGCAAGACCAGCTGCCCACAGACTTCTGAGCAATGCTACTTTTTTTTTTTTTTTGAAGCTATATGTTTGAAGGCAACTTGTTTTAGTAATAGCTGACTGATAAAAAATGGAGAGCATTTTTGGGGTAAGGCAGGGCATCTTTTAAAAAACACAATACTTACGTCCATAATTTTAATTATGTACACTAAAGCTGAGTTTGCAAACTGGCACTACCAGTTTGGCCCACACTGTGTTTTTTTTAAAAAAATAAAACCATTTAAAATCAGGGATATTCACACGGAAATCCAAATTTCTGGTTCCTCTTGAAAACACTAGCAATCTGGCAAACTTAGGGTCCCAAATTACCACCTGGCAAGGGTGACCGCGCTTCCAGGTTTTCCCAAGATGGCTGAAGTTTACACCTGTTGTCTTGACATAATTAAAAGGAATGCTCTCAAAGGTGTCCTGGTTTGGACAATAAATTACATATTCCCTCCACACGTGCCAACAATCTGGAGGCACTGAGGAAGGGCCATCTCGACTGGCATTTCCGTTTGCTATCTTCTCACCACTGTTGCTTCATTGCTTCGATGTGTTTGAGACTACTGCCCAAAAGCATGCAAATGCATAAATAAATTAGGCCGCAGAAGTATTAGACAAATGGTATCAGACAACCCAGACCTGCTACAGCCCATACTGTTCCAAGGACTTTCTCTGGCCTTGGAAACAGAAAAATAAGAAGGTTTACTAAGGAGAATAAACTCTATCAAATACAGACAACTATGACATTAATGAAATTCTTATTTCCAAACGCTTCTTCCAAAAGTTACACGTTCCTGCCAGATGTGACTTAGGACTCGAAAGTTCCCAATATTCCATGTCCATGTTTTAGCCACAACTGTTTCCTCTTACTAGAATGATTTCCATCTCACTACCTCTCTGCCCCAAGACAGAGAGCATCCTTTAATGCCAAGCCTGAAGTTTCCTCCTTCTGGGGTTTTCCCCAACATCTGTCAGACTATCGCACCATAGTCCTGTTACTTGAGAATGTGTCTCTCTCCTGATGAGACGGAGCTCTCTGAGGGTGGCAGCTATCTCTATGTCCCTGGTCTAGCATGTGGCAGGCACATCACAAATGCTGACTGAATCAAAGAGAAAATGGAATGAAACAGGTCTGTAAAGATCAATGCCAAACGGAAAACCGTGGGAGTCAGGAATGGGGGCTGGAGATGGCAAAGTTTACTTATGCCTCATCTGTCAATCTGTCAACCAGAAGAGATTATTCATGGATGTCATTTCTGTACAATTAAAAATTATTTTTAAAACCGTAGATTGCTATAAGCCTGCAAATAATCTACACAGTAGGTAATCTATAAATAATTGTTACCTGGCTTTGGTATGCATTTGAAAAAGGAAGGTTTGAAAGAAAACTTATCTAAGAAAGAAAACTTGTCTTTTTAAAAGGCTAAGAACACAGTGGGCATTGTACTTGCATTGTAAATAAAAAGCGCATCAACTAAGAATAAAAGGAGGCAGATCATGGGTACTGCGAACGGGAGGAAACCGTGGCTAATGCTGGTTAGCACTCTAAGTGCTTAATTTATTCCAACTCCTCCGTGGGCAGAAAATTAAGAATCAATTGTGTCCTAAATTTCCCGTTAGACTGGTTGCCAGACTCTCCGGAGCCCAGGTCTATTTTTCATCACAATTATGGTCCAAACAGTTTCAGGCGAGATTGTTTTAAAGAATACAACTCTTTCAAAACTGTTATTATGCTGACAAGTGGTTCTGTCTCCTCTGTGGATGAGTCAGTTTTTAGGCCAAGACTAAAAGTGACAGAAGCATTTGTCCAGTTAGGAGCAGCCAAACAGGGCTCCTGCCCAAGGCGTGCACTTGGCTTCTAGAGTCCAAGGAGAGCCGCTCAAGTGAGTCATTCAAGTTGCTAGGCAACAATAATTTGAATGAGGTTTAAAAATGCTTTCAATTTAAAAAAGAACAGGAAAGTGGGACTGGGGAAAATAGCATGGAAAAAAGTTGCTCTACCGGATTTTAAGAGGCCACCTCGGGTGGGGCATCTCCTGAGCCCCAGCTTCTGTCCCCCTTCTGCCACTGAAAGTACTTCCCTTATCTAAAGCAAGGGCACAGAGGGCACCCGGATGCTCTGGCCACCCCGCCAGCAAGCAGCGGAGCTCCCGTTCTGACTGCAGTGCCCACCAGAGCAGTTAAGAATACGAGCTCCGGAGTCAGGCAGGCTCCGTAAGAACCCCTGCTCTGCGACTGGCTCGTTATGTGACCTCGAGGGAGAGTCACTTAACCACTCTAAGTCTCCACCCATTCGTCCCTTCCACAAATATTCACTCAATGTCATCTTCAGGCCCAGTGTGGTACAAGGACACAGCAGCGCACATATGCGCCCCGTGCCGTGAGGCCTGCACACCAGTGGGGGCTAGCGGTACGTGGCAGACAGCAGACAGTCTGCCCCTCTGCCTCCAAGGAACGCCATCCTCCAGGTATTAGCCGTTCAGCTGGAGACTGGGCTGTGAGGACAGGCACACATCAGCAATGAAGGTTATGCTGCACAGGGAGGGCTCAGCCACAGGCGGCTCTGGTCATGCTGTGTCTGTTACTGTTATCAGCTGTCACCTCTCACCAGCCTGCAGTGCTGCACACCAGACTGCTCTTTTCTGGGGGAGGGTTCAAGCCTTGAGCTATTAAGTGGCCTGTGTGGTCTTGATCTCTAGCATTCCCTGTCCCCAGAGATAAGGATGAGAGAAACGACTTGAGAGCCTCAAATAACACATATTTGTATTCTTAGGGAAGTTCAAAAACCTGCGGATTAGTCCTAGAATATTGGTACATATGTTCTAGTCTACATCTTCCTCCTTCTAGTCTTTATTCCTTACCTGCTGCAGTAGACACTTGCTTTGTGACTTCTACCCCTTCTTTTGAATACAGCACTGCATTTTGTTTGCGGGAAACTACGGCTCCCCTTCTCAGACCAGGTGTTACAGAGAAAGCTGACCTGCCCTGGCTCCAGGAGCCGAACACACATCTTGAGTCCAAGTTCCTTCTCCTCCGGCCACCATGGCTGATTTGGAATGGGACATGACCTGTAGTCAGCCTAACTGGAGCAAATTAGACTCAATGTTGGGGTCATTATGTGAGCTAACAGGGCAGCCGGCTCCTAGATTTTTTGCTTGACATACACATGGAAAGCTGTCTTACTATGATGGGAAGAGACTGCGAGACAGCCAGCCCAGAGGAAGGCAGTGCTGAGGGCCTGGAGGTGGGGAAACTAGGACCAGGGACACAGTTTCAGCTCTTACAAACAGCACCTACCTGCAGCCAGCCCTCCCTCTGGCTTTTTCGGTTATATGAGAAAATACATTCCCTTGTTGCTTAAACTAATTTAGAAATTTAGATTCTCTGTCACAGGTAACAGAAAAAGTCCTAACTGATACACTGTCCGTTTTCCCAACTCATCACACACCCTGACAACCCGATAGTCACTTTCTAGCAATCAAGTACAAAAAAAGCCCATGCACCATGCTTCCCAGTTCCACTGCCTTTTCTTTTTTTCTCCACTGTCTCTTTAAGCCCGATCCAAGAAGGGGCCTCAGGGGGCTTAGGCTAGCTCACAACAGAACCGATATCTACTTTCCATGAATATACTGCCACCTGGTTTGGATCGTATTGAATCTGGAATTCTAACATTACTGGCATTTTATTGTCTTCATAAAAATTTATTGGCTGGATAGTAAGATAGAAGCCTTGAAATCCCCCCACTCCACTATATATGCACAGAGAAGTCGTGAGTCTCAAATCTTTGAAAATATTACTTTTTCCTATTTCCAATTATTTATTCTCCGAAAGAAGCAGATAATCTGTTTAAGACTAAATTTTGACTGACCATCAGTCAAAACCAGCAAGTTAAAGCAAATTGGTTTTGAGGCAGATACCAACAAAAACATGAGGACCCACCAATCAAAGACCGGATAGGATTGTCCTCCTCTTCGATGCTTGAAAATTGACCTAAAAGATTAGCTTGAACCTCAGTGTTTAAGGTTGGTAAGCCTCTCTCCATCAGGGTCTTGTTAACCTCAGCACAAGTCTGAACACCAATAGAATTCAAGACTTCCTTCAAGTTAGAGGTCCTGCAAAACATAAAACAAAATCCCATCAGGGAGAGTTTTTGTTCCTCAGTTTTATTGTTGATGTTTTAATATACCAACTTATTTCAAATATCTATCAATTTTTCTTATATAGACAACAATTACTTCTGTTAGAATGAACTTAGAAAATAGTAATTCCTCCCAACCACTAACCCTTGTAGCAGATTTTACATGCTTAAAACAATTAATTCTGTACACGGTGTTTATATAGGAAAGCATACATAGAAAAATGTGGTTACTGAAAATAAGTTTACAATTCCATTTTCATGTAGGGCTATCAGAGAGAAAAAGAAAGAACCTATTTACTCTTAAATCCTTTAGTCTGAGTAGATTTGTTCATAGATTTTTTTTTCTTTGTAGCTTTTAAAATGAGATAAAATCAATTCTTTTATCAGTGCCTGAGCACTGAATTTATAACACCAATCAAAAACAAGAAATGAAATATTCAGAGTCAATACCACAAATTACCTAAAACTTTTGAAATACCACAATCAAAAATAAAAAGCTCCTCCTCATTGCTACTTTCCAGTAACTGATCAACAATGCAAATAAAGAGAATCCAGAAATTTGTAAAAAGTAATTAGCAGTGAGTTAGTAATAGGTAAGGAAATACAAATAATTGGAAAGTGCATTTGTTGGGTCCACACTATTGAGGAATAATAATTGAAAAAATGCATTTCACTATCCAGAAAGGGTCTTTAAGATATCGCTGTTCAAAATTGGAATTAAAGGATGAGAGAAAGGCCCAATGAGAGGAAGCAGTGAACACAGTGGTTACAGCATAAGCCATGGTGTCACATAGACCTGGGTTCAAATCCTGACTCTGCCACTAAACTTGTTATGTGACTATATTAACTCTTGGCAGATTGTCAGGCATGTAGTAAATGCTTAAAGAGAAGAAAAAGAACAACAATTAGAAACAAGTCCTTGGTGTTCTGCCTTCACTGAAATTTGTTATAAATCCACACTGGACGTGCCTTTGGGGTTGTAGAACCCAAAGTAGATTCTTCATGACAAAATTTTCACCTCCTGACTTTTACCCAACTTCTCCACAGCTTCCTCCTGCTTTTAATCAGTGAGTTCTTAGGCTAAAGGAAAAATAATTTCAGCATAAGCAATGATGCCCTATTTATAATAAAGAAGGCAAAAATTCTTGCTCATTTTCAAAATGCATCATCAAACCAAATATAAATGACATCTGGGTCTACCAACTATTGGAACCATCTGCTTATTTATATTATCGATGTTATTACCCTATCCATAATGGACTACAATCCACTGAGGACTACAATCATTTCCTAACACAGGTAGGGGGGAAGGGAATTAAACAAAACAATAAAACAACCAGATGGGCAGAATAACTATAAAGAGAATGATTTAATAAAGGAATAGTTACTAAAATCTAACATTTACTGACGACTTACTATGTGCCAGTGCACAGTGTTTCACACAAATCACCTTGAGGTCTCCCAGCTCCAAGGCAGGCACAAATGTTATTCCCTTTTTGCAAGTGAAGAAGTGAGGCTCAGGATGATTCAGAAACTCATTCTAGGGTAGGTACATATCAGTCAATAGCAGAGCCGGGATTTAAAACCTGGATTTAGACCTGAAAGCCTGTCCTCTTAGTAATCACGTTGCTATATGGTTTATATTAATACTTAAGCAGCCCTGGGGGTTCTCTAAAGGCTTAAAAAGTTTTCTGTAAAGTAATGGTTACCCAATGTGGGGAAACGCTAAGGAAAGTTGCAAAACCAGAGGTTTCTTTCCATTATAGGTCTTGAGTCCTGACGAAATAAATGGGCCTGGCAGGTCAGCGCAAACAGCAGTAGGAAGGGCAGGGCCTTAGACAGCTGGACCAGAGCTCAGGCCTCGGTTTGCCCTTTTCTTGCTGTGCAGCCCAAGGTAAATCCTCTTCTCTCTCAGAACTTCAGCTCAAAATTATAACTTTAGATTCTGTAACCACTCGGGCTCCTTTTGGCTCTTGATACTCCAGGATTTCATCACGTAGTTTAGGTGCTGAGTGGTGGGCGGGAGTATGAGAGGAAAAGTGCCTCCCCCTCGATGAGAGCGATAGAGCACTGGTCCCTGAAAACACCTGGAAGAGGAACTAGCAGGAGGCACTAACCCACAGAAAATCCCGGGAAACATCTGCTCATTGACAAAGATTAGGAATTTTCTGACTTGGACACGATTCCCACCCAACTGGATGGATGATCGAAATGCAAAATCCCAATAGGCTTCTAATATTCAATAAAGGTATGATACTGGGAAACGAATTGCACAAAAACAAAACCTTCACTGGACTCGTGTAACATCTCTACAGGACAGAGAGGTCTCTACTTCTAAAGACCTCCTAGCAGGTCAGATCTGTAAAGTTAGTAAACATTTCATTACAAAAAAAAAAAAAAAAAAAACGATAGTGTCAGAACAACTCCATTTGGAAAGCCTCTGTAACAGGGCATTCTAAACACGGAGCTTGGTGGATTTCTGGGTTTTGCTTGTTTTTTTCCACAGCACTGTCAAAGACAAGCTTTTGCACACACCCATCCTCAGTGGAAAGACTACACTCACCCTGGCACTTGTCATGGAAAAGACCTCTCCCTTCCTATGAAAGGACATCTAAGCCGTCAGAGATATTAAAAGAAATTCTAGAAAAGAAGGTGTAAGATAAGCTTCTCTAAAGCACGGTCCTGAATATCACATCCAGACGCCCAAGGTTATTCACGTTCTCTGAAACGCACGCCGAGCCTTACTTAACACATGGGGAGCAGATGCAAACACTTGGAACTTACTCTTTGTTCATGCCTTCGAGCAGAACAGCTGAAACCCTTTTTAACCTGGTTGCGAGGTCAGGCAGGCCTTCTGTAATAGCACCCGCTATGCTGTTGGTGATTAGGGACAGGCAGGCAATAAGTTTCAATTGATTCAGCTTTTCTGTCAGTTCCTGAAGACGTGCTCCATCTGTCATCAGTGTCTAGCAATTTATTTAAAATGGAAAAATAGAAAGGGTCACTCAATACCATGAAGATGTAAAACAAGCAGTGTTAGATCCAAACTCTCATTTTTGTCTGGTTTCAGTAACATCATTAAACCGCATGCAACACGAATAGACCAGCTGGTTCACAGTTAGAACTTAAGAATTAAAATAGCGAGAAAACTTCAGGGAAGAAAAAAAATCACTCACCTCTGGTAACTCTTTTTTCTGATAATCCCACTGCAACAGTTTCAAATAACTGTTATTTAGCACCAGTGTAGGCCTCACGCTTGGCTTGGAGTTGTTTTCGGCCCCAGGAGTTAAAGCAGTCTCAGAAAGAGAGAGTAATTCTTCATTTACAGATTCTTTTATCCATTCCGTAGTTTGATCAAGAGCACCTACAAGTGAAAAGTCCACATATTGTCCTACAGCTGATGGACCCTTTCATTTGTGCATTCTATGTGACAGATACTATGTTAGGTGCTGGGCATGAATGAGAAGACAGCCATATGTCAAGAAGCTTAGTCCAGAAGGGGAGACAGACCTGTAAACTAACAGTTACGGCAGCAGACAATGACTACGAGAAGGTACGGTGGGAGCGGACAGAGTAGAGGTTGTCCAGGACACAACCTACGAGGAAGAGCTCCACAAGTGACACTTGAAGATACGAGGCAGATAGAGGAAACGGCTGTCGCCCCAGGCCAGGAGAAGAGCTCATACAAAGACCCATAAAAGTGAGAGAATTTTCTGGCATATGCTGGATGTTACAAGAAAATCTGTCTTGCTAGTTCATAAAGAACTAGGGAGAAGAGCGTGGTAGCACACGGCACTGAATACCGGATAGACAGGCTGTCTCACACATGACTTTGAGTTTTGTGCAGAGAAGGTACTGAGAATAAAGGCATTGATTATTAAGTATTTTTGGGTCCTGGTCCTGTCTGAGTGTCTAATTAGAGCTATGCCTTTCCCAAGACACGTGTGCATGCTGGTGTGCACACTTTTCTGCAGACCCAGTACTAAGGTTTCTCATTGGAAATAAATTGCTTTTTATACCACATTTCTTATAAAATTAGGTATTTGGTAAAATTTATAAGGTGGCAATTGCAAAAAAAAAAAAATGCAGACTGAACACAGGTGCAGATTTTTTAAAAAGAGCCAGAGAATGAAATAAAGAATAGTCACCCTGAAATTCTTCCTCGTACCCAGGACTTAAACAATAGTAATCATGCATAGCTCTGTTTGCCCCACTAAGGCAACACTACCCCCCAAATTTCACAATTTTATTTCTCCTCAGTTGGCAAATGTTCTGGGTTCTTTTAGTTCTGTTTATAAGAGGTAAGACTTGCAGTCTTTTATTTAAAAGATATCCAACAGAGAGAGTGTGTGGAAATCATCATGGATATAATTACAATGTGGCAGTAATACGCATTTATACTACAAGCTTAATCATTTACAGCCGATACTTTTAGAATTTTTAGAAGCCAGTTTTGTTATCTCAAACAAAAGCAACAGTGTAGCATGTGGTTCCCAGTCCTGGCTGATTTTAGAATCACCTGGGGAGTTTTAAAAAGAAAAAAAAATATATTGGGCACAGCTCCCCAAAATTCTGACCTAATCAGTCTGGGGTGGGGCTCAGGCATCTGTGTTCAAACACTCCAAGTGATCCGAGTATGTAGCCAGAATGCAGCATGACTGGTAAAGCAGAAAGAGCACCAGTTTAGAGAGAAGCATTGGCTTTTCTCTAATGGATCTGCTGAGATTTCACTTCCACGAGCTAGTTCATTAACTGCTGTACGTGGCTCCAAAAGCAAGGGCAACCCCGTGAGGCAACTGTACCCTCAGTTTTTCACATGGACAGTAATAAGAGTCGTTCTATTCACTTATTTATTCAAAGGTAACAGAGCACCTACTATACTCCAGGTACTGCACCAAGTGCTGGGGAAACACTTGATGAGTAAATAGTCCCTGCGCTCAAGAAGCTCCTAGCCGACACGAGAGAGAAACACAAGAACAGGCAATGGCTTTACAGGTCTGTTTGCCTAAGAATTGCCCAGCGCAGTGCAGGGCCCAAGAGGGCTGTACCTGACTTTTATTCTCCACCAGTAGTACATGCTCCTGCTGAGGAGGGTTGGTCTAACCCACTCTGAAATGACCTCTGATTCTCTAAATCCAAATCCTGTCAGTCGTTAATGGCCCTGCCCAAATCCTTCTCCCTGTGGGAAGCCTTTCTTGATTGTCTGGATCCATCCTTCTCTCCCCCTTCTCAGAGCACCTGCCTTTGAATTTTTGATCTGGCTGTCATTTCTCTTAAACAGCTGAACTGAAAAACAGCTTCTCTATTTTTCAAAAATAGTCATTAAACATTTCACATGCCTTTATCTCATTTTCATCTCACTAGTGAGATCTCTGAGAGTCCAATATATTTATTTCTCTTTCCTTTGACTTAGCTCATAGCATAACTTAATAGATGTGTGAAATGTTTGGCTTTGTCTTAGCAGACCCATTTGCTTTGGAAACTAATCGGATATTTATTTTTTCAGTAGTATTTGTCACATAGTAGGTGTTCTGAAAGCCTCTGCCATCTATATGTAGCATAAGAGACTCGGTAGTTTTCCAATTTAATTCACCGTCTCTGGAGGCAACCACGGGCTTAAGGGTTGGCTCAAATAGTCTCCTTCAGACTGACAAATTGATTTGGTCCTATATGCCTGTATTTACCCTTCCTTTCTCACTCTCATCCAGTAAAATATGTACTAATGTACATAGTCCATGCAAATTGAACTGAAAGACACAGGGAGCTTTGTGCAGACTCTTTGATAAAGCAGAGGAGGGAACACTTTCCCATTCATTTGAAGAGGTCAGCTTTGCCCTGATACCAAAATCAAGCAAAGACATAAGAAAATTATAGAGCAACAACTTTCCTAAATGCAGATGCAAAAATCCTTAAGAAAGCATTAGCAAGGTAATAAGGTAAAAATAATACACCAGGACCAAGGGGTGGGACAAGCACCTAGGATTGTGAGGTTGGTTTAACATTAGAAAAAAATCCATCACTGTAATTCACTATAACAT
Source organism: Eonycteris spelaea (assembly GCA_003508835.1). NCBI lineage: Eukaryota > Metazoa > Chordata > Mammalia > Chiroptera > Pteropodidae > Eonycteris > Eonycteris spelaea. The sequence goes on from PUFA01000023.1 coordinate 5,460,244, forward strand.
AGTAAAGGAAAAAAAATAATCATCATCATCATTTTGGAATATGCAGTAAAAACGTGTGTCCAAATTTAACATGTGACCCATTTAGAGAAAAACTCTCAGCAAACTAGATGAAAATATCCTCAACCCTCCACCTCAAAAAAAGATCTCTGTGAAAAGCTGCAGCTAATATCTTACCCAATGGTCAAACAGTGAACATTCTTTCCCTAGAAAGGCAAAAATGGCCTCTTAGTGCAGCAAGACAAGAAAAAGAAATAAAAGGCACGCAGATTTTTCTGAAAAGAAGTAAAACTGTCTCATAGGCAACGTGACTGTACATATAAAAAAGCCTAAGGAATACTCCAGAAAGCTATGAGAATAATTTAGCAAAGTCTCAGGATGCAGTCAATATTCAAAAATTAATTATATTTCCATATACTAGAAAATAAAAATTTCACAAAAATACCACTTATAATAGCATCAAAAACATAAAACAAATGAAATTAAATTTAACAAAATAAGTACAAGACTGGCACACCAAAACTAAAATATATTGCTGAAATAAAGAATATTTAAGTGGAGATATCTAGCTCATAGAGTAACAGACTCAATATTATTAAGATATAAATTCAACATAATTCCAATCACCATCCCAGCTGGCTTTTTTTGCAAACACTGATAAGCTTATTAAAAATGCATATGGAAATTCAAAGGACCTAAAATAGGCAAAACAAATTTGAAAAAATAGAATGAAGCCGGAGGACTGACATGCCTGATTTCAGGATAGTGTGGTAATGGCTAAGAGCAGATACACAGATCAACGGAAAAGAATAAATAATCCAATAAAAAGGAATGAAGTATTGATATGTGCTACGACATGGGTAAATCTTAAAATCATTATACTTGGTGAAAGAAACCAGACACAAAAAGCCACAGTGTATAATTCCATTGATATGAGATGTCCCAAACTGGCAAATCCACTGAGATAGAAAGATCAGTGGTTGTCAGGGGCTAGGGGAAGGGAAGAATGGGGAGATATTACTAATAGGTACGGACAAGATTTCTTTCTGGGGTGATGAAAATCTTCTGGAATTAAATATCGGTGATAGTTGCATAACCTTGTGAATATACTAAAAACCACTGAATTATATACTTTTAAAAATTAATTTCATGGCATGTAAATTATCTCAATAAAAAAAAATAAAACTTCAGACAGAATAGACCTACAAATGTATGGTCAACTGATTTTCATTGAAGGTGCCAAAGCCAATTCAATGAATAAAAAGGTAACTCTTTTTCAACAACTGGTGTGAGAATTAGAGATATGTAAGGAAAAATATGAACCTTGAAATACATTACCTTGAAATGGTTCATAAGTCTAAAACTATAAAACTTCTGGAAGGAAACATCCAAAAAATTCTTTATGACCTTAGGTTGTGCAAATATTGTATAGATAGCTTACTAACTGCAAAAACCATAAAAGGAAAATTTGATATTTAGACTTCATAAGAACTAAAAACTTTTCCTCTACAAAGGATAGTGTTAAAAAAAAATGAAAAAGGCAAATCACAGAGGGGGAGAAGTTTTCACACATGTAGATCTGACAAAGGACTTGTTTCCAGAATGTATAAAGAGCTCTTCGATTCAACAACAAGGCAACTCGATTTAAAAATGGGGAAAAGGTCTACAGCTATGCTACCCTGAACAAGCCTGATCTCAGAAGCTAAGCAGGGTCAGGCCTGGTTTGTACTTGGATGAGAGACCAATTAGGATACCAGATGCTGTAGGCATTAAAAAAAAAAAAATGGAGAAAAGATATGAATAGACACTCCATGTAAGAAGGTAAATAGATGGCCATTTAGCATAAGAAAAGATGCTTAATATCACTATTCATCAGGAAAATGTATATTAATACCACAATGAGATACTACTTTCATACCCTCTATAAAAGATAAAATTAAAAAGACTGCTAATACCTAATACCTAGTGTTGGTGAAAATGTAAAGCAATTGGAACTCTCATACCTTGATGGTGAGTATAAAATGGCACAACTATGTTGGAAAATCATTGGCAGTTTCTTATAAAGTTAACCATAAATTTAACACGCGACCTAGCCATTCCACTCCTAGATGTTTACCCAAGAGAAATAAAAACACATGCACACACAAACAATGGCACACAAATGTTCCCAGCAGCTTTATTCATTGTAGCCTAAAACCAGAAATGATGCAAATATCCATCAATAGGTAAATGGATAAACAAAGTGTGGTATAATCACCGTATGTGGTTTAATAGGACACTTCCCAGTAGTACAGTTACTATGTACAACAACATGGGTGAATCTCAAATACCTTATGTTGACTGAAAGAAGCTAGAGAGAAAAGTGAACATGGAGGATGATCCCATTTAATAATAAGCTCTAAAAGAGGCAAAACTAATCTACAGTGATAAAACTGTATTAGCGTTTAATTTTGAAGGGGGGAGATTAATTGCAAAAGGCATGAAGATTCTCCTTGGGGTGACAGAAATGCTTTATATCTTGTTTGTAGTAGTGGTTACATGGGCACTCTCTTGTGTCAAAACTCACAGAACCATACACCTTAAGTTGGCACATTTTATTTCATGCATAGCATACTTCAAAAAGTGTAAAAGAAAAAGTATGGGCTATGGACTGGCAAACTCAGTCACTGACTCTAACACAAAAACCTAGTAAACTCAGGCTGAAGTCACATAACGCTTTATCAACATTAAACACACGTGTAAATTTTTACATATAAAAGCCTTTCATTATGCTATTTAGTGCTACAAGAGTTCGGTCACAGGAGTGTTCTGTAAACTCTGCCAGTTTAGTATTTGAGCTTTCTGAGATGCATGCATCAAAGGTATCCCCATATGGATTCACCAAGGAGTATGATTCCCATCTCTGCTGATTTCTAATATGATACCTAAGTATGAAATCTGAGTGACCCCTACAAAGGCAATGATTCTACATCCTGGATTTGGGGGAAGGCCAGGCTCACTCTTGGCCTGTGTAATTCTGAGCAGGCACCATTCACATAAACTAGGAGAAGGATGCAGAATACATCACTGGAAACCCCTGTTGTTGTGCAAGGCTTTAGATAGCCCCTATGTTCAAAATTCTGGAAAATATTCAGGCCAAGTACCCCACTTTTCAGTTAGAAGAATATAGTTCCCTTGTCCATGACATCTGTTCTTTTATGCCAAGCAACACCTCACCTCCCCGTCTTTTGGTACTGATTTTCTTTGAGAAAACCATTTTCCCTCATTCATGATTTCTCTCATGAATATCAGTGAAGAGGCCCTTGACCAGGGGTTGGACTGAGTCCTATGCCCATCAGACTCTTTCCTGGGTCTCTGTATGGTGACTACAGTGTTCAAGGATGGCCAGTTTTTAAGTACACATGAACCATCCTGACCCTGAAGCCCAGGAGCTTTCCCTTGTTTTCCTGACACTCTCCTGATTTCTGGCCTTGCTCTAGGTGGGTATGTTAGCTTTTCTGCGAACTGCCTCCATGCTGCAATTCTCTTCCTTTTTGGCTAAATTACCCACAGTTGGTTTCTGTTGGTTGTGATATATCCCAGCTGATATAACACAAAACTGAAAAATCTGAAGAAAGTTGTCAAAGCAGCCACTTCATTGAATCTTGGCTTGGCTATGGGAAACCTGGCTTACAGTCCTGGCTCCACTGCTTATTAGCTGTGTGACTCTGTCTTTGGGGCAGATCATGGCTGAGCATCAGTTTGCTCACCTTGAAAATGTTCCATAAATACATTCCAAATGCCTTGTGTGACAAGCAAAGACCATCATAATGCAGTGTGATGTATTTTTAAAAACTATTTATGTCCCATACGAGTTTTGAAAGAACCACATGAAATAAAGTACATGAGAACATTCTGTCAGCTATAAGATACCTAAATAAATAAAACCTTTTTTCTCTCTGTGTATCTTAAAACTTACTTGTGGTATGGCTTCCCAGGAATAAGCTGCTCCTCTTGCCACAGGTAAGTTAGTTGTTGGATCTAATGTGATTACCCTTTTGCTCCTTAATACATGCACCCAATCATTGCCTAAGGCTCTCTTGGGTGTATTTTAAATAAGGCAATTGTGTATACAAAATATCTGTTAGCAAAGTAAAATCCTTCTTGGAGCCAATTCAGAAATCCAGGGTATTTCTCTATATTGATTTTCCAATAATTATTTTTTAAAAATCATGTACACACAAAAATCCAACACATTTGTCTTTCTGTGTGATACTGTGAGACTCTTATTTTGATAGTAGGGTATTAGGGTATAGTGGCTGACTTTTAGCTGAGAGACTTAGGATATAATTAACAATTGACATACACTCTGCTTCCTGGACTCTTGATTTCCCTGGGAACATATTTAGAGATGGACAATCATGACCTCTATGCACAGCTGGATTATTCTCTTCTTAAATCTCTGGAAATATTCAAGTCAATGTGAAAGGTGCAAATGAATTACAGGTCACTAAGCCTGGGTTCTAAAGAGAAAAACAAATCATTTGGGATAAATAAAACCCTAATTCAAACCTACATTAAGGAATTTGCTCAAGATTCCAAGCTATCTTAATTCAAAACACGGGGACATTTGCACATGTGTGCACATGCACACATAGGCAGACAAATGAAACCAACTACTAAGTCTCAGGAAAATGCTAGGAACAAAGTTACCATAGTTTGGTTTCAGACTTGGGTTCTATGTAGGGCTTCACCTCTGAATCCCTCTCTCCTGCTGGCACTAAAACAATATAGCCCTGAAATCGTGGCTTTTTGTTGTAGAAGGATCCTGAGAAGTCGTCTAGTCTCATATGCCACCCAATGCCTGTGCTCCCTCTGCCAATCCCCCAAAGCGGTCACATCTTGTTGGAAGACAGGCAGTGTTGCAGTGTTTGAATGCATGTGCTTTGGCACAGAGACGTATCTGGGTTATCCAGGCTGTACCACTTACTAACAGTCACCTAGGGTGAGTACCTTAACCTTAAAGTCTTCATTTATAAGTAGTGGATGATAACAGGACCAGCCTCACAGGCTGAATGAACCTAATAAATTTAGTGTCTGGCACATAGTTAAGAACCTGGCACTTAATAAGTGCTCAAATAAAATGTAGCTAGCATTCACTACTATTATAAAAGAAAGGCCCATACTAAAGTTGAAAGAGCTCCAGCTGTTAGGACAGTGGGGCCTGGCTGGCTGCTACTTCCCTCTCACGGATCCTCGGATCCTCCTCATCTGCCCTACAGAGCTTAAATAAAGCTCCTGAATCACCATCAACTCCTTTTTTCCATCATCCAACTATCAAAAATCTTATTCCACTTTCAAACTACATCCGGAATGCGACCTCTTCTTACCACTGTCACCACTATCACTTGACCAAACTGCCAACATCTCTTGCCTAAAGCAACTGCAATCCCACAGGCTTCCCTCTTTGTTCCATATTCTATTCTCTTAACCAAAAGCCAGAGTAGTCTTTAAAAATGAAAATCAGATATCGCTCCCCTGCTCAAAACTCTCCAATGAATCCCCACCACATCTGGAATAAACTTTTAATTCCTCTCATTTCCTAACGAGGCTCTGTATGACCTGTTTACCTCTTGACTTCATCTCCGACCATCTCCCCTCGCCTAGTCCATCCCAGCCACACTGTCTGCCCCGTTATGTCCGACTTCAGACGTAAGTTTTGTTCCAGGGCCTTTGTGTTGGCAGCTACTTCACAAGCCCCTTCCTCTTTCCTTTGCAAACTCTGCTCAAATGTTACTTCTTAGGAGGCCTTCCTGGGCAATCTCATCTAAAAAAAAAAAGAACACTTTCTGCTCTTACTCCTGTCCCATTACTGTCTGTCCCTTTATCTTACTTTTCTTCATAGCACTTAATAACACAGCTGACAACATATATTTATTTGTTTGTCTGTCTGTCTACTAGAATGTCAGCTCCTTGGGGGTCACAATTTTATTCTGTTTTGTTCACTGCAGTATCCACAGCATCTAAGTAGTGTATGGGACACAGCAGGTGCTTAATAAATATTGCACTGTTTTTAATGCATGAAGAAATGAATACTGCTGAGCACAGTTCCTGGGATATAGTAAATGGCTATGAGTTTGTGATGTCGATCTTAGAAAGTAAAAAAATATTCCATGGAAAGACCAAAATCCTTTAGTGACACTACACAAAATGTCAAAAATAAAAAAATATCATATATTCACCTAATCTCAATATAAATACACAATATATCATACTTACTTGGAGTTTCTTCTAAAATTTCCTGAAACTTGGTTCTCTCATAATCCACCAACTGGCGTTGAAGATGTGGTCTAAGACTTCTAATTGTAAAATTGACCATGTCCATTTTCATGAGGTCCAGGACATGAAATATTTGTCTAAAAATTTTAGAGTTAAAACAGAGAAATAATTTTAAAATTAAGCTGAAATTCATTAACTTGTACCTATTTTTCAGGTTAAAAAAAAATCCCCAAAATGGTTCTCAAATTCCAATTGCCATGTGGCAAGGTCACTTTGCAGAGAAGACATTACATATGCATTCCAAATGTATTCCTCCACAGCTCTCAAAGGAGTATTTGCTTTAGCAAATATAATGCCTCCAGCTGAGCCATTACACCCGTCAGGAACTGATAGAAAGACACCAAGAAGTATACACAATAAGTCTTAACAAAAAAGATTGGAGAAGAAATTTTCATTTGAAAGCCCCTGAAATTTTAAGGAGTCTGAACATAGTGTATATGGTTTCTGTTCCTAAGGAAAAAGAAAAAAGAAAACAAAAAAAAATGATGGGGCAGTGAGACACGGGGAAAAATACTTCCTTAAGAGATTGGCAGCCCTGGGCTCAAATTCAGCTTTGCAACCGACCTGCTCTGTGGCCAGGCACAAATGATTCAATCTCTCTAAGCCTCAGTCCCCTCACCTGCCTAAGGAGAGGAGAGGACACATGGTCAACCTTGGAGGGATTTTGTGAAGAGTCAATGAGATAACGAATGTAAAATGTAGGGGACTGTGGTACCCAGTAGGTGCTCAATAAAAAACCAAAATGGATACCACATATTTGGTATCTCTCATGGGTAGTAAGACAACTGGAAGCGAGGATTCTGCAACAGAAGAGCTGAGCACAATTCTCTAAGGACACATAAAGCCCTTTTTACAGATGGGGAACAGTGGCTGAGACATCAATGTGCCCAAGGTCACAAAGTAAGTTACCTGCTACATGCAGCTTCTTTCCCCTACCTCTCCAATGCTATTACATAAAACTTAATTCTCAAAGTGGCCATATTCCCCACTCCACCTCCCCTCAAAAAAGAAGAAAAGTTCCCTTCAATGGCAAAAAGTGTTGCAGGCTCCTCCTTCTGGGATTTTCATGATTAGACCTGCATGATTTCACCTCACTTCATCAGGGAAGCTGTGGCAGAGATGGCTGGCTGACGAGCAAAGGTCCACACTTCCTTTCTGGTTGGCAGATTTGTGGCTGGGAAATGTGTTTACAGAGAGCAAGCACATTTCCCAGGCCCCCTTCAATCTAGGTGGGACCACGGGACTAGTTATGATCAGTGGAATGTGTCATTTCAGGGCTGAGGTGATTAAACATTGTGTATGCCTTCCCCACCCACCAGCTGGATTTAAAAAACTGTGAGGACCTGGACAAAGGTGGAGCTAAGGGGAGAAGGAGCCTGAGTCCTTGAATGACATGTGGAAGGTTGTCTGACCTAGAGAACTCCTGACTTAAACTGTGATGTGAATGAGAAGCAAACTTTTATTGGTTAAATCACTGAGAATTCAGGGTTATGTGTTATAGTAGCGAGCATTGCCATAATAAAGAAGTCTTTCTAGATCCTTGACTAGGTCCCCCTGTTAGAGGCTCTATTCATCCCTTCCACTTCCCCTTCCACAGTACTTACCACAATTCTAATTCCTTGTTCCAGGCCTGTCTCCCCATTGGACTGTAGACTCCCTGGAGTCGGGAACTGCCTCTTTATCATCACTGCATCCCCCATACCCAGCACATGACAACTAACAACCGTTAGATCGCTCTATCTAAAAACCCTACGTGTACAGTAAATGATTGACTCCTTGCTTATTTGATTTTCTTCTAGGGCCAAGGATTCCTCTGAGAGACCAGTTTTTATTCTGTGTTCCTCATTCTCCACATTTCCCTTCTGAGTGAACTTAGAGATATTCTAGAAAATATAAGCAGCAAAAGTGCTAACCTCAGCACCTCCACGATGTTGCCAGTGGACTTTAACTCTCTGATATCGTCATCTCGCACCGGGGCACACAGCTTTCCCATCGTACTGATGACATAGTTGGCCAGGCCTTGGATGTCCACAGCACTGTGCTCAGCCTGCTGCCTAATGAGGTCTGTGTCCAAAACTTCACAGATCTGGTTGCGAAGCCGGTTACCACCAGGAGTCAGAAAAGAGAGAAGAATCTGCACAGGGAAAGGAAGGAAAAATTAACAGCACTCTTACATGAATAAAGGTTGTCATTTTTTATTTCAATGTCTAGATGACCAAGCTCTCTGTTTATATTTTAATACCCTGGATGCCACAGTTTACACTGACACTGGTGGATCAGAGCACTCCAGTGTCTCAACCCTAAAAAGGAAGATCTAGCTTCTGAATTAAAGTCCCCACCCTCTTCATGGAAAATTATTGATACTGTTAGAATGAATGCAATTGGCAAGGAAACAATATTACTGAAAGAACTTCAAAAAGTTTCCAGAAACCATGCAAAGAAAGAACAAGTTGCAGATCATGGCTTCAAAAGAAGCCTTTAAAGAAGAGCAAACAGAATCACCCCATCGGCTCCTTTAGTATAATATGTTTTACATCTAAAGTATTTATTATATATTCTATAAGCAACCTATATTGAGTATTCAGTAAGTAATAGACATTGTACTTATACACATAGCATGTGGTCAGGAGCACAGGCTCTGAGCCAGAGTGCCTCAGGTCAAATCCCTCTCCATCCCTCAAAGCTGTGTGATCCTGCGTGAGTCAGGGAACTCAGTTTCTTTATGTAAAATAACAGGTGTAACTACCTCCAGCATTACGGTAAGGATAAATAAATAATTTCATGCTTGGCCCAGAGCAGGTGTCTTGTAAAGGTTAGCTACAACTATAACTGTCATCTAATTTAATTCTTACCACTACCCTGTAAGTACTCAGGAAAATAAGACCTAAAGAGGGAGAGGCCACCCTTAAGCCAGGTCTAACTAATGCCAGTCTGTGCTCCTGACCTCTACAACCAGTACCCCATGAGTTAAGCATCACTCTGAGTTCCCTCCACTGCCCTATTTTCCCAGCCTCTGCCCCACTCCAGCAGGGGCAGGAAAAATCCCTCCCTGTGACTAACCTAGCTCAGTTTTTTCAAAAATGATCTTGAATACTCTTCGGAGGACATGAAAACAGTCTTTGAGGGAAAACAATTACTAATTCATACAGACAAGGTCAACTCACCTCTCTGATTTCTTCAAACAGTTTGATGGCATGTTCATACTCTGGAGGCTCAGCATTCAGTTCTGACTCCAAGACATCCCAGAAGGCCTGTGTGAACGATGTGCTTCACACGGCGGGCCAAGCTACGGGAGTGAAATGGATTGTTTTTCAAAATAAACATTATTTTCTCTGTTTATAAAAGAAATATGTTCGTGGTAGAAATCTTAGAAACTACGGAAGACAGAATACAAATTGCCCATAACCCCATGATTTCCCTTGTTTAATGTATTGTTCTAACATAGAATATCCAGTATGTACAATATTATATATTTGTTTTATTTAATATTCTGTCCTAAGCATTTCTCCTAGATTTTTAAATGCTTCCTTCCTATAGCTTTCAATAAGTGCATAAAATTCTGTCCGAAGGAGATACCATAATGTACCTAGCTACTCTTCTACACACATTCTTAGACTTGTTACAGATTTTTGAGATGAGATGGCCAAGTTGCTCTTTCCTCAACAGCTGAAATTTCGTGGCACAGAACGGAACAGATTGGCCCCAAGGAGACATGTATCTGAAAGCCTGCCAAGTTCAGCTTGGATGTCCCATTTAAAGTTAGCCAGATGAAACTGCGGAAATAGAAGCCTCCCTAGGAAGGGCTACAATAGAATAGGTGCCACCTTGCTTCACCCCTTATGTCAATGCCCTAAAATAGGTAGACATGAAAATACACACATCCCTACTGAACTCCTACATCATTTTGCAACAGCTTTGAGAAAAGCATGTTCCTCTGCACTGGGATTACTTACCATTCTTGATCTCCCCACAGGGCTATCGACCTTTCCCAGGTGAGGCCACCACTTCTGCGAGGTACCTGCCACTGCACCTAGCACAGCACCTAGCATATACTGAGCATTCAACAAATGCATGGTGTGTGAATTAATAATGTGATAGCTATGCACATCTCCTCATTTTTCTTTTTAAAGTACAAATAGCTAAATATACAATGCTATGAGAAATGAAAATAAGCTTTCTGAAGAATGCATTGAAACTGTTTCTATAACTGCAAATACTATGTTCCACTCAGCAAATTTAAATGCTTAAACTTGTTCAGCATAAATGCCATTTCCAATGTTTGAGACTCTCACAGAACAAGTAAATTACGAAGGCAAACATTGCTGGGATGGACTTTTGCTCTTGACTTTACAAGCCTCATGTACTTGGCTTGAATGGACCAATCAGAATGAACTAAAACAACTTTATAGCTCCCACAGGGACATCTGAATTTAAATTTAAGTTTTCCTAAAGGCCAAAAGATACTTTTGACGCCTTCAATTTTCTGGGGGTGAGGTGGAGGGATGAGACCAATTAAATCATTTATAAGCACTCCAACTGGGTAGTAGAAATCTGACTTATTTTTATAAGTTTTTTCCCCAAAAGAAAATATTTGGTAAAATATGAGTCATCCATATTTTTAAAAAGTAACAACTTGGCCATTGTGGAAAGTCATTTAAAAATCACCAGCTCAGAATATGCTATTTCATCTTCAAACACAGGTAATAACTCTGTGTGTCCTAACTCTGCACATTGCTCCCCTTGCTTGCATTTCCCGGCCATGGGAGAAAATGAACAGAACAGAATCCACATTATTCATAGCATCAAAGTATTTATGTGCAAGGCACTTGTATGCCGATGCGTGTGCATCTGAAGTGAGTATTGTAGTCCCCATCCCATCGCTGGGGAATGTAAGGCTCAGATAAGGTCTCGGCAGAGACAGGATTCAAACCCCAGGGTCTGTCTGATCCTAAAGTAACTTCACTAGGGTCTATATTTGCAACTTTTGATTGTAAAGTTGTAAATATCTCCCAATTGTCTTTTGCTATACTTCATAAACACGCTAAGTTTAACTTCAAACATCCATTTTTATTAGCCAGTCAATAAATGTTTATTTATTTATTGTGTTATTTATTTATTTATTTATTAACATTCAATATGTGGTGGACCCTGTCTTAGGCTCTTGGGATATTATAGTGAAAAGAAAGTCTCTGCTCTCAGAAAGCATATATGTTAGCAGAGACAGAAAAGCCAAAAACAAACAAACAAACAAAAAACCCTAAAACATTAGAAATGAATAAGACAACTGCAGAGCTACGAGGAAGACAGAGTCAGACAATGTGGTAGACAGTGATGGAGAAGGTAACAATTTAGCTGAGTGGCTGAAGCCCGCTTCTCTGAGACAGTGACCTTTGAACTGAGACTTGAACGGGGAAAAGAAAGCAGCAGCCAGTGAGGATCTTGGGGAAGAATACTGAAAAGAGGAAGAATGACAAAGTCCCTGGGACAGGATCCAGCTGGTATACCCTGAGATGAGCAAGGGAGCCAGTGTGGCTGAAGCGCAACAAGAGCGAGGAAAGGAGTAAGTGACAGGCTGGCAAGGGAGGGTCTTGCGGGTCACACTAAAGAGCTTATATTTTTATTTTAAGTGTACTAAAACACCATTGAAGGATTTTAAGCAAAGAAATGATCTCATCTGATTTACCCTTTAGAAAGAGCTCTATGGCTATCGTGTGGATGTGGAAAAACCAAGAATAGAGAAGGGGCAACTAGTTAGGACTGGGAGATGATGGTGGCCTGGCCTAAGGGTGTAGCTGCAGAGCTTGTATAAATGAGCATGATGAAATGTACTTACCAATGACAACCAAACAGATACACCTACTTTGGCCAGTAAGCTCAAAAAATGTCAAAGATTGTTATGAACAACATCTCCAGGAGCAGAAGGATTACGATCCACATTTAAATTAAACAAATTTTTTATATTTACTATTTTCCTGTTTTCAAACAAACAAAAAAGTTCTGAATGGAATCAAATATTATAAGTTCTCTTAACTGATAGAGAGAATGCCTCTGGGTTTGTAAACGGCTCTGTGAGATTGAAGATTCAGTGCCATCATTCATGAGCCATCTTTACCTCTAAAGATGATTTACCTGTAGTAATGGCCACAAGCCTTTTCTCCTCTTTGTCCCAGCCACTGAAGCAAGAGAGGGTGAGGTAGGACATAAGACTGTGGCTGTGACTAGAGGTCCCTTGGGAACAAGGTTAACCAGGGGTGCCTATGCAGCTGATTCCTACCTCCAGAGGCTTCTGGATCACCTATTCTTAGCACTTTGGCAACTCAGCTGCATTTCTTTATCTTTCACAACTTGAATATTAGTCTTTAATAAGTCAATGTGCAAATATTTCTTGAGTCTGTATTGTATGTCAGGTACTCTGCTAGGCAATAGGACGGAGCAAACAACAGAACTAGTTCCTCCCTTAATGGTGCTTTTGGTCAAGTGGGAAAGACAGACATGGAACATAAAATTTCCAATGTATCTTAACAAAGGAGAGGTAAGGGGTCTTTAGCAAGGAGATATAATGTGAGTGTCAGGAAAAGCTTCCCTCAGGGAATGACAGAGAAGCTGACTCCTATAGATCATGAGTAACACGTACCCTAGAGGAATTGTTTTAAGAACAAGTATAAGACTTGTTAGGGAACCAAAAATGTTTACTTCTAGCGCCTATTATATGAGAACTTCCAGGAATCAGTGTGAATATGTATGTGTATGCACACATGTGCACGCACACACACAACCTGCAGCACAGTTTATGTACAACGAACACCTCTAGGTTACCTGTTCTCAGGGAGGGCATCTTGTTTCAACTGGAAGTTCTCATTTACAGCAATTTCATGAGCGAGAGTCATGTCTGCTAAGTTCCTTGCTGCAGCCATCACTTCATCAAATGTTACAATCCTGGAGGACTAGTTGCTGAAAAAAAACAAAGCAGTTAATGTAGAAGGAAGTTTCATTCAGCAAAACCTCCTGATGCAGACCAAGTGTAAGTTATTTCAACATATATTTTCAGGGTTTTACAAGTAAGAAGAATGTTATGAAAATAGGTGAATTCTTCTGTCTTAATACTTAAGACTTCAGAACTTTTAAGAACTTTTGATAGCTTCAGTGACTGTATTGATAATAAATTTTCAAATGTTTTTGAAATAATCTTATTCATACTGGCTATCACAAATTAATTTTTAAAAATTAAATCACCTCAATTTTTTAGTGCCTATTATATTTGTACTTATTATATGTCATATACTGAAAATTAATAAGACTACTTTATTTTGTAATTCATAACTCATTAACTTGAGCAGATTCGATATGAAAATTGATACGATTTTTTAAAACTACAATTTCTAAAAGCATAGGCAGTATAGTATAACGCTTAGATGCGGTCCTAAGTTTTTCCAATCTGTTGTTATCATCTGACTTGACTGAGGCATAACTGACCTCCTCACAGGGCTGTCCTGAGGTGATTAAATAAGATAATTTAGGAAAAGAACACAGTAAGACTCAATAAATGTAGATAATTAAAATAAAATAAGCGGTATAATCTACTTTTCAGTAGGTAGTAAATAATTATTCTGCTTATTTCTAAAGATACTTCTTAAAAATTATTCAAATAAATCATGTCCTTTTGAAATCACTGTTGGAACTCTTAGCTTCTTTTAATTAAAAATTGTTACTTCAACAACAGGACTACTAGCAATACTTTGCTACCTAAAATAATTTTAAGGAGGAGGAGGCGGTGGTAGAAGGCATGATGGGATACGCAGAATCAGTGAAACCCTTCTTCAGGATTCCTAGGTACCCTTTTAGAGGCATCAGCCCTGCATATAGTATAAAGAGTAAAAAAAGCAACACTAAGCTGGGAGTCTGCTAGTAAAATTTTTTTGCCATTCCCTATCCCATTAAGAACCTCCTTTAAAAAAAGAAAGAAAAAAAAAAAGAAAAAAACCTCCTTAAAAATGTCCACACCCTTTGGTTCAATAATCCAATTTCATCTAAGGAAATCCTGAAAAGGCTTTATGCAACAAGATATTCATAAAGCACTATTGTAACAGCAAAAAAAAAAAAAAAGAAAGAAAAAAAAGGAAACAAAGTAAATGTCCAATGACAAATAAATGGTTAAACAGATTCATGGTGCTGTCACTTGAAGTAGTAAGTAGTCATAAAAACAATATTTTAAAAATACATTATCATGAGTAAATGTTTTAGTGATAATACTAAGTGAAAAGAGTGCACACACATATACACACATATGTCCATGTGAAAAATGAAGATATGACAAAGTGTCGCCATCTGTCATCTTTGGGGATATAGGCAATATTGTCTTTTCTCTATACTTCCCAACTTCTCAATTTTTAAAAATGAGAACATACAAATTTAAAACAAATACAAATCAACTTTTCTGAAGTGAGCATCTGATCATATTAAACATCATTTTTTTCTGCATTTGCTTTGTCAGTTTAAGTGTTATATTTTCTACACAACGTGCCAATTAAAAAGCTTTAAAAAAGAGACGAACACACCTGCTATACATTCTCTAGTTGCACACACACAAAAAGGGAAAAAGGCACCTCCCTTCACTGGGGCCACTCTTTTAACTCTTTCTCATACCCGGAATGTGGTAATTCTTATGGGACCTTTTCTGGGGTGATTTGCACAACAGTTTTTGAAATCGGCAGGAAACTCTTAAGATTATTTCACTTCCCGCCTGACCCTGGAATTGAGGCAAGTTTCCTTTCATGTAAATCAGAAATAATCAAACAGACCAATTTGAATTCATCCTTGAATGTGGCCCAAGAAATGATCTCAAGAAGGAGTGGCTTTCCACTACTTGAGAGAGACAGGTAGGTTGATTTACAGTCACACCAAAGCAGATCAGAGACAGTGATAAAAATAAAAATGGGCAGGTTGTAAACGGTGGTGGCTATTTACTCCTGAGAGTGTGTAGGACAGCTGCAGTGCCTCTGCTGTGCTAGTCCCGTCCATCTAGGGAGGAGGGGAAGTTTGTACTCTAATCCCAGTCATTTCTGAGTTTAAAATCCAAAACACATATCTAGAACCACGCATAGCCCCCCCAGCTCTGCTCCCCTGTCAGCTTACAAGCAGGAGAGCTGGATTTGCTGGAGGAGTCACTTGTAAAGCTCTGCCTGGAGCACTCGTAGTCACTGAGCGAAGCCATGCTTTCGGAAAACCGGGAAGATCTGAATCACTTGGCTGTCCTCACCCACACACTGCTTCTCACCGTTGAAGGGCATTTTCTGTCACTTGAGTGTGGGTAAAGAGATAGTACCTGCACAGACAAACAGACCCGCATCAACATTCGTGGTACTTCCATCAGTGGGGCTGATGCTTCCTCCAGGTAACAGCCAGGCCGCATGTGTCACAGCGCTGGGGAGGTCCCAGATTACCTCATGCTTCCCATAGCATCCAAGCCAGGCTATCACGAGGCCCTCAAGACTGCCTTCCAAAAAGGGATTCCACAGCCAAGGGTGAGCTTACTCGGGACATATTCAGTGTGAATGTGCACTCTGGGAAAGAACAGATCCTCGAAACATATTGTAGGACACACGTCCTCCTTCCTGGTTGCTCAGACATGGAAGAAGGAAAGATGGACTCTGTGGTCATACTGCATAGTTAGAAGCTCATTTGTCTTTTTGTCATGTGACCTTGAGGAAGTCACTGAAACCTATCTCATCAGTAAAGCTGGGGTGAAAACACTAATCTCACAGGGTTGCTTGAAGATGAAAATAGAATTCATCTTATTAAAGTGCTTAGTCAGTGCTCGAATGTTAAGCTATTCTTATTATTGTTCCTACATCTATTTTAAATAAAAATTTTTGAAATCGGCCTCGTTAGTTGTTCTGTGAGCCTCTTGGGAAAGGAGGAAGCCAATGAAAATCTCTGGCTGGCAAATCCGCAGGTTCTCCATCTTCCAGTGAACTGCCATGATATGAATGAAGATCCTGATACTTGCTTTGTACTTGGCAATTTACAAAGTACCCACTACCAGGCACAAAAGATCCCAATTCATAGGCAGTGGGGGAAACAGTCTCCAAGGGACAAGGGGACTTACTAGGCCATAAAACTAGTCCTTTGACTCTACATTCACTGTCGTTTCTGGGACACCAGATTGCTTGGCAGGGCAGGGCGGGGCAGTTGGAACCAATCATCCCCTAGAAAGGCTATCCTGCCTGGACACAGGTGGCCCAGGCCTGATGAGCCCAGGAGCCTCAGCCAGGCCCGTGAGAAAGCTGGCCTTGATAGGAGCATAGTGTTAGCTGACACTGAGGGGAAACCTGGGACCGAGGAGAAAGGCATCTCAAACAGTGAATGGAAGTAACGATAGTAAGAATTCACTGAATCTCTTTGACCTGAACCAGCAGATGCAATGAGGTACTCAGAGCTTCGAAAGCTGCCAGATGAGAAACCACAACAGTATGCCTGGAAATACCTGCAGTTTCTTCAATGATTCCTTTCATATTTGTTGAGTGCCTACTGTGTACCAGGCACTGGGAAGAGTAATAGCGAACAAAACAAACAAGGCCTAATCTCACAGCTCTCAACTTCTGTTACCAAAAACGGTTGTATGCCAGATGCCAGAAGACAAGAAAAGGGAAAAAAAAAACCCCAAGGCATTGCTGAGGAGGTATGAGAAAGGACAGGCAGGCAGGGTTGGGACTAAGGGGGAATCCAGCCTTTTGAGAGGTATAGTGCCACTTTTTATCTCTTGGGTAGTAGAGACAAGGATGGCCGTGAAGGGACTTATAAACAGTTGAAAGCCCAAGGGCACCTGTACCTGGCCTTATCTAAACAAACTTCTTCAGTCCTGCCACTCATAAAATGCACCCTTGCTTGGCCCACCACTTTTTCAAACAGAAAACCACTAGCTTGAAGGCTGCCACTACAGACTGAAGGACAAGAAGTTGAGTATAGCTGCCAGGAAGCTACCAGGTAGGGACATTCACCTTATCCTAGAGTTCAAAGGCCAACCACCATGAACACAGGCTATAAAATAGCCCTGAACCCTTTGCATCCTCAGAAGTGAAATAACCTCCTTTACCCCATACAAACTAGATTCTATTTGAGCTTTAACCTCCATCTGCTGGGGTGGGGGGGGGCAATGGGGGAGGATGCAGAGGACCAAAGAAAAGGGTCTATTCTAATCCTTTCACCAAACTCCAAATCCTCAATAGAATGCTTGCCCTTTTCTCTCGCTTTCCCTCTTTGCCAACATTTTACTCCTCACTGATGGCATTTCATGCAAATGCGACCTTCTCCAGGAAGCCCTCCCTCTACCCTCTGGCCAGAGCTAAGGACACTCTTCTTTGTACATCCATGGCACATCTCCTGTGTCTCCACAACACTGCTTCATCCCTTGTACAGCGATTTTCCTCCCATGGCTACTTCCAACTCTCCTTAATAAGGCAGGGACTGTGTCTCGTCCACTGCTAATGTCAAGAATGTGACAAGTATTCATTCGGTGTCAGCTGAATCGGAATCATTGACTCTCGTTTGGTACAGCTTCAACCAGAACATTTGCAAACTGATATCACTACACATTTACAGGTCCAAAGTTCAAACACTGGAGCAGAGAATCTACCACCTAAATCTACCTTATTAGGTTTAAGACTATTTCCTGGTCTTTATCACACTCTTAGTTGAATATCTTAAATTTTGTTTCCACTCTATTACCTTTTACTCCACTGAAACAACTGAGCTATGTATGTTCTCCTCTTAATTTCTCTTCACTTGGCTGTTTTTCCAAGAAAAGCTGAACAAAGGCTTCCCACCCAGGGAAATTTATGAACTAGATTAATTCATACATTACTCCATTGGATTTATTTAACCATAAATTCATCCATTAGAATTTATGAACTGTCCATTTAGTTTCCTACTCCAGCTGAACAGCATACCTTATAGGTTTTTAAATTGTTTAACAAGGCAGCAAAGTACAATGATTTAAAAAATAAAAGATCTAGGCTAGAAGTTAGAAGTCCAGAGTCTGAAGCCTGGGTCTGCTATTTAAGTGACTTTGTGCACATCACATCTGTTCTCTTCACCTCATTTTTCTGAGCAGGTGGGACCAGTTATAAGGTCCCTTTCTGCTAGGAATTGCTAAAATGCTACAAACACAAAGTTCCATGAGGCATCACTACATGTTCTGAAAAATTAAATGGCAGGAATGGTTAATAATGTGCAACTACATTTTTCCCCCCAACAATTCACTGAAGGTAGAGTTTCTGGCTCATGGATGCTACAGAAAACTCAAAAGCTTAAAATGGTTTAGAAACTCTTATTTAGTTGGCAGAAGCCTCCATAGCAAACGGGGCTTTAGTGCATCTGGGCAGATACTTTTCTTTGAAGCCAAAGTGCCCATTATTACTTTATTAGGAAATTGCTTGCTTCTTTATATAGGCATACAAATAATACCTAATCCATAGTGTTGGAGTGAGATTTCATTTAGTCAATGTACATAGTCTTGGAACAGTGTCTGATGCAGAGTAAACAGGACACAGATGTTCACTAGCATTGGTATTATTTGCTTTTCTTGTTATCATCATTTCAGGCATTAAAAACTAGAGAGAAGAAAGTTTTATCCTGTGATGATAAAAGCATGTTTCCCTACAGATAAACAAGGCTGGCAGTTAACCTAGGACAGAATTCTTGCACTTGTTTGAAATATAAAAGCTGAAAGCAAATGGCCATCCTGGTGTAAATGGTCTTCTGCAAGTTCCTTCACATCTGTTCTTACTTTTCTTGGTCTTGGGTTTCCATGTAAGTCATTTGGGGACAGAGCTGCTTGACTCAAAAGACACTGAATGCAATTAAACTGCTTTTAAAACTATTTTGGATTCTCTCTTAGAACAATGATAATGAAACCAGCCTGATTCTTTAAGAAACGTAATGCTTCTCAAACTGACAAACTTAGATCTACTTAACCTTTACTGCTGTGACTCACAAGCAAACCATACAATTTTTCAGGAAGACCACAGCTCATCCTACCTCGAGGATTTACTCACTGGCCAAAGGTAAAATCAAAGGTGAAGACAGAAGATAACACTAAGGAAAGCCTCCAATACTACAGTGGGTCACTATTCAAAGAGAGTAATCACATTTTCATTGTAGTGTGCCATATTTAATAATAATAAATGCAATATTATATGATTACTTCCAAGACCAGCGATGGGGATACAACAGACGCTTAAATACTGTTGAATGGATAAGTGGATGAATGGACGGCATTATGACCACTGACATTTTAGAGAGCAGAGAATGAATGCAGGGACCTGAGGGGCTAGTCCCCTGTCCCACCACAGACGGAGGGGAGATAATTTGCTAGTTGATTCTTCAATCTGTGTTCAGACTGCCAACTTTATTTCCTTCCTATGGCAAACTCTTATCCGCAAATGATCCTGCACTGGTTCAGGGTCGCAAAGATCCACCGGTGATAATGCACACTTCACTGAGGCAGTGAGAACACTGGCTCTGGGGACAGCTGGACTGGGCTCCTGATCCTGGTTCTTGTTATGTACTGACTGGAGACAGCGAATTTATCGTTTTAAAATGGAGATGATAATAGTATCTACCTAATAGAATTCTCATGAAGATTAAGTAAAATAGTCTAGGTCAAGTATTAAACTCCTAGCAAGGGCTTGACAGATGGTCAACTATTATTTTAGTCTCACTAAAAGAAGTTATGAATTCCAAAAATGTCAATGTCATAAAAACAGTGAAGGGCTAGGATATGTTCCAGATGGCAAGAGACTTGGCAACTAAGTGCAATATATGATCCTAGACTGGATCCTGTGCTGGAGGGGAAAACGGACATTATTGGGTCAATTGAGAACACTGTAACAATACTTGAATCTACTTCTGTATTACATATTCAATTTCCTGAAGTCGATAAGTGTACTGTGATTATGTATTTAGGAATAAAGGGCCATTATGTCTGCAACTTTCTCACAAATGATTCAAATGAAAGAGAAAACAATAAAGCACACTGAACAAACTGTTAATAGGTGACTACGAGTATAAGGTAGACAATAGGGAGTTTTTTGTACTGTGCTTGCAACTTTTTCTGTAGGTTTGGAATTATTTCTGAGCAAAAGGTTAAAAGAGATGAAGTACTAAACTGAAACTTCAAGTCTAATTTGGAGTAGTGTGGTCTCCTGCAGTTTTTAGATTCTGATCGTTCCCATCACTGTGATAGCTTAAATGCCACTCTATTACAAAAATTCTTCTAGACAGTAAAACTTGTCTCAATGTCCTTGAACAGTGCCTAGAAAATAAAAGAAATAGTCCAGAGCCCTTCCGAAGAGGAAAAATCTATTCCTTTTAAGAGTTCTTCTCCAGGTGGTTTCCCTTGTCCTAAGTCTCCTGGCAGTGGTTGACAGTCCCTCTGATCTGGACTCTGCCCATCTCATCCTGTACCACTCTCCCCTTAACCCTTCCTGCTCCAGACACACTGGCCTTCTTTGGGTTCCTCAGACATGCAAAACTGCCTACTTTGGAGTACTTGTACCTTGTTATTCTCTCCTCTTAGGCTGTTCTCCCTGATCACAGGATTGGCTGGCTCCTTGTTGTTCAGATTTGAAATGTTACAACTTCCAAGTCACTTTCCCTGATATCCCTCACTCACTCCCCTAATTTAGCCATCTAGAGCTTAGAACCCTTCCTGGAATAGAGTTCAATGATTATCATTGATGAACAAAATAAGCCACATACCTATTCATAAGACAACTTAGGTTTTCCTTCTCTTCTGCCTCATTCACATTACTCATATTCTCATTATGCAGTCAAAGTACTACAATTGTTTCTGCATATTTGTCTCCCCACTAAATTTTAAGGTGCTTGCAGGAAGGAGCTCTGTCTCCACTCTTCAATTCTCTGTGCTTACCTCAACCTATTTCTAAGGCACCAATAATTCAAACTAGCAAAGATTCACGGTTCTGGCAATCAAAGAAACATTTACATTGTGTCTTTCCACCCTCTTAAAGCCCACTGATAGCAAATAACAACTCAAGCTAAAGGTTATTAAGTGCTTATCAGGACCCAGACCCCATGATAAGTGCTTTAATGTTTTATCTCCTTGAATCTTCATTATAACCTTGCTAGCTAAGGTATCATTATTATCCCCATTTTATAGATAAGAACTTGAGGCTCAGAGAAGTTAAATTTACTTGTCCAAGGATTCACAGCAGCAGCAGCAGAGGCATGACTCAAATCCAGGTAGTGGATCCCTAAAGCCCATGCTTTCTACCACTCTAGGAAGGCTGGAGAAAATGTGGTGCTCATTCTTTCCATTTCCACCCTGACAAATTGATCACCCCATCGCCACCATGTGAACATTTGCACATGTGGTACAAGGTGACCTGACCTCGGGGTGGCTGCTGCTCAAGTGCTATACCGTGAAGGGCATCGCTTAAAGAGTCTATTGTCCAAAATAACTCCCAATCGCTCCACAATGACTGAAAATCCTCTACCAGGAAGCATTGCAAAATTCCTAGTTAAAACCCAAATATCAAAAGGGTTAACTGCTTATAACTAGTGCAAGTCAAAAAATTTTTGAAGTGAGTTGTTCGGATTATCCAGCAGTGCCCTGAGGGATGGAACCCATCCAGCTAAGGTTATGTCATGGAAAATAGAAATTTCAAGAAACATGTAGGTATCATCTTTGAAGACCCAATCAAGGTCAGGGCCAGGACAAGCATTCGTGTACGTGTAGTAAAGGGAAAGGAGTCATAGGAGCAAGACTGGAGCTCTGAAGAAAAATGCAGTGGTGTGCAAAATCTGCATCTTTTCCAAAATGCTGCTTTGCAACCAGTTTCAAAAGGCAGTGCTTAAAAGGTTGTTTATCTGCTACAAAGCAAAAACCACAGAGCAGAGAGATAGGTGCCTGCTCCATTCAGCTGGAGAATACTGGTCTTCATCAAATTAGAGCCAACAAAGAGCTAGATAAAAGTCAACAAACCAGCCATTGTTTTAAAAAGCAGATGTTCGCACTACACGTGACAGCATCAAGGAGAAGCATTTCTAGGCACTTTTCACGCTTGAAAACACATCTCCTCCTACCCCTAAATGGCCTGTTTTAGTACCTGTGCTTCTCCCTCCGGAGTCGTCAACCCCTCACAAAATGGCATTGAAGCTGCTTCCACACATGACTGGGTATCTTTAGCTCTGGGCCACTTCAAGTCAGGCCTCCTCTCCGGGTGCCAGGGTGATGTATGAAATCCCTGGAGGCAACAGGGAAAGGCAAAACAGGGAGCTTCCTAAAGCGAGAACCACTGTCCTAACCTCATCATGGCTGGTAGGTAGCAAAGAGCAATGTCTCTGGGTGGGACAAGACCATAAGACCGTGGGATCTTGGGGACTGATGAGCCCACTGGGAACAAGGACAATTTTTCTAGTTTCTTCAAGGTGGAAATAACATAACAACCATCCTACGCGTTTCCCAAACTTGTCATTTGAGTACCACTCTTCACATCTCTTTCCACATTGCCATCCTGAGCCATACACTAGTTTATGCATCACTTCTCTTTATCTTTCCCAGATTTTTGCATTTAAATACATGTACTTTTTAAAGGAAACTTTGTATCATTGTGAAATCTCTCGTTTAATGGCAGCTTTTCCTAACACTAACGAAAACACATAACCACGTTCGTCCACGTGCCACCTCAAATCAGCGCTGTTAACCCCAGTGGTGCCACCCAGAGGGGCAGCTTTGGAAAACACGAGCCATCCCTGAGAGACCAGGGGCTTGGATCCGGGCCTCACTGGCACTTCCCGCCTCTTTCCGTGAGAGGTAACGTCGAGGGGCCGCCCCGGAGTCTGCTCCCCACCCCGCCCACGTCCTCCCGCAGCCTCTCCCCTCCAGCAGCACGTTTCCTGTCAAAACAAACCCTTGGGGGAGGGGACGGCGGAGGTCCAGGCGAGTGCCGAGGAAACCCAGGCAACAAACCCAAACACACGCTTCAGGCCCTCACCGCGGTTCGCTTCGCCCACTCCAGCGGGGCCGGGGGTCGCAGGCGAGGAGGGGACCCTCCCGGAGCCCGGATGGTGGGAAGCCGCTCGCAGAGCGGTCGCTGGCACGGGCCCAGCGGGATGTAAACAGCGGCCCAGCGGCCGCGACCCCGCCGCCTCCGGGGCCCCAAGCCGCGGCCACCCCGACACCCGCCGTGGCAACTCGGCGCCCGCGCCCGGCCCCACGCGGGACGGCGGTTCGAGGTCAAGCAAGGGGATTGGGGGAGCAGGAAACGGGGCCCTCTCGCCGCTGGCCCCGGCGTCCCATTGCGGAGTTTGGCTGTGAGGCGAGGGAGGGAGGCCCTTGGGCTGCCCCGAGGCGACGTGTCCCCGTCCGCCGACCCTGGCCCATCACTTCAGAGCCGGCGACCCCCCCCCCTTCTCCCCGGGATGGATACGCACCGGACCCGGCGCGGAGACGACCGGAGGAGAAAGGCGACTGCGTGAGCCTGGGTCAAGGGTCCCTGGGTGTCCCCTCACCCAGCACAGCACTAGAACCTCCCAAACTCCCCAGTCCAACCACCCCAGCCTCCCCGGCTCCCCACGCGGTATTTAAAGGGCCGGGGAGGGACTCAAAGGTAGCAGCCACGACATGACCATCGCGTAACCAGCGAGTGGGGGGAAGACAGCACGGGGGAAGGGGACGCCAAGGCGCTTCGGGCTCCCCTAGCAGGTCTGGCAGATGTGACCTACTACAGAATATGTTCTCTCATATGAGGATGAAAGAAGCCGGAGAGAGCTTGGCCCGAAGGTGTTTCGAGTGCGAGAGGGAAAGCTCCCCCCCCGCGGGCTGGGAGTGGTGCGGCCCGAGGACTGCTAGGGGAGGGGAGAGAAGTGTTTACGGAACTGGGGCAGCCTTGCGGCCAGGGGCGCCCAGCGTTGGAGGCGGGGCCACGGGGCGCTGGGGGCGGGGAATGATGGGGGCGGAGCCTGCGGGGCGGGGCAAGAGGGGCGGAGCCAGGGCGCAGGGGACCCGACCCAGCCGCCCACGGATCCGCTTGTGAAGCGCTGGACTAACCCCGTGGGCTGCCCCGGGCGGGCTAGAGTGGACGTTGCTGCAAGCTCCCCGGCTGCGGGTGGAATTTTTACCACCCGAACACCCCTCCTCTAGACGGGGCGACTCAAACTGGACGGGTGCTCACTATCCCACCCTCCACACAGAGAGAGACAACCCAACCGGCAACGTGGCGAGTGCGTTCCCATGCACGTCAGCAACCAACCGTGTCACCCACGTTTCTGTCTGCACTTCCACATCAACACGGGTCCAGATTTGCATATGGCTGGACCAGAAGATTAACTCCTGCGAGTCACACCCATCCAGGCTCTCTGGCAACTAACCTCCTGTGCATGCGAAAGATAAAACATCTAACTTCCTCTAGGGTTCTTGGCAGCACCTAACTTTATGTCCGGGAGAAGTTTCGACATTGGTTAATGTAAATAAGCAGTGCAAGAATGGGCTCTGGTGCGGTCAGGCCTCCTGCTCAGCTCTTGCTGTGGGCGTGTTTCAGGGTGTGCAGAAATACCCTGGCCAACTCTCACACATGAAAGCCACTCTATATCATTGGTGTTATTTAGGAGATAGTTTGATGCAGAGATATAAGTGAATTTTTTATAGGCTGAAGTATTTCTATTCAGCGCTGAAATGACATCTAGATTGTGGTGGCAAAATTGCTTCTGGAAATGAAACCAGACAAGCAACATTTTAAAAGAGGGTAGAAAGCCAATTAATTGTCCTAGATGGAATAATTCAGCGTTACAATATGGACTCGTCTTGGGTTCAAACCCTGGGCTCTGACATTTACTACTCATGATATCTTGGTCAATGAGATAACAATGATAACTCTATCATTGGGTTATTGTGAGGATGAAATGAGATAAAGCATGTGAAGTCTTTAGAGCTGCGCACAGTAAGCACTCAATCAGCGTTAGTTATTGAAACAATTTGGCAAACCACTCTGAACGACTTAGCTGGCGACCTGTATAAATTTACATGTCTCCTTATGCCACTCTCTTCTCCCGTCTCCCATAATTTACAGCTTGATACAAATCAAGAGATTAAAGAGAAAATGCTCTTGCCACCAGGTTCTTTCCAGGTACTTTCATGCCCTTGTTTATACAGTATGTTGAGTCAGGATGACAGATGCCTCCAACTTCGATTCTTGCCAAATAACAACCACCTCACAACTGCCATCAACACCCTAAAATCTCCACAATAGAAAGATTAACCAAAAATATCCCTCAAACTTCTGGACACTGTGACAATGACACATGTAGCTTTGTTTCTTTTGTTAGCTTTGTAGGAGCTTGTTAAATATTATTTTGCTCTATTACATAACTTGGTGCTCAGGTGAGCGTGAGTCAAGAGAGTTGTCCAGTCTGCCGGGTGACCAGCTCCTTGACCCTGGGCATGGCACTTATTTTAAAAGCTCAAATATGCAACTCTCAAAGCCACAAGGAAGCAATTTTTGTCAAAGCAGGTGAGTCAAGTTTCAATGTGTGCTGATTTGAGAACCTTGAGGAGGAAGAGGTAGGGTAACATCAGAGACCCAAGCCAGGGACAGAAAATATCCTGGAAACACAATCTTCTGTCACTTTGACATTAAATAACTTGCTATCTGGAAACCTTTTGGTCAGTTACCTGACCAACTGCTTTCAGCCTGGCTTGGATATAAAAGCACTTTGAAGAAATATAGTGCTGTATAATATTAGGCAGTTCCCTTAAAAAATGAGCTTTGTATCATATTCTTGCTCAGAGAGCTCAGGCAGTCATAGAATAAAATCCTCCTTACTCCTCAGATTATGTTCATGACCTTCCAAAAAAAAAAAAGTCTGAAAAGGTAACCTCTTTCGTAAGTAAACTGATGAGCTTTTTATTATCATACCTAATTTTCCTAACCTTTTTTGAGGGGGGAAACAGAATTCATGGTAATGCAGTTTGTTTTCCCCACATAAATTATGCAACAAACTAAATCCAATCTATTGCTTTAGACAAATAACTAAAGGCAGATCAAAATTTTAACTCAGTAAAGACATATAAATACTAATTTTCTTTTTACATATGAGTTTTAGATTACAATGAATCCTTGAAAAAAAATCAGAAATTCCGAATTGTGATTTTAATATGGGTTTGCGACCTCGCACCATTTAACTTGTAGAGTGAGCTGCATCTTGTGCATAATGCAAATTCAACTATAGTGCTCAGATGAGACAGGGTGTGGGGAACACAAAGAATAATTTAAACCCGGGCAGTGATTTGGCCCCCCATCATCTCTATGAGACCTGGGAGGCTTCTTTTCCTAAGTTGATTTTAGTTTCCAAGGTTCTAATAGTGTTCCAAGCTTCTTACCCAGGACTGGCATCATGCACGTGCAACCCGTGCAGTCACACAAGGTCCTAAACTTGGAAGAGCCCCACACTTGGTTTAATGCTCTGCTGCTGCCATTTTGAAATTCTTAATAATTTTTAACAAAGAGCCCTGCATTTTTATTTTGCACTGGACCTCACCAATGATGATGTAGCTGGTCCTGAGCTCACCACACAGATTGTGAGTCTAGTGTTTAAAGGTACTTATTCTCCCTTAACTTGTTCCCCAAATGCAAAGCAATTATTTTATCTAATGTTCAGTTGAACAAATATATATCTGTTACAATGCAGTAAGCAAAAACAAATGAAAAATTAAAAAGCGAAACAAACAAAAACACTGGGTGTATCCCAGGTCTTGTGGCCTATTGAAAGAACGTCGAAGGATAATTTTGATTGCACATGATTTTGGCCTTATGCCCTCCCACTAGAACCTAACTCCTCACATAAGATATGATGCTACTATAAGCAGAAAAATGGATAAAATGGAATCCCATATGTTTTTCTCTCCCCTGTCCATCTTAAGGTACTAGGAAGGGTTAAAATTCAGTAAGGGGAGAAAAGACAATAGAAAGTAGAAGGAAGAAAAATAATTTGGATAATATACAAACCAAATAATTAGTCACTGAATGTTCAAAATTTAACCACACCTTCTTGGAAGATTTTGTCTTTTTTTTTTCTTATGGTCTTATGTAGAAGACAGATTTAGATTATTGACCAGTTTTGACAGTTTATCAATATGTTGAAGCTTGATCGAGTTTCCCAAGCACCAAAACCATTTTTTCCTTTGACTCCACTGAACTGAATTAGTATAAAATTGGTTATTTTTCATGCCAATTGCTTGTATACTCATAATAGGACACATCCCCAGACCCTGACCCCTCCCACACTAAGAGAAAAGCATTCTTAGTGCCTTCCCTTCAGCCTCCATGGGCCCCTTCACTTACCTGGAAACCACTGTTGTTCCCTGGAAAGCAAAACAGAGTGAGGAAAGCAAAATAGAGTGAAGACAACTCTGAGCAGGAAGTGGGAGGAGCCAAGGGGAATTGACACTCAAAGGGAGCACCTGGAGAAGCCAAGAGGTGACAGCTCAGAGCCCTGGCCAAGACAGTCATGCTCTTTACTTCACCTCTGGGCCTCAGGTAGTCTTTTGCTAGATGCCTTCAGAGTCCTTTTCAACCATGGCTGAACATTTAGACCTTCACTTTAAGACTCAATTAGAATAATCTGTGGGGGAAGAGCTTCTAAAATAAGAAGTGAAATTTAGAAGACATAAAGAAAAAGCAAAAAATTAAACGTGAGTCTTCAGATAGCATGTTCAACATAAAAACGTGAGTTGTAGAACAATGATTATGTGGGGTACCATCTATATTTGTGAGAGAATTTGCACTTGAGAGCACATATATGCATTCTGTACATATGAAATGCATAGAAAAGGATTTAAAATCACCCTCCAAATTGTTTAGGAGGCAAGTTGGAAGATGTTTCACAGTGAGAATTTTTCATGTAGATGTCACTAATACATACCACTCTTATCACTGTGTGTCCTCCTAATATATCTTAGTGATGCTGGGCTGTTAAACTGCACAACAAATGACTTCCCATCTCTCTTTTCTTCATCTTTTTGAAAGTCATGATGACAAATAGAGCTCTTCATATAAATTATAGAAAGAAACAGATTTGCAAAAGGCTCTTATTCTTTTAAAAATATAATTTAAAATTCTATGGTATGTCGAAATTATTTACCCTGGGTAAGGGCGATGCAGAACAGGGCAAATTTCCCTGAATGGGGGGTAGACTCAGGCCCTGCACTGAGAGAGAAGAGGGCTCTTGGCAAATCATAAGAAAGCATTCAAGCGTACACCGAAGTTAGAGTCAGAGGAAAGTTTATTAGAGGAGGGGTCGCAGACAGAGAACGGTCTCCTCTCAAAGGCAGCAAGTGAGAAGGCCTTAGAGAGACTCAGAGGGACAGGGCAATAGAGAGACAAGGACAGTGAGAGAGACAGAGTAAAGACACTGAGAGGGACCCTGAGTGTTAAGGGAATCCAGTTTATACATCATTCTTTAATTACTGTGAGTTATAGTTTAAAGACTTTGTTTACCGATTTTCCTTTGATATGGACTTACAGTGAGCAAGGATAAGGGTATGTTGTGTGAAAAGGTAAGAATATGTAGCATGACAGGCCTGCGGGCAATTCCCAGCCTGTGAGCCATAGGTTCCCCATGGTTTTAGCCATAGAGAGTGAACGACTTTATTTTGTGGAGTGCGCCATTTAAAGACTGTTTTTGTTTGTTTGTTTGTTTTCCCCTCAAGTGTGGGAAATGGGTTGTTGGCAATCCCAGCCAAAATTTTCTTTTGTTCTGCAGGTGTCCCAAGGTCTGGCTGCCAGAGCTGATCAGCATATTGCAGTCTCTGAATATAGCTTGACTTAACCTTTAGTCCTTTGCCTCCTCCCTACATTAGGGAAAGAATAATCTTTACTTTTTGCATAGTTCCCTTCAAGCCCGATTCTTAGTTGAAGTGCATGGCATTTACTTTCATTTAAAAAACATGCTTTGCCCCAACCTGTGATTTCTAAGGGTTTCTATCCTTTGGTGATAAACTGAACAGGCATTTTCCCAAAACTGTGTGGGACTTAAATCAGTATAAAACCTTTTGAGGATGAAAAATTGAGAGCCCTGAGCATTCAGATGCCCACACAGTAACCTCAGCTGAGTTCCTGAGGGTTCTAGTGGAAGGCATTGAAGGGAACCAAAGTTTTGTCAGCCTGAAGCTGCCTTTTTGAGATATTGATTTTAAGCTGTTATATTAAGAAACAAGACTCAAAAAAACTTTGACCCTTCCGCTTTTCCTGCCCAAGAGATTCAGACAAAAAAAAAAAAAAACAAAAAAACAAAAAAAAACCTTCAGAAAGGAAATCTTAGGATACTCGCCTTAGCCTAATTTGAATTAAGTATGGTAAATAGGAGGGCTGGATGGGCAGGGAGCCTGTTAGCTAGATGTCCACTGTGTCCCATTGTTTTTCTGAGTTGCCTAGCAAAAATTTGCCTGCCGTGTGTGTGTGTGTGTGTGTGTGTGTGTGTGTGTGTGTGTGTGTGTGTGTGTCCCACTCTTCCTCAATTACCTGCAAATTGCCCATTCTCACTTCTGAAACCTATTACCCTATTCCCATCCCCCTTTTCTTCTTTGTCCAAAGTGTCATGTATACCCAACGTTTACCTCGTTGTCTTTGGAATTTTCATGCTTATGTGAAATTCCCAAGCACATGTTTTAAAATGTTGATTTTCTCCTGTTAATCTGTCTCTGTTAATTTGATTATTAGCCCAGCTAGAAGAACTTAGAAGGTGGAAGGAAAAGTATCATTATTTTTTTAGCCCCTACAGTTTATTAGGGCACTGAGAGTTTATGAGTGACCAAAGGGATATTGAGTGACTCAGTGAATAGGCAGGTTAAAAATAGATATCAGCACTTATTTCATGGCTTCTACACACACACACACACACAGAGTCACATGCAAAGTATTACCTGTTGGCATAATTATCTGATTTCCATAACAACATGACAACAAGCATACCAGCACTATGTCAACTAAGTGCCTAAAGTATTTATAATCACATTCCATTACTCTGGACGGGTGCTTAGATCAGGCACGGGGGTGGCTGTGCCTTCCAGAAAGCAAGGAGAATGCAATGCTGCCAACTAAGCTACGAAGCGGTTGATGTTTTCCTCGTGTATATAGGAAGCGGTCAGAGAAAAGGAAAAGAAGGAAATTCTGCTATGAGAAAATCCGGAGTAAAAAGCAACAATGAGGCATTTGTGGCCGACTTCCTGAGAGGGATTCCCGGCCGTGGCCATGGCACTGTTCATGCCGCAAGCCCACCTGTGTGCGTGCTCGGCAAGTCCTGAAAAGCTGGGTAAAGAAAAAGCACAATTGTGCACAAGCGAATTGTAACGCTCAAGCTGAATTCCTTATTTAAAGGACGGCAGCCTTGATTCTACTTGCAAATTTATAAAATCTTTTTTTTTTAAATTTACAAGTTTATGTAGACCAAAGTTTTCAAAGAACAAATCAATGAAGGGACAAACTAACTATTTAAAGGGCGAATGTGGTCTGTGGAAAGAGGGTGTTTCTTTGGATTCACACAGACCAGAGGGCTCATAGCCAGGTTCTACCCCTCATTATACATAAGCCCTTATCTTTACAGGTGTAAGATGGAGATAATGATGTTGCAGAGGCCATTTGCCATTTTGGTGGTCCAGCTTCTCAAATGGTAGTTTCATCGTCAACATTTAATATACAAGCCAGAGTGGGGGATGACATGATAATCCCATCACTGCTTTACTATCGAAGCTGCAAATGGGTGGACATACTACTCTCTTCCCAGATCCTGACAGCGGGGCCATGGACGTGGGACCTAAGCATGTGTCCTAGTCGAGGCTGCCCGCCAGCAGCACGGAGGGATGATTCACAGACCTGCAGTGGTGGTGCCCAGTACGTGGTGTCCTTAGCGGATCATCCTTATGGCGTGGTCTTAGCTATGCCTGGCTTCCTGTAGTTCTTGCTGGAACCTGGTCCTTCAGCCTTCCTCTCTCTCAATTCTGTGAACTATACCCAGGAAGATTCTAGTATGTCTTTTTAAAGTAGGTGTCTATTTCAAGTAGGTGTCTATTGTTTGCCACTATGAATCTTGACTAGAACAAATACCCCACAATTTGTTGGTGAATTAAAGGAGATAATATACATAAGAGTTGAGCAGAGTGCTAGAAACATTGTATAGACCAATAAACTATAGCTACTAGTATTATACTTTTCTTATGTATTGATTTAATTGTTCATTTCATCTGCGTAAAACAAAATAGCCTTGAGTTGGACTTTGTTTACAGTTTCAACTGGTCTTGAGCAACTTGGTCTATGACATGTGACAATTTAAGATTCTGCCGAGGAACAAGTTTTAATCCAACAAGTCGGTGGTACAGGAGCCACTTACTTAGCTAATGATTGAGCCCCACAGACTATCCAGTACTGACATATCAATATGAATATTACTATTCTCTACTCATTAGGCTGGCAAATCTTGATCCACTCAGAAAAACAAGATTTTGTTCCACATAGTTCAATAGAGGGAATTCAATAGGGAGAAGAAATTATACACAGGTAGGAAACGCTAGAAGTCCTGTTACGAGATGGTGAAACAACCCAGATAATAGAATCAGTGGGAAGCTACTCCCATCCCTAGAGATAAAGGAACAAAAGGACAAAGCAGGACTGCCCGGCGGGCTCTGAGACCACAGAAGGAGGGACTGGTAAGTAGGAGAAGAAATAAGCCACCACTGGAGAGGTTTTCTCAAGGATAGAGGATGGGAAGAGAAGGAGGATGGGAGAGTGGGGCTTCTCCCTTCTTCCCACCATCCTGTCTACCTCCGGCCACCCATTAACTAAACATAAAGCCAGTTAGTAAGAAAGGCTGGGAGATGTAGCATCATCTCCCAGAACAGGGGAAGGGAAGAGAAGGGAAAATTAACTCTGATAATGTTAACTATAACTTTTTTTTTTTTTGGCTTTGCTTGAAAACCAGGAAATATACAAGGTAGTCAGAGGGATCAGAGAACTAATTATGAAAATTAAGGAAATATATTCCCTTATCTCTGTTTAAACTGGAAACAGATCACATTGTCCCTTTAAAGAAGATCAAAAGCTACATGGGAGCTGACAGCAGAGGTTCTTGAAAATTGAGACAGACTTTATGGGGCTAGGATAAGCTGAAATAAACCCCAGGTCAACCAAGAATGATGAAGGATTAGTTAGGACTCCCCAGAACTTCGTGAAAACCAGTTGCTAATTAGGCAGTGTTTCAAACAATTATAACTATTTATGAAGACACATTACAATCTAAGCATTTCCTTTGTGGTGGGTAGGAGGAGTGGGAGAAATCAACATAAATTGCATAAAAGAGGGTGGATTTATTAAAATAAATCTCAATTTGAATTATGGCCTTAGCACCTATTGGCTATACAATTTTAGGCAAGCTGCTTAACCTTTCAAAGTCTTGAGTTATCCTATCTATAAAATGAGAACAATAATGCCTAATTACTTGGAAACCCCGTGAAAATACAATGGAAGGCAGCTACATATGAATATGTGCCAGAGACTGACTAGTCACTTACATCCGTTTCCTTTTCCACCTGGTGCACCGCCTCCCTTATGGTTAGGTATTAACACGTGACTGGACTCTGTCAGCAGAGTGAGAGGGGAGTGATGCGTGCCACCTTCCAGACCGGCCCTTAAACACCACTTCCCCATCCATGGACTATGCGCAGATAACGTGGAGGCCCAAGAAGATACAAGTCACAGGTTAGAAGGAACCAGGTTCCCGGCTGCCTTTTGGGCAGGAATACCCATTTGGACTTTATGAGAGTGAGAAGAAAGTTGTTATTTAGATTGAGGCAGTTGTCCTTACCTTTATTTATTCTAAATAAAAATAATAATACATATCTGTATTGGGTATATATAATATATAACATCAATATGTAATACATTCATTTACTATGTAATATATAGTCGTATGCCACTTGACAGGGATGCGTTTTGAGAAATGCACCCTTAGGTGATGGTGGTGGTGTGTGAACATCGTTGAGTGAACTTACACAAATAGATGGTGTGGCTGACTACACACACCTAGGCTTCATGTTATGCCACCATCGACATGCAGTCTGTCATTGACCAAAATGTCATTATACAGCACGTGACTGTGTAATAACCATAAATAAATATAAAATAATACAAATGTTTGTATACCTTCATTTATTATATATAATCATATGGTATAATTACAACATATGACTTATACCATGTGTAATATATAATAACTATGTGACATACATTTTTGAGCAATTACCACGTGCCAAGCGCTATCCTAAGCACTAGAGAGTCAAGAAGGTCAAGGGCCAGACCTCAGGGAACCTGCGATTTAGGAGACAAGACATGGGCACACGATTCACAAATATATATCATGATTTTAGGTCGCAATAACTGCTACAGAAAAAATAATGCCCGGGAAGGGGACTGAACATGATAGGGAAGGTGGATGGGAGAAGGGTTCTGGAAGGCTCCTCGGGGTCAGCCGGTTGCTCCGTTTCATGGTGCATAAAAAGGCTGAGGCCGAGACTGCAGTCTGTATTCTCCCTGCTAGGCTCTCTCCATTAAGGCTCTCTCGTTGGGGTAAGGGGTGTGCACTAGAGGGGGCCTATGACGCTGGAGAGGAAGGAGGGCCCAGCTCCTGAATAATGGCCCATTTCCTAGGCAGGCTCCAGTCTTTTGCCCTTGGCATTCCCACACCCAGTCTCATAGCGGCCTCAAACAACCTTTCATTATGCTCGCTCGCAGATTCTAGGGTATCAGAAATTTGAACAGGACTCGGTAGGGAAGGCTTATCTCTCTCCACGATGTCTGGGACCTCAGCTAGGAGCCTTGAAGGCGGAGGGTAAGCATCGCTGGCAAGTTCGCACACGCGCCCGGTCTGGTGGTTGATGCTGGGAAGACTCAAATAGCCAGAGCTCCTGGGGCATCTCTTTATCTCTCTGTGTGCCCTCCCCAGGTGGTCTCTACAGACTGGTGGCTTTAGAGTAGCTGCACTTCCCACATGTGGGCTCCCAAAGCACACATGCTGCATCGCTCTGTCGCCTTTTCGAACCTGGCTTCAGAAGTCACAGTGTCATTTCCACCGCATTCTATTAGTTCGAAGCTGTGCTATTCAAAGGGAGGGGAACTAAACTCTACCCATCGTGGCAGGGGCTTCGAAAAATTTGTAGACATGTTGTAAAACTACCACAAACCCTGCTTAAGCTTTAGAGATACTAAACCACCCATTGGTCCCTGAATTTGTGGCCACGCTTTTACTTACACACTACCCTTTTCTTGCATTGCCATCGTTCCCACAAATTTACCTCCCACATTTCTGCTCACCAGTTAAGAGTCATCTTCAATGCCATTTGCATTATAACCTCCTATAGCTCCACATTCGGACGTAATTAACCTTCTCTGTTCTCTCCTTGGTCCTCTTTCAATCTCCCTTAGGTGACCTGAATACATATTTGTTGAATAAATAAATAGAATAATAAAATCTCAGGTGTGAAAGTGACCTCGAGTGTTACTGAGAGCATCTTTTTTGAATCTGTTTCTATTCATGTGCATTTTCCCTTCTGAATTTTTAGTGTCTCGAAGGTCTGGTTCAAGTTCAACTAAACTTTTGTTACCATCACCGTTCCCCCTCCCCCCACCCCTTTTGGGTCCACTTGTAGCTCTTCTAGCAGTGTTTCGGCCATAGCAGAAGTTCAAAGAATTTTGGTTACATGAACAAGACTGCTTCCCCAACACACACATGCACACACACACACACACACACACACACACACACACACACATATTTGCTAATTTGCTCTTTCTATTAAGTGGGTAATATTTCATTTGAGGCAGGTTGGGGCAATTGGAAGAGATAATCTTCAAATGCTAAAAGAGCACAAAATGGTCTTAATCCCTCAGACATCAAAGGTCAGAATTAATGGTCTTTGTCATGGCTACCCTCCAACAAGCACTTTCCTGGAGAAGATTGATGCTGTTGTCCCATACGGACAAGGGTCACCCGTGAGCCCATCCTTTTGAGCCCTTTCTTTCCCTGAAATTTTTCTTCTCCAAAAGCAGAAATTTTGGGGCCACAGAAAATAGTTTAACCAAGATCATTCTATTCATAGTAGATATCAGTACTTAAGCAAACAAACAAACAAACAAACAAATCAATTAACTGTTGAACAGTTTCTGTTTATAAACAAATGCGTTGCAAAAATTTTCAGGGAATGCTTTGCAAGAATACCTAGCAGCACACAAGGAACTTAAAGTTCCTTAGGTGACTCACAAAACACTATTCAAACGATGGTATCTTTGAAAAACCAAGTAGTTACAATGAAAAAAAAAAAACGAGGGAAAAACTAATTTAAGGAAAGGAAAATGAGAAAGTAGTTGTAAAATGTTGGGGGTACATTTACTAAAGACTCCACCCTCTTCATGACTTTGAAGGTTGAGTTACCGGTTCATTTTTATATCTAACTCTGATTCCCAACTCGTGCCTTCCCCTCAGTATAACCCCAAAGTCCCAGCCCTCACAAATTTATGAGTGGAAAATGAGGCCGCATTTCCTTTTTACACTGAAATTATGATAGCACGGGCGCCTACCAGCTGTATTGCTGGAAGTGCGTCTTCTTTAAAGCATCCCCCAGTTATTCCTGAGCAGTCACATGTGCCTCTGAGCTTATCAACACTGCATAGCATTAGCCCTGTTTCACCTCTCCTACTCAGATTCCTGTGTATCCAGATCCACTGCTCACAGAGATGCTTGGACACTTCTGCTACTGTAAGAAGCCATGAGACAGCCAAGATCCATGCTGAACACACAACCTCTGGATGCTTCCAAAGCTTCTGAGCCTTGTGCTGGGCTCAGTGCAGAGGTGGGAGCTTCGCTTCGCCGCACCCCCCCCCCCCGACCCTGTACACACTCTTAGTTGCTCATGCTTAGAGCCTCATGTGATCTTTTTATCAGTTTCTCCTGGACACAGTTCTGTCAGCGCACAGCTCAAGAACTTTGGCACTAATCAGATTACTAAACGACATGACTTAAAAAAAAAAAAACTATATATTTTTTTTCTTCAAGGGACTGAAAAGAGGAAATGGAAGCCGAGCTTTCACAAAGATATTATAAGAATCAGACGAGGAGTGGAGAGGAAGAGGCTTTAAAAGGACGTATGTCTTTGTGTGCATGAGGTGGGAACATGCCTGTGTACTTAAGGAAACGTCAGGGAGCTGGGGTGGCTGGCATGTGGTAGGGAAAGGGAATAGGGTGGGATGTGAACTTGGAGCTAATTTGGGCCAGATGCACTGGGCCTGTAAGTGATGAGAAGCAGCTGGAGAGAAGTGACAGGATGTGACAGATGTTTTAAAAGAATCACCTGGTTGCTGTGAGGATAACGTAACCGGGCAAGAAGGAAGCAGGGAGACCAGTTGGAAGGCAGAGGCAGGAATTCAGGCTGCAGGCGCTGCTGGTTGTCCTGGGGTTGTGCTGGTGGCCTCTCTCTGTGGATAGAGCCTATGCCTAGCAGTTGGGTGTATTCCTCCTGAATCCTGTCTTGGGGATGTACCCGGAGCCGCAGCTTTCTGACTGTCATGTCTGAGAGTCAGAAGACAACTGTCTGGGGTGGATGTAACAGAATGATACACGCGTAAGAACATAGAGTCGTAAAGACCCTCGGGAAAATCCCCAGTTGGAACCTGGACTCTGCTATCTCCTCGTAATTAATTTTTCCTTGCCAAGGGAACAGATGGGACGACGGGAGGACAACCATTGTTCTTAAGGAAAGCATGCCAAGGTGACTGCTTCACTTCCATTTACATGATTTCAGCTTGGAGGGACAAAAATCCAATTCACATTGGCTTACACATCGAGGCCATCACCTCCCATAACAGGAAGCCCAGCGATATGTTTGCTTCCACATTTTGATATGCATGTCGCTGCAGACAGAACGCCCTAAGCTGCTCGACTCTTTTTTCCCTTCTCAGATACTGTGAAATGTGCTTATTTATCATGCTTGTTAGTATTGTCTTTCTTCCTCCATTAGAATTAAGCTCCCTGAGGGTAGAGATTATTGTTTTATTCCCTTATGTATCCTAAGTGCCTAGAATGGTGCCTGAAATAATAAAAATTAATAAAATTTAATAAAAATTTGTAGATGGAATGAGGAATGAAATATTTTCCTTTGGATCCCAAATGAAATAGAAGGAAGGTTGTGATGGCCTCACAATCTCTCTCCAGGGGAAATAAGAAAAAAGTCAGGAAATGCCATTCGCTGGAACAGTTTCTTCGTGACCTCCAAAGGGAACGACTGTAAACTGCAAACCAAACCCCAAAATTCATTCAGCAAACAAATTGCTCTTTGTTTCCCAACCATTGAATGAGGAAAGCCACGTTCGAGATAGTTCAAATGATCTTCAAGCTTGACCAAGTGGTGGTATCACTTGACAATGTATTTGGTAAGGATGAAAAAGCGTAGGGTCCCTCTGACTGGTCTCAGTCTCTGGACTTTGAGGCATGACCAACAGCACCCTAGCTTTGGCAGGCCCTGCAAGTAAGAGAAAAAGAAGCACCTGGCCCATTTCCTTCAGGCTGCAGATGTGGTTCAATTTATTTCGGGTCTGTTTACTAAGTCTCACGTTCCTGTGTTCAGGACACTGTGGAAGATGTGGGGGCATGACAATGACAAGATTCTTGCCAGGCTCTCAAGTTTAGCAAAGGAGTTTAGTGAAGGAGTTCAGCAGAGGAGCCAGTGCGGTCAAAGCATACATATAAACAGGTAACTATAATCAACTGTTCTAGGTGTGGTATTGGATGTTTATGCAAGGCATGGCAGGAAGGAGTAATGAATTTCATGTGGGGGGAACAGATAAGATTGCAGAGAGGAGATTCTTACATAAGGTTTTGAAGGCTGAATAGGAGTTTACCAGGTAAACACGGAATAGGAGAGGATAGAGTGACACTCCAAGGAGAGCAAATGGAAGGTACGAAGATATGGATTAATGAAATGTCATTGTGTGTTTAGAGGGCTACGACTGGTCATGTATTTCTGGAATACAAAGTAACCGGTAGGGGAATTACCAAAACAGAGGTTGGAGAGCTGGACAGAGCTGGACACAGGCGAGAGAATTAATACTTTATGTACTTCGATAAGGAGCTCGGGGTTTATTTTAGGTGATAAGTTTTCATGAGGAAAGTGAAGAAATCATATCTGTATTTGGAAAGATCACTCTGGCATCCAGGGGCAAGATGGATTTGAGAAGGGCCCCCCTGGAGTCAAGGGGTCCCACACACTAGGAAAAATAATAAAGCTTGGCAGTTTCCTGCACGGCCCAGTAGGTGGAGCAAGTAGGCCAGAACAGCTTGGTTGCTGGCTGGGGGGATGGAGAAAGGACAGATTAGGAGAAAGCACCAGCAAGAGACTGTTTTCTTGAGCGGAAGCTTCTAAATCAGGTGCTCTTAGCTCTGAAGTAACTGTATTGGTTTAAAAAATTCTCTAGTGAAAACTAGAAGGCACCGGATGTTCACAAATAGAGGACCTATTAAATATCACAGAACATTCACATAACTGGAGTACTAGGAAGCCATTGAAAGGAATGAGGTAGTTTTGTGCGCACTCACGTAAAAAAAATGTCCAAATGAAAAAAGCAAGTTGCAGAATAGTGTATAATATGATTCTCGTTGTGCAAATGTAAGAGGATCATAAAAGTGATATGAGTGGTAATTTCGATAGAGGGTTTCGGGCTATTGTCTTCATGTATTTAATAGTTTTATTGAAGTATAAGTGTCATACAAGAAGCTGCACATGTTCATAGTGTACAATTTAATAAGTTTTGACATATATGTGCACCTAGAAACCATCACCACAATCACAATAGTGAATAAATCGTCGTCACGTCTCCTCACATTTCTTCGTGATCCCTCTTGCCTTCCTTCTCTGTCCCCCGTCCCCAGGCAACACTGATTTGCTTTCCGCCACTAAGAGTTTGCGTCTTCCAGAATGTTACATAAATGGAATCATACAATATGTTTTACTTTTGGTCTTGCTTCTGTTGTTTAGAAAAATTAATTTGAGATGCATGTTGTTAAGTACATCAGTTGTTAATTCCTTTTAATTGTTGAATGTCATTATGCTGTATGGATGTATCGCTGTTTACTTTTCACTCATCTCTTGAGGGACATTTGAATTGTTATTAGTTTGGGGCTATTACGAATAAAGCTAGGAACATTTATGTACCAGTCTTGTATTTGCATATGCTTTTATTTCTCTTTTGCAAATATCTATGAGTAGAATGGCTAGATCACATGGTAGGTGTATGTTTAATTTGTTAAGAAACCACAAAAATTGGTTTCCGAAGTTATTGTAGGACCCACAAACACTGTATGAGCGTTCCAGTTTCTCTATATCCTTGCCAGGATCTGGCATGATTGGACTTCTTAATTTTAGCTCTTCTAATGAGTGGTTTAAATTTTTCATTTCTTTAGTGGTTAATGATGTACATTTTTCACGTACTTCTTTGCCATCTCTAGATCTCCTTTCGTGAAGTGTCGATTCAAATTTTTTGTAGGCTGTTGACACATATTTCCCTTTCCACTTGATAAAGTTTTAAATTTTATGATTACCATATCTCTTTTATAATCAAAAAGACGAATTTGAGGTATCTCAACCCGGAATAAAACGATAATTACAATTGAACTTTAAACTTAGTAGTAGTATATTATACTAGGGTTAAAGCAAATCCCAATTATATTCTTAAAAGATAAAGTATCTGGTTTCCGATCTCAAGTTACTAGGAAAAGACCTCAAAACCATTTTGATATTTTATTTCCAGAGACTATTGCTTTTGAGAGATAATACAAGTTTAGACTCAAATGAACCTGGTGCGAACTCCAGCTCTTCTGCTTACCGGCTGTGGGGTCTGGAGCAAATCTCAAAGCTTTAATTTTCTTTCTTTCTTTTTGTTGTTTTCTTTTTAAAATCTGACATTTCATTTACCTCGTAGGTTCATTTTGAGGATAAAATTTGATGCTATGTTATATTTAACACAATAACTAGCATGTAACATGTGTTCCACAAATATTGGAACTTCTATGACAAGCAGTTTGAGTGTCTTGACAACCGATTGTTCCATGCTCAAAATTCAAGCTACAGCTAAATAAAGCATAGCCACAGTATTTTGTAAAGGAACTGTTGAAACTAGTGTCAAGACCGGCAACATCCTTTGTGATAACAGAGATCGCCAGCCTTCTCCCTGCCCCCATGTATTTTTAAAGAATCTGAAAGAAGAGCTCTGGTTTGCATTAGGTTTTGAAAGGGGGATGAGACAGAAAACAGGAAGCTTAGGTTAAAAATGAACTTTATGGAGCATCTTAGCACATGCTGACTTTCTTCGGAGAACCCTCAATATCCTCTGTTGCTCAAACCACCAAATGGTCTTGCAGTGCTCGTGGTACCCTGCAGGGTGATGCAGAGCTGATGCAGAGCTAATCTTCTGCACGTTTCACATTGGGGTTACTGTCAAGTTCGGGCTCTTGGGGTTAGTGTCTGTCATAAACGCTGTGCATCCTGTAACGAATGGAAAGAATCCTAGCAGCCACAGCCAAAGAGAAGCTTTTGGAAGGGAAATGTGGGAGCATCAGCTGAAGTCAAAGCTAGAGAAAGGAACTCAGAACTCAAGAGTCCTGCATGTCTGGTGGCCCTTGAATCTTAAAGGGCCCCAAATCTCCAACCTGCTTCATGCCCTCTAGTCCCATGGCCCTTTGCCCCAACCTCTGTTACAGCACCAATGACCTGGTATAGGGCTTACTTGTTCCATAAGCTGTGAGTTCTTCAAGGACTTAATGATTTAGTTCTTAAGGATTGTTGCTTGTGTATTTTTCCAATTTTGTGTATCTTCAGCATCTGGCACAAAGCAGGGTCTCAATTAAATTCATAGATTGAAGTGTAATAGAGGAGCATAAATGTTAGCTATCCACCAGCACAACTGCCTTGTAAGAAGAGTGGATTAGGTTTGGATGAAAGGTCCTTTTGTTAAGCTCAGCACCTGCAAGGGTCAGGAGCCGAGTCTGGAGGTTTGGGGCTTGAGTGAACTGCATAGCTGTGCGTAATAGAGAGAAGAGCTTGGAGCTGGGTGTGGGATGAAGGTAGGGAAGGCAAAGGGGAGGGAGGAAGAGAGGGAGAGGGTCTGGTAAGATATTCAGAGCAGAACAGCCAATAAATAATACATCTTCAAGGCCTGGTAGCTAAAGGCTTTTGTTTTGTGTGCACAGGGTTGTTTAACAGTCACATGGAAGTTGTTGGAGTTTCAACAGTGTAAACCCCTCTTTCGATATGTCTGACAGAGTCTACACTTTCAGAGTGCTTCGTAGTGTGGGTTTTCTGTAGAAACCTAGGAAGAGGCTGGGCTTCCATCTTGGTTGAAGACAGAAAGGTGAGACCATATCCTGAACGGACTAGTTCGGTGCAGGCAGGAGTTGGAG
This sequence comes from Eonycteris spelaea, assembly GCA_003508835.1. NCBI lineage: Eukaryota > Metazoa > Chordata > Mammalia > Chiroptera > Pteropodidae > Eonycteris > Eonycteris spelaea. The sequence goes on from PUFA01000023.1 coordinate 5,502,067, forward strand.
GCAGAAGCAGCCATAAGAAAGTAAGAAACTTAAGAAAGTAAGCAGAAATCATGGGGTAAGGCTTTTCGACTTCCCTGAAGACACGAATTTGGGAGTCTCTAGCTCTTTTTCTCTTGTGGTGTAGAGAGATTGCAGCTGACATCTCGGATGGAAAAGGTAGGAGAGGACGAGAAGGAGGAAAAGAACCAGAATAAGGAGAAGATGGCCTTTCTGCCCCAGGCTTTCTGTTTTTCTCCATTTGTGTATAAATCCTGTATGTATGAAAAGATAGCTTTTAAAAGATTAAGGTAGGACAGCAAAAGAGTCAATGAAGGGAGCAAGCAGCACAAGAGTGTAGGGACAAGAGGTAGAAGTTTTCATGAAAGGGGGAAGCCTGGAACTAGCCTTGAAGAGTGGATCTCATGCTTAAAAGAAGTTTATATGTAGGTAGTTATATAGTTTGATATATATGCGTAAATTCTGTCTACATGTAAATTATCTGTCTGTTTTCTTCTCTTACTGGGGAAGAGTGGGTTGGATAATGTGCTTTGGCTCTGAAATCAAACAGACCAGGCTGCAAATCCTGGCTATCAGCTGTGTGACTTTGGGTCAGTTACTTAAGTTCTCTGAGCCTCAGTTTCTTTATTTGTAAGCTGGGGATAATAAAAGGACCCACCTCATAGGGTTGCTGGGAGAGTTAAATAAAATAATCTATGAAAAGTGCTTAGCATAGGACCTGATAAATACTGAGTCATACTCAATAAGTGGTATCTATTATGTAAGCTTATTGAAACTGATTTGTAAAATATGAAGAAAAGCAGAACTAAAAACCATCAATAGTTTCATCACCCAAAAAAGAAAACCACAGTTAACATTTTGGAGTATACCTTTCCAGTTTTCAGTCAATGCCTAGTTTATTTTAGTTCACCTTTTTTTCCTTTTGTATTGCCAGTCATTCTGAATATAAAACTTAAATCTTAATTTTTTTAATCTAGTTAACATAGGATTTTCCCCCATCTTAGTATAATCCTTCAAAACGTTTTTAATGACTAGGATAAATTAAATTGAATTCATGTATGTAATTTACTTAATCATTCTCCTATTGTTAGACATTTGAGTGGATTCCAGGGTTTTTTTTTTTCCCTATTCTAAATAACTCAGTACTAAACAAGTCTCTGCATAAACCTCTTCTTTTATTTTGTGTTGTTTCTTTAGAAACCATTCCCAGAAATGAAATCACTGAGGTAGAAGGTATCGACAGTTTTAATGCTCCTACTTGTTGTCAAAAGAATTCTAAGGGCATCTGGAAGAGGGGCTCCTATCTCCACACTCTTCCCTCACATCCCTCTTTTTTTTTTTTTTTTGTCTCTTTTCCAAGAGGAGGAGAAAGAAGAGAAATATGAGTCACCAGAGGCCCAGGTACTCGGTGGGTCATCTTGGCCAGTGGGCAGAGGCCCTAGGCAGAAAGAAGTCTGGAGATGGGTACAGTTTCTCTTTTTCCTGCCAGTCTGTTGAATGCAGTGTGGAGAGAAAGCTGACCCAGAACATGAAGTCCTGGAAGATGCCGAGACATTCCCTTGGCTTCCTTTTCTCCCATGTGGCAAGTAGGCCCAGGGCCCTCCCTCGCCCCTGCCAGGGCTCCTTGCTGGGTTTGGAGGCAAATGCACTTTCTCTTGAGATCTTCCTGTGGCTCCACCTCATCGAGCACTGATGGATATGCATGTACACATTTCCTCGCAAACTGTCTGACCCAATATGCAGGTCGGAGGAGAAGGCTGCCCCCTTAAGTATCTAGCGGGCAATCCCGGAGAACAGTTTCATGCATCCTAGTTCTGTTTTAAGGTGCAGTCTAAAGCTCGGCTAGAAATCAAGCCTCCCGCCCCCCTTGGAGTTTGCTTTCCTTGGGGTCTGTCCATGGAGGTTTCATTTGTAAACCAGAGATAATAAAATCTCAGGTAGGATTTAGGTGCTCTCAGCATCTCTGGCTACATTGTCCAAAATCCTTTAGATAGCTAGTGACAGAAATCCAGCCCAGGGACCTTAAGGAAAATGGTGTGCTGGTAAATGCTTTACCACAGGGGGAAACAAAAGCCCTGATTTGTGGTGTTTAAAAAAATTTCTTTGGGCTAGAAACTTCCCTATGGCCACAGAGTCAGGGCTCCTACCAAGGCTAATTTTAAGCTCCAACTATTTAACAACCAGTTTCTAAAGTTCCTGAAAATTTAACAATAGGCTCCTGCAAGCCAGAGGAGTCCACTCTGGTGTTCACTCAGGGAAGGGGATGAGTGACTCACGTCATCAACATGCGCGCAGAGTAGGGACACAGAAAATGACCTCAGGAATGATGGGAAGCGAGGAATCTAGTGCCAACAGGATTCTCTTGGCAAACCAAGCTTTTTTTTTTTTTTTTTTTCTATCTCCAGATTTCAAGAGATACGGCTGATGGCATTTTCCAGAATCACATCCTTGCTGATTCATAACCAAAGAAAAAGGAGGGCTTTGCCTCTACCCAGCTCTGGTTTGGAAAATCCCAGTGCAGGCGTGACCAGCCTTAATTCGTGTACTTTTTCCCCTTGGATCAGAGTGGATGCACTGCCTGAGGATTGTGGGGTCTGCCAGAAGTGGGAAGGGGGAGTTGGTCGTAAGACAGACCCAATAATTCCCATTACCGTAACCGTCTCAATAGGATCAGAACCTGGTTCCCGTTTCTGCTAGTCTCCTGATAGCTGATATCATAGACTGATATCATAGACTGGCTGAGTCTATGATAGCATGAAGGAGCTGTTTTCTCCCACCTACGGTGGCATTACATGTTATATATATATTTGTAATCTCAACTGATTTTATAGACAAAATAACCCATCGGCATTTAAAATATTTCTATTTTGTATCTCACAAGTGAGGGTAGCAACATGTTTCTATGAGTTAAATAACCATATTTTCTCTTTTGTGAGTTATTTTCATGTCTTTTGATTCTGTATCTCCTGGAGTGTCAAGGCTTTTTAAAATATCACTTTGTTTAACAAACATTAATTAAGCTGCTATTATAGGCCCGAGCATCTATTGGCACAGAAAATATAATAGCAAACAAGATAGGGTTCCAGTCTTCAGAGCATTTACCCTTATCTGTGTGGCCTTTTAAGATATTAATACACTAACATATATTTATAACAGACATTTTTCCTACATTATTTTCTTATTCTTCAAAATAGTAACTTTAAATTTTCATGTAGTTAAATCTGATATACTTTCCCATTTTAATAAAAACTTTTTCTTCCATGCTTTTCCCCCTTTCATTTAAAAAAAATGTATTTCCTATTCGCCTAGGCTTGAAACTTTTGTATTCAATGGTTTAATTCCTTTGTAATTTGTCATAGTACGTGGGTGAGCTGAGCATCTAAACTGGTCATTTTTTCCAAACATTTAACACTTATTGTAAAGTGTTACAAATCAGTGTTACAAACACTGAGATGACCGAGAGAATTTTGATTGATGGAGAGGTGAGGTAGGAGGTTGTTGAAGGGCAATTGGAATTGCTCAGTTTAGGGAGATGGTCTGGGAAATGATGAGGAAGGGGGGAAATACAAGGCACTCATGGGAGGTAGGGTCTGTGTAGGATAAAGGGTCTATGTATTGCAGTGATTCTTAACCAGGGATGAACATTTCTGTTGACTGGGAGCTTTAAAGAAGTACCCACCGCTGCATCCTGCCATTAGGAGGTTTGATATAGTGCCAGTGATCATCCTTTTGTTAAAAGTTGCCTGGGCACTGCAGATGTAGGAAAGTGTAGGGAACAAAGGTAGTCAGATAAGTAGGGAGCAGATTGAGAGCGGTGTCAATGCCAGGATGAATTTAGTTGTTGGTCCAGGAAGCCTCTGAGGGTGGAGTAGAAAGAACATGGTCTTTGGACTCAGGCCGATGCGGGTTTCGGTTCCATTTTGCCACCTGCAGGCGGTGGTACAGGGGCATATCACTGGTCCTCTCTCAGTCTTATTTTTCTATCCTAAACAGACTTAATACTATTGACCTAACAGAGCTGTGATGATTCAACAGGAAATCAAGGCTAAAATGCCTGGCTCAGCACCTGACACCTTAATTAATTCTCCTTTCTTCCTCTTGAATGAGCCTTTGGCTCATGCCAGGCCTGCCGCATGGCCGCCCTTGGGACGAACTAATGCAAGACATTTTTACAGCAAACACGCAAACATGTCAGGATGAGAAACACGAAGAGGTCTACATTATCCTTCAAGCCCAGAAGTTTCAGACACCTTCAAAGAGGTTGTACCTTTTTCGAAAGGAATCCTTTTTCCTTAGAGAAATGGAGAGACGTTTTGAACTTCACAAAGCCCTGGACTTCATACGCTTGGCAAAGGCAAAATCTGGCTTCACTACAGGCTGCCTCGGCTCAGTAGCAAAGATAATCCCAGCCCCTGGGCAGCTTAGCCGGTAAACCAAGGGCAGCTGTTGTGAAAATAACACAGGCGGAGTCATTTTTTAAAAATTCTCATGTAAATCTGTTTACAGAGCCAAGAATCTCCTTTCTCAGGATGGAAAATGCCATTACTTCTCAGAAGTTGCACCTGCCTTAATTTCATATCATCGATATTCATCCAGTGAACTCACAAATGTTTATTGACATCAGTTCTGTTTGACAACTACTTTGGAACTGGCCTCTGCATAGTAAGTGCTCATTTAAAATGGGTTTTCCATGCTGCCCTACGTTAAAAGTTGGCGCCAAAATTTATTTTAGGATTGGGTGCTAATTCATATTCCTTGGAGGTCACCCATCCAAGAAGCAATAAGGTGGAAAGGGAAAGGGGTTTGGAATCACACACATGTGGTCTTAAACCCTGAGTCTTGATAGGGATGAGCGGTGTGACTTTAGGCCAATTGCTAACTCTCTGGGCCCCAGCCTTATTTTTTCCGTAAAGTGAGAATGTCTTTCTTACTCTGAAGCCAGTGCTCTCTTGCTGGAAGAGCAGCATTTGGGTGGGTAGAGCAGAGAGCTCATTCATTCTGGAAGACAAAACTTGCATGGTACTAGAGAGGAAAGAGAGAGAGAGAGAGAGAGAGAGGCCAGCCTGCCCTCAGGGGAGGGTATGTTCGGAAACAGTGAAAGAGAACATTGGGACAGTCAAAGAAGGGCCCTTCTGCTTTGTACACTGTTCACAGTGCAAAAGCCCAGGCTTTAGGACGGGTGTCGTGGAAGCCCCTGGATGAAGGACGGATGGGCTGGAGCTGCAAAATGGATGAGTGCATGTAGAGTCACGTGGCAACTGGATCGAAAGCTTCCTGCGTGGTTCTTGCCTGCTTTGCCTTTGTTAGACATCAGAGAAAGAGATCAAGGGCGGGATGGCATTTTTTTCACTTGAAGAAAGAACAAGGGGACTGAGGTTTATTGAAACAAGAGGGGCTTAAATTAGATGGTAACAACATGACCGCCTCACTCTGAGAAAAGTACGAGAATCCTGTGTTGTTAAAACACCTCCTTTCTAAGAGACTTTAAATCTCCGGGTTGGCAGAAGCTCTTATTGGATCATTAGTTACTCTCAGTCTCTTCTACATACTGGAGAAGTTTCTGAATTACTGTGATGCTCACTGTGTTTGAAAGTTTCCTGGTGAATTCCTAAATTCCCTCGCTCTCACCCACCCTCTTCCAAGCAGAAACCTTTTCAGAGGATAATCTGAGTTGTAAAGAGCGGGCTCTTAGTTCTGGTGCTGGGTCTCTAAAGCCCATGAAGATGCTGGGCCAAAGTCTACGGCCATGCCACCCTGAACAAGCTTGATCTCATCAGATCTCGGAAGCTAAGCAGGGTCGGGCCTGGTTAATACTTGGATGGGAGACACCTAGGAAGACCAGGGGCTATAGGTGTAAAAAAATTAAAATTAAAAAATAAGGGATTGTAAGCTGACAAGGTCCTTGCAACCTGTGAGGTCAACCAAGGGTTGCCTTGCCTAAAAAATAAAATTAAATAAACGAATAAATAAAAAGATGCTGGGCCCAGAGCTCAGGCACCTGCCCTTTCTCTAAGGGGTCCCTATAAATATAGGGGCCCAGGATTGATATGAAGTCACAGAATCTGAACTGCACTTACCCTCTTTATCGTTTTGAAAGCTGAGGAATTCCACCAAAGTGAGGTAATATAACATTTACATACAATTCTGGTATCACTTAAAGACCTAAGGATTTTCAGAACAAAGGCCAAAGTAAGGAAACGATAAGTCTCCAGTGCAGCTAAACTTCGAGGGATGACCAGGTGTTAATGGTTAGGGGCACCAGTCCACACAGGACAGTGAATTCAGTCCTCCAAGTTGCTACTGAGCTCTTACCAGGTGCCAGCTCTTGGTTTGGGTACTGGGTGGTGGTAGTGGGAGGGATCCAGAGAGAACAGCGATAATAACGATGATGATAAAAACAGCAACATGTACTGGGAATTCACTATGTGCCCGGCATTGCTCTGATCTAATCGTTTATTCAATAAATAGTGGGGGCTTCATAAATACTTGGATGAATTGCTCACTCACCCCAGCTACACTGGCCTCCTCTCTGCACCTCAGATGCACCCAGGGCCTTTACGCCCTCTCTTTTCTCTACCTGGAAGATGCTTCTTCCAGATATTTGACCGGCTGGCTCCCTCGTTTCCTTCAGGTCTTTATGGACATGTCGCTTTCTTAGTGAGGTCTCCTTGATCATCTAATCTAAAATTTCAACCTTCCTTCCCACCCCACAGCCTTCCTGTTTCCCTTTCCCCACTTTACTGTTTCCCCGTAGCTCGTCTAGCTCACTGTATTAACTAATGTGCTCTTGCCTGGTCTCCCTTGCTCCCGTGAGAGCTCCATAAGGGTAGGGGTTTCGGACTCTCTGTTCCCTGTTCGAGTCCCCTTGCCTAGGTCAGATGATCAATTTTGTTCAATGCACGGATAGAAGGAAATATTTTCTCAGGGTCAATTATCCACCCACTAATAAGCACTGAGGATAGTGCCGTGAACAAGGCAGACAGGTTTTTGCCCTCTCGAGGTCCATGGCCTCGTGGGGATAAGATATTAAACTAATTACATAATAATCTTCATCCTGTTGAAACAGAGCTTGCAGGGTGCTTTACTGATATTATTTCCCTGAAACCTCGTAACAGCCCTGGGCCAGTGGTATTATAAGCCATAGTTTAAGTTTATAAATACTATTTGAGTTTTTCCTATAGCTGAAAATATCCAGATAGGCTCTGAATTATAGAGAGGCTGTGTTTATTTAGTTGGTGCATATTAATAATAATTATATATATGTAATTTTCAGTTATAATGGTCTTTTTCATATTCATTACTTTCTATGAGCCTTACAAAGTATTCATGCTACTCTATACATGTGAAGATTGAGGACTAGAGAATTTAAGTAGCTTTCCAGAACCACACTAACCTAGTTAGTTTTCTGGAAAGGATCAAACCCAGTCTGTATCCTTACCATTCTTTCTCATTCTGAGGAACCAAAATGATGGAGGGACCAACGGGTGGGTGGGTAGTGGGGACAGGTGCTCAGGAATCAGATTTTCTTAGGAGAGGAGGTCAGGACTTCCAGGTTGGACGGCCGGCCGGGGAGAAGAGCTTGAATAAGGAACAAAGGCTCGCAGGTGGCTGTAGGGCAGGGAGGGGTAAGTTGAATAGAATCCTAGGTGGGAGAGGAGGCGTAGTTCCCACAGCCTCTTCCCACACACACTCCTCTCATTGTAGTTTGATTCTAACAAGGAGATATGGGAGATTCTTGAACAAGGCTGGGACAGGATGAAAATGATCTCTGGCGAGTAGGGTTTTACAGCAAATTCTCCACCCCAATCGCTTAGGAACCCATCATATCCACACATCTTTTTGGTTAAATTAGCAACATACATTTATAGATGCTACCTGAACCTATCATAACACATTGCATTTTGATATAATACCTCCTTCTACTAAACTTTCACAACTTTGATATTTTCCCAACACCCCACCCCCTGAAGAGTGTACCCTGACAGTGTGGGATGCTGAGAATCAGAAGCCTAGCACTGTAAGTTATGTACTGCCATATCTATCCAATTATCCATCCATCAATGTATTGATTGCTTTCTACAGTCCAGGCAAACTGCCTGGCACTGGGGATGAGAAAAGGAGCAGGTTTCAGTCTCAGCCCTGAAAGCTCTCGTGCGGGTGACAGTTAAGTAAATGGGTAATTACAATACCTCGTGGTAAGTGTATGACCCATCTGGGAGCTGGGGGGAGCACTCAGCCAGGATGAAGGTGGGTGCAGGAAAAGCGTCAAAGAAGCTGAGTTTCTCAGAGAATATGGCAAATTGGGGCCCCTGTAAGAAAGATTGATCTGGTTATAGAGTAGGAAGGAATTTGAAGGAAAAATGAGGCTAGAGAGAGAAGCGGCGGCCAGGGTATGAAGGGTTTTTAAACTTTATGGGATGTGGTTCTGTAGTGTAGTGGTTAGCATGTCTGCTTTATATGCAGAAGGTCCTGGGTTCATGCCCCAGTGGAGCCAAAGTCCATGGTCTATGGCCATGCCACCCTGAACAAGCCCGATGTCTGATCTCGGAAGCTAAGCAGGGTTGGGCCTAGTTGGTTGGATGGGAGACTGTCACCTAGGAAGACCAGGTGCTGTAGGCATAAATAATAATAATAATAAAAGGGAAAGAAATTTTATGTTAATGCAGTGGTTCTCATTATCTATACCTATATCAATCTACATCCATATCTATCTATCGATCAATCGATCGATTGATCAATCTACAACACCCCTAAGGGGTGAAACATATGTCCATCAGCAGCATGGTGAGAGGGAGCAGTTGTGGAGTTGAATTACTAGTGTCAAGTTGTGATATGGCCGTGCCCAACAGCCCCAGTTTGAGATTCACGATGTTTATTAAGAGTCCTGATTTTATCACAAGGAAGACTAGCCTCAGATAAGCAACTTCAGCAGGTTAAAATTTGTCTTTTCATCCGTCTGTACATTTGTGTGCTAGCTGAGTGTGAGTTCTAGGTTCAACTGCCTGGACTCCAACCTGATTCCTCCCATTCCCAAGTTGTGCACCCTCGTTGGTAAACTGGATCAGTACTACTGTGGTGCCTACATCAAAGGCTCACAGACGACGGGAGGGGGTAATCCACCTTAAGCTCCTGGCACAGTGCCTGGCACACAGTAAGTGATCAGTAAATGTCAACTTACCGTGACATTATAGCTCCCCTGTAGCTTAACAGTGTTAGCAATCATCCTTTGTCATCCCCATCCCCCTCGTCATTGCCGTCATCATCCCCATTGCCATCACCATCAGTCCCATCATCGTGATATTGAAGTTCTAGGAGGTCATTCCTCACTGGGCTCCTCCCCTCCACTCTCCTTCGTTGTGGTTGTCTTGTGAAAGACAAGGCTCTGCGTAGAGAGATTTTAATAATGTGAAATTCATAACATTTATTGAGCTTCTTACTTTGTGCCAGACATTGTTCTAGGTACCAGGGGATATGAGCGTGAGCTAAATAAATTCCCCACTCAGGCAACTTATAGTCTAATGAGAAGAGACAGGCAATAATAAATAAGCAAATATGTAGTTATATCAGAGAAAAATGAGTATTATAGAGAAAAAGAAAGCAGGGTAAGAGGATACTGTCTCGAGTTGGGCAGTTCTTATTTATAGAAGATGGTCAAGGAAGAGCACACTTAGAGGTGACATTTGAATTGAGTGAGTGCAGGACACTTCAATGTGGATACCTGGGGGTAAAGTTCATCAGGCACAGAGAACAAAATTACAAAGAGTCCAAGGCAGACACATACCTGGCATATTGAGGGAAAGTAAGGAGGCCTCTGTGGCTGGATGACAGTTGAATCAAGGGGTGAGTTAGAGGATGAAGATCAGGGAGAGTAGCGCGGGGGTTAGAAACATGGGGGCTGTGGATCAAATAATAAAAACTTTGCCTTTTTCTCTCACTGACTTGGAAAGTCATTGAGGGGTTTCAGAAAAAGGTATGATATGATCTGACACATTTCCAGGGATTGCTCTGGCGAGTGTGTTGAAAACAGACCACAAGGCAGTGAGTGCTTAAGCAGGGAGGCCGTATAATGTTATTTCAATAACCCAAGTGCAATTTGGTGGTGACTTGGATCAGTGGGGTAGTGGTGCAGGTCACAGGAAGAGGAAGACGCTGGATACGTTATGAAGGTAAAGACAATAAGAGTTGCTAATATATTGCACTGGGTACGGTGGGTGGTGAGAGAAAGAGAAGCGTGAAGGATAATTCCTGAGCAACTAAATGGATGTTAACAGCATGTGCTGGGATAAGGAAGACTATGCGTGAGCAGATGTGATGGAGAACATCAATTTAACCTTCACATTGCCTCTAGAAGGTAGGACTATAGTGATCTTCCATTAAAAACTGGGACTCAGTGAGGTGAAGCCTAGAAGTCTAGAAGTCTAGAAGCTCCATATATATGGTGCTAGGAGCTCTAAGTAATGATTCCTCTACTGCATGAAGCTACAGGATTTGGAGCTAGGGAACTCCTGGGAAGTTGAACCACTCAGGTTGGGAGGGGTAGTCCTAGTTCTCCAGAGCCAAACTATAAAGCAGGCATCCATCTCTAGCACACACCCTTTTTGCAGGGCATTCAGGCTCATGCCTTGGCCCCTGGGGGTCCTGTCAACCTGGAACAGAAAAGAGGCAATCAGCTGTTCTAGGGGCTTCCTATTTAGACATTCTAATGGAAATGCAGAAAACCAAGAAGGCTGCAGGCTTTCAGAGTTCTACCTTGGAATTTATGATCCATGTAGTCCACTGGCGTTCAGAAGCGGCTTTGCACATGGGCGGGGGGAAGGAAAGATGTCTTCGGCTCCTCCTCTCTACACACAGTCCTGACCATCCAATACACTCTAGGGAGAACGAACAGGAAAAGAGACAAGATAAAACAGTAGGAAAAGAAGGGAAACGTCCTCCAACTACAGGCTGTGCTGACTTAGAAAATGGGGTAGAAGCAGGGAAACCTCCGTGAAGACCTATGGGTGCCTTCCTGCTCTAGAAGATGAACTTTCACGACTTACCAGCCTCCTCAGCCAAATACCACAGTGGAACCAGGCTTCAGAGGAAAACACTGCCTGCTTTTTCAAAGTTAAACACATCAGAGCCTGTGGTCTATAAGCCACATGTGGTGCTGGGCGCTCCAAGAAATAATGATGAAAGAAAATCGTTGAAATCTAGGCATAGAAGGTCTGTGTGGCTACACTTTCACTCAGTTGACTCTGCAAATTGTGTTAGCTACCCATTATTCACTGAACGCTGCTCCATGCCCAGTATCATGATGTCCCTCATGAAATCCTCGAAACAGCCTGAAGAAGTTCTTATTACTCCCATCTCACAGAGGAAGACACTGGTTCAGAGGAGTCACACTACCCCGTCAGTCATGGAGCTGAAGTCAGTCTATTCCAGGCCCTCTGTCTTAACCAACATACTTCACTACCTCCCAGAGGAAAAGCAGGGGGAAATACTGACAATAGTAACGGTCCCCTCCCCTCCCCTCTATTCTCCCAGGGCTCAGAAGCCTACAGTCTAAATCAACTTAAACATTTTTAATATTTATTTCTAATAACAATCAGATGACTATTTTCTCTAAGGAATAGATTAGTAATAAGAAAGGTCTTCAGAGACGTGATCTTGAAAGGAGGTTAAGTACATTTTTCAAGGCCATAGTTAGTTCAATGGCAGAAGTAAGGCTAAAAATGCAGGGCACCTGCCTCCCAGGCCAGAGATTGGCTAGGCCCCCAAAGGTGCTTTGCAAGTTATCACTGCCTCTGCCCTAACACAGATGACTGCTTGAGGGTAGCTTTTTTTGTGTGTGCACTAGAGCTTTTAAACACAATCGGAACTTAGCTGAAGTTTTTAAACAAGGGTTTTCTAGCACCTTCTGGTGAGCTGGTGTTCTTTTTGATCTCTGCCGTCTCCTCTCCCCATACTCTCCCTCCACTGGGTCAGAGTGTGTGCCCTGTTGAATTAGGAGTTTCCTACTACAGCTCCTGGTATTTAGCTGGAGTGGGGACGTTCCTGCCTGTGTGTGGGGCAAATAATTATATTCCTAGAACTTGCTATACCTTACTCTGGCGTCCTACACTAATAGTGACTGACTGGCTGGCTGGCTTCTACACACCTCTGCAATCTGGACCCATTTCTGCAAGCTCATCTCTTTCTTTCCCACACTGAAGCATACACCTTTCATGTCAGACAGGTGTCCTGGGTGCACCCCATTTCCGCCACAGAAATATCCTCTCTGCTCTCCTCCTATGCAAATCTAGTCTTGGAGGCTTTGCTCAATGATTTTTTGCTCTAGACTTCCCCATGTACAGCCCAGTGGTTGGCTTTCTAAGTTCCCTTTATAGTTATATTTTCAACCACATAATTTAGCCCTCAAAATGTTTCTGCATATTTCTCCAAATGTACCGCAGCCCCTTGAGGGCAGGCATGCATGTGTTCATTCACTGGAGATTTTTAGAAGCACCTTATATGGTGAGCTACAGATAAATATAAGTAATGGTTACTTCCTGTCCTCAAGGATGGGAAACTCTAATACTTTGCAGATATCTATCTGGCACACAGTAGGCCATAAGCAAAGGTTCTCTATATTAAGTGTGTGTGTGTGTGTGTGTGTGTGTGTGTGTGTGTGTGTAGTGATTCTCATTGTAATTATTTGCTGTCTCTAAGTCCCATGAAAGGTATCAGGTGGTGTTATAGGGAAGGCATCATGAAAGAGGTGACATTTGAGCTAGGCCGTAAGGGCAAGGGGATGTTTTTCAAAAACAATTGGGAGAACAGGCAGAAGAAAATGTTTCTACAGTGCATTGCCAGACACCAGGTTCAGGGGGAAAGCAGTGGAGTGAGTTCGGCTCCTGCCCCAGCACCAACTAGCCTTAGTGAGAATGGGCAAGTTGCTTCATTTCCTCCGGGCCTCCATTTTTTTCCCACTCTGAATTGATTAAGGGGCACAGGCTCTGGAAGCAGCAGCAGGAGGTTCAAGTCATGGCTGTGTTTGACCTTGAGTCAATCATTTGAGGTGGAGGCTCAGCCTCAGTTTCCTTCCTGTAAAATAGGGAAATAATTCCGACCTTACAAGGTTTTAGTGAGGTTTTAAGAACACAGGTAAGCACAGTCGTGGTATTATATATTTTTTTCTACCAAAGTAGGGGCGATAATCCTATCTACCTCCGAGTCAGTGCGCGGCTGCTGGTTTCCCAGCACACAGCACAGAGCCTGTCCTTAGAAGGGGCTGTGGACAGACTGTGGGTCCCTCAAAGACAGAATGGAGTCGAAAGGGCTTTGGAAAAAAAGTAAACAGCGTCGACAGTGGAGCGACTGGGCTCAGTGGGGCTCTCAGTAAACGTGTTTCCATGAGCAGACTTCACGCAGTCCAAGAATCTTGGCTTAACTGTCCCAAACATGCCTCTGGGTTGGCTGGATTTTACACAGCCCTTTCGGCCTCTGCCTTCAAACCCAAGTCAAGAGCCGAGGCCCAGCCCCGTGGCGGGCTTCGGAGGTGGGTTGGGGAGGAGGGGATTCCCCAACTCCCGGCTAGAAGAGATCCGGGATCTGTTCCCGCCCCCCTTACTCCCACTCCCAGGGGCAGGACTCCGGGGGTGCTCCGTCTTCATTTCCTCTCTCCGCACGGGTCAAGAAAGGAAGAGGGCTCGCACTTGGTCCACTGCACTGGGTCACCCCCTGTTCTCTTCCTTCCCACCAGCCTGGCCACCCCCACCTCGGCCGCCTATCCCCGGGGTCCCTGCTCAGTCGCCAGTCTCGGCCCGGGTTGACCCACCCTTTGGGCATCTCGGCCGCAGGACCCCGCCTCTGTGGACCCGCCCATCAGCCCTCTCCACCTCCGCCACTTCTGCCGCCTGCCCGGGCCCCCGCGGACCCCGTTCTGCCACCCCTCACCACCTTCCCCCCACCCCCCGGTCCCCGCTTGGTCACCAGCCGCCCCCACCCGGGCCGCGTGGATCCCGCCGGGCTCCCCACCCGCCCCACAGCACCCCGCAGGGCCGCCCCCGCGCCGCGGCCCTCCCTCCTTGGGGTCGTGGCGGCAGGGGGAGGGGCAGCCCGCCGGCCCCCGCGTGCGTGGCAGGCTCTCCCGGCTCGGCTCGCCCGGCCTCCCTTCCCGGGAGGCGGGGTCGGCGCCGCGGCGGCGGGAGCGGCGGCGGCGGCGGCGGCGGAGGCAGGCCCCCTCCTCCTCCCTCCCTCGCCCGGCCTCCTTCCTCGCCGCCCGCCCACCCGCTCTCTCTCGGCCGCTCCGACGCCAGCAGCGCCCGCGTGCCGCTCACCCAGCCGCGGGGGGACCCGAGGAAGTTCCCCGGCCGCGCGCCCCGCTCGCTCGCCTCGCAGCCCGCGGCCCTGCCCGCCGCCGCGCCCGCCATGCCCTCGGCCAAACAAAGGGGCCCCAAGGGCGGCCACGGCGCCGCGAGCCCCTCGGAGAAGGGCGCCCACCCGTCGGGCGGCGCGGATGACGTGGCGAAGAAGCCGCCGCCCGCGCCGCAGCAGCCGCCGCCGCCCGCGCCGCACCCGCAGCAGCACCCGCCGCCGCATCCGCAGAACCAGGCGCACGGCAAGGGCGGCCACCGCGGCGGCAAGTCCGCCGCCGCCGCCGCCGCCGCCGCCGCCTCGTCCTCGGCGTCCTGCTCGCGCAGGCTCGGCCGGGCGCTCAACTTTCTCTTCTACCTCGCCCTGGTGGCGGCGGCCGCCTTCTCGGGCTGGTGTGTCCACCACGTCCTGGAGGAGGTCCAGCAGGTCCGGCGCAGCCACCAGGACTTCTCTCGGCAGCGGGAGGAGCTGGGTCAGGGCTTGCAGGGCGTGGAGCAGAAGGTGGGTACCCCTGACCCCCTCCCCCCCCCCCCAGCCACCCGGCGGCGGCTCCCGCACCCACAGCCGGGCCGCCTCGTGCTCCTTCGCGCCCTTCGGGCCGGGCCCCTCGTCCGGCCCAGGCCCTCCACGGCCAGTTCCCCCGGACGCCCCCACCCGGCCCCCTAGTTGTGAGGCGGTCCCCAGACCCTCTTTGTTAATGGCCGCGGAGGAATCGGCCCCGAGGGACGGATGGACCGCCGCGAGGATGGGCCAAGGGCCTGTCACAGGACATTAGCGGTGACCTGTAAGGAAGCCGGCAGGCTCCGGGGAGCCCATTCTTCTTGGATTAGGAACCGCTGAATGGACAGAGTTGTGTTGGAAGGGAAGCCAGCGCATCCCTGGAAGCCTCTGGCAAGGCCGCACGCACCTCGGCTGTCCCAGTGGGAGACATCTGAGCCAGTTTTTAATAGACCCGCGGCCCGGGGAAGGAAAAGCTAGTAGTCTTATTCATTTGCGAAATTCGAATGAAATATTACATATCTCTAGGCCCCCTTGTCTTTTGGACCAGTGTACCCACGTGGGCCTTTGAATCTGCACTCTTCAGCCTTAGAGGAAAGGCCCCCAGTACTAGGTCATATTGGTGAATAAGACCACTAGGCACATTTATGTGGTGTTTAGAGGGTTTACTTATTATCTAATTCTCATAGCAACCTTGGGGGTGGGGGACTGGCAATTTCGATTCCATCTTCCAGACCAGAAAATCGAGAGTTAGATTAAGTGAATTGATAAAGACCCAGCTGGCAAGTGGCGGACTGTATGAGAATGTCTAGGCCACTGGCCAGTTGTGGTCCACAAGGTCCTATTTCAGGTGTGGATGAACCCAACTTTCAACACAGTTGCTTAGCTTCCACCTTTCTGCGTTTTTTTTTTCCACACCAAGTGCAACGCCCTCAAATCTTATTCCTCCTCCCCTGTCCTCCACTAATATCATTGCTCAATGAAAGTTCGTTGCCTGATTGAAACAAAAAATCCCGCCACCTCTTAGGAGCCCGGAAATGCTGCCTCCTTTCCCAGCATGCTGCCGGTACTGCCAAGTTTCTCTGGAGTATGTAGGACTAGGAATTTCCTCTTAAGACTGGTGGAGCAACTGGAATGAGTCAGCCTGCTCAGTGTGGCAGGCCTTGGGAGGTGACTTTTGGAAGAGAATTAAGTAGGCAGCGCTGCTTTGCCTATCTTGAATGTTAAATCATCCTTAAAAAATAGACATACTGCTGGAGTGTAATCACTAGGTTCCCATTTTCCTCCCAATGATCTACCCACTTACTAATCAATCATAATATTTATTGAAGTCTGATAGTCATACGGCTCTGTGTAGGCCTTGGGGAGGGTATGAAGGTGGAAAAGACACAAATTGTATTTGTGAAGCTGCACGGAGGTAGGTTTCGTTGGGGAGACTGGGGAACTGTCTAGAAGAGAGGGTGTGGTGTTGGCCTAGGCTTGTATCCTGGTGGCCAGGGTAGAGTCAGTTGAGATCTAGTTGAGATGGATAACTGTTGAGGGAAGGAATGAAGAACACACAGGCAGGGGACTATCTTGAGCATGTTTAAGGGAAGGCGAGTGGCTACCCTGCCTGTGATAGAGTAACGTTCAGGAAGTTGTGAGAGGGGCCATTGAGATTGAGGCCCAAACGGGGCGGTCCTGAATCCAGGTTGAAGAAATTACGCTTCATTCTCTTTGCTTCCTCCCTGTCCCTTTATTTCCTCCTTTCTGGCCCCCCACTCCTCCATCACAGCTATGCACAGAGTACGTTCCTCTTTGGGGCTCAGTTTTCTCTACACAGAGGGGAGGGCCCCATTTAGATTTCTGAGAATCCACCTAGCTGTAAACTATTGAAGTAATGAGCACTGTTTCATTAGTGACCTTTTAATTTCCTAGTGTAATCAAGCTATTAGTCAATGTCTCATATTTTTTGTGCCTTCATCTCTTTCACAGCAACCCCAAGAGCTAAGTGCAGTTGACCCTTGAACAGCATGGGTTTGAGCGTGGGTCCACTTATAAGTAGGTTTTATTTCAGTAGATACATACAGTACTGTAAATGTGTTTACCTTATGATTTTCTTAATAACGATTCCTTTTTTCTAGCTTACTTTACTGTGTGAATACAAGTCCGTACTATGTATAACATAGAAAACACGTGGTAATTGACCGTGTTGTCAGTAAGGCTTCCAGTCAGCAGTAGGCTGGCTCTTAGTAGTTAAATTTTTGGGGAGTCAGAAGTTCAGTGGATTTTTGACTGTGTGGGGTCTGGTTCCTCTAACTTTGCACAGTTACACAGCTAGTAGGTGGCAGGACCAGGATTTAAACCACAGTTAACTCCTAGAACACTTCTGACCACTCATCTGTTCATTTTGTTATCTTTCCCGTGCCTTGCCTGGTATGTAGTAGGTGTTCAATTAATGCTTATTCATTGACTTGGAGCTCACGACATGCCCAAAACAGTATTAGGATTGCCACAGTGTGTGGCCACTTCTGTCTGTAGTTCTGGATAGACAGTAAATAAGTTATTTTGTATTGAGGAGAGTAGTGATGGGTCCTTGACAACCTAAGTTTGAACCTCTTTCTCACTCTATGTGAGGCTTGATCTGGGGGCAGAGTTTGGTTCTTAGCAGAGACATATATTAAAGCATTATTATTCATTATTAGTATTCACTATTATTCATTATTAGTATCATGCTTACAGTGTTATTCATAACTGGTATTCACATATTAATGCCGGGCATTCTATTAAGTGCTTCACAGCCACCCTCGGAGGCAGGTACCATTTATTAGTGTCATTTCACAGATGGGCCAGCCGATCCTGGAGCAGTTGTGTTACTCATTCATGGTCACATACAGATCCTAAGTGGCAGAGCTGAAGGGCCCAGTTGCCCTGGCAGATCCAGGGGGGCCTAAAGTGATTGTAGGAGAAAGCTTAGGCCTAGTGGGGACCGTTTAATGAGGCTCGTTGCTATTTGCAGAAGAGTGGGTTCTCTGGTCATATTTCTTTTCCCATCTTCACTCTGGACCAGGAGTCAGAGCTTTGGGTTTAGGCAGCATCTCCTCCAGTCACTCAGTGCACTTTGAATATGCCTCTGCCTGAGAATTTCACATTGAGGTTAAGAGCTCAGGTTCTGAAATCACATATTCTGGGATTTTGATGCTCAGCTCCAACACTTCTCAGTTTACTCACCTGTAAAATGGAGGTCCATGGGAGCCACCAACTCATGAGATTATTACGAGGATGTAATGAGATGATGTCTCAAGTACTTTGCATAATTATTGGTACACAGTAAGTGCCCTGTTGAATGTTGCCAACCCCCTCCCCTGGCCCCTCCCCCCAAGGCTGTAAGCTCCTTGAAGGCAGGGATTCCTTCTAGTATTCTATCTCTGGTGTCTTGCCTAACACCCACAATGTAGTGGGCATCCCACTTATTGGGGGAACAGAAGCATCCATTGTATATTAATTATAAAGAAGGTCTTTGCACATAAAGATGAACAACTCATAACAGCATCAGTGTGGGGACAATTTTTGTGTTCTTTTCATACTGTTGGAGGCTGATTGGTTTGTCTTCATAATTTCTGATCTAGTCCCCTTCCTAGTCGTTTGTTGAGTCAGCCTCAGTTAGGGGTGACAGGGATAAGAGGGGAAATGGACCAGCTTGGTCTTCATCAGGCTTTGCTCTGTTAATTCTTTTATTCTTTGATTCATTCAGAAAACACTGATGAACGCCCACCATGTTGCAGGTACTCTGCTCACCTGGTCATACCCCTATTCTGAGTGCTATGCTTAGAATAGGTAAGCAGTGTCATTACATAACCTAGTTTCAGAGGTGAATTCTCTCCAGTGTACTTTATGACTCAGGTTATATTTGGTTGGGCAGGGAAGTTGTCTAATATTCTGGAGTACCTGAGAAACTTAGTCTAATTTGTCTTAAAATCAGACTGGTGGAAGCCAGAAGAGACTTTAGAAACCTGTTTGTTAATAGACAAGGAGCTTGGGACTTGGAAAATGAGTTTGACTTATTTGCTCACAGAGCTGGTTATTGATGGGGCTGGAACCAGAGCCCACAGGTCTTGTAGTGTTTCCCTTTGGCACTGGGCTGAGGATGGTCTAGGAATCTCCAGATTTCTGAGGTACTTAAGAAGAAATATTAAACAATGATGAAGATGATAGAATTTATTGATCATTTACTATGTGTTAGGCACAGTTTCAGCACTTTACATATATTAACTCACTTAATCCTCAAAAGACAATTCCACGAGTCAGGTACTATTTTTGTTCCCATCCTGCAGCTAAGGAAATCAAGGCACAGTTAGGTTAAGTAACTTGCCCACAGTCACACAGCTAGGAAATCTCCAAGCTAGGATATGAATAGGCCATCTGGTTTTAGAGCCCACACTATTTTATTTTTTAACTTTTTATCATGGAAATGTTGAAGTATAAACAAAAGAAGATGTCAATATAGGGAATCCCAATTTCAATAATTATCAACTTTTTCTATTCTTGTTTCAACCCATCACCACCCATCCTGTTTTTTAGGTCTGGAGTCAGAGAAGTTTGACTCTGAAGCACTCTACTCTACTACCCTGTTGGGTGCCAACCTGCTTTCTTGTGTTCTCCAGATACTCTCAGTACTGGAAAATGGCCCAGGACTTCTGAATGGCCATAGCATAGGCAGAGAGGCTGGCTTGTCCTTAGTTGGAAGATTCAGCAGGCATAAGTGGGCGCAGGGCTTCAGGAAATGTTGGCAGTTCAGGTTTAGGCCCTCTGAAGGGCCCGTGTTGCCTGGCAGACCCAGTGGATAGTGAACTAGGAACTAATTTTAAAATTCATCCTGACTAACATATTAGCTCACCCAAAGTATTTTAGGATTAATTTAGGTAAGAGTTCTTTTCTTTCCTTGCTTCTTTTCACAAAACAGTATATCAACCAAGTTAACAGTAATTCTTGATTATCTTCTAATACCCAGTCCATAATCAGATTTTCCTGATTCTCTCAAAAATATGTCTCTTTTACAGTGGTTTATTTGACTCAGGATCCATTTAAGTCCACACATTAGATTTGATTGAGAAATCACCTTAATTTCCTCTAATCTGTAATAGTTCTTGTCTTTCCTTTTTTAAAATGCCATTTAATTGTTGAAGATCCTGGTTATTTGTCCTGTAGAATTTTCCACGTTGTGGATTTGGCTGATCGCCTTCTCGTGCTGTTTCGTTCGTTTGTTTTCTGTGAGTTGGTAATGAGAGAGACTTGATAGATTCAAATTAATCATTTCTTTCTTTTGTTTCTGCAAGAAAGCATTCTAAGAGACACCGATGTGTCACATCAGGATAAAGCCCAGGTCATTATTCATTGTACTGTGAGTCTCTCAGTACATTAACCCAGCTCCCTGGGGTGGTTCCCAGGACAGACCTTGTTTTGGGTAGAATTTATTTAGAATGAATGTGTAATGGCCAACAGGATCATAATATATTCACAAAGCCAGAGAATTCTAAGGGCTCATATGGTCCACTGCTCCCATTTTGCAGGTGAGGACAGTGACTTGTTCAGGGCCACCTGAACGGACCCTTGTTTCTTGCCTCTCGGTCCAGTGTCTCTCATGTGCCTCAGCTTTTTACCTATGAAAACTTGTGAGACTCTTTCAATTGCAAAATGCTAGAAACTCAGCTCAAAATGACTTAAAGAGAGAGGGAGGAAGGAGGGAGCGAGAGAATCATTGGCTCAAACCAGAAAGTTGAAAAGCAGATTCCTTCAGGTATAGCTGTATCCGGGGATCAGATTGTGTCTTTCAGATTTTGATCATGCTTTCTCTCTCAGCTCTGCTTCCCTGTGTTCCGGCTTGATTCTTAGACTGGTGTTCATTCACTGTCTGAGCAGCTTTGTGCTTCCCTTACTCTATAGCTAGCAAATCGCAGAAGAAAGAGGTTTCCTTTCCCAGTTGATGTAACAGAAGTTCTGGAATTGACTTTTTGGCCTGCCTTAGGTCACATGCCCATCTCTGGGCTAAGCGCTCTGTCTGGCTCCAGGTTGGGGGCAAGGTGGATGGAAGGTGCTGCTTGGTCAGACTTGGGTTACAAACCATCCCTGGAGCACTTGGGGGGGCCCTCAGGTTAGTCTCCAAGACTACATGGATTGTGGAAGGGTGGTTCTCCAAGGGAAATTGTGGTGCCATTCTAGAAGAGGAGGGATCTGGAGGCTGGGCAGACCTCCCACCCCCCCCCCCCCCCAAGAAAAAAGAAGTTTCGTGTATGTGTGTGTAACTCATCAGCTCTCCTCAGCAGTAACATCTGGATTTTGGTTGCAGGTACAGTCTCTGCAAGCCACATTTGGGACTTTTGAGTCCATCTTGAGAAGCTCCCAACACAAACAAGATCTCACAGAGAAAGTTGTGAAACAAGGGGAAACCGAGATCAACCGGATCAGTGAAGTTCTGCAAAAACTCCAGAATGAGATTCTCAAAGACCTGTCGGATGGCATCCATGTGGTGAAGGACGCCCGGGAGCGGGACTTCACGTCCCTGGAGAACACGGTGGAGGAAAGGCTGACGGAGCTCACCAAGTCCATCAACGACAACATTGCCATCTTCACTGAGGTCCAGAAGAGGAGTCAGAAGGAGATAAATGACGTGAAGGCGAAGGTCGCCTCTCTGGAAGGCTCCGAGGGGTACAAGCAGGATCTGAAAGCCTTGAAGGACGCTGTGAAGGAAATGCAAACGTCTGTGAAGTCCAAAGAAAAGGACATAGAGGCCCTGAGAAGCACTCTGCAGACCATGGAGTCTGATGTGTACACGGAGGTCAAGGAGCTGGTGAGCCTCAAACAGGAGCAGCAGAAGTTCAAGGAGGCGGCCGAGGCGGAGCGCCTGACGCTGCAGGCGCTCGCGGAGAAGGTGCTGCTCGCCGAGGAGGCCGCGGCGCACCTGCCGGAGGAGCTGCGCCGGCTGGAGGCGGAGCTGCGCCAGGTGAAGGCCCAGCCCCTCGGGCCGGACGGAGACGCCGGGGCTCAGAGACGCCGACGCCCTGGACGAGCTGCAGAGGAAGAGCCAGGGCTTGGACTCCCGGCTGCAGGCAGTGGAGGGCGGCGTCCAGGCCGCGCAGGCGGCCTCCGCGCGGCACGGCGAGAGCCTGGAGGCCCTGCTGGCCAAGGGCGACGCGTGCGAGCGGCGCCTGGCCGCTGTGCAGGAGCGCCTGGACGGCCTGGACGGCCTGGGCGCCGCGGCGGAGGACCAGGGCGGCCTGGCCGGCACCGTGCGGAGCCTGGGGGAGGCGCAGCTCGCGCTCTACGGCGACGTGGAGGAGCTGAAGAGGAGCGTGGGCGAGCTCCCGGCACCGTGGACGCGCTCCAGAAGGTTCGGGAGCAGGTGCACACGCTGCTGGGCCAGGACCCAGCCCAGGCGGCCCGCCTGCCTCCTCAGGACGTCCTGGACAGACTCTCTTCTCTAGACCACCTCACAGCCTCGGTCAGCCAAGTGGAGTCGGACTTGAAAATGCTCAGGACTGCCGTGGACAGCTTGGTGGCCTACTCAGTGAAAATAGAAACCAACGAGAACAACCTGGAATCAGCCAAGGGTTTGCTCGATGACCTGAGAAATGACCTGGATAGGTTGTTTGTGAAAGTCGAGAAAATTCACGAAAAGGTCTAAATGAATCGTGTGTGCAGGGTGCGGATTGAAAGTTCAATCTCTCATGACCAAAAAAAAAAACGTGTTGTTTTCTCCCTCGCGGCCCCCCGTCCCCCCACGGCCTCGTTCCTCGTAAAGAGCAGTGGACACCGCTTGGAACACCGAGGTATTTTGTGTTTTCACGCCCGGTTAATTTATTTACGATCGTTACCACACACCACTGGTTTCTCAAGTTTTCTGCTTCTCCTTTCGGTCGGTTTCCTGAAGGCCCAGCCCCTGTGCATCAGAGGTGCCTTTTAGCAGGGTGTCTGGTGTCAGAGAAGAACTGCAGTGGCTTCAACCGAGGATTAACAGAAGCAGATTAACCTCAAAAAAAGCCCGGCTGGCTGGCGGATTTCAAAAAAAAAACCCCGGGGGGGAGGAGGCATTTTTCTTTCTGATTGTCTTTGAGAAAAATGAATTTTATTATTTTTTTATACTTCTGGCTGCAGGTTTCATGAGATGTCACTCGTTGTCTTCCACTTTAAACCGGTTAAGACTCAAAAATATCAGCTCTGAATAGGGACAGGGACAAGCCCCTGGTTTTTTTAGTTGAAAAGAAGCAGCTGCCTGACAGTCGCCTCCCTGGTGTGGGTGTCTTTGTCTCTCCTGAGTCATCCCAGTGATCTCAAAGATAACCAACTATGCAAAGAATCCAGCGGGTTCTGAACGTGAAGGCCCAACACCCCACAGAGTCCCCCGTGGCCGACGTGTGTCACCTCTTGGCAGGGTCCCTAAATCATGGGTAGGTTTAGAATCCCCGAAAGGGGTGTCCTCGGATTCTTTCAGGAAGTGTATCATGGGGGCGGGCCACAAAGGCGGCTGTCTCCCTGGGGAACGGAGGCCGAGTCTTTCTATTGAACCATGACGTCCACGAAGAAGTCTGCTGTCAGAGCCGACCCCCATCTGTGAGGGACGTGTGCATTTTCTGTAGTTTGCTGTTTCCCTCTCCCTTTGAGCTGTACTGTTCTTTAATGGCTGTCTTGCCCTTCAAAAAAGAAAACAACAAAAAAAAATGAAAAGATTAAAAAAGTTTGTTTAGTTTACTGTGAAATGAACTGTATGGCTTATTTACAGTATTTTTAATTCTTAATAAACACTTGAGCTTTGTTACAACTTTTCCAGAGCATTTATTTCCTGAGAATTTAGTAATTATGATATGTTTTATTAATGTGAAGTATTCAGGATTAACAAGATAGGTAAATTTTCAATTTTCAGACTTTTTCAGTTCTAAAACCAAGATGGCCTCACTCTTGGTCCTGGGGACATACTTTTGACTGACCGCTAATAGGTTTGTGTATAGATCATTGCTTGACCTCAGCTCTTGTTAGTTCCAGCAGAGGGTCTCAACCATGAGTACCTATTAGAATCTTTGGGGGAGCTTTAAAAAAATGCTTGGGCCCACCTGCATGGATTTGGATTCAGTGGGTATAAGGAGGGCTGGCACTCTAGCTGCTGCTAATGTGCAGCCAGGTTTGAGAATCACTGTCTCAGACTGTCTTCAAGACTGTTCCATTGCAAACTTGGGCATGTTTCCTTTACTTCCCAGGTTACCCTCCACCTTTAAAGTGGCGTCTATTGAGCACCTTGCTAAGGACTTCGTCGGCCTCTGTTTATTCCTCCTGACATTCCTGGGAGGTAGGCATTCTCATTTTCCATTTTACAGAAAGGCAGCAGGCTGAGAAGCATCATATAAGATCATTAGCTAGGAAGTGGCAGGACTGAGATTTGAGCCCAGTCCCTCTCTGTAACTGGGACAGCCTCTTTCCCCTTCCACCAGCACCATTGCAGGGCCACACTGTCCCTGCAGCCCTTGCCATCCCCTGTTTCAGCCTGAGGCTACAGGAGCTTTTTCTCTCCTACCCAAGGAGCAGACAGGGGCCAGGACCTGAGTGCATATGTAGTTTCATGCTCCCTTTCTGGCCGGAGGGCCCTCATCTCTGAACTTCCTCTGTCAATCATTCTAGGTCCCTGAGGCATCATCTTCAAGGCTGCATAACTCTGAGCATGTTGTTTTTCCAAAATCAGGATGAGCCCTTTAATAAGTGTTAGAAATCATTTGTATTTTTATTCTAAAGTCTAAGAGTTGATAGATATGTTTTAATAACTAGTTTTGCCCTCATTTGGGGAAGGGGTTGAGCAGCATCAACCCCATGCATGAAGAAAGTTAAATTCTCTTGGTTTCTTCGCAGGTTGGTTGGTTACGTCAGGCATATTCTTGCTCTTCCTCTTGCCAGCATTTCTGCGGTCTGTAATCTCAGACCGTGGAGCGGTTTAATAGATTCTCAATACTAGAATAGAAAACACAAGGGTCAGAGACATAATCGAATATAAATTTTAAGTGGTGAAAAGAAAAGGAATGCATTATAAACTCACGTTCCTGATGCTGAGGCATTTGGAGCTAGATCTTACCCCAAATAACAATCACAATTCAATCTT
Organism: Eonycteris spelaea; assembly: GCA_003508835.1. Lineage (NCBI taxonomy): Eukaryota > Metazoa > Chordata > Mammalia > Chiroptera > Pteropodidae > Eonycteris > Eonycteris spelaea. Next base: position 5,527,016 of record PUFA01000023.1, read on the forward strand.
GTTCATGTGTATACTCATTCATTCAACGGACATTTTTTGAGCTCATAGGTGTTTTGCTAAGCATCAGTGAATTCAAGATGTACGTGACAGGATACTTGTCCTACAGCCAGGTGTAATGAGGCACAGAGGAGGGAGTGGCCAGTTCTGCCAGGGTTGGGTGGGGGTGGTTAGAACAGGTTTGCAAAGGCCTACAGGAAGTCCCTTGGAATGCTTCCATGAGTGATGGGAACCTTCAGGAAATGGGGAATTTGCACAAGTTATTGAAGGTGTTGATTCGATTGCAGAAGATTTAGCACCATGATCAGAGGCCGCAGTGAAATTTCCCAGGCGAAACTATCAGCACATTGGTGAGAAGACTGCTCTACCACTTCCTGTGTTACTTAGAATGGATTAGAATGGAATGACGTGAGGGTGCTGGTGCTGGTGCCGGTGGTGTTGCTATGATGATGCCTCACAGGGTGGTTGTAAGGGTTGAATGAGATCATGGGTGGAGAGGGTTTAGTTTAGCACAGCATCTGCACATAGTATGAGCTCCAGGGCTTGCTTGTATGCAGCCAGGTTAAAAGATTGAAATACTTGATGTGCTGCTTGGTAAACAGCTGTAGCCTTGAGTCCTCTGAGTGCTTCCCTGGGGACCTCTAGACCGCCTCACAGTCCACCAACTAATGGGTTAACATCCTGGCACAACAAAGACCTCCAGCACCCAGCTCCAGCCTCTTGGCCAACATCAATTCTAATGGGTGGGCATCCATGCTTTGCCTGTAGTTAAATATTTTGAAATAACCCTATGTCTTCCTTAAAGCATGCTTCTGAGCCACCGATCTGTTTTTCCAGTAACATCTGGACACACACACACCCCATCAGACATCTCGCAGGGTTCCAAACTGAAGTCATCATTTTCCACAGACTAAGTGGAACCCTTGCTCCCCTCATTGCTTGAGCCGGAAGCTCAGGAGTCACTCCTTGTCTCCCTGCCTCTCACTTTTCCTGCCTCTGCACATTCATCCGGGCTGAAGCCCTGACGCAGCCACCCCATCCCACTTCTAGCCTTCTCTCTATTTCATCACTAGATGGTGCCTGAGTTCCAGCAGCAGCTCCCCAACCCCCGCCCCTGTATCCACTGCCCGTTAACTGAGTACAGAAACATGGTTCATAATATTCAGAGAACAACACTCTGCCTGACATCTGAGAGATGACTAAGAACAAGGCAGGTATGGTTCCCGCCTTCATGATGGTCCTGGTCCAGGTGGGAGGAGACCAGCAGTAAATATCGAAAGAAACAGAGCTAAATGTACAAATTGCAGTATGTGTCTTGAGGGAGAGGACCAGCCCCTAACTGGCCTCCCTGTCGCTAGCCTCCCCGGCTCCCATTCAGGGAATTCCACATAGGTGACCAGCATGATCTTTCTCAAAAGAGATCCGCCTGTGTCCCTTCCCTATTAAGCCTTTAAGCGTCTCCCCTTCAGCTTCAGGAGAAAATCGCAGATCCATGGAGTGGTTGAGAAGGAACTTTCTGGCTGCTCTGTCTCCCTGCCATCCAGCCTCATCTTCCGTGGATTCTGCTCATAGCTGCACTGACCAGCTGAACCATTCCACATGTACCTCTTGCTTGGTCACCTCAGTGCCTGCGCACATTCGTCTTCCTCCTACTCAGAGTTGCCTGCCTTCCCGTACCTGAGCTAGAGTTTCCAACCTCCAGGCTTTTTGGTATGACAACGCTCCCCCTCTATATTATGGCTGCTTGCTTGTCTGTCTTCCCACGGGATGGTGCACTCTGTGGGTGGTAGAGCTGTGTCTTTTATCTCTTTATCCATAGAGATCTCACTGTGCTTGGCCCACATCCGTAACAATAGAAACATTTATTGAGCAGTTACTGTGTGCCAACCACCATTGCAAGGGTTTTGCAAGGATAAACTCATTCGCATGACTATAGGAGTGAAGGTACTATTATTATTATCTTTATTTTACAGATAGAGAAACTGAGGCAGAAAATTTAAATAACTCGTTCTAAGTACTCACTAGTCAGAGTAGGAAGTGGTACAGCAAGATTTAGAGTCCGATTGCTAAGTTAAAAACGTGTTCTGAAGTTCTCTAGGACTGGTTTCTCTTCTTCACTTAAAAACACCTAGCACTTTGGGGATTTACTTTTTATTGAAATATATCTTGTGTGTTGTAAAGGCATACATGTCCGAAGTATAAGCTGAATAAATTTCTACACACGTTATACCATGAAGTAACCATCAGATTAAGATATATGCAACATGTTCAGCCTTCCAGAGGCTTCCTGCACCCTGCAGTCAATAGTCCCCCAAGGTCACCACTCTCCTGACTGCTGTCACCACAGGCCACTTTTGCCCATTTTTGAATTTCAAATAAATGGAATCACACCGTATAAGGCCTGGTAGTCCTTTAAGAGAAACATCGGCTTTATTGACATATAATTCATATACCATCCAATCCACCCTATTAAAATGCGCAGCCCTTCCTAGTATAGTCACGGAAGGCTGAACACATTCCTAAACCTTGCCCCATCATATATAGAAATTAGCAGCACCCCGATGTGCAAACAGAGCAGCTGTTTGAGTACATACAGACTTTCGAATTGGAGCATGCCTTTTGGGGTCTCCCGCTCGCGCTGAAAGGAGGGCGAGGTGTGGTGGAAATGTCCGTCTTCTTGCCTCTCAGGCTGGGTCCACGGCGGGTGGGCGGAGGGTTGACTGCCTTACTCCCCGCCCCCTCAGGCTGTGTTCGGTCAGGGGGCTGATCCCACATCAGCTGTTAATTATGAACTGGGCACTGAGGTGCATCTGCTCTGAGGGACGAAAATGAGGACTCCCCTCCTTGGAGACACAGGGGACACAGATACGTAAGTGGCACTGAAATCAGGTGCAGTGTGAACTGTGCCATGGGGTACATATAGGTGGGACTGATGAGGTCCTGGACCTTTGTTGCTGCTGGCTGCCCAGCATCCAGTCCTTTATTTTTCTTTAGAGAATCACCCCTTCCCCACTCTTGATCTGGCTCTGATGAGACTGACTGGGATGAGCACATGACCCGAGTGGCCAGTGAGAAACCCCATCTCCCCGTTTGACTTGTTCAAGATGAACACATGCCCTAACCTGGTCCATTGACTGCTGCCAGAACTTTCCAAAAAGGGGTGCTCTTAGTCCCCCGGGGCTGCCAAGCTGGTATGATAGAAGCCCAGAGCCACGAGGGGCCACCACCTGTGGAAAGACCACTGCGAATAATGCCAGCATAGAAGAAAGCAGAGCCAGGAGATGGCATGAGGCAGGTTCCTGATGATACAGTATAAGTATCTGGATCCAGCTGTGCCTGAAGCCCCAGAGGCCACACAGAATTTTACACCACTGTACCACCTTTCATATGTATATAAGGTGACATGAAGCTGTATAAAGAATAGGCATGGCAGCACTGCTTATGATTAAAAATAATTAAATACCTAAAAAATCTGACAACCTGATCAATAACTACATTGTCCCTTGTTCATACCATGGACCTCAAAGCAACAATGAAAAAAATAAATCAAAATCCTATGTATCGATGAAGAGGGAAAAGAAACAAGTTGCTAAAGAAAATGGTATGCAAACATGCACATAAAATTAAGAAACCATGCAAATAATACCTATGATAGTAAAAGTATCAAGAATTACTAGGTGACAGACTATCCGAATTCAGGTTGTTTGATTTCTTAGGCTAAGTGGGGCTGCCTGGGTGTTCATGATATTATTCTTCATACCTTTTTCTCCTCTAGACATTTCATTATGAAAATTTAAACAGAAAAATTGAAAGAATTGCCAACGAGCTCATATCTCTACTGCTTAGATAGCACAATAAATATTCTATATTTACTTATCACATATATATCCATTCTATATTCTTGATAACTTTTCGTATATCAGAAATATTTCATAATTAATTTTTATAAAGGGGGAAGTAACACATAGAGAAAAACTCACACTTTTATCGTTTGAAATAACATTGATCAGAAAACAAAACATGACCTCCATATACTTCAGGAAGTGCTATATGTTTAAACATGATTAATTGTTTTCATAATAATGATAGCTAAATAGCCATGTGGTGTGCCCGTAGAGAGCTGAGGCCACAAGAGATTCCAATCTACCTCCCTTATTTTATAGGACTGGGTCTCAGAGAGAGGAAGTTGCTCCCCAAGCTCACAAACTAACGTTAAGGAGACGGCCTTATTCCTTCTCTTCTGCCCACTATTTGTTTTGGCTCCACCCTAGACCTAAGCAAAGGTCTGAAACGCCCAGGAGGGGGGAAAGGATCAGGGCAGCTGAGTTCCTGCAGGCCCTGAACTTCATCCTGGGTGGGAAGGGTGTGGTGCCTTGGCCAAACTGAACATGTTAGTCTTGAACACCCACGAGCAACACCTGTTGGGCAATAGCCCATCTGTGTTTAAATACCTGGTAATGTCCTGTGGAAATGCCTGTTACCAATCGTGTGGCGCTGCCCCGGCATTGGTGTTAAGATGCTTACTGTCGCATGGAGTCACTCTGAGAAACTCAAGAGCGTAAGTCTTTGTTTCTCATTCGCAGGTGTGGTCTTGGTGTGCTCTCCTGCGGGGCATCCCCACTGTGGAGTTGTAAGGACAACAGGCAGGCAGGGAAGGACCTGGGATCAGGAAGCTTGTCCTGGTCCTAGTCGGCTTGCCTGTGTTGCCTTGGAATGATTTCACCTTAATCCCTCTGGGCCTCTTTTCTCCTTTTTTATCTGTCAAGTGAGATGAGGTAGCTGATAAAATAATCTCCAAGTTCTCCTCCAGCTCCACATTTCTTTGCCTTTATCATCATATATGATTCTTTGGGAGCTTCCTGTGGGCAGCAGGAGGCCTGAGAAAAAAAGGGATGAGCAGATGGGCAAATCCCTGGGGGGCAAGGATGACTTCTGTCTCCCATCTGTGTCTGATCATATATTTTCTTTCTTATTGGGGCAGGGCCAGTGGTTTGTTAGATTTGTTGTTGGGGATAGTTGCCAGTGTGGGCCGACATCTAGTATAACCCCATCTGAAGGCTGTTTACTTTCAGAAGATGCCTGGATGCACCCGTAACAAATCTAACTAAAGTAGGTCAAACTTTTGAACTTTCAGCTGGGAGTAGCCGCTCCTCAGTAGGACTAGTGGCTGCAGGAACTAGAGATGCCACTTGAAGTGAGAATTTAGCGCCATCTAGTGCCTGATTTGGGGCTCAAAGGCATGATTTCTTCATATTTTAGTTTGCACCATTAAAAATACACCGAGAAAACCAGCGTTTAAGAGACCTAGGAGTGTATTTTTATGTGACATGAACACTTTGTAATTTGTGTACTCTTTCTTTAATTAACTCCCTTAAAAATGTATAATGATAAAGGATGTTTTCAATAGGAATCTTTTGTTAGTAGAAGCTTAGAGTCCTACGGGCCTTTATTTTTCCCACGTCCAGCCAGTTCAGCAGGGAAGGCACTGACCCTCAGAGCAGCTCAGTCCAGTGTGGCATGCTTAGTCATTAACATATATAGTCGCAGCCGCCCATAACTGTGTGTCTTGTGTTTTATGTCATGTGTCAGGTTGAACACATTTATTATCTCAATCGTGAGGATTTTCCTAGGGTGTAAGAACAGCTGTCCCTGAATTGCTGATCAGTCACTTCAGCTAAGAAAGTTTCCTTAATTTGCCCTGAGATCACACAGGAAGTGGTAGGGCCATGGTTCAGGCTCACTTGAGTCTGTCTCTAAAGAACGTTCTCTGTCCACGCAAAAACAAAAAAAAAAAAAAAACCCACACTCCCTTTTCTATAGCGACAAAATTAGCATCCCATAATGTCTAAGGATGGAACTCACTCTATATACTTGTACTGTGTGTATAAGACTGGTGGTTAGAAATTGGGTCTGGAGCCAGACCGTCTGCATTCAAGTCCCAGCCATACCCCTTTGCACTGTCTGACGCAGAGAAAGCTGCAGAAGTGCTCTGTGCCTCGGTTTCCCATTATAAATGGGGTTGATGCTAGTGAATGATAACACCTACTTCAGAGGGTTGTGTGACGTTTCAAATAGTTACTACATCTAAGGTGCTTAGAACAGTGTTCATCATCAGATCGTAAGATGCTCAGTCAATGTTATTTAAACATTGACAATAAGGCAGGGAGTTGAAAATGTGAGGCTTGTGAAATGAGACTTCCTATAGTTGACCAGCACTATAGGAGAGGTGCAAGAGAATGTGAGTGGGATTTGCTGAGAGAGGCACAGTCTAGAGCCTCAATCCCTGGAGCCACTCTGCAGAGAAATCTGCCTTGAGGGGGTGCCAGAGCCTCAACCCGGTCTTGAAAACTAGATGCAGACCTGAAAAGCAATTTTCCTCCACTGCCAGCAGAGGGCAGTGTAGTGCAGAGGCCAGAGAAAGGACTAGGCCCAGGAGCTGAAGGGTCTGGTCCAGACTGCTCAGGAGTAGCTGTGATCTGCACGATAAGCTTGGCCCAGTTTTTCCTGATGGCCCCTTCCAGCTCTAAGGTTCTGTGGTCCAGTCAGGAGAGAATTGGAATACATTAGCCAAGAACTCCAAATAGGCTTACAGAGGGAAGAAGAGGAAGAAACCAGAAGCAGAGGAGCAGGGGTGGGGATGAAGACAGGGGATAGGGAATGTGTGCACAGCTGGAAAGTTTCTTTTGTGGGGGCTCAAATCTCTCTAAGTGAATCCAGCATGGGGAAAATGCCTCAAAACGCATGTCAAAACCATCTCAAGTAGTTAGGAATCTAGCATTACATTCTGCTTCTGCCCTTGTTGGGTGAATGCTTTAATCCCAAAGAAACAATTAAAGTTACAAACACCACACATTTGTGGTTTGCCCGTCTCTGCAATTTGTAATAGCAGACAGAGCCTCTTTTTTTTTTTTTTTTTTCCCTTGGTGGAAATTCCTTCCAGAAATGACTTGGTGCAGCCTGTGGCAGCCTCAGGGTGCCCCTTGGCAGAGGTAGAAAGTGAAGTCAGCAGGCAAAACCATTTTTGGCTCAGCTCAGCTCCCCTGAACATGACTCGTTATTCTTTAGAAACCCCAGTGGAGTCCTAAGGTCCCCCACTGACTTCGGGAAGAGTCTTTTTCCATTGGAGTCATCTGAACAGGTGCCTTGGAAGTCAAGGGCAATGACAGTATGTCTTAAGAGACCATTAAGAGTCTAACTTGGCATTAAGAGATGAATGGTATTTCTGGTGGTTCGGTGTATATGCATCTCCACTGGCTCTAATTCTATCAGACTCACCCAAAAGCCCGCCACAGAAGTATAAACTCTGGGCAGGTGAGCCCTGTTTAGAAGCCTCCTACCATGCTTCCATTTTCCAGGCTGTTCCTGCATCTGTTGGCTGTGGACCTCTTACCTTACTTCCTATTATTATCCTTGGATTTTTTGGAGCTTGTGGGGACAAGATCGCCTAGTGGCTTGGAACACAAGTTCCGGAGCTGGATTGCTTGGGTGTGTGACTCAGGGCAAGTTACTTTTTATTGCTTCAGTTCCTCATTTGTAAATAGAGATGACTATAACAGTGCCTACCTCACAGAGTGAGTTATTTGTCAGGATTAAAGCACTTAGGGCATTTTAAGTAGGCACTTGATAAAGATTTGTTGAAAATCAACATTCAAGTCTACATCATAAGGGCTAACGTATGCAGAGAAAACAAATCCTAGAAGAAAATACAGTAAAAGATTCTTGTCTCCTTCTGTGTCTGGCTACGGTGGAGTGCAGGGACTGGATTTACCCACCTGTTTGAAACAACTAAATATCAAGCACATGACAAGGGCTTACTAATGCCGACATTGTTGTTTTTGTGCTTAACTTATTTATTCCCGCAACGAGTATGTGAAGTATGTTCTTAGTCGCATTTTACAGCGGAGGGAATTGAGGCTCAGAAAGTTGACGTGACTTGACCAAGGTCACTTAGCCAGTCAGGGCAGAATCAAGAACTGAACATTCTAGAGGCTGTGTTCTGTACCCCAGTGCCCGGGCATGTAGCTAAGTGCCCAATAATGTTTGTTGAATGAATAACCCAACCACCCGGAATGAGACACTCCCCCCTCATCTCCTATATCGTCAGCCTCTTCACTCCTGGCTCTATCCAGTCCAATCTTGAATGTGTCCTTCTCTTAGTTTAGGGAAAACCAACATCGATCGGACAGTGTTTTACCCATTCTCTGTAATTACTCTGTGTTATTGTTGGGTTCATGTGCTTATCGTTTTTCCTCTATAAACAATGCAATTTGCCATTGCTTTTGAGAGAGTTCCTTGGTTCTTTTCTTGGTTTAGGAAAAACCAAAGAGAAAAAGAAGTCCTCCAGCGCCCTGCCCGCCTCATGCCTCATCCCACAGGGAAACTTCTAGAAGGAGTCACCTATGTTTAGGTCCTTTTCTTCCCTCTTCAGGCCCCTCTGTCTGAATTCCCTTCTGGGCTGTCAGAATGGTACCTGCCGAAGTCACCAATGGTTTCCAAGATCCAAGATCTTTCTGTCCTCTTCTCTCTTGGCCTCACAGCTGTGTTTACCACAGGTGCCCATTTCCTCCCCTGGCGTCCATGGCACTTCACAATTCTGGTTTTCTTAGTTCCTTGGCCTCCCTTTTGGGATTGTGTGGGCTTCTCTCATGGGCAGTCCTCTCGCCTTGCTCTTTTCTCTCTTCCTGGGTGAGGCCACCCGTTCCCGGGCTCGGCATGCCACCTCTGTAGGCTGAGGACCCCAAGGTTTCATCTCCAGCCCAGAGCTCTCTCCTGAGTTCTGGACCAGCTCTGGTTAAATGTGTACTTGACATTTCTACCTGGGTGTCTAAAGACTTCACAGCGGACTCTCTGTCATTGGAAGACCCTTTCTATCTGGGGGAGAGGCACGAACACCCTCTCCTCTAGTTCTCAGCCAGTCACAAACTCCCAGCTTCGAGCTCTTAGCCTTTGAGGTGCAGAGATAATCACGGTTGTTTGTGAGCATCCAGCGTTGAGGGGGGTCGTGATGCTGCTGGTTATACTGCTGGGAGCACCCACAACAGACCGATTTTACATAAACTTTGCTTCCTCGTGTCTGAATATTTTCAGGGACGAGGCCTCCGGCCTCCTGAGAAATGAGTGAGCCATCAGATATCCCAAGCCAGGGTTGTTCTGTGTTGATTGCAGCCAAGACCCATGAAAAGTACAAGCTTATTAAATGCGCCCAATGAGCTCATTAACACCCACGCTCCTTCCTTCCTTCCCTCCTTCCTCCTTCCCTCCTTTCTTCCTTCCTTCCTTCCTTCCTCCTTCCTTCCTTCCTTCCTTCCTTCCTACCTTCCTTCCTTCCTTCCTTCCTTCCTTCCTTCCTTCCTTCCTTCCTTCCTTCCTTCCTTCCTTCCTTCCTTTCCCTTCCTTCCACAGTTTCTCTTTCTCATTCCTCTCTTTCCTTCTCCACCCACTTTCATCAACCACTCTCCCTTCTTAAAGACCCTCTTCTCCTTTATTATCATTATTTCTCCGTGTGTGTTTTCAAAGCACGGCCTTAGAAAGTGCCCAGCTGACTCGAGGGCTCTCCTGGTAGGCAGTTTCCAACAGGTGTGTCCCCTTAAGCCCAGGGCGTCCCCAGCCCCGGCCCCCGGCTCTCATTTCTGCCCTACCCACCTGCCATGGCCTAAGTTGCTTTTCTCTCTCCACCTGCCCTCAGCGTTTGCTGAGCACAAGACGAGGCTGCCTCTAGCAGGTGTTCCCCTGGTGACCTGTCTGGCTTCCAAAAACAACTCTCCTGGTGCCAGGTGAGTGTTCTCCTCACGGCAGAACTTTATGTCTATGGAACTTTTCCTCAGAAAAGTCTGGAGCTTAGAGGTTTTAACCATGGAGAGGGAGCCCAAAAAATCACTTTTTTTTTTTTTCACTTTCTCCAAGGAAAAAGCAATGGCAAATTACATTGTTTATGGAGGAAAAAAGAAAAATGCATGAACCCAACAATAACACAGAGTAATTACGGAGAATGGGCGAAACACTGTCAAATGGCTGTTTTTTTTTTTTTTTTTCCCCTGAGCACTTTTCATGCAAAATATCCATGGCTGTGCTAAATTCCTGCGGAAGGTCTGGTTTTGCCGAGATGGATCTGGTTGGGATGACATCTTTTGGTTCTGAGTAAGGGTGGAAAGCATAAAGAGTGTTGGAAAGATCGTAACTCCTTGACCTTCTCCAGGGTCTGGGGGTCCTGGGGAGCTGTGACTCTGAAGCTGCTGGTTCAGTTTCGGTGACATCTGGCTCTGGTCTAAGGAAGGTGCAGTGACCTTGGCCCCTGGGCAGTAAAGCCCGGTGTTGATACTTCTCCCCTCTGCCAGAGCTTGAACTACCTGCTGACCTGCCCAGGCGCGCACCTTCAATGTTAACTGTGGCCATGAAAACAAGCTGCTCAAAGAGCTTGCACTGAGGGGTTTGTGTCGTTTTTCTACAGCTGCTATACCAAACGACCACAAACTCAGTGCCTTAAAACAGCACAGATTTATTCTCTTACAGTTCTGGAGGTCACAATCTGAAATTGGTTTTCTTGGGCTAAAGTCAGGGTATTGGCAGAGCTGTGTTCCTTCTGGAGGAGAATTGGTCTCCCTGTCTTTTCCAGCTTCTACAGGCCACTCACATGCCTCAGCTCACACCCCACTCCCCTTCCTCCATCTTCAAAGCCAGTAGTGTTGCCTCTTCAGATATCCGTAGCATCACTCTGGTACTCTGCTTTCATCATTGCCTTTCTTCTCTGACTCTTTTAAGGACCCCTATGGTTACATCGGGCTCACCTCGACAATCCAGAATAATGTCTCCATGTCAAAATATTGATCACATTTGCAGAGTCCCTTTTGCCATGTAAGGTAACATAGTCACAGGCTTCAGGGATTAGGATGTGCACATCTTTGGGGGACCATCGTTCTGTCTACCACAGGCATCTCTGAAAAGCAGTTGCCTTAAGTCATGTGGTGAGACCCAGAGGGCAGAGGGGACTTGTTTGAAGTTGGAAAGCTGGTCAATGGCTGAGATTGGGTTTGAATCCTGGTTTAGGACCCCTGTCTTTTCATGGCATTGGGGTTGGGGATGAACTTTCGAGGGTGTCTGGGGATTCTTGCAATGCAAATCTCAGCCTTCTCAGAGAGGAAGCAATGAGGTGGTTACGCTTAGACAGTGCTGGAAGGATTGCTACAAAAATTATAGAGACTATGTATTGAGCCTCAATTTGGACGAAGACCATGGTAAGTGATTAAAGGCCTTACTCCATGAAATCATTCCCAAAACACTACGCAATAGGGACAATTATCAGCACCATTCTACAACAAAGAAGACCAAGGCTAAGGGAGATTAAATAATTTGCACAAGAAGGTAATGAAAACAGGATGCAATGCCTGACTTCAAAACCACGTTCTTGATGACGGTGGTACACAGGAGGACTCATAAAACACTTTGCTGGTAGGAGAAAGTTCTGCTCATCCTCGTGTTTTACCTGTAAGGCTGAGTCAGTTCGATACCACTCAGGGGCTAGAACACAAATTTAAGGAGAAATTCTAGCAACAGAGAGGTTGCTAACTCCCCCCGATGTCCCACAGCCAGGCAGCAAGGTCAAAGGACAGATGCCTGAAGTAACCCAGCTGCTGGGACCTCCGTGTCAGGGGTTAGTCACGCTATGAAACGGAGGCCAGTAGAGGTGGCCGCTTCGTCCCTTCATCCCATTCTCCGGAGGACAGAGAAGAACACACAGAGAGGCTAGAGTCCAGCTCCCGCCCTATGGCCAGCAAGACCCTCCGTGATGACCTGACCGCTGCCCTCCAAGCTCTCCTCCCTTTGCCCCTGACTTGCTGTGGCCCACCATGCCGACCTTGTTTCAGTCACGCCGTCATTCCACATTCCTTCCTACCTCAGGGCCTTTGTGCTCGTCATCCTTCTTCCTCAGTTTTTACGTGTCTGACAATCTCTTGTCATTCAGACCGGTTGCCTCAGATGCCACTCTCTCAGGAGGCCCTCCCTGACCACCCCATCAAAATTGCCACAACACTTTGCACCTGTCATGATCATCCCTCTGCCATGTAACAGTGTTATTTTTTTCTTCACTGCCTTTACTGCTATTTGATTTCTTATTCATTTCGTTTATTTATTATTCATCCCTCCCCTTCTCTGCCTAATAATCTTCACTGAGCGCAAGGGGGCCCGGTCTGATAATTTATAGCCATGTCCCCTGGTGCATGGCATGCCCTGGAGAACTATTTGTTGGATGCATAAGAGTTGACTAGGTGGATGAAGATGGAGGAGAGACATAGGAGGTCTAGGTGGAGGGAGCGGCATTTGCGGAGGCAGAGGGGGTGCTCAGCCCTCTGCCGTAGCTGGAGCATCAGTGTTGAGGTGGGGCATGGAGGAGAGGAGTTGTCTAGATGGGCAGGGTCTTGTCTGCCAACCAGAGAGCTTACAGTTTATCCTGACAGAGGTGGAAAACCACTGAGGGATTCTGGGCAGGGATGTGTCATTATCAGAGTCTCATGTTTTATAGACCACTTTGGTTGAGGACAAAGACTGGATTCGATCCCGGTGGGCTGGAGGCAGGGTAACAGGTAGGAGGGGGTTGCACAGTCCTGATGAAGGGGTAAACCTGGCTAATTTGTTTAGTCTGGAGATCTCGCCAATGGTTTTTAGGTGGTTTTTGTAATTTAGACTTTTAGGCATGTGTATGTTGATTCCTCAGCCACGCTGGCCTCCTTGCTCTTTGTAGCAGATGCTGTCAGTGCCCTGCCCACAGCCTCTTCCCCGCCCCCCCCCCCCAATCCCACTTCATGCCTGAGGCACCTTGGCGGGGACAGGCATCTACAACTCTGCCTTCTGGCTTGCCTGGAGGTAACACCTGGGGAGCAGCCTCAGCCAATAGCCAATGTTGGCAGATAAACACCTCATCTTCCTCACACTCCCAGGGGAACAGCTCGGAGGCATAGTCTGTGCCATCTCCCAGATGTCCCCAGTGGCACTGAACCCCAGGGATAACTGCTCTTGGAAGAGCCCTCCCTATAAGGACTTCTCTCCCTTCCCTGTCCCACTTCCTCACTCCCTTCTAAGTGTTCCTGAGATCAACTGCCAAAAAAAGTCCCTTACATTCAAACCGTTGTCTCAGGGCCTGCTTCTGGGGAATTCCATCCCAAGACACTGTTTCTCACACCTCATACACACTCCTGTTTTAGGGTCTTGGGATTTGCTTTGTTCTTCCTGAGGTTTCCAGAAGATTCTCTCCTTTATCTCCTCAGATCTCTCCTGAGACATCACCTTCATTAGCAGTCAGGCTGGGTTAGTTATGCTGAGGTAAGGAACAAGCCCCGAATCTCAGTGGCTTACCCAACGAAGCTTTATTTGGCCTCATGTCATATACCCACTGGGGGTTAGTAGTGGTGCTCTGCTCATCAGATTCCCTTGGGACCCAGACTGGTGGCGGCTCCATGGCAAGGTAGATCCCATCACCCAGCACAGCCTCATGGGGGCCCTGGAGGAGGGATGCTTATCACTTCTGCTCACGTGTCACAGGCCAGGGCAGATGAATGGCTGCACCGAACAGGGAGCAGAGAAGTACAATCTTACCTCACATCCAGGAGGCAGCGATGGGGAAATAATTGGGTCGACAGCCCTGGCAACTCCCACATCTCAGGGAAGTTGACTGGGACAGCCGGAACCCCACAGATGCCAGCTGTGCTCTGGGTCTCGAGCTGGGTGTGGGTTTCATAGGTATGTTCACTCTGGGAAAATCCGTTGGGCCGAACGCTTACGATTTGCTCACTTTTCCTGGTGTCCGTTACTTCAATGAACAGTCCGACACTGCACCCCCGCGTCAGCTATGCCTTCCCTGCCTCTTCTCCATAGCGTTTATCGCTGTCTCACCAAACGACCTGTTACGCTACGTTGTCTGTTTCTCCCATGGGAATGGAAGCTCCGTAGGGAGAGGGGGCGTTTCCAACCTTTTTCCACCCAGTCTTTCACTGCTGTCTGACCAGGTTCTGGCACGTAGTAGGCACTCAGTGCACCCATCTTAAATAAATATTTGGAACCAGATGTGACATTCAAAACATGTCATCACTAGAAGGCAGAGGGATGACCCAATTGGGAAGGATACTTATAAACAACCAGTGCGGTCTTACTGGGCATACTGGCTGAAGATTAGCCCTGCCTGGGACACTAAATGAAGCGTTTCCAAATCTCATACTCTCCTGTAGGCAGTGTATTAGGCACATTCTCAGAACAGAAATTGACAGGGCTAAAGTCTCGGTGATTCGCAGAAGGAAGGGGAACTCACACCCACTCAGCATTTCATCTTACGCCAGGTGTTGGGCTGGGCCTTTTATAGTTATTAGTTAATTTAACTTCATGGCCTATATTGTTTTATTTCCAAATAACTTCAAATTGCATACCCCAACATTTTTTTTCCCCCTCTGGGCCTCTCCTTTCCTCAGCCTATGCCCACTTTAGCAGTGTACCTGGCAGGTGAAAGGTGCTGTTGGGACCTCGGTTGGGTGATTAAAACCAGGTTAGGAAGAATGGGCTGTCATGTTGCTCTGGCTGGGACCAACACCTCCAGCAAACCCGGAGAACTAACTGGGCCTTCTTTTCTCTCACTACTCACACCTCATCTTTCCCCGTCACACGTGACACCTAGAAGCTTTTACACTGAAGCTGCCCAGCTGAGCCAGGGTTCATACATAATGGCATAGGAGTAGTTATTCTTTCAACTCATTATTGTTTTACTGAAGTCGTGGCCCAAGGATACAAAGTCTGTTGTTTTTTTTTTTTTTTTAATGAATTTTGGCTTGCTTCAAGACCAGCCCTCTGAGTCTGGCTTGGGAAATAACTCTAGCCCGACACTTCACAGACTACACACTCAGTTCCTCCTTGATTCACTCGCTGGACTCCTAATATATCGGGGAGTCAGTCCAAGCAAAAACTTGCCAGGGTTTGGGTTCTGTTAGGCTATTAAAAGTGATCGTTGGTGGCGATGGCCTCAGAGAAGAGTCGATACTTCAGAATCAAGAGTTGTGACGACTCTTGCTGGGGAGGAAGATTTCATTTCTGTATTCCTGCCCCACCATCTCTGGGCGTCAGAGCTGAAAAGAAACTTAGTCAGTCAGTCAGTCAACCAACAAATATTCGTGGGCATCTGCCCATGCTCCAGACACAGGAACTGGAGCCGGAGGTACAGCAGTGTATGAATAGAGATGACGTGTTTAGCCCATCATTCACTGCATGATTATTTACGGAGTACACACTGAGGGCTAGACCCTGTGTCGGGTCCAGAGGATGAATGATAAGGCATGATCTCTTATGACAGATTCAGACAGATGTAGGTTCACACCCCAGATCTGCCCTCTAGTAGCTGCGTGTCCTCGAGCAAGTCGAACCAACTCTCTGTGTTTTAGTTTCCATGTCTGTAAAATAGGGATAATAGTACTACCCATCTTATTATTAAATGATCTAAATGTTAGGTCTTTGGAATAGTGTCTAGTAACTGTTCGGTGAATAGCGGTATTCTTATTAGTAATAATTCTATTATTAATCTAGTCAGGGAGATTAAACAGGTCAAAGCTTACAATGTGATAAAATCTATCATGAATGAGGGGTTATGTGGCAAGGTTTATTTTTGGTATGAAAGGGATGCTGGGAGAGGCGATTCCTTCATCCTTCAACCTTTACTGGAGGATGGAGAACAATAAATTCTTCTGATGGAACAAGAAAAAGCTTCACATGAAGGGGATTTTCAGAAGTGGGAATGGGGGCTAGGAAGAACTAGGGAAGGAAAGTCAGCACAGGTAACAACATGAGCAAAGACACAGATGTTTGGGGACTCCAGATGCATTAAGAAGACCAAGCAACCTT
The DNA here is from genome assembly GCA_003508835.1 of Eonycteris spelaea. Taxonomy (NCBI): domain Eukaryota; kingdom Metazoa; phylum Chordata; class Mammalia; order Chiroptera; family Pteropodidae; genus Eonycteris; species Eonycteris spelaea. Next base: position 5,542,883 of record PUFA01000023.1, read on the forward strand.
GAGAAGGAGAGACAGGTGGTGAGACTGCACCAACTTCATGGAAATGCCATGGACTCTGGAGTCAGGCAGACGTGAGTTTGAATCCTGGTTCTGCCACTTACCATCTTAATCTCTTCTACTCAGTTAATGAACCTCCTTGGGTCCTGGCAAAGGGGTGATTAATTGGCCTACGTCACACAACCTATGTTTTCCAAGGCATTCTAACATGTGAGGAAAATGTTTTCACCAAGTTGTCCAAAAGAATATTTCTCTACTCTTTTCCCCCTTGTTTTGTGTGGTACTACAGACCAGTTCAGAGTCATTCCCAACTATTTCTGAATAGCTCCCCACCCCTACCCCCCAAAACAAGCACGTGTTCAGAGTCTTTTATCTACTTGGAGACGTTTGCCATGTTCTCCTGTTCTCTCTGGCTTTTGTTAAGTTGTCTGCTTCTGTTTGAGCTGCTGTATTAATGTCACTCTGGACTCTCAAGGTCTCACAGTTATTTTAGTAAAACAGATCCTTTGACCATTGTTCATGCAGCCCCCTGGTTTCTGGGACTCAGGCACGAGTCAGAGACAGTTTGGGACTAGAATCTCATGCTCAGAATTGTCCTCCCCCGCCCACACTGATACCATTGATCCACTGCCTTTAGACCTCTCCTGTGTGCTACACTCTCTTTCAGCTTTCTTTTCTTAAGCTGTGTGTGTGTGTGTGTGTGTGTGTGCGCGCGCGTGTGTGTGGAGTACACACGTGTGCACAGTTTGGAAAAGCCTATAAATCCCTTCTCGGTGTCAAAGTCATAGATGCAGCTAATAGTACTGTGGTTTGCTGCCTATAATCTAAATTTAAAAAAAAAGTGCTGTATTTCAGCTATAGGTTAGTAAAGATAAAGATGTAAATCTTCCCCTACATATTTACAGACTCCGTGAATTCTATTCATAGGTACTCTGGGAATCCCCATCTGTGCCAGCTGTATCTTCTGCTGCATAGTAAACTGCCTCAGAATTCGGTGGCTTACGACAACAACATTTTACTATATCTCACACATTTGCGCCCAGGAATCCAGGCAGGGGCTCTTCTGGACAGTTCTGATGCCGGTCTTGACTAGAATGACTTGCATGACACAGCAGCTGGCTTTCTACTGAGTGGATGAATGTTCGAAGAGAGAGCAAGGTGGAAATTGCAGTTTTTATATTTAAATGACCTTGCCTCAGAAGTCACACACCATCGTTTCCAGAACATTCTCTTGGTAATGCAGGTGGCCCTATCTGATGTGGAAGTGGACCATGCCAAAGTACGAGCACCAGAAAGGGAGGCTCGCTGGGGCTGCCTTGGAGGCTGGCTGCTGCCATGTACTCTTTACACACGGAAGGTAATAACATATTTCATGTCTTTGGAATGGTCTTGATGGAGTGCCAGATTTTTGAGTCGCATCCAGAAGGCTGGACAGTATCTTAATAGTTAGAAAAGATGGGGAGGTAGGGGCCAATCATTTCTCTTTGCTCCTGTACCCCCAATCACCGTCATCTTTGATAACTGACATCATCACTGTCGTCCGTCATCATCATCATCGTCGTCATCATTCCAGAGATGCCCAAGACTACCTTCATAAGAGTTTATAATCCATGACTTTAAATGTAATTACAAAAGTAGTATAAAGTTAAACATATACTCTACAGTGCAAAGTAACAACTGTTTGGGAGGAGAGGGGTGGGTCAGTCGTGAGGTATAGCAAGAGCTGCTCATTTGCCCTGTGGAAAGCTGGCCACCACTGAGGCCTAGCGCAGGAGGAGCTTGGTACCTTACCAGAGGGCTGTGAGGGAAAGATTTAGTACACTAGAGGGGGCTAGTCCCAAACACCCTTGCTGTTTGTTCCCTCGGCACTCTGAGTTTGTAATTTCTTGTGAAACAGGATGTTACATTGGACTTTTGGTGTTCTGGCAAAGTACCCAAGGGTTGAGACCATCTGTGTGGTACATGCTAAGAGATTGAGAAATCAATTTTTATTTAAAAAAAAAATTCTTAACTCATCACCCACATGGAGGACATACAGTGGGGTATGGGGAGAATCAATTGAGAGAGATTGGAGAGTGAGTAGTTGGAGTGAGGAAAGGGAGGGGCATGCTTCTCTCCCTTTCCTCTAAGCCAAGTGAAGAGGACTTCTGAGAATCATCTGGAAAAATCCCTGGCACTGAAGGAAGGGCCTTAGTGACTGGTGCACGATTCATGCCTGGAGGGTCCAAAGAGAGAGGTTACTCGCAGCTGCCTTGATGAGAAAGAGAAGAAGAAGGATTATGCTGGTATGAGAGGGGAGCCAGACTTGAGAGTCATTTTGAGAGGGATCTCCATCCATGAGATCCCCTATGAGGCACAAAGCCACCATAAAAGAGAATGTCTGAATAGGATAGATGGCTGGAAGTGAGGGCTTGAGAGTCAGCTGGGAGAGGCATGGCCCACATCAGGGAACTCAGGAGGGCAGTTCCATCCCTGGCAGAAGGGAGTGGAGAGAGGAAGCCCTCATGGGAGAGGGGACCAGCATTTGGACATCTGCCACGACTGAGGACATTTGAGTGGTACAGACAACCCTAGCTCCATAAGACCTTCTTGCCTTCTTTACTCTCTCATCTCTGCTTCCTGCTATCTGGGCCCTAAACCCTGACCCCAGAGAAGCCTAAAGAAGCACAGTAAGTTGGAGAGAAGGGCAAGAATTAGCAAAGGAGCCCACACAATCCCTGTCCCCACTGCAGCTCCTGGACCTGAGCCAGTCTCAAGCTGAGGGTGGGAAGAAATTTTAACTTGATGAATGCAGGATTGTAGCTTTGCTGTTGGACCAAATGGGACTTTTCAAATTACCCCAAACATAAGGCTATTCTTTAAAACCTGAGTAGCCAGAACAGCTATAGGACCTATCTAAGATACCTAAGATTTCCAGGGAGCAGGAAAAGGGAGCAGGTTTGAAGGGGCAGTGATGAAAAAAAATAAAATTGCTCTCTGATGGTTCTAGTTCATTCGGTAAGCTGGTTACATTTTCAAAGGTGTTCTTCTCAGCACACTGTCAGCTCTCTGAGGTCAAGGCCCCATGAGAGTCTTGTTCACCATGGAGTTCCTAGCACCAAAGACAGTTGTACCTCATAGTAGGTGCTCAGCCAAACTTTGTTTAATTGCACTGAGCTCAGTTGGAGGGTTTGGGCAAGAGTGGGTGAATGCGATGACAAATCTAGTGATTTCGTGGGAGAGGAAGAAACCATCTCTTTTCCCATTTAGGATCCCAGTGAGGAATGGATGAAACGATGGCAAGAGCACCATATTACAAGCTATGGGTTCTAGGTTCGGTTCTGCTGACGGCAAGGCGGTTACATTGGGCACGTTACTGGAACTCTCCGGGCTTCTGTTTTTGGGTCTGGAAAACAAAGGGGTCAGTTGGATTGGCAAGTGGATTCCAAACAAGGCTGTATGTGAGACTCATTTGGGTGCTTGGTAAGCACAGATTCTTGGACCCACTCTAATCCCCATTCTGCTAGGGGGGGTCGTGGTATCCAGAGGAATGTCCCAGATTCTGCAGGATTGCCTAGATAATTCTGATGTACAAGTCAGCTCAGGAAACACTGGTGAAGCTAATTGTTTAAATCTGTTCCAGCTTTAAAATCACTTTCCTTAAAAATGGGAATAATCTTAGTATCTGCCCCATAGATTGGTGTGCAGATTAGATGAAATAATACATGTAAAGGGTTGAGAGCAGCTTCTGACATATGCTACCTACTCAGTAAGCAATATCTCATCAATTATAAAAATAGTTGCCAGCAGAGTAGAATCGTCGACTTTAAATTTGGTTTTAAACCCACAAATATACTGCCAAATCTTTTCTTGTTTTCATTTTATTTTCTTACACATTTCTAGCCTGGGCCATGCCCTTTCTCCCTCTCATGTGTTTGTAATTATTTTCTCTTTAAAATGTTTTCTTATCCCATTCCACTCACATCCCACACTTGCAATTGTGTTTCCCCTTAAACTGAAATCATGGACATTTTTTCACTCATTTTCTAGTTCTCAGGGCAAACTTCCACAAGTTCCTCTGCCTCAGTGTCCCTGCGATGAAATGTCTCAGAAAGTCCCTGGCATGCAAGGCAAGTTTTCTGTAAGTTGCAGAGCAAGTCGAACCAGGACGCCAGGGCGGTGGGTAATTTAGCTTCATGGTCAAGGTCTGATGGACGGAGGGGTTGCTGTTGTCCTGGTGAATGTTGATCTTGGTCATGCTTAGCTTCCCGGCTGGTTTTCATTGCATCCTGACTTGGCCAAGGCCAAGCATTTTGTGCTGGGCCAGCAGTTGTGAAATCCACAGCATATTCAGTGTTATTGTGTGTCTATTTTTAGATGCCTCGTCCTCCGGGCCATAGAGTATGGGGGATCTGTGGTATTTCGCTGCCTCTCTCGGGCCTTGCTGTCAGGGAGCTGACCTCATTTTTCACTCACCATCAGTAATTGACTGCAGAGCCATCTCTGGACTTCTCCAGAACCATCTCAGACTTTCTCCCCACGCCCTCCCATTACTGAGCTCCGAGTACACTGCCTGGCTTCTTGGACGGAAATTGATTCTGGCCTAAGGCACTGCTCCAATACATTTTTCTATAACTGCAAAGAATAGGCCAAAGGCCAGTATATCCTAAATCCCAGCAGGTCTCTGTTTTTGATGAGCTGTTAAGTAAGGGAATGATTAGAATTGGAGAGAGAGCCTGGGTAGGCTTATTCTAAGGTTTTCCAACCCTAGTACAAGTGGTAGAAAATGTGGCTTTCACTCTCCCTGTTCTCAACAACCCCTTTATTTACCGCTGTTGTAGACTTAGCAAACTGCACTGTTAGTTGCATGTGAATCTGTCTGCATTTGCTAGTAGTTTATAAACTACAATGGCCCAGGCACACAATGGGAGTTCAGACGACATTTGTTGAGTAAATTTTAGATAAGTTGCATGAGGACTGGGTCTTATCCACCATTTATTTCTCGTTTCACACAGGACTTGGCGATGGTAGGTGTTTCTACCATATTTGTGAATGAACGAATTTCAACATCTACGGCTTTGGAGTCTGGCAGACGTGGTTTCAAATGCTGGCTCCACGATCGTACGGCTAAAATTGCTCAGTTTCCTTTCTGAGTCTCACATTTCTCATCTGCATAATGGAGGTAATAATATCACGGAGCTTTTCTTGAGGGTTGGATGAGATCTAATGAGCTAGGTAATGAAGAAATTCAGTAAAGGGAGACCCTCAGAGATTTGACTCTGGGAGAAAGGAAAATAGGGACAGTAGAGCCAGAGGGGAGAGGGTAGGAAGAGAGGCAGGACATTGTGGTGAGAGCTAGTGAAGGGTGTAGAATTCATCCATTTCCCTCAGCTAGTAGCCATTACTGGCTGCCTAGTCCACCTCTCTTTCTGGACCAGTGACTTAGAGGTTCAGCTAGAAAACTGGAGAAGATTCCTGCCTGGCTGTAATGGTCAGCCTGGGTTCATAGGGCTCCCCCTCCATTCCACTGAGAGAGTCTCTCTTAGAAGTGCTTTTGGGACGGGATGCAGGTCACTGGGTCCAGTAGAATCTCAGGACACTGGGGGTGGGGGTGGGGGTGCTGAACACAAACCCAAATGCCCGGATTTGGGAGATCAGTCCAGGACGTACCCACGTGAATGAGTTTTTCAGACTGTGACATCTTCGAAATTCTTAGTGTCTGTAATTAGTTAATGCACTTAGCGCTCGAAATATGTTATAGAGAAAGTTTGGCTGATCAAAAGTCTAGATTGTAGTGCCATGTGATAACAGGGCTTCTCCTATATTTTGGTATTCTCAGAGTGCTATAAGAAGGGGTAGGGTTTTAAAAATTCCTAATTACCCAGGAAAACTCATGTAATAAAGGTTGTTTACACATATATCAAACCTCTGAGTGTCTGACACCTTCTAGGTATTTCATAGCTTACTTTTTGTTCTCCTTGGCCAGATTAAAAGCTGGTAAAAATATCAGAATAAAAGGAAGGAGCCCCAACCCCCCTATTCCAAATGTAAGTCTTTAAAAGTCCCCAAATGTTGCAGGATCCTAATTTCTTGTGCTTATTTCCAAGGCTCTACTTGATCACCCCAAGCCAACATTCTGTTTTCACTGGATGCCTGGGAGAACAAGCTCCAATAATAATTCCGGAGAATTTTCTCTTCTGCCCTATCACCCAGCTCTCTGTGCTGGTAAATGTCTGTGTGAGTGAATGAACGAGGACACACTGAGGACAGTGAACAATCTCTCTTCACCTGCCAAGGTGAAGCTGCAGGGAAGAGCTCTGGACTGGGAACCAGGAGTCTCAGGTCCTCGCCCATGCTCTGCCCCTGGCGACTCATGTGACTGTGAGGAACTGATCCTGGTCTCAGTTTCCCCATTCATCGAACGAGGCACTTGAACCAAATCACCTCCAAAGCCTTGGCAGTGGGTCCTATTATCGTTTCAGTTAGTCACCGCTTTTCTCGTAAGAGGACGATATGTCCCTGTGTGTTGCCACACAGCTCTCAGCGCGTTCATTTATGTCGGGCTTGGCCATAGACTAGCTTTGGCCAATGGAATGTTGGCAGATGTGACGGAACCACCATTGAGCAGAAGCTCTAAGAACCATCATGTGGCTCTGTTCCTGGTCTATTGCTTTCTGCCGTGAGACTGAGGTGGGAGCTGGTCCCCAGCTGGGATCCTGGAATGGAGATGGCAAGACCCAGTTCTCATGTAGCTTATTCAAAATTCACTCAGCAAGAGCCAGAGGCAGCCTGTAGCCAACAGGCGATGTGAGTGAGAAACGAGTCTTTGTTGGTCTAGGCACTCGACAGCTTGGGCTTGTCTGTTATTGCAGCTTTACCTAGGGAAAGTTCTGGGTCTTTCTGTCTCCACTGTAGGATCCTCTCGACCGTTCTGCCAGCAGACAGCATGCCCATTTAAAAACCAGATCTATCTTTATCCGTTAGAGTTCTTTTGATGGCAAGTTCCAGAAAACCCAGTTCAATAGGCACAAAAATTTATTAGTTTATTTAACTGAAAAGTCAAGGGTCGATCTAGCCCAACTTTGTTCAGAGGTGCAGTATTATCTCCAGGACTCTATGTTTCTCCATTCTTGACTCTGCGTTCCCGTTTTTGGCTTCATTCTCAGGCTTTGTATGGTAGCAAGACAACTACCTTACACTTTTCCTTAGGCTTAAACCTTCCAGGTCCAATCCAGCCTAAAAAAGACACTCTTTCACCAATAAATCTTTCCCAAGATTTATTCACTCTGATGGACGAACTTGGGGGATATCCATCCCTGAAACAATTCCTATGAAGTTACAAGGATGGGATTAGTGTGATAGGCTTACCTCTAAATCAATCACTGTGACTTGGGGAAGTCTCTTCTCTGATTGGCCAGATCTGGGTCATATGCCCTTCCTCCTACCTCTAAGAGTTGTAGAGAGGTGATTTGAAATCTGAGCTACTGATGCCAGGAGAAAGGGGATGAACGTTGGCAGGGAAATCCACAAATAAGCATTAAATTGATTCTGCCACTTGCATGACATTAAAAATCTTTCAAAAACAAACAAACAAAAAGCCCTATAATTTCAGGATCAAATCTCAACTCTTTCTCTGGCCCTTGCTTACTTTGCTGACCTCATCTTCTTTCCCACCTCCAGTAAATCCTTCCCTTTTGGTCAACTTCACTCCCTCAGAAGTTGAGAGAGGTACCTCGAAGAAAACATAAAGCCATGTCAAAATAGGGCTGGGAAAATGGTGATGTACTTTAAATGTCTTGGTTAACAGGTTGAATACATGCATGAAAAGTTCAACGATCATACAATCTCATTTGCTGATTAGGAAACAACAATTTTGGATGTTTCCTAAATTTAGAAGCCTGAATTTGGGGCCTATTATGATGGCGAGGCCAGAGCGAATGGGCTTCTAGCCACACTCTCAGCACCTCAATTCCCTCGGCTCTCCCCAGGTTAAGAGGCTTTGGCAGTTACAGTTTCTGAAAAGCGTATGCTTTTCCAAGTGCTGTTCCCTAGATAAAAATGCCTTTCCTCTACTTCATTCCTTTGCCTGCTTTAATTCATAACTTTTAAATTCAAGCAATCGCTGCTTCAACCACGCCTGCATCCCTTACTCCAGTGGTCATTAATCTTTTTATGCCCTGAATAGCATTAAAAAGTGAATTAGTGATAGAGTAATATCATTACTGTTTAATCAATGCGTCAAATAACAATAGCCAGCGGCAAGTCTAATAACTACCATGGTTTTGAAGTACTGATGCACAGAAATGTTCTTTCGAGGTTTCTGCCACAAATGAAATGCGTATGAGAATGCCTGTGATTACAATCTGTGGCGAAGTCCTGGGTACTGCTACTACCATTGTGGCTTGTGGCCTCCACTCATAACAGAAAGACACATCTCATTTCAGTTAGGGGTTAATGAAAATCAAGATAAAATTTGTTCTCATTCAAGTTCAAGGAGCCCCTAAATTCATTCTACAGACTGCAGGTTATAGTAACTCTGCCTAGCTGGGTTTAGAGGTCCCTGACCTAAGATCTGGAAACATTTTGTGCGTGTCTTGGTATCATGACCCTTTCATCTCTTCTGCTTTCCAAGCTGGACTGAGACCTAGGGGCACCATAATCCACCCATAACCTGTCCTTCCATCAGTTACTTGCAGAAGGAGCGGGATGATGGGGGAAGACGGAAAAGTGGTTGGACTTTTGCTGGGAGCCTGCAGCCTCAGCTCCCGTCTCCAGCTCCTTTCAGCGTCAGCCCAAACTGGCACATTTCACCCAGAAGAATTCCCTCTCTTCGAGAGCAACATGGTGTTTCTAAATCGATAATTCTCAAGCTTGACCCTTGGAGGAAGTACTAGAAGTCTCTCTTCAGAGGCAGTTTCTGCTTTTCCCAATATTCATAAAATCTTCTCTAAGAAACCCCATGGCCACCTTGCCTTCCTGATTTGGGAACTGGACAGGGAAGGAAGGGTTCAATAAGATGCTAAAGCCAATCAGATTTTTCTCTATTGTCTTTATTACAAATATTTTATCACCTAGAACAAGTGCTTGGCCGAGCCTCTTCTTTAATCTGGGGTGACGGTAATCACCAACTGGATGGCTGTACGTTATCTGAGGTCAGGGCCGAGGGCTCTGGGTCCTGATTCCCAGCATATATCAGATATTAAATATTTTTGGAAGGAAAAAAGTCTATGAAAAAGCAATGGTTGATGAAGATTAAGATGTCAAGAATGGAACCTAGAATACCTGAATCAGGCCTAATGCCTAATTCAAGCGTTTTAATTCACCAAATTGTCTTTCCTCTTTATGCCCTCTGTTGCTCCTATCCAATACCATGTCCTAACTAAGTGGTTTGGTTTATAACCGGGCACCAGGAAATGACATGAACCACAGACCTCCCAAACGAACACCTGGTCCTATATTTTTTAGGTGAAAGAAACGACTGACTCCTTGGAGAGGCTGAGAACACATTCATTTAACAACCTCAGACTGAAGAGAATATTGGTTTTCATATATTTTCTTTTACTACCAAAGGTTTACAAATAAAAATAAAAAGTTTGTGCAGCTTGTGCATAGTTATATCATGAGACCCTTTTACTCAGGCCCTGAAGGCCTCCAGCCCAGTTGTGCAGCAATTCGGTTTAGATGTAATTTGGTGACTGTTTTGATGTCCCGCTTTTGTTCTAGGCAATCTATTGTTTTCTTCCCGGAACCACCTGGTTCATCAGATGATGTGGGTATAGTTATAAACTTGCTTTATTGAGGTATGGGGAGTTGCATGTTGTGAGGTAGACCAGAAGTACTAGCAGAGAGCTGGTTTGTCTCTCAAGATATTTAAAAATGTGGGATTAAGTGGCCTTTAAAATGTTAGAAGATTTTATATTAAAAAAAAAAAATCTGTATTTCCAGACTCTTTTGGAGGATTGGCCCACCTGGCGATATTGGGTTCATTGTCCCCGTTCCAGTGCCTGGCTGGTGTTGACTAGAGGCTGCCGGCACCTTCAGATGGCTGTGACTCTCCATTGCCCACAGCCACCCTCTGCCCTCTATGTTTAAAACATTTCAGGCTTCCCATTGCTTTTAAGATCTAGACCAACGCTCTTCCCACGGCCCACGAGGCCTGCACAGCCTGACTCCTGTCTACCTTTCCAACCTCATCTTGTGCTAGGAATAATAACAGCAAACACACATACAGCGCTGAACCTGTACCGGGTTCTTTCAATCCTCATGACAGCCCTGAGGGGAAGGTACTGTTACTGTCCTCTCTTTACAAGTGAGGAAAGTGAGGAAAGTGTGTTGTCCAATAACACAAGTTACTAGCTAGGAAGAGTTGGGGCTGGGATTTAGACTCAGGCAGCCAGCCCCTTGGAGACTCTGCTCTTAACCATGACACTCCCTCTTTCTGTGTCCCAGGCACATGGCTCGCTCCCAGCACCAGCTTTTTGGGGGCCGTTTCCCCTATCTAGTGTATTTTCTTGCCTTCCCTTCATCTTGCAGTTTCCGCTCAAATGCCACTTCCTCAGGGAAGCCTCTTAGCATCTAAACCCCCAGAATCCACAGTTTTGGCTCCTATCCTCTTGAGAAAAACTCTCCAAATAGAAGATTCTGTGATGATAGAAGAAATGTTTTATCTTTGTGCTGAGCAGCACATGGTAGGCATGAGCCACATTGGTGGTTGGGCACTTGGCTCATGTGACTGAAGAACTCAATTATTCATTTTCTTTCATTTTAATTAATTCAAAGTTGAATTAAAATAGCCACATGGCCAGTGACTACCATATTGGATGGAACAAGCTTTAGAGCATTTGTCTCACGTTGGAATTGTACTCGGTTGTGCCTGTTGATTTGATCTGTGTGTCTCCGTCGCAGACCATAAGCTCCACAAGGGTAGACATGGTGTCTTCTGCTTCCCACTATATCTCTGACCCTGTAGGCAGTGCCTGGTACATCACGGATACCGACTGAGAGGGCAAACTTTATAGCTTTGTCTCCACCAGAGAAAATCGTGCTAGAGAGGGGCAGTCTGAAACTCCAGGGCAGGGGGTGACTGCAATGGTGTGGTTGTTGGGGGGTAGAGCTACATTTAAATCCAGCTCCAAAAACCTACAAGCTCTGTGAACCTCAGTTTTCTCATCAGGAAAATGCAAATGGTAGTAATTTCTATCTCAGAGGAATAAACAAATAATTGTTGATAGCAATTGTTAAGATGTATTGTGAGTTTATCATATCTTCTAAGGGCTTTCCATGTTTCATTTCATTTGATCCATTCAGTGAGCCAAGGCATGGAGGGGCTAGGTGACATGGGGACATGTGGAGTGGCATAGTGTGCGGCCATGTTTGCGCTCACCCGTTTCCCTTCCCAGTGCTTGTTCTTCATCATTGTAATGAGTCCGGCTCATGGTAGAAATCCTCGTGTGTTAGCCATTGGCCGCACCCCTACCTTTAACCCCTCTTCCCCCTGCCAGCTCCTCCAGGGTCCAGATGCAGCCAGGGCCTTTGCGGGGCATCTCCCTCACAATGGCCCCAGAGGCCCCAAGGCTTGGGGATGGGCAGTGCTCCAGGGGTCAGTGAAGAAGCTGGTGACCTGTCCAGTTTCTTGAGTGACTCTGTTGCTGCCCCTGACCTTGTATGGCTTCACTGGTCATTCTGAGCCTGGTTCAGCTCTGACAGGTTGGCCTCACTACCCTCAGGCAGGCAGCTTCCATTTAGGCTCCCCGGAAACTCCTCTTTGAGGGGTTCAGAGTCTGAGGCTGAGAAGGTGGCAGGTGGTTGGGGGCAGAGAGAAAGGAGTAGAGAGGAGAAGGGGAGAGAGAAGGGGAGGAGGGAATGAGCTTTGTGGGCAAGGGGTCAGCTCTGTCTAGGAACCAGGGTATTTTGGGATTTGTAAGTTCTTTGGTAGCACTTTGCAACAAGGCTATTGCTAATAATGATGATAACCAACATTTCTCAAGTACTTGAAAGGCACCAGGCAGTGGTCTCATCGCTTTACCCTTCAAATTAGGTTCTCTGATTTATCACCATTTGACGGAGGAAGAAACGGAGGAACCGAGAGGTTAAGTAACTGGCCCGCGGTCACACAGCAAGTGGTAGAGCCAGAATTCCAGCTTAAGCAGTTGGACTTTAGAACCTAAGTCTCTCTGAAATAATAAACCCAGATTATCTCATTGCCCAAGTGCTCATTGGGAACCCCAAAGATTAGCTATCTAGTATATCCTGCTCATTTCATAGCTGGCCCATCAAAGTCTAGAGAGGAGGCTTGAGGATTTGCTCAGGGACCTACCTGTGACTAGAAATAGAGCTGGGTGGGAACCTAGTCCCTGACTTCCACCGCAGTCACATATTCATGAAAATCAGGACGTGACTATGCTCAAACAACCAGAATTCCACCTCTGCTGTGACTTCTAACAGAGATTCTGATGAAGCGTTTCTGGAAGCACGTCCTAGGAGATGCTCTGTGAAGGAAGGGTTCAGAGGTGGGTGAAGTTGGGACAGTGTCCTGTGGAGTTTCACAGTGTGGATTTGCCCACTAAAGGCAAACTATCTATGTAAGCTGGGTCAGGGAGTTTTGGTAAAATGTTTGACTCAGTGGACCCTTGAGAGGAAGATTAGTGGCAGCTCAGATTGGGATGAGGGAGACAGAAATACGACAAAATTGGGAGGGTGTATGGTATGGGGGAAAGGACATGGAGTTCGGAGTTGGGGAGACTTGGGTAGGGATTCTGCCTGTGTGATGTTGGGCAACTCCTCAGAGACTGTTGCCTCATAGGGCCGACAATGGCTCTCATGAGTGACCCGGGATGAAGCCATACAAACACCTAACACATCAGGGTCAGCTTGACCAGTCATAGCTATTAATACTCTTAAAATAATTAACAGTTTCAAAAGTGTATTAAGAGAATGTAGCTTGATTGGGAATAAATAAATATCACTTGACAAAAGTTTCTGTGACTAAATAAGTTTAAAAAAATGCTTAGTTAAGCAAGGGACACAGCTTTTTTTCTTCAGGGCTTCTCAGTGCCTTTAGCTGATTTCTTATCCAACTCCATCTCCAGTCATGTTTCTTAGGATGACCAATTCTGATTTTCTTAAAGGGAAAACTATTTTTCCATTTATTTTTTCATAACTATTTTCCTTTGTGTCCTCTAAGGCAGGGGTCCCCAACACCTGGGACGCAGACTGGTATGGGTCCATGGCCTCTTACCAACGGGGCCACACAGCAGGAGGTGAGCGAGCAGTGGGTGAGCAAGTGAAGCTTCATCTGTATTTGCTCCCCAGCACGAGCTTCACCTCAAATCATCAGGCATTAGATTCTCAGAGGAGCATGGGTCTCTGGTGCCAAAAAGGTTGGGGACCACTGCTCTAAATCTTAAAGTACCTGGAATCTTTTGTGGTATTTTGAATGTTTTTACTATGAAGTATCGTAAAATGAAAGGATGATTGACATGTATGACGTGCGAGGTGAGGGGGAATAAAGCCAGTGTTTATTGAGTGAATGCTTACTATGTGCTGGTTATTCTCAACGTGGACTCTTGTTCATTTTTCACAAAAGTCATATGTAATTTTATTATCCTTTTATTGACTGGGAAACTGAGGCTCAGAGAGCTCAAATATATAAGGCTAGCTGGGTTGTTTGATGGCCCTGCCGGGCTTAAAACTCAACTTCAGGCGGACTCCCAAGTCCTGGAGTGGTGGGATGAGCGTGGACTTTAAGGAAGTCAGAAAATGAAAAGGAACCACGTAGAGAAATGAGCAGCTCCTTGGGCAGTGAGATGAAAGCAGAGGCGCCCCAGCGGGGAAAGCGAGGTAGCTGGACCTCGTGCTTGCCTCCGGCTGGAGGCTGGGGCTGGGAGATACTTGAAACAATGAAGAATGGGCTTAAGTTTCCTAACGAGTGACACGCCAATAAAATGGCAGCCTTCATCTAGATTAGAGGATGGAAAATGGAGGTAATTGGAAGAAATGGGCTCTTTCTGCCTCCTTTGGCTGAGCCCTGGACCTTACGTGTGTTCCGTTTGGATCAATTGTGGTTTCCCTGCCCTGCTTCTAGTCTTTGTTTTATTATTATTATTTTTTCCTAATTCCTGAAAAATGACTTCGAAGCCAGTTTCTGAGAAATCGATTTGTATCAAGTTTATATGGGGTTGCTTTAATAACTTAATATTACTTATTGTCGTTAGCAATAATCCCTGGAATATTGGAAATAAAATCTTTAGGTGACAAAAAAGAGCTTGCTTCTCCCCCATTTGGGACTAATAATTCTTTTTCTTAGAAGAATAAAGTGGAACTTGGGAGAATTAAGCGTAGAGAGGGGAAAATGGAAAGTGGGCTTGAAGCCAAAGCATTCGGGTTCCAGTCCTAGCGGAGTTAAGACTAGAGGCACCGCCCTAGCTGTGTGACCTTGGGCAAGTTTCTTAACTTCTCTGGTGTCAATTTCCTTATCTGTCAAAGAAGGGGTTGAACCACGTCATCTCTAAGATGTATTCCTACTCTAATATTCCATAACTATGAACCTATCATGTGGGCATGGGATAAATAATTATACAATAAAAGCTCTAGACTGCCGGTGAGATCGGCTTAGGGTGCTGGATTTGGGGAGGATCAGGGATGGGGGTCTGTGCGCAGGCAAGATCTCCTTCATGACATCAATCTAGAGGATTAGAGGTGTCCCCCAAACTCTGAGCCGTATGCTGTAGCTCACAAAGATCACGTGTCACAGTGGTTACCAGAAGGTTTGCATCTTAGCCCAGCCACTTTGCTGGCTGAGGGACTTGGCCAAGTGACGTTATCATACTTTTAAAAAGTGTCCCAGAGTTTGTGATACACTGTTAGTTTTGGGAATCTCTGATGCCAGTCAATTTGCAGGTGTTTTCCCCTCTAAAATTTTCTTAACCTCTAAAACGGAAGTGATCGAACGTACACACTCGTAACGAGGGTTAAGTGAGATAAGTAAACTCCTGTCTATTGACTCCATATGTGTTATTGTGGCTGCCCGCTCCTGTCTACCTCCAGGCCTTTTCTATACCACCCTTGCCCCCCAAACAGCCTTCTCCCTTACAGACGTCCCTGTTGTCCACTCTGCTTTCTTCTTTGAGCCTTTGTCCCAAAGCGGCTGTCTCTTTTTTTCCGGCCCCTGCCTGTTGGGCTGGCCATTTGGCAGGGCCAGTTTTCCATTTGTCCTAGTGTGTCCCAGTTTTACGTCCTCCTTGTCTGAGACTAGAATACTGAAAGTCAGGATTTTTTAAAAAATAAAATGTTTTCTCTTGATAAAAGTGATTCATACTTACAGTTGAAAATCTAGAAGAAAAAATGAAATCCTCATTAGTATAAAACTAACAGCCAGATACGATCACTGTAAGCCCTTATGTGATATTCTCTTACATTCTTTTTGTCTACGTAATACGTTTTTGAACATTGTTGCAATCATATAATATGTATAATTGTGTACCTGAGTTTTTCCTACAACATTATAACAACCACTCAAGATATTATCACAAACTCTCCTTAAGTGCATTTAGTAAAGGGTGTCTAATACTCCATCAAGGCAGGTGGCCCGTAATTTCTTTAATGATTTCATTTCATTCATCTGAAAGATGTCCGTTGAGAGCCCAGGCTGGGTCAGGCACTATGTGGACTATTAGACACTTAGGCTGTATCTATTTTTCTCATAGTTTACATAGTCCTGGGGCAAATAATTTTGTATATAATGAACTTTTTTTTTAAGTTTGAAATTAGTTTCTTAGGCTAGGTTCCCAGAAGTTGAAGGCAGATGACTATGGTTAATGGAAAAAACCATAGTTCTCTGAGTCAGACAACCAGTTCCACCTTGCAGCAGCTGCATGACCCTGGACAAGTCATATACCCTCTCATAGCTTTGCTTTCTCACCTCTAAAATATGAGTTAGAAAGCCTCCCTCCCAGGACTAATATAAGGATTCAGTGGTAAGTGCCAGAATGAGGTCTGGTACATAGTTAGCACGGAACAATAACCACCACGAAAAATATACCATACTGTTGAGTTTGAGGGTATGAACATTTCAGACATTCTGCAGGCTTTTTATCAATAATAGATCAAGGCATGTCTTGATTACCCTTCTTAGCCGTCATCTCATTTCTGCTCACTCTGGGCCTGGGAATGTCTCGACTAGCCTCTTCTCTCTCTTCATTGACCCAGGAACACCTCTCTGTGAGGCCACAGGGAAGGAAGTGGGCTAGGAGGTATAAGCTAAAGAGAACCAGATTATCCGCCCTCCTAAACTGCCTCCCAACCATTCTTCTTTGGTGGCAGATATCTTCCTCCCTAGAGGGACTTCTCAAGTCTAGAGACGGGACCTGAACTTGTTCTTGGAGGGTACAGTTTGAAATCTGTCTCCATCCTAGAAGGTTCTGGGCTGAAACCTTTCTGAATCCAGGCTCCTCTGCCTGGAGGAGCCAGGGCACCCATTCTCCCCGAGGTTGAGAAGGACCAGAGGGATGTGCGAGGGCCCCAGCCCACAGGGTGTCAGCTGAAAGTGATGAAGACTGGCTGCAGCACCCCTTCGCCTCACACTCTCCTCTGCTTGGGCACATAGCCCTCCGTGCAGGTCTGGCTGATTTTCGCCTGGTGAGACTCTTCCCCAGTACTGTCAGATCTTCAGATTTTTGAAAAAGAAGCCAAAATATCTGGATGTAATAACACAAAATAATCTCCTAAGTTTTGAATGTTAGCCAACTCTTAACTTTTCCTTCAAGACGTTTTCCAGTTGTCACCTCTGCCGAGGAGTTGTTTCTTTCCCCCAGCCTCCTCAGTGTCCCCACGACCTCTGCTTCTCTCCATCATCACACCTCGTTCACCTGGCATAGCCTGGCAGGGCCACTGTTCCTCTCTCGCATTTGTCCCTGAGTTATTGGAGGGTGGCCTCATGAGTCATGTACCAAGCACAGGGCTGGGTACAGAGGGGTGCTCCAAAGACATCTGGAAAGAATGGCTGAATCAATGCCCGATGAAAAGCTGGAGCAGGTAGATGGTATGTTATGACACCAGAACTTGCAAACTCAAAGACCAGGCTGTTTAAAAACAACAATTCCTGAAGTTGGCCACATTTGACATAAAGTAGGTGCCAGACTGCTTGTAATGTGAACAATCTAGTTTCTGCCCTAGTATGTGGGTTCAGCAAACTGCCCAACAAAACATCCATCCCCTGGGGCTGGTATACTGCCTTCCTTGGATATCCCTGAGTGGGAATGGATTGCACATTATACTTTGTAAAATAACTGTGCCCATGTTTAAATGCAAGAAAATGAAACAGGATGTAAATGACATCAATTGTTAGGTTAGCCAGGACATGGCGAAGTTCTTTCCATTAAAATTTTTATTATGGTTGTAATGAATAACTTGTTCAGTTGGAAATAATTCTGATGGTGAAAAATGCAAAAAGTACACAGAATATAACAAACATCCCTGTACCCGCCATTCTGAATTGCCGCTAACATTTTATTTTCCTCAAATGCTTTTATATGAATGAAACTTTAAAATGACAGATAAAGTTGAAATTCTCTTTTCCCATTGCTCCCAGTCTACGTCCCCTACCTTCTCCTTCTCCCCACTTTACCCACCTCACGCGCCTCAAGCTCTGGTATTCTGTGGTTAGTAGGGATCCTTCTCATCTTCCTTTTACATTTGGCATTGTTTTTTGAACAATAAATAAAAATGAGAAGACAAAATAATTTTACCTTTCTTTATCCAATCCCTGTTCTGTTAGATCCCAGGATGAGAGGCCTAACCTCAGTTTGGGGGACTGAAATATTTTAGTAGGCATGTTAGGAAGAGAGTGGTTCTTAGACCAAGATGACGCTTTACAGGACAGTCTAATGTGCTGGCGGGATTATACATGTCCAGCACAACCAGACAAATGATGATTTATTCAAAGTTTACAACATGGCGGGTGCTTTCAATACATAACCTCATTTACGCTTCTCAGAAGACGGTGAGGAAAATATCTCATCCCTATTTTACAGATGAGGAGACAGAGGCTTAGAGGGGGGTGGGATATCCCAGGCTACTCAGCTAACAGTCACAGCTGGATCTGAACCCAAGTCTGCCGACTCTGGTGCCGAGCTGATGACAGACAGCTGAATGACACCGGCTGCAGATGGATCCAGGCCGGCTGGCCCAGGCTCTTGTTCTCATTAAATAGGGTTTCTATTTGGAGCTCTGTTTTTTTTCACTCACTCATAATTTTTCTGAAACTTTCGCTCCTTAGGGCAACATTTTCCATCACCAAAGGTGACTTGTTTTGAAAAAGTTTGAGTAAAAACAGCGCTATATTTCTTGCTTTCCAGAGAATGGAAAAACACATGCTATTCAGTCATGTTTTTAACAGCTCCTTTAAGAAGCGACACACAGACACTCACATAAATTATTTCTTATTTGTTAATCATCCCAAATGCCGTCCACAGTTTTTCCAAAAGACAATTGGGAGCGTGAGTTAAGAAATTGAGTAATTTTTTGAACATATTTATTTTCCTTATAAAATCCATATCCTCTGCTTGAGAGAAATAAATGTGTTCATTCTCTCTCAACTTAGAGTTATTTAACGTTTTCCAAGGGTCAGCAGACTTCCAGGTGCTTTGCAGATATTCAAGTAGACACAGTCCCTATCTATGGGATTTTTGCCTTAAAAATCTCATAGGAGGAGCAAAGGTATACCAAGATAGATAAATGAATAACAGCGAGTAATTGTACAGTGCTTTGCAGTTTAAAATGTGGATTCACATATAGTCTTTCATTGATGACCCTGGATGGCAGGGGAATAGACAATTAATTAAAATAACTTATTCTCATTTCAGAAGTACTTATTCATGTCACAAAGGGCCACAAACTGGGCGGCTTCAACAATAGAAGTTTATGTCTCCCAGTTCTGGAGGCTGGAAGTGTGTTGGCAGAGTTTGTTCCTCAGTGAGAGAGACTCTTTCCTGCATCTCCCCCAGCTCCTGGTGGTTTGCTGGCATCCCTTGGCATCCCTTGGCATCCCTTGGCATCCCTTGGCCTGTAGCAGAGTTACCCTGAGCACCTTTTGCCTTCGTGATATTCTCCCTACGTGTGCTTCTATGTCAGATTTTTTCCTTTGTATAAGGCACCAGTCAGATTAGGGACCCACTCTACTCTAGTATGACCTCATCTAAACTTAACTAATTACATCGGCAATGACTCTGTTTTCAAATAAGGTCCCATTCTGAAATACTGGGGGTTAGGATTTTGATATAGGATTTTGGGGGGGGGGGCGGGTGAGGGGAAGACACAGTTCAACTGCTAATAGCCTCATAGTGGATGCTATGCTGTCCTGCTCAGATTACCTTTCAAGAATGAAGGACTTATTCCCACAGCTGCCAACGCTCAGCTATCAGCCCTTGCTGAGAATTGCTTCCACCTGAAGAGAGTCTTCTGGTCCAAGGTCACACTCCTTCCTGGGGGTAGTCAGTATCCAATGACCAGTCTCTCTCTGCATGAGTATAAAACCCTCACCTCAACTTGGACAACTCTAAGGGGACATTGCGGCTTCAGGACTCCCCAAGGGGTTGACCAAGGCCTTGGCCGTGACCACGTTGCAGCCCAAATCCTCCCTTTGCTCAATCTGCAGGTGTGGACCCTGTGTACTAACCTCTATCTTGAAGTCTGCCTACTTGGGTGGGGGAGGGGGTTGGTGAACTGCAACACACCCTAAAAATCCCAGAGCAGAAAAGAGTCCTGTGTCCCTGACCCCAAGGAGCTGCCCTATCAGCTCTGTACTGTTTACATCCGAATTGTGATGTGAGGCAGAATTAATCGCTCCTTCATTTAAGCTGTTGCTATTTGCGATCTCTGCCACTACAGCAGCATCTATATGCTAAGCACCTAGTGGGGCTGCAGGGTGGCAATTTGCACTGAGTAGGAGATCATGTTCACTGAGCTCAAATGGTCCTTTTTTAGCTTGGAGATTCCAGGATTCCCAGATTCTGTGAACACAGCATGCTGGGCAGTGGTCCCCAAACCTGTGCATCACTCAGGAAACTAACATACTTGTTTGGGGTTACATCCAAGACCTCTAACAGTACCATGCTTGTCGTGATGGTTGTGATGGTTGTGGGGTGGTCCTCTGGGCAGCATCTGCAGATGGCAGCTGGGATGCACTGGTGTGGGGGAAACTCACTGAACTTTGCTTAGGGGACTTAGTTCTAGCTTCAAATGCCTCTCTTCCTACCTCTGTTATTTTTGGGGCTTCGATCGCCTCATCTCTAACACAGGACTAACTAATTTAAAAGTCCCTCGCTCTGTATACTTCAGAAAGTTGCACAAGACCAAATTGAGCCCAGATGAAGGGCTTTGAAAGGTCAGCGGCACTGTCTAAATACACGAGGTGCGATTATCATGATTGGTATTGACATTAAAAGGCTGTTTTGGTCACAGGTTGTGCGAAGCAATGCTTGACAGATGGTGTTCCCATAATGCTCCCAGGGCCTTGTTACTGGGGGATTTTCCACTGAATGCAGTTCCCTTTCAAAGTTTTGTTTTGAAACCAGAGAGCCAGGGAGGAACCTTGGTTAATCCTGGATGCGGGCTGAGCAGCTCAGCTAGCTGTGCAGGGAGCAGGCCTTTTATCTAGGCCTGGACCTTTTGCTGACCTGGGAAGAGAAGCTCTTTCAGTCCCTATGACAGCTGGCCACGGTTGACCAAATGTGAGTTGCAAGCTTACTGCAGTTCCCAGAAGCCTCTGGATTGAGCTGGGCCAAACTCACTGCCTTTGTCTTGATGATATGCATTCTTTGGGGCAGGTGTGTGTGTGTATGTGTGAGCGAGGGGAGGAAGAGGGAAGGGAGGAGAGGGATCATAGCATACTGGAGCTGGAGGTGACCTTAGAACCATCTAAATCTCTTCATGTTACCAGCCACGACGCAAGGCCCAGAGAGGTTTAGTATCTTGCTTAACATGACACAGCAAGTGAAGAGAAGGCTAAGGTGCAGAGCACAGGATTTTTTAAACTGTAGGCCAGGGACTGTTTTCCTCCTCTCCCCTCTTCCCCCGACAGAGGCTCAGTAGAGCTGGAGAGTGGAGTGCGGGAGGGAAGGAGTGGACTAATTTGCTTGGACCCAAATTTCACGTTTCAATAACTGGTTCTTCCCTCTGGGGTTGCTAGATCCTTGTTAGATTCGCTGCTGCTCGAAAGCAGCCAGGAGCAGTGACCCAGCTAACCCTAGTTGACCCTACTTTGAAATGCAGTAGAAAGTTGATTATGGTCTGGTGCAAGGGTAGCAGGACACCCTTTGCTTCTCTACAGACTGCACCAACTTGTGTCCTGAAATTCCTCCAGGGAAGGCTCTTTTTGGGGCTGCTTTTCCACGATTCCTTTATTTAAGATGTAAATACCCGTAGAGAGCAGCAACACTTTTCCATCTGACCTACTATGGTTGCCTGAGAATGTCTGGGCTCTCAGAGCAGGTCCTGAGAGAGAATTGAGCTGAGCACATGTGGGGTTGGGTGGGGCGACGGTGAGAGTAGGGAAGTGAGCACCTGTGTCGTGGGAAATGCATTTTTCTCCTGCACAACTCCAGCGAGGGCTGGAGGGCTCTGTGGGCCCGGCCCTGCCTGGGTAAGGGGCGTTCGCCCTTCTTGCCTGGTGATCTTGTCCTGACTCCTGATTTCATCCAGGCTGCCTGGGAAGTCCAGGTTGTCTCATATTTGGCTCCTCCCACAGATAGGGGAAGGGGGCTGGGAGGTGCGGTCCACAGGAGAGCAGAGGCTACTTGGGGACAAGGGCCCAGGCAGAGGGCTAGCAGCCACTTCTGGCCATTTTGGGGGCATGGAAGGGCTCTGAGGGCCTTTCCTATGCTTAAGGTCTCAAGGTGGCCTTGTCACAAGAGGCTGGCTCGGTGCTCTGTGATGGCCATGGGAGGGTTTGGGAAAGTATCTTTGCAAAGGCAGGGAGGCCTCCCTTCTTTCTACTGTGATTTTAGGGGAAACAAGAAGAACCTTCTGACCCCTAAATATATACATCCCATACACCCTCATTGGCTCTCTCTTCTCACCAGTAGATCAACATTTTTTGGGTGGGGAGGAAAGCATTACAAAAATAAAGTCATAGAAAACAGAAATACATAAAGGAAAAACAGAAACAATCACCTGTTACCCAGAAAAAATACTGTGGGCACTTTGGCTTGTGTTCTCTCAGTCTTTGGTGTGTATGTGTGTGTACGTGCATATATAAGCCTGTGTGCAGATGTGTATGTGTATATGTATATGTGTGTATGTGAATATTTGTGCATGTGTATATGTGTGTGCATGTGTATATAAGTGTACGTGCATGTATGTGTTATATGTGGGTATATGAATATGTATGTGTGGATGTGTATATATGTCTATGTGTATATGCGTGCATGTGTGTGTGTGTGTGGGTGCATGTATATATGTGTATGTGAACGTATATATCTGTGTGTGTATATGTATACATGTACGTGTGCATGTATATGTGTATAGACGTATATATGCGTATAGATGTCTCTGTGTATGTAGGGTCCAACAAAAGCAGCCCTGTTCACCGGCTGATGTCTGAACCTCCTGAGAGAGTCTGAAGAGCCAGAAGGGAAAATCTAAATAAAGAGAAGGTTGCAGCATTACAGAGGTGTGGGCAGAGTTAAGGAACAAACATGCAATGTGTGGCACGCTCAGGCTAGCAAAGAAGCACTAACCTCCCCTAAGCATGCCAGGAAGTTTTTGGGTTGGAGAAGCTGTAGGCATGGAGGAGGCGAGAGGGCAGGGTCCATGGCCGTGAATGGATGCAGAAACTTCTAACGTATAGGATGCTTCTCACTCTCAGACACTTTCTGATGCCTTCCTTTCGCTGTGCCCAATGGAAAGCCAGAGATCAAGGGGACCCTGGTCAAGGGGTCAGCCTCTCTGGGTCATAGAAAGAACAAAATGAATTGGTATTGGTGGGAAGGGGAGCCAGAGAGAGGCTGATTTTGATGGTAAAGCTACTGCACAAGTATGTAAAATCAGGCAGGAATGGAGAAAAAGCTCTTTCCCCTGCCTTCTCCTGTCCATCCATCCATCCATCCATCCATCCATCCATCCATCCATCTATCCATCCATCATCATCCATCCATCACCCATCCATATCTATCTGCTTATCTATCATCTATCTATCAATCATTTATCTCTGTCTCTAAATTATTCTAGGATAAAACTGGAGACAGTATGAAGTAGGAGCTAAGTACAGGCTTTGGAACAGACCACTTGAATGCTGCCTGGACCACTTACCAGCTGTGGGAGTTTGAGTCTATTATTACTTTACTTCTCTGAGGGTCAGTTTCCTCATCTCTCAGTGGAACCAGTGGTGGTTGGGAGGATTAGATGAGTGAATACATATGTGTAAGGTGTTTAGAACAGTGCCTGGCACATAGTACGTGCTCAGTTACTTTGTAGCTATGCCAAGAATTCATTGTATTAAGAACTGGTGGATAGTTGGGTAAACTTCCTGGCCGTGGGGTGGGGTTGGAGCCAGCTTGTGCCCCCACGCTCCTGCCTTCTCTGGTCCTCGGGCCCAGGTTAGATTTAGTTTTCCCAGTCAGGACCCCAGGGGCAACACTCCAGAGGGTCTTTCTGGGTACTTCTTTTCTGGCTCATGCCTCTGAAGATGAAAATCCTCCTGGGTAAGCGCCATACCCACTGAGGTGCTAAGAATTTATCAGATTTTGGCAGGAAGGGAGAAGACATTTAGAAAGAGGAGAAGAAAGGAGCTGGAAAGGCACAAAGAGAATGTGTGAGATGCCGAGACTGCTCCCCCGGGCAGGGGTACTCAGTTTCCCCTCCTGGATGCTTCTCTCAGCTCCCCACTGCCTGAGAGTCAGGGAGGCTAAGGGGGTGAGCCAGGCCCACCTCAGATCCCTCCCTGTCCCTTCCTAGGTTGCAGGGATGAGAAAAGCCTTCGTTTCCTCCCCTGTAAAACGGGGATAATAACCCCTTGTTCCCTTATGATGAGGTTAAATGCAATTATGTATCTGTGGAGCTTGCCAGAGTGCCTGGAACAAAATGCGAAGGCAGCACACGGTCATGAAAAACAAAACAACACAACACAACACAAGAGACCCGAAGAAATATCTCCCCAGAGAAGACATACGAATGGCCAATAAGCCCACGAGAAGATGATCAACATCACTAATCATTAGGAGAATGCCAATCAAAACCACAGTGAGATGTCACCTCACACCATTAAGATGGATATTATTTTAAGAAAAAAAAAAACCACCAAAATATATTGATGAGACTACGGAGAAAATGGATCCATTGTGCGCTGCCGGTGGAAACGTAAAATGGTGCAGCCACAGAGAAAAACAGGACGGCGGTCCCTCGAAAAATTAAACGGAATCACCGTGTGATCCAGCAATTTCGTATCCGGGTACAGACCCAGAAGAAATGAAGGCAGGAACACGCAGAGAGATCTCCACACTCATGCTCGGGGTAGCATTCATCACAGCAGCCCAAAGGTGGAAGCAACCGAGCGTTCATCGATGGATGGATGGACAAACACAATGTGGTCTATGCATATCATAGAACATTATTCAGCCTTACAAAGGAATGCTATTGTGACAAAAGCTATAACACAGATGAACCTTGAAGACATCGTGCTAAGTGAAATAAGCCAGTAAAAATCATAGGGACAAAACGTAGGATGGAGGTTGCCAGGGACTTTGGGGAGAATTGAGTGTGGAGTTAGTGTTTCCTGGGTGCAGAGTTTCGGCTGGGGGAAGATGGAAAAATTCTGGAGATTGTTGTAGGACAACGTGAATGTCCTTAATGCCTCTGAAGTGAATACTTAAACATGATTAAAATGGTAAATTTTATATTATGTATATTTTGCCGCAGAAAAGTAACAAAACAAAACGAAACCTAGGAAGTTACAATAACAATATTACTATTAACAATAATTACTGTTATCTTTCTGAAAATAGATCCTATTTATTTTCTTAACACTCTTTTTTTCTTGAGCCCAGCACAGTGCCAGGCTCTCAATACATAAAAGCTTCAAACAAAACAAACCAGAAAATACTACCTGAAGAAACAAAATCCATGCTGGTTATAAGATCTCCTCTTCTTTGTTTTGCTTTTCCATTTCTTCCTCCTTCTGGAAGGCAGATCCTGTGTCTTTTTACCATTTTATTTCTAGGGCCTAGCACGGTGCCAGCTTACTAGAATTTTTTTCAATAATTAAATAAAAAAGGCTATTCCTGGGGGATGGTTTTGGGACACAAGAACCAGGAACTGGTGAGAGAGCAGCAAGGCTCTCATCTCTTTCTAGAAACTCTGAGTCCCTCATCACTAACCAGAAAAACAGACAAGTGTCCTCTCCAAGATCTAAGTCACTTCCAAAGGGACTGATTTCATTTCATTTGAGTTACAGAAGAGGTCTTCCTGGCACTTTGTTTTATTCACTGATCATTCCTTTGAAATATTTTAATTCTGGGATACACAATAGTCACTTCTCATTAGAGCAAGATTTGTCAGGATTTGGGAATTGGTGTGTTAAAACCCTTGTAGACTGGAATGAAAGGCCTGTTTGCCTGTTTGGCTTATTTTCACAGAGTACTTGGAACCACTGTGGTCCTTTCTCATCCTGCAGACCATGTGACTTGTCTTTGCTCTCACTTTGGAGTGAGAGCAAAGAGGAAGAAGCAGAATGGGGTCTTTGACCTAAGTGACCAGAGGAGCAGGTGGGCTGGTTATCGCCTCGCTTCATCCTTAAGAGAGTCTTCACACACTGCCACTCTCACTACCACCTCGTGCACACCGGGATTGCCAATTGTATTAGTTAGCGTTTGCTGCGTAACAAATGACTTCAAATATTAGTGGCTTTGTTTAGCTCGTGAGACTGTTTGTGACTTGTTTCTCTTATCTGGGCCAGGTGGGACTTTTGCTGTTGGGTTTATGCATCTGCAGACAGTGGCTAGACGTCCTGGGGGCTGGCTGCTCTAGGATGGCCTCACCTGAGTTGGCTCATCTCTGCTCCATGTGGCCTCATATTCTTCAACAGGCTGGGCCAGCCCAGGCTTTCTCCTGCCATAGTGTCCCAAGGCAGAGAGAGAGAGAAGAGAGAGAGAGAGAGAGAGAGAGAGAAGTGAACAAGGCTCCTTGAGGTCCAGTCTTGGAACTGGTTGAATATCACTTCCACTGTATTTTATTAGCCAAGAAAATAAGTCATGAAGCCAGCCCAGATTCAAAGAGTGGGGAAGTTGACTCAAGAAGGGGAATAACTGTGGGACTCATATCGCTCAAATAATGCAATAGCAAATTCTTCTGGACGTTATCAGACAGAATGAAGCATGCTGCTCTTGCACTTGTCAGTTCATTAATTCACATTTAGCAAGTGATTCTTTGTAATCCTGATCTGAGCGGCAAAGGGCTACCAAAATGCCTATGAAGAAATTGCTGCTCCAATAGTAAAAAATCACAGTGCCCCCTTTTAATTGAACCCGCATATGTGCTGGACACAAAGCTTCTTTAATATAATCCTCCCCCAATTCTATTTGTTAGGTATTGTTCCCATTGTGTAGATGTAGAAACCAAGGCCCAGAGAACTTAAGCCATTTGCCTGATGTCACTCAGCTAGCAATGGAGGGAGTGAGAGTTGACCCAGATCTGACTTCAGAGCTTCCATTCTCAATATGTGTGGCCTCTCCTACCTTGGACTTTTTCTGTGCTTTATGCCCTTCAACTTTGGCTGAGCTCGTTCGCGACAGATGCAACTAAATGCTAAGGAGCCACACAATCAATTGGAGATCTGAGCCCACAGGTAGGACCATGACCCAGACAATTTTGTGAGAGCTGCTGGGACATTTTAGGTAAAGGTATTGGGGGCCCAAACTCGCTGGGTAATTGCTGTGTCTTGCTGTGGCCGGATGTGGGCAGAGTGGGCTGCTCACTGTCTCCTGCCTCAGCAGCTGATCCTTGCCTCTCTTCACCAACTGCCTGGATGGATGACGTCCCCCATTCATTCTTTGTCATCGTGGGGATCTGGTCCCTCAGGCCAGAGTCTACTCATCACCTGCCATCTGCCCAATACAGAGAAAGCCGGTGGTAACCCGAGAAGGCCAGAGGTGAGGTTTAAACAGAGTGAAGGGGACTGCTGGGTGGAAATACCCCAAGGACACATTGATTTCCCTAAATGCCCTCTGGCATAGGGAAGGTGCCCAGAATCCAATCAGCCGCCCTTTTGAAAGAACATGCGGCAGCTGCTCTTTTTGAAAGAGCAGGCGACCAAGCCGAAGCCAGGCTGGGGTTCTTTGTCCTGTCCCGTTTTCTGGCTCTTCACTTTGGCTTGCAGCATTCTTATCTGGAGGCTGAAAACTGTGCGCATTCCATTCTATTACAAAAAAGAGATCGAGACCCTGCAACTAAGCACACACAAAGTGCTTATGTGTATTTTTGCAAATGCGTATTTTCCGCCCCCATTTGGACGCAGCCCCTGTGATGAAGGATATCATTATCCCCATTTTATAGATGGAGAAACTGAGCCCCAGAGGGACTCCACGATGTGGGGGAAAGTGTGCGAGATGAGGAGCTGGGGAGCAAGACGCCAACTTTAGTTCTCCTGTCTACGAAAAGACAAGGGTTGGCCCCTTGCAGCCTAACAACTTTTGCCAAATTGCTTCTTGAGAAACACCTTTGACTGCTTGCCTTCTGCCTGTCCGAAGACATCCACACCTCCTAAATCTCCCCGGCATTTCTCCACCCCACCACGACTTTGCCCAATTCTGTTTCTCGGTATGTTGTGCCTCGGCTTGCCCTGAAGCCAACTAGATTTCCTCAGCCTCTGCTTCGTGGCGTCAGCCACTTGGTGGTGCTGTGGGAAGACGTTTGTTCTCAAAGTCACCTGAATGTTCCTCCCAGGGAACTTCAGGTTTCAAGGCAGGGACACCAGAAATGGTGCTGAGCAGGGGACGAGGTGTGGTTCGTACCTGTGCGTGTGTTTCTGGCCTTTGTCCGCATCCCGTTATTTGGGCAGTGGAGCTCTGAGTTCAGAGGTTTCAGGAATCCCTAGTGAGGCGCTTGCACTGGAAGGGCCAGGGAGAGACATCTGAAAAGTCTCCCTATTTACCCAAATTCCTGGAAGGTTCTGTCAAGCTGGGGAGGGCGTCAGCTTTCTCCTCCCATGTATAACATACGATTTCGTTTTGGAGCATTAGATATGTGGCCTTTTATAAATGGCCTTTATCTTTCGGTGAGCTGATTTTTTGTGACTCGTCATATAACTGCTGTGCTTGAGATGGGGTGTTGCTTGCACGCAAGATGCAGTGTAGCCAAAATACCCGTGTTTGAATCCTGGCTCCCCATTTGCGAGCTGCGAGACCTCAGGTAAGGTATTCCGTCTCTCGGCACGTCAACAGAAATGAGGAGAACATAAAAATGTCTAATCCCAAGTGAGATATTCTGAGAATTAAGAGAGACCACTGAGGCGAAAGCATTTTGTAAACTGCAAAGCATGATAACGGTAGAAGGAATTAGAAAGTTCCTGAGGGCAGAGGACCCTTACATTACTCTTTATCCATCCCCAGTCCTGGCACAATGCCTGCATCTCATAGATGCGTGAGAAACATTTGCTGGATGAATGAATGAACAGGTGGAGGCAGGGACTGTGAAGGGAAGGGCGATTGAAAATGTGCCTATTCAGTGAAGGGTTTCGAAGGATGAAGCTGGAGAGAGAGCAGGAGAAGCAGGCCCTTGAGAGGAATTTGGGGCACGCGCCTCATCGGCCAGGAAGGCAGCTCGCTGTCCCTCACCAGCTGGCTGGCTGGGCAGCCCGGCTCCACTCGGGCGCAGCTGCCAGGCCCTGGGCCATCTAAGGCCTGTGTGGCTGCTCCAGAGCTTCTGCCGTCAAGGACAGGCTGGTGACGCTCCTGGAATGCTCTCCCTCTCGCGCCTGCTTTCACAGCCTAAGTCCCTGGTGACAGTAAACATAACCGATGCCGGGCCTGACACCGAGCTGCTCTGGGTCTTGGCAGGGCGGCGAGGGTATCCCATGGTTAGGAAAACAAATGAAAACAGGACAGGTAAATATATACAACTATATAGGAAATCTAGATCTCGAGACTATTTTTCCTCGACCTCGTTTTTTTCTTTCGTTTGGGATTGAATTACTTGGGGAATTGTAATCGTTTCGCATGGTTACAGACCCGATATTGTTTATGCGTTATAGACCTGAGAGATTAAATCTAATGATATTATTATTTAAACAGTGATAATAGCAGCTACCATTTTATCGTGCTTGCCACATGCCTATGTAGGTACCTGCTGCACACTTCATAGACCTTATCTCATTTGGTCCTTAAGGTAAGCATTAAGCCTGTAGGGTCACGTCACTCAACTCTATACAATCATTATTACTGTGATACCCATCTTACAGATGGGGGAACTGAGATTTAATCTTTAATTATTTACTGGGGTTTTAGAGCTAGCAGGAGAAAGAGCTGGAGCTCAAGCTAGTCATTCATCCATTTATTAATTCCACAAATAGTTGTTAAGCTCCTATTGTATACTGAGGATTCATGAGCAAATAATGTAGATAAAAATCCCCACTTTGTCCAGATAAACACAATGAGTAAGTGATTATGTATTACAGGGTGGTAAATGCAATGGTAAAGAATAAAGCGGGGAAAGTGGGTAAGAAGAACCAGTGGTTGGGGGGAGGGAGGAAGGGGTGGGCTGCAATTTTAAATAGGATGGTCAGGAAAGACCCCACTGACAGGGTGACATCTCAGCGGGCAGCTGCAGGTGCCGGGTTACTGAGCTGCGTGGGTCAGAGAGTAGAAGTTTGATGCATCTAACTTTGTCCAAAGGGACAAACTGAAAACTTGGAGTTCAAGGAAGATTTCTATGGATTCACTCATCCCTTAAGTTTATTCTCTCTTTCCTGGACTATGCATTTCCAGAGTAATAAATAGAAAAGTAAACTAGGGAGGAAGTAAAGGTGGTAGAATTCACCTGTCCATCCATTTATTCATCCATTCGATGTTTCTATGGCACCTGTTAAAACAAAACCAGGCCTACACTTTCATTAGGAAGAATAAGATCTAGATTTGTACTGCTGGATACAGTAGCCACTAGCCACATATGGCTCTGTGACTAGGGAACTAAAATTTTAATTTTTATGCAATTCACTACATTTTAGATCAGAAACCTTGGAGCAATGTAAAATATTTTTCTGTCACATATAATCTTATCATTTTACTAGGATTGCATTCCGTTTAACCATTAAAGTCTTAGCTCTAACTTGAGATTTAAGGGTAAAATAAAGGATTTTGAAGGCAGTACAAAAAGAATGTAAACTATGTCATCAATGGATTCTTATATCTATTATATATTGATTGCATGTGAAATGATAATAATTTGGACATACTAGGTTAAATAAAATACGTTATTAAAGTTAATTTCCTTTCTTTAAGACCCGTTTAAATGTGGCTGCTAGAAATTTAAAGTGACGTATGTAGCTCATGTTATATTTTTATTGGACAGTCGTGTCTAGACCTGAGTATCCTGGGCTCCCAGGCAACTGGGTGGAGCTGGGCACAGAGTCGAATAATTGTACTGCCGTGAAGTAAGTACTATAATAGACCCAGCAACTGAATGCGCTGGGGACAGAGAACTGAGCCTTCTGTTTTGCCTAATGCAGGATCAAAGGAGGAGTGACCTCTTAAGCTAGGTCTCCACAATGAGTAGGAGGTTGTCATCTGGAGGACGGGAAAGGGAGCATCCCAGGCATTGGGCACAGTATGTGCAAAGGCAGAGAGGCACGAAACTGTGAACAGTGCCCCGGGAACATAGGGTGCTCGGTGGGAGGAGGTGGTGTGGATACAAATGAGGAGTCCAGCGGGTGTCAGGCTGTGCAGGAAAAGAGAACGAGCATTTACTCCGTAAGAGACAGGCCCATTTGGGGCAGCCTGGACTGTGTGCCAGCCACCATGCTCAATTCTTTCTTCTCCATTAGCTCATGCATTGCGTCCACACATATTTGTTAAATGCCTACTATGTGCTAGGCATTGTTCCAGGTGTTGAATATACGGCAGAGGTCAAGACAAAGTCCATGCCCTCATGGAGCTGACATGCAGGTCAGGACAAGGAGGAAAGAGAACAAATCCGGAGCAGAGCGGTCCAGTGACTTGGGCAGAGTCACACAGCTAGCTAACCATAAGGGTAGGATTCCGATCCGGGTCTTTCCTGATGCTAATGTCCATGTTCTCTTTACCTTGTCTGGCTGCCCTGTGTGTCAGGCTAAAGAGTTTGGACTTTGTCCTGAAGACCACAGGAGATCAGCATAGTCTTGGGAGCGGGAGACACAGGGTCGGATGTGTGTTTCAGGGACACACCATGGTGACTACATGGAGGGAGATGGCACCGAGGAGATTGACTGACCGTAGTCCTTGCTGTATAGTTCTCGTAGGCACCGCGTCGGTCATAGTGCTTACTACCCCCAAATCACATCCTTTTCTCCCCAAGTCTGTTTTCAATGTGGTAACTAGCGGGATACTTTTCAAACTCAAGTCTGATCATGTCACAGCTCTAATTAGAGTCGGCCCATGGCTTCCTGCCTGCCTCAGACTATAACTCAAGTTCGTATGCCATTTTACAAAGTCCTACAAAATTTTGTCCTTTGCTAACTCTCTGGCCTCAGCTCCTCCTACACTCTCTTTCTATTTCATTCTACTCACAAGGACCTCCTGTTTCAGGAACATGCCCAGGAGTTCCTGCCTCAGGGCCTTTGCACTTACTATGCTCTATGCCTAGGAGGTTCTTCTGCCAGTTATCCACACTGTCCCCCACATACCCAGCTTGTACACTCCCTTGCTTCCTTGGGGCCTTTGCTCAAACGTCATCTTATCAGAAAGTCTTCTTCTTACCACCCTCATCATTCTCTACCTCCTTGATCTGCTTATTCTTCCTGCCAGCCTTTCCCTTTTTCCCTGGCATGTAATACATTTATTGGTCCATGGCTCATTGTCTAGCTGTAAACCTAATTAAGACAGGGACTTCACTTTTTTTTTTTTTTTTTTTACTTCTGTATCCTAAGTATCTGGACTCATGATGAGTCCATGGTAAGTACTTAGCTAATATGGTTGAATGCATCTGCCCGTTCAGGGAACAAAATGTCAAGAAGAGCTTTTTATCCCTCCACCCCCCGCACTCCCAAAGTCCCCACTAACCTCCATGAAACCCCAAGACTCTTCCACTGCAGCCAATCAGAGCTTCTTCCCACACAACCCCATTCCTGTATGTGACATATTTACTCTCTGGACTTTCTGGTGGTCACTCTTTTCACGGTGGCACAGTGTTGTTTTCTGCTTCTGGCAGTCCTGCCAGTGCTTTCCCTGTTGACGGGGAATTTATCACATTTCGGTTTCTTTTCGCGATATTAGAACCTTCCACAAGTCCCCGCTGTTTTTCTCCCCTCAGGAAGAAGCTGTCTTATTTTTCAGTATAAAGTTTAGGACAGAGAAAACAAGGCAGATGGAACTGTTGCTAAATGTCCTCTTGCCCCATCCTCATCGCGAGTACACGAAGAAGAAGGGAGAAAAAGAAAGAATGTGACAGGAATGTAAAACTGAAATCTATAAAAAGAGTCGAGAACTGTCAGTAGCGGAGGGTCATCATAGGTCATCTTTCCCGATGATATCACTCCACAGAGAGGCAAAGGAGCGCCTGCCCGAGGTAGCACCACCAGGTACAGGGGGCTAGAAGCCCTGTCCTTGTCCCCATGCTACAGTGGGATACTTGAAACTGATTGCTCTTACTGAACAGGGGTTTTCTGCTCTCTTAATCACTAAGTGGATGAGAAAAAATTGAGGAAGTCGATCTCAATCTGGGTTATTTCAGTCGAATCTTTGTAATGTCCATTGACTCTATTTATAGTTCTATTTTCTGATGTCATCCATCAACCCCATGAAGAGGCCTTCTGTATTCTTATATACACAAATATAACACCAGTGGGAATGGTATACAATATTAAGAGCCAACATTTGTTGGGTTCTAATACCCAGCTCGTGCTGTTCTGCATGCCTTTTTTCTTTTTTCTTTTTCCCTTCCCATTGACTCAATTGATCCTCAACAAAAACACTTTGAGCTAGGCGTTTTTAATATCCCCATTATAAAGATGAGGAAACTGAGAGACAAAGAGGAAGTTGCCCGAGATTGCACAGCTTGGAAGTGGTAAAGCCGGGGTTTAAACTCAGCCAGTTTTGATATTGGAGTCTGTGCTCTTAACCATGGTTGTCATTGTTTCTCTAGCCACTTAGCAGGGGAAGAAACACAGCTTTCTATTTTAATTTGAGTAAATGTTAGTTTTTATTTTGGGTGCCAATTTCACATTCAGGTAGCTTGGGTGTTTCCAAGAAGTTTGGTGTCCAGTTGTATGCTGTAAATTGTGTTTATTGCCCACAGAATGGAAGCTTCAAGAAGATAAGACCATTTCTGTCTTGTCTAGTGCATCCTCAGCCCCGGGCATATAGTGAAAAAATAAGAAATGTTAAACGAATAAATTTGTTTCTTACTGTTTTATGACTGTTGAATATTCCTCTTTGGTCTCTGATACATGTAATCCAAGAAAAAAGTTAATAATTAAAAAAAAACCCAAAAACAAAACCCTGGCTCCAAATAACTTGATTTCTCCTTAAATAAGCAATATAAAATATAAACATGTTTTATATTTGTCAAAGAGAATATAAAAGTGTCAGTTATTCAAATGGTTGTTATTATCTTCCATTTTGCTTTTACCATGTAAATACAGACTTTATATAAGCTATGTGTATTAGTTAGGGCCGTACTAGCTGCTGTAACAAAAAACCCTCTAATTTCAGGGGTTTAACACAACAGAAGTTTATTTCTCACTCATGCACTAGTCCACTGTCCCAGCCAGAGGGTAGCTTTATTCCTCAAGGTGATGCAGGGACTCAGGCTTCTTTTATCTAGTGAGTCTACCATCGTCTGTGGCATTGGAGTTGTCTGCTTCCAGCTGGACAAATTAGGGAAGGCACACTCAGTTTTTTGAAAACCTTGGCCTGGAAGTAGTGAACATCACTTTTGCTCATATTCCATTAGAGACAACTAGTCATCTGGCTAAGCTTGGATGCAAGGGGGCATGGGAAATAGACCCCAGCTGAGCAGCTGTCCATCAGCTCCCCTATGGGAGGAGAAGCATGAGTGGTGGCTAGCTACCAATCTTCTGTCGCAGTGAAGGATAAGCACCTTCTTAGGCTGCTCTTTAATATAAGATGTCTATCAGACAATATACTTAAGTTAGAAGCGTCACAGTCTTAGGTAACTTTCCAAAGCCTCATCTAGAAAAATGGAAGGCTAGTGTGAACCGAAGCACAGGTATTCATTGATATAAGCTCCGATGTCAGGCAGCTTGGAATAGGAGTCAGAGCGAAAACTTAAGAGTCAGATATGGGTTCAAATCCTGATTTAGGCGGTTCCTAGCTGCCTGATCACAAGCAACTTCTTTGACACAGTGTTAGAGCAGCCAAATGGAGATCACAACATCCACCCTGCGGTTTCATGATGATTAGAGGTAATACATATGAATGTTCTGGCAGAAAATCGTAGATAAATGATAATTGGTATTACTATGTTTCCTAAACCAAGATTTGTCAAGAAAGCAAACATACATTCCTTTTTTTATATAGCTCTGAAATAGAAAGTATAATAAAGAACAAGTAATGAGCCTTACGTAAATCTAAGTTGTAAGTCAGTGAACATAGCATGCTTGCAAATGTAGATGTTACAACATCTGTCCCGTATCCTGACCGAAGCCAGAAATCAGAGTCTAATCAAGCTGCCTGATCAAATTGCTTGTCATCATCTAAATGCTAGTAGGAGCCATGGAAGATAAGAATTAAGTAAATGTTAATAACTGCTTTTATTGAGTGTATATTTTATATCCCTTAATCCTTACACCAACCTCATGAGACATATTATGGTCACCACCACCAATACCACCTATGTTATTACCATTACCATGTTGTAGGTGTGAGAACTGAGACACAGAGAAGAAAAGGAATTGTCCAAGATGGCCAATTACTAATGGTGGACCACGGATTTGAACCCAGGCAGTCTGACTCCAGAATGCAAGTTCTAAATCAAGGAGTCTGGGATCTTGTTGGAGGAAATGCTTTATCTATAAAAAACACTTGAATATGATGTATGATAACATTGTGCTGAAGTGTGGTTCAAATTATAAATGCTATAGGAATTCGGTCTGGAGAGGAACTCGCAGTGCTTGGGCATGGCTGCGTGCCAGGCATTGTACTGGGTGTTCCCATCCTTCCCATTTAAGGAGAGGCAGCACAGCGTATGTGGAAGACTTGGAGCACCAGCTTTGGAACTGGACAGGTAGGGTTTAGATCCAGGTACTGCTATTGACAACCTGTGTAATCTCAGGCAAATTACTTAATCTTTCTGATATGGTCTTAGTTGACAATAGGGATTATAGCAACCACCTTACGGTAGAGGGTTTACTGTCCTAAAAGGCTACCAGCCTATGGTAGGTGCTAGTCATTAAAAAATACTGATTAAAACTCTGGCACTGGAGAGCAACACTATTAGCCAGAATAAGCTAGGGTATGGTGCTGTGACAAGCAGTCCCCCAAATGTCACTGGTTTAACACCACATATGCTTAATATTTGCTCACACTACTCTTCCAATGCAGGCTAGCTGGGAATGCTCTGCCATCTTGACAGAGACCCAGGCTGGCTGGAGGAGGCTCTATTTCTGTACTTCCATGGTTGTCAAGGTAAGATTGCCAAGACTGTTTTTTCAGAATTGTCAGGGCATGGGATCTACCCACTGGTGCTTAAGTTTCTAAAAAGCAATGCATATCACTTTTGCTCTTATTCCATTGGTCTAAGCAAGTCGTATGGCACATCTAATTTCAAGAGGATGACGTAGCAAATCCCTATGACATCTCTGGGGAGGAAAAGAACCAGAAAATATCCGGTGAGCAATTTTAATTACCACTGCAGACAGAATTTGTTTACCTGTAAAATAGATCCGCTAATCCATATTTTAAGAAGAGTAAACCAAAGCTCTGAGAGGTTGTCTTTTGACCCAAGGTCATACGGCCTGTCCACGGGGGAGCCAGCCTCAACCCGCATATTACTCACTCTCTTTACTCTACATGCACCATGTCTGCAAACTTTGTACAAAAGCAGAATACAGTTTCAGGATGGGAGGGGGGAGGCACTGCAAGTGTGGAGGACAGAATAGGAGTTGAATAAACATAGCCTCTGCGTTTCTATTATGCAATAACCAGTGTGTTCCTGGGGAAGGCAGAAGGGGCAGAGGGGTTTATGTCAAGCTGCAGTAGAAGAGAAGTTTGGACAGATAAGAACGCCAAGCACTGGAGTGTGGCAGAGGGACAGGCATGAAGGATGTGAGGACCGCCGTGTTTATTAGGCCATCACTGTGGCAGCAGCGAGGGGGCTTCCTGGAGGACGCGCCCTCGCAGGAGTCCAGGGTAAGGTGATAGGGACAGACAGGAGTGAAGACAGCAGGAATGCAGAAGGGGTGAACCTGAGAGCTGCAGAGGAAGGTGGAGCCGGGTTCACTGGCGAAAAAGGAAAGAACCATCAGGCAATGTGCAGAAAGCACCAGATGACAGTCTTCATCCCTCGCCTTTCCTATCCCCCCCGTAGGCTGCACCGTTTATCCAAAAAAACAAAAAACAAAAAAACAAACCCCCCACACCTTTCCTTAAGGCCTCTTTTTCTTTTCCCTTTTTCCTCATTTTCCCTTGCTGCTTCTTAGGAAAAGGGGTGGGGGGACAGCCTGGCTGCGGTCTGAGGCCCTCGCTCCCTGACCCTCAGCTTGTGGAGTGCAGTCTCTGTCACCATCCCCAGGGTCTAGCTCTTTTAGTTAAAGGAAAATCCCCCAAGGCCCAAGGGGCCAAGAGGCCTGCAAGTTGCCTCCCGCTGAGCGGGCCCCGAGGCCCCGAGCCTTGCTCTTTCCGAGGTCCCTGGCATGTCTACCTCCTACGGCTGACTTGGCAGGCAGGGTGGGCGCCCAGCTCCGTCCTGGCGCCTCTAGCGCCCCTTCTCTTCCACACCCCCTCTCCTGCTCTCCCAGACGGGTGCCCCGGCCAGAGCGCTGGATCGTGACGGAGGGCCGGTAGTCTGGCGGCGGGCCCCAGATTCAGCCTCCAGTCTCCCCTTCATTCTCTCTGCGGGGAGGGCGCGGGGCCGGGGTGTAAAGCGCCCCTCTTGGGGTTCTCCGGCGCTCAGCTGCCCCAGGGCTGGTAGCCCTCCCCCAGCCCGGGGGGCGGGGGTGCGGGTGCCGGTGCCCATGGCGGGGGGGCGGCATGCGGCGGGAGGGGGGCCGTGACTCACCGCCTGTAACCCAACACCCGCCCTGCCTCCCCTCCCCCAGCTCCGGCCTGGCGGCCGCGGCGACACCTCAAAGAATGAAGGGGCGTCCGGGCCCGTGGCGCCCCCGGCCGGATCGCGAGAGGGCCTCGGCGGCCCCCGGCTCGGACCGCTCTCGCTTGCCGGGCCCCGGGGCTCCGCGAGGCGCCGCCGCCGCCGCCGCCGCCCGGGCGCGAGCAGAAAGCGGGGCCCAGCGGCCGGAGGAGGAGGCGGCGGCGGCGGCGGCGGCAAAGGGCCCGGGGTAGCTGCGGCGGGCGAGCCCGGGGAGGAGGCGCCGGGGCTTGGAAACCCCGGTCGCCGTCCCAGCTAAGCGAGGACAAAGCCTCCTGGCCGGCGCTGCGGCCTACACCGCGCGGGACAAAGGGCGAGTCGCGACACGCACCCATCCCCCTCCCAGCTCCAGGTGGCCCCGGGCCCCGGGTGGCGGCCAGGAGGTGGGGGAAGCCCCGACCGCGCCGCCCCTCGCTCCCCCTCCCCCGGGGCCCGGCGAGCGCGCCGCCCCCCCCGCCCCGTCTGCCCGTCCTCCCGGGGAGGGGTCGGGGGGCGCGGCGCCCACATAACACTCCCCCTCCTGCGCTCGGAGCCACCCCTCTCCCCTCCCTCCTGCAAACACCACCGCCTCCCCTGCCACCGCCGCCACCTCGCCCGACACTCCGCAGCGCGCCGCGGCCGGTGGGCGGTGCGCGGACCGTGCGCGCCGGGGGCGCCAGATGTGCAGTCCGCGTCGCCGCCAGTGACCCAGCCGCAGCCCGAGCGGGATCCGGCAGCTTCCCCAATGCTGCGGGGGCGACCTTGAGCGCACCCCGGCTTCCCTCGGCGGGGATCCCCGACACCCCGAGCTCTGTGCCCGGTCCTGCCCTCTCCAGCCCGGCTCGCCCCGCGTTTGGACATGGAGGGGGCCGCTGCGCCCGCGCCCCGAGATGGCCCCAACTTGGGGCCAGGGGCGTCGGGCTCTCCCTCCGAGGCGGTGGCGGGGGCGACTGCAGCCCCCGCGCCGGCGGCGGCGGCGGAGGCGGCGGCGGCGGCCCCGGAGCCCAGGAAGCCGCACGGGGTGAAGCGGCATCACCATAAGCACAACTTGAAGCACCGCTACGAGCTGCAGGAGACCCTGGGCAAAGGCACCTATGGCAAAGTCAAGAGGGCCACCGAGAGGTTTTCGGGCAGAGTGGTGAGTGCGGGAAACTCCGGGGGGCGGGGGGGGGCGCCGGTTTGGCTGGACTCTGCTGAGCGCGCGTGGGGCGGGGGTCTTGGGCGCTGAGGCTCTCTGGTCCGAGAGAACCCCTAGACAGACTCCTCACTCTCCCCCTAGCTCCCCGTGACTCAGGCGTGTTTCTCTCCCGAAACACTTGTTACATCCTGTCTGCGCATATTTTAGGGGTTTTTATCCCAGCAGCAAAGTAGTGTTTATGATTTGCAAACACTTTGCAACGTTGGGACCGTCGGGGTCTCCCTGGCGGGCACGCATTCAGACCATGCCCTGGAATGCCTTATGGCTCTAACTCCAAACAGACCCACATCTCCACATCAGAGCTGGTCCCCCAAGTCTCCTGTCCTGTAAATGAATGCGACCCCCCCCCTCCTTGCCCGCATCCTCCCACTCCTACTCCCCATCACCCTGATGCTGCTTTCATTGTAAGGAAAGGGGACTCCTGCCTGTTTTCAGAGAGAAAGTTAGGGAGCAAAAGTAGTGCTGCACGCCTGAGTGTTGTGACAGTTTGCATCTGGCCTCTGGGAGGACTGAAATGCCCAGGGCATGGGTAGCCTCACAGATGCTGAATTGCAACAGACTCAATTTCGGATCCTGGCTGCAGGGCTTCTAAATGCTTTAGGGATCTGGCCCAGCCATCCCACTCTTTGTGACAGCTGAAACCCTGCCAGGATCCGTGGACCATTTGCAAAGCCCCAAGAAGTGTCCTGAGTGCCTTCAGGTCTCTCTGGGTTGTCCCCAACTTGGTTCGTCATCATTTTCCTTTCTGCAGAACAGGCCCCCCGAAATCTACACTGCTTGAGACTGGAGAGCTGGGTTCAAAGTGACTGACTATTGCAGAAAGATTTTGTGTGGTGTGTGGCAGAAAATTAACACGGTTCTTTGATTTGAAGCATATCAGATGTATTTTCATAGATTTCGGGCCGAAGGCAGGAACGAATTATGGGGCATTTTGTGTGCGCTTTTGGGGGTGTTGCTTATACACTTAACAAATGACCATAGGGACAAAGAAAATGAATCGTCGAATGAAGTGGTAGGTTGACACTGGTGGTTTTCTTTCATATTTGTGCAGACAGTCCTGTGGGAAAAATGGGGCACCAATACAAAGTTCAGCCCTCCCCCCAATTCTTCAAGATTTGGATACCTGGATAACTCCTGTATTCTAAGCTTCACTGTTTGAGTTGATACAACTTCATTCTCCAGCCTTTTAAAAAAGTGTTATACATTAATTAAAAATCAGAGACGTGCATTATATTTTTAAGCTGGCTTCAGTAAACACATTCTATACAGCAAGCAAGTAGTTGAGAATTTGCTCTGGGCAGGTGCCATTTTTTGTAGGTTGGAAATTTTAAAGATGGGGTGGGTTGTAAAAATGTCCTTTGAGGAACAAACACACTTTCAGGTTTGTGGAAGAAGAGGCTGAGAAACATGCACTTCATTCATGCTTTTCTTCTGAGGTGATATTCCCCAGGCTGGATGTTGAATAAGCAGAAACTAAGCTTAGCTCCTTGCTCATGTTGTCTTAATAACTGTTGAAGAATCGCGCTGGGAAGTTGGAAAGTGGAATAATGAAAAACAGACGCGGCTGGAGCTGCAGGTTGAGGATGTGAGCTTGTGAGGGGTTGAGTGGTAAGGGCGTGTCTGGGATCTGTGAGGGGGACACAGAAGTCTGAGTGCTGGGGAGCTGCCACACACTGAAAGCATGAAGCCTTGTCTTATGGCAGACACCTTTCCGAGCTTCACGGGAGCTTCCGGTCAGGCATTCGTCTTGCTGTCTGATCCACGGAGTACGTTAGAGTGCAAAGAATTGCATCAGTAAGCGGAGCCTGCCTTTCTCTTTCAGTGGGTGTCTCCCTTCATTTGCAGAAACCCTGAACATTCCGTCGGGATTTAGTCGAATGGCCACTAGGGGGCACCCTGAGAACGGAAGAGGCTCATTTCTCAGCTGTTAAAGACTTGAGTCCTGTTATTGTCCAGCCCTAGTTCAGTTTCCCATTGTGCTATTAATTTCAGCTCCATCTCTTGTTTTACTCAAAAATTATGCAACGAGTTTTGAATCTGGTAGCATATCCAGGCCCCCAAATTGGCAAGCCCCAAACTGCTTTCTACTAGATAGATAAGCTTAGAACGTTAGCAAAGTCATCTGGTGAAAACCTTGCATTAAATAGATGGGAAAACTGAACTTTGGTGAAGGGAAGGCCTCCTTGGCCTTGTGTCCTCCCCCTGCTGAGCACACTGCTCACAGATGGTGTAAGAACGTAAGTGAGAAACAGGAATTGTCAGGTGGAAAATTCCCTGCGCCTGGCTGAACAGAAAAGGAAACAAAAATTAAAAAAAAAAAAAATTGGTCAGCAAGTAGTTCTTGCCCATACAGTCAGTGCTTGTTGACTCGATCTGTCAAGAGCAGCAAGAAATTTGCATCTAAAGAATGAACGGGGAGTTTTCTTCCAAGGATGCACTAAACAGTCACAACAACGTGCTTTTGCAGTGCTGTTGAGAATTGAGGGAGCCCTGTCTCAATTCTGCCTTTTCGAGCTTCAAGGAGAATTCTGCAGTGATGTTTTATTTTCATCTGCGGCCAGAACTCTTAGAGCACGTCACAAGGAGAGCGGTATCTTTAAGCTGCTGTGCCAACGCGAGTGGCTGAAGTCAGGTGCTGGATGTCAGGCTACACGAGATGCTGGGATGGCCACACTCCCGAGGCAGGGAAGTGTTTAAAAACGAGAATGTTATGGCCTTTAATTGCACGTCCTGCAGGGCCTTCTGACTCGAACAAAAACAGCATCGTGTTCTGTGTTCTGTGAAAGGCAGTTGCAAAGCGTTACAGCATCAGGAGGTTGGAGTCAGCTGGTCCAAACCTCCTCACGGTCAGGTGAGGATCCTCCTCTCTCCAGGCCCAAATGTAGTCTTGTGGCCACTGCCCGAGCATGTCCAGGAGACAAAGACTCAAAGTGGCTTCTTCCAGAGAGGAACAATCCCAACGATAAGGCACTCTTGCAGAAAGAAGGTTTAAGAGCCCTGACTTACACTGAAAACCCCTAGCTTTTGTGACCTTGCGTGAGCTGTGTAACTTTTTGCAACCTCAGCTTTCTCATCTGTAAGATGGACTACTAATAGTACCAACTTTATAGACTTGTGTGAGTTGAATAAAATAATATATAGAAAGCCTCAAAAGGGGAAATTAGACACTTTTAGTTCCCAATTTTAGATTTTTTTTGCACATCTCACCTGGATTTTCATTTAGAGTTTAAGAATATGATGCATTGGACAGTCAGCCTTATATCATTCAGAGAGAGCAGAAGATAATAAACTTTTCAGGTTAATTAGGAAGTGCTCCCATAGGAAGCCAAGACAGCCAAATTCCAGTAGGCTCCGAACGTATCTCTACAGCCTGAATTTAGCTTTGTTATTGTACAACTCTTGTTTTGCTACAATTTTGGGCAAGGCTATTGCGTGAGCCCCTTTGTCGTAACACAGCATGCATTTTCTTGGAGCCAAACTCCCTGGACCTTCAGGCTGCCCAAAGTATTGCCAAAAAAAACCAAAACCCAAAACAAACAACATTTTGGGGAGAGGGGTCATGTGATCACCTCACTACCAAGGGCCAAGTTCAACTCTCCTTCTACACCAGGTTATCTCTTATGAGTGGAATGTGGTATGAGCAGGAAGCAAGGTCTCTGGGAAGGAATGGCAGGACAGGTGGGCAAAGTGTGCCCCCAGGTACAGAGCTCTCATCTGAGTGATGGGGCATCCTCACCTAGCAAAGGAACCCATCTGACCCAAATTGGTGTTTTAAGTACTGGCTCAATTATTCATAACCTGGTGCTGGGAAAGTGCAGATAAGGAAGGCAAATTAGTAAACTGGTCTGCCGAGCCAGGTGGCTGTCATATGCATGGTGGCTGAGGTGCCGCATTGCAGGTAAGACCCAAACCCAGTTTCAGGGAGTAAGGGACCTCGACAAACTTGTAGTCCAAACTTCACATCCTTCAGGTGGGGAAAGTAAGGCACAGAAGTGTTCAGTGACATTTGAGAGGTTGCACAGCTGGTAAGTGACAGAGCTGGGTCTAAGGAACAATTCTTGGTTTGGTATCTTTCCAACACTCATTTAATCTTTACTAGAGCAAGACATGATCCTGACTCTTAAAGAGTTTATAACCTAGGAGCGAAGATGAAATGTACTTACAAATATTGAACTAATTCTGCTCAGCTCAACAAAGATTTATTACCGTCTGCCACATGCTTCTCACCACGTGAAGTGCTGGGACATAAACAAGGAACTTACTGTCTGGTGGAAGAGACAGAGTGAGCAGTTGCTAGGCCATGAGTTCCTCTTCTCTAGAGGACTCGATGATTTCAGGTGGCTTCTGAGTTGGACTGTAGCTCTTTGAAGCTGAGTTCATTACATTGAGTTTGATCCTGGACCAGGA
This sequence comes from Eonycteris spelaea, assembly GCA_003508835.1. Classification (NCBI taxonomy): domain Eukaryota; kingdom Metazoa; phylum Chordata; class Mammalia; order Chiroptera; family Pteropodidae; genus Eonycteris; species Eonycteris spelaea. The sequence goes on from PUFA01000023.1 coordinate 5,585,943, forward strand.
ACATATCCTCTCCTTGTATTAGCGCTGCTGCTGTTATTACTACCAGCTGATGTTTTTGAGAGCCTGAGATATGTCACGCTGTGCTAAGTGTATTTACACTTTCTTTAATCCTTTCAACACACCTAAGAGGTGTGCACTCTAGTTAGACCCACTTAGCGGATGGGGAAAGTACTGCTTGGGGAGGTTGAGTAACTCGCCCAGGGTCATACAGCTAGAATGTGTCAAAGAGTCTGTTTATTCCGTTGCTGTTAAAGGAATGGAGAACCTTCCTAAGGTTGTCCAGCTGGACACCTCTGGCTTTGGGTGTGGTGCTACCTCATGGTGCCGGAAGACCAGCCGTAGTGGGATTCTTTTCTTGGGAGGGTCCTCATTGTTGTTCAGGAAGGGGCTGTAGAGAACGGCCATGGCCCACTGTGGGATTAGGGTGGCAAGTGCTGTTGAAGATGACCTTAAATTGAGTTTCAGAAGACTGAAATACGAGGCCGATTCTGGGGTGAGTAGGCAGATTGCTTGTAATGCAAGGTTTGTGCTGGGAGGCCAGATGGGTGAGATAGGATGGGGGTAATATAACATATTATAATAATAATAACAACAACAACAAACAGCTAATACTTCTCGAATGCTTATAACATGCCAGAGACATATTAACCAATTTAATCCTTCTAACAATTCTCTAATCATCTCATTTTCCAGATGAAGAAACTGAGTCACAGAGAGGTTCACTAGTCTTCCCAAGGTCTCCCACAGAAGCAGAGCCAGGGTTTGGACCCAGCAATGCGAATGCCGTTCTCCCTTGCTCTAGGGGGCAGGGCTGGGTTCTGATCACAGTGGGCCCCTGAGCCCATCAGCCTGGTGGGCTGGCCTGGAGCAGGGAGGCCAGCCCAGAGCTTTTCACAGGAGTCGGTATGAGAAGATATGAGACGATAAGGGGCAAAACTGTGCTGGGAGAGAGACATGTCTTCTTCTGGCAAACTGTCTGCTTGCGGGGCCATGAGTTAGTTTAATGAGGCAGGTCAGAGATCTCTCTGCACCTGGGCACACACTGAGTTCTTCGTTGCTTGGGCAGCATCAGATTCTAGAATCCCTAGGGGCCTTGGGAGGTCAGCCAGTTCACTTCTTTGCTCCTAGATAGCAAATGCACTCACACCACATGCCAGGTATTTGTGGTGTTGCTTCCCTTTGGGAAGCAGTGAGGGATCGGGGTCCAGTCAGGTGTCGTGACTGTTCTGTTGTTCAGCCCTGTCTAATCATCTTAAACGACTGTTCGTGCCTAGCATAGGGCCAAGCACATAGTAGGTGCTCAACGAGGCTTGTAGGATGGACCAGAAGTGGATATGTTGAGCAAGGGAATGTTGTAGGAGGTGTAAAGGCTGTAGGCATTGTTTCTACCTCAAGGAGCTTTTTGATTTGTTGGAAAGAAAAGACAATGACTGGAAATGAATGGCAGGTTACGTAGCAAAGCCGGCAGGACCCTCCCCTGCGCAAATTCCCTTTCTGTTCCATGCGCTCATGCACGAGAGAGAGAGAGAAGAGAGAGAGGAGAGAGAGAGAGAGAGAGAGAGAGGGAGAGAGAGAGACGTCTATCCAGGGCTTGTCAGCTTCCTGGCCGTGGCTTTCTGTCCTCAGTGGCTCCGGAGTCAGACAGCATCAGTCTCATTTGTCTTTCCCACATGAAAGTCCTGGAGCATCTGTAAGTTATGATTTGTGAAGTATCTGCTTTAAAGCAGAACGCATTTATCATCGCGCTGGCCCAGACGACCCTGTGCAGCACAGGAATGAGAAGATCCCAGGCCCCAGCAGAGGGAGGGGCCGGGCCAGATGACCCACCCGTGAGCGGAGTCTGGCTGTATTGATAAAATTCTCTGGAAACCGCCCAGGAGCAGCCAGATGTTGACTTCACAGCGAGGCGCTTTGGTAAAATTTAAACCGGGGCTGGGCGATTTCACTCCTGGGTCTGCCTGGCAGAAACGCAAGCACGGGTCCACTTAGAAACCTGCACACAAATGCTCATAGCAGTATTCTTCATAAGAGTCCCAAAGGAGACGTTAACCCCAATGTCCATCAGCCGATGAATGGATAAAATATGGTATGTTCCTTTTATTGAGAGGATATTATTTATGATCAGTTCCATTATTTTATTGCTGGAATATTTCTGGAACATTATTCAGGAATAAAAAAGAAAGGGAGTACTGGTCCAGTGCTACAACATGGATGAACTCTAGATACAAGCTAAGTGGAAGAAGGCAGTCACGAAGCTCATGTTTATTTAATGAACGATTCCAGTTCTATGGAATGTCCCAAATAGGCACATCCATAGGGCTGGGTAAGTGAGGGCGTGGCTGCTAATAGGTATGGGGTTTCTTTTAGGGGATTAAAGTGTTGAGAAATTGGTCATGATGAAGATTGCCGAACTCTGCGAATATACTAACAACTGACTTAACAACATTTTTTTTTTTATTTTCTCCCCTCTTCAATCCCCACCCCCCACTCCTGACCTGTGGATGTTGCCATACCCCTTATGGATCTCTGAAGGCGGGGCGTCTGCTTCCACACACTGAGGAAGTTCACCCGGGGCCTGGCGCACCACCTGGGGCACGAACCCAGGACCCTCTGCGTGTAAAGCAGGTGTGCTAACCACTACGCTGTGGGGCCACCCCTGACTTACCTGTTTTAAACGGGTGAATTGATACGTGAATCAGATCTCAAAAAAGCTGCTATCAAAACAACCGTGGCTCAGGGAGGTGTAGGGGTGGGGATGGACGCCCCACTCTGTCCAGACCCCGAGATCCAACCTGTAGATTCACAGACGCTGGTGCTCGTTTTGTATGAGAAGCGGAAAGCATCGTCCTGTGTGCCCTGGAGCCGGACGGCCTGGGTCCACACTCCAGCCCGCCCTGACAGCTGTGTGACCTTGGGCTAGTCACCAGTCCCCTTCAAACTGTTTTCTCATCCAGAGCTCACAATACTTCTTATTTTATGGGTTATTGAGAGGATTCGAGTGCTCTAGCTAAGTGCGTCTGCCACCGCAGTAGGGGTGTGATAAATGCAGCCAGGGCCATCGCTGGTCTAAAAGGCACATTTGTATGAAGTGGAGAAGTGCCTTTCCCTAGGTGGATGAATTTGGAAAAATCTCCTTTCCTGGCCTGAACCGCGCCCCGGCCCCCCCCCCAGACTCCAGAGTGGTGGCTCTGTGAGAGTAGTGTGGGCTGGATGCCGTTCACTGGTCCCTCTCCTGGGTGCCTGCTGTGTGTGTGTGTGTGTGTGTGTGTGTGTGTGTGTGTGTGTGTGTGACATGCAGATCCCCATTTTGCAGTCCTGGTGCTGCTGGCGTTCATCGCGGTTCCCTTTAGCCGCCTCTCGTCACTACTCTGTAACTGAAGGTTCCCCGTGACGACACAGCACACCTCGGGGACGGGCAGCCTTTTCCTTTCCGTCTGGCCGAACACCAGGTGTGTTTAATGAGTGCCCCAGACTGTGGGAAATTTCCGAGAACATGGCGAGTCCTGCCATCAAGATACTGAGGCTTCAGTCGGGGTGTGTAATGAACACGTGTGGCGCAATCTGAGAACAATGTAAGGTGGTGTAAAAGCGAGGTACAGAGGAAGGAATCTCGGTTGTGGGGTCAGACAGACTTGGGTTCAAATTCCTCCCTGCTCCTCGGCAGCTAGATGATCTGGGCTGCTCCCCTGGAAAATGCAGCTTCCCGTGGGATTGCGATGGGAAGCCGGGCTCGGAAGCTTCCCGCACGGAGCCTGGTGCATCGTAGGCTCTTGAAACCCAGAGCTGGCGTTTTTCCTGTGGTGAGAAGTACCAGCATCGAGTACCTGGCGACCTTCTCACCTTGCATCATGGCTCTCCCTGCTTAGAACCCTCTCACGGATTGCAAGGGGACTAAACGCTGAACTTGCCATATCCTTCAGAGCTCCTGCTGCTTGTCTGAACTCCCACTTTCTTATTCCTCTGTCCTGGCCCTGTCCGTTCCCTTCAGAGCACGTAAAGCATGTGGGTTTGATGATTTGCCTGCAGACACCCTCCCCTCCATCCCCCATGAGAAGGGAAGCAGGGGCACTGCTGCCTTACTCAGCCCTGCATCCTGGCCTGTAGCCTGGTGCCAGGTATACAGTAGGTGCTCAGTAAGCGTGAACGAATGAGTGAACCAAGGAATGAACAACGACGTAAAGAGTGCACCGGCAGTCCTGAGAAGGGGGAGCTCTTTGAAGATGGGAGGCAGCAGGGAAGGCCCCTTGAGGGCCCCGTCCTCCTTCCTCCTGGGTCACCCCTGTCCTCACCACTATGAGGACATCTTCGGAGAGGCCAGCATTGCCAGGTGCCTCTTGATTGCACCGTGGGCCCGGAGAGGAGGCAGGAACCTGTTCCCCACCTTTGGAGGCTGCTTCCCGCAGCTTTGTGGCCCCCTTGGGTTGCTCTCACACTTCCTCAAGCCCCCACCCCCCATCTGAGAAAATCGGGGAAAGCCTGGTGATCAGCTCCGCAGAGTAGGCAAGCCTTTCATGCCCAAATGCATTTGCTTTGCACGGCTTTCAAAACATTTTATCCCTGGGTCGTAAATCAAGTACTTAAAGAATTGCAAACTGGCTGGAGTGCAGGAGGTAATGTATGTCTGGAGGAAACACCACCACGATGTGCCCTTTAAACTTGAGAAAAGAATTCCACTTGTTTACTTTCATTCGAGATATTGAGAGGCAGCTTGGGTTTCCTGGGGAAGGTGCGAAGAGGCCTCTGTGGCAGGTTTGCCTCCTCCCCTGGGAGGAGGGGGGGCGGCTGGTGGTGTTCAAGTGGCAATTTCCCAGTTAAAAAAAATTTTTTTTTAAAGTTTTTAACATGAGAGCTGCTTCTCTTAGTATTTCCTCAAGGCCCAGTCCCTCCCCATTTCCTCCAGCTGCGTGTCAAGCTCCTCATATACCTTTGGCTCAGAAGTCACAAAGGCAGCTGATGACAGCAGATTAGACAGAATCCTTGCTGGCCAGAGTCACCTCACAGATGGAGGACACTCGGCCCATGATCTTCTACAGCGTGGTGGGAAGCAGGGGGTTCTGAGCACAGCCCCTGGACAGGCTGCCTGGTGTGAGAGCCCCCTCCAACCTCCTGTGTGACCTCCAGCCGGGCAGCTCGCCTCAGTTTCCTCATCTGTAAAATGGGAGTGGCTGCGAGGATAGAGGAGCTATATGTAGAGTCCTCAGCAAGCGTGTGGCCCACGCCGAACGTCCTGTCCGTGTTATTCTTGGAAGGGGCTCTCTGGGGAAGGCAGGACTGGGTCTCGGCTGTCTGTCTCTCAGCAGCCTGGGCACAGGGCGTCACCCGCAGTAGGTGCCCCGATGTGGAACCCCCTTCCTTCACCTGTGAATTGAGGGGCTGAGACAAAATGATATCCAGAATCCCTGCCAGCTCGTGGGAAGAGAACCCTGGGATTCGCTGAAAGTTCAGAATTGGTGAGGTGGCGACTTCCATCTCCTGTGGCCGGTTTTTGGCAGAAGGGCCTCTTTGTTGGGGGGAAGGGGAAGTGTGTTCGGCTCTCAAAACCCTCTTGAGATTGTTAGGTGCAGGCTTTGTCAGGTGTAAGGAGAGTCTCCCCACGCGGAGCGTCAGCCCGCCTTGGGGAGGCCTTCTCACCTCCCCTGCTGGCTGGTTCGGGGGTGGGGGTTGCCGATGTGTCCTGCCCAGCTCAGGGCAGGCACTGGTTTTTGGAGCACGTCTGTGGGGATGGATTCGGAACCAGGCTCTGTGTGAATTAGGACAATTCTCACTTCTAAAGGACCTGTCAGTTTTCCCATCTGTAAAATGGGGTGATAATAGCAGAACCCGCCTCCTAGGTTTTTGTAAGGATTTAGGTAGGCGCTGAGGACAGTGTCTGACCTGTAGCCAGTTCTCAGGAAGTGGTAGCTGTTGGTTGGGAGTTAGAGGAGGGCAAGCTCGTGTCCTGCCGGGTTGGCTGGAAGGATCTGCTCATTCCTTAGGTACTCAGCGTTTAGGAGGCTTTGCTTCTGGTCCCAACGAGTCCATAGCCCTGTGGCTGCCTCTGCTGTCCGTTGTGTATTCGGGTCTTCCTGTAGACTCCGATGATGGGGACATTCAGCACGCATTAACCTGGTGTCAGGCGAGGGTGGAGGCAAGACTATAGGAATTAGGAAAAGACTAACAGGCGGGGTGTTCTCTCCAGGATAAGGGACGTTTCTGGCAGCCTCATTTAAAAGGAAGACTCAACTGATATGTTTACTACTGTTTCATCGTTAACGGTGAAATCAGTTCATCGATCGTCGGTCAGTCAAGCTCACCTTTGGGGAGCACTTTATATCTCCCGGGATGGAGTGTAGGTGTGTTGCTTGGGTCATCTCACTGACTTCCTTGTCGGCCTTAGACCCAGCCTATGAGAGATGCTGTCACCTTCCCCACGTTACGGCAGAGGGCCCCACACTATTTGTAACCTGAGGGGAGGGGGCGATGGCAGGAATGAAACGCACGTCTGTCCGAGCACTCGGACAACCCTAGACAGCTTCCCAAGGAGTAGAAATATCTTGTCATTTTTTCTTGTGGCAGGTGTTCCTTTTGCCTCCCCCAGGTAACACATTAAAAAATATTTATTCATGTATTTGTGGAGCTCCTCCTCTGTGCCAGGCACTGTGTAGGCAGTGGGGAGGACACCAAGGAACAAGATATGACCGCTGTCCCAAAGGAGCTCACCCACCCCTTGTCGTTTCTAGATCCCCATCTGCGTGGTCCACACTTACCTCTCCTTGCTGGTCCATTTAAGGAGACTGATTCCCTGGTGTGTGTGTGGTGTGTGTGTGTTGTGTGTGTGTGTGTGTGCGCGCGCGCTCTCAGAATTTTATCCCTTTGCATCAAGCACATCCATTATGGCCTTGACTTTCTCAGTATCAGTTTAAAAAGATGCCAACAAACTTTGAAAAGCTCTCAGTGGTCCTTGATGCAACATAGTTACTTCGTATGTTCTTAGTAGATTTGAAAGTGAACTCCTTCTCCAATTAGCAGAAACAGTGGGAGGGAAGAAGCTGACACTCCCTTTATCTGCTGAGCTCAGAGCCCAGCCCGAGAAAGCGTGTGGATGGAAAGGCAGGGCAGCGATGGGCTCCCTCCAGGGAGAACCCCTCTTTGCATCTTCCTCATGGTTAATTGATATCTGCTTCCCAGGCAGAATCAAATGGAATGCTCAGGGAGGGAACCATTGCGTGAGTGGGCGTGCAAGCAGCTGGTAGCAGAAATCCTGGAGAAGGGAGGAATGAAGTGGAAATCTCCACTAATCATATCCACCTTCTCGAACGTGTAGGAAGGTCCAGAGCAGATGGAGGATCCTTTCCTTCACAGTCCTAACAGCAGGAGGCATTTAGTGAGTGGCCAGTGTGTGCCAGGCACTGTTGTAACTACTTGACATCCCTTCTATCCTTTGAGCCTGTATTATTATTGCATTCGTTTTGCTGTTGAGGAACAAGATGCTTAGAGAGATCCGTGACTGGCCCAAAGTCACAGAGCTGGGATTTATAGCTGGGCTGTCCGACTTCAGGGTCATGGTCATGACCGCTGGACTCCATGACCTCTCATGGTCACCTCTGCAGCTTCCTGCTTTCACCCACGCAGGGGATGGTAGACACCCACGGAACCCAGATGTATAAAGCTCAGAGAAAGTTGTCTCCAGGCTTGTTAAAATAGCCATTTGAGGAACTTTGTTCGTGATCCAGATTTTTCTGTGCCTTGGTTATTTATGTCCTCTTAGTGCTAGTTTAGAGCCTGGCACATAATAAAAATGCAATAAATATTTGTTGAATGGCTGTGGCGTGTTATGAGTCTAGGGATATTGTCAGGAGACTTCGGGGCTGGTCTCACCATCGCTACAAGTTGAGCTGTGTGACCTTGGGCAAGATATGCCCCTTTCGTGGCTACAACTACCTGATCTGGTAAGATGAGCGCTCTGGGCCTGATTTTTGTTTTATGATTCATTATTCATTCAACAAATATTTGTTGAGTGCCTGCTATGTGTCAGACACCACCCTGCTCTGGGAGGTAGGGAGAGAGTGATGATGAGACGTGTTGGACGAGGTTCCTGCTCTCTTAGGACTCACATTCCAGCCCCTTCCACTTTTGCATTTGGTGGGTCCTCACGTCTCATTCCCAGATCGCTTCAAAGCTGCGGACACTGAATCCTGCCTTGTTTGTCTCCCTTCGTTAGAAGGCGTGTTCCAGCGGGGCAGGGATATCGATCGGTTTGCTTGCTGGTGTATACCAAGTGCTTAGCACAGTGCCTGGCAGGTAGAAACGGTGACATGCAGGCCTGTATGCCCGAATGAATGATCACTACTGAAATCTCAGGATAGAAAATTTCTGGGGCTAAAGCCCAAGAAGAAAATTAAGGTGCAAAAGTGCCATTTTCCAGGAAAACACAGTCTATCTCAAGGCAAGATGCAACTGAGACTGGGTTTATTATCTCTGCTAAGTGAGAGGTTAGGAAGTTGGGGGTAGGTACCACCTGCTGGGCTCCTGGCTGACTGCTGGGGGGTGGGTGTGGGGAGCGTTCCTTCTCCACAGGATGTCAATGCAAGACTGGATGAGAAGAAACAGCTTCTTCCTCCCAAGCCATGGCATATCAGTTATTATACAGAAACACCACTTTGGGAAATAATCTTTAGGGAAGTCTCGATGAGCTCATACAGTCTCAACAGATTGCCCTCCAACTTGGCCTTCAAGTTGTACTTCAATTTGATAAGGCTATAAATTCAGCATTAGCTCAGAAGGTCAAGAACAAAGTCAAGTTTCAGGGGCTCTCTAAATACGTGCAGATTCTGCGATGATGTGTGGATTTTTTGTATTGAATGATGCTGAATTCAGAGAGGTGACAGAACTTATTAAAGTGGATAAAGTGAAAATTGTAGCCAGTGATGGTGAAAATACTGACTTCAGTACTACAGAATGAATAGAAATATGGCTTTTCTGTGCTATTTTCTATTATTATTCATCGTTTTTAAAAGAGAAGCATAGAAGAGAATTTTTAAATTCATTCTAGCGTTGGAGAAATGACTGCACTGCTATACTATCAGGGAATCCGGTAGAAAGAAGCTTATAACTCTGTAGCTCTTGCATTACCTTTCTTACACAGCATGAAGAAATAGAACTTGTTTTTAAATGTCAAATCAAACATCGTTGCCTTCCTAAAAGCTTTCTTTAATTAAAAAAAAAAAAAAAAAGGAAGTCAGGCAGGATTCTTCAATTTTTCATCTGGTGATGCTTTTTGCAAACCACAGAAAAAAAACAAAAACAAAAACTCTCCCGTTCTGCCCCCCCCCAACCCTTTGCTTCAAGCAGCAAAAGCATTTCTTAAAACAGCTCATGAAAGAAAAAATTATAACAAATATTTTGCATTTCTCTGGTGGCGGCACAGTCTGAATTCCTTTCAGCCCCACAATGGGTTCTAATTTTATGAAATGTTTGGATTAGCCACCAATTTTCTGGTGGAATTTAGGAGGCTTGTATTTGTACTTGTGCTTGAAGCAAAGCAATCTCATAAAATCCATGCAGTGTCTCGGGCCCAGTGGGACATCCTAGCCAAGGACAAAATGATCATCAACGGAATGATGGTGAGGAAAGAGATCTCTCTCTCTGGCAGCTGCGGGCAGGCTTTTTGGTCAGTGGTATGTTTTTGAACCATAGTCTCTGGGGTTTGGCTAGGCTGCATACCACTTCCAGCTGATCATGGACTATAAAAATTCCAGCCCTAGTACAAGCCTTGTACCTGACCTTGGTCTTTTAATTTCCAGAGCCAGGGAACATTAGGGCATCTGGTAATTGGGTGAGAGGCATTTGATAACACATGGTGCTCTATCCCCACCCCATAGCTATGTTGCCTTGTGTTATAATCTCTAGTTTGTATATCTCTTCATGCCACTAGACCTGCATTGTCTAATATGGACACACATGACTATCAGAATGAAAATTAGCTGTCATTAAATCAAATTAAAACTTAAATTCCTTGGTGCTGCTATGCATGTTTTAACTACTTAATAACCCTCTGGGGCTAGTGGCTACATTCGGACAGTGCAGAAAAGCTCATTTCCATCACCATAGACAGTTCTGAAGGACAGCACTGCTCTAAGATGCTGAGTATAAGGACTGCAGTGACACACCCCACGCCTTACCTTGCGTTATTAGCTCCATATGTAGCACTTGTCACAACAGTAATTATCTCTTACCAACCTCATTCACTATCTTTTCTGTATCTCCAATGGCTAGGACAGTGCCCAGTAGATAGAAAGCGCCCAGTAAAGATTGTTAGAGTGAATGAAGTTGTCTTTCTGATTCCGCACTGTGTTGCATGTGCTGGACACAGAGTGGGTCTTCAAAAAAAATTGGACGCGTACTTCTAGAGTTGTAATCATTGCACAGTTTCATCTGGTATTTGTTGAGCACATACTATGTGTCAGGCCTTGTTTGAGGTTGTGGAGATAGAGCGATGAGCAGACGGACACAATCCCCTAGAGTAAGAGTTTCTCTAATCCAGTGTGAATCTGCTGGCGGGAGGTGGTGGTGTCTGTTAAATGTACCATCCTTGGCACCCACCCCAGAGGGTCTGATCCACCAGGGCGGGGGTGGGACTCAGGGATACCTGGGAATCTACAGTGTTTTAACCTTGACATCTCAAGTGAATCTGATGAGGTTGGTCCGTGGTCTGTACTTTGAGACCCAGCAATGGGAAGCCAGCTGTCATATGTGTCTCGGGAGACACCACCCTGCTTTCTTCAGTCCACACCTTCTCTTGTGATAACTGGAGGGCCCCAAGACCCTGGGTTCTTACGTTAGACCTGAAGCTTGAGGTCCCTTTGCCTTTTATCTTCCCGTGGAGTAATAATACTAGCAAACAGTTGCCTAGCTGTGATTGTGCCAGGTGAGAGATTAAGCATGTTAAATCACTGACCTAAACTCATCCGCATGGTAACGCTAAAAGGTGCACATCTTTATTATCCCCATTTTACAGTGAGTACACTGAGGCCCAGGAAATTGAGTCACTTGCCCAGTTTGCTGTGACACTGCCGTTTATGGTCCCTGGGCTTTGAGCATCTGCCTCCCAAATGCCGAATGGGCTTTTCTTTCCTTTTCTGCCAGTTGCTCAGAATCAAAAGTTTGGGTTATATTTATGAAATGCCTGTTTATGGGATTAACACGTGTGGGCATTATGGGCTCTGTTGATCTACAAATTCCCACCCCTGGTCTCAAGGAGCATAATTCATTCATTAGGCAGACATTCCCCTTAGGCTTACCATGCACCGCCCCTGTGTGGTGCCCCGCTGTAAGAGCCTTGCACTTGGCCTAGTGGGGGGACAAAGGCACAGGCAGAGACTTCCTGAGCAAGTTGTCACACCCAAGATATGTTTTCCTCTAGATGGGAAAAGCAAAGCAAATCTTAAAAACTAGGAGTTCCCTCATTTTGCTGTGGGTGACTCAGTTTTTACATAGTTTTGCTGTGGAATATGCCTGTTTTGCCCCATAAGGCTTCTTGTGTGTGTGTGTTGTGGGGGTTGTATATGTGGTGGGGTTCAACACAAGGAAGGATGTACCTCCCTTCCACCCTTTCTTAACCACTTAGCAGGGCAGGAAGCCCCTTAGAGTTGAGAGTGCCCAGAACTCCTGACCCACTTGGGAGAACTTTGAAAGAAGGAGAATCAAAAGAAGAGGAGAGAACATTTCTAGAATACTTAGCATGTGCCTTCTGCAAGACACCCTAAATGACCGTTTACATGCGCCATCCCATTTCACAGCACCTCTGTGATGTGCAGTAATTGTATTACCCCCACTTTGTCGTTAAAGTGAATGATCTGCTCCAGTCATCAAGGTAGCACCTGAGTTCGAAACTCAGGTAGGTGCGTCTGGCCCCATGGCGGCTCATCCCACCACCGCACTGGTTCTCAGACCTGGCGAGCATGAGGATAACCTGGGGACCTTTGCAAAGCTCTCTGGGGATAGGACCTAGGGGCCAGTAGTTTTCATTGTCCCCTAGGTTACTTTGGTTCCTTGCTGGAGTCGAGAGCCGCTGGCTAAAGCATGCTGACTGCCAAGGTCCAAGGGTCTGCACTGAAGGTATCCTCATTGGTGATTGGTCAGGCTGGGACCTTGCCCACCTTTGCCCCCAGCACGCTTTCTCCGGGGAGGACTGGTGTGTCCAAAGCCATCCCGCTGGACCTGGGCCGGGACCTTTTGCTCTGTTGCGTCAGAGGCTGCCCGTAAATCGGCAGCCGGCTTGTTTTCTTTTTAGGCCCCAGTTGTAACGACCTTTGTGTGTCTGTTTATTTCAGGGAAATAATTCCATCCTACAAAATTGATTCCCTAGGGGCTACAGAAGTACACTCAGAGGGACTTCTTTTAGTGGGGTGACCTGAAATGTCCTCTTAAAGGAGGCTACAGCTGTTCCCTTTCTCCCAACCCTTGTCTCGCTTTGCCCTCTGATATCTTCCTCCGGCATCATATTTTCGAAGGTCTCTCTGTCGTGGTCTTACTTGCACACGTGTCTGCATAAGGCCCCTTTGTTAATAACGATAGTTACGAAAAGTGGTTTTGGAGCATATATCGTATGTTGGGCACACTGGGCATTTTCTAGATGTTATCTGATTGCGTTTTGCATTTTCTTGGCAGTGATGCAACAAGTAAACACAAGTCTGGAATCTGGGGATTTTTATTTTAGAATGGGGGAAGTTATAATCGTGCCATGATTTGCAGGCCTTGTTGGAGAGAGAGGTGTTCCACGGACTGTAGAGGCCGCCATATTGGAGCAGTTGGCTTGGCTGGGATGGCTGTGGGTAGCTGGCTCATTGAATAGAGGGTGGGGAAAAGCAGAGAGTGGCCCAACAGCCCCGACTGTTCAACCTGCCATTAGTCTCAGTCAAGGAAACAGAGAATATGGGTTAATCAGCTGGGTTAAGTGGAAATACGAATATAACTGAATTAATAGTGTTTAATAGAGAGCTCGAACTGTAGTTTTCCAGGTAATTGAAGCTCCCCCGTTCAAGAGCCAATCTTTTAAAAAGTGGTAGCCATTTATTATGCAAATCTTTCTCAAGTGGTTGTTGCGCGTTTTCTTGCCTTCTTAAAGTACTTTCAGAGTGGGTAAACTTTGTCTTGATGTCTTGGGGGAACTTCTAAATCGTCCTCAGCACTGTAAGAATTTGTCTATCTTCTTCTTCATCGACTTTCATTACCTTTCGGTGACTTTTTAAACGATAAAATGCTTCTTTTCCCCTAAAGCAAAAATAAACATTCTCAATACCGAAAACCTACAAGACAAGGTCAAAGGTGAAATTCGTTGTCCTGTCTTGATTCCGTCGGTGAGGCTGTCCCCGCCAGCTTTCTCGTTCTGCTTTTCCACTTTCCCCACAGATTTGCTGTGGCCGAGCTTCTTAGACTTGTTCGTAACAAAACTGTAGGTGCCGTTTGAGGGGGCTCAATGCATGGATTCGATGGCATTTCTTGCGGTGGCTTCGCTCAGGGTTTATTCCCGCTGTTCATAGTCTTCACAGCTGAATGGTGATGGTGACTCCAGGGACGTTCCATCTTCTTGTGTAACAGGATGAGTCGCTTGTGGGGAGTAGGGCTGGCCAGGGTCACCCAGTTAGGATATGGCCAAGCCGGGTCTCTTGACTCACGGTCTAGTGCCTTTTCCCTTCTGCCGCTTCTTCCCCGTGATCTAGAGTGCGGGTGAAGAGATAAGTGGCTTTGGAATAAAGGCGTTATTTGCTATATTTGGATAATTAAATCCAGGAAAATCCTACCTTTACCTTAATCATCTGTGTTGCTCAAATGACAGATTTCTTTTTTTAACTTCGTTTCCGAGGGTGAGAAGCAGAATGTAACCTCCCCTTCAGCATGCCAGACTCACTGTCTGGTTGAACGTCAGCCTCGGATTCATGCAGAGATGGGTACAGAAACACACTCGAAAGCCACGTGCATTCCTCTCTGCACCTAGCTTACATCGTATGACCTGCTTAAAGATGCAGGGAGCAGAAATCTCGGGGAGGTTCGTCCTACTTACTTGTTTGTCTTTTCTGCAGATGGGATGCTTGCATCAGAGCCGAGCTGGCTTCAGATGTTTGCTCCGGGATATTTTAGCTGAACTGTTTGAGTCCATTAAACAACTGTAAGAGTTTTGGGGAAAGAAGGGCTGTGTCTCACACCAAATGTTTTACATGGAGAACATCTGGGGGATATTGGTATTTGTGTGCACGGTACAGCAGAACGCAGCTTGGCGGGGTTCCGCTGGGATGTTTCCGGCCTGTGGTTGCTGGGTTTGACAGTTTCGTTGTCAGGGAATGGTTCTCATGCAGTGCTGCCATCAGGCAGCGCTCGCTCCAGGGAGGGGTGTCCTCGTGTAGCCGCACCCCGAAATCGTTCCGATTAGCTCCCCGGCCCGATCGCCCACGACCTTCGCAGTCTGACATCTGAGCTCGTTCTCTCCATCCAAGGCTTAAGCTCCAGAGGGAGCCTCACCGTGCCGGGACGCAGGGTGTCTCTTCTTCACCCCACGTTTCCAGAGATTCGGTGAAATGTGGCAACAGGGGCGGCCACAAGCCTAGCGGGAGCGGCATCATCCACAGATCCAAGGGCCTGGGTTGAAACTTGGGTGTGTTGACTTTATGGCCTATGGGAACTTGGGAAGTTCCTTTTCAGCTTCAGTTTTCCTCTTCTGTCTGACACCCAGGGTCATGGGGAGTAAAATAAAGTGGGGTGGCGCCGAATACCGAGGAGGCGGTCGTTTACTTTATGGCATCGCACGCATGGGCTTGTGGCCCTCCCCACAAGTACAGAAGCCATGTGGAATCCGGGCTGTCATCTGGGTAGCTCGTCTGGCTTTCACAACTTGTATGGACTGGGCCAGATTGGTGGTATGCGTCGATGGGTGAGAAAGGGGCCGTTCTCATGAAAATCAAGACTTACTGATATTCATCGTGTTTGAGTCAGTTCAACTCAACACACATTTGTTGACTGTGCTGTGGTGCCAGATTCTTTCCTAGGCTTTGGTGACACGGGGGAACAAAGCATCAGGGTTCCTACCCTGTGTTCTCTGCTCCCTGTGCCTGGTATGGACCGCGAATTCTATAGAGTTTAGGTTAAGTGTCGCCGTGATTTAAGTGGCATGAACAATGACTGCTGCTCGAGCAGACCGATTGGCTTACACAGCAGATGTTTATGGTTTCATAGTTCTGGAGGCTGGATGTTCAAGACGAAGGTGCCCACGAGATTGGTTTTTGGTGAGACCTCTTTTCCTGGCTTGCAGATGGCTGCCTTCTTGCTGTGTCCTCATATGGCCTTGCCTTGGTGTGTCCCTGTTCTGGTGTCTCTTCCTCTTCTTATAAGGACATCAGCTTATTGGATCAGGGCCCCACCCTTATGAACTCATTTAACCTTAATTACCTCCTCAAAGGGCCTGTCTCCAAATACAGTCACACCAGGGGTTAGGGCTTCCACATAGGAATTTGGGAGAGGAGACACAAGTCTATAGCAGCTGGTAAATATTTTATAGGTTTGAATATTATTTGGCAGAGAATGTGGCTAGACTTACGCCTTTGGTTAAGATTGATCAAAATGATCCTTACTGAAGCCCCTGTGATCCAGGTTTTTTTAAAAAAAGACAAAATACCACCATGATTAATATGGCTTTATTGTAGTAGGAGAGGAAATTATTGTAAACATTATATCTGGATGGGTCCCAAAGATGGCATTTGGACTAGTACCAGTCAAGTGAAATAGTCAGAGGCCCATTTTATGGAAGAGATGCTGAATGTAAGGCATGAATATGGGGGAGCAAAAGGGACGGTGAAGATATTTTTCTGGCTCTTTAGGGATGAAAAATGAATAACTGAGCAACGCGAGACTTAATTTTGGTCTTATTTAGGAGTGTGAGTGAGACACAGGGGTGGAAATGAGTGAAAGGATTTCTCAGGAGGCCCCACCGCTGCACACGGACATCGTCAATTCACCCGTGATCTCACAAAAGAACACTTGCTGAGAAGCGTCTTAGGTTCCTACGAAGAGCATCTCCTTGGCCAAACTCTAGGGTCCTGTGTCTCCCGTTGGTACAAGAAGGGCGAAGTATCTTAACTGACGGTCTCTCTGTGGCTAAGCCTGTGCATCTTCTGGTTCCATCCCAGGTCCCACCTGCTCCCTGACAGGAGCCCTCCCTGACCCAGCTGGTGACTCATTCTTAGTAACTTGCTTAGGAACCCTGTTCTCTCTTCCTTGCTGACTCTTCGACATCTCCCGGTAGTAGTTAAGGGTCTTGGGTGCAAGGGACGGAAACGGACTCTGTGACTCACTTAAGGACAAGATGAATTCAGAAGGTGCGGTATATCCCACAGAAAAAGACAAGAACTAAGGAAACCTGAGGAACTGGATGTGAAGAACTACTCACAGATGGTCTTTGCAGGAATTATTGTTGGGATGTATGCCTCTGCCATTTTCAGACCACTCAAAATTCAATTCTGGGGAGAGTGGCTCCTTAGCCAAACTCTAGGGTCCTGGGTCCACCCACAGGCACAAGGAGAGTGACTTATCTTGACCAACGAGCTCCTTAAAACTGCATCCAGTGAGGTAGGCCTACCCCGGAGCAAAGGTGTGTTCCTGCTAGCAGAAGGCTGAATGAGTGGAGGGCAGGGAGGACCTGACCTCCCTGTATCCGCTGCCCTTTCCATTTGAACGGTGAACAACTCAAGGGTAGTTTTGGGTCCTGTTTTGCAGCACCTGGATTGATGCCTTATTTGGAGTCGATTTCCCAAAATTGCTTGCTGGGGAATTGACTCATTATTGCATCATGTTAGGGACACGCTTCCTGTCCGATTCTGCCTTTTTGCACAAATGCATTGGTGGCCTCGCAGGAGTGAGGAACACCAGTCGATGTGTTTTTGAAGATGGAAGCAATTTAAATTTTAGCTTAAAAAAAAAAAAAGACTCAGGGTGGGGGCAAGTGTGTGCGGCTTGGTGGGGCCTTCATCTCCGGAGACCCCGATTGAGCCGGACCAGCTGCCAGGCACTGTGCAGCTTGCTCAGGCAGTGTGGTTTCAGAGTATGCTCTTTGGGTTTCGCAAGACCCAGCTCTCCTATTTGTTAGTTGTGTGCCCCAGGGCAAGTTACTTCACCTCCCTCAAACTCAGTGCATATTCATGGCGAAGGCAGAAACAATAGAGTTTTTGCAAGAATTTAATGAGTGAGCGGTTGAGACAGTTAAGGCAATGGTGTGCTGTGCCTGGCAGTACTAATAATAACTGCTGATTATTATGATTACTGTTAGCTCTTGTGAATGATCTCCCGCCCCTTCTGGAGTGGGCACTGTTATCATCAATCTCCGTTTTAAGAACCGGCAAGTTCAGGCTCAGTGGCAGGTGGCTGTGGGATGATATGATGTCTTGCTATGGTTTTACGTTTTGTTAACCTTTTCCACCCAGTTTTATCGACTTAGTGTTGTCATGTAACATATGTGAGTTTAAGGTGTACAAGGTGATAATTTAGCACACGTATATCATGTGAAATGATCGTCACAGCGAGGTTAGTTAATGCCCCCATCCCTCACAGAACTATCATTTTTGTGTGTGTGTGGCGATAACATTTAAGATCTACTCCGTTAAAACTTTCAAGTACATAATACAACTTTGTTCACTGTACCGTACCTTAGATCCCCTGCACTTATTCATCTTATAACAAAGTTTCTACCCTTTGACCAACGTCTCCCATTTCCCCCACCCCCGCAGCCCCTGGCAACCACTGGGCTACTTATTCTTTGTTCTTACGAGTTCAGCTTTTTTGGATTCCACATGTAAGTGAAATCATACAGCATTCGTCTTTCTTTGTTTGACTCACGTCACTTAGCATACTGTAAAGGGTCCTTTTAAATACTTGAAGTCCATTTCAGCAACAGCTTTTTGGCATCTAGTATACACCAGGCACCTGCTAGGCGCTGGAGATGGAGCAAAGAGGACAGACGTGGTCTCCGTATGACTGAAACCTAAAGAATGGTGAGCGAGGTTATGAAAGGGGGTGATGGGGACTCAGTGCAGGGGTGGAGGCAAAAGGGTTGGTCAGCTGAGTGAGTTGCGGATGAAGTGGAGGGAATCCTGGCAGAGAAAGTGACAATCACAGGCATCCAGAGCCATGAACACACTCCTCTCCGAGGCTGCTCCTTGGGACCCCGTAATGACCACAGACCCCCGCCCCAATCTCCCTGAGTAATGAGTGTGGGATAAAGCTCACAGAGACAACCTGCCTGATGGGGTGATAGGAAATGCCCGGACTGAGCATGCCCTTTGAGGGGGCTGTACATTTGTAGCCGGAGGTGCTACTGTGACAAGCATCCCAGGCAGGTTTGTGGGCGGTAATTAGTGGGCTGATAAGTGTTCAGATGGATTTTGCAATGGGGCTGTGAAGCAGGAACCAGCCTGTTAACTCTCTGGATAATGGACAGAGAGCTTCTCTGGAAGGAAAAGAAGCTTCTGCTGTGAGGAGGTGATGAATGAGGCCTCCAGGGGGATAGATTGCAGCCAGGCGCTTGTTCCTTCCCTGTCTGATTTGTCTTTGCACACTCTAATTGCCATAAATCAGTTTTCCAAATAAGAGGGAGTCTGTCAGGATAAAAATAACTTCTAAAGAATCTTCTCTTTCACTGAGCTATAAAATCACCCACGGTTAAAATATAAAATAAAACTTAAAGCCATGACCCCTCTTTTTTTGCATGTCATATGTATTTTACCATCTTAAGATATTAAAGACTTTTTTCCCTTTGTTCTGCTCACCTGGATCAGTTAGTCAATTGATTAGTTTCCTTTCCCTTTGGAAAACTAATTTTCTTTCTCAGGTCTTTTGTGTCCCTTGTTCATTGTTCCCAAGGTCAGTGATTCAGTAGCAACTTGAAGTGAATGTTTAAAAGCAATGTTTTCAGTGAATTAAGAAATAATGGGATAAAAAAACCCCCCAAAACTCCCAAGTATGCTTATTCATGTGTGATATCAAATCAGACTTCAGAGACTGGAATGGGGTTTGGATGGAATCGGACTGAAAATAGGGTCCCTGACATGTCCATGTGGTGGGGACAGCCCGCTGGTGTTAGACGGAGCTGAAATAATGCCCTGTGCTGTAAAGTGGGTCCTAATTGGCCAGCACCCTTTGGCCTACCTGTCGCTCCCCATCGCGGTGTGTTAATAATACATCAATTCTGGGGGCTCTGCTGCACTGGGGCCTGCCCACGTGGACATGCCGGACCTTTCTGCGGCATTTTCAGCCCTGCTGCTAGCTGCGGCTGTGGAATTTGGTTAGGAGTCCTTGCCCGGAGGATTAGTCGCGGGCTAGAGTGAGACTCGGGACTCTTGATGCAATTTCTCAGTGCTGCTGCTAATTTCATGAACCCGGGCTGTGCTTTAACCTCCCTCGGTTTTCTCGCCTGTAAAATTGGGGTGGTGGGGAGGCAGGGATAGAACATTCCGAGGTCCTTGCAGCTCTCACGTCTGCTGATGAGAATGGTGCTGACTGCGCCCCCGCCGTAGTGACTGACCGTCGGCTCTCTCGCTGCCCCCACCCCCTGCACAATCTGCTCTGAGCCCCACAGCAACCTTGTGGGCTTGGTACTCTTGTCATCCTTATTCGCAGATGAGGAAACTGAGGCTGTGACGTTCTTGCCTGAGGACCTCTCTGTGCAGGGGGCACCTGGACCGAGTTGCTGTGACCCATGGATGAGAAGGCTGAGGTGTTGTTGGTGCTGGGTTTCTTAATAGTTCTGGCTGGGCTCGAAGGCTGATAAATAAGAGTTGCACAACCCTAGGCTTGTCCGGGCTGTGTTATAAACAGCATCAGCGTGATTGGATACTACCAGCTGTCCAACTTATCAGTAACCTTGGCCTTCTGCTCCGGCTCTTCCTCTCCATCCACACAGCACTTGTAACCTGGAAGAGAAGCTGTGCCACTTGAGAATTCGGAGATGGTGTTGTGTTTGGCTTTTGGAAACGCAGAAGTCCAAAAATAAACCACCCCTTGGCCAAACCGAATCCCAGCTACATGCATTTTTAAGCTCTTTCTGTGACTCTGGTCGCCTGCGTGTAACCTACCTCGTGCTACTAGAGGCCTTTTCATGCAGGGCGACTTGGGGTGTTTATTAAGAGCAGAGCCTGGAGACACTTCCAGAGGATTCCGGTGAGAAGGCTCCTCACGGCTGTAGCCAGACCCTTTCTCACAGAGCGGGCAGGATGTGGGGCTCCGGAGCTCACCTCCCTCTCCTTCTTCTTCAGACACATTCACTTTTACCAGGTGTGGGAGCCCCAGGTTGTGCGTGGAGCATCCATCAGCAGCCAGCTTCAGTGCCTTTAACAGCATCGGTAGGCCCGCCTCCGGCTAAAACAAGAGGACCATCTGCTGGGAACAAGAAGCCTTCCATTTGCCAGGGGTAAATTAATTCAGGTCACTGAATCCCCTCCAGGAAGCAGCTTGTTTATAATCCCCCTCTATATAGATGGGAGGCTGATTAATTTTCACTAATCATCTAATGTTTAACATGACTGCGTCATAATAAGTTCCGGAGTAATCAGGGCTGTCATGGCCACATTTACTCTGGTTTAAGATGGCATTTCTCAGACTTCAGAGTGCAACAGAATCACCTGGGAAGCTTGTAAAAAATGCTGATACCAGCTTGCTCCCACCCTCGAATTCATTAGCTCTGGGGTAGGCCCTGGATCTGCATTTTGACAACCAGTTTCCCCTTTCTCCCCAACCAGGGGTCTGAGGCAGGTGCTGTGCTCGCCACCCTTTGGCAGGTTGTTCTCTCCGAGAATCTAATCGTGAGCTTCAAGCTGTTTCGTTGCTTCCTTTTGGCGTTGCTTCTGGTGTTAACTTTCCATTGGCCGCCTTTCCTCTGCTCGGTCAGCCATGGCCACTATCTGATGTTTACAAACCCGAACCCCCGCGGTCCAGGGAGGAGGGCAAATCTGCCCAAGATTTTTTAGTCATTATTTCCCTTGCCTTGTGGCATCACCATGTGCCATAATGACAAGTCTTAGCTCAGTCCTCGAAGAGGGGTGGTGTGCTGGAGAGCAAGGGCTGACTAACCACGTAGATAAAAGTGTCCCAGGCCTCTCCGAGGCCCTCCTAAGCAGGCCCTGGCAGCATCAAATAAAAATCGGATTTGCTGCTCAAATTCTGAAAATAGAACACATTTTTCATGGCAGGAGAATAATCAGTATCATCTGAGGAGACATCATCTCTGATGGGGAGTTTTGAGGAATAAGAGAATTGAGCACTGAGTTACAGAGGACTGTATTTTCAGAACTTCTTAGGTGATTGAAGGGCTGGTGGTGGCCAATGGTGGGATGCCATTCTTTGAAGAAAAAGCTCATTCTTACACATGCCACATTCCCTGGCATCGGGGTGCTTCTCCTCAGAGCCTGGTGATGTGACTCTTGGCTTCCAACTTGCTTCTGTCTGAAAAAACATCCATGTAATGACATGAATCAACAGGCCTGACAGGAAGAGGCCCGTGGGCTCCGCGGCGTTGCTGGCTTTGGTCCCTGTGGGGCTGGTTGCATCATGGCAGCGTGCTAGAATGTCGGCCTGAGTTACCCAGGCTGCTCTCAAAGAGCTGGGGGTCATTGCATTAATTAGGGGCTTTGGCTGCAAGACGGCCCCCTGGGTGGCGTCGCCAGGGTGATGGCCTTTGATGGCAGCCTTTGTGAGCGAAAGCCATTTGGTGATCCTGGGGAGCTTTGGATCCGGTGGCCAAGTGGAGCTTTGCTTTGCTTGAACTCTGACCATCAACCACAGAAGAGCAGGAATCCGTACACTGTCCTCCACTTTGGCTGCCTGTTCCCACTGCAGGTAGCCTCTGGGCTCCTTGTTAAGAAAAGGTCCCCAAGCTGCCCGCAGCTCCTGTGGACCGTGGCCAGGTATGAGATCACACCTTGTGAATGGCAGGGAAGCTGCCAGCGCCTGACAACACAAACCTGTCCTCACTAAGTGATGCCTGTGTTTAGGGCCATGTGTCTTCCCTACTGCTCACTCCCCCAGTCCTGCCTCCCGGGACCTCACGTGTGACCCTGTAAAACGTCACCGCTTGGAGGGGGCCCATCCCACTGGGCTTGGAAGAATGTTGGGGATCCTTTGAGAGATTCTGTCTTCTGCCGTGTTTGCCGTCCCAACTTTATCCACAGCCTCAAGAATCAGCAGCCTCTGGGCTCAGCCTGCCAGGGTTCAAGTCTTAGCTCCGTCTTTTACAAGATGTAAATATTGACTTTGGGCAACATTTATTTTCTCTGTGCCTCAGTTTCCTCCCCTATAAAATGGGGTTATAATTAGTATTAAATAAGATAAGGCCCGTTGGCACACGGTAGGATTTAATGAATGTTTGTCACTGCTCTTATTAAGAAACCGCCACTGATTTAAAAATGTTGATATGTCAGGGCCAAAGGCAGAGCACTAAGATCTCGCTGCTCACAGTGTGGTCCTGGACCTGCTTTGCTGGCATCACCTGGGCGCTTGCCAGGAGTGCAGAATCCCAGGCCCCACCTTTGACCTTGGGATTCAGAATCTGCATTTTGACAAGATGCTCATGACCCCTGTTTGAGTCACTGAAGGCTAATGTATGGCAGTGAGTGAGCATCCATAGGAGGTGACTGTGGAGCGAAGTGGGCAGCGATGCCCTTGCTGCCCAGAATTCCTCCCTTCCCCAAAGCAGGCTGGGAAGACAGCTGGCTGCCTTGCCGTATGCTAGCGTGTAGGCTGAATGTGAATTTTAACCTGCTTTTGCCTCAGAGAGGGTGTGGGGTGGGGGAAGATGTATGAGGGAAATGGTGAGGGGCGAGGCCTGTGAGATGATTTGCTGTGAGCTCATCACCCCTGAACCTGGTCCAGGACCCCATGTCTGCTAGGCCTCATTTATAGTAACCCCCATTTATTCAACATCTACAGTGTGCCAGGCACTTTACTTAACATTATGTCCACTCCTTACAACCACCCCAGGAGGTACAACTTGCTAACCCCATTTTATAGATGAGGAAACTGAGGTCTGTGAGGTCTAGGCTCACCTAGCCAATAACAGCCTGAGTTTTCATGTGCTTCCCCATAACCCTGCCGAGATCACCAAGCTCTTAACAATCACAGCAACCACTGTGGCAGGCTGCAGAGCAGGTGGTTTTTGGTGATTATTCAAAAAAGAAAAACTACTTCTGCAGAAGAGGCGGCTGGGCCTGTTACATTTAACAAGAATGCGAAGTGGCTGGGCTGTTTGCCTCTTAAAGAGGCAGACACCACGGGGTAGAACTCGCAGGTCCCCGGCCAGACCTGCCGCTGCACACGGTTTAAACATTAAACTCCAGGGTGGCCTTATTTAAAAGCAGACCATTTTATAAGGCACACGGTGCCGTCTAGACGTGGGACATTTATGAAAGTGGCTGTGCTGCGTGCTGGGCTCAAAACACCTGAGTTCCCGGCTCCAGTCAATTTGTAGGTGGAGTGAAATCTGACTCGTGCAAGAACAAATTGGATTTTTTTTTTTTTTTGGAGGGTGTATGATTTCAGACATTTGGTAATCTCTTCCTGCTGGGCTCTTTCCTTACCTTGTCTTTCTTTGTCGATGTGGGTGAGGAGGGAGGAAAACAGAGGAGCCGGTCCGCATAATGCTGGCGCCTCTGTGCGTGTCTTTGGCCACGATGGAAGTTATGTAATTCTCTGTGTGATTTTTGCTTCTTTTCCTTCTCTCCCAACCCCCCACCTTGAGGGCTAGGGCAGAATCATGTTGGCTCCCTCTTGTGTTGTCTCAGCACTGTGCTTGGTACCTAGCACGTGCTCAAAGGAATCAGTGAATCAGCAGTCAGCATCCGGTGGATATCTTGCGTCAGACTTTTGATGCTAAGGAGGAAGATTTCGTTTTCCTATCCACCTGCATGGGCAACCGTAAGAAGGAGGTGGGGGAAGATGGCCCTGGGTTTAAATTGTTCCCTCTTTTGTCCGGTCTCAGACGCTGATGATCACGGTGGTCCCCAGCTGCTCTGCACTTTCTGACATTACGGATGAGGGTACCATTTAAAGACCCAGAAGAGAGATTCTCCTACCCTTTATGTGCTTTGGGAATAAATGTGGCCTCCATTCCCTGCCCTATGAGGAACCAAGAGGAACTCAAGTTTGTTCTGAGGATGGAAGGAAGGAAGGAAGGAAGGAAGGAAGGAAGGAAGGAAGGAAGGAAGGAAGGAAGGAAGAAAGGAAGGAAGGAAGAAAGGATGGAAGACAAGCAGGCAGGCAGGCCCTCTATATGGAGCACTCTCTCTGGGTTAAACATGGCTGAGATTTATTGAGCACTTAACCTGGGTCAGCTCATTCTAAGCATGAGCTGTCATCCTCACAGGGAGGGACTCATGAGGCAGGCACTGTTATTTCCCTGCTCGAAGGACAAGGAAACTGGAAAACAGAGAGGTTATGTAACCTGTCCAGGGTCACACAGCTGGTGAGGGATTTTAGCCAGGACTCAAAGCTATGTCATTAACCATTATGCAATTCTGCTTTAGTGTGCTCTGGCTCAGTTTATCCTTCAACTTCATGAATCAGGCACTACATTACATTACAGGAGCAACATTTATGGATCTCCTTCTCCTTTTTAAACTCTTTTAAAATGTGACAACTGTTCTTAGCTCTCTGTGACCCATAGAAATAGGACAGGCATTGGATTTGGCCCACAGGCCGAATATGCAGCAAACTAAGAAGAAAGATAATTTCAGATGTTGTGAAACACCCCAAAGAAGATGAAATGGAGGAAAGGTGTAGAGAGAAGGAGTTGGCCAGGGGTGGCCTTATCAACAGGAGGAGTCCCAGGGGGCCTCCCAATGGGGCGGCATGCAGCTGGAGCTTGGACAGTGAGAAGGATGTAAGGATCTGAGGTGTGTAAAGCGCTTAGCACAGCGTAGGTACCATATATTAAGGGCTCAACCAATGCCTGCTGTTATTACTATCGTTATCATTTTTGCGGCTTGCCATTAAATGGGTCTGTGACCTTTGGTGAGTCATTTGCCCTGCTCGTGGGAGTTGAACTGAAAGCCTTCCCTCTGACCTTGGCACTTGCACAGTTTTAAGTGATTTCTAGCATTTGCCTCCTCCTGACTCCCCGCTATCTCTTTGAAATAGGGAGCAGAATGAGCCCTCTTTTAATTTTCAATAGAAGACTCATTGTCAAGAGGGAAGCTTTTGCAGGAGGGACAGCACCGTGCTTATTGACATTTATGGAGCCCTTTTAGTTTCCTCAGTGCCGAGTGAGGTTTTATTAGAATGTGGACACTTGCCTTTCACACTGGGCTGGAACTGTCCCCCTGGCAAATGCACCGTGGGACCCTCAGCCTCTGGTTCCACTATTGGGGATATTGACAAGTGGGCTTATTTTCTTACCCCCCAGAATGTCGCTACCCTCCCCTGACCCTGGATGTTGAAAGAATGTATTCCTATTGTCAAATAACAATAGCAGCTAAGTTCAGCCGCTGCATAATCAAAGGGGTGATTTCCCCCTCCGCAGGCCATCTTTAGTTCATGGAGGAATGTAGGAGTCGATCCAACAGCCACCCACATCCTCCCTGCCTGTGTGTGTTCACTGTCTGCTTCCTCCAAGAACCAGCTTTCAGAAACGCAGGCCTTGCTCAGATCAAATAAAGCCTTCCAGTCATATCTTTACATTTGACGTAAGCTTACGGAAGCTTTTCTGGCTACATACTGAATGGGGTTGTCGCGAGGGTTATGGGGTAGTTCTGAGCCTGGCACCGTGGTGAAAAGGGGCCTTGTAGCAGGAAGGAAGCGCATTCATCTTTGTGCAGTGAGCATCCTTTCATCCAGCAGGGCGCCCTGTGTTTTTTCTCTGCTTTCTCCATTCCTCGGTTGCCCATGTAGGTAGGATGTCAAAGAAATCCTAAGTCATCCTCCGATCGTGCCTATCTTGACAGTGTTTGGCAGGAGTGGTCCCTCCTGTTTCTCTCCAATTCCGCTGTCACGTCTCCGGTCTGGGCTCTCATCACCTAAGAATATCAGCTCTTCCCTCTTCTCCTCCCTTTTCAGTCTACCTGCCTGCCCACACGAAGTGTTTTCTCAGGCCTGCCTCGTGCCAAGCGCAGCGTTAAGCGCTGGAGGTAAAGCCGTGAATAAGTTCCCCACTAGCGTAGAGTCACGTAACGATACAAAGACTGATTTAATTACAGCTGGGGAAGGTTCTGCAAAGGCGAATACAGGGAGCTGCCAGTTGACGTGACCCGTTTTGGGGAGGTCAGTAAATAGCAGGAACAATAATAAAAATCGCTTCCCGATTTTCGTTGAGTCGTAGATGAACTCATTGTATTTTAGAAATGTTTTCAGATGCAGTGTTTGGTGGGGACCTGGTGTAACGTAGAAGTTGGGACTGTTCACAGATGTGAATCCTCCTATTGAGGCATTCACTCTGAGGTAGTCAAGGTGTGGCACTAGGCTGTTGATACTAAGAATGTTTTTTTTCTCCAAAGCACTCAACGCCTTTGTAATCCAGAGGGATGGTTTAACTGTGAAAGGGTGGTATAGGTGAGTCAAGGCTGCAGAAGCATCAGTTTTGGGGGAAGGGGGCATGGCTAAGCAGGTTTTTAGAGCTGGCAGCAAAGTAGTTGGTGGGCTTCCTTGTTACCTGTGAGTACCTCCCACCAAAGTAGTTTTGGTCCCCTAGAGCCAAGGAGAATTGAATTACCAAGCTACTTGTTCTTAAGCAAAGATGAATCCATTGGAAGACATAATTTTCCTTATTAGATTCCTATTGTCATTTAATGCCTTCTATTTATGGATTTCTTTTGAGTAATTGCGCTGTGCGTTGGCCCTGGCAATTCTCAACAATTCAGATTTGCAGGAGACATTGGTACAGAGCCTTTGGAGTCAGGTGGGGCTGGGCAGGGGGTCTGGCTGTCACTCCCTTGGTTTTACCCGGATTTTTCTCTCTCAGAGACTTTTGGTCACAGCATACACTACTGGTAGTGCCTTGAGCAAGAGGGAAGGATGTAGGAAGGATCTGGCTTCTGAGCAGTTGCATAAACACCGCGTAACCTGAAGTCTTAAAACCCAAGGTTTGAGCAGGACTGGCCTTGAGATTGGGCATGCAGTAAGCTTTTTGTAGCCATTGCCATGGCGCTGCATGGTGGATCCGAGTGATGCTCATTTCACCTGTCCGTGTTTAATCCTCGATGCCCTCTAAACCGAGCACTCTTTTCTCCTCTTTTCGAAGAATCAGGATTCCTAGAGTCAACGAATCTGGCCACTCGAAGAAGGCTCTGCATTATGAAAAATATCCACCGTCCCAAACCCCGGGCTGTTAAAACCTGATGTTTTCAAATGAAGGGTGTTTCTGCTCTAAATGAAAGATATGACAGGGGGTATTTTGAAGCTTTGTTTTGGTTATTGTCAGTTCTGCCAACAAGTAACATCTGTATTTATTTTCCAAACTTCTCCCAATGGCTGATTTGCATCTGTTTAGTTCTCTGAGTAATTTCATTTCCTGACTTTATAGGTTGCTATAAAATCCATTCGTAAGGACAAAATTAAGGATGAACAAGACATGGTTCACATCAGACGAGAGATTGAGATCATGTCATCCCTCAACCATCCTCATATCATCAGTATTTATGAAGGTCAGTGATTTTTTTTTTTTCACCCCCGTATCAGTTACCATTTCTCATACCATGGGGCCTGCCAAGATTTTTAGGTAAATTGCCCTTCTGGGCAGGAGCCAAGTATTTCTCCTCATGATGCAAAAATAGACGGGTGTTATCTCTTTTGGTTACTTTGAAGGCAACCAGACACACGCAAGGCAGCTCAATTCGGTCATAAAATATCTCTCGTGGGTGTCTTCTCCCGTCTTCCCAATTCCTTGGAGGTTGCTAAGCAACCTGCTTATTGAAAGCCAGTATATGAGACAGCTGTGGTTTCTGAAAAATGGCAGTTTGTTGGGTGACCAAGTAATGGTCATTTACATTGTAAATGTCATTCTCCAAAGCTCATGCTCAGGTGGTGGTATCATGAGTTACTTGAAATCGGGCCCTTTGAGTTAGGAATTACCTTTAAGCAGGTCCAGGAAACTTTGAGAAAGAAGAGGGATCTGTTGATGCAACAGATGCTTTGCAAATAGAGTCCAAGTAGTAGTTGGTGTTTGTAGAAGGTGGGGAGAGCTTACAAAACTCATGCTTCAACTCTTTGGTCCTCCTGGGAAGACATGAGAGTATAAACTTCCCACAGCTTATCATTTTTTTAAATATCCTGGAAAAGAATTATACAAACAATATGTGTTTATTGCAGAAATGATTAAAATACAAACATTAAAATTAAAAAATAATTTTTGTTCTAATTCCCAGTTTAATAAATAGCTCTCTATTCATACTTATATTTTTATCTACTTCTCTATATCTGTATGTGGTCTTTATCCGGTTAGATCATACTGTTGATGCTGTTTTTTAGCTTGATTTTTTCCCCCAGTTTTTATATTATGCTTCTCTTCCTATATCAATAAATATTCCCTATAAGGCCATTTTGAAAGGCTTTATAGTATTCCATTTATGGAAATACCATAATTTATTGAATCTAATTCCTTTTGTCAAACATTTAAGTTGTTTTAAATTTCTGGTTATTATAAACAGGGCTTTAGTGATCCTCTTGGACATCATTTTTACATTCATTTGTGAATATTTTTTTATGAAAAATTCCTAGTCTTGGACTTTCCAAGTCAAAGTGTTTCCCCAGAATAGTTTTTAATATATGGTCAGGTCAGAAAAATGAACCTATTTTAAATTTCTGGTCTGATCATAAGAAGTTATATAGTAAGGGCTAAGAGAAAACCAGATGGTAACCATGGAGTTTTTCTGATATTTAAAATTTTCCTTCTGGTTCCCTGCTGCAATTTGCTCCTCACCTAGAAGTGATTGTTGGTAATATTGTTTATCTCGATTTTGCTATAGCTCATTTTTGGAATTCTTGGGGATAGGATTTTTAAAATAGATTTTCCTGCAGTCATTTTCTTTCATTCCACAAACATTTCTTGCAGTGATTCTCAAAGCGTGGTCCATGGACCATAAAGTGGAATTGTTAGACATGCAGATTTCCAGGCCTCGCCCAGGCCTGCTGAATCAGCACCTCTGGGGGTGGGACCCAGTCCTCTGTGTTTTAACAGCTTGGGAACCTGTTGTTGGGTCTACTGAGTGTCTGCTTCTTGCTCTGCCCTGTGTGAAATGCTAGAAACTGAAGGAGGAACGTGCTGTGGGTCTCATGCTTAAGAAGTGATGCGAGGCATGATGGGAAATGTGTTATGGAGATGTGTAAGCAACATATTCTGGGACCATGGCGGCGAGGGGATTAGACGTTTTCATGGAGACGTGTGGCATCGTGCCGGGCCTCGGACGAGTTTTCTTTTAAGGAAGAATTGATGAAAGAAGAATTTCAGGCTGATAAAGGAAATCTGAATCTGCCCGGTGGATGAGGGGAATTTTCTACAAATTAGAAATGAGTAGAGGTGCAAAATGCAGGATGAAAATGAGTTTCATTTAAATTCTGAGTGTCCTTGCTCCGTGCGGAGTGGTTACTATGGAAACCAGAAGGCAGTAGTGAAGCGTGACCTGTGTGGCGTGGGCCGGGGTGGGTCCCACGCTCTGAGAGCACATCTATGTTTGGGATTTCTTGGTCTAGAGCAGGAGGCTCCTTTACCTGGAAGGCAGAGAGCGTGTTCTCCCAGCGTGACACTCCTGGGTCCTTTACTTGGGAGGTGTCTGTGGTCATCAAAGGCTGACATGGAGAAGCCCGACTTATTCACTAGCATTGTGCCCTCTTTGGCCTTGGGAATCCTACAGGCTGAATGGGGAACAGGAATCTGGACCCCTCCTAAGGGAAGGCCAGAGATGAACCTTAATGGAAGATTATTCCATTATCAAGGTCAGGCTGGCTTCAGTCCAGCCCCTGCTGGAGCCTTTAAGAAGAAGAGGAGCCCTTGCTTGCAACTTTAAAGATGGATACCAGCATGAATTCAAGTTCTCTGGGCGACTCGAAATAATTTCTGTCAAGGCCTCAGGTGGGGCTTGGGCTTCTATTCATCTCAGTTCGTGAACCCCTGTGAACTGGTTTTTGAGAGTTGGGAAAGAGTTTCACCTCTCACATCAGACAGTCTTTGGTTTCAGTCCCAAATCCTCCACTGTGGCCCAGACACGAGACTTTGGGCAGGGTGGCGGGCCTCTCAGCGCCCCAGTAACTACCGGAAAAGTGGGGATCAACGTTCTACCTCTCTCAGGGGGTCGTTGGTTGGATCAAATGAGGTGATACGTGTGCTAGTAAGCTCAAAAAGGTAATTATTTTGAAGACAGCGTAATCATCATAAATGATTCCTAACCTGGGATCCAGCGACAAGGGTCTTTCATGGGTGAGCTGCAGGGGTCTGTAAATCTCTGGAATCACGACGTCCTGGAATACAGATGCCTAGCCACAGATGGATATTTCAGTTAAAATTACATGAAAAAAATTAAAAATTCAGTTCCTCAGTCGTACTAGCCACATTTCAAGTATTCAATAGCCATGTTGTCTCGTGGCTGCCGAATTGAACAGCGAAGATACGGAGCTTCTTCATCATTGCAGGACAGGCCATGCTATAATGTTTTACGTGGCAAATGCATGGGTTATTTTTTTCTGGGGAGAGGGCTCGCTTTCATCAGACTCCCAGAAGGATTCCTAACCTCAAATAGGTTAAAAACAAACAAACAAACAAACAAAACAAACAAACAAAAACTCCATTATCACTGTCATCAAGTGTTTTATGACCTGCAGAGAACTATACAAATAAAAAGTATTGTTTTTATCCAGAAAACACAGGGACATAAATGCCCTTTTTTTCTTTTTAATTTCTTAGCGATCTCTGTTTCTGTTCTCTTTGCCTTTTCCCACACAAGTTCTGCTTCCCCCATATCCACCGTGCAGGAAGGCAGCTCCTTCCTTCCCCATGGGTTAGAAGCAGAAAATTGCCAAGATGCTGTTCCAGTTCTTCACACCTCCTTCTAACACCTCCCTACAATCCCCATTCTATGACTTTATCTGCTTCCATGCCCAGGAACCCACGAGGGTGAAGCTAGATATCCTGACATCATCTGTAGAACCCTGCGTACTTTACAAACCTCTCCCTCATCTAGTCTCCTTCGCTCCCCCAGCACATCAGTGAGGTGGGCAGGCCAGGTGTTCCCATTTTGCAGTTGTGGAAACTGAGGCTCTGGAAGGTTAATGATTTGATGGGTGTGTAAGTTTGCGAGGGCTGCCACAGCTAAGCGCCACAGACTGGGTGGCTTAGAGATCCAAGATCCAGGTGCCAGGAGGTTGCTTTCTTCTAAGGCTTCCTGGCTTGCAGATGGCCATCTGCTCCCTGTGTCTTTATCTCACCTTCCTTTGTTATGCGTCTCTGTCCAGATATCCCCTTTTTTTATGAGAACGTCAGTCATACTGGATCAGGGCTCACCCTGATGACCTCATTTCATCATAGTTATCTCTTTAAAGACCCAGTATCCACATAGGGTCACATCCTGAGGTTCTAAGAGTTAGGACGTCCACGTATGACTTTGCGAGGGGACCTAGTTTAGCTTATACCGCTGAGCCTCGTGGCTAGTTCGTGGCCCTGGCACACAGGTTTCCTGGCCCCATTTGTTTTTGGCCTCGGCTCTGTATTTCTGATGTTGTGTCTTGTTTTGCTGGCTTGGCGGCCCACCTCTTTGCCCTAGGCATCCTCCTTGGTCTGGCCTTTTCTGTCCTTTTCAACTCTGGGGCTTGGTAGGGCAGTGAGGTAAGCAACAGGACTGAGCCTGCGCGTTAACAGGCGGGTCTGTCTGCCCCTCACAGAGTGAAAGGGAAACCTTCTCTCCGGAAGCTGACGGATGATTTGACAGGTCAATCGAGAGCCTTAGCTGAGCGCAGAAGGACATTAATTTGCTTAATAAAAAAAAATCAATGCCCAGGCACCTAAGTGGCTGTTTGGACATCAGCCAAGTGAATAGAAGCTATAAAAGGATTTTTATAACGTCTTTTTCAACAAGGACCTTTATGATTTAAAACGCACAGGCAGCAGCAGCCGCCATAACAGTGACATGACAAAGCAATGACAGACTCCCTCCCCCTGTAAGATTAGGAACTTTGGGCTTTTATGAGGGGGAAGCACCATCTTGAACGGTGTTATCTGGCGATATTGAAATACGAGTTCCAGAGAAAACGTTATTCACTCATAAAAAAGTGAATACGAAGTAAGTGCTTACTTAATATTGTATCAGAATGAGGGCAAGCCATCGTTTTGTTGAGAGGAATAGCATTTTAAAATTTACACTTTAAAATAATACTAACTATTATTATTGCTGTTGTTTACCCTGTTGATGAGTGTTTACCCTTGTGCTAAGCTTTGTATATGTATTATCTCATTTAGTCCTAACATTCATGATAGATGAACTGCTAACATCCCTATTTTTATAAGGAAAAGTTAGTTTTTCGCAAAGTTACACCAACTAATAGTGGTGGGTCTGAGAGTCAAACCCAGTCAGCTGCCCTCAGAAGCTGGTGCTCCTGAAACTAACCAGGTCATCTGTTGGTCTGCAGTGACCCCTAATTGGGAGCCGTGTCCTAAACCCCGTGAGGCAGAGAATTTCTTGCCTCCACGGAGCTTGCTATCTTCAATGTGTGAGAGCATTAAGTCCCCGTTTTGTGGGTATTTTAGAAAATATTTACGCTTATGTCTCAGGAAGATGCTTGGGGCCCAAATCAAGTACACTCCAAATCAAGCACAAGGGCAAGTGTTTTCTACAGTGCAGTCCATGGAAATGTGAGTTATTTATATACTATCCATAATACCGGCAGGCTCATAAAAATCTGCGACCTCACTGAATCAACACTGCCGTTCACCAAATCTCGAAAGTAATCCCTTTCAAATGTTTCTTGAACCAGACCCTGGGGTTACTGCCCTGGTGACCCAGGAGGGAAGGTGGTCGGTCACCCCTCGAATCCGGCAACTCTGTGTCAACGCAAACCATGTATCTGGCTTCTAATGCTAAGTCAAATCAAAGAGGATGGAAATAATCCGTTCCAGTGTGTGATACTCAAGGGGACCCTAATGGAGAGAGAAAAGGAAGAAATCTCTGGCACCATCTCAGCGCCGGACCCCTGTTTTCAGGCAAAGGAATTCCATTCTCGCAGCAGGGAGGTAATCCACAGTGCGGGAAGAGCAGCTGAAAAGGAAGTGCCCGCCAGTGCTTTCGACTGGGCTGCAGAGGATGGAAGAGATAAAACCAGTTTTCGCCTGGGGTTCTGATTTCAGGATCCGGGTTCAGACATCAAAGGCATGTTGTCTCCCCCCCCCCATTCCCCCCTGAAAGCCTAGGAGACCTGCTCTGTAGCACCCCACATCTGGTAGCAGTCCCGCAGGTGAAAACGAAGAGGCTGCAGGGGGAAGAAGCTGCAGGGGCGTGTGAGACTGGCCCCGTGCTTTCACTGGTATTGCCCTTGGTTTTTGTTCCTAGAAATCTCACTTCCTGGCCTTGCAAGATTACATCTCTTTATTGGCCCTTTGCATCGCGCGATATGCGAGAACTGGCCAGCCCTTTCACCGTGGCTCCTGTCTTTGGGAACCGTGGTCCTGGCTCTCTGGGACCAAGTGGGAAGAAGCCTATTTGGCATTTGTCAGCTGTGATCGCTCGTCTTTGGAAGAGTTTCTCAAACTTAAAATAACAAAACAAAATGGACAAACAAACATGCCTCCTTTGATAAGCGTGTGAGTCTCATGCCCCTGCCTATGAGAAGATGTAAAAGAATCTGTATCCTAGAAAATTCTCCAAATTCCTGCCATAAGGATACTTTGGATGAGTTTACTATTAGTTAAAAACGCCTCCTGTCTTTCTAGAAGCATACATTACAATATGCTTTTTAAAGCTACCGATATCTCCTGAGATTCTACTATATCCTTCTGGAAGAGGATATTGTTCTTCTTGCCTTTTGGTGAAAAACTTCTCTAAACACCCAGCCAGAGATACAGAGTTAAAACCAAGAGACGGGATCTGTGGAAAAGCCCACAGCTTTGAGCCCGGATTGCGGATTGTGTGCCGCAGGCTTGACAGACAGCTGTCCACCTCCCCCTTGCCCTCCCTTTTTGCTGTGGCCAGGGGTAATGGGACCAGTGAAAGCCGTCTCCACAGGACCCAGCAGACAGAAACCATTGCTGCCCCTGAAAAATAAGCCCTTGAGAATGGCACGACCCTGATAAACTGCCTAATAACGCCTTCGAGCGGTTCCCAGAGGGTGGTCCAGGACCAGCCGCTCAGCACATCACCTGGGCCCCACGCAGAGCTGTGGGGACGAGGCCCAGTGTTCCCCTGCACTCACAAGCCTAAGAATCACTGTATCAGAGAAACCTTTGTTCAGGGGGACAGGAAAAGCAGGGCTGCCTTGCTAGTATCCATGTTTTGGAAATACTTACCGTGGAAGCAGTTTACATTTTTCTTCTCAGGCTCAAGGGTCCGAATTCGGGTTTCGCAGGCAGCAAGCAAATCCTGATTTCAGCCCCGTCAAACACAAATGGTGGCCGAGTTGATCTAACAAGGCTGTGGGTCATTAACACTATCTGCTGTTCTCATTTATTCACTCACTTATTTAGTCATTTATTCATTCAATCATTCATTCCTTTTACAGAAATTTATTGAGCACTTGTCTGTTTCAGGAAGTGTTCTAGTAGGGTGAGTATATATTCATTGTCCAAATAGGCTTAGATTTGAATGAGCCATTTGCTCTGCCGGTTGCTTTTCTGTGACCTTGGGCTAAGGCCTGAACCTCCCTGAGGCTCATTTCTCTTGTCTATAAAATGGGGCCAAAAGCTAGCTACTTTATAGGTTGGGTTGTGAAGATTAACTCAGATAATGAATAAAATTTTAAGCACTGTTCCGGGTACATGTTCAATAAATGATATTGATTATTCACAGTGTGATTGATCTTTAGTGCTCTGAGAGGTCCTTTCCAGCTGGAGTATAAACTCTTATTGGGAGGTCCTACAGGAGAAGGTTGAGGCCAGATTGCCTAGATCAGTGAATCTGAATGCTGAGTACACGTTAGAATCTCATGGGGCATTTATAAAAAATGCTGATGCCTCGGCCTCATCCCTAGGGATTCAGATTTAATTGGCCAGGCTGAGACGTATGGACTTAATCCTACAAGTAAGGGGAAATGAGCGCTCTGCTCTCAAAACTCGTCTTGGTCTGATCATTTGTCATCGGCGAATTCCCAAGAAGAGTGTGTGTCTGGCAGTGAGTGATACCTCTGGGCTTGGGTTTCCTTACTTAGCCATTTGGTTGCTGCCCTCATCAGGGACTCAGAGCCCCATGAAACAGTTTGTTGAACTTGGCGAAGTGGTGCATGATGCTTGTGTTTATTCTCTTGAACCCATGGCGAATGGCTGAGCCTTTTTAACACACTCCCTTTGCTGCCAGATTTACAAGTTCCGCATGAAGTCTCTGTAGACTGGATCCGAATGAAGGACTCGCCCCCGTTACTAACACAACACCAGAGCGTTTTCTTCGCTTTAATCATGTGAATGAGCTCTTCAGCTGTGAGTCTATCCAGCCACGTTTCTAATGAGTTTCCTATTAAGTTAGCTATTTGACCTTCCAGTGTATTATTTTCATTGTTTTCATTTGATTACACCCAAGTCATTTTTCTAGAGGCTGGAGATTAGAAAAAACAACTAAAACCTAATGCTACTCCCTGGCAGTCCTGCCTCGCCCTCTCGAGTTTCCTGGCATTCAGTATTTTTCTAGTGCCTCAAATAATACCACTTGTACTTGAAGCTAATTTTTAAAGGGAAAATAATACGGAATTGTGTTGTCGTTTCATAGGAGGTCTTTGGGAATTAACGGGGATAGTTCTGTTAATTTGTCCTGGGCGGTCAACAGCATGCGTTTAGGAAGACTCAGAGTATTAAAGAGGGCCCACCGCTCACCGTGGTTTCTGGTGGTGGCTTCATCTGTGAAGTATGGCTCTGAGACCGAGATCTGTGCTTTGGAACACCGCTGGGGACTGAGGGATGGGCCCTACTTAGGAGAGCAAAGCTTGCCTCCTCTCAGGCTTTGCCATCTTTAAGTGTTCGGTTACTAGCTCTTCCGTTCTCCTCCGTCCCTCCATCTCTCACAGGCACAGATGCGATCTCAGGTGCAGATTCTGCCGGTACGTATCCTCAGTGCAGCTGGCTTTGATGCAGACATGCCTTCGTCTGTTCGCCTGTCTTAAAGGGAGACTTACCGCCTAATAACAGGCTAACGCTTATAAGTTTGCTTATGTACTGTGACAATCTTCACACTGAGGAGAGTCTTCATGTTAACAGATGAAGAGACTAAAGCAGAAAGGTTAAGTAACTCGCCACAGTCACTCAGCTCGGAAGTCAGTGGTGGAGCCTGGATTGGAACCCAGGTAGCCTGGCTCTGAGTGTCAGCCTCTTAACCACTGCACTCTGTTGCCCAATGACGGGGACTGGAATTTAGTGTCGACAGGATATTCCCTAGCCATGCATGGTGGGCCAAGCAGCAGCCACAAGCAGAGGTGTTAACCACAGGCCTGGCTTTTCCACCTGACCGGTAGTAAGGGTGGGGTGAGCCCTTGAACAGAGGCCACTGTGGGGTGGGGAAGACCAAGGCCGTCCTCCCAGAGGGAGAGGTTTCTACCCCTTCACTGCTCCAACTGGGGAGCCTTTTGCAGAAGTTCACTGTGTTAAGGACAAGAGCCTCAACTTTAGCGTGGATGCTTCTGAGATGTTCTGATCAATTGCCAGAGCTTGCTCAGATTCAGGATTTTGGAAGAGTGAGAGTAAGCGAGAGAGAGAGAGCAAGAGTAAGACAGAGAGGCAAAGCCTGAGACAGAATAATAGAGGGAGACTGTGGATGGCTGATGAGTGTGTGGTGATGGTTGACGTGTACCTCAGGGCTCTGCTCGTTTTCATGGAGATGCCCCCAGAGATGGTTGTGGAAGGAGCGTGGAGCCCAGTGACCCATCCCACATGGTGCCTTTGATCCCCTCTCCCATGCGCTCTTCTATCCTGGCCATGTCTCCTGCCCTCCTATGACTTGATTTTGGGCCCCCAAAGAGCACTAAGGATCTCAGCATGAATTAATGGTTCTTAGTAAGCCTTCTGCATCCCCTCTTCTGCAGGTAGCCTATATACTTTCTTACCATTCCTTCTGCCTTCTGTGGAGTCCGCTGCTGGTGGCCTGGTTGGCTATGGTGCTCCTCGGGCATGCCAGCCAACATCCAGAAAAAGTTCTGGTTTAAGAAAAGACAATTAGTGAACAAACTAAAGAGCCTCTCTCTCATTGTCCAAACCAGGAAACACGTGGACTCAGCTCTGACCAATTCATTGACACTGGAGAGCTGCCAGTCCAGTTTAATTTTCTCACTCTTACAGCCTTGGGCTTTTGGACTTAAGGGCTCAGAGGACCATTCTGTAAAGCTGTGAGCCCATGAGGTGTTTGAAATTTAGTTCTGAGGAGGAAGATCCTGGAAGAATGAATCTTATATTGACTCAATTACCTAATTATGTTGCTGATAATGCTTGCAAAGGAAAGATCACGCCGTTTCTGAAATGAAAAACAATCTTCTTTCTGTGACGATTCTACTACTGACCTTTACGAGACGAGCATCCATCCCTGAGGAATGGAATGGTGCTTCTGTCTGAGGTTTTGGGAAAGTAATAAAAAGGCTGGCCATGTGGGCCAGCAATACCATGGAAGGAATGGCAGCATCCTGGAACTAATTTAGGAAATGGAGTCAATAGGAGGCGAAGGCATGAAGAGAATTCAGACTGGTCCACTCCAGGCCTTTGGCCTTTTTGCTTAAAACCAACAAACTAATCTTCCTCTCTTGAGGTCACATGTAAACCAGAAAGCTACCCTCCATTCTTGAGTAAACCTGCTCTTGACAGGACATCCTGCGAATCGATTCCCTCCCTCTGTGTTCCCAAGCCTGTTTTCTTCCTAAGTGGCCTCCTGTATGTGGCTCTGAGATGGCTGGTGGACGGTTAAAATCCCAAGATCTCCTCACTCATCATTGTTTCTCCCAGGCCAGAGCATTGTTTTTATAACAAGCATTTTCTCAAGTTATGCGAGTTGTGTTATTAACCCCGAGGGCAGCAGGAGGGAATTGTTAGGAGTTGGGTAATTAGCATGCATGTGAAAGCCAGACAAATCAGAAGGCAGAACTGGACTGTCAAACTGAACATCTGATGAAATTCAGCATTAATTTGGAGAAGCGGCTGTTGCTATAGCAACCAATCGCCACTCTCCTTTGAAATGGAAAATAAACAAAAAACAAGTAAAATAATTCAAGTTGGTGTCTGGGCAGAAGGCCCTTCCATGGACAGTAGAAGATAATGAAGAGAGTGGGGGTATTTTAGGGTATTTTAGGGTAAACAATGGTAACACCCTCGCATGCAAAACACAACCAAGTCATTTGGGATGGTTCAGTTCTATGCCTGTTTTCTCTAGGAATCTTTTCAGGCCCATTCAAGTTACCTCACTGATCTTTCTTTCTGGTTATCTAGACACTTAAAGTCTGTATTGTTCAGGTGAGCACTTGGGTGATTTTGTAAGTACTAGTAGCTTTATTCGACTGGATTAGCAACTCCTCGAGGACCAAGACCATGTCTTAATGCTACATTCATATCCTCTTTCACAGCCAGCAGAATGCTCAGCTACATGCCGCAGACAGGCTGATAGAAGAGCATTTTCAGAAAAGGTAGCGATGTTGGTTCTCTCTAATGAAGGAGAGGACGCGGATGATGGAGGAAGGTGGTGGAGAGTTGCGGCAAGAATATGAGCTTTTGAGTCACACATATTTGGGTTCAAATTCTCAGTGGTGTTCAAATCCTTCCCGCCCAACAGAAATGCGTAAAAAGACATGCACAAGACTATTCATTGCAACACCGTTCATAGCGACCCCGGAAACCACCCACATGTCTGTCAGCAATCGATTGGATAACCAAACCATGATGCAGTCACAAAGCGGAGTACTCTGGCAATGAGAGTGAACAGTCTTCGACGGCATGGAGCGACATGGATTATTCTTAATATAATGTTGAGCTAATGAAGCCAGACTCAGAAGGCTATGTACTGCATGATTCTATTTTTAGAAAACTCGAAATCCAAAATTAGTCTATGATATTGGCTTATATTTTATACTCATAATATGGCAGATATATGTATACACACACACACACACACGAGGAGGTGTGGATAGTAACAGAAAGAGGACATGGGAGTGCTTGCAGGTGCTGGCCATATTGTTTCTTGATCTGAGTGCTGGCTCCCTATGAATGAAGTAGGGAAAATATTAACACCTATCTCATAGGACTGTTAATATTAAATGTGACCATTCGTGGCATGTAGTAATTGTTTAGTAAGTGTCAGCTATTGTTATTATGACTAAAGCCTTTTAGGGAAGGAGCGCTCACTGTCTGGGGAGGCTCGTGGGGAGAACTGAGCCCTGGACTATTTCATAGGTCTAGGATCTGGGATGTCATCCTGCCATTTGTTCTGTTTATTGCTCTTGGCAATGTCTGATCGCGTTGCTGACTCCTCTTCCAGGGAGCTCCCTGCGCGCATTCAAGGCCTCTGTGTTGCATTCACAGCCCGGTTCTTCTCTTTCTCTTCTCTTGATGTCCCAGCACCCGCCGGCTGCTGGTAGTGCTGCTTACGGTGCTCCGGTTTCTACCGTTTCTCACGCTGCCCCCTCCGCCAGGCCTGCCTTTTCTCTTCTTCTTAGCCTCGCGAAGACGCCCTTCAGTATCCCCAGTGCCAGCCACGTAGTGGGTGCTTCATAACAATCTGTCGCCATACTGAAAACCCAAATCTGCACCAAATAGACATGGCCCCAGTGCTGTGGGCCGACTCCAGCTGAGCTAAGCTGCTATTCAGGGCTTTCATTTTCCTGGTAGACCTGGCATGTCAAGGGCCATAGTTTTCCTTACCACTCTGGAGCCACGGGCTTCTGGGTAAAACTGTCTGGCCAAGAGACACAGGCTTTCATTTTTCAAAAAGGAAACCCTTCCCAACTGGTGGAAAATAAGCTTTTGCTTAGTGACTAATAACATAAACACAGACAAGATTTCTGGGCTTATAAATAACCAGTTGTGAAAGTGCCCAAGGGAAGCAGTCTTTTTTTTTTTCTTTTTTTTTTTTTTTTTTGCCACAAGAATGGCCAAGTGCATTTCTGCCACTTTGCTGATAGTGACCTTACTGTGGGCGAAGAGTCTCAGGCCATGGGTGCAGACGGCAGGTGGTCACTCTTCAGGACAGAGTCCTAAGGCCTTGCTCTCTACGTTGTAAGTCCTGGGCTATTCTGGAAAAATAATAGTTGATCTTTAAGGTTCTTCCTGCTTGAAAATCCTGTGGTTCTGTAGCAGCCACAACATGTTTTAAAGAGTGAGGCCAGTGGGGAAAGTCTTAAGGTTTTGTTTTGCCAGAGCTGCCTGAGAGGCAGATGAAGTAATTATGAGATTAGCTTCCATTTATTGCGCATTGGCCGAGGCACCATGCTGAGGGCACTGCATCCGTGAGCTCATGGATCCTCTGTCACCGTGTGAGGAAATTTTAGACTCACGTGACTGATGAGACCGAGGTTTGGGGGGTGGGAAAGCAATATGAATCATAGAATAGTGGCTGAGAGTGTGGAGTGTGCAGTCAGACTGCGGGCCCAGGCCTGGCTCTGCCTCGTACATGCTGTGTGGCCGTGGCAGTTCTTAACCTTACCATACCCAGGTCCCCTCATCCATAGAAAGGGGAGACTCATAGAACCAAAGCCATAGGACATAATTAATGGAAAATGCTACTAGCACAGTGCCTGCACTCAGTAGGCCTTCAGTAAATCTGCTGTTGTTCTGAAGGGCTCCAGAAGCTTCATGCATGACAACGCACGGCCTCCTTGATGAATCATGGATGCTCCAAGTCTAGAACTGTTGTGTGCGTTTACCTCATCTAGGGTTACAATCACGGCCTTGACCATGAGACTCTAGCTGCTTCCTGCAGGTGGGATCCCAGAGCCAGGGCTGGCCACCGTGACAACTCTTGCCCCTGGCTGCCCACCAGCCTCACCTACAACAGGAGGGGCTGATTTTATCACTCAGATATCATCTCATTTAAACCAGTGTTTCCTGCACTGGCTCCTGGTTTGTTCCCCTGGATGTCATTAGGAATATCGAAATGACTAAATCAGGCCACAAAACTCTTAAAGAAACCAGACTCTCCAAGAGTGATCCTGTATTAGCGTTTTCTAAACTTGTTACCTGTGTTTGACCATGGAATGCTTTTTTCCTCCAGAATATCTTGCAGGACCATATTCCGTAGTGCTCAATGGAATATGCATTTGTAACTGTTCTCTGGCACCCCCACCCCTAAACGCAGCCGGCAGAGGGGCAAGAGGGAAAGATGGGGGACCGGAAAGGATGGGGATTCGAAGCAAGGGGTGGCCGGGGACGTGAGACAGGTGGACAGAATCGGGAGATATTTTAGAAGTGGGACCAGCAGGACTCGCTCATGGAAGCTGCTTAGTAAAATATTTGGCGTCTGAACTGTGTTGAACTGAACTGTGTCTATGTCTCACCAATGCCATGTCAGCCTATGGGATAGGGAAGAAGCCAGTCACTGAAGTAGTCCTTTGCTCCGCATGAGGCAAGTGACCCACACCTTCTGATAGTCACTGAAGGGACTGCTGGTTTTGGCCTCCTTAAGTCTTTGGCATCACACTTTTTTGGGGTGTAAGGTTCCTTGTTCTTTCTGTGTAAGTACTTACCCTCTTTGTTCCTTTTCAGCCTTTTAGAGATGAGAAAACCCATTTACCTTCTCCGGGCACATCCACTCTATCATTTTTTGGAGCCTGAGGCATACCACCTGAGGCAGCTTTTCCAGTTTCCAAAGTTTATTGTTAATGAAAAGTGCACACCGGGCTGGAATCCCTGGCAGAAGCCAGAGCTGCAGCAGGGTACACCGAGGCCAGCAGATGTAGGAACAGCCAATTTAATTTGGCTGTTCTTTTCCCTCCTCCTCCCTACCCTCCTCCTCCTTCCCCTTCATTTTATCAGAGAGGTTTGGCTGGACTTGAAGGAGCCAGAAAGGAACTGAAGGGGCCCGAGCTTCTAGCAGCCAGTGACAAGGTATAGGAGGACAGGGACCCAGGCCCGGAGCACATTCCAATTCAATTCAGTTCTCATTAAATGTGTATTTGTGTGTGTGTGTGTGTGTGTCTGGTTCAGTGCTAGGCCCCGGGGGTTCAATAATATTGATTTAACGTACCCGTTATCAAGAGATGCTCCCAGCAGTTCTAAGAAGTACTTATTAATAGCATGCACATTTTTACAACTCCCCCAGTGTCAGATTCCAAAACTATAGTTTTTGCCTCTCAAAGTCCAGTCGGAGGAACTGGATATGCAAACCAGCAAATAAATCCACATAGTTTTAAAGTGCTGTGATGCAAGTATCAGTTACTACAGTGAGAGGCCATATATGAGTTCATCCTTAACTGATGAGTTGGAGTTCCCTGGCAGGTAAGACAGGTAGGAGTGAAGGCAGAGAGAAGAGCATAAAGGTGGGACACAGTAGTGTGTGTGGGGGTGGGGGGTGGGGAGAGGGAGAGAGAATGAGAGAGAGAGAACTGTGAGATGTAGCAAACGGTCGTGCCTTGGTGGGCATAGAGGCCTGACAAAGGTCGGTAGAAGCTGATGAGATGGAGGGAGGTAGATGGGGGTCCTTCAGGAAGGGCCTTGGGTACCCTACGAATGTTTTTATATCACATCCCTTGGGAGTGATGGATTCCAAAACGTTTATTTTGCCTTTGCTCAAAGGACACCTTATGTGAAAGCCCCAAATCTGAAACAGATAGCAATGGAGTGGCTTTGGTTGAGGTCGTGCTGACGACCTAGAGCCTGTCCTTCGTGGCTTCCCATAGCATACCACATCTCCCCGACCCCCCTGCCACCCCCAGTCATCTGCCTGGAACCCCAAGTACTAAGTTGAGCAAGCAGAGTTTGAACATCACTGCTAGAGAATATAAGGGTTGAGGAGAGAGAAGCATTTACTACTGTGTAATTATTTTCTGTAATTATCCAGAATGCATTTATGAAGTTTGGAGTTCATCACTTAATAAATATTAATTGAGTCCCTATGCCATAAAGCACTCTGAGTGCTGGGGATACATCAGTGAATGAAATAGACCAACCCACATTTGTGTTTTACTGGGGGAGACAAAATAAATACACAGAAGAGACATGTCACAGGGCTAAGTAGGGTCCACAGGCTCATGTAGGACCTGGTGGGCCGCATTGGAACTTTGGGTTTTATTTTGAGTAAGATGGAAAGTCTAGAAGATATTGAGAAAAGAGGTGACAAGATTGGCCACCCACTTTGGGGTCAGAGTAGGTTATAATGGTCCAGGTAGTTGGTCCATATCGAATGGTTAATAAATGATAGCTTTGTTTTTTATTACCCATTATCCTTACAGCAGAGGGATTCTGATGGGAGGGGCTTGGGAGAAATGATCCTGGCAAAGGGAGTGGGGTCCTCAGGAAAGAGAGGCACGTTCCCTCCACACTGCAAAGGTACGTCCGGGAGCAGCTGGGATGCTGACGTTGTTCACCTGGCCAGAAAACCTGCCCCGCTCCTCGCGACACCGAATGGCCCGACTCGTGTCCCGACCAGGAGCTGTTCGTTCATTCACCCCGCTTGCCGGGAGACATCTCCATCGTCTTCGCTCGCACTCCCTGTGGCCCTCGGTGAGCTCGTTGGATAAACAGGGCATCTGTGTGTTGCTGTTTCCCCGCTCCAGTGTTCGAGAACAAAGATAAGATTGTGATCATCATGGAGTACGCGAGCAAAGGGGAGCTGTACGATTATATCACAGCGAGCGGCGGCGCCTCAGCGAGCGGGAGACCAGACACTTCTTCCGGCAGATCGTCTCCGCCGTGCACTATTGTCACAAGGTACGGAGCCTGGCCCCGCTTTCCGGTGGCGCGATGCGATGTTTCGTTTGTTTGTTTCACATCGTAAAGGTGCTGCTGTCTCTTCGCTGTAGTACATATGGAGAACTTGTACGATGGGAAGAAGAAAATGACCGCTCTCCGTTATTCGAGAATCCAGGGATAACCCCGCGGTTGCCATTTTTGTTTGCTGCTTTCCGATCTCCGTCCTCCTACCCCTAATGTTTGTTTTCTGTCGAAACTTTTCATTTTGATTAATTTTAGATGTGCAGCTTCCAAGGTAATACAGAGAGTTCCCGTGGGCCCCTCACTCGGCTGCGGGGTGTATGTAACATCTTAACGTTACCGCAGTACATTTCTCAAAGCTGAGACGCCGGTATTCGTACACTGCTATTAACGAGACTACACCTTTTATTTGAATTTCACTGCTTTTTCCCCGACAATGGCCTTTCTCCATTCTGGGATCCAGTCCAGAGTAACAACACGTCGCATGTGTTTTTGCGTAGTTCGTGTTGTGCTTTTTCACTCAGTATTTTAATCTAAACATTTTCCTATATCACTAAAAATTCTCTGTCATGATTGTAATTTGGGGACATTGAGCTGGTTCCGATTTCTGGTTATTATAAACAGCGATCACCATCTTTATACGTTAACCTTTCGTCTCATCGGAACCATTTACTTAAGAGAAATGTTAGAAGCGGAATTACTGGGCCGTA
Organism: Eonycteris spelaea; assembly: GCA_003508835.1. Lineage (NCBI taxonomy): Eukaryota > Metazoa > Chordata > Mammalia > Chiroptera > Pteropodidae > Eonycteris > Eonycteris spelaea. Next base: position 5,630,667 of record PUFA01000023.1, read on the forward strand.
ATGTTCTGAACCTTTCTAGGACCTTTCGTTGTGTCGATTATGGCGACATAGGTTACCTGTATATGCCCACGTATATTTTATTTCAACACACCTAATGAGATGTGCTCATGATAGAGTCACACTTTCGCCACCGTTGGTCTCTGGAGAAGGAAATGCATTACGCACAGATAATTCCAAGCCATATTTCAGCCATGAGGGTTATTAATCACCTTAGTCATGATGTCCATGCCAATCATACTTTTGTCCCCCCAGAACTATCATATTTTGAACAGTCATGCACTCTGAGGACAAGAGTGACTGGGTCCAACATGACATCCAAGATAGAGTCAGCTTCTTCATACAAATGATTGCCCTGTGGAGCCTCCTGGTTTATCAAATATTCGGGTTAATTGATAGTACCTAGGGAAGTTATTAGAAAATGACTGTTTGAATCTCAAACCCTTCACTCATGTGAACGTTATTTGATTTCTCTTTTCTCAAAAGGCTTTGATGATTCAGATCACACGACATTTTGTATTTTGTCATCAGGTAGCACCATAAAACATTACAGACTGTGTTTTCATTATTTGAAGTGTGTGAATATTTGGATTTCATGTGAATGGGACTTTATTAGACTCATTCCATCTTCTGTGAAAACCAGGAATGCAACAGTGTAAACCAAACTGCTCCCAATATTTAAAATGAAACAAAATCAGGTACCTTGTATTCCATGTCTTTCCTCCAGGAGCCTTGGTTTGTGCATTTCTGAATTCAAAATACATCCTTAAAGATTTGGGTTAGAAAAGGAGTAGTAGGCATACATGTTTTCATCTCTCCAGTCAGTGCTTTTGGAGATGTTAGGAACTGTCCGATGGAAAGGAAAGTAAACAGTAAAGGACCAACCGTAAACGTGCAGATTCTGAACTAAAGAAGTCTTGAATGAAAGACGAAGAATTTCTAGCCAGTTCCTTTGCTTAGAAGAGCAGCTTCGATGCAAGTGTCCTGTACACTGAATGATGTTAAAAACCCATTCCCTGCTATTTATCTGCCCAGCCCCAAACCATTTAGTTCTTCAGTTCCACTTCTCCTTCCATGCCCACCTACCTACCCCCTGAAAAGATCATTGGGTTTTAAAAGAGAAATGAGTATACTTGTTGTTACTGTAGACCAACAACCTATTGGCTAATGAAAGGTCACCCAGGATGGCAGTGACTTGGTCAACCCAGAGGCTCTGGTCTTGGTCTTATCGGCCTCTCCCAGCTTCACCTTTCACCCCACATTCAGTCCTGCTGAGTAGAGAGGGACTTCCAGAATCTTCTCTCCCAGCTGCTTAGGAAATACCCCTGGGAGCGCCTTTGTTATCCTCAGAACAGATCGGGATCAGTTTCGTGGGTCAGAATAGATTGAACCAGGCCCCTTTCAGCACTGGGGAGGGAGGCAGGCAGACAGACAGACAGGTGGACAGACAGACATTCTCTGACCCTTGTGTTCTGAGTCCCCAGCAGAGAAATCTGCTTCTTCCCTGGGAATCACATCACAGACAGACATTGTTTGCTGCCGCCTGGGACTCTCTCACTTTCACACAGTGGAATGACATTCCGCCAAAGGATCCCCCTGCTGTTTTACAGGCTCCGGGGGAGAATGGATTCCAGTCATTTTTCCCTTAACCACACAGCAAGTGACTAATGCTCTTCTGTCCCTGGTCGCTGGCGGGAGCTTCATGGCAGTGAGAGCAGCCCTGACGGAGGGCGGAGAAGACCACCGGGCGGGCGCATTTCTTTCATCTGTCAGATCTTTCCCCTTGCTGCTGTCCCTCCACCTCTCCCCCCCCCACCTCTCTCTCTCTCTCTCTCTCTCTCTCTCTCTCTCTCTCTCTCTCTCTCTCATCCCAGCCGCTCCTCTTCATTTCCGTGCCTGTCTTCTCGTTTCAGAATGGTGTGGTCCACCGAGATTTGAAGCTGGAAAATATACTGCTCGATGACAACTGCAATATTAAGGTAAACCTCTTGCCTCACTGATTGATATGCAGGACCCGGGGTTGGCGGCCGGAGGGGGATTAAGCCGCTGCAAACCGCAGCCTAGAAAGAAACAAGGAAGAAACAAGGCGGCTGCTTCCTGTCCAGGCAGGCAGGTGGGGAGCGTGATGGGCTCGAGCCCTCAGTTCCGTTCAAGCGATTAAATTCAGTAAGCATGTACCTACCTCCACTACATGCCAGACATTCTTCTTCACGCGGGGATGAAAAGATGACTAAAATATAGTCCCTGTCTACCATCATCACCGTAAAAATACTTACAGAGGTAACACACTGCGTGTGTGGTTCACATCGCGTTTGCGTGCTATCACGTAAATTCAGTCTTTACAACAGCCCTAGGAGATAGGTAGCTGTTTACAGTATTTAACAGATGGAGAAACTACAGCACAGAGAAGTTGAGTAACGTGCCCGAGGTAACACAGCGATAGGCAGTGCAGGTGGGCTGGAACCCATGTCTGCCTGACTCATGAGCCCATGCTCAGTTTGCCAGTGGACCCCAGACTATTTTAGAGCTGGAACTCTTGCCCTGCCCCTTTCCTGTCATTCCCACCCCATACCTACTACTTCTCCCTCTCAACCCTCCCACCCCTGAAACCGGCTGTGGAACTGGGAAACTGGCTGAAATAAGGGCAGTGCTCGCTGTTGGGAACGAGCATACCGTCAAGTGATGGAGTTTACTTTTATGGGGAGTATTATTGCTGGCTGCTGCTGGAGCTGGAGAAAGTTCTCCCGGCCGCCAGGGTTCAAGTATCTCCTACAGAGCACTCCAAATGTTCTTTTGATCACATCTGCAAAATAAGCAAGTACAGTTTCAAAATAAATGGAGCTCGCCGCATGGGTTTCACTATGAAATGGCCTTAGTCCTCCAGGCACCAGGGGATCCCTTTAATTGGCCACTGGTGACGTTAGTGCCTCAGCCCTGGTCCCCGGACGAAGCATGGGAATGACCTTGCATCGTCCTCTTTTGTTGCTGTTGTTGCTGTCAGTTGAGGGGGTGCGTCACTATGTTCGTCCTCGGAAGGATGGAGTTGCTTTGGCGTTTGGATGCTGTTTGCGGACTATGGCGGTCACTGTTAGTTGCCATCATGCTTGGAGATGACCCTTGAAGCCATGTCTGGGTGACCTCTTGTTCTTGCAAGTGGTTGACCATGGTCACCTACTTCTGTGTAGTCCTTAGAATAAGGAGTAAACAGTTGGTCAAAGCAGTTTGCTCTAGGAACAGGAAGTGAAATCTCGGGGCCCCTCCATTTCTTGGCAGATGGAATATGTGAAAAGGAAACTAGCTATAGAGTTAGAAAATTCTGTCCTATGTGGCTTCCTAGATGCTCGACTTTGGGAAAGCCGCTTCACCCTGTTTCCTCAACTATAAAATGGGGTGACAGTAATGCCCACAGGCTTGTTTTGAGGACTAAATGAGATACTCTATGTTTAGCAATAAAAACTGCTGAGCACTGTGCAGTTAGTGAGTCAAGGTTAAGAGAAGTGACTTCATAGTTAGGTAGCCTGGGTTTGAACTGCACCCCTGCCCCTTACCAATGGCAGCATTTTGGACAGTTAAATTCCTTACCTATCTAAGCCCATTTCCTTCTTTGTTCAGTAGGCATGCCAGTCCCTGTCTCTGGGAATTGTTGATTTGTTCATTTGTTTTTTTAGTGAGTATTTCCTGAGTAGTTACTGTGCGCCTTGCCCTGTGCCCAGTCCTGGGGAGTCAATGAAAGGCATGAGGATTTTAGATATAGTCAAAGCACTTAGCACTAACTCTTAATGTCCAAGGTGCCTGCTTCAACAGCTGGCCCCTGGAGGGGAAACTGAAGAAGAAGTCAGCTGCTCTGAAGGTGCCTGGGGCCTCGGGACTGGTGGTCAGGCCATGGCTGGAGAATTGGGTACTGGTCTGAGGGACACATTCTAAAGATTTATGTCATCCACTCTGGTAACTTTCTCTGCAGATTCTTCCTGCCACCTGTCCCCAGAGCTCTCATAACTAAGTATAGTCTTTACAAGGCCTGGAATGTGAGCCTCTCGGTTGGGGATTGGGTTCTGTATTACAGAGCGACCTCTTGCTCTCATGATGTAGTCCCAGAAGCGATAAGGCACATAGCTTCCTACAGAGTCATAGAATTGCCCAATGCAGAAGAATGGTTAGAATTCTGAAAGCAATTGTGCTGGGAGCAATAGGCAGGAGCCCAGGAGAATGAATGGCTCATTTGCATAAGCAATGGAGCCTTGATGTTGGGCCTCCCAGCTCCTAGGACCAAGTCCTTCAATCCATTAGGTAGGGAAATAGCAGACACATAGCACATTATAGAAATTAAAGTTTTGGTCATATCTTTTTCTTTAGGATTCTTAATCCTTAAGAGTTCCTACTTCTAGCATTTACCGAGGTAAAACACACACATGCATCCCAAACAAAAATCAAACTTTCCCAATGTCTGACACTAATACTTCTTCCTTCTGCTTGTTCAAGGAATGCTACTAGGATCTGAGAATCCTGTAGTTTAAAAGAACCTTGAGGGTCACTTTCCAGTCCCTTGTTTTAATGGTTATGGCCCAGAAGGTCTAAGTGATGGGCCCAAGATCACATACAGTGAACCAGTATAGACAAAATTATTGTGTCTTTGTTTCTCCGGAATGTGGCCCATTAGGGCCCAGCTTGTCATCCAGGAGGTGCTCTTAAACTGTTCGAGTCTGGAGTGAAGGTTGACACCCAGGATTAGAACTCACTTGGTTTGACTTCCAGGCAAATTCTCTTTTCATCATCTCACATCCATTTCCAAGGTTTTTCAAAGTGTGTTGTGACTGGAGTTGATTTGACTTCTGGCTGTATTATATGTGCAGCACTTCCTGAGTCAGCATTTTGATGAAAACATATTTCGTTTAGAGAAGGCACTTGTGACCAAGGCAGGCAGGCACAGACACATGGCCACAAGCTGGCCTCTATGTTTAAGAAAGCCCATGTCATCAGTGTCTGGACCGGGTGACTATGGCCACTGATAGCCTATTACCAGCCAAGGGGATAAGAGCAGCGAGGTGCCTCTCAGAGCCCCCTCTTGTGCCTCTCTAAATGTGGATGCATCTTCCCTATTCCCAGGGTGGAGGGCATTTGCCCAGGAAGCCTATGAAAACGCTACTGATTTAAACTTGTCACATGTCACTGAGTTTTGCTATGAGCCATCCAGCTTGTCCTTCTTGCTTCCCTGCCTGATGCTGATTTTCAAAGAGCACATCTGGCCTTGGAAATATTTATCTGGCCACTGTGAGAGGGTGTGGCTTCTAAAAATATTCACACAGTCAGTCAGCAGAAGGAATGAGAGCAATGTGCTTCTTTGGGATGCATTCCGTCCTCTGTGGAGAAGCATGTCTACTAAAATAGACACCCAGTATAGCATTAATTTGCAATTAATAAAAACAGGCCAGATTCACATCCCACTCTCTGGGAGAATGGAATGCCGACAATTCCCATAGGAGGCTCCTGTAAAAATGCCTTACAATGAGCAGAGGTCCAGGCACTAGGGTCAGCTGACCTCCTCGGAGAGGGCTGGGAATTTGGTGAGCTCCCAGGGCTCAGAGTAGAGGGGCGTAGGGGAAATGGCCCATTGCCCCTGATGACAATGGAAATTCAGCTGCTGCCGATAAGAAAAGAAGCTTTGAATAGTCAGGGCTAAGGCGAGGTTGGAACCTCTGAGCTTTAATAAGACTAAGTGGGGCAGCTCAGGATGTGGGCCTCTGGGCTTTGATTATATGAATGTGAGAATGTGTATTCATGCGTTAATTAATCCATTCATTTGTTTGTTCATCTGTCCATTTATGAGTGCGTGGACATATATATCCATGCGTGCCTGCATTCACTTCTGCACCTAATCATTCTGCAAATTGAGTCTCTCCTATGGGCACTATTTATTCGACCACAGATATTGACAAAGTTCCTACTGGGTACCAGGATGCTGGGACTTTAATAATGAACCAGGTGGTCAGGCTCCAGAGTTCTTGGAGCTCAGAATCTAGGACTTGTTAAACTATCAGTCACGAGGAGCCATGAGAAGGATACCTAAGTGAATGAGGAAAAGAAAGTACCTGCCCTCATGGCCTTAGAATTTCAATTGGGGACATAAACAGTGAACGAAGCAATGTATAATGTGATTATCCGATAGTGAAGAAAATCCACACAAAGGGTACAGTTGGAGGATGGCTGGTGCCCTTTGGCTAGGGTGGTCAGGGAAGTCTCCTTGCGTGGGACTCGAACACCTCGAATCCACCAAGCTTTCTCTGGATTCTTGGCCTTTGCACGCACAGTTCCCTCTGCCTAGAATGCTCTTCCCACTGTTCTTTGCTCCCCTCCCACCCCCACCCCACCCCTTGAATCTCAGCTTGAATGAATCTTCTTCCAGGAAGCCTTCTCTGCTCTTTGTCCCTTGGCAGGGCCTGGTGGCCCTACTATGTGCCTTTTAGTGCTGTGTATAATGTGCTGTGGACATGCTGAGCAGGAAGTGGTGGGTCTGTTAGCTAGTTGGACCAGAAAGCCTTTGCTGAGGAAGCGGTGATTGAACTGAGTTTTGAAGGATGGGTAGGAATTCAACAGAAAGGAATGTAATGGTCTTTCAAGGGGAAGGAGCACCAAGCACAGGAATAGGGCATGGAGGCTGGGAGAGGAAAGTGACCTTTATTGAGTCAGTGCTGGAAGCTGGATCCCTGAGCCAGACCCTCCATATGCTCTATTTCCTTGGAACGTCTCTACCAGGGTGGGTCTGACGACTCCCATTATCCAGATGAGGAGGCTGCCACAGCATAAGCAATGGGGCTGCTTCAAACCTATGGGGATATGCCGCTCAACGCCAGACACCTGATACATTCTACCCTTTGCCACTCCCACCCAAATTTGCCCTAAGTCCAAGAAAGCATCGCACGAGGACACTTCTTGGGTCTTGCTTCAGTCGGTCTTGTCTCGTCTGTAGGCAGCTGTGTTCAGCTGTCCCTGGGAGAGACTCTCCCAGTGCAGGTACGCCAGAGTTGAATGTGTAGTGAGCCGGGACGGGTTGCTTATTGGCGTCCTGTGAAAGGCCCTTTTGGAGGTGCCCTGAGTTAAGAGCTCCCCCAGATTGCGTGGAGCCAGTCCTTTCCAGGCCCTCTCCCCCTCCCTCTCAGCAGTGTGATCTTAGATTTTTTCGATGATGAAAGCCGACCCCTTTCACTTTTGCTCATTGTTCCACTCCCTACCTTCACTTCCTGACAACTCAGGAGTGAGGCTGTCATGGCTAAAGCCACCACGATTAACTCCAAGGCAGGAAAGGGGCTGTGGAGTGTGCCTTCCTGTATGGGGTTGCTGTCTTCCTGAGGAGTTCTGCAGAAAGCCCGCTTCCTCCTCAGCCACCTGAGAGCAATAACTCCCCTTTATGTGGAGATTTACAGCAAGGCGGCTCTTCAGGGAATGTCAGGCCAGCCACTTTACTGCCCTGGGCCTGCTCCCTCATCTGCAAAATGGGGCTAATAATGGTGCCCTCCTCGCAGGGCTGTTGTGAGGATTTTATACATTAACATATGTATGCTCACAGAATAGCTGCTGGCAAGTCCCAGTGCTGCTATTACTGTAATATCTCATTTAGTCGAATTTTGGTTTTCATAGTACCGTGTGATTGGTGCTATTGCAGTTCTTTCCCAGTAAAGGAACAGACTCAGAGAGTCTAGTAATTGCTAACATTTATTGAAGGCCTACTATGTGCGGGGCATGGTTTCCAGCTATCGAGTCACTTGATTTTCCATCAGCTCCGCAAGGTAGGTTGCATTGTTATTATCACACCAGTTTTACAGATGAAGAAACCCAGGTTCAGAGTAGCTATTGTGCAGTGAATCCACTGGGGATCTTGTTAAAATTCAGACCCTAACTCAGGAGGCCAGGGACGGGGCCCAGGATTCTCAGTTACGAGGTGCTCCCAGCTGGTGCTGATGCTCATTTCTCTTGGCTCTTTGGTGGCAGTGGCTTACTGGGTTTAGTTCTAACTTTGTCTTGCCTAGCAAACAGTGCTAAGTAAACCAGACCATCAGCAGTATCACAATGGCGGTATAATTTTTGGAGTTGGCCGGGACCAGGACTATTCCGGGGCTTTCTATGAGAGTTCTTTGGTCCTCACAACTCCTGTATGAGGTGGGTTCTGTTCTTATATTCCCATTTTGCAGATGAGGAAATGAGGTCTTGGCAGGTCCCACCAATCACCTAGTAGTGCTAAGGCCGGGATTAGCCCTAGGTTCTTCTGGCTCATAAACCTCTGATCGGTCCAGTCTACTGCACTTCCTCTTCGGCACCGCAAATGACTGTCAGACCATTGCTTATGTTGTCATTGTCATCAGCATCCTTTCCCAGCGGTTAATCATCAGCAAGCTGGTACTTCCTTTTTCATAGGGTCAACTCACGGTGATTGGTCCTGTCATCTGAGATTAATCCTTCTTTATTTAAATCATGGCAAAATCTGTAACATAAAGTTTACCATTTTTAGGCACATGGTTCAGTGGCGTTAAGTAGACTCACACTGTTGTGCAACCATCACCTCTGTCCATCCTCCCCAAATGAAACTCTGTCCCCATGAAATAATAACTCCCCATTCCTCCCCAACCCCACAGCTCCTGGCAACCACCGTTCTACCTTCTGTCTCTATGAACGTGATTACTCCAAGTGGGCTCATAGAATATTTATCCTTTCGTGTCTGGCTCGCTTTCACTTAGCACAGTGTCTTCAAGGTTCACCCGTGTTGTAGTAAAGTTAATCTTTTGATATGTGAATAGCCACTTCCTACTTTATCTTTCTAACTCCGATTTTTATCCAGCGGCTCGATAACAACAAAAAGTCAAAAGTTAAAGACATGACTGTTGACTTCCCAGTTTCCTTTTCAGAGTCCAGGCTGAACTGACTAGCCCAGCGTAGGCACAGAGAGTGGTTCTGAACCAGTGCGGGGCGAAAATGCGAAGCGGTTACCTTTCTCCAGAGGTGACTGGTGTGTCAGCAAAATTCAACTTGAAAAGCAAAGCCCGGAAGCCTTGTTGGCAGGGAGTCTCCCTCGGGCCACAGCTGATGCTTCGTTACACAGATTCAAAGCCCACAGATTGGAAAGGACCTAAAGCACATTTAGTTTCCTTGTTCTGTCTCTGTGACCTTCAGCAAAGCTTCATAAACCCTCTGCTCTTCAGCCGCTTCCCTTACCTGGTGAGGGGCAGGATTAGCTCATCTCTGTGGGTTCTTCCAGGTTGAAATCATTTCAGGGATTTGGGTATTTTTGCTCGATGATGTTTAAAATCATGATTCTCCAAATTTTAGCCTCCCCAAATTCCTTAAATTTCTTTTCTTTCACTCTCTTCTTGAACTTTGCCTTCTGTGCTATTTTACTTAATATTTTTAATTCAATGCACTTTAAAAAATTATATTTGAAAAAGAAGCCATATATAATTCCCTTAAATGGAAAAAAAAGTATCGTTTGAGTATCATGAAGTTGCTAAAGTTACCTATGTGGATTTAAAGGTGGGAAACAAGATTTATTGAGCTCCTACCCTGTACCAATTACTGTTCTAAGCTTTTTACGTACTTGTGCCGTTTAATTTTCACCATGACCTGTAGGAGTAGATAATATTCTTACCTCCATTTTACAGATTGAGAAAACTGAGGCTCTGAGGACTTTCTAACCAATGGCCATGCCCCACTTGTAGTTGATATAAACTCCTCATGGCCTAAAATCTTAGGGCCGCGACCCAAGTTTAAGTGGCTCCAGTTTGGGGAACTGTGTGTGTGTAGATGTGTTGATTCATACTGCTTTTCCGTTGAAGTGCCAAGAATGGACTAATCTGGATTTCTATTAATCTTCCGTCAGTGGCAATGACAGCTTTACTGGGAGAGGCTGATAAACATCAGTCTCTGAGGATGGGAGTGGGTACAACATAAACACACTTCTCAGAAGGGCTACAAAGAAAGCAAGGATGCCCAGCCTCGGAGAACTCCCAGTGTGAGTTGTTTGTGTGTGTGCGGATTTGCACGTGACGCTGGTGGGTGCCTCTTACACACGTGTGTATTTGGAAGCTCATAGGCGCCCCGGGTGCCTCAGACATTTGGGGTGCGAAAGAATGTATTTTCCTCACGAAACGCACTGTGCTGTGCAGTTCCTGCCTTAGCTGAAGTCAGGACGAGACCCGTGACTTCTCAGGATGTCCCAGGCTGCAGTCATTCTGTCCCTCTTCTGATTGACAGGGCATGCTTCATAGAGCTTCCAACCAACTTCCTGGAGCGAGTCAGGAGCCTTGATAAGATAGTGGAATTCAGGGCAATGAAGTGCCGTCTGAGCCCCAAGAATGCATTTTCTGAGGGTGGTTTTTCACAAGCTGCTTTCAGTGACATTCCATTCATTCAGGGATGACTGTGACAAAATAGGCTCATTCAAGGGGCTGTGTTCAAAACAGCTTGAGCGTGTTTGCAATCAGGCCAGGCTGCTCTCTGGTCATGGGAGTCCCTCAGCCCGTTTATAAGCCTCAACTGAAAACCAACTTGGGAAATGGCAGAAGCCCGCAGCGGCTCAGCATGCGAGGCTGGAATGAAAGGCTGAGAGTGGAGTGACATGTGCCCTAACCATGGGACAGGGCGGCACAGGGGTCCGAAGCTTTAGAGACACAGGAGTTCACATGGATGAGTACTAGTTCGCTCTCCTGAGATGAATAACTTCATCTCCCTCAACCTCAATTCTCTCATCTGTTTAAATGGGTTTTTAAAAAATTGTGGTAAAATATCCATAAGATAAAATTTACCATTTTAAGGACTTTTAGGTGTGTACAAGTCAGTGGCATAAAGTACATTCCCATTGTTGTGTAAATGGGGTTTTAGATTGGGTTAGAGTGTGTAAAGTGTTTAATTGGAGGTTGTTCAGTAAGTGCTAACTGTTTATTATTATTATTATTATTATTATTATTATTATTATTATTATTTTGTGTTGCCTAGTAATTATCTTGTGCTTTTCAAAATTAATGCCTATTACAGTGAGAAGGGTTTCTTGGGTGAGGGCAGGTGCTGAGCAGTGGATGATACAAAGATGAGGGGAAAATGTGGAATCTGCCACCTGCAGGGGCAGGGGATTCGGAGTCTAATAGGCAAGATGAATTTACACATGTATTTAAGTATACATATGCATATGTGTACATAGCTATATAATATAGGCATATATACACATGTGGTAGTGTGATAATATGCTTATACATACATAATACGTATGTATATATGTGAATAAATATATGGAAGAGGGTTACCATAAAGGATAATAAGTAAAACACTTCAAGAAACTAAAGGAAAAGAGAATAACTCCATGGGGTGTGCAATGCAAGAGAAGCAAAGTTAGGTAAAACATTTGTATGGAACTTGAAGACTTCAAGGTTATAAAGCACTTTTACATTCATGGTTCCTCTTGATTGATTTTTTTTTCTTATTCTTACATAATCCTGTGAGCTAGAACAGGGTTGGGATCATGGGTTCCCATTTTCTGGGGGGGGGGGCGGTGGTAACTGAGGATCCAAGTAGCTAAATGTCCTGCATATAGATGGCTAGTGGTAGAATTTGGGCTGAAGTATGATGACTCAAAACCCAGTGCCCTCAGTCCATTTCATCTAAGGTCACAAGGTGGGCAAACCTACAGTTCTGGTCAGAGTGCGGGTGGATGAAAGGTGGTAGTGTCAGGTGCACAAGTCAGGGTTTTCCAAAGTATGGTTTGCACATCACTGTGCTGCAGTCTGATTTTAGGTAGGCCGCAGAGGGACAACTTTCAAATGAATAGTTATGCAATTTAATGTTCATCAGAAACATCAAGGCTATGATTTTGTGGCTGTGGCGCAGGCAAGACTACATCAAAGCAAAGGTAGAGAGTCCATGTAAGAAGTCGTTTTAAATACAGAGCATGTAGTATGTAGATATGGCTGAACTTGTGTTAGATGCCAAGGACCGTAGTTGAGAATCATGGCCCAGCTGTGTTGACTGGGCCTTTTATGAAGGCCCAGGGCTGGGGAGAAAAGCGTGACCCAGCCGGCGGACCTACCCGGATGCCCCTCAGATGCTCTGGTGGTACTGTGTGGTGTGAACTGATTCAGTGCAGATGCTTACTGCATCACTAACGGGCCTCCCCCATCTTGCTTGTCTTTATAGATTGCTGACTTTGGGCTTTCCAACTTGTACCAGAAGGACAAGTTCTTGCAAACCTTTTGTGGGAGCCCACTCTACGCATCTCCTGAAATTGTCAACGGGAGGCCTTACCGAGGGCCGGAGGTGAGCAGGTTGCCTGTTGTATATGATGGGGTAGGTAGGGGAGGCTTGGGGGTAAAAAAAAGGGGAGAGGGCAAGAACTGGATCCAGGAAATTCTTTAACAACAACAACAACAATAACAACAAGCAAAGAAAACTTTAAAAAATATGATTATAAAAGTCATAACATACATACCTGGGAAAAAATTTGAAAAATTCAGAAAAGTCTAAAGGAAAATGTCAAGGTACCTGCATTCTACCCACCAAAGATAACCACTTAATATGTTTGTGACTTTTTAAAAGACGTTTTTCTAGTGTAAACCTCTGCATTTAAAAAAAAATTGAGATCATTATACGTGTGTGTGTGTGTGTGTGTGTGTATCTTGCCTTTTATTAACATTATATTGTGACATTATCTGACTTCGTTCTTAAAAACATGATTTTCAATGATGACAATGTTTTTACCGTATGGATAAATATACCATAATTTAATTACCCTGCAAGATTTAGAAAGATTTTTTGTTTTTCCTCATTATAGCAAAACACAAAACAAAAATCAAACCAAAAAACTCCTAACTCTGAGAATCGATGTCTTTTTGCAGATATTTTTGACAGCATCTATTTTTCGATTAAGGAAATACATTTAATCGTAACTTTCAGTTCATGAGAGTGCATTCCTCTGTATGTCTAAAGCTTTCATGGCCACTGTAAAAAGATGTGGCTGTGGAAACCGTTATTTTGAAAATGGGTGAGTTGCGAGTGACTGTTCTCTTTTAAAAACGATGGTTCTTCTTTTTAAAAGAGAGATTCATCCACTCAGTATCCTTTAAATAGCAGCTGCTCAGTGGGGTTGAAATGTTTCCTTCCAAATATTTATCTATTTAAGAGTGTTTGGGGCAGGGCTGGAGGCCGAGGAGGATGCCAAGAGCCTCTACCAATTACAGTGAAGAGAAAGTCTCTCTGAAATGAGAATGTAAGCGGGGGGAGCCTCGGCTTCAATTTACAAAACTGAAGAAACGCGACACTGTAAATTTATCATAGATAATGAATGCTGCTTTGATCTTCGAGGATCTGTTTCCGAGGTTACAAGCTGGCAGCCTGTGATCTGGCCAGCAAGCATGCTTTATTTGGCTACGTTAGTCTTTCTAAAAAAAAAAAAAAAAATGAGCAGACATTTACTAACTGGGAGATTTCACATAAAAAATCTGGTTTCTGACTTCTCTTTAAAAAAAAAAAAAACAACACAAAAACAAAACAAAAGATCTAACAGTGCTGGGACTTCATTGTTGTGTGGCAGTGATTAGCCAAGTGGGGGCAGCCTGCTTAAGATGGGGGAAGGCACTCTACAGTTTGTCTCTGTCCCCAACACTACATGTTGTACCCCCAATTCTCTCTTGCTTCGTTCATGTCTGTTGTCTGCCTGGCTCTTATAAGCATTTGGGTTTGCCACCCCTGATCCATTTGAAGAAGGCACGGGAAGAAATTGATCCCTGGATTTGGAGCGAAGAACCCTGTGTCCAGTCTTAGCTCCTTCGCTGGGGTGAGGCCTCCGGAGAAACCAGTTAGCTCCTTGTGCCTCAGTATTCTCATCTGTTAAGTGGGGCCGAAAATAATTCAGGCCCCACCTGTTTCATAAAATTAAGAGAAGGATCAAAGAAGGTGATCTATTTGAGAAAGTGCTGACATAGGCTGGGTCTCGGTTGGAAATGGAAACGCACAGCCGTACTGCGTATCACTTGTCAGGCTGCGTGGGAACCTGTCCGCCAGGTGCTCAATCAGTTCGGTTCCTGGGGTCGCTGGGCGTGGCGCGCACACTGTGTGATGCGAATGGTTGGGAAGGCATCCGGAATCTGCTTCCCAGCTCCTATATGTCCTGTCTCTCTGCTCCAGGTGGACAGCTGGGCCCTAGGTGTGTTGCTTTACACTCTCGTTTACGGAACAATGCCCTTCGATGGTTTCGATCACAAAAACCTCATTCGGCAGATCAGCAGCGGAGAGTACCGGGAGCCCACGCAGCCCTCAGGTGCGTGCCCGGGGCGGGTCAGAGGTTGAGTGGGAGTGGTTGGCTCGCTTGCCCCAGCTCATGCTTTCTGCTTCTGTTGTAATGTCCGTAAGGAGTCTCCTGCTTTTCCTCTCTCTTTTCCCCAGGTCTTCGTCTTCTGGCAAAGCTGGCTTGTTAGGCTACTTTACCCAAACCTCCCCAAATACAAATTTTCAGAACAAGTATTCTACACCGCAGGCAGGCTAGGAGTTCTATTTTTGAACTTGGGCAAGTCTCTGACCCTTTGGATTCAGTTTCTCCACTAAAAATGAAAACTTTGGGAAAGGTAGTACACAAAGTCCCTTCCAATCCAGGTAGACATTTTAAACCAACTCCCTAGACTCTAAGTGCCACGAGGGTGGCACCTGCTCTTTTTCCCTATGGTGCCCCAGCCAGGAGCATGGCATGGGGCTGTTTCATGACCTATTGCGGCATAACAGCTCTATCCCATCCCCCTAGACAAACTCGGTGGTTTAAACGATCATGTAACCGTAAGCCGCTATTCCCCGGGTCGACTACAGATCTTCCTTCCAGCCTTGCTTGGGATTCCTCGTGCACGTGTAGCCGGATGACAGCTGGGGCTAGGGGCTGGGGGTGGGACACCTCCATGTGGGCTCTGTCTCCATGAGCCTCTGAGGCCTATCTGTCCCAGAGGAAGCCTGGACGTCTTACGTGGCCGCTCAGGGCTTAACAAGGAGGAAGAAGGAGCTGCCAGGCCTTCTTAATGTCTGCTCTTGGACGCCAGATCACATCACTTCTTCCCTGCGCTGCTGGTCACAGCATCCGAGGCCATAAGCTTCATCTCTTGATGGGAGAGCTCTGTGCATGTATGGAAAGGGTGGCCGGCTTTGAAATGCAGTGAACACGAACTACTTCACATGTATCCATGCCATATGTGTACACGCACACGCACACGCACAGGCACGCGTCGTTGAGGCTTATTATTCATGGTGGTTACGTTCTGTAAAGTTCCTGTGAATACCGAGTTAGTGAATACTGAACTGTGAGCCTCTGGTACTGTTTTAGTCCATTGCCTCGTCTTATGTATGTTTCTGTTTCAAGGTACCTCACTTAAAATATATTGTCGATTCACGAACGTCGAACTTACAGCCCACCGTAACTCATGCCTGAGTGAAGCTTATCTAACACCCCCATTGCCTCCGTAAGGCTCCACAGCCTTTTCTGTACCTCAGAACACTAGACAGCACTTCAGCACTGTGCTCGGGGGCTCAACAGTGAAATCACCAATAAAAATTACAAAAATGTGAAAAACACGGACTGAGGAGACGGTGAAAAGGACTGGTTAGTATGAGAGCAGAAACGAGAAGGCAGAGCTCTGGCCCCTGTCAGACTTCAGCTGGGGATACACGTGCATGTTGGGGCGACTCATTGTTTGCCACTCTAAATGTACTCAAGTGACTGGGAAAGTGTCCTGAGTATTGACTTTTGGGTTACAAATGTACTTTAGCGAGTAGGCAAATTTACAAGTACAGAATCTGTGAATAACGAGGATTGACTGTTATATACATTTGTGTGTGCGTATCTATTATGTGTGTGTGTATGTTTGTGTACCGAGTGTCTCTATATTTTTCAGTTAGCTGCCCTTTTTCTTTTCTTTTTTGAGAAATTTCGGGGTGACCTCTTAGGCAGTCTTCTTTGCCACGCCAGCTAAATGGCGTCACAGTGCAGGGGATTTGTTGAGTGACTGAATAAACAGTTGTCCTGTCCTTTTCAGGGGTGCAGCTCACCCGGGTCCCCTTGCAGCTGAGGGGAGGTGTGCCTTCCCAAGATATACTTCAACCCCCACTGAGAGAGCACAGCTTTATCCTGAAAGTCGGTGTCTAGGCTGTGAGAGTCAGTTGGTTCCTATGGCCTTCTCAACATCCCTGTGGGGGTTTCCCCCCTAATTCTCTGGCAGCAGAAATTTGCAAATGGAGTTCTTCAGACAGGCTGTAAGCAGAGAGCAGACACAGATCAGCTCTCTGATCTGGCAGCTCGGCACACTGGGGCTTGTGTCAGAGAGAGGAAGGAGGTGAGCTCACCGGGCGTGGGGCTCCGAACCTGGCCAAGGCCCGCCTCGGGTATGGACCCGGTCACTGCCCAGGTGTGCCAGGTATGAGCTCCTCTCTATCCTTCTCTGTCTTTCCCTCTCTGCTGAGGAGACTTTTTCTCACCATCTCAGTCCCAGATTTTCTTTTGGTGCCTACACACTACCCCGGTAACTCTGAGCACTGCGTGTGTAGACAAGCCTACCTTTGGAGGACTAAAGGAAGCCATGGCAATCCAGACCTGCTCTCCCTTTAAGTAAAATGATTTCCACCAAAGGAA
Organism: Eonycteris spelaea; assembly: GCA_003508835.1. Taxonomy (NCBI): domain Eukaryota; kingdom Metazoa; phylum Chordata; class Mammalia; order Chiroptera; family Pteropodidae; genus Eonycteris; species Eonycteris spelaea. The sequence continues at coordinate 5,647,297 of PUFA01000023.1, forward strand.
TGGTGGGGCCCTGCTTGTGACTGGTCTGGAGTCTTTCCCGGGCACTGGCCTTGCCCATTTTATAAAGACCAGAGTCGATGGGAAGCTCGGCGAGTTCGTGACAGTTTCCACTCACGTGGAAAAACATGCGAGGAGGTGATGGCCTGCTGGCCTGTGGTCCTGTGTCTCGATGATGCTCTTGAAGTATGTCCTGGAAGACTCTGGCTGGACCGGGGCTCCAGTCGGAGTTTTCGGAAAGTGACCCTGTCTCCTTGGCCAGCCCTGGAGTGTCAACCCTGTCACAAAGCCGAGCGCTCGTACGTAAGGCATCTTCCTTTTGTGTCTTTTCCCACAGATGCTCGAGGACTGATTCGGTGGATGCTGATGGTGAACCCCGACCGCCGGGCCACCATCGAGGACATCGCCAACCACTGGTGGGTGAACTGGGGCTACAAGAGCAGCGTCTGTGACTGCGACGCCCTTCACAACTCCGAGTCCCCGCTCCTGGCTCGCATTATCGACTGGCACCACCGTTCCACGGGGCTGCAGGCGGAGGCCGAAGCCAAAATCAAGGGCCTGGCCAAACCCGGGGCCTCTGAGGTCATGCTGGAGCGGCAGAGGTCACTGAAGAAGTCCAAGAAAGAGAACGACTTTGCCCCGTCCGGCCAGGACTCGGTGCCCGAAAGCCCGTCCAAGCTGAGTTCCAAGCGGCCCAAAGGGATCCTGAAGAAGCGAAGCAACAGTGAGCACCGCTCTCACAGCACCGGCTTCATCGAGGGCGTCGTCAGTCCTGCCTTACCCTCCGCTTTCAAGATGGACCAGGACTTGTGCCGGACGGGCATGCCCCTCCCGAGCTCCCCTGAGGCGGAGGTGCCAGGTAAACTCAGCCCCAAACACTCGGCCACCATGCCCAAGAAAGGCATCTTGAAAAAGACCCAGCAGAGAGAATCAGGGTATTATTCCTCCCCGGAGCGCAGTGAGTCTTCGGAGCTGTTGGACAGTAACGACGGAACGGGGAGTAGCATCCCTTCCCCAACCCCCCCGGACCCAGCCAGGGTGACTGCCCTCAGCCTTTCCTGCCGCAGGAAGGGCATCTTGAAACACAGCAGCAAGTACTCTGCGGGCGCCATGGACCCAGCCCTCGCCAGCCCTGAAATGCCCACACTGGAATCCTTGCTGGAGCCCGGCGTCCCTGCCGAGGGCCTCTCCCGGAGCTACAGCCGGCCTTCCAGCGTCATCAGCGACGACAGCGTCCTGTCCAGCGACTCCTTCGACTTACTGGACCCGCAGGAGAACCGCCCCGCCCGCCAGCGCATCCGCAGCTGCGTCTCTGCCGAAAACTTCCTTCAGATCCAGGACTTCGAGGGGCTCCAGAACCGGCCCCGGCCCCAGTACCTGAAGCGGTACCGGAACCGGCTGGGAGACAGCAGCTTCTCCCTGCTGACGGACATGGATGACGTGACTCAGGTCTACAAGAAAGCGCTGGAGATCTGCAGCAAGCTCAACTAGCTCGCTAGGGTGCAGGGCGGGTTGGGGGTGGGCGTGAGGGAGGACGGGAGCCGTGACTGGTCCTGATGAGCTGGCGACCTCTTTGCTGGCCATGTGAACAGACTGAAAAAGGATCGGTGCCATCTCACTTGGCCAAGTTTGCAGCCTTGAGCGCGTATCTAAAAGGGAGAAGTGGGCTGTCTGCCAGTCCTGTCAATTTCCAGTCAGAATTCGAGTCCTGAGGGCCGTCGGCTTTATGGCACCGCCTGGAGGACCAGCTGCGCGGGGAGGTGGTGTTGGCCAACACCTAGCGGGGTGGGCTAGAAGCACACGGGAGAAAGAGCATTTCCCTAGAAGTTATCCAGATGCTTCTGGAGGAAGGGCAAGAGAGACCATCTGCTCCGAGTGAGCCTAGAGCTTGCTCCTTCTCACATTAGTAAGCTTGCAGGGGGTTGGCGAGTTGATTTCAGCAACCTGAGCTTGAATCGGTGGTCGATGGATAGTGGCTGCTGAGTGTGTTGGTGTGAGTAGCCCAGGCACATGGGAAGGAGTGCTGTGATTGAATAATCATGGCTACCATGGGGGCAGGAAGAGGGGCAGTAGCACACCTGGCATGTAGTGCTTGACCTGGCTAAGCCCTGGGAATTAGGTTAGGGCATCCTGTGGGATCTGTTATGTCTTCCGTGCCACTGATGTGGCATTTGTTACTTTGCTACTCTACCTTGAATGGAACATAGGGCGTTGGTCAGAGGGAGAATTCTCTGACTCTGCTAAGGATGTAGAGTCAGCACATGGTGATGTGTTGGCTTCTATCCTGATGTCTGTTTTGCCCTTCAGCATAATCTCCTGAGGGTGGACAGGTAAAAAGATGGTGGGGTCAGAGGTCAGAACTCTGGAGTATGACAGAGCTTGCGATCCTCTGTGGTCCTTGTGCAGGTGAATGGAAATTGACCCACACCAGCCAGGGGCAACTTGTCTGTTTCTTTAATGTCTCAATAGTAACTGGAATGCCACCTCTCGATTTCATTCTCACCTGCATGAATGCTCTGAATGGGATGCGACCCTGTCCATAGTCTCCAGAAGAGTAACCGGCTCAACCGTTCACCCTGTTTACTAATGGGAGATGGTTCCCCTCTGCCAAGTGTGGACTCCTTAGAAGCAGAGAATTTGCTTCTAAGAAGTGAATGTGTAGGTAGAATATTTGGACAAGGAGAGGAAAGTCAGCAGAAGGTGCTTTCTCCCAATTCTAGGTATCCCATGTCACGGGTTTGAACTCCTAGGCTTTGTGGATAAAGAAAGCGCCATCCATTCAGATGAATAAGGTGTTGGAAGAGAGAATGGCTGGGGAGGAAGTGTGCAGGACCGGGGCCATTTCCCTAGAAGTCATCCAAATGCTTCTGGAGGGATCAGAGAAACGAATGAAGAGACTCTTACCTTAGAAAGTATCGTGTAACTGGGTATCTAACTTTTAGACACCCAGATTACAGGTGACAAGATGTCACTCCCACAATGGGACATCTTCATATACCGGGTTTGGAATTAATGGTCTTGGGAATTTGAGATGACTTCAGATTCTGCTGGCCCGAGGAAGCTTGTTTCAAGATGGCTAACTTCTTGGTAGACACCTGGATATATAAGGAGGACTAGTCTTGGGGGGTATTTTCGGAAGACCAACTGACAATAGTTCATAGGAGATGAGAAGAAATCACCTTAAGGCACTGAGAACATTAATTAGAATGAACTGCCCTTTCTCCAAGGAGATGGCTCCATTTCTCCCCTTGCCACCGGCTCTGGGGTTTTAGTTTGTGTGTTCCTTCAGGTTGAGCTAAGTAATTATTGTGGGGAACTTCTCAGTTTCCTTTCATTCAGTCCCACCTCCTTCCTGAGCTCCAATATAGGTTCAAAGGGAAAAAATCTGTAGGTAGCAAATCGTGGAGGGTGTGTGGATGCACGGAGGATGCTCTGCAACGTCCGAGCTCCCTACTCCTTGTCTCATTTAATGCAGCCTTTTCTGAGCACCTGTACGGCCACACTGCGGGTCCCTCTTATACAGCAGCTGGCCTAGTTGGTAGCTGTCCTTATTTATGACTTAGATGTAACACCTACCGCTGGTTGATGTGTTTTTTCCTTTTGGCAAGTGATTTCCTCTGTTTGGTATTTTCCAGCTTTCTAATCTTTAGATTAAAGTGACACTATAAGGAAAATCATTCTATACCCTTCCCATGCCCCCCAAACCCCAAAATAACACACACACACACACACACGCACACACGCACGCACGCACGCACTCATGCACATACACATTCACTTTCATCAATCAACCCAGACAGTGGATTGTGGCAGACCCGGTCCTCCACTCAGAGGCAGAGACTCTGAGATGAGTCCTGGTGTGTTGCTAACTAGGTTGCTAGCTGGTCATAGACACCTGTGGTGTTTGGGGCTCTGTTTTCCTCAGTGAGAGCCGGAGAGGTGGATTAGCTGGTCTCTCAGGCCCTGCCAGTTCTGACATTCTGCTAAATCCTCCAATTCTAGATCTGATGTTGACACTTGTCTTTTGAAGGAAAAACTTAAGACTAGATGGAAATACCCCGAAAAGCAGCTCCCACTCCCCTGCTTCCTGAGTAAGTCCTGTCATCCCTACCAGCCAATCCCCAGCCGAGGAAGTCATGCTTGATTCGTTTCCACGGAATTACAAGTGAGAGACACTTTTATGATATGATGGACCAAGCAGGAGATTCAATGTCAGCTCTCCTGGTCCTTTCCTTGCCTCTGTGGGCCTTTCGGTGTCTTAGTTTACACATCTGCCAAAGGAGTAGATTTATACTTCTTTTTACAGGTAAATTTCAAGGCATGATCAGTTTTCAGGAAGTGCTTCAAGACCCCAGGCGAAATGAAAATGCTAAGTACTCTCTGAATTTCCATCCCTGTTATAAGGTGCTGCTTCTTCAGATGATGAGGAGCACTTTTCAGGGTAAAATTCAGGTGAGTGTTGCCCAGACCTGCTGTCTTGAGTACAAATGTGAATGATCAACTGACTGCTTATTGCCAAACTGGAAATGTTCTGTAGGGATTAACTGGCATGGTATCATTCCTAGAAGAAAAAAAAAAAAAAAGAGAGAAACTTGACTGCACATTTTTTTAAAAAAAATCCATGTTGTGACTTTTATTTAATTTCTATTTTTTTTTTTTTTGGTAATAAAAAGTTGACTTTTTTTATTTGAATTTGTCTTTTTTTATTTATTGGTCTGAAAGGCATTTCAAAGGTATTATAATAATATATTGGTGTAATTTAATTGGTGCAACGTGCTCTATGGCGCCAGTCAAAATTGATCTTCACTCATTTGATTGGTTTGAGCCCAGAACAGCCTACAGGGAAAAAACAAACAAAAAAAAAGCTGGATAACCACCCAAAGTGTTTGTATTTTCATTGGAAATGGATTTTTGTTTTCTTTTTTTTGATTTTTTGGGTTTTTTTTGGTTTCTGTTTTTATTTTTAAATTAAATAAATTGCAATGAACTGAACTGAACTGGGACCTTGCTTCTTTATTTGGTGGTTTTTCTCTTAGTTAAGTAAGTGACAAAATGGATTTAAGTAACAGAAACCCACCCAAGGCTAGCTTAAGCACAAAGAGTGTATTCTAACTTCTCAAAGGAAATGCAACTAGCAGTGCAGCTAAAGCCAAGAACTGGAGAAGTGGAATCTCAGAGAACTCCAGGCCCTCTTTTCCGCGCCTCTTCGCATACCAGCTCTATTCTCTTTGCAGCCTGGCTTTCTCCTCCCTGATTTTATGACCCACCTTGGCTTATCCCATAACTTTCAAGTTTACATGTTCTCAGTTCTGGTTTTCAAAAGAGCCTACTGACCTGACTCCTTCAGCTCGAACTAGAGACAGCATCAGAGGCTAATACTCAGCCCACACCTCAGCTGCTTCTACCTGCCCCCTCTACTCTCCTGTCTCTTCCAAGGGCAGATAAATCGCTAATCAGATTGCTCAGACTCCAACATCAATAGGCCATGTTTCCTACTGGGGAAAGCCACTGCTCTGCCTGTAGTGACATGGCATCTCGATTCCTATTTTGCCATTGTTCCTTGTGCCAACAGACTCCAGGAAGCTCCTATAAAGAAGGATGAATAATAGGGTAGGACCAAAGAGTCCCTGAGTCTCATTCACAGTATGATATGACCTCAAACCCTACCCTTGTATCGAACCTTACAGAATCATGCTCTGTACCGAAGAGCACTGTTAGGGGACCCATGCAAGAAAAGTCTGACTTTCCAAAGAAATTGCAACTTTCAACCCTTGTCTATGTGGAAAGTATCTGATGTAGCATTGTCATATTTAGCAAATAAAACTACAGGACACTCAGTTAAACAATGGTTTTTTGTTTTTGTTGTTGGTTTTTTTTTAGTATAAGTCTCTTGCAAAATTTGCATCGAGTTTATACTAAAAAAAAAAAATCTGAAATTCAGATTTAACTGGGCATCCTCTATTTTATCTAGCAACCTAATTTGATGGGGCTTAATTGGCTAAATTGGGGACCGGCTATGGTAGAGGGTTGGGGAATAGATGATGCTTATAATTGTGGCCTGGCAAATTAGGACATGCCCATGCCTCTCAAGCTGGTCTGAGGTGGGAAGAATTCCAATTCCAGTTTGGACTTGATGACTGCTATTGAGTCAAATTGCTTCATGTCTTTGGGCCTCAGTTTTCTCATGTGTCTGATGGGTTCGTTAGTTGCTGCCTTACTCAACTGTTAATAGGGCAATGAAAGAGTGAGAGAATTTCTTTGAAGTTCCCTTGAGTATAAAACTCGATGAATGAGAAACCATAGTCCTTCCTCTACAGGGCAGTATTCACTGACTTTTGAAATAGAACGTGTTAAAGGCAATCTGCCTGGCTTGGAGGCTCTTAATTCTTGCTGTGGTTCCTGCCACTATTAGCAAATGGGCCTGTCAGTCATTTTCAGGGGAAGAGAGTAAGGGAAACTTACTTAAAAGTAAGCCCCTTTGGAAAGACAAAGTTCTGCGGTCAGATGGAGTAGCAGCATATGCATGGCCCTAGGGGCTGTACAAAATGTGACATGTAAGGGGTAGTGAGAAGCCTTCTGGGGGATGACATTAAGCCAGCTGTTTGAGGCCACAGATTTTCCACCCTAGAACCGTGGCCCAATTTGTTCATAACCTCTCAGAGAAAGCCCCAGTGTTGTAACTTAAGATGAAGCCTCGATTAGCCACATTTTGGCACTATGTCAAGGTTGAGCTGGTTCCTCCAACCCCTGCTGAGATCCCTACAAGCTATTCAGAGCTTGAAAAGAAAGTCACACTGGTAGCTCCAAACAGCACAGTTAAGGAAGCTCTGCTGAGCGTTTTGGTGGCCACTGAGGTGTGGATGTGGCTTTATGTCGGCAAGATCATAGGTAAATGTGGCATCACTGGCCAATCTTCAAACATTATACATCTGTTTCTTCTTGATTTATTATTTGAATGTTCTTAGGCCATGTGTGATCAGACTGGTATTTGGATAAAGAATGTCAAAATCAATGTTTTCTATATCAAACACTAAATGGAAAGTCACAACATCTCTTGATGTTAAGTTGGATTGTCTTTTGCTTTAATGATGTTAATATAGTTCTAAATGCATGTCTTTGCTTAGCCTGAAATTGGAAAGGATATATGTGAACATCCCAACCTGGTACATATATTTTGAAGGTTGGAAATATGATATTTATTTCCAGAAAAATTGAGGGAAAGGCTTTGAGAAAAAGAGAACTTGCTAAAGTAAGAGAAATAGTAATACTGTGTACCAAAGTTAAATCATGTCAGTAGTATAAAGAATAAAATTTGGACAGTTTCTCTTTGCTAAAATCAGAGAGAGACCTTTTTGACAACACTTATGTCTGCAAATGTTGGGATACTTGGTGGCGTTCTAAGAATGTATCCTTGTAACATCTTTAATGCCAGGATAGAGTGAATGAGAGCCGTGACCTACATTTTAAATCTAATTTTGATATATGCATTACCAGTCTATTTGGTTTTGTGATTTTTAGAACTTATCTTTGCAAAAGTAAAATAACCTATGGATAGTGAAGCAAGATTATGATTCAGTATCATCCACAGGTCTAAAAAGTAGATTGTGTCCTTAAATAAACAGAAGTGGTTGGCTATGCAAGAAATAGGAGGGGTAGTAAGGAAAATAGAGGTTGTTGGAGTGGCACAGTCGACATATTGTCAACTGATTGGTCGGTGAGGTTATGAGGCATTGTCAAGTTTAAGGAAAAATAGAGAGAACTTAAAATTTATTGAGCTTCTACATGGTGTTTCACTTCATCCTTATTCAGGAGCAAGTGACAGAAACACAACTCAGACCATGTTGAGTAACAAGATGAATTTACTGCTTCATGTAACTGAAAAGTCCAAGGTGTATGTCTCGGGCATGCTGGATCCAGGGATTCAAGCAATGCTGTTGGCCTCTTTTTCATTCACTCTTGTTGAATGTAGATTTCATTCTTAGGCAGGATCTTTCTGCATGGGAGCAAGATAGCTCCTGGTAAGTGTTATGAGGTCTTTTAATGTATGATCTTAGAGTCAGAGAGAGATTCTTACTATCCTAACATTTATGTGCCAAGGAGGTATTGTGATTGGCTTTGCTGGGATCACATGTCTCCCTCTGGCCCAGTCACAGAGTCCAGGTGGAGAGATGTCCTGATGGGCAAGCCTGGATCATGTGCCCACCCTTGTGGTATAGTCGAACGACAGCTTCTTCAGAATTACATAGAGTGGGGGAGAGCAGCTCTCCTAAGAAGGGATGCAGAGTCAACAAAAAAAGTTCTACCTTTTGGGCCTCAATTTCCTCATCTATAAAATAGCATTAAATTGTTTCTAATTTTTGGAGTTATTGTGAAAATTGCATGAAATAAAGTACCTAATACAAGGCCTGACACATAGAAGATTTTTAATTTATACCGATAGTATCAGGAAGAGAGAAATATAATGCTGTAGAGAGGAGATATATTTGTTAGGAAGATTTCAGCTGCAAAATCAGCTACAATGTGAGAAAAATCCAGCTGAAACTGATTTTAACACTACAGGGGATGTATTAGCTCATATATCTGGAATTCTAAAGATGGGGTGGATTTCATGGTTACTTAGGTCTAGTGGGAGAAATGGATAATAAACAAGTAAACAAACACTCCCCCTCCATTACAGATTATAATAAGTGCTATGAAGCAAATGGATAGGATGCAGAGATAGAGAATTAAGTGAGGGAGATACCTCTTATAGAAAGAGTAGTCAGGGAAGGCATCTGTGAAGAGCTGGCCTTTGGGCAGAGGTTTGAAGGTGAAGAAATAGCCATATGCAGAGTGAGCGTTCCCGCAGTAGGAACAGTATATGCAAAGGCCCTTGAGTCGCCAAAACAGAACTTTACAGGGTTAATTTCTAGTCCATTGGCATTGGGCAGCCGTGATCCATGGAGTGTATGGTGTTTTGCTAAACATATGTGGCCATGTTCTAATGCAGGCTGGCTGTGATCATTTATGAGTTTGTGTAGCCGTCTCTACAAATGGCTGCTTCCTTCGACAGGTGGTCCCCAGACGAGATACATGCCATGACGTGCATTTTAAATGAGAATATGTTTCCACTGCAGAAATTCACTGCCAATTGATTGAAATTCATGGAGAGGATGTTTTTAATCCACAGAATCAATCATGCAAAGTTTGGAACATGGAAGTGGGGCAGCAGCGATGCTCTGGAAAGGCAGGAAGTGCACACTAAGGTTTTCACGTCACAAGAACTACTCCCTGCCATCACAACCGTATGGTTTCAGCAGGGAATTGTGTGGGAAACCAGCAGTCAATTTTGTTTTTAGATTGTGACAATTATTTTCCTACCGATGAAAAATTTATGCTGCCTCTCTCTACCTGACTGGGGATAGCCATTGTTCTTGACCAGCTGGTTCCGCCATCTAGTACCTGTGCTAGTTTCTTGTGATTAGTCTGGATAGGGTACGTTATGGTAAAGTGACAAATAAGGCCTGAAATGTCAGTGGCTCAGTATGATAAACAATCATTTCTTACTCTCACCAAGTTCAGCACAGTTTGGGCAAGTTTCCTTGTTATGCTGTCTCTATGCAGACACTTGGGGATCTGAGCTTCGTCCACCCCGTGGTTCAGCCATCGTAGGGTTCGTCATTTGCAGTTGTGCAAATGAGGGAGAGAGAAAGCACAAGTCAAGATCTTTTAAGAATCGTGTCTGGATGTGATGTACGTCATTTTTGCTCATATCCCATTGGCCAGAACCCAGTCACCTGACCCCAACCTAACTTCCTGGATCATCTTCAAGTCCATAGTACTTAAAAAGTAGAAAATAAAATGAAATCGGGTGGACACATAACAGCGTCTCTGTCACAAATTATGTCTGCTTCCCATGGGAAGGTCCCAGCATAAATAGAAATCATTATTGTTGATACTCACTGAGTTCTTATTGAGCTGCAGGCGGTGTGTCTGCCCTTGTCACATATCATGTCTTTTAATGCTCTCACGAGGGTTGGAAACGTGCAGTAACTTACCCAAGTTGCCCAACTGTTAAATGCGGAACAAGATTTAAATACAAGCCTTGCTGACTGGCTTCTGAGCCCAAGCTCTTAATTGCTCTGTCGTGCCCCTGACGTGGTCCTTCTTCAAGTCAGTCTCCTAAGCCCCATCCTGTCACCATCCCTGTTAATGTACGAGGCATTTTCCTACAGGAGCAAAATAGATACTATCAGGAAAGAAGACAGTGGCCCTGTTCAACGCACTCTTCATACAAAAGTGGAGAGAGTATCTGTCCCCCAGTGCCCCATCGGTGTTAGGTTCCAGAAGATCCAGCCTCAGCAGGTGGAATTAGTGGAGTTGATTACAGTTTCTTAATTCCTCTAGTGTGAAATGGGATGGAGGAGTGGGCCTTTCTCTATTCTGAGCACCAACTGTGTCTCAGAACTCAGTAGAGGGACAGTGGGCCTTCAGTGGCTGAGTTCCTTCTGTCTAAAGCTGTGTATTCACATGCATTCCCCAACAAGGCTCCACGTGCTATTTCCTGTGCTGGTGTGTCTCAGGGGACCCTGATTCTAGAGGGCTGATTGCTCAAAGCAACTGCTTGGGGCCATATGCAAACGCAGGATGCCAAGCTGGGCTGCATAAACCTTCCAGGGGTCAGGCATTGCAACGGCAACTTTGATCACACAAAAAGCAGTGTATTGCCTTGTCTTTGAAGCCCAGAGTAGGGTGGTGACACAGACATGGTCCAAAACTGGACTTGCAGGCAAACATCTCACAGTCAGAAGAAACTGAGGGTGAGGAACAGTTCATTTTGGAGGCAGCTGGAGAAAAGGGGTGCCAAAAAATAGCTATCCTGAGAAAGTTCTGCAAATTGGAATTTGTGAATCACTGAAGCTGAAAAACATCTGATTCAGCAGTGCCTCGGGCATTCCAGAAGCTTCAGCCATCAAGCTTTGGAGCCCAGACAAAAGGATGTGTGCAAAGCAGAAAGCCAGATGCGGACCTCAGAACCAGGCCTGCCGATCCGCTCCGAAGAAGCCATGGTTATGGGTTCGGTCCCTGTGAAGTACAGATGGTCCCTGGCAGTGGGAGCTGCTTACACTGGCTTCTCATAAACACAAATAGCTGGGCACCATAATGATGCAGCAAAGAGACATGGGGGCTTGGGGAAAATTGTCTCCCCTTTTAGGGAAACAATCATAATCACATTTCTCAGGTCCTTAGGGGGATCCAGAATAGGGTGACAGTGTTGCCCATGAGGTTAAGTTGGAGCTAGTGGGACTCCTCCTTGTTGAGTAGAGAATTCCAAAATGAAAGGACAGACTAAAAGAGACAAGTCATCCTCCCAAGATTCCAGCGCTGTTGCATCTTGATGCTTTGGCTGGTGTTACACCTGAGGTCTTTCTTTGTCCTTGCGACTTTCATCCTGGTTGTTGTGCTCATGAGCCTGCCATTTCAGCTAGTGCCAGCTGCATTTCTCATAGTCAATGTCCCGAACCTCAACGTTTCCCCCTTCCTCCCCTTCATCTGCTGAACCATGTCTGCCTTCTTCTGCTCCTTGAAGTCTTGCTTGCTTTTGTTTTTAGCCTCACACTCATTCCTTGAATGTAAACGCTGCTGTGATTTCCTAACATGACTGTCTGGATCAGCCTGTACCCTTTACCTGCACTGGGTAAGCTTGTTGTCTGACTCAGTGCCGAATAAATAATTGGGACTCATCCTTTTGTATGTCTTCAAGTTCACTGATCTTTTCTTTGGTACTATTTAATATGTTCTAAATCCCATCAAGTGAAATGCAATATCTTGGGATGAAAACCAAATATCTGAAATAAAATTTCACTAGATTAGTTGACATTTCAGATATTGTTTTTTCATCCCTAAATGTTCCATTTGGTAAATATAAATATATATATATTTATATACATTCAGCAATGTTTCTGTACTCTGGCTGGTGGGAACTTGACATTTCCAGTTCTTGGTTAGGTCCAAAAATTGTTTGGCTTGTAGCTCCCAAGAGATTGTTCTTTTTTGTTGTTTTTATTTTTCTTTCCCCCACACATTAGCAGAGTAGTATTAAGTTAAAAGACACAGAATGTCCCCATGCAGATTTCTAGGGACATATTTCTTTGTATAGTAGCTTCTTCTCCAAGACTCTGTGCCTCCAAATCTAGCTGCTTGGGCCTCACTGGCCACCTGATTTTTGTCACTTGCTCTGTTTGGGTTTCCCCTCTTGGTGATTCTCACCAGAAACTTCCCCCAGGTTAAGCTGGGACAGTCGTAGGGTTTCCCTTGGTTTTTTTTTTTTTTTTTTTTTTTTTGCTCTTTGGTTAGGGTGATAGTCCTATGTTGCTTGCTGTCAAATGTCTGAAAATAAGTAATATATTTTGTTCTGTCTTGTAGTTTGTTTCTTACAGTGAGAAAGGGGTACCCCGTAGGAGTTTCTCCTTCGCAGATAGAAGTAAAAGTTGAAGTTCATTCATTTGCTCAATCACAGAAATAGTTGATAGCAGAACTGGGTCTTAAACTCAGAGATGGCAGACTTTCAAGCTACGCCTTTTACCATTATTAAGATCCTGTTATCCTCCCCCAGCCCACTCCCTTTTTAAAAATCACATTCCAGAAAGAAGGCAGGTAAAAATTCAATCAGTAAAAAGTGAATTGGTTATTCTGCTTGCTGGCAATTCCAGTAAAAACGATTAGGCAGGGAGTGTGCTGTTATAGTTGGCTGCTTCTCAGAGGTGCCCTGACAAAGTGAGCTTTCGTTTATTTTCTTTGTTGTGAGTGAGTGGAGAATGTATGGGGCAGCTCTTCATTTTTCGTTCACTCATTTATTGATTCTATTACTTATTCATCCATTCGAGATTATTTATGGAACACTGACAGCGTTCCAGGCACTAGGCTTTTCTTCATGTTGAGGAGTGAGCTGTAACTCCCAACAGGTTTCCTTTCTCTCCTTGCTCACTCTCCCAAACCTTCACATTCATGATCATGTGAAGAAGGGCTCAGACGGTGACATGTACAGATGTCTCCCTGGGTTCTGGTGGAGCTTCTGAGTGGTTAGGAGAGAAGTTAGGGTCTCCTTCCCTATTAAACTAAATGCCAACGCTCCTGGGAGGAATCACACATTAAGCCATTGTCAGCCAACCGTTAGCCAGCCCGTTAATGTTTCAGGAGAGATTTATTAAGTGCTAACCGAGAGTAAGGAGAGAGAACAACATGAGCCCCTTGGGGAATGGGATGAGATGAGAAAGCGGGGTAATTTTCACAGGAAAGGTGGCAAGGACAGACTCTGAAATTTGGCCTCAAGCTGAGTCACTTACGATGTATCTCTTGCCTTCTTCGGTTTGAGTGTCCTAATAATAACAAAGCTGAGTGATGTTTTGTAGGTTACAGGTCCCCCTACTCTCATTTTTTCCTTGAAGCTGCCTCTCAATAGACCCTGGAGGTAAAATTAATACTGCTGAGGAAATGGAAGCTTGGAGAAGGGAAGTCGTGGTCTTCAGTCATCCAGCTGGTAAGTGCATGGCCTGAATCTGAACTCGGGCCATCTGACTCCAGGGCTTCCGATGCTAATTCTGCTCTGTCATCTGAGCATGCAAAGTTGCTTGTTACGACCAAATAATCTCTGTCTTCGTTACTGGTGCCATCAGTTAAGCATTTTGCATCTGCAGCCCCTCCGCTGAGAACCAAGTTTTTTTGTGTCAAAGGTCATCTGGGCTCTTTCATGTCAACAAGATGCTTGTTGCCAATCTTGGAAACAAGTTATTCTTTGTGGAGGGTTGATTGGAATGAAAGTAAAAAGCAAGTCTGGCCGACTATTGCCTGAAAGATCAAGAAATGACGAGCGAAAGGACACACAGATGTTCTCATCTTGATGCTCTGTACTACATCTGGGCAACTAAGTAGGAAAGAAAGGGCTTCTGAGGAGAAGCAGGAATCGAATGATATCCTATTGTCATTTTGCTGTGGCTGGAAAACGACATGCAATGTATCTGCAAGGCTGTGCCTAAGAGAGGCACCAGCAGGCCTTCAACGAAGGCGAGACGGGTTAATGAAATAAACGCATTTCCTGCGTCTCCATGATTTATATTTCTAAGGCTGTACTACATAGTAATTCAACAAAGCTGAAATGGCAGGAATGTCTGGCGGATTTTTGGGGACTATGGTACTTAGCTCATCGTGGTGGTTCAGTTTTGGTACCGGGGTAAGAGTTAGATACAAAGGGACATCAGAAACAATGCCCCACCCCCTTAAGTCTCTACCGCCTCAGTACAGCCTGCTCCCTCTTAACTTTATTCATGTCAGTGTAATAGGTTCTTTACTGAAAGCATCCTTAAGCCTGCAGTCTCTTTGAGAATGATGAGGTATTCACTGCCCTCTAACCATGCTCCCCACACTTAGGAAGTTTATTCTTCAGTTTATGGTTTTTCTTTTCCTCTCGTTGTAAGAAGAGACTTCAGCTCTGCCCCGGAGGAATACTGGGATAGATCCTCATGACCCTTTTTCTTTGTAAGGGCCCCAGAGACGGAAACCTTTTCCTTGTGTGTGTATGTGAGGCCGAGAAGTAGGAGAGGGAAGGAAAGCGAGAGAGAGAGAGAGAGAGAGAGAGAGAGAGAGAGAGAGAGAGAGCGGCGCGAGAGAGAGAGAGAGAGATGAGCGAGCGAGCGAGAGAGAAATGTATTAATCTAAGCAGAAAAGCTCCTTAGGCCTTGCTTTAGTTTTCATTCTAGTAGCTTTTGTTGAATACATACTCTGTGCCAGTTATGGTTCTCCAGTGGAAATCTGCCCCTTTTGCCCTTTCTGCACCACTTCCTTTGGAGAAATGTCCCTCCCACTGCAAATGAGACCCCAGCGGGGCATCACCTAGCTGTAATTACTTCCACACTGCAGGGGCCATCTCTTCACCACTCTAACTAGTTGGATTTCTCTTTCTCCTGGATCCGGCGATTCGACCAATGTAGGATAATGATAATAATAAAAATATTATAAGGCCAACTTCTAGTTTAGGATTGATAGGGTAACAGATAATTTCACTTCTGCCCCAGGTTCTGACTCTACTGAGAAACCAACCCAGGTGTTGGCTTTGTTACTAGCTTTGTTCCTGATAAAGCAAAATTAGAGACTATAGATTGGATCCTAGGCTGTACTGGGCTTTTGCTGCTTCTCTGTTCAAGTGAACTCGTCAGGCAGTGAAACTGGACAAACAGAGCCTCCCCAGCACAGGGTGCTTCACCTGGGGCCAAGGGAAGAACCTGGGACTCCTGTGGGTAAGAGAGTGACCCAAAATAACCTTGGGTGAACTTGTCCTGTGTTCCTTTTCCGGTCTCATCAGCCAGATAATCACTCTGTGCTAAGGAGAGAGGGGTAAAAAGAAGGATGGGTTGTGTCCCTCCTAACAACATTCCCTCACGGTAAGTAGGCAAAGACTTTCCTCCTTTTGTTAAAATGCGAGGAATAAACACCCTCCGAATACAATCGGCAGTTGGGGTCTCCCTCTGTGTCACGCAGGCCTACCAAGCACTTTACAAAAATGATCTCATTAAATTTTCACGAAAACTCTATGAAATAACGTAACGAGTGCTAGCACTTACTTGGTGTTTATGCCAGACACTTTCCTAAGCCCTTGGCATACATGAGTTCATTCGTTCCTTTCCAGCTCTAGGCAGAGTCCTGGCATGCAAGGGGGTGATTTGAGAGTCTTGTAAAAGGACAGTTTTCAAAGGTGTGGGAGAAGAGTAGAGCAGCGACGGTGGGGGGGGGGACGGGGGGCGGGGGGAGGGGCTGCAGTGCCCAGGGGTGGTTAGGAAGACGTGAGCAAGGGGGCAGGTCCTGGGCTCTAGGACAGAACTGTGCCGAGAGGACCTTGACAGGAGCTGTCATCAGAGGAAGGAGCCAGCCCAAGGCGACCGTTAGGAAAAGCCAACCCCCGTGTGCAGTCTCTCCACCTCCACTCGCTGCATACGCATGGGTCTTCTGGGGCTTGGAACACTTCATTGAAAGATGAAGAGCTTTGGGGGTTTGTCACCTTGTGTGGGGATATGTTTCCTGTCCCAGCCACAATGAGTACTCTTTTGTCGAAAGTAGGCATGTTGGATGGCACCTGCCATATCTGTCCTATGCAGGGAAGGGACAGGTTTCTTCTGCTTCTGGCACCAGGTGGGTGTGTTCAGGCTACTTGCTCTGCCTCTGCTGCTGGAGGGATCCATCCCCACCTCTGAAGCTGATCTTGCTCCTCTGTGTAAGCAAAGTGCCCTTCTATCCCATACTTGACTGTTGTGTTTGCTTGGTGACTCTGATACCAAGATGCAACAGGCAAACTGTTTAGAGTCCTCTCCTGGGATTGGTAACGAGTGCACATGCTCTGCCCGACGGTGACCCTGCAGAGAGGGAACTTGGAAAGGATGATCTTGGCCTCATTCCTCTCCCAGTGCACCCTCTCAGCTGAACTTCAACCGTAACAAGAGGGAAGGGGTATCTATCTGTTGATGTAGTTGACACCTCCAAGGGCTCAGAGGAGGTGGAAAAAGGTAGAGAGTACACCTGGAGGGATAAATGGGAGCTCCTCAGCAGAGGCACATGCTTTAGTGTCTCTTTTTTTTTTAACTAGATAAGGAAACCGAGGCTCAGAGAGGTTAGATAGGGGTCCAAGATGATATCCATAAGAAATGGGAAAGACAGACAAGGACTCAGTCCCCTTCACTATAAAACTTGGGCTCACCATAGTCATTCTGGCCCCAGGGCCTTTGGCTGGACCTTCTTGCCTCTGAAAAGTGATCCACAGGCCTGTGTGCCAGGCTGGAGAAAGGGGACTGACATTGACTGAGTTTCTACTTTGTCCCAGATACTGTAAGAGACAATTTACTCACAACAGGCCTATTGAGGCAGGTGTTACTGATTTCATTCTATGTGTGAATAATCTGAGGCTCAGAGAGGTTATGTAACTTGCTTGAGGCCACACAGCTGTTTAAGGTACTAACCCAGGTTTGTTGGATTTCAGAGCTATGATCTTCCCACCGTATCACGGGGGCAGGAGCTTGAGGAAGGAGAGGCACGGAGGTGTGAGAGGGAGCTAAAGAAGAGACTGCTGTGTAGGATTTTTGGAGACAGTAGGCAGGAATGGAGAAGAATCCAGGTGGCAGTGACCCTCTGGGGCATGGGAAGCATAAGGCATGTGGGCAGAAATCCCAGAATGCCATCTGGAGTTCCATAAAAACCCAAAGCAGCCTTTATCTGTGCACAATCAGGAGAGCAGACGTGTGCGGGGCTGCAGCTTCTCAGGGAAGCAGAAAACCCTCGTGCTTTGGAAGCAGAGGCCGATGTCTGGTTATGTGGCAGATGGGATCGTAAAATCACATGCTGCAGTGGGTGCAGCCAGCTGACTCTCCCTCCTCCCCCCACAACAGTGCTGTCAGTATGGCTGAGACGCTTCTCATCCTTCCTCCCCTGCTTGCACTTCCCACTCCCTCCAAGTTCCTCTTCCCTCTCTCTCCTTTGCTCTCATTACTTTTTGCTTTAGCCTTTGTTTATCTCAATTTCCCTCTGCCTCCTCCCAGGGCCTGGGGATGCATTTTCCCTTTGATGATCTTCAAGCCTCTCAAACGCAATGCCAATGCGTTTAAACCGAAATCACTTGCTTCTCACCTGGCATACGCACTTCTTTTCTTAGCTGGTTTCCCATGTTGCTTAATAGAACCAGATGGGCGGCAGGATGGAAACCCAAGAAGCCGGGCCTCGCTTTCTGCCTCGACAATTCCTGTCCCTCCCTCCATCTCCAGCTGGTTTCTCAATCAACTCTCAAGGTCAGGTCTGCTTCCACTGCCATGGCCCTGGTTTGCACCTTTATTTTCCCTCAAGTGAGCTGATATCCCTGATTGCTTTGTTCCTTCCTCACTCCCTCTCGCACATTGACATGCGAGTCTTCCTAAAACAGAGGACCTCACTCATTTCTAGGTGATGTCAACAATCTTAGCAAGAATTGAGATTTGAGACGTTGCAGGAATGAGGCTTTGGGAATGAGGGTCGGGTGAGCATGCTTAAGGCCCCACAAGATTTCAGCCTTAATGGCAAAACAAACGCCCCAAACCCAAAACAAAAAACCTTTGTAATTTAGGTTCGAATCAGTTAACCTCAAGATGGGGAAATTAGCCCGGATTATCCAGGTGGGCTCAATGTAATCACATGACCCGTTAGCAGCCGCAGCAGCAGAGGGCAGAAAGGAAAGCAAGAGGTTTGGAGAGGAGTCAATGGCTGTTGCTGGCTTGAAAGTGGAGGTGGTCACGGGTCAAGGAAATGGGAACCTCAGCTCTACGGCTACAAGGAACTGAATTACTTCACCCGCGGGAATGAGCTCGGAAGTGGGTTCTTCCCCAGAAAGGTACGTAGCTCTGTTGGCACCTTCGTTTTGGCCTCGCGAGCCCTTGAGCAGAGTTCAGCCACGTCACGTCAGATGTCTGAACTATAGAGTTGTGAAGTCACAAGTGGGTGTTGTTTTTCTAAGTCCCTAAATTTGTGGTACTTCATCACGGCGGCCCTAGCAAACTGGTCACAGAAAACTAATTCTGAGGGAAATGAGCCGGCTTCTACACCCCTGTGGCTGACCAGGGCCCCGTGGTGGGTCCTTACCAGTGTTGTGATGGACAGGGCTCTGGGGTCAAACAACGAAAAGGAAACTCAGCTGATCTAAGCAGAAAAGGAACTTGTGAAAGAATATTGGGCAGCTCCCAGAATTTTCAGGGAGCCTGAGAAACAAGGCATGGAAAACTGAAGGCTTGTGGGTAGGAAGGAAGCAAGGTGGCCGAAACTCAGCCAAGCTCGGGCCAAAGAGCTGATTTATTGAAAAGACTGTGGGTACCAGGGCTGAGCATGGACTTTGTGGCTGCTTTGTACCACAGCCAGGTCTGACCTCTGACCACTGGGCACTGCTGCCCTAGAAAACGTGATGGTCACAGTCAGAAGTGCCAAAATGAATTCTCCCTTTTCTCTGCTTTTAAGGATCCTACTTTGAGCTCTGAAATCTTGGGCAGGTGTGTTTGAATGCTCTGGCCTGGGTAACAAGCCCAGGGATTCAAACACTGGGCAGCTGAAAAATGACTCACAACAAATGACAAATCATTCTACACTATCTCATTTAATCCACATAACAACCCAGCATGAGGCTACTGTTATGTCCATTTATTAGATGATGAAGTTGAGGGCCCAAGGAGGTGAAGCTACTTTCTTGAGGTCCTGAGCTTGTGCTGGGCAGAGCTAAATCTTGAACCTAGGTCACCCTAGTCTTGAGCATAACCGTCAGGCTCTCTCTGCTGTGACTTCAGCTGAGTGAAGGTCAAGGTTCAGATCTCTTCCAAGGAAAGAAGAGACAGGTGGATACTGCCTGGTCTTTGGTTCAGAGGATTCTGGGTAGATGGATTGAATGGGAGCAGCAGCCAGCCAGCCACACTTCTGACCCACTTTCTTGTGAAGCCTGAGCATGGCAGAACTTTATGTTCCCTATTTGGTGAAATATGCCTTCTAACAGTTGTTCTGAGTTGGTCCCCTTGTGTTACTATTGATTGTGTGATATGCCCTCTCTGTCAACTTCCAATTTAGACCAGGGATGTCCAAGACCCTTCTAGAGACCCATCATTGTTAAATCTCACCCTTCTTTTTCTCCTGTCCACTCACACATGATATCAGCGCTCCTCTCCCCTTTCGGTCCATCTCCACCAGGTATGACAAAGGAAATGGGGCAGAGTCCTGGGAATCCCAGTTACCCAGGATTCTGCTCGGATATGACAGACACCAATCCCAGCCTTCCATGGGTTGTGGGGTCCACCTGGTGTGTTCAGCACTCTGCTCCTCATCTAACATCTTTAATGCTGTTCTATCCTCCTGGCCCTTATCCTGCTCTGAGCTAGGCCAACACCAGAAAGAACAAAAACAGCTCTCATTTGGGCCTATTTCCCAACTCTGGTTTTCTGGACCAGGTCCAGGCACAAGCAGTGATTAAAAGAAATTTGAGTTACTCTACTGGTGTGAGGGCCGGGCTAAATGGAAACAAGCCAAGCTCAGACCCTAGCAAGGAAACTCAATTCAAAAGTGCTCGGGGTAACCAGTAAAGCCATCTGTGAGGGCAACTAGTAAACGCTGACAAGAATTAGTTCATTAGACATTTTTTATGATAAATATTCAGATACATATTCAAGAGCGATATAAATACACTTTCAATATTCAAATACATATAAAATAAGTAATATGTAGATATTTGACATTTGTCGCATATCTAGGGTTAAGCAATAGAGTACAGGAATTAAACGTAAGGATGGTTGAACACCTACTATGTGCCGGGTACTCAACAAAATTCTCTAGTCACATCAGCCCTTGAGGTGTGTGGCATCGTTGATATTTTACAGATGCTAAAATGGAGACTGAGAGTATGAGCTAATGTGAGGGAGATTGTTTTCATACATTGTGAAGTACAGTGGATGGACGATTACAATTACCACTATTATGACTAATCACCATTAGCAGTAGTAGTCATGACTGTGAAACAGAGGGTCAATGGTAACACATGTTATCTGGACCACAGCCTATTGGGGTCTCAAGTCAGGAGAGACTACAAGATGATGGACTGAGTCCTTTGTCCAAAACCTGCTTCCTGTATCTATGTAGATACACTCCATCCTAGGTACTTAGCTCACATAGCTCATCCAATCCTAATGGCTACACCCTAAAAGACAGAGATTATTATTATCTTCATTTACAATTGAAGAAACTGAAGCATAGGAAGAGATTAAGAAATTGTTAAGGTTCATATCACGAATGGGGGTCTGAACGTCGGCATCTGCTTGCTTTACCATTAAGGCACATGGCCTCCCAGTCTACTGTTAGCCTTTTTCACAACCTGAGGGTGTAGGTTTGCCAGATTTCCTCAACAAAAACAGCGTGCTCAATTAAATTTGAATTTCAGATAAACAACAAATAATTTTTTAGTATTGTGTCCCATGCAATATGGCCATGTGACAGATGTGCAAAGCCTATTAGACACCTAGCACTTAGTTTGTGCTCAAAAAGCTTAGTTTCCTTCTCCTGTCACAGAAACTACTAGATGCCTGCTCTACTCTTGTTAACTATTTCTTCTCAGTAACAAACCATAATTTCCACATCATCCAGAATAAAAGAAGATATTTCCTCGCTTCCCTTGTGACCGAGTGAGTAGGTTATGTCAAATAAAATGTAATTGTAAGTAGTTTGGTGCTTCTGGAAATTTTCCTTTGAAGAGAGGAAACAAACTTCTTGCTTCCTTTTGGTCTTTCACACTTGTCCCCTCATGTGGCCTGTAATGTAGATGAAATGACTGGCACTCTGGCATTCACATTGGACCATGAAGTGACCTTGAGGCCAGAAGGCTTAGGATGAAGTTGGTGGAGCTGAAAGATAAATGTCAACGTCTCTAGTGATCATGGGTCCACCATGCTTACCCTTGACTGCTTACCTCTGGCCATCTTTTGTGTGTGAGAGAAACAAGCTTCTTTCTTATGAAGTTCCATCCGTGTTAGCAGCAGTCAAATGCAATTCATGCCTGACATGCGTCTATTTGGTAAACATTTACTGAGCACCTATTACAAACCAGAAAATGTGCTGCGTTCTGGGAACAAAAGAATGCTGCCATTTAGCTCACGGTCTTCTCAAGTTTTCTTTACTTAAAACTTAGATTAGAGAGCGAGAAGAAACCTCAGGTCAGTCCACTCATTTTGTTTATTTGACATTTATACAACCTTTTTCCTTACGTTCAGATAATTTTGTAACTCGCACCTCTCAACTCATAGTACATTGTCATCATTAGTCCCTGCAAAGACTCTACCTCACTTTATTTCCACCCTCCCTTTTCCTCATACTCATGTCCATTCTCCCTCCAAAGACACACCCATATTTAAGAATATATCACAATAGATATTCATCCTAATGTGATATATTCTTAACTATGGGTGTGTCTTTGGAAAATATCCAATGTATGTGTTTTTAATTTTCACAAATGGTATTGTGCCATAAATCTTTTTCTTCCCTTACTTTCTCACTCAGTACTATGTTTTTGTTTTAAACAGAGATAATACTAACAATAAAGCCACTGAGTGATGTTCAAGAGTTCTCTGCAAAATTTCTTGTATTCTTGTTGTGGAACTTAGATTGTATGCCACTAAGATAAATAGAGAGGATATTGTGTTCAAAAGTTTGTTTTCAATTTTGAGGTTTGCCTTTAACCCCTCTTTTTAGTTTTTTTTTTTTTTGAATATGTATCACACATACTTCAAAAGACAAAACTATGTTAAAAATGCCACTTGGAGCCATATCCCTCCATCTCTACCCCTCCACCTTATTTCTGGACCTATACCATTATTATTAGTTTCTGATTTTTCTTTGTGGCAATTTTTTTTTTTGCTAAAATAAACATTTACAGTTGTACATATGTATATATACTCTTCTTTCTCTTCCTTATTGCATGAACTATAGCACACGTGTAAACTATACCTTGTTTTTCTTTCACTTAACGATATATATCATGGAGTTGCTCCCAATCGGCATATAGAAATCTTTTTCATTTTTCTTATGATCGCACAATATTCCATTGTGACAATGTACAATAGTTTCCACAACCATTTTCCTACTGTTGGAGATTTAGTTTACTTCCCTTCTTTTATTATTACAGATAATGCCACAGTGAATAACCCTGGGCACACGTTGTATTTATGGCGCTGCATTTTCAGTGTCCCTTCCTCAAAATGGACTGACAGAATCATAAGACAAACACTACATCACTTTATGAGAGGTTTTCAAATTCTCATAAGGATTTTATCACATGAGGTAATGTATGAGATGCCAGTTAATGGTGGTCCTGCCAAGAGTGAAATCAAACTTTCATGTTTTTAACAATCTAATAGGTGAGAAATGGTATCTCACTACAGATTTAATTTGCATTTTTTTTTCTATTAGTGAAGTTTTAGGTCTTTTCATGTGTTTCTGGCTGCTTGCTTGTTTTTTTATGTTAATGGTGCATCTTTGAGAGCTATCCATGATGTTCTAGGAGTGTATAGTTTGTTGCTTCTTTTGCTGCATGGCATTCCAGAGACTACATTCATTTATGTTTTACTGTTATTTCCCCGGGCATCACCATAAACTTTACTGTAAACCAGAATTTCTTTGAGATGTAGGTATCCAGGAGGACATAAGCATTTAATTTCATTCAGGGCTGACAGATTGCATTCTGAAATGTCTCTAAACATTCACCTTTCCACGAGCATGGCAGACAGTTTTTACTTTCATATTTGCTCATTTTACAGATCAGGCAATGCAGCCTAGATGGGGGTCACAAAGTTTGCCAGTGAGAGCCAGGATTGGAACCTTAGTCCTTTAAAGCCATATTAATTACTGTTGACTAATGCCTTAGTCTGCAACAATGAATTAATTCGACAACCATTTATGGAGTGCTTACTGCATGGCAAGATTGGTGCTGGGCCCTGGAGATGCGAAGAGGAGGTTGTAGTCTTGGAGGGGAGATGAGTAAATAAGCACATGACCACAGTCCGGATTTATGCATTTACTTCTGCAAATGTGCACAGGTCACGTGTACGGTCTGTGTGAACTGGCCGAGCCAGCCTTTTTTTCCACTCTTGCCCAAGTCTGAACAAGATGAAAGAGGCTGGTGGTTTTGTTCTTCTGCTTTCTCCACAGCCCTGTCCTGGTCACACGCTCATTTTATGAGGTTCCATGCAAGTGTTTCCATATTAGAAAGGAGGGCCCACTAGTCTGCCACAGTAAGAAGCTCTTTAAAAAGTTCAACCCACCCATAGGACAAAAAACAACAAACACACACATTTGTGTGGGCATATCTTCTGACAGTGCCCTCCGGACTATGAATTTAGGAAAACTGAGTTTTTCCTTTTATAGTTTTGTCCAGCTTGACTCCCATTATTCCACATTTTCTTTGAAAGCAATTAGATTGGACTGGAGCAGAATCTCACTTTTTAATGCCTGGGGGCTTTCTTAGCCTTTTTCTTCCCATGTTTTGAAAGATAATATCTTCTGAACAAAGTATTTGTTAAATTATAACCAATATTCCTTTCCTGTTACTTCTGATTCAGATATATAAATAGTTTTGATTATGTGATAAAATCACATTTTAGAATGGCCCAGACAGCCAGTCATAGATTCTGATCGGCATCTGGTAAGCAGTGTCCGTGTACTTGGTCTTCGAGATGAGACCTGGAAATGTCAGAAATAACTTAGACCTTTTTGGCTCCATATTTCTGATTCTGCCTGCCTACCAGCCTACCAGCCTGCCTGCCTGCCTGCCTGCCTGCCTGCTTGTCTGTCTGTCTAGCTAGCTATCACCTGCCTAGCTCAAGAATTCCTTTAATGTCATCTATGACTGTCATCAAATAAATTCAAAACTCAGCTGATGGAATCTTCTTAGTATGGCATCATGGTTAAGTCGTGGCTGTGAAGTCGGACTACCTGTATTTGATTCCCAGACGTGCCCCTTGCCAACTGTGTGACCTCAGGCGAGTTACTTCTCTAGACCTGTTTACCCACCTGTGATGTATCTCTAACACGGGCTCCTCTTATGGGTCTGTTGAGATTAAGAGAGTTAAAGAGAGAAGCAAAAAGTGCCTGGTAACTCACAATGTACATGCTATTTGTGGTGGTAACAGTGGTGGTGGTGATGATGACGATGATGAAGAAAATGACTTTCAAAATTATATTTTATTTTCTATCATGTTATTGCTCTTATTACTTTCCTGTAATTTGTATTTCCAAGGTGTCCATCAAATTCTCCAAACTTCGTATGGCTTGTCTCCTTGAAGGTTTTGGGGTCTTTGGGTTGCACATTTTACCACCAAGATTATTCAGTGGTTTGAACATTCATTGCTTTAGTCTAGATCAGTGGTTTTCAACTGGGACAACCCTTCCCACTGCCCTCCGCCCAGGAACATTTGTCAAGATCTGGAGACATTTTTGGTTGTGAGTTTCAATAAAGGCCTCGGAGTGAGACTAGATTCTCGTGTCCATTTCTAAATAACCCACTGTGACTATGGGAGTCTTGTGCTCAAAGCATTCAGGTCTCTGTCAGACACCCACCTTAAACCTGGGGGTGAGAGTGAGGGCAGGTGGTTCCCCAAGGAAAATCAGGGAGCTGTTACCAGAAAGAGGGGCACGGAAGCTGGGCAGGCCTCACCCACTTCACAGATGAGGAAACTGAGGCTACCTCAGGCTAGCTAGTTAATGGAGCTGCCAAGTTTCGGGCCAGGTCTAACCCCAAAGCCCCTGCTCCCTCTGCCACACACTGCCAAGGGCATGCTGCCCCCTCACCCCATTTCTGTGCTCTCTCCTCACCACACTTCCTGTTCTCCTGGTTCTGAGGCCCTACTTTTATGCCCAGGATGTCTACATCTTTGTCTTAATCATGGTCTCCTCCATCCACCCTTATTCACAGGTCTTTACAAGTGATGAGCCACCTTGCTCTCCACTGTCTTGTTTCAGCTGGTTCTCATCATAACCAGAGCTAAGTTGATCTCGACTGTTACCGACGTGCAAACCACAGCTCAGGGGACCTAAGCAGAGGCCCATTGATGATGGTGGCATGCAATGGCTGCCTAATGATGGCATCATACCCTTGAACATAAACTGTCTCCCTACAGAGTGTTTCCCCATTCTTTGTTCCTGAAAAAGCAGCGGTAGGTAAGTTAGCCGTGGATTGGATGGCAGACTCCTGGATGTGCTGAGATTGACCTTGGGATAGATGAATCTACTCACCAGCCATGGGCAGCTCTGGATCACCCCCTCCGCCCACCACTCCAGTGAGGTTGGAGCCTGCCAGGAGGTAGGAAAGCCGAAAGGGTGTTCCATGGGGGCGACACAGTCCCAAGAGGAAGGAAAGAAGAGGTGAGGTGAAAGGAAGGGATGGCGGGGAAGGGAAAAGGGTTTCTTTTCAACCTCATCAACCAGTTTAAGTCACCTCCTCTCCCCTGAGAGGGGAGGGGCAGAGGAGCTGAGAGCTTACCCTGGGGCGAGGGATCTACCCCACCCCCAGCATTCAGGCTTGTTGATGCAGAGCCCTGGGCTCTGAGATCATGTGAGGGTCTAGGGCTGCTGTCTTGCCCTGGCCCTCAAATTGTTCACATACCACAGATGTTTGAGGGGAAGAGCAGGGGAAATGAGGAGAGACAAGCAGTTGGGGGTGTGAGGAGGAGGGAGGAGAGAGGAACACACAGAGGGCCTGTAACTCCAAAAATCCTTTTTTTTTTTTTTTTTTTTTAAACCAAGCATAATGTCCTGGTTAGCTGCTCGGGCTTTGGAGTCCGACAAACGTGGATCTAAATTGCAGCTCTGCCACTTGCTGTGGGATATAAAACACACCATATAACCTCTCTACGTCATTGTGCTCATCTGGAACACGGTGGGCATGACATCAATTTGCTGTGGTTACGAGGATTTAAAGAGATAGTGCCTATAAAATGCCTAGAACACAATAGGTGCTCAATAAAGCTATGAGCAAAATCCAGTGTCCTCATCATGGCCTGTAAGCGCCACGTGTCCCGGACCCTCCTCTCTCTCCCACCCCATCTCCTGTCCTCTCCCTGTGGTTTACCGCACAAGGTGCAAACGCTCTGATCTCTCGGTCCCACAGACAGCCCAAGCCCGTTCCCACTTCGGGGCCTTTGCATGCGCTGTTCCCTCAGTGTGGAGATCTCGCCTCACAAACCTTCAGCCTTGCGGGTTCTTCTTCTCACTAGGCTTTCACTTCCAGGGGTGCTTCCTTTCATCTCCTCACCTAAGCTTTCTCTCCCTCACACCAACTCCTCTCTACCACAGCACTCTGTTTTAGAATCTTTATCACTACCTGGGATCCTCTGAAATTTTTGTATTGCCTCTCTTCCACGAGGATGGAAGTGCCCCAGAAGCGGAAACCTCTTCGTGCTGCTCACGTGGTGACCCCGATAGGTGGTACTCAATAAAATCTCCCCAAGGAGTGAAGGGTGAAGGTGATGGTGGCCACGGTGGCAGTGACAATGAGGAGGACTCGTTAATCTCCTCCTTCCCAGGCTTCAGAAATATTTTTCTTTTCTGGCTTGCCTCTCGCTGCATCTTCTGGGCGTCTTGAGTGTAATAGGCAGATCCGGTTTTAGAAGGCGATGGCTCAACCTTTGGGAGGAAGGCAGGGCTCATGGGAGACAATGACGTGAGGCAACAGTGTTTTCTTGGCGAGGCCTGAGATTCTGGAGTGAGTTTATAACATGCTATCTAATTGTTACTGCTTGCCATTGGACATTTACGTATCTCTCAACGTAGGACAGGATCTGTTACAATGCCTTTTAACGAATTTGCTAAGAGCTTTCCAAGTGTTTTTTACTAGCTATTATTAACCTGGCAGGCGTACACCTGAGTCAAAAAATGGAACACTTGCATTTTGTGGGAGTGGAATGCTTTCGTTCTCAGATGTCTGAGTTCATCTCTGCTGGTTGTATAAATATCAGAGAACAAAATGTCAAGGGCAGTGTTTGACTCTTCCCCTGGATTGGGGGTGCAGGGGTTTAGATATGTATGAGGCACAAAATCTCAGAATCAGCTAAATAGGCTCTGAAGGAATTCTTAAAGAGATTCTGTCCACAGCTTCTGTAGCTCGGTTGGCCTTTCTAGGGGTCTTTGTGTTCTTGCATATGTCATTGCTTAAAGCTCTAGGTATTGTCACCACTCATGGCATAGCATCTGCCATTTGTCTTCAGCACTGGACTTGGAGCTTTTTGAGGGCAGGGACTGCATCCGAGTCATCCTTTTAACCTTAACACAGGACCTGGTGTGTAGTCGGGACTTAATCAATGTTTCGTGAATGTATAAATAGGATGAGCGTAAGTAAATAAATAATCGAGAACTTCCTAGTGTAGGCACACATCATATGTTGAGGAGCGATCATCAAAACTCAGACCACCTATCAGCAGAAGCTGGCTCTTCCCTCTGTTCAGGGCCTTGTCAATGGGTCCTTCCCATTTTTAGCCACACCCTCTCTCCATGCCAACATGACCGAGAACAGGAAGAAGACCTCAATCTGCCAGTGGCAAACTTGTGAGTCTCTTCCTGACACCAAAAACCCCAGCCCAGATCATAGGGATGAGGATGTTTTTCTGTTAACTGGCTCTCGGTCAATTCCTTGTATATTACTATAAAATTATATTGCAATGTAATTTTAGGAATGTCAAAAGATACATTTCTGAAATAATAAAAACATCTGTAAAGATGTGTTATGTATGTAACACATGCCTCCTGAAGCATAGTTAATAATTATGGACAACAAGAAGAAAATAGAAATCACCTGTAATTCTACCATCCAGAACTAGTCACTGTTATTCATTTAGGATTTTAAAATATTTATAGATACCGATCTATAGATATGAATTACCTGTACATATATATAAGTCTGTAAGTGATTTTAATAAACATGGAATCAAACTATACTACAAACTATAATAGCTAATGTTTATACAGGACCTTCTATGTGTAGGTATTATTCTAATGTCTTGTACATCCTAGCTTACTTAATCCTCATAATATCACTGTATGCTAGGTATTAATATAATAATCCCCAATTTAGAGGCAAAGAAACTGAGTCACAGGGAGGTTAAATAAGGTGGCACAGCGATGAATGGTGAAGCCAATATTTGACTCCAGATATGTTTTTTTAAACAATAGATGGGAACAACTTACCTTACTAATATTCTTCTATAACTTTAGCTGCAAAGTTTTCTATTGTACCACAATTCATTTAACCCAGGGTGATAGACAGATGTCAAATCATGCACCGCATTAAAGAAGAAAAAGAAACTCATCGTCGGTCTCGTTCCAAAATTTGAGCATGAGCTAAGATGTTCCTGTATTAGTTTGCTAGGGCTGCTGTAACAAGACACCACGAAAGAGGTGGCTAAGGACAGACATTTATTGTCTCACAGTTCTGGAGGGCAGAAGTCCAAAATCGAGGAGTCATCCGGGCTGGTTTCTTCTTATGGCTGTGGATAACGAATCTGTCCCAGGTCTCCCTCCTTGGCTCACATATAGCCACCTTCTCCCTCTGTCTCTTCACAGCGTCTTCTCTCCTTGTTTGTCTGTCTCTGCGTCCAAGTTTCCCCTTTTTATAAGGACCAGTCATCTTGAATTAAGACCTACTCTGCTGGACTCATTTTAATTTGATGACCTCTCCAAATAATATCACATTCTGAGATACCGGGTGTTAGGTCGCCAACATAGATTTTTGGGGTGACATGATTCATTCCATAGCAGTTCCCAGTCAGCATCATAAAGACGTTAGTCCACATAATTCCTTTTTTATTTGTCTTGATGGAAGTACCGACGTTTCACAATTGTAACCTGCTGTGCACAAAATTATGAAATATGTTAAGGACTTAGAAAATTAGCTAATATATCAGAAGGTCATATGCAGTGGGATTTCTAGTTCAAAAATTGGAATATTTCTAAGGCCTTCGATACTCATTGCCAAATTTCCCCTAGAAAGACCGACCCCTGACCCCTAATGCTCTCAATTAAGGGAACAATATTCCTCAAGGCTGGGATTCTGTTTTATTGCTTTTTTGTTTACTAGGCCATGCCTGGCATCTATTAGGTGCATAATACATATTTCCATGTAAAACAATTACTTCATTGTGCTTCATTTTTTAAAGCATGATTATGTCTCAAATATTGTATGGGACACACATATACTGAAAAAGTTATTCTTTGTTTATCTGAAATTCAAATTTCAACAAGCAGCCTGCGTTTTTATTTGCTAAATTATTTGCTAAATTGGCCAAGTGGGAATAACAACAATCCCTCTGTCTTGATCACTACCCCGTGATCACTCATGACAGTCATCCATCCAATGGCTGGCATGGAGTGGGCCCTCTTCAAAAGTTAATTAACATAGCCGTTTATTTCTCTCTGTACTCATCACGGCAGGCAACTACCACTTATTTGAGCACTAATGAAGTCTCAGACATCTTAGAGATGGTATTTCTGATCTTCACAGCAACCGAGCCTGAGGACTCCCAGAAGTCACTGAGGGGGAAACTGATGGTAGTTGAAGCTTCCTGGCTGTGTCGGGATGGAGCCAGAACAATTCTGTCTGTTACTGGTACTGAGTAGAGGGGAAAATTGTGGCTAAAATTACAAATTCTTTTCTTTAAGGAAGGTGGGGTATGGTTAAATGGACTAAGGCAGAGAGAGCTGTAAAACAAACAAAGAAAATGCCGATTTCACTAAGTTCTCCACAGTGGTGAAAGGCCAACCCCACAGGGCATTTTTGTGGGCCAGTTGTGAGGGGTGATCTTAGCTGATGAGGGACTTTTGATCTTATCAGTCGTCCGGTTGCGTCAGTCCAGCAGCATTGGGGGTGTGTGGAGGGACTGGGGAGGACTCTTTACTCCAGCCAGCTGGTAACTGCATGCTTAGAGCCAGACAACCCTTCAGGGGAAAGTTCATTCCTATCCTCGTGTTGCCATGAGGAACTTCTGCCCCACTTTCCAGGAGACAAAAGTATTTGGAAGTGAAGCATTTCTTACCTTTTGTTCCCTCAATCTTCCCCCAGTGGATGAAGAGGGCCTAGGCTGCTTGGCGGAAGTGGGAGAAGGACTGAGTGTTCGCTCCCCTTATCATAAAGGCCTGTCTGCAAGATGGAAGCTTTCTCCCGGGGTCCCCACACAGGGCTGGCTGGGTGGCACACTGCACCACTCTGTGCATCCAATTCACATCAAGGTTGCAAGTGACACTCCTTGAAGTTGAGCAGGGTGCCTGCCCCATTCTCCTCAATCCCCAGTGGGGGAAATACCTGTGGTGAGGGCCCAGAGGCAGGCATTAGAAGCAGGTCTGGAAGTCCACCCTCGCTGTCCCAGTGGAAGGTTTTGGCAGGCAGAATAATGACTTCCACCCTCAAAGATGTCAACATCCCAAATCCCAGAACCTCTGAATATGTTACCTTATGTGGCAAGAGGGACTTTGCAGACATGATTAAATTAAGGCTCTTGCATATTCTGGGTTATCTGTAATCACAAGGCCCTTCTATGAGAGAAGGTGATGTGACGAGGAAAGAGGCAGGTTTAAAGGCGTTCAGCTGCTGGCTTTGAAGAGGGAGGAAGGGGCTGCAAGCCCAGGAAAGATTCTCCTCTAGAGCGTCTAGAAAGCAACACAGCCTTGTGACACCATGATTTTAGCCCAGAGGAATAAATATGTGTTGGGTTTCTGACGTCCAGATAATAAATGTGTGTTGCTTTAAGCCACTAGGTTTGGGGAATTTGTTATGGCAGCAACTGGAGTGGAATGCAGATGTGGTTGGTGTTACGTAGCAATTCCCCTTCTCGCTGCCGTTTGGTCAGGTCTGGTCTTCCTCGTGGGAGGGGTTCCAAAGTCTAGATCCAGGGTGTTCATATGTAGCTACTTAAATTGAAATGGAATACTAATTGAAAATTCATTTTCTTAGCCATGTTTCAGCTGCTCAAGAGCCAGTGTGGCGTGTGGTTTACCTATTGGACAGCACAAATACAGGTTATTTTCATCATCCCAGGAAGTTCTATTAGACAGCACTGGGCGGGACTTAGGGGGAAGTTGTAGGAACCCATTAGCCCTTGAGTATTTGCCATGTTTCCAACTGGCCAAAATGAAGAATATAGCTGAATAGCTGATGGTTTATCTAACCTCTGTATTTATAGATATAGATGTATTTTGCTCTGCGGGCAGTGAGGCAGAGGTGAGATTGATCCCTTTAAGTCCTAGCACAGCTAAGACAGGACAAGGGTGTCATAGAATCGAAAGGGAGGAGCCCAGCTGCCGGGGACCAGAGGATGCCAGGCTCGGCACACATTAGGGCTTCTTGACTCCCAAGAGAGACCTGGGGAGAGGAAGTGGTGAAGTCCTTCAGACGCAGAACCCAGATGGCAGCGGCATTCCCAGAACCCCTGAGATCCAGATAAGATCGCCTGGAAACCTCATTCCATTGCTGAGCAGTCTAGTTCACTTCTCCAGACTTCTGAGTCTTCTTTGACATTTTCAAGACCATTCTCTCCTTGAGGCTAACCTCTCTGTGCTCCGTAAAACCAAACCTGACTTTCGGCTCATTCACGGATTTCAATGCAAAAAAACTCCCCCGGGTCAAGCATTTGAGAGGCAGTGTAGAGTGATGGTTGAGCACGGGGATGCTGAAGTCAGACTACCCAGGGCCTGTCACTTACTAGCTCTGGGAATCTGGACAACTTACTTAACTTCGCCGTGCCTCAGTTTCCTCCTCCGGAAAACTGGGATAATCGTCGAGTTGTTGTGGGGATTACGTGGGTTAATTTGCGGAAATCCCTAAAACGGTTTCTGGCACATAATACAGTTTTAAAGGGGTTGGTTCATCCGTGTAGGTATATTAGACTTCGCTGAACATCTGGGGTTCGCGGAGAGAAATCTGATCGCAAACAATTCAATATCCAATTCGCGTCATGCCTGGTTTAAAAATCTGTTCAGCTCGTCACTGAAGATTCTAAATGAGCCCTCTGCCGTATGTGGCACCCATCCCTTGTCTTCCCTTCTTCCTCTTTTGTCTTTGGCTGGGGATCTCCAGGGTGGGGAGGGGAGTTTATAAGGCACGTTCCTGATGGCTCTTTTACAAGGATTTTTTTTTTTCAATTCAGATTCATCATTCTTCATGTGTTTATGCCAGTGGCATTTCAGGCAAAAATAGCGGCGTTATCTTTTTCAGAGGAAGTGGGAGGCGAGCCCTTCCAGCCACAGCCTATTGGCTGCAGCCGTGAGTCAGTAATTCCTGGTCCCTTTTCCACAGGGGCTGGGCTGGGGTGGGGGGCTGTACGAGAGTTGGTCTCAGGTTTATTCTGGGGTGTTGCCTAAGCCCAGCGGAAGCGCCACCCTTCGAGTGGTGCACATGGGAGGAACCGGCATTGACCTCAGAGTGAAAAGATCCAGATTCTCCCCCACTCCCAGCTTGGCTACTTACCTGCTCTGTGTTCTTGGACAAGTTACTTCCCCTCTCTGGGCCTCAGTTTCCTTACATGCAAAACACTGATAATAGCTACCTTATGAGGCTGCTACTACAATTCAGCATAACAGTTTATTTAAAAGGCAATAATGTATTTGAAAAGCCTGGTATACCGTCGGTGCTCAATAAACAGTAGTTATAATTTACCTTAGCACTCACATCATTGTTACGAAGTCGGTGTAATTGCCCCATTTTTACTGAGCAAATTGCCACAGACCTCAAAGCTAAATACATTGGAGCCAGGGCGACTGGCCCTCTGATTCCAAGTGTTACAATTTTCTTTGTCTCTTCTGTATTATACAAATGAAATGCACGAATACATTCTTTTTGTGAAAACGCAATAATTTAGAAGCTTACAGAGTGAAAAGTGAAGTTCACTTCCTCACCTGTTGACCTCAGTCTCCTGCTCAGAGAGAACCACCGTCAACAGTTCATTACGGATGAGTGAAGTCCATTTTCTGTGAAGCCTCATCACAATTTCCACACGCACTTTTTAAGCATGAATGGTATCTGTCTATCTGTTTATATAGCAAGTTCTGCGACTCATTTTTGACGCTTAGCTCTATGCCTTGGAATTTTCCCCACACCTGTGTTTATAACTTTGCAACCTTTTTTGTTTTTGTTTTTGTAATCATTACTTAAGATTCCAGAACACGGATGTATGATTATGTAATCAAATTTATAAATGATTTCTCTATTGAAAAAACGTTTGGATTGTTTGTAGTGTTTCAGTTTTGAGCTTCGCTTGTGCGTGTTAATGTGACAGGGCTTTCAGTTCCGATGCAGTCAGATGTCAGTCATTCTTCTACAGCTTCCGAGTTGTGTGTCGTGTGTAGGAATGTCGTCCCCCATCTCCAGGTTGTAAAAATGTTCTCCTCTGCTCTCTCTGGTATATCCTCATCCTAGAAGTGGGACCCAAAACATTGCTGGAAGTAGGGCCCAAAATATTGTCACTTTAAATGTAGGCGTCAGTGTTATCACGTTGAAGATGAGAACTAATCGGCAATCTCTGGTTGTGTTGTATCTGAATTCATTTGTTACAGACATTCTTGATAGTTTTGGTTTGGGGTTGAAGTCTAATGCCTCTGGGATCTATTATTTTGAGTGCCATTGGGTAGGACCTAGTTTTATTTTTTCCTTTATAAGTCAGCAGTTGTGTCAATACCATATATTGGATAGTCTTTTCTTTCCTCTTAAATTGTCACTTTTATCATTAGAGTACATCTTATATTTGAGCCTATTTCTGAAATCCCCTGTTCCATTAACATATTTGCAGGCTTTATTATATTCGTTCACCTACTTTGTTCTATTGCCCCATACTTGAACCAATACTACCTTAGCAAAGAATAAGTGTTCAAATAATACAATAAATATTTTTGAACAAGTTAACGTAAGTGAATTGCAATAAGAGATGTCTTCATGATTTTTGTATTTATTAGGGTGCTAAGTCTGACTTGTTAATATTCATTTGGGATTTATCATCTAGCGTAGAGAATATGGACTATGGCTTTTTATCCGTGTGTTCTCCTTATCTAGCTTTGGCACAAGTGAACGAGTCCCTGATCTTTCCAGTGGGTCACACATCCTCTCTGTTGCCTTTCCCCATATGTTAGTGACGGATTTTATTGCGGCTGTCGTGACAGAGCAGAGCAGCCCTGGAGCATCAGTGAGAGGATGTAAGTAAAGAAAAACTCCAATCCTGATCCTGGATGAAATCACTGGCAAGCGGCGAGTGGAGGAGAAGCATTTGCAGGCTGGATGATTCAGCTAAAGGGAGGAATGCAGGCAACAGGGCTAGAGATCACAGTGTTGTGAACTTGCCTGAGGCGAGTGCCAGGATACTAAACTCCACACAGGTGAATGTGTGTATGTGTGTGTGTGTGTGTGTGTGTGTGTGTGTGTGTGTGTGTTGTTCATCCATCTGTCTGTCTTTCTACACATGTTTGTGATAAGCCTATATGCTTATCACAATGTGTAGTGTTATATGTACATGTATGTAAACACGTGAATGAGTATATGCCTGTGTGTATATGAATATATATACGTAGGAATCTATGCGTGGGGGGATGCTTGTGTGTATACTAAAGAAATTTCTGCCTCAATCCAGGGCTGGCCAGACAGAGATCGCACAGGGACTACTGAAAGCTTCATGGGTTTTCTGACTGGATGGATCAGTGGACCAATATGAAGGACAGCTGAGAAAGGCTGAGGCAGGAAAAGTGAGGCACAGGACGGACAGTGTGCTTTGAGAAAGCGATCTAATATCACTTAACCTTAGTCTCCTCCCCACGTAAAACATGGAAGAGACTCCCCCCTGCCCTGTCCCCTCATCCCTCCTGTCTTCAAGCCTGGTATGACACTCACATGAGCTGCCATCTGTGAAAGTGTCTTACGGGATGAAGGGGAAGGAAGTGTCACCAAGCTCTGGTTTCTTGTTTCCTATCTGTGCCGTTACCAGCAAGGTAGAGGCCGTGACATGGAGGCCTAGGAACAGCTCTGTTTCGTTTGCACTGGGCTGTCCAAAAAAAATGTAGGTACGTGCTTTCCCCCCAGGAGCCGGTGTCTCCTGTCCCACGTCACAGGGCTTGGACAGCCTTCTAATCAAGCTAACTTCACGGCTCTGTATCCTGTGGACAGAGCTGTTGGCTCCTCATATCCCACCCTCCCCTCAGCACACAAACGAGCCAAGACAGACAAACAGCATCTCTCTCCAGAGCAAACACTAGACACAGAGTACCGGCTGTGGAAGTCTGGTATAACATGAAAACTTCAACTGCTCTTCCTTGTTGAGTCTGCTAGGCTGGCAGACTCCAATACCTTTCCCTCAGTTAACTCACTATATTTGCAGGTTTAAAGGTTCCTGGAGCAGCCCCGTCTTGGCTTCTCCTGCTTTAAACGCTGCGGTGTGGGCAGCATGCTTTGCAGCATGCTTTGCCGGCATGACGCTACCCATGTCACCTGACAGCTGAAAACCGGACAGCCAGAAGATGAGGTAGCAAGGGAGACTGGCCACTTCTGAGTATGAGGGAGTGATGGGGGAGAATGCTGTCCAGTAAATGGTGTTATAAATGTCCAGTCCGGTCATAGAGCGTTGAGAGGATATTAGGGTTCTTTTTGATATAAATGATGGGGGAGGGGGTGGGGAGAAAGGAAGAAAACGAATTCAAATTAGCTTAAAGAAAAAGTAAGATTTGTACTCTATTTCTTTCTCTCTTTGATCTTTTCTCTTTCACTGCATTAGCCTCATTCTTCAGCCCCTTTAGACAGGTTAACTTTGTGTAATGGAGGAAGATGACCACTAGAAACCATAACTTCATACCCTTCCAAGAACCCCCGTAACAGGAAGTTATCTGAGATTGCTTTAGCAGAAAAGTCTCGGTGAAGACTGATTTGCTTGACTCAGAAAAAATGTTCTGATTCACCATCCTGGATCACTGGCCCACTCCTACAGCTGGAGTGGGGGGATCGGCCATCCCCAGATAATGCTTGGAGTGGGGAAGAAGCACATCCCCAAATGGAAGGGATCCTGCTTGGACAATCGAAATTCATGTTCACTGTGCAGTGGTCCCCAACCTTTCTGGCAACAGGGACCAGTGTTCTTATGAGAATCCAATGCCTGATGATTTGGGGTGGAGCTGAGGCGGTGATGTCAGCGCTGGGGAGTGGCTGCGAATACAGCTGAAGCTTCACTGGCTTGTCGGCTGCTCACCTCCTGCTGTGCGGCCCTTTTTCCAACAGGCCAAGGACCGGTACCAGTTAGCAGCCCGGGGGTTGAGGATGCCTGCACTATGAGAAAAATAAATGCTGGCTCCATTAGAGGAAATGGGCCCCTTGACTTAAATTGCTTTCTGAGCCTTGGTGGGCACCATTTTCCATTGCTCTGAAGCCATCTCAGAGTAGAAGGAATAAGATGAAGTTATTGTATCGTTGATGTTGAATGTGCTAATCTCTCCATCCTTGTCACCTTTCCAAGGACCCTTGCAATAAGACCATCACTGGAAGTTATTTATGCATGTCTGCGTGTCTGTTTCTTTCTTGAGATCCTGAGAACCCAGGCTGGAAGGACCAGCCTAAAGTGTGTCTGGATGTTGCCTTCCTTCTGGTCTGATCGCAGGTGGGAAGAGGAAGCTCAATGTTGGATGCAAACGTTTGAGGAGGCCACTGATATATTTTGTCAGTCTATTAGATCCAATCTATTTGGATTCTGGAGAGGTTCACCCAGCTGGACATTTCATTCTTATGAGGCATCAGTAAGGAAACTGGAGATGTTATTTATGCTGGAAAACAGAAGACATACAGAACCTGCCGGCCAGTGATTTTATCTATGGGAAAGACTGACCCATGGAAGTATATTAGTCTACTCAGGCTGCCATAACAAAATACCACAGACTGAGTGGCTTTAACAACAGACATTTATTTTCTCACAGTTCTGGAGGCTGGAAGCCCCAGATCAAAGTCTGGTGGGATCAGTTTCTGCTGAGGGCCCTCTTCCTGGCTTGCAGACAATTGCCTTCTCTCTGTACCCTCACATGGTGGGGAGCTCTCTGGAGTCTCTTCTTATAGGGACACTAATTCCTTTTGATCAGGGACCCACTCTTATGACCTCAGTCAACATAATTTACCTCCTTAAAGTCTTACCTCCAAATACAGTTACATTAGAGACTGGAGCTTCAACATATGAATTTGGGACAGGGGAGCGGAAACAAACATTCGTTCCAAAACAGGAAGGGACAGTAGGTGTATTCTTAATCCTACTGAATCTTAATTTCCTATGATTATGTGTCAAGAAACTGGGCTAAGTGCTTATGTGAATTATCTCAGTTAATCTTTTCCACCTCTATGAAATATATTATCATTCCGTCACTTTTACATAAGAGGCAACCAAGGTTGAAGACAGTGAAGGAAGTTACCTCAGGTCACAGAGCTAGTAAGTGGCAGAGGCAGAGCTTGAGCCCGATTCCACCTCATTAAAAACCTACACTCTTACCTGGGATGCTTCCAGCCACTGACCACCTGCCCCCACTGAGGGTCTAAACCACAGTTCTCTTTGAATGGCCAGGTTTCTTGGAGGAATTTGAGTTTCAACGTCTGCCTATTTCATACAGCACGTAGGTTTTCAAAATGATTTCTTATGGATCAGGGAGTACCGAAATCTGCACAATCAAAGCCCTTGGGGTTTTGGTTTGGGAAGCAGTCTGATGTACC
This sequence comes from Eonycteris spelaea, assembly GCA_003508835.1. Lineage (NCBI taxonomy): Eukaryota > Metazoa > Chordata > Mammalia > Chiroptera > Pteropodidae > Eonycteris > Eonycteris spelaea. The sequence goes on from PUFA01000023.1 coordinate 5,685,551, forward strand.
CGAGGGCCTTCACCTTCAGATACACCCTGCTCCCCATCCCTGGTTAGGCCACGCTCTTAGCGGTAGCCCTGCTCTGACGTGGGGTAGCATCAAAGTTCTTGGTGTGATGGAATGACATCAGGAAACAAAATATGGAAAACTCACAAGTTCATTGTCTTAGTGCATTAGAGGTGGGTTTACCATGACGCTAATGAAGCTTCGGGGCCTCTGGCTGGCCCTAGCTTTGTGTTTACATAGCTGTATGTTTTCAAAAGACATCTTAACTGCAGTGGCTAAGACTACTGTCTCTTTTCACTTCACCTCCTTTCCTTCACATTTCTTGGGTTGGATGGTGTTGGGGTGAACACTCTTTCATGCAAGGTGGTGTTGGATGGCCAAGCATATTGTAGATGCTCAGTTTTGTCTTGTTTTTCTCAAATTGTATAAGCTTCAACCTCTCACACCCCCAAACTGATCTGCCTCTCCTTTCTTATCATTACTGGTTCTATGACTCAGAATCTGCTTGGTAAGTAGCCACGTTCCTCTGAGTGATCGGTAGGATGAAGATCATTACCTCTGCTTTCATGTCACCCTTGGGATCCCTTTCAGCTTTAAGAGCAGAGTCAACAGCCAGCAGGCCCTGGGCGAGCATGTGCCTGACCTAGGTGCCTCTCAGGAATGAGCCTATTATTCATTAACGAGCCTGGTTATTTTATGGGCCAATTACCTTGGGGGGCTGTGCAAGGGAAGTTCCAACATTGTGCTAGGCTGCATCCCCGCTCCTCATCTCTCTGTTCTCCCCACTGTAGTTTGGGTCTTTGCCACTGTTTAAATTTAAGCCGATTTGCTCTCCCAGCATCTGCAGTTTGATTATTTGACTATTGCCTGGCTCTTGGTCAAACCACTGGGGAGCCCACTAGCCAGTGATTAAATCTGAGCCATGATTATAATGGTTTTATTTTAGTTGGGCCTCTGTTAATGGGCCCACTGGTATTAGAGTACAGTGTTATTGTAATGAGGTATTAGCCTCATAGAAATAATCATGCGAAGCGAGTGGGCTGAGAAATGCCAGACCCACGGAGTTGATTATTTGGCCAGTACATCTTGATATTTCATTCCATTGTGAAAGGGAGAGTGTGTGGGAAGAAACGCGAGGAGACCGGCCATTACCGAGCACCTACTGTGTGTTAGGCACGCCCTAGGCACTTTTCCGTGTTCTCCGTTTTATGTTGTCACGATGCAGCATAGTAGCATTATGAGCATACCTGTGTTTACAGAGGAGGCACAGAGAAGTTAAGAAGGTCGCCCTTAGTCACACAGCTAGAAATGGAGGAGGCACATGCTGAGCAGCCTATTTAACTTCAAGTGCTCTGTTTCTTTCACTGTAAGCTGATGGATGTGCGCGTACCTGTAAGGCACTCCCAACTCCTACATGTGTGTTTTTTTTTCCTGTTTACTTTTGGTCTCGGTATCAGGAGTGCTCTGTGAAAGGTGCTGTGAGCAGGGAGGAAGCTGTGAAAAGTAAGAATATAGATAGGCGAGGTCCTTTGTAGGAAGAATCACCAAGATCGTTTTGAAGGCCACTGTACGTTATTGATTGTGTTTCTTGACTTCTTAGTGAGTGCAATGCAACCCAAAGAGAAGAACCGACTCACTAGCTCAGAAGCAGGGTGTAATTCCAGCTGTGCCACTAACTTCTGTGTGCCCGGGCCTTTCTGCTCCCTGCCTTCTTCTCCAGCATCTGTCACCTACCATTCTCTGTCTTACCTATGCTGCTTTAGTTTCGCAGCAGGCCAGGAATTTATTTGGTAAGTGATCCCAGGAAACGCTGATCAGGAAGTGAAGACATGAGAAGGACGGGAAGAAAGCGGATAAAGGGCGAGTCATTAAGTATGGTCACTTTTGGGAACCTGGAGCATACTCCTGCCCGGGGACCGTGGGAGCCGGTGTAGAGCGCGCACTTCAGTTATTCTACCCAAGGACCGCGTGACTGTGACTTGGAGAAAGCCTCCAAGAGTCACAAGTTCGTAGTGTGGGAAGGCTGGCTGGCGTGCAGAGTGTCCACTGCCAAGAGGCTCTGGGCGTGTCACGGACAAGATTCTGACACAATGAGAAAATAGCAAGCGTGATTTCTTTTTACGCCACTGGAGTAGGGTTTTCTATTATTTGCAGTGAAGGGATTCCCCAAGTGAGGACTCGTCTCAGGGCACTTTGCTTTCTTTTAGTCTGGTGAACATATCGCACGTCTTCTTGAACTGGAAAGAGAGCCCCTCATTTACGGCCTCTGCCTGCCCTCTTTCCCCTCACTCCGCCCCGTGACGCTTCTGCAACCCTTCAATGCAGTACAATTTCCGAGAGGGGCTGTGTCTCACCAACCCCTCGAAAGTGGTTTCCCCACTACTCTTGGAACCCAGGTCTGCCAAAATCCAGACAAAATAACAAGTCCAGTTTTGTTTTGTTTTGTTTTGTTTTAATGATTAGATTCAACAAGCATAAAATCACCTTGTCAAAGGCTTCTGAACACTTACTCTTACTTGGTGCCACACTGACTGGCACCAAGTTTGCTCTCCACCCTGGGCCGAGGACCACACTTTGAGTACTACAGCTTCATACGGCTCTGGCCAGTGTGTCCATTAGATGGGACTCCCGTTAGCTACTGCTGCATAAAACTTCCTGGCTTAACACAACCATTACTTTATTATCGCTCATACTTTCTTTGGGTCAGGGATTTGGGAAGGGCTCGGCTGGTCAGTTCTGGTTTGGGATCTCTCATGTGGCTGCAGTCAAGGCTGCAGCAGCTGGGGGCTGGTCAGGCCTCTCTTTATGTAGTTCCAGGGCCACGTGGTCCCTCTGCAGAGGCTACATGGCTGACTCAGGCAGCTGACTGCTGACACAGAGACATAGATGGAGACCGAAGGTGTCAAGAGTGAGTGTCACAGTGGGCAAAGCGGTGTTCAGATCACCCTTTCGGAGCTGGCCTCAGAAGTTATGTGGCATCACTTCTACATACTCTACCTATTGCAGTACTCACAAACACGCACCCATATTCAAGACCCCACCTGTCGATGGAGGCGTGGCAAGATTTGAGGAGACCAGGTGAGATGGTAGATACGATTGCATCCATCTCTGGAATATATAATTTGCCTTTTCTGGGATGGCAGACCTAGGGTGGGGGGCAAAGGATGAAGGCAGAAAGCCTTATTAGGAAGGTAGTCGGGGTGAGAAGTGGAACAGGATGACGTCTAGGCAGTGAGAACGAAGAGGAGGGGGCTGGTTTGTATTTTGTAGGAAGTAGATAGAAATCACTGGGCAATAGTGACCAGGAAGTGAAGAGTGGAGGAGAAACTGGAACGAAGATGTGCCAAAGATCCCCGGCTCTGCCGTTTGGGCAGATGGTGGGTCATTTGCGGAGTGTGAGGGTGTAGGAGGACGAGCTGGAAGCAGGAGTGGGCTGTGGGTGGGTTTGGCTTTGGCCATGTGGAGTTGGATTCATATTGCCTGATTCATGAAAATTCTTCCAAGTGTAAGACTGAGCAACAGTGTGGAACTTGGAAAAGATTCTATCCAGCTCTTAGAATCTCTGCAAGAGAATGTGTCAGGTACCCAGACAAAACTGGGCCACAACAGGGCGGGGTTATATGGCAGACGCAGAGACCTGAGTAAGGAAACTGGTGACTGCAGCACAGTGCAGGGTTTGCCAAACTTGACTGATTGTCAGAATCCTCTGGGGAGCTTGTTAAAAATAAAAATTCCCAGGCTCCACCCAAAGTCACTGAATCAGAATCTTTGGAGGAGGGGCCTGGGAGTCCCTATTTTTAACAAGTGCCCCAGGTGATGCTGATGAGCAGGCAAGTTTGGCCAACACTGGAGAAGCGATTGCAGGGCTGTGCTGTTGCACAAGGCAGGAGCAGGCAGGAGCATCCTTCACATATGCAAAATGTAAAAGGAGCCCCCTGGCGCAGTGCTTAACTGTCGCCCTGGGTTGAGAGCTCAGGCTCTGGATGCACACAAACCTGAGTGTGCACTGGGGCTCTCTTGCTTCCTACCATAGCTCTTGCTGCGATGATCTCAGTGCATTCTCAAAACAATTCTCTGACAACAGTGAATGTCGTACAATTCATTTAAAGTCTGTTACTACCAGGAATTAGTATCAGGTTCCCTATAGGTTAAAGAGTGAGGTTCCACTAAGACTGCCCTGACTTTGGATGCCCGACACAAGTGGGGGTCCCCAGGCTATCCACAATCTAGCCCATATGGCTACAAATTTCGGGAGACCCCTAACTCCCCCATTTGATAATTCACCAGAATGCCTTAACAGAATGCTAGGAAAGCACTCTACTTAAATGACCATTTTATTATAGACGAAGTGCTACATAGGGCAAAATTTGCATGGATCCCAGTGCAGAAGCTTCTGTCCCCAGTCGGCAATGATTCCTGTTTAAGTTAGAGGACCACTGCCCAAGAGCCTCTGTGTGCAATCGAGTTGTCCGAGCCGTGAGAGGAGGCTGGAGACACTGGATCAGGATGTGGCAGATGCCGTTGGCTTCCTACACTACAGCCATGCATTCCACTTTGTATTTGCTACCGGGACAATGATTCCGTTTCAGGTCATGGGTGGCTGTGCTGCTGTGGAGAGCCGCGGGGATGGGTCATGATTGGTGAAAGCCAATCAGAGTCCTCTTCTACTTGCCACCACATACATATTCGAGTGTGGTCAGGTGGTGTCATGCTGGCAGGGAGACAAGAGGGGAAGTCATCAGGGGTGTTTGGGAGTGGCTATCCTTGTGGAGTAAAAAGATAAGGAGGAATCACTCTCTTTTCTGCCTCTGGACCTTGTAGTCAGTGGGTGATACTTGGAGGTGGGGCAGCCATCTTGGGAATTTCATGAAGGGAGTCAGCCTAAGCAGACAGACCAACACGATGAGGATGGCACAGTGGAAAGATGTCCCCATCTTCCCCCTCAAATAAAAAGGTTCTTGATGACATCACTGAGACACTGGATTAATCCAGCTTGAGCCACTCTCCCTTAGGAGCTCTTATTACACTAAAGGATGTCCAATGGGACATTTTTGCTCTTGACTAATGTCCCCAAGCTGAGAACTGTAGGCACCTCTTCCCTCTCCCTAACATCATACAAAGGGAGGTACTAGACCAGGGTTCCTCTATCTTGACGCTCTTGTCATTTTAGACCAGATAATTCCTTGTTATGAAGGGCTGACCTGCTCATTATAGGATGCTTAGCAGCACCCCAGTGTCTCAACCTTTTAGATACCAGTAGCACCCCTTGAGATGTGACAACCAAAAATGTCCCCAGACATTATGTCTCTGAAGGGGGGAATGTCTCTGAAGGGGGGAAGGCACAACATTGCCCCAGTGGAAAACATGGTGCTAGACAATCCAAGTCAGGCCAGTCTCAGACCAGGTCTGTGGATCTGTAGCTTCATTCACTCAGCTAATGTTCAAGAGGTGAGACAAATGAAGAAAACAGGAGGAAGGAGGATTTCTGTACAGAAAGTTGTCAGAGCCAGGAGTTCCCTCTTTTCATCTTAAGCCAAAAGTTCTCAAAGAGAATTCTTCGCTGAGAACAGGGAGGTCCACCAGGAAAGAGACAAGTCTGTTGCCACCACCCCCACGCTGACTGAGCTGTGCAAACTCATGGACTCCCAGCCTCCGCTGAGCAGTTGTATGTAATTAGAGAGCTCTTGAGAGAACTTTGGGATGTCTGGGTGTTTGGGGAGATTTCAGGGACTCTTGCCAGACTCTGGCCTGGAGAAGTTTCAAGATGAGAAGCTGGTTTGAGTGGCATGTGACAAGACAGTAAAGGGCAAGGACCACAATGGCAGGGAACAGATGGGAAAGCCATGCTGAGTCATCATGGAAGGACTCACCTTCTCCATGGAACTGAGAGGCAAGGTGAGGGTTGTGTGGGGTGTATAGAAGGAGGAGGTGGCGATCAGACAGTCAGGGTGTCTTACCTTTGCTAGAGAATGGTGCAGAAGTCCCCAAGGAAAGCATCTCCAACAAAATCACAAAAGTTCCTCCATCTGCTATACACATGGTCATAATGCCAGCACCAGCCTAATCGGATCTATCTCTCATTCCTGTTCCACCCCTGCCCTGGAGGGACCAGAAATGACATTAGCAAGTGAGAGAGCGGCTGGAGCAAGGGATAGAAAAGACTCTCCCATCCCTTCTCCTCGCCGGAAGCTTCCTAGCTGGGGTGTGGCTAGAACTGAGTGGTGAAAGGGACCAGGATGTGAGGGAGAAGCTATAAGTTGGGTGAGAAGTTAAAGTTTCAATATTAGACTGAGCTGAATTTTCCTTACCTGAAAAATGAGACTGTTAGTTAATCACTAATAGTAATCAAAAAAGCTAAGGGCTCTTCTCAAGATATCATCTATGGCAGGGTTGGCCAACTCTCTCTTTTTGAGGGAGATAGATAATAAACATTTTAGGTTTTGTGGGCCATTGGGTCTCTGTTGCAATTATTCACTCTACCTTTGTAGCATGAAAGCAGCCACAGACAACGTGGAAATGAATGGGGGTAGAAGTGATCCAATAAAATGTTATTCACAATAATAGGCAGCTGGTTGGATTTGTCCTCTGAGCTATTGTTTGCCGACCCCTAATCTAGAGTTTCACAGATTGGGGGTGAGCAGCAAGCTCCTAGGGAGGTTTTGAAAGACTAAAGTTCTCTTCTACTTAGCACCCCTCTGAATCCAGCATGTTTGATAAACCAGTTCCATAAATGTGTATAATTTCTTATCACTGAAGTTACTTTTCTTTTATGGCCGATTTAGAGACAGAACAGCAGCAGGGCACCTGATCGTGTAGCCATCACTATCACCATCATCCCTCTAAATATTTTGCTTGATGGGGATTACTTGAATTTGGTTAGAATTAAATTACTACAATTTAAATTGTAGTAAAAAACACAAAACATGAAATTTACCATCTTAACCATTTTTTAAGTGTACAGTTAGTTCAGTTGTGTTAAGTGTATTCGCACTGTTGTGAAACAGAGTTCCAGAACTTTCCATCTTGCAAAACTGAAACTCTATACGTAATAAAGAGCCACTCCCTGGTCCCCCCCTCATAGCCCCTGGCAACCAGCACTCTACTTTCTGCCTCATTTGTCTATGTAAGGTCCCTCATGTAAGTGGGTGGGGTCATGCCATATTTGTCTTTTGGTGAATGTCCTCAAGGTTCATCCATGCCGTACCATATGACAAGATTTCTTTCCTTTTTAAGGCTGAATACCATTCCATTGTATGTATATACCACATTTTATTTGCCTATTCATCCATCAATGGACACTTAGGTTGCTATTACCTCTTAGCTATTTTGAATAACACTGTTATGAACATGGGTATGCAAATATCTCTTGGAGACCCTTCCTTCAATTCTTTAGGATATACAGTGGACCCTTGAACAACATAGATTTGAACGGTGTGGGTCCACTTATATGCCGATTTAAAAAAAATAAACATGGTCAGTCCTTCATATCTGTGGGTTTTGCATCTGTGGATTTAACCAACTGTATTTTCTCATTCCCATCCACAGATTCCCAACCACAGATCAAAATACCATTTTCAGTCCGTGGTTGGTTGAATCTGTGGATGTGAAGGGCCAGCTGTAGTTTTTGGGGGAAAGTTACATGTGGATTTCCGACTGTGCAAGTGTCAGCAGCGCTGCCCCTGCATTGTTTGAGGGTCAACGGTACACCCAGAAGCAGGATTGCTGGATCATGTGGTAATTCTAATATGATATTTTGAGGAACCATACTGCTTTCTATAGCAGTTGCACCATTTTACAATCCCACCTACAGCGCTGTTCGTTTTTGCTTTAAGAAAGTACGAGTGTTTATTTTTATGAGGGAAAAGCGTTCTTTTCCCTCTCTCCGCCCAACTCCCTCCAATCTAACTAACACGTGGTCATCCTTCAGGTGTAGATTTCCCTTGACAGGCATCCCCCGGGCCCTGCATCCACTACTTCTCCTTATGGGAAACTCTGCAAGCTTTGGTCGGCAGCTCGCACGTCTCTTTCCCAGAGCAAGTTCTGCAAGGGCAGATCAGGCTTGCCTCCTTTCCTGCTGGGACCCTGGCTGGGATGACAGCACCCAGCAAGGGCTCCCTAAACGAGTGCTTGCTGACTGAATGAACTGCAGCCTCCCCTCACTCTGGCTTCCTTCCAATGTGGGCTTCTTCCTGTCTTTCTTCTCTGGCTCTGTTTTAAAGTGGCCTATTGGAGAAAAGGGCATGGATGATGAAAGTGTGCATGGAAAAAGGGGATGAGGAATTTTGTGCAAATGAGCCACATTCAGCGACAGCATATTCACCACATTCTTTAGAAGCCTGTGAAAATCTGGCAGACAGAAAAGGGTTTTGTGAGTGGGTGTCAAAGGATGAGCACAACCATGGACAATTTTTAGAAGTGGGAAAAGGGTGAGGAACTGCTTTGTCCTTTAGATAAGAGAGAAAGATGTCTTCTGATTTTAAAATGTCTCTCTTTTAATATAAAGAGCCCAATGAATAGTTTAGGACTATTTTCTCTCTTGGAAAGGCAAATCTACTGGTTTAACATCAACAAAAAGGCCTCTTCTGCAGTGAAGCTATGTCTCTAGGTGAGATCGTAAGAAAGTCTGCTCCATATATCATATACTCAGGGGCAATCATTGAATGTGAAAAAATCGATTCTGTGTGTGTGTGTGTGTGTGTGTGTGTGTGTGTGTGTTCAAAGCATTTTTATTTCGAAGTAATTCCAGACCTATAGAGAAATTACAAAAATAGTACAAAGAATTCCTGAATATCCTTCACCTAGATTTCCCCAAAGTTAACATTTTACCATGTTTATTTTTACCATTTTCTGTCTCTATACATATTGTCATTTAAAAAAAAATTACTTGAGAGAAAGTTGCAGACATGAGGTAGAGGGCCTCTACTTCTAAATACTTCAACGTGTATTTCCCCAAGAAACAAGGACATTCTCTTCTAATGATCAAAAGCAGGCCAATTACATTGATACAATTGTATTTCTAACCCACAGACATTATTCAAATTTTGCCAATTGACCTAAAAATGTCTTTCATAGCTAAAGAAAAAATAATACAATTTTCTGGTTCTGGATCCAGTCCAGGATCATGTGTTGAATTTGATTAAATCTCTTCAGTTTCCTTTGATATGGAACAGCCCCCTGCCTTTGTCTTTCATGACCTTGACGTTTTTCAAGAGTATGGGCCAGTGATTTTTTTTTTTTTCCCTGAATGGCCCTCAATCTGGGTTTATCTGATGTTTTCTTTCTAGTAAGGTGCAGGTTTGCAGCTTTGGCAGGAATAGCAGAGAACTGATGCAGGGTCATAAAGACTGGTTTTTCAAAGGTGACTGTTTCAAAGGTTTGGCACTCACGAAAGATTGCAAGCATCACAGGGCGGTTAGGATCTCGGGCTTTTGAATCACTCACTAGAGGTGCATTTTAGGAGTGTAAACTTGAGAGCATCACTTCACCTCTCTGAGCTCCAGTTTCCTAGTCTGCAAAATGGGAAGAGTGGCTTACCTTTATTGGTCACTCACTGTACCCAGAGGTTGTTCCAAATGCCTTCTAGCTAGAGGCTCATGTAATCCTCAGACAACCTTTTAACAGAGGTATTTTTGAACATTATTATTCTCCTTTTATAAATGAAAAAACCAAGACACAGAGAGGTTAAACAACTTGTCCAAAACCACACAGCTGATATGTGGTAGAGGTGGGCTCCCAACCAGTTTACTACTGCGGCTTTAGAGACCGTTGACTCCTTGAAGTGATACTTTAAGAGGTTGCTTATGAGGACTGCAGAAGGATATGCAGAGGAGCATCTGAACCCGTGCCTGGCTCATAATAAACACTACATGATAATCATTAGTATCTTCCTTTATTCCATGTGTTTCTCATTTTATTAAGGACCGAATCGAGGAAGCATTCCAACTTGATGACATTAAAGTGATCAGGGACCTAAGGCTATCCCGAGTCCAGCTGACATTTATGAGGCCCCTGGGCCTCGTGAAGCAATGAAGTCAACCCTGGGCTGTGTTAGGGGCGAGGGAGAGGAGGGCAGTTCAGCATCTGCATTTGGCCATGGCTCTGGCAGGCACAGATGGTCACTGCCCAGTGGTGGCTGGGCCTGGGGAAGGAGGCCTGGAGAAGGCACCGCCAATGCCATTTGCACTGGGCTTTGGAAGGCTTTCAAGGTGCCTTATCTTAATGGCATTTTTTCAGGCTCTCATAAAGTGTGTTTGCCTTTCCTAAGTGCCGGCTAGCAAGAGGAACGAGAGAGGAAGCCAGATCAGATTCTGCTGGGTAGGAGCACTGATGCTTTGGGATTAGAATGTGTGATGTTGAGAGGGTGGAGGTGGTAGTCGCAAGTGAGCCGAGTCCATCAAATTTTTACAGCGATAATCGTCCCACGGCCATTTTTTCCCCTTGCTTAGTTGAGAGAGATATCAAACTAATGGTATCTTATCTGTGTACAGGACAGGATTATTCAGTGGGTTCAATGGGTAAGTTTCAGAGTTCAATAAACTCCTTGAATTATATATACAGAATTGTGAGTGAACCTGTGTGTATTTACCTGTGTTTCCTAGGGAAAGATTCTCAGTTTTTATCAAATCCTCGGTGTATTCTATTACTTAACACAGAGAAAGAAGTTTTAAATTTTTAGGGATCAGGGAGAGAGTATGAGAGAGAGAGAGAGAGAGAGAGAGAGAGAGAGAGAGAAAGAGAGAGAGAGAGAGAGAGAGAAAGAATATGAATATTATTTTATTATAATAGTTATGTAAGAAGTTACTAGGAAACCATTGACTTTGCAAGTTATAAACATTTTCTTCTTATAATAAACAGACCTCATGTTATTATTTAATTATAAGAACACAGCTGCCTGTATGTTGGGAAGGGGTGGGGCTTAGATGGTGTGTGTGTGTGTGTGTGTGTGTGTGTGTGTGTGTGTGTGTGTGTGTAGGGAGGGGTAGGGATATGGGAGAAGGGGAGGAAGAGAACGTGGGTGGAACAGGCCTCTCTAGAGAATGCAGAGACTAGGAATGTGGGCTTCTTCCTGTCCTTGAAAAGGAGCACAGACATTCCTGCAGGCTGCCCTCAGTTGATGTCCCAAGATTATGATCCTAGATGGCAATGGTACCCACAAGGTGACAGAACCTGCCTTTATTTACCTAATATTGGATGCTTGAAGATTTCTGCTTCTCTTCAAATTTACAAATCTCACAAAGAGTCATGTCCCCTGAAATGAAAAATGAAAGTAAAATAGGCTGTTTAGTTATTTAACCTCTGCTTCTCAGTGGAGCCCTTTGCACTTCTGGGGTCTCATTCTAGGTGTGGCTCTGGCCTGCTTTTTCTTGGCCATTGATTCCCTAAGGCTTAACTCAAATGTCATTTCCTTTCTGAAAGCCTTCTCATTTAATTATTAAGTCAACATTTAATTATTATTATTTTAAACCAATATTTATTGGGTGCCTACTATGTGCCAAGTACTGTGGGTGAGGTAAAATGGAAATGTTTTCCCATTTCTTACGTTTCTTTCCGTGTAGGAGAAGCTCTGCTACAGCTCCTGGCCTTTCAAATTTTTGACTAGTGAGTTTGGCGTAAGGAACTGGGAATGGTGTCTCAATCCTTTCTTCCCTCTTTCTCTGGTATGTAATCCAGGAAGCACACATCTGTGTGGCTTCTTCAACAATTGAGTTTGACGTGATCCAGGTGGGTTATAGGTAGTAAAACTCCAGCACTCCCTGCGACTGACCAGACAGGTAAATTAGTCTGATCCTAAGGTTTAGTATGAAGAAGTCTACTTGCCCACAGACCTTATTTTCTAAAATCAGCTTATTTCTAAATTCTATCTTTCAACAAAGTTCAGAGGCAGAAAAAAGAGGACACCATTCTCTGGGCTTTCTCAAACTTCAACAATAGTATTGAAAGTAAAATTCTGAACGGAATTAGTTTATCTCCTTACAGTGCCTTTCTTAAATCTCTTTTATATTATTTATTACATTGCCATAACGATCCATTTATATAAATCTTCTAGACTTTCCTTGCCTCTGATTGTGCAATTTGTATACTGGACAAAGGTATCTGGACTGGGAGACAAATAGGAGCTAAAATGAGCCAGTGTTGTACTGGTCATTTGCTGTGTTTTCATCTGGGGTTGCATCAGCTCAGATGGCGAGGCACCTTTTTCTAATTCGCACAAAAGCTCCTTATGTGCCAGCAAAACCCTATGTCCTTGTATTTGATGAATGAACAAATGTGTACTCTTTAGCTGGGCAGCATTATTGCTTTATCTAAATGTAATCATCCAGAAAGGACTGAAATCCAATTAACTCATTTTTATTATCCTTTGTAAAATACAAGAAGTCAATATGCCAGCTAAAACCAAGGCAGAATTATGAAGGTAGGGAGTATATCTGCTTTTCTAGGTCATTCTCTTAATTTTTTATATTACCATTTCTATATTAATTTTCTATATTATTATTATTATTATTATTACTGCTACTACTACTGCTGCTACTACTACTAGAAAATAGATTTAAAAAAAAATGGATTTGAATTCAGAAAACGTAAAATCTGAACCTTTGTTTTCTCATATTTTAATAGAAATCCTGTGGATCTCAATGGGTTTTGGTAAGGACAAAGCAATTCAGTCTATGTGAAAAAGTATTGCATGCCATAAATTCACACAGATGTTAGGGGTTATTACTATCATTCCTTGGCAGTAATAATTATACTCAGGACCATTTGCCAGATCAATTAGTGTGTAAAGACACTGACAATGTTGATTCCAATGATAACAATGTAATATGCTTATTTCTGAAAAATACCATCTCTTCAAATTATTCATTTTCCAACAAGTTTTTATAGGTTTTGCAACGTAATTTGAAGGGGTCTAAACCTATATGGTCAAGGGAATTCCATTTAGTATCTGTACTTCGTATGCTGCACATGTGTTTATTCTCTTTCTGTCGCTTAGTTATTGGTCAAAGGGGAGATTTCAAACAGATTCTACTCGAGGAAGCCATTCCGCTCATTAATGAGTATATGCCACATTCTAAGTGGAGCGGGAGCATCCTTCTGCTGTTCATCCATTTTAAAGTCCTTGTGAGAGTATAACCCTTATGATTTTGTAGACTAGGGCAGAAAATCAGGGTTACCTCTGATAGGCACGGTAGAAGGCTGAGGATAGAGACATCAACACTCACTCTTTGTGTTTCTCCATAATCTTTCTGATTGTAGTTCCCAAGAAATATATAGGACGAGACATCCAGAGTAAATGCAGTTTGTAGTACAACCTCAAAGGCAAAAGCAAAGCCAACACAGGATCACCAGAAAGTTTGATTGTTGAGGACATGGGTACCAGAAGGAAGTTGGAGGTATCCAAGTGCTGAAATTAGCCAGGACTGTGTTCAGATACCAGCTCTACCACTTCTTTGCATTAGACTCAGTTATCTTGTCAGTAAAATGTGGCTGATAGTACCCACCCCATAGCACTGGGAGAAAGATCAAGAAAAGGAACACTCTTAGAACAAAGCCTGGCAAGCAGTAAGCACCCACTACGTGGTTGCCATGATCGTAATTATTATATCAACAGAAATGTCTTAACTAGGAGTTTCTGGACACTCTAAAATGTAAGACAGTTATACTGGTTAATTTCCATGATGCTAGGGAGGCCAGGTGACCTGAGCTTAAAACCCAGCTCTGCCACTTAACCAGTTGTGTGAACTTGGACAAGTAACTCAGCTTCCCTGAGCCTCAGTGTCTTCCTTCATACATGGTAATAAAATCAGTATTGACTTCTTATGTTTTTGAGAGGTCTAAATTACATGATGAAAGCAAAGAGCTAGCATGTTAGATACCACGTGTGGGGCAAGAGCCCTCAGTTCTATTGTGTTTAACCTGAGCCTTGAAGTTGTTACTGGAAGGGAGGGAGAGCATGGGGGGTTCTGGCTGTGGGTGCCTGGAGAAGTCAGAAGCCCAAGCACCATCTTAAGGTGCTGCCATATACCTGAAGTTCTTCTCTGGCTCCAGAGGCTTTGAGATTTCCCAGGACCACCATGTCGTCAGGCCACAGTGTCTCTCTAGAAGGAATGGGGAGGACCAAGGTTCATGACTAAAACTTTGGAGTCGAATAGTTTAATTCCTATGTCTATCCCAGTATCCATGGGATCTTAGGAAAATTATGTAAATTTTCTGAGCCTCAGGTTTTATATCTGTAAAATGCAGAAAATAATACCTACTCTATAGAGTTGAATGAAGATTAAGTAAGAAATGCAAAATAGGTAATGCCTGGCTTGATAAATGGAAGCTATTTTCATTAGACTAGCAACATTCATTTAATCATAAAATTTAGTGATCAGTTATTGAATACTCACTTTATGTCAGATACTGTGCCAGTTACTCTGAGACCACCACTGATTGATTCCATGAATTTGAATATTTTCTGTATGTTAAGCATCACATTAGGTGCTTATCTATCAAAACTTTCAAAAGTCTGGATAAACTATCTCTTGCAACTCTTTAATTCTACCACCCTGTGAGACCCCCATTATGGACCAGCTTTTCTTACTTAATTCTTGCAACAAGCATGATGCCAAGAACTTTATGGACAAGTGAAACTATAAAGAGTAAAATTTGGCTCTACCAAGGAGAGGTCTCCAGCCAGGTAAAGCCATTTTGACACCTCTGTCTTTCTTTCTTTCTTTCTTTGAACATCATCTACAGGTGAGTTCTCTTTTGTTATGTATTCTATGGTTAAATGAATTAATTAATTGGACAAACATGTATTGTGTATCTACTATGTGCAGGTCATAGCACTAAGTTCTACTTGGAATGTAATAAGGAAATAAAATATAGTCCCTAACTCTAGAAAGTTCTAATTTGGTGATGGAAATAAGGCACTCATGAGAAGTCAAATAATAATATAACAATGTTTTGCTGAACAAAATGAATGCCTGAATGAAACAATGATGTTGAGAAAGTATCATAGGTAAAAAGCATGGACTTTATAGACAAATAGATCTGACTGAAGCCTGTTCTTAGTCTTGACTTTGCTAAGACATTTATCTCTTTAAAGTTCTGTCATCTTTAAAATAGGAAAAGACATGGTGAGTACTTACTGAGGCGATATTTATAAATGCTTCACACAATCCCTGACATAGAAAGGAATGACTTTAAACCATTATTATCAGATGAATATTATCAGTATGATATTCATTCATAAACCCTCCCCTCCCCCGTGTGTGGGTATGCATGCTTGTCTGTGTCATTGTGTTCATATGGCTAGACATTTCACTTGTCATACATGAGTCAGTCTGATCAGAGAGGTTCAATCAATCATCCATTCGTTGAATAAATATTCACTGAACGCTGCTTTGTGTCATGCACTGTCCTGGGCACTGTGGATACAGCGGTGAGCAGTCAATTCTAAAAGTTGAACTCTCTGCCCTCACGGAGCTTATTTTCTAGTGGAGGAGCCAGAAGATACATAAAGAACAGATACTATAATGTCAGGCAGTGATCAAATTTGGTGTTATGAAGAGTGAGGATTGAGTATCTTCTCTCTTACTATATGATACAAAGATGATTTTATTTCTGGATGTTTCTCCCCCCCATCCCCCACTCCCTATCCCCTTTCCAGAGCAGTAAGCAATAGACCTCTTTGACCAAATCACTACTTTCTTCTCACATTTTAAACTCTGAAACAACAGGATATTCCCTAGCATATTCTAGTCATCAGCATGAGCATCTCTGGTCTCCTATAAAGCACATGGGCTGGCATGACTAGGAAATGAGGAGCCAGGAGATAAAAGGCAAAACTTGACAGAGTAACTAAACTCGGTAATAGCGTTAGAAGAAAATAATTATGGGTGCTCCAATTTGATCTGAATAGTGGTCAAAACACATGGCTTGAGTGGCTACCAGCCAGCAGTGAATAACTACTTTTGCCATGACTTGTCCCTTCAGTTAAAGTGGGCTGATGTCTAGCTATTCAGATTTGTCGGACCATTGAACATCCACTAGATATTCTTTATCATTATTTATGACTTGATGAGTCTTAGCAGTGAGATTTGGATGAGATAAGGTACAGGTAGAAGGCATGGCCTAGGGCTGAAGAGGTTTCAACGTCAGGAAGGGGCAAATCAAGCTCTTATAGCTCTCACGAAGCACACGGGCTGAGAAAGTGGCAGCATCTCCAAGGTGTGAGTCTAGCTAGACCATCATTCCCCAGATTCCTCTCACATCTCCAACGTGCTCTTGGCTTCCTGTTCTTCCCTCCTTCTCTTCAGAGATGTGTCTTCCGCTTGTAGACAGGCCCTCATGGTAGCAAATGAACCACACGTCAAACCTGTCCAGATATCTCTAGGATTTGCTTTGTGAGCCCTGGCATCATGTTTTATGTTTATAAAAGTCAGGAAGAAAGAAAGACTGAAGAGGGGAGGTGTGAGGCAGAGACAGAGGAGCACACATCAAGGCCATTTTACTCCCATGAAGAGAAGCAGATGTTTCTCATGTCATATTTTCCACCACTGGAGGGGCTAAGATGTGAGGGTATCATCTCTGGCTGCTCCCAAGGCTCAAGTTGGGGGGTCTGAGCAAAAGCCTGAGGTGGGCCAGCAGCTCTTCCCTCCTCAGCTTTAGTCACACACAGGGCTCTGAGGGGACCACGCACTGTTTACATTCCCTGCTAAGGATCCGTTGGGAAGAAGCTCTTGAATTGCCAAACTGCCTCGCATTGGCTCCAGAAGCCTCCGCCTGGATGACCATCCAGATTGACCCCAGCTCATCCCATGCCCGACCCCAATTCTCATGTCGGGGCAACCTTTTAAACCTTTTCATCCTCACTCACTCTGAACCAGTGTCCCACCTTAGGCTTAGCGGTCCTGGGCTCAGCCGCCCTTTGAATGTGCTTCATTCCAGACAGACTCCTTCGAACAGTGTTGGGAGCTGAGGGAGACCCTCCTGAGTGGTCATATGCATGTGGAATGCCACAGACTAAACACTGAATCACTGCTCACTTGCTGCTCTCCCCGAAGCTCCGGTTTCAGAAGGAGGAGCTGAGGGCTTTATAAAGAGAAATACTTTCCCCCTTTTCTTGCTGGGTGGTTTTAAGGTGTGGCAGCAACAAGATTGCTGGGAAAGTTGTGGGTGGGCCAAGGGCCAAGGACAACGAAGGTATCACTGGGTCAGCATTTTGTCTGAGCATCAACCCGGGCCACTCCTTCATCCCCACCCCGGTGACTCCCACCAGACTGCAGCCAGGAGCAATGGCTCATGACACTTCCATGACCATTCCCACATGCTTCCAGAAGGGGAAGAAGCAATCTTGTCACCTAATCCTCTCCATAGCCTTTGTTGGAAGGCAAGGAAAGGTGCTCCCATTTTGCAGATGAAGAAATGGAGCTCTAAGAGGATAGAGGATCTGTAACCGAGCTATGGTTGCAGAGTTCCAGAGAATGGTCTTGGAGCCAGGTCTCCCAGCACAGTATGCTCACCCCAGTAGGAGGCTGAAGGAAACAGCTGGGTTATATAATGAGAAAAGAGGGACTGAGAAATTCACTGTTGGATTCTTAGGGAAAAAGGAAACTGACCTCCCACGGTGAAATGATCAAGGCATGGCTCGCGGGCCAACTGGGCATTTGTTCAGCGGCCTATACAGTGACCCAAACACTGCAATTTTCCATGGGGGAAAAAGAGTGAGGCAAGATCTGTTGGCTCTTAAGACCTTGACCTAGTAGCTAGAACCTGGGAATTTGCTTAGCTTGCTCATTTGGAACTGGATTCCCCTGAGGAACCTGGTGAAGATATGGGTTGATGATTTAGGGATGGGAGGGAGGTCTGGTCATTTTGTATCTTAGAGAGACAGTTCAAGGGTCATGATCAGTCACTGTTAAGGCATTTCCAAGAATAGCTTATCAGAGATCCACGTTGAGGGTGATGAGCAGCAAGTTCTTGTTCACTGCATGCATCAGTATTGTATATCAGCCTGTGCTGGTTCTGTTTTGTCTGCTGCATATTAATGGGCCTCTTAATAAATGGAAGGAGTATAGAAGTGAAGGAGAGAAAGGTAAGAGAAGTATTTTATGATTTAGCATGACATATATTTCTGGCACCTCTTTAAAACACAAAAGCTAGAAGAGTCTCTTCTGCCTGCATTTCAAATCTTAGGAAAACATCCAGTTAACACCACTGGCCTCCAGCTTACTCTCTCCCATAAAGCCATTTCCTTGGGAGTAAAAGTTAATAAAAGGAGATTCTGAGTTTGGCAATGTCCTTAAATATTTTCGACCATGACCCACACATCAAGTAAATGTGACTGAAACAGAAGTTTCATAAAGCAATGTTTATCCTTATTTCCTGCAATGCATTCTGATGTTTTATTCTACTGTATTTTATATTATTTTTTTAAAAAATACTGGTTTACATAATGCAGGATTGAGCAAAAACTCTGTTATAAAAATCTTTGTAAATAGTCTCCATAACTTCTCATAAGATGGCCTCACTTATTAGTCAGTGCCACAGCGGGACCCCATAGAAGATGCCAGTTTTGGCGAGGTGCTCACCGTAGCCCACCCAGATGGAACAGGAGGATGACAAGGAGTAAGGTTTCCAACCCTCAAGCAAATTATTACCAAAAAAATGACTGCACAATAAGGAGCCACGAGGCTAAGTGGGGAATGTCAAAAAAATAGACGGGAATGACCAATTTAACGTCATTCATCCTGCTTCCTGGCCTTTATTTACGCTATTCGCTTCTCCTGAAACACTTTTTCAGTTATTCTGCCTCCATGCGAATTCTGACAATCTCCCCAGGACCTCCTCTTCCAGGAAGTCTTTCCCAACTATCTTTCCATGCTTGGAGCTTGTGACTCTTCTACTGACTCAATCCCTCACCATGCTTTGCCAATTGAGTTGAAATACGTGAATGTTATTTATATTTTGTAGTTTATTTTATTATTATTATTATTTTTTAGAGAGCCTGCCCATGTACCACCTGGAAGCCATATATGTGAAGTAGTGGCCCTGGTAGAGTGAACTAGGGGACTGTCACTTGACCAAAGCCTGGCCAATTAGAATCTTTCCCTAGGAATTTGGAACTGGAACATGATGGGGTTGGGGGTGGGGTAGAGAAAGAGAGAGAGAGAGAGAGAGAGAGAACACTGCCTGTTTTCCTAAGTGCTTTCTTATCAGTTTCCAAACAGGCTGAGGTTCCTTGTGCTCTTGCTCTTATGTCTTTGTCATCTATTGCCAAAGTGACCATATGTCCTATTGGCTGGCTGTTCCTGATTTATGCCTATTACCTACGCATAATTCTTTCTTTTTTTTTTTTTTTGCAGTTTATTTTTTATTTATTTTTAATTTTTTTAATTTTTAAAATTTATTTTTATGATGTGCATTGGTTAACGAAATCTAGTAAGTTTCAGGTGTACGATTCAACAGTAAGATGTATATATATTGCATTGTGTGTTCACCGCCTATGGTTAAATTTCTTCTGTCTCCAGATATTTGACCCCTTTCACCTCATTTACCTCCCCCTCTCCTCTCCTTCCCTCTGGTAACCACTGTCTATTGTCCATGTCCAGGAGTCTCTGTTTTTTTGTCTTATTCATTTGCTGTTTTTAGGTTTACATCCCACATATAAGTAGTTTTCAACTTTTTCTGTCTGGTTTATTTCGCTTAGCATGATTATCTCAAGGTCCATCCATGTTGTCGCAAATGACAGTATTTCATCTCTTCTTATGGCTGAGTAATATTCCATTGTATATATGTACCACAGCTTCTTTAGCCAATCATCTATCGTAGGACACTTTGGTTGGTTCCACGTTCTGGCCACTGTGAATAGTGCTGCTATGAATGTTGATGTGCAAATATCTATTTGGATACGGGTTTTCAAGTCTTTGGGGTAAATACCCAGTAGAGGGATTGCTGGATCATATGGTAGATCAATTCTTAGTTTCGTGAGGAACCTCCATACTGTTTCCATAGTGGGTGTACCAATTTGCAGTCCCACCAGAAGTGTAT
This sequence comes from Eonycteris spelaea, assembly GCA_003508835.1. Classification (NCBI taxonomy): domain Eukaryota; kingdom Metazoa; phylum Chordata; class Mammalia; order Chiroptera; family Pteropodidae; genus Eonycteris; species Eonycteris spelaea. The sequence continues at coordinate 5,705,582 of PUFA01000023.1, forward strand.
GGGGGTTCCTTTATGTCCACATCCTCTTCAACACTTCCTTTTTCTCTGCATCCTCTTCAACACTCATCCTGTTGATAATAACTATTCTAATGGGTGTGAGATGGTATCTCATTGTGGTTTTGATGTGCATTTCCCTAATAGCTAGCGATGTTGGGCATCTTTTCATATGTTATTTGGCCATTTGAAGCATAATTATTTCTAATGACCCATTCTTAAAGTGCATTGATTTTGGTGATACAGTCACCTCAGCTATAGTTAGAGTTGGTTTCCGTTACTTATTATTGCACATGTATAATGTCAGTAGCTTATAAAGCAATTTTACCTACATCAGCTCATTCTCTTTCTAAATTATTTTCCTCTTAGAACTGCTCCTCCTTCTGTTTGCCACTTCTAGTTCCCTGTTATCTAAGCTAGTGACTGGGGAGTTAGCCTAGACTCTCCCTTCTCCTTGACCTAATGAATCCATTCTTTATTCCTAAAAAAGTTTGAGTGCCAACCAAGGACCAACCTTGGTGCTAGTTACTGGGTATATCATGTGGTAAATGAAACTGATAGTCTTTGTCTCCTTCTGATTTACATGCTAGCTCAAGAAACATCACAAATATATATAATTAAAATTGTGATAAATGTGGTGATGAAAAAGAATAGGCTCTCTGAGTGATAAAAATGGGGTGGAAATGGGCAGGCCCACTTTGTACTGGGTGTCCTGGAAAGGCCACTCTGAGGAAGTAACATTTAAGCTCAGATCTAAAGGGTCAGAAGGAGCCAGTTAATGAAGGGATCACAGTAGCAAAGGGTTGAATAAAGTCCTTACATTTTAGGTTGCTCACTCTGAAAACCAAGTGGAGAATGGATTGCAAGAGGCAAACGTGGAAGCAGGGAGACCAATTAAGAGACTATTACAGTTGACCAGACAAATGCCAATGGTGGCTTGTACTAGGAGTAGTGGAGATAAATAAAAGTGGACAGATTTGGGGAATGTTTTAGAGGTGAAGGCCAACAAGATTGGGCAGTGGATTGGATGTGGTAGAGGGGAAAGCTGGTGGTGAGGGAGAGGTGTCTGTCAACCACATGTGTGACTTCAGCAAGAGGGTAGATAGTGGAGCCATTTATTGAGATGCAGAGGAAAAGATGAGGAGAATATTAGACGATGGTGGCTGTAGATTAATGAAGACATCAGTTTAGGGCGTGTTTAGCTGGAGGCGTCTGAGAAAATTTCAAATGTCTATTTCAGCTTCAAGGGCAAGTACAGGGCCTTGTGCTTGGTTTAATGCTCTGTTATTCTCATCTTGCAATTCTTAATTTGACCTTTGAACTTGAGTTTTATAAGTGAAGTGTGTTTGGACAGAGCATGTGTGTGAGCAGAAGAAATATGCCTAATATGCATGTCTGCTATTCTCTGCCACTCCATTCACATATAGCATTTGTAATGTCCCCTGAGCACAAATTCCAGTGTCCTCAGGATGTGTAGGAGTTCAGTGAGACTCAAAGTGAGTACAAGGGAAATGTGTTATGTCCATGATTGCCTAAGTGGGGACACTGACAACCCCAAGAGACCATGCTTTCTATTTGAAATAGAACTTTCTTAGAACACAGAAAGAAGACAATGGTGTTCTAAGAGACACAAACAACCAAGAAACCCTATCACATCCTTACTTAGGCTGAAAATGAAAGTGCAGAAGGAAAGAGAAACATAGAGAACCCATAGTTCTTTTCCTTTTGTTTCTTCCTTATTCCTGGTAGAATGTTTGTGTATAAGAAATAAAAACTGAATTCGTTTTGTATAGCATTTCTACTGTTCTGGTTAAAAACACACACATACATGTACGTTAAGAGCTATGAAACAAGAATTGTGCACTTTTGGCGATTCTGCATATAAGTTAAATGTTCTTGTTTAAAGCTGGCATTGCACAATATAAAGATGAATGGTAACCTGCATGTTAATAATTTAAAATTTTACTTTTTCTTCACTTCGAGTATTAAACAGCAAACAAAAAGCAGTGTGAAAGGTTGTAAGAGAGGTTGTGTAAGAAAGAGGAAACTTAACATTTTAATACTTTTAGTGGTGTTTCTCCTCCTGAATTTTGAACAGGACTCCCACATTTTTATTTTATACTGGGTCCTGCAAATTATGGAGCTGGCTTTGGGCTGACCATAAAGAAAATAGGCAGGAGCACCGGATTACCAAGTTTTGTTGATTCTACCAAATAAATATCTTTGCTGTCCCCTGAATCTTATTAACCTGGGGTCTCTTCATGATCTTGCCTTCCTTCGTATCCTTCAGTTCTATCATTCAGTGAGATATCTTCCCCCTCTGCTACATTTTTAAAGGAGAATTGCATGTCTAGGAAAAAGCAGAGTAGAGATATTTTGCAGGGAAGGACTTAAAGAGAGAGGGTTGGAGAATCAAAAAGAGATGAGAATTAAAGGAGGGAAGACCCAATGTAGGACCCTTACTGGAGACCTAGGGGTCACCCCCAAGGCCCAAGAAGTGAGAACTTGTCCTTTGTGTGGTAATAAGAGATAAGTCTTGGTTGACTCCTGGTCTTGAGGCATGGCAACCCATGAAATGCTACCTTGCAAAAACAAACAAACAAACAAACAAACAAACAAAAAACAGGCCAATTCTCTCTATGTATTATCTTTCCAGAAGATAAGTAGAGATGCCCTCTATAGGCTCTATCACCCAGTGTCCCTTTGAGGGGTTCATGTCTAGGACTTTGGAACTGTGGCATAATGTTTGGATGTTCCTGAACCCATCCTACTCTAGGCCTGGCCAGCCGTCCAACCCCCACAGATCCTACCATCTCCCCTCAGTTGCTACATTGTCAGCCGAGTCATGCCAAAAAGCAAAGGAGAATCCCACCGTGAGGCTTTCAGAATATAAGGGACCCTGTGGAAGCAGTAACATCAATGTAAGAGTCTCTGTCAGGGCTGAGCCATTCCTCAGTTCTGGCTGGGACTTATAAAAGAAACTACATTTCCCAGCCTCCTTTGCAATTATATCGGGGTCATGTGACTGGGTTCCAACCAATGGGAACTGAATAGTAGTGATCTAATGATACGAGATGGATGTAATGATGCCTGATGTTCTAGGTGGAAAGTCAGACTTAATGCAATATTCTGCATGCCAACCAGATGTTTCTCCTATTAATGCTTCCTTGAGAGATACCAGGAAGATGGGCTGTGGAGAGTAATAATTCTAGTGGAGGCAAGGTGGACATTTCATGGCAGCATTCTTAAGGATAGATAATATATTTGTGGTAAATTGTTATAATAATGGCTCCAAATGAATTCTTATTCCTGGTATACATACCCTTGTGCAATTTCCTTCCACACTGATGCTAGTCTTGGTCCTGTGACTTGCTGTAGCCAATGGACATCAGCAATCATGATGCAGGCAGAGGATTGTTCCATGTTTGTGCTTGCTCTCATGGAACAATCCACAGCCAAGCCATCAGTTTACTGTAGCTGCATGAGTGAACACAGATGAAACCACCTGGCCAACTCACAGAACTGTGGGCAATAAAATTGGTTTTTTTAAGCTCTGGGGAAGTAGATAACATGGTATCTTATTTGTGTTTGCTTCCCCAGAAACTACTAAACTGCCTGGAATTTTTCTTCCCTCAAAACATTTTTATTGACATAAACTTTATCTTCCAATAACCCTATTGGGTAAATATTACTATCGTTTTCTATTTATTTGTTATTACAAGAGTCACAGAAACTTTTTATCCCAACCCCATAGGCTAGGGGATCATCTGATGATCTTGTAGAAGATGTAATCAAGGTCCAGGGAGGTGCAGGAATCTATCTACTAAATAAAGTGATAGGTGGTAGAAATGTATATTTCAGGGCTGTATCATGTTTTAAAAAATGGCTTGCAACACAAGAATCACACCGCGGCACTCTGGCTGGATACTCACGAATTCCATTTATTTCCTTTGGGACTCATGGAATTACTCCATTTCCTAGCCTTTTGCAGTTGAATTGGGGCCATGTGACTGATTTCTGGCCAATGGAATGTGGACAGGAGTGGTTTATGTCAGTTCTAAGATTGGCTCTGAAATAATTCTGTCATACTTTAGTCCAGGAGTCAAAAAACTATGGCCTGTAAGCCAATCTGGCCCAATGTCTGCTTTGTAAATAAAGTTTTATTGGAATCTAGCCACACTCATTTATTTATACATTGCCTGTGGCTGTTCTCATGCTGCCACAGCAGAGACAAGTAGTTGTAACAGAGACCACGTGGCCCGTAAACCTAAAATATTTACTAAAGTTTGCTGACCCCTGCTCTGATTTTTTTTTTTTGTGGGGATGCTGTGCTGTGCCACCCAGTTTCTCCTCTAGCACTGAAAATTTTAATTCCTCAGCTGCTAGGAGAGCTGCTGGAAAATGGTCCTCATCTCCATCCAATGAGCAATGAACACAGGTTTAACAGCATACTTGTCTTGCCCCAACTCAGGACAACTCTGAGAAGCCACTCAGCTCCATAATTCTCCATTGGGTCGGTGGAGATTTTTTTCGGACTGCCTGGCAGCTCACCTTCTCCCTCTGCCCAGTCTTTCATCTTTGCTTCCCTTACACATGTGTTGATCCCAAGAGTGCTCGCTAATAAATATCCTGCCCTCTAATCTCCAGCTGCAGCAGCTTTCATTCCCTTCCCTGGTGTTTCACATGGCAGTATCACAGATGGAAGGTGCTGGATCTTTTTGCACCACTGCTTAGATGACAGTCACCAAGAAACACCCCTGTGACTGTGGGCAAGGAATCCACCTCTACTGTGTTATACATCTTAGATTTTGTATTGTCTGTTATAGTAGTGAGCTCTACTTATTTTGACAAATATACTCAGCAAGGCAAGATGTTTATGCATGAAAAATCTACAAGAACTGAGACATATTGGGGACCCCCTTCCCATAGTTACTACAGAGCCTCTGCCCTGTGAGTGGGATGGAAGTTCAAGTCACATACACCCATTATATTGTTCTCTTTCAGTCTCTTTTTTCTCTCTCTCACTGAGCACATATATAGGCATAGCTCATTTTATTACCCTTCATTTTTATTGTGCTTCACAGATATTATGATTTTTACAAATTGAAGGCAAGGCCCTCCACCAGCAAAAAAAAGATTACGACTCACTTTATTGTGGTGGTCTGGAACTGAACTCGCAAAATCTCCGAAGTATACCTGTAGCAGAATTCTTATAAGTTAAATGTGGGCAGGATGTGACTGCATCCCCACCCCTGTTTTGGGGCTCCACTATCAAGGCATCTTTGAGCAGTTTGCATTTTGCAATAGTTGAAGAATGTAGCATGTGGATGGCTGAGAGGTGGATAAGTCGGAATCAATTCAAGCCCAGACGTCAATCAGTCTCCCCTGATCTAAGCCATGTGCTGGGACAGAACTCAGAGAAAGAGTCCCCAATGAGTGTTTCCCAGAGCTGAACATAAACAACCCCACTGCTGACTACCCACCAGGCATGGCTGCACTTGTGTCCCTTCCACTGTGGGAGTGTCTGCAGAGGCAGCTGGAGCCCAGCATGGTCTTTTGTCTCCTCTCTCTCTGAAGTCATCCTAGGACACAGGTGTGCATCCCCAACAGCCAGCCGACAGAGAAGATGAATCAGCTTCTCTGAAAGATGTGCCCCAGAGCAGTCTGTCAGCTGAGACTTGTCTGAAGGAACACAGTTCCCCTCCTGACCACAGCTCATGAGAATGTGTGGCTTGTCCAGCAAAGAATCCGTGTTATTCTTTAAAAGAACAATACTAGTCACAGATGCGCAGCATCTGGCATGGTAGGGATTCCCATGCATGAGGAGATCGGTAACTGGACCAGCCAATTCAGATGCCTTTGGGCCCAGGTGTGTATTTTTCTGCTTTCAGCTCTGGATTTGGGTTTTCAGAAGTCCAAGTGGAAGTCCAAATGCCTCTTTCCATTGCTTGATATTTTTATAATGTGCCTCTCCTACCTTATCTTTTATGGCTCCTGATGAATATGACTAAGACACCCAAAAGTCTATATCACTGCCTTAAGGTCTTTGTGTCTGCCATTCTCCATGCCTGTATTGCCATCCACTTTTTAACAACTATCTAATTTGTTAGGACTATTTCCACTGTAATTGACAGAAGCCTAATACAACTGCTTTAAGCAAAAAAACTGTATTTATTAAGGAATGTAACTTAAAACCCAGGACGATTTAACTTCAAAGTCAGGTGTAACTGGATCCAGGTTCAAAAAATTTTTCCAGGGGCTGGTCTTAGTCTATTTCTCCATGTCTAGACTATGTTTCCTTCCACACTGACTCGTTTCAGGCAGGCAGTGGATGGGCTGGCTCCGGCAGCTCCAGGCTTTTATCCTATAAGGTCAGCCATTCTACAGAAAGAGATGGTTTCCTTCCCAATAATCTTGGAACACCTACATGTTCACCTATGAACTAATAACTAATGAGGGGATGGGATTCCCATTATTGTCCAGGCCGTGTCCCTTGCTCACTCCAAAAGCCAGGGCGTAGGGTCTTTCCCCTTAGGAAATCAGGATCCTATTGAGAATAGGTCGAATGGATGTGGGATGGGAAAATCAATAGACACGCAATCCATAGCCCGCTTCTGAAGCTCAAGTTCATCCCGATCCACATTCCCCTCTCTCATCACTGTAACAATTTACAGTTGAATATGGGACTGTTTATAACTCCTATGGTTCTTCCACTGGGACTGGAGGGCTTTCTAAGTAATATACAACATGGGATGGGATGTGGGTAGGATGTGAAGGGTAGAAATCACATTGTGTTTCCTTTCCTCGTTTGAAACTCGGTGAAATGAGATGGAAACAAGGCAGCTTTGAATCAGGGGGAAATAGTTATAGCAGTTAATAGGAACAGAGAAGCAGGCTTTAATGGGAAGGACTGGGGGCCAATTCTACCTGTGAGTACGAGTGCCCTTCCATCTCATGCTCCCCAGGAGCGGCCTCCACGTTCAGGTAGGATCCCTAGATTTGCCATACTTTGGGGTCAGCCCAGCACCTGTTGAGTCCATGTGAATCAATGAGCTCTTAGTGGTCAGTGCTCTCTCCCTTATATTTCTCTTATACCACCCTGTGTGGCTAGCATATTGCTGAGCACATAACAATTACTCAACAGTTTTTTTTTGTTGTTGTTAGGTTAAATGGTGATGTAGTTGTCAGCACTCAAGCTTGGAAGTCAAGAGGTCTGAACTGTAATCAAGTCTCTTGCTTCAACCAAGCTAAGTAGCCATACCAAGAGAACAGGGAGCAGGATAATAGTTATTTTGGTCTTGTGCTTTTAGTTCACAATGCTTACTTTGCCAGCTCACTCATAGTGACCCTGTGAGATAATCCAGATTCTACATGGTAGGTTTCTTAAGGTTAAAATTCAGGCAAAAGCTAGGTGAAATCAAAGTTTCCCTGGAAATTCCTATAAATAATACATAAAGTAATTTAAAAGGTTTTGTGATTACAACCAAATACAGCAATACTTATGAATAATGTGATATGGATATAGTAACATATTTAGTGCAATATTAAAGTACAACTATTTATGCATTTAGTGCAGCACGATTCTCACAACCAGGGAGGGGAAGAAGAGTAGTTCCACATTTTCAGTTTTAGGATCATTCTGGGGCACATGAGCATTGAATAGATTATCAAGAAGAATCTTCTGGACTATTTAAATTATATTTATATTTCCTTTCCTCATTTGAAACTCAGTGATATTTGTTTCTCTCTCTGAGTTTCTTACTAATTACAAATATATAGGTTCATATAAAATAAATATGTGAGGCATTTCCCCAGTGTAATTTGATTTAAAATGTTGATTATAGATTTAGAAAGTGTAGGCATTGGGCTGGGTGCAGGGAATTCAGTGGTGAATAAAATAGATGCGGATTCTGGCCTAATGGAATTTATAGTCTTTACAGATTGTTTTACAGACAAAGAAGTTGAAGCTCCGATAAGTGACTGCCTAAGATTGCTTGGCCAGTAGGAGTAGGGCTGGAATTTGAACCCAAGTCTTCCGCCTTTTACCATAAGCTTTTCTCAGCTACTCCCCACTGGCTTCCATGGTAACTAAAGTCACTTCCAAAGCCAAAGTCTGAGTCCTGGAGTTCATTACAGAAGAAACAGGCCTCTGGAACTGGCCACTTGCCTTGGCAGTTGGTATCTGGAACTGAATTCATATTTGATGTTGAATCGTTCCCTTCAGAAATGGGATGGGTTGAAATGGAATGGTAATGAGGACTCTTTGCTCCAGAGGGCCCACTCCCTATCCTGCCCACCAGCCATAATGATTGACCACCCTCTTTAAGGCCTTATTGATTACAAAGAGTTGATTTCTTCTGATGCAAGAGGCTGAGCCAAGGGCAGTTAGAACTGTGCCATGGCCCCCCAAATTACTGCCTTCCAGACAAAATATGTCAGGCAGCTTTCCCAAGAGCCCTTTCCAGGGACAAAGAGACTGGTTCTGGCATGCATCTCCCTTCTTTGATATCCGATGTATGTGTGTTTCTTCCCCATGTGTACTCCACATGGCCTGAGAACCTGAGTGCCCCCTCTCCCAGCATCCCGGGCCCTCCATGAGGCTCTCAGGCCCCATCCTGGGAGGAGCCTTGAGGATGCTGCCAACAAGGCCCATCAAACAGCTGTGGTTTGCCCTGGCACTCGATGTGCTGACCCAACCTACTGTAGAGGAGGTGGCGCCAGACCTGGGGCTCTTCCTAAACCGGGCACAATCATCTATTGAAGAGCAATCTTTATATTGAAAAAAGTGGTGATTCCCCTCCCATTCCCTAAAGCCAGGACCGATATGGCTTCATATGCTTAGTTTTATTAAGGAGATGTTTATAGTGAGCAAATGCTCAGGTTAGAATTATAAATGATTTCTTTCTATTGCTACTGTCAGAAAGCTAAAATAAAGCATTTAGCCCCAGAAAGTTGGCTTCTGTGTAGACCTGTATATCTGCCCTTTGGAGAAATGTCACTAATGATGTTTTAATAATGCTTTATATACCTAGAGACCAATAATAAGAAGAACTTATTATTTACCAAAGCAACTGCTAGCTCCTTAATGATGGGCTAAGTATCAGCTACTGGCAGGATATGTAGTGGATAAGTGCTGTGTAATTACCAAGTAAATTCATCATTACTTCTGTCTTATAAACCAGAATATGTGTTAAATAATACTCTGGGGCCACTGAAAGTAATTACTGAGCCCCATCTCTGTAAGAACATGTAATTTTCCTACGGTTGCCCTGTGTTTACTCAGCAAACCTATGCAATTATTATCTAAAGCCCAAATCCTGCCCTCGGAGCCACAAAAGTGCACCCAAGGGCAGGTCTGTGCCTGGAGTAGAAGCGGCATGTACACAGGGTCATGAAGGACTAGGGCATCCACTTCCCAAATTCCAGCTCTGCCCTCATTCCTGGCCTCTGAAAAGCCACAAGCAAGGCTTCATGAAACAAGTCATTGTGTCTTCTCCCTCTCCCCACCCCACCCCACCCCACCTCACCCCAGGCCCCGCTCTGGCCCCCCTGCTGCTCTGACCTGCCAGTCCCTACCACAAGGCCTGCTGGGACCTAAGCATCTGGCTGCAGATAGTTCAGTTCAATTGTTCAATGAAGCTTTTGAAGGCTCACCTTGTGTCAGGAATCGTGACAGGCTCTGAGGATGTGAAGATCAAATAGGATATGTCCCTTGCTTTTGAAGGGCCCAGGTGGGAGAGGCAGACAGATTCCAGGAATGATAGGTCTGGTATACAGAGACTGCATAGCATCAAGGCCAAGAGCATGGGCTCTGGAGTCCGGCTGCCTGGCTTCAGATTTGCATTTGAGAGTGGAGGTAATCAGATGGTATACATTAAAGATCACTGTGTGAGTTACAGGAAGAAAGTGCTGAGAATAGTGCCTGGCATACCTAGCGAATGTTCCTTACCAGTTTGCTATTATTTGAATGTGTTAAACTTGTGGAAGAATGCATGTCTGAATCATTCAGTGCTCCAATGCCACCATGAAATAAGGCCTCCCTGATCCTGCACAAGACCGTGTTCTTGTCCTTGACAGAACTCACGGAGCATCCCATCCCAACATCTCTTAAGGCAGCTAGCATTTTCTACCAGGCATTGTGTTAACTCGTGTTGATCTCTGACCTCCTTTATTGAGCTTATTGAGTTCTATGTTTGGGTTTTATTCATTTTCACGTCCCTAACACCAAACAGAGGGCCAGGAGGGCAGTAGGCACTCATTACATGTTTGTTGAATGAATAGTGGTCACTCAATAAACACTTGTTTTTTTGTTTTTTTAAAAAAAGCCCTTCAAAGTACTATTTGACCACATGGCCAAGGCAATGAGCCAAAACCACAGATTTTGTGCTGTTTTCAGTAATGTGGGTACATGTGGGGGAGTTGAATTTTGAAAGGATTACAGAAAAGATTTCTTTACAACTCCGATGGGAGAACAAAAGACTAATTAATTAAAAACAAAGAAACAAAGGCCCCAAGCATTAGGTTCCTTTCTGCTCACTTGGTATTGATGGGTTGACATTTGATTGGGAGGCTGGGTCTCCAGGCAGGACCCCAGCTCCTTTTTCCAGCAGCCCCAGGCTGAGCTGGCTCTTGGTGAGCTGCAGAGCTGAAAGCAGCATTGTGAACTGCTTTTATTCGGGAGGTCCCCCAGCTGGTCCTGGGTCACCACGCTTCACTGTTTACTTGCATGTTCTTAAGCCAGGGCCTTTGGTATTAGCAAAAGATTAGATTTTTCTTTCTTCATCACCAACTGTTCCTTCTCCCATCCACATCCCCCACATCCTCCACCTCTTTCATGCCTTCAGTCTCAGAATCTGCCCGGGTGAATGTTAATTAGGCTGAACACAAGCCACAGGTCAGTGGCCTGTGCCTCTTCTGTAAGACACCCTCTCTCTGGTGGATTCTTAAATTTGATAATAGGAACAATAACTAAATTGGTATATTTACCATTTCAAAGAACTCTCCTAGACATTATATCTTTTATTCTGACCAAGAAGACTGTGTAGCAGGCATTTTATTATTCACATTTTATAGCTGAGAACAGTAAGGCTCAGAGATGGTAAGTGATCTGCTCATCATCACACCCAGGAGTTGGTAGAAGAGAACTCAAGGACCCATTTTATATCTCCGAACTCTGTGCTCTTTCTAATATACCACACCGTATGCTATGGAAGACAAAGAAAATTCTGCCTAGTGTCTATTTAAGATGAAATCTGATATAGTCATAAGTGCACAACACTATTGTCATTGCATTTTAGAACTTATGGGTAAGGAAGTCTTGTCATTTCTTGGGTTTGACAATAGGATAGGTGAGGATGAGCAGGAGGTCAGTAAGAAGCATATTAACATGAAAGCCAAATGTCTATAAAGTGATTCACCCAACTCCTCTTCATTCCACTCATCCAAAGAACAGTCTAAGCGCAGTATGTGCTCTTCTGTGCTGCTTAGGTCTGGCGAGAGGACCCTAAAATGTATAATTCTCATGTTCTTAAAAGGGTTTTCAGTCTCATTGGAGAAGCCAGATGAACAATACCCAACAGAGAAGATCATATCCCAATGAATAGGTTAGAAATTCTGCTGAGGCACTTAGAAGGGAAGGAGAGATTTGAACTAGGCCTGGAAGGATGATCAGTACTGGCATAGGAGACAAAGTGGTGGCTTGACCAGTGAGCAAAAAACGTATGGGGCCCTGTGTTTATGTGAACTGTGGTAGGGTTATAATGAAAACCATACCCAAATAATAAAAACTAACATTTATTATTATATATCAGGACCTGTCCTAAGAGCTTTGCACGGACTAACTCATATAATCAGCATGTTAATCCTACCCAGATAATACTCTTATTCCCTTAATAAATGATGACATGGAGGCTCAGAAAAGTTAAGCAACTTACCTGAACTACCCCAATATAAGCACCCGAACCCAGGAAATTTGGCTCCAGAGCCTAAGGTTTTAAACATTGCCTAGTAGCTTGGAATAAACATCAGTGGTTCCCATAAACTAAATCTTTCTGTACACTAGTCAATGTGAGCATTGTTCTTTCATTTACTAATTCTATAAACATACGTTACCAGAGATAACCTTGGGGTCCCAGGGCCTGGCTTTGGTATGGTCTCACAATCAATGAAGCACAGTTTAACAGCCAACATTTCTTAAAAGCTATTTCAATTTCGACTGGAATCTCTTAAAGAATATTACAGGAGATCCAATTCATAAATCTCAGCAATATTACTTAAAATCTTCTTTTACCATTTCTATCACTTTCAGTGTCATAAACTTCACAGCTGTCCTCTAACCCATTTTTCATTAATATTTATTCTCACCTCTTTGCTAAAACCTCTGCTAAAACCCAAGCCGTGTGACTTGGCTTTTTCTTCTTTATTCCATCTTTGGGACCTCTCCTTGTCTTCCTAATAGCTCTTTCTCTAATGCAAACAATTTTTTTTTTTGCTCCTGTTTCTCATATTCATACCCTCCTGATTATCCTGACCTGTGTTATAATTTCCAGGAACTTAACTAATTGACTTAAAATAACTCTCAGAAAAGAAGGGGAAGATGATAAATGACTTAAGTTATAATTTTCTTGATGAAAGAGGGGTTGTAGGATGAGGTAGAAAGTAAGTTCTTTCTTGTACTTTCTTTATCTCTCTCCTCATCATAAGTGGATTGACTTCCAAGTATGTTGCTAAATTCTGGGGATGAAGAAGTGAGTAAGAAATGGTTTCTACCTTCAAAGAGATGTTCATTTAGTGGAAAAGACCAACAAATAACCAGAACAGAACACGCTGGGGATGGGAGTTGGAAGGCTTTGTGTAGAAAACAAGGCTAAGTTATTGAAGCCAATATGGAAATACAGCAGGGCCAAAATTAGGATTCCTTTAGAAGGAAAGCTTGTATTTGTCCAGAAGAATGAAAGACAACTTGGACTTTTCCACTTTTCTAGGAAGGGGAGAATGAGCAGGTACTCAACATACATTTGTTAAATAAATAAAAATGGCTTGGTGGTCGAGAATTTGCTTAATGCCCTGCTGTCCTGATCCTAGGCCCTTTTACCTAGATTCTTTACCTAGGATCAAAATAGAACCTCAAGGTCTTACTTCTAGCTGGAAGCTCTTCCAACCACCCCATCGCACAGTGATCCTCTCTGAACCCCAAAGGTGATACCTTTTTTTCAAGCCCCCTCTCCACTTTGTTCTGTGGCTTAATCTCACCGTGTGTTTCCAGTTTTCCCCATCAGACCGTGAGCTCCTTTGAAGACCGGGTCATGGCTGGTCAGTCTCTGCCCCCTCTGGTGTGGGTAAGTAGAGAGTGCTCTATCAGTACTCTGAAAGTAGGGAAAGGCTGTAAAGACCACCTCTTCTGAGTTTTCCACTTATAGATGAGGACCGTGAAGTCCAGAGGGGGGCTGAGCCTGAGTGACATCTCTAAATCTCTTACATAAGCTCACTTGGGCGAGATGGCCACATCCAGAAGGTCTTCTGGCCTCAGCCACATGCTCTCTAGGGCCAGGACATTTTTTTGAGCTTTTAGGCTAGACAGCTAATCATCAATAACAAAATCTTGGTATTTCATATAAAAATAATATTTCTGGTTTCTCTGGGGGAAAAAATGCAAAGACCTGGCCCTCTTATGCTTACACTGTTCTCCAGCAACATTCAGCTGAGGGTCTGATGGGTGAGGATTTTCCAGTATATCCCACTTCCCAGCTTTTGCAATTTTCTTGGTCACTGTCTGCCTAGCACCTTCATGCATTTGGGCTTGTAATGTATGCTTTAGGCTTTTACATTAGGCTTGGATCCTGGGAATATTTATTAAAGTAATATTTATCGAGTGCCTCATGTGTACCAGTTACTGTCCACTGAGAATACAAAAGTAAATGAAACAGGCAATCCTGACTTTCAGGAGCTTACATTCAGTGGAAGGATGTATCCAATAAGCCAAATAAATAAGTGCATCATATCGTTCATTAGAATGTTATACGTGTTGGGGAAAAAAATAAAAACAGGGATGGTAGACTGTAAATGAAGGGCAAGGTGGGATTGCAAATATAACAGGTTGTAGGTAAATTCCTCAAGAAGAGATTGGCATTTGAGCAAAAACTGAAGGTGAGAAGAACCATTTGCATATTGGAGGGAAGAGCATTCCAGGCAGAGGGAACAGAGAGTACCAGGCCCTGAGGCTGGAGTGTGCCTGGCCTGTTTGAGCAAGGAGACAGTGTGGCTCTAGCAAAGGGAACAGGGAGAGCGTAGTTGCAGATGAAGTAAAACAATTGCGAGGTCCGGCTCATATAGGACCTTGTAGACAGTTGTAAGACCCCAGCCTTTTCTCTGAGTGAGAGGGAAGATGTTGGATTGATGTGAGCAGGGGACCGATCAGAGTTGGCTTGAATTTTCAAGTTGTACAAGCATCACTCTGCTGCAGTCTTGAACACAGAGTGTTGGTGTGCAGGAATTGAACCTGAAGCACAATTCAAGATGATTGTAACAACCCAGAAGAGAGAGGCTGGTGTCAGAGCAGGGTGGTCACGGTGGAGGTGAGCGGTGGCCAGGTTCTGGATAGATTTTGAAACTCTGCAAGTTCTTGATGACTTTCCCTTTTCAACATTCTTTGATGAAGGCCATGCCAGAAATATTCCCAACTTTGGATTTCATGGAAAAGGAGTTGGAAGTCTCAGGACCTTTCTTCTCCTAGGCTTTTTGTGTAATTTGATCAGCCTTTTTTCCAGAGCTCTGGTGCCAAGAGAAGCATAACTGCTGCAAAGCTTCAGAAAATAATAGCCATGAATGGTTTTTTTTTTTTTTTCTTTCCTCACCTTTTCTCTGGGGCCAGGGAGACAGCCTTTGGGTATCACATGGGCAAAGGGAGGCTTCTCGAGTAATATATTACCAAACCCCACAAGAAATTCTTTCCAAGGGACTTGCTCTCTTCACCCACATGAGAGAAGAGAATGGTATTATTTACAAAATTTCATTTTATAGACACCCTATTATTTATAGATCTTTTCAAGAGGGAAGATTGTGAAGAAAGATTTGCCTATTATAAAATAGCAGAATGGGCTAAAATCGGTGTGACTGGCATCTGAATTAAGTTTGGTGAAATGAGAAGCATAGGAAAATTCTTGCCTGTGGAGTTCAGGAGGTCTACACCCAGAGCTGGAAGTGATGGTGGCTGAAGATTTCTCTAGAATGAAGGTAGACACATTACATTTCCAGAGCAGTGCTCACTTTATGGCTTTGGCAATTCTGTTTCAAGAGTAAGAAATATCAGCTCCAAAATTCGCTGAACTTTGGGTCCTATGATTGATCCTTGCATGCCAAATAGTACACAAGAAGTGGGTTATTATATAAATAGGATCATTATGAATTGTCATCTCTTTCTCATACTCCATTTTTATTATCACTATCTTATCTTGTTTTCTTCTCAGCATCATATCTTTTCCCCATCCTCGACAGGGACGATGCCAAATCATTACCATTCTCGCTTACCCTCCAAAACCAAATTCATGGCTTTGATTTCAGCTGATAACTTTAGTTCTCACTTGACTAAATAGAGAACATTAGTTGTGAAATTTATTACCTTGCCTTTTCAAAAACTACCTGTTTCTTTGTCCATCCTCCTCTTTTTCCCTTTTGTCTGAGAAGAAGTGTCTTGCAGGAGGTAAGGGGACAAAGATCACTTAATAACATGATCCCCTGCTTTCTCTAGAGTGATCACCATCTCCTCTTTGCTGCCTCCCTCACCTTCCTATAAACTGGCTCAAATTTCCCCCATTTCCCTAAAATCTTCCTCTGCCTTTGCCTCATTCTTCAGCCGCTGCTTCACATTTCTCTTTCCTTGCTGAACCTCTGGAAAATCTTGGCTCCATCCTTGCCTTGCTTTCCCCTAGAGTCCCAATCACTCTTCACCCAAACCTCTGCCACGTTATTAAAACCCCTCGAAAGTCCCCAGCGATCTCCTCATTGCTAAATTCTATGACTTCTCTCAGTCTTCACTCTACTCACTTGCTAATTCAAGTGTGGTCTGTGGACCAGGATCAAGGGCATCACCTGGAAGCTTGTTCAAATGCTGACTCTTAAGACTTACCCTAGGCCTCCTGAGTAAAAATCTGCATTTTGACAAGATCTCCAGGTGACTCAGCAAAACATTAATGCTCAAGCTCTCTGAGGCAGGCATTTGACACAAGTCTTAGAACACCTTCCTCCCTTCCATCCTACCTCTTATTTCTTCTAGTCCACCTCTGGCTATTCTTTCTTAATCTCCTTGGCTTGCTCCTCTTTCTCTAATAGTACTATAAATACGAATCTTCTCTAGGGTTCTGCCCTCTCTGCTCCTCTGGAAATTTGTGTATTCTTTTTTCCTCCCAGACCATCAACTACCATAAAATGCTGACTCATGCATTTCCATCTCTCTCTTTAGAGATTCAGGCTTCTGCTTCCAATAGCCTTCCATGTTCTGTCTGTCCGTCCATGCTTCCTATGCAGCATACACCCACAGAACCTGCTGTCTTCTCCACCCCACCCTTGCTTCCCTTCCTAGTCTCCTGCCTCGATTCATGACCACTGCCCTCCACCCTTCACAAACACTAGCTACCGAAGGGTCTTCTCTTCCTACTCTCTTACCTCCATGTCCAGTCAGTCACCAAACTTTGTCTGTTCAACCCCGGACATGTCCGTGCGGTACCATCCCTCTCCTCCATTCCTCTGTCATTACTAGGATGTAAGTCCTTGTCATCCGTAACCTGGACTATTATGTAGCTTCCTAAGTATTCTCACCTCTAGCCTCTTTCCCTCCAGTGTATCCTCCCCCTCGACTTCAGCGTGCGTGTTTCCAGACGTGCTCACCAATGGATTCTTCTCATTGTTCCTAATACTCCCTAGTGATTAAGGATAACCCACAGGATCATGTCCAAGCTCATTATTTTGGCATGCAAGGTGCTCCATCATCTGGGCCCTGACTATTTCCCTAGCAAAATCTCCATCTGTCCTCTTGTTAGGTAGCTAGTCAGATATGAGTGACAGGGGAATAGGGAGGGGCCCAGCCTAGAGACCTCCCAGAGAACACCCTAGTTAGAGAATCCCTCCTGCACCCCCAGAGACAAAGGACTGGAGGGCCATAATCTATAGCTGGTTTAAACCAGCCACAGACCATGCGCAGAAGGTACCACCCTAACCTGCCCACAACCTCAGCCTCATTATACCATCAATACCACGTTTATGCCCAGAAGTTCATGAATCTAATTATAACAGACTGAATTCTGTGTAAGCCCATGCACACTAGAGGAAGAGTTACATAGCAGCCAAGTGTCAATCAAAATGACCTCGCATGCCAATCACCTAGAAATGCCTTTGTAACCACCTGTCATGGCCCTAATATAATGCAGACCTCCCTCTCCCCCAGGGTTAGAGCGCTCTATCTTCCCTGGCTGTAACTCACTCCCCACCAGGTATGAGGTACTATTCTCATTAGCATGAGGTTAGCCAGTTTAGGCTTGACCTGTCTTCTACCTCAGAATGTCCCTTGAATAAATAATACCTCTCATAATTTGTCACTGAGTGGAAATTCACGTCTTCATCAGTGATAAGGACGGAGACCTGTGTGTTACCGGAACTTTGATTGTTTGCAACTCTAACACTTTTCATCCCAGAAATACATTTCTCACAGGTCTCATACATATACCTTGCAGTTTTGTTTTTTTTTCCCTCTGCTCACACCTTTTTGCCCTTCAAGCACACCCCTCTCCAAGATATCCTTCCCATATTCTGACTCTTCTCATCCTTCAAGGCTGATTTCTAACACCCCCGCCTCTGCGAAGCATTCCTTAAGATCCACATGGAAAAAACCATGCGGGGTTCTGCGCTCCCATGAACACCCTGCTCGTGTTGCATACATTGAAGTTCGGCATGGTGACATATCTAGTTCTGAACTGCTTGTCCTTATAGGCTCCGTAGGCCCTGTTCGGGCGATGGCTGTGTCTGCTTTGCTTCTGTGTCCACTGTCAAGGAAATAATATGTGTTCCATACACATCGAATTGCTTTTAATGAGTAGCCATTTGCCCCTGACTTCTGTTGTGTAGACTATGCTTACTGGTAAAAATGAAAATGTTTTGTTTGTTTATTTATATATTTGGTATGACTAAGTCGATGTTTCCACAATATTCTAAGTGAGCTGAGACTTGAAGTGCCTCGAGAACCTGTTCTGTCCTTAAGGTACCACCATATGATTCTATTAGCAGTAATGAGCATTGGGGGGATTTTTCTCCACATGACTGTGCACCAGGGAGTTTAACCCTCACCCCTATCAACTATGCCATGCTCAACCACATCCCAAACATTTTACAAAAGTTGCTGTGGTTGCCTTGACACCAACTATGAACACCTCCTATGTAGCAACGTGTAGTCTTGTGGTTAAGCAGTCTGGGGTCAAATAGACCTTGGTTCGAATTCCTCCTCTGCTGAGTCCTCCTGTTTTGACCTTGACTGAATTGCCTAAACCATCCACATCTCAATTTCTTCAACTGTAAAATGGAAATTGTAATAATACCTACCTCTTAGGCTTGTTATGAAATTATTTGAGGTTGACCATCCCAAAAGCTAGTCCATCCTGAAGCTGACATAGGTGGTAGAGGAAATTTTTAATGATGTTGGGGCAGTTGATAATGATAAACTGTGCCCTAAGCTGTGACTCTGAGCTTAGTGGGGCTGAAGACCAGCAGGTACCAATGAGGTCTGGCTCTGTGGGACTCGATGGCGAGGTCAAGGTGGACCACACACATTGCTGGGTTGCCGCAGTGACCTGCCTGACTTTTCAAGAATGAGGAATTCAAACAAAGACAAAACAACCCACTTAGATATGTTTTTCCTTTAAGAACAAACAACAACAATAATGAACCCTACCATTCCTCAGCCTCACATGTCACAAATAGCTTTCAAAGATAGTAACAATATTATTTTCTCAGGCATTTTTTCATTGGGAAGAAAATTTTAGCACAAAGCCTTAACCATGAGGGTCTGGTACAGATTTATTGCAGACAGGAATGTCTTTTTTCCTCGCCTAAAACACATGGGTGGCTTCCTAGAGTCCTTGTAATAAAATCCAAATATCCCCCACTTTCCACAAGGCCTTTTGTGATGTGACTTCTGCCTCACTGTTTGGGCCTCCGTTTCCCCTATGTTGGCAATGTAGACTAGTGGTTAAAAGCTCAGACTTTGGATTCAGATCTCACATCTACACACTTTCCAACTGTTTGACTTTGGGAAAGTTGTTATTGGGAGGACAGTCTTGGGACTTCTGAAGGGCTAAAACCGCACACCCCATGGAGTTCGACCCAATTGAGTAGTAGGCATTAATTCATCTGCTTCATGACTAATAGAGCTGATGAGACCTGCAGGCAAAATCAAGTTTCCAAAGTCTAGACACCTGAATTCATCTGTGGGTGAATCTTTTCTAGGTGTTCAAAGCAGGTTCTTCCTGTAGTAGTTAGAAGTAGTTGGCTTGCCAGATGGAGAGGCAGCAGAATGTGTGTGTGTGTGTGTGCGTGCGCGTGCGCCCACATGCATGCACGTGCACACACATGTAAGCCTTTTGGGGGGCGCTCTCTCAAACGTCCATTGTATCGCCTTGCAACTGCTTTCCTCCAACCATAGCTGCCAGTTTCTCTGCAAGAGGAAGTGGCCTTTTCATTTTCCTTACATGACCTAGACATAAAATGAAGCTGTTCCAGGATACTATCGATTTTGGTTTCCAGGTCCAGATCTAAAAGCATAGTAAGAGTCCAAGATTTGGAATGTCACTGAGAAGCTCCCTGTCTCTTGGCTGAGAGTCACTGTCAACTTTGGAAGTGATGTCAGGCGTTGCTCAGAGAGCCCCTTCCCAAGTTCACTGCTGAGCGAGGAGCAAGGGCATGAGGGGAGAAGCGCCACAGGCCAGTTTCTGCCAAGAAAAATCTCCTGTATTATCTGGCAGCACTAGGCTTTCCTCTCTGGATCATCTCTTTAGGCACAGGAGGTATAGACCTCCACCCTGGTGGGACCGTTGACAGGGTGTGGATTTGCTGAAAGGTCTGTATTTTCAAGTATAATTTTAGCAGGGACTGTGCTGGTTCAGCTAGAGAGGCTGAGCCCTGTGCTAGCTAATGAACCTGAGGTCATGGGGAGTGCTCGGTTGAGTCACTTGGAGTTTAGAGTGAGTTTAATGATGTCCCCCCCCCCAAATTCATGTCTACCCAAAGCCTCAGCGTGCAACTTTATTTGGAAATAACGTATTTACAAACATCATTTGTTAAAGATCTCAAGACGACGTCATTATGGATTTAGGATGGGTCTTAAATGCGATGACTGCTGTCCTTATAAGAAAAGGAGAGAGATACACAGAGAAGAAGTCGAAGTGATCATGGAAGCAAAGATTAGAGTGATGCGTTCACAAGCCAAAGAATGCTAAGGCTTGCAGGCAACTACCTACAGCTGGGAGGTAGGCAGGGGATTGTTTCACCCTCTGAGCCTCCAGAGGAAACAGCCCTGCAGACCCCTGGACATCTTGACTTTGATATCTGACCTCTCGAACTGCAAAGAATAAATCTCTATTGTTTTAAGCCACTCGGTTTGTGGCAATTTGTTATGGCAGGTCTAGGAAACTAATATGGGGCTCGTGTTGGGCAACAATGTAAATTCAAGATCCTCACCATCCACTGGAATGCTTCAGAAACACAGGGGAACGGTGTGGGTGGACCAGAGCATGCCTTTCCCATTGCCGGGCAGATGGCCGCAGGGCCCAGCCATTTCAAAGGTGACCTCCCTGGACCAGTTTTGTAAGAAATGTTCAACGAGGAAGGAGCACATGTGCTCTGCGACCCTCAGTGAGTCTCTTCCCCTCTCTGGTTCCCTTGTTCTTCATCTATAAGCTGGAGGAACTTGGCTAAATCAGTAGCCCCACGCTGTGTTCGGTGAGGCCCTCGGGGTTCACAGGTACCTCAGTAGATGCTATGAAGGCTGACAAAGGGACGGCTGAGATGGGTGCTCCATGCCCCAGACCCCCACTTCAACCACAGCCATTTATCTCTTATCAGATTTATATATTGGGCTTCCATAGAAGAGGGTTGTATTGCTAATAAAGGTGGAATATTACTGGATCAGAACATCTGTGGGGCTTGTGGGTCTAGACCGCTGAGAATAAACAAAAATGGCTACATAAGGGCTCTATTTAGTACAGATGTGAATCTCCCTTCAGCCTGAGAGAGTAAAACCACTTCACTATGCTTATTCTCAGCTTCAGGAATTTTAATCTCAGGAACAGGTGAGAGGGGACAATTCCTTGTTCAGAAAGTGATGCCTTTGAGTCTTCCATTGGCCTCAAAGCTAATAGTAGATACTTCCTGGTTCCATTGATTAACTGGGCAAGATGGGATCAAGAGCCCTGCTTTATACCTCTCCCTGCTCTCTGTCACCCACTCTGAGTTCATTTGTGTTCAGGCAAATGGAGGAGCAGAACGCAGAGGAGAGGCAGAGTAGAAATGGGCCACACCAATTAGCCATCCCTCACATCTGCATGCATGCTTTCAACAGTTTATTGAGTTCCAACTCTTTAATAAACACCCAGGGCATAAAGGGGAAGATGGGACCTGTTCTCTCAAGGAGCTCATAGTCTAGGGGAAGAGACGAATTAGACACAAGCGGGTACATCCATGCATTACGCATATTACAAAAGGGGAAGACTTGAGGTATTGCGAGGCACAGAAAAGGCCAAGGCCAGTGTGGTGGGACGGGGCGGTGCTTGGTCTAGAGTCAGTCCCCCTCCTTGGAATCTTCATGTGGTTATTTACTAGCTCTGGAAGTTTAGGCAAGGAACTTAAGTTTTTGAAGCCTTCATTTTATCACTTATAAAATGGAGGTGATCATAGTAGCTGTGTAACGTGGCAATGCATGTAAATCACTTAGCACAATGCTTGGCAGGGTCCTAGTGCACCGTCAATATGTTTTATTATTTTTGTCATTACTACTACTGTTACTATTATTATTGCTGCTTAGACAGGAGGCCAGGGAAGTGTTCAGAGAGAACACTTGAGCTGAGTTATGAAGGGTGAATGGGAGTTGACTTTGCAGAAGTTGGCAAGAAGGCAGGGCTACCACGTGGCACAGCTCTAGGGGCACTGTTCACATTATAGGTGACATGAATGACTCCGGCTCAAGCATGCAGTGCACAGCCTCCACAGCAGTACACAGCGGCCTTGGGGTAAGGATGGAGGAAGGTGTCAGTTCCCAGTGGGACGTGTCTTCTCAGGCCTGCCTGCTGCTTTCCCTCATGTCCAGCTGTGGTTATGGGGACAAAGATGCTTAAGGCTCCCAGAGAGATAGAATCATTCCTCAAGGCCTTCCTCCAGCCTCTTAGGGAGGAATCTAAGAAGCCTTGGAGAAGGCTAGATTTTATTCAAATCTAGCATTTTAATTTCCTTTTACCCATTTTCCGTTTGCCCTGAGAACACTTGCCAGGGTGCTTGTGGCTGCAGTGTTTACCCTGAAATAACCTGCAGGTCATAATCCAAAGTTTGCCACAAAATATCTCACTTTTATTATTATCTTTGTATCCCTCTAGTCCATCAATAGTCTTTGGAAACAAATGACATCATTCTATTTATAGCATTCTGTTTTTAGTAGTGATATTTCCATTTACAAAATACAGTAATTCTCTATCGCTGAAAATGTCAAATACTAGAAAATGTAGCATTTCTACATGTGATGTTTACTTTGTTCTAGAATAGTTGTTAGCTGGAGATTCATTTGATGAATCCGATTTATGTATCTATTTCTGTTACATTAGGATTAGAGACAAGGTCTGTTTAGAAATAATTCCAAGAACAGTTTTTATATTTAATTTTCACATTGAAACCAGTCATATTTGCTTTAGCCTCAAAGAGTGTGTTTCTGTAAAATCAGATTAACACTGGCAATGAGCTGCAATTTTTTTTCTAAAGGGGAAATGAGTTAATGATATTGTTTTTGAGAAATGACATACAATAATGAGAAGACAAGTCACACAACTCAGAAAAATGCAAAGAAGAAAACTAAAGATGAAGTCCAATCTCAACGCACAGAAATAACCACCTTCGGCATTATGATCATAATTCCATCCTCTCCCTCCCTCTGTCTATATACAGATAAAAGAATAAATAGAAAATGTAAATTCTATGTGTGTCTTTACAAATAAAAAGCATTAAATTAAACAGCCTGTTATTTTGTAGCAGTAAGAAAACAGAGAATTTCTAAGACCGCACATGAATATTTATTAGCAATGAGGGATAAGTTCCGGAAAGGGCCTATGGAAGGTAAAAACATAAAGATTATTTAAAAACTAACAGATTGGGGTTGTTACAGTTTTTAAACACGTGCTTTAAATGTAGAAAAATCTATAAACTGCCTAATACAGCACCTTCTGAAATTAGAAAATTTATACTCACCTAGCCTCTAACTCATAGTTTTTATTAGTCAAATGTTATTTTTACATTTTATTTTTAAGTTGAAATGATTACAGCTAAATAGCTTTAGATTTATATGTGATATAATTATATTCACCAGCTATTCTTTGTAAAACATTTTGAAATCTGATTTTTCTTTATCTTAGTTCTTTATTTTGATTTATCTTTGGATTGGCCAGATTTGATATGCAATCTTTTAATTTTTTAAAAGTATTCATTAAGCTATCTCTATTTTTTTTCTTTTCCTTTCTTTTCTTTTTCTTTTTCTTTTTTTCTTTTCTTTTCTTCTTCTTCTTCTTTCTTTCTTTCTTTCTTTCTTTCTTTTCTTTCTTTCTTTTCTTTCTTTCTTTCTTTCTTTCTTGTATATTTTATCTTAGCTGATGCCTTTGAATTTGGACAACTTCTTTGCATGTAAAATTTTTGGGTCATCCTTTATTTCCTCAAAATTTATGAACCTCTGTCTTATGCTATTGAGATGCTTGATATCAGCCTAAGTTTTACCCTTGTGGGTAACTGATTTTTCTGCTTATGTGTCCTTCAGATTATATGACAGTGAAGCTAGTGTGTGTGTGGGGGGGGGTGAGGATAGGGTTGGGATGGCGATGAGAAGATGGTGAGTGTTGCCGAGGTAGAGGTGAAGAGGTAGGATGAGGTAAAAGAGCAGCCTAAGGAAGATGATACTCAACTGTCTTCCCCACACTTTTGTAGCTCTGTTAAAAAATAGAGCCAGCTACCAAAGAAGCTGTTCTATGGAGAACAAGAATTTCAATAAAAACTGAGAGTGTGATCACTTTACCTTGCAGAGAATATGGACTTCCTTTCTATAGCCTCTTTGCAAGAAGACCCAAGGAGAAGTGGTACATTTCTGTAAGAGATTTTATTTAGGGAAAACTTTTTGCAATGCAGCAATGGCAACCTTACCACTTTTCCTGTTGAAAGAGTCAAATTTCGCTTTCCTTGCAAGTAGAGAGGTCTTTGACTCAGATACCTCCAATTTATTTCTGTTTGGCTTAGCCAGGACCATTAAGCAATGGATTTGGCCACAGGCTTGCCCTTCCTAATGATGTTTTTCTTGGGCTAATATGAAAAACCAGTTGGCAATTGCTGAGTAACCACACGATGACAGCTTAAAGGAAGGACACAAAAGGTCCAGGTGCGTGACAAATGGTAGAAAGAAACCAGAATGTGATTTAGACAATACCGAACCCACGAAGTGGGCAGGTACCCCTGAAAAGATGTCTGCAAATCACTATGTTGGAGTGTCTGGCACAGATGGAGTCTCTGTGACTCTGGAAAAGCCACCATCACTGCTCTTGGAAGACAAATGGAAAAAATGAGCCCTTGAGTTGCAACCTCTTTCATCCACTGATGCCTAATTGGTTGTCCTGGCACAGAGGGCTTTTATGATGTCAGAAAGCCAAGTTCTATGATAATGGGACAGTGGAAAAGAAAACATTATCAGCCGTGGTGCCCGAAAGGCCACCACGCCAAATGAGGGAGGGAAACCAAATCTAAATTGTGTTCTGATGTTTTCCACCTTGAAAAAGAGGAATTCTGTTGGCACTTACAATCTAAATGAAGCAAATAGGATGCTCTTGATCTTCCCATGATAGCTACCATTTCTTGAGTGTGCACTCTATGCCTTGCATTGTCTAAATGCCCTACACACACGTTATCCGATTGGATCCTAGCAATGGCAAGAGGCGGGATGACTTTGATCTTTATCCTGGATGCTGATAACCTTCTCTATGACCACAGAATTATCTCTAGCTGTAGTGGCGGCAGGAAGACAACCAGAGAACTAGACCTCGGCCCGTGTTCTCAATAAAGGGGTCTCCTCCCTCCACGGATGTTGTCTCAGTCCTGCTAGTGGCTGAGGGGCTAGTGGATCACTCCTCTGCTGTTGCTGAGTGGACACGCTTGGGACCCTGAATCTAGTTCAGATCATCCTATTCATCTGGCTCCTACTGATGGACAAAGACTGGTGGAAATGCAAATGTGGCAGCTAAAAGCCACTGCTCAGATCTTTGGGGCTATCTCCATCCTCACTCACCTGTGAGTGTACCTCGCAACGCTCCTTTTCCTTGGCAATTGTGTCCTTCCGATTCCTGCGTCCCCATCCCCTCAACAGCTTGTGACTTGGTACTTTCAGGCCTTTGAGAGAGGCACAGTCCTTTCCCTGCCTGCGCAGTGGGCAGGTGAGGAGCTCGGTCCGGATGATGACCCTGTCTGGGCCTTGGGCAGTAGCCCATTCTGTTTGCCCTTTTTGATTGGTTTTCTGTAACTGTGATGGAACAGAGAAAGGTAGTCCTCTCATGTAAGGGACAAATTGAGAAGGCTGAGCTTTGAGAGGTCAAATGACTTGCTCACCTGAACACTCACTCAAATCACAGCAGAGCTGGAATCTGACCCTAGATTCCAAAAGCCAAACTCTTAACCACCACAGCAGAAATAAGCTGTTCCATAAATAACCAGCAGTCATTCCCTTCCGACCCATTTGAATCCAACTTCTCTGCCAGCAGGGACAAGCCTAGATTCCTGAGTCCCTACTGTTATTCTTCCTGCCAAGTTAAGGCTCCAAGCCTCCCTCCAGGGCCTGCCTCACTGTGATGAGTTCTGCTCAGACAATGGGCCCAGTGCCCATCCTTCCCGCATCCCTCCCTGTTCGGA
This sequence comes from Eonycteris spelaea, assembly GCA_003508835.1. Taxonomy (NCBI): domain Eukaryota; kingdom Metazoa; phylum Chordata; class Mammalia; order Chiroptera; family Pteropodidae; genus Eonycteris; species Eonycteris spelaea. Next base: position 5,731,751 of record PUFA01000023.1, read on the forward strand.
GAGCCCACTTCTTTCTCTCAGCGTTCCTCCTTTGTCCCCTACTCCCCACCAGTGTTATCTCTTCTGGATGCAGAGCTGCCTTTGAAGTCAACCAGGAGAGTTTTTTTGAGAGAGAGAGAGAGAAAAAAAATGTTTCTGGAGAGGGCGCAGAGGGGCCTAGTGTCCTTCATCCTTTCCTTTCAACTCTGACTGCTGATCGAAGCTCTGGAGAGCTGCAGTATCTGATGCCAAAGATGGGAAGAGTGTCAGTTCCTAGGATGGCATTAGATACTTGGAAAGGGACAAGAAGTCAATTCATCAAGTGGATTAAAAACTAAATAGATAAAACAAGCAGAAGCGGGGTGGGAGGAAAGCCTAGCCATCTCCCCAGTTTTCAAGAAGCCCTTTGATGAGGCAGTGACTCTAGGCCATACACATTGGTCACATTATCATTGGAGCATGAATGTCCTAACCACATCCAAGGGCTTTCGCTGGGCTGCCTAAATCATGCAGGACCACAGTGAAATGTAAATAGCCTGGTGGAGGACTGGCAGCAGAGGAAAGGCAGGCCTGCCTACTCCTACCCCCTCAGATGCCTCAGGGCCCAGGCGGGACTCTCTCCTTTGTCTGTCTGGGATGACAGAGTTGCATTTTGCATTCAAGTTCTTGAAAATTAGTGAGCTTGCTCTAGAGGAATGGAGAGCCCTTTCCCTCACATACCTTTGAAGTATTTCTGTCTCTTCTCCCAGAAACTTCATAAGCATCAAAAGACACGATAACATTTGTACAGCTTTGGGAGTAAGTTAAATATAGCAAGGAAAAGAAAAGGCTCTTTAGGGCAGTGGATTTGAGGTTTAGTTTCTCCTATTGTTTCGCTCACTGCGATTCTGAGTAATGCAACTTCTTTGGTTCTGTGTGGCTTCATGCATAGAATGAAGGGTGTAATGGACTTTTGGGGATTGCCATAAGCCATCCCCCATTTCCATTACCTACTGTACCCCAAGTTCTCTAGCCATATGGTCTGGGTAAAACTGACATTCTTCCTAGCTCCAAGGATGGGCTCTGGCATGGGCCAATTGGCAGGTTGCTCCTACCCTTATCACCATTGGTTCAGAAACGGCCATATGATCTAAGCCAGTCCAATCAGAAGGAACCGTAGGCCTTTGCTGAAAATGCTGATACATACTCTATTTCTGCTGGATGTGAATGAAGAATCATGTAGCCCTGAGAGATATTGGCAATCATCTCGACATAATGAGGGGAGAGGCTGCTTGAGAATGAAGCCAATGTCAAAGAAAGTAGACTAATATTAAGCTAAAAAATGGACAGAAAGAAGTCAAGTCCTAATCTCAAAATATGAGTGCTAGATTAAGCTTTGGCTGAAACTCGCTCATCCCTGAGCCACTCAGTTACATAAATTAATAAATTCTTTTTATTGTTTGATATTTCTTTTAACTTTAGGATTTCTTCTTAAAAAAAAAAGGAAAAAAACTAAAAATGTTTTTTTTGGCTTCCTAGTTTGTTCTAGGAATTGTAGTAGGCAGGAAAGGGCAGTGGTGAGGAGGCTCTGGTTCTATAGTTAGACAAATTGGATTCAGATCCTTTAAACCCCAAAGGCTGAGTTAAACCCCAAACCCAAAGGTGAATAGGTCCAAGGCCTTCATACGCCAAGAAAGTCTTTGAAGTGCTTTATCTTCTAAACTGCATGTAAGTCTCAATTGTTCATTTGGAGGATTTGGGTTTCACAATATCATGAAAGCTCAGGTATTTAACTTCAATCAAAGCTAGGGTGAGTTAACTCAGTGCATTACCAGTGCTTGTCCTTGTATTGTGAGAATTAATCCTTAAAGAGAAACTAAATACTAATCAGAAAAAACTTATTCATAGAAGCCCATGTAAGTCTTCTTGTTTTGGCTCAACACTTAGTTGGTTCTATGAATGCTGCTCAGTACATTAATGTTTCCAGGACCTGCTGCTTTGCAAATCCAATGAAATCTCACTGCATTGGCTTCCTTGATATCCTTGAGGGGAAAACCGGCCAACTCTATCTTGCTGGGCAATGGAAGTTGGATGTTTCTAAGTTCATTTTCTCTTTGGGGAATAGAGATCAGGGTCTGATCAATTGTTAATATTCTGTGGTACTAAAGACAGGATATTTACTGCTGGACAGATTTGCATTTATCAATTTTCTCAAGTGTGTGGCATAGGTGCCAACCTTCCCTGTCCCATTCAGGACTTACACGAAGAACAGACATTTCTAGTCAGTTGAGAGCTCTCACTAAACAAATGTATTAGCACATTTCTCAAGATAGTGCTCAGGAAAGCCACTCCCTATTTCTTTCACTTTTGGTTATAAGTGATAGAAAAGCCAACCCATCCTGGTGTATGCGGAAAGGGGACTCAATAGTTTCTCCAATGGAACAGTCAGAGGAAGAGACTGGCTGTGGGCATGGATGGAATCAGAGCTTAAATGATATGTAGCCAGATTCTGCTTCTGTCTCTCAGCTTTGCGTTGCCTTCATTCCCAAGCTGCTTCTTCCTTCATGGCTGCCAGGAGCTGCTTTTTAACGGCCAAAATGTTTGTATTAGAGAAAAGCAGCATGAAAATAGGGTTCTAATATTTTATGGTGAAATCAGATCATGGGGCAATAATGAAACTTCAGTGGACTCAAGGGGCCCCTGTTGAGGATAATGATTTGATTTAGGCTAACATGTTCACAAGGCTCACACAGAGAAAGGGACTTGTCTAAGGCCATTTTCAGTTAGAATTCACCTACTTTGTTTCTCCTGATCTTCAAACCAGGGGGGTTAATTGATGTCCTCACCCCTATGTTTGCAGATCTGGTTTTACCCTAGTTCCTGAGCAAACCTAAAAATGCTAAGAGATGTAAGATCTTGGAATAGTGTCTATTTGGGTTTCTATTGCTTTAGCTTTCCTGGAATTCTTCTCCTTATTTTGGCGACAGATTCTTTCTTTCCTCTGGGGACACTATCCCATTTAGTTTGGTTGAAGCCAATACTCTCCCACTCGGGGTGAGCCTATGACCTCAGCTTGGTCAACTAAAGTTTATGTTCCTTTGGTCACAGTGATTGGTTCAGGGAAAGTATGTCATACAAACAGGCAATTGGAGATCATGCCAGGAATTTTACTCCAGTGGTATCGAGTGAACAAGCTTGTTTTCTCGTTCTTCCTGCCATGCATAGTCATACATTTGGAGCGGAAAGTCACCGTGACCACTTTTGCCACTACAAGGAGGGATCCTCTTTGGGAGTGAATCTAGCACAAAGGCGAGGAGAGGGGAGAGGGAATGAGAAGGAGACTAGGATTCTTGAATATTGCACTACCTTGATTTTTTCAGTCGTTTGCCTATTCACATTGACTTGGGTCTCTATCACTGGCAACCCTAAGAATCCTGGCTGGTCTAGTCATGATTTCTTGATGATTGATGTTGGCTCATTGGTAACTTTGATGGCTACTGCAGGAACTAATAGCTTGAATGGATGCAAGAAACAGGAGTGAAAGATGTCATTAGAGGTCCCAGTGATAAACCAACATCCTCCCTGACATTCTGTTTAATAAAGCTGGTCCTCTAAGTTGGGTTTAAGGGCAATAGAAGATGGATGAGTGGAAAATAAGAAGCTTGTTTGTGAGCATGAGAGAGGTGGCCCTTTGCAGGGAGAAACTCTTAGTCACACCTGAGAACTTGCAACAAGAATGGTTCAGAATCAAAGAGACATAGTTTATTCCTATTAACTTGCTCCTGTTTTACCCCCCAGGCTGGTGTGCCTTGGAGGAACACCAGAGGTGTAAGAGTTGGCTTAATATAGGGATAATTTACCACCTGGCATTGCTATAGTGATTATGTTAGATAATGAATGCATTAATCAAATGAGTATGAAAGGACAGTAGGGTGAGTTATATGGAGAACCAAGAAACTTTCTGAGTTAGAATTCATCTTAAGAAAAGAGAGGAGACACAGAGGTTGTTTCAGGGGGCACAGAACTATCACAGATGGTGGATGGTGTTTAGTATAGCATGTAGGCATCATTCGTCTCACCCAAAACTGAAAGGCCTTGACTGTGTCCTCAGGGAATCAGTGCTGAGAATAGAGGAGAAGGAGTTATTTCAGGAGCCTTTGGCAATGCTAGGAGAGCAAGGCTAGCAGTGACAGTGCCAAGATATAGAGGCGGCTTTGTACTAGTAGCAGAGTTTGAGACAACAAATACTCTTGATGGAGCAGAAGCTGAACAGTAACGGAAGACTTATTCATGAGCACACCTGAGATCCTCTAGTATCTCCAAAAATGGTTGAAGGACTGTGTAGAGGAACAGAGTTCCAGCAATTCTCCTAGTAAGATTCGAGCTGGAGAAACACTAAAGGTGCAGTTGCTTCTCCTCTTCTGATCCCTGTGATTATCTCTTGTTCTTGTGAGAAGCTAGGCCTTCATCTCTCTATAAACCCCTTTGCCCACCAGCTGGTTAGGCTGGGCCTTAAACCCCAAGGAACCCTCATCACTAGTGGACATGTTGGGATTGCTCAAACCCTATGGAAAGGGCCTGGACGTTAATAGTGGGTGGTATTTTTGTAATTAAGGCAGAGGAATGGGAGTGGTGGTGGAGAAATATTTTTAGATGAGAGAACTTTGGGCGTCCTCAGCTTCCCCACCATTCTACTCTGGAATAAAACCATCTTTTGTCTTGTTCTTAGATCTGCAGAGTGATATGTCAGATGCCTAAACATGCCCAGTTTGGAAACTTATGATATTTATTGCCAACTGGGAAACCAAATTCCTTTGGAACACATGCGTAGGCTATGATTCTCTCCTCAGGCAATGGAATAGTGATTAAGTAGATATTTGCCTACAAAACACAGATGACACTTCAATCTTTGGGATCTTTGATTCTCGAAACCAGCCTGTTAAACTGAGAAAGGTTCATGCCTATCTTTGAAATCATGGATTGCAACTTGAAAACCAACCTCTCTGAAATAGTCATAAATTAAAGCAATTTCAGGGGCAAGCTCAAGCTCATGCTAAAACTCTGGGCCCTGGTGACATGAGGTCTATATTAACTATTCGGGCAAATCTGGAGGTTTATATATGGCAGTCCCATGGTGTGACAAGCCACTTATATGGATAATAAGACTGTTGACAAGTCTGAAACCCTCCTAGTATGTCTGATGCCATAAGTAATATCTAGGATGCAGTCCACATCTAATACTTAGACATATGATATCAAAGTGGCATTACTATTTATTTCTGTGACCTGGGAAATGCACAGAGGTGAAAATGCTGAGAGAGACATCATATCTCTCTCTTTCAAATGCAAGGGGTCAGATTGCATAGATGATCACTTGATTAGTTATCTGGGTACACGTGTCTTACTTATTCAATTATAAGTTCCAAAGATGGGCAATTCTTTTTTTGCTGTCTCAACTGGAGGACAGAGGTAAATTAAAAATTCGAAAACCACTTCTATTCGTTGCTGGAGTGGGTTTATTTCAGTGCTTCAAAGTCAGTCGTTTGCACAGTACCCAGCACATAGGAAGACCACATGAATGTTAGCTCACGTTCTTATTATTACATGTCACAGAGGCGAAAGCCCCAGTGGAGAAAACATGAGCACTGGAGTCTGAAACCTGGGTCTGAATTCAGGCTCCACCACTTACTTGCTGTGTGACCTTGGGCAAGTTACTTAACCATTCTTAGCATCAGCTCTTCATTTCATACGGTGGTCAAAATTCCAGTCTCACAGAACGCACACTTCCCTGAAAGTAAGTGGTCAAATAAAAGAGTCATCAAGATGAGAAGGATGTATGGAAGGAACAGGAGAAAGCTCACATTCCATTGAACTCAGTAAGTGGGTACTGCTATCTATTTAAATTTCATGCAGTATTTTCTGACACAAATCCTCAAACTGGTAAATCGAGGGTTTGTATGCTTGAAACTTCCTATAGATGCTTATTCTCTTTAACATGTCATCTGAAAAGTGGAGTATTTTTTGTTGATTTTTTAGGGCCTCTGGATGGTGGGTGGAGGAGAGGGGTTGGGTCGGGAAGTAAATTGAGCTGGGGCCTACTCTTTGTGGGATGGGCAGTGCTTAATTATTTTGGAATGTTTATATACACGGCTGTTCTAAGCCTGCTCAGGATTAAGAATTCTTTTCTTGGCTAGAGTAATGTTGCTAAAAATGACCAGGAAGCTGATGAGAAGAAAGAGCTATTAGGGTCTAGGAGAATTGGGGGAGGGGAAGAGACCCCTATACAGAAATTTATTTTATAGCCAGTGGAACCTTTACGATAGATGATCAATGGAGTAGTTAACTTACCAAATGGAGTCCCTAGGGGTTGTCCTTTAAGAAGGACATCCAAATTTAATTTTTTAAAGGTCTATTTTCTACCACAGTTTCTAGTAACTGTTGGGAATTTGAAAAAAAAAAAAAAGGTCATAAATATTTTTTGTCAAATGCTTTATTCTGTTCTGGTACCACCCATGCTAGGAAATGCACGGTGTGATGAGAATAAGGCATAATTAGCAGTCAAGAGACCTAGAGTCTCCCTCCAAATGGGCCTTGAATTTGTTTTGCCATTATGGGCACTTTCTCCCGTCACCAGTTTTCCCATGTGTAATAGGAAGATCTTGACCTAGAAAAGTGTGGTTCAAAATTTTTAAAAATATATTTGTAAGAAATATAAATGAATTATTTGAGACCAATATGAAAAAGGTAAAACCACCATGGGTCCCAAGGCAACCATGATGAACTCACAGATGTCAATTCAAAACTGAGCAAATTGAACTGCAGATTTTAATTTGAAAACTACAGAATAGAGGATCTTCAACATCATGCTCAGCTCTATCATCATGTGGACATGTGTCCCATAATGAGTACAGGGCCCCTAGCAGGATCTGAAGAGGTTTGGGACTGGACAGGAGGGCCAGGGGACATCCCTGAGCCTGGTATTCAATGCTATCTGTGAAGAGAAAGAAGGAGCAGACATTCTCGTTGTAGATGGATCAGAATGCAGAGGGACTAGAGGGTCACGTGGGTTCCTGTGACAGAGCAAAGAAGCCCTTGCCCAGGCTGGTCACTGTGGAAGAGGTAATCAGGTACTAACACTCAGCCTGCCATTTGGCTGAAAGTGGGAAGTGGTCAGCTGGTTTAGGATCAGGGGACAATTGGGTTTGCCCAGCTGGGGACACTCAGGAAAGATGCCTTCGTGTGGTCCTGTCTACCCTGCACAGAGCTCACTGACTCTGCACCTGGGCCATTTGAAACAAGCCAAGCAGCCTTTCAGGGTAAGTGGAGAATGCCCTTTGCTAGGACAAAGGCCACTCCCCTTTGGGGTCCAGCCCCACCCCAAAGCCCTCTGGACAGCGGTAGCTCTACATTTGGCAGTCTTTGTACACTTCTAGTCTGACCTACGACTAAGTCAAGCTGCTGGTGCTGGTTCCGAAACAGCTGCCCTAGTCCCGAACCAGCCCTGGTCTGGGAAGGTCTGAGCAGTGTTTCTCAGAGCATATTTCCCAGAGAACTCTAGTTCTAAAGGAGATTAATAGGTGCTTCATGAAAAATGAATATCATGGTCAAATAGGCTTGGGAAATGCTGAGCTCAAAGTAAACAGGTTTCTTCATTTGGGAACATCTCAGAGATCTGAAACTTTAAGAGGTGGGCATGCCTGGGCTTTCTACACTTATTTGTTTCAGCTTTGGCCGCCCTTCTCAGTCCCTTTTGTTTTCCTCCAGCATCTGTTCCATGGAACCCCTTTTGGAACAGAGAGTTAGTTAAACAATAGTCTTCATGTTTCTGTTCAGTGATGCTTAGAATGAACTCCAGCTCCTGTATTTAGTGGCTGAGTTTGTGATCACGAAGTTGCTGAGCTCATTTGTTCAATCAACATTTTTTTTTGAGTACCAGAATGTGTCAGCACCCTGCTTGGTGCTGGGATGACAGAAAAGAGTGAATTATGCATTTCCTGCCCTCCAGAGTTCACAGCCTCCCAAGGCTGTCGCAGAAGCAAATAAATAGTTGCCAACTCAGCATGACAAACTCAGCTGGGGACACTTACTCGGCTGCTGGAGTATCTCCAGCACCAAGCACAGTGCCTGGAACACAGTACATGCTCCTATCAGCTTGGGTTGCCTTCAGCTGCAACAAATAATCATCAAATAGTAGTTGACACAAATGAAGAGTTCATTTTTCCTACAGCGGTGGGCTGAATAATGGCCCTCGAAGACGTCATCTTCCTAATACGTGGAACCCATGAATGAATATGTTACCTTAAGTGGCAAAAGGGACTTTGCAGATACTATGACATTAAGGATATTGAGATGGGGAGGTGATCCTGGATCGCCCTGAGGTCCTGATGTGGCCCAATGTATTCCCAAGGGTCCTGAAAGAGGGAGGTGGCAGGGGTAAGAGAGAAGATGGTATGATGATGGCAGAGAGAGTGGACAATGTACGCTGAAGAGGGAGGGAGAGCCACAAGCTGAGGAACACAGGGGGCCACTAGAAGGTGAAAAAGGCAAGGGAACAGGTTCTTCCCTCGGTGCTAACAGAAAGAACCAGCCCTACCAATCCCTTGCCTTTAAATCCTGTGAAACTTGATTTTGGATTTCTGCCCTGCAGAACTGCAGGAGAACACATTTTGAAATCACTAAGCTTATGGGAAACTGATACACCCACCTAATAAAATATGCAGAAGTAGGCAGCACAAGGAGTGCACAGCCGCTTGAGAAAGCCATCAAGGTTCTGGCTCCTCTGGCTTCCTGATGCTCTGTCCTAAGCACATGCGTTCTTCCTCGTGGCTGTAAGAAGGTGCCGCATCTCCAGGAATCATGGCCACATCTAGGCAGGAAGGAAGGGAAGAGCCGAGGGGAAATGAAAAAATAATTTTTCTTGGAAGCCTTTTATTTTCTCCCATTTAAGGAAAGAAACCCACCCTAGAGATCTTTGCCTATTTCTCCTTGGCCAGAACTCTGTCACATGGTTACCTCTAGTTGCAAAGAAGGCTGGGAAGGTGAGATTGTTAAACTGTGCATATTACTTTCTTGAACAAATTGGGATTCATTTGGTAAGGAAAAAGGTGAACAAGGACACAAAGAAGGCAAATATCTTAGTATTGCTACAAAGCTCAATAAACATTTATTGGAGGACCCAGGGGACATTGGAAGGAGGGAAGACTGGTGTCTGTCAACTTCTAGATCTGTGAGCCCGGCTGGGAAAGGGAGGATGCCTGTGCCACAGCAGGGATGTGGGGGATGGGTAGAATGGAGACATTTAAGTAACCATTTAGATCCACCTGGCTTGCGATTGAGTGGAGGAGAATCAGCGATGATACCCCCATTTCTGACTCTGGCAGCTTGGCGGATGGTGGGGACAGTTTTACCACGACATGGACTACAAGATGGGAAGACGTTCTGGAAAGTCTGTGTTCAAAGCGTCCGTAGTCTAGTCTTGCTTCTCTCTACCTCTTACAATGATTTTATCACAGGACCTTATCTAATTCCCTCTGCTTGGCATCCTGGTCGCCCCCATCCTGAATGCACCCATGGTCTAGACTATCCTATAGTTAAAGCATCTTGGCAGGGCCCTGGTCTCCTGTCAAGCTCCAGACAGGGGCCTCTGACTCACTAATTCACTGACTCACTGGCAGAGATCTTGCTGAATCTGATCTGAGTTTTTGTTTTTGTTTACGCGGGTTGCATGTGGTAGGAAGAGCCTCTGCTTATGGGGCTCCTAAGCACTTAGTCACTGCCTAGAGTTCTCTGCTTCGGACTGCTGTGTCCCATCTGTGCAACTGGCCATTCAGGTACCTTTGGACATAGTCTAGAATTAGAGCCAAGGCTGTCGTAGCTTTTTGGATGCTGGATCCTGCAGCTGTGTGTTTGGGGTTGGCCTTGGGAGCTATGTCTCTCTATTCTTTTTTGCACTTGGATGAATGGCTTGGGTCTTGCCTTGTGTGGCAGAGTTGGGAGTGCTCACCAAGGTTCATGTTCTCCCTGAAGGACTACTTGACTACATTTCCCAACCTCCCTTGCATTTAGGAGTGGCCGTGGGACTGAATATTAAATGATAGTGGAAAGGAGGGGTGCCACTTGCAGGCCTGGCTATGAAATCCCCTGTGTGAAAAGACCCTTTCCTGGAGAGATCCAGAAGGGGACGCTTTGTGTTTGGGAATCGTAGAGTCGCAAGTTGGGAAGAGCCTGAGTCCCTGAATCACTGTGTGGAAGGATGTCTGCTGACCGCCTGCATTGAACTGTTACACGACTGGTGTAAACCTGTGTTAAGCTATTGAGGTTGTAAGTAGCACTTACTGTTACTTACACATAACTAATACAATTTGGTTTCCTTTTTTTCTGAAAGGAAGTACAGCATAGCAGTTAAGAGAAGTACTTGGAATGAGGCTGAGTTCAAAATTTAGCTCTGCTACTGACTAGCTGTGTGACTGGGGGTAAATTACTTCACTTCTCTATCCCTCATCTGCTCATCCTTAAAATGGAGATAATAGTGGACCAAGTGCATGGTGGTGTGTGGATTGAAGTGAAAACATATGAATGGTGCTTGGACTGGTATTTGGCATGATATCAATGCAAAGTAAGAATTACCCATCACTTTTTCTTGTCATCCTCAAGTTTTGGTGATTTCAGGTCCCTTGGGAGGGACCGCCAGATCTTAGGTATCCATTTCCATTCCTCCTGGGTACTTCTATCTACTGCACCATCCCAGGGATTATGGACACTGCCACCCCCATGAGCATTTCGACTAAATTATCTTTGAAAGCAGGGACTACATTGCATCATTTTATCTATTCAGAACAACAAACAGCAGCGCAGATAGTAGGAACTAACAAAACTTGTTCTTGAAGAACTAGATATGTTCTTATCACAAAGCAATGCCATGCCCTTTCATGCAACATTTTTCTAGGACATAGATAAGCAACAGTAGACACACACACACACACACACACACACACAAACACACACACACACACACACAATTCAGCCACAATCCAGTATCCCTCCCAGAGCACACAGCCATTAACTGATTGTCCCAGAGCTTGTGGCACTGTCATAGTACATAAGCTAGATGCATATGATGGTCATCATTAATATCTCTTGAGCATTAACTGTTTTCCAGAAACTGTGCTGAAAGCTATTTTAAATCATCTCCTCTGCTATGCATAACAACAGTAGGTATAGTATTTTTTCTCACTTTGCAGATTAAAAAAATGGCATCGAAGAGAGATTAAGTAATGTGAAGTAACAATAAGTGAGAGAGCTGGTGTTCAAACAGAGCTCTGATAGCAAAGGGCCTCTTTCTACAGCATTTCCTGCCTCATTCTTTCCCACACTCACTTTTTTTTTTTTTCCTGAGTGGCCCAGGGCATCGGTTAGATTTGCCATGCCAGCTTTGTCAGGGTAGGCATCCAGCCCTACCTGTGTTCAATGCCCCAGACCCCACCCCACCTGCTCAGAGCTGTAACTGGCTCTCTTTAGATTCCGTGTGCCTGTGTGTGTGCCAAGACAGATGTGAAAGCTTCAGTTGGGCAGATTAGCATCTCAGACTCAAATCCACCCCCGCATCACGCCTTAGACACGTCCACCTCCCAGCCGCTCAGGTGCTGAGGTGGGGCCAGCCGGGAGCCAGACAGGAGCACGGTGTTCTCCACCCATAGGACATTGTCTGACACCTGCGTGGGATTAAGGGGTGAGCCTTCAGGCTCCAGGGGACGCTCCCTCAGCTGGGAATGACAACGAAGTCAGCAAATTAGTAGAACTTCAGGTGAGGGAGAAAAATCCAGGCATTTCTGAGGCCTGTGGGATATGTGCTCCGAAGGGGATGCCAGTGGAAGCAGCAAGAAGTTGGCACGGGGTCCCTGAAGTTAAAAAAAATAAAAACAAAAAAAACTGGCTTCAACAGCTGCAAGGCTCAGGTCTCCCAGACACCTTCCTCCAGAGCCTTCCATACAAGGCCAGTCCCCATTCCTGCCATAGGTTCTCCAAGGGGGTTTCGGAGGATGATGATGGCAATAATGCTGATAAGCAATATGTTTTTTTGGAGCCTTTGCCAGCATTCTGCTAATCACTTTATGTATGCATGTTACATTTCATACAGCCAGTCTTATGAGGCGCTATTGTTCCCCTTTCCACAAATTAGGGAACTGAGATGTAGAAGACAAGTCATTCATGCTCATTTAGTTTGGTGGTTGTAGGGCTGGGGTTCCACCTCAAATTTCTCTAATCTTCCATAGCCTGGGCCCAAGTGCTCAGTGGTCAGTTAATTTTGACAATAGATTCATGTAAAAGGGAATACAAGCTTCAAGTTCACCCAATCCGGATTCAGATCCTGACCCGACCACATCCTGGCCATGACTCCCTGGGTGCGATAGCTCAGTCTCCCAAGCTTCATCTCCTGATATGTAAAATGGGATTGGCAATACCAACCTCTGAGGATTATAAAGATGATTGAGAGAAAACAGGGCACACAGGTGGTGCTTTGCAAGCAAATGGTCGCTGTAAATGTGTTGTCCTAAGACAACTGCCCTCTGTCATCTAGTAGCCCTGGCTTTTATCCTTAATATAACATTTACTTGTTGATTATTCATCAAACACTTACTGAGCATCTATTATGTTCTAGATATCATGTTCTTTGCTGAGACTATGTCCTGTGTCCCGATCATGTCCTTTGGTGAGGAAGGTTTAGTCCACATGATTCAGAAACCCAACTGTAGTGGTTTACCAAAGAAGGGGCTATTTTTCTCCCATGAGCAAAAGTTGGGCAGGAGGGAGTGTGAAGCAGCGTGTAGAGGCTGCGGGACTTCATGAGGCCCTGGGACCCTGCTTTTCCCTCTACCAGCTTTGGCCAAGAGTTTCATCCTCACGGTTGGCAGACAGCTGTTCTACTTCCAGCCCTTTGACCATATTCCAGGAAGAAAGAACACGAAAGCAACCAGGAAAAGGGCACATTTATTTGTGTCAGGAAAGCAAAACTTTCCCTGATATCCTCAATAGACTTCCGTTTGTGTGTAATCGGCCAGAATTAGATGCTACTATCCCTCTAGCTGCTATCCTAAACAAAATTGGGGTTCTTTTAGCTTAAGGAGAGCATATTTGTTGGGAAGCTGGTGGCTTCATCACCAGTTCAGGGTCTATTGAATGGTAGATTGCTTTTAATGCAAGCCTAGGTAATTTGTCAAGCACTGTTGGGACTTTTACTTCAAATACTGTATTTAATCTCCCTAGATTCTCAGAACCACCAAGTGAAGGAGGTAGGTACTCACACCCTGCCCTGCACATTTCATCTGACAGCCAGGACTCTGGGAAATCAGAGCTTTGGCCTTGGCCAAATGTACACTCCAGAGCCGGCAGCTGGGGCTAGCCCAGTCTCCTTCCTTGATTTCCCCTTCTCCACTGTGATATGGCTGAAAGTACAGGCAGACCTCCTTTCTCTGTACTGCGCTTTATTGTGCTTCTCAGCTATTGCATATTCATCAACATCAAGGCAAGGTCCTCCACCACCAATAAAATTATGACTCCCTGATGGCTCAGATGATGGTTAGCATGTTTTAGCAATAAAATATTTTTAATTAAGGTATGTACATTGTGTTTTTTAGACATAATGCTATTGCATACTCAATAGACAACAGTATATATAGTGTAAACATAACTCTTATGTGCACTGGCAAACCAGAAAAGTCATGGGACTCATTTTATTGCAGTATTAGCTTTATTGCAGTGGTCTGGCATTGAACCCGCAATATCTCTGAGGCATGCCTGTACGGGGTGGGGAGGAGGGAGACAGGGAGAGGCTGGAGGAACATGGTGGGATATGTGGATCACCAGGAAGTGTAGAGCCTTTGTGGACAAGGAGTGAGACCGTAGGCTTTGGAGCTTGACTGGCCAGCTTCAATCCTGGCTCTGTCACTATTTGTGTGATCTTGACAAGTTTATAATCTGTAATATAGAGAAAATAGTAGAAGAAATTTAAGTAAATTAATACATGAACAGATCCTGGCATAAAGCAAGCACATTATTAATAATTATTTTATCAAGAAGCATGGATTATCTCCTAAAGACAATGCTGCAGGGTAGGGGCTGGCCAACTACAGCCAGAGGGCTGGATCTGACCTGCAACTTGTTTTTGCAAATAAAAATTTATTGGAACATGTTCATGCCTATTCATTTACATATTGTCTGGGGCTGTTTTCATGCTATGAGTGGCCGAATTAAGTAGTTGTGACAGAGATAATATGCCCTGCAACACCTAAAATATTTATTTGGTCCTTTACAAGACAAGTTGGCAGAACCCCATTATAGTGAAACACACAATGCTAGTTTAACTCTGAGCCTTGACGAGATCAAGTGTCAAAATTCAGTTTTTCTGCTTACTACTTATGAAACTTGGGCAAGAGACAGCTTTTTAGATCACTTTTCTTTACCTGCAAAATCAAGAATGGTAATATCATCTCTCAAAAGATGTTTAAGGATTAGACACAATACAGATAGAGCACCTAGCCATCAGTCAGTGCTCAGTAAGTAGACCCTTCATTACTGTGGAAGGATGTTAGGCAGAGATTGGTATGATCATATGGGGATATAGAAAAAGACTTGGAGGCTGTATTAGTTTGCTAGGGCTACCATAATAAAGTACCACAAATGGGATGGCTTAAACAACAGAATTTTGTCTTCCAGTTCTGGAGGCTAAAGTCTGAGATCAAGGTGTCAGCAGAATTGGTTCCTTCCAAGGGGGTGGGAGAGAATCTGTTTCATGCCTTTTCTCTGGATTCTGGTGGTTTGCTGGTAATCTTTGGTGCTCCTTGGCTTATAAACATACCGCACCTCTGCCTTCATCTTCACATGACATTCTCCCGGTGTGCATGTCTGACTCTGTCCAAATTGCCCTTTTTCATAAGAATGCAGTCATTCTGGGTTAGGATCTGCCCTGATGACCTCATGTTAACTTGGTCATCTGCAAAGACCCTGTTTCCAAATAAGGTCACGTTCACAGGTCCTGGGAGTTTGGACTTCACCATATTAGAGGGGACACAATTTATCCCATAACAGAGACTGCGAAGGGCTGATTTGATGCAGAGAAAATTGGTGGTTGGAAAAAGTAGGCTCTTTGGATGATGAGGTAAGTCAGAGGTAGTCAGGTGCGAAGAGAGAATGGTTGGAAAAGCATCAAGAATAAGGGTCAAGACAGAATGTGGTGACAAAGTATGGAGAAAGAGAAGAGGAGGAATTGACGATGATATTGAGACTTCTTGTTTGGCCTTTGATTGAGTAGGTGAAGCCACTATTGAAATTGGGAGGAGGCACTTTGCAAAGGGCAAAGAACGATGAGTTCATTAAATAGGAGAGTGGTCATATGGAGACAAGAGGAGGGAAATCCAGTGAAAAGGGGAGTGGACAACAGAAAATAACATTTATCGAACATGTAGTGTGTCATATATTCTGCAGTAACAGATAGCAACTTATTGAGGGAGGAATGATTAATAACTATTAATGGTGGGATGAAGTCACCCAGGGCTAGAGGGAACAGGCTTTGGGGAGGACTGAATGTGGGAGACTGGTTGGATGTCTTCTGACATCATGTCCCTGGACTCTTCTTTAATAACCCTATTTAGGCTTAACCCTACTTCTCTTTTAACAAATGTTATTCTGTACTTGTCAGGAACTGCCCTTATTTCTGCCCAAATGCTTCCTGTTCTGCCAGGTGATCACACCTGCTGAAATCAGGCCAGCCCCACAATGTCAATTGATCCTACCCTGGCAGAAAATGTATCGGAGGCTTCCTGGTTAGGGAACACTTTTTTCTTTTTCATAAATAAAAAGTCCAGACTCTTATATCTCAGCATTCCTGTCTGTACAATTGGGATAAAAAATTCCAGCTTACAGGGTAATATTCATTCAGGATTAAATGAGACAATGCAGGCAAAGCCTGAGCACAGAGCTCGGCACGTTATGAGTATTGAAGTCCCATTCGCTTTTCTTCTTACTGTAATTTTTAGTGCCTTGTGTCTGTTCTCTTTCTCTCTGGTTACTTCTTCTATGCCGCTACCAGAGTGATCCTCCCTAAAATTCAGATTTGGTTAAGGTTAAATTTTCTGCCTCTCTTTGTTCCCCTGTACCCAAGGAGTAAAATCCAATGAACTCAGCTTGGTGATTCACCTAAACTTCAGTCTCATTGGTGGTTACCATGCATCAAACTCATGTCCTCTGCTTCACCCCCAGAGGACATTCGACTTTCCCTTGAGTACATCAAGGCTTGCCATTTCTCTGTGTCCTCTCTTACTCCTTCTCTCTGTTTTCCTTACCTGGTAAATTCCTAGGCTTTCAAGACTCAGACCAACAGAGACCCCTCAACCCTTAAGGTTGCCTTGAGCCACTCCCAGGCAGAGTGATATTCTTCGCTTTCTATGGGTCACAATTCTCGTCCCCAGATTTGAAACAGCCCTAACCATGTGATATTGTAATGATCTGGTCACCTATCTGAAACTAGCAACTTGGGTGCAGGACGAGTGTTACTTTTACTTGCTAAGCCCTCAGGATTCTTTGCCATCAATGTGAGTGTGAACAATTGCTCTCTCTGTTGTGAGCTCTCCCATTCAATCTTTCTTTCATCTTTTAATTCATAAATATGAGTATAATTGGTGAACCACATAGATACACGATCTGCTCTGAGAGGGCCTACGATCTAATTTCTTGTCCATTTCCCGCGTGATTCAACAACCAAAAGACTTTCCATTTTCGTTTTCGGGAGTTTGTATTATCAACATGATAGTTTTCCCCTTTAGGTTCCAAATGCAAAACTGCCTTATAATATTAAACTAACTACCTTATAATGTTAAAAACTTATTTTTCCAAACTACAAATACCACCATAGATTATACTCTTTTCCTCTTCACTCCTACTCTTAAGTTGTATTATTTAAAATCAAAGTCAAATATGTATCTATAATTTGAAAAGCGAGACCTCTCTCCCACTTTTCCTCACTTGACCATTCCTTAAACTTAAAAAAAATTTTTTTTTACCTATTTCATATTTTTTGCCTAAGTGTTACACTGCTGTTCTTTTTAAATTAAACTTATCGGGGTAACATTGGTTAATAACATATGTTTCAAGTGTACAGTTCTGTAATACATCGTTAGTCTGTTGCATAGTGTGCTCACCATGCAGTCTAGTCTCCTTTAGTCATTATATATTGATCCTCTTGACCCTCCTTATCCTCCCATTAACTCCCTTTCCCTCCGATAATCCCCATACTGTTGTCTGTCTATGCGTTCGTTTTGTTCTATTTATTCACGTGTTGCTTTCTATTTTATATCCCACATGTGAGTGAAATTATATGGTTCTTGTCCTTTTCCATCAGACTTATTTCGCGTAGCAGGATACTACTATTCTTGACATCACCTTTGGATACGGTCTTAAATTTCTGTTAAGGAAGATAAAGATTTTGCATTCTTAACCTCATCCTATGCCTTTATTTACCCTCGCTCCTTCTTCTTAATAGAGTTATAGGATAATGCATGCGAATTAAACAAATTCTCAGCATTTACATGGTTTCTAGCCATTAAGCTGAGCTCCAAACCCATGATCAACTCTGTAATGTTGGTGCTGGGCCTCTGCACACTACATTTCCTCTTTACCTTTGCAGAGGAGATTAGAAGGTAGAAAGTCACCCTGACAATAGGTTTTAGCCTCCAGCTTCTTTTGGCCTCAGGCTCATGAAACCTCTCAGAGTTACAGCACCAGCCAACACAACCTCTATTTTCAGCTCTGTAGAGAGGGCTTCTTCTCATTTCCTTGCTTCCATAAGCCCAATGTCATGACTACTTAGTTGTCCAGCACTATTTACTAAAGAGTCTGATTTTTGCACCAGTGATTTGAGAGGCTACCTTTATCATATACTAAATTTCCAAATGTATTTGAGTCTATTTCTGAGTTTCCAGTTCTATTCCATTTGCCTATTTGTTGACTCATGTGTCAGTCCTGTGTTGTTTTAATTACACTGGTTTTATACTGTGTTCTGCCATCTGGTAGGGTTAGTTTTCCTAATGTTTTCCTTTTTCCATGTTCCCTGGCTCTTCCATGTTTGTTTTTCCATGTGAATTTTTCTAGGCCTACAGGTATGGGCAATTCTCATAAGGTTAGTACTGACAAATCATGATCTTCTGAGTCATTTCACTGCACTACTACAAGAGACACACTGTAAAAGCCCCTTCTTATGACAAAAGCTATTTATCAGTGGATTTACAGGTCTGGTGATCTATGCTGTTCCACTGTCCATTCTACTGTGCAGGGTCTGTGGCAGACAACTCAGAAATGTACTGATAACTTCAGCAAAATATGACTTTTAACTATAAATCACAGCCCTTTGACAAGGAAAGGTGCTGATATTTTTAAATGGCTATTGGAATCTCAAAACAAACAGGGTAATCCTTAAATTAAAAAGCCTCATTCAGATTCAGGGAGCAAATTACTTAATAGCACAATTTATGGCCCTCAAAAGGAAAAATTACACCGTTGGTAAAAACCTAATAATGACAGTAAAATCAAAATGAGTAAACAATAGGTAAGATGTAGGAGGAGAAATGGAGAAGGTTACACTTTCAAGCCATTTGATTAGTTGACACATTGATGATATGCCACTTGATGATAAAGAGGTTTGCATAATAAAAAACAATAGGTTCTCTATTCAAGCTGATGAGTCAACAGATTTCACCAATAAATGTCATGGTGTGGTATTTGCAAGACTTGTAAACGATGGTGAAATTCAAGAAAACTTTTACGGCTACCAAAAACAATTGCCTGAAACAAGCAAACAAAACATCTACATTTAATGTTTTGTCTTTATATCAAGAAACAGAAAGTCCGTCTTGGAGCAACAGTGCTGGTGGCTGTATTGATGGTGGACCGTCGGTGGTTGGCTACATGCGAGCTTTCTACATGTCGAAATTTGGTGGCTTGGCAGAGAAGAGTTCTCCACAGATGTTTTAGCATAAAGGTGAGTGACAGGGGTAGTTTTAACAAAATAGTTGGCCAGCTTTGCTGAGACCTTTGAAGGTGAAAAATGGCTGCAGAAATTCACTTTCCTAGAAGACAGTTTTTCTCACATGGGCCAAGGGAAGTCCTTCCAAGGCCTTAGAAAGAATGTTTCGACTTCAAGGGACAACATTCTGGGGGGTGGGAATCATGTTGCAAAAGAAAATCTTGGCATGTTTCCACGCTGCGTGGGCTTGTGAGAGAGGAAGAACATGCCTCAAGTCTTATCATAAACCACCTAGAACAGTGGTCCCTAACCTTTCTGGCGGTGTTCCTATGAATGAGAATCTAATACCTGATGATCTGAGGTGGAGCTGAGGCGGTGATGCTGGCTCTGGGGAGCGGCTGCAAATACAGATGCAGCTTCGCTCTCCCACCTGCCACTCACCTCCTGCTGTGAAGCCTGGTGCCTGTGAAGCCAGGGACCTGTACTGGTCCAAGCCCCAGGGGTTGGGGACCCCAGAAAAAAGGTCTGTAAGACCAAAGAGAACAGTGTTTCCCCTTCTTTCAATACATGTGTCCGATGAGGTGAGAGACCCTCTTTCTGAATCTTCTGCTCATCCTGAGAACTTGACTTTGAGAGAAGAACTCTGTGAGGGGCAGCCAGAGAGTGAACTCAAGGTGAGGTTCACTGACTTGCCCCTCTCAGGTTCTGGTTTCTGTGAAGAGGAGTATCCAGCCTTGCACGGGAAAGCAAGGGCCATATTGGTACAGTCTTCATCTCCCTACATGTGTGACCAAGCTTTTCCTTGTTTCGCATGCATCAAGAGCAAGGATAGAAATGGTCTCATTTCAGTTGAAAATAAAATATTTGTGTGCTTATTGAAACTTGGACCAAAAATTGAGTGTTTGTGCAGTAAAAACAACAAAACAAACAAACAAACAAAAGCCACAAATATCACATTACAAAGGTATATTTTGTTTTTGATTTCCAACATAAATTTTTTATATGCACACACAGGCCTATAAGAAATCAAGAAGAAGCAAACACACATCTTTTATTAATTTGGAACACACGGGCCTCTAGGTAAGCCCAATAATGTTAGTAAGAAAATGTTTTTTTCAAAGTCTTAACATAAATTGGGTCTTAAGCTCTATTTTTATTTATATTGCTTTGGTTCGTGATTTCCATAGCTTTACTATTCAACAGTACTAATATATTTTCACGGTTTAAATAGCATTCATTAAAATAATTTACAACCTTTATATAGATTAAATATGATCAAACCTCCTTTCAGAAAAATTAAATTCCATTTGCCTAAAGCCAACTATTTAACAGAAATGTATTGTGTTCTCCTTATGAGTTTTAAATATTTACAGAAAGAAAGATTAGTTTTAAGAAATGTAAATTAAAATTGCCCATTTTTTTTCAATAAAGCTTAGCTTAAAAATTAATTTTTGGTTTTAAATAAGGAAGAAATGATACTTGCAATGCCAGATACCATATGACATAACTTATTAGCATCTTGAATAATATAAATTTACTATAAGATTTTTAGTCCTCTAGCATAAATTTAAAAATTTTAAATAGGAATTAAAAAAGGGTGGAGGAAGGACTAAAGTTTTTCCTACCTACACTCCTGACATGTACTAGAGTTGCTGTTTTTGGTGGGAATGGAGAAACCATAGAAAAAGATTAAGCTAATTGGTAGGCAAAAAATAGACTCGCAGAAAACATTCTCTGCTCAAAAAAAGCATTGACAAATTATTATTGGATTGTGATATCTTCAAGTCACTAATTATACTAATATTTACAAGATGTACATATAACAAATTTTAAGTTCCTCAGCAGTTGAAAATTACTTCAAGGGTTTGAGAAAAGTGAGTCTAGAGACTGGCTGGTTCTGTTTCACCAGAGACCCACTTCTTGTCTCCTGCCCTGGGTTATCTGAGTGGGGTAGACAACCCTTGTGTCTGAGGCTCCTATTATATGGATGTTTAGCCCACTGTTTCCAGCCTAGATTCACTTCCTTTTTCCTACGGCATCCACTTCTCCACTTCCTGAGACATTCCAGGGCTGTCAGTCACGAATCAGCTTGCCTTTCATTGGCTGCTGCCTCTGCCTGTGCTGGCCTTCCATAATGCAGTCTGGGTGGGCAGCCCCTGGTAGAGAATCGCTGAAATGGGTGACACACCATCCTCAGCTACCTCTCCCTTATTTGGGCCAGTTCTGGCCTTCAGGCCTCTCCTAGTACTCGTCCTGTTGCCTCTTTTCTCATTCTTTGTCCTCTCCCAGGTTCTAAGGTTCATGCTAGGCCCTTCTCTTCACTCCCCACACCCTCCTCCCAAACCCGGCCAATGCCCTAACATTTACTTCTAAAATGGCTTATCTTATTTGAGGATGATTTCGGGCAGGTCCCTTCCATCTCTGAGTTCTTAGTTGCCCCCTGTCCTATTATAAACCCTGGGTAAGTTATATTAATAGACAGTGATTTCACAGCAAAATACAATCATACAGCCTCTAAAGCCACTTAAGAGGGAAGATATGAGTGTATTGATTCCAGGGGGATTGCATCATCTAGTCAGGGGGCTACCTTTATGTGGTGGTGGTGATGGTAGTGGATGTACCATTTGCCAGTCCCTGCATACAGATTATTTACTTAAGCATCTCATACCTCTACGAAGTGCGTATTTTTTATTTTGCAGATGCAGATATGGGAAGCTCAGAGGTGTTAGCTGACTTGCCTCAGGTCACAGTTGGCAGAGCCAAGACTGAAAGAGAAGTCTGTCTGATGCCCAAGTCCATGGTTTTTTTTGCACTGCCCATTGTCTTCATTTCTGAGCAGTTTAGAGCAAGAGACTTTTTGGCCCAAATGTCCATTACACTTCTATTTAGTTTCTGAACAAGAATTTCTATTGAGAATTTCTGAACATTGTTGGCAATTTCTGCTTCCAAATGCACTCAGTTAATCATCCCTTTATAGACACAGCATGTTGGCTCAGGGATGGATTGGCTGTGCTTTTTCTCACCTCTGCCAAACTCTTTCCTGATACCCAGTAAGCAAGAACTGCCTGTGTTTGTACCATGCAAGGACTTAATTAGTCCCTTTAATCAATCAGTACATCAAGTACCTTCCCTTTCCTGCTCTTGAGATTTCCAAATGTGTCTACAGTGTGGGTTCTCCGTGATACAAGGTGATATTGCCCGTCAAGGTGGATCCCAGCTAGCGCTCCTCTTCAGCTCACCTGCCCAGGTCACATGGCCCATGGGCTCTGACTGGGATGTTTGTGTTCTTCAGAGGAGCCCAGACATTCTGTTTGTTGCTCTCCAGACCATGTGATTTCAGAGTGTTTGTCCCAGATAATGTGTTCTGGTTGCAAAGGGGAAAGATCTAACACTAATTGGGTGAAAATCTTAAGCCAAACATTGCAATAGCGGTTTTACATACATTACCTCATTTAATTCTTACAACAATCCAAGAGACAGGCAGCCTTAAAGCCATTTATTCATTCATCAATGGATAACATTGAAAGCACAGTATGTTCCAGATCTGTGTTAGGCTGCCAGATGCTGCAGGTGCAATAATATAGTTTCTTTTTCATGCAACATGTATGCAGTTCGAGGAAATCACAAACACAAAACAAATAATTATAAACACAATGGGCATTGTGATGCTAACGCTGTGATTAGTGCTACCACTCCTCTGACTATAGGCTCTACTATTATGCTTAAAACTGCTGGGGCCCTGGGCTAATCCTATCACCTGCATGTTTTTGTTATTCCCTCATAATATCTCATGAGGACCATAGTAACAAAACCCTATTTTTCTCGAGCACTTGAGACTGAGGGAGTTAAGTAATGTGTCCAAGTTTCCATTAGCAGAGTTGTTTTAAGGATTAGAGAAGAAATTTTGTCATAGTATGGCAGACAATGCAGGGAGGGGACAGACTGCCTGGGTTCAAATTCAAGCTGTGCTATTTATTAGTTGCTTCATCTGGGGACAATCACTTAATCTCTTCCCGTCTCAGCTTTCTCCGTCTGCAGAATGGGGATAATAACAGTAGTGCCTACTCGGGTTATTGTTCCCAGGTTACAGAAGAGGAAACTGAAGCAGAGATATTAAGTCAGAGGCCTAAGGTCAATGGAAAAGCTACAACTCAGCCCAAGCCAATCTAATTGCAAAGTTAACACTTTTACTATCTTTGCTACCAAGATCCCAAGAAGCCAGATATTTTCTAGGCCTCCTGGAATGTCAAGTTGATTCCTGGATCCCCTTATTATGGTGTCAAACAGGAAAAAAATGCCAAAGTACTTCTTGAAAGATGCTGTCAGGCCTCCATTTGCTCTCTGGCTCTTAGCGTATTCTATAAGCCCCATTTATGGGAAGAATTCACTTAGGAGGAATGTGCTTAAATATAAGCCCTGGTGTAAATATGTATTGGCAGAAAAAAAAAAAAAAGAGGCCTTTAATGCAGAGAAGACCTCTGGGGCTGTGTGTGTGCCTGTGTGACTGTGTGTGTGCTTGGTTGGGATGGGACGGTTGCATTTGTGCAGGGATAAAAGGGTCCCCCTTTCTGCCAGAGATGAAAGAAGGATGAAGCAGCTCTACACAAATGACCCCCCACTGAGAAATGCCCAACCTCCCATCAATGTGTCTCTCTCATTCTCTCTCTCTCTCTCTCTCTCTCTCTCTCTCTCTCTCTCTCTCTTTCACACACACACACACACACACACACACACACACACACACACACACACACACACTTTGGCTGGTGTGGGCTCCCAGGCTGCCAGCATACTGCCTGCCTTTGTTTCAGGGACAGGTGATCACCCTCATTAACATCTCCCTGCAGATACTGGCAGCCTCACCAACCAGTCCTTCCTCCGGGCAGATTGCTCCAAAACATTCCTCCTTTAGCCTCCCCCTCACCCCCAACCTATTAGGACCAAACATGTTTTCCCCTTTACCTCAGGCATGCATCTTCTTGTCCGCCTCTTGTTTTTCTCCCGTAAAGATTTATGAGGAGGATTCAAGGACGACCCTGATCCTCAGTGAGTCCTAGGGGAAGAACTTGCTTCTGAGAGGCAGCTCATGGTTTGCATTCCAGCCCACCCCCACCCTCCTAACCCGGTATACCATGGATGATGCTCACACACACGGGTACAAATGTAAACCCATCTTAACCTGTCACCTAGTTTAGGATTTCTTCCTCCTACGTACATATCTTTTAAAACTATCCATTCCCTTTCACCTCCATCAGCACACCCCAATCCATACCCCCACAGTATTTTGCCTGGAATTTTTCAATAACCTCCTAAACCTTCCCCTAGTTTTCCCTGCTTTTCTTCTTCCCCACTCAAATTCACTCCCCACTGTGACCCTTCTCAAATGCAAATCTGGTCTCCTTAGTCCCTTGCTTTAAGCCTTTATAAACATTCCCCTGGTATCCCTAGGACTGAAGATAAAGCCTGGCTCATGGTGGATGCTCAGTAGAAATTTCTAGAATTAAATACAGGTGACTCTTCATATTAAACCAATGGAATATCCATTCAACAAAAAATGATCTCGTTGGTCTTGTCTTGTAAACTTTATTCTTTTTTTTTTTTTTTTTTACTTCTCACCTTTCTACTTCCTGAAGTCTATTCTTTCATTGCAGAGGATATTTTTACCTTTAATTTGTTCTGTGAATTTGAGAGTCTTATGGGGGAAAAATCATCTTATATTTCAATAAGACATCGAATGTTAGAACTGAAAGGAACTTTGAAACCATGCTTTTAGTTTCAGCGGACTCTCTAGCATATTTGAGTCCCTGATCATTTGAGGAAAGGACAAAAGGTGCGAACAGCTCCAACAGCTTCTACCAGTATGAAGACCGAATCCCAACAAAGGACACAGTGCCCCATCAACAAATGAGGACAAGGTTCGTGAAGACACAAAGAACAATTTTGGTTTTAATTTCTTGAGGTAGCTTCCTCACGAGGCATCTTGGAGATCAAGAAGGGTGGCATTGAAGAAATAAGGAAACTGAGCCCAGAGGAAGGAGGTGAGTGTCTCTACCTTACAAAGGCAGTGACAGAATCGGGATTAGCGCTCCCATCTCCTGATTTACGAAGTGTGAGCACGCAGTCCCCATTGGAAGATAATCTACCTAAGATTGTGGAATCCCATAGACTATATCAGTGAAACTATCAAAGCAGGCAGGGATGTCAGTCTAGAATTTTCCCATTCTTCTATGAGATAGCATCACTACCTCAGTATCTAAAGGTAGCAGTGGAAAAGCACTGCTATGGACTAAACTCTGCTTTAGGTACTATACATAGATTACCTCAAGTATTGTTTTCACAGATCTTACAGGTAAGAGACCTAAAATCCAAGACATTTGCTTAAGGCTAACTTCTACACAAAATTTGAACCCATATCCCTCTGACTGAAAGTGGTGAGTTCATTTTCTTTTAGAAATATTGCTTTAAATAACTTACAGACCATTAAAACCATAAGAAAATTAAAATAAAGGAATTTAAGAGCAACTAAGACAATGATTAAATAGTCGTGCATGTACTTTTAAATGGCTCTGTGAAAGCACCTCAATAACAGGGGCCTTCAGATGCAGGCATACAGAGAACTTACCTAGTTCCCTACTTGGTATGAGCAATACCCTTAGGCTTCAATGTGGATGAGCAGAGGAAGACATTGCTCCAAAGGTGATTCTTTTAAATGAAAGATGCACAGGTAGATACACTATAAATGTGGATTCCATGCTGTGGCAAAAATGTTGATAGCGTGGGACTGAAATAGGGTGTATTATTTTCTTTTCCTTTATAGACCTCTGGTCAGAAGCTTGGATTTATCTTAATTATCAGTTCAGAGAAGCTTCTCTTTATTGGTTCATGGAAGTCTTTCTTCCTTCCTTTCCTCCTTCCCTCTCTCCCTCCCTTCCCCCTCCCTCCCTCCCTCCCTCCCTCCCTCCCTCCCTTCCTTCCTTCCTTCCTTCCTTCCTTCCTTCCTTCCTTCCTTCCTTCCTTCCCTTCCTCCTTCTTTCCGTCTTCCTTTTTTCCTTTCCTCCTCCTTTCCTCCTTTTTTATCTACATTCTTCGCTCTCAATTCTCTTCTCCCATAAACAATCATTGGGTTTATTGTGTATCTTTGTGTCCATGTGCTATTACATAATTGTTTTATTTTCTGAATGCATTTTTTTTTTCGGTTTTGTTCTTAAAATTTTTTTAAAATTTAGAACAGTTCTAGATTTACAGAATTTTCAAATAGTTTTGCATTTACAGAAAATGGCAAAGCCAGTTTGGAGAAGTTCCCATGTATCCTACACCAACTTCTGTCTCACTATTATTAACATTTTATATGATCCTGGTATATTTGCCACAGTCGTGAGTCAATGTTGATTCATTATTATTATTGAAAGCCCATACTTTATTAAGATTTTATTACTTTTTACCTAATGTCCTTTTTCTACTCTCGAATCCCATCCAGGATGCCACATTACATGTAGTCGTCATGTCGCCTCAGGTTTCAAGTAGCTGGGACAAGTTTCTCAGATTGTCTTTGTTTTTAATGATCCTGACAGTTTTGAGGAGTCCTGATCAGGTATTTTGTAGAATGTGCCTTACCGCGGTGCTTTGTCTGATGCTTTTTCTCATGATTAGACTCAGGTAATGTGTTTTAGGAGGTAAATGCCCTTCCCGTTATATTAAGGTATCTGTTATCACCATGATTCAAACTAGTGATGATACCCTTGATCACCTTGCTGAGATAGTGTTTGCCAGGTTTTCCACCTTTCTCCCCTTTCTATACTATACTCTTCGGAGGGAAGTCATTACGTGTGGCCTCCACCCAGGGAACAGGGACTTATGCTCCTTGAGGATAGCGTATCTACATAAATTATTTGGAATTCTTCTGCATGGGAGATTTGTCTATTCTCCCTCATTTATTTATTCATTTGTTTATGACTCAGAGATATTTACTTTGGAACCCTTTTGGTTGCCCCCTGTGTTCTTTTGATAAACTCTCATCATTTTGGGTATTATTTTGAGTACTTTCTTCTTACTTTCTGGTACTATAAGAAGCTCCAGGCTCACCTTATATATTTCATGCTCTGGCCATAGAATCAACCATTTTAATTTTCAAGGATCCCTGGTTCCTCTCCTTGGGGAATAATGTTAGAAATCAAGATCTAGGGACTAGGTGCGCTTATTGTTAAATGTGTCATAGCTCTGTGTCCCCTCAGCGCACGCACACACACACACCACACACACACACACACACACACACTCCCCAATCTGTATCTATATTAAGCTCAACCTGAGTTCATATTGATGTCTCCAAACCTAACCCATCACCACATACATCATTTTAGATTATTCCCTTTGCTCATCTGTAATCTCCCAGTGCAATAGTGAGAAATTTGGCTCCCACCATTTGCCATCCATTTGCTTAATTGTTCAATTCCAGTATAATGTATAGTGGTTTCAGAATTATTAACCTGCACCCCTGTGGGAAATGTCTTTATCAACCAGAGTACATGCACATGTACAGTTTCTTTTGCCTTCCGTCCCATTTCCCCTCCCCCTTCAATGAGGTTATTTCATACATTTGTTATGCATTTAGAATCTTTTGTCACAATCTGTATTCCATTCTGGGTCTTCTAACCTTCTAAATGATTTATAAATTTTCATATACGTGAATATTTACTTTTTGTGCTATAAAGTGCTATAGGTTTTGAAAAATGCATTATGCCATGTTTCTATTATTAGAGTATCATATAGAGTAGAGTAACCACCCTAAGAAAGTCCCCTGTTCTTCACTTGTTTAACACTTCTCTACCCTGGAACCTCTGGCAATCATTATCTGTTTATTGTCTCTATAGTTTTACCTTTTCCATAACATCATAAAAATGGAATCATGCAGTATGCAGCCCTTCACATTGGCTTCTTCCTCTTAGCAATATGCATTTCAGATTCATCTGTGTCTTTGTGAGACTTGATAGCTCATTCCTTTTTATTGCCCAGTAATATTCCGTTGTGTGGATGTAATACAGTTTATTTATCCAGTCATCTGCTGAAGGATGTCTTGGCTTCTTCCAGGTTTTGATCATTATGATTAAAGCTTCTATAAACATTCACATGCAGGTCTTTGGGTAGATGTAAGTTTTCAGATGGTAAATACCTAGGAATATAATTGCAGGATCATACGGTAAGACTGTGTTTAGCTTTAAGAAGCTTTCAAACTGTCTTCCAAAGTGGCTGTACCATTTTGAATTCCCACCAGCAATGAATGAGAGTTCTGTTTGTTCTGTATCTTAGCCAACAGTCAATATTGTAGTTTGTTTTGTTTTGTTTGGATTTTAGCTGTTCTAATGGGTATGTAGTGGTATCTCATTGTCGTTTTTGTGCATACATGTTTGATTATTCTAAAAGACATAGATATTACATATCTCACTTTGTTTCTTTTTTTTTATTGAACACCATGTTTTAAAGTAAAGTACATTGCTGTATTTACACTGAGTTTATTGCTTCTTATTGCTGCATAATATTCCAGCTCCTGAGGGTGATGGTATGATATTAACCCCCTTCACCATCAGCACCATCCCTCTACATGATGTCAAGAAGACCTTGTAATCTAAGTAAAATCAGAGCAGTATTTATGCAAATGTGGCTGTAGGGCAAGTTGCCCAAGCTTCTCTTCTAAAAAGGTGATGATGGTAATGATAAATCTGGGTGTGTGTGTGTGTGAGTATCTTGATCAGATGTGAGATGTATTTACTTTATATACTACCACTCCCTTCTTCCATGACAGTGACTAATCAATTATGGCATATAAAACACACACACACACACACATTGGGATAAGTCTGAATTCAGAATTCCAGGTGGCCACCGCCAATCGGTAAAGCTGACATGAGGAAAGAAACTTGTGTGGCATCTCTAGACTAGATGATATAAAGTCCTCTTCAACTCCAAACATTCTATATTCTTTGTGTAACCTAATATGGTGGAAAGTTGGGTTCATGCAGAGGAGTGGTATTAGACAAAACAGGAAAAGGTCAGAGGGTGGCATAGTATATATGGCTAAATAGCTGCCTTTTCCAGTGTCTACTATATGCTGGAAATGGTGACAGGCATATAGTCTCTTATGATGCACAATGGCTTATATATCAAGGTTCACTCCCATTTTCAGATGAGGTATCTAAAGACCAGGTAGGTGAAGTCACTTTCCCAGGAGAACTCAGCTAGCAAATGGCATCCTGAACTTAGAACTCAGGTCTGTCTGACTCCAAAGTTCATAATATTCTTACTATATCTTGGAACCTCTCAAATGGATCTTCAGTAATGGTCAAGGACTTTGAGCTTTAACTAGTAGGCACACTATATTGCTAGTGGTTTTTAAATGACAAGCAAATTAGGTTGAGCGACTAAGTCTATAGCAGTAGTCTGAGCATAAGATGAAGCCTACAGCCAGGTAACAGTGAGACTAGAGAGAGAACAACAGGTGTTTTTAAGTGTGAGTCAAGATGTCATACACACAAGATTTGGAGCAAAGTGAAAAAGATATCTTTCAAAGGAACAGAATGTAGATTGTTCCTGAAGAGTTTGAACAACGGAGCCTGAGCAGAAGACATGTACTATCGAAAAATGGAGGTTTTTCTCTTGGAACTAATGCTAATGTCAGATTTATTTCCTCTTATAGTTTCCCTACTGATTGAAGGGGAATTCCTATCATGGTGGTTCGCACCTTCCTATTGATGTGTCGTGTTGGGATTATATAGGCAGTCTGATAGAGGGGACAAAACTTACTGTGTGCCATTGAATTCTATTGCACCCAGCTTTGAATCATTTGAAACATAAATCTGATGATAATGTAATGCACTTGAAGCAGTTATTTATTGCTCTTTATCTTCTGGAATGCTAAATAAATCATAGGGACTTATTTTCAGTGTTCAATGTGACAAAATAAGTTTTTTACCTTATGGTCTTGCCTGGCCTGTTTAAATTGGACTGATTTCTTTATTGACTTTCTTCTCTTCTCTATATATTGTTCCATTAATTTTCCCAAGGTCATTTTTCTTAATGTCCTGTCTTTGTAAGCTTTTTTGAGGGGGCGGGGGAGTGGGGAGAGTGAATGAGTTTCTGACATCATATGCTGACTGCTCCTGAGCTGTTCGAGTTTGTGGTTTGATCAGTCCGTTAGCTAACTTATTCTTTCATTATTAGGTCAATATTTTCCTTATTTTTTTTATCCTAAGATATAGGCATTGGAATAATACTTTGGGCTTCTAGATACATCCAATGACTATATAAAGTTTTACTGAGGAACCATTTATGAATTCATTTATGCATTCACTCTATAAATATTTTGGAAAATTTGGAAATGATATAGCATTGTTATCCTGTAAAATGTCAATCCCAGAAGGGGTTCTTTTCTTCTTCTTCTTCTTCTTTTTTTTTTTTTTAAATATCTCCTGGTCAAATAAGTTTGGGACATCTGTGTTAGCGGGTCACAAATACACCTGAACCAATTATAAGATTTGAGCAGTCTCACAGCAAAGCAATTAGTTTACTTTCTTGTTGGCCACCCATCTTGCCCTTAGAAACTCTGTTCTGTTAGCTATTGCTGTATATTTTTGAATGTCAGGCCTCCTTGGCTGCCATTCCAAGCTAGCTGATCATTTCCATAGTTCTGTTTACACGGTTTCTGAAGTTGAGTGTTGTTCCCTGACCTCTGCCATCTCACAGCTACTAGGAAACTCCGAACACCAGCTCAGCCTATGGAGGACAGCCATTACTGAACTTCTGAACAATGCTGGAGCTTTTCTGACCAACACATTCCTACCTGCCTTGGTAAACAGAATGTTCTCTGGGCGCTCCTGAGGAACATGGATAGCTAATAAATTCATCGGTCTAATTCAGTAGACCCATTATACAATTCCCAGTTCCATGGGCTTTTTGATCTCCTCCTGCATTGTCTATCTTCCCAGTAGATGTGCTATCAACTTCATTTACTATTGATATTATTTCTTCCAAGTTTCCGAGATCCATCTCAGCAGGGTGTCAGACTGGCCCCAGGTCAGGCGTTTCAACAACAGTCAGTGTATTCCAACAATTATTGGGGATTGGTATTACTAGGAGTGCTCCGATTCTGACAAACTCTCCCTTAACCAACTTTACATATTGTTCTCCTCGATCCAGCTACCTTCAAGACCCATCTCTGACATTCTCTCCATTTTTGGCTGGTGCATTTCTCCATGTCTGTTGTTCAGCTGGTGTGAAGTCCCTCATCTGCCTTAGAAGGCCAAGCACTTTCTCAGTCAGATCAGCCTGAGATTCGACCCTAATTATGGGACTGATGGCCAGGAGGGGAAATGGAGCCAGGTCCTGAGAAGGGCAAACTTTGTCTTATAAAGTAGCTGTCTCCTCTGAGGCTTTTGTGCAAGCTTCAGGTGAGGCTGGGTGGGAATAGGAGGCTTTGTGTTCTAAAAAGAGGGAGTGACTCTCTTCCTCTGGCCCAGAGAGTTCAAGAAAAACTGGTAGTTCAAGATTCTCCAGTATATCTACCCAGATATCCTCATCCCAAACCTAGGGTTCACACTTCTCTATCAGAGCCCAACTGTGGCATTAGAAGACTTTGTAAGAATTAGAATTGAACCTTCCCTGAGATTTACTATTATAATTAGGTTTAAGCCTGGTTTGGCTCAACTAGCTCTCTAACTCCAGGATAAGAGTCTTTTTAAATACCAGCAAGGAGCCCACTGGATTTTGCACTTTGCTTAGAATTTATGAGCAATCCGTCTGAACCTATTAAATTCTCTTTCTTCAATGCATCAAGGGCACTCAATGACAACTACCCAATTTCACTATCTTTATAATGACTGTTTCCCTTATATCTTTCCCTTGTAAAGAAATATACACAAGCCAGTACATCTCCTCATGCTGTATTCTATTCAGGGGAAAATTTTAGCTTTCACTGTGCTACAGCATAGCAAGGACCATCAGTCACCACTGAACAGTACAGGTGAGGGCCCTCTTTGCCTGCAGCAGTGTAATTAGGTGGGTGATTCAGCTCTAGAATTCTTAGCGGTAGCTTCCTGGGATAACTCTAAATAATAATGTTTGGTTTATTAGAAGCAGAATCTAAAAT
Source organism: Eonycteris spelaea (assembly GCA_003508835.1). Classification (NCBI taxonomy): domain Eukaryota; kingdom Metazoa; phylum Chordata; class Mammalia; order Chiroptera; family Pteropodidae; genus Eonycteris; species Eonycteris spelaea. The sequence continues at coordinate 5,763,859 of PUFA01000023.1, forward strand.
GGGTATTCTTTTGCAAGTCATTTATTGAGGGAAGTCTCTTAGGAGAAATCTGCAAGGAAGTGAGAGAAGCTTAGCAAAGATATACATTCAGCTGAAATCTAGTCTCATGGGGAACTCTAGAGCGTGAATGATGCTCCAGAGTTGTCTCCTTTTAAAGAAAGTTGGATGAACCTTTTATGCCAGTATCAGACAGTCGTCCCCTTTAAGTAACCCTTTGGGATGAAGGGAAAAATCTCTGAAATCCCTAGGCAAGAAGCCTCCCATAAACCAAGGGCAATCTTTGATGTAAAGGGTTTAGCTGTGAGTTGATAGTATTCAAGAGTCAGATTGTCAGATTATCTAGGGCGAGGTTCCCAATCCCCGGGCTGTGGACCAGTACCAGTCTGTGGGCTGTTAGGGACCTGGGCTGCATAGCAGGAGGTGAGTGGTGGGCCAGCAAGCAAAGCTTCATCTGTATTTGCACCCACTTCCTAGTGCTAGCTTTGCTCCTCAGCTCCACCTCAGATCATCAGGCATTAGATTCTCATAGGAGCACTGGTCCCTGATGCCAAAAATATCAGGGACTACTGATATAGGAGATCAATGCATCATCCCAGGAAATGAGATCTAGGTAGAGTACCCAACAGGATCTACTGTAATAATGACTTTTATTGATGTCATATGGAACTAGGATTCTCTAAAAAACATTTTAAGAAACATTACACCATGTGTCAGGCACTGGAGTGGGAATGTACACCTGGACAGATAATTGCAACACAGTCAGCTCCATCCAACATTTATTTATTGTGGCCTACTAGGTGACAGGTGCTGTGTTAGGTATAGGGTAACCAAATATCTTGATTTACCTGGGGCTAAGCGGGTTCTCTGGATGCAAGCCTTTCACTTTTAAAACTGGGACAGTCCCAAGAAAACCAGGATGAGTTACTCACTTTAGCTAGATGCTGGAACTATAAAGGGAAGTGATAGCATTGTTTACAACAAGAATCACAGAATCTTCTAAGTTCAATACCAGGGATTCCTAGAGGAGATGGCTGTTAAATTTGCATGTGAGGAAGTCACAGAGGAAGAGGAAGCATTCTGTTGACTAATGCTTTTCTAAAACTACCAGTCTGTACCATTTCCACTGGCCCCAAAGAACTCAACCGGTGCTGATCTCCTGGATCTCATCTTCCTGCCTGGGACCAGCCCTAGCTCCTGCTCCAGCAAATATGGTCATACTGTAAAAGAAATGAAGGCAGCAGAAGTGCTCACATCATATTAAGCCTGATCCTTTATTTTTTTCAGGATGGAAGGGGCTATTCTATATTGAAACAGGCACATTGAAAGACAGTGTCCACATTTCTTCATTTACTTAAAAAATATTGAATGCCTACTAAGTGCTAGATGATGTTCTAGCTACTGAGAACACAACAGTGAACACAACAGACAAGAATCTATTTATCTTATTGTAGCTTACATTGTAGTGGCAGAGAGAGGCAATAATTATGTCTAACTACTTTTTACGCTACAGTAAAAAGTAGTTAGACAAATTAGGAGGTTAATGAAATAATCCAGGAGAGAGATGACGGCAGTTTGAATCAGGGTAGTGGTAATGGATACAATAAAAAATATTTGGGTTCTGGATATATTTTGAAAGTGGAGCCAACCGATGGGTTGAATGAGGTGTGAAAGAGAAGAGTTTCATATGACTCTTGGGTTTGTGACCTGAACAATGGAAGGATGTTGCCTTTTGGATGAGATGGGGAAGGCTGAGGGAAGAGCAGGTTTGGGACGAGGGGAAATCAGCAGTTCAGCTAATAGGCTTCCAAGCACAGAGGTTGAGTAGGCATTTGGATATATGAATCTGGAGTTCAGGATATACAGTTTTGGAAGTCTTCAATTTGTAGATAGTATTAAAAGCTATTAACCCTCTATGAGATCACTAAAGGAAAGGTGACATTGAGAAGAGGTACAAAGACTGACTCTAGGAAATGGAGAAGAACCAAATACAAGAGGCTAATAAGAATGGCAAATGAGTTAAAACTAAAACTGTGGGTGTGTTTTGTCATGGAAGCCATGTGAAGACACTGTTTCAAGGGTGAGGTCAGGATCAACTGCAAGTCAAATAATGTCAGGACAGAGAGTTAGCCACTGGGTTTAGCAACCCAGGGTTTAGTGACTGATAACTATGACTAATCCAAGTTTTCACTACACTAGAAAATTATTTCAGATCATTTCATCCTCTGGAATGTCTCCCAACTTTCATTTGAAAAATGACCCAACGTTTCCAAAAAAGTGATATAATTGAGCTTTTTGATTCTCAGAGAGACTGTACTAACCTCAAGGACAGAAATCTTATTTATCTTAGTATCTTGGGACATCCAATGTAATGCCTGGTACATAGTAGATGTTCAGAAAATATTTGACATATAAATGAAATGGATATGATGTTCAGTATGCAAAAAAGTCTCATCCTATCCTTTATTTTTTATATTCTTCTGTATATTGTCATCTGCTTTATAAATTTCTTTCTTGTAATACGAAAGACTTCATCTTTCATGGATCTTCATTTTTATAAAATCAACTAATATATATAAGAAAAAAACATACAAAGATAACAACAATTATTCCCTGAAGATTTATTGTGTCTCTGGCACTAGACCAGGCATTTCACAAATGTAATTTTCACAGTAATACTGTGCAACAGGCTGTATTGTCTCAATTTTTACTGTTTTATAGGTTAAAGAATTATAACTCATGGAGGTTAAGCAACTTGCCAGGGGCTTTGGAGTAGTGAATGCTATGTGTTCACCAAAGCCCACTTCTTCCTTTTGGATACACAAACTAATACATTTCCCAGTATCCTTTGAAATTAGGTGTGGCCACATGACTGAGTCTATAATACAATGTAAGCACAATGATAGGCACCACTTTCAAACTTGGCCCATAAACTTACATACATAGTCTTCTCTTTCTTTCTGGATAAAGGAGCTAAATAGAGTAATCTCTGAGACCTAGTGGAATTACAAGTTAGGAGGAAACTGGGTCCCTGAATGGCTGTGTGGGAGCTGTCTGCCGAGGAACATGGACATTAGATTTTGCAGGAGTAAGAAGTAAATTTATTTTGTTAAGCCGTTGAGATTTGAGAATTTGTTATGGCAGCTAGTATTACTTGCCTTAAATGATTATGCATCTGGTAAGTCTGAAGGCTTATTTCATGGACCTCTAAAACTGAAGGTCACTGGACTAAGGACATGAGACATGAAGGGTAGACATCATATCAAAGACAAAGGACTTAAGTGACGTTTGTACAATACATGCTCTATGCTGAGCTTTTCATCTTTCTTCTTCACTTTGACCACAGAATGCTGTCAAGATCTTTTCCCTCCAGGCCAGAGATATCTAATGTCTTCTCTGGGACTCTAACCTAACACAGTCTGGTAAAGTCAATGCTGACAGGTTCCACTGTTCATCTGAGAGCTTCCAATCAGTTTTTTTTTGTTGTTCCTCTTTTTTATGTATAACAAGCAACCAGGATAACCAGACAGTAGGAAAGGCTCTAACATAAAATACAAATACCACAACAAATAAACAGAAGAAATACAACAGAGAGGAAACAAGGACATGAGGGAGATGAAATTTCAAAACATCTTACATTAATGCTCTTAAGTGATAAGACAGTCCATGAATAAAATGAGGGAAAGATGCTCTAAAGTAAAGAAAGAGAATAGAAAACAAGTTTTTATAATTAAAAACATGAGGACAGAAATAAATCTCTGTAGAAGGAATGAAAGATAAATTTGAGGAAATACTACAAGCTGAAAAAAATTACAAAGAAATAAAAATAGGGAACAATTATAACAATATTAGAGGACTAGTCTAAAAGGAATTTCAGACAAAGACTTCAGAGAAAGCCAAGGGGAAGAGTGGAAACAATCTTATCAAATAATTTAAACAATTTCCCAGGACTAAAGAACATGGGTTAACTGATCAAAGAGTTGTCACTTAGTGCACAGGGGATGGAAAAAAAGATCCACATAAAATATTATCATGGCAATTCTCAATAGTGGAGACAAAAAAAGATTCTTTGAGTTTTGGGAAGAAAAAAACATTACCTACAAAGGTTCAGGTATCATAATAGCTTTAGATCTTTATACAGCAGCATCTTTAAAAATTCTAAAGGTAAGAGATATCCAATCAACAATCATTTATGTAGCTAAGTTATTAATTATGATGGAGGGTAAATAGAGATATTTTCAGATATTCAAAGTCTCAAAAATCTCCTAGAGGATATATTTCAAAACAGGAAAGAATAAATCAAGAGTGAGGAAGATGTGGACATAGCACCTAGCAGAGCCAAACCAGGAGAGGAGAGAGGGGAATTCCAGAAAGATGGTGAAGGGATATCCTAGAATAGCAGCTAAGTCTACACAGAAATAGCAACTCACCAGACCTGAGCAGAGACAGATCCAGGGAGAGCCATCAACACCAAGATCCTATCTTGCCTGAGGACAGAACACTCAGGAGAATCTGGTCTGGACTCTGAACAAACTATATCTGGCTTGTCTTTACCATATGCTGAGGAATATTTTGCCTTCTGCTCTATGGCCTACTCTTAGATTAGCTGAGGGCACTCCCTTCACTCACAGAAATGTTCTGCTTTGACCTGACCTTGAGAGCTTCACTTAGATCATGTGAATTCAGAGCAACTCACTCTCCCCAATTATTCCTTCCATACACCTAGTTCTTGGCCCACACTACAGCCTTTCCAGGCAAGTTATATAGTGTTCCTGGAGTAAGCTCTATGCTTTTGAAGTAAGTATGTTTGTGACCTTGCTCAGTGACTTCTCCAGGAGGGTTCTTGTAAGACCTTAGGGAGACTAAAGCCAGATTATGACCTAGACACTCAGCTCAGCCAGTCTTCTCCTGTGGATATAGATATAGATATCTAGTAGGGTTCCACATAGGTTTATTCTGTTAAACCCATTTTCTAAAATTAAACATATTATTTGGATCTTCATGCATAAGTGGGAGACCCATAAAATACAGCTAGGGAATAATTAACACAGAAGGTGAGATGGTAGTTACTTTTGGGTAGGGGTGAAGGATGAAGGGAGAGACATATGACTGCGAAGGAACACAGTAGGTACCTAAGGGACTAGCAATTTTTTTCTTTATTAAGTGGATAGTTGTACATAGCACTTACTTTATTATTATTTAAACTGTTCTGTATGTACAATCCATTTCATAATTTAAAAAATTAATGGTTGAGCCAAGCAATTGCCCAGGTTCCTTCCAGCAATGATGAGCTCTGATTTTATGAGGTTGTGAGTGAAATTATATGGACAGAATGAAATCCAATAGTACAATTCACTGCAGTCTATGCGATGGCCCTGGGGAAAATAGCACTGATTTGGTATAGATGTTTGTAGGTTCTAGGGATGAGGATGGTGAACTGCTAGTGGAAAACAGGGGTCCGGGAAAACCATGTGAGGTTGTTTGATCATAAACTGCTTTTATCCTAGCATTGCCTTCCCCTCACCTGGTTTACTTTCAGCAGCATCCAGAAAGATTCTTTAAAAACTTCGGTTGGATCGTTTCACTCTTCTGCTCAAAACTCCAGAGTTCCCATGTCTTACAGGGCAGGAGACTAAAGGAAGTCCTATATTATCTGGCCCCATGCCACACCTGTGACCTCATTTCCAATTCTTTTGCCTCCCCACCATTCATTCGTCCTCACCTATTCTAATTGGCTAGTCTTTCTCAAAGAGGCCAGGTACGCCTCTGCCCCAGGGCCTTTGCAATCGTCAGTGTCCTCTGCCTGATGAGCTCGCCCTACTGATAACTCCGGGGCTTGCACCCCCATTTCCTTCAGGTTCCTCCATCATTCTTTGGGAAATTTCAACTGGTCATTCCATCCCTACATTTCTGTCCCATTGTATTTTTCATATTTCATATATAGATATATATAGATATAGATATAGATATAGATATAGATACACGCACATATAGATAGATACAGATATAGTATAGATATAGATATAAATATAATTCATTATTGGCTTTCTCCCTTCCCTTTTCCCCTTCTCCACTAGAATACAGACTCCAAGGGCTGGATTTTTATCTGCTTTGATCACTGTTATAGTCCTAATGCGTAGGAGTGACAAGGCACACCCAAGTTTTTCTCTCGGCTTGCAGGGTCCCAGGACTCCATTTTCTGGTCTGTAGTGCTTCCTTGCATAAGGAGTAATGAATGGTGTGGCTAAACAGCCAATGTTGATAAAGCATTATCACCTTGAAGAGCATGAAGAATGCCATGGAAATGCCAAGGCTTATTATCACCATTAGAAAAACATGAGGGTCTCTGAGAAGCCTGGGAATGACTCAACCTTCCAGCCTTCAATGGCACCTTCTAGGTTGCCCGAGCTGCCCCATTGGCATAATTTGAGCCCTCTCAGACATAATTTAGCCAATTACTTGACATGCATACTCTCATTGCTCTATAATGCTTTCATCGAATTATGACTTACAACAGATCAGGACAAGCCCAAGTAAAAACAGGGATTTGCTCTTTCGAAGGAGTGTGTCCAAGTTGACAGCAGAGTGAACACCAAAGACTACTCAGGGCTTAAAAGGAATTATTTATTCTATTCGATTTGGAAGGCTTTGTTGATCCTAAATAAGATAATGCGAAGACTTCTTCGAGCTCAGAGACTAAGTTTGCTCAAATGCCACGTTAGGGTTGGAGGAGCTGGGCTGATTTTTTGGAAGAAAAAAATGCAAAACCATAGTGAAAACTTCCTAAGTAGGCAAAGGGGAAATTCCTCACTTGCAAAACTCTTTGAATGGACCAGTAGATTTACTAATGTGCACAGCAGAGTCATTCGTTACAAAGAAATGGAAACATACTCGCCTTACTCAGATTCAAATGTACTGACAGTTTCCTCACCTTAAACTTATTCGCCTGAGCACTAAGTGATCAGTGTAGAAATAAAAAGTTTGTACAGAGCAGCATTCTGGTTTCTTGGCAATAAAGGGCTGATCATCTTTGCTAAAAGAAATGATCAGGGCTTCTATCACAGTCCTTACATTTACATATTCTTTTAATTTTACAAAGCACACATTCTATTGGTTCACCTTTCTAATACTTCTGGAAAAGGGTCAAGTCTAGAAATATGGTCCTCATTTTACCACTGAATAAACGAGGGCTCAAGGAAGTGGTTTTGGCCTACATTACTTGTGTGCAACCCAACTTTCTGTAATGATGGGAATATTCTATATTTACTTTGTCCGATATGGTTGTCACTAGCCACAGGGGCTGTTGAGCACTTAAGATGTGGCTAGTGTGATTAAGGAACTAAATTTCTTTTTTAAAAAAATATTAATTAATTTGGATTTAAATAGCCATTTGTGGCTAGTGGGTGCCATATTGGACAGGGCAGGAGTGAGTGACTCAGCTGAGACTCTAATCAAGAATGGCTGATTCCATGCCCATAGTTTCCTAGTCTGGGCAAGCTCTAATTAATGATGCAGAATGGAGTGAAATTTGCTAAGAATGCTGTAGCTTTGAGAAAGGGTAAAGTAGAATCAGTCCCAGAGGCTCCTTCTCCAGTTTACCTGGGCTCAGTCTTGCCAGTGCTTTTCATGCAGGCAAATGCCTGCAGCTTGGTTTTTACAGTAAAGCACAGGCTGAAATCTGGTTACCATTATGCTTGCTATATGATCTTTTTGTGGCTTCCACCTTCTTAAAGCAAGAAAAAGAGGCCTTAGCTTCCCAACATATGCTAGGATGATAAGCACCTATTTAATCTCTGTCACTGCAAAGAGAACAGAATACCTCTTTTGAACTGAGAAAGGTTGCCTGTGAATTTAGGCAATTCTCTTGGGGTGAGGTGTGGTGGGGAATGGGGGGAGAGTTAGGTCAGGCCTCAGGTTTCCCCCCAAAAATCTCAGATCTGAGAATGTGTTGGTATCTGTGCTACGGGGAGGGAGGGAGGGAGGGAAGGAAAGGGGAGACTCAGACTTAGCAGGAGCAAGTCGTTTATTTGTTTCTACATCAGCCTTGTGGGCTTGAAACTCTTATTATAAAGCAGGGTTTCTCAATCTCTGCATTATTGATATTTTGGGTCAAAAAAAATTTTTTTTCTGTGGGAGTCTGTCCTGTGTATTGTGGAATTCTTAGCTACATCTCTGGCCTCTACCCACTAAAGAAGAACCCCATCCTCCAGTTATGACAGTGAACAAATGTCTCCAGACATAGCCAAATATTTCCTGGATGTATCCAGGTTGAGAACCACTATTGAAGAGTCACTTTACATGAATCTATTCAATCTCACACAGCTAGTATTTGGCTTAGAGTATTTTTAAACTTAGGTTCATCTTTTTCTTCTCCTCTAAAGCCCATTGTTTTTACATTGTAATGTTTTTAACTTTTGGTGGAGTTTGGGAAAAGGCATTAAAGAAAATTAAAACCAGAAAAGAGAATACTAGCTTTTAATGTCCCTCCCTTCCTTCCCAATCTAATACTCATATATCCCTGGTGTTCAAATAGAGCCTGGTATAGAGAATGCATTCAATAAATATTTCCTAGAGTACGTGCATACATGAATGAAGTTCAAAGATATCACGTCTTCTATTTAGGATGTTGAATAGGACAGACAGGGCCAGCTGTTAAGTTGTAAGTGCTCAGACAGGAAGACTTAAGGGAATGTGAACTAAGGAACTTCTATGGGCTGAATCCAAATCAGAGTCTTTGGAAGCTATTCTAGAATTGGAGTCCTAGAAATTAGCTACAAAGACAAAACTGAAGCAGTAGGCATCCCTAATAGTTAACAACATGAACTTGAAACCGGACAGACCCAATTTGGATTCTGGCTTTTTCTATTGTCTCGTATGTTATCATTACTTTTTTTCTAATCATGAAGAAGGGACAGATCTAAAGGGAGAAAATAAGAAAAGACAATGGACAGAGTTGGAGGAAGTCAGGAACAGAAGAGGAGGTCCACGATGATCACCCTTAATGGACTAATGAAGGCAGGAAAGTGACGCTGCTGAAAAATACAAAAATCACAAGAAGTAATCTTAATCCGGTCTTGTCTAAGGCAGGGTTCTCCAGAAGCTGACGCAGAAGCATGGCGATTTGCATGCAAGTAATTTATTGAGTATGTTCCCAGGAGAAAGTGGGACAGAAGTGAGGAGAGTAGGTCAGAGGAGAGAAAGAAGGGGGTCGAGGGTACAATTTCAGACAAAGTCCTGTTCTCGGCCTGATCCTGTGGAGAGCTCTGGAAGGTAAACTGCATCTTGAGAGGCAAGGGAGCCAGACTTCCTTTCTCCCAACCAGCCAGCCATCGGTTACAGGTGCTTTGAGAGGGTGTAGAGGATGGGAACTTCTAGCTCTCTGCACATTTGGGCAAACTGGTTCAGTGGCTCGAGTATTTCCCTGGAGAGAGTTGTATGTAGATAGAAGCAGTTAGAAGGAAAGCACACTGAGACTGGGACTCAGTGTACAAAACCAGCACGAGACAGATCTGAAAGGGTCTGGATGTAGCACTGACAGTGTCTTCTCCAGGTGTCGGGGGCCAAATTGAGTTGCTCCTTGATCAATATAATTACTAGCCTTGTAAGCGATGGTGAAGCTGTTGAGAACAAAAGCATTGGACACATCGGGGCTGATTGGAAGGCAGGATTGCGGTTCAAAGCATGGCTTTGGAGGGAATGAGATCTGGGTCCTGAATTTTCTTAAGGTATTCCTGACCAGCTTCAGCTTCAGCCTCTCAGAGCCACTCACTCTTGGACTCTTGGCTCTTTCTCTTTTTTTTTTTTTTTTTTTTTTTTTATGGATTTGGGATAACTGCCTTTCTGGGCCTGGGTACAGACATACAAAGCAGACTGAAAGGCTGAGGGCTGAAGAAATAGAGAGTTAATAGATTGGCTCTTGGTCTTTGTGTTTGTCATCGAGTAGGATAGGCCTGCACTCAAGCCTGATTCAGCCACTTATCTATAGAACCTTGAGCAAATCTTTAGCTCTTACATTCCTCATCAGTGAAATCAGGCACAACTTCACAGGACAAGGCCTTCGGGCAGACAACAAGAGGGTGACAAGAGCTACTGAATGTAAAACACAAAGTAGATGAAAAACACAACAAACAAACAAAAACAACAACAAAAAACACAAACCGATTTGCTTTCCTTTTAAATGAAACTTTATTTTATTTTTTTCTTTCTTTTTGTTCTGCATATATTTACATGGCTGGGGGGTGTCGGGGAAGGCAGGGGCGAGGGTAAATAAAAAGGGAGGCACCCACATTTTGGGTTACTTTTAGGAATTAAATTTATAATCATAGTAGCCAGAGTCATAAGAAGCCACCCCTACTTTCTAGGTAAGTATAGCTTATATAATTAGCAGCACAGCAGCCAAGCTGGCCACGACTGCTGACCCGGTGCAAAGCCTGCCATGCGGTCAGCAGCTCAGAAACTAGGGCAGGCAGAGGCATTGGAGACAGCCAAGGAGGGCTGGGTCTTCCCTGAGCTTTACCTTGTGCGGTTGGTAAAGGCAGCTCAGCATCTTCAAGATTCATAGCCAAGTTTGTTGGATTTTCATCCAAAGCCAGAACTTGAGATCAGTCACAGTTAATATTGGGGAGATTAAGTGTTCCATTAGGAAAGGGTGGCTATTAATTAAGCCCCAGAGGCTGTTGTGATGAATCGAGGCCCAGCAAGCGGGGCGGAGGCATCCTGCTCTTAGAGGAGATGGAAGCAGTTGCCATGAGCTCCCTGTAGCTTTATTGGACATGTCCTATTTGCCCTGATTTAGAAGAGATTTATTTTTTTCTTAAAATGTTTTTGTTTGCAAAGTCTATAAAAGCAAGATGATTTATTACTGGTTCAGCTATGACGGTGATCCCTGAGCCAATGAGTTTAGTACTTCGTGTTTTTGAAAATCAAATACAAAAGAATCAGTATTTTGCTAAATGACTCTCCAAGTAGGTGATTTATACATAACATCTTATTTTGAATGGGAAACTGGAAAGAGTTCTTTTAAAACAAAGGCAAACCTGTGGTGAGTGCAGAAGACATCAGGGCCGGATCTGCCTTTGTAGCTGGCAATGCTGGCATCACCAGGACCATAATGGGGTATTGTCTTCATTAAAAATACTTTAATCAGTCCTAAAGACTGTCAAGAGGATTCCGCAGGATGAGCTAGCTTCTCCCCGGGGCAAATCCTATCAGTCAGGGGTTGCCAAACTTCTGTGTAGGGCCAGACAATAAAAACATAAGTAGTGCAGGTCACATAGTCTCTATTGTAACTACTTACCTCTGCTACAGTAGCACAAAAGCAGCCATAGACAATAGTAAATGAACGCACCGTGGCTGTGTTCCAATAAAACTTTATTTACAGCAACAGCCGGCGAGCTAATTTAGCCTTTGCCATTGTTTGCTGTCTCCTGCTCTAGAAGGTGTATTGAAAGAGCGATTCTAAATTAATGACGTTTATTTAAACACCGACATTTTTATTGGGTTAGAAGTAATGACTTCAGTAATAATTAAATTAGCACAATAATAAACTTTAAAATTATTTTTTAAATAAAAAATAAAATATTTTTATTACTGATAAATAGAAGAACGCAAAACATAGAAATATAACATATAACATATACATATAACATGTTGTGGTAGACAAATTGGGTTGACAAGTATGACAACCATTTACCCCTTTCTTCCTTGCCATCTTCTATTATAGTTCTTGGAAAGCCAACACACTCACCCTTCTGGTTTCTTTAGTGCTAGGGATAGCCATGTGGCTCATAAATATTCAATGTAAAGGGAAATCTAGGGGTATTAGAGGTGTTGGGATGCCTCCAGGATAGATTTTCCTTCACTGGTCAAAAAAGAAAGCCATTTCAAGAAATTTTCCTGAGCTTCCTTCTTCTTCCTACTTGGAATATGGATATAATGCCTGGAGCTGTAGCGGCCAAAGTGACACCTTGAAGTGAGAAGCCAACAGTCTAAGTCTGGGTGAGGGGAAAGAAAACAGAATCCTGGATCTACGGTGACATCACAAAACTAAGACTCATTGTCCTAGATTGCCCACCACCTTGGAATTCTTGTCATCTGAAATAAAAATAAAACTCTATCTGTTTAAGCTATGATAGTTGGCTTTTTGTAAAATGTAACCAAATATAACTTTAACTGATACTCTGTGGGATTACTAAAATCTTGCAAAACAGCTTACAATGGAAAACCCTGGTCTAAAGTCTTCTTTATGTGTGACGTCTGGATTTAAATTTAATATTAATTAATATTAATGATCAATGCATGAGTAGAAATTCTTTCTTTTTGAATACTATAAAATAGAAATCTGTTTAAAGTTAGAATTTTAGCCCAGAATAAAGCTTCCCTTGCATTTGAGAAGGTTTTAGTTGTAAATTTGCACATGGGATATGGCCTTAACACTTAGAAAACACCTTGGGAGTAAACACTTAAGAAAATTGTATGACTTTCCCACATCATAGCAAAAGTTGCATTTCGTATTAAATGTATGGCATCCAAAGTGAAGTTAAAGTTTAATATCATGACCTGTCACAGATACTGAATTGAAATCCAAAAAAGGTCCAGGGTCAGGGAGGCCTCCAGAGGCTAACTTCTGGTTGCATGCACGCCTTCGCTTGACAGCTGGAGTCATCTTAAATATTTTTATATGTAAAAGAACTTCTAAAGACACATGTTCAACTGAAAATGTGAAATTCTGAAATACATGTCTATTATATATGACCTAGTTTGAAAACTAATTATTTTGGAGTTTTCATTTTATTTGGAGAAGTTCATTTTGCAGTTTTGGATACAATTATCTTCTCCATATTAGGCTTTTGGAAAGATTCGTGTATTTCCTAAATTTTTTAGGATTGGGGTCTGCAAACCACAGTCTGCAAACCAACTTTGGTGCATCACTTTTTTTTTATAAATAAAGTTTTATTGAAACACAATTGTACCCCCATTTATGAATTTATTAAACTTCTTGGATCTGAGGATTTGTAGTGTTCATCAAATTTAGAACATTTTGGCTATTATTTCTGTAAATATTTTTTTCTGTCTTAATTCCCCTCCCCGCTGCAGAGCTCCAATTATATATGTATATTAGGACACTTGAAGTTGTCCCACAGGTCACTGATGCTCTTTTCTTTAGTTTTTTTTTTCCTCTGTATGATTCATTTTAGATACTTTCTATTATTATGTCTTCAAATTCACTAATATGTTATTCTGAATTACCTGATCAACTGTGAATCCTATCCAGTGTATTTTTTATCTCTAGAAGTTCAATTTGGGTCTGTTTTTCAGTTTTTTAAATTTTTATTTAAATTTTTTACATTTTTAAAAATTTGTTTTAATTTATTTTCAGTCACTGTTGACATTCAATATTAAATTAGTTCCGGGTGTACAACATAATGATTAGACATTTATATAATTTATGAAGTGATCACCCAGTAAGGCTACCAGTTTTTTAAAAGAATACTTTTATTTATTTATTTTTGATCAATAATTGTATATATTTAAGGTATACAATGTAATATTTTGATATATGCACACATGTGAAATGATTATCACAATCAAGCTAAGTATCATGCTTATTACCTCCCATAGTTACCTTTTTGTTTGCTTTGTTTTGTTTTTATTTTTTATTTTGGTGAGAACACTTGAGATCTACCCTCTTAGAAAATTTCAAGTGTATAATGCACTATTTTTAAGCATTGTCATCATGTTGTACATTAGATTTCCAGAACTTATTCACCTTATAAATGAAAGTTTGTACCCCTTGGTTTTTGTTATACCTTCCATACCTCTATTTAACAGTTATAATACATAATATGTAATAGAATATAGTTATAATAACCTTTAATGTTATTTGCCGATTTTAATATCAGTATCAGTTCTTGCTTTACCTCAATTGGTTGATTATTCTCATTCTGTGACAAAATTTCCTGCCTCTGCATGCCTGCTAATCTTTGATTAAATGCCAGATATTGGTTACTGAATATTTTTGTATTCCTATAAATATTCTTGAGCTTTAACTGGGACATTTAAATAATCTGATCCTTTCAGAACTTCTCTTTAAGCCATTAGGTAAACCAGGGCAACATTTAGTCTAGGGCTAAATAGTCCCCAGTCTTCAGGCAAGACCCTTCTAATCACGCTACCCATTACCCTGTGATTTATGAAGTTTTCCAGTTTGACTCTTAGGAATAGACACTCTTTTTCTGCCTTGTGTGAATGCTGTATGCTGTTCCTTCTAATTGTTTTCGGTGGTTCTTTTCCTGGCCTCAAATAGTTTTCTTAGATTTCTACACTGATCAGATGTCTGCTGAATACTCAAGGAAAACTCTGTACATTTTCAGAGTTCTTTTTCTGTGCAACTCTCTCCACGGTAGGACTTTGTCCCACGAACTCCATCTCCTACATTTTCAGCTCTGTGTCTCCAACTCAGGAGATTTGGTGGGTGCTGCCTAGGTTCCCCCTCCCTACCCCATGGCCTGGAAACTCTTTTAAGACAGGAAGTCAGGGAAATCATTGATTCACCTTATTTGTTTTCTATCTGTCCTTCACTGCTTGATGCCCACTGTCTTGAAAAGCATTGTTTCATATGTTTAGTCTAGTGATTTTGGCTGTTTCCTGTTACTCCATCTCAATTGGAAGTGAAAGTCCTCCACCATAGAGTTTTAAGGCCAGAAAGAATCTCGGGTCATGCAGGGCAATTCTTTTTATGGAGATCACTGAGGCCAAAGAGGTTCCTGGGGTCTAGATTAGAAAGAGCCCTGAACTTGATTGTGATGCTATGTTCTAGCCCTTGTTCTGTTATTAGCTAGTTGCGTGCTCTTAATTTGCTCAAGAAATAAATAACTTCCTACTGCAATTTCTCTTGCTTGTCCTCTCTTCCCTTCTCAGGAGTAACTGAAAACAGTTTCACCAAAGACTATGGATTGTAATGAGTCCACAGTTAGTTCCTTCCAGATCATAGCTCAGAATTGATTAAAAATATGAGGGCATCTCTGCTGATGCTGTTCCACTAAGAGGGGACAGTTGACAGACAAAAGGAAATCACTGAATCATCATTTAGTATAATGACTGAGTACAGAGCTGATAGCTTTCCAGACCTCACTTTAGTGATTAAAAAAGCAGTAAAATGCACAATATTTATTAAAAATTTCCATCCAATTAGTGTTTTAACAGTAATCTAAGCTCTCTAAAAATATACTTAAGTTAAAGCTTATATATATCAGAAATGTTTGTTAATAGGACGCAACTCTGCGTGCATAGTAACCCTCCAAAAGCCCTCATAAATAGCCACACACAACACACACACACACACACACACACACACACACCCCTGAGCTCAGTTACTTCCTGACACATCACTCTATTTGCTTTCTTCAGGGCATTTATTACGATCTGAAATTATCTTGTTTACCTCTTTCTCCTTCCTATCTATTGACTACTCATACCTCCACTGTTTGAGCCTGATGAGGGTCCAGGCCTCTCTCTCTGCTGAGATTAGTGCTTCGCAAGGGGTCTGGCACAGAGTGGGCCCTCACTGAGGATTCATTGAATTGACAAATGAAAGAATGAAGCTCCTGCAGGAATTTCGTACAACTAAGATGAAGCAGGGTAGCAAGAAACTGAACTTGGGTCCTGAAACTTTAAAGCCAAGATCAGTTCTAACGTGAGCTGTGTTCATTCATTTGACAAGTATTTACTGAGGACTGACTCTGTTGGAGGCTCTGGTACATGTGCCAGACCTTGGAAAAGTCGCTTAAACTGCCTGAGCCTTATTTTCACTCCCTGCAAATGAAGACAGTGAGATCTACCTCACAAGATAGTAATGTATGTACAACCGCCCTGCATACTGCAACACTCTACATAAATGTAAGATATTCTCGACTATTTTTGTAGAACTTTATTTTAAATTTCTAATCCTTGTAGAAGGGTCTTCATGACCTCAGTCTGGGAAGACGTAAATGCTTCCTATATTTATTATAAGTATCTCTACTGACATAAGCAACTATGGTGATTTTTCTTTATCTTTCGAAATTTTCTTTGGTGGGAGCATCCTAAACCTGGGGGATTTTCTCAGGGAATGATAAGATGTCTTCATCCTCTCTTGACACCTCTCCCTGAGATATATGAGTGTAGGAGGTCTGTTTGGAAGCTGGCCACTGGGGAGAAGAAGAGGAGAAAGAAAAAGTTGGTGTTTGCATGTTTCCTTGGTTACAGGCATCACCTCCCTTCTGATTAGGGCTTGCCCTCCCCAAAAGCCTGGTTTTAATTTCCCCTTTGAAATGTGAACTGGGTCTTGTTGCCAATTTAGATTTCACTGGTCAGCTGTTTGGCAGAATCTGGCCCCCTGAGGCCATCTCTTTTGCTCAGGCTACTCACTGGCCTTTTTGCAGTCACGTCTCCTTGGTTTAACAGTTCTCATTCGGGTTAGGATGAATGGCCTTATTACTGCTGTTCCCTGATCATCCTAAAAAGGAACCACTCTAATCATGATTCTAGGGTGGGGTGTGGTGCCACCCCCAGAGATCAGAATGTGATGAAACCCTATTCTTCTAAATGAAAATACCCCATATTTCGATAAATGCATTGCACGGCTGGGATGCTGCTAATATTCTTACAAGTGGAAGGTGAATTGGTGTGAGGGAAAGAATGAGGACATAGGTCTAGGAGGGTTCCAAGAGCTGAGCTGTACACTGGGAGACGCAGTTCGGTTGGTTGTGGGTCTGGCCAGGTTCATCACCTGTCTGACAAATTTAATTGATCATGTTTCATTCCTGAAGGTGGAGGGAGCTGCTTATGGGGCAATGTGCCAAGGGAAAGTTTGGAGGGCCAGGGCGTGTTGGCAGAAAGGTACCCAGAAATACGTGAATACACAATCATCAAGCTAAAGAGGAACTGAAAGTAGCAGCCGGGAGGTAGACCAGCACACTGAAAACTAGGGACAAAGTAAGCTGTAAGCTGAACTGATGGAACTTAGGAAGGGTTATAACTGGGGTGAGAAAATGAGTGGTTGGAAATGAAAAGGAAGAGAAAAAGGATTTTTAAAAGGAGTTCAGGGCAAGATATGGGGTGGAGAGGCTGGTGTTCGAGTATCTGGATCCACAGAGGCTGGGCATCCCTGGGGCATTTCTTGGACGGAATCCCAGGGGAACCCTTCCTTGCTGTAGTGGGGGTGGGGGCGTGGCTTCCTCATGCTGAGAAATCAGGTCAAGCCATGGTATTGCGAAGACGATATTAATATATGTGACAAGACCTTGGAAACTGTAAAGCAGTTCAAATGTTAGTGATTATTGATATTTACTCGATGATAATAACAAACATGTGTATCATTTCCCCTTCCCAGGCCTCTGGGAAGAGTCTTTCCTGCCAACTGACCTCAGTAAAGTCCACCTCCATCCATCAGAGAGGTTTTAGCAGTGGAACCTACAAAAAGAAGGGGCCAGCTCCTCCAATTTTCTTCTTCCAGTGGTCTCCTTTGCCCTTATGCAAAATTGGAAGAGGCTGGAGAGGACTGGCCTTTTCTAAGCCAAGAAACTGTCCTATTGAGCCTTTCCTCCAGAGCAGTGGGGCTCTTCTCATCCTACATCCACATAACCAAAAGGGGCCTTTGAAGAATTCTTCCAAGAACAGATTTCCTGGCAAATGACTTGCTGTCTTCCCCATTAGAGGTACAGGCAGCTGCAACGCAATAGCAGCCTCCCTTGTTAAAATGAAAACCATAAAGTTCTGCACTCTGATATGCGTGCAAAGTGCCAGGCACTGTTATCAGTGATAATCAGGTGAAGACATTCGGGCCCAGAGCAGCTGAGTAACTTGTCCAAGGCCACACAGCTAATACAAGGCAGAACAAGGTTTAGAAGTCAGGCTCTGGACTTCGTCTCCCAGGCTGTTTCTTTGCCTCAGAAGTGTCATGCTACTTTGGGGATGTTATCTCAACGGCCACCACATCCTCACCCTATTTCTGGAAAAAAGAGTATGCCCTTTGTGAACCATGCCATTCTATATTAAATAAAGCATGTTGAGTCTGAGGCATATTATGAATAGTGTTTAACATTCTTGAACTTGAGAACTGGCCATCTTGACCTGTTCCCTTTGATGGGAAGTTTAACATCAAGACTGTAATAATAGACTCTGCATGTCTTAATAGAGAATAAAAGCTGGGCATTTTGCACGTGCACAGGAAATTCTTTTAAAATAACCAAATATTAGAAGTTTATTTTTTATTCTTAAAATCAGAAGTTGATTTATCTTCAAAAGTTCCCCTCCAGAGCTCTTCTTAAACAGTATATTTTTCAGATGTTAATTAATGTCTGTTCAACAAGCCTGTGTAAGACACAACACCCCAAATTTACCCACATGACGTCAAGCCATCATCTTCTTTCCCCTGGATCTTTGCAGGTGCCTCTGCACAAGTCTCCCTGCTTCTGCCCCTGCCCATCCTGCCTCTCCACTCCCACATTTTCTTGTCTTTTTTTTTTTTTTACCTAGTACCCAGAATGAGCCTTTCAAAATGAATGTCAGAACAGTTCACTCTTCTCCAGTTTTCTTTGCTCTTTCTAGGTGTTTTCTCCTTTTGACAAATGTTGATGGAGCCCTTACTGTGTGTCAGGAGTTGGTCCAGGTGCTGGGACTATGTCAGTGACTGAGGCGAAGTTCCTAGCGTTTGGAGAACTAACAGAGGAGACAGAGAATAAGACAGGAAAGATAATAAATAAGAGGATAGAAGCAAAGACTAGAAGAAAAATAAAGCAAGGGGAGGGGATTGGAGTGCAAGGGTTGGGAGTGCGGGGAAGAGCTTGTCCCATGTCAGAGCAGGGTGGTCACGTCAAACCCATTGCTGAAGTGTCATGGAGCTCAAAACCCTCCAAGGGTGTCGCATCTCACCCAGAGGAAAAGCCAAAGTCTTACAATTGCCCCTAAGACCCTACGAGATTTAGACCTCACCCACCTTCTCTGGCCTCCTCTCCTATTGCCGTCCCCTAGATCGGTGGGCCTCAGACTTTGGAGGTCTTGTTAAACCACGGATTGCTAACGCTGGTGAAATCCAAATAAAGTCTGCAGTTTAGTTAGTATTGTATCAATGTTCATCTTAGTTAAAAAATGAACCGTGACTATGTAAGATGTGAACACCAGGAGAAGCTGGGTATAAGGGAAACCTCTGTACTCTCTTTATCATCCTCTGTAAATCTTAAATTATTTTGAAATATAAAATTCACACACACACACACACACACACACACACACACACACACACACACCCTGTGTGTGTCAGTCTGTTCATGGTGGGGCAAAATAGCAGCATTCTTACGTGCTTATCATATGCAGAAAGGATGTGACGTGTCTCCAGCTGTTCGCATGGCAGAAATCAGGAACATATTTGTTTTTATTAGGCGTCTGTGCTTATAAGGAAATGCTCAAAGCTTCATTTATTTGGGGGGACCAGAACTAGACGTAATTTTTTTATTACGTTCAGGGTGCAAAGCTGGTGTATATGTTCCCTCCTTCGCTGCAGAACATATGGTGTCTGCGTGTTGATAATGGGCCAAAATGTCAGTTTCGCTTCCGCAAAATTCCCTGGGTTTCAAAGTTCAGCGTTTGCTCAAGACACAGCCCTTGCCCCTGTTGTTCTTCATGGGTTTCCTGTTCCCCTCAACTCACCACCCATTTAACTGACAGTAGGTGCCATTCACCGAGTGCCCACAAAATGCCTGGGACCAATGTTGGCCCTTTCTGTGATAAGAGCTAATATTTATTGAGCTTTATTCTGTTCCACGCTCTTCTGTTCTAAGCACTTTATATGAATTATCTCATTCAATGTTACACAACCCAGGAAGTAGCAGCTTGTCTGCTATCACATAACAGGTAAGTAGAAGGGCTGAGAGTTGAACTTGACCCCTGAGTCCCAGCTACGCTATGCTCCTCTTATTATATTTGCATATTACTTCATTAAATCTTCACACAACCCTGCGATGTGGGTATTTCCACCCCATGTTATAAAGGAGGAACAGAGAGTTTAACTCATATGCTAAAATTATACTGAAAATGGCAGTGGGGATTTTTATATCTGGAACTTTTTGTCTCCAAGGTTTTCTAGTATACCCTCATGATGCCTATTAGACATTCTGGTTCCTGCTGGCCACCATGTGGCCTTTGGACAGTACACGTGGCTTGGCCCTATGATGTGTGACTCACTTGGCCCTTCATTACAGTGCTCCGCCTGTGGGATGCATGAATTCCTCGAGCACTGGGATTTAATATGAAGGTGTTCTCTTTCATTACAAGAAATCTGTATCTTCAGTGATCAGTCAGATATTTAGATTCAGTTTGGTCTTCACTAAGAGACTTCAATGTGCACAAGCCTGTGTTGTGGCTATGTTTTGGGTTTAGGGAGAGAGCACTGGATTTGTCTAACATTTAGTTGCCTCTTTCATAGAACTTATGATCTGGTTGGCCAAATACAAATGATGCTGGCACAGGTGTCCTTTGAGCTGTGTGTTACGTATGAGATGCTATAGGAATTGGCAAAAAGGGTAGTAGAGCTTCTGGACAGGGCTCTTGGGGGACAAGGACCTTAAGAGACATGCACTCTCTGCATGTGAGCAGGAAGATTCACCAGGTATGGATGAAAAGTATGAAGACAAGGCCAGTGCCAAGAAGTACTTGGTAGGAGGGAGAGAGGAACTGGCATTTCCTGAGACTCTCTGTATGTGCCAGATGCTGAGGTAGACGCTCAATATACAGTATTTCAATGACTCCTCAGATTAGCCTTAGACAATAGATGGGATCATCCCCATTTTATAGATGAGGAAACTGAGGCTCAGAGAGACTAAATGATTTGTTTTTGGTCCTACAGCTCTTAAGAGGTAGAGTGGGGCTCAAACTCCATTTCGACTGGTGCCAAAACACATTCTTTCCACACTGCTAGAAATGTATAAGGTTTTAAGCTCCCTGGGAGCAACGATTCACACAGGCAGCTTGACTCCTGTGATGGTTAATTTTATGTGTCAACTTGACGGGCCACAGGTGCTCAGCCATGTGGTTAAACATTGTTCATGGTGTGTCTCTGGATAAGATTAACATTTGAACAGGTAGATTGAGCCCAGCAGATGTACACCCCAGTGTGGGTGGGCCTCACCCAATCGTTGAGGGCCTGATAGACCAAAAAGGCTGAGAAAGAGAATTTGCTTCCTCTGCTTACTGTCCTTGAGCTGAGACATCAATCTTCTCCTGCCTTTAGACTTAGACTCAGATTGGAATTTATACCAGTGACTCTTTTGGGGCCTCCAGCTTGCTGACAGTAAGTTCTCTCTCTCTCTCTCTCTCTCTCTCTCTCTCTCTCTCTCGCTCTCTCTCTCTCTCTCGCTCTCTCTTTCTCTCTGTGACTCTCTCTCCACCCCCTTCCTTTTCTTCTCCCTCTCCCTCACTCCCTCCCTCCCTCTCTGCATATATATATCTATATCTCTCTCTATATATATCTATATATATATCTAAATATAGATATATATACTCTATTTCTTCAGAAAACTCAGAAGACTAATATACTCTTTCTGACCTCATGGTGAAAGATATTTCTGTTTCTGATGAGACATAAGCACTGGCCCTGGCCCCTTGGGGATAGAGAAAGGGGCAGCTGCTATGATGGGGCCTCCAGCACGACAGTTGGAGGTCCGGACCCCAAGGTTAACCCTACAGGACAGGGCCACAGCATGGTTTGGTCAGCTGAGCCCAGTAGAAGACAGATGCAGGGCCTGGAAGCAGAGACCTGCGCCTGAGGATGCTGGGTCTAGGAAGGTGGTGAAGCTGGTGCCGCTCAGAGAACAAGCTGACTTCTCAGAAGCCTCTGGATGCACAGTCAGTTTGATTCCACCAACGACATGACGGACAGATTTTCTGCAAGGGGTAGAGATATCAAATTAAATCACACAAACTGGCCCTCTCTGGACTCACAGTTGAGTTCACACAGATGGGCAAAGAAAGGATTTCAGGACAAGCTTCTGTGTGTTAGTATTCTTTCCTCCAGCCTGCCTCGGCCTTCGGCTTTCAGATGTCTGGTTTTGCCTTTGGAATATTTCTGAGCGCTGAGCGCCTGCTTCCGCGTGCTCTCTGGCTGTCTCTGTGTGATCTGTGATCACATGACCTATAGGGTTATAGCATGTCCACCCAGTGGAATAGTCATTCACACAAACAAGCGATGTCACTTAGATTTCGTGTTCATTTCTGAATATACGTTTTCAAATAGAAGACAGCAAGCTAGATATATTCTGGATGAAGATGTGCCGTATATGTTGAAATTCTATTACTCTGCTGGAGCAAAATAGGTCCTTGTTATTGCAAAATGCTGTAATTAAGGCAATAAAAGCTATTAATTTTAAATTTAAAAGTTATCAGACTTTTCAAATGGTAAAGAGACAGTGTGATGCTAATATAGATGTTTTAAAGAGAGTGGGCTAGCTAAATAACTTTAAAAACAAATTAATAGTCTTTTGGAGTAAACAAATATTTATTGAGTTTGCATAAGAATACATGACAGAATGATAGAGATAATAGAGATTAGCTTAGAATGCAAAAGTTTGCAGAATTATTTAGTATACTAATATTTGTAACACGCCTCAAATAGTTTTTAAGTGTCAGATTTAATTTTTGATATTTATTCCCATTTAAGCCATGAGTCTTTTGAGAAAAAGTTTT
Organism: Eonycteris spelaea; assembly: GCA_003508835.1. Lineage (NCBI taxonomy): Eukaryota > Metazoa > Chordata > Mammalia > Chiroptera > Pteropodidae > Eonycteris > Eonycteris spelaea. The sequence continues at coordinate 5,786,572 of PUFA01000023.1, forward strand.
ATTCAGAATCTTCCACCTCTGTGATGATGAATTAAAAAACATCAAATGCCTATTTAGAGGGGGAAAAAGGGAGAAAATCTCTAAAATCTTGTGAAACAACATCTATGATAAATCCTCTTCAAATCTAGATCTGAAACACATAAAGATAGAGGGTAGAAGTGTGTGAGAGAACAATGTGCTAGTCAAACTGCGTTTCACTCTGGTGGGTTGCTGTGCCTCTCTGGGAAGCATAGCCAGCGGCCAGCTCAATAGACTTAGGGAGGGAGAGAGCCCAGCTAACCCTGCATCCCCCAGGGCGGGAGGTATAGAGGGCCCTACTGCAGCCACCCCGGGAGTGGCCTGGAGAACGGGGTCTGGGACATGGCCAATGCCCGGGACAGGGCTGCTTATTTTCAGAAGACAGGAGAGATCAGGATACTTCATGGAGCCAACTCTATGTGGGAGGTACACGGGAATAGTATTGGGGTGGCAGTACTCCACGGCTGAGGTCCCCAAGAGCAGCTGCCGCATGGGCCCACAGACTCTAAAGGAAGTGAGGTCCTCACAACTGCATGGTTTGTGTAGAGCTGGCCTTCTGTAGCCTGGTAGAAAAAAACCTCAGTCTCTAGAGCTGGGAAGATGTAACTTTTCTTTTCTTTTTTATTCTTTTCTTTTCTTTTCTTTCTTTTTGTTGTTTTATTTTAATTTTTTATTATTTTATTTATTTACTTTTTTTTTTCTTATGGTGACATTGGTTAACGAAGAAGATCTAACTTTCGATGCTGCTGTGGCTTACTGTCCATGTGACCTTGGGTGAATCCCATAACCTCTCTAAGCCTCAGTTTTCTTATCTATAAAATGGGGATAATAAAAGTAGTAGTGGCAGTAACAGTACTAATAATAAGTACATAACACTTATTGAGCACCCACTACCTGTTAGGGGTACTCTACTACCTGTTAGGGGTACTCCAGGTACTATTTTATTGAGATTCCATGGAAGACAGTCTTATGGGGTGGATCCTGATGTTGTCCTCATTTTAAAGAAGACAAGACTTATCTCAGAGGGTTGAGTTGGAAGGATTCAATGAATTAAACTTTATAAAGCCCTTACTGGCATATAGTAAGGTACACATTAAAAGAATTCATTTCCCTTCCTTTCTTTTTACCCTGCCCCTGCACGCCCCCCCCCCCCCACACTGAGAGCTAGCCTTACCCAGATTCTTCCACTCTTCTTGTAAAAACTTTGATCCCCTCCAAAGGCTATAAACAATTGATTGGGAGTTGCCTGATGTAGAGACTTGGTTTGCTTCCTGGTGTCCAGTTCGGGGCTGAGCACATGGTGGGAGCTGGAACAATATATATCTAGGCTGAACTTTTGGTGGAGCGTACATGGCCCCTGAAGCTCTTTCTCAGATGTTCCTGTTTTTGGCCCCTTGGATTGACCCGTAAAACCCAAGGGCTCTTCTACATGATGAAGGCAGCGATCAGATTTGTTTTTCCTCCTGAGCTCAGCAAATGGCTTTTCAGTGTGTCTGTCCCAGGTGGCTTAAATGTCCCAAACCACGTGACTATTACTGAGACTACTGAAGCTGGATCGAAGTCGCCTGGTGTTCCAATTGCAAACATTGTTCCCCCCCGGGAGCCGAGCTCAGGAATGCATGCCATCTGAGCAATGCTTGGTTCCGGCAACTTGAATCGCAATTTCTTTGGACTCAACAGTAGCAGAGCCCTGCCTTGGAAGTCACACTGGACATACTCTGGATTGGAGCACATGTAATAGGCCGGAGAGCCTTCTGAGTGCTGAAGAATGTTGGCTGCTTACAAGCGCCTCAGCATTCACTAGTCTCTTCTGAGCAAGTCCCCTCAGAAGCCCCACCAGCACGGTCCTCTGTAAATAGCAGGGCAGGCTTTATCCTCTCAGATTGGGTTACACTTTGAGCATCCAAGGTTCTGGGCGAAATCCTTTTCAACCCGAATTCTTACCTTTTGACAAGCCACGCACTGTCATCCCTGATGGATAGGATGGTGGCAAAAAGTTACCACCTCGTTAAGGACACAGGTTAACTGAGGGTGATTGATTTTCCATAGCTCTGAGAAAGCCTACAAATCCTTTGTATAAACACTAGTTTGACAGTGAAAACAGTTTTCCCTTCTTCTGTTGAGGGCAGCAGACAGAGTAAATATTGACAAATGAACAGGTTTACTTTCCTAAGGGGCCAGGGCAGGTAAATGGTGCAGGGGAGACAAGCTCTGGTTGAGTCATTATCAACACAGAGAAAGCCATTCTCTCGGGTACCATTTTTGATGTGGTCTGTGGTGAGACCAGGGTTTTATGAGGCTGAGGTGGTTAAACTGGAACTTTGTAAGGCAGCAAAATGTCTGGGTCTTGACCCCACCTCCTCTACCCCTACCAGCGTGGGGATTCTGATGTGGAAGGCAGAGGAGCAGTGCTGGCATTCAGCGTATATTTACAAAGCTCCCCAATGGCTTTGATGTCTGCAAGGCAGTGAGCCTCTATTAAGAGAAAAATGTTTGAGCTTAGCATGACCTTTGATTCCCAGCCATCTCCAAGTATTCTTGTCTGGTCACGACAGCATGGGGACAGTATAGATGATATATTACCTTAGCCTATAGCTTTCAAATTGTGCAATTTGGATATTGTTAATGAAGAAAGCCTCATTAGTTACAAAGGCCAATGCTCACGTTGATTTCCAAAGACCCTCAGAACAAACTCCTAATCCTGCCAGTCCTCCTCACCTGACCCATTCACCCTGCTTCACTCTTCCTTGCTCACTGCACCTTAGGCTCACTTCCCTGACAGCTCCTTCTCCTCAGGCCCCTTCTCATACGCTGTTCCCTCTGCCTGAGGGATGCTCTTTATCCTGATCCTCTGTGAGGCCTCCTCTCACCCCACCCCTGAAGGGGCACCCTGTTATTCTCTCTCTTCACACTCTGTTTCCTTATTTATGAACATAGTTGGGTTTTGTTCATTGTCTTCCTCGTCAGATTGTAAGTTCCATGATGAGAGGGGCAAGGTTTACTTCCACCACTGCTGTATCCTCGGAGCCCAGCAGAGTTTCCAGTACATGATACGAGCTCAGCAAGGGTTTATCTGGTGACTGACTGAATCCACACAGAGCTGCATGAACTCAATGTCCACCCTCAGAGGAGCCCTAGTGACCACCACTGGACGTGTCAAGAGTGGAAGCTGCTTTTCTAAGAAAGACACATTTAGGGGCCTGAAGAATGAGGCAGCATTTCTTCCTTAGTAAACGGTCCCCAAAGTCTCTGGCATTGCTTTTTCTTGCTCAGTCAATCCTCCCCTACTTCACACCAGGCTTCCACTGACCCCCTCACCCACGCAATGCTCTTGCTTTTCTTTTCAGGGGGATCACAGGCTGTTGGGAGAACTTCCCTCAATGCTCTTTCTCTGTTCTCCTCATCAAACATATCTTCATTTATGCCTACTTCTTTTCTATCCTACAGTCTCTCAGAGGGTAAGATGTCTTGTGTTCATGTGGGGCACTAGTCTGGACAGAGGGCTGGAAGACACCGTCAGTCCTGGAAGAAGCTGGAGACCAAAGGGCAGGCTCGCATATGTCCAGCTGCCTCTAGCAGGCTCTGTCTTCTGAACTGCCTGCGCAGGAGACTACAGGCCCATTCCAGGCAGAGGCCACTGGCAACCATCTCTTCTTACTAAATCCCTCTCCACAAACCCTCATCATTAAACCTCACAGAATAAAGATGAAATCAGATTCATTTTCAAAGTCAGATTTCAGTATCTCTTCTCAACCCAACACACATGCATGTTCTGCTGAACAACAGCAACAAAAAAATTTTAAATATAAACCCAATTGAATGAACACTTTATGGAAATAGTTTTTTAATTGTCAAATTAGGTTAGTACAGTAGCATGGGATGGCAGGAAAGACAGGTAGACAAAGAATTTAGAATCGAACTTGATGGTTTTTTTTGATGATTAGATAATATTGTCTAAGGGAAAGTTCCTGGTACAAAGTAAGAACACAGAATGATATTAGGTAACATTTATTTAGTTCTTACAATGTGCCAGAAACATTTTTAAATGTTGTGCCTTTATTGACTCATTTAATTCTCACAACAGGCCCGTGGATGTTATTCCTACTTTAATGATGTAGAAACTGAAGCCCACAGAGGTGAAGGTACATACCAGCAAGTGGGGAATCAGGACAGTACACAAAGGGTGGACTCTAACTGCCATCTTACACTGCCTCTGTGTTGGTAAAGATTGCGATCTTATGCTTATTAGTTAGAGTTCTTTTCCCACATTCAATGAGGGAAAAGATGAAAGTACTATCACTTTAAATCCTTTGGCAAGAAACAGAAATATGAAAGCAGTAAGTTCTGTCCCAGGATTGCAGAAATAAGTCAAGCAAGTCATGTTTTCCAAATATCTTGCCATAAGGCAAGTAGAGAATGATGAATTACAAGGGCTGTCTTTTGCCATGTAAGTTATCATTTCCTCTCTGCCAATGCAAAAATCCCCTCGGTTGAAATTTGGCCTGTGATGGGAGCTCCTACCTGTGTGGGTCAGCCCAAAACACTTGTGTTTTCTTGTCCTTCTGACACGTGATTGCTGCTGATAGCTAGTGCCCTCTGCACTCATGGACCTCACCTGGAAGGTGCCTTTCTCTTCAGGAGATGGTTAGAAGTTCAGACTTACATGAGTCAGCATTTCTAAACATTTATAGCTCTAGATATTTTAATTTATGCTTGCTTTACTAGGTATTTGCTGCAAGTGTCTACATCCAGGAATGACATTTCGATGTGGCCAACAGAGTTGGCCTCAGATTAGTGTTTTCTTCTTAGCATAGTGCTTCTGTTGCTCAGTGCTGGCTGTGGCAGTGGATGGTTTTAGCATCCAGATGACAGCTTGGACAGAGAACTTCTGCCTCCCCTTCCTGCTTCCACTGCACCTTTGACACCATCCCCAATCTGTTGTAACTCTAAACTAAGTCCTTTTGACTCCAAAGATTGGGGCTCAATTATTATTTTTTTAATTTTTCCATTCATTTATTAATCTATCCATCCATTCATTCATCTATCATTCATTCATCCATCATTCATATTCATCTATCCAACCATTGATCTATTGATCAGTCTATCCATCCATTGTCCATTTACCTATCTATCTATCATCCATCTACCCATTCATCCATCATTCATTCATTCATTCATTCATCCATTTATCAATTCTTTATCATCCATCCATCCATCCATCCATCATCCATTCATTCACCACATCCATCATCCATCCATCCATCCATCCACCCACTCACCAATCATAAACTCCTACTGAGCACCTATTGTGATCCAATCCAATTTTAAGTGCTGGAAATCAGCAGTGAATCCAACATTCAGCTCAGGGCTTCAAGGGGTCATCATGTCACATCTACCATCTTTTAGATCATACTTGCACATGTGTTATCTCCATGCTTACCACACTTCACTGACATCTGCACAAATTTTGCCACATTTGCATATAACTTGTACTATTATTTGCTTAATATTTTTCTTTGAATAACCTAATCTATCCATTTAAAATAATATAAATCAATAAATTAGATTGAAAATAAATGTGTTTTAAAATTATGCATTTGATACAAGTTGTATATTTTCATAAATAATTAAAATAAGCATCTACAATGTATACCTGTGCATTACCTAGAACCACCCCAGCTACCACTAAGGATAACTACACCACAATTCTTGTTTATCTTAAAAAGTCACTCTGAAATAATTATGATCTCAATTTCCAGATGTACATTTTCAAATGAGGTGATTCTTCTAAAGAGAAACTGTTGGAAAGAGTTGGAATAAAGACTAAAACTCAGATCTCCTGGCTCCAGAGTCCAGCAATCTGGAAGTTGAGACCCATTAGAAGATTGTGAAGTGAATTGTTTCAGAGGCCATCAATAGTAAAAGAAATTAAAGTACAACAGAGTGTAGACTATCTTAGAGTACATCACACTCAGTGAGGGTAAGCTTGGTTTGTGAAGCAGGATCAGAATATCAAACGTGTATCTTACTGTGGGGGTTATGGTCTAACGTTTTTGAAAGCTACTACTCTCCAGGGGTTGACATTTATGTCATCATCAAATCTATCCCACTGCCTGTTTTTCTAAAGAAAGTTGTGTTGGAACACAGTTCTACCTATTTGCTCATGTATTGTCTATAACTGCTTTTGTGCTACAAATAGGGTTGCCAGATTCAACAAATAAAAAAACATGGTGTCCTATATTTTATCTGACCACCCTAACTATAATGGAAAAGTTAAATAGTTGTGACAGAAACCAGATGCCTCATGAGGCCAAAAATATTTATTATTTGGCCGTTTGCAGGAAAAGTCTGTGCATCCCTGATCTGTGTGAATGGCACCCTTTGAAACAGTGTACAGACTGTGTAGCTACACATGGTGGCCCGTTGGCCAGCCAGTGGCCTCTTGGAAGTTGCAATTTCCTTTCAACTTCTTATTCTTCCATTGAATTTCAGCATTTGCTTCTCTTCATGGCTCTGAACCAAGGCCGTGTAAACAGAAAAAGCTGAGTTTTCCCTCCTAGGAGCTTTCCTGCTAATGTCTCCCAATACGGCCCTTTATCCCTGCTCCTGGCTGCCCCTATCACCACTACCACTCTTCCCAAGCCTCTGGCCCCTGAAGACATATGAATGGAGGCCTTTGGACCCTTTTTACAATAAACCCTGAGTGACACCCTTAAACAGATGAATGGAGTTTGAGAATAATGTGAAAAACTGTGAAATTCTCCCAGTGTGAGGGGCCCAGCCCAGTTTTGGACAGTGAATCATGGTCTTAGCCAAGATGTTCTCATTAAAATATCTGTTGACCTCCTTGGAGGAGTGAAAGCTGTTGCCTGCAAAAATAGACAGCTTCTCAGCCTCCTCCTCCTCTGTGGCCTGTCTCACTCTGCGGTGGTCTTATTCTACACATCTCTTCTATTTCTTTGTCCACCTTCTCTTGAGCCACTGCCCTATCCTAATTATTGGACACATGATCCTTATCTGAGCCTTACCCATGTACGCGGCCTAGAATGATAGAAGTGATAGCTTAGCTCCTTGCCATTTTAATTTCCTTCTTATTTATTTTACTACATAATTTTGAATTTAGACCATGCTGGGAATGATGCATTTGATTCTGGGACCCAATGTCAAGGTGGATACCAGCAGCTAGAATGGTCCAGAAGAAAGCCAGAGTGTGGCCAAGTGCCTGGGCACTGTTTTTTAGGGCATGTTTGAGTGAATCAAGGTTTATAGAATATTAATATTAGATGGAACCTCTATTTATTATCACTTACAGGTCCTTCATATTATATCTGAGGCCAGGGAATATGAAAAAAAGACTATTCAAACTCTTAGTGAAAAAAAAGTGGCTACATGGTATGCTGAGAACTTGCATGTGATGGTAATCAGTCTTCCCATGTCTTCCTGGGATGAAACCAATATTTTTTTTGTCTTCCTTTTCTAGCTTTATCGCCGTTGCTGTCTTTGACATCATCATCATCTTGAATATGATGTGCTCTTCAGAACCAACATCTATAGAGTGCTCACTGGGGTAAGCACTTTACATAGATTACCTTATTTAAACATCACGACAACCTTCTGAGGTAGAAACTGAGGCATTGATAGTTGAATCACAAAGCTGATTCTTGACTACAAATCTGTTTGATGTTTTTGCCTTTCCCCCCTTGTCTACTGCTAGTTCTCTTGAGCCTAGAGTATACCTGGAACATAGTAGGTACTCAATATATATTTAGGGAGTGAACAAACGTTTGACACCAAAGCTCTTGACCATTTTGCTGGTGGATCTCAGACTTGGCTCATCATTAGAATTGTTTCCAGATCTTTTCAGAATGCAAATGCTGCAGGCCCCCCCCCCCCGCCCCCGGAGATTCTGAGGTGAGGCCCAGGAATCTGATTTTTAATACACTTCCCACTAGATTCTGAAGCAGCCAGCTCAGCCCCAGGCTGCAGAAGAATTTGGCATCCACAGCTGCCACGCTTTACTGCTTTATGAAAAATCTGCACTTTTTTTTAATACTTCTGCAGAACAAATAAAACCACAATTTATGTTACACAATTCATGTGGCTGAACTCATGTCCATCTGACAGACCTTTCACATTTCAGAATATTACAAATTGCTTTTTTTTCTGGGATCTCAGAACATAACATTGGATCTTGGGAGGCAACTGGACTTTCCTGATGTCCTCCCCAAACATCGTATAGCTGTTTCTTGTTCTCCGTCCAATTATCTTTCCGTTAGAGAAATCAGCCTCCCTCGTTCATTCTAGAGGAGAGAAGACACAGGGGATAATCCAAGCGCTTTTAAATAGCAGGAAAGGGAACTAGAATTGTCCTTGTTACTCCTGGGATAAACCTAAGATTGAGACAGTCTTAAGTCTCGTTTTGCCAGAAGAGTTCCAGTGTACCCTATTGCCCTGTTGAAATTATTAATAGTCCCCTTAGTTAGTCTCAAACATGAACCTGGATTTGGACAATGAATTATAGGGCCATTCTATCTAAGACCAGAAAGAGAAAAAAACTACATGGAGATGTTTCTGTCCATTACAAGAAAGGAATCTTCCTGAGACATAAAAAAAAAAAAAAAAAAAAAAAAAAAAAAAGCCCCAACCATCCCAAAATATGCAGCTAGGCTGCCAAGTTAGTAAATGTCCTGTTACTGGAGGTGTTAGGAAAGAAAGGACATGCAAGATGATGAAAAGTAAGGCAAACAGCCGTGGACGGCCTTGGGGACTCCTTTTGACTAAATGTCCCAAATTCCCAGGGAACAGCAGAATCTGTGGTGCCTGAGCTGTGCTAGGAGCGTGTGTCATACCCACGCCCACACCCACATGAAGAGAAGCTGGGAACAGCAGAGCCTGTCCCTTTGTCTCCTGAGCGGAAGGACATGCCGTGGTTCGCAAGCACAAGATGTTTTCCCAGTACTAAAGAATTGGAGAAGGCTCGCGTAGCTGGCTCTTAACATCACTCTCAGCAGCTTCTGCGGAGAAGGCTGGGCAAATCCTCAGCAGGCCTTCCTTTCTTGCTCCCATCTGTCTTCGTGAAAAGTGCATAAAGTCTAGCCATCCTCTCCTCCCTACCCCTTCCAGCCCCAGGTCACTGGGCAAATGTCCATTTGCTCTTTGGTAAAATCTGACCCCTGCTCACATTGAGTATCTCAGCGCTGTGCAAAGTGTTAGGGAGTTTCCCAACATTCTTCAGGGGAGTTATCACTTTCAGCGCCACCCATTTCCTATTCCCTTACATAGTTAGAAATTAAGGCACCGGCCTCTGTGAATTTCCCCACGATCACAGGGCCAGAGATCCAAACTCAAGATTTCCTACCAAAAGCTTAGTTCAGTATCACACTTCTTTCCAAGTAGATCCAGAGCAGCAAAACGGCAAATCCCCAGGCTGGAACGCTTTTGTTGTTGTTAAAAGTCAGTTTTTCTTGCTATAATTAGAGGAAGAGGAAAATGAAGAACTCAGTGGTAGCAGGAAGAAGCAAGAGTCCTCTTGAGTCTGGCATTTGATGAGACAGATATTCAGTTGATGTGCATTTCCACTGTTTTTTCTGTAGCAGAACATGTAGCAGAGACTTCAGAATGCGCATGCCTGAAGCCAGGTTACCTTATGCTCCGTAATTACATTGCTTGCAGGGCTGTTGCTGCCACAGTAGTTGGCTGCGCCCCAGGCACACGGGGTGCTGGTCTGTTCCCACAAACTTTACCTCAGTCTTTATTACAAGGAGAGTACACCCATTTTTGTTCTCAGCGAGTCTCCTGTCCAGGATTCCTAGTTTGGTTGACACCATCCTGCTCAATATAACGTTGTTAGCATAGCCTGAGATATAATGACTGACTTTGGTAAAGAACCTGGTGGCTAGCACTGAGTGGGGACAAGAAGTTAATCTGTTTGTGACATCAAAACGATGTTGGAAATGAAGGAGCCGAATGCAAGTGCTGGGTAGAGACACACTCTCCCCACAGTTGCCTTCGCCTCACACTCACACCCAGAAATGCTCACTTCCTGGCCCCTAATGTTAGGCAGTATCGCCCACTTCCTGTGACAGCTCTGGCCGGGAGCATGTGGCTGGGGACTCAGTGGTGGGCTTCCTGGGCCCTTCCTCCTCCTGGTCCCCTTCGTGGGCCCTTCCCCCTTCTCAGGCTGGGATACTTTCTGTTATTGCAGAATTGAAGCTTCTGGTCCCCTTGGCTGCACCAAGTTGGGAAAAAATGTGAGATAGTATCGAAGTGCCAGCTTCAGTTTGTGGATCAGAGTCGAAGTATAGTATGTTCCCACACTATAGATGACATTTTGTGTTTTCAATATTTTATATTTCCTAGTTATAAAAGTATTATATACTCCTTTAGAAAATTGGAAAGTATAAAACATTACAAAGAAGTGGGAAAAAATGCGTATAATCCTACACTCCAGAGCCAACCATTGTTAAATTTCACAAATAAACTTTGTCTTTTTAACATATTTTTCTTTATGTGTTTTTCTCCTAATAAAAAAAATGGGTGTTGATTTATATGCTGCCTTTCTCCTAAACAATGCAAGGAACTTAGAATTTTTAATTTTATTTACCTCTTCTTAACATACAAGCTAGCGTTGGTGTATATTTTAATTATCTCTACACATATATTTTGTCATTATTTTTTCTTTATATTCAGTTAGTCATGAATATAAATATTCACTTAGATTTACTCACATTTTTACGACTTTTGTGGCTCTTTATTTTCACTGCATCTTCAACTTTCCTTGTGGGACCATTTTCCTGTCTGATTAACGTACTTTAGAATATTTTTAGGAGTATAGGCCTATTGATCCAAACTCTCTCAGTTTAAGTGGGAAAATGGCTACATGGCTTATCTTGCAATATAGAGAATCCTTGGCTGACCATTATTTTCTTCTAGTTCCAATTGAGCTTGTCGCTGTTAAGAAGTTAGCTATTTGTCCAACCATTTATCCTTTGGAGGCAGTTTTCCCCAGTTTTTCTGACATTTCATTATAATGTGTCTAGATTCATTTTTTTAAATTGGATTTTTTGACTTCGATGTTTTTGAATCTGTATTTAATATCTCATGGCTTTGGACAATTCTCAGCCATCAGTTCGTCAAGTATTGCCTCTGTCTTATTCCATTCTTCCTCGCCTTGTGAGGCTTCAGTTAAAATGTGTTTGACCGTCTCTGTCTCATATTCTCTTAACTATTTTTTTTCATTATTTTTTCCCATGTGATTCATTTTGCACTGTAACCCTTACCACTGTTTTCCTTCCTATGCCTGCCTTACCTACTTTGCTTGTGGTACGCATGCCTTCCAAGAGGTAAATGTCATGCCAGCCCCTCAGGTACCTTTCGCTCAGTTGTTTCAGAAGAGTTTCAGACTGCAACTGGATGTAAAAAAAAAAAAAAAGATTCTAATTCAGAGGCAGGAGAAGGAGAGGAACATGAAGACAATGACCTGGCATCTCTTAAAAGCATCCAGCAGGAGCAAGACTCTCTGCTCGTTTTCTGATTAGAATGATTATGGATGACAGGTAGCTTTTGGCTTCTATGACAGTTAATTAATTGATCATGGCAACTGCATCACTGCTGACAAGGACTCAGAGTGCAGATCGAAGCTCAGTGGGAAGGAATGTCTGATGCATCAGTGATGCCTGCCATGTGTTTGGGAGGGAGATGGAATGACACTCAGATCGTATATTTGCCATCTCTGACTCTTAGCTTACACACCTTAACCAAGAATACAAAATTGTGGGATAGAAAAATGGCTTTCATACACACTTTGAGGTAGACATAGTACTTATGATGCTCTAATTTGTTATTGATTAATGTTTTGATCTTATGGTTCATGAAAATTCTGCCCATCGGTGATGGTACGGATGTCGATCTTTTTTTTTTTCTTTCTTTTATATGCATTTTAGCGGGAAGCTATGTGAGGCTACATCAAGCTCCTCCCACTAGACCCCATCTTACATCAGAGCTCCCCTGAGTTCCTGACAGGTATAAGCACTAAGCTTTTAGAGATCATCAGTATTCTAAACTTGGCACTTCCACATAATATCTACATAATTTTTGTAGTAGCTGGCCTCTACCTAGATCTCTAGCCTTCTCCCAGCGCTCACTCACATAGAAACAGTGGAGACAGACATTAAATGATCACAGATACTGGGGTAAAAGTTCATTTATGAACGGAGAAAGTTCATTTATAAAAAACAGACAAGGGATTAATATCAGGAATATACAAGAATGTCTGCATGTCTTAGAAATGAACAAGAAAAATCAGGAGCCCCAAATTTTAAAAAAGGGGGGCAATGAATACAAATAGAAAACAGAAGAGGAAATCAAAAAGATGAGTAATAATACAAAGAGATGCTCAGGTTTACTAGATATCAGATCATGCAAATTAAAACAACAGTAATACCTATTTTAGACCAATCTCATGGGCAAGACCATTGGCTAGATGATGCCAAACATGGAAAGTATCATGAACCGAGGAGTGTGGCAGAGGGCAGGAGAAGGTGAGGATGGAGGAGAGGAGGGACGAGGGTTATGACAGAGAGGCCCTGGGCAGCTCTGGTCAGCATGAACCCAGCTGGAATGCAAACAGCAAAGGGGACATGGTTCAATGCAAAGTGGGAGGGACACTGAAGGGTCAGATCATGCGGGCCCCTAGGCTGTGCTGAGTAATTTTGGTTTTATTCTCAGTGCAATGGCAAGATATTGAAACACTTTCATCAGGAAGGAGAGATTTTTAGGTTTGCTGTTTGAAAAGCCACTCTGACCCAGATCCCAAATAGGGACAAAGTGTGCCTGGGCAAGCTGGTGGGATGCCACTTCAGTCCTCCAGGTGACAGGCGCAGGTAGCTTAGAATCTGATGGTGGTGGTAAATTTAGAGAGAACTGAATGAGCTCAAGAGATCATTGGGAAGTAACATGGATATGAGATCACGGAGAGGGGTGTGGCGCATTATAGATGCTTCCTAAATATGTGTGGCAAGTGAATGAAGGAGGATTATCATGTGTCTGCCTGTTCTCTGAGATAGAAAACAGTGGGGAAAAGAGCAAGTTTAAAAGAGAAATTTGTAAATCTATTTCCATAGCAGTGGGAATGGAATCCCTGCTAGAGACCAGAAGCCAAACTGTCCCTATAAATTCCTATTTGGATGGATTTTGTTTTGTTGTTGTTTCGTGGGGCTTTTTTTTTTTTTTTTCCATTGTGAAACACTCAGGCATGTGGGCTGCTTCAATTCACGTGTTTGCTCCATCCCTCATCACTCCATTTCCTGAGCAGAGGCGAGAGCCATAGCGGCCCTGTGCTAGCTGCACATGTTTTCCGTTTCATGTTTCAGCCAATAAATGAGAAGTCACTCTCACAGGCCACTTAACATGTATTACAGACGTTTCTTTGGACAAATGGTCTCTTCTCCTTCCTCTGGGAACCCGAAGCCTGAATGATCTGCAGACTCAATAGGGATGGAGAGCTGGGCTTAGAACCCAGTGGCTGGAAATAGAGCATCTTTTATTTAACTGTGTGGCTCGATGGTGAGCAGTCTGACCTTACATATGTCACATTATCACAGCACAGGTGGGTCTGGCTCCTGGTGGAGAAGGCTAAACATCTGGAGGAGCTCACATCTGGATGACCACACCCACGGATGATGCCAGTATCAGCTGGGGCTGAGGCTTTGGGTCATTTATTTTCTTCCCACTCCTTTCATTTTGCTTAGAAAAATTTTCAGCTCTCTCTGAACATGAACAAGGAGCAATTTTAGCAGGGATGGAAGGGAGAGTCCTCCAGACTCATCATTACCAGCCAAAGTAATATGAAATTAAAACCTGGGCTTGGCTGTTCTCTGTAACAAGCAGAAATCTAAGACCATAATACATAAAACACAACCTCTTACAGAAATAAAAATCCATGCAAAGCCACAGAGCTCAGAAATAGCATTTGGTTCTTCTGTGAAACGACCACTTTTTTTTTTTTTTACCCCTGCCAGACCAAACCCTAGAGAGAATTGACTGCATTCTTGCTACAGTCCCTCTAGATGGAAAAAGAAGGGAGCAGGAAAAATAAGGAAAGTGAGATTGATGTTCTGAAAATGGAAAATACAAAGTTGAACATTTAGGGGGAAATGCTCTCTTTAGAAGGGAAGAACTCAGAGCGAGAACGCTGTCAAAATGGTGTGACCCCAGGCTCGCCTGGCAATATGGCTTATCTCAAAAGATGCTTGCTTCCAGACCTCAAAACAGCCCCAGAAATTCTTCACTTCATTCTAAAATAGAACTTGTAAAGAGAAGTTGGAAGTAACTTTTATGTAGTTGTTTTCTAAAACTCTCTTCTCTCCAACAGATAAATACTAAACACTTTGCTCTAAGCAGCGAAATGTTCAAATGTTATTGGATGTTTATGCAAACCTTCCAATTCCCTGTGTTTGTAAAAGTGAGTTGGGAATATCCAAGAACGGTTTGTCTGTCCAGTGGAATTTCAACATTTCCAGTTTTGCTTAACTTTGGAACCAAAGGTTGGAGATGTTACAGCATCAATAAAGCCACATCATGTTGAAGCTCATGTCTCATTAGATAATAACTATTTTGGAGAGAAAAATTGGATGTCTAGTACTTATAAATCTTGAGGTGGAGCTGGGCTTCAGAAATGTCCAGAAATGCCTCAATGGTTGTTGAAAGTATTCATCGACCAGAACTTATGTTAAAGTTTTGATGAAATAACAAAGGTAAATCACTTAGGACAGCACATAAATAACAGGAAATCAATAGCTACTATTTTTATAATACAATTATTACTTCATTGATTGAAAATACATGTGGTCCCTGAACATTCTCATTTAACAGATGAGAATTAACTTTCCTATTTTGTAGTATCTTTAGTCCCTGGCTCATCTAATATTTTGACCACTCATCTGGTTGCCCAATTGATAATAATGATAATACTAATTATGATTTTTATGATTATTATTATTATACATAGGTATGTGCATGTTATGAGGAATAGAGAGTGAAATTAGGCATCGTCCTTTATGAAAGAATTAAAATATTTGAAAAAAATTATCCCCTCTAGTAATCAATGAAATGGAAATTAAAACATAAAATACTTTTTGCCTACCAACATTTTGAAATTCAAAACCGTAATTTCTAATGTTCTGAAACACAACTAGGAGGAACATAATTTGGCATCATTGATTTTTGGAAAGCAACAGGACAGTATAAATTAAGTGCCATAAACATGTTTCTATTTGTTTATCCACTTTTAGAATGTATCTGGAAGCTTTAGGAGGCCAATTGAGTGCAGTCAAAGATTTAGGTACAAAATGTCAATTGCTATGTGCATGTATCAGGATTTTGTCAGGAAACAGCACACTCCTTGGAGGACAGTTTAATTAAAAACAGAACGGAACAACAACAACACAATGACTACTTACGGAGTGTGGGCAGGGTGTGGGGAGAGCATAAGAGATGATGTACGACCTTGGGGCCAGCCCCAGGGAGACACTGGTGCCCGCTCAAGGCCTGAAAGGGCAGGCAGATAGTGGTTTCCAGAACATGGAGAGAGAAACTGTTTGGAGAGGGCTTCTGTGTGGCCGGCATGGAACAAATGGGCCACCCTCACCTTCCTCCCAGCTTCTGAGAGCCGGCACCTCCCACTCTGAGGCCAGGCACAGCCAGAGGCAAAGGAGCCCTTTGACGAAATCCATCTGGGCTCATGGGGAAACAGTGGCTCTGCAGAGACAAATGAAACATATCCAGCGCACTTTGCTATTTTTAAGAGCAAGAATAAAAATGGAAGATAATACAAGTGTCCAACAATTGGGAAATGAGTCAGCAAAGTGTGGTACATTTTGTAGTGGGATGTTGTACAGCCATTTAAAAATGTGCTTTTGAAGAAACAATAACATAAGAAAATGTTTTCAGTATAAAGCCAACTGAAGAAAAGCAGGGTAGCAAATTATATACAACTCCAATTATGACCAAAAAAAAAAAGAAAGGCACACATGACCCATTGAAAAAAGACTAGCGGGAGCATGCCCACACTTAAATTGTGGCTATTTCTGACTTGGGGAATTATAGATTTTCTTCTTTTTGTAGTTATCTAAACTTTCCAAATTTTACATGAGTATACATTATTTATAACCAGAAATACATTATTTGAAATAACTTGTCCTTTGCCTTCTGTCACTTATAATCTAGTCAGAGAGAAAGGCTACTTTCTAGCTAACTATAGCAAATGTGATGGAAGAACAAAGGAATAACTCATTGATTTCCACCAGCTGGCAGAATTAGAGACCCTTCCTAGAATATGTGGCATTTAAACAGGGCTTTCAGAGATGAGAAATATTTTGATAGGCTGAGAAATGACAGAGAGGACAATGAGAACCAAAGATTTAGAGCTCAGGATGGTGTGAAATGCCCAGATACGACAGTAAATGGATGATTCTAGAGCAATACATTGGCAAAATCAGAGGGACTTTCACAACATACAGATTTCTGTGTCCCTCTCTGGATCTTCTGAATTGGCATCTCTTCTGAAGAGCCTAAGACAAATAGTTTGAAAATGCCTCCAGGTGATTCTAAGGCATTGCCAAAGTCGAGAAGCACAGGTGGGCAAAGTGTATTAGGAGAGTAGGGTAAGCCCTTGTGGACTGGCTGTCCAGGAATCTCTAGCTGTCTCCTTCCCCTGAGGAAAAGGATCCAGCAACCACCGTATTAAATGTGACCCTGCCCGTGGCTGCAGCCGACTGGACTGGGGTGGGCCTGAACCTTTGGTGCTCAGGTACAGCTGTAGGCTTTGCGGTGGGAACGTCTGCCTGCTCTGTGACCTGAGGTAGTAAAGGCACAAGAAGCACAGAGACGGGAGAAAT
Source organism: Eonycteris spelaea (assembly GCA_003508835.1). Taxonomy (NCBI): domain Eukaryota; kingdom Metazoa; phylum Chordata; class Mammalia; order Chiroptera; family Pteropodidae; genus Eonycteris; species Eonycteris spelaea. Next base: position 5,803,485 of record PUFA01000023.1, read on the forward strand.
GAAGCTGGCGTAAGAAGAAGAGAAGGGATGGGAAACTGAGAGGACCCTGCCACTTTCCAATCTCTGGTTCCAGTACTTTCTGAGGCCCCAGTGGATCTACAACACTGAGATTATATGACCTATTTTGTCCTTGTAATTGAGTGAAGTTTTTCATGTAGGCCTGGCTGGAACTGACTTCAATGATCTGCAGAGATAAGCAGGGCAACCTGTACCTTCAGACACTGCCACGTTGCATGTCGCCGAGTCCTGGAGTCTAGAGCGTGAAGCTCTGCTACCACCGAACTAGCAGGTGTAGTCTTTCCGAACTGTTTATTTCAGAACAATAGGTTTTGTGGAACTGGTGGACGTTGCAGCACAGAAAACCAAGTGCGTATGTAAAGATCTATCCTTGGGCAAGTAAATTAGAACATCTCTGGATAAACAAAGTTCAACTGGTTTCTCAACACATTGTTTACCTTAAACTTACACCAGGTTTCATGTCAATTACATCTCAATAAAGCTGGGGAAAAGACACTTGCAGGCTTCAGTGATAAGCACATTATCCAAAAAAAAAAAAAAAACCAAAAAAACAAAAAAATAAAAACACTTGGTCTCTTTACTAGAAAAACATCTTAGAATCGTTAGTCTCTTGTGCACTGTGACTCTCCTATAGGGATTATAAGATGCAGTGTTCTCCAAATTTATTTGACTGCGGTACCCTTTGGCTGTATTTTTTTTTCCTTCCAAAAACATGTTTCAGAGCTAGTCTTGGTCCATAAGCGCTAACTCATTCATTCATCTATTTCATCATTCAGTTAACATTATTGGAGGAGCAAACATAGGAACTATTTCTCAAAATGACATTTATCAGAGGACACACTAGCCTCCAGGGAATTGTGTGTGTGCATGTATATATTTGTGCCCATGTGCATGTGTGTGTGTATGCATGTGTGCACACATGCATATATGCCTGGGGCACACATTAAGAGAGAAATAAGGAGGAGAGAGCAAGACAGAAAGAGGCCTGGTCCTTCGCTTTGATGCTCAAGAACATGGCTTCCAGATGCCCATTAGCAAAGATATCATCTCAGCCTCCAAATAAAATTACAGAATGTCAAGTGGACTCAGGCTAGTTGCTCTGATTAATTTTGACTTCAATTAAAAGGAACCTCTGAATCATTTATCCTTCAATCCATCAAATGAAATATTCTGCCACAGCAGAGTGTGCTTATGCTCAAACAAGTCTTTGATTTGTGCAAGCAGCTAGACTTTCTTTGTAATCTTTCTCAATGTTTTTTTTTTTTTTCTTAAAAGGCCTTGATTAAAAGCATTTTCTCATATGATAATATGGGAAAGTTTCCCCATGATAATGATGTTTTTGTCAGGGAAAGAAGATGAAATTAATATTTGTTGAGCATCCCTTTTAAGGCACTACTAGGATGAGCATTACATATACTTAACCTTATTTGATTCTTCAGGAACCTTGTAAGGCAGGCAATTCATTTTCCCTTTTTTTATGGATAAGAAAGTTCTGTGAAAGTAAGGACCCCCAGTCTTCTTCATCATTTGGTACCTGACTTGTAGTTGGCCTCTGCAACATATTTATTGAATGAATGAATGAATGGATAAGGAAACCAAGCATCAACAATTGGACTCAGGACAATCTTGCTTGTCAGTGTCTGAAAACCACATTTGAATCGAGGTCTTTCTGATTCCAAAGCCTGACTGGTTTCTTCCTCATGATTTTGGAACTGAACAGAATGCATTTATGCACACCTTTTGGTTTAATTCTGCAACCCTTTGAGGTGAGGAGGCCACACGATACTGTTCTCATTTCCTAAATGAAGACACTGAGGCTCAGAAAAATCAAGAAACATGTTCAAAATCACCGAGATAGTAGAGGGCAGATTTAGTACCCCATCCCATGTCTTCTGACTCGCATCCCAGTGCTCTTCCAGCTGTCTGACATATTTCGAAAGCAGCTGGAGATTTTTCTTGAGGTGAGTGATGCCCAAGCTGATGTTCAAATGGCAGCTGCTTCACCAGCCTCTCCTTAGATTCTGGTTGTCAGTCTCCACCATAAACACAAATGCACAGGCTTCTCTGGAATTTTCTCTCCACATTTGCTGCCCTGATGATGGGTCTGGGGTCTTCTTTGCCTGGGATGGGGGAGTCTGACAGCAGGCTGAAGTTCTCGATTCCATTGGCTGCTCTCTGAGGGGCCAGAAATTTATGTTCTTTTTTTCCTTTTGCTCTTTTCTGTAATCATTTTTCACTTTGCTGCAAACTCCTAATGTTTCTCTCAGCTTCTGTCTCCGTGGTGCCAACACTGTGGAATAAAAACTGAATAATGCCCTCAGAAAACCCTAGAGTTGTTCGTTTCTAAACACAAAGCCAAGAACTGGTCTGACTCAGCTTTTTCCCCTCTGCCCAGTGGAAGAGTTGTTTAGGCACCCTGGGAAGACAGGTGGGGGTTCATAGAAAAAGATTATGTGCATATTCATACATCTCTCTTCCTTAATAATGTGTATTAACTATACACATTATTCTGTCTGATTATCATCTTTATATAACAACCTTAGAAATGGAGGCACAGAGAGGTTAAGTGACATTCCCGAGGTCACACAGTCAGTGTAGGTCTTGGCTCTGAACCTAGACAGTCTGCCTCCGGAGTCCATGCTCTTAGCCACTCACATGTTGTGTTTTGTTACATACAAGAATAAGAAAACCACTTATATTTGATCTACTGCTAAAGACCAGCTAATAAGTGAACCCCAAATAAGTATGTCACATGCAATATTACTATGGTTCAGAATAATAGGCGAAATCAGCTAAATGCCCAGCACTTCTTAGGTGTCTGATAAATGTTAGTTCCCTACTTCTCCATCTTCTACAGGTGAGAGAGATCGTTCTTTCATCTATTTCTTCCAAGAATATTTAGTGAGTATTGTCTACAAGTTGGAACCTGTGCTAATCAAGTGCTGAGCCTGTGAATTGATCAAGGCAAAGTCACTGAACTTCAGAAGTTCCCAGTTTAGAGGAAGAGGCAGATGAATCAACACAGATGAGCTTTCTATGGGCACCTTGCGGGCCACAGAGAAAAAAGCAATAAACACGGCTGGTAAGCGAAGGGGCACTTTACACAGAAGTCTTGAAGGCTTATTTGGAGATCTATGGTGTGAAGAACCAGGAATGAAGCCAGGAGGGATTTGAAGTTTAAGTAGAACAGTAGTTAAGAGTTTGTAGGACATACTATGTGTCAACACTGCTCTAAGTGATGTATACTTAATCTATAGTCTATTAATCCATTAAGCATAGAGAGATTCAGTAAAGTCACAAACTATCAAGGTGCGAGGCTGGGATTTGAATCCAGATCAGTCTGTCACTAGAGTCTCTGCTTTTGTATTACCTCTAAAGAGGGAGAAAAGTTAAGAGACATGTATCATTGGGAACCAAGCAGGTTTAGGCACTTTCAGTCCACATTTGTTAGCCATCCAAAAATAGCTAAAGTCTACAGCTGGGCTCCTCACCTCTTTGTGAATGAGCAGAAGAGCAGCAGAAGGCAGGTGACGCATGCTCACAGCTCCCTGCAAACAGCAAGAGCCCCACTTTCCAGTGGAACTTAGGCTTCTTGAAAATGACTAGAAGAAAACGCACACACACTGTCATTGGGCTGGTCGGCCCTTTGCAATCCAGATTCCTTGGAAAACTTTCACGTTAGGCCTCGGCAATCCCAGCAGTGCCTGCACTTGAGATCTCTAAGGTGATCTCAGTAAATCACTCATAATTTATGCAGGGCTTTTGGAATGGTTGTATTAAGCCAACGTCTAAAGCTGAGAGTCTGAAGGGTTTTGAGTAAGTTGGAGATCTATCAAAAATGCTGGAGAAAGGACAAACAAATGTTTGGCTCTGTTTTACTCCAATCGACACCTTGGTCCAGTAATTCTTGGTTTTCACTTGACTAGTAAGGTGTGTTCAAGGGACAACTAAGCAGGGAGCCATCAAAACTGGCCCTGTCATCAAAAAAAGAAATTCTCCCAAAATGAAGTAAGAGAGTCACAGAGGGGCAGATGGAACTGCCAAAGTGTCTCATTTCCTGCATCCCATCCCTCCCTCACACCACTGAAAAAGTCCCTCTGACTCTTTCTTCTTTACCTGGTGGTCATCAGGTCACTCTAAGCTAGGACCTCGTATCTATACCCAGAAACAGGCACCTCTTCCTCTCTTCTGGGGTAGGTTGAATCCATCAAGTCAGGAGTTAAATTGAATTTGGGTTTTGTGATCACTATAATTACTTGCCGTGTACCACAGATTGCTGTCACCTGAGGCCTACCTTGGGGCCAGGAGGATAGAAGGCTTTCCTCCTCGTCCTGCTCCATCTCAGTTCCCAGTAGGCTCTGCATGCCTGTGTCTACAGGGCCTCTGTATCAGCCTGCTGGGGCTGCCATAAGAAAACACCATAGACTACGTGTCCTCAACAACAGACTTTTATTTTCTCACTGTTCTGGCAACTGGAAACCCAAGATCAAGGTGGTAGCAGGGCTGGTGTTTGGTGAGACCTCTTCCCTTGGCTTGCAGATGGCCACCTTTTCTCTGAATGTTCACATGGCCTTTTCTTGGTTCGTGTGTGTGTGTGTGTGTGTGTGTGTGTAACAGAGAGAGAGAGAGCTTTCTTTGCTTTCTGATGTCACTTCTTATAAGATCACAGACCAATCCTCTCAGACCAGGACCCCACCCTTATGACCTCATTTAACCTTAATTACTTCCTTAGGAGGGCTCATGTCTGTATAGGGCCACACTGTGAGTTAGAGCTTTGACAAATAAATTTTGGGGAGGCACAAACATTCAGTCCATAACACTCTCTCTCCAGGCCCTTGGCTCTCCCAGTGACACTCATTTCTCTCTATTAGGTTCCTGGGAGAGGCAGGGATTATTCTATTTCCCTGACCCAGCCTCACCTTTTCTCAGACCCTATATACCTGGGTCTTGGGAGAAGGGTCTTTTCAGCATTTCTTTCCCTTCTTTCTGTAGCAGCCCAACTCTTCCTTGGGGCTGTGGTTGATCTTGGACAAGAAGAATTTTCTATCCTCTGTCCTGAGATGAATAGTGTCCCCCCAGTTTATGTCCACCTGGAACCTCAGGATATGACCTTATTTAGATATAAGATCTTTGCAGATGTAATTAGTTAAGATGACGCTCTACTGGATTAAGGTGGGCCCTAAATCCTATAACTGATGTCTTTATAAAAGAAAGGAGAAGGAGCTACTGAGACACAGAGACACACAATGTGACAATGGAGGGAGAGATTGGAGTGATGGAGCTACAAACCAAGAAACCCCAAGGACTGCTGACCTCTATCAGAAGGTAGGAGGAAGGCATGGGACAAATTCTCCCTCAGAGCCTCCAGAAGGAACCAACCCTGCAGGCACCTTGGTTTTTAGGCTCTGGCTTCCAGACTGTGAGAGAATCAGTTTCTGTGGTTGAGGCCACCCAGGTGGTGATACTTTGCTATGGGAACCCTAGGAGTCAGATACTGCCTCCTCCAGTGGTATCAAACTTTAGCTTGGTGCCGGTTCACCATCCCAGGCCCAAGGTGGCTTCTTGTTCTTTTTCCAAGGGCTGGGAGTTGCCAGGTTAATGAATTTTTGTCCCAGAATCATGAATTTTTGTCTGGGCCCTATGGACAAGAGATTTGCTTCTCTTTCCTCAGCAGCGTAAGGCTTTGCTTTCTAAGGAGAAGGATCTGGAAAAGCACTGAGGCTTTGTGCCTGTCTTCCCTTGCCCACCAATGTCACCTCTGGGATTCTCTAGTTTCCTTTCTGTCACTCATCTTTCTTGTGAATACACAGTGGAGGCCTGTGGAGTGAAGCCTGTGAGCAAGTACCGTTTCCTTCTGTGTCTGTGCTCCTAGCTCTTCCCACGCTCACATGCTAGCCCGCATTGGCCTTTAAGATTTTGTTAACGTCTTAGCTGATTTCTTTCCATCTGCTTGGACCATGGCCCCCTCTTTCTCCTGTGTTCCACCGGAGGCAAGGTACATCCTGCCTCTTTTTGGAGAGATTTGTCTTCTCTAAAATGTGGTTTACGAAGTAGCTTTGCAACCTCAGCTCTCTGATAAGGTCAAAAAAGGTGGTGATTTTACAAATTATCCAGCATTTTTTCTTCAGTAAGGTGAGATCAACATTCTCTTGGAGATTTCAAGGTTCTAAGCAGAAGTGGAATTGTAAATGTAACTGCTGTCATACAATTTCTCAAGGGCTTGGATTTAACTCTCGGCTTTAAAACTTGCTAGTTCTGTGGCAAATTGCCTAACCTCTCTGAAACTCAGTTTCCTCAAATCTAAAGTGAAAGATTGACAGGATTATCTCACAAGTCTCATTCAGTTCTTCTAGCCCATTATCTTTCAAGAAGGTACTGGAGCAATCTCACAGACTGGAATGTTCTTAGTTCTGTCTTATTTTAATGTCAGATTTTTAGGGTACCTTGTTTTGATTGGATAAGAGGTGTTTGTTTGTGTTTGCTTTTTCCAAGATGGGGGTGAGAGGATGGGTGGGTAAGGAGGATCTCCCTCGGCAGATTGCATGCTTTGATATGCTTCTAGCTAGAGGCCAGGTGTAGCCTTTGAAACGGACAGCTCACAAGCCTTAAATACTATTGAACTCACCATAGTCATTAAGGGACTTATTTTAAAACTTATTTTTATCTTATTTCTAGCATGTAGGGAAAGTTGTATCGGTTCCAGATAAGGCAAAATCTGTCAACAAGGAGTTTTTCATTTTGTTACTCCTAAGACACTCAGGCGCATAAGTGGCCCGAGCAAAGCCAGGGCCCTGGCATGAATGTTGGAAACAGGGAGACAACATCTCCCTTCTCTGTCACGAATGTTTTCAGGACAGGTTTCTGTCTTGGAACATGCCAAACCCTGGCTCCTTCCTCAAAGAAGGCAGCCCCTGAGAGCTTGGGCTGTCTACAAAATACCTGCATTCTTTTGGCCTACCAGAATGTTGTGTGGTTGGTGTTAATTGGAATGGAAATGGTCTTTCCAAAAATCCTTGTGAAGCTTTGTTTGGGACTGCGAGCGAGAGAGAGAGAGAGAGAGACTCAGAAATGAGAAAAATTATGCAAGAGGGTGCCACAAGACTTGTTTTTTTCTTTCCCGCTAAAAAGATATGTAAGTTCGGAAAATCATTTTATTTATGTTTTCATTTATTCAACACATATTCATTCACTGGGTAGCTCTGATATTCCAGGTACTATGCTAGGTGCTTAGGATATTGCCGTGAACAATACAGGCTAGGGCTTTGACTCCATGAAACTTGTAGCCTAGTTGGGAGGAGATTAGATAAAGTTTTACATAAAATGATGTTTTAACTTACATTTCGGATAAGTACTGGTAATAAGAAGTATAGAATGTTGTAAGAATTTATTATGAGTGCTCAAAATCAAGTCTGGAGGATTAGAAAAGGCATTCTTGATGACGTGACATTTTAATCTAGATTTGAAATATAGAGGCACTGAATAGATGGTGAGAGGGGAGAAGAGACTATTTCAGTTAGAGAAAACAGCATGTAGAAAGGCCCTGACGTGGGAAGGAGCTTGGAGAAACCAACCTGTATAAGACAAAAGACCTATACATACTGATGTTGGGGAGTCCTTTCAATTAAAGGCATACAGTGGCTCTAAATAACTCTACTCTAAGGCTACCTAGTAGGAAATCTCGTTCATGCATGCAGGGCTTCCAGTCAGCCTCATAGAACCTCATTCTTAAATAGAAACAGACAACTAAAGATCTTCAGACTTTTGAGAAAGTGCTTTAACATGAAATTTAGAATCGCAAGGGAAAATAAAGTGGAAATTGGAAGCAAAATCTAATTTTCAGAGAGCAGAAAGTAGTTTTAAAGTAAAACACTATACTAAAATATTTGGAGAGGTAAAACAAATTATCGCATCCATAACAGAAAAACAAGTTAGTATAAAGAATAACAGAGAGTAAAAAAGAAAGAATTCTTGGTAATTAAAATTACGACAGTTAAAATGAAAAAAAAATCAACAAAAAGATTGAAACTTAAAGTTGAGGACATCTTCTAGAAAACATAAAAAAGCCAAAGAGAAGGAAAACAGGAGAGAAAAAATAAGGAACTAATTCTATCAATCCTGGAGGTTCATGGTCTACTCAAAGAAAGTCCAGAAAGACACAACACAGGAGAAGAGAATTAAAGGAAATACACAGGAAAGGTCTCAAGTGCCAGAGCCAGCCGGCTGAAGTCGAACAGCACCTAAAAGAATGGGGTGAAGCCTAAGGAAAAAAAGAAGACAGGAAAGCGCTTCGGGAGGACATACAGTCAGTGCTGCAGCCTCGAGTTTATTTGCACAGCCCTTATATTTCTTTTTGAACACAATAGCAAGGCACAGAGTACAATACTATAGAAAAGCTGACATTTACATAAGTTCCTATACATCCTTCCCTCAGGGTACAAACATCCTTGCTTACTGTAAAACATTCCACTATCTTATGAGGGTTACTTTAGGAGGCATACTCTCCTTCAGGGTCAGTAATGTTTAACTCAAATCCCTGCTTCCTTGAACCATTGTTTAAGCAGTCTCAGTAACTGCTTTATGGCTATAAGCTACGTGACTTCTTCAGTGTCTCAAAATGGCTCCCGACACTCAAGGACATGTAAAAAAAAATCACAATACTCCCATCAAAAGGTGGAATCTATTGCTCCACTCCTTGGATCCAAGCTGGCTTTGTGACTTGCTTCATCCAATAGCATGCAACATAATTTCCAAGCCCAGGCTTCAAGAAGCAATGCATACTTCCACTCTTGCTCTTGGGACCACTGCTAACCACTGCCAACCATATGAACAAGCCAGGCTATCCTGCTGGAGGATGAGCAATAATATGGAGCACAGACAGGTGATTCCAGCTGCACTTGGCCTAGATTAGCAGAGCCTGGCTGGATCAACCACTCAGCAGAACCCAGACTAAACCACTCTCACTAACTAAATTTTGAGGTGATGTGCATGCAACGAAAACTGATACAATGGGTTTCTAGATTGAAAAGTTCCACCGAGGGCCCATCCCAATGAATTAAAGGCCCCCACAAAGGCACATTGTTATGAAATGTCAGAACATTAGGATAAGGAGAAAATCCTAAAGAAAAAAGCAGATCACTTAAAAAAGGAACAGAAATGAGTGCGGCATTAAAAGTCTTAATAGTGACACTAGAGGCTAGAAGATAATAGAGTGGTATCCCTGATGTTCACAGGGAAAAATATTTCTAACCTAGATATTTTCTATCTAAACAAGATGTATTAGTTTTTATTGCTGCCATGACCAATACTACAAACTTAGCAGCTTAAAACAGCACAAATTTACTATCTCACAGTTCTGGAGGTCAGCAACATGGTAGTCTTGGCTCGTTACCCACGCTTGAGGATTGCACAGCTGAAATCACAGAGTTGGCATGGCTGTGTCCCTTTCTGAAGGCTTCGGATCGAGAATCTTGTTCCAATTTCAGGTTGTTGACAGAACTGAGTTCCTTTCTGCTTTAGGACAGAAATTTCCATTTCTTTGCTGGCTGTTGGCCAGAGTGGTTGTTCTCAGCTTTTAGAGGCTGCCCACATTCCTAGGCTCACGGTTTCCTTCCTTCATCTTCAAAGCCAGCAAGACCACATCAAGTCCTTCTCATGCTTCACGTCTCTCTGATATCACCTCTGCCTCATCTCTCTTCTCAGTGAGAGAAAGTCCTCTGCTTTCATGGGCTCATATGGTTATATTGGGTCCATCTGAATTATCTAAAATATTTCCCCCATCTCAAGATCCATGATCTTAACCACATCTGCAAATTCCTCTTTGCCATATATTGTAATATATTCACAGATCCTGGAGATTAGGATATGCTTATCTTTGGGAGGCAACTATTCTGCCTATTAAGCTAGGAAACAAGTACAAGGCTAGAATAAAGACATTGTCTTTAAAATGTAGTTTCGCATTTTCTGTTTCTCAGAACGTGATTGGAGGATAGCCTCCACCAGATAAGGTGGTAAAAAATGAGTAAGTCTTGGGACTGGAAATAAAATGATGGTGAAAGGAAGCTGCAAGACAAGAACTTTGTGGAAGGTTGAGGTATGAAATGTAGGAAAAAGCCTCACTGGAGAGGATAGGAGAAAGGTGCTGAGCTAAAGTAACTCTGAAAAGGAGTTGGCCTGTAAGACTGAAGGCAACGAGAACTGTATATGAGCATTACACTCTAGTTGATAAAGTTGGTCCCTTATCAGGATGGGTTAACAATATCGAAACCACTATACACATACATTGGAACCGAACAGTTAAGTAAGTGGATGGCAGGTGAGAGGTTACAGATAAGCAATGGGAGAAGGCCGAAATGATACATGTCTTAATGGATTACAGTGGGAGACTTCTGTATAAACTTATGTGCAGGTTGATATACATACAGGTGGTTATGTATAAAAATATTTATAGATACATAGCTGTACCACTAAAATATATACATATATCTCCTTGTTCTATCAGCTGAAAAAGTCTAATGACATCCTGGGGCATTGAACTCACTTCACGCTCAGATCTGAGTTTCTAATACTATTCCCCAATAAAAGGAACAAGAATTCCTTGGAGAAAAGGCTGATTCTGAGACTGTGGTGGGAAATGACCAAAATAATACTGAAGCTTCTCATGGTGCCAGAAAATAGGGAAGTGCTCATCTACAGAATAAACAAACAAAACCTATCATAATAAATATTAAAGGTATGTCAAAGGTATACAGGAGGCAATGAAAGTTCAACCATAGTTGTTTTGAGCAACAAAATAATTAAGGTGGTAAAAGTGGTATTGGAATATAACCCAAACTATAAAAAGAACCCATGAGTCCAAACTGATAGAAACAAACGATTGCATAAGTAAATGAAAGAGAAATGACACATCTATTCAGAAGAATTCCAAATAATTTGTGTCCATACTCCATTATCAAGGTGATAGATTATAACTCCCATTTCTTGAATGTAGGCTGACATAGTGACTTTCTTGCAAAGAGTAGAGTTTAGAAAAAGGAAAGAAGGTTGCTTTATAGTGGAGCAACCTGACAAGAATCACCTCAAGCCAGGTGATCAAGGTCAACATCAACATTGGTAGGTCACATTGACAGTGTACCCTCAATAAGATGTGACAAGGATGGTACTTTACCTCCGTTGTCTTCCTCCCCGAGTCCCATAGCCCCAGCTTAATCATGAGAAAAACATCAGACAAATCCAAATTTAGGGTGCTAGTCTATAAAATATATGACTAGTACTCCTTTAAAAATATTAAGGTCATCAGACATAAGGGAAGGCTGAGAAATTACAATGGCTAAGAGGAAACGTGACAACTAAATGTCATGTGGCATCCTGGATGGGACTCTGGAGCAGGGAAAAATGACATTAGGTAAAAACTAAGGAAATCCGAATAAAATATGAACTTTAGTTAAGAATATATTGATATTGGTTCATTAATTGTGAAAAATATATCATATTGATGTAAGACAATCAGGGAGGAAACTGGGTGTGAGGTATATGGAAACTTCGTGTAAGAGCTTCACAAAATTTTGCAAACCTAAAACTCTTCTAAAAGAAAAAAAGCTCGTTCAAAATAATTTTTAGAACTTTTGGGGATGTATTCCAGTTGTAAGGATAGTTACTGTTTCATGCAATCTTTTGTTTCACTTAATTATAAATATATAGGTAGATACACACATATGGGGTCTTGATATAAAATACATTTCTTACCGAGGATTGTGTATACAAAGTTTGAAAAACACCAGATTAGAGAGGATTGCTGTCAGCTCTGATATTCCTTAAAATGATTCATTTTAAGTTGTCAAATGAGAAGTTTCATTCATTCAGTCGACAGTCATTCAGTGATTAATCATCGTGTCCAAAGGACTGTGCTTTGTACTGTAGGGCCACAGAAGAACAAGACATAGAGTTTCATCTGTTAGCGTCAGAAGCAGAAAAGCAAACACAGTGTCATGCAAAAGGCCCTGAAATAAATGCTAACTATAGGTTTATAAAAGTGCGTGAAAACACAGAGGACAAAGGAATTAAGAGTTGACTCAGAGGGTCAGGAAAAGCTGAATGGGAACTGGCATTTTGGTTGGAGTTTAAAAAAAAAATTACTAATGCAAGCTCGGTACTTTCTTTGTCGCCATAGTCTCTGTGAGAATATTACAGGGACCATCCTATTTTATCCTTACGCATCCATCTGGCCAGGTCTAGTTTTACCCTCACTTTACAGAAGAGTAAATTGAAGCTCAGAGAGGTGAGGAACTTGCCCTGGGATGCGCAGCTATGAATTTGGTGAGGTTAGATCTGTGCAACGTCATGTGCTTTAGAACTGCTTACCCCACCCACACCACCTCCCAGCCATTCCTTCCCGTTTGATCTTCTCCACTCTATTCTTCTCTAGCTACAGAGTATGATATAAGAGTTTCACTCCCTGGAAATAATGTCCTTTCAATTGCCTTTGTTACCACTGCACCACATCCTTCTCTCTTCTTAAAACTCTCCTACGCAATCTTCATAGCCCAGCTCAATTGCTTCCTCCTTTCTGTAATGATTCTTCACTCCCATTTCTTCCAGCAGAATTCCTTGCTCCCTTGCTTATATTAAAGCTTTTGTTAAAAAACCTATCTTCCCCACCACACACACACACCTTCACCCCAAACACCCACTCAAATCAGGGCCAGCCATCTTTGTCTTTGTTTTTCTGCCTTCTAGAAGAGTATCAGGCGCAGCACAGTTGCCCAACAAATGAGATGGGAAGGTGGGGAAAACTGTAGGATTTCCATTAATAAATAAGGAGAGGCAGGAACCTCAAGCTAAGGACAGCAACACAAGTATAAGTGGAGAAGTGAGAGGCCGGTGGAATAATCCGGTAGTGATGGAGTGTAAGGTGCTCAGATGCAGGTAGCAGGAAAGATGGCTATTTGTGCCAGCCTGGAACTGAGTTCTGCAGAGCTGTGATGCTTTGCCAGGAAGCTGGGGCTTCATTCTGTAGAAAAGGGTACACCATGGAAGGGTTTGGGAGTTGAGGGACAAGATTTTAATTGAGTGACACATTCCATTTTATCTTCTCATATTTGGAAAGGTTGGAGGACAAGAGGAAATATGAGGACTAATATTTGTGTACTCATTATACTTCAGGTGCTGTCCTAAAGTTTTTACATTAATTCTCATGACAACCCAACACACCAGGTATTTTCCCTTGTTTTACGATAGAGAAGATGAAGCTTAGACAGGTGAAGTAACTGATCCCAGACCACACCGTTGAAAATGGCACACCTAGGATTTAAACCCCAGTTTGTCTGCTTCCAAAGCTTGGATTTTCTCACCACATCATTCTACCTTCTTGAAACCCTCTTTAGAGCCCCTCCTCTTCTTCTTGCCCATTTTTCTTCTTCCTTGACCTATTTCTCTTTGCTTTTTCCTTCCTATTTTCCTGAACCTACGTGGCAACTGGCTGGGGTGAGGGTGGCCTGAGCCCCAGCAATAGGGACCATGATGGCAATTTTATTGCCCACCCTCCCTAGAGAACAGGGATCCTAAGTCTGGACCAAACCAGTGAAAGGCACTGGCTATGGGCAGGGGCCCTGGAAATGCTGCTGATGTCCTTGACTTCTGGGAATCTTTCTAATTGTTCGAAGGAGAACTTCCCATCAGCTCAGAAGTGACATAAGATGGTGAGGTTACCAATTTTAGTGCCTCTGGGTGTCTGCTGGTTCAAAATCTCCTTTTGGGTGTACTTTTTGTTACTCTATTTCTATAACACTTCTCTTCCAGGTCTATCAGGCTAACCACGAACACTGAAGGAGTTATGAACTAAAAGAAAAAAAAGAAAGAAAACCAGTCCTTCCTTTCTTGATAATGGCATTATGATTCTGGCATTCCAATTTAAGCTTCTCCAAAGTTTTCAAGCAATATATGCTTTATGTGTGCTTGTGATTAAAATATGATGGACCTTAAAAGCCATTCCAGACTCTTGTGATACAGTCATAAAAATTATTTCAGCATTAAATACTTTATTCTCATCATGTCAGCTTTGAGACCACTGCTAGATGAATCATTGGAGAAATGAAATGCTTAGCAAAATATTTTTCTTTCTGATTGCCGGGCTGAGGTTTATTCGATTAAAGGATAAACGTAAATTGATCAGGTATGTGGGTGTCGGGAGTTTGTTTTTATCCCTGCTGAGCAAATTTTGACATGCAGCGATCCGATTAGATTTTCCTCTCTGTGGCTTCCTGCGCAAGAGGAAGCGCTGATGAGAAAGAGCTGATGGCCTGGCCATGCGCATGCGTGATTGGCCAGTCTCCATCTTCGGTTTTCCTGACACCGCTATGTTCTGGAGAGCTCAAACCAGCATTGGAAGAGCCCCCCTGTCATGGAGCACTCAGTGATTTTATGACAAGCTGACTCTGAAGCGTTCACAGAGTTAATTAATAAAACAAAACAAAACAAAACAAAACAAAACAAAACAAAAAACACTTAGCTCTGCACACTTAACCTGCCCAAGTCATTTCTATCAACATTTCTCCTTGCAACTCGGGGTCCCTGGAGCCTGTCCCTTTTTTCCACCTCTGCCTCTTTCACTGTCCCATTCCCCAGGAGGTTGAAGTTTCAGGAAAATGAGAAGAGGCTGATAAAAAGCTGACGGATGTGGGTGCAGAAACAGGACAATTGGTTTGAGTTTCAGCTGTGTTCTTAATCCAGCAGCTTCTGTGTCTTGGGGAGTCGCTGGCTGCCTCCCCAACTTTCATTAAACTTTATTGTTTTGAAATATCACTAATGATAAGAATAAATAGTTAAGTTAGTGAAGTGTATTCTTTGTGCCCAAAGTGCTCTATCTCATTTTTTTTTTCTCACAACAAGCCTTAGACGTAGGTGTTATTATTATGCTTCTAGATACAGAATGACAGGCAGAGCAAGTGTAAGCAACGGGCACAAGCAGCAGAACTCAGATGTGACCTGCGTGTTTCGACTCTGGGTCCTGGGTGTGTAATCGTGCATTAACCTGCTTCTCACATACTATGAATGTCATATTTTGTTGTTAAAATCCAGATGCTATAAACATACATACTGTGGAAAGTTAAATGTTCACTCTCACCAGTTCCTATCTTCCAGAACATTCCAGCCTGGGTGACCTAGGCCTAGTTCTGTCTCTTCCCAACCTGTATTGTACAACAATGCTATGAAGGGGCCCAGGTTCTGTGAGGAGCCAAGCTACCTGGGGCAGGTGGCCTGTAGGAAGGGACACCCGCAGAGGGTCAGACAGACCACACCCAGGGAAGGTGAGGCCAGGGGTGCATGTGTGTGAGGATAGTTTCTTTCACAGACCAAGCCTGGGAAGTCCCTGAGCAGCTAGGCTAGGCTGTGCTTCTCGAGGACAATGGCCTTCATGAGCCCTTACCCCTGGCACCCTGTTCCAGTAGCCAGCTGACGTCTGAGGCTGAGTATAAGTCCCTGAGGTGGGGAGAGCAGAGAGATCCTTAGAAAAGTAAACTTAGTCCTACCTCCTCTAGTAGGCTATCCCAGATTCCCCAGCTGCACACACACACACACACACACACACACACTTGTTTGTTCTCTTCAGTAGGAGGTGATAAAATTTCATAGTAAAGAGCGTGGGACTTGGAGTCAGTTTACTTGTGTTTGAATCTGGCTCTGTCACTTATTAATTGTGTCATCTTGGTTATATTTCTTATTCTCTGAGCTCCAGTTTGCGCATCTACAAAATGGGATTATTGAGGTTTACACCTTAAAGAAGTTGGGAGGCTTGAGATTACTATAGGCTCAGAAGCCGATGTTCGGCAAGGATTGAATCTAGGTGTAAGTGCAGGAGAGGAAGAATAAGTCAGCCTGGACAGATGTGGGAGAGCTGGGCACAGCCAACTTTTGAACTCATGGGATTGGGAATTTCTCCTACTTTTCTTCGCCCAGGGACCTGGAAGAGTGGCTCGCCATGGAAGGTGCCTCTGAATCGTTTGCCGACTTGCACTCGTGAACTAAGCAATAAAAGGGTCTGGGACTAGGTGTGTGCTCTGGGAAGTTAAGACTTGAAGGAACTAGGAAAATACTAGTAAACATCCTGAAAATATCTACTAGTTGAGTCAATAAACATAACCAGAGGAAATTCCTTGTAGGCATTAACGAGATGCAGGAAGGATGGACTTTCTGTTGGCAGAGAGTTTACAAACAAAAGATGGGGCGGATGGATGGATGGGGTCTAGTGGGGAGAAATGCCAGGTGGATGACTGAAGGAACCAAACCATGTACAAAAATAGTGATAGTTCTGGCCAAGTCACCCTCTGAAAATGCGTTAGCAAGCACGAGGCTGCTGCAACAGCCAGCGACACTCCGGAAGCTGCTTGTCTCATTAAGCCCTGCAGGCCTCCCAGGCCAACACGAGCAAAGAAGCTTGTGACCCTGAGATGGAGCCCAAAGTGAATGAAATTTCATCCAATTCCCCCAGCTAAAAGATGGTGGGCCCAGAGCCATGTATTATTAGAATGGAATTTTTTTTTTTTTTCAGGCTCTAAATTTAACCAGCTGGAGTTCTTTCTAAAGTACCATCCTATTCAAACTTTTGAATTGCAGAATTTGCCCTTTCATGGGATTTGATCATGGGCAGAACATGATGTCCTTGGCTTGGCTCCTTCCGCACAGCACCGCGTCCACCCCAGTGGGACCATCTGCCGCACATGTCAGCACGGGAGCTGTTGGCAGATGCGTTTGCAGAGCAAAGATCTCGATCGACTTGACCTTTTTTCTGAGGTGACGCAGCTAATGTCCCTGTCACTCTCAGCAGGTAAGAGAGAAGGAAGTGCCAAGAATGGAGGAGAGAAGGAGAAAAAGACTTAGAATGAACTAGGAGGTAAGAGAACAGTGTTTGCAATGAGAGCACACTTGTGTGATGGTTTAAAGCACACACACACACCTTCCTCTCTGCGCACGAGGACAGATACTTGCTGACACAAGCTTTAGCCAAGAGCTCAAGTCACATAAACACTGCCCTGCTTGGCTTCACTTCACTATGAAAATTCCTCTTTCTTCTTTTTGACAAACAAAGAGAGGTTGATGGAATCCAATGTGGAAATTAGAATGATGAAAGACGCACTAATATTACATAGCATAGTCCTATTTTAGGCATATATATATACCCACAAACACACTTCAAAAATCTAGAAGAATTTACATCAAAGTGTGAACAATGGGTGCCTCTACATGGAAGAATTAGAAATGGTTTAAATGTGTCTTCTCTTTTATTTTTATTAAAACAGTTCTTGTAAGTGAATGTGAGATCTTCTGGTAATTGAAAAATATTTTTCTAATTTAAAAAAACTTGACAAGCTCATGTGAGCCTGATTGAACTACTTACTCCTCCAACAGGTGCCAGTGGTGAGGTTAAGAGTGTATTCAATAAGGGAGGAAAGTGAAAACCCCCCTGGGAATGACTTGTTTTAACTGTTCACTGTGCTGATCCATTGTTTGACAATGTCACACACTCTTTCATGCAACATTTTTCTGATGTATAAACTGAGTTTGACATAGTTTCACACGTGTGAAGGATTTTCTTTTTTTAAAAAAATCAATCATATAGTATTCATTATTTTTACCAAGTGATCAAAGCCATAATGTCAACTGTGGGTAAACTGTGCTTATATAGTATATGTTGAATGAATAAATGAATGAACCAAGACAATAAAAGACAGTCCTTCCCCTGAAAGAATTCACAACTTAGTTGGAGACATAGAATCAAGTGCGTGAATAATTGAAGGATAGAATAGGAAAGGAAGTTATAGAAGGCCAGCTGGAGATGGGAGTTAAGATTTATTAAATGCCTTCCATGTGCACATTGGCTAAATGCTTCCCATATGGTACCTCATGTTCTCCTTCAACTATCCTATGAAGTAGGTATCATTTTCTCATTGACAATTGAAAAAACCAGGGTTTAGAGAGGTTAAATTAGTTCCTGAAGATGCTATAGCTGGTGTGAGACTGAACTAGCAAAGGAACTTAGGATCTCAGACCAAATCAGTATAGGACCTGCTGTACCCCATTTGTCCTGTCCATGCATGGTCTCATGTAAGTAAAGAGCCTACGTGAAGGTGCGTGGCACCTGGCCAGCCCTAAAAAGGAGAGACCATGGCAGGTGGACCCAGCAGGGGATGTTCCTGCAGTGATTGATGGTATAGTATGGTCCTTTGAATCTATCCGTCTTGCTTCCATAGGCAATGAGTAACACATGAAAGTGTGGGGTTCCAGCACACTCGAAGTCCTCTCCATCCTCATGCCAAAACTATGCATGCCAACACATTTGTTGGCCTCACCTCCCAGCTGCTCCAGGCCCCCTCAGCCCCTGATCTTATGGTAGCACCTTCCTCGGGTAGCCCCAGAAGTCCCCTTGTGTCTGACACTAAGCTCTATTTCTCCTGCATGCCCCTTTGACTGCTTCCTGCACCAAAATTTAGTGCTTGCTCCTAGAGTGCTTCCTCGGAGGGTTAAATAAAATAACTTGCATTAAGCATTGAGCATGACATCCAGGACATTATAAGCTTTCAGTAAACGTGCATGCTTGTGACAGTGGGACATAATGTCATTCAAGGGTGGGGACTTGAGCCCTAGAATCACCTAGACTTGGATTCAAATGTTTGCTATCATTTGACTAGCATCTCCCCACATTTTCTGACTCAACTTTTGACCTTGGGCAAGTCACCAAACCTATCTGAGTCTCAATTTCCTTTTCTGGAAAATAGGGATAATGATGACACTACTTATATAGTGGTTAAAAAAATTAAAAGAAAAAATATATGAGGAACATTTTGCACAATGCAGTCATAGACTAAAGGATCAGTAAACAGTATCAGCATTATTCATGACATTAGCAATTACATAGTTGCCAGTGTTACAGAATTTCTGTCTGAAACATTGCAGGTCCAGGGCCTCATAACTCAGGAAAGGCCCTTGGGAATACTGCTCACGATGGCCTCACCTGGCAGAATAAGAAACAGCTAGACTTTTAGATTTCAACACCAGAAACAACACGTGGACTCAGCATGTTGGTACACAGATGAGGAAAGACAGAAGCAGGAGTGGGCATGATATGTTTGTGGGACGAGCTATAAATCAGTCAGACATTGAGGGATTGTCTGGTAGAGGCGTTATGGAAGGAAAACAATGTTTCCTTCATTCATTCATTCATTCACTAAACATATATAGCCAGTTGTTTGAGATCCAAAGATAAATAAGACAGTGTTCGTAGCTTCCAGTCCAATAAAATAACTGGGGATATATTTTCCTAATGAGATCAACTCACACAGTGTAAAATAAACTGCACTGCTGCAGTTGGAGAATAGAGAAGTGGACATCAGATACTAAAGGGCTAGGGCGTACGTTTTAAATGTTTCAATACTGAAAAATGTGATAAACACATTCCCAGGAGCATACTTGTACTGCAGCTTGGAATGCTTTGTCTCACATGCTCTTGTCCTTAGAACCATCACAAGTCCCTGGCTAATTCAGGATCGACTCCAAGCACAAAGGTGATTTCATTAACAGTGTCCCCTGTCGACTGAAGCCGCCACTCTCCTGGGTGACCTTGTCTTCACTGTCTGTAGAACACTCTGTGAACATCCACAATTTCACCTTCTCTTATGGCTGATGGACCTTTCAGTCCTCAGTAAATATTAGAGATCATTAGACAGTGGTCCCGGAAGAGATAACAAATGGCTGGAAAACTCACCAGCAGGATTAACAGATCTGTGTCACCAGTTTTTGTTTTTGTTTTACTTCTTGCATTTTTTTTTTTTTTTAGGTGAGACAAGCCTTGGTTGACCTCACAGATTGCAAGGACTTGTCAGCTTAAAATCCCTTATTTTTTTAAATTTTTTATGCCGACAGCACCTGGTCTTCCTAGGTGGTCTGCCATCCAAGTACTAACCAGGCCTGACCCTGCTTAGATTCCGAGATCAGATGGAATCGGGCTTGCTCAGGGTGGCATGGCTGTAGACTGCATACTTTTGAAAATAACATTTCCCCATTCTCTCTGTTTAGCCAATGTAGTCACCATCACATTCCTGGTGAGATGTTTCCAGGCTTCGGGATGATAGCCTTTAGGAAAACCATCCTCTGAGCTCCAGTGTAAGTGAGGTTACCCAGGCTCAGCTGAGGACCCTAATCCAGCCTGCCTTAGCTTTCAGGTCAGAGCCTTGCTATTGTGAGCAGAGTCCTCATCTTCAACCAACTGAATGTACTGAATTATGTAGTCCCAGATTCATCCATGCATGGCTTTTTATAAGATGTCCTCGTTGTCACACTTTGGGTCAGGGAGACATGGCAGAAGATGGTGAAGAGCTAAGAAACAAAGACAGGCCAGCCATGAATGCAGTCTGGATCCAAAAAGGAGTTGGCAACAGGAGAGATCAGAGAGAAGCACTGTGGCACTGAGGCTGGTGTCCCCGTCCTCCACCGCTGTGAGTGAGGCTGCTAACACGCCACAGCTACTTCCTTTTCCAGAGAAATGGACCTCTCTAAACAGGAGAGGCAGGTGGAGAGGGGCAGAGAGCCAGAATCTAGGACTGCTGGGCACAGAGATGCAGAGCTGTAAGTCATGCTCCAGAGCTCCCAGGACGAGGCCGAAGCCCATCTCCAGCTAGGGTGAAATTTTTCCTTAGCTTCCTGGCCCTGCCCTATTCTGCTGCTTCATTCCCACCTTTCAAAAGCACTCCCTCAATAAATCATTTTTACATGAATCCTCACCTTTCCTTCTGCTGTCGGAGAATGCTCACTATGACAGGCGTCTAACAGCTGAGGACCAAATTCAGGTCAAGTCATTTTTTAGGAAAATAGTTTAATTGCAAGGTTCCATGTGTGTCATGGAGCAAGAACCATCTAGCAAGGGGTTTGTTAGCATTTGCCCTGACTTTTCCTGACCTCAGCATCAAGAGACATACTTCCCAGGCACATGCTCAAAGGGACGAGGTGACATCTGCACTCAGTTGATAGCATTTGTACGTTAGACTGAACAAAAGATGAGAACAAATTATAAAGCAGTTCATTGTTGCATCAGCCAAAACAAAACAAACTGCTATGAGTATTTTGGTGTATTTCGTTCATGGTTTTTATTGTACAGAATTTTAATTACATTCCACATTAATTTAATGGCGATTTTTCACTTATTATCAAATCTGAGCATTTTTACTAAGCTATTTAAATGCCTGCCTCCCTATTATGGTAGCTGCATACTGTAATTCTATCATCTGTGCATATCATAATTTACTTAAAGATCACCTTGCTTTTGGCCAATTATACAGAGAGCTTTGACTGTATTTTGGATTATGCCTTAGGATAGATGTCCAAGAATGAGATTACTGGGTCAAATGTATGCATATTTTAAGGCTAACAAGCCATATTTATTTCCCCAAGGATTGCATATATTTATCATTTTACGAATAACGAATGTGAGCATTTATCTCATATTGCTACCTCCCACCCTAAGTGTAATTTAAATTTTGTTTTTCTAATGACATAAGGAAAGTAATATTTCTTTGTCATTTAAATTTGCACATCATTTTCCCATGTTATGTTTACCAGTTATGGGTCTCTTTTTGTCCGTGTTTTATATGGTCCTTCGGCCGTCTAGCTTTGAAGACCACATATTGTTCTTATCAATGTACATGAACTCTTATGTTCCAAAGGTATGAACACTTTTGTCATATGTGTTACAAATATATGCTCCCATTTTTGTTGCTCTTTGTTTTAATATCCCTTAAACATGCGGATATGTTAAATTTTCGTCCGCTCAAATCTATTGATAATTTTCTTTGTGACTTATTGCTATTATTTTTAAACTTAGTAACTTAGTAACGAAACCATTGTTACTAAATGATTGTAAACACCAAAATGTTAGCAGATGTTGATTTCCTCAGAATTAAAAGATGGTTGATTTTTCTTTTTTTCTGATTTGTATTTTCTAAGTATTCTGCAATAAATTAATCCTCTGTAATAAGGAAATGCTTTAATGTCTTCCCTAAAATTGCTTCCCTTTTTAACATCAAGTTTATTTTAGGAAAAGATGAATCTTTTGAGTCCTCCAGGGATTTGTCATTGGCATTGTTTAAATTAGGAATTTCTGCATGATAAATCATCCTAAAACCCAGTGGCTTTCAATAGTATTCATTTGTTATTAGAGCTATGTGTCTTTGAGTCATCTGAGGGCTGGATGATCGTGGCTGGGCTCTCTCAGGTGTCTGCAGGTGGACTGGCGAGCTCAGTGGAGCACAGTTTGGCTGGGGCTGCTTAGCTGGGGCAGTTTTGCTCTACTATCTCTGAACCAGCTCCAGGACCCACCAGCAAGCTCAAGGATGTTCTTCATCTGGCAATGGTGGAATCTCAAGAGGGCAAATTAAAACACACAAGGCCCCTTGAGACCTAGGCACACCCTCATTTCTCCCTCATTCTTCTAACCAAGACAAGTTTCATGGGAGAGGGAAATATACTCTGCCTATTGGTGGAACTCCAAAGTCACACAAAGGAAGAAAAAAGAATTGGGTTCGATAGTGCAATCAATCTACTACAGGCGAGAATAGATTTTTCTCTCTCTACTTATATTTACAAAGAGATGTCTATTTATGTCTGTTGTGGCTGATCAATAAAAATTATCTAGGGAAGATAGGCAACAGGATTGTAATAACTTGCATGGGGATAGATGGTTACTCGGTTTATCATGATAGATTTGTAAGGTATGTAAATGTTGAATAACTCTGTTGTACACCTGAAACTCATATAATATTGTACATCAACTATACTAAAAAAGGACATGAAAGTAGTAAAAAAAAAAAAGTAAAGCTGATAGAGATAAAAGTCTATTGCATGTCCATTTATACATATTATTCTTATTAAGATAAGTATACTATTTAAGGTGGAGCTGCTTAAAAATTACACAACTTTTAGTAAATACAGTTATTTCCAATTTTTAAAAAGTTTAGTAAATCTGCTTTCAAATATTTCACTCACAAAAAAATTGTATTTTTATTACAAATAGTATTCTACAAATTGATAGAGGAACTTGCCTAAATATTTCACAAAGAGAAACACCCAGTTTCAGACCAAGTAATTAAGGGGAGAAAAAAAGTGCCTTCTGATTCAGACATAAGACTCCAGGGATCCTGGAGGAGGCTTGAGATGGACAAGCAAGCTGGGGGGTCTAGGCAGCCACTGGGGTGTCTCAACACAGAAACAAGTGGGCGCCAGGGAAAGGCTTTCTTTTGTGCCCTGAGATTATGAACAGCCGTCAAGAGCCTGTGGGCCCTGATCACAGTAAGTAAACTGGAACCAGCAGGTGCAATGACAAAAGCAATTCCTATGAGAGGCTTATTTACACTGATGTCAGACGTCTGAGATGGCAGGTGTGCAAGAACAAAAGGGCGCTCAATGCAAAGCTCTAGTCTGGGCCTCTCATCCTGCCCGGTCCCCAGTGTCCTAGTCTGAGCCAGATTTAACTCAGGCATTGTCTCTCTCGTGCCATGGGGACCTGCTGGCTAGGAGCCCATCTTGGGTGGCTAAGAGGACAATGTTAACTTCCCTGAATGTTCAGAAACATGCCACAATTTACGAAAGCTTTCATACACTTCATTACATGTATGTCTCACAATAGCCTTGAAATATATAGGAATGAAACCAAAGAAAAGCTCTAAGGGTCATCAACTTCTTATTCAAAAAGAAATGAAAACTCAGAATGTAGACATTTAACTATCATAAGCCACATGAAAAAAATATTTTGGATCAATAGTTTACACTCTTTGCAAGGCCCTTTTGTGAAGAAAAAGGAGCAATGTATTTGTAGTCCAAGAATTATAGTCAAACAAGTCTAACTCCCTCAAAGTTTCACCGGCAATGAACTTTGGGATGTAAAGAGGGATGATGAGTCAGAGAGCAGACAGGGGCTCCCAAGAGAGCTGTGGGACCCAGACTCTCCTCTTTCTGAGGGAGCAACTAGGGCACATACCCAAGGTCAAAGAGTGAGAGGACCAGACTGACCTGACTGCTGGGCCTGGCCATTCTCTTCTCTTCAAAGCACTCACTCAGACCTGAGGTCAAAGGTCTAATCGTATTTCTTGCCGATCCTTTAGAACACTAATGGGCTGCTTAAAGAGCTCACTTGCTAAAAGCCCTACTGCTTTAAAAGAGGAGCTTTTAAAGAAGAGGGGTTGTTAAGTGGGCACTGAGGAATTCTCCATTTATGCGAGAAGGGTGTTTGATACTCAAGAGGGTATTTGTCATTTGAGGGAAAAGGTTAAGTCAATAATTTTGTCTGGAGATGAAAAAGATGAAGAGTCAGCTTAATAACAAGCTTCGGGTCTATGAGGGGCTGTTTTGGGAAGATAGTGACCACCTGTCCAACCTCTCTAAAGCAGAAAAAGAATTAGGCTTTTGTTGAGGACAGAAGACCTAGGTGAGAGGCCAATGGAATGACTACCTGTCCCTCCTTTGGCACATTATCAATGGGATCTACCCACTGGGAAATCATCAAGAAGGGAGGTTGAGGCTGATGATCCTTTGAGCTTTTCTTTTGCTTTATGACTAGGATTTGCCTCTGTGAGATAAAATTGGAAGTACAAGCCAAGGAGTGCCAAGACCTAGATATAGGTTCTGATTCCTGCTTACTTGTTGAGCAGAAGAGACAATTTCCCTGCAGCTCAGTTTCCTCATCTGTATAATTGGATTAGTAATACCCACATGGTTCTCCTATCATAGAGCTATGAAGATGGACCCAGATAACGTGTGTGAGAGGGAACTTCAAACCACACGGTGCTAAGCAAATGAAAGATATTATTTTTCTTGGAGTAAGTGCTGATTATTTTTCAAGTCTAGTGTGCGCTAAAATTTTTCTTCCTGCTATGGCTAACGTTGCCAGATTGCTTTGGACACAAACTTGAAATAATGTGCCAATTATTTTTTCTTTTAGCTCTCAGGCCTTTTCCTTCATGCCCTCATTGAACAAGTCCTGCTTGCTACCAGCTGTTTACAGAATTGTGCCTTTTAGGGACAGGGAACCTCAAAGAGCATCTTTTAAACCAGCATCCAATCTATGTCAGTTTTCCTTTTATGGATGGCGATTTTGCTTTATCCTTGTGTGATGAGGAAAAACTCACTATCTCATTTGAAAACCTATTCCACTTTTAAAATTTATTTCCCTGTAGGAGAGTTCAAAAAGTGAGATACATCCAGAAGCTGGTAAAGAAATGAAGGGCACAGGCTTAGTAAAGGCAAGGAGGATGGCAGTTAACTAGAGAAGAGATGCCCTTCCAAAGCAGATGGGCAGCTACTCCACATCGAGGGCTTATTGCCCTGCAGGATGTGGGCACAGGATTTCCAAACCCAGGGCTTTGCTTGGACAGGGTTGGCTTAACTCATGTGGAGAGCCCAGAGAGTCGCGCCCTTGAAAAGAAGCTATACTTTGGGATATTGTTAATTATCAAAATTAAAAATTGAATTTGAATTTTGACATTGGGATATTCTTAATTATAAAAATTAGAAACTGCATTTAGATTTTACCATTTTAATAAGCTTTTACTTCTCCAAAAGAGGAGTAAGGTACAGCCACCTCCTCCAAGGGGTGCAGACCCTAGGGTAGCCTCCCGTTACTCCCCAAAAAGATGGTATTTCCAGATCCCCTTTACTTTTAGAGACAATAAAAAAGCTTCATTTCTGTGTCAGATTTCAAGGTTTTGAAGATAGCTTTATGTAAAATATTTCACAAAGACTGTATGAGCCTGACGAAATATTCTCTGGGAAGGTGCATGTGGCCCACACAGGCCTGTCATCTCAGCCACCCCAGAGCTGTCACCCTCAGTTTTAGTTCTACTTGGGGGGGCCAACTGAAAACAGTCCGTTCCCAGCTCTGTCAGATGAGCCTTCTGAGATTCAAAGACAACTCTGTATCCTCTCTAGGTGTTCCAACCACTAGGGTAAAAATCAGTAGCCGATTTTTACTTCCTTCTTTGTCAAAATTTTCAGCCGTCACCATCTCCTCCAGCTCAAGACCCTTCAAACTAAACTATTAGAAGCAAAGCAATCTAGAGTCAGCCTCAAGTTACGAAACACATGCTGAAGGCCTTCAGGGAACGCGCACAAAAAGCGAACTGGAGAAAGACAACCCTCAGAATTGGTTCAGCGGCTCCATGACGATCATCAAGTTGCTCACATCATTTTGTTTTTTCTTGCGCGGAATATCAGTGATGTTTCTAGAGTCGCAAATCATCCAAGTTATCCTGAGACTAAGGAGTTTCCAGGATACGGGACTTGAAGTGTTAAAATTGAGAAAATTCCAGTCAATGCGAGATGAATTAGTGATTTTTACTTTTTCCTTCTCAGTCACAAGAAAGATGCCACAACCCCAAGCTGTATTACACAGAAAAGGAACCATCTCTTCACATCTCTCTACCTACTGTGAAAAACATCGTCTTTTCCTAAAGCCTCAATCACATGTCCACTCTTAGTCCAAGGAGGAATGCGATCACTATAGTTGTTAGAGCAATCATAGTTTGGCCCCTTGATTTGGACACATTGTCACCATACCATAAAATTGAATTCTGTTGGTATAAAAAGAGAAGGAATGGCTTGTGGTTGGGAAGCTCACAGTATATGCCACAAAGGCCATGCTGAAGATTTTAGGCTTTATCCTGAAGGTGGTGAAATGTCATCAAACAGTTTTAAGCAGAGGGCAAAAGACTATCACTTACATTTTCAACTTGGAAGCAATATCATAACTGGATTTGAAGGGGTTTGGGAACAAGACTGAGAGAAGAGAGATTCGTTAGCAGGTTATCGCAATAATCCAGACGTGAGATGTTAAGATTTGAACGAGGACTGTGATTATAGATGTGTAAATGAAGTGATAAATTTGAAGAAAGTCACAGGACACGTATCGCATGTGACGTGAATGAAAACTGCACAGGTCAGGCTGTGATTGTTCCCATCTGTGAATGAGAAAATAGTGGCACAGATCTTACAGGTAATGTGTCCAAGTTCTCTCTCAGATGCCAAACATTACCTGCCCAACAAAGCTAAACTCCCATTGCTGCGAGACTGAGATTTCTCCCATCTCTTGGCTCTTGGACAAGTTCAGCACCAGCTGGCTTGCTCCCCTGGGGTCCCCACATTCACCTGGTGCCAGGTGGGTGTCAGACTGGGCAAAGAGCCCTCATGCTTTGTAGTTATGCATGTTTGTAGATGATGACCGGAGCGGGATGTGTTGATTAATCCACCTCAGCAAAGATAAGAAATAACGTAGACATAAGAACATGGAGTTGGCAATATTAGTTCAGAGATTTGCCTCCCACTCCCAGGAATAGCCTCGCATATTTTATACATGTTTTACAAGGGAAATCAGCTAACCTACCAAGACCTCTGCTAGTGGAAAATTAACCTAGTGGGAAATCTAGCTCGGGTCATGCATCCTCCTTGATGAGCCATGCAAAGGACTATGAGGGAAACATTGGGTGGATTGTGGCTTTGATGGCATTGCTACATGAAAAGAGGAGTTGGGACAAGAATTAGTGTATATGATGACTGTGTCACATCACCTTATTACTTTCCTTTGTACATTTTATCTCACATGGCAATTATACATTCATAAATGTGACTGTGAGTTGTTTTCTGTCTAGCTCATGAGAGTAAGAGTGAAACATATTTTGTTCACCATTCCAGAAGCTAGCACAGTACTTGGCACATAGTATATGCTCAATAAATATTTGTCAAATTAATTTTTTAGTTAAATGATTACTCCATGCCAGTTACTTTGGCTATGTTATCTCTTTGAAGCCCTCAAAAATCCCCATAAAATAGGAAGTGAAACTGAGATTAATTCTGTTTTATAGATGATAAACCTGAGATTCAGAACTGTATAGTGAGTTAACTGAGGCCAAATGTTTACTGAGTGGTAGAGCAAGAACTCAAGCACTAGGCTGTCCCCAGATCCCATGCTCTTTATTTCTAAATGCTGTTTGGATTTTCATTTCATCTAATGATATTTCTCAACACAGGGGAAGTTGATGTTGGCTTCGCTCTACCCTAACTTTCTAGATGAGAAGCTGTAGGCCCAGGAAGACCAATTATCTTTGCCTAGTTAAATTAGTGTGCAAGTAAATCTAGTTCAGAGTTGTTTGAAATTGGACCTTGAAGTTGAAAGCCACTAATTCAGAAAGAGCCAGAGCCTGTGGGTTGGACTTAACCTATCTCTATAGCATTGCTGGATGTCTATTTAGCAGAAAGGCATAAAAACAAACAAACAAACAAACAAACAAAAACAAACAAAAAACTCATCAAATACAAGTTTCAAAATCTACACAGTTGTTTTCTGGTGCTCAGCTTTAACTGGCACATCCTGCTTTTTGACTGAAGAGAAAGCAAACCTCAAACTTTTGGAAAGCCACTGCAAGTTTGCTGCTGAAAACGTCCAGGTTTGAATGTAACCTAGACTCTGGAAAAGTACTTAAGCTAATAAAGGTCTAACGCTTCTTCCAGACTCCTTACAAATGCCCCACTGGCTCGGCAGGCACAAACCCACAGAAGAACACTGTGTCCGTGGCTTGGACAGCCTGACACATGTGATTCTGGCCGGGTACTGCACCAAAGCCAAGACCGTTGCACTTACCTGCCCCTGTCCTCTCCTGCCCCTGCCCTCCCCAACATGCTACCCACGTCTGTGCTTCAAAAATTTGATTGTGGACGTTCCCAAGTTTTAGCCTAGGAAGCATGTCACCTGCATGAGGTTAAGCTTGTGACTGAGCTGAAAGTATTGAGAAAACCCCAGGATCAAAATCCATCTATTTGCTCATTCTCTCCTTCCTGAGCGGAGCCATGCCAGGCACTGCGCCAGGCCCACTGAGCCAGACATGTATAACACCCAGCTCCTGCCTGGGGCCCTTGTCATCGTGGAGAAAGGCGTCACGTCACAAGACCCAGCATGGTCTTGGGTCGTTTCTTTGTGACTCACTGGACTTGGTCCTCCTTTGTAGCCTGGGGTGAAGAGAAGAAAGATGATTGCCTCATCCTACTATAACAACCCCAGGAGATGAGGGAGCATCTTTTTTCGGTAGCAAACATTTTCTTTCCCGGAAGCCTCAACGAAATATTCCCTCAGGTCTCATTGGGCCAATTTAGGACACATGTCTATTTCTGAGCCAATCCCAGAGGTTGGGAGATAGCATAAGATAATTGACTCAGACCTCATTTCCTTAAAAAAAGATCTCTGTGTATTCCAAAAGCCATAACTTACTATTAAAAGCCAAAGTTCATTTTCAGATTTCTGCCAGGGCATTGTTGCTTTATATAATTGATTCCCCTCCTTTCCTCATTTTCTTCATCCTCCTCCTCATCATCATCATTATCATCTGGAAGGTGGATGTTTTAAACAAACTAATCATGAGGGAGAGAATGAATGAATCTACAATCGAGTTGTAGATTTCTTGTTGCTAGTAAATTTATACTTTCCTCATTTTCATTCTATTTTCAACTTTATCCTGAAGACAATGGGATGTCATCAAATATTTCTAAGCAGAAAGTGCTACGTAGGCTCTTATATTGCAATGACTTACGTAGGCCTGGCCTGACAGGTAGCCACAGCAATTAAGACATCCTCAGGAGACAGCAGTTGAAATCCATGTGAGGCAGATTGTCTTCAACAGGCTTGCCTGCCAGACGGGCGGACCGATGCAGACTTGCCAGGGTGGCCTGAAGATGCCACCCTTGTGGGCAGTAGCTCTCTCCCCAGGCTCAGCAGCCACCTCTAGATGCACACCATTGGTGACTCACATAGTGTGATGGAGGAGATGGCCACAGGTCACACCGCTGTGCCCAACGCACAGGGAACACTTCTCTTTTTACACTTTTCAGAATGTTGGAGTTGGGATGTTTGAGTAGCCAAGTAGGGTTTGACGATGCTTGTCTTGGCTAGGGCAGAACAGAGGCCATGAAGGAAATTCAGATCCCTGAGCAAAGCTTCTTCCCGTAGTCCTACCGCACCCCATGGCTTCCTCCCCGCACACCCACATCTGTCGGGAGTGAGCTTCCGAGTACTGTGCTTATTAGAGCAAATGTTCCTAATGTGAGGACTTGCCTACTGCATGGCCAGGCCCGCAGTTGGGATCCATTGAATTTTAACTGAGTAATTATTTTGAAATACTATTTTCTAGAGATCAAATGAGGTCCGTAAGAAGCTCCTAGGTGGGCTACTTTAAAGGACTCGTCTCTAACTCATGGAGGAAGGCTGAGCATTAGAGGTCTTGTATCTGAATAGTGTCCCCCCCATCCCCCCCACACACTTTCTAACTGTGCGACTTCAGTGAAGTTACTTCTACTTTCTAAGCCTTCACTGTCCTCAGCTGTGAAATGAAAACTGGACTCTTTCTCACTTTAAGAATTCCGTGAGATAAAATATCCAAAATGCCTAGGGCTTATGAATTTTACTCATCTGAGAGGCTGACTTTTCTTCTATGAAAGTCCCAGTGTTCTCACTTCTGAAAAGGAAGTAGCACGAAATGCCTTGCTTGCTGTACATGAAATAAGGAACATGGAAGCGTTTGGTAAACTGCTAGCCTCATGCTAACCCAGGCACCTAGTTTCCAGGCTGAAACTGAGGGAGCTCAGAGGTTCACGGGCAGCACAGAGGCGGCAGGGTTGAAGAACGTTCTGTAGGATCTATCTGTCTTACCTAAAGGCCAGATGCTCTGCTTCCTCCCGACGCTGATTCACACTGCAAAGATTCCCTGTTGCAAAAGAGTTCTCATGGCCGCTGTGTTCCAGGCTTATTTGGCGGCAGCCGAGGGGACTCCGCAAACGACCCCCTCATGCCTCCTCCTCTCTCAGTCAGGAATTTCAGTCAGCCGAGGTCTGCCAATCGTGTTTTCTTTTCTTTTCTTTTTTTTTCTCTAAAGATAAATAAGTAAATAAAGGAACATGACTGTTAAAAGTTCAAAATTTTTCCTTCTCTGACTGAAGATTTCTTGTCTGTAACTGAAGCCATCTTCATAACATTAGGAAAGCATTCCTTTTGCCACAAAACAGTGCCCCCCCCCCCCAAAGAGCTATTTCCTTTTTGGATGGGAATTTATGGAAGAGAATTGGATGGGGATAAAAAATGAGCTTCCATCCAACTTTAGCAGTAGCTCTGCATTGGTCCAAAGTCAGCCTGCTACTGGGATTACAGTGTACCCATTCAGGCAAGGGCTGCCCAAGGCAAAAAGTCAGATCAGTTGAAACCAGATGCTTTAACTCAATGACCCTCAAGCTTGCAAGTGCATCAGAATCTCCAGGGAGGCTTGTGAAAACACGGAGAGCTGGGTCCCAACCTGGGAGTTTCTGGTCAGTCGGTCTGCGGATATACCTGAGAATGTACACTTCTAACCAGTTACTAAGCAATGCTCCATAGGATGCTCTGATTTTTTCTTTACTCTAAGAGGTGGTGTGAGAATCGTCAGGGAAACAACACAGTTTGGGGCATCACTCGGAAGAACTTGGGCATGAAACTGTGTTCCTTTGTGTACTGGAGATCTGATCTTGAGCAAGTGAAATAACTTTCCCGAGTATGTTTACTTGTCATCAACTATAGGTAATAATAATAATAATACTTATTGTAGTGGTTTATAAACTAGGCTAAGGCCTCTCTCCTCTCTCAAACCTATTTCCCCTTAACAGTCCCTCTTCTTGGTAAATGACATCTCTACCCAACGAGCTGTCCCAAGACCCATAGGAACCATTTTTATCACCTTCCTCTTTCTCACTTTCTACAGCTAAACAATCACCATGTCCTGTCCATCCGACTTTCAAACTATGCCCTGGCCGTGTACACATCTCTCTCATTCCATTGGCCCTCCAACACCTCCCTAGCCACCATTAAGCCTCAAATCAAAAAAAACAAAAAAAACAAAAAAAACAAAATTTTGCTATATCTTGCCAGTTCCCATTTCTTGTTGAATAAAATATAAAATCCGTAGCATGGCCTACAAAGACCTCCAAGTCTTCCGGCCCTGCCTATTACTAGATGAGCTGCTCTCACTCACTGTCTTTTGACTCTCCAAGCTGTGCTAGAGGAGCCGACCTTGGGACCTTTTAATGTGCCAAGGAGTGTCCTGCCTCAGGGCCTTCACACATGCTGTTCACCCTGCCTCGTAGGCTTCCCAGCACCACCCCCGTAGTTTTTCCAAGGATGATCCTCTTCCAGGGCTTTTAGACCTTTTGTTCCTCTGCCCATCCTTCTATTCTCAGATCTTCCAGCGGCTCTGCCCCTCACTTCATGTGGCCTCCTCACATGTCACTTTCTCCATGAAAGGAAGGGAGAAAAGTTGGAGCAGAGAAATGAAAGGGGGCCAAGAATGACATTGAAAAAGTGCATTACCCAAAGATCTTTCCATTGCCACAATTGGCTACAGACTCAGCTCTGATTTTTTTTTTTTTTTTAGTGGCCAAAACAGGAAGGGAAATAAAGACAATTACACAGTTCACCAAGTTTATGAGATAAAAACTGACCAGTGTCTCAGAAATTGAACGATTCTTAGTATGTAAACCAGACGGACTCCAACTCTGGAGGTAATGAATGGGGGTTATCACCGCATTCTGACAGAGAACATGATGGCCAATGCCATAAGCCTGTAGGTTTCTTCAGCATAGGCTGATGACAACACAGCACAGCTGAGGCCTTCAGAAGGTACATACACACAGGCCAGGGCCCAGCATCCTGATAATTAGGCTTCATTGGAGACAGATTTCAGAATTGGAAGAACAAATAATGTTTAAATACATCTCCCAGGTAATTCATGTTGCCTTAAGCCCTGAATTATGTATTTATTTCTCCATACAATAAAACTTACTGGATACCAATTATGTATCACATTGTGCCAAGTGCTGTAGCAACTCAATCACTCTTCAGTCATCAAGAACGTGGGACTCTGCAGTGACTTCTCAAGTGAGGTCACTTGAGACCTTCCTTCATGCATGCATTCATTCACCCATGTAAATTTTTCCTGTAAATATTTATTGAGATCTTGCCATGTGGCAAGCACTATGCTAAGTGCTAGGGTCAGAAAGATGAATAAGCCAAGGTTTTTGTCTTCAAAAAGTCACTGCCTAATGAGGAAGAGAGACCATTTCGGCATGCTGTTATATTGAAATTATGTACTAAATAAATACTGTGGGTGCTCAGAGGAGAGAAGAATGGACACATGAGCTATTTTCTAGTTTTTAACTCCCAGAGAAGGAACTTCTTTGGTCACCTTCAGGAGTAGAGTATGGATGGTGATGATGGCAAGGTAAAGTGTATGAAAGTTTAGAAATGAATGAGAGTGGCTTAGAATGCAGGAAGGAATAGGTGAGCCCTGGACGTGGATAAATCTGAGCTTGGGGATGCCTCGACCATTCCATAGATATGAGACCTAAGGGTGATCTCACATTATCATGTGGCACTGAGGGTCAAGAGAGAGAATGCTCATACAGAATTTAACACAGTGTCTGGTGCAAAGTACCTGCGCAATACCCTGTACTTGTGCTTATGTTATCATTTGTCATATCTACTTTGCATAGGAATGGATGTTTAAACACCAAATGTGATTTGGATGTGCAGGGCCATGAGGACAGGAACAGAATTCATCTTCAAAGGACAGGAGTCCAGGTAATGAAGAAAGATCGTAAAGTGAGAATTGTGATTGGCGGGGGGAGGGGGCGGGTTACCTGGCCTTTGTGCGTCCTCAGATGGGCAGCATCTGCTATGATGATGAGAGCTGAATGCTAAATGCTAAATGTTCTGCTAGAGTGTTGGAGGCTTGTCTTGCTCAGAATAGTGCTCTTGTGCAGTCTGGGTGGTCTATAATCCTAAGGCTTACTTTTAACCGTAGCCTCATCAATCTACTTTGTGGTTTATATCTCAAATATTGATCTTCTTGGGAAAAGTGAGTTAGCTCAGCATAATTTTTATTTTGGAGGGGGGGATCTTTGGCTCTGATAAATTTTGGAGAGTGCTACTCCTCTTTACCAAGATTTCTGAATTGTTGAGAAAATAAACCATCTATGTATATATAATAGTAATAATAATATTATATAGTATCATGTATTATTGCATATTTTACCTATTATGTATAATAATATCTAATTATTGGGTGCTTATCTATGCCAGGAACTGTATATATGCTTTACATAAATTATCCATTTAATTCTTGCAGTATCCCTATGAGGGGAATGTTTTTGGATTAAAAGACTGAGGCCCAGGGGTGCTAAACCATTTGTTTAAAGTCACATAGCTGGTACACTGTGCGGAGATTAAATTTAGTAGTCTAACTGTAGACTGGCTCTTAATTATTGGGCTTCCATGTCTCTGTGTCCTTACCTATATATCTTTGTCTGTATCTAATTAAATGAATTGCTTGTAAAGCTTGGTATAGTACCTAGTACATGGAGGGGCTCAATGAATGTTAGCTACGATCAGCAGCACTATGTATAGCTAAGTTTATGACTGCGTATTCTTTGGCTAGGCACTGTAGCATGGTGGTTAAGGGAATGGATGTGGGGGCCAGAGATGCTGAGTTCAAATCCCAGCTCTGCTACTAATTATATTTGTGACCCTGGGTGAATTCACTTAGTTCCCTCCCTTGTAAAAAGAAGATAGCATTTACCTCTGTGGTTAGTGGAATGACAAGGAGACAAAGTCACACTCATCTAAGTGTGAGCCAGAATTATTATCATAATCAGTTCCAAATTTCTTCAAAGTTTCTTAAACGTAGATCAAGGAATTAAGTTTCTTAAAAGTAGATTAAGCAGATGCTTCCTCAGTGACGGCAAACTTGTAGATCTTGGTGAGTTTCTGGCTCAAATGTGAGAAACGAAGGTGCATAAGGCACTTCAGTCCAGCTCCTCAGTCCCCAACCCCCGTGGGAAAGAGACGTGTCAGTCCAGACGTACAGGTCACTGGGTACAGATGCCCCTAGCCTTTGAAGGCCTGAGCCGTGGGGATGGAAAGGACAGGCGCCCCACTGGGCAACGGTTCAGCTAAAAGTTCACATTGCTGCATATTTGAGAACTTCCTGACCAGCCGCCCTGATGTCAAAAGGATCTGAACCTCTCCTTGTCTTGGCCCTGACATGGAATTGTGAGCAAATGCTCGCGTTCACAAGATAGCACAAGGCATCAATGGGCTGATTATGTCAAACATCAGAAGACAAAGGCAAAGTGGAACTTCAAAAGACTCAGAAAGGCCCCAGACCCCCTTTCAGAAGTCGGCAAGTTCAGTTGTCGCTACAATCGCCATATTTGGGCTCACATTTCGGCTTTGAGAGTACAGCTCAGGTGGCAAATAAAAGTCCTTAATGTATTCAAACCTTGATGAAACCGTTTTACCCTCTAACTCTTGCTGAAAAAGATATTTATCTTTCTCATGAAGGCTTCCCTTTTGAATGCCACTTCTACATTTACATTCCAGCATTTGCCTCGCTTTCATAAATACGTGTGCATACATATTTATACTCATATACTTTTCCCCTCTAAAATGGAAAGGAGAAGAGGGGGCTTGGAACCCTTAATACATCTTTTTTATTATATAGAGGATTGTATGTACCTTGGACTTTGAAAAGGAAATACTTTCTAGCTATTTAGCTTGGCAAGTCTAGAAAAACGGTTCACAGAATCTTCTGAAAGGATTTTTTAAGGAAGGAAAGGATTTTGTGAAATGGCTTTTAATAAAGGCACTTAGGGAAATATAACTCAATCGAAAATATAGTCTTACGTCCTGCCTATTTACCTATTTATCCTTTTTTTACAAATTTATAATGTAGCTCATTTTTACACATTGACATATACAAGACACTGTTAAGCAGGGTTTTAAAAAAAAAAAACTTTAATTGTAAAATAAAACACAGATACAGAAAATTATACAAACCAAACATCTAGCTTAGTGAATTATAAGGCTAACACTCAGATCAAGAAATAGAAATTTTCCAGATTTTCCCAAAGCCCTTCCCACATGTCCCCTTTCTCTCTCCAAAAATAACCATTATCTTGACTTTTAGAGTAATGACTTCCCTACTTTTTCATAATTTTGTTACCCAAATGTACATTCTTAGCACTGTAGATTACTCTCACTCACTCTTAACATTTCGATGTTTTAAATTTTCTTTCAATTCACTTGCTTCTCCTCCACCTCTGGCCTTGGCTTATAATTTGTCTGTTACGGATCCTTGGAGGTTTGATCTGTGGAATGTCCCACTCGTCTGGGTTTTGCTGATTGTGCTCATGGTGCCGTTCAACATGTTTCTCTGTCCTCTGTGTTATCTGCAAATCAGAAGCTGGATCCAGACACCAATAAGACTTTGACTCGGTTATTTTGGCAA
The DNA here is from genome assembly GCA_003508835.1 of Eonycteris spelaea. Lineage (NCBI taxonomy): Eukaryota > Metazoa > Chordata > Mammalia > Chiroptera > Pteropodidae > Eonycteris > Eonycteris spelaea. The sequence goes on from PUFA01000023.1 coordinate 5,839,886, forward strand.
GACCATCGGAAGTGGCATGTTATTTCATTCGATAGCACATGTCTGGTTGTCTCTCTTTTTGTGATGTCGACAGCCTTTGAGGGTGATTGCCTAGACCCATTAATTCACTGGAGATTGAAAAATGGTGACACTTTCATTCTACATCTCATTTTACTTTTTAACTGGAATAATTTAACCAGATGCTTCTCTCGTCTATTATTTGGTTACCCAGTCATAGGTTTTACATAAAAGGACAAATTCTTGATTCCTTCCCTTTATTTAATTGTTTTCAAGATAAATTAGTTCTCTATGACCCTCTAAAAGAGACAGATTCAATTTAAAAATGTATATCATTGTAAACTCATGAATTTAAGCATATTTAGTGGATTTAAATCCATTGCACTTCTTATCTTTATTCAAACTCAGGTTGTCCCATTTTAGGCTAGTGTAGATCTCTTAAAATTGGCAGCTGAGTCCTTTTGATGTGACTCTATTAGTCATTGACAGCATCATTTCTATGTGAAAGGAAGGGATGTTCTAGCCTTATCTTGCATAGTTTCTACCCCAAATTTGGAATCAGCTATTTCTCTAAGAAACCCTGCTTCTTATAATAGGAAATGATATTTGAGGATGACACTCTGGGTACTACTGATGCTTATTGCGACTAGACTAGTCATATTCCAAATGTTTATACACACACACACACACACACACACACACATATACATATATATATATATATATATATATATATATCCTTTTCCTTTCATGCCTGAAACCCCTGCATTGATGAACCCCTGCGTTAATGCATGGTGGTGATCGGCTGTCACTGTGAGGTAGCAGAGTCACCATCCCCTACTTCAAGGCAAAGTTTGGATACAACAGGGGAAGGGGTGGAAAACAAGCCTTCACAGGTTGCACTGAAATTAGGAAACCTCACTCATGCCCAGGATCCTGCATTGATACGAAGCAGAGGTCCGCTGCCACTGGGCAGTGGACAGGAAGCTCGCTGTCATCCAGGACCCTCTGCCACCACAAGTCAGCGTCTGCATGCATGGAAGGAGGGGTGGTTTGAAGAATACTGAGAAAGACAAACTTAAAAAAAATTTTTTTTTGATCATTTACAGTTAATGTAATTGTAAATATAGTTGCATTTAAATTTACTATTCAGAATGTTATTTTATTCTGCTATAAAATATGGTGTAAAAGTCTGGAGGTGATCGCATTTCCTTTTTTTTTTTTTTTTTTTTTTTTGATAAGTTACTAGCTGTTTTTGCCTGGATGCCCAAGGGATTTTGTGCTTTTAAAAAATTTTTTAAGTCTAGTAATATTTCTTGTTATTGTTCAGTCTAGTTCTCAGATACACAGTGTGCCCTTTCAATAGGAAGTTCCAAATGTTATTTAATTTCAGGAAAGTTTTCTCGAGTTATATTTTTTAGAATATATTTTGTTCCCTTGCTTTGTTTTTCTTTTCAGGGGACTCTGACTATTTACATATTGAATTTTCTTTACCTATCTTCAATATTTGTCATGTTCTCTTGGATACTTTTCTGCTCTTCCTCCATTTATTTTTTATTTTAAAAATGTTGCTCATTTCACCTTCTATTTCTCTTAAAGCATAATTTGTTGTGTTTATTTGTCTGTGCTCCTTATATGTTAGTCTTCATTTTTAAAACGATTTGTTTTTTTGTTTTGTTTCTCAGTTTTCTTCTAATTATGATTTATTTTGTTCTTTCATGTCATGTAATTTTTTAAATGTCTTTTATTCATTTTGAAATAACAGATTGCAATTTCGATCTGTTTTATGGACATGACTTTCTGGCATATTTTAATTTTTCATATGAATATTACATATGTCTTAGTTTCCTTTTTCTTAATATAACTTTTCGTGGAACTTGACCTCCATAGTTTTCCATTGCTCATTTTTATGTAAAGTTGGTTTCTGCTAATTTTTATAAGAAGGTAGCTTTCTTCAGATTATATTTTTAACTTCACAGAGCTTATCCTTCTGCGGTTTTCATGTACTGTTAAAAATACAAAGATTTTCTTTCTGAAATTTCCTGGGTTTTTTTTCCCACCCTCCCCTACTTTTATCTGAACCCTCTCTTTCCTCATCACTATTGTCTCTGACCTGCTAAATCTGATTCCACTCCTAGTATTTTTGCCCCAGTGTGGGACCTTGTCCTGAATGGAAGAAATGGCTGTCAGTTTCAAGATTTCGTAGGGGATAGACTGCTCCAGGATTTCCAGTTTTCTTACTGTGGACCCCTACACTCATCCCTATTCCTATGGGCAAAATTCTACTGGAATGTCTATGTTAGCTATTGTTCCTGCCTAGTATAGGCTGCTTACCTTATTAAGCCCAGTTCTTTCTTCTTCCTTCATGTGACTTTGGATTTCCTCCAAGAGGCAGAATGTATTCCCTATCCCAAAGTGATTACACATCTATCTTGTTTTGGTTAAAAGAATGAGGCAGAAATGAGGGTGTGCCTACATTTATTTGGGGTTCTCTGATACTCAGGTCTTTCAGTCATCTTCTTGCTTCTTTGGTTCTTCTAGCACAGATGTTGAGACGATGCAGACCTTATGGTTATTGGTGGGGTTTGTTGTTGTTGTTGTTGTTGTTTGTTTGTTTGTTTGTTTTTATCATCCACTATACTTTTTGGTGTGAGAGTATAGCTTGTCACTCAGCTTTTGCAAATGAACCATAATTTTGGTTCTTGTTTCTAGCAGCTGTGTGGAAATTTGAGATCTGAAAACTATACTTGCATTAACACCAACTTCTTCTCGGAAGTCCTTGCCTATTAACTCTTAAATAGTTGCTGTACAGTTCCCTGAGAAACGTTGTCTTGATTGAACATGCTTGATTGAATTACCGCTTACTCTAAGCTTCTAAGTCCAAGCTTCTAAGGGAATTCATTCATTAATTAAACATTCCCTGAGCACTTACCACTGTGCATTAAGTGCTGGAAATTCAAAACTGAACATGACACAATGAGGTGGAAGTCTAAGGGCATAGATGGTGAAATCATGACCTGCTTGAAGAAAGGACCATAGAAAGAAAGACATGGGCTATCACAGACCTATGGGTTTGACTTTTCTTTATAGTCCAGGACATTCTCGTTCCATTCCTCTTTTACTTATTTGTTTGCCACCACGATTATCTTTACCACAATAATGTACATGTACAGAGGAGTAATCAGCATAAATGTGCTTTCATATTCTTTCATCTGATCTTCATCTGATAACCTTAGGACAAAGTATTATTATAGGGGAGGAAATAATGGTTCAAAGAGAAGAAGCGACCTCTCCAGGGCCATCTCACTCAAGAAGTGACAAAGCCAGTACCTAAACTTTGGTGAATCTGATTCCGAAGTTCTTCTTTGCTCTGTAGCCTGAGACCTCAGATGTTTTTTTTTTTTTTTGTATTAGTTTAAGAAGATTTGTAGTAGGCCCCAGCCCACAAACACTTTTATAAGGTTTCATGATGATAACCCTAGGGACTGAGTAACTAAACATTTATCTCCATCTCTCTCTCTCTCTTTTTTTCTTGTCTGCTTCCATTACAGAGGCCAGAATAGGTAAAACCTCATTTTCCCAATCTCCTTTGCAGACAGAGTGTCCCTGTGGCACTGCTTTGGCTATGAGGTATAAGTGTGTTCAGTGCTTCTGGAAAATGTTTTGCTTTTCTGAAAAGAAAAAAAAAAGGGACATATGTGACATGTGGGTAGTCCTATCATTTCACCCCTAGCTCTTTAATTGGTTGTAGACGTGATATGGGTGCCTGAGCAGCCATCTTACAACCATTAGGAAAAGAAAAAAGAATCTCAGAGATACTGGCCCTGGAGCAAGGTCTTTGTTTGAAGAAATATGAAAATGATGACAAATACACCACTATTTGTTGACTCAATCTTTAGTTAAGTGTACTAATATTAACAGCCAGGGGTATTCTTAACTTATACACTTACTTTGATATGAACAAGAACATCATAAACTTTTAACACTTTCTCATTCCAAGCAGTAGAAAGTGGTCAAAATCATTATTGTAACTATAAAAAGTGATTCAGATACAGTTGAGGCTAGAGTTCCTTTTTTTGATGGACCCACTTTTTTTAATCCTAGAATGTTTAGCTTTGTGTCAAGCCTTGCTCAACGACTAGTGGCTACTGTATTTGAGGAGTCAACATTCATGCAGTTTCTGTTTATGAAAGCATTAGCAGAAACATATACCAAAATATACACCACCATATAATAGATCCCAGATGTGTTATATTTTTTAAAGAGAGAGGGGAAGAAAAGATAGTTAAAGGAGTAAGTAACCAAAGAGCATTTTCTGTCCATTTGATCAGGCTTGGTGGTAACTCATTAGAGGGAAAAACAAACTGAACCTGGAGTTAAATGCACTGGGATTAAGATCTGGTTCACTCTGTTTAAATTTACAAACAATCACTGAATCTCCTTCAGGGCCAGATTACCTGTTATCTGTGGTATCCACTCAACTACCTTATGCTTTTCTGGTTGTTATCCCACTTTGAAAGGCAATTAAAGGAAGGTTAGTGGGCTACAGGAGCTCTGGCCACAGAGAAGCAGAACTGGGATTCAATCCTGGCCAGTCTTACTCTAAAGCCCACATGATTGCTACTTTCAAATATTTCAAAAGCAATTATAATGTTTATAAACAGAAAGGAGGGAAGCATTACATTTAAAAAGCAGAAGGTCTTCTGTAGGAGGAAGAAAGCTTTTTTGGGATGACTCCAGTAAGTGGACCAATGACATTTGGTAAGCAGACACACCAAAAGACAGGTTTTGAACTCTATTATCACCCTTGAGAAAATCTTTATTTTTTATGCTAGTTGCATATTAGATAACACAGCAGGTGTGTCTCTAGATGACATAAAAAAAAAAAAAATAAGATTCTTACTTATCCTGGAAGGAAAGAAAAATCTCACTGGGGGTGTGAGATACATACACACATACATACATACAAAGTGATTACACATCTGTCTTTGTTGGTAGTCCCTGGTTTAGAGCCCGGTTCTCAATGATTGGGGTTGCCAGGTAGTCCATTTCTACATCGTAGGGTGAGAAGGGAGAAAGGCAAGTATTCAACCAGAGCTATCCCTTTAGCCATCCCTCGAACTCTGCCACAGTAGACTGTGGGGTTTATGAACCCTAAGAGCATGCCTAAGGAGTGGCCACAACAGGAAGGGAACCTCAAGGCCTGCTGCAGTCATCTGTATACTGGTTAGAAACAAATATAGAGCAGTCCTTGAATAATGTCATTTCATTGAATGCCATTTCATTATAATGTTGATGAGATGCCATAAGAACTCACCTCTTATATCTCTTAACCTACAGTAAAATTGATTTCATTATACATTGTTTCACTTCAAGTCACAGAACCTATTGACAGTGTTAAGTGAGGACTCACTACTGTACATATCTTATTCCTTGGACAATTTTCTTTCTTCCAAGATTTCTACAGGGCATTTTGGAGTTGGGGTGTGAGTATTACCAGGGTCCTGTCAAATAGGTATAATAACATATATTCTACCATTTGTATACATTTTAAGGCAAGAAAAAAGCTGCTGGCAAACTCTCTAGGTGCTAGAATGTGGAAAGTGCTTCAAATTTAACACAAGTTAATACCCTCCCCTTATTCCACATCTGGGATAGCTAGATCCCACAGACATGGAACCCCAGGAGCTAGAACATTACTCATTTTACTCTTCATGAAATATTTAAAACATCCTCTAGCTCTCAGGAGGCTTGTGAGCAGAAAGATCCTTCTTGAGGTTGGAAGGAGACTATAAATTACTTTCTCCTGGGTGGGCTTGGGCCCAAGGCACCCTAAATTTTTAGCAACATGGGAATAGAGGAGACTGGAGGGGAAATCCACTCCATAAGCCTGGTATGGAGTTGGCGATACTAACCCTACTACAAAAGGCCAAGCTCTGGAGGATACTCAGGACTTGCAGATTACTGATAATGATCTTATCCAAATTCTGGGGCTTGATGTGAATATTGCCCAGAAGAAGGGTGAGGAGGTTGAAGTAAACCACTGTTCTTTACTCAGGAGTCAGAGAGATGGGACTTGAGATTCTCCACCTGAAATTATACTGAAAGACACTGGAAGTGGAGGCATCAAAGCAGAATCCAGTCCTCAGGGAGTTAGGCAGCAGAGCAAAGCCCTGTTGAGGTGGCTGGGCAGCTGGAAAGTAAGCATCATAAAGACTCAGGAATGAGGGAGAGTGGTTTTAATAGAAGACAATGCTATGGCCTGGGCTCACTTGGTGCCTGGAGGAGCTGAGATTTGGACATCAGAGATTCTTCGTAGTAGAGATGTCATTGGTCTACTCAGGAAACTCACAGGGTCTCCATGGAGACTGAGTGGTCGTGGTCATGCCCCCAAATCCTGGGACTGGGAGCCTAACCCAATTCCAAGCCCCACAGAGGGTAAGAAGGAGGCTACTGCTGCAGCCTCTTGGTTTATGAAGGATTCGGTTTACGGACTGCCCACTCCCGAACCACCTCCTTTAGGGTTTGTCCCCTCAAGCACAAATGGGCCTTGGACACCTGGACACAAATCATGGCCTCTGTTCTGATCAATTTCCCTTAAGCTGCCTTGAATTCTGCTCTTTCTTCCTCTACCCAGTTGATCCATGTCCCTGTGGTGCCTCACCTCATTCTGCAACTCGATATCTGGTGACACTTGCCAGTTTTGATTTTTGCTTCCTTGGTCAATAGATTCAGACTCTGCCTGGCTGCATTTCTTTTATTTGCACCAAGTAAGCCCAGTGCTCTTATACATTAGCACAGAGCCCGAAAGGTAACAACTCTGTGGGTCTGTTCAGGTCCATGTACATGTTCCAGACAGCAATGGGGTGGTGGTGGCTGAAGCCTGCAGGTGGAACATATCAGTAGCCAACAGCAAGCTACTGGAGGAGAGAGGACAAGGTGCAAGGAAGGGGATGGACCTCTGTTCTCCTTCGAGGCTCACAACATTTTTCAAAAAATTGCTAGTTTTTTACTTTTCTGAAGGTCTCTAAGGTTTGGGGTTGGTGTTACTATTAGAAGGGCTTATAATAAAGTCAGGTAGAGGAAACGTAAAGGGCAGTGAACTCTCCTGGGAACTAGCAACAGCAAGTCTCTGCATCACTCTTAGGCAAAGGCAAAGTGTGGCTCCTTGGACATGGAAACTGAAAAGGTGGGAGGAGAAGGAAAACTTTAGAGAGACATGGCTAGCCCAACGTGCCTTGAGGGGGAGGATAGTGGAGGAAAATGCCCTGACCTCATTCTCCATCTCCTGCTGGTGTCTACCATTGACTGAAGTCAGCAGGAAACCAGAGAGCAAGAAAGCCCATGAGTGTCAGCTACCCAGAGCAGGGTGGGAAAGAGGGAAAGTGGGTCTTCTGAAGAAAAAGGCTAGGAAGCCATGGAGCTAGGGAGGGGATGATGTCATCTGTCGGCCTGTACCCATGGCTCCCTAAACTGGGGACGTCTTCGCTTGGGGCAACAAAGAGAGGAATGGGATTTGGGAATTGTCCAATCACGAAATGTGGGTCAAAGGACTCATTGCGGCTTTACAAAATGAACTATTGCCTTCACCATCAGAAATAATTGTGTATATTCCCAGCTGCCTGGGGCATCAGCCAGGCACTGGACTAAATTCAAGCGTCCACTTTGAACTTGGCACTATGCTCTAGTGGATGTCCTTGGAGTTATTGCTCTTTAAAGGACCAAGAGCCACACACCCTGGAAATAAACAAAGTATTTGAGTCAGGTAAGTGGGTAAGAGAACACCACTAATAATTAACATGTGTAGCAACTCCCCTGAGTACAAGCACTGTGAATTCATATCTCCCAGGTTTTTCTCCCTCTGTCTCCTAAGCAGTAATTCTGAGCTGCTGTGATTGGTGGGCCAGGCATTGCATGACCTGTGTAATTCTCCTGATAAATGGCCACTGTCTGTCCTTAGCAGAGGTCCTGCCAAGCAGGCAGACACACCGCCTTCTCATTCTGTGCTGTAGATGTTGCAAAGATGGGAAGCTGGACGTGGTCAAAGCTGAAAGAGATAGGCGGATAAGACTTCTCACGAGGTTTTCTTGACTTGGCTTTTCACAGAAGACTTGGACTTCTGTGACAAAATGACAAGGACCTTGGCTCTCTTCAGAGCCAAATTTTTGGAACAATTTTGCCATATTCTTATGGGCTGACAGGGGAAGAAGCAACAGAACCTGTGTCACTATCCAGACTGACTCCACAAAGTCCTCCTCACTGAAATCCAGTCTGTAGTTACTTAAAAAAAAAAAAAAAAAAAAAGACTTTATGCCTCATTTCTGGGTCTCAGGGACTAATCTACAGGTGTTATGTCCTACCAACCATTGGAAGTCTCTCTGCCCAGACTTGATTCATTCCCCAATCCATTGCTTCATAACTGTGACCTCCCTCCGTCCTTGTCCTTTGAGGTCGATCTTTTGCTTGGACGGAGCCCTGGACTTGAGTGCTTCAGCCCTCCCTTACATGTAGCCCCTTGGCAAGTCCCACTTAAGCTCTACGGCCACCCTGCCTCATGAACCCCAGTCTGGGCCATGGGTCCCCATATGATCAGGAGAATTGTGCAATGGCATAGTCTCTACTGTTATCAAGGCCACTTAAGGGACTCAAGGCAGACTGTTACATAAATATTATTTTATGTTATCCCAAACACTTCTGTAAAGTAATCAGGAGCCCTTATTCTCATTTTCAGATGAGGAAAAAAAAGGCTACAGTACCCTACCCAAGGCCATGTGACCATTTAGTGGCAGCACCAGGATTCAAGCTCATCTCTGTGTTAGAAGCACGATACCATACTGATTCTGAGCTGGAAAACTGGTGGGACCCACAGCTAAGGCTTTGAGAACTACCTGTTTCAAAGGAAGATAATCTGCTTTTGTCTCATAAAGATTGGTTTTCTCTTCCTGCTAATTATTGAAGCATAAGGATAAGAGAGAAAGATTGGCTGTCTTGCTTCTGGCTGCCAGTAAGTTTGCAATAGATATTGGGGTATTCATTCTCTATCCTCTGCTTCCTAGACCAAAGGAAATGAGGGACTCTCCACCAGCTGGTGTTCTGGGGGCCTAGAAAATCCATTTTGGCACAGGAACAAAGTTAGGCCAAAGTTAGAACAAAATGTCCTCAGACAAAATGAGCTCTCTCTCCCATTACACGTAAGCATACACACCTCTTGACGTACTTGCTGATTACAGCTGCACATGGGTCATCCCAAGGAGCATGAGCACATCCACCTGACTTCCTTCCTAAGCTGCACGTGTGTGGCAGAGGGATCAGTGTCCCCTACTTCGCCTGCGCGCTTAGCTGCAACCTTGTCCTTGCAGAGGTGAGCCAGGGAATGTTCTCACATCAGATGGCACTCACTTATGAATTGACCAGGAAGCAGGAGCTTCCTGGTGCCATTGGCAAGCATCCCACAAGCCCTTCCCATGATCTATCAGCATTGCTGAAGATACTTCAGGAAAACAACACAAATTGCTCCCAAGGAATCTGTGGTCCCTCAGATCTTCCCAGTCATTTCTGAAAATTCTGGAGTGACCCCAAAGTAGAAGCAGTCCTAACCATGAAAATAGCTTAGGCCTGAAGCATATGTCTTCTAGCCTGGGAGTTGTACTGGGGGTTATTTTTATAACCTTCAATTTTGCTTCGGGGACCAAGGCTTGAATCTAGCTTAAGGACTTGGATGAAATAAATTTGCAAGTCTCAGCTGAAATCTTGAAGCAGGTGATCTAACATCTGGAGTGCCTAACCACTGCAACACACTAAGTGCTTTCTCATCCTTTTTAAAATCGTGTTGTCAGTCCAAAAGAGGAGGAGGAAACCAACAGAGTTTTGATGATTCTTACAAGTCAATTTCCTGCCTTCATTCTCAAATAGTTCCGCTGACCCCTTGGACTGCTAGTTTTAGAAACTACACTATAAACATGAATGGTAATGGTGATACTGCTTGGTATTCACATCTTCTTCGATAGCGATTGCCAGGTACTTTCCCAATTGTCGGCTTTAACCTCTTGGTTCTTGAGTCCGCCCAAATGCCTGCTGCACTGCAGGTCTTCCTTTCTGAGGCTTGATTTCCCCTTCACCACACCTCAAAGGGAGCGCTTGCTCTGAAAGTGCTCTTCAGCTAGCTTCTCCTTTCCTTATTCTTAATCCTTTCCTGCCCCCCACTCCCTTCTGCCTTCATCCAAATCTAAAGTCACAGACAGGCAGGTGTAACACAGGAGTTCTGGGCACCAGTATTAAAAAGAGGTTGGTGTGACCAGGGTGGGGCAGACTTCTTCTTCCCCACCTGAAGTCCTGATGAAAACTCGTCTTCACAGTTCTTTGTCTGTGAAATAAAGGACTTGAACTTGTAGTTCTCTGAGGTTTCTATCAGCTCTATTGATGATTGTTTCATAAACATTCCACACCATTTTGGGATCATCAAGATAGAAACCTATTACCTTATTTTGTCCCAAATGCTTTTCTTCCACCAAACCTGCTATAAAATAAATGCTTCTTCCCTCCCTAAATAGCATGTGTTTTTCCTTATGAAAAATTAACCAAGAAAGACTTCTGCCATAATTCTTCCCTGCTCTTAGCTGGATATCTGCAAAAATGTTTTCGTTTTCATAATGACTGGAGGGATTCTACTGGCATTTAGGGAGTGAGAGGTCAGTAATCCCTCAAATCCAGCAAGATTCAGTATGGTGCCCGTGCCTCGCCTATTAATAGGCACTTAATATTTGTTTACTGAATGAGCAGAATCATGACCATGGTTTCCCTCTGTAAAGGCTTCATTTTGTAGAGGAGTAACTTGCTCATCTGAGGGCCTTCAAATAGGTCACACACACACACACGCACACACACACACACACACACACACACACACACACACACACTAGGGCAATTTCCTCACGCAGGAATGACAATGGACTCAATTCCTCATCTCTGCTTCTCTAAACTGTAACCTTCTTGGGGACAGGGATCACGGCCATGTGGTGGACATTAAGGCTGTTCACAAATATTCCCAGGCTGCCTCCTTCTGGCATAGGATAGGAACACACACTTTCCCACTCCTTTGGATATTAGTCATGATCCAATGACTGGCTTTGGCCAATGAAATATGATTGGAGCTATGTGAGTCATTTCTAGAGGGATGCTCAAGGGCCAGTGTGCCATTCACCAAGTTCGTTCCCTCCCACTGTGGTGGCCATGGATCCTCATAATGCAATGGGGCCTCTGGGTAGCTGAGTGACTAAGATGAGTAGAGTCTCCTTGATGAGCTGTGTTGAGTGTGTAGAACCCAAGTTCCACCAGGCAGGCTGAAAACAGAATGTGAAGAAGGAATAACCGACTATTAAGCCACTGTGATTTTGAGGTTATATGTTACCACTGTAGAATTTGGCTTATCCTGGCTACTATGGTATAATCTGGAATTTTTTTAGACAAACCAATAAAAAGCATTCCCATTTCTTTACTCAACAGCTGAACAAAACAAGAAAAAAAAAAGATGAAAGGCAGATGGAGGCCAAACTCTTAGCTTTATTATTAATTTAATCCAGAGAACACTAGATTGAAGCAGACTTCACCATGAAGGGTATGTTGGAGGAGCGGGGACACTTGCTCAGCCAAGTCTCACAGCCTTATTTGGACAGGAGTTTGTTCTCACCCAGCTAGAGTAGGTGTATTAATTTGTCAGGGCTGCTATAACAAATACCACAGACTACATGGCTTAAAAAAAAATTATTTTCTCACAATTCTGGAGGCCAGAAGACTGAGATCAAGGTGTCTGCAGGGTTAGTTTCTTCTGAAGCTTCTCTCCTTGGCTTGTAGATGGCTGTCTTCTCCTACCTGTATTTTTACATGGTCTTCCCTATGTGTGTCTGTGTCCTGCTTTATTCTTATTATAAGGACGCCAGTCATACTGGATTTGGGCTCACATCCAAAGGCTTTGTTTGACCTTAATTACCTCGTTGAAGGTCCTGTCTCTAAACACAGACACATTACCACATAACAGGAGTTAGAACTTTAACACATGAATTGGGTGCGGGCGGAGGGGAGGAGAGGATGAAATTCAGCCCATATCAGGAGGCTTCTCAGTTGGCAATGCAACTCCAAAGAGCAAAAAAGGTGAAGCTGAGATAAGCATGCCCCATCATCATCTCTGTATGTGTGCTATTTACATGGCACTCTTTCACAAATGACTGATAACCTGCTCGCCAAACTCTCTGAGGCTGAAGTAGGAGAAGGGGCAGAGAGATATCAACCATTTCACACCAGCTGTATTCCTTCCACAAGGAAGAGACACTGGGGGTGGGAGGAAGTGTCCGACTCTCACAGTCCACATCTGACTCACCCCTGTACCCTCAGCTCCCAACGTAAGACTTGGTTCGTGGAGGACACTCAGTAAGTCTCTTTTGTGACACTTCATACACTGTTTTTTGCTGTTGTTCGGTTCCACCACTCTTGTGTCATGTTACTCTTTATTCCTTTATGTCTATTTTCTGCCTACTCCGCCCCAGCTGCCAGTTCTGATAGGAGAAAGGATTTCCTAGTATCCCTGACTACACCCTGCATTGTGCCAGGCTCAGAGCAGCTGCCTAACGACGTGGCGGCAAATTGAGCTCTGGGTTTATTTTTGACTTCTGAGTTTCTGACACTGCAAATGGGCCTTCAAAATAAGAATATGGTATATATAGTAGAGCCTGGTTATGCGCATGGTAGGAGAATCCTTCAGGCACAGGGCTGAGAACTAACTCCCCAGGTTAAACTGAGCCACTGTAGGACCAGCCATCGATCGGCCCCTACGATCCTCACTAGTGTTGGATGGGTCGGCCAATGTCCATGGCCGTTGGGAAGGCAAACAAATGTGAGGGAGCCAAGCCAAATGTGCGCAGCCCTGTCATGAGGAGCCAAAGTGGACTTTTTGAAAGATGAATGGGGCATTTGGCTCTCAAAGGGTCAGAGGGAAAGCTTTCTGAAATAGAGCAGGGGCTTCTGGCATGGGTTCCAGAAGAGGGGTCGAAGTCTCAGGACGCCCTCCCCCTGTCCTAATCCCACCAATTCTTGCTTTCTTTTTTCCCCATGTTCTCTTACCACCCTACTTCTCATGCTCCTCTTCTCATTTCTTTTTTGGTGTTTTGGCCTCCCCAAATGACGTCTCCCTTTCTTCCCATTGTCCTGTCATCCAATCTACCTATTCTCATTCATTAGGAGCAGGGATACTTTGTATGGTGGAAAGACACAGACCTGGGAATGCAGCCTGGGCTTTCAGCCACTCTACCGCTTTTTAAAATCTGTGCAATGGACATGAATTGTGTTTGTCCCCTTTTTTTTGGTGGGGGGGATGGCACCCATATATTTAATTGTGGAAATGTCCCTCCATGCTGAAGGTGATTTTGGTTGAGATGTCAATCAAGTGGCACCACTGTCACGTGATCAGAGCATGCAGTCCCACTTGACTCAGTGATTGGTGCAAGACAACCAAGCAGGGACAATCAGAATGCCTCTGGGGGTTGCTACGGGTGACAGACTGGAAGGACCATGGGAACCTGAGGCTTCTGGGAGCCCTCTTCCATCCCCATGGAGGACACGCTTTCTAAAGGTGAAGCAACACAGAACAAAGCAAAAATCAAAGACAGGGCATGGATGAAGCACCTGATCCAGGAAGAAGATAGTCGATTTCTGCGCCCTGTGCTTCTCCATCACGTGAGCCACCTTGGTTTTTTTTTTTTTTTTTTTTTTTTCTGAACTAGTTTAAATTTAGTGGGTTTTTTTTTTTTTCACTTAAAACAAATGAAGCCCTAATGATCATACTGTGTGACTTTAAGTAATTAATTTAACTTCTTGGAATCTCAGTTTTCACCTTACAAATGGACTCCTTGACCCTCATACCCTAGTATAAATGGGGTGCATGCAAAATAAAATATATTTCCCTCTACTATAAAACTCAACATACCTTCTGGTAAAGCCTCTATCCTAGACTTTCCCCTCATAGACTGAGAGCTAAGAGATGTGTCTTCTCCATCTGAGTATTTTCAGTCCTTACCCTGAACATAAGAGGAAGTCAATAATTGCTGATTCATTTCTATGTTCTCCCTTCTTTTAGAAATCTAATTATAGACTTCTGTTTGTATCTCTTACTTTTCTTCTATTTTCTTCCTTTCCTGAGACATTTTTCCAGCCTATTTCCCCTGGTCCTCTTTCAGGTAAATTTTCTTACTTGGGTACTTGGCATAAGTTCAGAAATTATAGTCATTAGTAATTGTGTGCCCAAGTGGTGGTGTAAAGAAGATCTGTTTCATCTGCCCTTGCTAGAAAAGGGCCAGCTGGTCAACTGGCCAACTGTGCCCACAGGTGGCTAGTTGCTAAGAGTATTGCAAAGCTTTAATGGCCAGAAGTCATTGCTATTACAAGTATTAAGTCCAACTGAAGGTAATTTTAGCACAGTGTTAAAATGCTGACTCATGAAATTAGTCACATGCAGACTCCATTTCTTCCTCACCATCTCAAGTCTGGCTGGTGTCTCTTAACAAGGGACGTTTTGATATTGTACCCTGGAGCATTCCCATGCAAAGGTGTGGTCATCCCAAGGTGAGCATGCTGCGGAGCAAAGTCCTTTCTCCTCGTTTTCCCCTTATCAGTCCCTTCTTTCAGCTTTCTGGTTTGGGTAAATGGCACCAACACTGTCTAAGGCACCAGACCTCCAACCAGTGATCATGTTAAATTCCTTTCATTTTTTTCACAAGTCATGAATATTCCATCTCAAATCCATATCTTTTTTTTTTTCACTGCCATCACCCCAATTCAGGATCATTTACTTTCTCCTGTGTTATTTTAGGAATCCTCTATTCGCTTCCTTTCCCTCTAGTATCTTCCCCATTCAGTCCAGCCCTTTACTCCCTCACTCTAACACTCTTAGTAGCTCCCTGTGGCCAAGTGAATCAAGTAAAAATATTTTACTGCAGAAGTCCAGGTGTTCTGCAAAATAACTCCAAGCCAAGTCTCTGGCCTCACCTTCACTTTGTGCCAGCCAAACCATTTTCATCCTATCCCCTGCCTGATCCGCTCCTGCATTTGCCGCTGCTCTTCCTGCCTTGGATAACTTTGTTTCTGTTAGAAACCCAACTATTTTCCCAGGAGTAATTGGGATGCTGGAGAGGTAGTCTCCTTTTCATCCACCTCGACACCATGGAATTAAGAGACAAATGAGAAAAAAAACCTTCTTGTTTTAAGTTGCCTCAAGTTTGGTGAGTTTGATGGCAGATCCTGCTTTGTCACCAGATGGCATCTTATTGTCACCAAACATGAAAGCTGTCCTCAAAAGATAAAGAATTTCCACCCTTGAGGGATCGTTTCATAAACTATATAAATGTCTAACCAAAGTACTACTGTATTTGAAACTAATAAAACATTTTTAAAAAGAAAAAAAAAAAAAAAGAATTTCCTTCCCTGAGAATCTTTCAGAATACTAGCTCATGTGTAGTGAGTGCTTCCTCTGTTCCAGGCTAAGATCTTCCATACATTATCTCATTAATAACTCACAATCACCTTATGAGGTAAATACAGTTATTATCTTCACCTGTCAGTTGGGAAATGAGGCTTAGAGTGGTTAGCTTACTTACTCTGGGGAACATCACTTGCAACGGGCAGTTCTTCAGATTCTAAAGCCTGTGCTTCACACTCAACATGTGCTACAATTATCACTGGAGCGAAGAATGAGAGTTATCATGGATGCTCACCGTTTGGAGGAATATATTTGGTCAAAGCTCTTAGCCTCTGAAGATGACCACTTTCCTGAGAGAAACTCAAGCCCTCTGTATATTTTGGGTGGGAGTCAGTTTCATTACTTATATAACGACCACATCTCATGGAATCTTGCTTTCAAAAATAACTGTTTTGTATGACTGTTTAAGCGTGAGTTTATGGCATGCCTAGAGATTCTCAGTTTTTCCTGTACTAAAGCTAAGAAAATAAGCTGAAACATTTTCCTGTTTTAGATTTCCATGAAAACAAGTACCTGTGTTAGTCAGCTAGACAATCAGCATCTGCTTATCATTTCAGTGTTTAACCATTTTTTTCCTCAAATTTTTTATTTTACAAAGACCTAAAAGTTATTGAAGACTCTGACTCACAAATACTCTCAAGTCCTTCAGCCTTTAGGATCACACCTGTTTTTAATGCAAAATCAAATGGCTTGAGGCCACAACCTTTGAAAATAGCACAATCTGGCCAGCTGTCAGAAGCTTCCAGGAAAACAAAAAGCAGCTTGAGGAAGAATTGTGAAAGCCTTGATAATGTTAATTATAGTCACTAAGGGTTAAAAAAAAAAAAAAAGGGGGAAGAGAAACCAACTCAGAATGAATATTATAGATTAGTCAGAGTGATGCTGGGTTATGCTGCAGTGACAAACTCCCAAATCGCAGTGACTCTTACATGGTAATTAATGTTGCTTAGTGCAAGTCCACTGAAAGTCCCCTTCCTCTCCAGGGAAACCCCAAAGTAATTATTTAGGGAGCCTATAAGCTCCTGTCTTGTAATTCCAATATCTCAGCACATTGACTTTTAGGGTCACTGATTCGGGGAAAAGAGAATCATGAAGGAAATGTTCACTAACTCGGCCGAGAATGACACATGTGACTTTCGTTTGTAGTCCATTGGCCAGAAATAGTCACATGGCTTGCAACGCAGCCTCAAAGTGTGGACGAGCTCATGGAGGTTCAGCAGGCTCTGCCAGGAGAACAGGTTGATCCATTTACTTTCAATTCATTTACTACGAAATGTCCTGAAACGTATAAAACGTAAACTTTATACTTCTGCACTGTCAACTGTAGAAACTGATGCAGAACAAGGAGAGAAAAAGAGAGGTAGAGAAAGGAGAGCAGCGATTTACTCTCTGCTTTGGCTTTAATCCCTTTGACAGACTCTTCGAAGTTGACATTTATATCTCGTTTTGGAGACCATAGTACTTTTAAAGAGCATCACAGAACAGTCTGGCAATGGTATTCTCATCCTATTAGTTCATTAACCAATCTGTGACCTTGAATGTCTACCTTTACCTCTCCCATTCTCAGCCTGTTCATCAGTACATTAAGAATGATAATTCATATGCTTCACTGAGTTTTTGTGAAGTTCATGTTAGATGTCTGAAAGGCTTAGCAAAGTGCTCAGCTCATAGTAGTGTAAAGAGTTTGTTGAATGAATATCCATGAGCAAATTAACTTCTGTTCACTCTAATAGGCTACTAACATCATAGTAAATGCAAATGGTGCGAAGGGCATAGAGTCATTTTAGTCCCTCAAAACGTCATGATTAGTAAATTCCTTACCGTGGGGAAATAGTTTTGAATTAAGACAACACTCACTCTACTCCACTGAGCTCTTGTAAACTCAAATTAGAAATCTCTGAAAAGGCTGTGTAGACTGTAAAGTGCCATATGAATGTAAAGTATTAATAATATTGTGGCTGGGGCTGGCTTCATAGACATGTGACCTTACAGAGCCCACACTTAGAAGGGGCTCACATTTGGTTTAACGACCTGGGGTTGCCATCTTGAAATTCTTAATAATTTTTTAACAAGGGGCCCCACATTTTTATTTTGCACTGGGCCCTACAAATTATGTAGCTGATCCTGATTGTGACTCAAAAATTGTTACTTTTTGTCAAAGAAAGGGAGTTTTAGATGCCTTTTATGGTTCCTTTCGGCCCCAAAATTAAGTGATTCCAAAAAATATCTCAAGTGTTGTACCATTTTTATTTTTGATTTTTAAACCCAACTACCATTCTTCTATTTCTAATCAAACTTTTTTTAAAAAAGTATCTGTTATTTCTCACAAACTCTCAATCTTTCAGTTCCTCCCTCCCCCATGAAGCTCTGGGAAAGATTCTATTTTCCCCACTAGTTTCAGTCTACTTGGCAAAAGTCCTTAGAGACAATTTCAACTTTGTGTTTCTATGAGGCCTCTTTCAAAGTATGGATGCTGGACTGAAGACTTGTCTTGGTATTGAGCAATGTATTTTAAGCTTTTGCAAAAGAATGTATCTTTAAACATCTGCTCTGGAAAGAGAACCTTGGAGTGATGGCATTCTGCTTCCAACCCACGGAAGCTGTAATATAGCAGAAAATATAGGAGACTTGGCTTAAGTAGATTTATGTTCAACTTCTTGTTTCATCAGTTACTGAATATGTGAGCCTAGCCAAGTTGCTTAAATTTCTCTGGACCTTAGTTTCCTCATCTGTAAAGTGAGGTGGGGGGAGGGGTTGGGGTGGAGGCAAATAGTATCTATTTCATAGGCTTCTGCGGAGAAGATATGAAAATGCTTCTGAAACTTCTTTTAAGGTGTGATGTATCCATAGAAAGGGATGATATGCTCTAGAGTTATTCATTCAATACTTTTATCCCATTAATCATAATCAATTATGAGAACCTAGAGAAGGAAAATTACACTGTACCTGCCTGTACCCTTTCTCTTTCACATCATGGTGGTTAGTTCTACAGATTCCACTGGGTTAGGTAAAAAACGGATTATCCTGTTGATTAATATTCATTTAACAAATACCTTTTGCGTAACCACTGTGAGCGATGCACTTTGCTAAGCACACACCAAGAATTCTGATATTAGATCACAATCTAATACATCCTAAAAAAATGAAACTGCATAACATTAGACATTCCATCATAAATATGCCATTGGAAAATATTAACGGGTATTCACTATATGCCCGGTTCATACTATGAAGATTTTTTAAAGGGATGCTAAGAGGTGCTATGGGAATTGGAACAGAGACTAACCAAGTCCTTTCTTGTTTTTTTTTTTTTAAACTAATGTGGAAAGGAGGGAAAAGAAATTTAATGTAGAAAGCTAGAAGCAGAAATTCTCAGGGAATTAATAGCAAAGTACCACAAAGGGCCATTTCAGTTAAGAAGGGTAATGGGCCAAGGGCAGGAGAGAGAAGTAGAAAATCAAATATTAAAATAAAGGAAGAACTTAAGTGTTGCTAATCAAAATAAAGTAAGAATTATAAATTTCTCCAAGGAATCTCAAAAAGAAGACAGTAAAGAGACCTAGGCTAGAAGAAGCTGATGGGGATTAAAGTCACTTAAATTGTATTATACCCCTATAAATAGTCAAATTAAACCAAATTTCCTCACGTGGGAGGGATATTTGAAAAAGTCAAGGGCAATGGTCAGTCAGTGGTAGTTAGAAAGGAAGAGCTATGTGTTGATATCAGAAACTCGGTAGGAGTCTGAAGTCACCAGGAAAATCTTGGGTACCAGAAGACCCTTGCAGATACGAGAGGTTGAGGGGGTACTATTCATGGGATGGATGTACAAGCAGTTTTTATTTAAATGTCATAGGACAGGGTAGGTCCAGCAGGCTGGAGAATTGCGGTTCCTAACAAGCCAGCCTCAGTATGATAGGTATTCACTATATTAACTGTGTCTTTCAGATGAAGTCCCCTCCTGCTCCACAGACACTCAAATCATTCTGCTAGTCCTCTGTCCTTGAAGTCACACACCAAATGGGGCTACTGGTTTCTAAACTCTACCTACCAGGTAGAGTCTGATGGATGAGTTGCCAAACAATGTCTTCAAGAACCTAAAACTATTTTTCTCCCACCCATAGTTTGGTTTGACTTTAGGAAAGATCCGGTACTCCCTCCAAACCTCAGGTAAAAGCACCTGACTCACCTCTTCCTTCATGGGATTAAAACAAAGCAAAGCAACACAACAACAAAAGCATTCTTGGATGCAAACCTCCTTAGAAAACATAAAAGGGCCATGGAAGTAGAGGAAGTTAGAGAAAGCGATTCATACAAAGGTACATTTTCTTGTTCCTGGACTATGTGTGACCACATTCAGAGCTGTAAGGGACCCTGGGATAGGCCATTGTTCCCTCAGAAGGAAGACACAGGCGCGTCTAACTGGTTCCAGCTGTTGGGCAGTAGTGCTCCTTGGGGCCCAGGAGATATCTTAGCGGTCCACAGTAAAAGTTCTTATTTTACTTGAAAGCACAGATTTCTCCACCCATCACCACCCCCAGAATTTGTAATCTAGATTCAAAACCACATGTAGTCATGCCGATCATTTTTTTCTGAGATTGTCAAACTTTTTGCAGCTAATTATCAGTTGGAGTCAGTGTAACGAAACCTACGTTTCCATGCTGGATTTTATTAAAATGCCTCTGATATCAGCCAGGGGCTGTGGTAAGGGTGCTGCTAGTATGTACAGTGGGTTTTTTGGGTTTTTTTGTTTTTTGCTTTTCTCTTTGAGGAAAGCCCTGGCAGGCTTTGTAAATCAGTACTATTAACTGGGGTGGTAGAAACTTACCGTAATGAGCGCTATCTCTCCCACATTTGAGAAATAATGAGCTATTTCCTGGATTTTCAATTAAGGCTTTTGGGGGCTATGAAGGGGAAAAAAAACTGGGTGTATAGTAAGTATGCTAAGGGACAAGCATGAGTAATGGCAGTTCAGAAGATCCTCTAAGCTGATGCCTTATAGCTCAGAAATCTGCACTTACTGACATCTGAAAATCTAGCTTCCATGACTACTATAATGAATACTCATAAATGCAGAAAACACAGAAAAACTCACTTTAAACTCTATGGATCTGGTTTAAGACTTAGATCGTCCCTGGATGTTGGAGTAGGTGAGAAAAACTTGTATACCCCTCAGTGTCTTTTTATCATTTGCACTGAAAACTCAGCTTCCTCCTGCATATGATCTGCTGGGCATGGAGAGTAAGGAGAAGGAGGGAAGGAAAACAGATGGTGTCCTAGCATCATCTTAGGACTTCTGAGCCTATCAATATAGACAATTCTAGAAGAGGTCATTAGATTCGAGCATATCCCCCAAATCACTCTCATCTGTATCGACCCCTCTCTCTTTCCATCCCTGGCCACAGAGAACTCAGTTTCCCTCCTGTTTGAAGCTATTCCTTCCTCAGCTTCACCATCTTCCTGTTGTATTCACATCTTAATCACTCCTGCTTCTTGCCTCTACAGATGTGCTCAAGTCCCCTCCAGCCTAAGGGTGGAAGATTCCTCTCTTTTCTTTTCATCATGGCTGGATTTCTAAAACGTAGTACCTGCACACTCTTGAGCAGTCACCCACTGCGATCTGGTTTCTTCTATCATCCCTCTCCCCAAAACGGATAGGAATCACCATGTACCTTCTACTGGCCACATCCTAAAAAGCTCTCTTCAATGATTATTGTAATTGATCTTTCTGCTGCTGTGATTATTTTTCACACTGATGCTTCTAACCATCTTTCTTTCCACCAGTTATATAATACTTTCTTCTTCTTCTCCTGTGACTTCGATTGCTTTCATTAGTTTCCACTGTCACACTTTTTTTTTTTAATGGCTCTTTAAATATAGGACCATCACGAAATTCCATCCTCACTTTTCTACAATATGAGTTTCTTCATCTGCAAAGAAAGGGTGATGTTGCTGGTGGGAGTGTGCAATGATGCAGCCACTTTGGAAAACAGCCTCTTTGTTAACGGTTCTCAAAATGTTAAACATAAAGTTACCATTTGACTCAGCATTTCCGCTCCTAGGTGCATACTCATACACCCAAGAAAAATAAAAACACATGTGGACAAAAGAACTTACATACGATTGTTCATAGCAACATGATTCATAATAATGAGAAGTTTGTACAGTACAAAGGCCCATCAATTAGTAAATGGATAAATGAAATGTGATATATACATATAATGAAATATTCGTCATAAAAAGAAATGACATACCAATATATGCTACAGCATTAATAAACTTTGAATAAATGCTACAGTATAAATGAAGGGAGTCACAAAAGATCCCAATTATATGAAATATCTTGCATTGAAATTTTTATTGTCTTAAAACAGCAAAAATTTACTACTTCTCATAAGTCTGTGGATCAACCATGTGGTTCTTCTGTCTCAGGTAGTAATGGAAGGGCTGGAAGGTCTGAATGTCCTTCTTCTCATGGCTAGCAGTTGGTGGTGGTCACTGGCTGTGACCATCATCCAGGGGTTCAGTTCGTCTCTGCGTGGGCCTCATCACATGGCTGCTTGAGCTAACTCTTAACATGGTACCTGAGCTTCAAAAAAAAAAAAAAAAAAAAAAAAAGCATTCTGAGTTGACAAACCCAATCTGCAAGCATTTATCGAACTTTCACTTTTGCATCATGTTTGCCAATTCCTATTGGCCAAAAGTAGTCATTTGGCCAAGCCCAGAGTCCAGGATAGAAAGGCTGACACAAAGACTTGAATGCTAGGAATCATGGTTTACTGAAGACCACCAAAGTAACAAAGTGACAAGCTTTATTAGACAAAAATGACAAGTAGTATTGGGTAAGTTTTTAGAGAACAGATGAGAATTTTTCTTCTCTGACCAGCTCATTATTTTGGTGCTTTCTCTGTAGAGCACTTACAAGACATAGAAGGTAAATTTATTCAGCAAATGTCAAACTAAATGCCTGGCCCTTCAGTAGGTGCTGGAAATACTTTACCAAGATAAGACTAAATCTGTTTTTAAGGAGCTTACGATCATGTCGAGGAGACAGGTATGCAAATATGCAAGTACAAAACAGTATGATAATGCAATAAAAGTATATCTCCTCAAGCCAAAATTGGAGCTCAGAAAAGGGAACTCCTACATGTGTGTAAGCAGGAGAAGCAGGCTTTTTTTTTTTTTTTTTTTTTTTAGCTAAATAAGGACAAGGGAATTAAAGTCTAGGCAGGGTAAAACAGCATATACCATCATGAGTCCTTGTTAGAATTATAGTACAGTGCTCTGGTCTGTTAAAGGGGTAAGTGTGTGTGTGTGTGTGTGTGTGTGTGTGTGTGTGTGTGTGACCTGATGCTTAGAAGATACAGTTGGACAGATATGTGGAGACCAGATCAAGAAGGATCTTGTATTCCATGCTAAAGTGTTCCAGGCCCACATGACCACCGCATGGGGGATGGGGATCCATGGAAAAGTTCAGAGGAGCAGGGAGACTGGATGTGTGCGTTATGCACATTGGCCAACTCTGCATCCTGCCTTGGTTTTTTTTTTTTTTTTTTTTTGCTCCATGCCATTCTTGCAGCATGACTCAGTGCTTCCATACATTCCTCCAAAAGAACAATCTCCTCCACAAATCATTGGTGAGAAATGTAGATTTTCTCTGCATTTGCCCAATGCAGATATTTCTACATCCCTACGGAAAACTGAAGGTTTCGCATGTGAGACTGCAGAGGGAGCCCCATTTGAGGATGCACACAATCTGACTCCCCAGAATTTCCGTTCTGCCCAGTCTCCCCTTTGGCTGTCAGCAGGGTCCTCATCTCCCTCTGGCATTTTTAAAGACTTTGCCCTGCAAAGCCTTTAATTTCCTCTGACCCCATGTCTTTATTAAGAATCATGCTTGTCTCCTTCTTGATCTCATCATCTCTTTCTCTTTCTCATCCAGAACAAATGAGTGCTACCCTAACACTTCCATTTCTATCGCCTCACTCGGCGCAAAATGACCTGCCAATGTTGATATCTGTGCACACTTTAAAAGGCATCAGAGAATATTAATTACATAAATAAAATGTCAGTATGTATTTCTGATATAGCTTTAAAATCTCCTTTTGAAAGCAATATGAAGAATGGATTGGGTTAGGGACAGAGTGAGACTAAACACAGAGAGACCAATAAGTAGGAGATTGCATTAATATAGGAAAACTCTGTGGAGAGGCTGAAATAGGGGCTGTTGAGATGAAGGTAGAAGGGGCAGATGTGATAGTGATTAGGAGGTAGAATTGAATGAACTTGGCCATTAATTTAGCCCATAACGTTTACTAAAAATAGCAGTGTCCCTCTCACAAGTAAAATAGGATTTGTTAGGATATGGGACTCTTTGTTGAGCCAGACCTAGGAAGAGAAGCCACAGTCATAGAGACTTAGTTGAGATGTTGCTATGGCGATCCTCTTAGCTTCCCACCTCAGTCATGCTGCAAGTATCAGGTGTGACAAACATTATAAAACTGATTTTTGAAAATACCAGATCTCACACATCCAAACATGTGTTGGCCTTTAAGTCACCACAGGCAACTGTCACTTATTCCAACAATAGTGTCATTGTCGAAATCCTTTCTAAACTCCTCTTTGGCACCTGCATTTGGAGCCAGGATATGAGACACTTAATAGTCTGGCCTCATTACTTGGTAGTGATTTTTTACTTTTCCTCCGAATAGCTTCAGTCACTGTGAACATTCAAATTGCTTTCCAGACACGAAGACTAAACCTTTAACTTAGGAAAAGAAATTGACCCACGAGGACAGAAGAGCCTTAGCTAAGTAAGGTTCATGGTTGCAAAAAAGACCACAGTCAACAGACTTGTCATGAATAGATGCCGGAGCCAGTCCTCCCTACCTCTTCACTTCCAACTTCCTGAGCCCCACACATCATCAGAAGGCGGTCCGGGCAAACTCTCCAGGTGTGACACTTCATTGCTGGGATGTGAGAAGCAAAAGGGATCCAGAGAAGAGGAAAGGACACAGAAGCCCGGAAACGAGCTTCCTTCAGAAAATGCCACTGCCTTTTTTTCTACAGAATGAGGCTGAAAAATGTGTTTTCTGTTAGAAGACCCTGCTCGTCTCCAGGATCTGCTTACTAGGCAAAGGTGGGCATTTCAGAGAGGTGCAAGCTCAGGAGGAAGTCCAAGTTTGTTCAGTGGGCTGAAAAAACATTCCTAGTTGTTTAAAAAAAAAAGGAGGGGGTGGGGAGAAAGTATCAGAAACTGTAAGCCATTAATGAGTAAATGTGTTTAATACATGCGGAGTGACAATGCCAAACAATAAAATGTGCTCAATTAGCATTCAATTAATGCTCAGGAAAATCATGGAGATCTGTTGTTTGTTTGTTTGTTTTTTAGTAGAAAAACAGATAGAATATAAACTACTATATACTGGCCACAGATTCTACTTCTTCCACATAGCTGCTAATTTCAGATGAATGCCTTTTATTTATTTAACATGGATGTATACAGTACTGACCATGTCTCAGATAGTGTAGAATAAATACTAATTCATTCAATCCTTATACTAATCTTATGAGCTAGGCATTCTTATTTTTATCTCTATTTTACAGATTAGAAAATTGGGGCCTAGGAAGGATAAATAAGTTGCCCAAGGTCCTTCAGCTAATATAGCGTAGGGATTGTGTTCTCAAACACCACAATCTTCTGCCTTTCGAAATTCAACTTTGGCCACTTTTTTTCTCCTCATAAACATTACTTTTCAAAAAAATGTTAGATTTATAGAAAAATTGTAAAGATAGTTCAGAGAGTTCCCATCTACCCACACCTAGTTCCTCTTATTTTTAACATCTTATGTTAGTATCATACATTTGATACAATTAATGAACCAATGTTTATAAATTATTCTCACCTGAAGCTCATACTGCATTCAGATTTCCTTACTTGTTACCTGGCGTCCTTTATCTATTTCAGAATCCCATTCAGGACACCACAACACATTTGGCTGTCATGTCTCCTTAGGTTCTTCTTGACTGAGTTTCCCAGACTTTTCTTATTTTTGATGACGTTGACAGTTTTGAAGAGTACTAGTCAGGCATTTTATAGAATGTCTCTCAACACGGTTCTACATAATGTTTTTCGCCGATTAGATTGGAGCTGCGTGCTTTTGGGGAAAAGATCACAGAGATAAAGCGCTATATTTATCACGTTATATCAGGAGTACAGACTAGCAACATGACTTAACACTGATGACCATGGTCATCCGGCTGATAATTCCAAAATCTCTTTTAAATCTGAGTCTGAGTCTGATGCTTCCTTTGACTCTTCAGACTATGTCTTTCCTTGCCTTTTAGCATGCTCTATAATTTTTTTTTTTTTTTTTTTTTTTTTTTTTTTTTTTTTTTTGGTAAGAGGCTGGATATGTTGTATCAGGTAATAGGAACAGAGGTAAATAGGACTTTTGTGAGGATTCGTGTTAATCTGGCTACAAATCAGGCTGTGCATAGTATTTGCTGTCGCTGTAGGTGCCATTGGCTGCAAATTCTTCTGCCGTCCTTGTTTTGTGTCCCCTGTTGAAGCCCTGTTTGGGCTTCCCTCAGAACTCTCCAGATTTTGGGGTGGTGGTTACCCCTGCAACCTCAACTCTCTGATGGGTCTAAGAAAAGTCATTGATTTTCGTTTGTTCAGCGTTTTTGTTCTTGTAAGGATGGGGGTGATAACTTCTGAGCATTTTATATGTTGGAGCTGAAAGCAGAAGCCTTCCCAAACATTTTTAAGAGCAGAAAACTTTTTCAAATGAAATTGTGTGTAACTAAGGTGGGTCTCCTCATTGTCCAGGGCAATTTGAGTACTGGTGCTGGAGTATTTCCTGTCTATACTTCCATGGTCTTATTGTGTACCTAGGGGCCTCCTTCCTAGCCATGCTGTGTTTTAGGAGATTTACAAGTATCCTAGGGCATTAAAAACTGGGTGCCCATATGAGGAAGTAAGGATGGAGCTCAGCAAAATTTTGTGCATGGGCAGGAATTTTTTTAGCTGGAAAATCCGATAGAAATAGTCAGACAGGTAATGGAAAAACGCCCTGTACTCCCACCCCCTCACAATCAGACATTAATGGGAAGAAGAGTTGATGTGGTTTCTTCCAAGCGATGGTGGTTCACATTGCCCATGAAAGGAACACAGATGGTTCTCAAGCTCTGGCTTGGCCCCCGCAAAACTCCTTGGAGCTGGTCATTTTCTATGTGTCCTTCACCCCCTCTGTCACGGTTCAGTCCTCTCGTCTAAAACTTCAAAGCATTCTTCATGATCATGTCCCATCTTCCTTCAGCCCTGTTCTAACCCACTGACCCTCAACTAGTCTCCTGAGGATGGTGGAGTGAGTGCCCTTGGTCTTCCTACATCATCTACAGCTCATGTTCTTGCAAAAAGTCTCCATTCTGCCCCTGAAGTTCTGATTATTAAGGATCATTTCTTTCTTTTGGTAAAATGGCTTCACAAAGCAGAAGTTATGGCTTTCTAAATTGGTATTTTTCTGATGCAGGCTTTGACAACTTGAAGTTACACTGAAAATTGACAGTTTCTCTCTTAATTTTTGCTGTAACATTCTCAATACTCCATGAGGCAATTTAGGTGCTTTGGACTAGTTCGGGAAAGTGTTATGAATTCATACAAAGAGGTATTGGAACAAAAACAAAGATAACTATTTTAAGATATTTTTTCTCTATATTCCTTTGGAGGCTCTGTGTGTGTGTGTGTGTGTGTGTGTGTGTGTGTGTGTGTGTGTGTGTACAAGTTCTGGTTGAACTGAATAAAGGGATCCAAGAGCTCTGCATACCTAGCCTTCTCCACAACTCACCCAGTCCACTGAAACCACTCTTACAAAGGTCACCCTCATGTCACCAAATCCAGTGGTCACTTCTTGGTTTGGTGGTCAGTCAGTGGTCAGTCCTCTTTCTTGCCCTGTCAGCAATATTGGCCACAGCTCATTACTTTCTCTTCCTTGAAAAAGTTTCCCCTTAGTTTTCAGCATGCCACTTTCTCAGACTTCCTCCTAATTTGCTCTTTGTGCCTTTAAGCCCCCTCTCCTGGGTTTTTCCCTTCACTTCTATTATTAAATGCTGACACGCCCAGGGCCCTGTCCTTGTCTTTTGTATACACTCCTTCCCTACTTGAGCTCATTCAGTGTCATGACTTTCAACACCATCTCTAGACTGATAACTCCCTAAACTGCATCTCCAGCCCAGACTGCTCCTCTTGACTCATAAACCAAGTGCCTCACACCATATCGCCACTCGATATTGAAAATAACAGGTTCAAAACCAAACTCCTGACCTCCCCTCCCAATCCTCTCCTCTTTCCATAATTCCACATCTCCATAAATGGCAATTAATTTTTCTAGCTTCTCAGACCATAAGCCTTGGCTCGGCTTGCTTTTTCTTTCACCCCACATTTCATCTGTCCGCATATCCTGTTAGTGTTACTCCACATCTGATTGTTTCTCTCTCGCTGTTCTTACCCCGGTCCAGGTTGCCACCAGCTCTGGCCTGGATTTTTCACAAGTCCCTCATTAGCTCCCTACTTCCCCTCTAACATTCCATAGCTTGTTCACCGTACCTTAAAATGCAAGTCAGATCTTCCTGTCTTTCACCGAACCCTCCAGTGATCCCCCTTTTTATTGATCACCCCATTTTGAGTCCTTCCCTGGCCACTTTACTTAGCACAGGACCACTGTCTCCTCGTGTCCTTACCCTGTTTATTTTCTTTTTAGCATTTCTCCTTGTCTGACATATTATATATTATTGCTTACTGCCGGTC
Organism: Eonycteris spelaea; assembly: GCA_003508835.1. Taxonomy (NCBI): domain Eukaryota; kingdom Metazoa; phylum Chordata; class Mammalia; order Chiroptera; family Pteropodidae; genus Eonycteris; species Eonycteris spelaea. The sequence goes on from PUFA01000023.1 coordinate 5,868,211, forward strand.
TCTCTTATTAGAAAGTAGACTCAGTCAGAGCAGGAACTTTGCTTAGATTCATTTGCTACTCTAAGTCTGGTGCTTAGAACAATGCCTGGCACCCAGCAGCAGCTTAATAAATAATGAATGAATGAATCCTGTGAAGATGCCCATGAAGCACTTTAATGAAACTCTAAACCCCTAATTCTTCTATTTTATAGATCAGGACCTGACCCTGCAACCGCCCACCCAAAGAAAAGTAACTTGCCCAAGGTCACTCAGCAGTCAATGGCAAGGCAAGGTCCAGATTCTGGTTCTCTCATTTCCTAGTTCTGGCCTCTCTCCATACATGTCCCAACAATAGTGGAAGGAATGGATGTCAGCTTCTGCCTATTGGCTGACATTATGAAGGTCATGTTTCAAAAATTTACCCCAAAACTGAAGGCAGAGAGGCTAGCCAGGAAGCTGGGGTTGTGGTACCACCAAGAGGGACATGTTGAGAACTTGACTCTCTACTGATTGCGGGAGTCAAGAGGAAGGGCAAAGTCTGGGAGAGTTTGTGAAAAAGGAAAAGCTTGTTGAATAATAGAAGGTAGTGCTTAAAGAAATGAAAAAACTCAAAGTGATTTCAAGGCGAGGGTCTCATGCTTTATTTATCTGCGTATTCTCCATAAAAGTATTTAGTATATGATGGGCATACCACAAATATTTGTTGTTGATCACAGTTAATGAGACAGACCCAACAGATCATAATTCGTGGCTGTTCCAATGAGTCAGACTCACTCTCTGGGTGTAATGGGCAAGAAAACAAAAAGGGTTCAATAAACCTGGGTCAGATGTCACCATCCTTACTTAGGAGCCAGATGACTCTTGGGCAGAAAGCTATTGTCTCCTCAACATTATAAAAGTGGGAAAAATATGAGAGGGATCTAGACAGAGAAAGAAAAGGGTAAGGGGAGGGACTAAATATAGTTGTGTTTATATTGTGCTATCTTATCTTAGCTCAATGGTTAGCCCATGGGAAGCCCTCAATAAATGATCACCTTTACTTATTGTCTCATTGGCTTCTGTCTTCTTTTGAAATCTATGTCCCCTCATTTCTGGAACTGCAATGTTGAGTTCTCAGCTCCTCTTATCTCCCTGTTCTCAAGAGGATTTAGAGAAGAGAGTGAGGGTTCCTGTTATTCAACTTGGGATTGGCCCCCACCTCTGACCTGGGATTGATTTGGTCTCAATCCACGTAGCTGGCAGCTTTGTTATGAGGGCCTGGGTAGTTTTATAAATGCATAAATCACATCAGCTCTGCTAAATAGTCATGAGAGTAACTCAGGAGCCCAGATGCGAATTACATACCAAGAGTGAGGTTGCTATTAGTGCTTCCACGTGGTGACAACTTGCCTGCATTTCCATACATTCCTCTAACACTTTGTTAATATCGCACCTTTGACAATGCCCTTGATTCTGGAGAAATAACCGTTAGAGCCTCATCTCTGGGCTCAGAAGAGGTGGGAGGGCCTCGGTGTTCCAGCTTGAGAACAAGAGAAAACCTGTGTTTCTATCCTGTGCTTGCTCACAGGAGCAGCCCACATTTGCCCTTCACAGAACTGTATGCTGTCCCTATCTGAGGCTGCCAGCTTCAGAGGTTAAGTCTCCAAGACTAAAGAAAAGCGGGGACTGGAAGAATTCTGGAAGGAGTCCAGGACTGCCTGGGCAAGCCAACCCAAATAATTCAGGCAAGCAAAAATGTGCTTGGGCCTGACTGGCTGTCTAGACTATCACGATTGTACACAGGTATGACCTTGCACTTCATTTGGCCCGTGCCTGTCAATGAGTGTCTCAGAAATGCAATGAGAATGAAGGATTTCAGTGTAAATAATTTGCTTAGGAAATGAACCTAGAGTATCCTGGTAGGAAATGGGTGTGTGCAGTGAGATAGAGAATGGAAAGACGCTCATAAAGGATGCCTTGTTCAGCTAGTGACCACTGTAGGCGACCGTGACTCAACCCTTCTGGGTGACTACTGTATTCACCGTAGAAATGCCCCCAGAATCACACCCCAGCAAGAGGGCGAAGAGGATGAGGTGTTTATCAATCATCAACTCTCCTAGGTCATGAGTTGAGGGCACATTCAGCCCTCTGGGAATATAGAACTAGCCTCATCCTCTCAGGCTAAGAGCCACAGGGACTGCTCAGTAAATAGCCTTTTGCTCATGGAGGAGAATTTCTAGGGCATGTGGACAGGGCATTGCAAATATCTCTGGCCAGCGAGTCAAAACACAAAGCTCCCTTAGTCTAAAGAGTTGATCACTCAGATTCTACCCCATTCCTGCCAGAGGTTGTTGAATCATGGTCATCAAGATACAGAAGTTGGGAACTTGGCAGATGGTTTCTCCGTCTGCCAGGAATGCCTTCTAAATGATCTATTGAGTGCTTACGATGTGCCAGGCACTTAAATCCTCTCATTTCAGTTTATAACAACACTAGGAGGTGAGAACTGTTAATATTATCACTCACGTTACGTAGATGAAGTAACTGAAGCACACAGAGTCTGGGAACTTGCCCAAGGTCACATAATCAATGAGGAATGAAGCCAAGATTTGAACCCAGTCTGTCTGACTCAGGAGCTCAGACCCCGCTCTCTGTGCCTTCCTGCTAATGTCCTCACACAGCCGGTATCAGGGCTCCATCAGGCCCCGGTTGGCTTGCTCTGCTCTCAGAACCGTTTGTTAACAAACCTGTCGGTCCTTAGGCTGAAAAGCTGTTTCCCTATTTGCATCCTGCTCCTTTGAAGCTGGAAGAAAGATGAAAGGAAATTGGCCTTTGCAGAGCTGCTGCTGGGCGCTTCCCCATGCTTGCCATGCTCAGGGTGGCCTTGCGAGGTTGGGGGTCAGGACCTTCCCACGTCACAGGTAAAGAATCCAAGTGGGGTTCAGAACAACGAAGTCACTTGCCCACACCCCAGCACTAGAGAGGCAATGGGCTGAGATGGATAGCGTGTAGGCTGCAGAGTCAGCTGCGGTGTTGGCTGTGAGTCAAAATTCAGGCCAGGCTTCCTTCTTCCTGATTAGAGGAGCTGTTCCCTGCTTGGGATCTACACCCATGTTCTACCAAAGCACTGAGGACATCTCACTGCACAGCACTGGTTTACAACTATGCATCTTCTGATGATCTTTGAAACCCCAATTAAAATAATGATGTGTCGAACTAATGTACGACACATAAATGAGACAATAAATGAGAAAATGAATGAACGGGGCCTGAGTTCAATTCTTGACACTGTCATTTTTCCATTGAGGCTTTGTACCCCGAGTGACCTGGATTTACCTTTCCTGGAATAGGCCTCACTGCAGAGACAGTCCAGACCCCAGGCTGGGTCTTGCCCAGCAGGAGGCCCCACTGGACTCTCCCATGCCTCCTCACTCCTGCTGCCCTGTGAGTGGCTTCTCCCTCATCCCCCTACCCCCTTTAAAGCTTACTTTGCCTTTTGTCTCATTCCTCAAGGTCTAGAAAAGTGACCAAAGCTTCTCTGACCAATCTATTCCTACTAAAGTGCTAATGGCCGCTGCGAGCTTAATGTACTCCCTTTGCATAGAAATTTATATTTTGAAAAGAAACAGTTCAACATCATTGTTAGCTCAGCAGGATAACAAATATAATAATATTTACTTCATTGCTACTACATGCCAGATACTATTTTAAGTGTAATACAAGATTAAGCCTCATACTAATTATATAAGGTAAGCTGTTAGAATAGACAAACTTCCATTAAACGTCTTCCCACTAGCCTGTCATTGGTCTTTGAAACCTTATAATCTGGTGGTCCTTCAATCAATGAATTGCCGCCACATACTCTGGCACATCATAGGTGTGTGGGTTCCCCAGAAGTGGACTCTAACACAGAGATTCAAGTGGAGGTAGTTCATTTGGGAGAGAGGTGCAAGAAACACTGGTGGGGGATGGAGAGATATGTCAAGGAAGGGAAGGCCACCTGTAAAAGGGTGTGTTATCAGACCAGCTAAAACTGTGGGCCATTGGGGCTCAATCCCATGGGGGACCAATGGGAAATGGTGTAGAAACCGTCCCTTACTGTTAACCCACCCCAAGAGTACAGGGGCTGAGGTGTTTTATAAGTAAACTCTCATTAGCCATTGGTGGGGAACTGCTCCCAGGTAGCACTAATTCCTTACCACTTCATCGATGAGTGAGAATAGCTTTGGAGGAATCCCTCAGGTAAAGAGCGACAGGGACTGGCAGAGGAAGTTGGCCGAAGTGCGTCAAAGTGATAAGTCATGAAGTATATGAACAGACACCAACAGCATCTGCTACAGTGTTTAATAAATACCATTGTTAAATGAATGAATGAATGAATGAATGAGATGAAGTGAGATGAGATGAGATGATGGTAGTGATAGGAGGCAAAGATACCCTGATTTTTGTTGGTTTGGTATAACTCTTGGGCTTTGTTGTCACCTTAGTGATTCTCCACCCTTCAGGATACTCTATCACAGAACACCCTGGGTGTCTGATTTTGTCAGTAGCAAGAGGAAGACACTTTACAAAAGTCCTGGGAACATGGACAGAGTTCTGGTTTGGAATTGTTCGACCCCACGTGACATTTGCCATCATACATCTGAAGCTTTCATCGCAGAATGCCAAGGCCACTGCAGTAGCTATCGGGAAAGCAAAAAGGCCTCAGAGAGCAGATGTCATCAGTTTTTCACTTTTTCACTAGTGAATCCAACCATAATTCCAACCTTGGTAACACAAGGACAGTGGAAACTATGTGCAGCACATGTTTGGATTAAATTCTCTGTTGATTTCTTTTGATTTATAGGTTAAAACTCAGCCAGTACAAGTCTTTCCCCCACCCTACCAATTTCTGTCTTGACCTAAGTGTTCAATATTTTGTCAAACTACGATTTTTTGTTATAGCAATTTTTGTTCATAAAAATGATTAAAATTTCAAAAAGCCCTGCACAAGATGGAAGGTAGTTTTTCTGTTTTTGTTCCAAGAATTATTCACATTTCTGAATTAACACAGCTCCAGGTCCAGAGAATCATATGATCTCACTGCTCTTAAACACAGATTTCTCATATTAATTTCTTCATATGTCAAACCAGAAAATAGAGCTTCAGATCCATAAGCAACGTATGTGGGTATGGCGCTGGGGTTAATGACAAGAAACAGCTGTGATATAATCTTCTCTGGAAAAACCTACCTTCCTTGAGAGAGATTCCATCTTCCTTTCACCTTCTATTCCTTTTCTTTCTCTTTCTGTTTCTTTTCTTCCTCCTTCTCCTCTTCCACTTTCTTTTTCTTCCTTTGGTTTCCAGGTGGAGCTTCCTTTCCGTGTGTGTGTGTGTGTGTGTGTGTGTGTGTGTGTGTGTGTGTGTGTGTGTGAGCCTAATACACCTCACATCTCAGGAAGAAGAGTGCAAGAAGACATCAGCAGCTTTGAGAAAACGCAAGCAAATTTTTGGTGCTCTTGACGTGACATTGTCCACCATTCACTGTTAACTCTGCATCCTTGATTGAACCCTGACTTGATACAACCTACAATCTTGGAGGAGTTACAAAAGATATTTCCATAAAAAGAGTCATCTCCCAAGGAGATGAAGTGAGGTGCTGATGTGAGCAGTGGAAGACGGTAGGTGTTAGGTCTGAAAGTGCAAAAAAGAATGACATTCAACTGGGGCTAAAAAAAAGATAACTAAAAATAGACTGAATCCCTCAACTCCTCCATTTAAAAAGTAATATTTCTTATTTTCACAAAGATTTCAATTGTTGTTTATATCCCACATTCTCACGGACATTTTTTTTTTTTTGTCTATTAAAATATGCCAATCATGCCCAGCATGTTAGACAGAGACATAATTATGGAGTAATTCGGAGCTGTGGACTCCGAAACCAGGCATGCTAGAATTGTACCCACAGAAACACATAAATGGTAGGTGAACTCGGGGCCACCTGAATTGGAGGACTTTCTCTGTCCATTTTCATCACAGCCCTTTTAGCACTTGAGATGGCACTCGGATTCTAACGTGGCCTAAGATCATAGTCAGTTTTCAAGCGATTCAGGAGCTGTGACATTCTCCTTCGTTTCTGGATGCCTTTTCATTCTCTAGCAAAGTGTTATCAACCTTTTTGTGGCATAGTCTACTGATCGCTGTCCAAGAACCTGGGTTCCACATGATAGAAATAAAAAGCCAACTTTTTTTTTTTTAGCAAAAAACTGTGTAGGTTTCCAGACATTCCATTACCGTATCGTATCGATCATTTATTTTAAGTGTTCAGGATATAAATGTTGTAATAGCGACATTGGGAATACATTGTACTGCTCTGGCCTTTAACATAAGGAAATAGAAAGAGAAATTCTGTGTAGATCTGGAAATAGTCTTGGGCACATGGCATATAAATTTACTGCTGAGACTTAAATCAACCTTGTAATTCGTGTCTTACTTGTAGACAGACATGGAGATCAAGGGGCAATTAATTATGAGTAATTTTTCTGAAATAGAAGCCTGTGTCATACTGTATCCAACTAATTGTTTCAACCGCCTGGTGTTACACATTCCACTTTTGAGAATCCTGGTTCATGGAAGGGCTCTTATCCCCTCAGGAGGCCTTCGAGGCAGGTGGGCTCGAGGACAGACAGAAGCAGACACATCCCAAGCACCAGAAAGTATATTTATAATATTACATGGGGCGAATTCATCCCTTGGGATTCTTTGATTGCAGGCAACAGAAACAAGCTTTGTCCAGACCTTTTTGGAGCAAGGAATAGCAAGCAGTTCTAAGAATCTAAGGTAGAGCTGGAGAAGGGGACTGGGGCGTCTACAGAGCAGACAAGCTCTTCAGAGAGCCATTGTCTGCTTCATTGAACTGCAGCCAATTCCAGTCTTCAGTCACTCTGCACCAGACTCAGATCCAGGGAGAGGGGTCAACAGCTATGCTTAAGTTTCAGGCATCCCTGGCCAGAGGCGAGTGGTTGTCAGACCCTTAAGAATACACAGTTAAGAGAGGAATGGTTTCCGAAAGAAAAATCAGGATGTTCTGACCAGGTAGTGATTTCATGGTGTCACGAAAAGATGAGCCTTATGGTACTTGCCACTGACACAAGCAATAGGATGGCTCGAGGACAAACCTCTGCTATCGGTGTTATTCTTCCTACTCCTCTTTCTCTACTCAGTTCCCCTGGCTTTGGGCCTATACCCAGACCAAGAAGGTATTTTTATTTCCCAGAGCTCTAGCCATTTACTGTCTGACGTGTGCCACACGAAGAAAGTTATCAAAGGGAAGCCAAATGACCGATGAGACAAAATGTCCCAGATACCTCTCGCCATCTAGATCCCAGTTACAAGAAGTCTGTAAAGGTTCATTATCTAGGCAGAGAAATCACCCCACAGGAGTTTTCTAAGACAGTTGAGGTTTTGTTTGTTTGTTTGTTTGTTTGTTTGTTTTTGCTGCCTAACAACAGCTCAATTCTCAACCCCAAATCGCTTCCCTCCAGTCCAATGCATCTTTTGGCCCCAATCCGGGCTCCCACTGATATAGTTCCTGATATCTGGATTAGCCTCACAGCCAAGTCAATGAGTCAGTTTTCTGAGTCTCTTCAAATCCTCAGAGATTTCCCTCCAGAAGCTTCCAACAATTCCCTGAGGACAAATGAATATGTCTGAACATCTAGTTAAGTGTACGCTATGGGAGCATTTGTACATAGATTCATTTATCTGCCTTTGTCCTGTCTCCTGTTTTAGATCAGAAGAGCCCAGAGAAGGTCACATCTGGTTTGTTCTTCCACCTCTCTCCACAGTATCTCACAGTTGCACGCTCAACCAATGCCAGTAACAAACTCACATAAATAACATGGTGAAAAGGCAACACATTAGGCCTGGGTTCTAGTCCTAGTTTTACAGTTTGCTAGCTGAGTCACCACGGGCAAGCCGTTCAACCTCACCGAGCCTCTGTCCTCTCATCTTTGCCAAGGTGGCTGTGACCCATTCCAGATTTATGTTTAAGGCTGTTGTATGCTCAAATGAGAGAGCCTATATGAAAGTGGCCTATATAATCTCAGCTATGGACATGCTACGTGGTTATTAGGTTGCCCAAACATGACAGAGACAATCCGAATGAAAACCAGATTATTCAGCCAGCCCTGGTGATGCTGGCACTTCAGGTCTCTGGGAACAGTGTCTCATGTTCACGCATTCTGGGGAACATTTCAGCTAGGAGGCCACAAAGCAGAGGCCCTGTCATTTTATTTTGAGCACAGCAACAAGTGCATTAAAAACAAGGCCTGCTGAACGCCGCAGCGATGAAATACTTCATTAGAAGATGTTAAGGAGTCAGGCTCTTCCTTCCTCAGCAGTATTTCTCTAGCGTCTCTTTTTCCATCTGTCCCCACCACGAAGACCCTTGTTCACACCCGGCCCATTTCCTGCCTGGATCCCAGCCACCTTCTACTGCCTGAGTTTCTATCTCTTGCCTCCTGGCCCCACTTCAGTGCCAGAAAGTCCAGGATGTCCCTTCTCAATTCGACTTGGAGTGGCTTCCTGGTTTCTGCCCCACCTGCCTTTTCTGTTTAGAGGAATGAAGATCTTTAAAATTGCCTTTCATATCAGTCCAGCATTTCCTGTCATTCTCTCTTCCTCAATTTTGGATTTTGTTTGCTTTGCTTCCTAAAATTGCCTGCTAAGACCAAAAGCTCAAAGTGACTTCTTTACCTCCTGTTTTGTTCTTTTCTTTCTTTGTGTGTGTGTGTTTAACATAAATCAATTTCTCTGTCTCTGAAAACTAAAAGCTATATATATATATATATATATATCTCCAAAACCCCAGCACTGCAAGATGAGTCTGAAATCTTGGCAGAAAGTCCTAGGAGATTAACATGAAAAAGAACTCTTATCTTGCAAACATTTGTTGAGGCGCCCCATCATTCAGTAATCACCCCAGTGCTGAGTGTTCTGTTCTCTTGGTCAAAAACCGTGCAGGAGTTTTGCTCCCAGCTTTTCTCCTCCTAAACCTGGACCCAAATTCCTTTCTTTCTGACCATCTGGTCTCCTCATTTAACTTGGCCAAGCAGCTTGACAACTCTCCCCCACTGCGATGGCACAAAAGGAAGAAAAGGAGACCTGAAATCAGCCTGATACAGTCTCAGACTTCAATTCCATGCTACTTAAGGTGAAATAAACCATCAAAGTGATATATTAGGGAACTATGTGCAGGAAAGTCATGTTCATTCAAAACTAAAGGCAGGGAAGAAACAGATTTACAATAAATAGTTCTGGTGCTTTGGGAAGAAATGACTGGAAATTCTATCCTGCTGTGCCTTACTTCAAAATAATAATGGGCAACAGCATTTGTGTTCTTCTTTAGAGCCAATGGAGGGCTTTTATAGATGGGAGCACATCAAAGAATTGCATAATACTAATTTATATTTGACTCTATTTTCAAAGCTCTTTTAGATTGGACACCTCAATTCATCCTCTTCTATTTTTTGAAGGTAGATAAAGTGAGATTGATTCATTCCATCATTTACCTACTCAATCGATGTTTATTGGATCCTTATAGTATGGCCAGTACTATTCTAGATCCTGGAGTTATAAAGCATTGAATAAAACAGATGAAGTCCCTGATCTCTTGTTCTAATAGGAGAAAAAGACAATACGCAAATGTGGACAAATATAGAATATATCAGATGGGATAAGGTGGAAATAAAAGCAGGAAATAAAACTAAAGCAAAGTAAGGGGACTAGAGAGTTACAGGGGAGGATTATACTGTTTACTATCTGGCTTGTTGATGGTAGTGATACCTGAGCAGAGACCTAAGGAACTGAGTACCGAGATCAGCAGAAGCTGGGTTGGAGGGGGCAGGGGTGACGCTTCCAAGGCTCAGAGAAAACAGGCAGGAATGTGCTTGGCTTGTTAGAAAACTAGCAAGGAGGTAGGGATGGCTAAAGTAGAGTGAGCAAGGCAAAGAGAGGTAGGAAATGAGGTCAGAGAGATATGAGACACAAGACATGTAAGGTCCCATCGGACACTGCAAAGGCTCGGCTGAGTGAGTGGGAAGTTTTTCCACAATTTTAAGTAGAGTAACATGATCCAATTTGCATTTCGAAAGGGTTACACTGGCAGGGACTGCATAGCCCCCCAGTACCCATTTCGTCTTTCTTGCACAATAATGGAAAACCCAAATCTTCAGCTGGATGCATAGCATCCCAGAATAAATCCCCCAGCTTCTCCTGTAGGTAGAGCCACATGACTAGGTCAGGCCAATGGGTGATAAGCAAAAATACAGTGTAATGCTTCAAAAGGTCATGTCTAAAGGATAGGCAGTTTATCCCTTTTTACTTCTTTTTTACTCTGTCCTTCATCCTCTACCTGGAATGTAGATGTGATATGATGATTGGAGCTTAAGCTGCTATGTGAGGATGAGGGTCACTTCTCTGTGTGGAACAGTGATGAGTTGGAAGAAGCTTAAGTCCCCCCAAAGACTTGGGAGAGCAGACCCACACCTGCCCATACAAGCTGCCTCCAGATGTTTACTTTGTGTCTCTGTTTCTGGCAGCACAGCCTAGTCATACTTGGTACAATCTTTCTGACCATTGGTTAGAGAATAAATTATAAGTGGGACAAGGGAAAACACGAGGATAATCTCTGTTTTACGAATGAGAACACTCAGGCTTGAAGAAGTTAGGTGAAGAACGTTAGCGTCATGGTTAAAAGCGTTGGCTTTCACAGTCAGAAAGTTACACTTTCTCGCCTGTAACTTTAAGCAAGTTCCTTAGCCTCTCCAGGCCTTGGTTTTTTCATCTGTAATATGGGAATAACAACAATATCTACCTCAGACTATTATTGTGATTATTAAATAAAATAAATTATGTGAAAAGACCTGACAGGGCCTGGCACAGAGTGAGACTCCTCACCTGTTAGTTTCTTGTCCCTCCTTCTCTCCTCTCTATCTTTACGCACCTCTGGTCTATGCCCAGGAAAGAGCAATCTTTCCAAGATTAGTGTACATCCCACACTATTAAGAGGAAATACTTTTGTAAGTAAGGGAGAAAGGGAAGGAGAGAGAGAGGGGGGAGAAAAGAAGTCTTAGCACATGAATGCATATGATGGACTTTCAAGTTCTCAGAGGCTCAGAAGATTGTGAGCAGTGGCTCTGGACACACCGAAAGGCCAGCAACTCATCCTTCAGCCTACGGTCTGTGATGTTTTCTGTCCTCCAAGCTCTTCCTTTTCGGACCCCTTCTTTATTCTCCCCTTCTTTTTCCTTTTCCAAAATAAAAATAGGAATAGTGAAAAGTTTGGCCAATCATCTGCTTCTCAGGCTGTTTTTCTTTGAAGTGCCTGCACTTTTCAGTGACATGGCAGGAAGTTTTGAGACTGTGGAGAGCAGTGTGTGTCTGTGTGAGTGTGTGCGCGCACACCCTAAATCTGAGTCCCGGGCTTGGCAATGCAAAGCAGCACATACATGTTTCCTTTTTGGTAGCAGATTCTTTTCCTAATTATGTTTTTCTCAGGCTAATATTAAAATGAATCGGCTTCCTCTGACAACAGTAAGTGTAATAATAACAGGAAATGGCCCAGAATCATACAGTAATAAAAATAGAGCTGGAGGAGAAGCAACAAGACTCTTGAAAACATTTTTGCTGCCACTTTTTCCTCCCATTCCAACCCATCCATCCCACCTATCTATCCATCTATTCATTACTCAGAAAACAATGAGTCAATTCATAAAACTATGTTTAATATTGGCAAAATTAATGGGGAGCCTGAAAAGTTCAACTTTTCTTCTTATATCAGAAATTTGTAAAATATCAAATATCAAAAATTAGAGAAAAGTACACATATCAGTCTCTCTAAAACTGACTGTATTATGCCTAATATAACGCTTTTGTAAGAAAGGGTGAGTCAGAAGAATTCACTTCCATTAATTATATTCCACATTGAAGGCTCTGATAAGTCCTGTAAAAAAGCAACCTGGCTAAATCTAAACCAGTGAGGCCTGATGTATGTGACCACGAAACTTATTTTTTCTTTTTTCAATTACTAATTATGAACTTTTGAATTAGGGTTACAGAATACAAACTTTTTAAGGTGTTAGTTCTCAAGGGAATGCTCTACTTACGTTCTGAATGCTGCCTCCTGGGCACTTAGCCTTAGTATAATGCTCCTTAATTCTGTTAGCTGGTAATTTAGGCCTTCCTAAAGAGGCTATTTTCTTAGCAATAGTATATTCTGTTCATCAATATACTTAATTCAACCAGAAATTCAGAAGGTAAAATGCCTTTGCCTTTGCAAGCTGATAACCATCACCTTGACCTGACCTGGCCAGGTATACGTTCAGGAGAGAAAAAAGGGAGACCTATGTTCCAAAGCCCATTCTTTCCTTCCTTCCCTGCACCAAGGAAGTCCTTGGTCTTATTCCTACCACAGGCGGAACCTCAGGGCAGTTCACTTTATATCACTCACAGCCCCTTTTTGTTAAAGAGATGAGAACCAGTGCAATCTCTTTACTTTCCTACATCTGGAAGATGGAGAATCCATTGTAAATCCACCAAAGATTCACAGGGTAAACGGATGAGTAAAGAGTCTAACCTGTGTGTGTTAAATGAGGTGATGGAGACAAGGCTTAGGTCAGAATTCAGGGAAAGCAGGTCTGAGCATGCTCAGTTGGCCCAGGTTTAGCCAGGAAACTTAATACACAGCAATCAACAATCAATGAGCTCGTTCGATGAATGACAATGGCCACATGGGATCACACACAATACCAAAGCCGAGCTAAATCCAAAAGGGGTCAGCCTGTGGACACAAAGGCTTTTTATCAGGGGAGACATCTGTTCTGATCTCTGCTGCCAATTAGGTCATCATTAGACTCAGCCAACACTTATTGATAGCAGACTTGCCATTGAGAGGAGACATTAACAACTTTACCCTGTCAACTAGGGCTGCTCTGCTAGTCTGAGAGCATCTGCAAAAAACCTCCCTCTGGCTTTTCTACCTAGGGGCTCTCCTCTGTGCCTGGAATGACACCAGTCTCAGTGGCTGAACACCCCAGGCCTGTGGGGTCAGTGAGAACTTCAGGGCAAAGAGAGTGAGCTCCATGGAAAGTTTATACCAAAGTATGTATTTTTCTTTCTGAAATCATACACACATGTAGTAGAAAATCTAGAATACTACAGATAATCAGAGCGAAGGGAATCGAGAACATCCAGCATGTTTTAATCCTAAACATCTCTTCCTATCCTTTTCTTCTCTGCATTTTTTTTTTTTTTTTATTTCTATAGAGTTGAAATCATGCTGTTCCCAGTTTAAAGGTTTGCGTCATTCCACTCCGGCCACACTGGCCCCCTGGAGATTTTCCAGACACTCCAGTCATGCTTGCACCCCATGGCTTTTTGCACGTGCTGCTCTTCATGAAATGTTTTCCGTCCAGATACTCCAACGTTTAGCTCCCTCTCCTTTTTCAGTTCACTGTGCAAATATTACCTCCTCCAAGAGGACTTTCTGATCACATCAATTGAAATAATTGTTTCCTTTTGTCATTCTTCTGTACCTTTGCTCTGCTTTTTTTCCTCAAGTGCACTATACTACCTGATATCACATTATGCATTTGCTTGTTTATTATGGGTGTTCCCCACTACAATTTAAGCTCCAAGAAGGCAGATGTTTTGTTTTATTCGCCGCTGAATCCCCACAACCTGGAACAGTGTCTGGCCCATTCTAGGTTCTTCATAAACATATATTAAATTAGTGAACAAATATTTTTTGTAACTTGCATTTCTTTCCCTTTGGCAATATTGTACAGTGCCTTCAGGGTCACTAAATATTCTTCAGCAAGACATTTTTTAAGACTCCATCACATTCCACACTATGGCTCACTTATAATGTGCTTAACCAATGCCCTATGGTTGAACATTTAGGTTAAGTGTTTCTCCCACATCCTCCCCACCATTTTTAAACATATGTAATTCATTAAAAGTACTTAAGTGATTTATTAAATGATTTATTTTTAATGAGAAAAACATTACCCTGAAAACTTATTTGGAAGTTTGAATTGGGGGAAACTGATTAGTAAGCCCTTGATGAGAAGGTAAGAAGATGAAGAGACTGCCTTATCAGCAGTGTGGGACACATCAGTGACATGCCAGCCACCACACATGTTGTTTTACACAGTAATTAAGGCTTATGGAAAAGAAGAAAGAACTTAGAGTATGTAGGTATTGTGACCTGAATTGTGTCACGTCTAAGCCCTAACCCCTAGGACCTCAGAATGTGACTGTCTTTGGAGACAGGGTCTTTAAAAAGGTAACTAAAGTAAAAGGTGGTCATTATTATAAGCCCTAATCCAATCTGACTCGTGTCCTTAAAATAAGCAGAGGTTTGGACACAAAAAGAGACACCGGGGGTGAACACAGAGGGAAGACCAGGTGAGGACACAGTGCGAAGGCAGCCGGCCATCTCCAGCCAAGGAGAGAGGCCTTGGATGAGACTAAACCTGCCAATACCTTGATCTGGAACTTCTATCCTCTAGAACTGTGAGGAAATAAAATAAATTTCTGTTGGTTAAGTCACTCTGGTTGTGGTATTTTGTTATGGCAACCCCAGAAAATCAACACAATAGGAAGATGTAAGGGTGATAAAATGCCCCTGAAAAGGCATTTGAAGCTTCCTAAATAAATTTTTTACTGCATATCAAAGGTAAAATTTTCAACATAAACATTTCTGAAATCAAAATAGAAGTCAAATGAACCAGGCATGCATTGACTTTAATGGAAATTTTTCTTGAGTGTTTCATCTTAAAAAAAAAATTAAACAACAAAAATTAATGTTTAGGTCTCAAAGTAATGAATGTGAAGTCCAAAAGACTAGTAGTTCCTGTGTCTCTGAAAGGCATATTTTATTTATCCTGCTCTATATACACCTATTTAGTCCTTAATTAATTAATTTGACTAATATTTAGTAAGCATGTAGTGTGGGCCAGTTTCTGAGGATACAATAGTGAATAAGACAGATGCCTCCTTGCCAGCGTGGACTTAAATCTATTGAGGGAAAGAGTTAAAATAATAGAAAACTACAACATGATACCTGCTACTGGTAGAGGGGGCTTCACCTCCTAAGTCAGGAGAAGCAATTTTTTCTGTAAAGGGCCAGAAAGTAAATCATTTCACCTTTGTGAGTCACGTGGCCTCTATCTCAGTACTCAACTCTGCCATTGTAGGGCAAAAGCAGCCATGGATATTTGCTTGAAAAATGAACATAGCTGTGTTTCAATAAAACTTTATTTACAAAACAGGCTGCAGGCCAGATTTGGTTCAGGGAATGTAGTTGGCTGATGCCTACCTGTATCTTGCACTGGATAATTGCTTAACTACTTTTTCAGGCCACCACAGACCACCTTTGTATAAATGTCCTGTCGAGTGAGGTGAGTCGGTAAAGTATGGATAAATCCTTGGGCTTTGTGGCATATGTAAGAGAACAAATGATGCTGCAAGATGGGTCTGAGACTCCTAAACGTACAGAACAGCAAATCACATATCCCAGATGGTTCTGCTGAAAATACAAGTCTAGTCACCTGAGCTTATGGCATAGTCCCTTCCTTCCCCCAACTCTTCAGCACATGGGACACCACCCTTTCATACAATTCAAGCCTGGCAGTTGTACCTAATGTTTTGGGCTGGGCTGGAACCTCTGAGTATAACTGTCCTCCATGAGAGCTTATTCATGCTTCCTATCCAAGTTTCCAGAGCCTTCATTCTCAAAACAGCACTTCTCAGAAACCATGGTTTGTGGCTTAAACTGCATGTACCACACCCTGAGGTAAAACTTCCAGGCCACATTAAAACATGGTGTGCATAATTTCCAGAAGTTTCTAGGGAGAGTTGATCCACCTGTGTGTAGACGTGGCATAGGCCTTCACTCTTTTAATTGCAGACTCTGAAACCCTCACATTTCAGTATAAAAAAGAACCAGGATCAGAATTACTGGGAGCTGGGTTATAATCTTAAGTGAACTTGCGAACATCAGTTGACATAAAAAAAAGTTGCCACAGTAGAAGCAAGGACAAGGTGCAAAACATAGAGGACAATGGCTCTTTATGACTGAGGAGTTCATTCATGTGTTCAACAAATATTTATTCATTGTTTGCTATGAGCCGGGCACTGTTCTAGGTGCTGGATGAGACAAAAACACTGCCCAACTGGAGACTGCAGTCTATACCCAGTGCATCTTTTTAGTAAAGGAGACATTTGAGCTGGGACGGGCCTTTATACTGTACAACTCCAGGGGCCACCACTCACATCGCAATCTCATGTCGGTGGCACTCCCTGGAGTTGTGAAATGTACAGTCTGTGGAGTCTCTTACATGGTGACTGTGACTTGAGTCTTGAAGAACTGGGATTCTACTCAGTATAGAAACTGAAGGAGGACAGTCCACGTAGAGGGCAATAGTATCTACAGAGGTATCAACAATCGTTTATTTAGTGCCTACTGTTGACCCTACTCAAGGCCCCGGGGCTACTAGGAGATAAATTTTTTTTGACCTGTGTTATCAAACCACATCACCCTTTCGGCCATAGAATTTTTAAAAGTTATTGAGCACTTTCCATGATCCAGGTTCTGCTATACAACATGGGGATGCAACAGTGAACCAATCAGAAATGGTGCCCAGCTTCATGGAATTCACAGTCCAATAGGAAAGACATGTTGAATAATTACAAAAATGATTAGCATTTCAAAAGTAAAGTGCCAGGTCTCAGAAATGCTCATAACTGGGATAACATGGCTAGTTTGGGTAGTTAAGGAGTTTTGTGGTGGGAGAGGGTGGAAGAAATGAGAGAAAAGCATGGGAGAGGGGAAAGAATTTGGATTATTTAAGAAATCAATGTCCACCTCAAAAATAAATCAGGAGCATCTTAAAGGAAAGTGAGCAGCTCAAAAAAATGTATACCACTTATTGTTAATCTTGGACAGTAGGTCTCCATGAGAAAGGGTCAGAGGGACATGTGACTTCAGTGTGCATTATGTGAACAGATAGCCTTATTTCTCTAAATCAGGTGTCCCCAACTTTTTTGGCACCAGGGACTGATGCTCCTATGAAAATCTAATGCCTGATGATCTGAGGTGGAGCTGAGGTAGTGATGCTAGCACTGGCTGCCAATTGGGAGTGGCTGCCAATAAAGATGAAGCTTCTTTCACTTGCCCACTCCTCCCTCCTACTGTGTGGCCTGGTTCTTAACAAACCATGACTGGTCTGTGGCCCAGGGTTTTGGGGTCCCCTGCTCTAAATGACAGTGTAGTCATTTATGAAAATTACTGAATATTAATGAAACAGATTTTGGAAGAGCAGTGGTCCCTGATACCTCCCCCCACCAAACAGGTAAACATAAATCATTCCTGAGAGTCTGTCTTCTTCTTTTGGAACATTAAGGCAGGAGAATTCCACAAACGACTTCTGTGAGGAGGGGAAGAGTGGTCCATTGATAAACTTGGGAGCTGGAAAGGGAATGCAATGTGCTAATGCACAAATTATGGACTGAGGCTGATTTTTGAGGTCAGACTTCCCTGAAGATGTCTGACATATGATCCAGAAGCCATCAGAATAGACCACATTATAGTCATCTGTTCAAATTAACCTCAAAGTACAGCATCCATCAGGAAGTTTGGGGAAGATGTTCTATCGTCAACACAAACACAGCAACAGTGGCTTGGGCTCAGAGGAAAAGTCCAAACAACTTAGAGGCGTTCTCAAACTCCAGCACACACCAGAATCACCAGGAGGGCTTGTGGAAACACAGGTTGCTAGACCCCACCCACAGAGTTCTTGAATCAGGAAGTCAGGGCGATGGCAGAGAATTTGTTTTTCTTACAAGTTCCCAGGTGGAGCTGATAATACTGGACCATGTTTTCACAACCATTCTTCCTACATAAATTGTGGGGCTTTTCAAGATCTGGCTCCAAGTCTCTTGTTCATACTTCTTTGCCACAGTTGGGTTACCATACTGCACTTAACCATCTCAGGAAACAGACTTTTTTTTTTACCTGCTCAGAACATAAATGAGGTCTCCTCTATCCATAGTCATTCAGTTTGTTCCCTCCACCCTTAAGTTTTCATATCTGTCTCATGAAATCTTCAAAGACCAGCTTACATACTGCTTTCTCTGTCAAGCTTTCTCTGATCACTAAACTTCAGAAATAAACTTTTAAATTCATCTAGTATTCTGTGCACTGATCTCTGTGGTAGATTATGATTGCCCTTGTCATTCAGTCATTCATTCAGTAAACATGGATGAGATACTAGTTGGGTGCTTGTACCTGGGCCCAGCTGGGAGCTGAGGCTGTAATGGGGAAAGATGTGAGCTCTATACCTTCTAGGAGTTTATTGTCATTGGGGGAAAGACAAGTTAACAGGTAACTACAATACAGAGTGATCAGTATGAAGGTTAGTTATGAAAGTACTTTGGGAAGAACCAGTATTGACTGGTACAGGAAAGACTTTCCAGAAGAAATGATTTTCTTCCCGATATATGATGGATGGATAAGATTTAATGACAAAAGGTGTAGAAAAAATGTAGGGAAAGGGAAAGGGTGATTCAGGCCAGAGATGAGGGAGGAGGTATGGCTGAAGGGTCAAATGTGAGAAAAAGACAGATGACAGGCGAAGCTAGGGAAGAGCTGGAAACGGTTCGTGAAGGTCCTTAAATACCTTGGGTAGCAGTTTTGATCCAATTAGTAGATAGCAGCCATATGATAGGTTAAACACAGAAAATTTGAAGTCATAAATTAATAATTGATATGGCATGTGAAACAATTTTAAATGAACTATCACTTTCTCATGTTAATTCATACCCAAGATGGGAAAGTAGTTCTCTCTACAAATAACTACCTTTTGATTTTAATTTTCTGTGGAATGTGCTACACATACAGCAACAGTAAAAACACCACCACCACACCTAGCATTGAGTTTAGAGAGTATTTCCTACTTAAAGCCATATTCCAGATCCAAGCCTGGGCAAAGAATGACTGGAAGTTCCTCAAGCCAAGCCTCAGGGAAATTCATCCAACATTCCTAATTGCAATGAAACCCCAAATCTAAAAAAGGCAATTTGTGCAGTGCCCATTATGGTTTTATTATGGAAGTTTCTGTACAGCTGTGGTTAGGGTCCTCCCAGTGTTCATAAAGTGATGAGTCACCGAAAATGAGTGAACATGCATTATTCCAGAAGACTGACCATAAAATATATTTATATGCGATACTTAAGACCCTTCGTAGTAAGCATGTATTAAATTTAGACATATATATATATATATATATTTGTATACAGAAAGTTTTGTGGAATAGTGAGTAATTGCTCATTGTGTTGTTCTAAAGGCTTAAAAGAAAACTGAAATTGACTCTCTTCTACCCCCCTTTATAATACTTGTTTTGGTTATAATAAAAATCTAGTGATAAAAAAATGGGATCAGAGACTTTAGCCAAATAGTTCAGTTCCCTTACTGGCTAAGAAGGAAAGGAGAAAGCAGGGTGAATAAGTCATCAAATGCCTATGGTTAGAAAGATTAAAATTTTTGTAGAACCTTTGAACATTTGAAAAGTGACTTCTCACATCCTTTCGCACTTTTGATCCTCCCTCCAACCCCCTGATGGCTCCCCTTGTTCTCCTTATCCCGCCCTTGCTCCCTAAATGCAGCCTAGCCTAAGGCTCCAGCTTCAGTCTTTTTTCAACACTCTCCCTTCTGCATGCTGTCACCCTCATCCATGGCTTCCACTACCAAATGTGAATTCCCAGCTTTTGCATGCCAGCTCCATGTCTTTAGCTGCCCATTTATATAACTGAGTTATTCTGCCCAACCCTTTACTTCCTTTCAGTTAAAGAATAATACATCCGGATCTTTGCCACCTAGTTATGCAGGAAGGTCCCTTAGAGTGGATAGCGTACATTTCCCTCTCACTTTGATATCAGGGTTGTCATGTGACTTGTTTTGGCCAATAGAATGTTAGTGGTCATAAAACAGGAGAAATTTTAAATGAGCTTGCCTGACTTGGGTGGCCTCTTGTGCCTTTGCAGTCACTTGGAGAGGAGCATACCTTATGTGGTTGCTGGTCCCAGCATGAGATACCTGGGAACAGACTTGATTGTTACCTGCAGCCCTGGGGCCAGGTGAGGATGGAGGAAAGATTGCAGAGGTGCATGAGAAAACTTTTGGAGGTGATAGATATGTTCATTATTTTGATTGTGGTGATTGTTTCACAGATAAATTCATATGTCAAAACTTATCAAATTTGAAATATTTGCAGTTTATTGTGTGTCAGTTATACTTCAATGACTGTTAAAATATTTGTTTTTAAATGAGCAGTTATTACATAAAATTTTAAAATTAATAATAAGATTTTGTCATATTAATGAGGAATTAATTTGCAATTGTTCTTCATTGAGATAAGTTCCACATACAGTTGGTTTCCTTTTATTATTTTACTTAAAATTACGATGTTCTAAATAAATTGACTTACTGTACCTATCGTATTTGAGTGTTACTCATGATACACCTTTGAGTAATAAAAAGCAAGAGTAAAGTGTATGGTAAAATGTCATTCTTTTGTTAATAACAAGAATGAGAAAGAAGAGATCATATGTGTGTTTATTCATTTATCAGTTTACATATTTGAGCATAGAGGAAGGCAGTTGGAACTGGTGGCAAGCATTTAGTAGTTTAGGCTATTTAGCTGATAAGGATTTCTTATCCAAATGCTGGAAATTATCTTTTCAACTTGGGAGATATTTATTAGTCAGTGAATTCCTAAAGCATTCATTTTATTGCCTTCTGCTCTTGAAAGTACTTCTTCATGGTATGTTGGAGCATTTGGATGTGGTTTTAAAATATGGCCAATAATATATCATCAGTGGTTATCTTCAACAAGTGGAGAAAATCATCAAGTACTGGGAAAGAATCAGATTCCCGGAGATGGAAGAGTTTGTACCAGTTTGGTTTTCTTAAGTAATCCTAATATTTTATCTAATCTTCACCATTAAAAGTCATGGCATTTTGAAACCAATATAGAGTACATATCATTAAGATAGTCCACTTAAGAAAGCCACTTAAAATGATATTTTACAAAGGGCATTTTAGCGTTATGAAAAAATGTTAGTTTTTATTCTCATCCTTCATTTGAAAAAAATTGTAAGAGCACATTGCCCCTCAAGAGCCAGCACGCTCTAGTGCCAAAAAGCAGAATGTTATACTCACTGCTCAGTTGATAACAAAGAACAAGAAAGACTCATTTGGACTCATTGCACTCATTAGATTTGCTTGGACTTGGAATTGTCACCATTTGTTTCAACCCTCACTCAAGAGCAGATAGCATAGCATCAGGGCCACCTTGCTGCACAACTGTGGGGGTAATAGTGCCATTGTCCTCTTCTAGCAGAAGGTCAATACTGTTTTTTGGACTTCTTTCTGCCAGTTTTCTTTGAATCAAGCAGTGCGTGAACTGGCACTGGGCACAAGTTCTTTTAATTGCTAAGGAATGTCACCACTACTGAGTCTAGCCATTTTTGCAGCCTGCACATGAATCACAAAATAACTGTTAACTGCATGGAAAGTGTCTTCTCTTATGGCAGAGACTTAAGCAATTAAATGGAGCAAGATGTTGTCTTGTACTTTCCCCTCATATGTGTCCTGCATAAAGGCTAAGAGCTATTCATACTCTGCGCATCAATAGAGTCATCCAACAATAAAGAGCAACTTCTCTCTGTTGTGCACCGCCACAAATAAGAAATCCAGAAGTGTCATTGGAGGAGGAAACTTTGCCAAAGCTTCATCTCGATTTCTTCCAGGGCATATTTTTTTATTAACTTAAGCCCAATCTTAACAATGGTCTTGGCCACAGGGTGACTATGTTGTTTTGCTTCAAAGAATATGAATTTGGATGATTCGTCAAGAGATTTGGTCTCTTCACTGCCTTAACTAATTCACCAATTTTGTATTGGAAAACATTTTTTGTCCTTGTTCTGGAGAAACTCAAGTGCTTAACAATTATACTAGTGGGCTTTGTTTAAAAATTAAGTGAAAATGTTGTTAGCTGTGTGTCTCTGCTCTATAAAATTTCAAAATAGGTAATACCTTGGGTGCTAGAGAATAATATAATCTTTCAAATATTCATTCATTCATCATTCCTTTTGAAAGTCAATATTCTTTTAATATAATTTGTTTGTAGTAAAATATACTTTCAGATATTTATTTTGATTCTTTCTGTGCATATGTTTGGGTGAGAGGCTGTCAAAAACATGGCACACTAGCACACATAGCCTCTTGTCTCAACACATACATATTCACACTTACACTTGAGTCCCATTCCTTGTTTATAACATTATTTTGAACTATAGTAACTACACATCTATTTTCACCACTAACATTATGCTCAAATCACTTGTGAGCCACAGATCTACTTATGGAAATTGTAAATGTAAAGCCACAAAATAATGATGGAAAACAAGAATTCAACAAATATAAAAAGTAATGTACAAACGAGGTGAAAACACTAGTCAAGTTAAGTGAACATTAGCAAAGATAACCTTTAAAAACATAAAGGAATCTCTATGAAAACCATAATTATTTTTACATTTAAAATTTGTGAAAAAATATGAATAAACTTAGGTAATTTTTTTTTCCCTTGGAAACTATCAAGTCACTTCTAACTGCCAGCAAGACAGCACTTAAAAAAACATAGCTGTGAAGTATGTGATATCATGCTAAATAATTGAATAAATGAATGAATGAACTGAATTGAATGATTTGGAAAACTGAGTTTCCAGGTTAATTTGTGCCATAGTCCCAATGTATAAACATAATCTTTCTCTATCAAAAGCTAAGAATTTTCTATTCCAGTGGAAAAGGCCATTTCAAACCAACAGAAGAGCCACCACATACCATAGAGAACTCTTAACAAAAATATAAATATGGGACATGAGCTTATTCTGAGCATACTATTTAGGTAGGTTTTAAGAAACTCTTCTGGATCATTCTTAAAGACAAAGTAAAACATAAAAATGGAATGGCTACTCAGACAAGAATATATACATCTTCTTGCCTTAAGAGACTGATGACAGAACCTATGATTTCTCTACATGAGGCTACGAAATCTAGATGGATTTTTTGAGCAATGGTGTAGAATCCTTTCAAATGTAGGAGCATTCGTTTGTGGACTATCAGGTTTCTTCCATGTCTCTGAGTTTTTTTCTTTTAATCTGATTAGTCTGCCAAACACTGACTTATACTATTTTATTAGTAACACTTGTGGCCTGTGACCTTTTGGGAGAGACCATGGCAAATATAGATATTTATACCTAATTTCACAATCTATCTGATTTGGAATTTGATATCCCCACTCTGTAAGATTTGACCTCAACACAAGCGAGGAGGTTACTTTTGTTTCATCAAAAGTCAGTTTCCTTGGGTTGCCCCTGAAGCAGCTTCCTAGGTCCTTTAGCCTTAATTTTAGAAGGTTCAGATTGGCATTATTCTGGGATGATTTCACCTGAAAAAAGTGGAAACCTGGATTCAGTGTGGTTAAAACAAATTGAGGCGTGTTTTCCTGACATAACAAGAAGTCCCTAGGTAGGTGGTGACTGGGGTCAGTTTGGTGGGTTCACACCACTGGGGCTGACTGCCCGACGATTCTCTTGACCTCAAGGTTATAGCATGGCTGCTGCACCTCCAGACAAACATCATATTCAATAATGGAAAAAGACAGAGGGGAAATGGCAGGATCCAGCTATACTTTCACTTTATTTAAGAGATCAAGAGCTTTTCTAAGCCCTTACTTGCTGACTTCCACTTCTAACTCTACCCCAAATCATGTCACATGACAAGCCTCACTGCAAAGAATGCTGGGAAATGAAGTGCTTAGTTTTCTCTCCCTTAGGAGAGGAAGGCTGGGGAGAAGGTGCCTGAAAATGAATGTTTAGAGAGTCAGCCTACCATGTCTACCAGAGAGTCTACCACCATTATGCTGTTCTGAGAAAAGAGAAGAGAGGGGAGGGGAGGGAGTGAGAAGGTGGGGAGAGGAGAAAAAAGGAGATAAATGAAAAGGAAAAGAGGGGAAAGAAAGATGGGCCGCAATGGGCTGAAGTTTGGTCCCAGTTCTGCCACTTCCTAGTTGCAGGAAAGCTAAGACTCTGGAAAAGTTATTTAATGCATCTATGCCTTTGTTTTCTCATCTGCAAAGTGGAGATAGGAATAATAACTATCCCATAGAGAAGCTGTGAAAATAAAGTATGATTTATGCAAAGAACTAAGCCCAACACCTGACACAGAGTAATCACTCTAGGCCACTACCAACATCCCACTGCTATTACTACTACAACTAATAATAACGCCACTGATTGATAATAATCACTTAACTATCTATGAAAATATTTCCATTTAGATAAGACACTCAATAAACAATAAAATTTATAGAATTTTATAAATGCCGTTCCTCTATCTCTTCCCTTTTAACTATTTGGTGATAGGATACTATTGCAAACATTTGAAAAATTGTCTGTAGCCTTAGGATTTCATTCATTCACTCATCAACAGTGATTGATTAAACACCTGCCATGTGTCAGGCACTCTGCTGAGTACTGAGAATATGGTACTGACTAAAATAGGCACAGTCCCTGTCCACATAACCTGTACAATCTAATTGGTGAGACAGACACTAAGTAAAGAATCACAAACATAAAAACATAATTAAAACCTTGGTCAATATAAACACTGCAGTTTTCCTCTTTTAAGAACATTAATGCTTTTAAAAAAGTCCAGAAGTTGAGTAATTTTCAGACATCTGTGAAAGTCACTCTGAAAATCTGAAATGACTTGAAACTCTTTGCCTGCTTTTATATTAAGGACATTTTGAAAATTAATTCCTGTACCTTGTTAGGAATGTATTTCTTTGTATGAGAACTATATTTCCTGCAACTGAAAATTAATGTAAGATGTTGGTTGCCCTGGAATGGAACAACCGACCGTATGAAATCATTTTGTGGTTTGATACTTCATTATTAGCCCAAGGAGTCTCCACTCCCTTCCCTGCCCCCAACTTTATGCCACTGCAAATAGCAATTAGTTCAAGTAGAAAAGATTACAGCCAGGTGCACTGTTTGAAGTTTCTAGATTTTTTTTCCCCTCTTTTAGTTGTGGTGGGGGTAGGAGCGTGGAGGGGTGTCAGGGAGGAGAAACATCTTTTGTTAAGTATTTGCAGTCTGTGGGCATCCTGGTAATTCAACAGGCATCTCTGGAATCCTAGGGCATTGGTTCCTTTTGTGTTTAACCATCAAGCTCTAACCTCAAGGGCGTTTGCTGTGGGTTGAAATGGGAGTTGTGAGGCTTATTCACTGATGTGCAAAATGACATGATCCTTTTAAGAGTAAGAATGAGTTTGATTAGATGAAAGGCGAGGAGACGGTGGAACTTAATATCTTATAAAGGAATCCAAGAGATATTTATTAGAAATTGAATTATCTTTTTATAAATACGTAAGATGTGACAGATGACGTCCAGATAAAGTATGTTTACATGATGGTCCTTTCACATCCCCCTCCAAAGAAGATGCGTAAATACCTGTAATTTTATCTTTTTGAAAGTGTTTTGTTCTGGTTTGTTTTTGCGAATTCTTTAGAATTCTTGGTATCAAAATTTATATACGTTTGAAAATTAGAATTAAATTTAAAAAAAAATATTGAGTGACAGTAGAGAGCGTCCCCTGGGGTTCTAAAATTTTCCCAGGGAATTATTACTTGGTCCCCCAAACTCCCCAGGCAGGACAGAGCGACACGTAGGAATCATGAGTACAAAGTGAAGAGTGGTCGGTAGCCTCTAACTGGTCCTTCGCAGAATGAATCCCGGGAGCCCCAGTCTTCTTATTCATTACGTTATGAAAACATCAGCAGCCCTGCCTTGGTCTCAGAGCATCATGAGGATGAAACAAGACAGAGAAAGTGTCAGTGTTTCTCTAGAGAAAAACGCCTGCTATACAGATGCCAGGAGAGTAATAGAACACCCCCTCTGCGTGAGCCACATATCCTGGCCCTCCTTCTCTGGGATGAAATCTTTAGGACAAGGTCTTACTGATTTCTTGTTCAACCATAAATCTTGACCACATAAAACATGCTTCAAAGAAGATAGAAGGGAGACTGATCTCAAGTAATGTTTGGAAAAGTATAAAATCCATAACTCCCAAATTGGTGGAAAAGCATGAATTTACTCAAAACAGAGGGTTGTCCTCATATAATAGGAGGATCTGGAGCCAGACAGTCCACAGGTTCATACCCAGCTCTGCCACCTCAATTTTCTCATCTGTAAATGGTGGCAGTAATATCTATCTCACAGGAGTATTGTGAAGTTTAATTGAAATAATCTCTAAAAAAAAAAAAAAAAAAACAGTTAAACTCATTAGGACTAGGTCTAGCTGCCTATAACAGAAGATCCGAAATGAGAACAGCTTAATCACACAAGAATTCATTTTCACATGTAAAAGATGCCTGGAGATAGCCATTTATAGCTAAGATGTTAGCCTCAATAAGTCATAGGGAGCTAGGAGCCAGCTACCTTTGGCTCCGGCACCTTAGACTCCATCTTCAAGTTAATTTCATGGTACAAAAATGGCTCTTCTGTGGCAGGAACGGGGAAAGGAGCCTTTATCAAATGTCTGTCCACCTTCTAAGAAGCCCTTCTGGAAGTCTTTCCCAATATTTTTATTTAGGTCCTTGGCTAGAACTGGGTCATGTCGCCATATCCAAACCAAGGGAGGCTGGGAAATAAAATACTTTTACATCAATAAAATAGCTGTTCTGTTACTAAAGACGCCTGTTCGTAAGAACCGGAATGTAGGCAGGCAACTAGCAGTCGCTGCCACAGGACCTGGTGCAAAGGGAGTGGCCAGTTTAAGTTAGTTGCTATTGCTATTGTTGTCAGTGACGCATCAATAAAAATCGGTCTTTGAAATGCACTTCTATTCTCCTGTTTGGCCAATAAAGTAATATAGCTGATTTCAGACACCCACATGTCAACATTCATATGTGCCTCTGAATGAGTCCTGCCCTCCCAAAGTTGTTACCAGCAGAGTATAGATTCACTGTCTTGATACTGCTTTTTTTTTTTTTAAATGTTGTTTCAATCTTTAGAACTAGCAATTACTAAACACATTTATTTGGCACCTGAGCACTATGCTACGTCAAGGGGGTATGAAAACCCAGATCCCAGTTCTCTAATAGCTCACAGACAAGTAGTGGAAGAGCCACTGGAACATCCCATCCACAGAGTGGACAGAGGTATAAACATCAGGGGTCCAGGAGTGCACGGGACGGATGGCAGCGAGACCTGTCCTTGGAGGGCAAAGAATGAATTCCAGGGGAGGAGCTGAGCTGACTCTGAAAGACAAGTTGTGCAAACATAGATGAGAGGGAGGAAGAGTCCAGAGGTGGAAAGAACAGTGTGCCCAAAGGCACAGACACCAGAGAGAACCACGGTGCCTTAGAGCAGTGGTCCCCAACCTTTCTGGCACCAGGGACTGGTGCTCCTATGAGAATCTAATGCCTGATGATCTGAGGTGGAGCTGAGGCGGGGATGCTGGTGCTGGGGAGCAGCTGCAGATACTGATGAAGCATTGTTAGTTCGCCTGCCACTCACCTCCTGCTGTGCAGCCCAGTTCCTAACAGGCCCTGAAGTGGTACCGGTTCTCTGTGTGGGGGTTGGGACTCCCACCTTAGAGGGAAGGGCAGTACAGTGGTTCCATATGGCTTTAACAACCTACAGCACATTATCTTCTATATCCTCAGTGAGGAAAATTTCCATCTTCTGAGTACTGATTTACTCTCTGGAAGCAGCCCAACTAATTGGGGGCTAAGTCACATGAACAAAGTGGGCAATTGAGATGGATGTTTCTATCTTAAGGCAAAAATAAGATTGGGGAAGTGCAAATAATGGAATGTACATTCTTGTGCAATTCATAGCTTGACTTAAACAATACCACCCCCTCACCCCCCCAAAAAAGAACAGAAATGTTGGCACCAACAGTGAGCACAATTGTTAACAGTAAGAATATAAACAAACTCCCAAGATGACCCCTTGAGAGGAGACAACTGGTTGGGATGGATTGTCTATTAAAGTGTCACATTATATGATGGCTGTGCTTAATTATGGTGTAGAGTCAATAAAAAGATCACCACAATTCAAATCCATGGTAGAAATTTCAATTCCAACCCAGTTTAAACAAAAGTATTTTCACTTTCTCTTTAAAAACTCTGTTTATTTTTCTATGGAGATTTTTTTTTAATAGTTAATTAATTTACAGATACTGGCCCTTTAAAAATACATGCGATTTGCTGGGATTTCTGTACCTCTCAGACTTCAGAATATTCAGAAAATGGGAACCCTTTTAATATTCTCCTTTTCCTCTTCTATCTAATAAGTTGCTTTTTAATTAACTCCCCCACCCCTAAATATTTCTCAAGCGTATCATCTCCCCTTTACATCTTGCCTGCCACTGTCTTGATCCAAGGCTTCATAATCCCTTACCTAACTCAACAATTAACTTTCCAACTGTCTTCCCTTTTTCTTCTCTCCCCTTCCCCCAATCTGTTCCAAACACCGCCACAGAGTGATCTTCCCAAATGAAAATGATTTTTTTTCCCCCTTCGCTTGAAACTCCCCAAAGACTCACCTCGGAGATCCTTAAGGACCTAGAGTTTTATAAACATCCCAAATCCCTCCATTTGAAGAGAAATGAAGTCCTGCCTACCTGCCCAGCCTCATCTCCCTTCGCTCCTAACCGTACATTTGTGGTTCCACTAACAAGTACCTCTTTTGCTTCCAAGGCCAGCACATAATCTATCAGCAAATCCTGTCACTTGGCCTTCAGATCTTATTCTCGCCCTATCCACTTTTTATCACTCAACTGCTACTACCCCGTCTATACCTCCATCTCTAGACTGGAACACTGTGCTGCTCTCTTCTCTGGTCTCCTTGCCTTTTTCTTTTGTCCCCTCCAGGCCAAGCTTCACACATCTATAAATAAGATTACTTGTTTCTCTGATTCCCCATCTTATTTGGGAGCCAAAGTCCTCACATGGAGTCTCTAAGACTCCACACACTCTGTCCTCCGGTCCTCTCCTCATGCGGCTCTAATTCACTTCTCTATGGTGAGACTGCTGTCATGGATGCTTCTTTAACGTGGTCGAGGGAGCTTCTCTTCACAACCTTTGCATGTGCTGTTCCCTCTATCAGGAATTCTCATTCTGCCCTCCCTACTAAAACATAAGCATCAAAAGGTAACTGGTTTGGATCCATTCCTGTAGCCCTAGCACATTGAACACTGTCTAGCACATCGTAAGCACTCATATTCTTTGCTGATTTTGTTTGATGCCTTTATCCTAGGCAATGGGGGAAAAGTCAAACCTGGTGAGTTCAAATTCCAGTCTGTCCTTAACGAGGTAATTTTGGGCAAGGAATCTCTGGGCTCGTTTTGATATTTGTAAAATGGAAAACCTGTAAAATACTCAGGGTATATGGGAAGTGTTGTTTCTTTCTCTAGGAAATCTGAGTTTACACAGATAGTGACGTGACCCTTATAGTAACATTCCACAGTGTCCTAAACACAGAAATGGGACATCTCAGTTGGACCAGATAGAAATTCCTGATTATTAGAGCTATCTAGCTGGCTTCAAAGTTATATAATTGAGGGTTTTTTTATTCTTTAAAATGCATTCTCTCCCAAGAATGTAAAAAATTACTTTCAAATATTTTTTTTCTTTCGATTTATCCCTACTTTGAAACAAAAATACATTATGAACAACATATTGGTAGGTAAACTACATATTTTAAATATTCTTCCTTGTGTCTTTTTCTGACCTCTGCCCTTATGTTTATGCCCCTAAATCGGGGAAGAGCACGGTGCCCGTAGGCTTTGTTCCTCTGTCCAATACGTTTTACTCATTTACTCCCTTCTGACCGACACTCACCCAGAAGTTTCTGCATTGGGTGGGACTACAGTTGCAGGGATCGCATGTCCTCACTTACACCTGTTGTCCTACTGCAATTATTAATAGTGTCCCTTTCACTCTCAAACATGTCCTGGTTTGCACAATAAGTTATGTTGTCGCCCCACTTACAGTCTATGTCTAAAAGCACATTTTTGACAAGAATAGATTTCTGAGGCCCATGACATTTATTTCCCTTTTTTTTTCTTTCTAGTGACCTTACTTAGATCTGACCATAGTCTTGAAATATTCTTTATAACTGCTGCTTTGCTTATGACACAAACTGAACTTAGGGTATTTTGTTGTTGTTCTTACAATATGTGGCAGCCCCCTAACACTGCTTTTTCCCAAAGCCTTTCCCCAATATAATTTTATTATTGCCTCATTCTGTACCTGTAGCAACGTTAGATAGCAATAAGCTTTGTTCAGACAAACATGTGTTTCCTTACCTGTTTTTTCCACCCTGGGCAACCACATCTTGACTCTACCAGTCCAGTGGTCCACCTGGCCCAGGATGTGACAATGCACACAAGGGTTCTCAGACTCTGAAGAACTGACAGAAAAGGTCCAGAGTGTGTGGATGGTATAGCACTGTGTGTCAATTTTAGTGTTAAAACTTTTATTCCAGAAAGAATATATGAGGTCACCTTTAGAATGATAGGCACATGGACTGCCTATATTAAAGAAGTATTGTGTACTGGTGTGTTTCATCTCACCATCTTAAAATTGGAGAGGGAAATGGCAGCTTAAACATGAACGACTGTGCTTTGATAGGAGAGGGAGTAGAAAGGTTATAGAGCAGGGATAGCAAATGGTGTTCTACCTGGAGTACTACTCTATTCTATTGGCTCCACGAGGCTGAGCCTGGGCTTAGTCAGAGAGAGGGGTCTGATTGATTAGTGAAGTCTATCTTGGGCATAGGAAGGGAAAGTGGATGCATCAGGGTCCAAGCACTAGCTAACCCTGTTCTAGGGCAAGAGGTTTGGCAGAGAGATTAATGACATATTAATTGTTGCTGAAGCAACAGGAACAACTCTCCAGTTTATCTATGGCACAGATACAGCCCCAAAAGAAGAAGTAACTTTCCTAAAGTTCTCAGCTCAATTAGCTCAGCCATTAGTAACCAAAGATCGGGTCCATTGAATGTTAGTCTATTAAAAGAGTTTAAAAATATACAGAGAAGAGAAAGAGCAGTGAAGGCATGCTTTCTCTACTTCCCAGTCTTGCTCCAGGTTATGTCTGTATATAAGAAAGCAAAAACACAACAAAACAAAGCAACAAACAAATAAAAAGTGAATGAGGCTGATTTTTAATGAGCCAGTGGGCTATTTCTAGGTTCAAAAGCTGTGGGCACCAAAGAGTCCCTTAATGAGGAAGATTTAGCTTAAAACAGCTTTGCCACTGAATGCAAGCAATTTTTTTTTCACCAGAGATGAACATCAGGCAGTATCCAGAGAATATGTCCTCTGTCTGGAATTTTCCAGGAAAGAGCTGAAATGAACTGGAGCAACTGTAAGTAGCTTTCAGAGAATTCCCTGCTCTTGTTGCTGAAATCAGTTGTGTGACCTGAGTAAATTTATATTTAAAAACAGCTTGGTGCTCACTCTGCCATTGAATGCAATTAGCTTCAGTTCGTGAATTAAATTATTTTCTACTTCCTGGAAATAAACCAGCCTGGGTTATATGGGAATGAAGGGGCGGGGAAATTCGTTGTCACTTCTGCCTGCTCTCAAGTCTTGTGTTTTTCCAAGGCCAACCACAATAAACACAAGGTAGCTTGGGAAGAAGGGAACCCCTGTGATAAAGCATTCTGTACACTGCCTGATTCACAGAGAGCCCATCTGAGGACCATACTTCATTTGAATCAAAACTCATCTTTTGCCAGGTTCAAACACCAATCCAATTTTTTCCTCTAGGTCAGAAATTCACAGAGGCTTAATCCCTAGACAACAAAGTGCCACTCATATCTGAAGCTGGACTTACTAGCCCCTGCTTCTCTGAATATCCCCAATCCCATGGCGCTTCATCCAAAGGAATTATTCTTTAGTGGTGGGATTTTAGAATCAATGAGATTTTCTTAGCCACTTCTAGTCAAGCCAGGTAGAAAATGATTGCTCTGCTTTCTTGTAGGACGAATCATTCTTATTTGTAAAGATAAGAAACACCATCCTTCCTCCCCTCATGAGGTCATGGTCTGAAGCACTTTCTTAAATTGGGCTGTACTGGGCTATAAAAACTCCAGACCATACAAGGGTCAGGAGGTTAACAAAAATGTGTGAATGGGTTGAAGGCCATGGAGATTAGTAGAGGCTGAGGAACCGGAACTGTCCTCTAAAGTCCTTTAAATTGATTTTTAAGACACTGATTATCAAGCAAAATACCCCAGTTTATAATCCCTAAACTTCAAGATCCACTAATAACACTAACATTTATTGTGCACTTCCTAAATGCCAGGCTCTCTCTCCTGAGGTATTCGTATATATCAAGTCACTTAATCCTCATAAAAATCCTGGGAAAGAAAAAAAACTACCATTATTATGTCCATTTTACAGAAAATAAAACTGAGACACAGAAAATAAAATTAATCGTGTAGTCAATAAGTGGCAGAGCCAAGATCTGAACCCAAAGCTATCTGGGTTAGAGCCATGTATTTAACCAAAAGCAAGAACTGAAGTTAGTATATTTTCATCTCTTGCCAAGAGATTTTGAACCTAGATGCTCCAACTATGACATGGATGAGGATGAAGAGATAAATGAGTGGTTTGGAGTCCAAGGGAGTACAGGAGAGATAAATAGACTTCCTCAAGCCAAACCAGAGGACACTGAGTGGCCTCCCCAGATGAGACGACTGAATGTAACGATCCTTTCTATGTGTCTTCTATGCTTTACTATGGTGATATTAAATTTTTTAAAAGTTCCATTCTACTCATGTGCCTAGCCAGCATCCATCTGTTGATAGTTAATTCCAAATTAAAGCCCCATTTGAATACTGGAGGTGCCTTTTCAATTATTCAGACAGCATATGATGACCCTTTCTCAATTAAGCTATTGTTTGAGGGATTGTTTGAGGTGATGATGTTCCTGGCTCCAGGCACATAGCAGATGCTGCCTATTGTCTTTTTAAAGACACACTGTACTAATGTGTTCTTATAGGCCACCATTAATGTCAGAGGGAAAAAATCAATTAACAGGTAGTTATAGGAACCCACTGTGTTCAGCCCCATAACTGTCCAACCCTTTCCTGAACATTTCTACCCAGGTGCTCCATAGGCACCTAAAACTTGGCCTGATTCAAAATGGGTGATTCATCTCTTTCTTTATCCCCAAACCTGCTCTTCCTGTAGCATTTTTGATGCAGATTAGCAATTCTGCCATTTTATTAATCTACTTAATTTGAACTCTTACATTTTCCTTTCTCTCAAATCCTACATCCAATTGATCATTGAGTGCTGTTGATTCTTCTGAAACAGCTCAACTAATCTCCTTCTTCTCTGTCATCACTGCCTTGTGGAGGCCATTATGTTGTTTTTTCTCTTCTAAACTATTAAAGTTGCCTCTCCATTGTTCTCCTTAACTCTCCTCTCTTTTCCTCCCATGATTCCTCACTCCAGTCAGAATGGTCTTCCCAACATGTAAGTACCATTAAATTTATTTTCTCTATACTTCCATTGAGTCTGTTTCCTATAGTCCAATGTCCTTAGGAAGACCTATCACTTCAACCTGCCACCCATTTCTCATTCGTCCCCTATTACCCCAACACCACTCTAGGAGTCTATATACTGGTCACCCAGGTACCGTGCACTTTCAGGCATTTCCATATATCTTCCTTCTGATTGGGATGCATCCCCATTTGGAAAACTCACATTTATTTTTTGAGACACAGTTCAAACAGTATCCTCTGGGAAGTCTTCATAGATTCCTTTGGGTTCATTTGCTTTCTCCTTTGAATCCCAAGCTCTATGGTCATACCTCTATTCCACTCTTGAAGTTAAAAGTTTTCAAGTCTGTTTTCCTCACTAGAGGGTGAGATCTTATATACAAAGGGCAATATCTAATGTACATCCCCAGTCAATGACATATTTAGTGTTATAAAATAAATCTATCAAACATCCACCATTTGACAAATATTTATTGTCTGCTGTTTGACCAACATTGTACTAAATTGGGATACAATGATGAATAGAGCTGGATATGACTTCTGTCTTCAGGAAGCTTAAAGTCAATGACAGGAACAGATACCTGTAAAACTAAAACTGCACTAAGCGTCGTGAAGGAAGATCCATTGTATGATGAGAATGAGGTTTGACCTAGTCAGGGAAATCAGGGAAGGATCTAAGCTGAGTTATGTACTATGAATAGCAGTTAGTTGGATGTAGAGATGAGGGAAGATCAAGCAGAGGGAATAGTGTGTGCAAAGGCCCTGTGGCAGAAGGCAGTCTGGAAAATACAGAAAACTGAAAGAAGACTATAGTGGCAGGAGCAGAGAGAACAAGGAGAGCTTGTTGGAGGGTGAGGTTGGAGAAGTAGACGGGGTCCATATCAGACGGGCCTTGTGGTTCATTTTCAGAAGTTTTGTCTCTCTTAAAAGCAATGGGAAACTATGCAGCATCGAAGCCAGGGACAGAGAAGATGATTTTGCATTGCGAGGTCTCTCTGGCTGCAGGGTCGTGTATAGATTGGCTACAGGGTAGAGTATAGGTGGGATACAAGGACATCAAGCAGGAAATTAGGGCAAAATCCTAAGTGAGAGAAGATGGTACCTTGAACTAATCAGAGAAGCAGTGGTGGAGATGGAGAAAGTTGAATGGATTTGTGAGGCTTTTTTAGATTTGAAAGTAATAGAATTTGTGATAAATTAGATATAAATTAAAAAAAACAAGTAAGCATCTAAGGCAAGATATGTTTGAGTCACTAATTGAGCAGCAACACGACCTTAAGATTTTCAACACTACGTTATGGCTTCTCCTGCAGATCTCAGGAATGTGGGAAGAGAAAATAACTAGGGTTCCAGCTCCAACCAGTATCTCTAAGTTGAGGAGCGAGGGAGTGG
The DNA here is from genome assembly GCA_003508835.1 of Eonycteris spelaea. Lineage (NCBI taxonomy): Eukaryota > Metazoa > Chordata > Mammalia > Chiroptera > Pteropodidae > Eonycteris > Eonycteris spelaea. The sequence goes on from PUFA01000023.1 coordinate 5,903,252, forward strand.
GGTGACCCAGCAAAGGTAATTAAGATTCGCTTGGCCAACACGAGGATTGGTTCGGAAGAGCTGCTAGATGCAAAAGTGCCATGAAAGAGCAGAAGAGAAGCTGGCAATAATCAGGGCAGGCTTCCCAGTGAGGCCCGAGCTAAGCCCTGGATGATGAGTTAGTTTCAGACAAGTGGAGTTAGGGTGAAGCATCCTGGCAGGAGACCATGGCCCCTGGGTGATGACAAGTGACGGAAAAAGCTGTTTGAGGTGCCTCCTCCAATGCCCCTTCATCTCCTTTAAGCTGGGAAACAAGATAAGCACGCTTGGTACAGATTCTACGTAAGTGATGATAAAACGAACATCCACGGCCAAGGGCATGAGCTGAAACTTTAGTTCGGTGAGATGTGTGAAGGAACACCTTTCGGGAGTCTACTGTATCTCAGATAGTGTACTAAGTCCTAGAACTAGAAAGAAGAATAAGACACGGCCTCTACCTAGTGTGTCTTGCAATCCATAGAATGCTATCATGTAAGTTCAAGTAGAATATGAAAAATACACCGAAGCCTTTCAGTGTATACAATAGCCAAAATAGAAATCGAAAAATTCAAACTGGATAAAATTGAATAAATATGAGACCAGTGTTTCTTAAAGTGCAATCTCCCTGGACTAGAAGTATATAAATCACTGTGGAATGCCAGGTAAAATACAGATTTTCGCACCCATTTCAGCTTATAGAGTCAAACACTCTGAGAGGCAGGGTCTGAGAATCAACATTTAAACAAGTTCTCCAGTGATCCTAATGCCCACTAAAAGCACCACTGTATTAAACCAAGAGTGATTCTGGAAATTAAAAGATTAAAATTTCTCTTTTACTCTTTGGCCCTTTTGGGGAAAAGTAAATATTAAATTTAATTAATAAAACCTTTATTTAAACCCTTTATTTAATAAACTTTAAATTTATTTGAACAAAAACCCAGTTTTAAGATTAGGTTCCAGATACAAGGAATTCCAAGGTTAAAATTCTTGCCATCATTTCTTGCCTGTACAGAAACAGTGTGTGTTCTTGTTTGCCAATGGCAATCAAAAGCCTTCACAAGTGATTATTTATGTGGCCAAGTATGCTACATAAAATATAGGTTACTCTATGTGTGACTTCTTATCAGTTTGGAGTGTGTACATTTCAATCTCAATGTGAAATCAGCATTGTTTGCTTCTATATGGCATCTGTACATATATAACTTGTAAATAAACCTGTTGCTTTGGGTTAGGAAAAGATAATCAATGCAATTTTGCTTCTTTCCTAATTGCTATTTACCTTCACCACTTTTGGGGGAAAAAAAAAAGGTGAATTTATTTCACAAAGTGGAGCTCACTCAAATTTTAAATGAGGAGAGACCAAGTAAGATCCTTGTCCTGTGTAGCCTATAAATGGAATGTAAAAGAATAAAAACAGAGTTGGGCAAAGAGATCCAAAGAAAAAAGAATGAAATGAAATTTCAAATCTGTAATCTACAATACGGGTTAATTCGTGGGAGGTGGGAAATAGGCTCACCTTGCGTTAAATTTAAACCTTGTGGAGAATACATAAAATTCCAAACAAATCCAAAGCAATCCCATGGCGAGAGCAGAGGCCTCCTTAAAATGGGGCACACAGACGTTTGAGCCTCAGAGAAGCCTGGACTCACAGGCTTGGAGCCCAAAGGTCCAAACTCATACAAGTCAGTGGCACACTGGTCCTGAAATTGCACCCTGACTTCCGGCCCCCCACTGCCTCTGTGCTGCCAATCCAGCTTGAGAGACAATTTTGCCTGCTACATGGTCCCAATTGAATGCTCTATGTACAATTGAAAGACCCATAAAGAACTATCTCATCATTGTCCCACCCCCAACAATAATCTGGTGGCCTAATCTTCATGGAGCAACAACTTCATTATCCTTTGTTATCTCCTAAGTACAAAAACCAGCCAATAGCTAAGATGACAACACATCCCCTGATCTATTTTTTTCAGCCAGCCCTTCAAAGCTCAAGGCCTGGCTTTGGGGCAGGAGGGTCCGTGTGTGTGAGCGTGTATGTGAGCATGTGTGTGTGTGTGCACGTGTGTGTTCAAAGGAGTGGAGGCGAGGAGAAACCTAATCGCGTGTGCCTGGATTGCAGCTTTGATCCACACCTTCCACTGCCCAGTAAAACAACTTGTAACCACGAAAGCATTTGGAGCATTGTCATCTGATCCAGCAGCCATGGGACCCTTTTTTCAGATGACCAAATACCTTCACAATGAGACCACTCACTGCACTTGCCCTGAGGGGGAGGTCCCCTCATCATTCACCTGATGTCATTCCTTTTGGGGGCCCAGGACAGTCCAAGAGGCCTTAATTGTGGGCTCTCATTGGGCCCTTCAGTCTCTTAAGTGGGCCTTCCCTGGTGAAAAAGGGCAAATGTGGTTTTTCATTTATGTGTCTTATCATGGACCTGTGGGGAAGGACTAAAAAGGGCCCGAAAGCCCATTAAAAACTTGCATTGAAGGTGGGGAGGGAAGGCGAGGGAGAAAAAGAAGGGAAAGTGGGAGATAAAAGCAATAACCAGTACCTTTTCTGACTATTTTAGAACGTTAAAATCAGGCTCCTTCCAGGTCCAAATGAGTCTTCCAGTCCTGTAATTAAATTGAGAAAATGAAGCCGTTTCATGCTTTTTGCTCCCTTTGATCGTTGTTATTTTTGTGACTAATGTGTAACTGGAGCCGCTTCTTCTGGGGCCTGAGCCTTGCATGGGCAGCTGCCAGAGAGAGTCCAGGTCTCCTGTTGTCAGCCCATGGGAGCTGATGGTGGGGCGGGGCCCACACCGGCTCAGCAAAGAGATGCACCTGTGCTGACAAGCCTTCCTCTGCGCCTTCTTCTGGCTCATTTTCCCCTGTGCTGCCTCCTTCTCAAGGGCTCTGCGTGAGATGTGGTATTTTTTCTCCTGAAGAGATGGGATGGGGCGCATTTCCATGACAGAGGAAAATATTGTTTATCAAATCACAAAGGCGGGGACCGCTGAAGGATCACGATTTCCATTTTCTGTCCTTTTGGTTCCTCATCAATTTCTATTTCTCACTAGTCCCTGCCCCCATGTGTGCAACACACAACACACACACACACACACACACACAACACCACACACACCACACACACACACACCATGAAAGGTCATGCACACAGAGCTGGAAGATCTCTGGATCCTTCTAGGCTAAGGAGGCTCCATCAGACTAACAGGTGAAATCTGTTATTGCGACTCCGACGTCCCCATGACCCAAGACCTTTGCTCTCGTTGACTCGCTAGAGCGCCCTCATGTGACACTCCACTGTAATACCAGCCAAGACTTTGGAAGGATATAAGAACACGTTTAAACACATGTTCTTGAATTGTCACCACAATTCAAAATACCACTTTTCTCTTTGCACCTTTCCTTCTTGGGTGAGCCCATGAAGCTGAGAACTACTGCGGGGGGTCTAGAGATAGCATGAGGCCTTTGTCACCCCTCCGATGTGGGTCTAGGCAAAGTCTGGTAAGTCTGGGTTCTAAGTTAGGGCCCTGAATGCTCATCCCCAGCCATGAGCTGAGAACACGGCTCTGAACTACAGAGACCAAGTCCATGGAGAAGCAGCTCTACTTCCCCTCTCTGCCTCATTACGGAAGTGGGCAGCAAAGACTGAGCTGACCTCCAGGCCAAGGGCCTGATTAACTAATTAAAGCTGAGGAGTTCATATTAACACAGTCTTTCTCAAAGTGAGGTCAGGGAACTCTATCACCAGAACGACCGGAAAGGGTTGTTAAAATTCCGGATTTCCAAGCCCCACTTTGTACCTGTTGATCAGAATCTTTGCTACTGGAACCCACAACTCTACATTTTCAATGTTTTCAGTCTGAGTTTGGGGCACAGTAAAGTTTGAGAAACCTTCTTTATTCTTTTAGAAGATGAGAGATTTCTATTTTGACAAAAGCTGTTAATTCCATAAACTGAAGGGATGACTACAGGTACTGTGGCAGGGCAGCAGGGGAGATATTTTTAAGTAAGTGAGAGAAGGGTTTCCAGTCTTAGCTTTTTCTCTCAAAGGCAGCCGCACAGTCTTTCCTATGAGTGCACCACAAGGGTAGAGCACAGCCTGGTGGAGGGCTGGCTTCTGGGTTAAAGAACTGGACTTGAAAACTCGGACATCCGCTTGGGAGAAAAGAAAAGCTGTAGAGACTCAACTCACCTCTAGAGGGCGCCAACCCAGATGACACTAGAGTACACTTCCTGTCTCTCCTGCTTCGTCCCTTTCTTGCTGAGAAATCTTGTTCAAGTTGCCCCTCTCTGTGCATCAGTTTTCTCTGAGGAAAATGGGGACTAATATTTGTGCCTGACTCAATGAATACATTACTATTATAATTAATTTTCTAAGGGTCCTGAGATTGGTGGGAAGATCCTGTCCTCAGAGACAGGTGATGGAAGTAGTGGATATGAAATAACACAAAATCCTTCCACAAGCTGGGTCTGTGGTAAGGGAAAGGAAATACCTAGTGTTATTAAATACATTAAATGAAAGTAAATCGAATATATTAAGAGAGCTCTGGGCTCCCCTCTCCTATAACTGTGCCCCCAGCATCCTTTTTCTAGATCTCATCATAGGAGGCTTCTTTCTGTTCCTTGAATCCAGCAAACATTGCTGGTGCTCATGAGGAAGCTGAGGCTGGTCGTGGCTGTTTCCAGGTCAGGAAGGTTGTATGTAGGGCTCCTTCCTCTGCCTTGGGCATAGAGCATCCAATGGCCATTTTCGTCGCCAGCTTTGGCAAGGGGTGGGATGAGCGAGGAGGTGGGAGAAGGAAGCTTTCCTTCTAGCAGATGCTCAGAAAGACCCCAGAGATGCTATGCACAGAGCAAGGAGAGCCTCAGCTCTGCTCAGAGAGGCAGGGCTTACATCCAACTCTGCCACTTAGGTGTTGTATGACCTTAGTTAAGATTCTTAAACTCTAAGCCTCAGTTTACTCATCTGTAAAATGACTCGAAATAATATCTACTTAGTAACTGTTATGAGAATTAACAGAGATGAGGTGTGTAAATCAGTTCCACTGTGTCTGGTGCACATAAGTGCTCTATTCATATTAACTATTGTGATCTGACATTACACTCTGTGAATGTGAAATGCCAAGGCCACTCTCTTGATTAATTTTAGAGTTTATCATGAATTCTCCAGTCTCACTCCTACACCTTTCCCTTCTCCTTCCTAGGATTTTGCATATGTCCTTAGATTTTTTGCATATCTTTGAAAAACACATAGCTTTGTTCTGTGTGCACGTTAAGACTTAACATCCTTAAATGGTTTTGTGCTATAAATTGTTTTCCACCTTTGCACTCAACACTGAGATTTTAGGATCTGTCCATATCACTGTTTGCTAATGATTCTCAATTCATTACATAACAGAATCACTTGGAGAGTTCTTAAAAATACCAATATCTGGATTTCAATTCCAATGATTACGATTTAATTTGTTGAGGATAGAGGCCAGGCCTCAGGTCATTCTAAACTGCAGCTAGGACTGCTAAAGCCAGCTCAGTGGCCAGGATTTCTCAGGCAGCGAGAGGTCCAGGGTCCCGCCTTTTTCTAGCACCAGCAAGTCCCTGTAGCAAAATCAAGTAGGAATGACACCAAGGACAGTGGCAAAAGGAAAAAAGAAGAGAAAGCAACTTGCAGCCCAAGGGGTGTGTAATAAAGGGCAGAAATCGGTTCTGCTTCTCCGCCCCCTTTATGCAAGTTATAGAGCAATATGTCATTGACTTGTCTGTCTGATTTAATCACCCAATATTTACTGAGCACCTCCATTCAGCTAGTTTATGAAAATTAGGTTGTTTTAAGCACATTTGATAAATTTACAACCTTCCTCCCCCCACACATACTATAACTTTCTGAGAATGCAGAACCTCCATTTCCTTGATGTCTTCAGCAACAGTTTCAGCCTTGACTGATATATCATGACCCCCTTCCTCCTGCCAGACATCCCTATGTATAACCCCACCAACAAGTAATTCACTTGTTGTACATGTGCATTATACAGTTGCTATAGAGACATTGTCACTTTTAACCCCCTACAAAAATTCTAAGAGGTAAGTCTCACCTTTCATGGGAAAAAAACTGGGCTCATGTTAGTTAAGTGAGTTTCCCTAGGTCATATCTCTCCTTGGGAAATCAACCCCATGTTTCTCTGGTTGGAATAGCCATTCACTAGGGTTGTTGGGCCTTGCAAGAGAATATGGGATAAGAGAAGACTGTCCTGGCATTGCAGGGGGCCACATGCAACGTGACAATGAGGAGCCCAGGTTTTGAGGTACTGTGTTGCATGTGGCTCCCTAAAACACCAGGATAGTCTGCACCCATCCTGTGTTCTCTTGGAGGGCCTGACGGCACTAACGGATGGTTCTTTCGCCCAGAATCACTGAACCAGCTATTAGCTGGGTGACACATTCCTTCCACACATGAAATATTCAGAGGACACCCTCTTATCTGGCATTAGTTGGCATACATAGTTGGTTGGCTCATTGGAAAAACATGGCTAAAGCTGGAAATCATTAAAAGGTGATGTGCACATACATTAAGCATTTCATTTTAACCTAAAATATATCAACGTACATTTATGTATCAGACTTTTGATGCGGAGCCAAGGCCTTTTCTTTGACTTTAAGTTCTCTAATTGGAGTTCCAACATTATCTCTAACATAAACTACACCCATAACGTATATTTTATGATTTCAAGTTTCTGTTTTCTTAGAGTAGAACTCAATTACCCTTCTGAAGAAGTCTAGATGCAACATTCCTTTAAAACTATATTCTATGAATTTGTTATTGAAATTTTAAATATATAGACAAATTAAAAGAGTGGCATGATAAATGGCAAAATATCGACTGCCTAAATGAAACAACTTGTCAACCTGTTGCCACATTTTCCTTATTTCTCGTGATCTATATAGATCTATGTCTATATCCAATCATCTATTGTCCATCTATACTTATTTTTGCTAAATATTTGAAAATGAGTTGCAGACATTATTAGACTTCCCACTAAATACACAGCATGTACCCCTTGAGGATGAGAATATGCCTCAATATCATTTCACACAATGAAGAATAATAAGTTCATGAGAACATCTGATATCTAGCCCTCGAATTTCCCCAGTTGTCGCGAGAGCATCATGTATAGGTTTTTCCTCAACCAACATCCAGTCCCGGTTTATGTACTGCATTTTTGTTTTTTTTTTTTTGTTTTGTTTTTTTTTTTTGGCTCACCTTTGTTTCATTATGTTTTGTTTTGTTTTGTTTCCTCCCTCATAGTAACTTTTTAATGAGTTCAAGCCATTTTGTACAGTATCCTATATTCTGAATTTATCTGAGTATTTTCTTGTGGTATCATGGTTTCTCTTTCACCCTATCCTTACTGTTAACTGAAAGTTAGATTTAAAAGTTTGAATGGATTCAAGTCAAATATTTTGGGCAAATTCTCCACTGGTGACACTATGTATGTCATGTGGCATCACGTCTTCTGCAAGTATTTTGGGAGAACAGATATAATAAATATTTAGCTTGGGTCCAGACCTAGAAGTAGAATTGCTAAATCAAAGGGTATACAAATGTTCAGTTTCCCCAAAGAAGTTTTTGTACCAGTTTACACTCCTACCAGCAGTATATGAATATCAGGTGGTGATGCATCTTTGTCAACATTTAAAATTATCATTCTAGTTGGTTTGTAATAGTATCAGACTGTGATTTTAATTTGCCTTTTGATGATCTTAAACACCTTTTCATGTGTTTATTGATCATTTAGATGTAAAATTATTCATTCTTTTGCTCATTTTGGTTTGCTTATCAATTGGATTGTCTGTCTTTTTTATAACTGGCAATTTGTGCATCTTAATCCTTTTCCTTTTTTCACTTTCCCCCACAAACCCTCTCCCATTTGGCAACCATCAGTTTGTTCTCTGTATCTATAAGTTTGTTTCTGTTTTGTTTGTTCATTTATCTTGTTTTTTAGATTCCACATGTAAGTGAGATCTTATGGTATTTGTCTTTTTCCATCTGACTTATTTCACTTAGCATAATACCCTCTAGGTTTATCCATATTCTCAAAATGGCAAGTAGTATTTGAGGTCCAACTTTGTTCTTCCTCCTCAAGATTGCCTTTTTAATTGGGAGGCTTTGCTTCTGTAAAATTTTTTAAATCAACTTGATAATTTCCAATAAAAGCTACTAGATTTCTATTAAGATTTCATTGAATATAGATCAGTTTGGGGAGAAACCATGACATAGTTCTCTCTTAGATCTTGTTTAACTTCTCTTAGTGTTTTTTAATTTTGCTTAAATCATTTACTAATTCTAATGTATTATTTGTAGATTATTTTGAATTGTCTGGGTATGTTATCATATCATATGTGAGCAATGATAATTTCTCCCTTTCAAATTTTTGCATATTTTACTCTTTTTTTTTTTTTTTTTTTTTTTTGCCTTATTGCAAATCTTTGGCCCTTTCATACAATGATGAAGTGGTAATGTAACGGTGAGCACTGGTATTTTTTCCTCAACTCCAGTCTCAGAAAAATGTTTTCCATAGTTCATCATTAAATATAAAGTTTGCTGTAGGTTTTTAGAAATATTTATTAAATTAAGTTCCCTCTATTTCTAGTTTGCCATCATTATTTTAAGACAGTCATGGATATTGAATTTTATCAAACATTTTTCTACATCTATCAATATGGTTACCTTATTTCTCTTTTCTATTAATTACTGGATTGTATTGGTGATTTTCTAATGTTAAATCAACTGTGCTTTGTTGGGGGAAAAAACCTGGCTTGGTCACAATGTATATTGTTTTTGTATATCTTGTTTATATATATGTTGTTTAAAATGTCATGAATATTCATGAGAAAGATTAAGTCCTTCCTTGTAATGTCTTTGTAAGGCATCCAGGTTTGCTGGACTAATGAAAGTTGAGACATATTCCTTCTGCTTCTATCCTCTAAGAAAGTTTATCTCAGATTAGTGTTATTTCTTCTTTATGCGTTTGGAAGGATTCATCAGTGAAACCATCTGGGCCTGAATTTTTTTTCATAGAAAGAATTAAATTATGGATTTACTGTTTTTATTAGATATGAATTATTTAAGTGTTTATATCTTCTGGTGTGTTTCTAGGAATTTATCCATTGTCTCTCACTTGACAAGTTAATTCATAAAAAATGTTTATACTAACCTATAATTATCTCTTTAATGTCTGTCCTCTTGTTTATACTGGTTATTTGTGCTTTCTCTTTCTCTTTCTTTTAATTATTTTTTTCTGAGGGTTATCAATTTTATTAGTCTTTTCGAGGAAACAAATTTTGCTTTCGCTGATTATTTTCTTTTGAATGTTTATTTTTTAAATTTCATTAATTTCTGCTCTTATCTTTATTATTTCCTTCCTTCTACTTTCTTTGGATTTAATTTGCTGTTCTTTTGCCAACCTTTTTGATAGATATTTAACCATTGATTTTTGGCCTTTACTTCTTTTATAATATGTGTATTTAAGGCTCTAACTTCTCTCTCTTCTCTACTTTAACAGCATCCCACATTTTTTCTTTTTCTTGGAGAAGGGTGAGGAGGAGATCTTTTCATGGTGGAAATATTCTCAGAGCTCTGCTCCCTGAGGCCTTGCTGCAGAGTTTTACCAACCCTCTCAGTCTCCTCCCAGATATTTATTCCAGGATAGCACCTTCATGCAAATCTCTTCTCTGGATGAGTTCACCCAGTATGTCCTTTGGTTTAAGATTTTGCAAGTCAGTGGGGAAACATCCAGAGAACAAATAAGGGGCAGGCGGACATCCCAAACATTATATCATTTAATTTGAAACATTTTATAATTTCTAATCTGATATATTTTTTTAATTTGACCTATGAATTATTTTGAAGTATAATGGGTACCTTGAAATTTCTATTTCAATTCTACTAAGGTCAGAAAACATTCTCTGGATAATTTGAATTCTTTCAAATTTGTGCGCCATGCTTGACAGCTCAGCAAATGGTAAATGTTCCAGGTACATTTGAAAAGAAAGTATGTTCTTTAGTTTTGAGGTACTAAGTATCCTATATATGATGTTTGTTCATCATGTTCAAATGTTCTATATCTTACTGATTTTCTTTTGGTCTTCTATCAATTACTATGATAGATGTTAAAATCTTTAACTATGTGCAGGAATCTATTTTTCTTTCTAGTTCTGACAATTTTTGCTTTATTTTTTGATACTCTGTTATTAAATACACTTAAAATTAGAATTATTATATTAAAAAAAGTGAAATGAACTTTCCATTATTACAAAATGTCCTTTTTCATACCTATGCTTTGGCCTCAAAGTCTCCTTTAGGTTAGTGTTTTGATGGTATATATTTTTCTGTCTTTTTGCTTTCAAACTTTCTATATGCTTGCAACAAACTGACAACCTTCCCAAGGCTGTATAATTGATAATGATGTTCATTTTTATCACAGGCGATTAATTCGAAACCCATACTTTCTCCTGGAGTGCATTTGTGTTGTTTAAGATTGGTTCAATTATGAGATGAAATAGACTTTGGAAAAAAGAAAATGACCAGAGACAGAGAGGGACATTACATAATGATAAAAGGGTTACTCAAGCAAGAAGACATAGCTATCCTAGATGCATACCCAGCAATTCAATGGAGGAAAGATAATTTTTTCAAAATACAGTCCTGGAGCAACTGGATACCCATAGAAAAAAATGAAGTTTGACATAAACCCCATAGATTGTACAAAAATGAACTGGAAAAAGGATCATAGATTTAAATGTAAAAGATAAACTATAAAACTTTTAGAAAAATACATAGGATAAAATTTTCAGGAGTTAGGGCTTGGATGAAAGCTCTTAGACAAAACACCAAAGCATGATTCAGTAAAGAAACAGATTAATAATTTCGACTTCATCAAAATTAAAAACTTCTGCTCTATGAAAGACCCTATAGAGGATGCTGAATAACTCAGCCAATGGCCCATGAAAACAGGTCAGTTCGGGATTAGAATAAATGCAGGTGCAACTCAGAAGCAATACAGGTAAAGGATGAAGAATGATGAAGAGTCCAATAAAGTCCAGATTAGCTGCCATGACCAGAAATTCATTGATTGACGTTAAGAAACAAAAGGAATAAGAGAAAGAACATGGAAAGGAAATGGCCTTGGAATTATACCACTGAATATCATTTCAAGGGGCCATAGCAAGTATGTTTTCAGGGTAGAAAAAAGTAGACACGAAATTTCATTTGGCTTTTGAAATATAAGCACAGACACGCACGAACATTCCTGTCCCCAAATTTCTGTCTGGAAGGCAGGGTCCTGGGAAGAACCGGGTCCAGAGAAGATGCCTTAGATGAATCACATAAATGGAAACCCTTCAGAAGTTGGCTTCATTGAAACTAGTTCAAAAGGTTGTGGGGAGAAAGCAAACATTCCCTATAAATTAGCTTTTCTGTAGAAATTCACTCTCCCTTTTCTCTGTAAATACCAGTTGTCATATTTATACATTTGTAATTAAGTTACATTTTAATCAAACTTACTGACCGTAACTATTTAACTAGACTGCTCCTTCACCCAAAACAAGTGTCCAGTATGGAATGTATAACTGGATTCAAGAGAGGGTAAGGGTAAGAAGCAGAGGAAGGACAAGATAGTGTGGAGCAAGAAACATAAGATTGTGGCAGGGCCCATTGTAGTTCTTGACTCTCTCCTCTCCCCTTTCTTTCCTCCCTCCCCCTTTCTCAACAACAAAAATCAGTTATTCAAGATAGAAAAATGATACTGTACAAGATAATTCATTTCAAAAGAAACTGATGTTTTTCATTAATTATTACCTATTTTAGAAATCGAACCTCTATTCAAGAATAAATCATCAGTTGCTTAAAGCTTGTTACATGCAGGCAAAGTCCTGCTCCCTTTCGTTTGACCATCTAGTAGCTCAGCATGGCATATGTTAGTTATATGGATCTTCTTTCAGTATGTTTAAGGTCTATACACTGCCCTTCATTAAGCCTGAAAGGCAGTCCGTCGGTGGAAGAATCAGAATTTAGAGTCAGTCACTTGAAATTAAGAAGAGTCCAGTTCTTTTACTCATTGCTATAGGGCATGGTAGATAACTTAGACTCTAGCACCAGACTGCCTAAGTTCAAATCCACTCCCACTTATCCCTCGGCCACTTTGCCTATTGTTTCAGTTTCTTCATCTGTCAAAAGGGGATAATAACAATAGCATGCTTACCTGACTGTCATGAACATATAGGAAATCATGTGCGCAAAGCCTTGGAACAGTCGGGTCAGGGGAAGTGTTTATTGAATTCACCTCCAGCCTTTGTATGGCACCTAGAAAATAGTACTGGCCAGTACGTAATTCCAAAATGCAGGAACTGACTGGAGCCTGGTTCCTTATTTATAGAAGGGTAATTGTTTCTACTTAGCTCCTAGAGCTGACTTTTGAGGATTGCCAAATCACAAATTAAAAGCACCTGGGACCTTACCTAGCACATAGCTGCTGCCCATCAAGCATTATTCTTATTATCCACTTGGCTTACTTTTCAGCAAAATGGGTAGCCTCAGGAAGCTTCCCGGTATGATAATGTAGGTCAAAACGCTGTAGAAGCAGTGAATTGATGTACAAAGGTAAGGTGCTACCACGTCCCACCCTTGGCTCCCTCACCAGCACCACCCCTCCCTGTGGGCTTCCTCAACCTCCAGCCACTCCCTCCCTCCTTCCCTTTCTGGTTGAAAGCTGCTTCTTATCCCCTCTATCTCCTGGCTTCTACCATCCCTTGTTATTTCCCAGCTGCCCCTGGACCCCGCTCCCCTTCCCAAATAGATCCTCTTCCTACAAACATCTGCCCACCCTCTGGGCCTTCCTGCTGCTGTCTCTTGCCCACTGGGCTGCTGGCAGGAAGCCTTTCCCTCCTCCCTCCACCCGGTTCCCTTCGGAACACCCTCTACACATGGGGATTATTTCTCTTGGCCACAGGTGTCCAACCATCAAACAGACTGATCAGTCTTGGCCAGAGGAGGCAGGAAGGGAGGTGGGGAGATGAGACCCAAATGAAAAGGGCTCCCCGGCCAGGAACTCTAAGAAATAGGGAGGGTGTGCCCAGATGCCACTGAACCTGGTAAAAGTGCGAGAAAGCAAATCATAGATCTTTATCTGAGGATCCAGATGCCCCGAACCCCGACGTCTTACCCAGATAATCACCATCCAGCCCCTCTCAAGTCCATGCAGGATGCAAGAAGGGGTGAATGAGAGAGAAAGGGGAGACACCAAAGTGAAAGGCTGCCTGCTCTGAGGACTTGGTTCTCATTACTTTGGCGTTTGCATTTGCCACCTCCGAAGTGTAAAGACTGTCACGAAGATTAACTTGGTTAATAACTGTAAGCACTAGAACAGTGCCTGGCAGCTAATAGTACCATTTTGTCATTGGTAATGATGAACATGTATCTGAAGTTCTGGAAATGGAGATCACAGAGTTTGGAGTCAGAAACCTGGTCTGAAATTCCACCCCTGCTATTTCCTGGATATAAGAAATTGACCCCGAAACAGCTTCTTTAAGCCTCAGCTCCCTAGTCTGTTAAATTAGAGCATACTTACCTTTCTTGCTGCTATACACTAAATCGTATCTCCTAAAAACTCAAATATTGAATCCCCATTGAAACCAGCAACATGAGTGTATTCAGAGATGGGGCTTTGAGGCAGTGATTAAGGTTACATGAGGTCAGAAGGGGAGGGCCTCGATCTGATAGGATGGTAGCCTTTCAAGGAAGAGAGGACTGCCCCAAGGAAAAGCCACGTGAAGACAAAGCAAAAGGAGGCAGTCTGCAAGCCCGGAAGAGGGCTCTCCCCGGACCCCAACCATGCTGGCGTGCTGCTCTCGGGCTCCAGTCTCCAAAACTGTGCGAAGGAAAATGTCCACTGTGTAAGCTACCCAGCTATGCTATTTTGTCACGGCAGACTGAGCAGACCGGTACGCTGGCCTTGGATAGCAGCTGAGAGGTATATCCTCTCTCCATTTCTAAGCTAAATAAATAAAACGAGAGATGAGAACAGGTGACATCATCTTCCACATCCGATTCCTTCCTATTGTTGGACGTTTGTGAGAGCCCAAGGTAACTTCTGGAGCATCAGCCATCTTTCGCTAGTGGGGGTGGAGAGAAAAAGAAGGTGGGCTGTCAGAGAGACAGGTGAGACGGGCAGTGTGACTGGTGTGAAGTGCCACCTCCGTTTCTGGGAAGCACACCAGCTTTGGAGTCAGAATATCTGGTTCAAACCCAGCTCTGCCATTTTCCAGCTGTGTGACTTTAGGCCAAGTATTTTCTCTCTTCTAGAATCTGCATTTGGGGGGGTATCAAATGAGGACATATATATAGAAGCCTGGAGAAATAGTCAAGGGCCTTTGGTTTTCAAGGAACAGGGACAAAGTCAAATGAGGTTAAACAAAAGAAGCAAATGAGGTTAAACAAATGAGGTTAAATCAAAAGACCAAGCTGACAAAAACAGGGGTCCGAGTTCCCCAAGTGCAGGCTCTCGCCACCCTCTCTACTGCCCCCTTTGCCCTCTGTTCATTTTCCTTCAAACTTTTTACCATTTCAGTCCTCAGTTGCTGCCTTCCCAGAATGGATTCGATTTCCTTTTGCCTAAGCTCTGTTTACTTTTGAAAATGCACGATTTCTTTCCACAGCCTCCCCCCCGCCATGCACTTGGTTCCACGGAAAAGACACACCACGGAAATAAAAACCTCACAAACCCCTTTACCAGGACTTTGTCTGACCCGCTTAGAGGTTTTGAACCCTAACCTCCAGTCATTTCCAAAGTTTATTCTTCCAGAAGGTCAAACTGTATACCAGGGACGTATGTTTTGAGTCCGAATTCCTGAGGGCACCAGTGACTAGCATTTCAACATCATCTTCTTGAGAAATTTCTAGAAGGAAAGTCAGATCCAGGCTAAAAGATATGACATTCCACTTCCAACCCCAGATACCATTCTACAATCTTGACCTCAGTCTCCCTGTTCAGTTTCTTTTATTTTACTTCCTATTCCATCCCTGACTCCACCCCCAACCCAGACACACACTCATGCCAATAAACTCTGAGTTTCCAGCTGCACAGAGCTATTCTGGGTTCCCCAAACACACCACGCACACTCATCCTCATCGCCAGTGAGGAACCTTGATTCATTCTTCAAGTCTCGCTCAAATATAGGGTATGCAGGGCGTCCCCCAAGAAATATGTTCCTTTTCTCTCTTCTCATGACATGGTGCTTTAAATAACATCACAAATGGCCTTTTGCTTAATTGTCTGCTTTTCTTACTCTGAACTTTTCTATATCAGAATCTATCTTAGTCACCCACTTCCCCTACTACCTAATAGTATATCTAATACATAATAGGTGCCCAATGAATATGTGAAAAATGAAACAGTAGAATGTCTGATGGTTATTACATATGAATGAACCTCATACCTCATCTACAACCTGTTGATGATGCCATCTTTTCCTATTTATTCACTGCTGTGTAACAAAACTCCCAATACATAGTAGCTTAAAACAACGACCATCATTGTAATACCTCTCTCAGAATCTGTGAGTTAGGAATTCAGGAAATACTTGCCTGGAAAGCTCTGGCTCAGGGTCTCTCACTCAGGAGCAGCCTGACAGTGGTTAAGGCTGAAACAGTGTGGTGCTGGAGTAGCTATGGGTTAAGAGGTTGGAGCATGGCTGAGCATCTCCATATAATCTCAAGAGTTCTCCACGTGGTCTGTCTGAGAGGGCTAGTTGAGCTTCCTCCCAGTATGGTGGGCTCAGGGCAGTTGGACTGCTGACATGAAGCCTGGAGGATTTAAGATGAACTAACGCTTGTGGTCTAGACTTGGAAGTCATATCGTCACTTCCTCTGTATGCTATTGGCCAAAACGGTCACCAAAGGCTGTCCAGTTTTAAGGGAAGGGGACACAGAGCCCACTTTCCATGGGAAGAGTATCAAAAAATTTGCAAATACATTTTAAAATCACTACAATTAAGTGCAGTGTGTATAGAAAAAGACAGCAGTAGAAAGATGGTGGAATCAAATAAAATCCAGAGTTTGGTTAATAGCAATGTATCAAATGCTAATTTCTCGTTTTGACAAATGTACCACGGCAATGTAAGATATCAGGGGAAAGCAGATGATGGGTGTATGGGAACTCTTTGATCTATTTTGCAACTTTTTATAAACCTAAAATTATTCAAAAAGAAAAAGTCAAATTCAAAGAAAATGGTACATGCCTCCTGCTCTCCAGTTACTTGCAATAAGTGAGAACTAATTCTGGTAATCTTTTCTATCCTGGTGAAGCAGGATTTGCCATACTCTCTATGATTACACTATTCACAGTGTTCTGGAATCATCTACTTAAATGCCCATTTCTCTTATTGTATGCCTTCCCTGAAGGACCTTTTCTTACCTTTTTTTTTTTTTTTTAATCCTCAGCACCCAGCACAGTGTTAAAATAATGAAGTAGGTGGAGTCATGTGAAAATGCCACTTTGGAGCTCAAAAGCGGTTGAATAGTGGCAATTAATCTACAAACAAAATCGAATGAATGGGCTTTCCTTATTCCACGCTTTTGCTCAAAGAAAATAAGAGTTCAACATTCCTGGGAAGAACTCTTTCAGAAAAATAAGTATTGACCCACATTTTTTACTGGGAGCTCCACAAAGGCCTTGAATTCCTTACCCACGGGCTTCTTGCGTCCTAAGTTCTTATCTCTTGAGCCAACGCCTTTGCAGGGCTGAGAAAGTCTGCCTTGCTCTAGTAGGCCAACAGCCAGGAGGCCACGGGGGCCTCCAGATGCAGACAGGAACGTGCAGGGTGGGGTCCGCGATAGCAGAGAATCCAGGCCAAGCTGGAAGGCAGCCATGGGTGCTGCTGCAGGAAGTGGAGGAAGGAGGAAGTTATCTTGTTGGCAAGCCCCACCCTTCTTCCATTTCCCAGGAGGTCAAGCAGATGTCATCGGATGAGTTTTTCCAGACTTGAATGGATGCTCTAATTGGATTTGAACAGGAGACAGCGAGGGTTCACACTTTCTGTCATTTTCTCTTTTTACACCCACACTGAGGAGCAAAAGCAGCTTCCCTGGTTTTGTGCTAGGTTGTGCCTCACCTGCAAGGCCCTCACATAAGCAGGAAATGGTCACCAAAAGGACCAAGGCAATTTGAGGAACCGTCTCATGCATGCTGCATGAGTTCGTCCACAATGGGATTGAGACATGGCTCCAGACACATCTGAGGAAAGAAGGTGGGGACTGGTGCTTTGGCCAAAAGATTTCTGCCAGCATGATGGCTTCCAGCTAGTTGCTCAGGCAGATCCAAAAAAATGCATTGCCTCGTTCTCTGTTTATGAATTATCCTTCCCTGAACAGAACAGCTGGGGCATGTTGTTCTCCATTCTTTGAATATGGCTGGCTTTCCAATTCCTTGTTCTCCATCATTGAACACACTCAGCAATAAAATATAGAGCCATTTTCTGTCATAGTTAATGATGCAGGATCTGGCAGGCTCTCCTCCTTCACCAAAGCTATCCTTGGGGAAAGTTCTCATTCAAACACTCCAAAAGTTGTTTTTAACCAGCGAGACCCAAGACTTAGATGGTTTGGGGAAATGAGGTTCTTATTTTAACTAAAATTCGTTTATTCTCCTCAGAACAAAAGAATGCCAACAACTCAGTGGTCCCTCACCTTGCTACATCACCAGCCCGAGTCTTCCTGAGCTCTGAGAAACAGCACAGTCTAGCTTCGAGAGATTAACAATAGAAGTCCTGATAGTTGTGCAAGGCATCTGTTTTTAATTGGTCTCATTCTTCATTTCTATGGAACCAGGCAGTCAGTCAGGAGTACGCTGAGACGCAGTGTACATCACAAGTGAGAGGCTTTGGGGCTGGGCATGATCACAGAAGCACAAGCCACATTCCAGCGAGTGCCCGGATGTGGTCGTACGGAGCTCAAAGAGGGCTTATTCGTTAAAGACTATGAAGTGCAATGTGAATCAAGGGCCTAGATACAAAGTGATCCTTTTTAAAGAGCATCCCTATGGGCTGTCCTTCTCAGGAGACTGCAGGCACCAGAGGGATTGGTTATATCATGCTCAGGATTTTTACCTGAAAAAGAGCAGGATGACCCGAGACCGCTAGATCCCATCACTAATCCAAAATGTGCCTGCCCTTTAAAATTGTATCTCAGTCTTTCGGAGACTTTGTATTTTTCCAGAGGAAACAACTTTTCATCTTAGAAAGATGACCCATTACAGGTCATTTGAGTTACCCTCATCCCAACTCTCTCCAACTTTTTCCCTTCCCTCTTCTTCCCGCTCACTTTTTCTACTTCCCTTCATTCAGTTGGTCACTATATAATTCTTGAGCATTTAATTATGTGCCTGGAATATCCTGGGGCAGGGAGGACACAAAAATTCATCTGTCAGAACGGGCTATGTCACGTTACAATCACACACGATCCCAAGGACGTCATGTCTTCAATTGCAAAAGCTCGTTCTCCTCATGCTCTTTGTCTATTGAGGTTTGGTGTCATGCTCTGACCACAAAGTGTTTAGTCAGAAACCCAGGCTGATAGGAGCTCCAGACTCCTACGGAGGACCAGAAGATTTCCGATGGAATGCTGTGAGGGCACAAAGAGAGTTACGGGGGAGTGGTGTCTGTGATTGGGGGGTCAGGTATGCCTCTCTGAGGAGGTGACGATTGAGCTGAGATGGAGCGGGAGAAGGAGGTGGCTTTGGGAAGATCTGGTGGCAGACAGTCTAGGAAGGACCAGCAGTGTCAACACCCTTTCATCAAGAACAAGCTCAGCCTTCAAGAAACTGGAAAAATGTGATGAGGGAGCAAGAGCATGTCCTTGGAGGTGATCAGAAGCCAGACCCTACTGGGCCGTACAGGCCACTGCAAGGAGTTGGAGTTGTATTCAGGCTCTATTTTACCTTCTAAATTTATATTAGCAAACAAAGTCCACCTAAGTGTCCAAGGATGTCAAGCCCTTTCAGAGTTGGATCTCTGCTGAGATGCCCTCCCTCACCTTTCCCAGCTCAGCTCATTCAGGTGGCATCTTCTCTAGGAAACTTTCTCTAACACCCTAGTGTAATACCTCCAATCACAGATATGATCAATTATGCATTTCTCTGCAGAATCCCTAGCTACTACGAAATCCTTGAGGGCAGAGGTAGAATCCCCAGTTCAGTACTGGACAAAGGTAGGCCCCAAATTAATTAATTAATTAATTAATGAGAGTCAATCAATCAATTTCAAACACATTAATCAAGCACATTAATTAATACATTTCTTGTATGTCGTGACATTAGGCAGTATATGGGACAGGGCTTGGTAAAATGTCATCATCACCACATGTTTTCCATATGACCTAGACAAGTGCTTCCCATAGATAAAGTGCTAAATGAAGACCTTCTGAATTGATTCAGAAGAAGCCCAGCTTACTTCAAGAAGATACGTGAAAAGTAGGAAAATAAAGAGGAGGTATTGATTATATCCTATATATTGATTGATCATCAGCTCCTCCGCCCACATTCTCTCGTTTTATTTTTACAACAGCCCTACAAGATGAAAAACTGGGACTCAGAAAAAAGTTAGTGACTTAAATAAGTTGAGACCACCACATAATAGCTACTCCACAAACATTAGCTGCTATTATTACCGTTGTTTGTATTATTATCACTGAAAAGGAGGGAGAGGGGCTTGGGGCAGTATACTTCACACAGTGTATTCCACATATGTTCAGAGCTGGGAGGAGAGCCCAAGTTAGGAGAGCTCCCAAAACAGAAAGGAGATCCCTTTGCACAGACCGATGTTAACTCTTAGAAGATCTGGGCCCCTTTGAGACTCTGATGAATATTGTGGACCCAATTCTCCAGAAATACGTGCAGCCACACGGATCTTATAGGTACACACAAGCCCAGTCTTAAATTGTAGAGTAAGAGTTTGCGGCCACGCCACCCTGAACAAGCTGGATCCCATCTGATCTCAGAGGCTAAGCAGGGTTGGGCCTGGTTAGTACCTGGATGCAAGACCACTCAGGAAGACCAGGTGCAGTAGACGTAAAAAATAAAAAAATAAGAGATTGTAAACTGACAAAGTTCTTGCAATCTGTGAGGTCAACCAAGGGTTGTCTTGCCTAAAAAAAAAAAAAAAAAAATTTAATTGTAGAATAATAAATAATAATGGTGACCATACAATGCTAACTATGTGGCAGACCCTAGTCAAAACACTTGACACAAATTCTCATTTAATCCTAGAGCAACCCGAAGAGGTAGCTACTGTTATTATTTCCTTCTTTGTAGACAAGGAAACTGAGACCAAGAAGTTAACGAACTTGCCAGAGGTCACTCTAAAGTATGAGAATAAGTCCCATTGCTTGGATTTGAACCAAGCTGGCTGTAGAAGAAGTACACCCACCCACCACACCCACTGCCTTTCAAGATCCTGCCCCCTGGGGGGTACTGGGCTCTCCTCCTGCATTTCAAGGAGAGACTTGCTCTCCTAAGAGCAGACACTTTGACCCAACAAAAGCATGGGCCACCTGTTCCTCTTACCTGGAACCTGGAGATCAAGACCCGTTCCCAGCATGACCTTGAAAGTAAAAACCACTTGATTCTATGACTATCCTGATTGAAAAATACCTGGTTCCAGGGGTATTACTGAGACCCATGCAAATCCTTTGAAATAATGAGCTGCTTTACTCAAGCAGAAACTCCCTCTCCGACAGTCTCCCCATCACCTCTCCTGAGTGAGCAAAATTCCTTTCCACCTCAGAATATTAGACTGTATTGATGGCTTAAACTCACCCACACTGCACCTTCAGGTATGCTACCAATCCTTCTCCATTAAGTCCATAACAGTGTAACAGAAAGGAGAGGCCAAGAACTGTGGGAAGGTCTCAACTAGCAGAGACAGGTAGCGCACCCACAATTAATTATACACATTTATACGAGGGCTGGTAAGCAAATCAATGTCATTGATGATTTATTCCCTAATTTGCTTTGAGTATGCACCTCATAAATCAATAATAGAAGACGGCATTAAAGCATTGGTGTTAACTGTCAGCAGAAGGCAGTGTACCGATTCTTTTAATTAAAAGAATGTGTGTGGTGAATATGTCCATGTGTTATATTAGATATGGTACATTTTAAAATTGCTTTTTCAACATCAAAAGAAACGCTCGGAGTTTGGAAGAGGATGAAGAACTGTAAATTCACAGTAAGCGGCAGGAGTCTTGGCGTTCCAGGGTAATGTATGGTAATTTGACATGTAGCCTTGTCCAAGAGCATTCTGGGAATGAAGATAATGTTCTCTGGTTCCAGGCCAGGAGAAATGAATCCAGAATTCGAGCCTTTGCTGACACCCCGTCAGAAAGTCGTAAAAGACAATGAGATGTGGCATCATCTCCTTTTGGGTACCAGATAAAATTGATTCTATCTTTCCTAAAGAGTTATATGTGGACTATAAAAAGTAAGTGGATATCTAAATTTAAAACAATCGAGGTTAGCAATGCTTTCCCCCTCCATAAAGTTCTGAAGATTAGATAACATTTTTAGAAAAATAACAAAAATTAATATTACAAATCAACACTATTTGCCTGAGTGAAGAAGTCGTTATAATAGAGCATGAATTTTCACTTCAGTCTTGTCTAAAAATGCCAACTGTGGTTAAAATAAATGACACATGGGAGAATCGCACGTTTAAAAGAGGAAGCCTGTTACTTGTGTGTAGGGATACCCATGTCTCAAGGAGAATGTAGTCCCCTAACCAGTCAATGTTTCTAGTCCAACAAAAATCAGGCTTCCACAAGGGAGAAGCTGTGGGTAAGAGGCACTGTAGCTGATTGGATGTGAGTACAGGTTTTGAGTCAGGTAGGCATGGGTTGAAATCCTGGCTCAAGGCGATACCAGCTGTGTGAGCTGGGTTAGAGTACCTGAATCTCCTATCGCCTTCGTTTTTGCTTCTCTAAAAAGGGCATAAGAATATCTGTAATTTACAGGATTCTAGTAGGATTACCAAAGAAGATGTATGCAAATTAATTACTGGAGTCCTTTGGCCCATGATAATGTTCAATATATGGTCAGAAACAAAATAAAATACATCAAAACAAATACAAAAAAAATAAACATACAAAAACCAAAGGTGGGTTTGGGGGTGCGATGTAGCAAAAATGATGTATATTACAAAGCCACACCTGAGAGGATGAATCAGTGTTTGTGCCCGAGAGTAGAGAAATTTATTGGTGCTATTGGATTGGAAGAAGGGAAAAGAGGCTGGGAGAGGGAATAAAATTCCTGAATAAAGGGCTTCATGGCTTTGGGGTGGTCGTCTTGAGCCTTAATTCATAGGAAGTAAAATAGAAGCTTTGAGTGGGATGTTTTGGGGGTTCCTGCCTTCCTAAAGGCTTTATAGGTCTAGGAGGTGTTAGCTAGAGATCGCAGCATTTAGATCAAGTTCAGGCACCTGAGTCTTAGATTTCTTCCCAAGATCTCATTCCTTAAACTCAGACTAGGAATGGGGCAGGAGGCATGTGGAGACACACTGTTCCCCACGTGTTGGGATAAGTGTTGAATATGGTTTCTTTGCTGCTAAAGGATTGTAGAAATGAGGGCACTAATGAATATTCAACAACTAGCTAAATCCTGTGTGTGTCTGCTTGCCAGCAAGTGTACTGTGTGCTGTTGAGGATGTCAGGACGAAATAGGCAAAGGAGGAGAAAGAGCAAGGTCCTCTTAAGTAACCAGTCTGCCTCTACTCACTCCTTGTTCTACCTACTCTTCTCTCGCCTAGATGCTCTTTTGACCCTGGATCTCTCTCTTCCTGCAGAATCTCTTCTGTATTTCTTCCAGGGGCTGAAGGAAATGGCACCCTCCCCAGGAAGGCATTCATGTTCCTCTCAAACAGAGGCAGTCTCTCCTTAATGTCCCCTGCAGCACACTGTGCTGCTTTGCTGGCATGCCTTGCATCCTCGTTAGTGTTACAGCCCCTGCCCAGATGTCTCCTAGAGGGTCCAGGCCTTTTGTTTTTTTTATCCAAATGCAGGATCTGTGGCAAAGGGAGTCTTGACATCTTCCTGCAAAGGAGAGTGGTTAGGAACTCTGGAGAGAGAGAATCTGGCTCACTCATACCGCCCGGGGTGATTTGGGGCAAGTTACTTAATTCTTCCTGCAGTTTTTCACCCGAAGAGTGAAGATATAGTACTCTAATTGGGGTCAGGATCTCCTGACAATATTCTTAGAGTACCCTGTACTTCGTTCCTTTGCGGTACATGTCACAAATATAGTAAAGTCACTGATAAGGTAGTTAATGCTTTAAAACATGGCTTCTCTGCTCCATTGAGGCGGGGACCACCTCTGTGTCCTCCACTTCTTTATTTCAAGTTTCTGGGCGTTGGTTGAATGAGTGAAGGAATTAATGATTGAATGAGCATTTCTATGAATGAGTTATAGACTTGTCACAGTCTCCTACTAGCAGGTTAGTCCCTTGAGGAAAGATTACATCTTTTTCCTCCTTATCGCCCTCACAGTGCCAAACGTGGACTAGGTGCTGAACATTAAGCCAACTTTAATTAAAGGACCAGTTCTTTGGGGGTCGGACACACTCTGGGGATCGGTGAGAATTCTCCCCATAAATCCTCAGCGTCCTTCTGAGCTAGACCGTTGTCTTCCTGCTGTTTTGTCTCAGCGTCAGCGTCTGTGAAAGCAGAGCTACTGGCCCATGACATGCAAACTCTACCCCAGGCTGTCGGCTCACAACCCAGGGCCAACCTTGTCCAGTTCCCATGACCTCACCCAACGAAATCACAGGGCAGGGTGGACCGCACCTTCACTTTAGCTCACTGTGGTGAGCACAGAGCAGACAGCAGGACCATCCTTGTTCATTCTCAGCCTCAGCCACATTCTTAGGGTTTCGTAAAAGATATTTGAGTTGCCTTATGCTATAGGCCATCGCTTCAAGTAAACCTACCTCAGACATACTGAATCTGAAAATCTGGACTCAAAGTACATGAATTTTAAAATTGGGGTTCTTTTGAAATTTTGGATCTGCCACGTCCAAATATTTGGAAATACGTTGGTATTTATCATATAACTATATAAAGCATTGAACCTGAGACCTACAAATTGTCTTAAAAATTATATGCATTCAAAGTTATAGACATGTGGCTGTAGATACATTTTCATTGAGATACGCATTCATCACCTACTTCATATCAAACATGGAACTACATGTGACCAGGAGTCAAATATAATAACAAACCTCAAGCAGACCCCACTCCCAATGATCTTACTGTGCTTACTTTGGCGCACATATACCAACAATCCTACTGATAAGTAGGAGAAATGATAACATAATAATAATCCACATCAATTATAGTATCTGTGGATTCAAGTAACAGAACGTGCTAATTAACACTGGCTTCAATAATTTGGAAATGTGGCAGCAAGTCCCACGCGGGGCATTTTGTGGAGTAAGTTGAGTTCATGGCTGACAACACCTTTAAGAACCCAGATCCTTTCCATTTCTCTGCTCTGCATCTTCATCGTTGCCTTCTTCCTCTGTTTAGGAAGTCACTTAATTCCTTGGTGCCAGTTTCAGTTATAACATCCGGACATGATGATT
Source organism: Eonycteris spelaea (assembly GCA_003508835.1). Classification (NCBI taxonomy): domain Eukaryota; kingdom Metazoa; phylum Chordata; class Mammalia; order Chiroptera; family Pteropodidae; genus Eonycteris; species Eonycteris spelaea. The sequence continues at coordinate 5,927,950 of PUFA01000023.1, forward strand.
TCCAGTGGCAAAAACAAGGCTCTCTCTTCTGTTGTCTTCTTTCTAGAAACAAGGATATCTTCCCCATAAACCTCTTCTCCCATCTCATTGTCCTGACCTGGTTCACATTCCCATCCATACCTCAACCATTGGCAAATGGGTATGGGACCATCATGGCAAGGATTTATTCCTGAGGCTATAAATGTGGTCCTTGTGGGAGACATAGATGCCAAAACATCATTAAGGCTCTGGTACCCAGCAAAAAGGGAAGATAGATGATGGCAGAAGGGCAACCGATCACATCTGCTAGAGTATCTTATGTTGTGTTGGCATTTGATGGAACTTAAACCCTTTCCATACACATTATCTCTTGAACATGAGCTTTTTCACTCGGGGACCTTCTGTATGTTTTGTTCTAGGATGTATCATAAACATAGAGAAGGTACCTGGCACATACAGAATATTCAAGTGACATTTGATAAATGAACGAAATAGTTACCACATCATTGCACCCTCTCACTTTACAAAAGTGGAAAGAGTTGAGAGTGCTTTCGGGGATTATCCAGTCACTAGTGATAGAACGTCCTAAGAAGAATTTCAGCTTGTATTTGCTGGACTGCAGATCCAGTGTTTATGTGACTCACTTTGGCTTAGCTGCCTTGTTTCTCAGAGAGGTACAGGTCAAGTGTTCTGGAATTCCAAAGACACAGGTAATAATTCTTACCAGAAAGTCAGGAGACTTCATGTAGAGGGCATGCATAATTTCTGCGTGGAGATTAACTATTTCTAAGTGGGATCAAGTCCAAAATTCTAACCTTTCACACAACAGTCACGATCATATGATCTGTACGTGAGCATAACAAAAACATTTCTCTTATTTTTCTTTTAAAATCTTTATGACATTTGCAACTACTGTATTTAATAGCAACTTGTTGGGTTTTTATCAGCTGCTATCTTGTTACATTAACATGCACCTTAAGTTATAATGTGAGATTGGCTTCGTTATCTGGAGTGGCGTGCCTGGCTCATTTCCTTCACTCATACAGTCATTCGACGACTATTTGCTGAGCACGTCATGAGCCATGCACAGCTTTAAATGTAGAGGACACAGCAGGGAACAACAGTGGCCAAGCAGCGGCTGATACGCGATGCCAGGTGCTGGTGGGAGCTATGAAGAGGAGTGAAGCAGTGGAAGGGGTAGAGGCCCAGGGTGGTGGGGGAAGAAAAGGATGCTTTTTATAAACAACAATTAGCGATGGCCTCTCAGCTAAGGTGGTATTTGAGCAAATTTGAATGAAATGAGGGAGTAAATCCAGCAGTTATCAGGATGAGGAACATTCGAGAATGACAAGCCAGGAAGCATGAAGTCCCAGGAACAGGGGAATCCTGGGTGTGTTTGAGGAACAGTGAGGTCAGCAAGACCAGAGGAAGAAGTAAGGGGGTAGAGTGATGGCGAGAGGTGGGGTCAGAGGTCCCGGAGGCTTATAGCCCAATGAAGGTTTAAAGCTGTCGTGGGCACAGTGTGTGACAGGGATGGCGGAGGAATATGCCGCCTCCACCAAATTGTGAAACCTCTCCGAGTCTCAGTTTTCCCATCTTAAAATGTGATTGTCACACCTCCCTCATATTGCTATGAGGACTAAGTGAAATAATGCATGCAATTAAAACAGTGTCTTGCGTGCAGCTTGTGTTTGGTTAAAACTCGCCATTGCTATTATCATCATTACGATTACAATTATCCACTGCTATTTATTCAAGATGATGGATATCCTCACTAGATTAGGCTCTTTCCAAGGCAGGCTAACTATTCAAAACTGAACGGAGTCTTCCCAGAAACATGAACCATGTGCACTTGCAGAAATAGCAATGATGTCCCTTAGTGCAAGTCTGGCAGCCACACAAGGCAGCCGAGAAGCTGATATCCCTCTATGTGAATGACGCCTACCTGAGGCCAGGTGGAGAGGAAAGAAGAACAAAGCACCTTCTCTAACAGTCCTAAGATGCTACCTGGGCTTCCGAACCTAATAAGCTCCTTCAGGGTGCTCTCTCCGTATTCTGAGAGCAGAATTTGTCCCTGCATGTTCTCCAAAGAACCAGGTATGCCTCATCCAGACTGCACACCTGGACCCTGTGATTTGGGTCATAGCAGAGGGCAAAGGAGCGGGGAGTCTCTGTAAAGCCTGGGATAAATGCAGGAGACTGACGTAGGACACCCTAAGGATGCCTGATTGCAAAGCTGTCCTGTCTCCTTGCACTGTCTCCAGTAAGGAAGAAGGAGACCCATTTGTCTTTCTTCAACTGGCTGCAAGGAGCTTCACGCTGGGAATTAGAAGATGACTGTACCTGGAGCGACTGGGGTGTCAGGTGGAGGGAAGAGAGGATGGTGCAGGCGTGAAAAATACAGAATGGGCTGGGTTCTGAAAGGCTGCTGTTTGCAACATGTTGGGACAGCATGAAGGCAGAGAAAGCCGTCTCATTCCATTCCCTAGTCCCCAGCCCTTCCTTTATAACTGAAACAAGGGAAAGCAGCACATGTTATTGTGTTGCCTGGTCAGTTTAAAAGTAGGTCTTTCGGGCAGTCCTCTACCATGCCCTTACTATTCATTAGACCCCCATGCCAGTCCCCTGGCTGCTCCCCGGCTGGAACTCCTGCACCTGCTACATGGAAGGCTCAGCCCTCCCCTGGTCCCAAGCCAATCCAGACTTCCAAAGGTTTCCTTTTAACACATTTTAACAAAATATTCGATACATCCCGGAACAGGCAGGCACAGGACCAGGCAGTAGGATGCAAAGGTGCAGAAAAACCGAGCCTCTCCCTTCACATCTCTTACTCCCCAGACCTGCACCTTCTCCTGCCTCCCACAAATCCTTACTTCCCAGTTCATGGGCTTCTTAATAAGCTCTGAGTTCAACCTCCATGCTACCACTCATCAGTTCTGTGACCTCCGGTGGAAAGGCATTCTCTTATTAAACACTTTTTTCTCATCTGCAAGATGGGAATAATTACTCCCATCTTGCCCACCTCAGCATGGTTGTTTTCGATCCTTGAGACAACAGTCACAGAAACTTGGAGATATTGAACAGTATATGAAACCCAAACACCAAAAAAGGTTTAAAATTCCTCAGGTGGCATGAATAGCAAATACGGGAGGCTTTACGCACAATGGAATGGATGGTCCCCAGAAGGGGTTAAGATGGGTTCTAGAAGCCTGCGGGGTCTTTCTCAGCTTTATTCCAATGTGTTGATTAAGTCCACACATAAGGGACTGAAAGATTCTCCAGAACCAAAGCAAGTGACCCTAAATCCCCACACAACTTCCTTCCTGTCTCCTCAAGTGACTTGTGTTTACTGGAAACGAGTTTCCTCTTCCTGTCTGGGAAATTCTGTTTACAAGAAACTAGCTCTGTGAGGAAAGGGAAAAGGAATCTTTTTCCACCAACCAGCCTTGGAACTTCACCAGGATCCCCTTCTAACCTGGACCCGAGTAAGCCGTGACTCACCACTTGTGCTTGGGGGTTCCATTCCCAGGAGGTCACGTCCTGCGTGATTACCAGTAAAACACAAGCTGTAGAGATGCCTCCTTGGGGGAGGGGGGGAGAAACTAGGGGAAAATTTTATTTTGAGAAACTCCATCTTGACCATAGTACCATCTCTAAGCTCTCCTGATTCTCTCCCACCTTATCCTCACCTAGCTTTTCAGCGCTCTCCCTACCGTGTCTGCTCATCCCAGTCAAATAAACCAGTGCTTAGCCCTTCACCTCAAGTCGACAAATTCCTGGAACAGCTGTCAAGCTTTAGTTTCCTGACTTGTATATGGGGCTAATTATGGCAGTGACAGCCTTCAGTGACAGAGTCCTTTGTAATTGCCACATGCCTATTTGTTTCCTCCTCCAAAGAAGCCTACGAGGAGAAAGCTATCACTATCTTCATTTTATAGGCGAGCACACTGAATGAATCACACGACAGCAAGCGATTGACCTACAAAGGGGCAGAGCCAGGATCCAAATCCCAGCAGGGCGGCCCATAGTTTTAACCAACATACTGCAGACACCTGTCCACCGCCTCAGCATGTTTCGAAGGTTAAAAGAGACAACTAGGAAATGGGAAGCAGTTAGGAAATATCGTTATATTATTGGATGAACATATACGTCAGGGACCCGTTTCGTCGCAGGGTCTCCCCCAAGAGAACGAGAGAGCAAAGTGGTGCGTGTGCCTCTCAGCCTCTTTGGATTCTCTTTGGCTGATCTGCCTGTGGAGAGAATATGTACTGGACCCTTAGCATCCTGGGGACTTAGCATTAGCGACTCTGAGGATAAATATCTAACTCAAGGGAAGTCTTGAGGTCCTGCGTTGTCTCCATATCTAAGCTGATCCGTCCAAGTTGTATCACTAACGAAAATGTACCTCAGTGGTTGATATTAATGTTGCACACCAAATATGTATTCCTTCTTCCCTTGCTGGGCACAGGCTTTGGAGGACCCTTCGTGGACCTCTTGTGATAGGCAAGGCCATGTGACTAGTTGTGGCAAATATTTTGGGAGTGGAAGGGATATGAGTCGACTGTGGAAGAAGAATTCAAAACTCCCTGCAGACTCTTAGGTGTAAGGAGCGTTCAGTCTTCATCGTAACAGTAAATAAAAAGCTGAACCAACAGGAAAATCAACGAGTTTTCGTAGACCTGTCAGAGAAACACAATCGCAGAGCAAAGCGCCACTCCAAAATTAGAGAGGCAGATGGGCAGATACTGGCGGGAGCAGCGGCCGCCTTGAAAAAGAGAGTCTGGAAAGCACACCTCAGCTGCACCTGACAAACTGCTAGAGGCTCAGTGTAGACAATGGCTGACAGATAAAAACTTCAGTTCTGGAAGGGCCCTCACAGTTCAGGAGTTTTGCCTCCACCGAACTCTCCCAGGTCCTCCCAGTGAATAGGAAAGAAAAAGTTTCTCACTCCAAGCAGGAGGAAAAAAAAAAAGGAACTGTTTTTTGAATAGGCCAGAGCATTCTGTTTTTCTTCACAAGGTTCCGCTTTGGGGAAAACTTTACCAGGACCTAACCTGCTGGGCTGACATCAAAGCCTAGCCTCCCTGGGGAGAAGGGGATTCTCAACGCCAGCCACCTCTAGCCATCTTGTCCCACCTAAGGGGGAAACACTCTGAGAAGCCTGGGTGAAGGTCATGGTCCAGGGGCACAAGCTCACCAGAAGACTGAGACTTCAGCCAGGAGACTAGAATTTCAATCCTCTTCCCATGCCTTACCACTATTATTAAAGGCTGTTTATCACAGTTACCCAGTATATCATGTTCAGATTTCAATAGAAAATTACAAGGCACACTAAAAGGCCAAATAAAAATAATGAAATGAATGAATAATGAATGAATGAATAATAATAATAATAATAAATCAGCTTGAAGAGACTGAACGAGCATCAGAACCAGAATCAAATACGGTGTGGATGTTGGAATTATCAGATTAGGAATTTACAACAATTATGTTTAATATATAAGGGCTCTAAAGGATAGAGCAGACAGCATGCAAGACCAGATAGGCAGTGTAAACTGAGAAATGGTCGTGCTAAGAAAGAATCAAAAAGAAATACTAGAGATCAAAAACATTAGACCAGAAATAAAGAATGCCTTTGATGGGCTTATTAGTAGACTGGACACAGCTGAGGAAAGAATCTCTGAGCTTGAGGATATGTCAACAGAAACTTCCAAAACTGAAAGCAAAGAGAAAAAAAAAAAAAACTGAAAAACTCTGAAGAGAGTATCTAAGCACTGTGGGACAACCAGGAAAGGTGTCACCTGCATGTAATGGCAATACCAGAAAGAGATAACTTGTCACAAGTAGAGGTTACAAAGTATTTTCAGGTTCTGACCAGCTTGATCACAGTACAGATATCTAGCCCTTGCTTCTGTTACATCAGTGGTGGGGGGTGTGTGCACGCATTTGGGCTTGGAGGTGGGTGGCAGAAAATCAATGCAAAAGCTGCCAAATTGCCACACCACCTATCATTTTGTAACCTGCGTTGTGACGTGTGCCAAATAACTTAAAATACATCATAACTTTGAATCCTCACCATTACCCTGAACAATAAATGCAATTCCTATGCTCATTCCAAGGAACTCAAGTTTAAGGGCAAGTTTCTTAAGGTCATGTGGTGGATCTGTGATGAAGCCAAGTTTGGAACACACATTCGTCTCTCTTCAAAGCCTCTTATGCTTAACCACTATACTCTTCTGGCTTTTAATTTTTCACTTCCTGTGCTGCCTAGAAGGATGGTCAACATATGGCAGGGCCTCAATAAATATTTTTGCATTTACTGACTCTTAACATAGGTTACTGTTTAAACTATTTTTAAAGTATGTGATATGTTATCTACACTTAACTCAGTCACAATGCCTGGCACATAGTAAATGTTTAATAAATAATTTTTGTTTTAAATATGCAATATTACATTTAAAGAGGATATTGTGCTATAGACTGATGATTCGTGTTTAAAGATGGATGGCATTTTGTCTCCCTAATTGCAAGCATTATTTGTCTATTTTAACATAGTGTGATGTTTTTACTTTATAAGGAAAGATAACGCACAGCTGAGTGGAAAATAATATTTCCTTTAACCAATTGTTTATGGGAGTCTAATTATTCAGCCTAAGGGACACTAACTTCAGTACCATCTATTTCCTCTTTGCACAAATAGAATGTACAATAATCTTGAGGTAACAAAAAGCCTTCTGAGAGTTGACAAACCCAGAGCAAAGAGAAAGGAGAAGGGAAGTAAATCTTGTTTTTGCTTTTCCAGTGTCCATTCGGCTTTATCCTGTCAAGGGCATTCAGATTGTTTTACAGAGAATGAACCCCGCCCCACTTTCAGTCTATGTGTTCCTGGAGGTACATACACCCCATCCTCTTCCACTCCCCGGACCACCCCCGCCCCCCACACAAGCTCCAGGAGTGGGCTTATCACCTTGACCTAACTCGCTGATATGCCACCCAGCTTTACAGTGGTTCGTTCTGTACCTGATGTGCACCATTTTCTGTTTCATCAGAGCTAGATCAATGTGGCTTAATTCTGGATCCTTCGCTGGAAATATTGGATAAGAAACGTTTTCTTTTTTTCTGGACTGGAAACTTGTAGAAATAAGTCTAGAGCTGCTGACAGCCATCTTGTCACACCAAGAGGGAGCTGGCCCGAGAATGTCACTGATGCAGAAGACAGCTCTAATCTCTAATGATAATGTTCATGCCCATGGAACCAGACTCTCTGGAATGAAATCGACTCAACATCATACAGGTGTCCTAACAAACTCCCTTTTATACTCAAGCCAGTTTGAGTTTTTTCATTTGCAGCCCAAAAGTCCCAAGGAGAAGGGGACCAAACAGTTACTGTGTCCCACTTGCTGCAGAGTATCATTTCACCTAACTGTCAAAACATCCTCAGGAAGTATGTATTAGTCTCCCCTATTCGATAAGTAGGAAAACGAAGAGCAGACCCAGAGAAGGTAAGACAGGAGGCATACATGGCTAGGACATAGTTGAACTTGAATTCACTGCTCTTCCTTCCCGACCTTCCACTACTGAATATAGCAGGAGCAAATGTCTGTGATAAATTACCCTTTCTGGTGGGGTGTGCAGACAACACTCAAAACAGGGGAGAGCAATTCCTGGCTTTTTTTTTTTATTATTTGTCCTGGCTGATCTTACCTTTCGTGTGACCCTGAGCACTTTTTTTCTCTAAGTCACAAGGGGTTTTTTGTTTTTGTTTTTGTTTTCTGGTCTATAAAACCGTGGGGGTTGGACTCGATCCTCCTGATTTAAGTTCTTTCCAGCCCTAAAAATGTATAATGTCAATTCTTGACTATTTTCTTAAAATTCCTAAGTTATGTACTAGAAGAACCAGACATTGACGCAAGCCAATAGGCAAAGGTTCCCTCCGTAAACCTTCTTTCCTAATTTGGACAAATGGATGAGGTATGTGTAATTAAAACTGCAAAAATAACAAGCTTCCCCAAATTCCCGCCCCCTCACTTAACCATACTCTTGGGGGCTGATTTCAGGGGTGGGGGACAGCGGATGTTGAACCTGGGGTGGAATTTGGCCTGATATGTGGATTCTTATAATTTCCAAATGATGTCAGCGCCTTTATTTGAGAGACGGAGAAAGTGCTGAGTTTAGTCTATTTACCTCCATAAAGAAAAACTGGAAACCGCTGGGCGAGGGCCAGTGTCGACCAGTGTTATAAAGCTAAGAGCCCTTTTGGCAAAAGGCAGAGTTATTCGGGGAAGATCGTACCCAATTTATGTCGATTTATAGTTGCGGCCTTTCTTTCTGATTAATAGTTTGTTCTAAGATAGGGAATACCAGCCCTCTTCTGGTCAGCTGGCTCAGAGGAAATGGATCTGCTAAGACATTTCATTATCTGTTGATCCCAGAACCACCAAGGTTATAGCAGCTAAGAGGGGGCAGAGCTAAGTGCTCATTCAGAAGAGAAACAGCAACCTATTGAACAAAAAATCTGTGTAGCTAATGCAACTCAAAATAGTTTGGGGTCTAATTAGCCCAATAATGGTTTTGCATTCCTGTGTCCTTTTGCCTTTGAGTCACCCTCTATTAGGGTTCTAGGCTGCTTATGATACTAAGCTGGTACTAAGATGGTGTATGTCCAGGGGACCCCAGATCTCCGACATTCTACCTCGCTCATCCATCCCTCCCCAGGCAGTTCTAAGGTGATAAAGTATAGTGGGTGAGAGTAGAATCGATGGGTGAGGTATGTGTCATCAAAGGCCTAGGTTGAAATCTTGCGTACTCCCCTGTGAGAAAACCTGGGGCAATGTTTTCATCTGGAAAAAAAAAGGGGGTGGGGAATAGTAATAGTATCTTTCACAGGGTTGATGTATGGTGTTAATGAGCTGCTTTATGCAAATCACTTACTGTTTGGCATATAGTATGCACTGAATAAACTAGCCATTGATCCTGAAGATGCTGTATGCATAGGAGATAAGTCAAATGCCTCCAAGATAAAACTTCATTTTTATTAGGGCCAATGCCTGACATATCCCGAGTGAAACTCTGGTAAGACGGAGGGCAATCTGCACCCTAGTCGAATTGCTGACAGAGGCCCTTCCCTCCCAACTGCAAATTTTGGCTATTATCACCTTCCGGCTGAGCCATAGGATCAGGGGACCAGAGCTGGCATGACAACATCTAGGAAGGAGTGCGAAGAAAACAGAAGACAGGATTAAGTGGTCAGGCCCTGGGCGATCGTGGCTATGCTTAGTGACATCACATCTAAGCAGCAGCAAGAAGCAGAAAAGAGGGTAGAAACTATGACCATTTGCCGCTGACAGATATAATGATCATGTCCATTAGTCACTACAGCCTGGTCTATGTCTCTGAATCTGGCCAATCAGGTAAACAACTCCCGACATAGAGGAGAGTGGGGATGGGCAGGAAAGGAAACAGAAAGGGACGTGGACATCCTTGCCTCCTCCCCAACACCCCTGACTTCAGTGATTCTCACCACGTGGAGGGTGAAGCATTGATGTCAGACTCACCTGGGCTGTTTGCTAAAATGCAAATTCCTGGACTCCAGGTAAAAACATACTGGGACGGTTAATTTTATGTCAACCTGAGCAGGCCACGGGATGTCCATACCTCTGATTAAAAATTATTTTGGGTTTGGCTGTAAAGGTGTTTCTGGAAGGGTTTGATGTTTGGATCAGTGGATGAGTCGAACAAATGCCCTCCCCCACAACTTGTGAGTGGGCCTCATCACCCCTCCCCCTGCTGTGTGAGTGGGCCTCATCCAATCTCTTGGGGGCAAGGGAAAAGTCTCTTTCTCTGCCTGATTTGGACAGCTTTCTGAGATAGGACATCAATTTTCTCCCACCCTCAGGTTGGGACTTATACCTTTGGACTCAGACTAGATCTACACCAGTGGCTTCCTGGGCCACCAGCCTGCAGATGGTAAATTGTGGGACTTCTCGGCCTCCATAATTGTGTGAGTCAATTCCTCATAATCTATCTCTTTATATACATACGTGTGTGTGTATATCAACAAATCTCTTTCTATATCTATGTCCAAAGATACATAGATATTATCTATATCTAAAGAGATATATAGATAAGATCTTATATAGGTATATAGATATTATCTATAAAGATAGATATATATAGATATAGTTATAAAGAGATCTATAGGAAATTTTATATATATATATATATATATATATATAATATATATATATATATATTCCTATTGTTTCTGTTTATCTGGAGAACGCTGATTATTACACATACTCAAACTGAAATTTTTTGGGGTGAGGCTCAAAAATCTGCATCTTACAAGTTTCCCAAGAGAACTGAAGTTTCAGAATCATTTACCTAACTCACTAAGAAGTCATTAAAGAGTGGGTGTGGTATTGTAAAATGGTTTTTAAGTGTCATTCTTGGGCAGGAGGGGTACTTTAATAAGCAGGAGGAAGCTAAAAGGCTTGTTAGCCACTCCTTGAAGTCAGAGTGGAAACAGCGCTGGGCCTGCTGGTTCTGGTTCTGGTCTCCCTCATGGGCTCAGACATGCCAGAATCAGGACACATCCTGTGCTTTGCCTGCATCCCTCTTTCTTCATTTGTCAACAAAGAAAAGAAGCTCTCCCTTGCTTTCTCCATAGGGTTCTTGTGGACATCAAATGAGCTCATGTGTGAAAAAGGCTTTAAAACTTATATAACCCAAGAAATTAGTTATTCCCATGAAATGGGAAATAACCACCCTTCCCCACTTCCCCTGCAGTTATGGGGCACCAGGGGTTCGTGTTTTCCCCCTCTGTGGACTCTCCACAGAGATCGTATTCACCAGATAATTACAGATTTCATTTTATTCAACTGTGGATTCAGTCACAGGCTAGGTGCCCAGAACTAATGGAAAAGTGCCCCACCATTTCAGGCACAAACGTGAAAAGAAAACTCTCTTACTCATATCATTAATAGTTACTGCATCTTAACTCTATCAACCACTCTCTTGAGCTCCAGCCTGGGATTTCCAGTTGTGCCCTGGGCGTCTCCCCCAAATATGCCTCTACTCAGCCCCAGGATCCCTGCATGTCCCCAACCGAACTCCGACTCCTCCTCTTGACTTCCTCATTCATATCTGTGGCTTCCACCATCCTCCCAGCACCTCCAGCTGAAGAACCACAGTCAACCTGGACCCCTCCGGAGAATCCCACTCACAGATTCTTTCTTCTCTAAACCCACCACCCCGCTATCACCACTTTGGCTCAGGGTCGTGGTCATAGCGTAGGAAAAATATTGTAAAATAAAGTCTAGAGAGTCCACTTAGAGCTGAATCATTCTTGAATAAGTGAGCATAACAAAAAGACAAGGCATTATTTATGCCGATGCATGTGTGTTTGCTAGTTGAAGACCCAGGAGAGACTTTGGAAGTCTTCCCCGCTCCATCCACGTGGAACCCCCGCTTCGGAGTACATTTAGGGAAGTCTAGCTAGAACAGAGAGCATCCTCTCCGCTGGGAATCCTGAGATACTAAGTGATTTTGCTTGTTTCGCTCACAATCATCGTATGCTTTTCTGAAAATAAACCGCACGCCATGGAGGTCTTCGGGGTTTGATTTTTTGTCCCACATCACCCCCTGAGGATGCGTGGCAGGAAGCCAAATGCAGCTGGTCCACTGTGGAATCCCCAGCCTGCCTCCCGCTGGGCTTCTGGGTGGACTGTGAGTAACTCCCTTACCTGAGCCATGGCTGGCCAGCTTTTCCGTTGCTTGAGACCAAATGCAGCATTGACCGCGAGTGAAAAGATGGAGCCGGAATTCAAGCCCAAATCTGTCCGACTCCAACACCTGTTGTCTTCAACCGCTGCTCTATCCTGTGGCTTATCTGAGGCAATGGCTGTGCAAATGGAGGAGAAATATGTCCTCACGTGGCCAGAGAAGGCCCGAATAGCAGCTGGTTCAAGATTTCCAATCTGGACAGCCGCCCGGAAAGGTGCCATCCATAGCTAGCCAATTCCAACCTGAGCGCAACATTATGCATTCTGGGAGCTGATTCAGTCCTGTGTCTCAGGGATGGGGGTGCATCGAGACACTGATTTGGTTTTCAAAATTGCCAGGGCTATTTTTTTTTTTCCTTTGACTGTTACCCAGGCCTTCAAACCTCCACCTCTGCCTCAAGAAGTTTTATAAAATCAGGACCTTGATAATTGAAGACACAGCCTCCACCAGCATTTGAAACAGATGGTTGTTCCACTCTGGGTGACAGAAAGGAATCTTCTTTGCCTCATGTTTTAGGAAACAAATGGCCCTCATCTAATTTGATCTTTATCTGAATCCTGTGGCCTGGTACCAAACTAGAAACATGGATAAAAATAAAAACATAAGGTGGGCAGTTTTGTACTAATCAGAACCTTGCTTGCAGGGCATGCCTAAGGGGTCAGAATGAAAGAAAATATCACAGAAGGAAAAAAAAGAAGAAGAAGAAGGCTGGAAGGAGTTGGAGAGAGAGGGCAGCCAGCCGACTGACTGCGAAGGAATGCACCATCAGCTTTTATCAGGTTTGACATGGCATCTGTCCTCTGCAGCAGGTCCCGTTCTCCAGTGTTTACATTTGTCACATCTCTTTTCCTTCCAAACAAAAGATGCTTGACAGTCTGAATGGATAATTTGTAAGGTGCCAGAGTTTCTCAGCCATCCATGCACATACATTTTTGGATGGGGAGAGAGCAAGTACAGGCAGCAGCTACATTTTGGAAGCAATGAAGCCACAATACTCCCAGAACAGACCTAGTGCAAACTAACATATAGGAAGCCATTATTTCCATCGTGCAATACTAAATTAATGACTCTCTCACTCCCTACAGAGGCCAGTGTGTGTCGGGAGCCCACAACTTCAAGAATGAGGCTCAAAACATATTTGCAGGGAAATTAGTGATTCAGACTTTCCGCCCAGACTGATAAACTTCTTCATGTTTGCAAAATTCTCGTTTTAGTTTTCGTTGTCCAAGCCCCATCTACTGAATGAAATCAGTTCACATATCTCCCCTCAGATGCGCAGAGCAGTTAGAGATTTGCCTCTATTTTTGCAAAAGAACTAAGAAGGGGTGTTATGTGGCAGCATGAGCCTGGGGTGCAAGGCTTCATTAAAGCTTTCATTCTTGATTAGAGTTTTGGTCATAATAGCTGGGCCTGATCCAGTTAATTGTCAGTTTTGCAGATAACCTCAGACTGTGGATCAGCTACTTGTTTGTTTGCAATCAGACCTACCAGAGAAACACCAAACCTTCTGAGTTCAGCCCATCGCCCTGTGTATCGGACTTAATGTTCTGAGCAGACACAAGACATGACTAAGGCAGGAACCAGGCCTTTGAAAGATGACAATAGAGATAGGGAGAAAAAAAGTGAATGCAGTTTCAGGTGTAAGTGCACGAGTGAATTTTTCTCGGAAATGACTCTTCAATTTACACCAGATTCACAAAGGAATCTGGGTTCAGTGAAACGTTATAAGAGAGAATATTGCCTCGTAGGCTCTGGAGATGACTGGGCTGCTTGGGAGAGGGCAGAATCTCCATGGAGATTGTGAAATGGAGATAACAACGGGCTTGTTCTAAGGATGAAACAAAATAACTCATGAAAGTATCTAGCATGGTGCTTGAAACATAGTAGCAGGTCATCAATACGTTTTAGCTATTGTGAGGAACGAGGAAGAGCAGAAGGAGGAGAGAGCCAGGGAGGAGATGAAAAGAAGGCATCGTATAGGCAACTTTCTAGGAAAGGACCACTGTTTGTGATCCCCGGGTGTCCTTCTCTCCTTCAGCCTACTTCCCGTGGAAAAAAGACCTGACTTTTAAGTACTTAATTTGCATTGAATTAACGGGAGCCTTAACGTAACATGAATTATCTCTTTTCTACATGAAAATATTAGGTTCTGTTAAGAGACTAGCATGAAGAAATTCTAGCCTAATAAAGCTTTGCTATGAACACCACCAGAAATCATTTTTAAAACCATTTTAAAATGTATTTCTTTAGTTACCAAGAGGAAAAACAAACGTGTATGAAGCCATTTTTATTTAGTCAGAATGCACTTAAGAAACCCCAATTTATACATAACAATTTTCTAAATCAATTGAGTCCCATCTCTAGGATCTTATACACGAGAGCACCAGGGACCAAGACGTAAGGAAGGAATGTGGTGATAGAAACACACTCACGGGATAACACATTTGCAAATCTCTGTACAAGTTTTCCAAATGCACTCATATGTGTTGTCTCATTTGATCTTCCAAAGTTTTTGCGAGGAGTTTGTGATATCTATTATTATTATTAAATCTACTTTCTACAATTAATGCTTGAGGAGTCTTACTTCTAATGTACAGAGGAGGCAAGAGAATTAAAATGTTGATCAAGCCACATTCAGAGACTGCAATAGGCTGATCAGCCCTGCAGCCAGGCCAGGAGGACACCTGCAGAACAAAGGAAATTTCTGCTGGGGTTGCTGACAGCCCATTCCCCACACCTGTGAAGGGGAAGCAGGCACCAAGAGTCATTCATTCCCTGTGGCTAAAACCATGGGAACCTATGGATTAAAGGCTGGGAACTGCCAGCAGGCCCTTCATTCTAGAACATGCTGTTCCCCTTCCTCACTGTATGTCCATATCAAAGGAAATGGGTACCAAAGTCTTTTAAAATATAACTTATTGGAAGTAAAGAATGATATGTAAACTGAATTCCCACTTAAGGTCCCTCTCTGTCCTTACTCTGTCTCTCTCACTGCCTCTCACTCTCTGCCTCTGAGAGGAGACCACACTCTGTGGAGTGTTACCCCTTTTCCAAAAAGCTTTCCTTTTGACTCTAACTTTGGGTGTGTATTGAATTCTTTCTATACTCTCCACCAGAGGACCCTCTTCTCTCCATGCAGGGCTTGATCCTCCCCCTACTCAAGGAAATTAGCCCTGTCCTGCATCACTTCTACTTTATACACTTCAAGCTTGGAAAGTTATTCCTAATAAATGGAAGAACTAAGATTTAGATCCAGATCTTTTAAATCTAAATCCTATTACCTTAGGGTTCACCAGGCTGCTTGAAGTAGTTATATTCAGATAAGGTAAAATATTCACTCTACAGCTAGAGTGAGTAATTAGTGTATCAGATGGGGGATGGGGCTATTGAATGTTCACTTGCACACAAGGTGGGATTGAGAATGCATGTGTGTGTGTGCAGTGTACACATGACATATATACTTAAATACACATACACATGCATATGTTTTTATATAGTACGCATACTTTGTGTGTGTTGTAATATAGAGATAATATACATATCTATATGCAATTTGGGAAATCTTCAATCTTATGACGGTCTCACAAGCTGATTAAATGGAACAAAGATGGGTGGAATAAGACCTATGGGAGAAGACTCAGCAAAAAGGAAAGGTTGGAAGTAAGAACTGACCCACATTCTCCGCTGCCAGTCAGTGCACTCCACAGGGAGGTAGAGTCTAGCACTCGAGTCACTGTTCCCTGCACACTGGTGGCCGATCTCAGGCACTGATCACGACACTCTTTCCCACGGAGCTTGGATACAATCACAGCACTCCTCAAAACTGTGCTCCAAGCAGCCTTTGCCCTGAGATCAGACACAGCCCCTAAAAAGCCTTCCCAGCATTGCCTCAGCAAATACTCACTGACATTACTCTCAGCAGTGTTTTTAACCGAACATGCTAAACCATGAGGACCTCCCACTGAGATTCATTCATTCAAGTAATCATGGAGCAGTTAATATGTTCTGTCCTAAAGCTAGTTCCTCCTTTGAGTCTTAACTTAGCTACCCCAGCTTCAGGGACCCTATTTCTAATGCAGTAGCCTTCTCATTTCTTGATCTCAGCACCCTGTTTGCGTCCTTCATAGCTTTTATTCATTAGGTTCTTGTGTTTTCTGCCTCCCTTACTAGACTGAAACAGAGGGCATGTCTGCTGTGTTCTCCCTGGTATCTCTAGCACAAGGTATGCGTTCAGTAAGTACTGATTCCGCGTTGCTTCAGCAAATGAACAAGTGAATGGATACTTTGCGGCTGACCTCAACTGGCTCAGGGTCTAGGATGAGAAGCTCTTGTGTGACTAGATAAACGACACTATCACACTGTCAAAGAGCTCAAACAGCACATTGAGCAAAACGCCAGGAGGAAACAAAGAGAGGGCAAATAGAAGACTTCCCACAGAGACGATTAGCAGAGCGAAGAAGCAAGAAAGGATACTTAAGTTCAAAGGCAAATTTAAAATGATAGCACTGAGGATGAACTTGAGCCTTGAGTGAGGCTGAAACAAAGGGAGGCCTCGTTGGGTGGGGATGAATGGGGAATGGGTGGCCAGTGAGGAAGCTGTGGAGGCCAGAGAAGCCACATCACCAAAGGCTCCCAGCCATTTGCATCTTCTGTCCCCTCCTGCCCGCCCCCGCCCTTCCTCCCCTCAGACTGCCTGGCCAGGAATCCTGTTCATTTTTACAATGAATGCGCTTCTCTTTGGTAGACAGTCTAAAGTCCAGAAATGGAATAAGATTATCTTTGTGTTTATTTTAGTCTCACTTGAAGGATCTTATCTTTAGCAAACCCACCATTATGGTTCACCATAGCAGAACACGATAAGAAGAGCCACTTTCAAAAAAAATTGGCAATTATTTTCCCCAACCCCATTAAACTGTCATGAAGTTATTCCTTATTTACAAACGCACATTCATTGCTTACAGTCCAGAGGCCCCAAGCGAGGAGAGCCGAGAGTTTTGGTGTCTGGACTTGGGGGAAAATTTTTTTAGGGTTTTATGAAGAATTAGCTTTCATACTCAACTTTATTAAATTTTATCCCTGAATTCTTTTCCCTTCTGAAAGGACCTTCCCGCCATTCGGCCTGGAGAACAGCCCACGTCGAATGAATTCCAAATGAAATGCAGCGGAGGGTCTGGAATCCTCTGAGCACAGACAACAGAAGTCTCATTAAGCGTGTATAGAGGCTCACGACAAAGCTCCGCTCACTCCTATCCCGAGAACTGGTGTTTGGAGAGACTGACGGGCGTGAGGCTTGGTCGGGGGTCTCAGGGGCAAATACAAAGGAGGCTGTGAGGGGGAAAGCAAACACCACTCTCCCTCGCGAAATTTTCTTTGGCCAATTGCAACGAGAAAAATCACTTGGAAATGCCAATTAGCCTCACTTCTTTCTGTCCCTTTTAATTCCTGTTCCCTTATCAAATCGAGATCTGTGACGGCTTAATCCCAGCTCAGACTCTGGGTCAAACGTTTAGAGGCCAAAATGGTAAAGAAAAAGGCTGAGTGAAAACCCCGCCTGGGACCCAAGTATTTAATTTACCTTGATGTAATAACTGCACTGGTAATACCTTCAAAAAGAAAGTGACATTGTGTGACAAAAACAGCAGATCTCTCTGCTTTCACCCCCTACCCCTTTCCAGGAAGCAGAAATAATTAATCCTCAGTTGCAGCTGCAGCATACAGAGCAAATATTTGGGGGCTTTGGGGTTTGGGGGTTGTTTTTAACAGTAGTTTTCTCTTAAAGTATAGCAAACTTTACACAGTGAATAGGCAAACCCGCAAGCTTCGACCCAATATATTTAGTGAAGTTTGATTTTAGCACAAGAGAACAATCCAGAAGTTCATATGCAGAAGGGCAGGACTATGTGGTTGAGAGTTGCTTGGGAGCAGAACGAAGCAAGAAACGATTCTTTAGCTAAATCCGTACCGAGCCCTTTGTTGACATTTAATAAATCGTACTTATTAGGATGTATCTTCAACTCTCTGCCCTAAAACTTTTTCACAATTTAATGTTTTTGGAATTGCAATGTGTTTTACCATTAAAATGTTCACTGACTTAGTGTAGTAGTGTTTCTTTTCTTCCTGAAAGCTATTATTAAATTGATAACAAATCTCATGATAGGTAGCAATTGAATATTGAAGAAGTTACTATTATTATACTATTATTATTAGTAAGATGAAGAATTCATATCTGGAGACATCATATGGAAAGAGACTCTGACTGGTGGATAAGTAAATAGAAAATTAAGTGACCAGACCATGAAGGCTCCTGAGTGCAATGCTTAGGAGTAAATTTATGATCTGTGTTGTTCAATGTCTCTTGAGCAATGGAGTAATGTTTATAATTGTGATATGGATGGAAGAATGAAGGAATGAGAGGCTAGGGGAAGGAAGAATAAAGGCTGTTGCATGTGTTCTGGTGAGAGTTATGAAAACCCGAGCAAGAGTGAAATTGGTGCCCAAATGGAAAGAAAGATCAAGATTTAAGGGACATTTAGAATATAGAATTGTCACAATTTGGTGACTTACTGAATGTGGATGGACTTCCTCGGTTTCTTGATGTCCCATTTCCAACTAAGCGTCCAGGCCATGAATCTAGTACAAGCTTTGGGAGCCCCATGTCCAGCAACACACATTAAATCTCTCACCTGTTCAGCCTGGGACCCCTGGAGCACGACAGGTATGCCAACACACGAGGCACCCTTGAAGACAGAGGAAAACGCCTGCCCATGCAGCAGAGACAAATCTTAAAGGTGCCATGGCTTGCGTCACAAGGAGGAGATGCGATAGAACGATATCTAGAAAACACCGCCTCCACCCAAACCTCACTAAGGGCAAGATCACCTTTGAAGTTGACGAGGGTTCTTAGCTCTCAAAGAACTGATTATATAGGTCTCAACTACATTAGGAAAACTCATCACTCTGTAGGTTATCATGACTTTGAAACAAAATTCATATTTCTAGCCCCATATCCAACCCACCTTTTAATCTTCCATTGCTTTATATACCTGTACTAATAATTATTGATAACAACTACATTTACTGAGCATTTATTATGTGCCAGCATGTTACATTATCTCATTTAATCCTCAGACGAACTGTATGTGATTTATTATTATCATCATCATCACCATCATTTTATAGATGAGGATGCTAAGGGTGTGAGAGATCGATCAACTTGTCTTAAACCAGAATGTTAGTAAGTGGCAGATCTGAGAATTAAATTCAACTCTAGCCTAAAATATAACCAAGCAGCTCCTCTAAGACCAACCCTCTTACAGAATACAACTACGATGTCTGGGGGAAAAAAATAAAAACAAATATTTGAAGGCAATACAGAGTAATCAAAGGAAAAAGATAATGGAGGGAAGGGGAGCTGACATTGAGGGCAGGTTAAAAATCCAAAAGAAAGCCCAGGTCTCACCAGCTTGAAGAACCTTAGAACAGAGTTTGGGGCAATCCCAGCCAACCCATGGGAGACAGTTCAGAGAGGAGAAATCCAGAAAGAGGGAGCCCTAACTTCAGTGCATAAGCCATGTCCAATTCTTTGGCTGAGCCCTGAACCACAAATACACTAAGCAAACTCGAAGGAGACCAGCTAAGAACAAAAGATTCAGCCGAAGTTAGAGCTGCTACGTACAGCAGGGGAAACAGTGTTTATAGTTGGTCCAGCCAAGTAGGTCCCACCAGGAAAGTAACAACACTAAAATACACTGTTTGGAAAACTGTAACTCGGTCTAAATTCTTTATAACATAACATTCACAGAGTCCAGGATACAATGCAAAATTGATCAGCTTACAAAGAAACAGGAAAATGTGATGAATAGTCAAGAGAAAAGGCATCAATGGAGTTCACCCCGAGATGGCCCAGATATTGGAATTAGTGGACAAGGTTTTAAAGGCAGCTCTTTAACTATATTTAAGAATATGAAAAAATGCACCCTAATGAATAATAAAACAGTGAATCTCAGTACAGAAACAGAAAACATAACATAAACGAAAGGAAATCTAAAACTAAAAAATAAAATATCTGAAATTTAAAAATTCCTAGATGTGATTGGCAATGACGATGAATATAAAAATAGGTCAATGGAAATAATCTCAATATAAAGAGCAAAGAGAAAAAAATTCTAAAAAGACAGAAAGAGAGAATCTAATTTAAAGAAAAAACTTAGAAGAAAAGAAATAATAAAGATGAAAAAAGAAATCCATGAAAATAAACAGACAAACAATAGAGAAAAGTAATAGAGCCAAAAATTGACTTTTGACAAGACAGTTCACAACACAAACCACCACCGACAAAATAGCCGAGAGCGAATGCAGTCACTGCCTCTGCTCATCAGATGAATGGGAATGTGAAAGCATATGGTGTCTCCCAACACCACCTACCTTCAAGACCCAGTAGTTCCACTCCTATGTGTTCACCCAAGAGAAGCAAGAACCAATATCTGCTAAAACAAAAACATCCACAACAGCTTTATTCATAACAGTCAAAACTGGAAAGAGCTGAGGTGGCCATGATTAGAAGCATGGATATCCAAACTGTGGCATAAGCCCACAAAAGAATACTACTCAGGAATAAAATGGAATAAAGTACCAAACTAAGCAATACTATGGGCAAATCTCAAAACATCTTAAGAAACCCTACACCAAAGACAGAAAAGGTACAAATTCATTTATAGAAATTCTAGAACAGGCAAAACTAATTTATGGTGAAAAAAAGGCCAGAACCATGGTTGTCTCTGTGGGTATGAGAGTCAGGAATCATTGGGAAAAGTTATGATGGAATTTTCTAGGGTAATAGTTTTACATCTTAATAGCACATTGGATCACACCTTTATCAAAACTCACTGAACGTACACTTAAAATCTATGCATTTCATTGTATGTAAATTTTATCTCAAAAGGAAAATTTTTAAAAGAATCACAAATATTAAACTCTAGTGAATAGCATGCATCCAAAGATTTATGGAAGGCTGTATTGATGTCTGCAACTTACTGTAAAATGAAAAAAAATGGATTAGAGAATAGTCAAAAAGATAAATGGTAAAACAACTATAGTAAACTGTCAATTAAAGAGCCTAGTGATATGTGTTCACTGTAAAATTATTTCACCTTTTCAGCATGTTTGAAATTTTTCATAATAAAATATTAAGGAAAAAAATAAAAGATCAATATGCACCTAACCGAGAGAGAGGAAAAAAGACCTCAAGTCTATTTGATTCAAAACTTAATCTTTCAACTATTTCATATTATTTCCTCCTTATAAATTAAGCTAAACTGAACTATTCTTCTCCCATCAACACTCCATTTTTTTTTTTTGCCTCTTTGCTCTTGTTCATGCTAGTACCTGTAAAACTCATTCCCACTAATTTTTCATGAGTAAACCCTATAAACTTATTAGCAGAAAATCCATTCTCTTCCTCTCAGCAATTTCCTCCGTTAAATTGCCCAAGAACCCCAGGGACTTTTAGAGTACAGACGGTGTCAATATGGTTTCCCACCCAGGTGGACTAAGCACCGATCAGTCCTCTTGCCATTGCGTTGCCCTTGAAGCCTGGGCCAGATGCCCAACATCTGGCAGCTATGGCAACTCACTGTAGTCACAGTGGTTCTTAGGAACAAGATCCTGGTCACTCACGGTGCAGCTCTGAAATGCTTAGCTTTACAAGATGGGAGCTCAGAGCTCAGCTCTACAGGAGTATTTGAAGTCTAAACATTCCCAGAAGCACTGAGTCGGGATGGCTTATGATATTTGCCAACTCTCAGACATAGAATTCTTTTCCTTTCAGGGTCAAACAGCTTTTCTTTACACCTTCGAAACACAAAGAATTTGATTACATCCTTTCCCTCAAATTGTGGAGCTATATATCATCCTTTTAAATGAGTAATAGTAATCACAATTCTACTGCTAATAATAATAATAGTAGTAATAGTAGTTTTTCATGACTCCAAAGTGACTTATTTCTCCAGAGAAACTTTCTAAGTGATTAGGAGGTTCCCAAATACCCCAGCAGGAAGAATTGGGGTGGGGGGAGGTGGGAGAACAGAGATGTGCAGGAGATACCACCTTCAATGCTTCCAAAAGCAATATTATGTCACCTCTCACACTGAAAAATAATTTTTAAAACACAAACTTTAGTTTCTAATGGAGTGTTCCAATATTCATATGTATGAGTATTTTCAAATGTCTTTGATATTATGGTCATTAATAAAATACAAATTAATTTAAAGACATCGCTAATTCATAGTGACCTTTGTCATTTCTTATTTCTCAATAAACAGTATCAAGTGTCAATCAACTCTCATGCATGCGTGTGGAGGTGAAAGCGAGAATAACAATGCAAGTTTTAGGCTATTAAGATAGAGTGTTTATACTTAAAATGTTTGTGCTATTCTTCTAATATAATTCCTTTTATTTCATCTCATATCTCTATCTCCTTATGACTTTTTGAGCCTCTCCCATGTGCCAGGCATGCACTTAGATGCTCTACCTACAGTGACAAGAAACATAGACACTTTCCTTGACTTGAGAAGCTTGAGGCCAGCTGGAAAAGCCATGAATTAGCCACCGTGATAGGAGTGGTAAGCACCGCCTCAGGGAAATACAGAATATTAAGGGAACCTAACTGACCAGAGGAGGACCCAGCAAGACTTTGCACAGAGAGTTCAGACTTGAAGGATATGCAGGAATTAGCCAAGCAAAGAGGAAAGAAAGGTGTACTCTGGAGTAGGCTGAGGGAAAAGCTTGGGTCATGGCTAGAGGCTGGGGTGTTGGAGAGGTAAACAATGACCCAATAATGAGGGGCATTTAGAACTATAAGTCTGAGAAAACTAAGCCCAAGGCATATGGAGAAACTTGCTTAAGGTACCGAGCAAACGAGGCACAGAGCCAGACTAGACCCCTTCTTCTCTGGGTTCTAAACTTAAACGTGTCCACTGACTTCCCTAAGATCGGACGAAAGGCAGTCATTTCTGCAAAATGAGGATGGCACGTAGGGAGCCTGAGCCCAGGCCTAGGTCACTGACTACATGCAAACAGTAGGCAAGAATGTTTTAGTCCTTATCACCCACCTGGGACTGTCAGAGCTAATTAATCATAGTGACAGCTCCCTGGTGCAGTCAGAAGAATTATTTTTTTCTTGAATGCTGCTAGTTTAACCTGCCCGAGGCAAGACTTCACTTTATGACGCCAGGACGAAACCTTGTTGAAAATGATGAATGCCTTTTGGAAAAGAATAACATTTTGATAAAGGCTTGCAATCAGCCTCCAGGTTGGAAAAGAGTGGTTTTCCTTGCATGTTTTCACAGTCATATTACAAGAAAGCCAGCTTTATCTCTGGGCTCCAAATCAACTAACCTAGAGAGGCCTATTACAGATTAAAAATCAAATAAATAACTTGTCGTTGTATCCGGCTTTTCATGAATAATTATGGCTGGAGCTGCCACTTAGATTCCAACTTTCTTCCAAAGCCCTGTGTGCATCTCATTATCCAGCTTCTGACTCCCCAACTGCTCTGAAGATTATGGTTTGGGTTTAAGCTACAAAAAGGTCCCTTCCACTGCCCAGAAAACAGATGTTATAAGAGATTCAGAGCCTTTTTTGCTGCACATTGTTATTTATATCCCTGTGTTTTTTTCTCCTTCATATAATTCATTTTCTTGTTGTTGTGTGTGTGTGTGTGTGTGTGTGTGTGTGTGTGTGTGTGTGTTTGCTTCAGCATAAAGAGGAAGAAGAACAGAGAGATGGAAGGAGAGAGCGAGGAAAAAGAAGAGTCACTTCCGAAAAGTATTTGAAAGCCTACTAATGAGAAGAACCATTTCCCTTTTTGTTGTATATGGGTGGTGGTGCCCCCTACCCCAGATTCATGATCTTCCAGGGACCCCCCCAGTAGCCTGGTATGGGAAGAAGAGGGGACAGAAAGAAGCCAGCTGGGCAGGTCTCATGAAAACCAAAGCTGGCAAAAGGCGATCCTTGTCTCCAGTCCAAACTCCTGGGCTCCTAACTGACTTGCTAACTCTACTGGCCAGCACTGGAAATGTGGATTGCAAAGTGGGAGAACAAAAATTGGCCTCAGAAGCCAAGATATAGGGTAGGGTTCTGCAAATCAGCCAGTAAAGAAAAGTCAAGATGGAGAGTGGAAACTAAGAAAGAACTTAGAAGCAAGTATTGTTAGCTTGTTTCGCCTACATGGCAGAATCAGCAGAACATATATATGCTCACAAGCACGCGCGGGTATACACATAGTGCCTAAAATGCAACAATCAGCTAATAGATACCATGATTAACGAAGGATTTGACTGAGCCTGCCTTTTACCTGTATCTCCCTCCTTTGCCACTTCTATTTACAATTTACTTGTATCATAAAATATCATTTCTATAGAGTTACTATTAGCACACTTAGATGCATTTTTTTTAAAGGCTTTGAAAGCAAAAGGGAAACAAGGCCTTATAAAGGTATACCTTTTTATCCCAATAATGTCACTTCATACTAAGAATCCATATTAAGGATATAACTGAGCATATCTAAAGATTATCTACGAGTATTGCTATGGATTGAAAGTTTGTGTCTTCCTGAAATTCATATGTAGAAACCTAATCCTCAATGCATGGTATTAAGAGGTGGGGCCTTTGGGAGGTAATTAGGTCATAAAGATGGGACCCTCATGATGGGGTTAGTGCCCTTATAATAGAGGCCTGAGAGAGCCTCCTTGCCCCTTCTGCCATGTGAGGACTCAAGAAGTTAGCACTCTGCAACCCAGAAGAGAGCTCTCACCAGAACCCAACCATGATGGCACTTTGAGCTTGAACTTCCAGCCTCCAGAACTATAAGAAATAAATTTCTATTGTTTATAAGTCATTCAGTCTATGGTGTTCTGTTATAGCCACTCAAATGGACTAAGGCAAGTATTAACTGTAAAGCAATTTATAATAGAAATATTCAACAATACAGAATTAGCTAAATCATGATACATTATAAAAATCAAATCCTGAGCTATTCAAAATTACATTATTGGAGAATGTTAATTCATTTAAGCAGACGAAATATTTATTTGGCACTAACAATGTATGAAATATGATAAAGTGGAAAAAAGACAGCAGTTTATAAAATTGTAATTGTAATGTGCTTATTTTTTCTTAAAAATTATAAATATGTATATAAAATATCTGAAAGATAGACAGCCAAATGTTAGCCAATGTTATAATGGTGGGGTTATAGATCATTTTAATATCTTATTTTTATTCATAATGAACATATACATTATGCAATCATAAAAAAGTAATACAATTTTTTGAATTCAAGCCAATTGTTTTGTTTACCCATACACAATAGATCTCATATGAAAACCTATAAAGACTTTGATATTTAATGTTAAAGTGTCCTTCAGATCAGACAGATTGTCCCAACTATATATACTCTCACCAGCCGTGTGTGACAGGAGCCAGTTCCCTATCACTTTAAATCTTAGATATTACTGTTGTTTTGTTTTGTTTTTAAATCTGTTCCAATTTGATGGGAAGAAAATAGATAGTCACTCCAGTCTGTTTAATCTGCCCTTCTTTGCATTTCTAGTGAGGCTGAATGAGTTTTCCCATGACCACCAGCCATGAGTGGTTCTTTCACAAGTGGTAGCTCTGCTCTTTAAGATTACAGAAACTTGTCCCTGATTCAAGCATGCTTAGATTCTGAACAACCATGATGCGCCCTCTCAGCTTCACCTAGGCCTGTGATCAATGGTTCTCCACCTTGGTTTCATATTCTAATGATCCACAGCTTTAAAACTACGGACGCCTAGGTCTTACCTCTAGAGTTTCTGATTTAATAGGTCTAGGGGCAGCCTACCCAGCATGATGTTTCAAAGCTCTTTAGGTTATTTTAATGTGCCGTGAGGCTGAGAACCATGGCTTCAGAGAGAGGCCCTGCTAAGGGCATACCAATGAGCATCTGGAGATACAGGAAAATTGCCTTCCGTTAGCATCTGCACTTACTGCGCAGAGTAGGAAGATGAGATGCATATGAAAGATGGATGAGAAGGGAAACAAACAGATTCATCTCTAGAATCATCTCATTCACAATAGCACATGTTTATTGAACATGTACTATAGGTCAGGCTCTCTTTTAAGCCTTTACACATGTTCCTTCCAATAACCCGAAAAGGCAAGTACCCTCCTTATCCTCATTTTATAGGTGAGGAAACTGAGGCACAGGGAAATTAAGTCATTTGCTAATGGTCACACAGCTAGTAAGTAGTAGAGGCAGGATTTGAACGCAAGAAGGCTAGCTCTGGAGTCTGTGTCATAACACCACATGCCAGTGACTATAAAGGCAGTCGGTATACCACAGTAAACAAAACAGGTAACAGGCCCTACTCTTACATAGTTTAAATTTCACTAGAGGATTAAGAGATAAATGAACATACATGCAAGATCTGAAGGAAGAGCAAAAGATGCTATCAAAGAATGTAACCACATACCCACATTTACAGCAGCAATTTCACAACAGCCCAAAAGACAGAAACAACCCGAGTGTCCATCCATAAATGAATAGATAAAGAGAAGCACTATGTACATGCAATGGAATATTACTCAGTCCTGAAAAGGAAGGAAATTCCAACACAAGCTACAACAGGGAGTAACCTTGAGGACATTATGCTAACTGAAATAAGCCAGTCACAAAAGGACAAATACTGTCCGATTTGACTTATATGAGGAATAGAAGAGTCAAATTCTTAGAAAGTGCAATGGTGGTTTTCAGGGTCGGGGAGAGAGGGAATGGAGGATTATTGTTGAATGAGCACAGAGTTTCCACTTTGGCAGATGAAAAAAAAGTTCTGGAGATCGACAGTGTTGATGGTTACACCACCAGAATGTGAATGTACTTTATGTCAATGAGCTGTACACATAAAAAGTGTTCAAGTGGTAAATTTTCTGTTATGTATCTTTTAGCACAGTTTTTAAAAAACAAATTTTTAAAGAATATAACCAGAAGTCCCAAGTTAGATTGGGGAAGGTGTCAAGGAAAAGAAATAGAGGCTATCTATTTCGGGAGGTGACATTTAAACTGAGACCTGCGGATCAGAAGGATCGGCTAAGTGAAGAGTAGAGAGGGGCTATTCTGAACAGCAGGAACAGCATATGCAAGGGTCCTGGGTAGTAAGAACGGTGGGCGAAACCCAGTGAGCGAGGGCTGCATGGTGCAGGGTGAGGCCACGCAGCACTTCACAGACCTGAACAGGGGCTTGGAAGTTCGTCACTCTTTGGGAGGCCACAGGTGGGTATTGAACAGAGCCATGACAAGATCTGAGACTTGCTTTATGTTTTTTCAAATCTCCATCCATCTGCCCTAAGAGAGAGGCTGAGAAGAGAGCAAATTAGAAGGCAATCACCACAGTGTAAGTGTTGGCAATGTCACACTTGAGCGGAGGAAACGAAGGTTCAGAGAAGTTAAGTAACTTGCTCAGGGTCACACAGTACATGGCTCTCAGAACTTAGAACCAGGGTCTCCGACTCCAACACCTGAGTTCTTTATACTTTGTAGATTTGAAAAGAAATTAGAACACATGGGAAAGAAGACACATCTCTTGAGAGAGAGAGAGAAGCACCATTCTGCTGCTCCTCCTGATGTTTCGTATCTATGGATGTGAAACCAAACAATTTGACTTTTTAAAAAGGGACGGAGAAGGGAGAACAGCACACGGAGAGATGGAAAGGCAAAAAATGAGAACGGAAGAACAAGAGGAAGGCGTATACCCAGGAGTCCTGAAACACTCCTGTAGTCTAGTACTTTCTCAGGCAGACGGCCACAGCTTTTTCGGCTCACCCGTGTTGTGATCAACCCTTTAAGACCATAGGGTCAGAAGGCCAGAGGTCCTCAAGTAGCTATGCCCCTGGGGAGCAAACTTACACAGTAGGAATTCGAGGCCCACTGGCAGCGTCTCTGTGGAGAAGGGCAGCCACCAGGGCAAGCTTCTAGAACTCAGCAGCCCTCAGGCTGTGTGGGAACCTCATTAGCTGCTTGGAAGACATGAATGGGAATAACAAAAAGGATGAATGGTCACATCTCTCCAAAAGGAAAAAAAAAATCCCTGGCAGTTCTGAGTCTTCTCTCCAAAGATTAGGTCATATTCACAGATTAGCTGGGACCAACAAACACAGAGCAAAACCTCAATTTGCTGCACCCCGCCAGTCAGTCAGAAACCTTCCATTACTGAGCTTGTGTGCAATCCTCTACATGCAGGAGGAAAGGCAAATCATTTTTTAAAAAATATTCATTTGTGTTAGAGATTGATCTAAAACAACTTCCAGAGGCTTAAAGGCTCTATTTAGCTAAAGATACAACATAGCATCGGCTGAAAGAGAATGCAGAAATCTTTCTTGTGCAATGTCCCTTGTCTTGGAGGCAAGGAAGTGCGGTATTGAGAAAGAAAGTTGCTTATCCGAGTCACATGATCTCTTCCTGGCCAAACCATCCAGTGCACCTTCTAAGACATTTTCTATGCCACTCCATTCCACATCTGCATAGTCCTGTAAAACAGCAAAACCATAGACTCATACTCATGGAACTCCACATTGCATAAACGTTATCTCCTCTGATTTTTCTCAGCTCTCCTGAGAAGCAGCAATATGTCCTGAGCTGTCTTGGTAAATGTTCAATACGCAGAGCCTAACATGCAGCAGGCCCCCGTGAATGGCGGTGGAGTTGATAAAAATAGCTGCCCCTTGTCCATTGCTGACTCTGTGCCAAGCACTGGGACTGAGGGCTTGACCTGTGCTATTTTCTCTTAATTCTTCACTCTAAACCTTCGAAGTGGGCCCTATTGTTACCCTTCTCTTCAGAAACGAAGAAACTGAGGCTCGGAGACATGTGGTGTCGTAGCGCTTCTCACTGGCCCCAAGCCAAGATTTAAACCCACAAAGCTGGACTCAGAATCTACTTTCTTAATACATACAACCCGTTCTCGCTCGTCCTCTCTCCTCCTTGCTTATTTGGCCAAATGAACAAACGTCCATTCGACAAAGGAGGACCAGAGAGCTAAAGGCATTTGCCTGCCCAAGGTCACACAGCAAGTAAGGTATGAAAAGTAAGGCCCTTGACTCGTCTAGCTCCAAGCCTAATGTCCCTCCCTCTGTCCCTAAAAACCTGAAAAACCTTAGCTTCTCAATGAAGAAATCATTTAAATGGCATACCGTGCAGCTGTAGGAATATAGAATACTCTATTTCTGGAAGGGAGGTGGTGAGTACAATGCCAAGAGCCCGGCTTTTGAAGGAAGACATACTTGAGAAATCCCGGGTACCTCGGAGTAAGCTGGTTTGAGTCGGGGTTTTTAAATTTTCCGGTGTTTCAGTTATTTCATCAATAAAATGGGAACAGTATTACCTGTCTCAAAGAAATTTGACCTGCTGGCTGCATTTATGTGTAGGTGGTATTACACACGTGTGTGCGCACACACACACACACACACACACACTATATCTGAGACTCAGTACAGCCTGGTGTTGATCAGCACAAACACAGTGCTACCGCTTCCCAGCTGGATGACCAAGCTCTTTCTACCCTGGGTTTTCTTATCTATAAATAGAGATAACAGTACAACCTACCCCCTGGCGCTGTCGTGAAAACTGAATGAGTTGTTTATAAGAAGCAGTTAGAGCAGTGACTGGCACACGCTACATACGTGTTAGCTGTCGGTCATGTTCCATTCATGTAGAGGGAAGCTTTAGATTATCAAGATCTAAAGTTTTCTATCTTTCGTTTTATGTGTACCTCAGGAAGGAAAGAAAAGCTTGTTGGAAGTGAGGAGGGGAGCGAAGCAGAGAGGCGTGTGGAAAAGCTGGAAGGCTTCCTTCATATTCCAGGTCCATTCGTCTGGCTGGGGGAGTGGGCAGAGGTAGAAGCCAATGGACACTTAGTGAGATGCTGAATGCAAGCAGAGTTGCTTTGGGGGCCCAGTAGCAAAGTGGGGAGTAGAGCTGGAAAGGAGGTTCTTCTTGGCTCTGCAAAACAAAACAAAACAAAACAAAACAAAACAAAAGTCTCTTTGAAAGCAGCCAGAACTAGACCTGACACAACCAGCGATGGCAATAGCAGTAGAAGAGGAGGAATTTCCTAGTAGCGGAACAGACACAGGCCAATGGAAAGGGGACTTGACGCAGAAGAGAAGGGCCAGGGTGAGGCCGGGGCCTTGGGCTCCATCCTGCAGTTAGGCGGGAGAGGAATGTTGAGATGGTAGACTTTTGGACTAGGGTTGTGGATGTTGACGTAATGCAATGATTATCAGTGTGCCCGTCAGGGCGTAGCCGCCCCATAAATAAAAGGAATGCTGGGAAATTTTTCCACAAGGAAGAATGAAGGTATTTCTGATTAACCTTGAATCATAAAAAAATTTTAAAAATAGATCAGGATCATGTCCTCTGGGTAATTGAGGCTGTGCTCTAAAGACCAGAGAGAGATTTTCATTCATTTTGGGGGGAAGACCAAGGAAGATACCTTTTTCTGTAGCCGGAGTTAATGCATTGAACATTTCAAGCATGAGAAAAGTTGGAATTCAGCAAGGGCATTTTGACAGCACTAAAATTTATGTCTGACTGGGAGGAGATAGTACCCCACATTTTTAAACAGTTTTGGTCAGAGGAGAAAAATGTAAAATTGGTCCCTAGCTAATGAGGCCTGATCTTCCTTTTATGGAGCTCGAGTATGCAATTAAGGTTAGTTTCATGTAAACTGCCAGCACACTCAGACTTTTAACCGCCTTATGTGTGTCAGGAAGGAAAATAAATAGTCCTCTGTTTGTGCTTTATGTGGGGGAAATTATTGAGATAAACAGCTTGGGCCTGACAGGTGTGACTTCTTGCAGCTTAATGTGATGGATTTGCTAATGGCAGCTGAGCTGATAGCGCCAAACTGTGGATGGACAAGAAACATAGCAAAGATTTTGACAGTTATGTAAGTGTCAGAGCCAGGCGGGGTCTGACTTTTGGCTGTGAGGCCCTCAGACTTCCAGTGTTGGGAAGTGTAGAGGAGACTTCAATGCAGGGGTGGGGGAATCCTGGAACTCCAGAGGAACTTAGGGATGGTGACGGTGAGGCTTAGAAAGGTCTAGTGACGACTGTACCCAGCTATTCAGAATCGGACCCCTGAACTGATTCTAAGAACCCAGCAGAATCATGAAATGATGGCTTCAGACTTGAAGCCCTGGATGTGCTCCTGGTTTGGCCACTATCTCTTTGGCTCTGTCACCTCCGCGGTAATCCATATTCTTTGCACCACTAGAGTTTCCTATAATGCAGATCTGAGCACATTTCACACCTTTTCTCTGTTTAAAACTCTTCAATGACTCCCTTCTCTGCTCTTAGGATAAATTCTCAACGTAGCTTTAAAAGGGCCTTCATAAGTTGTGCCTATGATAACTTCTCCAGCTTTGTAATCCCCGATTCCCACCCATCCAAACTCTGTGCTGCGACCATTCTTAATAATCTGGTCTTTCCCGAACGGGATGATTGCCAGGTAAATTACATGATGCCAGGTTAAATTTCAGTGAGACAATGAATAATTTTTAGTACAAACTGTCCCATGGAATAACGTAGCTATATTTATCCTAAAATATTATTTGTTGTTTATCTGAAATTCAATTTTGACTGAAGGGCCTATATTTTTCTTTGCAAAATCTGACATAATTATGGCAACCCTACTCCAACTGGAGCCTGCTTTTCCTCACTTCCGGGCTTTTCTAAAGTGTGCCATCTTTTAGCTAGACCACCACAGCCTTTCTTTGTCATTGCTTGGCTAACTCATCAAGTGAGGAACATCGAAACTTTATGTTTCCCTCCCATAGTATAAAGCTACTGCTGGACTGTGGCTACCAAGCTAACAACGATATTTCCAAGCCCCCTGCATCCGGGTGGGGCCATGTGACTAGATATCCCCAGGGGAATGTGAGAGTAGGCATGCATGCCACTTCTGAGCCCAAGTGGTTTCCTCATTTGCCAGCTGGAAGTAAAGGACTCCAGGATCCTAGGGGATGATGGAACTGCAGGATGGAGGGAGTCTGGGTACCTGAATCACTGGAAGGCCGCCCACAGACCCATCACATTGGCAGTTATACGAATGAGAAGTCCACTTCTATTCGTGTTGTCACTGAAATGTAGGGGTTTGTTTGTTACAGCAGCTAGCATGATCTTAGCTAATATACTCTTTCTTTGTGTCTTAAGTGTTGATATCTTTTCTTCATAGAGGGTCCCTCGGACTAGGTTAGTGGCCCCTCTTATGTGCTCCCATAACACACCTATTCTTACTTCTTTAGTAACACCTACCATGCTGTATTATAATAGACTCTTTACTTATATTTCTTCTTTACTGGGTAAATTGTTTCTTGGAGGCAAAGACTATGATGTCTTGGCTGCAGTTACATCTGCAAAGCACAGCATGGTCGAATGAATGACTACTTAGAGTCTCTTCAATTCTGTTGGTCTTTTATTTTCAAAATTGAGGTGGCAGACAAGTGATTGCTATGATCTCTCTAAATCTAAAATTCGGGAGTTAGGAACATAACTGAAGTGGAAACCTGCTGTTTTGGACTTCCCAGAACCACTTTTTCCACTGGGGAATGGCACTCCTTCCATTCTACATGGTTCTGATGGACGCAGAATCATTGTGATTCAAGGCACATAACCTCAACCTTTCTCCACCACAGAAATGGGCGAGTGGCCCACGCTGGAATCTAGTGTCCCCACAACAGTGATTGGTCAGGGACAATAATCGGTCCCGGTCCAGATTTTTAGCACAGAAGCTATTTATTTTCCCCCTGGGGTCCCTGTGCTAGAAGGATGTACATGGAGACCTCTTAGTGGAAATCTGCTTCGTTATTAGAGAGAGTGTCTACAAAATGAAACCAGCACACAGCAAATCAGAGACAAGAAATGAAGAGAAAAACAGATCCCCAGTAATATTTTCTAAGTTCCTGGATCTAGTTGAGCCTGCAGGCAGCTACTTCTGAACTTCCCACTTATGTGAGCCAGTAAACGCTCAGAGTCAGTCACTTACATCCAAAAAGAAGTTCTGACTAATGTAAAAATAGTCATTTTTGTGAGTTTACCAGAACAAAATGTTGCTTTGCACGGAGTAAGTATAAATTTTACTGAATTGATTAGGATGGGATAACAAGATAAAATGAATGTCTTACTATTTAACACAAAACATAAGGCATGTGCCTGCACTGTCGTCTATAAAAGTGAATTAACTTAGAAATACTTTTTCAAAAAAATTCAGTTTTATTCCATAAGAGCAACACTGAAGAACAGTTAAATAATTAAATTGTAAGGATTTGGAGAGCCCTTGTCAGTAGGCGTTTAGCCTTTCCTTATTTTCACACGGTTCTGGAGGAGGGTAGCTATTAAACAAAATTTCTGCTGATTTGCTGTGGGAAAACCAAGTGGAGGCAGCAGCTGGTTTTATGAGAATGCCCAGCAATCAAATCTACGCCACTCCCTGTCCCCAGCATAGCCAACTGATCCTGGAGTATGAACACTTAACCAAGCTGCTGTGAACAGATTCTGTCTACCTGGAATTGAAAGCTTGAACAGAGAGGCACCGCCTGGAAACGGGGTGCTGAGTTGCCTGAAGAGCCATCCAAGCGAGAAGGAACATAATCGTCTGCTTCTGCATTTTGGGAGCTGTGCTTGTTTCCGCTTTTTTGATTCTTGTCTATTTATTCCTCCGAAGCTATGAGCCTACCAACATATTTTTCCGAAGTGTTTTTCTTCAGTTAGGCGGCGTCAGGTTTTGTTGCTGACAATGAAAGAAACTTTACTAATTCACATGGGGTGAGAGAAGAGGGCATTTTAAAGTGGATTTCAGATATCGTTGCTGCCGGGGTCCGTCAATCGACTGTGCCCTCCTGCCCACACCCCACCCCTGACTGGAGCTTCCCTCTGCCTTCTGTCTTATTGAAAGGCAGCCCACCTCCCACCATCACCAGTGTCCTGAAACCCAAGTCCCCAGCTCCGCTCAGATGTGTAACAATTTCCAGAGCTGCAAGCTGTTAGGTCATTCCGCATAGTTGTGGAGAATAGGTAGCTATTCTGCTGAGCTATTCTCTATCTCAAACTTCTCCAATCCAGAATAGGATTGTGACTTGACCTTCACCTAATCCAACCTTTTGTGTGTTTCACAAAATGAAAAACCAGCCTTCCTCCAAAGACGAATTCTGCTTCTACCCTCACAGGGAAGATAATTGTTGGCAGCTTGAAAATATTGGTGGGTTGCTGCTTCTAGCCTTAAAGATTCCAGAGTTATTGGAAGTCAGACCTTCAGTACCCCTTTGCATAGAAAAGCCCATTTGCAGCTCTTGCTTGGAACATGGCGTGCCATCACGAGACGCATACCTGGACTTCTTGCTTCCTAACTTTCTTGCATAGTTGTTTCCCTTCCCTGAAGATGTGGTGCCTCCCTTCACGCTTCCGCCTCCTCCAACAGGTACTGTCGACCATCCCGATCGTTCCTTTCTCCGAGTTCTACCGGTAATTCAGGCCAAGGAGAATAATCCGGAAGAGAAACACTTCTCTCTGTCTCCAGCCTCCTTCCAGGCATCTGGCGTTCCTCACGTGGCTAAGGTGGACAGGCCACGTGGCAACAGGCAAACAGAAAACAGGCCTCCGTTCGGGTGGTCTGCTGCTCCGTGTCCATCGTAGGCCAAGGAGCAGTGACAGCTGTGCAGCAAGGAGGCCAACACATCCCCCCTGCAGACAGTGACAAAGCAGTCCTCCCCTGGGGCTGCCAGCAACTTCTTCCCACAGCATCGCCCAACCGGCTGCCACCAGCGAGGAAGGACTGTCTTTCTTCACGGAGTAGGTCACATTGAGTGGGCAACAAAAACCTCCCAAAGGCCACATCCACACTTGGATAGTCCTCGTGGCTGGGGAGCCAATCAAACTGCACATAGAGATGCTCACTCAAGCACCCTAGGGTTTTGGGGGAAAATGGAACTGATGAATGGCTAAGTGGCTGCCAGAGTGAGCCCCAGACCACAAAATAAAAGAGATCGAAACAGTAGCTCCTCTGCTCCACCAAGTATCTGGAAGTCACTTCATATTTTGGACCACTTCCCTGACTGTAAATTGGGATAGTTGAACTGCATCTTGGAATCATCGAATAGTAGAGAATGGATGAACATCTGAACTAAGCCCCTCATACCCCAGACTAGTGAACTGAGGCTGATTCGTATATTCAACCTATGTTTCTTGAGTCCTACTATGTGCCAGGTAAAGTGTCAGGTTCTAGGGATAAAATGGTGAGTGAAAGCACATACAGCTCATCACCTCACGGTGCTTGCAGTGCGGTGGGGAGCGAGAAAGGCACTGATGAGTATTTAACACAAACTAATGAGCTCTGTGAAGATGGACACTTATTCATAAGTACTAAATAGAACAATTCAACAAACTAATGTATTTGTAAGACCTGAAGGATGATTAGAGTCTAACTAGATGACGAGGGGGTGGTGTGTGGGGAAAGCAAGAGGCAGAGAGAGAGCATATGCAAAGGTCCTGAGACACTTATCTTTCAGAGATATATATTGAAATATTTGCTTCTAAATAATCCAGAGGGTGGGTAGGAGTCGAGATAAAAGAAAATTTGCCATGTTTTAATAATTTTGCAGACTAATAGTTATATCAGGTTTATGATACTATTATTCTATTTAGGGAGTACTGATTTTGATTGATTTCTATATTGACACATCAATTGATACATTGATTTTTAGTTAAAATGTACACACAGTGAAGCACACACATCGTAAGAGTACAGTTTGATGAATTTGACAAAAGCATGTACTTAAGTGACCCACACCCCGTATTGCCCCAGAGAGTTTGCTCCACGCCCCCACCCAGCTCGTCTCAGCCCTCTCTCCAGGGGCAACTGCTGTGTTCTGATTTCTTCACCACAGATTACTACTCTCATTTGAGAACTCATATACATGGAATCACCCGACATGTTTTCTTCTGTGTTCACTTCCCCGCTCAGTATAATGCTTTCAGATTCACCTATGTCTCTGTGTCTGTTAGTTCATTCCTTATTGCTGAGTAATATTCCATTGTACCACTATGTCAGTTTGTTTAATTCCTTTATCGATGGTTGCCTCCTTATTTTAGCACATATGAATCAAGCTGCGATGAAATATGTTTATGCAAGTCTTTTCGAGTTTATATGTTGAGGTTATGTTTTAATTTCTTTTGGGTGGACTTTCTGGGTAATTGATAAAGTCACGTTTAATTTTATAAGAAACTGCCATACAGGTTTCCAACTCCAGCCAGCATGTCCACATTCATCAGGAAGAAGGGGAGAAAGGCTAACAGGGGGCACATGCCCGCAGTCTGACAACCCTTAAAGAGTTGCAGTGGAGGTGAGACTTCCCTCAATCCTCCTAGGTTCTATAGTTACGTCTACAAAATAAACTGACAGCAGGCATAATAACAGGAAAAAGATATGTACAAATTTATACATTTTCAATAGTACGTGCACAGAGCCACAGCAGGGGGAAAAGTAAATACCCCCAAAGATAGTGAAATTTGATAGCTTATATATGATCTTAATGGGAGGAGTGACAACTTAGGGGAGAGTAAATGATTTTTAGGAAAGGTGAATAGGCTCTTAGAAGAATAGATGAGAGATCTGATAGCTTGTGACAAAGTTAGCCTGGGAGTGGTGTCCACTTCTAGTCCCCCGTCCTGTGGTGTCAAATGTCCCTGTGGATGAAAATTATGAGAAGGGGATTTATGACAATGAAACTATTTTTGAGGATCTGTCTTTAGGCAAGTAAGGGGAATTCAGAGAAAGCCTCTCCTTGCGTTTTGCTGTTTTTGAAGTGCCCTCGCTCAAAACAATCAATAAATCCAAGTGGCATATTTGGGGGTCATTTGTTTTGAGCTCCTTCAGAGCATTCCTGGAAGCCCCACCTAATAACTTCCTATGACATCTTTGGCTCCTCCTAGATACAAGTACTCTGGGAATTTTTTTTTTTTTTAACAAAGCACATTACCTCCAGAATAAAACCTGAAGTTTAACCCGCAAGAATAAATGTTCAGTGGGCAAATGGCAATTTCTGCCATTGGGGAGAATTTTAAAAACAAGAGAGCTGGTGGATTGGGAGAATGTAAAGGATTCAGTGGCCCACAGGTGCCAATGATGTCAATGAATATTAAGGCTATAAAGGGAGATGCTGAACAAGCAAATTAGAGGGATAGGAGGTTGCAGGAAGAAAGAGGATGTTTGAATTAGTAATCTGGGAATTAGAGAAGATTTGAGTAATAATTAGGTCAAGAGTGTGAACAAGGAATTACATAGCGAAGGTGGAATGGGAAGGAAAATCAATGAAACGTGGAATATCAAGGAACTAAAGTCATTCCAGATGAGTCAGGACTTGGGAAGGAGAGAGAAAGTGAAGGAGAAGCCAATAAGTTTATAGAATGAAGGGTAATTTCCAAGAAGTCAATAGCTAACAAAAATGAGGAAGAAAGCAACTCAAGTGGAACAAAACTCAAAGGGTCATGACTTTTAACAACCACCTCCAGACCTGGTAAGTGTGTAGGACATTTGAAAATAAAAAAGCTATCACTCCCAAGGGCTGCAAAGAAGCACGCCCTCAAGGCAGCAAGTTATTGAAGGTGGAGCTTAAAAAAATCATTTGAATACAAAAGGGAGCTGGATTTTTAAGAAGTTCCCAGAGGACAGGTTTGGAGGAGTTGAGAGATGCAGACAGAGAGATCTCCAAAGGCAAAGCAGTACAGGGTACCTCTAGGGCATGGATGGAGAAAGTGACAAATGGCAGGAGGGAAAGGGCTGAAACTCTGGGCACCAACTGAAAATAAGGATGAGAGCGCACATTTGGTCTCTTTTGGAGGAGGAGCTCTGGTTTAAATGGCCACGGAACTTGTCTCGCTTCACCAACAGAGGCTGTGAGATGTCTCAGATCTCAAAGCCATACAGTGGTGCAAAGCTGGGGATGGAACCCACGTTTTCTAATTCTCAATTCTAACATCCATGATCCCACAACCTGAGAGCAAGCAAAATGCCCCCCGCATTAGTTTTCTTCTGTTAGTGAATGTGTTCTGGGGGCCACCACCAATCAATCACACTGTGTTTGGAGAGCTTTCCCTGAGTTACACTGCTGGAGGGTACTGCTTTGCTCACTTACCTCCTTCCTATGCAGAGTATTTTGCCAAATAGGGGCAGGGCAAAAGCTTGTCTTTCCTCACAGACTACTGCAGGAAGATTCTTTCTAGAAATGAGGGTTAAGAAAAAACTTTTTCTTCTATCCTGGTATCCACTAAGCTATATATATAAAAAAATCTAAAGCCATCAATATTCCTTTTTGTCTTACTTCCAGGACTCTTAAGCTTAAAACTAAGACCCCAATTGTCTTGCATTCTTGAAATAAATATTTCTCTCTTAAATAATTTCAAAGCATCACTATATTGAAAAAAATCTTATGTCATATGTATTTTAATGCTATCAGACACACTTCAAATTTTTTTAATAATAAGCAAAACAAAATTTTAATATTCATAATTCAAGAAATGGTTGGATAAGAATATATAAAGAGCTTTCAGACACCAAGAAAAAAGTTGAACACTGTAACAAAAATATTGAAAATATAATAATAGGCAATTCAAAAAAGAAAAACTAATAAAAATAAACATGTAAAAATGTTCAACATCAACAATAATAAAAAATTTGTAAGTTTAAAAACTAATAAATAGTTGCACAGTATAATACAATAAATTATAGATGATTATCAAGAGCAACAGAACGTCACTTTGGACAAGAGGTTGGGAAAGGGGTGCTCTTATGAAGTATGAAAAGGAATATAAATTAGTAAACACTTTCTGGAGGGTGAAATTTACCTCAAAATAATAAAAAACCATTTATGAAAAATCCACAGTGAACATCATACTCATGATAAAACTGAAGGCTTTTCCTCTAAGATCATTACTGAGAGCAATTAAGCAAGAAAAAGAAATAAAAGACATCCAAATCGGATAATATTGTTTTCTATGCAAAAATCTACACACACACATACACACACACAAACCCACAAACTGTTAGCACTATAAAACAATTTCAGTAAAGTTGCAGGGTACATAATCAACATAGAAAAACCAGTTGCATTTCTATATACTAACAACAGACTGGAAAAAAAAGAAAAGAAAACAATCCTATTTACGAGAGCATTGAAAAGAATAAGTCCTTAGGAATATATGTACCTAAAGCAATAAAAGACTTGTACACTGAAAACTACAAACGATTGATGAAAGAAATTAAAGAAGACACAAATAAGTGGAAAGACATCCTGTGTTCATGAATTAGAAGATTTAATATTGTTAAGCAACCAAACAATCCAAAACTCTAGAGATCCAATGTAATCTCTATTAAGTACCAAAACGTTAAATACGCTCTTTGATACAAAAATTCACCATTTTGGAATTTATCCAATGGAGATGTCATCACACAAACAGATAGGATATGTGATCACCACAGAATGATTTAGAATAGAGAGAAATATCAATAGCTTAAGTGTCCATCACAATAATACGATGGAATATTATGTAATAATGAAAATGTTTACGAAGTTCTAATTAACATATTAAAATAGTCACAGCAAATTACTGAGTGAAGCGGAAATTACAGAGCATAATATACATAAATTTGGACATCACTATATAGGAATATTTGCATATTCATCCAGTTCCTGAAATTTCTGGATGGTTAAGATTTGTACTTTATTCTTTATAACTTTCCATGATGTCTGTATTTTTTTTTATAGTGAGCAAGAATATGTTTTGTAATCAGATTAAAAAACGATTTTATTTTGGGGCAAGTGTGCACGTGCGTGAGAAAGAAAAAGGACTCACGTCAGAAGCATAACTGGAATGCGATTTTCAGCAAGAAGAGCCCTGCCTGTAAAGTGATGGTGCACGTGCCTCGTTCTGTGTGCTAAGGAGAGGGCTGCGGAGAAACTGGCCAAATCTCGACTCTCTGCCTTCTCTCCAGCGCCACTCACTTCTGTTCTAGTTCAGTCTCAGATTCCTCATTTGTAAACAGAATTTTAGTAACTTGCCTGTAATCATGGAGCTAACAGGTGGAAAACACCTGAACTTGAACTCAGGGAGCTGACTCAGAGGCTTTGCATCACTGCTCCCCTGAACAGCCCTGCCTCTGTCCAGAAGACCTGACCAGCCCAACCGTGGCTCCCTCCCCTAGCTTCTTACGAGTTCTATCACAGCCCTTGAAGACTTAGTGGCAATCCTTTCTTTATTTTCAAGCATTCACTTTAGACTTGAGCTCTCGCCATGTGGCTATTTACATCGAAACAAATTAAAATGAAATAACATCTAAAAAATCAGTTCTTCAGTTGCACTAGGCACTTTTCAAGCACTCAAAAGCCACACAGAGCTAGTGGCTACTATATTGGAGAGCACAAACAGAGTATTTCCATCACTGAAGAAAATTTTAAACTCCAAGAGGCCAGGAATGACGCCCAGTCCACCACTGTGTCCTCAGCAGCTGGTTCAGTATCTAATATCCAGAAAACCCTCACTGAGTGAATGAGGAATTAATGATTCAATCCATCGAACCTGAGCAAATTGATTCTAGGTGGGAAAGGCATTTAGCAGAAGCTAACTTTTTAACCAAGTCCCAAAGGTAATTATATAAATGAGTGGGTCACGGGGAGGGTAGAACATTCCGGATGGGAAAAGACATTGATTTAGTGAGAAATGTGAAGGGAGTTGGCACCATCAAGCTATTGTTCTCAAGTTCTTTTCTCACTGCCAATTAAAAATCATCGTAGGCGGTGTTTTCTTATCAGACTTCCTCCAGTGTGCACTCACCCTGATTTGGTATTATTGTAAGGTCTGCTCTGACTAATTGGGCTCTTGGCAGTTCAATGGTAAGGCAATTTTTTTTAAGTCTTTTAATGTTATTTTGTTTCATTATTAATTTTTGATTGGAGGTGGAGACACACACCCCAGAGAACTACAAGAAGTTTTCCAAGAGACTTCCAACCCAAATGCCCACCAGTTTCAGAATTCATAGAAGCATTATCAAAATAGCGGTGTCCTCAGTGGCCCTGGGAGTAGTGGAGAGACAGCCAAACTCTGTGCAAGGCTGTGTTCAACCCTCAGGCAAGAGAGTCCAAGCCAGTTACTGCTGGAGGTATCAAGACAGTTGATCCCAAACTAATTTTAAGAATTATCGTTTTTTTTTCAAGTTTAATGTAATTTAGACCATATGGGGTTGAAACTAAGCTCTACCATTTACTATCTGTGTGACATTTCTGAGCCTCAGTTTCCTTTTTGTAAAACGGCGATAGTAGAAGTATGAGGAGTATTAAATATGCAAATGTCTGTAAAGTTCTTAGTACAGTTCCAGGTACATAAAAGAATATTAAATACATATACAATAACTAAAATGTATAGGTTTCGCCATAGCTCCAAATATATTTCTGTAATTGACTAACGTTACTAAGAAATAACCTTGATCATAATTATTACATTAACTATCATTTAGTAAGCTCCCACACCAACCTGGAAATCCAATGCCCACCTCATTACTATCTTGATCCAAACCACCATCACTCCATGCTTGGACTAGTGCAATAGCCACTTATCTCACCCTTAGTATCCACTCTGACCTCCATATGGCACCATGGGTGTCTTTTTAAATGGAAAATTAGATCCCATCACGTCCCTATCTAAAACCCACCAGTGGTTACCCATATAATAGGGTGACAAAGCAGGGATTCATTTTTGTCATCAATAGGAATTTATTTAGGTATTCGCTACATCCAAAGCCCCTTGTGTTTATACCATTACTGTCCTTTCAGTAGGGCGAGGAAACTGGTTCAGAGAAAATAAGTAATTTACCAAAGCCTGCCCAGCAAGTTAGTGGCAGAGTGGGGTTCAAACTCTCTATTTGGATCTATAACTCTTGCTCTTAATCAGTGATGGATGGGTGACCTGTAATCGCAAGGACCTCATATCACAGGTACCCTCAGCCCATTTCCAAGCTGGGAGCCTGGGAAGTGTCAATATTAATCTTTTGATTGCCCTGCCCCTTGACAATACCTTTCAGAGAGAGGAGAAAGGATATGGGGTGTTCTCTTCAGCCACCGTCTCCTGTTCCAAAATGCAGTCTCTACATAGCGCTTCTATAGGCCCCCAGTCCTGTCTCAGCTTGATGTTCCCACTGCCTTGCCCTTGTACCCCTCCCCCAGAATGTTCTTAACCCTGACACAAAGGAAATATCTATGCCATGGCTAACATCCGTCTGAAATATCTAACATTCTGTGTCCAGCAACTTAGCGGGCGCTCTGGGGCACAGACATACCACTGATTTGAATTTATATTGTCTTTGCAGAC
Source organism: Eonycteris spelaea (assembly GCA_003508835.1). Lineage (NCBI taxonomy): Eukaryota > Metazoa > Chordata > Mammalia > Chiroptera > Pteropodidae > Eonycteris > Eonycteris spelaea. The sequence continues at coordinate 5,970,158 of PUFA01000023.1, forward strand.
GAATCAACTTGGAATTCAACTGTTCCAACTTCTAGTGAATGATTCCTGCCATTTTGGTGTCCACTAAACATTGATCATTTCCCAGGTCGATATTATGTATTCTTCATTCCTGAATATTCCCAATAACTTGATTCCACTGGATGCATGGTTACACATGCATAAAATTTTCCATTTAAATATTTGTAGACTCATATATATTTTATGTATTGTGTAAATCATATGTTTTCATGTCTATGCCTGTAACTTCAGTTACTAGCTAGATGCTGACAACTTCCAAATTTATATCTCAATTCCAGACATTGTTCCTAAGTTCCAGACCCATATATCCAGCAGCCCACTCACATCCCCACTTTCATGTCTCGCAGACACACAAACTCAGCAAGTCCAAAACTAAATCCATGATCTTCCTCCCAGAGCCTACTCATCCTCCCATGCTCCTTATCTCTGTAAATGGCAACCACCATCCAACCAGGTATTCAAGCCAGAAACCTGGAACCATCTGTAACACCAACTCTCTCCCTACCTACCAGATCCATTTATCCCAAGTCTTGACAACTTTACCTCTTGAGTCATTCATTCATCAATCTCACTTATTTTACAATTGCGTATTCTGAGGCATGAAAAATGGGTGATACAGTGGTGAACAAAATAGGTATGGTCCTTTCCTCTCAGAACTCACAGTTATAAACCACAACATCGCATTCTACTGAATGAATGAATAATACGCATACACCAAGATAGTTTTATGCATGATAGAGACTTTACCTAATTTCATTAATGTGCAATTGCATATTTTGTACTAAATCTTGTCAAAGGCCATCTATCGAGAGGTTATTGTTTTTCAGTGGTTTGTCAGATAATAGGGGGAAGTATTCATACCATTCTATACTTTTATATTACTATATTTGATTTTCACAACAACCTTGATGAATTATGCAGGATAGTCATTTTAATTTCCATTTAATAGAAGAAAAAAACAGAGAGTCAGAGAGTTTGAGCCCAAATTGGTACTTTATCTGCTATATTCAAATTTGAGATGTGCACAGGGCATTTCAATTATGCCTTTTGTATACTGGACCAAAAGGTGTGACAATAAATTAATGCTGCCTAGTTTTCTAGTTTACCAGACATTAATCTTTCAAGCACCTTTCTGCTTTGGAGGAACTTCGTAATGTGATCCCTTGAGGAAAGTCAAAGAGGAGCCCCGTTCCCTGGTACCTGGAACCAGGCACATGACAACAGAAATCCCCTCCCAAGCACATTGACCTGGAGTCAGCCAATGAGATGTTCCAACCCAGGCTTGTGGATATTGAGCAAGCAACCCAATAACACAGAGACAATCGAAGTTTTTATCTAGTGGCATCGAGCTTCCATTCCGGAAACCTCAGGGTCCAGTGGTGGCAGTAGTGATGACATGCTAAGGAAGAACTTCATTCATAAAGCCTAACCTTGATGGAATACAGGCATTTCCTAAACTGGGTTCTCCAGTCTTCCATCGATTTTGGAAGCTACTCAATATCTTTTCAATATGTGCATTTTCTGTTTCTTGCACCCAATAACTGAGTGACACTCCTAGGGAAACATCCACATGGTGCACTGAGATGTTCTGTCTAACATACTTAGCCCCCGAGCAGGATTCATGTGTACTGATCTGGAAGTCTGGAAGGAAGTGGGAGCTTTGAATCACATACAAGGTAGGCCCATCACAAAGACCACAAGGACCGAGGGCCAACCAGGCTCCTTTGTCCTGTGGACTTCTGTCCACACTATAAATTCCAGGCCGCATATAGGTAACTTCAACACCCAAACAATGTATTACAAACCAGGGCCAGTCTAGGAAGGGAATGGCTGAAGGGATACTGTGAGAGGGTATTTACACAAGACCTGAATGGGCAGCACTAGAAGGAAATGGACAGAGACCTGGAGCAAAAGAAAGGCCAATTCATTAGAAAGACTAATGAAGTCTGTTTAATAAAAACTCCCTTATGCAGAGCCAATGCTCCATGATTTCTGTAATTGCAGAGTCTTCAAAGAAGTCTTGCTATTTATCAAGAGGAAGAGACCTGTGAACCTGTAATTAGCCTACAATGGAATCTTCCCAACATTTTAAAACCTATCAACCATATCCGTCTTGCAGGCACATTTCACGCATTGAATTGCTTACCTTTCAAAACAGTGCGTAAGATCACTATTATCATCTTTGCTTCGTTTATTTTATAGAAAAGGAAACTGAAAGTCAAAAAGGTTAAGTGATTGGCCCAGGGTTACTCAGGTATTAAGTGGCAGAGCTGGGAGTAGAGCCCAGGGTTGCCTGGTTCCAAAACTCACATTCTTTCCATGAAACCGTGGTGCTGTTTTCCTTCCCAAGGCAATTGTCGAGATCCTTTGCCAAAAAGTGCTAACAGCTAATGTCTCTGACAGTGGAATGGACAGGAAGTCTCTCGGTGGCCCGATGACATGTGGGAGTGGCTGCCCATGAGATATGGGTTTGTAGGGATGGGCCAAGCTGTCAGAGGAACAGGGTGATTTCTGACTTGGTTGTTTGTCTCAGGAAGTCCTGGTGGAGTTATTAATTTAGGAAGGGTGAGGAAAAAAGAGAGAGAGAGAGGTTAGGGGTAGGGGAGGAGAAAGAGGGAGAGAAAAAAATGAGAAAGAGATACATAGAGGTAGACAGAGATAGAGATAGAGATGGAGATAGAGAGATGATAGAGATATGATAGAAACAGAGATAGACTTCGTCCTCATTCCTGTCCTCATTCCTACCTTGAAAGGAGTTCACTGGCCCCAAACTCAAAACAGCAGCTCCTTTCTAAAAACAGAGTGCCCTTTACCAGCTGTCTCTCTGCGCCTCCGAGGCCCCGTGTGAGGTCTCTGTCCTGACAGTTCCCCTTCTTCACTCTTGTTTCTCCATTGGACAAGAGCCTCTTTGGAGCTACAGTAGGCGATGTAGCTCGACACAATTTGGAATAAGAAGTAGGAAATGGAATAGGGTTTTAGCTTCGATCAGGATGTCTTTGGCGGTGACTTAATTAAAGTATGATTTACTTCATTCCAGAACCTTCTGAGGGCACAGTTTACCCTGCCCATCAGCAGCCCAAGGGGAATACTAGAAGGAGCAGGGGTTGTCTGGGAAGGGGAGCCATTTGAAGTGGGAGCAGAGCTGTTCTGACAAAGGACACATCTCCCCAGGGAAGACAGCCATACCCCACCCTGACTGTGCGTTGACTGTGACAAAACATGGGGAATGTTCAGGGGAGACAAGTTCACTGTGATAAGAGGGGATTTCCTGTCAACACTCCTGGCCTCTAGTCCCATCTCTCTTTCCTCCCTGAGGAGACAAAGGGAGTTACCTGATTGGTGAACAGGAGCCAATTGTTTATGGTTTTTTGATGGGCGGTGCTAATCTACCAAAATTGCCAGGAGGGGAATGTGGCCTTTCTTCCAAGTCCTTCTGTGCCTAGAGAAGTGTGTAGGTTTGCAGACTCCAATTTGCTCTCATGTTGTTTGCTCCAAAGTTCAGTATGGAGTGGGAGCCTACTTGGATGCTCAGAGTACTTGCTCCAGTCATAAAGATGTCAGTTTGGTCCCGTTCACTTTGCACCTTGTCTTGGTTTAGAATCAGAAGGGGAAGAGAAGATATTGACTGTACCCCCTCAATACCCAAGCTACCAAAAATGACAGCTATTGTTATTGATGTCATAATTTTCTTGTATCTGAGGCAAACTTATTAACAACAAAAACTTAGGATTTCCATCTCTATTGATTTAGTCAGATATGTTCCAATACCACTGTAAACAGCCTCAAAATCAGCACCTGTTCCCTCACTCCAACTCTTTTGCACCCTTTACCTCCAAATACTCCATCAATCACTCCACAACCACCTATCTTCCTGACTTCTTAGCACATAAACTCCTCCCTCAGAAACAAGGTACTGAGGTCACTTACAATACAAAGAGAGGCTGTCATAAATAATGTTGAGATCTCATTGTCCCACTGTCTTGGCCAAGGCCTTGTTAGGGTCAGCTTTGCAAAAGCCTGCCAGGCCTCTGGGAGGTGGACGGGTCCTACCCACGAGCCTGCTCAGTCCCTTAAGTGTTTGCAGACATTCCTATCCAATGACGTAAGGGAACTGGACAACAATATGGCGTCACAGGATATTTGGAAATGTGTGTGTGTGTGTGTGTGTGTGTGTGTGTGTGTGTCCACATGAGCCCAGGCATCTGCATCTGTCTGGGCCAGGTCCCTGACAAGCCCAGAGTACCTCCATTCCCAATTGTCAGCAACTTGTAAATTAGCAAGAATCTACAGGGAGTAGTAAGTGATGGCTCTTCAGGTCTAACACCGGCCGTGGGAGATAATCTGGTAATGGGAGGTAGCGGGACTTGAGAGTGTGTTTATATAATATTTTACATAACATTAAGAAAGAGGTGATTATGCAAAGAACATGGGGTACTAATGGAGGTTCGGGGGAAAACTAAAACTTCCCAATGCCACACTGACCCTTGGCATTGTCACCGTCTGAAGAACACTTTCCAAGGCAATTACATGCTGACATTCATAAAGTTGCCCGTGTAAACGGGAACCTACCATCTTACCCGTTTCTCTTCATTTGGTGTGTCTCTATGTGTGCTCTCCTCCTTTTCTCAACTCATACCATTTTTCTTTTCTTATAGAACTTAGGGACTGATGAGGTTTTCAAGGGCAAGGAATAAGTCAGCTTTTACCCCAGCACCTAGCAGAGCCTGGCACAGGTTAGGTGCTCAGGAAATTTTGGTTGTAGAAGAAAAGCATCTTGCTATCTCAAGTATGCGTATCCTCTCCTAATCAACAACACATCCTTTCAGACTCTCTCCAGTGGCTCAACAGCGAACCATCTGATATACAGCTCCTGTAAAGGCCAGGCTGAACTATTGGTGCTTTAAAAGAGGGGGGGGGAAAGATTTACAAAGTCTTCTCCAAAGTTTCCACCATAACAAAGAGAGAAGGAGGTGAAATTGTGTTCTATTCGAGAATTTCAGACACAACCTAAAAAAGCAGCCCCGACCCCACCATCCCACGATATCATTTCTTGAAGAGTCAACATCTCATTTCACCCTTGGCTTCATTGCAAGCCAATAAAGCAACCAATAATGCATGGAATGTCTCTGTATTAAAAGTAATTACGGCTATTGTGAACATCATCCATTCTGGTGTCCAGTGTCCCTTTTCTTTTGCTCTAGGCAAGCTTATAAAGAGATAAAGTAAATCCACATGGTATGGAGTGGAAGGGAGATCCCATGTGCTTAGCTTAGCCAAAGTCGAGGAGGCACCGTTTGATGGCAGATTGCTTTAGTAGCCAGGGAGAATGGCGAGTAAACAGGCAATGACAATATATAACCGTAACGGGATACGTGGCCACAGAAACACATGAGAGAACCACTAACTCAGGAAAAGGAAGGAGGGCTTCCCGGAGAAAGAGCTAAATGCAGAATATGAAAGTTGCCTAAGAGTTAGTTGAAAAGGAGACGGGGTGGAGGAGAATATCCCTGAGGAAGGGAGCAGCATGGGAAAAGACAAGGAAGAGCTTGGCCCATTGGGGAGAAGGAAAGCAGTTCATCATGGCCAGAAGAGATGAGGCAAAAATTAGATCAAAAGGATCAACAGGATTCTCAGAAACATTTTTTTTTTTTGAGAGCAAAGGGATGACATTAAAGGGTTCCAAAAGGAGAACCACTTAACCAGATAGACATTTTCGAGCTATTTCCCTGGCAGCAATATGGACCCTGGAATGAGGGGTTGGGGAGGGAATATGGGGAGATCTAGAAAGATGAGGTGGCTGTACTGGAAGCGAGGTTGTACCGGACTGCATTAGGAAGGTGGCAGAGAGGGGATGGAAGAAGTAATGGATTCAAAAGATGTTTTAGAAGTAGAATTGGCAGGACTTTGTATGAATAGTTGGGTACAGGACTGAAAGAAAGAAGTTGAGTTTCAGCCCCAGCTTGTATACTGGGGACATGTCTGGGCCATGATTTCTAGTGCACAGAGTCACCACGCATGCTCAAGGACAAGACTTGTGCCAGGCACATTCTCCTGCCCTTCCTACACAGCCGGTCGAGCTTAGTCTATCTCATCAGCTCTGTTCCAGCCTCACCATATCTGCCACTGGATGGATAAACAAGTGAGCTGCTTTTACAGCTCTGTCTTGGCTTTGGAGGGGAAGCAATAGAAAGCTTGCTTAGACTTCCAGGTCTCAGTCTTGTACCCCAGAACAGATCCCCAGAAAGCTCTGTATGGGGCAGGAATGGGGGGCAGTAAGAGGAAAGGGATGTGGGGTATTGGCCCAGCTGTTACCAGAGCAGTGTATATTTTGTTTCCATCTAGTGCTTGTCACTGGGGAGTCCCTATCTCTCCGTGAGGGAGGCCAAGAGGCACAGATGAGAGAACGGTGAGGTTCATGCACCTAAGCCTTACTCCAAACTCCTGTCACTATTCATTTTTATAACCCTAGCACCGGCATATGGAAAACCCTAACACTAGCACATTGCTGAAAGGAGCAGTGAAAGGAGGAGAAGGGAATAAGAAAAGGGGAAAAGGGGATAAAGACATCCTCAAGCCACAGCCTCAAGGTCTTCCCCAACTTCCTCACCCCATCCTAGGAAGGGGCCCCACACAGCAGAGTCTCTCTTTCTGCTTTACAGGGAATATTCTGACGCTGTGGCTTTCCTGCATCTGTCTCCACAGGAGAATCCCTGATGAAGATCGCCCAGAGCCCATTCCTTGGATCCACTCCTACCTCAAAAAAAAAAAAAAAAAAAAAAATGGCACTAAGTCCAAATCCAACCACTTAAAAACTAGAAGGGCTGACAGAGAAGGTGAGGTGTAAAGGAGTCACTGTGATGCCCGACCCCAGAGGGCACCCTTCGGGTCGGGTCTACGTGAGCAGAGTCCTTTGGAGTTGTGCAGTGCTGGCGGTCCAACTTGAGAGTCAAGAAGCACAGTCTCGTTCCTGAATGTTGGACCTGTCCACCTCAGTCTTCCACCACATGCCGCCCACACACCACGAGACCTCAAGCCTTGCCTCTGGGAACACAGGGCATTGAATTCCTTTCACAGGTCGCATATACTGTTAACGCTCCATGCCTAAAATGCAGCAGTGTTTTTCAAGGCTGGAGTTCACAAAACCTATTTATAATGAGAAGAAAAGTCCAAATGTTAAAACTGAAGAGCCCAGGCTTGACAAAGGAATCAGGAAAACCAGCCCAATGGCTGAAGAGGAGTTTTCTTGAGACAGGAAAGCACCCTGCTCCCTGCTTTGTGGTTGCAAACTCTGCCAGACCCAGGCCTTGGATGGCTCAGCCACCCCTTGCATAGTTTAATGAATGCGTCCTCTGTGGACCTGCCAGCCCCTATCTGCTCCCCAACTCTCCCCACCACCCGGGCTCCTTAATGATAAGCCCAAGCCTCCCAGGGCCCCTTTCGAGCCAGAGGGTACTTTGTTGACATTTATCTCTGGGCTACTTGATGACATGATTATAGAAAATACAAAGGAGGCATATTTGCAATAACGCTTGAACCAAAAAAGAGAAGTCATTAAAAAGTTGGGTTTCTCCCCAGCACCTTGGCAAAAGGAAGCAAAGATGTCGGTTTGTTGACTTCGGCATCTTTAATTGGCTCCCCAACCTTCCTCCTTGCTGTGGACTGAATGCCATGTCCCCTGGAACTCCTATGTTGAAGCCTCATCCCCAGTCACCAGTATTTGGGGGTGAGGGTGGGGGGATGTTGTGAGAGACGCCTGCAGTCCTGGCAGGATACCCGGTGCTTAGAGGAACAAGGTCATCAGAAGCGGGTGTGGACTTGCACACAAGGTCACACTGCAGGGAGGGTGCACACGCCTTACCTATTCTGGGACTTCTTGCTCTAGGGACAAGGATAAGAAAAAGACAAGAAATGGGCTGATAACAGGGTGGTGGCCTTGAGGCTGAATTTGGGAGTGGTTGTAGTTTGTAATTACTAACCCGATAGTAACTAATAATAATAACAAAGCCAGCTTTGTGAGAGAGAATAAAAAGCCCCGGAGACAGGGGTGGGGGATGCTAGCATTGCCACTCATCCCTTCTCCCTTATCCATGTTAGTAATGCATTTCCAGACTCCGACTCTCCTTCCTAACCATCTCCGCTTTGGGAGGTGATTAGGTCATGAGGATGGAGTTTGTGAATAACTTTAGAGCTCTTATAAGAGACACAAGCGAGCTGATCTCTCTCTGTGTCATGTGAGGACATAAGGGTGGGCTCTAACCATTTACCAAATCTGCCAGCACCTCAGTCTTGGACTTCCTGGCCTCCAACACTGTGAGAAACAAATGTTTGTTCTTTAAGCCACTTGGTCTATGGTATTTTGTTATGTTGTAGCCACCAGCCCCCGAAAGATACACGGACCACCGGAACTCAGTGAGTTATAGGAAACGCTCTTCATTCAGCCAGCTGGGTCTGCCAGGGGTATGCAGACCTCAAAGTAAGCAGCCCTGAAATGTAGAGGTACAGGGTTTTTAAGCCCAAAATCCCATTCTTCGTTCTGTCTAAACACAAAGGGCTATCTTTCTTCTATTCACTACCTGTCACTCACAGGTCAGGTGCATAAGCAGGGGTACAGAAGCAAAAAGCTTGTTTAGAATGCTATGTTCCTATAATCAAAGGCCTACGTGCCCATAGCGATAGTCAAACAGTAATAATCTCAGTAAGAGTCCATTTTTCAGCCACCACAGTTATAGCAGCCGGAAGTAAGTCATTTAAACTCAGCCTGTTGGCCCACAGGTGTAAGAGTGCCCTCACCCCCCTACCCCCTCCCAGACTCCCAGGAGTTCCCTTACGTTGCTTCTATCTGATGGAGTCTAAGGAATTTTGAGGCAAAGGGCAGGGGAATTGAATAATGAAGGCGATCAAAAAGAAAGGCTGGAGTGAAGATGCTGCATAGTTTTTAGGTGGCAATTAACAGGGCTGGACACCAATAGACATACTCTTCTCAGCAACATGTTTCCTCTGAGAGAACAAGAACCCTTTCATGGTCTCATTCCCTGTAAAAACCCCAGTGCCCAGATCAGCATGAAGCACATAGTAGTTGCTCAATAACTATTTGCTGAATGGATGAGTGAATGAATCTATATGGCAATTTATGGGGAATTATTGTATAGATTTGACAGATGAGAAAACTGAGACTCTAAGAAGTCAAAAAAAAGTTGCAGACCTGAAACACAAATCTGACTCTATGGACACATAGAGAAGATGGAGATAGTTGCCCATATCATTCCAGGAGCTGGATCCATCAAACAGGAAGTTCTTCCCCAGGACACTCAGAAGAGCACTTTGAGCGTGATTTGTCTACATTATACTTCAAATAGCTGCTCCATATATTTACAGCAACATGAATCTATCATTCCCTTCTTTATTCCATCATTACACATGAGATGTTACCCAAATATGACATTTATTACACCTTATTGCAATAATTCTCTAACGTCTCATTAAACTGTGAACGCCTTGAAAGCGCCTTGCTTATCTCAGCATCTCCAACAACCAATAAAGTCTTCACAAAGGTATGTTGCGCAATTGAGTGGATGCATGAATTCAATGTGTGTGATATCTTGTATTCAAAAATACTTTCATTTATATTATTTCATATATTCTTTATGTGACTTAATGCACTGTTGTGATTATTAACAAGTATACAAATTCCACTGGAGGTGTAACAGTTTTTTTTGTGGGAAGATGCTTTGAGGTGCTTGAGATAGGTGACAATCATGAGAGCAGGGATGTCGACTCAAACAACAGAGAAGAAGCATCTTGACCTTGGGCAGGGGCAGGGGGATGAGTTTGCTGAAATGAGTGGAAAGAAGAGTAACTAGAGAATAGGGAAAGAGGACCCACAGAGAGGGAAGGACTTGGACTTGGTGAGACCCGGAGCTAACAAGACCCCTTGCAGAGAATCAAGTGGCTGAATGAATGGCATAATGTCTGATACCCTTTAAAGCGGATCAAAGTTCTGCCATGTAAACCCTTAGCTCTCCCCTGCCAAAGCCAAAAAAACAAAAAAACAAACAACAAAAAAAAAGCAAGCCACTTTAGTCAAGTCTACTAACTTACTCATGCTACTTTGTAAGCGGGCTTTTTAAGAACTCTCAGAAGGAACCAGCTTCATGCTGGGTTGAGGTGGCACAGAACGAACTGTGGATGAGGAAGCTGGAGCCCAGAATTCAGACATGGGCTTTTCATGGGTGGCCGGCCCTAGGTTCTACCTGTGCTACACTCTGAGAGGAAACTGAGGCCCAGAGAGGTTGAGTACCTTGCCCAAGGTCATACAAAAAGCAGCTGGTAGAAATAGAACCTAATTAAGTTCAGGATGCTTCACCTTAAATTTTTTGCTTCTCTTGTGTCTCAAAGCTGCTTCACAAAGATTACTGTCAGCATGGATGGGATGGAAGATGGGGCCATCTTGTCTTTTCAACGGCATAAGCCAGGGAGCAGAACCAGCTCCCCGTCTCCATCACTACAGTAAACACCGCTGCTCTTTGCCTATTATTGTCAGATCCTGAAGGACAGCAGGAAAATTTCCAATCCACTGTCCCCTCAGTACAAGAAATGTACCTCCCAGAGGCCTCTAATGCTAGGTTTCACCTCAAAAGAGATGGGAATAAAGGGCGGCAGGAGGGTTTGCTCTGTTTCTTTGCATACAACTCCCCCGGCAGACCAGATCATGGGCAGTGGAGCGAACTTGGCAAGCAGAGGCCCCCATTACATCTGTCAGAGGCCCTCACACACACGCGGGCTTTATTAGGGACAGGCCCCGGGCGAGAGCAGGCTGGGACAACGGGGTGGAATGTTTACCCGCCTGTCTGCCTGTCCTCTCAACACCCTGGCCTCACACCAGGCAAGGCACAGACCGTGTCTCCAGGAAGTGGTCCAGCCACTGCAAGCGCCTCACCTGCCTTCTGCCCAGCCCAGTCATCACCATAGTAACAACCAGGCTGGCCAGGCCTGAGGAGGCATGAGACACTGAAAGTTGGCCCAGATTCCAACAGGGTCTTCTCAGTACTCCTCTGGCTCCAAAAACACACACATACATGCAGTGCTCAGTGATTGTTTTGAATGACTGTTGAATGAATGAATCCATCCAGCTTCAACAGAGAGTGATATGAGGGATTCTCATTCCTCCCACTCGAATCTCTTTCTCCAACCTGAAATGCTATGGATCCTGTTAACACTTAAGTATCTCCTAACTGGGTAAGCACTAACACAAATATTTTAAATCAGTTTCTTATAACTAACAATGAATAGCATTTAATCTTAATAGGCACCTACTATTTGCCAAGCACTTACATACATCATCTCTAATCCTCACTATAACCTTACAGAGTGGGTATTATACATGTAGCCATCAAGGCTCAGAGGATTAAAGTTGAGCAGCTAATAAGTTGGGAGGGAAGTTCTTGAACCCCTGCAACTTTTGGCTCTGGAATCCATGCAGCGTAGCCCCTGATGGCAGGTTTTGATGTGAGCTGAGAGGAGGAGAATCTGGGTTTGCTGTGGGCTTGCAGAGTGACAGGGGCACCACACAAGAAGGGAAAAAGATAAAGAACTAGACACCAGAGGTTCTTAACTTGAGATCCCTGGACTTTCAAAGGATCTGTGGACACAGTTCAGGGCAACCATGAACTTGGGGAAAACGTTCATCTTTATTTCTACTAATTGTGACTGAAATGTATTCGATTATAAATGTGGACCACAAACCGCAGGAGTATAAGCAGTTTCTGTGACTTTATGTGAATTGAAATCACAGATTTTATCACTTTATAGCTGTCACAACTTTTCAAAATATGATTTAGACTCATCGCCACCTTGAAATTGCAGTACTCATTAGACCCACTGCTAATTCTTATTATGTAACATGCTGATAAAGATCCACTTACAGTACTGTATTTTAAAAATTTGGCTTTTCTATATTCTTAATGATGTATTTCAATATAAATGACTTCCTTGCAATCCTACATATTTTATTTGTGGTTTTAAGAGCCACATTCTATTCTGAGAAATGTCTATAAGCTTTAACAAATTGCCAAAGGATCAATGGCACAGAAAAATTTAAAAGTCCTGGTTCAGAAAACCAAAGGTACAGTTTGTCTACTTTAAAATACTGCATACCCCACCCCCTCCAACAATGTTTCCTTAAATGCACTCTTTGGCCATTGGCTATTTACCTGGTAGGTTTGATAAAATGTAGATTTCCAGAAAACAAATTGAAACTACAAAAGTAGAATCTTGAGCTTGAAACCTGGGAATTGTTGCTTCCACCCACCCCGCAGCCGAGCTTTCCTGTGTGGTGCTCCCAAGTGGACATGGCCTTCAGGACAGCATGGCTTGGAGGAGGCTGGACCCCCTTGGCCAAGTGAGAACAACCATACAGCTTCACCTGGGGTCTCTGATCTCCCCAGGCAATTTCCAATACTCACTAAAGTTTCTCAGCGAAGGAAGGAAAGGTACAATCACTGGTTTTGGATCTAGAGTTTTGTGAATTAGGGGTACGTTGGTTTCTTAGGGCTGTTGTAATAAATGATCACACAAAATGTACTTTTTCACAGGTCCGGAGGCCATAAACCTGAAATCGAGGTGTCAGCAGGAGTGGTCCCTTCTAGAGGTTCTGAGAGAAAGTCCCACTCTCTCTCAGCTTCTGGTGGTTGCCAGCAATCCTTGGTGTTCCTTAGCTGGGAGACTCGTCACTCCAATCTCTGCCTCCATCTTCACGTGGAATTCTCTCCCGTGTGTCTTCACCTCTGTGCTATGTGCCTAAACTTCCCTCTTCTTATGAGAAAACCAGTCAATGGATGTAGGGCCCGCTGTAATCCAGTGTGACCTGCCCCCGACCTTAACTCGATTACATCTGCAAAGACTTAATTTCCAAATGATGTCGCTTTCACAGTGTCTGGATTTTGACAGGGTGGGTGGGGCGGGGAGAGTACACTATTCAACTTAGTACAAGAGAGACATTTTGTTTGTTTTCAATCCTTATGGCTATGGGAGATACAATATTGAGAGAGAGAGAGAGAGAGAGAGAGAGAGATAGATTATATATATATGCCTTACTGTTAAAATGTACAGCTGAAACTTAACCAGATTTCGTTAACCAATGTCACCATAAAAAATTAATCAATTAGCTAAAAGAAATAAATAATAAATAAATAAATCCTTATGGCTAACCTACCTCTCATCCCCAGGAGAGAACTGTTAATCTAAAACTGCTTCCCCAAACATGGTGTCCAGGATCGGCCTCACCAAGCAACTTGTTCAAAATGCATTATTATCAGGCCTCCGGAATCAAAACCCTGGGGTGGGCCCAGGAATCTGTGTTTTAATGAGTCCTCCAGGAAACTCGGATGCCTCTGTAACTGTGAGAACCTTGCTATAAGGGCAGCACAGAGAGTATGGGATATGGATGATCTTCCCTTCCCATGGAATCATTGGTCTGGTTTTCTGCTTTTCTGTTTGTTTGTTTGTTTCTTTTGTCCTGTGTTAAAGAAAGGCTTAAAGAGATGAGATAAGTGCTCTGCCTGAGGTCTGAACTGTCCTGAAGAGGGGAAGACTCAGGGGAGGTGACTGGATCTGAAACGCTATGCCTCTTCCTGAGATTGGAAAAGGGACAGTGCTTTGAAAGTCTGAAAAATCTGCAGTACCAGATGGGGAGTGACTGAGGAGTGCCTCGTGGGACATGGGGCTGGTGCCTGGGGAGCCCCTGCCAAGACCCCCTGGGGATGGAAGGGGATGAGAGTCTCCCCCTTCAAAATGGCACTTGCAGCTGACGAGCAAGGATTTCTCTGTCATGGACTCAGGACGAGAAACTTGACCCTAAATCTTATTGAATTACCTAATTCCCAGGGCTGCCTTATGTTCCAGAGGGAGAGAGAAGGAACACCTCACCACCACATAACTAAGAATGGGTCTCCTGCCAGGCCCGGCAGGTGGAGAGCCAAGCCAGATGTATTCGCTTTAGAAAAATAAAGAACATGTGACGTGACCCTGCTCACACCCAAGTGTTTCGGAGCAAATCTGAGGTTCCGGCTGGTGAGTGGCAGAGCCGGGAATTTAACTCACTCCATCCTCCCTCCAAAGGACAATGGGCTCCCGGGGCCTCGGCCCTAATAGGGAACTGATTTTTTTATCCTTTTTCCCCCCTGTTAAAACCATCGCTTCTGGCTGGGTGTTGAGAAGGCTCAAGGCAGCTGGTAAAAGTGCAACAATTAACGTGGGTGTCTCCGAAAGGTGATAACAATGCTTTCTATTTCTCCACCACCCTCATCCCCCTCCCTGAGCTTTCCAGATTTTCTGGCCGTGACTCACCTCCACTACTGCTGTGAGGTAGCTCCAAGGGAGCAGGCGCTTTGTGGCACACGGAATTAAGGCAGAACATGGAAAAAAAAAACAAAAAAAACCCAAAAAGCACCCTAGCTCATTACAGGAGGAACACTCCCTGTCACGCGCCATCCAGCTGACTTCATGCCGGGGCGGCAGAAATGCGATAAAACTCCCAAGTCGGTCCTTACAGTCTTTAAAGTCAGGTTGCTCAGCCATGATCTCACAGTCGTGCGCCCCCACCAGTGGCCCTGAGCCAGTCTTTGAAATACGACCTACGAGGGAGCCGGTGAGGAGCGGCCATTTCTGGCGCGGTTCATCGTAAGTTAGTTTTCCCATGAGGTCTCTCTCATCCTTCTGGGGCTGCCCAGCAAGGAGCCCAGCCACCAGAGCTGCTGGCTCGATCCAGTGGCGAGGCCACATGAAGCTTTCCACAGCAGCACCCACCGTTTCTCGAGACAATCCACTCTCTCTCGACTCCCACAGCGCTTCTTTCGGTCCTGGCCTCTTAGCATCTGGCCGCACTGGTCCCGTGCTGCTGTTCAACCCCATTCGATCAGCAAATGTCTACTTGGTGGCACAATAGCACAGTGGCTGAGAGAGAACACGCTGTCTGGATTGAGAAACACTATGGGTTTATATTCCACGTCTCTCCATCACCAGCTGCATGAACTTGGGCAAGTAATTTAACCTGAGCCTCGTTTCCTCGCTTGTCACAAGGAGGAAATCTCACGTATCCTATGGGGTGTGATATAGAGATCAACGCCTGACGGGAGTAAGGATGGAAATTGTAGAGTACACACTACCAACAACGGTGGCTGCCTTCAGGGGGCAGGGGACAGCACCCATTTAAGTGTCCTTCCATTTTCAGAGGGACTGGCATGCTCTGGGTTTGGCGGTTCAAGTGAGGGATGGTTTCTGATCGTTCCAAGCTTTGGGATCCTGGAATTGCTTTGGAAGTCATTCTGAGGACTCAGCTCTCTGTGCATGACCAAAACGTTTCATGAACATCGTTTCAGAAAGAGAAGAGGGTCCTGCACCAGCTCATACTCCCCAAATAAATAATTTTTCTTCAGGAGTTAATAAAGAAAGCTTTGCTACTCAGCTTCCCAGATTCTTCCCATTCAGCCTGACCTGAGTTATGAGGGTCCGTGGGGGTACCTGGCATGGGAGACAAATTGAGCACTGGACTTAGAGCTCTGGGTTCGAGTCCCAGCTCTGCCGCTTTCTAGCTGTGTGATCTTCAGGAAGTCGCGCAATGCTCACTGAGCCTGTTTCTCTGTCTATAAGTTTATCAAGTCTAATTTCCTTGGTTTATGTGAGGATCAAATGTAAAAATGGAAGGCAAAGCACATTGTGTCAAACGAAGAAAGAACCAAATGACCACCACTCCTCTGCAAAAAAAGTCACCACCTACCCCGTAATATCTCAATTTAAGTCAACAATCACTGAGCCAATGAACTAGAAACCCTGAAAAAGAAGGATTTTAGGGCTCTGCCCCCAAGAATCTCTCAGACAGGATAAGAAACTTATCTCAGATGCCATCTGAGCCTTCCAAGCCACCTTTCAAAAAATGGCCTTGGAAAGTCAGAGACCATATACCTTGCCTTTCATGGGAACCAAACTCCTCCACAGTCCCTGCAAGTTGCTCACAGGTGAGCTCTTCATGCTTCTCTGGCCTACTCACTCATGGGTCTCCATGGATCCACAAGCCAGTACCTTTTTTATGTCCACAGAAATGCTTCTTGCCTCTAGAATTTCATCTCTACTGAAGATTTGAGAATCCCAGGAAGAGGAAATACTGTGCAGGGCACATAGTTTCTCACCAGGTCTGGTTGCTTTCCCACCTTCTTCTTGGCACAACCACAGTCATCTCCTTGTGTTGTGTCAAGTGTCCCTGCTCCCCTGCCTCCGTCCTCCTGGGCTCATCATCTGCCCCTGAAGAGAAAATACCAGGGCATGCTCTCCACAAACATGAGTTTACCCGCTAAGAATGTTCACATCAGAACCTGAGAAAATGAAACCTCTTTAGTAGCATCAGCAAAGTGCATACATTTCTAGAGCAGCTGTAGGATATAAGTGTCACAGGACAGGGACAAGGTAAGGAGAACGAATGTGCCGAGGTGAGAGTGAGATCCTGATCAGTCATGGCATCAGGCACTGTGCCTAAAGCAGGCCTTGAAGCACAGGACAAAGGTGGCATCCTCAACAGCAAGACCAGCTGGAGCAAAAATCTCAGGGCCCGGGAAATACAGGATATGTCCAGAGAGCCGTGAGTGGGTGCATTTGGCTACAATATTGAGGATAAAAGGTGGGAATGTTGAGAGTTTCACAGCAGAGAGCTCCAGATGCCAGCGCGAGGGGTGTGACCTATTTTTCTTTTAGGAAGCGAGAATCTCAAAGTATAACAGATGGACTGTGATGAGGAGAAACAAGGGTCAGAGATACCTGTGAGGAAGTTGCATCAGCCACTCGGAAATGCAAAAGGAGGACCTGAGACCGGAAGCAGAGCAAGGGCAAAGGAAATAAAATGATGAGAATTTGAGAAAAAGAAACACAGAACACGAGGCACTTGGTTTTTGAGTAGAAAAATAGGATGAGAGAAAAGGCAAAATCAAGAAGCTGGGATTTTAAGCCTAAGTAAAGTGAGAAATGGGGGCATTTGGGGAGGGAAAAGATGAACTCTGGGTCTGAGGCATGGGAGGCTGGGAGAGAGGACCCTTCTCCCACCATTTGCCTCTGCCAGCCCCTAAAAGCCTATGCTCAGGACCTCAGTCAAGCCAAAACCAAGAGCCAAGACTGCCTGGAAGCCAACCAGACTGCAAGAGCCTTGAGTCCCTGGATCCTCCTGAGGCTGGTCACACCTGTGGTGCTAAGTGAGGACTTGACTCATCATCCAACATCCTCCCTTGAAGGAGAACATTGTGCAGATTGTCTCATCTCATCCTCCATAAGGAACACTTTCACCTCCCCTGTCCTGCACGGAGGAACTGGGGCAATGAACATCGAGACTCATTGTAGTTCGCACACCGGCAAGCAGCACGAGGCTGCAACACAGGTCCTTGGAGGCCCCATCTGCCCACTGAACACAATTGTGTAATGGGAGAAAACCAAAGGCAAAAGAATTGAAATCTAAGTCTGGTCCAAAGGGGGAAAGCCCACGCGTACTCACTCTCCAGGAATCAACAAGTTTGTGTTGACTTCTAGTGGTGGGTGAGACACTGGACCAGGCATCTTGGAGAAAGCAAAGTGTTGGCTGAGATCTCCACCCTCAAAGCCCCAGCAGCATCACTGGGCAGACAAGATTCAAGGCAACAACAAATGAATACTAACCTAATGAGTACCGGATGCTCTTTTATTATCTTCATAGCACTTACCTCTAACTGAGTTTACCTACTTAGCTGTTCGTATCTTTACTGGGTGTCTTTCCCCACTGGCAACGAGTGATGGCAGCTGTTCCTAGTGACTCCCCAATGTCTAGAAAAGTGTCGGTGCCTGTAGGCACTTATAAATGCCTGTGGAATGAATGCCAGAATTTGTCCGAGTAGGAAGCAAAAGGTGGGCTAAGACTTCACAATGAGGAGGGGTATGAAGGATTTGAAGTCCAAGAAATAAGACAAAGTAGAGAGGTAGATGTAGGTCACTGTGGGCCTATGGGAGGGGAGCACCTCTTCTCTTCACCTGGGGTAAGCGTCTGCACTATGGTCTGTCTAGCTTCTCTCGGCTCGTGTGGTCATCCTTCACCCTGAAGTGGTAAGACCCCAGATTCAGGTTGGGATATTGATGGGGTAGATCCTTTTGTTGATTTGGCTTGGTAGCCTGTTTTATATCTGACTCTCTGGAAGCAGAGCCTGAGACAAAGATTTAGGTATACATAATTTATTAAGGAAGCGAGGAAAGCAGAATAAGGAGTGAAAGAACTAAGCCAAGATATGATATGGTCCCAGTGGGGTCTAGCTTAAACTCAACCACACCGCATGCTCAGGAGCATGAATTGTACCTGAGTGGATGTCACTTTGAAACAGGGGTCAGGCTTTTGTATCCCCTGTTGGTTACTCATTAGATATAGGCTGCAAGGGGCAGTTGGGGGAGCTCATATTCTCTCAAGTGAAGAGACTCCCGTGGGTAAAAACAAATCTCTGGAGAAGGAAGCAGCTGTGAGCCCTTAGCAGGCAACACCCCACGCAGCTGGAGCATGAGCACACCAGCTTGGTTACAGGGATCTGGGTGGGAACATGAGCAGCACCCACTCCAGACTCCTCGAGGCCACTTTGCTTGAGAAAATGAAATCTCCATGGGGTAGAGCCTGGATCTACTCAGGTTTGCAACGAGGTTTGGAGTCAGGGTCCCAGCGAATAATTCAGGGATGTTTGGCCTTATTTTATCCTGTGCACATTTATTTCCCTAGGGGCCTTTCCTGGAGGGGTTCAGATACCACTGAACTTTGGGCCCGACACCATCTTAGTCCCATCCCCATCTGCGGCACCATTGGAAGCATCTCATTTTGACATCACTTCTCTGCGTGAGAGAAGTGCCTAGGTGAACACAAAGGACAGCGTGTGCGCGATTCTCCATGAAATCAGTATTCGTAAGGCCTGAGTAGAAGTGATACACACTCAGCAGGCATTCCTCAGGAACCCCTCTCCGGGCGGCTCTATGCATGTGGAGACCTGACCACAACGGAAAAACAAATAAACCAACAAACAAATACGAACACCAAAAATTTTAATTTGGGGAGGTTACTTTTTAAGCGGAAGAATCTTAACCTTTCAGCTAACTACATAAATTGATTGCAAACACCCCAGTCAAACAAATAAACAAACAAACAAACAAACCTGTGAAGAACTAGCACATATTTCTCTCTCCAATAAGGCTGCTTCAGTCACCCTGTCAGGTCATACTGGATGGAACAAAGAGGAAAATAAATACAACATCTTCGAAAAGAAAGCTGAGAAGGCAATGGGAGACCTGGGGTGGGGGTGGGGGTGGGGATGGGGGTGGGGTCGGTGGGGGTGGGGGTAAGGCTGAGGTAAAGGAGAAAACAGGGAAAATTGTAAGTGACAAGAGTTTCCAAAGAAAGAGATTAAGATAACAGCAGTCAATGCAAGTGTGACAGCGAATGAGGGAAGAGACCGAGGTGGCAAAGCCGATGAGTAGAAAGCAGATACCTGGATAGGGGGAGGGGTCCTCTCCTGAAAGGAGGAAAAGCTGATAAAGATAACTATGCCGGCTCCGAGGAGTAAAAATAAATCACAAGGTGTGAAGAACGAGTGAGGGAAAATGAGGTATCGGGAGCCCTGCTTTTGGTTTAACACCCAGTGGTGAGAGGGGTGTCTGGAAATGTGGTGACCAGATGCTCCGAAGACCATGCAATTCCCACTGGGAGACGGGAAGTCGAATGCCAGCCTCCGTCAGCTGCACTTTTCCCTAATCCCTGCGTCAGATTTCTAGCTCAGAGAGAGATGGCTTTATCCCGTTCCCCATGGGAGTGGGGCTTTGTCCAAGTGCCCCTCTGGCCCATGGTATGTAGGCCACTGGCCATTGGGAAGGCCACCTGGGGCAGATCCACTGGCAATCTAGAATGAGATCAAAGGCCAAGCAAAGGGGACGGGGTGGCCGAGTGGACAAGCACTTTCCCCAGCACACTCTGACACCGGGCCCCTGGGGCAGCGGCACCAGCTCCAGAACCCACTGCCAGGCACGTCTCGGTTCAGCCTCGTAGGGCAGAATATCCAGGAGAAGAGTCCCCAGGTGCAGCCTTTGAGCGGGGCGGGGGAAAGACGGTTAAATCTACAACCCTACACAGATTGGCCCGTGCTGGGCAAACCCTCACATGTCACCCCATTCATTCACGTTATGGATTCAACAAATAGAGCAGAGCCTGCTTCGTATCTCAGGCTCCAGAGACTGGTAGAGCCAGTGTGCACTGTTGTTCTTCGCCTTCCTAGCTGTGTGTCCTTGGATGAGTTACACAACCTCTCTCAGTCTCTGCTTTCTTGTCTGTTGCAGAGTCATAATAATAAAAAACATCTGTGGGTTCTTGTGACAGATGACATAGAGTGTTCTGCCCAGAGCCTACAACGGTAAATACTTAGCAAATTATAACTTTTGTCATTGTTATTATTTCTGTTATAGTTATTATCATTAATTTCAGAACCATTAGTGCAAGGGTAGAGGGTGCTTCTTCCTCATCACGATGATTCCTTCCATGGGGAAGAGGTGCCACTTCACTTCTGGTTTCTCTGTCCCCTCATCTACTGACTCCCCGGGAGAAAGAGCGATAGTACGTTTATGTTAGTTTGGGAAGAAAAAAAAAATCAGGCAGGTGCAGCCCAGCCCCTTTCTTTACAGGTCTCAGGAGTGAGCCTCTTCTGCTCTGTCCTCCTCCCTACAGAACACTTCACACGTGCCTGTCCAGCTGCTGTGACCAGGCAGAGGTCGCTCTTTTTAGGCTGTGGGTTCAGCAGCAAGAAATCTACCAGTCCACCAATACGAACTGCCTTTTCCATTTCATCAGTGACAAAGATGATACTGTGTTTCGATCTCTAGCCGGGGAGTCTTTTCTTTTTCCTTCTAAACCAGTTCACAGCTCTGGCGAAAAGGAGAAGTGCTGTTTATGGGCTGCCCCTCAAATCCCAACAATTATAAATAATCATTTGCACACACGGAGCTGAGATTCGACCACCATCAGTTCAGTGAAACAGCTCAAAGGGAGAGTCGAATTCAAATCCGCAGATTTTCGACTTCCCTTGAATCCCACTGGCATCCCCATCAACATTCCAAATACTTGATGACCCTGTGATTTCAAACAGAAATTTACAGTTTTATTTTATAAAAGACAAAAATGGGGCTCTTTGCCCATTTATTCTTCTTAACCCACTTCCCCCCTGGAGCCGAGGTTAGCCGTTTTCATTACCACTGCTTACTTTTTTGTTTAGATCACCCCTCCCTGCTGGATTCCAGATCCTTATCCCAGGCCTGGTGCAGGAGAGGATGTCTTTTATGTGGTTTTTCTTTATGGGCTTCCAGGGCTGAGCTACCTTTGGTAAACTAGAGGCGCCTTGGACTCCCTGGTGATGAGGAGGGTTTCGTTTGCGTGGGAGGACTCTTGCTTGGAAAGGGTGATTACATGAAGCAGAGATGCCGAGATTAGGGGAAGTGGGAGCATTCCAGCTCAATAAATCAATCCCCTTTTAATTGTGTCCCCGTCAGTCAACATTCTCCCAGAGTCTGGAGGGCAAGGAGCTTGTTAGCAGAGTGATTCCTCACTGCCCTTTGTGCAGCTGAGCAGACTGTCAATCAGATTAAGCCCCAACAAGGAGAGGCTGGTGCAGGGGCTGCCCCCTCTGCTCTTGTGAAAAAAAAAAAAAGGCCAATCAATACTCTTGGCTCCATTCAGAGCTTCTGGGAATTTCAACCTGGGTTTTAATCTCTGTGCAAACAATGGAGTTCTAACCCCATTTTCTTAAACCAACCGGCTCACCTTGCGTATTTCTAATGCCTTTTACATGGAAGATCTTTAAATCACTGGCTACACTTTCCAAGCCGTCTCCAAAGGTCGTTAGACAATACAGCTTCTATCTGGCACCTAAAAATATTACCATTGCAGTTTTATAGATGTGGGAACCGCGCACAGCCAGGAACCTCGGTCTTATTAATTTGAAGACTTCCTGTGCCGTCCGGTCCACAAATATCTCCCCATCGTCCTGTCCCTCGTCATCTCTTACAGTCTGGCCAGGACAGTCCTCAAGTTTGGTACAATAACGATAATGAAAACACCACCTTTAGCTAATAATAGCTAGAGGCACCATAGGGGGTACAGCACCACAACGAATCGCAAGCCCTGAGGTAGGCGCCTTATGTTTTCTGGACACAGAAACGGAAAGGGACGTTTCCAAAGGATTTGTCTCACAGCTAATAAGCGAGCGAATCAGGACGTGAGCCCAGTTGCGCTTGACCCCAGGACCCATAGAACGACTCCCGTACTCCGCTGCAAACACCAGACAGTCCGTGGGCTTGCGATAAACCTTTGCGGCCTCCTTGCAGATGGCACGTATTACCCAGTGCTGAGTAACCTCATACCCCATGAATTGGCAACAACCCTTCACGGGCCCTTGGTCGCTGGCAACCGATGAATCAGTCGCAGGGCTGTACTGACATCTGCTCCCAGGAGAACAAGCCAGAAACGAAAGGCCGAGAGGGTGGTCAAAGCTATTCATTAGGCACTGGTGAGAAGCAGAGGCTTTGGGTTCTGTGCAGGCTGATGAGCGCACCTTTGCCTAAAGGCTTGGCACGGGGCCTCGCCCTTGCCAACGTGCAATTGGCGGCAGGTAGCTGTGCAGGTTCTGTGTCAGGTCGGAGATGCTGAGCTTTGAAATCAAAGAAAGTAAGATGGAACCCGCAGCGCCAGGCATTACTAGCTGCGGTTTCTCAGGCAAATTCTCACCGAGGTTCCTTTTCTGTACGGTGAGGTTCACGACAGTGGCGACCTCGTAGAGTCGCTGTGAGAAGGAACTGGCGCGAGAGGCATCACATGCGTAGCAGCGAGGGTACGACCACGCAAGCACACGGTAAGTGCCATGTATTATTCGTTTCATGGCCCCAGCGCAGCCTGAGCCCCGGTAGTTCTCCACCAAATTCCTCCCCAATTCTCCTGCTTAAAACCTGACTGGAAACATATGCAACAAGCCCTCCCCTTCCTGAGTCAAGCCTTCAAACCCTTTTCATAAATATTCCCTCTAAGTCTAACGTCCTGGTGAGACGACGTAGGTTTCCTGTAAGAGCCCAAAATACATGGGTGCGTATGACATAGATGCTTGCCTCACATCTTCTCCACTGACCTACAGTTTCGTTTAGACATGCTCTACTTTCGATGGCGATCTTTATTCAGTCAACGAACCTTCAATGAACAACTACTATGTGCCTAGCACTATGCTCGACGTTGAGGATATGGAATCAAAACACAGCGGACAGCTGGCTACTCTCACAGAGTCGACACTGTGGGGGGAAACAGACAATAAACATGTGAACAAGTAAATCGCTGAACTATGGGGAAAGACAAACAATAAACACGGGAACAAGTAAATCACTGAACTTCTCATGTGGTTAACGCTTTGGGGAAAGTAAAACAGGTTCGTGTGAAAGCAAGTCAGGGTGGGACTTAGCTTGGGTGGCCCTGGAGACTCTAAATGACAGGGAGAAGCAAGACATGGAAAGATGAGATGAGCATGCCAGGCCAGCAGAACGGCCAGTGTAAAGACTGTCGGGTGGGAAGAACTTGGTCTGTTCTGGAAAGCCACAAATTAATGGAGGAGCAAAGGTGTTTCGCTCAGAGACAGCCACGGGCAGGCACCTGGTCTCAGGGCACTTCTGGGGCTATGGGAAGAAGTGTAGGTCTGTTTCTAAGTGTAATAAGAAGCTCCTTGAGGATTTAAGTACAAGAAGGACACGATCTGATTTGAATTTTAGAGCAATCACCGTGATTCTATGCGGAGAATAGGTTGGAAGGGGGCAAAAGGAAGCGGGCGGACCAGTTAGGAAGCTTATGCAGTGACTCTGCAAAATGATGGTGTGGAAAAGACGGGGCCGTGGCAACAGAGAGAAGCAGACAGATTCGGGTTGTATTTTACAAGTCAAGCCAATCTGTCTAGTTATCTGTGATTGAAGGAGAGAGCGTTTCGCTGGCAGCGGGTCCTGATGTTTGCAACAACCTGCCATTCGGTCCTGACTTTGATCTGGTCCATGACGGGGTCTGTTAACTCTGATCTCCCCCTGAGTTAAGAGCATTATAAAAACTGGCTTTAAATGCTCAGGGGTTACTTCAAGCAAAAGTACCCTAAAATAAGAAGTACCTCTGAAAATGTGTAGACACCAATCCACCCAAAACGCCTGGGTGCCACCAAAGACGGGCTGGTCGAGTCACCTCGCTGCGTCTCCATCCCAGGAAGCCCTTCTTCCCTCCAGGCAGCACAATCCAGTAGAAAGAGCATGGGGGTGGCACCTGCAGGGGCTCTGTCTCCACCAGAGAGGGCTTCGCCAGCTTTGGGATCAGTGTCCAGTTGCTCAATCACATTGGGCATCAGGTTCTATCTCAAGAGCAGGGGCTTACAGAGATCATCAATGCACTCTGACCAGCACATGGTCACTGCTCAGTAAACTCTCACTGTTCAGCATCCTTGTTCTTAATAACCAGTGGTTTGCTCAGCTTTCCTACATTTTTTTCAGAGCTGACCCTCCCTGAATTAGGTTTCAGAGTAAGAAATAATGTCCTACACTACCACATCCTTCCTATTTTATTTGCTGTATTAGTCTGGGTCCTCCAAGAAGCAGTCATCAAGACTGGATTGAATGTGCAAGAATTTTATGAGGGGAAATACCTCCAAGAGAAAATGCCAAGGGATCGAAGCAAGGTTGGGACAGCTGTCAGACCACGAAGCAGGGTGATCCCGAGTGAAGGAGAGAAGGAAGGAGGGGTAGATAGAAGTGTCCTCTAAGAAGAGTTTGACGAAGTTGTCAGGGAAACTTCAAACCAAAGTTGACCATCAGAGGAGCCCCGTGTCACCAGAAATAAGCCTGTCTTATTAACCTTGCAGCTCTCAGTGGCTCGCTGGGAGCAGTCATTGCGAGGCACCTTAAATCTCCAATGAAGCCAGCCAGGATAGAGATATTTGGATTATTGAGCAAGGATGATTTCTGTTGACCCAACTATTTATGTGGTGGGATTCATAGCTACTTCTAGAGCCTCATCTCTAATCTGAAGGTCTTTATTATCTATACCCATGGTTATGGTTTTGCAGCCTTTTGTACCACTTCATAGTTACTTGCCTCACCCTATCCCTGGCAGGTCTGGAGCCTTGGGAATGCTGGTAAGAAAAAAATACCAACTTATCATTTTTCTCCTCTTTGGCCACAAATAGGCTCCTCGACACAATATAGTTAGGCATTCATACCCAAGCACCGCAGTGATTAGTTTATAAAGTTTCCACCCCACCATGGAGATTATCTACTACTCCTCCAGTAACACCTTCTTCGTGGAAGACTTTTGCACACGGCACTGAGTCCCTGTTTCCCCTAAGCTCTTCCACCTTCCTGGGGGACTGTCCCGTGGATGATCCCCATCTCCACCTACCTCTACTGCACTCCTGCCTCAATCATGCATTCTTGTAGCCACACTTGGACCTCAGTCAGCATCAGGAGAGGCGCTCTACCTCTGAAATCTTAAAATCGGACAACTCCTTTTCTGCCCAAAGCCTCACATTTCAGAAATTATCCAAGGGTGGTGCACAGACCCTTTGAACGAGAATTTTCTGGGCTGTTTGCTAAATATGCACATCCCAGCCCCCACCTCAGATCTACTGGTTTAGAATTCCTAAAAGAGGTACTTAGAAATCTACATTTTTAAAAAAGCTCCCTAGATAACACTTATGCACAGTTCCATTTAAGAACCACTCACTACCTATCAGGCCAGCCCGGCATTACTCTCGCCACACCTGGACTTCAAACCCACACAGCCCTCTGGTCCCGGACTCCTCTGCATTCATTCTACCAGCCCTGCCTGTCCAGCACACACCCCATGTTCCACCACTTCAGCCCTCTTGTCAATTTCCATTTTTTTCTTGCTCAATAAGCTACCCTTGTCCAGCAAAACCCTGGCCCTAGGACAATCCAACTACTGAGCTTTTCCCATTGGGGCTCATTGATTCATTTATCCTTTCACTAAAATGTTGCTCAATGCCCAAAGCATTCTAGTCATTATATAAAGTAATTGAGTGAGTGAGTGAGTGAATGAGTGAGCGAGTGAGTTTAATCCACAATCATTTGCCCTTAAAGAGCTCACGGCTGGCTGAGTGGGCATGCTACTTCAGTGAAAGAAGTACGCACAGGGCATGATGGATGCGTGAAGGAAAGGATGCCAACCCAGTCTGGGCTAAAGCAAGATTAGGAAAACATGCTGGATGAGGTGTCTCAGATGAGTCAAAGAACAGTGGAAAGGGGGTAGAAAGAACAAGTACAGAGGGGAGGCAGGCCAGGCTGCAGGGAAGTGAGAACAGCAGAGCAGGTGTGGAACGTGAAGAGCAAGCCAACGCCGCTGAAGCGTGAAGTTCACGGCATGGCGGGGTGATACTATTTTCCAAACAAAACCCAGGATATATGGCCCCAATGAGGCGGAATGTTCCAAATCAGGAATGTCTCAGAAAATACCAGAGATGATGTCACCAATACACTGGTTAGTTAGGGCTCAATCTACCGCCTCTTGCACACGCTCCAGCCCCTACACACCCCTCAAATCCTCACTCAAAACCACCAGACACTAAACCTCACCATGGAAGATTCTCGGAGACTCTTCTCACATCAACCCAAGTAGTACTTATAACAGTGAGAAATAAAGAATACCCAAGCATCCATTAATCGGAGATTGGCTAAATCAATTGTGGTGCATTCAAATACACTATGCCATCATATTAGACTTTATTTAATAATAATAACGTGAGAAAATCATCACACCAAATATTTTTTTAAATAAAGCAAGTGTCTTCAGTTTATCCTATGTGACCTTTTTTTTTTTTAAGTCTACGTGTATATGGTAATGTGATATAACATCATAGAACAGAATAAATGATTAGGTTCCAATTTTTTTACCAGTCCTACTCTGATCTATTCTTCATGCCATAGCCAGGTTGCTATTTCTAAACTGCAAATCTTATAACTGCCGAAAACCCTTCAAAGTCCAAACTCCTTTGTCGTGGAGCCCAAAAGTCAATATCACCTGGCCCCTCTCCAACACACATCCTTCTCTATCATCTCTCACCTTCAGGCCTTTGCACATGCTGTCCCTTCTCCTGAAAGGCCCTTCTCCATTTCCTTCAAATCCCTGACTAGCTCTGCTCATTCTTCAAGATGCAAGTTTCGTGTTACTGACTGCACATCGTCCCCCAACCAACATCACTGTCAAGCCATAATCCAGTACGCCTCCTGTGTGCTCCCATCACACCCTGTGCTTTCCTCATGGGACTCTTCACATGGTGTTGTAGTTGTTAGCTTACTCATTTCTGTACTTTGCTAGATGATGACACATAGAAAAAGTCTGTGTTAGTTATCTATTGGTGCACATCACATTCCCCTAAAACTTGGCGGCTTTAAACAACAAACATGTATTATCTCATTCAGTTTCTGAGAATCAAGAAACCAGGAGTATGTGAACTGTGTGACTCCAGCTCATGGTCTCTCGTGAAGTTATAGTCCAGGTATTGGTGCAGGCTGCAGTCATCTGAAGGCTTGACTGGGGCTGGAGAACTCAATTCCAAGATGGTTCACTCACATGGCTGTTGGCGGAGGCCTCAGATTTTGTCACCATTTGCATGTTTTTATTAGGTTGTTTGAATATCTTCATGATATGGTAGCTAGCTTCTCTCGGAGAAGAAACCAAGTGAAAAAGCAACAACGTAATAGATTCAACATCTTTTTAGAACCCCAATTGTATATATAAGAAAACATAGAAAAGTCAGGGGATGTGACACAGCTAGTTAGCATCAGAGGCAATGTTTGAAAACAGGCAGCCTGTCTCCAAAGCTCTTGTTCTTAATCATTATGCTATACTGCTTCTCTAGGTAAATCGGCACATATTTTCTTCCCTAAATTACCTAGTTTCTGGTGCATACTATATGCCAAGCACTGTGCTAGATACTTTAGGAGACATTTCAGTCATGCACATGTGTCCTCCTGCCCTCAAAAAATCCCCAAGATTCTGGGATAGCCCTGGTTTGGAAATAGAAGGGTAGCCAAAGCTTGTTGACGTCACAAAGCTAGTTTCATAATCCAGTTTCATGGGAAGTGCCAGATTTCTCTTGAGAGGTAACCTGAGCTTAGCTATGTCAGGGATCTTGAACCAGCAAGGCCAGTATCACCGCTGCTAAGGTAGTATGCTCGCCCATCAGCACCTCTACCCCCAAGAGATGAGGCTGGGACCTGAGTGTGCAGGGTGAGGCTGACAGCTGCAAGTTGGGCCTGATGATTTCATTAGAGAACCATTTTATAGCTGCCTTCCCCGGGCTATAAGAAATCTTGCAGGGAAACAGCCCAGCAATGAAATCACCAGTGAGGCGCCAGGCACAATGGCGCCCTTGTAGGATGCAGCTTGTGATCTCACGGGTCTAGAAACACTGAGCCATAATCCCTGCCCTAGCCCAGCCCCGCCCAGGTGCAGCCCAGTGCAGCCTGCAATGTCCATGAACTGGTACTAATCTCCTCCAAATCCAAAGAAACAAGCACCATTCCCTGTAGAAGCATTTTTCAATTTTCGCCTTGGTTTAAAAATCATAAGGAGAAAACTTGAATGTCGTCCCACTGAATTACTATTTACTTTAATCTGAACATTGGAGTTTTTCATATTCTACTACACCATATATACTAAAGGACAATTCTTTATTCTTCTCTAAAACATTATCCCCAGCTTATACAGAGAGGATCTAGAATTTAGACATATAAAATGCAGCAAGATAACATGAATTATATCAGCACGAAAGAAGAAAAATGAAGATTGGAACCTTAAATGGAGCCAGGAACGAGGCAAATACAGAAAATGTATATTATGAAGCACTTTACACTTGGTATGGATGGTTATATTTTGATTCTGAGATTCCTAGTAACCAAAGCAGAGAAGAAAACCTAATCAAATCCAAAAATCAGTGTTCAGCACATTTTTTGTGAGTATATTATACTTCGATAACTTTTTTTTTGCAAATTATAGTGTTCATGAGTTAAACTAGCCAGTTGCTCAACCAAAACACAGCTACCAGAAAAAAGGTTTATTCCAACATTTATCATAAAGAGAATGATAAATGAGGTAGTAAATAATATCCTTATTAAAATCTCTTGTGCAGGCCAGCAGTGTCTCTAAAAATCAAGAGTTGGCAAACTGCAATCCATGAGCCAAACCTGGCTCTCAGCATGCTTTTGTAAATAAAGTTTTACTGGAACAGAGCTATGCTCACTTTTTGACATATTGTCTATGGCTACTTCTGCACTACGAAAAGCCAGGGTTTAATAGTTGCAATAGACCTGAATGAAGATGACATGCCCAGAGGGGATCCACAGTGAGTCATACTCTTGCATAATCCTCTCCCTTTGAGTGTGGGTGGAACCCGTGATTTGCTTCAGGCCAATAGATTACAGCAAAAGCGATGGGCTGCCACTTCCTTGATTCGCTTACATGGTATGGCAAAGGTGATAGGAGATCATTCCCTTGGTTAAGTCACTTTATGGAAGACTCCATCTTCACCACTGGCTTTGAAGAAGCAAACTGCCAGGACGTGAAATGTCTGTGAAGAGGGCCACTTGGCGGGGAGTGGCAGGTGATCGCGGGAGCTGAGGGCCTCAGTCCGACAACCACAGGGAACTGAATTCTGCCAACAACCATGTGGACTTGGCTGTTACTTCTTCTCAAGACCAGCCTCTGGATGAGAATGAAGGCCAGCCACCTACTTGATGGTAACCTTGTGAGACCCTGAGCAGAGGACCCAGCTCAGCGAAGCCACACCCAGACCCTGGGCAAGTGAACCTGTGAAATAATAAGTGTGTGTTGCTTAAAGCTGCTAAATTCGTGGTAAACTGTTACTCAGCATAGAACACGAACGTACCCTTCGGCTTACACAGCCTGAAATATGTCTTATCTGGCCATTCATAGAAAAAAAAATGTTAATCCTTGCACTAAAATACAATTCAAAAAAATAATGATTCTCTGAGGAGTGTATGAGGTTTTCAAAACACCGTGGATAGAAGTCACAAGAATGTTTAGAGGCCCTACTCTGGGTCAGAGCCATTGACATTGAAACAAGAGAGTATATGGCACTGAGCAGGGCCCAGGAAGGCAAGGGAACCAGTTACAGTAGCCCCGCTTACCCGCGGTTTCGCTTTCCACAGCTTCAGTTACCCATGGCCAACAGCAGAACAAAAGTGCTAAACGAACAGTTCCAGAAACGGACAAGTCCTATGTTTTCAACCGAGTGCGATGCCGAGTAGCGTGATGAAACCTCACGCTCTCCAGCCCATCACTCACACCCAGGAGGCGGACCGTCCCTCTGCCCAGCATATGCACACTGTGTACCCAGCTGTCTGGGTTATTAGATGGACTGTCACAGTACCTCACGCTTGTGTTCTGGTAACCTTTGAAGCGCAAGACTGGTGAGGCTAGTAATTCAGATATATCAAAGAGAAGCCATCACAGCTTCCTTTAAGTGAAAAGGTGAGTACAGCACAATAAAATACTTTGAGAGAGAGGGAGGTAGGGGGAGAGAGACTGAGCACAGTCACATAACTTTTATTGCAGCATATGTTCTATTTGTCACCGTGGGGCTTTTGGCAGAGTTTCGGGAGGTGAGGTATTCTAGGAAGCTCGATTAACACACAGAGAGGAACAACGTGTAGTAGTACATGGTGAGCGCTCAAAAATGTTAGCTATTATTAGTATTCCTAACTGGAAGGTAAAAGACATCCTTTATTTGGGGGACAAGCTGTCATCGTGGGGCTTTTGGCAGGGTTTTTGTCCGTGAAGTCTCGGAAGCGGGGAGCATTAGAGGAAGGTGAAGGAAGGTGAGACTGGTCTTCCAGGAAGAGTGTTGTCTTTCTAGGCAGAGGGAAGGGAAACACAGCAGTCACACATTCCTAAAATGAGAATAAGGGTCAAGGCTTAATGGGTTGGTTCCCAACCCCAAAAGCACTTTAAAATCCCCTAGGGATAGATTTTGTTTAATGCTGAAGGCCAGACCCCATGCCTGACTTATTGAATCAAAATCTCTGGAACTGGGCCCAAATGTGAATATATTTTTATTAATTTCCTCGAGTGATTATAATGTGCAGCAATGTACAGACTGAGGAGGACAATTATTTCAAAGTGCTGGAGGTCTGGGGCCTGGGCCTCATCTCATCTCTATCTATGCAGAATCCGCAATAAGGCTAAAATCAAGGTCCTTAGCCCAAATCCAACAACATCATGATCACTGGTACAGAGTTGGAAGGCACACTACCCACCCATATACTTCCACGTACCTCCCTCATCGACAGAACCATGTGCTAAAATGAAAGACAGAGATGAAGGTAAAGATAGCCTTGATGGACTAGAACTTCTAGAATGCACTAGAAATTAGAATGCATAGAAAAATGCACTAGAATGGATTTAAGTCTTCAAACACGTGCTCCAGCAGCTTCTTCTGCCTCTTTCTTCACGCCTTCCCCTCCCTGCTCCAAACTGAAGCCAGTGTCTGTGCCAACAGCACACGATGCTATGGTGCTGCTCACCTGATTTCTAGCCACCGCCTCACTGGAGGTGGCAACAAGGATGTAATGAACCATTAGGATGGACTTTTGTTTCCGTACCTGTCCCCTTCCCATCCCAAGCAGTCAAATCAGATAGAAGGAGCAAGCCTTCACCTCTCTCGAGGTGAGGAAACAGCCCTGAGTGTGAAAGGACAGGCTAGCACCCTGCCCAGCGCACCTCGGAGCTTTCTTTTTCACACCGTTTCATTCAGTCCCAACATTTCCCATCAGAAGACAGACTTCCCACTTTGCGGTAAACAATAGCAGAGCCCCAGAGCTCCATGACCTGTGATCGATTCCCTCCAAGTTCAAATCTTCCCCCATCTGTCTCAGCTGAGTCAGGGACTTTTGCCTATTCGGGGCCTTTTTTAGGTCTCTTTCAGAAGCTACTTTGAGTATTTCAAATACAGAGACAATTAAACAGGGAACTGGCTATAAAGGTGTTGGGAGGGCTGGAAGAGCAAGGGGAAGCAGAGAATTTTTCCTTCAGGATCACGAAGCTGCTGGCGACCCTGGACTAGAGTCGCAGCCCGACCAACACCGCAGATGCCGCCAGCAATACCAGGGGCGTCACAGCTGCCTACGGTCAGTGACCCCAGGAGCCCACTGCTGGCAGCAGACACAAGTGTTTCTCTCACTTTATCAGCCAAAGCAAGTCCCAAGGTCAGCCCAGATTCGAGGATGGACAAATAGGTTTCGCCTCTTGATGCAATGAGTTACCGAGTCATTGCTATGTTCTTAACGTTTGTGCCCTCACCCCACAATAAAAATTCATATGTTGAAACCTAACCCCCAAAATGATGGTATTAGATGGGGCCTTTGGGAAGCGCTTAAACCATGGGGGTGGCGGTCTCATGAGTGGGGCGTAGTGTTCTTATAGAAGAGACCCCACAGAGCTCCTTGGACCCTTCTGCCTATGAACCAAAAAGAGTGACCTGGCCAGACACCGAATCCACCAGCACCATGATCCTGGACTTCTCAGCCTCCAGAACTGTGAGAAATGAGTGTTTGTTGCTTATAAGCCACCCTGTTTATGGTATTTTCATTATAGCATTGAACAGACTAAAAGGGTTATTTCATCAGGGGCACAGGCCCAGAGGAATTATTACCTGGGACCATAGGAGCCGTTGATTGGATCTGGCCTGCTGGAGCCCCGCCCGGCGCCTCCCACAGGGCCTTGCACCAGGTGGGAGCCGCCCTGTGAGGTCGCGGGCTCAGGAGGCCAGAGGCCTTGTCAGTTTTGCTCCCTGCTCGGGAACACCTGGCACCTAGCAGGGGCCGCATGTTTGAATGTGTTCATCAGCTAAAGCAGACAGGTATGGGAAAATAAAGTGTGTTCTCGTCTCATCCGTGCACGGTTCCTTGAAAACACAGCTGCCTCCCTCTCGTCGGACTGAGTCTCCACGAGTACCATGTGCAGAAGGGTGGCTCGCAGATGCTTCTGCAGGACGATGATTTGAAAAATTCCGCGAACTTAATATCACCATGGATTCCGGGATCTGAAAGAGTCTCCCCGCTTGCCAAGAGAAGGAAGTCTCTCACCACCAAGGCCCCCCCCCCTTTGTTGCTGGAGTGGTAATGTTTGGGGAGAACAGAGCAGACGGAGCACTTCACCTTTTTCTTTCCATGACATAGAGCGTCTAAGAATGTGCGGTCGCTCCAGCCGGCGGTGACGGCGCGTGAGCTGAGCGTGGGCCGGGGTGTCAGCCCCCAGCACATGCTCCGGGGCTCATGCTCGGGCTGCCGCCACCGGCTTGCTGGTGAGGCAGCATGGGGAGGCTTCCTCATGCATGAAGAAAAGAGGCTTCAAGCCTCCCCACAGCTGAGAATGTGGGTCAGCTAGGATGTCTCGAGGCGGACAAATGTCTTGCCTCCGGCTCCCAGTACACACACATATAGATGCACACACGCGACCTGAAATCGGCAGGTCTGCAGGGTCCCCAGGCACCCCCACTTTCATGTCCTCTGTCTTGATCCAGGCCTATATTTGAATCTCCAGTCAGGTGACACTGCTGACATTTGAAGACTGGTGAGGGCCCAGCCTAAAGAATCTACCGGACTGCAGCTTGCACGCTGAGATCCTGCACCTTGATTTCTGGTTTGGCATCGCCCCCCCCTCAGCCCCGCCATCCACGCCCAGCTCTGGTTCTCACTCCGCGCTGGTGCTGTTCCCAGTTTCCCCTCAGGACCCAGGTGTCAGTCTCCACCACTCCAACCACAGCCTCCTCCCTGGGGCTAAGTGATACGTTCAGCGCCAGCCACGGCATCCCACACTCTCGCTCCCCCAGTGCCTCCCATCTAGAAGAGAAAGAGACCTACCCCCATTCAGGACCCACCAGTGGGGCCTTCTGAAGGGGCATCTGTGCTATAAAAGACAGACCCCTCTGAGGCCTAGGAGCCCAGGGCACCTTAGAGAGATAGAAATGTCCGGTAGACATTTTTCAAAACTCATTGCCCTATAGGCCCCAAAACAATAATTTTTGCTGTGCTTCGAGAACTCGGGCTTAAAAACATTTTTTTAAAGACGTCTGCACGGTCAGTTTTCTGCCTTTTCTACCCACTCCAACTAATCTTCAAGCATGGTGGGGAGGAGTGTTTCAGGATGACAGCGAATCAAAGCGTGCTTTGAAGGGCGATGCTCTGCTTTAAGGAGAGCTCTCTGGGTCTTTATCTTGTGGCTGGTCTTCTTCAAAGTAGCGGGAGCCAGGACAGAGGGCACTTAGCAACTGTGATGGTTAATATTAGAGGTCAGGTTGGCTGGGCTCCCGATACCTAGATGGTGGGTAAAACATTATTTCCGGGTGTGTCCGTGCGGGCGTTTCTGGAAGAGATCTGGTTCAGTAGACTGAGTGAGGAGGAGAGCCCTCACCGACGCGTGTGGGCCTCATCCCGTCTGCTGGGGGCCAGAATAGAAAAAAGAGCGAAGGAAGGATGAGTTCCCTCTCCATCTTCTTGAACTGGAACAGTCATCTTTTCCTGCCCTTGGACGTCACAGCTCCTGGTTGTCTCGGGCTTTCGGGCTCTGGGCTTTCACCAGCGGACCCTCAGTTCTCAGGCCTTTGGCCTTGGACTAGCAGTTACCCCACCAGTCCCCTGTTTCTCAGGCCTTCTGATTTAGACAGGGTTATATCGTCAGCTTTCTCGGGTCTCCAGCTTGCCGATGCCAGAGTGTGGGACTTCTCAGCCTCCATAGCTGTGTAAGCCAATTCCTATAATAAATCTCCTCTTATGTATATGTATATATCTTATTGGTTCTGTTTCTTGGGTGAACCCTAACCAATATCTTATTGGTTCTGTTTCTTGGGTGAACCAAAACGAGGGGGTGGGAGAGAGGCAGGAGGATGCTGAAAACGTTTCTTCCTGCCTGAAATGCTCAGGACAAAGGCTGTATTGCAGGAGAAGAGGGGTGTGACAGCGAGGAGAGAAGGAAGCTAAAGGACAGGGGACTCCGGACACCCAGGAAAGGGAGATTCAGCATTGTCTAGAAAGCCATCTGAGAAGACTTAATGTTTGCAGCTTCCTCTGGACTCTGTGTCCCCAAGCAGTAATGATCCCTGTGCTCTGATGCTAGTGAGACCCTCAGAGCCAGGGTTGGGTATGTGATTGCGGGCCTGCTGCTTCACCAAAGGGGAGAGACGTCAAGGTGGGGTTTGTCACTGTCACACCAAAGCAGGAGATAGGCTCGAGCACAGGGTTGTTGTGCCACTACCCAAATCCTAACTAAATCAGCCAGTCCCAGCCGCTAGCTCTCAACGAAACATAACAAACAGCCCCGTGCAAATGGTTCTAACACCTTCCAGCCCTGCTGAGCCAAGTTCGAACCCAGGAGACAAATGATTGAGATGTTTGCAAACTCCTGCCTGGAACGCATTCCCTCCAAGAAAGTGAGAATGGATCGAAAGGCACAAAGTCAAGAAAGAGAAAGGAAAATGAGTGAGCGGATGTAACAGAGGCTGGACAGCTGGACGGGACCCCAAAGGTTATGGGGCTGAAATCATCACTCCTCAGTGAGGCCCCAGAAAAGAGAACTACCCTTCTGGATACCCCTCTGCCTGCAAATTCTTTCCATGTTGGTGACAGCCAATTTGTAACCATCTATCTTTATGACTCTTCGTAGTACATAAACACTTAGCGAAAAAGAGACTAAGCTGAAGTCCAGATCTCTGGCAGAATCCTCATCAGGAATAGAGGTGAGGGCTCCCCTCATACTACATTAATTCTGGATGCATTTAAAAAAAAAATTTTTGGCAACTATGTATTTGACAAAACATGGTATGAGAAAACATATGTTGTCAAATGCGGAGTTGTCAGATTGCTGTCGAGGTCACAGGCAGGGCAGAGGTCTACCAGAGGACAAGAAAAAGAATGGTCATAGCAGCATTAGGTGTTAGATCCCTGAGCTGAAAACAGCCCAGCTGTCGCTCAATAATAGTACAGTGGTTAAATTAATTGTGTTATATTCAGAAAACAGACTGTAATACAGCAATGAAAAAGAACTGCCAGATATGCGTGACATGGCTAAACCTCATGTACATAATGTTAAGCAAAAAAAAAAAAAAAAAAAAGCCAAATATAAGAGTACATGCCTACAATTTCATTTATAGAAAGTTCAAAAATAGGTAAAAATAATCTCCGATGATAAAAGCGTAAACAGCAGTTGCTCTTGGGGAATGACTTGAAGGGGTAAAGAGGCTTCTGGGTGTTCACATGATCTGTTTATTGATGTGAGTGCTGATAACATGAAAGCATCTGCGTAAAAATTTATCACGCTGAACATTCGAAGTCAGCGAACTTTACGTATATTGTATTTTAATAAGAGATGTGACACATCCATCTATCTCTATATCAGCATCTACATGTGGAGATAGAGCGAGAGATAGAAATAGAGCTAGAGAGAGTCCGGCGCTAAGGATTTAACACTTTAAAAATTGTACAATCCATGTCCTCATGGAACTCACGAGCAAGTGGAAAGAAAGACATTAAGCAAATAATCACCCAAAAGCATAAATAAAAGCAAACTGTGGTGCTATGAAAGGACAGTGGGGGAGATAGTAAAGGTATCTGTCATTTGTCAGAGAAGGCAACATATAAATCTAAATGTTCTCCAGGTTTCATTCAACCTTCGAGAAGTCCTCTAATTGCAAAAATGTATCTACTCCAACCTACAGATCTATACTTTGGGGTTATAGACAGGGTTTTTCTCTTGTGCAGAATTAGGTGAATGATGTTAAATGGCTAGTGGTTCACCCAACTCATTTTTCCTTCCTGGACACTAAGTTAGACTCCATTCCCCAAACTCCCACGACCTCAAGCATGCCACATGACTGAACCCTAGCCAATGGAATGTGAAAGAAAGAGAGGTGTGAGACTTTGAGGCCTGGACCATAAAAGCCTCCACACTTGATGCTCCAAGTTTTTGTCTCCTCTTCTGGCTCGATGTAGGTGAGCCACACAATAAAGATCGTGGAGCCACAACTGTGGAAGGAATCTGGCTCCCTGAGTCATAGCTAAAGAAATAGCTGCTTGACAATCAGAACCCCTTGTTTTGGACTTCCTAGGAGCAAGAAATTTCTCTTGGACGAAGCAAAAAAAAATAAAATTAAATTTAAAAAAAGGAGAAAAAAAGATATATGTCATTTGTCCATAACAAAAATTGCAAAAAGGCAAAAGAATATGTGGGAGATGAGTTAAGGGGCAACTGTGAGAATTTAGGCATGGACTCAGGGCTGGCCCTGGAAAATGGATTATAGATTTTCAAATTACAGTTTTTGAAATTATAATTGAACAGCAGCCCTGGTGAAAAAAAAAACAAAAAGAAACTATATTAATAGTAAACAAAACAATAACAAAAAATAAAACCTGTGGCTGACAATAACATACATGCACCCACATACTTTGATACCCCTTTGACTCATCAATATTACATCAATATTATAATTTGAAATTAACCCCTCAGGCCTCTTGAAATTCAGAATCTAAATACTCTTCTGAATCAGTTTTGGCCATGAGCGGTCACATCGAATGTTATATTGGGAGTCATGTGCTACTTATCCTAATGGTTAATATTTATTGAGTACTTGCCATTTGCCAAATCTCCTTCTTAGCATTTATTTGGACTGACATATTTTATTCTCATGACAATTCTGTAAGGCAGACGCTGTTATTTCCCCCATGGACAGTTGAGGATACTGAGGCAGAGAGAAGTGCCCTAAACTCCCTATGTGTTGAAGGGCAGGGAATATGGTGCTAGACCTGCATGTTAACAAATACACTGTAATTCTTCTCATGATCAAATCTTTGACCTTGACCTTTTTGGAACCTTTGACTAACACAGTAATTTCCAGGCATATCAAAGAGTACTGGACTTTGTTTGTGTTTCTGATCTGGTTAAATTAATTGCTCTGTTTTTTCCTTAATTGAAGTATACATTCCTGGAAGTTAAATAGCTTCTCTTTAAAGTCAGCTGGAAGCCTGTGACAGCTAGACGTTGGGTGCTCCATGTTCTTCATGACACATGAATCCGTCACAGCAACCACTGTTGGCTCTAAAGAGTCTATGCTGAATTCCAAAATATTTGGCAGTTTCAACAGCACTAGTGGCATTTCCTGATATATAATGGAAAACCTGAGAATTCGGCAAGGTCTTCTTTCAATGCTTAATCATTATATAACTTTTTTGAGGAAGCCTCATGAAGGGAGCGACATTAAGGAGTAGTCAGCCCTGTAACGTGCCACCGAATCCAGTAACTCAACTGAAGTGACAATCATATGAATGGAGGAAGGTTGTGTATGTGCTGGAGACGACAGCTCTGTTACAGCTGACTGCAATGCTCGGCAGCTGACAGGTTTCTTTTGGCATCTATTGTAAGATGCATCCACTTTTCATAAGAACATAGAACATATGGAATACCAAATTTCAGATTGAGGGGAAATAGGGTATTCTGGAACTAAAATCCTCCTTTTCTTTAGATAAGAAGTTGATCTCCTCTTTGATGGTAGCCTGTCTCTTCGCCTCTCTCATATGGCTTTCCTGCATCCAATTCTAGACTTTCAAACAGTTTTCTCTACCTCGATTACCCTCATGTCCCTCTAACCCAAATATATCAACCATAAGGTAGATGCATTCTAAATCTTTTGAAGACTGTGAAGGTGGGGGGGGGGCAGGTTGCCGGAGGGGGATGCTGGTGTCTTACATTTCATTACAACCATTCATTAGCCTTGTGAGTGTAAGCAGGTTGCTGTGAGTTCAACTTCATATGTGAGAGAACACAGAAATCGTTTAACACGGAGTCTTGCACTCAAGGATTTATCAATGAATGTTAAGCTGGTATTATTACTATTAGTATCATCATAGTAGATCTCTTAGCTCTGATTAATCAAGACCCTTAGTCATTGGTTAAATCAAAAAGTCAGATCAAGTGTGAAATTAATAATACAAAAGATATATTCAATTGTCTAATTCTACCTATATTGAGTAGCTTGCAGCAGACCAACGTCTATGTCAAGAAAAAGTAGAAAAGCCAATTAAAAAATGAAAATAAATCTGAAGTCATGAGGGAGTTGCTGAGGTAGCCAGGACATGAGAAGTCAAGATCTCAGGAAGCAGGAATCATAGAGAGGTGAGCCAACAATCTCCTCTCTTTTTCCTAGTGTCATTTGCGAGGTATCCAGGCAGAGGACAACTGTTGAGGGCAGAGATTCCAAGAAAGCATTTGAAAATCTCGCAGAGCTGGGAAGATGAAAATTATAGCTCAGGGCTTCCAAGGCAGCCAAGAACTGAGGGACCGAGATCTCTGACAGAAGAGAAGCACAGAGAAAGCGAGCCCTACACTCTTCTTCTCAAAGCATTTGCACAAAGCAGGTTAAAATGCCAAATAGAAACGTGCTGAAAATGTTAACCCTGTAATGTCTTGTCTGTCAACTGTTCAGGATTCTAATATCAAGCTGAATAAACAAGGAGTTTTGTTCATTTGTTTTTTGTATGTAAAATTTATTTATAAAGAGGACTAGAATAGAACAGTGTCAGAGTTTACGTTCTTAACTAATAGGCCAAGTGGATTTGGTGACTTATACTTTAACCTTGATCTCTTTAGCATGTTATGGCTTAAGTGTGTATTTTCAAGAATATCAGAGGATCCTGGAGTTTGCCAATAATAGTACTACATATATCTATTTTAAAGTTAAATCTGTACTTTAAAATCTTCACAGAGAAATAGCTAGGGCCAGATGACTTCGCTGATGAATTCTTCTAAATATTTAAAGAAGAAATAACGCTAAACTTAAACAATTTCTTGCATATACAAGCAAAAAAAACATTTTTAAATTTATTTTGTAATGCCAGCATAACCTTGAAAACAAAATCTAACAAGCATCTTATCAGAACCAGAAATTATAGGTCAATCTCACTCATAAATATAGATGGAAAAATTATAACCAAATATCACTTAACCATGCATAAAAAGAATAATATATGACAACCAAATTGGGTTTACTCCAGTAATACAAGGTTGGTTTTACATTCAGAATTAATCAATCAATGTAATTCATCACATAAGTGTAATATAGGAGAAAAATCATAAGACCAGCTAAAAAAAATAAATATAAAGCATTTATAAAGCTGACATCCACTTGCAATTTTAAAACATCTTAGCAAACTAGGCCTGGAGTGGAACTTTTCAAATCCAATAAGGATATATATTTTAAAAGCTATAGAAAATATAATAATAGAATAGTGTAAGTCTCCACCTGAGATCAGGAATGAGAAAGAGTGTCTCCTATCATCATTTTAGTGAACTTTCTATTGGAAGTTATAGCCAGTGTGATAAGAAAAGAAAAAAAAATAAATGAAAGATATAGGGAATGAAAAGAAAGAAAAGCATCACCCTTTTTGACAGATAACATAATTATGTACATAGAAAACCAAAAGATTCTCCAGACAAATAATTAAATTAATAAGGGAAGCTGGAAAGTGTTAGCAGATATAACATCAATATATATTTGAAATAACATGTTGCTACACTATCAATAAGTAATTACGAATGAACTACTTAAAGCTACTGATACAATATTTAAAAATATCAACTACTTAATTCTAAAACAACATATGTATAAGACTTTTCTACTGAAAACTGTAAACCATTATTGAGAGAAATTTTAGGCCTAAATAAATAGAAGTATCAGCTATATTTTGATAGAGAAGGGGACCTGATATTTTAAAGTTGTTAATTCCTTCTAAATCGATCTACAGATTCGCAGAAATCTGCAGCAGGTATGTGTGTGTGTGTGTGTGTGTGTGTGTGTGTGTGTGCGCATGTGGGTGAAAAATTGATCTGCAGTTCTTATATTTATATGGAAATGAGAAGAAGCAATAATAACAAGGATAATCCTGAAGAATAAAAAGAGAATGGAGGATTTATCTTATCAGATATCAAGACTTAAAACCACGATAATTAAGATAGTATAGTATTGGTGAAAAGATAGACAAATAGACCTATAGAATTGAAAAGCGATTCCCAAAACAAAGATGAAAATGCATGGAGTGAGAAAAGGATGGTCATTTCAATAAGTGGGGCTTGGTCAATTGGAAATCCACCTGGAAATCGACCTCATACTACACATAAAAATCAATTCCAGGTGTATTATAGGTCCGAATATAAAAGGTAAAACAATAAAGCATTTAGAAGATAACAAGGGAGAATATTTTTATGATCATAAACAGAACCATAAGGGGAAAAAGTGACTAACTATACCATGATAATATCAAGAATGTCTGCTTTTCAAAGACGCCACTAATACAGTAAAAAGACAAGCCAAAGAGTGGAAGAGGATATTTGTGATACATATATCCAATGAAGAACTCAAATCCAGAATACACACACAAAAGAAAAAAATGTCTACAAATCTGTAAGAAAAAAATGTAGACATTTCAATAGACAAATACAAAAATGATTTGAACAGACACTGCATTAAAAAGAATATTTGAATGGCCAATAAACATTTGAAAAGGTGATCATCTTCATGGGAAATACGAATTAATGCCACAGTGAGATACCTAGCACTAAGATCTTGGTTTCTAAATACTATTCTCTAATTAAAGAAATCAGGGCCCCACAGAGAAATGGGTGATTTTAAGACTGGGGCAGAGAAAACACAATATAAACTGGAAGTATCTTGTAGCACTAGATATTAAGTAAGTGCTTAAAAAAATGAAAAGATGGGGTGGGGTGGGGGGACATTAAAAGGACATAGGGGCCATCCTGAAAGAGCTCTCAATGGCCAAAGCTGGAGAAACCTGAGCAACAAATAAGTAATACAGTATTGAATCATAACCCAAAATATAAAATTAATATACATGAGCTCAGGAAGGAAGGAAGGAAGGAAGGAAGGAAGGAAGGAAGGAAGGAAGGAAGGAAGGAAGGAAGGAAGGAAGGAAGGAAGGAAAGAAAGAAGGAAGGAAGATGGATGGAAGGAAGGAAGGAAGGAAGGAAGGAAGGAAGGAAGGAAGGAAGGAAGGAAGGAAGGAAAGAAGGATGGAAGGAAGGAAAGAAGGGAGGGAGGGAAGGAGGGAGAAAGAGAGGGAGGGAGGGAAAGGAAAGAGGTGAGACAAATCTTTCTTGCAGAATTCCAAATAATGTATGTAGATACTCCACCCTCCAGAAGGTGAAACTTAATTCTCCCTCACACCACCCCC
Source organism: Eonycteris spelaea (assembly GCA_003508835.1). Lineage (NCBI taxonomy): Eukaryota > Metazoa > Chordata > Mammalia > Chiroptera > Pteropodidae > Eonycteris > Eonycteris spelaea. The sequence continues at coordinate 6,012,530 of PUFA01000023.1, forward strand.
ACCGCTGCCCTTGAGAATGGGCTAGATTTAGTGATGCGTCTCCAAGCTATAGACTAGGAAAAGGAGGAATAGTGACTTTGCAGTGAGAAATCTGGCGACCACTGCCTTAACCGAGTGATGAAGGTTAATAACATCATCGGTGATGTCACGTGGAAGGTATGCGTTCCTTAATTATGGTGGGATGAGGAAAGCACTTCTCTACTGTGGTGTTCTTTCCAAAAACCTTTAACCCTATTCTCGTAACGACATCAGCCAGACTCAGATTGGGGAGTAGGCTACAGGATATCTTGCCAGTATTTCTCAAGACCATCAAGGTCATCAAAACAAGAGAAGACTGGGAAACGGTCAGAGACCAGAAGAGGCTGGGGAGACATGAAATGTGGTTCCCTGGAATGGCTCCTGGAACCTCAAGAGGACAATAATGAACAAACTGATGAAATTCAAGTCAAGTCTGGAGTTTACTTAGCAGTAATGCACCACTGTCTGTTTCTTCACTTTGATAAATATACAGCGGTAATGTGAGATGTTAACAATGGATGTGGCCTATACAGGAACTTTCTGTACTATCTTTGCAGCTTTCCTGTAAATCTAAAATCATTCCACAAGAAATGATTTATTAAAAACAAACAAAATCAAATCAACCAGATACCACTTCACCCCCAAAAACAGCTAAAACTAAAAACCACGACGGCATATATAATACCAAATCCCGGCAGGAGTGTTAGATCCAGTAGAACTTTCCTGCTCGGCAGGTGGCAGCAGAAACCACCAACATGACCACTGTGGAAGAAACTTTGTCAGTATCTACAAAACCCTGAGTATGTGTACAACTTGGGATCCAACAGTTTTCGTCCCAACTAGATACCCAAAAGAAATGCATGCATAAGTTGATCACAAAACCTGCATAAAAATTTTTATAGCAGCACTATTCATAATAGCCAGACACTGAAAACATAAATACCCCCAATAGTAGAATGGGATATTTATCACTTCCAAAGCACCATTTGAACACAGAGGATTGACAGCTGTCCAGGTGTCTTATTTTGGTAGAGAGATCACCTACATCTCTGTTTGGCTGCTATTTTGAGGTGCTTTACTGTGTACCACTACATAGCTCGTCGGATGGTGACCAAATTATTGCTACACTAAACAACACAGATGGGTTTTACAAACGTAACAGCAGACAAAGAAATCAAGCCCAAAACAAACAAACAAACAAACTCCATTCAGCTTGATTGAGATAAGAGGCAAAGTAAACAATGTTTATAGAAGTCAGAGTAGTGGCCACATTTGAAGTGAGCGTGTATAACAGTTGGGTTAAGGCATAGGGGAAGATTTGGGAGTGCTGGCAAAGTTCTATTGCTGATCTGGTTGCTAGTTACACTGGGTGTTCACTTTGTAAAAATATATTCCCCTATACTCTTAGCTATGTGTACTTTCCTATAAGTATGCTAGCTAGTCTTCAATAAAAACTTTTCTTAAAGCTAAAAAAAAAAAAGATGATACATAATACTTCAAACCTGTTTAATTTTAACTTAAAGCATATAAAGGCACACTCATTCACCACTCTTTTGATGTGCAGCCAAGGCTCTTCTTTGAGAATGGGTCTGCTAACTGCAGCTTCTTGTCATCTTTCTTACATAAACCACACCCATAATGCATCATCTACAGTTTCCAGCATCAGTTTCTTTGAAGTAGCAAGAGACCTTAAAGACCCATGTAAAGCAATCTGATTGCAGAATCTTGCTAGAATTTTATGATTTTCCCAATCCTTTCCTTGTCTCAACCACACCCAATTTCATAACATTTTTTTTTTTTTTTTGCAGTTCTAAGTCTTTTCAAAGCTTTCAATTCAGCATGCATAGAAATATTTCTCTTTTTTTCACTTTTTTTGGGGGGGTTAATATTTCCTTGAGTAATTAACAATGAAGACTGGCATCGATAGTCATAGGTAGTTTTGAAACCAAACACAAATGACCCTTGACAGACATACAGTTCGACTGATGGGAGCAGCCGTATGTGGGTGTCCTGGAGGGTAGCCCACATTTTCAGACGCTCCCTCCCCATGATGTGGGCATATAGTCATTGATGTGTTCTGCAGCAGATATGAAGAGCTTTAGTTAATTCCCGTGTCTGTTATGTGGAGAGGCCACTCATATTATTAAGTATGCTCTTACCACTGTCATTTTTGGAGCATCTTTCACCTGGGCCACCATGGAGGTCCCTTAATAGTGTTCCACACGGGTACCTTTTTCCCCCCTAAAATACAATGCACGAAACTGTTTCCTGCTTAAAACTCCTTAGACGCAGAGTTCCTGGTGTATAGTGATCAGTGGGTGCTCAATAAATATATGTTGAATGAGGGAACGACTGAAGGAGTTTGCAGCTACTCTGTGACAAAGTTCCAGCTCATTGGTCTGTCCTACTAGGCCCTTCCTATTGAGATCCTCTTCTCCTTCCCAGGCCTCTCATCTTACGTCTCCTCAGTGCATCCTACACTGCAGCCCCACCCAGCCACATGCCATCACACACACTGGTCCTCTATGCGAAATGCTCTTTTTTCATTGCCTTACATGGAGGCACTCATGTAAGACAGCCATTTCTCCTCAAAGCTGGCCTGATGGATCCCGGTGGGGCTCATCAGTAGCTCTGATCTCCTGCTTTACAAATCCTGTTATCATCATTCCTGGTCATAGTCCTGTCTCTCCCATGAACAGTGCAACTGAGAGACTTGGGAGCTGGGATTCAGCCCTGTTAATTGGCTTCACAGCCCCACCGTCTAGCTCAGCCTTGGCATAGAGTTGGTGCTCAACACAGGCGTGAAGGCAGGAATCAGCTGGCCTGAGCTCAAACTCTGGCTCTGTCCATTGATAGCTGTGGAGCCTTGGACAGATTCCTTCTCCAACACTCACTTTCCTGTCAAACGGGAGCAATGATACCTACCTCTCATCATTCCTTTGAAGAGATCTCCCATGTGAAAAGCCTGGCCCATGAAAAGCACTCAATAAACACAACCTAAAAACACATGGGAGTGCTCACTCCCAAGATCTAGACAGCTGTCCACCCATGTCCATCCGGGTCACATAAAGTCCAGATGTGATATGGTCCCCAGTATCTGCACATGAGCTAGACACTCAATAAATATTTTTTGAATGAGTAAATGATGCTCTTCCATCCTTCATTCCCTTTCTTTGTTCTGTTCCCTTTGCCCTTACCACCATTCTCCACATCCAGGCCCCAGCTCTGTGGGTTATTTGAAATTAAAATCCTAAAGTTATTTTTCATAAGCAAGAACAATCACTCTTGGGTTTGCTGGCACAGCATCCTGACAGGGGGCTGGCAACAGCCAGTTCACAGTGAGCCCTGCCAGGGGGTTGTGCACATGCTTCTAAGAATAACTCAGTGTCCAAGAATTCCGCCTGTTCTATCGCAAGCTGGGGCTGGCGGGCAGCTGGTTTGCATTAACGTTAAGAGAGATGGTATTCCACTTTACTACAGCAAGCCCGATGCACCTCCTTCCTTTCTTCTGCTCCTGCTCTGAGCTGCCATTGAGCAAGCAGAGTCGTCATCTAACAGCACTGAAAGACCCAGGAAGGGGCCTGGTTAGAGGTAAACTGCAGGGTGGATGGAGTCTGCCTTCTGGGTCCTTTCATCTCACGTCTGGGTCATCCATCACTCTCTCATGTGGGTATCATTCTGAGTCCGCACATGACTCCAGTACCAAGGCCACAGGAACATCCCATCCAAACTTGCCCTCATAAGAGCAGCCAATGCCTGAGATCATTCCTGACCTTCTCTTCTTTGTTCATTCATTCATTCATTCATTCATTCATTCATTTCTATACAGAATGGTTGAATACTAAAGCTAAAGGGGACCTAAGAGATTATGTAGGAAGTCAGCATGGTCTGTACTGGCTCTTGGAGTAGAAGGAGCAGTAAGTACATGCTCATAGAAGACATTTGGAAATCTCAGAGAGCACTTAAATTTGGTGTGTCGCAATGTACCGATGGCATTTGATGGGCAAAAACTAAGGATACAAAATATCCTGGATATTTTCTATCCAGGAATATTCCCATATGACGATGAATTATGCAGCCAAAAAAAAAAAAATGTCCATAGTGTCCTCTTGAGAAATAGCACTGAAGTGGAGCATACCATCATCCTATATTCATCTCTCCCCTCCTACTGCATAGCATATTCGTTATAAACACAGGCTCACACGCACATCCTGGCCTCTGCATAGCTTTACACCATGTCAACCCAGATATAAAACTCAGCTCTTTCTTCGATTCCCTCCAAAACTAGCTTGCTCAAAGCTCTTGTGCCGGTGGCAGACTTCCTCCAAAGGTGTGGAGGAAGCAGAGAAAAGGGATGACATCAGCATAACACGAATAACATTAGAAGGAACAGCAGAAACTCCTTTTAAAGGCCCTCGCCACCCTTGACAGGAAAGCTGCTCATCACTGCTCAGAGGCCTCATCTTGACCAATCTCACTGGTTCCCCCCTCCCTTCCCATTCCTTCCATCACCTCTCTTCTATTCTCCGGCCCCCACCTCTCAGAAATAGAAAACGAATGCCTCTCTTTTTCTCAGACAGAGCCCCTGAGCCTTCTCTCTGTGTGCCTGTGAGCCCACTGAAACCCATGCCTTTGTCAGGCTTGCCTACTGCTTAACGGACAAATTGAGGTGTTTTGAGTCCAAGCTGTTCCCTCTCTTAGAAAAATGAAGTTAGATCATAAATGTTTCACCTCATTTTTCCTGTTGATGCCTTAAATAACAAACCCGAATTGTTGAGAGAAACAAAGCAAATGTGGAAAGCCAGTGGGCTGGTCTGGGAGGAGTTCCTGGGCAAGTCTGACTTGAAGAGTAGATGGGATTTAGAGAGAACTGGAAAGAGAATCCAATGGCATCACGACATCAGTAAAAATGTGGAGGCTGAATTGGCACAGAATATAGAAGGGAGATGAGGAGCTTGTTGGAGCCAAAGTCAACCATATATTGGCTCATAGTGAAGGATAAAAATAAGAGCATTAAGGTGGAATCATGAGTGGAGGGCTCTGAATGTGTCAGGTTAAGAATCTGACCAAAATATGATTTCTCCTTTGGGATAGGCTAATCCATTTTTTAGGAGGTTCATTTTGTTGTTGAGAAAACTGTAACAATGATCCTTTCAGATATGCAAAAGTAAAGCAAGAACATCTTGGAGAAAGATGGGAATCCAATAGATTAAATACATCTAATTTAGATAAACCAGCTGCATAGCCTCTTTGGTTAACCCTAAGCTTCCCAGAGTGATGTCTCTGCAGACACTATTGCTTTTTTTGATGTAGAGAAGTTTCTTTTCTATATGGAGTTGCCTACCATACAGGTGAATCTTTTTTCTTCTTTTGGAGATGGGTGTTTTTTCTTTAACAGGTGTTTGCAGAAGGACAGAATTCAAATGGACAAATGCTTGGGAGAAACTAGCAAACGTTCCCTTCTGTGCCCCTCACAGAGGACAAGAGACAAGGAAAAGGAGTTGGACTGCATTTGGTCCAGCTCCATCGACCTCACATGAGGTCCGTCAGCTTTGTTGGTCTCACAGCCTGACTTCAGCATGCTTCCTGTAATAACACTGAATTTACAAAACAAGTTCATCCTACATAGTTACCGCTGTATTTATTTGATATTGCAAATCTCTTCATAAAAATTTCATATTAATCTTTGTATAAAAAAGGATTCTTGTAGTCTACCACTATGATTTTTCCCAGCCCAGCATCCATTCCCACTGATTCTGGAAATAGCACTCCCATTTCCATCAGAAACTAGTGCAGGTGTGCGTGTGCACACACGCGCTCTCTCTCTCTCTCTCTCTCTCTCTCTCTCTCTCTCTCCCCCTCCTCACTCTCCCCCCCACCCCCGCCTCACCCTGCCTCTGTAACACAAGAGGCAAGAACAGTATTACAATTAGTGTGTGCTATTTGTTGACCATGGTGATTGGTGTCCTGTCCTCACTATCAAATCTGAAATAGAAACCAAAACACTTTAGATCATATCTCCCTATTTTAATTTTCCGCACAGCTATTCTTATCTGGTGTCTTTTCTTACATTTACTCATTTTTATGTGTGTGTGAGGTGTGTGCGTGTGTGTGTGTGTGTGTGTGTGTGTGTGTGTGTGTGTGTATCTCCCATTGCCAGAATGAATGCGGGGATCCTGTATGTCTTTTTAATGCTATGTCCCCTATAACCTAAAACGCTGCTGGAACATAGAAAGCAATCAATGTGTTTTGGTTGAATGGTTTAACAAACAATAAAACAATGAAATGGTTCAACAGTAAAAATGTAACTTAAGTGTGTCCAATCAGAGCTAATCCTAGAAATGTTGCTGGCATGATCAAGGAAAAGTCATTTAACCGTGAGTTGCCAGAGGTCATCTCAAGATTAAAGCCCCCCATCCTAAGAATTAAGTCAACACCGAGGAAGATAGAGATGTAGAAAAGAAACTTCCTGATAAAATCATATGGCTATCTGGATCTAGCTATTTCTGAACTCAGTAACTAAGTAACTAAGGCCACAGAACCTTCCAATTGTTTAATCAACACTTTTTTGTGCACAGTTCCCGTGAGGGCCGCGTTCCTATGATTCCAAATTTTGTAGTATTAGGGGCGCATGATTAGGACTCTAAGCTGTCAGGCTACGATTGTGCCTGCTGACCGCTGGGCCACAGCCAGATCAGTTCTGCTGAGCATTCCGGGCCTGAGCCCGGGGAGGTACGCTCCCCCTAGGAAGGATCCTGTCTGCATTATACTCTTCCCAGACATTTTTTTTCCTCAGAAGAGGAAAAACCTTTGCAGAAAACATTAGCACATACATGGTTTCCTCGGGGCAACAACCTCAAACCTTGTGGAGCAAGTGCAGACGCCATGGCCCTGGGCCTACCTCCCCCCCACAGGAAAACTGCCTGAAGAAGGAAGCCAGACATCGCCTTTTAAAACAGTGCACAGCACTTCTTCAGTATTTCTCTTGTGGTCCAGCATGGGATAGGAAGAAAGGGCACTAAGCACAGGGACAAAGGGTCTTGGACCGAGTTCCTGCTTCATCTTGCTCCTGGCACTAAGGCCACAGAAACATTCAGTTGTTCAATCAACATTTAATACGCAGAGTTCTGTGAGGGCGGCGTTCCTCTGATTCTTCTTATTGAAGACAAGTGGCCAAAATCCAGATGAACTAGTTTACGCCAAAGGGGAAACAAGGGTATTTAAGGACTCTGGGAATCTTAGGAAAAGTTTCAAGGAAAATCCAAGACTGAATTCGAGGAGGAAATGCCCCTGTCATTCCCTAAAAATCTGCAGTGCTTTGGAGAATGAAGGTTTTCTAGCCATGGCTTTAAACATCGAGAGATGAACAGCTCTTTATATGACATCATATAAAGAGTTTCCACACACCCTCTCATCCATCTCTTTTTCTGTGCTGTGGGCACCATCATCTCTGCAGGCTGGTCTGGAAAGAAAGAGCACAGAGAACTTTTTGAACATAATGTGGCCAGAGAAATATGGCCCAACCTGTGATGGGAAATAAGTTTAGAATACAATGTTGGAGTCAGATTGTTGCAGAAGTTTGTATTCATTCTATTGAAAATGAGTAATTATTTAAGACAGACAATACTTATTGATTTTGCAATATTTACTAAGAACAAAGTATATGCAAGGCCCTCTACTAAAGAAATAATAAATAAGGCACCATCCACGATCTCAAGAATATTTCCATCTAATATGGTAGCTGAAAGATGAATCTAGAAGCATCTAGAACAGCACTGTCCAATAGAAATAGAATGTGAGCCACAAATTCAACTTTAAATTTTCTAGTAATCACATTACAAAATATAAAGAAACAGGCGGATCTCATTTTAAGAATATATTTTGTTTAACCCAATATATCTAATTTATTTCAACATGTAATCAGTATAAGACATTATTAATAAGATAGTTTACATTCTTTTTTTTTTTACTGAGTTTCAAAACCCAACTGTATTTTATATATCAGTTTGGACCAGCCCCATTTTAAGTGTTCGATAGCCAGATGTGATTAAAGCTATCATATTGGACAAGGATGTTAATGGGAAAATCATCACAGTTCTTACATTTCCATGGAGGAGAAGTAAAGTGAATATCTGTCTCTCTTCTCCATTTCAACTGTTTTCCTTGAATGCTACTCCAATTGTCCTCTCCAGAGTCACCTGTCCTCCACTTAGCTCATATACATTGCAGATGGAGTTGATGCCATGCCAGATCCAGAGGTAGCTACTAAGGTCATTATATGGCTCTGGACATCGCTATTGGTTCAGGGGTGGCCATTTGACCTGATCGGAGTCATTCAAGTACAATGATTCTTTGGTTGAAACTTTTAATGAAGCCACCATGATAAAGTTAGAGAAAGGTGAAGAGAAATTCAATTCTCTTGGTGTCAACTTAGCTTTTAGAGAATTCTCGAGCTTTTCAGTTACATGGATCAATGAACTCTATACTTAAGCCAGTTTGAGTTTGGGGATTTTTAAAAAATGTGTCCTGATGTAAAAAGGAACTTCTGAAGGGAAATTTGAGAGAGAGAGAGAGAGAAAGAGAGAGAGAGAGAGAGAGAGAGAGAGAAGGAAGGAAGGAAGGAAGGAGGAAGGAAGGAAGGAAGGAAGGAAGGAAGGAAGGAAGGAAGGAAGGAAGGAAGGAAAGAAAGAAAGAAAGAGAAAAGAAAGAAAGAAAGAAAGAAAGAAAGAAAGAAAGAAAGAAAGAAAGAAAGAAAGAAGAAAAAAGGAAAGGAACTTCTGTTCCACTCCTCAGGAGGAGTAGATAGTATAGCATGATTTTATTCAATTTCTATCTCCATTCCTATATCCATATCCTCTACCTGGGAAGAGAAGGAACTTAACTGGTGGTACCAGTGAATCCTGACATTCATTGAGCTATATATACCAAAAGACAACATCACTACACTAAAATAGCAATATTGCTTGTCTCTCATTTTCACTTCTCCTTTGTTTTGTTGAATCACAAATCTAGCCAAGAATCTACTCTCTCTGTCCAAGTTTCTCCTCCTGCAACTGAGTGGTTGAGTCAGGTCAGCCCTGGGGGACTAACTGCATTTGATTCTTGCCTCTACACTGGTACCTGGTTCATACCAGCAACAAATTCATAAATGTAGGATATTGTCTCAGTTTCCCCAAGATGACCAGGCATTAGTAAACAATGTATTTTTATGGAAAGGAGATGATATGAATGTCTTATCAGAAAAAATTCTCTATCCTTTTCTGAATCATGCCCCTTTGGAAAATTCTCAAAAGTTTAATTAATTTTTTCAATCCCTAAACTCCACCACTTACTCATCAAAACATTTAGAGAGTATCTATTATATATAGGACATGGTAATAGCAACTGAGGTTACAAAGATGTCACTGAGCTCAAAGAGGCAATGTCTAGTTTATGAAAATGTTTTTAAGATGAAATACTGTAATTAGAGAGACAAGAACATGAAGGGAACATTGAGAAATGACACTCAAAAAGGTCAGGCATAGTAGCTACATTAAATTTAAATAGACAACAGAATCCAATAAAAACGGCAGCAGTTGGCAGAATGGATGGGGGGAAAATTATCTAACTACATGCTGAGTAAAAGAGACACAGTTCATATTCAAAGACACAAATAGTTTGAAATAAAATGATACAGAAAAAAATACCACGTAAACAGTGCCTAAAAGAGAGCTAGAGTATTTATACTAATATCAGGCAAAATAAACTCAAAGAAAAAAATCGTTAGTAGAGACAAAGAGAAACATTTTATAATGATTAAAGGGACAATCCATCAGGAAGCTATATCATGTGATAACTATAACAACGTAACAAGCGAGCCCCAAAATACATGAAGCAACAGACCGGAAGAGAGAAATAGACAATTCAAGAACAATAATTGGAAACTTCAGCACCCCATTCTTTCTATAACGGATAAGATACCTATTCTTGATGGATCTATTTAAACAATGAGTATAATATCAACAAAGAAATAGAACACCTGCACAATACAAAAAACACCTAGACCTAAGAGACATCTATTGAGCACTCTAGCCAACAGCAAAATTCATAGTCTTCTAAAGAGCACGTGGAACATTCTTCAGGGTCAATATTTGTTAGGCCATAAAATAAGCCTCAATAAATCGAGGAGGATAGAGATTATATAAAGTATAACATCTAACCATAATAAATAGAAATCAGAAATTTGTAACAGAAGTAAATTTGCAATTTTGACAAATATATAGTCATAAAACACCATGTTACTAGCTAAAAGAAAAAATAAAGAAGAAATCAAAATAGAAATTAGAAAATACTTGGAGATGTATAACACACACACACACACACACACACACACACACACAATATGCCAAAACTTATGAGATGCACCAAAACAGTGCTGAGAGGGAAATTTATAGCTTAGGTTAAAAAAAAAAAAAAAAAAAAAAAGAGCTACCTTAAATTGATAACCTAAACTTTCACCTTAAGAAATTTGAAAATAAAGAGCAAACTAAACCCAAACAAGCAAAGGAAGGAAATAATAAAGATTAGAGTGAAAATAAAAGAAATAGAGAATAGAAAACAATAAAGAAAAAAAATAGTGAAGCCAAAGATTTCTTTGAAAAGATCAATAAAAAATAACAGATCTTTAACTAAACTGATCAAGATAAAGAGAGAATACTCAAATTACTAAAATCAGAAATGAAATTATTATCTACCCCACAGAAATAAAAGGAAGGGATCATAAAGTAATAGTATTAATAATTATTTAAAAACAAATTATATAACATAAATAAAATGAAAAAATTTCTAGAAAGATACAACTATAGAAACGGACTCAAGAAGAAATAGAAAAAGTGAATATACCTATAACAAGAGATTAAATTAATAATCAAAAAGTTCCACAGTGAAAAGTCCAGGCCCAGATAGCATTACAGGTAAATTCTACCAAACCTATAAAGAATTAATGTCAATTCTCCATAAACTCTTTCAAGAATAGAAGAGGAGGGAACACATTGGAACCCATTTTAAGAAGCCAATATTGTTCTGATACCAAAACCAGATAAAGGTGTCACAAGAAAAGGTAACTACAGACCAATATCCCTTATGAATATTGACACAAAAAATTCTCAAAAAAGTGCTAGTATATTGAGTCCAGCAATATATAAAAAGGATTACATATCATGACCTGGTAAAATTTACCCCAAGAATTCAAGATGAGTTTAACATATGAAATCAGCATATAAAAATCAATCAATGTAATATACAATACTAATGGAATAAAACAACATGGTCATCTGAATAGACACAGATAAAGCATCTGACAAAATTCAATAAAAACATAAAGATGTCAACTCTCATCATTTCTATTCAACACTGTGCTGAAGGTTCTAGTCAATGCAATTAGATAAGAAAAAAAAAAAGTACCCATATTGGAAAGGAAAAAGTGAATGCATTGCTATTCACAGATAATATAATCTTGCATATAAGAAATCCCAAGGAATACACACACACAAAAAATAGAATAAATGAATTCAGCAAGGTTACAAGCCAGAAGATCAGTATACAAAAATTAATCATATTTCTATGAATTTGTAATAAATAGTTCAAAAATAAAATTGAGAAAATTTTATTTAGAAGACCATTTAAAAAATAGAATACTTGGGAATAAATTTAACAACAAAAAAAGTCTGTTGAAAACTATAAAACATTTCTGAAAGAATCAAAAGAAACGATATAAGTGGGAAACAAACCAAGTACATAAATGGGAAGAGTAACTGTTGTGAGGATAGTAATTCTCCAAAATGATCTACAGAGCTGAGGCGATCCTTATTGAAGTCTCGAATACCTTTTTTTTTTTTTGTAGAAATTGACAAGCTAATGCTAAAATTCATATGGAAATTCAAGAAACCAAGAATAGCCAAGACAATCTTGAAAAATGAGAACGAAGGTGAAATGTTTATACTTCCTGATTTCAAAACTTACTTCAATCAACCACAATCGAGACAGTCTGCTAGCATAAAAATAGATATAGATCAATGAAGTATAATTGAGAATCTAGAAACCAGAACTTAAATTTATGGTCAATTGATTTTTAACAAGGGTGCCAAATAAATTCAATAAAGGAATAATAGTCTTCTTAACAAATGGTGCTGGGATAACAGGATATCCATGTGTCGAATAATGAAATTAAATCTGTACCTCACATCATATACACAAGTTAACTCAAAATGGATTATAAATCTAAATGTAAGTGTTAAAACTATTTTTTAAACTATAAAACTCTTACAAGTAAATCATCATGACCTTGGATAAGGCAATGGTTTCTTAAATATAACACCAAAATTACAAGCTACAAAAAAAAAAAAATTAAAAGGAAAGTTTTTTTTCTGCTTTAAAGTATACTATCAAGTAAGCAAAAAGTCAAACCATAGCATGGGAGACAAAATTTGCAAATTATATATCTGAAAAGATACTTGTTACAGAATATATTTTAAAAGCCACAAATGGCCAATACGCATGTGAAAAGATGCTCAAAATCATGAGTCATCAGGGAATGCAAATCAAAACCACAATGAAAAACCTCTTCATAACCACTAGGATAAATATAATAAAAAATATAGACAATAACAAATATTAGCAAAGATGTGAAGAAATTGGAACTCTCATATATTTCCAGCAGGAACATAAAATAGTGTAGTCACTTTGGAAAATAATTTGGCAGTTTCTCAAAAAGTTAAATACTGAGTTATCATATGACAGCATTCCACTCATAGACCTAGCTCCGAAAGAATTGAAAACACGTCCACACAAAAACTTCTACATGAATGTTCATAAAAGAGTTATCCATAATAGCCAAAAAGTAGAAACAAACCATATGTTCATCAACTGATAAATGAATCATCAAAATGTGGTATATCCATGCAATGGAATATTATTTATCCATAAAAAGACATGAAGTGCTGACACAGGCCACAACACAGATGAGCCTTGAAAACATATGGTAAATGGAAGAAGCCAGCCATGAAAGACCACATATTTTGTGATTCTATTCATATAAAATGTCCATAATAGGAAAATCAATAGAGACATAAAATAGATTAGTGTTTGCCTATATCTGCAAGGGGAGAGAGAAGGGATAGAGAGTGAGTGCTAATGAGTACAGGGTTTCTATTTGGGTTGATAAAGTGTTCTGGAATTAGATGCACAACTCTATCAATATACTAAAGACTACTGAAATGTATATTTTAAAAGAGTGAACTTTATGGTATGTGGATTATATTTCAATCAAACTGTTATTTAAAAAAAAGACTTTAAGGACTCAAGGAGAACTTCCCCCAAAAGATACTCTAAAATTGATTTTTGCATGGAAAGAAGTTTACTATAATCAACCAAGATACATTTAATAAGAAATTTTCAATGTAAGTTTACAAAGCATTCAGGTTCAACATTATAAAAAGCTCTCAAATTAGTATATACACACTCTAGAAGCTTATAATCTAGATGAGGACATATTGGCAGGAAGTAAGAAAATATAGGTCACTTAGCATTTCCTAAGTTCCTATTCTGTCAGGCTTGTTTTAAAAACCTATGTATTATATTTTCATTTATATCTCACAACATCCTATTTGAAATTTGAAAGCTAAAAATATGAAACTCAGACAGGTTGGTTGAATTTCCAAAGACTATTCAGGTACTAGATTAAACACCTGGGTTTGAACCAAGGTCTGCCTCAACACATCACCACATGAACAGTGTCACATGTTATGAGTCTTGGGTGATGAACTTCATAATTTATCTTACCTGACCTGCTAAATCTATTCTTTTCCCAGGACATCTGATAGACCATAGCAGAGACCTAATGGCACCAATGGGCTGTGTGGTAGCCTTCAATGAAAACAGCCCATTCCAGAATATAACATACCAAATTCTTTCTCCCTGCAACATGGATATGCTTGGCCCCACCCCTGTACAAATGACTTATTTCTTAAATGTAATTGTTTGCTCTTGTATAGTTACAACCTTTGCGTTTCCAGCAGAGACATCATGCCTTTGGATTCTGATTCCATTTCATTTGTTAGTCCAGGGATCCTGGTCGGCGTTCAGTACACTAAACAGTAACCAAAATAAATATCCTAGGAGCCAGAATCCTAAGGTTGTCTCCCACTCGGGAGGTTGTGAGGTTCCCGTTGTCGGTGTAGGTTTTCCTTTCAAGACAAGACAAGCTATGTATGTGCTAAGTAGGAATGTTATATGATCCACCCAGCTCTCCCCCCCCAGTGCTAAAAGGAAAATACAGTTCGAATTTAAGAGAGAAAAATGGCGCCAGAAAGAAAGAAGAGCCAAACTAAATGTGGCATTTCACCTTTCATTTCCCCCCCAATGCTGCCGACCCACAACCCCCATCAGTGTCAGATGTTTCAGACGCCTTCATTGTTCCCTCCCTCAGCCCAGCTCCAAACCCCAGAAAGGGGAAGGGGTGGCGGGGGCGGGTGGGGGCGGTGAGAATCAATGCCCTACAGATGTGTTTATCCCCTCTTGCCTGGATAAAAGACTTTTTTCAAGCATCGTGCATATCTGCTAGGCTGACGCTCTGCCTGCACAGGAATGCCACATGGCAGTCAGGTCAGGGCTGCTCTTTTGCTGTCCTTTTTTATGTCAAACCCAAGCTTTTGTGCTCTGATGTTAAGCTTGACAGATGTGTTCTCGGCAGCCTGCACACTGGAAACACATGGCAGGCTGAAAGCCCCTGGTCTCCTTGGTCAAATCACAGCCAATGGGATTGGTAAAGCAATTCCATGATTCCCCAAGAGGCTCCAAAATCTCACTGCAGTAGGGATAGAGTGAGATGAGTTTGATGTAGGGTTAGGACCATATTCAGGAGAGCAGAAGGGGAAGAGAAACTTGAGTGAAACCTTGATTATTCCTGGGAAACTGAGAGTGTTATCATTTGCTCTGGTATGTTTTGGGGGTTCTGAGTTTTTATATTAAATTATAGCAGAAGCTTGCAACACCTTGTGTTATTCAACCCTTCTTTTTGATGTGCACACACAGGTAAATGCAGCTCTCCCTCCCTTCTTTCTCTCTTTCCTTTCCTCATTCTCTCTCTCTTTTTCTTTCCTTCCTTCTTTTTTCCTTTCTACCTGTCTTCTTTCTTTTCTATGTCCTCCTAAATGCTTTTTCTTTCCTCCTTCATACTTTTCTCTCTCATACTCACTTTCTCATCTTTATCTCTAATTTCCCTTTCCATGTCTCTCTCTCTCTCTCTCTCTCTCTCTCTCTCTCACACACACACACACACACACATGCACACACACACACACACACACACACCCCACTCTCTCACACACACACATCCTCGCCAAGCCTCAAAGACTGAAACGTACTGAAGACTCCACATTTCTATCCTTTATTAATTCTGGGTCCAGGTCCTCTTTTCCCAGGGTTCTGGGCTGCTGATGTAGGTGACAGGAACAGCTCTGGCTGCCTGCTGACATTTAGGCCACTTATTTATCTCAGCAGCAAATCATTTTACATTTACAGATTAGAAGGAATTTTTACTAGTGTCTTATTTTCCCTAGAAGTTCTTGTTCTTTCCTCTCATGATTGTGCAATCTCATTTCTCTTTTTTGACTCAGCGGTGGGTGGTATGATCCCTCTGCCCTGCTCCAAAGGCAGATGAGGGCTTCCTCAACATGAGGGCCCAGGCAAG
Organism: Eonycteris spelaea; assembly: GCA_003508835.1. NCBI lineage: Eukaryota > Metazoa > Chordata > Mammalia > Chiroptera > Pteropodidae > Eonycteris > Eonycteris spelaea. The sequence goes on from PUFA01000023.1 coordinate 6,028,275, forward strand.
CAGAAGGCATTCGTACCCCTGCTGGCCACAGTTTTCTCTCCACTTCATTCCCACCCACTCTCTGTCTGTGCTCTTGCCAACCTTGTCTGAGTCTGGAGCTTGTCAGCTGCTACCCCGGTGACCACAATTTTTCGAACACTTTTAAGAACCCAGGAGAAATGGAATCTAAATTTGTAATACTGTGGAGAGAGCACTCATGAGGGGCCAATGCACCTGTATTTCAGCTTTACATTAAAGTAGGTGTGTTGCCTTAGTATGCAGAGCCTGCTGGTTGTTCCCAAGATGCATTTTCCTTTTATTTCTCCACAATAGACTATATACTCTAAATAGTGACTGAGCATATAGCCACCAGAAAAAATACTCTACTCCCCACATTCCCTTGCAGCTAGATATGGACATATGACAAATTTCAACCAATGGGATATAAGTTAATATAACTTGTACGATCCTTATGTATGTAAATTCTATGTGTGTAAATTGTATGTATGATATGGTTTATATAACATTCATGATGTATACAAGTGGTATGTTTGTGCCATTCTTTTTCCTTTTCCTCTTTCCTGGGCCTGGATTAAAGCTGTGATAGCAGGAGCTGGAGCAGCCATCTTGGACCACAAAGTGGAAGTCTTATATTGAGGATGAAAAGCACAAAAGCTAGAAAAAGCCTATTTTACTGATGACCATGGAGCTATTATTTCGGCCCTGGGCTGCTGATGTTTATGTGAAAACAAACAAGCAAACATCTTATTTAAACCACTTTTTTTTGGTAGGAGAAGAGGGGTGTCCTGTCACTCTCTTCCCCTATCTCCAAAAGGCGATCAAAATATATGATCACTAAAGTCCATTCTGGGTCTGAAACACCAATGGTTCTACTTAAAAGTCATGGATGCATTTACAGAGTTCAAATTTCTGACTTTAGCCTTAAATTCAGCTGTAGGTCAGAATGGCTGGCACAGCTTAAAAGAAGTCCACAGCTTTGATTCCTTTTCTCCTCATCACGCTGTCTACTTAGTGACCCTGAGTCCCCAGTGACAATCAGAGTGGAGCCGAAACAAAAGTAAAAACGGTTACGATTTACTGAGCTCTCGCCTTGGACTGAGCTTCATTTAATCTTCACAACAGCCCTTGGAGGCAAGTACTAATTATCCCCTTTTAATGATCGAGGCTACTGAGGCTTAGAAAGAAAGCTGGTAACAGGCAGGATGCAGCCAGTGTGTGCCTGACTCCAGAGCTGGTTGTCTCCCACAATGACATCTCAATATGAAGAATCCAGAAAAAGTCCACCAAGGTAAGCCAGTGTGTATGCACGTGTGGAAGGGAGGATAGGCGGCTACTTGATGTGAGCGAAAGAAAAACCAGACCCTCCCAAACCCTACCTTCATGATCAAAGCCAGAGACTCTGTATGCTATGTCCCTCTTCTTGAGCATGATCTGGTTGGCATAGTAGGAGATACCATAGTCCTCTAAACACAGAGGTGGCTCCTCTCAGAATGGGGCAAAACACTGACCAATGAGAAATGCACCCTACCCATCTCCAACAAAGGAGAAACATGCAGGTTGGTCATGAAAGGCAGACTTACCGTTTTTCTCCCTCTTGAAATCAAGTCAACCCAACCGCAGACCTGGCAGAAATAAATAAGGCACGGTCCTGTCCTCCAGGAGGATGTAATGCTACATGTAACCATGATAGCTGAGGCATTCATGGATTCTCTGTAGGAAAGTGTTTATCATCCTCATCCTACAGACCAGGAAACTGACTCTCAGAGATAAACTGACTTGCAGAAAACTTGTGGTGAAGCCAGGATTAAAATCCTTGTTTAAAGGCTCATAAAACTCCATGCTGAACATCAGCCTCTTAAATAAGATTAGGGTCCTAATCTCAAGCCAATGCCCCCTTTCTAAGGAGCCAGGTCCATAAGGAAGAGATAATAATTCCTTCCAGCTCTTGATTATAGATATTATTCTAGAAACACCAACTCTCATGGCTCAGAGATACCTTAAGGAGTCTCTAGACCAAGAGTATCCCCTTAAAAGGGAGGAATATGAGTCCTAGAGAAGTGGCATCTTTACCGAGAGTCTCACAGCTGTCTACGTCAGCGCCACTATCAAATTCAAGGCCCTGACTCTTGTAGTGCACTAATCTGTGTTTCTATTTTTGGAGGAGGGTACAGAAGCTGATGGTTCCGTCTGTGAATTCTGGAATCAGACCATCTTGGGTTCAAATCTTGGCCATGTTACATCTGAGTCATGTGACATTACACAGTTTCTTTAACATCCTTATGCCTTACTTTCCTTTTGTGTACTTGAATGGTAATAGTACTTGTGAGGATGAGCAAAGGAGGTGATGCAGATAAAGCGATCGGCATGGCCCTGGCTCAAAGCAGCTAGCTACTTGGCAAACACCACTGCCTTATAACCATCCAAGCACAAGCCACTTACCTCTCAGCAGATACATCCTAAACAAGGGAGGCCGAGGCGTCAGGGAAGAGGGGAGAAATTAAATCAGCATAGAGAACACAAGCACTTTTTCTCCCCTTCTCAAGCAGACAGCGATAAATAGAATCTGGAGATCATATCATATCTCAGGAAAGGAATTCTAAACAAAGAGACACAGAGCACAGAGCAGTGAGTCTCCCACCTCTGGGTTCGCTTTCTTATCTGCTAATGCATCATTTAGCATCACCCAGAGGGTAATAATCGGGTTCCAGCCCTCTCTCTTAAGTGAGGAATTCCTCCTTCCGCAAGTGTTAGGATTTCCAGGGATTAGTGTGAAAGGTGGGTGCTTAAGCATCTAAATCCCTCGGAATGAAGAGGAAGGAAAGTCCCACTCATTCCCCCAACCCTAGGCCCCTTTTCCCTCTCATGTGGCCTCACCCTCCCACCCTCCCCCTGCCCTGAGCCTTCTCCAGTGGCTAGTGGCTAGGAAGGGGCACCGTATAAGGAGAGGGACTGTTAAAGGCTACCACAGATCCCACAGCAGCAGGGATGGGTGGCTGTGTATGTTTTACACAAGCCTGAGAAGAAATTTTAAGCACTTAACCTTATACAGATTTCAGATTGCTTGCGATACACATGTAAAACGGTTATGGGGCTTCTGTTTTATTTTTTTTAAAAGAGTTAACATCAGCCCCATTTGGCCTCTGTCTGTAACATCTGCTGCTGACTTTATGGAGCAGAGGGATGGGGAACACAGGCAGCGAGACAAGCACAGGTGTTGCAGGCAGAGGCTTCGGGTTCCCACCTGGCTTCCCAGTCACAGGGGAGGGCAGACTGCAGGTAAACTTAGCACTTCTGATCTACCAAATGACCAATAGATTTTTTTCTTTGAAAGAAGGTAAGTTGTATAACTTACCAAGTTTCCCTTTCCAAAATGGCAGCCAGAAAGTTAAGTGCCTCATGTGGCCTTGGAAATGCAAAGGAGGCCATTATGCTAGCCTTTCTGGCCAGGGCAGGGGAGGGGCTTCACATTAGCCTGTGTTCTTGTCTGTTTTGTTCTGGTCTTATACCTAATTTTTAAATCAATGCCATTTTATATAATTTCAATAGACTTATAAACCTGTAAATCCTTGGAGTCAAGGTAAAAATAAATAGTACAAAACAATGCCTACAGGATTATTTTTAGAATGATCAATAATGCATCTGAACTTTCCAGTGTTATCACCAAACAAGGAATTGGATAGTCCAAGAGAAGAAGAGACTTGTGGATCAGAGCAGAATCATCCCACTGAACCCAAGGTCCATCAGCAGCCCCCTAGCCAACACTTAGCTGTGTGAGTGAAGTTCTTATTATTATATAACACGGAAGCTGCATGGTTGTTTGTTATGCAGCACAATTGTGGCAATAACTAACTGATAATGAGTGATGTCTACTCTCTTGAATTCAATGAACTCACAGTCAAGAAATGAGCAAATTAGCAGACACAAAGATGCAACCAGTATGATACATGTAAAGCAAGTGCTGATAGAGATTTTCTGAGTGTTCTGGGAACATAGCAGGAGGCTCTGTAATTCATCACAGAATGTGTCAAACAAGGCTTCTCTGTTAGCAAGAGAAGGAAGAAACTGTGTCTGTTCTGTATCCTCAGTGCCAAGCAGAAGACCTAATACTAGATGCTTAAGTTAGTCATCCTATGTTCACCCCCATGTCCCAGAGCCATTCTCTGACTTGCTCTTTGTCCCAAAGACCAACTCCTGTGGACTGTCTCCGTGGGGCTCCCTAACCGGCTGGATTAGAGCCATGAGTGAAAGGAAGAGACCCCAAGATGGCTCTTTTCCACTGCACCTTATTTTGCCTCTGCAGATGCCTCCAAAAGTTACTTCATTTGAGCCATCTCAGTGTAACGTAATTCCATTTCCTGCCATCATCCTAACCAGTCCAATGCTTAAATACATCTGTCGAAGGATTCATCAATGAACACCTAATAACCATCTACTATATTCTAGCCACTGTTGATACAACCGTGATCCATGCAGATAAAATCCTGCCCTCTTGGAGGACAGACAATAACATGATGATGTCAGATAATGAAATATAAATAAGTAATATGAGGAAAACAAAGAAGAGGTAAGAGATTAGAGAATTTATGGGTTCCAGTTTAGATGGGAAGGCAGGGAAGGCTCTTCTGAGGTGGTGGCATTTGAGCAAGGGCGTGAGTGAATAAAAAGAGGGAGTGAGGAAGAGCTGGAGGATGTTCCTGGAAGAAGGAGAATCAAGTACAAAAGTAGAAAGGTGAGTATTAAAGAGACAGCAGGGGCTAGCGTAGCTGAAACTGGTCACTGGTGGAGTGTGTATGAGATGATGCCAGAGATCTTGTCGGAGATTTGCCTTAGAAGGGCTTATAGATCATGGTAAGCACTTTGGATTTTAACATAAGAGTAATTTCACATCCAAGCAGGATGTTGTTAAAGAAAACTGATTTTGACACTTGTTCATATGGTAAGGAAGACTTTATTCAAAACTATTGCAGTAAGGGAGAGAGATTGAACTCCAAATACAACAGGTCAAGTAAGAATTTGTAGCCAATGAGCAGAGGAGGGGCTCAGTGGATAGAAAATTACTAAGGGATATCAAGGAGGATTCTTGCTAACCTGACCTAACAGGATTTATGCTAAAGGTGGGCCAAGGACTAAGGTATTGAGGATGGGGAATGAGGAATTTGATCAGATATCAAAGTCTGGGTGGGAGAAGTCTTGCTAAACTAACTTAGTAGGATTTTTTGCTAAAACTGGGCCCAGCAGGCCAAGGGCAGGGCAGCAGGCTAAGGTCAAGGCCTAGTGGAAAAGAGGGCTAAGAGGAGCCTGACCAAAGTTTGGTCAAAGAGAGAGTCTTTGTCAATCCCTTGAGCTGCCATGTAGACAATCAACTGTAGGGGCAGGAGAGGAAGTGAGGAGCCGGTTAGAAGAATGTCACAGGCAGCTGGGAGGCCCCGCAGGAGATAGTCGTGCAGAGTGGAGGTGGTGCATGAATGCATCAACAGGCATCTGAACTGAGTCTCAAAAGACAAATGGGATGAGCCATATTGGGCAAGGTGGCATTCCAGGGAGGAAGAACATAAAGAGCGAAGGCACGTAGATGCAAAAGGAAGCCTGGAGGAATAACCAGGTGGCCCCGTGGTGAGGTCAGAGGGTACCTCTCGGGGAGTACAGGACTTGACTCACCTGAATACTTGAGAGAGTGGCAAGAAGCCCTTCCAGCTAGACAGCTACAGGCTTTGTGCAGCATCTCAGAACTTGGTGTGGCGATTCCTGTACTTCCATCAACAAAAGGTTTAATTCTATTCAGCTTTTCAGCGGGAGGGGCTGCTGCTTCTCTGAGAGGCCTTGCTGATGTGCCAAGTCCTGTCCAGAAGGCTTAGCCCTCTTCTCTCCTGTGGTACCTCCAGACTGCATGCAGGCACTCTGTTGAGGGCCGAGGGCTTCGGAATAAGCACACCCAGTCCCTGCCCTCAGGAGGCATACAGCTTAGGAAGGAGGCAGCTGCCACCCAGCGGGACGAGAGCAGGGATGGGGAGCACAGGGGCTTCCAGGACCACACATAAGAACCTGCTTGTAAACTGAGCTCATGGAAGGCACCACCCATTTAAAATACAAACCTTAGCATGTTACCCTGCTGCGCTGTATTCTTCATTGGCTCCCAACGGCCTTCCGGTTTATCCCGAAACTGGGTTATACAACTATCTATGGTTGAGCCTGCCCTCTCCTCAGCCTCATCTGCTTCTACCACCCTCTCTCCTCAAAGTCCCTGTTCTCCACATGGTACTTCTTTCACCTCCCAGAAAAAAATCCCACTAGGATTTTACTTCCAACTTGTGCAGGGGTCCCCTAGTCTGTCTCATTCATCATTGCGATCACATCTTAAATATCGCTACCTCCAGGAAGACTTCCCCCACCTTCCAGGTCTCAGCGGGTGTTCTAAGCACCTGTAGTTCCCCTGTTGTGGGAAACTATTTATAAAACGATTTCCAGATTGCCAGTTTGCTTATTTATTTCTCCCACTACACTTCAGCCCCTGGCTTGTCGGGACCAGGTCTGTCTCATTCACTCCGGTTACTGAAGCACCCGGGTCAGCGTCCACATTGGAGCAGGAGCTCAGTACATATTTGTAGAAATGAACTCAGTGGGTCTTCAACTCCCACCGAGAGCAGCTTCTGCTACAGCGCTGGTCTCTCAGCATGATCTAAGCTGCTCCTTAAATAGACCAACTCCTTATTTTCCATCTGAAATATTGTAAAAATAATATAAAGTTTGACAGCAGTCACTTCCTACGTGGAAAGAAACGACATCTCTTTAGGAAATCCACAGATTATCAGTAGCATGACCCAGGAACTTGTGTAATTTGCATAAGAACCCTCTGACATGTGGTCACCCATTTTAACAGTAAGAAAAGAGAGTCTCCCAACAGTTGAGTAATTGTCCAGCCTCAGCACTAGTAAGTGGCAGAACCAGGATACAAACCCAGGCCCAAACAGGTAGGTAAGATTCTCATTTTCCTGCCTCTCTGTCTTGGAGCAAGAGGCCACGCCCCCAGGATACCCTTGCCTGAGAAAAAAAGCTGCAGTGAGGTAAGGTCCTCGTTGCCTGGCCCTTTAAAAAAAAATTGAAACTATTTCCCTCCATAGTTTTAGAGAAGGGGAGGAAAGCACAGAGCACATGGACGGGTGGCCACAGGGGCTCTAAAAGTCAAATTTCTGCCATTCCTGCTTTGGGGTTAGTGCAGCCCTTAGGGACCCGCAGCAGATCCCACGCATTCCAGTGAGTGTGTAATGAAAACAGCCTGGTCTCTGGATATGGGTCTCTAAGAGTGCGGGGCTCTCTCTCGAAAGTCAAGAGTTATGTTATTTCTCAGCCCCTCACAGAAAGTCAAACCAGGCCGCCTCCGGAAAAAGTGAGGGGCCACCACGGAGGGCGCCTCTCCTTTGGGCCAGATTTCCATCCCACGAAACTCCACGTGAGACGCCCATGGGAATCATTCGTTGTTTGGAATTTAAACATCTCATACTTTCCTAGACACGGAGAAAATATTTTTTAGGTATGCCAAGAATTAACCAGCAAGGGCTTCCATTTAATTGTCTTTGAAACAGAAGCTAATGCTGTTAGCACACAGACCACGTTTACCGATAGCATGCAGGGGAGAAGGGCAGTGGGAAGAATTATAAAAATATGTGAGAATAAAGCCAGCTTTGAGCAAGCCTGGGGACAGAAGTGCTAAAATGGCCATTGTTACACTGTATTTGTCTTTTCATTAGGAGGGAAAGAAACCTCGCTTTCTGTCTACATTCATTGTGGTGTTGGGACGTCTTTGATCTCCCAAATCAGCAAGAATCCCAAAGGGAAGCTAGCAATGTTTTTGATTATTATCTTTAAAGTCTAAAATTCCTTAGGTGAAATTCAGTATGAAACGCATCCATGCAATGGGGAAGGTGAGTGACTGTGTCAACATCTGGGCCTTATTAAGGCACAGCTATTTTCACTAGGCAGTGAACTGGAGAAACCAAATTCCTTGATAAAGCTAGAAATTTCCAGGAACTGCTTGTAAGAGGCATTTATTCTGTCTGGTTATTTTGCATAACACACAGCACTGTGAGTTCCTGCCCAGCCAGGCCAGGGGAGATAAAAGGCATTATCTGTTTGTCGAATTGTCTCTAAAGCTTTAATGCTCTGGTTCACTGTTTGGTTTTGACCTTTGGAGAGCACTGTGCAATTTACAACGCCTTTCCACATACCTCCTGCCTTTTGATCTGCACAGCAACCCTGAGAGGGAACAGACACAGATGGGGAAACTGAGGCCAAGAGAGATCCTGTGGGATCTTTTTTTGAACCAAGCTGATAAGACAGTGTTTCACTGTCAGGCAAATCATCTGGAGATTTAAGTAAAAAATGGAGAGTCTGATCCAGTGGGTCTGGTGGGGGTCCACACTCTGCATTTGTAACAGCTCACGGGCAATGGTAATGCTGCAGGCCCATGGACCACACTTTAGGTAGTCAGGAGCTCAAAGGCAGAACTGGGACTCAAAATGGAGTCTCAGGTTTCCAAGTTCAAGGTTGCTGTGCCAAATCATGTAGCTTACATGGAGGGTAAGGTAGAAGTACCAGGGCCTGACTCTAGAGATTTAAACTCCATCTCTGGCACCTGTTAGCTTTGCACAATTTTCTTTATCTCTCCACGTGTCAATTTTATCATCTGCAAAGTGGAGATAAAATGGGACCAACATTCACAAGGTCATTTTTTAATTAAATAAAGGCTATAATGCATTAAAACAGAATAATGTTTCCAATATAGTAGGAATTTAGTAAATGTTAGATATTTTTATTTCTTATTGATCATGTTGGAGTCAAGCCCTAATTGTGAAGAGTCCCTCTCAGAGCCTCAGGCTGCTAATCTATAAAATGTAAGTTAACTCCCACAGCTGCTGTGAAGAGCAAAAGGGATAATGACAATAAATGAGTTATGCCACAAAAACCAAACAAGAAAACAAAAACAAAAAAAACAATTTTTTTTTCTGCAATTACTTAGAGTCTTATGCCTTTTTTGCAACCATCATGCTTAGCCTAAGTCCTGGTACAGTTTACATGCTCAATAAAAGTGTTTTGTTTGATTGATTTTAAATAGTTGCTCATTACCCTGAATCTATCATTGAACCTGAGGAAGGAGCTTTATTGAATCAATCCTCTTGTCATCAGAAACTGACTTTAAGGCTTTATTCTTTTAAAGCTAAATAAAGTCTTTTGGATTCTTTCATAGCAAGGCAATAGAATCTCCCAACCCAATCTCTGATGCTCCAGACACAAATGGGAAGGAAACTTTCCTGTCGCCATTGATAGAGTCACTCTTTCTCTTCCTTTGTCAGCACTTTGATATCACTTAAGGGAAGGGAAGAACCTGCTGACTTTGTGTTTTCTCCAAGTGGAAATCACCAAATGAAAGAAGGGTAGGAAGAATGATTATCAACCAAGTGGAAACAGTCACCATTAAAATTCTATAAGCAGCAGGATTCCTCAGCAGATTAGCCCTTTGTAAAATGAGGAGGATTACTAAACCAAGATATGGATATTTGAAATCTAGCTTTTAGCAGATCTGACATTCTGACACATATTTAGGATGGCATAAAACAAAAGATTTTGGTGTATATAACTGAGTATTACTCATTTGCCATGTTAGAAGAATTGAGATTAATTCATTCATGCATCCATTCACTTGGCAATTATTCACTGAACACTGTGCTGGATGAACAAGATAGATTTGTTGCCTAAATTCCCAGCACTTAACAGTCTGTGGGAGATGCAGACACACAATTAGGCAATTATAGTATACTGTGTAAGTATAAATATAGGAAAAGACAGACTGCTACAAAATCTGATTGATCGGTGTGAAAAATAATACTAAACTTATGTATATTTAATAAACTCAAATTATGTAGATCAAAAATTGATAGAACTACAGAAAGAAACTGACAAACCCACCATTACAATGATTCATTCACTGATCAAGCAAATTAAAAGTAAAAAAAGGCAAATCTGAATAATTCATTGACGAGTTTGACTTAAGCATGTATTTAGAAACCTGCTTTCAATAATTAGAAAATGTGTCTCTCAAACACACATGGAACATTTATTTTTAAATTACCATTTCCTATGTTAAAGAAAAAGTCTCAAAAATTTCAGAGAATGAGTATTATATAGGAGACATTCTCTAATCACAATACTATTAAGTTAGGCATCAATAACAGTAAGACAATTTTTAGAGCACATTGGGAATTTTACAATAAGTTTATAAATTACTCATGGGGAGAAATGAAACCAAAATAGAAATTTAAAAATACATAGAACTCAATTGTAACAATAATACTACATGTCAAAATGTAAGTAATACTTCAAGAGAATTTTATACTCAAACATTTGTATTAGGAGAGAATAAAGTTTTAAAGTTAATGAGCTAAGCAACCAATTGAAAAGGTGATAAAGAGAACAGAACAACACCAATATTGTGCAAAACGAAAATATAATACAAAGGATCAATGAAACTGAAATTTTGTTCTTTGAAAAGTCTATAGATACAGATAAGCCAGTCGTGAGACTGATCAAAAATAAAGGTAGAACATACAAATAAACAATATTAGGAATAAAAGGGGATATAACACTATCAGAGATTGAAAATAAGTGAATATTTAATGTTAACAAATTTAACTTTAAATTGAAATTTAATGTTAACAAATTTGCAAATGTAGATTAATATATGTAAATTCCTATGAAAAGATAAGTGACCAAAACTGATTTAGAGAATTAGAAACCCTTATAATCTTATGAAATTTAAAGGAAATTTAATCAGCAATATAAATCCTTCTGAAAACAAACATGAAGCCAGACAATTTTACAGGTGCATTTTAAAAACTTTCAAGGAACAGACCATACTTATCTTCAAATATCTTTTCCAATGAACAGAAAAAGAGGACACTACAATTCATTTTTTTGAAGCTGATATAAAACTAATAACTGAACCAGACAAAGAGAGTGTTAAAAAGAAAAAAATATACTCCAGTCTTACTCATGAACACAGATGTGAAAGTTTCAAACCAAATGGTGGCAGACTGACTCCAGCAAAGTATTAAAAAATTATAAAAGTAATATTTTGTGATCAAATTGGTCTATCTAAAGAAATGCAAGAATAATTTAACATGAGAAACTTGATGAATGTAATCAACACGTTGATAGACTAAAAGAGAAAAGTCATATCTTCAATCTGAGTTCCCTAGAAACAAGGCTAAAGTGTGAGTTCTTTTCTGGGGAGTGAGATCTGGCAGGCAGGAGTGAGGGGTAAGAAGAGAGGAGAGCCAGCAGGGACAGAGAGCCAACGTGAAAATGAGTTATAAACTGACCACCGCATGGGTGACTTAGTCCCTGAATTGACATGTAAATGCAATTGAATACTCTCCATAGTTAGAGGGAATCCTTTTTCTCAATGAGTAGATTTTGATGAGTATCAGTGGTTCCCGTACTGCCTCCCACCATGGTCCCAACAGAGAAGGCAAGAGGCATGTGTAGGACCTAGAGGTTAGGTGCTGTCAGGGCGCATTTTTGGGAGCTGGTTGGAGCCCACACAAAACTGGTCTCTGCAGCAGTGGCTCTGAGAGAAAATTAAGAAGTTAATTAAGGCTGAGAGAATCTGAGCTGTACATGAGAACTGTCTGAAGCACCATACTATCTTTACAGCACAAACAGAAAAAGCCCTAGGTAAAATTCAACTATTCATAATTAAAAAAAACAAAAAACAAAAACAAACAAACAAACAAAAAACCTCTTAGGAACCAAGATAACAAGGGGAAAAACTTTTATAGCCTCATATTGGATACCTATTAAACCTATAATAAGCATCATTCTTTAATGTGAAATATTAGAATCATTCCTATTAAAGTCAGAAAAAGACAAAGGTATCACCTCTCTTCCACGCTAACCTGGAGGACATGGTGAGTAAGACAGAAAAAATAAATGAAAGGCACAAGTATTAGAAAGAAACAAACTATATTTGTATGTAATATGATTGTCTATGTAGAAGACACAGTTGAATCCATGATAGATCATTGTATGACAGATCACATAATTTGGGGATTTTCTTAAAAATAATCCTGATGTGAGAGGAGTAGGTAAAGTTAGAGATGAAACAAGAATGATCATATACTCATAATAGCTGAAGCTGAGTGATGTGTGCATTGGATTTCTTTTACTACTTTATATTTTGGCTTATTTTTAATTCCATAGTAAAGTTTAATATATAGTAATAAATATATATAATATAAATAATACTAATGGCATGCAATATAAATAATAAAAATATATCATGTACATACATTTGTATATATAATATATATGTTTGTATAAACATTTATATGGGTAGACATACAAATATAATTTATATCATATACAATGGCAAGAAAAAAATATCTAAAATAAACCTAACAAAAATGTGAAGTGTATTGTAGGAAAAAAGATTTTAACTTTATTGAAATAAGGTTTCACTACATGGAAACATAAACATATTGATAGAGTAAAAGACTCATCATTTTCTAAATGTCTATTTGCTCCAAGTTAGCCACAGTTTATATTTAATTCTAATCAAAATTCCACAAGGTGCTTTTAAAGTTTTGATATCCTTAATTCAAAATTTTACATGGGAGGGTAAAGGCCAAGAATAGACTAAAAGATAAAGTGGGAAACCTTCCTTATCTAATTTCAATATTCATTTTGCTCTCTGATATTCAGACTCACATAGCTCTAGCAGTAAGATATCGGCTCAGGGATAGACAAATTGAACAATGGGACAGAATAGAACATCCCGAGCCAGATTCACGCACATTTGTAACTGCTGTGGCATTGAGGATTAGTGCGGAAAGGATGGACTGCTCAATAAATTGTGCCCGGATCATCAGTTATCCACAGACAAAAAATTATATCCTTTTCTTATATCATAGAGAACAATCAATTCCAGACAGATGAAGAGCTTAAACGTAAAAGGGAAGTCTGAAATTTTGATGAAAAAATATAGAAGACTATCTTCATGAGCAAAAATAGGAAAGAACTTCCTAAACAAGATAAAAACCATATAGATGGGTTCAACTATAAAAATGTTTGGAAACAATTCAAATACAACTGTATTAATCAAGGTTTTCCAGAGAAACAGAACCCATAGGATATATATATAGATAGAGAGAGAGCAGAAGAGATTTATTTTAAGGAGTTGGCTTGTGTAATTATGCAGGCTGGCAAGTCCAAAATCTATAGGTTTGAACTGTCAGGTTGAAAAAGGGTGGGGCATTGCAGAGTATAAATACAGTAGTCCCCCCTTAGGGATACGTTCCAAGACCCCCTATAGATGCCTGAAACCAGGGAGTGTGCCAAAGCCTACCTGTACTATGTTTTTCTCTATACTTACACACCTATGACAAAGTTTAATTTATAAATTAGGTACATTCGAAGATACACTTAAACAATAACTAAGAATAGAGTAGAACAATTATGTACTGTAATAACAGTTATATAAATTGCTTTGGGGCCATTACTGAGTAAAATAAAGGTTACTTGATCACAGGCGTTGTGCCACTGACAGTTGTCCTGATCACCATCACAGCTACTAAGTGGCAAACGGATGAGGAGCATAGTACAGCATGGATACGGTGGACAAAGCGGTGATGCACGTTCAGTCGGAATGGAGCAGGACAGCGCGAGATCTCATTACGCCACTCAGAACAGCCCGCAATTTAAAACTTACGAATTGCGTATCCCTGGAATTTCCCATTTAATATGTCCTGACTTTGGTTGGCCATGGGTAACCGAAACTATGGAGAGCGAAACCCTGGATACTTATGTACCCTCCATGTAATCCGACTGCTCTAATCTTTCACGGGGAACCGCAACACCTCGTAGCACACCCGCTATGCTCCAGACACTATGGGAGAAAATTTACTGCCAATTGCTTCTCCATCCTCAGAGCAACCTTGCTGGGGATGACAGAGCCGCTGTAGGGAACGAACTGTTTGTGCCTCGACACAGCACACCTGTGTACCTGCACCCAGTAGGGTGGTCCTTGCTCTGGACATTACACTTTTTCTACTTGCAGGCTCAAGCTCAGTGCAAAGGTTTCTGTGCACACACATCTTTGAGAGATGTGTGTGCACAGAGACCCAGCCAGGAGGCAGCCCCCTCAGCGAAGGCAGTTTATCTTCTGTGCCCACCCACTTACCTATCTGGGACATCTGCCTACCTCCTGGCTGTGTTCTGAGCACTAGTCCTGCTAATTCTCTTGGCTTTAGCCTCGACCTAAGTAAGGATCAGCTGATGACTACAGTGTTCTCAGATAAGAATGTAAAGGTGTTCTATATGAGGCAAGGTTAAGGAAGACAGGGAAAGGAAGAGAAGGCAGAGAGGGGTAGCTGGAGGCTGCTTGGGTTTGAGTTCTGATTCTGCCCTCTAAGAACCATGGCGATGAAGAAGCCATTCACGCTCTCTGGTGATAATGGTGATGAAGCTCTTGCCTCAGAGTGCAAGGAAAAGACCTAACACATGGCAAATATCCCTCCTCTCTCTCTATACCTTCCCCAGAGAGGGCTACTTCAAAAAGTCTCAAGGCGACCTTATAATAAGCAGTGAAGAAGCTGATGCTGGCATGCAGACCATTAGCAGGCCGTTAAAAAAAATGATTGTCTTGTCACGTCATGCCGTTTGAAAAGTCTACCTTTTCTACCTCCACTCAATGCTGCCCCTGACTTTGAGAGCCAGGTCAGGAGGAGAACACTGAGAGGAAAGCTTCTTCTCACAGCTCTTCGATGCTCTGCACTGGGATGTTAGGGGGCCCAGAGATGCTCAGCATCTTCGTCTCGCTACAGTGAATTATAGTGAATTGAACTGGATTGAATTGAATTGGAAACACAGTGAAGTGAATTAAACCACACACCCATCATTGATCAACCACCACCTAAATGGCAGGCAGCAGGCCGTCCCTGGCAATGTGTTCTTTCATTCAGTCCTCACAGCAAGCCTCTACAAGGTAAAGTGTTATTATTTACATAAGGAAAACCGAGGCTTGGGCTGCTAGAAGACAAATTGACAAAGTCACTTGTGCTAAGAGAGTAGTGGAGTTTGAACTAAGCCCCATTGCGATGTCGGAACCTTGTGCCCTTCCACCGCCGTTTGTGGGCTCATCAGGGTTGCTCCCAGGTGGGACCAGCTACCTACCCCGCAGGGCTCAGGGACAGCACACCTCTCATCACACTATGGAGAATCCTCATCACTCCATAATCCAGGAGGCAGTGTGGTATTACCAAGGTCCTCCTTCATGCAGTCACGTCATTTTCCCTAAGTGGTCATGGCAGAGACTGGTGTGCCCGAGGGCTGAGGATGCCCTGTGCTGTCAGGGACTGTGTCTACTGGGGAGAGAAGCAGCTGTGGGTGCCTTGCCCCCAGCTCCCTCCTGAGCACCCCACCCAGTGGGCCGCCTCGCTGATCCTGCGAGACCGTTTGTCTCCTCTGACATAGTCTCTTGTGCCCAGACCAGCATGATGTGCTCTTGGGCTTGCATCAGAGAAACAAGGACAACCCACAAGGCAAACAGAGCTACTCCTCTCCCAGCCCCAAAAAGAGGTCTTTTGGAAGCTACGATCATCTCTGTATATCTAAGGGGAGCGTTCTTTCTTAGGAAGGACCCATTTGGGAACCTATTTTGGTAAAGAACTTGAAAAAAGGTAAAGAACTTAAACCTGAATTGGAGGTTGTGTCATTCCTAAAGTACTGATCTCAGATGCATCTCAGATCTGTGGGCAGTGAAGCGCAGATCCCTCTGGTAATGCACGTGAGTGTCTTTGCTGTGGGCAGGAGGCAGATCTGGGGGTTCCTCTGGTGGACTTAGTGAGGAAGGTGGAGAAGATGAAAGAAAAGACTCCTCTTGAATCCAAGAATCTTCCCTTCCCAGTTCAGAGACTGTCCTGCTCACAGTACTGAAAACAAAATTCTGAGTGATACTGAGAGGGGTCTACTACAACCTCATGCATCTTTACTAAACACGGATCCCATGCTAGAGTTTCTCGTAATCTAGAAAATAACCTTTCCCTGGAGTGCCAGTTGCCAGTTTCCATTAAGTCCTTCTGTATGCTGAAACATCCAAACATCTCTGCTTCTAAGAATCCTACACTGTCTCCTAAATAGTTAGAACTTGACCACCAAATCTCTGCATCTGCATGCCCTTCAATTATCTGTCTCCCAGGCCCTTCAAATTCAGCCTATCCCAGTTAATCCCATCATTTCCCCATTCACTCCTCACTTACATACACTTATAGCCTTTGCTCCAGGCTCAATGAGCAACTTGAAAATCTCCAAACAGTACATCAGTACATAGGTGATAGGTTCATATTCTTCTCTCTCTCTCTCTCTCTCTCTCTCTCTCTCTCTCTCTCTCTTCTCTCTCTCTCTCTCCCCTCCTTCCTCATCTCTCTCCCTCCCTCAATTGCTCCCTGCCTCTGGCCATACATTGCTTCTTCTGCCTGGAACACTCATCCTTTTCTCTGTGTCCTTCAGACAGTATTAGTTCTTCCAAAAAGCTTTCCAAGACGACAGCCACACCCCAGACTCAGTTAGAAGCCCCTCTCTGTGCTCAGTAAGACCCTGTACTTATCTAATCTTGTTTATTTCACCAGGAGGAGATTGCCTGTCATCTTGTCTGCATCCCTGGTCTCTGCCCTCCAGCAAGGTCTAATAGGCAGAGATTGTATCTATCTGAGTCATCTTTGTATCCCCAACCCCTAGAAGCATATAAGGGTACTCATCCTTCCCAACTCAGCTCAAGTGCCTCATCCAGTAAGAAATTTTTTCCTAAGAGCCTCTCTACCATTGCCTCCACCACACTGTCATCATCAGCAGCAGCATCATTACTACCATCCCCATGGAAAATCATTGTCCCCGCCACCATGATCACCATGTTCTCCTATCTCAATGTGATCACCGCCGTAATATCGTCACTGCCATCCCTGCTACAGCCATGACTACCACTATACTACCACACCATCACCTTGATCGCCACCCTCACCTTCTCCTGCCATGCTTACTACTGTTATTCCTACACTACCACAACCACTAGCACCATCACACCCTCACCATCATCAGCACTATCTCTGCTACGAACCTTACCATAAACGCCTTTAATACCACCACCGACATCACCTCCACCACCGTTTCTACCATCTGACTGTAGTTATGACTGCTGTCACCACCATCAGCAGCAGCACCATCATTAATACCATCCTTATGGAAAATCATTGCCGCCACCACCACTCAGCACGACCACCACAATCACCAGTCTCACTGTCACCATCGTCATCACTCATGTCATTCCTACAATGGTTTCTACCACCGCCGTCACACGGTCGCTATAGCACCATCAGTACGACCATCCTTATAACCAGTACCAACAGGACCATCATGACCATCACTATTACTACCATTACTACCACTACCATCACCAGCATCACCACCATCACCTTGAGTTAGGTGTCCCTCTACTGTGCTCCCAAAGCCTGTTACACACATATTTCATACTGTTTTACAATCACCTATTTACGTGTTTGTCTTTCTCACTGGCCTCCTCAAGAGCAAGGATGAGGACTCATTCGTTTATGTATCCTCGATGCTTCACACAGCACCTGGCACACAGAAAGTACTAAATTAATGTCAGCTAAGTAAATGAAGGAATAAACGAATGAATGAGTGAATGCTACTATAAATAATTATTATTAACAATCATGAACATTATTTCATTTAAGCCTCATGATAATCCTATGAAGTGTTTTTATTATCCTATTTTAATGGCAAGGAATTGGAGGTTAAATAACTTGCCCAAGGTCACACGGTTAGGAAATGGCTGAGCCAGTATATAATCCCACATCATCTGACTCCAGGGCCATTGTGACTAATTACAATATATTTTGCCCAGCTTTTCCTCTCCTATGAAATGAGATCACAGAAGGAGAGCATTCACCCCAGGGGACCTCAAAATCTTCAGAATGTGGAGAGTGGCTTCATCATCAGCCCCGCATGGCCTAGGACCTGACTTGGCAGCTCAGCTGCTCCAGGTGGGGCTATGTCTGTGTCTCTGAGAATGAACGCCCTTAAAACATATCCCCAGTTCTCAGGGGACATTTTCAATGCTGGGTTGATGGCAGATTGTTTATGCTTGTTTCTAATGAGCTTCCTACCTTAGAAAGGAAAAACAAAGGCTATCTAATAAACACAGCTGACCTGTAAGGCCTGAAATACCCCAAACTCCTAAGAGAGGAAAAGCAATTGTGTGTGAGGGTGTGCAAACTCACACGAGGCAAGATAATTGAAGGAAGCCCTCAAGAAGTTGGCATCTTTCACAGGGATGCATCATCTGCTGCCACAAAACCAGGCTCCTGGCATACCTCCCGTGGCATTCGCCCTGACTCTCACGGCTAGAAACCCACGGCTCCAGAATGGGATGTAACGGTTAACGGTGACAGGTTCAAAACATCCCTTCTGCATTCCAGGTACTGCTGAAGAAGGTGTGTGTGTGTGTGTGTGTGTGTGTGTGTGTGTGTGTGTGTGTGTGTGGCGTGTGTCCACTTCTTCAAGCCAAGAAGTATCACCAAGGGCCCACAATGGCCTGGCCCACCCAAGAGGGGCTCCTGGAAGGCCATGTCCCTAGTGCTCTCTCCACTCAGAAAATCTGTTGCTGCTCAGCAGGCCATAGAAGCCACAACCAACAGCGTCTTTTGTATTAGTTAGCATTTTATTGAGTGTTTATTGTGTGCCAGGCCCAACACTATTTTCCCACACTGTCCCAAGTGATACTTGTGACAACCCAATCAACCAGGTAGCATTTGCATTCCCATTTTATAGACAAGTAGCCAAGACTGGAGAAGTAAAGACTCTACCAGAGGTGACACGCTGTAAGTGGTGAAGCCAGATATGAACTCAGGCTTTCAAACTCCAGAGTTTGTGGGCTTAACCACTTGGCTACACTGCCTCCCCAACCATAAATTATTATAGGGCCCTTCAAGAGAAAGCTCCAGGTACGCATGAAAGGGGGACGTTTGGAGGCTTCTGTTTTTCTGATTTGAGCAGGAAAACATTCACACATTAAAGAGAAGTGCAAACTTTACGAGTAGCTCTTATGCATTTCATTAAAGATTGCTGTGTGCGTAGCATTTCTCCTCGGGGGGCCATAAGCTCTGGAAGGGCAGGAATTGTGTGTGCTGTAGTTTTGCATCTCCCACACCAAGCAAAGTGCCTGGCATCCAGCAGGTGATGTGGAAATGTGTTTCAAAGAGGGCACTGAGCATAATGATAATCATGGCACTGTATTCTGGGCCCACTTGACCTTTCCAGCCTGGCTCCCCGTAGTTCTCCTTCAGGCGGTCTGCGCTCCAGCCAAGCCAGCCTTCTCTCCCTGTTGCAAAGACACTCCATGTTTCTATTCCTCTGGGCCTTCGCCCCCCGATGTGGCCTCCACTTGGAAGGCTATCCTCGGCTGTCCCATGCTTCCATCAAGGCCCATCTCAAATGCCACCTCCTCAGTGCGGCCTCTTCGGCCAGAAATAATCTCTCCCTCTCAACTCTCTGAATTCCTGTGAGTTCCTTCCTTTCCTCCCCTTTCTTCCTCTCAGAGGCTTAACAGGAGGTGGAAATGAGATAATATTCCAGAAAGTTCTTTGTAAGCCAGGAGGCACTATCCAGCCATGAGGAAGGCTCATCTCTCTTCGACCAGAGAATAAGATCATCGGTGGTGTCAGGTTCAATGTCGCCCAGCGCAGGACCTCACACACCCAAGGCACACTTCTCTCCCTCTTCCCTGGAGCCATGTTTATGCCCTTCCAATCAGGCCGAGGTGACGTCCATCAGGCCAAAGGAAAGTCTGATTAGGAATAGACTGAAAAACAATGGGCAAGGGGAAAAAATGGAACTATCTGCTGAACACCTCCCCCTAAAGACTTTCATACACCACAATGATCCTCAACTCCATTATATCCAAGATCTCTTTTTTTGTAAGAAATATTCTGTGACTCCTTTTCCTATTCTATAACGAAATACATAGCTAATGTGCATGACAGTGTTTGGTTGACTGCTCACCAGCCCCGGATCCTCCTCTCTCTGGGTGCACTACACTGGATTTCCCAGTCTCCCCTACAGTGGGGTGCTGCCATATGACTGAGTTTTAGTTAATGGATTGGGAGCACCACCTCCAGGCCTGGGTGTAGCAATACCTCCCTCCAGCAAAAACTAGGTCTTTCCAGATGACCTTAATAAGCCCTGGCTTGAAGACGATAAAATCTGACTGTGAATTTCAGCTGCTGGAAAACTTAGCATAAGGGAGAAATCAACTTCTATTGTTTAAGCCACCGAGATTTGGGGTTTATTTCTTAGAGCACTAGCATTGTCCTATTAAGATGACGGTTAACATGTACATACAATAGTTGTGGATCTAACGCTCTTCTATGGCTCCCAACTCTAAATAGATGTTGTATTTTTGTGGCATTAGAGAGGAATTGAGTAGAAGTTGGGATCCAGGATCGAGAAACATGAGTTCCAGTCTGGGCTCTGCCACTAAATAGCTGAGTGCCAGGAGTCAAGTTCATGCCAAGTTTTCTTGTCAAGTTCTCTCTGGGCCTCAGTTTTATGGCTGTGAAATAAAAGGTTGAAGAGATTATCTTTAACGTTCCTTCCCGTTCGAGTACTCTACTTCCAGTTCCGGGACTCTGCTGTCAGCTCCATAGGGCCAGAGGCCACAACTGCCTTGTCCCTATTCTCTCCTCGGCATGGAACCCATTGTTTAGGACATACGAGTGCTCAAAAAAACCACTTTTTGAATGAGAGAATACTGCTGTGATTTATGCAACTCATGACTTTAAACCTTACCCACTTGCCAGATATCAGCCAGTTGTATGAACTAGTAAATTCTCTCTTCTTGTGTAACAGGAAGCAATGATGGTATGCTCCCGGAACTATATTCCACCCTTCCCTCTGCCAATCCGCCCTCCATTGGCACACACCCACGTGCATTCCCCTCCCACTAAATAGACCCGTGCCTCAAGACCTGCAAACTTCTATCCTTCTGCTCTTGCACATTCCGCTCCTATGCCCTCCAGCCTTTCCCTGAGAGCTGCCAAGCGCTGTGAGTCCCCCAGCTCTGCTATGTCATTCCTCTCTCCAAGCACTAAAATGCTAACTATTTATTTTAAGATGGAAGGAAATTAGAGCCTGCAATTAGCACATTTTTCCAACACATTGCCTAACCACTTCTGTGTAGTGAAGCCAGGAACAAGTGCTAGTAAAGTTAACACAGTTTATTAAGCAGGAGAAGCCATCCAGAGCTGAGCAAATACAGAGAGCACATGGAAGGTTCGCCCCTTTCCTGAGACAGCTCCCTCAATCATCCTTTAATGAGGAATGGCACTCCTCCCAAAAGCCAAACTATGTATATCACAAACAGAGAACTCCAGTTCTAAGGTTTATGAGCTGTGTGACCATGAGTTAGTCAAACAACCTCTCTGAGTCCCAGTTTCCCAATCATAAAATAATGAAAACCTGTCTGATATACATTACAACAGAGGTCCCCAACCCCCGGGCTGTGAACCAGTACTTGTCCATGGCCAGTTAGGAACCAGGCTGCAGAGCAGAAGGTGAGCAGTGGGAAAATTTCATCTGTATTTGCAGCCACTCCCTAGCGCTAGCATCACCACCCCAGCTCCACCTCAGATCATCGGGCATGAGATTCTCATAGGAGCACCGGTCCCTGGTGCCAAAAAGGTCAGGGACCACTGCATTGTAAGACTATTATGATCACACTCACATATATATATATAGGATCTATTGTGCTAATACATGTAAAAGTATTTTCTAAATCAGAAAAATATCTAGCCTTTTAGATTATTACTCGACATTTTTTTCCTCGCAGCTATTCTTTTTCATTTTCTTTTCTTTCTTTTTTCTTTCTTCATTCTATTCTTCCTTTTTCATGTATGTATGTACACACACACACACACACACACACACACACACACATATATTTAGTTTGTGGAAGAAGGCAAGGCCCTGGTCTGGTCCCTGTGGGTAAAAGAACAAATAGGATGTGGTCCCTCGCTCACAAGCTCAGTGTCCAGCTGGAGATGCAGGCATTTAACAGAGCTCCAGCGCCTTGTGTCACTGCATGGCATTGTGCACATGGTGCCTTGCACAGGCATTCAGTGGAGGGGAGGGTGTCCCAATGACTCTTATGCATTCCTCTCGCCAAGTCCTTGGTGTAGAGCTGGGCTGGACATATAGAATGGGCACCTGCCTATAGTTTGAACAAAAGGGATACGGGTTCGTTATCAGCCTTTGAAGCACAATTAACGTGAGTCAGCCTTCGAAAGTCACTCCTGCTGTGCTAATAAATCAGGTCTCTGAATCCACAAGGCTGAAGGCCAGAGAGCAGAATGTGACAAATCCGCAAAAGTCAGTGCCTCTCTACAAAGTCTGCCAGTGGAGAAGTTACCTGTCTTCCCTGGCGAGAGCCTTCTGCCACCAAACGCAGTGTCTAAACTACCACAAGGACGCCAAGGCTGCCCTACAGGTCAACTCCCACCAAATTAGACTCATGAATGCTCTTTACTGAAACACACCTAAATGACAAAAAGCAAGCTTTCAAACCCAACGTTTATTCTTAAAATTGGAGTTTTCCATATCCTTCATACATATTGTGGTTCTTATACATTATTTGGGGAAAAAAAATTTGTATATATTGGTGTTCTTATAAATCATTTTTCAGAATGAAAAAGCTTTGGAACCCTGTGCTCTAGACTAATCCATCTCATTTGAATTCAGCTCCTATTCCCCAGAACGACGATGGTACAGCTCAGGTGGAATTGTATTATTATGTGTCTGTCACACCTTGGGAGTTCGAGCAACCTTAGCATGGGGCCCCATTCTTCCTTTCTAACAAAGAGTAGCACAGGAAGAGCACGTCGTCACATGGCGAGAGGGACACTGTTGGGCATAAGATTATACAAGCTAATAAGCTAGCGCGTTACTGTTTCACAGACGCCGGCAGAGGACACAAGACTCCTGGGTCAAAGACAAAAGATGTTGCTACTCCCAGCACAGCAAGCAGCCTGAGTAGCAGCACATTTGCATCATGCTATCTGGCCCCCAGGTTCCACGTGGCAGCATAATAAGACGCAGATGGATGCTTCACATAGAGCGAGTCTGTGTCATAGCTGAGGAACCCCGAGCTTGAGAGAATCTACCACTTGTACAGCAAGCAGCAAGCCCTCCTTCAATTTGTCCTAAAGGGAGATATTACTTCATCCCTCAAGGGTGCTCACTGCAAACACGACTCTGAGATTTGGCCCAGGTAAAGAGAGGTCAGGGCCTTGCATTCTTGGCACACCCAACAAGACATGTAGGAGTGTAATGATTCCCAGATTTTTATTTCCCAGAGAAACAAACAGTATAGTGTTTAGAAAATGCATTAAAGGCAGCTCTTTAAAAAGTCATTTTCTCCTGGATCTTGCCCCTCACACTCTGATTTGATTTGGATCTGCCTTCTCAGGGAATAGAACACTGCATCTCTTGATTGAGCTGTAATAGTCATCCTACTTACCCCTCCACAGCAACCCCTACCTACGACATAGCTCCATGGATGTACAAGCCATGTCCCTGTGATTAGAGCACCTAACACAGTATCAGGGCTGTACCATGCGCTTAACAATTGCCTGTTGAAAGAATTAACGATTTAGACTATCTTATTGGAACCGAGGCTCTTGAACCTTGGCGAACCCTACTCCTCCAGTTATATCAGAATTTAGGAAATGACCATGCTGGCACCCTATGCAGCTCTATAAGGACACCAGACTGGAAAGATGCAGAATGCATTTGGAGACCGCTTTGAAGGCTTTTGCACCCTCCCCAAAAGCCGCTCCACTAACCAAATGCAGACTCTCAGCCAGTACACACTATCTGTCCTGATCTCTGCTGATTGAAAAGGTGGTTGGACACAGGGAGAGAGGGGCATCTTGGACAGGCAGGAAAACCAGCTACTGAATCTTTATTTCCAACGCTGGCTATTTTCAGCTGGGAGAAACTGAGTTTCAGGATAGCCTATTTGGAAGATCTGTTTTTTATGCCTATGAAAAATCATCTGGTTATTTTTCTGGGGAGGAGTGAAGGGAAAATTGTGGGCTAGAGTAAAGAACCTCATTTCCAGCAGAATTCCTTTCTATGTAACTACATCATTTCGGCCTTGGGCTCCTATTTTATTAAATGCCCCCAATGTCATGTTCCAGAGAAAGAGGGCTGTTTAAAGCTAGCCCTCCTGGCTTTCCTCAGCCACTCACTCTCCCAGGACATGACTCAGGACTCTTTTCTCTCCCAGCAATATCTGTTCTCCCGATCTCACTAGGAAATCCAGGCCAGCTGGGGATTTCAAGCTCCTTTATCTGCTACGATAATGAGTATCCCAGCATGCCATGCGGCCCCACTCTGCCAGCTCCCGGGCTGCCATAACAAGTAGAATAATAAATAGTTGCCATGTGGGGCTGTCACGGCACCCTCCAAAAGGAAGGGCAAACACAATGGCTTACCAAAAATACTCACCTGCCTCAACTTGAGATTTCTCATTCCCAGGCCAGCCTACCAGATACACACAATTCCCTCTCCTTTCAAAGAAGGTGATGTTAGGTGAATGGTCTTTCAAGCCAAGTCCTTAATTGTTTCTTTAATCAGTATTTTATTTTTATAATTGTAATGGATCTGGTGTCAACTCATTGTGGTAGGAGGGGACCTACTAGATAGAGAATAAAAAGCATGGATTTAGAATCAAAAGGCTTTGAATTTAATCTCCTTTCACATTCCTACTAGTTGGAGGACTTTGGCCAATGTGCCTTAACATTTCTGAGCTTCAGTTTTATTGCTATAAAATAAGACCAATAAATATATACCACAGGCCTGTTGGGAAAATTAAAATGAATAACTCATGAAAGGTATTTAATAAATGTTTGTTCCTTTCTCTAATGTTCTGTGACTTGATAAGGGTCAGAAGTACCAGGACCTACACATTGTTTCAAAACCTAGAAATATCAATAATAGAGTTGAATTTGAGTGTGAAAAGAATAGGGAAAATATTTGCAAATCACGATAAGGGACTACTGTCTAGAACATATAAAACACCCTTACAAGTCAATAATAAAAAGACAACTCAGTTAAAAAATAGGCAAAGAATCTGAACATATATTTCTCCAAAAAGGATATATCAATGTCCAATAAGCACATGAAAAAAATGCTCTCTACATCATTACTCATCATGAAAATGCAAAATCAAAACTACAAGACACCAATTTACAACCAACCACTTAATGAAAAAAAAAATAGATGATAACAAGCGTTGGTGAGGATATGGAGAAATTGGAACCCTCAACTGTTGCTGGGGAGTATAACATGGTGCAGCTGCTATGGAAAACGTATGACAGTTCCTCAAAGACCTACCGATTTCACTCCAAGGGATATACCCAAGAGAAATGAAGACATATGTTCACTCAAAAATTCACTCACAAATAATCAAAGCAGCATTATTCATGATAGACAAAAAGTAGAAACAACTCAAATGTCCCTCAATTGACGAATGAGTAAATAAAATCTGGTATGTCCATACAATGGAATATTATTCAGCCAGAAAAAGGAACGAAGTACTGGTGCATGCTACAGCATGGATGAACCTTGAAAACATTATGCTAAATAAATGAAGCCAGACACAGAAGACCACATACTGTATTACTCCATGTATATGAAATGTCCACGATAAGCAAAGTTATAGAGATAGAAAATAAATTAGTGGTTGCCTAGGGCTGCAGGAGGAGAAAGAGGATGAGGAGAGACTGCAAGTGAGTACAATATTTCTTTGGGGGGATGATAAAAATGTTCTAAAATTATATAGTGGTGATGGATGCACTACTCTGTGAATATACTAAAAATCACTGAAATGTGCGTTTCAAACAGTTGAATGTTATATGCACATTATATCTCAATGAAACTATTTTAAAAAAAAAAACTTACTCCAAAAGGATGTAAAGCACAGCATAGGGAGTATAGTCAATATATTGTAATAACTATGTCCAGTGCCAAGTGGGTATTAGGCTTATTGGGGATCACCTCATAAATTATATAAATGTCTAACCACTATGCTGTATACCTGAAACTAACATAAAATGATATTGAATGTCAAAAAATTAAAAGATGATAAAGTATAAAAAATAAATAGAACTTACCCAATGGGGCCAGGACTCGGTTAAACCCAACAGGGAGACCAGAACCACTGTTCAGAAAAAGATTTGCTATTCCTAAAACTGGGGAAAGTAACCTTAGTTCCCTTTGATTAGGACCCAAGGCAGCAACCAGGCCCTGGACCTGAACACATGTTTGTAAAAAAAAAAAAAAGAGGAGTCTATAAACTATAAATGAAGGTGATGGGAGAGAATGCATCAGTCCCTGTCAGATCACGTGACTCAACCTCACGTGCTCCCAGGCAGTTCCCAGCCAAGCTGGAGGCAGGAAGCCTGACTCTAAGGGATTTTCAGTTAGATCAGTAACTACAGAAAAACACAGCTATACCCTAATAATATGTTTTAGTCTATCATTATGAAGGTATATTGCCAAAGCAAGAGGAATGAAGTAATTTGATCTAAAAGTTTGTTAACTCAATTAAACGTTTTTAAATGTGTGGGGACTTCCATTTGTACTTTTGCCCCATCCCTGAAAATATTAAGGCTGACCTGGCCACTAGACACATGAGTGGCTGAGCTAGGCCTACAACCCCGTGCAAGCTCAAAACCCTAGATCAAGTCACCATGCTCTTCTAGAACCTAGATTTTAGAAATAACCTCCAAACTTGTCTAGTTCTTCTTCCCGCCACCACCCCCCGCCGAATCTGTTTTCTACCCGTGATTCTTTTAAAATATCAGCCAGATATGACTTCTTTTCTCAAAGGTCTGTAATGTCTAAAAGTCAGTGTCCTCGCAGTGGTGTCAGAAGTAGGGGCCTGGCCTTCCACAAACCCTCCATGACCTCCTGTCCTATACATCCTCACATCCTCACTCACCCACAACTGGCCTCCCTGATAATCCTCAAACACCTGGGGGCAGGCTCACCCTCAGAGCCTTGGAAATTGCTGTTCCTTCTGCTTTTAATGCTCTTCCCCCAGGTATCTACATGGCATGCCCCCTCACTGATTCCAAGTCCTTCCAAGTCTGACCACCTATTTAGAATCAAACTCTAGTACCCCTTCTTCCTTTCCTGCTTTATTTTTCTTTATACTACTGATGAGATTTAGTTTCTTATCTGTCTCCCCCTTTAGCCTGGAAGTTCCATAAAAGCACGTAATTCCACAAGGGCTTTTCTGTTCACTGCTATATCCACAGCACCTAGAGCAATACCTGGCATATAAAAGATGTTCAAGAAATCATGGAATGAATGAATGATTTTTTAACTCAAAGGTAACAGCTGTAACATCTAAAGGCTGTGCAGAGATTAAAGACCCAGCTAAATTGAGATTAGTTTCAGGGCTAAGCAATCAAGGAGAAGCTGAGATCTTGAAAGACAAGTGGGCAAGGGGAGTGCCCAGCAGTTTCCAATGCCACAGAGAAGGGCTGGGTGGGGCGAGATAGAGACTAAAATGATGAACAAACACAAGGATTTGGCTTGAAGATTTCCCTATGAAAACATGCTACAAAAATATAGATTTGGGGGTGAGGGGTGTTGTGACTATTAATCACTCTATCATTAATTTTTTCCAAAAGAATGTCTGTGCAACCTAAAAGTAATAATAACAATGAGTGTGTTACCGGTACATAACTTTTTTTTTTTTGTAACCACCTACAGCACCTGGTCTTCCTAGGTGGTCTCCCATCCAAGTACTAACCAGACCCGACCCTGCTTAGCTTCCAAGATCAGATGAGATCGGGCCCGTCCAGGGTGGCATGCCATAGATAACTTTTTCATCTTTCTATAAATGGTCTCTGAATGCCCAACTTTATGGAAATACGCTCAGATCAAGGGTGTGTATTTTATTATGGCGCCATGTAAATATTTATCTACTATGATCTCTGCAAAGTGTGACTGAGAACATTGAGAAATAATGATTGGGAAGCTCCAGTGTGTCAGCAATTAATCTAGCTGCTTTCTGCTTTCACACGATGGATAATGAAATCTTCAGAATGAGTAGCGAGGAGATTATTATTCCAACGTATGGCAGGAGGTCAGGTCCTGAAGTCACACAGTCTGGGTTTCCATTCCAGTCCTGCTTCTTACCAGCCATGTGGCCTCAGACTTGTTTTTAACCTCTCCGAGCCCTGTAATAACAGCATGTGCCTCAAAAGAATAGAGGGGGAATTAAATCAAAATCATATGTGTAAAGTTCTCAGTGTAGTTAGTAGCCAACAATAAGCTCTCAGAAAATATTTTGTTCCAACAATTAGTGAAAATATGAACCTGAAAAGCCTGGATAAGTGTTCTACCTAGGGCAAGAGAGTCAAGACTTGAACCCAGCTCTTCCATATTCTGACATAATACTTTCCCCATCACATCACAGTTATCTCACCACGATTTCTAGTGACAGGGATGCATCCTTGTTGAATGTGAAGGTTACACAGCAAGTTGAGAGGATTTTCTGTTCATGGTAATGTCAGGTAGGCTGTAGTCCTCCGGGACCTCTATAGAACTGGCAGATCCAAAGGATTCACTCACATGTCTTGTGCATTGGCAGGGATAGTGGAATGCCAGGCTTACTAGGGATGCTGGGACAGCCACAAAATATAGCACTAAGTCACCAAACCACCAATTCTTTAGGAAAAGTCCTATGCACAGAAAACACTCACGTTTCCACCACCATCTGTGTTTGCTTTATGGTAAGCACCTAAGATGTCACCTCCTTGAAATTAAGAATTAACCTGCCTTATTCATTGCTGGAGCCCCAGAACTATGCCTAGGACATGGCATAAACTTGATAAATATTTTTGGATAAAGGTAAAGAAGGGAGGGAGAGAAGGGAAGAATGAGTGGAGAAAAGAAGGAGCGAGGACCTGAGGAAAGTCCTTCCAGGAGCACATGTTGGCCCTGAAGAAGTAGAAGAAGGTCTTGATTTGGACTGTGATACCCTACCTCCTGTGGGTCCATTTTCCATGGAAACACAACCTAACGACCGTCTCCTCCCTTGCCTACTTTCAGAGAAAAGTAAAAGACAGTATCTCCAGTTCCACTCACAGTAACTGCCCCCTACCCTACCGCCACCATCATGTTCCCATCTCGTCAGTCAATCAAAGCAGAGAGCACCGGAGCCTGGCCAATCACCGTACAGCTTGACCTTGCCTATCCCGTGGGATTCACTCCCTAGACTCAGACTTGATTGCATCAGAATCTCTTGGGTAGAGCCTGTATCAGAAATTCTTAAAGGTCATCAGTTGATTCCAAAGAACAGCTAAGAAGCCTAGATTGAGAATGACAGTCACTTGTCTGGAGGACAGAGAACTCAACACACACACACACACACACACACACACACACACACACACTCAAAAATCTAGTTCTTAGAGCCCACAGTGAAGATTGTAGTTCCACTTATCTGAACCCCTCTTAGCATGCTGTAGCCATCCACCTCCTTCTTTGCATTTTAATATTAATTAGATTTGAACTTGTCATCGCTTCTGTCTGCTTATAAATTCCTGGAGTTCCTGGAGGAAAAGATTTCATCTTCTACCTCCACCCTCTAGCACCTAAGAGCACCTGGTAGTACTGATGCTCCACGGGTTGCTGACCATGTGAGCAAGTCAGCAGGCCACGGGAGGCGCTGGTTTGCAGTAAATCCTACAAGGTTGTTTCCTGCACAGCCTCTGCTTTTCTTCTCTGACTCCTTTTCCTTCGCTCTGACTCTGGACATTCCTAACCATTTCCTGGCTCTCTAGCAAAGTGAGAAGAACCCAATTTCTCAGCGTTCAATTGTGGCAACCCTGCTGAGAAGCTGTTGCTTTAAATAAATGCATCTGGCCATTTCAGACTTACAGTTGGACCCACCTCATCGTCGATAGCTGGATCGAATGGGCTCGAGAGGGAATGCGAAGGCCCAGACGCCCACAGAGGCAGCTAATAAGCCAAAGAGAAAGGAGAATGTCTAACCGAATGGGGAGCGATAAAGATCCTGCCCCAAATTGCCCATCGAAGACACAAAAATCAGTTTTGAATGGATTTGGACAGACAGTCCTGCCAGAACATTCCACTGGCGTCTAAGTACCAGCGGCAGACACACGGAGAACGTGTGTTGTTCAGCAAGACTGCCGTGGGCTGCCAGGGCTGCCAGGGAACTGACTACCTGCAGCTCGGGCCACTGGTCCCTAGCCCTTGGCACTCCTCCTCCTCCACTGAGACCTCTCAGGCTCTGAGTCACTATAATCCATCACTTCTTCCTCACCAAGGAACATGTCCACTTCTACCCTAAGGACAGTTGTTTCTTGTACTTTTTGTTTCCTATCCAGCAGAAAAAAACAAGTGGAGATGCCACATTCAGGCCCATTGAGGCCCTGGGTCAGCATGTGACTCAGGTAAAGCTTTCGGCTTTAAAGCCCCACGAAAACTAAGGAAACAGCTTTGTTCCTCTCTCCCCCGTTCCTGTAGCTTGTTAGCTACCGGCCCCAGAAGAAATGCCCCTACTTCCACCCTCCTGTGTGAATGACAGGAGCATCTCTATGCAAGGGACGGCAAATACGTTTGCTCTCCGATGCCAACTCCCTCCAATAGATTGATAATGCCTGCTAGGGGCATGGCCCTGCCCAGGATCAGTGGGCAAATCACAGTCGATTAGTGATGCCTGCCACGTGCCTGTTAAGAAGACTTGTAGAGTGTCCACCTTGTTTTTATCAACCTCTAGTGGAAGATCAAAGCTCACCATTAAGAGAGAAGGAATTCTCCCCACCCCTCCCTCCCCCCACCCCCGGATCAAGCACACAGCTGCCAAAGTAGGTGGCGTAGCTTGGGTGGGAGGTGGAAGCAGAGATAGTCCTCTTCCATCGGATGGGTGTTTTCTCTGTTTCCTTAGTAACTGAGGAAGTGAGATAACCTCTTAGCTGGGGGCATCCTGCATCTCAGAGGACAAAGGCAAGGAGGAGGAAGAAGACAAGGCATGTGGCTCTGGGAAAATGAGCAAAGGGAATGCTCCAGACTGCCCAGTCTGAAAGAAGCCGGAGAAGAACAAGGGCCAAAGCACCAGAGAGAAATAACGAGCATCACCACATCCCTTTGCATAGACATCCCTGGGGTCCTAGGCTGGATGGGGGTGGATGAGGATTGAGGAAATTGTGAGAATGTCGCAGTTTTTGTCATCTCTCCTCTGTCATAAACTTGTCAGTGAGGAAGGGTCGTATTGCAAAGAAGGAAATAGAAAGAGCATTTTATCTGTGTTGGTGTTGAGGGTAGGATATAGTATTTTTAACCTGTTTTTCTTTTTTATGCAAATCATCCAGAAAAATATAGAGTAATTGCTGAAGAAAGCCTTGTTATGTAAAAGTCCAACCAAAAAAAAAAAAAAAAACTTTGGAGCCACAGTGGAGATTGTAGCTGGCCCTGCATTCACAAAGCAGATTCTGTTTTGCTTGTTGGTTGGCTTGCTGTCAGCTTTTTAAAAACAAAAACAATAGCAAGAAGGCTGAATTGCAGTTAAGTTCGATGCTATCTAATAACGTTGGACCTATTCCTACAACCTCCCTGCTTGTCCGTGTCTGAGTAAAAATGAAAGTGTGTTATCTAGGCTAGGAAGAAAGCATGCATTTCCATGATCACATCAGCAGATTAGCAAGACTCCAAGAGGAGGCTCGAAGGAGCAGAGACGCAGTGCCCACCTTTCAGCTGGGGTGGGGGTGGTGTGGAGACAAGTGGGGCAGTGAAGAGAGCCAGAATGGTCTCAAGGAGTCGGGCATGTCAGGGTGGGCTCTTCTGAAAACAGGGGACAACAAGGGGACAATGAGTGGTAGGCTAGATGAGGAAGGGGCAAGACTGACCAAAAGTTCTGAAAGGGGGAATCCAGACATGCCAGTCGGGTGGCACCTAAGTCTCCATCTTATTTGGAACCAACCAACAGCCAGTTCCTCAGCTTGCCTCTGCCACATTCCCCTGTAATCATTGCTATTGAAAGTAACCACTCTTGGGGTGGCTTGTTAAAAAGATGTTGACTTGTTGTCTCTTCATCAGAGATACTTTTTCTTATTAATTACACACACACACACACACACACACACACACACACACACACACGGGATATTTAACCCAATCAGATCCTATAGAAAGATCTCTTTGAGCATTAAATGTTCAACCTGGGGCTTATGGGCTTCGACAGACTCCTGAAAGTTCTGATGAGAGTTTGCCGAGAATTTTCATAAGGTTTTGCCATGATTTTGCTTTCCTTCCATCAGGCATTTCCTACCTTGTGAATGGAAAAATCTTAGCTTCTGTATTTAGAAACTTAACACCAAAAAGAAAAAAAAAAAGGCCTTTCACATGTGAAAGACAGAAAAAAAAAAAAACAAAACAGAAAACCACCCTTGAGCAGCCCTAAGCTCTTTGGTCAGTCAGCCAGTCAGTAGGGTTTGTTAACCATGAGGCGTTCTCTCGCTCACACTGAGCAAGGCACACGCAGAGGACCTGAAGGCTTGGCCCCTGAGCGTGACAGGCAAATTTCCTTCATTCGGCACAAATGCACTGAGTGCTCCCTCTAAGCAAGGCATTGCACCGTGCTTTTCTAGAGGAAAAAGAAGTTCTGTTGGGCAAAGCCTCTATTTTAAAAAATATACACAAATAACTACAGGAAGAACATAGTAGGAGTTAAAGGAGAGGTTTAGAGGAAGTGCTTGGACCCAAGAGTTAAGGAGAGGATGGGCATGTAGCCGAGGTAACCGAAAGAGACTGCATGAGGAGATGGTAGTGGAGGTGAGCATGGAAGAAGTGGCTCCTTGGAGTAGGTTTCACTCAGAAACAGGGCAGAAAGGTGAGGTGGTGAATGACAGGAGCGAGGATGCCTGGGTTCCAAACAGCTCCACCGCCGACCAACGAACTCTGTGAGACCCTTGAATAAGTTTACTTATGTTTCTGAGTCTCGGTTTTTCTCAAGAATATCTACCTACCT
This sequence comes from Eonycteris spelaea, assembly GCA_003508835.1. Lineage (NCBI taxonomy): Eukaryota > Metazoa > Chordata > Mammalia > Chiroptera > Pteropodidae > Eonycteris > Eonycteris spelaea. The sequence continues at coordinate 6,061,462 of PUFA01000023.1, forward strand.
CTTAGGGATAGTAAAGGATTAAGACAGTTGACTTATGAAAAATAAAGTAAAAAAAGAAAAAGGAGGTAACTGATGAAACAAATGAAAAATGCGGCATAGAAAGTACTCAAGAAATGGTACCCCATAATTTATTATTTTCTTTTTTAAAGATGGGGTTTGTGAGGGCTGTAAAGGATGGTGGATGGGAAGTCTTGATCGGACAGTGGGGACATGCTGGGTCCGAGGTATGGAATGAGATCTGTTGCCAAAAGTCCCATGCCGAATGAGATGACTCAGAAGGACCATCTCACAGCATCCGAGTCAAATGGAGCTAAGCCATTGTCACGACACGGGGGCCTCTCACAGGATAAACAGAAAGGTCCTTTGGCCTTTTTAAAAATTTTAAGTGCCCTGTTTGAAGTTAAGATTTGGGGAACCGAATGTGCATCTCTAAGAGCAATGAACACTACAGAGTGAGACTGGGAGTGCTCACCACAAGGCTGTCATTTGGTGAGTGCCTTCAGGAAGTGCACTAGTAGCCTGTGCCAAATTGGAGCCCAAGACAAAAAGGAAAAATCAGTATCGCTGATTCTGTCTTTGTTTAAATTTTAATATTTTGTTCATCATAAGTTTTTTACATTAATTTTGATTGTTTTTTAAGTATTGCATTAAAATTGCTTCATGGCACCCCTTTAAATTTTGTACCACCCTAGTCCCAGTCCCAGTGGTCACCAGAGACAGCCCATCGTTGACAGCAGCTCATCAGAAACCCACATTCCATCATCCCTGTAGAACTGTCTATGCTACCAAGGGCCCAAAAGAAAACTTCGATAATTAGACTTTCCAGACCCTTAATAATAACCCTGGCCTGCCCACAGACATAGAGTTTATAAGGTACTTCCACGTAACCTCAGTTGTCCTCACAGTAACTTGGAGAAGGAGTGATACCTCACTTTGCTGGTAAACTCTGAGGCTTTTCCTTGGTAGGAAACTAACCTTTTCAAGATGATTTTGAGCAGGACCACCGTAGAGCTAATCTCTCTGTAACTCAGTGTCTAACCCAAGAGTCAGACCACATACCTTCAAATCCTGAGTCCACTGTTTCCTGGAGGGCTATGTGACCTTGAGCAAATTACTGAAATCTTACTTGCAAAATAGAAATAAGAATAATTGATTTGTTATGAGGATTAAATAAGGTTATCTACGTAAAGCACTTAGTGTTTGGCATGGAATAAGTGCTTAATAAATGTTAACCATTGTTATTGCATATGTAGTATAGACCTAGAAATCTTCACAGAGAGGAATGGGATGCCACAGCAGGCTTTCAGGATAAACTTTTGGTAGGGGGCACCTTTCAGTGACCATCAAATCACCCCTGGAAGAAACTTCACCAGAATCCATTATCAGAAAAATTATCTGAAGCCTGGAAATAGACAAAAGAGACAGACTACTGAGTGTTCTTTCTGTGCAGTGCTGGTCTTGACTTTCTACTTCCCGGGCTGGTTTACCACTCTGTAAGAGCAGAGGTGGACTCGTAGAATTTCGTCTGGCAGAGATGCAAATAATTTAACTCTGGAGGAGCAGATACCCCATAGATTGCTATGTATGGGCCTGTTGGACTTGAACCTAGCAATCTATTAAATTGCATATATATGCACAATTATGTATAGTATAATATATAATTATATGTAACATACAATTACATTATATATAATTATATTATTTTTCACATTATATATAATTTTTATATTTTATATTATATATTACATATATTTGCATGTATATGTATATAATTACATACCTATTATGTATAATTAAATATATATAATTAATATATATACAATGAGTGTGTGTATGTGTGTATCCCTAGCTTCTCAAATGCTCTTTGGACAGGTTTCGACATATTATTGGTTCTCTAATTAATTAATGCGTGGAATAAAATCTTTGACTTGTATTCCTCTTGTATTTGCATAAGTCTTTTTTGTTTGTTTGTTTTTAGAGTCTTGCTTTCTAACCTTTTGAAAAATCATACTTTTATACCATGTACAGAGACAAAGGCTTTTTCTCTGGGGTTCCCAACGAGGCCTTTAAGGAAGCCATGTGATTTCTGGCTGAACAAAGACATTCCAGCAACAACACCTTTCAAACCGAAGCTGGCTACTGAGCGGCCCTGAGCCTCGCCCCCTGCCCCAGGCACAGACAGCATGGGGGTTTTAGGACTTCATTCCCAAGCCAGAGGCATGTGGGGCCACTAAGGAACTTTCCTCCCCTGCTTCCAGACAAGGTTTGGGGTCAGAGCAAAGGCTGGAGCAGCCCTCTGGGGTTGACCAATTATTTGGCAAAGGGCAGAGATAACATTCCTGCACATTTCCTCATATTGTCCTGCCTGGCTCTGAGTGCTCCCAGATGAGATAACGTAGACATGAGTGACAAGGAAAGGATGGAATACCTGGGCCTCTCCCTACACACCTCCCAGTCATTCTTACTGTTTTACCTCTCAGCCACTCAAGATGGATGTGACCCTGCCTCACCTTCTCATTCTGCTGCTTTCTGACAAAAGCTAGAATTACAAAGTCTTTTACCTCCTCAGAATCCCAATGGAAATCCCCTTTCACTGGGGTCAGAATAAAACCTCAGCGTTGCCCAGGTAGCTTGCAGCAATGAGCAGCTAGCTGCCTTACGGTATGAACTCTTGTGGCTCCCAGGGCAGAGCTTCAGAGGGGGCCACATTCTTGTATCCTTTTCTCTCAGCCCAGCCCTCAACCTGCTGGTGGGGTGAGAGATTTAAGAGATTTGATGAGAGAGACTTAAGATATAGTTTGGGTAGAAGTCTCAGAACTTGTTGATTAATTGGATATGTGGGATTAGAGAAAGGGAGGAATCAAGATTGTATTAGTCAGGGTTCTCCAGAGAAACAGAACCAATAGGATAGATGTAGATACAAACACGGACACACACACATATAGACACATACGGATACGTAGAAAGAGATGTATTATAAGGCATTGCTCCTGCGATTACGGAGGCTAAGAAATCCCACAATCTGCCATCGCCAAGCTGGAGACCCAGGAAAGTTGGTGGTGTAGCTCAAAGGCCTGAGAGCCAGAGAGCCAGTGGTATCGATTCCAGTCCAAGTCTGAAGGCCTGAGAACCAGGAGTGCCAAGGGCAAGAGAAGTCAGTGTTGCAGCTAAAGAAATCAGGCAGAGAGCAAAGGCAATCTTCCTCCATCTCTCGTTCTATTCAGACCCTCAATGGATTGGATGATGCCCACCCACACCAGGAAGGGCCATTTGCTTTACTCAGCCCACCAATTCACATGTTGATCTCTTTCCAAAACATCTACACAGACACATACAGAAATCATATTTAACTAGATATCTGGGCATCCTTTGGCCCAGTTAAGCTGGCACATGTAATTAACTATCACAAAGATATATAGGTTTTTAATTTAAATAACTGGTGCATGGTAGTGGCATTTACTGAGATGGAGAAGACAGGAGAATAGATTTGGAAGTAAGAGAATTGAAAGAGAAGAAAGGGTGAATCCTGTTACATTTGGGAGTCTTTGGTACAATGTGGGTAGAATTAAATAGAAGGCATGTTAGATTCATCTCATCAACCCATTTAGTAGCTTTTCTCTGCTACTAAAATCTTTGCATTTTAGAAGATCCATTTGCCTTTTCCTCACCTCACAGGCAGCTGAGTGTATAAGTTGATAATCACCATAGAGTCACATTTAAAATTGCACAGTTAGCATGTTTCACCAAATTTCCTCTGGAATCCTGGTGGTTTGCTCATTTATAAAGGACACCATCTTGTGCCTTACACCCGGAGATATCAGCTTCTTTGGATAGTGTAGTATAACACTTTGCTTTAATCAATTTCTTTTCCCTAGTGTTGTTTTGAGTCTATTTATTTGTACTAAAATTAAATTGTTTTAAACTTTAGTATCATGATTGTAATTCAGGAACAAAGCCTTTATTGCACTCTGTGTAATGAATTAATGAAAGTGATTAAACGAACATATTATGTAACATAATTGATGAAGGGTAATGCTTTGTTAGGCTAAGTCAGCAAATGAAGTGATTTTGTCTGTTTTGATGGGATTTGGTAATTGTTTTAGGGGTTTGGGTTTTTGTTTGTTTGTTTTTTTGTTTTTAACAAGAGGGAGATCAATTTGAGGGCTTGCAATTAAATAAATTTTTCCCACTAAAAGTAATAGTGTATTTTAATTTTGGATGATGTGCCCTATTATGAGGGCTTTTAAGAAAAGAATTGCTCTCATAAAGTGGAGAGAACAGTATTGGCTGTCAGAGGGTGTCAGTAAGGGGAGCCTGTGGGTCAGGTCCCTTAGGTCTGTGTCACACCCTTGCTCTCCCTACTTCATATTAAAGATGTCACTTTAACTCCCAAAATACTGAGCCTCATGACAGCTATGCCTTGTGAGCCATGACACCAACTCTATCCCTAGACTCTAAGGTCCCAGGAGTCTCATGGCAAGGAATGGGGTTTCATACAATGGATCATTCCAACACAGTGTCAGTGAGTACTTGCTGTTATCATTCAAAAGAAGGAGAGGAAAAGTTACATATTTAGATGCATAGGTAGATATGGATGGCATAAATATTTATGAATAGAAAAAAAAGACTAAAGGAAAAAAAACAAAATATTGACAGAAGTTATTCTGTGTAATAGGCTGGCACTTCCTTTTTTCAATTTTTTTCATTGCTTTTCAATATTTCCTACAAACATTTATTCATTCAATGAATGTATTTGGCATGCTTACCACACATTGGGCACCATGCTAGGCCCTAGAGTATCTAAAGGTAATAGAAAGGGTGTGAAGGATGATAGGCATCCCTGCCCCAAGAGCTGACATCCAAAGTGGACAGAGAGGGACAAAGGGAAGGTGCAGTGCAACTTCAAGGCCATCATCAATATCATATACATCACAGACACCTGTATTTAGTGGAGTTTCCCTGCGATGGAAGTATAGAGTCTTGAAAAGGGGATGTTTTCAAATTCACATAAAACTGTCAAATGGGATATGAGTGACCATGAACAATTACAATTGCAGTATGATATGTGTAGTGAGAAAAAAAAAACCAGTATTGTGTAAGCACCTCTGACGGCAGTCTCTGTGAGTAAGAGAAGGCTTCTCACAGGAAGTAAGATTTGGGGCAAAAAGGAAAGGCAAGATTCACTATTACTTTTGTAACCAGAATAAAACAAAGTTGTAGAGAGAGAGGATTGTAAACCAACAAGGTCCTTGCAATCTGTGAGGCCAACCAAGGGTTACGTCACCTCCACAAATCCTCCTAAGAATGGGAAGTAGGAACTGATTAGAGAACAATGCGGGTGTTGTAATGTAAATGATTTTAGCAGTCTGTGTAGAGTAGGGGTTACCCTATGGAAATGCAAATGATTATAGTAGGATGTGGAGGTTGGGTGGGGATTATCTCATTTTAGCCAGCAAATGTATGCTCTTGTATAAAAGCAATTTGCAAAAATAAAATCATTCTCTATTCCATCCTCACTGGATAGTAGACCTCCTGATCCCAGTTTTCTGTCTTTTTTCTTTTCTCAATCTCCCACCGTTCTCACTCAGGATTATTTTCCAGGGCTGCGCTGGACGTGGCAGGATTTACCATTTACTAGTCCCTGCACAAAGCATTTTAAAAATAGTATTGGCTGTTATTGAATGATCAGCAACTGAATACAGAATGAGAAAGAAAGAAGGTGGGGAGGAAGGGAAGAAGGGAAGGAGGAGGGAAGGAGGGAGGGAGAGAAGGAAGGAAGGAAGGAAGGAAGGAAGGAAGGAAGGAAGGAAGGAAGGAAGGAAGAAACATGAAGAACAGAATATTCAATTTAAAAAAAGAATAAAGATCAAATGATGACTGGTTCATTCTACCTCCACTTGGAGGAAGAATTGAAAAAAACAATTGCCTGACTCTCAGTCCATAGTTCTTCCTTAGGGCCCTTGCTGCTCCAACTGTGGTCCAAGGACTGGCAGCATCAGCTTCACCCAGAACTTGCTAGAAATTCAGAATTTCAGGCCCCATCACTGACCCACTGAATCAGAATCAGCAATCTAACCCAAACGGCAATTTAACACCCGTGATTTGTGCGCATGTTGAAGGTTGAGAGGTGCTATCTATGCTTGTGATTGACAATCTCAGCTGCACATTAGAATTGCCAGGGAATTTATACAAATCTAATTGCCCCCAGATAGCTTGGTGGTTAAAAGCACAAGTCCCAAATCTAATTTCCAGGTTCTCTAGTTTATTAACTGCATGACCTCGGGCTAGGTTCATGACCTTTAGGTGCCTTGGTTTCCTCATCTGTGTGGTAGGCAGCTATTGACCTGGTCCCCAGGGGTTCTTGTTTCCTGGTATTCACACGCTTGCATAATCCCACCCCCCTGACTGTGGGCTGAACCCGAGGTTTGCTTCTAATAAATAGAATACGGCAGGAGAGATAGGAAGTCATTTCCAAGATGAGGTAAGAAACGATGGTGACTTCCATCTTGCTCACAGCCTCTCTCTCTGACTCCCCATTTGCTTGCGTTGATAAAGGAAATCGCTGTGATGTGAGGTGCCCTATAGAGACCCACGTGCCAAGGAACTGAGGCCCTGAGTCCAACAGCCACAAGGAACTAAATCCTGTCAATAGCTAGTAACTTAACTCAGACATGAGTCTTTCCCAAGTCTAACCTTTAGATCACTGCAGCCCTGGTTGACAACTTGATTATACAGACTTACGAGACCCTGAGTTCAAGGGCCAGCTGAGCCGCACCTGAATGCTTGATCCACAAACACTCTGAGAAAATAAATATTGCTTTGAGCCACTGAATTTTGGCTACACAGTAACAGAAAACTAATGCAATCTATAAAATAACCGTGGTGGTAGCGTCCACTGCTTAGAGTTATTGCAAGATTAAATAATTCCCCAAAAGTGCTTAGAATAAGACCTGGCGTATAATAAGTATTGTTCACATTTTATTATTAGATATTATTAGAGAGGCATTAATGCCCTTGGTACCTACTAAAGAATGTGAGTACTTTCTCTATTACCAAGTGGCCCCAGCCTCCTCTGCTTCCTGGAAGTTTCTCTACCTTCCTTGTCAGTTGACTGCCACTCCAAGGTGGTTTCAGTGTGTCTGCTTCTGGCAGTTCCTCCTCACCCTGAAAACACTATTTAAAAAATCAGCTATTTCTAATCTGCTGTAGACTGGGAACACTGGTAAATAAACTTGTTTTAATTGTGACTAAACTAAAATAAATAGGCTCTGATTTAGGGTCTCAGGAGTTTTCCAATGAGTACAATTAAAGGTTGTTTTTGTATTCTTCAATACAAGGGTTTGTTACCGTCCTTTTTGATGCTCAAAGGTTCTTCTTGTTGCTTCTAGTTTCTTGGCTGTTTTCTACTCTGTTGAAGCCACTAGCTTTAGAAGACCTCTCTGAATTTCTACCAATGAATATATTCTACATCAACTACGTCATTTATCACACCTCCGATTTTATTCATCCCCAAGCTCAAATTTCTCTTATCTCTATCCAGAATTAATTTATTTCAGTCAAAAATATCCTTTGTTTTTAATGCTTCAGTTTAATCAAGTTTAATTTCTGTCATTTGCTATCAAGAGTCCTAATTTATACAGGGATTAAGGGAGACTAGCTTGAGGAAGAAAAGATTAAATGAAGATTAGAAGATACATTTTGATGTAAATGCGTGTGGGAGAAGGGGGATTGGAAGATGGTTTAAGCAGAAGGAATATCTAGTGTGACTTCCCCAAGGTAGGAGGGAGCAAGGCAAGTTTGAGGAACAGAAGGGAAATTGGTGTGGCTGGAATGCCATGCATAAGGCAAAAGTACACTGGATGTGTCAGGGGCCATAGCATCCTGGCCTTACACACTGGCAAGGAGTTTGGGTTTCAGTCTAAGGGCAAAGACACAACACTACTGGATTTTAAGTCAGAGTTTAGCAAACTACAGCCCTGAGCCAAATCTGGCTCTCTGCCTGTTTTGGTAAATACATTTGTATTAGAACATATTCACGGCAATTCATTTACACAATGGCAGGGGTAAGTAAATGAAACAGAGATCACATAGCCTGCAATAAGCCTAGAATATTTACTATTTGAGCCTTTAGAGAAAGAGTAATGGACCCTTGTTTTACACTAGTTTGGTTCCATGATCAGACGTACGTTCTATGCAGATTCTGGCTGCTGGTGGAGAATGTGTAAGGGCAGCATCCCCCAACATGTTTCCCTGCCTTTACATCCAGTTAGGGCTAGAGCATGGTGAAATATCCTTGTGTAAGAAAGAGCGGGGGTGGGGAATGCAATTAGCATTAATATGATGGTTAGGTGACGGGCCAGGGGATGGAGGGAGCAATGGGCAGGAGGTGGGGGAGGGAATCATTTTATGAACTATATAGATGTCTAACCAATGTACTGTATACTTGAAACTAATTTAAATAAATAAATTTTTAAAAAAGAGAAAGAAAGAGTAGGAGGAAGACAAAGGAGAGGCCAAGGCCAATGTTCTGGATGATCCACAGACAGGTAAATTGGATGCTCTTTTTAACAAACAAAGAACATTTTAGAGAATAAGAGAGAAGAACTAGAAACACACTTTTTTTCTCTCTCATTGGTATATCAAAAATGTGGAGCAAATACATAAATTTAGATTGGGTCAATAGTTTAAAACAAAACGAAAACGAAAACAAAAAAGCCACTCCTTCCAGCCTGACATCTGTATGGCATCTCTGCCTGCAGAGGATTCCTGGAGTGGTAAAGCCTGAGAACGTTGTTCTTCTGTAATCAAAGGGAGGAAACACCAAAATGAAAAAGACTTCCCTGGTTTCAAAATGCACATTCGCTTAGATCTTTCTTGGGTTTACTTAGGAGCAGCGTTTGCTAGTAAGTAAACAATAATTATTCTCTAACTTTGGTTGGGAGTAGGGAGGGTAAGATCGAAAATATGAAGCCAAGGGAAGTTGCTGCTTCGGGATAGCTGGCAGAGACCCAAAGTACAACGTTGTCTACACACTCTCGAATCAGTGTGAGACTCGAAAGAGAACTATGTGCTGGCAGCACGGGCTGGCCCGCCTTGCCAGAGCAGAATTAAAACCATACCTCTACCTCATGCGGACATCACCCACTGGAAGGATGTTCTCATAAATCCCAGCCTTGGAGCCCATCTCCTGTGCAACTCCCTCCCTGTTCCCCTTCTTGTTCACTCCTCAAACCAGAGGAACTTAATAAAAACAGAAGGAACACATCTCTCCAGAGCTTTTCTGAGCTGAAAGAAGGGGGAACGAAAAAGACACAGAGGATGAAGACGACCACTCTGGTCACTTCTGATCAGGTCCCAGGGGACTCCACCATTGTGGCCCATTTGATCTGGGCCACACTGTGGGGTGTAAAGTCCACAGAGGTTGGGGGTTGACCCCATAGTGCCTACAGCCACAGGAGACCCCAGATCTGACTGCCCTTTCCCTGAGCTACTCTTCCCAGTACCGAGCCAAGGAATTCCAGGTTGATTAATGAAACTCTGACCTCAATCCAAGAAACTCCCAAATTAGCCCAGGGAGAACACAAATAACTATACCCTATACTTGCATTGAAAACCAAGGATGAATCACAGCTACAGAAGTGCAGAAAGGAGTTTTTTGTCCTGGGACAGATCCCGCTGTGTCCTTTGGGAGGCCCTGAACTCGATATGCAAGGCTTTCCTTAAATCTGACTCCTCAACTCTCCCAGCTTTTTCCCTCTCACTCTGTACACAAACACTGTCAGACAAATTTGTCCCACGTGCATGCCATAGGCACCCTGGCTCCTATCACTGCACCAACTAGAATGTACTTCATCCTCGTCTGGTCCTGCCACATTCAGGAAAACACTTTCGTGGAAAACGGAAACTACTGATAGACCCCCAAAGAGGAAGAGACCCTGCATAAAGCTAGAACTAGCTTTCAAGACAGTGGGCGACCAGAAATTTCATTTGGTAAATACAGTGGGGTATGTTTTTCCAAAGCACTTTTGCTTCGTGTGTTATCTCAAAAGAAACATACTGTTAAGTCTTTTTTTCTCAGCCTACCTATGATGGTAGAAATTGGTTGTCTTTTCTAAACATTTTTTTTTTAATTTACCTTCTTCCTGGTAATATCATTGCGCCACAAAGGTAGTAACAGAAGAAGGTTGTTTCTAAAATGCAGCTGCAAGTCAAGATTTAGGACAGTATTTTAGTTCACTCCAAAGTTCAAGGATAAATTGACTTACTTAATAAAAATTAAACCTTAGTTGGGAAAAGTCAGGTGATAAGCTATTTGGAGTGTCTCCACCACAAGAAAATAAAGAGTCAGAAAATTTCTCTGTTGACATTTATGTATTTGTCTGACTGAACTTTCTATAAAGTTAACGTTCCATTTGGAGTTCTGGTTAAAGTTCCACTGAGAAAAACGAAAGTAACTTTATAACATTAGCCCTAGATGGGCAGCATTCACAACCAATTAGAAATGTTGCTTGAAGCAAGTACCTAGGCCTTTCTTGTGATTGGTTGTGAGCACCTCTCCCTCCCTCTATCCTGAAATATGCTCTTCTCTTGAGCTCCACCTCCTAGAGTTCCTTCTACCATTCTGGCCTCTTCTTCTATTCTACTGTGTAGACTCATTCACTTCTACCCAACCATTAAACAACTCTACTCTGGGCCAAGCCAAGGTTTGCCAGCAGCTACCAGAAGCTGGAAGAGAGACATGGAGTGGATTCTCCCTCAGAGCATCTAGAGGGAACCAACTCTGCTAACACCTGGATTTTGGAATTCCAGCCTCCTGAACTGTGAGAGAATACATTTCTGCTGTTTAAACTGTCAGGTCTGTGGTAATTTGTTATGGCAGCTCTAAAAAATTAATACAGCACCCGAGCATGTCTCTAAGCTCTCTGGCCTCTCTCTCAGTTCCAGACAAATATCTATAACTATCAACTTTATATCTCAGAGGAACCTAAATTCAACACGTCCCTGGATTAATGCAACATCTTAGCTACCTGTATTAGTCTGGGTTCTCCAGAGAAACAGAACCAATAGAATGTGTGTGTGTGTGTATGTGTGTGTGTATAGTTATATATATAGTTATATATATAGTTATATAGTTATAGTTATAGTTACATAGTTATATAGCTATATAGTTATATAGTTATATGTCAGAGGAATTGCCTCATGTGGTTTTGGAAGCTGAGAAGTCCCACAGTCTGCTCTCTGCAAGCTGAAGAGTGAGGAAAGCCAGTGTTATAATTTAGTCTGAATCCAGAGCCCTGAGAACTGTGGGGTCACTGGTGTAAGTGCCAGAGTCTGAAGGCACAAGAACCAGGAGCTTTTGATGTTCAAGGTCAGGAGAAGATGGACATCCCAGCTCAAGATGAGAGAATTTGCCCTTCCTCACATTTTTGTTCCATTTGGGCCCCCAATAGATTGGATGGTGCCCACCCACATTGATGAAAACAGATCTCTTTACTCAGTCTACTGAAACAAATGCTAATCTTTTCCAGATACATCCTCACAGACACACCCAGAAATAATGTTTTACTAGCTATCTGAGCATCCCTTAGTCTAGTCAAGTTGATACTTAAAATTAATCATCATAAATCCACTCCTTGTCAACTCAACATCTCATGCATCTCTTTAACCCATATTTAATCTCCAAACAAGGACATGAACAAGGTCATAATTCTTCCTCACATGATACAATTATCCTGCATACAACCAAAAAGGAACTAACTCCTTCCTCAGAAGAGGTATCTCCTTGAGTAATGTTTACTCTGCTCCTTGATATCCTATCATTTATATACTGTTATATAAAGTCAATGCATCTTATGTTACATAAGAAAAGAAAGAAAAAAAAGGTATTTGCTTAATATGTGTATATAGACACACGAATGTGTTTACAACAAAATAAAGAGGAAAACTCATCACAATCATAGTCCTTGTTTCTGTAATAGTCACTTGAATATAGCTGGCCTTTATAATGACCGTCTTCTAGTACACATTCTGTATTCGCATTGCCTCCAGCTGGTCATGTTTCCTTACCAGGTGGAGTGACCCAAACCTTCATTCCCAAAGGACATGGTCATTAGAAGTCCTGCCTGGATTGGGTTGTTGTAGTTTTCTATTAACCTCAATCATAGAGGATGATAATACTGAGAGACACTCTAAGGGACCTCCTGTATTACAGGTACACTCTTCTTACCTCCATTGTGGAGTAGTAGTCCAATTTCTCCTTGGTGATTGGGATCAATTACCAAATCAGCACAGTAACTCCCTTCCCTGCCTGTTGATTCAGAGGTATGAGAAGGCTAAGGTGGCCAGGCAACAGTCTTAGCTTCCAGTTCAATGGAATCATTGTTATACCTCTCGATGGAAGCATTCCTCCCTCTGCGACTAAGACCTATAGGCCAGCAGAGCATAAAGTCACAAGAACAGGAATCAAAAAAATTTTCTAGTGGGTTTCTCAGGGTAATAGTGAGGGGTGTCACTCCCATTTCCACGCCTTCATTGCTGGACCCGTGAATCATGCCTTTAGTAGAAACAGCACTATATATTCAGTGCTGACTCAGAGCATGCGCAGCCTTCTGGAGAACCTGTCCCAGCCTTCCAAGGCATTGCCACCTAACCTGAATCTGCACTGTAACTGTGTCTTCAAAAGGCTATTCCTCCATTCTACCAAGCTAGCTGCTTCGGGACAGTGGGGAACACAGTAAGACCAGTGGAGTCCATGAACGTGCGCCCATTGCCGCACTTCTTTTGCTGTGAAAAGAGCTCCTTGAGCCAAAGCAATGCTGGGTGGAATACTATGATGATGGCCAAGGCATTCTGCAAGTCCACAGATAGTTTTGCCAGAAGCATTATGTGCAGGGCAGAAAAATCCTTATATAGAGTGTCTATTCCAGTAAGGACAAAAGCAGCCCCTTCCTCAATAGAAGCAGTCCAAGGTAACCGACCTGCCACCCAGGGGACTAATGCCCTGCTGAGGGCTCATGCTTCCTGGCTACTCGCAGAAGGTCATCTTACAACCAAAGACTCTGCCAATAAAATGGCAATAATGTTATGCTCTCCCTGACAGCAGTGACTGTGGTGGGTTTTTTTTCCTGTATCTTCAAGATCTATTTTAGAGCCGGTCTCATAGTAAAGGCTTATATGTGTTTATTGATGCAATGTTCAGATGTCTTTAAATACCAGCTATTGTCACTTGACAAAGATTTTAACTTAGGGCTGCAGTCAATATGCAGTACTATTTCTATGTGGTATTTTGAGCTTCTAACAGCCAAATTGCCTGATTTTCCTCTAGAGAGTTTCTCCTCCCTCACTCTCACTCTTTGTGCTTTGGATGGAATATGGGACTGGGTGTCCACCTCTGGCTATAATATTGACCTGTGACCCAAACCTGGCCAATCAAAACATCACACCCTATTGGACATATTGAGTGGCACTATGATCGGCGATGGGTATGTGATCCAACCCATGGCAATCAGTCAGTCCAGTGAAACTAATTGGGAGATCTGGTTTGAACAGCCATTAAAGAGTTGGCGAGAGCTGGACTTCTTTCCACTGGTCTTGGGGAAGTGAGGTTGCAAGCCAGGAGTGGCCTGACATCATCAGAGGAGAAGGACTCTGACAATGACGTGAACCCAAAGGAATATGAACAAGAGGAGGAAAAGACCAGGACTTGATGACATTTTTGGAGCCTCTAGATCTAGCTGTACTTGAACTCACCTTGCTCAGAACTTCCACCATGTGACATTATAAACTTTTTTTTTTTTTAATTAAACTAGCTTGAGTTGTGTTTTCTGTTCCTGGCAGCAAAGAGGGCTGTGACAAAACTCTACCTTCTGAAAACATCTCAATTTTTTGATGCTTCAAACCTGAGAATTCCAATTTCAGTTCATTACACTGAGCAATTAATGATGCAAGTCTCAGGACACCGCAGCAGCGATTAGCTTACAAAGACCCCTAGCGTGACGTGAGGATCTAGACAGTTTTACAGTACAGGAACTATAGTGATATCTGTGAAACTTTTAAGGACTCAAATGGTTGAAATCCACTGTATCTTAAATTCAAACATCTTTGAAGAGAAATCACATTTAATTGGAAGTAGAATGTATATAGTCACCCTTGCTTCCATTGTAACACCAAATTAGTCCCCGTTAATTGGTCCCCATTTATTTTCAATCACTTGTTGCTATTAAAAATCTGTACTGGCATTTTAGTCAGGAAGACATTAGCTGAGCCTAATTGCTCAGACTCTATTGAGCAGACAGCCTGTGCTCTGAGATAGCTCTGAAAAGTAAACAATAGAAGGCTTAACATGCAACCCTAGGAATGTTAGGTATGTAGTCATAAAATCTAATAATTTCAGCACAGGGAGAGCCTTAGATGAGCCGCCAATCTTCTCCATACCCTGAAACATTAAATGCCCTCAACCCAACTAATGAAGGCTAACCTCATTGCCAACTGTTAAAAAGTATTCTTCAACAGTACAAAAATCATGATTCTCATACAAATATAAAATGAACACGTCAAAGATTCCATTTTATTCATCAATTAAAAGGAACCCTAAGGTGTTCAAAGAAGTCAAAGAACAGACACATATGTAGGCAATCAGAAGTGCTGATTGCTTTCAGACATGCTGAAATGCGTTTGTTAATAGATGCAAGACTGGGTTCTTCCACCAAACGTTCATTTGCACTGAATGTAGACCAGAATCCTTTACATGATTATGGCTTTTTTTTTTTCAACTTACAGAGTTATGAAATAGTTCAAAGACAATAAAAGGTGCAGAGCACTAGAAAATTAAAGAACCCAAATTAAAGGAGACTGCCCAGCATTCCGTATGACATCCAGTAATTTCTTTCTCCCTTCACCGGTCAAAGATTTCTGTAATTTTTCCTCTCAGTATATAATGTTTTCACTAATCAAATATATATTACCCATGTTATTTGAGCATTTTTGTGGTTTTTGAAAAAGCTCACTGAGCCTCAGTTTCCTTACTTGAAAAGAGGAAATTGTAATATTTACTTTGTAGGGTGCAGTGAAGATTAAACTCAATAATGTCTGGGAAATACCCTAGAACCGCACTAGACACCTAATAGGTTAGGGAAGAATTTGTGCTTCAGTAGAAAACTATGCACTGTCTAGAGCACATCCTTCTGGGTCATATGATTCTGATTCTATGGTGGCTCTGCAGCTTTCATTGCCTTTAAGTTTTTTTATGATTATAAATCGTAGATAACTGATAACAATGCAAGTAATTTTTGTCTATAGACATGCAAATAAATTCTGTCTGGCAGAGGGATAACCTGCCCCTCCTTTAAAAAAGGTGGTTTTGCAGTCACTTGCAAATTCATGATTTCTACTCTATAAAAGTCTGCATCTTGACTTCTCCTTTAAAGCAATTGTAACATCCATCAAAAACTGCCTCCTCGATTATTACCAACGCAATTCTTGGTAAGACAAAGCTGAGTTTATTGTTTACTGCAATGAAGGAAAATCTACCTGGCAAAGCTGTCTGGGAGGAAGGAAGGGAAAGTCCGAGTTTACTAAGAATCGGAAGCTTGATGTAAGGTGGGTTTTCAAAGCAGGGGGTTGATTAGGGTTGGGTAAGGACATGTACCAAGTCAAGGGCTGATGGACAGACTCATTATTTGCACCGTTTCTTTGCCACTGTGAGGGCATCAGCCTTGCAGCTGAGGAAGGCTTCTATCCATCCAGAAAGCATACATACAACAACAAGAACATACTGATCAGCCATACTGACAGTTGAATGAAGTCCAGCTTAAATGCACTATGGAGGATGAAGGGATGCAAAAAATGAAAAATGAGGTTTGCCAGGGAGCTTGGAAGAACCAAGAGGCCCTCTTAGGCTTCCCTAAACCCCACTATTCATTTGATTTATGACCATTGTTTACCAGTCTTAGTTTCTCTCATTTAGGAGCAGAGTGTCACCATGTTACAATGGTAGCAGGATGGCAAAGGTCTGGTAATGGGGTCATCTTTGCAGAATGGACTTCATCCACATACGCTACAATCTTTATAGATTTTGCTCCTGCCTTTGCAGGAAAGTCAGCTAAGCCATCCCCTTACAGGCAGTCCTTTCAATTTTGACAACAGACAATATTCAATGCCAGGACATATCAGACTTCCAGGAATTTCACACAATTTCTGGAGCACTTATAACATACACCTATACAGATACAACATAAAGAAGGCTTTATGTTTGGACATTTGGCCGAATAGGATCACAGATTATTATCTTTTTGACCAGTGTAACAATAAAAGATTTCAAAGACAAATACAGCAGAAGTTTAGCTCTTACTATTGAGAAGATTTAATTTTCTTAAGTAATCAAAGACCTCAATGACATAAAACACAGAAAATTATTTTGATAAAATACAGAATCTTTGCTTTCTTGGCAGAAAACTATTTACAATATCTTATCAGGAGTGGACCAACAGTCCAAGAAAACTTTGTCCTTTTAGCAGATGAAGAATATTAAGTTTTAGTATACTATTGATATTAAACTTTATGTAAAAAAAAAAAAGAAAGAAAACACTTCTAACAAATTCATCCAATCTTATCAACTTGATCACACAAAAAATTTTTTCTCAAGATTTTTTTTCATAAATTTTCTACAATGTCCTGTGTCCATTTTAGTTCTTATTCTTTTGCCCATTCTGAAACAACCAGGACAAAATTAATTCATTTCCCTTAACAAAAACACATATCCATACTTCATACTTTATACCTTTTTTTAAAGCCAAAACACATTCTACTTTTTTTATATAAGTTGTTTCCTTAATTATTTTTTTGTAGCTTTAAATATTTAGAATTCTTAACCTTTAGCACCTTGATTTCTGGTAAAAACTAAGAAGTAAGCAATTGTGAACTGCCTGACACACCAGCATTCTTTAGATTGATAGATTTATAAATACATTCCATGATTTTAGAAATATATGCTTTTCTATAATACAATCTTTCGATGGGGGCATAAGACATGTTTACTAATATAAATTTATCTTTAGTTACTCTGTAATATAAAGCAGAAGTGGATAAACCTATGTTGAGTAATTAATATTTTATTATTTTATCTTATTTGGAAATGATCTAATATTCCATGACTATTCATCATTTAATTTAGCTAGCAAAAACCTTTAAAGTTTCAAGTTACCAAAGAGATTGAGGAAATCATTTTCAAGTGCACATAAAATATAATTAACGCTAACAAGTTCAACTAAAAAATTTTTTTCTTTATATCTATTTAATTGATCTTAACAATTATATCGGATTACCTACAAATTTTCATTAGGCATTAGAAAATATCAGCCATCATCTGAAGTTATTTTTTCTTGATGACAAACTTATTTAACCAATAAAGGTAACCAAAGGTAAAAGTATTATATTTAATTATCATAACTCTAAAGACATGCCTGTTTTAATTAGACCAGCAAACTTAAATTAGCTTTAATAACGAATATTTTCCTCAGATTCCATGAACCTAAAAAGCATTTGAGTTCATTTCTATTATATTTTCGAGAATTTTAAGCACTTATTTATTTAAGCCAATTAAATAGAGCTCTTTTACAAATTAGCAATGCCATCCAGAAGCAGAAAATATTACACAACACGCAGAAACAGACAGACAGACACAGACAGAGATTCCTTGCCTTCGTTTTAAAATTACTGCCATGAGACGGGTATATTAATGTCAAAGTTCACTAGTTACAAAAGAACAGTTGGAATGAGTTAAGGTTGTCTGCTCAGATAGCTAAAACGTTTTCTCATTAATATTTTTGGAGAAGACAATTAATATTTGTATTTGTCCTTGGCAAGGGAGCCTTTGAGCCAGAGCAGCAGTCTATGCTTTCAAAAACACTCTCATTTCCTATCTTTCTTCTTCGATCTTAGGAATTGGAAATGATAAACATAGGTGGGCTTTGAACTACTTCTGGAGCTGCTGTTATGGTTTTGCAAAGATTTGTAAGATAAGAACAACTGCTCTCAATTCCCAAAGAACTGGGTTGTAACTTAAGTGATATCATAGGTTACTCTACTCTGTCCAACTACATCATCCCTACTTTGTTTCTTTCCCTTTGGGTACCTAGTTCTATTTCTGACCATAGTTATTAAATCCTTTCAAGTATTTTGTCAGGTTTCAGCTGGGACAAACAATAAATATTTCTGGCAGTATTAAACAATTCCGTGGACTCAAAAGGGTACAAAGGTTACTAACTTCCAGAGGTATCCCCTCTGATAGCCAAAAGAGAAACTGACAGCCTGCCTGTCATAGGCAGGCAGAAAGCCAAGAGCCAAGCCCTTAGTATGATAGGCAATAGCTATTCCTGAGAAGGGGAAAGGATCAGTCATAACCAACTGGTTTGGATTTGGGAAGGAAAGGACCGTGAAATTTTATTTCCCTCTCTCACTGGGCGCAGGAGGTAATCCATTTACAAAAACTGTTGAGGATCCTCCCTTGGTTAAAGAATTTCTCTAATAGACCCCTAAGATTAACCTTAGACCAGGGAAAGAGAGATATTTGAGGACAAGAGCCTCTAAGGGAGAACATTGGTCTTACAGTCTTCTATTTTGGTACCTTTTATCTCTTTAACTTTTCATTAGCCTTTTGCAGCAAATCTTTCATTGAAGCTCTTTTGGAATTTTCAAAGCCTTTCATACCAATTAACATTAGGTATCTTGTTCTGTTTATTTGATTTGTGAGCCCTTGCTCTTCAGTGCATTTTTAAATGATCCAATCTAACTGGAATGTTCCTCATCATTACCATTGTAACTTTAGGTTATAATTTCCTTGGAGGCTGACAGCATTTTGGTACGACCCTAGCTAGAAATGGGAGTCAGCTCACATTTCTGTCTGGCGTTATTTTGGAACTTCCAACCTGATGGTTATCAAGTTGAGTTTTTAAGACATAAAATTTTTAGGTTGTCTTTAATAAAGTATTACCATTTTTTTCTTTTTCTTAAGTGCAGAACAATTGTACTTTTAATGTCCTGATATTTTTATAATATTCACAAATATCTAAAGGCAAATAGGAAGGGGTATAAGTGAACTTTGATTTTTTTTTCTCATTTCTGACCTTCCATCTTATTAAGGGAATCTTAATGACTAACCATTAAAACAAGATGAGAGCCCTGTAACAACAACAAAAAAATGTTTTCTTTCTTTTCAATTTAAAAGTTTTTCCAATATAAAGGCTCCATCATCTGGCCTTGACACATAGGATCTTAATAGTGACTCAGATCAATAAGCCTTTTTATGGTTTCACCAAAGACAAAACACAGACCTAGAAAATTCACTTCCAGAGTTGGAAATAGCCGTTCCAAAATACAGAGAATTATGTGTCCCTCCCCATCCCCCGCTTTTAAACAGAATAGGGCGTTTAGATCCCCTAAGCATAGAGCCACAGCCTACTCAGCTGCCCACCAGATGCATATGTATCCTCCAGCTGGCAGAAAACAAGAACTAAGGGGCCCCGTTTTAACCATCTTTAGGAGGAAATGGATAGAAGCAGAAAACTCTGGAGAGCTTGGCACTGTCAGGCATAAAGACAAAGAGGTGCCACTTCCCAGTCACAAGCTCCAGATAAAATCTTGTGTTTCTGATCCTACCAGATATAACCACCCAGAATCTCCAGTCTATTTGACTGCCCCCCCCCCCCGCCAAGGTGCACCCTGGCAAGTATGCCCTCCAGACAGTGGAGGCCAGAGGGAAAATATTTTCACTGGTCACAAAGGCCAGGTTCTCAGGACATTTAACAAGACAAAGGGGGGAGACACCAGACAGAGACAGAGAAAAAACAGAGACAGAGCAAAACAGAATTAACAATACCCGTGAGTACTCATACCAAATAACCAAAAGGCGCTAGTTCCACAAATATTTTATTCTGCTAATCCAAATTTAGAAAAGGAAAGAAAACCACTCTGCTTCTACTGAACTCTTCAGGCAGAGGTCCAGGAGTCTGAATTTGCAAGAATTCTTACCTTTTTTCGTCGGCTCATGTTAGCAGGCCCAGGATCTTTCTTCTGCAGTAGCTTCGAGGTGAGCAGTGTCTAGCCAGTGATGTATTCTGCTTGCAGAAAGAATCGTTCCTCTACCCTTCTATGTTCTTTTGGCTGGTCTAGTAATTAAATCAACATGAGACAGATTAGCAAGAGAAAGTAACCAACTTCAATTACATACCTACATATGGAGCCCCCTATACATGAGAGGTTCAGAGACAGGAAGTGAAGATGAAGTATACGTGGCATTCGCAGCTAAGGATGAGGTAAAATGTCTTGGGGCATCAGAGATGGGGAAAGTCATTTGCAGGATGATAAAAAATGTCCAGTAATTACAAGTCTGCCCTGCCCTATAGATACGTTGTTAAAAAATTTTCTGGTGATGACTCTTAGTATGGGCAAGGTTCCAAATTTGAATTCTTTAAGGGAGAAGGAAAAGTTTCTCCTGAGGCCTTGATTGCCTTCAACTCAAAATAATTCACATGCCAAAGTGGCACATCTTGGGGAGGCCTGTTCTGAACCCCTTCACAGTATTCTGTGTTACTTAGAAATTATCTAGCCATTCAATGAAAATTCATTAAGTAATTCAATTTACTATCAGTCCTAAAGATCTTGAAAATGAATCTTTTAGCTGACATGCTACAAAATATAGTAACTGTTGAAATTAAATTTTTAGAATAATTCAGCACAATTTTTAATTTTTCATAACTATAAACACTAAATATAAGAAATACTAGTTTATTTGATCAGTAAACCTGTGTAAGTTTAAGAACATACGCAAGTAAGATAAAATCATTAGCTTCTATTATATTTTACTATGCTAAATCAGAGAAGACATAATTTTTTTATTAAATCAAAAATAACAAACTAGCCTCGTGTACAAAATTTTACCTAAAGTATCTGCACTTGGGACTCTTAAACCATTTGAGTTGTTTCTAGCAGAATATTTTTTAACATATTGAAAGTATTAGTCTGATTTTCTTAATTTCTGAGATTTTTTTGAATATTCAATGAATATGAGCGTTTATTTGAAATAAATCAGAAGAGTTCCTTTAATCTTTAGAGAAATTTCTGCTCAACAGATCCCTCTTGGCGCCTCATCAATCAATCATTTTACTTTTTACGGAGTTCTGCTGTTTTCTTAGCCAGGATAGGACAGTTCCTTTCCATTGTCTTTTGTCTGTGCAATACCTATAAGCTGTCTTTATAAAAGACTCCCTCCTTTGGAGTTGAATAACGGAGATGAGAGAGAGCATCTACATGTTTTATCTGCAAGGTCATAAATTCATTCAGATTTCTGCTTTGTTTTTATCCTAAGCTATTTCCAAATGCTCAGCAGGTGTTGGAGTTCTGGCAGGAGGGTTATTTTCCTATTCTAATCTATGCTTATGTATTAAATACTCAATTTCTGGCTTAACACCATTTATCAAAAGAATGAGGGAAAAAGTCACATCCTTTCTACATCTCCTGAATGCTGTCTAAAGCTGTTAAGAGCCTATTCCTGAAGTCTCTAAGATACTCATCCTTCTTTACTTGTGACTGGATTAGAAGCTAATCTACTTTCATAGGGAAGACTTTGGGGATAGATTCCAGAAGATTTACAGCTATTCTAAACTCCTCTGATTTCCTATGAAATTCAGGGTCCTTTAAATCAGGGGTCCCCAAACTGCCTCTCACCCCAGGCCTTTGACCCTGTCCCAGCATGTGGCCTGTTAGGAACTGGGCTGCCCAGAAGGAGGTGAGTTGTGGGCAAGCAAGCAAAGCTTCATCTGTATTTGCAGGCTCTCCTGGCGCTAGCATCACCGCCTCAGCTCCACCTCAGATCATTAAGCATGAGATTCTCATAGGAGCACCGGTCCCTGGTGACAAAAAAGTTAGAGAACACCGCTTTAAGTCACCATTTGGAACTATTTCTTAGCATCTGAGTTTCCCACTAACACTCATTAATAGAGACCTGTGAGTCCTGTATTAAACGTTCGTGAAATTATTCTAGGTTCCCCTGCAAATTTTCCCCCATCCCGTCAGCTCTCTCCGAGTGAAACCAAGGCTTGCAATCAATAGCAAGGGGTTTTGTCTATTCTGAGGGAGATTCGACTCTGAGACAACTGAGCGTAAGGGGAGGGAAGCAGGGAAGAGGAGCAAATCAGAGGGAGTAACAGGGGCAGACTGAAACGGCACAGAATTGGGAGAAAATAGTAAGACGAAGGCTATTATTAGGTTCAAATTGTAATTTCAGAGGATCTAAAAGAGAGACAATTTTCAGTGTGTGTGTGTTTTGCTTTGCTTTGGCCAAGGAATCTCTTAAGGAAGAGATTTGGGATCTGAATGTTTTTTACTTCTTTATGCCAATGCGAAATGTGAAGCATTGGCAGTTTGAAGTTTATTCCTTTTTTGAACTGAACTTCTCAGTCCCCAGAGCCGGCTTGAAGAAAGGACTTAATTCAGGGCCTACACCCATCTTCCTTATGAATTTTTCCTATTGGTAGACAATAAAAGTGACAAGGACAGAGAGACATATTTCCAACAAGGAAATTTAAGCCTTATCTCTAGAGCAGAGGTTCTTAACCATTCTTTTTTCTTCTTTCTTTCTTTTTTTTTTTTTTTTTTTTTTTGCCATGGATTCCCTGGAAAGTCCAGTGAGGTTTATGAGTCTCTTCTCAAAATCTTGTTTTTAAATGCTTTGGGGAAAGATATATGGAATAATTTTTTTAAACCAATTATATTGAAATATTATTTTAAATATTTTATAAAAACAAATTTGCAAAATATAATATAGGTGCACCTTTATTAATACATTAAATAATATGTTCCAGTAGCAGACCTGATCATTATTGTAATGTAAAGCACATAGGCTATTTTGAGATATCTATAAAACTATAATGTAATATGAAAATATCTGAGGTTCTCACTCATACAACCATGGTTTATTGTCTATATTCTTAATTAAAAGACACACTAAATTTAAATGATAATGAAGGTGTAATTTTTTTTTTCTCCAACCAAGTTAATGTCCTCCTGAATTATACCCACATGGACTTCAGGTGTTCACAAACCTTAGTTGAAAACACCAATGAGAAAGTGAATAAATTTTTAAAAATTAACTTAATCGTAGTCAATCAGAAAGCATGCTGCAGGGTAATATACACAATATAACCTCACTGCTATAAAAACAAAACCAAAAAGTGCCATGTTGTTTGTAAGAGGAAAGGAAAGGTGTGGAGAGACACAACCAACTGGTCCCCTGGCTGGACAGGCAGAAGTTGGAGGGACCAGTTTATATTTTCTTGTTATAGTTCAATATTGTTTAATGCTTTACAGTAAGCGTATTCTCTTGCAGTCATTATAGACTGAATTGTGTCCTCCCCATCAAATTCACATGTTGAAGTCCTCACCCCCAATGTGACTGTAGTTAGGACAGGGCCTTTAGGGAGATAATTAAGGTTAAGTGAGGTCTTAGAGGTGTGGCTCTAATTCAATAGGACTTGCCTTATAAAAAGAGGAGGACACCCCCCAGAGACCTCCCTCTATCTCCACGTGAACAGAAAGGAGGCCATGTGTGGACACAAAGAGAAGTGGCCATCTGCAAGCCAGGAAGAGAGGTCTCCCCAGACACCGACCCTGCGGGTACCTTGATCTTGGACTTCCAGCTCCCAGAACTGTGAGAAAATGAAGGTCTGTTTTTTAAGCTGTGGCATTTTGTATGGTGGACAAGACACATTACAGTAGTTTAGGAGGGGAGACATACTTTTTTAAATAGTTGGTTTGAAATCCAAACACAGAGTATCGATTTGCAATGAAAAGTTATGCCCCGTGATCAGGAAAGCTTTGGTATCATAAGAGGAAGTTCCCAGAAGGGTAATCTAACAGAATCAATACCCCCTTTACCCTAAACCCATAGCCCATGTCAACGTCAGAATCTTACAAAGCTGTCTGATGCCCGGACAACTGTGGTTCCCAGCAGGATTCTAACTGGTATTTTCCAGTCCCATCTCCCCATCAGCAGTAATAAGCCTTCTCTACTGTGCCATGGTAATTTCAAAAACAGCAGCCTATTTTTCCCAGCAAAGAGAAATAATACAAAAACTATTCCCAGGAAAGAAAATAGTGTGGGGAGGAGGGGGAACAGATCTGCCAAGGAATTTCAAAAAGCCAAGAATCTATTGTGTGGTATCATTGAATCTTTGGGTGGTCTCCCCCTCCCCATCCAACTCCTAGTTTTCTGGCCCTAAGTACTCTTGACTTAAGATATCTTGAAGATCACCAGAAATGGAGTCTTGTAGATCATGCATGAAGCCTTATCTTTCCTGGTTTTGCTTTTATTTCAGAGGTCACCCATCCAAAGCGCTCCGGGAGGTTCACAGCGCTAATGAATCCCTTGCTGAATTCACAGTAGCAGCTCTCAGCCCACACATTAGTGCCACTTAGACAGAGATCATATTTCCTTTTTAAGCAAAAACTTCAATAGCTCACAGATCAGCCAGCTGAAAACGCTCTCTCTGACTTTCAATTTGAACAGTGGGGGGTCTCAGGGAGCGGAAAATAAAAACCAAATTCCAACACAACACTTTACATTTTTAAATCTTCCCTAAGCGCATTTGTGAAATCATTTCTGTTTGCTTTACAAAGAAATGGGAGCTCTTTGCTCTAGGTTAAACAGAGAATGCTCTTAGGACAGTTGCAAAAGCATTTGATCAGTTATTTGCAATTAAATAATCATTTACAAGCAGAGAGATCTTAAGAGTTCATTTCTCAAAACATCAATTTCTTCATGTATAAAAAGGGAATAAAAGTACATGGTCAGGTTACCTCGTAAGACTGTCGTAAAGATTAAATGAGATAATAATATATATAAAAGTTACTGTCAGTGCTGATGATATTTGAGACTCAAATAAAGCATTTCTTTGGTAAACTTAAAGCCACGTAAGTGACCGTTTTAATGAATTTTGGGAATTATGTTAATTCTGGTTGAACACGAGCCCAAGACCCCTAAGTTTCTAATACAACTAGTACTGAGATTCTTTAAAATCAGATCTGCAAGAAGGTAAAAAAGGTTAACGAACACGATTATGTAGCTGGAGAAATGAACCCGGTTAGATGCCTTTTCCAGAAAGAGAAGGGGAGAAAACGGGAGAAAAATGGCCCCAAAGAATATAACTGAGACCTTGTTACTGGTGACTCCAAAGCTTCCTGGGTCCTTCTGAAGCTCAGGGGTAGACATATTTCATATTCCCAGGAGGCTGGAGAGGGCATGACTTGAAAGCAATTTGAGAGAGGTAGACAGGAATGTTATCATGTGAGTTTTGACTTTACTATTGTTGAGACTTCACAATGGTCCTTGGAAGGCTGTGTGTGTGAGTGTGAGTGTGAGTGTGTGTGAGTGTGAGTGTGTGTGCGTGAGTGAGAGAGAGAGAGAGAGAGAGAGTGTGTGTGTGTGTGTGTATTGGACGTACCTGTGGTGTTTGGGGATGGGAGAGGTCCCAACACGAATGAAAGTGTCAAGGCTACAACTCACACCAGTCTGGAGACTTCTACCAGTACTTGGCTTGGGTGCCCAGGACTACCATGAACTTTACTGTGTGCTGAGACTATCAAGACTCTGTCAGACCTACCACACCCCGCTTTTCCCCAGACCAAACCAGAAACACAATAGCAAAGGACAACTGTGGAGTGACCACTGCAGTAATACCTCAGGGCAATTCATCTCGGTGACTTAGACACAGAAAATGACCTACTTGGAGAGGAGGGATTCATACTCTAGGTAGAAAGAGGTTTTCTGAAATTCAGACATATAGCCCATGACAGAAGCAGAATGTACTCACAGAATGGCTTCAACCTGAGCCCAAGGACTGATGTTAGGAAATAGGGATGCCCACACGAGACTAATAGCATGTGATAAGTTTCAACTCCTTAGGGGCTTTGCCCTAGGATGGGAATATTAATAATCAGCACATAATTTTTAAATGTCTTCCTCTTAGTTATCCTCCATCCTACATGAAAGGCTGATACTCAGAGCCTTGAATGATCACGCTTTGCAAAATAAAAAAAGAAAGGGCAGGGGCAGGATGCATGAGCTGCCCACTTTTGCCCTACTGCTGCCGTTGGCAGCATCCTAGCAAGGGCTCTGTGTCCTGTTGCTCAGGCAGGCTCCAGCACGTCTGAAATCAGGAGAACACAGGTGCTAGTCAGCAACTCCAGAGCAGATAAGAGACCCCCTATCCCTGTTTTCACCCCATCTTCTTCCCCCATCCCCCCACCATTCCCCCAAAAAAATCCTTAAAAGAGATGATCTCTTAAGGCAGAGAGAAAACCGGAACTTGGTTTTCAAACTATCTGGAAAATCTTTAGGAATCTTCGAGACCACAAATCACTTTAATACATTTGGTGGTTGATAAATGGCTCGCTTTGCTGCGAGAAGCAAACATAAACATAAATGGTCTGGGATGCATCAGACCTACTGGGTTTTGCTTTATAACATCAGTGATGGTTATTAACCTCTTTTCCACTCCGACCTCTCCCCTGCCTGCCCATTTTAGGCTTCACCATCTCACACCGAAACTACTACAATATTCTCTCAATGAACTGCCTTTAGCCTCTCCCCATTCGTCCCCATTCCAATTCATCTAGAATTTCTTAAAGTGCCATTCTACACACACACATGCGTGCGCTCGCTCTCTCTCTCTCTCTCTCTCTCTCTCTCTCTCTCTCTCTCTCTCTCTCTCTCACACACACTCACACACACACACACACACACACAATTCACTATTGCCTGCAGTGCTTAATGTGTAGTGGGCACTCAATTAACAAAAATGGACAGGTGGGTAGATGGTTAGAAGAAAGAGGGCGAATTTGGGGCAGATCTCATACTTGTCCTCTACAGTGTTATAAAACATAATGAAGAAGGGTCAGTTCAGTTTTAAAGCAATTTTGCCGTTTCAGTATTCACGATACTCACCTGTGGTTACCACATTTGCCCCTCGCGTCCTAGATGCAG
The DNA here is from genome assembly GCA_003508835.1 of Eonycteris spelaea. Lineage (NCBI taxonomy): Eukaryota > Metazoa > Chordata > Mammalia > Chiroptera > Pteropodidae > Eonycteris > Eonycteris spelaea. The sequence goes on from PUFA01000023.1 coordinate 6,088,496, forward strand.
GAACTGATTCTTGAGGAGGATGATAACTTGCCTGAAGACACATAACTAAGAGGGGAGGAGGTTTTAATCCAACCAGGTTTGCTGGTTCCAGATCCTTTCACACCCCCCCCACCCCAATCCCTTCTACTTTGTTCACTCCTCCTACTCATTTACCTTAATCTCTCCCCGTTTTTCTAAATAGGCGACGAATAACCTGCCGTTGCCTCCACATCTTTTCTTAAGTCATTCCATCAGCAAGGAATGAATGCCCTCGCAACATTTCTCCACTTAGCAATACTCATCATCGTCGCAGCTGTCACTTACTGAGCGTTTACCATGTGTTGAAGGAGGAGAGTGTGGCGGGGTACACTGACTCTTAAATGTTTTGGCTTAGGAGTGACACACATCACTGTCATTCACATGACATTGACCAGGACCGGCCCATGGCCCACCTGAGGGCAAAGCGGCTGGGAAGCAGAGTTATCCCATGCACCCAGGATGGAGAGCAGAATCAGACAAGACTGAGCACTAGAAGCCTCTGTCAATAGACCGAAACCCTGTGATCTGGAGCCCATGGTAAATAAACTGCAGTAGAGGCAAAAAGGGAACACTGAGATACAGAGAACTAGGGCAGGTCTCCTACAAACAAAACAGGGCAGGCCAACCAGGTGAGCCTGGCTCAGTGACAGGGGACCAGTGATCTGCAGCTGATACCCTGCCTCAGGACAGGCGACTCAGGTTCTCAGATAGGGGATCAGGTCAGTACTTGGGCACTGCTTCTCTGGGTCATCTAACAGTGAATATGATTTTTAAGTTCCTCGGCTTCTTCGTGAAAGGTAATCTACACAGTCACATAGCATAGAAGGACTGTGTGACAGCAACATACACACCACACCTGAGTCCCAGGACAGGTGTATCTCTCCCTTATTAATGTGCACATGTGCACACACACACACACACACACACACACACACGAGGAGAAGTCAGGTTTTATATATTCTGTCCTTCGCTTGCTGCCTGGAGAAATCAACTGAGGGACTCATTGTAAGAACCTCACCTTTCATGACGTTAAATGCTCAGACAGTCCATCAGGCTGTGTGATTTAATTATTAAGCTCCCTAATAATGGCTTTGCTGGGAGCAGTCTGTATTCAGCTTGGGAACTGAGTTAGGGTTACACTTACTTATTAGCCAGGCAGTCTTGTGAGGGTGAAGGTTGCTAGCATCCATATCCAAAATAGACATCCAATATTTGTTGACAATGCTGTTGGCAGTAGTGACTTGTGCATAATATCTCTGACCTTGAATTTACTCCAAGACATACACACAGGATAAACCAATAGCCTACTAGTATCACCAGGTAGCCAGAATACGGGTCTGGCCAGCCCTGAAGAAGCCTCCCTATGCCAATCTTAGGACTACATGGATAAACTGATTTGAAACTTTGTTTCAATATTTGGAAGCTGAATATTTTCAAAATAATTGATTAAGCCAAATGGTTTTAAACCACTCCATGTGCATAGGTACCACATGTTATCCCCACACCATGGACAACAATAATTTGGCAATTTCTAGCTTGAGCCCAATAATTCAGCAGGTAAATGTTGATCCTAATGTTGATGGAGCCAATGGTCACAAAATGGTGGCATCAAGCAGTCACTTACAGTGAATGGACACGTCTCTGGGATTTCCAGGAGTGAAACTAAACTAATGCTTTTGGTAGGCAAGAAGTCAATGATCTGGTAAGTTACTGTAATTATTGCCCTAGTATAGACATGAGTAAGCCTCTTTTATGTTCTCCGGCCCTCACAACTGGATTCAATTCTATTCCATTTTTATTGATAAACTACTTACTTATGTTAAGTATGGGATTCATATCTGAAGCTAGAAAGACAATGATGGTCATAACAAATGTTATCATATGTTCTTTTTACAGATGAGGGAACAGAAACTCAGGTGACTTCAGTTGTGGCAAAGGAATGAATGGTGGAGAGGGATGGGGAGAAGGGCTGTGTTTGCAGAGTGCAGGCTTACGCCACCACGGCACCACATCCTACCCTCGGAGGACTCGCAGTCCTCTGGGGGTAAGATATACAGGATGCATCACTGCACCACCAGCATGCACCCCAAGGCATCAGCATCGCCCCAGACATTAGCTTTCCCCTACCGTCCCATTCCCACCTTGCCCTGCCTCCTCTTATCTGTCCTACACTGAGAGCTGGAGAGCTGGCCCCCACCCTCAGTCTGAGCCATCCTGCCTCACTCAAGCGCACTTCCTGCCGAGAACTCAGACTGCTGCTCCCCCAGAATTCAGATCCTTTGCCAGACTTTAAGGTAACAAGGAGCAAGCAGTACAGAGTGAGTGCTTACATGTAGGCTCCCTTCTCTGAGACTCAGCTTCCTTATCAACAAAATGGAGGTAATATTAACTCCCCCTAAGGTTGAATGAAATAATCTACATAAAGGGCTCACTCAGTACAGGGCTTGTGTCCTGGGAGTTCCCATATGCCCGAGCCTCTCAAGATTGTGCTTTCGGCCAAGAAGATTAGACCATCCTCCCCGCAAAGCATTAAGAGAGCTTCACTGGGATTTGTACACTCCTCAGATGCTAGGCACTGCCAGGTTAGGGGTCCCCCTCTGAAATCAAGCCAGTTTCCCCTGCCCCGTCATATCAGCCAAGGGGGCAGGGCTCCACTACCCCCCTCCTGTTGCCACACCAGAGCAGCACTGTTCAACAGAATTTCTGGGGTGATGGAACTGCTCTATATCTGTGCTGTCCAAAATGGAAACCAGCAGCCACGGGTGGCTACTGAGAACTTGAAATGTGGTTAGTATGACAAAGGAACAGACATTTGAATGATTTTAATTACTTTTAATTTAAGTCACCACATGGGGCTGGGGCTAGCGACTGTCATAGTAGACAGGGCAAATGTAATGCATGCGTACCCAGGTGTGTGCCCTGTCTCTCTGCTTCACCCCACGTGGGGTTGCTTAGCCACTCACGGTGATGGTCAGCCTCACAGGAGCTCACCACACAACCATTTTCTCCTAGAGATGAGCTGAGTGCACTCACCTCTGCCTAGAGAAATTCACCTCTGCCTGGAGAAATCCACCTCCCAGGTAACAACGCTTTTAGGGGTCACTGGAAGGTGAAGAGAAAACAGAGGGGCATTGCAGTGGTGGGGCCACAGTCGCCGGAGCTGAAGAGGGGTGTATATAATTACACATCCCAGAGCTGGAGAGGATTAGAAGTGCTACAGAAGTGAACGTCAGGCAACATGATATTCCACAGGTGTGAAAGTAGTGTTTCTATAGGGATGGCCAACACTCTCTAAATCAAAAATACCTGCTGCTGGGGGGAAAAACAAAACAAAACAAAACAAAACAAAACGAGAGTGAAGTGCATCATGAACTAGAACGGGATAACAGGATGGCAGAGACCATACAGCGTATCCGGGCCAGCAGACCGCACCTGCCAACCTGACTGCCCACGCATGCTCTAGAAACTGTGTCCTTTATCTGGGAAGTCTGATGTAAATTGAAAATAGATATTGAAAAAATCAAAGTAGATTTTTACAACTGAGGAAATGGAAGCTTAGAAATGTGAAGCTATTTACTCAAGTTCCTGCAGCTTATAAGACTTGTAACCAAGCTGTGACATTCAGGCAGTGGGACCCCAAGCCTCATCCTCAGTGACCCAGGATTCACATGGAGGCCAAGCGTGCATACAACAGAAGAGGTTGTTTTAATGACCTAGGCATCAAGTAAGAATCGAAAGGAATCTAAAACCGAATCAATTTTAGTACCTGACGAATGTCTAGGACCCAAGGGCCAAAGTGAGGGATTCGAGAATGGGGGTCTGATGTAAGGATCAAGATGATGAGTTGGGGTTTTGATGTGTTGAACTGTAAGTTACAGTGAGAAAACGAAATGAAAATGATCGAAAGTAAGTTGGAGACCTGGTACTCAACCCAAGGAGAGAGGTTGGGACCGGGATATAAATATAAATTGGAAAATGGTTGTAAAGTGAACAATATTCAAATGAATAAAGAGAAAGCAACAACTGCCAAAGCATTGCCAGAGAGGAGACACTGAAAGAAAACGGACATTAAGTGTCCAGCATGAGTCACTTTGCCAGGTAGTAGTTTTACCTGTCATTATTTCACCTCATTATCCACACCACAAACCTACTGGAGAAGTTATGTAAAAGTGAGCATTTGTCTTTTGCTTCCTAACATGTCGTCTCTCTTTTTCTAGTAACAGCCAACACTTTTGAGTTGGGGATACCCTCTTCCCACTTTCCAAGGCAGGGGTCCCCAACTCCTGGACTGAGGACCAAAACCAGTCTAGGGCCTGTTAGGAACTGGGCTACACAGCAGGAGGTGAGCAGTGGGCTAGAGAGCAAAATCCATCTGTATTTGCAGCCGCTCCCCAGCGCTAGCATCACCACCTCAGCTCCACCTCAGATCATCAGGCATTGATTCTCATAGCAGCACTGGTCCCTGGTGCCAAAAAGGTAGAGGATCCATGGGAGTTCCAGCCCCAATGCAGGGAGGGGTCATGTGATCTAGCCTAAGCCAATCAACACGTCCTATTCCCCCAGCCATTCTGATTGATTTAGGGATAGGTGCAAGACCCAACCAGCTTCAGTGAGACTTTTGCTGGAAATTCTGGGACAGAGGCAGAGAGGTTTCCTTAGGGATCAAAGTCAGAGGAGCGGAGGGGATGGAGCACCTTCAGCCATCTTGCTGCCACTTGAAGTCTGAGAGTGGAGTCAAAATTGAAGAATCAGAGGGAGAGGAAGCAATGGGTCCTAGGATGGACTTGGAGTCATAAATCAAAATATGCCTAAAATGGGAGCCCACAGCCTTTCCACTTATGTGAGCCAGTAAATTCTGTTTCGAACGAGTTTTCTAGCATTTGCAACAGAAGGATTCCTACCTGATACAGAAACATCCCCATTTCCTAGCTGAGGCAAACGAGCCTCTAAGAAATTAGCCAATTAGCCCAAATTCACATATTTCTTAAGTAACCAAGCCAAAATTTGAAGTCACTTCCTCACTTCATCTTGCTCCAAGGAGCTGCTGAGGGGAGACACACTGCCTGTTTAGCTGACAGCAGTATGACAAATAGAAAAAATAAAAGCAGAAAGACAGGAGTAAAAAAAAGGACAAAGAGCGAAGGACATTATAAACGAAATACATGATTCAATGACTTCTGAAGATTCTGAAGATCGGCGATTTTCCTGGTTTTCCCCTCTCCTCTGATGGCTCGGCAAGATGAGAGACCATGGACAACCTTGACTGCCCGGTTGACTATTGTAAATCCAACTATTTGTAGGGCACTAATTAGAAATTATTTCAAGCATAACATTTGTTCATTGAGTTGCTAGAACACTGAGATTGGCTATCTATACGAATAATTTGCATTTCATTCCTAAAAGCAGCTGATACTCCCAGGAAACCATGGAAAGCAAACCCAGACCCATGAAGACCCTCAGTTTCAGAAAGCAAACCACTGTGAATTACTCTCTTATTCACACTTTCCCCCCCCGGAATAATCCAAAGTGAGCCCACATTCCTTGGGAGTTGAAGTATCTCACTCCTCACAGCCCTCAATAGGCATTCAATTTTTGAAGTTCCACGTTTTCAAATTCATGCCAGTTCTACATTATTCTCCATAATATATGTTTGTATATTTAAAAAAAAAAAGTTTTCAGGTACTTATCAATTAAAGTATTTAATTTTTTCAACAAAGTTTACTAGTAAAATTTATTCTCTGGTTTGATGGGCCACGTGCATTTGAAAGTTCTTACACACTTACTTAGCTCACCTCTTTAGGCTTTTACAGATCAGAGAAGCTGGTTAATGATGCCTCAAAATGATGGATTAGTGCTTGCTGCTCTCCAGGTACCTGTTTGGGGTGCTTAACATACATCGATTCATTTAGCTATCACGACCACCTGTGAATTAGGTGCTATTCGTAGTCCCAATTTATCTTTGAGAAAACCGAACCACAAGCGGTTAAGCGACTGGCCCAAATTCACATATATTGTACAGAGTAGAATTGGGATTTGAATGCAATCTCTTGCTCTTGAGCACTAGGCTATACTGCCTCTCTAGTTCACCAGTTCTTAATGTAGAACCTACCTGTCATTTGTGGACTATACTCAAAAGTTTGTTAGAAAGAGACAGGACTATGAAAAGGCATAGCCTTTGGAAGCAACTCAGCATTATCTGCAAAAATTTTTAATGCTCATCTCCTGTAACCTGGCAATTTTATTTGTAGGCACCCATCCTAGTGGAAGATTTGCAGATTTGGAAAACAAGACACCCATCAGGACAATCCTGCAGTGCTGCTTTTGAAAGGAGGAAATTGGAGACTCTAAATGCCCATTGATACTAGATTTCTTGAATTAACTCTGGCACATTCATATAGTAATTACTATCAGACCATTAGAAAAAAAAAAAGGTCAGTTTTTATGTGGGGCATGCAAAATTCTCTTAAGTGTGGGAATAGTGAAAAAGGCCAAGTGCAGAACACTATGTATAGAATGAGTAGGGATTTAAGTATGTAGGTTGAAAACAACATAAAATAAAATTATGTTTTTGTACATGAAACAAGGCAAAAGTCATAGAGATTTCTGTGTTTTACAATGGTTGATGGTCCCAAGAGACTCCCAAGAGGCCAGATAATAGACAGTTCAATTAGTCACCGGGAGCAAAAAGAGCGACAGGCATGCTGGGAGTACAGGAAAATGTCCTCCTTTATGCAAAATGCTAGAAAAACTAGAACATCCTAACATCCTGCAGGAGAGCATGGGGCAAGGCGAGAAGGACTTTGGGGGGATGTGGCATGGAATATGGAATAATAACAATCCCCACCCCGGCCCTTTGCTCCTGACTAACGGGTTGTCTGCACCCTACAGAGAGATGACCCCGCGGTCGCTTAAAGTCACCCAGCTAGTTAGGAACTAAGCTGCCACCAGACACCAGATGTCCTGTGAAGAAGAAGCTGCTCCACTCTCAGCGCCTCTAGATTGTCGATCTTAAAGTTGCATTCCAGGTGTTCTCAAAAAGGTCTTGATCTCTGCCCAAGTCGTACAAACCAACCCAGGTCGCCAGACTCCAGAGGCCCCTAAGACATGCCGCGAGAGAGCAGGTGTGTCGTTTTCAACACGAAGCTTTTGTTTTGCATGCCCACTCTTAAGTAGTGCGTGGGCTTTTAATTTTCAGTTCTTGGTCTTTTTCCCCGTTCTGTTTCATAGCAGCCACCTATCAATAAATATTATTATTCTTTAATGCTGTCCATTTTCCTGTGCAATCGCATCTCTTTTAGGACATTCCGTTCATTTGGTCACTCTGCCGCTCTTTGCATACCTTTTTTTTTTTTTTCCCCTGCCCTAAACTCGAAAGGCCCAATTTCTTCAGTCCAGGGTGGTCGGATTATTGCGGGGATGCTGCCCTCTGCAGGCCACTGCCATGCATGGCCCTTTAAGAGGGAGCTCAACTCTAGAATTCAGGCAAATAGTAACAACTTTTTAGATTCTGACTCCTTCACGTGGGTTATCTCATTTAATTCTCAAACAACCCATGAGGTTAAGCATTATTATTCTCCCCAGCAAACCCCTTGTACCTCTCATCTCTGTTTCTCAGAGGACCCAACTTGACTCTGTTAGCAACTCAGACCATCCAAAGGAACTTTTTTCCTTCAGTGGAGCCATTGGCACTAATTATTGTTAATTCCTGTATTCTCAGAAAAGAACAGGATCCAGAAAATGTCAAAATTCCGTGCAAATGCTGGATCTCTCAATACTGACTGCAGAAGCTAGTGAGGGGCCCGTGGAGCATCCGCAACCAGATTAGTCACTTGCACTAGGAGGTGGCCACTGTCTGGAGGTCCTCGCCCCGCCCCCCTCACTATCCCACATGAGATGGTCTTGGTAAACTATGAAGAGAGCAGAGTCTTTTCCCATAATCTGCCCCCCGAAGAGCCCAGCTCCTTATGCTGGTCCCTGCTGATCAGTTTCCAGATGTGGAATTCCAAGTGGATCTGTCCACCTGATGCAGGAACTTATCCTCCAGGATGTTCTCACCTCTCTTCCCATCCCTAGATCTTATCTTCCTACACAGGTACACCTACACGGGTAACGTGGATCAGATGCTCAGACATCAGGTTGGGCAATTTGGGGATCCACCCAGGTGAATCAGACACTGGTCTGACCCGCAGGAGGCTTCCACCGAGAGGAGAAGATCAGTCGTGAACATGAGTGAGCATCTGCCAGGTTAAACGGCCATGAGGAGCAGCAGCGCAGAGGGAGGAGCCTGGGATTTGTCAGAAGAAGGACCAGACCAGAGCCCTGCGCTGGCCAGTTTGGGCAAGTTACTCATCCTCACTGGGCCTTGGTTTCCACATCTGTAAATGCAGACCCATAGAGCTGTACGTCCTCACCACAGGCCACATGCTGTGCAGCAGATAAGGAGGCTTTGAAGTCAGGCAGACCTGGATCTGACTCCTAGCTGGGTAAACGTGAGCGAGAGACCTCACACCTCCGCATCTCGGTTTTCCGTGTCTGTGCAATGGGCACACTAGCGCGCATCGCACGGCGTTGCTGCGACCGTGAAGAGCCACAGGTATGTAAAGACTCTCTTCTTAGGGAATATGAAATACATGGTAGCTGTTCACCAAAGCTGTTCAGTAAGAATAAGAAAAGGTCATATACGAGGAAGCAAGATGAACTAGCCAGACAGAGGTTAGCTACTGCTGTTTTTACATGCCGCAGAAAGAAATGGAATAAGGGTCTGGAATTCCAAGGCGAGGGAGACTTAGCTGAACCAGGGAGACAGGAGTCAGGCTTTGGAGAGGCAGTGGAGCAGGTGAAGGCAGTGCAGGTGTGGGGACCAGCAAAGGCAAGAAAGCACAGGGCAGGCATGGGAACCTGCCTGAAGCTCCGTTCCCTCTGGGACACGTTAGGTGAGGACAAAAGATTCAGAGAAAGGAAGCCAGGACAAAAGAAATGTATGGAGGAGGCAGGAGAGGTGCCTCGGGAAGCTCAGGAGCCTGGCAGCTCAAACAAGGAGATTATAATAGCTCTGAGAAAGATACACACTATAGGCACAGTTCACACCCTAGAGAAAAGAATGGGAGTGTGGCTACCAGAGCTGGGAAATCACTTGCCTGGGGACGGGGGAATGAGGAGGACATTCCGGTGACCCAGGCAGAGATACCCAAAGGCAGGGAGGCAGCATAGCCCCCACCAGACAGCTCTTCACAGCTGCATCACGCTTTCCAGACATTCACATACATTCACGTGACCACCGGGAAGATGGCCATCCCTTCAGCGGGCTCTGCCTTCCCCACCCCTACTCTCCCCACCCCTTCCCCACCAGCCTGGGTGGGGCTAACATTGACCATGCAGCTGGGACGGAATATAAGAGTAACTCATTCCGTGACACCAGTGTTCCTATTAGGGAGCTACAGGGAAGGGCAGTTTCACGCTGAGCCCACCGTCAGCATTTTTTCCCGGTTCCCTGCCCAGCTCCACATTCCTGACTATGCCACGTACAAATGCACATAACACTTTACTCCCTACTTGGTGAACTTGGCTGGCTCCTTCCCTAGGCTGCACACTCCCTGGAGGAACTCTCGCCCTTGCGAGGTACTCACGTGCAGGATAAATGAATAAATAAGCCACCGAAGAAATCACTGAAAAGTATCGTTCCTTCTAGCTGGTCAGTTAAGTTACAGGTGGACACTGTGTTCCTGGGTCCTGGGCTCCTAAGAGAAACACAGTTCCAAGTAAATGAATAAACCGTCCTCACTTACGGCCATGTGGCCGTGGTCAAGATACTTGGCAAAGTAGAGCTAATCATGTCTGCCTTACAGGCAGAGGTGAGGCAATGTAGGTGAGCTTCAACCACCCTCACTACCACCAAGTCTTGAGGAAATTCTACAACAATTCACAAACACTTGGTACGAGGGGATCCCTTGTGAATGCTGAAAAGCGGGCTGTGTTTAGCTTTCTCGAGGTGCCAAGAGGTAAAACAGAGACAGCAAATTTGGATGCAAACCATAAGAGTTTATGCCCTCAAAGCTGGTGAAAATCTTGGTAACAGCCGACTATGTTCACAGATCATCTCTTCCCCTGGCTCAGCTGCTGCAAAGGGATGCAGGCACACGTGGGGGCCTTTTGGTCCCTGAGGCAAGAGACAGCAGTGATGTCAAAAAAAATGCAGAGAGCTTGGCAGCAAGGAAGGGCACCCTTTGCAGCCCCCTACCTTTACCCACCCACACCTATGGGGTCCGGGGCCCAAGCGATGGCACTGGGGGCCGCACTTAGCTAGGGAGATGCTGAGCACTGCTTGTTCTGACGGGGGTACGTCAACATGGAAAGTTCTTCCAGGAGCTTCAGAAAACTGTGCTCTGATAGCCAATTTACTAAGACAGGACACAAAGCCCCGAGCCCAGGCTATTGCTCTTGGTCATATGACAAGTGGAGCAGACAGACCCCCAAGGACTCAGTTCCTGGCGTGGACTAAACTCTTCTCATGTCCAGCTTTCCATATGTCTAATGTATGAGGGTTAAATCTTGTGTGTCAGTGTGGCGAGGCTATGGTGCCCAGTTGTTGGGTCAAACACTAGTCCAGATGTTGCCGTGAAGGTATTTCTAGATGTGATTGGCAGCCACAATCATTTGACTCTAAGTAAAAGAGATTACCTTTGCTAATGCGGGGGACGGCTCATCTAATCAGCTGAGGGCTTAAGAGCAAAAATGTGAGGTTTCCGGAAGAAGAAATTTTGCCTCGACGGTGTCACAGAGAAATCCTGCTGAGTTCCAGCCTGCCGCCTGCCCCAGACTTTGGATTTGTCCCCCTCCATCAATTCCTTAAAAAATAAATCTCTTTGTATAGATAGACGTATGTTCTTTTGCTTGCATTTCTCTGGAGAACTCTGATAAATAATGGGGCAATTCCTGACATTTCAGGTGTGAAGCGAGCAGAGTAGCAGGTCTCCACCAAAGTAGTGAAACCAAGAACACTGAGCTCACACAGAAGCGCCCTGGGGGGTAGGTCAAGGCTAGAAAGAGCCCCATTTTACAGATGGGAAAACTGGCACTGGCAAGAATTTTGTCCCATATCTTATATCTTCACGATGGTAAAGCAGAAATCTAAATCCTCCTCCAGGATGCCTCGCTCTTTCTGCTACATCACAGAACCACTGATAACCGCTGTCCTTCGTTTCAACTCCTTCCTGTCAGAACACGCCGCCGGCCAGCTCTCAAGATGGAGTGGCTAGCCCCAGCTCTCCCTCTGCGGAGCTCGGGGCCAGCTGTGAACGGAGTATGTCTCCACTCTATCTGTGTTAGTGGCATGTTAGTTCTCCAGGAGACAACGTCAAAAATAGTAAGTCATCGTTTAAGCCCATCTTTCCCTCCCTCCCACCTCAGATCACTTAAGTTTTAGAGAGCCAGCCTCGAAAATGTCTCACATATCTTACTGTTCCTCCCCACAGAGGTCACACATGCTCATGCCCATAGTCCTTCTTATCTGTGGGCAGGGCACCAAAGCCGGATTTTTGAGAACAATTAAGGTTCTGTGAATTGTAAGAAACGAGTGGAAGAAACTCCAGGTACTGAAATTTGTGGCCAAGATCTGGGAATCCTTGGACGTTCTTAATGCCTTTCCTCCAGCAACTTCATTCTTACTGTCAAGCAACCAGAAGTCACTCATCGACCTCGTTTGAGACAAGGAGTAAGGTTGCAAGAGCATTTCTGAATGGGGGCTGTATCTCATTCAGAAATACCTCACCAGAAGGTATTTTGAGAATTGTCGGGGCATATTTTTGGACCCAGTGCTGGGAGTGGAGGTGGTTGGGACTAGAAATTAGTAAGTGAGGCATAGATCCGTTCTGCACAATAAAAACTTTGTCCCTGTCCCATAGAACTTCCAAATGTCCTGCTGAAGACACATCGATGAAAAGCCTATTTAAAATTTTCTGATTACGATTTTGTTTCATATAGAAATGCCAAGATACCTATTGTACATGTTTAGTAAACACTCAAGTTTCTAGAAAAGTCAGAAGTTTACTGCAGATGGCGCTATGATGAACTTGTCTGTGGTGTTGGGAAAATCACTGATGTCAGTGCACTCAGGGAACAGCGTGGGCTGCATCCCACCTGCACACTGGTCTTCGTTTGAGGCACACAGGGCAGACGTGCAGCCACTGTGCTCTGTCCCTGGGCAGTCCAGCCCCAGCGCTGACATTCTGAAAAACTACACACTATTTAGTTACAACCGACTTTCCTAATTTTTCTTTTCTGTAAAACAGTCGTGTTGGTGATATAAAATGCTGTAGCCACTATGGGAAACAGTATGAAGTTTCCTCAGAAAATTAAACACAGAATCGCCAATAATCTGGCAATTCCACTTCTGGGTGAAGATCCAAAAGGAACTGAGAGCAGGGACTCCAACGGATTGTTCGTACACCCCTGTTCCCAGCGGCATTATTCTCAACAGCCAAAAGCCGGAAGCCACCCAAGTGTCCATGGGTAGATAAACAGATAACAAAATGGGATGTATACATACCGTGGAATATTATTCAGCCTTAAGAAGGAAGGAAATTCGGACACATGCTACAACATGGATGAACCTTGAGAACGTAATGCTAAGTGAAATACGCCAGTCACAAACGGAGTAATAGTGCATGATTCCACTTAGACGAGGTACCTAGAGCAGTCAAAGTCAGAGACAAAAAGTAGAGTGGTGACTGCCCTGGGCTGGGCAGGGAGGGTATAGGGAGTTATTGTTTAATAAGTATAGGCTTTCTTCTGGGGAGATGGAAAAAGTCCTGGAGATGGACGGTGGCAAAGGCGGCAGAACAATGCGAATGTATTCAATGCCACTGAACAACACGTTTAAAAATGGTTAAAACGGTAAATTTCGTGTTATGTTTCTTTAACTACAATTTTTTAAAAAGGAGTTATACATTTCTTTTTGTTTTTATGTGTGTATCAGCAGGATAGTAAAGAGGGCATTTCAAAATATTTGTTTTTAAAAGGAAACATTACATAGAGAACAAGGTGTCTACAGTTTTATGCCCTTAGTGTTTTATGGCATATTTTATTTTGTCTGGAGACTTTCTGGCACCCCCTGAAATATGTGGAGACACCTAGGCATCACTAATGAAAGGCTGGGGATTGTTGGGGCACAGAATGGAAAACCCCAAGGGACTAAGAAAATATATATTTGCGCTTATGAGGGCTGGGGCTGAGAGAAGAGCTACCCAGAGTCAATTTAAGTTGGATCGGAGTTAGCGTGTCTGGGGCAGCAAACATTTTATATTTATGGAGCTTCTCACACTTTATGATGCAAAAGCACTCTGCATGTACAGTCCATTAACAGGAGGTACCCACGGCAGAGTGGAAGGGGAACAAACTAGGAGTCGGGTCTGACTTGGCCACTTAAAAACCGTAAGTGTGATTGAGCACAAATGTCTTAACTGCTGGGAGTCCCATTTGCCTCCGTCTGCAATACATGAATATTTACCCACCTTATTATGAATACCTCCTATTTATCGGATACCTACCACGGGCCAGGCACTTGTCAGACATTCAACCATTGTGTCATTAATCATTTAGTCTTCACAACTGCCCTGTGAGAGTTCTATCATTATTTCTATCATACAAATTAGTAAACCAAAGCAGATCCCATCAGACCTCCAGCCATTTTCTCCCGCTCATCAGAGGGCATCTGTACGGCTTCCTGTGTCTCTTGAGACAAACTCTCTCTTGAGTCTCTTCTACCCAGATACAGGCAGCCAGGAGGGCCAGGGAGTTAAAACACCAGAAACAACCCTCAGCCTGTGAGGGGTGGGCGTCGGGGGGTAAACACCCCAGCACCCTCACTCTGCAGTCGTACAATCCAGGGACATGTCCTCCATAGTCTCCAGGAGGCCCCCGTGGGGTTGACTCACCACGGGCTTTCCTCCCTTCCCTGCCTCACTCCCCACTGCCTCTCTATGCTTCTTGGAATCAACTCCCCCACAAACTACCTGCACTCAAATACTTGTCTCAGGATCTGCTCTGAGGCTCAGAGAGTTAAGTTACTTGCTCACGACCCCACAGTTAGAGAGCTTGGCCAAGCCACAACCCACTCTTCCTGAATCCCAAGTCCCTCTGTGTGGTATCTAACCTGGTTGCTGGGGAATTGAGTGAAATCATGCAGATGATTACAAGGCTTCTTTCGATCTTTATGACAGCCCTGTAAGGCCAATGAGCAGGTTAGTTTTATGCCCACTTTACAGGAAACTGGGGCTGAGTCTTGCACAAAGTAACCAGCCGATAAGCCACACATGACAAGATGATTCTCTTCTCCCCCAGATTTGTTCTCCATTTTTCTCTGCCTTTCTCTGGGCCCAGGAGGTCAACATTCCTGGAGTGCATCACCCAGGCCCCTGGCCCTCTGGCTTCCTGTCGTGCTTGGCTAGTAGCAGTCAAGGGCAGGAAGAGAGGGAGGATGCTATTAGACCCCCACTCTGCCTCCAATGGGCTATCATTTTAGTGATGGCAGCATTCCTCTGCCTGAACCATAACTCCTGTCTAACAACCTTAATTTTCAAAAAGCACTCGAATTCGCCTAGGTTTTATTAGGAATCTAGGATCCTGGGAAAGGGGAAGGAAATGGGTTATGTTTGCTAAGACTCCAGGAAACCCCCCAGTGTCAGTTTGCCTCCATCTGCATCTTGGCTCCAGCTCTCAGCAGGTGTGGGTGGCGCACCCCACCTCCTCACCACCCCCACCCCCGCCTTGCCCTTCGTTTCATGCCATGGTTTCTGGTTCTTGCTGGTCCCACAGCATTCCTCAACTCCTGCCCACTCCTCTGCGAACCTAGATATAATCCCTCCGTTACACTCTCTCTATTAAACCCATTTGAGGTGCCGTTCTCTTTCTTGCTGAGACTCTGCCTGACCTGAAAGGCTTAACACCTAGTAAGACCAGGAGCAAATAAAATACTTATAGAGCAAATGCCATTTTCCAGGCCCTAAGCAAAGCCCTTTCTATTCACAACCCTCACAGTTATGCTGTGAGGTGGGCATCATTCTAATTCCCATTTCGCAGAGAAACAAACTGAGGCAGTAATGCTTCTTAGACCAAAATCCGGGTTGATTAAGAATCGAAGTCCCTGTTCTTTCTCTTTCACCACAAAGACCGCACTGTTCTCTAGCCTGACTTGCCCTCACTGTAAATAACTGTTAGTACCAGAGCCCTCCAACCTTACTCAGGGCATGTCAGGAAACCAGAGAACACCCTGCCTGTGGTGAGGGTGTAGCATCCCTGTGGCAAATGAGCATTCCATGAATGGAAACAGCCTTTCCCTTTCGTGAGGAGAGGCAGGATTTCATGTGAATGTGTGATGACTGGCTGGGAGCCAAGAATAAGAGCAGGAAATGGGAGCCCAAGTGAGATAACTGCCCTGAACATTGAGGGGAGGGAGCAAGATAAACAGAGGAGTTTCAATTTTGCAAAGCATTCAAGAGCTCCTTGGCTTAAGGATGGCCCTCAGGGAGAGCCAGGAATATTAGGAAAGGGGGGAGACAGTCTTGGCAGGCGGGGGCGACTAAGTGCTGGTGGAGCAATTAAAGGGTGGAGCAAATGAGTAGGAAACCACAGAATAATGCAAAACCCAAAAGCAGGCATCTGAAATGTGCAAAAAAAAAAAAAAAAAAAAAAAACTATTATAAGGCAATACTAAGTTTGTGCTTAGTAGCTGAAAATATTCAAAACAACATTTTGGAATGAGAAACATATGGAATAAAAGGCAGCCGTCGTGCGATTTAGTGGCTCGAGAAATGTGACTCGTCCCCATAGGGGTTAGGAGGCGGGAATGGTCAGAGAGAAAGAGCTCCGAATCCTAACGAAGACGGGGGCGCAGAATGGGCACACAGCGGTTTTCCCCAGTGATGGACAATTATGACTAAAATAGGAAACACTAGATGTCACAAGGTCCGTTAGAACATATGAATTTTATTCTCCCTACTCTACACCAATCGACGACTTACCCACTATAAATCATTTCCGCAATTTTGCACCTACATTCCAGGCTCTTCACTTGTCTGATTCCCAATTCTCCCAACAACTCTGCAAGTAGGATTGCTGTTTCCTCATACAGATTTGGAAACTGAGGCACAAAGAGTTCGAGTCACTTGCCAAATGGTCACATGCGCAGTGCTCGTGAAAGGCCAAGCACGGAAGGAAACCCAGGTCACTCTTTCTCCAGGCATATTCCATTACCCTTTGGTGAATCCCCAAACTGAGGCTTCCTAGATGGTCCGATCCTGTTTTCAGAAGAAAAAAAAAAAATGAGAAATAGAGTGAGGTCAACACGTCTTTGGGACTGGTGGCCCTTGAATTTGAGTGGAGTTCTGTGGGGTCTGGAAGAAAAATCTTTAAGATTAGTGAACCCAACTCTTATTTTAATGCCATTTTGAACCTTCCAAGATCTCAAAGCAGGACAGTAGAATAGCGCAGGTCTCAAGCACAGTAGCACATATTCCTACCGTTCATGTGTTCATTCATTCATTCATTCATTCGTTCATTCAAAAACATTTTTCAAGTGCAAGAACTATGTACAATGAAAATATTTTCCCAGTAAGCAACTGAAAGGTGCTCAATTCGTGTTTTCTTTTGATTCATTTATTTTTAATTTTTTTTTCATTTCAGCACATTTCCACTTAATTCACTGCATCAGATCTTCAAATGCTCCTCCAGAAGCTCAGGTCAACTAATAATCAGCGTACTGCTATCTTTAGCATATTTACGATCGAATAGCAGTCCTTGGCTTTTTGCAGTAGTAATTGTGTTTTCTGTTCAGTAACACTGGCAGCTCTGAAAGCATGTATTATTTTCTTTAGCAAATATGAATGGTAAAGGTCTCTTACAGTCCCTTTTCTGAGCTGAGGAGGGTAATTGAAAGGGTTCTTTGTAAAGGCTCTGAAAAAACATGGCTTTGACTAGAGTTTTATTAGAAATCTAGAAACCTGGGAAGGGGAAATAAAATTATATAAGTTTGCAAAATCTTGAAACATTTTTTTTTTTTTCTATTTGATCAGACCAAAGTCCAGGTTCATGCTGGCCCGCTCATCAATACGTTTTTGCTGTGTAACAAATGACCCTAGAAATTGAGTGGCTGAAAATAACAAACACCTATTATTTCTTGAGGGTTTGCTGGGGGGTCCATCGGGGTCTCTGCGACCAGGCCTGGATGGGCTAGGATGCCACACTTAAATGGCTGGGACTCAGCTGGGGTGAGTTGGGCCTCTTTTTTCTCCAAGGGGCTAGCCTGGGCTTCTTCACATGCTGGTGGCAAGGTTCTCAACAGCAAGAGAATAGCAACCCCAATGGACAGCTCTTTTCAAGACTCTCTTGTATCGTGAATGCTACTGTCGCCTTGGCCAAAGCTAGTCACAAGGTCAAGCCAAATTCAGGGAGAGGAAAAATGGACTTCACTTCTTCATAGGTGGATCTACCAATTATTGTGGCCATTTGTGCCCTTATTCCCTCAGCTGCTAGGCTGAGGGCCCTCAACTGTCAGCCATCTCAGAAATTGCTCTTTTTTTCCTGAAGAAAGCCACCTCACTCTTTTCCAAGGCAGCCTGTGCAATGGTAACTGGTCAAGGCAGGGATACAAAGGTGTAGCCTCTTGTCCAAACTTGAGACTAGCGTGAGGAATCATCCAGCTTCAGAGTTTCCCCAACGGTGAGCTGAGGCCTTTGTTGAACCTGAATGCAATCCAGCTCCTCTCTCTGCTCAATCCTGCTTCTTTCCCCCTCCGCCATAGGCATCCATCCTGAGCACACTTTCCATTAGACCTACTGTCGTCTCATCTCTGCACCAGCAGCTGCTTCCTGGGGACCTCAGCCTGCCAGATGATACCAGGAGCAGTCTGCAAAAGCAGATGGGAAGGGGCTGGATCACCTGCCAGTCCACAGGCAATGAGACCCCCAGTACTGTGGATATGTGGGATTTATTGAGCACCCAACACAAGATAGTGATGAACTTGGTAAAACCACCAGGGGCAAAACGGTGGAATAGGATAGTGGTGGAAGGAAAGGTCCCAGAGGATGTGATAGAGCAGGCTTTTGAAGAAAGGAAGGAAATAGGCATCGCAAGGGCAATGGGATTGAATTGAACAATGCATGGTTCGGGAAAAGACAACAAAAGTCTGAGGGTGACTCACAGTCGATTAAAAACTAAATGCAAAAGCGCAAGGGCCTCCTTGGTCCCATGTAAAGAGATGCTCATCTCCTGCAGAAAGATTAAATTCTCAACCAAAAAAAAAAAAAAAAAAAAGAGGTGGGACTTCCAATACTTCTGTGAAGCAGCCAGCTCCGATTTTCATAGGAGAAATAAATTTCTACCTAATTTAATATAGCATTATTTGGGGGTCTATTTCATATCCAGTCCAAGTTATACCATCCTATAGACTAACTGTTTGTGTCCCTCAGAATGTGTCTGTTGAAGCCTAACCCCCAATGTGATGATACTAGAAGGTGGGACTTTCGGGGGTAGGGGTTAGATCGTGGTGGCAATCTCATGCGTGGGACTGGGGTCATTATAAAAGAGGCTCCAGAGACCTCCCTCACTTCTTCCACCCCGTGAGGACACAGCGAGAAGCTAGCAGTCGGCCGCCTAGAAGAGGACCCTCATCAGAATTTGTCTGTGCAGGCACCATGATCTTGGACTGCCAGTCTCCAGAACTGGGAGAAATAAATTGCTGTTGTTGATAAGCCACCCAGTTTATGGTTATTTTGTTATAGCCACCCAAATGGGCTAAAGACATACCCAAACTATCAGCCCTCGGCTAACTTAAAATCAACCTAAGAGGAGCAGAATCGGGGCTTCCAGGATGACAGGTTTGTGGCCCTAATAACCTCAGGGTCCATGTGCACACAAGTGCTCCCGGCTGCCGGGCTGGCTGGAAAACACAGTGTAAGCTGCACGGTCTCCAGTTTCTCAAATCTAACAGGTTTGGAAGGGGAAAAGCTCTCTTTGCTCCTTAACAGAGCACTTGCCTCAGCCACACCTGTTTAGGGAACGTCCTCATGCACTCAGTGTCAGTCAGGTGCAGCTGCAGGTTTCCCTGCACTCCTCCCTCCCCCCATCAATCCCAGGCAACACCTTCCAATGCTAGACCTGCCCTGGCTGCTTGCGTCATGCGGGAGGCAGGTGCAAATAAACTACACACAACCTGTGGACAAAGTTTATCTCCGAGAAAGAGGGTTCGGAAGGCCTATATGCTCACTTTCCCTCATCTCACCCTCACCAATGAGCTACGTTCCTCTCCCCCCTGGGAGAGGGATTGGTAAGATGTAGGTGTATCAAAAGAGAAATAAGGGACTCCCCGCCCCATCCCCTCATACCAGAAGTCAAGGCTGGGTATTAGAGAAACCCAGTTATAGTACTGGCCCAGGATGTGGAAGTTAAAATTTCTATTAAACAATCCTAACAGTCACATCTACCATTTACCGAATACTCACTATGTGCCAGACATTGTGCTAAACGTACACGTGGCTTTAAAAAACCTGGGTTCAGTTTGGACTTGCATCGATATGCCAAGGTGGCGGGTTGGTAGGGGTGGGAGGGTAGGGTGGAGTGGAGGGAGATTGTTAAAAGTACTCAGCAGCCAATTTGAAGAGGCTTCCACTGGCCAAAGATGAAACAGTTTGAACATAAATAAATATAATAACTGCAATGGATCGAAACCTATCAAGTATATTTAATTTTATGAATTTTAATGATACTTCTCAAAAACCATAATTGCTCACTGTTGGAGGATGCTAATGAGCTAACTCATATTCATGAAGCTAGTAAATAAAGAAAAAGAATCAAGCATTTTTTCTGTTTTTTTTTTTCTATGTGGATTATACCATTGGGTGACCAGTGAGATTTAGTTTCTTTTTCTAAAAAAAAAAAAAAAAGCATTCTCCCTAACAAGAAGAAATTATAGAATTCAAACCTAACCATTTTAAACCCTAGTAAATTAATAAATTTTAACGTTGAGCATCAACAGCCCCTACACCCACAAAAAAAGTCATCCAGATATTCTATGCCTCTGGTGGAAGAACACAGTACCCCCTATGAAGTGATCTTGCCAAGAGAAATCAAATCTAAATATGATCAAGTCTTTCTAATCAAACACTAGTATTCACGGGGATGTCCCATCAACCAGTCCCAAGTGGGAAACTCTTGACAACAAATAACCCAATTTCTTTAAGAAATAAAATACAAGGGAAAAAAATAGATCGGGAGACAAACATCTAGGGATTTTATTAACAAATCACAATATGTGGACTTTATTTGGATGCTGACTCAAACTGTCAGTGAAAAAATCTTTCAATACACTAATGAGGCAGCTAGGAATATAAACACTGGCTAGATTATTTGATGACCTTAAGGAATCATTGTTAACATGTTTAGGTGTGACCATAGGATTGTAATTATGTTAAAAACAAACCCCTCTAATATTTTAGAGATGTACATTGAAATGTTTACAGAGACAATGATACGATCTGGAATTTGCTTCCAACTAATATTGGGAGAGATTAGATGGAAGCATATAGATAAAACATGTTTGGCTGTGATTTGATCATTGTTGAAACTGGGTGATGATGGGTGAATGATTTATTATATGAACATCTATATTTTCATGAATATTTGAAATTTTCCACAATATAAGTTAAAAGAAAAATTTGCAAAGGGGCCTGATTTGATGGGTGCGTGGGTGGGTTTTTTGCAGAAGGAGTTTGTGCCTCTAGAGCCTAATGTTTGGATTAAGACAAGAGCTCAGCTGGTGGTCAGGGCTCCAGGGAATGGGGAGAAAGTGCTAGGCACATGGTCAGGCTCACTGAAGGGGTCTCACAACAGCAGAAATACTGGAATACGATCCAAAGAACCAGGCAGAAACGTCATCAGAAAGACCTAGCAAGAAGTTGGGGGAGACCAGAGACACTTGCTGTTTACGGCTGCCAGGCTTTCAGACCCCACCTCCTGGCAGATACAGGGCACGCAATGTACTGCCAACACTGCAGAGATTGATTCCAGCACTGGGCGCAACAGAGCCTGCCAGCGAAGGTCCCCCACGCTAAGAAGGAAAAAAGCAGACAGTAACCCTGCAGCGCCTTCACCCTCTGGAGAGAACACTGAGATGATTTTAGGACTGAATGGCGGGGTGCATAGTAGAAGGTCTGATTGCCTACCTTCCCTTTCTGAGAACAGTCCTCAGCCTCTCTGTGGTGTGGACTGCCATGTTGGAGCCACATGACTCCACCCCTCTGGCCACAGCTGACTGATCCAAGAATGCACACCTAACCCACAGGGGGAGGGAGTGGGGATTCAGAGACTTAGCTCAGTCTATCAGAATCCTCAAGAATTTGAACTAGTAAACTAAGAAACCAAATTAAGAACTGGGAATCACACCATCAGAGACATTTCGAACTCATGGCAATAGGCTGAATTGTGTCCCCCTGGAAAAAGAGTCCTACCTCAAAACCTAAGCCCCAGTGTGACAGCGTTGGGATGCAGAGCTAACCCAGGAATGGGATTAGTGCCCTTAGAAAGGGGGTGGGAGAGGTCTCCCTCACCTTCTTCTGCCACGTGAAAACCCAGTGAGAAGTCCGCAGCCTGGAAGAGAGGCCTCACCAGCACCTGACCGTGCCGGTGCCCTGATGTCAGGCTTTCGGCCCCCAGAACTGTGAGAAACAAACTTCTGTCGTTGAGAAGCTACCCAGGCTGTGGTACCCTATGACAGCTGCCTGGACAGAGAAAGACAAGCACGTGTTCCCACAGGGCACACGCGAATTTGGCTCCAGTTTACCTGTGTGGCTTCGGGTGAGTCACTGGGTCTCCTGGTACCTAAATTCTCTAATCCGTAATGTGGGGCTAAGAAAGGTCGCTCTATCCATGTCATTTTTATGAGGATAAAATGAAAACATTTATGAAATACTTATATTGTGAAAGTTCAGTAACTCCTCAGGTTATCGAGACTTACCCTTGGGTTTGGCATTGTTTGGTCACATGAGAGCAAAGAAAGCCAGTGACAAGGGAGGGTTGAGCGCCGCTCAGCACCAGGCCCCCGGACAAAGGACTTGACAAGTGCCGAAACCTCACAGCGCCCCCGGGATCTGGCGATGCTCACAATGAGGAAACTAAGGAACAAACTGATCTGCCAAAAGTTTAGGAAGCGAAATAAATAAATCAGTCAGTCAGTCAGTCAGTTAAAGGAAGTGGCAATGACGGGAATGATCAACACCCCGCTTCTGAGCCTGCACCCTGAACCTGTGACTCCATGACTACCTCATTATGCAGATGAGAAAACTGAGGCTCACAGGGGATCGTGCAAGCCCCAAAAATGGGGGAAAAGGGAACCCCTGCACTGCCTGAAAGCCAGAGGGTGAGATGTGGCTCCAAAGTCCACCTCCAGCTCCTGGGAGGCCCGAGCACCTTTGTCTTCCAGGGAAGTCACCTGTCGTAGCCCTTGAGTGAGTAGCCCCCATGTGGGTGACGTTTTCTTGTTCCTAGTTACGATGAACACAATGCGAATCTTGATGTGCCTCAGGCACCCACATTAGAATCTGTGTACTCAACCTCTGCTTGAGGGGTTCTGGTGCCAGGAAAAATCTCGTGTAATGGGTGTCACAACAGATGCCTGCTTATTCAAATGGCAGTTCATTCCATCCCTGCCCCATCTAATGGCTGCTTCTATATGGCATCCCTGCTAACCAGAATAAGCCCTCCACTCCCTGAACCAAGACCTTGACCGAGAGACTGGTCAACACGTGGCCAGAACAAGATGTGGTGTGGATAATTCCTTTTTGAGAAAAATCTCCCTTCAGGCACGAGTCACAGAATAAACAGAGACAAGGCAAAACCACTAACGAGAGAAAAACTGGAAAGCCAAAATGTTAAGAACAGAGCAAAAAGAGGTTTTTAAATGAGACCAGACTAAAAAATAAAGACCTTTTCCTCCGCCCTGCCTGTTTTTCCACCCACAACCTCCAACCCTCACATTTTTAAAAAAGTCATTAAAAAAAAAACTATAAACTTTTCCATCTGAGACAAAAGTTGTTAAATGGAAAGAGAAAATGTAGCAGAGAATACCAGCTGTCAAATGTCTGCAGCTAACTGGTGGCCCTGAGCCGTCTCCAGTTTCATCCCGAGAGAAACCACCAGCCCCACGCCCACGCCCGAGAATCAACAACTGGGAAACTATATAATTGCCCATAAAACGTGGAAAGCTGATGTGGATTTTAAAAGACAAAGGAAAAGAGGATGATCCTCTTTAAGTAAGGCAACAGCTAAGAGTAAAAAAAGACATGCCGTGTGAGTACATAGAGGAAAGCACTGTGCATCTAAAATCGGATGGCTCTGGTGGGACCATGCCTGCCACGTAGCAGCGAGTGTGACCTTGAGCGAGCTCACTTCTCAGCGCCTCGATGTCTTCATCTGTATAATGAGGGTGATTAAAAATAGAACCTACTTCAGAGGGTGGCTGTGAAGATTCCCACACGACGGCATCTTGGACACACTCCGTAGACATTCACTGTTACTCTTTATTATAAATGTTATTGTATCGTTATTCTTTTTGTGATTGTTCTGACGTGATTATAAGTAAGAAACACCAGTTTTGCCTGGAGCTTAAGCAGCATATGTGACCATGGGTTCTATGGAAACCTTATATACAAAATGGGGACATTCCCAGGCATGCAGATTCCAGAATGCGGGCATCGTGGGAGGAAGGAGTGAGCTTTGTGCTGCAGCTTCCTCGGGTGCTGTCAGAGGGCACCCCATGCCATGGGTGCCGATGGAAGAAATGAGTGAAGGAGAAGGGCGAGGCCAAGAGGTAATACTGTGGAGCAATTCCTCAATTCCACACACATGCACATGCACGCGCACACATGCACACACATGAATACACATGCACACACATGCATGCACACTCACATGCACACATGTGCACGCACATGCACACACGTACACGACATGCATGCACGCACATACATATGCATGCACATGCACACACATGCACATGAATGCGCATGCACACATGCGTATACACAAGCATGCACGCGTGCACACACATACATGCACATGCATGCACCTACACATGCATGCACATGTATCACACACATGCACACATGCACACACGCCCACACAATCTCATGCAGTCGTCTTGATGACTCACGAGGCAGCTGCTATCACTACCATTCCTGCTTTACAGGTGAGGAGACTTAGAAGTAGAGACATTCTGTGACTTGCTCAGGGCCATATATTGAGTATGGGGAGGAACCTGAGTAGTTTTCATGATGACATGGCACTGTCTTCTAAAAACACACAGCCACCTCCCTTCTCTTGGCCTTAGTCTCCTCACCCGTAAAATGGGATTTGCGCCAAAGGCCTTCGTAGCATTCACCTTCCATGGTTTTAAATATTTTGACAATGTCTTTCAGCCAGAAGCACCACTTTCCAGCCTAGGGAAAGGGAGATGGGCAGCATATCTTCCCTGGGCCCTTTCGCAAGCATAATTTTGTCTCTTGGGCTAATTACAAGTAACACTGATAGAGGATGGCATTGTAGCCAGCACAACACAGGTGCCCACAAGATGTCAGGTCCGTGTCACGTGCTTGGCTTCCTGAGCAGAGTGGAGAAGGGAAGAGTGTCCCCAGGATGATGAGCGCTGGTGTGGAGCTGCTGAGACCTCAAATGCCGAGATAGACCCTGAAGCCCGTGAAGGACAAGAAGAAACCTAAGACAAAGCACCTGGGTTCCACTGAAGCCCCAGTCTGTTCCCAGTCTGTGAGAACTGAGAGCCCCCAGGAGCCTGAGCTGCAGGAACATATTCCCTCTGAGCTTCAAGACATGATGAGAATAAAGAAAATAAGGTGTTTAAATTAGGAAAAAGATGAAAAGCCTTCCGTTTCCTAGATACTATCTATTAGGCTTAAATACATCATCTTGGTTACTCTTCACTACCAGCAGCGGGATGGGGTATTATGATCTCCAGTCCACAGATGGGATGACTGTGTTCAGAGACATTAAGCAACATGCCCGAGGATGCACAGTAAGTAGGGAGTGAAGCAGGAGAGCAACCAAGGGCCACCTGATGCCGTAGCTGTAGCACCATACCACCTTGCCTCTGGAAGAGAGGAGTTCGCTCTCTAAAAAGACAGACTTCCGGCTTGAGGATGCAGCAGGGGCCTGGATACGGAGGACACACTTGAGACATTAAAAGAGAATGCCCCGTGCGGCGGAGCGGGTACTGGTAACGTTCAGTGGGAGTGGCCGACGTACCCAGGATGCAGGGTGCTCTTGCAGGTAGAAATGACCACCAGGATGATTGTACCCAGGAGGCCAGGGTGGGGTGGAGAGCAGGAGAGCTGACTGGGATATGCACCTTCACACCCAGACACACACCCACAGGCACACATGCACACACACAGTTGACACTTCTCAAGAGGATGGAATGTATCAAGCCTCCTCATTATGGACCTTCCTGGAGAAAGGAAGAATTGTTGAATGACCTGTGTTTTGTTGTCACTGAAGTCATGGTTGTAATGATTCGTGTTGTTAAGTTCTTCCAGGTGGGAAAGCAATGCTGTTGTTGGATGACTTGCTCAAACGGGAGTCCCAGAAACCCTAGGTGGGGGCTTGGGCCAGTAGGCAGCCTCTGTCCCATCACCCTCAGCTTTCCAGAGACGGTCCTAGCAAAAGGGTACTGGCACAGCAGGGGAGCCTTCTTCCGCTGTGATTAAACAAATCAACTCTGAAATCCCATTGGCCTGGGGTCAATGCTTTCCCCATGCACTGAATAACTACATAACTTTAGATAAACCACTTCACCCATTAGAGCCTCAGCACCCCATCTACAAGAGGGCAGTAGTGATCCTCAACCCCCCCCCCCAGGCTGTGGAGGGCTCAATGAGATAATGCAGATCTAGCACTTCGCTTAGAGCATGACCCAGAGCGACCACTAAGTTAACGCCAGCTTCTATTTTCATCAAGAGCATTCCGGCACAGAAACGACCAAGCCCACCACAGCCCCCCAAACGAGAGAACATCAAAAGCAGAGACTTCAAGATCAGCTGAAGATGAGAACCTATGCACCCCTCACATCAAACTGTGTCCAGATGTTGAGGCTGGGGTGAGACAAAAGTGCTGATCCTAATGGACATCATATTCCCAACCATCAAATGTGAACAACTTGAGCAAACATTTCTGGGTGTTCATTAGAACTCAACAGGGTACTGCTGGACATTCAGGGGGAAGGACAGAAGTTCACTGGTGTGCCCGCCAAGTCCACCAAAAGCCTTTTCCTACAGCTTGACGCTTAACCACACATCCTTATTGAAAAAAAACAAAACACCATTTAAAAAGCCATCGGAGAAAACGTTGGCCAGGAAAGTCACTTTCCACAGATCAGCAAAGAAGAATCTAGTTTCTACGGCCAAAGCCTCCCCACTACTTCCCTCACCAATTAGTAAAAATGCAACCTTGATCTCAAAGCCAAAATAAACTGCTATCTCCACACTTTTTAACTTTCTAGATATTATTATTATCCTTGCTTCCTACTAGTAGGGTTCCTTGATAGGATTATCTAACTCACTAATTCATGTTTTCAGTTGTCTGAATTCTACTCTATCTCACCCATCTTAACATGATGTTAAGCAATATATTTTTCAAAGCTATTATTTCCATCTCATTCCATAGCATGATTTTCTCCTTCTTTTTCATTGCTATTCTAGGCCTGTATCTAAGCTGGCTCTTCGCTGTGTTTAACATCTTTGTTCTAATAATTTTGCTTCATATATATGTTTGGTTCAGTTTCTTTTTGAGATAATGGCACTCCTTAGGTTGTACTCTCCGGGTGTCTTATTTTGGCCTGAGCACATAGTCCCTCAAGGGAAGGGCTGAAAGAAAGGCTGAAGGTTGAACCCTAGCATATTAGCCAGGGTATCAGCTCCTAGGAAAGAGAATGAGAACTGCCCTAGGATGGAGCTTGTGATCACTCCTTAGTCTGCCCAGCAAGACATTCTTCTGGCCAAGACTTCACCTTTACGCCTTCAAGGGCAAACAACATTGGGAGGAGTTTGGAAGAAATGAATGCCTGTAGAACGTCCATCACCCAGTTACTTTCATCAGCTCTTCACCCCAACAGGGCCTTTGTTCTGTCATAATTTACCCCTGCATCATGGCTGTCTCCACAGTTGCAAGGGACACAGTGCTTGTGGAGGAAGACAAGGAGAGGGATTGAGCCAGTTTTATCTAATTTATCTGAGTGTATGCCCCTCTGCCCCAGGCTACAGCCACGCCCTTTCACCCCCACCTTTCCCCACTCCAAACCTATAGCCCAAAGCAGCTTCCACCTCCCCAGTGCTTTCTCATAGTGCCTTGAGGTTTGCATGTTGAGTTGGTCGGTTGCTATTGCTTTGTTTTACTTTTCATTTTTTATTTCCTGTATTCCATTCTTTCCTCTATAACTTTTCCAGAATTGATTGGGGGTTGGGTTACAGGTGGAGCTGGGAGCTCATGCTAATTCACTATCTTGGGAGGATACGGAAATCTCTTATAGAACTTTACATATACAATAAGATCCTACTTCTTGAATGATTCCAGAGAGTAGCAATCAGAAAAGATGGCTAAAGCAGGGAATTATTGTTTTTATGATGCATACATACCCTAAGTATTTCAACTTAAGAACAAAAAAACACACTTATCAATTTCTGAAATATTCTGCTAGTGCTACTGAGAAGCAACCAGTTGTTGTTGTTGTTGCTGTTGCTGTTGTTGTTGTTGTTGTTGTTGTTGTTGTTGTTCTTCTTCTTCTTCTTCTTCTTCTTCTTCTTCTTCTTCTTCTTCTTCCTTTTTTAAATAAAAGAAAGAAAGAAAGAAAGAAAGAAAGAAAGAAAGAAAGAAAGAAAGAAAGAAAGAAAGAAAGAAAGAAAGAAAGAAAGAAAGAAAGAAAAAGGAAAATACTGTAATGTGATGTTTGGGCCAAGGATTTTTCTTTGAATATTGATGTACTGATTGGAGTTCTACTTTATTATTCTGGTGTTAATCACATTCATTTTGCACTATCTAAGATATCCTATTTTTTCTTTAAAATGGAATAAGAATCTAAAGATGCTTACAGATAAATTCAATTTCAGAATCATTCTAAACTTCTGATGCGTTTTTCAATTCCACAGCTATGGTGACAGCAGTATTTTTAAGCATCTCATTTTATTTTAGTCTAGCTTTTATTAAAAAAAAAACACCTTTTTCTGCACTCATGTTTCATCAATTTTTAACATTTTAAACATATTTTATTGGTAATTTAATTGCATTAAATATAAATGGCTGAATAGGTTCGGAAACAGATCCAATGCCCTCTTGCTAAGAAGACGGTGACTTGGGAGAAAAGCATCGGGTCTGAAGACCAGGACAACAGCCATGACTACTTAGTGCAACTCAGTCAGGTATCGGTCAGCAAATTCGAGAGACAGAAAGGGGAGTGTGGAGTACTCATGCCTGCCAGCCCCTCTGGCAAGAGTGTTAAATGGACATTAGCTAGGAGAGAGTCTAGTCCCCTAGCAAGGTGTTAAGAGGTTAATCAGTTAATAGGTTAGAGATCTCTATTCAAGATGCCATGCCTACGTTTTAATTACTTACCCCCTACTACGATTCAAGTACTTCTAGGCAGGTGGGGTGGGGGTGCAGGGGAAGGGGATGGTATGTTAGGTGAATATCTTCTAGAACAACTTATGTCAAACATCAGGGGCTGTCCCTGGGTGAGCACCAAAGGCCAAGTTCATCTCCTTCACAATGACGCCAAGTCTACTCTTTCCACGCTGATCCTGCAGATTCCCATCAATTAAGACAGGATCCTCACCCCGGTTACTCAAGTAACACAGTGCTGCTGCTAAACTACAAGGGATATGGTCGCTTCCGTGCTGAGAGCAGGCCTCAGCGGAGGGAGCCTGGAGAGCAGCCTTCCCTTCTTGAGAGGCGGTGATAAGAACATGGGTTCCCTGGTGGGTTAACGGGACATGGACAGGCCCTTCTCCGTGGGCCTCGAACCATTGTCCAGCTCCTCACCTGTGGGCTGTGAGTGCTGAAGAGGGTTGTACAATGTGGGGAGAAAAAAAAAAAGAACATGGGTTCCAATACCAGGTGTACTGCTTACCAGATGTGTGATCCTCACAAGGTGCACAGCCTCTCTGAGCGTTAATGTCTCCTGAATAAATGACGGTTTATTTATACAGCAAAGGTTAACTGCCTGCTACACATCAGGCACTGTGTTAGCTCCGGGCACTCATGAAGAACATCGATCATCCCTGCCATTGCTAAGCTCACGTCCTCAGAGGGGAGACATGTGTGATCCTGAATCAAGGCAAGTGTTCTAAGAGCAAGTTAGAGTATTCCACGAGAGTATGGGAGAGACCCACTGAGTCTGAAGTGGTCATGGGTAATAATTACATTTACCTCAGAGATTCTCCTGAGGACTAGACGAGAGTGAGAGCCTGAGCAGTGCCCGGCTCAAACCCAGAGCTTCGTAACCCGTCTACTTCTGTTATTCAGCCCAGTAAGACGTCAGCCTTGAGGGGCTGACCAGCGTACGAACGCCATGTTTCCCGTTCGACATGCCATTCCTGTCCCGTGTTTCTGTGGTTCATCCTATCTCAGAGCCAACTCGGGGTAGGAAACCAGCTCCTCTCAGAGAGAGAATGGAGAGGACGGCAGAGAGGCCTCCTGGTGTTTAAGGGGAGCCAATAAGGGAACGTTTAAGAAAAATCCTGCTACTGCTAAGGAGAGGAAACTGGTCCGCTTCCTTTTCCATCATTAAAAAAAAAAAAAAAGGAGGAGGAGGAGGAAAGAAGGAAGAGGGGAAAAGGAAAGGACAAGGAAAAGGAAAACGAATACTGAATAAATGGGCATGTATGTCCTTAACCAAAGAACTCTTGGTGAGAAATGCTTTCGAGCAACTTGAGTAATATAAATGGGAAGATCTCAATAATCTCCATTTACAGCTTTTCCAGAGTTACTCTAGCATTTCATCCCCGCCTCAGGCTCCCGTGAATCTATGTATTCTCCAGAAAGGGACCTCTTCCCTGGCCTTACAGCCCAGGTAGTTGGTTGAGGGGGAAAAAAAAAAGTGTTGTGGGGGTGGGGAGGGTGAAGACTAACATTCCCTTCTCCATATTTTTCTTTTTTCTTTTTCCCGTTCAATCTAGAGGAGGATATTTGAACCTCAAAATCTCAAGGCTAGGAGAGCTCTGACAGATCATCCAATATAGCCATCTTCAAATCATTAATAGCAAGAGAACACTTCCGTCAAATGAAATTTTATGCAAAACCTTAATGCGGAAAACGGAGACGTAACGTAATATTTTTCATATAAATGTATGATTTTAATTTCAAGTTACCTGTCGATGAGTTTGCCCGAGTTTCCTTTGATGGATCCAACAAATTACACTGCTGAATTCTGCATAATATTAATAGATATTAGCAGATTATGAATTCTGCATAATATTAGTCCCATATTAGCGTCAATACCTGATTGTTGTTGTTGCTGCTATACACTTGCAAGAAAATTCTGATTTTTCACAATCAGGCAATTTGCCAGTAACTACAAATTGCCGGTAATCTTTTATGTTGCAAATGAGAGAAACTCAATTTAACTTAGATTAAGGGGGTAGAGGAGAGCATTTATCAGCTCACACGAAGAAAAGTCAAGGGCTTCAGGTGCTTAGGCGGTGGCAATCTCTCCATCCGCCCCTCCCCACCTCCCAGCCCTGCTCTCCCCTAACTTGGCTTTACTCTCGGAGAATCTCCCTGTACTGGAGGGAAGGATGGCCCCAGAAGCTCTAGGCTTACATTACATTACAGTTAAAGCTCATCATCCTAGAGGAAAAAGAATGCTCTTCATCTCCTTAAACTCTGGAGAAAATTCCAGGGAAGATACTGATGGAGCAGTCTTAGGACACGTGACCTTCTCAGAAGGAGACTTCGGGTAAGGAAAATGGAGAACTCTAACAACTAACAGTCACTCACATTTCTTAATTATTAAGTATTGCCTTGGTGGGGCGGGGAGGGGAGTGGAGATGGATTCATGAACAAAGTCCTCATCTAATTTAGATTTTCCCCCTTTTGAAAAACCAGAACACTTTTCAAATATATCTTGAAACATTCCATGACATTTCTAATTATTAGACATCTCAATTCCTGTTCTGTTAGATATTCATGAAAAACTTCAAAACTACCTAATTTGTTTTGAATGTTGAGTCCAAAATGTAACCTTTCGATTACTTAAGGAAGCTTTTAGCTATCGTTTAGGCACAGAAATGTTGAGCCCCACATTGCCATATTGAAACCGTTCTGCTTACTGAAGCCAGAACTGTAACAAAAACTTAAATACAGAAATGATCTATGACATTATATTGTCACAACTCAGCATGTTTTACGTTCTACTGTTACTACCCAGCTGATCTATTAAGTTATGACAGAGCCTCACCCAGCCTGTGCTTGGGAATGGCCTGCACATGTGTGAAAAGAATTTATACATTTGTACAGTTTTAGGCAAGTAGATGAGTGCTGGCCTAAACGGTTTCTAAATATTAGTCTAACACCCTAGCCCCATACGTCAACGAGACTTCCACAAGAATTTTAAGTACATGCAGAGCTCTGGTCCAAAGTCTGCATAAACCATACAACATACATTAAAAAGCAAAATGGTGGTGTTCCCAATTTACTGTATTGTGGTATATAATACATTTGAGTCTGTTGATTTTACAGTTCTTTTCAATCAATTGTATTGAGGTATAATTAACATGTGGTAAAATGTACCCATTTTAAGGATATACTTCAGGGAGCTTTCTAAATAATTTAAAATTTATTTTTTTAAATGATATTCTAGATGGTAATCTTCCCTGGGATTAACGTGACTAGTATTTTTAAATATATGAAGTTATGAGAATTACAACAGTTTTGTACTGGAGCATCCTATCAGTTTGCTAGGGCTGCCTTAACACAGCGCCACCCCGGGTAAATATTTATCCTCTCAGTCCTGGACTATAGAGGTCTGAAATCAGCTGCTGAGAGGGTCATGCTCTCTCAGAAGCTCGTTGGAAAAGGATCCTTCCTTGCCTCTTCCTGGCTTCTGATGGTTTGTGGGCTATATTTGGCATTCCTTGGCTTATAGATGCATCCAATCTTCTTCTTCTTCTTTTCCTTTTTTTGGTATGGCTGTCTTCCCTCTATTCATGTGTCTATGTCTGAATTTTCCCTTTTTACAAGGATAGCAATTATATTGGATTAAGACCCACTCTAATGACTTCATTCTAACTTGACTACCTCTGGAAAACCCTATTTCTAAATAAATAAGATTACATTCTGAGGTACTGAGGGTTAGGATGTCAATACTATTTCTTTTTTGCGGGGGGTGGGGGGCATAATTCAGCCAATAACCACTGTGAATAAAAGATGGTGTAGAATTTTATCAGAAATTGACCAAAACACATGAAAAAAAAAAGAATATGATAAATGTGGCCTTCTAAACAAGTTGAGAAAAGATAACTACTCCATACATGGTATTTGACCAACTGGATAGCCATCTGTAGTAGCAATAACTAAGTTGTATCAGTCCTTCACACCTTGGCCCTGATCACTTTCCAGTACCTGGTTCTAGTCCTTGGAGAGGCCTCACTGTCCTGGGGTTCCATAAAATACTTCAGTATCCTTTCAAATAAATTCACATTTTTATAAGGACTGGCTTGAGTTGGTTTCTGTAGCTTACAATCATTTCAGAGGCCAATGGCCTGATAACTGGAGATTCCTTGTCACAGTGAGAAGTTTACATGTTCTTCATAAAAACAAAACAAAACAAAACACAAAACTGTCTTCTCTGTCACCCTGCCTCCTTCCCAATGATATCTGGTTTCTCGCCTCTGGAAGGAGGCTGGCTACTGGAAGTCAATTGGTTCCCTTGGCATCATCTGTCATTCCGGGCCGCCCAGGAGAAGTGATCAGTCAGAGCAGAAGCTGTCCTTCGAGGGCCACTAGGAAGTCTGCAAAGCCACCGAACATTGCAATCTTTTAAAACCCAGACATCAAAGTATTTGGATGGCATCCAGAGTTTCCCACTTCCCTGCGATCTCTTTCCAGAAAAGAATCAAATTGTGGGCAAGAGGGAAAACCACCTTAATTGGACTGCCAATTCCCAAAACTGCTATTGGTCCTTACTCCAGAAAGGAGGCTCCTTGGAAGCTGGCATATTCAAATATTTTTCTGAAAGTTGGTGAACTGGCGGGTAGCGCTAAAACCAGACAAAGCATACTTGAAGCCAGAGGCGTTCTCTCTTCCAGGTTTCCTGTTACATTGCCTGGTTTTGCTTTTCAAACGGTTAACAATAGCTCCCATTTAGTGGGCCTTATAACGTGCCTTGCATGTGTACAAAAAGACTCACATGATTACATTACTGAATTCTTGTAACATCCCCATAAGAGAGGTTCTATTATTGTCCCGTTTTACAAATGAGGAAACCGAGGCTCAGGAAAGTTTAGTAAATTGCCCATGAGCACAAATTTGGGGAATGACCGAGCTCAGATCTGAACCCAGGCTTGTCTGACTCGAGTCTGTGCTCTTAACTACTACTCTGGGAATCCCACACCAAAATGTCTAAGGTTGATGGGTGAAAACAATGAGTGGCACAGATCAGGGGTAAGACAATGGGGGCGGTGGGCAGAATGGTGAGCTGGAGAGCCAGCATTCCATCTCAAGGAGGCGCCAGCCCCTGCAGCAACGGCCGGTCATAGCTCTGCAGAAATGCGACCCAGTGTGGCCAGATTTTCCATTTTCAAAGAGAAGCTTGAGATCTGGATTTTATATGAAATCTCCCAACTTTTAAATGTTGGGAACTGATTCAAACATTTTTAGAAAAACACTGTGCTGGCAAAAAAAAAATGGCATCTGCAGTCCATTGTCAGGCAGGAACTCCTGTTCCCCACTCCTCATGTTTCCTGTGGGAGGAACTTTAACTAGACTTCCCCAAGCCCCTGTCTTTCTCCTCTGATTGGTGAGTTTGGAGAAGGAACTGGATCTGCTCAGCTAATCTCCTTAGCACTCTGGAGCCAGTCTGCCTGGCCCATGGGAAGTGCTTCATAGGCTAGGTGGGAAAGTCCATCTATCCAGAGACGAGGCACCCACAAACCCGCTTCTTGCGGGTGGAAACCCACGTTCTCCAAACTGTCTTACTGGTGTATTAATGTCTCGTGGCTGCTGTAACAAAATACCATAAAATGGGGTGGCTTAAACCATTAGAAATGTATTCTCTCATAGTGCTGGAGGTTTGACACCCAAAATCAAGATTCAAACAGGGCCATACTTCTTCTGAAGGTTTTAGGCGAGAACCCTTCCTTGCCTCTTCTAGCTTCCGGCGCCTTCCGGCAATCCTTGGCATCCCTTGGCTTACAACTGCGTCACTCCACTGTCTGCCTCTGCCTTCACATGACATTCTCCCTGTGTGTCTCTGTGTCACTGTTTTCTCTTCTAAGAACGCCAGTCACATTGGGTTTAGGGCTCACTGAATCCTTGTGACTTCGTCTGGATTAATGACGTCTGCAAAGACCCCATGTTAGTGTTGGCGCTTTACAAATTAGGAAACTGACACAAAGAGACAAAACGGAGACGAAATTGCTCAAGACACACAAGTAACAAGTATGAATAATACCAACAATTATCAAGTAACAACCCAGGATGTAAACTCCCTGTTACTGTGAATGAACTGCTGACGAATTTTGGATTCCATGCATGCATTAAAGAAAGAAAGGACTCCCACTAGCAACAAAGGAAAACTAAAGCTGCTATTAGAAGCGAAGTCCACTAGAGGGCAGTAGACGCACACATTACATAGGCATGTTGCTCGTCCATAGAATTCTTTTTTTAAGACGTTAAACGCTGAAACTTTTATTGCCTATTTTATGCCGTTACTTAAAGAAGATATTAATCCAAACTACTTTCCTATTTCCTATTACCTTAGAATGTAGAAGATCGCTGTGAGGATTAAACATTTGTAAAAGTGTCTGGTAAACCGTCAAGCAAATGAAAGGACTTCATTCCATCGACGGTCAATAAACCGTCATTATTCCCT
Organism: Eonycteris spelaea; assembly: GCA_003508835.1. NCBI lineage: Eukaryota > Metazoa > Chordata > Mammalia > Chiroptera > Pteropodidae > Eonycteris > Eonycteris spelaea. The sequence goes on from PUFA01000023.1 coordinate 6,123,648, forward strand.
CCTGTGAGCTGATACTGCAGCATTGCTGGGGGTCAGAGTGCACCAGGCATGATGTTCACTGAACAACAAGAGACGAGGACCCACCACACCACTGTACTGTACTCGGCTCACCCTTATTCTGCGTGAAAAGGTCATAGCGATGATCCAGCATAAGACGGTGATGACTGGTCTAGGGTGGTGGCAACAGGGAGAAAAAGTGGATCAGTTCAGTACATATTTGGAGAAACTGAATAAAACTGAACTTGGCAAACAGTGTGATGAGTCCTGCATTGGAGCCGGGATGCCAAGCGATGTAGGAGTGCAAGAGAAGGAATGACCGATTCCGCCTGGAGGTGACGGTGGAATTCAGCTTTAAGATGACAAAGGGCTTGCAAAGGAGATGGAGAGAAATGGAAAAATGTCTCAAGAAGAAAAATGCTCTGGAAAAGGTTCCAGAGCATAGAAGGCCCTTGCCTTTGGAGAATGACAAGAAGATACTCAGGAAGGCCTGTGGAATGATCTGGAGGAGAAGGAGAGAGATCTATCCCCTCGCTCCCAAGAATATTAAACCCTCAAGACAGGTGGGAGAATAATTTTCCCCTGAAGGACACCACCTCCTTCGATCACTCCCTCTCAATACACCACTCTTATGTTTGGAATTAGGAAATCTCGAGTTATGAAATCTATTCTTTAGCTCCAAATGGAATATACGTCAGTTGAAAATATACCCAAGCCAAAAATTATAATAGACCTAAGTAAGATCTTTTTCATAGACCATCTGCATAAAACAACATCAGTATCTCCAGACTCTCTTCTCTGTTCCTACGGGCTTTGTTCCTGTGGGAATCTGTGCTTGCGAGAATATAGTTACCCTAACCAATTCCTACTGTATGGCACTTTTAATACAGTACCTCATTCGGGGTCTCTTCCTGTGGTTTCTAGGACACCAAACAGTCCTGGTTTTCTTCCCCCCCCCCTCTCTCTCTGGCTACTCCTAATCACTCTCCTTTACTGGTCCTTCCTCATCTTCTGGACTCCGAAAACTGAGTAGCCAGGGCTTAGCCCTTCAACTTCTTCACCATCTACTCACGCTGCTGCTGATCGCATCACCCTCTCTGTAAATACCATCTGCACCCCTAACCTGATATAGACGTACCAAATTTACGTCTTCGGCTCTGACCTCCTTCCTGGTGCCTTCCTATTCTATGCTCCACTTTGAAGTTGAAGAGGCATCTCAAAGTTAATGTATCTGATCACCTAATTATCCCTCAAACCTGATCCTCTCAGTCTTTTTCTTTTCAGCAAACGGCAACTCCATTCTCCCAGTCTCTCCGCCAATATCCTCAGAGTACTCCTTAATTCTTCTATTTTTTACCCCATATCTGATGCGTTAGCAAATTCTACTCACTCATCTTCAAAACAGATCCATAATCTGACCACTTCTAATGCTATCGCCTTCTTTCGAACTATCATCTCTCTCCTAGATTCTTGCAACCACCTCCCAAATGTCCTTGCTTTCATGCTCACCACAGACTACAGCCAGTAATCCCATTTCAACTTAGATCACGTGACTCCTCTATTCCAAACCGTCAGAGCGACAGCCAAGGGTCTACGCACAGGCAACAAAAGAAAAACAGACACATGGGGCGCATCCAACTGAAAAGCTTCTGCACAGAAAAGGAAACGATCAATTAAAAAATGGGCAACGAGGCTGCTTCTGGTCAAGATGGCGGAATAGGTAAACACTGTGCTGGTTTCCTCTCACAATCACATCAAAATTACAACTACAGAACAGCCATCATTGGGAGTCACCTGACGTCTAGGTGAACAGAAGTTCTACAACTGGGGACATAGAGAAGAGGCCACTTCAAGACTGGTAGGAGGGGGTCCCCCCGAGGAGTGAGGGTCCCAACCCCATACCAGGCTCCCTAGCCCGGAGTACCAGTGCCAGGAGAGAAGTCCCCCCAAACCTGTGGCTGTGAAAACCAGCAGAGACTGTGGCTGAGACAGAGGGCTGCAGGCATCTCAGGCTTTCCTTTAAAGGGCCCACACACAGACTTACCCGCTGACTCACTCACTCTGAGTTCCTGCACCGGGGCAGCAGCTTGAAAGGCACTAGGGACATGCAGAGAGGAACTGAGTTGTCTGGCTTCAGGGATAGGACTGGAGAGGCGGCCTTCTCTCAGACAGAAGTGCTACCAGAAATCATTGTCTCTTTGTTGAGTTTTACCTGCTCTTGGCATTCAGACGCAGGCAGCCACCATGTCTGAGTCTCCATCAAACTGCCTAACACCATTAGCCCCGCCCTGGTGTTCCCTGAAACTCCACCCCTCCCAACTTACCAGCCCACCAACCTGCTTCCAGCGGTGTTTCCATAGTAACGCCTGACTTGGCCATGCAGCAGACTTTGCTAAGTTTCTCAAAGTTCTCAAACCCCAAACAAGTACCATGTGGCCTCAGCATGCCCTGTCCCTTTTTCTGAGCAGATCCGAGCCCGGCACTAGCAGTCAGCCTCAGTTCACGGCTTGGCCTCTCAAGGCACCTCCACGCCCAGCACAGGTGGCAGCCATTTGCAGAGTGCTAAGTGACTCTTGCCAGGTGGCCCTGGCACCGGGTGCAGCTGAACCTGGCCTGTGGCAGGGCCCCCACTCAGGAGGCCCCAGGGGACTGCGCACCTGGTGGCCGGCTTCAGACCAAGCTGGAGCACCACCTGGGGCCACACCGAGGACAACACACCCAAAGGACAGACTGTAGCAGACACCAGAGCCCTGCTGAAGTGAGTCCTGCTCCGTAAGGTCAGCCCCTCACTAGCCAGTCCTCACAACCAATCAGCCCAAGGATCAATCCCTCCCACTGATGTGCAAACGACTAAGGCTCAACTACCACAGGAGGGCACACCCAACCCAGACAAGGGACGCACCTGAGCACCCAGCACAGGTGACCAGGGAAGACTGTACCGCTGGACACGTACTACATAAGGCCACTCTACTAAGATTAGGAGACATAGCAGCTCCACCTAGAAACAAACACTGGGAAGCAGCCAAAATGGGAAGACAAAAAAAAAAAAAATGTCCCAAATGAAAGAACAGAACAAAGCACCAGAAAAAGAACTAAACAAAATGGAGACAAGCAATGTACCAGATGCAGAGTTCAAAACACTGGTTATAAGAAAACTCAATGAACTAATGGAAGAGTAGGTGAACTCAGTAAGAACTTTAACAAAGCGCTAGGGAACATATAAATGGAGATAGAAAACATGTAAAAGGACCAGTAGGAAATAAAGAATACAATAACTGAAATGAAGATTACAGTAGAGGGAACCAACAGCTTAGATGAAGCAGAGGATCGAATTAGCGATTTACAAGACAAGGTAGCAGAAAACACCCAATCAAAACAGCAACATGATCCAGCGATCCGACTTCTGGGTATATATATCTGATGGAAATGAAATCAATATCTTAGCGATATTTGCATTTCTTGTTCATTGCAGCATTATTCATAGTAGCCACGATATGGAAACAATCCAAGTATCCATCAAGGAAGATGCATAATAATATACTATATGTAATAGTGCATATGTTATAATATTTCCTTATTACGAAAAAGGAAATCCTGGCATTGGCAACAATGTAAATGAAACTGGAAGAGATTTGCTAAGTAAAATAAGTCATAGAAACACAAATACTATATGGTATCACTTGATGTGTGGAATCTATTAAAAAAAAAAAAAAATCCAACGGCAGAACTGTGGTTGTCAAGGGCTGGACAAGTGGGGAAGTGGGGGGATGTTGGTCAAAGATACAAAGTTGCAGTTGTGCAGGCTGAGAAGTCTGGAGAGGGAATGCACAGCATGGTGACGAGAGTTAGTAATAGTGACTATCGGAAATTGCTGAGAATAGATCTCAAGGGACCCCTCCAAAAGTTAACTATGTGAGATGGCATCAGTGAGCTTGACAGCAGTAATCATGTCACTGTGTATGTGTATCAGATCACCATGTTGTATAGTTTAAATGTATACAATTTTTATTTTAAAGTATGTAAATTAACTAAGAAGCCAACAGTCAACAAGAGACTTAATCCTCCTCCAAAATACTCAGGACATCTGTAGAGTCTCAAAGTATCTCCCCCCAAATATTTATTAATGACTGCGGCTTTTAACAAATGTCCAGAAATTCCCTGATACTCTTTTCACCAGGAAGCAGACCTTACTTCTCCTCCCCTTTGAGTGGGGTCTGAACTTACTCACTTATAGGGAACAGAAGATGGGAAAGAAAAACAAGAAACCTCATGGTGGAGAAATCTGGCAGATGCTCCCCCGACAACCATGTTGAAATCGAGATTGTGAGATACTATATGAGCTGAGGACGGGGACTATCACCTCTGTAGTATTCTTCCCAGTCTAGTCATAAGAAAACGTCAGACAAATTCGAACTGAGGGGAAACACTGCAAATACCAAGCGGCAGGCTTCCCAAGTGTCAAGGTCACAAAAAGCAAGGAGACAGGATGATCGAACGCAACAATGCAATGGAATCGCGAATTGGATCCTACCACAGAAAAGGACATTCATGGAAAAACTCACAGGATCCCATTACAGGCTGTAGGTTAGTTCGTAGCATTACACAAACGCTTACTTTCTTAGTTTTGACAAATGCACTGTGTTTATGGAAGGTGTTAACACTACGGGAAGCTGGGTGAGGGTGTACTGGAACTCTGTACTACCTTCGCACTCTTCTGTAAATCTAAAATTATTTCGAAATTAAAAGTTTCCCCAAAGTGTCTCTGTTATCATTATTGAGATAAATTGCTGATGATCGGCCTAAATATTATCGTGGACTTGTGGATATGGGACAGGAATATGTGTGGATCATATCATTTCTCAGTGATTCTTACCTTCGATATTTTTATCAGTGTGATGTCCCTATGGTTGTCATAGAGACCTAATATATGAGATTATGTTTTTCTTATGAAAAATTTTGGGTTTTCATGGTAATCTATTTATATACATTGATATATTGTATCTACATATCACAATGCCATGTATGACTTACTTCAAAGTGTTCTTCTGAAAAATAATTAAGAAATCCAGGTAAAGAGGGATAAAAATATTTTAATTGTTGAAAGACATTGGTAAAGTGAGTAATTTACATTGAAATAGTAGGTGGATATACATGGTCATTATCAAATTAAGAACTTTCCAATATCCCACTAACCATCAGTCATAAGTCCTTAAAAAATAGTATAGAATTCACATGATGAGATGCTGTGATCAATCAAAGGCAGAATGGGAGACCCAATGGCTATAAAGTATTTGTAGTTACAGAGCCTTAGACTAAAGAAAAAAGGAAGTTAATCAAAATGTATACATGGCATGCAAATTTCAGTGATTTATTTTAAATATTGCAATGCGGTCCATTGTTGCTAATGAAAGAAATTCTGACACTTAAATAAAGCTGAAAACCAAACAATGAAAAATGGAAAGAGATCAGAGGAAGAATCGATTTTGACAATGTACAGGGGAAAATTACATGAAGTAGAAAGAGGGAAAGATAACCAACAAGTACATTACTTTAGGGAATTCACTGATAATGCCTTATTATCTTAAGTTATAAATAGAATAAGGATTTGGTTATATAAAAACTGTCAAAAAAGGAATCAGGGAAAAGATACGATCGTCACGAACAGTGCTGAATGAAGGGCCAGGGTGAAGGTCCTGCCGGGGGCCGGGCAGGGTGGCTGGGCAGCGGGGGTTTGTTAGCTTATCTATCACAGGTGACCACAGAACGTCCCACACACAAATGTACTGTTTAACCAGGTCCTTTCTAGGACCACATCATTCAACATGCACCCATGGTTTTAACTATAGACTTAAAAAAAATTTATTTTTTTGGGGGGGGGCAGGTGACTGTTTAGAATTTCCTTGGAAATATGTGCAACAGGATAATGTTCCATGGAGTCAAATTCTTTCTAAATCTTGATGAGCGAGCTATGAAAACAACAAACGAAAAAAAAAGGGAAAAGAGTTAGCAACCTTGAAAAGGTACAACTTCAATAAAAATATATAAGCTTTAAGGCCATAAATTATTTGCTGGTTTTCTTTGAAGTAAAATACACATTCAACATTCACTTAATATTTATTTAAGACTTAATATGTGGTCCAGATAGTGCTAACCACTGATGATACTTACATAAAGAGACAAAGTCAGGTGAAGAAAGAGACTTATAAACTTACAATAGAAGTATACCATGATAGTGCGCAAACCTAGCTGCATGTCAACATCACCCAAAGTAAAGGTACAGACTGCTCAACCACGATCCCATTCCTTCCCATCTTGAGCAGACCCTACCGGGAGGGGTCTAGCCATCCACACTACATAGAGTTTCCCTGGGAAAAGCGGTTTCTGATGTAGCTAGTCCATCCAGTAGCATCTGAGAGCCATCACTTAAGCTCCCGGTGCTGTTGGGACTCCACACATCTAAATGGGCATACCCTTCACCCTCGAGTCATCTGTAGAAGAAACTACACATTTGTATCGTGATGTGAGTATTTTTAAAAAATTCTGAAATAACTCCTCAATTTGCTTCCAAAGTCACCAAGTCAACTTTGGACTTTGGTCAGTGAGTGAGTTCAGTGGCTTTACTTCAAAAGAGATTTTTATGTTAGGTCAAAAGTGTCTCCAATTCTTTCCATAACACGTCTTCCTCTCCAAAGGATTGTCTTCCTCTCAGGGTTCCTGCCCAATAATCTAAGCCCCAAAAGCCATGAGTTCAGAAGTTTTATGAATAAATGTCACAATGGATGTTTAGCAACTAGAGAAAATGGACATCCTTTCAACTTAGAAAACTTTTCAGGTAATTCAAAGGAGGCAAAAGAAGGATCAGGATCAAATTCACTGTATAGAAACGGAAAACTGAGAAAAGAGAAGGATGGCAATAAAATACGTATTTACAACCATGAGCAGTAAGAAAATATTCTAGCTAGCTGTCTAAAGTCATCTGGGCCGGCTTACCAGCAACAATGCTAAATTGTTATGAGGAAATTTTAGGTCCACACACAACATTAACAATCATCTTGTCTCCCATGAGAAAACAAAAACAGAGAAGCTTAGGGAAAGTACAGGATTCAGCTATGGCCCTGTGTTAATATAGCTACCAAGTCTCGGGACCTCATTGACAGGGCACCTTTTACCATTCTATTCTCGTGCTTTTTGAAATACACCCTATTTTCAGGAGGGTAAAACAGTAACATATGTTCCCTTTCAACTAGATTATATTTTTCTCTTTGATGCAACTAATAAAAGTTCCCTGCATAGGGGAAACTGGCAGGGAACTTAGAAAATCTCCGGCAGATGTCCAAAGAGAAACTCAACACCTAACGTGGCCATGGGCTCTAGGGAATAAAGCTCCATGATGTGTCACCTTGATGCGAAAGCCTTTGAAGAAGTGGCTACCCAAGGTCGTTACATTTCTTGTCAGGAGCTGGTTACAGCCTCCGTCCCCATCCCTGGTGAGAAAGCTTATTTATCTTCACCTGTGAGCTCATTTTGTGACTCTCCCCATCCCAAACTCCAGCGCATCCCTCAGCAAGGAGTGGGTTCAATAGCAAATCAGTCCTACTTTGGGTCTGCCAATGGCTGGATGCTGGTTACAAAAACGGATGATATTCTAATGATGATGACAATAGTGATAATGGTGATGACACTGCAGACAGTAGAAGGTACCATTTATTTCTTAAATTCTTGTTTATCTTATTGTAATTCTAACTCCAAGCTCTTCGCTAGGATCCCAGGGCCACAGTGCTTCATCTTTCAGACCATGATTTCCTCTGTCCATATTGGACATATTTTAATACCCAACCAGTAAACTTGGCCTATGGTTTTACTATCCTTTTCTGTATAAGTGCATCTCTGTACGCTGATAACTGCCCATCTCTAGCAGAGTTTTGGTACTTATACATCTCCCTCTCCGTATCCTAATGAACACCTGGCTATCGTCAAACACTTCATGTTGATCATTGATCCTAATCTAATTCCCAGCCCTAGCTCTCCACTCTCTCTCTGTCATTTCCTAGGTCCTAGCCCTCAAAGTTTTTGTCAATAAAAAATAAAACCTCAGTGTTTCTGGTAAACACTTGGCTTGCTCTTATTAAATGAATTCAGCTGAGCTTGAAAGAAAATTTTAAAATATTAAACTGCTAAGACAACTGATCTAATCATTAAAGACCTCTTTACAATAAACCATCTTCAGTTCCACAGATTAAACTACAAGGTGAAATCCCCTCCTAATCTTGAAGTCCAAGATTTCTTAGAAATACATAGCAATAATATCTATGTTAATCATCATGAAGGCTAAATATACACAATTATTTAGAAAAGTATACAGTACCTCTTGATTACTGAGTCACGATATTTTCTTCTAATCTTAAAGAGAAAATTAAGAAAAGTTAAATGTTCAGATTATAAAGAACATATTCTAGTTTTCTATAAAACTCAAATAGTTGTGACATATATGTATTTGCTAGTCTAAATCATAGAGCAAAAGCACTGAGGAACAATCACTAGAATATGTTAAAATTAATGTAATACAGCCTGGTATGCAAATTAAACATATTAATTGTCCTTTAAAACTATACATGAAATGACTGTAAGCTTGTGGTAAATCAACGTTCTTTACCACAAGCCTCACTTAAAAATTTATGTAAGCAAGAAGTACAAGGCTGTAGTCAAAAGGACTTAATTCATCCCACAATGACATTACAACTCAGAAAAAGGAGACTTACTTCATTTAATTGTACAACAGACGTTATTTTTCCTCTAATCACCAGCGTGATTATCAGCCAGTCATCTTTTAATGCACCACAAGAATTTACCTTTGTATTCTGCAAAAACTCCATCAACTGACCAAAACATTAGCTTTCATTTTCATACTGACCATCATGGAAACTAACGAGAAATTACAAATACCCACACAGCACAACTACAAATAGAAGCTAGACTTTGCTTTGGAATGACAATCTCATTAAATGGGCGGCAATTTTAATGGTTACAATGAACAGATACATGGTTCGTATATATGGTTCACTGCCACTCAGTAATATGTAGATTGCGTCAAGCAAGCTGAAATATAAATTTCATATTTCTTCACAAAATATAAAATAGAGAAAATTAATATCACGTGATTTTACTTACTTTTTCGAACAGTCTTTGTTTGATTGGATACCATACTGACAGCTTCAGATGGGAGACCAACATATACTCCCCCATAGTTTCTTAATAAAAAGAAGCAGATATAGAAAAAACAGACCAATTTAAATGGTACATTATTTTCAGAAAGTGACAGAAACATAGAATACTTCAAACGATTATAGCTTTATTAAAATAATCGATGTTTTCAAAAGTAGAATTCAGAATATTATCGTTCTTCGAAATATAATTGTTTTTTTTTTTTCCTGTTAAAAAGGAGCTGTCTATAAAAAGAGAAAGCTGTACTGAGGCAGAATTTTCAGACATTTACTTGAAATAAGAAAGAAGAAGGTGGGATGTTATAATGTAGTATAGTAATAAGTATCAGTTGGAGTGACAAGTAACATTTACAAGTAACATTGCAGTCAACAAGGTATTCAATGCTATCGATACACAAAAATATTTCCTCTGGAGGTCGATACAAACATAAAATTAGGAGAGAGAGCGAGCTAAGAAGTTATGAGAGAGTAGGGTGCCGTTAACCAGAGGAGGGATGGGAGGATTGAGATGGCTGAGAGAATGAAAGGGAGTCAGCCCGTTGGGGAGAAGACACATCCAAAGGCCACAGGATGGAAAGTACTGCAGGCTAAGTGCACAGGACGAAAACTGAACTGCTTGAAAGAAGCAAACATAGTACGTCCCGGGAATTTTTCAGATCACGCATTCTGTGCCAAGAGTTTTCCCAGCGGGATCAGTGTTATTGGTAGTGTGCTACAAGTGTTACAGTGAATCCGTGAATGAACGCAGGTTACATTCAATCCACGGGGTGTGGCCAAAAGTCTTCAAATTAAGGCCAGCTTCGAGATCAAACATACCTCCTCTTGTCATCTTCTGTTATCGATTCTTCTGTTCTAAAAGGTCAAAGACATTTGCCATAAGCTATTTGGTTTACACAGTCAGAGACTTCATTTTCGGTGATGAGAACAGGGACTCTGAGTTGAAGTTTATTTTCCTTCAAATTCTCCCATCAAGTACTTCTGGAACACAGTATTCTGTCTGTCTCCACCTCAATCATTCAAACACTAAAAAATTTTCTACTTATCAAAATGTGCAGACCCAGCAAATGTCAAAAAGCCCAACTGCCAAGCAAAATAAAAAATTGAGGACGGCCGAAATTGGAAAGAGCACTTAAATGGTGCCAGGAAGCTTGGTTCTTGTCCCGCCTCTGCCACCCGCCCCGGGGTGACCCATGCTGTGGGCAAGTTGCCTGCCTCTATCTCTTTTGTAAAAATGGGGGTCGACCAGATGACTCTGAAGATCCATTCCAGTCTTAACACACTATGATTTTTTGTTTTTCAGGCCAATTCAATAGAATAACTCCAGGTATAAACAATTTCTTTAGCACAAAAAAAGTTCATATCAATTAGGGTTGTTTTTTTTTTTGTCTTAAAAAAAACTCCAGCCATTTTACACATGATCTGCAAAGAGAAGGAGGAAGGTTTAAAAGGAAATTTGCCGAATCTCTTCCTGCATAAGAGAAATCCGTATTCTACTAGAATTCCTTGGCATATTTCTGAAAGATCAGAACACTTTCCTTGAAGCACTAGTTAACATACATAAGTTACTTCTGTGAAAGAAAATAAAAACTGAATAAGATCCAAATGTAGCTGGCTGAACTCAGCGTGTAATTAATTCTAAGGGGCTTCAGTCAAGAAGAAAGCAAGCTGAACACATCCAAACGACTTCCCTGAATCTTCTAATTCTAGCACTGTGGTTCGCCCATTTAAAAGTTCTAAATATTTCAAATGTATATGCATATGAGATTTTGCTTTGCTGCAACAGAAAGTTCCAAGTTACAAGGAAGGGGAAACAAATGTGGCAATTATCTGTGGAATACAGGCCCTGTCCACACGGCTAATACTCCAATAGAGTGCAAAATCCACTTTGAGATCTGATTGATCCAAACTGAGCACATATCCTAAACTCACCAGATAATTATCAACTTCATTTACCTCTTGCTACAGTTGGATCGTTTTTTCACTGAAAGGTGTCAAAGTCATACTGAGTTAGAAATGGTGTTATGCTCATTGAAGCGGTATAAGAAAGTTTTGTTTACTGCTGGTAATTAAAATGGATTTACAATCCATTAGTAGAGATAATAGGAAAATGATGGTAATAAACTCATTCAAGATTATAAGAACTGTTACTTCCGTCTTATGTGACTACTGTTATCATGAAATTGTTTTTGAAGTTATAAAGAACTAGTAGATTTGGACATATACAATGTCCATAGTTTCTGCCACGGGCAATCTTTTCATATCCAATTACATATGTTTATTTTAACTTTTTCCTTTGGCCTAATTCCACTTAAGGATATAGTCAAGGTTTTAAAATATATTTTTAACTTCCCAAATGTAAGAAAATAGTAAAAAATTTTTAATTCTATTTCCTACAAATTATTCAACATTCTCAAACTCAATCTGTACTCTATTATGAAATCAGTCAACATTCTTACACATCTAACTGGCAGGAAATGATAATGGAGCTGCCACATTTGCTGGATAATACATGAAACTCAGATATGATTCAAAATGTTTTTTAAAATACCATTTATAAAGATATGTCTATTCTTTTAAACCATCAAATAATTTATAAAGTCTGCCTTTGAATATGTGATCCCATGTATGAGACTGCTGCTTCATCCATGCATTCTACAAATAATTATTCCACACCATGAAGATGAGATGGGTAAAAATGGCATCATTAGGATCCCTCCTGTGTAGCAGATACAGTGCAGGGCACTTCACATGCATGAATGCTGTTCCTCATGGCAGCTCTGAGAGTTCAGGCCTGAGGAAATAGTTTGAGAAAGCCAGGTAATTAATAAACATGCAAAACCAATATTTAAACCCTGTTTCTCTGACACCATAGTCATGCTCCACATTCTAATTCACCACTCTGCCTCTCAAATAGGAAGATGTAAAAGTCAAAGGCATTTCCAGTGACAAACCAACATGGTGGCTTTCACTAAAGTGAGAGCTGCCTCCACACCACTCTTAGAAAAGCTTTGCGTATCAGCCCCAGGTCACCACCCGCTTGTGAACTGTACCTGGAACTTTTTTTTTTTTTTTAGTGCTATTATGTTATTTTCTCATCACAATCCTATGAGACGGGTAATCACATTTTAAAGATGAAAAACCGAGGCTCTGAAAGGCTGATTGCATGATAAGGTTACAGGGCCAGGCAATAGAGCCAGAATTCAAGTCCAATTTGTGTGATTCCAACTCGCACTTCATCAACCGTGAGCCCATGCTAATTTGAATCAGAGAAACACCCCACCTTCCAAGCTGAATCTCTCCAAGTTTTATCATCCCACTTAGGGAAAGAGGAAACCAAGATGGTAGAAGCGTGTAAGTCAACGTTTCGTTAGGATTAGAAGAAACCCCTAACATCTGCCAGGAACAATCAACCTTTGTAGAACTTGTCAAATCACTATGGAACTAACTCATTTTTATCCAAGTGTCAAAGTTATCCTAATCAGAGGTTATGTCAGAATCTATTTGTCTGAAAAACCAGGTCACACTAGATGAAATCAGAAAATGGTGGTTGGTCTAAATGTCTCCTTAGGGACAGAGACGTCTAAGCCACTGTGTTTAGCTGCCTGGGGACCAAATGCTGCCCTTCCCATGTCAAGAGAACAGCATCCGACCAGCTGGGGTGACGTGGTCCTGCCCCGCCTGCACAGGCTGTAGAAGAAGAAGAAGAAGAAGAAATGGTTCATCAAGCAGTAATGAAGCTTCCGAGAAAAGGAAGGCTGGAGATGTTAAGCCAAAGCTGGTGGGATGGCCTCATGGTCACTACTCTCTCCAGATGAGAGTCTAAAACACCCACCTTCTGGCCTGGGGCACTGCTTCCCTGAAAGGTCATTCCTTGCTGATAAGAGAAGTGGACATTAACTTGAGGCCTTTCGAAACTGGGGTGTGGAATTTACCTTAGCACTAAGCGCCTAAGCAAGAAACTTGAGTCTCTGGGATGCTAACCCTTGGGGAGAGTCTCAATTTGAATAACGCCCTGTCCGAACACCAGGGCTGCCCCATCTGTGCTCCATTTTAAGGAATCGTTGCTCTTTTGTTTCCCCTCGCAAAACATATTTGGAAAGATTTTGTTATCGACTGGCCTTAATAATTCACTTGCTGATATTTTCTCAAACATACAAGTGCCCACGGGAGCCTCTGAGCACGTGGATACCCAAAGGTTCCGCAGGAGCTTATGTACTGTGACTCAGAGGCGAGCGAATTTTATACATTTTGGTCAGCCTGTGTGGCCTTGTGCAGGCACGTGCAGATTTCTGCTCTGTTTCTGAAGTGATGAAAATAGTCTGTGGTCCCTCGACCTCGCAGATCCAGAATGGCAGGCCAGAACCACACTCAGGCCACTGCTGTCCGAACCTCCCCGCCCCACCCCACCCCCACCTACTGTGGAGCTCTTGCATGAGCCATTCTGCGTTTCCCTTTGAACTTGATTATTTTCCTTTTCTTGTCACTACAGCTTAAGTGCGAGAAGAGTAGCTATTGTGTGGCCGGAAGCTGTGATGGCTGATGGATTATAAAATGTGTCCCCAAAACCAGGGAAGGGAACGGGGAGGCAGAACAAAACACAAAGCCACACCTTCCCCCCTTTGTGAGAGCAGCCACCTTTCCCTGGCTTGGAAAAAGTCTACGAGGTCCCCAGAAATAGGCATCACTGTCCTGTTTTCTGCCAGTGCTGGGGCAGATTCGTAAGGGCAAAGAATGTGATGTCGCCCTAGCACCGTTCCTTGGAGAGGAGAGCCTGAAGACTGAATTATTCCACGCTGGGAAAGACAGTGTGGAAAGGAGGCCAGCTCATTATAGATAAACTGGAAAACTGGCCAAACCGCTCTGCTGCGCTTGACACACCACTCCCAAGGGGTTAACTGGCCCAAGCAGCTCTACAGACGCAGCCTATCCGCAAGCTGGATCCCTCAGAGAAGGAGCAAGTGGACACACCTCAGCCGGGATGCATCTTCTGGAAGCGATACACTTCTAAACGAGAGCTCTAAAACAGAGTTCAGGAGTCAAGGCCCAGACACCCAAGCAGAGGCACTGAAAAACGGGATGTGTGAGAGAGTGGACTTGGGGAAACAAGAGCACCCCTTAATCTACCCAGGTGACTAAACCGTTCGCGTCCCAGCCGTGCACCTAAATTATGAAATCTGGAATCTCTGTTGAATAAAACAATACATTCGGTCTGATCCGGCATAGGTGCCTTGCTCTGTGGCCTCTCTCACACCCTTAGAATCCGCTCCCACACACGTGCCCTAGGTTTCTGGTCATATAAACTATGCGATCCTGCCATTATTTTATAGTACAAGCTCTTCTCTCAGGTCAGACTGTGCACCTGCCCCTTGGGGGCACACTGAGATCTGACTCTGTTTGTGGGTCTAGTGACAATCAAGGGTGATTAGGTCTGGAGTGGGTCTCGTGGAGGACAAGCGTTCCCTAACGAGGCAACCACCCGAGATGAGGGGACCCAGGTCCGTGCCTCCCCATCCGAGCGGCCCACCCCTTTCCCAAAGGCACTGCCAGGAAAAGAGAAAGCTCCTGGCTGGCAAAGATGGGAAAAGAAAGTCAACTCTCCATCATTAGTTTCAACTCAATTTAATTTAGGCCACAGCCAGCGCTCTTGAGAGGGGCGATGGGAAATAGAAGAGGCTACAACCTCTGTCTCTGATCTAACCAAACGAAAACAGCCACTAAATTTTCCCTGCAGTATGGAACTGAATCTAAAACAGGTAATAGAAGCCCCTCCGTCTACCACGGTTTTAACGCCCTCGCAGCACGACCAAACGCAGCAAGACAAGGAGGTCGTGGCCCACCTTGACTTCTGGCCTCCCAACTAAGCAAAGGCTAAAGAGGGGAAGGGAGAGGTATAAAGAGGCAGGTAGACTGGCTTTGCTTTAATCAGTTATGCAATCGACTACCATGTTGGATGAGTTTAAGGGTCTGGAAAGGCCATGATTTAAACATCATTTAATTGTGCCTGTTGGCTAAAGTTACAAGTTCAAGTCTACCAGCTACACGTGCCTCAGTGCCATTGAAGGGGCAGGTATGAGAGAGAGAGAGAGAGAGAGAGAGAGAGAGAGAGAGGAGAGAGAGAGGGAGGGAGCGAGAGAGGGAGGGAGGGAGGAAAGGAGGGGAAGACGCCAGGGAAGGCGCTAGAACTAAGGCTGGGGTCCAGGTAGCAACAGCGTCCATGTCACAGGTGTGCCCGGAATCAATCCTGGAAGACTTACTTCTGTAGTCCAGAGAGTAGAGGAGCATAGTACTAAAAAAAACTTACGTTAATTTTAATGAGTAGTTATTTCATTTTCTGGTTATGTGTGCGCCATCACTCTACAGGGTAAGCTTACGTGATAAACTTGTTTCCAGAGGGAGCATGACTGAAAGCCTAATAGAAAAGTGCTTCCTCTGATATCACGATAGTGTTGTATGGCTGACCATATACATCATTTGAAACAGTGTGGAAAGTGATGTGATATTTGAAAAAAAAATGTAATAGCGCAATTATATCTTAATCACAAGCGTGCATCTCATCTTATGAAGAAAACCTTTTAAATCAGAAGAATGTTTCCTAAGAACCGTGGAAAATGTATTAACAATTTCAGACCGGGTTTAAAAAATACGCCGGGCATTTAATTAAAATTGGATCTCTTTTCGTTGGCAAAGATTTAGCGTCTTTTATCGAAGAACAGATGTTCAAATAGAAAGACTGTGTCAAGGGCAAAGCCACCCACTGAGTATCATGATACTCTCCTTGAGTGAGATCATATATATGCTCGCAGGGTCTGATTCAAATTCTTGGTCATAGCATCAGTAAAAATGTTTGCAGAGACAAGTGTTATTGAGGGTGGACCACCAGTTACTCATATTTCCCCCACCTGTGAAAAGATTGTTAAAAAGATAAATCCTCAGTTGATAGTTTAAAAATGACACACCCTTGCTAAGTAGTATACTGGTGAGTGATATCTATCTTTCCAATGCTGGCCCAACACCTGGCGCTCCCACAGGCACGTCAGAAAAAGCAAGAAAAAAAAAAAAGAAAGAAAAAGGCAACCAACCGTCAGCAACCACAGCTAAGCTTCGACTTGGATAACTTCAGGTTTCAAAACTGCTTTCTTACAGCTCAGAGTTTCCACCAAACACTTCTGGCCTACTTCCTGTGAACTTGCCAATGTCAGCACAGTATTCTTCTTACCCTTCTTGGACCAAATGTCTATCCTGATCCAGAGTCTCTGGGTAATCACACCCCCATCTGCTTCATACCAGCTTTGCAGACCTTTCCCACATGAACTCGAGAGACTGAATTCCTCTCTGGCCAGAAATAAGCTCTGCCTTCTTTTAAGTCACAGTTCTCAAAGGTGAGCTGTCTCTAAACCAGCTAGGTGTCTGAGGCAGGATGGCTTTCCTCTGCCTGTCCTATTTTTCATTATATTTTGTACATGTCTATGGAAAACCAAATACCCGAGTAGAACACCTGAATTTTTCAGTCAGTTTATACAACTAGGTTTCCTCTTATCAATAACTATCACTTTAATTAAGAGAAGCCTTATCCAGAGTTATAATATCAAATATAAACCACCACTTTTTTCTTCCTCAGTAATACATGGTGGTCAAAATTTCTTCTTCACTATTATTTGCTTAGTTTCTGGGTTGGATAAAATAGCTATCCAAAGAGACCAAAAAAAAAAAAAAAGGTTTCAAAAGTAAAATAATGGAACCACGGCATGGATACACGATGTGCCCTCTCAAGAACAAATACGGATGATAAATATTAGCAACCAGCTACTCCAATTAGCATCTCCTAATTCATCCTGGCTACAGTCCGCCTTAAAATTCACGAAATTCTCATTTCTCTAACCTTCCAGAATGAACACAGTCATGTGGCAAAAAAAAAAAAAGATTTATTTTTATTTTTTTATTTATTCATCATGAAAAATGTTCTAAATATAGAGCTATTCTTATTAGCGATGACCTAAGAAGCAGAAAAACAGCCTGCAGCCTCTTCTTTCTCCATAGTTGCAGAGCCACTGAAGAGGCCAAACTTATTTTGACTTGTAAACAGCACATTTTTAATACGGAAACCTCCGGAGACCTTGTGTGTAGCTCCAATTATCTACTTTCACTTACTATTCAGGATAATCTTTTGGAATAGGGTTATTAATTGACAATGTTTACTTCCATTTATACCACAGTTCTCTAATAAAGTATAATTATTTAATTTTCTTTATATGCTTTTTAAGAGGTGCCGATCAATTCTACCAAACACCTACATACATGTGATTTTAGACAGAATTCATGTTTTATCATGGACTGTTTTGGCCTATATGTAATCTCATTCATGTCTCCACAATTTCAAAACTTCTTTGGACATTTATCTTTAAACTGCTCTCCTTGGATGAGCCTATTGGCCAGTACTGGTCCCTTTCTTTCTTCCAGAACGTATTACTGGAAAACAGAAGAAACACTGACTCCTCGTGTGGGGGTGATGGACGAGAGCTAAGCTGTGATCTCCCTGCCCCTCTCTGCTCTCCTTCCCAGAAGTGCCTGGTGTTCGGGGTTGTTTCATCACTGGCTGTAGAAGTATCACTGGCTATAAGTGAGTCAAGAATGTTCTCTCTACCTCTTTACCTAAAGACACCTGGCTTTTCCCTGATGCTATGTATCACTTTTCTCAAAACCTGGGGCATGGGCAGCTCGTTTTCCCAGATCTCCGTGTCTCCAAACAGGAGGTGGATCCAGCGTGCTCCCTACCTCCCCACAGAGCTCTTTCCGATGGAGCCAACTTCACCTTCACCCCGAAACTTTCCCCTTTAGCATCGGAACCCTGCTGTAACAACCCCAATACACTAAAATTTCGGCTTTCCTCCTAACCATCATCATCTTGTACAATTTTAAAATCCATGAAAATCACCCAATCCATCAACCTCTTGCTTCGTATTTAACTGACTTCCTCTAACCCAACGACTTTTATTGCTGCTCTGTTAACTTAACTCCCATGGCTGCTCAGTGGAGCTTAGTTCCTGAAACTGCTTCACCTCTGACATTTTACAGTAAAATCCCACGCCCTGGGCGGGGCGGGGAGGAGGGATGCAGGGGCGGGAGGAGGAATCTTCCTTCTGAAGTTCCCATTCCCAAAAAGCCTGCTTTCTGGTTGTGCCATCACCTCCAGTCCACCCACCCTTCCCCTCTCCCATTTGTCAGCCCCTATGGGTGTCCCACCCACCCCTCTCTAATGAGCGCCTTGCAGTAGTGTATTTTAGCAACACTTGCTGGTCACATTTCTCCCTCTCTATGCCTGGATGAACCCACCCATCTGCTTTCCCTTTCCCTGTTTCTCTTCCACTGGGCACTTCCCAAAGAAAATCTCACTGTGTATTGATGGGCAACCAATGGGACTGTGTGATGTGTAATCACAGCAAGGCCTTCAATACACTGGGTCTTCTGGCATCAGGTATCCACCACAGAGACCCTGCTGAATCTTTTCAATAACCCTGAAACCACCAAATAATTCTGTACCACTTACCGAGGTACAGCAAGGCATAACGCCAAGCATAATCCTAGATACTGAATCTACTATACCAATAACTGTCACAATCCTTGAGCAGTTACTTAACTGCTCTGTGCCTCATCTCCTCATTTGTAAAATGAAAGAGCATTACTGTCTCCATCAGCATCATGGGTACGGAATGAGATAATGTACACGAAGTGCTAGAAATCACTACACGGCACATAATCCTCAGTCAAGAGGAGCTTCTAACTGAGAACGATGATGATAAGGACAAAGACGGTTACTCTGCACAGTTATTACTATTCCAACTGTACAGACAGGAATATTAAGGACACGAGGTCACACAGCTAGTACACGGTAGCGGGAAGTTTAACTGCAGGTCTCTCTGCTTCCAAAACGCATGCTTTTACAATGCTGCTTTCACCCCGTCCTCCTCACCAAGCTGCTTCACAGAGGAGCTACGGGTACACCAGACACCCCCAGGCTGGTAACAAGGACCAGAAAGAGCTCAGCTGATACAGCTGCTGCAGCCCTGGGAAATTAATAAAGGATTCCAAGAAAACACAAGATTAGAGATCCATAATTTCATTTTTAAAAGACAGAGCTTCGATGTTTTATGCGAATTCATTCCGAGGTATTTTTTCTCTACAGCTGCCACCTTCCATAACAAGAAAACTGCTTTGTCAAGAACGGGATCTTCATGGACTGTCACCTTACAGGTTTTAAGGGAAATAAGATTTTTAATTATCTTGCTTAAATTGAGTGGCTATGATCTTTTATTTTTAACAGCAAACATTAAATTTGAGTCACACTGTTTAATACTGTTTCTTATTTGAAACAGATTTCTAATATCCATATAAATACTGCTTAAAAGTTGAAATCAATTTGAAATAACATAAAAATTGACCTACACGGAGAACATGCTTCATTTCTGCCTACCCAGACATAACTGCCTCCCTATTCTGAGGACAGTATCCCAATCTTAATTTAGTGTGGAAACCACTACTCTCCCACTTTTTGACCATGTGGTCAGGTGGAGCTAACAGCACTGATTGGCTCCAGCAGTGGGCATATGACCTGGGCCTGGCCAATGAGAGGCTCACATACCCCTGGTCCCTTGACTAAATGAGAGAGAGGCCCATGACCCCATGTCCTGGCCAGGGAGAGCCTAGCCCTGGGACTGTTAATCAAACCACAGGAAAAGGGAAGCCCTTTTCCACAGGAAATATTAAACTGATCTCCATCACCACTTGAGGAAAGTTGCTTAAGAATGGAGCCAAAAACAGGAAGGCAGAGATGGAAGTTTCTTCCTGTCCTTCGATCACCTGGATCCAGCTGTGACTAAGGCCAGACCCCTGAAGCTTTTCCGTTACACATGCCAATAAATTCCTTTTTGTTTGTTTGTTTAGGCCCGTTTAAGTTGGTCTTCTGCCATTTCCAACCAAAAATATCCCAACACAACCCATTTGTGCCAAAGAGCTAAGATCATTCGCTAAAAAAAAAAAAAAAAAAAGCATAGCTGATTTTTGCAGGTTTGTGAAAGCAGCCAAATGTCATCACGTTGAATTCACTTCTATTTTGTTCTGCATGTTACTGCACTGTGATTTAATTATAAAAAGACAGAGGGAAAGAGAAAAAGGCTCACTCCCTGCCTGAAGGCAATTAAATTTCTATTTATCTTCCATGTGCTCTCCTCCTGATCTCAGATTTCTAAAGTTACCTTTCTAAGTTTTTAATCATTGTTGCCTGTTCTAGAATCTACTTCCATCAATTATTTTCTCCCTCACTACTGATAACCCCCTCGCAAAACCACCCTTAGCTTTTCTTACTGGTTCCTACCCTTTAGCCTATAAGTACACCTAAGTCTCCTCCACACAAAAATTAAATCGAAAAAGAGAAAGAGATTACAATATACAAAATCATACACACATGCAATCAGGCAGAAGCAATCAGAAAGAAATAAAAGAAAATAGTGTCAAGTATTAAGGATGGTTGTCTCTGGTGGTAGGAAGAGCTGACTTTCTCTCTCTTGAAAAAAAGACTTTTCTGTACTTTTGAAATTTTCTTGGTCTTGCTTTTATAACAGAAATAGTATATTTTTTAAAGTACACTTCTTCTTTCAGCTACCAACATCTTTCCATCCTTTACTGCAGACGTGAAATGAAAGACCACGCACACTTCCTTGCTCGCTCCTTGCTCACTTCCACTTGGATTCAATTATTACACCACTCAACTGAAAATACAGCCCCCCTACGCCAGGCGACCAGTGTGGCCATTACAGCAGAGCCAATGGCTTCTCTTCCCTCTTCAGCCCAGTTGATAATCCTCTATGGATTATCAGCCACCCTGTCTCTTGGCTCAAGTTTGAAACTGTAACGTTATCCTCAGATTTTCCTTTCCTTTGCTTCCCCATTTGGTGGTTCAACAAATTTTCTCAATTACACGTACAAGTGCACCTTAAACATCACCTCTTCTCCTTTCCCACCGCCGCTGTCTGCGATCTGACCCTCTGGTGGCCTCACTCCACTCACTCCCCCTCCGTGCCTCCACCCCGCCATCTCACATAGGGCCCTGCCTTGGAAGGGTTAACACCCTACAGCTCAGACATAATCAGTTCGTTCCCCCACCTTAACATTTCTGATGGCTCTCAGATGCGTGCGAAATCACATATGATTTCTGGCCGGGCATCCAGTGGAGGGATTCAGAAAATGCTTCTCCCTAAGGATAAGATATAAGCCCAGAAAAATAGATAAAATTTTACAAGCAGGATTGGGAAAAGAGGCCAACCTCTTGCAGAGTCGGTCGGCTAAAGGCTGAAACACAGGTGACCCTCCTATTCCCAAAGGGTTCTGGGTTCAAGCCAGTGGACAATGGAGAATAACGGAAAGATTTTGAATAGAGGTCTCCTAAAAAAAGGAGCAGAGGGTGTGAGGAAATTAATCTGGCGACGACAGACAGAAATAGAAGGGAGAGAATGAAGGAGGGACCGAGACACTGCAATGATACGAATAACGTAAGGATGCTGAACTCGTCGTGGCTAAACGTGTTCGTGATAAACTCAAACGTTGCAACCAGGAGTTTGGAGCAATCTATACTGCTTCTTTTGCACCTGAAGTCCCATATATAACATGCACATTTAGCTCCCAAAAGACTTCACGTTCCCATTATAGTCTTTGAATTCTTCCTTATAATAAAAATGTCTGACTCTAATTTTGATGCTTAACCGCTGACAATGTTAAAGTCCCACCACTCTCCTTTTGCCCCACATCTGTACAAGCTGATAAAAAAAAAAAAAAAGCTAGAGAACCTCTTCCTTTGTGCTGGTAGAGAAGATCAAACCATTCAAACCTCTGCCCTTCCTTCACTCAAGCTGACAGACGGACCAGTTTGGGAGCCCCCTCTGCTTGTCCCAGAAAGCCTCATTATGCGAGTGCTCAATCTTTTCATACTCTCTTGGTGTGTGTGCATGTGGCATCACCAGTCTTGACACCAAATCAGTCTGGGGTAAGTGGGGAAGGAGTTGATCCCACGTCACATGGAGTAACCACAAATGCGCTTAAATGCTGACCTACTGCAAAGTCCTTACTATACCTAGATTGGAGGGGGAGAGATGCAGGGAAGGGACATATGGAAATACTGAAAGACTCTGTGAGCTCCAGAAACTTCTCGTAGAGAGAGGGCCCTTTATTAAATGTCCTGTGGTCTAAAGATGAACTCAGTGTCGACGGGCTATGCCATGTCGTCAAACGTTCACTCAAATATCTAGTTATTAACTTTAAAACAACTGACTGTGTATTTAGTACATACTTAGCTCCAGCCTCTCCCTACTGGCTCACTGTAAGACACCGCAAGTCACAGGAGCTACGTGCTTAATTCTCCCAGAGTCCCTTGCTCTTACCTAGAAGAAAGCGGTAGAGGTTGGGGCAGAAACACAACTATTTCCCTTTCTTCACATTCTGAGTTAAAGGGCTAGGGCTACTGAAAGGCTCAAATGAAAAAATCACAAATAACATCGTTCTTCAAATAGCACTTTAGTCATAAACCAAATGATAATCTTGATTTGTGCTTAGTACAGAAAGTATTTCCACGTCTTTTCAGCCATACCTACATATAGCTAAGGGTCATAATCATGAAAAATAGTGTCTTCCTCAGAAAGAGTTTAGAAAATCATAATATTAAGTACTTACACATCTTTAGCTGCTCCTGCAGGGCCTGGGGGGGAAAAAGGAGAGAGATGTTTGTATCAGTGTGACAGCTTCAAAAATTTTAAGCCCAATTCCCAACTAATATTCCAGAAGAGGCAAATTGAGAATATGGTTTTTAATAAGATTATTTCAAAAAAGAAAAAAGGCAACACAACCGTAAATTCCAAATCTTAAATTTAGAAAGTATTGGTTCTGCAAGGGATTTCACAGATCACCTAATCCAACCTCCTCGTTTTACGGATAATGAAACTGCTGGATTTGAGAAATAGTTTCTTCTCTAAGCCACACCTCTTCTATGCTGGTGTCTACATGGCATTGTTCCAAGTTACACTCTGCACTGGTCACAAAGTAAAGCCAAGTCACAAAACAAAATGGAGGTGATGTCCTAAATGAATTAGGCAGCGTCAAGAACACCAGCCTGGCCCTAAAAGGAGTTACGCACATTAATAACTCTGCCTCTATTTGCGATTCAATCCTCTTACTTCTGCTCCCCACCCCATATCAGGAACTACCCATCTCTTTTGGAAGCCATTCCTATCACTGATGGCAGATTCTCCACCTACCACACGTTCCCAGACCCACTCTCCCTCTTCCTAATATCCTTATCTAGCGACCTGGAACTTGGTTCCAACTCTACTACGTACATGGCGTTAAATGTCCTTTAACCTCATAAAACCTCGCTTTTCTCGCGTGTCAAATAAGGGTAATAGGAGAACCTTTCTCAAAGGTTATTTTGAAGATTTTTTTTTTAATGTGTAAACACAGCACAAAGTCTAGCACATAAAAACAGCTAAATTATTATTAACCATCACATTTAACTTAATATCTCCATACCTATGATGGAAATTAAAATAACCTCTGCACAAGTCGCGGAAATGTGAAAATAAAGGAAGATGTGCTAGAAAGTAAGCAAGTAAGTTTGCAGGAAAAGTTATTGTCCAGGTTGCAAGAGCTACACCCCAGTGATCCTAATTCAGGATAAAGACAATCAAGACTGTTTCAAACAAATACTTTCAAGGCTTTGCCCAAACCTGAATTTTACAACAAATTCAGCTCCTTTCTTCAGGGGAGAGTAATATTTCTGTGCCACAACCATCATTTAAATTATGTAAATAAAAAACTGCTTTGGAATCTGAGATCATAAAACCAAAAAAAAAAAAATCCTAAAATAAATTTTAAAAAAATTTGACATAATACACTGCCAACAGTGTAGTGTTTTGATAGAAAAAAAAATAAACAAAGGATTAGTGCCACGAAAAACCCATGACAATGAACATCTTACTTCAGAGTCAAAACGAGCATGAGAATCTGGAAGAAAGTCTAGAATAAAAATAATACCCTCGTTTTCTAATTTTGATTTCCACAGGAAAGGATAGGGAATGTTTTGGTGTTTGGGGGAGGGGAAGACCAGAGGTGTCAGAAACTTGTGTTCTGTGAAGTCTAACGGAGAGGACAGGAGATTATAACGTGGACCATGAATCCAGTTAGAGATGACAGACCATCCATGCTCTGCCACAGGCAGAGCAGAGAGAAGCCATCCCACTCCAAGGGTGAAGCAGGGTGGTAAGCAAAGGACGCCATGGGATTGGAGGGCAAAAAACCTAACTCCTTGTTCCAACAATTTGTCCAAGTCAATAAATCACTTTGCTTCCATTTCTAATGCTGGGCTGATAAAGGCAGCTGAGAAGACAAAGCACAGTAATGTGTGTGAAATTAGTTTCAAAACAGCACCCTGTTATCCAATCAGTACTTAATTTTAAGGTCACCAGGAGCCCTCTAACCACTTCACCATGATTGCACCCACTGCACGCACCCAGTTCGATTCACCATCTAACGTCCCCGCAAGCCCAAGGTAGATTCCTGGTGTTGTCTTCCGAAAGGAAGTCAGAGACCATTTTTCTCAAATGTCCCTCATTTAAAGGGCACCATCTCTTTAATGATTGCAATGGTGGGAATGGCAAAGAAGTCCAAAATGCTACATCGAGTATATGTGTATGATTGTAGTACATGCTCCATTTTTTTTTTAAGGGCAGAAAATGTGCATCTTTGAAACAAGGTAACATGCTATTAATAATAAGTTTATAAACCCAAGGCAGCACACAACTTCTCAAAGTAAAAAAAAAAAAATTGTAATTGTTGGAAACCCTGGGCAAAATTATCAGAATATCTAGGTATATAAAATGTGAAATCTCTCTTCATTCTTCAAAAGTATAAAATCATAAAATTATTAGAAGAAAATTAGCATTACTCCCACTGCAACATTTTAATCACACTTTACCTCTATATTGATTATAATTAACCAGATGGAGGTCTCTACTCTAATTTATGCAAAAAATACTTTAACTAAACTATTCAGACAGTGGCAAAATCCTATTTGCATTATAGTGTTTATGGTTCATGGGATTTGTCATTTATTAAACAAGCATAGTGGTGTGTCTAATTCCTTCCAGGCCAGGGGGGATAAAGCAATCATCCCTGTTAGCAACACTTCATTTCCTGCCAAAATCACTCTTTACTGTTTAAACATAGCCTTGGTGCATTATTATAATGGCCTTAAGAGAAATAGAGATGAGAGAAGGCAACGATGTTTTTTGTGGAATAAAAGTACCACAGAACATATGGAGAGCTAGAATTTCTGTATGTCAAAGATTTAATGACTGTTTTCCAACTGTATAAATGGTCATTTTAAATATCTTCCTAAAAAACAGAAATGGGGGAGGGGAGGCTTGCTTTCAGGAAAGTATAGTATGCTGTTCTGGTGACAAAAAGTAACTGTACATGGTTAGGGTATGTAAGGAAGAACATTGCCTTCTGAAAGTAACTGTTTCTTCAACACTTAAAACATTGATTGCTCACAATATCACTTCATTTCTCAGTGATTATGTATACCTTTCACTTTATGCATGTCAAAAGATTTTAATATTTTATTCATGAGTCTCAAAGCCAAAGTCTCAGTTACTTAAAAATGCATAGCAAATCCAATGTATTCAAATGTTTTAAGAAACTTAATCTGATATTGTGGATTCATACAAAGATAGTTGGTCTTTGTCCCTTCCTGGCACAGAGCTGCTAAAAAGCTTGGAATTTCCTCAATGATAAAGATGATAGGCGCCTTCTAACGAGGTGCCTCTTGGCGGGACCCTAGCTAGCTTTAGGACTGTGGCTGGTCACCAGAAAAGCCAACCCTTGATTAGAAGCTTGGAACTTTCAGCCCCATTCCCCAACCTTCAGGGAGGCAAGAGGGACAGGAGGTGGAGTTAATCACCAAATGGCCAGAGATTGAGTTAACCATGCCTGCATAACAAGATTTCCATGAAACCCCTAAATGATGGGGTTCAAAGAGCTTCCCAGTTGGCAAGCACTTCCATGCGCCAGGAGAGTGGTGTATCCCAACTGCAAGGGAACAGATGCACTCAAGATGCGGACACCTCCCTACGTGTCTCTCCATCTGGCTGTCCACTTGTGACCTTTTACATAAACCAGTAAATCTAAACCGGTAAGTGACGTACCTTCCTGAGTTCTGAGAACCATAGGAAATTATCAAGTCTGAGAGAGGGGACTGTGGGAACCCCCAAATTTGTAGCAAAGATATAAATGCAAGAAACCTGGGAACCCAATACTTGCAACTGGTGTCTGAAACAAGGTCGTCTTGTGGGACTGAGTCTTCAACCAGGGGTGACTGACACTAACTCCAAGTAGTGTGGGAATTCAGCTTAATATCAGGCACCTGTCTGATGTCACAGAATTAGAAAACTGGATGGTGCCAGGAGGAAAAAAATACTCAGATATTCTTCATGTTTTATAACATGTATAAAGATTTGTATCCTCATAAGTAACTGAGGCTCTGAAAAACCTTGAAGTGCTTAAGGAGTCACACCAAGATTAAACTGTGCTGTATTTAGTTTAAGAAATAATTATTTACACTCCAGGTATAGAGTTTTTTAACAACATTTTCTTATTTTCTAATTTTGTCCCATTCCCGGACAACAGCAGGAAAAACTTCTGTTTTCGTTTCCTCTGGTTGCTGTAACAAATCACCATAAGTTGGGTGGCTTAAAGCAACAGAAATATGTGTTCTCCAAGCTGTGGAGGCCAGAAGTGCACATCAAGGTGCCAGCAGGTCCTTCCACACTCCCTAGAGGCTCCAGGGACGAATCCGCCCACGCCTCTCTTACATCTGGTGGCAGCGAGCAACCCTTGGCACCCGTTGATTTGTACCACTTCCTTCTCTGTCCTGTCTTCACATCACCTCCTCTCTGTATCTCTGTCCTCTGTTTCTTTTTTATTATTATTAAGTTTAGTGGGGTAACATTGGTTAATACAATTATCTAATTTTCAGGTGTACATTATCATTTGACATCTGTATATTCTATTATATGTTTACCACCCAGAGTCCAGTTTTCTTCAGCTACCATATATTTGATCCCCTTTACCCACTTCACCTTCCCCTACTCCCCTACATTTGACCCTTTTACCCCATCTACCTCCCCCCTCCTCCCCCATCCCATTACTAACCACTACTCTATAGTCCTCTGGGAACCACTAGTCTATAGTCCATGTCCATGAGTCTCTGTTTGTTTGTCCTGTTCCTTTATTGCTTTTAGGTTTATACCCCACATACAAGTGACATCATTTGATTTTTCAACTTTTCTGTCTGGCTTATTTCACTTGGCATGATTATCTCGGGGTCCATGCATATTGTCGCAAATGGCAGTATTTCATCTCTTCTTATGGCTGAGTAATATTCCATTGTATATACGTACCACAGCTTCTTTAGCCAATCATCTATCAAAGGACACTTCAGTTGCTTCCATGTCCTGGCCACTGTGAATAATGCTGCTATGAACAGTATGCAAATACCTTTTCGGATATGGGTTTTCAAGTCTTTGGGGTAAATAGTCAGTAAAGGGTTCACTGGATCATATGGTAGATCCATTCTTAGTTTTCTGAGGAACCTCCATACCATTTTCCATAGTGGCTGTACCAATGTACAGTCCCACCAGCAGTGTATGAGGGTTCCTATTTCTCCACATCCTCTCCAACATTTGTTATTATTGTCCTGTTGATTATAGCTATTCTAACGGGTTGTTTCTTATAAGGGCACTTATTATTGAATTCAGGGCCTAACCCAGATGATCTAAGATAATCTCCTCAGAATCCTTAACTTAATTATATCTGCAAAGGCCCCTTTTTTTCCAAATAACATTTATACATTCCAGAAATTAGGACACGGACATAACCTTTTAGAGATCACCATTCTTATCCACCCCAGCCCAAATACAGAAATGCTCTTTTGAAAAGAAATATATAGCCAAATTAATATTTGGGGAGAATTAAATCATATATACCACACATTCCACAAACTCAGACAAAATTCTATTCCTAATGAACGATAAAGTAAGACAGCTGAAAGGTACCACATCAGTTCAGTAATTTTAAGCAGATACACAAATAACATCTGGGTTCCTATTGAGAGGCATTTCTTTGCAATCTAATCAGTCTTATGAGTTCAGTAGAGTGAGCCATCCTTTCTACTATGATTTTAACATTTTTCAGATTCATATATTTGTTATGCGTTCCTCACACATGCCAAATTCTAATATAAAAAATTTTACCTATTTTAAGGAAAGGTCATGTACATTTTTACATTTAAAAGTCTCTTAATGACTTTTTTCATCACTATTTTATATGCACTTTTTAGAGTTTATGTAATATACTGGAAATAGTCACACAAGTCAATGAATTGCTAAATTATATGTTAAATCATATTTCTCTTTTCAGGCTGAGTGGTGATTATTTAAACACACACACAAAAAAAAACAATTATATACATAAAGAATTTCTAAAAAGTACTCAAGATTTGCAAATCACTCGTATTTCTGCTTAAGTAATCAAACAAATCATTATAGCTCTTATGGGAAATAACAAAAATATGCAGGAATGTTTTTCTCTTTATTTGCTTTATATAACAGCTCCTCTGAGAACTGCATAAGCATAACTACAAAAAAATAAACAAAATTCTCTTTGATTTTGACAGCTTGCTATGTCTCCTCCGACCCACAACAGTTATAAAATTTTATCAGAGTCTTAGTTTGGCCCAAAGAAACAGAACAATAGCTCTTCAGTTCATCCAAAACAATGTTTATTTTTCAAGAAGCCAACAAATGACATAGATTCATAAGTCACCTCTTCAATAACGGAGGGAAAAAAATCAGGTCAGTGTGTCCTAGAAATACAAAATTACATTAATGAATGTGGCAGTTCCTGCAGAAAATCTCTTTGCTTATAGGTTTTCATTCTTGAGTAGCTACACCTTAGATGGGTGAAAATTAATAAACAAAGGCAGCCACATAAGTACAGACCTAAGGTAATGAAACGCATTGACATTTAGCCACTATACTCTAAGCCATGTCTACAATGAGCTATAAGCGGCTCATGGTAGAACCAAATAATACACTTAGGTCACCATCACAAACCATTCACATGGTTGCAAGGTCAAGTCTATTCTGGGGAGCCGGAACAAATGTAGCTCCTGATTCTGTCCCACCAGTGGTGATGCCTGAGCAGAGGTATTTCCACAACCCCTGTCATTCGCCATCACTTCGAACACGGTGCAGCCAAGGAGGCACTGATCACCTGCCTCTGCCTACCTTCCCCTCAGAGGGAGAAGCAGCTCCTTGCGGGTTACCCAGGCTTTAACAGTTTGGGTTCATTTTCACTTCTCACCCCTTCCCCCTCACATGCGGTCCATCCTCAGCCCGGCTGTCTTCCAGGGGTCTCTGACATCAATGCCTCCATCATTCCGGCGGCTATACTTCATGCCACCCTACATGGTCATTCTTCCCTTCTACACAAGTTATGACTGTCTCTCCCTATGTTAATAATAAATAACACATTGAATACTTACAATATACAAAGCACTGTTTTAAGCACTTTACATGCATTTACTCAGTTAATCTTGAGCAGGTTCTATAATGACTCCCCCATCTCACAAGGTCATGCAGCTGACAAATGACAAAAGCAGGACTCCAAGTGGGGCCTTTTGGCCTTGGGGACCCACTCTCAACTCTGCTGCTTTTCTCCCACTCCCCCACCCCAATCATCACCATTCTCACCTCCTTCTCAACACCCTGGAGCCAACTATTAAAGCCAGTCAGGCCAGACTTCTCGCTGCTCGGAAATGCAGGAAGAATGTATCTGTTCCCTGGAATTTCATGCAGCACTAAAGATGCCCTCCTTCTGTTCTCGGATTATCCAACTCTTACCCATTCTTCAAAGTGAAATCAAATCCCACTTCTTCCAAGCAGGCCTCCCCACTGCTTGAGATTTTATTTCCTCCTCTCAATTGCTATGTCAGTCACAGCACATCCACACAATTTAGGACTTGACTTGTACCATCTTTGTTTCTAAAATATACTCATTCGCTCAATGAAAAAGGTTTCTGAGGGCCCAAAAATTCCATTGAAAGTTTGGATATTGGTCTAGGTGCTGAGGGTACACGGGGGTACGGCAATGAGCAAGTGCATGAGGCTCTTATAAGACCTACATTTAGGGCAGGGGAACAAAACAGAGACTAAATAATCAAAAGAACAGCTCTCCAGCAGTGTTTCAAATAGAGAGAAAACAAGAGTGGGTTCAGCATGTTTAAAAAACAGAAGGATGATGGGGCTGGGGCCTAAGCGAGCTAAGCAGCACAAGATACAAATGACTTCTTGATATCAACAAAATGTTACCTTATTTACCCCACTATTAGGCCTAGATGACAGCCAAGCACAGTGGTGGCATCGCGGGACTACCAAAGCATTTGTAGATGGATTAAGCCTGGACCACACAGCTACGTCGAAAGAAGAAGATGCAATTATCTATGTAACTGAGGATGAGGAGATAACGAATCTAAATAAGGACCCAAAAGAATGATTTTAACTCCCTGGGTACACTGATTAAATAAGATAATAATTAGTAGTAAACTCTTCCTCCTTAGACTACTGTTATAAAAATAGCAGAAGAACCCCGAGAAAAACATTCTAATAATAAACTGCTTAAAAGGTGAGGTCAGATAGTTGGCAATTGCACAACTCTGGGAGAAAACCAGAATTAACCAATTGAACTATCATGAGCTGAATACTTCTGAAATAATTCTGCCACTGCAAATAATTTCTACAGCCTTAGCTGCTTGAAATAGGCTATTGTAGGTATTTAGAACCATTCAAACTTTTAAGTTTTCTGGTCTACATTACAGACTCACTTAACAATCTATACATATGACTATGTAAGAGGGAATGACTGACCTGTCGCATGCAGATCATTAGCTCAAATGCAGGCTCACTCATTCCAATGGGAACATGTTCAAAGAAAAACAAAGGGATAGAAAATTTGATTGCTGAGACAGAGAGGTGGGGGTAGAGGACAGAGGCAAAAGCCTTCCTACCTTATATTAAATGTAACCCTTTAAAAATGGACTATTTAATCCACATTTCTCTGTAGTTTAGGGTCTAGACTGCAGACTACACAGGAAAAATGTACTGAATTGTCACTGAATGGAAAATGCAAGACGTTGGGGAAAAAAATCAAATTCCTATAATGAGAGTGATCTTACTAAAACATTAAAATACAGAAAGTTCTTGGTTCTCATAATGCCCTCTAAATTGATAGCTCAGCTCCTCCCGGAAGCTTTCCCCGATTAAACTATATTATTTAACATCTCCTGGGCATGTGGATGTTGAATGTATACTCTATTTACTTTGCTTTGCAATGGTCCTCATATGGTTAATTTTCCTACCTAGATTATCAACTACTCAAGAGCAAGAAAGTTTGATTTCACGCTACAACCATCCATTGCTGGCTGCCCTGACCCCTGCCCTAAATTCCTAGGAGAGCACACACTCCGCACATGTTTTTAAGTTCATGGTTAAAAATCTCCTGTAAAGGAAATCTAACCTGAATGATGATCTAGGTAGGACCTGACTGATAGAGAGGCTGATTCCTTCTGGTCGTTTGACCATCTAACTGCCTATCAATTTCTCCTCCACATATATGACATATGGAATCAAATTCACTCAAATACCAATGTGTCATATTAACTAGTTCCACTAGACAAAAGCCAAGAAAGGCAGTTGTCCAGAGTTAGGTGAAAGGAAAAACAATTATCTGGTTTTACCTACATTATTTAGGGAGTAAAGCAGGGCTTATAATGGAGACTTCAAGTTCAGGGGCATTATCACAAAGTGCTAATGCATCCTTTAAAAGTGGATTTGCCATGCATGTTCTAAGAGAAAAATATTCAGGGACAGTCATTTCACTTTCAACATGGTGATATTCCACTGCTCTATAATTATTTCAGCACAGACAGCTTTCACTCTGGAACTCAAAACAGTGAAATGAAATGCCTACAGTAATGCAACCAGCACAGTGCTGAAGCCAAGCTTAAGTCTCACTCTCTGGGCTCAAGACAGCACCCTTCCCAACATCTTTCTCTTCCCCCACCCCCTGAAAATCCTAAGTGCAGCTATAGAATTGTACGACCTCTGGACTTCAGAAGTTGCGCATTGTAAGTACCGGGCGCCCAGGGATACCATCCATTTAATGCCTTTCATTGTGCTTGAGTTCAGTACCATAAGTTTGCAGCTTGGTTGACAGCTTATTTGATGCCGATTTCAAAGCTCCCAATTGAAAGAAATTTGAGTACCTCTGCACTCTGATTTATTTTCCTTAACCTTCCCTCTCTTATCCTGATGCATTTCCTTTTCTGAAACTGAATCCTACCACCAGCTACGAGAAAATTTCAAAATAACGATGACCAAATCCCCAAGCTAGCCAGCTGGACTCACCAGCAGAGAAATGTTGGGGGAATTACTTCTCAAAGACAAGGGCAGATCCTGCAAAGAGGTAATGAAATAACTCCCTGCTCGTGATGTTTTCTTCTCCTTCATGTTTTACAGTCTGCACTCGCTATCTTGCTCTCCTCTGAACACAGAGTAATTTTTAGCAAAGAGCAAGCGAGAGGAGAGAACAAGATGCTCTTGCATGAGCTGTCCTTCATAAACAAAAATGAGGCTACTTATCAAGAAGACATGAGCTTCGAGTGGTTTTTCAACATAACAATATCTCTTTATGTAATAAGGGATGTGCTCCTAGGAGGAAAAAAAGAGATCAATCAAATATTTGTAAGGAGAATATTTTCCCATTTCCTACATTACCATTTCAGAGCTACTTTATCATCATTCTGATTTTAGCAATATGACTCTTCCCTCTATCCCCAAACCTGACAAGCAGTTTCATTAATAAATAAAAATGGAAATGAACTAAACCAGCTCAACTTTAAAGGAAATCCATTATGAATCCTTCCTATGATTTTTTTTTATGTGGATAATTGTCCTTAAACTTTTGTAAAGTAGGGTGCACATGCACAGGACCTCAGAGCAGAGCACGTTAGGCTGAAAGATGTAATTCGTGGTGTGCAATGTGGCCTTGACATTGTTCCGGGTTTCCATGCGGAGATCTCCAGCTACCCAGCTACTCTCAGGTGAGAATCCTGTTTTTGTCCTCCTTAGCAAAAGGCACAACTAACCTGTTACTGTTACATGACTAGAAAAGATTTATTCCCCGGTGACTCTCTGCATGTCATAAGGATGAGAATTTATTCAAGATGATCAAGATTATCTGTAAGGGATGAACTTTTCAATGAATCATTACTTGGGTTCATTTTAGGACTAGAATCTCACATATTTTAGTGCCTTCTCTCAAACTATTCCATATGTGTGGTCACGGGCAGCCACAGAGGAAAAACAAACCTGGCCGATTAACTGAGCACATTTCCATATCTGATCCCATTATGTGAACATTAAAATAAACTTTAAAATAAATAAACAAATAAAGCTTGAATTTTAAACTGCATCTTCCACCAACGGCTGGGTTAAGGGAAGTGACAGGCCCAAGGTCACAAAGTCATTGGCAGGGCATCCACTCCAGTCTAGGAAATTCTGCAGCATCAGACCACTGTTTATACATTTGCTGGTTGGGATAGGAAGTGGCACCTGATTGATCTCAGCTGGAGGAATAAAAGACACTAAAACAGGTCAGCAGATTATTACTCAAAACAGACTCAGACTCTTAAATCAGGAGGAACTAGCTGGGTTAATGAGAAAGGCTGAATTGTAGAATAAGTCATTTGATACAAAGCCTGGGGGACCGGGGGAATCTAGATGACCTCGCCTGCCAATCAACAAGACGAAGTGGTGTAAAAGAAGTTTCAAAATGTTTTTATTTCTTAATGAAAAATACACGAACGGATCACTGCTAACATTCAAACTCGATCACACACATCTAAAGCTTCCTTTGTACTGCAGCCTCTCCGAGAAATCCTACGAACAGCCCAGCAGGTCCCAAGCGTCAAGACCGACTCGGATGACTATTTAGAGCCCTGCTGGCAGTTCTCAACCCCACTCGATCCCCCCAGCACCCCCACCAAAGAACTCCTTAACTGCTCCGCCGCACTTTTCCAGAGGTAGCATCTGGGTTCCGAGGGGCTGGGAGCAAGGTCTGGGGGAGGGGGCCGAGTGTGCAAGCGGAGCGCTCGGACTCGCACCCACTGGGAACGACCCTCCCCCGGGAGGACGCCAGGCTCCCAGCCGCGGGGGAGCCCCGAGGCCAGTCCTCCCCGCGGTCCCCCGCACGATCGCCCTGCAGGCTCTGCTCGTCCAGGTGTGACCGCCCCCGCGCGGGGGAAATGCCTCGCTTTCCGCCGTTCCCAAAGCCGGCGAACTGCTTCTGTCCGGAAAATGCGGGCAAGGGGTGAGGGGCTGCACGCCCTCCCCTCCCCAGGGCCCCGCACCCCTCTCTCCCGCCGCCTCCGGGCCGGCCCCGCTCGCTCTGCAGACCTCCCCGCCGCGCCCCGGCCGCCCGCCGCACTCACCGCGGCCCGCGCCCGCGCCGGTGGCGGTGGAGTTCCCGCAGCCCATCGCGCCGCTGCCGGGGGAAGCGGCGCTCGGAGCCGGCGGCCGCAGGTCCTGAGGGCGGAGACCCAGGCGGAGGGCGGTGCGCCCCAGGCTGGAGGCCCGCGGCGGGGCGCGCGGGGGCCGCCCCCTCCCACCGCGGACGGGCGTGGGCCAGGGCGCGGCCGGCCGGGGCGGAAGCCGCCGGGCACCCCTAACCCGCGCGGGGCTCGGGGACCCCGCCTGGCCCGCCCGTCGCCTCGGCAACCGCGGCGCCGGCCAATCCGCAGCCTCCTGCGGGCTCCTCGGCCGGGCATTGGTGGTCGTTCAGAGGGGGCGGGAATTTAAAGTGGGTTTGGGGGCGAGGGCGAGGCTGAGGGGCGTGGCCGTCCGGGCGCGGGGCTGAGACGGAGGAGCCCAGGATGCACACCTGCCCACCCTCCACGTCCTCTTTGCCATCTTTTCTTTTCCCACTTCTCGTCCTTGCTCCAGGATGCGGGGAACTGAAGCAGTGGCGGGGAACACCTGTTTTGCGAACAGTGGGCGCCCAATAAATGTTACTGACTAAATGGTGTTGAGGTTTGAAGTCAAACCGAAGTTCATTTCTGCGTTAACAGAAAGCGAATTCAGCTCTGTTCCCCCATCTACACTGGCTAACAAAGGACATACATTTTTCGCCACGTTAGTCATATTAACCCTCTTCCCTTTAAGTGCCGCAATGTCAATGACCTGGATCCAGGGCCCAACTCGGTAACGACAGAACTGTGAGTTTACACGGCACCTTTCAACCTGAGACTTGGACAAGCGATACTGGAGTCTGAGGGTTGTTGGACTTGCAGTCCTGCTCTGCTCCTGCGACCTCAGCACAGGTACTTAAGCCGTTAGTGGATCGGGGTTTTTTACCTGTAAAATGGTCATAATAATTCAGGTACACACGCAAAGCACCTGACACAGCGAGCGCCTAAAGAGATGCCAGCTATTCCTCTTTTTCTTGAGTCTATTAGAAATGAATACTAATTCCCCGGAGGGCAGGACTAGCTGATTATCAGAATGTCCTCCTGGCTCATAGTACAGACTCAATAAATGTTTTGTGAGATGAATTCAAGCCAGGAATTAAATCTTCATTTTAAATCCATCTAATAGTTATACAGTGCCTAGCCCATGCCAAGCCCTTTATTAAAATTAAGTTCCAAGGGTACAAACACGTGGCAGCCAGTCTAACCAGGCAGACTGATTATAAACAAATTAATTACAATATAGCAGGGATGTTAACAGAAGAATAAGGATGCTATGGGAGCTCAGAAGATGCTGGGACCTGGTTTAAAAAAAAAAAAAGACTCTTCTAAAACCATACAATTGTGTTTAGAGAAAATCATGAATCAGAACGAAGGCCCTGGTGGAAATGGTGAGGACTGGGTAATTCTGTTGCTCAGGCTACAAAAGATACATCATCCACCATATGAAAATCAGATAATACCTGGGCATGTACTGAGATGGTAATTAATTCTTGGGAAATAGGGTGTTCTCGAGTTGTTTGACTTCGAGAAGCAGTTTCTCCACCTTGGCTTCCGCTGTCTTGGTTCCGCGGCTACCCTTACACAAATCCAGAATTAGCACGCGAGAAGAGGGAACTATTGAACGGCCAAAAGAAATACTCCTGCTTATTTCTGGACTGTCTGGCCCTGGGCTCCACTTTTAAGAAAGAGAACAGACCCCAACCTCCAAAAACTGGCCTGACACTCACAGCTAGGCCTTCGTGTTCTCCCATTAAACACGATTGCCCAGAACACCAGTGTCAGAGAAGGCCGTGCAATCGCTGAAGTGAGAGCAAAAATAAGACCACTCAGTAATCTTGTCTCAGTATGACACAAAACAAGGCCACTGGCAAACCACAAAAAGCACCAAACATCGCCCAATCCCGGCTACGTAAACGACGGCTACCGTTTTGCCGGTGACAGTTTCAGCCTCATGTCAGTCTTCCTGCCTTAGAGGTGAACTGATTAAGAAGATCCCTTCGCAGAATTGTTCCTGCTTCCTGACCGCATCCAATCCAGGAAAAGTCCTGCTTTCTCAAATCCTAACCCAAATCGCCTCCCTCAAATCCAAACCCCGTAAGTCCTTTCTGTCGCCCTGTCACTGAGACACCTCATGGGTCCCCATGGTGTCCATTCTCTTTCACTCCGCAGTGAGGCATAACCCCACTTTGTGCAACTACCGATTTGTTCTGGGGGGTCTTTGTAAATAATATGCACTCTGCCGTGTCAGGTGTAGAGTATGTTATCTCTCTATTCTTTCGACAAACACTATTGAGCATCGCCTTTGTGCCAGCCACTCTTCTGAATGCTGGAGATATTGCAGTGAACAGCGCCCAGAGGAAACACCTAGTCGGAGGTGACAGATCAAAATCAAACAAAAGATCATTTCAGATATTATAATAAATGCAATGAAAAAAAAAATAAGTCAGGGCCCTGGAATCAGGGACTGAGAGTAAAGGGAGAGATGCTATTTTAGATGGGATGGTCAAGGAAGGCCTCTCTGAGGAAGGGGTATTTTCGCTGAGCCGGATTGATGAGAAGGATTCAGACACGTGAAGATCAAGGAGAGAGCATTCTAGACGGAGGAAATGGCAAGTGGAAGAGCCCTGAGCAGGAATATGCTGGGCATGTTTCATAAACAGAAAAAAGGCCAGGAATGGCTACACTAGAGCAGAGGTGGAGGGGAGGAGCTGGAGAGATAGGCTAGATCACACTGGGGTGTGTTGGGCTTTGTATGGAGTTAAAATTCTATGCAAAGGGCAATGCAAAGTCATTCGTTGAAAACAATATAAGTTCCTAAAGTGTCAGGCTTATAATAAGTGCCGCATAAATATCAGTCCTCTCCCTAATGTGGAGTAAAAAAAAATAGCCTAGTGTTTCCTTTTTCCTTTATTAGGAATTTATTTTATTTGATAGACAACAGTTCATTGCATTTGGGTGTTTTCAAAAACAATGAGTCAAAAGAAAATTATTAAGGCATGCCTCATTTCCTGACTGGTCAATTCTAGCTTCTTTTTCTGTGCCAGTTAAATCACACTGTTTAGCTGTTGTTTTCATTCTTCAGATAAGAACTAATGTGGTGTGAAAGAGAGAGACGAGACGTGTGACTGAAATTGATCTGATAAGGAAAAGAAATCAAGACGTCGGAGAACATAGAGCTGAATGAGCCTCAATTTTTGTGTTTTTTCTTCCATAAAAAGCTCCCCACAAAAGTTTGCCAGCCTGAGTTTTATTTTTGTTTTCCTCTTTTCCTCTCAGTTGACAAGCTGCAAGATGGCTCCCTCAGCTCTGAGTGGTACACCCACACACAACAATCTCAGCAATAAAAAGGAGGCTTTCACCCTTCCTCCCCTTTTTAAAGCCAGGACACTTCTCCTATTTCATTGGTCAGAATTGGTCACGTGCCCCTTCCTGATCCAACCACTGAGGAGGTAATTAGAATGGTTGTAATTGGCTCTGGTAAACTACAATTTACCCCTGAGTCATGACAGGGAGTGCAGGATAGACACCTGAACAAAACTGGGGCTTTGCTGGCAAAAAGAAAGAAACGAAGAAGAAGAAAGGAAAAAAGAAGGGGGATGATTAAGAGTTGTTTAAGCAGTAGTTGTGATAGATATTACAAATGTGACCTAATGTCTAGTTGTATTCTAGAAATGGCTTTCTACCCCCTTGAAGACGAGCATGGACATATGACTAGTTCTGGCCAATGAAATGTGAGTAAAATTGAAATATGACTTACAAGCCTTATGAATTCCGGTCTGCTGGGAGTCAGGAGTTAGGAATGCCAGAGATTTGTTATGGGTAATGCTTGAAATATATAAGGGAAAGGGGTCATAAGTAGGCAGGGAAAGTCTTCAGGCTGCATTGCAGGTCTGACACCCATGGGGAAATAAGAAGAGAGATAAAGAGGAGAACCGGGTAGGAAGAAGTTCTGACTATGACACGTCTCTGAGAAAGTCTTGGTCAAGGCCAACAGGAACTTCAAATTGCCTGTAAGGGTAAGGATAACCCCAGGCTGGGCAGAGATGGATAGGCCCTAGTAACCACACTGGGCTGCGAGCCGCCCAAAGAGATCTTGACCTCAGTTTGAACACAGCAGCAGAGCCAGAAGGTGCCAAGAGCTGGGGCTGTCAGCCAACTTCACTGCAGGTTCTCTCCTGAAGGGAGATCTGAGCAGCACATCTCCAAGCCTGCTGCACGAGAAGCTCTTGATGGCGATGCTAGATTCACCAGCTGTGAGGACCCTGGAAGTCCTCCTGGAGAGTTGCATCCTCCATCGCCTGGATTCCTAAATCACTACATCAAGCAGGCCCCCACCCACACCCACTGGCCCTGCAGCATGAACAAAAATGGATTTTTTTATTGTGTTTAAGCCACTGAGCTGTTAGGGTTATGCTATCATTACAAATCTGAACATAGCATTTCATAATGTATCATAACACGGATACAGCAATTACATGTGTCTGTTACAGTATATATTTTCAAAAGTACTGACATAAAAGTGATCATAGTATTTTCTTGTGGTAATTTGATCTTTTATATTTGCCCTATTTTGCCTTCCCAGTGTGTTTATTTGCACTTTTTCTTCCTTTCTTTCTTGAATAGTCTTGCTCTAGATTTGTCCTTTTTTTTTTTTTTTTAAAGATTTCAGAGTCCACTTTTAATTTTTTTGACTATTTTTTGTTTGGTTTCCAATTCATTTATTTCCAGCCATCTTTATTATTTTCTTCTTTCTAATTTACTTGAGTTTACTCTGTTACTTTTATAACTTCTTGAGTTAAGAACCAAACTCATTTAAGTCTTTGTTTCTTCTAAATATTGCTTGTGTTGCATCCCAAAGTGTTGATATTTTGTATTTTCACTGTCGTTCAGTTATAAACAAACATTCTGTAACTTCCATTACCTATTAATCCAGGAATCATTGAGAACTTTCTTGTTCTCCATGAATGAATTTCTTTTAAAAATGTATGATATTTTTACTATTGATTTTAATTTGTCTTGGAGACATAGCTTCTCACTTCCTGCCCAACTCTCTTGATGACACTATTCCTCTTCTTTTATCCTGAAAGACAGACCGGAATGATGAGGGCATCTCTCTGTCTTATCCTTCTCCCTTGCAGGTATTTTCCTCCTTTGGGAGAACGAGAGATTGAGGGGTGCCAACTTTGGGTCTCAGTAACTATCAGATTTGGGAGGCAGCTTTAACTCTGAAAACAGAGCACTTGCCCAAAGTTGCTGGCCTCGGAGGTTGGGTTGGAAAGTAACTTAGCAGGGAGCCATCGTCATGGGTAGGAGAGGAGGATAGTCCCACTTTTTCCTGGTTCCTGGCCACAGGCACACTCCCAGGAGCTGAAGCTTGGCCTCTGTGGCTGCCACACGCCCCCTTCTCCACCCTACAGCTTCCGGCTCATTCTGACCTCTCTAGTTCCCTTGTTCTCTCCCTTTCCATTCGAATGAACCAAGAGCAAACCCAAGCTTTTCAGAGGAATTTTACTGGGAAACCAAGAGACAAGAGCACCCACACAGTAATTTTCAGCAGAGAGAAGGATACATTTACACGACCTATCCTAACTAGATTGGATTACCAGGCACCTGAAAATATACCTTCCCAGGCTGGCAGCCATCTCCCTCTGCTCCCTCTCTGGTGCCCCTCCACCCCCGCTGGGCAGGAGTAGTTGAAACAGGAATCCCCATCTTCCACAGTCGAAATGTAACAGATGGACACACCCAGATGGAGACAGCTTCCAGGCTCCCCTATTGCCCATCAACCCTCTCGCTCTTTGGATGAGATTTGGCATAAGCAAAACAAGAAAGCGTTGGCTCATGGAACTGAAGTGTACATAAACAAGGACAACTTCAGCTGTGCTTTGACAAGATACTGAAAGTCGTCAGGACTCAGCTTCTTCGCACAGTATCTTAGCTCAGCCCCATTCTCGCATCCCACTCAGTGACTGCTGGTAGCATCAGACTCTCCACATCATGGTGGCAAGACAGCTTCAGCAGCTCCTCGTGTGTGCTCAAGGTCAAAGCCAAAGAGAAACCCCATGCATCTTTTCTGGTAATTCCTGCTAAATTCCTGAGAGTCACTCCGACGAAGCCAGCTTTCCAACCTGTGCTCATCCAGGAAGCAGTCATTAAGAATAAGAGGGTATGGCAATGAGATTGATTGGCCAGGCCTGCTCCACGCCTATCACTGTCCAGATGGCAGGGACTAAGAGAGAGGAAGGGGGAGAGCAGAGCTTAGGTAGCCGTCAAGGCCAACTTCCTTTCCGCTTGATTCTCTGCACTGAAGAGTGCCTTCTCAGACTGCACATCTGAGCAAATCACCCCTGCCCATCTTTTTAAAGATCTTCAATAGTTTCCCATTACTCTTAGGATAAAGATAAAAGTCTCACCCTTGGCATGAGTGGTCTGACCTCCATCCATCTCTCCTTCTTCTGCATCCCTTTCACTGTCTTCTTTGGTCTCTTGTTCTGGGCATGTCCCTCCCACTACTACGCCTTTGCACGAGCTGCTCCCTCTGCCTGGAATGCTCTTTTCTCTCGTCTTTGCCAAATTAATTCCTGCTTGGCCTTCACACTTTACTCAAGTGTTGCTTCTTCAGAGAAGCCTTGTCTCGCCTCCCTGACAAGAAAAAATTTCCCCATAGCAGAGCCTCTTGGTCCTCAAAGCAGTTGTTATGGTTGCAATTCTAGATTTCTATGTGATTCTTAGCTTAACATCTGTTTTTCCCCCTGGACTATTTGTTCATTAGCACAGAGATCAGGATTGGTTTGGCTTCATCATTGTTTCTCCAGCACCTTGCTTGGTGTTTGGACCAAAGCATGGCCCCAGGAACACGTGTGAGCATCCATCTAGACTGCCATGAAGCTGAGCTTCCAGAGAAGGAGACAGGAAAAAAAAAAAAAAAAAAAGATGCCCCCTAATCACCAGTTGGGTTAAATACAATGAAGATAGATACTCAGCCACATAACAGGCTGAGATTAAAAACACAAGTGGAGAAGCTACTTACATGGTGACATTTTAGGTGACACCTGATAATAAGAAGATGCTGGGCTCTTAAAGCTTCTTGTCTTTGTGTTTCAATCATATATGGTCACCTCAAGGCGCCAAAACTCCAGGCTTGGAACCAAGAAACAGGTGGAGGCCCAAGGGTGGAGAGAAAAGTGTGCTGAGCAAATTTCCTAAGATTTCAGAGCAAGAAGGGGGTCCCAGGAAATATGGTCTAGTGCCCTGCCATCAAGCATCTGGTGGGACCCCATTTCAGAGTTCACATGCAGTATCTACTTCCTTTCCTCTGGATGGACATCTAACTAGTTCGCCATTTTTAAAGAGAGGGGATTGGGCAGAGGCCAAAAGTAAACATATGACTTCCTTCTCCTAAAGCACCCTTTCCCTCCCCAAACACTGCCAGCTCTCACAACTTGATGTTATTACCTTCATTAGAAAATTGACATAAAATTCACATAACGCAAACACGTCATTTTAAACTGGACGATGCAATTGCACTTGGTGTTCACAACGTTGTGCAGCGTCTCCACCATCTAGTTCCAAACCCTGTTCCAGAAGAAACCTGCAGCCGTCAGGCAGTCACTCCCATTCCCCACCGGCATTCCCGGTCCCTGGCAACCACTAATCTGCCTTCCCTCTCTACAGATTTGCCTGTTCTGGATATTTCACATAAATGGAAATGTTATTGCATTTGAAATTTGGGGGTTTTCCATAGTGTGTTTTGACAGTATGCAAGAGCCCTTACATTGTTTTGTGCTCCCGTGAACTTAGAGGTTGAAGAGGTCCAACTGAGATCTAGAATAAAAGGTTTTACTCTGAGTCAGTGGTTATTTGCACTAATGAGGGGAAACTAGGAAAAGATTTCCAGCAGGCAGGTGGCAAACCTGTTGCTTGGTGCCTAACAAGTACCATGATGAAAGTTTAATGCACATGTAAAATAAATAATGTCATGTACTTTTCTCTGAAGTGAACTGTTAAGCAAATATCCTCATTTCCTTAAGGGAGCTGTTAGCATTTTCCTTGGGTATCTGAACATTC
Organism: Eonycteris spelaea; assembly: GCA_003508835.1. Lineage (NCBI taxonomy): Eukaryota > Metazoa > Chordata > Mammalia > Chiroptera > Pteropodidae > Eonycteris > Eonycteris spelaea. The sequence continues at coordinate 6,166,614 of PUFA01000023.1, forward strand.
AGGATATGAAAAACATCTATTATCCTGTGCAGAGTGGATCAGCTTGCCCGGATGAATTGAAGAGAGATCAAGCTAGAATTCAAACCATAAGCAGGAAGTAATTTGCCTGAAAAAAAAAATTTGTTTATGTGCATTAGTTTACGTATTATTTTTGAAGATTTGAAACATAGTCGAATAATCTTTGGTGGCTTCGAAACAACACGCAGGAAGACTCTTTCAATGTTATATATTCATTTATAAATTTAATGTTAAACTTGTAAATGCCCTTTCACTTGAATCACATTAAGATCACATATTGGAAATTATCAAACACTCTCAAACCTTAGGGGAAACTGAGAGCGACAACAGGCTGTGAGTTTAGAAGTTCGATTTTTTTAAAGATGGGATTTTAACAGTAACATATTCGTTTCTCTAAACAGGAAAATAAAAGGAAGCTGAATGTTGAAATTCTGAAATCTTTGTTTCTCCTAAAAAGTCCTTTTCTTCCAAAGGAATTCCTCTCCCCCGTCAGACTATCTTTTCATAGACTGCTTTAAATGAAACCAAATGAGCTGCATTCTCACATCTCCCGATTGCTTTACAAGTGTATTCGAAAGCCAAAGTGATATAGTCTAACATGCTAAGGAGACTTTCTTTAGTTACGACACTGCCATTCTCAAGAGTATTGGCAATTCACGGAGATCAGTCAAACCTTTATGCCGGAATCTTAAAATTTTGGCTAACACAGCTGAACTGTCGATATTGTGTCTAAATTTAGTTGCTAATAGGGCTATTAAGTGGCTTTGTTGCCGTGACTAACTGAACAATATACATAAATGGTTAAGATTAAATCACTTGGTAAAGAAGGAAGGAACTGGAAGGAGAGAAGGAGACATTTGATTGTTAGCTGAAGCGCACGGAATTTGTACTCCGTGTCTGGACTCAAAGGGATTCCTAACGAAAGTCATTTCCAAACTCAGGCCCTTTAAGTAGAGAAAATCTGCCAGGATTCAGAGAGATAATGAGGGACATCATTTTCTGATTTTAAATGCTTCAACAGATGACCAAACAAAAATGTATTAAATTACTACAGTGGCGTTCCTCGCTCAAAGATGTTAAAATGTGATTCCCAATACAGTGCCTCTGAAACTTTATAGATTGAAGCTGCATCCTGAACCCCAAGTTCCTACAGACTCTCCATCCACCCGCCTTTAGTTTCTCCTGCCTCCCCCACAACCAGCCTCCACCAGAAATCAGAAGTCTCTCTACTGTGCATCATTAATTCTGCAGGAATATAGTTTTCCTACATGCTAACTCTGGTGAACACTCATGTTACGTTTAAGATGAAACAGGGCTGCAAATTGAAGGCTTAGGACTTTGGAGCCAGACAGATATGGGGTCAACTTCCGACATTTATAACTGAATAACCTAAAGACCCCTAACCTCTTTAAACCTGTGATATGGACTCGATCTGAACACCAGACAGCACAGATCCTAGAACCAGACACCCCGGGTGCAAATCCAAATTCACCACTTACCACCGAGTAACTTAGTCACTCTCTCTGTTTCAGCTTCCTTATTTGTAAAAAAAAAAAAAAAAAAAAAAAAAAGGAAAATAGTAAGACCTATATCAGAATGTTGCCATGAGAAGTAAATGAGTCAGTGTGTAAATCACTTCAGAGACCATGAAACACCAAGAAGGCTTTGATCTCCAGGCCCTCCCTAGCTTCCCCCAGCCCACCACATCTCGCCCACTCTTTGTAGTTATCTCTGGCAATGGTTTTCTTTCTTGTAAGCAGTTAAAGGGGAGGAGGGGAGGTAGTAAACTCAAAATAATCTGCATGCCAAAGTGACACATTCTGGGGAGACCTGTTCTGAACCTCATCACCTCCCTGAAAAGTTGTCTCCTATCTTCGGGAAGAAATGATTCCTCCTCTCTGTATACTATAGCTACCTTACCACATTATATCATTATGTCTTTGTCTTCCCACCACCCCTGAAATACAAATTCCACGAGATCAAGGGTTTACTCTAATTTACATTCCCAGAGCTTAGCCAAGAGCCTGGTAGGCTATCAATAAACTTGAGCTGGTCTCCTCCTTGAGGGATGCTGAGCAACGTTCGCTGAGTCATGGAGTCAGTGTAAGAAGAACTTAAAAAAGGAGTCAGATCAGAGTGTTCCCAGCAATTTTGTGCAGGAAAAATCAAGCAGCATTTCCTGACTTCCCTATCCTTAGTCTCCCAAGCATTTGCTTTTAAATGTACAGCCAACGAGAAAAGGTAATTAGGAGAAATTACAGCTTTGGAGTCCCACATCTCCATGAAATACACGGTATTTGAGCTTCTCCTATGACGCAGTGAGCTATCATCGTTCATCAGAGACCATGACCTAGATTTCCCTGCACAATAAATTGGAGGTAATTCCCACCTATTGGCACAGAATGAAAGTCTTGGCCTCTATAGCTTACCAGAGACATATATGAGACCGATTCAGGCTCTGAAACTAGAAGTGGAAACTATGCCCTCAGCTCCCCACACTGAATGGTGCTGAGAAGTGATTCACCAATGTCACTGGAAATGAATCACACCAAACAGGAGAAGCCTATGGCTCCAAAAGTAGGATAGAATTAGCACCGTTTTTTTTTTCTCTCTTACTTGCCATGTCACCAGGCTTGGACTGCTTGCTGGTCACATAACGTGGTCATCCGCATGAACCCCACACCACATGTGAAAATGCCTACATGTACTTTTTCTGCAAGTCGATCGATCACCTTCCACCTGTGCCTTAGACGCCACCTCGTGTTACCAAAAGAGACATCTCACTTTAACCACTTCCCTCTCTCCCACAGGGAGCATCAGCCTTTATCCCTTCTCTGGCGTTAAGAGTGTAAATATCTTCCCCAGTGGTAGAAATATTTTTGATTCCATCCGCACTGCTCTTTTCAGTTGTTCTCACTTTCCCAGTCTATGACCCACTTCCTGTCTTTCCACAACCTCTCTGTCGACTCATCATGAGTGTTTGTTCAGTATCTCCTGGACTTCTCATTAGCTAGTGAGACAAGTAAAATCTCTACCATTCACAATCCTGTTTCCTAGAAGATTATTCGAAACTCCCACCCACAGTGTTAGATAGTGTTTTTCAAAAATAAAGTCTTTATCTCTTGACAGGAAAAAATAGTTAAGGTAAGTTACCAGGACCCAAGTTCAAGGTAAAGATGATTTTGATAGAAGAAAAATACCTTTAGCTTCTTTAAAGAAAGCGGGCAGGGGTGGTGGGGGCAGGAAGGGGGTGGCAGGGAGGGAATTTCATTTTAACTACTCTGCCATTATTGCCTATTTATCTATGAACATCAGGTGTTTATTCCAGGCTCTGCATGCAGACCTGTAAGTACCATGTACAGATGCTTCACTCTCATACTCTCTCAGTAGAAATGTTGCCTTATTCTTATGATAAATTCCACCTATTATCTTCCATATTTGCTACCAGTTGCCAAGGAAACTTTTCTTCCTTTTCTTCCTTGTGTATAAGAAAATTTTATTGTCATTTAAAAAATCTCTTTGGGGGCAGTTGCATATTACATTTCTCATTCTTATTAAGCAACAGAAGGAAACAGTTTCTAATACGAATGAGGAAAAAGTTTCAGCCAAACATGGAAATAATATATCTTAAAACACATTTTGCCTCATGAGCTAATACAGTGGTTTCTAAATGTTAGTTCATGGACTAGCTTATATCAGAAATAATGGAGGAGCTTCTTTGAAAATCATAAGTTCTGTTGTCTCTCCTGATGCAATGAAACAGAATCATTTTAATAGAAAACATATTCATTTGAAAGACTCAAGTAGAGCTATGTATGCTCCATTCAAAAATGTTAAGAAAAGCAAGTTACAGAATGGTAAATACAGAATAATCACATTTGAGAAAAAAAAAAGATATAAACACGTATGTGATTGTATTATGTACACAAGTTTTGGAAGGCAACACACAATAATTCATTAACAGGGGGGTTATTCTAGGAAGTATTAAATAGAGAAGAGATTTACATTCCACTTTTTACCCTTCTACTTTTTGAATTATTTTAACCAAAAACATATACTACTCTTGTCATTGAAATTAGTTAATCCACAGTGAAAAATACATGAAAAGCTTCCCAGGACATTCTAATCATCAGCCAGTTTCAGGGACTATCACACCAGGCAAATGAGATACAAGCCCATTAGTTTAATTTCTCCACTAAAGAAATTGCATTTTCTCTCAAGATTCAAGTTCTCCTAATTATCCTGTAAGTAAGTACAGTCCTCAAAGTTATGTTGACATCCTCTAGCACTCATCTACAGAGAAAAAGTAATAAAGGAGAATAAATGATGACGGAATAAATGAGCAACTTATACTGAAATTAGAGGTGGAAACAATATAGTTCAAGGAGAAAAAAGTCTTAAAACTATCTTTACAGAGATGGAAGCTGGCAAACAATTCCTCACCACCATCTTATACATCCCCCAAGTGATGCTTTGTCTCATGTCCTTTAATGAAAAGATCCATAAATCAAGCTAAAACTTTTACTGCTTTGGTTCCCTCCTGAAAAGTTGGATTGTCAGTGGCCAACTTTTCAGTGTTATTATTAAAAACTGGAGTCATTTATCATTTTGACGGAGATCTTAATGAAATAGGTTGAGTCAAATCCAAACAGGATATTCTTTGGTATTCCTCAACAATAAAATTAGACAAAGAATAAGAACTTTCTACTCTTTAAGTTACAGCATTGAGACACAAAAACATATAAAACCTCTTTGCTTTCCTTCATTCTCCTCTGTGAAGGACTCTTAGCCCGACACTCTGTCATTAGCCATTTAGCAATCAAAGCAACTTTAAAAACAGGCAGAAGAAATCTCAGGACAGAAATTCCTATAGTTAGGAATTTAGAAAGATACAAATGATTCTCAACTCAGGCCCTCCATCAGAACAACATGTAGTACCAGTCTAGCATTCAGATTCCCTGTGGCCATACCTGGAAATTTTGATTCAGTAAGTAAACTGTGTTTAAGTTACCAAATGGGCTTTTTGTTGTTGTTGTTATTTGTGGAATCCAATAAAACACACATCTATCAGGCCAATGTGACCCCCTGTGACATAATGATTTATAAGAATATATGTATATATTTGGTCATTCAGATAATCAAAATATATTTTTCATGTATATTTGGTTTTTTGTTCCTGATTCCTGGCCCACAGTTTCCCAAATCTTCCCACTTAACCTGAGGAATTTGATGCTGTCTCCCCCTGATAGATAGTGTCAGAATCGAGTTGAATGGTAGGACACCCCGCTGGTGCTTGGGGAATTACTTGGTGCTGTGTAAGAAACTGCCCCCTCCACACATTGGAACTTGAGTCTCAGAACCCAGTTTACCCCTTACCCTCACTTAAGTGTCACACCTGTTGATCACCAGTTTCCTTAAAAAGCTTTCTTTTCTTTCACGCTTGTTCCCAAAGACTCTTCATTTTTTCACAATTTTAATCTTGAGGATCATCTCTCCTAGTCCAAAACTTTGTCCCGCCTTTTCTTAATTAATATTTTCAAAACGTAAATATGCCTAAATGAGAGATTCCTACTCGTAGATTGCTTTATCATAAAACAAGTTGTAATATAATTCACAATAAATTGAAAAGAATGTTTATAGATATCTTCAAAATTGTTAAGCTTTTAGCAGTCATTAATTGATCAATTTATTCATTCATTTAGCAAATGCTTGTTGCATACATATTATCTGCAGAAGGATGCGCTTAGCACTAAAGGATATGCAAAGAGAATAAAATCCACTTTATTTCCTGTAGTTAAGGGATAAAAGATATATAAGCCTAAAATGTTTATGTAATAATGCAAAGACAGCAAGTGATCAAGTGATAAAAAAAGAAAAGAGAGAGATTTTGCTGAAAATTTATCACTTAGAATGGAATTATACTGGCTGGAACAATGTCTATATATTTTTTTTTCTAAATAAAACGTTTGCTTCAGCAAATCAAGTTTTTTCAGACAATTTTTTTTTCAAGGGCAAAATAGCAATCTATTTTGGAACAAGGAGAGTTATTTATAAAAAAAGAAAAAGAAAAAGTAATTTGTAGACAGAAACAAATGTTTCCACGTTCATCTCTTAGTTCCAAATGTCCCCTTATTATTTTTCCCAAGGGACCCATTAAGCTCTCAAGTAAATATGAACCTGGATTCCAAATCACGCAAACTGGAATTCCAAAATGGTGATAGAGATGATTTCCTTATTATACGTACAATGTTCTTTGTATACGTACAATGTTCCCTCACCAATGAGACTGTGATCACGTTGAACGCAGACCGGTTCTTCCTCTGTCAAGTCCCACAAAAACCAAACTGAGAAGCTATATGTTTAGAGTAACAAGAGTGTGAAATAATCAAATTTCAAAGAACTTTACGAAAGGCCATTTTCCTTGAGTAGTAGAAAGCATATTGTCTTTTATATAGATAATAGATAGATAGATAGATAGATAGATAGATAGACAGATAGATAGATAGATAGATGAATACATCAAATGCACTGCACCATTTAGCAGCCATAATCCTATCATAATATAATTTGGCTTGTCCATAAATAAATGAATAAGTCGCTCTTAGAGTTGAAGTTGACAGCTCCACAAATTTCTTCATTTCTTTCGTAAATGCCAGCAATCAACACCCTCGAGAGCAAAAAGAAAAGAACATTGTGTAGATCCATATCATGTATTTCCTGGACGTCCCAGAACATCTTAATGTCCAATATTCTGAAACATGTCTCTGTTTGCACCCTCGGACTGGTCAAAACGTGTGTCTTTGTAATGGATTTCTACCATTGTTTCTGTTTAGACTCTTGCTTTGTAAGAAATGGTCCCATCCCTGCTCCAAACAGGTGGCTTTGTTAGTGGCTCCCAATTAGAATATCAGGGATGGGCTCATGACCCTTAAAAACTTGTCCTCCTGATTACTTGACCTTTTCATTATTACGAAGTGACCTTTAGCTTTCTTTATCACCAGAACAAATTCAAGATATTTTCCTTCTATATCCTAAAACTATGGTCAATATCAAAAGGCATTTCTTGAAAAAGAACCATTGGAATTTTCACCAGCTTTCATTTTCCTTCATTGAGAAGTATAAGGTTTAAAACTTTCACAAATCATGAGCTCTCAGGACCCTACCATACATGGTCATAAAATATTTGGAAGGTTTCTTATCTGGATCTTGGCTTCATTCCAAAGGTGAATTAAATTCTGCCTTTAAAATGTCAAAAAAAAATCTCTTTATAGCTTTTTAAAATTGTGGTAAAATATACATTACATAAAATTTATCATCTTCACCATTTTTAACCATACAGTTCAGTAATGTTAAATATATTTACATTGTTATCCACAAATCTCCAAAACTTTCTCATCTTGCAAAACTCAATATCCATTAAACAACTTCTCATTTCCCCCTCCTAGCCCCTGGCAATCAATATTCTACTTTCTGTCTCTATAAATTTACCTTCCCTTTACATTTTAAACTCCTTTTTACTTCATCAATATCAAAGTATTAATTGTTTTACAAAAAAAAATTAGATAATTTGGAAACGTGAAATAGAAAATTAAATTATTTCATTTGCAAGCTCATACCCCAGAGACAATTATTAACAGCTTTGTGTAGATGAAACATTGGTCCACTCTGGGAAGGGAAATTAAATGGCTGGGGAACTGAGGCAGGATATTTTTTATACCCTGTTGTTCTTTATGAATTTAAAATCTTGCTTAAAAAAAATACTGACTTTTCAAACAAGGTTTAGAGAAGTGAAAGCATATGATGAAAAAGAAGGAAGAAAAATAGAAATCACAGATGAACATTAGGTTACAACCCTGGGTTTCTCAGAATGTGAACATGAGCATTAAGAAGAGCTTTTTTCTTTAGACCAGAAAAGAAATGCCTACTTTTTCTTGTGTTTGCTTTGCTCTTTCTTTAAAACCAATTTGCTGAAATGAACATTTTTATCACAGCTTAGTAAAAGAAGTACCTAGAACTGGAACAAAAGTTAGAGAAATCTGCAGTCGATCATCAGTAAAGCCTAAACGTAATTTTTTCTCCTTTCCAGGAATACTGACAATTTTTTAAAATAGCCTTTAGATTTTATAAGGTTATTGCAGGGGAAAGCATTGGCAATTATTTTGAAATTATTTTCTAGATTTTTAAACAAAGTAAATTTATATTCAGCTCTTTTACTTTATTGTATAGACTAATGCATTTCAAAAGCAAGAAATCCATAGTATTTAGAAGCAGGAGACACTTGAAATTAGTAGAGTAATCTCAAAAACTGGGGGAAGGATGTTCTTCTTATGTAAGCATTTTTCAATTAAAAATTATCATTAAAGCTAATTTTTCCTTCTTCTGGCTGAACTTTAAAAATCAATTTTCATTTCACGCTTTAACTATAACTCATTTAGATTGGTAAGTAATACTGGAATAATTCCCACAACTGAGTATATAAATTGAGGCTAATTCATTTGAATAACTCAAAACAGCACATGCTAATTGCTATTTTCTAAAGAAAATTGAAAGAAAGCTATTGGCAGTAGAGAGTATTTCTTAATAAATAAGAAATGGTTTCTTAAGAAGCCAGAAATGGTATAACACAGTAGATATGAAAGCTAATTTTGGTTTTTTAGATTTTAAAGACACACAACCAATTCAAACCCTGCCTACAAACTGTTGGGCACGTTGCCTTTGTTTATTAATGATCAAGTACTTAGCCCACCCACAAGGAAGGGATTCTTTAGTTTATATAAATTCCAAACAGCCCTCGGCAGATATGGACCGAAGGTCAGCACCTAACCCTTCTGGCCCCTTCAGACTCCCACAACCTGAACCAACACTTCTGTACTGGCACCTCCATCCACCCAGCTGCACAGGCCATAACCACGCAGGTCATTGTGGTCTCTCTCTTCACTCTCCATTCAATCAACCACAAAGCCCTTCACAGTAAAGTTCCAATACAGAGCTGTCCATATTTGATGTCCTCACTTTCTCACTTTACCTTCTTGATTCAATGTAGTCCAGTTAGGCTGCCCTCTCCATCACTCCTCCACTACCAAGGTCACGACTGCTCTACTTCTAGCCAAAGCCAGTGGTCCCTTTTCCATTTCCCTCTTATTCAACCTCTCATCAACATTTATGACAGTTGACCACACCATCAGTCTCCGAAGTCTTCTCTGCACTCCTCGTAAGATCAGAGCCACCTGAATTTTCTCCTGCCTTAGGGGCCACTTTTCATCAGTCTCTTTATTTTGCTTCTCCCCTCTACAAATCCTCTATGTTTCAGGTGGACTAAGGTTCTGTCCTTGGCCCTCTCTCTCCTTATTTTCTCTGTAATCTCTTGACTTCAAATGTGCTTACGATTCTCAAGTCCTACCCCACCCCCAAAGCCCCCAAATCAGATGTCAATTGGGAAGTCCAATAGGCATTCCAAAACAAAGCTGTTTACCTTTCTTTCACTCCCTCTTCCCGCAGAAACCCACGACCTGCTTCCTCACCGAACTTTCCCATTTTCAGCAAATTGTGCATCACACTCTCAATTGCTCAGACCGAAAACCTAGGAGTTGGTTATTCTGATTTTTTTTCCTTCACCCTAAAATCTTGTATTTAGGTCAGCAACGCAGATATTGTCAATGCTACCTCCAAAATATAACCACACCCTGTGTCTCACCAGCTCCACTTGTACCGCCTAAGTTGAAGCCAAGATGTCTGGCCCAGCTTGTAACCAGCCTAACTAATGCCCCTACCTCTACTCTTACCGTACAGTCCACCCTATCAGAGAAAAGATCAGCTGCCTGAACTCCTCTTCCTGGAAACTGTCAACAACACCCTTCAATCAAAAACCCAAATCCTCACCAAGTCCTGCAGGGCCCTATGAGATCTCCAACCTCATCACCAACCACTTCCGCCCTCATCTCTATATTCGCCTTCTTACCATCCCTCATCCCTCTAACGTGCCAAACTCATATTCCCCTCAGGACTTTGTGCTTGTCATCCCTTTGCCTGGAATAATCACTCAACTGGTCAACTGAATTCTTTATGGATTCTGGATGGTAATCCATTATCACATGTATGATTTGCAAACACTGTCTCCCATTTCACTGCAGTGATAATGTCCTCTAAGGCACAGAAGTTATTAATTTTGATAAAGTCCTTCTTTAATGAAGTTTTATCCATTTCTTCTTTTGTTGCCTTTGCTTTTGGTGTCATACCTAAGAAATTATTGACAATTCCAATGTCATGAAGCTTTTCCCCTGTATTTTCTTAGAAGATTTTTTTGTTTGTCTGCTTGTTTGTTTTACATCTTAGGCTTAGGTCTTTGATCCATTTTAACTTAATTTTGCACATGGTGTAAGGCAAGGTTCAACCTTCGTTCTTTTGCATTTGGATATTCAGTTTTCCCAGCATCATTTGTTGAAGTCTGTCCTTTCTCTATTTAATGATCATTGCATCCTTGCTGAAAATCATTGAACCACATATGTGACAGTTAATTTCTGGCCTCTGTTCTATTCCATGGGTCTATATGTCTGTCTGTTTTATGTGATACTATTGATTACTGCATCATTTGTAGTAAGTTTTAAATTAAAAGTGTCAGATCTCCAACTTTCTTCTTTTTTAAGGTTGTTTGGGCTATTTAGGGTCCCTTAGGACTCCATATGAATTGTAGGATGCAATTTTCTATTTCTGCAAAAACAAAAACAACAACAAAAAACCAGTCATTGGGATTTTGGTAGGGACTGCATTGAATCTGCAGATTATTTTGGGTGGTATTGATCTTAACAATATTAAGTCTGCAAGTCCTTGAACACAGATGTCTTTCCATTTACTTAGGTGTTATTTAATTGATTTCAACAATGTTTTGCATTTATTCAGTATACAAGTATGTCACCTCCTCAGTTAAGCTTACTCCTATTTTATTCTTTTTGATGCCATAGTAAATGAAATTGTTTTCTTAATGTCTTTTTCAGATTGTCAGTGTAAAGAAACACAACCAATTTTTGTGCATTAACCTTGTCCTGCAACTTTGCCAAATTTGTTTACTAGTTTTAACAGGTTTTTTTTTTTCATGGAATGTTTAGATTTTCTACATATAAAACCATGTTAAGTGCAAACAGAGATAATTTTGCTTCTCCTTGGTAGTGGGTACTATTTTTGTCCTTGTTTTGTATGTTAGAAACTGAGCATATCAGAGAAGAATGCATTCTGAAACTAACACAATTTACTGGGGCTTGACAAATGAATTGTTTGTTTTCCTCACTGAATAAGAAGTCCAAAGTCCAGAGCTGGTGCAGAGGCTCCATAACACAATTAAACTACTAATCTCTTTCTGTTTTCACTTCTCCCTTCTAAGCATGTTGACTCTTCTTTCCAAGCCACAGGATACTTGCTGCACCGCTAGCATCATGTCAGAATCCAGGCAGGAATAATGAAGAAGAGTTTTCTCCTCTTAATGATTTGTCTTACATTTGGCCTGAATTCCTCACCCATCTCACCAATCAGCTAATTTGCCCTTTCATCTTTCTCGCCATAATTGGGTCACAGCCCACCTTTAGATTAATCCTTGGCCAAAAGGGAAGAGATTTCTATGCATGGTTTTGATCAATCATGATTCCTACCCTGGAGCTGGGATATGGGGCCACCTGAGGTCAGGGATATTTTGCTCAATATCTGAACAGACTCATGTTCTGTTAGCAGACAGGAAGGAAGAGATGGCTCTTGGCAGATGATGGTATCAGTGAAACTGAGGCACAGAGAGCTGAAAGTGGCAGAACCATGATTCTAATCTGGGCAGCCCGATGCTGAGGCCTGCTCACCTAACCAAATAGAGGAACAGAAGGTTTGGTGTCCAATAAGCCAAACCAAGTTAATGATTGAATAGACCTTATTATCTCAGGGCACAGATGGAAATACAGAGAGTGGTAGAGATATCAGAATCCCTGATGAACTATAGCTCTCTCCAGACAATCTGCCAAGTTTCTGTAATGTAGTTTGTTTTTCCCACACATGCCCTCTGTCTTTCCTCCATTTCTAAGGCAGCCATGAATCATGCCTGTGACATATTAATAGCATGTGAGCTTTGGAGTCAGTCTTGTGTCAGTCCTGACTCTGGCTGCTGTTTTCTCACTGCTGACATTAATTTCTTCAAGTCTCTATTATCTCACTTATAAAATAGGACTCATAGTATCTGCCTAATAAAATCATAGAGATTAAATGGAATAATGCATGCGAAAGTACTTGGGGCATCCTTAGTGCTGAGAAAGCAGTGACCCTCACAGCCAGGTCACATTGTTCTCATATTGAACATAAATAATATCACAGGACAGGGACACCAGACAAGGCAACTCTGAGACCATGATGAAGTGAAACAAAACAAGGTCCCTGTACAGCCCACAAAATACCCAATAGCCCCTTCTCTCTGCTTAAACAAGTGACTGCTACTTTACCAATTACATCTTTACCCGCATTCTATCTGCCCTCTGTAGTGCTAAGATTTATTGAGATGCCCAATCATAAGATTTTCCCTGCTTTCTAGAATGGACCTTTGCTTCACTAGACTCTCTCCGAGATTACCCAACCAGAGACAAATCTTATAAAAGATTCTTTCTAACATCTTCTTACTGAGATGCCCCATGGTACTGAGATGCCCCATGGTTCTGCATGAGGTGTGTTCTCCCTGGCTGCAGTGACCAATAAACCCAGGCTTGTTCAACCATAGGTGTGCTCCTGGCGGTCCGAACAAGCTCTTTTTGTTGAAGGTATTGACAGTACTCAATCAATAATAGTTATCACATGGAGAATTAGTTTTTTCTTCTTCTTCTGATGTGGGAACCTGTTCACAAAATGTAAACATGGTATTTCTCAGGAGTTAAATTGGAAAATCCAAGGTAATCCTAGCTCTATGGCTTTGAAAGCCTGTGATTCTAAATTTGACACTCCCAAAGATGAATTGACCTCATTAGTTTATTCAATATTATTTCATTTACAAGTATATAAAGAACAAACATTTCACCGATATGCCCATGTACAGTCACTGTTCTTAGATTTGGCTGTAGTAAAAATAAATTTCAGAAGAATGGTCAAACCCATGTTTTCTACATTAAGCTGATGACATTGTGTGTTGGTTTAAGTCTTAGTGGTATTTTTAATCTCCTCTGGGATCACTGAGTGCTGGCTTAAAAAAAATCTCAAGGTATTACAGAAAACTCTTCTCTTTATCTAGAATTCCCTGCACAGCAAGTGCCAGGTTATTATTTGGCTCGTAATTACTCAGCCCTTGTTAGTTCAGTATGTCCCAGATTTGAGATGATACAAAGTGTTAGCCTTGTTTGTGAAAAGGTCCATTCTTGATCCTAGCACAGTGAAAGCCCCATTGGACCGTCAGGGCATGTTGGTCCCTTGGAGAAAGGAGGGAGCCAGAGACCTTGGCATTATGAAGGAAATCTGAAGAAACTGTTGATAGACCGCTCAAAGATGGCTCAGGTTCCTTTCAATTCTAAAATTCCAGCAGCCTAATATTCTATTTTAAGACCCTTGCTCTAACTGGCTGTCTTCACTCTGCAATATAAAATAAATTCGGCAAACATTTTCTGAACACCAACTATATGCAAGGTCCGCTTTTAGGCACCGAGGAGTGCCTAAAAGAGCGAGAGTAGCGGGTGGAGGAGGGTGGTTCACCATGGGACAAAGGAACCGGTTGACACAAATAGGAAACATGAGTTTGGGAACTTCTCTGCCTGGTTAAAAGGAGAGAACTTGAGGGAGAGAAGCTGCCATGTAAGAGTTGTCAGCTGCTTCTCTAAAGGGAAAGAGTAAATCATCTTGTGCAGAGATGTCTGTCCTGGGAAGAGTTATGCAGGTGGCTTCTCCTTGGGGTATAAATGGAAAGGAGGTTGGTACCTATTGTCCTGGGGGAGGATTTAACAGGACTCTGGTTTGACAGAGGACATCCGTTGGAGAATCAGAAGCAGCAAGAGCTATTAAAGAGGATATAATCGTGACTCTCATACAAATGTATAATGAACATTTATCAAAGAGCTTCTTTAACTCATTAATTTATAAGGGAGCCGTGTCATTGCAATCAGTTTGAAAGGGAATTCAAAGTTCCACGCTTGCTTGCATAGGTCAACCATAAATGCTAAAATGAGTTTACGAATAGATGCGAATCTGGCTTCTTTTTGAGTAGTGGGGATTGTCCTTGGAGCAGACAGAATTTACAGATCTATTGAAAAGTGCAGTTTACATTTCCAACAGTTGTTGACAGATTACAGAGTTATAAAATCCTTCAAAGAAAAGAAAAGTTACCCTGCACACACACACACACACACACACACACACACACACACACACACCCGTACAATCAGAAAATCCAAAAAGATGCACTGGATAACACCTTGTTTTCATCAAAGATACCCAGCAATCTGGTGCTTCATTTTAAAGTCTTGGGCAATTTTTCCTATAAGCCTCCCTGGGACACTGAGATCATCCTAATAGAATCCAGCTGAGAGAGAAAGGCAGCAAGGGGGCAGGGGGGAACTCTGCAGAGGGAATAGGAGACATAGGCTCCATCCACACCAGGGACGGGGAGGCTGGTCCTGACACGTGGCTGGAGCTCCAGAGTCGATGGCGTGATGTGCATGCTGCAAGAACCGTGACAGAGCCTGTGAGCGTAAGGCCAGGACCCAGAATGCTGGAGGCCTCACGAGAGGCCTGTGCAGGTACTTTGGCCAACATGGGCATTCTGCAGCAGAGGACAAGGGTCCGATGACTATGCCAGGTGGGTTGTCAGGGAGGGTGCTAGCAGCACTGAAAATCAGCCCCCCTAAGAGACTGAACAGATCTAGTTCTTCAGCTCCATGAGGCCTTTGGAAGTGGAGTCTGAATATTGCAGTGGAGGTAAAATTCTGAGAAACCTCGGTGTTTAAAGAGCAAGTAGAGAATTAAGATTGGCAATTTCTTAGAAACGAGTCTCAGAAGAGCGATGGTTATAGACGGCAGGTTGTAAATGGTTGCGAGTGAATGGGAGGTTAAAAAGTGATGGCAATGAGTTAAGGCAGAAATAATAATAGTAAAACAGCAGATGCCATTTTCTATCTATTTAAACAATTGATATTGGTTATTATTTAATGAACTGGAAAAAAAGTAGCTAGAGCATAGAATCATCAAAAACATATATAAATACCTAAGGCAATATTTGAATTTAAAACACATAATTGTATATGCAGTCACCGGTCAAAGCCTTTTATTCCAGTTTGCGATTAGAATTCTGTATCATGTTTCTAGATAAACCATATTGTCACATCATTTTGTGGGCAGAATTCTTCCAGAGCGTTACTGTTTTCCCCAATCTCTTACACTAATTTTGCACATATCTAATTTTGCAGCACTTCTTGGAAATTCAATTTTATCAAGTCTTTCCAAAACATTTATAAAGCATTCAAATGACGTTTTGCAGAAATAAGTCTCTTTTTGGCACTTACATGGCATTCGTTTAGTACTACTTGATTACATAACTATAATAACAAGCACAACTGAAATAAACAGGCCTGGGGCCAATTGCAACTCCAAGAGTGAGGACAGAAGTGTCCAGACCTTCAGCATGGCATAGGTGTGTCATGGGTGTTTATATGTATGTTTTAAGAGGTAATGGAGAGTGGAGTTTAATCACATGGATTAGTTAAGTAGATGGTGGTTATCAGAGATTCTATAAAATGTAATATTAATTGTATTCTTACTCGGTCCAAGCATCCAAGCATTGCTTTTGTCTTATCCCATTTGATCTTCTCGGCAACGAGTGAAGTAAATGTTATGATTATCTTCATTTTAGAAATGAAATGAAGAAAATCGAAGCTCAAAAAATTAAGTCATTTGTCCAAAGATACACTGTTAGTAAGTGGCAGTAACAGAATTTAAACACAGAATGTCTTATTCTAAAGATGGTGTTTTTGATTGCTTCTTTATAATACTCCTTTTGGGGAATTTTGGGAGTAAACCAGAGAGAGAGGACAGGTTGTCTCAGGGGTATAATATACATTGATTGTTTTGCCTCTTGAGAATAGTCTCAGGTCCATGTACATCAAACAGGATTTACCTTCTTCCCACTTTAGCTTCAGGAGTGAACATGTGACCCAGAAATGTCCAATGAGCATACTTGGTAACGCAACCACAGTGATTGGCTGAGAGATGGGCACATGACTCAAGGCCAGCGAATGTCAAGCCTAGGACTGTTCCTAGTAATGTTGGAAAATAAGAGTGCTTTTTTACCTCTTACTCTCCTATCCCCAGGTTCACTAGCTAAGGACCATGGAAGCAGCAGGCATCACTGCTGTTGGTGAAATCCTGTCTGAATATGAAGTCAACACAGGAAAGCAGAGCCTAGAGATAGAATGAAAGAGACCAATAACTAATCAGCCATTGAGCTTCTGGATCCAGTCATGCCTGAATTCTGCCAGATCAGTTCCTAATGATATTCAAAACCCAGTTCCTATCTTCATGGAGCAGGGGGTTGAACCCAGATCTCATAAATATGTTAAACTTTTATCAAACAAAAAAAATGTTTAAATTTTATGTTCACGTACTGCTCAACTGTGCCTTGTCTGTTTCCTTCCTATTTCTCTTCTACTTCTCCTCATTCCTCCATCACCTTTCTGACCCACTACAAATAGCTAATTAGAATTTTTTCTTGTCTGAAAATATATTTCTTGTCTAAGCCTACATAAAGACATACATGTACAAAACATTTACACAAACAGTTTAGCTGTAGAAACTCTTTTCAAATGAAATCTTATCTGGAATTCCAAGATGTAGCTTTTCAGGTTGAAGGTGGTGCAGGGGCCTGAGGAGCACAGATTGTCACCCTCTGCTGTGACAACACCTTTATCTGACAAGTCCTTGGATTTGTGGTATATGATAGTAGGTCTTGACGAAGTACAGAATAGAATTTTGACAAACCTAACAGTTCTCTGAACACTCTCTGTCAAATCTTGACATATGCTCTGAGGATCCATCAAAATGACAATCTTCACACCCTGCCAGCATCATTATTTCTTTAAAACACGCAGCAAATTCATTACATTAAATGTAAAAAGAAAATGTAGAAAGACTCATCTAACATTATTGCTCTCTTCCTCTTTTTCTCTGATTTAACAATTATGTGGTTTATAAAACAGAAGCTAGATATGGAACCAACATTGTAATCTGAGAAGGGCAACAGTTTCAAAAAGGTTGTATTAGAAAAATAGAGAAGGGAATGTCTTTGGAGAGCACAGGTCTGTATTTTAAGTCCTGAGGCTGCAGGAGCAGCAGCAGCAGCAACTCCAGAGAAAAATGAGCAGCTATGATGTTCTAGGGCAGACAATTTTCAGTAGTAAATCAACAAAATCATTACCATCTTCATCATTTTCATCACCATCATCATCATTGTCATCACTATCATTAACATCATCATCACCATCATCCTCTCTAATGTTCTGAGCCCTGGCTCATGTCAGACACTGTGCTAAGTGTGCTGTGCACAACATCTCATTTCGTCCTCGCCACAGCTCTCAGAGGGAAGTACTGATATTACCCCTAAGTGATTAAGTGACTTGCTCAAGGTCAAGGTCACATAGCTGGTAAGTGGCAGATCTGAGGCCAGACCTCAAGTCAACCTGTCTCCAAAGTTCTTCAGTGCAACTGAAGCTTATGAGTAAATGCTGAAATGTGAGAAACTCAAACATCCCAGGGCAGAACCTCAGCTAGTGTAGTTTGGTCTCACTCTCTTACTCACTCAAGGAGAATGACTATATGTGTAAAGTTGCTCGAGTGTGAGGTTCATGAAACTTATGTGTGGCATTGTTTAGTTCAAAGACCTCAAGTAAAGATTCTCTCCTTCATTTTCTCAGTAGTTCTATAAGTTCAGGAGAAGCAGATTTTCGAACTCAGAGGAACAGAAGAGAATGGTGGTTGCCAGAGGCTGGGGGTGCAGGGAATACGGAGATATTATATTATGGGTCAGTTCTGGGGACCTAACGTGCGGCGTGGTGACTATAGTTAACAATACTGTATTATATACTTGAAAGTTGCTAAGAGAGTAGATCTTAAATGTTATCACCACTAAAAAACCATTAATTACGTGAGCTGATGTACATGTTACTGTCTTAATCATCTTGCAAGCTATATATGTGTCAAATCATTACATTGTACACCTTAAACTTACACAGTGTTGTATGTCAATTATAGCTCAATAAAACTGGAGGAAAAAAAGAGAGGCAGATTTTATTACTACTTTACACATATCCTAAAGAAGAAAAAAGAGATACAGAGATTGTGAAACTTTCCGGGGTCATACAAGGAATTCTACTGGTGCAAATCTCTCTGTGGTAAGCCACTGGATTTCATGCTAGAAAGGACGTTGGGCCTGAGCCCTGATCTTTCTAGTTCCAATTTGTGTAATCCAGGGTCTAAAGAGGACCTTAAGAACATGGTCATGATAGGTAATTTTTGTTGAGCGTTTACTATGTATGCTTTACATACATTATAATGTATGCTTTACATACGCTATATCATTCATACCTCACAATGGCCCTCTGTAGTGGGTTCTCATTTCTCCTATGTTATAAGAGAGGAAGTCAAGGTTCAGAATGGTTAAGAACCTTGCTCTAAATAACACAGCTAGCTGGAAAGCAGGGTCAGGATTTGAATCCCATTCATCTTACTTTCAATTCACACTCTCAACCTGGTGCAAATCAGCCCTGTCCAATGTACAAAAGGACTGTGTTTTATTTCTTTGTTTAGAATTGGAACGTGTTTTTTCACAGAGACAATTTCTAAAGGATAAGGCTCCCAGAGCAACCCACGGAGGCTTATTTATGCCTTGTTGTTGTTCAAATTCTACCTGCAAGAAAAATTGCAGGAACAAGATGTTTCAATGATGGTAATGAAAGTAAATGTAAAAGCACATGGAGAGAATACAGAATAAACATTTTTTTTGAATCTTAAATATCTATGTTGGGGAACTCCAAAATGACTAGAAAAGAAAGACGAAGGAGGTAAATAAAATTTTTTGTTAAGATTATGAAAATTTCCACCAACCAATTTCAAACACTTTAAAAGGGATTATTGCTGGCCATTTATTGTGGATTTCCTATTTCTTGGTCCTGACACATCAGCAGTACTAAACATACTCCTCAAAAAAGGTAAAGATTTTTTTTTTTAGTTTTACACTTTAAAAAAAATGCATGAACTTTGGAACCAAACAGACAAGGATTAAAAATCAAAATTCTGCCAAAGAGAGAAACAATTGAGAAACCTCAGTCCCACTTTAACAGGGCTTAAGTGAGTTTGTAAGTGGAAAGCATTAAATTTGGGTTTTCTGGTCATTTCTCTGAACAGAACAGAGTGTGAGACCCTGAGTATTGTATGGAAGAGACAATTTGAGTAATTGAGTGACTAAGTAAAAAGACCGAAATTAAGAAAGGTTAAACGTTATCATGAGAAACAGAACATGAAATCTAAGTTAGGAGAAATGAATGTGTAAAAAAAGAAAAGGAAAGAAAAGAAAAAAAACACTCTGGCTCTAGGCTTGAAAGAAATCCATCTACGAACAAAATAATAATACTAGTGAATGTGGAAAGGCAAGCCACTGAACTGGGAATTTGCCAAGGTGTCCTTTGCTGCCATACGAGCACATGATAAGGAGAGACTATAAAGGTGAACTGGTTATACTTTCTGGTTCTGGCTCAAGCTTCTTTTACATCACAACAGAAAGTAAATCTTGGCCCATTGCTTTAAAATACTCAGAAGATACTGAGAATAATTGTTAGACGTTCTTTTGAAAACTCAGTAATCACTTATTTTTATTGATTATTTTGCCTTCCTTCAGCTTGTACCCTTGCGAAGTGAGTCTTTAATAATGTACTTTGGGAGACTGGCTAAAATCCAAATCAAATTCTTACCTTGATGTTCAAGCTAGAACATCCAAATGCAGATATTTACAGTCCCTTTTTTAAATACAAAAAGAATTTTAAATGCAGCATGTCAATACTATCTTAGTGTAAAAAAAAAAAAAAGAAAAGAAAAACCTGGAAAATGTCAATATCTTTTGTATGAAGAGTAACTTTAAAAAAAGATATTTCTTTTTCCATTTGAAATATAAGCACCCAAGTTTATATTTGGTTCTTTTTAGAGGTTTTGCAAAACAATGATGATTTTTTTTCTTTTGGTAGCATTATTCTTTCTTAAAAAAAAAAAAAAAAACCAAAACTACCGCCCAGGGGGCAGATTTTATTATTTAGAAGTGGAGAGGCACAAGGCCACAAACTGAGAAGAGAACATGGAGGTCTTACAGGCTCTTGAGATAAATGGTTACCTTGGAAACCTGCAACACCGCCTGTTTCCTCAAGTCCACTGCCCAGGGGAGGGGGATCACATATCAGTAGCTTGAGGGCTTGGTTTGGGGCTTGCCTATGGGACTAAACCGCAGACTGAGGGTAAAGAGAGCTATGAAGTCACCCGCCAGGCTACAAAACGTTCTCTCTTCTCTTGCGTTACTTTTTCAAAAGTTGCTTAAAGCTCTGGGAATAACCATCTAGATTCCATTTGTGTTGTATACCCAGAATGGGGTGACATTGTGACATGGGGTCTTTTCTCTCCCCTTGTAGTTGATAATATATAGTACTAGTAGATCAAAGTAAGCCTTATTAAAACTGTATTCAATAGAGGGTAGTTTGCCTGAATGACATATATATATATGTGTATATATATATGTCTTTTTATATATACATATATATGTATATTGTATATTGCATATACATATTGTACATTATATATTACAATATTATATATTGCATATGTATTGAGGACTTGCTATGTGGGAGGGTTTTCTTGATGTGCATTTTCTTAATTAATGCTCATAGTCACCTAATAAGGCTGGTGTTAATTCTTAGGCTTAAATACAGCAGTTTTAGAGGCGTTAAAAACTTGTCCAAGCTCTTACAGCTGGCAGCAGTAAGGCTGGGATATGAACCAGCTTAGCCTGCATCATTGCATTGATTGTAATGGCTAACGTAGCAGCTGCTACCCTGTCCCACTTACAGCCCTCACTAGCTCAGTGTGCTCCAGCTGATGGTGCTCCCAGCATGGGCATTAGGATCTGGGGCACTTTTTGGAACCAAGTAAGGCCCTTTAACTGGCATGCGCTTGCAGCAGGCCAGAAGCACAGGGAATTGCTGCAGCCGCGCCTCCCTTAAATAGCCCTCTAGCTCTGTCCACTGCAAGCCCCTCGTCCCTCAGGTAGGATTATTCTGAGATGTATATTTTATACCATTTCCCAGAATTTCCTGGTGGGATTAAATTTCAATGCTCACAGAGGTAGTTGGTTTAATAACACACTCTTTACAAGCTTCCTTCCCTTCTCTGCTCACTTCCCCAGTGCTCCGTACACTTGCCAAATAAAAAACCTATGTTCCAATCTTTGTCTCAGGCCCGCTTTGAAGACAACCAGTAGGTAACCCAGTTCAGACATATAACTAGTCTTCAGATCCGTAACGAGTCTTTAGGAGTACTTCTTTTCAAGAAATGAAAAGTAAAATGAAGAGTGTGATGGAACACAATATGGAAGGAGAATTATACATATTTTATCTTCCAGTTAAATATAATGATATCGCAAACTACCACAGGGTGGATTTGGACTATCACTTTCTTATTTCCTCCTCAGAGAGGAAGTGCAACCTGAAGAAAAGAACCCTAAGAGCAATGGCCAGCATTCTCTTTCTTCTGGTTTTAGTCTGGAATCACTCATTCTGCTGATGTTCTATGTGCACCATCCTGGCATGCTGGGATGGGACATCTTGCATTAGACTACTTATTTTTTTTTTAATGTGATAAAATACACACAACAAAAAACTTACCATCAAACTTACCATTTCTAAGTGTACAGTTTGGTCATATTAAGTATATTCACGTTATAGGGCTACCATCACCACCAGCCATCCAAGACCTCTTTTTGTCCTGCAAAACTGACATGGGTATGGAAGTAGAGGCTTGAAGTTTGATCAAACAACTGCCCAATAATAATCATAATAATTTATTATGAGCTGCTGGTTTGCAAACTGGCCCCCATTGATGGCCAGGAGAGACGGAAGAGAGAGGCGGACCCCTCCGGATTGGTAGGTGGCAGGTTTAATAAGCAAGGGAACTTACATGTGAAGCTTGCCTTCGGTGGGCACAAGATCTCCACACCTACCCACTAGAATCTTAAAGTTTACAGAAAGGCTTTAACTGGGTTCAGTCACATCTACTATCCAGATGGTCTCAGCAGAGTGTATCTTCCAACGACAGGGAAGGAGGCGAGCAGCTTCCAACTGCTTCAGAACAGTTCGAGGCTTCAACTGTGATCACATCTTCTTGATGGCTTCCTCCAACATAAGCCAGTTAGTATTCTAAGAGTTTAGTGCGTCTTATCTCATTCGATACTCAAAACAACTGTTACTTTTACTATCACACTCAGTTTAAAGAATTTGCCAGTGGTCCCACAGCAGCGGAGCTGAATTGAACTCAGTGAGCCTGACTCCAGATTCTGTGGTCCTCCCTACACCACACCACTTTGATGTTGAGGCAAACCTCAGAGTTTCTCAGTATGCTTCCCTCATTCCCAAAACCACCTAGTCTTTTAATAGCATGAAATTAGAATGCAGAGAAGGGCACGTTTCACTACTATTATCTTCATTTGCTCATTCGTTTATTCATTAATTTAATTGACAACTTGCTATTAAATATCAACAGTGTGATAAATACTGCAGTCTGCTAAGCTTGAGAATACAGCAGACAGCAAGACAGGTAAGATCCCGCCCATTCTTGTGGGAATTACATTTTGAGGGGATTAGAAATCAACAATAAACATAATAAACAAGAAAACTGGAACGGAGATAAGTGCCAGGAATAATCAATGTAAACTATAGAGAGGCTCTGTCTGGAGAGCTGCTTTAGATTCAGTGGGCAGTGATGTCTGGACCGAGATCTCAGTGACAAGAAGAACCTCCATGAGAAGATCTAGGGTAAGAAAGAAAGCCCCAAGTGGAAGGTAAAAGAGCCAGCTTGGTGAGTTTGAAAACAGATGAAGAGGCAGCATTTTGGGGGTGAAGTGAGTGGGCTGCAGGGAGATAGGTAGGCAGGGGCCAGGTAAGGTAGAAAGAACCTTGCAGGCTGTGAAAAACGTTTTGAATTTTCCAGTACGTGTGATGAGGAAGCACTGGAGAATTTCAACAGGAAAGCAAGATGATCTATTTTATTTTTAAAAACTTTTTATTCCCTGATTTCACTGCTTTAGCCGATTCTGGTGTTTTATCCAGTTGATCCCCAACAGGTAGCTGCCAGCATGCTCCTTTCCCAACTGGTTCCTGGAATTCCCGGTCAGGAGGGAATCTTGGTGTTACAGCATCCCAGTCTGTGACTTGCTTTTAGGGCCCCAGGGAGACTATGAATGAGCTATGACATTGTCAGCCAGCCGCTGAGTTTTTGCCCAAATTCTTTCTGGACTGAGTGTGCATCAGTGTGTAGAGAGTCTTTTCTTTTCTTTTCTTTTCTTTTCTTTTCTTTTCTTTTCTTTTCTTTTCTTTATTTTATTTATTTTCTTTATTTATTTTCTTTTATTTATTTTCTTTTATTATTTTATTGATTCAGCAATTTATTTATTTTTTAATTGAAAAAATGTAGAGAGGCATTTTAGCATCCACCAGCTTCCCAGAGATCCCTAAGCCATGGAAACATCGAATTCACTGCTCCTCTGCATCAGAAAAATAGGGTACAGGGAACCTCTGGCAAATAACTCCCCTCGAAAAAGTAATATCTGGGATAATATTAGTCACATATAAAATGCTTAAAGCAATCACGTAGAATTTGGAGATGAATATTAAGTGCTAAACACCTTATTATTTGAAAAATGAAATTAATGTAGAGAGGGGCAAGAGAATTAAAATGTTAATCAAGCCACTTTCAGAGACTGCAATAGGCTGATCAGCCCTGCAGCCAGGCCAGGAGGACACCTGCAGAGCAAAGGAAGATTTCTGCTGGGGTTGCTGACAGCCCATTCCCCACACCTGTGAAGGGGAAGCAGGAACAGAGTCTAAGTGGTGCCCTACACAAATAAAATCATCCATTCCCTAAGGCTAAATGTGTGGGAAACCTACAGATTAAATGCTGGGAACATACCCTCCCCTTCCCCTTCCCCACTGCATGCCCATATCAAAGGAAATGGGAACTAAAGAATGACATACAAACTGAATTCCCTGAACACTCGGGTCCCTTTTACTCTCTGCCTCTAAGAGGAGACCATATTCTGTCTGTGGAGCATTACCCCCTTTTCTAGTAAACTTCCCTTTGACTAACTTTGGCGTGTGTGCTGAACTCTTTCTATATGCTCCACCAAAGGACCCTCTTCTCTTGATGCAGGGTTTGGTCTCCTCCCAACGCAAGGAAATTTGCTCCATCCTGCATCAAAACGAATGAAAAATTGATCAGTTCCCCACCCCGCACATTTTATGGTTGAGAAACTGAGGTGCAGGAGGCTTATATGTTTTGCCCAAGGTCACACATTTAGAATGTAGCAATGCAGAGCTTCAAGCCAAGATCCTTTGACTTCAATAACTAGACTTTCCACTTCGGTACACATTTATGTTAAAATGTTAAAGAAGCATTTTCAACAAACATTAATAGCTTGTTGGGATTTTAGAATACAATAATGATAACAGCTAACATTTTTTGAGTACTTATTATATGCTAAAAACAAGACAACAGGCCCAAAATGGAGTTGCTTATGCTAAGTGTTATGTCACCAAAGCAAGACCTAACTTAATCACAGTTCACTTTTTCCAGAATGGAATCTTAAACCAGTCGATCAAAATTGCCAATCGGCATTAGTTAACAAGTATTAGGTAATCTACTTGATAAACCCCTGCATCCCCCTATAAGGAAAGTAACCTTGCAATAATCAATCTGCTTTTTTTTTTTTTTTTTTTGCCCTGTGCAACCTCCTTATTCTTTCTCCCTTCTGCCTACAAATCCCCTTGCTTTGTAGAGTTCCTTGGAGCGCCTTTCTATCTGCTAGATTGGATGCTGCCCGATTCATGAACCTCCAAATAAAGCTAATAAGACCAGATTTACTTAGTAAAATTTGGGGGTTTTTAACACCAGATACTCATTTAATCCTCTCAGCAACCTTATGAGGTCGATACTCTCATTACTTCCATTTTACAATGAAGCAACTGAGACACAGGGAGATTAAGTAAGTCACATAGCTGGAAAATGACAGTAAAATTATCCAAATCCAGGATCTGTATGCTTAATGCTACTCAGCCCTTTGGGATAACCATCTGCCACTTCAAATACTATTATGCGGGAAACCTAGGCATAACTCAGGAGAGGAAAACCCTGAACGAGGTCAAAAACAAAAGTTCTTGGGACATAAAAATCCAAAGAAAGAGCAATACTGTATCTGACCTATGAAATGACAACCTCTCAGAAATACAAAAGCAGAATAGAATTAAAAGTAAAAGTTTAAAAATAGAGAAAAAGAATTAAACAATCCAAAATACGAAACCACTGGGCAACGAGAAGTTTTACAAGTTAAGGATGATATTTACTGTCTGGGAAGCTAGTATTGTATTTCCTTGATAATTACATGGTGAAATTATTTCAAAATGAGCCATTCAAGTTTATTAGCATTAAAAAAAAAAATCTCACTAACTAGGACAAAATGGCCTAAAGCAATTGCTACTTTTATTTGCCCCTTTCTTCCTGCTGAGAGCAGCATCTTCTGCACTTTGACCTTGTATCTTTCTCTTGGATGTACTCCAGGTTTCTCAAAGACTCCCCAACAAACCCCGGGAAGGTCTATGTCACACTCAGCAGTGCCCTGGAAGGCTGGATATATGTTTTCTTGCCTAGCTTCTGATGAACTGGAGGTGTTCTGTGTTCTTTTGGAAAAAAGCATCTTCAAATTATTTTGAATTTAGTTTTGACATGTAACGGCTTCTACATTTATAATGATGGCTTTGTAGCACCTCTATCTAGGCTGTTTAAATTGTTATCTAGATAACATGATGAAAACCATTATTGAGACATTTTTCACCGTGAATTATAAGTTTTTTTCAGGTTGTACATGTGAGCTTATATTAGAATGCATGCATAGTGGAGCATACTGTAATTTAAAATATCATATGTATGCAGTATAGAAAATAATTCTGTGTCCACCTTCAAAAGTGACTTAGTTACTAAGAGAACCAAACAAACCAGGAATGAGAAAATGAGTTCTTTCCACAATAATGCTCACAATTTGGAAAAGCTGTTTAACTTTATCATTCCATTTCCCATTTGTAATAATAAACTAGCTGTGATTGCTTTTATTGTCATTGCTAAAGTTTTCCACCAGAGCTCTGATTAATCTCTCAATGAGATTATTTTTTATTATTTTAGCAGACATTTCATATCATGTGCATACCAGCTAATTTGCATAGTACAATTTCAATTTGTCCCTAAAAAGATTTCTCTACCCCATTTACATTATGCTAGACTTATTCTTCAGCATGAAAAATATCCAATATTTCAAGGGTAAATAACTAAACTAAGGCAATAAGTAGTCTAGCCAGGTTTCATCATTGAAAGTAAGGAATAATCCTTGTATTCCATACTTTTTTTATGGTCCCTTAGGGTGCATAAAAGTGGGAGGGATTTCTCCCTCCTTGCTTGAGTCCACTTATCTGAGCCAAAAAGCTCTTGCCTGCAGCTGAGAATGCTTGAAGTGGTTGTTTTTGGCTTGTTTCTGCTCATTTCTAAGAAGGTTCTCTTTATCTGCAAATGTCCCAAACAAAAGTTCTCTGTGAGGACTCCTCAGACCATTGCCTATGACCTTCTCCTTCAGAAAGTTTAATCACTGCTTCTTCCACGTCTAATAACATTTTATAACCATTGGTACAGCACATAAAACAAAGTACTATTTTTATTTGGGAAGGAACCGTTTCTCATTTATCTTTGTATCCCGTACCTAGGTTTATGGCATGTGGATCAGTGCCAAGCATAATGCTGGGCTCTATTTATTGAATTTATTAATAAGAATACAGCAAAGTTTTAGGGGCCTTTCTTAAGGTCCCTGAGTATAATGAATATTATGAGGAGAAATGCATGGGTATTTGTGGCAGAGACTATTTTCAATATTCATTTCCCCTTTCCTCCATTGTAATGGAATCCTTGATTTTTGACTGGGGACGTGGCAATACAGAATACAGACTGGATTTCTCAGCTTCCTTTGCAGCTAGGTAAGACCATATGACTCAGTTTTAGTCAATAGATGTAAGTAGAAGTGCCACGTAGTAGCTTCAAGGAATCCTCCTTTAAAAAGAGCTGACATGTACCATTTACACTTTTTTTTTTTTAAATTTGCTGCTTTCTATTTCCTACTGCCTGGAATGTAGATTTGATGTCTGGAGCTGAGTGCCCCTCTTGGGCCATGAAATGGCTCAAGGAGGCTATGCATGGTAGAGTATCAAGAGATGGACAACTTAAGTGTCTATCAACGGATGAATAAATAAAGAAAACATGATATCTTTCTATCTATCTATCTGCCTATCAATTTTATATGTGTGTGTGGTGTGTATGTGTGTGTGTGTGTGTGTATTATATATGATATTATTCGGCCATGAAAAAAATGAAATCTTCCCATTTACAACAATGTGGATGAAACTAGAGGGCATTATGCTAAGTGAAATAAGAGAGAGAAAGGCAAATACTGAATGTTATCGCTTATACGTGGAATCTTTTGTTTAAAAAAAAAAGTCAGACTCGTAGAAACCGAGAGTAGAATAGTGATTGCCAAGGGTGTGGGGAAAGGGATGTGTTCATCGAAGGCATCAACCTTCAGTTATAAGATGAATAAGTTCTGAAGATCTAATGTACAGTGTGGTGTATTGTTAATAATGTATTGTCCAACTGAAATTGGCTAAGGGAGTAGAGCTCAAGTGTTCTAACACACACAAAAAGATAGCTATGTCAGGTGATGGATGTGTTAACTGGGTTGTGATAAACGTTTCACAAGGTGTATATATATTAAATCAAGTTGGGCACTTTAAATACATAAAATTTTATTCATTCTCAATTAAGTTGGAAGGGAGAGGAGAGATCCTGGATCCCTGAGGACCTTGTAAAGTAAAGCCACTAACCAGCCTGAGACTGCCAATTTTGGACTTCTATGTCAAAGAGAAAATGTCTATATTATTTTAGCCATGGTTGTTTGAAGTCACTGTTACTCACAGCTGAACCTGATCCTAACACTGTATTACATTTTGCTGCCTCCTGTTTGGTGTATTTTGTCATTTTTCATAAAAACAAACAAACAAACAAACAAAAAACACTTTTCCGAGGTTTAGATGAGTCATATCTGGAGAACATTTAAATATATTAATATCACCAATTACGCACACACGCAAACACACGCGTTTTGGCATCAAATAGTAGCTTGCTGTATTTTAGATACTATGCTATACTTTATATACATTATTTAATTTAATCTTCATAAAAACATGATGTAGGGACCATTATTATCTCCAACTTAGCAGTGCAGTGGCCGTAGATTAGAGAAGCTAAGTAACGTGCTGGCCAGTAGCCAAGGCAGAGGGTTCTTCCCTCCAAGCCCATGAGGTAACCACTCCTGGGTACTTCCCGCAGGAGGAGCAATGCTTTCTCTGCCCACCAGTAGCTTTACTCGCAAATGCATTGAAGACCATGCTGCAAACGCCAAGTTATCCAAGAATGAAATTCTGCTATCAGCCAGGGGACTATTGGGTACACCCTAGGGAGAGACCCAAGAAAACTGAGGAGCAGGGAACCCCTCTGCTGAGCTCTTGATCAAGAGCCAGAGTCCAATAATGTATTGCACAATACATTATGACTCGCCTCTTCATGAGTAAATTGATGGTGGCAGGTGTGAATAGGGGTTGAGTGGGGTCTCGCTGCACAGGCACAGTGGAACTGAAGTCTAAAGTCAGACATAATGACACAAGCACAAGGAAACCATCAAATCAATTCATATTTCACAAGAGAGGCATTCGGAAAGTGATTTATACATGTTGCTACTCTGACCTCAATGATAACACCCCAAACATAATCGAAGAGTGATTAATTCCCTTTCATTATCCAAAGCATCAACATTCGTTCATTCGTGAAATGCATATTGAGACACCACCATGTGCAGTGCTAAGCTGTGCTGAACAGGGACTGGGACACACAGTGGGATGAGAGCCTCTGGTGGGGGTGAATCACCTGTAAACAGATCTTTACAGCGCAGGATGCCACATGCCCTAATGGAGGGATGTGCAGGGCTGTGTGGACCTTGAACGAGAAGCATCCTACCTTAGGGAAGATCTCAAGGGTCATGTAAGAGAGTTTTGAGGGATGACTAGCACTTAACCAAGAGAAGCGTTGACAAAGGGGAGAAGCATGTTCCTAAGAAAGGGAGGAGCAAGTGTGCGGCTCAAGACACTGTCATCTTCCAGGAAACATGTTTCCTTTGCAAGGCTATAGCCCAGGTGTAAGGAAAGAGGAGGCAAGGAAGAGAGTGGTTCTTAAAGTGATCAGTGTAATGATAAGCTATATCAAATTTATACTTGTATAGTCAACCAGCATTCATAGTCTTCTTGGTTGTTCACAGTAGTTGAAAAGGTAGTAGTTTCAACTTCACTCCTCCAAAGAACAATGCAGTAACCACTGTCTGCTAATAGTGTCCATCACTTCTCTTTCTAACAGAACTCACTTCCCAGCTCTTCACACATGCCCATTCCTACTCTATATGACCCTGGAGATGCTGGTTCATCTCCAGGTTCGGAGGCGGATCCTTGTTAGTCTAAGCCAGAGATCCACCCATGGGCCTACTACCTGTTTTTGTTAATAACATTTATTTGAAAACAACCACACCATTATTTCCTGTGGCTGCTTTTATGATGCAGCAGTAGAGTTGAAAGACAGAGATTGTATGACTAGAAAAACCTAGAATATTTACTACCTGGTCCTTTTCAGAAAAAGTTTGCTGACCCTTGGTCTAGGCCAATCAGAGCACTGAATTCCCCGGGCAGATGTTATTGGTCCAGCGGTGGGCTTGCTGCTTAAACTGGCCAATCATATTAAAGGAAAGAATTAATGTTTTATGCTTGGAGCGAGGATTCTCTCATTTCCATCAGATATTCTAGTCGCTGCTAACCGCCTTCTTAGAACCATGAGCTGTTCTAGAGATGGAATAACCAAGAGATGGAAATATCTGAGTCCCTGGTAACCCAATTAAATCAAGCAACCCAGAAGAAGCCTGCCCTGGCTCTGGACTTAGTGCCGTGTGAGATTTCTTTATTGTTTAAGTCAGTTTGAGTAAGGCTGTCTCTTACTTGGCAGTAAAAGCATCCATCATTGCTGTATAGGTAAGGCCATCTTTTTCAAAGGCCAGACTCACAGCAGGCTCAGATACCTAAAGCTTAGCCACAAACCCAGAATAAAAGAAAGGAGACCATAGTAAAAATAAGCACCATTAGGAGCCCACACATTGCCTGCAGGGAGAACCTGGAGGCAACCACAC
Source organism: Eonycteris spelaea (assembly GCA_003508835.1). NCBI lineage: Eukaryota > Metazoa > Chordata > Mammalia > Chiroptera > Pteropodidae > Eonycteris > Eonycteris spelaea. The sequence continues at coordinate 6,197,239 of PUFA01000023.1, forward strand.
CCCTTTATCCACAGTTGACTGAAATTTTCAGAAAAATAGAGTTTCTAATTCAACAAACTCAAGATGGTTTTTAAAGAATAGCAGATTAGATGTAGTAAATTGGAAATTGGGGACGTGGGAAAGTACTACCTGAAGGAGTCCCTTCGACATCAGAAGTGATAGGTGACTGCTGAAGGGAAAGAAGAAAGAAATACAAACAAGCCAAAAACAACAAAAAAGTAGCTAGTGCCAGTTCATATAGAGTTAAAAACTCCCTATAAGTAGCCTGCAGTGTCCCTGGGGTGACACTATTTATGTTAGCTAATCACAATCCATGCTTTTAAAAAGTGGCCTTGACCCACAAGAATAGAATTAGTTATGCCCAGTCCACTCTGTTTAATAAGGCAGAGAAGAACAAAGGATCTTTTTTTCCAAGTTCTTCTGACTCTCCTCACCAAAGTTTTCTCTTAAAAAAAAAGTAACAATTCAATGATACGGGAAACACACCCTGCTCCTAAAATGCAAGATCAAAGAAATCTTTGCAAGAGTCCTACTTCAGGACACATTTCCATTGTTCCCTGGACCAGCAGGATTGTACTTTTCTAACATCAAACGTTGACTCAATTAGATAATAACCCAGAAAGCAGGATCCAGGTATAGAATCAGATTTTTGGTGCAGGCGCCAGTGCAATGCAGTGAACAAAACATACACACTGAAGTCAAATCGGTCTGAATCCAAATCTCAATTCCGCCTTCATACTAGCTGTGTGGGCGTCTGCTTCCTCACACATGAGGAATAATGATACATATCTGCATGATTGTTGTGAGACTTCAATTATATATACACTATATATAAAGCATCTAAACACAACATCTGACATCTATTAGGCCTCCATTTATGGAAACTATCACTGTCTATGATTGTGATTGCTATTATTATCATCATCATTCACTCCCAAGCATTCCAAAACTTTGTATTTGATGAGAAAAGTTGCTATAGGACAATTTTAAACCACAAATGGACAATCTCATCTGACTTATTTAAATCTTAAGTGACCTTCCAATGGTTTGTAAACTGGCTGCATACGCGGAGGGCAAGAATAGACCAAAGAAAGAGTCAGACCACTCCTGACTGGCAGATGGAGGCTTAGCCAGCATGGGAACTTACTCGCAAGGCTGGTCTTGGGCAGCAGCAAAATGTGAAGATCTTTGAGCTCACCTGTCAGAATCTTCCTATGTATATAGGGGTACCACCTAGATGGTCTCAACAACACCTTGCTCTCCCAGGACTGTGTCCTTGAATAGCTCCCACTGAGGGAACAGTGGGCAGAGTGTATATTCCAAGAACAGCGGAAAGGATGAGGAGCCTCCGATTGCCTGGGTCTAGCTCATGGGTCAACTAATGGTCATGTCCTCTTGGTGACCTCCTCCAACACCTTTTAGGGGAAGCAGAGTGAGCCAAAGTGCTGTGACGACTAAGAGCCGAGTCCTCTATAACAGTACTTTATTCAAGAATGAGAATTCTTTGAAAACTTATTCATGCATTGGGAATGATTTCAAGAGGTCACTGGATCCAAAACCCACTGCCACTTCCAGTGTGTCAGAGTTCAGCTAGGGTCATTGTTTAAATTAATAAATGCAGCAACTGACTGAGGTGGTTGATCTCTCCTCTAATGTGCCCTGGACGGTCCCAAATTATTCAACAGTAGGAGGTCCCAAATTATTCAACAGTAGGATCGTCAAGGACCCACACTATTCAACAGTTAACAGCAATTAACAGAGGCCTGTGGAAATTAATTATGACCTCTTAAGGCAACAAAGTTCAAGATCAAAATGCTGGCTGACTCGGTTCCGGTGTGGGCCCCCTCCCTGGCTTGCAGACAGATGCCCTTTCACTGAGTCCTCACGTGCTGGGGAGTGAGTAATCTCTCTTCTTATAAAGCCACTAATCCCACCCTCAAGACCTCATCTAACCTTAATTACCTCCCAAAGGCCCCGCCTCCAACTCCACTGGAGGTTAAGGCTTCAATGTATGAAGTTGGGGTGGGGTTGGGAGGCACAATCCAGTATGATTCTTCTGCAACTACTTCACCGAAAACATTTCTACAATTCCACTCTCTAAGTAATAAATGCTTTCTGAAATGAGTTTGCTCAGACTTTCCAAAAACTATTTCTTATTTTAGCCATGATTAAGCATGAAAAATTTCATCTCAGCTGAGAGAACACTGGAGAAAGTAAGCACTGTCTGTGTAAGGGTGCTTTTATAAAGGAAGCCTTCATGACATTCTTCTCCACGGAAGAACAGTTAGAAATTGCATGAGGTCGAGGGAGGGTCAGAGAGAGGAGAGAGGAGGATGGAAAATAGGCCCATGTCGGCAAGAACTCAAGCATCCAAACAACAGTTTGGTTCTCTCTCTGATTAGCCTGAGCTGAGGTCTGGAGCCAACTGCACTCCAGCTGAGACACATGCAGTTTTGATTACCAGATATGGTATGCATTATAAGGAAAAAGACCTCAAATTTGTGAGAGAAACAATTAGGTGAGGGGAAGAGAATGAAAAAGCATTTCGTGACTTTCTTGAGCCTCAGAGAAATAATCTCTGAAAGAATTTAGTGAGAAGGTCTGAGCTGGCGCAGGGGCTAAAGGGCAGGTTTGATGTTCACTCCATGCTGACCTCTGCCGTAATCGAAAACAAAACAAAACAAAACAAAACAAAACAAAACAAAACATTGACTCTGGCAAGATCAAACATCCATCTCTTGGTACCTGAGAACAGAATAGAGAAAGAGAATCCCGAGCAGAAGGTGGAAGCAGAGAAAGTCTTTAAAAAATGTATGACTGATTTGGTTACCTCTTGGGAGGTGCAGGGAAAAGAGGAGGAAGTGAAATGACATTTACTGAGAGCCAACTAGGGTGGAAGGTCTTCGAAGGAAGGGGCCCTGCCTGTCTTCTTTCTAACATGTCCGCAGTTCTTAACACAGGCCCTGACATGCAGGAGACACTCACTAAGTACTTGTTGCTGGAGGGACAGACATGGCACAGAACTCATTCTAGAACGGGCACTCGGTAGACATTCTTGAAACAATCAATTAACTAATAAACGCCTACCGCGTGCCAGGCATTGTTTCATTCTTTTTTTCAATTTACGAGTATTTTATTGAGCAAGGTCCTATCATTTGCCAGACACTCTGCGGACACTGAGAACTCAGAACAGTAAAGGGACAGTTCCTGCCCCTGAAGAGCTTTCAGGCTCGGGGAGATAGACGCACAAGCGATGGCAACGCAGCATACAATGACCACAGGCTGCAGCGCGTGCAGGGAAACACAGGCGGGGACCTCGGTCTCCCCGGAAGAGTTGAGGCCCTCTTTACGGAGGACACAGCCATTGAACTGAGACCTACGATGAGCAGAGGACATTTCAGACAAAGAGAATGGTGTGAGAGAAGATGACAAGAAATTCATCCTTACAGGAGAAAAAACATCAATGGAGCAAAGAGAGTGGGAAAGGGACTGCAGAAAGAAAAGAGATGAACCACAAAGGGTCTGGTGTTTTGTTTGAAGTAGTTCGAACTCGCCCTATAAAAAACAGGAAGCGGGACTGGCTTCATGGGCATGTGACCTGCGCATTCCCTCGGGACTCCAAGCTCAGCTGAACCCTAAGCGTGTTTACTGCTTTGCTGTCGGCTTGCTTGACGTTTGTAGTGATTTCGTCTTTGAATTTGCTTTGTAAGTGACGTCCAATGGGACAATGGAGCAGGCCCACGAGCAGAGGAGATACATACGGTATGCACGTCTGCATTAGCTTGCTGCTTCATGCGCCTCTAGTGTTCACAAAGCCTCATGGCACAGAATTCCAGTGCACCTACTATGCGTGGACCTCAGCAACTCAGAGCAAGTACCATCGAATTCTTCTTCACTTAGAACAACATTAAATGGCGAATAAAAACACCATGACAAGTTGGGAGACAGAGACACTACAAAAAAAAGAAGAGGGAAAATCTTCATGTTTTCATATGTTAGTACATTTAATGGCACTTTTTCCTGGCTTTCTAAACATTTTGCGCCAGGCCTCAGAAACTGTGTAGCTGGCTTTGATGGGGAACCATTAAAACAAATCTTGAGCAGGAAAAAGACACAACGAGACTGTTCTTTTGGAAAAACATCTCTCACCAGAATGTGCCAGTTAGACTAGAAGGAGGTGCCACGAGCAGGAAGGTTGACGAGGTCTATGTGAGAGCAGGGGCAGGGAGGTGGCAAGAAGGGGAAGATGTGTGAGGAGTCGGTGGGCAGAGGACTGGGGCTGGTACTCAGCTCTGTAGCGGAGGTAAGCAAGGGCCTCCGCCACTGGGTGACGCCCATGGAGATGTGGAGGAGGGGAAGAGAGAGTACCGGCTGGGTGAGGGAGGAGGGAGGGGTTGAAGGTGAAGGTCAGTCTGGGACCTGGGGTAGACCTCCCATGACTGGATATGAGCAGTGCTTTTCCCTCCATCTTCTTCTGATGACAGACCACACCTCCTCTGGCCTCAGGGATGTTCCTGTGACCTAAGCTGGGGCCCATCCCGGTACCTGGCACACGGCCACACGTAGTGGTCCCAGGAATGTGCGGGTAGGTGTCCTAAGCTAGAATATTCAGAACGCTTTCCTTAGGGTTTTTCAGACTAAAGCTGAGGGTTGTCTCTTTGCTCCCTAACACCCCAAGTAAGTCGCAACTGCCAACGGACCTGGGTCTAGAGACCACGAGACTCAGGTCTAAAGGTGAAGCCAGCAGGGAAGATGAATGGCGACAGCCTGCCCAGGGCTTTGCATGCCTAGATCTGACCGTTCTCAGCTTTACTCTGCCCTTCCTGGTGACCTGATCTAAGACATTCAGGCTTCCCTCATTCTCTTCCATGCTCTCCCAGCCTTTTGTGTTTTCCTAAAGCTAATTGGAGTTAGGGCTCTGTCACTTGCAACCGAGAGTTCTTATTAATACAGGACACATGGCTAGATGCCCATGAAAACGGCATGTGATAACTATCATACCCATGTCACGGAGATGTGAACTGAGAGGCTCAAGAACCTTAGAGAACCTGCCCGAAGTCTCATGGCCAGCAAAGCAATGCCGAAACGCGGAACGCAGGTCTAACTTCAAAGTCGGTGACCTATCTTTCTGTGATGCTACTCTTTCTTCCTAACCTGTTCATTGTTTTTAGTCTTCCTTTCTATAAATTCAGGGCTTCAAATTTAGGGATATTCATGCTGCTGAACTTCTAAGTTTCTCTTTTATGGCCGAAAGCAGTGAGAGCCAGACCATGAGTTCTCCAGAGCCTTTCCCAGGCTCTGACTCTCCCCACTTTAAAAGTCACTGGTAACAGAGGGCCCAGATGCTAATTTTGCAGAAGTTTAAAGTCAGTGACCTTATCACCGAAACTTTATTTGCCTAAACTTTGTCTTGTTTTATGGGTTCAAATGGAAAGTCAAGCCACATTTCCCAACAGGGTTAGAAGGAGGTGATAACAAACTGAGCCCGAGGCTTCGGAGCTTGGGAATGGCTCTCCGTGACCTTTTCCCAAGCCTGACCCTCTGTTTACTGTCCTATCCTCCTCTGTAAAGCACCTTTTTTTCCTTCTATGCCACTACCCCAAATGTGGTCTAAACAGAATCTTTTCTCATTCATTCTAGGGAACCGTGGCAGAGACCATTGTCCCAAAATTGTTATTTACTCCTCTTTTCTTTCAATAATGGAACCCCGCATTTAAATAAATTATTTACTTTTAATTGAGATATAATACACATGTTATAAAATTCACTGTTTTAAAGTACACAATTAATGGTTTTTTAAAATAGATTCAAAAGGTTGTACAACCATCATAATTACCTAATTCTAGATCACTTCATCACCCCCCAAATAAAGCCCAGCCCATTAGCAGTTGTTCCCCATTCTCTCCTCCCTTCAGGCTCTCTGGCAACCATCAATTACTTCTTACTTCTGTGAATTTTCCCATTCTGGGCATTTCTAATTGTTTGAGCTTATAATATATGGCTTTTGTGTCTGGCTTCTTTTATTTAGCATATTGTTTTTAATATGCTAAATAAAAGAAGTACTTATACATTCTAGCATGTATTAGTACTTCATTCCTATCTATTGGCCAATAATATTCCATTGCATGGGTATACCATAATATCATATTTTGTTATCCATCTATAGTTGATGGACATTTGGGTTATTTTCCACTTTTTGGCTTTATAAGTAATACCACTGTAAAAATTCACGTTCATGTTTTTGGGTGGACTATTTTCCACAGTGGCTATGCCATTTCACATTCCCACCAGCAGTGCATGAGGGGACCCTAGGTTTTCAACACAGCGTACTACCCAGGAAAAGGTCAGCCTTCCAGCTTCCCCATAGCTACGCATGGCCATACAACTACGTTCTGGCTGAGGGGACAGGCTATAAGCAGAGGTGGTATGTACAGTTTCTGGCAGAAACATGACCTCTACTGCTTTCCCCATTCTGCTAGTTGGGGGGTTGCCTGAATGACTGGAGGGCCAGCAGCTCTCTTGGGCCATGGAGTGACTTCGGGAAGGAAACCAGAAGACAGGATAAATACCAGTTGACATTGTGGAGGCCCATGTGAGCCCTGGACTAAATGCCTCTGAACTTCTTAAATATGAAAGAGAAATACATGTCTATTGTGTTTAAGATACTATTTTTCCTTATTAATTACAGCCAAATCTAACCCTAACTGATACCATTACCGAAAGTTTTTATTCACTGTGCAAATTTCCCCTGAAAGCCAATTAAAAGCCAGGTCTTGATCTTGGTGTAGACATAAAGATGCATGAAACGAGGACTTGTAATTTAGAAGTTTCCAGGTAAGTCAGGAGAAATCGGCAAGTAAAGAATTAAGACAGTGATGTAAGTGCTAATAAAAGCATGCCTCAAGCCTCATAGGCAGATGGAGGAAAGACAGATAAATCAGCCTAAAGCGACATAAAGTAGGTCTTAGTTAGCCTACTACTGCTGTTTCCCAATTCCCCGAATTCTGGGGATTTGGGAATAAGACATCAGAGTTCTTGGGAAATATCAGAAATTTCTACAGTCATAAGCTATTCTTAAAATACTTTCAATATTATATACTCTTTAGTTATTATTATTGTTATCTAAAATTGTTTAATAAAAAAAATTAAGGTTAGTGGTATTTATGAAGAACTGTCACCTATCGTGAATATTCAGATCTGGGAACTGCCACTGAATGATTTTGGGTGATTTGTGAATGAAGTTATTACACTAATCTCCTCTAGCAAAGCTAATAGTACCCCACTGGATCTGGTGTCAAAATTGCCACTTTAAGAATGCATTTTCTTCCAAAATTTGTGTCATGGAGCAATGTTCAAAAGACTTATATAAAGTATGATATACATATAAGCTTACTAGTATTTCTTTTACCTGCAGGAATGACTTATCGTTAGCAGCAGACAGCCACAACACACAGACCTGGCAACAGCTACAAGCAAGATTGACTAATGCAGCCACTTTTCTCATCCTGTTCTGATTCCCAGAAATGTCAGCCCTAGCCTTCCACCATGTGCTCCCCTGCAGCCTGCGTGTCCCCTACCAGAACGCTCATCTCTTTAATGACCTGCCGTCATTAGCCCAGAAGCTCCTTTGAAGGCAGGAAATTCATGTCTCTTACATTATTAAACTTCCAGTGCCTTGCTTGGGGTTTGGAACAAAGTACATGCTTAATTAATATGCACTGAATTGAATATCATTGACCACAGAGTGATATTTAAGTGGAGCTTTAGACGATGAATTTTTTAAGTGGCTCGTGGAGGGAAGGGCATTTGAGACCGAGGGAAACAATCTCTGCACAGACACAGGCATGCCAGACGGTATATTTTCAAGGTCTGTGATGACCTTCATATGGTAGGTGTACAAAGGGTCATGGCAGGAGATGATGTCAGCATGGTAATCAGGAGCTACATCATGCAGGGGCTTGTGTCCCTGCTAAAGAATACAGATGTGACACTGTAGGCAATGGGGAGACCTGCAGAAGGAGACCTCCAAAGAGGCTGGGTAAGAACATCTTCTGGAGATGGACTGCCTGCATTTGAATTTCATCTCTGAAATTAACTGAGGGCAAGTTCTTTAAGCTTCCTAGGCCTCAGTTTCCTCATCTTTAAAATGGGGGTTATAACAGCAAATAACCAAGGAGCTTTGGATACAATGCCAGAAAAGAATGCAAGTAAAATAATTCATATAGCATCTGGCACACAGTAATAACTCTGCAAAGTATAATTTGTGACTATTATTATTGCCTTATTATCATCAAAGGTTTTAAATAGCAGAGTGATACGATCAAATTTGTACCTTGAAAGTCACAGGCCAATTCACACCCTGAGATGAACACAGTACTGAGAACTGATGAGGCTCTTTCTGCTTCTTCCCTTCTTTATTGTTTTCCATGGTAGTCTCTCAGACTGAAGGACTCCAGACCTCCTTTGGTGGTCTTCAGTTTCCTCTCTTAGCTTCCATGGATTGGCTGTAAGGAGGCAAAATGGACCAAAAGGACAGTCAGTGAAGTAATAGCCTGACGTCACAGGAGTCTTAGGGGAGAAAACGGAACAGTCATTCATTCAACAACCATTTATAAAGCATTTCCTATAGGTTGGACACTGTGTAGGCACCTGGCAGGTAAGGGAAGAGGGGTCCCAGAGCCAACTAGCCTTAGGCTTCCACTGAGCAGACTTCCTTCTTCCCTTTGGGGTGCAATGAGCACAATCCTGTCCTTTGGAACTTTGTCATTGTTTGAGCCTCAGTTGCAGCACCTGTAAAATGGGGATATTAACACTTATGCCTCATCTTCTCACACCCTAAGATGACTTATCATACCCTTTCCTCTCTCCTCAAATTTCCAACACCCTCTCACCACCATTGCTTTGAGCTGATGGCGTTGCTCCTTATTTTACTGAGAAAATAAAAGCAATCAGAAAAAGAACTTCACCCTCCTCCACTTAAAACGTATCAGCCTACTATCACATTTATTAATCCAAATGCACTGCCCCTGCTTCTACCCCCTTCATGTGTGGTTTGGAACCAACTCCTTTTTCTCTCCTCAAGGACCGTGTTCCTGAAATCGTCACTTCACTCTCCTGTTATCTTCAATTCCCGCCCCCCCCCGCCCCCTCTACTGGATCATCCTCATCAGTACACAAATAATCTAAGAAAAACAGTCTCCTCACCACTCAGTCTCTCCCAGACTTCTGTGTTTTCTTTAAGCTAGTTGAAGTTAGGTTTCTGTCATTTGCAACTGGAAAAGTCCTGATTCATACAGGACACATAGATAGTTGGCTATGGAAACAGCTCATGTACTTTTCTCCATTGGTCTTCAACGTGTAAAAGGTTACAGCCTCATAGAGTTCATTCTTTCTCTTCCCAAAGGACGTGACAATTCTAAATTGTCCATCTTCATACTTCTTGTCATCAACTTCACGGCTGTACAGGAATTTCACATACGGTTGGGTAGATGTTTGAAATCTGCCCTCGCAATAGTTTCATAGGGACAGATACTTTTTAATGAAACTTTAAAAAATTTTTCTCATGCTTATAAAAAGTTGTACTTACACAGTTTTTCACAGATTATCTGTTGAAGAGGAGGTTATTTGCCTTTAGAATTTAAAGGAGTCATAATAAAGGCAGTAAAATAAGTAGGAGATGTAGTGCTTACCATTGAGCAATCATATTTATTAAACAAATGATTGGGGGAATTAATACATAAAATGAATTATATTAACAATTTACAAATACGTTACAGTCCCAGAGTTGGTTTTGTAGCTTAGTTGTTTTGAAGTTGGGATGCATTTTCCCACAGAAACAATATTCTAAATAATACTTAAGTGTCAAGAAATCCCACTAAGGCTGTTTAGCCCATAATGTAGCAATAAAAGGTAAAAAGGTAATGGCGTTCTGTAAAAGCAATTTAAACAATTATGAATACTGGCATTTGAGGAAAAGTAATTTTAGTTAGTAGATAAGTTGGCACATGGATATGTGGTGATTCCCAAGGGGACTAAGGCCTTTCCAGGGTTCTGGAGGTCATTGTCTCATTTTTAAATCTATCGTCAATTAAAATGTATGCATTTCTTCCCTTGGTGCAATTTTATACCATTCTTGTCATCAGCAGGATCGCTATCATTTGCTTGGTAGGCAATTAATTAATAACTCTTGTGTTTCCTATTGGATGGAAGGGTAGGAATAAAGCTAGATGAAAGGTAGGGAAATGTCTCTTAAATAATTGGTAGAGAGTTGAAAGAGATGAGTATGTCGCTAACAGAAAACATGTATTTGTTATCATGCATCTCAGCATTCAAAATAAAAGTAATGTAGGGAGGAGGCAAGAGAACTAAAATGTTAAATCAAGCTATATTCAGAAACTGCAATATGCTGATCAGCCCTGCAGCCAGACCATGAGGAAACCTGCAGAACTAAGGAAGATTTCTCCTGGGATTGCCAATTAACTACTTGTTCACCCTATGAGGGAAAAACAGAGCCTTTGAGTGGCATCCTATATAAAATAAAATCATTCATTCTCCATGACTAAAATCATGGGAACCTATGGACTGCCTACAGGCTGGGAATTGGCAGCAGGCCTTTCACGCTGCAGTCTTACCTTTTTTCACTACATACTCTTTTCTTTTCTCACTGTATGCCTATATGAAAGGAAAACGAGTAAACAAAGTCTTTAAACTATAATTAACAGAAACTAAAGAATGATATAAAAATTGAATTCCAGGGTCCCTCTCAGTGTCATTACTCTGTCTTCTCATTGTCCCGGCTCTCTCTGACCCTCTGAATCTCTCTTAGCTCTCTCTCTTCCTCTGAGAGGAAACCATGTTCCGTCTATGGAGTGTTACCCCTTCTCTAATAAACTTTCCTTTTGACTCTCAGTTTGGTAGGCATTTGAATTCTTTCTTGCAGTCAACCAAGAAGCCTTTTCTCTGTGTAGGGCTTGAGATCCCTCTGCCCCCACAACTCCCCACTAGGGGAATTGCTGTGTCCTGAATCAAACGGAAGGTGACAGGCTATGCTTTTGAGAGACTTACTATTTTCAGAGGGAGTAAGACCAACAAGAGAAAGAAAAAGTGCTACTGGGTAAGACACTTCGACTAACAAAGTGCTAACTGTTCAGAGGAGGGAGTGATCTTTGCCGTCACAAAGTAGGAAGAGTTTGAGTCTGACCTTGTGGAAGAGGATTTCAGTCAAGAGAGTTGGAAGAGTGTACAAGGTGACATTAACTGAATGGTACTTCATAGAAAATACAGAAAGAGGAATGTATATGGCATAAGCATGATGTTACCAAAGAATAAGAAAGTATATAGTAGGGTAAAGGATGCAGGATGTTTTCCACATGAAGGCCATACAATGGCTCGTGAAACGTTGGTGCTGGCTAGAGCCCACTGAGAATAATGGAGTTTTCAAGTGATCAGATAGCATATAACCAGATTTTCAGAGGTGTTTGCCAATCAAATCATGCCTTAATGTTCCTAGGTGTTTGTAGAATACAGAATTTGTATCATTTTTCATATCCTGCCTATTGATTTTGGTGACATGTGTCATATTAGACAAATCCAACTTATTCTGAAGAAGGAACTTCTGAAACTCTTAACTTGGTATACAAAATGTCGTTTCATTTGTCAGTCTTCCCTCATTGCTCCCTCTTCCTTCCCTCTCATCTTCCTCTAGCTTTCATTGTTTGACCCTGACCAAATCACTTCATTCTCTGGGCCCCATTTTTAAATTTCTAAATGACAACACTAAACTAGAATATCCAAGCTTTCCAATTTTAAAACCTCAATTATGAAATTTTCCGAGATGACAAAACAACCCATAAGGAGACCTAATGACACTGCTCAAATCACATTGCTGTGGTTTCGAACATGGTTACGTCTGAGCATCACCAGTGACTTAGTTATCCAGTTTTTCCTAAAATTAGGCGACCCCCGTCCTCCGAGCTGATTCGGGAGTACCGAGATTTATCTAGAAAAAGTGATGGAAGTTAAGTGTGGGGTTTTCCTTTAGTTAAAAAAGTGGCGGGTCACAGCAGCAAAATGCTCCCTCCTTTCGCCTTGAGCTCAAAAGTTTTCTGGGTAGCCACAAGTAGATAAAATCTTATCTTTCCACCCTCGAGTTCCCCTTCTGGAGCTTCACACGGACTGGCTGGCGTAAGCACCAAACACCTAGACCGCAGACGTCAGAAGTTGACTCCCCGCGCGTTCACCGAGCAGCGGGGCAGGCGCGGAGGGTCTGCGCCGGAAGTGGACCGCCACACTTCCGGCGGCCGGCCGGGCGCTGGCCACACTTCCTGTTGATCCGGCTCGCTGGAGGGCCGGGCGGGAGGAGGGCCGGCGGGCGGGCGGCGGCGGCCACTGGTCAGGCGTGGGCGCGCGCGGGGCTGTCACGGGCATAGAGCGTCCGTCTCATCGCCTGAGCACGGACCAGCCTCGGCGGCCTCGCCTCCCTCCCTCCCTCCGTCCTTCCATCCGGACCTCGGTCCCGCAGTGCTGCACCATGCCCGCGGTGGACAAGCTGCTGCTGGAGGAGGCGTTGCAGGACAGCCCCCAGGTACCTCCCGCCGCTCCAGTCCCCCTTGCGCGAGGGCTGAGGCCGAGGAGGCCTCTCCAACCCTGGGGTGGAGGGGGAAGCTTCCTGGGGGGCCAGAACGGGTGGGCTTGACCCTGCGTCCTGAGCCTGGGATGCCCCGGATGTGGGCATCCCTCAGGCAGAGCTGGAGAACCCAGGGGAGTCCCTGCAGCCGGAGCCTTTGTGTCATGACCCCTTTCCAAACTCAGCTGAAACTGAGGCCGCCTGCCAGAACTTCGGCACCACCACTTACTGGCTGAGTGTCCCTGGCAAAGAATTAACCTTTTTGTGCCTCAGTTTTGTCATCTGTAAAATAGGGGTGATAATTTACCTGGCTCATGGAGTTGTTAGAATTAAGGAAATGCCTATAAAGTTGTTAGCAGGCAATGCCTGATACAGAGTAAAGAGTTATGTTTATTGTTACTGTTATTACTACTGCTATTACGACGTGATGGGACCTAGTGGATTTAGGGCTTGAATGGAAGGTACAGCCTGGACCTCTTTTTCAGCAGTGCCGGCCTCCCTTTGGCACTGTTTTCCCATTTGTGAAGAGAAAATTGACAATACCAGCCCCATTTATCGCACAGGAGAATTTCATTAGTGCACGTGAGAGTCAAGTCCTTTGAGCTCTGCAGGTGAGAGTTGGTGTGTAAATATAGCAAACGAGCGCAGAATGACATTAGTTCATAATTCAGTGCACCTGTCCCTAGGGAACTTTTGTTCTCCATTACCATTTCCCCAGCTTCATATCTGTTCTTCTGGTTCTGCATCCCTGGGTTATTTAAATAAGTCTCTTTATTCCCTAGTGTCTCAACTCTTGAAAAATTAGGACGGGATTAATCTTTCCCTTTCACAGTTTCCCTTCTCTTTTTGGTTCCTTCCTTTTTCTTAGTGAATTGTAGTTCCAGGATGGTCTTTGATGGGCTTACCTACACGCATTCTGCCTCTGTCCTCCGCTGTCCAGAATAAATAGTGGAAAGGGCTGTGTGCTAAGTTGTTGTCTTGTGCTCATCTCTTTGTACGAAACTGTAAACAAGCTGTGATTTTTTTTTTTTTAATTCATATCTGCTGATCTGATTGACTTTTCGGGCCCTGTTTGAAGTCCTAGACTTTTGGCATTTTAATGGGACCAAAGCCCTTAGAAGTCATTTTATCCATACTCACATATATTGTGTGTAGGACTGAAGATAATAATGTAGAATTCCTAACGATAACATTTCGAATGAAGATTTCCATTTGCTTTGTAGTGGGAGACACTGAGGTGCAAAGATGTCTTGCTTTCCTCACTGAACATGGTGATGGCTAAGCCAGGTGAGAGAGGTTGCACTGACTTATTCTCCACGTTGCCCTCGCCGATAAGTCACCTTTTGAATTTTGGGATCTTACATAAATGAATATGTACTATTTATTTCTGCCGGTTTACAGGATTTGCTCAGCTGTGAGGAAGTAGAAAGAGGCCTGGCAAACAAGTCAGGAGACCTGAGTCCTAATTCTGGCTCTAACACTGAGTTATCATGTGATTTGGGCAAGTCACTTATCCCCATCCTACGACTGGCTCAGTGTTCTTATCTGCAGTAGAGGCATATGGAGCAGATGATCTTTAAGGGGCTTTAGAAGCTTAAAATTTTTATCATATCTGCATGGTTTGTAACTCTGAGCTTCTATATGGAAGAAGAGGTTCAGAGGCATTGTCATTCCTATCAAATATTCCTCCGAATGTCGGGAATTTGTCTTTGTTTTTGAGACTTGGATATGTCACCGCACTAGGGTTCTCGGGAAGGTTGTTGAATAGAAGCTAACTTTCAAAGAAGTCTTTGATCATAATCAGAGCATATTTAAAACTCTTGTGTGGGTATGTACCTAATGCAGCTTGACTCCCAAGGAGATTCGTAGACTTGGAGCTGGAAGGAACCTAATCCAGTTCCTTCTTTTTATGTGTACAGAATAAAGACAGTAGCAGATACCTCTATCACACATGCATTTCATGTGTCAGGCACTGTTCTAAATGCTTTATCTATATTAACTCAATCCTCCCACAATCTTTTGAAATAGGTGCTCCATTAAAATTACCAAGGAGCAGAGAAGATTATACATAGTCAGGGTTGGAACCCAGGCAGTTTGTGTTGTTCAAATTTGTTCAGCTACCTACCACCTGGCTTTTCTTTCATCAGTGACCTAAAATGTTTCACTAAAAGGAAAAGATCCTAAGAAATCACCTTTTGTTTCCTCTAGTTTTATGTCTAGTAGTTAGGAGAGTTGCTCCAGTAACCTGGCTGCACAGGATTCATTAACTGAACGTAAAAGCTTTTGTATTTGAATTCAGTGACCCGGGAAGCACTGAGTAGCAGTTGCTGACCTTAGATACTTCATTCATTTCCTCCTTTTCAGTACTGCATGTTGCATTGTGTGACTTGTCTGTGTGCATACACATGTTATTTCTGGTTACCTCTCATATATGAGGCAGATGTTTTAGGGATTAAGATACTTGTCTCTGTTGCTGTTTGCGAGCCTCCGCTCCTGGCAGAGGCTGCTGAATGCTGGGAAGTAGTGATGGATGAGATAATGTGACAGATGAGATAAGAGTGCCTGCCCGCCACTGGTTCACATTCTGTTCCGGGAGCCAGACGAGGAAAACAGCAGTTCCAGTACAGTGTGAGCACTGCTGTGATAGGAACACAAGCGCAGCTTTGAGCTGCTTCAGCTCATTCTTCTTCGAGGGCTTATTCTCTTTGGTTTAAGTTGTCTGCTTTTGAGATAAGGTAAAGACAAAAGCACTATTGCTATGCCGTTTTGATTTGTTTATTTGTTTCATTTGCAGTTGGCATAACTGAAACACACAAAGATTAAAGACTTAGTTCTGAGATTTGCAATGAGTGGTCCAGCTGGGAACAGCCCTCTCTGACCAAACCAGGCCTTTCTTTACTCAAGCAAGATGCCTCAAAAAATGACCTGGTGGCTGTGTCTTCATTGTGGAGTCTTGTCCTGCTGTTCTTTTTTACAATACATTTTCCTTTCAGTAGATTTGGTTCTCCTGAGACATTTCTATCCCTCCACCAAATTATGGGTGTAAGAACTGTAATTGTTTTTACCTTTAAAAAGTATAATATATAATATATATTTACATATAATTTAAAAATATATTTTATAATCAGAGCTATTAAATTGTGTCATTATAATTAGAAGCTGTTCTTGAGCGAAAAATGTCCAGGACTATTTCATTAGGTAACACCCAGTTTCTTTTAGAGGAACGGTGTGGAGATGAGGCTGTATCCATGGGGTGTTTGGTGTGTTTTTCTGGCCAGGCGTACTATTGAGAGTGTAGGTTAGTGGATAAAGGATGAACTTCAGATCCTCATTCTGCCACTGTTACCTTAAGCAAGTTACTCAACCTCTCTGAGCTTGTGTTTCCACATCTGTAAAATCTGGATTAAAAAGTTACTTAATGGAATTCTTATGAAGAATAAATAGCATACGTAAAGTGTCTTCATGCCTGCATGTCATAGACCTCTATAAATGATCGCCGTTATTATCTTTATAAGCAATAGGCACCAATGTCTTTCTGACTTATTTGTAGCGTTTTTGAGCAACTGGTGTACCTTTGCCTGTTCCTTGGTCTCATTCCTTCTTTGTTTCAGAACATTCCTGTTGTTCCAAATATAAGTTTAAGCAGATGTGGAGCTGATTGATCCATGTGGACATCTAAACAGTGTCTGAGATAGCTGAGGATATTTTTTTCAGGGGTGATCATGGCCTAGTTGAATTAAAAAGAGAAGATTGGAGTTTTCCTGTCGATTCTAATGGATGTCACAGTAAATATAGCCAAAGTATAAAGAAAGAAAAAGACAACACTTGTGATGTAGTTCTTTGGCATTATCACAGATGAGAGCATGACAGTAGGGTGACCAAAGAGAAGCCAGTTCCAAGCAGCCTTTGTCCTGCCTCCAGGCGGGACTGTGGGCTGTGGACCTACGCGCATGGCCACCAATAGAACCCACCTTACGGGTGACGGGTGCAGCCTCCCGCAGTGGAGGAAGCTTAGCCGTTTGACACAAGCCAGACTTGGGTTTACATCCCAGCACGGTGCTTCGCAGCTGCGGGAAGCCGAGTTTCCTAACCCTGATGAACTTCAGGTTGCTGTACCCATGGTACCTGCCTCCTAAAGTTTTCGGAAGGATTAAAGCAGTAACAAATATTTAGTGCTCAGCACAGTGTCTGACGCATAGGGACAGAGTAAATGGTAGTTTTCGTTTTCTTACTATTCTCTTCGTGGAAGACATTTACACAAGCCCTCTCTTTTTATCTTACCTCTCTTTCCCATTTGTTCCTAAGAGTATTAAAAACAGTAAATATGATGCAACTAAATGGATTATCAGTAGTAGTAAAAACCTTAAATATCCTCAGTCCAGTGGTATCACTCATTCCTTCCCATTCTCCTAGACTTGTTAGTCATAGCAGATAAGGTATCAGCATCCTAAACATTGGTAGGGCCTGCAGCATTGGCACCATGCGAACAAAAAGGTCTTCTCCTATTAAATGACATTTATGGATAGCTGTGTAGGTAACAGTGTTGCTGTAGTGTTCTAGTGAAATCATACACGTAAAGCCCTTAGTGTTCAGAATATAACAAGCAATGAAAGTTCATTTTCTTCTTCATAATCATTATCATTTGCAATCACTCTGTGTCAGGCACTGGCAGGCACTTTATGTACATTCATTATGTCATTAACTCTGCAAATTTGGATCCAGGACTGACGATGGACCGGAGGGGCTCCCAGATCCTTTGAGAGGAACCAGCAGACTCTAAGCTCCTAGAGAATGAGAGTCAGTCCTTATTACCTTTGAGTCGTAGTTCCCACCACAAAGTTTCAATGATATTGGATGAAGGTAGAGCTGTGTGCATGAATGAATGAGTATAGAGCGATAGACCACTCAGTGTAGATTCTAAGAATGTCTTTTAGCTATCTTTTTCCAAATATTATGATTTAAAGAGAAGGAATGAAGAATTTAAAATCAATGTTTTTACTTGCTGGTTGACATCCATTAATAGATTATGAGATCTAGTGAGTCACAACCATTATTTTGTTTAAAACAGGAAAGGAATAGAAAAAAATCAATATGTATGCACTTTTATGATATCGTTTGGTAAAATGTGTCTTGTACTGTGGATTTTAATTTGAAAAAGTTTGAAGAACTCCATTCTAACACACGAATTCCACACTGTATGTACCCTGTAATGTTTTCCTCTCGTCAAAGCTTTTAAACCTATCTACATTTTCCTTATTCTTTGCATTCTGGTCCTTCTGTGAATAAGAACTGGTACTGAAGAGAATACATTGGTCTCCGAACAGGTGTTTTTAGCCCTAAGGATTACCTGGGGGCAAAGCCAGAATGAGCGTGCACTGCTCTGAAATGTGCCAGAGTTTGTGGAACAGACAATCCAAAAGCCTAGGTTTCTGCTCCAGTTTATTGGAGTTCCCGTGAGGCCAGTTATTGCTCTTTGAGATAGGTTGGAAAAAAAAAGGACCTGGAATTCATTTACAGGGAAATAATGAGCCTTGATGGATTGTTCTTTGTACAGTGCTTTGATGTCACCTCATTAAAGGTGTTTCTGTAACTTTCCATTCTAGGTAATGGATTACCTACTGAAATAGAGATCCCATTATCACTGACATAGTATTTTAAATTCCCACTGTGCTGGGCACATTAACAAACGTCAAAAGACTTTTGGATTTGCCTTGATACTTCTTCAGAGACTATCCAATGTATAAATATTTCTTCAGTACTCAGCGTGTTAGATGGGAGACGCCTTTCATCTGATGACAATGCTCCACTGCTCTCGGGACACTGAGTAGTTAGTCTTCCCCGGGGAAACTGAGCTAGCATTCTTGTTAAGTTGCTATTTAAGTTTTGTGCCTGGATCTCTCACCAGTGAACCCAGGGCACATGAAATTTCCTGGCATGAGTTTGAAATTGGTTGAATAAAATATGACTAAAGATATTCTTTCCTCCATAAGAGGAAAGAATGAAACAATCTTGAAAGATGTCCAAGATGGCAGACAACCAGACAGATGGTTAGCTGCTGGGATGATGCAATGCTGGGCGTCCACACCCCAGGTACACAGACAGGCCCGATGTTGTGTTCAGTTTATGGGCTTGAAGGAAGAGGCTGTCCTAACACTTTTTCTAAAATGAATAGACTTTACTGGTGCTTAGGGGCAAAAGTCAAGACAGATACCAGCCCTTGTCTCTTAATCTTTTAAAAATGAGCTTTCCTTTTCTGGCCCCAAATTGTATTGTTTGCCCCTAAAGGATTAGAAAGAGAGTTCCAAATTAAAGCTGCAGGAATCAATTCATACAAGTATTATCAATAAAAGAATAAAGCCAGAGAACAGGCCCCTTCCCCACCCCCACATTTCTGTGTGTGTGCGCGTGTTTTTCTACCTCCTTTGTAACTTTTCCACTTAGAAATAAAATTGACCTCTTTTCTTCTTTCCTTGCAGACTCGCTCTTTACTGAGTGTGTTTGAAGAAGATGTGGCACCCTCACAGATTATACAACAGCTGCTCCAGGCCATGCAGCGTGTCTACGGAGCCCAGGTATCTGCGCCCCGTCACTGGAGAGGAGCTGAGTCGGGGCTACTCGGCCCTCACCTGAAACTTCTCTCGGGAGGTTGAGAAATTTGAGTCAGAACACCGCCATTTTAGTTTTTGAAATACAATCAGAATTGTTTTTTCCTTTTCTGCTCACCTTCAAAAACGAAGGGCCGTCTGTTTTCATTGCTGAAGAAAGAGGGCAGGTTTTCTGGAACTAGGAGAACTAGTAGAGAGGGACCACATCACTGCATTTAATTTTTTAAAAAATTCAACCACAGAGAGAAACACTTGAGTCTCCTCTTCCTACTTGTGAATGAGTGGGTTCCGTCTTCTGAAACATGCCCTTTGTCTTTCTCGCAAATGGGAAGTCTTAGATATCCGTGCGGGTGGGTAGAGATGCTTTTTCGAGTGCTTCCTCTGAAAAGCTTTGAGTCACAGCTCTGAAACTATTAGGTGGCTTCTTTGTTTTAAGGAACAAATATCTCTGGCTTGCAAAACCATAGCAAATAAATTGCTGAGTAGCAAAAGTGAATTTTTCAGTTAAAAATAAAATTCATTATATTACACATCAAAATATTATGGCAGCTGATACTTTTCATTACTCAGTTTTTGCTGACTTAAATCTGAAATGTTAATGTTTTTTTCCATTGATGATCTTAAATACCACATTCAGTATCTAATAATATATGTTAATACTCATTATAGTCATTTATTATTACATAGCTCTTAATATTTATATATAATAATTTATAATCATTGTTTTATTAGTGATTTATTCATATCATACATGAGGAAGAAGACTCAGTCCTTGCTATTAGGGAGCTTACGGTTGGGTGAGAGACAAAACACCTAAGAGTGTTAGGAGAGATGCCACTTAACCTAGAGGCGCTGTGCTGGGCGTCCAGGGGGAGGATGGTTGTGATAGTTGAGGTTCGTTGAACACTGACAGCTTCCAGGCATGATTTGATGGCTTTCACATGGACCATTTTATTTAAATTTCCCAACAACCCTTTGTGAGGTGTATGTTGCTATGTTCATTTTCCATAGGTAAGGGACCTAATGATGCTGAAGATGTGTAACTTCTCCACGTCCTCCCCTTAATACATGGCAGGGCAAATCAGCCTGAGGTCAAAGCCCAAACTCTCAGCTACTGAGCATGAGATGGTAGTCTGAACTAGAGAAATGGCAGTAGAAATGGAAAGAAATGGATGGATTTCAGAGGTCTTTAGGAGGCAGATCACAATTGAATGTGAAGGATTCAGGTGGGTAAAGGATGAATCAGGAGAGATGCGCAGGTCTTCTGACTTGAACATGAGCATGAACAGTTGGGAGAACACAGGAAGAGGAGTGGAAGGTAGGTAGGCTGTGTGGAGGGGGGAGTGCGGGGAACGTCAGTCTCTTTTTTAAAAATTATTTATTTTTTATGGTGACATTGGTTAATGAAATGCAGTTAAGTTTTAGCTGTAGGGATGTCAGTCTCTTGAAAGGCTGATCTTGAAGTGTCCATGGGACATTAGAATGAAGAAAGAGAGCTTGTTGAAAGTTCAGATCCAGAAGTCAGGCTGGAGAGATAGAATTGCAAACTATGCTATACAAGTGTAACTTGTTAATTGGAACTAATTTAACAGCCAAACGAATCCTGCTTATTTGTTTGGTAAGACATTCAGAACTGAGGATGTACTTTGTCAAATTTATACTTATAGCTGAACGTTCTTGCTATTCAGTAATTTGAATATAGTTATTTAAATGATTTGTTTCCTACTTGAGGTCTAGGGCACCAGACTTAAGAGACTGTGTTTCTTCCACTCCCAAGAGCCTCTGTTCTGCTTTTCCATGTCTGTCACAATCATTTACTTGGAGATGTCCAAACACTCTCTTTACGCACTTTGTCTTTTGAGCCAGAAAACGACATTTTGCCAAAATTAAGTGGGTCTTTCATTCCAAGAGAGCTTTAATTCACACCACATGACCATCACATGGGTCTCCTCCTGGCCAGAAACCTTGCTCCTGCCTCGGCATTTCCTGCAGCAGAGGCTCGCGGGGATGGCTGGTTAGTGCTGCCAAACCCAGCGACAGCTTCGAGCAGTGGTCAGTGGCATTCAGATCAGCTGGGTCAGGGTCAGCTGGTTTTTCAGGTTTATTTGAAGATTTAAGTATTTCGTTTTTTTGTTTTTAATTAAAAACTTTTCTGACACCTATTTGTTTATATAGTAATACTTCTCAATATTTTCATTCAGTTTTTTCCCCCTAAGTTATGTTTTCTTGGTTTATTTAACATTGTTCCTTAAATATTTTATACCTAAATCTGTTGAATAACTTAATAAATAGTTTTGTAATTTTATTTTTAAAAACAGCCACTTAGCAAGATGTGCTTTTTTTTATTTTAAAAACCAGGTTTATGCTGCTGATGAATGACAAATGTTCATAAAAGATATTTTAAATCAAACCACATGGTAAATTTCTGTATTCTGATGTAGTGAACGTTCTTCGTACCTAAGTTTTAGAAAGAGGAAGAGCAAGAAAAACTGGAGGAAAGTTCTCTGAGCAGTTTTGCTGATTATAGCTGGTTTAGGGGAAGTTTTAAATTTTATTTGGCTTGAGTGTTAGAATGAAGCTGTAGTCTGCAAGCTGTCTTCAGCATTTTACAGCTGGCCTAGAGTCACATTTGGTCTTTTCACTGTCAGATGTGCCTTTGCACATGGTGGCAATGGAGTATTGCTCTGTAGGTCATTTGAATGAAGGAAGTTGTACATACACATTTCTTATACATTCACAACGCAGGGGCAGGTGACTTAAAATGATCTGCTGTCTTTCAGACGATTGGCTAAGTGAGTTAAAAACCTCCATAGGTTCTGCATAGGCGCGTATGAGTACATACTCTTCCTGGACTAGAGGAGCTCGCAGGCAGTCCTCCTGTTTTCAGGGAGGTGTCTTTCCCCCTCAGTCCCCTGTAGCTTTCAGTCACGTCCAAAGCTCCCTCCCCTCCCTCCCTGTCTTCAGATGCCCCTGGGGCTCCCTGTCACCACTAGGCAGGCATGCCAAGCTCCTCATGAATTGAGTATTAGCCTACTTGTCTAGCCTCACCGTTGGCTATTCCAGAATGGGCCAGGCCCCGACACATCTCAAGGCTTTGTTATGCCATTCCTGCCCCGAAATCCCCATCAGCCCCTGCCCTGGCAAATGGTCTTCCCAGCATGTAAGACTGACCTCTGGTCCGAGGTGTCTCTGGCGCCTTTCCTTTTTTCCTTCTCTCCCTTCCTGGCCAGTGTGCACCTGTGTGCCCAGATGTCCTGTGTGCTTGTCGATCAGAGCACTTGAGCAGCAGCGAGTGGGGTTTCCTGGTCGCCCTGTGTGCTCAGCTCCCAGAGAACACTTCTTTTGGTGTCCAGTGCCCAGCACGGTGCCTGGCCCCGTCTACTGTTCCATGCTTAGGTGTCGAACGAAGGGCCGAATTCCGGACATCACCTAGATGCCAGCACAGGCCACCTGTGCACTTCATTGTCACTCCCAAAGCTGTATCCCCTCCTCAGGTTCTTCGCTGAGGGCACTGCCATCCACCAGCCACCCAGACTGGGGCCCACTTTTCTTGGGCTCCTCCCTCCCCGCGCATCACATGCTGCTGTTTCTGCCTAGGATTCCCTGCGGATCTCCACCTGCTTCCCCACTGTCGGTTGGGGCTCGACCTGTTTTGATCTCTCAGCTTCCTTAGATGGTCTCCTGATCCTTGGGCCATTCTCTCTTTTCACTGCTTTTTCGTGCCACAGCCACCCAGGACTTTTCTTCTGCTCAGGTCTGATCTGTCATTGTCTCGCCCGAGTCCCTCAGGGCTTCCGCCTTGGCTCCAGAGTAAGACACCGCAGAGCCCTCACTCAGCAGGCTCCATACACTCAGGGCCTTCCCCAGACACAGCCTTCTACCCCGTTCCTGCCGCGCTGCTCACGCTCCCTCCGTGCCTCCACCTGGAGGTCCCCTGAACCAGTGTGACCTATGACCCCGGCTTTGTGGCCTCAGCGCTGTGGTAAGTCTGTACTTGGCAGAGACCAAAGCAGGTGCCTACATCCTGACTTTGACTCTGGTGGATTCCTGTGCCCCTGCCCCCAGCCCCCCATTAACCATGGATGGTGCCACCCACAGAGGCCTTTGGGGGTTTCAGGTGACATTTGCAGTGGTAAGCATGCTCTGCCACTGTGAGATAAACATTCCTTTGCCAAAAGCTCAGTTTTCCTTTCAGGTTTGCTAATGGCTGGTCTTTCTGCCTTGGCGACGGCCTTGGCAGGTTTGTTTAACATGGTAGGAGATCGGTCTGCAAATCCTTCTGCGGTCATCTTTTCAAAAGATTCCTGTGAGGCATCAGATGGCATAGATGGCAGCCAAAGAACTCTTCCAGAGTGTCGAAGGAATCTCACAGAAAGCTACTGAGAATCTAAATTTTAGGCCAACCTCTCTCGTTGGACTACGCTAGAAAAGTGTGGGATTTATGTTCCTATCACAGGGCCTGTGGGGACTAACCAGATAGGTCTGGGACTCTGAGCTAAAATAGCATAGTGTGAAGAACTTGGCCTTTAGATTTCCAGTCCGCCAGATCTAAATTGAGTCTCTGCCTTGCCAGTTACTAGTTGGGGGATTTTAGAAAGTTACTGTATACTTTCTGATAGTCCTGCCTCGTAGGTAGGTGCATGCAAGGATTAAGTGTAACAACACATGAAAAACACTTAACAGCAATGTCAAGTGCCTGCTCAGTAAATGTGACTCAGTGAATTTGAGCAGCTATTTTATTATTGCTATTGCTAATATTTAGTCTATCCAAACTCCAGTTTTGCAAGTTGTGTTATAGAGATAATTGTGTGGGCTTACCTGGCAGGGTGTGGATTAATTAGCTGAGGTTGGTAAAGCATTTCATAAAACCTTTGTGTACATTAGATTAAGTTGACTCGGATTACAGTTGGTCTAGTTCAGAGACTTTTCAGGTAATGTGCTCTGTACAGGTCTATTTCTTCAGGGCAGGTGACGGGCGATTTTGGACTCATGGTTAGTTCCAGGTGAAATCATACTGGTAGAACAGAATCCTGCAGCCAGAAATTACACACGTGTGAAAACACGTGGCATTTTCAGAAGGGATTTCTAGGAGAGACTTGGCAGAGTCCACTTATACACAGTAACCTTGGAGAGCAGCTGTCGCACGTTGTGCCCCTTCTTCCCTGAGCAGTGCTGGCATTGTGTGAGGGACACGCAGGTGCTCTCTCTTGAGCCTGAGTGCAGTCTGAGGCTGGCAGCATCCTGGCCAGTTTTCCATTACGTTTGGAGCAGTTGCCAGTAAGCACTAAAGAAGAAAAAAAGTCAAGTAGCCTGTGGCCCTTGCTCGTTTTGAAGGCCGTGAGGGGGGTTGTCTTATCCTTGAGCAGCCTCTAAAGGAGACACATATGGGGGAGTAAAATTTTAGACTCAGTTCAATACAGAAAAGAATGTACATTACAGTAGAAAATGTTCCTCGAATCTAAGATATTGTAGCTTAATGGCATGCCTCCTGAGGGAGGTATGGCAGAAGAGGGTCTTCTGCCACCGTTACTGACTAAAGCAGGATCGAAGCTGGCCTCTTATTTTTGTAAATAAAGTTTTATTGGAACAAAGGTACACTCATTCGTTTATATATTTTTTGTGCCTGCTTGCATGCTCTACAGCAGAGTTGAGTAAGTTGTGACAGAGACCAACTGTGTCACAAGTGAGAAATAATTACTATCTGTCCCTTTACAGAAAAAATTTGTAACTCTAGTCCAAGGCAGAGACCTTCTCAGCTCTTACCTTTTAGCAGGACTTGGGATTTTCAAGAGTAGCATTTTAAGATTGTGGATTTTAGAATGAGACAGACTTGAATTCACATCCTAGCCCTGCTGCCAAGTATCTGTGTGACCTTGGGCAAGTGGCTTAGCCTCTCCGTGCCTCAGTTTCTTCATCTGTAAAACTGAGTTAATTGGACCTGCCTTACAGGATTAAATGAGGTAATACCTGGAATGCCTCAGTTTCTTCATCTGTAAAACTGAGTTAGTTGGACCTGCCTTACAGAATTAAATGAGGTAATACCTGGAATGCCTCAGTTTCTTCATCTGTAAAACTGAGTTAGTTGGACCTGCCTTACAGAATTAAATGAGGTAGTACCTGGAATGCACTCAGGGTGGTGTCTGGCGGGAATTCAGTGCTCTGTTGTTGTTAGCTGCTGCCGGGATGGTTCTGTGGGTCTGCAAGTCATGGTTTGCATAGAGCTGACCGAGGAGATGCCAAGGTCGCTCCAACAAATCCATCTTGAACCCACTGCTGCTAACTCAGAGGAGAGGAATGAGGGGTTTTCTGATACAGCCGAGCATTTGCCCAGTGAGTGGGCGAAGATCGTTGTTCTCGTGCACTCTGATAAAGGTGGTCGACAGGCTGCTTCCTGGCCTGTTGCTTCATCCCTGTTCAGTCTTTGTGTTTTATTGACCCCCTCACTTAGGACGTTTCCTTGTAGGATTAGGGAGTATTTTTCCCTTCACACCACGATCCCAGGTATTGTTTTAAACTTGGAATTTAGATGAATCTTCTAACCTTGGTCATTCATTCATTCATCAAGCATTTTGTTGAGTGCCTGCTGTGTGCTGGAAACTATTGCACGTTCCTATGTACATGTCCAGCAGTGCTTATGGATTCGTTCACTTGCCTTCCTCTGGGCTGCATGGCTGCCAGCTCTGGTTTGTTGTGAAAGGGGTAGCACCCCAGTAGGGTGCCAAAGCCAGGAACTTTTATTATATTTGCCTGACTTTATTCTGGGGGAAAAAGGGAGAGAGCCACATTTCAGGGTCTGTTGACGCCTGTTCCTTGGGGAAGATGAAGGAAGTCAGGGGACAGGTTGTCCAGTTGTCTGCAAAGGCCCAAAAAAGGGGGATTAGGCTCTGCTAGGTCTTGCAAAGGAGGACCATGAAAAATAAAACTAGTTCCTATAGAGCTCAGGCCTTACCCCTAAAGGAACAGCAAACCCAGGAGAATTAGTAAGTGGAGGCCAAGGCCAAGGCAAGCCAGTGCCTCCTCATGAGCACCAGGTCACTCCCAGTGGCCCTGCCCTTCTCTTAGGAATAAGTCCTGAATGTGAAAAGTTTTAACTGAGCTCTGGAAATGTAAGACACATCTAGGCTGGGCGCGTTGGTGGTGGGGGTGGGAGATGGTGGTAGAAACTGCTGTGTAGCCTGAGATTAGAGGGATAAATAAGAGAAGATGAAAACAGACAGTATTGGCCAGTGGAAAACAGCACAAAATGCGCCTCCCTGAGGGCTGCAGCTGTGCTTCTGTGTTACCAACCTAGTGTTCCATGCGGAGTAGAATCTGATCATGTCACAGTGCTGCTTAAATCCCCACCGCACTGAGAATAGCGTCTAAATCTGGGCCACGGAGCCCTGCGTGCCCTCGCTCTGCCAGCAGTGCCGGCTGCGTCCCGCCGCCACCCCCTGCACCAGCTGGTCTCTGCTTGACAGCTCTTCACACAGGCCGTGTGCTTTTTCCACATGTTGGTTCCTCCTTAAGAGCTGTCCCCGTGGCTAACTCCTCGTCTTCAGGGGTCTGCTTAAAACATCTCTTCCTTAGAGACCCTCTGGGTCTTCCTGTCACAGCTCCTTAATGCATCCAGTATTTCCTTTGCAGTTATCATTATGCTTTAACTATTTTTTGACGTCTGCTTGCCCAGCGAGCCCTGCAATGACAGGGACATATCTTTGTTGACCACGTTGTAATTGCTCACTGCATTTGTTTATTGACCAAATGTCCGGAAAGAGCAGTAATTTGTAAATGGTGTGTGCGTGCGTGAGGGGGCAAGCTCTAACCTTCGAATGTGTTTTGGTCTTGTTTTCCAGGTAATTTCTGAATGCAATTTTATTTTACACCCACATTATTTTTAAGGGATTCTCTGGGGTGCCATTTTTCAGTGACTGTGTGTGTGCATGGGACAACCCTTACTTGCTTTTCTTTTCTCCCTGCAGAATGAAATGTGCCTGGCCACCCAGCAGCTCTCCAAGCAGCTGCTGGCATATGAGAAACAGGTAGATATTTGTGCGGCGTCCAGTGCTGTGCTCAGGACCCTCCTCAGTGGGACTCTTTTAAAAGCAGTTCCCAGAGGCATCCGTTAGGGACCGACTCTCCTCCCTCCCTCCCTCATAACTTCACCCCTTCCTTCCTTCCTTTTTTTTTTTTTTCCATACTCCATGTCCATTTTTTCTTTTTTTTCTTGACCTTCTCTTTCCCCTGATGAATTCTAACTGGCAATTATCTGAGATTCTGTATGATATCCTCTCATTGGCCTATGGAAGTAATCCACTGCCCATGAGGGAGGGTTCACAGTGTCCGAGGATCTACAAGTGAATCCACACTAACAATTCCAGGACAAACTCAAAGATACCCTTATGTCTGGACAGAAGGGTGATGAACAGTGCAGGGCATTGGGGAGGGGCGGTTGGTGCATCGCTGGGGCAGGGCAAGGGGAGAGCCCTAGTTTTCTGCAGTTAGACGCTCTGACATCACGTGCTCTTGGGAGAAGAAAGGACGTCGACGATGTGGAGGGTGTGTATTGCGGGTGCTGCTGTGGTGCTGAAGTCCCAAGCTTTCGGTTAACACCTGGCCCTTTTATTCTTTGGCCTTAGAATTTCGCTCTTGGCAAAGGCGATGAAGAAGTAATTTCTACACTCCACTATTTTTCCAAAGTGGTGGATGAGGTAAGATAGCAACATGACAAAATTTTACTTGATTCTGGACTTTCATTTATTTTGGCCCACTTTCCATTTTTAGATATCTACTTAAACATCTGAGATGGTATCTCAACTTGTTGGTTGCCCGGGGTTCATTTCATAAGAAAGGTTGTGTAATATCATATTTGTTTCTGGTTTGAGCGGAAAGGCTTTGCTAATATATGAACAATAGACCAAAAGAAAGATTTTCAAGAATCCAGTTTCTTAAGGAGAGCGTATTAGTCTTTCACAGCTGCTGTAGTAAATGACAAGTAGGTGGCTTAAAACAACAGAGGTTTATTCTCTCTCAGTTCTGGAAGCCAGAGTGTGAAATGGGTCATTGGCAGGGCCTCCATGGCTCTCGGGCAGAGTCCTTGCTCACTTCTTCTGGCTTCTGGTGGCTTTGGGTGTTCAAAATGTGTTTAAGTGGGTGGGTATCTATTCAAGAATAGGAGGAGGATGAATAGAAAATGTAATTAGAGAGGAGCAAAAAGTAAAGTTTTTGGAACGTGAGGAGAAGGATGTTTGTTTATTAACAGTGAATAAATAGCCCAGGAGAAGTGAACACTGCACCCACTGAAGTCATGTTTACTTGGCTAGAAGAGAGTTGCTAAGGGAATGTGGTTGGTTGTCAAAACCCCAGAACCAAGATTTCCAGTTTGAGATACGTCCTCACCACCAGGCTTTCATGGGCCGGAATGCTGCTGCTCTTAGTGGAGAGTGAAGCACTCCCAGCGATGGAAGCCCGGAAGCGTGACTTTGCGGGTGGTGTTATGGCTTCCCAGAAGGCGAGCCATGTAAAGAGTGTCCACCCGAGCCTCTTGACACAAAGCAGTTAGCTCCTGTGGGAAGAAAAGGGTAGCTTTTGAGGTTGTTTTCTGTACTTGGGCCTAAACCAGGTTGAAAAAATTTTAAGGCAAGTGATTTGACTCGGAAGTTAAAGAAAAAATCCCACTAAAAGTAGAGATTCGTGTGGCTCATGTTTAATGGAATGCCTTGGAACCAGGTCTTCTACGTAGGCACGCAGAGATTTCTATCCTTTCACAAAAAGTGAGGCTCCTGGATCACTTCCTGGGAGAGCATCTGAGATGGGAGGATTCCAGTTGCTCGGTGTGAGTCAGGCCCTCTGACCCGAGTGTTTTCTGTTCACGTTACTGCTTTATCCTCACAGTGGCCGTGCAAGGAAGATGGTGGTGTCCCCATTTTCTTTATGACAATACCGAAGTGCCAAGAGGTGATCCATGCTCTCTCCACTCTCCTCAGTGAAGGCCCCATGTTTAGAAATGGTTGTCCCATTCCTCTCAAAAGCCCCAAAGCAAAAAGTTGACACAAACCCTTTGATGCTTAGGAAGTTAGGAAGAAAACAAATAGGAATGAAATTTGCTATTCCTTAAAGGCATAGCCATTCGAAAGCCACGTAATCTCCCTGAGCTTTGGTTTCTTAATTGGGCTGTTATAAAGAGTCAATTACAGTACATTAGAGCGTTGAGCACGGAGCCAGACATATGGTAGGTGTACTTATTGACTTATACGCAGCTGTTCAGCTGTTAGTAAAAAATATATTTCTTGTTAAAGTTACTCAGGAGAAATCATTAACACATTCCATCCAGATGGCTCATTTTTGGACCCATCTTCATGCATTCCCAGCTGAATAAGCTGCCATGCTCCGACTTGATTGAAAGACAGGGAGACCATTACCAGCTTGGCCTATAGCTCTTTGCCTGGCATATCGTTGACCTTAAGCAGGTCTTTAAGTCCATCAAAGCAGTCTCTGCAGGCACAGCCCGGAAGGACCGGATCTGAGGATCTGATGGGGGAGGTCTGTGTGCCGAAGCGGATTCCTGTATGTGGCCCTATCACTCACTGCTGGGGAAACTTTGATAAATGATTGCTGGGTGGTTTCCCCTGTTCACCCAGCAGAAATTCTGGGGCATCCTCAGTCATCTCTGAAAGTCTGGGGCCTAGCGGAAGAACACGTCCACTGTGTTCACTGCTAGTGTCTAGATTGCCAGACATTTGAGGTTTTGGCAGCTTTGTGAGTGTGAGAGACAAACTCTGTGTCCTATACTGTGTAGTGGGAAGAATATGGGTTTTGGATCTCAGTGGCCCACGGCTGAAATCCTAGCTGTGCTGCTTATTTGCTCTCTGGATTTGGAGACTTCCTTGCCTGTCTGTAAAATGGGGATAATAAATAGTACCTAACTCACAGAGCGGGTGAGAACTAAACGGCATAAAGCGCATAAAGCTGGCATACAAAAAGTCCTCCAAAACAGTAGTGCCAGTGGGAATAACTCATTTCTCTTAGACCATTGTCAAAGACAGGATCTAGTGAGGCCTGGAGGTAGAAGGGGAGGAAGGAAGAATCAAGAGCTGTTAAAGTATCTGGTGAGAGGGATCGCATTTGGACATACAAGCGTCTTGCTCTTAAACAGTCCTTTTCTAAGGAGCAGAGGCCTGAAGTCTAGGGAGTTGTTCCAGCAGGGAGTGTTCTCTCTCCAGAGTAACTCCCAGGCCCACAGCCTGCTGTGGTTCAGGCTTCGTGGTTCTCAGCAGGCCTGTCTTTCAAGTGTGACTTCGGCCCCCTCTGAGAGTGAGGGCTCCCAGTGGCCTGGTCAAGTGCCCACCTGTGCTGAGCTTCAAAGCATTCTCTTTCCCCAGGAGGGTGTGACTTAGATTGAAAACTCAGAACCAGAGTTTGCACAGTAAACAAACAATAACTGTGGACTCCTTTAGAAAACCTAACCTAACCGGTCAGTTGGAACCTCGCATTTATTTTTAATACCTCTAGGCCTTTATCATTCACTGCTTTATGAAGGGTCTTTATTGGCTAAGGAAGTGTAACTGAGCGCTTTAACCACCCAGGTGTTCAGCATGATTGATTCCTTGGTGAAATAAGACAGCTTCAGTAATAGTGGATATGAATTTCTTGAATAGATTTCTCTTTCTTTCAGCTTAACGTTCTCCATACAGAGCTGGCTAAACAGTTGGCAGACACAATGGTTCTACCCATAATACAGTTTCGAGAAAAGGATCTCACAGGTAAAGTAACTGAGTTCAGTACTGATTACCTTCAAAATATTGATTCATTTAATAGTAATTCTTACTGCACTAGTTTCTTTAAATGTGTGGCTCACTGAGAAATGCCCTTTCTTTTTGCGCACAGTTTAATTTAGCTAACTTTTATTGAATCCCCATTGCTTTTGGTTCACCCAAAGGAGGTCCCAGGCTACTAAAACAGTCCTGAAAACAGATGATTGTAGTATCATGTGAGGAGGGCAGCAGGGCAGAGATGTTCAGGGAATAGCAGCAGTACAGACAGGCTTTTCAGGATAGGGTACCAGGGAAGGCTTCCTGGAGAGGATGAGCTCTAAGCCGGGTTTTAAGAGAGGAGTTAGTGTTTACCAAAGACAAAGATGGAAAGGCTCATGTTTCCGATTGGGAGCATTTGTAAGGGCACACTGTTCTCGGGAACCATGAATGCTTTGGAGTGTAAAGGGGGGGTCCTGGAGAGGACAGGGAGGGGTGGGGCCCATGCTTTATCCATGAGAGACTCTAGGGGTGCAGCTGTGAACCAGAGGACAGGGCCTCTGTTCTCCTGGAGCTCCCCTAGTTGCCCTTTTGTACTAAATTTTTTTTCTCTCTCACTAAAATAAAAACTTTGGAATAATTTTGTAACTCTTTGAAATCAAGGTAGTCAAAAAATGAATATAACAAGGAGCAGGTATCTTGAAAAACTAGTCGACATTACAAAAAGGAATCCAAATAGTCTAGTCTTTTTGTTTCTTATTTCAGTAGAAAATATTCATTGCTTAGCGATTAAAGAATTGTATTTTTTATATCAGTATTTCAGAACACTGATATAAAAAATGCTGACCAAAAACTCTAAACCTGAGTACTAAAAGATCTCCTCAGTATAGTACTTCTTCTTTAGAAATAAAACACGGGCTCCAGTGCGGCCGGGATTCCCAGCCGCCCCACGAGGCCCGGGCCCCTGCGGGATTACCGGCAGAGCCTGCCCCCTTCCACACATGCACCTTTTTATTTTCCTGGGAAAGCATAGAGCTCGGGTTGACTCGTTTCATTTTCCTTTGCTCTAAGATGTTTCTTTTCTCTTGTTCAGAAGTAAGCACTTTGAAGGACCTTTTCGGACTCGCCAGCAGAGGTAGGCATCCTCTCCATTTTGGCGTGCGGTTTTAGTGATGCCCGTGGGTTGACTGTGTCTGTGGGCAGAGACGCCGGATGAATGTTCTAGTCTTTTAACCCAACCGGGGACTAAAACGTCTCTTTACTTTTAGAGCATGACCTCTCAATGGCAAAATATAGCAGGCTTCCTAAAAAAAAGGAGAACGAAAAGGTAAGAACCCCTGCCTTCCACGTGAGTTTTCACTTCATTTAAAGTCCTTTCGTGTCTTCCCATTGTGAACGCGTGGCACTCAGGGTGTCGTGATGAATTTCTTTTTTTCCCTATACATGGATTTTTAATTATTTATTCTAAATCTGATAAATAAATTTCCACTTCCCATGCAGCTTTTCAAACTGGTTTTCAAACACCAATTTGGAACCATTGTAAAATTGTAAAATTGTAATCATATGATGATTTTAACTTAAGCTTGGTACGTCATGTGATTTCTGAGTCATATACACTCAGGCACTTGGACTCTTTGCCGTGGATGTTGACCCTGGTACTTTAACCCATGCTTCCCAGCTTTTTTGCTCCTTTAAATAATATTTTTCTAGGCATATAGCTTTTATTTCTGTGACATGATTTCCTTCAAATGCAGTGTTTGTGGCTTTCAGTGCCTTCTGCCAGTTGTTTTCCTAAAGGGTCATAGTGCTTTGTAGTGCTACCGGAAAGTTCTGGCCTCACCCCAGGGCAGCCTCACAAACTCGGAGCTGCTGCTACTTTGAGGCTTTAAATGTGGATTTCTTAAAACACGAGGTAGAGCCTTATCTGTGGCTCATTCTGTTTGTCACAAAAAATGGTTCTAACGTCGAAACAAACATGTGTCGAAGCTGCGTGCTCTCGCAGAACTGCCACGTCCGTTAGCGGTGACGTTCCCCTCTCGCTCGTAACCAGGTGAAGACCGACGTCGTGAAGGAGGTGGTGGCCGCCCGGCGGAAGCAGCACCTGTCGTCCCTCCAGTACTACTGCGCCCTCAACGCTCTGCAGTACCGGAAGCGCGTGGCCATGGTGGGGCCCCTGGCGGGCTTTGCCCACGGGCAGGTAGGGCAGCCGTCCCGGCGGCGCAGGCCCGAGCCAGCTGTGGGGCACAGCATGGCCTTCTGCTCAGGCGGCAGAGGACAAGCCGACAGCAGCAGGGAAAGGAACACAAATGCGCACCCTCCCTGGAAACTCGCCGAGTGAGGCTCAGCAGGCTCAGCACTTGGAGCGCGTCCAGTTGGGCTGGATCGCTGTTCTCAGGACTCGTTAGGCTGAACGTGCAGGAACCAATGGCCTCGATCCCACGCCTCCCGTGGGGAGGAGCTGGCGTGGCCCTTTGTCTCTGATCCAAGTGCAAGCCGGGCCTGGCCTGATTTCCTGAGAAGCAGTGGGCCGGTCGGTCGGTAGGGCCAGGGACGCCACACATTCCTTTGCCGCCCTGGGTGGTGAGGTCACCCTGAGCTGGGCTGTTCTCAGAGGCTCCGTCGCCGAGGTTATTGCCAGCACCTTGGCGTCTGGGGCGTGGGGAATGTTGTCAGTCCTCGATGACGTCTCTAGGGTGTGTGTTTGGTTCTCGCCCCCGTTGGGGGTCCACGGAACATCTGCAGGGAGCCTCTGGTTTCAGTTTGGGGCCCGACCGTGCGTCACCAGCCTGGCAGGGGCAGGAGTGAGTGTGAGTGTGAGGCGAGTGGCACCGCCTGTCACCCTCCATCCCTGCCCTGCTTTAGCCCCACTTAACGTTGACTCCAAAGCTCACTCCAGCAGTGACGGACGCACGCAGGAACCTGCTCTCGGTTGAATCTAGGAACAGAAAGGGATGCGAGGAAGCAAAATGTCGAGAAGAAAAAAGTCAGCAGCTTTTTTAAAAAAACCCACATGTGAACACCGATTATAATAATTTTAAAGATACATGTATTTCAAAAAATATATAACAGTTTCATCCAGAGAAAAGGGCAGCAAATGTGGATCTTTAAACATGCAAGTCCAGTTGTCTGGCACCTTAATATGGTGGCTGCATTGTCGAATGATGAAGACACTGAAGTCAGCTTTTGCCTTCAGAGGTACTATTTAAATAGAGCAATATAATCTTCCCGTGTCATCTGAGAAAAGCTGGTTAAGCCCAAAATGAGCGCTGTCCAGCTGTGGGCTCCAGCCCTCAGCAAACCCTGGGAGCCGGCCAGCTGCCTCACGCTGGCACGTGTGCCCACACGCGTGTCCTAGCTCACTGTGCCTCCCCGTCTCTCCTTCCGTTAAGTGCTGCCCTGCACTGGCAAACGTCCTAGCTTTGTCAGAGAATGCCAGTTTTCCCTTTGCTCTCCTCTCTCTCACCTCCGGTCACGTCTGTCCTCCTGGACTGACAGCCCTGCCTTTGGGGCAGTGATCCCTGCTCATTAGAGGCCCAGGGTCAGGGACAGGCTCAGAAGGGCAGCAGGCCCGAGCGCTTCAGGAGCCCGGTTAGTTGGGAGGACCTTGAAAGATCTAAAGATTGGGCTTGATACTGGCTGATTTCACCCTTTTTCATGGCCAAGAACTATAGCACTTCTCCCAGGGTGGACTTTTTAAGCGAGTGCTGCTGGCCCCAGGGGAGAAGAGGAGACGGGTGCAGTAGCTCAGGTGCCGCCCTGGGCCTCAGGAAGCAGAACAGAGCGCACTGTCATTGGTGGGTGGCGGCAGCAGCATTGTCGAGGGCTGAGGATGACACGTCTCATTCTTCACATGAAGAACATCCAGGTTTCAGGACGTACCGACCACATAGTTCCTCACCCTGCAGACCTTTTAATCCCAATGAAAACTAGTTCCTTTTCTTGGACCAGGCTGTTACCGAACCCCGTGAATCTTTGGACGGTTCTGAAGCATTTGCTCTCCTTGTGTCTCATCAGCCTTTTTAAATCTGTCATCGAGCATCCACCCTTGTTAGTGGATGATCGTATGACCTTTGTCCTTCCCACTGCTCACGAAGGCACGTGAACTTTGGTCTTCGGATGATATGTTCCACTGAGTCAGATTTTCAGCCTACCTTAGTGGAGGCGTTTGACTCCATTTCTGCCTTCCCCGGCCCTCGTTAAGCAGGTTTTCAATTAAGTCATGATTTAGTCCTCATGCCTGCAAACTGAGATTTTGTAATCTGTGTACAGGTTAATGAGAGCGCACAGATGAACTCTTGTGTGGTATTTACAGGGTGAGTAGTGTGTGAGGTGGCTGTAGAAGTCAGTATCTCATCCCTTCCTTCCATCCATCCATCCATCAGGTTTTGTCAGGGATTGCGTGAGCCCCTGCCCTAGGAGCTTAGAGGATAGTGGGGAAGCTAAGACATGGACTTAGTGCATAAATTCCAAGTTCAGGGAGGAGAGAGGAAAAGCCACCGTGACATTGTCCCCTGAGAAATGCGGATGCTCGTTTAACAGATGTCATCTGAGGATTCAAAGCGGCATTTACAGTGTTCGTCTCTGTAGGATTCAGACATCATGAGGCCAGAACATCCCCCCGTGTGTACTAGCCGGCATGAGGGTAATTCTGATCATCATCTGTTTTTGTGCTGTCAAGAGTAAGGACATGGGTGCCCCTGCTTCCCTAGCTTGTCACAGCTGTGCTGACGGCACCCACTGGCCTCCTCAGGGTGAGAGGTCAGCATCTGTGCCTCGCACCCGGGGCCAGGGCTGCTTCCAGAGCAGACAGATGAGCTGGGTAACGTGTAGACACCACCCACGTCCAAGCCGAAGGTCTTCTCTCTTCATGGCTTGAGTTTGCAGCTCTTGCCTCTCCACACTCAGGCGTGTAAAATGGAGCAGTTCATACTGATACGCAGAGTTTTTAAATCCCCATCCAGAAAAAGGAACGGAGACGTGAGCTTTGCAGGGCGGGGTGATCGCAGATGTCAGTAAAATGCTGATGTGGCCCTCCCCCTCTCCTTCCCTTGCCCCTGCCCTTCAGGGTTTGTCAGGGGACCCACGCTTTCTGGGAAGTAATACCCAGGAGTCACGAAGTAAGGATTCCTTCTGCTGGTCCCCAGAAGCCAGCAGCTGCAATTCCATACAAATTGTACAGTTCTGGGGTCTCTCGGGGTCTCTCAGGGCCACCCTCCCTGGGGGTGAGAGAGAGCATCCACCACAGTGTGGGGGCGGGGAAGGGGAAGGGGAGCTTGCTGGTGTTGGGCAGCTGTGCCGTGCCAGGGCCCTTCGTGTACACAGTCCCCTGTCAGTTGACCTAAGGGTTTGACGAGCCTTTTAAGGGTCTTCAGATATTTTCTCCCTGGAATTTCGCAGCCAGGTCACCGTCATCCAGCCTTGTGTTCAGAGCTGCAGGCGGGTTAGTGAACAGGGTCGGTCAGGAGGTGGCCCTCACTTCTCTGAGAACCTCATGTTGTTTGCTTCTTTTTGGTGCCGTGCATGTCATTTGTCACACACTGCTTTAACCTCTAGAGGTGCAGAGGTGAATAAGACCTAATCCTTGCCCTCAAGAAACCCAGTATCTAGAACTCATACAGGAAAAAGGCTGCTGCTGATGATAATCAAAAGCAATTACCAGGAGTAATTATTGACGCACCTGGTATGTACCAAGTGCTTAAGTTATGTTATCCTTGATCTTCACAGCCTTTGGCAAGAGAGCAGGTTTCACCACCCCCTTTCTGCAGATGCCCCCGGGGCTGTGGGAGTAACTCGGAGGGCGATGGCGGATGGTGGGGTGGGGGCTCAGATGCGTAAGTGCTGCGGGCGAGGAGCCACCAGCCAGCCAGCTGGCTGGCCCCATGCTGTCCGTCAGTCTCACACCTATTAAATTCATCGATTATCTTCCCTACATGATTTTCATGTGATCATAATTATATCTTTCAGATTAACTTTTTTAAGAAGGGAGCGGCGATGTTCTCCCAAAATATGGACGGCTTTTTATCTTCCGTTGCAGACATGGTTCACAGGTAATGCTGGACTCCCCATGGGATCTTGTGTGCCTTTTGCTCTCCTGCTGAATCAGCCCCTCTGGGATGTGGGGGAGGTTCTGGCTGCAGAGGGTCTCACGGGGCTTCCGTCCACAACCTGAATCCTCAGAAACAGTGTCATCTTCTTAGCTACTGATATTTATGAATATCGTGGTGAAAAAGGAACGATTTCTGCAGTTCCTGGGTTGTGTGGAGCCCAGAGTCCTCTCCACTACATTAAAAGGTTACATGTAAATAAAAGACTAAAACGTCCACTGGGGTGCTTTCCCGTCAAGTCCAAGTTCCTGTTCTCAGGGTATTCTCATGTTAACCTAAGTCTGAGTCGCTTTAGACTTGGCCGTGGAAGAATGCCTTTTTTTCCCCTTTGAGAACTGATGAGATTAGCAGCCAGCAGTGCTACAGCTTTTCAGGAAACCAGTCATCACATTCATTTATAATGAATAAAAGAGACAATTAAACCTTTTTGGAATTAATCTAACAAACCGCAGTTCAGCCTTGCAGATGCTTATTTTTAAAAATACGTCCCCTCGTCAGCCTGTCCTGCGCACACATGACTGACGCCCTTTACTGATGCCACAGCTGCCCTGACGCCCTTTACGCCCGTCGGCGGCGTCCGTGACACTGAGCTCAGAGGACGTGTCCCAGTACCTCTGAGCACCAGGCTTATTTCGTAAAGAGATAAGAGACACGGTTCCTTGGGTACTTTTCACAATTTCTGGGGTATAGAAATCTGTGTGTGTGCATATAAAATTTGAAAGATTCACAAAATGGAAGTATGAGTATAGGATTTTATTGTGTGAGAAAATGCAGAGAATGTTGCTCATGTTCCAGAGGGTGTTGTATTCATTAGACCCCATGAAGGCCAAGCAGTGGAATTTATTTAGATAGAAGGCTGGGTAGAATGCTCTGGAAATAATGAATCCCAAGAACGAGTGGCGAGCATTCCCCCAACACGAGAGAGGTGTGCCTCATGAGAGCACATACTTCTTGGGGGTCAGAGGGTTTTTTCTCTGTTCGCTGGCAGCAATGAGTGATGCAGGCTAGATTTATAATTACGCTAGAAAGCAATTTGTGAAATCCGAGTTCAGTTTCTTGCCTTTTAACTTGATTATTAGCCCCTGGGATGTTAGGAGAAAGTAAAAAGAAGGGAAGCTATTAAATTTTCACTTTGTAACAGTATCCTCTCTTCCTTCTCTCTTTCTCCATCCTCCTTAGAATTCCATGGCTTTCTGTGTTTCTGGGAGAACCATCTGAGTTCAGATGTCAGATGCTAGACTGTTCCCTTACTGGTTGGCAGGACGTTTGTGCCCACTTTCGAGATGCCATGGTGCACACTTCCTGCGGGTCCTGCAGCCTGTGTCCTCCCTCCTTGTCAGCATTCTCGGGAGCCATTATCAGGCCAACCAGAGTGTGGCGAAGGGCGTTAAGCCCTGGCTCCCCGGCCTCCTGGCAGGGGCTGGGCCTCGTTCTCAGTCGTCCCTCTGCTGCCTCACAAGGCATGAATCATGACAAGGGCAGCAGGCAGCAGGCAGGGCTCCCAGCTGAACCTGGAAACACTTGGACCTCGTGGTTCAAACAGCGAAAGCATTCGGTTCGAGGATCCTAACCTCCCGATCGCTTCGGTCTTACGCTGGCGCGTAGGTAAATGCCGCCACCGCTCTCCGACCCGGCATGGCAGCGTGCCGGCAGCCTGCCTGCCCGGAGAGGCCGAGGAGCAGAGTGTGGTGGAGGCGCCAGCGCCCTGCGTGGGTCCTGGGAGGTGGCTGCCTGGTGCTCCTTCGCGTCTGCCACGGGGGGATTT
Organism: Eonycteris spelaea; assembly: GCA_003508835.1. Lineage (NCBI taxonomy): Eukaryota > Metazoa > Chordata > Mammalia > Chiroptera > Pteropodidae > Eonycteris > Eonycteris spelaea. The sequence continues at coordinate 6,236,067 of PUFA01000023.1, forward strand.
CAGAACCGGCCTAAACCTAGACGGTGGCGTTTCGAATGACCCCACGAAGCCGGGGGCTTTTGCCTCACTAACTACAGTGATAAATTTCCACCTTTTTTCTTGGCTCCTTCTGCTACTCATATACATGTTTGTTTGTTTGTTTTTAATTAAATGAAACTTGCTTTTTACTTCGAAGAGCACCAGCCACTTTTCTGCCCTGCTCCTGGGAGCCTTGGATTGGGAGCTCAGAGGTTTGGGGCTGCAGTCTGTGTGGGTGGCGGAGGGGCAGCCAGCGAGAGCTCCCTGAGTGTGTGCAGATGTCTCGTTGGTGCACACGAGTGTGCTTCCCGGGAACACGTCCTCACTGTTCGTCAGGTCTTCAGAGGTTCCTCACCCACGAAAGCTTGAGAACCTGAGCGGTTCCGTGGCGCTTCGGCTCCTTCCCTCCCCCTCCCGTACCGCGCGGCTCGTTTTCTCACATCCCGCCTCAGCCTGGGCACTGACAGCCCGAGCCAGTGGCGTGCGTGCTTCAGCCAGCCTGTCCCAAAGCCACCAGTGGTGGAGTCCCCCGTCGTTCCACTCAAATGCCAGAATAGCCAAAACCGACTGAGATCGACTGCTTAACAAGAGACAGTTAAACGAGAGACAGACAGTGGGCGCTGCATCTCCCAGAGGAGGACATGGAACGCATGACCTTGACCTTATACGCCGAGCAGCCGGTCCCCGGCGTCCCTTCCGATTTTAGCATCTGTCGTCAGTCTTGTTTCCTTAACACAGTGGACAGGTGGAGCAGCACCTCCTGAGTTTGCTTTCTTGGAAGGATGTGCCACGTTGGCAGCTTGTGTTCAGGACTTTATAGCCAAGACTGTCACCACCAGGTGGGGCAGTCGTATGGCTATTGTAAAAGGAAAAACATTGCCCTGGCTCTTGTCACACCTTGGTGCCACTCCCTGGTCATTTTCCTATCTCCAGTGGCCGTCTCCCCGGTTGCTGCCTAAACCAAGGTGGTGGTGGGGGGAGGGGGCAGCGGAACAGGGATGATTGTTTCCTTCTCACTTTTCTGGCACTTTTACAGACCACCTGCGCATGCGGCCTCTGAGAAATGTGCTGATACAAATTTCTCCTAAAATTTGCATCCACAGTTCTGAGCGTGGATAGGACTTTGTCAGCAGAGAAACTGTTCCATATGTTCTGTTTTAAAACAGCAGCATGTCATGTAAACACTCAGAGTAATGTGACTTGAGTCCTGGGATCTCCAGCTTCTGGGACCTAAGTCTGGGTGGAGAGCTGCGGCTCCCTTTGCGAGGCAGGAAGGCCCGGGAGACAGCTCTGCCATCCGCCGCTCAGCCTGCAGGGTTGGCGACGCGGGCTGACCTGGCCCCTTCTGTCTTAAGCATTCAGGTGGAACTGGAAGCCGAAGCAGACGCGATGCGGGCGTCCCAGCAAGAGCTGCTGTCTGTCGATGAATCTGTTTACACTCCAGACTTCGATGTGGCCACGCCCCAGAGCAACAGGGGCCTCATCCAGAAGGCTGGTTACCTTAATCTTAGAACGTGAGAACGCCATCACCCGCCCCTCTTTCTGACATGTTTTCCCTGGGAGCGACCGAAGAGCATCTAAGTGCCCCATTAAAGGGTGAGGGTGGGTGAGATGGGGAAGCACTCCCACCACACTCCCCTCCCACCTGCGACCCAGGAAGCCTCAGCCCAGGTCCCAGACCGCACTGAGGGACGGGCTGGAGACGGGCATGTGAGCACAGTGCGTAGACTCCAGGACACCATAGGCCACGCTGTCCCTGGTCACCGTGGCGATTTGGAGGTAGGCCGCTCTTAACTGTCGTCATCCTGGACTGTTGAGTTATCCCACCTGGGCCCCTGACAGCTGGCAGCGGTGTGCTAGAGACCCACCACCCAGACAGAGGCTGAGGGCCAAGAAGCTTTCAGTCATCTAGGTCCCGAGAGGTGGAATCCGTATTTAACACGTGAGTTTTTAAACGTCCACGTTAATTAAAGAAATGATCAGTGTGCCTGTGTCTAAGAGCAGATGGAGGCTGCTGTCAGGTGTAGGGAGACTGAGCTGGTTGGTGTCAGACTCCATGGCTGGGCTGGGCCTCGATTGCTTCATCTATAAAACAGCTGATAATTGCATCTGCTTCGTAAAGGGATGAATGAGGTGATTCCTAGTAGGTAGTGAGCGTTCAGATGTTAGCTGTTATCCTCTCTTGGAAATTATAATTATTGAGGCGGGATCCCTAGTGCCTCGCACTTGTCACTGCTCAGTAAAAACTGAATCAGGTAAACGTGTTTGCTCTCTCCCAAGTGGAGGGTCTGTGGCGAGGAACAGCCAGCTGTTTTGCTGGGGGAGTGCTCCGCAGAGGGCTGTAAGCTTAGTTCCGTACAGATAGAAAACTCCACAAGGTTCTAGTGTTATTTGCCAGGAACTGGACTTTCAAACTCTGATAAAAACAGCCCACAAAACAGTAACATCCAGATGGAGCAAAACCCAACCTGGTAAAAGCCCCCGGATTTGGGGGTTTGTGCCGTGGGCCGACGACCCTGGTGACACTAGCTAGAGCAGAGCACTTTGGCTCCATGTCTTAGCGAAGGGTCACCCGGGTTTTCCGTTCCCGGTGGTGAGGGACTAGCTCTCTCTTCAGATATGAGGCTCGGAGGCCAGAGTCTGGCTGCTGTGGGGGCAGGCACATCCCACGCCCATCCCGGAGTCGGTCCCCTCAGGACCAGCACCCCCGTGAGCAGGGGCCTTACCCTCCCAGGTGCTTCAAGCTGAAGCACACCTCTTCTGCCCTCTTTGCTCTTGATTTATTTTCAGAGCAGTTTGGCTTTAGTATAAAGAAACACGGTGTCCCTAAAACGTCACTGGTACCCCTAAGGAGGCAGAACTGGGCTGCCACACGCTTCCTGGTACTAACGGGCTTTTCAAACACAATTCTTACAGTAAAACAGGGCTGGTCACCACTACCTGGGAGAGACTGTACTTCTTCACCCAAGGCGGGAATCTCATGTGTCAGCCCAGGGGAGCCGTGGCTGGAGGTTTGATCCAGGACCTGGACAACTGCTCCGTGATGGCCGTGGACTGTGAAGACCGACGATACTGCTTCCAGATCACCACCCCCAACGGAAAATCGTACGTCACGTGGATTTACGGGGGACGGGGAGAGCAGGTGCAGCGGCTCAGCCCTGCCAGGGGGGCCCCTCGCTCACGCCTGCATGCCTGCCCTCTTTGGCAGCGGCCCGTTCCGGGTGGTATTGGCCTTTGGGGAGGAAGATTTTGTGTTCTCTGTAAGCCAGCACGGGTGACCCGTGTGGGGTCCAGCCCGTGGAGGAGGCCCAGTGAGGATTTGCCACACGGCTTAGACATGACCTGGGTGTGTGAGATAGCGACAGTGATGGTCGTTTGTCGGCACAGGTTCTCAGAGAAGGCTGCAGCCACCCCTCGCCTGTCCCCAGACAAGCACTTGGGTTTGCATGGTGGGCAGGGATGGGGAGGAGAGCGAGTTAAGGAGGACCCACTGGGGTCTGTTTTTCTAGCTTAAACGGGCCATGTGCACAGTGTCATTCCTTAACACACTGTCCCCATCCCTCGGGGGCCCCGATGGCAGCTCTGTAGTTGTTGACAGCAGATGACCCATCCCAGCGGGACTCCTCGCTTAGAGCAGCGGTTTCAGACTGTGCTCCAGGGAGCTCAGAGCCCCTTGAGGTGCTCCGGACCTCCCGTGCCCGGGGGGACAGCAGTGGCCCCCTCCTTCAGTCAGACCGTTTACTTGCATGTGCTTTCTCCGTTGGGGTCCTCAGTGGACACTTTGGTTGAACAGCAGCGTGTTGGGGAGGCGTGGGGGCAGTGCTGGTGTGGTGCTGCGGGACCGACCGGCAGTTTTGGACATCATCCTTCTTCCCTCAGTGATGGGAAGTGACTGGGACTGAAGATGCCAGGATTCTAGTCATGGTCCCAGGCAGTCACTTTACTCCACTGGGCCTCGGTTTCCTCAGGTGTGAAGTAGGGGTTAGATCCACGTTCCCTGCCTCCCACAGATGAGAGGAGGAGCAAAGGAACTAGCGACGCGGAGTCCCTGTGAAGAGTTAAGCCTTCCCAAGGGTCGGGGTCGGGCAGTAGTGTTTGTATGTATCCCCCCCCCCAGTCTGCACATTTTCCAGTTTAGGGGAAGGAGTGGGTGGCTGCTGACTCCTTCTTTGCTGTGGCGGGGAGGGGCGGCTGGGCCGGAGTTCTGATTGCCTTGGATCATCTAAGAGGGGCCAACAAGGCGGTCAGCACTTTGGGTTAGTAGATTTGGACTAGCAGGTCTGAACCCAGCCTGCTCATTTATACACGAGACAGCGGAGGCCCAGGGAAAGGAAGCGTTTGTCCAAGGCCTCGGAGTGCGTGAGCGGCAGAGGCAGACCCATTTTCTTTCCTTCCCCTGTCCTGGCCCTTTCCTGTCAGGACCCCAGCTCAGTTCAGTTTCCGCAGAATAACCCTCAGTCACCGAGATGCATTTCTGTTTCAGGGGAATAATCCTCCAGGCAGAAAGCAGAAAGGAGAATGAAGAGGTAAAGATTTTGTTTGTTTCACTTCCTTGCCAGCACAGTGGGTGACTGAGATTCAGTGGTTTTTGTTTTTTTTTTTAATGTCCTCTACAGTGGATATGTGCAATAAACAACATCTCCAGACAGATCTACCTGACCGACAACCCCGAGGTAACGGCAGCGCCTCCCCCACCCCTCCTCGGCCCTTTCCGCAGTCGGTGGGGGGGGGCAGCGTCCTCCTCCTGAGACTGAGCGAGTCTTCCTGTGGGTTTTAGGCGGTCGCCATCAGGTTGAATCAGACGGCTCTCCAAGCAGTGACTCCCGTTACAAGCTTTGGAAAAAAACAAGAAAGCTCGTGCCCCAGGTAACCAGAGGACAACAGAAAAGTAGCTTTTGTGGAGCCAAACTGTGTATCAGGAATTTGACACAAGTTCTTTCATCCTCACAAACCACACCCGGGGTGGCGGTCAGCCCTGTTCTACAGAAGCAGGAAGTCTGACCACGAAGGTTAAATATTTCCCAGGTTCACACCTTTCTGATCTCAACGTTCACACTGTACTGTGCTGTGGCCCCCGAGCAAACAGGGCTGGCAGTGAGGGCTCAGCTGGTCAGGAGTTCCCCCCACGTTTTCTATAAAGTCACCTTGTATGTGCCCATGTTACTACCCAGACCTTATCTGCACGTATTTTGATGTTTTCATGCTATTCCATTTTTTATTATTGAATGTTTAGATTGTCTCTCATTTGCTGTTATCATTTATAGTGATCATTTTCATGCATGTAGCTTTTCTCATTTTGAATATTACCTTAGAGTTTGTTCAGGAATCCCCTTTTTTTTTAATGGGAGTTTCCATTTGGTTAAATACTAGAGCGGTATTATTTATGCTAATGAAAGCATATCAGATGGTAAATGAAAATTATGACTGTCTTTGGTATCCTTTTAGTGGCCTGATAGAGCCCTACTAAGTGTTTGACAGGTATTACCTGGTGACTCCAGAAGAGAGTCATTAGGAAGATCCGAGTGGTTCAGTAACTGCGTGTGGGGCCAGGGTTTGCACGCTGCACAGGGAACATGAGCAGCAGACGATAAGGCCAGAAAGTAGATTTGAGCCCAAATGTGACAGAATCAGGCACCCTGCTTAGGAGGTGCAGGCAGCGGAGCAGAGCTGAAGGCGTAGAGAGAACGGTGGCATCACGGGAACCAGTACAGCTCAGGAGGCGCAGAGGTGCGAGACTGTCCCTGTGTCTCGAGTGCAAAGGAGGCAGCAGGTCAGCCTGGCTTTGAAAGGCCTCGTGGATGAATAGGAGTTCGAAGTGGCGTTTGCAGTGTGGGAGAGCTGAGCGGAGAGCTGGGATGGGGACAGAGGGAGAGAAGCACAGGGTGCGTTTGGTGCAGCTCGTGTGGAGGGAGTGGGGAGGGAGTGGGGAGGGAGGCTCTCAGGAGAAACGGAGCCCGGCTGGGGTTGAACCTGGCTGGTAACGGCCAAGATGCGTTGTTCATGTAGCTGACATTCTGACTACCTAGTGTGTACCAAGGAATAAACATGATTTAGCTATAGCCCCCGCCTTCAAAGTCCTGTCTCACTGGGACAAGAAACTCGATAGATAACGCAATAGGGAGTAAACAGTACAGCATGCTGTGCGGCAGAGCTAAGAGTGGGCAGTGGGAACATCTGAAGGACTTTACCAGGAACGAATGGCGTTCTACGAAGTTTTATTTGTGGAAATGGGTTGAAGGCTTGATTGAAATCTCCCTTGTCTACATCAGCAATTCAGCATGTAGTCATTTGATTGTAAAGGCATAAGATTAAAAGGGATTTGTTTGATTTTTTTTAACCCCTCCTGTTTATATATACTTCAGTGAGAACCTGGAAAATTCAGAGGTGGAAAATGACAAGATTGTTCCCAAAGCAACAGTCAGTATGCCTGAAGCTGAAGAACTGATTGCACCTGGAACACCGATTCAGTTTGACATCGTGCTTCCTGCTACAGAATTCCTTGATCAGAACAGAGGGAGGGGCAGGTTATGTGCTGGGGGAGGTGGTTCTCTCCGGGAGAAATGGAAATAAAAGTGACATCTCGTGTCCCTACCGACCTCCAAAGACTTGCCATTCTGCCTTACATTCGCGTGTTAAGTGTCCTGTTGGCTGAAGGGGTCATGATCGTTGGACTCTGGCTATTCCCCTAGGCGTATCAACCCTTTTGGTGAAACTGAGGATGACACATTTCCCGAAGCAGAAGGTAAGTGGTTGTCTGGTGTGCTTATTCTTTACCGTGCACGAAATGAACAGGGCTGTTGTTCTAGAGATGTGACACATGTTCTAGAGAGCTGTGACTTGAAATATGCATTGAAATTATGACGCACAGACATTTCTCCATGAAAACTCACTAGGACACGAGCAATTAGGGCAGGTCTTTGGTAAAAACTTAGGGGAAGCTGACAGATTTTCTACAACTATTGCACCATTAACCACATGTATACCCTTTTTATAACTCCTGCATAGAAGGTTCCCATATCTAAATCTGGTATCACATTATTACAAAACTAATTCAAAGGGGGTAAAAACGATTGCCTTAAAATGCAGTTTGGGTGAGTGATAAATGTGTTGTTTCATTTGAAAAAACCAAAAGCACAAGTAAATTCATTCTTGAATTTGAAGATTACTTGAATAATTTGTGTTCAAATTCATATTTTTATTTGATTTACATTCTTATAATGTACATCAGAATGCTCAGGAGAGCTGACCATAGCCCGCTGTTCCCAGCCAAGGCACTTTTAGTGGCCACAAGCGCTAGCAAGGCCTCATGTTAGTTAACACAGCAGCTTCCTGACGGGGGCCTGAGACTGTCATGAGAATGAAATGGCACTTATGTAAAAGTAGGACTTAAGAATTGGCACTCCTGTCTGTGGCCATGCCACGCTGAACAAGCCCGATCCTGTCTGATCTCGGCAGCTAAGCAGGGTCGGGCCTGGTTAGTACTTGGACAGGGGACCCCCCTAGGAAGACTAGGTGCTGTAGGCGTAAAAAATAAAAAATAAGGGATTGTTAGCTGACAAGGTTCTTGCAATCTGTGAGGTCAACCAAGGGTTGTTTCGCCTTAAAAAAAGAGTTGCCTCAAATGTGACTCTCCACTTGTATCTAGCCGACTTTTCATACAGTCCACACTGTTAACAGCCTATACAAAAACTTCCAAACTTCTTAAAACTCTTCATATGGGAATAACCGCTTAAAACACATCAGTTATAGCTTCCTACTGAATTAACTCATTATTTTTAGGGGCAAGGGTACTAATGGGAGGGCAAATGAGCAAAAGGCCTCTTAGTTTAAAATGGTAGATAAGTGAAATATTCTTACAGAAAAAGATCTCTTAAACCTTCTTCATGATCTTCTAGGTATGGTTGCTGTTTCTCAGGTTTGCCAGGTTACATGCCATTATTAAGCCAATACTGGAAGTTCAGTAAGCCAACTAGATCTGTTAACGATGGTCATCACTGCCCTTCAATAATGAATAAAACCCAATATCGGGTCTTACTTTCTTCAGTTTTCTTCTGCAAGAAGACGTAATCAGTGGGCCAAAGTATTGAATTTTATTGTCTAGTGGAAAACCCTTATTTCCAGAGGAAAGGTGCGATGCATCTGCAGCCACCTCCATGGAGTCACCCAGCTTTAGTGCCAGGAGAATGTTCGTCTGGTGCCACCGCCTCATTTTATAGATGAAGAACGAGGTGCTTTTCCGGTGTAGTTCCAGACAGACAAAATGTCAACAATAGCAGGTTGAGGGCTTTGGCCATTTAAGGATTGTAAAAGCAGAATATGGAGAAATTTTGGTGGCGAACCCTCCGTAGAAAGCCAGCCGAACCTGAGGTCTTGTGGCTGTTCTCAGGCCAGCACGGTGACACGGGGTGCAGATCAGCCCCAGGCAGGACGTGGACGTGCCCCTGAGCGGAAAACGCTCTCTCGCAGATTCTCTTTTGCAGCAGATGTTTATAGTCCGGTTTTTGGGATCCATGGCAGTTAAAACAGACACCACTACTGAAGTGATTTATGAAGCGATGAGACAGGTGCTGGCAGCCCGGGCTATTCATAACATCTTCCGTATGACAGAGTCCCATCTGATGATCACCAGTCAGACTCTGAGGTACGTTGTTTCACTTTCTAGACTTTTCTTAGCGCTTCATCTGATTCCCCTTTAAGGCACATTCACCCATCTAGAATATTTGATTGGATTAAGATGCTGCTCTGGTTTCTGCCCTGTTCCTTTTTACGTTTCAGCTTTGTAAGACGTATTAGAACGTGCTCTCTTAAAGACAAGAACTGATACCTTGAGATATGTAGTGGTGAGTGAATCCTGTTCATAAGGTTGCCATCACTCGAGAGTTAGTCTGTATCTCAGAGTTTGAAAATGGAAGTTGTTTTTCTTTTTCATTTCTGAGAGGACTATTTATAAAAATTAACAACAGTGAAAACAGGACTTGAACCTGCCTGAGACCACAAGGAAAATCTGATTATTTGTTGGCCTGAAAATAAAGAAGTCAGGCAGTGTTAACTACATGACTAGGGGGGTTCAGGTAGTAAGATCTGATGAATAAAAAAAGTGGCAAACAGCTGCCGAGCCATGATTAGCATAGGCTTTATTGAGTGGCCCTGTCTAGTACCGTAGCTACATGTGGCACCTGAAATATAACTAGTCTGACTGAGATGTATGGTCAGTGTAGAATACCTACCAATCTTGGATCTCATATGACCCTTCTCCCAATCAGGAATGCAAAATATCTCTGATTTTACATTACATGTCTAATTTTATATTACGTCTCCCAGTCAAGAATACAAAATACCTCTAATTTTATATTTTAGACCCATTAAGTAGGTATATTAAAATAATTTCACCTGTTTCATTTTTTTTGTGACTGCTAGAAAAATTTACTTTATGTGTGAGGCTTACATTATTTATCTGTAGGACAGCAGCACTGTGTTAGAGCCAAAATGTCTAGGTTTATTCCTGACTCTGGCATTTATTAGTTGTATGACCATGACCGTGGGCAAGTTATTTAACCTCTCTGCCTCGATTTCTCAGCTATAATATGAAAATAACTTTATCCACACCCCATAGTGTTGTGATAATGAGTTAATACATGTAAAACATTTACAACTGTGACCTGTACACAGCTTCAAAAATCAGAGTATCATTTCTTCCATTCGTTAAAATAAGTCCTTTTCTTTTACTTATAAACCTTATACTAGAATTAGGTTTTTATGAATAAGAGTTTATATTTATTAAAGGTTTCTCCAAGTATGTCCTGGACCTTTTATAGGAATTGGCTCATTATTCTTATCTCCACCAAAAGGTTAAATATACGTAAGAACACTGTGAAAAACTAATGCATAAAAAAACTGTCAAAATAAGGGCAAAGACATCCCACAGAATGGGAATAAGTATTTGCAAATTATATCTAATAAAGGTCTAATATCCAAAATATACAAAGAAATCTTATAAACCAACAGAAAGACAAAGCCACCTAAGAAATGGATGGACTTAAGCAGGTATTTCCCCAAAGATGTCCAAATGGCCAACATGTACATGAAAAGATTCTCAGCCATTTGTCATAAAGGGAATTCAAATCAATCCACAGTGAGATACCGCATCACACCACTAGGATGACTTTTTTCAAGGAAAATAAGTGTCAGCAAGGTTCAGCAAAGGCAGAAACCAGGGCACGTGCTCCCTTCAGATGCTCACTTGGCGCTGTCTCACCTCGCCCTCAACCAGGCTTTGTATTTCCGTATTTGGAGGGAACTTGTGTGATTTCACTCTCAGCTTCTATAAACTTTTCTAAGTTTATTCAAGATTTGTGATATAACGAATCTCTTAAAATTTCAGGTTAATAGATCCTCAGACTCAAGTATCAAGGGCCAGTGTAAGTATCCTCATTCATGCTCATTTTAGTGATTACTTCTTCATTCACCTTTATAACTGTCTTAAACAGAGTAGGCACTTTTATAAGTTTTATTTACCAAATTAAATGACTTTCATAGTGTAATTTTGTCCTTTTTCCATAGAGAATGTTCTTGTCTAATTTGTTTATTGTGTGGTATTCAGTGTGTTTCTTATTTTTTCCAGTTCGAGCTCACCAGTGTCACCCAGTTTGCTGCTCATCAAGAAAACAAGAGACTGGTTGGCTTTGTGGTCCGCGTGCCCGAATCCACAGGCGGAGAGTCTCTGAGCACGTACATTTTTGAAAGCAACTCAGAAGGCGAAAAGGTCTTATTTTTTTTCATCTTAAGATTCCATAATATCTCAGTGCAAAGAGATGTATTCAAAGGTGTTTTTTGTACCACTCCTCTGGATGCTTAGTTGACCATTCTGCAAGTCCCTGTTGAGGGTTTAGATAATACCCCTAGGAAGACCCCACTGAAAGAAATCTGGAGTGAAATTTCCCCATGGGAATACATATCAACCAAATTAGAGTGAATGAAGAACTTTAATGGTGAGATGTAATTGTTTAGTAGTGTTTTCAGGAAATGTTAAAAGCAGTTCCCCTCAAAGCTGTTCTTTTGTAAAAGAATTAAAGCAAAAGTTACAGTGGAGAAAAAGTTTTAGCAAACCAAGAAAGCAGACATCAAGAAAGTACATCTAAACTGTTCTCGTTTACTATGAAAAACTTTGTGACAGTATTTGCTACTTAAAATTAATCAACCCTTTTAGCAAGTATCCGTTTGCTAAATATGGTTTAAAAAAAAAAAAAAAAGGGAACAAGTATCCCGTTAAGAATTTTAAACACTGGAATAACTTCAGTTTCCACTTACCTGCATGTTTTTGTACACACTAACTGGCAATAGGAGACCAGGACAGGTGGACATTCACCTTCAGAGCCCCGGGTGATACGTCTCCTACAGCCAGCCAGGTCCTCTGTCCCCACGTTGATGTGAGCAGACAGTGACCTCACTGTACCTGCATAATCGATATTTTTTTCTAAAATTCTTTATCCTTTTTTACCTTTGCCAAACACCACTTTTCTTGTCTTTTGCAGATATGTTATGCTATTAATCTGGGGAAAGAAATCATTGAGGTTCAGAAGGTAAGGTACATTTTTGTGCTGGTGCTGGTTTAACAGCTGCTCCAAAGATACCTACACATATTGGGATTTCTCTCAAAAGAGAAACGATGCTTCCTTGGCAGTGTGGCCAAGTTTGGGATTTCCTGTTAAGCATTATGACCACATTTTTGATCAGCTAGTTCCACAGTCACTGCTAACACGTGGAGTTTTTAATATACGTCACTGCTACAGCTCTTGCTTTATCTTTTTTTGTTTTGGCTACTTTTTTAGATTTCCTGTCTTTCAAATTGAGATGGTACAAACTTAAGTATGTGCTCAGACCTTTCCTATCCTTCAGCAGCTTAGGATCCTCCATTCACCCAACAAGTTTCCAGGAGCCAGATTTGTATGGAGTTGTAGCAGTGAGCAAGACAGATACAGTTCCTGCCCCAGGGGGCTCTGCAGAGTTCTGCATTGTCTAGTAAAACTTTCTGTAGTGATGGAAAATATGCAGATCGAATGTGGCTAGTGTGACTGAGGAACTGGATTTTTAAATTTAATTAAATTTAAATAGTAAAAAGCAGCTAGTGGGTACCGTATCAGCATGTTTCTTGTCTGCGAGGGAGGGCAGGAGGACCAAGGACTGAGACTGACATATGTGAAGTAATGACAAGCGCTGCAAGTCAGTATTTTGTTACAGACCAGGGCTTGGCAGACCTTTCTATAAAGGGCCAGATCGTCAATCTTTGGCCTTACCATCTCTGTGACTCAACTCTGCTGTTAACACAAATGCAGCCACAGATAGTATGCACATGCATGGGCAGGGCAGTGTTCCAATAAAACATTTACAGAAACAAGCAGTGAGCCAAATGCCCATAGTTTGCCAACTCTTAGTATAGATTAAAAAAGACAGGTGTTTAAAGACACAAGGCAAAGGTGTATTGCGAAGGAAGTTCCTCTCTGGATGCTTTCCGGGAAGATGATTATGATTTGGCTATGGCAATGATATTTTGGCTGAGGGGAAAACCTAGGCCTAGATTCTAGGAGTAATGCAATTGAGTGTTTTCCAGAGAAACAGAGACCCACCTGAAGGCATACATAGACAGGTAGGAATGTGGCTAGATACCAGAACGTAATGAAAGCCAAGCTAAAGGGGTTTTAAGTGCATTTTAAGCGTTTCCTTTCTCCTTCTTAAACTTTCCTAACTTCAGGATCCGGAAGCATTGGCTCAATTAATGCTGTCCATACCACTAACCAATGATGGAAAATATGTACTATTAAACGATCAACCAGATGACAGTGACGGAAATCCAAGTGAAAATAGAGGCGCAGAATCTGAAGCCTAACTCTCTTGCGCCTTTGGGGGAAGAGCACCCAGGAAGGAGAGCTACCTCCTTAAGGGTTTTCAACTTCTCTGATATACAGGCACACGACCTGGTTTCAGAACGCTGACAGTCACTTGTGGAATGTACTCTCAATGCCTTGGTACAGAGACTTGGGAGGGAAACAGTAAGAAATGGTTGACAACATTCCTACCCATCTACAAATGTTAATTTAGGTGCTTTGTGGTAAGTCTTTTCTTAGATTGTTATTGTTCAGCACTCAAAATGAAAGTTATGAGAAAATGCAGTGTTCACTTTATTCGAATGTCATCTTTTTAGTTTCCAGTATCCTTTTTTTAAAATGGTAAAAGCCTAGATTGATAAACACTAAATATTTCCTATTAATATAATCTATTTTTGTATTTTACTTAATAAGCTTTAAGTGCCTGTCATTCTGAAAATTGTATTTATAATCAAGCTTGTCTCATAATTGGACCTAATAGCATTAATTTGTGCAGTTAGGTGACGAGCCCTGCTTTGAGGCCCGAACACTAGCAGAAATGCAGGTCTAGTTTTGATAAATGCCCTAGACATGCAGTAAAAAGACTAGCAGAGGAGTACGACAAAAGATGTTTAATTTTACATTACACAGAAGTGGAACCTTAATGAACCAGCATTAAGAAGTTTACAGTCCTTTAGATATTACTGTTTTTAGTGGTGGATCACTGTGGACAGGGTATAGCTCTACCAGGTCCTGTTTCTTCTGAGCCAGACCCTCCTCAAGGAAGGGACCAGTTAATTTTAAGTCACTTGAAGCACAGCTGGTCATGGGGCTTGGTATAAAGTTTCTATTTCCACCCCTGACATAATTCAGTTCCTGGCAACTCAGCCCAATCCACCATTCCTTCTGACCCGGAAATAAGTATAATGAATTGGTACAGTGTGTTTAATTATAACCAGGTTCAACAGAATATCATTGTCTTTGTAATGAATTAACCTAGCAGTAAATGCTAGCAAATAAAATCTGTCATTCTGTTTCTTTTGCTTTCTGTGGTTATTTTCTAGAATATCCTTGGAAGAAAACTAAAGTCAGTTCTGTAGCTTTAACAGTTAATTTCCAAAAAAATTAGGGCATGATGAAATCACAACAGAGGGGGATGATAATCGAAAAACCTGTATTCAATGTTAGTGGAATAATGGGATCTCAATACCAGGTTTTAAAAGGTGTTTTTAAAATGGTAGATTAATAAAACAACTTTTTGCAACCTCAAATTAGGTTGTTATGCAGGGTCCCCCGAGGAATCCATGTTTATAGTGCATACACCACCATGGTGGGCTGGTCTGAGCCAACATGAGATGATACACAAAAAATTATGAGTTCAGTGCTAACTAATGCCTCACAGATTTGCAGAGCATAATTAGATCAGGAATTCTCTGCTAGGCTATAAGAGCCACGGTCCCCTGGATCTCTTTTTCTCACTTAGATCTGTTCAGGGTGGGAGGGGAAGAATCTCAAGACATGAACAATATTGTTGGAAACTAAAATCTTTTAAAAATTAAAAATTAAGAATGTGTGGCTTAACTATGCCACAAAGCATGTAAATCATAAAACAAAGACAAATTCAATACATTCAAACTAACTTCACAAAAACAGCAATGAAAAAATTAACTGAGCATATTAACAAGCACACGACAAAAAATTACTATGCAGACTATATAAAATATTCCCATAATTAAAAGATAAACTGAAAAAAAAAGTCATGAAGGCATTTCATAGAAAAAGAGTTCTTAAAGAGAAATCTGTTCCGTTTCATATACTCAAGGAAATGCAAATTAAAACCACACTGCCATATTATAATATCCACTAGACTGCAGAAATTCACCTGCTGGAGGGCTGGAGCAATGGGGAATCTCATCCATGCGTGGATGGGAGTGAGTTTGGCGTTCTTTCTAGTGAACTTGCAAACGACCCGGACCCTACCACTAGCAGATTCATTTGTGGGTACACATCCTAGAGGAACTCAACACACGTACCCAGGCACGTACAGTGACGATTACAGTATCCCAAATCTGGAAATAACCCAAATGTCATCAACAGAATAGACAAAATATCTATTCACATAACAGAATACTAGAGAAGTAAAACTAAATGAACGTTAACTATATATATCAACAAATGAATTTCAAAAATAATGAATTAAAGCCATATTAGCATATAGTAAAAATCCATTTATTATTAACTTTTAAAAACATGCAAAAATATTCAAAAAACCATGTTGTAATGCTAGAGGAAAGCAAGAAAGAGGCACCGACATTCTGCACTGTAGCTTCCCTTGGGAAAGGGAGCTGGGATCTGAGGGGGAGCAAGGGGAGCGCGCGTCTGAGACGGTCGTAATAGGCTCTCAGCCTACGGCTACCCTAGTTACTATTTTTATTCTCCACACAGTACATACATGTGCACTCCTGCATGTGTCATGTATTTTAGAATAATTTTTAAGTTTAGAAACTGTAGGTGACTTACCCTTTCTCTCAACTTACTGTGCATTAGTACATATGAAAGCTCCGAAAAATTAACATGTGCCATGTAAAAGAAAGGTGGGATGGGAACCAGGACCTTTTTTAGCCAGCTATCCTCACCAATTTTCATTTCCCAGCGCTGCCCTGATTGGTTAGCGCCTGTCAGACTGCCTTCTTTAGGGAAGTGCGGGACCTGCCTTACATTGTCTCTGTGCGTAGCTATTTAAAAAGGAATCATTTATATGAGACCCACTTGGAGTCAAATTCAGGCTGTTGATCTTCAAACTTTTCCACCTAAAAGAGCAAGAACAGTACCAGCTGACGATTATATGCCAAGTGCACTGCTGCCTATGAGAGTGATCGTAATAGCTAATATTTACAGCAGTCACTGTTCCTAATGCATGAAGTGCTTTGCACAAGTTAATCCGATCACCCATCCATCAGCCACACGTCGTTCTCTCTGTTGTGCAGAAGTGTAGCACAGAGGTGTTAAGCAGCAAACCAAGATTCAAACCCACCAAGGCATGACTCCAGTCTATGCTGCTAACCACTATGTGATATATACATACACGTAGTTATTATATACACACACATACAGGTATGTACATACATACACACATATGTATCACAGATAACCAGAAACGAAGCATCAAACATCAAAAAGAGTAAAATACCTAGGAATGAATTTAACCCAGGATGTGAAAGACCTGTATGTTATCGAAAACTAAATGGAAAGATATTCCGTGCTCATAGATTGGAAGAATATTGTTAAAATGTCCACAGTACAAAAGCAACTCATAGATTCAATGCAATCCCTATCAAAATTCCAATGGCAATTTTCATAGAAATATTACAAACAATCATAAAATTTGTATGGAACCATAAATAACCCCAAACAGCCAAAGCAACCCTGAGAAGAACAAACCTGGAAGAAATCACACTCCCTGATTTCAGACTATGTTACAAAGCTACAGCATTAAAACAGCATGGTATTGGCATAAAGACACAGATCAATAGGACAGAACAGATGAAACTACACATATATGGACAACATACAACAAAGGAGCCAATAATATACAATGGGAAAGGATAGTCTCATCCATAAATGGTCAGGAAAACTGGACCACTATCTTATACACACAAAAATTAACTCAAAATGGATTAAAGACTTGAAAATAAGACCTGAAACCATAAATTTAGAAGAAAACATAGGCAGTAATCTCCTTAATAGAGGTCTTGGTGATGATTTTTCTAAATCTGACCAAAAGCAAAAGAAACAAAAGCAAAAACAAGTAGGGCTACATCCAACTAAAAAGATTCTGCACAGCAAAGGCAACTATCGACAAAGTTAAAGGCAACCTACTGAATGGGAGAAAATATCTGCAAATCATATAGCTGATTAAGGGGCCACTGATACCCATAATATACCTCCACAACTCAGCAGTAAAACAATCTGACTGAAAAATGGGCAACAGGTATATGAAAAAATGCTCTACAGCATTAATCATCAGAGAAATGAAAATCAAAACCACATTTCACACCTGTCAGAATGGCTATCATCAAAAAATCAAAAAATAACTTGGCAAGAATGTGGAGCAAAGAGACCCCTGTTGGTGGAGAGGTAAGATGGTGCAGCCACTGTGGAAAACGGTATGGAAATTCCTCAAAAAATTACAGAACCGCTATATGATCCAGCAATCTCACTTCTGGGTATGGGTATTTACTCAAAACCTGATTAGAAAAAGATATATGCAACCCCATGTTCACTGCAGCATTATTTCCAAGAGCCAAGAAATGGAAACGACCAACATGTGCAATAATGAATGGACAGAAAAACTGGTAAATCTATACGGCGGACTGTTAGCCATGAAACAGAACAAGATCTTGCTATTCGCAACAACATGGATGGACCTCGAGGGCATTATGCTAAGTGAAATAAGTCAAAAAGAAAAACAAATACCATATGATCTCTCTGGTATTTAGAATCTAAAAAGTAAACAGTAAAAAAACCAAGCTCATAGAACAGACTGGTGCTTGCCAGGGGTGGGAGTAATGCATGCACTAGTTTTGTTTTTGTTTTTAGTTTAAAGAAACTGAGTTTTTAAAAATTTGATCTAGATAGGTGCTTCTGATTACACAAGTATTAACTTTTCCCCCTCACTTTAATGATGAGAGCATTACTACCGAATTTCACTACACACAGATCTTAATATGTTATAGAAAGTACAGTCCTTAAAGATCCCAGAATTATGGCATCAGATCTACACTGATCAGACGATAAATTTCATCTACTTTCCTATGTCCCCACTAATGAGAACTGGAGCTATCAAGTAAACCTGGTGCTAAAGAAGAGCCAGGCTATTAAAATAGAAGAAAACATCCACAAACGTACCCCATGGGCTTTTTAAATACTATATATAAGAACGTTTTGTATAAACTAAACTCTAACTGCCATCACCATATGAGTTTACTGGATAGTCCTATGGCTTCACTTTAGCTCTACAGATTCCACTTATTCTGGGTTCCTTTTTAACTGAAATCTTTGACGATCTGTTAAAATTGTTCCTAACATCTAAAAACCTTTGTTTAAAAACAACTGACATGTTATTAAAACTCCCTTAAGAAAAGGAATATCATCAGTCTAAAACTGCAACCTTAGCAGGAAAAAGAATTTCAATTATTAAAGTCTTCCTTGTATCTTCTAGCCAACCAGCATAAAAGAAAAACATGATGATGTATGTGATGGTATTACATTTACTACCTCAGAAAAGGAGCAGCATTCCGACCTCGACAAGGATGATTTCTCCCGTTATTTAAAAGGCTAATGTCTCATCTCCAGTGTAATATTGTTTCAGTTCAACTTGATTGCAAATGGCACTACAGTTATTTCCAACATTAAATACTGCAAACTAATGATCCTTTCCCAGGATTAGGATTTAAATATTCATGTGGCTTTTACATGAAAACAGCAAGCAATAGAAAGATCAAGAATGTACAAAGGAAAAAAACCAAAAATCTTCACTTGAGATATATCCAGGGGAGCCAATACCGATTTTATACTTGAAATTTGTGCCTATGTGCATGCAAGTATTTTTTTAAAGATAAATTCCATATATTTCATGAGATTAGAGGAACTTCAAAAAGGTTAATGTTAGCTACTGATTTAAGATATTCAATTATGAACATAAACATCCAGGGGAAGTAAATTTTTGAAATTGTATTTATTAATGTTTTATTATACATATTATATTCTATTAGAATTGAGGAAGGGGAAGCCCCACCTAAGTGAGGTAACAAACTTGCCATCTTTTACAAAATTTAATTAGAACTGACATGTTATGGTTAGTCCTTAATTCCTGAGAATTTGAACATTAAGTTTTCTGTGAATTTACAATGAAAGCTCACACTAACTTTACAGTATGTCTGAAAAAAATGAAAATATTAACAATATGTTAACATGAACCATCATCCAAATGTGTGTATTAACTTAGGTAGGAAACACTCAAGCCCTGTTAATCCGCACTTCAATAACATTTAAATGCTTAATCTTTGTTCAGAAATTTTATTTCAAATATGTGAACTTATTATACTTTATCCAGACTGCAGTGGACATTATTTTCAACTAAAGGCAAAAAAATAACCTGTCACTTTCTTCTCAATTGTAGGTATCCATAGAGTTAGCATGTGAAGTCTGTGTAGTATTGATAATGACAGACATCTGATTTTCTTCTAATTATAATTTCTATCCTTTTAAAAAGAGATGATTTTAGGGAAGTTAGAGAAGAAAAACAGAAAAGCAATACTGTTTGCTATGAAATGGTGATAAATTTGATATAATCCAATGCAAGATCATTACTATAAACACTCACAATAATGAAAATATAAATTATTAATTATGCAGCATGCTTTAGGGCCATTTCTACAGTTAGTATGAATTATAAATATTAAATGCCTTTAATCCAGTCATTGTCTGTAATTTGGTAAGTCATGTTTATATAACCAAAAACAAAAACAAACAAACAAAAAAACCACAGTTCCTACCTATTCTGTTTCTTCTGACTTTTAACAGTGAAAGCGTTTATCTTGGGCTGGGAAAAGGACCCTGACTGTAACCATGAATACAGGGCATTATATACCTGTTCCAAAAGCTGGATGGAAATCAAACAACAATGTTAGAATTACTTGCAGGACTTACCCAAAGAAATGCTTAATAGGCAAGTGCAATGGAAAATCAAATTATTTCCCAAAATGATGTTAATACTACATGTAAAGTTTCAAACTTAGTTTTCATTGTAAAAGTATCACTGTATTATATATTAAAAGATGATAGCCATGATTAACCATTTAACTATTAACTGACAATCTTTACAAAAAATAAAGCTAGCAGCTTGCTGGGAACTAAATTTACTCGAAATCTTTCTATGCTTTATAAAGCAGTAAATGATTTAATTCATTAGCACTTTATTCTCACAGTGGTAAATTTTTAAAAGCCTGCACAGTGCTTAATATGATGACTTAGATTATACTTGGTTTAAATAAAAAGTCTGCCCAAACCATCACCAAGATTTCGATTCAACCTCATGAGGAAGAAACCTGAGTCTGGTTGTAGAAATAAGAATTCATTCAGTTTTCCTCTGATATCATACATAGGGCCTTCAACCAAAAGTGAAGCTTCAAGTAGGACTCTATGGCTTTATCTGAATTTTCTTTCATCTCGTGTATTAAGTAAATCTTAAATTTAAAGCAGTTGTAGATTAAATGTTCTCAAAACGATGTAAACTAGTTATAAAATATCTCACCAAGGACATCAGCAGCTCGTGAGTCACAAGAAATTAACAATGAATGTTTATACTATACATAAAGGGTACATAACACGCTTGTGCCTCACCTCTAGTATCAAAACCGTCTTCATACATTCTTTTTATGAGAACATTGATACGATGCTCCATTAATTTTAGGCTCAATTCCTTTTGTTTAAACATGTATTTACTGGCTGTACATAGTATATGCATTGAATTCCCAATGACTGGACAAATATGGATCAAAGACCTATGCAAATACAAATTATAAACATTCATGTAGATTACAAGAGATCTGAGGTGGCAGTTTAGGAGTTTGGATTGGCCCTTCTATAAATTCACTTCAAATAACTGTTTCTAGGCACATCTTCTAGCCTGAAGTCCAGGCAAAAATACAGCTTTAAAATCTCATTCTCAATCTTTGAAAAGTAGAGCCTTTGGACAAAGAATGGACTTAGCTTTAGAGCACTGCCTTAAAAGAGCTGTAACATCTAAACATTTCCCAGGGATGTGGCCCAGGAAACACTTCGTCATTAGCTTACTAATGTCCATGTCACTGGCAATAGCACTGACACAATTCTGATGATTTCATAGGGACACTGCATACCGTCAACATCATTTGACAACAGGATCTGCAGGAACAGTGTGGTCGGACAGGTCTCCACTGTTCGTCGTAGTCTCTTCTAGAAGCATACGTGAAAATAACATTGGACATATTTATGTTCATTTTAAAAAATGAATTGAGAATAAAATTCAGAAGAGCTGTGTTGCTCAATTTCAAATTAAGAAAATGTTTCATCTACTAATATCTCTCTAACATTAATCACAAATTGTATCTAGGTTACCTCAATTTTTGAAAAATCTAGGCTAAATATTGCAAATATAACCTTTTGACTGGTTCTTAATGAAGGTACAGATTTGTGAGAGATCAGAACAGCGTCCAGGGCACGCTCCCCATAGCTGGGGCAAGAAACCACTCTTACAGTGCATGCTGGTACTGAGAAACGTGGCAGCAAATCCACATGTAAAATTGTCCAGAATGAATAGCTTTCCATTTGTATTTGTAATTTATTTTTAAAAGTAGCTTTTATTAAGATTATGATAAAATGAATTCTTTTTGTGCAAATTCACATGCACATATTTAAATAAGACAAAAACTATCTGACTCAAGGATCCAGCAACTCGGACTACATCTCTAAATGCCTTTAGCTAGAATCCTAAAACACAACAATCAGGGCATTTGAGTGATATACAGCAACCAGAATCCTAGAGAGCTCCTTAAACGGAACAAAGTCCAAAAGCAAGGTACTCCACGAGCCTGAAAGGTTTGTGTTAATGCTTTAGGGTTTTAAAGTAAACATCCAACTGCATACTGTGCCCAGCCCCCTGGGGCTGGAGACAAGGTTCTGGCACAGGAAAAGCCTGAGCAGAACCTAAATGATAACTGAGTTTCTCCCTAATTTACATTATACTGACTCAAATTCTTCCAAATGGCTTTGCTAGATATTATCTTAGCCTTGAAAATGAACCCAAACATAATTTTTTCATTTATTAAATACGGAGTATCAGCCTGAAATTTTTCAAGCACACAATCATTATTTACTGAGTCTAGATTCCAAAAATGCCTGCATGTGCTCCTTAATATTTAATTTATGCACTGTTAGTGAATTTTTGATATATCTATCAAACTAAATTACCTGTTAGCATTAAAAATTTTTTTAATTTAACTGACAAAATAAGATTAATAAAAACATTGTATTTTTTGAAATGGTTTATGTTTAGGTTTATTAAATACAAGAAAAAAGAAAAAAGAGTGAACAAGAAAACTGCAACTCAGTTGCTATAACTAGTTTTGAGCTTCCAAGCAAAGAGAGAAACCTAAGTTACCTAATTTTCATGACAGAAAAAAGGAAGCGTACGTTCCTCAGAGAGGACAATTGTTCCTAAACTTCAAATCTGAGAGAAGTGTATCATGGGGGCTCCTAAAGTATGAAACACTGAGCAGCGTTCTTAAACACTGAAATATGTAAATACTTTCCCACCATCCTACATAGAATACAATGGACAGAATCCTTTCCTTAATGACACAAGTCCACTGATATGACTGTGGGTTATTACGGCTACACTACACTCTGACTCTTCAAGGCTGGGCTACAGGGGGAGAGGGAGCTGTTCCTATGTCACTAAACTATTCTATACCTTCTTAATCACCTGCCCCATCTCATCTCATTAGGTCAGTGCCTCAGCAGCAACTCTGCCTTCAGCAACATTATTAATGCTCCTCCTCTAAACTGTCCCTTCTTACCTGACACAGGTTGAGGGGTGAAAGAAAATACACTGAGCTTGTTAACTTTATTTAAATTAAGAGTAGATGAAGGAAACCGCATAGTTACCTCAGAATGAAACACATAACCTATGTATCTTTCTTTTCAATTTCACAAAAGATCCACGTAGACTATTTTTGAAAGACGTTTCTCTTCTATATTATTTTTCAAAAGGAAAAGGAAGCTGGGAGTCTGACCAGATAAAATGAGGGGTTCGTGTCTACTCTCTTAAAGAAAGATTTATTGGTCTTGCCAAATTTAAGCCGCTCACTGACCTTCCTTCTTCTTTTCTTGATTTTCTTCAGCCGCAGTCTTGTCAGCTCTGAAGAAAATTCTTGCACTGCTCAGTGAGAAATAGAGCAATTCAAATTCCTAAGTAAATAAAAAGAATTTAAAATAAAAGCTGAAAATACTTACTGTAGCAGAATATCAAAATTATCATATTTAATGACTTATTATTTCTAAAAAGTTCTAGTGGAAATCATAAATACAGAAACGGAACTAAGTAACCCATCCATTTTAAAGATCTGAGTCAAATGGCTTCCAAATACCATTCATTTTAAAATAGATTATTACCACTATTCATCTCACTCGTTAAAATGGGGGTTTTCGTAAGATTTGTTTGGTTTTTTTTTTCAGATACTGAGAGTAATGAATATCAAAAAGCCAAAGCAGAATTAACTGTTATTCTCCACTAACCTGTAGACACACATCAAGGCGCTTCTGAGTGAGATTCATAGTCTGCAGTAGTTTTTCATCTTGACTAGTTGACTGTACATTCTGTTGCTTAGCAACAGCTCTTATCTCCTTCAGGTACTTCTCTCTAACAGATTGGAACCAGTGAAGAGAGTCAAATTCCTGGTACTGATCCAAAAGCTTCAGAATGTACGCCACACCTGCAGACATTAGCAAAACCAGAAGAAAATTACAATGAGTATAGAAGTTGTGTTCTACTCCACCAATAATTCCTAACATTAAGCTAACCATTTTTAATGATCCTCTCTTAAATTAGTTTTACAACATAAATAAGTCTAGCAACATGATTTAATTCTCCCTTAAAAAAAAAAGATGTGAAAGTATAAAGGAGGAAAAAGCAGCAAGAAGAAAAAAGAAATAACATGGCTATGAAACATCGCCTGGAGGTAACATAGTTTACAAGGGCGGGGAAAAAATTTCACTGCTGAACAGACAGCAATGGAGGAAGCTACAGAGAAATCAGGGAAACTATAAAATGCTAAGACTGTAAAACAAAACTTAAATAAAGGTCCAACTAGCCTAAGTGATTAGCAATACCATATACCAAGGGGGCAAGAGAATGATGATAGTTATAAATTATGAAAAACAAGTATCAGATGACCCAGCTAAAAAGTAAACACGACTTGTGAAAAACAGATCTACAAACAGAAAAACAAACCTATCCTTAAGCAAATCTCTCTAAAAAACCATTATAAGATGAATATAAAATTAATGGGAAAACAATTCCATTAAGCTTACCCATCGCAAAGCCATCATCAGTAAAAGCAGCTCCTATTTTATTTTTTTTATTCAATTTCTCCTTGCAACTAATGGAATGCTCTACAAAGTTGAGGGTCTAAAAAGATATAATGACATGTTAGAGAAACAACTGTGCTAAAAAATCTTGAGAACTTAAGTTCCTAAAACAGAGATTTCAAAAATTACAAATAGGATCTCCTTAGTTCCTGTCATTTTGATTTGAAACATTTGCCTTATATAGCCTCTTGGTGAGGTTACAACCTGAACATGTCATATTTATCTTAGTGGCTCGTCTTTCAAAGTCCTTTAAATTTTGAGCACTGCCCCTTCAGTCATTACCCAAGCACAGTGCCTTTACAGAGCTGTCATAAAATATGCACACTTTACACAAAGGACTCTGAGGTGTGAGTTTATAACTCGACCAAAGTTGTACTCTAAGTGAAATTTGGATTCAGAAAAGTAGGCCTGGTTTACCTCAAATCATAAGCGCTCTTAAGCATGGCAGTCCTTACTTTTACCCACCCAAGTCATGCTAAAACTCTACTTCTTATCATATGCTTGGTTTAAAGGATTAGTAATCATTTGGATAAGAATGACCCAAAAAAGTGCTAAAATTCAGCTCCTCCAAAATGCCTAATCATATTTATTCAACAAAAATTACGATAAAAAAAAAGAACACCATCGAGTTCTCTGCAGTGACAGACATGCTATATATCTGCACTGTCCAATACA
The DNA here is from genome assembly GCA_003508835.1 of Eonycteris spelaea. Lineage (NCBI taxonomy): Eukaryota > Metazoa > Chordata > Mammalia > Chiroptera > Pteropodidae > Eonycteris > Eonycteris spelaea. The sequence continues at coordinate 6,260,810 of PUFA01000023.1, forward strand.
GTAAGCCACCAGCCACAGAAGGCCCATGAGCACTTGAAATGTGGCTCATAAAACTGAGGAACTGGATTTTTAAAAATTTAAACTAATTTAAAGTAGCCACTTATAAGCTACATATGGATAGCACAATCTAGAGGGGTAGAGCCCTGTTTAAAAATTATGATACAGTGTGATAAATATTATAATAGCTTACACTAGAAACAACATACGAAGTTTCACTTTATTGCTGCAAAACGATTTCTGACAATTAATTTTGTATCTGTGAAACCTTTATCAACTGTTATCTCATTTATGTTTGTCTTTTTTTATGGAATCAGATCATCAACTCAAGTTCTAAAATTCTTTGTAGTGCTCTTAAGCTGCCTTGTTTGCTCCATCACTAACTGAAGTCTGATAGGTGCCCTATAAAACTCCATTCTTCCCCAAATTCACACGTGGTTCCCCACTGCTGTTTACTAAGGCTTGAGTATATTGCCCTTCGAATCAAAGAAATGTGGTGAGAACTCACCCTAAGGTAACTAAACTGTTATCAAAGTATAATTAAGACTTCGATTCACCTCTAGTGAAAAGATAATGCTTATTAGATGAATATGGACATTTTTGCTACATCACAGTTATAATTTTATGATAAAGCACTAACAACAAATGTATAAAAAATGAAGAAGAAAAAGCTGTCAATAGACCATCAGCTACTTTCAATGGATAATGACTATAATATGTAAGAAGATGTGCTAATACAGGCAGCAACATGAAGCTATTACTCTCGATCAAAGTTAGATGTAATTGAAAGCTAGATCTGCTCCATGATATTTAGATTTTATACCTATCCATTTAAAAATCAGTTTTATATAAAAACCTTTAGGGAAAAATAACTCTTATAGCTAATATATACTTCTCTAATCTCTTAACTCCATTTTCTCCACTGTGACAATTGTTTTTATAATGCAGTTTTGGGTAACTTGAGCTATTTTTGATGGAAACTACAGAATTAGAGTACAACACACTATATGAGAAAGCACTAAAAATTTAGTCTAGATGTTAATATTTACTACTCAATAGAGAGAAGCTGTCCTCTTAATTTGTTGAGATATGTTAGAAATAACTATATGTTATAACATGATGTGATTAAAGTTAGTCTATATTAATCACTTAAAATGATTATGTGGTATAATTCAGCCCCAAAATTATACATATGAAATGGTGTACACACAAGTAATTTAAATCACACTAGGTTTCTCTGGCAGTTATTAACAAATAAGGATTTATCTAACTCTAAGTCTCATTCTGCATACCTAATAAGTAAAAATTCTAGGCTACACTGAGATCACGGTTAGTTTTATGTACAACCAGATATATAGTAACACAATATGTGTGCATGCCCTACTACGAAAAAATTATATTAATTCTTCTTAAAAATTCCCTTTGGATACCAAAAATACTCACCAGAGGGGGAACAATGATATAGAAATTTCGGAGATGAATATTCTTTGGCCTTCGAAATTCTGGCAAAAACATCTACGAGCATTTTGAAATACTCTGTGCCTTCAGCAGAATTTCGTGTGTGATCACTGAGACTGAGTCCAAATGCCTAAAATACAAAAAAATTATTTACTTGACTCTTTTCTCAAAGAAAATGTGGCTTTTTAAATCCATCTCTCATCAGCTTAGTTGAGAGCACTCAAAAGTATGAAACATATAAAACATTTCTAAGCAACTTTCCTTCCAGTTCAGAATGAACTCATTTTCTTAATGACAGAAGCTGATCAATATTGTTTAATCAACTTAGTCTCTAAAAGAGAATATGTAGGGCATCTTAGCATTTAACAGTTTTGTATTTCTTCTGCCTACAAGGAGCTCTGAACTCCATTTCATTATCAATAAATTCATCTTCAATCTCACTAATGCTTCTTCCACACCTTCTCACCTCAAATGAAACCTGGGTTTGAGAACTTGACATCCCACAAAACCTTCAGAAACATTAGCTTTTTTTCTCCTGCTTCCCTCAGGTATAGCTACTACCATTTTCAAATTATTACTTCCCTACTTATATTCAACACTCAATCACTCCCTCCCGAAAGCAGGTCTACGAAGCTACTAACCACTGCCCTACGTTGGCCTCAGATTGTGATACCTGCTTCAGTTTTCCTCCACCTCTGTGGAAGAGGCACCGTCTACTGCGATCACTGATTCATTCTCATAACCCCACGATTCCTTAACTACACCTGCCATGAACTTCCCTTCACTTGATGTCATACATTCCTTGCCCAAATCTGGAGACAATGTCCCACTCTGACTCCCTTGCACTGCTTCAAAATAGTTTTTAGAGGTTTTCAATTTTGAAATGAATAATGTCACTTAATAAGAGATAATGATCTGATTTTCTTTGATACACAAGCCACAAACTAATTTAATCACTTCATGACATGATTTCAAACAGCTTATTAATTGTACATGGCCTCTTTAATTTGGCAAAGAACTAAGTTATTCATTTCAGAGCAATTTTTCTGTGTTGCGCCTTATTATCACAAAAGAACACATGCATTTCCAGTATATTTTTTCATTTAAAAACTTTAAGCCTATTGAAAGTTAAAATATAGTATAATGAACACCTGTATATCCTTCAAGTGGATTCACTATATAACATTTTGCTACATTTTCTTCCTAAAACATTTAAAAGATGCAGACCTCATGTCACTTATTCATAAATAGTATAAATCTATTAAAGAACCAACATATTTTCCTACAAAGCCACAATATACTATTATGTCTCCCCCCCAAATACAGTATTATCTAACATACCTGTTCAAGTTTCTGCAATTATCCCCAAATATCCTTTATAGTTATTTTTCCCTTATCTAGGATATGATTAGAAATCGCCCACTGCATTTGGTTGTCAGGTGTCTTTACTCTCCTCCTCTAGAATAGTTTCCTTGTTTGTCTTTCATGACATGTGACATTTTTTAAGAGTCTAGGCCAGCTGTTTCGTAGAATGCCCCCACATTCTGGATATCGCGATGATTTTCTCATACTAAATTCATAACAAACATTTCTGGCAAGAATACAACACAGGTACTTGCTATTACATTGCATCTGGAGGCCAAGTAATGTCAGTGTGTCCAGTTACTGGTTTGATCACTTGGTTAAGGTGGAGTACAGCAATCTCTCTCCATTGTAAAGAGTTTTCCCCACTTTGTAATTAATAAACAATTTATGAATAAATACTGTTACCCAAAAATATTTTAGAATTCATTGATGATTTTTGTCTTATTTTAAGCATATTACTGGTGATTGCAAAACAGTGATTCCCCCTCCCCAAATTTTCTCATCCCTCCTGTATTTATTAGCTGGCATTCTTCTGCAAAAAGGAACACTCCCTCTGCTCCTCCAACTTTTTTTTATCATCACTATGACATGTGGCTTTTTTTGTTCAATGTATTATAATCAATTTCTACCATTATTCTTTTTGATACTCAAATTATCTCCACTTTCTCCAGGGATGCCCCCTCATGTCTGACTCAATAAACTGGTATAATTATTAATAATAAAACTTAGTTTTCTAAAGAACCCAATTCTGAACACCTCTTTCAAGTTTTGTGTTCCAAAATCACTACTGACTCAAGTCTACAGATCTGCACTACATGATAAGACAGCCATTATAACTTAAATATAAATGAAATAAAATTTTGAATTCAGTTCCCGGTCCCATTAGCCCTATTTCAAGTGTTCAACAGCTACACGTGCTAGTGGCTACTGTCCTGAACGGTGCTGCTCCAGGCTGCACGAATGAAGGACTGTATTCCCGAGAAGTGTTATAAACAAATATTTAAAAAGTAAAAAGAAACAAGTGAATTTTATTAATGAAATGCTTGATATTGTTTATTTGAAATACTCCAAAGTAGTTAAGTACCTTACACGTCAGTACATTTCATTTGGACGAGCCACATTTCCGGTGTTCAACAGCCACACGTGGCGAGCGCTACTATGCTGGACAGCATGTCTAGAAGATTCCCTTTTTAGTGAAGTTGTAAAGATCTCAGAATACTACAGTCTTAAAAAAGCCCTTACATGTCATAAGCTGAAGCCATAACTTGCATAATAAAACCACTGATATATAAGTTTAGATACTACCTCTACTCTTCTCTTTCATAAACATATACTTTTTTAAATCTCCAAATTCGGATTATTCCAAAATTAGATTACCTTGCTGCTTTCAATGTTTCTTCTGCAAGACCTTCTTCTTTTACTAATTCTTCAAAATTAACAATATCTTCAAGATCAGGCACAAATCTACAGAAGAATTTGGGAAGGAATTTATTAAGGCAAGATGATGTGTACAACTGACACATGAAAGTGGGACTCTAGAACTCTAAATTTTTCAACTATATATTTGAAAAGAATTTTGCACTTGTTATACTATTAATATCGCCACTTTAGTTCACAACTTAATTTTACATATTAATAATCCAATTTTAATCCTTAAAACCATGTAATCTTTAGAACCATTCACAAACTGTACTGATAAAATAAATTAACTATAACTTTAAGAGAAATAGATTTTCGAAGACCTGCTATATTTTAAGGAGAAAAAATGAACTAGAATTAATAGTTTTGTCCATATTTTGTATCAAAATATATTATATATATATATCTATAATATTACATTTAAAGTACATAAAAATATTTAATGGGATAAACAAGTTGAAAATTATGTTTGCATCCATACCTAATGGCATTGCTGCTACAATGAAGGCCACCAGATCTTATCATCCGTATGTAGCCCATAGCATTACCTTAAAAACAACACACAGAAAAGGTCAGATATTTATACAAATAATCCTAAATTCTCATAATCAGGAATAGTTATGTACAGTAGTCAGTTACAAGGTGCCCACAGCAAAATATTCTGCTGTATTTTACTTCAGTTCTTGCTCCATAAAGCATATTTGTACACTTTAAAATATAATGTACATATTTACACACATCTGTTAAATCTTTTAAAAATATATGTACCCATTTGATAAAATTAAATGCTGTTTAAAAAAATTACTTTATCAACAATTTTACTCTCATATCGAGAGCCCCCCAGCCTCCCTCCCTCACACGCACAGACGAAAGTGTTATCAAGAAATCTTTATTTCATACCTCCCAAATTTACATCACCAGACTGCACTATTCCTCTAGGCTTTTCTATCCAATGCCTACACCTACATGTCTAAGAAGACATTTTAATTCAGTATGTTCAAGATCTTCACCCTCCCCCCAATTATGTTTCCTATTTCAGAAGCTGAGAATTCCATCCTTCCAGCTGCTCAGGCCAAATGCCTTTGAGTTATCCCTGGCTCCTCTCTCTCACACACTTTTATCAAATCAATGGGCAAAATATGTTGGCTCTGCCTTCAAAGTTTAGCCAGTATTCCCTTTTCACCACCTTCACAACGTAACCAACATCCAGCCACTTGTCACCACCTTCACAACTATCACCCTATTCCAAACCACCACCACTCTTGCCAAGACCACTGCAATATGCAGTGCCTCCTGATTTGCCTACTTCCACCTACACTGCAGCCAGTGGGTCTTTTAAAACTAAGTTGGAGCACATCATTCCTTTCCTGAAAACTACCATGGCTTTCCATCTCCCAATAAAGTCCAAACTGACATCCAAACATAGCCTTGCATGACCTTGGCCCTTGATCCTGCTGTGATATTGTGGCCTACCACCCACATTCCAACCCCTATTTCCCAAAAATGCTAAGCAGACTCAGGGCTTTTGCACTTACTGTCATCTCTGCCTGGTATACTCTTTCCCTCAATATGCACATGGTTTATTCCCTTGTGTTATTTAGGTCCCTGTTCAAATATCACTTCTTTAGAACTTTCTATGAACATCACTGAATAGCACTGCTCAGCTGCATTACACCTCCTTACCCAGCACTTATCACTCATACATTATATATCTTTTTGTGTCTCCCCTAACCAGAATGCAAATCCATGACACGGCTTTTTTCTTCACTGCTCCATCCCTAAAGCCAACATGTTCTGGCACATAGTAGAAATTCAATATATATTGTGCAATCTAGTTGCATTTACCCCATGGGAGAAAGGACAAAAAGGTAAGAAGCAGCTAACATCTCATAAACATTGCAGTAATTGCTTTACATACATTCTCTCATCTGATGTTTTTAACAAGCCTCAAAGTAGGTATCGCTGAAATCTGCTTTAGGACCTATCTCAATATGAAAGATGATGTTAAAAGGTTTCTTTAATATGCATCTTAGAAGAACCAAATATCAGTTTATTTTCTTCAAAACTGTCAGACTAATATCTGACTGATCAAAAGGTGCTGGTGAGAGGCAAGTAAGAGTAACAGTTAAGAGCAAATCTTGGAAGCTGGACTACTTGGTTCAAAGCCAGATTCTGCCACTTTATAGCTGTAAGACCTATATCAAGTTATAAACCTTGTACGTCAAACTCCTCATCTGTTAAACTCTAAAGGGGCAGAGACGTTTATTATATATATCACAGCACCTAGAAACATTTGTTGTACATTTGTTGTCCTCAATAAATATCTATGGAATGAATGAATGAAAATAACACTTCACAGCACTATGAGTTTTATGTTAGACTATATAAGCACGCACAACAGTCCTGACATACAGCGAATGCTCAATGTTAGCGGTGGTGTTGTTAGTTTAGGAGGCAGTTCTGAGGTTCCTTACTCCTCTCAAAATATTTTGCAGACTCAACAAACAGCACATTACAATACTTTATAATCAGAGAAAAAGAATTTATATTTTCTAATAAGAGATAAAAAAAAATGCTGGAGTAAAGCGAAAAGGGTAATATTCCCCAACTGTGGAATGGATCCTGGTGGCATCTTAGGTAAGATTGTTTTTTGTGTATTAGAAGAAAAATGTGTGTTTCGCTGTGTAGTATGCTAGTCATTTGTCTACTAATAATCTTATGACTTAACAATCAATTCATAGGATAAAAATTATACTTTTAAAAAATATAAAAATAAATAGTACAGGCAGTATCACATAGGGGTAAAAAAACCTCTGATATTGGTATATGAATAAATGAAGTTTTAGGCAACACTGCTCTAGAAAAACAGCTTTTAATCTGAGGCCAATACACTCTAACTTGAAGCACTCCGACACAGTGTATGTGCATATGGGCATTATTCTGGGGGAATTATCATTCTGGAGATTTCATCAGATTCTGAAAATGAGTTAAGAACCATTGCTTCAGTTTACAATCTAATATAACGTCAAATGTTCCTATGAATAAAAGAGTACTGATTTGACAATACCTCATTATTAAACTGTTTAAAATAATAAACTTATAAAGGTGAAATTCTCTTAAGTTCTTATACTAATACATAATAGAAATGTCTAATATTTAAACTAATTAATTTATAAAAGTTAAGTTTATGTTCAGTGACTTTACTCCAGAACCAAATGCTTATGATATCTATCCTAGTAGGAAATATAAAGGCTCTTGAGGATAAAAACTATTTGCATCCTTGGCACCTAAGAATATTTGGTGTAACCAATTCTTAGTAAATGTCTGATAAATGAATGAATTCCAGCAGGCATAATTTTACCAATTTATAGTCAATAAGAATTTACTAACTGCTTAGTGTCAACAACTGTGAAGAATATAAAATACATTTGGACTTAGAGCTAAAAAAACTCTGGTTTAAGTCTCAGCAACACCACTTGTTTTTTCAAATTTCTCTTTTACATATTCAAAATGGTGATTACATGCCTAACTCACATAATTATTGTGAGGAAATAGAGATAATATATGTGAAAAATTCAAATATAATTTTATTAATCTGTGATTATTTTTAAATGCAATTCTTGGTTTTAAGTATAAGGTAACACATTTCAGAAGACAAAAATCTACTTGTAAGGCAGAGGACAACTCAAGAAATCACATTTCTACACTTGATCTGAGCTCACAATTGAAAGAAAAAAAATCATGTATAATATGAAATGGTGAGCCATAGAAGAATTATAACATTTAATACTTCCTCTTTAAATTTATATGTAACTTATTAACGGATATTAACTTTTCACATAAATATTTTACACCTTTACATTTGGGTTATAACTTGAGAAAACCTTTTTTAAGCCCAAAACAGTGACTTAAACAGAAAGGTAACCAATAAATAGTTACCAGTTAACTATTACTATGAGCATGGTCTTTGTGATGAATTAGTTATTAAATATATTTTCAATTTAATTGAAGTTTCTTTTACATTAGTCTGCAGTCTATCACTTATTCTGTACCAATGGTCTGATCATACTTGAAAAATATTTGGTAAAGAAAAAAAGTTACTCCAGTAGAATAAAGCTGAACTCAGGTGCTCGTCTATTACCCATATTTAATATATGAGATAGAGTCTTGATATTTGTACTTTATTTCCCAACACTTTGGAAACAACTTACCAATTTGGCTGATGAGCTGCCTGAACTGATCAAGGTAGCTCTGTCCCTCTGGAGTTATTCCAAGTTTTCTGATGCCTCGATTGAATTTTTCTGCTCTTTCAAAAGGATACTAGAGAGATAATTTAAAGACTACCTTTATTATAAAGCATCAAATGGCTACCACATCAATACCACCAGTACCACCTTCCTTTCTAATTGTGTATTTCCACTGTGCTTAAGGAAAAAAACTCACTCAAGTCTAATGAAAAAAAATGTATAGTACAAAAAAATACAAATATTCGAGGTCAATAAAAAATTTTTTTTTTGATATTAGCTAAGGGGAATAATTATTAATGCCATCAAACTTAAATTTCCCACCCCAACTATCAGATAGATAGAAGAAACCAATTCCCCTCAGAAATGTCTGTTCAGAGATGTGTGACCACGTTTCCGTGGACTGAACAGATATTAGGTACTTCTATAATAAACACACTTCTTCCCAAAAAGCAAACATCGGCCAAGCTGAAATTTCTAGTTGCCATCACCAATAACAAATGATTTTTCAAGTTTTAGCTGATGAAAACATTTAAGAAAGTATTCATTTTACATTAACAAATAGAATCAATCCTTAGAGATAGTTAACACAATTCTCACTGATAACTGTAATCTGTAATTTTATTATTCTACCAGAAAGAAGTATTTTTCTGCTCTGACAATGAAGATAACTACCAACTAGGATACAAGAGTGCTGGAATCAGGTAATGTTAAGAAAGGTGATTAAAATAGTTCTGGATGTGGCAAATCAAATATGCAACCCATCTAAATAAGCCTGTTGGCTCTCTATCCAAATGGCTACATATCTCTGTACTGTTACCACTTAACAATTCTTCACCTCAATATAAGAAAACTCAGCCTGAAAAATGAAGAGAGAACAACATTCATAAATTATAGGTGGGAATGTCAATTGGTACAGTATATTTAGAGTGTTTGGCAAAATGTTTCAGAATTTTAAATACTTGATAGTCTTTGCCCTAGAAATTTCTCTTCAAGAAATCTCTAGGAATAGTCTCCGAATACACAGAGATAAATGTGTAGGATATCATCTATAACACTGTTTGTAACACTGAAAATCAGAAAAACCTAAATATTCATCAGTAGGGGAAAGTTAAGTAAGTTATGGTATATATCTTTACTATCAACTCTTAAAAAGAATGAAGTAGATTTACATGTATTGCTGTGATAAGCACACTGCAAAACAGTATGTATACTATTACTCCATTTATGTTAAGAAAAAAACAATATATATATGTGCAAATATATCTGTTTATTACACAGACACCTGAAAGGCAGCGCATCACACTGTAAATAGCAACTGCCTCCAGAAAATGGCACTGAAAGAGAAATGAGAGAGGATATTTAGTTTATGCACTCTGTATTGTTCAAATGCTTCAAAAAGAGCATGTATTGCTTTTGTATTATTTTAAAATTAAGAAAGTAACACCTGGCTACCTTGATCATTTAATTTTTTCTTACACTTTAGCCTAAAGAGAATGCAGAAAGTAAGAAACCATAAGGGAAAATACAAGAAACTTGAAGCCAGATCTAGGAGATATTATGTGAAAAATAAAACTAAAACCCCAGTAGAGACCCTCATAATGAATTTTAGCATAACCACTTGCTATATACTCAATGGTTAAACCAAACTATGTAAAATACCTTATGATCGTTTTGGTCCTTGATTTCCCTGAAAAACCGAATATCTTTAATCAGTCGGGATTTGATATGTTCATCATACATAAATTGGCTAAATATATAGAACTTCTTTTTCAAAAACTGGTAGGTGAAATTAACCTATAAAATTAAATTTAAAAAGTTGGGAAAGTTAAAAATTAATTTTAAGTCAATGTTACTGAATAACATTTATAAAATAATTTATATAAGACTTTATAAAGTCTAATATTTATAAAGTCTAAATCATGTTGGACCTGAAACATTTCAATAAATGAAGTTTATTGCCCAAGTTTACAGAACTTCCTATAAACTCCCCTTAAATATTTTTACTACAAAAGAAAAAAAAATTGCAAATATTCATTATAGGACTAAGAACTGTAAACACTAGTTTTTACATCATCAACCACAGTCAGAAGTTTCCATGCTCCTCCATCTATAAAAGATTCTTTATTACTAATCTTCATGTCTAGGATGATATTAAAGTAAGAAACGTGGTGCTCTTTAAACTTTCCTGAAAGAAGATTGTAAATTTTCATTATTTATCCATAAATATTCTGAACACATGTCAGACACAAAGCAATGTATAGCTGCTCTCACGCTGGACATGGTCCTTGTCATCATGACGTCTATATTCTAACAGGTCTGACAGACATTTTAAACAAGTATAGTTAAAAAATTATTAAATCTAGACTAGTAATTTCTGAAATGAGAAGTGTGGGTGCCCTTGAGAATAACACAAGGCCCTGATCTAGACTCCAAAAACCCTGAAAAAGTAAACTCTGAGCTGAGATTAAAGTCAAAATAATAAGATTAATTCTGACCTACAGATGGAAGCCCTGAACTAAATTCCACCCCCACACCCCAGTTAAGCTCTTCTCAACAGTTTTTATTTGACCAATTACAGAAACGGGTGCTTTTTCAGAACTTTTCTTGTGGTTTAAACATCGCTTTTTCTCAATCATCTTAGTAGTAGTCTTAGCAGAAGCAGTCTCCTCTTTATCTTTCCCATTCTAACAGTGGGTACCTCTGCCAGCCTCTGATCATACTCTACTACGCTCACTTTTATCATCATCAGACATCAGGAACTTACTCTCATTAGTGTGATTAACTGATTAATGACTATATCCCTGCCAGACTGTAATTCCTGTGAGAACAGGAAATGCCTGTTTTTCTCACCCTAATGCCCAGCACAGTACCTTAATATGAAATACGTTCATAATTATATCTATTACGTGTTTGCCAGGTAAGGTAAAAGTTTATCCTTAAAGATTCCGATATGATCTCTATATGGATGACTCCTTATTTTCAATTTGAAACTGACTTTCTGCATCCCATTTCCTTATTGGTAATCAATAAAACAGAGCTCTAATCACATCACTCATCAGCTCAAATACTTCAATGGCTCCCCCACTGCATACTAAAAAGGTCCCTATGTAACTTTCATTACATAACTTCTCCCTATTCCCTTACTCCCAAATATTCTTAATAATATTTTATTATTTAAGCATTCATATTCTTCTTTTAAGAAGCTCTGAAAAGCAGATAATTCAAATATTCTCCATATAAGGAAAAATAGCATTCAAGTTCAACTGATTTCCTCAAGTGATTGAATGCCCGTTTATAGGCAGATTCAAAAATATTTTTACCAAATTGCTATTCTTTATGGATATCAAATAATTAGTAAGATCCCCTCAAAATAGAGCATGACTGATGTTTAATAAATTGCTGTTAATGATTCACTTTCAAAAGTAACTTTCAAAAAATATCAATCGACACAAATATACATATATATATTTATGCTGATGTCCTCAAATCTCCAATGCTATTTCTAATGATGACCATGAGATGGCAAAATATTTTAAAGTGTCTTTTGTATCACAGAGCTTCCATCACATACAACCCATTTTAGTACCAGACATTTTAATTATACCAACCAGAAAAATGGAAATTCCGGTATAATATAAAAAGGTAGTATATATTGAATAGAATATTCTATCAGAAAACTATTTTTCAAACTATTAATTAAACAAGAGACTACTACCCATCCAATCCCCCAAAAAAGGTTCTTACTGTTGTATTCATGATTCCTGTTCCATGTGTTCGAATTGAATTAGCAATATGCCGAATATTAATAGTGTTCAAATGTTTGTTATTGCTTGTTCGTTCAATAAAAATCTGCAATGAAACAAACTTGTGCTAAATAACAACACAACTATAGCAAACACTGGTCAGTTATCCAAAGAAAATTTCAGAATCTATTTCATTAAAGATAATTTAATTGGAAAGTCATTCAAGATGATAAATAATCAGAGCAAAGGAATAAGCAGGATGACCTCTAACCAATTTTTTCCTTTCTTTATTTAACCAATTTTCACTATTGAGAATCAATTCATTGCTCCTAAGCCTTCCTACTATATATCCACCCACAGTAAAAGAAAAATTTCTAAAACCCACTCACCTGATTGTTGAGATTATAGAGGTATCGAGACACAAATATATGAATGTTTCTCATAATTTCCAAAACATCCAGGCCCTACGAAACAATCCATGCACAAGCTCTATTATTATTCATTTAAGATTATCAGTCAGGCTTGTATATAGTGACTTACTGCATATAATACATTTCCAATATTTTTTCATTATTTAAAAAAACTATACAAAAAGTATGACCAAAGGTTAAAGGGCCTTCTAACACCTACAATCAGGACAGTCTCCTGGGGGAAACCTGGCTACTTATTATCTTACCCTTTTGTAAACAGACAAAAACAGTTAAGTTTAAATATTCAAAGATCCATGACTCACAGTTATTTCCCCACCATTCTTAAGAATATTTGTTTGTCCTCCCAGGGATCTTCTCTATATTTTTTACAAAGTAAACTAAGGTTCTAAAAGGTCATCGGGATATGTGATACTTATAAAATACATACTATTTTTCGGGCATTGTGCAAGGTTCTTTAATATATAATTCTCAAAAAATGAGTTATTAGTCTTCTAAATTCCACAGCTGAAGAAAATGAAGCTAAGGGAGTTCTCCAAGGTCAAATAGCTAGGAAAAGGCAGAACCCAGTGATTTTAGAAAGTCTAATTCCAAATCCTTATGCTTCTTTTAATTACACTAGACCATCTAATGTGCAAGTTACCTATGAAAAATCCTTCGTTCTTGAGTTATTATTCTAATATCTAATAGTATGATATAAAATGTTCTACAGCTTTTCTAACTGGGGTTCAAAACAGCCCTTTAAGTTTTAATATAGCTTTTCTCATGTTTTAATTAAAAATTCTGTTTACTCATTTTTCTCCTACTAGACAATAAATACATGAACTGAGACCATTTCTATTTATTTAGGTATCCCTAAATATAATTCAATGCCTAGCCATGTTTTCAGTAAATATTAAATACGTAAATAAATGAATAAAAGGATGTAAATATTGATTTAAAAAATGGTTCCCATATGCAGTAGAATGAAGGAAAAATTATGATTCTCAAATCTTGGAACTGAATGTTTTTTAGTAAATATTATCTAGATTATCTTAGAACTACATGTAAACTAACTGAAAACGAACTTCTGCATTCATGAGATACTGCCATATTATCAATTAGCTCATTGAGTTAGCAAGACTAAATGTTTCTTTGCACTCATTTTACAAATATATTTAAAATCATATAAAGTTAACTATTTTCCCTCAGTAAAGTTTACATATTGTATCTAGGTCTGAAGTTTCTATATTTAAATCCTCAACTGTGTGACCTTGACTAAACTTTTCACAATTCCAAAGAAGTCACCTCACTATCCAATATTTCTGAAAAGCTATATCTAAGTCGATGTGTACAGGCATACTTCATTTTTTTGTGCTTTGCTTTACTGCACTTTGCAGATACTGTGTTTTTTATAAAAAGTTTGTGGCAACCTGGCATCCAACAAGTCTATCAGCATCATTTTCCAACACACTCTAATAAGGTTAGCATTTTTTAGCAATCAAGTATTTTTTAAATTAAGGTATATACATTTTTCTAGACATAATGCTATTGCACATGTAATAGATATAGTATAGTGGACTGGATATGCGCTGGGAAACCAAAAAATATGTATGATTTGCTTTATTGCAATGGCCTGGAACCAACCTGTCACACCTCCAAGGTGCGCCTCTATGTCAGATGCACGAAAGTAAAATGTAAACAGGAAGCTTGTCACAAATTCTTTCATAAAGCAAATTAGCACCATCTAATTTTTTATTCTTATCTAGTATGAGGTTTTATATAGCAAATATTGTCTTAAAAAATAAACATTTAATAATAAAGTAAAAAGATTTCTTAAATACTGTTGTTATGCTACAATCAGACTATGCTAGAAACATTTTAGACCATACCTGTTCCAAAGTCTGACTAGGAAGATGTGCCTCTGTCATAACCAATCCATAACGCTGAGTAGCTAAATTTCTCATTTCACTGTAAGTGGCCCAGTCATGGAGAGCCACTGTTGTTAGATTGTAGAAAGTCTTGTCTAGATAGTGAGTTACATAAGCTACAAAAAAAAAAAAAAAAAAAAAATTAAAAAAATTTTGATTCATAAAAAACTAAAAAGGAAACTTGCCTTTGAGCATTAAATTTCTTCCTTTAAAATAGGGTGCTTAAAAAGGAAAAATGAATAAAACCAAAAAAAATTAAAAAATAAATGTACTAACACACAAAAAAGATACTCTCAGTTCCATTTTTGTTATTTGCTCTTTTATAGCTAGGGCAAAAAGATACAGAATACACTTTTAAAAAGAAAGCAGAACACTCACCTCGAATGTCAATGAAACGATTGAAAAATCGAATTGGATTCAGAGAGAAAAAAAGGGCCAGGTCTTTCATGCCTACTTTGAAAGGGTTTCGGTCATCCAGCTTTAAATGGGTATGCACAGAAAGTCGTAGATCCTTCTCTATTTCTTTGCACAACTTGTCCAGCAAATGCTATTCACAAAAGAATTGATACTTTGATTTTTCAAAATGATATTGCAATTGTATGTGTCTATGTGTCTATGCTTTAACCATTAGAGTTTTATAATTAGTACAACGATGAAAAAATCTGTCAAACTAGTTTAAAGGTCTACATGCTCTATGGTAAAATATTATTTTTATTGGGAAAGTGAAAGTTACTTTGCTCTTTATTTTAAACCAATGATTTTTCTGACCAAGAAGCAGTTAGGTAAACTCAAAGCTTTTATTTTCATTAATACTTTAAAACCTTTGAAAGAAAATCAAAAGCTAATGTCTGACAGTTTCATTAAAAAGAACCTGAATACACACTATAAAGCACAAAATTTACGGGATCAAAAAAAGAAGGCCTGAGGACATGCGAGAGGAAATTTTTTAAAAGTTTCCTTGTAATAACCATTAAAAATCATAAAATTCATTGGGCTAAAAGCAATGAAACACCTTTTCTGGTTACCATGGAGCTAAACACTGGCAAGACATGTATTTTATTTTCTAAATAAGATAAATTATATAAAATTCTTCATAATTTTACCAAACCTGAATAAGATTTACATTGTGAAGTTTACTCATTTTTAATTTCTCCCTCCAAAAAAAAATATTTCCAGATTTTAAAGATATTAGTGTTTATAATAAACATCATTAAAGCAGGGAGGAACATACTATATTGCATGTAAATTATTTGTTATACAAGTATATTTTTTAATATAACTTCCTTTTAGTAAGTAGATCTCCAAATGAAATTCAACAAAATATTGATAGTTAAGTTGCCTTAACTGTATTACCATTAGCAGGATTCAATATTCAAACCAATTTTGATTAGCATTCTTCTAATAAACAGAACCTTTTTCTTGGTATTAGTTTCAGGTGTATAGCACAGTTAGATATTTATCTAATTCATGGAGTGATCCCCCAATTACTCTAGTACCCACCTGGCACACTACACACAGCCATTACAATATTATTGATTATATTCCCTATGCTGTACTCCCCATCCCTGTTGACTGTTCTGTAACTTCTTATTTGTACTTCTTAATCCCTTCACCTTTTCACTCAGCCCCCAAACCACCCTCCCATCTGGCAATCACCAGTTTGTAATAAACATAACTTCAAATTCAAATATACTATTTACTAAAGTAAAAAATTTTTTTTCAAATTCCTGTTCTGGATTTCTATATAAAAATTAGGAATTAAAGACCAATTTTTTTTTTTGAATTAAAGACCAATTTAGCATAACGGCGATACTGTAACTAGAAAACATTCCTTTGTTCTACACAGTGATTTATAACTAATTTAAATATTATTATTTGCTTATTTGTTAAATAAAATCTGCAATGAAACTTATGCTAAATAAATGTGCTTCAATCCAAAAAGTTTTCTAAACATTGCATTCCAAAGACATGTTATAAGATTCAATCTCAAATATGATGTTACCTCATTTAAAATTTCCATAATTTCCTTGTCATAGCAATCCAGAAGTAATTCATAGGACTCTAAATGCCTTGCATGCATCATAGCGGGTACACAGTCACGTAAAGCACTGAACATGTACTAAGAAGAAAATCAGAACATACATGAATTTATAAAAACCAGATCTCTATTCTAAATAATATTACAAGGGTTAACTATCTATCTTGAAACGCAAAACCTCCATCTGAAAGTTAACTGTGTTTTTTTACACATGACCGCCTTACTTTCTCCAATAAGTCAGATTTTATTCTCTAAAGCAGCGGTCCCCAACCTTTCATGCACCAGGGACCAGTGCTCCTGTGAGAATCTAATGCCTGATGATCTGAAGTGAGCGGAGACAGTGATGCTAGTGCTGCGGAGCGGCTGCAAATACAGGCGAAGCTTTGCTTGCTCACCTGCCACTCACCTCCTGCTGTGTGGCTTAGTTCCTAACATGCCATTGACGGGTACTGGTCCGTGGCCCAAGGGTTGGGGACTCCTGCTCAGAAGCATATACTTTAAATCTACAAAAAATTTATTCACTTATTCTTTTCCTATCTTGAGCAACTGAGACACTTATTTCCATACACAGAAAGATCTGAGTAGCATACCTTGCTGATGTTAAAAAATTGTGACATAAACTAAAATCAAGTGAAATAAAATTAGGAATATGAGGGGAAGAGTTAAATATAGTAAAATGTATTAATATCAATATAAAACTGATATTAATATATTTATAACTATTGTATATAAATGCTTATTAAATATTCATGGCATTGTACAAAACAGTATTAGTAGCCAATTTTTAAATGATTTCTTAAATCAAATGGTCTATTTTAAAAACTAATTAGAACAGTTTGTATAGTGACTAAAAATGGATGGGTTTATTCCTTATATTCTTTACTTACATGTAATCTGGCTGCATCAACGGCATTTTCATACACATCATCTAAATAGATTGGGAAAACAGCTCGATGCCAGTATAAAAAACAACAGTCACATTGTGTTTGGACTCTACAATGTAAAGTCGTAATTAGTGGTACTAAAACTGAAGTACTCTCCCCCCCCCCCAAAATAACATCTTACTCATTTTTGATTTCCCTACATCGCTTAACCCAAATTAGTACAGAAAAACTACAAAATAAATGTTTCAAATTGAACAAAGGTAACAAAACACTCTAATATCTGACACTTGTCAGAATTCTGCAAACATGCTTTAGTTTTAAAGCATACTGGAAAAATAATATAGATATCAATTCATTTTCAGTATTGTTTGATATGTCTGTTTAACAATACTTGTATCACATGTACTATTTTACTCATCTCAAAATTAAAAAGAATTTTTTAAAAACTGTGACCAAAAAAAAAAAAGTTACCAGTCTACAATCTTTTCCAAGTGACTTCTGGGGCAACAAAATGATCATTAAATATCTTAAATAAAGACAATTCAGTATTTCTTTCAAGGACGGAATACTAAATGCCACTAACTACAAACATCTCAGCTCCTCAGAACAAAAATATTAACTTAAAAATATGAGCATTAAATTGAAATTGTGCTGTAACCTTAATTGGTTGGCAATTAAAATTCAGAAGACTCATTTTCCCTTCAAGAAACTTACTACTTACTCTTTAATTTAAAAGCAAACAAAAACAGTAAAGCCACAAGGAGCTACAAAATAAGCCTTCCAAAAACTAATTTATCTTAGTGACTGGCTCCCAATGTTATTCAAATTCATATCTCAAAATAAAATTACAGAAAGACTATTTGATCTCTAAGTCCCTCACAAATAGATGAAGCCTTATTAAAAAGCAACGATTTTAAATGTCCACTGAGGACACTCATCACAACCACCACAATGTGCATCAGGGTGAGCCAGGTGCTCTAAGGGCTACTTCATATTGTCTCATGTGGTTCTTCCGGAAGCTACATCCTTACTGTAGAAGCGAAGCTAAAAAAAATATGATCCCTAGTCACAGTCTCACTTCGCTCAAGATAAAGGAATTAAAGAAAGAAACTAAGGGCCCATATGGGTTATACTTCTTCTCTTGCTATGCTAAAAAGAAAATCGATGTTTCTATTAGCCCTACCTTTTGAGTATCATTACATACTCTTACTTACCTTTCTCTAAGTTCACTGATAAGATCCAGCTTTTTCATGACTACCTGAAGTGGAAAGAGTTCTTCATCTTTAAATGTTTTCTATCAGGAAAGGGGAAAAAAAGGCAGAGAAATTGCAGTCAAATTAAGGACAGGTTTCCTGGGTCAAAAAAAGAGAACTGTAAAATCTCAGATCACACTTTTATTACATAACTAATAGCAACACACTCACCAACTGTGTGCCAACACTTAGTGCCAAAGAAACAATAAGTCGTCGTTGCTTTGTGCTTGGTCCATTTAGAGTGTTTTCAGCCAAAACTAGAGCAGAGAGCACATCAAGACGTTGTTCACTATATTTCTTGTCAGAAATTACTCTTTTCTTAAAGATAAAAGAAAACAGGAGATATTCGTTTTATTTGAGGCAATAACAAGACTCAGAAGAAAAACTTCTTGATAATCTTTTCCATGATTTGGTTTAAGAGAGCTTTGACAATACTTTCCCTGTTGAACTTCTTCTGATAACGTGACATGCTTCAGTACTTCTGTAACACTGTTTTGCACTGTCAGAGGTAACAAATGTACTAGACATACTTTAAAATTTCCATATTGACTTATTAAGGAAATCACTTCTTAAAAAAGATGTATATTTTAAAACTGCATACAATATCACTTTGTAATAGAGGTATGTTAATATATTACATACCACAAGTTCGGAGAAAGATAACCTTAATCATTCTAAGTAAAAATCATAAAATACCATGAAGACAAATGACCGAGAATATTATAGTTGAAGGAATGGAATAAACAGGCTGAACTAGAAAACACATATAAAGCAACAGAAGAGCAAACTAAAAAGATAATTATGCTGAATACATAATCACTTTCATACCTTGGCCACAGAAATAGAATTAAGAGCCTGATGTTGAAGGTGCTGGGTTATATGTGAAACTGAATCAGCCACAACCATGCTTCTCCTGTAGAACATGTGTTCTATTGCCTGAAAAGAATGAGAACTTGTAAATATCAACTCAAAACTTTTGGCAAAATTATAGAATATGTTTATGACCTTGGACTAGGTAAAAAAAATTTGCAAATGAAATGCAAAAATCATCTAAACATGGATAAGTTCAAATAAAAATTTCTGAGTGAAAATAGCAAGGCAAAGAATATATGAAGTATTATCCCCTTAATATAAACTTCAAAAACATACATAACTAAACAATGAATGATTTATAAATTCATCCTTTTGATAAACTAAAAAGAAAAACCAGGGAATAAGCATAAAACTCAGGACAATGGTTTCCTCTGAGGGGGGCAGGATAAGATGCAATCAGGAAGGGACAGCACAAGGGGCTTTGAAAATAAAGGCAACATTCTATTTCTTAATTGGAATGGTGGGTTTTTAAGTGTTTATTTTTTTAAGTATGCTGCTATATTAGATATATATGTATCTATACATGCATTTACATACACATTTCTTATTTATATTTCATAAAAAATAAATGTAACTGATAATGCATCGTAATGGAAAAAGGCAAAAATTCCAGAGGTGCGATCTCAAAAAAAAAATCTCTATTTCCTAAACAAATCTAAAGGTTATTATTAACAGAAATTTACTAGCAAATCTTAATTCAATTTTTAAAAAAGCTGAAGTGGGCTCTCCTGCCTTAAAGGTGTTTTTTAATTTATATAGAATGTGCTCATATTTCACCGTATTTCCAGAAGCACACTCTGGTTCTTAATTTATCTGACCACTCGAAAGAGTGTCTACTACTCAGATTACAAGATGATGGCACTTTCTCTAAATTATAAAATACATAGCTCATATTGACTAGCCTCATATGCATTTGAACACTGTAAAATAACAGATAATGTTGCATAGGTATTATATTTTTAATTCATATAATATGCTTAAAATGTGTCATGAGTAAAACTTTCCTAATATTTAGCCTAATCTTTTCACTTTCCTTTTCTGTCTCACTGCATGTTAACTTTTAATATAAACATATTGCCTATTCATAGAATGTTACTCAGAAATTTCTTTCAATGGTTAGTTCCTTTATCCAACTGAGAGATAAGTACACTTTCCCATAATTTTTTTATTCTCATATAATCAGAAAGTCAAATCTTACAAGATCCTCCTAATGTAAAGTATAACGCAAGGTAAAAATGATCTACAACCTACCTTGAGAAGTTCAACAAGTCTGCATAATGCTTTAACTGAAGTTTTGGTCATTGGTTTTGCATGGACATATAGAGATTCATTGTGGTTTTAATAATAGTGCTAATACTATATGCATATAAGAAGCCCTAAAAAAAAATAAAACATTGATTACAATCACAAGATTTAATTTATTCACAATTTCAACCTCTAGGTAATAATAAATATTCCTCAATATGCCAATAACCAGTGTTTCTAAGTTTAAAGTCAAGTCTTATGATTTTGAAATTCATTCTCACAGTGTTATACATGGCAGTCAAATTTCAAAGCTGTCCTTAAAAGTTTATTTAAACTAGCACATGACAGTTTAGTACTGTTGAAATTATAATGTATAATCAGCTTAAAAATTCTTCCATTAAAAAAAAAAACCTTCAGAGAAATTATTTGGATGTCAGGAAGGTATTTCTTAATCCTTATCTTACCTGCCAAGGAAGAGAACAGAGATTCCTACCTGCTGCAGCTAAGACAAGAGCTAAAGACTCTAAGGAACTAGGAATTGAAAAATGAGGAGAAAGAGAGCTGCTCTCTGGCCAATACAGATATCCAAAGCTATTCCTCAGCTTCCAAGCCAGTTCCCCTTTTCCTTGTCACCTAGGCCAATCCCTATTGTCCATCTGCTACCATATTCTCTGCCTTCGTTGGTGCTAATCAGACTTTCTCTCCTTCTAGCCCAGTAAGAACAGATTCTCTCCAACCCTTCTATTCATGAAGGAAGCAAGCAAGTCTTGTGAGGTTTAAAAAAAAAATTTAGTGCTAATAAATCCAGGGAAACAATGCAGAATAATAGGACAAAGGATATTACCTCTCAAATATTTACAGAAATAAAGATAATGATGGAGATTCTTTAGGTTTATAAAGAACCAAAAAAGATACACTTACAGTTTAGAGATGAGCCTAACCTATACTACTGTCGACATACCCAAGGAGCTGGGGGCTGAAGCTATATGCCAGTGATTTTCAACATGTTGTCTCCTGTCCTAAGTAACAGCAGCTCACTAAGGGTGATACTCAATGTGGGGTGGGAGTTTCTCTGATCCAGTAATAGGTCTTTGGTAAAGAGATGGGCTAAAGTAAAAGAATTAAGAAATGAGAGGGTAGCATCCTAAAAAAGGTGACAATAAGACCAAAGCTTGGGGTTTACATGCAGGAAGAGCCACAATCTTACCTTGTCAGCTACAGGACTATAACACCAGACTCTGCCCTATGCGACACTGGGGAAAGTTAAAAAGCAGAAACAAGGAACAGCAAAGTGTAACTCTAAGGCGGGCAGAAAAAGTGGGGGGGGGGTCTTTTTCTTGGGGGAAAATGACGATACAGAACTTGCAGGCCAGTAGCACACAATTTCCAGACAGTCAATAACTTATGAAGGATGTACAGTATTTTAAAAATCTAAATGGGGGAGGGGAGTCTGTTTCTGTTAATGGCAGAATAAATCATTTGGATCAACCTTCCTGCTGACAATAACCAGAGAATGTGGGCAATTTTTTAAATTGTGAGAGATTTAAAAAATTTTAAATTTAAAAATGTGAGAGATTTTTTAAACCTCTAGAAGGCACCAAAGCTATCGAGAAAATAAGGGAATATAAGGCCAGGATATGGGGGAAGACAGAACTGAGAGAAGTGAGCCTGGCGTTTGAGGCTGCTTTCCTTTAGAGACATCTGCCCATTTCAAAAGAGGAAATAAAGACAGAGGCCAAACGTATCTTTCAACAACTCACAGGAAGGGAAAGGGGATAAAAATAGGAGTCCATGGCTTATCAGGAGGCAAGGGAGTCCTGGTAAATACCCTAGACTCTGAGCTGGGATCCTGAAAAACTACTTCCTAACAAGTACGTGTGAACTAGAAAAGAATAGTTCATAGGACTTAGGTCTCACTTCAAATCATCTCACTCTGTGACTGGGTTGAGATATCTGTGATACCAGCTGTCCTGGACTAGCTGTGTACCAGAAAAAGATAAATCCTCTCAAGAGGAATAAAAACAATATCCAGAGCCTCAGTTTTTTCATATTGCAATATGTAGCGCTCTGTAAAAAATAACCAGGCCTACAAAGAGATGACATATCCAAAAACAAAAGAAACAAAAGAAAACAGAAATGTCTAGATAATGAAATTATTAGACATGGGCTTCAAAATTATTATGCTGAATTATGGTGAAGGAAATAACACCAAAAATTACTGCAGAAGAGAACTGGAAACTAAACAACAAACAACAAAAAAAACCTAAAAAGTAAAATAAGAACTCAGTAGATGGGTTTAAGAGCAAATTAGACATAGCTGAAAAAAAGAATTGGAACAGAAAGACACTAGAAACAGTACTTGAAGAGTTAATGGCTGAATTTGACAAATTCCAGAAACTCTACAAATTGTAAGCAGCACAAACACACACACGAAAAAACCCCACACCTAGCTGCGTGAAGTAATACTGCTAAAAACCAAAAAACAAATGTTACAAGCAATTTAAGAAAGACGCATATTGAAAAATCAAAACAGCTGACTTCTCAACAAAAACAAAGGAAGCTAAAAGATAATAACACCTTTAAAAGCAGAAGGTGAGGTATGGGTGGAGGGAGATACTGCCAACCAAGAATTCTGTACATTATAAAACTACCTTCAAAAATGGAGTTGAAATGAAGACATATTCAGACTAAAACTGTGATAATTTATCAACATGACTATTAACAGGTATTCCACAAATAGAAGGACAAAGAGATACAGGACAAAAGCAACAGAATGGGTAAAAAATATGGGTAAATCTAAATGAACATTGATTATAAAAACAGCAGCAGCAATAACTTGTGAGGTTTAAAATATATAGAGAAACAAAATATACAACAGCAGCACAGTGAGAGGGAGATAAAATTAAAGTGGTTTACAATCCTTACACTGTTTGGAAAGTAGTAAAATTACTAATTTATGTCGGAGTTGAATGAGTATATCATGCATCTTACAATCTCTAGAGTAACCACTAAAGACAAAAACAAACAAAAAAACATTCAAATTCAAAAAAAAAAGCAAAAAAACAAAACAGACCTAGCACAAGTGAGACAAACAGAAAGCAATTAGTCAAGCAGTAGTTTTAAATCCAAATACATCAGTAATGACATGTACAGAAAACAGTTTAATAAATGAAAGAAACAAAGGTTATCAGATTGGAGGAAAACGTATGCTGCTTACAAGAGATACACATTAAATAACTGGCCAAAGAGGCTGCAAATAAAAGGATCAAGAAGACATACTATGTAGACCTTTAACTAAAACTAGTATAATAACTATGTTAATAACATACACAAGAGACCTACGACAAAAAGCATGACTAAAGAGGGACATTTCATAATCAATTTACCCGAAAGATGTAACAATTCTAAATATTATGCACTGAGTCTCAAAATACATAAAACAAAAACTGACAGAGCTACAAGAATAGAGAGACAAACCCACAATAACAGTGGGAGTCTAACCCAGTTCTCTCAGTAATTGATAGAATATGCAGACAAAATCATTAACAAACATGACCTACTTGATATATATAGAACACTACAACCAACAATACAAATTACATTCTTTTCAAGTGTCCATAAAATGTTTACCAAAGGTGATCATAGCCTAGGTCATAATACAGCTCTCAACAAATTTCAAAACATAGAAATTATTTTAGTACTGCCAGAAGTCAATAGATAAGTAGGATATGCTCATATATTTAGAAATTAAGAAATCTTAAAATAACCCACAAATGAAAGAAATCACAATAAAAACTTTTAAATACTTTAAATTAAAGGATAATGGAACTACAACACATAACTTGAAATACAGCAAAAAAGTCATACTTTGAAGAGAATGCAGATTTATATGTATATAGTAGAAAATCTATGTCACACAGATCCAAACATAACCTAATCAATTTTGATTAAAAAAGAACATATCCTATTCTTTCCAGTTTTTTTGAAGTGTAACTTCTATACATTAACAAAGAAATTACCCCCAAAATATTCTAAGTAAGAAGATGCAACTACCTGTATAAAAACATTACATCTACTGGTGAGGTCTTCAGCAAATTTATCCATTCTTTGCTCTTTAGATAAAATAGACTCCATTTTCATCATCCATGAGCTCACAAAGACGTAGTAAGACTGTACATCTCTAACAAAGGAAAATATTGGAGTTACTCAGCACAGGAAAGAAAATTTACTTCCATTTCTTCCTTTGGGTTGGGGTAACATATTTCCTTGCACCAGTCACTTCATTTCTCTGGTTTCCAAAATAAATATACAAATATATACATATTTATTTGAAAATATTGACTGAATACCACTACAAGCCAGGCACTGTTTCTCAGGACTGAAAACAAAAATCAGCAATAAAGAAAACAGAAAAAATGCCTGTCCCTATGAAGCTTACATCCTAGAAAGGTGAGCTGTATAATAAAGAAATCAATCATTAAAATCTCTAAAATGTCAAATGGTAATGTGCTATGGAAAAAATACAGCAGGAAAAAGGGATAGAGACTAAGGTGGCAGGTACGATTTTAAATACAGTGATCAGAGCAGGCTCGTTGAAAAGGTTATTTTGAGCAATATATGAAGATGAATGAATAATACATGCAAACATAAAAGAGAAGATGATTTTAGGGAAATAACAAATGCAAAATGTTTTAAAACAGGAAAAATGTCTGGCACATTCAAGTAATATCAAAGAAGTCAGTATGACGAGTACAGAAAGCAGGAATGAAAACAGAAAAGATCAGAGAGGTACAGGGGTTGGAGAATAGAAAAAGTAGAAAGTGGGTAGGGAATTTATGTAAGACCTTAGAGGGAGCAAGGCCTAGAGCAGGAGTCCCCAACCCCCTGGCTGCGGACCAGTACTGGTCCATGGCCTGTCAGGAACCAAGCCGCACAGCAGGTGGTGAGCAGCAGGCCAACGAAGCTTCCATCTGTATTTGCAGCCACTCCCCAGTGCTAGCATCACCACCTCAGCTCCACCTCAGATAATCAGGCACTAGATTCTCATAGAAGCACAGGTCCCTAGTGCCAAAAAGGTTGGGGATTGCTGGTAGAGGATTTGAGCAGAGTGACTTAAGCTCCCTTTGAAGAAGATCAATATCACTTTGGCTGATAGGTTCAAAGTAAACTATAAAGGGAACAATGATTAAAAGCAGGAAAACCACTTAGGACACTACTGTGATAACGCTGAAGAAAGGGGATGACGACTTGAACCAGAATGAGAAAGTGGAAGTGGTCAGAATCTGAATATAAAAGCTACTATTTATTGAAAGCTTGCTATAAGGTAGGCCGCAGGTCTAAGCACTTTACACAAAATTAACTCACTGAATCTTCACATTAACTTTATGAGGTAAGGCCTTATGATCTCCACTTTACAGCAGAGAAAACTGACACACAGAAGTAATGTGAGTTAAGATTTAAGCCTAAAACTGGGAAGCTTTTCCATCCTGAAAAGACTAAATCAATACCATAATTCTACAATGCAGGCTTATTACAAACACTAAATCTCTATCGATGCATCTCCAATCACCGAGACAGGAACTTTTAACCCACAGGCTGTTTAAACTATACTTTATTTTAAAAACAGTGTGCAAAAAGTGGACAATTCCCTCTATGAGGATCTGCCATTACCAACTCTTTCTAAAGACCATCTTCAGTTCGACAGGATAGAGTTCCACTACCGCTGATAGAAATCAGCTAAAAGCTCCTCAGGGGAAAGGACTGAAGAGCCCCACTTGATTAAGTGTAGAATTCCACACAAGAGATTGCTGGCTACCCACACTGCCAAGCAATCTGGCAATCTCAAGAACTGTTTGAAGAGGGATTTGCCAGAATCTTTAATAAATGTGTTTTAAGATGAACCAGGAAATCATTAGACAAAAGACACCAACAGTTTTACTTTTTGCTTTTTTGAATGGTGCTGAGGTATATTACTTGGCTTGTGGATGATTCAATTTAAAAGTCTGAAAAAAAAAAAGCAGGGGTCTCAGAGCAATGCCTCCACTTTTGAGGAGAAGGCTATAATCAGGACTCAGCAGGTGGACACAGTGTACAAGAGGAGACAGGAAAGTCATGAGCAAGGACAGAAGAAAGGGTCTTAGACTAGGGAGCCCTCCTTGACAGCAACAATGTCAATAACATCATGAAGAAGGCCAGTTCACAGTCAGGAGCAGTCACTCAGTTTTAGATCAGAGTATGCATGATAAAGCAGAGGTCTATCACTCTGCCCATTAATCCTACATCAAGACTCCAGTTGATCTGTCTCTTGTAAATGTATATAAAGAAAACTTCTTCAAGTTTTAAAAAGCAAGATAACTGACAAAGGGAGTCCAAAATGGTCAAGAGTCCTGTCAGATTATCAGCTTAACTTCAAAGTACAAACAAAAAAAAAAAAATCTAAGGAAAAAACAAATCTCCTTCACTAATATAAAGCAGTAAACAGTGTCAACACTTGTAAGTCAACTGGGGGTTTGAAAAGAAGGTTCATACTTTATCTTCCAAAGTCAGTTATCTCAGCATCAAAATGGTTTTGAGTGAAAAGCAAAATGCAGCACCCTACAAACCTTGGACCCCAGTCAAAGAGGTGGCAGGGGCACTTGGCCAGTTGGGGTCTAGTATACAGTGTGGGGCAGGGGACTGTCCCCAGCTGCTTCCTCTCCACTTACATAATGAACTCTGGAACCTGACTTGGACAGCTTTTAGTTATCCCTTCAGTTTTTCCTAAAATGTCACACAAAGCTCATGCTGATCAAACCATCTCCCCTCTCCTGGGTGTCACTTCAGCAGAGGAATTTTAGGTTTCTATGGTAGAAATGCAAAGAGAATGAAAAAGACACTGCCCCTTCACCTCCACGAAGCTCTACATGACTATATCTTTGGAATGAAAGAATTTAGGACCATAAAATTTTATCATGTGGGGGTCTCTGAAAGTCAGCTTATTCTACCTTTCACCTAATAAGACTTACTTCCCACAGCACCTTGTGATGATGATCATCTATATTCTCCCCACGCAGGTCTAGTTGCAGAGGCTCTAGAGTAGAACTGACGTTGGTTTGCATGCCCACTTTGACACATACTTAGCTATGTGCCCTGGCAAAGTTCATTTCTCTAAGCCTCATATTCCTATCATAAAAAATAGGATAAAATAGTAACCTTAGAAAACAGTTAAACAGATTTGTGCTCTAGCACTGGACTGCCCGGCTCTTCTAACTATCAGTTGTTTATATTGGGCAAGTTTAATTTCTCTGCACTTCAGTTTTCCCATCTATTAAACAGCAATAACAACAGTTATTTACCTCCTGTCATTTTCTGATTAAAGGAGATGATACATGTGAAAGTCTTGGAATAGTTGTTGGCTTAAAGAAAGCACTGGATAAATTGTGACCTTTATTATTTCCCACACGAGAAGACTGTTACGGGTTTACATAAGATAATGTGTTTAAAGCCTTTAGCATGATGCCTGCTAAAAGCTTGATAATGTTGGCAATTATTACTATGAATATCTTCATTTTCATCTTTTGGTTCTAGTTCCACCTTCTAGAGCCACAGAAATAGATCTGTTCCCTCTTCAGCCTGAATGCCCCGCAAATACTTAAAGAAACCCACTAAGCCAGCCCTCAGATTTCTTTTAAAGGCCAAACTATACAGAAACTCTCCAATTAGTCTTCAAGGGGCATGGCTTTCAGATCTTCCAACATACTATTCGGTTTCATCTAGGGCTCCTGCAGTTGGTGGCCCTCTTAAAACGTAGCACCAACAAACATCAACCATGATCTGATCAATAAGAATTCAATGGAATTACCAATTCCCATGGCCTAGATATTATAACTACCAGTTTCCATAAGCTGGGTATACTTATTAATGTAATCTAAGTATGTACAGGCATTTTTAGTAACTGCATCACATTCTTAAAGAATGTTTAAGCTTCTGATAACTAAAATGTCCACATCTTCACTGCTACTAAACCTGATCCCTGTCTCTCTATCTTATTGAATTCGTTTCTTTAATCCAAACTTACATCTCTATCCCTTCTCAACTGTTCGGAAATGTATTAGAGAGCTCTGAAATCTCTGCCATGAGTAGTAGTCCTGCCTGAATTGTCATTTTCCAGACTTTGATCGTGGGTAGTGGAGTACTAAGAGATGCTTTAGGGAATCTCCTATACTGACATACTCCCCCTTTTCCCAGTGTGCGGCAGTGGCTCAATTTCCCCTCAACAGTCAAGAGCAACACAAAGTGGGTAAGCACCCCTACTATTTTTATGTCAAAGAAAGAAACTGTGTCCAGTACAAGGCCAGTAGTAGTCCTGCATCACTTCACTTAAAATCTTCATCCAGATCAACATATGATTTTAGCGCTGTATTCAAGTTAAGACTAGACCATTAATTTAATTATTGATATTAAGTGATGGGAACACTGGGGCTCTTTATAATATTTTCTCTATTTTGTGTATATTTAAAAATTTATAAAATAAGAATTAAACAAAAAATAAAATAAATATCAGAAGAAACTAAAAGTTAAAAGCATCCTTTTAGGGAAGATGAAGATAGAAGGGATAATTATTTTTCCCTTTAACCCTTAAGTACTTTTTGACTTTTTAAATATCTACATACAGTACTTTCATAAAAATAAAAACAAAGGGGTGCATCAAATTAAAGTCAACTTCCCCAGAAATCATCACTGAATCATGGACATCCAAAGTTTTTAACGTCATCAGGTGACATCTACTATAGAGACTTCACTCTAAACAAAATATTTAATGCATCTGATAGAAATATATGTATAGCAAAGGTGTGCATATATGTATGTGTGTATATACACATACACAGACACACATATATTTCCAAAAAGTATAATCTGCCTAAATCTTAAACTGAGTTTAAACCTAAAACATTTTAAAACAGAAAGAAACTCCTAAAAAAATAAATCTCCTATTCCAGAGATTGCCCCACCTTTACTTTGGTAATAAATATGTTTGATTTTATAACTCAAATACTTTACTTATACTTAGAATCAGTATAAGATTTGAATATATAAAAATATCTAAACATTTTCATTATGGATACTTTTAAAACCTACTTGGTAAGTGATTGAGCTTTCTGCTGTAAGAAAGTATCTCTGTGTATTTTAATGGCCTGAAGACTTTTTCTGTCTAGAAGTTTGGCAGCTGCTGGTATTTTCTGGATCAAAAAATTATCAGGAAACCAAATAATATTAGCAGTTAGAGTAATGGCTGGTGCCTGAAATAGTAAACATAAGGGGAAACAAATCATTACATTGAGGCTAAACAATAAGCTATTTAATAGTTCTACAATATAAAATGGAACACAATTTATTTCAAGAAAAATCAACCATTAAAAAACATTCATTAAGATAAATTATCTTACAATGACACAGAGCTATAGCATTCCTATATCTGGTATGGAGCATGTCAACAATTTTATTCTGCCTAAATACTGAACAACACACACACCACGCATACATGTACTCATGGATTTTAAGATAAATAAAAATATGCAAAAAATCAAATAGAAATCCTCATGACCTTTACTTTCATCCTGTATTAGTGAAAAAATAAAAAATAAATACCCAACATAGCTGGGTTTGCAAGATCATGTATCACTTGATTCTTCACACATTTTAAAATTTTGAAATCAGTGTCACATGGAAATAGCAAAGATATAAAAATTTTTCTACTTTAATGAGAATGGGTGGCAAAAAAAAGGAAAATAGTAGTCATAATAATAGAAACCTAATATTTAGGAAAAAATCTGGAGAAACAACCACAATACGTACTTACATTATGTGAAATTATAAGGTATTTTCACTTAATATGCTACTCATTTCTGGAATGCTTGAGTTTTTTAAATGATATTATAATATTTTTGTAATTCTTATTACAAAAATTATTTTTGTAAACAGGAATAACAAACATCTTAAAATATCCAGTTCGATCCAAAATTTTTTTCACCTATTCAAATTAAGAAAATAAAACTTTCAAGTTCTTACCTTCTTACAAATATCCAATAAAGACTTATAAACTTTTTATCAACAGTTCGAAAAATTTGAAAGTGCAGTACAAAGAGTCCACAAATTCCAACATATTTGTCTCTCTGGTCAATTT
The DNA here is from genome assembly GCA_003508835.1 of Eonycteris spelaea. Classification (NCBI taxonomy): domain Eukaryota; kingdom Metazoa; phylum Chordata; class Mammalia; order Chiroptera; family Pteropodidae; genus Eonycteris; species Eonycteris spelaea. Next base: position 6,291,832 of record PUFA01000023.1, read on the forward strand.
CAGAAGGTTCTCCTTACAAAATGATAACATGAGAGAAAAAACAATAAATATACTTTAAATTCTGCTTTCAAGAAAATTCAAATTTTATAAACAAAAGCCAAAAAAATGCACTTTGCATTACCAAGTCTGGCTTCTACATTTGCAAAAATTGAGCGAATACTATGTGCGAATTCTTCAGCAAAAGTGCTATTTTTTGACACAGATACTCCCCCATTGAGAGAATCAAACTGCTGCTCTATACAGGCCTAGGAGGAGAAAACATTTAAAGAGAAATTTAGACTCTCAGTAATAAGTTGTTAAATATTCTAAATATGCTGCATTGTGATAAATTGTCTACATTCATCCTTTTAATTTACAAACATGAAACTCTCAGATTTTTTACCTTAATATAATCTAATATCTAATATATCTAATATACCTTAATATAATATCTAATATTTCAAATGAGAAATTTGTACTTATATATTTGAGTACTAGTTATGTCAAGTAATAAAACTGAAATCAAAAAATCTGTAGTTCGACATGAAGCGTACCACAGTGATGGCTCAGTGATGTACAGTGTATCTAATGTGCACTGAAAAACACATCTTATTATTTACTTTTCACTTTTAAGAGCAGAGTTTACTTTTCCTGTTTCAATCAACTTACTTTTTACTCTATTATTACAGGCATGTGTAGAAATGTCTCCTGGAAAAAGAATCAATGACAATAAAACTACTCTTTGAATCTAAGGATTAAATGTTAGATTGATATCAACAAGAGTTGTGATCAACCTGTTAAAACTGTAATCATGTAAAATATAAATTAAAAGTAACCTTTAATTTCACATGAAGCAGATTTCACATGAACTACAATGCAATTTCTGGTGGATACTATGTAAAGCACTGATGTTCAACAGAATTTTCTGTGATAGAAATGCTCTACATCTGTAGTGTCTGATGTGATAGCTGGCCACAAAATACATGTGGCTATTTTTTACCCCAGCTTTGAGATATTGACATATATGGAAGTTTAAGGTGTACAGTGTGATTAGATTACATGTGGCTATTATGCACTTGAAATGTTGCTAGTGTGGGAAAGGAACAGAAATTTTTATTTAATTTTCATTAATTTAAATTTAAAATAGCCACATGTGGTTAGAAGCTACCTGGACTGTGCAGATTCAAATTATAGTCTCTGAGCCTAGAGAGAATTAAACAGATTTTTAAAGGTAGTCTTAAAACCTAAATCTGGAGGTTAACAACAAACACGATACTTAACACAAACTGCTTAGACCTTAATTGTTTAATAGCTTTATCCTTTTACAAAAGGATAATTAAAAAGAAAACAAGCCTCACCCCAAATACAACTAGCAACCCTATTAATTGTTTGCTATTAGAAATTGAACTAATTATATTTTAGTACACTAACAATGTTTTAAGACAAAGCACTTTAATAAGAAAAACATATTCAATACTATGCTATAAAAGTGTCCAACTATAATTCTGAGATGAATCAACTAATATAAAACCATTTATTGTACTCTAATATAGTTCTCATACCTGAAATATCATCCCATCAAGTAACTGCCCTTCTAGCTTCAGCAAGAATTTTTCAAATGGCTTTAGTTTTTTCCTCCTGAATTCCAAATTTTGAAGGATTGTGATGGACAGATTCAGTAACCTTGTGTAAGATCAGAGAGAAAGACCATAAATTTGCCTAATAAATTCTTAAATTACATATTTCCCCAGAGAATCAGAAGTTTGTATTTGTATTTCGTTCGGCTCTACACATTTGAAAATTTGAACAAAAAATCCTAGTATGTTTAATTTCTTATTATGCCTTTTTATCATCATCTTAAATTCAGATACCTGGTGATCTCTAGATACCATTTACTAAAGACTTATAAATTAAATAAAATAAAAGGCCTTGATTTAAAAAAATCTTGGGTATACAATGAAATAAAATCAAACTCAGGAAAACAACTGTCACTTGAATAGAACCCACGGCAAAAATAAAAACTGAGTCCTAAGGTAGTCAAGAATCAGGATGTTTTAAAGAAGTATATCACACTCTGAACAAACCCAACTGAAAATTAAAGAATGGTTGGGTCTTCATAAAAACATTTGACATCAGATCCTTCTAAATAAAGATCTCCAGGTCTTTTAAAGGAGCTGAAGTATTTATGTTTATTTTTTTACTAATATATTAACTACACAAAAGTAATATCCTAAATATTTTAATTGGCTCACCTTTGTACATAGTCCAGTGGTCTTTTAATGTGATATGATTATCAATAATTTCATCCAGAGTAAGCAAAACTGTTAGCAGCTCTCCCAAGTGTTCGTACATAGTCTGTCAAAAAACCTTTAATGATTACCATTTAATCACTAGTTAGAAGTACAGCTTCATGTGGTTTTTAAAGTTAAACACATCTAAGCTAATTACTGCATTAGTTAAAGCAATGGTAAATCAGTTTATTAGGCTACAGATGAAACTACTGATCCTCAGATGGAATAATTAGCTTTAAACAGAGAAACTTTGCCCAATATTTCATTCTTAACTGTGATTACTGGAAATTTGTCTCTCTCTCCAAGAGACCACTTGGAGAACCTACGTTGAGCCACTAGTGAGAAAATCTAAGAGTTACACTGACAGTGGGTCAGTAATGTCTCATCAACTTCACAAATGAAAGAGAATTACAAAAAAATAAATCTTCTAAGACTCTTGCTATAATTGTCCTCCCCATTCACACACACTCCGAAGTAAAATACAGTAAATTTTACATATGTTAAGTTAAATTACTTTTACCTGAAAATGAACTCCAGTTGTTTCTATAATTTTGGGTGCAACCCTATAATAAAATAACACCCAAGTAAAAAAAAAAAAATAACTTTTTGTCACAATTCATTTTTATTTTAAGGAAAACACATAGCAGCAGGAGCTCTTGGGCTTTTAATGAATATTTATCTTTATTTAGGCTTTAGTCCCTAAAGTGTAAGAGATCCATGGAATTACTACTTCGTTCCACTTTCCCAAGAAGGGAACTAACTTGTACATACATAGTCTGGGCTATCCTAGCCTATACCCAACTCAATGGGTAGAGGACATGACAACACGTGGTCTGTGTATAACCTATCCATTTAACCCTAAAGGATCCAGCTTGGGAGGGAGGTAGAGAAATAACAAAACTGATATTCATTTCTTTCTAAACTGTTAGACTCCCCCAATTCCCAACCAGAATCTTGGTTATCCTACCAAAACTGGCATTTGGGAACCAGTCCTCTCTCTAGCAAAGTTTATTTCTGAGCTGTCATCCCTACTGAAAAATAATGCATACAGCTAAGATTATACGAAAGTCAAAAGCCCCAGGAGAATTTCAATTTTACTTCCTAGAGATTCAATTTACTCAACAGTAAATAATTTGAAATAGCAGTTATCTGTCAACGCACATATATTCCACAAGACAGAATATTTTTAAAATCAAATCAAAAATTCAAATAAATGTCATCTTTCTCGGGCAGGAGTATGGTGGTGGGGAGTCCTCTTGAATTATACACCTGGTACTACAGGGATTGAGGGAATTATGCTCTCATTCCCTTTCTGTCATGAGGAGAGTTTCAGTGAAAGAACATAAAATAAATACTTGACTACAGGGGAAAACATGAGAATGGAGAGTTAACAATTTCTTCCAGTTTATAAAAGAGAGTTAAGATGAAGTATGGAATAATAAGAATAACAATGAATGGACTGCGGGAACAAAAGCAACAGTACCTAAACTGCTATGGAAACCTTGGCAAATAATTCTTTCGGGGCCTCAGTTATCTCTTCTCATAATTAAGAGATCCCTAGTCAAAAATCTAAAAACAAAGTTATTGTTAAAAAGTTATAAACAGTCATGCACCACTTATCGATGGGGATATGTTCTGAGAAATGCATTGTTAGGTGATTTTGTCGATTATGCAAACATCAGAGTGTACTCACACAACCCTAGATAGGATAGCCTGTATAAGCTTAAACTAGATGGCATAACCTATTTCTCTGTAGGGGAGAAAAAAGAATTTTCCCTCTACTCTCTGGGTTCTTATCTGAGATATCCTTGTAATAAAAGACTTATTTTATTTTAGTATATGGAGACATATCCATAAAAATGGAGATTTCCCTTACAAATGTAAATGTCTTTTACAAAGGAGAACTTCTATCCAGTTTTCGGGGCTTCTACTATGTCTGCTGTGCCTTAAAATTAACCAGCCTAAAGTAATCCTTAGCCAAATAAACATACCTTGGGGTGATAAATTCTGTTCTTCTACAGCTCCTAGGCTATAAACCTAGGATGTTACTATACTGAATACTGTAGGCAACTGTAACACAGTGACATTTGTATAATGTGTTGTGTTACAACACTACTGGATATCACTAGGTGATAGGAGTTTTTAAGCCCCATTATAATCTTAGGGGACCACCTTCATATATGTAGTCATGGTTGACAGAAATGTCATTTTATGGCACATAACTACAGTAAGTAGGGAAATTTTAAGTATAAAGTATCAAACATGCAAGATATTATTTCGTGGTAGTAAGAATGGTAAGGACGTAATGAAAATATGGTCATTTTTCTTAATTTAGGGCTCTGGTTCCCAAACTTGAACAATCATAAGAATTACAAAGTTTTTTCAACATAGATTCCCCTAACCTCACGCCCCAAGATTCTGCGGTTTAAGAAAAATCTCATGTGATTCCGATGAATTAGGACTCTTCAATGTAAAGGAGGGAGGAAAGGAATGAGAGAGAACATGGCACGTTAGCCTTTTCCTATATAATTATTTTTAAATTACTTTCAACATTCTCAGACAGATAATGGGTTCATTCACCGTGGCAGAAACTGTGTCTTATTAGCCTATCATTTCTTTATTAAACACAGCAAGTAATATTTGAAACAACATGAGCATTCAAAGAATGCTGAATAAGTGAATGAAGGAATGAATGAACAAACAAAAAAACTATTTCATGTACTTAACTAGTTTTAGAAAAACATTTCCTACATTTCTATTATAAATGCAAAAATATTTCTAAAATCCATTACTTGTTACTGATATAGAGGGCAGCCAACTGATGGACTACATTCATCACCACTTCATAGCACCTGGTAACAAAACAAGACAGTTCCTGAAATGACAAGTTGGGTATATGTTACAAAGTTGCTTTTTAAATGTCTCCATTTCTGACTGAATTTTATGGTAACAATGTTAAACAAAAACAAAATAGTTTTCCAGTAAAAATTCCAATTAACCTGTAGCCAGACAACTTTAAGCATCCCTCAAGCAATAGATTCTTAACTCACCTCCTGCATCCCAAGGTCATTTCTACCTCTCTGCTCCCATAGCATTTCATTCACGCTTCTATTTTAAGTCTTATGTTTTACTCATATAATTCCTAAATGACAGAGACCACCTCCTTGCTTCTCTGAATATCGACTGCCTAGCATGTGGCTAACCCTCACTGCTTTTCAATAAATTTCTGTCCTATCAAATGAATAAATGAATGAATATTTGAATGAATGAATAATCTCAAAAGTGCTAGTTTAGGAAGTATGACAATGAGAGAAAGGAGTCTCCGAAAGCCACTAATAAAACTTCAAATGTTTATTACCTTTAACCTTATCTATAGACAAGCTTGGCACATAGCAAGTGAAATATTACTTGAGCAATCGTAAGACTACAGGAATATGTCTGTCATTTAAAAAACTGGCATCTACCACGTCCCACATCTCCTAAAAATTTCTTTTCAGCTCTCAACTTTTAAACCTTTACAGATTGCAACCCAGAGTATTTAAAACTGAATAAAACCTGTTCTAAATTTTAAGTTCTATGAGGGCAGGAATTTCTGTTGGTTTTGAGCACTGCTATAGCCCTAGCACCAAAAATGGTTTCTAACATATGCTAGGCTCATAAAAGTTTGTTGAACATTTAAAAATAGAATTTTATGCAGCTGTCAGTGAGATAAAAAAATTTTAATTTAACATTTTTGAAACTGAAAATAATGCAATTTAATTTTAAATAGTTCTAGTTTTACATTTCTTATTAACTTTCTAAACGTTTAATAAAAGCAGAGAAACAGAAAATGCAGAACATACACAAAAAAAGGCAGAAACAAATCCAGACATATAATAGACTATTTATACATGAAACAGAGTAAATTCACAAATTAAAAGACAAAGGTTTTCAGATTGTATAAAAAAATCAAAATCCAGACACATGCAGTTTTAAAGAAATACAACTAAAACATAATGACACCGAAAGGTCGAAAGAATGAAATCGAGAAAATGTTAACTCAGAGCTGGGGCAGTGATATTAATATAAGACAAAGTAGACTTCTTAGCGTTACTATGGCTAATTACTATATATTTATATATGTAATTATTATCATAGCTTAAGAGGGTCATCACATAACAATAAAAGATTCAATTTATCAGGAATGATAAACCTGTATGTACAAAATAAAATATCCTCAAAATAAGAAATGCAAAATTTAAAACTAAGGGGAGAAATTGACACATTCACTGAGACCCTACAAATTTCTTAGACTTCTGCCCAGCAATCTTCCTGTAGGTTCTGGCAATAGGTGGCAATAAAAGGAGGCTAGAAGACAGGGAAAGGACATCTTTCTACTTCTTCCTGTTTTTATCAACCTAGTCCAGGCAGGAGCGGTACACCCTGGGAATGGCAGATTGCTTCGGCCTCCAGCTTCGTCCACCACTACAGAACCAACCTCACTTGTATTGCCCTCTCAGAGGTATCAGCAGCAGCCAGGCAGTACTGCTTTCCCAGAGATACACGGGTACTAATTCCAGGGGGCTCCTTTTCTAAGCACCCAGATTCTGGCAACCCCAACCTTTTCCCTTTTTCCCCCTAGATGTCGAAGTGGTATCTTCTTCCTTTGGATTACCTCACTGTTCTCTTTTTTCTTTCAGCCTTCCAATTATGTAACCAACTGTCTATATTAACTCTCCTGTTTTGAAATACCTTGTGTGAACTGTTTTCTGCCCTCTTTTGAAATACCTTGTGTGGACCCTGACACATACCATAATAGAGGATAATTTCAACAAAATGTTCTCAATTAAGTCAGGTAGACCAAAAAGTAGTGAAGATCTAAAAGATCTGAACAATATATTAGCATGCCTTGATTAATGAAATAATCAAATCTTATACCCAATAATCAGAAGGTGAGTGGGATTATGGGTATTTTTTTCCTTATCTCCAATTTTTGCTTTTGTTGCATCATGCCAGCATTGCTCTTATAATGGGGAGGGGAGAAATAGAGGTTACTTCATTTTTCTTATAAAATTAAAACAAAAGATCTAAAATAACTAAAATTTTGCAGTGTGGAAAAGCGTATCTAAATTGAAAAATTTCATTAGAAGTAGCAAGTGCAGTTGCTTTTAACCACCTCATCATTGCTCATGTAGCAACTTAATCATCTACATTAATTTTTTCCTGACATAATTATCTTTTCCTACCTAGTACAAAGTTTAAACTATTTTAAAAGGCACAGTGACAAATTATTCATAAATTAAATTATATAAACTTAATTTCGATCCTTCCTGAAAGGCTATGAAAATTTCAGGAATTATGATCTCCTTAATTATAATTCAATAATAACTAAGTGTCTTTCCCTAACAGTATACATTCTAAGCATTTAAGGTTTGAGAAATCTTTTTGAATTATGTGTACCTTATTCAAACTTTTCCAAGAAAAACCTCAATAAAAAGTAAAAATAATTACCTGTAAGAATGAAATAAATCTCCCCATTTGAATTTGGCAATCACCTTCCACCATGCTGGAATCTGTTGCTTTAGAAGGCAACATAAAGAATTGTATTTCAATTATTTTTTATAAACTCATCGACATCAAAAAATAAGAATATGATTTTTAATCATTAATACATCTACTAATCTGCATAGCACTGAAAACAGAATTTTTACACTTTAGAAAAAATGAGACAATCATCAATCACACAATTAAAATAACCATCTGTTTCACTATTTAATGAATTCAAGGAAAACTCTTATCTAGCTACAGTGCTCTGTAATAAAAGTATCATAGAGAATTTAAAGAACTTGCTGCTGCTTAATCACACAGGGTTTTTTCACCTGTTTACCAAACAAACCAACAAAAATACCTGAATGCTTTTTTCCAATACATTATGAAAGTCCTAGAATTGTCTGTTAAGTTTTTGTTCATTTCAATTTTAAAATAGGCATCGCAACACTACAATGTAAAATTTTAAAACTTACCTCCTTCTCCATAAAACAGGAGACCATTAAAAATTTAGTTTCAGCCTGTTTAAAAAAATTAAAATAATTTTAAAAGTTGCTATTTTGTTTTTAAATTCTTAGGCTCTCTTAGTTATCCACATCTAATAATAAGCAGAAGACTACATCACTTATAAATTCACTCATAATCAAAAACTGCTTACAATACAGATAAATTCAATTTTTCTTTAGAGTACCAAAAATATCACATAGTCAAAGTTATTTATTGATTTCTTTGATTTGTCTCATCTGACCACTCTAACTGCCCCATATCCTCCCATTAGTTCATGTAAGATGGAAAGCAAACACATGGTAACAAACAAGTAGAGAAAAAAATGAAGTTTACGAACTCTCAGAGTTTTAATTGTCCATGAGCATATTGAAAATTCAAAGTTTTCTTTAAAAATCAGTTAGATCCAGAAATCCAGTATATACTGCGGGTAACAGAGACTTTGAAGGTATGCTAACCCAGACATTAACCGTACCGCGGTAAAATGTTAGGTAAGCGACACCCTCTTTAAATCTCCGTTTCCTTATCTATTTCTCACATACCTCCCAGGGTTGTTGTAAGTATTAACAGGGTTAGTTAGCATGATATTTGGTATATAGTAAGTAGTCTGTTATTAGTACTACTATTACTTCAATTAAACATTTAATAAATATTCATGCAAACTGTACACTTATAAGCGTATTTGCTTTTTAAGTCACGTTTTTAACATCTTAAGAATACAAATAATTACCTCATATTTTAATTTCTTGATTTCACAACAAAGCGCAGCATAAACCGTGATGACTTTGTTTAAGACCTAGTTTCATGAGTAAAAACACAAAAGGAAAAAAGTAAACTATAGCAGATAACTAAAGCATTTAAAAAATAGGTTTTTAGGTTTAAGAATCTGTACCTTGTTTTCAGTCTTTATGAGTTCCAAAAAAAAGGGGAAGGACTGTTCATAAGGCAAAAGCTATAGAAACAAGGAAAAGAACATTTCTTTTTAATTTGAAAAGAATTACTGAAATCTTAAATATAAATTGAATCCATCTCTACTCTATGTAAATTTGTGTCAGACCTTCCACTAAGCACCATACCAGATAGGGAGTGACTACTAATGGGTACGGAATTTCTCCTGGGAATGGTGAGAATATTCTAAATTGGTTCTGGTAATGACTGCACTATTCTGTGAATATTCTAAAAAACAAAGAATTGAATGATATGCAAATTATGTATCAAGAAAGCTGTTATTTAAAAACTCAATATGTGACTTAGGACAATGTTTAGTACATAAAAAATGTTAGCTATTATTTCAGTGGCAATGGTATACAATTTCAAGATAAAACAAGATAGAACTACCTCAAAATAGAACAAAACAAGAATGACCTAATTTATACATTAAAAAATTGTTCTAACATTAGGATCCTCCTAAGTAACATAAAGGAACTTTTGGGAAATAATGAAAATATTCTGTATCTTAATTGGGATATGAATTACATGGATATATGTGTTTGGCAAAATCCACTGAACAGTATATTTTAAATCTATGCATTTCACTCTATGTAAAATAACCTCAATAAGAAACAAACACAGCTTGATGATATTCTATTCCAACCCTCTTCAATTTCTTAATGATGAAAAACAAAGGCTAGTTCAAAGAGTTGGAGTCTGTGTCAGTCTTGACACTAAAGGCTTTGAGGTTGTGTCATTCTTCAAAAAAACAAAATCATACAAAAATACCTGCATGGCTTAAAGAAAAGGACATTAACAATTTTCCTCCAAGTTTTAGTTCTCTAGATTCCAAATAATATACATTCATTTTTAACAATTATGTTTTCAAGATATAGTACGTCCTGAAAATACACACATAAATTTAAAAAATTAAACAAAATCAAACCTTTAATGCTATAGGATCAAGATTGAAATCCCAAACATCTCCAATTGAATCATCCAGTGCATCTTCAATTCTTCGCAACTGAGACGTATACTCCTCAAGAAATTTCCCATAATTCTTAAGTTGAACTTCAGCATGAATTTCTAAATTTAAATTTTAAAATAGTATGTGAGAAGTACAAAAATCACAGGACATTTACTTCAAATAATCTCAAAAGTCACAGCAAAGTAGATATTAAGCCCTCTTAAATGTATTACTCTAGAATGTCTAGACTTCTTGAAGTTAGTTTCAGTTAAACAATAATTCAGCTTTCAATATTTTCTACAGATAAAATAATTTTAAAAGCAGTAGATGTTGCCATATACAGAGATACAGATCATCTTAAAACTTTAAAGTATTATAAAAAAGTCACTACTCCATTTACTCGATAATCCAGAGCTTTTAAACGATTTGACTAATTTCTTAGACAACACAATATCCTGAATGCATGTTTTAATTATAAACCATATTTTTGCAAAAATAAAATAGTGACCTGAAGCAGGTGCAAAAATCTGGTTGTCATACAAGCAAAATTTAAAAACATAATTCTTAATTCTATGCACAGTAAACTATTTAAAAATACACCTATATATTGTTTTTAAAATGTGTTTAGGTCTGCTTTATCATAACGGATATTCCTGTAATGCCCCAAATTAACGAAGATATTGTTTTAACTATTTAATTATCATAATAGAGTTGGAAAATCCAGTAAAGAACACTAAGTACATAATATTGTGATATTTATGGAATTTACATATTAATAGATGACTAAAGAATCACTAAAATAAAATGAAGGTATGCTTATTTACAAAAATTAATACAAGTAAATATTCCACCTTATATGTAAGAATTCATACTTATTACAAAGGCAGTACATTCAATCTGTCTTCTAAAAAAAGGTAAAAGTTTTCTCTTCTGAAGTTAGTCATGCATAGCAACTCTTAAGATCATTTATCTTCTCATTAAGGATAAAGACCTAGCTCCCCATTCTCCCTTATTTGCAACTAATTCACTAACTTAAGTGGGTCAACTTAGTTCATTAAGGTTTCTCTTTCATTATAGTATTAATGTAGCCAATTCTGAAAAACGTTTAGTCTAGATATGATTCACAGTCCATAAATTAATGAAAATTAGGCACAGAGAAGACATGAGATGTCTTCTCCACAGCTTAAATTAAAAACTGGGTAAGATTCTCAATATCCCACACACACATCTAATTCTGTTATATGGAAAATGACCTTAGCTGTATTTAACCAGAAAATGAGTTCTTAATGACAGTATTAGAAAAACATGTCAATAAATTATTCATTTAGTCTATTTGAGAATTCATAAAGTAGCAAGCAACAGAAAACCTGTAATAAAATTAAAGTTCCTTGCTGATAAGAAACAGCTGTAAAATTAGTAAAAACTAAAATAATAAGATTTAAAATAAAAACTACCTTATTCTTCAAGAGTGAAATTTACATGCTTATCCCTTCCACCAAACTGCATTCTTTATCTTTGTATTAATACCTAGCATAGTGATAATATAGAAAACACCTGCTCAATGAATCAGAACATTTTACTCTAAAGTGAACAAACCATTTGGAAACCCAATAACATGTTTTATTCCAATTTTTTAAAGATGAAAGTAAATATTCTACCTTATACATAGTAATTCATTATTTATTCCAAGGGCAAAGTCAGGAACCTTTGTCCATAAAACTTTGTCCATGATAAGGTGGAGTTCACTTTATAACAGTAAATACAGAATCCTCTCCACAAAAAAATTAAAATATTTTATTATTACCACCAAAATTTTTTTATGCTGCATTAGGGCTAATATCTTACGAAATGTTTTGTGAGAAACTGCAAATCCTCCTGAATTAAGCTCACGGTTTCTTCCAGAGACTAAAACTTTATTACACCTAAGTGTGTACACCTGTCTTGCTTTGTAAATTTAAGCAAAATCTGCAAGTAATTTTTTTTTTTAATTACGTTCACCTTTTGGAAAAAACAGCATCAAAAAACAAATTCACAAGCAGTATGTCCCAATGTCTCCTATATCATTTATAGAGATTAATATCACCAAAGGTAAGAAACAGATTGACATCTTGAGTGTCACCACAATAGTTTGGCCTCTAAATTCTGCTGCGTGGAACTGAATGTGTTAGTTTTGTTAGCTTTCTAAGCTGAAATCAGACAATTCGATTTTATAAAGCAAAATGTGAAGCAGCTTTGCTGTAATGTTTGAAACCTTTCTAGCTGCGACGGAAACTACAGGACATCACTTATTTAACGTAAACAAAATGCATGGAAGGAAATTAAGATTCACGTGTTTATTTTTTCTATGTGAAGAGTTCTTTTTCGCTATCTTCAATAGTTAGAAGAATGTGAAGGAAAAAACGGTCAAACTTCCAAAAGTTGGTTGGGGAGGAAAAAAAAAATAACAGGAAACCGAAACAGGAACCCAGATCACAGGCTCAGCTAGAATTGAACGCCCTGATGATTTGGCGAAAGCCCCAAGAGTCCAAAGACAGAGCCAGACTCATCTCTAGGCGGCTGGGCCTCCCTGGACCCGCCCCGCCCGTGCCCCAGGGCTGCAGAAAGCGCACGCCGCTCCCCCAGGAGTACCCCTGGCTCCTCAGGAGAGACCCCGCCCCGAGTGACGAGCCCTGACCGGGCCAACCTGACCCGCATTGCTGAGATCCCCAACCCAGAAAGAAACGCTCGAGACCGCGTCCCTCTCAAACCGCAGAAAGTGCCCGGAACCCGACGGCTGCGCAGCGACCGCGACGCAGAGCCCTCTCGCAGGGACGCCGCCAGGACTGAGGTCGGCGCAGGAGCGTCCACCCGCAGCCCTCGCCCTGTCGCTCTCGTACTCTGTGAGCCGTCGTCAACGCGGTCGAACTCCCAGTCCGGGGACAGAGTCTCCACCGCCATCACCCTGGCGCCTCCCTCACTCCCAGACCCTACCAGCCTGGACGACTACGGCTGCCTCGCCCCAGCGGCTGTCACAGCACGTGACTTCCGGCCCTGGTCCCGCCCCCATCACGAGGGCCCACCGGGCTTCACGCCCCCTGCAGGCCGCGGGGGCCGCTGGGAAAGCGAGTCCTGCGCGGTAACCGGAGATGGCTGCAATGGCGGCGACGGTCCTCTAGGTGTCCTCCTTTTTCTATTTGGGCCTTTCCTTTGTTCTGTCACACCGATATCCTCAAGATCGCCTTGCTGTCTCCAGCCATTTTGATTACCTAGGCAGTTGCTCCCTCAGTCTAGACAAAAAAGGGCAAAATTAATGGGGTCGGGGCTTAAGAGGAAGGCGTGGTCCTCGAAAAAGTCGCTATCCAGGAATTTCTTCCAAAAAGCTGGTATTTCTAATGCCCTCCCTGTCGCCACCATCGGAGAGCTTGCTGCTTTCCTCCTGCGCGTCCTGTACGGATTGTTCTTGAAAAAAACTGCGAAGAGGAATTACTTTACGACCACCTTAGAGAGGAATTTTACTACCATGCTTACATTGCACTCGCTCGCTCTCCACCCCCTCCTCTTAAAAAGGGGCGGTGGGGGGGGGAAGAAGCGCTGTTTAAGTGTTTTTAAATGCTCCCACCTGCTACCTGGCTTTTCCGCGAATAAGGCTGTGTTACCCAGCAACTCTACTTATAGCAGTGTTCGTGGCTGCATGGTTTTTAATAGATACTAGTACAAAAAGGCCTAAATGTCCATCCACAGGGAATAATTGCATTACGTTTAATAATCCATACAAGGAAATACTAGAGAGCTAGTAAAAGAAATGAAACCGATTTATAGAGGCATGAGAAAATCATATTTAATCAGGTCCAATGTTTAATCAGAATCTAAATGACATATCACAGTGACTAAAATCCTTCAAAGAGCTCAGTTGTCTGGTAAGAGAAATTATTAAGGTATTAAACTTATGAATCAACATAGTTGTCAGATCTGCCATCTGCTTTTGCAAATAAAGTTTTATTGAAACACAATCATTCCCACTTATTTGCATATTATCTATTGCTGCTTCACAATACAGTGGCAGGTTGAGTAGTCACAGCAGTGACAATATGGCCAAGGAGCCTAAAATATCTACTATTGATTGAACCCTTTAAAGAAAAGTTTGCCAACCCTTGTTTAAACTCAAAAGGGTACCTCTATGTCCTTGTAAGGAGGAATGGGCAAGCCTAAAGAAGTCAAGTGGACCCACTTGCAGTTAATAACTAGAAAAAGTAGACAAAATATAATAAAAATAACTTTTTAAAGATCTGAAAGAGAATAAAAGCAGGCAGAAACCATAGGAAAACTGACTCAGCAAATCCCTTCAAATCGAGGAATGAAACCTGTTGTGTTTCTAGCTCAAGATGGTAGTGAACTAAATTCAGTGCTGTTGGAAGAAAAGCTGGAAATTGGGGGTGCTTTTGGGAGAGGGGGAATTCTGAAGCAGGAGACTCACAGAATGGATGAGATCTAAAATCCAAGTATAAACTCTGCCCAAATCCCTGGCTAACCACAAAACTACATGTAGAGGGCCTGCTGAAACTGCAGTTAGGAGTCTTTGAAAAACAACTATATTAGTTGAAAGGTGTGTTTGCTGCCATTTGATACATATTACCTGTGCACCTCAGGTAGCAAAAGCTGAAGCCCTGTGGATTTAAGATAACAGAGAACAGAGGTTGAACTAGCAGAGCAACTTGAAATTTAGAAAGAAAAATTGATAAACAAGGGAACTGCAAAGGAAGTAAATCCCAAAATCTGAGCAAAAACACTGGCCAAATCTTTGTCTAAATGAAGAACTAAGCAGAAATATAAGCTGCTACAGTCTTCAAAGTTTGAGTCCAAGTACATTTACTTCTTTCTAAATCAAAACCCCAACAATTTTCTGAAGAACATAACAGAATCCAGAGTGTCAATGAATTGTCATTTTTAAACAGTGATAAAGTTTAACCAAAATCTGACAGAAGGAAAAAAAGAAATAGATGAAATTATAATTATAGTTGGAAATTTTAACACTTTTCTCTTGATATATGATATAACAAGTAGGATAAAGAATTGAATGATACTCTCAACCAACTTGTCTTGATTGATATTTATAAGACATTTCACCCAACAGCAGTAAAATAGACATTTTTTCAAGTATACAAAGAATACTCAGTAAAATAGGCCACATGCTAGGTCATAAAATGAATCTCAGTACACATAAATGGATTGAAATGTTATAGTTAAATTCTTTGACCACAATGTAATTACATTAGAAATCAATAACAAAATCTCAAAATCCCTGGAATTCCCTAAATATTAGCACAAAGCTCAAGGGCATTTTATTGAACTAAGAAAACCAGTCTAAAAAGTTACACACTGTGTGATTCCATTTACTTGACATTCTTGAAGAGATAAAACTATAGTGATTTAGAACATTTTAGTGATTATCAGGGTTAAGGGGTAGTTGGTAGACATAACTGAAAATGGATGGAGCAAGAACTTGTCAGTGGGGAGGTAGGAAGTAGAACTATTCTGTATCCTCATTGTGGTATTCTTTACATGGATCCATACATTTGTTGAAACTCAGAAATGTATACCCCCCAAAAAAGGCAATTTTACTTATGTTAATTTTAACACACCTGGTTGTGGGATTGGCCTTCGCATGCATCCAGCTTCAGATTTCAAAGGATGACAGGTCTTGGATTTTACTGTTTCTTTTCTGTCTCTTCACAGTTTTTACTACATTCTTTAGGTTTCACATGGTAGCCCTTGGCAGCTTCAGGCTCATCACCATACCGGATCTAGCATAAGAGAGAAAAGGAACATGCTTAACTGATAGCTCAAACAGAAGTCTCAGAATTAAGTTTTGCTGGCCTTGATTAACCTTACTAGGACATTGTACAACTTGTTGGACCAATCATTGTAACTGAGGGGATGAGAGGAATGCACTGATTGGCTTAGTCTGGGTCATGTGCTCCACCCCTGGATCCTGGGGTGGTGGGGGTTTGGGAGAGAAGTAACTTCATAGGAACCACAGGGCCTAAGAAAGGGGGAGGAGCAGACCCTCAGATGACAACCAGGTACTGTTACCCCAAGTAGTGGGCTGGTCCTAGAGTAATTGTGCTTCCTGTATGTAGATCATACTCTCTCCTAGGATGATGTCTTCTAAGAGTACCAGTTGAGAGCCTGGGGTGTATATTGGGCTCTCTTCTTGGCAGGTGTTGAACTTTAATTTCTTGATACTGAAAACTCTGCTTTGCTTTTCAGCATTTACTTAGTTTTATAGCCTTAACCCCATATAATTTAAGAATCAGCAAATACCTCAAAGAAAAAACCGGTGTCCTAAACTGCGTGCATCTCCCTTATCTTTAAGATCTTTGCTCCTTAAGTCCTGGCTGCTCTAACTCCAATTGTTGTCTTTCAACCCTGCCGGAGCCAGCCGGCTAAAGTCAAACAGCACCTAAAATAGGGGGGTGAAGCCTAAGGAAAAAAAGAAGACAGGAAAGCGCTTCGGGAGGGCATACAGTCAATGCTGCAGCCCCGTCTTTATTTAGCTCAGCCTTTATATATGTTTTAGGATACAAAGCATAACATATATCATTCGAATGCTAACATTCACACAAGATCAAACATCTTGTTATCTGGTAACATTCTTGTTTCAAGGCTGTAAAAACATTCCATTATCTTAAAAAGTTTCTTAGGGGAACCTCCTCTAGGGTCAGTAATGTTTAATTAACATTTGCTTTTTATCAATTGATAACATAGTCTCAGCAGCTGCTTTAGGGCTCCAAGCAGTCTCAGCAACTGTTTTATGGCTCCCAAACTACGTGACACCTTCAGTGCCTTGCAATGGCTCCCGACATCTCCCCCTTTTTTATTTTTTAAAATGCCAAAGCTTTCCCAGCTATGGCGCAGATAGACTGTGCCTGTCTTAGGTGACCCTCCACGGGTCTGGGCCTTACCCGTCATTGGCACATGAAAGTCTTGCAATCATGCCCTGTCTTAGGTTGGTCCCAGCCCTGAAGGATTCTTACCCGTCTCTGACTACCAGCCTCTGCAAATGGGAGATGTATATTAGCTTAAACCTGAGCCTGGAGCCTGAGACCATGCATCTCTGCGAATCTTCAGCAGGGAATTGAAGAAGTATTTCATCAAAGGAGGAAGCAGACATAGGCCTATAGTTATGCAAAGACCCAAGGCTAAAACTGAAATAAGCAAATGACCCAAAGGAGACCAAGATGGTAAAAAGCTTTTTAGATGTTGTAAAAATTTTGAGCCTCTTCAGCTGCATCAAACTGAAGGGGTCCCGCTCCTGCAGTCCCTGAATTTCTCTATGCAGTCGTATTAAATCTAAGGACATGTTAGCATCATGCCAGACACCTTGGAGATGAGAGCTCACGTGATCCCATCCATTGTCAGGAGCCATTGCAAGGCACTGAAGGTGTCACGTAGTTTGGGAGCCATAAAACAGTTGCTGAGACTGCTTGGAGCCCTAAAGCAGCTGCTGAGACTATGTTATCATTGATTTAAAAAAGCAAATAGTTAAAAGTTAAACATTACTGACCCTAATGAGGAGATTCACCCAGTAAGAAACTTTTTTAAGCTAATGGAATGTTTTTACAGCCTTGAAAGCAAGAATGTTTGTACCCAGATAACAAGGGTGTTTTATATGATCTTGTGTGAATGTTAGTATTCGAATGATATATGTTATGCTTTGTATCCTAAAACATATAAAGGCTTAGCTAAATAAAGATGGGGCTGCAGCATTGACTGTATGCCCTCCCGAAGCGCTTTCCTGTCTTCTTTTTTCCTTAGGCTTCACCCCCTCTTTTAGGTGCTGTTCGACTTTAGCCGGCTGGCTCCGGCAATCCATGTTGACTTTCATTATAAATTTTTGAGGTAACACAAATCCACTGATATGCTTCATGGCATTCCAAATGAAACTTTACTTTTAGACCTTGGATTTCATCTCCTAAATACATAACTAGACTATATAATGCATCAAGCTTCTGTTCTAACTTGTCGTCAATATTTCCCTGGGTCCCTAAAGCCATCGTAACATTTTTAGACAAATTATTGACATAATGAGCAGTTTGAACAGTTTGAGACAAATCGACAGCAGCAGTGGCAGTAGTAGCAATAAGTGACACAAGGGCAGCAATTTTAGCAATGATCAATCTTATCACTCTTCTCTGCCTACTCAAAGCCTTATTGATTTCTTCTAACACCTGTAAACCTCGATCAGCATACCAAGGTCCTGATGTGTTAACAGGTAACATTACAAAAGAGGGTTGATGAAACACCATTACAGTAGTTCTTTCCGGAACAAAAGAAATACAGTTGGTTACTATACAATCATAACACGTAACATTGAAATTTCTTTCTTTCATAGTCACATTAATTTTACCAATTATCAAGACATGTGGTGGTGCTACACATGCAGTTATATTTTTTGCTTTATCTATGATTTGAGTTTGATTAACACCAGTGTTGCTCCCTCTGATAATCCCATCCATGGCGGCAGCAAGCTTCCATATGTAAGTTTGTGGGTATCCATCATCTATCTACCATAACCCTGCAGATAATTTGTCGCTTTCACCCCTTGTGAAATCTAGAACTTTTCCATGCTGATTATTGGACCAGTCTACAACATGTCATTTCGTTCTTGATATATTATACCTGACTGGTTTGTCTCTGTAACATCTTTTCCATAGTACAGTCTTATTGTTAACACGCACCTCTTTTCCACAAGGTGAAAATGCTAGTGGAGGTTCAATGTTGTTTATCTTTTCATCCCCACCTGGCACACAGAGGCGCACAACCTGAGTAGCCTCAGATAAAGAAATTTTAGAAACATTTAAACAGCCAGGCACTGTCTCATTCTTGGAGAAACGGATTGGTAGTCCGATCCCAGAGCCTGTATAATTAAACCCTTTACAATTTGTGTCTGCATCTTTTTCATTGATGGTCGATCTAACAGGCATGTGTCATTTACTCTTACCATAAATTTTGGGCCTTCCCAAATGGACAGATGCAAAATTGGTGGATCTAGTACATAGGCCCAATACAGCTCCTTCAACCATCAGAAGATGGCCTATCAGCATCACCATCAGGAGCAGCTTTCTCTGTTCCTGTAGAGATATAAGCAAAACCTCCGCCCCATTTCAGTATCTCAGCAGGCACCCAAACCCCTGTTAGATCCTTGTAATATACTGGCTGCTGCAAAGGCTCACCAGCCTGTTTCACCCAATGCCGATGAGCTGCTGTGTACCTTGTTCATCTTGATTTAAAAAATTTAAAAAGTATATAATGCTCTATTAAGCCTTAGTCTTGAGGTATACCATATTCCCCCTTTTTGTTTTATAAGCTTATCCTTCTAAGAAATGTTGCAGGAGACACCCCAAGGGTGTCTTCTGTGAACACTGGTTTTTTTTCCCTCTAACGCTTGCGCAGAAAACACAAAACAGGAAACACAAAACAGACCGTCAGACAAGGACAATTACTGGGGTGTAGGTGGGCCTAGAGAAATTTGCCACCTACATCCTAGACAAGACCAAACAATAAACAGACTTTGACAACAGGGCACAGGAGGCGGCGTCCCGCAGCCTGGCCATGGTCCAGGAGATATGACTGCGTCCAGTCTCTCCACGGAGCCCTGGTGACCGGTCAACAGAAACAGGAACAGGAAGGTACCTTTAAAAGCACTGAAAATTTGTAATTTAGTCATTACTTTTCTCATTTCCAATACAAAATCAAGTTATCTTCACTGTTGATTCCATGCTAAAATGTCCTAAGTTTTAGACTAATTAACCAATAAAAGAAAAAGAAAATCATAAAAAGTTTTTAAATTTCAAGATAGCGAAAAGACCCTTTACCACACAATAATGAAACCTGAGCAATGCAAGTTTGTGACTACAAGAGTGTCTTTCAAAAATACAGTATTTAAAATTCCTTTTCCACCAGCGGTGTTAGTTTCCAAGGACTATCCAATGCAGTGGGCCCTTCTAAAATAGAGAACAAATTAGTTAAAGCACATGTGAGGGTCAAGGGAAGGACAGAGCCAATTAATATCTCTCAATAATTTTTGAAAATTAACAACAGTATTGAGAGCTTCTCGCCTAATTTCTATTTTTTGAGGAGTAATTTTGTTGCAAAATTTTATATCCTAAATATTGAACAGAATCTTGTATATTCTCAGGAGCTATCTCGAGCCTATATTTTTCCAGAGCAGTTTTTCCAAATGAAAAAATTTGTTTTAAAAATAATCAAAGACAAAATAAAGACTATAAAGCACAATAAATTATCGACCGTATAAAACAAGATTTTCTCTTTCTCTTTTACAACTTCATATGTTCACTCATGTTCTTGTCCTTTATTTTCCTCTCAGGATTTCTCTTCACAAAACTTCTGCTACTTTTCTCATTCCTTCAGTTTGCCTCTTCTCATTCACTCAAAAAAAAACAACTTTAAGACAAACACCTTTCCTTTAATTCCCTTCAAAACAAATCTCTATACTTTATACCTTCTTTTGTGCCTCAAACAACTTTAAATAACCTGAAACTACTTTAGGATAAAATTACTCTCCTTTTTCTTAAAAAAACACATCCTTTATATCTCAAAACACATACTATGCATACAGAATTTTTTCTTTTACTTGCATTATTCCTAGTAAATCATTTACTTATACTAGAATTCATAACTCTTAGTAGCCTTAATTTCTAGAGAATTTATCAAAAGTTGTAAATACTAACAATTCTGTATTAAGAGCTCTAAGTAGATGCACAGCAGTTTGCAAACCATGAACAACTTTCTCTAATTCCTTAGCTGTATGATCAGAGCCAACAGCCTTGATAAATGGGAAATAACCTTCATAGGTATGGAACTGTTTGTGTGTGGCTTCTTCCTCCAACTGTTTTGCAACTCTGGGGCTCAAAGGCTCCTCTCTATCTTTAGTTAGCAGTAGATCAAAAGGTTTCCCGCTCCTCTCTCTCGGGCGGGAGGGGCAGTAGGTCTAGTCTCATTCTCCTTTTCAAATGGCGGGACATCTCTATTGTCCAGTTGTTCTTCCCCTTTCTGGCTTTCCCAGCCTTAACCCTCTCATGCCTGGGATCTAAACTATCTCTAATTAAAGTCCACAAGCTAAAAGTATCTACAGGTACCTTGCCAGGGGTGTAGACATCATAATAATCTTGTAGTTTTTCTCTCACCTTTTTCCATGTTCCTATATACACTGTTCCCCCCTCAGGAAACCAAGGACAAACTTTCTTTACAAACTCTAAAAAATTACACAATTGTTGATGCCCTATCTTGGTTCCTCTAGCCCGGAGCATATTCTTAAGCATATGTACAAAAAGCATGCGGCCGTTTCCATTTCCCATTTTTCTTTATTTAAGTCGACTTTCCTCTCTTTCTATCTATTTACAAACACGCAACCCTTCCTTTTCTGAGCGCTCACTACACGCGGTGTCTTTCTTACTCCCGGACTGTTCCACCGCACTCACCTCTGCCATTTACTCGGCTTTATACTGGGGGGGGGGGGGGGGGGCTTTCTCCTGCGGTGGCGGTCTTCACCTCAACGTTCATCAACGTTCCGTCCCAAATTCAGGTCCCTGTTCGGGCGCCACTTGCCGGGGCCAGCCGGCTAAAGTCAAACAGCACCTAAAATAGGGGGGTGAAGCCTAAGGAAAAAAAGAAGACAGGAAAGCGCTTCGGGAGGGCATACAGTCAATGCTGCAGCCCCGTCTTTATTTAGCTCAGCCTTTATACATGTTTTAGGATACAAAGCATAACGTATATCATTCGAATACTAACATTCACACAAGATCACAAAACATCCTTGTTATCTGGGTACAAACATTCTGGCTTTCAAGGCTGTAAAAACATTCCATTACCTTAAAAAAGTTTCTTACTGGGTGAATCTCCTCATTAGGGTCAGTAATGTTTAACTTTTAACTATTTGCTTCTTTCAATCAATGATAACATAGTCTCAGCAGCTGCTTTAAGGGCTCCAAGCAGTCTCAGCAACTGTTTTATGGCTCCCAAACTACGTGACACCTTCAGTGCCTTGTAATGGCTCCCGACACTACCCCCATGAGATTGCTAAAAACTGCTGGTTTCTTTGCTTTTTAGCTTCTATTCCCTACCTGGCTTTTGAGCTTCTCTCCCCAAATCAAGCATTGATAAATGACAAATTGGAAAACAGAATGCAAAATGGATTGAATTCAGTGAGCTTCTTTTTCTTCTAAGACCTTAATACCTCAAGACTTGACTGCTGCATCAGCTTTCTGATGCCTTTAAAGACCAACTTTTGGTTTTGTTGGTCATTTTTATTATATGTATTTGGTTCTTAAAAGAAGCAGATGTCAAGATGAGATTAGATGTTGCAGAGAAGGTTAGGAAGAAGAGTTGCAGTCTGGAAATGCATTAACATGGATAAGGGAGAGGGGATGAGTGGCAATGCTAGCTTCCCCAGCCCCCTGTCCATGGCTTTTTATTCTCTCTCTCAAAACTGGCTTTTGTTACTATTGTTAGTTACAACCAGATTAGTAATTACAGATTACTGTCAACCCCCAAATTCAGCCTCAAGTCCACCACCATGCTATCAGCTACTCCCTCTTCTTACCCTTGTGCCTAGAGCAAGAAGTCCCAGAATAGGTAAGGCGTGTGTGCCCTCCCTGTAGTGTGACCTTGTTGCTCCAAGCACCAGGCATCCTGCCATGACTGCAGGCATCTCTCACAACATATCCCCCTTTTCTTTTTGCTGAAATTTATTCAGCATAACTGAGAACACAGCGGCCTGAGTCTTTCTTAATCCTTGGCTTCTTGAGAATCTCTTCCAGATTTAGGACAGAGAGAATTAAGATGGTCTTATTTTTAGTGGGTCCTCTGTCCTATGCAGGGTCCATTGTTCTGATGTCTGTGATGGAGGTACAGCCTTGATTTTGGTATGGTGAATCCAATGACGATGTCCAGCTACCTCGATCACGATGGGTGTTGTAAGGATGACAGGGGAAGGTCCATCCCCGCAGGGCTCAAGAGAAGCAAGGTATACCTTTCTCACCCAGATCCAATCACCTGGAGCATGGTTGTGTGGCTGGACAGGATACTGAGAGGTTGGCCTGTTGGCAGAGACCAGTTGGTGGATCTCCTGCTATGCGAGAGAGAGAGAGAGCTTGCAAAGACTTAAGCAGTGACCAAACATTATTTCATAAGGTGTGATGCCCTTACAACAGGGTGTGATTCCTTACAGTAGAGGTGCACCGTGCCCTTAATAGGGCGAAGGGAAGGAGGCTTACCTGGTTTTCGCCAGTTTCCAGCTTGAACTTAGTTAATGTCTCTTTTAAGGTTCTATTCATTCTTTCTACTTGCCCTGAACTCTGAGGCCTATAAATGCAATGTAATTTCCAGTTGATCCTTAACACCTTTGCTAGAGATTGGCTGGTCTGGGCAATGAACACCAGGCCGTTGTCGGACCCCACTGTTATGGGCAAGCCAAATTGAGGCACTATTTCTGAGACTAATTTCTTTGCTGCTACCTGAGCGGTCTCCTTGCTTGGTGGGGAAGGCTTCAGTCCAACCTGAGTAGATGTTAACAGTCTTGTTTTCACCCCACCGCAGAGCTTGAGTCACTGCTACTAGTTCAGCCCGCTGAGCTGAAGTTCCATGGCTTAGGACTTGTGCCCAGATGACAGTCTCAGTGGTAACCACTGCAGCCCTGGCATACCTGACTCCTTCTGAGATGAAGTAACTTTCATCTGTGAATAGAGTAGTGTCTGGATTCGGCCAAGGGCTATCTGTCAGGTCCAGTCGGGTGCAGTTGACATTCTTTAGGACCTCAAGGCAGTCGTGCAGTGTTTGGCGAGGGTCATCATCAGGCAGTAGGGTAGCTGGGTTGAGTGCGGCAGTTTTCAGGAACTCCTCATTCTGTGTCCTCGAAGGGGCTGAGGCTGGCCTTCTTTTTGAGGTCTTGTCCTTTTCAGGGCACTCATTCTTCCAATGTCCCCTTTTTTTTGCAATACGCGCATTGGTCCTTCTCTAGCCTGACTCTCCTTGGTCCATTGTTCACCTCGGGTGCCTGTTCTCGGCCTCTGCCTTTCCTGGTGGTACCTTTGGCAGGGCTTCTTGGGTGGTTGCAAGCAGGACCTTGGTCATCTTCTTAGTCTGTGTTATATCTACCTCATAATACTCGTTGGGCTATCTCAACCAGCTCAGACAGTTTCTTTCCTTCAAACTCTTCTATCCTCTGCAGTTTCTTTCTAATATCTGGGGCCGACTGACTGACAAAGGCTAAATTCACAGCCCTCCTATTATTAGGGTCCTCCAGGTCAATAGGGGTATATAACCGTTACAACTCTAAGAGTCGTTCCAGGAACGCCGCCGGTGACTCATCTGTAAGTTAGTGGGTTGTCAGGTGGCAGACCAGAAGCCCTGGAGCAGAAGCTGGTGATACCATGTGAGAGACTCCTTACCTTGTTCAGTGTTGGGGTCCCAAGGTAGACGGTTATTCAGAAGGACATGTTGGATATAGGTAGGATCAGCGGTGGGCTGCCCATTTGGCTCTAACACGGCCTTGGTAGCTTCTCGGAGGATCCACTCTTGTTCCTCCAAGGTAAAAAGGACCTGGAGGAGCTGCTGGCAACAAAAACAGGCAAGAATAGAGAAAATCCCCACGAAAGCCAAGTAAGCCAGGGCTAGGATCAGCTGCTGACCCAGAGTCTAGTTGGATGGGGCCACAGAGGCCAGTCCTAAGGAAAACAGTACATTTGGCCAAGCTGGACAGACAGACACAATGTAGACAGACAAAAATCAGTCCAGACAGACAGACACAATACAGACAGACAAAAAACCAGAACACAAAATGCTAGCATACGCAAAAACCTGTAGTCAAGTCTGACGTCTCAGACCTTGACCGAACTAGGGAAGTATTGCTGCATCCAGCCTTCCACTAGTTCCTCGACAGATATCCAGAAACCTGGATACCTGTATGTGGTGCAGTCTGACTCACTGGTGAAGCTGCTCCAGATGGCTCATGCCCAATTGTTACAGAATAGTACCTTTTGTCCACCTGCCCTTCTGGGCGAGTCCGCCTGGCATCCGGGGCTGAGGAACATCTCTCAGTGCCCATCCCCTAGATGGGGCAGGTCCTCGCCCAAGGTGGCTGGGGTCGTGGGTCTTAGGAGATCTCTCCCTTAGGAGAAATCTTGCTGGGGCCTCCAAATGTTGTGGTTCGAACAAATCTAAGACCCACGGGGTAAATTGTGAGGCTTTATTAGCCAGCCAGCGACTGACTCTCTACCATGCAGGGTTAGACAGGATCAGCCTCAAGCTCCCAAAAGAGGCAGTTCATAAAGCCTAGAACCACACCCGGTTAAAACAGAATCATAGTAAATCCTTAATGGTGGCTTACTGGAAAAATTTCCACTCTTAACATAGGGGAGCTGAACACAGGCTCGAGCAAAGTGAGTAACAAAAACAAGTGATCTACCCAGCATTCTGTTCAGAAGTCTACAAAATAGTCAACCACGTTTGAGCACCCAGCTGTAAACAGTGCTCTCCAGTTCCCATCCAAATTGGCATCCCTTCCATTCGCACTGTATAGTTCTCAATCACTCTCCCTTCTTCTTCAGGCCTGAGAGGCCCTCTAGTATCATAAGGTCCAGGCATCCAATTAGAATCATTAACATAAACTATCGCTGAAGCATCTCCCCATTCCACTGCCTTATTTAAAGAGAGATTTGGCATATACACCCAATATGAATAATTTCCTGTCTCTGCTTGTACTCCACTTACCTGTGCCATAATCAGGGCTGTTATTGCAAGGAATAGAGAAGTTGGAGTTGTCTCCTGATCTGACTCACTGATTACCCACCGCTTCTTTTTGCTCCCGGAGCCTGACATTCTTGACTGGGACCCAAAGCTTCTCTGTTCCTGTAGAGATATAAGCAAAACCTCAGCCCTATTTCAGTACCTCGACAGGAACCCAATCCCCTTTCAGATTCTTGTAGTATACTGGCTGCTGCAAAGGCTCATTGGCCTGTTTTACCCAATGATGATGAGCTGTTGTGCTGCCTTGTTCATCTTGATTTTAAAAATTTAAAGTATGTAATGCTCTATTAAGCCTTTGTCTGGGGCATTCCATATTCCCCCTTTTTGTTTTATAAGCATCTCCTTGAGTGTGCGATTAGCACATTCTACAATAGCTTGGCCAGTGGAATTATAAGGAATACCAGTAGTATGAGCAATAGAACATGTAGCAAGAAAATTCTGAATATACTAGAAATATATGCAGATCCGTTATCAGTTTTTAGCTGAGCTGGTTGTCCCATAACACTAATAGCTTCTAACAGATGGGTGATAGCAGCATCAGCCTTTTCAGAACTTAAAGCGGTAGCCCAAGTGAAGCCTGAAAAGGTGTCAATTGAATGATGGACAAATTTCAATTTACCAAATTCAGGATAATGTGTTACATCCACCTGCCATAACATATTAGCTACTGTTCCTTGGGGATTGACTCCAAGAAGCAGTGAGGGCGTAACGAAGGAGAACAGGTGGGACACTCCTTTATAATCTGTTTAGCTTGTTGCCAAGTTAACTGATGATGCTCTTTAAGAGCCTTAGCCTTAGAATGATGAAGGGCGTGCTCCTTTTGAGCAGTGATAACAGGCTGAATTAACAATTGATCATTTTTCCGATTACCTGCTGTCACAGGGCCAGGCAACAAGGTATGAGCCCTCACATGAGTAATGAATAAAGGCCGTTGCCTTAGTAATATTAAATTCTGTAATGGTGTAAATAGTTCAGTGAGTTCATCTGGAAAAGGGGGTATATAAGCCTCCTCTATATGTTGCACAGTGTATTCAACATACTGGGAATCAGTAACTATATTTAATGCCTCTGCATGGTGAGTAAGCAAAAGAATAATAGCATATAATTCAGCCTTTTGCACGGAAGTGTTTGAATTACCTTGATTTACCTTGGTATCAGCAGCTCCTGTGAACCCAGCAAGACCTTTCTTATTAGCATCTGTGAAAAACATCAGGCCTTCCACTGGTTTGGATTGAACCACCTGACGTAAAATCACAGGAGTACACAAAAGAAACTGCAAAGTTTTAAGCTTAGGATATTTACAATGAATTAATACAACAAAGCAAGTAAAAGCATTCTGCCAATCCTCATTCAATTGATAGAAAGATTTTATTTGTGATTCCTTATAATGAACAATAATCTCTGCAGGATCTTGTCCAGTGAATTGTCTGAGGCGAAGCCGATCCCTCATGACTAAATCACAAACCTTACTGATATAATTACTGATACTAATTTTCTCTTAGGCTTATGACCTAAGAACATCCACTCAATAATATTAGTGTCCTGCATAAGGATGGCAGTGGGAGAATGAGGAGAATGACAAATGACCAATAATAATTTGTCAAAAGATTCAGTGCAATCTAACTGGGCCTGTCGTAAGGCCTCATCGATTTTCTGTAATTCCTTTTCTGCCAATGGCGTTAGTTTCCGAGGACTAACCAATGCTGTGGGCCCTTCTAAAACAGAGAACAAGTTAGTTAAAGCATATGTGGGGATACCGAGGGAAGGACAGAGTCAATTAATATCGCCCAATAATTTTTGAAAATCATTAAGAGTATTGAGAGCATCTCACCTAATTTCTATTTTTTGAGGAGTAATTTTCTGTTGCAAAATTTTATATCCTAAATATTAATAAGAACAGAATCTTGTCTTTTCTCAGGAGCTATCTCGAGCCCATACTTTTCCAGAGCAGTTTTTCTAAATGAAAACATATTTTCTAATATTTCTTTGTTTTTATGCCTCAAAAGAATATCATCCATGTAGTGATACACAAGTTCCTGAGGGAACTTTTCCCTTACTTCTTGCAAAGGCATATTCACAAATGCTTGGCACAGGGTAGGAGTATTAAGCATGCCCTTGGGGTAATACTTTCCACTGATATGCTGAATAGGCTGAGCATTGTTTAGAAATGCAAACTTTTCTCTATCCCGAGGCTGTAAAGGAATAGTATAAAAGCAATCTTTTAAATCTATAATCTTTAAAAACAAATTTCGAGGAATTGAGGCGGGGTTAGGGAGCCCAGATTGCAAAATCCCCATAGGCTGAATGACAGCATTAATCCTTTATAAATCTGTTAACAGTCTCCATTTTCCTGACTTCTTTTCTATAACAAATACTGGTGAATTCCATGCAGAAAAGGAGAGTTCAATATGATTACTGGCCAGTTGTTTGTCTACTAGTTGCTGTAACGCTTCTAATTTTTCTTTTGTCAGAGGCCACTGCTCAACCCAGACAGGCTGTTCACTGAGCCATTTAATCAGAAGGGTGAAGCGCTGAGCAGTGGCCTCTACTCTAAATTTGGAAACTCCGTACCATGTTTTGTTCAATTTCTGGAGATGTGGACAAGAGAGCTACTATGCCTTCTGATTTACCTAGGCCCTTGAACATGATATTTCAAGTAGCCTCTGATAAGGTAGGAATGTTTAAAGACGCTCCCCATTGTTGCAATAAATCTCTTCCCCATAAATTCACTACAATGTTAGCAACATAAGGCTTAAAATAAGCTACTTGCCCCTCAGGGCCACGGCAAGTCAGTAAGTTAAAACTTTGAAAAACTTCTGTAAGAGGTCCAATTCCTGTGAAATGAGCTTGCATGGGTTTATATAACCATTGAGATGGCCAAGATTACAGAGAAATAATAGAAACATCTGCTCCGGTGCCAAACAGGCCTTCAATTTCTATACCATTAATAGATATCTTTAATTTAGGATGCTGTTCACCAATCATGGTTTGCCAGAATATCTGTTTCCCTGTACTCCCAAATCCTCCAGTTCTTTTAACCAGAGCAGCTTTCCCTTGAACATAAGGTAATAATAATATTTGAGCAAATCTTTCCCCTGGTGCAATTTGGGTGGTCATGCTCACACTAACCATAACCTTTCTCTCTCCTTCATAATCTTCATCAATCACTCCAGTGTGAACAAAAATTCCTTTGGAAGTATAGCTACTTCGTCCTACTATTAAGCCCACTTTTCCTTCAAGCAAAGGTCCAAAAATATTTGTTGGTAATTTGTACACCCCTCTGGCAGGAATTAAAGTAAAATGTTGAGGTGCAGGAATGTCCAAGGCAGTGCTTTTTGCAGTTGCATGAATTAGATCTTGAACACACTGCCTGGTAGATTCTGACTGCATCATTTGATGGGGAAGATCTGAGCTGATGGGAGACTGCACCCCCAAATTGTTTTTCTCTGGGCCCCGGGGTCAAGGGCCCTGCTTCCCGTTTCCCAACAACCAGTTTCCATTTCTGTTTCTTTGAGATTGACATTCATTAGTTCAATAAAGTCCTTTCCCGCACCTCTGACAGGGTTCAGTAGGAGACTGTCCCCTACTAGGAGGTTTTGTATAAACTACTTTTCCTCCTCCCTTTTTCCCTCTCCTGCAGTCTTTTAGAAAGTGCCCCAGTTTCCCACATTGATAATATTTCATTGGAGAACCTTGAAACCCTTTCTGTAAAGCCCCTGCTAGCAAATTAGCTTAATGTGTCAAAGAGCCAACATCATGACAAGCTTTAATATATTCTTCCAAAGGTGCCCCTTGGGCTTTCAGGGGCCTCAAAGCCCTTTGACACTCTGCATTTGCATTTTTATAAGCTAGAGATTCTAGGAATAATTCTTGGACTTCAGGAAGAGCCACCACCCTTTCAATGGCCATATGAAGCTGAGACAAAAAATCAGTGTAACTCTTCCCAGAACTCTATAATTTTAGCGAACGACAGAGGATGCTTCCCACATGGCTCAACTCAAGACCAAGCTCTTCACACTATTAATTTCACTTGCACCAAGGTCTCTTCAGTCGAATGACATTGCTGCTCAATAGTAGGAAAGTTTCCTGTCCCTGTCAGCTCTTCAAGAGTAGCCCCAGAGGATTGCGTGCAGTGTTTCTATGAGCCACCTGTTGGGCTTCCTCTCACCACCAGGTTTTCATTTGCAAATATAGACCTGGTTCTAAGACAGTTTTTATAATAGCATCCCAGTCTGACACTAACAATTGTCCTTCTGTGGCTATACTGTTTAAAAGAACTGTCACATAAGTGGACTGCATACCATATTAATTGATAGATTCTTTAAGTATTCTCAGGAATTTATGCTCCAAAGGAGTATAATTCACATTGATACCCCCTGAGGAAATTGAGCACTGGGGGGAACCCCATCAGCTGAGGAGTAGCTGTCTGTCTAGGAAGATTTTCTGGACTACTTTCTTCATCTATTAGTTCCTTAGTCAAATCAGGTGAAAGGGGAAACGTAAATGATACAGGACCAGCAGCTGAAGGCTCTGTCCCAAAGAAAGTATTTAAAGGTGGGGCAGAGGGCTTTTTTGGTTCTTGAAAACATCCTCCAGTTGGCCCCAACTGCAGTTGCTTCAACCTCTGATTTATGGCTTTTACTTGGGCCAAAAGAATCTGATAAGACTCTTTACTAGGAGGAATGCGGCCTGCACAATGCTCTTTAGATGAGGACTCAGTAGATTCCTCTTGCTCATTACCAGACTCTATTTCTATAGGATTTTCATAAATGGGTTCCGCTTCTTCTTGGCGTGCTGCCAAATCAGTTGCAGCGCCTCAGAGTCAGATTGTAGAGGCTGTAAAGCCTGAGACCAAAAATTCTCCATGCTAGAGCTATGCCGAAAGTATCGCTTACTTGTGAGCGAACTAATCCCTTTCGGTTTCCAGTTGGATCCGGGAATGAGCTAAAAAAAACTATGCCGAAGGTATCGCTTACCACGAGCAGACTTAACCCTTTAGTTTCCAGTTGGATCTGGGAATGAGCTAAAAAACTATGCCGAAGGCATGGCTTACTCTGAGCGAACTATCCCTTTCGGTTTCCAGTTGGATCTGGGAATGAGCTAAAAAAAAAACTATGCCGAGGTATCGCTTACTCAGAGCGAAATTATCCCTTTCGGTTTCCAGTGGGATCCGAGAATGAGCTAAAAAAACTATGCCGAAGGTACCGCTTACCACGGGCAGACTTAACCCTTTGGTTACCAGTTGGATCTGAGAATGAGCTAAAAAACACTATGCCGAAAGTATCGCTTATTCTGAGCGAAATTATCCCTTTCGGTTTCCAGTTGGATCTGGGAATGAGCTAAAAAACTATGCCGAAGGTATCGCTTACTCTGAGCAAAATTATCCCTTTCTGTTTCCAGTGGGATCCGGGAATGAGCTAAAAAACTATGGCGAAGGCATGGCTTACTCTGAGCAAACTTATCTTTTTTGGTTTCCAGTTGGATCCGGAAATGAGCTAAAAAACTATGCCGAAGGCATGGCTTACTCTGAGCGAACTTATCCTTTTTGGTTTCCAGTTGGATCTGGGAATGAGCTAAAAAAAACCCCACAAAACTATGCCGAAGTTATCGCTTACTCTGAGTGAACTTATCCCTTTCTGTTTCCAGTTGGATCTGGGAATGAGCTAAAAAACTATGCCGAAGGTATCGCTTACTCTGAGCAAATTTTTCCCTTTCGGTTTCCAGTTGGATCTGGGAATGAGCAAAAAACTATGCCAAAGGCATTGCTTACCACGGGCAACTTAACCCTTTGGTTTCCAGTTGGATCTGGGAATGAGCTAAAAAACACTATGCCGAAAGTATCGCTTATTCTGAGCGAAATCATCCCTTTCAGTTTCCAGTGGGATCCGGGAATGAGCTAAAAAACTTGCCGAAGGTATCGCCTACCACAGGCAGACTTAACCCTTTGGATACCAGTTCGATCTGGGAATGAGCTAAAAAACAATGGCAAAGGCATGGCTTACTCTGAGCGAACTTATCCCTTTCGGTTTCCACTTGGATCTGGGAATGAGCTAAAAAAAAACTATGCCGAAGGTATCGCTTACTCAGCGAAATTATCCCTTTCGGTTTCCAGTGGGATCCGGGAATGAGCTAAAAATCTATGCCGAAGGCACCGCTTACCACGGGCAGACTTAACCCTTTGGTTTGCAGTTGGATCTGGGAATGAGCTAAAAAACACTATGCCGAAAGTATCGCTTACTCTGAGGGAAATTATCCCTTTCTGTTTCCAGTGGGATCCGGGAATGAGCTAAAAAACTATGCCGAAGGTATCGCCTACCACGGGCAGACTTAACCCTTTGGATACCAGTTCGATCTAGGAATGAGCTAAAAAACAATGGCGAAGGCATGGCTTACTCTGAGCGAACTATCCCTTTCTGTTTCCTGTTGGATCTGGGAATGAGCAAAAAAACTATGCCAAAGGCATCGCTTACCACGGGCAGACTTAATCCAGTTGGATCTGGGAATGAGCTAAAAAACTATGGTGTAGGCATCGCTTACTCTGAGCAAACTTATCCCTTTTGGTTTCCAGTTGGATCGGGGAATGAGCTAAAACAACAACAACAACAACAACAACAACAAACTATGCTGAAGGTATCGCTTACTCTGAGCGAACTATCCCTTTCGGTTTCCAGTTGGATCTGGGAATGAGCTAAAAAACAATGGCGAAGACATCGCTTACTCTGAGCAAAATTATCCCTTTCGGTTTCCAGTGGGATCTGGGAATGAGCTAAAAAACTATGGTGTAGGCATGGCTTACTCTGAGCGAACTTATCTCTTTTGGTTTCCAGTTGGATCTGGGAATGAGCTAAAAAACCCCCACAAAACTATGCCTAAAGTATTGCTTACTCTGAGTGAACTTATCCCTTTCTGTTTCCAGTTGGATCCGGGAATGAGCTAAAAAATTATGGCGAAGGCATCGCTTACTCTGAGCGAAATTATCCCTTTCGGTTTCCAGTGGGATCTGGGAATGAGCTAAAAAACTATGCCGAAGGCACCGCTTACCACGGGCAGACTTAACCCTTTAGTTTCCAGTTGGATCTGGGAATGAGCTAAAAAACGATGCCAAAGGCATCGCTTACCCTGAGCAAATTTATCCCTTTTGGTTTCCAGTTGGATCTGGGAATGAGCTAAAATAAAAAAAATACTATGCCGAAGGTATCGCTTACTCTGAGCGAACTTATCCCTTTCTGTTTCCAGTTGGATCCAGGAATGAGCTAAAAAACTATGCCGAAGGTATCGCTTACTCTGAGCGAAATTATCCCTTTCGGTTTCCAGTTGGATTCGGGAATAAGCTAAAAATCTATGCCGAAGGTATCGCTTACCACGGGCAGACTTAACCCTTTGGTTTCCAGTTGGATCCGGGAATGAGCTAAAAAAAACTATGCCGAAAGTATCGCTTATTCTGAGTGAAATTATCCCTTTCTGTTTCCAGTGGGATCCGAGAATGAGCTAAAAAACTATGCCGAAGGTATCGCCTACCACGGGCAGACTTAACCCTTTGGATACCAGTTCGATCTGGGAATGAGCTAAAAAACAATGGCGAAGGCATGGCTTACTCTGAGCGAACTATCCCTTTCTGTTTCCTGTTGGATCTGGGAATGAGCAAAAAAACTATGCCAAAGGCATCGCTTACCACGGGCAGACTTAATCCTTTGGTTTCCAGTTGGATCTGGGAATGAGCTAAAAAACTATGGTGTAGGCATCGCTTACTCTGAGCAAACTTATCCCTTTTGGTTTCCAGTTGGATCGGGGAATGAGCTAAAACAACAACAACAACAACAACAACAACAAACTATGCTGAAGGTATCGCTTACTCTGAGCGAACTATCCCTTTCGGTTTCCAGTTGGATCTGGGAATGAGCTAAAAAATTATGGCGAAGACATCGCTTACTCTGAGCAAAATTATCCCTTTCGGTTTCCAGTGGGATCTGGGAATGAGCTAAAAAACTATGCCGAAGGCACCGCTTACCTCGGGCAGACTTAACCCTTTAGTTTCCAGTTGGATCTGGGAATGAGCTAAAAAATGATGCCGAAGGCATCGCTTACCCTGAGCAAATTTATCCCTTTCGGTTTCCAGTTGGATCTGGGAATGAGCTAAAATAAAAAAATACTATGCCGAAGGTATTGCTTACTCTGAGCGAACTTATCCCTTTCTGTTTCCAGTTGGATCCAGGAATGAGCTAAAAAACTATGCCGAAGGTATCGCTTACTCTGAGCGAAATTATCCCTTTCGGTTTCCAGTTGGATTCGGGAATAAGCTAAAAATCTATGCCGAAGGTATCGCTTACCACGGGCAGACTTAACCCTTTGGTTTCCAGTTGGATCCGGGAATGAGCTAAAAAAAAACTATGCCGAAAGTATCGCTTATTCTGAGTGAAATTATCCCTTTCAGTTTCCAGTGGGATCCGAGAATGAGCTAAAAAACTATGCCGAAGGTATCGCCTACCACGGGCAGAATTAACCCTTTGGATTCGAGTTGGATCTGGGAATAAGCTAAAAACAATGGCGAAGGCATCGCTTACTCTGAGCGAACTTATCCCTTTCGATTTCCACTTGGATATGGGAATGAGCTAAAAAAACTATGCCGAAGGCATCGCTTACTCTGAGCTAATTTTTCCCTTTTGGTTTCCAGTGGGATCTGGGAATGAGCTAAAAGACGATGCCAAAAGTATCGCTTACTCTGAGCGAAATTATCCCTTTCAGTTTCCCGTTGGATCTGGGAATGAGCTAAAAACTATGCCTAAGGTATCGCTTACTCTGAGCGAACTTATCCCTTTTGGTTTCCAGTTGGATCTGGGAATGAGCTAAAAAACTATGCCGAAGGTATCGCTTACTCTGAGTAAAATTATCCCTTTCTGTTTCCAGTGGGATCCGGGAATGAGCTAAAAATCTATGGCGAAGGCATGGCTTACTCTGAGCGAACTTATCCCTTTTGGTTTCCAGTTGGATCTGGGAATGAGCTAAAAAAAACCCACAAAACTATGCTGAAGGTATCGCTTACTCTGAGTGAACTTATCCCTTTCGGTTTCCAGTTGGATCTGGGAATGAGCTAAAAACTATGCCGAAGGCATCGCTTACCCTGAGCAAATTTATCCCTTTCGGTTTCCAGTTGGATCTGGGAATGAGCTAAAATAAAAAAATACTATGCCGAAGGTATCGCTTATTCTGAGTGAACTATCCCTTTCGGTTTCCAGTGGGATCTGGGAATGAGCTAAAAAACTATGGTGTAGGCATCGCTTACTCTGAGCAAACTTATCCCTTTTGGTTTCCAGTTGGATCTGGGAATGAGCTAAAAAACGATGCCGAAGGTATCGCTTACTCTGAGCGAACTTATCCCTTTTGGTTTCCAGTTGGATCTGGGAATGAGCTAAAATAAAAAAAAAAAATACTATGCCGAAGATATCGCTTACTCTGAGCGAACTTATCCCTTTCGATTTCCAGTTGGATCTGGGAATGAGCTAAAAAACTATGGTGTAGGCATCGCTTACTCTGAGCAAACTTATCCCTTTTGGTTTCCAGTAGGATCTGGGAATGAGCTAAAAAAAAAAAAAAAAACCCAAAACTATGGCGAAGGCATCGCTTACTCTGAGCAAACTATCCCTTTCGGTTTCCAGTTGGATCTGGGAATGAGCTTAAAAAAAAAACCAAAACTATGCCGAAGGTATCGCTTACTCTGAGCGAAATTATCCCTTTCGGTTTCCAGTTGGATCCAGGAATGAGCTAAAAAACTATGCCGAAGGCACCGCTTACCACGGGCAGACTTAACCCTTTGGTTTCCAGTTGGATCCGGGAATGAGCTAAAAAACTGTGTCGAAGGTATCGCTTACTCTGAGCGAACTTATCCCTTTTGGTTTTCAGTTGGATCTGGGAATGAGCTAAAAAAAAAAAAAAAAATATGCCGAAGGTATCGCTTATTCTGAGCGAACTATCCCTTTCGGTTTCCAGTTGGATCTGGGAATGAGCTAAAAAACTATGGTGTAGGCATCGCTTACTCTGAGCAAACTTATCCCTTTTGGTTTCCAGTAGGATCTGGGAATGAGCTAAAAAAAAAAAAAAAAACCCAAAACTATGGCGAAGGCATCGCTTACTCTGAGCAAACTATCCTTTCGGTTTCCAGTTGGATCTGGGAATGAGCTTAAAAAAAAAACCAAAACTATGCCGAAGGCATCGCTTACTCTGAGCGAACATATCCCTTTCGGTTTCCAGTTGGATCTGGGAATGAGCTAAAAAAATCTATGCCGAAGGCATTGCTTACCACGAGCCGACTTACTCTTTCGGTTTCCAGTTGGATCCAGAAATGAGCTAAAAAACTATGCCGAAGGTATCGCTTACCCCTTCGGTTTCCAACGCAGTTTCGCACCCTCTTCCCCTTCATTCCCCATGTTGGGCGCCAATTATTGCGGAGACGGTTAGGAAGAAGAGTTGGAGTCTGGAAATGCATTAACTAACAGGGATAAGGGAGAGGGGAAGAATGGCAGTGCTAGCTTCCCCAGCCCTGTCTCCATGGCTTTGTATTCTCTCTCACACGAAGCTGGCTTTTGTTATTATTATTAGTTACAATCAGACTAGTAATTACATTACTAATTAGTGGCAACCCCAAATTCAGCCTTAAGGCCACTCCCTCTTGTGCTTGTGCCTAGAGCAAGAAGTCTCAGAATAGGTAAGGCGTGTTCACCCTCCCTGTAGTGCGACCTCGTTGCTCCAAGCACCAGGCATCCTGCCATGACTGCAGGCGTCTCTCACAGCATTAGACATGCTAGAGATGTTCTAAAGAAAAGAGCCATTGAAGGGAAAAGGAGAGGGAGCCAGGGAAAGCTAAGAGACCCATCTGGCTGCAATTCAGGTCTGATTCTTTGTGAAGTAGAGAGGGAAGGAAAGTAGGTTAGGGAAGAGCACTAGGCTGCTATGACATTCAAAGAAAATGGTAGGCCAATAGAATCACCCCATCAGGGGTAATCTGCATCTCCTATAGTAAGAAATGACCTGCCTTACTATCCTTGCACCGCCACCCCCCCCACCCCCCGCCCGCCCAAGTCATTAGCTGGGAAGGCATAAACTGAGTTTGAATGTGGAAATAAACTTCAGAGTACAGCAGCTAAAGTCATCAGTTAGCCATGCTTCCTGCAGTTGACGATCTGTCAGTGGCTATGCTCAAGGTTACCACCTACTACAATTTTGGGTGACAGAAAAGGGGTTTTCCAAGGGGTTAAACAAGATCCAAAAAAAAAAAATGCCTGGTTCAAAAGCTGGAAGGCTTTCTGTAAGTGAAAGATAAACAAACAAACAAACAAAAAACTGAAAAAAAGTTTATTTCAGGCCCAGACTTTTATCTCGTAAGGATAACTTGCTTTCAACTTTGTTTCTTCAGCTTGCTCTAGACTAGTCACTTTTCTCTCATTTCCTTCATCTCAGCAAAAATATCTTGGGAGTGTCTGCAGATACAATGCTCCTTCATGCACCAGACAATAGGAAAAGCAAAAAACATCCCATCTCTTCCAAGAATGTCCTCTGTCATTTAGAAGTGTATTATTATCATTGTTCATATGGCCAAGTTCACTTAAATTCACTCACATATTTGCCCTTTTTTGGTCTTCATTCCTTCCTGCATTTCCAGGCTTCCATGTATGTAATTTTCCTCTTGTTTAAAGGATATTCTTTAATATTCCCTTTATCGAGTGTCTGCTGATGACAAATTCTCTCAAGTTTTTGTTTCTAAAATTGACTTCATTTCATCTCCATTTTGCTGGATACACACACACACACACACATACATACACACTCATACATATATAAGTTTTGTTTGTTTGTTTAACTCTCTAAATGATCTGGTCTAATCTCTGATTATCAAAAGAACTACACTTTTGGTTCTTACAGAAGAAAATCTTAGACATCATGAATTTTGTTATATTTGGGTGAACATAAACTCATTTTCTAAAGTTAGGAGTTGGAGTACATAATTTGGAAACCCCACTCAGGAAAAATCATACTCTTTCTCCACTCCTCCAAGGTTACACAGATCAGAATAAATAAAATGAATGTCAACATATGGACATTTAAAAGAAGCAAGAAGTCAGAAAATGCAGTCAGGGAAGTGGGTTGAGTTGGTGAAGGGCAGCTCCCAAAGCAAAACTCTGCTGTCATCTGCAATGCTCCAAGCTTTGAGGATGGGTTTTTTCCAATCTCTTCTACCTTCTTAAACACATTTATTTATTAATTCATTTTCGCTTTCAACAAATATTTTTTAAGCTCTGCTTAATGATAGTTAATGTAAATCTTTATACGTCAAACATGAATTCGGTCTGCAAGGAATTTCCAGTAGAGAAGAGGACAGCTACATAAACACCAGTGACAGATTAAAACATGACGAGATGCACAGACAAAAACCCTTTTCACTTCCGAGAAGTAAAATACTACTTTGGGGGAA
This sequence comes from Eonycteris spelaea, assembly GCA_003508835.1. Taxonomy (NCBI): domain Eukaryota; kingdom Metazoa; phylum Chordata; class Mammalia; order Chiroptera; family Pteropodidae; genus Eonycteris; species Eonycteris spelaea. The sequence continues at coordinate 6,330,296 of PUFA01000023.1, forward strand.
TAAGTAGGTTAGGGAGGAAAGAATCAGGAAAAAAATGACTCCAGGAAGTAGCATTCGAGCTATACTTTTAGGAAGAAAAAGAATTTCATCATGCTGAGATAAGTGACAGGTGACAAGCTTTTTTGGGAAGTATTGTCCAGGACGGAATTGGCAAATACTTCAGTTCAGCTGAATTACACGTGCGAAAAAGAGCAACAAGAAATAAGAATAATGCCAAATTGCAGATGGCCTTGAATGAAAGACTGAGGAGTTCTGTTTGAGACAAGCGCTCAGCCAAAGCATGTATGAGCATTTCTTCTAGAGAGGAGAAGGAAATGGGTCTCTACCTACCTACCTATCATCCATAGGGAACCAACTTTGTGCCAGACCCTTTGCTCAGCGCTATGTACAGTCTCATTAAATCTTATCAGCCTACGATATAGGTATCAAGATCCTTGCCTAGAGAAGGTGCCCCCACCCCTAAAATTTCATAACTGGACGCATACTGGCGTGCCTTTTCCTCATCTCAGGACTGTGTGATAGGCATGACTTGGAGTGTCAGATTGACAATTAAGGCAGATCCCTATGTACCTCAGAGGGCCTGAGCAACTAGTAGGCCCCACAGCTAGTAAGGACCTGGCCCACGACTGGAACCGAGGCAGCCAGCAGCAGCGGTCCCTGCCGCTTCGCGCCAGTTCAGCAACTAGTTGGCGGCCTGGCGGCTCCGGGCGGCCGACGTAGTCCCGCTCAGTCGCACGGGATTGGCCGCTGAACCCCGCCAGCTGGAGAGGGCGGAGCCCTGCCACATGGAGGGGGTGGGGCTGTGACCGCCGACTGGGCGAGGCCGTGAGTCTGGTGGGACTTGCCTTCCTAGCCAGCAGCGAGTGAGGCCGCTCAGGGCTCAGAGGCTGCAGGCCGTGTCGAGGCTGAGACTCCCACTTGCCGTCCGCGCGACTTCTCCTTTCCAGAATGCTGCGTTTGGACAGCCAGGCGTTCCGGCGCTTCTCTACCAGCCGGGTGAGTCCTGCCGCGGCCAGCGCCCCGGCTTTCCCCGGGGGCTGGAGGGCCTAGCCGGGGGCTGGAGGTGGGCAGCGATGTTTACACAGCTAAAAAGCCAAGACAATGTTTTTAAAACTGGGAGACAACAGAGATAGGCCCCGGGAGGGTCCTCGATGGGGCTTTGTCAATCGAGCCATTGTTTTCTACGGGGGTGGGGGGGTGTGGGGGGAAGGGCCAAGGATGCGGCTTTTGAATATCTAAGGTCTGGCTGGCACTGAGAGGGTGGGAACAGTCACTTGGCAAGGGGGGCAGAAGTCGGCTTCCTTTCACTTGTGAGATCCCCGATTACGACCTGGAGTCAAGGTACAAAACCGAGACCCTCTCCCAAAGGAGAGTGGTATCAAGTCAGCTGGGGCCTCCTCCTGAGCCTAAAAGGGTGTGAGCCTTTTGGCATGCTGGGCCCATTCAGATAGTGGCACTCAGAGCGGGTGTTTGAAAGGTCACTCCTGAGCTGCAGGCGCCAAGATTTCTAGGATTACTAGGTGCTGCAGAAGCGGGCACTCTGAGCATTCGAAAACTGTAGTGCAAGAATTGAGCCTAGGCCCAGCCTCGAGCCTTGAAATTGCGTCAGCTTTTCCAGAAATGGAACAAGAATGGACACGTTGCATGAGGCGCTGCCCTCAGCGGGGGCCTCAGGGGGAGGTGCCTTTCTCTAGCTAAGTGGACTCCAAGCTGTTCAGGGAAGAGAAAAAAAAAAAAAATCTGTCCCATATACGATATCCCTTTATAGGAAGTACACGTTTGCTATAACAAAAGAATTTGCTTTTCATTAATTTTATCTGCCAAAGCCGTAAGCGCCTGTGTACATATTGAGATGTAAAAAACTTAGAAGCAGGGAGATGTCTTGAGCAGCACCCAAAACTGGCCCAAAGTGTCATTAAATAGAAAAGCTTCTCTCCCCCAGTCAACCCCCAAATCATGAGAATTCACTTGACCCCATGCAATCGGTTCTGGTTATTCTGAAAGTATTCACCTTTTTAAACACCAGGAAAAAAAGACCTGCTCTGGGAAAGCTTTTGCTTGCTCTCCTAAGCAGAGCACTGCATTCCCTTAGCTTTCTTCCAACATGTGCCACGTGGAAATCCGGGTCGGACGGCTTAGAGAGGAAGGGGCTTGAGCCAGTTTATTTTATGGGCCTCCTCAGTCAGCACCTTTCATTGAATTATCTTTTTTGGAGCGTAGAAGAGAGTCTCAAAGAACGAAAATATTGTAATAGTGGGGTTTACATAAGATTTCAGTAGTAAGCGATGAACATCCAGGTGGCAAACGGCATGAATAAAAACACGCGTGGGGAATCACCAGGCATGGTGGTGCGGAGTCAGGGGCCAGAGTCTGACTACACCCAGGAATGCATGTGGAAGAACAATGATGGCGGCCTGGCTGGGAAGAAGGCAGGTCCTGAAATGGCGGAAAGGAAGACATGGAACAATAAGTGAAGAATTTGGAGTATTTTGCTCCCAGCAAATGGGTGTCCATCCTTTGTTCTGTAAGAATCGTTCAAAATCAAACATGTAACGGGTGGTGGGAGCATAAAATGGTACAAACATTTTGGTTAAACTGGCAGTTTTTTTTAAATAAAATTGAACATATACCTATTATATGACCCAAAAGTTGCACTCCTAGGTATTTACCTAAGAGAAGTGAAAACTTAACTGTAACGATACCTGTTGATGAATGTTTACAGAGCCTTTGTTCACAGTCACCAAAAACTGGAAACAACTTAAATGTCCTAAAGCTGGTGACGTGACAAACTGTGGTTTATCATCCACATTATGGAATGCGACTCAAGAAAAAGAAAAAGAGGAATTGTATACCAATACACACAACATGGATGAAACTCGAATGTGTGTGCTAACTGTAAGAAGACAGCCTCAGTGTCAGGCATGGTTTGGAGCCGCGTGTAATGGATGTTCCATTAAGTGTTAGGCATCTGACTGTCTCAGAAAATTTTGCTTCCTTTTATTCTCTTGTGGAAAGATCCTTCATATAAAACTGTCAATTTTCACAATTCCTCGTGTGGATAGCTTTGGCCTTATTTTACACCCTGCTCAAAAGGTTCTATTACGGTAGCATCTACTTCACAAAAGGGCTTCAGATCGGGGCAGACTCTTAGCACAGTGCCTTTACATTTTTCTACTGAAGATTATGATTTTTTTTGTTGTTCTTTTGCTTTATTTTTTAATCCTCAGAGCATAATCAGAGTCTATATTAACTTGCTTCTTGAAGAGCTCCACCAGGGTGTGGACAGTGTGGGAATGCAATATTTGCTAGTTTAAAATCAAAAGCTCTGTTCCCTGCAAAAGGGTCTTTGAATGCGGAACATTATCTCTAGAGAACCCCAAGGCACTAGTGCTTATGGCCCATATTGTCCCCATGTCAGGACTATCACAGTACCCTTAGTAAGTCTGATGGAACTGCTTCTCACAACTGACCTGTAAAACTGTTTGCCATGTTTTCCTTTTATTTTTAAGAACAGGAGAGTGTGGGGGTGGGGGCGGCTTGAACATAGGAAAGCCGCAAAAGCACATTTACCGAAGCGAGATTGATCTGAGTTTGAATCCTGCCTCTGCCTCTTATTAGCGCTGTCCTTGGGCAGGTTACTTAACTTCTCAGAGCAACTATATTTTCTCATGTGTAAAATGGAGTATAAAAGTAAGGACACATGATAAGTTTTTGATAAAAGTTTTTAGTGAATGAAAAGGGCTCCAGATAGTGCCAGGCTCATGTAGGAGAGCTCCATTATCATCATTTTCATTGACCTAGGTATTACTTGTGGCATAATAATAATTGTAGTTAACATTTATCGGACATTTACTATTGCCATTCACTGCACTAATGCATTACATGTTTTATCCCACTAAACCCTTGTAACAACCTTATGAGATAGATACTATTATTATTCAGGTTTTGATAGGTGAGACCCAGCTTATGATCAAACAGCTGGTGTTACAGAAAAACAATGTGCACTAGAATAGTAACTAGAGTTAGAATCTTTGGGCTGCCACTCAGTGGCACTTTGACTCCAGACTGTGTCTTAACTTCTCTGTGTTGTAATTTCTTCATCTGTAAAATGGCTTAACAATTCCTGTCTACAGGAGTCACTGGGCAATCAAAATGAGGTGATATATAGGAAATACTTGGCCCATACTAGGGTCTCATTATACCGTTTGCTATTATTTCTACCTCTTCTTCCTGATCCAAATTTCCCAAGACAGTCAAGCTCTGTAAGCTCTGTAAAATCTATTTTGTAGTCATCGGACACACACTATCCATACAGCAGAGATCCTCAGACTTTGTGTGTCTGTGAGTCACTTAAAATGCAGCTTCCTGGGCCTGAAAATCTGACATGGTAGATCTGGAGTGAGGCCAGGAATGCACATTTTTTACATGTCCTCCTAGCTGATTCTGTCAACGTGGGCGGTCCGTTCCCAGATCATGCTTGGAGAAATAAGACTAAGGTCACATAGCGCATTCCAGTTTTATGGAATTATGCTAACTTATTAGAACCACATGTAAAATTATAAAATCTGAACATTTCTCAGTGTTAGAAACTTGCCTCTGTAACTTCAGCTTTAGCATGGAGCTCAGAAAATATTTCAACAAATGTAGTATTTCCAAAAGTTCAGACATGGACAGTTTCTTTAAATGCCATCTTTCTGAGGGAATTGTTGAATCTGGAATTGAACCCCAAATAATCAAATGAGCAGCACACTGTGTTTGAGTCAGCTCAGCCTCTTTGTTCTTGTTTGTTTCAAGAGTAGTATTTTAGATGTCTTAAAATATCTGATGTTGGTAATGGTATGAAGAAAAGCCAAATTTTATAAGATAGCTAACAGGTTAATTCTATTTCAAGCCACAGTATTAACTACAAGATTTGAAGATAGAATGTTTACAGACCATTTCGATTTTTTTGATGAGAGGAAATGAAATAATCATGCATTTTCTGTAGGTGAATTATGCTTTTGTTAAAGAATTAATTTGTTTGCTTGCATGTTATCTGTTAGACTTTGAAACTCTAGGCTCTTTTGGAATAGAAACTTCTGCTGGCCCTAGAAAAGGACTTTTAAACTGAAACTTTAATTGTTTAATTATCAGCTCAATTACAGAGAAAGTGTGAACCCATATGCTTTAAAGTTCATGTCTAAAAAAGGATGCCATCATGTCCTTAATAGAGTGAGAAATAAGTGAACGTCATAATTAGATTTTCACGGTGAGGCTTTACAAATTTAGAATCCCATTTAGATTAAGGAGGAAAAAAATTCTAAGTCAGAACCCTGTGGAGCCATATCCTAACATGGAGGAATGAAAGATGGAAGGAGTTCTGGGGGCTGGAGTTGGTCCGTTGCCAAAACAGGAAACACATGGCAAGTCATGATCCTTTGATTACTGTCTCAGCACCCACAGCTCTGCTTCTAGCCTGTTTCACCCGATGGTTTTTCATTATCGTCTTAACAGTCATCATGTCGACATGTTACTGTAAGCTCTGTAAAAAGACGACATTTAGGGAGAATTTGCAAAAGGTGTAATTGCTTAAAGATGGTCCTTTAAAAACTTGAACCCTATTAGTGCCACTCTTACCTACGGTGCTTATATTTCTTGATAACCACTGTATTTTTGTGCACCACTGTTAATCTTATAAAAAGAAAGATGCAAGAGATGGGTGGGCAGCTCCATTTTAATTATTTAATTTTTAAGTAAATATGTGGGCTTTGGAGTCAGATGGATCTGGATTCAACTCCCAGCTCTTCCCCTTTCTGCCAGTATGATGTTGGGGATAAACTTAATATTTCTAAGCCTTGGTTTCTTCATTCATAAAATGGAACAAAATGGGGGATAATTATAGGATCGTTGTGTGGATCAAAAATGAAATGTTGTGCCAGCCTCAATTCCTTATCTGAAACATATGGAGCCAAATGCGTTTTGGGGTTCAGAATCATTCACATTTAGAAAGCTAACATGGTATGTAGATAATCCATTACATACAAGTCACAGCAGGGTTTGCAATAGTATCTATAATCAAACACATTGATTTTTCAGCAGCAAAGCATATGAATATTCACCTAGTCTTTATAAATGTTATGAAGAGTGCAAATAACATTATGTTAGTTCAGGTCACGTTTAAAGCCAAATGAGTTTGCACAGACTTACAAGAAATCTATAAAGGCTATAAAAACATTCCATTAAATTAATCCAGGTTTTGAGGCCAAGTGAGTTTGGGCCACTTACTAAGGATGTAGGAATTCTAAACTATATGAAAAAACATACGACAGTGTCTAATATACTGGTATCTAGTATATAGCAAAATCTTCAAAACATTATTAAAGCTTTTACTTAAACAGTACTTAGTGTCAGACACTGCAGTAAGCCTATTATATATTAAGTCATCTTCTTCAATCGAGGTTGGTGACATTATCATTCCCAGTATACAGATGAGGAAAAAAAGGTAAACAGAAGTAAGTTACTTGCTTAAGGCCACACAATAAGGGATAGATGGCCCTAGGTTTTGATCTCTGATAGTCTAACTCTAGGGTCTATTTTTGACCCCTATGCTATACTAGATGTTAGCTCCGGGCCTCGTTTGGAGGTATGAGTGCTGCTTATTTCTACATTGCAGGGGCATAAAAGCACTGTCATATTGAAGTAGATCTTGCTCAGATTTAAACTGCTTTTAATTATGAAACTTACACTTTGTTAACATCATGCCTCATTGCACCAAGGAGGTAAAGTAGCTTGCAAAAATATAAGCCATCTCAAAGATGATAGCAAATAATCAAGAGTATTAGAGCAAAGGGCAAATGAGGAATATTTCAGAGTGAGATACTTTCACTACTATCTACATATAATGTAATCTGGGTTCAGTATACGTCAGTAAAAATATTGTAGTTCTTTGATCCTTTTGTCTTCCTCAAGACATCCCGTATGATTTTTAAAAAGCATGTTTATCATCCATATCTCTTCTCCCTGTCACATCCATCATCATTGCATTGTTTTGCAGGTTTATCTCAAAAACAAGCTGAATTTGGCCCTTATCGGGCAGAGCGTCTTTGGGCAGGAGGTCTACAGCCACCTCTGCAAAGAGGGCCATCGAGTTGTGGGCGTGTTCACTGTTCCAGACAAGGATGGAAAAGCTGACCCACTGGGTGAGTGTAGCTTGGAACGACAGCCTCAAGGACTCTGCACTGGCCTTTCCGGTCTCCTGCCTCGGGCCCAGCTCTGGCCTCTCATCCCTCGTTAGCATTTCTGTACTTCCACTTCTTTGCCACAAGCCCCCCCAAACCCAGACTGCACACCTCCCCTCTTGGCTCTGCCATGTCCGCTCTACCTATTGAAAACCTTCTCAGGCCAAGGCAATTGGCATAGTGGATACAGATTCAAAAACTCTCCCTTCTTTGTGGGCCCCAAGACAAAGATGCAGGGCCCTGTCATGTTAAGAGTTCCTCCCCTTTTCTTCGTGGTAATCATCAGGTCTGTCAGAGGAATTTCTAGGCATATATTTTTCCTGAATTACACTTGTGACTGATACAGATGTGCCAAGAGGAAAAAAGGGAAAGCCACACCCAGTAATAAAAATTGATGTGGGATCATAAAAACGCATTTATCTCAGAACAAATTATAGCTATGGGTGCTTGGTGATTAAGGCATGTAAAGAAAATAGCCATCCCCAGAGCAAACCCACAGTGTGATTCTGATCTGCATGCCATAGTGATATCAAGAAAGGGTGCAAGACATAGAGATAGACACAGTCTACGAATAATACAGGTTCAGGGAATAAAACTAGTGTCTAGAAATCTTGGCTTACAACATAGATCTTCATCTATCACTGGTACAATGTAGCACGTTACTATTATATTGGAAAACAGTGTAACAATAACCCTAAAATTTTACTTTTTTTTTTCTTGGAAGAAGCAGCTCTGGGGTTTATCCTCATTCTTGTTACTGCTTTTTAAAGTATTATATTTTAATATTATTTTTCAAGAGTCAAATTAAAAAATAGTTGAGCCAAGGGCACATATGCACCTAAATTTAATCACTTGATTTAGAATTATCCTTATTTCAGAGAAAGGTGATCGCAATCTGGGGAATTCTGAGGGAACCCGCCTCCTGAATTCTTATACTTGGCTCCAAAGGTGGAAGGAGACAAGACTCCTGTTGCTAGAACAGTGACATGTCTCATCGTTATCTAATTCCACCAGTTTTGCGTGTGTGATGTTTGGGAATTCTCATATTTGGGATATCGGATCGGCTGTTGAATCAAGAGGACCTTAAATAATATTAGCTTAAATTAAGATAGAAATCCATATCCCAAATCTGGATTGGCCACTAGAGCAGTATAGGATATGGTAAACAGCATACGTTCTAGAATCATGAAATAATTCTGACTCTGCCATTTACTAGCTGAGTGACCTTGAGAAAGTTACTTAAATTCACTAGGCTTCAATGGTACTCATCACGCACATATTAAATGAGATACTATATGTTAGGTGCTTGGCTCTGTGCTTCGTTGATCAATAGCAGCAGCAGCTAACTATTCTTGTTGTCAGACAAAAATAGTCCTGGGGTGGCCAAAAATTAATCTGGGAGAACCGACACCTGGATACCTTAAATCTGTCTCAGCGGAGCAGTTTTTTTTTTTTCTTATTTATTTATTTATTTATTTATTTATTTATTTATCTAACTATCTATCTGTCTGCCTATCTATCTATTTATATATTAGCGTTTTATTTCTTCCCCACCCCCGCCCTTTTCCCTACCTTTTGGTAAACACTAGTCTATAGTCCATGTCCATGAGTTTCTGTTTGTCCTGTTCATTTGTTGCTTTTAGGTTTATATCTCACATATAAGTGATATCATGTGATTTTCTACTTTTTCAGTCTGGCTTATTTGCTTAGCATTATTATCTCAAGGTCCATGTTGTCACAAGTGGCAGTATTTCATCTCTTCTTATGGCTGAGTAATATTCCATTGTATATATGTACCACAGCTTCTTTAGCCAGTCATCTATCATAGGACACTTCAATTGCTTCCACGTCCTGGACACTGTGAATAATGCTGCTATGAACATCAGTGTGCAAATATCTTTTTGGATATGGAATTTCAAGTCTTGGGGCAACTATCCAGTAATGGGATTGCTGGATCAGATGATAGATCAATTCTTAGTTTTTTGAGGAACCTCCATACTGTTTTCTATAGTGGTTGTACCAATTTGCAGTCCCACCAGCAGTATATGAGGGTTCCTATTTCAGTGGAGTAGATTTTTTAAATGAAGACCCCAATTTTTCTTTCCCAGTCTAACCTTTCACAATTTTCTCCCAATCTCACCACATTTTTTTTACCACCATTGATCTATTTACCTATCATCTGACATTTGAGCGGTTTACAGATTTTTTTGAACATTATGAGCATTTACATTTTGTGAACACTATTATGCTGGTCTCTCAAATTCTTCCAAGTGGAATATCAAGGCAATTATCACCTTGATGGTTGGAGTTCTTCAGGACTTATTAGGCTTCAGGATTCAGGCTTTGAAATGGAAGCGTCATCCCATGTGGAGTCAATGAATGTCTATCAGATGGGGAGAAAGAAGAGGGAACCAAAAATTGCAGGAAAAAGCTTTAGTTAAGGCTTCTAGGTAGTGCCTAAAATGTAGTTCCTTGGTGTTGATAGAAAATATATATATAATATATGTAAGGTATGGAGTTAGTAAAAATATTTTATTATGGAAAAAATAGACTTGTGCCATTCTATTTGACACAGAGGTAGGATGGATCCATTCCTTGGGGAAAGAACATTTTCCTTAGGGAAGAGCCTCAGGTCTGCTCCAGGATGGCAGAACCCTTACAGGGAACATGCATTCTCAATCCTTGGCCTCTCTCGTCCACTAGCTTTTCTGATGGTGAATTTGGGAAAAGGAACTAGACAGGCTCAGCTCAGCTGTTTTTCTCCCTTGATCTTTTGGGATCTGCTTGTTTGGTAGGGAGAATGTGTTCTGATCTACAGTTTTCCCTGTGGAAAAATGGGACTGCCCCTCACCCCCCACCAACCAGGAAACAGGTATGGGAAGGGACTTGAGGTTTTCTATTTGTGTTACAGGCTGACCGTGTCTGATTTGGGTGGTGATGTACTGACACTTGGCTCCAAATTTAAAAACAAACACGCAAATGTTCTTTAAGTAGTTGTATCAGTAATAAAGGTACAAAATTTTGATCTATGAAGGAAAATGCTTCATTAAACTCTCAAAATGTTATCTAGCCACAAACTTATGCCTTAAATATATAGGTAAAAATCACATTAGAAAAATGAATGGATCGTGGTAAAATTGTAACAGGTAAAATCCTGGTCAGAATCTTAATTGTTCTTCACCATGTTTTATTTGTAAATATTTCATGAAACTGTAAAATTACAATGTGTAAATTTATAGCAATATAAAAGTATGGCTAAAATTCTTTTTGATGAAAATACTCTTCTCTTTCATGTTCAGCTTTGGCCGCAGAGAAAGATGGGACCCCTGTGTTCAAGTTCCCTAGATGGAGAGTCAAGGGCAAGACCATAAAGGAGGTGGCAGAGGCCTACAAATCCGTGAGCGCCGAGCTGAATGTGCTTCCTTACTGCACTCAGTTCATCCCTACGGATGTAATTGACAGCCCAAAGCACGGGTCCATCATTTATCACCCGTCCATTCTTCCGAGGCACAGAGGAGCCTCTGCCATCAACTGGTGAGTTTGTGTTTTTTTCTTAATAACAGAGAAGATGGGCCTATTTCTATTGCCCATAATCTTTCTGTTTTTTATTTAGGTGATCAAGGAACTAGGTGTGCTTGAACAATTGTAAGGTCCTGCATGATTGCTACTATTGCTTGAACTCCCCCAAGAGCTAGAGAAGCCAGCATAGCCTTTCCCAAGAGTAGTCTATGGAGTACTGGCTCCATTGGCTGTAACTAGGTATCAAGCAAACAAAGGTTCTATGGTCAGACAAGCCTGGTTTATGCTGGATTTATTTATCGCAGGACTTCTTAGAGCTTTAACATGTGCTTTGAGGTTAGGATCACAATCTTCAAGAGGGTCTGAGTACACAGTGTATCTAAACTTATTTACCATAGAACGTTTTTGCGTAGAACATCTTGAGTACGCTTCAGGAAATGCTGGATTACCTGAAATTATCTTCTTCGTTTTCTGTCTTCCTCCACTGAACTTTAAGCTTCTTGAGGGAAGAAAGGACAACTATGGTCTAACAATTTTATTGCTGTATTTCCCAGTATCAAGAGCAATGCCTGGTACGCTGGAGGTACCCAGTACCATAAGTATACTACACTTTGGGGTGAGGTGGGCCTCTCCCACCCTCTCTACTCTCTTTTACCTGCACATCTCTGAGATATCCCTCAGCGTCAGGTTATTGAACAGGCAGAAAATCGATATTCAGTTTAAATATGGCAAAAAGACATTTCAGTGTATTTAAAGTCTGATTAATGAATGATTTCTCTTTTGTTCTTTAAATATTACTGTAGTGGTTATCTTTGTACTTGTATTTTTTCTCATTTCATATTGCTTCTACATGCAGAATCATTGGGTCAAAGTATATGAATATTTTCAAGGCTCTTGATAACATAATGCCAGTTAATTCTTCAATGTTTCTGGACAGAGTGTTTGACTGATTGATTGATTTAGATTTGGCTTGATTAATTACTCAAGTAAAAATGGTTTCGATTGTGAACATGGCTGACTTACCACATTATACTCTGTCTATATTAGCCTGCTCTCTGATATGTCTTTCTAAGAATTTATCCAAATATCCAGCTTACTATATATATGACATACTCCTATAGGGCTAGCATTTTCTCTTAGGCTAAGCTTGATAGAACACAAAATACAAACAGGTCAATTAATCAACCATCTTTTACTACAATTTATGCAGACAATCTAGAACTACTTTTAGCTTTAAGTGGCTTATTCCCGAATTACACAACTTAAATTAATAATCAGTTCTCCTCTTCACATTGCACTGAGCATCCTTTATTTTATCTTTCATTATCGTATTCTGCCTAATACAGGGTCAAGCATGATGTAAGAGTTAGACCCAGGTGGGCATCATTACTTGATACTGCATTAGAAAGCTGACACCAAGGAGTCAGCCAGTAGTAGCAATGATGGACTCTCATGCCTGTTTGAGTAGACTGTAAGTCATCAGCATGTGTTAACAAGACTTTAGATATGAGGATACATAAAATAGCAGTACCATTAAGTACTGCTTTTTATGAGTGCTGACATCTTTCAGCTCTACTGTTGTTAATTCTCATAATAGCTTCATTCACCATCTACTTTCCATTGTAACTACCTGGTACTTTAATATCACTTATTCATCACTTTTTGATACAGTTTACCAACATTTTAAGTTGAAACTCTTCTTTTCACAGGACTCTAATTATGGGAGACAAGAAAGCTGGGTTTTCTGTGTTCTGGGCTGATGAAGGTTTAGACACAGGACCCATCCTTCTTCAGAGATCATGTGATGTGGATCCCAATGACACAGTGGATACACTTTATAATCGATTTCTTTTTCCTGAAGGAAATCAAGGCTATGGTCAGTATATTTATGCATCAAGAAGAATTTAGGTAAACTTCTACAGTTGAAAAATTTTTCCTTTTATCGAAAATTTGCTCACATGAACTAAAAATATATATCTGAAAAACAAAATTTGATTTATGTTTACCTACACTTTAAAATGTCTTAGTCTATGAAGCACACTGACTCTTCTGAGAGCAATGATCAATTAGATGAACTAGTAATCAAACTGCTTTGATTATTTTACCAAATACTTGAATCTCCAACCCTGTTTATAATGACTAATTGTAAAGGAGTGTACAGAATCTCAAGAATTTTTGCTGTGTAGTTTGGACTTCCTTCAAAAGTATTTGAAGGAATTTAATGATTTAATGACACCAGAGTTCTCATTCCACCACTTATTTGTCCTATGACAATAAGCATGTCACTTAGCCTCTTTATCCTTGGTTTCCTTATCTATAAAATGTGGATAATACTTCCCAACTCATAAAGTTGTTGTGAAAATTAAAAGTATTTGTGTAAAGCATCTGGCACACAGTAAGAGCTGTAATTATAAAAACGATAATTACAAAAAATTATAATTACAATAGAAATAGTATTATGTGTGTTCAGTGGCATTTGCTCAAGCCCAGATCCTGTACCTAAGCCTGGGTGATATTATAGCTAGAAGTGGGTAAAATCAGTGAGCTGTGAACTTGGCTTTGTTTCTTGGCTCCCTCCATGTGCTCTTGGGGAGGTTGGTCAGCAGCTGTGAGGGCTTAGAGAGAAATCTGAGATTTTTCCAGTGAAGGAGTGAGGCTCTGAACTCAAGGCAAATATAAATACAGCATAGAAGAGAATGCAGGACACATTCCAAAGGCAATCAGACTCATGCGAGCTGTTAACTTCTTTTTAATTCCAGGCGTACTCACGAAAGCAAGCAGATTACTTAAATATAATAAAATATCACTTACTAGAATCGTGGTGATGAACAGAAACGACCCATAATGACCTATTTTACAATTCTATTCCAAAAACTTCCATTGACTCACCAAAGGGAGATTGAAATTTGTTTAAACAAGGGGGGCGTCTTATGAGTACAGGCTTGATATTGGCAGTAGATAGACGTGGATGCAGATCTTGCTTCTGCCTCCTACATGCTGTCTCTGTGATCTTGAACTAGTTGCTTCACCCTGCTAAGCCTCAGTTTTCTCATCCGTGAGACAGGGTAATAATATCCATCTTGCAGGATTGGTATGATGTTGCAAGCGCTATTTACATAAAGTAGCTACCGCACTGCCTGGCACATATCTGTGAATCTGAAGAAATGGTAGTCATTCTCATAGTATAACGCTCTGGACAGATTTATATGTAGAAATCCTATTAAGCAGAAATTTCAGTCAAATAGCCATGCCATTGTTACCCACTGGGCTGTAACACGGCTAACATTTCTGGCTTTAGGTGGAAGCTGTCCAACTCATAGCCGATGGAAAAGCTCTTCGGGTTCCCCAGACAGAAGAAGGGGCAACCTACGAAGGTATCCGGAAAAAGGAAAATGCCAAGGTACTTCTATCAAGTCGATAACCCATCTCAGAGTTCATGGCCCTCTACCTTTAAGTAGCCCCCAGTGTACTGTGTCCTGACCAAAAGGTAGATCTCCAGGCCAGCCAGCCCCACCCCCACCCACTTCTGCTTCTGATGGAGAAAAATGTTTCTGTTGCCTTCGACACAGTCAACGGTAGCAGGGTCAGCCTGTGTTTTGTGCTTTCCTAGATTTCTTGGGATCAGTCTGCTGAAGTTTTGCATAACTGGATCCGGGGCCATGATAAAGTCCCTGGAGCTTGGACAGAGATCAATGGACAGGTATGTTCTAGGGACCAATTTTTCTTTCCTATTACCTTCATAAGAGGTATCACACAAAAGTCTAGGCTTCCTCTGGCCTCCCCTGGGTCATGAGGGAGGTCTGTGATCCTAGGTAGATGTGACCTGCTAAAAAAAAAAAACACCAAAAACCAAACACCCCCCACCCTTCTTTACTCAGCATGTATTGAGCATTTGATGTGAAGCAGACACTAGGCAAGGCTTCTGCTCCCAAGGAGCCTGCCGTTTTCTGGAAACAGCAGAGAAGTAAATTAAACACTTCCAACACCTTAAGACGAATACCATACATACTTGAGGGCCCAGATTTAGGTGTGTTAAGTAAGGCTTCCTAGAAAAGCTGACCTACCTGTTCGTACTTTAAGAAAAAGTCAACAGGTAGAGAATGAGAAAAAGAGGTGACGGGAAAGTGTATTTACACAATCAAATAATCGCAGTGAAGCTGGAACCTCAGGTATGACGAGCAGGTGTGTGTAAGAGGCAAGAGGAGAGGTGAGGCAGGGGAGGTGGGCAGGGACAGGAGCAGGAAGGGCCTCCTAATCCCTGGGGAATTGCAACTCAACTCAGGTTCTCGAGCTTCACCTTTTCTAAGAAGTTTCCTGACCTCACACACCCAGCCTGATGGGGTCGGGTGTCCCTCCTCTCTGCTCCAACAACACTCTGCCTACCTCTGACATGACATGTTACACATTGTAGGTGTCTCTTTATGTATCTAGCCCTCCTCCCCCACTCAACTAGGAACCCCTAGGAGCAAGGGCTTCATGTTATTGTCTTGATAATCTCAGCACTTAAGCAGGGTTCTTAGTGCATAGTAGATGCCCATAAATATATGAGAGATCAATGAAGGACCAAGTGAGGAAGTTTAGTTCAGTGATTAATGGATCTGAAGCCAGAATGTTTCAGTGAAAATTCTGGCTCTGCCATTATTTGCTGTGTAACCTTGGGCAGGATACTTAACCATTTGGGTGCCTTGGTTTCCTTCTTGTAAAATGGGACTATAATAGCACCTCCTTTATAGATTGTGAGTTGTTGTGAAGATTAAATGAGTTAATATATGTTAATTCACGTAAGTACTTGGTCTCTGCCATAAAGTAAGTATTCAGTAAATGTTAACTATTATAGTGTTCAATAAAGGATAGCTGATATTCATAGAATAGTAGTAAATCAATTAGTGTTGAGTTTTCTTGGTTGCATTCTAAATCCAGTCCTGTTTTCATGAGCTGACCCACAAAGCATCCTGTAATTGCCAGCAATGATTCCACTGCATTGTGATAGTCTGTTTTCTTCTCTGCATCTACCCTCACTGACCCACCCCCCACCAACACCTCTACTCCCCCTTAAAACCCCTACCTTCAGCCTGTAGTCTGTGAAAGCTTTGATCTCGTTCTCCTTTCTATCAACGTGAATAAATGATAAATGTATACTCACGTCATCTGGATGTGAGGCATTTTTGAAACACTTCCACCATACATTCATAGGTGATCTCTTGCTTCGTGTCATTTCTACAGATGCTGGTTACAGTCTCTAGCATTGGGGGGCACCAATTGTATGTAAATGATAATTCCAGCTTTTTTGCAGGGAGTGCTGCTTGCATCCACCCCTGTTCCTAGTAACTTCCTTGTTTCACAATCTGGGTTTGATCTGTTTATTAGATGGTTACTTTCTACGGCTCATCTTTACTGAAGAGCTCCGTGCCTCCTGGAGAACCACTGCAGATTGAAGGTGCCGAGAAGCCTGGTCTTGTTACCAAAAACGGACTTGTTCTTTTTGGTAACGATGGAAAAGCAGTGAGTGTTCAGTATGGTCACCTGTAAAATAACTATTTTGGTTTCCTTCTATAACCTGAACTATCAAGAGAATATCTTCCACAAGATAATCTGGCTTTGCGGTGGGATGCAGGAGACTCAAAGTACCTGCTGCATTTAGCTCTGGGGATGAGTTGGCTCTATGTGCCTGGATGAGAACAAAGTTCGATGGGTCCCGAGGACTTGCACAGCCTCCTTTGTGATATGGTACTAAGAGCTTGGAATTTAGTCAGGAGATAGGATGTGAATCCGTGCTCTGCCACTTAACTGGTCTTGGGCAGGATGCTTCTCCCCTCTGAGTCTCAGTTTCTCCATTAAAAAAAAAAAAAGAAAAACAGAGAAAGTAATTCCATCTGTCTGCCTTCCCGCTGCCAGAGTCTGGGAGGATCAAATGAGTTGGATGTGGTCCTTTCCAGATGTTTCTTGCCTTTGCTTCACCACACACTAGCCCAACCACACTGCCTATGCTTGGCAGTGCGGGCTCTGGCCTCAAGGACTCTTGGGCAGCTTCCTCATAGAGAAAGCAAAAGGGAATTTGCTGCTTACAGATACTTTCTGGTAGTTTGCAGGATAGATCAGTTATTAAGATTCTGGACATTAGAGTGCAGCTAGTTCTGGGTTGTAACCCCAGCTCTGTTACTTACTAGCTGTGTGGCTTGGTGCAGATTAGCCTCATGGAGCCTCCTTTTCCTTATCAGTAAAATGGGGATAATAATGGCACCTGCCTCCATCAGGATTTATGAGATTAGATGAGATACTTCAGTACATACATACTTAGCATTGCTCATGCTACAGAGTAAGTGTTCAGATGGTGGGAATAATAGTAGTAGTTATAGTAGGTTTTAGTCCAAATATATGCATCCGGATGTCAATTGTTCAGGGGCTTATTACCCATTTTGAAATGTGTCTATCCCTAGACTTAACTTTTCCCTCTCTGCTACCATTATTAAAATACCATTTCGGTCCTTTTACACATAATGATGAGGGCTCTTAATCCACATTTTTGTATTTTCCAAATAAGCTAGTCCTTATACTCATGTAATATATATGACTCCTTCTCCCACCAACCTCTTTTGAATTGTCCAAATCCTCAATTTTTCTGCTTGTTGTGTTGCTGTTTTGTAGCTGATGGTGAGAAACCTGCAGTTCGAAGATGGAAAAATGATTCCTGCCTCTCAGTACTTTTCAGCAGGCGAGACATCAGCGTTAGAACTTACAGCCGAAGAGTTGAAGGTGGCAGAGACCATCAAGGTGAACGAGTGATGTCCTTCCCATGGCTCTTGCCTTGGGAAACCAAAGCATTTTTGTACCTGGTACCCTTGGTCCTCAGAGGAGAGAGGATGGAATTTTATTTCCTCTTTTTTGTATTAGCTGCAATAGGAAACCAACCCCAAAATTTATATGTAAACTTATTTTTTCATTCACATAAATAATCCAGAACAGTTTTAGGTTTATGTGGGGATTAGCGGTGAAGCTGGAACCTGAGGATTATGTGTGAAGTCCTTCAGGGACTCAGGCTCTGCTATCTTCAAGGTCACCCTGGGGGTCAGTTCCATTCCAAACAGCCAAGAATGACAAATGGCTTGTGTGAGGGAGGTTTCCACAGGCCTAGACTTGGAATTCAGGTCATTTCCACTCATATTCATTGGCTAGAAGTTAGTCAAATGGCTGCATCTAACTTGAGATGCTGAGGAATGTAGTCAAGCTACGTGTCCAAGATGAAGAATAGGTTTGGTAAGAAGCTAACCAGTTTCTGGCCGTGAATTCTATGTGGCACGGTCCTTACAAAAGTTGCCCTTGTTGTGTAGGTCATCTGGGCTGGAATTTTAAGCAATGTCCCTGTTATTGAAGACTCAACAGACTTCTTTAAAGCTGGAGCAAGCTCAATGGATGTTGTCAGGTAAAACCACCACCCTATTGACTCATACTGCACCCCCCTAGGGATTCTGACTTTGACTTTGAAAATCAAATCTAAATCCTTTGTTCTGGATGTTATTACTCTATCTAACCCACGTACTGTATTTCTCTTTTCTTCATCTTTTTTGGTTTGTTTGTTTCCATGGTCAAACACATATATTTATTCCCTTCTCTTTGTTGCTAACCAGCAGTCATTTTCTTATCTCCTATCTATCTAGAAAACCAACCCTGCTAATTGTTTCTTTTAAAATTTTGCCTTTCTTAGCTGGGTTTCCTCTAATATGACATTGGAATTGGGACGTTCTGGGAGAGAATGTTAATCAGGAATTTCCTACACAGTCTGATCCAGAAGGATACCTGACACTGGTGACACTTCCCACCCAAATCTTTTTTTCCTATCTCCTTAAATTACTCAAGATAGATCTAGAATGCAGATTATTAAGCTACTTGCAAGGGTAGACATCATCACCCTATAGAAAGAATCTCTCTACAGAGGTTTACAGCGAGTTGAAAGGGCTGGAGTCCTAGAAAGGCCCCCCACCCCCCACCCATGGCACCAAAAGTGTACCAGGATCCTAATAATGGAAGGTATTGCAGAGGTGTTTTTACTTTGAGGGCCATACTATGGCCACTCACTAATTAAACAAGGTGAAGAATGTTACTCCTCTTGGCCTAATACTTCATTTTGACAAAGCAAGTGTTCTTGATGAATTCTGTTTATTCATCTATCCACTCATTTACTTAACAAAAGGTATTGAACACTTACTGCGTATCAGGAACCGTGTTTTGCACTGGGGTTACAGTCATGAACAAGTCAAGGTACTTTTGTTCATGAAGCTTTTTTAGTCCAGTAATCAAGAATGATCATCTCAAAAACAAATGTCATTTTCAGAAGTCAAGAGTTTTGGTTCTATAATAATCAGGCATTATTATTGTGAACTAGCAAGGCACCTCATCTGTTTTAGAGAATAAATGACTGAACAGCTGTGGTACAGTTTCTCTTCTGCATCTAGTATATCATTGTTCTTCAAGGAATGTCAAATAACAGCTGTGATTTAAAAGATTAAAAGCGAAGAATCAAAGGATTAGAAAAGACTTCAAAAATATCAACAGATGGTTCTAGTTACTACCTATATTAATCATGTAATACAAACAAATGTTTGTTTTATTCTTGTACATAATCTTACAATATGACTTATGTTTCTCATAACCTTTACAGTTAGGAAATTTTCTTTTTTATTCCTTGAGTACATTGGAAAAGAAAAGAACTGATTTTATCAGTCCTTTATTATCTTGCTTGCATTGCAAGTAATTAAAATGTTTTGTCTTAATTTCTTTTGTTTTTAGGCATGTATAAAGTTAAAAACAAATAAAAAAATTGTCACTGTCCTTCAAGACAGCTTTTTAATTTTTTTCTCCCAGTGTTCTCATTTCTCTGCTGATTATCCTAGAAGCTCTCAGAAGCTCTATAGAGGCGTATGACATAAGTGTTAGTTCAAAGCAACTTGACAAATGTAGTAATCCAGTCCTCCCACATCCTTTAAAAATGTAACATGAACTGGTTCTTACTTTAAGGCTGGTCGAAGAGATCAGACAGAAATGTGGTGGGCTTCAGCTACAAAACGAAGACGTCTACATGGCCACCAAATTCGAAGACTTCATCCAAAAAGTTGTGAGGAAGCTGAGAGGAGAAGACCAGGAAGCAGAGCTGGTAGTGGATTATGTACGTGTTTCCATGGTGTTTAAGATCTACTTCTGGAGACCCTTGTGCTATGAAAGAACGCTTTGTCTTTCATCCATTGACTTTTATATTTATAACCTTTAAAAATACCAAGTTTATGGAGATATAATTTAGGTACTATAACACTTGTCTTTTTAAAATGTAGAATTCAGTGGTTTTTAGTGTATTCACAGAATTATGCAACCTTCACCACTGATTATGGAACATTTTGATCGCCCCCAAAAGAAACCCTGTATCTATTGGCAGTCATTCTCCGCTCTCCTCCCCCAGCCTCTGGCCCCTGAAAACCACTAATTTACTTCCTGTCTCTATGTATTTGCCTGTTCTAGACATTTCATAGAAATGGAACGATACAACATGTAGCCTTTTGCATCTGGCTTCTTTCACTTAGCATAATGTGTTCAAGGTTCATCCATGTTGTGGAGTATACTTTTGCTTCATTCCTTTTTCTGACCAAGTAATATTCCACTGTGTGGATATATATCACCTTGTTTATCCATTTCTTAGTTGATGAACATTTGGGTTATTTATTTCTCAATATGGTAAATAATGCCGCTATGAAAATTCATGTAGAAGTTTTTATGACATATGTTCTCATTTCTCTTGGGTATATATTCAGGAGTGGAATTGATGAGTCATATGGTAACGCTATATTTAACTTTAAGGATCTACCAAACTCTTTTCCAAAGTGGCTGCAACATTTTACAATCCCGCTCGCAATGCAGGAAGGTTTCATTCTCCATGTCCTCACCAACATTTGCTATTGTCTGTCTTCTACATTTGCTGTCCTTATGGGTGTGAAGTGGTATCTCATTGCGGTTTCGGCTTACATTTCCCTAATGGCTCCTGATAAGCGTATTTTCACGTGTTTATTGGCCATTTGTATATCTTCTTTAAAGAAATGTCTATTCAAATCTTTTGCACATTTTTAAGTTAAGATATTTGTCTTTTTAATTTTTGAGTTGTAATGGGCCTTTGCATATTTTGGATACTAGACCCTAATCAGATATATGATTTGTAAATATTTTCTCCCATTCAGTGGACTTTCGTTTTACCTTTTTTGTATTCTTTGACATGCAAAAGTTTTAAAATTTGATTAAGTTGATCTATTTGTTCTTTTGCCACTTGTGCTTCTATATGTCTTGTCTTATGCCATTTATGCTCTTCTAATTCTGCCTTTACTGCTTTTTGTGTGTGTGTTAAATGGTTATTGTCTAGTATGCCAGTTTAATCCCTTGTTGTTTCTTGTACCATATGTTTTTGGTTATTTTCTTAGTGGTTGCCTTGAGGATTGCAATGGACATTTTTGCTTAAAATATTCTAGTTCATATTAATACAAACTTAATATCCATAGCACAGGAAAGCTTTGCTACAATATAGCTCTGTTCCTTAAACCCCCATTTCTGCTATTATTGTCATAAAAATTGCATCTTTTTACATTATAAGCTCACTAACATAGTTTTATAATTATTGCTTTATGCAGTTGTCTTTTAAATCAGATTGGAAAGAAAAAAATGAATAACTAAAATGCACTTACATTGACTTTTATATTTACCTTTATCAGTGTTCTTTATTTCTTCATGTAGATGCAAGTTACTATCCTGTGTCCTTTCATTTCAGTCTTTAGGACATCTTTTAGTATTTTTTTTAAGGGCAACAGACTAGCAATGAATTCTCTCAGTTTTTGTTCTTTGGGAATGACTTCATTTCTCCTTTGTTCTTGGAAAATATTTTTGTTGTATTCTTTGTTGTTTGCCCCCACTGAAGTCACTCCTCAGTTATCTTTGTGTTCAGCTAATGATTGAACATAGATTTTCTGAAATATCCTTGAACCAATGTCTCCCAGCCTTTACTGAGGGACTCTGTGCATGTTGGAGTACACCTTAAAAGCTCCACCAAGCAATTTGCAACTCTACCTTCGTCTCCACACACTTCCTGCTTGCACAAAGCCTCAGAGGTAAGAGATTAGAGCTTTGTCCAGTCTCTCCTGTGCACATGCACGAGCCTGCACATATGTTGGCCTTCTAGATGTCCAGGAACATACCAGAGCTTCTTAAAGTTCCCTAGGAATATCTCATGCCTGGTTTTCTTTCAAGTTCTTTGGTCACTTGTTTGTTAGCCCCAGTTGGTATTACTGCCTCAGGCAGCTGCCACGTTAAACAATTGCCACTGAGTATTTTGAATAAATTCCTTAGGGACAGGGTTGTTTGTGCACAGCAAGCTCTGAGTCAAGTCAAATAAAGACAAGCCCTGAGAATGGAGCTTTTCAGGGAGCTACCAGGTCTAATAGTAATAACTCTCTAGAGATGAGGCTTTTAGAGAGCTCCAGACCCATTTTTCCCCCTCCAGTGACTAATAGGCTGCTGGTTTTCACAGCTACTATAGTTGCAAGGATATTGTTTTCAAGTTACTGCAGAGTTTTCAAGAGAGAGATGGAAATAGGGCAAATTAATATACCACAGAGCTTACTGTTCTTACAGAGTTTCCGCTGTTTTTCTTGAATAAATCAAATAAAACTCTGATTTATTTCTAGAGTTCTGAGAAAATTAGTTTGACAATATTTTCTAGTGTTCCCATTACTTTTATGAAGGAGCAAATTTTCAGAGGTTTTTAATCTACTACTGGAGAAGTGCTTCCTATCTCTTTGTATTTAATACAAGTTAGGTAAATTTAGAAAGCAGTTTAGCATCATTTGGTTAAGAATATGAATTTCGGAGTCAGACGAATCTTGGTTTAAATCCAAGTAACATTGTTTACTAGCTGTGTGACTTTTGGGAAGTTACTTAACTTCTATAAACCTCAGTGTCATCATATGTGAAATGAGACAGTAAAAATATCCACCTCATAGGATTGTTGAAAGAATCAAATTAGGTAATGCATGTAAGACACTTAGTATATTCCAAGTATGACGAGTTTAGAAACTTGGACTAAATGCAGTGACTGAACACATCAATTTAGATGAAGTTTCCTTCATTATATCTTACATAAACACATGGAAATATTTTATGGAACATGAGTATTTGGTATAGGATAAGGCAAGACACCCTCTTGCTATTTTCTATTTGTTTTTAAACCAGCAATTTCTCGGTGTGAAATATTTTTTAAATCATTAAATTTCCTTTTTGATACTTTGCAGTGATATGGCATTTTATGCTAATAATGCTCTTTCACATATATTACCTCAGTTATTCCTCATAATAATTGTATAAAATAGGTGTTATTTTCCCATTTTATTGTTGAAAAAAACTGACGTTCATAGAGGTTAATGTACTAACCTAAATTTACTTGCTGGCTAATGATAGTACAATTTAGGAAACACGTATGTAAGAGAGAGAAAGTGAACATGGCCGGGAGCATAAGAAAAGAAAACTTAAAATGGCGCCAGTGTAAAAAGAAACCTATTGCCAAAGGCACTTTTGAGACTTTAAATGAAAGCAGTGGCTGCACTCCCTAAGTATTGCCACTAGATGGTAGTATTTCCACTATGAAGGTCTTTTGAGTTATCCTTCCTTTGTGTAAGGAAGGAAATCAGCTCTTTGTAAAACTCAACCTAGAGCACTTTGGTCATCACAAATGCTAACCTCTTGTCTCAGTGGCCAATCTGAGCATCGCAAAGCCCAAATCTCACATATCCTTGTCTCTTCTGGGCAGTAGGAACTAGAATCTCATTGACTCAATTTCTTTCTCCATCAGCATTAGCGAATAAGTTTCTTTATTGCTATTCAGTATCCATTGCATAAGCACAGGCATCCACTGAATCTATTAATATAATGTTCTTTCTTAGGTTTCGAAAGAGGTCAATGAAATGACAGTGAAAATGCCATATCAATGTTTCATAAATGGAGAGTTCACAGATGCTCATGATGGGAAGACTTATGACACCATCAACCCGACAGATGGTTCTGTGAGTAATTACTTGGTGTGCATAGTGATGTGACCATTGGTCATGGACTTTTAGTTTATAGCTCACAGCTGTAAAATAGTCTGAAGAAGTTACTTTATTATATCACTCCACCTCTGAGCACTTAATATAAATGTACATCATGCATTTCTTTCAAATATTCACTTCTGGTACTGTTCGCTGTTAACCATAGTAACCTATTTTATAGAATGAATATTTATGATGACTTTAGACAGAGAGCTATGCATATACACATCGAGGCACACCTCCACATAAAGCTACATGTAGGAAAAAATTTCAGACTTTGCAAGCTCATGGCAAGAAACGCTGCTCCCCTAAGACACCAGAAGAAATAGTTCTAGTTTTCCTAAATGTGTCTTTCCATGAGAAGTACCAAATTTCAGGCTCTCAGTTTTCAGTTAAAATTGTCTTTTTCTTTACTATATTATTGGATGTATCAGGTTTCCATGATAAAATTCACTAGCTTTTATAATAATAATTCTAAGAAGCACATTTATGTATCTCTCTATATAAATAACCTATAACCTCTTTTTACTCACCTTGAAATAGACAATCTGCAAAGTATCCTATGCTTCTTTGGTGGATGTTGACAAAGCAGTAGCAGCAGCGAAAGATGCCTTTGAAAACGGCGAATGGGGAAGAATGAATGCAAGAGAAAGAGGAAGACTGATGTACAGGTATGCTTTTTGAAAATGCGAGTCTGCAAACTTCAACATTGACGAACATCGTGAAGCTTTAAAATGTTTCTTCAAAACATTTCCTATGCAGTTCTTACTAATATCTTCTGTCGCTTACATCATATAAAATTCCTATATGCGAGTTCTTAACTTTTGTATTATTGCCTGTATCAGTGGGGTCCCAATAGGAAAAGAAATGTCATAAGGGACCAGTGACAAAGATGAGGGCAAGGTCAAGGCAGAATGAAGTACCAGACAGGGGTAGCAGCAGGGGGCAGCTCCTACCTTTCCAAGATCTGAAGGGGCTGTTACGAGACTGGCAAGATCTGAGGCTGCAGGAGAAGACCACACCACAGTGGTTTTGAGTGGAGGAACCCAATGGCTCAACCACGGCCCATCAGGGAGGCGGACAGGGATGCAAATACACAGCCACTTCTGCCTCCATTTCACCAGACTTTTGGGGGTGTCACCCACTAGACTCTCACTGGTCAAGCCCAATGAGAGAGCAAGGAAGCCAACTGATGTAGTCTATAAAGGCCACCCTCCCGGGGCACAGAACAGGGTGGAGAATGAATACCCACCAGAGAGAATATCCAGCACCCTGTTGTTTTCAAAGACAAATTTTAAATCTACACGATGTGTAGGGAATCAAAGCCAGGAGGAAAATACTATGGCCTAAAATTATAAATTAGTAACTGAGTATGGCAAGATTAACTAGATTTAAACATAAATCCAGTTTTCTATTACTTAAAACCAAAGAGTAGATCTTGGTCAAAAGGTCTTTTAGAGCAAGATCTAGAAGAAACATTAGGAGAAGGGGATTTCAAGTCTGAGTTTGGAATGGTCCAAATGGAGCAGCTCAGAAAATCACTAAAGGAAGGAAAGAAAACAAATAGTGGAGGAGAGCAAAAAAGGTGAATTTTTGTTACTTTATAGTCATGGGACAGTCCTGGACTTATCTTCCCATAGAAGTTGGACACTAGACAGAAATTTGTTCTAATGTCTGCAATTCATTCCATGCATCTCTATCTTGCCTTCTTCTGTTAGTATTAGACATATTTCTGTACCAACCAGAAATCCTCAAGCGTTCATGGGTCCTCTAAGGGTGAAGGTTGCATTCTAACATCTCTCTGTATATTCACGAACTATCCACATGTCCACTGTTATCTATTATTGATCTCCTTAGATTTCCATGGCTCCATCACTGTTCTACTTCTTATAAATTTATGAAACAAATTGTACAGGCTTCCAACACCTCTGTATCTCTTTTGTAAGCCTTGGAATAAATAATTTATGACATTATTTGTTTAATGTCTCTTTTCCCTGCTGGACCATTTTCTCCATGACAACAGAGACCCACTCCATTCATGTTCCCCTCTGAATTCTCAGCCCTTAGGATGGTTCTTGTAGATAATAGGGGCTCAATCAACATGTGTTAAGTGGATTTCTTTCACCAACTGTACAGACTTGCAGACCTGCTGGAAGAGAACCAAGAAGAACTGGCAACCATTGAAGCCCTCGATTCAGGTGCTGTCTATACTTTGGCTCTGAAGACTCACATTGGAATGTCTGTACAGACCTTCAGATATTTTGCTGGCTGGTGTGATAAAATTCAGGTAAGTGCAAATGTTAGTTGTCTCCATGAAGATCATTCCGATAGGGAAAGTGACAGCCATTTATTAGTTTTTAAAGACACTGTGCAGAGCCACCTCTTATGTAGGTTTCCTCATCGAACCCTTGTAACAGTCACCCGAGGTGGGTGTCTAGCTATTATCCCTTTTACAAATAAGAAAATGAAAGCTCAACTTGCCTACGATCACACAGTTAGTAAGTACAGCATAGAGCTAGGATTTGAACTTAAGATTTTTCTAAACTAAAGTCTAATTATGTTCTTTGTGCTTGACTATAATTTCTCCCAAGGACATCTAATCATCTGGACATTTAGGGAGAAGCCAGGTATCATGGAAGGACTACAAATTCAAATGCCTACAGAGGCCAGAGCTAATCTAGCGGGCTAAGCAGGCAGGGTATGAAAAACAATTTAAGACATGGGTACAATAAATATTTCAGTTTCCTTTTACTATAGGAAAATAAATCACATGTGTGATGACAAATGGCAGCTATACTTGGCCTTGGCATTGGGGCTACAAAAGGGAAAGGTAGGGCTCATATCAAACAGTAGAATGCGTGCCACTCAGACTCATTATAATCACTGCAGTACCAGCCCTTACGGCCACATTCCCACCATGAATAAAAAGGAAGTGGGAAAGGGGAAGAAAGGTAAGTCCTCCCACCCACCCCTCCTTAATGCCTTGTGCTTTTATCTCTTTTTGGC
Organism: Eonycteris spelaea; assembly: GCA_003508835.1. Classification (NCBI taxonomy): domain Eukaryota; kingdom Metazoa; phylum Chordata; class Mammalia; order Chiroptera; family Pteropodidae; genus Eonycteris; species Eonycteris spelaea. The sequence goes on from PUFA01000023.1 coordinate 6,357,144, forward strand.
CTCTCTATCTGCATAGGAGACAGGGAAACTTAATATTTTATCTGGGCACATTGCTGCCACCAGGATTAATATAGAGTCAGATCTGGGTTTAAATCTCAGCTTCGCCACTTCTCAGCCGATGTTGTTAAGGCTGTTTTGACCTCTCTGAGCCTGACTTTCCTCATCTGTAAAATGGTCACAATAATACATACCTTGTAAGCTATCTAATGAGGATTAGAGGCAAACATTTATATACCGCCAAATTAGATATAGTCTATAAAATAGTTGCTCTTGAATATAAATGTAGTGTTATTATTGTTCACCCACAAATTCATATATTTATAAGTATTTAGTAATGGTGGTTCAAGTCCTTCTTTAGTCTCAATTATGAATCCAAATTGCTCTGAAACCTGAAAATTGATTTGTTTGATTGGTAATTCATCTGGTGCCAACATGAATCTATAATCTTTATTTATATCATTTAGGGTAAATATTCATATGTTCCACTAAATAAATATTAGTGTGTTAGATTATGGGAGGCTACCCCAGACCTTACTAGATAATATAACATAAGGTATATGCATTATATTATTTTTCTAATCTCAAACACACTTGGCCCCAAGGGTTTTAGACACAGATTGTACACTTACTTATATTAGTAACAGCAATAATATTTTATATGGTAAAACAGATATATAGTTTCAGTTAAAGACTATTCTCGTAAATTAGTTGGGGTTAAGTTTGGCTGTATATATAATAGAAAAACCCAAAAAGAAATTTGTTTTTATCTCACTTTCAAGGAGCACAAAGGTAGACGGTCAGGTCTAGTTTGTGAGACGAAGCTTCCGTTTCTCTCTCTGCCAGGCCATCCTCCACTCTCCACTCTCAAGGCTGCCCCATGGTCTCGTGATAGGTACTACAGTGGCAGCCATTTTACCAACATTTTGAGCAGGAAAAAGGGAGACATGGGAGTGAAGGGAAGGGTATGAGAACACTTGTCTGAGCGGAGTCAGCCCACTTTAAAGAGCATTCCCCTCCCAATGCCTTGTGCTTACATCTTCCACTGACCACCCCTTTCAACTGAGAAACATAGTATTTTGTCTGGGCACATTACCATCCTCATTATTAATATAGAGTTTCTGTTACTAAGGACAGAGAGAAGAATGGATATTGGGCAGGCAATTGACATTCTCTGCCATGCCAAGAAATTGGAATGGAGGTGACGAAATTAAAATAATGTTTATTCTCTTGTGTCTCAGTTCTTTCAAGAAAGAGTAGCAGTTCCTTTTTTCATTTGGATATAGTTCTTAAAAATCAAACACTGCCTTTTCATATCAGCTAAAAAAAAATAAATAAACAAGAGAGGCAGACAGAAAATGGATTTCTTGAGATTAACAGAAAAAAATTTTACATCACCTATAATGTCCCCAAATCTCTAACCTATGTTGAAACTGAGATTAAATGTACTCGTTTACATGAGTAAAATATGTATCAACCTTTTTTGTTATTTAGGGTTCTACAATTCCCATCAACCAAGCCCGTCCAAATCGCAATCTGACTTTTACCAAGAAGGAGCCACTTGGGTAAGACAAAGAGAAAGTCTCTGAGTGATCTGTGTTAGTTTGAGATAACTAAGGATGTCATCTTTCTTCCTCTGTAGTGTCTGTGCCATTATTATCCCTTGGAATTACCCGCTGATGATGCTGGCATGGAAGAGTGCTGCTTGTTTGGCAGCAGGCAACACCTTAGTGCTCAAGCCAGCACAGGTAAGATGTAAGGGGCCGGGTGTAACCTCACCTCCTCTCCTACTAACGTAAATCAGAGGCGTACAATTACGAATGCTATGTCTTTTAACAAAAATAGGATCATATATTATGACAGCTTTTCATACATCACAAGCATCATTTCACATTAGAAAATATTCATTTTTAATAGTTACCCAATGCATTCTGTGGAAATTGCATAATTTAAAACGTCACTGATGGTGGATACAAGCATAGTGTACATAGTGAAATCCACTGTATTTCTAAAACCCATTCAATTCTTGCAAAATGCCAACTGCCCAATAATTAGGGAATTTTGAGACATCAAAAGAAAAAGTATTATGCGGCATTCAAATTTTAATTATCAAAAAATACTGTAAAGATATGGAAGATAAGGGGAAAACATGTAAATGAATGTACATAATTGTGGCAACTCTATGAAAATATATACTTGTAAATAACAAGAAAACAATGAAAAAGAATAATTCAGTTGCTAGAGTTCTCAGAAATGTCTTTAAACAGCTTTTCGAGAAAAAAATATGGTAGCCAACTTAACACCTGGCTGAGCACTTACTACGTACAGTGCACTAGTAGACATTCTGAGCCATGCAAGTTGTAGAGAAAACTTGGTCTCTATTCTAGAAGAGTTTATAGTTTGCTACAATCAACTCTCCTTTTATTTCTTCTTTCAGGACTTAAAAAAAATACAATTTCATTGGGCATACCTATATAGTCTTGTGACTATGGCCATCTTATTTTACTCATTTGAAACAATTTCATTAAAAAAAAATAGGTGTACATTCAAAATTTTCAAAATTCAAAAGATACTAAGAGGTAGATAGTAAACAGTCTCTCTCTTATTCTATTCCCCAGCCAACCAATTTTCCTCCAATTTTGTTTTCCTTTCTCAAGATTGCTGTATCTATCCAGGGTCTTTTGTGGTTCCATATAAATCTTAGGATTATTTATTCTAGTTCTGTGAAAAATGCCTTTGGTGTTTTGATAGAGATTGCATTGAATCAATAGATTGCTTTGGGTAGTATGGCCATTTTAAGGATGTTAATTCTTTCTATGCACGAGCACGGTATATGTTTCCATTTATTTGTATCTTCTTTGATTTCTTTCTTCAATGTCTTATAATTTTCTGCATACAGATCTTTTACCTCCTTCAATGAAGTCCTAGGACTTATCAATGGATATTAAAACTAGTGGATGAATGGAAGTTTGAGGAGTAACTGGGTATTTATATAGTCTCAAAATATCTCCCTAAAAATATCGATTAATTATGAAATGTAAAACAGTAACTTACAGTGAGGAAACCTGGCAGATCATCAGAGTTACCAAATCATCAAAATGAACACTTCCGGTGTTAGGACCACTATGCCTCTCAGTCCGATGCACTGAGAACTCAGCATCGCTCCCGCAGCATTCTTACCAAAAGCGTGTAACCTGAATCTAATCGTGAGGGAACAGCAGACAGATCTAGAGAAAAGGACCTTGTACAAAATATCTGGCCTCTATTTATCAAAAATGGCAATGTAATAAAATATTTTTAAAAACTCAGACACTTCTTGAATAAGGGAGACTACAGACATGGCAACTAAATGCAAGGTGTGGTCTTGGATTTCATTTTTTTATAAAGCTCATTGTTGGAATGATTAGTGAAAACCGAATAAGGAGTTTAAATTGGGTAGTCTATCAGTTAATTTGCTGATTTTGAACTGTGGTTATGTAAAAGAATCCTTTTTTTTTTAAAGAAATGCACGTAGACATTTTTAGAGGTGAAGGATGTATATCTTACTCTTAAAGAGTTTTAAAATATATATATACATATATCTACATATGTATATAGAAAGAGGATAAAGCAAATGTACTAAAATGTTACCTTAGGAGGAATCTGGGTGATAAATATATAGGAATTCTTTGTACTATTTTTGCAACATTGCTGGTAGGTCTGAAATGATGTCAAAATAGAAGAAAAAATAAATAAAATGAACCCTAGTACATTCATAGAGGGAAAGCTGGGTACTGATCTAAAGGACAAGACAGAGTCTGAAGAAGGTCCTTGCTGTCTACTTCTGCTCAGGTCACACCCTTGACTGCCCTGAAATTTGCAGAGCTCTCTGTTAGAGCAGGCTTTCCGAAAGGAGTGATCAACATCATTCCAGGCTCAGGTAAGCCATCCAAGGACAAGCTTTGCCATGCTTGTGAATGGTACAGGGATAGCTGAGCGGCTCTTTGTCCACTGGAGTCTTTTCCTGAATTATAACTATATTAAAACTAAATGCAATTTACCAAACAGTTAAGGATAAATATACTTACCACACCCTAAAATCTTAAAGTAGAAATATAATAGCGCAAGAGTGGGAGGGAGAAAAAATTATACAATGTTGTAAAACTACCCTAGGGTGGCCCATTTCACTTTTTAAAAATTACCTTGGAAGATAAAAAACCAAGACTTACCCATTGTTTGGGGGGTGCCGAGAATTACATGGAGGATATTGTTTGCATTTCTGCAATGAATACAGAAAATGTAAAACTAAGATTTAAATGAGAGCTTAGAAATATCCTTCAATGAATTTAAAGCCATCTTTAGCGTAAGAACCTGAGTAATGTTTTCATTCATGTTTGATTCTCTAATTCTACAGGTGGCGTGGCGGGACAACACCTTTCTGAACATCCTGACATCCGCAAACTTGGTTTCACTGGTTCCACTCTTATTGGCAAACAGATCATGAAGAGGTATTGATTTTAGTATGTTGATTTGCCACCGATCCTGTGAAACCAGGTTCTTGATTTAGAAGAGAAGTCTACTTATCACTACAGGCTATTGACATATTTGAATATAATAAAACACTTTCCAAAGCGTAATGCCCACAATCAATAAAACTAGAAATTCTACACCCTAAGTACTGGTAGCTTCAGCAATCCAGCAAAACATTTTCTGTACTAAGCTGTGGCCCAAATTGTTTTGTAAGAAACCCAAAAGACATAGAAACGACAAATCTGAATTCTTAATAACATGAATTTCTGAAAAGCAGTAACATTAGTTTTTTAAAAATTATAAATAATCTAAATATCCCAAATAAGGCAGTGGTCAATGAATAAAGTGTAGTCATGTCCATGGAGCATTTTTAATGACATTGAAAAGTGCCATTAAAATCATAAATGGAAAGAAAAATAAGGTATAACATTGTAGTTTTTGGGTGATCACAACTATATTTAAATAAGGCAAAGGCTATGGTTGGACATAGACCGTAAATAAGCATATCAAAGTGATAAAAACAATGGTTATTGAGCTATAGAATTATGATTATTTTCTTCATTCTGCATTTTTCAAAATTTTAAAAATGTTTTAAATAATACTTTTGTAAGAAGAGGGAAATATCATACTTCTAAAAATCTGTATTATTTTTCTCAGTACTCTAGTAATCTGGCTTGAAGCTAAATTCCTTGCCAGGCCTTTATGTAACCAAAATCCTAAAATATCTGAATTTACCTATGAGGATCTCTAATCATTTATGACAGAATTTAAAACAAAATTTTTTATTATGGAAATTTTCTAATATGTACAAAGCACACAGAATAGCATAATGAACTTGCATGTACTCGCCATCCAGCTTCAAAAATTATCACAAATTCTACCATTTATGTTTTGTCTTTGTATAAGTTTCTTAATGTTTCCGAGGCTCAGTTATGTTTTCCATGACAAATGATAATTTATGGTTAATAGAACAGAGAGAGAGAGAGAGAGAGAGAGAGAGAGAGAGAGAGAGAGAGAGAGAGAGGCTAAATGCTCATCTCCCATTTATTTTTCTCTAGCTGCGCAGTGAGCAACTTGAAAAAAGTTTCCCTTGAACTTGGAGGCAAATCGCCACTTATAATCTTCAATGACTGTGAACTCGACAAGGCTGTGAGAATGGTAAGAGTGGGTCAAATCCAGCTAAACAGGTGCCTACTTCTAAAATACATTTCACCTCTGTGTTCATCAGAAATCTTAAAGTGAGCTTTGGTTTTATCTTGTCATAAATAGAAACTATCCTCTTTATGTTTATATTTGGGAATACTCAGAGCACTTAATTTTTAAAACGTCTTTATAATTTGTCTCATTAAAGTGTTTTAAAATCAAGGGAGTCTTTCTAAACATTCATGATTTGTACAAACTATTATCGAGATCTTAAAAGCAAAATTTGATAACAAATATTACATTTAAATTTACAGAATAATCTGGATTTTCTTGCAACACAAAATTTTTCCTTAGTGGTATGTCCTTAGTGTTACACATTTTTTAAAAGTGCTCATGGACCAAGTGGGGGAAAGGAGAAATAAAATCCCTAAAAACATACCAGATCAAAAGGGTATCTCCAAGCAGCTGCCATCACGAACGAGCCTAAGGGACTGTGTTTTTCTGTGACCACGCTGTGTCGTCTGCTGTCTTCCAATAACGTCTAATTCTCTGTACAGGCAGTTTTGTGGCAATCTTGACTTTCCAAGCAATGTTAACAATCTTTTCTCCTCTGCTGCTGAAGGGCATGGGAGCGGTATTTTTCAACAAAGGAGAGAACTGTATTGCAGCTGGGCGCTTGTTTGTGGAAGAATCCATCCATGATGAATTTGTGACCAAAGTGGTAAGGCACCTTCAAATTTGCTCCATGAGTTGAAGAGAAATTGCTTTTACTTGGAAAGTACTTCTGAGATTTAATGAGTTTTTAGGTGTGATAATAGTACTGTGGTTATATATTTTTTAAAAAGACAACACAGTCCTAATCTTTCCTGAGCTACTTTCTGACATATTTACACATTAAAATACATGACCTCTAGACTTTGCTTCCCTCTTGTTCCTCAGGAGGACAGGAGGTGAGTGGTGGAATAAATTGCCCATGAGTTGGTAATTGTTGAAGTTGGGAGATGGGTATGTGGAGTTTTGTTATATTGTCTACTTCATATGTGCTTATAATTTTTCACAGTAAAAAGTTACAGGTCTGTATAAAAAACAACCTTAAGAGCTGTTGCTACCTATACCTTGCTCTGTATTTAGAGTATATTAGATTCTTAACATTTGAGGTTTTTCTAAATCCCATGGGTTTTTAGAACTATAACTTGTTGAAATTTCAAATAGTGAGACCAGAAATGTCAAGGATTTGCTGTTATCAGTCCACCAGCAAATACATTTTGTACACACGCGATTTATATTCATTCATTCGTTCATTCAACAGCGATTTCTTGGGCATTTACTGAGAGATTATTGTCAGGCTCAAAGTCAAATTCACGGGCCTGCAGGTCATAGAAACTCCCATTCGCTCTTTGTACTAGAATTAAACTGAACATTAGAAAATGTAGGAATACATCAAGATAACAGGTGTACAAGAAGCGATTAGAAAGACATGTCAGTGATGAATGTTGTTAAATAAAGATGGCTTTCCATGGAAACATTCTAGCAATTCCTCTGGCATGGCTATACCCTGAGAATTTCACAAGGGCACTCTGCCACACGCGGGGGGCGGGGGGGGGGGAAGGAATATAACCATGGGGTCATTTTGGAAGTTCTGCTGCTGTGAAGGGCATACGTATGCTGTATTAACAAAAATTCCAGAACATCAGGTTTGCTATTTTAATGGATTAACATTCAAGATAATTTTAAAATAGTGTATGTACCTTATGTCCTGTTAGAATTCTGTAGTGAAGAGCTTAGGCTTTCAAGTCAAGAAAACTACAGCATTTGGTGGTTGGGTGCCCTTGGGCAAGTCATTTGCCTCTCTAAACCTTAGTTTCTTCATCTGTAAGATGGAAATAATAAACACCCACCTCCAGTGCTGCTGTGAAGACTACATGATAATAGTTCCTTTAACAGATTAATACAACACTTACCATGTAGTAGAAGCTCAGGCCAGGGTATTCATTATTATCGTTAACAGTCAATTTTGTTTTGTGAACTGGGTGACATACAGGTAGAAGAAATTAAGAAGATGAAAATTGGTGATCCACTTGACAGATCTACTGATCATGGGCCCCAAAATCATAAGGCCCATCTGGAAAAGCTTCTGCAATATTGTGAAATCGGAGTGAAAGAGGGAGCCATCTTGGTATATGGGGGTAAACAAGTCCAAAGACCAGGTAAGATCACCTGTGAAAGAAGTATAAGGAGCACCTGGCTTCTTAAGTTAGAATAGATGGTAACAGTTTTTTTTTTTTCCTTTAATGTTTATTTATTTATATTCAATTACAGTTGACATTCAGTATTATTTTATATTAGTTTCAGGTGTAGAGCATAGTAATTAGACATTTATATAATTTATGAAATGATCCCTGATTAGTCTAGTACCCACCGAGGAGCATACATAGTTATTACAATAGTTTTCATTGTAGCACCAACTTGCCTCAAAAGTCGGAAGAATAATTTCAAAATCCTGTTTGGCAGCTTATAAGGTTTGGCGCCTTGGACAACACAATTTTTCTGATCCTTCTATGTAAAATGGGATGAAATGTGTATACCAGACTATGAAAATCAAATAACCAACTAGATATGACAGGCCCTTAGGGGTAAAGTAAACAATTTAATGGATAACTGTGTTACTTAGGGGCTGGTGATCTTGATTCCTGGCACCATGAGATTTAATCTCAGCCAGCATCACCGAGAAGGATTCATCCCTCTTGTCTAAAGCAGTATCTGTTACTGAAATATGTGAATGGCTCACTGTCATGATACCCAAAAGGAGAAAAAGGCAAACAACTGCAAAAATTCATTTTTTTTACTGTTGTGGGTAGATTGTATAAAATACACTACTCTGAAAATTGGTAATTAGAAGGAAAAAATTCTACATTTATCCCATGTTTCCTGTATGAACTGAATTTCTGGATAACTGAGTACTGGTAAAGGAGACTTTTTTTGCAGAAGAATCCCTGCTAATTAATGTAGAAAAAATGATAGAATAGAAAAATTACCATCTTGTACTCCCTAATTGAATGAAATAACTAATTCAGGTGAAGATCGTCAAGGGAGACAGAAGTCATTAGGAGCGAGGTTGATGGGGACCTGAGTATTTGTAAGATACCAAACTATCACCCCCCAAATTGCTTGCCAGTCACAAGGAGAAAAGCACAAAAAGGGTCAAGTTGTCACTACGTGGAATCTTTGGTCAGTCTTAGCATCAGTGAAAACAGGGCAACTGGATATGATGTGTCTCCACACAGCATCCCTTATGACGTATTCTTGCCAAAAATGTTAAGTCCAAATCTAAGCGTGCCTTTAGATCCACGTTTCCATTTACAAGAAATACAGGGGGTAAAGGGACAAGGTAAATATCATCCCATGGAAGCAATGATAAACCTAAAATGCAAGATATTCTACAGGACAACTGATTCAGGCTGTTTAACGTGTCAATGGCATGAAAAATAAGGGGCAGGGATAAGGTGGGACATGTTCTTGTTTAAAGGATACTTGAGAAATCTACCAAATGCAATGTGTAGAACTTATCTGAATCCTGAATCAAACAGATCAACTGTAAAACAATCCTTCTAGACAATCAGAAATTGAAATATAAATTATGAATGAGCAATTAGCATTCCATTTGGTAGGTGTGATAAAGTATGGTGGCATGTAAGAAAATGTCCTATTTTTTACAAATTTGTACTGAAATACTTGGAGGTCAGAGTGGTAATCTCTGGAATTTTTCAAATAATATTTTAGCAAGGAAAAAAATGAATCAAATACAGCGAAATGTGAATATTTATTTTACTATTCATTATACTATATTCTCTACTTTTATATATGTTTGAAATCTTTTAACAAACACATTAAAATAACCTCGGAATGCTAATGCTAAATAGGAAAATGAAACTCTTTTTGGTTTTACTAACCCATAGAATATATATATATATATATAATGTAATTAAATGAGAGAACTGTTCATTGAAAATAACCCTGTAATTGATGTTTTTTTCTTCTGTTTTTCAAATAGGCTTTTTTATGGAACCAACTGTCTTCACAGGCGTGGAGGACCACATGTATCTTGCCAAAGAGGAATCCTTTGGGCCCATTATGGTCATTTCCAAATTTCGAAATGGGTATGTTCTTTAGGCACAGTTTAACAGGTTTAAACTAACAAGTTTTTTTTTTTTTTCTGTCATTGTGCTATATACAGAGCATGGAATCAATGAACATGTAATTCTCTACCATAAGAATAATTGACTTAAACAGTTAGAAATGAGTGCTAACCATTGTAGATATTAATGTATTTTTGCTTCTTAGCTTAAATTAATGGCTAACATCATGGGAATTCAGCTGACTAAATTTTAGCTTTTGTACAGTTGACATTTGAAATGTCTTAGGAACAAGGTAAATAACTGAGAATAACAGAACTATTTTTCACATTTACATTCCTAGGAGAGGCAGCATCTATGAAATCTGATTTTCTCAAGAAACAGTGCTGCCTTCATTGGGGATTATACTCCCAAAAGCCCAGTGCTCGACTTTTTATAGAAATGTCTACAACCACCATATAATCAACTGTAAATGATACTGGTTTGTTATAGTACGTGACACTTTCCGAAGTATTCAGCATTTCAAAGAAGGCCATGTGGTAACTGAACTCATATAAGAATATTTAATACTCTCATGGTATAATATACAAATTTTTGGCTTTCAGTGTTCTTCGACCAATGAGAAGGTGGGGGGAAAGGTGGCCTTTGATAGATGTACTATAAAAGACGCAGGGATGCTAAGCTGTAATGAGTAACCATTGACACACTGATTCAAAGATGCCATTATCCTCATTTCCTCATTATAAATTCCCCCATGGGACAGTCTTTGTGTTAAACATGCAGGTATTCGAAGCCAGGTTTGGGGGACATAATCCTAGGTAAGTCACAGGTCCCGTCCTCAAGGAGTTTACCATCCAATGGGGGAGAGAGACAAAGATATGGGCAATTAGCCACAGAAGGCCAAAGGGAGGAACGGTGCAGTGGGTAGTTAGTCTGCACTCTGAACCAACACCTGATTACCTCTGTGGGCTTGGGTCAGTTACTTAAATCACTCTTTGCCTCAGTTTCTTTATTTGTGCAATTGGGTTATTAAAACGACCTTGTTGGGTCATTTTAAGGATTAAGTAAAGTGCTGTTTATTGGTACCATTGCTTTCATTATGCTTGTTATTACTCTAAAAGTAGGCAGGGTATACTCTGAAGCTATGTCATCTCAATAGTCTTCAACAGGCAATGGCATAAAACCATCTCTCTGCCTCAGCTCAGTCTTTAAACATCTGGGTCCCTACAACGTACAACGATGCATTGAGAAGTGTGAGCGTTTAAGCAGAGCCTCAGTTCACTCCACGTTGGGTTCCAGATTTCTCGTGCAAGTTTAAACTGTGTGTAGTCAATATTACCTTTGAAAACACCTTCGGAAGGCTCCACATTAAAGCTCGTGCTGTCTCTCAAAAAATCCAGCACAACTAATTTTTCCTCTAGTTTTGGAATAGGTTCTGTGTCTTTACCTGAGCAGCAGGTGAAATACTTGGCTTGCATCTACTGACTACATTGTAGAAAATTCGTGCATTTCTAAACATTAGGATGACAGTCATAAAGGTGAGATAGTCACACTATGACAGGTACATTGGAACTGGACCCAGTTGAGAGCTGAGCAGGTTCATGTCTCCAACTTGCCAGGTATACACACTGCATCACAAGGCAGGCGGGAAATCACCAGACCAATTTAAGGGATTATTTTACTCTCCTTTTATTGAATTAGCATATTAATTGAATTCACTCTCATTTGCTGATGCAAATACCACGGTATAAAGAAGAATAAGATGTTTTTCAGTCTAGTTAGGAGGTGAACCAGAAGCACACGACGAAGAGTCAAACTAAAATATTGAGTTGGAGGAATATGCGCTTTCTGATTATTGACTTTTCTTGAGTATTACTGTGTCCCAGACACTATTAGCTCATTTAATCCTCGCGAGACAGGTGTTATTATTATTATTTCATTTTCCGAAGAATAAATGAAAGCATGGGGAGATAAAGTCATTTGCCCAAGGTCACCAAGGTAGACCGGCTGCAGAGAATTCTCAGTGAGCCACTATTCTCACACCTCAGCTGTGGCACTGGTAGGGTCTGGGAAGGCATCCGGGTGAGGCACCGAACTGTGTGCATAAAATATGAAGAGATGGAGGGAAATAGGGCTGTGCTCTGAGAAGGTATCTGGAAGTGGAACTCAAGGGAAAGAGAGGAAATGAAGAACCGATGAAGAAGATTGAAAAGATGACTTCAGATCAGATTTTTAAAGGTGTTGCATTATATATATGAGAAATATAATACTAGCATTGTGATATTTCATTGTAAGTTTCCTTCAGTATAAGCCTGGACTGTTTCATTTATAAAAATTTAAGCAGGTTGTCAGAAATGTTTTCCTGTTTCTAGCATAGAGGGGGAAAATATGAGAACATAAAATGGGAGGGTTGTGCTTTACATCTAATGAAATTTTATGTCTTCCTAAACGCATCCTGTAGGGACATCGATGGAGTGTTGGAGCGAGCAAATAATACAGAGTACGGTTGGCCTCGGGGGTTTTTACAAGAGACATAAACAAAGCAATGTACGTGAGTGAAAAACTGGAAGCAGGAACCGTTTTCAAACACGTACAACAAGACGGATGTGGCAGCCCCCTTTGGTGGAGTTAAACAATCTGGCTTCGGAAAAGATTTGGGTAAGCTTTATTTTTCTACCGCACGTTCTCTTTGTTGCCACATCACAGAAGAGTCTGTTCTGTGTTTCATGCAACGCTCATGTACTGTTTTGAAGGGCATTTCCTACATGGCTGCTGGGAGCGGGGGTGGGGGGGTGTGGGGGTGGGGAAGTTGTGGGGGGGATCTGGGTTTACAAGGATGATACAATTTTTTTAAATGTTAAACATTTAAGTATACAAATAGTGTGGGGAAAGTGTTTCTTTTTAAAAGAAGAAGATTAATGTTAAAAGGAAAAAGAAAGCCTGACTATATCTTCTGGCTAAAATAGATTTGGTTTTCTACCTGACATTCACGAGACTAAAGGAAACATGGATAGAGGGCAATAACCAGCTAGCTCCAAGGATAGCTCCTGTCCCTGAGCAGCTTGGCGACCTTTCAGAGTCGACGATGCAGCTGGCAGGGATTTCTGGGAATCTGAGAACTCTGATTTCGAGTTTGTAGACAACCCAAAATGTGATGCATGATGGTCAGTGACACTGCCCCATTTCTAGCAGCAGCTTAGTTCGAAACACTAAACCAGGCCCCAGTCTAACTACCTGTGTGAGCACAAGCACTACCTGTGTGAGCACATACAATCCTTATCATCGCCCTGGGAGATAGGTACCATTTATCCTTATTTTACAGATAAGGAAAATGGGATCTTAGAGAGGTTGGGTGTCTTGCCCAGAGTCACACAGCCAGCCACTAGCAAAGGGAATTCAAAGCCAGACAGGCTGACTATGAAGCCTGTGTTTTTACTCCCTACAGGCTGGAGTGTTGTTTCAAAAATTAAAATATTTGTGATTTACTGAAATTACAGTCCGTTAATCTAAGTTTGGTTAATTTGGGGGTATTTTTCCACATTCTCTTTCCTAATGACTTTTGGCAGTGCATTTGCAGCAATAGAAGTAGCTCTTGTTTTATTTATTTATTTTTGCATGTCTTCATTCTGGTTTTCATCTCTGTACCCAAAACACAGTGGGAGATCTTCTCGGGGAAATTACTATTATAGAGCAAGGCAACCAAGTTCCACTTGTCTTTTGATAGAGTATAACTGACCAGCTCCGGGCCTCCGTTTATTATAAAAGGAATTTGCCTAATACTTTGTTCTGCTCTCAACCTTAAACTTGCTTAGCCCAGTGGTTCCCAGTGGCACATTAGATTAGAATCATGTAGAACTTTGAAAAATACAAAGGTGCCATTTAAATTGCTCTGGGGTGGGATCAGTTTTTAAAAGCTGTACGGTGATTCTAATTTAAGGTTACAACCCTTGTTTCAGCTCAACCGCCGGAATCAAATACTCATGAGCCTCACCTGTGGCATTCATGCCCTTTAACTGCTGTAGAAATCAGTGATGGCACTTAGTTCAGAACAGAAACAGAAACAGATCTACTTATATTTTTCCCGTTTCTAAGATACTATGTAAATCAAGAAAACTCCATTTTTCCTTTTCTTCAAAATATTATTAGTACTGAAAACTCTAGGCAGTCATAACACAATAGTATTTGTGTATCTCAGCATAAAAAGCTACAGTAAAAATATGGTATAGAAGATTAAAAAATGGTACACCTAAATAAGGTACTTATCATGGAGTTTGCAAGCCTGGGGGAGTCGGTGAGTGAGCAGTGAGTGAATGTGAAGGCCTAGATATTACCGTATACCACTGCAGACTTTATAAACTCCGCACAGTTAGGCTAAAGTTATAAAACAACACAAGAGAAAATGATGCAATCAAGAGACACAGTAAACAGGAGATGCGTAATCACAGGGCCCTCATAAGACTTGATTGACTCAGAATCTGCAGTTCCACAAGACCCTTGGGTGATCCACATGAACTTTAAAGTTTGACAAGTACTGGTCCCGGCCATATTCTATTTGCTTAGTGACCTATGTACCTACACCTGTGTCTGGTGACATCCTACCCACTGTTTTTCTCCTCCCCTAGGTGAGGAAGCGCTGAACGAGTATCTCAAAACCAAGACAGTGACGCTGGAATACTAGAGCGATGCCATCATCAGGAATCCCTCGGCTGAGGGCACTGCCATGAGCCAAAAATTACACATGTGGACCATGAAAATGGTCAGGCCACACATCTAAGCATTTACACATGTGCCTGAACAATACAACTTTTATACCTTAAAATGGCTTCCGCTTCTTCTTTTTGACTACATTGTATATCATGCATATTTTCTAGAGCTGCTTTTTTCCCACCAAAACTAATCTAGTCATGGCTGTTCCTCTTGAAAACATCAATATCATGCAGTTATAATGCACGAGGTGCCTTTTTGGGAAGCTTTGGATAACATGTACAGGTTTTAACCTCTGAACCATACATTTGGGTTGTTTAGATTTTTTATAATTTTTCTGTCAAGGAACAGTAGATCCTATAAGGATCATGAAGGAAGTCCCTTTTTTTATGTGGATATAAGGTCCATCTTTGTGCCTTTGATGTTCTATTTAACCCACTGTGATTGGTAACCAACCCATAAACAGTTCTCAAGTATCTATTATGGTATTTGGTATGATATTATGTCCTGAGGAGTATACAAAATTTATTGTCATGATCTCTGGCCCCAAAGAGTTTAAAATTCTAGTTAATAGCTTTTAAAGTAAATCTTACAGTATGATAGTGTACAATGTAAATAGCTTTTGGAGGCTGATCTTGGCTTGTATCATACCATCTTACCATCTGTGTTACTTTGGGAAACTTATGCAACTTCTCTGAGCCTCAGCTTCTTTATCTGTGAAATTGGGACAGTAATGCCTCCCTCAGGAGCCCTGTGATGCAGAGATCAGTGCAATAACCTAAGCAGAGCACCTTGTACTGTGTTTCGTTCGTGGTAAATATTCATAGAAGTTAAACTTTGTTTCTCCGTCACTATTTAGACAATATATTGAGGTCTATTAACTAGATGAATTAATTCATTGCCCTGAAACCATATTCAGTCGTCTTTGATTCCTATACTCCTTTTCTCATCCATTGTCCTGACACAGTACCCAATATAGCAGCACTGGAAAATGCCATGCAAGGAAACATGATGAAGGAAAGGGGTTGCTTTCCTTTCTGAGGCTCATTCATCCTTTATCCATCTTGTTTTCCATTTTCTACCTACTGGTTTTACTGCTCACTGGCTGTGTGACATTAGGCAAGTTAGTTACCTAACATCTCAGAGCCTGGGTCTGGAATCTATAAAATGGGGGTAAAGTCTGTGTCCCATCTGCACTCAAGAAATAGGAATCATTACAACCCACACAGTATTCACAAAATTGCCTTTTGTCAGACAAAAATAAAAATAAAAAATTAAGTGCGTAAATTATCACCATCCAAGGGTGACTAGGTGAGTTCCTGAATCACAAAGTCTCTAGAAGATGCTCAGAGCAATTAACTTCTATCATTCCTCCTTTCAAAGTAAAATTTCTGCTACATTCCTCCTATCTTGAGGATGTTGAAGAAGCCCTTCTGGCGTAGTTGTTACTTCGAGGACTCAGCAGCTTATCAGGGGAATGTAGGAAATTAATATCAATGATCAACAACAAAATCAGAGGCAGAAAACATTCCGGTAATCCTGGCATGGTCAATAGAATAAATTTGCCCTGTAAGCATTTTTTATTATAGTGCAGCTCATTTGCCATCAGAGATTGGCACAGCTGGAATTCTCAGTTGGAATGATATTATCTGATCCAAATGGATGAATCAGATTTGAATAAAACGACAACCGTCTTATTATAAAGGGACCACTTTTAAATGTGTCTTAACTGATTTTATGTGATTTGAAATATCACTTTACCGAATATTTCAATGACAGACGAAATGGCAAGCAAAAAACAGACCTTTTCTTACGGACTGATTTTATCCTCTAATATTTCGGTAGCAGTGTGTTTAATCCTCTTCAGGCCATAACCCTCTTTTGAAAATCTGATAAAAATAAAAGCTAATAGAACCCTCCTGTTCTACTTCTACTCCCCAAATTCATTGCACACACACGATTCTGCAAATATCTTCAAAGGATTCGCAGACATCCTGAAGCCCACGCTGGGGCATCAGGTTTAAAATTCCTTTTTCCATTTCGAGTTCCAAAGTTCTCACCAGCTTCAGTCATTATATCCTGTTAATCAGAATCAAAGGCTCCATGGAATTCATAAAAGTACCCGTGAACCTACAGCCTACTAGGTGATTTAATGAACACACTGAGTAATTAAAGGATCGCCGATCCTTCAGATCACGGATTGTTTTGCTAAAGGATAAAGCTGTGATCTTTCGTTCACCAGATCGGGAGGTGTTGGCACTGTGTGCAGCCCGCATTTCTTCTCCTTCCGTTTTCCCAGGCTCTTACTAAAGCGTCCCCTTTTGCTCAAACACCTCTCCTGGCTTTTCCTATCCTCAACTCGCTTTAAGTGTCTCTCCTCTGTGCCCCTAATTGTCTGGAACATAGCACTTGCCACTTGGTGTTGAAATTATCTGCCTTCAAAACTAGATGTGAGCACCGCCCCACCATCCTTGGGATTAGCATCCTGTCAATAATAGCAAAACGGCTATCATTTATTAATGACCTCCTGTGTGCCAGACACTATGCTAAGCATTTTTAAAATGCTATCCTATTTAATCTTCACATCTGAAAAAAAAAATGAATCGAGGTGACCATCTTAAAACCTCCACCACTACCAAGCCAGCACTGTCTCCTATCTGTTATTACTGACACCTCCTAACTGGTCTTCCTGATTCCTCTCTGTGTGGTTATGTTCAACGCTTAAGTCAGATGGTGTCACTCCCCACTCAAAACCTTCCAGAGGCCCCATGTTGCTTAAAATAAAGTCCAGTGTACTTACCATGGCCTACAGAGTCCTATCGGTCTCGCTCCTGGCTACCTCATCTCCTATCGACTTCCCTCTCATTCTATCTTGATGTTCCTCAAACACACCTCAGGGCCTTTGAACTTACTGCTCCCTCTTCCGGTGGTATAATATTTAACAAATGGCTCTCTGGGTGTGTGCGGGAGTGGGGGCGGATTGTAGTATTTGCTGATTTGTGTGTATAAATGCTCTTATCAAGGCTGATTTCAATCTATCAGTTTGACTTCACTAAACATAGAGTTGGGAACACAGAGAGGTACACAACTGGAAGAAGTACCAGCCAACACCGGCACACCACGGCCTCTTCCCGAAACCCCCACACACCACCTCCTGGCTGCCTGCCTCACTTTCTCCAGGTATCTCCTTAAATATCATCTGAGTAGGTACATTTCCTGGCTATTCATTCTAAAACAGCACATATGTTTCTACATTCATACTTCATCTCCCCTGTTATACTTTATTCTCCTTATCCGGTATTAGTTTCACAGTGCTTATCACAATCTGGCAAATATTTATTTATCATCAATCTCTCCCCATTAAAATGTAAGCTTCATGAACAGGTACTTCTTTTGTTAAATATTTTATCTCCAGTACCTAACAGGTAGGAAGAACTCTATTTACTTTCAAATGAAAGAGGTTAAGTAACCTGCCCAAATCACACAGCTAGTTAAGTGGCAGAACAGTTCACTCAAGCGATGAAGCTGGTGGTCTTAATCAAGCTGAGATAGCTTTGATTGCCAATGCCTAAATCACAGCCTGGGTAGTAAATAGTAGGTACACAATAAATACGTGTCAAACTAAAAAAACTACGCAGAATGGACATTATCTGCAAGGGCTTCCATGGAAGTGGCTAGAGACAGGGTGAGGAACCAAATTTGGTTCCTCCAAAGCAGCCCTTCAAAACAATAGCTGTTGAAGGTAACCTGGGCTAGGAGATTATCAGACATGAGACATGATGAGTAGGATGATCATTATCATTACTACTACTTTACAAATAATACCCAGGTAAATTTTTAAATGATTAAATAATACCTCATTATGTAAAAATAAATAAAACAGGAAGGTAAGACTCAGCCATAAACTATCCACACAGAAATAACCAGGTATTTGAGATTATTCCAGACTTTTCTTTTATACATTAATAGCACTCACTTTGTCTTTTATATGCATGCTTTTTTTTTTTCACAGAATAGTGTACATGACTTTGTTACCTGCTTTTTTCAAATAACAGCCTGTACATTTCTATTTCAATATACATACCTTGAATATGTTCAATGGTTTTAATTCAACTCGCTTTCTATTATTGGATATTTAGATGTGATTTTTGCTATTTTAAATGTGATAAATCTTAGAAATTTGTGAACAAAGCCATACTTACTTGGCTAAATTCCTAGACATGGAATACCTGCGTCAAAGGATATAGCAATCTATCATCTTACCAAGTTTCCCCAAATTATTGCAACCACTGTGTATTCTTATAGCATCATAATACCTCATATTTACTGAACACTGTCATAAACACATGATGTGTATTAACTCATTAATTTCTTACCAAAACACCTTGAGGGAAGTATTGTTAAACCCATTTTACAGAGAGAAGAAACTGAGATAAGTGGCTGGGCTGGGCTATGACCCAGATAGCATCAGAGCCTGTGCTCACAGCACAGTGACCAGTAAGCCCATGATGACAAGGTGTAGCTGAATGACCTTAAAACTTGGCTCCACCACTTAGTTCTTTTGAGGCCTTAGACAATTTGCTATCTCCGTGCCAGTTTTCTCACCTGTGAAGTGGGTATAAGCAGAATATCTCATAACGCAAGTCTTTTTTTTTTTAATAGGAAATTATTGTCACAAAACAAGAAGTTCAACCATAGTTCAGTCTACAGTTATTTGATGCAGTGACTCAATGATGCTCTTGCTTTCCTCTGCTACGCTTGATGTGCTTGCTGACTGTACCCTTCAGAGCTGGCTTCACTTATGGTCACTAGATAGGAGTTTCAGGAATCACATCCAGTATATCTAGTCCTTTCTTTTGAAAGAACGAAGGATCCATCTCCATGTGCCTCCTTTTTAGGAATGAGAAATACTTTCCCTTCCAAAAGTCTACTAACAAGACTTTGCTCCTGCCTCATTGAGAAGGTCCAAGCCCATGTGCCCATTCCCAAGACAATCATTAACAGGGTTTTCCATGACTGGATGGTGGGGAGTCAACCACAAAGATTCCAACATTAAATTTGCAGGAAAAGTCTACCGATCACATTCATCCTTTTTTCTTCTGCATTGCAAACCACTCATGGTTAAGGTAAGTTACTTTATTGACATAAAGAGAAAAATTAGTTTAATGAATATTTATTGTACATTCCAACCGAATGAAAGGCACTCTTCTAGGCACTGAGGGAAATACAAACGAAAGTAAGACTCAACCTTTTTTCTCGTCTTTCCTACTGTAGTAGTAGATACAGGCACAAGAATACAAACTACTCTGCAAGGCATTTTTTTTAATGTAAGTACCATAACTGAAGCGCAATTAAAGTATGAGAACAGATGGCAGGTTCATTCATGAAATTTTTGCTTCAAAGACCACTCTACCTAATTTTCTGATTTATTGCTGTCACAGAGCCATAGGAGATATAACACCCCACAAGTCTGAAAAGAACGTCTCATCAACCTCAGCAGGAAGAGAACTGTTCTCCAAAGGGCTGCCATCACCTCACACCTCAGCATCAGGCGGAGAAAGCGCCCATCAGACCACCCAAAGCACAACGGGGGTTTAGTTTCCAACAGACCGTAGAGCACGCTGCTCATACATAAAACAGCTTCTTAATTAACGTATAACATACATACAGTGAAGTGCACAAATATTGTACAACTTGATGAAGTTTTATATGAGTGGTAGTAACTCTTAAATGTAACACACTTAGAATAGTGGCTGACTTGCAGAAAGGAATTGGTAAATACTAGCTATTGTTTCATCTGCCAATTTAATAGGTTAAAAAATACAATCTTGGTTTCATTTGCATTTCTTTGATAAATGGGGATAAATCTTTTATTCCCTGTTAATTACTTGTTCACTCGTCTTATAGCCTTTTCACTATTAGTTGTTGTTTTTACTAATTTTTAAGAGCCCTTTAAATACTAATAGCACTCAGTCTTACACTGCAAATATTTTCCTGTTTGTCTCTTGCCCTTTAAATTTCCGTCACCTACTAATTTTTAATATTTATGTAGATGAATTTTCTGCAATTTCCTTTGTGATTTCAGGCTTTAACGTTCTGCTTTTTAAAAAAGCTTTTGCCCAACTACATTTAAAATATAAGCCATTTTAGCATAGAACTTTTATAATTTTATTTCTTTATATTTAAATCTTTAGTCCCTATATAATTTATCTTAGTACACGGTATGAGGCTAGACACTAACCTTGCTTAAAAATAGTTAGCCAGTCCTGACATTGCACATTAAATAATTATTCTATTTTATACTTATTTATTTAAAATGATATCCTTATCGTATAGTTTTTATGTTTTTGTTTTTTCTCCTGTTATAAGAATGTCCATAGAACCTAAATTTGGTTGACTTCCTTAACTGCATAACTATATGAGATAGCCAAGGCAGGAGAAAAATATTAAAATTCTACATACTAGTATATATTTCTAGACTGATTAGTCTCTTTTGCTGAGCAAGCAGTCAGTTCTACATGGATATGTATTTCCTGTAGTTATATGTTCATATTCTCCTGCCTGGCACAGTCTACCCGCATAAAATGTCCTGTACACCTTCATGTACCTGTTAATTCACTTATTAACAATTTTCAGTGCCTCCTGTGTACCATGCACCATGCTAAGTAGTGAACCAGACAAATGCAACTCTTCCCACAGTGCAGCATCAATAAATTATCTGGTACAAGACAATCTTTCAATATTTACACCAAAGATACATCACAGTTGTGTTGGGTGCCACAAAGTATGTCATTAATACCCTTTCTAGCTGAGAAGTCTGGTCCCTAGATCTGTTCATTTCTTCCCCTATTTAGCTGGGCACAGACTGGGAGACCTGGTTCCAATTTCCCATGGGAAATACCAAAAGAACCTTGAGAATTATCTTTAGAGTATTTACAAGATGTCTCAGGCTAATGTGAGGAGGGAAAAATAATTCCAAAAGAGCCCTAAAACAGTAGGGGACAAAAATTTCATCAGCTCAACCAACTGGGAAACAGTCCTTTAAATTCTCAGGTCCGTATCCTGAGCAAAGCCAGTCTCATGGCAGATGAGATCTGAATGAACAGGTTTAATAAGGTCTGAATGAAGAAGGAAGTTGGCTGTAGTGTAAGACCATTTTGGCCTCTGTAAGGGAAAGCCAGCTCTTACCTTATTTGTTTTATGCCCTATTTTTCCTGTGGGGTCTCTATTTTCTACATTTGACTGCGGGCAACTGTGTAGAATAGTTTTAATAGCAGAGAGGAAAAAATTGTTTTATGAAAAAAAAAATACTATGAAATTTTCCAACCAGTAAATTCTACATGCACTGAGTGGCTATAGAGTCACCAACAGTGATTAAACTCACAGAGCACCAGTTTTCCAGCTCCAACTGGAAAGAAGCATTTTCTGTAGTTAAATAAAAAAGAGATATCCTGAGGGCAGCTAAATCTAAGTAACTCTTTACTGTAAAAAATTTCTCCCTCATTAAACCCATTCTGATGCTAATGAATACATCTGATGCTATAATAACCTAAAAAAACCCACCTAGGTTGTTTTATCCAAGAGGATAATTTAAAACAAAAACGAACTGGAGACTTGTATTTTTCCTTTAAAATAAGTTTGACATGTCTGAGGTCTAAGATGAAGAAAGACGATGGCTTGGCTAGATACCAACAAATTCACCATACATAAAAGTAAGCTTTCTAAACTAAATTTCCTTAGCATAATAAAATCAAAGACAGTCTGCTCTTAGCAGATCCCCAAATGTTATCTATTCCAACTCTTTAAAAGCTAGCTTCTGTTTCTTTGAGAAACAAAATACATCCAATATGACTGACATAAAAGCACCATAGATATTACCTGAAATGCAAAATACCCAGCAAGGCACATTCTTTTTACACAGAATTTACAGGCATATATCACCTGTCTCTTAGATCATTTATTTCACTATTTCTTTTTCTTACTGGCAGGACTGTCCAAAACTTCGATCTTGCCTTTTCCATCTTCTGAATGAGGAAGCTTGATGTTGTCTATGGTGACTTCAGAAGAGGTGCTGTCATCTTCATCCTCAGATTCCGAACTACCCTCTGAAGTGTCTTGTGAATTCTCTTCTGAACTGTCCTCCTCTTTTGAATCAGACTGATCCATCTCAAACAAGGCCACATCCTGCAAAAAATACCATGAAGGAAATTTATTTCAGGGCAGTTTCCTAAAAAGTTGCAATAAGAAAACACTGGAAACAACTAATGTTGAGCACAACATTGAAGCACAAAGGACAAGGAATGTCTTTACTCCATATGGTACTTTGATTCTTTTTAGGCGCCAGGGTCCACCATAATGATGTACACTGGCGACAAGTCTAAGAAGTCCCTACAATCCAATCCCATGTATCCTGAATACGATCAACGATATTCATTCAACAAATGCTAGACATGCAGCCAGACGCCACACTAGGTACTAGAGATTCAACAACAACGAAACCCTTGCCTTTGCACAACTTAGGTTTTCGAGCAGGGTTTGGCAAATTACGGCCTGCCAGCCAAACCCAGCCTGTCTTATTTTTGTCGAACTCATGAGCTAAGAATGGATTTTATATTTTTAGTGGTAGGAAAAAAAAAAAAAACCCAAAAGAATATTCCTCAAACATGCAAATTACATGAAATTCAAATTTCGGTGTCCATAAATAAGGCATATAACACTCGCCTATTAGTTAAGTATTGTCTCTAGCTGCTCTCATGCAACGTGGCAGAACGAGCAGTCACGACAGAAAACTGTATGGTTCTCAAAGCCTAAAGTCTTCACGACCCTTACAGAAAATGTCTGCTGATGTCTGCTCAACTTGGGAAAGAAAGCCAATAAACGATTACATACAAAACATAGTGTAGGGTCATTAAAAAGTAGGCTCATTAAAATAAAAAAATAAATAAAGCAGGATAAGGTAGTGAAAGGGCCATTGGAAAAGGCCTCTTGATGAGGTGACAACTTGACGAGGTAAGAGACGGAGGAAGTCGAGATGCAGAAATCTGGGGAAGAGTATTCTGCAAAGAGGGAAAGGCCTGGAGTGAGGGACTAAATTAGAACGCAGGTGATGAGGGGAACTGGGCAGGAAACCAGGTCAGACAGACAGCTGGAGGCGGGATCACCAAGGGCCCTTGAAGGACTTCGAATTTATCAGAATGTGATG
The DNA here is from genome assembly GCA_003508835.1 of Eonycteris spelaea. Lineage (NCBI taxonomy): Eukaryota > Metazoa > Chordata > Mammalia > Chiroptera > Pteropodidae > Eonycteris > Eonycteris spelaea. The sequence goes on from PUFA01000023.1 coordinate 6,380,832, forward strand.
GGAAGCCATTGGCTCCCAAAACTGGGCCACGCAATATGGAAAATGGACTCTGGGGAAGAAAGGGTGGCAGCAGAGAGACCTGATGGGAAATTACTGCAACAGCCCAAAGGGGTGACCATAATTACTTGGACCAAGTGTGGCAGTGGCTGAGGTCACACGAAGTGGCTGGATTTGGGATATACTGTAGAGGCAGGGTGGACCAGATTTGCTGGTGAATTAGATAGATATCATTAACAATGGTGTCAGCTCTGTCCATAAATAAAGGAACTCCAGTGCAGAAATAAGATATGAGCCTAACTTGAGAGGCAATTTTCACATGAGGCTTGTGTGCATGTGTTGTGTGAGATAACGTACTCCGTCAAACACATCATCGACGTTTGCATCTCGATGCATCGGACTGTGACTGATTACCTCTTTGGGCCTTGGATGGGGAAAATGTCCAGGTAGGACATTTAGTAAACGAATGCTTCAAGATATCAAATGTAACATTTGACTCGAGAGAGCCCTCCTATGACTCTGTATTACTAGATCCCTAAACTTCCCCAGGAAAGCTCATCGACCCACAGAATTCTTAATCACACAATGACCAATTACCTACGCAGTACTGGAAACGTGAGCTGACCTTCCAGGAAGGAAAATGACCATGGAACTAAAAGAAAGATTCTCTTTTTAGGTGACAAGGCACACTGGGAATTTTACTCTATGAAGTGAAAACAAAGCCTAGTTACCATCTGTATAACTTTTCCAAGTGTCTCATCGATATTCTCAATATCGAAACGACCAGGTGGCGCAGCTGCCATGTCCTCTCTCAGCTTTTCATTTGCCCGGGCCAGCTGTGGGAGGAAGGTCTGCACTTGGTCCAGTACTAAGGAGAGAAAGTGGAGTTTATCGAAATTCAGTATTGAGCCAAGCTTAAATGTTTAAATCTAGAAGTTCCTATAAAACACATTTGAATTTAATAGTAATGATAATAATATGTCTAATTGAAAAGTCTTTCAAATTCGTTCCGTTTTCAAAATCTCCATCCTTTTCTGAATTCTTACAAGCAGTAGAACTTATTTTTTTCAGTAATTCATTATTTTTCAATGTTTTGTGTTTGTCATATATGTCCAGAACTGTAACTTCCAAAAAGGCTGGCATTCAACCGACAGCAACTTAATAAGAAGGCAGCATGACTCCACAGCTAAGTGCACAAGCTGGGGGGACAGACTGACAAGGTCATTAACAGAACCCTAGTTCCACCTCATACTATCTGAATTACCCGGCGCGTGTTAATTAAGTAGGGTTTGTTTTCACCTGCCCAGCACGTTCCCCTTTCTTCTAAGAGCGTAATCCTAACTTTCCTCTTAAACTTTCACTCTTAGCCGCTCTTATCTCTCAACTACACACATGCCTACATGTTTCACAACCTTGGGCATCGTGATTTGGTCCAGTGGTATACACAGTGACACCCGTGACACCATGATCTACGCAGGCTAACGAGAGAGCGCCCTGGGACAGGGTTTGAACTGTTGAGAAGGAGAATCTTCTTTCCAAATGAGTAACTGAGCTAACTGCTGTATGTAAGCCTGGGGCTTCTGACATCTGGCTGACCTGCCACATGTGGGGGAAGAGCCTGCTCTAGATTAAGCCAACAGCTAGGAAAGCAGAGCAGGGAATGCGGAGCAGCAGACCCCTGATAACACTGAATCCTGGATGCTGATGGACCGGAACTCACTGGGGTTTTTTCCCCTACTAACAAACATGGGCCAACAAAATTTCTTTTCTTTTTTCCTTCTTTCCCTCGCTCCCTCCCTCTTTTTGTTTCTTTTAGCTTAAGGCAATCTGAGCTGAGTTTCAGTTACTTACAACCACAGGAATCCTAAGTACTGCATTTAATTTAACCACTCAAAACTTCAGTTTCCTCATTTTTAAAAAGGGGTGATAACTGCCAGGCACTGTGCTAAGTACAGGGGAGTCAAAAAAAAAGGCATAATCTTTCGAAAGACCCATAGCCAACTGTCAAAACTTTAAGTTATTGATACAGCTACACCATTGATGACTGAAGGTGTCCGGAGTATGGAAGAAGAAAAGAAAATGGGGTAAAGGTCAAGAAATGGCCTTCAATTATAAAATTTATCCCTGTCGGAAGGCATAAATGAAGGTCGCATACCACAAAGCGCCACACCATATCTGGCATACACTAAATAGTAAATAAATGTGAGCTCTCATGTCTCTTCAGACAGAAAGAGAAATTACTGATAAAAAATAAAGGTACTTCTATGTCTGCAGATTTAAATCTATTAGCTCAGATGAAGGATGAGGCTAGATTTTGTTCTGCTTTTGTTTTTAACTAATGGATCATGTGGAGCAAAACGAAAGACCTACATGTGTGGCAGGAATCACAATTGTGAGAGGCCAACTATTTCTGTGGTACCCTGGAAAAGGACATGCTAAACCCGTGACGCTAGGCCAGCTGTAGTTCTTCCAAACAGCATAAAACGAGATCCAGCCATACGACAACATAAAATTCAAAATGTCCAGCATCCAATAAAAATTACCCAGCCTGCGAATAAGCAGAAAATATAATCCATAAAGTTAAAAAAATCAGTAGAAATCCAGAAATGACAATGATAGAATCAGGAATAAGGATGTTAAAGTAGCTGTTATATATACTATATATTCAAGAAAGCAGAGAAAGGCAATAATACAACAAAGAAAGAAAAGATACAGTAAAAGACTTGAGTTTTTAGAGTTGGAAACTACAATATCGGACTTGCAAAATTAACTGGATGGGGTTAAACAGCAGATTAGACAATAGAGAAGAAAAGATTAGTGAACTTGATGACACAGCAATAGAAACTATCCCCAAAAACACACAAATAAGACTGAAAAACAAAAGATCTGAACAAACATTTCACCAAAGACATATAAAACCATGTATCTGGGAGCTGTGGAACAATTTCAAGAAGCAAAATTATACGTAATTGGAGTCCCTGCAGTAAAGGTAAGAGGGAAAGGGGGAAAGAAAAAATATCTGAAGAAAAGAAATGACAAAAAAGTTCCTAAATGTGATATAAATTATAAACCCACAAATTCTAGAAGTCCAACAAACCCCAAGAATCACAAAGAAAATTACCAGGCGCATCATCATTAAATTGTTGAAACCAGTGATAAAGAGGAAATCTTAAAAGCAGCCAGAGGAAAAAGTAAATATTATACACATGACAAAGATAAAAATAATAGAATTCTCATCAGAAACAATATAAGTCTGAAGACCACAGAGCAACATCTTCAAGGTACTCAAATAAAAAATTTTCAAAACTCGTCTAGAACTCTTTACCCACTGAAAACATCTTTCAACAAAATATATACTTAATCAGACATCCAAAGGCTGGAGAATTCATCACCAGCAGGCCCACACTATAAGAAATGTTGTTTATGAATCAGATGGTTCAAATGAGCTAAGGATCTGAACAGACATTTCACCAAAGACATATACGTGGTGAGTAAGCACATGAAAAGGTGTTCAACATCCCTTAAGCATTAGGGAAAAACAGACTAAGATCACAACGTGATATTACGACATACCACTGGAACAGTAAAAGAGGGCACCACGTGTTGCTGAGGACGTGCAGCAACTAAGAACTAGACTCTTGAATCAGGCTGGTGGGAACGCAAAACAGCATATCCAGATCTGGAAAACAGTCTGGCCAGTTTCTCTTTATAAAAAAAATATGCTGTCCATATGACCCAACAAATTCCACTTCAGGTATGTACCCCCCTCTTCAAATGAAACCTACGTCCACACAAAAGGTTGTATTTGAATGGAGAGCCATTAAGCAGTCATTTTGGCTTTTGCAGATTTCGTGCAAACTATGATTAACTTCCTCTCTCAGAATTCTCCTGATTTTTAGTTTATAGACATGATAACTTCGTGCATCATTTACAGCGTTTTCACTGGCTTCTTGTTTTTATCCTTTTTTTAAACATTAAGAGTGAATAATACAGATGTTGACTATTACATAAATGCTACATGAACAAAGTCTGTGTGCGGTACACATTTATGAGCGAGCAGTACAGCAGTATTATAGAATAATGCACAGAATTGGTCCTGTTATGTCATATTATCAGGAACATTTACCATTTAAAATTATAGCCAATTTAATGCGACATGGTGATATTTTCTCATACATGTATAATAAATTTGGGCTCAGTAGCCTCTAAAAGTTTCCCATGAAGAATACCAATAATTATTTTTGATTTCCAAAAATTCATCCCACAGGGAACTTTTCTGGGAAAAGTTACTGTCTTAAAACAGGTGAGTAATGTAAGAAATTCTGCTCTTAGGCATAGACTCCATAATGTAAATCCCAAGTAAAACTTGACTCTAAAGGTTAATATATAACCAGGAAGGCAGAGACTGTCCCATCAAATAAATGCTTAATTAGGCAGAATTTAATATCAGAGAAAGAAAGAGAGAGAGAAGGAAGGATACTTACAGGACTCCTTTCTATCCGAACTGTTTGAAGAGTGGAATTCTTTTGGAATTTGGCTTGGAGTTGATGAGCAACCTGTCCCATATACCTGAAAACACATGCATTTAAATGACTAACTTTTCATGACCACTCTCAAGTCTTGACAATTCCACATTGACAATTCCACATTTCCCAAGATGTTTTTTTTTTAAATGAAGCACCCCAACTTCCAGCACAACATTTTAGTTCTTTTAGCACATCTATCTCCCCTTTCATCAGCCTGTCTCATACAGCTCTGTGTCACCAATGCTGAGTAGTAAGTGCACACTAAACTGTACCTTCCTAGATCAGAAACCCATCTGATCCAGGGTCCACAATGACATAATGGAAGAAGCAGGACAGAAGGGTTAAGTGAAGCCAGGAATGGTTACTAACTGCATTATACTGGGCAAATTATCTAACCTCATTGAGAATTTGTTTCTTCATTTGTAAAACATACCTGCCTGGTTAGTTCCCCTTTAGAAAAGATGTCCAACCTGGACAAAAGAGCCCTTTGGAGAAATTTCGTCCCCCACTATCTACTCAGCCTCACCATTCACTACTCCTCAAATCAATTCAACTATCCATCTGATCAGAGCTCAGAGAACAGGACTTGTCTTTCACAACTCAAGGCTTTGTACATGCTGTTTCCAGCACCTGTACAATCTCCTCACTCTGGTGCCAAAATCCTGTTTACCTACAAAGCAGAGCTCAACAAACATTCATTGCTTACTACTGTAGGCCTCGTAATTGGATTAGTGTAAAGAACTTGGACTCAGGAGTCAGACTGGATTCAAATTCCAGTTTTGGTACTTTCCGGCCATGTGATCCCTGGCAAGTAAGTTACTTATCTCTACGATACACAAAGACTCTGTTTCCTCATCTCTAAAATGAAGGTAATAAACTTCTGCACAGGTTTGTTGTGAGGATTAAATTAGCTATTAATTAAATTAATTCCTAAGGCATAGTTAGCACTTCATAAGTTTTGGCTATTATTATTGTAACTCCTTCGGATGCTCTGGGTTCTCACAGAATCATTTCTTGAAGCTAATATTTACTGAGAATATACGTAAGACCCACTGTAATTACTTGCGGAGCTGGTATTCGAAACCCATGCTTTTAAAATTCTCTATGATGGTGAGTGAATTCCCTGGACCCACACCTTCCTCTACGAGACAGTGGGACTAAGGGCTAGTTCAGTGAGCATGGAGAGGTGGGGACAGGGGGCTGAGAATCTATAAATTATCTGTTCCCCAGACCATCTGTGGGCTTGGACCCGAATGGCAGGCCCTAAGACTCACCCTTTTAGGGGAGGTGTCTTGCTGGGGGTTTAGCAGAGAGAGAGAGAGGTCACTACAGTGCGGAATATAAGAACCACCCCCGGCCCCGCGGCCTAGCTCCCCTCCACCCCAAAACACCTCGGTAGCTGGCACGCTGGAGCCCTGCAGTCACCCCTAGATCTCCCTCGGGGGTGCGGGGCCTAAGCAAGAAGCACCCACCTCCTTCCCGGCTCCTTGGGCCCGCGCCCCCAGCCACACGTGCGCGCGCCACGCTGCTACCACCCGCCTGGTACCTCCGCGGCCGCCGCTCCCTGCCGACAGCAGCTCTGTGGACACCGAGGCCCTGGAGCATCCTGGGAGGATGGGGAAGAGGTCGGAGTGGACTGCACCTCGGCGTGGACCTCCATGCTTTTCGCTAAGCTTCGGAGACAGCCCAACCAGGCCAGGATACAGGAAAGAGGTCGGGCAGGGGCGGGGCCAGGGCCGCAATTGGACGAAACTCGGTAGTGGGCGGGGCGAGGACCGCCCTTGTCGTGGGCGACACCTGGTGGAGCCTGGAGGTCATTTCTAATGTGCGGAAAGGAAGGTCGGGGATTCCTGAGGCTGCTGTGTAGGATAACAGATGGCGAGGCTCGAGGCTGGGTTTTGTTTGTTTAGCTAAACAAATATGGACCTGAAGACTCACCATGGGGCTACCCTTTTCTTCATTCTTTAAAATAAGATTTTTAAAGTGTGTTAAAAATCAGATTTAACCATTTAACTGTTAAGTGCAGTTCAGAAGTGTTAACTATATTCATCGTGTTGTGTAACAGATCTCTAGAATTTTTTCATCTTAAAAAACTAAAACTCTTTATCTACTGAGAAACTGTCTCTATTGCCCTGTACCTCCAACCCCTGGCAACCATCATTCAATTTCTGTTTCTATGAATTTAACTACTTCAGATACTTCATATAGGTAGAATCATACAGCATTTCTCTTTTCATGACTGACGTGTTTCACTTAACAACATGTCCTACAATTTATCCATGTTATAGCATGCTATAGGATTCCCTTCTTTTTTAAGGTTGAACAATATTCCACTCTATGCATATACCACATTTTCTTTTCCCACTCATCCCCTGATGGACATTTGAGTTGCTTCCACTTCTCAGCTATCATGAATAATGCTGCAATGACATGGGTGTACAAATATATTTTTGAAATCTTGCTTTCAGTTCCTTTGTAATTATATCCATAAGTATGATTACTGAATTTTTGGTAATTCTATTTTTAACTCTTGAAAACCCTTCACACTGGTTTCCTTAGTTGCTGTACAATCTTAATATTCCCACCAGCAATGCATAAGGGTTCCAATTATTCCATTCGTCACTAACACTTGTTGTTTTCTGGTGCTTTATGCATATATATATACATATATATACACATATATATACATATACATATATGTACATGTGCATACATACATAAGTGTACATATATACATATGTGTGTATAGTAGCCATCCCAGTGAATATGAGATGATATATCATTATAGTTTTGATCTGCGTTTCTCTAATAATTAATGATGTTAAACATTTTTCATGTATTTGTATATCTACTTTGGAGAAATGTATATTCAAATCCATTGCCCATTTTTTAATAAGGCTATTTGTTTTGTTGGTGTCAAGTTGAAGGAGTTAGTTACTTATATATTCTGAATATTAGCCTTTATCAGATATATGATTAGCAAACATTTCTCCCATTCCATAGATTGCCTTTTTACTCTGCCAATTGTTTCTTTTTCTCTTCATTCCTTTGCAAGTATTTATTTACCACCCCGCAGTATGACCTGACCCCACTGCTACAGGATTCAAGCAGAAGCAGAAATCTTGGACCAACCTTTTTCTGCTTGTTTCTGGCAGAACAGCTTGTCTAAAGTCAGCCAGTTCTGGATTAAATCCAGTCCCAGATCATTCACTTAGTTTCTGTGACTTTGGACAGATGACTCTCTCAACTACTATAAAAGTTTTATCCTCTGTAAAATCAGAACACTACTGCGTCACAGGTTTGTCTTGAGGGAAAAAAGTTGTCCCAAGGGGAAGATGATTACAGTGTATATAATGAAACTGGTAGCTGCATTATTGTTATCTTAATAATAATTAACATTGTACCATATTATAACCAAGTTATAAAACTTAGGGTATGAAGAATTATGGGAGAAATGGCAGTAGGTGCTGATTAACTCATTTTAAAAGCTGCTTCTACTCTCTTTCTAATTAAAACCTACTGTGTCTAGAAATACTTCAGCGAAGGGACAGCAGCTTATTTTCCTTATATTGCTAATATGTCACTTGCAGTTAGGCATAGTTAATGATTAATCCATGTTTAACTAATGAATGGCCAGAGAAAAGTTAAACAAATGAATAATTGTTCATTGTCTCACTGATCAATGGATCACCTCAGTATACCTGGAGTCTAGCCCCTAGTAATGTCTCAGATTTTTTTTTTGTGCAAATTGTTGATTGAGATCAGAATCATCCCACAGGTACAACACTGTACAAAATGGAGCATTGCTGGTTTGTAACAATAACTTGGAAATCAAGATATTCGTATCTGGCCAAAATAGAGTAATAGATGCACTGGCAGAATTTAGTCTCCTCCTAGAAAAAGATGTTAACCAGGCAAGCAGTTTTATAAAGTGTGAGGATAAATGCAAGACTTAGTTTTCCTCACTTTTAACATCTTTGAAAGAAAATTGTTTAGATTTCTTTAAAAAGTGTTATGGGGTTTATATCAAATGTACAAGTAAAATATATGACAAAAAAACAGCAGAAAAGATGGAGGCATTTTAACAGGGTTTGAAAGTACATGGTGATAATTTAAAGGTTTATATTGTAAATACTAGAGCAATACCTAAAAAAGAAACCAAAAAAAACCCAGTGGAGTATAAGCCAAAAATGAATAAAATACCTAGAAGAAGGATATTAGACTTCTTTGAATGTGCTTTGTTTTGCAGTTTTGACTTTGGAAACATATATCTTATATACTTAAAAATAAAATTAAATATAAAAGGAAATAAAATCCTTCCAAAACTGAAAAGGAACCGAAATTAGTGAATTTAACTATATATTAAGTTTGTGGTATGATAACGCAGAAAAGAATTATTTTAGGTGACTTTAAAACACAATATTTGAACAGTATATCCTTAGCAAGATATATCTTAAGGACAATGACTAGAACCACACAACCAAAGAGAAATCTTAAAATGTCTTTTCAATCATCTAAATTATAGTAGCGCTATTGGTATGGTTATTTTGAAACTGCTATATGAATATTCTTGGATAAAGCAAATAAGTAATTATATTAATATCCTTTGCAGCTTGGATTTGTTGTTGTTGTTGTTGTTCAAGAGAAAAGAAATACAGGTAAAACCTTCCCATGATCTTAAATTTGAATTGGCAATATCTGTATAAAATCATTATTTCCTTTCTTCTTTTTGAAAAACTACCTAGTCCCCAGCTTGGTCCACTGGAAGGTCTAGAAGCAGTAACAACCCACTATAACAAGCATCTCTGAGTCCAGATCATACCCACTAAATACTTTTTCCCAATAAAAGGAACAGAGATTCTAATATAAATGGCTGATTTCAAGTCTGGTACAGGAAACATAAGGCTAGGACCCCTGTGGTGTCAGAAAGCAAGGAAGTCCTCAAAGGCTGCTGGGGTCCTATCAAAACGAATCCCCTTTTGACCAAACTCCAGGAGATTCCCACTAGTCAAAGCTGACAAAGCCTGACTCTGCCAATCATTCTGACATCACTATAAGTGTGACCAACCAGATTTTGTGTGTCCAGTGCATTAAGACGTGTACTGTGCCACCTAATGTTTTCTTGTTTAAAAAAGAAAGAAAATTCCTAAATCAAGCCCCTAGTTCTACCTTTTAGAGAAAAATGAAGAATAGAGGGATAAGTGAAACTATTCAAGGAACCAATCAGCTTAATCTAGAATGTGGGAAATCCTACAGGAGAAAGATCTGTTTTAGTCAACAGGAAAATGATATGGAAAGAAGATGAACTGTTTTAAATTTTAAGATATTTAAAGGCACATAAATATAAGAAACTTGTTCACTCGCATATATGTTATAGTTATTACATGGACAAGCTCTAATCATGAGAGAACTGAAGTAGCCCTGATTGCTGATTGAGTTATGTTAAAAAGAAACAACAGATCCAAAATGGAGTCACTTTTGCTAAGCACCAGCAAGACTTAATAGGTAACCTAACTAGAGTTTCAGCCTCTCCCAGGAGTGGAATTTTAAACCAATCAGTCTGGAATTTCCTGATCCAGAAAGCAAAGATGCAGCGGTTAGGAGAGGGTGCAAAGAAAATTAGGGAGGCACCCAAAATGGCTACTACATTCAATAATATTTGGGATTTGTTATTTGAAGGTTTTTCTAAAAGGCAATTTTTATTATTTCGGACTTTTTTTTTTTTTTTTTTTTTTTTTTACCTCCAACAGACTAACCAAACTGATTATGCTGGTAACTTTCCAAATTGCTATTACCTGGATCCCAGGCCCTTAGGAACAATTATCTACTTAATTTAATTACCCAGTTTTGCAGATCAAAACTATTTTATCTCTAGAGACATGTATACTAAATGTTGAAAATTATGGTGTGATTATATTGCAAATAATGTATTTTAGTTCACCTCTTTAATCCCATGAATAAAGTCAAATATTTGTGTCAAAGAAATGCTTTATTTTCCAGCAATGTGGTACAGTGAAAGAGAGAGAGAGAGAGAGAGAGAGAGAGAGAGAGAGAGAGAGAGAGAGAGCGCGCGCGAAAGAGAGAGAAATTATGGTAAAGCAAAATTTTCATTCAGTAGTGGGGGGAGCAGATTTTATTTCTAGTAGACTAGTATTCTGAAGAGGAGCCACCTTAAACTGAAGTTACCTTGCTTTCTCTGCCTCATCTGATGAAATGTTTAAATTATTTTGTTAAGGGCTGAATTTTGTATATAGTACAGGACATCATTTCTTCTTCCTCAGAGTTTTATCTCTAGTGTGGCGCAAATAAGATCTGTGTTAAATTCTGCTGAATGTTCATGAATCAGAAGTAACATTACAGTATTTTAACAAAGGGGGGAAATGTGCATAGAGAGGGGGTAGAGAGCCATATTATTTTATATAATTCATTGGTTTTTTGATAAAAAAATTTGTTTCAGTTTAATCAATTTTAGTTATTTTCATACCCTTTCCTTCTCCTGAGTTATGTCTCCAGGATCTTGGAAACTTAGGTCTTGCTCCCGTTAAGAGCAGAATCTTGCTCTAACAAAACAGAGTGTCTAGGGCTAGATTACCAGCAACTCCTCAAATGTATTTAGAAGATCCATACATAAAGTCAATAACTAAGCATTCTTCGGATACGATTTCATTCAATGATAGGAACAATCAGAAGAGGAACTACACACAAGAGTTAAATCACGGGAGAAGACTGGAAGGAAATACTTTTTTACATTGGTGACTCGTGTACAGTTCGTACTGTTCCCTTTTCTCATCCTACACCACCTCTTTCATCGGTCTCGTGTTAAGAACACTGCATGTTTGCACATTCTGATCACAAACCGATACAGGGCCCCCATTTTGCTATCCAGGACAAAGAGGTCTCTATTATTTTTAAATGAATGCTTTCATTTTCACAAAAGCTGTCTTCCTTTGAAGCTCCCAAAATAGACCACCTACACACTGGCTATAAGTTCCTGATTTATTTAGCCAAGAATACAAAAGGAATCAGAGGCGAGGTGGCTACATCGAACAGAGACAAGCTGAGCCAGCACATTTTTGTATGGCTTTTCCCTCTGCATTGGTGGGATGCTGTCAAAGTGACTTCCTGTGTCCCTGTACCCCAGCTCAACTCTTTGTCATTCTTTATTTTGACATAATTTTGGATTTATAGACAAGTTGCAATAGTAGTATAATTCCTGTGTACCTTTTACCCAGCTTCAAAAATGGATACATATTGCTGCATTTTTTTTTTTGCTTTACTATAATTTTCCCTCTTCCTGTACCACATACACAATCTTTTTTTAATTCAAGAGCAAATTATAGACTTCATGTCTGTTTACATACTTTAGGGTATAAATCTTAAGTACAAGGATATTTTCTTATGTAACCAGAGCACAATGAATAAAATCAGAAAATTTAACATGAATGTAGAACTATTATGTAATTCACTCTTTGTATTCAAATTTTAACTATCTCAATAATGCCCTTTATAACTTTTATTTGTTTTACCAGTCCGGATTCAATGTAAAATCAGGCATTGTTCTCAATGTCTCTAACCAATTAGCAAATGCTACAAATCAAGGTGTTCTCTCTTTCCCCCACCTACCCCCCCCCCCGCCCCCCAGAGTGTCAGTTTAGCAGCACCCCACTAAAAATGTGATTTCCCATATCCTCAGTTATTTATTCAGAATACTTAAGGTACATGACAAAAGAGAATTAAGGTTGTTAATTAGCTGACTTTAAAATAGGGAGATTATCCTAGACTATCTGGGTGGGTTCTTCTACTCACAAGGGTTCTTTAAAGTAGAAGAGGGGACAGTCAAAGAGATGCGAGGGTGGAAGGAGGGTCAGAGACGCTCTTTGAAGACAGCAGAAGAAAACCACAAGGCAAGGATGTGGTTGGCTTCAAGAAGCTGGAAAATGATTCTCCCCTAGGGTCCCCGGGAGTGCAGCTCTGCTGACACCTTAATTTTAGTTCACTGAGACTCATATTGGACTTCTAACCTATGGAACGGTAACATAACAAATATTTTGTTTTAAACCACTAAGTTTGTGGTAATTTGTTATAGCAGCGATGAAAAAAGGGTATACATACTATGTACATATTTTTTCTGTCAGGGCTCTCTCAGCCAAATGTTGGTGAGATTCATCCATTGCGTTGAGCATATCTATGATTCATTTAATTTTATTGTAGAGGAGTATTCTATTGTACAAACATATGAAAATTAGTTTTTCCATTCTTCTATTGAACTTTTGATTATTTCCAGTTTTGGACTACAGTAGTAAAGGTGCTATGAAGAGTTTTATATAGTCATTGTCATTGTCTTCCTCCTCTTCTTCTTCTTTTGATATATGAGGATCCATTGAAGAGAATGGTTACAGATATTGGGTTTATCTGGTCCTTAAATCAAACAGTAACACAAGTCCATATCCTCACCCCCAGTCAATGCCCAGATGTCCCTGAAAAATATCTCAGCCATCATCATACCAGTGCTACAGAAAGCCTGTCTCCCAGCAAAAAATCCCAACAAGTCAGGTTAAAAAAGTCAGAACGATGCAATATATAATTAAACTTTAAAATAAATTAAAAATTCTATTGGAGGTGGAACCAGAACAGAAAATCGAAATGCCAGTAGCAGCACCACTAAAAATAAAGAAAGGTCAGTTAAAATGTAACCATTCATTCATTTCATGGGGAAAATTATTGAGTATTCACTCAGGGCTAATGCCATTGAGCTAGACTGAGATATAAAGACCCTGCAGATAACCTTGTAGGGAGGTGGAATGATAAGTAAACCTGTATGATATATAAAGTAATTTTTTTATTATAATTGGCACACAATATTAGTTGCAGGTGTATAATCTAGTGATTCAACATTTATATGCTTTACGATGTGATCACCACACTGTCTAGTAGTCATCTGTCACCATGCAAAGTTGTTACAATATTATTGATTATATTCCCTGAGCTGTACCCTATAACTCCATGGCTTATTTATTTTTAGAACTGAAAGTTTGTACCTCTTATTCTTTCACCTTTTGCACCCCCATCCCCACCCCCTTGTGGTATTTTTAAGTGTTATGATCTTGCCTTTCTTGGAAAGCAAAGAGGAAAGACCCTTAGTCCAGCTAGTGGGTGCAGACTCAGGACCGTGTATGGGAGAATGGAATGTCCCAGTTAACGAACAGCAAGTCTGAAGGCAAGAGGCAAAAATCCGTGGGCATGGTTGAGGAACGATGAAAACCTGATGTGCTCAAGGACAGCAGACCTCTACCTCCTCAAAGATAGAGTCTAAAGATACCAGGAAGAGGGAACTCTTGAAACATTATTGTGTATTTGTGGAAGAAAACTCTCAAAAGGGACCAATTAACACAGAGCTCTAACATAGACATGAACGTGTTGAAATTCTTTCAGTCCCTCAAAATCCCCCATCTTCTTTCCTTCCTTCCTTCCTTCCTTCCTTCCTTCCTTCCTTCCTTCCTTCCTTCCTTCCTTCTTTCCTTCCTTCCTTTTTTCCTTCCTTCCTTCCTTCCTTCCTTCCTTCCTTCCTTCCTTCCTTCCTTCCTTCCTTTTTTCCTTCCTTCCTTCCTTCCTTCCTTCCTTCCTTCCTTCCTTCCTTCCTTCCTTCCTTCCTTCCTTCCTTTCTTCCTTCCTTCCCTTCCTTCCCTCTCTCTTTCCTTCTTTCTCTCTCTCTTTTTTTTTTTTCACAAGTAATTCCCTCTACCTGAAATACTCCCTTCCTCCTTTCCTACAGCCTCTCCTAACTTTTTCCTACTGATCCTTTAGCTTTCAGTCTAATATCACTTCCTCTTAGAAGCCTTCCCTGACCTCTGCCTGTCCCCACGACCTCCAGGCTCTTGGAGATGCTTCTGCTTTGTACAACTACAGCCCCTCAGCCTTTCCCTTCTGTAGCTCTAGGTATTGCTGTAAGTGTTTACTTAGCTCTGTGACTTCCCTGATAGACATGCAGTGGTAAACTCGGAGGATTATTACTATCCCCATATCGCAGCTGTGGGGTTTGAGGCACATTGTAGAGTAATGCCTCAATTCCTCGTGTATTGAATAGGAATAACAATAGTACTTACCCTTCGAGAGTGAGAGAGTTGTGGCGAGAACGGAATGAGTTCCGGCAGGACGAGGTAAGAACAGTCCACCTGACGAGGTGATCTCATCCCTGTCTCCTGACTTCCTCTGCATAGAGTTTCCCATTTCAGCAAATGGTAATGCCATTCTTCAGACTGCTTGAGCCCAAACTTTGTCTCACACCCTCATTCACTCTATTAGCCAATCCTGCCGGTCAGCTCTACTCTCAAACAAAAATATCCAGAGTCTTGCCTCTCTCGCCACTCCACTGTAACCACCCTCCCTCTCACCTGTTTCGTGGCGGAAGCCTCCTTACTGGTCTTCCTGCTCCCCTCAGTCATTCTCCATGGCGAATCCATTGAAACCTAAGTCAGAGTGGGCCCCTCCTCTGCCCAGATATTTTCAGCGGCTCCTGTTTAACTCAGAGTGAAAGTCAAAGGCCTTACTGTGGCCTCCTGCTACTTCTTTGACTGCATCCGCTGTAACTATCCCCTTGGTGATTTCGCTCCAGCCACACAGGACTCCTTGCTGTCTCCTGAACAGGACACGCATACTTCTGTCTGAGGACCTTTGTGCTTCCTGTACTTCCCAGATAGCTTAGCTGCTCCCTTAGTCCTGTCTGCTTGAACCAGCAAGACCTCCCTGGACCACTCTATATAAAAGTCTCCCTTTCTCTCTCCACCTCTTCCTCCAACCCTGTTTCCAAATTTTCCAATTCTAACCCTGCTTTATTTGTTTTCATCAGTAGTTATCACCGTATGGGACATACATTTATATGTTCATACTGTTAACCTAAAATAAAAGGCCAAAATGAGAGGCAACAACGTTTTACTTTGGTTCCAAAGAACAGCTATTTCAGAAGCACCAATTCAGGCAGAAGCCCATAAAGTGTTCCAATTAGAAGGTGTAGGCAAGGGAAATTTATGAAAAAGGGAAGGGGAATAATTAGATGACCAGAAGGAAGTAATTTTTAAGCTGACATAGTGATGCTAATTCTGAAGAAGGTCTTTCCTTTCCAGTCCTAATCATAGAACAAACACAAAGGAACCAAAAAACCCGTCATTTGGAATACAATGCTGCTTTAGGCCCAGCGCAAAGGTGATTTGCCCAGTTTTAACATTTCAGAAGTTTGAGGAGTAAGACCAGCAAAGCAGTTCTGGATGGCAGCTCCTACTCCGTTTTAAAGTGCTCTGTTTACATTATTTTTTACACGTTCAAGCTAGAAACCTGGGAGTCTTTTGTGTGTGTGTGTGTGTGTGTCACTTTTTCTCCCCATCTTCCACATGTGGTCAAAGATCAAGTTCTTACAGTTCCAACCCTGATCTAGTTCTTTGATCCACCATCTTCTTCCATCTCCACTGCCTGTAAACTGGTCTTTGCACGTCCTCTCCTGCTTTCTTCTTATCTGTTCGCCACACTGTAGCCAGAGATGTCTTTTGCAAATACAAATCTGATTATGTCCAGATGGACCCTCTCCAACTCTTCAGTGGTTTCCTTTTGTCTTTAGGATTAAGTCCGAAGTCCTGTTCACCTCTCCTGCAGAACTAGCCAACTCACCCTAGACACTCTCTCTTTTCAAAAGGTCTTACCAGGTGGAACCCCTTCGTGCCAAAAGGCTTTCAAACCCGCAGTTTCTACAGCTCCAAGCACACCCTCCCCACCCCCACTCCCTTCTCTTTGTGACCTGGCCTACTCCTGATTTTTCAAAGCTCGGCTTAAATGTCACTTCCTCAAAAAGATCTTTCTTACCCTGTAGAACAGACAGGTCCCTTTGTTACATAATCTCATAACTCCCAGGCTTTTTTTTTTTCTAGCCATCATCACAACAGTGATCAATACATATCCTCAATTCTAACCCACTTCCTTCACATTTTAAGTTGCGGGGGGGGGGGCTCTGGCAGAAGACGAAGCAGTCACATGGTTCTTGCCCCCACACATTAGGACCTAATTTTTCAAAATGGATTATCTCTTCATCTGCTTCCTCCTTGAGCTATTTTCAGGGTCAAAATGTGATTTAAACGTGGATTCCAACTTGAAGCTTAAAATATCTAAAAAAAAAAAAACCACGAAAAAACGAAAAAAAAAAAAAAAAACCCCACTATGTTTTAGCATACAGAATGAGGAGCACTGCATAAACAGAAGGTTGCCCACCACATGCCAACTAAAGAATTTTAGGGAAGTTGAAACCATCAGGTCCCTCTGAACAAATGGTGGTAGAATTTTCAAAACCCTGAGACGGTGGCCTCCCATAGACAGAGACTTGTATATAGCGCAGAAATCCTGAAAGACTACATGATTCAGAGGAGGGACACTTCCCTGGTTGGAACTTTGCTTCAGGCAAACTCTCAAGAGCAGCTAATTACTTTTGAGTGATTCGTAGTTTGGAACGGTAATGACAGAAACAACTGTAAATACAGTCAAAAGATTTTTTTCATATTCTTTGAAATTGTACTTTCATTCCTCATGGTGTTTGCGGGTGAAGAACTCCTGCATGGTTTATTATGAAAAGCATGACTGCGGATGTCCAAGACTGATACAGAACCTTTCACCCTGAAGGTGAAGGTCAACTCAGTTTGCTAGCAAAGAAAAAAATCTGGATAAATGTATGCTGTGGTGTCCTTTAGCTCCTGAAAAACTGCTAGGAAATCGCTCGTGTGACAGAGCTGGTGGAAGCTTTGATTTAAGGAAAAGAGTGTCATTAGCTGTGCAATCTTTAAACTTACAGTCTCTCTCTCTTACACTAAGTGCCTGAGGACTGACTCTTTTGTTCACTGGAATACCTCCCCAGGCATAGCTGAATCATATACAAAGGGTACTCAATGAATAGTTGTTAAATAAAACAAGCGAGTCCTAGGTTTTACATGGCAACCTTTGACTCACTTCCACCTAGATTTAAAAACAGGTGTGGGCAAGCTTGAAAAATCAGGTATCCCAGCCCCTCACTTCCACAGCGCCCATGCACTCTGCGTCTCCACCGCTCCCCCACTGGGAGAGTGCTAAGGCGCTGCCCTCAATATCATCCGCGTAGCGGTCCATCCCTTGCTCTCGGACCCTCTGCGCTGCTCTGCGGAGAGGCACGCACAGAGTTACACGTGCCTTGGTTTTAATCACAGTCGTCGGGAAGGAAAAACAACCCCAGCTAACCCTCGGTCTGAGAGCATAGATCATGAGTCATAGATTTGGGGATTCGGACCTAGGAGCACTTGGTGATGCGGCTGTGCGTGAGTCAGCGGGGATAGAGTGGGCTGCTGAAAAGCAGTCCCAACCCCTTCTCTCGCGGGACGCCCCCACCCCCTTTCTCTGCGCGACCCGATCCCCCGCCGGCGCCTTCCAGGGTGTGGCCCAGGGTCCGGGAGGGGGCGGTGCTCGCGCTGCAGGTCGCCGCCCCCGCGGCCACATCACCAGGCGCTAGCGTTCCCCGCGGGCGGCGGCGGCGGCGCGCGTGCGCCTGCGCTGGGCGGCCGCGCGGGGCGGGGCGGGCGGCGGGCCGGGAGCGAGCGGGCCGCGGGCGCCGGCACCCGGGCTGTCAGCGCCGGGCCGCGAGCGCAGGAGGCGGCGCGTGAGCAGGAGGGATCCGTGCGCCCCGGGGGTGGCCGCCGCCGCCGCCGCCGCCGCCGCCGCGGTACTAGGTGAATGCTCCATCCATCCCCCGCCCCAGGTGCCCCTGTCGGGTCTAAGGAGGCGGGGTCCTCTCTTACCCCGTCCGCCGCCGCTCTCAGAAGCAGGTGGTAATGGAGGGACGTCTTGGTTTTGGCCGCAGCGCCGGGTTCGGGCGCATCCCAGGTACGGGAGGGAGGTGGGGCGAGACCTAGGCTCGGGACCCTGCGATCGGGGCGCCGGGGGCACCCGGGGAGCGGGAAGCACCATGCGGCGGGGCCCGCCGGAGCAGCTGTGCGCCCTCCCGGCCCGCGGCCAACGCTGGAGCCCGGCCCGCCGCGTCTGCCCCACCTCGGGCGGGAGGGCAGGGTGGCTCTGGGCGCCGGCAGCGGAGCGGGGTAACCGCGGCGGGGCGCCCCCGGCCCGGACGCCCAGCCAGATAGCGGGTGGCGGCTGAGTGATGGGTGGAAGGCGATCACGGATGGAGAGACTGCGAGGCAGGCTCCGGCACACGCCAGATCCTCTGCTTCAGGGCTTGGCAGTTGCTCTGAGTCACCGTGTCCTTTCATTCTTTTCTTTATATATGTGAAATAGAGCTCAGTAAAAACCGCCAAATGTTCAGGTACAGAAAGAGATTAATATACGTATGTATTAGAGATATTACATTTACATGTATATTACATGTATATGTAATCTCTGTAATTGAGCAAGTAAAAAAAAAGGTACACTTCACATATTATCAAATTCTACCTTTTAAAGTATGTTTTTTTTAGTATATTCACAAAGTTTTGCAGTTGTCACCACTATCCAGAATATTTTCATCACTCCAAAAATGAAACCCTGTTCTATTAGCAGTTACTCCTAATTCCCCTTTTACCACCCCTTGACAACCACTAATTTGCTTTCTGTCTCTGTGGATTTCCCAATTCTGGAAATTTCATAGAAATGGAATCATCATGAGTGGCTTTTGGGGACTGGCTGCTTTCAGAGCATAATGTTTTCAAGGTTCATCCATGTCGTATTATGCATCAGCACTTTATTCTTTTTTATGATTGGATAATATTCCACTGTGTTGTTATACCACAGCATCACGTTTTGCTTGTCTGTTCACCAGCTGGTGGACATTAAGAATGTCTCCACTTTTTGGCCATTATGAATAAGGCAAACTAAAAACATTTGTGTATGTTTTTATGGGGACATATGCTTTCATTTATCTTGGGTTATGCACGTATATTTAACTTTTGAGGAGCTGCCAAACTTTTCTAAAGCAGCAGCATCGTTTTCCGTTCCCACCAGACACTGTGAGGGTTCCAGTTTCTCTGCATCCTCAGCAATACTTGTTATTGTCTATTGGCTAGTTTTTATCGTAGCCATCCTAGAAGGTGTGAAGTGGTGTTGCTTTGCATCGTTTCATGAGCTTATGGGCTACTCTTGTGTCTTCTTTGGAGAAATGTTTATTCAGATCCTTTGCCTGTATTTTAATTGAGTTATTTGTCTTTATTTGACTTACAACGTTCATTTATAGACAAAAATAAATCTAGGTTTAGGGGCTAGCATTGACTGAAAAATACAATCAGTCTGATATTAAGCAACATAATACTTCTACTGGGGAAAGTTAAATAAGTACCACTAAGGTCATTCGGAACCCTGTCAATTCTTGGGCATCTTACTGACCCTTTTCCTTTTCTGAAATTTTGAGAAAAGCCTCAAAAGGTGTGTTCACAACTACAGTCAATAGGACACACAGTTGACATTTTCATATATTCTGTACTTGGTTTGAAAAACAATCCCAGTTATCACTTTAATTACAAACAATTTATTTTGGTAGCCAGCTAAACTGATGAAAAGTAGCCAACACCAATTACTCGAATCAGGTTTCTTATGCTTACTTCTTGGGCAGAGTGGAAGATCTTATTTTCCTAAGTTTGCGTAGCATTTATTACAGTATATTAATATGTGGGAGGCAAATAAATATTTTCGGTGGTGCTGAAGCCTCACTTTTAAGAGCCACTTACAGCTGAATGAATGCTGCTGGGCTTCTTTCGTGGTTAATTTCTGAGTGCACACAAAGTCAGCATTAGCTTCAGGTCTGCATAGCAAGAACCACTGAAAAAGACATGACACTTGCCTTCCAAGAATTCAAGCCCATTTTTTTTTTTATTACTCTAATATATTTTCTTATAGCAAATAAAATGAAAGATTTCTAAGTGGAAATAATGGATAAGCAACTCATTCACATTGTGCGAAGAGCAGTTCAATCTGCTTTGCAACTATCATATTATGCTTCATTGACTTCGTTGACTGGGGCAATATGGCTAAATAAATTCGTAGAATGAGGCTAATAATTTCATATAGAACCTGAGTGCATGTTTTCGTTTTAGCTAATAGAATGATTATCAACCATATTGAAAATACACCTATCCAACCTGATAGTGATTGTTACTGGCTTACCCAGTGGGTGTATAAATATCCTAGAGCTACAGTGCTTTCCCAAGGTGGCCTTCTCTGCCCCTTGGAGTTTTTAGTGTCACTTATTGAGAAGGACTGAAAGTAGGGGGCAAAACAGAGAGGGAACAACTTCGGGGACATGATCTCTGGAAACTGCTGCTCATAGTGGACTTGACTTCTTTGTGGTAGACTTTTAGGCCCTCGTCATCCTTCTCTGAAATTACTGTAGTTAGATTTCATAGCTTTAAAATAAACAAATCTATCTCTAGTAGGGTTCAAAGGCTAAGACTGTCAGTCATATATTCTGTTTTAATGTGGATGGATTTAATCAGATTTCTTTCCCCATGATTAGCTCCACGGAGGAAGTGAGAGTTTTGAACTTGAGGAAATCTAGGAAAGGTAAGCAGTATGGGGTCATGGAACATTTTGGAGGTTTGGGAAAAACTTGTTGTTTCTAAAAGTGTGGGTGTTGAAAATGGAGCTCTCTGGACAGCATAAGGAATCTAGAAGATAAAAAAAGCATGAATGAGAAACAATTTGGAAGGGAAGGTTGTAGGATACAAAGACAGATTGAATTTATTTAGCCATTTTGCCCAAGAAAAAATTTACATCGAGGAAGTGGAATAAACCTTTTCCTTCATTCTGTTTCTCTTCCATTTTGCTCTCCCTTGCCTACTCTTCTCCGAAGACCCAGAATCAGACTGGGATTACTGTTCATGGTGAAGCTTTTCAGTGTGCTAATTACACCCCCTTCTCTCTCCAGATTCTGGTCAAATCGAGATCAGATTTAAGAAGCCAGATAAGGATTAAAATATTAAAATGTAGTTTGATTGGCCTTTCTGATGAAGCTGGATTGGAGAATTTAGTATGAACTCTGTGCTTACTGCATTCCTTCTTAATTTACCTACCCAGATGAATGAAACCTGAGCAGCTGAAAAACTGCAGCTCTCTCCTCCCGCAGGGAGGTGAAAGTCCGTCTCAGGGAGTTTATCTCTTAGGAAAAGTTTCTCACCTGCAAATCCAAGGGAGCCAGTGAAAGTTCAGGGGTGGGTCTTATCTGGAATATTGACCTTTATCCTTATTTGAGCCACTAGATAAATCACTTTCCTGTAGAAGGAACTGATGATGGGTTGGAGAGAAAGAAAAGTATCCCTTCAATCCTGGCGTCCGTTGCCATTGCAGAGAGGGCAGTAAGCAGCCATGTTTTCATCAGTCAAGTGTTTTGTGGTTCATGGTGTTTTGTAGGCCGCCTTAGGAACCTAATGACTGTTTGTAAAATTGGAACTGAGAACATATTTTCTTTGGACATAGCTTAACAGCTTTTAAGTGGGTGCTCATTTCATTATGTGGTTAAATATATAGATGATTCAAGCCCATTTCCTTGTTTTACTCCTCAAATATTTGTTGACCGTCCAATAGGTAATAGGCACTGGGCTAGGCCCCCAGGGGTCACCGATGAACAAGACTGAGGCCTTTTTCATGGAATTCACAGCCTCGAAAGATGACTAGCACAAGTATAATTACAGTCAGGTATAGTAAATGTTAGAAAGCATGGAGCACTTTGGGACCACAGTGAGGGAGCACTAACCTGAGAGGGTCAGGAAGTGACGTGTACCGTAGAATACGGCGTAGCCAGGTAAAAGGGGAGAGTGAGGCTGAACCAGTTTTTTTTTCAGACAAAAGAACATGGAGAAAGGCCAAGAATGTGAGAGTGTGGTGTACCTAACACAGTGTTTTTCAAGCTCCAGGCACCTAGGCACCAGCCAGTAGATTGTATAATCAATCAGTTTAGTTGGTTGACCTATGTTTTAAAAAAGAAATGGAATAAAAAATAAGAATGGGTCACACACATAGATACTTATTAGATTGTGATGTATAAAGTTAGAAAATTCCTACCTCAGAGGAAACAGTGTCACCACAGCCAAAGGTCTTGGTACATGGGGGAAGATTGTGCAGGATTTAGCTAACCTTACTAGAGACTTTGGATTTATCTTTGAGGAGATGAGAAGGCATTGAAAAGCTTTAATCAGGGCCTGATGAGATTTATATTTTCTGAGGATCCCTTTGAATGCCTAGTCTTTAGAGTATAAACTTCAGTTTCTTGACCCAACATTACAGGTATTGGTTCCAGTCTCTTTCTAAAGAATGATTCCACTCTTTCTGTATTGGACTCTTCATAAAGTGTACTCGTTTGCCTCATTGCCTTTGCATTAAGACTGAAAGATTTGTGATAGCAGCCCTTGCCTCTTGTCTTGTTCATGTTAAATCCATAGCATAGTGCCTGGTAACCAGTAGGAACTAAGCAAATCTTCATTGATGGAGTGTAAATACCTTAATATAAGAACTGTTACATAGTAATAGAAATGACACTGATGTTTCTAGTAATACTTGCTTTTGAAGAAAGAAAAAGGTTTTATTAGAAATTCTTTTTTCTCAGTTGGAATCATGTGATGGACACATTTAATTGTTTAAAAGATAATTGAGCAAAAAGTACTTACGTTCTATTAAAACAGAAGTAGAGATAAGGGAAAGAACATCAAACTTTCTGATTTGGGGGTTTCTCCCAAGGAGTATGGAGCAATACCTGATTGGTCATAGGAGGCTGCAATCCAGCAGTTGTTTACATTTTGTTTGAACAGAGATGCATTCTCCAAGCAAAAAGTAGTTTTATAAAATGGCTGGGAACAAAGGGAATAAATTAGATTAGCATGTATTATTCATATGAGATTAATGGAGAGGAAACAGAAAACAGATTTTGATCTTAGAAGAAGAAAAAATAGAACATCCATATACCCCAAAGAACTTAGAAGTAAGAATTTATTGATGTCAGTTTGTTGCCAGAGAATGATTGTACTGTCACAGTACTGTGACTTCACACAGAATTAGATTGTGAAACCCAACTGTGAAGGAAAAATTCTTTCAGGGTATGGTTTTGATAAGTGGCAAGAGAAGTTATGAAAAATTCATGAAAGGTAGAGCAATTTCAAGTTCTGAATCAAATTTCTTTTTAATATACTTTTGAGATGTGGAAACTGCTAATTAGTTTTGTAAATTAGATTTCGTATATCTTAAACATGAATCGTAAATCAAAACTTGCTAATATAGGATGGCTTTTAAAAGTCGCTGAATTTTATATTTTTATGTTCTATAGAGTCTATTTTAAGCCGTGCATCATAGAACTTAAATCGAAACTAACTTGTATAAATTTATCCTAAGGAAATAATTCTAGATATGGGAAAGTATTATGCGAAAGATGTTCATTTTCATTGCCATGTAATTTAGTCAAGAAAATGTCCTGCTACAGGGAAATGATTCATTAAAATGTGGCAATCCACTTGAAGAAATTGCACCATTAAAAATGCTTTTTTAGAGCAATGGTTTCTTATTTATGATTTTTTAAAATTAAAAAGTAAAAAGTGCTCAATATAAACAAAAGTTCAAATAAGATAAAAAATATGCAGGATTTGAAAAGTGAAGTTGATATTACAGGTCCTTCTTTGTACCCTGCCATCCTAGGCCAAACCAGTTCTCCAGAGCTCAGTGCTCGGAGCACTTTGGTATCTGTCCTTCCAGACCTTTCTCTAACCCAGGGGTTTTTAAACTCCTCCAAGGAGGGGTTTCAGCGTCCTCTCAAGTTAGGTAAGATGAGAACTGAGTCGGGAAACCAGCGTGCTTCAACTGGTATTGCTTTGCTTTTACCTGCTTTATATATTGAGATTTCACATACGATTTAATTTCCACAAGGAATTCCTCTGCATTAAAAATAAATTTTTAAAAGCAACTGGCCTAATTTAGAAAATGAAGTGCTAAACCCCCTCAGTCAGAAATTCCTGATCTTCCCCAGTTTACCATGTTGTAGTTTGGTCATAAGAATCAGCTCAGACCTTGTTTTTTTCTCCATCTCTCTCTAGTCTTAACATCTCTTTAAGTTCAGTTTCTCATCATTTGGTTCATTCCTTCTTTTAATGTGTATAGTGAACACTCTTTGAGTAATATTAGGTGGAGAATAAGCAGAATTTTGTATCAAAGCTCATAGGCTAATAAAAGTGACCTACACGTAAACAAGGACAGTAATGTATTCTACAGAAAGCATTTGGGATGCAGGTGCTAAAGATATAAGTGGTCTCTTCCTTTACACTGTCTTATATGGCACTTATAAAAAGGTCAGTTTATGCTATGGTTACCTTTCTGTGTCTTTGGTAATTATTTGTTCATTTCTTGATCAAGTAATAGACGATAATACAGAGAGAGTTTACCTGTGAATCGGGGATGAGACCCAGGAAGGCGCTGTTTTCATTCTTGAGCCATCAGCTGTGTTAAAAAATAACTTGAATCCAGTTTGCTGGATTCTGGTGTTGGGCATGAGTGGAATTGGGAGGCAGCACTGGAAGGACCCTGGTTCTGTAATCCTTGTCCCCGTAGCCACTTACACTGGTGTACGGGATCACAACACACAGAATGCCTGTAGCATCTCCCTTATCATTAGCTGGTTAATTGGGAAGTCCTGAATTCAAGTCCCGTGTCTTTATCTTACTAACTTTATAACTTGGGGGCATTTATTTAATCTCTCTGAGACTGTTTTCCTAACCTGTAGTATATGAACATGTCTATATGGTAGGGTTGTAAAAAAAGATTATATGAGATAAATACATAGAAATAAAGTCTGTTCTTTTTAAGTGGTGGTCGTGTTTTATAGAATGGGTGATTATTCTTTTTCCTTTAGGTTTAAGTTTTTATATATTTTGAAGTATTTATGGATTAGACTCTTGATTCTTTGAAAAAGTGTTTTTTTGTTTTTTTGTTTTTGGGTCTGGGAGCGGCTATTTGATAGCTATTCGTATTTCTGGTGAGGTAAGTATAAACAAGATAGGAAAGTAATAGGACCAAAGGAACATGTAGTGGGGAAATCAATCTTTTTCATCATTATCCAGTGTATTCCTTTGGGACTTCAAGCAGACTGTCATATCTGTGATCAAGAAAGCAAAATTAGTAGGTAGCCTCAGGTCCAAAGCCTGGCCTGCTATTTTCTTCGTTATATCTGCCACTTTCCTCTATCTTTTAGATAGCAAACAGTGAAGACATTTTATCGTAAGGTAATATTCTAATTTACTTTAAGAAGGAAAAAAAAAACCCTCTAGCATTTCTAGATTATAAAGTTTCAAAATAACCCCAGGCAAACTCATACTGGAATCCATCTTTCTAATGCTTCTTGTGGGTAGACTTAGTTCTCTAGTCTAACAGAAATTTATGGTATGGATTAAGGTAGTCTGTTTTATTTGCTGATGGCAAAAATGTTGTTTAAATATCTTTAAAATTAAAAGATGCATCAGATATAATATTTCAATTTGACAACAGTATCAGAGCTACTTCTTACTCCAGCTTTCATTTTCTTTTGAAAACATTGTGGTTTCCTGAAAACCTGTATTGTTCAGTATAAATTGATACAATTTCATGTGTGTATATACTGGTCAGTGTGTGTATATAAAATACTTTGTAAGTAGGCTGGGTAAATTGTATAAAATGTAAATATTAAACCAGTTCATTTTTTTAGAGAAAGTTGGAACAAAATAGTTGATCTGAAAATTATAAGCCAGAGGTTTGAGACAGCAATATAGAACATTTTTGTGATTGTTTGGTAAAGGTCTGTTTCTTAGTAAGGGGAGGAAGAGGTGGAAAGTTAGGTTTTGAGCTATTTACAAAAATGTATAATAATGATAACAATTGGCTAACATTTATTGAAGGCTCAATCCACTGTTCTGAGCACCTTATATGTATTAAGTCATTTAATCTTCACAATAACCCAATGAAGGAGAGACTTCTTTTTCCATGAGGAAACTGAGGTACAGAGGCATAGGTCCCACAGCTTGTGAAAGTCAGAATTTAAGCCAAAGCAGTTTGACTTGGGAGCCCAAGCTCTTAACTGCTATCAATAATATCATTAGTTTGTTGACACTTCTTGACATTTAATTTTTTGGAAGCAAATCATTTCTCTTAATTGGAGTGTGAAGATATGCTGAGTAAGTCGCTTGAAGTTCCCCCATAAAATCACGCGAGTCATGTTACTGATTTATTCATCCACGGAAAGCATAGCGAATATCTTGGTAAAGCTTTGTACAGTCTCACACGTAGCATAAAGCATTTACCAGTGATTCCATATGAATAATACAACTCCGAACAGGCAGTAAATATTCTCCTTTTCAAAATATACTTCACTGAAATCTGTCTACTCACTCAGGTATTGGATTTTTGATTGTGCATAGATGTTTTATAATCTGAATTTAGACTCATGAGTCAGAACAAAAAAACCCCCCAAAACCCTAGTTCTCCCTAGTCCCTGGGGCAATGTTTAGTAGTCAGTCTAAGCATGTGTTTGAGCATTAGCGAGGGGGTAGCACGAGAGAGTAAAAGAATTTCAATCATTTATTGTTTTGTAATTTTTAAAGAAACAGTGATGTCCTCTTTCTGGGAAAAATCGTACCATTTTGTGACTCTTACTTTGTTTGGCGTTATTGTTTTGAATTATGTGGTGGATTATAGGGGTGACGCCACAAACGAGAGGTGGTAATCTGGCCTCGACTTGGAGCTTGGTGGGGCAGAAGGAGTTATTGATTCACAATCACCTAACAAATCCATACGATACAAATGAAATCATGGCTACGAAAAACGAATACACCGGCGTGGTCGTTGTTTGAAGGTGTTTAGGATGTGCTGATCAAATGAAGCCTGTTGCCTTTTAATTGTGTTGTACTTACTGGGGAATGTGTGGAGAGGGAGAAGTGGGAAAAAAGAAGAAATTTAGAGCCCCTGAGAGTTTCAGAAAGAAGAAACTGTAATTAGCCGTTAAAAATAACTTCGTAAAATGATACTGATGAGGAATTTTTAAGTATTTGAAGAAGTGCAAAAAGAAAGATGTAAAACAGTATATACAATATGAGCCTATTCTTGTTTTAAACATATATATATATATAGATATAGAGAGAAAATATATAGTAATGTTATCATATACATCAATATGTGATCAGTGATTATCTGTGGATGGTGGGTTTCTGGAATAAACAATTTTGTTTATCCTCTGCTTTTTTTTTTTTTTTTTTTTTGCATTGAACACCTACTGCTTCTGTGAAAAGAAAAATAATAAAAAAGAACTCCATACCAGTGGATATTAGAAACAATTTCAAATGAGGTGGGAAACAAGGTGGCAGGGACATTTTTATGGGCAAAGACCATTAAATGTCACCTAAGTTGGGTTGGGGGTGGCTTTGCCAGTAGTTTTAGCTTGAACTTCAAGTTGAACTTAGAGCCCTTCAGAAAATGGCTCCTTTTTTTTTTTTTTTCTTAACTGGCATTTGAATAAAAAACTGCACAGCCTGACCAAAGGATAGAGGAGAGACTTGATTGCAGTGAGTAGAGATAATAGTGAGTGAGGTCATCGTTTCAGCTTGATGCCAACATAATTGAGTAATATAACACCATGTACCTGTAGTTTATCTAATCTGCTTACAGTCTCGTGTAAGTGAGTTTGTGCACTGGAACAGACTTTGCAGCCCGTGTACCAGGAAGCACTCTCAAGGGAAAATACAGTTTGGGGAAGGTAGAAGACCTGGCTTCATCTCCCTGGGTGAAGATGTCCCAGTGAGGGAAGGTGCTAGGTCACCACCTGAGGCAGATGGCAGTGGAGGAGCTGTCTTATTTCGTCATTGTAGAAGGTATCGTAGTTTGGTGTGGCCTGCTCATTGGGGTGGTGTGCAGCTTCTCACCAGGACGGGCAAGAAAAGGGCCCCGGATGAATTGAAGTGCTCTGAGGAAATATTTGAAATGGAATAGCTGAAAATTATGAGATGCTCTGTCTTAAAAAGTAGAAGAAAAATGATAACCTTGCCTGTGGCAAATCATTTTTTTCTCTCACTTTTCTTAAAAAGAAAGTTTTGTTTTTCTTTTGAACTTCAACACATTGGTATCCTTTCTGTACCTTAAAATTCTGGAAGCTTTTATTTTCAGGTTTCAGTTTATCTATTTATTTTGTTTGTTTATCTATCTATCTATCTATCTATCTATAATGCCTACAGCACCTGATCTTCCTAGATGGTCTCCCATCCTAGTCCTAACCAGACCCGGACCCTGCTTAGCTTCCGAAATCAGACGAGATCGGGCATGTTCAGAGTTCAGGTTTCAGTTTAATTCTACAAAGAGTCAAGTATATATTTTGAGTAGGTCCCAGAAGTGAGTTTGTATTTTAAAAATTGAATTCTTTCTAAGAGTATAAAAGTATGAAAGTATACTTTTATATAAGTTCTGAGTAATAATTCTACTCATTTGAAATGCTGGTGAACTCTGCTTACCTAGTTTCTAAATTTAGGTATTTCAGATTTATAAGTGCCAGAGAAAACTGCTAAGGAAATATAATATTTGTGTTTTGTTCTGTGTACACTATCTTTTACACAAAAGTGTTGAGTCAGTTTATAAAAACAACACCTACAAGGAATACTGGTTTTAAAAAAAAGAATTATAAAACTAGCACCAAAGAAAATAAAAATAGGAGTATAATGTCAAGATGAATAAGTTGAGCATAGATTTGAATTTCAGATGTAGCTATAAATTTCCTCACTGGTAAAGTTTAAAAAAGGCGGCTCAGTCGTTTTAAAAGAAAATAAAAATACCAGTTTTCAGTAGTAAGCCTTTCTGTAGCTATAATTTTTAAATAAAGTGTCATGTGACTTTCATATAGGGATGATCCATGAGGAGATGTGTTCTCAGTAGTAATTTACAGGTAATTAATGAATGTCAATTGCATATCAATTACAGAAGAAAGTTGTTTGATAGTTTTTTTTTTTTTTTGAATTAGGTACATGTAAGCAATGTTTAAGATAAAGTAGGGAAGACTTTCTTTTTTTGGTTATTGTTTAAAAACAGTTTATCAACTTCAAAACAGATTTCTCTGATTCACCTTGTTTGCTATTCAGCCACTCATCGACTTGTTTTCCAATAGTAGCACTAACTGATATTTCTAGTAGTTTTTGCTTCCTATATTATAAAAACTATTTATGTATTGCTATCAATTTAATCAGAATACCTAGCTAAATGATTGATTTTTTTTCTCCCACACTTCAGTTGGTTGGTCTGATAGGAGCTAGGTCTGATTTAACTGATGGCACTTGAGAGAATAAATTGTACTTTGTTTATGTAATACACTTAGTTCTTGGACACACACCATATTTATTCTGTCAACATTTTCTCAATAACTAGAAATGGCTTAACTGTAGATTGTGCTTTAGTTGATTCATTGCCTTGTTTTTGATGTGTCTTTCTTCCAAATAAAACATTCTTTGAAAAAATTACTTTTTTAGTGGAGTTGAAGTTTGTGATTCTGAAAACAAAATCAGTTGCTCTGGGTCTGGTTTCCTTTGAAACATCATTTGAGATGCATTGAGGATTTATTGTGCGGAAGGTTTATTATATCCACTGATTATTTCTCTGGGCTTAAACTCATTCTTTGTAAGTGTTTGGATGTCTTTTAGGCATATGGACACTTTAGGATTGCTAACTTTTATGACATGAGTCTTTTTCGTCAGTGGGCAATCTTAGAAATGAGTGATTTTTTTTTTTTTTTCATGAAATCAGCTAGCTTTTGGATATGGGTAGCACGATCATGTCCATGACCTCTCAGGCTTTTGTGTTCGTGAGAGATACGAAGACCGTCATTGCGCGGCAATCCAGTGTGACTGAAATAGCAGGTAATTGACCTTTCGCTTTTCTCCCACTTTTCCTAGCTCGTCAAGAATATTTGACATCACTGCCTGTTACCTAAAGGAAACCAATGCGAGTGCTTGAATTCATTTTTGGTAGATAGTTTCCAGGTTAAGCCAAAGAAGTAAAGGTTTAAAAAAGCTGTTCTATGTATTTCAGCCAAAAAAGGGGGACGGGATGAAAGGAGACACTTTCCTTCTGCTTTGGAGATGGCCGCCTTTTAATCTGAGAGGACAGTATTTGTGAGGCAGCGTTTCTTATATTTCAGTTCCCAAGAACTTTCAGATGAGCTGAACAATGACAAACAGTATAGGATAAGGCGTGTACACTGCTACAACTCATCTGTTCTAATTTGAGACTTAACACCTTAAGAAGTTTGTGGGATAGTTATGGCCTGTCTTACCTTCATTCTTTAGAATTTAGAACATTCTTTAGATCATTACCATGGGATAGTAGTTCTTTTCCTTGGATAACTATAGGAAATAAGAGGTCCATATATTTCCCCCCCCCTTCTCATACATTCTTTATATATCTATATCTATATCTATATCGTTTGTGAAAGTTAAGTATTAATTGTCATCCTTTATTGTCTTCAGTAGAGATGTAAGAACGAATATTAACAGAACTGAATGTTAAGAAATATCACAGTACACATCACATCAGGCTTTCTCAACGTTAGCATTAGTGACATTTTGGGCCTCATGATTCTTTGTTGAGGGGCTGGGACTATCTCATGCATTGTAGATTTTTAACCATCATCCCTGGCTTTTACCAGTAACATCCTCCTATTATGACAACCAGAAATGTCCCCACACATCATTGCCGAATATCCACTGGCGGGTGGGGTGGGGCGGAATCACTCCTTGTTGAGAATTGCCTTACATCAGTCAGCTTACATTTTCAGAAGTGTCCACAAAAATTATATTTTCTCATTTTTTAATGCCCTCGCCTAAGATAAGGAGTACAAAAATGGTCTATCAGTGCTCTGATTTTACAAATTTGATAATACTAAGATTAAGTGGCTTGCCCAAGGTCGCCTAGTTATGCTTCAAGTTTAGTTCTCTATTGGTACAATACATTACCCATCTATGTCCACAAAGTGTGAAAACGTCATATGTCAAAGTCTTATCGAATGATCTTTTAGAAGTGAGTATGCAAGTACTGTAAATTTTTTAAATTTTATTTTTTTATTAGTTTCAAGTATACACTACATTGGTTAGACATTTGTATAGTTTATGAAACGAATCCCCCTGATTACTCTAACTTCCCTCTGGCTCTACACACAGCCATTACCTTACAGCTGACTACACCCCCTGCGCCATGCTCCCCTTCCCGTGACCATCTATCAACTACTAATTTGTACTTCTTTAAACCTTCACCCTGTTCTCCCAGCCCTCAACCCTCCTTCCCTCTGGCCATCACCAGATTGTCCTCTGTATTTGTGAGTCTGTTTTCAATTAGTTTGGGTTTTTTTGTTCCTTAGATTCTGCATATAAGTGAAATCAAATGGTATTTATCTTTTTCTGTCTGACTTATTTCATTCAGCATAATACCCTCTAGGTCCATCCATGTTGCGAATGGTGGGATTTCATTTTATGGCTGAGTTAATTTCCACTGTGTATATGAACCATAACTTCTTAAGCCAGTCATCTTTTGATGGGCATTTCGGTTGCTTCCATATCTTGGCCATTGTGAATAGTGCTGCCATGAACATAGTGATGCACAGATCTTTACAAATTAAGGAAGTGCAGTTGCTAGGTCAAAAAGTATATTCATTTTTAACTTTTTGAGGAAACTTCAGACTGTTTTCCATGGTGGCTGTACCAATTTGTAATCCCACCAGCAGTGTATAAGGGTCCCCTTTTCTCCACATCTTCGTCAACACTTGTTCTTTGATGTATTAGTCATATATACCTAACTGGATACCATAAATTATACTTCTGCCTAGCAGCACTAGTACATTTAGAATTCAGGAGATCCACTTTTTATTTTTTATTATTTTTTTATTTTATTGTTTCTTTTTTGGGGTGGGTGGGAGATTTCTTTTATATCACCATATTGATTTTTAACTTTTGAGAGAGTTAAGTGATGTATTAAATATCACAGGAAGCACAAGACATCTCTGCTACGTGGGAATTGGTAGTGGGAGACCAAGTGGATACCTTTTATTATTAAAAAATTCTTTTTTTTTTAAACTGTAAATGACATGAAAATTGTTAACTGTGTTTTGGACATTTAATTTTGACTGTTTCTTCCCTCTCTGTTTCCTTAATCCTATATTGTTTGGGGTAGATTTCTTTGAGGTAGTTTACTTTTACTGTGACCTTTTGAATGAAGTGAAAGTTCTTGGGTATTAGGAATATTTGGTAGAAGATGTAGAAGCAGGAAAGTTGAATAGAGGAAATTTGAGTAAAAGAAGCTGGGGGAAGAATAAGAGAGAATAATGTAGCTGCCTCAGGTAATCCAGTAGAAGGCATTGAGTAAGTATGAAATAATTAGTAACCAAAAAGAAGCAATATGGGGAGCTCGGTGGATGAGAATGTTAAAATCAAAGAGCTAAAAAGGAGAAGTGATTTTAGTAATAACTGTAGGGCTAGTTCACCTTGAGAAGAGCTTTCTTTATTTACCATAATCCAGTAATCAAGGGCCAGGATCCCCATAGATGAGACTAGGGTGTCCTCATTGGTCCTGATAACTCCTCAAGGGTGAAGGGTTTGGCAGCGAGGTCATGGCAGGATGGCAGAAACTGATGCCAGAGCGAGCAGGAGAAAACCAAAGAATGACTGTTTAAGAGCTGTTTGGGGTATGTGCTGAGAAGTGATTTGATGGTAAATTCTTCAGGAAAAAGGAATTTTGGATAAGAAAAGGAGAACCTGAGGCGTTCATATGATAAAATCAATATCTAAAAAGCTTTGAAAAATAATTTTTGCTTGAATAGAAGGAGTTAATCATTGATAGAAATTGGTGAGGATTTATGTTTACACAGGTTGGGATCTCTAAATGAAAACAGTTAAAGAAAATTGAGCAGTCATAAAGTCGCCCTGCTGTTTGGGGCTGCAAAGCAAATTAAATAGACATGATCCTTTTTTATGAAGCTGTTATGCAGTTAAACAAGTACTTACTGGGTATGTATGATTCAAAAGAATATACCTCTTTTAAAAATAAAACAAGGAAATAATTTGTACAAAATCAACTAAGATACAGTTTTTGTTGGCATAATCATACCGAAAGCTAATCTAACTGACCACATAATACATCCTGTTTGTTAACTATCTACATTTTAATAACTAACAGAAACATAGAAGACATTTATTTCAAAGAGGAAATGATCAGAGTAGAATGTATATTTGCAGAATGGCAAAAGCAAGAATATATAATAACCATTATATGACTTGGATTCTAGGTTATTTTTTGTATGTGTGTGATAATACTGTGGTTTTGTTTATACAATGTAAAACACCCACCCGATCAACAGGTTTTGAGATTTTTTTTTAACTAAATATGGTAATTACCGATAACAGATTATATCAAAACCTTTTTATCGTTATGGGAAGAGAACAAAGTATTAAACTCCCATGTAATGCCTTTCTTAGTACTCTGACATGATTTAGGCCTGCTAACTCACATTGCTGCTGGATTTTTCTTGTTATTATTTAACGTTTGCGGTGGAACAGAATGCCTACTCTAGTACAATGGGCAGATTTTCTCCGAGATACTGGTTTAGTATTAATCAACACCCATACCATACACTTCTTTTTCTTAACTTTAGAAATAAGGAGTTTTAGCAGTAATGTTTTCTGTTTTTGTAACTAAATTGAATTCATAAGGACTGTAGTATTCGTTTCTTTTCCTTGAAGCCAGTTGTTCCCTGACACAACTATAGACGTGCGCTGCCCATGACAAAGTTTTCATAGGGAGCATGGGTTGAGTTTTTCATAGATCTAAATGTGTTCAATGGAAAAGCTGTCTTTTAGTCTTGAAATGTTTGTCCTTTCTACATTTTTGGTGTTCAAATGTAAACTTAATTTTTAAAGGTTTTAAAAATATTTTTAGATTCTATGTATGTACTTGTAATTTTTGTCTAGTTTTATTGAGCCATAATTGACATATGTCGCTATGAGTTTCAGGAGTACAGCATGATGGTTTGACTTACATATATTGTGAAATGAATACCACGATAAGTCTAGGTAACATTCATCATTTGATAGAGATACAATAAAAAGAAACAGGAAAAAAATTTCTTCTTGAAATGAGAACTCTTAGGATTTACTCTCAACAACTTTCATATATCATACAATTGATCTAATTGTATAACTAATTAATCACTTTGTGTCTCACATCCCTTGTACTTCTGTATTTTATAAATGGAAGTTTGTACCTTTTGACCCCCTTCCTCCAGTTCTGCCCACCTCTGGTATAACTAATTGATCACATTGTGTCACATTCCTTGTACTTCTGTATTTTATAAATGGAAGTTTGTACCTTTCGACCCCCTTCCTCCAGTTCTGCCCACCTCTGGTAACCACCATCTAATCTCTTTTTCTATGAGTCCTTTTTTTTTTTTTTTTTTTTTTAAGGTTCTACATGTAAGTGAGGTCATTCATTACTTGTCTTTGTCTGACTTATTTCATTTAGCATACTGCCCTCAAGGTCCATCCATGTTGTTGCAAATGCCCGGATTTTCTAAGTTCTTATTTATGGCCGAATAATATTCCATTGTGTATGTATATACCACAACTTCTGTATCCATTCATCTTTTGGTAGACACTTAGGTCATTTTCTTGTCTCGACTATTGTAAATAATGCTTCTGGGAACACAAGGAATGCAAATAATCTATATTGGCTATATACCTAAAAATAGGATTGCCGAATCAAATGGTGTCCTGTTTTTAATTTTTTGAGGTTCCTCCATACTGATTTCCATAGTGGCTGCACAATCCCAACCAACAGTGCACAAGGGTTTCTTTTTCTTCACATCCTCATTAGCATTTGTTATTTCTTTTTGATGATAGCCATTCTAACAGGCATGAGTGGGAAATATCATTTTTACCTTGATAAAATGATGGGGGAAGTTTGGTTTAATGAGATCTGAATGTTTGGAAACCACTGTTTAAAAACGCTTTAACCGAAGACGAAACCCCTAAGTGACCACCTCAAAATTGCGTTATTCCAAAGGGAAGTGACAAAACTCCCCCAGAGGCCTTCCACTGTAAAGTAGCCTTGTAAGTCATTCATTCCTTGTTAAACAACTCTTTCTTGCATAGCCTTTATCACAGATTATCGCATTTATTTATTTGCTCGTGTGATTATCTTTGCTTCGCATTAGAATCAGGAATGGTGCCTAGTTCATTAATTGTGTCATCTAGTCAGGAAATGTCAACAAATATATCACATTTTAAGGAAGGACTCAGGTCCTTCTCGAGCCACCTGTGATTATGTGATCTGGAAGTAATTGATTGACCTACCAGAACCTCATGGAATAGAGGAAGGATGGTTTCACGCAGGAAATGGGGATACCATTAGCTAAAAACCTGGGGTAAGATGTCGAGCATACAGCAACAAAGATACTGTGTGTTATGTTCTCTAAGCCTGGTTTAATATTTTACCCAGCTGCACAGTCTGCTGTGTAAGATCACGCAGATTCTGCAGTGCATGAGGGCATTTGGCTGTGGGGATAGAGTGGGGCTGAAATCCAGCCCACGGCTCCACCCACCAGCCTGCCTTTTTCTGGGAGGCCGTCTGTTTTTAAATTTACACAAAGGCTCTGCATGAGCTCTGCGCACGGTGGCCCTGGTTGACTGTCTATATCTCCATTTAACCTTCTGGGTCGTTATGTCGAAGTAAGAATATTAGGAGCAAAAGTATGAGCTGGATGTGTCTCTGCATCTGGATGCCGCTGGCCAGCGGCTCGGTGTAGCCATGTCCTGCAAATATTCTAAGAGAGATGACGGGAAATTCCTCTTTTGCCCCCGCTTTCCTCCTCTCCCATTTTTCTATTTAGTTCGTCAAGTTTCCCGAGGTTAGTTGGTAAAGTTTCTAAACTTCAGGGTGATCGAATGAATGGTGATACAGATAATGTCATCCTTTTTTTCTGGTTTATCTACATTTCTCTGCATTTCCGTTTTGATCAACCTGATGATTCTACTTCACGAGGAGGAAGAAACTGCCTGTATTCATCACTTTTCCCTCAGTGGAATCTACTTGTCTGAGAGCTCAATCTCGTTTGCTTTGTATTTTGTTTGATTAGAGATGTCTTTGAGGCAGTGAAGTGCTCACTGTAAAAAGAAACGAATGGGTCAAAGGAACAGAAACTCAGTCTGACTCATTTCAGGTTGCTGGGCATCTCATCTGTTCCAGACATGTACCTGACCCTCTCACTGCGTGGAAGGTTCTCAGGCTGCTATTCTAGCCTCTTCTCTCTTTCTGGGACTGCTTAGTTTATTCTCTGCTTCACTGCAGACATTGGTTCCATTCATCCAATTTTTTTTAAACACTGGCTTTTTTTTTTTTTATACCAATCAGTCTGCAGGTGGCAAAAAATGGCAACTAGTATTTAATCGACTCATTGGATTCTCATTCAAGTCCATAGGAAGCCTGCACTGGAATCACTTGGGGAGCCTAAAAAAAGATTTATATTTATAGGTTTTGAGTTTGGCTCAAATAAACTTTTATAAATGTTCAAAAAGCTAAAAAGAGTTATAGGCCTCAAACATGGATATTCTGAGTCAGTAGGTCTGGGGTCCTAGAATCTATATTTTAAAAATGTTCCCCAGTAAGAATTCCCAGACTCCTCCACCATCACTAGAGAGAAAGAAAGTGAGTGAATGATGACATCGATGAACCATGCCCTACCACCCACTTGTCCCCTACATTGATTCTTCTCTTTTTCTCTTTGCCACTCCTTAGTATTGATCTTCTTATCCAAGGAGAAGGGTATTCTAAGGCTTTGAAAACAAATAATGAAGGATATAGTTTTCATTAAAAGCAGCAGTAATGGCAGCAGTAATTCTTAGCCTAGCTCGGTGGGTGGGCAGTCCATTTAGGCAGTGGGGCCATCTATCTCTTATCAGAGCAGTGCCAATTTCTTGATCTTGGATGCTCTTAGAGGTATGAGACAGGGTTTGGTCTTCCTGAGAAGCACCTGAAGCCTTTAAATCTGTTGCGACAGCTTTGGAAGCATCTATACAAATAGGCTCTCTACCTGGGCTGGTGGGGTATTACCTTCAGTGCCCATCACTCTCAAACTAGCTATAGTATAAATGTGTCTGTCTCTTAGTTCAAAGTTGACCAGCCAATCAGGGGCTTACTCTGGAATTGTGGGTCAGAGCTGACTTTGAGAAGAATATTAAGTGATAAGTGCGTTACAAGCTTTCTTTTGGTTGGCTTGCAAAAAAGAGGATTAAGTGAGTATTTGTAATCACTTTTCATTTTTGTTATTTCCTAGATAATGGAGGGATTATAGTCGTAAATCAATTATAATGAAATTTTTATATGTCAGAACTACAATTATGACTCCAACCTAAATTCATATTATAAATAAATGCACTGTACAGTATTCAGGATGTTTACCAAATGTTTTTATGGCAAACATTATCATTGTCTCTTCATAATTTAATAACAAAATGTATGTTAAGATGTAACTACTTAGCAAAGTTTATTTAATATGCTTAAAAGATAATGTCATATCCCTTTTATTATGTATTGATACATGTAAAGGGTTGTAGCAGTTTTATTTTGAGACCTTTCTATAGTAACAGAAGCCATCATTTTAATAAATTTGTCCAATGTAGAAATTCAGGGACAGTTCAAGACTTTACATAGGTATTAATTACATAAAGCATGCAAAAATAAAATCTTTTAACCAAGATTGAGCACAGAAAATAGCTCTGTATATTTCTGTGTACAAAGCAGTTTTATACCTCAAAGCAGTTATTTGTTAAGCCCACAAAGTGTGGCATTGGCAGCTTAGGGTTGGTTTAAGAACATAAGTGTTTTTTAACTATCAAAATCTTAAGTATCGAAATAGTTAATCTGATCTTTAAAGATTGTTTTATTTTTTTCTTTTTCAGTTCCAATCCCAGTGTGGAACTTCTAAACATCTTGTATTCGTGGACACGTTATTTCCTGCAAAATGAAGTCAGCATCTTTAAACCAGCGTTCGCGTGGTTCTGATTCATGTGCTGCGGTCCACGAAGCTTGAGATCTAAGTAGTCCAGGGTCTTCTGCGATGACAATATGACTAATAGTAAAGGAAGATCTGTTACTGATAAAACAAGTGGTGGTCCTAGGAGTGGAGGAGGTTTTGCAGACTGGACTTTAAGCTTAAATACAGTTCAATCCGATAAGTTTTTAAACTTACTGTTGAGTATGGTTCCAGTAATTTACCAGAAAAACCAGGAAGACAGGCACAAAAAGGCAAACGGCATCTGGCAAGATGCACGATCAGCTGCAGCACAGACTTTCAGTACTAGATCTGAGCAACACATGAGTATCACAGTTTCTCAGAGCCGTCCTTCCACGGCAATAGCGAGCACGCCCCGTCAGGTGGTAGCCAAAGGTATGACGACTATGCCAACTACAATTACTGTGATGGGAGGGAGACTTCAGAAACCACGGCCATGTTACAGGATGAAGATGTATCTAGTGATGGGGACGAAGACGCCCCTGTGGAGGCAAACCACAAATTACCGAAGGAATCCAGCGGTGTCATGGCGCTGCAAATACTTGTGCCGTTTCTACTAGCTGGTTTTGGAACGGTTTCAGCTGGCATGGTTTTGGATGTAGTCCAGGTAGGTTTTCATCCTTAACTTCATTGCCTTTGGTGTTTAAAATGCTTTATTTACGTAGGTTACTAATCTCTGATATTTACTTTAGATTTAATTTGTCCCTTAGTAAAATGAATTGATGCTGACTCTGATGTCGAGAATCTGCTGTTTCTAGGTGTTTTTCCGATAGAAGTTCTAAGAGAATAGTCTCATTATGATCATAAAGGAACTCTTCATAGAAAAGTATTAAATAGTAAAGTAACCCCCAAATGGGTAACTTAGTGAAATGAAAAACTTAATAAATGTTATATTTAAATAGTTATTTTTAAATAAAAATTTATACATGTTAAAATGATTTTGAACAATATATAATGTAAATAAAAGGTAAAAAGCATTCCCTGTTCTTCCTCTTCAAACCAAAATGCTCTTTCCCTTTATAGATATTTAAATTTAGTGTATGTCAAAGGTTACCATCATTAAGAGTTTGTTGTGTATACTTGCCAGCTTTTTTCTGTGCTTACATATATACATATGTATAGTTTTTCAAAAATAAAAATAGATGGTATATATATTTTTATGCAACTTATATTTATAGCTTAGTAATACATCTTAGTCATCTTTCTAAATTAGTAACAAAGATATTCTGCACTTAAGAATGAGTGCTAGGTAATTCATTGTACGTATATATGAAAATTTACTTATTCATTCTCCCATGCTGGTGCTATAATAAATATCCTTATAAATATATATTTATACACTTTTACTAATGTTTTCATAGGATGGATTTTAAAAATGGATTGCTGGGTATTAGGGTAGGTGTATGTGTTTACATTTTAGAGATAATTTATATATAATTTTAGATAAAATTATAGTTACTGTCAAGTTGCCTTTCAAAAAGTTTGTACCAATTTATACTCCTACATTAGTATATAAGTACTTTTATTTTTCTATGCCCTTATCAACATTGGATATTCTTGATCTTTTTCATTTTTGCCAATTGATAGGAAAATGTTACATTTTAATTAACATTCTTTATTATTGTTTAGCATCTTTTCATATATTTATTGGCCCTTCTTATTTTTTCTGTGAATATTTCTTATATGAATTACTTTTATATATCTTTTACCTGTAATGTATATGCTACTTATTGATTTTTATCTCTTAAGGTGAGTATAGTTATAAAATCCCTATCATATAATTATCTTTCTAAAGTAGTAAATTGTTAAAATGTGGCATTCTGTTGCTATCAGTTTTTATTCATCAATCAGAGAAAGATTGGCTCTGGGAGTGTTAGATAGGTTACCTTGTAATGCCCTCTTGTCTTTCTGTTCTTTACCCCTTAAAAGAAATCTCAGGTCATTTGTGACTCTAATGTACTTTTCAACAGGTTAACATTTTTATCTAAATGGAAAACGTGCATAATAAGAAACTTAATTTTTCCACCATCGAATGATGAAAAAAGTATGAAAAGAACTATGTTAAGGAGTACATTGAATTTTTGAGTAAACTGAAGTATTAAAGGGAGATGAAATCTTCCTGTTCACTTGAAATATAATTTTCAAGTTATTATGATAGTATTGCAGTTGCCAAAATTAATAAATGGTTTTGGTTGACCTTTTTTAAAAAAAATCATTTAGAAGAAACATTGAACATTTAGCTATAGAATGATAACATCTGTAGGAATAATATGTTAGCATATAAATTATTAGGCAGAATATTTACATAGCTCATTAAGTACATTCCTCTGGTGTAATATTTACTTATTTCTTGATTCTAGTTGAGAGACCATCACATATATAATTGGAAAAAGTTCTGTTTATGATTTTATGAAATTTAATACTTCTAGCCTTAAGGACTTTATAATGTTAAACTTTAGTGTTAAAAATCATAAAAACGTGTTTTGAAAGATTTAACTTGAATGTACTTTAAAAAATGTTTAAATTGTGAAACGTATCACATGTACAGTGTAAAAACCAAAAATGTACAATTCAGTGAGTTTTCATGACACAAATAACCATGTACCTTTCAACCAGGTCAAGAAGTAGAATTTCACGAGTACTTCATTAGTCTACCTTGTGCTCCCTTCCAACTGCTACCCTCTCCCCCATCACCAAAGATAACCTGATTTTATGACCTGTCTCTATAAGCGTGCTTCATTAAACACCATCATTGATTTTACTTAATTCTTTTTGAAACATTGTACAGGGAAGTATAGAGTATATATTACTTTGAGTCTGGCTTTTGCTCAATGTTATGTAAGTTTTATGAAACCGTAGTTCATTTATTTTTATTGCAGTATTGTAATCCAATGTATGAATTTATCCATTCTACTATTGATGGACATTGAGGTGAATGGTATTTCTGGACTCTTGGTGCACATGTACATGCATTTCTGTTGGTATATATGTAGAAATGGAATTTCTGGGTCTGAAGATATATAGATATTTAAATTTAGTATATGCAAATGGTTTTCCAAAGTGGTTGTACCAAATTACAGACTAATTACCAGTGTATAAGAGGTCCCAATGCTCTGTTTTCTTATTTATAGAAGCTCTTGGCAGTCTTTAATTTTATAAATAAATTCTGGCATATGTAGGGTGGGATCTTATTGTGGTTTTAATAGGGGGTTCCCTGATGACTAATGATGTTTGCTGACCATTAGGATGTTACTCGTAAGTTTCTTTGCTCATTTTTCCTTTTGACTTGTTTGTCTTCTTATTGATTTGTAGGAGTTATTTGTATATTCTGGATATAAGCCCTTTAGTTATAGATATGTATTACAAATATCTTTTATCCTCTGTGGATTGCCTTTTCACTGTCTCAGTGGTGTGTTTAGATGTACCGAAGTTCTTAATTTTGATATAGTCTCCTTTTTTCTGTGTTTCCATGGTTTGCGCTTTTTGTCTCCTGTTTAAGAAATCTTTTCATACCTTTTGGTAATTAAAATTTTTTTTATATTAACTTCTCGAGCTTTTGCTCTTTTTGCTTTTTATATTTAGATCATTCCCTCCTTGGAACGATTTTTGTAGAGTTATGTTTTTCTCTTTTATATGGATTTCCGTTGCGTCTGCTCTGTTGTATAGTGCCCATATATGTAGAAGTCTGTTTCCGAGCTCTCTGTTCTGTTCCTTTAGTGTATTTACGTATCTTGGCATGAATGCCACACTGTTTTAATTATCTAGTTTACAGGTCTTGGTATCTAGTAGAGACTGTTCTCTCCTTATTCTTTTTGCTCAAGAGTGTTTTGGTGATTCTTTTCCCTTGATTCTTTTCCCTTAGCGTTTCCATGTATGTTTTAGTACAAAAGCTTGTCAATTTTACAAAAATGGGATGTGGTTTTATAGTATAATGGTTAACACGTCTACTTTACATGCAGAAGGTCCTGGGTTTGTGCCCCAGTGGAGCCATAGTCCATGGTCTATGGCCATGCCACCCTGAACAAGCCCAATGTCTGATCTGGGAAGCTAAGCAGGGTCGGGCCTGGTTGGTACTTAGATGGGAGACAACCTAGCAAGACCAGGTGCTGTAGGCTTTAAAAGAAAATGTTCACAAAACTATTCCTGCAGTTGTGATTCAGTTTGCATTGGATCTAGAGATAATTAGGGGGAGAATTGACTCTTTACAAAGTTGAGTCTTTCAATACATAAACATGGAATAGCCCTCCATATATTTAGGTCATCTTTAATTCCTCACATTGATATTTTATAGTTTCTGAACAAAGGTCTTTTATATTTTTTTGTTAGATTCATTTATAGTTATTTGATACTATAGTAAGTGATACAGTTTTTAAAAAAATTTTGTTTGTCACAGGTCTACATAGAGTGTGTGTGTGTGTGTTGATCTTGTATCTAGCAACTTGCTAAAATCACTCATTAATGTTAATAATTTATCTGTAAATTCTTTTGGAATTCTTCATTATAACCATATTATCTATGAATGACAGTTTTTCTTTTTAAACCTTACACATTTTGATTCTTTTTTTTTTTTTTTTTTTTTTTTTTTTTTTTCTGTTCTTACTGGCTAGGGCTTCCAAAGCATGATATAGTAGAAGTGGTGAGAGCAAGCAATCTTGTCTTATTGCAGAACTCAAAGAGTAAGCTTTCAACAGTTCATCATGAAGTATAAGTTTTGGCATAGAGTTTTATAATATTCTTTATCAGATTAAGGAAGGTTTCATTTTTTAGTTTGTGAAGGTTTATTTTTTAAAGAATAATGACTACATGTTGAATCTTATCAAATGATTTTTTTTGTACTTATTCTGCAATAAGATTATATGATTTTTCTCCATTATTTGTTGCTATGTTGAATAAGTTTGATTACACCAACTTTACGTTTCTGGGATAAATATGACTTGGTCATGATTTATTGTCCATTTTGTAAAATTCTGATTAAGTTTGTTAATATGTTGTTTAAAACTTTTGCATCTGTATTCATATATAAGGTTAGCTTTTAATTATCCTCATAATGTCATTGGCAGATTTCACATTAAGGCAGTGTTAGTTTCATAAATGAATTTGAAAATATTCTCTTTTTTCCCCCTCCTGTTTTTGTTAAGTTTTATGCAACTCTCTCATTTCTTCCTTAAATATTTGGTATAATTTCCTGATGAAGGCATCTGGGCCTGCAGTGTTCTTTGTGGGAATGTTTTAAATTACAGTTCGAGGTTCTTTAAAAGTCACAGGACTAATCTAATTTTCTCTATCTTTTTGTGTTAGTTTTGGTAACTTTTTATTTATTTATTTTTTATTTTTAACCATTACATCTCTAGCAGCGTATCTATCAGTGTATTGAATTCAGTGCTCCATAAATATTTGTTGAATAAATGTTGAGCAGTTGTAATTTATTGATGATTTGCTATAGGCCAGGCACTGTACTAAGCCCTTTACATACATTATCTGATTTTAATCTTTACAAGAAAACTGTAGAGAAGTTATTGTGTTTGTTTTATGAGACAGAACATTTTATGTTATTAAGTGATAGAGCTGGGGCTTGTGTCTTGGTCTAACTTGAATGTCCGTCTTAACCACTATACGGTATATAACTTTAATGCACGTGAAAGCATTCGTAATCTTCTAAGGGCTCCTCACCTGTAAAGTGATAGAGTTCAGGGACAGCTTTAAGTAACCAAAAAAGGTAAAGTTTGTCTTTGGTGCT
The DNA here is from genome assembly GCA_003508835.1 of Eonycteris spelaea. NCBI lineage: Eukaryota > Metazoa > Chordata > Mammalia > Chiroptera > Pteropodidae > Eonycteris > Eonycteris spelaea. Next base: position 6,425,164 of record PUFA01000023.1, read on the forward strand.
ATCTTAGTCTGCTTGGACTGCTGTAACAATTCCACAGCCTGGGTGGTTTAAACAACAGACATTTATTCTCGCAGTTCTGGAGGCTGGGAAGTCCAAGAGCAAGGTGGCAGCCTATTCAGTTCCTGGTGGGAGCTCTCTTCCTGGCTCGCAGATGGCTGCCGTCTTCCTATGTCCACACATAGTAGAGAGAAAAAGCTCTGATGCCTTTAACTCTTCTTAGAAGGGTACCAGCCTGTAGGTTAGGGCCCCACCCTTATGACCTCAGTCAACCTTTATCACCTACGCACAGGCCCTAAATTCAAATACAGTCACATTGGAGGTCAGGGCTTCAACATATAACTTACTGATTGGGACACAATTCAGTCCATAGCAGGTTCTGTTTTCTGTGCTTCCTCAGCTGGATCAAGTTCAGGATAAGGAATTAAATGACCATTAGTGTTTAAGGTAGCGCCCTAATAATATGCGATAGATGGCGGATTAGGGTAGATTGGCCATTATCTTCCTTCCATTTAACGGGACATTGAATCCCTGTTTTATGTAACACCTGGTCTAGTCCTGCCTTTCTGCTTTCTACTTGTATTCTTTAATTATCAATTATTTTGGAGTTGTCAGTTGATGTTCGCTGAGAAAATTTGCCAAAATTATACGTTTCGCTTTGAAGTAATAATCTAAAGATTGAGTTTTATAGATATTTCCTCACTTTACAAATGAGGAAATTGATTGAGGCTCAGAGAGCTCACCCAGCTAGCAACTATAGGGTAGGAATTCAAATTTAGAATTTTTACTTCAAGGTCTATGCCTTTTTGTAGTAGGGGGAAATATAAATGCATAGATGTAACTGTAGTATATAGCTGAATATTTATGTACCTTTAGAGGTAAAAAGTGAATGCTATAGGAACTCCATAGTGGTATCAAAAAGACCTACAGGGACATTGAATGGCAGCTTTTACATTTTCAAGTTTACACAAAAGAGTAAGCTTTTGGCCCAACCTAAACTACCTTGTGTCCTTGTGCTTTATAATATCCTTTTATGCGCTGTGGGCCCCAGACTAAAGAATTTAGTAAATGCAAGTAAAGCACTGTTTACAGTACCTGGGAGATAAATGTTCAATAAATGGTGTAATGCTAACAAGTATTATTTATCGAATGTTCTTTGTCAGTAAATAGCATGAATTACCTCATTTGATGTTTACGAGAACTCTGAGATAGACAGACCATGTTATTTCTATTTTATACATGAAGCTTGGAGATTAAATGGTTTGCTTAAGATCACACAACTGATCAGTGGCTGAATTAAACCAAGTTTGCTGACTCCCAATTCATGTTTTTAACTACTGTACTATCCCCTTCTTTATAGAGAACATATCTTTGGATCACCTTCTATTAATCAGAACTCTTCTAAGAAATTGAAACCCATATAACCAGTTAATTTAAGCAAATAATAATAATAATAATAATAATAATGTCTTTTGTAACTGGGAAGAACAGGCATGCAGCCTGCCTCAGATATTACTGGGTCAGGGATTTAATTTAACAACTACTTTCTCTCTATCCATCTTTCACTTCAACTTCCATTTTGTTTGTTGCCTTCATTCTCTCCTAATGCGTATAGAGGCTGACAGTTGTGGGGTCAGATCCTTTTAGTTTGTTTTACAAAGGGAAAGAATGAGCTATTCTTTGTCTTCTATTTGGGAAATTCTAGGAGAGAACTGTGCAGTGGGCTTGCTTGGGACCAATCAATGTGACTAGGGAGACCCAGTAATGTAATTAGCCCAACTTGAGTTACATTTCTCTCCCTGGAGAGGCAGATGGGTACTCAGATCAGCAATTTCACCAGAACCTCAGGAAAAAAAGAAGGAATTTAACTGCTTCTCAAAAGAGAGGGAGTGGATATTGTTACAAGGGAAACGGAGATGGAAAGGTGTGCAGAGGAGGCAAGAACAGCACCTAGAGAACGGGGACTGCTCACGTACAGGTCTAGGTCCCTCCATTGTTTTCTTTGTATCTGAACCATTGGTCCCTAATGTGGGCTCCCTGAACCAACAGCATCAGCATCCTCTGGGAACTTATTAGATGCACAAATTCAGGCTCCAGCCTAGCTTGTCTGCATCAAAAACCCTTGGTGGGGGCCGTCATCTGTTTTTACAGATGGTGGTTTTGATGTGGACTAACATTTGAGAGCTACTGATCTAAACTAATTCAAGTTCTTTTCCTCCTAGCAAGTGGCATTGGCTGGGGAAGATAGGCCACATAGTCTTTGGTCCCACCGAAGTAGGGTCCAGTCCAAAAAACCAGCCGAATGCATTACGCAGAGCAGATATTCAGTCATTCCTTGTTAAATGAATGAATGAAATAAAGTGAACTCTACCTCTGTTATAAAGATGCCTGAATTTTGATAAAGTTTGATTATCAGAATTGGAAACATCCTTAGAAATTACCTAGTCCAAGCTCCATGCCTTTTCTTCCCTCACTAAAAATGAGCAAGGAGTTTAAAATGATTTGCCCTAGAATATACAGCTGGTAAATGGCAGAGCCCTGTCTTGTGGATAAGTCCTGTTTTCTGTATAACATGCTCTATGCATTATCTCAGATTGCCCGTGGACTTAATCTATTATGAGATTCTGTAAAATGAGGTTTGTGTTAGTCACCCATCCATCTAAGAGAAATATAAGTAAACAGAACTGATACCATCGGAACTTCCAGTAATTTCTAGGCAAATGTGTACTTATCATTAGAATATTATTGAAAGCTGATGCCTGCAAAACTCTGAGATTCTGTTGTATTTTGGGAAGACTCCACTGTGGATGCAGTGTCTGTCTCAAAATTCAGATGGACTGATGCAATACCTGGGTTATATTTCTAACCCTAGGATTCCAAGTAGGGCTGTTTTTCTGACGTAGAAAGTAGAGGAGTCAGAGAGGAAAGGGGTGCTTTGTTGAAGTTTTGTGGAGATATATTGGTGTTTTAAAACTGCAAAGAGAAGGTATGAGGCATGTATTAACGTTAGGCTAATTAAAAAAAATTATTTATTTAAATTAGTTTCAAGTATACAGTACATTGGTTAGACATCTATAATTGTTCATAAAACAATCCCCCCAATTGCTCCCTCCCTCCCCTGGCCCTCCGCTTAGCCATCATATTAATGCTGACTGCCTTCCCTCTGCCATGCTCCTTATGCCCAAGTATCAACTACTAATTTGTACTTCAACATTAGGCTAATTTTTGTTACCAGTTTCTCAATTCACAAATCTAGGATGGCATCACCATGTTTGTCCCTCCGTGTAAAGTATAGGTATAGTTTCAGATTTTATAATAAATATAAATTACTTTTTTTTTTAATCATAGCTGTAATGCTAGGAAGGAGCCAGCACTCCCTCTGATATGATGGTTATGGTTTTTATTTAATAAATAATACATGGACTTCTACTTCCAGGAAGCTATAGTAGATGTACTTTTTCCTATCCTTCTGAGTAAGCACAAACCCCCTGGAAACTTTATATAAAATAAACATAAGAAGACTCTGAAAGGAGAAAAGAAGAAAGCAGGCTGGCTAGGCCCCTTCAGACTAAATAACAAAACAGTGGTGAGTTCCCTGGGCTTTCTTTCACATCATATGTACCAGGTTTGGTGCTAAAGAAGCCAGCAACCTAGAAATGTCAATAGATATAGATAAAACAAACCAACAAAATCAAAACAAAACCAACAAGCAACAATGATGACAAGAGCCTACTCTCTGTATGTAGGAAAGGAGCAACCTAACAAGACAGAAAACTTTTAGACAATAACTATTCTATCTCAAGAGGCTGGAATGAACAACATAGTTGAACCTGGAGGGTATTTTGCGCAGTGAAATATGCCAGATAGAGAAAGACAAATATTACGTGCTACCATTATATGTGGAAACTTAAAAAAAAAGTCAAACTCAGAAACAGAGAGTAGAACAGTAGTTGCTAGGGACTCGGGTGTGGGGGAAATGGGGAGAGGTTGGTAAAAGGGTACAGGTCTTCACCTATAAGATGAATAAATTCTGAAGATATAATGTATAGCATGGTGACGATAGCTGATAATATGGTATTGTATATTTGATATTTGATACTTGATAGGAGTAGATCTTAAGCATTCTCACACAAAAAGGTGACTGTATGAGGTGATGGATATGTTAATTAACTTGATGGTGGGAATCCTTTTACAGTGTGTGTGTATATATATATATATATAAATATGGTTTTACACTTTAAATGTATTACAATTTTATTTGTCAGTTATGCCTCAATAAAGCTTAGGGGGAAAAGCTATAGAGACGTGTCCCAGTACTTCATCCAGAGTGGTACCAGAGAAGGGCAAGTAGAGTGACAGGACTTTTTATCCTGTCAGCTGATAATGAGAGGCCCTAATAGAACTGAAAGAGAAATCGAAAAAATCCACATTTATAGTTAGAGACTTCAACACTCTATCAGTAAGTGATAGAACAGCTAGATAGGAAATCAGCAAGGATGTAGAAATACTGAATAACATTATTAACTAAAAGATCTAATTGACATTTATAGAATACTCTACTCCAAAACAGCAGAATTGAAGTGAGGTTTATTCCAGGGAAACAAGTCTAGTTGAGTGTTTGAAAATCAGTGTTATTCATCATATTAAAAGGCTAAGGAATAAAACCACATGATCATATCAACTGACACAGAAAAAGCATTTGACAAGCTCTCATTGGTCCTTTACCAAGACAGATCATATTCTGGGCCATCAAATAAACCTCAATGAATCTAACTTAACTGAAATCATTCGAAGTATTTTCTATGACAACAATGTAACTAACTAGAGATCATAACAGAAAAATAACAGGAAAATTTCCAAACACTTGGAAACAAACCAACATACTTCTAAATAATCTGTGAGTAAAAGTAGTCGTCTCAGGACAAATTTTAAGAACATTGACCTGAATGAAAATGAAGATATTAAAATTTGTGAGTCACAGGTAAAGCAGTACAGATAATGGAAATTTATAGAACTAAATGTATACATTTGAATAAGGAGAAATCGCAAATCGATCATCTAAGCTCTTGTCTCAAACTTAGAAAAAGCTGAGCAAAATAAACCCAAATCAAGCAGTAGAAAGGAAATAGTAAAACTAAAAGCAAAAATCAATGAAACTGAAAGCAGGAAAACAATAGAGAAAATCAATAAAAATAGCTGGTTCATTGAAAAGATTAATAAAACTGACAATTTATAGCAAACTGGTAATGAAGAAAAAAGAGAAGATGTAAATTACCAATTTCCAAAAGAAACAGGATGTCACTACAGATCATGTAAATAAAGGAGTACTATAAAATCTCCACATACATAAATTTGCAACTTAAAGTTGTATAAAAATACAACCACCACAATTCACCCAAAATCAAATGGATAATTTGAATAGCTCTATTCCTTTAAGGAAATTGAATTAATAATTTTAAAAACTCTTCCAAAAGAAATTTTTAGACATAGATAGTTTCACCTGAAAATTCTACCAAATGTTTAAAGCAGAATTAACACACAAGCTCTTCTGGAAGGTGGAAAGGAACACTGCCCAATTCATTTTAAGAAGCTAGTGTTACCCAGATACCAAAACTAAAGACAATACAATTAAAAAAAAAAAAGATGCAGACCAATATCTCTCTTGAATAGAGACAGAAAAATCCTTAACAAAACATTGACAAATAGAATTCAGCAATATATAAAACAAATTATACATCGTGAACAATTAAGGTTTATTCCGGAGATGCAAGTCTGGTTCAATATTTGAAAATCAATGTAATTCACCATAATAACAAGCTAAAGAAGAAAATAACATGATTATATCCCACCGATGCAGAAACAGTTTTTGACAAAATGCAATACCCATTCATGATGAAAACTCTCACACAAATAGGAATAGAGCAGAACTTCCTCAACCCTATATGTAATGGGGAAATACTGAATGCTTTTCCCTTCATTTCATGTACAAGGCAAGGATGTCGGCACCCATACCTTTATTCAAGATAGTGTAATAAGGCAAGAAAGGTAAATATAAAGGATACAGATCAGAAAGGAAGAAATCAAACTATCTCTATTTGCAGATGATGTGTCTTCTTAGAAAATCCCAAGGAATCTACAAAAAAAAAAAAAAACCTCCTAGGACTGATAAAGGAGTCCACTGAGGTTGCAGGATACACAGTATACACAAAAATAAATTCTATTTCTATACACTAATAACGAACATGTGGACATTGAAATTAAAGATACAATAACATTTCCTAAAAAAAAGTTCAGATGTAATCTAATAAAACGTGTACACGATTTGTATGCTGAAAGCTATAAAACACTGATTAGCGTAATAAAAGAATATCTAAAGAAATGGAGAGAGTATTATTAATGTCTTGGAAGACTCAACATAATAAAGATATCAGTTTTCCACATATTGATATATGGGTTTAACAGAACTTTCTAAATCTCAGCAAGATTTTTTATACATATAATAATATTGTAAGATCTATATGCAAAGGGACAGAGAACAGCCTTATACTTTTGCAAAAGTGGGAGGGATAAATCTACTTGATTTCTAGCTTATTAAAATGGCTACAGTAATCAAGACTGTGTATTATTGGCAGAGGGGGGACACAGATCAATGCAACAGAACAGACAACCAAAGATAGACTCATACATATACAGCCAATGAAGTTTTGACAGTTAAGTTTTGCAAAAGGAATTCATTGTAGAAAAAACAGCTCTTTCAGCAAATGGTGCTGGAGCAATTAGACATCCACAGACAAAAAAATAAACCTTAGCCTGTGTCACACTTTAGGGAAAAATAAACTCAACATCGATTACACTTTTTAATACAACATGTGAAACTATGAAACTTGTAGAAAAACATAGAAAATCTTCATGATCTAGCGCAAGGCAAAAATTTCTCAGACGACACCAAAAGCATGATCCATACTGGATAAATGGGACTTCATCAAATAAAATTTTTTTTCCGTGAATGACCTTGTTAAAAGGATGAAAAGCCAAACTACAGAACGGAAGAAAATGTTTGCAAACCACATATCTGACAAAACTAGAATATATAATGAACTCTCAAAACTTCAGCAGTTAAAAAAATTAGAAAATTGGCAAAAAACGTAAAGAGGCATTTCACCGAAGAGTGTGACAAGTAAACATGAAAAAAGGTTCAGTATTTTTAACCATTAGAGAAATGCACATGAGAGCCACAGTGAGATATCACTATACACCTATCAGAATGGTTATAATAAAAAGTGATAATAGCAAATGCTGTTGAGCATGTGTAGAAATAGTGCTGCTTATACATCGCTGGTAGGAATTTAAAATGGTACATCCACTCTGAAAAACACTGTTTTCTAAAAAAAACAAACTAAAAAACTAAAAACGGAACACCACCTATCAAGTATAACCTAACAGGTGTATCCTAGAGAATGAAGACTTATGTTCATAAAAATCCTGGACACAATGTTGATAGCTGCTTCATTCCTAATAGCCAAGAACCGGAGAGACCCAGCTGTCCTTCAGCAGGTGAATGGTTGAGTTAGGTAAATCCACGTGATAGGGTACTACTCAGCACCAACAAGGAACAAACTGTTGATACATGCAACCTAGATGAATCTCCAGAGAATTATGCCAGTGAAAAAAGCCAATCATCTCAAAAGGTGATATGTATTGCTTTATTTCTATTACATACCTGAATGGATCAGATTGTAGAAGGGAGAAAAGATCAGTGGTTGCCAGGGATTGCAGAGGGGTTTGAGGAGTGAAGAGAAGTGGATGTGGCTATAAAAAGGCCACAGGAGGGGTCCTTGTGGTGATGGCAATGTTCTATGTCTTGACTGTATCAGTGTCAGTCTCCTCTTTGTGATATTGTCCTGTGGTTTTGCAAGATGTTACCATTGGTGGAAACTGGGTAAAGGGGAATGGGATCCCTCTCTTTTATTTTTTTTTATAACTGCATGGGAATCTACAGTTATTTCAAAATGTTTAGTGAAAAAAGTAATATATATGTACCTAGTAGAGCATATTTAAGCGGTGTGAAAGAAGATGTAATGGGGAAGGAGGTCGCTCTCCTCTTGGACGTGCTCTTCCCCTGTGCCCTTAGAGGGTGCCGTGACTGTCTTGTCTGCGTCTCCTCCAGGCGACGTTAAATGCATGTACACGTATGTGTGTAAAAAATGCACACAAAACGCCCTACACTGCTTCTCTTCACCTTGCTGCTCTTAATTTGTCGTGGAGCTTCTATTTCCCAGGAGAAAATCCTACACAGATTTCCCAAATGGTTCTCTAGTTATGTAAGGCCCCACGGCAAGGCTGTAGCAGTATTTTTTTTATGAAGTTACCTCGTGAAGGGGATTGAAATGGCCTCAGGTGTTTCGCTATCATGAACAATGATGAGGAAAACTCATTATATGTATGTATGTGTTTGAACTCATGTTCAGGTTTATTTGAAGGATAAATTCCTGGAAGTAGAGTCTTGAGTTGACAATTGCATGCATTTCATTTACATTTGACAGATACTGCCAAAGTCCCCCCAAGAAGTTAAACCTTTCCACTCTTACCAGTAGAGCGGTAGCCTGTTTCCTTATACTTTTATCAACAGTTTATCTAACTTTTTAATCCTTACCAATCTCACAGATGAAAGTTTATCACCTTTTAATTTGCATGTTTGTAGTTTTGAATGAGGTTGGTCATTTTATCATGTCTAAAAGTGAATGGGTTTAGTTTTCTAAACTCATGAGAAACAAGACCTCCAAATTTGAGATATGTATGTTTCTTAAAGAATAAACTTCTTTTACCAATTAGATTTTTAAAAACCTTTTCTGTTTATTTTTAAGTTAGGACTCTATGGACATGTTCCTCAACTTACTTTGTTACTCTTGCTTTTAAAAGTTTTGTTTTTGTTCTCCTTTTGGACATTAATAGATTTTTAGATTTCAAGTCAAGTACATATATAAGCAGTCTGACATTACATTTGATGTGTGGTTACTTGGCCAGGATTCTGAGTATTGACTGAAGCCCCAAATTTGGTAAGAGTAGAAGTTGATTTTCTGTGAGGTAGGTTCTTGTGGAGAAGTTTAGCAGTTCATAATAATCTGCACAGCCTCGCAGAACATGTCTAGACCACAGCAAAATTTGTAAGCAGGTGAAATCTTTTTTTGGCACTAACTGCTATAGCATCCCCTTTTCGGACTTTTTTTTTCTTTTTCTTTTTCTTTTTTTTCTTTTTTCTTTTTTTTTTTCTTTTGCATTACTTCCTCCTGACAAGGAAAATTAACTGATAATATGTCTTGGTGTTGTAGTTAATAAACATTCAATATTGTTATTCATTACTGTGTACAGGTGCGGTCCTGGGTACAACCGTGTGAGCAAGGTACAATTATGTCCGTACTTTAGACGAAAAGTAGAGTTTTGCCCAAGTCACCAGTAAAAGTAGTAGAAGCAGAATTTCAGCTAAAGTAATGTGACGCCAGAGTCCTTCGCTTTGACTATCGTGGTGCAGGGCTTCTCGCTATTATCACATTTCCCAGTCTGGGTGTCTGGACAGTCCAGGGTTGCTGTGGGGTATTTTCAATTTTTGAGGGAAACACAATGAATGATCTTTTGGATGCTCTACAGACTAGTGGCTCAAGGTGGTTCAACAATGCAACATTAAATCACACTCCATTTCTCTTGATAATATATTTTTGCAAAGCTCGTTTTCAGTGGTGCTGTGAAAAAAAGCGAGTGTTATACGCAATTAACGTAGAACAAGAAATGAAGGTGCAGTCTCCTGTCCCAAGGCTTGACAAGTTGTGCAGTGCCCAATAGTTGCACACATCTCATTAGAAAGGAATTGTGGTTACGTGATGTGAATTATTTTTTCTTTCACTTTACTTGTATTATTTCTTAAAATGGCTACTAAATTGTTAAATAGTTATTAAGTTGTTTGGACCTGGCTACTTAATAAATAGGACTGTTAAGTATTTATTCTTTTTGGCTTAGGGGTGCCATGAAAACATGTCTGAGACTCTACGGTTGCTGTAAACTGAGAAAGTAAAAGTATACCTTGTGGATATAGTGGAAAATATGTAGAGTTTATTTGGCATGAGATAGGAAGTCAATAATTAATAGTTATTATTGTTATATCAAAGCTAAGAATTTCACAGTAATTCTCATGAGAGGATTTGATTTGAATTAAATTTGAAATGGCTGGAAGTAACCCCAAGCAGTGCATGCCAACAAATCTGAAATGTGATGGCATGTGACCGATAGAGAGATCTGGGTATTATTCTGGTGTTTCGAAAATTAACTTATATAGGTAAGTGTCTTAAACTTACGACCTAGTAAAATAAATACTTGAATTATGTCTGATCTGATAAACATAATCCATATGTCATAGGTTTGTTGTGAAGATTAAATGTATAAGCCTAAAGAACAGTGCCTGGCACATAACGAGAAGTCAATGAATGCTTAATATTATTAATATTGATTATTATCCGTTGTTATTCATCTTCATCACCATCATCACCATGACCACCACCATCATCTCTATTGGATGCATATCCCACCAGCATAGCAGAATTCTTAACTCATTGTGGCATATGGACAAAAAAAATACATGTTTCATTTAGACAAATCAAAGATCTGGGATGCTGCTGGATGCCCAGGGCTTTCTTAGCCCCATCTTTTAGTGGCTTGATCCTGGATGGATTCCCTTGCAAATCCTTTGAACCAGGATTTTACCTAAGACTGAACTGATAAATATTTCCTAAACCCTCGTTAGGCCCTAGTTCTATACCTATTTGGAGCAACCACTAGGGAAACTTTGGGGACAAATTGATTTTTCTTGCATTTATCTGATGGATTTAAATTTTGCTTTTCTCACCTGTCTTGGTACTAATGATGACTTTGTCCTTGATTATTTTTTGGCATAAATTAACATGCTTAGTCCATAAAGTTTCTTACTGGTATAATCACCTTATAATAGCATTCGTAAAATAGCACTTTTCATTATTAAGTCATTTGTATGACTTTTCGGTTCATAAAGTACGTTAATAGTTGTTATTTTCATTATCATGGTATTTCCCCAAGATCTAGACAGGGCTGATAGTATCTTAGTTTCATGGATGAAGAAATTGAGACCATACAGAAAAGGAAGAAATTGAGTGACTCATCCAGGAACATGCAGCTATATTATAAAAGATCCATGCCTAGAATCACAAATTTTCTAATTTCCAATTTAGTGCTTTTTTTATGATCCTGTGCTCACAACCTAAAATTGGGACCAGAACATGGATGACTCAGAACTCCTGAGGTCAAATCTAGGTCCCATCTTTTGACCTTGAGGAAATCATTTAACTTCTCTGCATCTTTATGTCTTCATTTGTGAAATTAGGGAATAATATTACTATAATTTTTCTGTGGGGTTGTTGTAATTAGTGTTGGAACCAGGATTCAAACCCCCTCTATCTGGTTCTTGAGTCTGTGCTCTCAACCACTAATTACAATGATTCCTGCCATAAAGGGATAAAGTAAACTCTAAGTGTCTAAGATGTGTAGCAAGCTAGATATATTCGGGGATGTAGTGACTGTATCAGCTGTCACTCCCAACTCTAAGTGGATTTTCTAAAGTAACTCAAGGCTTGGAGCCCTGGAGATGGTGTTAAGCTAAAAGTTCACTGATTAAATGACCTGTGTCGTTCAAAATGTAAATGCAACATTAGAAAAAAGGCCGAGACTTTTTAGAAATGTCTTTATTCTAAAATATTTTTTTAAATGTGTCAGAAAATTCTATTTTTCTTTTCTTACAGCACTGGGAGGTGTTCAAAAAAGTAACTGAAGTTTTCATTTTAGTTCCTGCGCTACTTGGTCTCAAAGGGAACTTGGAAATGACGTTGGCATCTCGATTATCCACTGCAGTAAGTTTTTGCCTACCTCAAAGTATGTATATTACATATGCTGTTTCTATTAAGGGGAGCTTGTGTCAGGAAAAATTTTTTTCTTCTGTTTATCTGATAAATTTCTGGACCTCAGGGCTATGCTAAGTAGTTACGCCTGATGAGATACCCTGTGAGTTCCCTGGGTTGTCTAATCTGAGAATTATAGGCCCCCCCTGTATCCTGAGAATTATAGGCCCCTCTTTTACTCCAGGGCATCTGGCAATTATCATCAGTGCTTAAGACATGGGACAAGTCAGATATTGAGATTCTTTATGATTCAATGGTTGGTATTTAAACTTTGTGATGATAGAAGTAATACAAGCTTATTGTAAAAGCTGAAGAAAAGGGGGAAAAGTATAAAGAAGAAAATTTAAAGCTACTTCAAATTCTTTATCTACACATAATCACTATTAATATTTTGGTATAGATTGTTCTCTACTTGGATGGATAGCTATAATTATACATAGTTAGGTATATCATAATGTAGATATATACTATATGTTCTAAAAAAGAACTGGAATCATATATATTTTATAATCCATGATATCCATTTGAAAATCAGTATGTCATGATCATCTTTCCATATCAAATGTAGACATATACCATTATTTTATTGACTATGTACTTTTTTAGTATAAAATTCTACAACAGTTTAATCTTCCATCCATTTTTGGATATATAGGCTCTTTCTAGTGTTTTTCTATTATAAACAATGTAATGAATATTCTTATATATACAGTTTTGTGTTTTTATTTCTTTTGGGATTGTGATTCTAGGATTGTGATTACCATTTGGAAAACGATGCATACTTTTAAGCTTTGGTTACATATTGCTGAATAGTCATCCAGAAAGGTTAAACATTTTGAAAATATCTCCTCCACCAGCAGAGTTCTGAGTTAGTTTTAGAAGTCCCAAAAGACATTGTTTTCTCACTATCACATTCTTTGGGTTTTCACCATCGTGGGACCACGTATGGTTAAAACATGTAACTAGTCAGGTTCACTCTGATGAGCCATCTCCCCATGGAATGTTAGCCAAAAATTAACTAAGGGTATTACTGATACAGTGCTTGTAGTATAAGAGGTATTTTTTTTTTCTATTGCTCCTGCAAATGAATCCATCTATGACCTAGGGGAAAAGATTGTGTATCTAAAGGTAACCACTGGGAGGAAGCTGTGTTGTTGATGGAACATTCTCTCCTCCTTCTGCCCTCCCTCATTTCCCCCACCGGAAACTGTGAGTTCCCTAAGGTTTCTTGGATAAAGCACATGCTTGGAAAAGAAATGCATTAAATAAAATAAAGCCCTGTGGAACTTGTTAAGCCCCTTCCTTGTATAGAAAGGTCATGTAGCCATACTCTGCCCAGGACAATAATGAAATATTAGGTATTAATGAGCTCTCCTAATGTGCCAGGACTGTGCTTTACAAGGATGTCTTGTAATGAGCCAATGAAATAAGCACTATTACTCCTGTTGTACGGAGAAGGAGCTGAGGCTTAGAACGGTTGAGTAACTTTCCTAAGGACACAGGGCTAGTCCATAAGGGAATAAGCTACATTCCAGAACATTCTCTCTTACCTGCAGAGGATAACTGTGTCAGAATTTATAAAATTAGTAAATAACAGCAGTGACCAAAACTTAATCACCTCTTCCTCTACCTTGTAAAGGTGCTCGCCTACGTTCTTGGTCTTAGCGCCCGTACACAATGTTTTTGGTACTTGACATTTTAAAACGTTTGATAGTCATTATTTAAAAAATTATTATTTATGGGTATAATCCTGTTGCTTATCTCTGTAGTTAACTGGTGACCTAGAGATGATGTTTGGGGATATCAGCTAGTCATTAAGGTGGAGACAAACCTCATAGAGTAGAATTACTTTGCTAAGTTCACTTTAGTCTAGTCTGTAATTTGCATGTAATCATTGTAATTATTGAATATTAAAGGGAGAGGAGAATAATAGAAACTAGGCTCCTTGGGCTGGGGCATAAAAGTGTAAGATGATTCTGGAATATCTTGTGGGGCCAGAAAGTAAGGATGTGTTTAAAGAAAAAAAAAAAAAGATAGGACATGACAAAAGGATACACAGGTAACTTACTAACCAGATCTGGCACAATTTGAGCCACAAAATAAATGATAGTTACAGATAGTAACATGTGGCATAAAATAAGAATTCATAGTCTATAAATGATTAACGAGACGGGCAAGGTCTCTGCTGTCGTGGAGTTTACATAAATTATTTCAGATATTGGTCAAGACAATGAAGAAGATAAAACAGGTTCATGTGATGAAGGGTGATTCATGAGAGCTGTTCTATGTTAAGTGCTAAGTTGGAACCTGAATGATAAAGTGAGTTAACCCTATCAAAATCTGGGAAGAGACCATTCCAGGTTATTGTTGTATCTAATCCATGTCATGACATCAGTGTAATGATGTCATGTATATAAGCATTCTACAGATTCACTTCAACAGGTGGGCCTGGTCAGCGATACAAATGGTGGCCCATTAATGGAGGCCCACATAATATATGTCTACATAGTTTAAAATTATACAACAAACTTACAGATTAAAGGAAACATACCTGTCTTTCTACTTTGGCAGATAATATCCTTTTGAAGACCTGGAAGTCCAATGAATTCTTGGACTTCTTGGGTTCTGCTTTGGAACATGGTGTTGTGGAGAGAGCTAGTCCCTGGTCTGAGTCCTGCCCATCCTCCTTTCCCACCCTTGGCTCTATGTCGTGCACCTTGAAAGACCTCACACATAGCTCAGGCTCCATGTCCAAGCTCCTTCTATACCTCCAGTAAACAGCCACCTCTTGAGTACTCCTTGGGTTGGGCATGCACCATTGGTGGCAGAATCAGCCTTCAGGAGGACTGATTTCAAGATGAGGCCCTCGCATTGGCCTCCAGGCCATTTGGTCAGGAAAGTTTATGGTCCCAGGTATCTGGAGCACGACCTAGAAGAGGATGATGCACAGGCTCTGAGTGTCCACATTTCTCGGGCTCTATGTGCTCTTGACCTTGTGAGGTGGGGCATAGCTAAAGGAAGGCCAAAGTGGGGCCCTCTAAGCCACGGGTCTCAGAACTGTGATCCCTCTTAGTTGATTCTAGACTCCCGAATGAAAACTTCTTTTGGCCTAAGAAAAATTACATGACATAGAAGAGATTTCGAAGCTGCCAGATGATGTATTTCTGTAATATATTAAAACAAGATAAAGGCAAAGGGAATCAAATATATGGTATTAGAAGATTTAACTTTGGGTGGTGAACACACAATGCAATATACATAAGATGTATTATTGAATCTTATATTTGAAACCTATATAATTTTGTTAACCAGTGTCACCCCAATAAACTTAATTAAAAAAATAAAAATAAAACAAGGTAGAAGAGAAGTTATTTATTACAAAGAGTTGCTTCAACAAAATAGTCTTAATATTTTACTCTAAAGGTAACAATAATAGGACTTACTAATAACCAGTGGTTACTTGTGGAGAAAACAGTTTTTTTTTTACTGGAATTCTCTTAAATAGCCAGGTAGATGTAACTTGAAATGTACAAGTGTGTCTTAAATGACATCTTCTATTGAAACCCTATCATTCTGCTCTTGAGGAGATGCTGAAATGGGCATGGATGCAATAAAAGCTGAGAATAGATGGAAAATCTTTTGCATGTGTCTGTGTCTTGGAAGCCAGTTACATCTCTCTATTGTTATGCTTTTAAATTTAAGGTTTAAAAACAAAATTTTCTCAAGTTATCATGTGAAGCAGTAAGTATGTAAAAATATTAAAATGAAAGATCTGTGTTAGGGCAACAATCTTGGATTCACCCTAAAATATTTACAAAGCATCATCATCGAGCAATGTAATAGGAAATTATTTTAATGAAATTGCATCCTCACTATCAACCAAATCTTTAAACCCAGGAATTAAAGAGAAGTCTTTTATCTTACCAAATACTATATGAGAGGAAAGAATGCCTAATAATTTGGTAACACTTTCATTCTCAGCAGTATCTACTGACAAAACTAGCCCAAAGCAATCTCAGTTCTCTAATGACTGTGTTTGAAAGTGGGCATCTGTATAGTATTACAAAAATGAAGTATCATGACCGCAGGATCAAAGAAGCTCTCAGTGCTAAGAAATGATTCCTAAAAAGTTTAGTAATAAAATGGCAACACAATTTTTAAAATTTGAATAAGTTTTACATTTATTCTAGTATCCCAGAAGTTCATTATATAATGGTGACATTTGGTGTCACTGCTATTGATTTGAATGCTTGGCCATTCAGCATCCAACCGGAATGTGGGCCTAGTATACCTTTAGCTTTTGTCTTAAAAAACAGAACAAAAACTGTTCTGTAGTTTTACTGAGGTTTTCAGAGTTAGTGAAATTATATGCATGTGTTTCATCTGCTGTTTTTTTCCCAGGGATCTGCACTTGCATTATGTTTTAAGAACTGGTGGATCACCTAGGTAGAACCCAATTCAAGAGGCTTTTTGGAAAGAGGAGAAAGAAGAGGGTCTTGAAAAATAAAAGTGGCCACATTTAAGGGAGAAGAAGGTTTTTAGAATGAGAGTTAAAAGATGGCTTTAGTTTCATTTTGTTGGAAAATGAACTTTGTTCTGATAAATATAGTTAAGCATACAAGGATTGAAGCAACTTGATAACTTTGCCAGGAAAAACGAAAATTTTGGCTAGCTTACCTCAAAGAAAATATTTCTGAAGGCAACATTCTTGAGCATTATCCAGCATTTGTTTAGATTCAAATCATGCCAATCCAGTTTGAAATGGGTCATGATGTCGGGAATCTGGTTAAAAAAGAATAGGCCTGCAAGTTAAATTCTGTTTGGTATGATCACATAGTACCATTAAAACTGAATAAAGGTGAATTTATTCTTAATCTTTTTTATTTGAACTTTAGTTTTTTATTGTGGCACCTATATTTTATATTAGATATTTTCTTCAAACATCTGGTTATGTCTATTTGTCTATTCATGTTTAAGAGAGGGAAAGTCCAAAGCTCAGCACATGGGAGTGTCTAATCAGTCATGGTCTTCACTGATCTAGCTGAGCCTTTCTTTGAGGGGATAAGGCTGGAGTTGCTGCCTTCCATAGGTCAAGAACTGTGTCAGCACTGCTAGTGGGAGTGCAAATGGGTACAGCCACTATGGAAAACAGTATGGAGACTCCTCAGAAAACTAAGAATAGATCTACCATACGATCCAGCAATCCCTCTACTGGGTATTTACATCAAAGACTTAAAAAATCATGTCCATAAAGATATTTGCACACCAATGTTCATAGCAGCATTTTTCACAGTGGCCAGGACATGGAAGCAACCAAAGTGCCCTACGATAGATGATTGGCTAAAGAAACTGTGGCACATACATACAATAGAATATTACTCAGCCATAAGAAGAGATGAAATACTGCCATTTGCAACAACATGGATGGACCTTGAAATAATCATACTAAGTGAAATAAGCCAGACAGAAAAGGTTGAAAATCACATAATATCACTTATACGTGGGATATAAACCTAAAAGCAACAAATGAGCAGGATAAACAAACAGACTCATGGACATGGACCATCGGCTAGTGGTTACCAGAGGGTAGAGGGTGGGGGAGGAGCGGGGAGGTAGATGGGTAAAGGGCGTCAAATATAGGGGGTAGAGGGAGGGTGAAGTGGGTAAAGGGGATCAAATATATAGTAACTGAAGTAAACTGGACTTTGGGTTGGTAAACACCAATAGAATATATAGATGTTTATATTATCAAATGTATACCTGAAAATTATGTACTCGTATTAAACAATGTTACCCCGATAAACTTAATAAAAAAAACTGCGTCAGTGATTATAAAATATTGAGCCATAAACCGAAGGAATTAATCAGTTCTCTAAGCAATTAAAGTACCATACACTAGATGAATATGCCATATTACCATAGCTTGTTATCACAAGCTACATTTTAAGAACTGACGAATCACCTAAGTCGAACCCAGTTCAAGAGGCTTTTTGAATAGAGAGGAGAATAAAAAAGAGGTCTCAAAAACACAGAGTGTCCACATTTAAGGGAGAAGAAGGTTTCACATACCAGTTTGTTTACATTGATTGATTGATTCATTCATTCATTTATTTGTTTGTTTATTTATTTGTTTATTTATGAGACTATTTGAGATAGGGGTGGCCCAGGCAGCGCCAAGGGCCAGAGACGGACTGTCGTTGATGTGTTAGATCATTGGTTCTCAAGGTGTGGTTTTCTGATCAGCAGTATCAGCAGCTTGTTAGCAATGCAAATTCCCATCGCCCTCTAAAGCTATCGAATCAGAAACTGGGGGGTGTGGTTTAGCAATGTGTATTTTAACAGGCTCTCCAGACTGTTCTGATATACATCCAAATTTGAGAACCACTGTGTTCATTGAGCAGCGTGGAGGCCAATAGGGCTGGGACCAGGTCTTGGGGAGGGTTAGGGAGGGATAAATCACATGGGCTGAGATTACCTTAGAGCCATTGCAATGACTTCAGCTCTTGTGTGAAATGGAAAGCCATCGGAAGGCTTTGAGCAGAGGAATGATGTGAACTGATAGATATTTTTAACACATTATTTTGACTATTGTGTTGAGACAGGGCTTCGAAGGGCCAAGTTCTGAAGTAGCGTGACAAGTTGAGAGTATTGCAGTAATACAGGCCAGATATGACGTTGGCTTGGATCGGGGTAGTAGCGGTGAATGTAGCGAGACATAATTGGAGTTCAGAACCCTTTTTCAGAGAGAGACAACAGAATCGGCTGAAGGATTAGCTAAAATTAAAGACTGGGAGTAGTCACTTCAGATTTTCTCTGGATTCGAGAGGAGTAAAAGTAAACATATTAGTAGATGGGAAAGTAAGTCACTTATGGCGTCAAGCTATAGTAACATGCCGTATTCATCGAGTTTGTGGTATTTTAATTGCCGAGGGAATTGGACCTCCAGTTTGTTAGATAGAATACCACTCTTCTTACAGACTGCTGGAAGTGTTGTCAGCTGGGTTCCAGTTTTGGTACCCTGCCCACTGTTAGAGCGACTCTTGGTCGATGACTTCCTAAGAGTGACCTCCCCTAACGTTCACCTTCCTTCTGTAGACTCTTCACTGATTGTTCTCTCCTTGACATTTTTATTGCCCTCAGCTTTGAGACCCCGCACTCTCAGCCTCCCACCTGTTTCATTGCTGCTACTTAGTTTTTTTCTTCTATTTTATTTTTACTCATCCTCTTGATTTTGAGGGGTTCGTACAGTTTCAGTGCCTTGCTCTACATGCTCTCCGTCGGTAATTTCATGTAGTCCCCCACTGCTTATACATCCTCCAGAGGCGAATCTTCACTTATCCGCACCACTCACCACATTTCAAACTCAACTCGTGATTTTCTTCCTCCAACCACGCTCTTTTATCCGTATTTCTTATCAGGTTATTAACATTGCCAATCACCTCATTCCTCCCCTCTATCCAGTTTCTGTCTAGACTCTCATTTCCACCCCTGAAACCCCTCTTTCCTTTCTCTTATGCCTCACCTTAATGTGCTGCGGCCTGTTTTCTCTAAGTGGGACTGCTGTATTTGATTCCTAATTGTATTCACTGGTTCCAGGGAGAAGGCCAAAGAGTGTAATTAAAAAACAAAACAAAACAAAACTTAAAACAAGCACTGTATGAAAGCCAGCTTTTTCATCTGTGTGCAAAAAAATAATTGTTTTTAAAATTTTACTATTTTCTTGTGTAGTATTCATTTTCACTTATAAAAGTAGAAGTAAAAATCATTATAGCTGTAGAACCAGTCTATGATTACTTTCATCTTTTTGCTCCATTAAAGGGTCTTTTCTAATTTTTATCATTGTCTGCAGGAGAATCAGGATAAATGAGCTTGTAAGATTATAAGGAAGGCTTTGGAAAATATAGAGAACTCAACTATAAGATATCATACAGCCTACTCCTTCGATCTGTTGAAGGTTAATTGTCTTTAAAACAGGAAACGTTATTCTATAAAGCAAAAGATTAAATGTTCACAAATAAAAAGATATGTCAAAAAAAGGGTTTCCTTTTTAACAGGGAAAATTGAATAATGATGATTTCAAATCAACTTTATTTTGCCCTCTTACTTGAGTCAAAATTTGTTTCTAAAAGAGTGATGATTGATGAACTTGAATAATTCTCCTGGATGTTATCTTTTCAACAGTAGATATACATTATAGTAGATATCGTTATAGATATACAACAGTAGTACATGATTGGAAAATAAGCCAAGTACAGTGTTCTGTAAATTGTTGGGTTTAAGTTCTATTACCTGAGGCCTAAAATTTTCTGCTGCTGAATGCTAGATATAAAAGAGTCAAAAATGATATCTACTGTCCTAAAGATAGCATTTTTTTTTAAAGCCTGTGAAACTGTTTCCCAGAAGTGAATCGCCTACCATCATTTCATGAGCACTTTTCCACTCTAGACAAAATTGGTTGCTCTTGCCTTGAACCTTTCTCAGAGAACTCTTGAGTCTCTGAAATTATTTTGTAACATTCTACCTTTTTAATTCATTCATTTAAAAAATGTTTTTGACTTCTCTATATGCCAAGCACTACTCTGTATGCTAGGGAATGAGCAATAAACCAAATAGAAAATGTTCCTTCCTTCATTGAAGTTACATTCCAGTGGAGGGATAAGAAAAGGTTGGCAAAACCTTTCCCTAATGTTAAGTTAGACTTTCAATTCAAATTGTAAAACTTCTAAAATAAAAAGTAAAGCCCCAGATAATGATATTAATAACTATGGTATAATTTAGATACAGTTACAATCTCAGTATTGTTTTCTAAAGTTGGAGTAAATCTAAATTTGACATGTTCTTGTCATATATACCTTATTGTTAGATAGATATGGATTACATATTCCTATTTTTCATCTTAAGGTATGTTTCTTCAGTTATAAATACCAGCTCCTAGCCATAGCTTGTAATTGGAACTATGTATCTTTAATCTAAAACCACTTCAACAGACTAGATTTGTAAGGCTCTCTTCTTTGAATAAATAGCACAAATTCAAAGTCCTATTAGTATGTTCCTGTGAAATCACCATAATCAAGATTTTGAGCATATTGCATCTCCTCTGTATTTCCAGAAAGATATTAGAATGCGTGTGCATGTGTGTGAGCACATGAGTGTTTTAGTATATTATGTTTTATTATAAAATATTTCAAACATGAAAAAATATATATATCAGGGTTCCCAATTCCAGTTAAGGGCAGAATGAAGACGTTGAGTGAAACTTTCCAGAGAAAAACAATTACAAAATCTAGACAAACTTGAAGGCAATGGAAAGTAGTCAAAAGCAGGTAGAAAGTGGAGTTAAAAGACCCTCGAAAGACTCATAAAAGACCATAAGCACAGTGGGTAAGAATTGCAAAGTTTACGGCTTTGGTGTTTTTTTTTTTTTTTTTTTTTTTTTTGCCTGAGAGAGACCCAATCCCTGGGTCTCATGTGACAAAAACCCCACAGTCTTACTAGCTTGAGGTGGCAGAGGTTAGGGAGTGTTTGGTTTTTTGACTAAGTGTCTTCTGTGACTTATGCATAACTATAGTGGCAGAAAATTGAAGTTTTATTGGTTTGAATTATCAGATACACAGAATTTGGAGCTCATAGAGCAGGTGGAAATTTATGGGGAAATCCCAGCTGCAAGAGAACTGCAAGAGAAGATGAGCCCCAGAATTTGAGTATAAATTCCGCCCAAATCTTTGGCTGGCCACTAAATGACACAGATGCAAAAGAAATCCCCAAAGGGCTAGGCTAAAAACAATAGTTGGCAGCTAAAAGAGCCAGGCAGAAATATGAGCTGCTGCACACTGCGAGACAGGCAAGAGTCTGTAATTTCAGTCTACACAAACCCTCAGAAGAACATAACATTATCCAGTCACTATACACATTATAGTCTTTTTCAGTTTTCAACCTCAAGTTACTAAATGTGGAAAAGAAACACAAACGTGTGATTTATTTTCAGGAAAAGTGTGACTCATGTTCAGTCATTGGAGAGTGACTCAAGATGGGCCCAGATGTTGGATTTAGTGCAATCTTTCAAAGCAACTCGTTTGAATGTGTTCAAAGAACTTAAGGGGGAAAAAATGTTCAAAGAATTTAACAAACATATATCTTAATGAGTGAACAGATGGGGAATCTTAAAAGAGCAATGGAAACTGTAAAAAAGAATCAAATCTCTCACATGGATGATAGCAGAAGAAAGAATTTGTGAACTCAAAGATAGATTGGTAGAAATATCCAATATGAAGAACCAAGAGGAAAAAAATTGAAGAAAAATAGCGCTTCAGATACCTGTGAGATAATATAATGATCTTAAACATACACATATATGTGTGTTGATATGTTAAATATGGTCAAATTTTAATATTTGACAAAGCCAGAGAGTGGGAATATAAATGTTTATTATTTTTTAAAGTAATTAGCGATATATGAAATTATCTTATTTGCTTTTAAAAACTAATTTTGTTTAAGTATTTTGATAGGATTGTATTAAGTCTATAGATTGCTTTAGGTAACACGGACATTTTAACAGTGATAATTCTTCCAGTCCATGAACATGGAATATCTTTCCATTTCTTTGTGTTTTCTTCAGTTTCTTTCAAGAATGTCTTATAGTTTCCAGTGTCTCATACCTATTTCTTGAACACTAAACCCGAGATAGGCTCACCCTTTAACATTGCTTGTACCTTATTACTTGTTTGAGCAAAGACTCAAGTTGCTAGAGCTACAAACACAAATTTGGTCAGTAGATTTTTCAGGCTTAGCAAAGAAGTATACAAGTAAAGACAGCATGAATAATTATTCTAAAGCACTGACAAATCTTAATATTTGCATTTGCTGTATACTTTGAGACAACAATCCAGAATGGGATTAAGAAATAGGATCTTTTTTCTAGATCGATATAGGAAATATTGATGTAGAACTTAACCTAATGGTCTAAAGCCAGTGAGCTAAACTCTAGTTTGTCTGTGGTTAATGCTACGTAATAGAATGTTACTTGGCCATAAGAAAAGATTTGAAAATACTGCCATTTGCAAGAGCGTGAATGGATTGCAAGATAATTGTGCTAAGGGAAATAAGTCAGACAGAAAAAGCTAGAACCATATGATTTCACTCATATGTGGGGATATAAAGCTGAAGGCAACAAACGAACAAGAGAGACAAAACCTCGTAGATGCAATCAACGGTTTAGTGATTACCAGAGGGAAAGAAAGGGGGCGGGTTGGTAGACAGAGGGAAAGGGGTCAAATATACGTACAGAAGGAGAGATCTGACTTTGGTTAAGGCATACTATGCAATATACAGATAGTGTATTATTGAATTGTATACTTAGAAACCTATATAATTTTATTAACCAATGTCACCCCAAATTAAATTAAATTTTAAAAATAATAATTCTTATATATCTCCCACTTTACCCATTCACCTATCTCTCATGACCAAGCAGATGATGAGTAATTGAAACCCAGCTCAGTATAGTATTTTTAATAATGATTGCTCACTATTTTTCAAAATACCATGTTAGAAAAACTTGTCAGATTTGGCTATACATTATTTTGAATCCTAAGTGGTTGAGAAGTACAATTTAGCTTATAGAACAAGTGAATATGTGAATAATATTTTTTGGAGAGTATTTCCCATTTAGCAGAAAGGTGTAGAAATTTTAATAGTGCGATACATGATCAAAATGGATATGTGAACGGAATGAGTTTTTATTGCTAACAGTTTTAATGTCATGAGTCAAATATAAATTATGTATATATGAATGATTTATTTATATCTGGGTTTTTTTTTTTGGTCAGTAGTTCTTCAAATTACATAAGTAGTATTATGTAGAATTAAATGCTAGCAGCTCAAAATTATGTATTTATATTGGGCTAAGTATACAAAATTTGGCATGTTAGCATGACACTTGATGGTGTTAGTTGTAAAATAACATAGGGACAATGCAGATAGTACTAACTAGCCCACTTACTGTTCTAATGAGTTAATAATTAAGCAAAAATAATAATAATAATTAAACATCTCAGGTGAGCAGAATGTGAGATGCAAGACTGGTAAGGAACTCAGAATTATATTTAAAGTGCAATGTGAGCTCATCAGATTTAGTAAAGAATTATCTTTGACTTTAAGACTTCACATGCTGTTTAAACAGAATAGAGAGCATATTAATTATTCAGTGATACATGAAAATATTCACTTTAACAGGTAAATATTGGGAAGATGGATTCACCCATTGAAAAGTGGAACCTAATAATTGGCAACTTGGCTTTAAAACAGGTAAGTGATTCACAGATTTGTTACAGATCTTGGGTTCCCTGTAAGAATGCAATAAATTTAGTGCTACAAAGTCTATCATTTAATTGTTTCAGGGTACCCAAAATGGATACTCATGATTTCTGAAAGTTTTATTTCTCTAGAAACTGATCGTGTTCTTCTAAATATAAAGAAATATATATTATACAAAATATGGAATACATATGCTAAATATTTTCTATCGTAAGTATGTAATAGAGCCAAAATTTGACTTAATATCTGTATAAATATATAGCACTTCATTCCTTAGATGTACTTTTTATACTTTTTTTTTTATGTAAATCCTCTAAACTTAGGTCTTTTTTTGTGTATTATGGTCAGGTATTTGTTTAAGCTGAGTTTTCCTTAATTTATCAATATTATTAGTGTTAATATAAATGAACACATTAAGTTGTCAATTTCATATACACTAAACCATGAATTATATATAGATTATCTATAGTTCTTTCTAATCTCAGGTGAATATCTGTTCCTCTCCCACCAAGACAAGACTGCACCCCCTTAGTAACTCTAGCAAGTGTGAGGTTTGGAAATACTTATTTTAAGGTTAGGCCAACTAGGACATAACGTTGAGAACACGTTTGCATAAAAGTAATTCAAAGAAATAAATTTCTGGAATATATGCACTTTTGTTGTTTTTGCAATATAGAAAGAAAATACTGAATTGGCCAATTTGCAGAGAGCTTCTACTCTAAAAACCTGAATCTTGAGGGTGTGTAAGTTGTAGATTAGATAGGGCAAAGTCACAAGACACCATGGGTTAGGGTTCAAGGTCATGCTGGCAGCTAATTGGTCGAAGATGAGGTCAGAATAATCATTTTTTCTAGTCTTTAGGACAGTTCTGAAGCCGACTCCCGCATCCCTCTGTCTGATCTCATGGGAAGAACTGAAACATAACTTAGGTCCAGTGTATATCTTTAGTCTTTCAGAGGTCTAGACCTAGTGATATTAGCCAGGTCCAGGCTAAGTGTCTTTTGCTGCCTCGGGGATTGCTGATTATCTGGGGGAAGGCTAGGTTTCTGAGAGGTAAATATATAGAAAGATATGATTTCTAGAGCTACGATTTAAAGCTAAATTTAATCAGTCATAAGGGCCCTGGGTTAGAATATAGGCTTTTAAAAAAATATCTGTGCAACTACTTCTAAGATCCCAGGGTTAGAAATGAGAAAATCTGGTGTCTTATCTCAGCTCTAACATTAACTATCTGTATAACCTTTGTTAACTTAATCTTTTTAGGCTTCATTTTCCTCTTCTAAGTCTCAGTATTGCATTAGAGCGGTCTATGATCCCTTTTTGCTTGAAACTGTAGGAATCTGTGCAGTGGTAATAATCAAAACAAATACCAACCAGTAGATGACTATAAATTAATCTATAAATTAACATTTAAAAATATATTCCATTTGATATTTAACTGTCCTAAACACTGACCATGTAACATGAGTTATAGTATAAAGCTTTCATCAAATCATCCTAATAATTTCCATCTCAGGTTTTCATTTTTCCTTCCACTCTTTGTATCAGCCCTTCCCTTGTCATCCTCTCTCCCTGCCACTGTTGGTCAGGGTGGGAGCCAGAGGTGGCTGGGGACTCACTGATCTTAGGTGCTCTGGCCTGAAGTCTGTGTCTGTGTCTGTCTGTCTCACTCTACCAAGGATGTATGAGAAACAGGGAGCCCCACACAGGCCCACCAGACACAAATGGTGCTAGCCGGTGAGGCAGCCACTGGTGGAGCTCAGTTACCTGTGGACAAAAGCAGAAGGGAGAAGAAAAGGTCAGGTGGGTGGAGGTGTTGTGTTCTTTCAGAGGCTTTATCTGCTACAGCAAGATGTGCAAGGGGAGGGGAACGGGATGGGCTGGCAAAGGCTCCTCTGACAGGAGACAGGCTGTGGGTGGAGGTGGGGGCATAGAAAGGACAGAGGAGGCCCACGCTTTCATTAGCCATTCGCCGGGGCGTGTGCTCTCCTGTTAAGTGGGACCCCACGCAGATTACCCGTTACAGATTTCTTCACAATTGTACAGGTAGCCACCTTGACCAGTGTGTAAATTGTCAAATAAAGCAAAGTGCCCAGTCTCATTGAAGAATCATTACCTCTCCAGGAAGGATGTATCCTGCTCTCACATCTAGTTAGGCCTGTGGCCCCCATTAGCCTCCTCAGCTACTCCTAGACCCAGACTTTGCTCTTCTCTTGGGTACAATTAGGCATTTCTTTTGCAGGTTTACGGAACAGGACTTCCTCTTCTCAGCTGTGTGCTTGTTTCTCTCTCTGTCTCTGTCTCTCTCTCTCGCTCTTATTCCCTCTCTCCCTCCCCTCCCCTCTCTCTCTCTTTGTGTGTGTGTGTGTGTTGTGAGTGTGCGCACCATATGCCATCATGTCTGCTATAGGCTCCCTAGATATGTACCTTATTTCCAAGAAATAAAAGTTCTGTAAAATCCAGAGCTCCCTTGGTTCTGTGTTTTATTTCCAAGAAAAGCCTTGGACTCACAGTGTTAGAAACTGTGAGTTTATTTATTATGAATTAATTTTACTGCGTTGACATATTATTTACTAACCCGTGTGAAACGCGGACATAGTGTCACCACTGGCACAGCCACCGTGATGCTGACAGCTTGCATCTCAGCTCTGAATCCGTGGGCGGTGTCAACGGGAGCGGTAATGAAAGATCATGGAGACAGAATCTAGGCTTCTTGGACTCACTAGCCTTGGCTCTTCCATTAATTTACAATGTGACAGATATAGACTATTTGGGATTTTTTTACCCAGAGGCCTGGATTCCAGTACATGGATTGGCTTCAGAGTGTCTGTGAGCACCTAGGAATCCCACTGAAAATGTTGAATGCATCTGGGTTTTCATAGAGAAAAGAATCTATAATATTTTTGCCAGACTGTCAAAGTCCATGACACAAAAACAGTTAAGAATTAGTGAACTAGTAGTTCCTTTAGGGTTTCCTTTAGTCCTGATATTTGACTAAAACTATTCTAAGAGTTCACAATTAGTGTTAATTTTTTTTAGTTGCCGTTTTTTTATTTATATTTTTGAATGTTGCTTTATGCCACCACTGTGGGAAGCACTTTATATATTTGTGTAATTAATTTAAATCTCAACCCTTTCAAGTTCAATATTATCATTGTCATTTTTCAGATTAGGAGCTAAAGTTTTTATAGCATTAATCATAATTGTGATTCTGTGTAAGGTTATTGTTCAATATCTATGTCTCCCACCAAGCAAGAGGTCTGAGAGCAGGGAGTAAATCTATTTTGACCATGGTTGTAGCCCAACACCAAGCAAAGTACCTGGTACATAATAGATTCTAAATTAATACTGTCGAATGAATGAATTTGAATAATTTGCCACAAAGCTAAGTGGCAGAGCCAGAGGTCAAACTCTTATTATTGGATTATAAAATGCAGCCTCTTGCCCATGCTGCCTCTAGCCTCTAGCGTCAGACTTCAGCTTTGTGGCTGGGGTGCTTTTCCTTATTAAGGTTGGTATTTTATTGGACGATCTGTGGATCACATCATCAAAGTCACTTGAGGCACTCGTGAGAAACAGATTCCTGGACCCTATTCCATGCCTAGTGCCACCAGAAAGGACAGTTTAAGACCCTACTGCCTTAGAGAATCTTAAAACGAAATTTTTCTAGCTTCTTGAAAAGGTAAGGCAGCTCAATTACCCTGCACAATACTTTCCTCTGACTTCTCGTGTGCATATTTACATAATCAGATTTTAAAATGCGATTTCAAAATGAATAATTCTGTTAGATGTTATAACATTTTTTTTTTTTTTTAGGTTCAAGCAACAGTTGTTGGTTTTCTAGCAGCTGTGGCGGCCATTATATTGGGCTGGATCCCGGAGGGGAAATACTACCTTAATCATTCCATCCTCCTGTGCTCCAGCAGCGTCGCCACTGCCTTCATCGCCTCTCTTCTGCAGGGTCAGTCAGTCTATAGGGCGTCCGCGCTAAAGCCTTTTACTTTCAAAGATGTATTTCCTAAGATGATGCCCTTTTTTAATTTAAACGATGCTTGTTCATAATTTAAAACAAAAAAACAAAACAAAACAAAACGCCAGAAACGTTATCTATCTACAGACTTTTAAAATATCTTGTTTCCAATATTCATACTTCTTATACGTAAACCTTAGTGGAGAACAGGCTCTCTGAGTGGTCTCCTGGCCTTCAGTACCCAGGTACAGTTCCCAGGCAGGATCAGGAAAACGAGAAACTCCTTCCTGGAACTCATCTTGTCAGTTGAGTAACAAGGATTCCAGGCGTCCTGAGTGCCAAAAGCCGTTCCCTCTGGTAAAAATCTTTATTAAAGTTTCAGATTTCAAAAAAAAAAAGTTCTTCACTAGCTCTGTGGCGATACAAATATAACCATACGCTTAGCACAGCATATTGTTGGCTGTGGAATTTGAGAGGACCAAAAGTTTTAAAAAGTGAGCTACATTAGACATTTTTGGTTGGGATATAATTTTTAATATTTATTAATATGGACTTTACACTAGAGAACTGGATTATTATGGAATCAGAAAGACTTGGTTTTTTTTTTTTTTTTTTTTTATATCTGCCATCTTCTCACCCTAGTATCAGCAGCAAAGTTAAAAATAGAAGACTCTCAGACGAGGTGATCATATATAATGAAGCTAGTTTTTGGCTAGGTTCTTTCCCAGAATTTAGAGAACTTAATTATAGTTAAGACCTGATTTCTAAAATATTTTTCCAGCATTTTTTTTTAGTACTTAAATTATATCAGGGGTAGTGTCTTGTCTATACAGTCATATGCTGCATAATGATGTTTCGGCCAACCATGGACCACATATGTGATGGTGGTTCCTAAGAGTATAATGGAGCTGAAAAAGTCCTGTTGCCTAGTGACATCATAGTCATCGTAGTCTTAGTGCAACACATGTCTGTGGCGATGCTGCGTTGCCAGTTGTATTAAAGTTATAGCAAATATAATTACATACAGTACATAATGCTTGGTAATGATAATAAACAACTATGTTGCGGTTTATGTATCTGCTATACTATTTATCATTATTTCAGAGTGTATTCTTTCTACTTATAAAAAAAATTGCTGTACAACAGTATGATGTGTTACGTGGGCAGCAGCTTTGTACATCTTATGTTTACTGTGTCTTGATTGCATCATTTTCTCTGGTGCTAGATTTAATGTCACGTTGTTTTGTATAGTAACATGATGTACAGGCTTGTAGCCTAGGAGCAATAGGCGATGCGATTTAGCCCAGGTGTAGTACCATCTAAGTTTATACAAGTGCACCCTGTGATAGCCACAGGACAAAACTACCTAACAATGCATTTCTCAGAATGGATTCCCCTCATTAAGTAACATATGACTGTATACAGAAATACTAGGGTTGAACAGAGTCAACACTGGTCAAAGCGAGCAAAGTTAAGCTATTAGAAAATTAATTTCTGGTGGAAAAAAAATGTTAAAGCATTAGCACTTGATTTAGGCTTATTTGCTTCTGTTTTTCTAATTTTGTTTCACTTAAAATTGCTTTAAAAATTTCAGTCTAGTAAGTAGCTGTATTGCCTAGAATTTTCAAAACTAAACATTTCAGATTTTAAAAATATATCTGTTTAATGCTTCTTACTTTGAATAACGTATGTTCTAATTTTATGGTAACTTGCCCTTTGTAACCACCTGGATGTATGTAGAGCAGATACTATTAACCACCTGTTGGGGATGAGAAAACTGACTCAGGGAATGTGACTTGTTCATTTTCATCAGCTTGTTCACAGAAAAGTCATCTTTAAAACCTGTTCCCTGACCCCCAGCTCTTTTCATCGGTCCATGATGGCAAAATAATTTTTTTCAGTTGAAATGATATAGATGGCATTCCGTCATAGAACTTTCCATATCAATCTGTAAATGTGCTGGTTTTGAAAAACATTCTATATGATCATATCTTGATTATTGCACAATACATTTAAAAAACTTTTCTGTTGTTGCTTCCATGATATTATGAGAAAGGTAAGTACATAGATTGAAAAAGCCTCCAGGATATAATATGTGAGACATTGTTTGATGCAAGACAAAAATTCTACTTTTAATAATTTGGCTTTATAAGATAGTGAAAAAACATTGGACTAGAGTTGCTTACAATCTGTGTGTCCTTAGGCAAGAATTTAAACCCCTCCAAGGCATCAGATTTTTTATCTATAAAATGAGTTTGCTAGAATAAAATCGTTTAGAGTCATTTTCAGTCTAAAAATGCTCTAAGATCCTGTTTTTTAATAGCCATGTTTTGGTTTTCATATTGATTTTTGATTAGCACATAAGTAAACTAATATTAAATTGTCTCTCCCCTGCATGCCTTTAATGAGTTGTGTCGGCATGAGAAAATCTATCAATTAGGTATGGATATAAATGTTATCATTTTTCTCCCATTTTTATGATTCAGGAAAATAAAGATTTAAAATGTAAGCACACAGCCACATTTTCATCTTCCGTTTTTAGTTATAGGAGCCTTAGACAGACACCTTGGGTTTAGGGAGCATTTGAGATCTTGCTCCCCAGCATATTTCATCAATTTGGCTCAAATAAATTCTAATAATAATAATAATAAAACCCCCCAAAACAAAACAAAAACAAAAAACAAAACAAAAACAAAAACAACAAAAAAACAAAAAACAAAAAAAGCTTTGGGTTTAAGAAGGTCTTTTACAAAGACAGCTTTTATGTTCTGTCCTGTGTTCAAAATTTAATTACTTCCCTCTTAATATTTCAACACTCTCGAATAATAAAATGAAGCAAACATTTCTGACTACCACTATGTAAACAAATCAGTTTTCATTGCTACGTCTATAAATATCACTTACCTTTCACTATGCATATAAATATCACTTACCTTTCTTTGACATTTTCATGCTCTATTTGAGGGTTAAAATAAAATCTTTGGGTTTGATACATTACATCTAAGGCATACATGTTACTAAATTTAAAATTAATGTCATTTTACAGTACGTTTTCAGGTCTCTAAAGAACTTCTCAAATCTTCTGTGATTCCCCACTTGGAATTTGTCGAAAGGCATTCTGTCAAAGCATTAGTGTAAAATGTTTTATTTGCTTTCGTCAGCTTATGTAAGCAATCCGACTGGAACAGATGTGCTGTTTGGCCAGCCTATATATTTCAGTGTTCAGGGGGATTAATTGTCTTTAAATCACAGCATAAAAGTAAGAAATTTTTTTCTTCTAGGAATAATAATGGTTGGGGTGATCGTTGGTTCAAAGAAGACTGGCATAAATCCCGATAATGTTGCTACACCCATTGCTGCTAGTTTTGGCGACCTTATAACTCTTGCCATATTAGCTTGGATAAGTCAGGGTTTGTACGCCTGTCTTGGTAAGTTGAATTGAAACGAAATATAATGTGTTTTTCAGAGTGTCTTTAAATAAATATTGTTACAGCGATGCCATGAACCCGTGGTGGCCTTCACCAGTATGAGAGCTGTGGTTGAGACTGATTAGACAATGACTGCCAGTTGTTGTACACTACTGTGTGTTATGGTTCTCATATCTTTTTTCTCTCATATTTTAAAACTCTGTAAGATAAGGATTATCATCTCCAACTTCAGATGAGAACACTGAGAATCATACAGATTATGTATGTTACCCACTCCTGGTAGGAAGGTTAAACACAGGTCTGTCATATTCTGTGACTTCTGCCTTTTCCTCTAAATCTGTCGCGACCGAGGAATCAACCTATAGTGTTCTGATAACGTGTATGGTAGTGTGTCTCAGAACACGAGGTTACGGTAGTGCTTGAAACTTAGTGATTTTCCCCCCATCAGAAATCAGTGTGCTTTAACAAAAAGAAAAAAAAAATCACTGTGAAAATTAACCCAAATGCTGTGTGACGTTGGAATCATCTTTATATATGTGATTCCTGATAACAGTGATAGAGTATTGATAGACTAATGAATTGTTTTAATACCCATGTATACTCTGGGACTATTATCAATGTAAATGAATATGATTTGTGAAAATTGGTTTAGTGCTAAAAGTTGGGTGTGGTTCATTTTTTTTAGATGCCAAATTCTAAAAAATTAAAAGAAAATAGAGACTTCAGAAATGATGAAAAAAAAAAGAGGGAGTTTGTAAGCCAAACCAGAAGCATTTATTTACATATCCTCATATATTTTCATCGATCCTCTACAGTTTTATGGTACACTTTAGACTGAATCTGAAGTACATTTGGTTTGAAGAAGAGCCTCAGGTGTTTTTGAACTAGAGAAAGAGTTTTCACCTAACAAACTCAGGAATTTTCTCCTGCATTTGGAGCTATCGAGGAGCCTTCATTTATATAAAACTACCTTGATTATTTTCCGAGTGGCATAAAAACAGTATTTAATGACTTAATGTATACGTTAAAAAACTGATCTTCTCATTTAGAAAAGATTTTCCTCTTGAAGTAAGGCAGAAGGCAATAAACGATCAATGGCCTGAATGTAAGACCTTGTTTTCCTAGGTCTTGGGTGTTTGTTGTTTTTTGTCAAATGCACAAGGAAAGATAGAAAATCATGCATATTCAGGGTAATCTTCAATTTCTCTCCCAGCACAGAAAATGAGAGTTACGTTATTAAAGGGATAATCTGCTCTAATTTGTATTCTTGGGATGATAATTGGTCATACTTGTCTCCTCTAAATTATTATGCAGTTTAACAACTGATGCTCACTGAAGTCAGGGAGTGCAATATTAGCTTATGGCTATTATCAGATAATGTGACTCAATGTTACTCTCCTACTCTGTTAAACGTATTCACCAGCTCAAAGGCCGACAGCTGGACAACTTGTAGGCCTCACCCCTGCAGGAACAGGCTGTCGGGGAAGGGAGACTGCCATTCATAGGCCGGATCCCAAAAGAGAAAGGCATGCGTTAAGCAGGCTTAGTGCTTTTCCCAAATCTTACCTAGTAGATGATTCTCTCCCACTTTGAGGAGCAGGTAAGAGAGAAGGAGGGAGAAGTAGAGGAGGGCGAAGGGTGTCTTCCTAATATTTAGAGGACAGAAATACTATGGGTCTGGCCCGGAACATTTGTGGGTGCAAGTGGGAATGGGGCTTCAGGGGTGGTAGTGGTTCTCGGATGAATTCCCCTACATACCTAGAAGAGTAAGGTATGTTATTTGCAGACTTGGGAGCTTAAAGTACTGTGTGGTCATTTGTAACACATTTCTCAGCTGCTTGCTAAATACCAGGGCAGCTCTTCAGTTCAAGCCACAGTGGTAAGAAAGTAAGAAAAAGAATATCATCAAAGAATGTTATCGTAATAAATATGACAGTGTTGTAATGATACAGACCTAAGTATTATGAGATACCGGAAGATAGATCAACTTTTGAGGAAAATAATGTGTACTGACTTGTCAACAAGTGATAAACTTCTTATAAAAGACATAATCATAATGTGTTGTCATCTAAAGCTTTCAGGTTTTGAGTGTTATATATAGTTAGTAGCTTAACTGGATCAAGAAGTAAAGTGAAATGGACTGATGCCATCAGAGACCTTAATTTTGAAAAAAACAATTTTATGATTAAAGATTGTGTAGGCTTTTCCAGGCCTTTGCTTCTGAAAGTTGGCTCAAAGCAATTCAAATGAATTAAAATAGGATCTTTTAAATTTCATATGTATTATTTATTTTCCTAAAAAGATACTATTTTTAATGGGCTACTATGATACTGTGATTTATAAGAAACATATATTTAGTCATTCAGATCACAATATATTTCTCACCTTTACTCTTTGTCCAAGATTCCTGAATCACAGCTTCCCGAACCCTTGGAATTTTCTAAGCAGTAAGGGCAATGGGAGCATTTTGTCATATCTCGACATAATATCTTGACCTCAGTTCCTGAAATTGCTTCAGAGCCATGAAGGTGAAACAGGTGTCTTGTTATTCATAACAAGCCCCTTCTCACCACAATTGGATTTATATAAAGAGGTGACTTTTGGAAAGCACCTAAGGATGAGGGGCTGGCTGCCAGGGGAACCACTGAGAATAGAGAGTCAGAAATGTTCATGCCTCCATAAAAACCCAAAAGGACGGGGTGCAGAGAGCTTCGGTTGGTGAGTGCTGTGGAGATTTGGGGAGGGTTTTGCTCTCAGAGAGGGCATGGGAGTTCCACACCCCTTCCCACACAGGGCCTACTCATCTTTCTTCCATCTGGCTGTTCCCAAGTTATATCCTTTTATAAATAAACTGGTAATCTAGTAAGTAACATGTTTCTCTGAGTTTTGTGAGTCACTCTAGAAAATTAATTAAACCCAAGGAGGAGGTCATGGGAACCTCTGACTTATAGCCATTTGACCAGAAGCATAAGTGACAATCTAGACCTGGCGGTTGACATCTGAAGGTGTAGGGAGGGAGGGAGGGAGTCTTTGTAAGACTGAACCCTTAACCTATGGAATCGATGCTGTCTCTGGCACATAGCGTCAAAATTGAGTTGAGTGATAGGACACCCAGCTAGCATTGGAGGGTTGCTTGGTGGTGTGAGAACCCCTCAATCCCCCACCCTCACACTGGAATTGGTACTACAATCATAACCTCTTATTGATTCCATAGTTCGTCTGTTTGTTTATTAAATTTATTTGGGCAACATTGGTTTATAAAATAATATTTGTTCCAAGCATATATAATTCAATAATATGTCATCTGTATACTGCATAGTCTGTTCACCACCCAAAGTCAGATCTCCTTCCAGCACCATATATTTGACCCCTTTACCTCCTCTACCTGTCCCCGCCCACTGCCCCCCCCCCTTCCCCCGGTAACCACAAAACTGTTGTCTGTGTCTATGAGGTTTTGTCTGTCTTCTTCGTTTGTTGCTTTCAGTTTTATATCCCATATAGAACTGAAATCGTGGTTAACTTTTTCTTTCTGACTTCTTTTCCTTAGCATGATAACCTCAAGATCCATCCATGTGGTGGCAAATGACAGTATTTCATCTTCTCTTATTGCCAAGGAACATTCCATTGTACATATGTTACCCGTTGATTCAGTAGTTAAAGGTTTTTCTGAAGCATCACGTCTTCACATTTCTCACGTATCTGTGTTGTGAGCACTAGGGGGCCTCATGAGATCAGCAGTTGTAAGCCTAGCATTAGCGGGATTCTGCATACAAAGATTGGGAGCTGGCACATCGAAACCTCCAGACTTGTTCATCCTGCTGAGATGCCTCGTTCTTGGAAATAGAGTTTAATTCCTGAACAATATTGGAAACACTGAGCAGTCTGTAAAGATAAAAAGAGAGTCTCATGGCCGCTGTGGGCTTTGGTTATAAATAGAGGCCATGCATTATGTGGCTCTCCAAGAACTGGATATTGAGAAAAGTCTCACTTAACTCCTTACTTAGGATTTTTGGATTTTTGGAAATGACTGTGAACAGCTCCCTCCATGTCCTGTTAGATTCAGTACATGTACTAGGACTCATGACCTACCTTTCTTTTAATCCTGATAAAATTTGCTGGTTTCTGATAGCTGAAGTAAACATGAATTATGCCCCACTTCTCACCTCTCCAGTTCTAAAAAACAAAACAAACAAACAAACAAAAAACAAGCCCAAAGCTTTGTTTATTCCTATTGATTTTATTTTTTGGAGTCACTCTGAGTCAGTCTGTATTACTTAATAAACAAAGTTCATTTTAGCCTGGTATGTAGGCCGCCTAGAGTTTGGTAGAAACTTACCTTCTCAAGTCCCACCTGATTCTCCCTTCCTTGTACCTTTTATTCCAGCCAAACTCAGCCATTTACTGACCTTCATACAAGCTTGTGATTTTTCTCTTTTCTTTCTTACGTCATTCCCCTCCCCTCCTTGAAGGCCACTCAGAATCCTCATTTTTCAATGCTAAATTCATACATTTCCCCAATCATCAAGGATCCTTTTCTCCTCTGAGGTCCTAAAACACTTTGTTGGTACTTATGACATTCTTTTCATTTGAGCCACCATAATGTAGCACCTTTATGAGAATATAAGCTTCTTGAGGATAAAACTATGTTCTTATTTTGTTTATTTATCTTCGTAGCACTCTGTAGTTGATGTTAAGCAAATAGCACTTCATCAAATGCTTTATTACTTTTGAAAGCTATCCAATTAATGTAGGTAGAAGGGTCAGGAGGTGATATATGCATGGAAAATAGAAGATAGGTATAGCTCCAAATGATTTTGCTGTAGTATGTGTCCAAAAACATCACAGATTATAACAAAAAATGATCCTTTGAATGAAGACAGTATTTGGGAAATATTGGAAGGTTATCTTGCCTTAGCAGAAAGTACCTAGAGATTAGTGTCATTTATGGAAAAATTAAAATGTCAACATATAGCTAAAAAAGATCTATTTCAAATGGAAATAGAAGAAGAAACAGAAAGTATAGAGAGTAATCTAAGCTCTGGACTATGATATGCTTTGGTATGAGTTGTAGAGAAAATGTAAAGGTATTTATTCATTCATCTAGTAATCTTTAAATATATAATAATTTTAAAAACTATTAAAAGAGTCTAAGGTTGAGCCAGTAACTGAAATAACTGTACGCAATAATTGTTGCCTTTTATTCTTGCTTGCATAATTTTAAGAGGATTTTAAAAACTATTTTTCCATTATTTTTTACTGCATGGCTATATAATTCGTGTATGTACCTGATCTTTATTGATTTGAAAATTGCCAGCTTTTCTCTTTTTAGACAAGATCTGAGAGGCAAAATGTTGATTGATTTCTCATTCTTCAAGGTTAACTTGAAAAAGATAGCTTAGTTGAAGAAGTTTTAAGAGCAATAACAATCAGCTTCAGGTTGCTACTTCGGTTCTATGGGAACTAACAGGGATGTCACCTGGTTATTTACAGACGTTATAGAATGTCATTGCCTTGACGTGATGATGTGAGTAGGTAGGATCTAAATTTATCATGCGTGTCACTCTTCTTCAGAATTTTCTAGCGCTGTAACAGTTTAGAGTGTTCCTAGAAGACCAATTTAGTGAGAGAATTCTGATGGTCGATATAAATGGCATTTAAAAAATCGTTTACAACTTAAAATGCTCATTGCTTCGTTGTTCACACAGAAACAGTTAACAAAGGTGTCACTCAAAGCAGCTACATGTTTGAGAAGAATTTAGAGTGGGAATAATGATCGCTGTTAATGAAATTATATAACAGTAGTTGCAAAATGCCACTAACAATCTAAGAAAAGCTAAAAGCCATGAATCAAAAAGATGGCAGTGATGTTTGGCAATTAAGTGGAATCGTAGCAATTTGAACCATTCTGTAGTTTACCTATATCACGGATCAGTACGAATGCAAACAGGTATTCATGAGACTTAAAATCCCGCAACGTTTTACTTATTATTTGTATTCATTTCCTATTGCTGCTGTAACAAATTACCACAGACCTTGTGGCTTAAAACAACAGATATTAATTTTCTTACTGTTCTGGAGGCCAGAGTTCAAAATGAGTCATACAGGGCTAAACTCAAAGTGTCAGTAGGGCAAGTTGCTCCTAGAGGTTTCCAGGGAAAATCCATTTCTTACCTCTTTCACTTTCTGGGGTTGTTAGCATGCCTTGGCTTTTAACCGCCATTACTCAGTCTCTGCTTCTGTGGGTACTTTGTTTTCTTCTGTAGTTAGATCTCCCTCTTCCTCCTGCCAGTAAGTCCACCTGCGATTGCATTTAGGGCTCACCCAGATAATCCAGCGTGGCGTCCCCGTTTCGGAAGCCTTGATTCAGAAGGATTTGCTGTATAAGATGACATTCACAGATTTGGGGGATCAGGATATGGATGTCTTCGCGGGCCATGATTCGGCCACAGTGCCCATTATGACGTACTCAGAAGTTAACACAAAATGTTATTTTGATCAGGATCGTTTAAATGTATTTCATTTAGAAGGAAGACATTCTGTTAGGTTTTGATATTAATGCAGAAGTTTATGGTTGGCTTTTTAATTGACCATTTTCTTGTACCAATTGTGTCATTAGTGGTTTTCTAAAAGCCGTTGTCTAATTTCCTGACATCTGTAAAACCAGTCTCCTAAAAGAGGAAAGTTTTAGCACCTTCCCTTTTTCTGTATGTTTAGTTTTTCCTTAACTATTAGAATTGGATTAGAAGTTAGCCAGGGAAAAGGTGGGAGGGTCTTATATAATAATGATACATATGACCTGATTGGCAGGAATGGATATAGCAGATTTGCTAGGAAACTGAAGTAGGACATATTTACTATAACTCATTTTAGAAGCTTTTATTTGATCATGTTTTTCCACACTTTTTAATGTTTAAATTTTTTTGTTTGTTTGGAGAGCATTTCAAACATGTAGAATAGTTGCAAAAAAAAAAAATAGTACAAGAAAAACCCTGTGCCCAAATTTACCTAATGTTAATATTTTTACCCCGTTTGCTTTATCTTCATTTTCTTTCTGTATATACGTGTGTACAAACGTATGTAGTTTTTGTCTTTTATAACATCAACATTTTTGAAGAATATGGTCTCTTTTTTTATATTGTTGGAATTTTTAAAAGTTGAGAAATAGTTCATATACCATACAGTGCACCTTAGTGTACAGTTTAGTGGGTTTTTGTACATTCATGAGATTATGTGATCTATTATCTAACTCCAGGACATCTTTCTCACTCCCAGAAGAAATCTTTACAGTCACTCCCCGTTCCTCCAGCCCCTGGCAACCAGCAATCTACTTTCCATCTCTATAGATTTGCCTGTTCTAGACGTTTTAAAAAATGGAATCATATACTATGTGACCCTTTATGTCTGGCTTCTTTCAATGAGTATGTTTTTAAGATGCATCCACGTCATAGCATCGATCAGTACTGAGTAATAATCCATTGTATGGACTAATAATATGGCTGAATAACATTCCATTGTTGGATATACCACATTTTGTTTATCGTTCACCATATGGTGGGCACTTGGGTTGCTTCCACTTTTTGGCGATTATGAATAATAACATGAATATTTTTGTACAAGTTTTTATGTGAACATAATATTTTCAGTTTTCTTGATATACACCAGGGAATGGAATTGCTGGGTCATATGATAATTTTGTTTGTTTTTGAGGAATTGCTCACTCATTATTTTTAGTTTCTTTCCTGAGAAAGTTTTCCTTCTCTTTGAAAATTCAGACAGCAATTCTGGATTGGGGATGGTGGATGTTTTTTTCAACTTCAGGTGACCTTCCAGAGATTTAATATTGGGAATAACTTAAAAGCCTGGCGAGATACTCCTCTCTTGACCTGAAAATGAAATATTAAGATGATCTAACCTAGCAGAATAGTTCTTTTCATTTGTGTTTAATGGACTTTAATGCTTTTAGTTTTCTGTTTAATTCTGTAAAGAGATTGTTGGCAACCTTAGTTTTTTAGGAGGTAAGAATGCTTCTAATTAAGATATTATTTATCCTTATACATCGGTTTAAGAAGGAGAAGTGGGAATCCATTCAATAAAGGCTTTTGCACTTTTTAAAAAATCATGGAGAAAATGGCGCTATATGTAGCATTAGTCATATCCCTTTAAATGGAAGAAAATATTTAAATGAATTTTGTTAGTATAATTATTTTGAAGATATGACAGCAAATCCAGATAAAACCATGAAAATAATGTTTGGGTTTTTTTTTTAATATACATATATTTATTGTTTGTTCCTACCTGATAGGAATAAAATCTGAGTTTCTATCTAGGTCAAATATCTTCAGTCATAGGTGAGATCTTTAAATATCTTAGTAAAATGAAGAAATACAAAATCCAATTAAAGATAAGAGTATGAATAAATTGAAGAATTTTGTGAAATGTCAGAAAAATTTAGAAGCATTCAACTTAAATCTAAGGCTGTAGGCTACAAGGACTATGAGATCAATTCTATCTTTAAGCTATGAAATCTCCACTCTACAAAATAGGTATTAGAATAATTGAGAAGAATCCAGAATGTCCTGGCTGAAATCTCTGATAATAATAAAACCTTAATAAGCTAAAAGAATATTACCAAAATGTCCTGGAATGATGTAACTGTTTTAAGAAGGGATAGGCAACTTTTTTAATCCTAGAGAGATTTAGAATTGTTTGAAAATATTTGAGAATTCAACTCATGATATTAACAGTGTTAAGTTAACAAGGCAGCACATATTTTTTATATACTTGTTATTTAGCCCATTAGAGTAACTTGTCAGTCTTCTAATTGCATTTTTAAATTTATGATTAAGTAATTGACTTATTCTTGTGGTTAAATAGAAATCTTACCAAACTCGTATACAGTATATGAATATCTGTGAAAACTTAAGACTCACCATATTTGTACATGTAATTTATTAGGTTTATTAGATGTATAGAGATTATTTTAAGTACTCGGATACTTTTGTGAGGTTCATGAACTGTCTAACATAAGTAGAATGTCTTAGGGTATTGAACTAAGTTTGTAAATCTACCAAATATTATCCCAAACTCTTAAAAATAATTTTTGGTTGGATGCTTGACATTGTGAATTTAATGTTAAGTGCTCAATTGTTTTGTTTTTCTTTACATAGTATTAGGCCTCGTTCTTGTTGTAGGCAGCTATTCGTGGATTAGCTTGAGCTTTACAAAGCTTGATTTTATGCTTTTTGAGGCAGATCTAGAGCAGACCTTATACTGGGACTAGGTTTACCACTAAGACCTGACCCTTCATAAGTCTACTGAATGTTCTTAGTATTCAAAGAGGCCACTCCTGTCTAGGGAGTTAGATCTTGGATGACTTCCAGCCCTTTGGAAGCTGGGAATTTCTCAGTTTACAAATCCCCAATGATTCTCGGGCTACCTTCGTGGAGTTTACCCTATGGCTTGATATTCAGTTCTCAAGCTCTCTCTCTGATAGCTCCTCTTTCCCAGTAGTCTGCCCTGTAAATTCCTGCTGCCTAAGCCTCACTTTGGTGGAGTTCTCCCTTCCTGAGCTATTGTCTGGATTGTGCCTGTAGTCAGAAAGCTGAGGCTATCACAGGGCTTATTTCTTCCCTTCTCTCAGGGATTACACTCTTGCAATGCCTGCTGTCTAGTGACTGAAGACCATTGATATCTACCTCTCTGTTTGCCCATTTATCTGTGTGTCTGTCTATCTAGCTATCTGTAAAATCTTCTAGTTATTTCTGAAAGTACTTAAAATTTTGTTCAGAAGAGGCATACATCATGCATATATCATGTCTACAAAGCAAGACAAATAGCCAAGCCCAAATTCAGTGAGGCAGAAGTAAACACTGTCTATAGGAAAGCATCATAAGACTGGGGAGAGAATGAATAACTGTGATCAAGTAAGACAGTCTGCCATTAGGAGGCATAACAAAGTCCTGGCAATCTGTTGCCTCAGCGTGTCCTGAATAGCAAGATGTTAATAGTGATGATGATGATGATGATGATGATGATGATGATGATGATGTTGATAGTAAGGGTTCAGTAAACATTAGCTGTGTGCCTGGGCACTGTTTTAGTTAATGTGTTAATTCTCTTAAGACTCACAATAACCCCATTAAATAGGTACTATTATTGTTATCATTTTATAGAGAAGGAAATACATTAAAATTTATAGAAGTTAAATTTCTTGTCCAAGGTAGGTTGTAACACCCTGATGGGAAACTAGACAATCTGGCCAAACTTTGATTAATACAGCATACTATATTCTGTCTTAGCATATTAAAGGTTCTGAAGTAGTTCTGCAGTGAAGATATCTGTTTAACACTATTAAACCTAGTTTTTCTATGGTTTTTTTTTTTTTTTGAGCTTGGAATACTACATAGTATTGGGGGGATACCTATTATCAGTTGGTTAACCAATATTCCATGGAATACTTGTACTGCGAGATCCTCATAGATAAAAATATTCTATTTGGCTTTAGAGTTAAGAGTTAAGTGCATAACTTCAGATAGTTGTCATTTTCTCCCAACTTTTGCTATTTCTTAGCCGTATGTAATCTTAAGCTCCTGTGACTCAGTTTCTTCATAAAATAGAAACAATACTATCTACCTCATGCTTGTGAGGACAATTAAATGAGATGGTTAATATAAAGCATTTAACACAGTACTTGGTAAATAGTAGGAGCCAAATAACTTAGTTTTTTTTATTGTTTTTGTTCTTCTTATTATTAATACTATCATTGCTATTCCTATCTAGGTCACATAGCTATTTCAATAAATATTTGTTGAATTTATGTAATAGTTTTCAGTTACGTTATTTAATATTTTTACCTTGTCTGTATAGTTTTAAATTTGTTTGAAACTTTTAGATAATATATATAGCACATGAATATGTTTGATAACATATCTTCTGGTAATCTTTTACTTTAATATTTAAATTTGCTACATGGTTAGAAGAGAGATTAAAATGTCTCTTTTTTTTTTTCCTTCTAATTTTAGAGACCTATTACTACATTTCTCCATTAGTTGGTGTCTTTTTCTTGGCTCTAACTCCTATCTGGATCATAATAGCTGCCAAACATCCAGCCACAAGGACAGTTCTCCACTCAGGCTGGGAACCTGTCATAACGGCTATGGTTATAAGTAGGTTAGTATTAAAATGTGTTTGTGTGTGTGTGTGTGAGAGAGAGAGAGAGAGAGAGAGTTTGTAGTTCATGTGCATATATCTGTGTATATTAAAGTAAATCAATTGCCTCTTTTTATTTTTTTGTATGAGCTATTTTACATCCAAGTCTTTATTATCCTAGGTAGTAAGGGAAATAAATGACAGGAATTATTGAACTAGATAGATGTACAGAACCTCATTTGGCTGCCAATTTCAAACTTTTCACCAACCAAATCTTTATCAGATCTCTGAGTAAAATTTAGTGGTGTGTGTGTGTTTTAAGCTGAAAAAACATTATTTTTAATAGTAAATTGCTCAGATAGATATCAGAAAGCCTTAGAAATGTATATACCCTTTGACTACTTCCACTTTTAAGACTCTGACAGGACTTAAGGATATAATTAAGGTTATAGGCAAAATACTTAGTTGTAAGAATCATCATCACAGTGGAATGTTTAATAAATGGAGGAGACACAGAACACCACAGAGGCCTAGCAATTCGGTATTGATCAAACACCGTGCGGCATTAGTCACAAAATGGAGTATCAGTCAGCTGTTAAACACAACATTGTCACAGTTCTCTTGATGTGGAAAAGTGTTAATTATACATTTGATGAAAAGAATAAGCTAGCAATGAGTATGGATTTCCTGTTAAACATGGTCAGTTGATAGGCATCTAACATCCTTCCTGAAACTACTGAAGTGACAGCAAAAGAATAAAAAGCTATAAAACCACAAGGACAGAAGGAGAGCAGAGGGGGCAGCAGGTGTGAGAGTCAACGAAATGAGTAAGGTAGGAATCAGATGGATGATTGTTAACTAACAGAATGCGAAAGCTAAAACCTAAGTGCCCACAGGGTGAGAAGGTACCCATAAGAAAA
This sequence comes from Eonycteris spelaea, assembly GCA_003508835.1. NCBI lineage: Eukaryota > Metazoa > Chordata > Mammalia > Chiroptera > Pteropodidae > Eonycteris > Eonycteris spelaea. The sequence continues at coordinate 6,468,914 of PUFA01000023.1, forward strand.
AAGTGGATCTGAGCCTCAGAAACCCAAGAAGGTGGAGGAATAAGAGGCCCTAAGTACTTCTGTGAGCCGAAATAGAGAAGATTGTTTGAAAGTTTATATAAGAAGCAATTAGATCCTTAATGCCCTTCTCTAGCTTGATGACCCAGGTGACTGCCCCCCACCACCTTAGCAGAAGACAAGAATTAACTCTGGAGAGACTAAATCCGAGAGGCCCTGGATTCAGAAACATCTACACAAGTGAGGATGTACATTAAGCCCTGTATGAAAAATAGGATTAAGAGAAAGTCTATAAATGCTGAACAGTGAAAACCCCTATCCCATTTCCTTTTCTTTGCTTGTAGAATGCTGGCAGTCAGGCTTATACCCTCAGGCAAAAAAAAAAAAAATTAGATAATATCTTCCTGGAGAAAGTTACCAGCACAGTATTAAAAACTGTAGATACTGACCCTTGTGGGTCTTTTAGTGAAAGAGTTGCATGCCCGCCTGACCATTATTCAGTGAGCTGCACCTGCTGACAAGCTCTGCCCAGGTACGCAGCTCCAGGTATGCTTTGTGGTGCCCTTAAAGGAGGAGTAGACAACGAAGGATGCCCAGGTATTTGAAGCTATGGCATCCACAGTGTAAGAACAGACTGCTTTAATGAGGAGGACTTGAAAAACAGGAAGAGCTCTTGGGAATTTAAAAATATACAACTGACAGAAACAAAAAATTCAGTAGGAAAGTTAGACAATAGGGTTGAGGAACTATCCTGGAAAGTAGAACAGAGAGCAAAATACTGGAAACTGGAGGCAAATGATAAGGGGAAACTATCAAAAACATAATATAAGAAAATTCCTCAGAACTGAAGAACATGGGCTTCCAGATTGAAAGGGTCCACTGAGGACCCAGCACAATGAGTTGGAGTAGGAGGGACCAAACCAAAGCATGTTATCATAAATCTCAAAATCCTTCAGAGAGAAAAAGCGGGTCGCATATACAGGATTGGGAATCAATAATATCCAATAGCAACACCAGAAGTGATTCCTTCAGAATTCTGCAGGAAAATGATTTTGAGCGTAAAATATGGTCACAGTATCGACCAAATGTAAGGATAGACTCAAGAAGTTTTCAGAAGGAAGGGTAAGTGAGACTGAACCTCATCTGCTAGAGTAGAAGTCATTAGGGAAAAATTAAAAATCAAGAAATAGTAGTAAAACATGTTATTTATAAATAAAATTAAATGCAAGAAGTAACAGCTAAAGAAATTTAAAAGAATTGCTAATGGAAAGCAGGATCAGGGGGTGAGACTGGAGACTATATAATAAGCTTTGTGGTACTTTTACTTTTTAAATGCACGTTTGATAAAAATAAAATTTAATAGAAGTGGAGAAAACTACTTTTATAGTTTGTCTTTATTTTTAAACCTGTATGTGTTTTAAAATATCTGAGAAACTGTATAACAACATGCTAACAGGATAACTCTGAAAGATGTAACTATGGTTGATTTTTCTTTTTTTTTCCTCCACTATTTTTTTTTTACACATAACCAGTTTGTTCTATAAAATATGTATTTTTTAAAAATTGGGCTTAAAATATTCAGGTACTTCTAAGGGTGACTATTTTTGGACTTGATAGTGTACCTTTCAATGGGAACTTCTAGCAGCTTAGGCATATTAGCCTAGTCATTTATTTTACTAAAGAATTAAATAATCAAGATTTAATAATTTCCTAATGTTAACTATCAAGTAGTGGTAAGAACATTTAATCTAGTATTTTGACCATAAACCCCATTCTGTAACAGCGTATAGTTCATTTTTCTGTAAGGTGGATCACATTTTCCTGGAAGAGTTAGGCAATAGGACCCCATGGAATATTGGGACTGGCAATGTTTCGGAGTATGTAGATCAAGAGACTGAAGTTAGCCAATAGATAATGGTCTCGGAAACTTTAAAAAAACACATCGCCAAGCTCTACTGAGACATTGCGAGTGTATGGCTTGCCACTGTATAATTGTATGTCATTTTTTCCAGACCTCTGTTCTCAAGATCAGCTCTTTCTACAGCTACAGCTCATTATTTTAATTTACCAGTGATAAGACACACCCTAACTATAACTGGTTTTAATACGATAAAAATCACCCCTTTGAAGCCTTGTTTAGTTCAAATATGAAAAGATGCTCTTTTAAAAATTATTTTTAAATTATAAAAGCAATAAATGTACATGGTTTTTAAAATTAATGAGCACAGGAGGCTATAAAATGACCATTATTCTTCCTTCAGTCTCACCTGCTAGAGATAAACATTGTTCATAATGTCTTATGTGCCTTTCCAGACATTTCAATGCACTTAAAGTGTATGTTTTTCCTTTTTACAAGTGGCATATCTTGGAGAAAAGAAAAAGCCCGGATATGTGGGCTACAGCTTACGCCTTGTTTTATTTTCAACATTTTGCCGTTGACATTGATTTTCACTTTGAATATTGTTTCTTCTTCTTCTCTTTTTTCATGCCTAAATATTTTATTTTTAAAAGTCGGGATGTTTGTGTGTAAAGAAAAGCTTCAAATTCGTACATTTCCTTTCCTCTTCCCTAACTTATATATGGTTTTCTCTCTTGCAGCATTGGAGGCCTTATTCTGGACACAACTGTATCGGATCCAAACTTGGTCGGCATTGTCGTTTACACGCCAGTTATTAACGGTAAGAATTAGATATGCGATTTCCTAATGGTATCACACCTTTACACACCTTTCGATACTAATAGGAATCTTAGGGTTCAGATTTTAAGAGTAGATTCATCTTCCCATCCCGTCCATTCTCCCTCCAACCCCAGCTTGTTGCCGGCAGCGGAAACGTCATTCCGTTTCCTCACTATGTGGAATGCACTTTTGATAAGAATTGTTTCGTAATCTGATCACTAGATATTACTTTGAGAATCAGGCGTCTCTGACTTTTAAGGTCACTGTGGCAAAATGTGCTCTTTTGGTTCTGGATGCTTTGGATTTATCTGCTGCCTTATGTCATGTTGCTGCTGCACCTGCCAGTCTCATGGATAAATCAGAGTTAGCCAGGTTTAAGCATCGCTGGAGTCAACTCAGTCCCTTAAAGTCTCTCACTCCTCTGCGGATCCCGTGAAAATCTGCCTTAGAGTTTTGCTTATCTATAAAATGAGAATTATAATACTTAAATTCACAGGGATTTTTGTATGAATTCCATTTAATAAGATCATTTTAATCCAGTCCTACTGGCTTTTGGGCTGGCTGTCATTAAGTTGGATTTTAGTATAAACTAAGCCAATATAATTTAAAAAGTAATTCTACCTGGGGAAAAACATGTCATAGGATAGACTACACATAACTCACTTTTATATATTTATGTGTAGGAAAATCTGTTATAAAAAGGTACGTTCTCCAAAATCTAATTTTATATCTAAAATTTCTACTGAACATTTAAAGTTTTGTGTACCTTTAGAATGTCCATCAACAAACTTCTCTTATAGACCCCCTCCCCATTTTCCTGGTGCACCTGTTCTCCCCGACACCCACTCTTAAAATCATGGAGTCACCTGATCCAACCTGGCCCTTCATCCTCTTTCAATAGACAGTGACCAGACCTTGTCTCTTTTCTCCTTAACATAATTCACTTTTTCATTTATTTATGTAACAAGCATGTCACGCCATCATAGTCTTCTAATGTCTCACTTTAGCCATCATTCAAGTAATAAAGTCGCTTTCCTGACTTAGTCCCTATTCAATGCAAACTAAATTTCACTAAGAGACTGACTGATCTTTTTTAAACCTTGTTTTTATTACATCGGTTTTAAGATGATGAACTTCGCAGTGGTTTTCTCCTGCCTATCAAATCAAGTTTGAATTCTTCTGCCTAGCTTCAATGCTCTCTTTACGCCGTCGGAGGTGTGCAACCTTTTCCTTTGTCATTCTTACCAGATTCTTACACTGTGGCCCTACAGAGTTCTAATTTTCACTGCGTAGAATGATTACTGCTTTTCTTACACCTGTTCAAATGTTCTCCATGAATATTAGTTGATGAATTCACTAGGATAAATGTTGTCCAATAGTGACTGATAGAGCTGTATTATCTAATATTTCAGTGAGAAATTTAAATTATAACAATCCTATTATTAGTAAGTTTTAATGGGTATTTCTGTTATCTCACCTTACAGAAGGACTGATTCTAGAGCTTGCTGTATTTTTTAAACTGGGTAGTGGGTACGTGATTTTGTATTACGATCCTTTATAGCTTATATGTATTTTATAAATACTTTTGTATTGGAAGTAGCACTTTTAGATTCCTTATTAAATGGTTGACAGTGAAAAGAATAGAATTAGGATAAGACCTAGAAGTTGAAAGGAGGAACTTTTTCTAAGATAGGAGAGATACAGATGTATTTACTGGTAAGGAGGCAAGGAATAATAGAGAAGGAGAGGTCGAGGATGCACGAGATGGTGAATTATGAGAGACCCACTCCATGGAATGGAAGACTACAAAGAACCCTTGGGAAGAAAGGATACTCCTCGTTTGATGTCCTAGAGAAGGTAGTCCTTAAGAGAGGTAGGTAGAAATACAGAGGTATGAGGTAGGGGAGAGAGACAAAGGCCTTACTTATAATGACAGCCTCAATTGTCCCAAGAAAGTAGATAGACTCATTTCTCTAGGGCAGTGTTTCCCAACCTTTTTCATGTCATGGCACACATAGAAATTGATAATATGTGGGTGGCACACTGTGGTGAAGAGGGAGGTGGTTTGAACCAGGCCTGCTTGTAATTCCAGGCCTCTTCCGCCCTTGCAGACCTTGGGTCAGTATTTTGATGCACCTCTAATCCATTCGAGGACTATTGGTTGGGAAGTTCTGACCCAGGGCAGTGTTTCTCAATCTTTGTTGTTCATTATCCTGCGAAGGACCCATTTGAAACATCATTTTTTCCCTAAATGTGCTTACCCATGAAATTTTAATGTCACAGATAACCTTTTTATCCACTTATATACTGTATGTATATCTGTGCTTTATAGATAAAAATGAGTTAAGAATTTTTTTCCATCCCCCAACCAGTTTTTGCCTCCGTTAAGAATACATGATCTAGGGTAAGGGAAATAGAAAATTTGGAGACTTTGTCATTCATTCATCAGATTGTCTGGAAGGAAGTGGTAAAGGGTAATGGATTAGGGACATGGGAGGTGCATGTGCCTGTCCTTGTTCAGATGAAAGGTCTTCACTATGAGGGGGTTACAGGCGTATTTCTTCTTAAAGATAAGAAAAAGTGGAAGACTCATCTCCCCGATCCCTTTGCGTTTCTTAAAACTAGAAGAGTAATTTCTGCATGTGAGTTCTGATAAGAAGTCATGGGAGGATAGGTGAAAGTGCAGAGACATCTGGAGGTGGCTAAAATATGTAGGTATCTGTGGATGATGTTAGATCTGCCATGCTGTTGATTATAAAGATTTACTGGGTAACGAAAATGAACTTTCGCTTCAAGCTCCCTTGGGAATGTCCAAAAGATTTCTTGATATAATTTGAAATATATACTATGTGAGTTCTAAACATTTGCTGGAAACATGAATTTCTAAATTTAACAAAACACAAAGTAGGATTTTAAAGCGGTCCCTAGATGAACCTGCTGATAATTTATTTCTGCTATCAAACTTTTTATTATCTATTGAGTTTATTGTAGCATAAGGCACTTACAAATTAGGTCTTGTGGATGCTGAGGGATCTCACTAATTATTTAGTATATTGGCGAAGCTGTTCTTACTAATGTTATTAATTTATGTGACACAATTTTTAGATGCTCTCTACTAGCTTTAGTAATGCAATTAGTTTGTGAAGAATTTAACTAATTCGAAAGAAACACTGATAGACTAGCTCTTAGAAAGATAGTGTCATAATAGCAGGAAAGCATTTTTGATAATAAAGAAAGCTATTTCAAGCTATGTCCTCTGTAATTTAAAAATATAACCAGTGATCATGATGAGGTCATGATGGGGTTTTAACCTCCTGAGAGATTAAAACTTGAATAAGTTCCTACACTAATTATGTTGCTTACATTAAAGTTTTATTCACTTTATCTGGAAAAATTATACCAGTCTCTTCATAAAGTCTCAGTTCATTCTTTTTTTAGTTTGGTGAAGTTATAACACCAGCTTTGTCTGTGTTTCCTGGACTACACAGTGAAGCAGGTCAAAGAATGCAGGGAAGAGGAAAGTGATAAGTTGATTATAAGGGTTTGTTATATTGATAATCAATATGCTAATCTGGACATGGTAACAAAGAAAAGATAAAAGTAGTTCTATGAAGTTCTACCAGTGGTTTTTTAGAAGATAGCTACAGCTAATCATTAATAGCTTTTTGCTTCAAATTTAATCCAAGAGAGGTTACAGATAGAGTAGGTATTCGTTGGGTTTAATAGCTCATTCTTTCTTCATTTGCACTAAAGCATTCATATCTAACAAAACCAAAGAGAACATTACCCCAAGAGAATCCCCAGAGTCAATGAAGATAAAAAGGAAACTACCATTTATGCTTCCTATGGCAAATGCCTGGCATTGAAAAATGTATCCAAATGCCACCTTTTGTTCTGCATTAAATAGCATAATTCTTAACATCCAATTCTTCTCCTTTTGGAGGGCTATAAATTGAAATCCATGGATGACAATAGGCTTTTCTTACTGTTTTACCCAGCAACTCTTTGTGAAAGTTTGTGTATGGTGTAAAGACTCTTCCTCTTTCTGTTTCTAGGATATGCTAATTTACTTCCAGTTAGAGGTCTGTGTTACTGGCCTTATTTATGTTCTAGAATCAGATGAGTGCCAATACATGCCAGTTATTCAGTGTTCTCTTCCAGTTGTTTACTTCACAAAGTGAGCTCAGATTTAGCAAATCCAGATTTTTAGAAATAGTTATCACTAGCTTCTAATGGAAAATTCACTGAGTAAACAGATTCAACGATTATTTAAAATATAGACACCCAAGTGATTTATTCTTTCTTCCTTTTTTTTTTTTTTGTTGAACAAAATGATATGTGAATTGAAAAGTAACACAGTTCCTGCACATTCTCTGACTAACGAATTCTCTAGCAAGTTAGTGTTAGGGCTTACAATTAAGAAAATACCAAGTCAGAATCACATTATTTGTACAAGTTGTATCATTATCATCATCATTGTCAACATTTGTTGAGCTTTACCAGGTCAAGAGACTGTTAAGTATCTTTCATGCATGCCTTATTTTATTTAATTCTACCTCTGATGCATCAGACATAAATTACCCTCATTTTTCAGATTGGAAAACTAAGCTCCAAGAGGATAAACATCACTGAAGTCACATAAGTGGCTGAGGCAGTTTTCAAACCCATGTGGTCTGAGCCAGAGTCAACTCTGCAGAGCACAGAGCTCTGCATTTATGGGCTTTCATTAGGCAACCTCGTCAATGTTGCTTTGTTTCTCTTTCAAACATATTTTTAAAGAAATTTATTTTCCTTTAGAAAATTTTTAGAACTCTCTGAGATCCATTTTGAAGTCATTTTTATGATAAACTATTTTAAGTTATCTGAAGAATTTGCTTTTAGTGAATTTTTTATTTACTAAATGAGACATGGCAAGGAAATCATGAAGTTACATTTACTTTAAGTAATTGTAATTTGTTTAAAAAATATAATGTTTTATAATTTATATAAATATTAAATCATTATGTTGTTATACCTGAAACTAATAGAATGTATGTCAGTTATACCTCAGTTAAAAAAATAATGTTTAAATTGATTTATTTTTGATGCACTGATGAAGAAATCAATTTCTCAGCTTAAAAAAGGCAAGGGAATTTATGCTTTTCCTATTTCTCTATTTAATTTTTTTCTGTGATTAAAAAACATTAAATTCTTATTTCCACAACAACAAATTATTAGAATGCCCTGAATGCCAGAATTGCACTGGCTGTCAAAACAATATATAAGTCGTATAGACTGACTTTGAAGAAAATCTCTCAACCTGTATTTCTGAGCGTAATGCTTATGTATACCCCAGTTAAACTGCTAAGATTTGGAGCCTGCTAGGCCTGGATTTCTCCATAGTAAGTTACTATTGCTGGTCCTAAAAATCACATCCTAAATTTTCAAGCAAAGAACTCATTATCTAGCAACAACCTGATATTCCTATTACAAAAACAAAACAAAACAAACAAAAACAAGTAGTCTCACCTCAGATGTTTTTTGGGGAAAAACTATTTTGCATCCAGGTAATTTGGATCAAGAGTAGGTGATAGTCCTGGCCACAGAGTTGCTGGCTTCTGATTCTCTCTGATGTCATCAAAACTTTTGACTGTTAGCACCTGGTCAGACATCCTGTTGGACGTGTTCTCTAACTCTCCTTGTTTAAAAATCTCCCTTTCCAGTATGTAACGTGTGATTCAAATGGAGTCCTGCACAGACTTGGAAGATTGTCAGTTCTTATAATTTCATACTTCTTTCAGAGCTTATTCTGCCAACTTTTAAAGCATAGAGCTAAGTCTAGGGAAATGGTCCATTTTGAAAATGTTAGAGTTGTTTGCAGTATGCTTTTTTTCCTAAGTAAGCTGAATTTGTCAGATTCATTCATTCAACAATATTTAGTGAGTTACTGTTATATACAAGTACTATTCTAGGCTCGGGATATCTGTGAACAAATTAGACAAAAACTTCTGCCTCATGAAATTTACATTCTAGTTAGGAGGAGATAGACAATAAATCATGAGCATAATGTATAAAAATAGAGTATGTTAGAAGATGGTAAATGCTATGAAAAAGTTGGACAGAATAAGAAAAGATGAAATACTGCCATTTGTACAACATGGATAGATCCTGAGATAAACATGCCAAGTGAAATAAGTCAGACAGAAAAAGTTGAAAGCCATGTGATTTCACTCATGTGGAATATAAAACTGAAAGCAGCAAACAAATGTGACAAACAGAGGCTCGTGGACACAGTCAGTGGATTAGTTGTTACCAGAGGGAGTGGGGAGAGGTAGATAGGGGTAAAAAAGGGCGAATATTTGGTGATGGAAGGAAATTTAACTGTGGATGGTGAAGACACAATGCAATACACACACACACACACACACAACATACTGTTGAATTGTACAATTGAAGCTTATTTGATTTTATTAGTGTCACCCCAATGATTTTTACTAAAAAAAAAAGTTGGTAGAGTCAGGTGCATTGGTAATGTTAGGTAAAGGGGCTATAATCTTAAATGGGGTCATCTAGGTAAACTCATTGAATTGGCACATTTACATATAATCTGGGTTGTATTTGTTTTTATAGCATTTTAAGGATTATAAAACAATTTAGAGCAGTATTTTTAAATTGCCATTTTGCAAAAATTGAGTAACAACGGCCTAAGGAGGTGAAGCTAACATGGCCAGGATAACAAAGGCAGAAAGTAGAGCTGAGACTCAAATGATATCTTCTGACTGTAAAACCATGATCTTCCCACTCTATTGCACTGTCATTCACTCATGAAAAATAATACGGTACCTGCCTCCTAAGTGACCAGTGTAGACTAACTCATCTTGAAGCATAATCTGTATTAATAGTAGGAATTTTAAGTGCTTTGTCTGCTTCAACTTAGCATTTAGCTGTTCTGTTTGATTTTTAGAGATTTTTTTTTTTAGATGTTATTTCTTGCTGATTATTTTTCAGATTGCCTTTTATTTTTTTTATTGTTGTTGCTGTTGGAATATGTAAAAAAGATTTTAAATGTTTTTCTATGTGTGGGTATACAGAGACATAATTGCATTGAAAATATTCTTGCCCGTTAAGTTTAAATTTTGGTAACCTGATTTGTAAATAAATAATGGATATTTTTTCCAGTACCTCATTTATTTATGTATTTTTTCTAGGTTTTGCTATTTCTAGGTTTCCCCATTTTTAATAATGTGGAATAAATGCAAAATATAAGTACACATAGTTTAAAGAATAATTATAAGGCAAGCTACTCAGTAGCCAGTATTGAAGCCAGTACCTTAAAGTACTTTTTCATAAAGTTTACTAGCAATTTGGATCAACCTCCTTGTGAACTCTCTATTCTTTTGTCCTTTTTTCTGTTGATTTGTAGGAATTCTTCATATATTCTAGACAGTTGTCCTTTGTGTTATAAAGATCTTCATCCACCCTGAGGCTTGTCTTTTCACTTTCTCTACGATGTATGTAGATGAACAAGATTTTTAAATTATACTGTACACGGGTTTATCAACGCTTTTCTTTATGGTTTGCTGTTTTTCTATTACGTTTTCAAAAAATCAGTCCTTCCTATCCATTCTATATTATCTTCTAAAGTTTAATAATTTTGCCTTTCACGAAATGTCTTTAATCCACCTGGAATTGATTTTTGTGTATCGTATTAGAATAAGGGTCCAATTTCATGGGGCTTTTTGGGGGCACATTAATAACCAATATCCCTGCATGATTTATTGAATAGTCTATAACATTCTTTTTTCATATTATAAATTTATTTATTTTTTTATAGTGACATTGGTTAACAAAATCCAATAAGTTTCAGCTGTACACTTTAACAGTAAGGCATATATATATTTACACTGTGTGTTCACCTCCCATAGTTAAATTTTTTTCTGTCACCACATATTTGACGCCCTTTATCCCATCTACTTCCCCCTTCCCCCCCCATCCTCTACCCTCTGGTAACCACTAGTCTATAGTTCATGTCCATGAGTCTCTGTTTGTATGTCCTGTTCATTTATTGCTTTTAGGTTTATATCCCACATATAAATGATATTATGTGATTTTTGACTAGCTTATTTTCTGTCTAGCTTATTTCGCTTAGCATGATTATCTTGAGGTCCATCCATATTGTCGCAAATGGCAGTATTTCATCTCTTCTTGTGGCTGAGTAATATTTCACTGTATATATGTACCACAGCTTCTTTATCCAATCATCTATTGTAGGACACTTTGGTTGCTTCCATGTCCTGGCCACTGTGAATAATGCTACTATGAACATTAGTGTGGAAATATTTTTTGGATATGGGTTTTCAAGTTTTTGGGGTAAATATCCAGTAGAGGGATTGCTGGATCTTATGATAGATCAATTCTTAGTTTTTGAGGAACCTCCATACTGTTTTCCATAATGACTGTACCAAATTACAGTCCACCAGCAGTATATAAGGTTCCTTTTTTTCTGCATCCTTCCACATTTGTTATTACTTGTCCTGTTGATTATAGCTATTCTGACAGGTGTGAGATGGTATCTCATTGTGGTTTTGATTTGCATTTCCCTAATAGCTAGCGACATTGAGCATCTTTTCAAATATTTGTTGGCCATTTGTATGTCTTAGGGAGAAGTGTCTGTTTAGGTCCTCTGCCTGTTTTTTGATTGGATCATTTATTTTTTTGCTGTCATTGAGTTGTATGAGTTCTTTGTATATTTTGGATATTAGGCCCTTATCGGGGGTGTTGCTTGCAAATATATTTTCCCATTCGGATGGTTGTGTCTTTACCTTGTTGACGATTTCTTTTGCTGAGCAGAAGTATAGCATTCTTAATTGATCTGCAGTACCACCTTTGTCACATCTCAGGTTTTGTGTTTGCGTGTGTTTATCTGGCTAAAGAAGTCCTCCTCAATTCCTGGTTTTCTAAGAGTTTTTAATCCTAAATGATAAAATGTTGAATTTTACTATTTTTTTTCTGCATTCATTTATATAATGATATTATTTCTTTTCCTGCCTATTGTTAATGTGGTAAATTGCATTAATTTATTTTCAAATATTAAATCAACCTTGTATTTGTAGGATAAATCCAGTTTGGTCATAATGTGTTATACGTTTCATATATTACTGGATTCTGTTTGCTAATAATTTGTTTAGTATTTTTTAAATTTATTTTTATTCATGAGATTAGCCTATAATTTTCCTTTTTCATATTTTCATTTTTGGATTTTGAACCCAGAGTTATACTAGACTCTCTCATTATATGACTTAGATTTACTTATTCTTACTTTACACTTTCCTTTACCATCCCAAATAATATGTGTAAGATTGAAATTATTTGTTGCTTAAATATTCATAGAACTCACTTGGGAAAAAACCAACAAAGCAGAAAATATATGTGGGCCTGGTGATTTTAGCGGAAGGTTTTAAATTTTGGATTAAATTTCTTTAATCACTATGAATGATTCAGAGTTTCTATTTCTTCCCGAGTTAATTTTGTTATATACATTAGGATATTTTTATATTTATTTTAATTTTTAAGTTTATTGGCAGTAAAGTTGGTTATAATATTCTGATTTTTTAAATGTTGGCAGTAATCAGAATTATTACTCTCTTTTTTTTGTTCCTGATGTTTTACTACTCTTTTTTTTCTTTTCGAATAACCAATGTTTAGCTATTATTGATCTTTCTAATTTCTTCTCTTTTCATTATTTTCCTTCTCCTACTTTGTGTTTATTTTTCTGTCTTTTCTAACTTCTTGAGATGGATGCTTAGTTCAATAAGCCTCCTTCTTTTCTAATTATGCATTTAAGACTATAAGTGTGCCTCTTAATACTGCATTATCTGTATCCCATGTATGTAGTATTTAATTGCCATTTAATTACAAATATTTTCTACTTTCTATTATGCTTTCTTCTTTAATTTACACGTTATTTAGAGATATTTTTCTCAGTTTTCAGGTAGCAGAGGCATACATCAATTCCTTTATTACAGGGTTTCTCAATCTTGACATTACTGACATTTGGGGCCAGATAATTCCTTATTGTTGTGGGGCTTCCTGTGCACTGTAGATGTTTAGCAACAATTTATGCCTAGAAGTAAGCAGGTTTTTCCTCTGTTAGGTCATTCGTTTGGAGGACTGAATTAATTTAGTCAGTAGTTGAGCTAGGTTTGTTTTCTGTGATTATTATAGTCACCCTCAGTGCACTACTGACTTCAAATTTCTTTATCGATGAGCTCCTGCTACCTTATGCTTAGTGTGAAGTCCGAAGTGCTTTATGCCTGCATCATGGAAGGCTTAACTATCTGTACTCTTGTTTGTTACTTGGTGCAAGGCATAGCATGGAGTTTGGGATTCTTGCACTGTTCTTAACTATATTTGGTCCTCAGAGGTGAGGCTTCCTCAGCTTTTCTTCCCCTCCCACTACTGACAGTCAAACTCTGTCAGACTGGCTTGAGCAGAAGATTTTCTTCCACTCCTCCAGCAGCAGACAGCTGTTGCTTCTACTTTTCCTGCAGTGGCAACTGATCTTTCTCGGGGATCAGGTAGTGAGTATGTTTTCTTTATCATCCCAAGCAGATTATGCTTCGTATGGGAGAGAGATTCAGAAATAGATAGATATGATTTCTTGCCTGGTGTGCCACCAAGGTTGGCTATCTCCCAAGTCCCCTGCCCTACCTCAGTCTGTCTCACCAGCACCTGGTGAGGGCTTACAGAAATAACCGGCAAGTGAATGTGGATTCTTTTGTGTCTAGGACTCCCAGGTGTTATTCTAAAGGTTATGCCAGCTCACAGTCAGCATTTAAGTATTTGTAATTTTCAGTTTTTTCCTCTTGCTTTTATGGCTACTGCCTCTCCTCCCATACTCTGTAAAAAGGGAAAGAGTTTGGGTGTCTTGTCTCACTTTGGGGGAGCTTACGACACTTTGGAATGAATTTGGAATTAACTTCTCAGCATCGTTTCCTCTTCCTCGGAGTATATGAGAGGATAATCTATGTTAAAAGGTGACTTTCTTGAGTATATTTTTTAGTGCTGTACACCAATTTCTTTAGTAAACTGAAGAGAAAAGTATCAAGCCTTGTCTATTTGAATAAATTTAACTTATTTTCCCTCTCATTACAATGAGGAACATGACACATCTTGTTACCTAGCTTTATTTCTTGGTTGTGATAGTAATTTTTAAAAATTACTTAATTCAGTCTGCTTTTAGACCAGACAGAGGTCAGATTTGAAAAAATAATGAATAAGTCTTTCGTAACAAGAGTTTTATTTTATGCCTTTAGAAAATCTACTTCAACATTAAATAAATCAACATTTCATGTTTTGGTTAATAATATGTCACAGTTGTTGGCCCAGAATGTGACATAAAGAGCCTTACATTTGGTTGAATTTATGCAAGTTGTTTAAAATATGAGAATACTTTGTTTTTCCTGTGTTTCAGGTATTGGTGGTAATTTGGTGGCCATTCAGGCTAGCAGGATTTCTACCTACCTCCATTTACATAGCATTCCAGGAGAATTACCTGAGGAACCTAAAACTTGTTACTACCCATTTAGAACTTTTTTTGGTCCAGGTATGTACTTGTGAATTTTTGAATATTTTATTTTAAGAACTATTACTCCCTGTGAGTATAAGCAGGCAATTTGTTGAGTATATATTTTGTTTGTGATTGTTACACTTTTCTGTTTCTAATTGCTAAATAGATTTTAAATAGAATAGATTTTGTTCAGTAAATCTCAAGGAGCAAGAAGTCACTTTTATCAATTCTGCAGTTGCTGAGAACTTTGTATAATTTTTCTCTTTTGTCCCTTTTGCTGGGATATCCTGTTTATGAGTCAGGAAAGAGGAACCTCGTAGATACAAGAAAACATTGCTAGGTGATTTAGGGAGACAGTTGTACTGTTTTTCCTGTATTAATCTTTTTGGCCTTTCTAAATGTGGGCATTTGATCTCAGACTAACAGGATGAGAGCTGATAACCTCAGTTACAAGAAACCAGTGCATTGTTTATATCAACCAGGCATGTGATTGCTGAAAAACTAAAACAATCGTAAACCTCACAATGTGGGCCTTTTTTTTTTTCCTGTTGAAAATAAATGTAATTTTTGACCTTTGAGTGAGAACTGGAAATGCTCAGACTTGTCATATCAGTGAAAGGACTCTAAAGGAAAATGAAAATTAAAATATTTCTTACTTTAAGGACTTTTTATTTTTTCTTTTGTCATCCCTCTATTTTTATGATAGATATTAAAGTCTGACCAATGTTCTTCATAGTAAATTTTTATCAACTATCTTTTATTTAATTAACAGAGAACATTTAGTGAGAATTTTAAAGAATTAAGTGAATTGCAAATAGTTGGAATTTATTTTTAGCAATTAAATTTTGTGTGATGCTATGCAGTATAATAACTGGGAAGTGATCTTCACATTTTAATAACCATGACCTATTATTAACAAAAATATGACTTTGTTTTAATAACTTTTACATTTTATATTACAGGAGTAAATAATAAGTCTGCTCAAGTTCTACTGCTTTTAGTGATTCCTGGACATTTAATTTTCCTCTACACTATTCATTTGATGAAAAGCGGTCATACGTCTCTAACTGTAATCTTCATAGTAGTATACTTATTTGCTGCTGTGTTACAGGTAAGAGTTAAAGCCTCTTACAGTCTTTTTATGCTCAGTTTGATATAAAAGAATAACTGTAAATCTAAAAGCACACGAAATATTTTAACATTTCAAAAACCATTCGAATGCCTTCATATTGACTTGATCTTCTTAAAAGCAATCACTCAAGACCAGTTTTAATATGATCTGATCAATAGAACCTTTGGATTTCCTTTTTCCTGGATTCCGTATCTTCCTGTTTTCTGTTTGCTTGTTTTGTATGAATACATCTTCTGATAGATTTCTGAGAAAGAGTGCATGGAAGTAAATATTTTGAGCTTTTGCATGTTGTAAAATGTAGATTTTTTTTTTTAACATAGATATGTTGACTGGATATAGAATTCTGTTTCTTTTAGAATTTTAAAGACATTGCTTCCTTGCCTTTTAACTTCTATTACCATGGAGAAAAACAACAGATGCCATTCTCACTGCTGATTTCATTGTACAAAGCTACTTGTAACTCCCTGGAAGCTTGCAAGATCTTTTTCCCTATTGTTCTTAACTTTCATGTTGATGTGCCCTGGTTTGGGTGTATTTGTCTGTTTTGTTGGACATTATTTGACTCTTTCAATCTAAAAATTCATCATCTTCCAGTTCTAGAAAAAATTTTTGAATTATTTCTTTGGTGATTGCCTTTCTCCTTTCTTTCTGGCATCTTATTATTTGACCCCTGGAACTCTTGCATTAAAATTTTTATCTTTTCTTATTCTCTGTTTCTTTAGGGGAGATTTCTGTGCCTTTCCAAATCTTTTCTCCGTTGTGTTACTGAGGTTTGGGAGAAAGTAGAGTTGAATGCATATGCTCAACTTGCCATCTTTACATGGAAGGGGATTAATTTTGAAATTTAAGAAAATTGCCTTTATTTTCAAAATGCGTGATCAATATAATATATGTACAAAATTTTTAAATTAAATAGTACTGAAGGGTCCTACCTTTCAAACATTTCTCAGAGACAACCACTTTGAAATATTTAAGCTGTTTCTTCTGGCACTTAACTACAAATTTTAAAGTAACATGTTTGAATTTCTAGTTGTGATTAATCTCCTTAATTTAGATTTTTGCTAATAAAAGTTGAGGATTTGAAGACCGTTACAATTACCCATTTTTCTCATATAGTTATATTACCAGTTTTTTTTTTTAATTAGTAATTTTGTTCTATTATTAGGCCTATCTGGACATTGTTTACTATAGAGTCAGATAACTTACAATGGCTATATTTGTATCATTTTTCATAAACCCATACTTAATTTTTTTCTAACTGTTCCAGCTTTATTTTTGCTTCTTAGGCATAGTTTCTTTTAAGCTCTGTAGGATTTGGTACTTCCTACATTAAGACATCCTAACCCTTTAAGAGATGCATTCAAATGATTCTTTGAAGAGATAACATTTGAATTTGGCCTTCAAGGGGTTAGACATATAGGAGTGAGGCTAGAGGATAGGTATGGGGGCATCATTCCAGGGAAAGAAAGTGCATTGATGAAATAAACTGCATTGATGATAATGATGTTAATGAAATTAACTGACGTTTATAGTGTTTCCTGCATGAACAGTGCTGTTTAGTGCTTTACATGTTTTCATTCAGGTAATTTTCACAAACTCTATGAGATTTGTTCTTTTGATTGTAATCAGTAATTTTTAAAGTGAAGCACATATAAAACAATGCATTCTATATAGAATGAAAAGATTACAACTTCCATTCATATATTTTACCTCATTTGTTTAAAATGTCTGTTCTATTTTTATGATTACTTTCTAATGCGCATAGTTGATTAGCACAGGGTTAAGTAAGTATGCTCAAATATTTTATAGTGAAAGGGCTACATAATCTAAAAGCATATGCTATGAATAAAAGCACAGAAATGAGATAGCACAGAGCTTATGAGAGAAGGAGGAAGTAATTCAGGATTTGACTAAGAGAGGGGAGTAGATGAGAGAAGGTTCAAAAGGTAGATTTGGGACGATGTAGAAAGGCCTTAGATGCCAGGCAAAGGAGACTAGAATCTATTCTTAAAATAACAAAACCTCTTATGACTTAATTGATATTTAACTTTTCTAGAAGGCTTTATAGTAGCGAGATTTTTATTAGAAATCACCGATAAATCATTTATTCATTCAATAAACCTTCATTCTAGCAGATGCAGGGATGGGTTTTAAATCTCAGAATGAATCAATTCAGACCCTAAGGGATTCAGTCTGGAGGGAAGACTACTACACTACATAGAGATTTATAACATAATATGATAGATATATAATATAAAACACTGGAAATAGCTACATGTAATTTGCTGTCAGAGCTCAGAGGAAAAAGCAACTAACTCTATCCGGACAGTAATATTTTTCTACTGTTCAATAGGGACAAAAGTTATTTCAGATGCTTTTCCCTACTGACTGACTACCTGTATGGTTATATATGATTTGGTCGCTTATTATAATTTTGTTCTCAGCATTGTGTAAGTATTATGAAAAAGATACATTCCTCAATTCCATGGGAAATATTCAGAGACTGTTCTTTAGTCTGTTGGTAAACATTTTTTAGAACATGTTTTTATTTGCAACTCTACTCTTTGTCTTATGAATTGATTTGACATTTATGTTTACGGGTCTGTGCCAACACACTACCATGCTTCATTTTACTTAAGCCAATGAAGGATATGAGTAATTTTTCTGAATTTATAAAAAGATTAAATTTCAACCTATTCTCACAGATACCTATATGTCTTTTTTTAACCTCCGACCTAAATTCTGACCCGTGAAAGTTGAAAAGTGAAAATTATTTTGCTTGAATGTCATATAGTGAGGTTGTCTAATGCTTAATTTCTCTCCATCGAGAGTCCTACCTCCTTGAGGATAGAGACCAAGCCTTTTTTCCTTTGGTGTTCCCCACAAGGCACGATATAGTGGTTGGGTTTTGAATTCTTAATATTTTATTCTCTTCCCAGATTAATATTCTTTGAAGGACCTTTCCCTTACCCCTTAGTTTCCCAGCCAACTAAATGAAGGAAATCTGTTTGAAGGAAACCCAGTATTGGATAATGACACGGGAACAATCATTTGCAGCACTTTTGTATTCGCTGAGATGCCATCTCTTCCAGGAAGCCTTTCTTGGATACCTAATCTGGTCTGTTCCCATGGTACCCTGTGAATACAATTAGCTTTTTCCACGTTATATTGATATCATCTGTTTATGCGTCGCCTCACCCATTCTAGAGAAAGTCTTTGTCAGACTTATTTTTATATCTCTAGCACCTAGCCCCATCCTTAGTGCTCAGTTAATGTTTGTGAAACGAATGACCATGTCTCGCTAGCTCTGCGTCCTCTTTCATTGGGAGGACGAGGAATGTTTACGGCTGTATTTGGGTCCCAGATAGTCCAGAAAAACAGAAGAATCTAAAGTTTCTTCTCCTTGATTTCAGGAAACACCAACTCACTCTCTTTCACCAGAATTTTATACTTCAGTGCAAGTTGCACCATCTTATATTTCCCAATAGGTTTGTGCTCTCGAGAGAAATTGTTCTCAGCAAATGCCAGGCCCACCTTACATGAGCAAGTGAATGCCCTGCAAAATAAAATATCGTACTGATTGATATTCATGAACAAACTGCTTCTGTTTTATAAGTCATAGTTTGTGGTCATTTTGAAACATATTTTATAATATGACAATGGCCATAACATGAATAGTTAACAAATTAAGAGCAAACATCTTTCCATTTCTCATAGTAGAGCATGGCTGGGGCAGGAATATGCTCTACAGACTTAACTAAAAGAAGCATTGGCAAAACTGTAGTTGAAAAATAAATTTTAAAAAAGCACCAACAACATCGTAGTCCTGATGATTCAACGAAATTATTTTAAGTTTGGAAGCGTAAACATAAATGTTTCCACAGAAGAAAAGTATAAGCCAAACTGTTCCTCATCACATACGTCACATACAAAGGACAAAGGAAAAAAGAGGGAAAATAAGATCCCAATATGCATAACATTATAGAAAGACCAGAGCTCTTTAGAGTGAGACGAGTCTGCATTTCTGCTCTGCTACTATTTTGTGTCCTTATCTAAGTTTCCTAAACTCTCTGGCCTTCCTTTTTTCCCTAAGCTAATGAATCTAAAGTACTTGGTCGAGCTCCTGCAACATAATAAGTTTTTAATAATGATGTAGCTGCAGTTTATTATCATAAATGTCATCAGCATTTTTTTTTTCCTTCCTCATTATCGGAGCAGGTTGTTCAATGCCCTGAGTCCTTTTTCGTCTCCGCTCACCTTCCTTTTGGCCTGTTCTTGTCTGTAGGACTCTTTTCTTGCCCTCCTGATAAGTGATCTGAGCCTCAGATACCCCCCTGTTCATTGCTTATTCCAAATTGATATCTCGGCTAAATGCTGAAAAGACATCTCAAACTTAACATGTCCAAAACTAAATTCCTTATTTCCTCCCAAATCTGTCCCATATCAGTAGGGAGTGGTGGACAGGAAGTCACAAGTGGATATAGTGAAAATGGAAATAGGCTAGGCTTAGGGTACACTAACAAGGATCCCCTAAATCTCTCAGCCCTCAGCTCCTGGGGTGGGAGAGCCTTACTCCCATAGACTTTATATTTCATGTGTACTGGTGGCCCACGACAGCCATCACCATTATCTTACTCCTGGTGAATCCATGCAGTATAGTAGGGAAAGTCCTGGACTAGAAACAAGTATTTCTAGCTTCTAATTCTGGTTACCTCCTGACTCTATGACTTTGGCCAAGTCATACCACTATTGTGGCTTAGTTTCCTCACTTGTAAGGGTAAAGATACTATCACCATATAATTTTCATTCAAACCAGGACTCTTTGAGAGTGAAAGGGAACTGTTAATAATTCAAGTGACGAGCATAAACCATCACTATCCTGGTCAAACTGGGAAGTGTATGACCACAGCTATCATGCACATCCGCTCCTGCATTCATGATATATGATTTTGTGAATTTTCCTGCAATAAATGATTTGTTACAAAGCATTGTTGTACATGATTAATAATATATATGTTAATATTTAAATCATCTGGCAACCAAAACAACAATATATTAATATTAAAATCTATAATTACTACTAAAGTAATATTTAGTTAAATTGGCTTTTATGGTTAGTCAGAGGACCCAGGAAATATATAAAACATTGTTTTCCTGAAAAATTGTATTCCAGGTATAAATAGCTAATTTTGAATTGTTCTGTTTTTAAGTGTAGAAGCGATCTGTTTTTAAATTTGTTGGGCCTACAATAGCCTCCTTCAGATTCCCAAGTGTGCTGTGTGGTTCTAATATCTCTGCATTTTACTAAGAAGTCTATAATCACCTTGTTTTGCCACGAGTTGACTTAATATTTTATAGTGTTCAGTTACATTTCCTCTTGAGCTGCGACTTTTGAGGGGAAAAGAATACTGGTTCTCTTATGTATAATCTGGTTCGTCTTCTCATCACCTCAGTTGTTCCTTCTGAAAGTTTTTCATCTCTGACTGTTCTTTTCTTGAGGTTTGGTGATCTGAGCCACTTTTCCGATACATATAGGTAAGAGTTTCAAAAATGATATTAGCAATTATGTATATAGCATTTCTTATGAACCACACACTGTTCTAGGCACTTTGCACATGTGAACTCACTGAGGACTCACAACAACCCAGTGAGGTAAGTTGTACCCTTATTCTCCGTGACAGATGAGGCACTCGGCATGGAGAGAAGTTAAGTGACTTAATGCAAATCCACACAGCAAGGTGGAGTCTGGCTCTGTTTTACAAGAATAGGTTTGACAAGAATAGGTTTGACACTTTGTTTTGCTGTTAGTGAGGGTCATCATTTTTAGGATGGCAAATTCTGTAGGCTAAAAGCTGTCCCTTCTCTCTGGTATCATTAGATCTTCACATTTCTTCCAGCTAAGCGTTTTCCTCAGAAGGGCATTTATTCCCCAGAGTGTACATGGAATCTGTGCCTACTGATGTCAAGTAGGAATCCAGTCAAGAATGTAAATATGTCCTGAGTGTCCAGAGAGAAGGGCGAAGCACTATGAGGAAGCGTTTTCTCCTGTGTGCAGAGGGAAATTTTATAGTGGATGAAATTGTGTGTTGTGAAATCCATAGAAAATGCCATTTCAGCCAAAGGAAATATTAGGTAAATGTGAAAACTCAGGGTATATGCAACAAATAGTAAGAAAATTTCTGGACTTATGAAAGGACGTGATGGAAAATAAGATTGAAAATTACAGGTTGTGGCATGATCATGAAGGATCTTGAAGACCCAAATTAAAAGTTTAATTTATTCTATAATAATGTCTTTTGACATTTTCCCCACTCCTGGCAGACTTCAGAGACCTGATGCCATGTGGGATGGTATGTAAGGGCTAGAGCTCTGGTTTCCACCATTCACTACCTGTGCCAGCTTAGGGGCTGTGCTTTCTCAGCTCTAAAAGGAGGCTAAGAATTGGCCTACCTCCTGGGTCGTTACAAGGATGAAATGAGAATAATGCATGCGAAGTGCTGTTATTGTCCTATTATTTTAACATCATCATCAGTGGCTGCGGATTATACTCGGGCATCTCTGAGGTATCCATGAGAGGATCGGAACCTATGGAATCTAGCATGAAGTATCCCTACCGTGATTCTGACACTCCATTCCTCTTCCAAATAAGGAAGAATGTAGCCATATGGCGGCAATATGGCCAGATCTGGAACCCCAGTAGTTAAACAACTTAATTGGCTTAGCCTTGGGCAAGTTACTTAATTCCTTGGGGTCTTCTTCTTCTTCCCTGTAGAATGAGGATAACAATTCCTCTTGGCACAGTAGTTATAAAGTTTAAATACCTGGCACATAGTAAGCCCTGATTGAATTGTGTGGTTATGTCTTTTTTATTTCGATACTTACTCAAATCCTAATCCCAGATGGCATCTCAAGGAAAGAGCTAATAAGCAACTAGGGGATATTAATAGGTTCCCTGACCTCACTCACGTTCTTTTCTTGCTGCTCAGGATTTAAATCTGCCAGATTCCAACTGGAAAGTAGAGATCTCTTCATCTTTCCATGTGACTATTCTGCCTCTGTCTCTTAATTGCTTTCTGTCTTTTAGCTTGGGCTGAGAGAAAAGTGTGATGAGAATGATAAAGGAAAAAGTAAGGAGAAGATCTACAGTTCCAAGATTTTTTTTTTATGTATGTAAAAATATCTGCTTTAACATTGAGGGTCAATTAATATGATTACCTTAAGGTACGACGTTGAAGCAGGTGAATTTTTGAGATTCCTTTTCAGTGTTTTGATTGCATTTTTGTGATACAATGGTGTGATTATGCTTGTACAGCGTGGGTTGTAGGGTTTTTAAAGTTGAGACACTTTCCTCAATCCACGTTTATGATTAATTAATTCTCTGGATAGGTGTGCTTGAACTCCAAGCCAGTAAGGTACAGAAGATGAAATGACTGCCTGTCTCATTGTGGACACAGCATCCTGGATCCCTGTGTAGCAAGGCAGTGAGAAGCTGAGCTCTTTTCAGTCTTGTCAAGCCTGATGCAGATGAAGAGAGGACCAGGGAAGCTGAGCCATCTTTTTCCAGTGTTCTGGTTAGGACGTTACTTACTGTGTGTCTTCTGAATCTGCTGAGACTGCAGACATGACTTAAGAGGACTTTTCACATCATCTACAAAAAAAAAAAAAAAAAAAAATCTTATATCTATGTGAAAGCACTAATTGAAAAAGCATAAAAACTGTTACCCAAGAATTTTACCAGGATAAATGTTGGTTGATTATAACCCCAGAATATCCACCCCCAAAATACTAGCCTAAATGATCCTATAATTTAAATATTGTAGCTATTTAAAAAAATATATTTAGTGCCATTCCCCTTTTTTATTATAAAGCGAAATATCCATGTTAGTTCATATGTAATAAAGCTAATCTAAGTTGTTCATTGTGTGCCATCTAGGGAAATGTATTAAAGCAAAAAATCCCTAAAGATTTTTGTATTATTAAAGGGACATTTAAAGGACATCAGAGGATGATGAGACCATCATTCAGTTTCAGAAATAAAAAGACAAAGTTGAATTTATTGCTCACTATTGTAAGGGAGCTATGCTGGTATCGGGCAACATCTCTCCAAGCAGAGCAAATTACTGGTAAAGGTTTTTAGGAAAGTGTAGAGTTCAGGACTGGCAGGTGTTCAAAAGCTGAGTAGGACGATGTCATCTGTAGAAGTGTGGTTACTTGAGTGTGATTACTGTTTGGTTGGCCCTCAAAGCTGTATTTATGGGACTGGATTTGTTTCTCATTGGCTCCTTGTAAGCAAGGATGGTCATTGATTGGCTGACTTCTAAAACATGTCCAATAAGGCATGTTGTTTATTGACTGAATGAATTTAAACCAGTTCTGATGACTTGTTTTCATGGCTAAAGAATAGTCTTACTAGGAGTGTGAGAGCTTTTTATAAACTGGGTTTCCACTTTTATTTTTCACTGACTCAGAGCTGTAGGATATCATCAAGGATTGTCTAGACTCTGGCCTCTGTTGTTGATTCTTCTTGATGATGGGGTTTCATTTTGTGAAGATTTGATTTTTGGTTTGGGTCAATCACCATAATTTCATATTTTGTTTTTTTTTTTTGTATTTTATCAAACCCTCTGCTGGGGTAGTGGATGCATTGAAGCATTTGAGACATTGGACAGTAAACATTAAATGACTGTGAAACAAACGGGAACAATTAGAAAGAAGTACTATAAGAAGGGACTAGAATATATTTCTCTACCATAACCTAAGATTTTTCAGGCCTGACCAAGAAAACAAGTCCCAGTGATTCCTGAGGTAGTCAGGCTACCTGTTCTTTTAGCTCAGGTATGGATTGTTTAATTCCACCTGTAATGTTGATTCAGTGACGACATGAAGCGTTAATAGTGGTTTGGGTTGGCCAGAAGAAAAGTCCAAAATTAGTCCATTATCCATAACTGTTATTTTGATGATCTTGGGTGCAAGCCGTCTACTTTGTGTGGTCATCTCTTGTTCTGACGATCTTGGGTTCATGGCTTCCACGAGTCATCTGTTTCTGGAGGTGCCTTAGAAAACCTCAGTTTAGGTTCTCTAATGAGGTTACTTTCCAGCTCTGCGAAGGTTCCTTCCATTTTTTCCCCAGAGGATAGCAGAGGACCGTGCTAGTAGAGGTTCATCCAGGGATTATGGATTCTTTTGTTGTCGATGAATGATGGGTGTTCCTTCCAGACAGTGTCATACCAGTACTTAGCAAAAGGTTCAGGGACTACGTTTATTCATCATCATAGACTCAGTATCAGCCCCTGCCTGGTACAGCAAATATTTGTAAAATGAATATTCAGCTTTAAGTTCTTGGGTTACTTTAGGCATTTTGGTTATATTTCTTCATGTAGATTCTGATCTCATTGAAAGCAATAACCATGTCTGTCTATTCTTCTTTGAATGCTCGAGAAAGCTTATCATAGTGTTTTCTATGTGAGGTATAAATATATACTTGTTAAATTGGATTTAAGGTATATTGAGTGAACTTTGGATGGGTAATAGAGCCAACACTTGACAAGATTCCACATCTAAAGGAGATAACAGGTCTCTTGGGGAGGGTGCAACACACATAACACGATTCGAAGACAGATGATGCTTTTAAAAAAGTAGTATTAAATGCTTTACCAGTACAAGTAAAATATTCTATAAGTCACTACTTCAGTGTTATAACAATGTAGATATTTTAACATCTTAGCCACTGAAAGAGAATACTAAACTTTAAAATTATTTTTGAAAGTAAAGTTTCATAGTGAAATACTCTATAGCAAGGATAATGAGTGATCTATGACTTCATGCAAAAATCCACGATATTGTGCATCTCACAAACATAAGGTTGAACAAAAGAAGCCAGACACAAAAGAGCATATAACATATGCTTACATTTATGTGAAGTACAGAAAGAAGCATTAACAGCTTTAAAAAAGAAGTAAATGAAGTTTGATAACTGACTTCTGTCAGAATAGGACTGGGCCAAAGTAGGGTGCAATAGCTTGTGCCTTTTAATTCAAGAACTGTCCATCCCCTTTGACAAGCCACGTTTCTTGAATACCTCATTTAGAAGAACAAGAAGTAATATTTATTATGTCTGTTAAATGCCAGTCAATATGTACTTTACTTACATTATTTTGTTTAATCCTTTAAACAGTCCTCTGAGATGTGTTTAGTCCTCTCTACTTTTCAAGTGACAAATATGAGAAACTGAAAGCTTAAAAAATTTGCCCAAAGTAATAGTCGTTAAGTGGTAGAACTTAGATTTGTTTACTCCAAAGTCTCTGTTCTGCCTGTTCCATCACGGGATAAGTAAAAGGAATGAACACTTAGCCCGGTATTTTTGTTATTTGTTAGTGGGGGCTAACAGGAAGAGACCCTGTACTCTAAGGCAGCAAACCTTTTCTGTAAAGGGCCCGCTAGTCAACATTTTAGGCTTTGCAGGCCGTGTGGTCTCTGTCACAGGTACTCAGCCCTGTTTGGACAGTACAAAAGCAGCTGTAAATAATCTCGAAATAGATGAGCATGGTGTGCCTCAACAAAACTTTACTTATGGACACAGAAAATCGGATTTCACATAATGTTCATGTGTCACAAAATATTGTTCTTTCTTTGATTTTTTTTCTCAACCATTTAAAATGGAAAAGCCATTCTTAGCTTTTGGACCATACAGACAGTGAGCCAGATTTGGCCTGCAGGCTGTAATTTGTGGACTTCTGTAGGCCGTTACTGAGAAGAAAACTCTACCAGAGTCCTTATATATTTTTAGGCATTCCCTTTCTGGAATGAGAATATAAATGCAAAGTTAATCTAGAAATGTAAAGCATAGAGTTTAGGTTTTGACATACATGTATACCCTATAAC
Source organism: Eonycteris spelaea (assembly GCA_003508835.1). NCBI lineage: Eukaryota > Metazoa > Chordata > Mammalia > Chiroptera > Pteropodidae > Eonycteris > Eonycteris spelaea. The sequence continues at coordinate 6,495,149 of PUFA01000023.1, forward strand.
AGCCCCCACGATCAACATACAGAACATTGCATTTGCCCCAAAAAAGTTCCCTCATGCCTCTCTGCAGTCAGTTCCACTGATCTGTTCTCTTTCACTATAAATTGTGTTTCCTTTTTCTAAAATTTCATATAACTGAATCTAAATGTGTACTCTTTGTTGTCTCCTTATTTTATCTGGCATATTTTTAAAATGTATCCATATTGTTACATGTATTAGTGATTTGCTCCATACAGTGTTCCCCTGTATGAATTCATACTACAGTTGGTTTATCCACTCGCTTGCTAATGAACATTTGGTTTGTGTCCCGTTTGGGGCTATTATGAATGGAGCTGCTGTTAACTTTTATGTGCAAGTATTTGTGTAGACATGTTTTCATTTCTCTTAGGTACCAAGGAGTAGAACTGCTGGATCTTATGAAAAAAATGGGTGTTTAAGTTTATGAGAAACTTGCCAAGCTATTTTTCAAAGTAATTAGACTAACCTACGTTTCCATTAGTATGAGAGTTCCAGTTGCTCCACATCCTCACCATCACTTAATGTTATTGGTCTTTTTATCTTGAGCTATTTCAGAGGGTGTAAAGGTGGTGTCACATGGTGATCACAATTTACATTTACCTGATGACTAATGGTATTGAGTATGTTTTCATGGGTTTATTGGCCATTCATGTTTTGTGTGTGTGTGTGTGTGTGTGTGTGTGTGTGTGTTTTATGGAATCTAAATTTTATGTCCATTTTTAAAAATTCAATTGACTTATTTTTGAGATCTTTATATATTCTGGATACAAGTTCTTTGTTAAATATATGTATTGGAAATAATTTCTTCTTGGCTGTACATTGCCTTTTCGTTGTTCTTAATCATATATTTTAACAATGGAAGTTACAATTTTAATGAAGTTCAGTTTGTCAATTTTTTCATTATAGTTAATACTTTTTGTCTCAAGAAACCTTTGCCTATCTCTAGCTTACGAGGGGTGTTTTTCCTATATTTTCTTTAAAAATTTTTTCTAGTTATAGCTTTTATTTGGATCTGATCTAGTTGGAGTTAATTTTTGTGTATAGCATACAATACAGATTGAGGTTCATGCATTTGCATATGACTATCCAGTTGTTCCAGCATCATTTATTAGGACCAGTGTTCTTTCCCCATTGAATGATCTTAGTATCTTTTTCAAAAATCAATTTACTATATATATATGTACATACATATATAATGTAGAAATATATATATAATATGGATATATACATACATATATATATATATAAATGTGGGTCTATTTCTACATTTTATTCTGTTTCATTGATTTATATATTTATTCTTGTGCTACTCTTTCAAGCCTTAACATGTTTTTATTTTAGTCTCAAAAGAAATCACTTACCATTCATTTTAATTGCAAACTCTCTTCTTTAGGTATGTCCGAGTTCACTTAGGAAGTATTTTTACAGATACAGATGTGCCATATAACTAGATCTAATATAGATGCGTTTCTCTCTGTCTTCCTGCCAAATCAACATCCTGTTATTCTCTATTCCTAGTGTAGAGTTCTTAGTGCACTAATGTGTCAGCATAAATATAATACACCATTATAGTTATGAATCCTCATGTGATACTGTATCTCAAATCTTACAAAATCCCAGTTGATTGTGTTTGGGCTTTCACACTTGTCATGTCTCAGAGCTGCATTTTTCTAGGACATTAATTAGATTAATGTTCCTTTTGTACATCCAACTCTCTTCTCTACTTTTCTCCATATTCTGTCTCTAACCAATGACTTTAGAGCCTTCTATATCAAGAAAAGTTCCATTTTCTAGGTTTCAAATCTCTGTTTTTTCTTTTATCCTCTCCCATTAAACGAGTTGTCTTCTTTTTAGGGATGTTCATGTCAAAGAAGTTCAGAGCTGTACTTCTGTCTGACTTTTCATTTTACAAGCAATTAAAATATTTTTCAGGTAGTTCTATTTTCTAGCAATATCCATTACTCAGTTCCTATAGATTTCAAAGTTATCCTTTTAAATCTGTTTTCTGAGACCACATGCCACCTAGTGAAGTGAAGAAACAGATCTCTATACTACTGAGCTCAGGCAAGGAAGGGGGTTTGGTCATTGTTTTATGGGAATTTTTTTTAGTTTATTGAGCTTTGTTTCTTATCATAAAGCAACCTGTATTCATCATTGTAAAACTGCCCATAGTCCCTCGCTCAAAGACCGCCACAACAAAATATTTTGGTGTGCTGTTAAAAAAAAGATTTTTATTTGTATTATTTGTTTGTTTGTTTGTTTGTTGGCCAACCCTTGGTTGACTTCACAGATTGCAAGGACCTTGTCAGCTTATAGCCCTACATTTTTTATTTTTATACATGCAGCACCTGGTCTTCTTGGGTGGTCTCCCATCCAAGTACTAACGAGGCCCGACCCTGCTTAGCTTTCGAGATCAGACAGAATTGGGCTTGTTCAGGGTGGAATGGTCATAGACCAAAAAAAGATTCTTAAAAAGTATTATTTCTGAAATTTGAGTAAGATATTGGAAAGGCATCCAATAAATAATTTTAAGTGAATGAATATTTTTTTGCCAGTGAAACGTTTTGCCAGAAAGGCCTCTTCTTTGAAAGGGGATGGTTTTAGGAGAAGGGTGAAGAGGAAGCACGTAGGGCGTTCAGGGCCTGGCCATGCTGATTGCCTCTTTCTTTGACATTGTACATATATCAACAATGTTAAAGTAATTTTATTATGTGGTAGAAAATCAATGTTAATTTCCTTTAGCTGTTTATATGTTTCATTTCCATGTTTTTCTTCTTTTATTAGAAACTAAGAAACATCTTATTTAGTTTTTCTTTTTTCTTGATTTTCAGGTTATCATTTCCTGATGTTAAGTGACATTAGCTATCACCGGTTCTTTGCATTATTGGGGCAGAATGATATAGTCAGATGAGGGGTGTGATTAATGGCAGGATTAACTAGGCCAGATCTAATGAACACCCAGGTGAAAATTATTATATTTTTAAAAAATTCTAATTATATATTAAATATCGAATAGATAAACAAAACATGCTCAAAGTGTAAATAATAATAATAATAATACAATAAACACCAGTACACTCACCAGTCAGCTCACCTATACTTTTTAAAGCCATCTGTGTGCCCCTATATACGCCCAAGGCAAAGGCTTTTTTATTGATCCTGAATTGTAGGGCTAAAAAGTCTTTGCTTTTCTGTATGATTTTACTGCATATATTTGGATACCCCAAATTAAATGTTTTTTTTAGTTTTGTATGGTTTTGAATTTGATAAAAATGGAATCATAATGAATATGTTTGAAGTGACTTTCTTCTTTTGCTCAGTATTGTATTTGAGATTCGTTCACATGTGTAACTAACTGTTCATCTATTTTACCGCAATATAGTATTCCATTATGATTTATTCATCCATTCCTCTTTTAATGGAATTTTAGATTGTTTGTATTTTTTTGCTATTAAAAATCAAGGCTACGAATATTGGTGCATATGTCTCCTGGAACACATTCTAAGAGGTTTATTTTTGGACAGAAGGGCTTATTTTTGGACAGAAGGGCTTAAGCATTTTTGTGCCATGGACTCCTTTGGAATTTTAGTGAATATTATGGGCTTATTCTCAAAGCAAGGTTCATTCATGTCCCACTTTCCCCTGTCTGCCACCTCACCCAAATAGTTCAGACCAAAGAAAAGATGCTTTTATCTGAATATCAAGAGTAGATTTAATTCCTGTTGACTGATAATCCTAAACTCTTCCTAACAGACATTTAAATATTAGATTTTAATGTGTAAAGTTTCCAGTCTGGAAACTGGGTTAGGGAAGCATATTTTCATAGGGGAAATGAATTCAGCCTTTGTAAGTTCGAGGTTAGGAAAAACTGTACTAATTTGCTTTTCTTAATGTTTATTTGTATCATATTTCTAAGCATTTTTCACCCAAAGAAATCATCTTCACACATTATAAAAGACTGTCCTTGGCAATTGGGGCATTGAGGGGATCCTAGTGCATGGGAATGTTGATTCTAGCCCAGAGAAGGAGCTGGCCTAGAGAGTCACTATCATCCAAAACAAATATATATTCTCATACTTTATATACTTATTTAAATTCTTAGTAATACATCTAGAATATGCCTAATTAGCTGGACTACAAAATTGCCTTTTCAAAAGGTATATTTGCCTTAATAAGTTATGCATATTTCATGAAAAAAACAAGTGGTATAAAAACACAGTTTCCCTTTGGTTTGATTTTTCATGTGTTTTCCTAATGAAAAATGTGCATTCCTTAAATAATCATTTAGTTTTGAAATAAAGTGCATTAGGAAGTATCTGATATTTACTGTGACTTTTAATAATTCATTATAACAGTATCCCAAGGAAACACGGATATCCTTTGCTGACTTGCAAAAAAAAAAAATTAATAAATTTAAACCTGCTTGAACTTTAAGTCATCACAAAACCTTTAAAAAGAAATTGTGTTTACCACGTCTACTTCCCACTCCTTGCAGTAAAGAGGTCAAATATAAGGGGTGAGGGGAAGGTGAAGTGGGTAAAGGGGTCAAACATATGGTAGCTGAAGGAAGCTGGATTATCTATATAGTCGTGGCTCTTGCGTGTCTTTACCTGGTCTCATTTAATTCCCTCCTTAGCAGTTATCAGCATTCTAAATTGGTATGTATTGTTGCTATTCTATACTATTGTTACAGATGCATGTATCTATACCATTGTACTGTCTTTCATATTTATATACCTTATTAGAATTGTATACATCGTCTTCTACTGCTTTATTTCATTCAACCTTAAGCTTTTTAGACATATTTGTATTGATTCTTGTAGCTCTTTTTCATTCATTTTAGCTTCTATATAGTGTTCAGTTGTATGACCTAAGAGTTAAGTTAGCTATTCTCCTGTCAATAGACATTTTAGGTTATTTCCAATTTTTGTCTTTTCCAAACAATGGTGCAGTGGATACTCTTACGCATTTCTCTTAGTGTGCATGAATGCAGAGCTTCCACAAGTACACCAAGCTATTGGTCCTCTCCATCCTTGGGCAGCCATGTGGGATCTGGGGTCAGTAGAGCCCCCAGGCTGTGAATCATTCTACCCTTTTCTCCATGTTGCAGAAGGAAAAAAATATATATTGTTCCTGTGTGGAATTGCTGAATTAAGGTGATGCACATCTTCAAATTTGATAGATAGTCCCAAATCGTTCTCCAAAGTAGTTATGCCAGTGTATACTCTTGTTGCCCATGTAAAGTTCTTTTTTACCAAAACAATGTCCTGCACTGGTGGATACTGTTAGACTATGCGAGTTTGAGCCTGACTCCACCTATGAGCTGTGTGATCTTGGGCAAGTTTCTTATACTCTGCATATGCTTTAGTTTCCTCAGATGTCAAAAAGGGTTAGTAATAATTCACAGCATGGTATAGGTGTGTTTTGACAATTAAATCAGTTCATACGTGTGAACCTCTTTGAACATTGCATGGCCGTAACAGGCCATTTCAAAAACAACGTTTGCTATTATTGTTATATAAAAGTTGATCTTTGATAGTCTTAAGTTTAGTGTGGTTTTAATTTGTGTTCCTATGTTTTTAGTGAAGTTGATTATCTTTTCATATGTTTTTTTGAGCTTTAGATTCCTTTTTTGGTCTCTCGATTATTTTTCTTATGAATTGTAGTTCTCTGTATATTCTCTCTAGATGTTCTGAAGACTAATTCTTTGTCAGTTATATGCATGTTGTATGCCTGGGGCATGACTTTTAATTTATGGTATTTATTGAACCACAGAAATCTTCAACGTAGTTTGTAAGTTTGTTCCTTTAATATATCGTGCATTTTATTCATGAAATCATTCCTAAATCAAGGTCATAACGACATTCTCTTATAAAATGTTTTAAACGTTTTATACTTGAGTCTACCTAGAATTGATTCAGTGGGTGTGAGGGTAAGGATTCCATTTTCGTTCTCTCTGTATGAGTAAGAATTTTCTCCTGAGTAGGGGTCAGCACACCTTTTTCTGTAAAAGGCCAGATCCCAAATATCTCAGGTTTTGTGGAGCATGTGGTCTCTGTCACAGCTACATAGTTATGTAGTTGTAACGCTAAGCAGCTGACTTAACCTCTCTGATTCAATTTCTCCAAATGAATATTAGGGATAATAATAGTACCAGTTTCATAAGAGTGTTGTGAGGAAGAAATAATAGACTGAATAGTAAGTAAACAAATGGTAGCATTGTTTTCCAGTAAAATTTTTTTTTTATAAAAACAAGCAACAGGTTACATTTGCCCCATGGAATCTATAGTTTGCCAACCCTACTTTAGACAAATCTCCCATTCAATGCAGATGTGATGCAAGGAATTAGTAAACTATATCTATCACACGTGAGATATATTATTCTATAATATATAAATTATTATTAAACACAATTATTAATATATAAATATGTAATATAATGCATATATATTTGTTTATATTTTTGCCCATCTTAAATTAACTAGCCTCATTCTCTTTAAAACTGTTTCCTCCTGCATACATTATTCACTCAATCAGCAGTGGGGAAGGGGGAGCGGGGGAGGGGGGCGTTTGTTGAACTTCCATATACTTCTGTATTACAGAGTTTACCACATACCTTGTTCCGTTTATAGACAGCCCAAATTGTTATTTGTTTAAGTTCTGTCTTTTGGTAACTTTTATCCTGTAGCCTAAAACTCTCCCCTGGAAGCGATGTCTTATAACTGGTGTCTCCTGACACAGTCACCTTCTTAAGTTTACATCTCCCTGCCCAAGGACAAACAGTTCTTGTTCTCATCAGAGCCTCTTATGTAACATTGTCTCCAGCTGATTTTCATGTATTCAAGCAGATGTCAGGTGTCTACTTTATAACTTTGTCCCCTTTGCTAGACCCTGCAGACACAGGGGTGATCAAGTTCCCACCACGCTGCCTGGATGTGGCCTGACCCTTTCCATACTTCCTTCAGACGTCAAACAGATTGTCCTAATGAAACCTTATGATTCCAAAACATTCTGCCAGTGAAACCCTGAGGAAGAGTCAACCTCATGGGAAAGAAAAGAGGACTTAAAATACCACCTCTTTTTCTAACAGATGTCCAGAGACATCTGAAGTTCACTTCTTTGGAATAGGTATATATCCCTGTTTAGACAAGCCACTTACCTTCCTGGAAAAGGTGTCAGAGCTAAATTACAAAGCCCAAGGCAGACACGTGAGCTCCATGGCTTACCTGTTAGAATAGTGAAAGGTAACAGACCCTTGGCCTAGAATCTGGACCTAGAGTGGGCTTCCCCTCACACATACCAAGTGTCCCCCAAATCTGAGAGGCCACGAATAGTAATAGCAGTGACACTCTTAGAAATTAATAGCAGACACTATTGATAGTTTATTGGTAGTTTATTGTGTCAACCACTAATTTATTTAGTCTATTATTAATCCTCACAATGTTCTTGTGAGGTAGTTACTATTATCTCTAATGTGCTTCAGAGAAATAGCGGCAGGGACGTTCACTTGCCTACGGTCAGTAAGTGACAGAGAAGTGCTCTGAACCACTAATACCGTACTTGCCAACTTGTCCAAAACCAGTAAACATTAACCTTTAATCCCAAATCCCTTTTAATACTTCAAGAGTTTAATAATTAGAAAATCTGTCTCCTGTAAATGGAGCTAAGAAAAAAGACATTTATCCGATCCCAAGATTCAAAGCATCACAAAGGTCTTTAAGTCCTGATATCCTAGAAAATACATCTATCACCTTTGTGTTTGAATAGCCCTTTAGAATATTTAGACTCTTTCTATGTCTGTTCCTATATCTAAATAGACGAGTTATTCCTCGATGCATGTACCTTCTGTTTCTTGTTCTTACCCTTGCACTGAAGTTTTCCTTGACAGGCCCCCAGTGGCCTCACAATCGGTAAATGAATGGTCAGTTCTCCACCTTTATGTCACTTGGTATACGTACCTGCAGTAAGAGAATGTTAAATGATTCCTAGTTTTAATTTTTATTTCCTTCTTCATAGCTCTTCTTCCTTCTTCACAGGTTTATCGTATAGAAAGAAGCTGAGACATGACAGTGGTTTGGCAGTTTTACAATGCTATTAAATATAAGGGCGATTATGGTTATTGGAAGGCTAGAAGAAAATGAGAAGATTTATATAAAACATTGAGGAAAAATGTTATCGCAGGGAGAAATGGAATTTTTCCTTGCGAAAAGAAAATCTTCTGCCAGTTAAATATTTCTTCTTTTCAAGCAGGTTCTTGACTTAGATGCCTGCTGTTGTTGACTTTCAGAAAGCAGCGGTTTGCGTTTACGGCCCTGTTTACCAGGTCCAGGTGACAGGCGTAATCTCTGGTGTTCTCTTCCAGGTGTTTACCTTTGCTGTGGATCGCTGACTGGATGGTCCATCACTTCTGGAGGAAAGGAAAGGACCCCGACAGCTTCTCCATCCCCTACCTAACAGCACTGGGCGATCTGCTCGGACAGCGTTGTTGGCGCTAAGTTTTCATTTTCTTTGGCTTATTGGCGATCGCGATGGAGATGTTGGAGACTAATAAATGCTACCAGCTGCTGTCAAGTTACCAAGGAGGAAAACACAAGACAACCACGTCTGGCTTTTGCTCAAAAATCTTAAATCGCTGGTTTGACTTCTGCCAGGGTCATCTTCTGCTGGCCCTAATTCAATTAAATGGCCTTAACATTTTGTAAGAGTTTGTGTTGAAACCAGGATGAACAGTATTTCTGCTGCTTTTCATAGGGGGGAAAAATGATAATTTGACATAGACATAGGTAGAAGCTCAAGCTCAGAAATTAATTAAGTAGGACAGAATACAGGATGTTTACAAAGAATAATTTTAAAACCACAGACACAGCAGAAATGTACTTTCATTGTTTAACTTATAATGCCAGGTTAGGGAAACAGAATTCTAGTTTCGCCTTTCTCATCTCACAGAGGAGTTGTACCACAAAGCATATACTGGACAATGAAAGGGGTCCAACAAAGCTTTTAATAGTTTTAATTATGCCTACCTCTCTGCCAGCTGAGGATAAGTTTGCCCATTACGTGCCCCTAACCTGACCTAAAAGAATGCTGCTGAGCATAAGATAAATTCACTTTTACCTGCGTCTATGAATTTCCCTGTGCCAATGCCAATTTAATTTCAGTTCTGCCGATTTTTGGCAGGCTGCCTTTTAAACAGAATGACCTTGAGAGATCTTTAATGAAAGCAATGGGTCTTTGGATCTTTGATTTGTTGAAAGAAGGTCGATCTTTTGCAAAGACGTAATAGTCAAAAACAGAAGATAAGCTGAGCTGCATTTGCGGAGGAGACTAAATGGGATGAGAAGTGTGTGTGTGTGTGTGTGTGTGTGTGTGACAGACAGATACAGAGAAGCTTTTGGTGGAGAACTGAGTCTTGGCTAATTGGTAGCAAAGAAAATAGTGCTATCAGAATATTAGTATTATATAGCTATTCTTAAACACATTTTGTTGATTTGTTTCTATATCATGTGGTCCAAAAATTTTGCTACTGCCCATAATTTAGTATTTCTTACCTGCATTATAGTTAATAGTTTCTTCCTATTTAAAAAACGGTACCATTTATTCTAACCGAGATATTATTGGATTTAGAATGAGCAAGTGGTTCATTTGCTCTTCTAAAAAGGTGTATTGAGACTTTTAGGCTTAGCATTTTAAAAGAGAAATTGGTGGGTTACTTCGGTATCATTCATGCCTGTGTATCTCACCTGTTCGCACAGGCTTATTTCCACATGGGACTTTATCAGATACACTGCTGTCTCTCACATCTTTTTCTAAAACTCTGATCTGTGTTCCAAACACTTGACCAACACCTTAGTTATTCAATAGGTAAGCATTTTTATATCACATGTAGTTCATTTTTTAAAAATGCAGTGGAATCTCTTAAGACCATCAGATATTTAATAATTGAGCCAATAGAGGAAGAAAACATGTACATTAACTTTATCATCATGATTTACGTTGTGAGCTAGTGTTAACATTATATAAATCATAGGTTGTTTATAAACATGGAGGGAAGCGTTCCTATTAATCTCTTTAAAATAAGGGGACTGTGGTTTAGAGATATATTTTTGCTTATTTTAAAACTTTAATTATTCCATTCTTCTGCCTTATAATGAAGCTTCTAAGGCAGAGACCCAAACTAATTATAAAGTTTCTCCTTTGGAGAGTTATAATGTCACATAGTGAACATTCTTATTTAAAAAAAAAAAAAGAAAAAAGAATGATTAAGTTAAGTAGATGAATATTTATCTGCAGAGATTTTTTTTATTTAAACAAATCCGTTAATAATTTATTTGATTTTATTGTAAAGCATTTATAAATTACTTGTTTACATCTGGGCTATATGATTCATAAGCATTTATATTTCTCAGTGATTTCTGTTTTGATTTTTAAAAATAAATCACTACACAGCTAACCACATTTCTAAAGCATTTATCAATCACTTTTCGTGCATTACTTATTCTAAAGCGCATTCAAATACATTGTATTATTTAGTACTCACAACAGTACCTGTGAAATAAGTCGGTAAATATTCTTATCTCTATTTTACAACAGAAGAAACTTAAACTAAAGAAGTTAAATTTCTAAGATTGCACAGCTGCAAAATGACTGAATTCTAACTGAAGTCCATTCCAGGTTTCCGCTCTCCTAAGCCAGAACTTTCTAGACCCTCCACATGCACCAGGAGCACCTGACTAATTAACTGAGAGGAGAGCAACTGGAGAAACAGAATTTTCTAAAGTCAAATCGGGTACTGCTACATCTTTTAGATTTCAGACAGGGAAACCTCCATTTAATGTATCTTAATAGTAAGGATAGCCAACTCTAAATGATTCATGTTCCTAAGACCAAGGAAAAACACAGATAAATGAAAACATTAGCATAAAGAACAATACCTTATTTCATAGAACATGTAATTGCTACCACCCTCCCCAGATCTAGCCATTTTCCATAGATACTGATCAATAACTAGGATAACTGATTTGGGTTGTCTCCTTTCTCTTTTGCTACTCAGTCTTGGTTATAGCAACAAAGTGTCTAAAAGGCATGGAATAGGAAAATAAAAATAAGGACATGGAAAAATCAGTCACTGTTAGATGAATTGATTTATAAAAGGAGTATAGATTTCTTTAAAAATTTTTCCTGTTTTTTAAAAATCCTTTACATAAAAGTGTGCAACTGATAGGATGACTTATTTACCTACAAAAAACACTTATTATCCATCTTACATAATATAAATTCACAGTATTTTTATACAATGTAAAAACTTCTGCTTTCCAAACTTCTTCCTTTTACTAGTCTATCAGACACTTTATTTATGCACAGATAATTTTTTTGCAAATTTTTTTCATTCTTGTCCACAAACCATATATTTTCTTTAAAAAAAAAAGTTTCTTAGAACATGATAAAATGGAAACTTAAGGGGAAGAATCTTCTAGAAGACATTAAAAATTCCATGTCATAGACTATCAGTGATGTTGCCAAATGAAGTATGTTTTTAAAAGTCTTTCAGTAATTGGGTTTCCTTGCCTTATAATATGTCTGTGGTGTAGTATGCCCATTTATAATGGGCATCTTGGATCTTTGCATTGTCGTAAACTCAAATAAGAATAAAATTTAAGAAATATTTACCCAGCCTTGTTGTACTTCTTCATAAACTACATGTACATTGAGCCTGTGTGGAAGTCACCCAGAAGAGACTAGGATGGTGTGTGTGTGTGTGTGTGCAGGATTTATGAGTATAATAAATTGGGCTTTAACTATCTCAGGACCTCCAATCCATTTCTTTGCACTTTTTCACTGTTAAGTACTCCCCTCATTTTTCAGTTTAGATTCCTGGGTCCATCAATCCATATATCCTCAGCCATCACCTAGGTACTTACTGGACAGCTTTGGTTACACACAGCTCTCTGCTTATGCTATAACTGCCAGGACTGATCTTTACATTTATAATCTTAGACATCAAGTTAACCCTCACTGCTCCCTCAGTTACCTGAGACTAGCCAGGATTGGCAGTGCTATCCAGACAGGGTCCCAACCTGAAACTGGTCCTGTTTGAACTCCATTTGCAAGAAACAACTACCTCAGAGTTTTGTAAGTCACTGTCCGATGCCTGGGACCAGCCAAGCAGAGAGTGGGCCCCAGTTCCTGTTTCTCTCCTTCAGAGAGGGTTCCCTGTGTGGGGTCAACCACATGTCCCCACGAAGACAGACTCCTGCCTATGGGGTAGTCCCAGGATTCTATGGCCAGCCCAGCCAGTTCCAAGAAGACAATGTGGTAAGCTGATTATTCTCAGTGTCCAGAATGATAATGGGTTGCCAGAATAGTACTGACATGTCGATTCGGGGTGACTCTCACATGACACACAGGACACGTTCAGAGCTCTGGGCCACTGACAGTCCACAGCTAATCCTTGGACTTGAGCCTCAGATCTCTTTTGTCAGTATTCTGACTGCAGCACCTCTGGTCTAGAGCATCCGAGCGTGGCGGGTGTCCTTTACCCGTGCACCCGGCCCCCCCATCCCGCTTGTACCCAGGAGTTCTCTCCACCCTCCTGCAGGCTCTGTGCCTCATGCCAGGCAGCACTCTGAGGGCGGCCGCTTCTTTCTCCTCTGAAGCCTTTCAAGACCACTGCTCCCCTGTTGGCCCTTCTGGTCAATGTCCTCTCTCGCCTCCAGTTGACGTGGTGATCCCGTGTTCTCCCAGGTCAGTCTTAAATTGTACTGGACAAGAAACTGCCATTCATTCTGTGGACGGGACCTTCTTCTCACTCTGCTTCCTGGGCCTCACCTCACCTCCCCACTGGCCACAGTGGTGTGTGGGGTAGTTAAAATGAAATTCAATGACACTTGTTAAAGATGGTAAGGTGGCCTTTATTCAGGATCGTTCTGATAGGTAGGGGGACCACTGCAATGAGACATGGGGCTCATCTGTGAACACAGCGTGGGCGAGTGGGAATTACAGCCACGTATTGGTGAAAGTGAGTGGGTGGAGAATTACTATTATGAAAGATCAGGGGTAAGGGCGATTCTGGCTAAACTGACCTCACAGGATTCTTTGCTAAAGACAGGCCAGGGGGATTGGATGTCGCTGGGGGTGGGGGTGGGGCGTGGGGGTGGGGTGGGGGTGGAAGATGAGAAAGTCAGATACTGATGATGATCAAAGTCAAGGGTGGGGGTTCTGGTAAACTGACTTAGTGGGGTTCTTGCTAAAAGTGGATTTTACAGATGGACATAGAAGTTTCCAGAGCCTGACTAACATCTGAATCTTTGCCTGGGTGCAGTCTACACTGAAAGAAATCATATCGAGAAACGCAGTAACCACAGCCTAACCGTTCAAGGGAAGACTTGGTTGAAGGATGGGTCGTTCTACGTTTACACTATGAAATTCCAAACGGTAAAGCCAACATGGTCAGAAAACAAATTATCTTCACGTTTTCCTACATACTTCCAGTAAGACTAGCGTTTATTGATTCCGTAACAAAGCACGGTAAAAATTATAGAAAATCGTGGAGGCCAGTATTCACTGGGGGCAAGATGGATGTAGCAACACAAGTAAGGATGTAGACAGCATTAACTGAACGGTATTGGAAAACTGCAGAGGCCCGAACATCTATGCTGTTTCAATACAAATAGGTTCTGAAGAGCCAGAGTGTTGCAGTTTTACTACCTTTATCTTAACAGCGGGAGAAATGAGCCAGGAATAGCACGTTTGACAATAAAGAACATAAAAAAAGATGGTGCCTGAACACTCAAGATTCATCTTTTTTTTTTCTTTGCATTTATTGGACAATCAAAAATATGTAAGTACCTCTTTTCTACTCGTGATACTAAATCTTCACCGATAAGTCCCTATAACCCACATGGGCCCAAATTTTTGTAAAACATTTTAAAATCAAATTGCTGATGAGGACAAGGGCCCTGCCAAGAATATTTGCCTGGAGGCTATCCCCCTAGGGGCCACTCTACATCCAGCTTTTTGGAATCTATACTACAGAAACTCCCCAAGATAGATGTAATGACATACTTGAAGTTATTCATTATAAATTTGTAACAGCAGAAGATAAGAATACGCTGGGGGCCTGGTGGAATTAACTGGGGTCCATCCACACCAAGGAACATAATGTGAATTGGAGACAAAAGGAACAAGAAATATTTCTACAACCCGATATGGGGAGCTCTCTAGGATATATAACGGGGTGAATAAAACAAAGCATGGAAGAGTATGTACAATATTCCCCTTTCTGAAAGAATGAAGAAATTTAAGAAAGAAACACAGAGAAAAAACAAGAACCTTAAAACAAAAAAATGTCCCCTGGAGGAGACAAGGAGCCATAAGGTACAGGGAAGCAGGGATGGGGCCAGGATGTGTCAGTGTGGGCTTTGTAGGTCATTCTAATATTGAACTATGTGCATGTATTATTATTCAAAAAATAATTGTAAAATTTCACTTGAAAAATATATTCTTTGACCTACTGATCCCACTTCTAGACAGCTGTTCTGAGGTTTTAATCAGAATATACAGTGTAGCAATTTTCAGCTTGAAATTTTTCATTCGAAAGGAGACCAAAAGTTCAAAAAAAAGATTATAGTATATATATAATATTACATTATACGGTCCGTGAATTCATATTTTAAAAATCCTTTGATGGGTCATAAAAACATTCATGACACTGTGTGAAAAGTGCCGTGTACAAAATGATAAACGAAACGATGCCAATTTTAAAAATCATCAAAATATTTTAAATGTTTTCCCCCTCTGATGTGATTATAGATATTTTTCCTTTTTACAACTCTTTTGTATTACCCAGATTTTCAAAAATGAGCACATTACTTTATTTATTTTTAAAATACGTTATAATTATTACTTTTCTAGACAATAGATCCCTATCTCTAATTAGCATTTAATGGTTGTTCGGACTCTTAAAAATGACTTTGTTCTGTTTAGTAATGATCGTTTCATGTTTGGAAAAAACGTGACCCTCCTTTTAATTCTTGCAGATGGGAAAGACATTTTGTGTTTAGGGATAAGATATGTACATTGTAAGAGCTGAATGAATAGTAATTATTATGATAACATGTTTTTTGCAACATTTTCAATGACATATACCCGCTTCTCAGTGGAGTGGGTTCGAAAGACACAGATGTTGCCCTTGGCTTTGAACACTGCCCTTGATCCTTACTGAGCAGCCCAGCCGTAGGCAGATCATTTAATCTCCAAGACTCAGATGCCCCACTCTTCAGCTGGGGGTAGTAATTCCTACCTCACGAGGAAGCTGGGAAAATTAAATGAGATAAAGTACGTGCGACAAAATCTCAGGCGGATATATCCTTGACAAAGAGTTCTTCTGTCTTCCTCCGAACTGTTTCTGCGAGATTAAAATATCAACTGTAGAATCAAGAATCACAGAGTGACCAAATCTGTGAGAAAAGCAATCAGAAGCGTCTGTGCCGTGGGGCTCAGAGGATTAGTTGGGCAACTGGAGATGCCCACTCGGGGGCAGGAGAGCGCCTCTTCAAAGGGGTGTAGACATCAACTCCAGGGTTTAAGCACATACTGTCCATCCTCTTGAGCTCAGGTGTTCATGCCTGATGTTATGTAGATTGCTGACACGGAGACAAGAGGTATGGTCTTCAGTGGAGTCAGGTAGATTTTTTTTTTTTTCTGATTTTAAGGTCAAAGAAGTTTTGAGAAACCAGAGTTGGAAACAAATTTCTTTCATATTTGGAAAACCTGCATGAGTACAACTGAGCTTGGGGAAACTAAATTGTTGGTCCATAGACACTGTTCTTGCATGGGGATTGGGCTCGTTAGAGGAGGGAAAATTTGCTATTAAGGAAAAAGAAAATAAAGAAAAGGTTCTCTTGTTTCCACATTTTAGCGCATATACCAGTTTCAAGGGGGCAGAATGGCAAATACTAAAATCTCATGCCCTCTCACCAAACCCAGAGGAGTGACAGGAAAAACAGAAATTTCGTTTTTTAAAACCCCGCAAAGAGCAGACAAGAGTGGGTTTTCAAGTCATTTACAAAAATGGTATAGAACAACGCATACTGTCAGACCTTCTGCATTTGCGTATCTCCTCCATCTTATGGCTACACCATCTTGAACACGTGGCCTCTAACATCACTGCAAAAGAGAGAAGGAAGATGAGGGAACTGGGTGTTTTTTAAGGACCAGAAGTGGAAGTGGGTTATATTCCACCCATGGCCCCAACTTAACTGCCAGGCAGGCTGGGAAGTGTGGTCTTCCCGTGTGCCCAAGAAGAGGAAAAGGAAATGAAATTGGTCGAACACATGGCATTTGTCTCTATCGGAGCATTAACGACATTTTATTTGTAAGTTAAAGGAAGACAAGGCCCAGAAGGTTGATGTATTTGAAGCACAAGAGAGACCCATACACACAAGAGAGACCCATACAGCTAAGCCAACTCTGTCACAGTCACCAGTGCCAACTCCTCCAGGTAGAAAATCTAATTATCTCAGGTCCGACATCCAACCAGTGAGGCCAAGTAAGGGCAGGGAATCACATGGTAATTGAATCACCTCTTTCTCTAATAAAGGGAAGTAGACAGTGGGATCGATTGTCATCTGTGGGGCATATACCAAGCCAGTCTGCACGTCAGAGGGAAAGTGACCCGAAAGTTTATTTTATCAGCTGCTAAGACAGACCAGGAAACAATCTTTCTCTTATACTGTATATATTACCATAACCGAGCACTTTCAGGAGAAGAAAAAGTTGCAAAGTTATACACCATAAAGAGATAATAAGAGCCTGAAAGTAACCTACACACATACATGCACACTCACATGCACACTCACATGCACACACATGTGTGCACACACACAAACACAGAATGTGCATTGAAAATACTTGGATGACTTTTTAAATGGGGGCTCTCTGGCTGCCTCTAAATTGTTTAGGAAGAAGGATAGCCTTAGATTGCTTTTGGCCGAATCTCTTTTCCCCTCATCGAAATGAGAGTTTCTACCAGCTAAAATGATACGGACTGGACACAGCCCCAGAACTCCTCAGGGAATGAAAAGGAAATGGATTCGATCAAATCTTGGGTAAATTATATTCCATGAGCAATTCTGGGCCCAGCGGTTGGGCAAATAGTGAAGTCTCGCATGAATTAAGTAACTAGCTTCATTGTGATGATAAAACTAAAGGCTTTAAAGGTGATGTCCAGATGATTCCCTCCCACCCTCAAAGTCTTCAGTCAGGTAGCTTTGGGATGTAGGTCTCCCCTGCCTTGGTGGTCTACGCGTGTTGGTGAATCAAAAGTTGATTCTCATATTAGTTATAGGGGCATTACCATCATATATATAGTGCGGCTGTGGGGGTGCGCACATGATCTGCTGATTTCATATGTTTTAATATTAAAGGGACAGGTTTTGCAGGCCCAGTGAAGGTAGATCTGGACCAAGAGTGAAGCTGTTTATATTAAATGCCATAGGTGAAACCACTTCGGCTCTTTGCATTGAGGAGAGTTCAAAGGAGGAAACGAGGTACTTGCCATTCGTAGTAAATCATCTGTGAGAGGGTGAAAGACCTACATAGGAGGAAATTTATAGCAATTATCGATAAGAGAAAAAAGCTGTAAACTAACTAAATGTCCAACAATAAAGGTACGTAATTTGCAAAATATATGTAAAATAGATATTATCATGTAAATTATATTTTCCAAAAACATTTAATGACATGGGGAAAATTCTCACTATATAAGTAAAAAAAAAAAAATCAGGACATAGGCAGTTCAATCCTATTGTGAATGGCCTTCCGCCACCCCCACCCAGGGATTAGAGAGAAAGAAGCCACTTGGGTTTATCAATTTTCCTGGTAAGTCAATGCAAGGAAACTAACTCCACCCAGGTGAGGATGGGTAAGTACCTCAGGGAGAAAAATGAATCCTCGCTGAGGTCAGCTCTATAATTTCAGATCTCATTTTAGGAAAACAGCATCGGAACTCAACTTGTCCACACCCCCGCGGGGTCTGCATCTCAACCACTGCAAACTGGAGTCAGGAGTCAGAGGCCCGTGCTCACTGCTGCCCCTGATGGAGTCAACAGAAACTGCAACCCACCTACCTGTAGGTAGTCCGCAGGTTGTGAAATTCGCAAGACGGGACTTAGCGAGCTTGTTATTCCTACCTGGACGAGCACTCAAGAGAAAAGGAGCAGGTTGGGGAGAGCCAGAGGAGAAGGGAGGACTGGGAAGGATTCGGGTATAAGTGAGGTCCACGTGGCATTTCTCACTGCAGCACGTTAAAGTCACCCGAGTGCCTAAGAAAAAAAATGCTGACACCGCGCGCGACCCTGCTGAGTCAGCTGCGGGGCCTGGGCACCTCATGGTGCTACTCCAGAAGGCGAGAGCGGTGTGGTATAAGTAAAGTAAGCCAGGGATGCAGCTAATCAGCTCCTGTCCCCCTCCCCAGCTCAGTATGACTTTGTAACAGCCATTGCACCATTCATTAAAGGACATCCGATCTCGTTTGGGAGAAGTGTGTATCCAGTTCGAAGTATATAGCGGGATCGTTGGAGAGGCAAGCTTCCTGTCCTACCTTGTATGAACCGTGGCAGCCCCCCTCATATTGGCCGCTGAATGTTGGGGGACGTCAAATGAAGACCTCAGCTTTCCCCTTCAAACACGCTCTAGAAGTGAGAGGGGGCCGACCACAGCCCTCACAGTGACTCTGCATTGGACAATTAGGGTGTGGAAGTGGGAGGAAGGGTCAGAAACACACGTCTGATACATAATCGTGCATGTTTAAAAGATTGGAAGAAAACATCAAAATTATAACATTGTTATCTAATGGTGTGATTTTGGATGATTCTCTTTTCTCTTCATGCTTCTCTATATTTCTAAAGTTTTCTGCAGTGAACATATATTATTACTGTTTTTTTTTGAAGCTATATATCTCGCACACACACAAAAAAACAATCTTGCCCTTCTAAAGTGTGTGTTCTAAACGGGGTTTTCAAATGAAATTTGCTGTTAGAGCATTCACTTGGCTCTATCGGTTATGAGGAGATTATCTATATGCTTGTGGTGTGCTCATAGCTCATGGTCAGTGCTAACATGAAGTTGATTGACGTCGTCCTAGGATAGTGATTTAAGGATTTCCTGCATCCTTTTAAGGTGAGCGAGTGATACCTTCTGTATAAAATGGCCAGGAGCACACGGGACAAAAGCGCTTCATAGCATTTCTTAGGCTCCCAAACCTCTTCAGGCATATGTATTGGGCGAAATATAGTCTCATTTATTCTATTATTACACATCATGGTATCTCCTTAAGCCCTGGTGTGCAACAAAATAGTTTGCATACAACTGTGGTTCCTATGTTATGTCCTACTCCTGGTCAGATTTTTGGAGTGTGTCATCCTTTGGCTCCAATCATGCAACAATATTTATTGAAATGCACCATCAGAAGTAAGACGGTGCCCTCAGGTCTGTTAACAATAGGTGCCCACAAAAGAGTTAAATACAGGAACATTTTGGGCCCATTTTGCTTAGGTGGAGAGCTCGGCTCCTGCAACTACTCGCTGGAATGACAAATATTCTTCTTCATGGGGATCTGAAGGTGGGAGGCTATTCACTCTTCTTTGGTGTATCTTTCAGTTACCCTTGTGATGGGCAAACGCCAGTAGAGTTGATTTTGAGTTTTAATTCAAAGATATTACAAGCGGTTCACATGAGGAAGAAATTTAGACGTCTTTGTTTTTATCCAGAAGGCTGAGTAATTTCAGGGCAAAGGAAAATGTGGTTAGTGGCCTCTGAGGAATCAGTACATTAACCATCCTGCAGGAATTTAAAACTATTCTATGTGGGTTAATGGATACAATTAACACCCAAATTAGACACCATGTGTAAGTAATTGAGGCAGTTTAGCACACTTATTGACTATATGGAGCTCTGGACTGAGGATTAGGCAGTCTCACAATTCGTTAGAGGTTGTAATTAGCAAGACTTTATTGGGTTTCGTTATTGGCTCCAGACAAATTTGGATGGGAAACACCTTCGTAGATAGTTTTCTGAGAAGAATGCTCGAAGTGTCATCATTTCAATGTTTGGTTTTAAACGGGTAAATACGTATTTTCAGATCAATTCGGTTGACCAAACTTAACTCCAGTCATTCCTCATCATAGCCCTCCCATCTCTCTCTAATCTTCAATGGTCCCTTTTGCCCTGCCACACTATGTGGACTTTTCTGCCCAGCCACCAAGGTTCTTTGTAATTCTCCCTATTGCTCATTTCACTTTGACACAAGATTTTGCTGGTACCAGGGCTGGCCTCCTCATTCCCCACTTTATCAACTGAGCTCACGTCTCCTTATCTTCCTCCATGATTGATGCCCATCAATCACTAGACAAAGATTGCTCATCCAGAAGTAGCTAAGCCCGAGGTAGAGACAAGGAGAAGGGATGAATATATGAATTTGCAAGGAAGGTGGTCATGCTGAAAGCTTTTCTGAAATCTAGTCAGACTGACCCTTTTGAGCAAAGGTTTTCAATGCTAGGTGACCATTAGAATCACCTGGAATCTTTTATAAAAAGCTGCTGGCTGGGTCCACACCCAGAGATTCTGATTCAATTGCTTTGAAGTGGGGCCCAGGCTGTCCAGGTGGTTCTAAAGTGAAGCCGGATTAAGAACTACTCCAGAGTAGGGCTGTGCAAACATCCATGTGCATGTAAATCACGGGGGTGGGGGTTACAATGAAGACTCTGGTTGGTAGGCTTGGAATGACGCTTCACATTTTGTAGTCCTGGAAAATGTCCCAGGTGATGCTGATGCTGCCGGTTTGTGGACTACACCGTGGATAGCAATGCCAGAATGGTGAAGCTGGAGTAAGGCACACACTAAAAACATTTTGCATCCCCGAATGAAGCTGAGATCAAGCACAAGTGCTATTATGAGGTTTTGCAGAATAGGATGATAATGATGATGATGATAATTGAAACTGGGTAAATATAGTTCGCCTTTCCCCAGACCCCACCAACCTGAGAGTGCAAACAAGGTCTCATGTTTACCGTATGTTTACAGTACTTACTCAAATGTCTCCTCTCCTGCTCTTTAATCAATTTGCATATCTCAGAACCTCCAGCGTCCTCTCTTTAAGCCTCACTCAATTATTTCTAGGGGTCTTGGGAGTTCTCACTTCAACAATAGTCCTCTCAGGCCCCTCAGCTCAGGGTCACCTTGTTCAATGCTCAAGACACTTCTTTGAAAGGGGCATCACTGCTGGTGGCGCAGGCTCCTGAACTGACAGCACAGGGGTCCACGCCAAAGGCACTGTCTCACAGGGTCCTGCAGGACCTTGAGCGGCCAGGGCTGGGCTCCATTCCCCGGCCAGTGCCATGCCGTATCCCACACGGCAAGGAGATGGCTTCTCAGGTGCACTTGGGGCTGAAGCAGTCCTGTCTGCTTCTTGCTGCGTCAGCCAGAGTCTCTGCGTGCGTGACATCAGTTTCTACCTGCAGTCCCTCTCCAGGCCTAATTCTCTGGCTGGCAAAGACACAGACATCTTATCTGTCTCCGTCCAAGAGGAAGAATGTAAATTGGCTCCGCACTGAAAGAGGCGCCTCCTGGAAATGAGTTTCTACTGGAAGTATTGAAGTAGGAGGCACATGGCCAGTGCTTATGGCTGTTGGTCAGTGGTTCCAAATTCCCTGAGTTTTTTGAATGGGAGCATCACCCTTTGGGGATTCTTTCAAGATGCATTTGGAAATTAAAATTCAAACATTATGGAGAGAAAGTCTTGCTCCCCATTCCTCGTCCGACTGCTCAGAGGTAAGCTCTTTGGATTAATCTCTGTTTCTAAGTCTTTTCATGGCTTTAAACTACAGGCAGACCTTGGGGATCCTGTGGGTTCACTTCCACACTACTGCAAAAAGGCGAGTGTCACAATATCGTGAGTCATCAACTTCTTGCTGGTGGATGGTCTTGCCTTTAATTTGTAAAAACGCAACACCTGTGAAGTGTGGCGGACAGAGGCGCAATAACAAAAAAGGAGTGCCTGTATGTGCTTATCCCTCTGCTTCATGATTTTGGTTTTAAGCAATATCTACTAATAATCGATGTGAAAAGTGCAAACTTTAATTAACGTACACCATCTTCTTTTCTGACACTCTCCTCATTTTGTTGGTTATAGTTTTTAGTGACTGGTTCTTATTTTGGATACGTTTATAACTTCAAGCATTATACTTAAACTTCTGTTTCTTGATCCATAATCTTGAGATGTTGTTTATTGACCAGTAGATAAGATAAGGAAATTTGCATCCCTGCACATGCCCCCACGTCTCCCTCTCTCCTTTGCAAGTCCTGTTTGCTGTGTTGTTTCGTCGAGTTTATCTAAGTGGAAAACAGAGTTACGAAAGTTATGTTTAAATAAACGTGTCATTTAGACATAAACATCAGGAAGTTGTGTTTAAACACTGTTAGATGCAGAACCAGGGCAGGGTGACTGGATGCACTGAAGAGGAAGTCTACTCCTATGGCCCTGCCCCTCAAACTGTGCCATCAGAGGAGAGGTTCCAAGTCAGAGACAAATCCCTTCTCTCTCCTTGAATTCCATTGAGTGCTCTGAATCGTGCTATGGTTTGTTCTGTTTTTGGAATTAATATTCTTGTACGGTCCCCCCTCTCCACCCCCCACCCAGAGTTTTAAAATTCTTTTCTTTTCTTTCCCTGTTGATAGGGGATAAAAATTGACCCTACCACCATATGTCCCAGCTAGCTGTTTCATATATTTTGAGCACATGAAAATACACCGATGTTCTAAGCTTATTTGCCGAGAGGTTATCCTGGGATTACTTTTTGTCACCTTCTTTAGTTTCACTGTTCTTGGAGCTCATGTCATTGTCTTCCTTGGATTTATTTTTCCTTTTGCCACAGGAAATTATCATTATTTTTTTTCCAGAAAAAGTATGTAGATGTTTGCATATCTGAAAATGAGTTTTTGCATATCTGAGTTTTGTATGTCTGGACATGAGTTATACTCCCCTAATACTTGATTAATATTTTGAGTACTTTTATATTCAAAATAATTTTCCTTCAGAACTCGAAGGTATTTTTCTACTGCCTTCTAGAATTATGTCACTGAAAAATGAAGTAGTGGTGAAGACTCCTAAGCCAGACACTGGTTTGAATCTCAATCCTGCCACCTGCTAGCTATGTATCCATGGGTACATTTCTCAGTGTAATACATTTCTCAATAGTAATAATAATAATAATAATAATAATAATAATAATAATAATAACAGCTAACGCATAGAACTATTGTGAAGATTAAATTTGCTATATACATGAAGTGATTAAAATAGCTGCTTGTACAAAGTAAGCACTATAACAGTATTAGCTCTTTTAAAAAATCAATTTCATCATTATCATTTTTATATTTATCTTGGATATTCTGAGGATTTAAACATTGTTTTAAATAGTTTTATGTCTCCCATTTTCTCTTTTCTCTTTCTAGAGACTTAGTTAAATATGGACTCTTTTGGATTGAGATTGTATGTTTCTTATCTTTTTTATCTCAGATTTTCCATTTCTTTGTCTTTTTGTTCTATATTCTGGGAGATTTTCTCATCTGTTTCTTCCACCTACTTTATTACAATCTTAATTTCTGCATTCATATCTTTATTGCAAACTACTTCTTATCCTTTTGGTTTAAGATCTTGGAGGTTTTAATGGATATAATATTTCTCCATATCTTTTCGCAGCTCTTAGATTCATTTTACAATCTCCAATTTCTGCTCAATTATCTTGGTTCCCTCCAGAATGTGATGAACAATAGTTCTTTATAGATGCCTCACATCTATCAAAACACTCTCTTTATAATTTTGATACTTTTCCATGATATGAATTCCATCATCCCATAATGGAGATTTTAAAAAGTCACATTTTCTAGCTCCACGTAACTTGGACGTAGAACAGGCATCTTTGAGAACCTGGATGCTGAAGTTGGTTACTCGAGGAAACCACTAGGGCACCTGGCATCTATTTTGCACTGGGGGAGGCAGAGGCAACGTTTCTCTGGGGTCTGTAGCAGGCGGACCACACAGCAGATCCCCACCAGAATAGTGCCGTACGGTTCTGGGAGATGCTCCTGGAGACTCAGCCCAGAGTTGATGCTCCAGTCCTCTTTCTAAGATGATCTAAGATGCCTAACAACCAATGATAAATACTTTTCTGATGATGCTTCTCCAGCTGGATTAATCCCCCGAATTCCAGATTTTGTTCAAACTGTCCACATGACCTTGCCACATGGATAGCCAATGAACCCCACCTGCTGGTATCGTGTGTTTGTGTAATCCTCCTTCCTTGAGTGCTGACAGGCTGGGCACATTAACCCATTTCCAGTGAATAGAAGGTAGCAGATGTGACGGGATGTCACTTCTGAGATTATGTAAATAAAAGACTGTGGTCTGCATCTTGGTGCTTGCTCTCTCTAGCTCTCTCTTGGATCCGTCCCCCTGGGGAAAGCCAACTGTCGCGATGTCATAGGCAGCCCGTGGAGAGGCTTATGTCGCAAGAAACAGGCCTGCCACAAACCCTGGGAATGTACTGGGAAGCAGTCATCGACCTTGACTGAGCTTTCAAAGGAGACCACAGCCCCAGCGATAGCTTGACTGCAACCTTGAGAGACCTTGTGCCAGAGGCACCCAACGAAACGGCACCCGATTCTCTGACTCAGAAACTGTGAGATAAAAAATGTTGACTGTTTTTCAACCACTAAGTTTGGGGTGATTTGTAATGGAGCAATAGCTAACTAAAACAGCTGTCGCAGATTTAACTTGTCTAAAACCAAAGTCCTGATCTTCAACGCTGCCTCCAACGTGTTCCTCCTTCAGAGTCTTCTGGGTCAATTCAATTGCTCAGTCTTTCATCTTCAAGAAAAAGACACCCCATTATACTGTACTTTTCATTCCTTGCCATCCCCACTACATGGTAGCTTTATTTTTCTACTTGTCTTAATTTTCTTTTACTGGAAGCTTTTGTTTCTGGTGTTATGAAATTTTATAATGATATGCCTCTTGGTGTGGTTTTTTAATTATTATTATTCATTGTGCTGAACACATGGAGTCCCTCCTTTATTTCTGGGGAAATTTCCACTGTTTGTTAATTTCCCCATTCATTGTTTTATCTTCCTGGAATCTCTATTAGTTGGAAATTGTACCTCCTGGGTGAGTAACCATTTCTCTCATCTTTCTTGTTTTCCATCTTTTTTGTAAGTCTTCTTTCTGTGAGGTTTCTTCATCTCTCTGTCCTTCAGTTGAATTTCTTTTGGCTAGTCTGGTTTTAATTTCCAAGAGTTTTTTTCTATTCACTATTTGTACCTTATGCTTGGCATTTCTTCTCTTATGAATACAATATCCTCTCTTACCTCTTGGAAGATACCAGCTGTAGTTGGCATTTCTGTTTCTTTATTTTAATCTTCTTTATTTCCTCTGGATTTATTATTTTTTTTCTCTTTGCTTTGTGCACTTACTTTTGTTTTGTGTGGATTTTTGAAAAAAATGTGGCGATTCCTGGCTGTATGCTTTGTTAAAATATAAACTGAGGCACATTAAAAGTTGTAAGAGTTTATTTGAGCAAAAATCTATTTGAATCGGTCAGCGTCAAATCAGAAGTGGTTAGGGGTGCTCTGCCCACAGGAGTCAAGGAAAAGACATATAGAGAAGGTGCAGAAACAAAGCAAGGAAATTATTTGATTGACTACAGTTTAAAGACTAGTTGGCTGTTTGCAATTGATTGTCCTTGGAGCTTTGATTTTGTAACCTTGAGGCATTTACAGGTTTAGATTGGGATTACTTACCTAGGCTGCCAAAGCACCAGAACCACCTCCGTCTAATGGCTTCCTTGTTTAATTAATTTAACAGCGTATATTCAAGAGTAAGACCATGCATGGGTTTCCTTTGGGACTAATGGATTTCACTTTAGAGTAATTAAGACAATTGGGCATTTCTGTGGAGGTCATATCTCTGGGATCTTGAATAATAGATATATTGCAAGAGTCTTGCTTCCACATTGAGAAGCAAAGAATAATAGTCATCATAGAACGGCCATGTCAGCAATAATATATTGTTGTCTAAACATGATTTCCACCCAAGGTACTGACTGAGCTATGCCCTTATCATATTTTACTATTATTATCTTATAATGTGTGACCAACTTGAGGACAAGTACGATTATTTATTCACCTTGATATTCTTCAATGTCTTAATAGATGCATGTGGAATGAATGAATAGATAAGCTAAGCCTAACTAGCATCTCGAATAACACCAACATAATAATGTTGGCCAATGAGCTGCTGACTGTCAGAGGCCCCTGCCCAGGCCCCGAATGATCCACTCCAGGTGAAGCAGCTCAGGTCTCATGTGACCGAGACAAGGGTATGCATGAGGCCAGGGCCCAGCACGAGAACCGTCTCCATTGTGCTGTGTTGCTGCTCATTCTTACCAGTGGGGTTAAGTTCACTCTTGGATCCTGTTTGCCAAAACTAAACATGGAGATAATAGCTTCCCACTCTATAGTGATCCTGAGCCACCCTTGTGTTTCTGTGGTTCAGACATTTCTCCCTTTCGTATTTTCTACATTGAAGTTCTACCAGTGTTGTGTCGGTCTCAATATGTTGCTTTCACTAATCTGAAAGGCCACTTGTCACCTGAAAATGTGCCCTCCTTCAAACAAGTGCTGAATGTTAGTTATGTTCTCTTCCATCCAAGAAAAGGAATGTTAATTCTACTTGCTTTTCCCTCTTTAAATCAGTTTGTGTCATATTTTCGCCAACACCGGATAAATTAACATTTTTATAGGCTTTCTTGAAACTTTTTGGAGGTATAAATAGATGATGCCTTTCCCAGTTAAGCACATGTTATTCATTTGCATCATACTAAGTACAATAGTGGAGGAAATACCTACAAACATAATTAATATAAGTTTGGCAAGTATTATGTTAGTTCTAACACCTCAGAAACAGTGTCAAGGGGATGGAGAATAAACCAGTGGTCTCTCTGTGACCTATACCTAGCTGGGTACACACAGAGCTTCTAAATGATTCTCAGATATAGAGGTAAAATTTAAAATCAGTAAAATTACCTTGTGCTTTGCTTTTATAACTCCCAATTCAGATTTGTAAATTAACAAATGGAAATCTGAAGTGACAGGCAGGTGTGAAAGAGAGCCCAAAGAAACAGCTGCTTTAAGGAATAATATTGAAAATGTATAAAAGCTGTTAATAAATAAAAAGAAGCCCATATGTGTATTTTAAAAATCCAAAACACTTTTTCCTGGCTTCTTCACAATCCCTAAGTGTAAATAGCTTTTTAAAAAAACTTAACCAAATCTGCCCAGATTTCCAAAGACCCTCAAAGAAGCATAAAGGATAAGATAGATATGAGTTAATGTAAAGGATAAAGCAAGAAATAGTGGTTGTTAGAAAGGAAAATGCAGCAAGTGTAAAAGACAGAACCAAGGCTCTTACTGTCGCCAGGGAGTGGCACTGAGTGGAGAACTTCCTGGTGAAGCCTTGGATTCTGATTCCTCTTGGAGGAGATGAGGTTAAGAAGGCTCCAGGCCTCTTTGATCCCCTTCCACCACCATCACCCAAGGCAAAACCAGCTCTTGGTATGGCTCTTGTTCAGGCTGGACTTCGCACAGGATTTCTTTTGAACCCGGTGTTTGGCAGTTCATGCAAAGCATAAATGAGGGTGACTGCATCAGCACAAAGAGCCACTTAAGGGTGGAAGGCACACCTGTATGGCAACGTAAGTCAAGACCCAATCATACGGCGACGTAAGTCAAGACCGATCACAAAAGCAGGCCGTGTAATGCGAGCCAAACAGACTTCTAAAGTGCTGGCAGGTACTTGATAACTAAAACGAGCGGATCCACAGAATCTAGGGCTCCAGAGGCAAGGCCCGAGTAAACGGCAATCTCAATTTAGTCACTGGGAGGGAATGGCATAGAAATGCATGTCGGAGTGATGTTCAGAGAAAGACAGCTGTTGGTCAAGGTTGCAAACATCAGAATTAAATTCATACTCTTCTAAGGATTTAAGAAGAAAGAAAACATTCAGAGATGTAATTACAAAACAAATTTGGAGTTTTACCGCTTAAAATATAGGGGGGAAACTGGCACAAAGCGAACAGAAATGGAGTTAACAGTATTCCTCTAGGGTTGGCCAGGTTGACCTTTCAAGGTCAAGTTGACTTTAATCTGATCTTTAACATAGACTAGGTTGACCTTTCTTTTAGAAGCCCAAAGGAGATTTGTAGCAATTATAAGAATTATACTAAAACAATTTGTCAACCCCCAGTCCCACAGCTGCAAAAACTTTCATGGCGGGCATTGCACATTTGAGTTGGATGAAGGCCCTTCTGAAAGATAAGCTTCCTACTGCGTTCTCAGCTGGCATGGTTAATGAAGGAACATTAATATCTATAAATCAGACCACAAATATATGAGAAGTGCAAGATACAAACTTGATTCTTATAAAGATTTCAGATAACTGGGTTAATTTACATCCCGGTCTCGATAGCATTCATAGTAGGATCCCAATAATTATTTTTTAAATGAGTAAATCAGTGTGCCAGGCACTGTGCTAGACACTAGGAATATTGTGGTAACAACACAGAAATGACTTGTGGAATTTAAAGTCCAGTAGATTGAGTATAGAATGAAGAGAAATCAAGAAAGTTAAAATTTACTTCAGCAGCTATGCAAATAAGGAAGCAAGCCACTATAACAATTAAAAATGTACTTAGAAGGTGGTGGAAGATACAAATGTATTACTTATATTTAAGTTAAAAAAACAAAATTCTCTGGTTAAAAAAGAGCCACTAAGAGAATTAAGAAAAAAAAAACAATCTGTTATTTAAAGAGACACACTTAAAAATGAAAGTCATGTAACTAAAAGAGGGAAAAGTAGAACAGATAATAGCTTACTATTCCAAAAAATATAATGAGGTCCTATAATACAAATACCATAATTTGCTTATTACATCATTAAGGTTGATGAACAGATAGTTTATACACTAGAAAATTCAGCCATTTAATTATCTAATGAGAAATGCACAATTTTTCTAGCAATGTAAGAAAAATAATAAATTGAGCTATCTTCTAGGCACCATTACTCATGGCTGCAATTAATGATAATAAATTAAAAAGAAAAAGTTCATTGCTGGCAATCAGGAGAAATATGAATTCATATTATAGTGCCTAGTGACACTGTAAATGGGATTGATTTTTCTAGGGACAATAAGAAAATATTGCAGCAAGAACTATAAAATAGTTCACATCCTTTTTTCTGATAACTCTAATAAATCTCAAGAAAATATCCTCTAAAGAAAATAAAGGTGGGTTTTTTTTTTTTTTTACGGCAATGTTGATTTTGGCACTATTTATAATTTTTTAAAAACTAGAGTTCTTAGCATTAAGGGATTAACTAAGTAAGCCATGTGATGTTGACTTAGCTATTGAAACAACAAGCAGACTTTTTCATAGGACCACGAGGGATAAACACAGTCTGGAATTACCTTCCTATGAAAAATGGACAAAATATAGGAAACAGCTACTTTCAGACATGGGACAACAGACAGGACAGACTGTGATCTCTGACAAAAGGGAACAATTGCAGTTCAGTCTACTATTGCCAAGGCTTTCTATCTGGTCCACAGAGGGAGATCCCTACTCAGTCCACCATTCTTTCGGCGTCGAGAAGATAGACTGAAGTTCTGACAGGCCAAGGGGGTTGAATTGGCAGAGCAAGGGACCTGCGTGAAGGGAGCTATGCTAAGAAAAAGCTGCAGAAATTTGGAGAGAGGTGCTCTTGAGCTTTGACAGAAAATTAATGAGTGCATATGTAGAGTCAAATCCAATAAGACGAGAACAACTTCAAGGAAAGGACAATTGCTGGGGCGCTCTATAAAAATTAATTCCTAGAGGTTACACAGTGCCAGGAATTATCTGAGTTTCTTCTAGCCGGAGTTAAAGATCTCATTGAATATTTGGGGCACTAAGTTGGAGCCTCAGAAAGGTCACACCTCACACATAGAGCTTAATTAGCTCTAGAATAAAATGTTCTCTAGACCCACCCTAAACGAGTCTAAAACAAATTGTGTAAGGGTCAGTCTAATTCGCAAGTAATGTAATGCTTGCTAGAAAATGTCCAACATCCCTTAAAGGAATGCAAAAAAACCCCAGCACTCAATAACATAAAATTAAAAATACTGGCATCAAAATAAAAGTTGATAGACATACAAAAGGTAAGAAAATGTGAAAAATCAGTCAATAGAAACAGATCTCAAAATGACATGACACATTAGCAGACAAGAACATAAAAAATATATTTTCACTTAAAAGACTATAAAGGAAAATATGATTATTATAGAGAAAGAAGAAATAGAAGATTTTTAAAAAAGACCCAAATGAAATTTATATGTATGGAAAATACTATGCCTAAAATTAAAATTCCACTAGGATTGACAGCAGAAAAGACATTGAAAAATTAAGAATCGTTAACTTGAATACATAGCAATAAAACTATCCAAAACTGAAAAAAAAATAAAGCATAAGTGACAAATGGGACCTCAACTGGCCTAATATAAAAGCGGAGTCCTAGAAAGGGACGGAGGCAGAAAAGGCTATTTAAAGAAGTAATGGCCACATGTGTTCACATTTGATTTAGAGTTTTCAGGCAAACAAAAGATGAGAGAATTTATTGTCAGCGGGCCCACATTATAAGAAATGTGAAGGAAATTTTCCAGTTTGAACGAAAATGAGACCAGATGTTTGGAGTTATGCAAAGGAACAATAAATGCCAGAAATGGATGAATATTAATTTTTTTTCATTTTTTTGTTTCTTTAAAAGATAACTGACTGATAAAGCAAAAATAATAACAATACATTATACGGTTTATAACAGATAGGACCAAATGTATGACAACAAACAGGAAATGGAAATAATCTGTCGTGGGTTCTTACATGTCCATATAGTAGAATGTTTTTTGAAGGTAGACTATAATAAGTTTAAAGATGTATTTTATAAATCCCAAGCAATCACTGAAAACAAGCAAAGAAATAACGAGTAAGCTAAGTGTGAGGAAAAAATGGAATCATTAAAAAATTAAATGCACGTAAAGGAAGGTAAAGAGAAGACAAAGGAAGATATACCATTAGAAAACAAATGACAAGATGGTAGATTCTTCCATAAAATCAAAGAAGGAACACGTTCTAAGTCATGTTGTAAGGTCAGAATTAATTACCCTGACACCAGATGAAGACGATACAAGAACAGAAAACCACAGGGCTGTATTTCCCATGAACATAGGTGCAAAATCTTTAATAAAGTACTAAATCGGCCACTACAATTTGCTGGTGGGGTCATCTACAAAAGACCCACAGCTGCACTCATACTTTATAGGGAAAAACTGAATGCTTTTTTCCTAACCACTTCTATTCAACCTTGTGTTGGAGGTCATAGGTAGTGCAATGTAAAAAAAAAAAAAAAAAGCAGCATACTGAAGCAAATTATACTGTATAATTGCAAGACTTACAGTGAAACTATGGTAATTAAGACATAATATCAGCATGAGAAAAGTCATGTGGATCAATGGACTAGAATAGAGTGTCCAGAAAGATACCCACACATATGTGATCACTTGATTTTTTTTCTTAATTAAAAAAGAATTTTTTTTTTAAGGCAAGGCAACCCTTGGTTGACCTCACAGGTTGCAAGGACCTTGTTAGTTGACAATCCTTTTTTTTTTTTTTTTTTTTTTTTTACGCCTACAGTACCTGGTCTTCCTAGGAGGCCTCCCATTCAAGTACTAACCAGTCCCGACCTGCTTAGCTTCTGAGATCAGATGGGATCGGGCATGGCCATAGACTGTGGTCATTTGATTTTTGACAAAGGCACCAAAGTGAGAAAAATAGTTCTTTCAACAATGTCGCTCGAAAAACTGTATATCTGTATACTCTTCACTATGACCCTTAATACCAAATATGAAATTAACTCTAAATGGATGTAGACTTAAATGTAAGAGCTAAAATTATAACACCTCATCAGAAAATACAGGACAAAATCATGGAGACTTTAAGTTGAGAAAAGATTTCTTAAATGTGACATAACATGCTTTAATAAAAATTGATAAATTGAGCTCCATCAAAATTAAACACTTTTGCTCTTTGAAAGGGATCATTCTGAAAATGAAAAGGCAAGCCATAGACTGAGAGAAAATATTTGCAAAACATTTCCGATGAAGGACTTTTACACAAAATTTGTGAAGAATTCTTACAACTTAGGAATAAGCAAGCTAATTTTTTAAACGGGCACAAGATTGACTAAACACTTCTTCAGAGAAGATATATAAATATAAAAATAACCACAAATGTGTAATTCATGTATACATAATGCAAAGGATCAGGAGTGAATTGGAAGATGACTTTGAGTTCAATATTCACAGAAGTATTTTTAAAGGTTTTTTTTTCTTAAAAAAATCGTTTAAATGAAAGCATAAGTTAATTTAAATAGATAAAGGATAGTCATCGATTTGGGAGACAAGATGCCATATCTCCAACATTCACCACATGGCAACGCTACATGTAAACTAGAAAGTGAAGAACACAGACATGAGCTTATCACGGGAATATGATTTCAGGGTTTGCAGAGTCTCCGAGGGGAGGCACAACTACTCTTATCCGGCTGATGATTTGTAGCTCCAGGTCTATTCCTGTGAGGAGAATAAAGTATGTTCTTTGTTGAAGGAGCAGAAGAATCAGGAGCCGCTCTTGGTTCGGAAGAGATGACAGGCGTTCTCCGAAACGCATGAAAGTCTTTTCAAGAAGGAGTCGGCACTGGATCCCGCGGCTGCCACTGCGGACCTGCGGACCTCCGACTGCGGGATGCGAACAGCTCAACAGAAGACCGACCGTCCCTGCTGTTTCGCTCTCATTGGTCCCATCTCAGGCGCAGACCCAATGAGAGAGAATTCGTTGCTTTCATTCCTTTGCAGTATCACTGAAATTCTGTGTCTGCCAAGGAGGCTGAGGTTGCTGGATGCTTCCATCATAGCGTATCTATCTGGACTACGCTGTCAGGACACCTGGAGGTTTGTTTGGAAATGTGAAGCTCGGGTGCAGGGAGTGGCATGGTGTCACGT
Source organism: Eonycteris spelaea (assembly GCA_003508835.1). NCBI lineage: Eukaryota > Metazoa > Chordata > Mammalia > Chiroptera > Pteropodidae > Eonycteris > Eonycteris spelaea. The sequence continues at coordinate 6,528,361 of PUFA01000023.1, forward strand.
GAGAGCCACACAGGTGGCGGCTTCTGCGCCTCTGACCCAGTGTTCTGTCTGCAAATATACATTGCCTTTGAGGGAAGGCCCCGGGCCGTGTAGCGATCAGTGTCTTACTCAGTAAGCTTCTTGGAACTTGTTGGTACAGAAGGAGCACAGGGTTCGCGCCTCGGCTTCCTCGTGTACTTACGTTCTCTGAGGCGCAGTGAGAACAAAGTCACAGTTCTCGTCGGAAGGCCTTGGATCAAATGTTTTAGAATTCAGAATTTTTTGAATTTTAGAAAAAAAGCATGTGGTGCAAATCGCATGTATTACCTAATACTCCAGTAGGGCATGTGGCCGTACCCCGTACGAAAACACATTAATATATTCTGCAGGACAAGGTATAAATAAATATTCATGGTCAGTGGGATAAATAAAGACTATAATTAGTCTCATGTTAGTTAAGGTCAGCTTTTGCTGCCAAGTGAGCTTGCTGCAAATCTGTGAAAGCTGTTGGTTTTCAGGGTTTTGTAGATTTCAAAACTGCAGGTAAGGGGATGTGGAACTGTATTCTATCCAGGGCCACTGTTAGGCTACAGGGCTTGTGCGCGAATTAGAACAATACACCTGCTGGGTGGTCACAGCCCCTGTGCCCATAACTTGGCAAGCAGGGTAAGAAGAATGCATCCCATCCTTCAGGGTACATGTCATGCGTCAGCCCCATCCTCAACCAGGCACCTTGTGCAGTGCCCAACATGTACAAACAGACACGGTGGCTCTGGTCACACGCATGCCTCAAGGTTGCTGGAATAATAAGCAAAAATGCGAGACAACCCCTCCCTCCAGACTGTCTCTTGTGCGTGAGACCAACGCTTCTCAAATGTGAATGTGAGTATGAATCACCTGGCTTCTTAAACTATTTGAGCGTTGGAGTAGGGCCTGAAACACTGCATTTCTAGCCAACTCCCCAAAGTGTGGTCCGCCAACCACACTTTGAGTAGTGAGGTTCTAGACCCATTTATCCATCTTTCCCTAAGTGTCCCACATGAACTTAAAGCAGCATGTCCCATTCTGAAGTCATGGCCTTCCCAGCACCTGCTCTTGACCTGCTCTTGACTGATGACCTGCCCTCCATTATTGGCCCGAGTCTCCAGCCACTGTCTCCCCAGCTGGGGATGTGCCCATCCGCTTCGCCTCCTCATTTCCCTCTTCCACACCTGCACATCCATTCAGTTACTAAAAGCCACAGGTTCTACCCTCTTAATATTTCTCCCATTCAAGGTTTTCCAACCTCAGCACTTTTGAGCCAGACCATTCTTCGTTGCAGGGATCCGTCCACCAGGGGGCAAAATCACGTCTGGTGGAGATCGCAGCTCCAAGCCCTCACTTTCTATCTCTTGGATCGCTCCTTTCCCGGGGAGAGTCTGATGTTTCATCTTCCTGTATATTTTGACTACCCTATAACTACCTGCTAACATGTCTGTGTTCTCTACTTGATTATGAGTCCTAAGAATCCTCATATTCTTGGCATCCTGCACAGGGGTTGAAATAGGCAGATGCTTAACACATGTTTGAATGACTGAATGAAAGTGTCCCCTAGCAGCTGTGGGTTCCCAGAAGGAGTCGGAGGGGAGCTTAGGACTCAGCTCACAGGAGGTCTGCCCCAGGACTAGAGTAACACCTGGGCAGGTCTGCAGGGAGCCTGACGGTGTGGGCCAGAGGCCTGATGGACATCCAAAGCTGTTTCTGTCCAGAGATGCTCCCACCTGCTCTCCAGCCTTTCTCTCTTTACCTGTTTTTGTCTGGCTTCTCTACACTGCCTGGAGAGGTCATTCATCCCTCACCCAGGGTGTACTATGCAGTGTTGCTATGTGAGCAGCTGCTCGAACACAACATCTTCACCCTGAACAGCTGCCTTTGAAACTCGATTTGTGGCTTATGTGCAAAGCCCAGGTTGGCTTGTTCTGTCCAGGTCATCAGAATACTTACGGCTTCTGCGTTCTGTTCATTAGGCTCAGAGCCTCCTCCACACCCAATTTGAGGTTCATTTTTGCCATCTGGATATTATTTGAAGTTCAACTTTTCTGAATAGTTTGCCCAAATTAGTTGGTTATCAGTCCAGCTGTTTTGGCAAGATAATAGATAAAACCCTGCCCTGTAGTAGACAACTGTGAGATAATAGAATGTGTGTGTGTGTGTGTGTGTGTGTGTGTGTGTGTGTGTGTGTGTGTGTGTGTTGGCACAGAAATCCCCAAACCCTTGTAATTTCCTAAGCGATAAGAGCGATAAGAGCACTAGGAGCATCTGTTTTTCTAATATTTGGCCTTCCACCTCTGGTCCTGGCACAGAGCTCCTAAATCCCTTGGAATTTCCTGGGTGATAGCAATATCTTTTGTTCTACTGAGGTGATTCTTGGGGGTCCTGGATGGGGGCTGATCACCAGAAAGAACAAAGCATCATTAGAAGCCCGGATTTCAGTCCTATCCCCCATTCCCCAGAGAGGAGACAAGGTCCAGAAATGGAGTCAAAGAGTGATTGTACCTAAGTGATGAAACATTCATAAAAATCCCAAAAGCATGGGGTTTGACGAGCTCCCGGATAGGTGATCACGTGGAGAATGCACGCCCAGGGAGGGCATGGAAGCTCCGTGCCCCTTTACACGTCTCTTCCATCTGGATGTTCATCTGTATCCTTTATCATATCCTTCTATATAAACTGGTAAGCAGTAGGAAACTCTTTTCCTGAGTTCTGTGAGCTGTGCTAGCAAGTTAATCGAACCAAAGGAGGGGTGCTGGGAACCTCTGATTTATAGCAGATTGGTCAGAGACACAGGTGGCAACTTGGACTTGCAATTGGCTTCTGAAATGGGGAGAGGGGACAGTCTCATAGGACCGAGGCTTTAACCTATGGGATCTGACATGATCTCCAGGTCGACAGTGTCAGAATTGAGTGCACTTAAAGAACACCCGGCTGGTCGCAGGGAATTGCTTGGTGTGAGGATCACCCGCCCCCACATCCGGCGTCAGAGGAGTTAAATGTGATATTGGCGTGAGGGTAAAGGAGAAAAAGAAGAACTGAGTTTTTCCTGTCTCAACAGCACAGGCAGAAACTTAATCTATTTGGACAGATCACCCTGTTTTCCGTGACTATTTTAGTCTGAACTTTACCCTTTGAGTCTTCCAGCTTTTTGTTCTATCCTTTCTTAGTGTCTTTCAATTGTACTTCATCAGTTTCGGTCACTTTGGTTGAAGTTTTAATCTCTCTCCATGTCTGTTTGTAGCATCACCATCATCCCCAGATTTAGACTTCTGGCCTCCCATCTTGGCCCACCCATGGTGCTGGTTCAGTGGGCTAGGGAGTCAACCAGACCTGGATTGAGTTCTGGGTCTGCCACCTATTTGATGAGAAATTTGGGGCAAGTTATTTAACTATTTGAGTCTTCTGCTTTCTGTTTTCTGTAGAAAGAGTAACAAGTGTCTGCCTTGATTGTTGCGAGGAAAGCATTTAATGCATTACAAGGGCACATAACAAACTATATGAATTAATAAGAGTTAGCCATGTTAATGGTCAGCTTTCTTGATGGAACTATATATTTTTGGTAAGACCACATCGAAAGCAGACATATCCAAGACTTACAATGCTCACTGTGCAAAGACGCACAGTGTACAGGTCTCATTCCTATTAAGTCACAGGTCTTTCTTCTTTAGGCATTTTTCCTTCATCCTATTGCGTTTGGTTCCAGGAGCAAAGTTGTTTCTGGCTTGATCTGTCAGGTAAAGGGCCAAGGCTGGACACAGCCACAAAAAATCTCTAGCTGCTGGCTTGTCCAAACCTACATGAGATCCAAGGCCCTTGCTATTCTCTCATGACGAGACACCCTATTATTTTTTTTTTAAAAAGCATTGAAATATAAAAAGCAGATGAATAGAGACTGTTTTTTTCAGTCTGGTCTCTCGTATTTCAAATTAATGGGGCTTTGTAGGAATTTGGAGCCTGAGCTTCCCCAGCAGACCATTTGGAAAGAGGAGCGTAAACTTTGGTTTCCATCTTGAATCTGGGTGCGAGTTATGTTTTTCCTGCATCCGCTTCTACCTTCTAATTTTTCCTTTTTCCTTATTTCTTTTCTTCCATCTTAATCCCGTTCCATTGCTGTTGCCTCAACTCCCTTCTCGGAGTAGTTTTGAACTCTATGGTGCCATCTACTTGTTAATCTACCTCTTTGGCGTAAAGCCACAGAATGAGCCACAAAAGGGGATTTGTGCAGATTGTTAGAGAAATGTCAAACTCAGAGGTCATCCGACTTAGTGGTTCTCAAACTGTGTTCCTTAGAACCCTAGTGGTCCAGAGAACTCCATAAGAACTTTACTGGAAAAACAGGTTCAACTGGGCCTCAAACTACTCAGTCCCAACATCTCTGCTTCGTCGATTTTACGTGAGTGTTCAGCACACGCGAATAATTTAAGGGACTCCTTTAAAAAAAAATTTAAAACCATAGCTGTAGCTCAATTTTTTCATTTTGCAGATGGGGACACTGAAGCCCAAACAGGAAGTAATTACCTGTAGATTACAAGCAACTCCTTGATGGATGACCGGGGCTAATGACCTTAATGTCATTCTTATTTATGTCAATTTCGGCATTATTCCGATGGTCCTGTCTCCCGTTTCAGAGAAGAGACTGAGGCAGCGTTTGCGAACAGTTCTTAGCCAGCGACAGGTCTGGAGTGAGCAGGCTGCTCCCGTTCTGACCTGTCTACAGCTTGCTATGACGTGGGCGACGAGGCTGGGGCTAGGAGAGGATTGTGGAATGGAGAAAAGGTGGTTGTTGTTGTTGTTTTTCTCAAGTCACTTCTGCTAGAATGGCCCTTTCTGTTCTATCCTGGAAATGTCCATCACCCAAGACCCCAAGATGTCTGATAAACTCTCTACGAGTGAATATATACAGACCAATCTTCAGCTTCTTGTAAGTTATCATGAGACCTCAGAGATACAGATGTGCCAGCAGGAATGTGGGTACCAGCTGTGCAAAGTGCGGAGTTATACCCCAGGAGGGATTTCCCAGAGTTCTGTCCTCCATCAAGCCATCAAGTTTCTGCCCCTTGCTCCATGTCTCCAACGCGTTCTTGGCCAAGGGGTCCTGGTCTTTATGGATATCATCTTTTGAGAAAATGTTTGAAATCACTCTGGGGCTTACAACTACCATTATAAGAATTATTTGAATATTACATATGTAGGAAAGTCATAACTCGAGAAAGGTAAGCTTTTCCCAAGAAAGGACTTTGGCATTGTATACTAATCATTCTGGCCGGTGCTCTTTTTGTTCACTTGGTGGTGGATCAATAATAACCTCACCCTGGCCTGACCCCAGCCATGTAGGCCACAGGTTCCTTGATATCTGTAGCTTGATATCTCTCTGCAGTGTCAGAGAGCGGACACCTGTGACACCATCAGAAATATTGACTGATGAGCTGGCTACTGATGAGAGGGCATTTCAGTCTTACTCCAAGGGGAGTAAACGAAGACTGGGGATGTTCTTGTCCAGCCTCGCTTCACACTGACACTTACAAGGTCCCAAATAAGACAGGGTCAGGCCACGACAAAGTTATATCTACTCACCGTGTGAAAGAGGAAGTACATTTTCCTTTAATTTAAGACAGCTGAGCTCTGTGGTCCGGACGTTTCCTAACCATATGGGACCAGAGCGAAGACAGTGATGACATCAGGAATGGGTGGGAGCCAGGCCACTGGTGATGAGAACTAGCTGGTGACTGGACATTATAAACCATGTCTGGTATGGCTGAAATGTGGAATATACTTTCTAATCCAATATTCTCATGTAAAGATGTTTCGATAATACAGTTTAAGAAATTAGAACACAACAAAATAGAGAAACAACTTCGAGTATGATGTCTTCTGTAGCCAAATATAAATCTATCATTCTTATCAATAAAGGTAAAAAAAATATCCCTTAGTGGAGCTGAAAGAAGCTCTATGGGGCATCAGAAAAACAATGGATTTGAAATTGGGGAGTTGGGGCTTGAAGAACAGGACTGCGACTTGTAGACTGTGGGACAGTCATTCAGAGAGGGGTGTCGTTCAGTGCCACAAGCATGGGATTCCGAAGGCGCGTCCACCCGGGTTTGAATACTGCCACTGTCACCAAAGCCATTTCACCCTTTGGTGCTTCTGTTTCCTTACTTTTCACATTGGTGGTCGAGCTGCGTGATCATGGCGGGTCGTCCATCACGTCACTCTACCAAGAGTTTACGGATGAAATGGAATGAAGAAAGCTCCCATTCACCCACTACACAGAGAGGGTTAGGATCTGTGGTGGTCTTCGCCATGGTCACGCCTGCCAACGGGGTCGGCATCTGTCTTTCTCCATTCTTTGATGCACACGAGCAGGACCCCCCACAGGCCAAGGAAGACGGCCCGCCCCACCCCTACCGTCGTTTGCCAGTGAGCCATGAACAAACCATACACAGAGAGAAGCATCTTTTTTTTTTTTTCCTTCAATTTAATTGAAGTTACTTAGAAAAATAATCAGGCTTGAATGGCTTTTCCTGGAGGAGGGTTCATGAACATTTTACGCTTTTGTTGGCAATGTGGAATTCAGCTTTCTTGAACAGTACAGTAAGATACAGGGAGAGTTTTCTACAAGCCCTCTACTGCATACAAATATGTAAAAAAAAAAAAAATCACACTCCACAGAGATGTTCACTTATATGTCCATATGACATACTGAGCATGCTCATAAGAAAATAGTACGGGCAGTGCCTTCTGTACCTGACAGAGTAGCAGACTGAAATTTGCCTGCTAATGGCCAACAGTCAAGCCGATTGTAGAAGGTCCCGTCGCCTGTTCGTAAGGTCCAGTTAGCTGGGATGGGAAATGACTGGAGGAAATGCTGGTTGTGGGAACCTAGGAGAGCAATGAGGTCAGCCCCGCTGACATACGGGTGGGCAAGGAAGGGTTTCTTTGCACATATCGTGGCAGCTCGATTGTGTCCGTGTAGGGGAGGACCGGGCTGAGAGTGCTGAGCTCCGAGCACTCGCCACCAAGGGCAGAGTCCCTTGGCTTCTCGCCAGGTTAGAACAGGGACCTGTGCAATCATCGTCTCAGCACTGGTCCAGACCCCTCTAGCTAAGTGCGCTGGGGACTTGCTTCTGTTCTGGGGACTTTCTACTAGCAAGATTCACACGGTTGGGGCTCCATGCTTTTGCCACCAGAGCGACTGGTCCGACTGAAGTTTCCACTGCTCACCTGTGGCATCCGAGCAAGCAGGAAGGGAAAGCTCACCTGGTGGACAGGTAGGAAGGAAGGTCCCCTCTGAGACACCACAGGTCAGCAGACTGCCTTTCTTCCCAGACCAGCTGGGAGGCAGAGAGGGGGATCCAGAGAAGCTGCAGGAATTCAAACCCTGTGGCTAATATTCTAGAGTTTTCCAAACCAAAAGGAGAAGGTAAAAAGAAATGTCCTTGTAAATACTACCCTGACTGTACCTGGTTTTGAAAACACAGCAGCACCCTTGAAAAGTGGCTCGGAGATGGGACATCTGCCTGTACTTTTCTCCGGCTAAGCATGCGATAGAAAGTGTTTTCAACGTTTTCTTTAAAAAAAAAAAACATGAACTTTTGTTTCCCAGGAACTTATTCACCCATAGATTCTTTTTAACCAAGGACACAGAATACTTTGTATATGCTGCAAAAACAGTCAAATCAATTAAAAAAAATTTTTTTTAGACCAGTAGAAAATAAAATATGAATAGGCAATAAAACATGAGAAGGAATCGTACTGCAGAATCACACTGATGTATCGTCCCCTGAGGGACAATCTTTCTCACTTGAGAGAAAATGAATGAAAGAAGGCGATCTGCACACAGCGCTGAGCTCGCTCGCATAGCTGATCAAAGATGGACACAGGAATGCAAAGCCCAGGGACACCAAAAAGCACGCGGTGAGCAATTCCAAGCTATGGAATTGAAGAAGCGCTCAAGGGTTGAGCTCACTCTGCTTGCACTGAGCAACCTAAGGTTTGAGGAGTAGGGGGACCATTGCGGCCTTGTGTCCCATCTGCACACCCCTCTCCTTCCCCTCCCGTCCACACCACCCAAGACTTTCCTCCACTCCGCGTGGGAGAGATGGAATCGTTGTTCGTGGTAGTATCGAGATTCAACCATTGCACGTAAGGAAAAGTTTTCAATTCCTTTGGTAAAGTACCTCTGTTGCCATAAACCAGATGGATACTGCGGTACTCTTTTATTTTTTGTTTTGTTTTTGTTTTTTGGAGGGAGGCAAGAGAAAAGCTGTTTTTTCCTTGAAGACCTCAGAAGTGCTAAATCAGTCTAACCAAAGTATGCTCTGCGGACCACTAGCTCTGTGAGATGACCTGCAAAATAGGGTATCCTGCTCACGGAAGTTCGGGAAATGCTACCGCCTCAATAAACTTTTGGGGGTTCACAACGCACGGCACACATTCAAGATTCTGAAAAGTCCTGCAGAAGGGAACTGACTTAACTTTGTTTGCCAAGGACCTGTGACTGCAAAACTCATATTTTGCACCACACGAACTTGACGCCCCTAGAATCTTTGTTCTGTAAAGCACATATTAAAATGTGCCAGACAATCTGTTTCACTAGCAGAAGCCCTATTTCTGAGGACAATGTCCCCTGCCTGAAAATAAGGTCCACACTCCCAATTCCAGGGACAGTTGAAGACCGTCCGTCACTCTACTCGGTAAAACATGTTGTGTAAATATCTCTTCATCAAGGGTAACGTCGCTGTGCCCTTCATGAGCGGAAAGAACTTGGAAGAAGGTATACATTTATAAATAGCTTCGACCGCCTTCTCCAGTGCCCACCCCACTCACATTCAGTAAAATAATTTTCCCTGTGAGGTGTGGCAGCTGCCGCTCATCGAGCTGTCTCTGAGCTTTACCATACAATTTTAATAGTTTCTGTGAATAAATTATTCATTTTTTTGTTTGTTTTAGAATACTCTTCTCCCCCCGTGGCTATATACTGCATCAAAAACAAAACAAAAAGCAAAACTTACCCATACCCCCTCCCATCCCACCCCCTATTATTAGAACTATTATTATTATTATTATATACAGTATCTGCTACCAACTCATTCACTGGCTGTAAGAGGGATGTGGCTCAAACTTCAGCCGAGGCATTGGAAATGCTGGAAATGAGAAGCGTGTGCAGGTATTCATTAGCAAAGAGCAGGAAGTGGACGTTTTCGGCCTTCCAGAGGGAAGGGGCATGGACATCATCACAGAAGGCTGTCCCTGCTGCTCATGCATGGCAGAGTCACAAAGGTGCCGATGGTCTCTTAGCCTTGGGAGGACTTGGGGGAGGGGCGCGGTACGCATGTGCGGTGTGTACCGATAGTCCACTTCTAGTGACCTTCATGGGGGTAGAAACGCCAGACCACTGCGATCCCCGAGGGCAGGGATCCTGCCATAGCATTTCACTCTTCTACATGACAAGAGGGGAAAATGACACTTCTGCACAGGAGATGTGGCTGCCGGGCTGGAGATGCCAGGAGGAGGCACTGCGCACAGCCGAAGTTCTCCTTCCTCACCCGGAGCAGACATTACTAATCGCTCACAGCACTCGTCTATGCGGCGGCTGCTAAATCTGTTCTGGGCTTAAAGGCGGACATTACCAATAAATAGGAGCGGGCACGTGATCGAAAACATTCTTGTCATCCTTGTGTTGGGCACTGTAGCTTGGATGGCTCACCAAGTTAAGTGACCTGCTCCAAGTATGTGGTTTTCAAATTTGGGCCACAGAAAAATCCAAATGTGTAGGGGTCCTGGACCTTCTGCTTATGAAAAGTCCAAACCTCATGTTAAGTCCGAAATATCAGGGGGTTAAGAAAAATATTCGGGTTTGCTAATTGCCAAGCTAGATGCTCCTGTGTCCATGTAAAGCTTCTTGAGGGCTGAGACTGTTGGTTTTGTTCAATGCTCTACCCACAGGGCCTAGAATGAGGCCCTAGCACATAGTAGTTGCTCAATAAATACTTGCGGACTATGAAGCAACAGCCACTTCATGTTCATCACAACTGGCTCTGCCAGTTTAAAATTTCCTTTAAAAAGCCTATTCTATCAGATTATTAATTCTGGTAGGGGGAAAAAAGCTACAATCAGCTCTCTTCTTGGCTTAGGGGGGAAAAATCACATTTCTTTAGTGCAAGGGACTTTCGGTTGATTGGAAATTGGTTTAGAACTAGTCCCGTGCAGAGGTACCTCTTTCTATTTATTTCCAGCAGAATTTCAAGCACGGTGGCATCAGTACACATCTCAAAGGTTGTTATCCCACAGTGACTCCATAAGTGGTGAGAAGAACATTCGCGCCCCGAATGAGCTACAGCAAGCACAGGGTGAAACACAGATTTCGTCTGCGAAGACATGAGACTTTTGCTGCCACAAAAAGAACTCTATACAGAGAGCCTGTTTAAATAACTATAAATAATATTAATTAGAATTTATGGAATGCACAATTCATGGAATTCACCAGAACACAAGGAAACCTTTGAGACAGCGTTGCAGGGCTCACGTCTGGTATTGAGGACACCCACCCTCTTCCCCTGCAAAATCAGCTGTCCTTCCCTACCAAGGATTTTAAATAATTCTCACTATGCCGCTTGCAGCATCATCCCCGAAGAAATATTAATTTACAAAATAACCCAATATCCATATAATTCTTTTGACAAATAAAAATCTTAAATTAAAAAGCATGATTCTCTCCCCTCCCCCCACCCCCTTTATTCCAATTTCAGGTAGCTTGGCACTGAGTAATTGAACATTAAAAAATCGAGTTTGTACACTTCGTACAGCTGCGTTTGGTGCTCTGCGCTGATGTTCTGGAAGAACTCTGTGGTCATTTCATCAGTAGTTCTTGTGGACTTGGCGTAGGTGGGGAACTTCAGGTAGCTGCCCACCCCCGCCAGCTGCAGGACGTAGTTCGAGTCCTCCTCCAGCGTCTCGTACTTGCCCACGAGGTCGTAGTGGATGTGGCACGGGTGGCAGAGGGAGTAGACGGTTTGCCAGTGTTCGTTGAAGGGCTCCTCGCGCTGGGTGTGCGGGTCGATGAGATAGGCCACGAACTCCTCGAACTTGACGTCGTCGCCTCTGCGCAGCGCCTCCTGGGTGGCGTTCTTCCGCTGGCGCTTGATGATCTTGGTGCCGTAGCGCTTGTGGAAGGAGGTGTTGTACTTCTGGGTGAACTTGTTGCGGTAGGCGGACACCAGCCTCTCGAAGGGCTCGCGGACGAACAGGAACTTCATGTAGCTTTTCAAGCGGTGGTTGATTTCGGGGATGCTGTACTGGCTCAGGGTCTTCAGGTTGGCCGAGACGTGGGCCTCGTTGGCTGGGATCTCCATGGGGTCGCTGTACTTGCCCCGCCCGGTCAGGACCATCATGAGCCGCTTCCAGTTGGTGCAGGCCACCTTGGGCACGTAGCAGTAGATGAGCTCGTGGTCCTCGTCCACCACCAGGTGCTTCAGGTCGTTGGGGGTCAGCACCCGCCGCTTGCGGCTCGTGGCGCTGTTGGCCCTGCACGTGTCCGTGACCTGGTCCCGCCTCATCTGGTGCAGGACGGCGGTGTTGGAGAGCTCCAGCTGCAGAGGGGACAGAAGCGGAATCAGAACTTAGTACTCCAGCGGGATATTTCCGCTTGGCCACACCCATAGCCACCACGGCGGCCGGCGGACCACGAAATGGCCTCCATTTCTAATTCTCCATCCGTCTCTCAGCTACCGTTGTTCTTTGATCCACCACACTCCCCTTGTCCAGTAATGATCAACTCTGTAACTATCCACCACCCTCTGCTTGCCTGGCGTTTTCCTAGAGCAACGTCCAGGCCGTTTTTCTTTTCCCTGTATGACAAACTTGAACTGTTGCTGATTCATGTAACAATATCAAGTGCCTGCTATTGTGCCGGACAACCTGCTGCCAGGCACTGGGCATACAGTAATAAAAAACAGTGCAGTGAAGTAATTGCTCTCACGGAGCTTCCAGTCTAGCTGGGAAGAAAGAGGGAGGGAGGCTCAGAGAGGTTCAGTTGCTAGCTTAAGATCCTAGAGTGAGCAAGAGCCAGAGCCAGAATTCAAACTGAGGTCTGCCGGGCAACCAGAGCTGCCCACTTTCCACGCTCCTCTGATGTCCAATACCCCATCGTCTTGCAGTAGGAAGAAAGCACAGAGGTCTGGCATTTGGTTGCTCTATCTTAAAGCAAGGGGAGCCAGTTTTTCCACAAGCCTAGCATTATGGACATCTGTCGCCTTTTGCGTCCTCTGGTATCAGTGCCTTGCTTTTCTGTGGAACCCCATTCTCCGTTCCCAGTTCCCTTGCCTCTCAAACTGCTGAGCTGTGAGAATGGCAGCCTGGCGCTTCGGGATGAGGTGGCGTGCCTCCGTGAAGGGAGAGGAAGACTGGGAAGGAGGGTACCGCGGAAAGATGAGCAGAAAGACAGAGGGGCGTATTCCCAGGGACATCATCTGAACGCCTAGGTCTGTCCGTTGTTGAAAGCAGACCCCCAGCTCCTGGGCTTGTGCTACATTGGTTAATACATTTGCTTTGGTGCGTTAGGCAGTGTGAGTCTGGATTCTATCGTTTGCAACCCAAATAGTTGGACGTTCGCCTGTGTTACATTTGAGCTTTTCCTCTCCGCCATACCCATCCACTGATCCATCTATTCAAACGTGTGCAGACCTCACGAGGTACAGGGCCCTCGGCTCAGCACCACGGGGAGATACAACCTTTTCCTCAAGCCCACAGTCTAGGAGGCACCAGGCCGGAAAGCCGGCAGCCTCAACAGGGGCCAAAGGGAGGTCGTGTGTGCTGCTGTAAGTTCTCGGAGCAAAAGTTTCTGCCCAAAGGCCATTCACTCCCAGTCTGAACCCGTCCTCACAGAAGCGTGCCGCTTCTTGGTGTCCAACACCCAGAGGCTCAGAGACTTTTATGGAGTGGTGACACCGTATTATTTTTGGCTTAATGCCATGCCTCCATCTACCCTCCTGAATGTGCGATGCGGCTCTTCTTTTAAAAGCAGAAAAAAAATTAACATTAATTATGGTGAGAGGCATAGAGAACCCGGGGCTCCAGGGCTATGGGATCGCCACCCTGGGGCTGCGGGTGACTCGGTGCCTTGGTTGCCTCCCCATCCAGTCACTCGTCTTTTGAGGGCCCCCATACCAGCACCAACCTACTTTTCCAGCCTCATTCCCACTCCTCCTCCTAAAGGAGTGAAAGGCGCTCCGGAGAAACTGATGCTTCACTCTTTTCCGTTTGGGCCCAAACGCTCCCCTTTGGGATTCTCCTCTGCCCATCTTTGCTGGTCTGAACTCAACAAGGCCCAGTGCACTCCCCCGCCACGCGAGCGAAAGACTCTTTCCCTCCTCTGAACAAGCACTGCACTGAGCATCTTTTATCACACAGCTACCCAGCCTACTTCATGCTTGGTTTTCTCGAGTCCAAGTCCGGGGGCCACTAGTTTCTCCAGGGACTTAGAGCCGCAGAGCCACTGCCCCCTCCAGGCCACACTCTGTGAGGATTTGAGTCCTGGGAGTGCAGAGGTCATAAGTGATTTGAATACGCTCTCTCTAATCTGCCCAGCAGTTCTCTGAACTAGATGCCATCACCAATGGACATTTCCACGCTCAGGGAAGGGAGCAAACCAAGAGAGCGTGCCAGTGCTTTGAAAAAAATAAAAACTATGCGAATCTGGCCATGTCACTTCCACACTGGTCCCCAAGCAGGGCTTTGGAATAGTTAATTACGCTTCAGCAAGTCAGAGGTTCCCTGAGCATCAGTTTGGGGACTACGCAAGGGACCCACAGCTACGGGACAACAGGAGAGCGTGGAGAGGACTCGTTGACGAAGCAGTTGCCTTCCCTGTCACCGGAAGAGGACACCACCTTTCCTCGCCGTGTGTTATCAGTTTTATGAAGCAGCGGTGTTGATCTGGTCATTATCTGAGCTTTGAGATCAATTCTCTTTCCAACTTCACTCCCTTTTCCTCCCCTCCCCCTGCTTTTTTTTCCTTTCTCAAAGGTATTTGAAGATACCGTAACAAAGGACATGCATGCAGTGCAAAACTGAAATAGGAAACAACAGATATACTATGAGGGCCGTGCTTAAGAATCTCACTTGTAGAATCTTCAGGGTCGCCTCCCCAACTGACCGAAATGCCTGTGTTACAGTTCACCGCCACCTAAAGTCCACAGAACGTTCCAGCACGTACCGAACACTTTCACATACACCATCTCATTAAAGAACCCACTGGGACGTCTCCAGAGCCTACTGAAAGAAGGTTTATATTTAAGAGACATCTTAAATATGGCTCTCATGGGGGGTGGGGGATTGGAAGGCTGGCTGCCGCCAGGTATTAATACTTCATGTTCCTGGTTCTCAACCACCAGCACACATGGAAATCAGCTGTAGCGCCTATGAGGGCACAGCTGGCTGGGGCCCACCCTGAGCTTCTGGTCTGGTAGGTAGGTCAGGGAGAGGGCCTGAGAATTTGCATTTCTAGCAAGTGCCCAGGTGCGCTAGATTGCTTGGGCTGCCACAACACAATACCATATGCTGGGCGGCTTAAACAACAGAAATGTATTTTCTTGTCGTTCTGGAGGTGTGGGCGGGGTTGGCATCCTCTAAGGCCTCTCTCGTTGGCTTCCTGCTGCCTCTTCTCATGGCTGTCCCTCGGCACACACTGGTGCCCGCTGTCTCTTCCTCTTTTTATAAGGACACCAATCTTATTCGATTAGGACCTACCTTAATGGCCTTGCTTTCAGTTAGTCGCCTCTTTAAAGGCCCTGTCTCCAAATACGGTTACATTCAAAGATACTGGGGACTTCCATATTTCTTTGACTTTGGGATCAGGGGACACAATGCGGCCCATCACACCAGGTGATGCTGGCGCTGCTGCTCTGGGGCCCACACTTGGGGGACCGCAGCACTACACTAGGAGGAAATGGCTTTCCCCCATTCGCGCTATTCTTAATTATAGAACACAGACCCAGGTTCACCATCTGCTGTCAGGAGACTCCCAGATCTGCCTCCAGTTCCAGCCTCGACTGCCTTCAGCTCCCTTTCATCTCCCAAAAGTATAAATTAGGTCAGAGGAAGGCTGATTCTAGGAAACCGTGAACACGGCTACAGGCTCTGGGCTGTGTCCTGTATTCTCGTTTAGATGTCTATTTTTAATTTGGACATTTTAAAAAGGCAGCTATAATTAGTTTGTACCAACTTTAGGGCCTGTTTGAAAAAGTCTTTAAAACTTTACTGTGTTTCATCTTGAGAAGAAGAAAAGCTGGTTTCCCTTAAATTAAAATGTCTTCTGTGGTGTTTACAATTTCTCTTAGACACAAGACACCAAACAGAAGGAGGAGCCAGGCTCCCGGACAAAAGTGGAAACCCAGAGAAAAAGGTAAATTTGGAAGCATCGAGTGAGGGAGGCTTGGCAAAATTTGCCACTAACAACCATCACTCGGGCCCGGCCTCAGTTTCTACCCTTGAAAATCCTAATACAAAACCCTTTCCAGCTTCTCAGTTGCACTGCCATCATCCTGTCGATTTTAAAACTAGGAGAGGAGAGGAGAGCCTGATGCTCTGACTTGCTGTGATTATGTTATGTTTCTTTCTGGTACAGCAGTCCCTAAACTCTCGGGAAAAAGGCTAGTCACGAGGAATCACGGACGAAACCACATCCACAGCCCAAAGAGGCACACATTCGTACTCGCTACCGTTTACGGAGCACGGGCACCATTCTGGCCACTGTTTACCCTCTCGCTCTAGGAGATGGGTACCGTCAGAATTGCCAATGTACAGATGAGGAAACCGAAGGTCAGGGAGAATAAGTAACTGGCTCAAGACCAAGGAGCTAGAAACTGGGGCCGGGGTGTAAATCCAGGGGGCCTGTGTTCTGAGACCGTGCGCTGTGCGGCCTCCCCCAGGGTCTACACGCCCACCTAGGAGTCACCAGGTCCAGGGCAGCCACGAGAGTCATGGGTCTCAACCCTGGCCACGCACTGGGATCACGGGACAGCTTCATTATTTTATTTTATTTTATTTATTTATTTTTGTTGTTGTTGTTCTTCATGAGCTTTTATTTCAGGCATCTCAGATAACAGAAGTCCGGTAATCTTAGCAATCAAGTTACTATTTTAATTTTATTTGAAATGATGCACCAGTGATTTGGGTTTTTCTTGAGAAGCTGTTTATGGGATATCACGTTGTTGACATAAGAATAGCAGAATTAGAATTGGACCCCTAGGCCAGGAGTCCCACCTGTGTTAAGGCCCCAGAAGCTTGGGTCAGATCCCGAGTGTAAAAAGTCACAGCGGAGCTTTCCACACCGCTGAGGCCTGGACCCCACCTCCGAGACCTGAACTACTTGCTTTGAGTGTGGTCAGCTCCCCGGGAATTCCAAAGCTGCCCAGGTGGGGACCACGGACCACCAGAGGCTCCAGTGCCAGCAGCTATAAACTAACACACAGACTGTGGTCTTGGGTGAGTTTTACCATACTGGTCCTCAGATTTAAGGAAGTGGCTTTTCATTCTGCAGGGCCAAAGGTCAAACGCCTACACGGCCACAGCTATCAGACTCCTTTGGGTGCGTCCATAGGGGACCGTGGGGAATTTTACAATGCTTAAAATAAACTTACACGTTTAGAAAAGGAGAAAAAGATTAGGCCTTTAAAGAAATAATCTGGTCTGAATCTGCTGCAAAATTCATAGGGTTTAGGAAAGAAGTGATTCTATGTTAGCTGACGTGAGCCTTGCCAGGGAAATTGGTTTCTTAAGAGTTCAATTTGTCACTAGGGAAACACCTGTTTGACTGCAAAGACAGGACGAGTGGCTGCAAAAGTTTTTCCTGCATTTGCAAAGCAAAAGGAAGGATAAGGTGCAATGATGGGAAGCATTCCGTCCGAGCCCTAGAGGTGAGGTAGGGGTGCGGGAGATGCTGATGACGGAGGGCCCGGCGCCGATCGGGATCAGCTGACCAGGCTAGGGTTGCGCTAAGGCCCTGAGCTGCATTTTAAACTTAGGAGCTCTGAGGGCAGAAACAAGTGAGTAGAGCGTTGTTTCAAGCTTGTGGTTAAAGTACTTCTTTTGTATGTGGGGGCTTCAATTTGGTGACCTGGGTGAGGGTCACACACTTCAATGCCCTCTGGGCCACTTGGATCTGAGAGATGTCACTCACTTAAAATCTAACCATGTCGTCATGGTCTTTCAAGACGTTTCAATTTCTTAAGAGAAGCCAGAAAACCAGATTCCATATGTAATCTCTACATTCTTAAATGTTAGCAACAATTTAAAAAAACAAAACCAAACCTATTTTTTAATGGTGTGGGCCAAACCGTACTTGTTTGGGCCACCAGTTGGTGCCCTTGCCCAGGCATCTGAATCAGAAAGGCTGGTAAGGAGGGGGCCCTCTCGGAGACAGCTGTTCTGAGGGCCCACTTCCTCCAGCCCAGCTGCCCTGCTCAGTTAACGGAACCAGCCGGCAATCCCGTGGAGGGGAACGGGGCGGAACGGGCCGGACTGCCGGAGCTCCAGAATGCCACCGTGGAAGCTCACAGTCCTTGACAGAAATCACCGGAACCTCAGCTCTTTCCACCCAGTTTCCCGGCTTCTCGTTTCTTTGTTGTACTCACCTTCTAACACTCATCACAACCTACGTGCTTCTCCCGTGGGTCTCTCCTTTCCGGCATGTAAACTCTCGAGAGGGCAGGGAGTTTTCACTTTTTTGTTCACTCTTGTATCCTCAGTGCCAGGCACATAACTAGACGTTCAAAACTTTGTCGAATGAATGAATGAATGAATGAGCGAAGGGATGAAGGAATGCATGCATGAATGAATGACTTGGGATGGCAGGGGTTTCAAAGGTCACAATACCGCGATGACAATGCGTAGGCTTCCTGGTACTACACCTGTAGCCGCCCCGAGGGAGCTCAGCATTAGCCCAGAGGCTGAGGCCCAGAGAGAGGCAGCTGGGCTCTCAGCGGTGGACGGCAATGGGCTCTGGGTGGCGACAGCCTTTGATGAAGTGGGGAAACTGGTACTTTCCCCACATCTGGCGAGGCCAGGAAACAGTGGGAGGGGAATCTTGGGAGAGGGACCTGGTGCCAAGGGCTGCCCTGCAGGGCTTGGGTGGGGTGCGTGCTGCCAGGGCGCCCTTTCAGTGCGGCCAGGTGCAGCTGGATGGTCTCCTTTCCAGTCGGATCAGCTGTTTGGACTTCCGGAGGCCTGGGCCGGTGAGGGTGGGGGGAGCAGCAGCACAGGAATAGGGATGGGGCGGCTGCCAAGCTGGACGGGCTTCTGATGAACGGCGGCTTGGAACAGGGACAATGATGGGGAAGGGACACAGCTCCCACCCCGCTTGGAAGGTTGGATTTCCTGGGAAGTCAGAAATTAGAGGGCAGGCAGAATGTGCATCTGCTGACTGATGCTGACTACTGGCAGGAGGGGGCGGGGCGGGGGGCGTGTTCTCTGTGCAGCCTCAGACTGTTCACTCCTTTCCCCACCAAGGCCGCCGACAAGGCCCCACCCACCCTGATGGGCCTCTCATAGGGTGATGCTTTTTAGAGGCAGGGTGTTCGGGCCCCCAGCTTCTCCTGTTCTCTCCCTCCTTGGACCAACTCTCTCTGTGGGTTCTCTTTCTGATTCTCTGCCTAGACTCACCAGAATGTTCCACCACTCTTATTTTGACCAAATCGCTTGATCTCTTCGGTCTTAGTTTTCTCATCTGTAAAATGGGGGCAATAATAGTGTCTCCCTCTCCGGGTTGTTTTGGGACTCGTTGAGAGCCACAAGGAAAGCACCTGCGTGGTGTCTGGCACGTAGTGGGCACTCGGTAAACTGTGATTCTCATTATAAATACTACAGAGGGTTACTGTGTCAGTGGCCGGCAGTAGAGCGAGTGTATTGCTTTGCCTTCCTCTGCCTCACAGCCGTTCTCAGTCTTCAGAGCACATAAGAATCACAGGGAGCGTTTGGTCAAATGTGGACTCCTGAGAAATTCTGACTCAGTGCGTCTGGTTGTCCTGAGAACCTGCTCTTGCTTGCTGCTGCCGAGTGAATCTCCCAGGCCACTTCCAAAGCGATGGTCCTGCATCCCATTTTGAGAACTGCTGACTGAGCAGTGTGTTTACACGTGCTCCGCAGTTCATGTCAAACACATCTGTCATCTGTGCAAAACGCCTGGCTTGTGCCGATTCGCTCTCTCACTGACACAGGTGACGGACAGAGGCAATTGGAAGCAACTTGGATTGGCAGCTGTTAAGCAAATTGGAGATCTAAAGGGCAATTTTTGAGATACGTAGAGATTAGCTATTAATATGTATTAGCAGACTGTACGGCATGCATGAGATTTCAGAGGAAGTGAACTATGGATTGACAGACAAGTAGCATGTTTCAACAATACCCCATTTCCCTATTGTTCGAAAGGTGCGCGCGAGCCATTCCCATGGGCTCTCATTCTGCACGTCGTCTGTTTCCTTCTTTCACAAAGACAGGCTGAGCCAGCTCTGCAGATGAGGCCTCGAGTCCTACTCCCCACCCTTGCCGCCTCCTCCTCCCCCACCCCCGGCACAGTCACCAACAAACCTGGGACCCCCAAAGGAGCCATTTCCATCACCTCTGCCCAGGCCCCTTTGTCCCAAGCTGCTGCATCCTGATCATAGTTACATTATCATGAACGACGCGAGTTCAACTCACTTCCCTCCTCCCAGGGCTGCGTATCTCTGTGTCCCAAGTGCCAGGCACTCAGTGACCAATACTAGTAGGACTTTTTAAAAAAAGGGTGATGAGCTTTGCGCCAGCACATTAATGCCTTTCCAATACTAAGATTTTTCTGTCTGTCTCAGTCACTGCCCTGCCTTTCCCTTTTCCAACGGTGGCCCCCTTGGGAGCTTAATGGAAGGCCATCACTGGATGCTATGGTGACAAGTCCATCTAAATTCACTCGCTGTTGACTGAGAACTGTCATAAGCACCCGGACCCCTTCTCAGGCTGGGGACAGACATCTACACGTAACAGACCACACGTGATGTCATGGAGTTCAACCTGGGGCCCAGAGACGAATAAGACACCCTCAAGTTAATGGCATCCGAGGTGTGAATACCCCCTCTGTCTGTAGAGCCTTCGAGTGATTTCACACCCCTACAGTCCTTGAAACATATCGCTTCGGAATTGGAAAATACCTCTGTGATCACCTGATACCAGGTTCTGATTTTCAGAAGGCAAAACTGAGGCCCAGGACACAGGGATGGTTTAACATATGCAAATTGCTGATGTGACACACCACATGAGCAGAATAAAGAAGAGGAATCCCAAGGTCATATCACCAGATGTAGGAAAAGCCTTTGACAAGATAGAGCATCTATTTATGAGTAAAACACTTTAAAATGGGTATAGAAGGAAAGTGTATCAACATAATAAAGGTCATATATGATAAACCCTCAGCTAACATTATACTTAATGATGAAAAACTAAAAACCTTTCCTCTAAGATCAGGAACAAGACAAGGCTGTCTGCTATCACCTATTATTCACTATAATAATGAAAGACCTAGCGAGTGCCATCAAGTAGGAGAAAGAAATAAAAGGCATCCGAATAGGAATGAAGAAGTCGAACTGTCACCCTTTGCAGATGACATGATTCTCTACATAGAGAACCCTAAAGACTCTACTAAAACACTGCTAGAAAATAGTAAACAAATAGATAAAGTTTCAGAATACAAAATCAACGTTCAGAAATCATAGCATTCTATACTCTAATGAATGTCCAAACAAATAAAATAATATAAATAAAAATCCTTTGCAACTGCAACAAAAAACTACCTAGGAATGAACTAACGGAACATGTGAAAGACTGTGCTGAAAACTACAAGACCATTAAAAGAAACTGAATATCAAAGAGATTGGAAAGATATCCGTGTTCTGGATTGGAAGAATCAGCATAGTTAAAAGGACCTATTACCTAAAGTATTATAAGATTTAATGCAATCTCCTCAAAATCTATTTGCATTTTTTAAAGTATAATACTCAAAAAAAACCCAATCACATTTTCGTTATGGAAGCACAACAAGACTGAATCGCCAAAGCAATCCTGAGGCGGGGGCGGGGGGGGGGAG
Organism: Eonycteris spelaea; assembly: GCA_003508835.1. Taxonomy (NCBI): domain Eukaryota; kingdom Metazoa; phylum Chordata; class Mammalia; order Chiroptera; family Pteropodidae; genus Eonycteris; species Eonycteris spelaea. The sequence continues at coordinate 6,549,482 of PUFA01000023.1, forward strand.
GCGGGAGGCATCATCTGCCTGACTTCAAATTATTTTATAAAGGTATGCAAAAATCAAAACAGCATGGTATTTGAGAAAAATAGACACACAGACCAGTGGCAGAGTAATATTGAGAGCCAGAAGTAAACCCCTGATTATATGGAGTAATTGTATATGGAATCAAAGGAGTCAAAAATGAAGAAAGAAATCCTCTTCAATAAATGGTGTCTAGCTTCTAAAAATTACAAGGATCTAGATAGTAATGTACATGAATTCCTTTAAAATAGCACTTTGGGTGCTGACCCAACAATGTGGTGAACACATAATGCATATAATTCTATGATATGTTGAATTATACACTTAAAACTTACTGGATTTTGTTGATCAAAGTGTCACCCCCAAAATTTTTCATATAATAAGTATTTATATATATAATAACTGAGGCCTGGGAAGTGGCAGAGCTCGGACTGGGGCCAAGTCTTTGCTTTTTTGCTGGTGTTTTTTGCACTGATCGTGAAATAAGAAATTGTCTTATCATCACCCAGCAGCCTTTATTGATTGGCACAGCATAGATTCAGAACAGAATGAGAGCCGGGCCAGCCCGAGTGTGCATCTTCGTGGGGATGCCAAAACATCTCTGTGAAGGTGTGGAAAACATCTCACCTTTGCCAATCTAAGGCGGAAGGAAGATTTTGGTGACACTATGGAGTTATGAATCCGTGGACTCTGAAACCAAACAGGAGCCAGTGTTGTGTTATTACACAGAAGTCGTGACCATGGCAGCAGGCCACGAGGCTGGCTTGCTTGGGGAACTCTATAAAGTGAAGTGAGAACTGGGAAAAGTCTTGACAATTTGTTTTTGTTTTTTGTTTTTTTTAAAGAGCAGTGACCCTATTTGGGCCAGGGGAAGAAAATAAGTGCATCGATTTCAGGATAGGATTTTACAGAAAATCAGTGTCTTCCTGATCCTATTAAACACACACTGAACAAATATTGAGAACACTTTGTTTCTTACTCTGCCTAGGAAGTCTGGGATTCTGCTCAGTTGACCTGACACAGGGTCGGAGGTCACGCTGAAGTCAGGCAGACACATCTGGACATGAATCCTGTCAACACGCCGAGTAGCTCATGACCTAGGGATAATCATGTCCACCCTACTTCCAGCCTCAGTCTCCTCATTGTAAAGTGGGAGTCGATAGCAGCACACACCTGAAAGGCTGTTGTGAGGTTTAAAGGGATAAAGCCTGCAAAGAACTAAGTACATCCCCGGGCCCACAGCTGCTCTTCATCACACAATTAATATTCAAAGTTAAAGGCTCTTTCCTGGGGCGGGGGGGTGGGGGGGAAGCGTCCTTTGTAGCTGTTTCCATCAAAGGGCAGAGTGGCTTAGAACTCAGACTGCAGCCAGGCAGCCTGGGGTTAAAATCTGGCTCCAACGCTTCCCCACGGGGGGCCTTGGGCAAGTTCCTTAACATGGGCTTCTGTATTCTCATCTGTAAAATGGGCTTACGACAGCACTGACCTCCTCCGGTCCTATGTGATGGTGAAATAGCTTCCTCTACGTTCAACGCACGGTGGGGTGGGGGGAGGTAATGGGTGGGGGGGGGGTGCGCAGGTGACAGCTACGAAGGCGTCGCTCAGGCCAGTGTGGGAATGAAATGATGAGAAAACCCCTGAATTCACCTTCCGTGACCAGACCTCTGGTCTAAGATGCTGATGAGGAGGGAACGTGGTTGATGTCACTTGTCCTTTCACTTCTCCTGCCTGCCCCGGGGTGGAAGCCAAATAGCGGTGAGTTCGGCAGTGGGAGAGAAGGCTCAGGCCCGCACGCGCCCACACTGCTGGCCCCGGCTCCTGCGGGTGTGGAAGGGCTCTGGCCTCTGCCGAGCAGGCGCACGGGCGGTTCCCTCACCTCCGGCTGACCCCGCCTGCACCCTGCAGGGCTTCCTTTGCCCCTCAGTGGGATACGGATTGGTCAGCTCACCCTGTCCCACAGCCCAGTGGGCTGCTGACCTCCCACTCTTGGTCTCCAGTTCTGGGACGAATATCTCAACCCGGGCAGCCGCTCTTTACACTTAGCCTTAATCCACTACAAGGCGCTGGGGTGGGGGCGGGGGAGCAGAATGAAGCCGGATAAGGTGTGTCTTCATGGAGCCATCTCACATTCTAACGGGGGCGTCACGGACCAGGAAAGGAAAACATCAACGCAGTGTGGCAGCTGACGAGTGCTGATGCAGGGGAGGGACTGGGAGGGCGCTGGCGTCAGACTCCCAGACCCGGCACCTGCTGGCCTGGAAGCCAGGGGCTTTCCTGACCTCGTGTCTCTAGTTCCCCATCTGCACAGCGGGCAAAGCAACAGCCCCTGCCTCGAAGGCGGTGGGGAAGATCCGATGAGCTAAGTTACTCGCTGGGCGCTGGGCGTGTGAGCGGGAGCTCGTTATCTCGGGAGGAGGGTGTGGGGACGGAGCGAGGGCACAGGCGACGACGCCGTCTGTCCCTCGGTGGGGAATTATTTCCCCGAGAAAGGAGTGTTCCCGCGCGCGGGGCTGGAGAGATCAGAAGTTGTGAGCTGGGCGTAAAGAAGGCCACGTAAGCAGGGGTGGGGTCGGGGAACAGGAAGTGCAAGGGCACAGCAGGAGGAGAGAGCGGACACCTCTGCCCGGCCGCGTGCCCAAAGGGACAGGGGCAGACCGATCCGCTGAAGCTGGCTGAGCCTACGAGGCCCAGGGGAGGCTGCAGCACCCCCCCCCACGCCAGGCCTTCCAGAGAGGAAGCTTCACAGACATAATTACACTGTGGAGCAAGGAGGGCCACTGGGAATCTTTTTTTATACACTAAGTGGCATTCTCTGAGCCAAGCAGTGAACGGAGAGGTTCGGAAAAGCAAGTGGGGTCCCGGTCAGGGGCGGGAGGAGCTGATGTTCCTGGGCGAATCTACTTCCTGTGGAGACTAAAATCTCCAGGGAAGGCCCTTCAGCTTCAGGGAGCAAAGGTGCCTCGTGACACCTGGGTACAGGCCCCCACCACCTTCCCAGGAGAAAGAGCCAGGGCAGTGCCCTCCCGTGGCTCACCTTGCACTTCCCCCGCTCAGCAAATTCTCCAGGCTGGGTGGGCCCTGGGTACAAAACCACCTGTTGAAAGAGTCCCTTTCCTCTATTTCTGTTTCTTTTGAAAACCATGAAAACCAGTCGCTCGCGAGGAGTGAGGGATACTACAGAAACTCAAGAGGAGGCAGGAATTCCTCCACTCCTGTGTCTCCTGCACTGCTCTGAGGAAGGCACTGGGCAAACAGAACGATCTAGAAGAGTGTGGAGTACCTGATCACTTGTTACCTAGTCTACAACCCCAAGGTGGCCTGACAAGGGAAAAATACGAGTTCGCCTGCAGGCACAGGTAGAAGGACAAAAAGCAGGGGTTGCATTTACTGGGGTCGATGCTTAGTGAGTGCTTGTCATGCGGCAGGTGGGGTGCCAGGTCCATGGGGAATCACATCTTTGGCAGGGTACAGGGGTGGACCTGTCCTGGACAGGAAGACCCCAGGCCGGGAGAGGGGCGCTCCACGTGGCAGTGGACACTTGCCTGGCTGTGGACCAAGAGGACTGAGAAATGAACTTGGTATGTGGGGGCACCTGCTTCTTTACTCCCATGGGAACTCTCCATCCTTCAATGATGTCGTGGGTAATGGGGACCAGAGTGACAGCAGGAGGCCGGGCTGTCCCATGTGGAGTCACGATGATGATGAGGGCCACTCCGGGCAGCTGCTGACCTGCTGTGCTGAGGCTGTACCTAATCGTCTCTGAGTCTGATACCTCTGTGAGGTGTGCATAGACTAACACCTCCATTTTACAGATAAGGACGCTGAGGCCCAGAAAACGACACCACTTTCCAAGGTCGTCGGCCTATTTTTGCTCTTTGACCCAGCCTAGCTGTCATATCGTTCACTTTGTTGAGAATCATGGCCAGACAAAAGTGGAAGCCCAGCTTTAGGGTTTGAGAATCCTACAGACTTCAAGAATTCAAAGTACGTCCCGAATGGGCTTCCTCAGACCACTCGCCAGTCACCTGGACGTTTGTGCCTGGAGCGCAGCCCTGTCATGTGGGAAGTGTCCAGGTAATGAGACGGGAGGCACTGGGCGTTTGCCACAGGCCAGGCATTCTGCTAAGCGCTTGACAACCTCTTTCTCAGTTAGTCTCACAGTGACTGAGAAGTGTCATCCACATTACAGATGAGTAAACCGAGGCATAGAGAGCTTAAACACAAAGCTCAGGGCCCACACCTCGAAAGTGGTGGGATCCAGACTCGATCTTGGCAGCGGTCCGATTCCAAAGCACAGATCCTTGGGCCCAAGCCAGAGACCTCGAGGCTGACCTTCAGCTATCTGCCTTTGTGACCTCAGTCATCCCCACTGGGAAAAACCTGGACCACACCAGCTGATCCACAGTCCGGATCTACCTCGCAGAGGCAGGCCTCAACTCTGGGTGCATGGAAGAGAGTCGGACAATGATTACTGAACTAAACTCTCAGGAAACTCTGATTAAATTCCCTTCCTGCTGTTGTCACGGAGTTTTAAAATTCCCATAACTAATCGCTTAGGTAGCATGTCCTGTAGAGACTGTCTACAAATGGTATTAAAGGAAAATCAAATTCTATTCTCAAAGACACTACGTTCGATCGCGCAAGGCATGGGGCATGGCTTTTGCTTTCTTGTCTCTTGGAACCGTACTCTGTTTCTGTCAAGACCCTCGAGGAGGAAAAGTTTTGTTTGGGGGAACCGAAGGGGGCCCAAAGGAGCCCCTATCTTCCACGGGCATCTGGGTGGAGCTCAGAGTTGAAATGGCCTCTGTGAAGCCTCCACGTGGCCACCTCGGGGCAGAGTGAAGCGTTTACCACATTAACACCTCTTGTAGGCGCACATGGCCCCCAGGGGCTGTCCCCACGGGATTCCAGAGATGCCCTTGACGTAGGGCCCAGCCCGCTGCCCACCTGCTTCTCCAGGCTCTGCCACAGCTCAGCCAGCCTGGGTGCTCTTCAAACGGGCCAGAATCCAGAAGGGTGGGGCGTTTCTCTGAGTTTTATAGAAACTTCTAACCAGAAACATCTGGAAATACATGGGACTAAGCTGGAGGCCTCAGGGTGAAGCTACAGCTCGGCCAGGCCAGGCATCGGCTGCGTGAGCTTGTGAGTCACAGGCCTCTTCTCAGCAACCTCCTCTACAAAGCGCCTCTCCCTCCCCTCTTCACGCCTCCCTCCTTCCCTTCGCCTCTCCTCCTCGCTCCTTTCCCTCCTCCTTTCCCAGTGAACACAGCATGCTCACTTCATCTCGGGTGGCTGCATTTCCTGCCTTCCCACATGGAATGCTCTTCCCCAGACCTTTCAGAGAGCCAAGAACGACCATTCTGTAGTGGGGGGACTTTGGAGAGAAAGGAAGCATGGTCTCGCCTTCCCGTTGGTCATCACCCGCACCAGCCCGTCAGAACCTCAAAACTCCAAGTATCTGAAAGTGAGTTGTCACCTCTCTTCCCCTGTCCTCGCATCTGGGAATGGCACTGCTGCCTGCCCCAGGTGCTCTGCCAGACCCGGACATGCGCTCCCCACAGCCTGGCCACTTCTCCCCATCCCAACACCTCAGCCCAAACCACCTCCCCTCTAGCCCGATGGCTGCTGGGGGCGCCCAGCCTGGGACCCCTCCGGACCGGACCGGACGGTCCCTCTACACACAGCTTTGACGCACCGTTTCTGAGCGTTAAGCCTCCGGCGAGTCTCTGCTGCCTTTGTGGGGAGCCCAGACTCCTCCCTGCCTCGGTGTTTGGCACAGGGCCGCCCACTGTCCGCGCTGGCCCACCGGGCTTTCCCCACAAGCGCTGCACTTTCTTGCACCTCAGGGGCCTGTACAGGCCTGAGTCTTCCGTCCCGAAGGCTCACTCTTCACGGCTCCCCCGATTTGCCAGCCTCTCCCTGCCAACCCCTGCGGGGTCTCCGACCTTCCTTCACACCTCCCCAGGCTTGGCTGGATCAGGCGCCCCTCTTCCTGGGCGGACCTGTCCCACGGCACATGGTACCTCCCGCTGTCGTCACTGCTGTTGCCGCACTGTGTGGGTCCGCGTTTACACACGGATTTTTAAAAATAAATAATGTCGACGTATTTTCTCTTCCTTATAATTCATCAATAACACTTTCTTCCCTCTGGCTTCTCTTATTGTAAGAATACAGTATAGAAGACGTGAAACGTACAAAACACGCAGTAATTGACTATAAGTCATCAAGGCCTCGTCAGCAGGAGGAGCTAAGTTTTTGGAGAGTCGGAAGTTATACGCAGATTTCAGACCGTGCAGGGGGTGCTCCCCTGTAAGCCCCTCACCTCTGCTGCTCAAGGGTCAACTGTATTATCAACAGAAAGAAAAAAAAGAAAAGAAAGAAAAGAGAGAGAGAGCGAGAGAGAGATTCTAATTCCTCACATCACTGCAAAAAAATAAATAAATAAATGATCAGCATTTGTTTTGCCATCTGGCCTCACGAGTGACTAGCAAGCTGGGAGGGAGGGTGCCCAAGAGACTCTGGGGACTGAGGGTATGACAGATGATGTCAAATGCCTGACGCAGCAGACGCCTCTGACGACACGGATCTGAATGGCATGTATCGGACTGAGCCCGGGGTTTAGCTGGCGGCTTTGGCAGGAGGGAACACAAGGACGCGGTGATTCCTGGTGCTTCATTATCTAGTAACGAGGTGACAGGTACTCTTGCCTGGAATCTCTCCCGTCCTGACCCCTCAGGGTGGGATTGGAGAAGAAATGAGGATGGGGGCGGAGGGGGGTGGGGCTCAGAGGCAGGGCTGGAAGGTCAGTATCAAACATGACAGGTGAATTTTGAAAAAGTGAAAGTCCAGCGATTTGGTTTCCAGGCCCCACACAAACACCCAGGGGTTAAAGCAGCCATGAAAACATATCATAGTCTCCATTTCCTGCCAAGACCCGGTCAAGGGCAGGGGAGGTCACGAGGGTAACCAGTATCACCGTTTCCCATGTTTCCACAGTATGCCGGTGTGCGGGAGAAGCCCTGCTGGCTTCTGGCACACGGGCCACCACAGGACATGCTCCGGCACAGCCTGGTCTGCTCCAGAACTCACTGACCCCGGGGAAGCCACACCGGGCATGGCCATACGCCACCACTCCCTGCTCCTGAGCCCCGACGCATGAGGCACCCCCCAGCACACAACTTCTGGCTGCCAGCAGTTCCCTTTCTCCCGCCTGTGCCTAGAAGGGCATGGTGAAGCAGACGTGACACCACTGGAAAGTCCAGCCAAGGCCGGTCCAGCAGCTGTAAGACTGGGGGTCAGGAGCACATCTGTCTCCTTCACAGCTGTATCCTCACTCTCTAGCACAGCGCCAGGCACTCGAAACTAGGCGGTGGATGAGCGCTCCTTGGGGAAAGCCAGGGTTTCATTCCAAACCACATTCTGGAATCATTACATGCAGGGAAGAGGGGAGGAGGGGAGAGAGAGAAGAGGAGAAGGAAAGGGAAGAGAAGGGAAAGAAGGAGGGGAAGGGGGGGGAGGGGAGGCGAGGGACATTTCGGAACTCTTTCCTCAGGGCTAGAAACTTGACATGTCATTTCCTGATCCCCTAGACCTTGAGAGGCAGATAAGCTTGCCTCTGATTCACAGATGCGGATGCTGAGGCTCATAGCATCCTCCTCTGTGGTCCTGAGTCTCAGGCCTGCCGAGATGGGTGCAGGGCTCACACCAGTGTGCTCGCTTTTCTGTTATCAAATGTGGCCTCAGCTTAAAAGCAGATCTATAGGACCAGGGATTACCAGATTCTCTTTCCCCTCTACTCCCCATTCTCCTGAGAGAAAAATGAAGGTAAATCTCCATTCGGGTCTGATTTCTTTACAGCACCAACACAAGTGGGACTTGGTCTCCCGTCGCTGTCCAGTACGGAGCCACCCACCTGCACACACGGGAGGATAATTAAGGCTCTTTGGCACGCTCATTTGGGCTCTGGTTTGCTTATGGAGTGGACTTCCTGTCTGTTTGCTGACGGCAGAGTGACCGTTTGGGGTTGCACTGGTGTTCAGAGTGGGGGGCGGCGTGACAGACATGCTCAGCCTCCATTCCTCCAATGTCCGTGCGCGCAGAGAAGCAGCCCTCCAAGGAAGGTTCCGGTCAGTGTGTGCTCTTTGGCTTGGAATGTGGAGGAGACAGCCAACGTCAAGGCACACGTGTAAACAGGATGAAAGGGGGCAGGCGGGAAAGACCAGCTTCGGGAAGACAGCTCGTCAGCAGAGAGCAGACGGGCGGCTCAGAAGGATGCAGAGCAGCTGCTGTGGTTCAGCGGAGAAGATGCTTGTCCCGGCACGGGCGCCGGCACCGGGGAGCGGCAGAGGTGCTTCTGAGAGGCTAACTACTCCATGCCGGGCCGGGAGGCTACCGGGCAGCTGCAACCCAAGGGGCAGCAGAGCCCTGCTGGGGGGTGGCTGCACCTTGTGCCTCCCGACTGCTCCAAGGCGGCCTTGGATCCGACGGTCAGCCTCCCATAGAGACGGAGGGTGGGGGATCAGAGCGGAGGCTTCCTGTCGCCATTTCTTTACAAAGCAGAGCACACAGTGGGTGAGGATGTCACACACGGGGCAGGACATTTCACAGCCCTTCCCTCTCCACCTGGACGATGAATCCCCCAACACCATTGTGTTCCCTCTTGTGACGAGCCCAACTCAAGTGTCTCCTCCTCTGGGCCAGTCAATGAGGCAGCCGTGCCGTGCTTTGTGCTACCTGTGTCCTGGACACACAGCCATCATCCATCATTATGCTGCGTCCCAGGACGCTGTTTACACCCAGACCGTGAGCTTTTCGTGTGTGTAGCGCCTCCTCCATACCTAGCACGGGGGGTGTTCGATCAATGGTTGTCGGTAAACAGCTGGTAATAGCTAACCATTACTGAGCCCTTGCTACGCGCCCAACCCTGCAACATGGCTTTCGTGTGGTTTCAGCTCAGTGAAAATCCTGCGGGCAACGCTTTGTGGCAGGGACCACGTTTCCCATTTGACGCGGAAGACCACGTGCCAGAGAGGCTAAGTAAGTGGTCTCAGGCCACGCAGCAAGAGAGTGGCAGAGTCCGGATTCCAGCTCAGGCAGGTGGTTCGCAAGGGTGCTGGCCATTGTGCCATGCCGAAGAAACTGCAGGGGGAAACAGAGGCGCTTTCAAAGTCGGCAGGCAGCAAACCAGTGGGTACGAGGCCCAGGAGGCAACCCTGGTGCTGTCTTTGTTTTCAAAGTGGCTCTGCTGTCATCTGACACCAGCCAGCCCAGCGGGTTAGAGAACCAGGGCGCCAGTTTGCACAGCCGGTCTAGTGCTGCTTAGAGCCTCGGCCCCGCTGCACCACCACGCCCCCACAATGGGTGGGGCAGGTGGTGATTGGGGCACAGAGAGGGCGAAATCACCCTGAAGACCAACCCAGCAGCCTGGCACGCATGGCCAGGGAGGGGGCCAGGAGAGGGGTGGGGTCCCCTCCCGCCTCCGCATCCCTGCTCACCAGGGACTCCCCAGCCAGATGCCCCAACCTCCCCTTCCTAGGTCCCCCTTCCCAGCTCCACAGAGCTCCCTCCGCTCACAAGCACACAGGCGATGTGACCATTTCATCAGGCACGGGGCGTGGTTTTCTCACGTTTCTGCCACGATGTGGTTGGCTTTAGATGCCTGGATCGCAAACTTTAACACACACAAGAATCCGCAGGGCAGGTGAACGGGCACTTGTTAAAAGTGCAGATCCTGGGGCCCCATTTCTAGAGAGCCAATACCTGTGCTGCAGGCCCGGGAATCTGCATTCATAACAAATCATTCGGGTAACTCCCCCGAAGAAACACAGTTTAAGTTCTCAGCACCCAATTACCGGATGCAAATAACCCTCTACATGTCGTCAAGCTCTGATCATTTGCCAGGACCCCTACGTCTTCTCACTTGAGCATTATGACAACTGATAAAATCATCGGGACAGGAGGCACCGCACGATCTCACAGATGAGAACGCTGAAGTTCAAAGAGCTGTTCGCTCAAGGTGACAGAGCAAGCCAGACGGGAGGCAAGTTTAGACACCCTGGTCTATTACAGGTCATTCCGACGTGTGTCTGTTTCCTTGCCAGCTTATCTTTGTCTCTCTCTTTTTCTTTCTTGCTATAATTTTTAAAGCAATTCCAGAAACTAAAGGTAATAATTAGAGGTAAACAACAAAAGGAACATAAAAATCCCCAAACTCCCATTAACCAGAGATAATTATTATTAATGTCTTGGTGTATTTTCCCAGCTTCATTCATATGTTTTAATTGCTATTTTCCCTTTCAACCAAGAAACAAGGAATAGTATTGCTTTAACTGGTCCTTCAAGGGGGAGGCAAACACTGGCTGGCTGCCTCGTCCCTTTTGGCTCACTTCCTTCCTCAATGGCCACTGTCCCTTCATCCTCTCCACACCCCCCCCCCCCCAGGAATTGTAAGAGCAGGTGACACCTGGGAGGGCAGGGCGGGGAGCGAGCCTTCCTGGGCCTGGAGCCTCTAGAGAGTTAAGGCATTAAGGACTAGACTTCAGGGGTCCCCACTGTTCTCCTGAGTTGGACCAGGAGGACCATGGCACCTGTAGCCAGTACTTTCCACAGGGATGGTGTGAAACTCCGCGCTGCTGAAGAATTAGTTTCAAACCTCTGAAATCCATCCTACCCTCAGACAGATGGGCGGCCTGCGTCTGAGATTGCTACATAACTGCGGCTTCTTAGAGAGAACGAGCTCACGCCGCTGGACAAACCGACCTCGGTCCTCTCCTTCCTCTCTTTATTGATTGATTTTTATTTACTAAAGGGGTTGGCAGTTGAAGACAGTTTGATTATTCCAGATGCTTCTGAATTGAGAGCAAGACACTGTGCGTGCTGGTGTGCGGGCCAGTGGCAGGCACGTCTGACTTCCTCTTTTCTTTCTGACTGAAATCCAGCAGGTTCCTTGGGGCTTTGATTTCCACGTAGTCACAGCTTTGGGGAAGTTTTAAGGCCAAGCCTGAAGAGACTTGCAAATTAGTTCCTTGGAAGACTTCTGAATAGCGACTGATTGCAATCTCTAATTATTTTTAAAGGAACCACTTACCCAATTAGAGCAGCAGCCCATGAAAAGGAAGTGAAAATTCTCTTGATGCAGAGGGGTGAGCAATGGCAGCCATTATTATTTTTGTTATTATTATTATTTTTTCCCAAATCATGCTATGTCTAGAGGCCTTCGACTCTTTCAATACTGGATTTTACCCCCAACACATTCCAGAAGGTACTGCTGTCTGCCCGGATCTGCTTCTCCTCCCCTTTGCCTGCTGACTCCTAAACTCACCTGTCAGGCCTTGGCTAAGATGCCGCTTCCCAGGGGCACCTGCGCAGATTAGGGGTCCTGCACTCTTCCATCACTGCCCTTCTCATGATGCTATGACCATTAGCTCGTCCTCCCACTAGTCCATACATTCTGTGCAGTCAAGGGGCTCGTTTGTCATGTCCACTGGCTGTGCCCTCAGCAGCTAGAATGTTGCCTGGCACATAGTAGGTGCTCCATAAATGCCTACGGCATGAGACCGAGTGAAAGAGATTGGAGAATGAACTATCCCTTCCTTGGATTCCGAGTGCAGATGTCGTCTACACTCGGTTACAAAAGCACATTCATTCATTGAACTGTTAGGAACAGCCGCAGTGTGGAGGGTGGTGGACTATCTGTCCAACTCTTTGCCTCCACTCGACCACCAACCAAGATGCCACGCTAGGGTGTGGGGACCTGGGGCCGCCCATTCCCTTGGCCCTTCTGCGGGTTCCACAGCCTGGTCATGTCGGGTCTTGGGTGAATTTGTTCAGATTGGCACTACTTCGGGCCCCTGTGCAGAGACACCACTTCCTGGCCTTGATGTCAGCTCTCGGCTTGGGTAACACACCTACTGCTCCCCAAAGGGCTGCATGGGACAGGCGGGTTCTACTAACGTAACTTGTCGTTGCCATGGCCACATCATCACTTGGGACGGAGTGAAGTGAGGCTCAATAAATGCCTGTTCCCTTCCGGATCCCCAGAGGCCTACCTGTTCACAATTAACTGGTGACCTAAGGCAGCTTGGTGGACGGACAAAAGTGCCGAATGGGCAAAATCGCCCTTCTTAATTGTTATGGTTATTATGTAACCATTTGATGTGTCCTAGACCTGTCCCTAAAAGCTTCCCTATTGCATCTGCCAAGAGTTTTCTGCCCCATATTCCACTCTTTCGGGGAACTGAGATCTGCTAAACAGATAATGGGATTGTTTTGATACGTGACCTTTTCTAATGGGTTCATTAGGCAGTGTATTTTAATCACGCGAAGCTAAACCCAGTTAAAATACACGTGTCTAGGAAATTCTTGAGAAACTACGCTCTAATGTCTCAGCCCCACAGAAGGCTTACAGCACTCTGATGCCCCTCAAATCCTAGCACACCCCATCCTAGCCCATTACACCAAGACACTGGGATCACCCTTTCTAGAAATACCATTCTGGAGCAGGGCTGCTGAGCCTCTGTGTCCGGGGGTGGGGAGGGGTGCGTGGAGACAGGGAGGCGGATGCCTGCTGCCTGTCTCATCTTCCAACTCCCGGTGGCCCACTGTCACTGTGATCTTCTTATTTGCTTTGCGGAAAGTGTCCATTTTTAGTTTGCCATCGCAGGTACCAATCCCAGGCCTCTGGTTTATACCACGGCCTTTAATTACAAGCCCCTTAGGTTTCCATCTGAATCCAGCTGCCTTGGCTTTCTCTCAGAACACACTGAGGGCAGGTCCAGTGTCTACTTCAAGCTTGAACTCTGCACCCGGGGGATGCACAATATGGTTTCTGGTCAGCAGAGACCACCCAAAACCCAACTTCTAAACGGCCTGTCAGATAATGAGAAGGACAAAAACTCCTTTGAACTTTGAAGCTGGACCTAAAGCGAAGGATTAAACAGTCTCCGATTACGTAGTCTGCGAAGGATTCTAAATGAGACACTAAGAACCCTTACGAAATATGCAATTATTTCTCTCGGCTGTGCAGAAGGGGCAGATTTGTGTTCAGTCCTGTCCTCTGGTTGACAGAGGTCCAGCTAAGAACGCCTTCATCGTAGCACGGTTCTTGCCAATCCTACTTCACTGGCTTAAGGGATGGACAAAAAGGGACTGAAGACTGAAGAGATCCTGTTGTCTGGCTTTATCTTGTTTATTCGAGATGGCGGCAGGAAGGAAGAGAAGCCATACTTCCATTGCACTGACCTTTGGGAACCGCATGGCCTGCCCCCTCCCCCAGATCTGTGTGAGTCTCAGGAGTGGTGTGCCTGGCCAGGCATAATCCCTCCAGGGAGACTTGACCTGCGGCTGTGGCTGGGGGCCCTGCCACTCTCCACCACCTTCAAAGAAATCAATCCCTAGTCCGTATAGATCAGGAAGAACGGGAGTACGAGAAGGCCGCACGGGTGGGAAGCCAGGCTCTGTCACATCAGAGCTATGTGATCCTGAGCAAGTTCCTCAGCTTTTCTGAGTCCCGAGACTCGTCAGCCAAGTGGGGGTAAAGAGCACCCACTTCTCACAGGGTCGAGCCTTGGGCAAGAGAGGCTGCAGGGGTACCTTGTGCAGTGCCGGAGACACAGGGGAGGTGTGCTTTGGAATTTAGGAAACAGCTTTACTGAGGTATAATTTATGCTTTCGAATCTGAAAGCTGCCTTAGAACTGCCTAATCCAATTTGGAGCTGAAGAAACTGCAACTCAGAGAGGTGCACTGAGTTACCCAAGGTCACATGGCTTATTACAGCAAGGCTGGGACCAGGAGCCCTGTCTTCACACAGTTGTGCTCCACAGCCTCATGCTCAACAAGGAAATGGTGATCTTTAAGATAAAATAGCAAGAATCGCTAAAGAATTACCAGTAACTGAACCCTTACTGTGTTGAGGGTGTCACAGGTACTAACTATCGTTTAAGGTACTATTCTCATTTACATTTTAAGATACAGAATAGAGACTCAGAGAGCTGAGTAACTTGCCCAAGGCCACACAGGCATCAGGTAAGTCTGACGCTGAAGCCTGTGCCCCAATGTGGACGCTCTACCCACACTCTAGTCCAGAAGCGCTAAATACTGGGGGAAAGGGGGCCCTGGGTTGCCTCTAATGCAGGCATGCCCGATTGAGCAAAAAAGAAAAGAAAAGAAAGAAAGAAAATGCTAGTGACACTGGAATTTCAGATTATTTTAGTGTAAGCATGTCCCAAACAGTGCATGGGATAGACTTGCTTATACGAAAACATTATTCCTTGTTTATCTGAACGTTAGCTGGGAGTCCTGTATTTCGGGTCGATCCTCCTCAACTTGCTGTGTGTTACTTTAGGTGAGTCTCATCGGGTCTCCATCTTTCTCCTGTAAAAGGACAGCTGATCTCAGAGGCTCTGGAAGTCAGCTCCACTCACTGGAGGAGGGCAAGGCCTCCAGCAACAGGAAACCTCCACTGACCGGGTAGCAGGGAGGCCCAGGGGCAAGTCCCTCCGCTCCTAAAACCCCGACGCCTGTCCCCTACCCCGCAGAACAAATGCCTCCACACAGCACGAGGCTCCCTGCGCAGTGACAGGGGCAGAAAACCACGCAGGGTTTTTGTGTTTGTGTTTGTTTTTTGTTTCAATGGTGGGATAACACACACACCACAAGCCTGACCGTCTTCACTATTTCGAATCGTCTCTCTAGCTGTACATCGCTAACTCAGCACATTCCCCCTGTTGTGCAACCATCGCCACCATCCTTCTCCCGCACGTTTTCATCACCCAAGCTGAGACTCTGTTCCCATTTAACAGTCACCTCCCCCCCACCCCTCCCCCAGCCCCTGGAAACCACCGTTCTACTCTTTGTCTCTACGAACTCAGCTATTCTAGGTCGCTCGGATGGTGGAGTTATATTTGCCCACTAGTGTCTGGCTCATTGCACTTAGCATGATGTCTTCAAGGTTCACCCATGTTGAACCTTTTTAAAGGCTGAACAGAGTTCATAGTTCATTTTATATACCTCGTCTCTAAGACGTGCAGAAAACACGGCGGTCGGCTTACTCAGTCTTTGGGGCTCTACTGGGACAGGATGGGGCCCCTTTCCAGAGAGGGCTGCCCCGAGCTCATGGCCATCATAGGCACTGGGGGCCGGGTGACCAGGGCAGCCCTCTCTGTGCTCATTTGGACCCCCCCCCATGCCTTATAGGACCTGCCACCTCCTGGGGGCACTTCTCTCCGTGCCGAAGGCTGGGCGGTACCAGAGGTAGACATATAGGGCACTCCTGGAAGGCTGTTGTTGTTTTTTAATAACACAACTAAAACAAGGAGTGATGTATCGAGGGTGAGAAATGCGGGAGGAAGAAGAGTAAACTGGCCACCGACTGAGCAAGCCTGGGCCTCCAGCAGCAGGCGACAGACCCATCGGGTCCCCGAATGCCACGCTGCCTTGAAGCCACACGTCTGTGCCTCGGTCCAGGCTCTCTGTGCCTCCGGCCCGCCTTTGGACATCGTCAGCGTTCAATAAGCTTTAGCTCTTAACATCTATCACACTGTAAGGAAAGTCTTCAATCCGCATCCTAGCCTTATTATCGTTGTTATTAATACTGTTGGCTGCACCCGTCAAAGCTCATCCTCTCTTGCAAACACAAACTATGACATTTTAGAAGTAAAAGTCATCCTCATCACTTTCGAATGTGTCAGTAGGTATGACTTTTCCACCTGCAATAAATGCACTTATCCTATGTTCTATAAAGCCAATCTACCTTATCCAAAATACTGCAGTTGGTTACAGTACAAGAAGTATGTTGACAACAATGTTTGGGCATTATACTTTGCTTGAGCTTCCCAGCGGCCAATGTATAAAGGGAAATAGGATGAGTTATGAAACCTTCCACCTCTGATGAAGTTGAACAAATACAGGATTTAGAGTAGAGACCCAGACGTGAATTTAGGCTCTGTCATTTGCACACCATGGGACCTCAGGCAATACTTGAAACCACTTAATTCCTCAGTTTCCTCATTTATGAAAGTCTTAATAATACCTCAGAATATCAGGGAATCAAATGAGTTGTGTATGTGTCAGTGCTTTGCAAATTATAAAATATTTTACAAAGATCTTATTTATTATAAAGTAGTTACATTAGTTCTTCAGGAGAAACCAACTTTTTTTCTGTGCTGGTGGTTCTCTCTGAGGTAGTGTGAAAACATATGATCACATGACTCCTTACGTAAGGTTCCTTGAGCCACAGAAAGGACAGCAGTAATAAACACCATTTTGGGCACTGATGACGGACCATGCACAGAGTTACACTCATTTGAGTTTAAATAAATTAAGCAACACAGGCTACCTCATTTCACCTTCACAGAAACTCTAGATACGGGCACGGTTCGTATTCCTATTTTTACAGGACCCGAGGCACAGAGAGATGGACCACTCATCTTCTCTTTCCCATGAAATTAGCATTGAAGATCAGAGGGACAGGGCGGGCCACTGCTGGGCATTAAACCCATATGGAAATGAAGGCTCTGGGTTGAAGGCACCATCGTGAGGTGGCTATGTGGCCTGTGTGTGTGTGTGTGTGTGTGTGTGTGTGTGCGTGTGCGTGCGAGAGAGAGAGAGAGAGAGAGAGAGAGATGCAGATATAGAAATAAGTAGCAGCAGCAGAGACTGTCACACCCAACCCATGATTCTTTGAGGCTCCATGGCTAGGGGCCAGGCATAAACCCAAATGCCCTCCCTAGGGGCCAGGCACAAACCCAAATGCCTTTCCTGCCTCAGGGTTCGCCCTTCCAATAAATTCCCCTTTCGTTTCAGCAGGACTGGGTGGGTTTCTACCCTTTGCAAGCAAACATTTCTCAAGAAAGACAAGAATAAATGAATGGTAAAACCAAGGAACCAAGGGTGGCTGAAGACGCCCTGGGCAGCGTGAAGGACACATAAGATGTTACCTCTCCCTTATCCACTGTCACTCAGCCCCGCTCCTCTGAACCCCAAGAAGGCTAAGCCCAAGAACCCGGGCTCATTGAGAAAGGCAGAGGAGATGTACACTGGTCCAGAAGATGTGCTGTCATTTTTAAAAGCTCCAGAGCCACATTAGAACAGCTAACAGCAAGCACCCCACACTTCCTGTTTGTGTGACTTGTTCTGTTTTCTTGAAATTAGATTTCTACTCACTGATCTTTCCAATTTTTTTTTTCTTCTTTAATTGAAGCGCAAATCAAAAGGAAAGTGAAGGAAAGCTCACAGTGTTCTCCTCCCTCAAAGCCAGCATCTGTCGGCTTTGTTCAGCCTTGGCTGAGACCCCGGCGTTTCATGCTGTTGGAGATTGGTAACTGCGACAATTCATCTTCAGGGGAAACGGGTGTTAGATGGCCGTGGTCCTAGGGAGACCCTGGCCCCCATGTCCTGCCTGGCGAAGGGCCTGCAGGACAAGGGTCTGAAAGCAGAGCCGAGTCACAGCCCTCAGGGGCAGGCGGGGCACAGAAGCAAAGGCAAACCTACTTTGCCAAAACATGGCAGTGACGACTGCCCAAGTCCCCAGACACTTGGATCAAGTGTCCTAGTTTGACATCATGAATCTGGGCTCCAGCCCCCTCAGTATTGTGAGGCTGGGCACAAGCTTCTGGAACCTTCCTCGGTTCTGTTTTCTGTGAAAAGGGGCAAGTCGCAGTACCCACCACCTAGAATTGTCAGGAGGATAAAATCAGGGGGTGTGGGTAGAATGCTTGGCACACAGTAGGCCCTCAAGAAGTGGGGGCCGGTACAACATTGTGAGGCCATCCTGCCTGCTCCGCGGGCGGGCTTCGGGAGGAAGTGTGTTTCCCGGGCCCCCAGTGTCTCCGACCATGTTCCCGAACCACACCGGTCCACTCACTCAATTTGCAAAAAGCAATGTGTTTGCAAGACACAACAACCTCAGACCCCTAAGTGTGGAAGAGCCTAGAGGGCAGAGCAGGTCCGGAGAGAGGGATGGCTTCCCAGAGACGCTGGAGCAGGGACAATTCCTAAACCACTTTCACATTCACTCCAGGAAATGGGTACATGGCAAAGGAAGTTGTGACTGGACTGTCGTTGGAGGAAGTGGCTGGGGTCCCATGGATCATGGGGCTTCTGGAGGAAGTGGAGCCTCAGGCCCGGCTACCCCCTTCCCTGAGCACCTCTGGGGCCTGCCACTTCTCTGGCCATCCTCTGTGTCACACCCTGGGCCGGCTAACCACTTGGTAAATCTTCATGGCAAAGAATACTTAAAATAAATGAGGAGCCCAGTTAAAAAAAAAAAAGGGTGTGTTTATAATTTGAAAAGTGCTGATATGACAACCAGTCATTTGCCCCAAAGTAGGTATTAGCGAGAGCAGCATTTCTTAGAATGAAAAAGAACTATGAATAGACAGTGATACTGTGCCTGTAGTCAGGGGCCTCTAATTAATGGCAAGAAGCCTATATTCCTGTTGGACTGCAGCCTGCGTCACCGTGTGTGTGTGTGTGTGTGTGTGTGTGTGTGTGTGTGTGTGAGAGAGAGAGAGAGGAGAAGAGAGAGACAGAGACACAGAGACACAGAGACACAGAGACAGAGGGAGGGGGGAGGGAACGGAGGGGTAAAAGGAATGAATGAATGAATGAATAACGATGGGCAAGTGGACAGGGGATGGATACATGTGATCTCAGGTAGTCACCCAGAGGCCCAATGGATGGGCAGGTACAGGATTTCCCACCATAAGCTGACGTAGCATTTCTTCACCCAATCCTTCCATCCGGAAGGAGATGCTGACATCGCTACAAAGGGACATGGGGACCCTCAATCTCAACCCTGGCCTTCCAAGCATAGATTTAATTTAGGAGGCAAGAGCCACAGGCCCAGGAGACGGTGCACTGGAGGGGTGGTGATCTGGCAGCGGGCCCCCCAGTGTGGACCCACTGCAGCCAAGTCAGTCTTAGGGCCGGCCAGCAGCCTAGCCAGCCCCCACCAAGCGTGGGAGGACGGGGGTGGGGGGCAGGCTGGAGTCACGGCTGCTCCCAGTCTGCACCCACGATCTCAGCAGATGTCGATCCAACAAAGGAGAGACGCGTTGGGGTGCCAGGCACCCTGGAAGCCAGGGAGCCTTTCTCCAGCCTTCAGCCCCTCTGCCTTTTGTCTCAGGAGCCTCCCTTGTCTTGTTTAATTCAGAAGAGGGTGTAACAAGGGCTGTGTCTACTCTCATCCATAGGACTGACGTTTTTCATTAGGAGGGCCTGGGAGAGCAGCCATACTTACTCTTTCAAGCGCCACATCTACCTGCCTGTTGTAATCTTCAGGCTGAATGAAAGTCCGGTGGGGCAGGCAGGAGACGCCATCTAATTCTCCTAATGCCAGCGATTACTTACCGCCTTGTAAGGAGGAGGGGTCGGGGACTAACAACAGCCAACGCTCCTTAAAAGGGCTGGGGGGTGGGGAGCGTTGTGAAAATACTCATGATTTAAAATTAAATTACTCATCGGTATGATGATGGCCTCTTGACGCAGAGGTTTGCAAGGTACTTAGTGGCCGGGCAGGCATTCTTGGCCTCAGTTTCTGAATCTGAGCAATGGGGATGAAAAAGAAATGCCGCCCTCACCAGGCTCTAGTGCAACTGAACTGAGACATACGCATGAACAGCAGAGGGCCGAGAGAAAGTCAGGGGAGAGCAGAGGTTGCCGAGTCTGCCTCCCTGGGCCCAAGTCTCAGTTCCGCCCTTTGTGCCACAGTTTCCTCGTCTGACAACTGAATCTACTTCAAGGGGCCATCCGAGGAGTCAGTGGGGGGGGGGGGAATGGCGTCCGGTGCCTGGTTGAGAGCCTGTCACCTCGCAATGCTTAATTAAGACCGGCTCCGAATAGGAGGCATGCGCTGCACGCGGCTCATGCTGGCACATGCGAGGGGCTCCGGGGACCTTTCCTGGTTCTGCTTTCGAGCTACTCTGCTTTCCAAAGGCCGGTTTCACTGGCATCAATGACGGGCTCTGGAGAGTCGCCACACCACAGACCCCGGAGCTGTGCGTTTCGGGAAGAGCAACCATGAAGGAGGTCCTGCTTCTAAGACCTTCGTCCTCCCAAGAAGGGCTGGGGCGGTTAAACAGAGAGTTTCTGCTGAGCGCTCCCCCATCTGCCCGAATAACTGGAAGTCCCCGTGGAGGCAGAATGATGGTCCCCAAAGATGTCAGAGCTCTCATCCCCAGCACCTGTGAATATGTTTGGATACATGGCGAAGGGGGAAGGCATTAAAGTAGCAGGTGGAATTAAAGTTGCTAATCATCCGATTTTGAGGTGAAGAGATCAGCCGGCATTACCCAGGTAGGCCCAATGTAATCACAAGGGTCCTTTAAATGAGGAAGGGTTAAGAGTCAACTCCAGAGTCAACATCAGAGTGTTGCAATGGGACAAAGACTGGACCAGGCTATGACTGGCTCTGAGGATGGCAGGGGGCCATGAGCCAAAGAACTCGGTGGTCCCTAGATGCTAAAATCCCCTTGATTTTAGCCAAGTGAGACCCGCGTCAGACTTCTGACCTCCAGAACTGTAAGTTATAAATTGTGTTGTTTTAAGCCACGAAATACGTCGTAATTTGTTAGCGCGCAACAGGAAACCAATACAAGTCTCAGATGTTTCCTTCTAAGAGAACTTCTGGGCTTGGGAACCCCTAAGGGCTCAGTGGCATTTAGAGACACCCCCCCCCATCATGGAATGGTGATGTTCACATTACTCCTTCACCCTTTCAGCAAATACTTTCTGGGAACGTGCCATATGTCAGACAGCACTAGGTACTGGGGACACAGCAGGGAACAGGCAGCAAGACCCCCTGGCCTCACAGAGCTCCGAGATGAGAGCGGACACGGACCCGTAACACACATTTCGGGAGGAGGACAACAGAAACGCCTTTTACTTCCTATGTGCAGGGTGCTTCCTGTGGGCATGGCGCTGGACCAGCCCTTTACACGTTAACATGCTGGGGCCTCACAAGCACTCCTGAGGGCGGTACCGGGACCCTGGTGATCAGTCCCAATTCACAGAGGAGGGCACTGAGGCACAGAGCGGGGTGACATGGCCAAGGTCCCAGAGCTGGGTGGAGGATCATCAGCTTTGGGACCCATGCAGATGTTCAGACACTCTCTTATGCTGCATCTAGATCGATAGGGGATGGGGACAATCCTAGAGAAGATGTGGGTGCGGCCGTGGACCCCAAAGTATCCTCTGACCTAGAGATGGCAAGTCTCCATTTAAAGCAAGTGTCTGTGATGCAGGCTCTGGGGCTGATTTAGAGAGGGTGTGTGGAAGTCAATGATAAATAGGGTCACCCCCGCCCATGTCCCCCCCCCCGTGCAAAACAAGCTCCACAAGAGCCATCGGAACCATCGGAGCCCCGGGCTGGGGCTGCATCTTTCTTGGGGCTTGGCAGGGACCCCGCACCTGAGCCCGCGGGGGGGGGGGGCAGAGCCTGCCAGTCAACAGGCCTTTCTTGACTGTTCATTCTCAGCGAGCACAAGGCTGTCCATTGAGACGCCGATCCAACGTGGCTATACGTTGGGTAAGCTCATCGAGATTCACAGGGTGATGCTCACCCGACGAGAGCCAAGCACAACACACATGAGCTCATTCATTCCAGCAACAGCCTGCAAGTCCAGACCCATTCATCCTGAGCAGTATTCCCAGAGGGGTGGGGGCAGCGAGATGGCAAGGCTTCCCGCTGAGGGGAGCAGGGGCTGAGCCACAGGAGCCTGGGTGAGAGTGGGAGAGGCCGTGGGAGCTGGAGTGGGAGGGCAGGCACAGCCCCCGATGCATGCCCTCCATGGCACCTTCGACGCCTCCTCAGCCTCTCGGGGCCTGAGTTCCCACATCTACAGAGTAAGGAACAATAACAGGACCCGCCTGATGGGGTCAGGGAGGATTAAGTGACACAATGTGAAGTGTTCTGCTTGGCGGTGCCACCTAACGACCACGGACTCGGCGTGAGCTGTGATTACGTCACACGGGCTTATTTAATCCCTCACGAGGGCTGAGAGAGAAGCGACCGCTACTGTCTCCATTTCGAGGGGAGGATCTAAGACTCCCAGAGGGGCCGGAACCTGCCCACGGACTTGCGGCAAAGGCCAGGGCCTGGGTGGGATGGGCCCCAGGACTCGAGACCAGCGCTTCCAGAGCGTTGCCTCTGGGTCAGGATCTGAACGTGCGGTCTCGAGTTCAGCCCGTGGTCTCTGAAACCGAGGACTCTGTGAGGGAGGTACTGCTCTCACCCCGCCTCACAGACGGGGAAACGAGGCACGGAGCGTTTGGGCGATGTGCCCAAGGTCACGGAGCTGGGTGGTACTGGACCCAGGTTTGGAGCCCAGGAAGTCTTTTAACCACCGCACTATGCCGAATCTAAAATATGTGCTATAAATAAAATACATAAATATGTGCTATCTACACTGTGTGGGGCTCCATCGCACTGAGCCACATGCGTGAGGAGCTTTGGGGGCTGCGCTAGGGTCAAGTGTGGCAAAGCAGCCAGTTCTGGTGGCGCCCATCATCCTCGTCACCACCATCAGCGTTATCACCACCATCGTCCGAGCAAACCAACTCCTGACATTCATCAAGCACTTTTCATAGGCTAAAGAGCTTTAGCACCCACTCATCAGCCCCTCTGACCTCAGCGCAGCCGGGGTGGATGGCAAAGGCAGGGAGGACCCCAGTGTGCCCAGGGTGAAACCGCCCAAGGCCCCAGGTTGTCTGGAAGCAGATGAAGCTTCGCACTGGGCTGAGCAACCTCCCAGGAGGGGGTCTTCCCCCGCCCGCCCCCGATGCCACAGTCTGCTCATCCTCCAGCCTGTGTGGGAGAGCGGCAGAAGCCCAAAGGCCTCAGCAATGAGGACTTGGTCCGCTCCCTCGGTGCGTCCCTTCCTGTGCTCCTTCTTCATGTGCCTCGACCGTTCAGAACATAAACCTCCATGTGTGCGCAGCCCCATGATAGCGGACTTGAGATGATCCAAGCCGTGCTCGGGGGGCAGGCAGGGGGTCACGGTGCTGCCTGTGAGGCATCTTGAAAGCACATGACAGGTGGGGGAGACTTGGAAGCAGCTCTTCCTGCCCGACTTCCCAAATAGCAGGGCATCCTCACCACAAGGAGAACCCACTGCCAGAGGGAACGTAAAGGGCAGGCTGGCAAAGAGGCAGCCAAGTCTCCATCCCAGCCTCGCCCATGGCTCCCAGCTGGGTTCTCCCAGCGGCCTCTGCTCTGGCACAGGTGCTGGCAGGGGAAGGAACCTGTCAGCAACCCCGTCAAGCAGCCCACACACAGTATCAAGGGATGGTGAGGACCAAAGGCCTGAGTCAGGAGACAAACATCCCAGTGTGACTGGTCCCTCAGGGAATCGGCCACATGGTACGAACAGAGAAGTGGCCCAGGGTGGCGTCCTTTGCCTTCGGGGAACGCCCAGGGAGGGTCACAGGGTCAAGGGTCAGCCACCTGCCAAGCCCTTTAACCCTGCCGTTAAGAACCCTTGTGGAATAAAACTTGTACGAGAGTGTGGATGGCACGTACACATGGAACAGGTGGCTCCTGCTGGGGCTTGGTACATGTATACAGCGCTCAGAGTGGGAGAAGCCAGACACACAGCCCGTTCACGGGAAGACTGATTTGCATCTCCCAGCCATGCACGCACCCACTGTCTCGCCTTGGCTGACGAGTGTTACAGAAAGTCAGGCCATGTCAAATCCCCAGGCAGAAGAAGTGTGGCTTGGCCATGTTCTGGAATACCTGCTGGCACCGAGGAAGGCCTGGGCGCAGCTAACCACAGCCCGGCCTGTGTTTGAAGAGGCTGAGCTCCCAGGCTGGTTGACAAGGCAATGATTTGTCCTGCGTAGCACCAGGAGAACCCCAAGAGCCCTGTGTCCTCGCAGGCCAGACGCGGGAATTAGGGCTGGAGCCTTTTATGGAGTGTTTTCTTATTTATTTGGGGGTCCTGAGGGGGAGGTAGGAAGGGGGTCGT
The DNA here is from genome assembly GCA_003508835.1 of Eonycteris spelaea. Taxonomy (NCBI): domain Eukaryota; kingdom Metazoa; phylum Chordata; class Mammalia; order Chiroptera; family Pteropodidae; genus Eonycteris; species Eonycteris spelaea. The sequence goes on from PUFA01000023.1 coordinate 6,573,461, forward strand.
GGCGAGCTTGCACAGAAATAGAAGACTGTTGAAATAATAATCGCCCCTGCTCCTAGCAAATAAGGCAAGGCTTTAAGAGGTGTCGGTCAGGGCCAATGAGAACAGCGGCCAGCCAGCAAAGTCAGAGCTCAGAATGGATCACCCCATAAATTGGAGACCTGGCCCCCATCCATTCAAGCCCAGGAGAAAGGGCATTTGTGCTGGTGAGGAGAGGGGAGGTTGAAAGAGTGAGGTGACGTCCGCTTTAAGAATTGACCCGCAGCGGCAGAGGGACTGAGCGGGGAGAGAGGCTGACCAGGCTTCCTCCTGGCTGGTAGTTCTGAGGGGTAACAGCTGATGAGCGTGGACTTGTCCAGCTGTCTTCATCCCAAATGTTTTCCACAGGACTCTGGAGGTCAGTGGCTCTGGGAGAAGGGAGGTGCTTAGATAGACCTGAGTTTTTATCCCAGCTCCACCGCCTTCTAGCTGTGTGACTTCGGACATGTTACCTAACCTCTCTGAGTGCAACGTCTTCATCCGTAGCGCGGGGGCAGGGCTAAGAGGTGAGGCTGCTGTGAGGAGCTTCCCATCAGGCACACAACAAATGCACAACCAGAATGAGTTTCCTCCTCTGGCTTTTTACCTCGCCCCACGAGGAGTGAAAGGTCCTCAATCCCAGACCCTGGTTTTACCTCTCCGCTGGTTGCGGGCCCGGGGTGGAAGTTGTGCTCCTCTGTGCCTCAGTTTCCTCTGGTGTAAAACGAGAGTAATCATGAGGGGATCCACCTCACAGAAACCGAACGACGCAATTTGCCAAACGCTCACGCAGCGCCTTGCACGTGATGAGTGCCTGAGAAACGGTGGTTCCATGTGACGTTTCCATCCTGACGACTTGTTCCTGACCCACCCAGCCCAACCGTACTTTGCTCCCACGCACCCGGGACGTTTCCAGGGAGACTCACTTCTCCCTGAGATACTTTATTCCTTGCTTCCTGATGTCTGATGCCTACCACCCTGCCCCTCTCAATTAAGTGAATTTTGGGGGCTCAGCGAAAGCTCTCCATGGATCACACTGAAGCCTCAAGGAAGGTTTTTCCATTTATGGCGGCTTCTCATTCTTCCTTGCTGGAGTGGGACAGGGCGCATCTGTAAGATACCTCGCCGGAGGTGAACCAGGAACCAAGCGATGCAAGATTCGTCAAGGTCCTGTGTTTTCGTCACGGCCTTGCGAAGCCGTTTTATTTATTTATTTTTTATTTTTAAGTTTCCAAAAGCATCCCCCTCTTCAAAGAGTCTGGCTGCCAACTCTACCGGTCCTCTGAAGTCCCATTTATTTCACCCTGGGAGGCGCGGCTTCAAAAATGACAGCGCACATGGCCGAGAAGAGAATTAACCTCTCAGGCCCCACCCGCCACCCTCAAATGTGGATTCAATTAGACACTGGCTGACACTGTCCTTGGGTCCGTCCCCAGATTCATGGAAAATCCACATTACGGGCATTTTGAAAAAATGAGCCTGGCTTTTTATTCGCAGAGGAAGGAGAGGGAGAATCATTTCTAAAACGTTCTCCTCGACCGTCTTTTTGTGACAGTCCTGCCAGAGGCTTCAGGATGAATGTGCCAGCAAACAGATCAAAACCCCAGGGGAACGCTGCAAACGCCAACTTACTTTTCCATATATATATTATTTTTTTGTAAGTGCTTGTTACTTATGGGGATATATGAGCTATTCAATTGGTGCCTGGGGTTGGGGGCAAGAAAAATGCCAGGACTTCCTACAGAAGGAAGCTCATCTCTAAGCTTGTGGAAAACAGCAAATCCATCTGGTCACTTGAGGTGCTACTTTCAAAGGGACATCTTTCACAAAGCATTCACGGGGCGTCTCGGGAAAAGGCATTCCGGGGACCAGCCCACCCTGGCATGGCACACGGTTTTACCGAACACACCATGGTTGTTCCAGGGAAGATGTGAGAACCTGACCTCCCTCCCCCCAAATATGTTATAATCCTATCAGGATATTAAAATGGAAGTTTCTGCTGAAGCATCAAGCTACAGTATACATTAGAAGGCTCGAGTCAAAGCAGGTATGCTGGTCTATAGGTGAACTTTTCGATGGGGGTGCTAAGAATTGAGTTTCCCAACTCTTCACCTTGACCCACAACCCCGCCGACTCAACCTTGCCCGCATCAACCCCAAAAGGGTGGGGTCTTAGGGAGGTTTACTGGAAAGCGCTGTTGCAGAGCTACAAATTTCACCTGCCAGACACCCAAGGAAGGTCTCCCCTCAGCTTAAATTGAGAGAGGGGAGCTTTGAAGTCACTGAAGAATTTAATGTATGTGCCTCCTACCACTTGAGGAGCCACAGTTACCGACTGTCTGAAGCTCGAACCTGTGACTCACCGGTGGCTTTGGCAGTATGTCAGAACACTCACTGAGCTGGAGGGCAGCCTGCCTCTCAGACTTTGTCAGGGAAGGGATGGAGGTGGCTTCCGGGGGACCAGACGGGGGCCTCGCTCGAGAGAGGGCTAGCAAGGGTCACCTGTGTGCCTGTCCCTGAGGGACTGCCTGCAGGGGTAACTGTGGGATTCCCAGGCCTTGGGGTTGCAGGAGCTAGGGAAGGAGGTGGAAGCAACCAGCTAGAACAAAGTCTCCTTAAGGAAACAGAAGGCCAGAGATCCCCAGGGACTGAGAGGTCTCCAGAAACCCATAAAGTCCCATGGGAGAAAGAGCTCACTGGAGGCATCTGCTTGGTTTAGACAGAGCCAACTCCAACTCAAGACTGCATTAGCTCATGGACATGGACGATGGACTAGTGGTTACCAGAAGGGAGGGGGGAGAGGGGAAAAATAAAATGTTAGAACAAACAAACAAATAAATTTGGAAACATCAAAAAAGAAAAAAACGACTGGAAGCGCTGTGCCAGGTATTTCTTGCTCTGTTTTGTTCCTCTCACTCACCTCACGTAAAAGCTCAAGGTAGAGAGAGAGAGAGAGAGAGAAAGAGAGAGAAGGAGCAGAAGCTGACCCAGCTGCTCCCCAGCTGTGAGGACAGGCCAGCTGAGGGGGTAAGAGGGCTCAACCGTAAACAAAAATTTTGGAACAGCTTTCTTGAGATATAACTCCCGTGCCATAAACATATTCTCCCATTTAGAGTGTACTACTCAATTCACAATGAAATTGAGAACAGTTTTCCTACCTCAAAAAGACACGCCGTGCCTGTCACTCCTCCTTACTTATCACACCCTATCTCCATGCCCAGCCCTTAAGCAATCATTAATCTACTTTCTGTCTCTAGGGAGTTGTCTATCCGGGACATTTCATCGAAGCAGGACCATACGATACACGGCTCTCTGTGTCTGCTCTCTAAATGGAAGAACCATAGTGTTGCCCACTTCCCAGTCCGGGGTTGTTCACAGGCCACAGTAGTCCCTACCTCGGAGGGAAGTGGTCAGGCTTAAATGAGATGTCCCCAGTTCACCGCTTCGTTTGAACAATTCGCTCACCCTGCCTAGCTCGCCCTGAGCGGGCAGTGAGACAAATCTCCCAGCACACCTGAGTCACAGCATGCCAGGCCGTGGTGGTGCTGTGATAGGAATAATGTCTGTCCTTCCATCAGATGAAAACCTCTGTGAGGGTGTGTCTGTCCCCTCTGCTCTCTTGTCCCCAAAGCTGCCTGGCATATATCAGAGCCTCAGGAAACATTTATTTGCTGGCTGACAATGGAGGGAAGCAGGGAAGAGAGAGAAGGCCCTGGAGCCCACGGGGTGTGTGGGGGAGGCCACGGGCGAGCAGCTCAGGGTCTCCCCACGAGGACACCTGCTTGGGAGGACCAGGAGGCAGCGCCAGATGGCAGACAAACTCTGTTGCTTTCTGGTTAAGTTTCATGGTTTCTTTGTTTTTCAGTTTCTTTGTTACTGACATCTGCTGCTGTGTATTGTTCTGGAAGCAAAATGCATAGCAGCAAATGTGTCTGGGATGCTTTATTCCTCCCCATCTCTGGGCGCCCTATTTGGACATGCTTTGCCCTTGGACCCAGGACCGCCGACCCTGGCTTCCCACTCCGGTGACTCTTCGCTTTCCCTGCATTCGCCACCACCATCATCTCCTCCCCGTGGAGCCAGGTGCCACGAAACGATAAAGGTGAAAAGGACACGACCTCTTCATCTGACGTGCAGCAGTGCGCCCCAGCGCGGGCGCCACGGGAGCCTTCCGCCAGAGCCTCCCGGACGCGGGGGAGCCGGTCAGACCTTTCAACAGAGGAGCAACAGCGGACCCGTCTGAGAAACTACAGACATTATTGCAAAGACACATCTCTAAATGACGAGAGAGTGGTCTTCCCAGGGAGAGCCCAGCCTGGCATCCCTGTGGCCCTGGAGATGGTGGGGACAGCATGGAATGGAGAGGGGACACGGGGGCAGAGCATGTGACAGGCACGGAGTGCCTCCCGAGCTGCGCCAGCCACTGTGCTGGCCCTGCTCCTACGGACCTCAGCTTTTCTGCACAACGATCCTACGGGAGACGTGATGTCCCCACTTTACGAAAGAGGTGTCTAGGGCCGGGGAGCCAGTGCATGCCACACAGCGAGGGACAGGCACGGTGGGGACCGACACCCCTGCTGGGTCGCTGGAGCACACGACAGGCACCCACAGCCGCCCAACCCTGCGCGGCGGGCGTGACCTCGATCTGCGATTGCCCCGGGTTCTCAGGTGAGGCATCAAGCTCCACGAAGCACAGTAACCTGACCATGTCACCCAGCCAGGCAGTGGAAATTCGAACCCAAGTCAGCCTATAACTGCAAGCCATGGGACTTGCCCAGCCCGGCCAGCCTGCTGACGCTGGCGAGGAGACAGGCTGTGCTCTGACGGCTCTCTGACCAGTGTACAGATGTGAAAATGGCCCAAGAGTGTCTCCCCGGCGGAGGCGTGGGGGTGGGGGTGGGGGTGGGGGGGAGCGACACGAAACGGAAGACATAAAGGTTTCCTTGTGTGAACACGCACCCGCGGGTGCAAACTTGTGTGTCTATAACAGTGTTGTTTCCGTGTCTGTTTGCTTGCATGTGAGCGTATCTACGCGTGGTCGTCTGTATCTGCGTGTGGCCATGTGACCATGTGTGTATGTACAGATACATATTTGTGAGTATTACTGTGTGTGCGTGTGCATAGACCGTGGGTGTGTCCATGTGCGCTTGTGTGTCGGTGGGTGTGTAAGCACGTAAGTGCCTATCTGTGTGTGCTCGCGTGTGTCTGCGTGCGCGCGTGTGAATAACTTCGCGTGTGGCAGTGGAGACTTCGGAGACTGGGTCCTCTCTAGGGTGGAAAGTTCTTCTTCTTTTTTTTTTTCATTAATAGGAAACAAAGGAATCTTTTCTTAAAGTTCTGCTTGGGGCCCCCAAATGTAAACGTTATGCAACTAGGTTTACAGTCTCTAAGGGAAGAGTGTTCCTTCTGAAGATCAAGCCTGAGAAAACTTAGAATTCACTGTCGAGTTTTGAACTTTCCTGACTATTTTCTGAGAAATAAAGTGTCATTCTATATATACGAGATATAGATATAAACATTTCTTAAAGAATAGTTACCCTGACCGCGTGTAATGTGCTCTGATATTTTAATTCTTCTCTATTTCATTTTTTTTTTTAAATTCTAGCTGTGGGCCACTAAACTAATCTCACAATCCTAAAGGGGCATAACTTGCAGTTTACAAAATACTGGTCTAGGGTGACCGCCACCTTCCACCCCTGCTCTATAAGGAGGACTTCCATCCATCCATTTCACAGGTAAGCAGGAGCAGTTACTAGGTACCATCTACTTTCCCAGGTTCTTGGGAAACAAGTTTCTTCCTTCCTGGCACTTCCATTCTAAAGGCAAAAAACAAACCACAAACCCAAGAATACTTAAGTAAGATAATTTCAGGTGGGGACAGGTCCGTGAAGGTACTTCAGTGGGCTGGTCCGGGAGGACTTCCCTGAAGAGGTGACATTTGCACAGAGAGCTGAATGATGAGAAGGACCTGGCCCTGGCAAGGGGTGGGGGAGAAGGACTGTCCTGTGTTTTGTCTCCTGCCTCTGGAGGCAAAGGTTAGAGGTGAAGTGAATTGAATGAATAAGCAATGGATGTAGAGCTGAAACCTGGCTCTCCCTGGCTCCAAACCCACTAGGTCATGATGTTTCCACTCACGAAATGATAACATTATGTAAACCAGATGACCCGAACCAGGGTCCTGAAAGGCAGGCTCTGTAGGCACAGAGCGAGTGTGTTGTTTTAGCAGGGAGGCTTCTCGGCCAGGCGACTGGTCATCCCCTCCAAGTGGAAGAAAAGTCTCATGTTGTATTGTGATTCGTAAGAAGTTTCCATGCTTTCTGTATTTCCACACATGGAGGCGCAGGGATCATAAATAGGCAGAAACTCTTGCTCCTTGAGTGCCCTGAGGTCGAGCCTGGGTGTGGACCTGAGTGCCGTGGGGGCATTTCTAGGGACAAGGTGGCCCAGTGAGGTGGGACACAACAGTCGTCCATTCCCTTTGCACCTCAGGGACAAACGGCTCAAGGGGACCTGCGAAGCCTGGGGTGCTAGGACACCGACAGAGGGTTTTCTTGGGGACAGCAGCTGCTTCAAATTATGGACGCCTCTAAACAGAGACTGGATTAACAAAGATTTTTCTGCCCTGGAAAGGGACCAAGAGACTGGGGCCACAGCCTTGTCTTCGGACTCCTCAGGGCGAAAGTTTCTGGCTGAGAGGCTGAGGCAGACAAGGCCAGAAGCAATGATAGTAGAGCTGGAAGGTCCCACCTCCCTTCTCTGACCAGTGGTAATTTCTAGAATGCCTGAGCAGAACCTAAGGTGAGGTGGCAGACCCCCAACACTACGGGTTCACCTCTGAGGAAAAGATGCCCCCATCCCACAGCCTCTGTCTCCCTGTCCCCAGGAACCCCATAAACCTGGTCAGGAACACAATGCCTGCCAGGAAACCACGTCCCCGGCTTCTCTGACGTCCTTGAACTTGAAGCCAGGAGGCAAGGGTTGAGCCCTAGGGAAAGGACCCAGGCTGGGGTACTTCACCAGGGGATAAGTGGGAGCAGGCAGCAAACCATCCCCAGAGGACAGAGAAATGATGCATTCTCATCTTTTTCTCAAACTGTAACGTTTTCGTGGCATGCACCAGGCAGAGTGTGCCCTGCCTCACTCACGCAGTTCATCTTTACAGCTTCAGTATGACAAACATTTGAGTTCCCACTTGGTGCCAGACACTGGGCCAAGCCGTGGACATGTGGCCCATTCACCAGCCTTTGTGTCTGCTACGAATTAGGCCCCAAGGACCCATTCAAAGAACACACCAATCACTAACAGCAATCGAGCCAGGCAGTGTTTTAAATGCTTTTCACATGTTAACTCATTGATCCTCAGGGCATCGAAAGTGATTTCTAAGCTGGAAGGAAGGAAGGGAGCTAAGTCAGCTACGAGTCTATCTGGGGAAACAGACAGAAGCCGTGCGCCTGGTTGGTGCCCAGTGTGTACAAGGAACCACAGTAAACCTGGAACGGGCCGTAGCATCAGGCCTCACGGCTACGGGAAGAACCTGAGCCTTTACTCAGGTGGAGGTGTGAGTGTGTGAGGGGCACAATCCTTCTGTTCTACAGCTCTGGCTGCAGCGTCAGGATGTTCTTTGGTGGGAAAACGAGTGGAGGCTCAGAAAATCCAGGCAGAGGCTGGAGGAAGAGCAGGGGTGAGGGTGAGGAGAAGCCGGGGCATTATCGATATGTATGAAGGTAGAGCTGAGAGGGTCTGCCTATGGGCTGAACACGGGGCACGGAGAAAGAGGGTGTTGAAGTGAGCCCGGAGGGTTTTGCCCTGGGCAACTAGAAAGAGGACGTTGCCATTTGCCGAAGCTTCCCGCAGCTTCAGGTGTTAAATCTGTAATGCCAACAGAAGACTTCCAGGAAGCAGACGGGGAGACAAGGCTGGAGCCCAGGGAGCCCGTAGGAGCAGGAAGCACACGTGCTTCACTCAGCGAATAGTCGACTGGGCGCCTACTATGGGCTGGCACCGTTCTAGATGCAGTGGTCAAGCAGGGGAGAAAAAGGCAGTCCCGAATTGACGTGAGCTTGTAGGCATGGAGGCCATGCCGACAAGGAAAGGGGCCGGAGAGCCTGAGGGGCCGGGAGGTCAGGCGAGACCACCGCCTGCCTCAGGGCCAACGTCCCTGAGTTCCAGAAAGGCAGCACCCGCCGCGGCTAACGCAGCAGGGGGCGGATGCCAAGTTCGCATCAGATCTGAACAGCGTCCAATGTGCTGGAATCCATTATCGGCTCTCGCTGACCCACACTCTCCGCCCTTGGAGAAACGTCTCAACTGTACTGCCTCGGCCAACACCAGCTAAGACGAATAGCAGGGGACAAGTTAATGTTTTCAGCGTGCTTCGAGATACCGCTGGGGGCAGGGTGGAATGTGGGAAGGAGCGGAGCGGGCAGGGGAGGGAGAGCTGATCCGTCCCACTGGGCTGGGGGGCCGTTCAGCCACCTAGGACAAAGGGCTGTCTGTTCCCTTCATGACGCTTCCGCAGGGACCCTGAGGAATCACCTGGGCTCAGTCCTCCAACGCCCCACAAGTCTGCGTCTTCACGTCCACGATCAGAGCATAGGTTGGGGGCCATCCGGGGTTTCTGACCTCCCTAGCTGTGCGACTTTGGGCAAAAGACGAAACCGCTTGAGTTTCTACATCTATGATTAGAGCTACTGAGAATCTCACAGAACTGTTAAGATGCAGTGAAACAGCAAAAGCCACGACTTAGAACAATGTCTGTGATAGAGTAGGTACTTGCTGTTAGCCATTATTATTGTTTATAGAGCACCCAGCATGCAGCAGCATTAAAGATTTCGTTGTAATAGCAATGGACACCTTGCAAGATGGCCAGGAGAATTAAACACTCTCACAGTTACCCAACAGAGAGACACTCTCTCCGAAGATCTCTAAAATTACAAGAGAGCAGAATTGCTCAGCCTGCTCGTCAAATGAAGGCGGGCTTTTAGGATCCAAGGTGAGCTTGGTTCATCTCGGAACCAAGTTCATCACGTGACCGCATGCTTGGAGCAGTCCATGCACCTGAGTCCTGCCCTCCCTGGCCCAGCCTGGCTGCCAGGAGCCTGTGCTTGCTGAGTCTAACCCAGGTGAACTACATTTGGACACATTAAAATCCATGACCAGGGGAGTAAGACACAGGGACAGCCTATGGCCGAGGTCACGCTGTGCTCTATGTTCCAGCCAAGTGGGCATCAGGGTCCATCTTCCTTGCCCAGTCCCACTGGAACTGAACACAGTGATCAGGGCACCCGACTCCATCCTTGACTTCCCGTCCTGAAGTCTCCCCTGGAGGCACCTCGCTGGCCTGCTCCATGCTGGACATGCCCGAAAGCTACACCTTCAGCTTCTGCTTGACTCCTGGAGCGAGCGCCGTACACCCAGGCAGCCCGCCCCACCATCCCAGCATTAACCATCACCAGAGCCCTCCTACGCCACGCCGACGGCCCACCCACGCTGCGTGCCCGAGGGGTACACGTCACGGGAACCGGGGCCTCTGGTTTTAACTCACTGATTTGTTTTTGCCTAATCTTCAGTAATGTGGGGGATGAAAATGTCTTATTACAGGAAAAGGAGATGTTCAGACCCGTCGAAAGGACCGATCCCATCACTTTAATGGGGAGAACTATGAGGCAGTAGAAAGAACAGCAGGGTCATTTTGGACTCAGCCTCTCTGACACTCGGCTTCTCCATAGGCGTTGAATGAAGTGGTTGTAAAGATGAAATGAGACCACGTGTATAGCGACCATGGTCCAGCAACGGGACTGGACTACAGCAGGCGTTTAGCATTAGTATTGTTATTATTATTATTATTGTCCAGCTCCTACGAGTTTTCCTTTCTGAGTCATGTGGCTGCTTATACCCTTAACCCTATCACTATGCCATTTTTCCAAAAGCTGCTATAAAGGGGGAAAACTTCCCTTCTCTGGGATGTTGGCTGATATCCCAATAATGTCTGGCATAGCGTGGGTGCAGAACAAAAGTTTCTGAACCTGCAATCAATAACATGATCGATCATATACCAATACACTATCAGGTGCTTTATATTTATTATTCTCATGGAACCCTCTCCATCTTACAATGTGTGTTTATTACTAGTATCCCCATTTTACAGATGAGGAAACTGGGTTCATTTTCCCAAGGTTACATAACGAGTAATATTTGGGGATGGGATTAAAACCCAGATGAACTTGCCCTTGGGCCCCGCCCCTCCCCCATACTGCCTCATGAACACATAATTTTCAGAGCAAAGGCAGGAGGAAAAGAAAGACACACGGATGTTAATCTGGTAGTTCTAGAGTTAAGTCATGACTGGTGGTGAGATGAAAATGAATAATTAATTCCAGATGTTAGGTGGGGACAGCTGGAAGAACGATGGGCACCGCAGCTTGCGGGGGGCGGGGGCAGGGCGGGGGGCGGAGGGCGGGGGGGGGGCCTATTCCTTGTTCCAAGTGAAACCAAGAGGCGGTCTGGGGAGGGACTGCAACAGAAGAGACAATTATAGAGGGTTCCCAGTGAGGCTTCTGACCCCGCCACTCCGTAAGCCGGGGACAGCACCGTTTCCTGCCCCTGCTCGGCAACGCTTCACATCGCTGCAGATGGAGCAGATGGAGGACTGAAGATCCTTCCTCCAAAGCCACTGACAAGATCCAACCTGAAGCGGATAATGGGGCTCTGGTGTGAAACAACTTGTCTAAGGTCCCACAGTAGGCAAGAGGAAGCCATGAGTTGCGGATCAACCTCATTCGTTTATTCATTCATCCAACAGGCACTTAATGAACACTGACGATCTAGAAATTCGCTGGGAGATAAGCATCGTGTCCTTAGTGCCTTGCCAATCCAGACGGGCACCATCCCATAGAGATAAAATGCGAGCCACACCTGTAATTTAAAATGCTCTAGTAGCCACAGTAAACAAGGAAAAGGAAACAGGAGAAATTAACAACTTAACTCATATCCGAAATGTTACTGTTTTAGCATGTCATCAATACGTAACAAATATTAACAAGGCAGATGATTGGCTAAAGAAGCTGTGGTACATATATACAATGGAATATTACTCAGCCATAAGAAGAGATGAAATACCGCCATTTGTGACGACATGGTTGGACCTCGAGATAATCATGCTAAGCGAAATAAGCCAGACAGAAAAAGTTGAAAATCACAGGATATCACTAACGTGTGGAATATAAACCTAAAAGCAACAAATGAACAAACAGGACAAACAAACAGAGACTCATGGACATGGACAATGGACTAGTGGTCACCAGAAGGGAGGGGGAAGGGGGAGGGGGAATTTTTTTTTTTTAAAATGTTAAAAAATATACATTAACAAGGCAATTTACTTTGGGGGCACTAGGTAGTTGAAATCGGTGTGTATATCGCACCTAGAGCAGATCTCACTTGGGACTGACGACATTTCAAGCGCTCAAAACCCACATGTGGCTGGCAGCCACCAGACTGGACAGACCTAGATCCACGGCTCTCAACCTCACTGCGGACTGGAGGCACATAGAGAGCTTGTTAAAAATACACATCTCTGGCCCTGCCCAGAGGTTCGGTCATTGGACCGAGGAGAGGCCTGGGCATCTGCATTTTAACCTCCATTGCAGGGGATTCCAATGCTGCTGGCCATTTTGGAACCAGTGAGCTGAGAAGATGCAGCCCAGTCATTTACTGTCCCTCACAGAGACTGGCCAGATAGCTAGTGAGTACTCTTCCCTCATTCATATCGACTAGGAAAACCTTAATCTTGATTAGCAAAACAGAATTAAAGACATTTGATGACATTCAGTTGAATTACTTTTACAAATAAAGAGTGAAATCAAGGGTTTTCAAGCAGAGGGGGTTTGCTTTAGATAAGACCTCCCGATTAAAAATAAAGAATATTCACTGGCATATATTATGTTAAATTCTTTAAAAACCAATTAATTTTTGAAAGATTATGCAAACCTTCAAACATGTCACCAGCAGTAATTTGCTCAAACAGGAAAACTTCCCCAACAGATCATAGGACATTTAGGTGGTAGCTATGGGCTAGTAAGTACAGCAATGAAGGAGTTGGGCCATAGTTATCAACACTTTTAATTAAGCATCTTCTGCATGCCAGACACTGTCTTCAGCCCTGAGGCCATAAAGGTGGCTTTCTAAGAGAACATAGAAAGGAGAAGATTGATTACTCCTTGAAGAATGGGGAACGCTGCTCAGATAAGAATGAAGCTGAGCCTCAAGTGACCACAGAGTTTAACCTGTAGAGCCCGGGAACCCTGGCAGAGTGAGCACACAGTTACCGCTACCTGTTTACAGAATTGTGGGCAAGGAGATTGGATGCCAGGGTGGAGAAGACGGAGATGATGCTGGGGAAACCAGCTGGAAGTGGGATGGTGAGAGGCTCTGAAAGCCAGGCGAAGGCATTTGGATTTGGTCCAGCAGGTAATGAGGGGCCATAACTGTAGTCACAGAGATGTACATAGCAGGGCTTCAGTCGATGATGGATGAATAAATGAATAAATGATTGCATGAAAATGAAGGGAGGCATGAAAATGGGGAAAATTGAAGCCAGGAGGCCCGTGAGGATGAAGGGCAGCTGTCCAGGTGAGAGATGAGGAACGATACTTGGACCAGGTGCTGACAGCAGACGAGAGATAAGGTACAGATGTTTTCAAATGACCCAGCGTAGGAAAGTCAAGACTTAGTGAAATGGCTGGAGGGGCGCACCTTCACTTATAAGGCCAAAATGCGATGCTCTTGTGCCAGGAGCCGAACAAATCCCAGGAGAGAGAGAGGATGCTTCTCCACGAGCCCAGAGGCAGGAAGACAGAGAATCTTTCTCTTGGGCAGGCTGAGGACGCTTCCATGCATACTCCTAATTTTTTTTTTCTTATTTAAAAATTTTTTCAATAGGGAAAGGTCATTTGGTAAGAAACGTAAACCATCCGCCCAATCAAGTGGTAGAGTGGGGACAGGGGAATAGGAGCCCCTGTCCACTGCTGGTGGGTGTTCTGACACGCCTATTGTAGAGAAATTCATATATCTGTGCATCTGGAGGTGGACACGCACCAGAACATTCAGATCAATGTTGTTTGTAGTGACAAAAATTGGAAGCAGCCAACATGTCTACAGGGAGATGGAGAAAATAAAATGTGGTGTAGTCATAGGGTGGAAATCGACAAAGCAGTTAAACTGAAGGATCCACAGGGTTGAACCTTCAAGCACACGGGGGAACAGAAAAGGTAAATCAAAGAATACTATATTCAGGATGATAGCACCGATACAAATTATGAAAGCGCACAAACTGTGTGGTATGTCCTGATGTCATGTTTACACACAGAGAAAGTAAAAGTGTAAATAGACCGTAACGTATGCGGTAAATTCATAATTAGAGGGTGAGGGGAGGGGGATGAAGGGGGGGGTCAAAATGGGTTTCTACCTTGGTGATGATTGATTCCTATTGTAGATGCAGACCTCTCAAAGAGCCGAAGCGAATACACTAAACTGTTTTATCAGTTTGAGATGAGGAGTAAAAGACTGCTTGTTATATATCATTTGCTACACTTTGCTTCATCTTCAAAAATTTCCTTAATTGAAAATAAATAATAATAAAAAAAAAGGCGGAATGGGTAGGAGACCACAGGAAGGCTTGAAAACCGTTCTCCAAGTACCAACTGGCATCTTCGCACAGCAAAGCAGCAGCGAGTGGTTCTGTAACGTGCCTGCGGGACGCCCCTGGGACCTAAGGGTGCATCCTGTACACTCGGAAGCTCTGCTCAGGCAAAGGCGAAATACACACGTTTCCTGTGCTTCCCCTTCTCAGCCCTGCACCCCTGACAAAATGGGGGTTCAGGCGTCACACCACTTATTTACATGGGTCCTCTTTCCACCTCCGCCTCCAGTGACGGTTTTCACCTGGTTGGCTGCCCCAGGGCTGCCTCACCAGTCTCGGCAGACCAGGAACCTGAATCACTGCAAAGTGTCAAGTCCAAGTTATCTCTGTTTGTGGCAACACCAGATACGCATGAAAAGAAAAAAGAAAAAAAAAAGAGAGAGAACTGGGATGGGGTAAGCTAGGGCTGCTTCTGCATAATGGAGTTCTACCCCCAGCTCTTTCTGACCGTAGGCAGAGAGCTCTGTGGTCACGGGCTTAAAAACAAAACATAAAACTATTTAGTAGGAAGTTGAAGCACATGATGGGTGACACTCAGAGCAAGGAAGGGGTCCTATGACCAGCTCTGAAACAAGATACAAATATCTGGAAGCTCCCTCCCTGCAGCCAGGAACTGTGCCTTCGTCAACTTTATTCCTCTCCTCTGGTACAGAGTAGATGCCCGGGAAATGCTCGTTCAATGAAGTGGAACTGCCAGGCCCCACGCACACTCAAACACACGATGCCTTTGAGAACTATTTTTGTTTTGGTCGATTTTCTCTCTCTCAATGGGGCAGTGTCAAGGATGTCGATAAACTTGGAACCAAGTTGCTTAAGCTCTTGGAATGGACACCGGACCTCTCTTCACTCAGCGCCTTCGCTCGCAGCGTCCCGAAGAGGACGAGACATGGCCCTTAGCGCAAGAGCTGGCACGTAAGAAGCCCTCACTGGATGTTAGTGCTTTTCATGGGTGAGTCCTCATGGCAAGCCAGGTGGTGGGCAAGACCATGTCCCTTTTACAGAAGGAAAGCTGAGGTTCAAAGACGTCCTGTTGCTTGTTCGAGGTGATCCATCTTCCTGGTCTGTGGCAATGCCAGGGTTTGAAGGCAGCTCATCCAATAGAACCTCCCCCCCCCGCCCCCCACACCTGTTATTGCCATTAGCTGACTCAAGGACCACCTTCTGGAGTCTGTTCTGGCGGCTTTGTTTTCCACCCCAGCAAAGGGCTCAGTGGGAACTCCGCAGCCAAATGGACGCTCCCAACGTCTGCAGCACTTGACCCAGAATCTGACTCAGGCCTAGGAAACTCTAATTCCCACATCAAAGCTGGGAACTCAAAGTCCCTCTGGCTGAGCCCAGAGGAGGCAGAGTTCTGATGCAAAGAGAATACTGTGTGGGCTCCAGAGGACTTGAATCACTCCCCACGCACCCCAGGGCCAACGCCCAGAGACGGACAGCTGCAGTGACAGCTTGGCCCTTGCATCCCAGGAGTGCCAAGAACTTCGATCACACGTTCTCATAAAAGCGCCAGGTTCATGCTTCGTGTTATTGGAGTAAACTTGATCCCAGGCAGCACGCAAGGCAGGCGATGCAGGTAAAGTGTATTAACTCATTGGATCAAACTCATTCCCTCTACAGAAAGCAGTGTCAGAACAGGGGTTTGAGCGCAGAGGGCGCAGAGTTTTCAGGGAAATGACCACCGAAAGCACATCCAAACAGTATCTATGAATGGTGTCCTGGCCACCAGGCCGAGCTGTGAACTAGGTAGGGGCTGGATGGAGCCTGGCACAGAACAAGTGTTTGATGCATGTGTAACAAATGGATCCTCGCTGGGTCTGTGCAGCAGCCTTGAGAGAGAGGCGGTCTGGTCCACATTTTATAGGTTGAGAACACTGAGATTTGGGGAGGGCAAGTGGCTGGCCCAGGGCCCCGCTGCGGCTGAGTCTGAACAGGGTCTGCTCGGCGTTTGGACTTTTGAGCTGTGTATGTCCCTGATACTAAGCCTCCTCCCCGAAGCTTTACGATGAATAGAGATGCCAGTTAAATCTGGGCAAGAAGGAAGCCTCTGGTATAAACTTGAGGGCCAGATCCAATTAGTTGCCTGTGTTTTTATGGTCCTGGAGCTAAGAATGATTTGCATATTTTTATATGGTTACATTTTAAATGGTTACATATGTCCCCATGTGATATCCTCTCTCTTGCCTCTTGGCCCACCAAGCCCAAAATATTGACTCCTGGCCCTTGAAGAAAGTGTGCAGATCCCAGAGAGTGGGGGTGTGCCAGAGGCCAGCGCCGGAGACCTCCCCTCTAGACTTTAGTGTCCCGCCAGCCTCAGCTCTCGCCACGACACACTTTGCTTTGCCTGGCTACCTCCTGCTTACCCATCAGTCTCGGCTTAGTTGTCCTTTCCTCCAGAAAGTCCTCTCTGATCTCCAGAGATCAAATCAGGGGCCCTTCTCCGTGTCCCTATTTTCTCATACTCCCCTCAAACCCGGACTTCCTGGCACCTGGCCAACTGCACGAGCATTGCCACTTTCTTGTCTCCCACCCTATGGGCTGCAGACATGATGAGGGCAGGCACCATTCTGCTGTATAATGTAAGTGACCACACACCCCAGTTGGCCAGAGACAGCAGCAGCTTGGGCCTGTGGACCTGCATAAATATTAACGATGTCCCCCTCACCTTCAGAAGTGTCCCAGTTTGGTGGACTTGCTATCCACATATTGAAGAGTAGCTTAACAGCATGGGCTCTGGGTTCAAATCTCAGTTCTTCCATTTTTCTGGTGATGTGACAATGCATAAGTTACTCACCCTCTCTGTGCCTCAATTTCCTCCTCTGTAAAACGGGAATAATAAATAGCGTTTACACCATAGGTTTGTTGGGAGGATCCAATGAGTTAATTAATATACTTAAAACACTAACAACACTACCTGGCAATCAGCACGTACCACGTAAGGGTCAGCTCTCATTGTTGCACATGCCAAATTCCCAGGGCATATAATGCAATGTCCTGGACATGGCAGACAGGATACACACTGCCTGGATGATGTGCCTGACTACAGATGGGGGACAAAGCTGGCCCCAAGGGCCAGCCTGCCAGAGCTGGTCAGGAGCAGTCCGCTGGAGCATCTTAGTTTGTGAGCTTCCTGCTCCAAGGGCTGAGGCTTGCAGCCCGGGTATAACAGTTCACGGCTTCATTCCTGGACATCACTGTTCTTTTCTAGATGTGGCCACTGATTTCAGTGTGAGATGAGTCCTCCCAGACTATTTTCCATATGTTCATGTGCCTTTATCATGGTATCTATATTACCATAGAGAATATACTGCGATTTTTAAGATACAGAGTATGGTACTGAAAGTATCTTTGAGCTACTTGCCTTTTTTCTTCAACAGTTGAAGATGAACTTATTTTACGGGACTTAGACCTACCTTGTTCTTCCTAATTGTTGCAGAGTATTTCATAGTTTGGTAATAATACAGTTTATTTGGCGAGCTAAACAATTCTGCATTATAAGCAATGCCACAATGATTATTTCTGGGGGGCCTCTTTAGATGCTCTAGAGAAATTCTCCGAGCTGTTCATCTATCTCTTTTTAAAGCAGGCCCTTTCTCAGTGTTTTCTCTACGGCTGGCCAGAGGAAGGGCTCAGGTGTTGGTTTTAACGCTTCCACTTTTCACGCGACCTGGAGTCAGAAATCAACGTTTACTCCTATCCAGCAAGGAAACAATAAGCAGAGCCAACTTCAAAAATAACGTAACGACAATCCCAGCTAATCGAAACAAGAAGTACAAATGAAGCGATCCAACCTTCAGAATGCACAGATGCGACAGGAGAGGCATGGCTTGAAGCTCCGAGGGCTCCTCACGCAAAGTCTCCTGAACACAATTCTTCCCATCAATTCCCCTTGAATAGAAAGCGATTCACTGGATTCTCACCTTATATGCGGGTACCATGTTTTTGTTTTTGTTTTTTTAATTTTTATGAAAACTAAATCTTGCTCGTTCTTTCTTTTCAATCCTTTCTCCACCCAATTGATTTCCTGTGGCTATATGGGAAAAACTTATCTTTCCGTCTTCACCCTAATCATAAGAGTGTTAGCCCATCTGAATGGGAAGACATGTGCCATTAGACACAATTAAAATTACTCTCGAGAACTTCATGCAAACGCATCCAGCTCTCCACATTGAGTCTACCCAGTGTTGATCTAAATTACAAGTTTTGGCACACACACTAGCATCCTGTGCAAGAGGTGTGTGCTTGTGTGGTGGGGGACAGACAGACCCTGGCAAGAGGGCTGGATTTTCCTTTAGAGTGAAGCACATGATGCCTGTGCTTCCTGTATTCCTGATGATGGTCTCCCTAGGGCTTCATCTCTCTCAGAGCAGCCCTAACCTCTCCCCTGTGTTAAAGGCCAGGTGTGTCTTCCTCACCCGGTCTCTAAGCAGGTTCCCAGGTTGTCTTGGGCACTACTGTAAGACAGCACCTCATACAGTGCCTGGCACAGAGCAGCCTCAAGCAAAGGTAGTTATTCTTCTTCATCATATAACTATCATTCTCAGGATGCTCAATAAAGGGTTGTTGAATGAATGTCTGAAAGAGAACCCTGAACAGACAATGCTCCCCTTTCCTCAGCTTCAGAGCTGCTGGAGGTGACTCCTGCCCTAGTCTTAACCATACCACCAAGAGTCTGGTGTGTCAGCCTGACATGGGACAGGACAGTCATTAGACCCCATCCGTGGCCATGGAAAAAGCATCCAGTGCGGCTCTGGCAGAAGGAAGCAGGTTTCTGTACGAGGCGGCGGGCGACTTACAGCCCGAGGCTGCAGGCTGGGTCGGAAGGCATGCGGGCTGGTGCCAAATCAAGAACCGGGATGAGGGCTCCAGGAATCATTCTGAACCCGCTTTTCCAACAGTACACTTTTCGCCCACAGTTCAAACTTAGTGAAACTGCAGCTACCTGAATGCTTGCATCTCACTTCCATAATGTCAGAATGGGACCAGCAGGCATCTAAAGTTCTCTGCTGGTGTATGGCCACCCTACAAGTGTACCCAGTGTTCAACAATTCAGAAACTGCCAAATTGTGATGTAAACTGATTGTGCCCATCTGTGTTCCCACCAGCAGTGCATGAGAGTTTCTGTTCCTCCACATTCTGCCAACACTTGCTATTGTCAGTCTTTCTAATTTGGGCTCTTTTGAGAGGGCGTAATGGACTCTCGCTAGTTTTAATTCTCTGATGTTTCTCGATGTTGAACATTTTTATCCCAATGTTTATTTGCCACTTGTATATCCCTCTTTAATAAAATCACTGTTAACATTATTTACTCGTTTATAAACGGATGTTGGCTGATATTTCCCTTTTGATTAATAAATGAAAGACACATGTATCACAAAGACATATGTTGGAACTTCAAAAAAATACACGTTTACACCTCTGTGTTTTCTGAGAATGATAAGACCCAGATGATGCCGTGCTGGGAAGTGATGCATAGAAGCCATGACCACACTGTTGCCAACTTCACGTGTGCACTCTCACCCCTCCACACACTGGTCAAGAACAGGAAACAGAATGACAAACCCCGTCTCCTACCCAACGGCGTTAAACAGAAATGCAGGCTTAGGAGGTCAACAGCGACTCATATACCAGGAGACTGCACCTGGGCTATTTCTCAGTAGGAAGAGTTACTAAAACGTAAAGTTGCGAAAAAAAATTTTTCTTTGGAGCTATTTGGAATATGATCATTGTGGGCAGAAAAGGCTATCTCTTTCAAAGGCATCTTGAACTAAAGAGGCATCTTTCCATCTCAACTGGTAGCACCTGTTCACTTCTGTCGTCCGAAGACCACCGTGGGATCAAATCCTTGCCCTGTCCTCTAGCTGTTGACTGTGGGCAAGTTCTTAAGCTCAGTTTCTGTATCTGCAAAATGGGCATCGTCACAGCATCTGCGTAATGGGGTGGTTGGAGGGGGCAATGAGATCACCAGTAAAGCATTCAGCCTGTTACATGGTACATAGTCAGCGTTCAAAAAATGTGAGCCACTGTTACCAATCATGATTACTCTGTGCTATCTAGGATGTCTATACATTTACTTACTACCTCTACTGTGCAAGGTGCTTTTGAGAATTCAGTCAACAACCATTGGCTTGAAAACCCAAGTGAGAAGAAGACAAGTCATAAAACACTTGGATTTTAAAATAACGGCCCCAGAAGTGCTGGTCACTGGCATGGGTCCTGCGGACTTCTTAACGCAATTCCTAAACCCCAGGCCCTATCACAACCCCTCTGAGTACCTGGCAATGTCCAGAGAGGTTGCTTCGTTACCTGTAGGTTTATGGCACCTGTACAAGAGAAGGACCACAAACAAGTCTCCAACCAACCCCTACTGAGAGACACAGGGAAATTAATTCACACTACACTATAAAACCTTTAAAAAAAAACAACAAAAAACCAAAACCAAGACTGAACAATAACGAAAACAAGCAAAGGCCCTTCTCAGCTCCTTTCTTTTGGTAGAGTAGTACCCACAGTTGCGACCCTTGTCCAAAGACCTAACGTTCTAAAGTCAGGAGCCCATGGAGAGAGACACGGGGGAACTGAGTTCGTGCAGGCCTACTTCCAGAATCAAGTTTACTGCACTATACCACAGCGATCATCAACCGAAACTACCTGGCCTTCAGCGTCTTCTGCACCTGGGTGAACAGGGACATGCCGAGGACTATATCCGAGAGCCTGGCTGTCCCACAGTGTGGCACCTGCGGACAGTCCGCCAAGCCCTGGCTCATGGAAAGAGAGGCGGAGCTGCTTGCTGTTCATTTGGCTTTCAGGAGAAGTCAGGTCAGCTTTCTGTACTGCTGCGTACAAATGTTTCTGAACGAATTTCCGGAACCATCAGAAAACACCCGGCTGTCTACCTGGGAAATCCTCATATGGCTCAAGAGTAAGGGCGCGAAGCGATTCGTGTCTCGGGGAGTGCACAGGTGGGGAGCAGTTCGGCACCAGCGGTGCCCGGAGCTGTTAGTTTCATGCAATTTGCTCCAAATGGAAGTCCAGGCCCATCTCGCACACAAAATCGTTCATCAGCTCAACCGCAATGACAGCGCCGCCGCATGGCATTTATTAAGTGCTCTTAGATGCCAGGCGCTCCGCATACATGATCACACTTAGTCCTTCCTGCAGAGGCGGGTTCGCTCCGGTGATGAGCACGGAGACTTGCATGAGGTCTCACCGCTAATGAGTGTCTGAATCCCTGGTCACTGACTCATACATTGTGCCTTAATTGATTAACGTTGGAAAAATGAGAGAAAGGCATTCGAAATTTATCACAGGATGATAAATCACAGCTTGATTTTTCTCAGTACGAAGCAACTCTAAGTACCTTGAGACAAGTGTATATATCAAGTGCCATAAAATAAGTTTACGTTGTTGATACCAAACAAACTAGTTTGCTTACCTGTAAATATCAAAGGTTGAGGAAAAAGTTTGCAGTTAACATCCCACCCTTTCAGAAGGCTATATATTAAGATTTTTAAAAACCTTATACCTAATGCTTCCAGAACAATAAGACAGATGAGGTCTTGCAGATGTATTTCAGCATAAAATAATGCTAACCATCTGGATAAATAAGATAACCAAATAGCCATAAAATCTTGGCAATCTCCAACATAAGAAAAATTGCTTTGAGAGCTGAGATGAGGAAAAAAAAAATCCATGCCATTTGTTGGAGGAATTCCAAAATGATCACAGAGTTTACTGAGATTTTGACTTACGCTTGCATTTAATCATAATATATTTGCAGCGGGGGTGGGGGGGTGGGGTGGGTGGACTACAGACAATCTTTGGAGGGAAGAGGTTACACAGATAATAATTCTTTACAGCTGTGGAGCACCTTTACTGAACAAAGGTGTCTGGCTTTTATTTTGAGCTTTCCAATGGCCCTGGGAGCTAGTGAGAGGCAAGGCTTCTCCTTCTCCTTTACAGATGATAGAACAGGGTCGGAGAGGGAACAGGCTGAGTAACCCTGCCATTCAAGACCAATGCTCGTCTCCCTAGCCCAGGCTGATGCCATGCATGCATGCCTGCACCCATCCATCCACTCATCCATCTGTATGTATATCCTACCAATTCCTATTTATTCCGTAATCCCTCAAGAAAAAAGGAAAGGAAAGTCTCGTTTGGGCAGGAGCCACACCCACGTGTCTGGGCAGTTTTGCAGGAAGAGTCCTTCCTTGCCAATAATACCATCAGCTTGGGGATTTGGAGCCCTGCCCTCCTCCGGGTTCTGCTGCGTCTCCTTGCTCCTCCCTCACTTCCAGGCTGACTAACCCTCTGCAAGCAGTGTGCACCTCGTGCTAACCGTTATGGGAACACTTCGCACCTCTCTGCCCTTCCGCTAATCCAACAGGTTGGTAAAACTACAGGCCTCTCCAGGCTGCCTCTCCAGCTTGGGTTACATGGGGACCAAACACAAGCACGATGGAACTGAATCCAGGAGTGACGATCCGTTAGTGGTGAAGTTTTCCAGAGATGTAAATGCATGCACGCACTCATCCACACATTCATTCATTCACTCACTTATTCCGCCATCCATTCGACAATGAGCTATTAAGCCTCTACTAACTGCCCCACCAGTGTGCCCAAGGGATACAGGGGTGAACAAGATAAGATGCCCATGTCAAATAAAAGTGCTCAAATAGTTTAATTTATTTTTTTTTCCCCCTTAGGGGTAATAGTCTGGTGCTTGCAAATCAAGGATGCACCCCTCATCGAAAGCTGGGGTGGGTGGGAGAGGAACCTCACAGTGTCCTACCATTTCCTGAGGAAAATCAGTCCACGCCACTTGTTCTGAATGACGTATTCCGACCCACTGACTTGTCTCAGGAGTGACACGCAAACTGCTTGGTGCGGCCACGGCTGCATTTAGACCTTCAGAGGCCCTGAGCCCTGGCAGAGCCATAGGGCCCCTCCAAAAGGAGAGCCAAAGTGAAAACAAGATCGAACCATAATGTTAGGGTAACTCCAACCTATTTCTGATTTTTCCCACGGGGACTACATTGGTGATTTTTATAGATACCAAAAAGGTCTCTTTCTCTCTTTTCTTGTGGGGGCTGGGGGAAGCATGTGTTTCCAGCTTTGCTAAAGCCTCAGCCCTGGTTTCCTCTGTCTGCTGAGTCATCTGTCACTGGGCAGGGCTCCGAGGCTGGGCCGGAAGACATCAACGCCTGCTCTCACCGACCTGTTTCTACTCCCCACTCAGCCTCCATTCCCGCTTCTGCCCATAGCCCTCCTGCCTCCTTCTCCCACTCCTCTTCCCTGCCAAAGGCCAGCAGCTCATCGTTTGACGTGGCTTCACAGCTGTCCGGTGGAGGTGGGTACAGTTGCTCCCGTCAGGCCCATTTGGAGCAGGAGGCACAGAGCAGGCCAGGCCTTTGCCTGTGGTGCCGGCACAGGGTTGGTACTCAGTGAGTGAGGCAGTGAGTGCTGTGGCTACGGCACCTCCCTAAGTCGGGCCAGGAGCAGCATTCAAACCCAGAGCCCGATTATCTGTGCTTTCGGCTACATTATGCTGCCACCACTGAGATGGGTATCCGTTGCCACAGGGGCAGCTTTCATTCCCTAATGAGGTGGCTTCACGTGAGAAATCAAAGAGCCTAAAGGTCAAATCTTTAGACCAGTGGACCCCAACCTTTTTGGCACCAGGGGCCGGTGCTCCTATGAGAATCTAATGCCTGATGATCCGCGGAGGAGCTGAGGCGGTGGTCCCAGTGCTAGTGATGAAGCCTCGCTCGCTCGCTCACCGGCTCAGCCGCTGCTCACCTCCCGAGGTGCGGCCCAGTTCCTAAGAGGCTACAGACCTGTCACGGTCTGTGGCCCAGGGTTGGAGACTCCTGCTTTAGACAGTAGAGAGGGCACCATTGCTAACGCTAGGCTCTCCCCTCCCCCACTCGCCCCCCCCCCACTTCTCCCAATGTTGGTTTGCTGAAAAATCAGACCAGAGACCCAGGGAGATGAAAAAACCTTCAGCCCGAGACGTCGCAGATGTTACCAAACCTGGGGTAAGCAGGAGTCAGCTGAACCCGGTGACCGACGCGTGTCTGATGGCGTCCTGTCACCAAGGACACAACTCAGATAAAACCATACCAACGCCGCTGCCGTGCCTGTCGGCAGGGGGAGCCGACGGAGGGTTGTACGTGATCCGCATGCCGCTGCCCCTGCCGGCCTCATCTCGGTCAGCCAGAGGCACCTGTCTACCCACATCAGGCTCGCACGACGGCCCCCTGAGGAAGCCTGCCCGATGCTCTTGCTCCTCCACCTATTCTCACCCGGATGGGATTGGCCGTACAATATATACACTTCCAGTATATGGCCCGATCCCACATCACATCATTTCAGCACATGCCACAATAGCCTGCAACACACGTTTCTCTTCTTTTTTTTAAAAAAAGTGAAAACAAAAAGAC
The DNA here is from genome assembly GCA_003508835.1 of Eonycteris spelaea. Classification (NCBI taxonomy): domain Eukaryota; kingdom Metazoa; phylum Chordata; class Mammalia; order Chiroptera; family Pteropodidae; genus Eonycteris; species Eonycteris spelaea. The sequence goes on from PUFA01000023.1 coordinate 6,597,610, forward strand.
ATTTAAAAAGACAATGGGGCATGTGAGGGTTTCTCGAATGCTCAGACTAAGAAACGGAGGGTTAAACAAGTTTCCTTTCATTGCAGGACTTATCAGGGCCTTTTGGTGTAAGGTCCCAATTATGGTAATTCCCAAGGACCACAGGAGAGATTACTTCCCAGCTCTTCCAGGAATTCTGTTTGGAGGGTAGTGGAACATCTTGCTGGGTTGGTGTGACAATTAATTTTATAGGTCAACCACAGGGTACGCGGCCGGGCATTCAAAGGTTGTTCAGGATGCGTCTATGAGGGTGTTTCTGTATGAGATTAACATACAGACTTGAATTGGCAGACAAAATAAAGCAGACTGCCTTCCCCGGTGTGGGTGGGCCTCAGCCAATCAGCTGAGGCCGGAATAAAACAAAAAGGCCGACTTTCCCCCAAACTAACTGACTTTCCCAGAAACTAGCTCCGTCTGCCTGACTGCCTGTGAGCTAGGACATCCGTATTTTCCTATCTTCGGGCTCAAGTGGAAATAGTGGCTGTCCTGGGTCTCCAGCTGGCTGACTACAGATTTGGGACTTGTCAGCCTCCATAGTCATGTGAGCCAATTCCTTACAATAGATCTCTTTCTCTACACACACACACATCCTAGTGGTTCTGCTTCTCTGGAGAACCCTAATACAGCCGGGAGACCCTTTGGGGAGTGTGCCTGCATTTATAGGACCACACAGGAAATCCGAGAGGACAGCCACCGTGCTCGGGTCTGGTTCAGCAAGCAGGAAGGTGGCAGACACACCGCGAATTCTCACCGTGTTACGTCCGAACTGATGCTAATGACATTCGATGGAGAACGAGGAATCCTTTCTGTGATCGTTTAGTGCCTGACTCTGAAAAAGACTGCACATTCAACCCTCACAAAATCACGAATTTCTTGACAGATTTCAATTTTCGATCTTTTCCTTTAACGCCCCGTGAGGAAAGAACAGAGGTGAACGGCAAACGGCGATCTTCTCAGATAACTGATGACTTTTTGCATCGGCGCCTACTAAGTCTTGTTTTTAAACTGTGCCTTATTCCTGAATGTAATGGAACTACATCTTTTTAAGTGGCTTTACTGAGAGATCATTTTCACACTCTAAAATTCATCCGTTTAAAGTAAATAATTCAATGGTTTTAGTCTATTTACAGACTTTTGCAACCATCGCCATAATCTAATTCTAGGATATAGCTGTTGCTCCAAAAAGAAATTCTGTACGTAAGTAGCTGCCCCCTCCTCCACTCCCATCCCCAGCCCCGTACAACCACGAAGTTACTTTCCGTCTCTATGGATTTACCCGTTCTAGAGATGTCACAGAGATGAAATGAAATCCCACAACACACAGTCTTTTGTGAATGGCTTTTCCCACTTAGCACACTGTCTTTGAGGATCGTCGCCATGTTGTAACCTGAACCAGTACCTCGTTCCTTTTCATTCGTGATCTCTTTTTATGTCTATCATTCAGATGGTAACGCACACAGTCACATGGCCTGAGCCCACTCATCCTCACTGGGCGATGTGTCACTAGAGGAGATCTGTCCCTTTGCTTCTAAGGACTGCACAGCCGACCGGCCGAACACTGGGAAGAGAGGAAACCGGAAGGGTGATTAAGCACGTCCCTTGGCGCTAGATGTTTTCATTCATCGTCTCAGCTAACCCTGACAGCAACCTTTCCAAGTAGATTTCGTTTTCTACCCCATTGTTAAGTTCAGAAACTTCGAGGGTCTCGTCTAAGATCACAACCATTACGTAGCAAGACGGAGATTCGAACATGGACTTGTCAGACTTTAATACCTACACCCTTCCAGCCTGAATCCCGGCCTTCGACAGGCATATGGGGCTCTGGCCCTCAGAACCGCCAGCCCGGAGGGTCCATCTCTGGTCCCCTTGGAGGACATAAGGGAGGGCAGTATACACTAAAGGTCAGAGTGACGTAAAGATTTAAAAATTAGTTTGGGTGCGCACGAACCAGAAAGAAGTTCAAGGACCTGACTAAATCCACAGAAATCCAAGGAGAGCCTCCATTTCCAACCTACCTGGGGCAGGTGCGGGAGCTGCGTCATTGCCTTGATGAGCAGAAATAAACCCTCTAATGAGCGGACGGCAGTGGGAGGCTCCACACTTGCGCCCGGCAGTCCACGGCGATGACGTTTCCTACTCAGATGTATGTCCTCATTTCTGTGGCTCCACCAGACTCCGCGGACTGGCCCCCGCCCGCCCGCCCAACCGGCCACGTTTCCCACCCTTCCCCCACACTCACTAAGGGCGAGCTACACTCTTCGTTTGGGGTTCTCCAAACCACCAAGCTTGGTCCCGCGGTGCGGCCTTTGCACTTGCTCTTCCCTCTCTGCCTGAACATTCCCCCCAAATGTCTCTGTGGCTAGTGCCTTCCTCTCAGTCACGTCTAATGTCCCACGTCACATTAGATGTCCCCTCCTTCGCGAGGCCTCCCTCGCCTGCCCATCCTACTGTCCCATCGCCTCACTTTGCTTCCTTTCCTGCATTCTATTACTACCTGGTATTCTCCTGTTTATCTGTTTGGCTGCCTGTCCCCCGCAGCTAGAATGCATTCTACCTGGGAACAAGAACCACATGGCACTGTGTACTGTGGTGTCCCCGGGGCCTGGCACAAACCGGTTCACAGGAGGAGCCCAGCAACACTTAGGGAGTGAATGATGCGGAACGTGATGCGAGTCATTCAACAAAAAGCCGACAGGTCCATGGGGGTTTACCAAGCGAAGGGCGGTCCAGCAGGCAACCCTGATTGGGGGTTAGGGGTGAGACACCCACAAACAATAACGACATCCCAACAGAAGGGTTGTGGGTGAGCCTCTTCCCCTGCACAGCCACCGCAGCCTTGTGGCAGGCGCTGGGCTCAGGTGTGATGAGCCAACAATGATTCTGGCAGCATTTTTGGAAGCGAATTAAGATTTTCTAAGATTTTCCATAGGGTGGGCGCTATTTCATCTTTTTCCGTGCTCGGCTGTGAATGACACACATGTAGTTTCCAAATGGGAAAGAAAGGTGCCACTCTCTGTCTGAATGTGTCAGGGCTGGTTGCCCTGAGGCTTGGGCTCAGCTTCCACACTCTGGTCAAGCTCCAGATGCCCCTCGACGTCCATGTGGACCAGGCCTGGTCTGCAGGGTGCCCACAGGCAAATGGCTTTGCTTAGAGGGCTCTCTTCATTCTCGATTTCTCTTCCCTGAGCCACGCACGGGGATGGGGCCAGAGCAGACACGGACTCTGGACCTTTCTTCAAAGGAGGAGGCGGCCTGGTGAGGGGCGTCCAGGGCCTGCGTCTGGTCTGGTCTTGAGTGGGCAGGGATTCTGGTCCTCGAGGGGGTTTACAAACAAACAAATAGACCCTCTTTGTCCCCTGCATCTCCCAGGTGGGGGGTCTAAACTGTGGAGAAGACATTTAGGTCTTGTTTTCCACCTGGTGTAGACAGCATTGGCTTGAGGAGCTGGAACTGTCTGGGTCGTAATCTTGACTCGTTTACTTACTAGTTAGTTGGGTGACGTCGAACCGAATCTCTCTGAACCCCAATTTCCGCATCTCTAAGCTGAAGATACTAATGTCCACTGTCACAGGGTGGTGGGTGTCTCGTCCTCCTTTCTTTATTCTGCCCACATTTCGGGATCGTCTGCTATGTCCTGGGCACGCTGCTGTGGGGTAGAGCCTTTATCTGGAGAATCCCTGAGAGCTCAAGGAAGTTCCTTCACCTCCCTCTGCCTCGGTTTCCCACACTGAATGAAATGGGGCCAGGGCTATATTTCTCAGGTCTGCTTGAAGTGTGTAAGAAGAATATGTATCCAGCTCTGGAGACTAAATTGCAGCAAAAGAAATTAATAAATAGAACTAAAATAAAATGTGGCAGAGTGCCCCACCCAGGGTGGAAGCTCAGTGCACGTCTGTCATGACTCTAAAAATAGAAACGTGGTCTCTCTCTCCCAAACAGTAGAAAAAGAAAAAGAAAAAGAAAAACAGAACTTTGATCTTTCCATTCCTGGGCACCCTTGACAACCAGCATGACCGTCAAGGGATATTTCGACAATCGTGGGATATTTTATCCCACGAAATGACTGCAGCTGTAGAGAACCAATATATAGTTGCTAAATTAATTCAGTAATACCTCAAACATACCTGGATAGTCTATCAATTTGATTTTGTTTTCCTTTATCTAACTATGCCCCAGTTTCCTCACCTACAAAATGGATTTGTGGAACGGAACTGAGTAAATAAATGCACGTCAGACGTTGAGGAAGGAATGGTGCACAGAGTGAGGACTCTTGGTTAGTAGTTATGATCGTAAATGCCCTCTGTGTGCTAGGTCACGTCCTAGCGCTGGGGGACGATGGCAGTAAATAAGAGCCAAGGTCCCTGTCCCCTCAGAGACCATATTCCAGAGGCAGTGTGAGAGATGCCAGCCAAACGAATGAGCAGGATCACTTCCGATCATAGTGACTGCAGTGAAGACGATAAAACGAGGCGACATTACAAGGAGTGATTGAGGAGGTCTTGGAGACCTTTTGGGGGAGGTGCTATTTCAGCTGAGACTTGTCAAGAAAGAGCCAACCAGCAAAAGATCTGTGAGGAAGTACGTTCCAGGAGTGGGCACAAGAAACACCCAGTCCCACGGTGGACGCTAGTTTGGCACGTTCACGGAACATGGGACGGTGGGCAGGGGCATATGAGACGAGGCGGGAAAGATAAGCAGGGCCCCCTGAGGAAATCAAAAAAAAAATTTTGCCCATGTCCAACTGCACATCTTGGCAACATGGTCCTTCCCTAAGGAAGCCATGCACCATACCTGAAATTCTGTGACCGCTCAAAGAAGCCGGACTTCCTTCCTCTCTGTCTCCCACTCCCCTCGACTTGCCACTGGGTTCTCCCACGGTTCAAATGGGCAGCTTGGAAGATTTATGCCCAATCCCTCATGGAAACATCACGTAACCTATGAAAGGCGGATCAAACAGGGCTGCTGTTTAGGCTCTGGACCTCGATAGGGGCCATAAAATATCTCGTGCCTCTTTTCACGTAAACGCTGTTAGGGAAGGCAGCCTTGATCTGCAGCTCTCACAATAAAATACTGTTTGACAAGCTAATCTCCGCTCCCCTTCCCCTTCCAGTTCACACCTATCATCTGGTCAGCTGAATGAGGCTTTTGTTTCCAGGCGAGGCCACTTCTGGTGGGTTGGGACCAGGTTTGGATTTTTGCTTCTTGAAGGCCATTATTAGAAACCCCTCGACCTGCACGCTAAGACTCTTGTTCATTTTTACCGAGACACTGGGCTCTGTTTGTCGTTACGGGAGCATTAAAAATAATTTAAAAGTAATTAATCATCATGAGAAGAATGGATCCCATTTTTGAAAGCCAATTAGGACCAGGCGCGTTATATCCACCACTTCATCTTGTGCTCTCCATAGCCCTGCAAACCTGGGAGCGAAGCTGCTTTTTTTTTCAGATGAGGAGAGGAGAAAACAGAGTTCCAGAAATGAAACGCCTGGCCGAGGCTCACCGGTTAGGAAGGGCAGAGGCCGAGGCTGGGCCTGGAGCTGCTTTGCCCCAAGCTACCACCACACAGCACCTCCGGAAACGAACGTGGGGTCAATGTCGAAGTGAGAATGTGCACCTGTGCCAGGCGAATGCTGGCCCCCAAAGAGGGCCACATCCTAATCTACGTGGAGCCTACGAATGTGTGCCCTTACCTGGCCAAAGGGGACTCTGTGGATGGGATTAGGTGAAGATCCCAGGATGGGGAGATTATCCTGGATTATTCAGGTGATAACCACAGGGAGTCAGGAGGCTCAGGGTCAGAGATGTGACAATGGAAGCAGAGACTGCAGTGATACAACCACGAACCCAGAATGTAGGTGGCCTTGGGGAGCTGGAAGAGGCGAGGAGCGGATTCTCCCCTAGAGCCTCCAAACGGAGCTGAGACCTGCTGACACCTTGCTGTTAGACCCATGACAGACTTTTGACCTTCAGAGCAGAGAATGGTACACTTGTGTGCTTTTAATCTCCTAATTTGTGGTAATTTGTTACAGCAGCAAATAGGAAAGTAATACACTATTTATAAACCGAAAGGCCAGTCTCTTGCCCAACTGAGATAATGGCTCAAAGAGCAAATGGATATACAATGGTAATCATTCAGCAGGTTGCCTACTATGTAGACAACATTACCTAGGATGACCAGTTGAGGGTATAGGGTGTGAGCAGGGCTGGGCTTGAGGCCACGCCTCCTGAACAACACACATGTGACCTTGAGCAAAACCCCAAGCCTCCACCAGGAAGTTCTTAAAGAGATCAATAGTGCTTACAGCCTGCCAGACGGCTGCTACATACTTAACACTCAAAACAATCCTCTAAGGAGGGTAATGTTGTTACTAATTCTATTTATAGGGAGGAAAGCGAGGCACAGAGAAGCAACTTGCTCGACTACATGCTGTAGGACCAGGAGTCCGACTTCAGAGCTCAGGGCTTGTTGTGCTTCAACCAATCCTAACACAGCATCTGGCACTGAGTACGCCCTTGGCACACAACAGCTGTTGTTATTGTTATTGTTATTGTTATTGTTATGTTATTATTACTGCTATATTATTCACGCCCAGCTAACTTCTTGAATCCTGAAGGTAATAATGCATCCTACTGACATTACACAGCTAAGAGACAAACAGAGAAGAAAAACAAAGATTGGAAGGCCAGGACTCCTTATCATCCAGGTGGAAAAGGGTGAGGCTCCAATGAGGCAATTCTAGAACATTCTTCACTGTCACGGAGAGGGCACGTGAGTGTTCACGGCTCCCACCGAGAAGTGAGCACGAGAGAAGCCGAAATAATTGATGCCTACCATAGTTTCTTAATTAGACCCATTTCAACAGTAAATTATTCTGTTGCACAAATAATGATGTTCATTCTCATCCATTTCTGGTTCAAACTTTAAAAAGATTTCTTTATGAACTTTTCATTTGTCAGAGTATTTCAATACAAATAGCCGATTAACGTGTTCTCCATTAAATACACGTGCTATACCAGAGATATCTATAAAAGATCTATCTGAGTAAACAAAATGTAGCAAAAAATATATCTTGAGAGTCATGCATCACCGTTCTTCAGAAAAACACAGTATTTTAGATTTTACTTTCAAGTTACCGTGTGTTGATACACACCATTGCGCCTGGCACTTACTGTACATTTTAGCACACTGACGGTGTTAAATGGTTTCAAACCAGAAAATGAGGCTCAGAGAGGTTATGTGGCTTGTCCAGCTCACACAGCAGCTGGGTTTGAGAGACCATCTTTTGATTACATGCACGGTTTAAGAAGACGAGGCCGTTATATCCTAGATGGGAAAATCAACGAGAGAAAAATCTGTACTGTGTGACCTTGGGCAAGTTCCTTAACCTCTCTGTGTCTGGAAGGGCTGCTCAGAGATTAACGTGGTCAGTTATGCAACACAGGGTTGACATCAAACTCTGAAGCCGGGGTGGGGGTGGAGGTGGCAAAGAAAACACTCTCTCCAATCTGCTCGCAAAGATAGCCTGAGGTTCCTCGGCGAACAGGAAAACCATTCCACATGCAAGTAATTCCATAACACATTTAGGGAACTCTGTGTGTCTCCCAGAAACTGTTGCAGACATTTAACGAGGGGCGGAGCTCGTGTGGTGGCTCAGAGCACGGCTTCTGAGCTCCAGATGCCTGGGTTCGAGTCCCAGCTCCACCCTCCAGCCACTGGGTGCTAATGGACAAGGAGTGGCTGGAATTCTCTGGGCCTCGTTCATTTTCCTCATTTGGAAAATGGAGACTGTAACGGGCCCTTGCTCATTAGGGGTGGGAGGATGAAGTGCAGAGTGCTGGCCTGGAATAAGCACTATGTAGGGGTGGCAACTGCTAGGAAAAATTAGCCACTGCAGGATTTATGATCCCGTCCGCAGTCTAAGGAACGGGTAGGCATTTCAAGTACATCAAGGTAGAATTTACCCGGAAACCTTTTTAATTGACAGAACAGCTACGGTCTGATCAGAGGCGGAAAGTGACTTCAACTAACGATAAGCTCTTCATGACAGGCTGGGGAAAGCCGACGGCAGGGGGACACCAAACAGACGTAAAGACACAGACGAAGAGGTAAAATGCCACCGGGGTTTATGGCGTAGCAGCCAGCTAGACACATGCTGTTCTTCTCACAGTGCAGCCAGCGTAGATCGATGGCAACCACGTGTCACATAACTGACCACATTAATCTCGTAGCGGCCCTTCCGGGCACAGAGAGGTTAAGGAACTTGCCCGAGGTCACACAGCAACAAATGCCAGGCCACTTTCACTAAGCCAAGAAGGCGTGACATAAAAAAGGCCAGCACACTAGTAGAAGAATACACTGAATATTAAATGAGTGCTCTTGGAAAGTCTCGTTGTCTGAAGACAGGTTCCAATGGTGACTATGAGGCCAGGATGATAGCCACCATACGAATGCCTAACACTTAAAGGATGCTAGCTATGTGCCGGATAGTATTCGAAGCATTATACTTCCGTGACTTTATTTAATCCTCACAACAAGCCTATGGGTAGGCACTATTCTTATTATTTCCATTTTATCCATGAAGACGCTGAAGCCCAACGCGGTTAAGTAATTTATAATAAGTCACACAGCTAGAAATAGATATCACCAGATCTTTATCCTTGAGAAAATGCCTTAAGCTAACCACAGAAAGCCTTCTCCAGTTCATGCTAATCCATTAACCTTTCCAGTAAATATTGCAACAGGTTGACTGTGGCCCCCAAAAGAGACGAATGAGATCTCATTTGGAAAAAGGGTCTTCAAAGAGGAGACCATCCTGAATGACCAGGACGGACCCTCAATCCAATGACCAAGTGTCTCTATAAGAGGTGGGAGAGAAGACCCAGAAGAGGAGGAGGCAACGTGGAGATGGAGCAGAGAAATGTGGCCCCAAGTTGAAGACACCAGCAACGCCAGAAGCTGGAACAAAGAGCGAACCCTCCCCTGGAGCCTCTGGAGGAAGCACAGCCCTGCCGACACCTGGGTCCCAGTCTTCCGGCTTCGAGAACGACGAGAGAATGAATTTAGGCTGTTTTCAGCCCCCTGGTTTGCGGTAACTTGTAGTGGCAGCCTGGGAGGGTATGGCCCGGTATCAGGAGTTCGGGCTAATCGTCAGGCCTCGGCTGTCTGGGAGGAAGCAGTGGGAGGACCAGAGTGCCATGCAAGTGACGTGGGGAAACCCGGGGGAGGTTCACCGTTTGGAAGCTGTAGGAGGAAAACTCGCAGTCAACATAACGAGCCGGTTTTACAGCCAGGCAAGCTGCCTAACAGCGTGTGCCCTCCAGGCCATGTGCTGAGCTGCCTGTCACAGGGAGTAATCTTGCCCAGGTGAGAGGTCATTCCTCACAAGGTCTCTGAGGGGTATGACTGGTATCTGAACCCAATCACACTCACATGTCCTAGAAGGAAGGAGGCCAAGCCCGGGCCGGTAGCCAGCTCTCAAAACACTTTGCTCCCAGAATCGACGGACACAAGTCACAAGGTATCTCATTAAGCGGTTTTTTTTTTTTTTTTTAACGTTTTTCATTCACCATAGAATTTCGGTGAAATCTGCCAGGAAGCAGGAAGCAACAGCCTCCTTATTCTTCATTTCTGGAGCCGTCGGCTCCTTCCGACCCGCGTCTGCGTGGACACCTGCAATAAGACAGCGGGACAGCTGGGACCCCGCGTGGGGTCGTCCACGGAACTCACACGAGCTATTACTCTGTGTGCCAGAGCTGACCTCGGAGCTGTTTCCACGGCCTCCTTAACGCCTGCCATTTCCGCCCCTCCGTGCAGACCTGCGGGTACCAGGCATGTCCCTTGTTTGCTGCGCTTCTAGAAACCACTGCCCTTGGACTGTCCTGGCATTCTTTCCCAGGCAAGGATCAAAAACCTGGGCGGCCTAAATCATACCAGAACATATAAAGTCTGAGCAGAAATCTTGGCATTCTTTCCTTCGGGGCTAATAATTAAAATATGTTCTAACCAGTGTGACACGGTCACTGACCAATCAGAAGAAGTGCTGGCAGTGACCCCAGTTCCAGAGAGGAAATCGCCCTCACCGCCCGGTTTGCTAACTTCAGTGTTGTGACTGCCACACACCTATAAGGGGACTTCCTCTGGGCTCTGGAAAGACGCATCTCACCTTATGCGATATGGAAAAAAAGAGAGAAAATTAAGTTTAGGTGAAATGTCTGAAAATTAAAACTTACGGGAAGCCTTTCTGTTAGTTAAGAGATCTCTTGGAAACAAAGTATCACACCTAGTTCGTATTAGTGGCTGTTTCTACATTACAATTATTCTTCAGAGTTGAATGAGATACTGTTTTAGCTCTTAATTTGCTTCCAGACCCTTGAGGGAAGCAGATAAGGAAATCCCTGATCACGGGCCAGTCTAATAAGTGCTTTGGCGAGAAAAATGATACTGCTAGTAACGGTACGTGGCCAGACATTCTAAGCACTTTATATGGATCATCTCACTAAACAGTCATCACAACGCTATGCAATAGGGGCTAATATTGACCCCATTCTGCAAATAAGGAAACTAAGGCACAGCAAAGCCAAATAGCTTGCAGGATTAAGATTTCAATCAAGCAGCGGCCTCTGACCCGGTCCCCTGCATCCATTCCCTGGTTAGGCTCATGGGAGTACAAACTGCGGTGTCCAGTCCGAAGCCCCGAGAGGCTTCCCGGAGGAGAGGGTATAAGCCAGCGGGGAGAGATCACTTGCCCCCCCCCTGTTAAGGAGAAAAGAGGAAACTGGCCACTGTTTTAACGCAAGGCTTCCAATCTGCTGATCGTCTCCACATCTGCGTACACGGTCTTAGGACTTTCTTGCTGGCCCTTCGCTTCAGAGCGGGCGCGAGAAGGCCATTAACGAAGGAGGTTGCGTGGGAGACGTGAAGGAGACGGAGCAGGTCACGGAGGGTCATGAATGGAAAGGGGAGACGGGACCACTGTGCCCCGGGGGTGGCGTCACGGCGGCCGCCGCTTGTCCGTTCTGAGTGCCCAGAAACCCCTTGCTTTTGAGGCCTGTCTGCTCCAGGCTCCCTAAGGCAAGTTCTCCCTGAGCACGGCACACAGACAGAGGGACGTCCACAGACCATGGGGCCTTCTGTAGGGTGTTCTAGCCTGAGGGCGCCAGGCCAGGGGACCCTTCTCCTTCCTGGCACTATTACGTGCGTAAGACCTTCATGCGAAGCCGAGTGGAGAGTAGAGTCTTCCGGCAACTTGGCAAGCCCCCACGGCTGTCCAACTATTGGCGCGTCCAGCCTTTAGGAAAGGAGGGAGGGGGCGAGCCATTTAGATTTATCGGGTGCCTCTTGCCGGGGGAGGAGGGGTGTGGTGTGCACGTGCTTGCATGCACGCTCCCTCTCCTCTCTCTCTCCAGGCTAACGCTGGTCGCACTGGGTACATTCTCCGTGCCGGCATGAGCGCCTCATATGCCTTAACTCAGCGCGTCCGCTCCCTGTCTTTTGAGGAGTCGCTGTCATTCTCGATGTGAAGATAAGTTAACTCAGAGAACAGAGGAGCTGGGACCACAGAATAAGGAAACAGCAGAGCTGGGATTTGCACCAGGCTTGTGTGACTTCCAGCGCAATCAGGTAGGAGCTGTGATCACACCCATCTTCAAGACGCAAAACGAAGTTCTGGAGACATGCAGGACGGTGCCCACACCGCTACGCGGAAGAGCATGGCTGGACCTCCGGGTGGGCCTGGACCCAAGGCCATGCTCTCTCACTCGCATGCAGTCTGCTGCTCCGAGTGCTGGAAACCCTCACAGGCCAGTGCGGGAAGGGGAGCTGTCTGCAAGCAGGAGTCTGGCCTGGAACGGGGAGGCGCCTCATGAATGTTTATGGACAGCCTGAATGAAGAATGAACAGAACACTAACGCACCCAGGTCTGGAGGCCGCATTCAGAACCCAGCCTCCAGGGCAGCGGAAGTCCCCGGAAGCATCCTTTTCAGAGAGGGGGTCGGGGGGAGTAATCATTTGCACCATTTCTGAAAGCTGGACGGGGAATGGATTCAAAACAAGCAAAGCTCTCCAAATAGCGATAAATACCTTAAATTACCCAGTAAGTTTAAAAGCCTTCATGCTGCTCTTTTTCCCAGCACAGAAACAGGCTCCTGATTGTGGCTGTTCAGAATGGAACATTCAGGAGGGTGTGGAGCCAACGGGGCAGGAGAAGGGGGGAGGGAGAGAGGGGGAGGGAAAGGGCCCTGGTGCCGGGAACGTTCGGCCCAGCTGGCTGGCGGGAGACAGAGCCTGCGATTGTGCGGGCCGCTGCCTGCCACGGAGCGCCATGTGGCTAAGGCTCGCTGGAGTTGGGCACTTCCTTAGTTCCTGGGGACAGTTTTCTTTGCCCAGAGAAATGGGGAGAGAGACACGTCAGGCCTGCGGTGGCTCCCGGAGGACGCCTTCATTTCCGGAAGCCAGCACTGCATGTGTTCTTACAGGAAACCCATTGTATCGATTGAAAAGAAGAGAAAGTCACGGAGGGCCGTACAGTCCCACAACCCAATTCCCTCTGAGAGGCACGTGTTCGGGGTGAGCTGCTTCCTCTTCCTCCGTGACCCCCTACCTCTCTGGGGGCTGCTGCCATCAGACTGGCATGAATCAGCGCCGTCCACCCTTGGGGCGGCATAAAGGGTCACAGGCAAGACAGGAAGGACCTGGAATGCCTCTTCCCTCCCATGTCACACAGCTGGCCTCGGGCCCTAGATAAAATAAACATCGTTTCCGCAGCGTGTGTTCTGTGCCCCCTTGTGTGGTCAGCTGCGGCCCATGGACCAGGCGGTCACAGGCGGTTTAGCTGGGCACCTTCCTGGACTTGGCTGACGGCTCGTCATGGACATGTTCTGTGCTGTGTCATTGGTGAGGAACACAGTGCCTCGGGAAGCGGGTTCAAACACCTGTGACCTGAGAGAGTGACAATGCCCAGCATCTCTGTCTCCACATGGTCAACAAGTGGATAAGGATAGTACCTACTACCTAGGGTTGTTGTGAAGATTAAATGAGTTCATATGTATAAAATGCTTATCGGTTATTGGAGGACTTACTCTGTGCCAGGCACTTCTAAGACTTGACATGTGTGATCTCATTTAATTCCTCCATGACTCTATGAGAGGTGCTCATATTGGCTTTGTTTTCTTGTTCAGTAAACTGACTTCAGGGAAGTCAAGTCATTTGGCTCAGGGTCGATGGCAAATGGTTGTGGGTGGCGGGGAGTGTCGGTGTTGGAACCCAAGTATTCTGCCTGTAGCTTCTATGGGTCTACTATGCTGGCTACACTGCCTCCCGAAGAGAAAACCCCAAGAATCCAGTTCCTTTAGAATAGTGTCAACCCTGGCTGAGCATGCAAATCATCTGGGGATGCTTAATAATATGAACACCTGGGCTTCCACCTCCAGAGATTCTGATTCCATAGGTCTGGGCGTCCCAGGAGTTTGAAAAGCTGTCCGCATGGTTTGGATGTGGGACCACAATAACCAAGATCACCCAGGCCCTCAGGTGGTGCTAAGAAACTGACATGCTACCTTTCATCTTCCTAGCCTTCTGGGGTAGGGCCATTACTGTCTCTGCCTTACAGATGAGGAAGCTGAGGTCCAGGGGAGTTCACAGTTGCCCAAGGTCATAATGAGTAGGTAGCAGAGCGTGGGTGAATGCTGGAGTCTCGTTAGCTCCAACACCGTATTCAGGACAGAAAAACAGATGAAATCAGGTGCACTCACTCGTCCAACCTGCCCTCTGTCTCCGCTGAGCCGCTTCCCAACGAAGAGCAAAATTCTGCCTCTGACTGAGATGCAAGTAAGGGCTGATATGAAATGCCAAGGCTGGAGTTTTCAAGACTGTGTGTCGTTACTGCATGACATTTATCCAGAGCCAGACCCACGTTCTAGCAAACCCCATGGAAGATACAGCCTCGGTGTGCAATCTGTGAGGGAGGATCCTTGAGAGATACAGCACCAAGTCACGGGGACTGAGGCTGTGTGACTTTCATGTTCTATTACAAAAATAGTGGTCGGGGAGGGGGCACCTGCAGGTCGCCATGGCACCAAATGCTGTCATCTCTTAAGAGAGGCTCGAAGAACCTTAATGCTTGAAGTCTAGGGTAGTCAAGCTGCCCTTTGCACGGTTTTGGGGAACAGGATAGAGCAACAACTCATCCTCTGGCTCTCTCTAGACCCCACCACACTATGCTGGAGAACTGTGGACACGGGGTGTTCAGACTCCTCCCTGCCTCTCTGAGGGGGTCCCTGGCCCCAAGCGACTATCACACATTGGACTCCCTTTCCGTCCCTTTCTTGAAGGCTTTGTTTAATCAAGAGACATTTGTTGGCCATCCATTTTATTTCAGAGCAAAATCTGTATTTCAGGCATGTTGGGACTTGAATACTGAATTTGAATACCAATGTAGCAGGATGTCCATATTATTCCATCCCATTTTATTTGTCCATAATCGCACCCGCTAGAATTGAACATGTGGACAGATGCAAATGAGTTATGAAAATGCAGGGTCCCAAGAACAACAGAAGGAAATTGAATAGCCTTATCATAATAAAATCTTGCTTTGGCAAGGCGGAACTGAAGGCAGAGGGGGCTGCAAAAAGCATGTCTCACAATAACCCCTGATCTCCTGTACAACGTTGGAGAAGGGAAAAAAAAGCTTCCTTTATTAAATTTCTCTATTCTTGCCTCCATCCAAAACTGAATGGAAAGTTTGAGGAAAGTAGTTCAGGTGTTTTTCAGGAAGAAAGAACCTATACTTGCCACAAATTCAAAATATTAAATATATATTTTAACCCCTCTTCAAACTGAAGGTGCAGTTGATAGCTATTTAAATTAAGTAACCAATGCCAATTCTATATATGCAGATTTAAATATGCTAGGAAGGAATAAAGGAAGGAAGGAAAGAAAGAAGGAAGGGAAGGAAGGAAGGAAGGAAGGAAGGAAGAAGGAAGGAAGGAAGAAGAAGAAGAAGGAAGGAAGGAAGGAAGGAAGGAAGGAAGGAAGGAAGGAAGGAGGACGGACTAAAATGTATCCACAGAAAATTATAACTTTTGTTTCAAATTTATATGCAGTTTCCAGTTGGCATAACAAAGTTAAATATTAGGAATAGTACTACTTACATTTATTGAACATATATGTGCCAGACATTGGCACAGCTCTTTAGATTGATTACCCAGGTTTATCATCGCAACAACCCCATGAACAGTCACTATTCTTATCCCAAGTTCATAAGGAGGAAATGGAGGCACGGAGAGGACACATAACTTGTCCCAAGCCACACACCTGCCTAATTCCCAGGCACTGCGACCACAGATCCTGCATTGTAACTTCTGTCCTCAACTACCTCTACACAGATGGCACAGTTGGAAGCGGACTTCCTACACTATGGTACTTTTTTCAATGGTGGCAAGGCGGTATCTTCTCCTTCTTCCCTTCCTACACTGCCTTACGTCCCTCCCAAAGCTCTATTTCCCCCCCAAATCCTGAGGTGAGTGTTATTATTACGTGCGCCTTTCACAGATGTAGCAATAAGCCCAGAGTAGGACAGTAGTAACGCAAGTAAAGCCACACAGCTGACAATCAATTGGAGAGATAGAGCCAGACCCCCAGATTCAGGCCTTTTGACCCCAGATCGCAAGGCTGTTCCCATACATCAGCTATCAACCCCAGAAAGGCCCGGCTCCCTTGACAGATGGCAGCAGGGAGGAGAAGCAGGCGAGAGGGCTTGCGGAGGCGGCCTCCGCTGTACACTTAGTGGAAGGAAGGACTGTCGGCAGCCGAGCAGGGAGCCACTGTCTCTTTCCGAGTGGTACGGGCATCGGCCGCATTCGTTATTAATTAACCTCCAAGGTTTGCCTCGGGGTTGGGATTATTAAAAATATGTTGGCATCTTTAATGAACCGCAGATGGTGGCGTTCCATCAGTGTCATCAATGGGCCTAAGTGGGCAACCCGGAAATGTTTGCAGGGAACGGTTCTAGTGCTTTCCTGCGTGGGACAGGTAAAACGTTAGGATGCCACTCAGGACCGCTGGAGAAATTATTTCCTTATACATCTGTGGCGGTCTTAGGAAGTCGAAACGGCACCATAAAAAGAAACAACCCCACTTTCCTGAAAAAAAAAAAAAAAGTGCAGGCTGCTCTGTCTGAGGGGGAGTGGGGGCCGTTCACACGTGTGGCTGCTGCCAGCATCCAGCGAGGCGCTCTCTCCTGCCGCATGCCATTGCTGGGCTGTGCTCCGCGTTCTGTTTTACTGGCAAAAATAAACCTTACCTTTCCACACAAAGATGTGCTTCTCTAGAGCAAGCCACGAGGGAGGGGAAATGCGATTTAAACCCACACGGAATCAACTTGCTGTCTCAAAGGCCTGAAAAGACCACGCTCAAAAAAAAAAAAAAACCCGAAAATAATCAAAAAGTTGTTTGTTTGCTTTTTGTCACCATCCTCATTCCTCCTTGATATACGAGATACATAATCGTTGCGCTGAAAGACAGCTTTGAAAAATGTCATGGCGCTTCACCCTCTTGCTCTAATAATTCAGTTCGCCTCATGGTCTCGATGAGTGCTGGGCTACAGGTGCAGTCGGCATGCAGGGATTTATGGAGGAGAAGTGATACAGTTTCTATCCTTGAGACGCCTCCACTCTGAAGGAAGAATTCTCTGCCGTATTCTGGTTATTTGCCGCATAGCTGTCAGGAAGCGATCGATTTCATGGTGGCCACATCGGATGGAAGTTACCACATCATGTCCAGGGCATGGAAGTTCTGGATCGAACTGGTAACTCAGAGTGAGCAGGGACCTACATCATGTATCTCTGCGTCCTTACCACTGGACACTGTGCCTGGCACAATCTAGTAGCTCAATACATTTGATGGATGGATAGATGGACGAATGGATGGATGGACAGACGGATGCATGCATGAATGAATGAACAGAAGGAAGGAAGGAAGAAAACAAGAATAATAAAGTCATCCTCAGGAGCTTATTAAGAATGGTACCTTAAATGGACTAAAGAAAGAGAGGGGCATCTTTGTTATGTCAGTGACCATGAAATGACATTGAAGTCACCCAAACAAAAATGCACAGCTGCAGCCAATGTCACCTCTCTGTCAGGGTGTGATGCACTCAGGCAACCATTCTCAGTGAGTTGTTTTTAGGGTCAGTCTTCCCAAGCCCCTTTTCTATACTAGCCATTGACAATGTGAACTACTCAAAGAAGATAGGTGAATAAAACAGGTTACCAAAAACTGTAGTCTATATGTGTCCATTTTTCAAGAAATGCAAGGATGCATATCAGAGAAAAAAAATCTGGAAAGATATTTATCAAAATTGTTCATAATGATTATCTCTGGATTTGCTGGTGATTTCTAGTTTATTCATCTGACTTGTATGTATATTCCATTATTTTCTGTAATAAATGAGTATCTCTTTTGTATCAAAAAAAAAAAGGATTTTAGAAATTTTTAAAAACCTCCAATTGCACAGAGAAGAAAAAGTCATAGCAGAACAAACCCACTGTATCAGCCTTGGCTAAATCACAGGTTCAACAGAGAATCACAAGGCCAAAAGAAACGTTAGAAGGCTTCGACCCCAGCTGATGTCCGAGGGTAGAGCTATTTGTCGAAGCGCCATAGCTGCTCAGAAACGGTCTGAGGATGTGTGTTCACTACTCCATGAAGATAAACCTCACTGGACTCGCACAGAGGTGAAGGCAGTGTAGAATACGGGCTTGCCCAGACCTCAAGAAGGAAGTCCTGCCCTGAGGACCTACCCCAGACCAGCCTGCCAGCCCTACCTGACGCTCTCTTGCGGCCTTACCCCAATCCCCTGGGTACCCGCTGCTCTGCTGAGGGAACAGTTGATATTTGTTTTTCCTTTGACTGGGGTGAGGAACAGCTGCAGGATGCAAATCACATTAAATTAGTGGCTCTGGAGTAGGCTCCATGGCACATTTCTAATTCATACAATGCCTCCAGTTTTGCTATATCGACGAAATCATTTATGAATCCCTTCACAATGTCAGTAAACGCTCAGCATCTGGGGACCTGTAAACATTAAAATAAGGAGCTATAAAAAATATTAGTAAACCAATTAAAAGCTCAAGTAGCAATAAACTCGATTGCATTACACCTAAAAAACAAAAACAGACCCTCCTCCCCTGAAATTAAATAAACATTCTGTATCAGCAGTTTTTCAAAAAGCTTTTTCTTTCTTCTCAAAAGAGCTCCCATCTGGTACCCTGGTGAGCTGGGATCTCTTATAGATCAGGCAAAAAGGAATAAAGGATGCAAGAAACCTAAGTTTCTGCCCCTAGAAAGCCAACGTGATCAACATTCGGTTGCAAAAATTGGGAAATGGCCTAGAAATTGTATCATTTGAAAAAAATCCAGTTTGAATCATGACTGGGAATTGACTAATATTTACCCAAATCAAATTTAAAAAGAGGCACAAAATTATCATCATTAACCACAATAATTAAGGATGGGGAGCGAACATCCTGTGTTTTGCCATCTACAGAGCCCTTTCATTTAGTTATTCAGTCTTCATAACCACTGCACAGAGTAGGTAGAGTTGAGATTATTCCTAATTTCGAAGATGAGAATTCCCTGGGACTCAGAGATGGGACGAAGCTAGTTCGAGGGGACGCAGCTCAAGGGAGACAATGCTGACGCCCGAACCCAGTCAGGGCTCCAAGTCCTTTCCTTTTCCTCTATGACCTTCTTCGGGTATCATGCCAAGGACAGGGTCCAACTCACACTAAGATCCTACTGCATGCCAGGCGCCAGGTTAGCAATGTGGACCCCAACGTCAGTTAATAATCCCTGTGCCCGTCTGAATTTATATTTCTATTAAAAATGACTTCCTGCTCCCCTTCTCCTCCACCCACATGGAGTGCACTGAGTCATCCCAAAATGGGAAATGAAGCGCAGGATGTTTAATTAAAAGCAATATCTCTTCTTTGCCAAGATTCCTTGCTCTAATCCTGACATAAACAGAAAGAACAGGTGTCTTCTGGGAAGCAAGGAGGTGGAAGTACTAGGAATCGTCAACTTCCGGAATGTTTTATCCAAACTTCCCATCTGCCATGCAAGAGGACTCTTCACTGAGTGTCACTAAATTAGGGTGAAAATCCCATGTGTGCAAGAGACCAGCCACAGAGTCCAGGCATCGCTCTTCCCACCTGTCCTGGTCAGAGAAAGGAAGCACCTCATCCAGCCGCCATGAACCGAGGGCAGAGCAGGACTAGATGGAATAGCACACACTCGGGAACCAGCAGAGAAGGGTGGCTCCCGCTTCCTGCATGCCTACCACATTCTGGGCACGGTCTGCTGCTGTTTACATATTGTCTCGTTCGATCCCAATGACAAGTTAGGCAGGTGACTATTTCCATTTTTTGAGAACGAAACCAAGTCTCAGAAGTTGTCACTTGCTCAGACACATGACTCAGGTGAAGCTACATCGGGATTTGGACGGAGGTGAATCAAAGTTCGTATAAATTCAGTGACACTACCCTCAGAAGAGCAAATGGGAGAGCCCAGGCTTGTGGAGACCTGACAGCGAACGTGAGGAGAAGGGGGGCACGTTAAGCTGAGAATGTGGGCATCTGGGGTCACGTGTCCTGCAGGCGGAGCCTTCGCCAGGAGCAGAGATGCATCGGGG
The DNA here is from genome assembly GCA_003508835.1 of Eonycteris spelaea. Taxonomy (NCBI): domain Eukaryota; kingdom Metazoa; phylum Chordata; class Mammalia; order Chiroptera; family Pteropodidae; genus Eonycteris; species Eonycteris spelaea. Next base: position 6,617,334 of record PUFA01000023.1, read on the forward strand.
AAGATAAGAAGCACAGGCGTCCAAGACAGAAGAGACTGGACCAGCCCCAGCTTTCTGTCCTCCCCTGAGATGCCTCAGCTTTTGGGATTGGTCAGGATCGTGGGTGGGGCTGGTCTGTTTCCACAGACCTAAGGTCAAAGAGGAATGTCAGATACATACCCGCTCACAAGGGCCGGGTTTGGGGTTCATTGGCTTTGGGAAAGAAGGGGATGTGGAAGAGGGACAGAAGTAGAAAGGATTAAATTTTCTATCTTTACAAGGCTCAGCTGGAGAAGTGAAATCCAGAAGGAGACCTCAAACTTGGTGGAGATTTCCTCTGGCCTTTCGCTCCTGCTCGCCGTGCACACTGGCCTCTTTCATGAGCTTTCACATCCTCTGGGCAAAACTGGTTTCTCTCACTTGCTGAAAATAGAAGAGACGCCCACAGCCGTGTTTTCCCTTGGGCCGAAGAGTGAGGCTACCACAGGAGAGGCGGAGGCCCAGCCACCAAACCCAGCCGTTCGGTGGGAAGCCAGCCTGGGCCAAGGCCAAGGGTAGTGACAACGCAAGAGACCCAGTGAGCGGAAAGCTCCACTTGGCAGGGTTTTCCCCTGTCCCTGGCCTGGTCCCCCTACAGACCTTTCCGGGGCTAAGAACGGAGCATCTGTATAATCAAAAGTGCATCAACAACTATGTGGCTTTTTGTCCACCCCCCCCCCCACCCCAGTGTCTCCTATAATGCCAGGATCCACTTCAAGTGCTGGGATAAAGTGATGGACAAAGCAGATGTGGTTTCCGGGAGCTTCCACGCTCCAGCCTAGACCAGTACTGTCCAACAGCAGTATCTTGTGAGCCACACATGCCATTTTGGATTTTCTAGCAGACACATTCAAACGTTAAAAAAAAAACATGAATTTTAATAATGTAATTTAGATTACCTAAGAGATCTAAAACATCACTTTCATGTGCCATTGATATATAAAAATTATTAATGGGATAATTTATATTTTTGCTGCTATGCCTTCAAATTATGGTGTGTATCTAAGCCTTACAGCACATCTCAGTTCACACGAGCCATTATTTCAAGGGCCACCTGGGCTTGGGGACATCGCACTGGACGGTGCTGCTCTGGACTGTGAAGATGCAGCATGAGGTGGAGACAGGGATGGGTTGTGGTTCCTTGAGGGAACAGGTGAAATAATGTTGCCAACAGTAATAATATTCACTAAGCGGTTGCCGTGTGCCAGTCATTCACGTGAAACAACCCTAAGAGAATGTCATCCCCACTTTGTGAATGAGAAAAATAAGGCCAGAGAGGTTCCATCACCTGCCTCAAGTCACAGAGCTGACAAACGGGGGCACGCCGATGTGGAACCCACCTGTGCTCTTACCCACGGCATCCTCCCAATTCTTGAGCACGGAAGCTACAAAAGATGTCACACTGAATACCGAGTCTATTAAGTACAGCAAACGTGGTTTATAGTGTACCCCCTGCAACCAGAGGGCCTGGGTTCAAATCTTGGCTCCACCCCTCACTAGCGGTGTGACCTTGGGCAAGTCATTTGGCTTCCACGTGCCTCAGTTCCCTTGTCTGTACGATGAGAATAAAAACAGAGCCGATCTCAAGGGCCATTGTGAAGATTACATGAGTTCACACAAATAAGTGCCTAGCACCTTGCTCGGTACCCAAGAGGCAACCAGGAAGGAGCAGCTCTAATTATTATGGTATAAACAGGTGCTGCAGGGTTCTGACTGGTGTGTCTGGAAGGAGGCGGATGGAAGCAGGAGGCAGAGAGAAGGGCCAGGGTCATGGCCCAGCCAGGGCTGGCTTCTCATCTCTGGATAAACAAGGTACATGCTGTTCGGGTTGACTCATGTGCCTTTCCTCCCCCAAATTCGTATGTTGGAATCCTAACTCCTAGAATCTCACAATATGACCATATTTGGAGATAGGGTCTTTAGAGAGGTGATCACGTCAGGATGAGGTCCTGTGGGTCGGCCCTAATCCAATGCGGCTGGTGTCCACCTTGGAAGGGGAAGTCTGGACGCAGGCTGCTCGGTAGGGAGGAAGCCATGCGGACATGTAGGAGATCACTGACAAGCCAAAAAGAGAAGCCTGGAAAGCGCTTCTGCCCTCTCAGCCCTCAGAAGGCCCCAACGCTGCCCACACCTTGATCCTGGCCTTCTGGCCTCCGGAACTGAGACAAGGATACATGTTTGTCATCGAAGCCGCCCGCCTTGTGGGACTTCGTTACGGCCACTGTGGGGAACGGATACACACACAGACGCACATCTTCCTCAGCCCCTTGACCCAGACTCGCTGCAGACGGGGACGCTGCATAAGGGCCCGGGCGGGGGTCAGCGCCCAGCCCCGGCCGCCGAGGCGTGCCCGGAAACATCTCAGCCTCCCGGGCCCGCCTGCTTCGGCAGGTCTGGCGCAGTGGAAAACTACCCAGGAAGGTGGGCTGCGTCCCTGAACACTGCTCACTCTGTTTCCCCGCTACCTTCAAAATCCCCCTCTGTCAACCGGGAGGGAAATAAAGCGTGTCTTTATTTGGGCCCAGGTTCCCTTGGACACCACCTCCGGCCTGAGCCAAGACAGACACAGTGACTCATTGAGCCAGGTTCTCCCTCTGCGTGTTCCCCACACACTACAGCGGAGCCCTGAGACCCCGAAAACCCGTGGACGTCCATCCCGGTCCTGAGCAGCAGCCGAGGTGGGGGGGGGGGGCAGGCAGCAGAAGCTGCTCAGGTCACCAGTGCCATGACGACCTGTTTATTCAAACACATGGGGGCACTTGGAACTTTACGTTTTCTTTTCCTTCCCAAATCCCAGCAATTTGAGACAATTATTGCTAATTTTCCAAGCTGTGAAATGTGACATGCGTTCTTTCTCACACGCTGCTCACAGACGGAACACGGGAGGGGGCCGGAGCTGCAAATGATTCGGAGGGGTTTTTCTCAGCTGCCTCAGAAGAAAGAAGGTGCCGTGATTCCCAGATCGATATTCTCCGTTCCTGAAAACCGCTGCGTGGGCGGAGGGTTCCTGAAAGGCATCACGCTCTCCCCCTACGAACGGCTTCTCGTTTCGCATCCATCACGCCTTGCGCCCGGGAGAATGAATGAGCGCAAGGCAGCAAGTCTCGCATTATAAAATTCAGACCACTGATGACAATTGAAAATGTGGACAAGCCAATGGTCGCTGGGGTGAAGGACGGGAAGACTTTAAAGTTTATTCTTTCTGTTTCTCTCCCAAAGATGAGAGAGACCTGTGCATGCCTCCGCGAACAGGGACTACGATGCCCCTGGATCGTTACGTAACTGGGAAAACAAACTGGTGCGGTAGCAGGGCCCTGAGGGCCAGCCCGGCCAGAGACTCAGCGCTGAGGTGGGCTCCCCGAGCTTTAAACGCTTTGTGGCCTTAAGTAACTCAGCTTCCGTGGGCCACACCTGCTTCCCATCTCCATCAATTAAAAAAAAAAAAAAGATGAAATTCAATTAGGCAATGTCTAAAAGGCTTTCCCAGCACGTCGAAGAATCTCGTATGTCAGAAACATTGCAACTCCCCTACTGTGAAGCACAGGCAGGGACTTGGGCCAGGTCACCTCTGTAGTCTCAGTGCCTACCAGGGATCAATAAAGGCTTTTTGGACGGAAAGATAGCAAATAAGGACCTGACCTTCCTTTCTCCGTCATTGTCTCCCCGTCCATCCCAACGACCGCCCCATTCTTGCGAAGATGGTTTGTGGTGAGTTTCACGCTCTATCTCGCTGGCAACTTTCCAATAATGCCCATGAACGAAGCCGGAGGCAGACACGTGTTAGACCACTCGTAGTTAGCCCGGGGCTGAAGGCGGTCGTGGGGCTCTAATTCCACAGAGGCCAGTGAAGGGTGGCCATGTGCAGCCGGAGCTCCACCGAAATACCACAGCTGGCCACACCGGAGGTGCCACAAGGTGGCGAAGGTGGATCTGAACAGTTACTGTGGCCGTGTTGGGGGGTGGGGGTGGGGGGGAAGCACCAGTCTTTACTCTGTGAAGACAGACCCTGGACTTCAGTCCCAGGCTGACCACTTCTGTCTCAGTGCTGGGGACCCTCAAGTATGACTTTGGACAAGGGACAGGAGATGAACAGGAGAGATGAGAAGAGTTGGGTGGCAGTCATTGAAAGGGATAGAATTAGATTTCAAATTCAAGTTTACGGCCATGCCACCGTGAGCATGCCCAATCTCTTCTGATCTCGGAAGCTAAGCAGGGTCGGGCCTGGTTAGTACTTGGATGGGAGACCACCTGGGAAGACCAGGTGCTGTAGGCAGGAAACACAAAGAAACAATCAAAAAAATTCAAGAGAATGAGCACTATGGCAACAGTGCTAATTACCCACCTGATATCTAGTTTTCTGTCTGTTCTTGACCAAACAGAACCTGGTTTTATTGGGAGCGGACACTGAATTTCCTGACTTCCCTAATGATGGCCACCCGATATAGTTCTGCCCTATGAATTGTACCCAGAAATCTCCTGGGGTTTGTTCACAAAGCTTTGCTTTCTAGCTGTAGGCACTGCCCTTGTTGTCACGCATCCCCTCCTTTCTGCAGCCTGGAAGTCAGACGAGATGGATGGAGCTGCAGCAGCTTCATTGCCACCACAAGGGGGGAAATTAGGAAAATCACAGAGACTCTAATTCTGCCTTTTCGAGGTACTGACCCAACAAGAACGACTCTAATTCTGTACTTATCATAATAAGAGAGCACAAACCTCTTAACTGATGTAAGGCCCTATGTAAGAGTGTCTGTAACTTACACCTGAATGGGCCCACCCTGGTTTAACACGTTTAGCAGCTCCCCCACTGCACTCTGAAACTTTCTAACCCAATCAGGCTTCTTGGGTTCAAGACCATTACATTTCCACTCCTCTTTTTACCCATTATCTATACTTCACGGAAATCATTTCTCTCTTAGGCTGCTTCTTTAGTATATTCTGTCTGAGCAACAAAGAGGAAGGCCAGGCAGCCTGACGTTTGCCAGTGACCTCTGGCTGTGAACACCAAGAAGGAGGCCCCTGCCTCCCACGCCTTCCCCAGATAGTGGAGGGCCCCTGCCCCCCACATGTACATTGTTGATGAGTCACAAATAAGAAGATAATTGTCCATCCTCTCCTGCCTCGGGCTTGGCCCTTTATCCTCCAGCCTGGGGTTTCTGGGCAAAAGCTTGACAGACCTTCAGGGGAGCGAGAAGAGAAAAGGGATCCGTCCCTCGCTGTCCTGCTGAGGTTGGAGGGGCAGAGCTGCCTCCACACTGGCATCTCTTAAATCAATCAGGAAGGAATGAAAAGAAACGCTCTGAAGTGGAAAACACCTGCCTGCAGCTCCAGCTTGAAGGTCAGGGGGCATCTGCACCGGCCAGTTGGAAGCCGGCTCTGAGCTCTGTAAAGCTGCTCGCCCTTCCACCAACCACCAAAAGCCGGGACATGCGGACACCTTCCCCAGCCACTCCACGAAGCCCTGCCGCGTCTACCAACTGCCACTGGGCATGGAGGCATCCCCCTGCCACCATTTCTGAGCATACCCCAGAATTTTATGGAGCTAAGGCAGAGAGAGAGAAAGACCCAAAACACACATTCCACGGGCCGAAGGATGAGAAAGATCAGGGCGAACGGCATGTTCCTTATTTGCCAGGCACTGTGCCAAATAAATGCTTCACATATATTTCATTTAGTCCTTACAGCGCAGACGCTATCATCTCCATTTGGAAGATGGAGAGGCTGGCGATCTGACGACGAGGTCCACACTCTGGGGGAAGCTGGCAGTGGAGATGAATAGAAAGGAGGAATGAGGGTGGGGCGGGGCTGCATGGTTTTCTTGGTTCCCTAGCACCGATCCGGAAGTGACCCTGAGTCACTCGGCTTCAGCAACGGGCAGGGGTTGTCTGGAACTGACCCCCTTGCTCCTAGTGAATGGACTGGCCAAAGTCTCCAGGCTTCGGTTTCAGGGCAGGGGGTCCACAGGGGTATAAACCCCACAGGAATAGTGAAGGAGGCTTTCCTACCGGGTGGACCCCTCCTCTGTGCTCTTGCTCTGTGCAGGGTGCCGTCCCCAAGGGAGATCCAGGGACCCGGAAAGCTGCTCCCCCAGCCAGGAGCACCCTGTGTATCTTCCACACGTTTCCACAGAGTCTGTGGGCATCTCTCTGATATCTCTCTCCATGCTCTTTTGAGCACCAAGCTGCTTTTCTCCCACTCTGGCCCGAAAGCCTTTATAGAAAATTCCACAGGGAAGAGCTAATGGAAGAGTCCTTGGGTTCAACCAAGTGCTCGGACAAGCCCAGAGGATTCTGAAAGCTGGGGGTTATGTGTCCCCAACTCCAATGACTGCAGGTAGCCAGGAAGCTCCCCCACTCCCCTTATATCTCTGGCCACAGTCTTCAAAAAGCTCCCCCCACGAAGTCAAGTCCTGGTCTTCTAGATCGCCTTTGCATCCCCAGCACCTAGATGCTCAATAAATACTTATGAATGAAACTTCATCAACCTGGCACCTCTTACCTTTTCATATGAAGACAGCAAAAGGCAACACAGGGTGCCCAGCACACGGGACCCTCCTGGCCTCACACATTCTCCTGGCCCCATTACATTCTGCCACCTGGGAAACTACCTGCCCATCCAAGATTGGTTCCAGCCTGGGGGAGAGCGCTCGGGTGGGGGCCTTAACTGCCCTGAGAGCAGCACCTTGGCCCTCTGAAGATGCAATGGACCCTGGAATGTAAACACAGCACCCTCCTGAGGTTTTCTGCTGGTCCCTGCAGCTCTCATTGGGGAACAGGGCTGGAGACAAAGGTCTGGGTGTTGTTCATCAAGTCTATGCAGGGGAATTGCCCAGAAAGCTTTTTCAGGACACTCCTCAAAGCCTGGGCCTGACAGTGTAACTATGCATCTATCTACTGCTTCGGGATTATGGGCCCAGAGCAAAGTGTCCAGGTTCGCACCCTGCCTCTGTCACTACCCGTTTCATGATGTTCATCATGTTACTTCATCTCTCTGAGTCTCAGATTCCTCACCGGAGATCATGGAAACGCCTACTTTTTAGGCTTGTTGATATGATAAAATGAGATTATGTAAAATGATGACACAAATACAGACCCCAGACCATGGCCTGGCATATGGCAGGGACTCAATAAACACTCATGCACATTTTGGCACATGGAGAAGGGGTGCTGGGGTGGCAGCTGACAGGGCCCCTCTCATATACTGGGTGCTCAGTAAATATTTGTTTAAAAGGGTAAATGCAGTTGGAAGCAATCTAAATGTCCATCAATGGATGAATGAATGAAGAAAATGTGGTATATATAACTAATGGAATATTATTCTGCCCTAAAAAGGAAAGAAATCCTGTCACATGCTACAACATGGATGAACCTTGAGGATATTACGCTAAGTGAAATAAGCCAGTCACCAAAAGATAAATACTGTATGATTCCACTCATAGGAGGTATCTGAGTAGTTAAACTCATAGAAACGGAAAGTAGAATGGAGGTTGCCAGGGGCGGAGCGGAGGGGGACGTGGGGAGCTCTCGTTCAGTGAGCAAGTTTCCACTGTGCAAGAGGAGAAAGTTCTGGAGATCTGCTGCATAGCAATGTGAATATACGTAAGACCAGGGGTCCCCAACCCCCAGGGCATGGACCGGTACCAGCCGGTGGCCTGTCAGGAACCGGGCTGCATAGCAGGGGGTATGTGGCTGCTAGTAAGCGGGCGAAGCATCACCTGTATTTGCAGCCACTCCCCAGCGCTAGCATCACCGCCTCAGCTCCACCTCAGATCAGTGGGCATGAGATTCTCATAGGAGCACGGTCCCCAGTGCCACAGAGGCTGAGGACCGCCAGTGTAAGACTACAAACTGTACACAGAGATGGCTAAGATGGTCAATTCGGTCAGGTGTTTGTTTTTTTTTTTTATCACAATTTTATAAAAAATGTTAAACACGTCCCTAGACAGGACGGGTGGTCATTAGGCCCAGGACAGAGCGGGTGCCCATGGCCTGAGCAGGGAGCACAGACGGAGCAGGGCCATAGCCCCTGGCCCTTTGGATCTGCTTCGGAGGGGAATACAGTTCAGGATCAGAACCAACAAGATTCATCAATTCACAGTCTCATTGCAACCCGGGAGCCGTGTGGGGGCTTCCAAGACGGGAGGGGACTCTCCCAGACAGGGATTGTAAATGATGGCTTCAGTTGTGAGCCTTAAGAATTTAACAGTTTCCCCACCAGAACCGGGCGAGTTAACAATAAAAAAAAAACCCACAGCAGTTGTAAACTATTATCTTAATTAACCCAAATGAGCTGTTTCCAGAGGCAACCTGGCAAGGTACACGCCAGTGATCAGTAGTTGGCTAGTTGAAACTCTTTCCCACTGTAGACACACTGCATCCCCTCACTGTCCCCTCACCTCCTCCTTCCCTTCCAGTCCTCTTGTAGCCCCCTAGGATGTCACCACAGTGTCAGCTGCTGCCCGAGGGTCTGACAGGCATGGCTCCCCTGTGGGCTGCTTTCCTTTGTATAATTAGATCAATTATCCTGCTGCTGACAATTACTGTCATTGCTCAGTGCCATTTTTAGTTTGTTTGGCGATTATTCTTCCCTCAATCAAACTGCAAATCTGAGTGTAAATGACTGTTAAGAAACACTAAAAGATCTCTGCCGTTTTCATGAATCTCTAAGAGTTGGGGTGGGCAGGAAGGACAAGACCCGACATGGACTGGGTACGGTCGGTCACACGTCCTTTACGCCCCACAGCCCGGCTAAGTGGGTACACAGACCTACTCCACAGATAATGAAACTGAGGCTCAGGAACACTACTTCCTTGTCTAAGGTCACCTAATCAGTAAATCCAGGACTCAGTGGTCGTATGCAGGGTGAGCGAGAAGGGGTGGGGGAAGGGAGGGTGAAATGTTAGCTTTCTGTTAGTAAAGGGGGAGTGGGGATACCCCAAGGAAACATCTATTGAGAGCTTCTGCAAGTAAAATCCATGCATAAGAAAAGAAAATAAGATGTATACCTGAAACTAATACAATATTGTATGTCAACTATAATTTAAAAAAAATTTTAAATTATTTTTAAAAATGAAAACAGGTCAGGTTTACAAGAGTTAGCACTGGGAAAAGTCAATGGCAGTAGAAATAATGTTACTTTTTAAATTAAGAGCAAAGAACAATAAAAGATTCAGGGGAAGAAACAAAAGACTTGGAATCATGGGTTCTGGTTTTGTTTCGTCAAAACCTCCTAGAATGACCTTGGTCAGTTCTCTGAAGGACACAAAGAAGCTGTGCCCAAGAAGGGGCCATGGCTGGGAACCTCACACAGGACTGGCCCGCGAGAGGCTGGGCTGAGGGAGGGGGGTCCGGGCTTCTCCCATTCCACCCCAAACTGGAACCATTCTCTTTAATCTGAAGTTCCAAGTTCACATTTTGTTTAAATGGTTTCCTTCTCAAAGATGCTAGAGGTGTATAATGATGGACACACAGTGTCTCGACCGAGTAGGTGTTCCATCAATGCTAGTTCAATTAGACGCATCCCAACATCCTCCATTTCAAAAGGAACGAACCAGGGCATCACATCCTTGGCTCATACTAAATTTTTTCCAGTTCAAACGCACAGATCATTTTCACATGAACGGATGCCAAATTGGAAATCAGAGCTCTTACATCCAGTATTAATTTCTTTAATGCCAATAAGCAATGAGCACGAAGCTTTAGATAAATTTATAAATTAATCTGCTGGTGTTCAATTAGATGGCTTTGAACCAGGAGAGGAACTGGTAACTGAGCCACCAGACAGAACATCCTAAAAAAATCCGGGTATAAAAGGCCATCTTAGCTACTTGGAAATGGGCAAAAATTTAGGAATAATGATAATAATTACTAACAGACAGTAAGCTCTTCATAAGTGCTAAACCATTTTACTTTTGTAACAACCTCATGAGGTGAGACTATTGTTATCTGTGACTCACTCAAGATCACAGAGCACGGGATGCAGAATCCCCGGTCATCTGGCTCCCGAGTCCCCATTTCTAACCACCCTCACACGGGCTGAACTCTTGGCAATGCTGCCCAAGAGAGTGCCTACTGTGTGCAAGACCCTGGTTCAAGTTTACCAAGCACTACTGGTGCCTTCCACATTTTAGGTTTAAATCTAATTTAATTTCAAATTCCAGTCTATGTGGAATTGTTCCATGAACTGGCAAAGCCTCAAATGGGAACCTGGTCCCCTCTTTTTGCCCTTGGAGGCTTTGCGGAACCAGGGACTGCACACCTCCACCAGTATCTCCTCTCCCGAAGCCCGCCTATCCTGGCCCTGTTTCTGCATCTCCAAAGTGAATGAGCAGAGTATCGGGACGATCTTTCCAGAGACCCCTGCACAGAGCTGTTTCCAAGTTAGTTGGAGACTGACTTGGCCATCGTCCTAGGACCTCAGGGTTGACTATGCATTTCAATCACGGCACCAAGAGTTTGATGTATAAACAGAAGATTCTCTACCCAGAAGAGAAACTCAAATTTCCCAAACCCACCACGGTCTGGCTGCCACTCTAAGAGACCTTGACTGGAAGTCTTCTCAATGGCTCCAGCCCCTCCTCTACCTAGGTGACCTCCCCAGCACAGTCATCAAGGCCACTCCTCCCCTATGGGAGGAACCTGAAGGACATATATGACAACCAACAGGAAAGTTTCTATTTTTTTTTTTTGCCATATATTCAGCACTCGAGATGAAATGGGTCATTTCCGTCATTGCAAAATGCTGAGTGCAAAGGGCTGCCCTTACATTGCCATCTCCTCCCTCCCACGGAGCCCACCCATTCCCTCCAATCCTCCTCACACTCACCCCTCTGCAGTAAGGGGAACTTCCTTCTAGAGCTAAGTAACTGACGGAGTGCCTACTGCGTGCCCGGGCTGCCAGGACACCATCTTCAGAGGATGCCAGCATGCCCCATCCATCAACAGCAGCGTCTGCACAATGATTTATTAGAATCTCAAAGGTGACCTCTCATCAGCTCACCATGCTGAGTGCTGCGTTCCTCATTCCATTATTCCACAAGGGATCTTTTCCCCCCCTTCTTGTCTACTTCGTATGCACTGGCACACAACCTGTAATTTGCCAACACACAATACTCTAACTCCTGGGCAATTGTCCAGATGAGTTGGTGTGTTAAAGATTTTATCCTTTTAAAAAATTGCTCCTTGTAAAAGAAGCCATTGAAGGCTTCATGCAGAAAGCACATCAGTCCACTCCCTTAGGTTGGCCTAGACTGCTTTGAGAGGAAAACACTTGGAGTTCAGAATAAAACAGATTTGCGTTCCCTCTTAGCTCTGCTACAATTTTGTCACCTCAGGCAGGATCTTGAGCCTTTCCGAACCATTTTTCCTTGCCTGAAAAAGGCTCGTAATAACATGTGCCTAACAGATTGGCTATAAAGATTGGAAATAGTATGTGTAAAATGCCCCATAATGTAATACATTGCCCTGTACATGGAAAATACTTAACACATTATAGCTCAACTGCTGTTAGGATTATTATTAATAATAAAATCACCCCACATCTACAACACGGCAGGGGTGAGTTACCTCTGTTCTCACACATTGTTCTGTGCCCTGATGATGTTCCGAAGATATTAACTGACAACGTGCTGGTTATTCTCTGGTCCCTCTTCTTTCCATCCTCCCATCCATTCTCTATGGGTCTCTCTTTCCCAGGAGGCTGACCCCATCCACGGACCACACCAACCAGGCTCCATGCCTGGCTACTGGTTGACCTCTTTTCAGTTTGGCCAATAAGAGGAAACCAGCAGAAGGGGAGAGAGAGAAGGAGGGAAAGAGAAAGAGAGAAACAGACCGAGGGAAGAGGAGACAGAGGAGATAGATTAGGGTACATCGTCCCTGCTTCCTCTGCAGTCCTAAACTGTAGGGTGACAATGGCTTGACTCTTGCCAGTCTCAGGTGACCCAGATCTTGTTGGTTTCCTCGTCTTCGCTCAGATCTCTGTAAGTGGTTTCTTCATTAGGGTCTCTGAGTTGAACTCTGTTTCCTACCAGACCCTGCTAACCCACAGAATTACTCCGGCAATCCCTTCAGGGGCTCCTCATGCTGCTGCCTAAGGGGAAAGGTCACAAGGGGGGGCCCAGCATTGGGCGTGGCCCCAAATGCCTTTGTTCCTAGGTTGGAACTTTGAATCCCTGGCTGGACTCAGTGGAACCAGATACGGACCAGGCACCTGTGCACATCAGATGCCTAAGGCTCCCAGGAATGTACATTCTACATAATAGCAAAACAGTGGAAACAATACAGATGCCTGATGGTAGCTGGTTAAGTAGGCGGGGCTTAAGGAAAGAGTCAGCCTCCGTAGCGGCTCCCAATGGTCCTCCTTCCTGATATCCACGTCCTCCCACACTAAATAGGGATGGCTTGCGTGACAATGAGAACAGCACCCAAGTGACAGCGTGTGACCTCGGAGGCTAGGGCATAGAAAAGACACAGTTTCTGCCTGGCTTTCTCCCTCGCTGGGACCATTCCTCCGGGGAACCCAGCCACTGTGGATGCTTGAGGGTGTCGACGCTCAAGCAGGCCAGTGGGACAGCCACATGGAAAGTGGCCACTTTCCAGCTATGTGCATTAACCACCTTGGATGGAACTAGGTCCCCCAGTTCTGGTCCAGCCTACAGAAGAATGCGGCCCAAGTCCACTGCCACCCACGCAGAGGCCCCAAACCGAAACTGCCCAAGTAAGCTACTCTCAAACTCCTGACCCACAGAAATTGTGAGAAATAATGATTAGTGTGGTTTTAAGCCACTAAGTTTTAGGACAATTTGATATAGCAATAGATAACATGTTGAATTATATACTTGAAACTTAATGGATTTTGTTGATCAATGTCACCCCCAAATTTTTAACAATAAAAAAAAAAGATAACATGGAAATGACAACATCATACAGTAGGTAAAAATCTTATTTTGAAATATTTAGTAAAGTAAAAAATGTTCAGAATCTGTTAAGTGAAAAGAACAAGATATAAGATGTGATCCCATATTTTAAACAATGTGTATTTCTATATATTCATCAAAAAGGACTGGAAGAATATAAATTTAAATGTTTACGATGATTATCTTTGGGTAGAGGAATTAAAGTCCTTCTAATCTTCTTTAAGTCTTCCTGTGTTTCCCAAAATGATCGCTTTTTATAATCTGGAAAAAAATGTACTTAAAAAAATAACTTCTCTGGTATATTTTAAAAAATGGAAATTTATTTCATATAAAATGAAAATGTTCGGCTTCAGCTCTCAAGAGGACCCTGTTGACTGACATCAGGACAGCGTGAAGACGTCTCTCTTGCAGGTTGCCCTTGACACTACCTGATCTCATTTTGCTTCCTGCTGTGGGTCTAGCCTGGCTGTGGCTTGACAACTGGCCAGGCCAGCCCATGGTGTCCTTGAAAGAATCAAGGAAGTTGGGATGCGAAAGGAATCTCCGGGAGGCTCTTCTTGAATACTTCCCGTGATGGGGAGCTCACCACCATGTGAGACAGCCCATCCATCAGCAGGCAACTCTCATTGTTAGAAACATCTAGGGAAGAATGAATGGGTTCCTCTTACTTCTTTAGCAAACAAAGAATGAATGGCTGGTCTGCCAGCTCTATGACAGTAGGCACTTTGCTTTGGTCCTTGATCCTTTGCACCTACTGAACTACCCAACACACAGAACGTCCTCAAGAAATAGTTGTTAAATACATAAGTGAATGGGTGAACGGATAAGTAGTATTTGCCAGGCACTCAAGGCTCTGGGGATTCAGTGTTGAGTGGACACACCCAACCCTGGCCTTCACTGAGCTCAGAGTTTGGCAGGGGAGATGGGCATTACAGAAATCATTATTACCACCATGATGCGTGCAATGAAGGAGAAATTCAAGGGGCCGTGAGGCATCTAGAAGGTCAGGGAAAACGTCTCTGAGTAAGTGATAGTTAAGACAAGGTCTAAAGAAAAAGTAGGAGATGGACAAGAAAAGAGGGAGTTGGGGGGCAGAGCGTCACGGCCAGAGAACGGCACTGGTGGAAGTCATCAGAAGCTTGGCACAGCGGAGAAGCAGAAGAATGACAGTGGGGAGGAGCCCAGAAGGAAGGGTGGTGAGGAGATGGGTGCAGTGAGCCACCCGGACCACTGAGAAGCCTGATACGAAGGAGTGTGGAAGCTTCTCCCCACAATCAGGTAAGAAGCGTGCAGTGCAAGCCGTTACCTGGGTCCTTCCTCCAGGAAGCGGCTGGCAGAGCTGGCGGCATGCTGAACAAAAGACTCAGAAAACAGACCAAAGAGGAAATGACAGGGGCAGGGTGCTGGAGAATATGGCCCCCACCATGAAGGCCCTTACAGAACCAGGTCTGCTGACATCGCCACGACGACCGGCTTGACACGGCAGGCTGGCAGAGCCGGTGAGGGTGAGGAAGCCCGGAGGTTGACGGCGGCCTGCGGGAAGCCTCGCCAATTCGTGGGTAGGGAGGTGCTCGCCCCTTTAGGATAAAGAACTGTGCTCTATAAACTCATCTGCTTTGCTGCTGCTATTTTTTTTTCTCATTTGGGATTTGTTTATCCTTTCATTTCCCAGTTTAATTTCCTTTTAATAAAGCCCTAATCTTGTCTTGGCTCACCTAAGGGGAAAAGGGGATCAGTCCACAGCGAAGCTGGGAGAAGGGTGGAGAGGAGGGTTGGGGGTCCTTGGAGGCCAGCCCGGTGTGGGGAAAGCACGGCTTTTAGGGACACACCTCTGGACTTCAGGCAGACAGACAGCAAACTCAGGAGGGGCCAAAATAAAGACAACTGAGGTGCCTACGGCCACCTGTGGGTCACGCCTCCCCTAACTCAGGCCCAGCTTCCAACACAAATATCTCTTCCAAAGCAGAGGGGGAGGCCTGAGCTCCAGAGCTCCAGTCCTGGCCTGGCCCGCTGGCTCTGCACTGGGCAACAGAGCCTTTAACCTCTCTGAGCCTCAGTTTCTCCCCTGTAGGATAAGGATGATAATCACTGTACACCTCAGAGGGTTCCTGCAAGTCCCTGGCACAGAGTGAGCGCGCCCATACCACAGGAACTATGATTATTCATTTAAAAGGCTGATAAGCCCTACTTCAGTGGATCTGTCCTTGATATTCCTGCAGATAAGCCAGGAGCCAGCTCCAGCATCCAGGCCAATCTCTGCAACAGCTCCCCTAGCTCTGACCTCTGATCCTCTCCCAGACCCAGATGCCTAGGGCCGGGCCTCAACCCTACTTCCAAGAAACAGCTCTGAGCTGGGGGTCCCATGTTCTTTCTCCACCTACACTGACCAGTCCTGATGCCTCACTGAGACAGAACCCCCGTCAAGAGTTTGCAAGCCAAGGTCACGCTGCTTGCTGCCAATGGCAGGGTCAGGACTCAAACCCAGACTCTAAGCCCAAGGCCTTTTCCTCTGTTCCCTGGTGCTGCTCCCACGTCCTTTAAAACACAAAACAGGAAAACTCCTCAGGAAGGAGGGCAGACTGGCTTGTCAGGATGCCAGGCGGTGTTACGCCAACCGCAGGGAGCACAGGTGTGTCTTTTTGGCGGGCGCACAAAGCCACTCTGCCTTTGAAGGGAGAAGATTGGCCACATGTTAGACACTGGAAGCAGAAGATACAATCTGGTCTTGGCGAAGGATGGAACTAAGGAGAAACCACTTAAGAGGTGGCCAGGGAAAGACATCAGCGGGAGGGTGGTATCTGGGGAGGCCGTTGCACGTAATTTTAAGGGGTGGAGAGTCTAAAGGCAATCTGAGAGGAAACGCCGCGGCAGGAGCCCCGCCCAGCTGCGGGAAAGGTGGGCAAGAATTCTGAGATGTCTGGAAACTTCCTTGGACAGACACGGAGGAGTATCTACTCTTGCGTGCGGGAACGTATTGGGTGGAGGCTGCAGGACGCATTCCCAGCAGCCGCTAGTGGCAGTAAGGACTGTGATGCGCTAGCAGAAGCCTCAGTTACTCAAGAGGAAGTGGTCCTTCATCCCATGAGTCATTCCAAATGATGCCAGACAGCTCCCTGCAGAAATTCTCCAAGAAAACCAGCCGCCACTAGCAGATAGCAAAGTTGAGGACATTAATGGGGCCGTTTCCTTGCTAACAGCCCCCCCTAAATTCCCAGGGAAATAAGGAAACTCAAATTGCCTCCTTTTGGTACCAGAAAAATAATGTATAACTGATTATGAGATGACAGCCGAGATGTTGTTCTCTCCGCGCCCTGAGTAGAAACAGCGAAGTCTTTGGCTTTGTTGGGAGCCAGTCCAAAAACACATTCAAGGGCTTGGGCCAGACTCTTGGACAACAGACATTTCCATCCCTGATCTAGAAGGAGCTATTCCAGACAAGAGAATTTTCCAAATAAGAAAGAGCTCTCCAAGTGCCAAACAAAAAGAAATGAGACTTTTTTTGTGCATAGGAATAGAAATTCTCTGAATGTTCTCTAAACTCTCCACCAGGAGTCCCCTGAACATGCTAGGGTTCTTTAAAGGAGCACATTGAAGACGATCTAAGTTGTTACCGATGCTCCCGCACCAGCAGTGCGCAATGCGGTGGCAGGTAAGTCATACTGTGTACAGCAGGAAAAGTACGAGACTGAGGTATGAAAATTATGGTGGCTACCCGAGTGTGCTATTAACCCGACATAAGCCTCTGAGCTCTTGCTTCCTTACTTATAAAATGGGTGGCGAAAAAACAACAACAACAACAAAATAAAATAAAATGGGTGGTGAAAAGCAACAACAACCCAACAGGACTTTTTTGGAGAAGAATACAATGAGATGTACTGACACCTGGCATTGGTGTGGGAGTTTATTCCTTAAGATACCTTTGAATGTAAGGAGTTGTTGAGAATGAACTTTAAAACTCCAGCAATCTTTATTTGATTGCATATCCAGTTGCATAATTTCTCAATTTCAACAGAAAGTTGTTGTATTCTTTTAATTATCAAAGTAATAATTGTTCACTCTAACAATTCTAAATATCACAAATAATTTTAAAAGGCAAAGATCACCGGTATTCCAAAACCACCCAGATGCAGGCTCGAGATTTTGTTAGGCATCTTCCCAGACTTTTTAAGAAAGGTATGGACAGTCTCTGTCTTCACGACAATAGAATAATTCTATTGCACTTGCTTTGTAATAGTTTCTCGTCTACAAGGTCTCATGAACGTTTTCTCCTATTAAGAGTCATAGCTCCGTACTGCCGTTCTAAAGGCTGCACAGGATTCCACACAGTATGGACATAACATTCTTTTTTTAACTGATCTCTGCTGAAGGACATTCTGATGATTTCTGACTTTTCACTACTGTGAACAACACTGAGATGAACATCTATGTCCCTGCAAACTTTCCCAAATGAGTTTCTCAGTCGTGGCACTGACGAAATACAGGACGAGATAACTCCCTGTGGTGGGGACTGTCTTGTGCATTGTGGGATGTTGAGGAGCATCCTGGCCTCTACCCACAAGATGCCAGGAGTAGCTCCCCAGTAGTGACAATCACATTTCATTGTGGTACCTATTGTGCTAAAAAAAAAAAAAAAAAAAAAGTTCTCTAGAGGTCGAGCACCCCAGCCAGCACTGAGGGGCATCAACCTCCTTTCCATTTCTCAAATAGGACGGTGAGTAGGGTCAGCCTAATGCTGTTTTTTATTGTTGTTGTTGTTTTGTTTTGTTTTACTTAAATCAATATATATATTTTTAAACCAGTCTTTAGTTTACAGAAAAACTGAGTGGAAAGTACAGAGAGTTTTGATTCACCCACTTAGCCCTCACGCCCAGTTTCCCGTTATTAACATCTTTCATCGGTATGGTACATTTGTTACGGCTGATGAGCCACTATTCATACATTATTATTAACTAACCTCTATAGTTTACATTGTGATTCACTCTTGGTGTAACGATATGTGTTCATCATTACTGCTCTAAAGGTCCTGTGCTCCACCTATTCATCCCTCCCTAACCCCCAGTTCCTGGCAACCACTGATCATTTTACTGCCTCCGCTGTTTGGCCTCTGTCATACAGTCGGAATCATACATTATGTAGACTTAGTAATACGCATTGAAGTTTCCTTCATGTCTTTTCATGGTTCGACAGCTCATTTCTTTTTAGTGCTAAATAATATTCCATTGTATGGAAGTGCCAGTTTCTTCATCCATGTGTCTAGTGAAAGACATCTTAGTTTTGGTAATTATGAATAAAGCGTCCATAACCATCCATGTGCAAGCCATGTATGAGCAAAAGTTTTCAGCTCATTTGGGGCCTAGGAGAGCAATCACCGAATTGTACGACAAGAGTGTTTAGCTTTGTAAGAAACTGTCAAACTGTCTTCCAAAGTGGCTGCACATTTTATACCCACCAATGAAAAACGACAGTTCCATTGCTCCACATCCTCGCCAGCATTTGGTGTTGTCAGTGTTTTGGCTTTTAACCATCCTGAGAGGTGTAGGCATAATTGTTTTAATTTGCAATTCCCTATTGACATGATGGTGAGCATCTTTTCACATGCTTATTTGCTATCTACATATAATATATTCTTTGGCGAAGTGTCTGCTAAGGTCTTTAGCTCATTTTAAATTGGATTGTATTCTTCTTGTTGGATTTTAAGAGTTCTCTGTAGATTTTGGATATCAGTCCTTTATCAGATGTGTTTTTGCAAATATTTTTTCCCAATCTGTGGCTCTTCTTTTCATTCTCTTAACAACGCCTTCTGAACAGTAGAAATTTTAATTTTAAAATTTTAATGACGTCCAACTTATCAATTTTTTTTTCTTTCATGAATCATGCTTTTGGTGTCCTATCTAAAAAGTTATCACCAAAACCAAGGTCACCTAGAATTTCTCCAATGTTACCTTCTAAGAGTCATCTTTTATAACTTTGCATTTGACATTTAGGTCAATGTTTCATTTTTGAGATAATTTTTGTAAAAGGCATAAGGTCTGTGTCTAAATTCGTTGTTTAGCTTCCCCTTCTAAGAAAATAGTGAGGCTGAGCATCTTCATCTTTTAACTGACATTTGTATTCTCTCCTGAATTAAGTAGGTGTGTCCTCTGCCCAATTTATTTTGTCAACTAAAAATTGATTTTTTTTTTACCAATTTATTGAGGTATAATGTACATGCAATAAATTTTACCCACTTGAAGGACACAGCCTGATGAGTTTTCATTAAATGTATATTACATTCATAACTGCAACTACCAACACATCCGAGTTTTAAAATCCTTCCGTGCCTCCACTCTGAAAGCTCCCTCTGACCCCTTACAGTCAATCACTGTTTGTAATCTTTTGAGTCTGGCTCCCTTCGCTTAGCATACTGCTGTTGAGATTCATTCTGACTGTGGCATGTATCAGTGGTCGATACTTCTTCATTTCTGAGTAGTACTCTATCGTATGGGCAGACCACCTCTGATGCATCCAGTCACCAGTGGGTGGACATTTGGGTTGTGCCCAGTTTAGAGCCTTTATGAATAAAGCTATGAGCATTCATGAACAAAGTGTGCTGTGATGAGCTGTTTTAAAATATTTTGACATATGAATCTCCCACCTGTAATATACAAGTATATCCTATTAGAGTCCAGACAGTGTCAACTGATTCCCCAAATGGTACTATGAAATATGGGACTCCAGACATGTATTTCAAAGCCCATTAATCAGAAGTTTCTGCCGCAGGTCCTGTTGACTCTAGGTGGCATAAAATTCTAACAAAGGCCATGGGAGGCCAGAGGTAATTCTGGGATCCCCCCAGGCCCCGAAAGTTGCCAAGCCGAGATGCATTCGGAGTAACGAGACCAGGAAATGCACTTTCCACTGACATTTTCAAGCCTTCCAATCCCAAACTGACATTTCTAGAAAAGACATTCTCAGCTGGAGTGCCAGCAGGAAAGGCATGCGCTCAGCTCTTTGGATCGGAGCCTGCCGCTGGTATTTGGGATCCGTTCAACGCAAAGCCACTGCTCTTTGAAGACTGCTGGTACCTTTCTAGTTTAAGGATGGGGAGAAGGCGGAGCTGAAAACCAAAGAAACTAAAGTTACGGCCAACAAAAGGAACCGTAGGAGCTGGACCCATCTGGATATAGAAACTCTTTCCTCATGTATTCACTGGAGACTTCCCGAAGTGACACAGGAAGAGGAACTGGAATAAAAAAAGTGTCCCAGGATGCTTCCTTTTCAAAATGAGCAGGCCAACAGCAGGGGAGACATGTAAGCTTGTTTTCTGTTACTGCAACCCCAACTTTGTACCGTGTTCCACACCAGCCTAACCCCGAAACCCAAGCATTCCTTTATCACAATAGCGGTAGGGACTGACAATTCAAGCAACAGTTGGGTGCTGACCACCTTCCTCTGTCCCATCTTTGTTAGGAAGGACGGTAATTCAGGTGGGGACATATGGTGGACCCCCCCTCCCTACTGACTGCTAACATCATCATTTTACAGATGAAGAACTGAGGCGCAGAGAGGTTAAGGGACTCACCCAAGGTCACAGAGCTGGTACGTGGCAGAACCAAGATTTACGCCCAGGCTCTTAAAACATTATACGGTGCCACTAAATAAATCAACAGCACCAAAACCAAGTGTCAAAGAAGGAAAGAAGGTGGCCATGAAAGGGACCATAAAGATGGAGGTACTGGAAGATGCCTAAAGGGCCAAGGACCTTTAGAGGAGCTGGCAGGGAGAGCGCCGAGAACCCACGTCCGGAATTTTGCAAAGGGCTGAGACCCGAATCAGTTTCCTGGTTCAGCCTTCCCTGTCCAGGCCTCCACTCTCCTTCCCTGTAAAGCAAACGTAGCCTGTGATGGTTCTTTGAGCCAGAGAGTCACTCAGTCTGGCCAAAGTAGAAGGTGGTAGGATTGAGTGCAGAAGTGGGACAGATCCCCGAGAACACCGGACAACAGAAATGAGGAATCTGGATTCGGACTCCACCACTGCCCTACTCTACGACCCTGGATCTGCTGCCAAGCTCCCCTAGACCCCGGCAACCACCTCTGTCAAATGGGGATGATCGTGGTGCCAATCCATCGCAGAACCTCCTGTAAAGCTCTTAGCATGGGATACGCAATAAGCATTAGCTACATCATCACCATCATCATCATCACCATCATCATCATCATCATCATCACCATCATCATCACCATCGTCATCATCAAACTGTACTTGATCCGGCCTGTCCTGCCTGGAATGAAAACCACACGGGGCCGGATGAGAACGACGCTCATTGCGTGGGGGCGGGGGGGGGGGGGGGGGCTGTGTCACGTGCTGGCCTGGGAGCGAGCTGCTGGACAGAGATGACTTACTTGATCAGCAGCAGCTGTTTCTCTGCTGAGGGATTACCAAGCCACCCTCCCACCACCACCACCCCAAACACACATACACACATTTGCAACCAGTGGGCTCCCTAATCCACTTCTTCAGACGAGACCAGCACTAATGCGCGCCTCCCCACCAGGAGCGCGCCACGGGGATCCACGAGCCTCCGCGAGCTGAGCTCTGCAGCAGCAGATGCGGCCGGAGATGCGTCCTACGGCTTGGTCGGCCCAGCAAACGTCTGGACGCCGCGGGGCCATCGACGCAGGCGTTGTTTGTCTAGTTCAAAGACATTATGCAGCGGAATTGGATTTGCCAGGTGTTCGTGCTGCTGTTTGCCTCCCGCACTCTCTTCCCGATCCCCCTGTGATAAGATGATTGCTTGTAAGACAACTGGCAATTATGGTTCTTTTAAGAGTCTGGGCATATATTAAAGGATGAGACGCCGTGGACACGTGCCACTAGGTGGCCAGGTAGCACTTGCAATGGAAGGGGCCTTTAAATGAACATTTAAGTGGGAAAAAATGTCCTTTTTATTCCTGAAAATGTGGTGATTCTGACTCTCCCCTCTCTGCATGGTCTTTCAGAGGCTTTCGCTATATACAAAGCACAGACACAGACATGGTAGGGATCAGGAAAGGCTGTGTTGAGACCCTCCATGCGTTACCCTAGGCTCACACCTGGACGTCAGGTATCCCCCAATGAGAGGCTTTGGTGACCAGTGAAATTTCTAAGTGGGGTGGAGTTGGGTCTAGAGGCAGGGCAAGTCTTCACTTCCATTCTTGTTCCAGAAAAGAAAGGCCTTCACACCTTCCTTCACACCCACGTGCCACGTGCCCTTCCTGCTCTCCCGCACTCCACCCCAGGCCAGGGACAGCAGCCCAGGGACGGTGAAAGCTGCCTTATGTTTTGCAACCCAGGAGCCTCGCTTTAGTCCCTGCCCTGCTCCCTCCCTCCCTCCTTCCTTCCCTCACTTTATGAATGAATGACTAAATAAATGAGTGGTCCAAAGAACAACCCACGAGATAAAGGGAGCACGTGCATCTTGTTGAGGACTGCAGACGATCTGTTTTTCAGCTAAGGGTGTGGGGGTTCTTAGGAGGTCAATGCCTCATCTAGACAAATCAGCAGGAAGCAGCCAGGCCTGGAATCAAAACCAGGGTGGTGAAATAAACAGTGCCCAACCGATCTCAAAGCACAGGGAACATCCTTCTTGATAAGTGAATACATTGCCTCAGGGCAAGTAAAAGGTCTTGTCACAATCACCCAGCTAATATACAGAACATAAAATAAAAATGATCCGAGAAGTTATAAGAGTGAAAAACACACAGAAGCCGAAGAGGGGGGATTCACAAGGAGAGGTCTGGAAAATAGGGTGAGATTTGTGGGGCGCAGGGCAGATGGCAGAGGATGAGCACCCTCCAGTCCCCAGAGGAGACCCCGGGTTCTGGGAGACCTATGGCTGTGGCAACTCCTCTTCCCTCTCACAGGCTGTAATCTGGTCTTCAGAAGCTGGCTCCACATGACAGTATCTAGATTCCAAAGGAAGACCCTGTCATCTCGGAGAGCCTACGTGATCAAACAGCGGCTATCAGATCACTTCCTGAGAGCCTACTGTGCGCCTACTATGGCCAGAAATCCATGGTATTTGGCTGCACCATGGAGAGTGTAGCCAATGAGATCGATATGGCTCTGTCCTCCCAAAACTTTCAAGCCAGAGGGAGGCCGTGTTAATAAGCTAATTACTGAGTCATTATTTCCCGTCACACTCTCAGTGGATTTGAATAGCACTCTCCATGAGGACAAGGATTGGTACCTGCTTTGTTCACTGATGGGTCAGATGTGCCTGTAACAGAGCCGGATGCAGAGTAGGCGCTCAGTAAATATTTGTGGGATGAATAAAAGAAAAGCAAAGGGCATGGTGATAGCATAGGATGAGGGAACCTAAGCTAGTTGGGGGAACCAGAGAAAGCTTTCTTGAGGACGCCCCGTTATGTGGAGCTGAGACTGAAGCATGTGACAGGCAGAGGGAACGGCCAGGTGAGGGGTGCCAGGAGGACCCCCCCCCCCCGGGTTGTGGCGAAAGGCAGGCAGGACCCCGACTGTGCAGACCACATTCAGGGATGCCTTTCGAAGCCTGAAGCCCCGCCCACACCCCCCCCCCGCAAAAAAAAAAAAAGCGCACAGAGGAGGGAGAGGAAAACGCGAAGCTCCTTCACTCTTCTCCCCACTTCTAACACCACGAAGTACTTAAAAATCATTTTGATTTACATGTGTGCCTTCTTCTAACTGCTTAATAGAAGACAGAGAAGAAATCATGAGTTATTGCCTCAAATGGGATGTTTGTCAGGCGAAGAGTTATGAGCCGTGATTCACTGGGCTTGCTCCAGCCAACTTCGGAGCAACTAAATAAGCATTTAGAAAGACGGCAACAACATAAAACCAAAGGCAGTCCCCTCCTCCTGGCTTCCTGGCAAAGTCCGTACTTTCAGAAGCGTATTACGCACTTATTCCCGGTCACCCTTCCCGCCTAGAGGCACAATGTGAAGACGGAGGGATGGCCTCAGCCTGACAAAGTGGATGATGAAGAAAAGAGCATCCCAGGACTCCACAGAACCACAGTTTTCAACATCACCCTCCCCTCCCGCCCTCACTGGGGGGACCCTGGCCACAGCCTGCCTGCACTTCCTGGCTTGGGGCAGGGGCTGGGGGTGGGGGGGCCGCCCCTTTACATGGACAATTGCTTCATCGTTCTGGGAAGCTGGTGGGTGTTTGTGGTCTCCCCCAGAGAGGAGCAAGAAAGAGTGGGTGCTGTTGGCAGAGCACTGTCACCAGCTCGGGGATGACTAAGGGACCCAGAGTCATTTCAAATACGAGTCCAACAAACCAGTGTCATCTGAGCAAACAGATGGGCTAGGACTAGGGGACCAAATGACATGGGGGTCGTTTCCAGAGCACTCGGAAACAGTTACACGGGCGGTTCCAAAGGTTCTCCTCCTCCCCGCTCCAAATCAACCCCAGCAACTTGTTCATTTCTGAAATTCTGCAATTAGAAAATCTTTTCTTTGATGTGAATTTCTAAAACCCCTAACACCTAATGGTAAACTCTTGAAAGTCCAGATGCCCTCTCTCAAATCTAGCACTTCCTCTCACCTGCTTCAGCTCCACTTCCTTTGACCTGAGCGGGTTGTAAGCATCTCTTTGGAGCAACTTCGGGGCAGGGACTTGGTGGTTTTGAATTCTAGCCTTCCACACTGAGCACACAGTAGAACCTATCAAATAAACAGAAGTCCTTCTCCATAACTTTGCCCATGCTGTGCCCCCTTCCTGAAAATCATCTCCTTCCCCTCTCCTACACAATCAACCCCCATTCTCTCTGCCCATCATTTGAAATGCACACCAAGTTCCTAGAGCAGAAGAAAGAACCCTGATCTGGAACCCAGGACATGGTCCCAGACAGTATTTGCCTCCCACATCTCTCACCGTGGGTACCTCCAGGATCGGCTTTTGCCCGTAACCTGATGTGTGATGTAGTGATCTGTGCCTTCCTCGGTCTTTCCTTGGTTCCTCGAGGGAAGGCTTGGTGCCTTAATTCGTTTAGAATCCATCCAGAGTAGCGGTCCCCAACCTTTTTGGCACCAGGGACCGGTGCTCCTATGAGAATCTAATACCTGATGATCTGAGGTGGAGCTGAGGCAGTGATGCTAGTGCTGGGGAGTGGCTGCAAATTCAGACGAAGCTTCCCTTGCTTGCCCACCACTCACCTCCTGCTGTGCAGCCTAGTTCCTAACAGGCTGCACAAGTCCCTGGCCCGGAGATTGGGGATCCCTGATCTAGAGCAAAAAGCAAGGCAAGAATTCACATGCAAATGACTTAAGGGGTGCTCCCAGGAAAAGAGGGAGGGCAGGCAGTTGCCTGCTTCATAGGTGTGCAACCTGTGAAGTCACACAGGGCCCACCAGTCAGGAGGGTCTCATGCTCTGCTATCACCATCACGAGAGTCTTATTTCTTAATAACACTTTAACAAGGGGTTCTGCAAATTATACAGCCGGTCCTGGGAGTAGAGTGGGGAAATGAAGAAGCCCAGCAAGGATGAAGTTTCAGGCTTTAATGCCAGCTTTAAACCTGATCCCATGGGGAGCTCTGAAGCATGACTTTATTCCTGGTTCGTTCCTACTTGAGGTGAGGGAGCCAGGCGAAGGGCTGCCTAGAAAGTGGTAAATTCCTAGGTTCTTGCCTGTCTCTGTGCATGGCAGGACGTAACTCCCGTGGCCCAAATGCAGCCTCCGAAGCAAATTGCAGGAACTGCCAGCAGATGCCAAGCACACAGAAGCTGGCAGATGGGTGCCCAGAAACCACAAGGGGACCTAAATGTGTCCTGGCAGAATACCAATGGTGTCCGCTACCATCATCAATAAAATTGCTTGACTCAAATTATTAGATGTAAACTATGAGACCTCAAGAAGGGCAAATGGCTTTGCCCTCGGTGACCCCACCGAAAGGGATTTCAATGACGCGATCCATCCTGAAGACAGAAGCTGTTGCATGATCTTCCTCTCCTGCCGGCTGGTTCTCTCAAAGCTGTGCCACCGTGAGCTTGCTTCATTGACTCACCTTGCTGCGTCTTCCCACCTTTAGTTAGGAGCATCCCAGACAGAACAAACAAATCGATGCTTAACACTTCCCAGCAAAGTGCACGCATCACGTGGCGAATTTCCAGACAGGACTTCCAGCAACACTGCACCAACACTGGCTCATCTAAGCATGGATCTCACCGGGGTAGACCAGGAACCCTTGTGTTTTTAAACTGAACCAACGGGGATCCTGTTTCGGGAGAAAGCCTTTTCTTCTTCAGGTCAGACCTCAATTTGGGGTGCAGCTGCTTAAAAAAAAATTGCCCAAATATCCAGTTATATGCATTTCTTCATATGCAGAATGTCCCTCTTGATTCATCTTCCTGACACAGGGATTTCTTTTCTTTTCTTTTCTTTTCTTTTTTTTTTTTTTGAACAGATGAGAGCATTACTCTCTGCCTTGAGAGGTTTCAATGAAAGGAACTAAAATGGCGGCACATGGACTCACTGATATCCAATTGGCTTTAGTAGCTCGATACAGCTTTCCATCCGCCTCGCCCCTCACGCTGTGGAGTGGGAGCTGTCAGCTTCCCTTTTAGAATGGCCAATTTGCCAAGCTCGTTGATATTCTCCTGTCTCTTCTTTCCCCTTCAGCGTGGTTTCTCCGATTCATTTTCCAGCCAGTTGGTGGATTATATTTCTAAGCTTGGATCCCACAGGCTCGGTTGGGATTTTCATCTTTATGGCTGTAACAGCTAACATTTGAGTACTTCCCACCTGCCAGCAATGGTTTTAAGCATTTAACAGCGATGAACTCATTTAATCTTCACAACAAACTCTATGAAGTGGGAACCGCTATTAGTCCTACTTTACAGATGAGGAAACAATGGCACAGAGAGGTTAAGTAACTTACCCAAGGCCACACAGTTATAGCAGTCAGAACCCTAAGATGGTCTCTGCGATTCCTGCCCCCTGGTGTGTACCTGCCCTATATAATCCTCTCCTCTTGAGTGTGGGCAGGGCCTGGGAATGGGATGGGACACCACTCCCATGGTTATGTTACCTTATAAGGCAAAGGCACGGGATTCTGCAGATGTAATCAAGGTGCTTAATCAGTTGACTGTGTGTCAATCAAAAGGGAAGTATCCCGGAGGGGCCATCTTAGACTCTCCTGCTGGCCTGGAAGAACAAAGCTGCTGTGATTTCAACAGCTAAGAGGGAATGAATCCTGCCAATAACCACGGGGGCTTGGAAGGGGACCCGAGCCTCACAGGAGACCAGAGCCCTGGCTGACACCCAGACTGCAGCCTGTGACCTTGAGCAGAGGACCCAGCTCGGGCTGCCCAGGCTGCTGAACCACAGAAACGGAGGGGTAATAAATGTATGTTGTTGTAAACTGCTAGGTTTGTGGTAATTTGTCACACAGCAGTGGAAACGGAGACAGGTTCGTACGAGGCCAGACCAGGGCATGGACCCCGCAGCCTGACTCTAGAGCTCTCACCCTTAGCCGCCTTCCTATTCCTCACCCTAGATCTGGGATCTGAGATGGACGGAGAAGGGGGTAGAGTAGAACGGTCAGAAGACTCGGCTCTTTGGAAGCTCGGGGTACCCCATTCTCACCCCATCTACCCAGCAGGCTCCGTGTTTCAGGAACGACATTAGGCATAAAGCAAGCACGAAGGCAGCCACCGTGGACCTCAGCATCCAATGGGGAAGAAAGCACTAAACGAATAACAACAAAAAAAAAATAATATAATTACAATGGGTGAAGGGCTATGAAGGAGAAGTAAAGGTGCTAAGGAAACATGTCGCAGGTCCTGGGGAACCCTTGGCCTGTGGCTGAGCAGGAGTCAACCAAGTAGAGGTGGGAGAGAATGTGCAAAGGCAGGAATAGCATGTACAAAGGTCCGGTGGCAGGAAAAAAGCCAGTGCAGCAGAGAAACCGGTCCTGCCTGGCCGGGAGGGAAGGAGGGGCCTGAGATGAGACAGAGGAGCGAGGGAGGGTCCAGCTCAGCTGAAATGATGCTGCTCATGACAGCTGATGCTAACCCTCTCCCGATGGAAGAATCCAATACCAAATCATTGGACGATGAAAGCCCATTTCGCCGAGCCTCAGCGGCCCAAACTCAAAATGACTGCTTTCTGAGAAAGAAACTGGACATGCTTCCGAACTCAGCACAGTTTTATAGGCTCACGTTGTCACCCTGGAAGCTGAAAATAGAAATCTATTGCCTTTGGTTGTTTCTTGAACATAAAAAACTAAACCCTAAAGAGATGGTCTGAACATGTGTGGTCAGTGGGCTCTGTGAGTCAGGGCCACCCGTCGGCACATGTCAGGCTGGAGAGAGGCCCTAAAGGAAACACGGGGAGAATGAGACCTTTGGGATTAAGCAGGAGAACACAGGCTCCTGTCTCGGACCTCAGACTTAATGGCAGATGCTGGGGCCCTGACACATACCCCTCGAGCCCTCTGAGTCATGGAAAGGGAGTAGTAGCATGTGTCCAGGGGCTCTTAAGAGTCTCGGCAGTGTCCCAGGCAGCAGTGAAGGCGGTAAGGGCATGAGAAGGGTGACCTCCCGCTGTGAGTACTGGCCGGCTGTGTGACCTAAGACAAGTGATTAACCTCTCCGAGTCTTGGCATCCTCAGCATCTGTCAAATAGAGGTTTCTACCTTATAGCATCGTGAACACTGGAATAACGTGTGCAAAGCACCAGAATAGTGCCTGGTGCGAAGTAAAAAGGTGTGTAAGGGATGCTAAAAACAACTACGACTACCGCTCCTACCACCGCCAGCACCATCATCGTCACCATCATCCCCTCACCAAGGACAGAATCGACTTTATGCTGGGAAGACGTTTGGCAATACGCCTTAATCCTCCATAATCCCAAGTTGCAGGTGAAGATACATTAAATACCCAGGAAGGAGAGAATAAGACGCCCTTCCCCAATACTTGGAGTGCTCCGTGCCTGTTGGCAGAGAATTCCTCAAGTCCCAAGACTAAGGAACATTCTGTGATTTTGTCCACCTCCCCGGACTCTGAACCTGGCTCACTAAATCATCTATTGACTGCAGTCTGGCTCCCTGATAGGTCTGACTCCAGACAAAGAATGCGCTGATCTGCTGCTGCTGAGAACATTCCAGTCCCCTAGCAGTTACAGTTTGATTTAAGTTAAAAAATAGGCATCTTGTTTACTTTTTTAATCACATGGAAAATCAGCCCATTCCTTGGGGAGTGTCCTAGGAAATGCTGCATTTGCATCCACAAATATATTTTTGACCAGTCTTTGGGGCTGCCCAAGCCAGAAATGGCAATTAAGAAAAACATAAAGCATTTGTATATGCTTCCCAACGGTACAGAAATCTTTCACATGCATTATTTCACTCGCTCTGCCCCAATCCTATAAAGTATTACACTTCTTCTTGTTTCTCAGGGGTTTCGGTGAATGCTGCTTTCAAGGTTAACATGAATAGACAAAAGTTCTGGTCTTTTAAAAAGAAGTTGTTGGTGACATAATTGTAAGAGGGAGTGTTGATTAGAATGAATTGTATAGAAGGTTTTATGAAGTTTTTTTTAAAAGCTTTTATTATTAAATAACTATAAAACCTCACCAAAATAGCTCAAACTAACTTGGGAGAAGGCCAGTCATAATTAGTGGAAAACCTGAAATGCAGAATATTTTTTTAAATGCACTTTTAATACTAGTAAAAAGAACCCACGGCTGACAAAGTGCCTGTGTCTCTCAGAAATACACAAGACACGGTGAATTATGCTGGTGTCCCTTAAGGCGAGGGGAAACAGCCCTACTGTGTGAGCTTGGAGAAGCCACATGCGCACACTGGGCCTCAATTTCCTCATCTAGAAAAAAAAAAAAAAAACAAGCCACCAAGGGAAAGGTCAGTGTCATCTCTAAGTACCTCCGGCTCTGTAAGATTCGTCTTTTCTAATTATGTTCTCACTACCCATTTGCTTCACAAGTTCCTTCTTCTTGGCGAACTTGGAAGAAATGTTACATATTCTAAATTAGCAGGTTTTACATTAATGAGCTTTTACTGTCTTCCAGGCAGATTTGGAGATGAAAAGGATAGAAAAAGAAATGAGATGGAGAAGCGCCCACGTAGGTTCACACGGTTGACTTCTACTCCCAAGGCATCTGTTTCATGGAAGCCTTTGCAGAGATAGTTCAGGTTTTGGGGGTTTTTTGGTTTTGTTTTGTTTTTTGTTTTGCTTTTTATTAGGAAAAAAAAATTGCATTCCTGAGTTGCCTATGTGACTAACAGTGGCGAGTAGAAGGGTGCCCTGCGGGGGCTTGGAAGAGCACAAAGTCAAGGCTCCCCACAGGAATGACGCAGGTTGTGGAAGTCCATCCAAGTTCCCAGAACACGGGGGCATCGGCGAGTTCTCATCCCAGCGAAAAGTGATTCCAGTGATGTCAAAGGTTTTGTGTAGCAGCAGCTTAGTGACAAGGTTGGGTCCGGCCGCTAACCACGAAGTTATTATTTGGATACTTTTCTTTGAAAGTTTCAGCCTGCACCAGTACTATATAGATGGAGCCATGTCCTTCCCAAATACAGATGTTGTGCCCCAACCCAGCACCCCACGACTCTATTTGGAGACAGGACCTTTGAGGAAGTAATTAAGGCTAAATGAGGTCATAGGGGCGGGGCCCTAATGTGATAGGACTTGGTGTCCTTAGAAGAAGCGGAAGAGACACCAGATCCCGCTCTCCCTCTCCTTTCCCCAACCCCTCCCTCTCCACGCACACAGAGAAGAGGTCATGTGAGGCCACAGATAGAAGGCAGCTAGCTATCTATAAGCCCTGAAGGGAGGCCTCACCAGGCACCTTGACCTTGTCCAGCCTCCAGAACTTATCAAATTAATGCCTAGTGTTTAAGCCGCCCAATCTGTGGCATCTCATCATGGCAGTCCCAAGCTGACCCACACACAATAACACTACTAGCTAAATATGAGAGTCTGCTAGTACCGGGCACGACGCTGAGGGTCTGACACGCATTACTCCACTGAAGCCTCACACCAGCCATACAAGGTAGAGGTACTATTATTATCTTCGTTTTACGTGAATTATTGGCTTATGAATTTGTTCATTCATTTACTCACTTGACGAACATGGGGAAGCACCAGATCATTCATTCCTTAGGCAAACACATCCTGAGCACCAAACTTCTAACTGATTCCAAGAAGGCCTGTTGAGGGCACCAAAAGCACGGTCCAGGTGGCCTGAGACCACACACACTTAGCCTCAAAGGATCAGGGCGCCTGCCTCTTTATACGCGTGTCTTCCTTGCTGCGACCACCATGTAACACCTATTGTTTCAAACCATCTCCCTTCTTGTTCTTCACCTGCCAATTATGCATTGACCCCTTTTCAAATCTCAAAATTGAGGTTTGCACAGAATAGCTCTGACAATTCCATAGTAGCGGGGCTGAAACTAAGTGCATCTTAATGAGATTCGTAATTGCTCAGTACAAAGCTTTTATTCACCACCGTTCTGTGATTGAGCTCCGCAATTCATTTACCACCCATCTTCCCTCCAGAAAGGCTCCAGGTTTCACTCCTCCCGCCTCCCCCAGACCCCTGGTGTTTCTCTGGAGCCCCCATTCATCACAGTCATTTCGCTCATTTGCATTTTTCCGAATGGAGATCCAGCTGGGCTAAACCGAAGGCATTGTTGCTGGCTCAACCTCTCGGGCAGTGAAGGGAAGCTTTGAGAGGCTGGTGCTTCTCTCATATCCCCAAATAAAATGAACATAATTGAAATTAAACCGTCTTTTCTGGATTTTTATAATGCAACTGCAGGCAGTCGAGCTGGTTTGCCAGCACCCAACGTTTTTATACCAAGTGCTTTGCCGACCACAGGCAGCCCAGATCACAACTGTGCATCAGGGACGAAATACTAATAACCAAATCAGGCACAGCACTCTACAGTTTACACACAGCTCTCCCATTTCTTGAGGGAGGCATTGCTATCCCCATTTTTAAAGGCGAAGGGACCCGAGTCCCAGGAGCCTTCGTGATTTGCTCACAAACAGCCTTGTCGTGTGGTTAGGCTGGAACTTGAACTTGGGGCTTCTGCCTTTCAGCACTGTCTGAAGCAGAGGTCATCGGTGGCTGTTCTCCGGCAACACAGACCCAGCATCTGGACATGGGAGCTCATGTTTTAGTTCCCTATTACTGCTGTAACCAATTACCACAAAATCAGTGGCTTGAGACGACACAACTTTATTCTCTTACCGTTCTGGACATCACAGATCGGAGTCAAGGTGCTGGCAGCTCCTTCCGGAGGCTCTGAGGGAGAATCCATTTCTGTGCCTTTCCCAGCTTCTGGCCCCACCCCCACATCACCCTGAACTTCTGCTTCCATCCATCACCCCACCTCCATCACTGGCACTGACTCTGACCCTCTCATCACCCTTGTGAGTATCCTGGACCTTCCGGATAATCTGGGATAATCTCCCATCTGAAAACCCTTCACTTAATTATATCTGCAAAGTCCCTTTTGCCGTGTAGGGTGACATAGTCACAGGTTCCCAGGCTTATGAACGTATTTCGTGCTGCCATTCTGCCTACCAGAGTTTAGGAAGCAAGTAACTGCAGGTCTTGGGTTAAGGGTACGGTCAAGGGCAGCACCAGAGCGGAAGAACAGATGTCTGCTGTGGTCCCTTTAACTGGGTTTAGCAGCTCTTGCCTCCCACATTCACCTCTGAGGCTGGCTTGGCTTTGATTACCCTCGGCCTCGATTCAGGTGCCCCCCATCTGGTGGCAGTGGCCTGTGGGATTTCCCAGGATCCCACTGGGTAAACCTCGAGATCAGAGCTACCACCACCTTCCGAGGTTTGCCCAAGATTTGGAGCTGCTAATTAGCAAGTTAAATTTGAACAACTGAACTGATAAAGACAAGCAGAGTTTCTTAGGCTCAAGAAAGACTGCACCTTATGCACTAATTGGATAACAAATGGCAGCAATTTGCCGGTGGCTGTTTTTGGCGAGGCCTTATCTTAACGAGATACTTATCACTCTTCCCCTTGATTGAGTTACACCATAATACCCTGAGGAACGGAGACTCAATTATCAATTGCAATGACTCATTCTCCGGGCTCTTGATTCTTATTTCCAGATTATGTAGACCCAAATGCCAATAATTTTTTGCTTTTTAGCAAAAAGATAATCACAGTGTTATATGCTGTGCTCTGATAAGACAAAAGGACAAACCAAGCAAAAAAAACATAAGCTCATTTTGCCACTTGCTCAAGAAAAATGACACTTTACTCTGAATGGGTAATTTAAAAAAAAAAAAAGACTCATTAAAATAGGGATTGGCAAATTAGCCCTCCTGTACTGATCTCTAAGGATCTCAGTGTTGAGGAGAGAGATGAATCAGCCCATTTTTTTGGCACTGGTTAAAGGCACGTTGGGAGAGAAGGCTATTGATTAACATGAGGTTTGGAAATGATCTGCGTATTTCTGTTTCTTAGTCAATCCCTTTCGCCCAGGACTGTGAATAACTGCGCATCAGTGGCTTACAGAGAACTGCCCTAGTGCCTGCCAATTCCTTATGGAAGTCACATTTCTTTTCAGACGCCAGTTCATTTATCCCGCAAAATGAGGGAAAACCTACTGAGAGCAAGGCCGAGATGCTAAACTGAGATTAATCGTCCTACGGATGAGGGAACCCCAATGTAGCGAGTAGGAGGAAGTGGGGGTACCATTTGTGAGCCAGTCTATGTGGTGACAAAATACCTTTGAGGGACAAGTCCCGAGACGGCCTCTTAATTCCCAAATGTCACTCTAGCATGCAATTTTCCTACAAAATGCAGTAAAAATTTCAAGCAGCTCCATTGGTCCTGGAATAAAGGTTCTCCAGGAATGACAATTATAGAATTACAAGGAGGCTGGGCTGAGTGGGCTCACTTATGAGCTGAGGGACGGGCTTCCTCTCATTCAAACTTTTCCCCCTGCAAAGACAACCAGTGGTCCCTTGTTACTGGACTTCCAGGTTGCTCTTGAAAAGTGGAACCCAGAATGTTCCATCTGCAAAAACCAAGGGCTTAGTGTGAGTTTATTTATTAATTCCTTACCCTAGTGATAACAGACTTTGGGGCTGAGTTAAGGCTTTCCTATAATTCTTTCTACTAGTTACTGCTAGAGGTCTGTGCACGGCTGTGGAACCAAGACCGACCCAACAGAAGCCCAGTGGCTCTACCTATCATTGCGGCCCACCCTCCCCGATGCGGGCAGTCCCCACCCCGGCCTTCCCCGGCTGCCCGTCTGTAGCTTATTTTCACTGGCTCTGTGCTTCCTGTTATTAGGAAAAAGACCGAGATCATCCCGACTCCTGAGTGAACACTGATTCGTGGTTGGGACTCCAACAAGCGGACGAAAGACGGCCATCGAACAATGTCTCCACTGAGCTCCCAGCAAGGACCAGGCTTGAGGAGACAATTACAGATGGTTCTCGTGCCTACCTAGGCAGGGAAGCGCTCAAAACAGGAACGTCTAAAAGCAGCCTCCCAACTCCTAAACCTACGGAAGTACTTCCTGCAACTTCCTTATTTCAGGCACCATCTCTGCTCTGAGCAATCTTGTTCTGGGTTCAAGGATGCCGTCTGGCTCATGACAGGTCTGAGTGAGTTTCTGGGAGAGGTTGAGAAGTCAAGAAGCAGAGCGAAGCTGCTGGTATATGACACAGGTCGACACATATCTCAACATCCTTGCTCACTTTTACCGCGTCCTGCCCGCTGGGGCAGGGTGGGGGCAGAGGGAGCCGTCTCCAGACCAAGCCTACACCCTTCACTTAGGTGTGACTGGCGCAGGCTTCAACCACATTTAATTCCGGTCGGCCACCTACCGAGGGCAGGCATGGAGCCAGCCCATTTACAGGTTCTCGCGGAGGAGGGAGTGCGTCTCTAGTTAAGGACCAGTGAACTGAGACTCAGGAGTTCCCGTCACCTTAGTCAAAGGGTCTCTGTGTCAGCTGAGCTAGGGAAAGTGGCCTGGTCCCAACAGCCACAGGCTCCCAAGCCAAATGGAATCATGGCTCTGTAACTAACTCCTCGACTGGACTGGGTGACCCGGCAGGTGTGACCTTAAATGACAACAACACCGCTCTGTGCCTCAGTTTCCCCATCTAGAAAATGGGGAGCGAAGCGTTTGAAAAGCAACAACAAGTTGCTTGAATGTGAGGGACTGTAAAAGTCCGTGGGCAGAGAAAGCTTCTCTTATAAGGCAGTTACTAGGACCCAAGTTGTGATTATACTATTTTTTTTTTTGAAGAAAGAATAGGGGGAATTTTAAAAAATGAAAACATACAGGTAAAAAAACCATCTTCGCTGACATAATTTGACTGTGTCTTGTGCCACCTACTGTTCTAGGCACTTGACACAAATCAACTCATTAAATTTTCATAATCCAAAGAAGTAAGAACTGCTGTTATCCCCATTTTACAGATAAAGAAACTGAAGCGCCCAGAATAGGGAACTGACCCATGACTAAGTTGCCAGTAAGTATAGATCTGAACTCAGGCAGCCTGATTCCAAGAACTCCCAGTTTTAACTGCTATACTATGTGGCCTGCTTAAAGTTAAATAAATGATTCCCACTTTCCAGGTGAGGAAATCGAAACCCGAAGAAGTCGAGATACTTGCCCCAGGTCTCACCGCTAGTAAGTGGAAGAGGTGGAATTTAAACTCGGGACCCCATTCCCTCCCCAGTAAACTGCATGGCTTGATACCGGCTGCACCTGGCATTTGAGGTGGTGGCGTGTGTGTGTGTGGTGGGGGGTGGGGATTGGTGGGGAGGATGACACCTCAAAATGTCATTTGGAGGTAAAGGCTGGAGTGAGGGTGCAGAGCATGAGGGCCTACGCTGGGCTCCTCCTTCCTGTTTTTTGACAAAGTGAGGTCAGGAACAGCCCGACCCACGAAGAGAACAAACTCAAACTGTGGCTGCCCAAGGGAGCCCAGCTCAGCTCTGAATCCTGCAAATCACCTGTCCCTTGTTATCTGATGCACGGACAGGTGCTTCTTCTAGGAGCCCCCAGAGACTGGGCTGTCTCCGCAAGGACCTTCTCTAATTAACGTGTGCAGACCACCTGGGACTCTGGTAAAATGCAGGTTTGCATTCAGCAGGCCGTGCGGGGGGAGACCCCTGGTTCTGCATGTCTAACAATCTCCCAGACGATGCTGAGGATGCTGGTCCCCAAACCTGTCTGAGTGACAAAGCCTAGAGCAGTGGTAGCTCCAACTGGGCTTCACACTGGAGCTTTCAGAAAACATCGATGCCACATAAATTCTGATTTAGGAGGTTAAAGGTGTGGTCTGAGCGTTGGGGTTTTTTAAATTTCCTTTTTTTTTTTTTTTTTTTTGTTCTAAAGTGCAGCCAAAGCTGAGAAACCCTGCTCGAAAAGACAGAGTTGCCTTCGAACAGGGGGAAGATGATAGGCTAGAAGGAGCTCGTCTTCCAAGTGACCTGAACTTCCATTTGCTCACTTGTCCCCAGGGGTCATTTGCTGCTTCTGGCTCTGTGTGTGTGTGTGTGTGTGTGTGTGTGTGTGTGTGTGTGTGTGTGCCTGAATAATAATAGCAGCAGCAAACACTTACGGGGGCCTCACTCACGCGTCTGCATTCATTTAATCCTCACCAGAACCTATGAGGTAGGTGCTAGTATATCCTCATTTTGCAGCAGAGGAAACCGAGGCACAGAGAAGGTAAGACGTTTTTCCAAGTCGCACAGCTGGCAAGTGGTAGCTCTGGGACTCAGCCGAGGACGGCTGGTCCCCAGGCCCCGTGCTCTGACCACTTCTAGGCTGTGTGGCCTCAGATTTTCCCCTTTCTCTCAGAACTTTTCCCCAAACACTAGGACGGGTTGTGAGGCCTGGGTCCAAGCCAGCTCTCAGGGCCAAGCTCGACACTGGCTGGACGTCGTCATCTCCGTGGCTATGAGTCTGTAGATACCCCACAGAGAACATGCTGGAGACGGCCACAGACCGAGCAGTCTCTCCAGTATCCAAAACGCCTGCCAGAAGTGTGTGTCGGCCTTTGTGGCTTTAAAACTCGGATTTCAGACGAAGAAACAAGGGAACACTGCAACAGGCCACATTTTAGGCACCACCAGAGCCTGTCTGGGCGGCACACCCCTGTGGCATGTTCCAGATGGGCTAGCTTCGTTCCGGGGCTGCCCAACACCTGCCAAGGCTGGGACAAGGCCAAGCGGGCCGTGTTTCCCTGGCATGGTCAGGGTCATGGTCATGCAGATCTTGAACAGTGGAAGATCAGCTGGAGACTCTGGAGCTGCCGACATGTCTGGAATTCTAGGAGCGAGGGAGGAGCTCAGTTTTCATGAACCTTGGTCTGCCTGTCGTAACCAGAGGGGCATGGACAGGGGGACCTCAGCAGGGACGATGCTTCAGTCCCTTGATAGTCAGTGCGTCCCTCTCCCCTTTGCTGGTTTTTGACTGAAAGGAAGGGCACAGCCAGCTGTTACTCTGTGTTCCTCCTCTCCTGTGCCTTTGATGGCAAAGGCTATGCACACACCTGAGCGCACAGGTATGCACGCACCCCCGCAGGCACATGCCGAATCCAGGTAAATGGTCCATCTCTACACCCCTGCAACAGTGTGCACTGAGCTCACACAGGACGTCATTTTGTAATGGTCAGGTTACTGGCCTGCCACTCCTATGGGAGCATGAAGTAACAGAGGGCAAGGACGTCTTTGTCTCAAGAGCCCAGGCAGGCATCTAGCACAATGCTATGCACACAGTAGGCTTTAGGAAATTGCATTGTGTCACTCTCTCCCAAATTCATATGTTAAAGTCTCGGCCCCAGAACCTCAGAACGTGACCTTATTTGGGAATAGGGTCATTATAGATGTCATTAGTTAAGATGTGGTCGCACTGGGGTAAGGTGGGTCCCTAATCCAAAGTGACTGGTGTCTGTATTTAAAAAAAAAAAAAAGGAGAAGAAAGAAAGGGAGATCTAGACACAGACACACACTGGGACAACACCATGTGCACGAACACGCTTCCGCAAGCCAAGGAATGCCAAAGGTCACCAGCAACCCACCAGAAGCTGGGTGAGAGGATGCAACAGGTCCTTCCTCAGGGCCCTAAGACGAGACAAACCCTGCCAATGCCCTGATCTTGGCCTTCTGGCCCCCGGAGCTGTGAGACAGTACAGGTCTGTTACTGAAGCCGCCCAGGGTGTGGCGCTTTGTCAGAGGGGCCCTCAAAAACGGATACAGTAGGTGTGCAATAAATCAGGGAGGGGAAGACGGCGCAACAGAATTTCCGTTCATTTCGCTCCAAGCCTGTCTACTGAGTTCCTGCTTGTGTTCCCTGCTGTGGAAAGGGGAGGGAGGAGGGAAGACAGGAAGGAACTGAAGAAACAGGGCAGAATGAGGGCTAAGCATCGAGGGATGAGGGACAGGGTCTGGCCTCAGCAAACCCTCTCTCCCACCCAGCCCTCCCACCCCTGTCACATGCTAGTCTCCAGAAAGAATCTAGGAAGTCAAAGCGTCATTCCTTCCACCGTACTGCCACGTACACTTCCAGAAGTGTGTTGTAGGGGGAACGTTGGGCCTCGGCCTGGGGCAAAGACTATGCTCATCACACCAGGGACCTCCCTGGGTCCCAGGAAACCTCCTGCCTCGGTGCCTCCAGGGGGTTTGAAGCTCTGGTCACCTCTACAGCATGAATGTCCACTAGGGCAGTGACCAGCAACATGCAGCTGCTAAGCACATGACATATGGCCAGTCTGATTGAGATGTGCTGTGTCAAATACGCACCAGATTTCAAGGACTTAGCATAAACAAAAGAAAGGCAAACATCTTACTAATTTTTTATTGATAACATGTAAAAGTAATTGTATTTTACATGTATTGGATGAAATAAAATATATTATTGAAATGGGTTTTACCTGTTTTCTTTTTTACTTTCTAAAAGGTGACTGCTAGGAAATTTCAAATTACACTTGTGAGTCACATTTTATTGTGAGTCAGCAGCACCGTTTTAGAAGGACACGCTTTAACCTAAGCCTGGAGGGGGTAAAAAAACCAGTGAGAAGTTCCTAAAGGTTTCATCTGAGCTAATAAAAAAAAAAAAGCCAGAATTTATGTGCCTGAAACTTTCTATATATTTTCTAATTTAATCCTTAACTGAACTCTTGGTACTTTATTCCTACTTTACAAACAAGGTTTCCAATGCCGGGAAAGGTTCACTATTTGCCCCAGATTTCACAGTAATTAGCGGGAGATGGCAGGGTGGGGTAGGGGACAGGGTGAGGGAGGGGGTGCAGTAGAAATCTTTCTTCCCATCAGACCTGCGGGCCAACTTCACCAGAGGGAAGGGATGGGGGACAGAAGGCAGGAAGGGATGGCCCACTCCTGCCCAGGTCTCTCCTATAGAGAATGTGAGAACAAGCCAGGGCTTTGTTTCAGCTCTATCCATTCTGAGCTCCTTAAGTTGTGTAATTTACAAAAAAATCAAATTATGTCAAGGCCTCTTATAATTGAGGGTAATTTAGGAAACAACTTCCGAAAACGGCAGATTTTACAGCTGTGTTACCATCTGGAAATTGCCGAGGTCGTTTTGTCACTCGAATGACCTTCTCTAGATGAAACACAGCAGATTAGAGTCACACAGACTGACACAGAAGAACCCCATTAGGGCACTGAGTCTGCTCCCCAGATCTGAATACATCGGGTCAAATCAGGCTTCCCCAAACAGGGCAACTGCCTATGCAGACGGCCTGAATGAATGCGGATGGCATCACGTTAGCATGGCCCAGAGGTGGGTCTTACTTCACAACTATTACCTGGGCACTTAGCTAGGTACTGGGGATGTGACAAACACAACCACAGGAGACTTTAAATGTAACGGCTGTATATGCCCATTTTCCAGGTGGAGTCTGTGCATGCATGCACGTGCGCGCACACACACACACACACACACACACACCCTCACACAGAGGCACTCATGGCCTTTATAAATAAGCACACCACGCTTACTAATAACAGGGTCTACCAGACAGAAAACGTAAGTCAAAAATTTTAGGAAGTGCTCACGATGAATAGCCAGTAGCTTCCAGGCAAGAGGAAATCATCTATCTTATTATTATTATTCAACAAAATTCCAAGTGTGCATCTGCGAAATATCTAAGTGTATAGTACAGGGGCACAGCCTGGCCCCAGACCCCCTAGGACAAGTCCCAGGTTCCCAATGATGGCTGACTAAGACCACCTCTGCCCTGGCACTGTCCTAGGTGCTTTATATACATGGTGTGGAATCTCACAAACTTGCCACACTGGTATCTCACTCCTACCTTAGAGAAGGAAAAGAGGGCTTGGGGAGGTTAAGGAATTGCCCCAGGTCTGGGATCCCGAGTTCCTTCAAGCATCCAGCCCTCTCCTCGACCCAAATCGTGTCTGACTCGACTCTCCATCTGCTCTGGCTCGACTGGAAATCTGACCAGGGTACCTTCCCCAGTTGAAGGATAACTGAGCCCACCGGCCAAGGTAAAAGAGGCGGCCCACTGCCCCTGGTTTTTGCTATGAGCTCCACTCATCTATTGTAATTTGCAATTAATAATGAAACATTCTCCCAAGTGCTGTGTGTAAGATCAAGTGAATGTAATATTTCATCTTTGTCAGCCAGCTGCCGTTCTGCTAGACAGACAGTAAGTAATATCTTTGCACAAGGAGCCAGTCCACAACTAAATCAATTAATCCCTCTTCGGCTGGTAGACAGCTGTTGGGTCAAAGCAAGATAATTAGACGGACTCGTCATTTACCAGGTGGTTGGTAATGAGGGGATTAATTGACCAGAGTTGGGGGCTGGACAATGTCTGCTCTTTCTTGCCTTCCCCAGCGTATACAACCATTCGGCATCATTTTTCCCAAACAATTCGAAAGGCAGAGAGCCCTTTCTCCCCTTCTCGCTCATTCATCAGATGGTTGCTGATCCTTCAGGAGCGCCTGGCCTGGAACGCGTCTGGGTCCTGCTTCTTCCGGACTGAGAACAGAGCAGGGCTCAAGTGTCCTTACACAGGGCTCCTCCCGGTACTCGGGCTGTCTTCTTGGCTTTGTCCACGTTATATTGGCTGAGTCTCCAGTGCTCAGGACACTGACCCACACCCTCCTGGGGAGCACATGAGGGAACGTGACCT
Source organism: Eonycteris spelaea (assembly GCA_003508835.1). NCBI lineage: Eukaryota > Metazoa > Chordata > Mammalia > Chiroptera > Pteropodidae > Eonycteris > Eonycteris spelaea. Next base: position 6,658,405 of record PUFA01000023.1, read on the forward strand.
CATCCCAGCAGGAGAGGCCAAGTGCACAAAACTGATACAGGGGGCTTCACAGAAAGACAGCGGCCATGATGGGGAGCAACCTCAGCGCCTGAGCGGTTTTTCCCACAATGGGTTATGTGTTGCATGAGAATCTGGGAGCTGTAGACCTGGAAGGGTCCTCCCAGACCCTCCAACCCAGTGCCCCGGAACTCTGCGGCCCCTCAGAATCACCCAGGGAACTGTGAAAAATACTGACATCCCAGCCCTGCCCCAGACCAACCAAGAAAATCAAATTCCCTGGGGTGAGGTCAGGCACTGACATTTTTTTTTCTAGGCTCCCCGAGCGGCACTAAGTGCCGCTGGGGTTGAGAACCGCGGATCTGGTGCGACCCCTTCATTTTATAGAGGAGGACGTTGCAGAGAGGAGGGGACAGGACCTGCCTCAAAGCAGCCCCACAGTTCACAAGCGGCTGAGTCGGAAGCAAAAGCCGGTTGGTAAGTTGCACACCATCCCCTGTGGGCTCCTCGAGGCCACCAATCCTGCCGGCAGGTAAAGACTCAACCCTGCGGACCGCGGCAAAGCGTGACCCACCTGGTACCCTCTCCTCCTGCCGCCTCTCCAACCAGCACCAAACACACCCCTTCTCTCCAGCGACACACTCCTCACTATTCCATGACTGCGTCACAGACTGTCCCCACCGTGGTGCTTGCTCCTGCCGTTCCTCCCCTCTGTGACGCTGCTCCCTCTTCTCTGTCAGGGAAGTCCAATGCGCCTTCGAAGGCCTGGCTCAAACGCGCCTCCTCTCTAGAGCCTCCCACTGAGCCTTCCCCCTCAAAGGGTTAACTACTCACTACTGCTTCTCCCATAACTTTGTCAAAAGCCTCCACACACAGCACTTATCCTGTTCTAATACCTCCGGGCCTCTCTCCCCCATGTCTTTTTCCTTGGCTGTTCCTATAAATGTCTGCAGGAGAAACAAATCTGGTCCAAGTGTTGCTGAGAAAGCCCTTTCAGTAGGTGCTAGGAGAGTTCCCCGCCCCTCCTTAGACAAGTCCAGTTTTTATCCACCTAGAACATTCACCTGAATCAATGATCTCGGCTTCCCAACGTCACCAACGTGAGCTGTGTGTCCCATAGCGGAGTTCTCGCGGGGGACTCCTGTTTAGCTTGACTACAGATAGCAGACAAAGGCCTCTCCAAACATCAGGTTCTGTTATTGGACGACTACTATGCATTCCATACCACTCCATGAGCCTTGGCCTTGGCCTTGGCTTTGGGAATTTTCCAACGACCCTGAGCACATCTCAGCTTGAATCGCTGGGAAAGAGAACCTTGGAGAAGCATTTTTTCCACCCAGGAAAGATAAAGTGATCAGCGCTCATCCTCCTACAATCTTGCCAGGCCAGACAGACGTAGCCTGATCATTTAGGAGCTGTGTGATCTTGATAAAGTGCTCAGCCCTTCTGAGCCTCAGATAACTTACGAAAAAATGGGGTTATCAGATATTTTCCTTTCAACGTTCTTTGTTAAGATTCAGTGAGATATGTGTGAAAAACACCTACAATAGTCAGGGCCATGTATTATTCATTCAATGACTAGTACCTTTCTCCCTCCCTTCTTTTCTTTCCTCCCTTCTTCCCCTCACTCCCTCTCTCCATCCCACCCCCCAGAGCCTACCTTATGGAGAAAGAAAATTTATTTTAACATATTGAAGACTGGACCGATCAGGATCCAATTTTATTATTATAATAATAAAATACTGACCGCTCCCCAGAGACCCCCTTAGGCATGACTGCAGACCACGGGATCAGACGGCCCCACGCGAGCTTCTCGGGCTCAGGGCTTCCGATTTCTTGGTCAGCCCCTGGGCTGTGCATCTGTCTCCTCGGAAAGCGGTAATCACAGGCGAGGAGGAGAGCTAAAGAAAGAACCAGGCAGGGCAGGGCTGAACCACATGAGGGATGCTGTGAGGACTTCAGGGAACCGCGAGAGGACCAGGCGGTGGGCGAGGCAGAAGGACAAGCCGTCTCGCCCTCGCTGGCACTCAGGGGCAATTATGACCTATTAATGGCTGACATCGTCGCTCTGCCCTGGGGGCTGAGCCGAGCCAGGGCAGCCGCAGATGCGCTCGGCCCGCAAATGTGCAGTTGGCAACTCCTGAACTTTCAGTGACTTGACGCCAGCTGATCTGATCGGCAATTACGTTTTATTTTGGGGCCACGGAGACAGCAGAGAACCGGGAAAATTATAAGACATCAGACTGCAGTTTTTCTAAGAATAGCAACTACAAACTTTTTTAACCAATTGTTGTTTTAATGGTTAGAGGTTTACAAGGCACTAAAACAAAAAACCTTGGACCCTAAAATCAGGTTATAACCAATTTTCCCAAGGGAGTTTCAAGCCTTGGTCCAATGAAAATGTGGGTGTGATATATATATTTTTTTTTGCAGGGGGGAGAGAAGAAGGGGTAATTTCTGCCAAGAGAATTTTGCTGGCGACAATGAGTACAGCATAGAGATAAATGGAACTGTAGTTTGTCCTGGGTTTGAATCTTTGCTTAGTAGCTGTATGACCTTGGGCAAGTCGTATAACCTCAGCCTCAGTTTTCCCATATATAAAACGGGGGTGTAATGCCTAGCTTGGGGCTTATTATAAACATTCGATGACCTATTTATAAACATTTAGATAAGCATCTGCCCTACAGCAGCGGTCCCCCAACTTGTTGGCACCAGGGACCAGTGCTCCTATGAGAATCTCATGCCTGACGATCTGAGGTGGATACGAGGGGGTGATGCCAGCGCTGGGGAGCGGCTGCAAATACAGATGCAGCTTCACTCGCTGGCCTGCCGCTCACCTCCTGCTGTGCAGCCCGGTTCCCACTAGACCACAGACCAGTGCTGGTCCACGGCCGAGGGACTGGGGACCCAAGTCTACAGCACCAGTACATGGTAACAAGAATGTGCCCTTCTTGCCATAATGTTGGTTTCTCATCTGAAATAAATGGTTCCTGTTTTCACCATCATATATCGAACCCAAATAACCGGTTGGCCTCAAAAGGACAAATGGCATCTCCAGGAGCAGTTTGGTTTCTGGCAATTACAGGAGTTGTCATCTGCCTCTGTGATAACGTCGGTCCAGGCTTAGCAGCTTCAAAAGCTTGGCTGGTTGGGAAACATGAGAAACGGCAGCCAAGCCCGATCAGGTGTAAAGTTTCTAAGTGTCTCATGGACACAAAACCTAACTAAGCTCAGCAGGAGTGCTCACTCCTGTCTTCCCCCTTAATGCTCCAGCCCACGGCAGCCTAAATGATCGCCAAGACAGTTTCTGACTGAGCCTGCGTGGGAACAGAACATAATTGCAGCTTGTAAAGGAAACCAGCCTAAGAAAAAACCACCCAGGACAACATCCCGAGGAAACAGGGAGATCTTCCTGCAGGAACATTTTCCTGGTTTCCCGCGAAAGGGGTCAGACAGCTTGCCCACGACATTCTTGACGGAGGGCAGTGACTCAGCCACCTACGCCCTCACAAATGGCTCCCAGCGCTGCCTCGCCAGCCCCATCTTCCCTCCCAAGTCCTAGGCTACTGCGAAATGAGCATCTCACCCAGATGGCGCTCATAACACAGTTGGAAGTTAGAGCTGACATGACCTCTACCCAGGAAAGTTCTCTCCTTTGATTCATTTACAAATGGACCAAGCGGTGTCTCACTTGCCAATCAACTCACTCATGTCAACCCTGGAATAACAAGAGGAACCAGACATGGAAGGCTAATCACACCAGCCCTGCTCACTCTTTTGTGCTCAGCACCTGGCTTTGAGCTGCATGCAGCGGGCACTCATCATAGCAGATAAAGGAGTAAATGAGTGAATGAATCTGAAAATAAAACACCATAGGAGGCATCGAGGAGGGCACATCTTCTCATGCAACCCTGCAAGGGGAAGCAGACTCCACGGGGTCAAGTATCTCGCCCACGCTCACATAGCTAATAAATGAGGAAACCAGGCGTCGCACCCCATCTGCCGCTAAAGTCAAGGCTTCCGATATTGAAGCCATTCTCATGACCATGATAATGACGAATCGTGTTTACACAGCCTCTGACACATCGGAGTTATTTCGTCCTGCCAACATTCTGGAGATGGGAAAACTAACCCCTCAAGAGGACTCATCGTACAGTCAAGGTTGCACAACCAGTTGGAGGTAAAGTAGGAATCTGAACCTCGGCTTTCATTTTTCAATCACAGATATTTGGGGGCCCCTGCTACAGGCCAGGCCCATGTTAGGTTGGGGTGACAGCACACACACAGTACTGAGGTCTGAAAGCTCAGGCCGGAGGGGCATGTGCTTTAGAAGGAGGCTCTTCTCATGATACCACACTGCCCATAGAACCTCCTCAGACAAGCGGTCATGCTTCGGCGGTTTTGTTTTTGAAGGGGGAAAATGACATGAGAAGAGAAAATGTCAACGAGAAGATTGCATCTCAGTACCACGTGTTATTTTCTACATGGCCGACCAGAAATCCTACCTTTTGTCGAAGTTCGTTCCACCTCTTCCTGAGGACAGTGTGCGAACCAGCTGGAAGACTTGCCTTTTATAATCAGATTATTTGGCCACCAAGCGAAACCCAAACATCAAATTCCCTGCTGGGTCACAGGAAAGAAAGCCTCTGGCAATCCGAGTTCGCAGTTAGCTCATCTGACCCAGCCACACTGGAGGGCCAAAGTAGAAGAGCCCACAGGGGAGTGAATTAACCTGGTGAGGCCACCCATGATGCACAAACACAGGAGTCTGTTTTTCCAGAAGGGAGTGCGAAGGAGAGACAGGGAAGAGGTGTGGGTCAGAAAGTTCTCAGGCTCGTCCCTTTACAAGACGTCTGAGATTTCAGCACCTTTTGAGAACCAAGCAACATCTTCCTCCACCACGTTGTACCCTGGTCCATAGACGTACCATCAAATACGACTTTGATAGAAAGTAAAGCTCAAAGACTATAGCCAAAGAAGTGAATTTTTTCCCCCTCCTTTCTCAATAGCTATCAAAAGTCAGCAGGCAGGCCACTAATTGTTCACTCACCAGTTCCGCGTGGAGTGCTAATTGATGTTCCCACAAAAGGCCCAGCCTTGGCGTCTACACATCAAGACCCACGGGGACCAAGCCTCCCTCTGCTCCAAGATCCCCACAGAGGATTTTTCCTTGTCCGGAGCTTACTTTGATAATCAAGTCCGATTTACCATGACAGTCACACAAGGGCATCTTGCTAAAATGGCGCAGCAAGATGGGACTCCTGGGACATCGCTGGCCTTTAATAATCGGATGTGGGCACTGGGCGGCAAGGATCACCCACACGTGGGCCTTCTTTGGGGGTGACTATGCAGCCCATCAGCTCTGCAGTTTCAGAGTCCCATCACTGGCACCTGTGACTAATACCTGGGCAGGTCTGAAAGCTCAGGCCAGCACTACGCCGAGGCGCTTCTGTAATTCTAACCACCTCTTGCTAGAATTTCGGAGCCGTTACATAGAGAAAGAGGGACCAAGAAAGGAACCACTGAAGGTAAAATGCCAGGCAGTGCGAGGACGTTTCAAATTCCCAAAGAACAGCAGTTCGGAGTTGTTCATTCCCCACCCCCGCCCCACCCCCCAAAAACTTGATGCATGGAGACAAGGAGGGTGTTTCGAAGGACTTACCTGGGTCGGGTTGTAGAGCTCCTGCAGGGGGCTTCGCGACCCCTTCCGGCAGCAGATGTCCACACCGAAGGGGTTCCTCCGCATGACTGAGGAAAGAAAGCGAAGGCTCATCAGACTCCAACGGCACAGGTTTGTTGTCCGACAAAGAAAAAGGCACAGAGGAGGGAAGAAGAACAAGGAGGGAAGGAAAAGAGAGAACCGGCTTCTAGAAGAAGCTTGCAGCTTTATCTACCGGCGTCGGGGCGGGGGGGGGGGCATTCTGTCTTTCCCAACCTTCAGGCATCAATACGCTCAGAGGACATAAATAATGCTAAACATTCTTCCCAGCGAATTTTTGAGAAAACAAGACAGGCATCTAAAACATCACAATGAAGCTACTTAGAAAAGACAGCAGAAACGTTATTCTAAGACAGTGAGTCTGACCAGCAACAGCCTCCTTCCCTCAACAATCAGTTCCAACCTTATTCCTGACCCCCGAGCATCTGGTCTCCCCAGATCGGTGCAGGGCCTTCCCCAAGCAGGCTTTTCCCACTGGGTAAGTCAGGGGCCCGACCTCTCCAAAGCCTCGTGTAAATTAGGCCCTTTTTAATGCAAGTATCAGCTTGAGGCACCAAGGATAAGGGTTTAGGGTTCTACACCGACAGAGGTGACACTTACAATGAATAAAAGTGGAGGAATTCAGTGAACTTAACCCAACAGTATTGAAGACACCAAGAGCTATTTTGAAATGGAAAAGGATTCTCTCTTTTCTCATTCTTCTGGTTCTCAAAACACCCTCACTCCATGTAGTCCCTCACACAGTGTCTGACAGTTACCTGGCTGATAATTATTTGTTAGAGGGAAGGAGAAACGAAGGGAGAAAGGAGAGAGGGGGTAGAGGGAAAGGAAGGAGGAAAGGAAAGAAGGAGGGACAGAAAGAGGGAAAGAAGGAGGGACAGAAAGAGGAAGCAGGGATGGAAAGAGGGAGAGACGGAGGAGGGAAGGCGAATTACCAAGTGGACACGTGCCTTTTCTCGTAGCGGGAGGCAATTTGTTCATCGAATGACCTAGTAGGGGCAGGGACAGAACGAGGACAGCAGATCCTTTCACAAGCCTGAGGATTCACCCCCTATGCCATGGCAGTGAAGCAGACAGCAGGACAGCCCCAGGAGCAGACAGCCTGGGTTTGGATCCTGGCTCTGCCATACCAGCTGTGTGACCTTAGACAAGTTACCTGACCTTTCTGTGCCTGTTTCTTCACCTGTAAAATGGGGAAGAGAACAGGCCCTAACTCCTTGAAGTTGGTCATGAGGATTACATGAGTTACTACTACTAGCATAATGCTTAAACTGGGAACTGGGTGCCAACCCCCCACCCCGGACTCAAAAATGTTTGTTATAAATTTCTAAAGCTATAAACAAGATTTGCACATAATTTATGACAAAAAAAAAAATCTCTTAACTATCCCCCACCACCTGGAAGGAAGGTGGTAACTTCTCTATTCTTGAGTCACCAGGTGAGCTGATGAGCAGGTACAAGACCTCAGCCAGGCTTCGGGATTCTCTGACAGAAAAGCCTCACAGACAGGGAGGACTGGCCAGAAAGGGATAAACCTCTGTGAGAGGCCAACTCAGGGTCCAAAGGGTGAGGGATGCCTTTTCCACAAGTAGCCAACTACATCTGGAAAGTCTCTCGGGGAACCTACTCCTCATGCAATTCTCTCTCGTCTTGTCACTCTGAGCCACGCGGAAACCTGGAGAGTAAATCACCAATTCCGGCAAACGCAAAGCTGCGTTTTCTCTCTCCTCCTGTACTTCCTAGGGCAGAGCCAGCAAACTTGCCCCGGCGGGCCAGGCAGTGTTTCAGCTTGGGGCCATTTCTTTTCCATTGTCGCTTCTCAACTCGGGCCACTCAGACAACGCAGAAATGAATGGGTGCGGCTGTGTGCCAGTACAACTTCATTTGCGGACACAGAAATCTGAAGTCCAGGTAATTTTCGCATGTCAGGAAATACTCTTCTTCTTCTTCTGATTTTTTTTTTCCCCCTGACCATTTCACAAAAACAGGCGGTGGGCCAGATTTGGCCCACAGGCTGCAGTCTGCTGGCCTCTGCCCTAGAGAACGACCCCAAGTCTTCTCGGGGGCAGTGGTCTGAGCCCCAACACACCCTTTGTGGCCCGCAGCCCTCTCTGGGCAGGAGGCGATCTGCAGGCAACTGTCCACACACAAAAGCCACTAGAATCTGATCTGGCTGACGGGGGGGAAACACTGGTCCTTTGTTCGTCCACGTTTGCCTTGAGAAGGGGGGGGGAAATCCACGTTGTGTTTTTCTTTAATTTATTACTTCATTTTTCATTTCCACCCCAAACGAGGTAAACTGTTAAATGCACGCAAGCTGCCCTCGGCGCACAGCGACATAGCAACACTTCGGAGGAGAAAAAAAACAGCCATAAAACTTGTAAAATTATGCCCACGCCATGCAAGATTAAACTCTCCTCACGGCGGCAGACAGGCTCACCCAGACCTGTAGCTGCAGGACCGCCATGGAGAAAAGCCGACCATGAAATCCATTAAAAGCCAGCTTTTATGGGGGCAGTATTATTTAATTGGTTTATTTTTCTACTACAAGGCCTTTAAAATGCTTTGACCGTGTGGGGCCTGCAGCCTGGGCCCGGTCCCGAGGCCGTCCGCCCTCGGTGTCTCCTCCAGCCCTGCCCGTGACTTCATTGGGTGCCACATGAACCAGCTTCGGCACCCCAGGCCACAAAAGCCAAAAAGGCCTTGTGTGCTTTTTATGGGAATGATAACAATCCCGCCATTTATGGAGCCCTCACTGTGGGCCAGGCGCTGGGTGAAGTTTAATCCTTCACACGGTGAAGGAAGTACCTGCATTTTACAGATAACCTCTCTGAGCACCTTCCCCTCCCACCCCCCTTCACTTCAGGAACTTGACCAAGGTCAAGGCCACGCGGGTGGAAAGTTGCCACGCTAAGACTCAAACCTGACTACTGGGCTCTTCATGTCCAATGACAGCAATGAGGGCCTACTGTGTGCCTGGGAGAGAAAAGAAAAGCTGGCAATTATGCACTTACGTGTGAGAACACGTGTGCGTATATTCATCCTGTGTGTGTCTTAGTAAAAGTGTCATCCAAGGAGGCTGAGCTACCAACGAATGCAGATGGTGGCAGCTAACGTTTAGAGAGAACTCTGGGTGTAATGGGCACAACAATCCTACCGCTACTGTCCCCACGGCACGGACGGCAACACTGATGAGGCCAGGTGAGGGAACGAGCCGAGGTCTCACGACTAGTGAGAGGCAAAGACAGGATTCGGACACGGGAAGTGCATGTTCTCAGCCGCCGCACTGAACCGGCGGTAAGCACGCAGTCCACCGAACACCTCGATAGGTTCCTCCCGGCCTGAGACCTGGTGGGCTGGCCACTTCTAGGACAGGTGATTTAAAAACATAACCCAGTGTTACAGGACTCATCAAAACAATGTGAAATGATGGCCAAAGCTATTAGCTACCAGTTATTAGACTCTTTCATTTATTTCTTCAATACATTTTCATTAAGCACCTATTAGACGCCAGGCTTTATGTATGTACAGATCTTCTCTGTCGTATTCATGTCATTTCTCTGGTGCTTGGCACACAGTGGGTACTCGACGAGGTCTGTGAATGATCTAGGATTTAAGGCTTCCTGTACACACACCGGACAGCTAGCTTCCAGCTATACCTGGAGGAAACTGCCAGTAACATCAGACTGCTGTTATTTTTTCCTTTGAAAACGAAAGGTCTGATGATCAAAAGCCCTAGAAAGGAGTCCCTGAGGACACTGAATGGTGGTGGCCTTGCACTGTGCACCCATCACAAGATTTATTCAGCAAAAACATTTTTTTTTCTTTCTGAACTCAAATAGATGAAATTCTAGACTATTTTTGGAAGAATCTAACTGGCTCAATTTACGGTATGATTTCTTGGACCCCGGAACAAACAGTTCTGCAGATTCCAAGGTGCATAAAGGAAGCTAAAATGAAAATCAAGCCACTCGTGTTTGTTTTACCACGATGACAAGCATGTTGGTTTTCAGTGAATGCTCTACTCCAGGTTAGTGGAGAGCAGGTGACGGAGAGGCAGCTCGCGACAGAGGGGTGGAGCCATCTCATTCTCTGAGTGGCTCCCTGGGACCCTGCCTGAGGAAGGGAGTTGCTAGATTATTAATTCAGGTCTAAAGACATAAAAGTGAAATGCTGTGGAACTTGCCTTTGAATGCGTTTCATAAAACCAAAGGCACTTGGGATTCTGAGGGATTACCGTCCAGCTCCTTCAATTCACAATAGAAACCCAGGGGCTTAAGCACTTGCCCAGGGTGGCTGGTAGCAGAGCCACGGCTGGAATTCGGGCCTTACAAGATACAGCAATAGTTACAATAATCATCACGAGAACTACCCATTTACTGAGGATGGACCGGGTGCCTGAGATGCCCGATACAATGCTAAAACTTTTTTTCACACTGCTTCATGTAATTCTCATAAAAACTCTGTTAAATTTAATAATAATAATAATAATAATAATATCATTTTATTTCCATTTTACAGTCGAGGAAACAGAAGTCCAGAGAGGTTAAGTAACGTGTCCCATATCACAGAGCCAGCAAATGACAGCACATGCAGCAGATTCAAACCTAGGCCTATCTGTTTCTAGAACCAGCAGGGTCCTTCATCACCTTATCATGCTATGGGCATGCCAAAGGCAGTAAAAGCTGCTTTTACAATTCACATTCCATCCACAAAAATCAGTGCTCTACTTCCCTCCACATTCAAAGCAAAGCATTTCCACACTAAATCACCCCATCCAAATGGGTCTCCACCCCTTACACTGGCAGAACAGCTCTGTCGACCAGCTGACTTCGGACACTTCCCAAATGTCCTGGTTTGCTAACAGCCTGGGCACGAGTCCTCCCCTCCCCCCCCCCCTCCCCAAACACTCTGAGAGTCCAGGGCCACAGTGCAATTACAGAGACTGTTTCTCCAAATGCACAAATTCATGCTGGTGCCTCAGGGCAGCCCGGCCCAGCCCATCTGTCAAAAGGATGTTGAGATGGGACAGCATCTGAGTCAACCCCATCAAGTTAGAAGGGCGAGTGACACCCAGCCCCCTCAGAGGGAACCGTTCTGTAAGGACAGGCCATTCATTCTGTTTTGTAGCTGTGGGACCCACAGCCCGCCCTGAAAGGCACTGTGTCACAGCTCTCCCCAATCCCCCCTGGAGGTCACCCTACTGAAACCAGAGTGACCAACCATCCTGGGTTGCCTGGGACTGAGGACACTCCCAGGACTGGAGACTTTTGGTGCTGAAAACAAAAAAGTCGCCAGCAAACTGGGACAAGTTGGTCACCTGGCAGAGTCCTTTGGAACGAGAAGGTCAAGGAGCTCAAGTCGATCAGGACTGGATTCAAGTCATAGTTTCATTATTAACTAATCTTGAGACATTGGGTCAATGTCCTAATCGCTGAAACTCAACGATAAAATGCAGTGATAATGCCTGTATTCTAAGGTGGTTATAGAAATTAAATGAAAATGTGAAATCGCCTAGTTCATGGCACCCAAAACCATCCATGTGGAAAGTCATGGTCTTGGGTCCTACCCTAGCTCTGCCACCAAAGAGCCTCGCCTTGAACAAGGTCTCCCTGGGCCTCACACTTCTCCTAAGTCAGGTAAAGAGGTAAAACCAGGTGATCCCTAAATCCCTTCCAACTCAAAATTCCTCATTTCTAAGTAGAGGGCAGCAGGACGTCTCCCTGGAGAACTATAGGTTAAAATAGTGGGGGTGGGTGGCAGTTAAGCAGTAATGGGGACAGGAGGGAGAGGAGAATAGGGCCAGGAGAGCCTGGGACAGAAAAAGAAAAATCTTAGCTGGGAAGTAGGTATCCATCCATTTCTTCCCAATTTACAATCCTCTACCCAAGACCAGCATACTGGTTGGATGGCAAGGCTCTTCGTATAGAAAAATGCCTAATAATAATAATAATAATAATAATGAAAATACGGGGACCCCCTCCAAAAAAAGAAAAGTCTTATAAATTACAGAGCTGGTGGTGTCCAGCTCTGGGGAGCATGGGCCACAGGGTCAGTTCGTGGAACAAAACGCTCCCGCCTCCTGCCTGGGCCACCCAGTGCTCAGGCCTGGAACTCCACCGGAGGGGAGGGACAGGGCTCGAAGGTCTCAGAGTGGGGAGAAGCCCACCCTCTCCCTGAAGTGCCCACCCCTCTCCTTCAGGGATCTACTCCTGTTCTTTGGAGGTGAGCATTGCCCTAAGGGCTGCCACTCTCCTCTAAAAGGCAAAGTAAGAAGCTCCCTTTGAGGCACTCGCTATCACTAGAACCTGAATCACTTGTTTTGGGTCTGTCTCTGGAAGGAACACTCAGACCTGGAGGAAGGAGGAGGAAGAGAGCAGAATGAAGGGAAGAGGGGGAGGGGCGGAAGGGCCCCTCCCATCACAATCCGGCTCGGAATTGGCTCCATCCTGAGCAGCTGTCTCAGGCACTCGGAACCACTGCTTTTACTTTTCCTTGTCTGTTCCTGCCCAGGAAAGAATTAAGAATCGAAACCGTGTTTGAAGTCTGAAGGGTTTTTAGCCCCATCTGACCACTCCCGCTCGTTTTCAGAGGAGAAAACTGGGCTCAGTGAGGGGACAGAATGGCCAGAGGGCTGGGAGGCAGGGCCCGGGACTCTCCTGGGCTGGCTCAGACCTCCAACTCTATGATCTGGCAGCCACACCCCAAGCCTGTCTTGTGTGCCCCTCTCTACCCGCTCTCTGCCTAAGTGCTTAGTGCACAGTAAGTACGTTTTGTGTCAAAGGAATGAAATAAAACAACAGATCAAGTGACCTGAGGGTTTCACCAAAAGATATTTTTTTCCTGCCAAAGGGTATCAAGGTCCAAAGCATTTACTCACAGCAAAAGAACAAAGGACTTAGAATGTTCTTTCCTCCCAGACTTCCTCGAAATTAGGCCTTCTTAGTCAAAGGAGTTAAAATGAACAAAAACATAAACAAAATAAATGATACATTCTTGTGGAACCCTACAGCCTTAAAGGAGTTCTCTAAGAACTCTAGCGTCTCTCCCTTATTCTTCACGACCACCTGGTGGTGGGTGGTATCACGCCCAGTTTAAAGATAAGGAAACTGAGGCTCAGAGAGGTTAAAGAAGGCATCTGATAACTCAGCTAGTGGGTGAGTGGTACACCCAGCCCTGCATGCTTTCCCCACGCTATCCTCTGAGATGAGCCATGTTACAGCTTACAGATGTTCAGAACTGGAAAAGGCCAAATGAAAAGGCAATCCTGAAGACTGGCCTAGCATTCTCCAACTAACCGGGGCCTTGGGGCGCTTTATAGATATTTGGCACCCTTGTGTTCACAAGTAACCTTTCAGGAGTCCCCAAACACTGAGGTAGGAGCCCGGATCAGCCTAAGTTTTCATTAATACTATTATCAAACTTCAATTTTCTAACTTCCTATTTCCTTTCTGCTCGCAGAGCCATTCAAAACCATTTCCAGATCTGTTTCCTTATTGGAGCCCCTACAAGCAACCACTAAAGAATACTGAGGGATTTGAGGGTTTATTTCATTTGGGAATAATCTGAACCTTTATTAGAGCTAATTCCCATGTCAGTCTCTCCACCGACTGTAAATTCCTCAAAGCTCTTCATGCCCAGCCTGGGGAGGTGGTTGCAGAATTAAAGTGAATTGAACTTTTGGCAGATGAAGGTCAAGGGTATAAATCTGAGAATTAGGTGAATGCACTTGGTATAACTCAGGAAGAGAAAAGACACAGCTTCATCTAAAATCCAGGAGATTTATCGTCATAGAAACCTGCCACAGAGGGACTTTGATATTCAGCTTTGAAGAAGATACTGTATACATTACATTTACCTGCTGGGAGAAGGCTGACCATCAAATATCCTCACCGAAACCAATGGCCTTTGCAGTCAACCCACCCCCCTTTTTAGATGATTCTGGCCCATGTGCAAAACCGGGCCCAGAGCAGAGGGTTATAGCAACTTTCCAAAAAGCACAAGGTCCCTGTTCACGTGCAAGCCAGCTGTCAATTAGACAGGTTAGTGTAGAATCAGATGCATCTAGGACAAGAAGGGGCTTTAGAAACCATCTGGTCCAATTACTTTCACACAAGCCAAAACCACACAGCTCACTTTTCTATGCCATTTTATATACCTCAATCCAATGGAACTCACTCTCCTAGCCCCACATTACAGGTGGAGAAATGGATGTCCAGGAGCGTTAAGTGGTTCATTTAAGGTCACACTGCTAGTTAGAAGCAGAGGTGCAGCAAAAAGAAGGTCTCCTGACTCCTGTCCTTGTCCCTTTCTCCTCTGCACCCCATTTACACATAAATATACATAATAAATCTGGAACAAAGCTTTTGTGCAACAGTTCTTATCCTTACTATGTGTGATGGACTGATATTGATATTTTCTATGCTCTTCTATTTTTTTTAACACTAGTCACAATTCATTAAATTGATTTTACAATCCACCAATGGGCCCTGACGTATGGCTTAAAAAACCCTGACTTAGACATCTTGAAAGAATCAAGTCAAAGATAAAAGTGTTGGTTCAATTCGAGGTTGTTTATGAGCGGAATACATTAAACACTGATAAAGAGAACTCATGAGTTCTTGAAATGTCTTTCCCTAATTAATGTTCCCCATTGTAGGTAAATGCCACCACTATGTACCCAGTTGTGCAGACCCAACACCTAGGAGTCATTCTGGATTTCCTCTCCGTCATCTGTTACACCCCACCCGTCAGCACATTTCGGCCCTTCATTACCACTCTGGTCCAAGCCACCATCACCTCCCCCTGGGCGAGGACAAAAACCTCTTAACGGGTCTCCCTACTGCTGCCTTAGCCTCCCTACTCTATTCTCTATTCGCTGTCAGAAGAACCTAGAAATGGAAATCAGAGCAGGACGTCCTCCTAGCTCCAAAGCCCTCCCACCATCTTAGGAGGCTCTAAGTGACCCAGCTCCTTCCTGCCTTGTACCCATCCTCCAGCCGTCCAGGTCATCTTGCGGTTCCTCAAAAATGCCGAGTATGAGCCTCAGGGCCTTTGCGCCTGCAGTTCCATCAACCTGGAATATTCTTCCCCGAAGCTAACACGGCTGCTCTCTTCTTCTTTCTGGTGTTGGATGTCGTTAACAGCTCCTGGGAGAGGCCTTTCCTGACCGCCGTATCTAACAGAGCCTCTCTTCTTTTCCTCGCTGTCCCTTCCCTACTTGGTTTTTATTCTTCTGCAAGACACTATTGCCTCCTGACTTTTTATTTTGAATGCTCTATTGACCACTGTTCATCGCTCCCCGGAAACTGTTAAGCTCCGTGAGAGAAAGGACTTGGATTGTCTAGTCTAGCATGACAAGTACTTTAAAGAGTGCCTAAATTCAGGGCCTGAATGAATGAATGAATGAATGAGAGCTCTTGTCCCAAAAGATAAGAAACCAGACGATTTTTGAAAGACGGTGTTCTTAGTCCAATCTCTTCTCAACTTTCCTGATAAGAGTTATTCAAGGTATTTTACAAAACATACATTCCCAGCCCCTGAATCAGGCTCTTCCCAAGAGCGGCCCAGGAAGCTAGAGAGCTGAGCAAACACTCAGACAGGAGAAATGGGGGTACGCAGAGGGTGCACATGCAAGGCAGTCTGCAGGAGAGGAGGGGATGAAACTCGTTCCCAACGGGGCCAGGGAGCTCAGGAGACAGGCTGGAAGGTGTCACAGGCAATGTCCTTCCAAGGGTCACATAGAGCCTGGCCACAAAGGTGTGCCGAAGAGACCAAGACGTCTTCGTTTCTTTATGTCTAGTTTAATGCATTCTAAAAAGGATCTGAGGCCAGACTGGAAAGGCGTTCATTTGACTCTGAATAAGATCTTCAAGGCAAAGAATAACACACATGGGGTTTGGCTTTTTTTTTCCCCCCAATTGTGTTAAATACACATAACATACAATTTCCCATTTTAACCGTTCAGTGGCATGTAAGTACATTCACACTGCTGAGCAGCCATCACTACCATCCAGCTCCAGAACTGTTTTTATCATTCCGAAACTGAAACTCTGTCCCCATTAAACAGTAACTCCCCATGCCCCTCCCCCAGCCCCTGGCTCCCACCATTCTACTTTCTGTCTGTAGGAATCTGACTGCTCTAGTACCTCACGGAAGTGGAATCATACAGTATTTAGCCTCTTGCGTCTGGCTTATTTCACTTTGAAACTTCCAAGTTCCATCCACATAACAGCGCGTGTCAGAATTCCACTCTTTTAAATACTATTCCAATGTGTGCCATCCATGGATGGACATTTGCGTCGTTTCCGCCTTTTGTGAATAATGCCGCTGTGAACGTGGAGCTATAAAAGTACCTGTTCTAGTCCCTGCTGGCGGTCTGCTTTCTCAGCCGTCCTGCGGGGGAGGGCGTGGAGCGTAGACCTGAGGTGGCGGGACTGGGTCTTCCGTGAGGAGACAGCTGAATCAGATGGCAAGTGACCTGAGTCTGGCTCATGGTCTGTAAGCGTCCCCACTCGGAGGCAGGGCTTAGGTCCCCGGCTAGGCCTAAACCATCAAGAAACTTCAGGCCACTGAGATAATAACCCAAAATATTGCTAGAGGTGACCCCTAAATTGTTTGAGACAGCAAAACTGTTTCCCTAAAGACTCAACCCAGCAGGATTTCAAATTAAGTACAGAAAATGTCCAAAATAGGCCAATATATAGACACAGAAAGTACAGCAGTGCTTGCCGAAGGCCTGGCGTCGGAATGGTGACGGTAAACAGACACAAAGGTTCTTTTTAGAGAGATGGAAATGTTCTAAAATTAGATTGTGGTGATGGCTGCATAACTCTGAAAACAAACTAAAATTCACTCAATTCTATACTTAAAATCGGTAAATTTTATATTATATGCCAATAAGGCTATTTTAAAAAATAGATACAGAAATATGTAAGGAAACCCATAAGATTAACATATTTTGACCTATTTGAATTAGGAGATCTACCTTGCAATATTACATTATTTACATATTTATATATTTCTTTGTCAATCAGATAACTGAAGTACTCAAGAGGGACATTAAATGTGGTAACTTTTAAATGCAATTTAAATTTTTAAAAGGTTAAGTTTGTTAAAGGGTCAAATATGAATCTAAAGCTACCCTAAATGGAACTGTTTACATTCACGAGATTTATGAATAGAAAAGTAGGATTTTTTTCACTTAAAGGCTAGCTTCCTAGATTTGGAACTTTAGTTTTTTCAGATGCCTAATTTTGAACACAACTGTCGCCCTAAGCACATAAAAATGCTCACATTAATAGAGAATTAACAGGAATTGGCACCTTCGGGCTGGTCTGAGCGTCCGGGGTGAAGAACCAGGCACCTCCCCCCTCCCCGACCTCAGCACTAATTCTGCTCCTAAAACCCTTAGCTTGGCGGACAAATTTTTTCATTGAAAAACGTAAGACCCTGTGGAAAAACACAGTTCAAGGAACTGAAATTGGCAGTTAACCTAGGAAAGCCCTTATAAATTATGTTTTATGTTCACTTAAATAAAATGAGAGACACAGCCCCGGCAGTCCAGATCATATTAATTACCTTCTACACACCTTAAACGAATAATTATGGGCATCGTGCAGTTACTTTCCATTTACCCTTCTTTCCCCCTGGAGAATTTTTACTCTCTCCCTTACAGTTTCCCTGGAATGCTTATAAAATTTATTTTGCAGTGATGCAGATAACATGCCAAAATACCTTCTCCTCTGTGGCCGGTGCTCCAAGTCTGATTTTACGACTTGGAGACATTCTGGTCTGCCTCCGGGGTTCCCCCACAGCTTCAGAGACACCGAAGGTTAAAAGAGGTTGGCTGCTGGAGAAGGGAAATATTCTAGGTAACCTTTACTTAAGCTACTCAAGCATGGCAGGGCATGAACCCCAAACCTACACTCTTCCCTCCAGTACAGAAAACTGGTCAGCTCTGGGCAGGATCATTTCATGCTAATACAATCAGGCCGTGCTGGGCAACCCCACTTCTTGCAGAAGGCTCTACCTGCCCTCATTCTCACCCCCATCCCCACCCCACCCCTCAGCCACACTGCCTCTCCCAAAGGCCCGAGGGGACTGGCACCCATCCTTTGTCTTCCCGCCTGGGAAAACCTGATCTCGCCCAAGCTTCTGCTTCCTTTCCCTTCTCTCCACCCTGTCCTACAAGGCAGAAAGGCGTCCTGGTGAAGGCCATGGTGGAGTGGCCTGAAGAGTGTCCCCCCTAAATTCATGTCCACTCGGAACCTCAGAATGGGGTCTGATTTGGCAACAGGGTCTTTGCAGATGTGGTGAGTTAAAAATTAAGATGAGGTCCTACTGGCCTAAGGTGGGCCCCACACTAATGACTGGCGTCCTCATACGAAGAGGAGAGGACACAGAGAAAGACACACAGAGAGGAAGGCCCTGTGAAGGCAGAGGCAGAGACTGGAGTAATGCAGCAACAAGCGGAGGAACGCCGTGGATTGCGGGCAGCCACCAGAGGCTAAGCCAAGGCGACGTAGGAGTTTTCCCTGGGGCCTTCGGAGGGAGCACAGCCCTGCCTATGCCTTCATTTCGGACTTCCAGCCTCCAGAACTATGAGAGAAGAAACTGTGGTTGTTTTAAGTCGTCCAGGTTGTGGTGCTTTGTTACGGGAGCACTGGGAAACCGATACGCATGGGTGCACATCCTAGGTGACTGTGACAATCTACTCAATCTCCTGGCCTCGATGATCTCATCTGTAAAATGAGGATAACAGCATGCCTATTTAGGAGGGATATTGTGAGGACGAAATAAATTCATCCATGTCGAGCGTTTGGAGCGATGCCTAGCCTAAGGTCAAGGCTCAATAAGCTACATCAGCTACCACTCCTGGTACCCAGTATCTTCATTTTCTAATTATTCCCCAAGAGAGCACCTCAAATTCCTCTTCCAGTACAACCAAAATTCTCACTGTTATGGACATGATAGATACACATAATTTCACAAATCAGAGAGGAACTAGCCTACGGATAATGAACAGGAGGATTAGTGATGTATGATGGAGGTCTAACCATTTTGGCTTTGCTCCAGATGCACGGGAGGCATGCTGAAGTGTGGCTGCCGGACAGACAGTACCTTTGCTCCGGAAGCAAGAGACAGCGCAAAAGAGATGGTCACCCATGACAGAGACATGCTCACAGTGATGGAACTGGAGCCTTCGAAGGCAGCCAGCCACCCATTTACCCAAACCCGTATTTTCATTTCCATATGTCTAGATGAGTTAAAGATGGGAATTGTTCATTTGTATTATTTTCTTCTGACATTTTTCTGGCACGCAATGCTCACGGAGAACTCTGATTTTTAAAATATCCCCATATGCGCCGCGTCACTGAAGCTGTGAAGATGTTTACAGCCTTCGACTCCAAAGATTTCCCTCTTGGGAAATTACACCGAGGGAATAATTGAACAGAAGCTAAAAGATTTATGCACGAAGATGTTTACTATAATATTTCCCTTCCAATAGCCAAAAAAATTGTAAATGCGTTAAATGTCCAAGATTAAAGGAATAATATCATAAATCATAGTTTATTAGGTACGCCATTAATAAATCACAATACATTAACTACTCAAAAATGATACCGTTATTAAAAGTAATAATGTGTGAAGCTATGGAAAAGGGTTTGAAGTGAAAGCAGAAGAATTCAAAACATTATGAGGATCAGGATTTCAGCTATGTAAGTACACATACACGTTTAAAAGTGAAAACAATTGTTAGACCGGCTTTTATGCTTTCTTCCCTGTTACATATTATTTTTCCCACTTCAAAATGATGACTTCGATCTAATGCTAGGTCCAAATTGACTCTAAGTGTTAAAGATATTACTGCTGAAAGCCAAGGAAGTTCTAAACAAAGAGCTGGACTTTCCCCAAAGTAGACCCAAAAGTGATCTGTAGCCACTAGTGTGGATATTCCCTCCCACCCCCGACAGATCTTTGAAAAATGAGAGCACAGTCTAAAGGTGGGTGTCCCAGCACTGTAAGGTGCTGAAGTATCACTTAATTTGCTGCTGTCAGGGGCGAGGGAGATAAAGCAGGTGCTGGAGAAGATCTAGGAGAGGGTAGTGGGCGCAGAGAAGGCACCTGCAGGCTTCGGGGGCATGCAAATGCTGTTCTTCTTGAAGTGCGTTCAGAAGGACAAGACCGTGGCAGCTGTAGCCTATTAAAGATGCCAACGCGCCTCACCTCCCTCCCGCTTTCTTCTAATAGAAGAGTAGATTCGAGATGCAACTCTGAAGCCCACTCCAGCTCCGAACCTCACTCCATCGTCCCTCTGAAGACATACAGTGAAAAGCGAATGGCCCAAGGAGGGGAAAGAAAGGACCTGTAGCTATGCTACGGCGATGATTCTCCCCAGAGAAACGTTTGCCGTCTTCTTACGTTTGCCGTAAGGCTTCTTCCCTGCACAATCCCCCCCACACACACACAAAGCTTTGTGGCGATACGGAGACAGGGTCCCATCTTTCTCCAAAAAGTAAGAAAGTCATGCATAAGACCCTTATTCCAAGATACGCAGGAAAACATGACTTCTCGGGGTACAGAGCACATGCCCAGGCTGGGTGTAGATATAAAAATTCCTTCAAAGTCATCCAGGTAGGGTCTATTAGTGCAGGCAAATTAAAATCTGTAAAACAATTAGATAAGTTTGCTAACCCCTCCGTGTTCCCACTTTGTCATCAATAAGATGGGAATAAGGAGACAACTTGCCTTATAAGGTTTTTAGAGGATTACGTGAGAAGAAAACACCGAATACACTGTCGGCCACGATTCCTGGGTGGCGCATGTTTTCACGTTTTTTAACCTTCTCTGAAATTGGGATGCACCTTACAATCATAGCCTTCTTAGGTTTGGTAAGAGGTGATGATGATGATGATGATGATGATAAACATCCTTGACTCCCTTCACAGATCATGGGCCTCCCCTTATCCTCATCCCTCGTCTTAAAGCCCAAACACCTGAAAGAAGTATTCTCTCTCTCTCTCTCTCTCTCTCTCCCCTTTCTCCCCCCTCCCCACCTACAAGTTTAATGCTTTGTTTTCCCAGCCAAGACAAATATCCTCAAGTCCAAATGGCAAAGTACTGCAGCATCAAAAGACCCTGTACCCTCCGAGAGTGACCCTCGATAGAGGTCTCACTCAGGTGCAGACCCAGGCTAACCAGCCCCCTGAGACAGCTCTGTGCCGAAACTATTCATCACAACATCAAGGTCCCTGCCCCGGGGTTCTGAACGGCAGTGAAAGCCACTATACCCTGTGAATGTCAGGACAGACTGGGGCAGTGGGTCTTCAGCGGTGCTCAGAAAGAACCTCTACCATAAGACCCAACCATCCTGCAAATAACAGCCCCAGATCTTGCTGATGCCAGAAATCCTTTCATTTTAAAGGAGCTGATGTTCCCTTAAAATCACTAGTTTCTAGTAACTCTTCAGTGTTTGGTCACAAAATCAAATAACAACTAGTTTTCTCAAAATCTGAAAAACCCCAATACCAACAACAAACAAATAGGACTAAAATCTTTTTAATTATCAAGCTTTTCTTCCATAAAATTTTGTTAAACAGCTGACTGAATCATAGATAGATGATAGGTAGATAGACAGACATAGTACTAGGATCTCAAAAAGATTAATAGAGCACAATGAGCCCTAGCTGATCTGCCACCTGACCAAGTTCCTCCTGCATTAGCTAAAGGAGGTCAAAACCCTGGGAGCGGGACCCGACGTCCATAAGAATGAGGACAAACAAAGCACCTGTTTAGAAGAGGTTCTACACAGAAAATGCTGCTGGGAGTAACTCCTGGATGTCCGAGGTCAAGTGTGAACGAGTCCACAGCGAGGGAAATCAGGACAGAACAGGGAAGGTCACAGAAACAGCAGGGCGGGGGGTGGGGGGCACTTTCATCTCTCGTTTCCTTCTGATCTCAGGAAACGTCAAGGCTCCAAGCTTTGCTTAACCTTCACAAGGAGCGTGCTGGAACCTGAATTCTGAGTGGTTCATTCAAGCAAGGCGCCTCGAGAAATGGGAAAACCCCACTTCCCTTCAACTGAAGTAGGAAGCCCCAGAGGATCGAAGACCCATTTCTTGACACACACACACACACACACACAAAAATTATCCAGGCCCAGCTGCATCATAAAGCAGAATTGAACAAGCACAGGGAAAGAAGAATTGTGCCCCATGCCCAGGAAGCTTGCAACGGGACACATGTCCGTTTCTGGTGTAGAGGTTGAAGGCTGTAAGACTTGTCTACTATGCGCTGATTGTATCTGACACACTGGGTCTCCACACATCCTTCTCTTCATATACCCACAATCTACATGTCTATGGTGCAGGAGGTTTTAAAACTCCCACTGAAAATAAGAAACTGAGTCTCATGTATTTGGAACAGCCAGCCTCACATCAAACCTAATTGATCTAATTAATCGCCTCCCCACTTTTTAAAAATGTCCTGAACTTTATTAAACCAACCTGTGTAGAGAGTCAAAACTTTTTGGCTTTACTGTGGCTCAATAGTGCTAAAAACTTTAGCTAAATCTAGCGACCAATCTAATAGCTTCAATTTTCTTTTCTTCTCTAGCTTAAGCCTGAAATCTCCCTTCTTTTAACAGACCCACAAAAGATATTTTATCCTCCAAAACTATAATGTATGGGGGGAAAGTCACAAATGATTTCTGGCTTCAATCTCCTACTAAAATAACTGAAGGGCTGTAAAAGTAAAAAGCGAATGGTTTTATACAAAGTTCAGGCCTTTTTCTTCAAACGTGCATTGAGAAATAAAAGGAACCGGTTTTTTAGGGGTTTCTTAGGGCTGATCTCATGTGACCATTGGCTGTGGGCCTCAGTTACAAATAATGGTTCTGTGTGCCTCTCAAATGTCCATGCTGGTGAAGAGAGTGGTGAGCCAGGCCATTCAGAAAGGGCAGGTGATTCAAAACATTGCTTCCTGTTAGCTGGAGACTGCTGAGCGGGATCCTTCAACAATTAGCTTTTATCTCCAATTAGTTGTTCAAATGACCCTGCAGCTCATAAGCACAGCTGGCTGGGGACAGTCAGCAGCAGAATCAGGGCTGGGAGCCTGAGGGCACAGCCCAGAAAACACATCGGTACACTAGCAATCAGAAGTTACCCGTGTCGGAATATAGTTGCTCCCGGAAAACTTCCTTCGAGAGAAAATGGTAAATGTTTCGTTGTCTGCCTGTTCTAACGGGCCTTCCGTGCTCATCCTCACGGCCTCTCATTTTAAAAATGAAAACCGCCGCGTCAGAGACGTTGAGTGACGCATCCAGGGTCCCAAGAGGAGTCACTGGGTCTCCAGTGAGGACATGGAGGCTCGGAGACACACGGGACTTGTTCCAGGGCACAGAGCCAAGTGGTGGAACAGAGACTCGAACCCAGGCCAGGCAGTCCTAAGTTCAGTCTCACTCCCTCTACACGCTAGTTGTCTCCCACGTGAAAACTTTGAAAAAGAGAGAGAGAAAGAAAAGTCACGTATTGAAAAAAAGGACCCACTGAGCATCCACGCTGTACTGGGAGCACGGCAGTGAAGTACAACAGCTGTAGCCCGCGTCGAGGTTCCGGGTCAGCAGTGCCTTGCTTCTTTTTCTAGCAGCTTCGCTCATTTTCTTTATTGACGTTTGTGTTTTAGATGCCACATGTTAGTGAAATCGTACTGTTGTTGTCTTTCTGGTTTATTTCACTTCGCATAATACTCTCCCAGTTCATCCATGTTGTTGCAAATGGCAAGATTTCGTTCTTTTTCATTGCTGAGTAATATCCATTGCCTGTCTGTTTATCTATCTTTCTTTCTATCTATCTGTATCTATACGTGTAGCTATAGATAGATAGACATATCTTTTTTATGCATTCATCTACTGATAAACACCTAGGCTGCTACCATACCTTGGCTATTGCAAGTAATGCCCTAATGAACACAGGTGCATATATCTTTTTGATTACTGTTTTTGTTTTCTTCAGATAAAACCCCAAAGTGGAATTGCTGGGTCGTATGGCAGCTCTATTTTTAATTTTTTGAGGAATCACCACGATGTTTTCCATAGCATCTCTCATTCTTTAAGGTAACAAGGAAACGGAAGCATGTCCCTTAACAGGGACCTGGGCACCTACTTGATGCCTCTTCCTTATGTCAGAGACCATGCTAAATTCATTTTTATCCCCTATTTGGAGTGGAGCCAGCACAATATAAGTGCTCATCTAGGATTTAGTCAACTGATTAATCCGGCTTTGCAGCTGAGATGATTACGTGTCACAAGAGCCCAGAACCTTCCTAGTTTTTGCTCAGGAAAGTGGGGTCTAGCTCTCACAGGGTGGTCTGTGTCCAAGTAACATAGCCAGTTTCCATGGCCTCCTCAAGAACCTCTCACAGAGAATGTGTTGATTTTTTTTTTTTCTGTAGCTTACATCTGAATCACTTCCCAGACTAAATAATATCAGATGGGACTTCAGAATTCTGAGAAAGGATAAGCCACGCCAGAAAGCTGATGACTCAATTTTCCCCCTTTCAACCGGCTGTGCTGCCATCCCAGAGAGCCAACACACCCACGGTCTCATCAGAACAGAGAACTGGGTGCAGGGTGAGGGTCCAAAACGTAATCTGTAAGCTAAAGATCTGAGGAAAGAAACTTGAATAGAAAGGTCCACTCAGAAGCAAAAACCGATTCTATCCAAATATGGGGGAGGCGGGGGGACAAACAGAGAAGTCATAAAATAGATAAATAAATTTGAAAAGCCCTTTCAATTCAGGAAACTTTATATTCAGGTTAATTATACTGCAAGCCATCTACTCACCCCGAGCCAGAGCTCGAGGACTCAGCGGGTCCGATGCAGTGGAAAGTCAGTGGGCTGGACACCAGGAAGCCAGTGTTGGGCTGAGTTCCTAACTAGCCCTGTGACCTTGGGTAAGGACCCACCCCACCTTTCTGGGTCTCCTTATCCTCATCTTCAAAAAGGGAGGGGAGGTTACTCTATGTAAGATCCCTTCTCGCTGCAAAATCCAGCATTGCTGTGCCTCAGTCCGCTGGCTGCCGCACGCCCTCCCCTCCGCTGCTGTGAGGCTCACCAAAATTCCGCTGGCCGCACGCGCCACCGCCACACAGGCCAGCTTTTGTAGGCCTCCTCGGAGCGCGGTAACCACAGAAATAAACCCAAATGCACCCAAAAATGTAAATGGGTCATGAGTGCCCTTACGCTTATGAAGTCAGCAGTGTGAAATGTATAACAAGATTGTCTACAGATCTTTTGTTGACACGTGGTAAAAAAAAAAAAAAAGTCTCCTCTTAAATATAAAAAGGCCCATTTGTTTGGTTCTCAACCAGAGAGGTCTTGAGTCGGTAGCAGTTGAAACACCAGTCTCAGTCATGGCCGTGAGTTGCCTTCTCTGACACATGCCGTGGAGGGAAACTCGAGTTTTTTTTTTTTTTACAGAGATATCCTCTATGCTGCTGGGGGAGCTGGGGGAGGCAGGGGAAGTTGCCCTTGGCATTGACCAGACAATGAACTCATCATCCTGCCTGGCCCAGAAATAGAAAGTGAAACGTTAAACATAGCTCACCAGCCTCTCCTCCACGACCATCTCAGACTGAGGTTAAGTTGCTTGTAAGAAAGACAGAATTGAGGATGCTTATTTAATGTGTAATAATTCACCCTATCACTTCAATAATCCCCACAGCTCCACTGTCATCTAAAAGCAGTTATTAAGCACCTACTGTGCACAGCCCTTCCTGGAATATTCCAAAAAGAGTCCTCTATATTGGGCTGCATGCACAAAAGTAAGAATATACTTAATGCCACTGAACTGTACACTTAAGAGTAGCTAAAATGGTAAATTTTATGTTATATATAGTAGTTTATCACAATTTTTAAAAAAGATACGGAAAAAAAAAAGTTAGAATGCAGCCTGCAGACATACCTAATCACACTGATGCAAAATAGAAACAGCTAGTAAGCTATTTCCAGCACAACCCCAAATGTCTGGGGCAGATGATATAGTAGCCTGTTCCCTGGCCAAAGGTAACTACGGTCCTGTGTTTTAGCATCATGCCCAGACCCTGAGAGTGAATCCACGCACTTTCCTCCCCTCCCAAGGTCTTAGTGCCGAGGCCCGGACCCATGGTTCTCTAACCTAAACACCTCTCAGGACCGCATGGCACGCATGGCACGGAGTCAATGTGGATTCCAGGGCCCCAACCATCAAGGTCTTGATTCAACAGGCCTGTCTCAACAGCCAGGAAACAGCCTTTTAAAAGCGTCCCAGGGTGGCTCCATAGTGTAGTGGTTAGCACATCTGCTTTACATGCAGAAGGTCCTGGGTTCACACCCCAGGTGGAGCCACGGACCATGGCCCGGGTGCGCCAGGCCCTGGGTGCACACTGCCAGCACATGGGAGGAGACACCCCACCTTCAGAGATCCAGTTCTTAAGGGGAAACAGCAACATCCATAGGTCAGGGGTAGAAGTGGGTACAGGGGAGGGGGGCGGGGGGAATTGAAAAGGAAAAAACGTAATAAATAAAAGCGTCCCAGGTGACTTGAGGGGATCCGGTTCATTAGAGGGCCTGGGAACAGGGAGGGCAGATAAACCAGTGGTGGCCCTTGCAAGGGCTTTAGAAATTTCCAAGGGATCGTGGCCACAGGGACCACTGCCAGCTCTTGCTCCTGCCCTACTGTTAGGGCTGCCAGGGGCTGTATTCCTACTTCAAGGAGGCCCTTGACTTTGAGCCCTTGAACAAGTCAGGGCAAGGCACACAGTATCCAGTTCTACCACCTTTCCCACTGCCAGTGGACCATCAGCCAGAAACCAGAAAGGCCAGATCCCAGGCTCAACTCTCTTCCAACCCTTTTGATCACTGACCCTCAGTCTTCACCCTCTGTGAAATGGTCCTGAAGACACCTGCCCTGGCCGCCTCCCACAGCTGCTCCCATAGTGCCAGGGGTGCTAGCCCATGTTCTCCCAGCTGTGTGACCTGGGGATCTTGACATTTCACCTCTCAGGACCTCAGCTTCTGCATCTTTAAAGTGGGAATAAAAACAGTACTCCGCTACAGAGTTATCTAAATGAGCTTATGCAACAAGAGCACTCAACCCAGTAAGACACACGCGGTGAGCACGTAGGAAGTCTGACTTACCGTATTTATTAACATGTCGCACGTGGATGTGCTTGGGAGGGAACGAATATATGAGGTGACACTTTTCACTTTTATTATTAAAAAAAAAAAAGACCAGCACTTGTGCCTGCCTGCCATCCACCCTGTCATCACAAATCGTGGCCCTTTGGCGGAAAGGTGACAAGAATGAGTTTCAGAGAGGCCAACACTTTTATTTCAAATGTAAGTTTCTCCACTCTCCGGCAAGAGGCCATGGGACATCTCAATAAATGATGACTGAACACGGATGAAGGGGGAAGCCCTAACGACAAAGGAGGGGTCCCAACTCCGCTGCTTACAGAGCAGCTATCCTCAGGAGAGAGACACAGGGTGCCAGGCAGAAACATCTGCAGACTGCACTTGACCTCACCCCACCTTCCGGCCACACAGAACCACACACACAGATCTCAGAACACATCCGGGAATTTCTGTTCCTCCCAATGGTCAAGCTGTTCCTGCTTCTGGAACTTCCTTGGCCTTCGGGTGCCTAGCCAAGACCCTCTTCACCCCGATAATCACTCAGACTGCAGCTCACGTGTCCCCCGCCGAGGGAAGCCTTCTCGGGCACCCCTTCTATGCCGTGATCCTGTGTGTTTTCCTCAGAATACTCGCCCCTCTCTGAAGGGACCTCATCACGGTCCCTCTCCCCTGAAGATCAAGCTCCAGGGGCCCCTCTGACCCGCTCGCTGTGGCAACAGTGCTTGGCACAGAGCAGGAGCTCAGAAAACACTTGTTGACCGACTCGTATATCCCAATTCGGGTGAATATAGAACCCAGGCACCCTGGGATCACCCCACTCGAATGCCTGTGGTCCTGGAGTCATTTTTAACAGCTCCTCGTGTCACTCTGCCAAGAGGCTGGGTTTGATGGCAGATCTTGCACTGTTGTGATGAGAGGTGATACAGCCCCGGGCTTAAAAGCCTGGCCATTCTAGACTCAAACTTTGGTATCAGTCCCTTGCTGTCCCTTCCTGCCATGTGATCCTCAGCCAATCATGACCTTCTGATACAACCCTCCTCAGAGCATTTTATGGAGACTGAAAGACAGCACGTGTGTAAGCACTTGACATGTGCCACACAGTAAACATTCGATAAGTGTCATAAATAGTAATAATGACCATGACATGATGTTCGTCCTCTGCACACAGACGGACTCCTGGGTCCACCACCTACTTTCTATGTGACCTGGGCTCATTCACCTATTCTCCTTGATACTTTCTCACCTCTAAAAATAAGAAAAAAATTCCTAAACTCACAGGGTTTTTGTGAGGATGAGATGAGATCATTCGGGAAAACCACAGTGCCTCGCACATCCTGAGCATTGAACAAACAGTAGCCATTAGTAACATACATACTGTCGTTGCCTTTCTTCCTAAACTCATGAGTTTCTTGAGGACAAGAGCCCAATGCACTCACTTCCTTATCCCCAACGCGAAATGCCTAGCACGGTTCTCTGGAAGGAAGGAAAGCAGTGGCTTCTTTTTGAGGTCGTCACACGCCCATGCCACCCAGTTTGATTCTGGACGTGAGAGACAGTAGATGAGAACAGAGAAGGTGGCATGGGTTAGAGGCACAGCACCACGGAGAAGGGGAATCGGCTGGGAGGGTAATGGGTTCACAGATGGTAAAATCCCCAGCTGCTCACACACCTACTAGTGGGAGGGGGAGGCTTGTTAAATGTTAAAAATGAGTCAGCTTTCTCTTAGACAACCAGAACAACAACGGGGACGGCGATGGCGATGGCGAGAGGAATAAACAGGGTGTGGGTGTAAGAGAGAAAGGGCACCTGAGCCGGGCTCCTGTGAAACGTAACCCTTTAAATGAAAGTGGGGGGAGTGGGGGGCGCAGATTTCATTGAGGACCTCCCAAATGGGTTGGAGCACAGCCTGGCTCACAAGATGCTCTTTTCGTTCTCCACTGAAACCACTGCAGAGATCACACCCGGGGCGGTTCGGTTGTGCAGGCTGTCAGATATGTCACGACTGTTAACTGTTCCTGAGTTTTAGCAATTCGGCAGATTGTGGAGGGGGGTGCTGCTCAGAGGGCCAAGAGCTTTGATTGCAAAGGGAGTTTCTTTTGCAATCTTGTCCTCTTCCACCAACCGTAAAATAAGATTATGAAGCTGAATTTCAAGAGGGCTGCACTAAGCACTGGTGCTCAAAATGGAAAGGCAGGTGCTGGGGGCTCCCAGCACTGCGTGGTCAGTGTGCCACCTGCACCACCACCACCACCACCTTCAACGCCATGACCAACCCGCCAGTGGCCCTTGAGTGGGGATGGGCAGACTGATGAGGTGCATCCTGGGCAGCATGGAGGCACCCCATAGAATCTGGACCCCAAATTCCTATCTGAGAATCTCCCCCACTTCATTATGTTCTTAGCCCAGGCGTAACACTTCAGTTTCCCATCAGTCCTGTGTTCGCTGAGACCCCCAACTGCCTGTGATGTGCTCGGCTAGAGCTGTGTGGTGGAGAGATCACAAAATGGAATCACACGCCCTCTGAGCTCTTCTCGGCGTTTGAAAGGTGACTGCTCAGAATGGGAAGCTAAGAACATAAGGGGGACTTGTCTGTAAGTAAACTGTCCCCAAACCCTGATAACTTTAAATAAATCCAGCAGGTTGTATCTGTCATGTGTCTTTTTTTCATTCCGAATATAATACATTATGAAAAACAGAGGGGGTCTCCTAAATTGAGCGCTGGTAACTAATATGGTTACTGCAGGAGGGTTCTCTATCTCTGGAACTCCTTCCACCAGCATAGCTAAGTGGAGAAGTTTCTCGCGTTTTGATTTATAGGTTGGCAGCTTTACTTACGAGTGTGCCATCTGGAGCCAGACTACTGGCCTCCAATCCCACCTTGATCACATTCTTGGTGTTGGTTACTGAATCTCTGCAGGCCTCGGTTTTCTCCTCTGTACAGTGGAAATAGCAGTGATACTTAACCTCTCAGGGCTGTTGTGGGATTGAGATACTATGAGGGCACTTAAAAGACTGCCAGGCACACTTTTAACTACTTACTTTATTAAGTAAATACTTAAAGGTGGCTACAAACATAAGACAGCATTGACTTACAGAGCTAATGACCTACTTTTCTTCGAAAGATCTCCACAGGTAGGTTTCTTCTTTTATTTTAGAAATAGAAAGACAGTGGAGAATACTGATTAAGGGCACAGATGACACAGCGACATTGCCTGGGAATGAACCTCAGCTCTGCTTCTTACTTGCTGTGTGACCTTGGGCAAGTTACTTAACCTCTCTGAGATTTAGCTTCTTCATCTGAAAAATGGACATGATATAGTCTATTGTCTTCAGGCTGAAATGAGTTCATCAATGCCAAATGCATAGCAAACGAGTAATAGCAAAATATGCGAGTTGTTGCAATTCTAAGGGATGTCCCATCAGCAATCCCCATGGTCACAATTGTAAAAAGCCAAGATGACATTCGAAGTCTCAGGAAGCAACGAGGTAGCCAGCTATGAGCCGCTCTCACCCCATCTTGCCTCTGTTCAGTGTTACTGACTTACAGTTCATCAGGAAAGATGTAGCAAGAAGAATTCAATCAAAACTGGCCCAACTCACTACCCCAGTCCCCTCTGTCCCCATTCTGTGGCAGGGCTGAGAGCTAAGGGGGGCAAAAAAGGAACGAATGCACAAACAGTGAGAGAGAGAGGCCCACTGGCCTTTCCATGGCAACAGGAGCTGCCAGACAGCAGAGCAGCAACTGACCCGGGGAAAGAGGAGAGCCTGGCCGTTCCCCCAGTCCAAGCACCAGAGCATCCACGAGGCCAGAAGGCAGAGAGACTGCAGCCCACTCCTGCTGTGGGAAGGCAAGAGACACACGGGCCTTTTCCCCGTGGTCACCTGTCCTGGGACGCTACAGAAGCACAGACAAGCTTAGCCTCTACACCTTTTGCACAGCTCATGGGAACGTCTCACTGGAGACAGAACAACACAGGACAGTGTGTGTTTCAACAGGAGTGAAACCAGAGGTGCTGCGGGCACTCAGCAGAGAAGAAGTTTCCTGCAAGAGGGAGCTGGACCTGAAAGGACACAATGAAGTGGAAGCGGAGGCAGGGCAAGAAAGGCAGTGACACAGGCCCAGTGTACCCAGGGGACACCTTTCTATCCACAGAGAAACAAATCACTTAAAGGAAACCTTTTTCTGCCTTCTAAGAAGGGACTGAATTTTCTGCCAGATCTCAGTGAATCCCAAAGGTATCTGGTAACTGCACTTCCTGCCTACCTGAACACACCCCGACGTGTCGGTGATCCTCAATGCCAGATGCTTCTCGCCTGTTCCAGGTGAAGTGCCCCATCAGACACCCCTGGTTCAATTGCCCAAGAATTCTTGCAACTTTAACCTGGCCAGTTCCAGTAGCTCTTATATTTTCAGTGTAATAGTACATTTTATCGTTTGGAGACATCAGCACATTTTGCCTCTGGTGAATTGGACCTGATGGTGGAGAATCTCAGATTTAAAGGTATAGAGGGGAAACACACACACACACACACACACACACACACACACACTTTCTAGATGTGTGTGAATCTGTATGTGCATGCATGTATTTGTATAAACTTTATATGTGTGTGTACCTGTGTATGTGTGTGTATGTTTAAACCCACCTAACAAGAAGACCTGTTTGGAGCTCGGTACCTACCACCCTAGGTCTCCGTTTCTACCACTGCAAAGGCACAGGGCTCTCCAGGCTTGGGCCCTGTGGGGCAAGGATTCTAAGGCTCCATCAGGTTCAGCATGGACGAAGGCCACTGGTGATGTCTGCTAGGGTCGTCCTAAGGTGAGATGGAAGTTGAGTCTTCTGGTACCTGGATCAGCTCAAAGGACACTCCTGATAATTTTAGGATACCGAATAATCACCTAAGTCCCAGACGGAGCGTATTTTTAAATCTCTAAAGGCCTTTAGTTCCAATGCTCTGAGCACTAACTGAGGAAGGCCACACTCATGGGTTCAGAGCAGTCGCTCTGCTGCAAAAAGAAGAGAAGATGCTGTTTGTGTTGAGACGATCCCTCCCCAGCCCTCTCCCACGGCCCCCCGCAAGCACGTGCCACAGGCACCCAGGCTGCGGCCGCCACGTTTCACCTGGGGAGATGGGGGAGTGATTTCCTAGGTTTCCCAGAATGTTGGCACAGCTGTGGAGTCACGACAACAACCTCTACGAGAACCTAACGGGATTTCTGTTGTGGGCTTTCACTCTACAGATGGACCCCCCCCCACCCCCACCCCCACCAGTGCAACTTCAAAAAGGGAACAAGAAAGGGGAATCTCACACCAGTGACAATAACAACTTCGATGGCGTCTGAGTCAGAGCTCAGGGGAGGGGACAGGTGCATTTACTCTGCCTCCCTCCCCCCTGCCCCGCTGCTGGCAGACTCCTCCAATAGCACCGGTGACAGAGAGCCTGGCTGCTGGGGGCATGCTGAGCCACAGGCTAATACACAGAAGGCAATTCACTAAAGTCCTAAGAAATGGGGACTGCACAAGGTGGTCTCGAGACTCCCTTCCAGGACAGGAGTGCAGAGACACCGGCAGCTGGTCTCACCACCACCACCGCTTGCCACCAGGAAGCCTCAAGTCCCTACCATCCAAAGCCCTCCAGTGGGTTAAAGGCCCATATCTTATTGGGGGGAAAACAGTGCATTGGCAAATGACCACTGACTTTCATCCTGGACAATCGCCTCCCTCGGCAGACTTGGGGAGAAAATGGGGAAGACGTGACAGGGTTTAGCGTGGAAAAGGAAGTGAGCTCCAAAAGCCTTGAGCAGTCAGGGGTGACAGGAACATACAAACGGCAGTTAAAGTTTTTTGCGCACCTGCTGAACGCTGGGCACTGCGATTCAGAGCTCAGAAGCACTCACTCATTTAATCCTCTCCGCGACACGAAGAGGTAAATACTATTATCCCTACTTTATAGGTCAGAAACTGAGGCACTGAGAGATTCGGTGGCTTGCCCCGCAAGGTGACACACACTGTTCATTCATTCCTTCAACACATATTTATATTTCACATGTGGCTCCAGGCACATGCTGCGCCAGACTGGGAGCCAGAGAGTGGCCGGGCTGGGATCCAAACCCAAACGTTTGGATTCTAGACTTAATGCCCCAGGTGGGCCAGTCCCTATGGGGAAACAGGAAGTGTTTTCTGAACCATGAAGACGCGTGGAGGAGACCCCCTCCTCCAGGGGAACCTGGGTCTCAGCCCATTGTGGGGTGTTCTGGTTACTCCAGGAAGGAGGAGCGGGGGCTGGAGGAAGCCCGGGTCCCATTGGACGGCGCTCCTGGAAGCTGGGACTCCTTCCTCTCTGAGTTAGCCTCGTCCTTGATGCCTCCTCAGTGTCTCCACATAGTAGGATTACAAACAGCTGTCCCGAGAACGTTTTCCGCTCACACCTCGGCAGTGCCAGGCCCCCAGAAGCCCTCACACAGCGGGTGACCAGAAGCTGACAGCGGAGACACAAAAGGACCCTATCAGGAAGGTCCACCAGCCTCCCACACAGTCTAGCACCTGACAGAGCCTTCACTGCTTCCCTCCCAACCATGACCTGACACCACCGCCAGGGAGCCCCCTTCGTGGGCGCCGAAAACCGCCGAGAGCGGATACACACAACAGAACTTCCCCCAGGTCCCAGCACCAGAACGCCACCTCCACGAGGCTACACCAGGCCGAAGACAGGTGGGTTTCATTTGTTGCCAACTAATCACGGAGAAAGTCAAGTTCTGGGTGGCTAGAACGGGCTGAAATCAAACCTGTGAAAGAAAAGGCTATTACGTTTATTGAAGAATCCATGCATAAAGCAATGGAGACAGTTGAGGTAAACAGAAAAAGGTTTTCGGCTTATGGGCCTTATAGCAAGCATACTTTAGAAGACTGATGTGCGGATTAACTGGAAATAGTGTGC
Organism: Eonycteris spelaea; assembly: GCA_003508835.1. Taxonomy (NCBI): domain Eukaryota; kingdom Metazoa; phylum Chordata; class Mammalia; order Chiroptera; family Pteropodidae; genus Eonycteris; species Eonycteris spelaea. The sequence goes on from PUFA01000023.1 coordinate 6,692,236, forward strand.
GGAGGCTCAGTGGCTGGCACGGAGCAGGCACTCGATAACAATAACAACAACAAAAAAACTGGGGTATTGTTCCCATCAGACTCCAGCAGAGTAAAATCAATTTCAATTCAAACTGCCAGTGACCCCTGAATCACTTCCATTTCAAGGCTTGGAAATATCTTTTACTTTGCTGTGGCAGAGACTCGATCTGACCCCGCCCCCATAATCTGATCTTGCCTTACTTTATAGGATGAGAAATTGAGTCAGCCATTCAGACAACTCGAATAAAGACTAGGTTTCTCAGCTTCCCTCCTGCAGGGAGAAACGGGCCACATGCCCCGGTTCCAGCCAACGGGATGTGAGCAGAAGTGCTATGTCGACTGCTAGGCATCGTGAAGAGCCATCTTGGACCACGCAGATAAGGTCAATGCTCTAGGGAAGGCAGACCCGTATGACAGAAGGACTGGCCACATCAGGCCGTGTCAGGACTGTTGTGTGAGAGATGACCTTCCACCTTCTGTAAGCCATTGTTATTTGGGGACCATGTAAGAGCCGTCATAACACGTACACTTGTGTTTTCCCATCTAGTCCTCACAAGTACTGGGTGAGGTTGGCAAAATTATCTCAGCCATCTCACAGATGAGGAAAAGGACCACAGGGGAAGTTAAGTGACCCGTCCAAGCCACAGAGCCCTGAAGTGGCTGAGCTCCAATTCTAAGGGTCTTCTTCCAGGTTATGGGACACTTCTGTTCCAGACTTTGTCCCCAAGGGAACACTGCTAACTAACCCCAGCAGAATTCAGTTCACACACACACAAACCGATGAGCACCTTCTGGTACCTCTGGCATTCTGCTAAGTCCAAGAGACACGAGATGGATAACATACAGCTCCCAACTTCAAGGTACTGTGGTCTAGCAGAGGGGTGACAATGTAGGACCAGCACCTTCTTTAGAATACGAGTGACAGTTTGCAAAAGGTTTCCTTAATCATTGTGGTTAAAAGAACAAGGACATAAGCTTCAGAAACTAAGCTTGTAGAGGTTAAACGACTAATCATTCACGATTGCTCAGTCAGTGGAAAAACTGAAACCAGATCTCTTATCCTCCTCCAAGTTCAAGTTGGGCTTCTCTTCTGCTACCCAATTACAAAGCACTATAAATTACTCGTGTTGTCCACTGGGATATGACCATTCCTATCTCCTATCTCAAGATGCTTTCCCCGTGTTAATCCTACAAGGCACCTGGAACCCCACCAATGGCCCAACCAAATCCTCCTATTGCTCCACCATGATGAATTCCTAGGTTAACTCTAAAGCGATGTCTCTCTATATGTGAGCAGAGGGTAAATTCACAAGCAGAGGTGAGTTGAATAGTATTCATACAACTGCCCTGTCTTTTTCCAATACTAATTCAGTTTCCTACAGGTCTATCTTGATGTGCATCCGATCATAACTCACCAGTACTATCATTAAACACCCAACCTTGACCTTTAAGCTCCTGCATGATGTAGCCCTGGCCGACCTCTCTGACTCCACCCAGGCCACACAGTTCCTCTCAGCACACCAAGCTCGTCCCCACCTCTGGGCCTTTATCCTCAGAGTTCGCTCTGCCATGAACATTCCGTCAGAACTGCACGCAGCTCACCCCTTTACATCCCTTAAGTTTCTGCTAAAAAGTCACCTCTTCAGAGAGGCTTTTTCTCAGCCACCTCTTCCAAAATAGCTTCCCCACGCCTGCTCCCTAACACTCCTCTATGGCATTCTTGGTTCCTCCAAATCATGTGACTCACCACGCATGCGTTTATTTGCCGAGGACCTGTCTTCCCCACTGAAACGGAAGCTCTAGAGAGCAGGGGCGTGGTCTTGCTTATTAGGTCACTGCTGTATCTCCAGTGCCTGGAACGGAGCCTGGCACATCGCAGGTGCTCAGTCAGCACTTGCAAAATGAGCAGGCAAATTAATTTGTTGAACGTGTCCTACATGCCAGGTACTGTGCTAGGCGCTGAGGATACAGAGATTTAAAAACAAACGAACGAGGCCATATTCCTACCCTTGAGTTCACGGCTGAGAGACGGAGATGCCTGGAGAGGTGTCCGAGCCCAGAAGCGATAGACGAGAGAGGGCCTCGGGGGTGCTGGAGGCACAGAAGAGGGAGCACTGCCCCCACCCCCGCCCTACTGCTTGATATTGAGGACCCACCAGCTTCCCCCACCCCCACCCCGTCCCGGGGGAAACCCAAAACTGCAAGACACAAGCCCTGCCCTCAGACTCACCCTCCACTCGTTGGGAGACAAGGGCTCCACAATGATGCCAGACGGAGAAGCTGACCTCACCGTTTCTTTATGTTGGCTCAGTGACTAGCCTGCCTAGGAAGCAGTCACCCACACAGACGCGTAAAATGATGAAAAGCATGTTTTCCCCATGTTTAAATTGCGATCTAACTGACATGCAGCATTGTATTAGTTTCAGCTGTACAACACAATGATTCGCGATCTGTACACATTGTGAGAGGATCACAATAAGTCTCGTTTCACACTTAGTCACCACGGTTCCAAATTCCTTTTCTTGCGATGAGACCTTTTTAACTTACGCTCTTAGCAACCTTTAAATATTCAATACAGTATTATTAAGTATAGTCATGGTGCTGTGCCTACACCTCCAGGACTTATGTTACAGCTGGAAGCCTGTCCCTTTTGCTTGTCCCTTCACCCATATTACCCAGCACCCCCTTCCCCTCCCCACTGGCAACCACTTAAAGCCATTTTTGAAAAGTTCCTATTAGAGATGCTGCTGGTGCCTAAGGACTCAGCATGAAGAGTTTCTGTCTAAAGGGCGAGGAGGATGACAGACGGCACAATGAAATTAAGGTCACACACTTGGGGGAGAGGGGGTGGAGTGAGGGGATAGGCATGCCGGCCCCCAATTTGCAGGTGAAGGGACCGGGGGCTTGGTTTCCAGAAGCCTCTGGCAGGCCCACCAGCCGGGATGGCTTCCGCTCTTCTCGTTATTTACTGAGGCTGCTGAGGAAAAACAAAAGGCAGAGGGAGACGTTTTGTGACAGCGGAGACCGAAGTCTTGACGAGGGACAGGAATTGTGCAACCCCGTGACAGGAGGTTCAGAGCGGCCACTGCTACTGCGGGACAAGGTTCTCTCGACACATCGAAGCTGGACCTTGGGTGCCCGGATGGAAGCGCCCCGCCCCACCCTGAAATCCCTCCCTCCTTTCTTGCTCTTCCTCATCCCACTGCTAAGCCAAGTCTCCCTCCTCCACGAAGCCGTCTCTGATGGCCGCAGCCTGCCCTGATTTCGAATCACAGAAACTTTGGAATGTCGGAGCCCGAAGGAAGCTTTGAGACTGACTGGTCCAGATCCCACATTTTCTGGGAGGTGTACCTGAAGTCCCTGAGGTGCAGTGACCGGGCTTCCGTGCCTCTCTCACATGGCCGTCCTCCCTCCATGCTCTCCACTCCTAAAAAGAGCCACCCTCCTTCGCCACTGGCTCCCTCCATTCATTCACGAAATAGTCCCTCCTCTCCTGCCATCTGCCTTCGAGACTGAGCCCTGCCCACCTGACCCCCGGAATCCCTCTCCAGTCGCCCCTCCTTTCTCACCCTTCCTTCGTGCCTTGGTTCAGGCCCTGCTCCTCTCTCTCCAGGCTGTTATATAAGACTGGCGATGGCACCCAGGGTCCCCTTCTGTCCCTGTACCTTCCTCCCAAAACTCACCACACCCACCTGACCACACCTTCTCCACCCGACCCCCAACTTCAGATCCTTCAATGGCTCCCCCCATGCCTAGTCCAGGACTGAGTCAAACTCCTTAGCAGGCCCCATAAGCCCCCCATGAGCTGGCCTCTCCAGCCTCAGGGGGCCCAGCTGTGAATAAGCTCCCCCACCCCCACTGCCCATTCCTACCTTACAGCCATCTCCACTGTCGTGAGGGTAAATTGTGTTCCCCAAAAGATATCCTAGTCCTAACTTCTGGGTCCCTGTGAATGTGACCTTACTGGGGAATAAAGTCTTTGCAAATGTAATCAAGTTACAATGAGGTCACTTGGGAGTTGGGTGGGCCCTAATCCCATGATTGGTGTCCTTATAAAAAGAGAAATATTCGGACACACCGCGGGTCAGAGAGGAAGACAATGTGCATGAAGGCAGAATGCACAGAGAGAATGCCACGTGAAGGGGGAGGCAGAGATTCGGGAGATGCGTCTACAAGCCACGAACGCCGAGGACTGCCAGCGACCCGCAGAACCTGGGAGAGAGGCATGGACAAGATGTTCCCTCAGAGCCTCCTGAAGGAATCAACCTTCGATGTCCGAATTTGGCCCCCAGGACTGACAGAATGTTGTGTCGGGCTATGTAGTCCATGGTCACTTGTTACGGCCGCCCTGAGAAACTGACACATCCACGCGGACCCCGGGACCACAGAGTCCTGTCCCTTGCGCCCCTTACGACCTCTTAGCCGGTGCAATGGAAAAGTGGGGCTTTGGACCCAAACCTGGCTTCCAATCTCAGCTCCACAACTTCCCAGCCAAATCACCTGGAACAGGTCCTTTGACGTCTCTGAGCCTCGGTTTCCCCTCTGTTAAATGGGGCGCTCTGTTATCTTGGGTGTTGCTGACAATATACATAACTAATTTGCATAGATTAGAAGATCAAGAAGCACCAGCCGCTCTCGCTGTGACTTCTCTTTCTGGGAGGTCTTTCTTGTTCTTGCAAAGCTCAGACCAGGACCATCGTCCGCACGGAGCAAGCCCGAGACTCCACTGAGTGGAACCATCTCTACCGGGTTTTCCCGGGTCTGCCTTTGGGAGCACCCTCCATCCCTGCTCTGTCTCAGTCATCCTTTCTCCCTTTCCTGCCCCCAGGCTGCGAGAGGGCCCTGGACCTCCTGCCCAGAGAGCAGTGTGGAGTCTGGACCTCCCTGGAGACTTCTTTGTGCGCCTGCCAGCACCCAACCTGTTGCTTTGAGGGACAAGCCTCTGGCCAGCGCCATCTGCCTCAGGGACAAGCTGCTTAATGGAGTGAGAGTTGGCTCCAGGGAAGGGAAGACAATGAACTTTAATGCTACCAGACAGAGCAGTCAGACAGCACCCAGCCCTCCAGGCATGGCCATGAGGGACGCCTCTGCACTTGAGCTCAGGGTGGCTGGGTGACGTGTACAAGGTCCCACTGCTGGTTAGTGGCAGTTCCAAAACTGAGACCGGTTGTCTATGAGTTCTCTGAAGAATAACATGTTTTATAGAAGTTTAAAAACAGGCAGAAAGGAAGAAGGGAAGACAGCAAAGCGGGGGTGGCGGGGAGAGAAAAGGGAGAGTTATAAACCTCTAGTCTCGAAACTGAGCAAAAGATTTTTTTTTTTTCTGGGTCACTCCAGATTCGTGGAATTTAAACCACCAATCTAGAAAGTGAAAATCCTATTTCAAAAAAAATATTTCCCTCTCCTTTGGGTCAAGTTCTTCTTACCCTACTAATTTTCACTCCCCATTCTTCCCACAGATACTCCTTTCCATTGGAGTCCCATAAAAGGGAGGGACAATGACCCTGATGTGGTGACGTCAAAGGAGCAGAGTCCCCTGCCCTCCTCCAGAGAGAAGCCTCAAGGTGAGCAGAACCAGGGTTATTACCAGCCTTCCTAGCATTGCCGGGATCAGAGTATCCAAACCCATGTGCTTAGTGTTAACGGCATGCATTGGCAGTGACCCTGAGAAGGCCCACGATGACACTGAACACCGTGTGCCTAACAGGGCACTGAATGAATAAACGAATGAATGACCAAGTGCACGAATGAATGAAACAGACAGTTCTTCTGACCACAGGCTTAGAAACTGGGTTTTCTAATAATTCACCAATCTCAGTGCAGCCTCGGGCCCCTCTTTCTCCTAATTCTGCATGGGGAGAACGATGCCAGCATAGTTGACTGACGCAGGGACTAAGTTCTGGTCTTGGCTCAAGCCCATATGAACCTTAACACAGCCAGCATAGGAGGGCCCTCCGAGGGCAGCTGCTGAGGGTGGTCCCAACATGTTAAGTCATTTAAAAAAAAACTTTAGGCAGAAAGGCCAGTACTGGACACATAATGAAGCAGAGCTGCTCTGGTGGGGAGGGAGGTGATGCTCACTCCTGCTCCATCCCCGGCCCCACCATCCTCGCCAGCGCCCCCGAGATTCCTTTGTGGAAGCCCAGGTGCCCTGGCACCCAGGTGAAAATGACCGATTTCATTTTATGCAGCACAGGACCAGGAAGGCGAAAGGTAGGGACAAACTCTCAGTCATGGCCAAGGGCGGTGGGGAGAATCAGGGCCAGAGCCCACGCATCCCTGTTCCTGGTCTCATTTCCAATCACTCCTCCGGACACTGATTAGCTACGCCCTCCAAGATAGGCATTTCCTCAAGAGGACACAGTCCCTAGTGCCTGTGTGTCCTTGCACATTCTACTCCCTCCGCCTGGCTTCCCGTCCCTCTCTTACTGCCTATGGTGGACACACTCTAAGACAACCCCCAGAGATCCCCGAATCCTGATAGTCACAGCCTTGTGTCATATACCCCCATGAGTGCGGGCTAACCTAAAAACCTGCTTCTAACCAACAGCACACAATAAAAGTTGAGATGTCACTTCTGTGACTGTGTTGCATACGATTATGACTTCCGTTTTGCCATCACTCTCCCTCAGTGGCTTTGATGAAGCAAGCTGCCATGGCGTGAGCTGCCCAGGGGAGACACCCTCACGGCAAGTCAGTCTCCGGCCAACAGACAGAAGGACCTGAGGTCCCAAGTCCAACAGTCTGCACGGGACCACATTCTGCCCGAAACCTCGTGAGCCTGAAAGTGGACCCTTACCCAGCCAAGCCTTGTGATGAGACGCTAGCCCTGACTGGCATCTTCCCCGTGGCCCCCCTGTGAGACAGCCTGCAGCAGAAGACCCGCCTAAGCCTTGCCCGTCCTCCTGACCCACAGAGGCGATGAGATAATAAACGTGTGTTGGTTTATAAGCTGCTGAATTTGTGACAATTTGTCATAAAGCTTTGGTAACTATACACTGCCCTGGAAAATCACTACTTGCCTTTTGAAATTCAGTTCAAAGGGCACTTCTCATGGGAAGCCTTCGCTGAAAAGTTAGGTATTCTCTCTATAGCCACCACCACCACCACCATCACCACCATCTCATCATCTCCATCACAGCCAATATTCCTTGAGGGCCTACTCTGTGCCAGGTACTGTGCTAAGTGCTTCACTTCTACTAGCTTATTTAATACTCAAAACGAATGTATGATGGAGGTAGTGTTACTTAACCTCATTTTACCCATGGGAAAACTGAGGCCCCAGGAGGCTTTCAAGTCACATGGATTGGATCCCACATAGTCTACACTGATAAGCCTTTCCCTACACTCTTTCTCAGGCCCGTAGTTGTAACTGGTTACTGGCTTTTCCGTCTCTCCTTGTGGTCAGTGGGATCCCTAGGGAGAGGAATGCTGATCTTTCATGCAACAAACGTTACCGAGCATGGACTACGTGCCAGGCATTCTGTTAGGTACAGCCAAGGGTAGGAGAAGGAGACGGTGGCGAACAAGACAGGTAAGTGCGTGTTCTTTGCTCTCCGGGAGCTTGTTCTCTCATAGAAAGAGACAGAAAAGAAATACGAAACAAGACCATCTCAGAGAAATGTAAATCAGAGACTAGGGAGCTACTTTCGATTCGGGCCACCAGGAAAAGCCACCCCAGCCTTGCTGGATCAGAATCTGCATTTTAATAAGCTTGTCGGGTGATTTCTGTGTGCGTTAAAGTTTGAGGAACTCTGGTCTACGGTACTCCAAAAACTGCTTGTTGAATGAATGAATGGATGGATGAATGAATGAATGAAGTGAATGCCCTGCAAACCAAGCTTCCAGTCCCAACTGCAGCCTTCACAACACCCAGACAGCCTCCCCATCCCAGATGGCAGGGAGGGTATCAATCTCACACCCTATAAAGTCAGCCTTGACTGACAACTGTTAGCAGAACGTGAAGGCGACCACCAGCCCATTTCGGCACCAAAGCACCCAACAGCTGCCCCGTGCCCAAGTGTTTCACAGCCTCCGATCCCTCCGCCCCCAACTGCGTCCCCACAGCGGATTTAGATCATAGCTTCGTAGGAGATGTTATGCTGAGTTTCTAGATTCCATTACTAGTCCCAAATGGCTATCAAACCCACACAGCTTGGTTAAAAATACTCTTCGCACTTGTTAGGTCTCCCCCGCCATTAAATCACCTCGAGGAATCTGACAGCTCTAATTAACAAAATATGTAAATCCTGCCTTTCCAGAGAGGAACACCCTTCTAAGTTACGCGGGCGCAGCACGAGCCCGAAAAGAGGGGGTGACGTTATGTCATCTTTCTTGCAAGACCTAAAAGTCACTGAAACTGGGCGATGCCAGCAACGAGAATGGTGCTTTTTTGGTCCCTTAAAGCCGAAGTACCTCTAACAATCTATAACACGAAATCAGGTAGACACAAGCTATAAACTGAAGCTCGGGCAACCTCCCTGTACCCCACCCCATGGAACTGCTGCTGTGGTCACCTTAACACCGACGTGGGCGTCGATGGGGCGCCCGTCGGACCCCGGAGCTCCTCTAGTCATAATGTGAACATGGACCTGTCCGCGTGCGATTGCGCATTAATTTTTCTGCTGAAAGCCTGTCAAGAAAATCACATTTGTAAAATTGGAAACGGCTTTTCTTTCGCCACAGAGTCCCCCTCTCCTCCCCAAGTCTGGGAGGATACGCTAGTGAATTCCAACCCAAGATGGTAGCGTAGGTCGCCTTTGAAATAAGGCCACAGACTGGCAACTGCGCAGAATTAACCTGTAATGTGTTTCAAACGGGGATCGTCAGTACCCCCTTATTTTCCTCTTTATCCATACTATTAGTGGATGAAGGAAATAAGAGAAAGAACGCCCCAGCGAGCCCTGGGAGAGAGTTAAACTGTGGTCACCCCGCCAGCCAACACCATCTCACCGGATATCCCATGAGTTTCGCCGTCCAGACAACGGCAGAGATTCGCCAAGGTGACCCAAAGACGTTCTCTGCCTCCTTTACCACTTGGCCAGCCACATCACCACCAATGGGGAAAGAGGGTGTTCACCGGCCCCTTTTGCTCCCCACTTTGATTTCAGGCGGGGAAAGGTCTTCTAGCATAATAACGCATTGATTTTTGCAATGAATTATGATCACATTGGGCAAGCGAGACATTTCCATTCCATCTAAGACCCCTTAAGAGCACCAGTTGGCCAGCAATGGCCCACAGGCCAAATCCTCCTGGCTGTGTGTTTTATAAAGTTTTCCTGGAAGACAGCCATGCCCATCCATTCATTTATTACCTATGGGTGTTTTCTCTCTATCACTGCACAGTTGAGAAGCTATGACGGACACTGTGTGGCCCTCAAAGCCTAAAACGTTTACTACCTGGTCCTTGAAAAAGTTTGCAAACCCTCCTTCAGAGAAAGAGGCAATGTTCACAGCAGAGTAAAAGCACAAGGCATTTTCCATTCTGCTTATAGAAAGATCAAATATGCAACTGACGACTGATCCCCCAGATCCTGATCGCTAAACTTAAAAGTAATTTCGCCTTCATATCCGAAGAGGATGGTCCAACCCCATGGGAAGATGTCAGCTGGCCCAGGAAAAACGCTACGAACAACAAAGAGCCCACCCTGCTCCTCTGCTACGGGCCGTAGGTTCTGTACCGGAAGAGCCCAAAGGCGCACTTCCTGCAGTCAAAGGTGGTGGTGACCTCCAACCGATGTTCCCCCTACATGTCCACGCAACGTGGCCGAGGGGGCACCTCGAATCCAGTGTTACAAACAGTCCAGAGGGTGGGCAGCTAGGGGTGGGCTCTGACTCTCAGTGTACGGTTTGCGCCGGCTGAGAAATGATGGCTTCTTCTCAGCATTTCTTCCAGCTGAAGTGAGTCCTCATTTCAAAGCCTGGTCTGGGTTCATCATTCTCTCCTTCGACGGGCAGGCAGCAGAGCCTAGACTTGTCCATCACGCCGAGTCCTCCGAGCACAATCACTCCTCTCCTCCTTACATCCCTTTCCTTCTCTGCCTTCGCTTTCCCTCTCTGGGCCTCTGCTGAGGTGGAAATGATAAATCACTTACAACTGTTTTTTTTTTTTTTTTATTTTTAACAAAGAAACTGACACCGGATATAAAATATTTTGCAAAAATCCTGAAGATGATATAGAAATATCCTTTAACATAGTTTTGCCTTTTTTCCCCCTAACAATGGCCCCAATTTTGGCATTCCCCTTTATTATATATATACATTTTTCCACCTGCTGGAGGATGGTGGTGACTGTGAGGTGAGCAATTTGCCAGGAGAATATGTAAAGGAGGAAGCTGACCTCGTCAGGAAGGAATTTCACAGTAGAGCATCCCCAATCACCTCATTCTCCTCCACCCGATCCCGCCACAGCCTGTCCCCACCCCGAGCCCGCGGGACTTCGCAAGTGAAAAGTGAGTCTGCATGTAGCAGCTCGTTTCCTCTTCTGGAGACTTCGCTGCGAACAGTTTTGACGCTCTGCATATATTTTCCTTTCTTCCAACCTGATTTATCACTGTGGTTGGTACTCGTTTGAGAAAACCAACTATTCCACGGTGAAGGACAAGGTCAGTTTATGATGTCTGGAGTGGTACCCACTGAGATGGAGGACGGCAGGGAAGAGGTGTATCATTCTGATGATAACGGTGCTAGTTAACTTTGTTGAAAAGGCAGTTTGAAAATCAAACCGTTCTTCTCGGAAAGTCTTGCCCTTTTGGACATTCTTGGTTGCCTTCCAATGGCCCGCTTCACTGCCAACAGATGCCTGCCTGTGTTCGGAGAGGCAAGCGGCCCAGCTCTAAGGAATGACACATGAATGGTCTATGCCAGTTACAGCACGTTCGCCAACCCCCGCACCTTTGTCCGTTCACTTTTCCTTGCCTTTCCTGCAGCTAGGAAAGGCCCCGTGACCCGGCTCTGGATGAGAAAGTATAAAAAGACCACTCGGAGGGATTTGGATCAGAACCTGGCACAGAGTAAGCCCTCTGTAAATTTTAGGTATTGCTATTGTTGTTATCATTGTTATTATTATTCATCTTAATGGAACCTTTTCTTCCCTTTTCTCTCCCCCTTCTTTCTTCTTCTCTGTCCCCGGGCAGTGAGCCAGGGCTGGTAGGGGCCAGCTCACAGGAGCTGACTGTGTGCACCTCCGCCCAGCGACATCCCATTAGTAGCTTGACACTCAGCCATGATGGAAATATTTACACCCTGGAAATGGGCACATGCCACAAACCAAGACACTCATTCCCGGAGAACTAGTATTTAAGCATGTACCAGCATACCACTTCTACCTGCCTCCTTCTCTCTTGCCAACCATCCATCTTCCTGTCATAAACCACTGAGTATCTACTGTGTGTGTGTGTGGGGGGCATTATGTTTGGTTCTCCAGGAAAACTCAAAAGTAAATAAGTCATTGCCCTGCCTTCAGTGAGTTTACAGTCTAGCAACAAAGTCGTATCAATTATGATGCATTTGGCTGCAAAGAACAGAAAGCGTAACCAGCGGTGGTTCACTTAACCAAGTCGAGAGGTAGACACGGGTCTGGCTGCCTTGCCATCATCCAGGATCTCAACAGTTCCACCTTCCTGTGTGTGTGGACTTTCCCCCTCCTGCTCCTTGTCTCATATGCACAAAAGAGCTGCTACAGTTCCGGGTATCAAGACTGCATTCAAAAGCAGAAAACAGGGGCAAAGACTTTTTTTTTTTTTTTTTTGCCTAGGAAGAAAATAATTTAATCCTCATAAGGAATTCATGAGATAGCTACTATAATCAGAACTATTCTTATTCAGAGAAACCAAGCCCCCCAAAATTAAGGACTTTGCTCCAGGCCACACAGCGTGAGCCGCCAGCGTATAAACCCAAACACTCCGACTCCAGAGCTTATGCTCTGTGTCAGATATCCCGTGCGCTAGAGCCGCTGGCTAGCTCTTAGGAGCAAGACCATGCAAGCTGCTGCTTAATCACACTGTCTTGTGCTAGTTCTATCATTCAATGTATTCAGCTTTCAGCCTCAGACTTTTTGTTGCTCAGGGATGGAAATCCTGTTTGCTCATTCATCTATGCCCCCGCCCCCAATCACGGACATAAATAACGTCAGGTGCTTGTATTGGTTAACTGACAGGTACCCATCTCAGCTCGAAGACTACCCAACCTGAACGGAAAATCTTGCTGCTCCTGGCACCAGCAGGCCTGCGTTTGGCTCCTTCCTGTTCTAATTACCCACTTGAAAACCTGAACACTTGGGCTCCAATCCATTTGGCAATCAAACCATCTCCCTGGCCCATCTGCCTGTAACTGCACACCCCCCTTCTGGGGCTGCATTCCTTTCTACTGTACCTGCTGCCTGAGAAGATCTTACAGTGTGTACCATCCCAATATTCCTCTTCACAAAAAAAAAAAAAAAAAAAAAAAAAATTCAGTCTACGGCCATGCCACCCTGAACAAGCGCCGATCCCACTGATCTCAGAAGCTAAGCAGGGCTGGGCCTGGTTAGTACTTGGATGGGAGACCACCCAGGAAGACCAGGTGCTATAGGCGTAAAAAAAGTAAAAAAAAAATAAGGGATTGTAAGCCGACAAGGTCCTTGCAATCTATGAGGTCAACCAAGGGTTGCCTCGTCTAAAAAAATTAAAATAAAAATACAAATTTCAACCTCTACTGGCACCCCACCACGAAATGGTGTTCCTCCCTGGAACCTGCAAGAGAAAAGCATCAGGATTTGTCTGAATAAGTTTTCCGTTACGGCCAAAAGGCTTGAGGACTTTACCATCACAAAATGTTTAAGTGGATAAAGTAAGTTCTCGCCTTGGTTTCTCTGGCGTCTCTATGACATATGCCAGAATTGGAAACATTGCTCTGCAGAGAAAGTCATCTGGTTTGGAAAGTTTAGGACCACTCAACCAGCGCGTGGGAGGCCGCTGTCCCAAAAGGCACGGCCCGGGGCTGTATTTGTCATGGCAAGTTTGGGCTCACTCCCTGAGCAAGTGCCAACAACCCCAGGGAACACGCTCGCTGGACCTTAACGCCACTTCTCTCTTGGCTTTTGCTTTTGGACTTCTTGTTATGCTTTTGTCTTTCGTCTAGGAGGGAAGAGACATTGCTGGACCGAGGCTGATGCAGAAACCTACCTACTGGAGCCTGACGTGATGAAACCTTTCCCCACCCTGGGGAAAAAAAAAAAAGTCGCCAGATGCCTCACGGGCCCCTTCCCAGAGCCGCATTTCAATTCCTTTTTCAATATGCGTTGAAGCAAAACCTAGAGCTTTCTAAATGAGCACTTTGGGCATCCCTCTCATGCTACTAAGAACTTGGGAAGGAAAGCTAAAATCTTTACTATCCCTATCAACAGGAATTTTCAAGAAATAAAATTGGTCACTTATGGTTCCACGACCTTGGGCGAGTCATGCTGTGGTTCATTTTGGTGTAGTGGGTAAATACGGGCTCCGACTCTGAAGCCAGAATATCTGGGTCACCGACTAAGTATAATCTTGGGCGAGTTCCTTAACTTGTCTATGCCTTGACTTCTTATATCTACCGTCCGGGCACTGTTGAGAAGAACAAGTCTGCCCATTTACACATAAAATACTTGGATATACCATTTTGTTTGTAATTAATGTTACTTATTATTATTATCTGCCTCACCAGATCTTGGGAGAACCATGGAAAAATAACATAATTAGAACATGAGTTCCCATTCAATAAATATTAGTTTCCCTCTCAAAATAAAAATGTAAGTATGTTAATATCCATTTGTTCTATATTTAAGCCCAGGTTTCTAGATAGTCAATCAATCAACCAATCGTGTGCTGGGCAGAGAGACACAGGGCTGTTATTCTAAGAAACCTGACTCTGAGAGGGGGTTTCTCCTCTCTAACTGCCATCGGAACACAGTCCACACTCATTCTCTGAAGGAAACCTGGACAGACCCCGTAAAGAGACGCTGAAATGATTGGTGAGGTCCCAGGACCCCAGCATCTGAGTCCAGCAAAGCCAGGATGCCTCCCTGCCCTCGTGAGGCCATTTGCTCATGGTCCTTAAACCTCGCCTGGACAACAGGACAGAGAAGTTATGATGCCCGCCACACACACACACACACACACACACACACACACACACCACACACACTCTCAATTCCAAATAAAACTTGTCTGAGGTCCTTTTCCCCCTTTCGCCCTGCAGGTAATAGCAAGGAAGCTCAGCCAGGATTTGTGCACATTTGCGGGGATTTCTCGCTTTCCACAGAGACGATCCAAACAGGAAGAACAGTGTGACACTCCTGGACACCTCCCACTTCTCGAACAAGGACACTTCAGGACCAGTTCTAATAAACAACACCTCCCCATTTCTCAGCCACAGGGCAAAATGACGACATACTTCTAAACTTTGAGGCTGCTCTTTAAAGGCCAACATCCCCCCTACAAACTCACGGTAGTGAGTCAGACGGGGTTGAAAGCGACTTTATTTATTTTGAGAATCCAAAAAGAAAGAGCCCAATCCTTTGTCTCTGGGACAGGCTTTTCACCCCCACAGCTCTTAGTTCAACTCAAACTTCTGATTTCCCTAATAGCAAAACAAATTTTCTCCCTCACACTCCCCGTGACCAATCCGTTAGTTTTTCTATGCCGATATGGGGCACAGTCCCTCTAGTTTACACTTTTCTCAAATATTCTGACCTAGGATCATTATTTTCTGAGAAACTAGCTGAGAGAGGCTGGCTGGCTGACATCTTCTGTAGAATCAGGAAGATTCTCTTTAGAAATCCTACTACATACGGTCATTAATCGGTTCTTTTCATACTTCTAACCAGTGGCCAAAGTAAGCTGAGGGCAGAATACCCATAATCAGCCCCAGGCCAGTAGAATCTGCTGGTTTGGGGAGTGGGCGAGGAGGAGGTAGAAGAAGAGGCAGGAGTGGGGGAGAAACGGTGACTGTCACTCTGCCTCATGATGCCTCCTGCCTGATAAAGTCCACCAGGCGGGATTCAACCACAAGCATTAATTTCCTTCGGCTTACACTTCCGGGCTCCTGCAGGGAGGTGGGGGGAATTTGCCAGATGCCTCAGCAGAAAAAATTTTAAAGGCTTTCAAGGCTAGTGTAGATCATCATTCCCTTCCCCTCATTCAAGAACAAATGGAAACACACGAAACAGGGCATGTTGACAAAAACTCCTGTCCTGATCATGTGAAAACTGGAAACACATCACGTCGTCCTCCCTTAACCCGTCCACACCCCTCCCACCTTTGTCCGTGAAGACTTCCCAGAGACGGGGGCGGGGGTGGCTCACTGACTCCTCTGCAAGGCAACAACCCTTCCCCGAAATAACTTTCATTACCCTTTTCTCAACTGTTTTCCCAATTCCCCCATGAAATGAAACCTTAAGGGGCAAGGCTGTCTCTAAAATATTGCACGAATGCGATCTGAATAAATATGTCATCCTCAACGGGGGGTTTGAAAGGAGGAGGCAAAGGCCAAGTCCTGTTTCAGGACATCCACTGGGCCACCATGGAAATTTTTCAAAAATGTTCAAGAGAACTACTGCATAAACATGAGACAAGGAAGTCTGAAGAAATGAAAACGAGAGCACTAGCATTATTTTTCTTTTAGTAAAAAGAGCTGCACAGAGATATGCCATGCAAACTGGATGCAGACCGCAAGGGAGGTTAAGGCAGATTGTCATTGAAGATGTTAACTTCTCCGACGGGTGATGATGAATCACTCTGTAGGTTGACACCACTCTGTGTAGGTCACCTTCAAGGATTTCACATCTCTGGAGCAAAGCTCAAGACAGCCATTTAATCACCAAAGGAGAATAGCATAACCAGGGAAGATAAAAACTTTTGGGGGTGTGGGTTGTGTGTGTGTGTGTGTGTGTGTGTGTGTGTGTGTGTGTGTGTGTGTGTTTGAGGAACTTTTTTTTTTTAAATGCTGCTGGATATAATCTCAGAGACTTTTCCTACTCTGAAAACATTCTATGAGATAAAAATTTATGTCGCATTCAATTCTTACAAGATGTTGTACTGGATACTTCAGCGATGCTGGGTCTTCTTCTCAAAGTCGTTCGTAAGTTCTGTCACTGGCTCTTTGCTTTGGCTATCAAAACGTGGTAGGGGAAAAGGTATTTTTCTGACTTGACTTCCACCTTAACTCAAGAAGCAAAATCTTAGAAAGAAAGCTCAGTTTCTACTCTGCTCCTTCAATTCAATATGTATGCGTTTAGATAACACCATGCATCCAGAATGAAAATGTGGGACATTTTAGGGCATCGAAATCTTCCTGGCTCACCGCGGGCCATCTGGATCCCTCGTCTCCGGTTCTCATTAGCTTTGTAATTAGAGAGGAGGGAGCCTTGGCATTCGCAGGCTGAGCACCGAGGTTTTACCCATTTTCAAGTTTCCCCCAAGGTCCTTGACGTGTCATCAATCATTTCCGATTTTGCTGTGGCACGCATCTGAGTCGAGAGCATCCGGGAGAGAGTAAAAGAGGACAAGAGACCTGCCCTTTAGGCCCAGCGGCTGGGGGTTTCTCGCTCTTGCACGCTCACACATTCTCTGTTGGTTTTTTTTTTTTTTCGAAAATATGGTTCTCCCCAAAAAGCTGCCTGCCAGAGCTATTGATAGAAGCAAAGCTAAAATTAAGAAGTCTAGGAATAGATGGTTCTTAGCTAAAAATGGTGAATCCCCCTAAATCTGAGATGCTACCTATATCTTCTTGTAGATCCTGAATTACAATAACATTTTAAAACGCAGGTCAATTTAATGGCAAACTGTATGTATTAATGTTATTTATAACTTTTACTCTGGTAGATACGTGTCAAAAGTCTGAAAAGATTACGGAAGTGTTTCAGTTTATGTTTTACTATATATTATGCTATCGTGGCTGATGATTTGGGGGCTATGAGATGCTCTTGAGATCCGTCTCCTGTGAACGACAAGGGTCCTGACTTGTCATGGCTTACTAGTTCCTTCCACAATGGAGCTCCTCCAACTTCTTTCTGAGAATCTTACCATTCCACTGTGTATCCATTCTACTTTTAGGAGACGATCCCTATTTTAGATATTTCTTCTTATGGTCCTCACACTGACACAGTTTTTCATTCATGTCTCCCTACTTTTAATTCAGAAAGTACGGCAGTTGTATTTTTAACATGTGATAAATTATTTGGTTTGGTGCTTCACATGCATCATATCATCGGAGCCTCTCAGGGAGGTACCGATATTATTATTACCTCTCAGGGAGGTACAAGATTATTATTACAAATGCAGAGGCAGAGAAGGGCAGTAACTTGCCAGGGTCACACAGTGGGCAGGTGCTCAAGCCAGGATTAAAACACAGGGCTCTCATGCTCTGCAGAGTGGACTCTCTGCTCTTGTAGGAGAGAAGTGATAAGCGGAGTTATCAGCGAGTATAAATGTCAGCGAAGAAAGGTTAGCAAACAGACAGATAACTCCATGCTTTCCAAATTCTATTGCCCAGCTCTGCCTGTGCAACCTTGGGCAACCTTCTCTGTGCACTGCAATTCTCTGTCCCTTGGTTACTTCATATGTGTAAAGTGACGATAATAACAGTAGCTAGCTGCCTTATAGGGTTGCTGTGTGGATTCAATGAGTTAGTAGATATTAAGTGCTAATACTGTGTCTGGCACAGGAGAATGTACATAGATATGAGTTTTCATTGTTATCACTTGAACTTCTTAGGCCTTAATTATTCAAAATTCAGCACTTCCAAAAATATGGATAGCAAGTATTCCCCCAGGGATGGGTGCCGTGACATTGAATTAGGTTACGGATTGGAAATTAGGGAGCTGACCCCGAATGTCGAGTAATTTGGCCAATTGCCCTATAATGTTTACACAAAGCATCCATGGCTCTTTCCATGAAGAAAATTACAGTGTAGTGGTGGAAAGAAAAAAAACCCTGGATTATAATACAATGTAGGAAGTAGAAAGTGTTGAATAAAGGAAGAGGCAAAGGTTTTTTAAAAAAATTCTCTTGAACATACTCCTAAGTGTAGGCTACAGCTAATTACTTCTTTCCAAAGAATATAGCATGAAAAAGGGGTGAGATGCGGAGGCGGGGGGAAACTTTACAATGGAGAAACCTGACAAACACCACCTCAGCCAGGTGTTCAAGATGAACATCAACAATAAATCATGTAGAGAAAAGGTACGCGAAACCCCAGTCAATCTGTGAGATAAACATCAGACAAATCCCAATTGAGAACTATTCTACAAAATACCCGACCTACCATATGATCCAGCAATCCCTCTACTGGGTATTTACCCCAAAGACTTGAAAACCCATATCCGAAAAGATATTTGAACATCAATGTTCATAGCAGCATTATTCACAGCGGCCAGGACATGGAAGCAACCGAAGTGTCCTACGATAGATGATTGGCTAAAGAAGCTGTGGTACATACATACAATGGAATATTACTCAGCCATAAGAAGAGATGAAATACTGCCATTTGCGACAACATGGATGGACCTTGAAATAATCATACTAAGAGAAATAAGCCAGACAGAAGAGGCTGAAAATCACATGATATCACATATGTGAGATATAAACCTAAAAGCAACAAATGAACAGGACAAACAAACAGAGACTCACGGACATGGACAATGGATTAGTGGTTACCAGAAGGGAGGGGGAAGGGGGAAAATAAAAAATAAAATGTTAAAAAAATTATATAGAGTATGAAAAATAAATAAACTGACATTTAAAAAATAAATAAAGCTATTCTAAAATTTAAAATGCATTAAAAAGATTTTTTACCTCTATTAAACAGCCAACTCGAAACCTCAAGGACCAGGTGGGACATAAATTCATCTGCGGTTTTCTTGTGAGTGGTGTGGTTTAGTGAGGGTCCATAACTTGCCCATGATCCAGACGCTAGGATAAGACAGAGCTGAGATTTCGACCCAGTTCATCGGCCCTCAGAGCTCACCTGGTTAAAACCTGGCCTCCCTGCCCCTACTATCATGGAAAGCCCATGTGGGGGTCTCAAGACGAGGGCTAATGCTGGGCGCCCACGAGGCCTGTGGTTAAAAGTCCCAGCTGGTGGGCTGTGTCCACGGGCAATCCCATCACCCTAGGATTTGCTGTTTTAGACCTTCCACGTCTCACACCCAATCCAAGGTGACGTCAATTCAAAATTTATCTGAGCTCTTCATTCTCCCTCACATTCCAAAGTGACATGATGATGGAAACCGTGAGCTGACGTTTTCTCAGCAACTACTCCTTTTCGTTGCCCACACCTGTGTGCAACGTGGCATGTACCCAAAGAGCAGCCGTGGACTTGCCCAAACCTGAAGGCGAAGGTGCTGTCTCATTACAGGCTTCTAGAATGCACTCTGTGGAGCTGGGGTTCTTAGACTGCTGCCTCTGACTCACACTGAATTTTCCAAAGATCAAAGATTTTAAGCTACAGATGCTAGTGCTAGACAAGAGCTACATCACCACCAACCATGTTCCAGGCCCCGAGAAGGGACATGGAGAAAAACAAAGATAAACCAGACATTCAGCCTCTTTCAAAGGCATGTGCAATCGGCAGGGGAAATAAGACACATCACCGTTATCACACTAATAATCACCACGCACTACCTGACCGGCTCTTGGATGATTACTTTACAAATATTTTCTTACTAAATGCTTGAAAGACCCTTCTGAGGTGGTTGCTCAAAGCTGTGGGCACTTTCTACAAGGACATTACCCAGACAGGTGAGGCTTGAGAGTCTGCATTGCTAACATCTAACAACAGTGTGTCACTGCTGGCCTCCAGACAATGCACTGAGCTGAATCCCTTACTTAGCCACGAAGGTCATAAACACATGGCCAGTTCTACGTGAAAGAGAAGCTGACCTCGTTAGACTTACACCCTGGGTTTACGGACACAAACACCAGACTTAAAGTCAATTAAATGGCCTTATTCTGCTGGAAAGGGTGTGAGAAAGTAGTCACTATTGTTTCCCATGAACCCCAAAGTGTCATTTCTCAGCCTTTCTGAACCCATGTTCCTAAGATGCTTTCTGAGTCATCTTATCCCTGTTAGCAAGTAGTCTTGTCTAGTTTAATAATCTCTGTATTTTATATAGAAAAAAAAATTATATTCATATACTTTATAGTATAGTCTCTCCCCCATTTCTAATGCACGTCCCTTCTATGTGTTGCTGACCCACCAATGAAAACAGCTGAATTAAGAGATATAATAAAGAGAAGTTAGGTCACATAATAATAAAGATTGTCCTTCACAATCTAACAGTATAAAGGACTTTAGAATTAATCTACTTATTAACATTGAACCCGAAGCTAGGATTTCTTTCATATGTCTATTTATAAATATATTTATAAATTTTCTATCGCACCATAGATGAATACATGGTCCTGTTTAGAAAATAATGCCCCGGTTTATAACTCTGAGGTTACCGATGGGTAAACGAATGTCCTCACAGACACACAGGGTAGTGTGCCTTCCGACCCCTCCCGCCCTCCCCATCTGGCTCAGTGTACCCATGTGGATTTAATTTTAGTAGATACTGAACCATCTTGGCAATAGGAAAGGAGAAGATATTTTCGAATGCCCCCGTTCCACAATGTACGGTTTATGTTCCTTGCGGTAAACAACATTCCACGTGGCTGCTGGAATGTAGCACCGTCAAAAAGTCCGTGTGAGATCTGGTCCGGAGGTTCAAGGACGCGAAGCCCTGGTTGCGATGAGCAGACTGGAATACCCAGGTCTTAAGGCCCTCTGATGCTCGGGCATTGGTAACGAAGACTCGGTGCGTGCTAGCACCGAGGACAGACATCAAGGACCATGCAGCGCCACCACAGACAGACACTTCCAAAGACAAGCTGCCACCCGACAGGAGACGAGGTCAGACTCTGATGTCTTTAGGTTCCTCTGTCATTCTACCCCCGTTCAACCCTGAATGTCAAGGGCAGAGACTCTGACCCGCGACTCAGCCCGCAGACCCCAAAGGGCGGGGAGGCCTCTGGAAAAAAAGATCAGAAGGCCACGTGCGATCTTTTCACATTTGCGTGCTTTCTTCCAAAAAGGAAATCGCTCCCACCAGGAATGATTTTACAGCCCAGGAGGATGAAGTCGTCCAGCCAGACTCTCGCCGCCGCAGTTTTCCAAGAATGCAAATACGGCAGGTTTTACCGTCATTAGCTACTTTCGGAAAAAATGTATAATTCACACCTTAACTTGCCTAATGAAGATAGGGTGGTCCAGCTAATCAGAAACTCGGCTTCTGTGAACTGAGAATAATTGAGCTCCTCAATAAAATGAAATTTCAAAACCTCGCCCTTATGGTCTGGTAATTAATAAACCAGTATGCAAATGAGAAATAATCCAAACAAAAGCACCCCTCGAAAGTCACTCCACACACCCACGATGTTCGTCACTCTGGCAGGCTGGAGATTAGCAGAGCTTCTAGGCTTTGCACATTTCATGGCAGAGACCACGCGAAGCCAACCCAGGATTATACACCTAAACCCTTCCTTCCTGAGTGGGGAGGGGGGGACATTAAGGTGCTAGCAGCTGCCCTCACATCCTCAGGAGGACGAGCTGAAATCCATCCACCCGGCAACCTTAAGATACGTGTTTCCAATCTGATAAAAAAAATGAATGTAAAAGTCACTCGCCGCTAAGCGAAAAGAGTTCGGCGCAATGGAAATCGCTTAAACAGGAACCGCGAGCGGCAAGTGACTAACCGCAGCTTGGGGAGAGATTGTTGGAACTGTGTTCTTGCTCTATGTCCCTGGCTCTGAGGGAAGCGGGTGGAGAAGCTACATCTCGCTCATCGCCAGGGAAACCGCAGATTGCTGCAGGGTCCGTGTCTCCACGCACGGTGTCTATTACGCCATCAGAGAAAATTGAAATGAGAGGCGCCACCTTTGATATTCGGTTTGCTGCTCTCCTCCCTTTAATAAACTATGCCGGGGGAAAAAAAAATGAAATGGTCACAGAAATACTTAACAAGTTGGTTTGCCGAAGAAGTTTATTTACCCTTAAAACTGATTATCACTATTACATTAATAATTCTGAAGGAGGGGGAATAAAAAGCTCAGTGACTTCAAAATGAACCCTGCCAAATACTAAGAAAATTACATTTTAGTGTTTTTTTTTTTCCTAGTTAAAAAAAGAAAATTTTTAAAAAAGTAGCTCCACTAACCCGAGACCTAACTTTATTATGGGGTAACTTTAATCCTATTTAAAGGATTGACCAGGGCGGGGTGGTGGGGGGGAGATTTTAGTTTCACTCTAAAGAAATGCCTTCAATAGTGTCAGCCTTAGGTCAGTCCAGTGGAAGCTTATATTAACAGGATGGGAGCTCCACTCCCCCCAAAAAGACTTATCCTGGAACAGTTGCACGTGACTTCGCTCTGAGCACCCAGTGACTCGAAGGCCGTTTCAGAGCATTTTTTTTTTCATTGCTTATTGATCAGCCTTTGCTACTTGCCCGCATTCCTTTCTCCCCGACAAGCCTTAGTGGTCCACAAACCATCACTTAAGGAGCACAACTTGGAAAGAAACGCATTGGGAAGGATGCTCCCCTTCATTCCTTTAACCTGTTTGTTCTGTTTTCCTTGGCACGTCCGGGTTAAAAGGGTGATGAAACACAACCATCACAGCAAGACGTGATGAAAAGTGCTCCAAATTTGAGTGTCCCTACCTAGTTTTGACGGTCATTTTTTTTTTTTTCCAGAATCAGAGAAAATTAAACTCAGGGGACCTCTCCCTGATACTTCACAAAATACCAGTACTTTTACACTTGATGCCAAGATCAAGTGTGACCAAGTACGAAACAGCAAATGGATCTACAATGCTGGGAAAAAGCTCAATCATGGTCGGGGGTTCATTTAACTGCTTTCGCTTCTTCTGAAATCAGGGATCCTCGGATTCCTCGATTCTTGGTCTATAATCCAAGGGGATGACAATGAAATCCACGACCAACTGTGGCAGGACCGATGAGGACAGTAGACGAAGGCACGTTAAAAATACAATGAAAACTCCTAAGACACCATGAACAAATCTGTGGGGGTGGGGGATTTGAGTGATCTGGGGGCTAAACGAGAAAAAAAAAATATAACAAGGAGAGACAATAACACACAATGAGCGTGCAGGGGGGCAGGGGAGCAGGGGACGGGCGCTTAGACAGGGCCACAGGGCCGCAAGAGAGGGGAAGCCCCTCACAGCGGGGAGAACACCCGAAGGCTTGGCTCAGGGTCCACCATTCAGAAGGGAAGATGAGGGAACTCCTGGGGGCGGGAAGAATGGAGAGGAGGCTCACATATCTAAGTGACGCCAACCAGAAGCAGGGGAATCTTGGAGTCACAGAGCTCCAAAGGGCAGTAGTAGTAGCTCGAAGTTGTATAACCATAAGGCTCTGTCTTATCAATGGCCAACATACGCTTGGTGTAGTTTTGCAGGGTATGCAAAGCAGACAGGCCCTAAATAGCTAAAAATCTGCTCGTTAGAGCTGGGTTTTTTTTTTTTTTTTTTTGAAACAATTGGATGTATAAAAATTTGAGTTTGGTGTCTATAGGATTTTTAGCTAGTGGGTTTCAGCCTGCAGTGAAGAAATAAAAATCTAGAGCCAATACACAGTGGCCATCTTTGGCTCATTTACATGACAGGAGGAGAAGCGGGTGGGTGGGGGTGGAGGTGGGGGATCTCCATAAAGAAGACTGTGAACTGGACCTTGAAGTAAAACTCTGCCAGCCAAAAAGGCAAGAGAAGGCGCTCTTGGCAGAAGGAACTGCAAAGGCAAAGGCACAGAAACAGTGACGTGACAACTCCCAGGTCTTGCTAGTCAAGGTGACAGGACAGGTGTACAAGCTGATAGTGCGTCTGGAAGCCAGGGCACGAGAGAAGGAGGGGGTGGGAGAAGAGGACAGACAGAAACGAGGCCAACGCAAAACGTGGTGCGTGACGGCACCGCTTCTGGAGTCCAGCTGCCCAGAGTCCAATTCTGTTTCGCTGTTTTCAGCAGGTGCCATTCGGTAGGCAGCGTGATCTCTCTGGCCTCCATTTCTTCAGCTGTAAAGGGAGGTTACAGAGCATACCTACCACCACGCCAGCTCTTCTGCCTGTCACTGTTAGCAAACAACCACAACAAGGGCCTGGCCTCGGGCCCCATGCCAAGGAAGATGGACTCCATGCCAATGATTGCAATGGAAATAAAATTGACTCTAACTAAGACGAAGATTGGCCAGATCCATGCTGGAGTAGGCATGGGATGAGGCAGGGGCAGGAGGCAGGAAAACAGGAGACCACTGCTACAGCCCTAGCGAGGATGCTAACCGCCTGAACTAGAATCATGAAGGAATGAAATAAAGGAGAGGAATTCCCAAGAAAGTTCTCAGGGAGCATCACCAGAAGCTGGGAGGGATAAAAAATGAGGGAGAGAAGAAAAATGACGGTGATTTTAATGTTTCTTTCTGGAGATGTCCCAGTCTCTGGTCTTCATGGCCTCTCATCTTTAAAGCTAAGTGACGACAGAAAGAAGCAAGGCCATAATTTTGGAACACGTTTTCCCAGGAGAAAATGCCACTTTCTGACACCGTATTTCAAAAAGGTGACGGGAGAAGACAAATGAGGAAGGCAAGACGTGGCTCTGGAAGCACGAAGGCTAGCCAGACTTCCGTTCAATCGGCCTCCCTGGGACTGACAGCGGGAAAGGGGCATCCATCTTCCTCAGCACTTTCCGGAGTCTGCAGTCCAAGTGAGTCCTCAGCGAACCATCCCCGCCATGAAAGACTCGTGCAGAGCGTTGGAATCATAAATGAGGGTCGGCGGAACAAATCCCTTCATTCATTCAGCAGCTTCTGAAATGGAAGGAACTCTGCGTCCACATCCTGCCAGGGCGAAGGGCTTTGACCCTGTCGTGGTTTTGGACATCGCAAAGGTGAGTCAGGGGTTGACATCTAGACTGACGTGGAGATTCGAGGCATCTTCAGCGGAGGGCATGTGAGTGGGAGCAGTGAAACAGAAGAAAACAAATCCGTAACCTACATTTAAGGTAGTGAAACTTTTCTCTTCCCGCAGCAATTTTTCCTGCCCTATTTTAACGAAGACTTCATGCTCCAGCGTGCTCTGTTCCTAAATTGTCAGTGTCTTCGCCGGCCTGAATCTCCATTTCCATCCCACAGCATATTACAGGGCTGTGCTTACTTGCCAGCCTCTAGGTATGTAAAGGTGCCAGCAGTTCATGGACATGAGCAAACTGTGCAATAGAACGACGCACAAGCTAAAATGGGAAATAAGGGGGCAAAGCAGGAAGTGGGGAAATGAAGGGATTTCTAGGCTAGGATCAGAAATGATGATGATCATGACGACGATAATAACGATGATGGGGGTCATAACTAGCATTTATTGAGCACTTGACTCTTGAACAGATACTGTCAGTTGTCCCCTAACATCCAAATGCTCCTGCTTACACAGGAATAGGGCTTTTACGGAAGCATCCACCTAAAGCCTCAAATTCCTCCACTTCTTTTTGAATAATGTGGTCATATGACTGAGCTTTGGCCAATGGGATGAGACCGAGATGTGGGCAACTTTCAGACCATGCCCTCCACTTCCCCACTCCTGTTCCTGGCTGGAATGTAGAAATGATGGCAGGAAATGAAGTAGCCATCTTGGATCATGAGATTGAAGGCACATATTAAGGATGGCAAAGCAACAAGGCAAGAAATTGGAGTCCCTGATCACTGTGCAACCTCCATATAAGCCCTAGGCTGCCTACCCTGCCTATACATTAGAGAAAAAGAGATTGTTATTTTTTTACGGCCACTATTCTTTTGAGCCACTTTGTTGAAACAGCTAAACAAATAAAACTGTGCCCAGGTCCTATGCTATAGACATACATTATCCCATTTCACCCATAAGCAGCCTATAAAATAGGTACCATGGTTACCTTCATTTTGCCAAGGAGGACACTGGACTGAAGAGCAAATCACTTATCTAAGATCTCGCAGTTAAGCAAATGGGAGGGCCAGACTGAACAAGGCAGCCAGATTCCAGGGGTTAGAACAGGATGCTTCCCTGCCCTACGACCAGGTACTTGAACAAGGAAGGAATATGACTGACTTCCAAAACTTTAGCCCAGGCTCCACGATCTCTCCAGCCAAGCTGAGTAGGCGCGATTCCCGGGCTGTCCTTAGCCAGTCTGGTTTCCAGATAATCAGTTGGCCCTTCATCTGCTTCTCCAGAAGAGCCCTTTCTACCTCTCCAGGTAAACCTCAGGGTTTGGCTAGGCACTCAAGTGAAACGGGAAGACCACCGAGCACTGCAAACATAACGACTTCTCAACACCAGCCAGCGCTCCCAACCCTGACGCTGAGGTCCTCCAAGCCCAGCGACGTACTTAGTGCATTTCTACACTCCTTTAATCTCCTCACCTCCCTTCCAAATGGTACGGTTCCCCTCAGCGGATCCTGTGGTAGGGCACAATCCAGAAAGAATTGCAAGTCAGTTTTGGGGACACAGCGGCCCAGAGGAATAATACTATCAAGCGCACTGAATCAAAAACAGCCAAGCCATCGCTCTTCTTCCTCGACTTTTCCAAGACTAACTGAAGGGTCCAACAGTACCTAGAGTGAGGAGTGAAGTGAAAATTCTCTCCGAACACCACCAGGACAGTCGCCTCCAGTCGCGTTCACTCACAAACTTTTCTCATGACCTGACAGTCTCAGAAAACGTCACAGGCAGAGTGAGGGGTAGAAGGGTGGCCTCTGGCTACTTGGCTCTCCAGCCGCAGGGTGCCCAGTAAATTCTAGTGAACGGAGAGTGCGCCAAAAGCCATTTCTTCCTACATTTTCGAATGAAGAGAGACTTAAAGGAGGTTTCCTTTTCATGCCAGTTTCATTGAAATTTTACCGTGCGTTTGGGCATCGTAAGAAAAATCTGCTTTGGGTATCAAGGCCTACCAGAAAGGACCTGAAAATAAAGAAGGCTTTCACTTCCAGCTCTTCTTGCTCACAGCTAAGGCTAGACACCAACTTCCGGGGAAAGTTGGCTCACGTTTATCTGAAGATATGCTTACTTGAAAGGGTACTGTGGTTAAATAAGCCACATGCTCATTTGACATGTAGAAGGTGCTCAATAAATACTAACTAAAATTCCCAATGCTATCATTGTCACCTGCTACTATTGTCACCTGAGGACATATCTGTGTGGAGTTATTAGCTCCTCATGGAGAATCAAGGTTTATCATCTCTTCTAATAGAGCCCAAAATTCAGGGTAGGGCTCTAAGGAAATGGAACAGTAAAGGGTAAGTCTTAACTGATGCCACAAATAGAGACTAACTACCAGGCTCAGAGCTAGATGCTAGGGAGCAAAGATAAACAACATTCCTGCCCTCAAGGTTTCAAAGCCTAATGCAGGAAAGAAACAAAAGAACAATTACAGGATGATTCATAAAGCTGTGGCTGACGCAAGCAAGCTTCGGGAGGACCCAGAGAAAGATCCAAGTTTGTGTGGAGGGGAAACACGGGGAACACAGAGGGGTGGTCTAGGAGGGCCTCACAGAGCAGGTGGCCCTTGAACGTAGCCTTGAAGGATGTGTAGTTCATCGGGCAATACAGGAAATATCTGCCCACAGTCGCAAAGGCAGACTGATATCCCATAGGTCAAAGGTAGTACGAGTTGGCTAGGGCTGCTACCTCGGAACACCACAGGCTGGGTGGCTTTCACAACAGAAAATTACTTTCTTACAGTTTCGAAGGCTGGACGTCCAAGCTCAAGGTGTCGACAGGGTTGCTTTCTTCTAAGTCTCTCTCCGTGGTTTGCAGGACGGCTGCCGTCTCACTGTGTCATCACGAGGGCTTCCCTTTGTGCATGTTTGTGCCCTAATCATCTCTTCTGATAAAGGCAGTCAGATTGGATTAGGGCTCACCCCATATAACTTCCTTTTATTGCAAGCACCTCTTTACAAACTCTATCGCCAAAAACAGTCACTTTCTGAGATCCTGAAGGTTAGGACTTCGTCATAGGAATTTTGGGAGGTCACAATTCAGCCCATATCACCACGAAAAGATTTGAGGGAGGTGAGTGACAAGAGCAGGTTTTCACTTTAGAATGAGGACCCCGCAGGTCGTGAGGGGAATGGAATCTGGGAAGGCAGAGTCTAGAGGCAAGGAGGCCACTGAGAGACAATGTAATAACCTTGCCAACCACGGACATGTGTTTAGCTGGAACTTGGTAGTTTTGTTCAAGAAACAAGCTCAGTGTCATTGGATGCGAATCCTTCAATCGCCTGCTGGAGTCTCCTTGTCGGTGTGGCTACTCAGAACCTCTGTTCTAGCATATTCCCAGGCTGGGCCTGATGGCCCACCACCAACAGCTGCCATCGTCTGGGAGCCCCCAAAAGCTAAACAAGCAGTGGGCTGGGAAGCAGAAATAAAAACAATGCTGCAGTGAATTCCAAACACAATTTGGAGGCCGGTGGACCCCAGGTCTGAGAGTCAACCTGCAGAGGGGAAGAACAGGAGCTCTGGTGTCCCCACTGGCCTATCAAGGCCCCTCTAACAAGCGCCCCTCACAAATAAAGCCCCAGCAGGAAGCCCATTAACGCCTTGAAGGGGCAAACCTCAGGCCCCATAGGAGAAACTTCAAAAGACATCCCAGCAGCACAGAATGCCAGAAAAATCATCAATCAAGTACACCATCCCAGGAAGTAGCCAGCTGAATTGGGGGAAGGAGTCGAGCACATAAATTCTATGTCCCTAAGCCCCCATATGGCTCTCGATTTATTACCATCGAGGCCAACTGTGCTCCTTAAGTTTAAAAAGGATCAAGGCCTCTATAAACAGTATATAGAACTACTTTCCATAAGAGAAAAAAAAAAGCACCGAGAAACTCTTTTTTTAAAGAAAATGATCCTTTTGTGAAAATAATTCTCACTACACTGAACTCTTTGCCTCAAGTGTTATAACTAAATCCGACCTGCTGGTCAGTCCTTTAAAAAATATATAATGTCAGCTACAATAACCAATTGCCTTTTTGATTTGTTGAAATTAATTTCAGAACAAGATTTTCTCATGAGTACCTAGCTTGCCTGAATTATACACTAATAATACTCAGGCGTGTTAGCGGGAAATCTCTGACCTTGGTTATAAAACTCTTTCTTCTACCTCTCCACAGACACAAACACTCACCTCCCCTTAGCTACAAAAACAGCCAGTTCATTCATTATTCATCCTCATCAAAGCAAAAGTGCAAAGAAGACTATATGAGAAGCATTAATATTTCTCTGGGATTACTAGTTGTACAATCCCAAAAGGCATCATACATACATCTCGTTTCCACCACTGAAACTTCAAGTTGCCAAGATTTCTTCCCTCTTTTCTTTTTGGAACCATCCAATCCCTTTGCTCCTAAAAATAATCAAAATAACTAGACTTTACAGTGCACTAACTACATGCTAGGTCAGTGCACTTTGCAAATCTTTGATCTCACTTCAACTTCACAATAATTCTCTCAGGTGAATACCATTGCTATCCCCATTTTACAAAAGATAGAAACAGAGGCTCAGAGAGGTTAAACAATTTGCCCAAGATCACACAGGTAGAGAGTCGTAAAATGAAGATCCAAACCCAGGTTTGTCAGACTCAAGTCCACGCACTTAACCACCAACTTTAATGACCTGTCCCGTGCTAATTTGAAAGATGAAACTCTCTGCCTCCCAAGCGGCCTTCAAGTATAATATATTTAGAAGGTGTTTTGCACTTTAATTTACCCAAGGCTCAAAAAGCAATTTTGAAATATTATATACTATGAGGCTTCAAAAAAGGTTTTAAGAATTCTAACAGATACCTAAGCGCATTCTTGCAGTCTTAAAATTTTATCTTTCTTTCTGGATTATGGTTTCTTCTCTCTTTTCTCATTTAATTATGTAAGCACTGTGCTTAGAGTTATGCAAAACATGAAATCCAACTCCAGAACTTAGGTTTACAAAAACAAATGAAAATGTCACAATAGTTCCATGCTGTGCTTGGTTCAAAAGAGAGCCAAAACAAAATAAAAATAGGTATGTGTCCGGTAAGAATTTGACTTAAAATTTAGGAAAACATCCATGAATCTTAGACTGCCAGTTTCTTAAGGGCAGGGATCCTGTTTTATGTGACTTTCTTTCCCCAGAGCCTCGCACAGAATTGGCACAAAGCAGGTGCTTAATAATCATTTGTCAAAATAGAGGAAGGATGGATGGGTGAGTAAATGGATGAGTGGAAGGACAGAAGGATGAAAGGATGGAAAGAAGGATAGATGGATGAGTAGATGAATGGATGGATGAAGGATTGCTTCTACCAATGGTTAAAATACTGAAATTATCTGTAAGGAACTTATTCTCTATATGTTTCTATGTCTATGATTGTTTTGTAGATATATATTTTTCAATGGTCCATCCTGGTATCAGATAAATGAATGACCTGTAGAGCCCGCGAGTTCAATAACGACAGGGCCAAATGTGGGTGACTACTAAACTATGATCTTCCCTAAGGACAGACAGACAGATGCCAGCAACTACACACTCAATAATTGCCCCTTTAACAAACACGTGGCCAATGCAAAGAGTTTTACCAGAAGGCAGCTCCATCTGTTGGCACCAAAACATGTTCGTGATCGTCTCTATTTGTGCGCCCCAACTTGAGACACCGTAGTGGGAAGCAACATTTATCCATACGAAAGATACTTTGGGTTAGTAACGACTCCATAAACAAGTCCTGCTGTAGTGTCGTTAGGCTCAGACTGAGGAGCAAAGAAAAAGAAAAAATTCTCTGGCTTTTGTGAACACTAGCACTGAGGGTGTGGGTCCGGGCAGCTTCACATGGATACCTTATCTCCCCTCCCCAGCGAACACAGCACAGGCAAGAAAGACTTTTAAGACAGCCCTGGGGTGGGATATGGGAAGCCCATATGAGATTCCAGAAAACCCTGCTTCAATGGGCCTGGATGCTACAGCGTTCCCAGGGCACTAAAAAGCAGAAAGAAAAGAGAAAGAGAGGGAGGGAGGAAGGGAGGGAAAAGAAAAGAAATTGAACTTACATACAAATAATTTCCCAGGTTAAACAGAAAGAAATAACAGATAAGCTATCACCAAAGATACTGAGCAAACACCAGATAGATACTCTTTATATGACAAGGTGACGTGGCCCTGTGGTTTCACAAAGCATTTTTTATAAAATAAGATTCTATTTGGGAAAGCAAAGTGAATGCCCCGTTCAACCAATAAGGGAAGCAAGGTTCACTCTATGTGGTTCAATGACTTATTTCGGGTCATAGAACCAGGAAGTGGAAAGGGGAACATTTTGCATTCTACTCTGATATATTTCTCATTGTTCAACAGAAACGCTTAAAGCCTCATGTTGAGAGCCAGGCTGTACCTAGGTAAGTTCCTAGCTGGGCATGCTTCCATCTTTATGAAATTTCCAGCCATTTAAGGCTTGGAGCCAGAAATTCAGCTGGATTCCCTGACTCCACCAAACACCAGGATCCTCCAGAAAGTGAGTGATTAGATAGAGTTCTCCCAGCACCAAGCCGCGGAGGGGGAGGGAGGAAAGGAATTGCAGGAAAAGGGAGATAGAGAAGAAATCCCACCCACCCATCGGAAAACAGATATGAATGACACTGCAGGCTGACTCTCGCCACCGCACCTCAAAGCTATCCCAGAAACAAATTTCTGTGTCTAGGAAGTGAACCCAGTGGCACCTGAATAAAGACAATCTACTGTTTTTAGGAAGATTCAGAAGGCCTTTTTAAGGAGCAAAGTATCCATTTCTAATTAGTGAAGCATAATAGTTTCTCTTTACTAGACAATTTCTTTAATGGTCCCATTTCCCACCACACCTGTCCCAACACATAGAAATAACTTGCTGTAAAAACAGAGCCCTAATCGAGCTTGAAGAAATGGCCAGAATATTTAAACCCTCAACTCATTTATATCATACCACCATTTTATCTTTCTAATAGATGGGGGAAAAAAAGGATCATAATACAATCCACTAAGGAGCCTTCTAAAATAATGGGATGCTGGGCCCACCTCTAGAGATTTGAATGAGTGGGTGGTCCAGGGGAGCCCCAGTATCTGGTGCTGGTGGTACTGGTATTTTAAAGCACCCCACCCCCAGTCATTATGAGGATCAGTCAGCTTGAGAACCCCTGCAATACACCTACGTGGATCATCCTAGAGCAAAGGCTGTCTGGATAGCCTCCGCCTCGATTTACAGGCCCACTACAAAGTACCAAGAACTGAGGGAGGCTTATGCCACAGAGCGTAATTCCATGTCATCCTCACAACATCTCCAAGCTTGGCACAACTACAGCAATTTACAGGTAAGAACACCAGGACTCGGTGAGCTGTACTGGTTTGCCTAGGAGATGCGAATGTGCAAGCTTTCCCCAGAAAGCCAGCTCTGTGCTCCCTCGGTGCACAGAAACGTGAGAAAAGAGCCCGAGTGAGAACTAGGACATGCAGACCAGAAACGTATTTGAGAAGCTGGCACTGGTTCAAGGAATGTTGCGATTTAATTTCCTATTATTGATAAATATAACAGGGAAAGAAAAGCTACTGGACACAGACACCCCAATTTTGTAAGCTCCAGGAGACTCACATTCCCGGGGGTGGGGGAAAGGGAGGGTGGGTGCTAAGTTCCTGTCTGGGATCTCACCACCAAGCAGGAACTAGGCCCAATGCGTTTACCCTCCAGCTCCACCGGCTACAGCCTGGGTGTCCCATTCAGGAGCCATGAGAGGGGATAAAGGCAGAAAATGCCCTCTGGCAGGGAAATAGGACACAATTTGCCAGGCTGGGGAAGGGACAGACCCATTGCCATCACACAGCAGAGCAGACCCAGGTCTATTTTCCCTCAGTGTCCAAAATACCGAAGAATCACCCTGAGATTGATCCCCCAGCGGAGCAAAGTGAAGAACTATGACACCCCG
Organism: Eonycteris spelaea; assembly: GCA_003508835.1. Lineage (NCBI taxonomy): Eukaryota > Metazoa > Chordata > Mammalia > Chiroptera > Pteropodidae > Eonycteris > Eonycteris spelaea. The sequence goes on from PUFA01000023.1 coordinate 6,725,239, forward strand.
TGCCGGATGTCACCATCCAGGATGCCATCTCTGCCCAGGACATTCTGGGACAGAAGTCACCGCCTGCTTCCCTGGAATCAGGCCAGAGCTAGAAGGAGTCAGGAGATGTAGGATTCTTTCTGGTGGCCCGCCTCCGTGTGTTCATGGGCAAGTCACTTCCCTTTGGGCCTGAGTGTCTAAAATGCTGAGGTGGAAGGAGCCCATCTTGGAATTCCCTGCCAGCTCTGACAATATTTAAAACCAAGCCGGCAGGACAAAGTCTGCAGGGAAATCTACATTCCCTAAGATGCCGGCCCCAGAGAAGCTGTAGGAGGAAGGAAAGCCAACCCGCTCGTAATCATATCTGCCCATGCTCATCTGTGGTGGCTATGCATTGCAGAAACGCATCCATATAAGAAGAAAGTGGTTCGATGGGAAAAGGAAAGGCTAGAGACCCGGGGGGTGGGGGTGAGGAGGATGTTTGCCTCAAAGGTTCCCCGGACTTGAACTAATGAAAAATCTCCAAGTCTTCCTCTGTAGACCTCTAAGTCATTCCATTCGTCCACTCATCGAATAAACATGTATGAGCGACTGCACAGGAAGCCACGGACACTGAGGTCAGCTATTGTCATCATTATCATTCGTACTATTACTATTATTAAATTAAAGCAGCTGGGGAAAAAATAAAAAAGACATGGCTACTTAAGCAATGCTGCGATTCTCGTAACAGAGAAAACAGTCTACCAGCAAGATGCAGAATATGTCCAATTCTTTCCCCCTTGGCTCACATCTTTCAACTAAATATCAGGCAGTCAAGCTCAAAGGCCCACAGCCTCTCCAGAACACAGAAGGGTAGATACAGGCTCCGCGGCCGTGAATTGTCTGACTTCCTGAACAGAGACGAGCAAAGGTCAGGGGCTCGCATGGGAATTCAGACCTCCCCCTCCGACGCTCAGAGCACCGGACAGACGCAATTCCACCCACAGGACATTTCGCTGTACTGGCTGGAAGCACAGAGCTTTCCCTATACACCGCCAGGCTTGTGCCCCGGGAAAAAGATCCTATCGCTGAACAAAATTAGTACATCCTAAAAATCCCCTTCAACGAGCTCTTTGGAATTTCAGGCGATGGAATTATCTGTCTTATAGTAAACACAGGGGGGGGGGGAAACCCACGCACACAAATGGCTAAGTAGGAGCAGCAGGATATTCCTCTTCCGAAGCCCGAGCCATGTACTAACCAGCCTTTCTTACTAACAACGACCACAATCACTGCTCCTGCCCTGCTCGCTAATAAGTAACTAAGCTATACCGCCTCTCACTGAACGGACCCACATCTGTTCATCCCTTTCCTGCTTGTTGGTTATCTCACCTGCTGTGTGAGGCCCTGTGAGATGAGAAGGGTGGGTATTATTAAAAACCCATTTGACGGAAAAGAAACCGATGCTTAGCAGTTCAGAGACGCCCCCGAGGGCTGATAAGCAATAACATTCTTTTTGCTACCTCATCCCTTAATGCCTGCAGCGTAGCTGTGCAGAGAGACAAGGGACCCCAAGGGCAGTCCTCAGTCCCTGTTCGGCTCTGATGCCTGCAGCTAGGAATGACAGCTAAGGCAGGAGAAACCCCTGTACCCCGAGCAGGTCCCCTTCTCCTCTATAGCTGGGCCTCCTAAACACACACACACACAGTCCACTTCTTTAAGAACCAGCCCTGCACCTGCGGGAGAACCCTCAGTGCGAAGGCTTTGCCCCGGCGGCTCAGAGCCGCGGTGCTGCTGGTCGCACTACCGGGCAGGAACGCTCCCCGTCTTGGCAAACCCCACTTGCAACCACGTGTCCCCGCTGCAGCTTCGGATGAACGGAAACACCCACGGGAGCCGAGCAAACCCTCCAGGCGATCACACGAACGCTGGTGTCAAATCAAACCTCATAACCGGCAATCACCCATCGAGCCAGGGCCGGAATAATGGGCTGCTTGGGGTCACTTCACTGGATGGCAGCAAGGTGGCTCCTGAACAGGGAGTTGGAACTGGACAAGTGTGACGACAGCCTTAAGAGAGAAGTATCCCCCTCATTTTTCTACAGATATCCTCATCCCAACCGTTTAAAAAACAAACAAACACACCAAACAAAACCACCTCTTCTCTGAGGTCAAAACGCATCCCAAGGCATGGGTGATTTTTAGCAAGCTAGGGCAGATTTCCATCTATTACACTGTGCCTCCTCTAATTTTAAAGGAAGTCGGCTTTAGATAATGGTCTGAAAGGTGCTTCCTTTCAAAACTGCTGTAATTAAACTAGAAAAACATTAATTTGTGCCCTCATGGTCAGAGGGCTTCCTGGAAATTCCTTAGAGGAAGTCTATCACTGATAGAGTGGCTACATGTAGTACACACGGCACCAAAATCTGAACCAAGTACAGTTTGCAAAGGCTCGAGTCCCCTGGCAGAGATACAGCCTACTTGTCCACACAAGTATTGTGCCACACCTCTGTGGAGGGCTGGTACTGTTATGAACACACACACACACACACACACACACACACACACACACACACACACACAGAGAAAGAGAGAGAACTCAAGATTTGCAGCACTGGGCCTCAAATCTCCTTATGATATTAGCTCTGACTCTATACTTTGATTCAAGAGAGAAGAACGTGTTAAAAAAAATTTTTTTTTAGGAAAACAATAGTTTCCATTAAAATGTATAACACTATCTTTCAAAAGATGAAAGGACTTAGTAGAAACACCGTAAACCTCAGAATTACACAGTAAATTGCTTCTTTTGTTTAAGGCAAATTAATATCAGATCACAGATAAAAAATAAACCCTCCCAACATCCCCAGTTGATGCTACATCCATTATGCTGCTTGGGAGACTGTAGGTTGACTATTTTGTAGAGAAGGAATGAAGTGTTGGTTATTATCACATTCCCACTTGAATCCTCAAATCCCGTCTCATCGCCTGAAGTGTTTTTCTTACAAGGGACACACAAATGATTTTCTAGTCTCTATTTTCTTCACATGAGCCACCATGTGCAGAGCGACGGAAAAGCTCAGAGTGTAGTAACTGTGACAGTGCATCTGCCTAGGGCCCTAAGTGCTTCCCAGGACACGATGCACAGACATTATAGGGTCTGAGAGTGACGTCCTCTCCAGGGGCACTTTATGAGAGTCAAGTTGAATGTGGCACAGAGGTAATTGATAAGCCTCCTTAATATCCCTTACTGGGCCTCCAAGAAGCCGACCCCTTCAGAATCCATAGAACTAATGAAGGAAATAAAGCTTGAAAATGTGTGTCAATCCGAAATCTTCCCTCCTACCCACAGGCTCCGGGCATTCAAATGAATGGTAGGCTTACTGACTCAGCGATGGTTCTTGACTGAAATGAGTTGCACTTCTTTCTCACTGTCAAAGTCATCTTAGCTCCTAAGTGATCCAGCGTGCTACCCAGCGGGAAAAAGTGAATGCACATAGCAGGTATTTGGCGAAAGGATCGATTATAAAATGCCTGGCTTAATTTCACCAAGCTCATCAATGGTCACTTAAGTCATCACAGTGACTCCACGCTCCCTTAAAAGAGGGACTTCTTTCTGGTGCCTGAGTCTCTTCTGGGGCAAAATCCCCCTTCTAAGAATTCAGTTCCGCCTCTGAAGTGCACATTAAGGTGACATCATCTATAACCAGCTATTCCAGTGTGATCAGCTCCACTTTGGAGCTTGTTAGAAATGCAGCCCCAGGCCAGGCCTGCAAAGGAATCACAATCTGCTTTTAAACCAGATCATGGAGAATTCCCCCACATTCAAGCCTGCTCTAGAAAGGGTGGTTGCAGGGAGGGGGGTCAGAAAGGCTCCTTCATGCACCCTGGTTCTTCCAGCCTTAAAACTGGGAAGCTTCAGAAAGAAGAGAACACTGATAGACAGAAGGAAGAGGATACGATAAGACTATTGAAAATAACTCCATGAAGGAGGTCGACCCATTGTCGGTCCATCGTTTAGACAGACTAGGATTGAAATGGCTACCAGAGACTTGTCCACGTTCACGTTGAGAGGTGGATTCAGTGACAGGTGCAAAGCTCTGCAGGGAGAACCCCAGAATGGCAATGTGCACTGAGTTTCAGGGTATCATCTTAATTTCCTGGAGAATCTTCAGCGTCCTCTTATGGCACATCCATTATTTTGTAAAAGAAATAGACGGTGGGGATCAAATTCCAGCTTCCCCAAATGACTTAACCGCTCGGTTTAGGAAAGTTCCTTAACCTCTTGAGAACCCTCTTCCCTGTCTTTGAGTGGAGATGACAGCCCAGATGGGGAGGATTAAGAGGGTGAAACAGGATAATGCATACTGAGTGCTTCCAGCACATCGTAAGTGCTCAATAAACATTAGTTATTGTTCCTTTATGGTCTGTAACTCTGGAAGGAAGAGCCAACAAGTACATTTTGTCCCATGACCAGCTTAGGCACAGGTTAGGAGGTGAAGGGGAGGAAATAAACCCAAATGGCTACGACATGCAACAGAGCCACAGAGGTGTTTCCTACAGCCCCCTCCCCCCGACATGGCCCTTCTTGGTGCCCTGAGCAGACTGCGAGATAAAAACACCAAGCTGCCTCACGTCTGCTGATTCCTTCTGGTTGCCATTCCTCTTCACAGCAAGCGTCCCTTTCATCCAGAATGGCGGGCGGTGACATTAGGCATCCTGGGGACTCCCCTGGGCAAAGAAGCCGTTTTAAATGGATAATGTGTTACACTGGGGACACAGAGGAACAGCATGAAAGCTGCTCCCCTTTTTTAACTGTAACCACCTCCTCTTTCCCACCACATTAGCTAGCTGGGCTGCCTGGGGCTCAGCATGACGGCAGACTGGGGACCTCAGGCATGTTTCGTAAGCAATTACGCTCCATTTCTGCCCATCCCTGAAAGTAAAAGAAATGATGTCACCTCATTGCTTCATAGATCAATTTGGAAATGGCCCAATGGCAGCCACATAATGATTATTAAAGGAAAAGAAGCAAAAGATGACCATTTTGGTAGCTTGTATCACAACACGAGGATCTGAGCCGATCATATACATCGTATAAATATACTGAACAAGACATGAACAGACACTGTGCTCTTGGCTGAAGAGCAAGGTGAATGAGAGAAAAACAAGAGCCAGGGTCTCTGCTCTCCCCGCGAACATTTGTCCAGGGCCGGGGACAAACCAAGCCCCATGCTGAGGCTGGCTGCTCTGCCCATTTCATCCTCTCAACAGCCCCAGCTGGATGGCAGGTCCAGGTATTATCTCCACTCTACTACGGGAGATAAAACGAGGCCCTGAGACCTTCAGTAACTAGCCTAAAGCCACACGGCTATAAGCAGCCTAACCCCAGAGCACTGGTCCTCCCTGGGGGTGCTTTTACTTCCAGGGAACACGTGACATTGTTTGGAGACATTTTTCGTCGTCATAACTGGGCGACTACAACTGGGTAAAGGCCAGGCATACTACCAGGTACAGGACAGCTCTGAGCAACAAAGAATTACTCTGCCCTAAACATCTGCAGTGCAGAGGTTGAGACCCCTGGCCTGGAGCTTCCATGCTTGTCTACCGCATGATATGGTCTCCTGTCTGGTTTTCTAATGTGCCTGCAGAGGACAGTAAGTATTTTCTCTAACATGACCATGAATCAGATTACCACAGCTCCATAGCCAATGCTGGAAATGTAAACAAACAAACAAACAAACAAAACCCCACCATGCACGGCCTGGCTGTCCTGGGCTTTCTCCAGTGCTTCTACCCCAAGGCTGATTCTTCACATCCTTCTCCACCTGAGTTTACCTCGAAGGAAACTGAGACGCGAAGTTACGTGCCCAAGGTCACGGAGCCTGGGCCTTCTGATGCCACTGCCAGGATTCTGTCTGCCCTTAAGGGACTGTCACAGAACCTTGTCAATAATGGACACAACGTCCTCGGGTACCCCATTCCTGACTTCGGAGAACCGCCGGGGAGCCTTCCAATGACGTGAGCATCGGAATCAGCGAGGATTCTCGTACTGAAACACAAACCCCAAGGCGACAGGAGGGCGATCTCGCACCCTCCGCCTCACAGCGCACACGGTCGTCCCGCTTGCCTTGGAGAAAGAGAACGTGGGTATCAGCCTCCTGCCCTCTGGTGTTAGGAAAGAGTCAACGACACAGAAAATGGGTTGTGCTGCCCGGGAGTACAAACACGAATTCTAAAGGCGAAGGCTTCACGGTCAACACGCAGGGCGATGTTTTCATACCTAAGCCAGGCGTGACTCTTTCGTCTCCTTAATTTCACAGATGACTCCCAAATGGTAATTAAGACGCTCAAACCAAAGGTTTCGGGGGAAAAAAATTCTCATTCCAAACCCAAGAAATCTGAACTGCATTCTTCATGATTATGCCTGAGAAATAACCCCTGCACATATACACGTGTCAGCTTAGGGCACTCCCCAAATCATCTGCGACCAATGCTCTCTCAGCGTGTGGGAGACGTAGCACAGAAAAGCGAACGAAGCCCAAAGGGTTAACTACCCTGCCCCCACCCCCACCCCCAGGAATCAGGTCATTGTGAAGCACAGGTAGAAATGCAAAAGTCACCCTGAACTTCACCCCTCAGGACCTGGGCACCTACAATCAAAAAGGAAATGGCCATAGAAACCAAGGTAATGACCCAGCTGAGCATCTGAAGCAGAAGACCCCTCCCTCATGGCTTGCTCCCCAAATCCTTTTCCCAGGGAATTCCTAGGGGAAGGGGAAAGCCTAACAGTGACGAACTCAGTAAAAACATCTGAGACCGCCGATGGGTGAAACATAAACGAACAGGCCCGGGTGCCCAAGGCTGTTTCTTCACACTCCGGAGTTCAAGATGGCGTCAGCAGTGGGGTTTCTGTCAATCACACTGGTGGCATTCAGCTTATCGTATCTCCAAAATGTGTTTCCCTCTGCCTCTGCCTCTGCCTCTGCCTCTGCCTCCCTGGTCCTGTAACTAACCACCTAGCCTAGATTCAACTTGCTGAGGAATACCAGCACGTTTTTGTGTGCTCCTTCCTGTCCAGAGAACTTCAATAGTCTCTTTCTCAATAAACTCCCTGTGTCTCAATAACAGACTAGATTGACGATTGTCATACAACTGATTTCCTAAACCAGGACACTTCTGACTTCTGAAGAAGGCACGATTAATAATTACTCCAGGAAAACAGCCATAAACCAGGACTGTCCAGGGCCAACAAGGACACCGGGTCACCCCACCAATAAGGCCTTGGAGGGAGATCACCCTTCCTTACCTTGTTATCTCTGTCCCAAACAGTGCCCAGCATAGTACCTGAAACACCGTAAGCACTTGATAATAAATAGTTGTGGCATTAAATCTGTAAATAACAGGCACCCTGAATGGTACCACAGAACCAGCTGTTACTACGGATGTGCCTCTACAGAGGACGCTGTAGATGATTACAAAATAAAGTCAGACCAGAAAGATCACTGCTTCTGATTTCCTATTTCATTTAATTTCTACCATGGATATTTTTAAAGGTCTTATTGATTGTGATTTTGTACGTAATCATAATGATAATTCATAGTTATCAGTTACTGAGTCCTGCGTGTGTTAGTTAGAATCAAGGAACTTTAAGTACATTCTCCCTGCTCCCCTAAGAAGGGAAGCATTAGTGCACCTAGTGTCTAAGCAAAGAAACCCAGGCTCGGCAAGGAGAAATTATCCACATTAAGGTCTCAGACTCTGGCCAAGCTCATTCCTTTCCGTGGACTAAAACACTTACCCAGCAGAATATCTCGGTTCCAAAGTGTTACTGTTCAAACCATTTCATGACTAAGACAAGGCAGCATAACATCCAGCAAACTGTACAAAGCCACGGAATTGGCCAAGCGTGGTCCAACCACAGCACGGACTCCATTGTACTTACTATAACATTATGTGGATTCAAACCGAACGCAAAAGAGAAGACCTGGAAGAACGCCAGCCGGACCCCGATAACGAACAGATGACCCTTTTTCGAGAGGAAACACAGAGGCAGAAACTGGTGTCCTGATTTCCACGTTCCAAATAAGTTTTGCTGGCCAGCCCCGCAAATGGCACTCACAGAATTTCCTAAGTGATGGTAAGAAGTGAGCCCCTGTTTTCCTGGAGGGCGGGGAGGGGGTGCTAGGAGGGATCCTATTACTGAACAAAACCGATGAACACTGCATTTACAGAGGGAAGGGAGGGTAGGCTATGAACTCCCTGAGGGCGGAGACTGAAGCAAGGGTTTGCCCCAGCCTGCTCTGGCATTCGGCCAACTTCTTTTTTCTCCGTGAAATGCCACACAACCAAGTCTAGAAACTTCATCTCCCATCCCATGATGCTTTGATGTATGGCAGTTTCACATCTAACACAAGAGGCTGGGTTTGTTTTTTTTTTTTAAGTGATATACATCTAAGGTCCCCCGCCTCTACCCCACCCACTTTAAAGTATGTACGAAGTTCCCAAATCTATAACACTAGGGACTTTCATGAGTATAGTCCTCAAGTTGCAACTTACCGAAATACTTTCCCATGACACAATGGGTTGTGACTTCGAGAACCTCAGAAATACACTTGCAAGAAGACTCCTCATAAACGCACTCCCAGGAAATCAGCTGGGCACCTCGATTCCAACAAAAGGGAAGCACTGTCTGCCACGCAAGAGATTCTCATCATTAGTCTCCCTGGCATCAATCAAGACAGGCTGTACAATGTTTCCACGACAGAGAGAGAGGAGTAAAGTTTTGCCGCAGTCACTAAATTCAATAGTCACCAACTCCGTGGCATTCAGTTCTGCTCCCGAAAGCACATTCAGCCATCACTGATCTCACAGCAAGGTCTACGGCCATGCCACCCTGAACAAGCCCGATCCCGTCTGATCTCGGAAGCTAAGCAGGGTCAGGCCTGGTTAGTACTTGGATGGGAGACCACCTAGGAAGAACAGGGGCTGTAGGCATAAAAAATAAAAATAAAAAAAAAATAAGGGATTATAAAATGGCAAGGTCCTTTCAATCTGTGAAGCCAACCAAAAAAAAATAAGGGATTGTAAAATGACAAGGTCCTTGCAATCTGTGAGGTCAACCAAAGGTTGCCTTGCCTAAAAATTAAATAAACAAACAAACAAACAAACCAAGCACGATGAGCACTGTGCTGTTCCCTATAGCTGGCAGCCAGGAATACCTGAGAAAGATTTAGCCTAAAAATTAACTGTGTTCTAAGAACAGCACAGAATAACACTCTCATCTTCGCCACGCATAAATTGTGAACAGCAACGCACATTCCCCAGCCCACCTTCCTGTTTCAAAGATCCCCATTTTGTCACTGGGCTGCAGCCTAGGACCCAAAGTTACATGAAACCGAAGTACGACTTTGGTTAAGATTGGCTTAAAAATGGCAAATCAGATAAAAGTGTAAAAAAAAAAAAAAAAAAGAATGCTGCATGCACATCTCTTGCATAAACACCACCGTCTGAGGTCTCGCCAAACAGGAAATCAATACAGCTAATTACATTTCTCCGCCCCGCTGAGACCAAGCTCGGGCAGATGTGACGGGAGCCAATCCCAGGCCTGGCTCAGTAAACTCAATGTCTTCGTCCCTCTGCTAACTGCCTAACAAAGATGACTTTCAGAGTGACCTTGGGAGCCTTGTGTTGCAAATGGCAGATCAACAGGATGAAAAGGGCCTGGGTCCCTGAAACACCAAGTGGAGGAGAGCGGCTTAACTCCTACTCCAGACTGTTGCGTAAAAGTGGGAAACAAATTGTGTTCATTCATCGAAATCGGGGGATTTATGTTCCAGAAGCTAGTTCCACCTTAAATAACTCAGGCAGTCATGAAGAGGTCATTTATAAGTATCTAAGTTAGAGCCCTTACTGGATCTGGGGCTTCTTGACATGTGCCCGTCCACGGAATCCAGTGTCTCACGTCACTTGTGAAAGTGACTCTTGTTTTGTGCCTCCGAAGCTACAGCAGTCTTTGGCCTTAGAATGGGGGTATCACTAGAATGAGGTAAAACACCTCTGTCAATAGTCCCCCAACAGGTACTAATTGAGCACCTGCTTTATAACAGGTTCTAGTCTAAGATACTAAGGTACAGGGACATGTATTCTGCGCCCTTGTAGAGGGGCAAACAGGAGACCCATCAAGAAACAGTGCACTTCAAACCCAGTGCGAGTTAACAGAAGCAGGTAGAAGACACGGAACAGTAGCGTACTATTACCTGTTGGCGGGAAGCTGGTTAGGAAAGTGATCAGAGAAGATGATATGGCAGGGGTTTGAAACCTGGTAACAAGAATTCCAGTCATGATGGTGGTGGTTGTGGTGCTGGCCTGTCCCACCAAATAAATCATCACAAGAGATGTTTCCCACCGCCACCATGACATGCTCTTGCATGATTATCACATCCAAAAAAAAAAAAAACCAATCATATTACCCTACATCATAAGAATGACCATTGGGTGGGTGAGGGTTTGCTTGTAATATAAGAAATTGTGAGTTTAGTAATTCTGGTAAATTGCAAAAAGGAGCCCATTCCTTCATCCCTCCCTGATACGCTCCTTCGGCCATGTAACTTTTCGTGCCATTCTGGGCAGGACACTGCCCTATCCGGACTCTGAGCTTGGCCGTGTGACTTGCTTTGGTCAATAGAATGTTAGCAGACATCCCGCAAGAGATTTAAAATCACTGTCTGAGCAGCTGGCGGGCGCTTGCACCTTTGTCCAATCCATGAGGACTGGCCTGGGCTACCCTGCCAGAGGGTGAGAGACATGTGGAGCAGAGTGGAACTACCTCAAGCACACCGGCCAAGGTCATTCTGGATTAGTGACCCTCAGTCATGTGAGCAAGGCCGGCCAAGATCAGAGAGCCCTCTGGCCACCCAGATGGGTGAACGATCCAGTTATTACCGTGTGCTACTCAGGCTTAGTGGTCGTTAGCTGGGCAGTATATTGTGGCAACAGCTGATAGAGTACTACTGTCATCGGTCTCATTTTGTGCATGGAGAAACCGAGGCACGGAGGAGCGAAGTAACTTTATCAAGCTCGCACAGCTGGGACGTAGCCAAGCCGGCACGTGAAAGCAGGCAGTGAGTGGCTCTATAGTCTTTGCTCTTATCCATTTCATGCACCTTAACTTCTCAGTAAAGCAGTTGAGAGCTGAATCTTTATCATCAGGAGGCAAAGTGCTTTGCCTGGGTGCCCAGATGGGACCCTTTAGACTGGGGGAAGGGATCCTGATATCCTGCTAATTGGCAGCGTACGCCGCACCCCCTCCCCCCTTCCCCCTCCCCCCCCCCGCCGCACCCGAGTCATTGATTTAGCGCTGGCAATGGTGGAAGCCATCTGCTCTCCCCAGGAGCTCTGCAGCACGCAGAGGGAGCTCGCACACCTGAGTTCACCCTGCCTCTGCCGGCACGGCACTCTCACAGCTCAGACCCTTTCCTCCGAAGGTGCCTCCTGGGGGCCAGCACCTGGATCCAGGGAGGCTTCCTCTGCACCTGACTTCCTCCCCACATTCACCCCCGCCGCAAAGCCTTCCGGCTTGACAGCCTTGAGTGTTCACATTTACCGGGAAATCTGCAGAAATGCCTCTAGCACCTTCCTCTGTTCTCACCTCCACTTCTGGCTTCCAGATTGCTTAAACCTGGCTCCCAGGTTATCCCACCTGGAGGTCAACTGTTCTGACAGCCAGCTGTATACACCCTTCTCCCCTCCCCACGCCCCTCCTCATTCCAAGTAATGAAGGATGGCTTGGCAACGGAAGCACAAGCCTCTGCCAAAATAAAAGGTCCATCAAGAACAATGCTCAGGACTTACCTTGTCCTTTCACCCCTCCGCCCGGCTGGGTTTCCATCTCTGCTGGACATCATGGTACCAAAGGTGACCTCTCTTAACCTTAGCACTAGGACTTATTAGCACGGGCACACCAATCCCAGTATGCCCTGGGGTGCTTATTTGAAATGCTGATTCCTGAGTCCTCAGCCTGGACCTAGTGAATTCAACTACCCAGGGAGGCCTTAGAAGCTCTGTTCGTAATAAGTTTCCCACGTAATTCTAATGCACTAACCCTTGAAGACAGGCTTCCTAGCGACGACCTCAAATTGGAGGCCTAGAACAATACCGGTCCATAGTCAGCAAGTAACATGCATGCTTCATCTCACGTCGGCCTCACTTCAACTCTAGAAGTAGGTACAATTTTTCTCCCATTTTAGAGATGAGGAAACTGAGGCTTTGAGATGTTTAAATGATTCCCAGGCCACATGGCTAATACATGGCAATGCTGGGCTTTGAACCTGTTCTGAAATACTCCTCTAGATATCAAATATAATGCTGGTCAAATGGATATCCATGTGTACTTGTCACGCTTCTCTATGATCCATAAAACCGTTATTAGAATGAAAACCCAGGAAACGGCACCTCGTTTTCGGGACATCCTTTCCATAGTCACTTCTGGTGACGGAGTGCAGTATAACTGCTGTGTTTCAGGGATGTGATGAACATCGCTGATCTTAGGGCTCCTGCCCCAGCCTCAGTTCCCACCCAGTGCCAGAGGGTGGAGTAATTATGAGTGAAAGTAACACCAGTTAACTTTATAATTCACCATTGCAGAGATAATCCTTTGCATCTCCTCCCAACTAATCCTATTTTAGCAAAACAGTAGGCACAAGGAAGATAAATGAAACATTAGAGAAATAGAACTGAAGAACTAAGCAAATAATAATAATGGTAATGAAAAAAGCACATTTATTGACTGCTCGCCAAGGGCAAGAACCCCACTAAGCTCTTTACAGACATTATCTCATTTGACCCCAAGTAACATTATCCCCATTACACAGATGAAGGAATTTAGAGGTTAAGTTAACTTGCCCAAGGTCACACAGCTAATTAAGTAATAGAGTTATGATTCCAATCCACACCAGGGTCACCCCAAAATTGACCGCTCTAGAAAACACTTGCTGTGTGAAGTGGGATCCCCAGAAGGAGAGCATCAGCGTCAGCCAGGAGCTTGTTAGAGATGCAGGATCCCAGGCCGCACCCCAGACCTGCTAAATCCTGACCAAGTGCAGTTAAGTCTGGGAAGCACTGGGCTAGACCGGGGTTTCTCACCTCAGCAGTACTGACATTTTGGGCTTGATCATTTTTGCTGAGAGGGCTGTCTTGTGCACTGCAGCATATTTGGCAGGACCCCTGGTCTCTACCCACTAGATGCCAGTAGCGCCTCTCCTTCCTCCCCAAATCATGACGAAAATATCTCTAGCAGTTGCCCGATGTCCCCTGGCCCCCAGCTGAGGACCACTGGTTTAGAGGAGACCACGCTCGGCTGAGCCATGAATCAGAGGTTTATAAGCAAAAATTACAGGTTTGTCTCCGAGGGGTCTGTAAGCCCAAAAAAGAACTTCTAAGTTCCAACAGCTGGGTGAGGCTCTCCGTCCGTCACTGACCGCTCTGTGAAGCGGGCGGATCACACATGTGCACCTTGGCATCCAGCGCCAGCTCCAGAAATGCTGGAAGCTCGCGGCATACAAGAATCGCTGGGCGTGGTTTTAAAAATACGGATTGAGGCGTGCCCTACCCAACCATCCGGACCTACTAGGGACCCCAAGTAAGGCCCAGAATCTGCTTTTTCAAGGTATCCTAAAGTACCTCATCCACGACCTGGCTTTTACGAAGCACTAGACCAGAACGTAGCAAGGGCCCTAAATTCTAAGATTTCACTCTCTTTATAGGGGACTCAGGCCTCCTCCCCACTCAGCAGGGTTCCTGACAGCTGACTGAAGAAAACCAAATCACACCGAGTCCTCGGGCTGCCACAAGCTGAGATCCGACCGGCACGACCCGCACGCCCGCCCCAGCAGGTGCTTCGCGGATATCGAGGTGACATCCTGGCGATGGCACTCAGCAGGACTGAAGGCAGCCCCGAGATGTCTGACTCTCCTACGTGCACGTGCCACTGGTGCCTAAATCTGCCACTCACTCCATCGACACAGCTTGGGGGAGTCAGGTGCGGCCGCTCCAGCCGACTGCAGTCCCGCGAAGCGAAACAGACACACGACTCTTCCAACTTTTCTACAGCTGTAAAACCTCAAGCGGCAGCGGGGAGCAGTTCCTTCCCAGCCACCAACTCTCTTGCAAGACGGCGATTAGAGGATGCTGTCCTGGGGGTACACAATACCCCCAAGAAGGATAGCCAGAGCGCTGGAACCAGTTTCCAGATGGGAGCAGACGCATCGCTGGAGGGCCTCGGAAGAGCCAGAAAGAAACGCTGACATTTGCTGGGTGCATCCAACATGCCAGGCACTTTTCCCGCACCAGCTCGCTCATCTCCACCAGCTCGCTCATCTCCACCCGGGAAGGCTGCCTCTGTCTTACAGAGAGAAAACTGAGGCTCCAGAGGGATCCCCAGCCGCTTCCAACACATGAGGGCACAGAGACAAGGCATCAGCTATGAACCAGGCAGAGGGTCCTCACCCAACCACCCTGCCCTCCGACTTCCAGCCTCCAGGCTCTGAGAAATCAATTTCTGTTGTTTATAAGCTGTATTTTATTATAAGCTATATTTTATAAGCTATATTTTAGACGCTATATTTTGTCCATATTTTGTTATAGCAGCCCAAGTGGACTAAGACACCAGAGTCACACACCTAGGAAGTGATACAGGTAGCATCTAATGCAGGCCATACAATGCCATGCGCCACCCTGAGAATGTTTAGGGAGGCATATAAGTCCCATGTGCCAATAGCTTCTTCTCCTTGTAACGAACATCTTTAATTACATTAACTAGATCTACAGACTAATAGCTAATCTGAATATTATCTAAGACCTCGCTATGCAAGGGTGGTCCTCAGACCAGCAGCATCAGCATCACTCTGGAGCTTGACAGAAAGGTAGAATCCTAAGCCCGGCCTAGATCTGCTCAATCCAGTTTGAGAAATGCCAATAAGACACCTATCTTGCTGACGCTACATGAGGAGCTCCTTCTGAATTTGCCTCTCCTGCCTTCTGGCCCTCAGGAGTGTTGAGATTCTAACAAAAGTCTCCTGCCTTTCCATTGCTGTGCTTCTTGCAGGAACCCTTCCCCGCCAGCTCTGCACATCAGCCTCCTCCTTGTCTAACTCATTTCGCACTTGATAGTCGGAACTGCACGACGCCTGCCAACTACCCAATTTAGCACCCGGTGCTGTCTCCCAGCTGGCTCACACCTTAATTGTTTCGGGCATGCAGGGGCGGGGCTAAAAGGATAAAAGACTGATTGCGGAGGGGATGGAAATAAATCAGCACTCACACATCATATCATCTCCATCCAATTAAATGACTAGCAGTCCGGGGTGAAGACCTGAGCTCTGTTGCGGTGGGGGGGGGGGGGATTATTATTTTTTTTGCCCCACTGCAACCAACAGGTACTCCAAAAAGGGTACACCTCTGTTAACGGAATTATCTGGCTGACCAGTGGGTTCTAACAGCCAAGCACTTACAAGGCCTAAGGGAAGAGCAGCTGAGGTCATGGATGAGCTAAGCTAGGAGCCTCTGTCCTGCCTGCGTGCTGTCAGGGGAAGAGAGGGAAAGGTCAGGTGTTTGTCCCAAACTGTGCCTTCCCCTAAAATCGGCCGTGTGTTTGATTAAGAATTTCCACAGTGACTGACACCAGGGTTTGTCGGAAAGCACTTAAAATCTCGCCAACGACCTTCTGCAAACGCTCTAGGCTCCACCGCGCTCCTAGCATGAGGCTGGCTCCTTCATCCAGCTTCTGGGGGCACCTGGAGGAACTCGGTGCACGCAGACCGTAACTCTGAACAAGTTCATTTTCTCCAGGCTGACTTTACAGGGACAGGCCCTGGGCTGAACTCTTTACCAGCATTCACTCTCTTGTTACTTTCTGGATCCAGAGGCCCAATCATGTGTCCACCCAGGGCAGATTCTAACACCTCTCCCTCCTTGGTAATGTCCAGGCAGAAGGCTTTACAATCAAGGGCAGCAGTCCCCAACAGTTTTGGTACCAGGGACCAGTGCTCCTATGAGAATCTAATGCCTGATGATCTGAGGTGGAGCTGAGGTGATGATGCTAGCTAGCACCGGGGAGCGGCTGCAAATACAGATGAGGCTTTGCATGCTGGCCCACCACTCACCTCCTGCTGTGTGGCCGGCCCAGAACCTAACGGGCCAGGGACCAGTACCAGTCCATGGCCGGGGGAGTTGCGGACCCCTGACTGAGGGCACAAAAGCTGCCAAAGACATAACTGGGCTCATGACCCAGCTGTGAATGCAAAGAGGGCAGTAGTATCTCAAGCATCTTTCTCCTCTGTCTCCAGACTGAGATCTGGATTCTGGAATGCTCTGAAAAGGGGCTCCACTTTTATGCCTGTGTCTAAGGCTGAGAAACTCAGAGCCCCTCCAATCCTCAAGGACTCGGAGGGTAATAAAGTGTCCTTCACGGCAGGCTCTGCTTGTACTAAAGGCCAGCCCTGCACTAGGGATGGAATCAACCTCCTCGATCAAACCTACCTTCCCAGCCGGGACCCTCCGGAGATCAGAACCCAAGGAACCTCTTCCTAGTTTATTCTCTGAAGTCACCAGACAAATCTGCCAGCCTGCTGCATTCATTCAATTCCAACTCTCCTTCCTTACTTCTTTCGGAGAATCAGATGCACTGAGGCTAAGACCCTGTCGATGAGCCACACACAAACCCAGGGCAAAACTAGCCGATGGCTTTGTCATCCAATCAAAATTCCCAATGCGAGGGGCTGGTAATCCCTCTACTAAGACAGGCTTTGGAGGGGAAGTGTATGTGGAACGTCAATAGATTCAGCATCACAATCATCATAGCACTTTGTTCCTACATCCCTTTCTATTGAATGCTTCTTTATTAGTTCAAGGAATCCTTTCTACCTGCTTCACAAACACCACACTGAAAACAAATGTCTTGTATCAGTAAGACACCAAAGGGCAGTAGACGTCAGAAGTTCATTTGTCTTCTTCCTTTCTTGTTCATTTCTAGCATCCTTGATTCATTTTGCCCCTGACTAGTCACGTGGCTTAAAACAGATCATTTAAAAATCTCTGTGCCGCTTATCACTAGGCTGGGACTGACAAATGCAACAAACTCTTAACCTCCCCACGTGAAAAATGAGAGGTCAACACACCCTTAGCAAGCCCCAGGCCCTCTGAAGCGGAGACAATATTGTACATTAAGGAAATAAAAGGAGAGCTCAGGTCTAAGCTGCCAGGTATTAATGCAAAGTAATAAACCAGGAAAAGCCCCGACAGCAGCATTTTATGGAGACGAAGCAAGAACTTCTCCCAAGGAGGGGAGAGGCCAAGAACTGAGCCGCTAATCTAATAAATCACAGCAGAAAAAAAAAAGAAAACAAACCATTAACAAGGCCTGGCAAATGTATCTCAAAAGACAGCTACAGAGAAAAACAGAGAGAGCTTCTGGGTCACCTGGGGTGCGGGATTAAAAGTTCACAATGGAATCCTGCAAAGCTGTATGAGTCTAATTCAGTGCACAGCCAGGCCCTGGGCTGGCTGTGCTGGGTGCACAGGGCTCAGAACACCCTAGACCCTAGGGTGGCAGCCCTGTGGCCATGGGGCAAGGAGACAGGGGAAGACAGAAGACAGCAAGGGTGGGAGGAGAAAAATTGAGAGGAGGTGGCACTGAGGACCTAAGCAGTACAGGAGGCGGTCTGAGGCCCCAGAGAACTCACCCCATCTTTGATAATTCCCCTTCCTGCCTTTTTAACTTTTTTTTTTGAGGGGGGGGGGTGGTTCTGAATTCTCCAAAGTTGAGCTACCTGCTGTCCAGACTTGCGTCTCCTTGATTTACATAATAATGACTTCTTTGCACTCACAGGTTCTCGGAGCCCACCAGGAGAGAGCTGTGTCCATTTGTCAGGGCACATTTTCTCCATGGCTTCCCCTGGACGGTTCCTTACAGAAGCCAAGATTTAAAACTACAGAGTGTGGCCCAGAACTGCATGAAGTTAATCATCCATTGCTGCTCCCAGCTTGGGGGGCTGCCAAAGAATAGCCCAGGCACCTGGACTTGGGTCCCTACTTCATCCCTCCCCACCCATCCAGGCAGGGGACCAGAAGTAGGATAATGAGCCATGGCTGGCTGGTCACAGGCCTCACCTCAACTATGATCCAGGCCCAAAGACACCCACCCCACCCCTCACCCCCAACCCCACTCCTACTGACCTCTACAGAAAGCCTGGGCTCAGAGAGATAAAAATAAACTAAACTCCTGCTTCTCAACAGCCCCTAAGAAAAGGAAGAAAAACCTAATAATACTCCTTCCTTCCCCCCTAAAAAAGACCAACCGGTAAGAATTTGCTGAGTCCTTACTCTATTCTTCGAGATCCAGTGAACCCCACAGGTTATTCAGGTCATGAGGCATTGACACCATCCCCACCCTTCATGTGCACATCCCTTTGCCCTTCTGGCTTTTTACTGGGTTGCAGTTAAGCCTACCCTGGCTGTTTAAGATTCCCCTAAAATCTAGTCACTTCTGCCTGTTTCCTGGTAATGGTTGGCAGTAAAGCCTTGAAAATCAATACTTAGGAAAGTGAATATGCTTACATCTGACCCATGCACAGACCAGGAGGGAGAGGAGATGCCGCTCTCAAAGATGGTTCAAGATGAAAGGTGAGGCCCAGCAGCCCTGCCATAGGATCTAACAAGGTAGGGGACAGGAAGATGGCCCTGGAAGATGTCCAACAGTGGCACAACAGTCCAGGGGTCCTCCGAAAGAGTGGGAGAAAGAAGACAGAAAACAGAAACGGTAGGAAAGGTTAGTGAAGGCCGAGAGACTCTGGCCTCTTGTATTAAGACCCAGAAAACAACTGAAAAAGAAGCCTCCAAGGAAACTATTTGTAGCGAAAGCGGGATGTGAACTTTTTTTTCTTATACGCAAAGTACTCAAGAAGTTGTGAAATCATCAAAGAAATTAAATGGTGTATGAGTTTGCTAGAGCTGCCATAACAAAACCACAGACCGGGCGGCTTCAGCAACAGAATGTATTGTCTCACAGTTCTGGAGGCTGGAAGCCTGTGATCAAGGTGTCCCCAGGGTTGATCTCTTCGGAGGCCTCGCTCCTTGGCCTGCAGATGGCCACCTCCTCCCTACGTCCTCATCGGGTCTCTCCTCTGTAAGCGTGCACCCCTGCTGTCTCTTTGTGTGTCTAAACACCCTCGTACAGAGACAGCAGACTGGATCAGGGCCCACTCACATGACCTCATTTTAACTTAAGCACTTCTTGAAAGACCCTTTCTCCAAATAGAGGCACATTATGTGGTTAGGAAGGTTAGGGCTTCAACACAGAAATTTGGAGGGGGGGGTCACGATTCAGCCCCTAATAAGTGATAATAAAAGTACCTACCCTTTTGAATGACAATCATATTTTGCCAGGTCCGTGATGTACCTCAGCTTGTCTGAATCTTTGCAGAGGCCCCGTGAGGCAGGTCATCTCATTCACAAGGCATAGATAAGGGCTCCAAGTGTCATACAGTTAGAAGGTGGCTAACTGAACCACAAGCATAACCACAGCGGTAGGTCTGAGCCCAGAAGGGGGATAAGGAGGCCTCTCGGCAGCCCCTCCAGTGCCAAGGGCAAATCCCTTCAGACTGCCCATCAGTGAGACTCAGGCCACGCCGCCAAACTCATCCTTTAAACTCTGTCTAGGATTTTGTGACAGGAAGCAGCAGCATGTTTTCAAATTTGTCTTGTTTAAAAAGAAAAAGTTCTAGGGGATTAGTCTGTGAGTTGGGTTCTTAATGGAGACTTCATTTTATGGTGCCAAAACAAGAAAAATGTCAATAAAGCATATCGAAGAGTGAGGAGTGGCCCTGCAGGTTTAATAGGCCCTGTTAGAATGGCCCTGTGCCATTATTTACTGATAGGACTAGCAGATGTGAGTGTGAAACTGCTCCCCGGAGTTTAAATAACATAACATATTTTTCCTAATGTAATCTGAACCATTTGTTAATACAATAATCCAAAACAAACATTGGAACTGATATGAAGAATGATAGTACCTATAGGGAACCAGACTAATAGTAAGCCTAATCAAAAAATAAAATTAAATAAAGATTAGCAAAAATTAAACCAAATATTTGACATTTATTGTTGATTTGATAGGCATTCCAGTGCTTCCATGGTTTTCCGGGAAATCTGAGGGATCTGAGAATGAACCCTCTAACGCAAGAAATTCACTCAACACCACCCCAACCCCCATACACACACACAGAATAGAAACGAAATTCAGGAATTGAAATACCGTCAAGAAAGAGATGTTCAAAATTAGGGGTCTTTTTCCTCACTTTCTCGATTATTTACTCAAGAGTTATGGGAATTAAAAGCCAAAAAGAGCCCTTTACAAGCCACGGGCTTAAAGAGAGTTGACCACTGTTTACGGAGTCCCGGCTTCAGGCTGCTACAGGAGACTTCAGTGATGACTGAGGCATGAACCTTATTCCAGAATCTTCAGCTCCCGAGCCCACCAAGAAACTCAGAGAAGGATCTCGTTATCTACTCTACCTTTCCTGACACGGGTCAGCTCAGGATATGAATGTTACGTAGCTCAGTGAATTAGAAACAGGGAGGCAGAGGTTCCCTGGAAGCCAGACAGCTGGGTTCAAATCCGGATCCCGGCCTTGGACTAGGGGACCTTGGCTAAGTTACTTAAATTCGCCAGCCCTCAATTTCCTGTAAAGTGGGGTAAAAATGGAACTTTCCTCACAGAGTTGAGGCAAAAATTGAGTCCTGCACGTTACTTAGAAAACTTAATAAATACTCAATAAACAGTAGCTACTAGGTTTTATTCATGTACTGATTATACTGCATAATTACATTTTATGTTGATTACAATTTAGGTACTGATTATAAAACATGAAGTAAAAAGTAATGAAAATACATTGTTTAACTATAATGAGATACTACCTTATACCCGTGATGATGGCTACCATCAAAAAAAAAAAAAAAAACAGAAGATAACAAGTATTGGCAAGGATGTGGAGAAATTGGAACCCTTATGCACTATTGGTAGGAATGTAAAATGGTGCAGCTGCTATGGAAAACAGTATGGAGGTTCCTCAAAAAATTAAAAATAGAATTACCATATGATCTAGCAATTCCACTTCCGGGTATACAGCCAAAAGAACTGAAAGCAGGATCTCAGAGAGAGAGTTGCATATGCATGCTCATCACACCGCTAGTCACAATAGCCAAGAGCAACCCACGTGTCATCCATCAAGAGGCGAATGGTTCAAGAAGGTGTGTAACGCACACTACAAGGACATGTTATTCAGCCTTAAAAAGGAAAGGAATTCTGACACATACTACATACAACCTGGATGAACCTTGAGGACATTATGCCACGTGAAATAAGCAAGTCAGAAAAAGACGAATCCCGCATGATTCCACTTTATGAGGTGTTTAAGTATCAAGGAGTCAGAGTCATAGAGTCAGGAAGTGGAATGGTGGTCATTTGGGGCTGGGAGTGTGGGGACATGGGAATTGTCA
This sequence comes from Eonycteris spelaea, assembly GCA_003508835.1. Taxonomy (NCBI): domain Eukaryota; kingdom Metazoa; phylum Chordata; class Mammalia; order Chiroptera; family Pteropodidae; genus Eonycteris; species Eonycteris spelaea. Next base: position 6,746,745 of record PUFA01000023.1, read on the forward strand.
TTTGACAAATCCAGTTTGCAAGCTAAAAAGCGTTCTGGAGATCCGTTTCACAACAACATGAATATATTTCACATCACTGTGAAGTATACCTTAAAAACATTAAAATGATAAATTTTAGGTTATGCATTTTTTTACCACAATTCAAAACTTTTTAATTCTTTTTTAAAAATCTCCACAAACACGCACAGAAAAAAAAAACTGCAGTGTTTGTTTTGAAAAATGGACTTGAAATGCCTCTAAGTCAATCAGCTAGCCTCCTACTCCTATTATTCTGAATTCAAGGTGACTTACAAAACTAATATGACCTACAAAATTGCTCTGAGAAGTGGTGGAACTCTTGGTGAATTGGAGGAGTTTTGAGAAGTTAACTTGGAAAGAAGTATTGACTTAGAACAGATTCTATTTTAATGCTTTGAGACAAAATCCATCGACTGGAAAAGTGCCTCCAACTCACCACATCCTCAGAAGTGGAGCCCCTATTTGTCATTTCTGAGATGTTATCACTGAGCCACTCAAATAAGAGCAGTGATAAGGAACATTAACGTGGGGTGACAGCATGTGGGGCAGGCCCTATCTTTCATCTGCACGGCATCCCTTCAGAGGGGATGCTGTTGGAGATTTGGGGAGATGGGCCAATTCTATCCACCCATCGGTAGCCCCACGTCCTGGTGCAATGGATGGGTCACGAATCGCAAAGAGTTCGTTTCTGTATACACACAACCCCCAGGGATCATCCCACCAATATATTAAATGCTTTGAGAGGAATTGCCCCCCACAGACCTTAAACGTGTCTCCCTACATACAAGACACTCTTGTCCTTCCCTTCTGACCAAGGTGAGTCACTGCTAACACTAGCCTGAGCCAGAGTCCAGGGAAGAGAAAGGACAGGGAAAGGGAAGCCTTGCTGGCCCTCGGCACCCTCGGGCCATCAAATCGCCCCTCCATTGCCGACCCGAAGCCGGCTTTCCTAGCACATCTCCACACAATCAATAACACCTTACCATTATGAAGCATTTGGCACATGCTATTTCCACCTCTCTCATGTAGGACATGTCTTCAAAGCTACTCGATACAAGTTAGCATGTCTGTTTTATTGATCAGAGTCTCCCAGCACCCCACACCTAATAGGTGTTCAGCAAATATCTGCTGATGCACTGAACGACTGATGCACTCTAGAACACCCGTGTCCATCAAAGAACCGATTGAGTAGCCCAAGACCTTCCTGGTTCAGGCAAAAATGTTCTGTTCTATATCCACCATCGGAAGAGAAGCAATAAAGGTCTCGTCACATTGCTAGACAGCCACTCTGCAGTCAGCACCCAGACTAAAGGCAATGCCCCCCCCACTCCTGACACACACACACACACACACACACACACACACACACACACACACACACACACACCCTGGGTTGTAGGAATGTGAAGGATTGAGGATACATCCGTTCCTAGCAAACCCCTGAGCCCTAACACATCATTCCGATTACTGCCTTGTTTCACTTTCTGTTTCTTTGGTCAAGGAAATCTAACTTAGCTGAAAGCCAGTAAGAGAGCTACAGGTAAGTGTGCATATGATTTTGACTTGAAATTTTCCTCCGTTACATCCTGGATTCTTGTTAATAAAACCTTAATCAGATTAGCTCAACTGATGGCATGCTCCACAGCGGAATCTCCAAGCCGAGTCTTGTCCTAGAAACAGAATTCAACAGCCGAAAGCATTTTAAAAACGAATTCCATTCTTGACTCACAGCTTCCAAAAGGCATTAAGTGAGATTTATTTATTCAGGGAGTCAACAATAATATTGAGGAGTTCTTACTTTGTAGCAGGCACTGGGATTGTGCCAGGAATACACAGAGAGAATGAACAGACAAAGGCTCTGCCTTCAGACAGCCTCTACTCTGATTGAGGAAAGTGGGTAATACCAAAGAAAAAGAAGAAAGCAGCTGATTTCAGGGAGTCAACATGGTGTGAAGAAAATAAAAGAGATGGTGCAGTAAGGGGGGATTCTTTACAACAGAAGGTCAGATTGATGAAAATCAGGCAGTCTTCAAGAACGGCATCCCAGGTAGAGGGACCAGCAAGTGCAAAGGCCCTGAGGCAGTTATCGAGATAGACAGAAGACCCACATGTCTAGAGCACAGCAAGTGAGGTGATGGGTAGTAGGAGATGATCAGAAAGGTGGGCAAGGCCTGGGTCTTAAAGAGCCTTGTGGACCTAGTAAGTGGTGAAAAAGTTCAGCCCAAGTGCACTCTGGGAAGCTCCAGAGTATTAAGGAGTGGACTGAGGTCAATTGAGTTTTGTTTTTAAAGATCTCATTCAGACTGCCATGGAAAGAATAGATCGTGGCAGGTGGGGAACAACTCTTCATTATGTGGATTTTACTTACAGGCTCTCGCTAAATTCTCCTGTCCATCCTACCCTAGGCCATTCTCAGAAAAGTCCGGATGGAATATAGTAGGTGTGGTGGGCTGGCAATTCTCTCTGGTGGTCACGAAGGGAGATATCAGGGGGAAATCTAACAGGATATTCATTTACTATGTACCCAGTGAGAGATCACTGGTAGAGAGCTTAGAACCATGTGTAAGCATGATAGGCTCTCGGAAATATCTGTTGGATAAACAAGTAAATGATTAAATATACTGTGTCCACTAGGCTCAATGCGAAGACAGAGATCAAAAAAGTCAGAGAGTTCCTGTGATGTCCAGCACAGTGTGGGGTTCACAGGAGGGCTCGGCTCACAACACGTTAGAGAAAGGAGTGGAATATAAGCAAAATGGCAGGCTTCGCCAAAGAGCCCTGTGTTTTTCTCTTTGAACTATGGTCAATATTTTATTATTTCTCAAGTCTTACTCTAGAATTCTGGAAACAGTTCAAAAACATATACACTGCCGAGATCTAAATGCTGTTTCTTTAGACCCATCACACGCACTAAACCATTTTTTTTTTTGACATGTCAGTTCTCGTGATGAATCCATCCTCTCTCTTTTCAAGGGATGAAAAGAGAAGCCCCGTTTTCTACTTCTCGAATTCCCCTGACCAGCGTTCAGCAAAAACAGTTTCAAGACTTAACATCTAATAAAAATGCAGCATCAAATCCAATCTCTCACCTGATTTTGTTGAACTTTTCAAGACAGGAAATCACTTGATCTGGGAACAGTGAGGGCTCAAGGCAAAACACGGATGTGGTGAAGTTTTCTGACCAACCCTAACACTGTCTGCAGTTTACCTTGAAACACAGTGGCACCAACTGTGTGACACGGCGTATGTCCATTTTAATCTAGATGCAGTCGAGTAATGTCTAAGGCCCCTAAATGGGAAACACATACTGCCGGGGGCAGTTATTTGAAAGATGACAATCGAAGCCCATTGGCATTCTAACAGCACGTCCGCCATCTTTATCTCCCATACCCACCAGAAGGTGGGAAATTTAGCGCCATGAATATTAGAGATAATTTCATGTGGGAGGAAGTGAGGGGGGTTCAAGATGTGTGGTCTGGCTACACTTGTTTGCTTTTCCTCAGCAAACTCTTAGACCAAGACCCGCATCTTTCTGAGTACACTCTGGCCCAGAGCACCACCTGGTCTGTGAGCAGACATATCCCGAGGATTCTGCTGCCTCCTCCAACTAGAAAACAGAATGCTGCCCCCAGAACTTTCTCATCTGCTGTGAGGAAAACTTCCATGCAGCGTGCTATCAGACAGCCTAGAGAACAGACAAGTAGGACGTCACCGGGCTCCAAGCACAAGCTACAACGAAGGTTTAGTGGCAGCTTGCTGAAAAAATGTACATGAGGTGGGATTGGTCCTCGGCTTGTTCTCAGCAGAACATGCCCATGATAGATTATATGGGAAGCCCAATGGCCCTCAGTGCCCTTGACATGCTGAAGGCACAGATCTCTGCCCAAATAAGCCAGTGACGTTTGTTACGGGCTGAACTATGACTCCCCAAAATTCACATGCTGAAATCCTAACCCCCAGAACCACAAAATGTGACTGTATCTGTAGACAGCCTTTAAAGAAGTGATTAAATTAAAATAAGGCCATCATGGTGGGAGCGAATCCAAACCGACTGGTGTCCTTGTAAGAAGAAATTTGGACATAAATTGGGACACCGGGGATGTGTGACGGCCACGTGAAGGCGCGGCAGCGAGGCAGCCATCTGCAAGCCAAGGACAGAGGCCTCAAAAGATACCATCCTGCCGACACGTGGATCTTGGACTTCTAGCCTCCAGAACTGATAGAAAATACATTTCCGCCGTTGAAGCTGCCCAGTCCGTGGTATTTTGTTATGGCTGCCTGAGCCGACCTACAACGGTGAACAACAAACAGGCTTAGCCACGAGCAGTTAGGTGTGGGGTAAAACCTCACTCTCCGCAATGCCTGGACCTGGACCTGCCTCCTTGGACAGAGCAAGCCTCTTTCTCCCCCTCCTTCCCTGAAACACTCTTCCTCTGTGCAAAGTCCCATTCACAGAAGTCTCAGGCCCCTGACAAAGGGAGCTTAATTGAAAAAGAAAAAATTGTCTACAGCCATGCCACCCTGAGCAAGCCCGATCCCATCTGATCTTGGAAGCTAAGCAGGGTTGGGCCTCATTAATGCCTGGATGGAGACCACCTGGAAGACCAGGTGCTGTAGGCATAAAAAATAAAAAATAAGGGATTGTAAGCTGACAGGGTCCTTGGAATCTGTGAGGCAACCAAGGGTTGCCTCACATGAATGAATGAATGAACGAATGAATGAATGAATTGTCCACACAGAAAATTAAGTTGTCAGATATGTGTCTTGTTGAAAATTTTACCAGGGTTTAAAACATGCCCAGAATACATAGAAGAAAACATGTATAATAAAATTATCTGTAACTCTACTTCCCACCCAGGTCAACTTACCTTTTACTTTTTTTTTTCTTTTTTACAAAAATGGGTACAAACTGTTGCATGTGCTTTTAACAGGATTCCAAACCTAAAGGAGCCAGCAATCCACATTCAACTGGTAACCTTGGAAGAAATTTCCTTCTCCAAGTCCAATTTCCTCAGCCATAAAATAAGAACAATAAGAACAATTCCAAAGCTGTTTGCATTAAACTCGTTATTATTTCTTCTAAAGTGGCCAGCTTAGCATGTCCTATGCACTTAGAACAGGCACAACTGGTATTAGTCTAGTAACTATTGAGAACAACGGGGTCATTTCAAGCAAAGATTTTTGACAGAGTCACGAGGAGAGGAGAAAGAAGCCTGGCTTTAGGCAGACAGAACCTAAAATCCCCCACGGCTGTGTTCTTCATTTATACAGGGTCCACTGCATGCACCGATGGATTCACCAAAAGCAAAGTGAGATTTTAAAATATCTCCACCAGAAATGTAGTTTGCTTTTGCTCATTCTTCACCCTATCCAGGTATTCCTCTTTATAAAAACCTGTTCTATCGAATTGCTAAATTGGATGGACTCTTATTTATCTGTATAACAAAAGTAGAAAGCTAGCAAGCCACCCGCCCAACCCTGTGCCTTTAAACACTGTCCCCCATCAGAAATCTGTTTTAGCTGCAACAGGAGTGGGGTCGGAGCCCCAAGCTGGGGTCTCCCTAGTCTGGAGAAGGTCTCTCTCCTCTGGTTTGCTTAGAGTCTCTTTCCAGCTCTGAGAGTCCAGGAATCCGTGATTCAGTTTCTCCCACAGAGCGGCCCTGGCAATCAGGCCTCCTGCGTGAGGTCATGAAATACGCACCATGGTGAAGCCTGACCGAAAAGTTCCAGAACACACCCTCTGGACGGTCTCACCATCCAGGAGAAGGAACCAGAACACGAAGCTCATGAACTTGGCCTGGCTCTGTCGAACTCTCACATGGGCACGGGCTGTGAGGCCCAGGATTAAGCTCTGGCTCATTAACCCCACCGTCCAGTCACGCTGTGCCACCAACAGGCAAAAAGCCAGACCCCCAAAAAGCTGAAGTCATCATTTCCAAGAGCGAGGCGCACCGCAGTCCATCCTCAGGCTCCTCTCTGAACAGCCACAAGCCAGAGTGGTCCTCGCATCTAATATTCATTTCCATGTTATTAAAATAAAATTCACACCGACTTGGAAACACTTTTCTCCCATGGCTGTGAAGTGAGGCAAGAAGGCTGCCTGTGATACATCTGCTCAAGAATACAGACTTAATGATCATATTTTCCCTAAAGAGAAAAATCTAAAGGTCAAGCAGGAATGACTAGCAGCTTCATGGGCTGGAAGGAACCCGACACAGGGAAACTCACAGCAGAGGAAGCACTGCGAGGGGAACAGGGGACACACACACACTCTCTCACAACACACACACACACACACACACACACACACACAGAGCCAAGTGATGCTTTATACTCTAGCGCCAAACCAAGACAGGCTGTGCAAAGACCGGATTCACCTTAGATCACCCTGCCACCTAAAAATGGCGTGTCAGTAATTACGACCTGAGGTGCCCCCAATGGAGAAGGAAGGTGGGCCTGCAGGAAGTCTGCGGTCTGAGATCTTTTCGTTTCTCCACTGTGTCCATTTTCGCTCAAGCGCCCCCAATAAGCCCCACTGATCACAAAGGCGCTGTGGTTACCAAACATTACAGATACTCTGGATCCCAATTCGAGGCTCCCCACAACCCAACGCTGGAGTCTGGATGGAAACAGGAAGGGGTGCCCAAGCCAGTCTTCTTTCTGCAGAGAAGGTCTACAACTGCATCGTTTCACTGCTGTTACAAGTGCAGAGAACCCTGAAGTCAGGGCCGCTGTTGGGTGTGAGGTGAAAGCCAGGAATGGCAGAGTCCCCAATGACTCTGGACCCTTCTTGTGACCTGCCATCCCGGGCCTCCCTGCTGTGGCCTCAGCCCTCTTGCTGTGGCTGCTGCTACCAGCCCAGGTCACATGATGCTGCCCTTCCGACCCACCCCACACATGCCGTTCTAAAAACAAATATGAACAAATATGACCGTTCCTTTAGATACTCCCTTTTATTCCCCTGGAACTGTTTGCTGCTGTAGACGTCAATTTCAGATTTTTCAGAGCCACCTAACCTTCCAAAATGAGGTCTGGGAAGCCCCTGAATTAGAATCACTTGAGGGATCTTTTTTGTTAAATGGATTCCTAAGTCCCACCTCAAACCTGCTGAATCCCATCCAAAATCTGCATTTGGAGCAAGCTCTCTAGGTGAGTCATAAGCACACGAATGTTTGAGATCCCCTACCCTAGTTCAGCAATTTGCAAGAAAATATCCAAGGGCAGGTTTAAAAGAAACACATATTTCTAGACCACCGGCCTACAAAAGTACCTTCCCTTAATCCTGACAGAGAAGGTCTGGGGTGGGACCTGGGATTTTAATTCCCCAGAGAGCACCCATGGTCCATGAGCTCCTGATAGCCGTGCCATGTTTCCAAAGAAAGTGGCCCCACTTGCTCTCCATCCTTTTTCTAACTGCCACTCATCCACGTCTTAGCGCCAAGGTGGCTTCCTTAGGAGAGGAAGCCTTCTGTGACCACCACCGCTACCCCCCACCCCTCTGTGACCACCACCGCTACACCCCACCCCTCCACCCCACCAACACTAGATTTCCTGGCCACAGCCTCTCTTGACACCTGTCCTTCTCTTCTGTATAACTCACCACAATTTTTATCAAATATGTATCTGCTTGATTATTTAATGTCTGATCCTCCACTAGACTGATAATAATCACAGACACATATCATTGACAACCTATAATGTCCCTGGACTGGGACCTCCACGGAGCCTCACCTGGGCACAGGGTAAAGCTCAGAAGACAGACCCACGGATTCCAGGTGGAAGCAAGTCCCACAGGTCAAGGCAAGAAATGTATTCTTCCTGACCGTATTCGTTTTCCAGGGCTGCTACAACAAAGTACCACAAACACTGTGGCTTAACAACAGAAACTTATTCCCTCCTAATTCTGGAGGCCAGAAATCTGAAATCAAGGTGTTGGCAGGGCCATGCTCCCTCCAAGGCTGCTAGGGGAGGGTCCTCCCTTGCTTTGTCCAGCTTCTGGTGGCCTTTGGCATTCCTTAGCATGTGGCAGCATCTCTGCAATCTTTGCCTCCATCATACATGGTCTTCCTGTGCATGTCTCTATGTCTCTTCTCTTCCGAGGACACTGGTGACCTTGGATTAAGAGCCCACTCCACTCCAGTGTGACCTCATCTAACTACTTACACCTCACCGACCCTATTTCCAAATAAGGTCACAGTCTGAGGTTCTAGGGAGGACGTGAATTTTGAAGGGACACTATCCACTCAGTTCACTGACCAAGCAGAGGTTTATGAAGTACTCGTACATGCAACAAAGGCTCAGAGCACTTAGCAACTGAAGTGCAGAACCATAACAAAGCAGAACTACTGGTTAACCCCCATACTGAGTCAGTTTCTCCCCACACCGCACCTCCTCCCTCCCTCCTTCCCCAGGCCCCGCCCCCCTCCCTTTAGAGCTAAAACCTGAGCACCACTCAGAATAAAGAGGACTTGCTCAGCCTCCCTTGCAGGTAGAAATGGCGATGACTCAATGAGATGTGAGCAAAGTAATGGCCGCCAGGCATACACCCTCAGCTGCACCTCTCCCCGCTTCCCACCGGCAGGATGCAGAGGTGGAGGTGAGCCATCTTCAACGACACAGGTGGAGCCGTGCAACACAGGGGAAGGCGTGTGGGCCTCCAGCCGCGTGGAAGCACTGCGCCAGCCCGAAACCGCTTACCCGGGAAAACTATGTACTACAGCCTCTTTTTAGGCTGTAGTGATACATTTGTCTTCCAGCCACAGGAGGTAAATGGAATCAAAAAGTTCATGTCACCACTTTCAGTCCAAATAGGTTTTCCAAGCAGCCAAAAAAGAAAGAAAGGAAAAAAAAAAAAATCCAAAGAATACTACCTACTGTAAGAGTGCAAACTGTCTTTTTAATTCAATTGTAGATTTTTCACCTCTTGCCTCTCTTGCTTTGTTAGTCATCAGAAAGAAAAAAAAAATGAATATCCTTTAACAACCTATGGGGACCTGGGCCAAAAGCGGTCATGATGCCCCATGGAAACCACATCTCCAGTGCCACATGGATCTGGGTACATATGTCCCCAAGTGCATCTCTGGAGTGAACATACCCAGATGCTGTCTTATCTTTCAAGGTTTCAACAGCCAAGTCTAAGGATCTTATTTCGGTCACAAGATAAGTCTTAGAAGCTCTAACCTGCGCTCATCAATCAAGGCATTGTGAACTTACAGGATTCCACACACTGGCTAGAATTCCTGCGGGCTGAGTTATTAGACTGATTGCTATTTAGCTGCCATTTTGCTTTTGCTAAATGGCTCCTCCAACAGTCTGAACCCAAGTCCATTATCACTGGTACAGCTCAGCTTAAATCCTGGGTGATTTCTGTCCAGCATCCTATGCTCCATGTTGGCTAACAGCACCCCGAGTCTGCTTGGGGAACCATCCTCCTCTACTCTCAGCACAACCATACCAGTGAGATTCATTCATTCATTCATTCATTCACGCTCATATTTATGGAACGCACACTGTTTTAGGAGCTGAGGAGGTGACAATAAACGAAATATAAAAATACTTGCCCTCATGGAGTTTAGATATCAAAACTTTTGTGAAAACTGCTAGGAAAAAAAGAGGTACTTGTTCTTTTCATTGGGATTGCTGAGAGGGTGGGATGAAGGCTGAAACTGTTGGCAACCACCTTGCGGCCACAAAGAGAGAAAAAGCATTAGAGGCCAGATCCTAGCGTCCTTGGACCCCCTCATACGGACTTTCTCAGTTCCCTGCGCCGAAGGATAGTCCCTCTTCTGCTTAAACTGAAGTGAACGGGGGTCTAGGGAGGGAGAGCTTGCATCTAAAAGATTCCTGACCAAATACCTTCAGACTCCCTCAGAAAGGTATTTGAGGCAAGTCTGGGAAGGCCAAGTAAAGACAGGTTAACTTTTCTGAAAATGGCTCATCCTTGAACATGCCTCAGCCCCAGGCATTGTTTTAATGGCTCTTTCCATGGTGTCATCTCCAGTTTAAAAAAAAAAAAAAAAAAAAAAAAAAAAAAAACCCACCCTCCAGTAACCTCTGCAATGGAAGAACCCGTTCACAGCCTCTCCCACTGTGCATTAAGACCAGAACCCCATCACAACCCCCAAATGACCACACACTAGATGGTTCCAGCCACTTCCTGCGACTGGTGAGGGCTACAGGTAACACCCCCTTTGTCTCCCAAAGGGCTATGTCACCGTGGTTTGTCTCAAGATGGTCGCTGGGTCCCAGGGCTTCAGATCACAGCTTTCAGGCCCAGGCCCCATGCTCCAGGGCACTCTGTGTACTTACTGTTAGAAGTGTCTGAACTAGACACACAGATAACGGGAGTTAGTTGACCACATCCTACTTAACAGGAAACCTAATAGCCAGCTATTTTAGACCCATTCTCACTTCCCCTCAACCGCTTGGACCGCAGGGCTAAGTTGATGGCCCACTCTGGGTTTGCATAAAAGAAAATATGGGGGAGGAGCAATAAGGACCCCAACATTCTTAAGGGAGATTATCAAGTAGGAGAAAGGCACTCAGCACGGCATTTGTATAGCAAACATTGCATTTTTCCTTAGTGTGTATTTTGGGGTGATCTGGTGTGGGCTGGTGGAAGTTGTGGGGGTCAAAAGTTTCCCCAAAGCCACCCCCTGGGTGCTGCCACTGGCGTGGTTTACATTGGTTCATTCCGATGTCAGGAACAAGAGATTTTCCATTATTGTTTCAAAGAAATAATATAAAAGTCAGAGATTTATGTGTAAAAATATTTATCATAGCATTAAAAAAAAAAAAAAAGGAAGAGAAAATCTTGTTGTAAAACGTTCAAGAAAAAGAATCATGAAATTACCCACCCTACACCCAGGCCTCCCCTCTGGAGGCGCAAGCAACACTGATATCACACGGGAAGCCTCCATCTGCTGTGTGTGCGCGCGCGTGTGTGCATGTGTGCAACTATCAGCAGCATCTTTCACTTTTGCAAAAGGGAAAAGACAGTCATGGGGTGGATTTGGTTTTGTTTCTCTCACCTCCCCACCCTCGCTTCCTGTTCAGGGGAACCTGTCCCCCAAATCTGAGAACTTCATCAGGAGAGTTTTCCAGACAGGTTTCATTCCCAGGACATCACCGTTCTGAGAGCGGTATAAGGTGTGTAAAGAATCGCTCCACAGTGTCACGCTACCTTGGTCTTTGTCACTAAGCAAACTCCCTCGCATCTAAATTCTCTCCCCTCGCTGACTGAGGACCACTGGGTGCACAATGTCTCCTGGAGCCACGATCATGTCTCACCAACGGTAGAGCCACTGTCCACTTTCCTTCCAGCTCAGGGATCATCCCACTAAACATTTTTCATCTCAATCACAGAAAGGAGGTTTTCACACAGACACTAGCCCCGTGATCTGCACACATCAAAATAAATTCTTAGTAGAGCGTTTGAAGTCCGACGGTCCTGGGAATCAACCCCAGCTCTACCCTTACTGGCTGTGTGTCTTAGTCTGTTCTGGCTGCTATAACAAAATACCACAGACTGGGAGGCTTAAAAAACAACAGGAAGTGACTTCTCACAGTTCTGGAGGCTGGAAGTTCAAGGTCAGGGTACTGCCAAGGTCGGGCGAGGGCCCTCTCCCGGGTTCATGGATGGCTGTTTCCTCATCCCGCTCAGAAGCACTCAATGCTCATGACCTATGTGCCTCCCACGTTCCTACTTTCTATTCGCACATTGGGGGTTAGGATTTCAACACACAATTTGATTTGGGGAAGAACACGAGCATTTAGACCACAGCTCTGTGTTAAGTTCATTTCAAAACTTCTGAGTCCCACCTAAAAACGAGGATGAAAAGAAGGCCTCCCACACCAGGCAGCTGATTTAACACAGGGAAAGCATACCCAGGAAGTAAACAATCAAGCCCTATCTTTTAATTGAACTCCCACCCTGAGGATGAGGCTTCTTAGACATGAACTGAGACTGTGGAGGTGGCTTTACAGACAAGCAGTTGTCTACTGATGCGTTTTCCTCCACTGAAAGTCCATTGATAAGGTACTTTGGGACAATGACAGAGGTTCCATTCTCTTCCCAGTGAAACTGTCCCCTACCTTCCTTGGCTCATTCAATCATACGTACAAGCATGGATTCAACAAACATTTATTTTAGTGCAGATCTATGATAGGGCAGGCACTGGGGACACAGCCTGTGTTTTCCAGAAGCCTATAATCCAGCATGGACCAAAAACCAAACCAGAGCATCCATGCTGAGACTGACGTGGGCTCTGTTAGAAATCTAGACAACAGCTACATCTCACTGGCTCATCAATCAAACATTTTGATATGCTGCTGGATGGAGCAGAAATGGATATAACCTTCCAGAAAACAACTTGGCCACATCTATCAAAAGCCTTCAACAGTTTACAACCTGCTGTATATTCCCCTTCCGAAAATTTATTTCAGAGGAACGTTAAGTAGCTCACACAAAGATTTATGTAATTTTTTTAAAGGAAAAATCTTTTTCAAAATTGCTCAACAAGAATATGAGTAAATTACCACCATATGATGACACACCCATATGACAGAAAATTATGACAGCTATGTGATGAAAGACAGTGCTGTTTTCGAAGAAAAGTAGGTGACAGGAGAAAACACCCATGATCCAGTACGAAGTGGCAAAAGCAAGGTACTCTGACATATGCATGATGACTTCATGTTTATCAATATACACATGCATAAGAGAACTGAGTAGTGACTAGAGGTCAACAGAGATCCTTCCCCGGTGGCAGGGATCAGGGGTAACTTTTTTAGAAGTGGGTCTGGACCTTTTTTCAAAAATCTCTATAATACACCTGGATTACGTTTGTAATCAGAAATATAAATAAATAGACACACACACACACACGCACACACACACACACACACGCACACCAACATTGCTGGGGTTGGGATGACGGTGAAGGAGCTAGCGGTGTCGCCAGTCTTGCCACTTGATAAACTGTATGCCCAGAACGTCAGCTCCGTTGGGACAGGGGCCGTTACCTGGTTTGTCCCCTGCTTTTTCCCTAGCACGTGGAGTGAGCCTGGCGCACGCAGCAGGCTTAATTGCATCGCTGAATGAATGATGGAAGTCCAGCTCAAATGTTCGTCTGTGAAGTTCCTTGACCTCCCCTAAACTAATTTGGCCTTTTTTTTTTTTTCAAGCTGCCCATAGCCGTTATTACAAAGCATCGAAGCTCACAATTATGGGTCTGTCACCACTTACCAAATTGCAAGTTATTTGAATGCAGGAAGTCTCATTTAGATGTGTCTCTGTAGTCACATAAATGTTTGAGCAATCCATGTTTCAGTGACAGATGGGAGGGTGCAGAGAAGTCAGTCTATTCATACTGGATTAACAGGAATTATGCACTTTGTGATTTACCTTAAACTGTACCTGCGTATCAATTTTGAGAATTGTTAACAGAACAAGATCTGAGTTGGGAGAAATAGTCTTAGAAATAATAAGCAGTAAACTGCAAAGTTGTTGGTGGTTTTAGCCTTGAAACGCTTTCACCTAACAAAATTTTACTCAAAACACCGAAATATAAGACAGGCAAGGAGCCACTCTCAGAAGGGTAAGGTTACCAGAACTCACCTTGACCTGAAGGTGTCTGCTCTGGACCCCTGGGGCTGGAAGGGGCGATGTCTACATTTGTTAGTAATACATGAGACAGTCCCCAGAAGGAAGCTGACCCCCACCAATGCTCTTCCTACTTAACTGCACTTCCCCTTTCTGTGAGGGTCTCCGTGTTTTGTAGCGAATCAAATACCCATGATGCCGGCAAAGGCTTGGGCGCCGAGAACTCAGTGCTTTGAGTCCATTGCTCATTTCTCTCCTGTGAAAATAAAGGAGGAATGAATGTTGCTGTGACTTTCCAATGACGACATCCTTCGCTTGGCTAGAATCTCATTTCCAGGGAGGCACTTACTATCAGATCTGTATTTATTTTGAAAATCTCAATTTGTTTTTACAGCCACAGGAAACAAAGTCTGTATAAGCCTCAAAAGAATTCTCTCTTGAGTCCAGTAGGAAAGAGCCCTGAGCCACTCCCCTCCAGAATTAAAGGGATTATCCTAAAATGAGCAGGGCCACCATTACTAGTTAATATTTTTAAGCCCGTAATTGTCTTTCATATGCCGGCTCACACTCTCCCAACAAAAGCTGTTTTATCACAAGTGACTAAAAGATTGCCTGTTCAGTTTCTGATTTCAAACCTACACTTCCATTTTCGAACAGTAAAATTATACAGAAAGCCCTACGTACTATAAACCCCTGACTCTTAAAGGATTCACTATCTAATTCTTCCATTTTCAAAATAATCTCCATTCTAATAGTACGTGCTGCCTTCATTAGACCTTCCAACCCCTAACCCCTAAAACCTTACGAGTTTGTAAATGTGAATCCTGAATCCCCTGTGGCTTGTATGGCCATGTGCTTCCTTAAAAAATCCTGCACCTTTACAATGACGATATATTACTTTTTGTTTTTAATTAAGCCTCTGGGAGAGTTCTCCCTGTGTGTTGTTGTTTTAATGGGGAAAAGGGAGAATAAAGGTGGTGAGATACCTCTGTGAAGAAACTGGCTCTAGCATATTTATCAACAGGTGTCAAGTGCCACAGGGCTAGCAGAGGAAATGAAGGGGGCCCTCGGTTTTGTGCTAAGCGCATGCCCCCCCCCAACTCATAAGTAATCTGAAAGCCAGAGGTGTCTCTTTATGGTGTCAAGAGCTCTTTAATTCACCCATCTCCTCCCCCACAGCCCAAGAGTGAGGACCTCAAAGGAGGCAGCCTTTGATATGAAGATCACACAGGGCAGCATTTTTCAGGGGGACAATGAGCTCCACACACAGGGCACAAGGTGAATCTATCTCCTCCCGCCCATAGCCTGGCCCTTGGGTCCTGGCTCACAGAAGGAAGCGGCTAACTTTGGTCCAATCTACACTGCTCAACTCCAGGACAGTCTCCAGCTGCAACCTGACCCCAGGCAGACCCATGAGCTCACAGAGAAGCGAGAAATTCTCCTCCCTGTAACTATTTACACTTCCCCCTTCTCCTGCCACTGCTTCCAGGGCCCTCAGAGGGTGAGGCCAGGGCATCATTAGCAACTGAGAGACTGAAACTTAACCTCCTAGGCCTATAATTTTGGCACAATCAGTGCAAACAGCAAGAGCGGTAAATCCCATCACAAAGTGCTTGTAAGCTCTTTCTAATGCTGCACTTTAAACTTTCATGAAAAATCTTCTTACCTCCCATTAAATTACAATAATAGCCGCTATTTCAAAATGGTCCCGAATGCATGTTGAGAGAGTCGAAAACGTCTGCTTTTCTAATGAAACAAGAACGTTTCATTAAACTCAGCTTAAATTTCATCACCTGAAAAACAGCAGACCCTAAACTTTCTATAGCTCCCTAGTTCTGAGAATCAAATTCAAACTTCGGATCATTCAGAGCCTTCCAGGTCCACGGCTGACCCACCCCTCACCCTGGAGCCGCCTAAGTTCCCAGACATCACCCCCCTGCCCACCTCACCCCTGCTCCAGCAGGCATCCTCACCTGGAATGCCTGTCCTCCCCCTTCTCCCACCTTCCCTAGCAAATCTCCACTCGGGGCCCAGGGCAAACAGCACCTCTCCCATGAAGTCTTCCTCAGCACCTCCCTCAAAATCAATCCGCCCCCCCCCACCATGTGTCTTTGTAACCCTAATCAGATTTAGCCCCATGAGACAGTTAATTACATGTGCTTCTCTGTTCACCCCAGCAGAATGACTGTTCCTCTGGGCAGTCTTTGCACTCAAACGTTTGTCTTCCAACCATTTGAAACCAAATTTAAGCACTTCCCTGAACCCTTCTGAGCTTCCACTGTCTCCTCGAACAGTGACAGTGGCGCAGGGACAGCGGCGTTGATAACAGTTCCTTCCCTGCAACAGAGTTTGCTAGGATCACAATGGGAGGTCAAGCTTCACATGGTGATTGATTAACCAGAAGACTCTGAAGATACCTTGGAGACCTGAAATTACTTTAGCTATACCCATTTGATTCCACAACTAATCTCTCTTATTGAACATCGCAAGTCCTCAGAGGGTCAATAGCCTTCTCAAAGGGTAGAGCTCAAACTCAGGAATGAAAACATGCCCTTAATCAAAGGGGCAAGGAGCCCCCCCAAAAAGCAAGCATACAACCCCAAGCTGATATCTCAGAGCTACACTATCCAATATGGTAGCCGTCAGTCACACGCGGCTACTGAGCACTTGATATATGGCTAGTCTGGACCAAATGTGTTGTAAATGTACAATATACACTAGATTTCGGAAAACTTAGTGCAAAAAAAAGAAATGTAAACTTGGTAATTTTTAATATCGATTGCCTATTAAAACGATAATATTTTAAATTAATTTCGCCTGTTTGTTTTTTACTTTTTTTCAGTGTGGCTACTAGAAAATGTAAAGTTACACAGGTAGTTGACAGTACGTTTCGACTGGACAGCTGCCCTATGGGACTCTCGTTTCGGACCCTCCCATTCTCAGCTGAATGAGCAGGCCCCTTCCCAGGATACACCGGTTACTCTTGTGGTTACAGCCGTAGAACCGCATCTATGACAGGTGTTCATTTTTTGGCTCTGTCCACATCTAGCCATGGTGTTAAAATTTGTTCTTTGCTCCCTTACATGGCAGCTCACTCACTGTACAATCAAACTGAAAATCAAATCGGCAATGAAAGTGGCTAAAAATCCCATACCTGCCATCTAATCAGGGAAATTTTCTGCTTGGATGCAGGTTACCATCAGTGTAGTCATTCTTCCAGTAAATGTTTATTGAGTGACTACTGCTGTAGACTGAATGTTTGTGTCCCGCAAAAATTTATATGTTGAAAACCTAATACCCAAAGTGATAGCATTAAGAGGTAGGGTCTTTGAGAGGTGATTAGGTTACGAGGGTGGGGCCCTCAGGAATGAGATTAGTGCCTTTACAAAAGGGGGCCCAGAGAGCTCCCTTACCCCTTCGCCAAGTGGAGATACAACAAAACTCTGTGCCCCAGAACAGGGCTCTAACCCAACCACGCTGATCTCTGACTTTCGGCCTCCAGAACTATGCGCAATAAACCTCTGTGGTTTATGAGCCACCCAATCTGTGGTGTTTTGATGCAGCAACCAGAACTAAGATGACCACTAAGTACCAGACTCTATTCTAGATGTTAAGATACTGTGGTAACCAAGATGTGGCCTGTGCTTAACGAGCCAATGTGCCAGAGTGTGTAACAACAGGAACGTGCACACACCAAGTATCTCGGGACACACAGGAAGGACATCTGTCCCCTATTCCAACCAAGAGAGGACAGGGGAAGGTTTCACACAGGAGGTCACATATGCACTGGACTTGGATCTCAAGTCACATGCAAACCGAAGAGAGAATGAGTGTCATCTGAACACAGTTGACAGCACCGGCCCCAAGCGGGGACGAGCTCACCCCGGGATAGAGTGTAGGGTAAGAAGAGAAGGGGCTATCACTGAATGCCCCACTTAAGAGTCTGCAGCTGAGCTTAAGGCCCTTATGAAATAATTACCTCTTGACCTAATTAGCTGAAACCAAGATCATGTGAACAGGGTATATTGGGGAGGTGAAGAGCTGGTCTTCAGTGTCAGTCAGACCCACCCGGGCTGGGATCCTGTTCCAACTTTCCAGTTCTGTGATCTTAAGCAAACTCCTTGACCTCTCTAAGCCTCAGTTTCCTCATCTGGACAATGGGACTGGCAAATGCTTACCTGACCACCTGACAAGGTTGTGGTGCAGGTTAAACGTGATGATCCAAGTACAGCAGTTGGCACATTGTCTGATACATAGTAAGCACTCAGCAAGTCTTCATTCTTGTTAGGTTCTTTTTAGCAAAACATCAGAAAAATACTGAATCTACAGAAGCATTCCCTATTGATATCTGGGGTGGATTATTCTTTATTGGCAGGGAGAGGGGGAGGCTGTCCCGTTCTTGTAGGATGTTTTGCAGCATCCCTGGCCTCTACCGACGAGATGCCAGCAGGACCCCCTCCCTAGGTGTGACAACCAAATTGTCTTCAGACCTTGCCAAATGTCCCCTACAGGGGGGAGGAGAAGGGAGCAAAATGGTCCCCAGTTGAGAACCACTGTTCTCAACCAATAATCAGGTGAGGCGGAAAGTTCACCTGGAAGGACAAGTCCTGAAAAAGATACTTTCAACTTGTAAAGAGCCATGGGTATTGACAGACTTCCCCACCATCTGTTAAGTATCAAGTTCAGCAGAGACTGTCTCTAAGCAGGGGAGGGGGAAAGCAAGGAAAAGTATCAGCTCCGTCCTTGGCCTCCTGTTGAAGAACCCTGGGCCCAACCCAAATCAGCATTATAGTCTTTTAACTAAATTTCAGTACCTGCTCTGGTGGCCAATGAGCGGATATGGACCTCTGCCCTTGGTATGAATGTCACTCATCAGAGGAAATGCCACTAGATTGGCGGTTAGGAGTGGGAGGGAGACCCCTAAGGTCCTCCTCCACACACAACAGGCCTGAAAGTGGAGACCCGGGCCAGCCAATCCTGTCCCGAGCAACACTAAGAGTCACACTAAGCCGCCAAGCCACTGCTCACAGTAGGGCTGCCATTATACAGCTGCTATTTTGCTGAACCACCTTTTCATCCTCTTGGAGTTCAGCCTCAGAAATGGCACTGACAGGTGCCCCGTGTTGCTTTGTTATTCAAGCGTCACTTTTTAAAGCTAATGGGATCTGAGGGGTAAGGGTAATTACGTGTATGATTGGGTGGGGGGAGGGGCTACGGCCTTCGCATTCAGCATGAAACCACAAGGCTCATTTTTTCACCAAATAAACTCTGCTTTGGCACAACACTCAGTTTTGGCCTTGGCAAGGAAGTGTGCCGGCACCAGAGGCAGACGGTTGGGCACAGAAAGAAGATATTCATAGGAGTCTAGAAACCAGACTCTCACAGAATCGGGCACACGTGAGAAACTGATAAACACGTGCTCAGGTTTCAAACAGCAGAAAATACAGCAGCACTTTGTAAACATGAAGATTAAAATCTTAGCATGAGAAACCACAATTACATTTATTACAATAACGACACGTGTATACTGGTTTTGCATCCATTTCCAATGCATTTTCACATCTAGTTTCTCAATTAATGCTCACCACCACGTCAGAGAGGTAATATTACTACCTTCACTTGGCATGTGAGGGGTCCAAATTTCTGAGTCTGTGACTTTTACTCAGTCACTTATTCGGTCCATTTTTAAGCCCCTAGAATGTGCTGGGCATTTGTCCAAGTCACAGGGTATAACCAGGTACCATGGCAGATGCTGCTTAAGTGTGTAGAGTTTTGAGGTATTTCTCAAGGAGGAGCATTATCGGCATCTGGGCAGGATGGCTCTTTGCTGGGTGGAAAGATCCTGTCCTTTGCAGAATATCCAGCATCCTTGGCTCTGCCCATTAATTAAACTGATGTCATAAATCATCGAAACAACCAAGAGCATCCCTACACACTCCTAAATACGTGTACCTGTGGTAGGGGGTTGAGGGGGGCGAACCCTCAATTGAGAGCCCCTACTAGACACCCAGAGCAACAGGTCTTAAGTCAGATAGCTATGGTTTCATTCTAGTTCCAGCAATTCCTCTCCCATGTGGCCTTAGACAAGTGTCAGTGACATTATCTATGCCTCGGTTCTCACCGCCGCCCCCAACTCTCCCCTACCAACCATGTAAACTGGTAATAATAACAGTGTGAACCTTACGAGATTCTTGTGAGGAATAATATATATTAAACACGTGACCCATGTCAACTTTCAATGAAAAATTCCTAATAAATACCTGTATTATTATTTCATCAGTTCATCTCCTGTCCATCTTCATCTGCTTGGACCTTTAAAGCCATCTTCTCTGGGAGCCGTCCCTAACCGCCCTGTTGAAAACTGCAACCCCTTCACTGCCTGCATGTCACATCCTTCTTTGCTTTATTTTTTTCCCTGTAGCACTCGTCACCTTCAAAGAGACTCTATATTTTAAACATGCATTTGTTTATTTTGTCTCCTCCAGTCGAATATACCACGAGGTCCCAGATTTTTGTCTGGTTTGGTCTCTGCTGTATCCTTAGCACCCAGAACAGAGCCTAACTCTTAAAAAAAACATTCGACAAAAAATATCTTGACCGAGGTCGCATGGATAGATAGCTGACAGCCAAAGCCTGAAAGCGGACCTCTGGACTGCAAATTCTGTGCTCTTTTCACTATGACAAATGACCGCAGATGATGCTATTCAAGGTAAAAACACGCCAACCAAGAAGAAACATCAAGTTCTACATTGCCACACTACCTGAGAGGGGCCTTTAGGTGGTCCCTCTTCTGGGAAACTTTGAAGTTAACAGCTGCTCACAGAAACCCAGTCACCAGCCCATTTCACTTGAGTTGCCTTTGTGGGTTTCTTTCCCCCAAAGCTTTTAAGATAATGACGCAAGCCAGAGATTGATACAGGCTTAAACATTTACATTAGTACCTGGTTTCCTTATCTCTAGCCACGTCTGCCTGCGTTAGAACTGAACTCCAGTGAAACTGGAAGTACCTACCCATGCTATTTACCGAACGCCGAACTCCGACTCTCCCGTGCTAGAACACTACACTTTTACCAAAGTAACCGTGGCAGGCCTCACAGTCACCAGTTACATCCATGACAAGACGTGGGGTCCCGCAGTCTCTTGGACACTCCACCACAAGGGGGCCTAGGAAGGAAACATCAGACCTTCCATTTTTATTCAACCTAAAAAAAAGAAGTTTAACTAATGGTAAAAATATAAATTGGCGTTAAATATGAATTAATACAAACAACCCCATCTAACCTGTCATAACCTGTCATGCCACTTAGGACACGAGGTATCCTAAAGGCGATGGCAAGCCACAAGTAAAGGGACGACAGCAGCCACCTCCACGGTCCCGCTGCTCTGAGCATATTTCAAGGGAACACCATTTATAATTGAATCATAAATAGCTTTACAGATTATATTCTCTACTGTCACGTGAACTCATCCTAACAAAACAGGATAGAAGCTTAAAGAGATCCTCGTACCACAGCTTGGAGATAATACCCACAATGCATGCACACAAGAAAATGGTATTCCTCTCTCTGTCTGAGGCTTCGTAGGCCACATCACAAGGTAGAAAAGAATGATAGAATCAGAGTTGACAAGGAGTCAGCTAACAGAGTTGTCCAGACAATAATGAACATGTAGCTTTACAGTCAGTTATTGTTAGGAGGTGGAAATATCCTTAATCCTAGACATTTAGCTAACGGTAGTAATATGTATAAATTATCTATAAACAAATTATGTTGGCGATGACAGTTCAATGGGTGGGGTAAGTATTGTGGATGTAGGCTCGTCATCAAATCTACCCCCTTTCTAGAAGGCCTTTCTATACTGCAGAAGCTAGAGATTTAAAAGCTGTAATTCCCTGGTTTCCTTGAAGCTGGGGTTTGGGATATGAATATGGTTCCCCCAGACAGAAGCACTCACTCAAGATTTAGAAAACAGACATGAGCGAGAGGCCATCTTCCAGCCTTCTGGGTTGTTTGCTGCTGGCAAAAGTGGTGATGGGGACAGAAGGGTTTTTGAGTAAAGCATTACCGGGTCCACTCTCCAGCTTCCTGGATATAGAGTGGCAGCTGCAGTGGGGAAGCATCCAATTCTGGAATCAGGATTTCTGTTCCACAGAGCTGCATCATCGGTTTATTCTTGGACTCAGGAGTTTAGGGATAGCCTCAGAGGTAGCAGAACCCCTGGCGGGTCAGTTTTGAGCTGGCCGTGCAAAAATATATCTGTTTCTACATTATTACATATACTACTATTAACTGGGACTTACTCCCGAAGGCCCAGCCGAGAGCCCTAACCCACCAATTTTATAAGCACCAGATGCCCTCCATTAAATACCTTTCTGCTTTAAATACCTAGACTGCTTTCTAGTGTCTGCCCTGAATCTGACTGCATCCTAGCAGACCAGGAGCAAAGAGGTTTGGGAGACAAATGGAATAAACCACACAAGAAGCTGTTTAAACATAAGAGGCCAACCTGGCTCTACCCTCTGGGCTCCGCGCATATTGGTGAGGTGGGGACAGGAGCATATTGGTGAGGTGGGGACAGGAGCGGAAGAAGTGTCTCTGACAATCACTTACAGTCATGCGCCGCCGTGTAAGGATGTTTTAGTCAATGACAGACCACATACGGGATGGTGGTTTCATAAGATTATAAAGGAGCTGAAAAATTCCTATCCCCTAGTGACCTGATAGTCGTTTTAACACTGTAGTTTGATGCATTACACGCACGTTTGTGGTGACGCTGGTGCACACAAATCTACGTGCTGCCAGTCTTATTAAAGTATCCACATGCAATTCTGTGCAGTACATAATAGTGACAATGGGAATAAACGACTATGCTACTGGTTTGTGTGGTTACTATACCATACATACCTTTTATCATTATTTTCGAGTATACTCTTTCTACTCATACAGTGTTTGCTGTGAAACAGTATGCCCTGTTCTGCGGGCAGCAGCCTAATATATTTCATGTTTACTGTGTCTCTTGATTGCATCATTTTCTCTTGTGCTTGATTTAATCTCATGTTGTCGTATGAATTTAGTGTAGCCTAAGTGTACTGTGTTTAAAAAGTCTAAAGCGGTACAGAGTGATGTCCTAGGCCTTCGCCTGCACTCACCACTCACTCACTGACTCACCCAGAGCAACTTCCTGTCCTGCAGGCTCCATTCACCGTAAGTGCCCTAAACAGGTGGACCACGTTTATCTTGTAGATTATATTTTTACTGTACCTTTTCTCTCTTTAGATACGTTTAGACACACAAATACCACTGTGTTACAAGTGCCTACAGTTTTTGGTACAGTAACATGCTTATAGGTTTGTAGCCGGGAAGCAACAGGCTGTACCATCCAGGTTTGTATGAGTGCATTCTACGATGTTCATGCAAGGACAAAATCACCTAAAGACACATTTCTCAGAACACATCCTTAAGGGCTATGCAGAACAGGCCGCACTTACTCTTTAAATGTTTCCTAAACACCCCTGGGCCAAGCTTAGAGCGGAAGGGATCCCCTGCTGAATCAAAAGAGGAAGCAGTACAAATAAACAAACGACCACAGGACATTTCTAAAAGGGCTACTGAAGAGAAATGCTAAGGGCCCTGAGAGCTCGGTAGCCTCGAAAGAAACTAAAATCCACACTGGTGATACTTTTTCCTAGAAATGTCTCTATTTCTATTTGAACTTCCAGGGTCAAGCCCCAAGTTAAATAACTTACTTCCCCACCCTTCCCCTTCTAACTCTTAACCGACCTCAACAGCTAATCAAAGAAAGACATTAACTGCAAGCTTTAAGGCTCTGGAAATAGGTGCAAATTTCCCAGGCAGAGCAGAAAAGACTTAATGGCCTGCATGCTGGCCAAGGCTTTCGGAAGCAGGTACCTAATCATGGCTAACCTGGTACTTCCAGGCCCTGGGCTGGAGCCTGCAAGAGTGCCTTTTTCATCACCTTACCATGATTATGGACAAAAAGTGCTTTCGCAATTTACACAGGTGCTACTTTACGTGTCACTAGGAAGGAAAAAGGCTGTCCATCAAAGGACAGCACCATGCTAAGATGCCACCATGTGACACAGTCCAATTTCATAAGCATGGAAATGTAAAGAAAAAAAAAATGAGTCTTAGAATGGATAAAATACAATAATTCCTGGAGTTAGGAAGTGGGGAGACCCCACACCAGGTCTCCCACTCCCAAATCATCAATGCGTTCAATCTCTATATTTTTCCTACATTAAGTCAGGACTATGTGCAGTTGTTTTTATTCATGAATGCCAGGGATGGCACCCTGAGCATTTTGTTCAAGAATTTCCCAACATAAGCTCAGTTAAAACTTTTCTCAAATCTCTTTCTCTGGATTTGTACATTACTGCTTTGAAAATGGAGAACGGGGGTGGTCTAGTTCTGGAGGAGCTGGTACAGAGGAAACAGGATTTACACAGTGACCCCATTACCAAAGCACACTAAACACAGCCGTGCAAGCAAGTAAGAGGCTCTGTCACTTCTACTCCTGCCCCATGCCCCCTCCACAGAGTCCCCTGCTCAAATGCCGCCAGGGCTTCCCATGCCATCACCAGCCAAGATCAAGGCCAAGGCCAAGGCCCACACAATTTCCACCTCATAATCTGTCTGCTCCCTGCCTCAGCTCCAGACGCTCAGAGCTGCCAGCCTTGCAAGTGGCCACCTCAGGGATGGGACTTGTGCAGCTCTCTACCTGGGACATCCGGCCTAGGACAGACACATGGCCGCTCCTTCACTTCCTTCAGGTCTCTGCTCTCCAATGTCACACCTTATCAATAAGATTCCCTAATCACCTCTAGTAAATTACAACCCCTGCCTCTCGTATCCCTCCATCCATCTTCCCGGCTTTGTTTTTCTCTCGTCACACCATCTGACGCACCATATATTTTACTTCTTCATTTGCTTCAAGTCTGGCTACCCCACTAGAATGTAAGTTCCGTGAGGGCAGAAATGTTTATGCTGTATTCTCAAGGCCTAGAACAATATCAGGCACAGAACCGAAGAGACAGAGACAGAGACAGAGAAAGAGTGACTCGGCTCTTACGTTTTGATTAATCACATTTGACTTAAGATGTATCAAATTACAAATTCCAGGAATTTTTGCTGGACAGATCAGATTATTCAATGATCTCATAGGAAGAACGGCTTCCCCCTTTATTTGTGATAAATAAAGACGGGGTCTCAAAATTCAAGAGAAGAAAAACTGAAAAAGAGAAAATGAGTAAGCAAAACCACTCCCAGGTTTTCTCAGAATCTGAACTTACAAGCGGCCAGCCGGCAATGACTTTCAAGAGCGCCTTCTTCACTTACCCTCCCCAGACTAAGAGGTTTGTCCTTCTGGATTTAAGAAGGGAAAGGTTAGTGCCTGCACTTGTAAACCTTTGATTCCTGTTTTTAAATGGCTGCGCTAATAGAGCCGATCCTGAGAAAAATGACTTTTCAACCAGATAGCTTATAAACAGAAGCCAGCTCTGCTGGAGGATGGATTCCCTCACCCCATGCCCCACAGAAATTCCCCAACAACTCTTTCTCTGGTGCCAGACCTCCAGTTTTGTTTCGTTTTCTCTTTTTCTTTTACAGAAAGCCATTTAAATGAGGACTCCTCAACAGTGGCTATAACTGCCACAGGAAATTGCCTGAGTATATATCTCTCTCATCTGAGTGCAGCAGTGAAAATGCTCCATTGAGGCCCAACCCCTTACACCACCAAAGGGCTACCCCATACTGGAAATGGCTAGCTCATCAGTTGCTTACTGCTGTTTTCAAGATTCGTAACCGTCTGATCTTTGAGACCCTCCTGACACCTCTTCAAAGGAAGTTTCAGATAGCTAACATAAAAACAGCCCCTGTGAACTGGTATGACGCCAAACTCATTTCACATATAAGCAAAAAGATTTTTTAATTTTAATTTAAATGTGTAGCAAAAAAAAAAAAAAACAGCATGATGGGACTAACATCTTGAAAAGGTGAGGGGTGGAGGTGTGTGCAAGTCTATAAATTGAAAATGTGGTTAAATTTTCTGTCTTTAAGCTTAATAACTAGTCACCATAATAATGTATTTTGGTAAAATACATATTATCAAACAGGATACAACATGCGTGATATGATCTCAACTATTTTTATATAATAGAAAAAAGCACCAGTTGCTTCAGGGTGTTAGAATAAGAAATGATTATTTCTCTTCTGTACCTCCTAAATTTTCTAAAATGAGCACATACTATGTTTATAATTAGATTAAAATTATAATGCGAAAGCATTTTACATTCGATCTAATCAAGTAAAAGTTCAAAGGGTTGACCCAAGAAGTCTTTAAATAAAGGGTATAATCTTTCAATGCATTCAACCAAAGTAAAGAAATCCCAGGCCACAGTGAAAGTAAACATATTGCAAAGTGAAAAAAAAAAAAAAGAAGAAGAAAGAAAAAGAAATGTGAGGAAGAAAATGAGAGAAAAAGGCTTTCTCCTCCTCAGGCTTCACTTCTATGAACAGGAGCTTTCAAACAAAACCACAACCCTAACAATTCTACAGAGTAATACAAAAGGAAGGTTAGGAGGAGCTGTCTTCACACACTGGGGGCACAAATGCAGCCTGGGGACCTCTCTCGGCTCTGCCTTTCAGGACAGGCTGCATCAAAGCCCCGTCCTGTGGGGTAGGTATGCAGATACCTCAATGGACCAAAGCACCTTTACAGGATGCATTCCCTGAGAGACTCGAGCCTGTGCAGCAAACCACAGGCATGCGGTTCCATCCTTACTGACTTCAAGAGCAGTTCGTGCCATGGAAGGGGCCCATCCTTTGGATGGGTTTCTTCAGGTCAGTGGGCTAAAACAAGGCGAGGATTCCTAGGTACCCAGGATGCTGAGAAGTGTCCAGGGGCTGCCTCACACCTTGGGGCAGCACAATCAAGGCCATGGGGAATACTCCTGTCTGGTGCATAAGAGCTTGGACCAAACCATGTCTCAGGGGATCCCAGAGATCAGGAAGGCAGGGAAGTGTCCCCACCAGACAGAGCCAGACTTACTGATCAGGCATGCTTGGCAAGGCCTGATGCATCCTTCCCGAAAACCAGAGAAGCTAGTCTTCTAGAGTTTAGACACTTCATGCATTCATCCAGCAAATATTTTATTAAGAACCTACTATGTGCCAGGCACTGCACAACACAACGGGATTTGAATGGCACCTAAAACCTAAAATATATTCTTAACAAATACTGTTAACTCAGAGTGTCAAAGATCTAAAGACACTGCCTCACTGACTGACAAGGCCCACTTCTGCTGAACCGTCCAAGCAAATTAAAGATCAATTACTCAAGTGTACAATGAATTAGAAAGTACAAAAGACAACAGTCCCCAGATTGGAATCAGAGGAAAAGCCAGCTCCCTCTCACACCCCTCCCCCCATCTCTAGTCCCCAGCTGTCTCCTTTTATTCTTCCTCTCCCACCTCACACACTCCAGGTATTTTCTAGCCACCAATGAAGCCGGGAATTCATTTCTTTTGCAGTATTTCTTTTCTATCTCAGTTCTAGGTATTTGGAACTCCTGCCAGAGGGCTCCAAATTTTTAGCAACACAATCTGTGTCATGCTGTGGTCCCTTCTGCCTCTCCCAGGGTGAACTGGAGAGCCAGGCTAAAGGATCAGCTTATCATTACCCTAAATCCTATAAAGAAGCAAAGATTGGGTAACTTTTCAAAGAAATTGAAAGCAACATGAACAAGATTTAGCATCGGCCACCATCAACAATGCAGTTTTTAAAAATGGGGGGAAAAAAGAAAATAATTAATATGGATTTCAAAGCATATTTTATGTCCCATATTATAATAAACCATTGATATGGAATTTTTGTGGAATTATAAATAATTCAAAATAAGGAAGCCCTTTCAATTAAACTATTTGCAGTTCTACATTCAACAGAATGTACTGAAAGTAGCATTTGCTATAGACAGGGAAAAAATATAAGGAGAGCACATTCAAATAGATGTGCATAATAAACAAATGCCCTTTCTTGGGAGACAATGGGACCAGGAGAGGAAGCAAAGGCTGAGAGAAGAGGGTCAAGGACAGAGGGTCCTTATTATGACAGCCTTAGAAAAGATTCTGACTCTGGTCCCAAAGGACTAGAGTGAAAGGGCTAATGCCACTTTCAAGTCAACTTAATATCCTAACTGGAGCTGGAAAGTTTAGCAAAGTGTCAATTACAAGTTGAAAGTTTCTTCCTGGTATCTCTGGCTAGAAAGTTACTTCCTCATTCTCACGCTGGGAAAAAAAACAAAAACAAAAACAAAAACACGAGATGCATGAACACCATGGATAGTAGCAGTAGTATCAGTATTTCACTGGACAACTAACAGGTACAGAGGTTGAAGTGCATCCTTGCTGGAGGCTGAGGTGTGTCTCTGTTCCAGGAATTCCTGCAGAGAATTACCTGGCATGTTCCGTCCAGGCAAAACTTTAAATGACCTAAACACATCTCTAGAGTCTCCACCAAAGCATTCAGCCCTCTGTTTAAACTGCTTGAGCACCCATGTATCTGCACACCACCCAATCCCCTGGCCCTCAAGGGTGGAGTCAAGCTTGGTCTCCAGGGTGCCACTGTCTGTCTGGCCCTGCCCGCTGCAGGAACCACGGCCAAGCCAGGCTGCCAGTATGCAAGCGGGATCCATTTTTAAATTCCCTTAGAAGTTTCACCACCACCGGTTTGGGTGAGGTGACAAACACCGCTGTAGTTTGCTGACATGAAACTAAAAATACCCAGCTGCAAACAAAAGCCATCTTTTACAAGGTTGGCTCGGACGTCCGGAGGTTACAAGTGGTAGTGTCAGACCGATCCTTGGTAGTGTGGCCGCCTGAACAACTAAGTGCCCCTCGAGTGGGGCAGGGGGGCCTTCTGTCCTCACGCTGTCAAGGAATCTCGCGGCCGGCAGCCTGTCTGTCTATTTGAGGGAAAGAACAGCTCTCTTCCTCTGCCACTGACCCAAAGGCACTCAACATGAAAGGGGCCTGCGTCGCTGAAAGTGTTCAGATACACACTGAAAGAAGGCGGGAGGCAAAAAGAAAAAAGAGAAAAGAAAAAACCAGTAACCTCGTTTCCCTGGAAGGAAACGTGTTTCCAGCTCTCTCTTCCCAGCAATTACAAAAGCAAATTATTGCCGTGACTATACTGAGAAAGGCAACTCGGAGGCGTAAAAAAAATGGGTTTCGGAGCCACTGTGGCCCAGGCGGGGCCTGCTGGGGACAAGGGGACGCCCGAGGCAGGGCGGGGAGACCGAGTTACCCGCGAAGCCTCCTCGGAAGGTTCTACCTGTTGGGCTTCAGAGCCGAGCGGCGAACCGCCGGCTGCGACGCTCCAGGGCGCCGATCCCTCCCCGGTCCCAAACTTTCCTTTGCGCCCCTCGGAAGGGACGAGCCTCGGCTCTCCCCCAGTTCGGACTTCAGATGTGAACGTGTCTAAGCCACCGTGGGCTGGGGGAAGGGGACTCATTTCCACACGGCCGGGAGACTCCGGGTGCTGGCAACCCAGAAGTGGGGGATGCAACCTGACGGTCAGCCCCAAAGCAGGTCCCAGCCGAAGTTTCCTCCAAAACTGCGGTGGCCAAGGCGTGACCCAGGAGTTCTGAGTCTCCCAGCGCAGGGTCCGGGCTGGAGGTGGGGGAGAGGATGGCGCAGGCCCAACCGCACCAGCCGCAAGGTCAATGCGGAGCCGGACCCTGGGGGCAAACAGCCAGCGCCAGGCCCCTTTCCCCAGCCTGGTGGAGCGGTAACGCCGGGCACCCAACCTTTCCCCACACCTGCCCGGCGCGGCGCGGTGCGCAGCCCGGGACACGTGGGAGCATAGCCCCGGGGCTCCGGACCTTGCCGGGGCGCGTACCCTTCGCCCTCAGCCCCTCAACCAGAAAGGGGCAGCGCACCCGCAGCGGGGCGGCGGGCTCTCGGCGCCTCTTTCACCCAAGGGCTTAGGCTAGAGCGGGGAGGGAGTTTCTTTCTGCCCCTAGTTCCCAGCAGCTTCCCACAACCTCCACCTCTCCCTGTTACCTCGCAGACGGACAGACAAGAGACACAAAGAAAAAAAAAAAAAAAAACTACCGCCCCTCCCGGTCCCATCCTCCAGGCTGGTGCCAGGAGGAAGCAGAGCAGAGAGCACATCTTCCCTCCTCCTCCCCATCCCGACTCGGTGACCCGGGCAGACCCGGGAAGCAAGGAGCCCCGAGGTGGCCGAGGGAGAAGAGGTAAGGGTGGAAGAGGCAGAAACCAGGCGGAGCGAGCGAGCGAGAGCGCGAGAGAGAAGAAAATATCCAACAAAACCACGCTAACGCGCCCCCTACCTGGGTGCAACATACTTTGGAAATAGAAGATGACCAGGATAAAGGATCCCAAGCAAGTGGCCAGCACCATCCGGCAAATTCTGTTCATCCTCATCACTTCCAGTAGCGCCGGCTTCATGGCTTTGTCCTGCCTGCGAGAACCGGGGTGTCCGGGAGGCGCGCCCGGGGCGCAGGAGCCGGGACCCCGCGGCGCGGAGCGGAGCCCAGGAGGCGAAGGGCAGGACTAGGCAAGGCTCGTGAGGAGGATCGGGCTGGCTTCGCGGCCGCTCTCGGAGCCCCCGGCCCCGGGCAGGGGTGTGGAAGACGCCGGAGTTGCTCTGGAAGTGCGGAGATGCCTGGACCAGCCGGCTGCGCGCTCCGGCTCCTCCTGCTGCTCCTCCTCGCCTCTCCGCCGCCGCCGCCTCCGCTCCCGCCGGCCGCCGCTGCTGCCTCCTCGCGGGCCGGGCGGCAGGGGTGCGAGCGGTGATGGTGGTGCCGCCGCCGCCGCCGCCGCTGCCGCTGTGCTGGTCGCTGTGGCTGTGGGACGGGTCCCCTCCCTCCTCTCCAAAGGCTACTTCATTGCGCTCCAATGATCTATATATTCCGGGGCTGGGTTTTACCAAATGCAACTCGCAGCCCCCGGCGAGGGGAGGGCGCCTGCGGAGAGCGGGGAGGCGGGAGGGACCCGAGCGCCGGGGCGGAGCGTCGCGCTCCCCCCGCCCCTACCCGAGACTTGGTCGCGTCCAGCTGTTTCCCGGGGAGTGCTGAGTGCGCGCCGCGCTCCCGCAGGGTCCCAAAAGCCCTCAGTCCCGGCCGCGCTCGGCCGCCGTCTGGAGGTTGTGTCAGCGTTTCCATGACAAAACGTGAAGGAAAAAAATACGAAGAAAATCGCCTCGGTGCTGCCACCCACTCGTGCGGACGTTCGAAGAGGGGAATGGAGGGGAGCGGGTTGGGCATCGGCAGCGCGAAGGGGATCCGGCGGCACGCGATCCTTTCAAATCGCTGGACAGGGAGGGTGGCCGGGAAACTGACCCCCCCCCCGAGGTGCGAGCGCCCTTTCCCGACGCTCTGACCTAGACGGCTTCGTTTGCTTTTCAAATGACAGCCCAGCTGGAGCGACGTTTTAAAAGGAGGTTAAAGAGGCTGACTTCAGGTCAAGGTTAGGGAAACTGCACAGCCCACAGAGGTCAGGCGACAGCCGAGCTTTCCCGGGGATTTATGCAGTCGCTGACCCCTACCCCCTAGACAGGGCAAAGGGCTTGCCGAAGGGTAGGGCCCTCTCCAGATTCCCCGAAGTGCACAGGAGTCTTGGCTGGGTGGATGTGACAGGATGCTCCCTCGAAGTCACTCTCATCCAAACCCAACAACTGCTGGGAAAATCCAAGCCGCTTGGCATTGGAAGGTAAATGGAAAGACAGTGTTGCTTTCTCGCATCGTGTGAAGTGATTTAAGATGTCTAATTCCGTACATTTAGGTGGTTGTTTAACGATCAATAAAGTGGATGCAAGCAAACAGTGTGATCACAGGCTCAGCACTAACTGAAGGGACTCAGATACTACCGTCCACTTATCTACTTACTACCCAGAATCTAAGATGTAGTTCTGTCCTTGTGGTTTTTGTAAGCAGTTAGCCACGGTCATATCCTTCTGTTTTTCTTAGAAATTTACACGATGTTTTTAAAAGTTAAGGCATTATTTAAATTCTAACAAGAAAATATACCAAGAAAAATATTATTGTAAAGACTGCCTTTTGTGCCATATTATCAAGTCGTTACTACTATAACTTAATTAATAATGAAATAAGGTAATGTGTCTCTCAGTGTCTCTCACATAATAGGCATTTGACGAATACTTATTGAATCTGAATGTAATGAGCCTTATCCTCCTCAACACATCAGGGACACAACTTGCAAACAGACACCTACAGCAAAAACCACCTCTACAGCCTCAGTTCCCTTCCCCCAAAGTTTTCTTCCTGCAGTTGCAATGTAGGGAAAGGAACAAAGTCAGCAGCCTTGCCTTTGATTACAGAAGACAATCAATTACAGCACAATATTTATGTAGTCAGTTTATACTATATTAATTTATACTCACTTGTGAATGAATTGCTTACTCAAGGCACCCGAGCTGAACAAGGTCCAGTACAAAGTCATTCTCCAGTGGTCCACCCCCCACACCGGGAATTTGGGGATGAGAGCTGTATATACCCCCTCCCAACCCCCCAACCAAGGCAGGGAACATGACTAGATGAGCCCTTGCACTTTGCCTAAAATGTCCTGGTTTTACAGAGTGAGGGGAAGGGATTTACTCCCAGGTCACCCAAATGGCCTCTCATCTTCCAAGGCAGAGTCCACACTGTACCTATATGAGGGTCTGGACGTGCATAAGGAAGTCTGGGAAGTCACAGGGCCCAGGGAAAGGTCATATGTCAAATCTCTGTTGGGTCATAGAGGGTTGAGTTGCCCCATATGGTGGGGAAGGATGGTGCCCAGCATCCTTTTCTGCATTCCCACAATCAGGAATCAGCACAAACGTACAGTGAGGGGTAAGGTTCTGACATATAAACTACCACCTCTTCCAAGAAGCCTGCCCTGATTTCTCACCTGAGTGGCCTCTTTCCTCTTCTGTGACCTGAGTGCTAAGTCCAAACCCCTCTTGAGTCACTGTACCCACTAGGCTGCATTTTATTCATCTCTGTCTCTCTCTAGTGCTCAGCATGGTAACTGGCATCCAGCAGGTACAAGTAAGTCAGAGATGGAGGGGTGATGTCTTCTCAGGCTGAGAAGTTAAATTAGATTGCCTCTAAAGTCTGTGGTTATGGTCAGTGGTAATGGTCTGCTGTTCTTTGTACATCAGGGGAGAGGCAAAAGCCTCTATTTCTTATCTCCCTCATCATGCTGTAAACTTGCCAAGCTCAAGTAGAGTCATTGCTTTTTTTCCATTCCTATCCTAACAAAACTTTTCAAATATATTTTATGCATGCTACATGATAAATATTGATCAGATAAAAGAAAGACAATGTTGACCAATAAGACTGTGGACGAAGATCTTGATATTTCAAACTTTGAAGAAAGGGAAATGGAAGTCTGACTGTCAAATAAAGCCTTTTGTTTTCCCAATGCACCAGTCAGGACAAGCGACGTCATGCTGCAATAACAAACAAGCCCTGACAGCAGTGCCTTAAAGCAATCAGGGCTCATGTCTCACTCCACCATGTCTCCTGTGGGTCAGCAGAGGGGCTGTACATGTGGCACAATTCAGCAGTCCAGCTCCAAAGAAACATGCATCATTCCTGTTCATCATTTATAGGCCAGAACTACTCACAACAAACTGTTTCACATCACACCCAGGCCAGGAAGTCAAGGTGCCTATAGTTTTCCTGGCAGCAACCCCTAGTCCTTTTTCAGGTCTTATTTTCTCTCATTTTTCTAAAATCTGTTTCATCCCAAGAGCTTCTGCTAATCAGCGCAATGCTTATTGTGGGACCTGGCTGAACTCTCGATCATTAGGCATAAACCTTAACTCGCCAAATTAATCACACAAATGAAAATGGGGCCTGTCTTTTTCAAAGTCTGGTGTGGCCCCAAAAACCAAGTTGAGAAAGTCCTATTTATGTTGATGATCTTGGAAAATTCGTGAGAGGAAGAAATGGACCCAAATTCAGAATTCCAGCTTGTGTATGCCATCAGCAGTGAACAGATTTTTTTCACCAAGCTCTCCAGTACCTGTAGGCTGAGGGCTACCTTGTTCCTGCAGATGACGCCTTCAATGCCCTGTCTTGTTGAGACCTTGCAGGACTGGCAGCCATGCCCCTTCCCACACTTTGTGGGCTCGAGAAGTGGGCCCAGGGCACTGGCAGACAGAGAGCTCCTTAGCATCCTTGGGGAAGAAGGGTATGTCTTCTGCCAGCACCAGCCAGGGGCCCCAGGCTGGCTCCTCCGAGGACTGGCTTTGCCTATTTGCATCTCTCTGGTACCTCCAGCACAAAGTATGCTTAGTTATCCAGAGCACAGTAAATATTTGTGGAGTTGAATTAAAAACCATTTGCTTACAGCATGTGGAGATCTTAGGGTACAAATTTTCTACAGGTAGGTAAACCACAAGTACACAAGTGGGTTACTCATTACATAGCTCTAAGAGCAGGCTTTTCTTCTCAGGCCTTTTAGAACACGGCAGGGAAGAGAGAAAAGGATGGAAGAAGGGATAGAGAAAGAGAGGGAAAGAAGAGAGAGGGTGGAAAGAAAACAAGCGAGAGAAGAGAGGGAGAAGGAAGGAAATACCCACCATTATTCTATGTCACTTTCTGACTCTGCCTTTGCCCTCCGGCCCAGTGTAGGCCCGGAGACTCTCTCCCGTCCTCTCTGAGCAAAGAGGGCCGTTGGACCCATACTCCGCCTCACTCCACCTCTCCCCTGGGTGGTCTCAACCACCCTCTATCTTCACTGCCTAAGCTGCTCACCTTTCTCAAGTCTCTCTTAACTAATGGCCCCTAATCAACTCCCAAGCTCCCGTGCAGATGACCTGGGGGGCTCTCCGGATGCCATCAAATGATGTCCCTGGCCACCAAAATACCCCTACTCAGGTGCGATCACAGTGGGAACCCCCATTTACACGTCTCTCTCCAGGCCGGGCCATGCTCCAGCTGCCACTCATTTCTGCTGACCCAAACCCTCGCGATAGGGGCCGTTATTATCTTCTTATATAAGGGAAGCCAGACACTGAGCGGCAGCGGCTCCCAGGTCCCTACTCGTCTCCTTACCAGACTGCCAGTCACGCTGAGGGCTCAGACAGGCAGTTGGACCTGTGTGATCCAAGGCAGGTCACTTCACCTCTCTGAGCCCTACTCTCCCCACCTACATAATGAAGCTGCTTCCATGGACAGGCCACCAGAGAGAATGACGTAGTACCCAGTGACCGTTGAGTGCCCTCACTGTTTTTCTTTGCCCTTTTGGCCCCTGCCAGCCCCTCCACGTGCCCCAGGGACCCACCCTTCCAGGACCTCAGCCTCTTGCTGCTCCTCAATTATGGCCTTAGCATGTCTTAAGCATACTTTAACGTTCATGGAGCAGAAATTTATGGATAAGGTTCATTTGCGTTTGTTCTCCTGTATTTTTCACTTCTCCTCTCCTCCACCATCTCAAATTGGTTTTGTGCTGTCCTTCCTGATTTGATCAAGATTTTCTTGGAGAAAAATTTTTAAACTCTTGAAGAGCTAAGGCCAGAGAGAGACAGGTGAGCTTCCGGGGAGGCTTCCAAAGGGAGGTATGAATGAGTGCCCTCCCATCCTGTACCCTGGAGACAGAGTGTGTCAGCAGTTACCAGGAGAGGCTGGAACCTGGCACAGTGGCCCCCCACATCACCAAGGATCCCTGTGTCCCAAGCATGGCACCAGAATCACAGAGCTGCTGCCCTGAGGGAGCTTGGAAGACAAGGCCAGCAGATGCATTGGAGGTGACCAGTGAGACCAATGCGTGACCAAAAGGACCTCCAGTTCTTTGATGCCAGGGCCAGATTAAGATGAGGAGACTCTCTAATTGCAAACCTTATGATGTCCCACTCCCATATGTAATTCAAAATAGAAATCATACTAACGCAAAAATACATGCGAAGAAAGCCAAGAAAGTTCAAATTTGCTTCTGATTTTTTTTCCCAGCTCTACTTAAGTGTGATATCCATAAATATACTCATTCCAAATATAGTTTGCTGAGTTTTGTCAGTTGTATACAGGTGTATCACCTCCAACACCACAGTTGAGATGCAGAACATTTCCAACAACCGGAAAGTTCCCTCATGCCCCTCTGCAACTGATCCCCTGCCCAGACCCTGGTCCCCGGCAATAACTAACCATCTTTCTTTCCCTAGTCTTGCCTTCTACAGAATTCCATATAAATGGAATCGTACTGTATGTAGCCTGCTATGTCTAGCATCTTTGACTTAACAAAATTATCTTGAAATTTATTCATCTTAGTTTTTAATTATTTTTTATTGCTGAGTATTATTTCAAAGTATGAATTTACCACTCTCTGTGTTTCTATCCATTGGTCGATGAACACTGCCTTTATGTACCCTTTTGCATTCCCACCATGCAACACTTTGTCAGTTTTTTTTAATTTTAGCCATTCTACCAAATAGGTAAGGATCTCATTGCAGTTTTAATTACATTTAATTACATGCATCTCTCCATGTGTTTCCTAATCATTCATAAATCCTCCTTTGTGAAATATCTGCTCAAATCTTTTGCCCATTTTAAACTGTTATTTCTTTTCTTATTGTCACTTGTGATATTATTAAATTTTTCATATATTCCAGATACAAGCCCTTTTTCAGATACGTGTTTTGTCTGTATTTTCTCTCAGTTCACTTGCCTTTTCATTTTCTTAAATGTGCCTTTTGGTGAGCAAAAGTTTTCAAAACTGACGAAGTCCATTTTATTATTATTATTTCTTTACTGATTCAT
This sequence comes from Eonycteris spelaea, assembly GCA_003508835.1. Taxonomy (NCBI): domain Eukaryota; kingdom Metazoa; phylum Chordata; class Mammalia; order Chiroptera; family Pteropodidae; genus Eonycteris; species Eonycteris spelaea. The sequence continues at coordinate 6,783,166 of PUFA01000023.1, forward strand.
GTTTTTTTGTGTGTTCTGATAAAGAAATCTGGGCCTAACCCAATGCCACAAAGCATTTCTTATGGAAGCATCATCGTTTTAACACTGAGGTGACATGTAGGTCTTTGATCTATCTTGAGTGAATTTGGGTGTATGGGTGTATAAACATGGAGGCTCATTTTTCTTTTTCACATAGCTATCCAGTTGTTCTGGCACTATTTTAGATTATTATTTTATCCCATGTTGTACAACTGAAGCACGCCAACCACATCGGGATATAGTCCCCATAGGTATGGTTTGGTTCTCAAGACATTAATAACAGACAGGGTTCCAAGGCTTTTGTAGAAAATGAAGTCAGAAAAGGATAATTGAGTTCATCTTCTTCCCCCGGAAAATCTTTGAGAAGTTACTGTCTTACCACCTGTATCCCGCCGTGAGATAACAGTGGCAAAAAGAACAGCCACCACCTCGGTCCATTGATAAACTCGAGGTTACATCACCAAAAAAACCTCAAAGGGCCTGTTTTATCTTATTCACTAAGAACCTGGCTGGATAAGCAGAGAAATGCAAACTTTAACAGCCCTTGTCACGGTGGACAGTAAATACTCGTTTCACGTCTCTATTTTCTGTGGTCTCTGAGCTCTGTGAGGGGACAGCTGGGACTGTGTCTGCAACCCGCCTAACACGACAGTGTTAATACAAGGCGGTCTAGACAGACATATCAAATGAATGATATAATTGTTCATTGCATTTGGCAAATGTAATGAAATAATCTAGCAGCTGGGAAAAGATGATAAAATATGGATGATATTTTATATCGTTACTCTGAAGGGTGCGAGGAAGAGGGAACCTTTACATGCTGGTCGTGGAAGGGAGTCTGGATTTTTTTTAACATTTCCAGAAAGTCATCCAGCAATAACTTGACTAAAATCACTCAGATTTTGTTGAGCGAGCTGAAGCATTCATGTACTTAGCTGTGCTAAAATCACCTAAGTGTCTAACAATTAAGGGGTAAACAAATCATAAAACCTCCCTGTGATGGAATACTCTACATCCAGTGAAAAGGAAAATGACTAAATCAATTAAAGATGTGACAACACAGTGTGTATTTATGTTCTTGCTTTTTATAAATAAATATCATTACATTTACATATAAAGACATTTTATACGACAAAGTATTAAGAATTGGTATTTCTGGGTATTGAGGATTTTTAAAATTGATTTACTAAGTATTTTTTAAAGAGCACGTACTACTTTAAAAAAGGAAAAATATATAGCTATTTTCATTTCTGGAGGAAAAATACTCTGTCTAATAAAAGGAGAATATATTTCTTAAATCGTTAAAATAAAATTCAAGCCCCTACCTCCTCCATGAAGCTTTTTCTAATTATTTCAGCCTACAGAATTAGCTTCCTGCTTATAAGAATTAAGCCCCTCCTCTATAATTCAGGACTTCTACATTGCGTATACAGTCATAGCCATTTGGTGAGCTGTGCCCCATCTCCCTGGCCACACGGCACAAGCTCATGATGGTTGACTGTTGGGGCCTGTTGCCACAGACTCGATGCAAAAGCACACAGCAGACAACCTATAAGCGCTCGCCAGTTTATTTCCTGATACATTAGAATGGGCTCCTGCTGTGTACCTACTGCTTGCCAGACTCTGCTAGGCACGTTACATACACCACCACTAATCCTCATCGATCATACAAGGATAGCACAAGAATCCCCTTACACAGACGACAAAACGGAGCCTCAGAAAGATTAAGGGACTTGCTCCCATTTGAACAGCTGTTAAGTGCCGGTGGGAGGTGAGATTTGAAGCAAGGTTACGGGCCACCGAGACCCATGCTTCAGAGTATCAGCCATGTCTATCTGTGTACAGACATCTAACAGCACCTCCTCTAGACTTTTCACCAAGATCACGCCGTATTGAGATCAAGCCTAAAGGAGCTTGGGGGCAGAGGTCATCTACGCACAGCGGAGCTGGGGGTGGGCAATGAGGAGCTGAAGAAGAGCTCTTTCATCAGTCACCTGGGTTCTTCCAACTTTGCACTCAGACATGCTCACTTTCAGAGCCTTTCCTTCCTACAGGTCAAATCCCGGTGACTTTTAAACCAGAATTTTAGCATTCTCTCTGCCCTCATCTCCTCTCTCTCTGCAAATAGTTGTTTAGATGGGAGGATAAGACGAGTCTGTGTAAATGATTGGCAGGATGTTGCCTTTGTCTTTTTTTTTTTTTTTTTTTGCTCTGGAGTGTAGTGAAAAACCATGCCTCTGAGAGCTGTTTATGACTCTCTCTCTCTGGAGATGAAAGGGCTCTGCTGTAAACCTATTGACCTAAAAGTATTATGGCAAGGCAGGGTATGAAAAAGAGGAATTATCTAAGTATTCAGTGTTAGAGATGTTTTGCCTGCAAACAATCCTGTGAGTTATGTGGGCAGCGTGAGAAATATTTGTTAAATATTCGTACCTAAAATGTGAAACTCCTGTGTGTCAAAGGAAACTGAACAAAGAAAGTTAAACGGCAAAGAAAATGTGGTGAAAATATTCATGGGGGAAAGAAAAGGAAAGATGAAGGGTTAAGCTTCTTTGCTATATCTAAAGAGCTCATATGAACAACTAAGTTAATGCTATCGAGACCCTAATGGACACACGAACAAAAATCGTGGATGGGATTGTTCAAACGTACAAAAAGGAAACATGAGTCAACAGTAGTTAAAGAGAAATAAACCGAAACAAGAAGACACCACTGTAGTCTATCAAATTAAAGGATGGATACATATCCTTGAGGCTGGGAAGGGGGAAATGAGAAAGATACAGCCCTCCATTGTTGTTAGAAGCACCTGGAACAGACCCTGTGAAAGTTCCCATGTCCTTTATCCCGGCACTGGGGCACAGGCAACCATCGTGGTTACTGGAAGAGTGGGCTTCTGAGTCACGCAGACCTAACTCTGCCTTTGGCGAGTCACCTAACATCTTTCAGTTTCAGTTTCCTTGCTTGTAAAACGCGAATGATAATACATACTTTCAGAATTGGTATGAGATTATACAAACCTAAGTCTCACCAATCAGAGGCGCCCACAGCAGTACGTGGGGTCCGCAGCTGCTGATGCAAAGTAGAGCTAGCACAACATCCGATTTAGTGGCGGCAGCTGGACAATCCAGTGTCCAAAGCAGTGGTGGCCTCCCTGGATGCGTTGGGTGCCGTGATTCTGACTACAGTTGGCCTCCCTTCTTCCTGCTGATTTTTTAGCTGTTTATCAGCCTTCCTAGAATTTCTCTGAGTCACCCATTCTCCTTTCAATAAATTCCTTTTCTGCCTAAGTCATAGTTGGTTTCTGTTGGTTGCCCCTAAGTACTCTGAATATACACGTTAGGAGGTATGAATGGAGAAACAGAACCTATAGCTGGGCTATCAATATCTCTAAAAGAGTTTGGCCCATTTCCTCCCTTTCTATGCCCCCTTCCTGCCAGGCAACCGGCTAACCTGGAACTTTGTTTTTACGTTGTTACCCAGCACATCCAAATGTGGTGGGAGTCGAGCTAGGAGGTGGATTAGGAACCAGGAGGCCTAGGCGCGAATCTCAGCACACCTCTGTGTGACTGTTATGAACTAAACTGTGTTCCCCCAAAATTCATATGTTGAAGCTCAACCCCCAAGGAGACTGTATGTGGAGGTAAGGCCTTTAAGGAGATAAAGGTTAAAAGAGATCATAAGAGAGGGGCCCTAATCCAATAGGACTGATATCCTCTTAAGAAGAAGAGAGAGCGGAGCTGGCTCTCTCTGCAGACACACAGAGGAAAAGCCATGTGAGGACACAGCGGGAAGGAGGCCATCTATAAGCCAAGGAGAGAGTCTCCCCAGAAATCAACCTTGCCAGCATCTCAATCTTGGACTTTTCAGTCTCCAGAACTGTGAAAAAATAAATGTCTGTTGTTTAAGCCACTCAGACTGTGACATTTTGTTATTGCAGCCTGAGCATACTAATAATATGTAACTTTGGGGACATCGCTTTGTCGAAAATGCTCGTCACGTTTAGAGCCACCCGGCTTCTTTTAGCATTCCTCATTAGGAGTAGCTCGCACTCGAGGTAGAAACCAGAAGGCGCTCTCCCAGCATCCCTTGCAGGTAGGGGGCAGCACGCGATCTAGGTTCTGCCAGCCGGATGCGTGTGCCGTGGGGCAGGGTGATGGCAGAGGGGTCTGGCTCTGGGGAGCAGCCGTGAGAAGTTTACAGGATGCAGTCCCAGGTTCGTCCATGTGAACCTTGGAGTCTGTGCCACGTGGTAGTGTGTTCGTTTCCTGTGGCTGCCAGGGCCGAGGACCACACACTTCGTGGCTTAAAGCGATAGAAATGTATTCTTTCACAGTTCTGACAGTCCTAGTGTCCAAAATCGAGATGTTCGCAGGGCGGCGCTCCTTCGGAACAACCTAGAGGAGAATCTTTCTTTTCCACTTCCGCCTTCTGTTGGTTCCGGATGTTCCCCGGCTTGCGGCAGCATCGCTAGAATCTCTGCCTCCGTCTTCCCCTGGCCTTCTCTGTGTCTGTGTCTTCTCCTTTTCCATGTCTTGTAAGGACACTTGCTTCTTTCATTAGGGCCCACACAGATAATCCAGAATGACTGCATTTCAAGATTCTTAACTTAATTACAACTGTCAAGACTTTTTTTTGCACGTAAGGTCACATTCACTGTTTCACTGGATTCAGAGGATGTGGACATATCTTTTTGGAGACCGCCAGGCAATCTACTACAGATAGTCGTAGTGGTGTCTTTACTGGGGAAGTCTCTGAGAGTCTCGTGTCCTATAGAATAAGCACATGCCTGCTTCTCTGGCCTCTTGGAATTTCTGTGAGCTACCTAACAACCTTTAAAATATTCATGAACATGACTGATACATTTTGACATTCCAAATCTCACTTTTCCAAGTGGAAAATGAAAGGATTGATGCATGATTCTAAGTGAAAGAAGCCAATCTGAAAGGCTACACACTATGATTCCAACTATGTGACATTCTGAAAAAGGCAAAACTGTGGAGACAGGAAAAGATCAGTGGTTGCTAGGGGTTGAGGGTTGGGGAAGGGGGTGAATCGGCAGCGCACAAAGGATTTTTAGGGCCGTGAAGAAACTCTGTACGATACCATAACAATGGATACCTGTCATCATACATTTGTCCAAACCTATAGAATATACAAAGCCAAGAGCAAACCCTAATGTAAACTCAGCTTTGGGTGATTACGATGTGTCCATGTAGCTTCATTGATTGTAATGAACATACCATTCTGGTGGGGGATATCGATAGTGAGGGAGGCGTGTAGGGGGAGGGAGCAGGGACATATGGAAAATCTCTGTACTTTGCCCTCGATTTTGCTGTGAACCCTAAACTGCTCCAAAAAAATAATAAAGTTTACTTTAGCACAGACATCTTTAAATTAAAGAAGAAATTACAATAAAAAAAGCAAAGATTGGACGAAGTAACCTTCAAGATCCCTTCCTGTTCTGACCCTGAATCTAGAATCGTCAGCTGAGCTTGGTTCATGGAGATGTAGCAGATCAATGCCATCACTATGAGGAACTCAGATGAAGATCCTTCTGAAAATGACCTCCACCAGTGGGGCAGTGTCTTGCCCCTCAAAGTGATGTTTCTCAAAAGAGAGCAGGTGGAATGATGGGTATTGGTAAACAACAATAACCTTGGAACACAAACCTCATCCTGTTGAGTCACATTTTTAATATTCAGGATGTTAAATAATCTTGTTATGATAATGATCAACCTAGGGCTCGGAAAATGAAATTAAGAATGCTGATCAGCAAGGGAGAGCCGCAAAGCCTAATTGCGCACAGCAGGGTGTAGGTTTTCAGAGCGGAGGAACTGGGAGGGATTGTAGTGCTCCAGGTGGCACACTTTACAGAGTGCAGTGCTCAGGAGTTAGAGGTGGGAGTTCTGATCCCAGCTGGCCTTGCAGCTTAAAGCAAGTCACTCCTCTTCCCTGGGTCTAAATAGCCACTAGAGAGAACGCCTGAGAAAAAAAGATGATACACGGACACACACACGTGTTAATTAGGGTCCGTTCTATAAAAGAACTCGAGTAGTAACTCTCAGCTGTAACATTCCATGGGGTCGGTGGGAGGTTGGGAGGGGAACTACTCAGATTTTCTCCCTGTTTTTAATTGTTAGGTCAATGTCATTTGGACATGGCTCCTCTTGAGTAGTACTAGATTATGCTCAATAGTGTTGAACTTCAACAAAATCAGTCATCAAATAATACCATTCAGGTGGCTCCTGACGAAGCAACTATATTAAGTCAGGAACGTTTGGATTCAGAAATTTAACTCCAGCTGGCATGAGCAAAATGGGACTTTTACTGGCTCCTATAATTGAGATCTTCAAGGGGCAAGACTGGCTTTAGGCATAACTGGACTCCAGGTGTCCAGCTGTGCTTAAGGACCATGTCTCTTTCCAGCCCTCTGCTCTGTTGTGCTTTGTGTTGTCTTCATTCTCAGGTGGCTGCCACCTGCTACAGATTCTTTAGCTCCTCATCCACTGTGGAAATCACAATGCCTCCTTCTGGAAAACTCCAGCAACAATCTAGTGCTTCATTTTGATGGACCCAACTGTCACTCACTCATGCCCCACCAGTGAGGGACAGAGAATACAGTATTCCCATTGGCCAGGCCTGGATAACATGTTCTATCCTCGAGCCGGAAGTGGGGTCAGTCCCACCCACATCACAAGGACCAGAGTACGGGCAGGATGGTTCCCCAAGAGACAACCATCCCAAGAGGACAAGATGGATTCTGGTCCAAGAAGGGATGCTGGATGTATCAGTGTCCTACTGCTTCTGTAATAAATTCCCACAAACTTAGTGGCTTAAAACAACACAAATGTATCACCTTAATTAAAGTTTTGGAGTTAAAAAGTCCAAAATCAGCCTCAGCAAACTAAAACCAAGGTGTCAGCAGGGCTAGGTCACTGCTGGAGGTACTGGGAAGAATCTGCTCTCTTGCCTGTTGCTGGAGGCCACCTGCATTCCTTCGCCTGTGGTCCTGCTCTTCAAAGCCACAGGCAGCATCTTCCAATCTCTCTCTAGCTCTCACCCTCCTGGCTCCCCTTTCTAAGGAGCCTGGTGACTACCTCAGGTCCACCCAGATACTCAGAATAATCTCCCCATCTGAAAACCTTTAACTTAGCCACGTCTGTAAAGTTCCTTTTGCCGTGTAAGGTAACATATTTAGAGGTTCTATAGATTGGGATGTGGACACCTTTCTGGAGCCATTGTTCAGCCCACCATGCTGGATGGGAACAGATGAGCAGATGATTTTTACCACAACTGCACCTGTCCACAGAGGGCAAGGGTCAGGGGGAGATCTATTGCCAGTGCCGATGTCATGGAAGAAGTTTATGGGACAGAAATTTTGAAGACAGACGTTGAGGCCTAAGCTCTACCATTTACTAGGCATCTTTTAGTCTCAGTTTGTGTATCTGTACAATGGATATCTGCTTACCTCGGTCACTGAGTTGTTTTGTGCATCTGGCCATACCATGCAAAGGCCACTAGGCTCTCCCCATGGAAGGAAAGGTCTCATCAGAGCACACAGATCATTATGCATCAGCTTTGAATCTTGAGTAGCACTGGAAGCCAGGACGTGCCAAGAGAGAAAAGAACTTTCTATATTTTCTTTAGCCCCCACGAATACAGTAAAAACAGCCAGGCCTGGCTGCCCAGATGCCAGTTTACTCTGAACGTGATGCTGTAGCTTGAAGACATGGGATGCCACCTAATCCCACCTCAGTGGACTATGGGAAGCAGAAGCAAAAGGGAGGCCAAGGGAGCAGTTCACATGCCAGGGTCTTGTTCTGCCTTCCCACTTCTCTGGAAAGAAGTCCGCGCAGGGCCACATCTAATACAGGGTGGTAGCACTGGTGGAAATACGTGTCTGGCTGTCCAGATGGCCTGTCACAATGCTCCTCTCTTCCCTGGGCCTGCTTGGGATATACATGGCCTCAGAAAGCGAATGGCCTCCAGCAGAACCTGGAACCTATTGTGATTCAGTGGCCACTGATGCAGGAATGAAGAAGACACATGGATCCGAGGCCCCTTGCAGAAAAGTGTGAACATAGCTGGCCTGAGACGATTCGCAAGGGTAGTCCTTGCCTGGCTCCCGGGAACTTGGATTCAGGAAGGAGTCTCACCATGCTCAGAACTGACAAGAGGGACTTACGGTGCCGAAATTCTTTGTACAAACAATATAGCTCACACTGAACGCCTGCCTTCATTCCGGAGGCCTGGAATTTGGGTACAGGCTAGGCAAAGAGTGCCTACATGACTGACCCTCAACAAAATCCCTGGACTCCAGGGCTCAGTGGAGCCTCCCCGCTAAACACTATTTCACATGTGTTGTGACAGGTCGTTACTAAACTAATTAAGGGCTTTCTGTGTGACTCCACTGGGAGGAGACTCTTGACGCTTGCACCTCGTTATCCACAGTCTTCGTCCCCATGTCCATATCCCCTTTGCTGATTTTGCTTTCTGCCCACTAACGGCGTTACATCACAGCCAGGAATATAACTATATGCTGTGTCCTGTGAATCCTCCTCACGAATCGTCAAGGTTGGAGGTATCTGGGGGACCCTGACCCTTTTCTTCTGCCTCCAAGATGTCTCCTGAGCCCTCCTCCAGGTACCCAGCTGACAGCTCACAGAGGAGCAGGTGTGGGGTGGAATCTGAAAGAATGAACATTTAACTTTGCGAGGTCCGTCAATTCAAGAGGTGGTATACATGATTTATTGGACTAACTTTCGATTTCTCCCCTTCCTACCTACCACTCATTACATTTCCTTTGTACACTTAAGTATGCTCAAGTCCCATGTTATCATTATTATTGGAAGCTGCCCCCCTTTCTCACCATTCTCATTTGTCACCTCTCTCCCCGCCCCGCCCCACCCCACTCAGCAGATGACTCAGCAATTACTTGACAATCCAGCTCCCCACTCCCTCACTAGCCCAGTTTCTGCAACTCCCCAACACCAACTTCATGCTCTGGTCAGACTCCTCTCCACGCTGGCCCTATCTCCTCCAAATCTATATATATAATGTGTGTGTGTGTGTGTGTGTGTATGTATGTGTATGTGTGTGTATATATATATATATATGTATGTATATATATATCTGTGCTAAGCATATGGTCTTAGTCAGATCAGGCTGCTATAACAAAAATACCATAATAAATGGGGTAGGGAGCATAAACGGCAGACATTTCTCTCTCATGGTTCTGAGGGCTGACTACAAGATCATGAGAGCCCCCATCTTGGCTGTAGACAGTCACCTTCTCACTACATCCTTACATGGGAGAGGGCAGGAAGAAGGGGAAGCAAGCTCTCTCCTGTTTCTTCTTATGAGGGCACTAATATCTTTACAAGGGTCCCACCCTTGTGACCTCCTTACCTCTCAAAGACCCCATCCTCAAGTACCATCACACTGGGGATTAGGGTTTCAACATATGAACTTTGGGGGGACACAATTGTTCAGTCCATAGCACATATACTACACACCTCATTAGATTTAGAAATGTTTCGTTAAGCTTTCTTTCTTTTTATTCATTGTTATTAATAAAACCCCATAATCCTCATAAAGAAATTATTTTTATATATAGATTAACAAAAAAGTTTTGGCTTGACCATGGAGACTAAAGTTTGTGTTGGTTGATTTGTATCTAGGTGAGTTAAAAGCAAATACCTTCAGTATTAAAAGGAAATTTAAATAGGAAAAAATTCCCAGAAATTCAGGGCCAGTCTATAAATTGGCGTCTGGGAATCATTAGCCCGGTAGAACTCAGAAGTCCCTGCCAGCTCTGATGTGCTGTGATCTTTCCTACAAAATTCACTCAAGACAGGTGTCTGGATCAGAAAGTTCTTTTCCAATGCTGTAATTTCGTGTTTCTCAGATTGTATGAATCTCTTTTTAATACTCTCATTTTCACTTTTTCTTAAAGGTTTTAAGTTCTTTTATATTTCAGGAAAGAAAATGCAAAACCGAAATCCTTCCAGAAAAACCAAAATACCAAAATTCGAACAAATTTTGCAGTTAGAAAGAAGAAAAAGTGACAGAAAGAAACTTGGCCTTCCTGAAAGAATTCACCCAAGGATTTATTGAAATAGCAAGTTTGTCCAGTGTATGTATAACAGAATTTGATTTACCAAAATGCAGTTTTTGTCCAAGAATCTATGGTATTAAGTGAGGCTAACATATAAGGGCAAAGGCAATGTCACTAACCCCTTGGAAGACTGAGTGGGGCTGGTCACTCTCCACCTGGCTTTGGAGAAGTCGCAACCCCAGTGTGACAGCTTCCAAGTTTATCAGCTCCCCCTCCACCCAACCCCAGAGCTTCGAATATGCAGCTGCCTGCTTGTCTATAGTTCCTCTTGGATCTATAATGGGCATCTCAGTTTGTATATAACCAAAAGAAAACTCTTGATTTGCACTGAAATTTTATGTTTGTTTTTTTCCCCTAGTCTTTACCAGTTCATTCAAAGACAATATCTACCCAATTACTCAAAAACTTAGGAGTCACCTATAATCTTTATTGTGGAAACCAGTAGTAAAGGCTGCTTTTGTTCAGTTGAGGGGTGACAAAGACCCAAAATAACTGGCTTAAGCAAAAGGAAAACGTATTTTATTTATTTCTTCCTCCTGTCGAGAAGAGAGATAGGCAGTCTAAGACTTGCCGACAAGGCTCTACTCATCTTTAGGGATGCAGGCTCCTTCCACATCATTGCTCCATCATCCCTGGGTGTGGTCCACCTTTTCATGATACAACATAGCAGCCAGAGCACCAGCCATTGCATCAGGGATCCAAGCAGCAGGATGGAAGGAGGTAAGGAAAAGATGAGGCAAAGAGCACACACTATCTTTTAAAGAAGATAATTTTGCTAACACCTCATAGGCAGAGCTTAGTCACAAAACTGTTCCTAACTACAAGAGAGGCTGGAAGATGTAGTCTTTAAGGTGAACACGTGTCCAGCCAAAAATGGGGTTTCATCACTATAGAAGGATAGACCAGAAGTTGGGTATGAGGGTGGTCAGCAGTTCCTGCCATACATAGCTAGTAAAGCCCTAGGCGATCAGGTCCCTGCCTGCGTTTGGACCTCATCTCCTGGACATTGCTTCACATCATGAGGCCACACTGCTCTTTGAATTCTTAAGCTTGTTCTTGCTTTAGAACTTTGGGCTTGCTGCTTCCTCCCCCGGGGGGTGCTGGCCCCCAGATATGTGCATGGCCAACCTCCCATTAGTCCAGTCTCAGGTCAAATGCCAAGTCCTCACTGGGGCCTACCGTGACCACCCTTTCTAAAGCAGTCTCTCCCCACCAGCCGGCCTCAGTCACATAACTCTGTTTTGTTTTCTTCAAAGCACTTGTCACTCTCTGAAACTATCTCCCATTGTTTGTTTTGTGCCTCTCAGTTCAAGAATATGAGCTCCATCTGGGTGAAGATCAACAGTCTTGTTCAGAGTTCGTTCTCCACATCGGTGCAGAGTAGCTGCTCAGTAAATATTTGTTAAATAAATGAATGTATTTGTCGATTCATTTGACCATCAACACATTTGAAATTGAACTTTTTAATTCAATATTGTCCAGGCTTCTGACATAGACAAACTGCTGCTGTCCTTGGCAATTCTTCCGTTGCTGTAAAGACACAGAGGCAAGAATTCATTGTCCCTGAGGCTCCATCAGGAGAGACGGAAGAACAGACTTTGGACTTCAAAAGGAAGCTCTGACTTTACTGCCTGAAGCCAGAAACTGGTCCTAAGTGAAAAGGTGAAGAGAAAGATCAGCCAGGTGTTTATAACTTGTGCTAACCTGCTCTGAAGTTTCTGAACTGGGTCTCGATGGCGGCAGCAACAGCTCCCGGGCTGTGTGGCCTGCACAGTCAAGATCACCATCAGTTCTGCTACTTACTGGCCGTGTTAGTGCAGCCTTAGGCAAATTCCCCAACCCCCTGTGCCTTGGTTTTTCCACCTGTACATTGACAATATTGATGCCCACCTCCCAACCTTCAAGGATGTCAAGATGATTAAATGAGCTAAAAATATGTAAAGCACTTTTTTTAGCTGGATAGATAGTAGACATTCAATCAATGTAGCTACTATTATTGGATGTTGGGCACATCACGTGTACTTTCCTTAAGCCTCCCAAATCACCCTGTAAAGGCAGTGGTCATTCTTTCCTTTTAGAGAGAGGAGCAAACAGAGGCTTGGAGAAGGCAAGTTCTTCACCAGAGAACTCCACTGCTCTTCACATCTCGCCCCTCCTGGGATGTGCTTGGACCCATTGCAAACTACCTGGAATAAGTTCTGGTTTCTGGGGCCTGGACTGATGTCCTTGGAATGCTGATGACTTGGCACACATGCATTTACGTGGCTGTCACACTGGCTTATTTGGCCACCTGTACCATCTGTTCCAAATGGGATCATAATATTTCCCGAAACCAAACAATAAAAAGTAGAGCTACCTAAGCATTACTTGCAATAGCCCATATCAGGAAAAAAAAAAAATCTGCTATCAGCAGAATGGATAAATGAAATTGGTGCAATCACTCAGTGAAACACTCTACAGCAAAGAAAATGAGCCAAACGCTGCCCCCTGCAACCCCGTGGATGAATCTTGCAGGCACATGTCAAGGGAAAGAAGCCAGACACAAAAAACTGCCCACTGTGTGGTTCAACTCACAGAAAGTTTATAAACAAGGCAAAACTAACCCTTGGGTTAGAGGACAGGATGGCAGTTCCTTTGGGAAGGAAGGGGGCTGTGGTTGAGCAAGCTCACAGCGGGGTTTGGAGGAGCTGGCAAAGCTCTGTTTCTCCACCTGGAGGCTGGTTACACAGGTGCGCTCACCTGTGCTAACCCATCGAGGAGCACTCTTACGGTCTGTGCATTTTCTTACATATTTTTATTTAAATTTTTTTGTTGTTTTTTATTAAGTTGATTGGGGTAACATTGGTTAATACAATTATGTAATTTTAAGGTGTACATTATCATTTGACACCTGTATATTCTATTGTATGTTTACCACCCAAAGTCTGGTTTCCTTCAGCTACCATATATTTGATCCCCTTTACCCACTTCATCCTCCCCCAAACTCTATATTTGACCCTCCTTACCCTGTCTACCTCCTCCCTCCCCCCAATCCCATCCCACTAGTAACCACTAGTCTATAGTCCTCTGGTAACCACTACAAGCCTATAGTCCATGTCCATGAGTCTCTCTGTAAAACTTCTCTTTTAAGCAGGGTTATCTGTACTAGTTTCAAATGTTACTTTCAGGATCAGTATTCTAGAAGATGTCTGTGATCATCCAAGTCGAAATTAAATAAACTAATGCCCCCAAAAGCACTTAGCGCAATGTCTGGACCAGAGAACTATGCCCAACAAATGCTAGCAAAGTGTTGTTGTTACTATTATTGTGTCTTTGACTTGCCAGATGGCAGTGGAGAACTTTTGAATGCCACACCACGACTCATTCCCAGCTCCAGTGCCAGGAGCTCGCTTCAAGGGGGCCGGGGGTGGTACTAAACGAGGTGAGATCCCCGCAGCATTGCCAAGCTCCAGCACAGCCCGGATCCCTTCCCAGGTCCATATGTTTTTCTTTGCCCTTTTTCCATGACCCGCACGGGACACCCGTGTGTAATGTGAGGCTTCTGGACGCAGCCTGAGCGCAGGCACATGCGTTTGCAGGAGAAGCAAAGCGGGTGCTGGGTGCTGCTGGTCACCAGTGCCAGCGACCACGGCCGTCGAGTTGATCGTGCCTCACACCAAAGCCTTTCCCTTCCTCCCAGGGCACCTCCACCCCCTCCCCAGCTGGCATCTTCCTCCCACTGCCACCCAACCCCGTGTCCTTCTCGGGGTCTCGTACCCTCAGCCCCACATGCTCACAGTGGTATGTTCGCACAGGAGTTCACACTTACGTGCTCACTCTCACACACTCACAGACATATGTTCACACGGACATGTCACACATAGACACTCACATGCTGACAGTCACACCCTTGTGCACGTGCTCACACACTCACACCAACAAACACACGTGCTCACACACACTCTCGCGCACGGTCACACTCTTCTAACCGACGCGACCTGTTTTGCAGTAATTACGACAGCAAAGAGGCGATGGGGGTGGGGTGCGGCTGAGGCACCGTGGCTGAAAATTCCTTTTTTTAGTCTTAAATGTTCTCTCTGATTTTTTTTACACCTGTAGAGCTCATTTGCTCCTGTCAGCCAGTCAGCAGGGAGTAAGGGAGGTTGGGGGGAGTCATTTAGGAGGGAGACGGTGATGCCATCAAACTACTGTCCTCTGTCCCTGCATTTCAGAGCTCACTAGCTCTCAGCGGCAGCCTTCCCTGGACTGAGTCGTTGGACTCTTCTGGGAATGGACTCAACGGGTGAAGGTGGCTTGATGGTACCCCACCACAGGGGCCGTGATGGTTGAGTTTCATGTTAAGATGGTTAGGCTATAGTCCCCAGTTATTCAACCAAACCTGAATCTACCTGTTGCCGCGAAGGTATTTGGTAAGTGTGATTAACGTTTCTAATTTTAAGGAAGGACGATTTTCCTAGATGATCCGGCTGATCTGATTGTGTCTGCTTTAAGTGGTGCAGAGGCTTTCAGAGCAGACTCGATGCTTTCCCCAGGAAGAAGGAACCCTGCCTGTGACCAGCACTGCAGCGCCCGCCTGCCTTTCCTCACGGTCCGCCCCCCACGGATCTCAGACTTGCCTAGGTGGTCCCCACAGCCGCGTAAGCCAGCTCCCTGTAATGAACTTCACATCTCCCACGCATTCTGTTTTTCTGGTAGCGGCATGACTGATACACGGGCTGAAGGACCTTTAAGAAAATTGCTCTGTCAGTCCTTTATTGCAAATACTAGCATAGCACAGGCATAAATATTTAAATATAACGTGTACTTTGTATCGATCACAAATTCTCACAGGACTGGGCTCTATAGAACCTTCATATGGAAACTCTGGTTCAGTCTTAGTTCTGAACGACCCACCCAGACCTCCTTCTTCTTTCAGACCCAACATCCTTCCTGACATCACGCATCTTCTCATGTTTAGTTCTATATCTGAGACATGCTTTTAATCAGTGACAGCCCCCACTCCCTGCTCTACTTGTTTTGGGGCCTTCCTACCCCATTGCCCTGCTCCCCCAACCCATGTAAAACAATTCCCAAGACGTTATCCATGGACCAAGTAGAAAACAATGACCACTTCTCCTCGAGGAGAAAATGAAGATAATGATACTTTTCCTGTCTACTTCACAGGACTGTCACAAGAATCAAATGTGATAAAAGATTACTTTGAAAACTTAAAGTCATAAAGAGGAAATGATCACCTTATCTTTGTAATTATCTTAATTATTATTATCACTTGACTAAACCCACCAATTATTCTTTTCCTGCCCACACCCTTTTCTAAGAGAATTTGCCTTCATCTTCAAACTGAGGTGCTGATTAAGCCAGTACATCTCTACCAGTAAGTGTAGAGAAGATAGATAATTGAAAAAATTTAGGTTCCTTCAAGAGCTGGCTAGAGTTCTGTACTCAGTATCCTTGAAGAAGTCACCTTACATCAGATAGGATTCTTGGATTGTAAATTTCAGAAAAACCCAACCAAGCATAACGACTTAAAGAAAAATAACATATTGACCCGCTAACTGAAAGTTCACAATTGACAATTACCACTAATGATTCCACAGTACTACAAGCCATAGCCAATGTCATAAACAAAGAAAGAAAGAAAAAAACCAGTGTAAAAATTAGAAAAGAAGAGCTAAAACTCTCATCATTTACCTAGGAAAACCAACAGGATCAACAAACAACTTATTAGGATTTATAAGCAGTGTTGCCAGATACAAGATTACCCCATAAAAATCAATAGCATGTTTCTTCACTGACAATAAATCAGTAGAAAAAATAACCTTCAGACACATATTTTTTCACATGCATCTTACACTTATGGCATTTTAGCTTTGAATAAACACAGAATCAAAAATAAGACACTATTCACAATAGTCACAGTTATTTTTAAATGTCTTGGAAATAATAACGAATATACAAGACCTCTATGGAGAAAACACTAAAACTCTAATAAAAGGTACAGAAGATGATCTGATTAAGTGAAGTGACTTGCTATGTTCTCCATAGGATGATTTAATATTTAATAAAGTCAATTCTCCCCAAATTAACCTATAAATTTGATGCAATTCCAATAACAATTTCATATGGCTTTTTTAGAGAAACTCAGTAAAAGTCTACATAGATTAAAGACCTCAGTATGAAAGATAAAACTATGATTTTAAAAGATATAGAATGTCACTGAAAAGGTTTTTCAACCTTTTTCTATTATCACCTCTTAAAGAGCTTTTTTAGACTTTTTTCTCCCCAATCATAACCCCTTACGCTCTCCCTAGGGAAATATTAATACCACAGCTATACTAAGTTTCTGTTAATTTAAAAGTTACCCTTTTTCACCCCCCCCCCAAAACAATATTCACTCTTTGGGGGGAAATTATGTTTCACCCGTCCCGTCCCCCATCCCATCCACTGAGAATACTACATGCATAAAGGTGGGGTGGAACTTTAAAAAAAAAAATTCAAAAGCTCAAATCATAAGGCAAAAGATTGATGGATTTGATTACTGCATTAGTTTCCTACAGCTGCTGGAACAAATGACCACAGATTTCTCGACTTCAACCAGCACGCCTTTATTATCTCACAGTGCTGTGGTCCAAAGTCCAGTGAGCTCAGCTGGCTGCTTGGCCTTGGTACCTATCAGGCTGCCCTGGACTCTTATCTGGAGGGTCTGGACGAGAATCCACTTCCAGACTCATTTAGGTTGTCAACAGAGTTCGGTTCCACGCAGTTGTGGAACTTGCTGGCTGTCAGCCCAAGGGGCCATCTCAGCCTCTAGAGGCCACTCCCATTCCTTGGTCCTAGGCCTCATTCCTCTGTCTTTCAAGCCAGCAACAGCGAGTCAAGTCTTTCTCATGGTTTGAATCTCCCTGACCTCCCATCTCCTTCATTTCTCCTCCGGCATCTCTCTGATGTCAGCCAGAGAAATATCTCTGCTCTTACCCAGATAATCCAGGATAAGGTCCCATTTTAAAGTCCATGCTGTGGTCTAAATGTTTGTGTCCTCCCAAAATTCATATGTTAAAACTAACCCCCCCACCCCCAATGTGATGGTATTAGGAGATGGGGCCATTGAGAGGTGATTAGGTCATGAGAGCACATCCCTCATGAATGGAATTAGTGACATTAGAAAAGGCCTATGGGGCTCCCTTGCCCCCTGTCTTGTGAGGCTGCAGTTAGAAGGTACCAGCTATAAACTAGAAAGTGGGTATCATCAGACATGCAATCTGCCGGCATCTTGATCTTCAACTGCCCAACCTCCAGAACTGTGAGATAAGTTTATAAGCCACCCAGTGTCTGGCATCTTGTTATAACAGCCAGAATGGGTGAACACAGTCCATACCTTAATTACACCTGCAGAGTCCCTTCACTGCAATACCTCAGTTAATCGGAGGATAGGAATCTTGGGGAGACATATTTAGCTTTCTGCTTACCACAGTTGCATTAAAATAAGCATTTCTGATCCACAGAGGGACACTGTGAATCTTGGGGAGACATATTTAGCTTTCTGCTTACCACAGTTGCATTAAAATAAGCATTTCTGATCCACAGAGGGACACTGTGAATAATTTCTAAAACCAATTATTTCTAACATATTTTCAAAACGTATGGTAATGTTTATAAAGAACCCTTATGAACCAACAAGAAATGGGTAAGGAGTATGAACAAGCAGTTTACAGAAGTGGTAACTCAAAATACTTATACGTATATAAAGATATGCTAGAAATCATTAGTAACTAGAGAAATGCCAGTTATAAAACCATTAGATATTACCTTATTTTTATTTGACTGGAAAAAACATTAGAAAGCTAGAAAATGCTAAGAGCTGGGAGAGAAGGAGAGATATGAGATCTCCAAGACACCGCAGTTGGACGTGTAGACTGAGACGTCCTTCACACAGAGAAATCGGGCATTACTTAGTCAGATTCAGTGGCCCTCCATACCCAGCAATCCTATTGCTAGCGTTATGACCAAGGAAATTCTTACGCCGCTTCACCGGGGCACCCCACGGCATGTTCATGGCAGTGTGTTTTGTGGCAGAGGGATAGATATGCAAAATGTAGTAAATATACAACAGGGAGAAGTATGCAATAATGAGACCACTGGATTCATCTGGTACCCATAGCAGTATGCATGAATCTTAAAAACAGTACTCACTGGAAAAAAAAAAAAAGTAAGAGCGAGACATGCCAAAATGATTTGTGTAAATTAAAAATGCAGCAAAGCATGACACGGTTATGTGTTCAACACATGAGGATGGCTGCCGACAGGAAGAGATGGGGAAAGGGAGTAAGCTGTGGGAGTTTGGGGGAATCCATAAGTAGGAGATTTCACATAAAGTGCCTGATCTGAGGCTTGTGATTAACTCTACCTTTTCCACGGATGTCCAGTTTTTCAAAAGGGTGGTGGGCAAGGTGGGCTTCAGACACAGCTTCATCCAGGCCTCGGGCGATGTCACAGGGAGCCATCTCTCTGCGCTGTGTTAGCTGAGGTTGGCTCCACTCTCACACGGGCTCAGACAGAAGTAAAATTTGATTAAGTAGAGTTTTCAAGGCAAATATGTATTCTGCTTGAGCGAATGTGCTTCTTTATGAAGCCATGCCCTGACTTCCGTGGAAAATATTAATTTATTAGTGGCCTTTCCTGCATTGGCAATTTTAGCCCCACTTAAATGGGGTTCACTGAAGTCTCTGACATGCCATTTTGAACAGCTGTGGCCACTCCGCTCAAGACCCACGGCGTACGTGCCAATCAGCGGATAAAAACATCTGCTTGTGGTTATGATCACCTTCGGACATGGTTGTGCTTTGAGTCACCACTTGAGACACACGTGTTTATTTTTCTGACAAGAGAGAGGAGAGAATGAAAGTTCATTACATAAGGACTCTAGCTTTACCAGGATGAAAGCTTTAATTGAGGCTGTGTGCCCCCGATGAGGTTTTTATTAGCAGTGGTGTTCCGAGGGAGACACTTCGCAGGCGGCTTCAGGTCTCCATGTGAACGAGCTTCCGGTAGGGTCGCACTCCTGGCTCCCTCTCGGACCCCAAAAGTGACCTATCTTCCTGGTGCATTGGGAGAGGACGAGGGCATTTCAGTCCTTGTCCCTCTCTTTCATCTTTCAGTCTGTAGCCTGCCTAGGACATCAATGTCCTTGATGATTGCGTTTGTTTCCCAGGGCTGCCATAAAAAAAAGCACAACGAACGGGGGGTTTTCAACAACAGAAATTCATCCTCTCGCAGTTCAGGAGGCTAGAAGTCTGAAAGTGGCCCCTTCTGGAGGCTGAGGGAGAGCCTGTTCCAAGCCTCTCTCTTAGCTTCCAGTGGTTGCTGGAAATCCGTGGTGTTTCTTGGCTTGTAACTGCGTCCCTTCGATCTCTGTCTGCGTCTTCACAGGGTCGTCGTCTCTCTGTCTCTCTGGGTCCTCTTCTTTTCTTATAAGGACACCAGTCATTGGGGTTGGGGCCCACCCTAATCCAGTACGACTTCATCTTAACCAGTTACATCTGCAAAGACCCTATTAACAAATAAGCTCATAGTCTGAAGGCCCAGGTGGACATGAAGTTTGGGGGATGCCATTCGACCCACTACAGTGGTATAGCCCAGCATTCACCCGGTCTCAGGCAGGTCCTTTCGCCTGATGAAGAGTGAGGACGTAAGCCATTTAGTCGGACCTCCGCCACGCACTCAATATCACCTCATCAATGATGAAGGTCAGAAGGGCGTTCTGCCAAACCCCGGCCCTCCGTAGGCACCAAACACCTTACGCTGTGGTGGAAAGAAGTGGCCAAGAGCAGCAGTTTGCTTTGAGGCTCCTTATGTAAAACCCTGGGTTCCTCCCCAGCCAGCCCTCCGAGAGCAATCATCTTTCTCCAGCTTCCTTGCGTGGCTCTTTTCCATTTAATTCTGCAGCTTCCAAGCCCGGCGTGTGAACAGAATTCCTAACTGAAATCCGCACCCTGCAATCGAGAGGCGTCTCCAAGGAGACTGACAGGTAAATGTGAATATGATAAATCAAGATCTTGATGTTGCATTCGTAATGCCTCTTTCCTCTGAAAGGGCCTCTGTGCGCGCCCACAGCAGCCTTGGCAGGGATGTAATCGAAACTTGGGCTGCACCTGAATGAGAATGTCACCCTGTGTGATTCCAGAACTAGGTGGGACGCAACCCTCCTACCCTGAAAATCCAATTCCTGTTCCCTGCTCAGGAGTTAGCCTGGGGGGGTGGGGGCGGGAATAGACTCTGCGGCCGACGGCGTCTCTGGAATCTTCGTTTCCAAGCAGCTTCATCTCACGACGGCTGGGTCCATACCTCTGGCCGGTACAGCCATTCAAAGGGAAGTGGCCATTCTTTCTTTATTTTTTTATTTTTTTTATTTTTCAATCGGTTGGTCTAACGTTCCAACGTGCAAATGCAGCTGAGGCATTAGTCATTTGTAAAGATGTCACGCCTCAAAGACTTTGTGAAGAAGCCTCGTAAGCTTTAAAGTGATCTGTGGGTGAAAGGTGCAAGGATCCTTTAAACAGCAAATTGTTTCCTACCTTTAAATCCTGACGGCTTGTTGACTTAATCCATTCCCTGGATGATTTTTTGAGCCCTGTTTTGTTATCTCTCGCTGCCTAACCAATCACCCCAAACTTAGCGGCTTATGCCACAATAATCACTTCATTTGTTCACAAATCTGCGATCTGAGCAAGGCTCCCATGGGCAGCTTGTCACTGCTCCATTTACTGTCCACTGGGCCAGCTCAACTAGGCTGGAGGATCTGCTTCCAAGATGACTCACTCCCATGGCTGTCAGATGGTGCCAGCTGGCGGTTCCTCTCCACGTGAGCCTCTCCACGGGGCAGCTTGGGCTTCCTCAGAGCATGGCGGCTTGGCTTTGAGAGCCAGTATCCCAAGAGATAGGAAGCAGAAGCTCCCAGTTTCTTAAGGCCTGGACCCCCAAACTAGCACAGCGTCACATCCACTGTGTTCTATTGGTCGTGGCATCTCATAGCCCAGATTCAAAAGAGGACACGTAGATTTCATTTCTCAATGGGAGGATCAGCTATTAGAACTACCGACTATGTGCCAGGCACTGGGGAAACAGAAATAAATAATAGCCAACATTTATTGAGCACTTGCTTTGTACTAGCATACAGAATTCTCTCATTCAAACCTTGAAAAAACTGATGGCTTGATGGACTCCCAAAGATGCCCACATCGTTAATTCCCAGAACCTGTGACTATGTCACGTTACTTGTGACTGTTCTGTTGCGTGGCAAGGGGAATAAAAGCTGCAGATGGAATCAAGGTTGTTCATTGGCTGACCTTGAAATAGGGAGATTACCCAGGTGGGCCCAATGTCGTCACAAGGATCCTTTAAATGGGGCAGAAGAGTCAGTGTCAGAGGAGAGATGACGATGGAAGCAAGGTCAGAGTGATGCAACGTGAGGACTTGTCCTGTCCTTGCTGGCTCGGAAGATGGGAAAAGTGAACCACAGACCAGGGAGTGGGGGTGACCTTTAGAAGCTGGAAAAGGCAAGGGAACCGATCCTTCCGTAGAGCTTCTTCCCAAAAGGAACACAGCCCTGCCGGCGTCCGGATTCTGCCCAGGGCGACCCATATCAACCTTATAACCCACAGAACTGTGACGGGCAAAAAAAAAGAGGTATTGTTTTAAGCAACTACATTTTTGGTAACTCATTCCCGCAGCCATAGGAAACTAACACACATGGTGCTGTTATTACCCCCACTTAACGGATGAGAAGGCTGAGGCTTGTGGGGGTTGCCCAGCTGGACCAGAGTGGCCACAGGAGGACACGGCAGAGCCAGGATTCCTGCACCTTGGCTCTTGGCTACTACGGTCCCTGCCGCAAGAAGCTGCGCCATCCAGTGGGAGAGGCAGGTATAGACGTCAAGAAAAGACAACGCGAAGCAGTGAGAGGATGCGATGACCGAACCTATCCGAGGTCGGTGGGGCAGAAGGGAAAGGGGAATTGTCAGGAGGTCAGGAGAGTTTCACACGGAAGCTTACTTGGGCCTCTTTCTGTGACAACAGGCAAGCATTCCACAGACTGCTACAAAACAGAGGAAGGACTCTAATGGTTTACGTGTGGAAAGTCTAGAGAGACCGACGAGCCAGCGTGGGAATCAGGTATACAAACAGCGTCGCAGCAACCTGCCTTTCTTCATTTCTTGGCCCCCTTCCCTCTCAGGGGGGCAAACTGTCCCCTTGAGATGGCCAAGGGCCGCATCCTACCAGCACCTGCAGAAGAAGCCTGATCTTTCAAACAGCTGCTTAACATCTCCTAAGGTTGAACCAGATGGGGTCACATGCTCATCCCTGAAACCGATCGCCGTGGACAGGAGGTGGAAGGAGCCGATCGGCCATGGCCACCCAAACCCTGGGGGTCTCCCCCACTGCATGTGTTCCAGGAGTTGGGGGGAGGCCATGCTCCAAAGGGAAATCAAGGTTCATCATCAGAAGAAAGAGGAATGACGTTGGGGAGGCAGATTCAAGTGTCCACTACCCTACCTTACCTCGCAACCGCAAATTTACCATGTGAGGATCATGCATGTGACATTTGTTCATTATGTGTGTCAGATATTGCTCTGCCCCTCCAAACCCACATTCCTGGCTAACAGAACCCTGAATTTGATTCTCACTCCCTTGAGTTTAGGGACTGAGGACTCCTCCCCAGGCTCCAGGGGACAGATCATGATTGGTTTAAACCAACGTGGTGATGCCACTGTGCTTTGCAAGACACTGTATTTCCCATCTTCCCTTGTTGCTGGAGGTAGCCATGTGCCCAAGCTCTGGCCAGGAGATACAAGAAGCCTATTTGGGAAGTTCTGGGAAACGTTTCGCTTGCTGATAAAAACGCAGGAAGGAGAGTTTCCTATCACTATATACCTTTCCCAGTTCTTGCCTTAAACATGGTTATGTAAGGAGATGCTTGGAGCCACAGCAGCCATCTTGCAACCACGAAGCAACAAAGCTAAGGCCAAAATGAGCATGATGAAGATGACAGAGGGGAAGGAATACAGCGTCATCGATGAGCCACTCCACCAGTCTGGAACTGCCCATCGCTAGACATCTTGTTACGAGAGATCATTAAATGTCCTTATTGCTCCAGTCATTGTTAGGCATCCTTAACTGCGCAGCCAGTCACATCTTGACATTTTATTATAAAAATGAAATATTACATAACACCTTAGTCCGTTTTCCTTTAAGGATAACAAGAGACTTTATAGAAGCTCTCACCAATACCATTAACACAGATGCTCCCTCTGCCAGAATTTCAGCAGCCGGCCATTAATATAATTTCCAAAGGCAGGTAGGGCATCTGCAGGTAGTGTAGCTAATCGATAAAGCTGCTTTGACAGCGTCGTGTACTATATTATTCGCTGTATAAAGCAAGCAAGTTAATTTCCATTCTCTCTGAAATACACAAAGGAACAGGGTATAATTCAGTTCTTTCTGGGTAGTAAAGAGAAAATCACAAGGGATATTTTTCAAGCTTCCAACAGGGTTTTTTGGAATCATGAAAAGCAAAATATTTTTTTTAAATGACAAAGTTGTGAAAGTCCAACAACATACTAGCAGGATACTCTTGAAGCAATTGTAGAAATATCTTTTGCTAAATGGAAGTGAACAAAATCCTATTCAAAAAAAGACTCATATGCTACAAAATGATTATACATGACCTACCTATCTGGCAATCTGTGGAAATCCATGAGCTTAATAGGAGATGGAGGCGGGTATTTTGTTTGTTCGTTTTGGGCTTAATTCATTAAATAATAATCAGCTATTTGTAAACTATAACAACAATTACAACAATTATTTATTGAGTGTATACTCTATTGTATATATAGCTCTGGCTAGTGCTTATGTATCAACTTATTTAATATTCACACTCACCCTAGGAAGTACATACTGTTATTTTTCTCATTTTGCAGATGAGGAAACAAGCCTGAAGATATTAAATAAACTGATAAAGGTCACACAGCTCTAATGGGGCACTGCTTATGAAATATTCAGGAATTCTGTGAACCAGTTGTTAAACATAAGTAGTTTGAAATTAGTATGGCGCGAATATTACTATCCCAGAAATTAGCAAATGCTACAAATCAGGGCTCCCTTCCCCATTGACCAGCACACTACTGCATAGCTAATAATGGTATAATTATAATGTTAACATTTAACAAAAAAAATGCATGATCCTACCAATGAGAAATGGTAAACCAGATATGTTGTTGATGGATAGGAAAATGGGTGGGATTAGTGAATATTCCAGAAATAATAAACCCCGAGAGAGATCCAGGCAATGTAACAAGGTAATTTTAAGGATACAGAGAATCATCTCTGTGTTTCAGTAATTCTCCAAATAGAAAAGTATAAATTCCAAATAGAAAAGTATAAATCAGTGTCATGGCCCCCAGCTCAGTCATCTGAGTTAGGTAAATATCACAGACTTGAGGACTGGGTAGTGGAGAATACATTTGCAAGACTATAACGATTTTTAAAGATATTTGCAGAAGCCTTCACTTTGGGGTCATTGAAAAGATCACACCCGACCAAGGACAAGAATTAAATCCACTTATGAGCCCGGAAGACAAAGATGATGGCAATATTTTTGCAGTGTTTAAAATTTGAAAATTTGAAAATTTGAAAATGTGTTTGCGATGCAGACAAAATTTATATTTGAACTAATATTCAAAGAAAAATAACTATCCTTGGCTCTCAGCTCATATCATAGATCTTACATCATTCCTTGGTATTTTCTATAGCACACTTTATGCTCGCTCTGACTACCTACCTGGCCTTTGCAATATGCTCTTCCCTCTGCATTTCTTTTGGCTTAACAAACTCCTGTACAGCCATTGAGACTCATACGAAATATCACCTCCCCTTGGCAGCCTTCCCTGACTCCTCCAGGCAGCAGCAGCCACTCCGTTCTCTGAAGTCTTAGAGCCTCCTGGTAGATCTATGTTACTTTGATTTGCCCAGGCACACAGTGATCTCTCCCCCTTGACGGCGAGCCCCGGGGACAGTTGTGTCTAATTCATTTCTGTATTCCCAGCACAATCCCTGCTGTTCCTCCTATCACTCTGCCTTTATGCCCCACCCCCAAACCACTGCCTTCTTCTACTTCTTGAACTTGGCTGCACCATTTTCTACCTTAAAGCTGTTTCATGAGATCCCCATAGAATACTCACACACACACACACCCCTTCATCTGCTAGACACCATTCCTAATGTTTGATTCGGTCTTTAGGCCTCGGGTTAAATATTGCCTCCTCACGAAGGCCTTCCCTGATCTCCCAGGTTAGGTGAGATACTACCCCTCCCCTCATTGTATAGTCTCACGCATATCCTCTATTTTCCTCCTTAACATTTACTACAATTAGAATTACATATTAAATTGTGTGTTTGATATCTGTCTCCCCCACAAGTCTAAGATCTGTGAGAACTTGAATCTGTTCCTTCCTATGCGCCAACACTTAGCACAGTGACTGACACATACTAGGTGGTCGAATTCATGTGCTGAATGAATGAATGAGTAGATAGGTGGACAGATAATCAGTCTTCGATTTATGATTTTGGATGGGTGAAGTGTTTATTGCGGTGGTGTGGACTAGGTCCCCACCCATCTCTCTCCTCTTCCCCTCTCTGATCACTTAATAGATGTGTCAGCATACTATTCAAGTATGATTTTCTTTCATCTGTCTTGTGATGGCTACTTGATTTCATATAAAGGGATTACTGGTAAAAAGAAAGGATTAGTTTGGACTATGATCCATTCCTGATAATATGCTGTATTTTTTCCTCCAAGTAAGAGACTCACAGAGGTTTTTCTTTATCCCTGATGAAGCTCAGGACAGCAAGATTGCAGACAGAAGCCCTCTCTACATCAGCTCTCCCTGTGCCTCCCTCCTTAGGACTCGTTTCTCTCCAGAGGACCTGTTTAGGGGAGCCCCGCTGGCTGTTTGTTAAGTCTGAAATCATCCCAACAAAGCAAGAATCGTCCACGTTAGCTGGGTAGGAAAGCAGCCAAGTCAAACAGACCCTCTCCCTGGGGTCATTTGGCTAAAGCTCTGACCATCTCACATCCCCTGCTGGCTAATTATCTAAACATCCATTAGATAATTAAGCCAATAAATCTCTGCCCACCTTGCTCAGAGGCCTTTGACAATGGGCCTTCCCCCTCCTGTCCCCTAAACCTGCTTTTTGTAAAGTACTGGTGGTGGTATATAGGATTTTAGTTCGATAATTTAACTGTCCTGGTTGCAAACTGACCTAAGCCAATATTGTCATCATAATCTCTTGGGCTCTTTTTGATAGGTATAAGAATTTTCCAGAATGTTTGAGGTGGGCAAGGACTAGCTACTTCTAGGCAACCTCACTCACTACTGGTTATACTAAAAGTGAGCCTCAGACCAAAATTCACCACATTTTACATATATTTATTTATTAACACGCATGCAGTTAACAAATGGTTTATACCACATAATTCAACTTGGTGAAGTTCCCAGCTCTCCAACTTTTTAGCTGATCTGCTCACGCGTTACAAGTTACATTTTCTTGAGGGTTAGACAACCACATTTCAGAGGCAGGATCCCGTTCCCCCGAGTCTGATGTTAGGCAATGAGCTGGTCTCCGGCCGCTGGCTGCACAGAGACGCCATGCCTCGGGGTGTGTGACAAGCCCTGTTGGATGTGCACACCCCGTTCACCTGAGCATGGAGAGGGTCTGAAAACATTTCAGCCAATTTGATAAACCCGAATATCACCTATTTTACAAAGAAAACCCATTTCTAACTTAGGTTAGGTTGTTACCCACAAATTTCACCAGTAAAAACCCACTTTTGCTCTTCTCTGTGCTAATGAATAAGACTCCTGGTGTTTACCAAAGATAAGGAAAACAAATTCTGAGGTGTAGCCCGCAGATCTACCCCTGGAGAGAGGAGTCCTAACTGCCTGAGAGCGTCACGAACACACACATTTATATCACACCATATAGAACTAAGAATCTTAAAGTAATAACAGACGTTATAATACTAAGGTGTTTCTTTTTTTATAACCTGAGGTCCATGCATGGAATTCAGGGGCCCATGGTTTTGGATGGGAAAAAATTACATCTTCATTTTCATTGACCTCGGTATTTGCAAACCCTGTATGTAACTTTGTCATCAACACAAGGCAGATACTTTCCTATCACATTACAGCTGCTAACTACATCTCGAAATATCATTAATACTCATTGCATCTTCTAGATCGTTAGACCCCCTGATCATTAACTATATTATGGTATCACAATAAGTTCTATATTACGGTTTCAAATATTAATATGTCATAAGTGTATTTTGTAATAGTCTGATAATCGTGTTCCAACAAAATTGGTTTCCTTTGTTATCCTATGTATTTTGTTTTATGCATTTATAGACATTAATCTAAGAAGAGGTCCATAGCACAAAAAAGAATTTCTGACATGTCTGAGAAGGCTTTTGACCCGCAGGCCAGGTCTTCGGAACACTGTTTTCCTTCTTAGCGTCTGAACGCAAAATGTGCAGTATGGTGTCTAAGATTCCGGCAACAAGCCACACCTGACATTCTAGTGACTTAAAGTCATTCTGCCAAAACCATACCATCTGTTGTAGGTTGGGTTCCCTGGGAAGCAGACTCAGATGGAGATGTGCATGCAGGAAGTTTACTGGCAAGTACCCTTGGGAACAGGAACCTGTCCTGTAGTGGGAGGGAGGAAGCAGGAGTGGTCAGAGGGAACAGTCACCACAAAGGCCTTAGACCCTTCCGAGGAAAACTCTGCAGCTAGGCAGACTTGCCCCAACTTGGCGGGATTGCTGAGCCTTTGTACCCCCACATCTAACAGTCACTGGACGTAGCTGACCCCAGGGAAGGAGGCACGTCCCTGGGTGTGGCAGGGCTCTGCAGGGACTCAGTGATCAGCCATCAGCTACCAACACAAGCGACTAGGGGAATAAACGCTTCGGTCCTGGAGGGGTTCCAGCCGGCACAGCACACGACATTCACCACACCTACACGACACAGCATCCTACCAGTCACTCACCTACATGTGCTATCTCAAAACCTCACGCAGTTCTGCAGGGTGTGCTTAGCGCCCCCACTCTAGACCTGAGAAAGGAGGAGACGCCCTCCCTGCTACTGCCATCGGTATCTCAGGCTGACCGCTCCCTTAATGTGAGGCCTCAGGTTATGTATCAGCTCTCCAAATTGGAAACAGCGAATCAAAGTGTTCCTCTATTTTCATTCAGGTTTCCCCTCAGAACCTGCCCTTCTCTTTACCTTCCCTGTGTCTGATCAGAGCACCACTCCATTGGGTCCACACCCCTGGTCCCTTACCATCACTCCTGGTGTCTTACCATCACTCACTCACCAAGTCTGTGCTTCCCATCATCCTCCCCGCTCCCAAGAATTGCTCAAGAGCCTCTGGCAGCTACTGGGGCCCCATTCCCAACCCATCTTCCTCCTCTCCCCATCCCCACCAGCTGGATTGATACTCCTCGAGCTGAGCTGTGATCCCACCTGATTGTAGCACCCCACCACCTACCAGTCAGGCACCCATTCCCGTCGGGAGCCCTCTACAGAACGGTCCCAATCTTCCTTACCAAATCACTGTCTCCTATACCTACTCTACTGTTTCCAGCTAAACCGGGTGACTCATTTTATTCCCCACTTTTGCTCACGATCTTCCCTTTGCCAGAAATATGTTTCCTGCTACTTGTCTCACTCCATCTCTCATCCATGCATTCATTCAATTCATTCAGGGACTATTTGCCAAGCGCTTGTCACGTGCATGACACCACCGAGGACAGAGCAATGAGCAAGATGAACTGGGTTCTGCCTTTCAGGCCTTTACCTTCTACTGCAAAAGGAATGGAGGGAGCGAATCCATCAACGTGGTAATTGCAGATTCTGGCAAAACAGGTTGGTGCGGTTCTGCCGGCTTCCTGGCTGTGTGCCCAGGACGGATTACAGATGTGCAAGATACAGAGTCCCTCGAGGTTTTGCGCATCCATTTAGTCCCGTGAGCCCTGAAAGCGTTGCTTTCTGCCTCCACTGTGATGTGAAGGAAGCTTGAAGGGAAATAGTGCTGGGGAAGCGCCATGTGGGACGGGCGGGGGTGTGGATGTCTGAGCAGAGGCTGGGAGAAGCCTTGTGTGTGGGGGGGCGGGTAGGGAGGAAGGGGGAAGGTGCAGGAAAGAGCAATCCAAGTGGAGGGTCCAGTGGGCTGCAGGCCTTGAGACAGGCCGGAACTGAGTGTGCTTAGAGGACACCAGGGAACTTCCGAGGCTGAGCAGAGCCAGGTAGAGGCCTGGTGTGAGGCCTTCCTTACTCAAACTTCCTGAAAGGTCGGCCTGTGGATCAGCAGTGCCCCCTTGCCTGGCCCCACCCCAGGTCTACCAAACGAGAGAGTTTGCATTTTCATAAGATCCCCAGGTGATTCATCTGTACATTAAAGCTGTGTTTCTGGACTAGGTCACGTAGGTCCTCTTAGTCCCTGAAAAGGAATTTGAAATCCTTTCCCCCCCTCTCTTTCGGGTCAATGTTAAGTGCTTGTGCTTCTGGGAAGCTTGTCTTGATCCCTGTAAGCTGATGGGAATCCCCATAAGGATGATGGATTTTACATCTTTTAAAGATGACTAAAAGGTACTTGGCCCAGTTACTGAATCATAGGCTCCTTGAGATCAGGGAATATGTCTTAGTCATTTTGTCATCTCCAAATCCTCTTGCAACATTTTTCTCATAGTGGGTAAATCATCAGAAAAAAAATAAAATAAAATTAAATTAAATTAAAAACACAGTACAATCATGTACTGGTTCACATCAGGTGAAGTGATGCCATATTAGACAGGACTCTGAACACTTTTAGGGTAAAGTAACAAAATCTAAC
Source organism: Eonycteris spelaea (assembly GCA_003508835.1). NCBI lineage: Eukaryota > Metazoa > Chordata > Mammalia > Chiroptera > Pteropodidae > Eonycteris > Eonycteris spelaea. Next base: position 6,813,248 of record PUFA01000023.1, read on the forward strand.
TCTGCTGGCTTAAGTGAAAAGTAAAAAAGAGATAAATTTATGATTTTCCATAGCCGAAAAGCACTGCAGAGAAGCTTCAAGCATGGCTGGATCCAGGCATTCAAACAACGTCATAAGGAGTCTGGTTCCCTCCATTTCTCTACTTTGCTTTCCATTTTACTGGCTTCATTTTTAGGATTAGGTCCAAATGTTGACAAATATGGTCTCCAGCAGTCCTAGACCTAAGAGTCTACCAGCAGCCTAGCAACCTAGAGGGAAGAAAATCCTCTTTCTTGATATTTACAGCTTTGGCCCTAAGCCTGTCCTCTGGGTCAAGAAGTAAGACTTAATACCACCTGGACCAAATCGACTGGAAGTCGGGGGGAGGTCCCTCACAGAAAGTCAAGGTGCTATTATCAGAATAAAAAGGAGAAAGGATATTGAGCAGGAGAAGACATTCACACAGCCATCGTGAGACAGACCTGCTGTGCTATTGTTAAAAATCCGGATGTGCAAGAACATTTATTAACCAGGGGAAAAATACATAGAGCCTTGCTCAATGAAAAACGTAGGTTGCAAAACATTACTTTGAAAGAATACCATTCAGAGGTATGAAAATATATTCTTCATAGTGTCTATATGTCTAGAATTAAGGTAGTAAGGTGGTAAGGAATAGAAAGTAGTAAGGAATTTTGACCCTGGAGGATTGAAATTTTTTTCCTTTTTATATTTTTACAATTAGCACATTTCTATATTGAAAACGTACTGTGCTTGCTGTCATTAAAAAATGTATTTACAAATAAATGTATGTATTATGGCTAATACGACATGTGAACGTGTCTGGGCCACAGTACCCAAATACTTGGTCAAACATGATTCTCGATGTTTGTTTGGATGAAGTTAACATTTAAATTGTGGACTTTGCATAAAGCAAATTGCTCCACTTAATGAGAGTGAGCCTCATCCAATCAGTTGAAGGCCTTACTAGAACCAAGCTTGACCTCCCCCAAGCCAGAGGGAATTCTGCCAGCAGACTGACTGCCTTTGAACTCCAACTGCATCTCTTCCCTGAGTCTCCAGCCTGCTGGCCCACCTGCAGATTCTGAACTTGCCAAACTTCCACAATCCTGTGAGCCAATTACTTGGAATAAAATCTCTCTCTAGGTAGGTGTGTATACACATCCTGTTGGTTCTGTTTCTCTGGAGAACACTGACTTACACAGTCTGGTTCTTGCCTTCTATTCTTAATTCCCCATCAAAGAAAACAGCAGTCTTAGGATCAGAAAGCCTGTGTGTGAGCCCCAGGCTGCCTCTGCCCAGAAGTATGGTCTCAGGCAGAGCCATTCACCTTCCCAAGCCTGGCATCCCCATCTCTAACATGGTGATGACCATTCCGGCCTCGATCTCAGGGTGTAGGTGACAGTCCTTAGTATCCTTTCCTCAACACTCAGCTGCCAGTCCCTTACTTCTGAAGATTAAGTCCTGCTGTGAATGTCTTTACCTTTGAAGTTGGCGCAAAAAAATAAAATAAATAAATAAAACAACAAGATCTCCGGAGTGCGGAGACTTGCCTAGTCACTAATGAACAGATGAAAAGAGACGTCTGTTCTGTCTTCGCACTTTTTAACACCTTCAATGTCAATATGTTTGCCAATCTCAGTATTAGCGTAGAGCAGGCTGACTGATTCGTATTTAAACCCAACCAGACTTTGTTCCCACAAGGAAGGGACCCCCGCTTCTCGGCTCACCTCTCAGACTTTGTACTTCTCTGTGCACTGAACATCAAATGTGGCATCAAGTGAGAAACGCGCTTCAAACCCACGCTCTCTGAACTGCTGACTGGGGCGCGAGAGCCCTGGAGATGAAGTGGCCCTCTCTCCTGCTTCTCGCTTGAGCTCACTGCAGATGCCCGGAAAAAGAAGGCCTGTTTTTGTCCCAGACGCATGTCTCACTGAAGACACCAGCGGGGTTTCCCACGGTCCCCAGAGCGGCCCTCAGCCTGCTCAAGTTCTTGCAGCATCAGAGATGCTCAAAGTGCCCCCCAGGGCATATCAGAACCGGAAAGTGACTGAGAATCAGTCTCTCTAACCCGGTAGTTCTCACATCTGTCAGACCTAGCAGCCCCTTCATAAAACAAAAGATTTGAATGTTCCCTTCACTGTGTTGCAATGATGCTCACCGATAGTTTTACTGCCCTGAACACATGATTTAAAAAAAAAAAATCAATAGAATGTCCTATCCCTAATATGAAGGAAGACTAAAAGAGAAGGGATCTAGAATAAAAATTAAAGTCATTTAGGATAAAAATCACTATCCAGACTTTTCATTATTCAACAAATATTTACAAATGCCTCTCTCCGGGTGGTTTCTGCAGGTGCTCAGTGGTGGACAAAACCGGCAGGAAGAGGGCTATGAAATGCTGGCCACGTGGTTCGGAGCTCAGGCAAGCCCTCCCTGGAAGTGCTAACGACCTAATCAGACGCGCTTGCATCCGTCTCCTTGTGTTGATGAATTCGATAGGTACTGAATGTCGATGGTGGGGCAGGCCCTGCTCTGGGACGTGGGAGAGCAGCGGTGAACAAACCCGGCCCCGGGGAGGTACCCTTCTAGGCAGGGGCGTAAGTTTGAATGAAAGAGAAATAAGGTCCTCAGGAGCCAGTCCGTATGGGAGCACCGAACGAGCTGGAGGGACGGTAGACACGAGGGTAAAAGCTGGGCTCCCCGATTCCCGCAGAAAGTCTTTGCCCTTGGGTGGGAGGTAGAGAGAGAGAGTCGTGGGTCATTCCCAGGCCCGACCCTTGCCTAGCTGGAGGACGAGAACGCTTCCCTGGAGATGGCCGGAAATCCATCCGCGTCCCAGAAGACGGCCCCAGGCTTCCCCCGCCTCCGCATCTTCGGAAACAGAGACGAAGCCCGGCATCTTCCCACCTCTCCCCTCATCGATTCTGAGCGTGTGCTTCCCTGTCCTAGAAGGTTCTTTTCCCCGGCAGCCTCCTAGACTCCCTCCTTCAGGTCACCAAATGTGTGCTCAGGGCGGCCCTCAGAGGGGCTGTCCCTGTCCACGGTGCCCAGGGCAGTCCCGCCGCCCCTGCACCATCCTCCCTCGCTCTCTGCTTTCCACTCGCCGCTCCTTGATGTAATGTCATATGTTGACAATTAGCTTGTTGGTTCATTGACTGTCTCTCCTATGCGATCTGCCTTCCATTAAGGCAGGGGCTGCATCTGTTCGATTCACTGCAATGACTTCGGCAGCTAGGACAGTGCCTGGCACAGAGTGGCCCTCGATCAACGTGTATCACGTATAATGTACAGCTAGTGAAGTGCAGGCCCAGCTCAGACCAGCTTGTGAAAGTCAGTTGCCCGCATCTCGTCCCCAACGCATATTCCATTGACATGGTTGGCATCTGCCATGCTGCGGAATATTTACACCATAGATTGCTAGTGCTTATAGACCAGGACTTTTTCTGCCTGGAAAGTTGGCTGCTAAACATGAACCAGCACCTCCCTAAGCATAAAGGAACAGTGCTTATGAATACGTCTCTTTCTTAAGAGAGGTTCTCATATAACGCCAAGAAAAATATCTCATTCAGAACCAGAGACAGACGGTTTCAACCCCAAGCTGTTTTCCTGTCACAGGGCCTAACATCTGGTGGACTGTGCAAAGCCCAAATAGCTTTTATGTATTCCCCGTACATGACAATATTGATATTAATATGTAATTGCATTCTTAATGACACTTGAGCCATCTCCTCTAAGGGGAAACATTTCCTTTGTCCTAGTAATTAAAAAATGCAAATTCTAGTCATCGAAATAGGAAAGTAGGAAAATAGTTGTGATAATGATGGCATTCTTCTCTTCAGAGGAAACGCAATACTTACGTAGTCATTTTCGATAAACATAGAAAAATGAGTAATTATTGCTTGAGCTATTCATTATGAATCTCTATTCCCAGTCTCACTCCTGCGAACACCATTCGTTGTTTAAAATACTCATTTTGAAAGGGCAAGCCAAACTCCTCATTTGATGGGTACCCCTCCGATGGGAGGCAACGAGCACATTGCTCAGCCAGGAAGTTAGTTGTTGTTTCAGTGCGGACGGTGAAAAACAAGTTTGAAAAGATTATCTTTTCCAACATGGAAAAAGCCAAAAAGAGCAAGAAAAAGCTAGCGTGTCTGTGCACCAGCCAGGGTCTGTGTACCAGGCAGGTTCGGAGATCTAATTAGGAAATGTGCAGTGGGTGAACATCCCGGGAGGTTGACTTTGGGTCCGCTCAGCCCACAAGTGCTTCTTTCATGTCTAACCTTGACTGAACCATGTTTCTCAGAAAGCCCGGCCCTGATGGAAAACAAATTCCGCTGCATTCGAATGGAGCCATTAACATCTCCCTTCTCCGGCCCCGAAACATTTATTTGCTTTAAAATACACACACTCATCTCAGTTTTACAGGGAGGCAGAGCCAGGTTTGAGCTCTGAGTGAGATTTATCTCTGCCACACTCTCCCCACTCCTGCTGCTGCTCTCTCCTCCTGCAGGCCGAGCTGCTGGGAGGAGAGCAGGGACAGGGGACAGGGTGTGAGGAGTCCATGGGCCTCCCACTCCCCATTAGCTTGTGGAGGAACCTTGGCCACCACCTTGGGGTGCTAACTCATGAGCAACCCCAAATCCTTGCTCCCTCCCAGGGCTCACTTTCTGATCGGAACAAATCACACTATCAATGATTGGAGAAAGACTATTCGTGCAATGTTGGAGCTTTGTGTCCAGATCCTAGTTCTGGTATTTAGGCAGGTCTCTCCCTCCCTAAGTCTTAGCTTCTTCTCCATTTGGAGGGTAAGTTGGGCCCTGTGAGATGTTTTCGGAGACCTGTGAAAGCATATTTGATGATCACAATGCCCAGGGTCACCCCTGATATAAGTGGGCATTGGCAGGGACACTAGATGGCCTACTGTGCTCGGGACAGTCTTGCACAGTGAAGAATGGTACCACATCCCATGTGACATTAAAGGCCCCTCTGCCCATCCTAACCTCTGTGATCTTTCTGGTAACTTTGCTTCTCCAGACTTTCCTTTCTTTATCTTTCCTTACCTGAGAAGTATCGTTCTCTGGGCTCAGGCCCATTTGGACAGTACAGGAGTCTATGAGAGTGATGAAGATACACGTATTCATTCCCAACAAATATTTCCTGAGTACCAACTATGTGCCAGGTACAGGCTGGACCCCACACTGAGTCAGACAAAGGTCTTATCTACATGCGACCTACTGTCCAGTGGATTCAGATCTGTAATCCTAGAAAGGACATTCTGCCGCCCAGATTATCAAGCCCCAACCCCCATTTCGAATTTCCCATTAGATGCCAGGCACGGAGCCACACTGGAAATTCTGAGAGGACTAAGGCAGCTCCCCGTCCTCAGAGCTCAGAGTTAGCGAGGTGATAAGCTAGCACGCTAGTAAACAGTACACCAGTCCCACGATGCTGCGTGATAAATCCTGTAACGCAAGTTTGCTCACTGAAGGAGCTACCCCTTATCACATACTTACCACGTGCCGGGCCTCGAGAGTACTTTCCATACAGTATGTCATTTTAGCTTCACCACAACCTCATGAAGCAGGCCGGCACTTGCATGTCGCCATTGCAATGTTTGCCCTTTCCCCCTCATACTTGTTCTATCTGCTTATATTTTTCTTTAATCAACTCACCTGATTAAACCAACCCGTCCTAAGTAATAATAGCTCTGAAATCATAAAAGTAATGAGCTTCTTTTAGGTATAGATGTATTTTTTAGCTAATACCTATAAAACAAATGTACAGCCAATCAACATTTACGACTGTTTGGATATCACCTAAATCTTGTGTACCGGCCACTGGGAAACACTGGGGATGTGAGTCAGCGTACGGAATGCTAGCTGCTAGAGAAGCAACATGATCGGGGTCGATTTTTTGCCCACGTCACAGTCGTGATGTAAGTGATTGAGGGAGGGTGGAGATAGGAGTTCTCCGCAGAGTCACGCAGGGACCCAGGCTTCTGCCATCTAAAGGTTCCATCGTGCCCTGGAGTTTCATGGCCTCCCCCGGATTCTCTGCATCCAGCTGGCAGGTGATGAAGAGAGAGCGTCACATCCTATTGGTCAAAATTCATCCATGTGATCCCACCTAACAGAAGGGATGCTGGGACATTGGTTTTCCTATGGGCCCGGGAAAAGTGGAAAACAGATTTAGTGAAGATCTAGCATTGTCCCTGCCACACTGAGGTAGAATGCTACTCTGGAAACACAGAGGTGTGTGGTTCCACTTTACAAATGAGGAAATGGCGACACAGAAAGAAAGGCCCTGCCCCAGGTTACGGAAGTATTAAGAGGTAGAGAAGTATTAAGAAGTATTAAGAGGAATATTAAGACTCTAGCCCAAGCCAGAGGCTGTGTTGTGTGCTCAGTGGTATTTGATCATCCCACTTAATACCACAACTACCACCACCACCACCACCACACACACACACACACACACACACACACACACACACACACACACTCATCCCGTTTCTCTTATTTTTCCTCATAGATCACCATCAGGTATTCTAGATTTTTTTCAGTTTTTAAAAATTTCTCTCTCCCACCTTGGCACATAGGCTCCATGAGGGCAGGGATTTTTTTTTTTTTTGCCTGTTTTGTTTGCTGCTGCATTCTTCCCTGCCTAGAGCAGCTCAAAAATATCATTGCAGGAATGAATACTAAAATACATAGAAAGGTGTTCTCCTCTTTTAAAAGCCCAATACAATAGAAAAAGCTTTATTCAAAAATGTGCAAAGATTCCAACCTCTATATACACATAGGTGTGGAGTCTGTTGGTTTTTCAAAGTGCTCTTGTTGTTTCTTTCACTCGGCTCCCAAATCGGGCCAGTCCCAGCTCTGACTCCCTGCTACACCCAAACCAGCTAGGACTGAGAGAGGAAAAGGCCATTTCAGTCTCGAGATTCTAGGGTGGTCTCTAATTTTGCCTTGAAAACCACACTACTCGGGCCTCCTGGGCTAAAACTACAGGGAACATTCTGCCAAGGGAGCCCTCAACTCCGAAGACCCTGCCACCAATGGGCACACCGTGGTCACAGGTGGACGGCAATGAAAGGCAGCCCAGACAGAAGGAACTGGGTGTATTTTTCTGCTTAATGACCAATGGCCATGAGGCTCAAGGGACGCTTTGTAAAGTGAAGCTCCTCAAACTTTTCCACATCAGTATCCCTTAGGGCAAATGAAAATGAACCCTCAACCTGGGGGTTTGAGGGTCTAGTGTAAAGCTGACCAGGTCAGCTTCATCGTCCTAAACTTCCTCTCGCTCAGAGAGCAAGGGGCCTGGGTCAGACAGCGAGCTTTGAGGTCTCTGGTCTCAGTCTCTTTTTTGTTGTTGTTGTCTTGGAAAAATACGTTTCAAAGGAAATTTTCCATGAACGACAATGACTGATTCTTTTATTCCTGTTTTATCACCAAGGCTATACATTTTGTCACCCGTAAATGAATTAAACTCCAAAGATTCAGTCTCCACGATCAACTCTAGTCACTCATATCTCACATTTCATTGTCATTACATCAATCTTGTCATGTGCAGTAAAAACACTAAAAAACAAAATTCACACAAATTCAAACTTAAAAAAAAATCTGCTCAATAAAGTAAACTTGGGAGGTAGGCTTTACCATTAGGTCAAACACTGAATCCACATTTTTACCCTTTGTCCTAATGTCTACTTAATCCTTCGTGAAGAATATTAATTTAACCCTAATTCAATTCCTAGTAACTAGGACTGCCTTTTCCCCTGACAAAGCCAGCAAACACCTGTGTAAAATCATCATTAAAAGCTACCCCCCCCATTTCAACGTAAAGCTATGGAAAAAGACAAGCAGCCAAACACCTTCCGTTTCTACTCTTTTCAACACTCCACAGAACACAGTGAGGAGCCATGATAAATTTGAACGTCAGGTGCTCCCATTAAAGTGAGGGGGGGCCTGCCGTGGAGTTGGGGATGAGAAATAACCTCTGTATAAGCTACCTCTGCAGCCCTTTGCCTGGCACCGTGTTGACCTCGTCTGTTACTATATTGCCGCATTTTCTTCCTAATCCGTACTATGTTTGCTAAAACACAAATCCGGTTGACAATTCTTTACCCATTGTTATCTGACACATGCGAATGTACATGCTTCAAAGTAAGATTCTTAGTACAGTGTGGAGCCTGGATGCTGGGGCTGACTGCTTACACCTGGCCCTACTAAGCTCTGCCTGCGACCTTATCTCCTAAGGGCCTCAGTTTCCTTATGTGTAAAATGGAGCTAACCGACAGTAATGAGGTCTGAATGGGTTCATGTGTATGAAGTGCTACTGCCTGGCAGGTAGGAGGTGTGACACACGTGAGTCGTTAACTGCATTTCATTGTACCTAAGACGCCATCAACTGTAAAACACCATTACTTTGTGTACCACTGGGAAAGAAAATAAAATCTGGCCAATTAAACTACCCAATGCTTTCTTATCTCTTAAAAATTTTACTGTAGACTTAGCATAGGTACTTATGTAGTGATTTATTTGGACATATCACTTATCTCCATGGGCATGCCTAAAGAGGAAAATATAGGTGAAAAAAAAAATTTTATTCTCAAACCTTCTTCACAGAGTCCAAATGTTCTTAGTGATTTTCAAGTGAATGTTGTCAGTATTCATCTTTTTCAACACAAAGTCACCCTCTGGGCAATTAATGCATTGTTGAGGCGCATTTATTTCCGAGTGCTGCAGTTTGGATGTGACAGGTAATGCCAGCCATTCATGACCTTGTGGCAATGACAATAAGACACATCCCAATTACGCAGCTGCTAAAAGTGTGTGTGTGTGGGGGGGGGGTGCATCTTAGAATCAATGAAATATGTTAAGACCACGAGTCTCGTTATAAATAAACAGACAACGCTTACTAAGATGGTTGAATCATTCAAGTCCACGCCGCCATCTAATTGTAAAGAACTATTAACCTTGTGGGATCGCAACCAGTTGTTCAAGGGCATCTTTTGAACATGTTCAAGTTATCGTTTCACAAGGCAGGGCTTTTCAGCTTGGCTGTTTCATTTTGACCCCAATCGGGTGCATCTAAGTCTTTACCAAGGTTTCTCCTGGGCTGTGCAAGTTATCCTCCAAGGAGTTCTAAAAGGGAAGACCAGTCCCTTTTTATTCCTTCATTTTACACATTTGAAGGAGAAAGAAGCAAGCACCATGCTGATTCTCTTCAGATGGCTCTTCGCTTATCCCCTCTGGGTGCGCCCATGAGCCCAGGGCTCATGCCTAAGTGTATCAAACAGTGGTTCCCGCTCAAACCTGGCTGCGGTGCACTCACCTGGAGCTGGAGAAAATGCAGACGAAGGGCTGCACTCCAGGACTGGGCTAAAGCAGACCCTGAAGCGAGACCCAAGAATCTGTATCACAAAGAACTGGCCTCTCCCTGTACTTCAGAGGTAACCAAAGTTTGGGTCATGTCTCCAGAAAAAAAAAAAAAAACAGATGGCAGGAGAAATGGGCAAAAAGTAGACGAGGACATGGGGAAAGGGAGCATGCAAAAAGGCCGTGTCTACAGAACACATTTTCCAAAAGTGGCTCCTTTTCAACAGCTTTTTAAAGTAGTACATTGACTTTACAGTGCTGCTATGATGGGTGAAAGATGAGGAGAAAGCCTTAGAAAAGCTGGGCTACGAAGCTTTCTGCCTCTATCAAGAGCACAACCTACTGTGTGAAACAATCAAGAAATGCGTTGGCCTTCCGGATGAGTCAGAAGCGCGCCAGCATCTCGCTGAGATCATGAGGACCGTGTCGCTCATTCTGCCACATACAGCATCCATCTCGGGCTGGAACCCTCGAGTTCAGAGGGTGACTCCAGGAAAATTGGTAATGCGCTCAGCAGCAGACCCTGAAAATGGCAACCAACTGGTTCACTTATTCAGAAATTACTTCAGGCGTTCTTCAGAAGAAATAAAATATCGTGTTCACTGTAGAAACGTTTAGAGGGTATTTTTAACTACTCACAATCCCAGAAGTTTTACAAAGTAATTATTTCCATTCATTAAAATGGTCTCTAATTTAATTCTTATAAACCCAATAATGTTATATATAGTCACAGAATATATATACACAGTTTTGTGTATATATACATTTTATATATAGTATACACACACATAACATACAGCTTTGTGCATAATTTTTCCCCTTAATATCACCATAAACCTTTCTTCGTGCTTCATAGCTCCACTGCATGCATTACTTTTTTACTTAGTTAACCAAATTAGACGATTTCTTCTCTTCATTCACTGTTACAGGCAACACTGCGATGACAGCCTTTTGCACATGGCATTTATACACCCCTAGTGCTTAAACTGATTTCATTTTCACTCCTGTCCCGTGAAGAGAGAAGAGCTGTCCCTGGACCTCGCAAACCACCCCCTCAGCAAATTGGGTCACATTATTACGTAAGAGCTTCAGAGGACATGATCCTGGATTATCTGGATGGTCCAAGTAAAAAAGGATCCTTAAAAGAGGGAGTCAAGAGGGTCTGATTCGTAGGAGGAGGTGTGACACTAGAAGCAAGAATTAGCAAGATGCAAGAAAGGGATCATAAGTCAAGAACTGCGGGTAGCCTCTGGAAGCTGGTAAGCAAGGAAACTGAAGTATCCAGAAAAGATGCAACTCTACCAGCACCTCAATTATAGACTGGCCTCTAGAACGTAGAGAATAAATTGCACTGTTTTAAGCCATACGTTTGTAGTACTTACAGCAGCGGTAGGAACGAATATCCTTGTCCTAGGCAGATGAGAAAAGCACAAAAATTAATATAGGATAATGATGAAAATAACTCCTACATCCATCAATGTTACCTGTGCTGCATATCTACCTAGATTCAAGCTTCACAACACTGCGAGTGCCATTATTATCCCCAAATGACAGACGTGAATCTTAAATAACTTTCCAGTGCAGCCTGGGAATGTTGATCAGATTGACTTAGCCCAGAATCAGGAAAGATGCGCAGATGACTTCCCCAAGGCACACAGTGACTGGCAGAGGCAGGACCACCTTGAGCCTTCCTAAGACTCTAGACCGTCCCTTAAAGGTATTCAATGAGGAGAAGGATCGCTATGCTTCTCCAGAAGACTGGAGCCAGCCCGAAGAACCAGGTAGGTTTGTCAAGATTCTGCTCCAGGCCTGTGGGGGTTGTCACTGCTCCCTAACCAGACAGAGCTCCATGTGGCATTTCTTGTCTCAGTGTGGATGTTCTTGTCTAAGCAGCTGCTCTTTAGAGATTTGAATATCCCAAGAACCTCCACCCAACACCAACCACCCTCTCAAGCCTTAGCATCTTCTTGTCTGCAGGAATCTGAGAAAGTATTGCAAACTCCACCAGCCCAAGCTCCTGGGTCCTTGCAGGCTCTAGACTCTAGGTTCCTTTCACTGAAAGAACACAATGCCCCACAGACCTGTCTCCCAGAGTTTAGCTTCTTGGATCCACTGTTGCCCATCGCTAGTAACTGTGCATCCTGAGCGCCACCTAGTGGTACCCAGGACCCTGAGAGTTTCATCTCAAACCTTGTCTAGAGGAAGGGGCTCCTACCTTTCTTCCTCTCCAGGGAAGCTTAGGTGACTTAGAGGGTCTTCAGCCTTCTTGGGTTTCAGGATACTTTAGAGAAGGACCAAACCAGTTGGTTCCCTGAAACTCTGTGAGTTTATCTTGGGACTGCCCCATCCTGGGCTCTGCCCTAGGGTCCAGGATGCTCGCTTTGGGCTAAAACATAGAATACTACTTTTTATCATTTATCACCTGTGACCTGAATGAGGGTGGGGAAGGCATGTGGGGAAATCAGCATCTCATTTCAATGTGAGAGGAACTAACAGAGGAAAGTGAATTTTAAAAAGCTACTGAGAACACATTAGATAAAAAGGACCGATTCCTTGAAAAACACAAACAACCACGACTCTCTCAATATGAAGTGGGTAATTTGAATATACCTACAACTGTTAAGGAAAATAAATTTGTAATGTAAAATCTCCTCAATAAAGAAGTCTCCAGACCCAGATGGTTTTCATGGAGAATTCTACCAAACGCTTAAGGAAAAATTAACACTATCGCGATACATTCTCTATCAGAAAATATGAGAAGGGACCACTTGCCAATTCACTTTGTGAAGCTGATATTACCCTGATATCAAAACCAGACAAAAACAGTACAAAAAAGAGAAAACCACAAATTAATATTCTTCATGAATATAAACACAAAAAAATCCTTAATGAAATATTAGCAAATAGAATTCAGCAATATGTAAAAAGAATTGTACACCATAACCAAGTGGGATTTATCCCAGAATGCAAGGCTGATTCAGTGTTTGAAAATCAATCCGTGGAGTCCACCATAATAACAGACTAAAGAAGAAAAATTACATGATCCTATAAATTGACACAAGAAGCATTTTCAATGCCTCCATATTCAATGCTCATTCTTGTTAAACACTCTCAGAAAAATGTGAGCAGAGAAACACTTTCTTAATTTAATAAGAACATCTACCCAGAGAACCATATAGCTCACATACTTAATGGTGGAAGACTGAATGTTTTTGCCTTAAAAAAGGCAAAGATGTCTACTCTCACCACTCTTATTCACATGGTGCTGTAAGTTCTAGCCAGTGAAGTAAATCAAGAAAAGGAAAGAAAAGGCATGTACCAGAAAGGAAGATGTGTTTGCAGATGATATGAATGCCCATGTGAAAAATCACCAAGGAATCTACAAATATACCCTCAAACTTATAAGTGGGTTTAGCAAAGACACAAGATAAAAGCTAACTATACAAAGATCGGTTGTATTTTTATATGCTAGCAATGAACACATGGACATCAAAATTTAAAATATATATATATATATATATATATATCATTTACAATCGTTCACAAAAAAAAAATGAAATACTTAGGTGTAAATCTAACAAAACATGTATAGGACCTGAATGCTAAAAACCACAAAATAGTTATGAAAAAAAAATCAAAGAAGATTGAATTATATGAAGAGACACAGTGTGTTCACGGATTGGCAGACTCAATATAGTAAAGACGTCAATTCTCCCCAAATTGAGGCAGAGGTTTAATCCACTTCTTATCAAACTCCCAGCAAGATTGTTGTAATACAGACGAGATCGCCCTAAATTTTATACAGGAAGGCAAAGGAATTAGAATAGCTAAAAAAAATTCGAAAGAGAAGAATAAAGTGGGAAGGCGAGGGATCAGAAAATGAAACATCATGCAGCGCTAAAAAGAAATGAGCTATTGAGCCATGAAAATCCATGGAGGGACCTTAAACGCACATTACTAAAGGGGGAAAAAGCCCATTTTCAATGAAATGGCTCCATACTATATGATTCCAATTATGTGACATACTGGAAAAGGTAAAACTATGGGGACAGTAAAAAAGAAAAAAAGATCAGAGTTGTCAGGGGCTGGGAGAGGGGCGGGGAATGAGAGGAGCACGGGGCATATTTAAGGCAGTGAACCTGAAAAATAAAAATGGCTCTACCTGTGAGCCCTTCAGGACTCCACCTCTCCGCACGCCCCTCTCGACCTGAGAGCCAGCAAAGGGAAGGAGAACACACTGGATCAATAGCCAGAAGCCTAGGTCACCTTCTTCGTCCCATCCTGTATTAGGGACATAATCCGAGAGCCCTTCCTTGCCTGCCTCCTCAATGCCACTGGCACTCACTGGATTTCTGCTCTGAGGCACTAAGTAAGCTTGTCCTCTGTCTTTGTAATGGAGTTAACCTGGAAGTTGGGTGTGATGAGATCATCCATCCAGAAGAACGCTCTTGTGAAACTAATAAAGGCTGAATTTAGTCTTCCCTTCACCCTGCCCCCCAGAAGGAATCATCTTTCCCGTGTGTCCCCTTGGGGACATGCCACCAACACTTTATCAAGCTTGTTTCCTTATCCGTTTCCCTTGCCAAGACTATGATAGGAACCCCGTTCGTTCATCACTCGTTTAGTGATCCCCCACCTACGAGGTAGCAGGCACTGTGAGAAACATGGAAGACAGAGATGAGTAAGCCGCACTGCTGGGGAGAGGACAGTTCGGGTGTCTCGGGGCTTGGCTTGTTCATTTTCACATCCTTGGCGTTTTAGCACAGTGCCTGGCAAATAAAGGACGTGTGTGTTGAAGGAATGGATGAAAATCCCTAAGTGATCCCGCCTCAGGTTGCAGAAAGTGCTGTCACTAAAATCTGTTCTAGGGCTTCAGTCATTTAGGCCTGCCTAGCCCCTGCCCCCTGCACTGGGGGAGGGACGGTGATGAGGGCAGGAAGGGGCCTCTAGTCACATCAGCAAGGAGAGGCCCTTTACCAGATCCATAGCCAGGCCGGCCGGCTCGGTGTTGAGGGCCCAGTACTGCCTGCCCTCTGTGTGTGACGGCTGCAAACCGAGAACCGTGTGCAGGGACAGAAATGACGGACGGTGCTCTTTCTTGTCATTTTTTTCCCTTTTAACAAAAATAGGACTCTATAGCATTTACTATTTTGTAACTTTAAGGTGTTTGCTGCCCACTTAACAGCACTTAATGAGCATTTTTCCATATTACTAAATTTACAAGTCAAGCACCGATGTTACTGGTTGCATGGTGTTCCATTATATGAACGTATCAGCCTTTATTTAAGCTATCTCCCTAGTTTGTTTCATTCAGGCTGTGTCCAGCTTCATGTAATGAATATCCTTCTCCCTAAATCCTTAGAAGAAATTTCTAGAGGAGGAATCGCCGAGTCAGGGAGCACGAGCCTGTCAACTTCTGCCCTTTATTTACTGAGTTGCCTACAGGGACTGGAGGAGCAGGTGAGCCCCTGTGAGCATGCGTGGCCGATTTTACGCGGATCCTCTGCGCTCAGCTGCATCCCTTGGGACCAGATGTAGTTCAAAATTCAGAATTTTCTGGGTTCCAGAGAAGCACTGCAGTGTACATTCCTCATACCAAGTCCCAGCCCCCCGTGGGTTCTGCGGGGGGACCCACAATCCAACACGACATTAATGCCTCCTCAGTACACAGACGAACGTTCACCGTTAGAGAGATAAACAACGACCACAGAGAGCGGCATGGCCACTCGTGGTACCCTAGAGTTCTGGACCTAGAAGTCTGTTTAAACAACAACTCTCAGTGTTCGGGATCTTTGCAGTTTTGGTTTAGGGGTTCATTCTGCTGCTTTGTGAGGGGAATCGGCTTGGCGGGGTCACGCGGGGTAAGGATGAAGTCATTGGTTTAGGAGGGAAATCGAGCTGTGTTGGGATCCCGGCTTCACCAGCTACAAGCTGGGCGCCCTAGGCCAGTAGCTCACTCTTTCTGGGCCTCATCTCTGAAGAGTGCATATTACCCCAGAGCGGTGCACGAGACGACAAAGGACGAAGCATATAAAACGCTTAGCATATACCTAACTGGCACTGAATAGGTGAGAGCTGTTATTAAATGACAGAGCCAGGACATGAACGTGGAGGGAGGCCCCTGCTTTCCCAGTAATGTCAGGCGGGGCCAGCTAAACACTGAGACCCTTCTAGACTGTCAGGCCCCGGAGCGGACCCTCTGAGTTCTGCTCTAACGTCTCTCAGCGGAAGGCCCAGGAATTTGGGTAGAAGGAAGGGCCCAGCACGAGCAGCAGTGGAATTTCCCTCGGTGGCCCCGAATGGCTTTTGCCTGCTGCCCAGGTGGCATTGGGGCGTCCCGTCTCCCTGGCGCCCCAGCTGGGTGGGGCTGAGCCCAGGCCAGCTCCACCTGGACCTCCACGGAGACCTATTTCAGTGTCCCAGAGTGTGGTTGTTGCAAATAAAGGCCTGGATAGTTCACAGCTGCAGCTCCAGGAGCGAGTCGACCCAACACCTGGGCAGGACACCAGCAGGTCCCACAAAGAGTCAAACTGTCTCGTTAAGGACACGGGCGGTCCAGCAGGAAGAGGAGCGAGCATGAGCAAAGGTTTGCCTTCTGCAAGTGCGAGGGTCCTCTGTCGGACGGCAGGTGGGTGCTGGGGTGGGAGAGGAGATGAAGGCAGCTGGAGTGGCTGGGGGGACAGGGGTCCGGGCTTGGCTGTCAGGACAGAGCGGAGGGGGTGGGAGGGACCAGGGCCAGGCTTCCTTCGACGCGTTCCAACCACGCAGACCTGGGAGAGTGAAAAACTAAACCCCTGTGTTGTTAACTAAGATAGAAAGAGCAAGCAAGCAAGAAAAAGCCCGCTGTCAAAAATCCACTGTTGACCAGCACAAATTATGGCACCTCGGTCACCGGAGGCTCTTGGCACTGAGAACGCCGAGACTGCTTGCTTCTGCCAGGAATAACTGTCAGGCCCCTGCCGCGTAGCTCCAGGGGGTGGGGAGATGGAAATTTTCAGAAGCCCCCTATCTAATCTAATGAGGCTCACAGCTCATCAAATAGACCCCGGAAAAGAGGAAACCGGCTCATCTCTGCAGGGATGTCTTAAAAAACATTCTAGAATTCACTATAAAACATTATCAAAAAGTGCTTCTTAATTGCTCATAAGCCCACTAATTTTACACAGTAACTTTATTTTTAAATGTGCCTTCCGACCTTAATCTATCTAGATTTACATATTTATATTGTTTTAATCATGGTATTAAATTTCATCTGTTCCTTTTTCCTGTATATTCCACAAACACTTTGGCATGTTTTTATACTCATGTTAATTCTAATACTAGCTTCCATTTTATTGCATTCAGTACCACAGATTTCTTAACCAGACTATAAAAACTTTTTCACTAACGAATAATGCTGCAGCAAACGTCTTTGTGCACATGGTATTTTCACATACCCACGAGTTAAATTCATTTTCAGTTATTTATTTAACATATGTTTATTGCATACCTATCATGTGAGGCCCTGAAGATAAGCGAACAAAATAGATATGGTCCCGGCCCAAAAGGCTAAACATTCTATATTTTGAGTTTCTGATCTCCCTGAGTGGGTCTCCAATATAAAGATAATCCTCTGAATTAAAAAGTATAGCATTAGCAGCCGAGAAAGCACACATTGGGGACGGCCAGCCTCGGGTGCAGATGTGACACGGAGAGAGAGTAATCAACGACACCCCTCCTTCCCTCCCCCGGAGCAAGTAGGAGTTGCAGATGGGGAGCAAAGAGCAGCTAGTTTCCACAAGAGCTACACTGGAGGTCAGGGGCTGGGGACCATGAGCAATGGGGCAAGGACACCAGTGCAGCATGACCTTGCGCACCACACCTCGGGTGGCCGGGCTGGGCCTCTGCAGGCCTCTCCCCGGCCCCCACTCATCCCATGGGGCCTGCCCCCGTAAACTGCTGGGATTTGGGGTGTCAGGCAGGCAGAACATGTGCTTCCTGTGGACAGTCTGGCTCTGAAAGGGGAAAAGCATGTGCCAAACAGGCTCGCTCCTTCTCCTGAGCCCCCCAATCACATAGCTCGCGCCTCTCCTGAGAGTCCAGGATGCTATTGCATCCGGAGCCCCATCTCCCCACCCCCGCCCCACCACAGGGAAACAGAGGAATGGGGACTGCAGTGGCAATGGGCGGGTGTCCACCCAACACCAGCACCTGACACCCACCTCCTCTCAAGACCCGGCTGCGGGGACGGGCCCTCCAGGATTCCAGGACCTGGTCAGCGGTCATAGTCGCTGCTCGTGCGGCACCCACAGGCTGAGATGACCGGAAGTGGCCGAAGTGGGAACATGGCAGCATTCCCCCCGAAGCTCGGACCGCTTCCACCCTGCGCTCCACCTGGGTCTGCCGTTTGGTGACGTGATGGCTTGTGGGGCAGAGTCAGGAGGCAAATCCCTCTGCCTCCGCCACAGGCTGCTTCTGATTGAGTTATCGTTGCTGAATTAACGTATTTGAACGCTTTTTGTGTGCCGGGCTCTGTGCCAACCTTTTCACATCAATGTCCTACTGCATCTTCTGAGAAGCCCACTGGCCGGCGGCCACTGACATCTCTCCTTTATGCACAAAGGCAGATAACGTCTCTAGGATCACAGCTAGCAAGGCGCTGTGCTAGGACTCATCCCAAAACGTGCCATCAGGCAAAGTCTGGATTCCTAGCCTTCGTGCTACACTGTTTATATAGCACCTGGTCATCTCCATCCCTTATCTTCTTGAAAATGCATTGGATCGCTTTCAAAATTACTGCTCAGGTTACCAAAAAGGAAGTAATGAGAAAGTGAGTCTTTTGACAGACCACACAAGCCATTTTTGGGTACAGCCGGGGAAAAGCCAGCGTCTTCTGATGGCCAGAGCTGCTGCCCACAGGTGGTTTACATAGAATAATCGCTAAAGCTGACGAATCTCTTTCTACGCGCCAACTCCACTGCCAGTACCCAAGTTAACTTCCTTAGTTCTCGTAAAACCACATAAGGGAGATTCCGGTGTCATCATCCCCATTTGCTAGCTGAGGAAATTGAGGCACAGAGAGGTTACGCAAGTCCAAAGTCACACGGTGAGTGGTTAAGCTAGGACTTGAACCACCCACCCTTCTCTAATTCCTTTTTGACTGAAGAACAAAGCAGCCAATGGTGGGAACACAGGACGCTGAGTGGTAGCAGTGCTTCCCCCTTGGTCCTTTTGATATAAGCACCTCTAGATTTTTCCACAACACAGTCCCTGGGAACTGTCCATTATTCCCTCAAATGGGGAGGCGGGTTGGCAGAGGCGGGGAGGGGGTAGGTTATGGAGTCTTGTTTACTCCTTAACCAGCAGACTCATCTGTGCCTTATTCTTATACGCACATTCTTAACCCTTTTTAGCCTCTTTATTGACCTTCTCTGATTCTAAAATGTCTCTCCGCATAAAACATTCCATTTCCATAATGTGGCCTTTCTAATGCGTGGAGACTTCTCTTCCCTGCAAATATTGACAGAGTTCCCCCCCCCCCCCACCACCCCAGTTCATGAATTAACACACGCCCAGCCCAGGCGACATTCACTGCGCCCATGTACGCCTTGAGGTGTACTCGGAGGTTTTTCACTGATTTTATTTGCAGAGAGAACTGACTGGCCCCTGTTGCACTGAGAACAAAGAATGAACAGACAAGGAGGGATCACAAGAGGTGAGGTTTCAAAGCTTGTGCTTAGAATGCTTAACAGCGACTAAACGCAAAGCCAAACCTTCTAACAAATAAACACAGAGGAAGCAAATTGCTTTAGATGGTTCGTTCTGCTTTCCCTTTTGGCAGATCTGATATTCTACATGATGGCTATAACTTGTTGTGGGGCACATTAGTACTATCGTGTACAACCTTCTCGGAGCCCTACAGCTGTGGGGGAGTGACGGGGCCCGTCGGAGGACGTCAGACGTGAAACAAAGGTTCCTTTTGCCTCTGATTCCCTCCACTGCTCGGTGCTATCTCTGCTTTACATGCTGAGACAGCTCTGTACATTGGCTGATCCACGCAACAGACCGGAAAAGCAAAAAGGAACTCACTTTCCCAGCCTCCCTTGCAGCTAGAAGCGGCCATGGGACACGGGTCTGGCTGAGGAGGTAAAAACAGAAGTCTTCTGGGAAATGTTGAGACGGCTGCATAAAAAATAAAGAGGCAGTTTCACTCCCTTTCTTACTGCCTTGAACATGGGCTGGATGCCTGGAGCTGCAGCAGCCACCGTGCGACCAGGAGAGAAAGGACAAGAGCGTTCTAAAGCAGCAGACCCCCAACTCTGACTCCTGCTCTCAGTCTGACTTCCCGGAGCCTGTTCAGTTTCTGGAGCAATGCTGGCCTGGGAGGGGAAATTGTAGTCAAGAGCAGGATGTGGAGACTTGGGCAAGAGGATGACTCGGGGTGGAAAGGAAGGCGGCAAGAATAAGAGCATGGGAAAGACAGTCTCTTATATTTCCGTTCTCTTCTCCCGGAAGAGAAAGTTTCGGCTGGACGCTATAGTTTCCTCACCATCTCCCGCTGCCCACTAATCCCCTCTATCAGAGAGAGGCCTCAGGCTTGGCATCTTCAGCAGGCAGCAGTATCCAGGCAAATTCTACTGCCAGTGTTTGGTTTCCATTACATTTTTTTCAAGCTATTTGTTTTTATGCATTTCCAAAAGCAAAAAGTATAAATGGGAATGCACAGGGACAGTCACCAAAGGCTGTCCCTCCCACCTTCAAAACCAGCTTTCTCGACATAGGTGATCACTATGCACTTCCTACGCATCCTTCTAGAAACACTTTTGTGTGTGCAAGCATACGCAAATGTGCTTTTGTACTCATTTTAAAAATTAATCTTAATTGAGAGCAAATGAGATAGATCTCCATTTATGATTCTGATATACGGTTTCCTTTTCAAATAAATGTGTTTACATTTAAAAGCAAGGGGATCACTTTAAAGTCATCCTCTCAGTGTTAAGGGAATAGACAGAGATGAGAAAAAGTGTGGCTGAGGCAGGTGGTGACACACACACAGGTAAAGCTGGCAAGTCTGAGGGGCTCTGCTCCCCGCTCTGCTCTCTGCAGAAACAGTCCCCACTCTCCCTCCACCAGGCTGGAAGGTGCTTCATTGAGATTCAGGCCTCCTGTTCAAACTCACCCCTCCTCCCCGGGAAGGAAGAGGAGCCAGGTGGGGGACACAGACCCTTACCATGATGGCTCCCAGCCACAGAGGGGATCTATCCCCTGAGTCCCACAGAAGGGTGTGGGGCCTGTTTCTTTTCTCGCATCCACATCACAGAGGCTCCATTAGATCATGCCAGACATGCATTTGCTTCCAGAAAGAATATGTCACCTAAACACTGTTGTCCTTCTTGCTAAGGGGCCTGAGCACAGGTGACGCACATCCCCGAGTCAGTGCCTGTGGGTCCTCTCTGTGTGTCTGAGTAAAGAAGAGCAGTTGAAAATGCAGGAGTGGAGCAGTGCTCAAAACCGCACCCAGCACAGCACTGGCCTGCCTACCAGCACTTAACAGTAATGAATAAAATAATGCGTCTTATTTATGCACTAATAAATCTCACATATACAATTAATGCTCTCATTCTCCTCAGATACGGCACCTCATGAACCTATGAACAAAGCTGAGAGAGCCCACATTCTGTCATTAACCATAACTGAATTCAGATTTCTGAAGACATTACGCAGCCTCTCAAGATCAGCCTTTACAACTCGAAGCATAATAATTCTTATAGTTTTAGCAGAATTCCAACACAGTTTGTGTTGAATTCCAAACAGGTGAGGCATGTTTACCATTGCACAGAACAATTCTAAGATTAATTTCGAAAGGATTAGATGAAAGCATGCTCGGAAATGCCTGCAATTGTCATAAATAGCTTCCACAGTAGCAGGCTTGAATTTCCTGTGACTAGATCCTTGCTCATTCATTGGTTGGAAGGATCCTCAGACCCTCAGTCCCAGCTAAACCTTGGGGACCCTCCCTGAGCACCTTACATAGAGTTATTCACCGAGACGCCAAAACGTGGGCCTCTCTGGCAGGCGTGAGAAGCCTGAGACCACGTCGACAGAAAAACTGTGTGGGTTTTCCATGTTTGGTTGGTTGGTTGTGTGAGTGTTTGTTTTGTGAATAGACTATTTTTAGAGCAGTTTCAGGTTCACAGCAGAGTTGAGCAGAAGGCAGATTTCCAGTGTAAACCCTGGCCCACGTGCACGCGCGTGTGCACACACACACACACACACACACACACACGGATCCTCCCCCACTACCACCCACCCCCCAGAGTGGTTCGCTGGTGGCAACCCATGAACCTGCAATGACGCATCATCATCATCATCACCCGAAGTCCAGAGCTTGCCACGGGGTTCACGCCTGGTGGTGTGCACTCTACGGGGTTTTGGGACAAATGTATGACGCCAGTATCCATCATGGTATCACACACAGTAGGTTCGCCGCCCTAAAAAAAAAATCTCATTTTTACACACTGATTTCTTTTCACTGAATTTATAAACTATAAGCTTTTTTTTTGCATATGATTAAATATTTTCTGGGGAAAAAAAAAAGTCTGAAATGTCTGTATTATTGAGAGTACAGGCGAAGCTGCTATCTCAGAGCCTCCAAGGTGTCATACCTTCAAAGGAGTGGTCCGGATGAGACACACACGCTTCTCTCTCGTCCGGCAGATGGAGGCAAGCAGGTGCTCAGGGCTGGCCATCCAGGTGCCCTGGTCGTTTCCTTCTTGTTGTTCTCCCCTTTGGTCTTTATCGGCTGAAGAAACCAGGTTGCTCACATTCTGTGCATGTGCCGACACCCAGAGGTTCTTCTGGAAAATGGGGTGATGTGCCCAGCTCTCTGGTCCATCGGGGAGCGGAATGAGCTTATGCATGAAAAAAGCCTTGGATGGTGTGTGGCAGAGTGGGTGCTGTTACTAGAGTGGCCTCATGGCGGAGGCTCAGGGGAGAGCAGAGTTTATGATGGTGACGGCAAGCTAGGCCCTTAGGAGCGAAGCACAGCTCTTGAAATTTGCACGTGGCGGTGGGGAGCCTCCCCCCACCCCGCCCCCGCAGTCTCCCAGAGCTGCCTGACTCCACACCCACCCACGATGAGGCTAGCCCTGATCAGCTACTGACTGTCTTCTCTTCCTTCGCTTAACAGGCCTGTGAACCCCGGCAGAGTGCCTCCAGGAGTATAAAAAGAGAGGTCTAACAGGGCGGTCATGAAGCTGTGTGTGCCACACAGGAGGCAAGGCGTTCCCATTCCCAATCGTTTTCCTGTCACCTCACTTCGCCATGAGAAATTCATTTCAGCAACTCGTAGGCTCAGATTCACTACAGCAGGGAGGAGGCCAGGGAAGGAAGATGTGTGTGATGGAGCCAGTCACCACCTCCAACCCCCTGGAGGAGGGACTCATTCCCTGAAATCCACTTCCCACGCCGTTTCCACACCAGCGATGGAGGTGCAGGAGAGGAAGGTATTCGTGCCCCATAGTGCCGCCGCAAGGTCATCTCCTGGGATTCCTAAGCGGAAAGGCACGTCACAAGGCCGGCTTTTAATGTTGTAATTACTCTCTTTGGAGGAGGCCTGTGTGGGTTCTGGGTGGGCCTTTGGGGGCCAGAGAGTGGAGGGGATTTTCCATCCAGGCCTCTGTATTGTCCAGTTGGCAGAGACAAGCCTTTCCTCCTGGGTCCCCCTCCAGCCAACCCAGTGCTCCCCCTAAGGTCACTGTCACATCCTTGAGCAGCAGCACCTGGGGCCCCAAGCCACACACTTCCAGTCAGCTGGGCTCCCAGTCACTAGGGAGGTATTTAAAAGTGCAGCGCCCCTTCCTCCTCCCAGACCAACAAACTCCCCGGGCCCAGGGCCCAGGGTCAGCATTGGGAGGCTGCTGCCCGGGTGGGAGGGAGGGGGCTGGGGCAGGAAGACAGATCACCCTCCTGGGCTTGAACCCCAGCAATGCTCCTTTACTTTTTTGGACCCCTTATGCTGAGAGCTGAGTTACTCTTCCCCTCCTAAAATAATATAATAATAATAATAATATATATATAATATATATATAATATGATGGCACCCTCTCCCCTAGGACCCCCTTTGTGTCAGCCACTTTTCTAAGTACTTTTCCACGTGTATTATGAACGTGCTCCTCACAGCAACTCTGGGAGGTGAGCTCTATCACCGTCTCCACTCTATGGGGAAGGACAGAGAGGCCCTGAGAGGCGAAGCCACCCCGGCGGCTGCGTCCCTGGCCCCAGCACCGCCCGCAGGAAAGCCAGCACTGGGGCGGCACCCTCTTTTTCTTCACGTTCCTTTCTTTCCAGTGGCTTCTTCCTACTTTGCTCTCCACAGTCAGCCGCTCTGATGTGCTGGCCGTGTTCTCCTCCGTTTGTAGGGGTTCTTGTGAAATGTGTTATTTTAAAAGCTTTTAAAATAATTCTTCATTTTTCCGTTACACTTGGCATATAATATTTTATTAGTCTCAGGCGTAGCGATGAGACATTTACGTAATCTACAAAGTGATCACCCAATAACCCTATACCCATCCGGCAGCATACATCATTATCACCATGTTATTGACTCTCTTCCCTATGCTGTACTTTACACCCCCATGACTATTGTGTAACTGCCGATTTGGATTTCTTAATCCCTTACCTCTTTCACCCAGCCCCCCACCCATCTGGCAACCATCAAAATGTCCTCTGTATCGATGAGTTTGTTTCTGTTTTGTTTGTATCTTTGTTTTGTTCTTTAGATTCTACATATAAGTGACATCATAAGGCATTCCTCTTTCTCTCTTACTCCACTCAGCACAACCTCTAGGTTCATCCTGTTGCAGATGGTAAGATTTCGTTCTTTTTTATGGCTGAGTACTATTCCACTGTATATGTAGACCACCTCTTCTTTATCCATTCACCCACTGACACCCAGATTGCCTCCATATCTTGGCTATTGCAAATAATGCGGCGATAAACTATGGATGCACATGTCCCTGTGAAGGAGGGCTTTGCGTTTCTTCGGATAAATACTGAGGAGTGGGATTCCTGGGTCGGTCCTTCTTTGTCTCTTATTATAGCCTTTGTTTTAAAGTCTATTTTGTCTGTGTGAGTATTGCTACGCCAGCTTTTTTTATGTCCATTTTCATGAAATACCTTTTTCCATCCCTTTGCTTTCAGTCTGTGTGTCTGAAGTGAGCCTCTTGCAGGCAGCAGATGTAAGGGTCTTGTTTTCTCACCCATTCAGCGCCCTACGTCTTCGGGTTGGAGCACTTACCCCATGTACATGTCACGTACTTGTCGGCGGGCACGCAGTGCTGCGTGTCCTCCATCCACTCTGGCCCGCGCGTCCACCCCCCAGAGAGAGGCACTGGGATTGGGTCCAACCGCCTCACACTGCAAACGACGTGAACAACAGACGTCTTTATGCACGTTCTCTATGGACGAGTGTGAGAACTTCCCCAGGCCGCCGGCTAGGTCATAGGGTCCGTGGTGCTTGATGTTATCTAAACACCAAGCAGCAAACAGTCTCTTCTCCCAGCAGCAGATCCCGGGAGTCGCCTCATTAGGCCTTAATCAGATTTTCCTGTCCAAAGATCTTGGCGTATGAAGTAATCTCTCATTATCCTAATTCGCCCCTCTTAATTACCCATGCGTTTGTGCCTCTCCCCTACCTTGTTCGACTGTGGGGTTTCCTCTTCGAGGAATAACCAATTTAGTGTCCTTTGCCCGTTTCCTTTTGGGGTTCCTGTCTTTTTCTTGCTGATTGGGCAGAATTCCTTGTTGTCACCTAAGTCCCGTGTCAGTTTTAGACCATGAACATGTCTCCTCTCGATTCCCTTGTCGATGAACTCTTTCCAGGGCAGTCTCTGAGGTCAGAACTTGTGCTGTGTCAGCCCCTTCAGCGTGTCTGCCTTATGGCTCATGCTTTGAGGCCATGGTTTAAAAAGTCTTTCCCCACCACTAGGTCACAGAGATATTTTCCTGTCTTTGCCACATAAACTTTATGGTTGCGCCATATACACTTAGGCCTTTAAATCTGTTCCTACCTTGGTCGTATGGTGCTAGATGAGGATCCAGTGTCATACTTACACGTCGAGCTGTGGGCCCTTCCCTTTGGATCTGGAAGCCCTGTACCTTTTGAGGTCGGTGGCCTTCTTCGTTCAAGTGTACAGTTTGTGTTCCAATAAAAGGACTGGAATTATGGCTGCTGGATGGGAGCTGCCGCCTGCCGTTCACAGAAATGGACAGTAGGGGGCACCCCTTCTCCTTGTGAACTTCTACACCGTGGGAGCTTGGACAAGTGGCTGGATGATTCCGACTGAAAAATGGGTACAGCTGTCCCGAGGGTTCTTGCAAAGACGATGGAACTGCTCACTGTAAAGTGCTTTGGATACGCAGGTGTTTTTCTCCTGCTTGCCCGCAGCTCCCGTCAATAGTGCCTCTTCCCTTTACAGTTCCTCTAAGGGCCATTTTAAGGCCTTCGTTATTCTACTCGGCACTGTACGTGCAGGGGTACTACCCCACGTCATTCTAAAAACAATGAAATGCACCCTCTTCCATGTTAAACAATGTTTGCAAATATATGGGATTTGGATGCAGTTGCATTTGATCGGTTGAAATAGTATCATGTAGACATTTAAAGGTTTGTCCACTGCAATTTTGCCGTGTTGGGTTTTTTCCTTTCATATCTCGAGGCATTTTTTTAAATCTCTAAAATGTTTTCACAAACACTAGATGTTTTGCTCATGGCATTTAGTGGATAAAGCAGCTCAGCCTTCTCTACCTCAGCAACACGAATCTTGGGGCCACCATTAGCCCTTCTGTGTAGATACTGACTCAGAATCCAGTCTCCCTCTCTCCTGAGCCCAGTCCCATCTTCCCATCAGTGGACCCGCTCGGCACTGCAAAATCTTCTAGTGCGGAAGCCAAGAACACAGGCCTGAACCAGGCCAGCTGGGTTCAAACTCTTGTTCTGGCATTTACCAGCTGTGACCTTGGGTAAGTTTGTTAACTAAACTTCTCTATGCTCATCTCCTAATTTGTAAAATAGAACACGAATGATACCAACCTCAGAAGGGCTGGTGTCAGGATGTATAAAAGGAGTCCTATGTGCAAAGTACCTGGATAAATGCTAAATTCCCAATTGTTATTATTACGGTTCTGTTCAGAGAAGTAGTCGTCTCCACAGGATGTACCCCAGTGTTTCCAAAACTGGCTTGCTTATAAAAATCACCTGGAGTACTTGATACAAATGGATTCCCTAGGCCTTACAATCTATATTTCGACAAGTACTCAAAACCTCAATTTTGTATTCTAGAAATCATGTCATGTTAGGCAAATTATGGAATCTCTCTGAGCCTGTTTCCTCCTATGTTAAAACAGGGATAAAACCTATCCAGGTTGTTCTGAGAATTTAAAATAATAATATATATATAACACCCCACATAACACCTGGGGCATAGCTCTTTTTCCTTTCTATTGGCTTAGTCACTCTGGCATAAAAACCTTGGGTTGATTTTGTCTTTTTCGAGTTTCTTGAAGCGAATCCTATTTTCTTTTTTTTTGAAATTTCTATCAATTTTTTTTTTTAAAAAGGCTCTAAATTTTCCTGAGTACAACTTTATCTGTACCACATATTCCTTTTTTTTTTCCAACTATTATAGTTTTAATCACTTCTATTTTTAAAAGAATGTTTCTCGGTGCAGTTATATTTGCACTTTTATTCAATCAGATATTCTAGTTATTATAACACATCTCTCTGAAGTGTACTAAGCTTTCTTTTGTGGTTTCTAGAAAAGTATAATGGATGAAGAGAAAAATGTGTATTTTCTATTTATAGGGATAGAATCATACAAGCTCATTGCCTATGTCAAATATTCTGTATCCTCACTTATTTTGGTCTTTTTCAGTGTTTTCTTAACCAGAGTCATTAAAAAACTCACCTTTGTGATTTTTCCCCCCAAATCCACGTCAGCTATACTACTATTTAATAAATTTACTTTTAAAAGGAAACCAGTATCATTCATCCTTTCAGCTCAACATGAACATGGGTCAAGCACAGGACATGGTAGGCCCTAAAATATTTGAGAACATGTCATGAGCTGAACTGTGTGTCCTCCCAAATTCCTATGTTGAAGCCTTAACCTCGGGAGGTGACTGCATTTGGAGATGGGGACTTTACAGAGGTGATTGGGAGTAAATGACAGCATATGGGTGGCCCCTGATCCAACAGAACCGATGTCCTTATCAGGAGAGGGAGGAGCACAGAGAAAAGGCCACAGCAAGAAAGGGAGAGAGCCTCCAAACCACGGGGGCCTCCCAAGAAAATAACCTTGCCAATACTTCGATCTTGGCCTTCCAGCCTGAGAACTATGAGAAAACGTTTGTTGTGGTTTGGCTGGTATTTTGAAATGGCGGCCTTAGCAAACTAACACAATGAATGAATGAGTGGTTCCCTTCTCAGCGGAGACCCCACCCAGAAACTAGGAGCGCTCTCTGTGACCCGACTCCACTTCAGACTGCCTGCTGGGGATATGGGGTCTTGCTTGGGACTCGTAAGGCAAGACTCCTCTGGAAGCTCCCGGAGCTCAGACCTCACTCTTTGTTGAGGGATTTCTGGGTCAAGTTACCTTGGGCAGCAGAGGTCTATCTGCCCCAGACCTGCTAGAGACAAACCTTCCTCCTCTTTCTAGATCCTGTCTGGCTCTGACATTTAACTCTGTCCTGAACTTCCTTCTGCAACTCCAGACTCCTGCGTCCAACTGCCTACTCAGCACCTCTGCTCATGTCTAACAGGCATCTCAGACTTGGCACCCACAACTTGAGCTTCTGATATTCCCTTCAAACCAGCGCCTCCTCCCAGTTTCTGCATCTCAGTGAAATGGCACCTACAGCCGCAACCCTCCAGTGGTTGAAGCCTAAAATGCTGGGGTCATCCTTGCCTTCTCTCTCCCACCTCACTTCCTATCCAATGCTAAATCCTATTGCTTCTACTCTCGGCTTGTCAGAATAGGACTTACTCATCGCATCTGCTGCCACCACCTTGGACCGAGAAATCATCCTTTCTCCCCCAGAACACTGCAGTAACCTCCATCCTGCCCAAAGCCTCTGGCTACCCTCAGCCCAGCCACGAGAGTGCCCCTGACACTCTAAGTGAGACCATTCACTCCCCTCCTCTGCTCAGAGCCCTCCAGTGGCTCCCAAGAGCACTGGTTCATAATGACCTGGGTACTTACCATCATCTAGCATTCTATAAATCGACTTAAGATTTCTGCCCGTTTCCCTCAACTGTAATGTAAACCCCTTGAAGACAAGGATTATTGGGGCTTGTTCACTGCTGAACTCACCGGCCTAGAATAGTACCTGGAACACAGTATTTACTGAAGAAATGAAGGAGTGATTGTGTACATTCACCCACCCCAACTAACCACACACACCTTCAGAGCCTGTTTCGGTCATATACAGACAGGCATATAAAGAAAAAGATTGTTGGAAGGGACTGATCGATTCATGCAGTTACGGAGGCTGCGAACCCCATGATCTGCCGTCTGCAGGCTGGAGCCTAGGAAAACAGCGGTGTCGTTCGGTCCGAGTCCAAAGGCCTGAGAACCGGGGGGGCCGAGGGCTGAAGATGGCTGTCCCAGCTCAGGCCACGAGGCAGGAGGAGGCGAATTCTGTCTTCTTCCTATTAAGGGCATCAGTGGAGTGGATGACGGCCATCCCCACCAGGGAGAGCAAACCGCTTTCCTGAGTCCACTGATTCAAAATGCTCATTTCATTCAGAAACGCCCTCACGAACCCACCTGAAATAACGTTTAGCCAAGTGTCTGGGCACCCCATGATCCCGTCAGGCTGACACGTAATGTAACCACCACAGTGTTTATTCGGTCGGTGTCCACTGTGCCTTGGCCGTGAGGGGCATTCCCTAATTTTGCTTCTTGTCTCTTCAAGCAATGACCGACAGCGACAGGTGGCCATGGGCTTTACAAAGTGCTGGGTCCCGGAGTGAGCTGGAGAGGGGTGGGGCGGTTCTGCCACCCTAAAGACCAAGACTGACAGGTCAAATCGGGAGAAGCTGAGACCCGGACTCTGAAGAGCCGACGTCGCTAACATGTCCCGTCGGCACGCCGGCCAGGTCTGCGGGCCCAGCGTCACCACCCCTCCCCCGGCAGCGAGCTCACGATCCTCACCACGAAAGCTCGTACACAGAACCCAAGACCACCAGTCAGTAAGAAGGCACACAGGGCGGGTAGCAATACCTTTTAATGGTTCACATTGTGGTGTTTTTTCCCTTAAAGATGTTTAACAAAAACACATGGAACTTAATAGGAATTTCGATACATTGGGCGTTACAGAGTCTACACAAGACAAGTCCATGGCGAACGGTCCTTCTTGTGGGGGCAGAAGGCTCCGTTCCACTAAGCAGAGAGAGCCACGACATGATTGGGCCTGATCACCTCATGCCGCCCAGTGCTCTGACTGCGGAGGCTGGCGGACTTGGGGACAGAACAAATTGAAAAGATAAAATGCAACACAGTCAATGGCCTCGATCTCCTCGTCCCCTTTTCCTTTCCTCATTTTTGTCACAGGACCAGATGGGGTGAGGACGTGAGGCAGAGAACTGGGGGACAGGGTGAGGCGCCCCGCTGACCGAAGGACCAGCCGATGCGGGAGTTCCCTGAGGCGACCGAGAAGTGGACTTCGAACCAACCCCTGGAGCTGCGGGAGCTGTTGGTGGGAGGCCTGGTGTCCGCCGCACACGTTTAAACTCCAACCTCCGCAGTGAGAAGACCTAAGTATAACCCTCTACATTTACGGGAAATCGGTAACTGCAGAGTTCGCACCCGCCCATCGTCACACAGCTGGAATGCTAACAAGGCGCAACGCTTCTGCCGGAGGCCCACCAGGCACAGTCATGCGCTCGACAGAAGAAATCAAAACCACTTGGTTTTTAAACAAAAATCCTTCACATCCACCTGTATTCAATAATAATAATAACTTATGACATTAATGGCTTCCTTAAAAACAAGCAATTACCACAAAAGAGTTTAAATCATAAGTGTGGAAAGACCTATTTTCCTATAAATGTAGTTCTGAGAAAGGGACAGATACGTAACACACATGAAAAATAAAGCCGTGATATTTTGTTTTTAGCTTAAAGCTAATGTTACAAAAAAAAAAAAAATTTTAGAAAAGTGAGTGTTTCACTTAGACCAGCACACAATAATTTAAATAAAGATATTTCCCAGTTTAAGGTGTACATCTGCTTCTATGATAAATAATGGTGTAAATTATATTAGATTACCAAGTTCCATGCAGTGGAATATTACTTCAAATAGGCTGGCCAAGTAGCCATTTCCTTTCCTAAACAGAAAAATAATAATTAGTGACGTAGCACACGGGGGCAAATCTAGCCAGACTCAGTGATAACTGGACTTGTTTTGAACATACACCTGAGGAGGGGAGACGCAGCTAAACAAGCCAGCCGAGCAGCACAGCCCAGTCGAGCCCCAGGGCGGTTCACTGTCAGGGGACAGGCGGCCACTTAGCCCCCAAGTGAGCCAAATCACGCCTTCCAAGCAAGAAGGCACCTTATTTGCATACGAGAGCCATGACTGGCTTTTGGACAAACATCGAGCGCTAACATTTTTCATCTCTAGTATCATTAACACCTTGGGGAAAAAGAATTAAAAAACGATCAACATCAGAAAGCCTGACGCTGAGAGTAAGAAACCCACACGGGAAAAGTCGTGCTGAAACTGCTTCGACGGTCGTTCCATCACTGCCCACCACCTGGGCTTGCGGCCAGTGACTTCATGGACGCACCCCTTCGGTGCACCGCGCAAGGTCAGTTTCAAGTCCACGGTGGTGACCCCAGTGTGATGCTGCCTGCCGTCCACTCACCAGCTTCTCCTCCCCACGAGATCCGAGGGGCCTGGCGTGGTGTGAGCACAGGACACACGGGTGTCAAGGCCCGAGAACCTTCCTGAAAGCTCCACCTTGGATTTTCGGGCGAGAGGCACAGCAGGGTCTGGAAATCGCGGGCGGCAGCATCCACACTGGGACTTAACCTCAGCAGCCGGTCTGCAGGATGCTTCCCCCAGAACGCTTGGTCACTGACAGGGTCGTGAACACCTGCGGGAGGGAGGACACAGCACGAGACTCTCAGACACCGAGCCAATGAGCCCACGGGGGGCAGTGCAGATCGCACCATTCAGGTCGAGAACAAGTTAAGCAACTACTTAAAATGAATGAATGAAACGGAGAAGTAATATGACCAAGGAAAGCCTCAATTTCTGCAGAGGGTAAACAGGGGGAAAAAAAACATTTCAACACCAAAGTGAAAGAAAAAAAAAAACTGAGGTTATATCTAATGACATTTATTGGCACAAGGATGATGAAAACAAATTGGTCACCCTAGTTGCTTGTCTATTCTCTAAAAGCAATGCATCATGAAATATTTTGGATCCGTAGAAAGGGACAGTGTATTATTACAAACACCCATGTGCCCACCGAGCTCAGGGAGCTTTATGAACACGGTTAGAGCCCCAAGTGAGCCCCTCCCCAGGCACCCCCCAACCCCTCATCAGTGCTCACCATCCCTAGGCATTCTTCCTGCTTTCTTTCGTAGGTTTTTAAAACCTTTACGTGAAAGTGGGAAGATGATGTACGTACTCTATTGCCACCTGCTTCTTGGCACGATTCTCTTATTTCTGTGATTCACTTGTATGAACAGAAATAGCTCTAATTCTTCCATTTTTCACTGAACAGTATTCAATTACTATAATACACTATATGTGCTGTACACTACAATACTCGATTATTCGAACAGTGAATCTATTACGATGACATATCCAGGCTCCTTTGGCTGGCCTTCCAAGCTACTGCCAACATGCCCTGTGACATCCAGTAGTCTCCTCGCACCCAGAGCTAGGGCTGGAGGGAAGGTGCAACTTCGACGTGACGGGACTTCCGAGGCACCTGACCAACTGACCCTCTCACCTGCCGTGACACGAGTTCTTGTTTCGCATCCTTGCCAACATTTGGTGTTTGCGGACTTAGAATCTTACCATCTGCAGGCAGCTTTTACTTGCTTACTGCTGAAGATCACTTATACACAAAAACAACGGTTCTCAAACTTTAGTGAGCAAAGCCTGGTCACGTACTGATTAAACGCACAGAAGTTATGTGGACTTTAATCTGGCAGACCTAGGAAGGGCCCAGGGATCTCGCTTTTCGCGACCATGCCAGGTGATTCGTTGCAATGTGGTTGTCGGTGAACCACACGTCAGAATTCTCGTGGAACACCAGTGTCGGCAATGCACTGTGAACTCCTGGCAACACCCAAAGCCTGGACGTCCACTGCACAGTAAACTCACCATCGGCTGTAGTTTCACCAAACAGGAACCCTACAGTTGAGATGTAAAAAACATACTACCCACGTCTAGAAACAGATTTTCATTCCTGACCTAATGGAGTAATTGATGCCACACCAGCTCTCCCCACTGAAACACCAGAAAACTGAACAAAATATATGAAAACCACCATTTTAGAAACCGAACGACCGGCAGTGATCCCCTCAGAGAATCAAATGAGGTGAGCCTTCAACGGGCCTGGCTGTCCACCGAGGAGCGTCTGCGAGACCCTGGTGCTTGCTGTAGGAGGAGTCCGAGGACCCCAGACGTCTCAGCGACACGAAGAGACAGAGGGGGCACTGGGCAGGCGGAGGCAGCTCGGATTTCTGGGGCGGAATCCCCCAGAGCGGGGAGCTCCCCAGGGAAAGAGCTCCAGAAGTCTGCACGCAGGTCCCCACGTCTCTGGCGAATACCAAACTGGGCAGGACCCCCCCAGCCTCCGCACCCCCCACCTCTGAGGCCAGGGAAGAAAGCACAGCCAGAGAACTGTGAGTGAGCCGAACAACCAGCAGCGCCCACGTGGCTGGGAGTCCAGAGGCTTCGCGAGGCAAAGTAGAAACCCCGGAAAGCCACGCTAAGCATCAGCAGCCTAGAGTAAAAGCTACTCTAGACCACACCGAATGAAGCTTAAAACTAGCCTCCAAAGCATCGAATGAGCCGAAGACGTTAATGGTCCAGCACAAGAGAATGCTATCTTCTTTAAAGAAGGATGACAAAACCCAGGTGCCTGGCTGGCACAGATTCCAAGTGCTGAAAGGGAAAAACAAAACACAACCCTGTCAACCTAGAATTCTACAGTCAACAAAAATGTACTTCCATGAAGACATTTTCAGACAAACGAAAGCTGAGTGATTTTATCACTAACAGACCAACACTACCAAAATGTAAAGAAAGTCTTGCAGCTGAGGGAAATGGTAACTAGGGAATGATACCTTTCCTACAAAGGGGAAACAGCGTCGCCATCACTGTCACCTGCCTGAGACTTGGCAGCCACGGCCTGCTTGCCTCTTATGAACCCTTCCTCCTCCCTTCATGACTCAGGGCGAAATGCTCCCTCCCGCCAGGCCGTGCTTCGAACCCATCCCCTCGCGTTCTCATTGAACGCATCACCTG
Source organism: Eonycteris spelaea (assembly GCA_003508835.1). Classification (NCBI taxonomy): domain Eukaryota; kingdom Metazoa; phylum Chordata; class Mammalia; order Chiroptera; family Pteropodidae; genus Eonycteris; species Eonycteris spelaea. Next base: position 6,847,158 of record PUFA01000023.1, read on the forward strand.
CCCATCACCTGCCGCTGCCCCCCGGTATTCTCAACCTTGCTTTCCCGCATCCATCGCGAAAAAACTTCTCCCTCAACCTTATGATCACCTCCAACACCATCCCTCGTCCTCTTTACAGCCCAAATCTTAGGCTGTTGGTATTTACGGTCTATTTTTATTCCTCGTTTCACTGAAATCGGGCTTCCGTCCCCACCATGCCACGGCGCACCTCTCCTGCGGTTCCTCGGTAATCTACCTGCCAAACCCAGAAGGGCACCTTGCAGTTTTCACTTTACGGTCTCTCCACAGCGTTTCTCGTTGTTGAGCTCACCCGCCTGTTAACAATTCTTTCCTCCTTGTCTCCTATTTCTTTCTTTTGTGGCTATTCCTCCCTCAGCCACAGCACAGGTGTCCTGGGACCCCAACTGCCCTCAGCCCTTGGGGTGGCCAGACCCCTGGGCTGGCTGGCTCTAGGCCTCAGCCACCTGCTGTGCTCACTTTAATGTGCTGTGCAAACACTGTCACTGTCCCCGTGTGTGGGCGTGTGACCAGGCCGAAGGCACCGCCCCAGGGTCCCATCCTACGTGCTCGCCCCTTCAGATACTGTCCATTCACGCTGGTCTCATTCGGTCCACTTCAGGCAGAATGAATTAGCCAACTCTCCAGTCACTGGGTCTCTCCGGAGCCAAACACCAGTAAGCCTAACAAACATATTGGATGACACCTCAAACCCAACAAGCCCAGCACTGACCCCTATTCGTCCTTCAATCCGGCTCCCTCAGTGACAGCATCACCACTACTTGTATGCCCAGGCCACACGCCTGGTATTTACTTCTTAACTTTTTCTCTCTTCATTACTGTGACAGGTAAATCAATTATTCAGTTGCATATTTTGCTTATCTGTCAAATCGAATCTCTCCTTGTTATGACTAACACTTAGTTCCGGTCTTCAGAATTCCGAATGAACAACTATGAGATATTCATTAGCTTCCGAAACATACCGGGCCTCTCACCCCCGTGATGACCTTCTGTATGGACCAGGCTTTACACATTTCCAGCCTGCTGGGACGCAGACTTGGGGACAGGGGCCTGCTCTGGCCAAGGACACGTGTGTGACAGTGAACACCAGGGGAGCCTTCCTCTCTGCCCCAGGGAGAAGCTGCTCCATCGCCTGGTCCCGGAGCGAAGAGGCCACGGAAGCTGCCTGCGGCTGATCCGTGAGGACAGCAAAAGCACCAGCGAGGAACGAGCCTTTCCTTTCACAGGCCAAACAAACCGAAGCCAAACCACCACCCACACTGTCCATCTATGCTGCCCAGGTCTGAAAACACAACAAGTGCTGTGTTCGATCAATTAAATTGAGAAACAATTAAAACTCCAATCCAAACCATTATGGTGAGAGTCTCTAGAGTCCATCTGTCCTGCTCGACCGGACAGAGCTTCTCAAGCCGTTAAGCGTCTTACTGAGATTGGGGGCCGTGGCTTATTTCGGAGTCTCACGCGGACTCCGTGTGTGCCCACATCCTTGTCGGCACACCTGGGCACGGGCAATATTTTTACGCAGCTGCCTTTTTGGTTCCCGAGAAACAACTGGTTTGTAATCAAAAAAGGAAAGAACACCAAAAAAATCAAGGCCACTTTGCCCTACACAGATCAAAGCAACGGGAATCAGCATCAAAACTACTTCTGAGTAAAAGGGGAAAAAACTCTTGTGTAAAGAAAGAACAATACCGAGAAAAGCCCTTGGTCTGTTTTGGACTTAAAGCAGTGGCAAAGCCTTTTTGACTTCCTTATCTACCAATACATCGTCAGCACCTCAAAAAATTCAGACCCAAATAATAATGGCCAGTATCTGAAAACATTTAAATATTAAGCCAGAAGAAACTATAAATAATTCATATCCAAAAAAAAAAAATAACACTTATAAGGAGAGGTTCATCCCTGCTAGCAAAGATATGTAAAAAAATCCTTGAAATAATTATCCCTTTTATACTTACTGTAGAAAAATTTACACTGAATTTTGCAACACTTTCATTAGCACTCAGATTCAATGCTGATGACACTGTAAGCTAGTACAACTTTTTTGAAAAGCAATAAAATTCCTTTGTTTAAAAAATGTGTGACCGTGGATGAGTATGGAAAGACAATATGCGATAATGAAAATAGCTGTTAGGACGATGATGTCGTGGGCAATTTAAAATGCCACCAAGCACGCTCTCTTTTCAATTTTCACAAAGGAAGAGAAATAAAGAGCCAAGGAATGCATTAAAACAAATTTCTGGCGTGAATCTGCCACCTTAAGTTTTCTTCCTAGGAATTAATTCAGAAATAGAACATGTAGGAGATTTGGATCAAAAACTAAACCCATCAAAAATGAAAGCAGGAATAAAAGAGCTCTTATCTATTTTTCTTATACTGATGACATGCTTATCTTAAAAAGATGGAGGAAGCCAATATATTGCCATTGTTGAATAATCTACATGAAAAAAACTGATGGGGTGAATTTTTATAAAAATTTCATTTGCGTGTAGCTTTAGAATTTCATGAAAACACCATTTTTAAAAATGAGCACAGAGGCAGCCCCTTCATGCTTTTTCTATCCCAACACACAGAAGACTTACCAAGGGTCAAACGTGGCCACAGGCATTCACCTCGCATTCACAGCTGGTCCCAAGACACCTCAGTCCCACAAGACCCGTCACTCTAGACTGTGATTACGCTGACTAATAAAACAAAACTTCTGATGTTTGGCACTAAAATTCATTTTAAGACATTTCACAGGGGTCTTTTCTAAGGTTTTGTTTTTGTTTTTCCTCTTGAGCTATTATATTTCCCCTACAAATAAACTTGATTAGTTGAAATTACTACTCCAAATGATGTACAATCCATTTCCCATTCAGTAACTGCTGCTCAGATGTCCAGAGTAAATTATCTCCACACTGAATAATAACGCTCATGAGTCACTGATGCTCCCAGCCCCAGAGTCCCTCTTGTATCAACACCGAGGGCTTCCAGTTAAAACGAGAGCAGTTCCCACCTCCTCTGAGAGTAATTCCAGAAAGAAACCCTTTTGGAATGATTCTGCTCCCAAAAGCAGTCTCCACTGAGGAATCTCAATTTTTCTAAGTAATCACTCCTCAGAGCCAAAAGTTGCTGAATTGCCCGGGTTATTTTATCGAAATGGTATGAATGCTTCCTTTGATGCGTCAGTCCGTCAACCACCCACAGCTGGCTGGGAGCTGTGGCTCGTTCTAGACACTTTAAAGCAGTGCTCAGGACCAGTTTTTAAATTATTTATTTCTAATCCATCCAATGGACTGGCATTTGCGAAATCCAACAAAAATGTATTAGGAAAATGGACTTTTAAAGCCATGTAAAAATAAAACCCAGTATCTTATTATGTTGGATATTGTCAAATTACTCTTAAAAGTTTCTAAACCTTTCTTCTTCATTTCCATGTCACTGTGGACTAGTGACAAATGTGTGTGGCTGGCATTTTGAGCAGCAGCCTTGTACAGTATATAGCTAGCCATGAAAAAACAGTGGGTCCAATAGCAAATCCAATTACTGTCCAAGTCAGAACCAGCAGAGTTGCTAAAAATCCCCTCCCAATCAAATTTCACCTTCCCTTGATCAAGCATCTTTAAAAAAGATAAATGCTGTCAGGGGTCAGAAGCCTTTGGTTTTGCAAAATCCAGGTTCTAAGTAGTTCATGACCGGGGTTTGTATACATCCTTCCCCACCCCCTTAAAAACACTGTCATGATGACATTTCAGTGAAGCCACATCATCTGTAATGAAATACCCTGGGGAAAACCAGCTAACAGAGGGAGTCACTGAGTGTCCACCAAACGCCAGGAACTCTCCAAGGTGCTTTCCACATAGCCCTGCTCATCACCCTGCTCATCACCCCTAGGAGTCAGACATTATCTGTATTTTATTTAGTGTATAAATGAACTACGCTTCTGAAGAGCTGGGTGACACAGCCAGGCTCGGTGAGAAGAATCTGCTGAGAGATCACGGCTCAGGTCTGTGCGTCTCCACCACGCTCATGTCGCCACCAATAAATCATTTCCATTTTTGAAATTCTACATCAAAGACCCCCAGAAGGTCTGTTCCAATGGCGTGCCATCGTACAGAGCGGTGCCCTGAACGCCTGGCTCTACCACTTCCGAGCTGGGTAACTGGACTCGACCCCTCCGTCCTCGTGTGTCACCGACCTCACGGCGTTCTCCCCGGACTAGACGAGGTAACTCGCACAGAGCAGGGTGCAAACGGCCCCATCCTCAGTAACTCCCTCTTCCCGTTTCCAATCAGCGGGCCAGGACTGTCAACTCTGCTTCCCGTCTCAATGTCTCACGGGCTCTCAATGTCCACGGCCACCACCATAGTGCCAGCGACCAATGCCTCCCCCCTGCGGCTCGCCGTGCCGCCTCCAGGCCACTTTCCACGCTGTGGCCAGAGCCGTCTCTCTCAACAACGCATCTGATCGTATCTGCTTTAACTCCTCGCCGCTGAATGCCAATGCCCCCGGACAAAGCGGAAATACCTGCACCTGGCTGTACGAGGCCATGGCCTTCCACTTACTTCTCTTGCGTGTGTGTGCGCACACCTATTTTTAAAAACCTCCCTCAAAGCTCTTCAAGCTACGGCAGCATCGAGGTCTGTTAGCTCCCTGAATGAGCCACACTCTGCCGCAGGGGCTTTTATCTGGCGTTCCCTCTCACTGGCCAACACCGCCATTCTTCTAGTCTGAGGCAAGAACTCCCTCCTTAACCACCCTGCCCGAAATCCTACTCCAAACAGCCTTTTATACGATTTACCCCGATCCTAGAACTCGTCACACTGAACTGTAACTGTCTCTTCAGTCATCTGCCTTTTCGCTCCCAAGCGAGTCTTAAATCCCGCTGTACCCCCAAGGGCCCGGCATAGTGCTACGTATGTAACTGCACAACGAGTGTGCTCACAGGGTGCCAGAGCAGCTGACCTTTTTATCTCATTGATCAGCTAACAGCTTGGAACACCCCCCCCCAAAAAAAATAAAAAATAAAAAGCCCTACGAAAGCAGTGGAGCGTAGCGTCTGGGCTTCAAAGTCATCAGAGAACCAACAGTTGGAGACGCACAGGGCTAGTGTTTAAAAAAGGTTCCGAAGCGTGCCAGGTACACCAAGGAGAACAGGCCTCGGGCTGGCCTCCCTGGGGGCGGAGGCCCGAGGAAGACATCCTGCCCCCTCGCCGCATCCCTCTGCCCAGCTGGCAGTCACCCTGCCGACACCTTGTTTTCAGACTTCTAGCCTCCAGAGCTACGGGAGAAATATTTGATGTTTTAAGCCACCCAGTTTGTGTAGTTTGTGCTACCTTGTTAAAGCAGCCCTAGGAAACTAACACACTCACTAAAAGTGGTTTTTATTTTGGGGGGGGGGGGAGTTAACTGCCTCCTTCCCTAGGCAGACAGTGATAGTCTGAGACATAACACTGAATAAAAGATAAATTGCACATTCTTTAAGAGCATTAATCTAGACTCTTTTCAATTTTTATGTTATGTTTTTGAAGCTTCGTTTTAGTTCACCAGACAGGAGTTTTCTATAAATAATGTCCTCATCACTGAAGACGTTAATATTTTATATGCTATCATCCCAGCCAGGTACATATTAATTTAGAGGAGGATGCTACGCCTAATTGCAGAAACAGCAAAGCAAAAGGGAACTAAAATATTCTTCCAGGCCTTGAAGCTGAAATTTCACACTCAGCAGAGTTCAGTTGTGCAAAGACAATCAAGAACAGAAACCAACCAGTTAGCAAGATGCCGAATGAAACCTGGCAGGGGTGTGCACACATGTGTGTGCATCTATGTATGTGTGTGTATATGTGTTTACAAGCACAACATATACCATGGAAACCATGGTGACTATGGTGGCCAGATTAACAGTTGCAATTTTTAACTCCATACTTAAGCTGGAATCCTATGAGATGCCTCTTCCCAACCTTTACCATGTTTTCTAACACAGACACATTCTGAGTCTACAATCAATACTTAATAGTAAGCATCACGATATTCAACTCCTGGGTAACCACTGACAAACATGAAGAAACACTGACACCCAGAGGTCCAGAGTGGTCAATTTCCAATTCTACTGTCATTGGCTTGATCTTTCAAAAGCATCACTTTCAAATCTCATTCTTGATTCCAAAAGCTAAGAGGCAGACACCTCATGTAGCCTCAAGGTGTTTCTAAGATAACTCGTACTGAAGCTCTTTCTTCATCATGAATGGCATTATCACTAACTACCAAGAAAATATAGGAGAAATAACAAAAAGATTTAAGGCACATCTCTATAAATCACTCTCATCGTTTTTACCATTTAATAGCCGACAGTACCACCAGGAATGAAAACCAATTCCAAAGAGGAAATGTGCATTCTAGAGACAACGCCGTCCTCGGAGGCGTTCTCGGCCATTAAATTAGAGCTGTAAAGAGGTAGAGAAGTAGCTCAAGTCTGACAGAAAGAACACTGGCTTCCGAGTCCTAGGTCTGCCGCTCGTAAGCCAGATGATGACGTGCACTTTTGAAGAGAGCTAAGGAAGTGCAGGCGACCCACCTCTGCACAGACGGGGTGGATTCCGATGGTGCTGTCCAGCTGCGTTTTGGTCAGGCCACACTTGAGCGCGGCTGCAAAGCCCTGTGTGACTTCTCCGGCATTTGGACCCAGTATGTGGAAGCCCACGACACGTTCCTAAGACATTAAAAAATCATTTTAACTCAGGTTTTAAGGATAGATAGCACAATTAGACTGAAGACCCTTGCAACCTGAAAACATTTTTGAAAGCAACAGGAAAATGTTTAGCAACTCTGAAACACCAGTGTGGGAACTATTTTGGATCAATTCTAAAGCCCGAACTTGGTGAATCTCTGATCGATGCATTCTACTGTTCAGACTTCCAGCACCAACTGTGACTGAGCTGGCTATCCAGACCGACGCCCAACCTCCTCCTCCGAGAGGCGGCGGCTACTGCTGCAAGGTGCAGAGCCTCACCTAAGATTCAACACTCTGTGGGAACCAACCAGAAAGGAGGTCGCTCCTCCCAAAGTAATGTAGTATCTTCCACGTCGGACTTGTGTTATCCATCTTGACAATCACGGGTTGAGTATATGGCTAAGTAGACACAAAATTATACTAGGTCTTAAAATATACTAGATGGACGTGTAATGATATGGATAGATCTCGAAAACATGAGGTTAAAAAAAGCTGCAACCTTCTGCTTAGCTGAGGACACCACTCGACTTAAACCACAATGCAGCATGTTTATGGATGCACCGCAGGTGGCAAACACACCACAACGGGAACTGGGGACACAGTGCAACCTCGAAACGGTGTTGCTTCTGGGGAAGGAAGGAGCGAGGGGTACAGGATCAAGAAGGGATACAAAAGACGGTTCACAGCATGGAACCCACACTGCCTGGGACTGAGTGCCAGCTCCGTCGTTAACCAGTAAGCGCCCTGGCACAAGCACTCAACTTCCCGTTAAGACAGACGCACACGAACAAGCTTTTAATAAAACTTACGGCTAAAAAGAAAATAACTACGTAAAATCATTCTTCACGTCAACTCTGGATAGCTCATTATGGGTTATCCTAATACATTCATCTATTAAATCTATCTAGGACGACCTATTTTGCAGAAGATCCAGGTTTTCCTAAAACCCTGGGGTCTGCAAAAAGCAATGTGGAACTGTGCTATCTAGAGCAGTAATTCTTCTAACAGTTAACACAGCTTAATATTAAAATCCCTAGTTAGGAAAATTAAGAGTTTATTAAGTTTTTAACATGTGGATTCTTATAGCATCGATTATATTTTGACTAAGGGCATTTTTCTCGTAAAATAAGATCCCAGCTAAGTTAAAAATCCCAGTTCTCATAAGGTTTAATTCACACCACTTACGGAGTATGTGTGTGGACATACATGTGGCCTGGGTCACGACACAAAACAGGGGCAGTGGTTGGAAAAGCTTGAAAGCCAGTGGCTCATTCAGTCACTGTGTAAGTGTGGAAACGAGTTCTGCAGGGCCCAGGCCGGCCCACAGGCCTTCACTCCAACTGCTATAAGCAGCAGCAAGCAAAGAAGCCGGAAGTCAGAACCCAGTAAGGGCTCTTCCCGTCACGGCTGTCGCACCTGTGCCAGCTGCTTAGGCTATGAACTCGCACGACTCCTGCTCTTTTTCTTTTTCCTATTATTTTCAGATAATCGATGACTTAATCGGTTCCCTTTCATACACACAAACACAAAGGGTTCTCAAGTTGTCTCTCTGGTTCTTTCACTCAGCAAGTTCTGACTACCTGCCTACTATGTGCAGGGCTCTGTGCCAGTGAAGCTGAGGGGACATCAAGCTGTGTCACCACGGTCCTTGCTCTTGGATGTCTGCGCAGCTGGGGAGACCAACAGGCAGAAAAGTAAAGATGCAGTGTGTGTCACGTGATCAAAATAGAGTTACATATTAAAACAAAATGAAATCAGTTGAAAGGATTAAATGGGAATTACACTTACATTGTCTTTCATATTACAGACTATTTTTGCGTAGCATTTGTTGTTATCTCTTGATGGAATCGTCCATTCCAACGGCCAGAAGTAACTATGGTAAACCTAAGGAGATATAAGCACAATTAGACCCGTCATCTTAGGAGGTTTGTTTGTCAAACACTAGCTGTGGTATGAAGACAGCTTCAGTAGTTAGACTTTCATTAAATAATAAACTTTATGGACTAAATAGGAATCTGGTCAGAAAGTAAATGACTTTAAACTCCTTGTTGTCAGAACCTTTTTGCTAGGAGCTCATCCTTTAATTACATCTCAACCTCAAAAGAGTAAACCTTAAGTAATAACAACAACAAAGCAAGCAAATGAGAAAAAGAAGCCACATAATTACTTGCTGGCTTGCCTTAAATGCCTTAAAAGGGGGGCGGGGGGGTGGAGAAAAGAAACTCCAACTCTCTTGTTACCTTATTGGAATGACAACCTTGAGCAATAAACAAGGTGCCAGGAACAATTAAAGCCATTACCTAGTTCTCTTGCTTATGCTTCCAAAGACATCTCTTCCTTTGGCATTTTTCACCAAAAGTATTAAAAGAAATAAAAAAGGAGGGAGGGAAGATAGGCAAATGGAAGGACACACAGACTTCCTTACTCATGTTTCAAAAACTCAAGTCCTGACAATAAGATTTATTTTCTCCTCACACTGTACGCCTCAATTCAAAACACATATGGTTGGCTACACATACTGATTATGTAGAAATGATAATATGTGTTCTTTTATATTATAAAATGATGTGCACTTTTTAAAATGTTATAAAACTGGATGTGCAGTATCATAGAATAACAATCACACAAGAACAGATGATTAAAGAAATTAACCTCAATTGCTATATTACAGGTATAACTGAGTAATTGCTTCTCATTTCCCTTATATTTTTCAAAATTTCTTCAACTCAAATTCAAATCCATTGCTCTTATAATAAAAAATGCAAATTCTAATAAAAGAAAATCCAAAGATTGTCTGTTAAGAAATATGAGATATTTTAAATATCTTTGCTAACTCTATTCTCAGAAAATAATCACAAAAACAGATAATGAATAATGAAGACGTTCATCACTCTAGTAATAATTGTGAAAAACTGTGAACTATCTAATAAAAGAATGGAATAAAAAATATTGAAAAAAAATTATTGTATACCATCCCTAAAAAAAAATGTTACAAGTCATTTAAAAAATGGTTTCTAAGGGGGAAATGCTCATGGACCTAAATTAATTATAAACTAGGATAGAAAAATCGCATGTAACACATTTTAAAAAGTGTAAGACATCTATAGCCACACAAAATTACACACGATATATAAACACCTATAAATACTTAAGAGACTAGAATAGAATATGCCAAAATATCAATAGCCATTATTGCTTCGTGAATTAGCATTTCCTCTTTTAGTTTTCTCATTTTTCAAACTCCTTATAATGAAGATATATATTTTTAGAATCAGAAAAAAATGTTAATAATGTTTACAAATAAATCAAGATCTTACATGCTACTACTAATGCATATAATAAAGAAAAAGATTACTAAGAGAGTTAAAATAGACTCTAATCATAAAATTTATTCTGATTCACAAAATCTGGTCTTTTAGAAGGTTTTACCAAAGACTTTTTCCCAAATGATTTTAAACAACATTCTTTTTGTGTACCCTTATTTGTGTACATGAAAATTGCATATTTCATGTGTATTTTCCTTGACTATATACGATAAAAGGTAAGTGGCAAAGTTAGTATATATTAGAATACAATGGTGGGGGAAAAATACTAACAAAACAGCAGAAATATAGTTAACTTCTAATTTTCTTCTTTGTATTTTTCTGTATTTTTCATATTTCCAACAGTATTATTTTAATAATAAAGAGAAACTAGTAAAAGTGGCTTTAAAATGTAGAAGTTAAGTATTAGTGGGTCAACAGACAACACTGAAAAACAGAAGGTAGGTCAGATAAAAGTATTCTATCAACATTAAGCTTCCTAAAGATTATAACTACCCCATGCTTATGTAAGAAAAGGTCCTTGATCACAGAAAATACACACTGAAGTATTTAGGAGTAAAGGGGCATTCAACTTACTCTCAAATGGAAATATGAAAAGTATAAAACAGGTGGGCAAAATGTTAATAACACACGATTCTAGGTTATGAGTACAAGGAAGTTCTTTGTACGATTTTCAACTTTTCAGTATGCTGGAAATTATTTTAAATTTGGGGGGGGGTGGGTAACAACATAGGAGTAAAGAGAACTTACCTCAACATTTTCTTCCCCAAATTTCTCCACAGCTTTCTCTTCAGAAAGGCCACAGGCACCATATTCCAAAGGAGTAAACACAGTTGTTGGAACATTTTCATAGTCACACTGTTTCAAAATGGAGAAGAATTATGACCGGAGAAATAATCGCTCAAAACAGCATATACTTCAAAAAGGTTCAAAATTAGGGGACAAAAGCAGACTAATAAATTTCTACGAAAAGTACAGGAAGGTCCAATCCCAGAAGTGAACCTGCAATGCTGAGAAACACTGACTGATGTGGCGAAGCTTTAGCGGAGGTTTAAAGTCTGGCAAGGCCAGTCACCAATCGACGATTCACGCGGCTTCTCCCTCCACCTACCGACTCTGTTAACAACAAGGACACACTTTTCTTCTCCTTTTAACACAGCAGCCAAGGAAACAACATCAGTGTACCCAAGGTTGACGGTCTCGTTATCGGTGACAGAAACTAACAGACTTCTTGGGAAAAGTAATTAGGTAATACGCATTAAGAGTCATAAAAATAGTCTATACCTTTCGACCTACTAACCCCACTCTTAGAAATCTAGAAGAATTTACAGAAAAAGCCACATACACTGCCTGAGCAGGGCCGCCGCGGACATCGACAGAGGCGAGACCGGAGCAGCTTCAGAATGCAAATAAGGAAGTGGTTCTACAATCCGTACTCCCAGGGCAATGTCATGCGGGCATTAAAGTGAAATAAAAATGTAAGGAAACCCACAGAAACAAAAAGCTAATGGTTATGACGGTATTTCCAAAGCACCTTTTTTGTTAATAGGCAATAGATGACAGAAGGGTTCCGAAGTCCAAGAAGTTGTAAAATGCGGTATTAAGCAAATAAATAGGTTTCTCAACTAGCAGATTTCTCGGAGCCTTTATTAAGCTGATGTGAACTGGAAAAGATGTTATTATGTAAATGCCAAATATGTTTGTAAATGCTATTTGGTAAAAACCTTCCCAGTCACATTTGTACATGGAGGTGAGCCTTTCTGCGTCGAGAATATGAGAAATTGAATTCTCTAAAACGGTAGGGTGAAATCTTTAAAATGTGCCTCCCTCTAGAAACAATAAGTAGAATCCTATTCCTCTGAGAAGCACATAAACCTCTGGAATTCTGATTTCAAAGTAAAGGCAGACATCCACGTACAGCCATGATGGTGTGTTACGGACCTTCCTGCTTTAAACAACCAGAAAAACAGACAGATATGAAACAACACTTTTTAGACATTAAACAACAGCTACTGGGCAGAACCCCGAAGAGGGTGGAGCTGCACAAACAAAACTCTTGAGATCTGCAGAGAGGGCCTCCTGAGGTTTAGGCTGAGTACGGATCTACAATGAGCCAGAGGAGAGGACTCAAGGGTGAGGAAAGAACCGCTGGAAAGCAGGAGGCCCCAAAATGACCAGGGCTCTTAGAGGACTGAAGACAGTTCCTGTTCCTGCAGCCAGAGTAGAATTCATCATGTACGAGGAACCGGGCAGCATCCTCCAAAGGGCACCAATTTAGTAGTGAAACTAATGCAGCCCTAGGTGAAAGGTTGCTGTTGACAGACCCTAACACAGCTTAAAAGCAAGTTACAGAGGATAAAACTAATTCTATGTAATTTAATGGGCTGCCGGAACAAAGTCCAATCCTGTATTAAGGAACTCAACAAAATCCAGTATTGAACAATGTAATATGTACAATATTCACACCCATATGAAGCATCCAGATGTGCAAAGGAGGAACATGTGAACCAATACCAAGAGAAAAACTGACCAACAGAGACACTGAAAAGAGATGATGAACTTAGCTGAGGACATTAAAAGAGCTATTATAAGTGTTTTGTATACTCAAGAAGGTAGAAAAGGACATTTATTTTAAATAAAGCTTAAAGATAAAAAAAAAAAACTATGTGAAGCACAAACTACACAGAGTGGTAAGGTTAACACCTAAGACAGTGCAGAAGAAGAGATCCATGAACTTGAAAACAGTAGGTTCTCTAAGAAAATGAAATACAGAAACTGGAGTGAAAACTCATGAATAGAGCATCTGAGACCCATGGGGGATAATACCGAGTGAATCAATATTCATTCCCTGGAGGCAGAGGGAGATAAAAAGGAGGAGAAGACCAAAAAAAAAAAAAAAAAAAAAAAATTTGAACGGCCGAAATTTTTGATAAAAATTATGAACAGATAAACCTAAGAACTTTGGACTACTTGGTTATAAATAAAAGCATGTCAAGGCATGCAATAATCAAATTGCTAAAAAACAATAAGAAAATCTGAAGATGAACACAGAGAAAAATGATAATGTGCTTTTCTTTAGAATCTATGTAATCACAAGATAATGGGCAAATTATTAAAATATTTAAAGAAACACTGTAAATCTAGAACTCTATATTCAACAGAAATATCTTCCAAAAAAATGAAGGAAAAATAAACTTTTTTTAAAGAAAAACAAAAGCCTAGGAAATCACCATGAGCAGACATGCAATCGATAGCTGTTTAAGGAAGTTCTTCAGACAAAAAAAAAAAAAAACGGTACATTTGATAGAAATAGAGATCTTCATTAAAGGTATTTGTCCTGGGTCCCAAAACTTAGTTTCCAATTGACTTAAAAGGACTATCATGGCTTAGTCCAAGAAATGTAATACTTGTTTTAATACTTTTATTTGTAGAGAACACTTTGCAGTTTTCACAACTATCAACTTGATGAACTTTCAGAATACAACATGTTCAGAGGCTGAAGATCTATGTTCCGTGGTTCTCTATAGTTTCCACATAAAATAGTTTATTTTTATTGTAAAATTAGGTTAACCTATAAAGCACCACTCTAAGTAATAATAAAGATGCTAATGTTTACTACTGGTAAAAATACAAGTATTTCAAGTGTTTGAGAGCAATTCTAAGAAGACCCAACAGATGACAACTGGGCATTCTGCTGATGTGGCCATCATACCGCCTGTGCCTTAAAGCTGAGCCGTGCATCTTACCGTTCGGCTTTTTAAAGAGCTGAGTGGAATATCCATCATCTACAAGCTGACTTAGCTTTATGGTCTGGTCTCTATCAGTTTCTGAAGTGATAAAAACTTTTTTTTCATTCCTTCATGTTCCCCAAATAATGGAATTAGTCATTATTAAGGGTTCAGAAGTTTCATTAAGATTTTCCCACTGTATTTTCCACTTCATTTTATTTAGGAAAGTTATAGCTCATAGAGGCATTTGCAAACTGGTGGATTCTTTAAAGTTTGGAGAGATCTATTTTCATTCTCATCACCTATTCTTTTATAGGCAATAAACTGTCATGGTTAAGAGCAGTGCCTGCAATCGGATCTGGACTTGCTTTATGCCTTGGCTGCCTACCTTGAATGGTTACCTAATTTTCTTCAAGTATGTCATCAGTCTCCACAGTTGTCATAGGCTGAATGAGATAATGCTTCAAAGCACTTACACAGAACCAGGCACCTCAGAAGCACTGGAATGTAACTGGTCTTTGTCTCCTTTTGTCTGAACATTCTTGTAAAGCAACAAAGAATATACGATACCAAAATTCTTTTTTTTGGAAGAAGGCACAAATACCCATGATTTAATGTGGTTCTCCTATAATCTCATAACAGATATTAACTTAGCCAGGTGTTTACATTAAGCTGAATTTTTCCATAGAGAGCTGCTCCTACGGAAAACAGGCGTAGATTCTCTCACCTTCTCAGATATATGAGAACGTTCTCATTAATGTATGTTGGACAAAATTAAAGAATTATGCAGTTGCTTTAAAAGAAACTTGTGTAATTTCCCCAATGACAATTAACCTAGCCATCTACTGGCACTTCAGCTTTATTTATTTTACTATATTGAAGGACAGACCGGTGAGGTTTCAAACCCAGGAACTTGAGCAGCACCTGTTTAATTTTCTGTTCAATAAAGTACCTGTCGTATTAGAATAAAAATAAGAGACAAAAAAAAAAAAAAACTAAAAGAGTCCTTCAATTTACATTAAATTCCATTGCTGATAAAAGCTTCAGGCACTTAAGAAAGAATATGCTCTACCTGGAAGATGCTAGAATATAGTAATATACCCACACATGGAAAGACATGTCCAAAGTAGGTGGGCAGACCCATTAAAAATTTTTAGGAATTTTGTGCTACAATTATTTCAAATTTAATTAGGAGCAAATTTTTCCATGTGTGCCCTTTAGTTATTGTTGCTATATAACAGCATCTCTTCCATTTTAGGAAACCACACACAGAGAAGGTTAAATGCATCTCAAGCTATATTTCTAGATACTTCTTCTTGGTTTACCAGATACTAAACAACTCCAACAATGAACACTAGATGTAGCTCGCTCAAGGCGGTAAATTTATTCCAGATAGTAGTAATATGAACCAACCAACTGCTATTCCCTGGATGATCTGGGAGTCAAAACTTTTTTTACCCTTAATCCTGTTAATTTCAAAATATAATACTTTATCATGCTACAACCCAAACAAACACCAGGTACATTCAAAATGCTTGTTACAAATTTTACCACCAGCATTGTTGGAAAATGGTTTTCCTTAGTCTAAATAACCTAATGCACCTCATGACAATTTATGCACAAAGAAAATGGGTAGTGACTAAAAATTCTTTATAATCCGTATTTCCAGACTCTTTTTAAAAAATACTTAGGGAGGGAACGTTGGTAACAGGGAAGACTCTGCATGTGTAGAGGCAAGCGATACATGGGGAATCTCTAATCTCTGTAGCTTCCTCTCAGTTTTGCTGTGAACCTAAAACTTCTCTTAAGAAAAAGAACAGTCCTAAAAAAAGAGAGCATATTGATTCTTTTCTTGCCATCTAGTCCCATGAAACATACCTAAGAGTTTCCATTTCCTACGCTGACTTTTAAAAACCACTCTAAAATATTAATACAACACATTCAACATGCCAAGAGAGAAAGATATTTCAGGAAGGACAGGGGAAGAAAGTCTGAATGTTGGTTTAAGGAGCTCTGTACATCAACTTTATTGTCTAGATCCCCAAATCCTATATATCCTAGATAGACGCCATAAAAAAACTACTTATTTGGTAATAGTGAAACTGATGTAAAATGCAACTCTTATGAGTACATAAAACATAATAATAGTACTGAAACTTGATTAATCAAGCTCATTTTATTGAGTGTGATTCCAAGAGACAATTTTCATAATAAAGTCACAAAGGTCTAGTAGTCTTAATAATGTCTTGTTTGGAACACAGCTAATAAAGCACATGTAGGATGCCATCATCAAAATAACTCAATTATTCAAGACCTGGAAAACTTCTCCACTATCTCTAAATAGAAAACTTGGAACATTATTAAAAACAGTATCTCAGTGGGTGACAGCTGTGACACTCACCTTGACAGAGGAGCCGCCATAAAGCCTCTGAGCCAGCAACCTTCCTGCCTGGATCGCTACTGGGGTGAGCTCCAGCTTCCCCTCCAGAATATCGCCAATGGCGTAGATGTAAGGCACATTGGTCTGTTCTTCATCCGTGACAGGTATTTTTCCAGTCCTGCAAATTTATTCAGGTAAAAATCACCATTAATTACCACTATTAAGTACAACAAAATTCCCTTTCTCCCAAAGAAGCCCAAATTGTGACTCCAGCTGAGGACAATGTACTAATATATGATTAAAACAAAACAACTCAGAGGAAATAAGGGCTTACAGATAATCTGGTGGCTATTTAAAAAATTACAGGAATAAGGAAACTATGAGAAACCCTGGAATGGGAAACTAGAACATAGTGGTTAAGAATAAGAACTCTAAATTACGATAACCAGATCTGTTAGTTATTACCTCTGGGATCTAGGGAGAGCTATTTACCATCTCTAAGCCTCATTTTCCCTCTGCAGATGGGAATAATAATGAAAATATTAGTAAGGAGAAAAAGAACACCATCATCTACCTTGAGGGGCTGTGAGGACTGAATGAGACTGCATACAAAACATTCTGCATGATAGTCCATGGCTCACAGGAAGTACGTAATAAATGCTAGCTGCTCACACTATACAAAATCTGAACCTTGGATCCAATTGGAAACCAGCTAGGTTATGGAAAAAATGAAGGGAAAAAATCCTTCTAATAGGATTAAAAGGCTCTGCTGAAGAAATGTGACTCCTACAAAGAACAGCAGCTCACCATTACTCCCAAGAATAGGAGCCTGCCACTCACAGCACTTCTTCTTCTTTTTTTTTTTTTACTTGCATGTAAGAAAGGCAATATTGAGAAATAGCCCATGACACCCCTATAAGCAGATTCCAGAGTCTCAGCTCCCTGGTGCAGGGGTACAAGCCAAAGGATTTTAACTTTTAAAATCCTTGAAGAAATAAAAGTTTTCATATTTGGCAGCTGTCACTAGAAATGTAGTGACCACTCTAGTGATCTTAAAACTTGGTTATCTTTAAACATGGCTCAAAGTTACATATTTTAATGAAGCTAAAGCATATATCTGCAAATGACTGGGGGAGGGGGAGGCAGTGGAGTCTGGATCTTTTTCTGTACACATTTAAAGAAACAAGCCAGTATATCTCTCATTTAGATTTTGAAAAGGGGGAAAAAAAAACATGAAATATTTTGAGTGGCACTGAAAGAAGACATTTTCTGAGCTTAAAAAGGGAATTCCTCAACAATGGTAAAAATTAACTTTAAAAATATAGAACTCCAGTATTAATCAATATTATAAATGCCCAAAATAGTATTCAATGAGATACAATAAAGATTTTTTTCCTTACTTTTCATTTATCTTTACCCCCACGGTTTCTAAGCCAATTTTTCTCGTGCAAGCATCTCTTCCAATTGCCAGCAATACCTGAAAAATAATTAATATATTGTGACTTAACGAAAAGGCTTTGCATGTGATATTTATTCCTGTTTTTCTCTGCTTATTAAGCCAATCTCATTAACCCAGACTTGGAAAGAAATACTTCATTAATAAAATAACAAGAGTTTAAACAAATTACAATCTTAAAAAAAAAAAAAAAACCTTTGGACATGATACAGAAATCCTTATCTATTTCTTGTTAAGAAAAAGGAAGTTAACAATTCCTTAGTAAACCCAGACAATTTAAAAGACAAAGACAGCATAGCCTGTGACTGAATCCAGTTATTACAAATATTAAAACTGGTATGGGGGAATAACAGAACAGAACATGAGACAGAGAAATTTGAGTTCATTGAAAAATTCTGATGCTTTGTTACAGCCATTTGCCAAACGATATTTTAAGTTACAGTGGAGAAAATTTGAAGCCACCCCATACTAAAACAAATAACAATTATCACAAGTAATAAAAATGTGTTAGAATGGGAATAGAACCAAGGATCTTAGAAACATAGATTTTAAGCATGCAGCAAATACCCAATAAGCACATTATTTGCTTTCTAATGAATCACTGACCTGGGTCCATTCCTTACCGTATTATATTCTTCTTTGATGATTTCGTCACTATTGGTGGACTTAGCTACCACCCTGAGGCGGCCTGGTGTCCCTGCTTCTATTTGTTCAACCTATAAAAGTGATAAAGTTTTACTCCACAATAAAGACATATATCAAGGTGGATAACTATGTCTTCCCTATCTGGTTAACCCCAAGTAAAACACAAAATATATCCCATCACCCTCACCTTAACATCATTAGGATGATATGATTCTTTTATTAATCCCTTTCTTTCTCGCTCCTAATGTTTGCGAGAAGGGCTTTCCTTCAAACAGTTCTAAACAGAATAAAATTCAGCAAGAAAAGGGAAAGGAAAAGCCAGAGAAAGCACACTACAATCGCTAAAATCAAAGCAATGACTTACTGCCTTTCCCAGGCTCTTACCTTATAACTCACCCAGAACCACTCATCCCCTGGAGAGCCACTGCTGCCCAAATTCAGAGATTCTCTTTTGACTACAGATATTCAGCTTGTCCCCAAAGGACAGACATGGGACAGGTCAATCATGATACAAACGACAGCTAGAAAAACCCTAAAACCCATAGAGGTGTGTGGGTTTATCATGACAACGGGCTGCCGTCAGGTGTGAAGGATGCAGGATGCAGGGAGAAATGAGCAAACACTGGCGCTTGTGCTAGGCCAGATGAGGTCCAACCTAGCAGCCCACTACACACAGATGTCAGTGTGGACTACAGGCTGGGGGACAATGACAGAGAAACTCTATCCCCAGGAGGCTCCCACAAGTGTGTAGCTGCCTTTGATGTCTGAATGATGGTCAAATTGTGGTTTCTGTAAAATATTTACCAAGAGAAACCCATAAAATTGCCTGCAGTTTCTTCTCTACCTTTAAAATACAACCCCTCTGTACAGGAAAACTGTCAAGGCTAATTTTTTTTTCCAATATCACTAAAAAGTAAAGATTTCCTTTGTGAACTCCCTTCCTTTCTTATACTGTTAAGTCCCTTTGAACATCCTGGAAATGTCTTTCCTGGTTTAACTTAGGTAAAATCTTCAGAGAAGAGCTGAATTGGTCCACAGCTTAGATTTGCTTAAAATGATAAGGGCCTCAACCCACCTCTAATTCTTCCTGCCTTCTCACTCTTTGGTTCCAGTCTGGCCTTTTCTGTATCCAAAACAATGTCTGCACTTAAAACGATTTTAATCCCCAGAGCCTTTTTGCTCAACTATGTTCTTTGTCCAAAATGCGCTCTCTCCCTCCTCTCTGCATGAAGCTCTCCACTCGGCCACTTTCTACCACATCGAGTATTTACTACGGCCTCCGGGAACCGGAGACGCCCTGGTAACCCAAGCAAAATATTATGTGCACAGACACGGGTTTATTTCACTTGGGACAGTCCACCGGGTCCTCAGAGGGGCCCACAACTCCCCAAATGTTAAAGATGTTATCAGGGAAGATGTTACTTTTCTATCAGTAAAGCAGTACATACAGCTGTTGTTTTCTAAACACAGTCCCATAACTTCCAGCAAATCTGCTACTTAATCCTCACAACAATATTATGAGATAGATTCATTTTAGACTTACTCTGTACCAGGTACTGTCTTTCTAAGTATAAGGTAATGCCGTCGCACAAGCACTGAGACAGGTGCTATTATCACCCCAATTTTATGAAAGAAACTGAAGCTCAGAGAGGTTAAGTAATTCTCCCAAAGTCGTAGAGCAAGAAAGTACTGGCAGAACAGTACTGAGTCCAGGTCATTCAGATCCCAACGCTCACACCTTATCAACACTAAAGATCTCATGGTCATGGAACAAAACTAAGTTAACCCACTGACCAATTTTTAAAATGACAACTAAAATTCCCTAACTGTAACAAAACAGTCCCATCCTTACCTGCTAAAGAAAACTATTAATGTGAGATACCAAACTGTTTGATTCTACCACTCTCATGTATCAAAACATTTGTGGTCATGTTAACAAGCCCCATATGACCAGGCATATCATTCAGCCTTTTCAAAAGAAGATTAGCAAAAAAGCCAGCTCACATAACAAAATTAGATAATGGTCTTCAGGGAAGCCAGGATAAGACAGTGCATCTATTGACTTAAGTGTACACCAAAGAGAAATGTCTTATGGAAAGTTTTAAAATCAGTCTAGTCTTGAACACTTATTTAAATCACTGGTATGAATGAAGCAACACAGTAAAGAGAAAATAAAGGAATGCATAAAGGGAAGCATTAAACAGAAGAGAATCAAAGGTAAGAAAGTTACGACAGAAGTGAAGAAATTATTAATCTGCAAATAAGAACAGAGCTATTTGAATGGCAGGCAGACACAAGCTTATACACCAGTATCGCACAACTGAGGAATTACAGCAACCCTAATGGTTCATGATGCTGAAAGGTGCCTCCACCACCCACCGAACTCTTTCCTGACTTTTAACATGAGTATTGAACCAACAAACTCACAGACAACCCACTTACTTTTATTGGTACAAATTGTTTTATAAACTTGACACCGTGTTCTTCCATATGTTCACCAATTTTGTTGGCCATGTCCTGGTCAAATCCTCGAAGGAGAATGGACCGCACCATAACGGTGACATCTAAACCAATGCCAGCAAGAAATCCAGCACATTCCAAAGCGACGTAGGATGCTCCAACCACCAGGGTTTACCCGGGCAGTAAGGTAAGGAGAAAAGATCATCGCTGAAAATAAATTTAAAAAAAAAAAAGAAAGAAAATGTTCATATGTGAATAATGACCAAATCAAAGTAAATAGTTTTACTCTCTGATGAAAAAGACACTTTGAAGATTGAAATCATTCAACTAGCTGCACGCAGAACACACGAGACGTTTTCATTATGTCTCAGACACTCTCTCTTCTTCTCACCCCGTTGCTCGGGGACTAGTGCAGGCCCCATGGCCACGCACGCAGACCGTGCAACTCCTGACAGCAGTCCAGCGCACAGGCGAACAGAAGGGCTCGGAACTGTTCGGAACGATTCCCCACCAGCGTGTTTAACATCACACATTTGCAAACCCAAACCCCCGCCCTCACTCTTCCCACCACTCAGTACTCTACGAGGTGGAAAGTCTGTTCCTCCTCTTCTCTGGAACATCAATTATCAAGGATGGAAAGAAGAACGGGAAGAAACTTTCAACACACTGTTTTTGTAATATAAAAGCCAACTATAAAAAGTAAAACCTGACAGAATCTTCTAGTCGAGTGAAGAACATACAAGACGTGCTAGGTATCACGAAAGCACTGTTGGGAAATGAATTTTTTTAAATACGAGAAGGGAACCTATTCAAGATAACAGAGAACACAATTGCCGTCTGAGCTTCCCCGTTGTGGCACAAAGGGAAAAAATCACATCCCTACCCCCCACGCGCACACAAAAAGGGCCCAAAAGAGTCATTTGTAAGACAATCAGAAACTCCTGGGAAAAAAGCATCCAAAAGGACATATTTAGCAACAATCTGTCTTAATGTCTCCATGATTAAAAATAACTCCACAACGTTACCAGTATTATCACTTGATGGGCAAACATAAATCACATAACAAAACCTTCCTGCTAGACTCGGTTATTTCAGAAGGTCCAAATACATGGACATTAACCAGTCAAATGACAATGAATAGTGACTAGAGTTTGATAAATCTAATGGTCTGCATTAGCGTCCGCATTGCAAGTGTTTAAGAGTAATGTAATAGATGACCTTAGTTTCAGGAGGAAAAAAAAAAGTGTGTGCGTGTGTGTGTGTATCATTTTATAAAATGTTTGTGAACATCCATCTGGTTTTATGTTATACATTTATACTATATACTCGCATACATTTCAAATATAAATACAAATTTAAATATACATCTATATGTTAGCAGTAATGTCAACTCTGGGTGGTGACATGACTAATGTTTACAGTTTTGAATTTTACAATGTTCTTGTCTAAAATAATTTTTCCTTTCTCTTTTTCCCAAGCCTGCCACTTTAAGCAAAAAAAAAAAAAAAAAAAAAAAAAAGGCGGAGTTCCAGGAAATGAACTAAATGGTTTTGAAGAAAAAAGCAAAAGCATTAAATCCACAATGGGTTTTTCTTTTCTCCCTGCAATTTTGCCCTTACCTGCTGATGCAGTACTCTCTGTCACCAGGGATGCCCAAGTAACGCGGCCTTTCGCCAGTAGCAATGAGAAATCTCTCGGCTGAATAAATTTTTTCTCTGCCCTTGTTATTTGTTGCCTGCAAAGGAACCAATATGACAGCTTTGAGTAAGTTGTTATCCCGTAGAATTGTAAACGTCACAGTTAACAAACGCCATTCACCACACTGCCCAATTCGATCCTCATAAAAATCTGGTAATATGTAAGAGATATTAAGACTCTGAGTAAGGACTTGCCCAAGGTCACAATGCTAATAAATGGCAGAGCCAAGACTCAAAACCAAGTAATCGGGCCCCGAACCCAGTACTCTTACCTTTTACCACACCACGAAAGAAAGCCCCATAAGATGTGATGGCACTGGACACGCTGGGTCACGGGGGCTATTACTTTTATTAGGATAATCACTTTCTCTTTTCCTCCCCAACCTCCAAACCACAGCTTAACATAAACAAACCAAAAAAAAGCTCCTCGGGCTGTCACACCATTACCTTAATCCTGTGTGGACCGACGAACTGCCCATACGCATTCTCATAGGTGACTTTTTTCTCCCGCAGAGCCACCCGGTAGCCCCAGTTCAGGGAGCCAATGTGATTCTGTACAGCTTCTGTCATTTTATCCCAGTCATGTTTAACTGCACAAGAAAAGAAGACAAAATGTTGAGCTTTTCAACCGCCTGGCAAAGATGGTTTCTCAGTAACTATTCACAGGAAATACAAAGGGCAAGAGTTTTTAGTTATAAAGGGCAAGTCCTTCATTTCAAGCACAAAAACCACCTTTCCACCTTCAAATAGTCTTTCCTTTTTAGAAAACCGCCATAATACTAAAGAATACAAGGCTTCCTGGCAATTTTTAAGACAAAAATAACCATTCACAACTTCTTTTCTTCTTTATCTGGAAATGAACAGGAATT
Source organism: Eonycteris spelaea (assembly GCA_003508835.1). Lineage (NCBI taxonomy): Eukaryota > Metazoa > Chordata > Mammalia > Chiroptera > Pteropodidae > Eonycteris > Eonycteris spelaea. The sequence continues at coordinate 6,870,449 of PUFA01000023.1, forward strand.
TTACTTTGGATTATAAATCATGATTGCTGGGTTGACAAGGTGTGGTCAGGCCTAGGACACTGTATTTGTAATAATCCCCGAGGGACTCTGATGTAGACAGGTTTGGCATTATCAAACTGATAACAGGGGCTGCAAACTGAGGCCCCTTGAGCTAGATCCAGCCCATCACCATTTTTATAAATAAAGTCTTATTGAAAGACACCCAATCATTTATTTACTTATTATCTAGAGCTGCTTTCCTGCTACAATGGCAGAGTTGAACAGTGGTGACAAAGACCATATGGCTCATGAAGCCTAAAATATTTACTCTCTGGTGCTTCACAGTTTACTGACCCCTGGTCTAGACTGAAAATTTAAGAGTCTGTCTGATTGCCCCACAAATCCTCATCTCACCAAAGACAGGGAGGTTTTTAAATATTCTATGAAAATTAATCTTCTGAATCAAGGTACTAACATGGCATTAAATTTCAATGCGTATTAAAATATTAATTAATGTCATTCATTAATAACTTATCAATGACTAAGAAAAACAGGATACAGATATAATATACTGGTGGTAGGAAGAAGGCAGGTTCTGGGGAAGCTGTGATTTGAAAAGAAGGACAAGAATCAACATATACTGAAAGCCTCTGTCACAGAAACGAGGAGGCTGAGTTCCCAGGTTCAGGGTTAAGTAGCTCAGCAACACCAAGTGGTGAAATCAAGTCTCTGAGAGCCGAACGGCCAGCCTCTGGAAGTGGGAACGCAGCACGACAACTGCTTTGTGGCATCCTAGAGAACGGATGATAGGTATTCAAGTCACGGAATCATAAAATCTTAGGACTGGAGCAAACCTTGAGAGATCCGTTCCAATTCTGTTTTAAGTGCCTACAGAAGCCACTGTGGTGAGGATGCCAAGAGGGCTAGGTGCTGGGGGGGTGGGGCGGGGGAGGAGGGGATGCTGCCCCGACCAGACTACGGGTCTGGCATCCACCTACCACCACTATAAAAGAAGAGGCAGAACTCACTGCCTCTCCACCAGGAATGGAAGAGAATTCCACTGGCACATGTAACTCACCCCCACGTGCCAATCACCTAGCTACAGCAATTACCAACACTACCTATCTCACTTCATATGCCTCTTTTTTTAAACTAGAATAGTTAAAGCAAATCCCAGACATCATCTTATTGGTGGTGATGTTGGTTTGACATAGTGATAGGAATGCCAAGGGCCAGTGATGTTAAATATCCATCATAACAGTTCCTTATAACTAGGAGCTGTCCAGCCAAACGTGCCAATGACACCCCACAGAGAAACAAGGAACTAGATCACAGGGAGGCTTCACTTCTGAAATCTTATAGTTGTAGAACTACTAAGTGAATTATCTTCTGCTAATCATACAGAAGAAATCATGTTCTGAAAGGCAGAGTTGAGATTAAATAATAGCACCGATAAATTCAGTTATTTCACTGATTAAACCTCCTGCAAATCTTAATTCTGTTAAAGCCTGTCAGATCTCACCTGATTTCCAAACTCCTCAAACCCCATTTCTACCAAAATCCCTTCATCTTCTGGTACAGTAGGCAGCCAACCCAGCCACCCCCAATCTCTGGTGTGATTACACTCAGGCAGAAGGAATTTAAAGGTTCCACCCATCAGTTTGGGATTCAACATCAAGCCACTCCAGCTGCTCCAATGGCCCTGACCTTGCATTCCGTTCTGAGAAATGAGTTTCTGGTCTTGTAAAATCCAAATTCCTACTTTATATACTACTGGTGGTAGCTGCTAGGAGTGGTGATATGCCTGGAACCCCAGTTCTCCAGAGCTGCCTTCTGGTAATGCCCAACTCTTCCCCCTTCCTGCATTCCCAAATATTTCCTGAGAGTCCACATCCTCACACTCAGCCCATCTGCTGGCATACCTCAGCATTTCTCCAAGGCCTCCTGAGTCCCCTGGCCTGGTCTACCATTGGTAATCCAATGCTAAGCCTCTGGAAATTAGACTCTAGATGACCAGGCAGGATTTGTGTTTCACCTGGGTGTGCCTTTCTGCCCGCCACAGCAGCTGGATCACAAGCACCATCTCTCTGTTGCCCCTCAGCCCACAACAGAGAGCCAGGCCATCCCTTTAGATTCGACTCGCAGAACCACCTAGGATCTTTACGCCCACTGCCTACTGTACCAGAAGATGAAGGGATCTTCAGTGCACCTTCTCATAGGAACTTCAAAACACCTGCAGGGGCATGAATTACTTCCACTATACACACAGAAAATGAAGGATGGATGACTGTGTGTATAGTGGAATTACTTCCACTATACACACAGAAAATGAAGGATGGATGACTGGCCCGGCCTCACACTAACTCGCAGACACAGGCACACTGGATGTGAAACATCCAGTTGTGATAGGAAGGTGTGATAGGAATACACATCCCAAACTGCAAGCCCCCCATTGCGAACCAATGATCCTGCTTTCTCTGTAATGAAAATGGGAGCCAAAAACTTCCCAAAAGGCACATTTAATTGAGCATAGGAGAATTCAAGTAGAGAAATCTGAAAAATATAAATCCTGTAAACCGTTCAGAAAGGACCAATTCATCCAGTTTACATGCCTGAGCTCAAGTAATTTTCCTTTTTTTAAGGCTGGAGACTTTCTCTGCACATTCTTCATTTGGAATTTGGAGCCTGGGGGAAAGGGCAGATCACAGGCTGAGTCCCTGACCTGTCACTCCCGCATCACCAGGCAGAGTCAGCTGTGCCGCCTGGCCCAGGTCCCTTTCCTCCCTCCTCACACTTGGAGCTATTTGCAGCGTCAGAGAAGACAGCCTTCCCAGAAAATTGGAACACTGTTCTTGGGTGAAGGACATGAGATTAGATGTGTTTTACTGGAAAAATGCAAAATAAGCCTTAGGCTTTATCTGTTGAGAACATGGAGCAGCCTCTAGGGGTTTCTCATTTGAAAAATACACCTCCAAGTTTCTTTCCTCTTCTAAGATCTAATACATAAACGTTTGTCTAAATCCACTTAATTCTCGCCACAATCATTTTAGCATTAAAAGGAGGGAGGAAGTCACTGCTCCCTCCGTGGGGGGTCCTGGCTGTAGAGGCAGGCCACGCCCACGATGCAGGCCACGCCCACGAAGCCCAGGTCTGGTTCTCACAGCCAGGCCACAGCTTGCTCCAGAAGGCCCAAGGCTTAATGAGAAAAATCAATGATCACAATAAACAAACCACCAGGCTTTTTTGGGGTGGAGGAGTGACGGGATGTAACTAGAAGGCACAGCTCTTCAACAGCTCTCATCAAAGTCTTGGGACTACTGCTAACCAACACTCGAGGTGGAAGGGATAATAAAAAAAGAAAACTATGCATTTCTACCTTAAAATCTGGAAAAGGGGAAGAAACACCAAAAAAGGTACAGGTAAAGTGAGTTGGATAAATAATTTCTGTCAGAATAGACACATAAGACAACTGTGATTTGGTTCGAGTTTCAAAATCCCATGAAATTCAAGAATCTTCTGCTGGTTTTAAAGTAAAGATGTAACTGTACCAGCAGTGGCTCTTTGTCACCTCAGGTCACTGTATGTTTATTCGTTCCTTATTACATAATTTAGAAATAAATAAGCGTAACCTGTGCTTATTGTTATTACATAGCAGCCACAGAGATGTTCTTTTGCTGGAAAGATTTGTTAATCCACCAAGTTATATTTCGTCACCACCCAATTACTGAATTTATTAAAATTATACCTAGTTGGCCTGCTAATAAAATTCACTTTTGGCAGAGGCCTGTACTTATGTCTCACTTTTCTAAGATTCTAAAGACCCACTATTCCTATATTTCTAACCAAATTAAGCAATTCCGTCCCACTGACTTCACTGTGCATAAGAGTGGTAGTTTGAAGCTAACATCAACTAGTATAACATAACGATTTGTGTACTAGCCCCTACATGAATGAATCAAAATTTTATGGTGCCAAGTTATACCTCCCCAGCAGTATTAATTTACCGAGGCTTATGGGCCAATGACATTCACTATAAATAAGAAACGCAATGGAAATTATAAAGCTGCATAAATCAAAATCTGCTTGGAACAACCTTACTTTTTCCAACAAATCCTAGACTTCTTCAGATTAATATTCTTGTTGAATGTCCTTCTTTTTAAGAGGGAACAAACTTGCTTCAAATATAAACTTCCTGTAACATCTATAAATGTTTTTCTACAACCCATTAAACAAAGAACCAAGAAAAGTGCTTGGCTGAAGCTACTCCAATTTACTGAAACTCTGATGGAAGAAACTAACATTTGTCAAATGGCAGGTATTTTAATCACATTGTTGTATTTAATCCTCATCACATAGGTGGTAAGCAACAAAGTCAGAATCTGTGTCCCGGTCCATGTTCTGTACTAACCCACACTTTAATGGGTCAGGAAGACTGGGGTGAGAAGCTAACCCTACATAACTGGGAAAAAAGTCCCACTGTGAACTGTGGTAAAGAGTATGTGTGGAATAATTTGGGGGAGGAGGGAAAAGAAAATGGGTAGTTTTATGTTTTCCTCCCAAAGGCACAGAAGAAAAATGGAATGTGGCCGACAGGTTACATGTACAACGTGCCCCTTTTGTGGAGAGAGAGCATGGTAAGGAAAGGCACACTCATAGCCATGGCAAAAACTCTCTGTGTGTGCCTGCCCCTAGAACAGCTCCTGAAGCTCTGGTCCTACAAAGGAGCGGCCACTGAAGCCAGCATGGCTTGGAGACGGCCTGGGGTAGAAACCCCACGTGCTTCAAAGTCAAAAATGCTTCCGTTTAAATCCTAGTGCCACTGATTACTTGGCTACGAAACGGGTGAACTACTTCACCTCCTAGAGCAGCAGTTACACATGCACTGGAACAGAGATGGGATAGAGAATAAAGGGTAATAGGAGATGATCAATCCTGACCTGCAGGACCTAAATGAATCCACATGATGCTGGCGGGGGCTTGGGATGAGGAGCGGGGGAAGATGGCAGCTTCCTGTCTGCTGCAGCTCTGGTCTGGACCCTCTCTCCCCATTTTCTTCCTGCTACTATACCCAGAGCCACGAAAGGAAGTATTTACAAGCATCTGTTCCAACCTGCCCTCAGTAAAATTGTACAGCTGGCTAGCTAGTCTACATGTCCCTCCTACTACCTCTCTCTCACACCACCTGGGGTGCTCAGCCCACACCCTCTCCTCATACATGTTCCTCACACACGCAGGCTCCAGGTACACCAGAATATCTGCTATTCTTCAAATACGTATCTTACTCATTCTCTTTTCACTGCCTAAATGAAGTGACCTTCCCCTCCTCTGCTGACTGTCAAGGACACAGCACCTTTTAAAACACATGTTCCAATTCCACCTCCAGGCTCCCAGGGTGCTTGGTTTGTACATCAATGAATCAGTATATCGATGATAAGAGACTCTGTGTACCTACATGAATTGTATTATTTATCTCTATATTGTCCCAGCACAGACTCAAGTGCAAATAGTGGGCACACTAATAGTAATATTCCATAACTTCATCACAGAATTTCTAAAATGTCCACTAAGAAGTCTAATAAATTAATAGAAGGGAGCCCCTGTTGTCAGCAGGTACCTCCGCAGGCTTCCAGAAGGGAAAGAGTATGCTCATGGCAGACGTGGTTGGTAGGCATTCAGACACGGGAGTAAATAATAACTTTGGAGGTGGGCTGTCAGTAGCTCATGTGTTAAGATTTTCCCTCAAATGTCACATACCCCATAGATCTCAAAACTAAAATCAGACAGGGGCTAGAGTGTCGCCCTTCAAGGACATAATGACCTAGGTTACTAATTAGCCAAGAAGCTATGCCAGGCCTATTATTCTAGTTTCTGAAGTCAACAAATGCCTTCTTCAACTTTTCTAGGGCTTCTAGGGCACTCTAAATATTTTTAATACAACAAGCAATCCTCTTTTCAACAAACAAACCATCCTTCCAACCCAAAAGTATCAGCTCATGAAATGGATTTCTTTGGAGCAAGAGAAAAATGCAAAGACTTCAAAGAAAATCAAATGTAATTTGTACTCCCATATGAAACTCTATAATTATGAGAATTTATTTGTAAAAATTCTAGCTTTCTATTAAATAAAGACACTCCAAGTGCGATGCCTGTTGTAACTATAATAGCTATGTAGCTAGCTGACACAGGGTAACTGAAGTTCTTGTTATCCATTCAAAATGTAAACAATAAAAACAACTTCCAGGTTATTGCTAGTCTCGTAAAAATGAATGGTGTATTGCAATATCACAGCTCAAACTCCCAAAAGCACAAACGGAAACACAGCGCTCCCCACCCATACCTGTCTCCTCGACGGTCCAGCCGTAGTTTCGGGAGTCTCGCAGGGCCTGTCCTAACAAAGCTGCCTGGTGCATCAGTTTTTTTGGTATGCAACCCACATTCACGCATGTTCCTCCGAGACCTGTAACGACATTGAGAAGAAATCGGTTTACAGCCTGCTTTATGATCCTTCAAAGGGAAAGGTCCGTGACTGTTACTATTCTATGAACCATCATAATTTACTTGCTTAATGTAGCCAATACCGTTTACACAAATTTATACCTAAGTCCTGTGACATTTCTAAAGTCAGAGAGTCTTACATGCCAACCACAGTGACTAAAACAAAACATCCTAAAACAAAACAAAAATGAGATTGCCACAATCTCCACATACTTCTAAGATTCAACATTAGCTGACTGCTGATAAAGATGCCAGAAATTGACATTTCGCTCCGTGCACAGCCCTAGACTTGGCACTGAGTCTACGACAAGAACTGCCTGCCAAAGGGGTTGTGAAGTGGGGCATAACTGGACCGCAGTGGGTCTGGAACTTCAGATAAAATGTGGTGTATGCGAATATTTTTTAACCAGCATTATTAAGGAATCCACTTCTCTGACTGTCACGGTTAACAGTGACAAGTTCTGGGGGTGACTACGCCCCACTTCTAGACTCTCTGGTTATAACTACTATCTCCTCTCTCTACTTCAGCCGAAAACCCAGACTCGTGAGGCCCCGACCTCTGCCCCCCTATTCCTGGCAGATACCAAAGCCAACCCTGTAAGAGGCTTTTTCAGAGGAGAAGACAACTTTGTCTTCCCAGAAGACAAATCCTCTATTTTGCTTTATGAGGCAGATAGCAACCCCAAACCACAGACAGGTTGGGACCTGCGCAGGCCTCAATACATGAACAGCCTTTCAGCTTTCGCTGATTCTCACAAAAGGATTCATGGAAAAAAAAAAAAAAGTTTAGCATGGCTGACTTTAAAGAGCATAGTGACAGCTGTCTCCATAAGAACAAAATGTAGCAGGTGGGGAGGTGAATAAAATGGCATGAGTATGATGAACGCAAGATGGTCGTGGACTTCGCAGCTCAGGAAACATAAACCCTCCGAGGAGAAGGCTACCAGTGTCACTATGGAGTAACTGCCACAGGCCAGTCGGGCTATGCCCATCACAAAAACAGTGCCTGACACAAAACTGACACCTAATAAATATTTCCGAAAGGATGAATTAGAAATTGCGATACTGTCTTATCTAGACTTCCTGCTTCTTGCCTCCTATTCCACCACCTGAGGCATCCTGATAAAATTTACACGTCACATTGCTCCCATCCTCAAAGCCTCCCCATTAAGCTTTGATTAGAGCTAAATTCCTCATCCTGGCCTACAGGGACCCACCTGTTCACTGTGACACCTGCCTTCCTCTCCCATCTTACCTCCAGCTTCTACTACCCCACCATAACCACGAAGGGCTCTTGCCTACCTCAGGGCCTTTGTATGTGCTGTTCTGTGAGAAAGCCAGAGAAATGATGCCTATAAGCTTCTTCAGCTTTTGGCATAGCTGGCCCATTCTTATTCCTTTGGCCTCATCTAAATGTCAACTCTTCAGAGACCTTCCTTCAAATCTCCTCAAAGCTGAACTCTTTACCCAGTTTCTCTCTATTGTAGCACATGGCACAATTTATGAAGTTCTTGCTTCTCTTTGGTCTTCCTACTAGAACATGAATAAACTCCACAAGGGCAGAAAATCCATGTCTACTGTGTTCACTGCTATATAATATTCCCATAGCCTTGGTTCATAATAAGTGTTCAGTAAATCCTTGTTAAATAAATGAAAAATGAACACACAATTCACCAAGACTCAAAAGAAGCAAGAGCTACCCACTAAGGTATGTGATTCCAGTTCCTGTTGAATGTAGAAGGTAGGTTTAAAACAGATATTCACAAATAAAGAGTTTAAACTTTTCATTATTAAATCCCTAAGTATACTAGGTTATAGAAATATTTAGCCAGAAATCATCATAACAGCTATAAAGAAGGTTTTGTATTACTAGACTCTGTGCCAAAGAAGCTAATTTTTCAACATTTAACTGGAGTCCCTCTTTTAACTTAACACTAGTAAAAGAGGTACATGGTTTTTTTGTTTGTTTTTAATTTGGGTTTTAGGAGCCACTTAAATCAATAGTAGAGAAGAAAAATCTGCTCCTACAAATTCACTTCTAAAATATTTTAAAAGCTTACCCCATCTAGTTCCGAGAGGGGTTGGAGTAACAAAATCCAGTACCATCACCTTCTTGTTATATTTGGCTGCCTCCTAGAAAATAAAATTATTGAAATGAGTTGGAAGGGTTATCATGATAGGCTGCAAGCAGGCTGTTAAAAATCCATTCTATTTTTATTAAGCTATAATGTTTAAAGCATAGCCAGTTATTAATACCTGGCCTTTTTCATATGCCAAGACAATTAGTGCAAATTCAAGATAAAAATTAAGTGACAGTCATAAGGGCAGCTTTAAAAAATTTGCAGATTAGGTTGTAGAATTGTCCGTCAGCTGGAAACCATAGAATTTTCTTATATAATTCTACTCCAACAGTAATAAATTCAGCAATAATCGGAAAAATATATGCCCATTTCTAAGCAAGCAGTAAGCAGCCAGCAAAACGGATTTACTGACAGTCAACGACCGTTGATTCAGCCTATGTCCTATAAGGTAATATTTTTAAAGTACTTTTAAGTTTTATTTCAGTTTCTACACAGAATATTAGAGCAGTTTTTCTTCTGAAACTGTCAGATTTCAAGTGTGGAGCCAATTACAAGATTGTTGGTGTCTATGAGGCTTTCAAATTATTCTAGGAGAGCGATGACAACGGTCAGAAGTTCACTGTGCAGAGGACCCCTCACCCTTCTCAGATAATATGCTTTGTGTACCGGCGACTAGACCTTCGAAGGTTATCTGAAAGGACTGAGGCTCTGTGTCCTCAAAACCACCATCGTGACATTGGCCTGCTCTTCATTTGAGCAGCTTCATTTGAATCTACGTTGACTGAATGACCATAAGCTACACCTTAGGGGAGTATAAGCACCTCATCTTTTACAAGAAACTCCTCAGGAAGAGTTCCAGGGACCCCTTCAAACATGGAAAATGCATCCCAGTTCCCGGCCAGGGGCCTCACTCCTAACTTCCCAATTATATATTCTCTACCCATCACCCCCAGGACACAGAGTTAGTGGTTTTTCTCTTAGCTCACTTCATACACACAGGAGGCAAATGATCTTTACCAAGTTTAAGAAATCCAACTGCTCTCCATATTTCTATTGAGGAGGAGTTTGAACAGGGAAATTATCACAGTGGGGAAAAAACAAATATTAATATTTAAAAAAATTAAAAATATATTTATTTAATTTCAAACTATTTCCATAGAACTTCATTATCTCTGAAAAAGCAAACAAACCTAAATGAATGAAATGTGTCCCAAAATATTGCGCCCAGTACTTTTACCCAAAAAACATATAGTTCAACCTGGAAATATATGGGTATATGAAGTGGTGGTCCCTTAACGTCTCCTATCCAAGTTAATGTGCAAAAAGGCACAAGAGTGGCTCAAACAAATCCCACAGAGAACCTGGAGGACTGTCGCAACCCAGAAACACACGAGGAGCCTTGCCTTAGCAGCTGCCAGTCCTCCTGAGCCCCCTCCAATGATGATGAGGTCATAATCATAGGACTCGGGATGATCCTCAGAGCCATTCATTGTCAGTAGCTTTTGAAGTCTGCCCTCTTGGTAAGCCTGAAAAAGAAAAATAATGAGAGGGAAAGAATTTAACTTAAAAGCAGCAATGTCCGAAGAGCTTTATTTTTTTCATTTATACATTTTTTTTATTTGGAAATGTTTATATCAGTACAGTGAAAATAAATTTTAAGAGACACTGAATGTCATTAGTTTTTGAAATCATTAATTTATTATAAAAGAGACATGGAAATTATTCACATGATGAGATTTCAGAACTTCAGTGGAATGGGCAGCAGCTTCACAGGGTGCCATTTCAATAGTGATTTATTTCAGTCTACATACCTTCCGAGGATGTTGCCAACTCTAAATAAGGAAAAATCCTTGTCATCTAGACAAGGTGCCTCCATATCCTGGAAGAACTTTGCCTCCAACGTTCACACTAAGTGGTTGAATCTCCCTACTACCCTTTCCTTTAGAGCCCCATCCAACAGCTACTACTGTTGCTTGCAATACTTTTCCTTGAGAATTTTCTGGAAGCACAATGCTCCTCTGGTATAGTTTCCCCAGCACTCCTTTCAACTAATACTCGGTCAAAGAGGGAAAGAAACTTCCTAAATGCCCATCCTGCCTGGGCCTGGGTGCCTCTGGCACACACGGGACTCACCATGACTTTTCCAGAAGAGGTTTTTGAGAAACTCTTTCCTTAAAGAAAAGCAAAAGGAATTTTCCAAAAAAAAAAAAAAAAAAAAAAAAAATGTGGTTTGATTTCTATCACAGTACACAAACGGAAATGGGCGACTTTATCACATTGCAGATTGCTACTTTGATGTGTTCAGACAGTACTTTCACATAAGTAAAGTCTTGATGGCCCAACAAAGTCAACTTTGACCTAAATTAAGTTTGATCAGCCCTTTCTTCCTGGACTTTTAAACCAGATTCTAACTTAGGTTGTTAAAACATCTGTACCATATGTTTTTAACAGAGACATCAATACAACTTAGCAATCATCTTTACTTTCTAGGCAAAGGTAGAGAATTATGAGTGGACTAAGGTCTCAGATTAAGGTAGGGGCCTGGTAAATAGCAATTGAAAGAGATTAGCCAAATATTTAAGACTTTTCTGCATTGTTGAGGTAAGGCATAAAATCGAGTAATTCAAAATAAAATCATTAACTGACATACACCTGCTTGAAGTTAAATGTCAAAGTCCCTGCTTTTGCTGTACATTTTAAATAAGCACAAAAAAAGCAAAGTGGGCACTCTGTAAAACTCATTTTTTTAATCTACCTATGCACGAAGCGTCTGTTATATTTAGTAGTTTCCTTGTACTTGGTATGTGACAGGCTTTATAAGTGTTGTTAGACTTCTCAGTTTAAATCATTTCGTTCCCCTAGTTTTTACACTCATTAGTTACACATTTCATATTAGCTTTGAACACTGTTTTGGTGATATATTTAACATTACCTTTTATTAAAACAAAAATCTGTGCTAAGGTGAGACAATGACTAGAAAAGTTAACAAGCACCAAAAAAAAAATAATAATAATAATAAGTTTTCTAAAACTCAGGTTTTAACCTTATTATAAAAAAAGCCTCCCAACTTACCAGCCTAGACTGTACATTTCTCTCCTGACTACCATCAGATGTGGGGGATGAAAGGCAGAGCTTAGGGTCAGCAGAACAGGACGTTTGGGGTGTGGAAGGGGGCGCAGTGGAGGGTGGAGGAGGAGGCGCGGCACTGTGGCTGCCCCTTGGCAGCACGGCGGGCACACGTGATGGCTCAGGGACTGACGGGAGAACACCTGGACGCCAGCAACAATGGGGACGTGACTGCGTCACCCTGACCGTCTGTACAAAAGGTCTACCGTGAGAGGCCGGTAAACACAGCCAGTATTCATCGACTGGCATTATGGCAGAGGCTCCTCCTCCAATACAAGGTACTGTGGGGGGAAAAACAATTTGGTGATAATAGCCATTTGGATCAAAGAATGAATATAAGCTTCAAATAACAAGTTACTCTCTATTTGGCCTCAAAGAGCATAAGGCTGACTTGCCGGTTTGAGAGAATTAACTAATAAATACAGCTAGATGTTCTTCTAGAAAACAACCATTTTTAATCTCGGCCGCATTTTATCTGCATGTACTTAACCCAGATGGTGCCAGAACACAATCACCGGCTGCCTAAAAGGAAACCACCCGTTCTTATAACCCCTCCCCCAACATATCTACTAGAACAAAAGAAAGAAAATGCATTGTCATGCTGAAAAGCCACATACTTCTCCCCAACTATGTTTATAATCTGCTCTGTACTGAAATTCAGTATCAGACCTGGGTTTTTATGGTTCAAGGTTAAAGTCGAATTACATCAACCAGCGCCCAGATTTCACAAAGAAAGCTCGGAGTGAGCCTCAACATTTTCAACTGTAAAATCAGTAAGAAGCATTCAGCTGACCCCCAGAACTAAACACGATGCCTTCACATTTTAATCCAACTTAAAACTGAAATTGCTGTCATTCTTCTCCAGGTAAGTAGTTTCCCACCTGAAATAGAAATAAGACAGCAGAAGGCAGGTCCCCAGGCGGTGTAAGGAAGGAGCACACAGATGGGGTAAGGAGAGACAAGAGAAAAATGCTCCCCGCTTTCTCCTCCAATTCCAGCTGCTAGAAATAGTGGCTGCTGGTCACAGTCGCTGATACAGGAGTTCTCAAACTTTAGTCTCAGGATCCCTTTACAACCTTGATTTACTTAGGACCCCAGAGAGTTTTGGTTCATAGGGTTTATTTATTAATATTTAGCATATCAGAAATTAAAACTAAGAAAAATTTGAATATTTTAAAATATTAAATATCTTAAATATTAATCATAAAATATTAAAAAGTTTTGATTAGCAAGAGTGGTGCTGTTTTATATCTTTGTAATTCTCTTTAAGTGTATATCATAATAAAAGGCAGCTCATATCTTTTCTGTGTTCAGTCTGTTGTAATGTCACCTGTCATGTAGCCTCTGGAAAACTCCATGGTATACTTGCAAGAGAATGAGAGTGAAAAGGGCAAACAGCAACTTAGTATTATGAAGATAATTTTAACCTCAAGGACTTCCTGAAGGGGCTTCAGGGGCCCCCAGAGGAATCCAGACCACTCTTTTGAGGACCACTGCTATAGGACATAAGTATAAACACACAACACCTCACCCTCAGGTATTCGCTGGGCTTACTACATGTTGGCTGTTCTTCCCTTTCTCCCACCCACAACCCAGTAAACTACTCCAGACTCCTCCACACCCCCGTAAAAACGGCCAAAAACAATCCAAGTGCGCAAAAAACAATGCTGAAAGCAATTCAAGTGTGCCTGTTTCTTTAAAATTAGAATAAGTAATCTTTATTTCCCTCAAAGCATGAATTATATCCTTGGGCACAGATTTATACTGGGTTTTCTCACCATTATACATGAGTTCCAGCGTTGAACTGAGCTGGGTTAAAATACTTGCTCTACCACCCCCTAAACTGGGTCATTAGGACTAATAGCCTGATTCTTAGGAGTCTCTGTCTTTACATTTGTAAAATGAAATTTATACCCCTGTAACTCACCAATCTGCAGCGTTAAATAAGATAAAACAATAAAAGTAGCACAGTGGCTGGGAGGAAAAATCCCTTTAAGTTACTAACTCTCCCCTCTCTAAAGAAGGGAATCTGACTGGGACTCAGGCAAAAAGCTCTAGAGTGTTTCACAGATGTCCCCTGCACTCCCCTGTACTCCCCACCTCCATCAACTACTTGAAATGCCCTCTTCCCATCAGATCCTGATCCAGTACATAGACAGACCGAAGGACGTTATCTTGTTTTTATTCAATGTGTACAAACACAGTACCCTTTCTAAAGTATTCCTCTAGGGTTTAAAGGATTCTTTTATCAAAGTTCTAAGACTGAAACATAAGTCCCATTTCCTTCACTGCCTCCCTAAAGTTCCCAAACATTCTCTTCCTCTTTCTTGCAACTCCATTAACACATGTTATCAGGGAGCAATTATCAGCACAGGCTGTTCTACCTCAAGTCCTTCAAGATTTAGCTGGGAGCCTTTACTTGACAGTGCCCAAGTTGGGTCCTCCTCTGAGATCCCCACTGGCATCATCGCACAGATGTTCAAAAACATTTCAGAACAAAAGGGTGCTAGTTCCTAATCTCTTATGTATACTGAGAGGCTGGGTTTCAGTTCGGTTTTCTCATCAACAAAAATAAAAGTTTGGAAAAAACACTTAAGTACGAGGGGGAATAGCACAGTAGGTTAGAAGTCTGGATCTGGTTGAAACCTCGACCCGACTTTGCCACTTATGTGTGACCTAGGCAAGTTTCTTAAATTCTCTTGCCTAGGTCCTTGTTTGCAGAGATAAATAACCTCCAGCAGGCCCCAACTTCCTGTTTCCTTTGAAATCTGACTGCTCTGTTGCTGACATGGGGCAGTGTCCGTTGGGGTTGTACCTCAAGCCCCTTCATACTTTGGAGGATTATGGGCCAGCAAAGAAATAACGCCAAATAGTGGTCTGAATGCTATAGACCTTCTAGAAGATACTGGGCCCTAGGCCTATGACAGGAGTTGGCAAACTACAGCCTGTGAGGCAAATCCAGCAGGCCTATTTTATAGCCCCTGAGCTGATAACGGGTATTAACATTTTATAAGGAGGAAAAAATTTAGAGTAATAGTTCATAATACATAAAAATGATATGCAATTCAAATAAAATTTTACTGGAAAACATCCATGCCCATTTGCTTCAATACTGTCTATAACTGCTGTTTTGGCAACAACAGCACAGTTGATTAGTTTCAGCAGAGGTCATATGCCCCACAAAGCTTAAAATATTTACTATCTGGCTTTTTGCAGTAAAGAAGTTGCCAACTCCTAGCCTAAGGAAATTCTGAGTCAATGTCGATGGGTAATGCTAGGTGGGAAGTACCAAATAGTAATACTGAGGTGGGTACAAATCAAAGAATCATCTTCCTGCTCAGGAAAGTAGAGATGCTTGTTGCACTCTTTCCCTAGGGAGGAGCAGGGAAGCTGACTCTCCATGAACAATTAATTATCTAGATCTTTGGCTATTATGTACCTAAAGTATCTAGAGCCAAGGTAATATTTAACATTTACTCTGCATCGAGTATTCTGGCAAATTATAACAGATTCCATTCAAATGCCTCCTTCCAGGGGTCTTCCCTTACCACCCTGAGGTGGCATCTCAACCACTATCAGCAGTTTTTCCTCAGAGCAACCATCATGAACAGCAATGCTGTTGTCTCCCCCTCCGTGATAGGCTGAACAGTGGTCCCCAACACTGAGGTCCGAATCCCTCGAACCTGTGAATACACCACTTGTAAAAGGGACTTTAGAGATGTGATTTAAGGATCGAGGGATTTTTTCCAGAGTCATCCCAGCGGGCTCAACTTAATCACAAGTATCCTGATATGAGAGAAGCAGAGGGAGACTTCTTTACAGTAGTAAATGTAAAGACAGAAGAGACTCCACAGTCAGCTCTGAAAATGGAGGCAGAGACTGTGAATCAAGGAACACAGGCAGCCTCCAAAGACTGAAAAGGCAAAAAACAGATTCTCCCCTCAGAGCCTTAGCAGGAATGAGCTCCGTGAACATCTTAATTTTTAGCCCAGAGAAAAGGTTTGACCATCTGAACTGAAGAACTATAAATGGTAATAAATTTGTGTTCTTTTAAGCCACTAATTGTAATTTGTTACAGCGGCAATAGTAAAGTAATATGCCCTTTAAAATTTAATTTCATGAGAGTTGAGTCATTTTCTACCCTTTTTCCCCAGGGCCTAGAGCAGCGCCTGGCACAGTAGGCATAGTTGCTGAGTAAATTAACATGGCCATCACTGAGTCTCACGTACTCCTAGCTAAGACACTAGGCATCAAACATGGCACAGCTGGTGAGGAGTAAAGAACTAAGGCAAAATCTTTTTGCTCTCACTAAGAGTATTTTTTTTCCCTTGAACAGTAAATCTCTGGAAAACCCAAGGAACTCATGTGAGAATCGGTGAGGGCAAAAGATGCTTTCACGGTTGCTATATCAAAAGGTGGTAGACACAAGGAAGAATCAGCATTCCTTCAAATGAAAAAGGGGAAGGAATGGCTACTTTAGAAAATAATTGGCAGAGTTTCATGAGAAATTTCTATTTTTTGCTAAAAACATCCACTGTTACCGAAGAACCTTCCCCCCCAAACACATGTAGGATCACTCCACTCAAATTGTGTCATTCAGTCTGGATTTCCTTTCCCCACTTCACACTAGACTTAGTAGGAAAGTTTATCGTTACTGCTATGCAAAACATTTATCCACCTGCCAAATGATGCTTAATGGCAAAATCCACCACTACCAAAGATTAAATTCCTGCAGGGGTCAGGAAGCTTATAGGCTTCTTTGCTGCACATTCAAAAACTGTTTTTTTCGAAACTCAAATTTTCAGTAATAACACCCAATAAGGCTATTATTTTTTAAAACAATTGCAGGTAATTTTTTAAAAAGCATTTATGCCTTTATCTGAAGTGAAGAACTTTTGAATAAATTAATCTTATGTTTCAGTTTAAACAGGGACACTTTGCAGGCATTTCAAACTCTATTAAGAAATGCAGAATTGAACTGGGAACAAATATTCAAGGTTGTCACATAATGAAACATTACTGATTCTGAAAGATACCCTGTACTGGCGGAAATTACCAAGAGAAACTAGAAAATTAACCAACTAAATAAAAATTTTAACTGGCTGTTGACTTTATGTTTGAAATAATCTGACAAAAATATCTCCTACCTCTGAGGATACTGAGAAGGTAATTCAATATTTTGGCCAGTTTAACATTCAAATGGAACAGTTTTCAAAAAACGTTTTTATGGTTCTCTGGTGCCATAACTTCTCACAATCCCATACATTTGGCCTCCACTTCCCCTGCCTAGAATACCGTTCCTATCTTTGACCCATTCCTGCTCACCTTTCAGCACTTAATTGATGCCTCGACTAACATAGTAGAGAAACTCTACTTTTGTTAAGTCTAATCTAATCACAGGAGAAATTCAGGATATGGATACCCACTCATTCATCTTACTGAATCCTCTTCACAATGAAGAAAGGCATCCAAATTCTTTTATAGTATTAATGCTGCATATTCACTGCCCTAGGGATCGCCTTTCTTTACTATATTTTTCATCCACTCTTTCCCAACCTGGTTAGGAGCCCCATATGGAATTCCCTTGGTTCCC
Source organism: Eonycteris spelaea (assembly GCA_003508835.1). NCBI lineage: Eukaryota > Metazoa > Chordata > Mammalia > Chiroptera > Pteropodidae > Eonycteris > Eonycteris spelaea. Next base: position 6,887,723 of record PUFA01000023.1, read on the forward strand.
TGTAAAACAGGAACACAGTATCACAGAGCATCATAACTGATTTTTATTAATAAAGTATCTTAAAGGACATTCAAAAAAATTTCCCCATGAATATGCGAGTTTTTAATAACAGAATATCATTACAAACTTGTCAACTACCAAGAAAATGACATTGCACAGTAAAACATTTTCTGATGTTCCTAAAAATACTTTTCAGTTCGTAAGAAATACAGTATGTGCTTCTGTTTGGATTTTACTCCCCATTTTGAGATACTTTAGAAAAGCCACAAAATGCATCCTATACTAAGAAAATATTTAGTATGAGTTTGTGATCATAGCCTCTGAGATTTCAAAAGTCGCCACAATATTTCTCCAGTCCTGTAAACTCAAAGATATAACTCCTTGTCTCCTGCCATAGGAAGTGGGATCATTTCCCTCACCCATTTGGTTAATATTAATTGGCTCTAATATTGGCAGCCTGTCTTGGTCAAGCCTTATTCTTGCAAAACCATCCCTTATAATGAAAGAAACATAAAATATATTCTCCACAGTACGAGAAAAAGAATTTGGATCAATCACAAATTCAAAATAGGAGACGGGAGTATCAGGGTACTTTAGAAAGTACGTTTGCAACAATCCCAAGATTCTTTCTACTTCTTTTTCTGTCGCTTCTTGATTACTACTCAGGTCCAACTTCCTCAGCTTTAGAGGCATATCTCGATTTTCTTCCATTTTGTTTGCTTTTTTTGACCACGTCGGGGCTTTCGTGCAGAAGACTCTGACTTGAATGAACCAAAAACAAAGTGGAATGTTTCGGCTTGCAATATCCAGGATGTTGCTTCCTTCTGTACTGTCCCCCAGAAGGAAAGGGCTAGATTATCATCAAAAGCACTCAACTCATTATGTTCATCACCTTCCATCCAGTTTAGACCAACAAATATACATAGAAAGTCACAAAATGCTACTTGATTAAAATAGCTCATATCACAGTTTAGCTGCTTTGCTTTTTCTTTACCCAAATCAGAAGCCAAAACAAGAAACTGGGCATCGAGGGCTGCTTCTCTTGTTCGGCTCACTTCGTCGAACAGGACATTGGCTTCTTCAAGAGCCTCACTTAACGAGTCGCTTGCTGTGTTCACTATGTCTTCACGGTTCTGCTGGACGTTACTGATGAGCTGCCGGTACTGCCTGCGGATGCTCCGGCACTTCTCTTCGTCGGCCTCCAGCCCTAGGAGATTCAGATCGAAATCGGCGTCCCCACAGTTGAGGTCGTCAGAGCAGCCGTCAGCGCAGCCGTCAGCCCCCTCCGCCGCTTCCACCTTCATCGGTCCCGCCTCCTCTGCCTGCTTCACGGAGTATGCACGACTGGTGATGGCAACCGTCGGCTCTTCCCCTTTCTCCACGCCCCCCCTCAGAGAATCTTTTTCATCGGACATGTCGGTTACTGGAGGAGCTCAGGGACCGTTCGGCTAACGGCTTTTGCAACGATTCGGACAACGGCGGAAATTGAAGGGGTCAGTCGGAGCGGAGGAAGACGTCCGCCCATGCGCACTGGCCACAGGGCGCGGAGGCCCCGCCCCCAGGTCGCCCCGCCCCCCGCGTTCGCAAGCAGGCCCGCGACGCACAAAACGCACGCAATGACGGGCCCCAGCCCCGCGCTGGAATAGTGCCCGTTTAAGTGACAGCTGTTGTTTTAGCATGTACGGACAGCATCATCTAGCTTTCAAAGAAACACCTGGACAATCTATGACAAAACTGGGAAGGAACTAAAGGTCCTGCACTTTAAAAACATTTGCTGTCACATATTGCAGTTAGGTCGACCTTCATTTTCCTTTCTACTATGACTAAAAGATGGGGCCTTTTTTTGAAGGGGGTCGGGGGACTAGATCTGGCTAGATTATAAACTGCCAGTAGGGTCAAGGATTTTGACAAACACAACTTCCATGACAAATAGGCAGTGGACTCCAAGGGTTCATTTACCAGGTAGTTGTTTGGCACTCAGTTCTTCATTGTACAAATGTAAATTGCTTCAATTACCTTCTCGGGCCTTCAAAAACCCAATCCCTTCCAACCTACCCAAATGAGGGAGGGGGCAGCCACTCATGTGGGTGTCAGTGCTAGAGCAAACTCAAAGGTTGGGGGGTCGTATTGCTCAGGCGAACTTTGGTTCTTCACCACCCAAAGGTGGAAGAATAAAGGGGTACAGTCTCTACAAAAGAGCTGTTTATCTGTAAGCTTGCTAAAGGACATAAACTGAATGGATAATAAATATGAACCCTAAAAGGTGAGCAAAGGCTATTAAGATTTTAAACATAATCTGTCACAAGGCTATGGAAAGCGTATGCTACAAAATCAGGTGACTAGCTGCAAAATTCACCCACTAGTCCTTTGGGAATTCTTGTACAGTTGGAGAGAGGGCTCAGTTCGACAGTGACACAAACAGCAAAGTGTAGGTATCACTGGAAAGGAATACACTGTTTTTAAAGAGAACATGCACTCTCAACGCACACAACCAAAAGCTTTTAAGCACTGCAACAGGTGGATAGGAACAGCCGGGTTGGAGTCCCACACTCTAACATGTGGACTTATCCTGCTGTCAGCTACCTCCCCAAACTTCTCTGCGCCTCCTTTTAAAGGAGACAGAGGGGGTGGGGGAGGAATGAGGAAAAATGGAAAGGAAGGAGGAGAAAACACACCATACTTCACCTGTCAACTCTGGTTTCAAGGCCCCATTAAGTAAATTAGCCCTACCTTCCTCCCTGTGCATCTAGACATCATTCTTTGACATTAACAGAAAGTTTCTTGCAAATACATGAACAGGAAAACCTATTAAGTTACTCCAAAACATGTATATTACTATCGTCCACCATTATTTCTTGAAGTAGGGGTAATTCAGGAAGAAACGTGCATTTTTAAAAACACCGCACGTTACAGTTATTTGCCCATATATATTATCCTGTCGTATTAGACTGTTAGCTTCTCTAAAGCAAAAACTTGGTTTTAAACTTTTAAGCAAAGCTGTTTTAACATGGATGCATTTGAGTACACACACTGGAATATATAATTGAACACAGATTAAAAATCTGTTCAAGCACCTATTGCAAGTTATTTGGCAGCAAAAGAATAATTTCACAGATTAGTTTGAGAGAGTCTACACAATGATAATAAAAGTTGACTGCTTTTCAGAAAGTCGGCCTTATCCTTCTCTGAAATAAAGAAAAAGTAAGAGAAAAAGTCAGGACCCAGGATCAACAAAGGGGCATATCAGTGCCCCGCCCCATTCCAAGTCTGGCCAATTACAATCTACTATTCAAACCTGTTTTAAATTTTAGATGAAAACAGTTAATCCCAAATCCCAAATTCAAAAGAGTTTGCTTTTATAGTTAACCATATTCTTAGTAGCCTCTGATATTCACTTCAAATTCAATGAAAGCTATTTATAAAAGAACTCCAAAGGATAAGCCAACCACCACCCTGAAGGTGCCTGTTTTCTCCTGGCTCAGAGAAGGGAACAAAGGCTGATACCAATTTGCTCCATACAGAGCCTTTCATCTAAGAATTTCAAAATGCTTTAGAGATAAATTAATTCTCCTAACCGACTCAGAAAGGATTACTAATACTATTTACAGGAATTTCTCAGGAGATAACAGCCCACACGACATGCCTGAAGCAAGAGAACACATCAGGACATGCATCACATCACATGATTTCCAGTGCTGTGTTCATTCTAGGCTAGATCCCTGACCCTTAGAACCACGGTAATGTGTAACTCAGACTGTCCTCAGACAGCCATACTTGAATATTCTGCCTTCTTAAATCTGCCTTTAGAGCACAAGGTTCAGATGTCACCTCAAAATAAAAATCTCACCTAATGATTTTTCTCTAATCATTTAAAGAATGGGATTTCTACACTGTGAATCCCTAAGTCACTAAACAGTGACTTTCTATCCTAAGGTCGAATTACTAGCAATAATTATATAAAGGCTGCTTAAAAAGAAGGAACAGCAATTCACAATTTCAGTTACACTGATAAACTTCTCTATGACTTGCAATAGAAAGCAAAACTATGCTATTATTCCAAAGAAATTACTAAAGTCTACCTTCATTCAGTTAAGACTAGTTCAGGCAACAAAAGACACACACACAGCTTGGCCTTCAAGATAATTTAGCTCCTCTCCCCCCTTTGTCCTCTTTCAGGAGTTGCTGCCAGGGGCTAAATACGGTCCCTCCATTTCCTTTCTTCTTTCCTTCAGTTTTCCCTCCAGTCTTATTTTTCAGTCCCTTTGCTCAGAGTTCAGATTCATTCATCCCAAGCATTCTTAAACTCTTTCCTTACAACCTCCAGCATTTAACCCAAACATAATGGGATGGATGTCACAGATTAGAGGTCTCTCTCCGGCCAAATAAAAAGAGAACTCGTATCAGTCCACTCTTTTCCAATAGGATTTTTATTTCAGATGAATCAACAAATAGATGTTCAAGAGACTCCTGAGCCAAAGCCAGGAACGAGCCGGGTTTGAGCCCCACACTCTAAGTGGACTTATTCTGCTGTCAGCTACCTCCCCAAACTTTTCTGTGCCTCCTTTCGCAGCAGTTTTTTCTCCTCATCCTGCCATGGTATCGATTTAATACTGAGCCATGAAGAGATGTGGTAAAAGTCCTGCTCCGATTTGTCAGAGCAGCAGGACGTTAGGTATATTTTCTTTTTCATCTTAACGTCCTGTAAGATTACGTTTGTGTGTGTATATTTTCACTCTGGTTTTTCACAGTATTAAAAGGTAAACTTTAAGACAGATATCTGTGTTTTTCAAATGAGTTTCTGAAAGACATGGCCAGGAAAAGGAGGCAAACCTGGGTTCTAATCTTGACCAATTAGCTTAATATTGGTGTTACCTTAGGCACACTGATGAACCTCTCAGCCTCCAGTTTCCTCACTGGTAAGATGAGAATACTACTACTTACATCATAAAGTTACTGTAAGTATTGAATTAGAATTATGTGACAGATCTGACAATAGTTTCTTCAACTGTGGGGTAGATACTTCATAAGTCTTAAATTATCCCCAAAATAGCAAATATTTAATAAACATTATACACCAAAGAGAAAAATATATATATACAAACCAGTAGCTACCCTCCTGGATGTTGTTTTAGGAACAGAAAAACATTTTAAAGGTTAAATCCCTAAAAAGGAATACAGGAATATATCCCACTGTAACAAATATCAGTAAAAAGAAAAGTGTCATATAATACAATTTTAAAACCTAAGGCTTCAACTAATGGCAGTGTGTATATACTCAGAAGGGTAGACCTCTCTACTATTCTGAAGCAGATCTACAATGAGTCTGAGACCAAGCAAAACTATTTATGTATATTTTTGTCATGAATGGCTACTTGGACTTCAGATTCTTTAAAAAACCCAGTATCCAAAAGAGACTCTGAATAACTATTCTATTCAAATAAGATGGCTTTATTGTTCATAAAATAAAAGATAAAATGACAGTCAAGTCCCACAAAATAACTTGAAGCCATTCGATGAAATATTTCAGAGTATATAAAACCTCTACCCTTGCTCTGTGGTCAAAAGTCACACGCTTAACACACAATGTAAACATATATATATGCCTCACTGTTAAAGTGTACAACTGAAACTTATTGGATTTTGTTAACCAATGTTACCATAAAAAAGAAAAAGAAGAAGGAAAGAAAAAGAGAAAAGAGAGAGGGAGGGAGAGAGGGAGGGAGGGGGAGAAAGAGAGAGAAAGAAAAAGAAAGAAAAGAAAGAAAGAGAGGAAAGAAAAGGAAGGAAGGAAGGAAGGAAGGAAGGAAGGAAGGAAGGAAGGAAGGAAGGAAGGAAGGAAGGAAGGAAGGAAGGAACAGAGAGAAAAAAAAGAAAAGTCACACTCTTAACTGACACTTGGGAGAGCCCAGTGCTGACTGACTTGCCAAGGCCTCAAGAACTAAGGTAAACAAGGGTGTGAGATGAGACTGGAACCTTTCAGGTTGTAAGAGCTATTATCACCTGTCTTGGGACATCTCAGAAGTCAGCAATGACCCAGAGGGTTGTTTTGACAGACGAGGTGTAGGAAAGCACTGGTTACGTCACCTTTAGAGGTAGTCTGGAAAGAACTCAGGTCTGGATGCAAATCAAAAATCGTGCTTTATTGGTGTCCACTTATTTCCTCCAAAGTTGGAGTCTCCTCATTTGTAAAATAAGTCTACTGGAGGTCTTCTCTGCCATAAAGAGTGGCTGTGCCTCTTTGTAAAAAAATCATATACAAATATTTGTTGAAAAATATTTTAAAGTACATACACTGCCCTATAGACTTGTGTTAGAGATAACAAAAAGAGTGCCTAGCTCAATGCCAAGGACTCAGGTGCTTAATAAATTGTCACTAAACAGACATACCGTGACTTTCTTCTCAACTGACCTGGGCACATCTACATAAATAGCCAAGGTGGACCCACTGCTACCACACAGCTCTTTAAAATTCTGAAATGCTTTATACGCTGCCTGGACTCTCTTCTGAACAACTTAGGGCTCGGTCTGACAGAGCTAAATATCTCACTTAAGGAGCCTCTCCTCGAGTTCTACTATGATCCATTCAACAAATATTAATTGAATGCATACTAGCTGTTAAAAAAGATATAAAAATAAATCATTTTCATCCCAAAAGAACATACAATTTAGTAGGCACAGAGGAATGCAGTTCCACTCACCAAGCATCTAATGAATGAATTCTAATTTGCTAGAGCTACGCTAGGAATACCAAGATTTGCATGAGATCAGACCTGAATCATGTGCACACCATCACACTAAGGAGATCAGGCAGGTATCCTAACAGCTGTAACACAAAGCCAAGTGCCAGAAGTGTGAGTACACCAGAGTGAACTTTATAGACAAGCCTGGGTGCCATTCCTGGCTCTGCCACTTAACTAGCTATGTAATCTGGGCACGCTCCTGAAATTCTCAGGGCCTCTATTTTCTCATCTATCAAACTGAATAATACCACATCCTTCACAGGACTATTGTGAGGATTTGATTGACTAGTTTCACAGCATTTAGAGTCTAGCAGTGAACAGACAGTCAGTAGACAGTTAATAAATGGTAGCTGCTATCACTAATAGGCATGTCTTAAATATTTACTGAACTCTAATACAGACCTGGGATCACAGGCATGAAGAATAAGGCTAATTCTCCACTTTTGAAATGTAAACCAAAAAAATTCATTGGCAGGATTACTTCTTTTCCAGATATGATTTATGGGAGTGCTGTGGGAGCACGGAGAAGAGAAAGAATAGACAAATCTGGCCTTGTGCTCTAAAACAGGGGTCCCCAACCCCCTGGCCTGTTAGGATCCAGGCCGCACAGGAGTTGCAGCGCCAGCATCACCCGCCTCAGCTCCACCTCAGATCATCAGGCATTAGATTCTCATAGGAGCACTGGTTAACCTGTCTCTGGTGCCAAAAAGGTTGGGGCCTGCTGCTCTAAAACAGGCAGTTGAAAAGTGGGTTTGAGCAGAAAGAGAAGTCAGGGATTGAAATAAAGAACAAAACGAAGAAGGGAAACTTTAGGGACTATATATAGCTGTGGACAGTATTCCCCAGAAGCTTCCTATAGGTAAGGGAGCAGACAACCAGAAAGGTAGGTGGGGCCCAGATTCTTGAGGACACAGGATACCAAACTAAGCAATGTACACACTGCCATGGATGCAGATCTGAGGAAAGCAAAGAAGCAATTGGAAGATGCTCTGACAGCAGACAGACTACAAGGGAAGGAAGATCAAAACTGAAAGGCCAGTTAGAGACTGATGGAATGGCGTAGGCAAGAGGAAATGAGTACTTGAAATAGGCTGGGAAAAATAGGGGCAGTAGGTACATATGTGGGACACAGTCCGATCCTAGTAAGTGAATATTATTGCCTTAAAGAAATTAAGTCCCATGTTGCCAGTTTTAGTCTTATTTCCCAATACTATTATCTCAAATACTAAAAGTCTTAACTATGTCCAGCACTTAGTACTCCAATAAGCACCTTTATGCTCACTTTGCTTTTCCTCTCAGAGATACCACCAACAGGTATTTTACACAAGTGGTTTCAAAACTCGGGAGGCACTGATTTACATATAAAGACGTTTCCCTGTGAAAATACTTGCAATTTTGCCTTTAAGAACTAAAATGGTCTTGAAAGCCAGATGTCTTTGAACAATAGGAACTTTATTCACAGTTTTCAGAATTTAGTACTTCCTAGTTCAGATTTTACACATGGACATACAAGTCCTAGCCACAGATAGCACATTTCCCTATTTTCCTATTCAGGTATAAAGTGTAACTTCCCTGTTGAGTTACCGTTTGCTATTTCCTAACTATTCTATTTTGGGTATTAAAGAATAGTCTTTTGTTTTCTCCACTACTAATTATTCAGCAACTGATCTTGACCAAACTACCTTATAGGTTAAATTAAGTCTCAAACTTGATATTTATCTCAAATACCTGAGGGGGCTGTTTAAAAATATATATAATGGCAAATCCTAGCTCCTTCCAGATGTTTACTTAACAAGACCCCAGGTAAAGCCTAGGCACCCGTATTCACAAGCATTCCAGAGAATTCTGCAGGTCGTCCCCAGACTAGGTTTTTGAAACACAGTCCTTTAAAACCTTCCCATAAGCAGTCATTTAAGCTCATCAGTTCCCTCAGGAAGGCTTCTCACTCCCTGGTCTTCTATATTAAGTACACTAAAAGCCAGGTAAGTTCTGCTATTGCTGCTGTTATTTACTAAGGGGAAAGGAGACAATGGAAGAAACATCATTAAGAGGAGAAAGGTAGAAGCAGACATTTTAAAAAGCTCTCTCTCCATATTTTATGTTGCAATGAAAGTATGAAATCTTAACCTTTTGTTTTAAGGTGTTGACTTTAGGATTATAACACTAATCCTATAAGCACTCAATTCTCCACTAAATGCCTTTCTCGCTCAAACCCAATGTTCCCTAAAGCATTTCAGCACCCACCTTTTAGCCCGAAATGTGGGCAACGTTTCAAACTAGCAGTCCTTAACCTTGTGTCTCTTCTTCCATTTTTTAATACTCTTTAAAAAAAAAAATAAATCAAATGATATAAAGTAGACTGGTAAGTTTACTTAAAAGAGATGTACTAAATGATTTAATTATGAATCAGTGATGTGCTTTCTTTCACCCATGGCATTATAATCCCTAAATGTCTGAAATTAGCTATGATCACATGGAACAGAAAGCATCAGATCAAATCAATAAAATGTGTCCAAAGCTTATAAAATCAGATTCCTTTTATTCCCACTGATGCTAAGACCAGGATCAACTGTTGAATTTATACAAAGATTAAATGCCTACATAACTTTTTAAGTGCAAATTTATGTCACAGGTGGAGCAAACAGAACAATCATACAGGAAGGAAAATTAATAGACCTTGCAAACTAAAGGTCTCAGTAACACAATATATTCTAAATCAAGCCAAAGGCCTTTTTCTCTCTTTAATTATTTTCCATTAAGTTGCTATTTGTTTTTGAAGTCTATCTCCATTTCATATACCCATTTTTCAAGAACAAATTCTTTTAGAAAAGGTAATAAATAAAATGCAAATTAATTGTTAACATCCTTCCTAAAGGCACACACAGCTAAACAGATTTTAGATTGAACTGATGCCTCGGGTTTACTTATCAGAAGGCAATGTTTAAACATGTTCCATTTCTTAAAAATTATGTAGATACAAACAGACAAGGACAAAACGATAATCAGCAAAAATCAGAGATGTATCAAGGTGATGAGTGTTGAGGCTTTTTAACCTGGTAACCAACCACACCTGGGGTAGAGCATTACCCACGTTGCTTATCCCTTTAAACATGCACCTAGCCTCCAAGCATTTTCCCAGTATGTTAGGCCAAGACCCCTCCCTCAGTGGACTGCCCCAAGCAGTGCCGCCATACCCCCCACCAGGCAAAGAAAAGATTTCTTTCTCCCTTTTCCCTACATCCAATTATTAAATCCTAGTTTAAAAAAAAGACACCTGAAGAGAAACTCACTCGGAGGAGGTTCCTGGTTGCTCTTCCCTGAGCCAGGGGTTTCGGGGTTTCCCTTCCAGAAAATTAAAGAATATGACAAGGACGACGAAAGTAAGCATTTCCGGATCCCCTTTTCTGAGTACTTCCCTAAACAACTCATTTCAGCAGTTTACACTACTGCTAAAAATGATTAATTTATTTAGGTTTACTCTGAAACAGGGGCAAGAGTAAATCTTTCACAAACGTATTTTACAAGATGAAAGTAGTTATGCATGCCCTTCCCCAGTTCTGAAGTTCACCCCACGTCTCAGCAACCTCGATTAACACGTGAGCTAGCCCCAGCGTGTTCCTTTGTCATTTTACTAGGATGGGCTCCATGCGGAGGTTCCTGCGCGCCCACCCGGCTCTGAAAGGAGCGCGGCGACCACGAAGGGCCCCAGGGGCTCGCTCCCCGCACACGCGGGTGCAACACACATTACAGCGTCCTACCTACCTTCAGGGTTGGACCATAGCCGCCTATCTTCCTCCTTTTCACAAACACCACGGGTACGCCGGTTTCCGAGGTCAGTTCGGACAGTGCTCCCTCGAGGCCCCGCCCGTCCTCTGTGGCACAGAAGCAGAGAAGGGAGCGGGTCAGGCTTCCCGGCCGCGGCGGGAAGTGCGCGGCGGAGGCGGGGCTTCCGCAGCGCCAACCGCGCGCCCCGAGGCGACCCGCACTCCGCCCGTCCGCGGGACAGCGCCACCTGCCTCAGCCCGGGCAGTGACCTAGGTCCGCGCGCGACCCGGCTCGGATCCTGGACCAGGTAGACTGGCAGAGAAGCTGCAAACACGGCCTCGAGGCCGGCTCCTAACGCCAGAGTTCCGATCAGACTCAAATCATCGCAAGGCACTCAAAACTCAAACGACCTACTTTCTCAGTACTTTCCCCGTAAATCTGGAATTCAGGTTTCCCAGGAAATCTGGAATCCAGGAAAGCCTCAGAAAGGAGGCTTAAGGCACATTTGTCGCAGCTTTTATAAAGCGCCACCCAACTTAATCCTCCTTTTAAGTCTGCAGCCACACAGAATGCTAAAATCCAGCTTCCAATGTTGCTTTGAAATTTGAACCCCAGGGGCAAAATAAACACTGCCCACTTAGGTTGATTTATTTAGGAACCTTGAAGCAATACAGCAACACCCTATATGACATAAGTCACAGGAGCTAATGGTCCAACTTACCGACGGGTGAATTCAGAATGAGTCAGTGAGAGAATTAAAAATAGACTACAGTTACACTGACATCAGGCCCATCCGGGAGACAAAAGCCACGCCAACTCTCAAAAGTATAATCGTCTGGCAATAATGGTAATAATAATGGTAGCTAACACTTCTGTAGTGTTTTGCATATGTGAACACTTAAATTTTCACAACTCCTTTTTGAAGTGGGGCCTATCGGGTCCATTTCACAGATAGGGAAAGTGAGGCACAGCAACGCTGACCTGCCCAGCTTCAAGCAGCCAGTCAGCCAACAGCAGAGCCAGGATTCACACCCAGGCGGTGGGTGCAGGCTTTTATTATCCGCTACCCAGGTACTGCCTGATATGGTGAGATATATAGCAGTGGTTCCGCTCTTGGCTGCCCTGTTTAATTGCCTGGAAAGTCACATGATCCTGAGCCTTGGTTTCCCCACATACAGACATGGAAATACATTATGACTTGCCAACCGCTCAGGATTGCTGAGGATTCAATGGTGTAAAATTCCTTGAAAGGCAACCTCAAATTGTGTTACCCTCTTAAGGCTGTCGAGGACCTGTCGATCCATCACGCTATCTACAGTTCAAGACTTTATGCACTAATAAATGACGCAAAACCCCATTTTCTCAGATATTCCGCAAAACTGTCTCTACAAAGAACTAGAGGAAGGCAACCATCAGTCGACAGGGAGCCAGTGTCGCTTACCACAGGCCAAGATTTCACTGACCCGTGTGAAAAAATGAACGCCTCCAAAGAAGCTCGCTTACCTTAGGGAAACCTCACCCCTACTCAGACCCGCCTTAAAACATCTCCCTTCTCCTGCATCCCTCACGCACCGGCGGGCGAATGCTATGTTCCCCGCATGCCGACGGCCTGAACACCCGGAGCTTTGTCTGCTGTCCGCTAACCCGAAGCTTACATGAACACGAGCTTTTAGGACATCAGGCTCTTCAGACGTCCCACCACCTTCCACTCCGATGCAATGCAGGACAGAGGCAAACCGGGGAACCGGTTTGCAGGTTCCTAGCGATTCCAAGAAGCCACGCCCTTCTCTGAGTGGGCGGGCCAACAGCCAGAGTCAGAATGACAAAGCAAAAATCCACTCCTCGTGCAGCCCTGGCAACCCACGCTAAAGGTTTAGCAAACCAGGAGCCCCTAACTGGGTGATACCATATCCTCTTCCTGCTTATAGCGCCACCCTCCTCCCTCAAGAAAGGAGAAAATAAATAAATAAATAAATAAGGAATGTTTGGAACCAAAACAAGAGTGGGTTTTTAAATGAACAAAACTAGACTATGCCCTAAAGCAGTGACTCTAGAACTTATCTGTGAACTGTAATCGTGGGATGATCTTTAAAACGGCTTACGCCTCACTCCCACTCCCAGACATTGTGATGTCATCGGTATGGGGAGCAACCTGGGCGTCTGAGTTTTAACTCTCTGGGCAATAGCAAAGTTGGGGATCCAATGCTCTCAGGTAATAGATTAGTCAGCCTGGCAATTCCCGAAAGTAAGTTATCCGGCTTTTAAAAGAAACTTCTAGTCCACCCTGAGTAATCCTGAAAAAAAGTGACAAATTCTCACTAACACGTAACTTCCCTTATAGTTCTTCCTCATCACACTTAGGTTTGGGTTTGTCATGTTTATTTTCAGGAAAACTGAGCATATCTTTAACTCCTGCGATGGCCAGCCACTTGCAGCTACTCAAGTGAGCCATACTCTCATACTTCCTTGCTCTTACTCAGATTCTTACTCAGCATCTTGCACGAGTAGGTAGCTATGACTATTTGCTAAATAAATTAAATAAAGAAATAAAGAAATGTATGTCTTCCCCACTTCTTTGTCTGGATACTGCCCAACTAAAGCACACTTGGGTGAAAGGGTTGCTGGTTTCTTAATCCGAATCTTTGGGTCTCTTCCAAGCCTCTCACCCACTAAATTGACACTGTCCCTGTATGCTAACCACCACTAGTTTACTTCTGGGGTCCCTAGAACACAGGACAGGGCTAGCACAGCTCCATCACCTGAGGGCATTGGGTCCCCAACTTTGCTATTCAGGAGACAATGTGATTTAAAGAGCAAAGAATGAAAAATGTGACAGAAAAAAAGCTGGGACCAATGAAGAAAACAAACTCTGTATTAACCATCTGATAGGCCTTAGCTCATTTTATCTACACAACTAACAGCCCACGGGCCAGGGTCATAAACTCCTCATTCTTAAAAATATATATAGAACTATAGCTTATTTCAAAAGTATGTCTTAGGTGAGGGACTTTAAAATAATTTACCTTGAAATAAAGTGCTAAAAGCAAGTGATAAGGACTCGTTTTGAAGTGCCTTGTATGACAGACAGGTCGGTTACTATAGTTAATATTTGATAACAGCAAAAGAGGAAAGTTAGATAAGGCGTTTAACTTCACACTCTTCTTAAGTGAGCAAATTGTAGCACCAATTCCTAGAGTAGTTCCACATAGTTTTTTTTTTTAAGTAAAAAAAAAAATCACCATTTTTAAAAACCTTGCTTTTCTTTTAAACCCTTCTAGCTGCTGCTAAGGGCCCAGATGCCTTACCCTTATCATGAAATAGAGAACTCCTTAGTTCTACGTAGTTGTTGGTTAATGGAAAAAGTGCCCTATCCCCCAGCACTTCCCATCAAGCAGCACCTGTTCTAGTCATTCATCTTCTACCTCTTGGCTGAGCTCAGGTTATTCCCTCTGCCTGAAACTATTTTCCCTAAAGACTACTTTCAAACCTCATCTGAAACATCACTTCCTCTGGGAAGTGTTTATCATTCCTCCCCTCTTCTGTCCCCCCCGAAAATACCTAAAAATAATTACAAATCATCTAAATCCAAGAGAGCTTTGGGAAGGCAAAACCTTTATTTATCTTGTCTTCCCAGAATCTGCTATATCTAGTAAGTACTCAGAAAATGCTTGGAAACACCCTCTGTGTTCCTGAGCTAACATCTAAGCACATTACAAACAGATTTATACAGGTGTCTGATCAAGGATCCTACTGCATTGTGCTGTTCCTCCTATAAATAAACCTTTCTCACACATATGTACACCACACTGAGCTAGACACCTTTCTGACACTCAAATCTTTTCTGTTCAAACCTTTAGTAGCTCTCTAGGACCCTCCAGATTCAGTCCAAACTCCTCAATTGTACTGGCCTAGCAAGGTCCACCTTTATCAAACCTAGCTATCCACGTAGTCTGCCCCCTCCTTAAGCAGCAAAACACTACTGGAGAAAAACAGGAATTAAAAGTGATTTCACTTTAAAGTCAAGACCACAAACCTCAATGTGTCCCTAAAGCTGCCCAGCAAGGCTTTATATCTCTGGTATTTCTGTTCTACCAGTTTCCAAAGTGAATGGTTCACGCTTATTCCTCTTTTTTCAAATGTCTAATACACCTACAGCTTGCCATTGGCTCAGGACCTACTGTCTACTTTAAGAAAATAGAATCAACTAGACAGAACTTCCTCCTATTTCCCTCTCAACCACCAAGCTGCCACATTACTTGCCTTCACTCCTGTTTTAAGAAGCCCAACTTCTCCACTTGTGTATGGATTCTCATCTTTTCCTGCCTTCTCAATCTTCAATAACTTCGCTCCTGAAATTAGCTTCCATTTCTGGCATCATCAGTTTCTGGTTCTCTACCTGATCATTTCCATCACCATACAAACACACTGTAGCTTTCCCATTTTAAAACCGCCTCCTATGATCCCCATGTGTCCCAACCCCTGTAGTTACCACCCCATTTCTTTGCTCTCCTTCACAAAAGAAAATGAGGAGAAGAATTTTTTGTACCGTGAAGAGGAATAAAGTAGAGTAGGGAGGTGATGGGGAGCAGGATTTTGACGCCCCAAAATATGTCTCTCTGGCATAAAATTTATTTTAGACTGATTATTTTTGAGAAACAAAAAACCCAGAAGAGCTTTTTATCTCCCCCTTCATTGCCTAAAAGAATTTAGGTAGAGGGCCTATTCCAGAAAGAAGAGCTGTCACCAGAGATAACTACGAAGAATATAAAGGAGGTATGCTGGGCTTGGGGGAACGTAGCAAGGCCTGCTCATTCAAAGTCCTTTCCGTGTCCTTGCCATGTCCCACTGTCATTGCACAGTATAGCAAACATTCGTTTACCAAACATTTGTTTTTCCTTCTCCATGTAAATTGCCTTCCTCCCCTTTGAAGTCCCAGACTCCTACCCATTCTCCTTAGCTCTGGTTGGCATTTAAGCCTCAATTGCCTGATGGTCTTTGGGCCTCATTTTTTATGGAGCCCCGTACATATGAAATTAAACTTTATTTTCTCCCATTAATATGTTTTGTCTTAACTGAATTCTTAAACCAGCTAGAAGAACCTACATGGGTAAAGGAGAAATTTTTCTCCCTGACAGAGGTCAAGAAAGATCTAAGATTATGGCACTTAAGCAGAGACCAGAGTGAAACGAGGGAGCAAGCCATAAGAGTATTGGGGAGGGGGCAGGGGATCTTTCTCAGCAGAGGAAACAGGAATTACTAAAGCCCTGAGCTGAGAGTCTACTTAACTTGTCTCAGGATCTGCAAGGGAACCAACGTGTCTAAAGCTCAGTGAGCAAGAAAAAAAGTGGTAGGTAGTGAGGTCAGAGGAGTACCCGGGGCCCCAAGGCCATAGTTAAGATTTTGGATTTCTAAATGCAATAACAAGCCAAAGTTTCATGAGAGGATAAGGACATGATCTAGTTTCTATCTTAGAAGTGTTGCTTTGCTGTGCGGGGAATAGACTAGGGGGTGGGGGGCAGGGAAGTCAGGACTTAGAGTGGAGGAACATGGACCAGTGAGGAAGTTACAGTGGTGATCCAAGCTTAGATGCTTGGATTGGTGAGGTGAGAAGATATATTATTTGAAAATAAAGCTACTAAGTTTTGCAGATGGGTGGAATGATGGATGTAAAAGAAAGAGAAGAATCAATTATGACTCCAGAGTTTTGGCATTGGCAACTGGGTAAATGAGGGCACTCTTTAATGAAAAGGGAGAACATTCAGGTAGGAGAAGGAAAGATGGGATTGGAAGAGATGGAAAACAATAGTTTAGGACAAATGGAGATGCTGAGTAGGCAGTGGTATCTGGAGCTCAAGGGAAAAGTCAGAGCTAGAAATAATGCAAAACATGTTTAATGTCATGTATATTAGTCAGGGTTATCCATTAAAACAGAACCAATAGGATAGATGATGGGTGGATGGATGGATGGATGGATGGATAGATAGATAGATAGATAGATAGATAGAGATTTATTTTTAAAAACTGGCTCACAGTATTATGGGCAAGTCCAAAACCTGCAGGATAAGCCAGCAGCCTGGAATTAAGTCAGTATTAAGTCTGAAGGCAGGCTGGATGTGTAATTCCTTCCTCTTCAGGAGACCTCAATCTTTTCTCTTAAGGCTTTCAAATGATTGGATGAAGCCCACTCACATTATGGAGGGTAATCTGCTTTACTCAACGTCTACTGATTTCAGTGTTAATCACATCAGAAAATACCTTCATAGCAACATTTGGACGGGTGTTTGTCCAAACAACTGGGCATCAATTTGACACAAAATTAACTATCACACCATAGAACTAGATGAAATTACCCAGAGAATTAATATATTTAGAGAAATAAAGACAGTCCAGGACTGAGCCCTGGCAAGATGCAAAGGAGGAGAAGGGTCCAGCAAAGAAGCCTAAGAAAGAGCTGAAGGGAAGAAGGCAAAAAAAAAGAGAGAGAGAAAGAATGTGGTGTCTCAGAAGCTAATGAAGAAATGCTCCAAAAAGGAGGAAGATCAACTCTACTGAGTGCTGCCAAGAAATCCTGCAAGGTAAGGACTAAGCCATAGAAGCCATTGCTGATTTTTATAAAAATGATGGGGAGAAAAAGACTACATAGGGGAGATTCAACAAGAAACAGAAATAAGGATGTAGAGGTCTTATGTATGCCTAATGTTTTCAAGAAATTTTGCTATGAAAACAAAAAAGTGGGAAAGGAGCTAAAAAGGGACGCAGGATCAAGGAAGCCTTTTTGTCTTATTGTTTTGTCCAAGAAGTAAATGATTAAGGCATTTTTTGAGGCTGAAGGAATAATCCAGTACAATCTCCAATGAGGAAAGGCATGAAAGATTGTTACAGAAGCGAAGCCCTTTGAATAGACATATATCATGCACCATAGACTCTGAAGTCAAATCTAGATTCTACCTCTGATTAGAGAATCATGTTTCTCAATCTCTCAGCTTCCTCATCCTCTTTCTAGGCTCTCTGTGGACCTTCTATCTCTATCTCATCCAAACCTCTTCTGAATCTCTCTCTATGCCCCAGACCTTCACCCTTTTTGAATCTCTTTAATTACCATATTACAGGGCTTTGCTAACTCTCAATCATTCATTAAATCTTAGTTCAAATATGCCTTCCTTGAGGAAGCCGTTACAAAGGTCAAACCGCCTTATGAAATGCTCCCGTGTTACTATGTATTCTCTCTGCTTAGTACATCAGCACTGTCCAACCCAAAAGCCATTTACTGCATGTGATTACTGAGCAGTTAAAATGTGGCTAATGCAAGCACAGATATGAAAATTTTATTTTATTTAATTAATTTAAATGTAAATAGCCATATGTGGGCAGTGACCAGGATTATTTATGCTCACTATAGTGTTTCCAGAATTTATATAGGGTCCACACCTGGTAATTGATCAATAAATTTTTTTAATTCAATCTGTAAAATGGGATATTACTAGTTAATTTGTGGATTCCATCTTTTTCCAAATAGGAAAGATAAAATAAATTTTAAAAAAAGCCTTTATATAGTAACTGTCAAAAGTCTTCAAATTTCCTATAAAGGTGAATTTGATCTTTAAGAATTTTATCTATCCCAGACGGTAGCTGGAATGCTAAATAAGAACATACTGGGTGGTCTGAATAAAATAGCATCTGTAATATGCCTAGCAGCATGCCTGGAACATAGTAGGTGCTCAAAGTGTGACGCCCCATACTTCACAGAGAAGCAGATAATGGTGTGGGAAAATTGGTGAAGGCTTCGAAAAGCAAGTGATACCTATAAACGAACCATATCTTGAGGAATAATGAAGGTGGTAGTGGTGGGAGCAGAAGTAATCTAAGACTGTTTCACTGTTTATTATGTCCCGGGCATAAATCCAGGTCTTGACATGACTAATTTAATCCTCACAACACTCCAATGAGTGAGATACTATTATTTTTCCCATTTTAGAGCTGACAAAAACTGAAGGATAAAGAGGATAATTATCTTAGCCATGGCTACTGAGGTGATAACTGACAGAGCTGAGACTGATACCCAGCCCTCGGCTCTTACCACTTGAACAGAATTTTTCTGGGGAGCAATATATACACAGACACAGCAGTAGGAAAGATGCTGTGTTATTGCATGGAATACAGAAGCATAAGAGGAAATAAAACTATCAATATATGTTAAGTTTGGTTTGGGGTTCCCGAGGTAGTTAGGGACCTGGCTCTTTCCCCTACATTCTCAGTTAACTCTCAGAATTATCCAAGAGTTAACATCCATACTACAAAATTAGAAACTAAAATTCCAGGAAGTAAAGAATCTTGCCAACAGTTACAGAGCAGGTGTGTTGGAATTGGGATATAAATCCAGGTGTGTCGACTTTCAGATCTATTATTTGTCTTACAAGTCAAAAATGTACACAGTTAGGCACAGGTTTAAAAAGAGGTAAAAATGGCATACTGTAGGGACAGAGAAAAAAAAAGCATTAACCTTCAAACAAGGGCCAAGAAAGACTTCGTCCAGGAAACATCCACCCTGAAAATTTTGAATTCCTGCTTGGGTGACCACGATCTCTGTGAAGCCTTCTCTGACCAAACGTAAAACTAGATACCCCTCTATTTCTTTCATTGAGCTCCATTAAAACCATCTGCCTACATGTCTGCCAACCTTAGAACTGTCACTTATTGAGCACCTGTGTGTCAGGAGCGTTACATGTTCTCATTTACCACCTCAATGACCCTTTGGGATATGTATTATCATCTCCATTTGCAGATGAGTAAACCCAAGGTCTGATAGCTAGTTTGTGATTTACGCCCTCATACTCTTCTCTCTCCACCACTCGAGGGGCTGGTCTTTATATCCCCAGTATCTGGCACAGTGCCTTCCCCATCGTAGACACTCACTTGAGGTTTGAATTCAACGGGCACTTCAGCAGGCTTTCGATGTTAATAGAGCAAAGAGACTCTAAGGTGTTCTGGTAAACCAGCTTTAGGTGGTAGTGGGGTGATAACTACTTGGCAGCATTTGCCAATTTGGGGTGGGGTGGGGTATACATACTCCCATTTGGCTAATTTCACACTATCAACCTGCTTACAAATTTCTGAATGTTTAACAATGGCTCTCTTGAGTTGGTAGGAGCCAGCTCCAGCACACCACTCAAAAGCTCAAGGTCATCAGGTATAGCTACTTTCCCCCTTACCTCTCCCCTTCAGGGCTGTTCTCTATGATTAGACTTCACTCCCACCTCCAAAGACAAGACTAAGGATTGTTCTACCTCTGCTAAAGCTCACCTTTTCCAGAGCCCCACAACCTATTCTAAGCCATCTGAGGGATCCCCACATCCCTTAAACATGCTCTCCCTATCTTATATCCAGGACTAGTCAAGCCCTTCTGCCTTCAAATAGGCTCAGGTCACCTCTTTTGTAAATATTTGAGCTGATCCCACAGCCTCATCTAGCTTTCTCCTAACAAGGATGGCCCAATAGTTATGGGAGCCTCCTCTGAAGTTACATAACCTGGCCATTCTGTTGACATGTCCTCACGCAAGTTCTGTTGACTCTCTGAACCTCAGTTTACTCATCTGTAACATGGTGATAAATATAGCGCCTATACTTCATGTGGTGGTGTGGAAGTCAGCTGAGTAGGTAGATGTAAAGGGGTCAGAATGAGGTAGGTATTCAATACCTGAGTTATCAGCATTATGTCCTTATGCATGCCATACATCCAAGAAGACCTCTGTGTGCTTAAGAGTCTGGATTTTCCCCTTTTACAGGTTAGTTACTCACAGTACCTGCCAACAATGTGTTATACTAGATGCTGTTCAAAACTTAATTCAAGGGGGTAACCCATTCATCTTCTTTTAATTAGCACTCTATGGCCAAGCATGCCATTTTCAACAGCGTCCATTCTCATTACTCAGAGTTTGTTCTTTCCCTGGCAGGAAAAAAAAAATGTATTTTTAAAGGTTAAGTTTCTTAAACAACTTGCTAAAAGGAATGGAGGGGACAGGAGGAACTGTTTTAAAAAGTGGTACGTGCATTTTGTATTTCATGTACATACACCCATCATGTAGATACACTAGAAAACGCAGAAATAGTCCCTCCTGCGCTCCATTTGTTTGAGGTCTCTCAGTGTTCCATTTTAATTCTAGAGGAAAGAAAACATTTTTAATCTAGAAAACCACTGGCCAGCAGAGCTTCAGGAGGTAAACTCTATTGCAGTAAACTCTCAGACATCTTATCTTACAAAATGAGATCAGCCACCTCACCACCAGGCCAAGAGGCTGGGTGAATATTAATTAATAGTGGTTAACAGCTTTTAGTTCCTACAGATGAAAGAAGTGCCACATACCTTATTATTATCACAATTAACCCCTAAATTCTCAAACCCTATTAGTTAATATTCAAAGGAACATCCCTCTCTAATTACTCCAAGAGCTGAAATTCCAGAATCCCAAGACAGTTGACAACTGCAAGTCATTGGTGGGGGGCTGTGGTCCTCTCACAGAGCTGAGCCTGAAGTGGCCTTCAATCTTCCTGGTTGGCAACTAATAACTCCAGACCCTGATTTGAAAGAAGAGTGACTTATAATCTTTTGATAATCTCAGGCACTCTTTTGAGGCTGTGTTGCAAAGAAGGAGGCTGAACTATCTCCTACTCCCCTTGATAGGGTTCGATACAACCATGGAGTTTACTAAACCTGTAGGTCACTGTTCAGTCATGGCCTGAATGCAAACTATTTTCCATTTCACTATCATTATAAGGACCATATTATGGTGCCTCTATACTTATGATTTAAATAGGAGGCAAATGTATAGTTTGTATGGAAATTATTGTACTAATTCCTTTAGACAAACCAGCCTCAGCTGTACCACAGGTAAAACCAAGATGTTACTAGCGTCACTAACTGAACTCTTATTTTTAGTATGTACATAACTTCTCAAAATAAAGATGTCATTTCCCAGTCTCTTTTCAGCACATAATGTTCAAATGACTGGATTCTGGTCAATAGGATGTAAATGAACTGTCATGTGCAACTTCTGGAAGATGTTCTTTAATGGAAAGGACATGCTCTCCCTCAACAATTCTCCTAACTCATGGCTGGATTTGGCTACCAATCTTGGAACATAAGATGAAAAACAAATGCTGAGAACTCTGGATCGTGAGACCAGGAGGACTCACCATTGGGTCCAACACTTAGACTATGGTAAAAGCCCTGGACAGGCTACCTCTCTCTAGACTTCTTTTAGGTGAGAGAGAAATAATTTTACATCTAGTTTACGCCACTGTTGTTTTGGATTTGCTGTCACATGTGGCCAAACCTCATTTGAATTAAAGCACTTTACATTATAGTAACACGTATTTCCATTATAGGAAATTATAAATAAAGGAATAAAGTAAAGGAAGGAAAAGAACCATTCAGAAGCTCACTATCTGGATGCAGTACAGATCTAAGGCTCTTGTTTTACTCCACAGACTTTTCCTGAGTGCTCGTATTCATTCAAACCTCACCTATAGAGTAAACCTGCCACTCGGCCAGACCTATGTACCCACGTGTCCACACTGGAAAATCACAGCGTGTCCAAGATCAAAGCCTTCATCTCCCCTAGTCTAAATCCTTTCTTTTCTCTCATGAATGATACCACCATCCTCCCTTCTTCGTGGCAGGAATCGAAGCAGCTGCTTGACTTCTTCTTCTGCTTCACCTTTCATGGGATTGTGATCATTTGTCTGCCATATCAAAATTTTCCCCTAAGAAAGAACCAGATCTTAGTCACCTGTGTTTCCTTGGGGCCTATTGTACTGGCAACATAGATACACAAATATTTGAGTAATTATTCATATTTTGTGTATTTCTTTCCAGTCCTTTTCCTATGTTTTTTAAAAATGAAATGTGACTAATCTACAAAAACTATTTTAAACTCTTTGTTTTCTCCATTTAACATTATAGAATTGAAAATTTCCCCATGATATTAAAAACTCTATGTGAATCACTTTTAATGGATGTATCATATTACACAAGTTAGCAGCTACTACTGAGTCCTGACCCTATGTCAGAAATAGAACTAGGCATTTTACATACATCCTCAGCAGATCCCCACTTCACAGATGAGGAAAAAAAGGCTCAAAGGTGCAAAGAGCTCCCTACTTATGTCTATGAGTAATGACCTGTCATAGATAATGAGTTCATGAAAGGCAGAACTCATGTAATTAATGTATAAGAGGAGCACCTCCAATATTCGTTAAAAGAATAAAAAGAATCAACAATTTATTAGAATGCATACCTGTCCATTAAAAAGATTTATCTTGCCTTATATAAAGCTTAATCTAAACCTGTCCTTTTCATATTTAAGTACACTGGGAAGAGGACATTAATTGAACACCATGTTAGGTGCATTACAAACATTATCCTATTTAATCTCCCATAACTCTATGATTAAATTAGTCAACTTGAAGTGCTTAGAGCAGTAGCTCACAGAAACTGTCATATTAGCGCTTCTTGCTATTATTATTATTCCATAAGAACATGAACAGATAATTCCGATAATGAAATACAGTTAATGAAATACAATTTAGATAATGTACCACAGCACATAGAAAAAAATTGCTTCATTAATAGTCAAAGAAATACAAATTTAAAAAAAAAGACTTTTTTACCTCTCATATCAGCAAATAGTAACTTTGAAAACCTTTTATTATTTCTTAAAACTTCATTGAGCTTGTAGGGTTATCAATTAGTACACATTATTTAAAAGGCTCTAGAACTTTAGAAATGTTCATACTTTGACCCAGAAATCCATTCCAGTAATCTATCCTACGAAAATAATTCTAAATACAGCAAAAACTCCATGTACAAAGAAAAATATTTCTAACCTGTTATTCCATAATAACAAAAAATTGGCAACATGCTATTTGTCCAACCATAGTGTAATGGCTAAGTAAATGTATGAAACATTTAATAGCAACTGAGAAAATTATTAAGAACTTTAATAACATGCAAAATATTTATTAAATAACCAATTAAAACACGGGCTATAATAAAAGAGACACAAAAATATTAATGGTGGTTGCCTCTGAATGTAACCATATGTGGTTTTTGTATTTTACTATACTTCAGTCTCCAAATTTTCTAAAATGTGCATGTTTACAGGCAAAAGCAAAATGCTTAAAGAATATTTTAAGCTTCGTTCATAAAATAAACTGAGCAACCTCCCATGGATCCCTACTTCCTAGAGGAAAATCTTAACTTCCTTACTTTTCTCTCTCATCGTTCTGATTCACTCTAAATGAACAAGCCATGTTTTCTAACATGTTTTTGTTTACAGCCATGGATTCCTTACTTGCCATGTTCTTCCAGCGGGAAAACACTTATATAATATCCTATCACAGCTGCTTTCCAGACACCTGACTACATTGACATGAGAAGGGAGGCAGATACGAACACGTAGAATAACCTTAAAGAATGAGACTGTGCCTTCTTCGTCCTTTTTCTCTTGCCAGGCCTTGGCACATAACTCGGTGCCCAAAACACATCTGTGGAATGAACAAGCAGCCTTGCCAAAGTGCTGAAATCTGAGCTAGCCTAGGGTACCTCTGCCTGTAAGGGGCTTTTATTTATTTAAAGAAAGTGGACTG
Source organism: Eonycteris spelaea (assembly GCA_003508835.1). Lineage (NCBI taxonomy): Eukaryota > Metazoa > Chordata > Mammalia > Chiroptera > Pteropodidae > Eonycteris > Eonycteris spelaea. Next base: position 6,911,872 of record PUFA01000023.1, read on the forward strand.
GGGAATCAGACAGGCCTGAGCTTGACACAGCAACTGAGCAGGTTAATAAAATTCTGAGCATCTGCTTCCTTACTTGTAAAAGAGAATTAAATCCAGCAACTTCACAAGGTCATTGTGAGGATTAAATGAAAGATGTGAATGAAACACTGGCATAAAAATGGAATGCAAATGTTAGTTCCTATCTCTCTTGCTGGGGACATTAAGCCATGCTCTCCATAAGCAGCCAGGGGACAAAGATGATTTGCATCAGAACCTCCAAGCTAGTGACATATGGCATCCAGATATACGATTCTGGCAAACTGTCATGCAAGTCCTCCCAAACCTTGTATCTGTTTTCCACACCGAGAGCTGAAGAATGGCAGCAGCTGCCAGACCAAATTAAGGTGATTACACTGAAGTCTGTTCTTCAGATCAAAGTCACTGGGCAGACTCCCGATGCCAAGATATCAGGCTTCAGACATCAATAAGCCCTGTGGGTGGCAGCTCATCCACAGGGATAGCCAAGGCACGTGATCGGCATGGTGACAGGTTGCACAAGCTCTGGTTACAACAGCTGCCATCACATCCGGGAAGACCCATCATGGTATCAGTACCATGAGCATCATACACAAGGCAGGCAGGGTGAGGCCTGAAAGGCTCTGAGAAGGTAGTCGGAGGAGGCAGAGGGGAGGGACCGGGAATTACCGATGAGTTCACTGGCGAGCCAACTATCTTCTGTATTAATAATTTTTTACACTTTGTTTCCTCATCGTGGGAAGGTGAAATCACTACCTACCTCACTGATGGTATTCTGTAAAATGAGTCGGACAACATGCTCAAGCCTCTGGCCCTGAGAGGGCTGCACTGGTAACTACCAGCACTGGGCACACACGGATACAAATGCCCTGTCTTCCAGTGCTAAGCTGCCCTCTCCAACACCGACCTCGGTAGATCTGAGTGGATCCTGATGGCTGCTCTCAAGTGACACCGTAATTTATGGACTAGTCAAAAATACAGTCCAAAGAGGGAAGAAGATAATGAAGAAGAGGGTAGCTGGCAGCACGCCTTCCCTTCTTGATTTTCTTTGGGAAGTGATACCACTGCAAACACAGAAACTCACTGCACAGTAACTCCACTATTGATCCATTTAGGTGGCACACTGCACCAGCTGCCACAGGCCCTCAACTCTAAAGGGGATTATACGGGGTGGGGTGGGGGGAGGTAAGCAAGCCCAACTGACTCTATAAAGAGCAGGAAGCACACCTGCTGGTTCCCTGCTATGTTTCTAGCACTTAGTACAGAACCTAGCACACAGCAAGCACTCAGTAAACACGCTGGATGAAAAAATGCACCCACCCGATTCTATGCCAAATACCTTACCAGCTGACCCTCTGGCTCTCTGAGAATCTACTATGATCTAGGCACTGAGGAGATTAGGTAGCCAACGTGGGTGTGAAAATCATGCCTATGGAAGGTTCTTCCTAGAACCAAGCAGAAACAGACACATGTTCATTCATGAAACCAGCTGCAGTCCCAGCCCCGAAATTACAAACTTCTTGAGGAGATGAACCAGACGACATGTCTCTCTTGTGTGGCTGGTTGTGAGGCCCATGCTGGGGACACGTAAATCTCACAGAATCCAAAGCTCTTAGATTAACATGCACACTTCCTACTTGCCTTGGAACACGAGATGTCAAACTTTTGGTGATAGTACCCCTTTACATTTGTAGACAACTATTGAGGACCCCAAAGCACTTTTGTTTATATGGAGCATAGTTATCATTTTTTATATCAGAAATTAAAACAGACACATTTTAAAAAATATTTATTCTCTAAAATTAATAACAAACCCATTACATATCAATATAACATAATTTAATTAAAATAACTATATTTTCCAAAAGTAATATATAGTCAGAAGGTTGGCATTATTTTTCATTTTTTAAGTTTTTCATGTCTGGTTTAATAAAAGACAGCGAGCTTCTCCTATTCGTTTCTTCATTCAATTTATTTTGATATATGTTGTTTTGGTAGAAATATGTAGGAAACCCTGCCTCACAAGGACAAATTGTAAAAAAAGAAAGAAGAAATATTGAATAGGTTTTTCCAGATAATTGTGGATATCCTTCTCTGATACGACTCCGAAATTCAACAAGCAGTAGCTGATTAAAGGTTAACTGCAACATGATTCTGGAACCATGTGGATGAGCTTTCCATGCTCTATCACATTAACATCCATTGGTCTATCTTACACTCCGAATGGATCTTTTACCTATGAATGACTTTGTAGGATCCTATATTGATCATTCAAAAAATAGTCACTCACTAAGTCATACAGATCTTCCAAATGTTGACACATTTCAGTATACAATACCAAAAAAATTACATTCATGAATATTACTTTGAAGTGACAGGCTCACTTTGTACATGTTAGAGGAAATGTCTGCCAAATACCCCCGGTCTGAATAACTAGAATTTGACTATCGATCATTCGTTCAAGTGTATAGGGTGTTCCATTAGAAAAAGCAGCTAGTGCAGCTTGCAATTCAAACTATTAGTTGCACAAGATCTTTTCCTTGAGACAAACATCGTACTTCATGCAGCAAAAACATTTCGTGCATACTTCCCTCATTACATAGAATATTAAATATATGTATACTCAAAGGGATGAGATTGAACAAAGTTAATCATTTGTACTACTTCATCAACACTAGTCCTAAGTAAAATTGACATTTCCGTATATTGTGATTGTGTGGTGGTGAAGACTACATAGGAACTAGTATAGTGTGATGCCCTGCCTTGATTCGTGCGAAGACACGAGCAGTTTTACCCACCATTGCTCCTGCACCACCAATGAAAATGTCAGAACAGTAAAATGGTAAGTAACATCTTAACATGATCATGAAAATAGTTTTGACCTTGAGGACCCCCAAAGGCCACAGGCACCCCCAAGGGTCTGCAGACCACACTTTGAGAATTGCTGCCTTCCTCTATAAATCCTGATCCGTCCCTGCAAGCTGCCCCCGTTCCAGACTGTAAATGGGCATGAGAAAGAAGACAGCTTCTTACATGTGAGGAAGCAACAAGTGAGGACACAGAGGAGCTTCGGCTCCCTCATCTAGCAAGAGGCTCCCATCCTTCAACTATGGGAGCTGGTTCCAGTCAATCCTATCCCAACTCCCATACTTTAGGTTTTCTTAGGCAGGACTTTAGCAGGGAGTGAGGGGGAGCTCCCAGCATGATTTATAAGACGTATGGCCACTTCCACAGTAAAGGGAAGGAGCGTCCTGTCTGATTAGTGTTACCAGAATTAAAATTTCGAAGTAGGTGACGTTTGCCTTCACTGACCTCCCATCCACCTCTAGCACCCTTGTCAAACTCCGTGCCTTCTGACTCATGCCCCTGGAGCTCCATCTTGCCCACCCTCTCTCAGGTTACCTCCCTTATTTTCCCATCCTTAACAGACATGTTCATCTGTTTTATATTATTCATTTAATCAGTTTATTATGTGTGTGTGTTTTTCTAATTCACACCAAGCTCCAGGTGATTTAACTCTCTCAGGAAAAGTTATATTTGTAAAAGGCTACCTTTTGGCCCTTATGAAATTTTAGTTATTGAGATTTCCTTCCATAGACTATGGAGAGTTTAGGGGCAAAAGCCTTCCTTGACGGAGGAATAGAAAGGTCATGCTAGGGGAGACAGACAACATGATATTATGGAAAAAACATAGACTTTGGGATTAGACACTCCTGTGTCTAAATTATAGAGCCACTACTTAATAAAACTTTAGGGAAGTTATTTGACTTCTCTGGGACTCAATTTCCTCATCTGTAAAATGTGGATAATATCTTCCTTGCAGGTTCTTATAAGGATTAATGATTTGATATAAACTCAGCATCGTCCCTATGAAACAGTAGGCATTTGATAAGTGGCACTACCTGATTCTCCCTGTATTAGGGAATCTGACTTTAGAAGCATGAAATAATAGTTTCCTGTCCCTCAATTACCAAATGTCTCCTGACCCTACAAATGAGCGTTCTGTCCCAATTTCCATGTGTCTCTCTGAGTCTCTTCCCTGTTGCTTTATCCTTTTGGAGACCAGGCTGAAACTATAAATGCCCAGGACTCTGCTTCCCCAAGCTACTGGGCATGAAGGTGACCTAAGCTTCCTGGTCGGGAAATGATGATGCTGGGCACTTGATCAGATTCCTAATAATGTTTGACCGATGAGTCTGATGAGTCTTTGGGCTTTCCTACCCATGAACAAAACACATGCTCACCTTGGTCCTAGGAAGAGGCTTTCTGTTTAACTCCACCAATCCTTCTCTGGGATTTCTAGCCACATGCAACTATTTCCCAATGGCCTCTTTTGTGGCTCTTTATTCCTACTGGTCTTTATATGTTCTCACCACAATTTCTGAATGCATTTCAATTTATATTTAATTCAAGTAGTTTTTGGTATGGCTTGCCAGAAAGTGAGACAAATTTGCAAAAAAAATAATAAAGTTACCATAAAACCAGCAACTACTGTACCTGTAACTAGACTCAAAGTTAATAAGAAGAATGATTTCAACAACAGGAAACTCAGAGTAATAATACCAAGGCTATTAACTAGGTAAAAACGAAAAGTAAACAAAACTCACCCTAGGGGAATGCCCCATCTAAATGGTCAAACAAGGACTCAACTGATGAGAACTCACTAAACAATAGAAACCTCAAGGAAGAAAAAATAAAAGCCAGAAAGAATAGATTACATAAAGTGTTTAATCAACAGATATAATTTACATATTAAACAGGATCTTACCTGCCTGATCAAGTTCGAGCAAAAAATAAGGAACACACATTGACTTAAATAACTTCTTTACCTGGAAGAAGTTGAAAAACAAGAGAATGTCAGAAAACACTGGTATTAACCAACAGAAGAGCCTTTTATCCAGCTGTCTTACTTTCCTCCTCAACCCACTTCGCCTTTGGAAATTTGCCAGTTCAATTTTACATAACCCACGAGATTCTCCCTGTTCACAGTAATGCCATTTAACAGAGTATTTGAAGTCTCTTGATTCTATTCTATTTTCAATGATTCACCTGTATGGATGGCTTCATAAAATATATTTTACATGTTTTGGTGACGCAGTCAACTCCACCATAAAATGGGTTTAATGCTAACCATGTTTAAAAAGCCACTGGAATACTTAATGTTTCTAAAAACATTACATGGCTACCCTGAGGAAAAACCATATCCTACAATAGTCAAAGTATTATTTATTTTTTGGCCCAGTAACCTTCAACCAACAAATCAGTTACAAAAGTCATATACTCAAGATTATAAAAATTATACTGATAAAAAAAATTTACTTGAAGGATAAGAGTTACTTTTGTCAAATTTATACCATTAAAAAAATAACATTTAAGTTACTGATAAAAGATTTTAAAGTGACATTTACATACCATTCACAAACAGCCTGTCATTAATTCTTCAGGGAAATTTAAAACCACCTTCCTTTGGCTTATTCAATAAAATGAAAAGGCCAGAGTAGCCTGTAGTTCACAGCAATCACCAATCAAAGGAATGCATTCCCAACCATTCTGATTTCAGGACTAAAACGGTACGCTTCCCACTGTGTGGAAGTACATTGGGAGATTTCTATCATCAGTGCGGGACCAATACAAACATTTTCTGCAACAAGAGGATGGATTCATGCACACAAGTCCCTTCCTCTCACACTTCTTTGGACAGTATCCATGCCCAAGTGTGAATTCCGCTCCCCCGGCAACACACTTTTAAAAAGAGAAGAACCCTCCTGAAGCATGATGGGAGAAGTACAGAGGACAGGGCAGGAAAGCTACGGCTGGGAGGCCCCCTGTGTAAAAGTCGATCCATATTCCAGCGCTCATTTTCTAAGACTAAAAATAAAACATTCAGACGCATATCAAATCATGGGCTCATTCCCTGGCCTCTTCATTTTATAAATAAACCATTTGAAGTTTGTTACCAAAACAAACAAACAAACAAGTTGTCCAGAGTTAGAGAGTAAATCCCAAAAGCAGCCCCTAAAAGTAAGTATCAAACTTTGATAATCTGTGAATGTAGGAAACTTACTCTCTAGATTCCAGAATACACATGATTCCACTTCAAGAACCTATTTTGTAGGTTATTTTAACTCTGATTAAACGTTAGTTAGCATTGTTCCACAGGACAAGATTAAAGATCTGTATTGAATAGCAGAAGTGCCAGTTTCTAGACTATCTTTATTGAGAAAAGTAGAGATGGTAAACTTTGTCTGTAAAACAGACACATTATTGAGAAACAGCAGGGGATCTGGATATCAACCAATAAATAAGCCATAATGAGACCTGATGGCTAATTCCAAACTGCCCACTGACAGATCTACAAAGAACAAATACCACATTTCCCGAAAAGGTTGAGAGAGTTTATCTTTGCACTTTAAATCCACTTTTCATAGTAAGATGCATTCGAAGTACACATGGTAATGAGTTACGCAACAAGCAAAAAACTAATGTAGAGTTAATTTTGGGGGGGTAGTTCTCGACTTGCATTTATGCAAATTACATTACTCATCCCTGAGAGAAATATAAATTAATCAGACCAAGTACAAATGGAGTTTCTCCATTCTCATTTACTCACATTACAACTGTTAAATGAGATGATAAAATCAAAACTAAAGGAAATAAACTGGGTAAATTCACTTAACGGTAATTTTTTAAAAAACGAACGTAAATAGCCAAGTGTATAAGTTACACCTCCACAGAATAAAATTGTTTTTACTAAGAGAAAACCTAACTATCCTTCATGACCAAAAATATTAAAAAATTAATTTCCATGTCAATTGGTACAAATCCAAAAATAGCTTTTAGGGTATATATTTGGAAACGCTAAGGAACTGCTAATTATCAAGGTCAAACCAGAGGATGTTTGTCTGGAAGACTTGGCATATCCAGGAGGTATTCAGATAAAGACGTTAAATAAGGTTGCCGGAATAACGATACATTTTAATAAAATAATTATGCAAATGCCTGACACAAGTTTCATAGGAAAAGTCGATCATTCCCAGAGTACATTTAATTAAAAAAAAAAATAGGCTCGGCTTTGCTTTTTCAGAGATAAGGAGGAGAGCTGGGAAATGGAGTGAGTAGAATCCAGGGGTAAGATAGTAGGGATGAGAGTAAGGACAGATCAACTAGATCTGTGAGATCTGGGATTGCAGGGAATAGGAAACCTAACTGCCTGTCATTAGCAGCAATCCTGACCACAGTGGCCCAACCCTGCATTGCAGAACTAGAGCAGGGTCAAAACTGGAGCAGTCCACTTCTTTAAAGTGTTTTAGAATATAAGTTAAAGTGACCGTATCGTGCCTGGCACATAGTAGGCACGCAAATGGTAGCTATCGTTAACATAAGTGTTTACTCTCGGCTTCCGAATGCTTTCACATGGATCTGAAATCATTTGGGCGTCATAATAAAGCTGTGCATTTAACAAGTCTAGTAGATGAAGTGGCACTGTTAACCTGACTTTGTTGTTGAGGAAGCTGAGAGTTACAGAATCAGAACTGAGATCCCTTAACTCCACGTGTTCCTTCTACCACATACCACCATGAGCGCCGAGCTTTGAAAAAAAGAGACTAGACGATGAAAAGGAACCACTCGTGAACAGGATTCGTGGTCCTTGGATCAGAGTCAGATATTTGTTGAGCCTCTTTATTGAAGGTTTTAAACCCTGATAAGAAAACTGGAAAATCAAGTACTTTTATTTATTTATTTATTTGGATAGTTCTCCTATTTGAGGAACACTTATATAGCATTTACTATGTGCCAGGCACAATTCAATATTAATGAATTTATTCTCACCACAAATTTATGAGATAGGTACAATTATTATGCACCTTTTATAAGTGAGGAAACGGAGGCACAGCAGGTCAATAACTTAACCAAGATCCCATGGCTAATAAGTCACGGGGCCAAGATCCAAACTCTGACTTCAGAGTCTTGGCTCTTAACCATTTTTGGTAACAGATAAGTCAAACCAGTAGTTTCAAAGCTAAAAGGAATCTCAATAATCAACTAGTCCAAGCCATTCATTTTAGAGCTGAAACAAACAAACATGTCCTCAAAAGTGGACAAGATCACCAGAGCTATATCATTAGCCCCCAAAGCCAGGAATTACATAGCAGATTTCTAATACTCAACCCTCTTCTAAATTCTCTACATTTACTGCCTACACTAACCTTTCAGAATTTAGCAGAGGTTCTCTTAGATCCTTTTTTTAAGCCTCTGTTTTGCCTTCTCAATTTGACTAAATCCCTAGGGATGGCACTTGTGTCTCCTATCTCTTTGCAACCCTATACCCAATAGAATGTCCTATAGAAAAGGCACCCCGGTGGTATTAGTAGAGAAGAAGCCCCAGGTGGCAAAAACGCAAACTGTGTTCAGTGAGAAACAAAGATGAAAAGTTCTGCCTACTTAAGTGTTTCCACTGCTTGCCTGCCTTTCCTCTTTCTTACTTGGAATAACAGAAAACATACAACACACACACACACACACACACACACGCACCACACACACTCTCACACACTCATTCACTCAAAAAAACCTGTCTCTTCATAAGGCTTCCAGAGTAAAAAGGCTTCTGAATTAACCCTCCCTGAGAGCTGGAAAGTAGATCAAAAGATAGACAAGCTGAGAGAAAATCAAACTTAATAAAACTCTACATGTGAACCTGGACAAGATGGCCACTTATGTTTACTTAAGAGTCCCCTGTGTCTAGTCCTAGAGCTATGATTTAAAGCTAAAATTCAGTGACATTTCAATGCCCTCAACCCTCCCACAAAGCACTAGAACAGGTTTGTCTTTCTTTTCTCACTTCTAATCTCTGGTTAAATCAGGGCAGATTAAACCAATCTTCCCAGTGGCTATGATCACTGAGCTCTTCTCTCTGCCTCTCCAAGACTAAGAACCAAGTTAGGAAGCGCAGTTTATTTTTTGCGAAGCTGTTTTCCCCAAAACAAACCAGAGCATAAAGAGATACTTCTCAAACTTTAGGAGTACCCTAAATAAGGGCCCTTCAGGAAATATGCCCTATAGACAAGCCTAAAAGAGCAGCAAATCACCTGGTTTGGCAAATCCCCCACCCTAACTTTTCCCTCACCTTGACTTTGGCTGCCTGAAAACATCTGGTACTTTGCAAAAGCTCAGAAAAAGATGACTCAAGCAATATTTTGTTCTCAGGTCAATACTCCCCAAGTTACGCCATACATTCCCCCTTACTAAGGGAAAATCCGGTTATTTACATCTGACCTCGAAAGTCATTCAAATTTCTATAACTCCACAACTTGTCACCACCCATTGAGGTTCAGGCCTTACCTCAGCGCAGTATTTGCATGAAGACTTACTGAAGAGGACCACAGGGTGGCTGTCTATATAGGCCTGCAGCTGGGCTCTGGGGTCTGTAAACAGGGTTCTGGTGGATCCTGAGGGGCCACTCACACCAGTGGCTGGTTTTTCTGGTAAAGTTTGGCAAGGGAGATGATGCTGAGCTAGAAGTAATGGAAGCAAAGACAGTAATTACCAGAAAGGAAAACAAGATGATGAATTTTCTAATATTAGGCTCACTCCAAAAGCCTTACAATTTTAGCCCCAAGGGCCAAAAGGAGGAACCTGAGGAAGGACTCTAACATGGATGATACATTTCGTTCTGTCATCTGACTGGAGACTTTGGGCAACTCGCTCAATATTCCCAACTTATTTGGTCATAAAGGTTTGTTCTCAGGGGATCCTGATAAATGATACAGCAAGAGTCCGAACCACCCCTGGAGGCAGGAGAATAAATAACAGGTTCTGGACATCGAGAGCCACATTTTACCCCGCCCTTGCTCTCCACTGTGGTTTAAAGGCAGAGAGGCTAAGGATCAGACGTTACGCCCCCTGCTCAGAGTCATGGGAGTAGACAACTCAAACCAAGGTTTACTCTTTTTTTTCCAGCGAACTCCTGGTTAAGCAGACATGGGATCTTCGGGCCACAGACACAAGATTAAAACAAACAACACACACACACACACACACACACACACACACACACACACACACCTTCTTCAGATTCTGTTTCCTCCCCAGGATTTTGCTGTGGCCCAATCAAGCACCATGACAAACATGGCCCACCTTCATGGCATGCTACTCCACATGACAGCACTGTTATCTTGAGCATGATCATCAGCCAAAACCACTGAGAGATTGCTACCTCCCACTTGTAAACGTTTTAAACTAGCTATCTTCTTCAGGGCCTAGACACAAACCAAGCTCGATCTTACCCTTATTACTTGCTCCATAAGTGACGTCCTCTCATTTCTGCTAATCTAAGACCTACCTAGAGTTAAGACTGCAATCTCATCATCTTCATTGTTGATATTCCTGTCTACCCAGAACTAGACAGGGAATTAATGTTTGTGTACATCATCTCGTTTAAGCCTTACAAGGACACCATTAAGTTGGTAGTGCTACGATCGCCCCCATTTTACTAATAAGGAAACAGACTCAGAGAGGTTAAACAACTCCCCTCAAGGTTACACAGCCTCCAGTAAGTGATGGAGCCAGGTTTCAAATCTGGGTTAGAATTCTCTGGAACCCACACTTTTTAAAAATAGCTTTGTTGACATGTAATTCACACACCATAGAATTTAGCAACTGAAAGTGTACAAATTCAATGGTATTGGTATATTCACAGAGGTATGCAACCATCATCACAAACAACTTTAGAACATTTTTATTACGCCCCAAAAGAAACCCTGCACTCGTTAGAAGTCACTCCCTTTTCCCTGCTACAAGCCCGCCTCTCCCACCTCTAGCAACTACTAATCTATTTTTTGAAATCATACAATACGTAGTCTTTCGCGACTGGCTTCTTTCACTTCATATAATATTTCAAAGTTCAACCATGCTACAGCATGTATCAGTGCTTCATTTTTTTTTTATTACTAAATAATATTCCATCGTACAGAGTCATCATATTTTACTTATCTGTTCATCAGTCAATGGACATTTGGGTCGTTTCCATTTTTCGGCTGTTGTGACTAGAGCTGCTATGAACGAGTCACATACAGTTTTTGTTTGAACATCTGTTTCCAATTCTTTGGAGTAAATAACTGGGAGTAGGTTTGTTAGGTCAAGTTAAATCTTTTACGGAACCACCGCCCTTTTATAAGACAGTGACACCATTTTGCGTTACCACCAGCAGTGTGTGAGGCGTCCCAATCTCTCCAATCTTTGCCAACGCTTATTCTCCGTCTCTTTTATTCTAGCCATCCCAGTGTACATGAGCACACACGTGTGCGCATATTTTAAATGTTACTGGTGATTCTGATGCACACTCCTAATTAAGAACTGTTGGACTAAGGCAACACGACACATGACTACAACCCCACCATTGACACTTCAAAGAGTTTTCATTAAACTCTGCTTTTCATTCTCTCTTTTCCATTTTGCTTATTTTAGAAGGCAACATGGAAATAAGGATTCTTACGGGTAATAGTTCGTGGAAAGAGAATCACAGAATGTCAGCATGGGAAAGATATTTGGGGTCACTAGGCCAACCTATTCATTCTACTGATGAGGAAACTGAGGCCCAGATGGCTAATTAATTGGTGTTGGAGTCAGGGTTGCCACACAAACTTCCTAATTTCATTATGCCTTGCTGACTCCTTTGACTTCATAGGATGACTAACTCTTAAAGAAGGTTACAGTTCCTTACATAACATCTATGCTGAGGGAACCACCCACCTATTAAGCTCCATATGTGCCAATACACAAAACACAATATTCAGGGCCTCTATAGGGAAAGGACTATCTTCTGTGATCAGAAAGAGTTGTAATCTGACTGGGAAGAGACTCTTCACCAAAAAAATAAACAAACAAATAGATGGATAGATATACAAATAGATAGACAGATACAGATAGATAAAGAATAAGAGATTACCCAACTAACACAAAAGGCAAATAAAATTTAATTTATAAATTTATCACTTGTTTTTAAATTTCCCCCATAAATTCTGAAATAAAACTTGAAGCAGCGTTCAAAGAAATATATTAAGTAAATGTCGCAAGAATAGCACAGAACCAGGTGAACGGAAAAACTCAAATAAAATTGTAATGATAAGTTTCTTCTATTTTGCCCCAACTCTTCTGCCTCAGATCAATTTCTAATATTTAGATCCATGAAGTACCTACTTTTCACTGGTAAAAACTCAAACTAAAGGGTAAAAATAAAATATACTCCATAGTTACATTTACAAAAATAAACATAGACGTAAACAAAAGAGATTGAATTTTCCGAAATAGACAACTAAAGAATAATTTATGATAAAAAGGTATCATAAAGCAATAAACAGAGAATATATTTTTTAAAAAAAGTATGATAATATGGCTTGATAATCTGGGGAAAAATAGTTTTTTCACTTATCTCTTACTATATAACAAAGTATGTCAAATGGAATCTTTTCCAGTGCTCTAATGAGGCAATAACTTCCTAAGCTTAGAAGAAAATACAAAAGAAAAGAGCAACAAGTTGTACTGCAAAATAATTATAATAATAGTAGTAGTAATAGTAGTAGTAGTAGTAGTAGTAGTAGTAGTAGTAGTAGTAGTACTAGTAGTAGTAGCTGTAATATCTTTTAAGGCAAAAGAGCAGCCTAGGGAAAGTTTTTACACATAAAAAAAGGAACAAAACAAAAAGAACTCAAGCAAATTGGTTAGAGAACAATAGGACCACAGATGATAAAATGAATAAAGGACAGGAACAGCTAAATCAGTAAGAAAATAGCAAACCTAGAATTAAAAAGGCTGATTTATTTTACTTTGATTTCATAATCAGAAGTGCAGGTTAAAGCAATGAAGTGTGATTTCTTACCTATGGAAAACAAAAACTCTGCGTGCCGGCGAACACACACTGAGGTGAGTGTGTGGATGTAGGAGGTATAATAGGAACGAATATTATTCTTTTAGAAAGCTATTGGACAGTGTGGAGCAAGAACCACTGGCATGGCCACACCTGTTAACCTGGGCCTCTTATCTGTGCAACCTCTAAAAATAATAGAAAAGAACTGGAACTGTTATGTTGACAACAACGATCCCCGCCTCCTAGTCTTCTCATAGAAAAAGCTTTCCGTAGTTTTTATTGCCACAACTGGCATCACCTAGGTAAAGGGGAAATTTCCAAGTCCCTTTTCAATGTGAGTTTTAGAGCTTTAGGATTAATTGTGTTAACATCCCATAAAGTCCAATTGAACGAAAGGGCCACTGGCCTGACTAGCAATGGAATATGTCCATCACCTTTGTAGGGACAGAAACAAAGTTATATCTAGTCTCAGCTGCCTTTCTCCCTCCAAAGGCTAAGTTGCAAACAGATTCTGTTCCTGCTCTTCAGCCTGCTTCAGCCCTACTCCCAATCGTTGATCTCCTCTTTTTATCTAATTATTACCAACAGTTTCATTACAATAGCATTGGCTATAGTGAATAAACAAACAAACAAACAAATAAATATAAATAAAAGGAAGCAACAGATGTTCAACATTAGGGGAATGGCTAAATTATAGTAGCTCTCTTGTTTTTCAGTAATTTACATGGCTGCATTCTATTCAAGGTCCAAATGATATGACAATGGTTTGACATAATGTTAATTGAAAAGAAACAGAATAGCAAATCCTACGTACCCTAGTCATGTAAGTTATAATGGCATGATAGGATTATATCTGGTTTTTCCTTTCTTGTATTTCTCAAGCTTAAAGAAAAAATTATTTTGGCAAAACATCATAACTGACCACAAATTGCAACATATGATCCTTACTTAGATCTTGGATACAAAAAATTGGGGGAGATAATTTAGTAAATTTTAATACAGACCTATATTGGATGATATTATTTTATCAACCGTAAGTCCACTGAGTTTATGGAGAAGAATATTTGTTCTTAGGAGACAGGCTGAAATAGTTATGGGTGACGATCATGGTGTCTGCAACTTATTTCAAATGGCTCAGTAAAGACGAGTCGGGGTTGGAAAGAGAGATTGGGATGGGGGAGATGTAAGGAAGGAAAATAAAACAAACATAGCAAAATATGAGCCTTGTCAAGGGAGTATTCATCATGTTATTCTTTCAGGTTTTCTGTTGACTCAGTGAATTGCTAGACTGCTGAGGTAGTAACTTTCAGAACTTTTCTATAGAGACCATTTGTGGGGAAAGTTTGGCTCACTCATCTTCACTCCATCTCTGTCAGCCATGTTTCTGCACAGAGGCTGGTTTGAGTTTGAAAAACTCTGGAAGTTGCAAGTCAGTCAAACCTGCGTACCTCAATCTGTAGCTAATAAGGAATCTCTGGGACTGATTTCTTGATTTCCTTTGTTCAGGCACAACCCCAAGACTTTTCTGATGCAACATAAACATCTCTAAACATAGTTTCCTAGATCAGTGACCCTCAAAATGTGGTAGGCACACCTTTGGGGGTCCCTGAGATCAAAACTATTTTTATAATAATAGGATGTTCTTGGCTTTTTTCACCATTGGGTCCTTAGTAACAGTTATGAGTAAAGGAGCCCTGAGACAAACGTTTGAAAACCACCAACACTGATATTTTGTAAAGTTTAAAAGAAAGAATTTGTGAAAAGTAGGGTTTCCATAGCAGCTAAAATACTATATAGGATTTCCAAATACATACATACATACATACATACATATATATATATATATATATATATATATATTTTTTTTTTTCTTTTAAAACCAAATGAAGTAAACACACATTGGCTTCTCTTCCATAGTGCCCAAGACTAACTGGAACAAGATGGTCCTTCAATCTAGGCCCCTCTTAAAAAGAAAATTGGGGGGTTTTTTGTTGTGCGTTCTAATTCCATGCTACTTAAAACAAAATGCAACAAGAAGAAAAAAAGAAGAAGATGTAGCTTGATTCCTACTAAGGAATAGTGTCATCAATGTTCTCTCTTTTTTTGATCCTTACACACATCAGGAGGCTACAAAGGCCTGTGTTTCTATATTGCAGTCACGAGAACAAGAAAACAGCCGGAGATCATTATTAGAGTTGACTGATTAGACTTTTGAAAGGACCAGGTCAAGGTTCTCAAAAGATGAAAGAAGTGACCTTCAAATGACCTTCGAATGAAGTGAACTTCAAAGCTGGGAAAACGGGGGCGGGGTTGGGGGGGCGGGTGGAGAGCAAAGAGGAGCCCAGCAAAAGAAAGCAAAATGGCTAAGTTCAACACACATTGAAACTGCCACTTGTTAGTGCATGAATTTTTGCCTTTAATAAGCAACATGATCACTTCAAACGTGATGATAAAAATTTTATAACACTCCGCTCTGCCTGCTGTCATCACTTTTTGGTTTGTAGGTCTGGCACATGCATGTTTTTACTGTTGCCTGGAGTTAAAAGCATCTGGACTGTAAGAGGTCAGAAGAAATCAAGGATTTCTGCAGATCCCAGCTCTTAATGACACTTTTTATTCAGCTCAGGCAGGGGCAAAGAGTTTGCGAACGCACTGCCACATCAGATTTCTTTTAACAAATTGATAATTTTAATAGTATTTTATCCAACACGCAAGACATGTGGAATATTATTACTCGGGTCTAACAAGACTCCATCAAATAAGAAGTTATTCCATAAAAAACCTAAGAGTGGGGAAGCTTAAATGGGGAAGCATGACATGATCTATAAAGCAAAGAAGACAAGATAATTTTATGTGCTTTGTAAAGTCTGCAAAGTATGAGACACGCTGAAAAATAGAACAGAAGTATTTATGGAAACACAAAGAAGAAAGACTAAAGATTCCTTAAAGGATATGGTGATGATTCTCTGATACTGAATATAATAAATGCATCTTAGATTTAGTACTGTTAATTTACCAAATTTAAACAAAATTCTGGAATGGCTTTTTATTTAGCCTTAAAGGAGGTTTTTAATTCTTACAAAGAACTTATCATATGAAGTACTTAGGTTCAAAGCAAGTTGCTACAAAAAGGCCTACAACATCCTGATTATAGCTCTTCTTGCAGCTCTTTCAAAGGAGCCTCATTAGAAGGTTAAAATTAAACCTAGATTGTGTTGCGGGCCCTAGCCTAAAAGGAATTTCCCATTTGCCTCACTCCACAGTTGTATCCTAATATGATTTTTTTGCCACGTACAGGATTCAGTATGTGAGTCTGAGAACACACATTTGAAAGGAAATATCTCTTCCCCCCAAGGACTGGTTTATGGAATGATTTATGGTGGGGAAAACTATGCCAGAAGTTCAAGTGTACTGTTGTCACTGGAAGCTGATTCTTTGTGTAGGGGTGGGGTGGGGTTAGTCTTGGTTTACAAGACCACTCAGCT
Source organism: Eonycteris spelaea (assembly GCA_003508835.1). Lineage (NCBI taxonomy): Eukaryota > Metazoa > Chordata > Mammalia > Chiroptera > Pteropodidae > Eonycteris > Eonycteris spelaea. The sequence goes on from PUFA01000023.1 coordinate 6,928,237, forward strand.
CAAAGATTATTCTGTTACCTTTAGGATTCACCACAGGGACTTTGGAAGCATTACTGAAGGACCAATTAGGAAGAAAAAAAATACCCAATTTCTTTCCACCAAGCTGTTAAGTTTCATATTAATACTGTTAATAAGAAAATCATTTTAAAGGCATACTAAAAAGCTTTTCAAAAATCAGAAGTATAACAGTATAATAAAAGTTACACGAAAATAAAATTTAAAAGATTTCCTTAGTTTATCACCTTTTAAAAATGACTTAAGAAATGAGATTTTTCTCATCTATGGGGGGAATACCCATGGCTTATTAATGCCCTCTAAACTTCAACTGTGATGTGAGATTTGGTCTAGATACATTCAAAATTTCTACAAATATCTTTTCTGGACATAAGGCATATACATGAAGAAAATGGAAGTGCCACTTTATTTAAAATACCCACTATAAAACCTAAATTATAGTCATTTAAATATAACAGGAATCTGTGGAAAATGACTAAACTGATCTCTCATACACATAACCCTACTAAATAACACTTAAGAACTAACTAAAAACCTCTCACCAACACTAGACCATTAATTCTCACAATTTCACTAAACATGCTTTTAACATTATACAAAAATATTTTGTTTTTTGTATTCTTTGTTACCTAGAGTGTTAAGAATAGTCGATAAATGGAGTAATCAGAGTACATTAAAACATCCAGCCAACATGATCAACATTGGGGTTTTAAAGCAACTGTCTCAGTCTTCATTAGTGAATTCCAGCTCTTTTATAAAAGGTTTAGAAATAAAAGATAAGGTTACACTGTATCTGAACAGATTTTCTTTAACCCCAGAGTTTAAGAGAAAACTACGGCAGCAGGGGTATTTGGAAGTCCCTTTGATTCAGCAACATTTTCACACACACACACACACACACACACACACACACACACACACGCAAAGGGCAATTGGAGAAAAAAAACGTATTAAAAGATACTCTACCAATTTGCACAATCTTGTTCAGAAAATACAAGGAGAGGGACCATTCTCCAACTCATCTTATAAGGCCAGTATAACCCCAATAGACTCAAAAAAAAAAAAGTACAAGATAACTATAGACCAATATCCCTCATAAACAAAGATGTGAAATTTCTCAACAGAATAATGGCAAATTGAATCTATCAATATATTAAAAGAATAATACACTATGAACTAGTGGGGTCTATCCTGAGAATGCAAGCCTGGTTCAATATTCAAGAATCAATGAATGCAATCTACAATATTAACAGTCTAAAAAGAAAAACCACATTATCAGTTGTATGCCAACAAATTAGATACCCTACATGAAATAGACAAATTCCTAGAAAGGTGTGACTACCCAATCTTGCTCAAGAAGAAATGAAAATCGACATAGACCTACAACAAGTAAAGAGATGGAACAAGTAATCCAAAAACTTCCCTTAAAGAAAAGCTTAGACTCAGATGCCTTCATTAGCGCATTCTACCAGACATTTAAGCAGTATTAACACCAATTCTTCACAAACTCTCCCAAAAAACAGAGGAGAGAACACTTCCCAACTATTTTATGAGACCACTATTACCCTGACACTGAAACCAGACAAAGACATCACATGGAAAGAAAAACACAGACCAATATCCCCTATAAACATAGACACAAAAATCCTCCACAAAGTATTAGCAAACCAAATCCAGCAACATATAAAAATGAGCATATACCATGACCAAGTGGAATTTATCCAAGGGTAAACTTTGCATAGGTTGATTTAACATGAAAAATCAATTGATGCAATATCTTATATTAATAGGACAACGATTAATGATCATCTCAATAGATACACGAAAAACATTTGACAAAATTCAATATCCTTTCATGATAAATATACTCAACAAACTATAAATAGAAGGGAACTTTCTCAACCTATGAAAAGTCTATCTATGAAAAACCACAGCAAACATCATACTTATTGGTCAAAAAATTGAATGCTTTCCCCTAATCAGGAACAAAATAAAGATGTCTGCTCTTGCCACTTCTGTTCAACATTATACTGGAGATTTTAGCCAGAGTAATTAGGCAAATAAATAAAATAAAAGATATCCAAGTTGGAAAGGGAGAAAACTATCAATATTCATAGGTAATACAATTCTGTATGTAGAAAATCCACAAAAATACACACGCACCTCTTAGAATGAATAAGCAAGTTCAGCAAGGTTGTACGATACAAGATTAAAATTCAAAAATCAATTCATTTTCCTTATATTAGCAATGAGCAACCTGAAAATAAAATTAGGCAAGCATTTCAATTTATAATAGCCTCAAAAAGAATAAAGTACTTATGAAAAAATTTAACAAAAAGTGTAAGATATGTACATTGGAAACTACAAAACATAGTTAAAAGAAATTAAAGAACTAAACAAATGGAAAAACATTTCAGAGTCACTTACTGGAAGACTTAATATTGTTAAAACGGCAATATTTCTCAAGTTAATTTATAGATTCAATGCAATCTGCACCAAAATCCCAGTCATCATTTTTGTAGAAATTGACAAGCTGATCCTAAAATTCACAGGGAAATGCAAGAATTGTCATGTGAATTGTCAAAACAACCTTGAAAAAGAGAAACAAAGTAGGAAGATTCACAATTCTTAATTCCAAAAGTCATTACAAATCAATAGTAATCAAAGTAGTGCAATACTAGCATATGGATAGGCATATGGATCAATGCAATAAAATTAAGACTCCAGAAATAAACTATTATATTGATTTCTGACAAAGATGTCAAGACAATTCAATGGGGGCAAAACTCTCTTTTCAACAAATGATGCTGAGACATCTAACTAGATATCCAACTAAATATCCGTGAAGTTGGACACTTCCCTTATAGCATACAAAAAAATTAACTCAAGATATAACATAGAACTAAATGTAAGGACTAAAACTATAAAACTCTTAGAAAAAAAATACTAGTAAATCTTTGTGACACTGGATGTTTCCAAGATACAACACCAAAAGCACAAGCAACAAAAGAAAACAAGAGATTAATTGGACTTCATCAGAATTAAAAAGTTTTGTGCATCAAAGGACACCATCAAGTGACACTAAAAATCAACGTACAGAGTGGGAAAAAATATCTGCAAATCATATATCTAACAAAGAACCCATATCTAGAATATATATATAAATACTTACAATACAACAAAAAGACAAATAGCCTAATTATAAAATGAGGAAAAGATTTGGACAGACATTTTTCCAAAGAAGATACATGAAATACTCCATAAGCACGTGAAAAGATGCTCAACATCATTAGCCATTAGGGAATGCAAATCAAAACCACAGTGGTAGCACTTCACACCCACTAAAATGACTAAAGTCAAAAAGATAGACAAGTATTGCAACGACGTGGAGAAATTGGAACTCTCTTTCATTACTAGTGGGAATGTAAAATGGTGTGGAGCCTTTGAAAACAGCTTGGCAGTTCCCCCAAAAGTGAAACAAATAGTTATAACATGATCCAGCAATTCTACTCATAAATATATACCCAAGAAAAGAGAAAATGTGCCCACACTAAACTAGTACACTACTGTTAACAGCAGCATTATACATAACAGCAGAACATAGAAACAACCCACATGTCCATCAACTGATGTAAATAAAACGTGGTATTGTCATACAATGGAATATTCAGCAATAAAAGCAAATGAAGTACCGATACATGCTGCAGCATGGGTAAACCTTGAAAACATGCTAAGTAAAAGAAGCCAGTCACAAAAAAACATATATTGTAGGATTCTATTTCTATGAACTGGCCAGGATAGGCAAATCTATAGAGACAGAAAGTAGATTAATGGTTGCCAGGGTGAGGGGAAGGGGGGAGCGGGCATTTACTGCTAATGAGTACGGGGGTAGTGAAAGGTTCTGAAATTACTGAACTGTGCACTTTTAAATGGTGAGTTTTATGGTATGTTAGTTATATCTCAATTTTTAAAGAACCTATATACAAATCTTTATAGCACCTCTATTTATAATCACCCAAAAATGGAAGCAATTCGAATATGCTTCATTCAGTGAATGTAAATATACATTCATATTATGTAATAAATACAATAAAATGGAATAAACTACAGATACACTCAATGAATTAAATGAATCTCAAAGGCATTAGGACTGTGTGATTCCATTTATATGACATTCCTGAAAAAACAAACCAGTTACTGGAGAAGAGGTAAGTGATTTGCCAGAGTTCAGAGCGGTGACCACAGAGAGAGCTTGAGGAAATCTGGGGGGGTGATGGAACTGTTATGTATCCTGATTGTGTATACATGTGCTAAAATTCATAAAACTAACATGAAAAAAGTAAAATTTACCTGTATGTTAATTTAAAAAAGAAAATTTTAAAAGCTATCACAAAAGACATACTCATCTGCACAGTTATTATAAAATAAAAAATAAGTCTGAACCAGAGATCTTATACATAGAAGAAAGACATGAATTTAAGGATCGCTCCTTTCGAGAACTGGTTCCAGAAAAAATGTACTTGAATTTATGCAAATTCCTCTACTCAAAATCTTTTTCAAATGCAGTGAAGACATTATTTTGGATCTTAATATATTTATTATTTTAAAGCAAGTTCTTTCCTGCTATCTCAGAAGTTTCTGACTTGCCCATATAAAATGACATGAATCAGTTAAAATTTTAGTAGTTATTCAGGTATGCATTCCAGCAGCCAAGACCGGAAAAAAGACATGTCTTAGATGATACATGTGAAATTATCTTGTATATTGTGGAATCCTATTAAAATGCTAGGTATTTTTATTTGGAAATTATCATATTTCCTATGCATGTAAGGACTCGATGTTAAATTTTTCTGAAAGACTGATCTCCAGAATGTTAGCGCTAAAAAGGACTTAATGTTTATCCATTCACTTTATTTTGCAAATGCGAAAAACAAGGCCCAGCAGTGCAATGGAACTTATTTAAGATCACACGGCTAGCTGATGGTACAACAAGAACTAGAATTCTATTCTCTTGATTCTAATTCTCTTTCTGCTCTATCTCAAGTGACTTGCAGAGCTGCAATCTGAGTAAATAGCTCTCAGATATAACAGGAACTATCTATAACGAAGGTCTGTTATAGGGGACCAACCTTAGAAGCTAAGTTGTCTTATATTAGGCTCTTCCAACTCAAGGTTACGTCTCAGGGACATGACTGAACTGCGGACACGAGTGAGAAAGGGGTTTCACTCTGCTTTTTAGGCAGGCTCACTGAACCCCCAGCATGCAGTCTTCATCACCAAGGTTGGGAATTTTTTGCTGCATTCAAGATTTCTAGGCCTCATTTTCAGTCTACTTGTCCCTAAATATAAGGTGAAACTATCCTGAATATGCTTCATTTCCCATTGTTTCCAGGTTCTAGCATTCCTTCAAGATCCTTTAATTCAATTGCTTGTTTTCATGGAAACACGATGCTTTACTTTCATGTCTTATGAGGGGATGGAGGGATACAGATACGCATTGGTCTGGAAATGGCTAATTAATCTATTAAATGAGGCAGTATGCACGGTGGTAAGACCATCAGCTCCCTGGGTGAGAATCTCAGCACCACCACTTACTTATTTCCCCATGTGGTGGTTGCAATGATTAAATGAGGTAATACAATGTCAAGTTCTCCACACAGCGCCTAGATCATAATGAGCATGTGCTAAATATTACTGTTTTTCATAAAAAGCCTTAGAAGTTTCACATTATTCTAGAAAACAACTCAGAAGGGCATGTTCACTCAGCTCCCCAACACTTACAACACCACCTAACACGTAGATGATGCTAAGTGTTGAATGCGTAAATGTAACCTAATTTATAGAACTACATTAGGAGTTAACCCCTCTTTCAAAAAATTGCATTACTGGGAACTACAACATGCCATATGGGATGTTGGAAATACCATTCCCTCTCCTCATGACAAGGGCATTTCTACCTGCTTGTGACATCCCATTGCTAGGATTCCCAAAGAGTCAGAGGCAAGAGAATTAGATAAAAGAAGTTACCAAAGGGAAACACGGGCTCCTAGATTGACTAACGGCAGGAGAGAAAAGCCAACAGGAGAGATAACTTGACTCACTTCCTTTAGTGTGCCATGCAGTATCCCGAACAGGAAATTCAATTCTCAACAAGGCATCCATGCCCTGGGAACTCAGTCTGGTAGAATACATGACACAATACACTATATGTCATAACAGAAGTGGGAAGAGCCACCAATGTCCACAAAGGGCGACATTCACTCTACTTGGAGAATCACAAAACTCTCATCTGGACGAGGTCTTGATGGGTAAGGAGAACTTTCCAGCAAAGAGGAGAGACAAGAGGATTCCAGGCCAAGAAACCAAACATTCAGAAACAATGAGTGACAACGCCTGGCAAGGTCGGGAAACTACGGCACCAAATGCGAGAGAGGAGGGCTTAGAAAGAGGCCTAAACCTGCCAAAGGTAGTTTGTTCGTAAAAGGAAGTTCACTGGAGTTACGGCATTAATCTGCTCCACTAAGAATGTTAGTAATCTGTGTCTGTGCAAAAAGAAAACACCTCAAATCCAATTCTCTTCAAATGACCTTCTCCTCTGCCCATACCCAGAGTCACACAAGCTGATTTAGCTTTGTTGTTGTTGTTTTAGTAAATGCAATCAATACTCCTTAGCAAGCCGGCTCCTCCACGAAAATCAGCTGCCAGACACACACTGCCTCGGGCTTCCCTCCTCTCTAGCCCCTACCTTCAGCTGCCTCTTGGTGATATGAGAGAGCTTTCACTGCTTGCTCCCTGTGCTTGGACTGAGTGAGGGCCAACCCCAGTTCAGCTTTCCTTCCATTCTGCTTTGGCCTGGTCACCCCTCTTGCCCAGCCAGGCCAGCCTGAGCAAATCCTGAGGACTGTATTCCCAGTTTGGTAGACCCTATCACATCCAGAAAGATACCACGGAACCCTGTTGCAAATGGGTACAAGGAAACCATGCTTCCTGCTCTCCCAACACAAGACTTGTTTAGCTCGGTATTACATTTCTGAAGAACCTCACTCTGGGGCGGGTCGCTGCCTTTTGAGCTACAGTTCCTTCCACCTCACCTTCTCCTTTGATCTCACGGCTCACATAAAAGAAAAAAAAAATCTAGCTCTTACTCCAATAGGTAAGATTACTTCCATAAACCTAAAACAAACATGATAACCAAGAGTACTGTGCCCACTTCAAAATAAGTCTTTGCAATAAAGCAGTCAATGAAACAATTATAACTGGATATAGAGAGGAACAAACCGTCAATGTGCTCACAGGGCTAGAAGCCTGTTGCAGGACACTGCACACACTTGAAAAAGTAGTCGGATTTGGGTAGTACATTTTAAGGAAGAACCAGCTTACAATGCCACTAAAGAAGTGACCAGTAATTCCAAGACAATCATAACTATGGTGTAATATCCATGATTTTAAGAAAAGCTATCCAAAACCTAGAAATAAAGGAAGAGGATGACAATTTCCTTTCAAGGTCATACTGGGGCATTAACAAGCCCACTCAGGGATCATTTGATTCTCTAAGAAAATGTACCTGCACTTGACTTTGTTAGAGCCCAGACACAGAAGTTTCATGTTAATTTGCACATTTCTGCACATTTCAAAGGTTACAGTTTTATTGCCCTGTAGGACATTAATTAGTTATGTAACTATTAGCAAATTCAATTCAGCATTTCTTTGATTAATTAAGTCTTTACTCCTTGAATTCTCCTTTAAATCGGCTTTACCACTTTACTGATTCCCTCATTTATTAATGAGTTTAATAAATTTTTATACATGTCCATGTTGTACAAAACTCATGTTGTCAACTCTTTGAAAACCATATTTGACAACAGTCATTACATTGCCCACTCAGTCACTTCTCTGCTTGTATTGCTTTCTAAGAAAAAATGTTTTCTGCCCTGGCCTGGCCACTTCTATACATTCAAAAGGCACTTTTTTTTTTTTTTTATGTGTGCCAACTTGACATTTTTCTACACATTCACAGGCCATAATTATCTGCAATCATATCTTGGTTGGCCCTCACTGTTTTAACAGAATTATTACTGACATTCTCAAACTGGAAGACGTCACGAAAATAATAAATAGAAATTTCTCATTTCTCTTGAAAAATGAGAAAGTCTGGCAACACTAGATTCATCCTCCCAGCCAATGGAAAGCGAAACTCAGTGCACTTACCCCTTGCAGAGCATTCTTCCCTCATTTCATCCCACCACTTCCTATTGTCTACCATCTGCCTGCTTCGCTCACTTGTATCACCTGCCTGTCCCTGTAGATATTTGAGTATCAACTCCTCAACCCTGGCCCCTTAAATTCTTCTCCCAACAAGTTGTTTCTCAGTCTGTTCCACTTCCCATCACCTGCTCAGCTCAGTTTATCTTCTAACAGACACTGATATCTGAAGTGTGTTTGTGTGCGTGTGTCTACACAGCTCCAAGATGCACACACACACTCAATTGTGGCCCAAAAAAACCCTTTTACGAATTAATTGAAAGTTGGTAACACACATATAAGACATTCTTGACACACTTGAACATTGAAAGCTGAAAACCACTGCACTATCACTTAATGTCATAGGTAACATTGTTTTTAACATCAAACAGTGATTTGTGATAGTGATTTACATCCATATACATGTAGACTGGTTTCTGCCAGCAAAATAGAGCTCTGAACGTTTATGAAACATTCAATGACATTCTATAAAGGTTTTTTTTTAAAACATGCAGATTAATCCCTTCTTTCACAGACTTAATCCAACTGTAAAGCTAAAATACACTTAAAAAAAAAGACTAAATAATTTAAAAGCTTTAAATACTCAGTACACATAATACCAAGAAGTGAAGTATGAAGTATGATGATCCCAAATAATGCGCAGACTTTTATTTGAATTATCTGGTTACCGTAGGTTAAAAGCAAGTTTTTTCTTGAATCAACTAATAAAGCATGTAATACTAACTTCTGGTTGCAGTTTACAAGTGTGTCAGTCAGGATGACCTTCGGTTCTACAGTGTTCCATTTCCTTTACTTCTGATTCACCTTATCAGCCTCAGAGATCTGCAGGCTACCTCCGCCCAAGCCTCACCCCATTACTGAGGACAGGAGCCTGGCTAGGAAAAGGTGGTTTGACTCTGATCCAAATATCTCACTGCCAAGCTCTCAAACCCTGGTTGCAACAGAATCACCTGGAGCACCAAAAGCACTGATTCCTGACCCAATACCACTAAGCCTGATTTAGCAGGTCTGGGGTGGAGACCAGAAAAATGAGCTTTTAACCTACACACCCCCACCTCTTATGTAATTAATTCTCTTGCAGGTGAACTTAGGCCCACACTTTGAGAAACACCGTCATCTCACCTCACTGGAGAACCTGGTCATTGTTAATAACATCAGCTTTTGGAAAATTCCTCACATATAAGAAATTGCCCTTTGCTACATGGACCATATGGATACATTTGTTGAGTCCCAATTCTCTGTAAGGCAGTGTGCCAAGGACTGTGGGAGATAAAATACTGAACACGTTCCTGAGCCTCAAAAATCCTGCAGCAAAAAATAAGTGTTTGCAAGTTACTTAAAAGAGAATGGAATCTGTTTCAGGGCAGAACTGCACGTTAAACTCTAAGCATCCAGAAGTTAATTCCTTCCGCTGTTCTTCCCCAGTATCTTGTACCCATTCGCCTTTATGATTACACATGATGACACTACATTTTCCATGTCAAGCCTCTCCACTAGACTCTATGTTCCAGGCCTGAGATCGTGCTTCGTTTGCTCTTGAGTCCCCAGTGTCTAATAAGTAATAAATGCTTGCTTGAAGAGTCATTCGATCAATGCATTCTTCATCATTACAACTTGGGCCAAAGGGTGAGAAACCTCACAGTTGATTCTTGCTGCTCATTTAAGAAATCAGTTTCTTGAAACCGAGCCGCATTATTTTATATTGAGAAGGAGCACAGAATACAGATTATGTGGTTCAGGATTTCACTGAATTTGATGTGCGGATCATTGGTGGTGCTGAAGGAAGATGGCTTCTGGAATGTTTATAGGTGATACATGAAAGAACATTTTAAATTTCTATAGGATCTATATATGTATGTGTACAGAAAAGTAGGACAAAGCAGTGCTTTCACGGATGAATGCTTAAAACAATGCTAAGTTTACTTCAAAAACTAAATGAAGAACAGGTGAAACTTTTATGCTATCCCAAATCAAGAGCGTGGTGACCCTTGGGAGTAAAAGGGGTCAGGGGAACTTCTGGGTACTGAAAATGTTTCTTCAGCTGGCTGGACAGGGATGTTCAGTTCGTAAAAATTTAGTCAGCTGTGTTATGATAATTGTACTTTTCTAGACATACAGTTTACACCAATTAAAAAGCATTTTTAAAGGTGGATGTAAAGAAGAATAGTAAATAAATGGCAGTACATAGATATTGGAAAATTCCTGAAGATGATATGTGAAAGGCAAATTTGGGACACACCAACTCAAACTCCATTTTAATAGATGACACGTGTTAAAAAAATTAACTGAAAAAAAAGATTATTTTTAAGCAAAGACACCTTTTCTTCGGGGAAAAGAAAGAAAAAGGTTTTTATCATGCAGATTGCCTCTTTCCATGGGGTGGGAGCGGGAGATGGAGAGGCCCCATGTGACCGATTACCTTACTGGTACTTGGCTAGAAAATTCCAGACTAGTTGATTACGTTTCTGGAAGAGGCTGAAACTGGAATTAGATCAGGTATTAAATCTAGGTTTGGTATCATGGGCTTTCCACATGAGTGATGCCATTTGGGGCCTGTGGTTTAACAGAGGAAACTTAAGTAATGGCCACAAATTGGCTGCTTGACTTAGAGCAGGAGCTGCCCCCAAACTTCTCTCCCTTTCTTCCCTTCTCCCAACTGGAGTCCTCGACTCCAGCAGAATATGAACCCTCACTCTCTCCAGGATGATCTTACCAGCTGCTCTCCCAGCAAGAATGATCTTCCCCTTCAGGCACCCCTGCCAAATCCTCTCTTCCAAGGAAGCTGCCTTCCCCTTAGCTGTTTCTACCGTTGCTCTTAGCCCTTCACTGCATGCTGCTGTGCAACTGAATTGTAAGCCTCTGAAAGACAGATTCTACAGCATCGAACAATTCCATCAATTGGCCAAGTTATTTTTCTGGGTTCCACTTTACAGGCCTGTCAAAACCAGTCGAGGGGGACAGTAGAATGGTTATGATCTGCGCTTTGGAGTCGAATCACCTCAGCTTGTATCCCAGGTCTTTACTTTTGTGGGGCTTTGGTCAAGTTTCATGACCTCTTTGTGCCTGTTTCCTCATCTGTAAAACGGGAATTATGATAAACTTCTCAAAGGAAGTGTTAGCTATTATTATCCTTTCTGCAAAGTGGACAAAATATAAGCACCTTTTTCATTTCTGAGAGTCATTGAAGGGATAAAGCAGGGTAGTAGTGGGGAAATGTGCCTAAGATTCAAAGGGAAGAAGGGAAGATTGGTCTAAGTTTCTTGATGGCGGAGGAGGGTGTGTGTGGGCCCCACCCGGGACTACGCCGTATGGATCTCCAGCTGACCAGGCCCAAAGTTCCCTTTGGCCCTTAACCTCCTTTGATTTGGGGTCGGCCCCCTCCGCCCAAGGGCCTGAATTTTTGAAATGTCCCTGCCAAGTAAGAAGTGTGGCCCCTTCCCTTCTAATATTCCTTTTGAAACATGGTGCTTGTAATAAGATACATCGTCACTAAACCGTGGGCAAAAAAACCCGAATGCTCATTCCTTCTGGTTTTGTATCTGAACCGTCTTGGGGCGTGCGGCGGGCACATTCCTCCCTCAACCTCCCACCTCTCCGAGGGCCAGGCCGGCCCCTTGTCCAGCCTCCAGCCTCCGTTTCTTTGGGTAAAACGCGGGGAGGTCGCGTGTCTCCGCCGCCAGAGCCTGCCCAGGGCAGGGGACCCTCCAGCTCGGCGCACGTCGTCGGGCCCGCGACCAAGGCAAACTGCGGAGCAAAGTGGCGCTGTCGCCCCCCCATCGTGGGTCGGCGCGGGCGGTCTGGAGGGCCGCGCCTTCCTTCTCGGTCGTACCTGAAGAACCGCAGCCCTGGCCGCTCTGGCCTCCGGCCTGCGGCTCAGGCTGTTCGGCCGTCCGCACCGCCTTGCTCTTCCCGCAGCCCATGGCGTGCGAGGTCCGGTGAGGCCTCGCGGGGCGAGAGACACCGCGCGGAGGCCGCGCGCCCCCTGCTGGCCGGGGGCGGCGCTACCGGATTTCCACCCTCTGCTTAGCTTGTGGATGTTTTTTTTTTTTAACATTAAAACACGCTCCCTAAAGATAAGCAGGAAAATGAAACGTGGAAAGAGAAAATGAAAAGTATCATCCACAATCTTAGCCTGCAAACTGCTATCGCCGTGTTTACTACTGCTTCCAGTTTTTCCCCCCAGTGCAGTTTGACACCCAACTTTTCGAAAGTTCACGTTGAGCCACTTCGTTCTAACGAAAGACCTACCCTAGTACCTGTTTTCACTAACGGGAAGAAATCCAAAGAGGATTTTCACTTTTACCAAAAGCAAAAAAAAAAAAAAAAAAAAAAAAACATTCAGCGTGGTGTTCAGCGCTTCTTTTGCAGTCAGCTTTACAGAGGCAGCGTGAGTCCCCAGCACCGAGAGAGTTCTGCCAAGCTCCGTCCTTGGGAACTGACATTTAGCGCCTCGGCAGCATGGCTTTGAACTCTGTGAGCATATGCGCTTCCTCTCACTGTATTCTGTGCATTCCTGCTTGTCTTATTATGTTAGTGTTATTTTAGGTTTTGTGTGTTAGTGCGATGATTTGCTAGGGTGTGGGGGCAGGGGTCTGGGAACGCTCATCATCGTTTCCCTATCAATTCATGGTAATTGCGTCTTTGCTTTGTGCCATTTCAGCTGACAAAAGGTTTCATAGGAGCGCTCTACTTACAGATGGGGAGGCGGGGAAGCTCTACTGGCATTGTTCATGCTATCACATAGTCTTGTAAGCCACCTGGATAACTGCCTGGCTTCCACCCTCACGTCAGGCTTTGCCAATGAATGAGACTTACACTGAATGAGACATACGTGTTTTAAACAGAAGCCTGCTCACCCCGTCCTCACCTCGACTCCCATCTCTTACCTTACTCTGGTTTTACATAGCACTGCTGGCCTTCTAGCTGGCCTGGGACATTGTAGGAATTGAATATTGAAGGAAAGAAAGGAAGAAGGGAGGAAACATTATATTTAGTAACTATCAGCATAATAAATAGTCCTTCCAATAGAGCTACTGTACTGTGCTTACCTAGTCCTCCTTGTTAGACACTTAGTTTGTTCCTGATTTTAAAATATGAATAGGTTGCAGTGAACAGCTTTGTGTTTAGAGCGTTAGGGCTCTCTTTTATCCGTTACTAAACGGCTTTTCCAGAATGGTAGTCCCTGTCTGTACTCCCGGTAGTAATGAATGAAAGTTCCACACTACCTGAGAGTGGTTTTTTAACACCAAGGCCACATTGTGCCGCATCAGGTAGGGTCACTGTTCCCCACCCAGGCAGTGCTTTGTTTTTCTTTCCTTCAATGACTTAACATATGTGAAGCATCCGACCCAGATCCGGCTTCGTTCTAGGGTTACAGGGTGTCAAACACACATTTCCTGCTCGGGAGGTACTTCCACCCCAGCTGAGATTTAGTGAAGTTGTCTGGTCACCAGATGTGTGGCAGCGGTGCAGGCCCTTTGTTTTCATCTGGGTTTGCGGGCAAGCTTATTTCCTGCTTTTATTGGGAGCAACCCAGAGTCAAAATGCTCGTGGAAAACACCGGGTATTTATTTGCTTAAATACAGAAAACAAATAAAAGCTGAACCAAAGCCTTTTAAAACCAGAAACTGCACAAAGCTAAAGTGAATCTTAATAACAATCTTCATCCAGGTGTTTGTAGTCTATTAGAGTAACTAATATAACTAAGCCCGGACCTTTCAAAAAAAGGCAAAAAAAAAAGTTCCTTCCCTCTGTGAGCCAGGCCTGCAGGTGCTTTGTTCAGTTGGAATGATTGTTTCAGGGTTGTTGTTTTTTTTTTTTAATGCTATTCAAACCATGAAAAAATTACTATTTTGTCAGCAAAATTCCAGTTGGGGTTGTTTTCTTTTTTCTCTATTTAAAATACACATTTAACTAAAATGATGGCTTTTCCATTTTTATTTTTTTAATACCTAGGCAAATAGCTGAGAGTCACCTGCTTACCTGAGTCATCCAGTCATATTATATACCAGCAGTTTGGGGGAGCATTTAAGCTGAACCAGGCAACCTGCCGAGTACTTTACTCACTTCATTTCACATTATGGCACAAGAGCCCTGTGTGGTAGGGACCATTATTATTCTTGATGCTCCGTGGGTTAATTGCGTAGATTCACACAGCCCGATACCCAAATCCCACCACCCCCAGTTATGGCCCTAAGCTCTAGCCTCTCCTCCACCCTCAGTCTTGTCCCCCTCACATCCTTCCTCTGTGTGACAGCCAAGGAGGTCTGTAACATCTCGGCCTTGTGTGGCTCCCCAATACCTGCCTCCATACAGCACACATATTTGGCACCGGCTACAGGCCAACCAGTCACTGTGACGGGAGCTAGGATTCCAGAGGAGAATAAAACGAAATTTCCTGCCATCTCTGAAATCCATAGGGAGTGGGAAGAGAGGAGACAAAGTCCTTGGCACACCTTAGGAGGAAGCCTTTTGTTAATCTGCGTGTCTCACTGCTCTGCCCAGAGCCAAGTGCCGTGAAGCCAGGTCACTCACCTTGAAGGTGAGTTGCTTTGTAATGGCGGATCCAAGGCGAGTTTCAAGGCAGTTTGCACCAGCTTATCAGCGTTGTTTGTTGGTAACTGTGACTCAGGGTTAGCTGAATACATGGTTAGTACTTATTCCTGCTCTAAGTGTTTTTATTTTTAAAGTAAAACATGCACAACATATATTTTCTCCTCCAAAAAAATACAAGAGAGTTTAGACTAAATTTCAAACCCCAAAGCTCCCTGCCTAGAAGTAACCACTGTTAGCTTCTTGTGGAACCTTCCAGAAAGAATCTTTGCATGTATAATGAGGCCACAGCTGTAAGGTGGAAATTGAGTCCTTTTTCTGTATCGGGCAAATGAGGAATTAGTGTCAATGATATTGCAAATCGGTCAACTTCTGAGGGAAAAATATCAGATTAGCCTGAAAGAATACGAGGATTAAGTGATCAAAGGCCAACCAATTTGGGAACAGATTGGATTTTTATTTCATTAAAATGCACTTTCAGCTCTGAGCTTCTGGACCCAAGTGCTCCGTGGAAGGATGCTGCTGTCACTAGAGTCTATATAAAAAACAGTATTGTGTGCTATCTGAAAATATTGCCCCAAGGAATCTGTATGTTCAGAGAAATAAAGGAGAAGATGGAACCTTATAGTTATCACAGTTTAACGATGCTCTCACAAGGGAGACTTAAACCATGACTCAAATAGACCAAGGGGTTCCAGAACTCATTTATTCAGCAGATATTTAGTGAGCACTTTGATGTGTCAGGCCTCCCTCACGCCAGCAACTGGGAAAAAGAGTTAAGCAACTACGCAATTGTTCTTGCTGCTTCCTTCTGTCTTTCCAGCCATTCCATTTTTTATTGTTTCTTTGAGTCTCCCAGACCCCTCTGAGGTGCAGAGAGATAAAGAGATTCACTCAAAGGCATGTAGCTGATGTTTGACAGTGAGGAACACGGCCTGCGTCTTCTGCCTGCATGCCCGGGGCACTTTCTCCCCAATAAGCCTGCAACTCCTAGAACCCAGGATCTAAGTTCTGTAACAGAGTCTTCAATTGCTGCAAGTGAACGACTGATAAAATGCTGAGATTCTCCACCCGTGTTCATGGCAGCATTATTTGCGACAGCCAAAATGTGGAAGCCACCCAAGTGTGCATCGAGGGAGGAATGGATAAATAAAATGTGGTACATGTGCACAATGGATTATTATTCAGCCTTAAAAAGGAAGGAAATTCTAACACACGTCGCAGCTTGGATGAAAGTTGAAGACATTCTGCTGGGTGAAATAAGCCAGTCTCCACACTTATATGAAGTATCTAAAGAAGATAAATTTGTAGAGACATATAGTAGAATAATAGTTGCCAGGGATTTCAGGGAGGAAAAACTAAGGAGCTATTTTTCAACAGGTGCAGAATTTCAGTTTGTGGATGGACGACGTGATGGTTGCCCAGCATACTTCATGCCACTGAATTGTACACTTAAAATGGTTTATCTGGTAACACTTATGTTGTTGTGTGTTTTTATGACAACATTTTTAAAAACTTAAACAGAAAAAATGCTGAGACTTCTCCAATACTAACTCAGACAGGACAAAGGAAGAGAGAGAAGGACTGCCTCGGTTGGAATTGCTCATGGTGACATGTGCTGAAGTCAAAATGACAGCAGACATCTGGACGTATTTGACTGCCCAGCATCTCTTTCCTCTTCCTTCTGGAAACGGAATCCTAATTTTTGGCGGGAAAATCATACTCTGCAGTTCAAGGGAACCAGACCAGGCCAGCCACATATCCATCACGATAGTCCTGTCATTTGCGCAAACAGAAGCTTAGAAAATTAAGTCATTTTTATTAGAATGTGTCCCTCCATCATTCAAATGCCAGAGTGGTTTTAAAATACGGATAAAAATTCTGTAACACTAGTTCCTTCAAAAGGTGGAGCCTAATGTCTCTGTTCATGAGTGCAAGCTGAACTCAGTGACTCACGTCTAACAAAGGATGTTGCATAAGTGAAGATTGTGTGTCATCCAAGGCTACATCCTAAATAACACGTGGCTTCTCTCTCAGATGACTTGGCCTGCTCTGGTGAATGTCAATTGCCATTTACGAGAACACTGAGCAAACCCCTGGAGGGTCCATGTGGTGAGAAATGAAGGCTCCCTGCCAACAACCAGTGCAGAACTGAGGCCTCCAGCCAGCAGCCATGTGAGTAGCCATCTTGGAAGCTGTCCTTCAGCCCCAGGTAAGCCTTTAGATGGACTTTGGACTCAGATGACTGAGGCTCCAGCCAACATCTCACCATAACTTTGAGCCAAAACCAGCCAGGTAAGCTGCTCCTAAATTTCTGACCTGCACAAATAGAGATAATAAAATGTTAGGGTTTTTTTTTTAATTTAATTTGCTTATTTTTAATTATAGTAAAATACACATAAAATTTACCATCTTAATCATTTTTAGCTATCACAGTTCAGCAACATTAAGTCCATTCCCATCATTGTGCAACCACCCCCGCCATCCATCTCCAGAACTTTTTTCATTTTGCAAAACCTTTAGACTTCAGCCACACCATCGGCTACCCTGGATCTCAAGCCTGCTGGCCCGCACTACTGATTTTGGACATGACAGCACTCATAACCACACAAGCCAATTTCTTATAAATTTCTTAAATCTATACATTTGTATACACACACAGACACACAGACACACACGTACACACACACACACACACACACACCCTACTTGGTTTCATCCCTCTGGAGAACCCTAATAATACAACATTACATATGAATATGTATTCAAAACCAATCTAGAAGTGCAACTCTTAAAAATGCTCAGTATGCACCCCTCACATGTCACGCTTATCTATGAGTCCTGTGAGCTGATTCATCCCAGCCCTTAGTGATACATTACCAGGATGGCTGAAATAGCAGCATGATAGGTTACTTCATTTGCTCAAGGCTATAAGGAAGAAACGATCTAAACACAAGTTCTTGATGTATCCCCATGGGCATATTAAATGTCCACACGTTGTCAAGTTTCTGGAGAATGCAATTTTGAAACCATTCGATTCCTTCTTAATCATCCTATATTGCTGAGTTTAAAAAAAAATATGTACAGTGATGTATTCATATAAATATGGTATAATATTTGCATAAAAAAGATGGATATATATGTGTATATATATATACACACACAAAAGAAATAGATAACATCAGTTGTCTCCGAGGAGGGAAACGATAAGATGGTGAGGGAAATAGGGTGGAGAGTTCATTTGTCACAGTCCAACCGCATATAACTTTTGAATTTTGAACCATTCGAGTATATTACTTTAAAAAATTCCAAAGGAAAATAATTTTTGTGTCTATTTCCTCCAAATCTTGTTCGGGGCTAAAATTTTTAAGTTTAAGATACAGCAAATAAGTCCTTAGGAACAAATATTAAAGATATATTTACTGAGGGCTGCTTGTGCTGGGGGACACAGCAATGAACAAAATGAAAAAAAAAAAAAAAAAAAGTCTCTGCCATGTGAAACTATCCTAGCAGGGAAGATGAATAGGTCACAGGTCACGCACACAATAAGTTAGATTAAATAGGTAAAACATACAATAAGATAGAAGGTGATAAAATCTATAAATGAAAAGAACTCTGAGCAAGATCAGGGGGTGTGAGAGGAATGAGGGGGCTGGGGGAGAGATAAAGGGGTACAATTTCAAGTAGAGTATTAAGGCAAGCTTTCTGATATTGGAGCAAACATTCGACATTGTGAAACTGAGGAAATTTTTTTCTCTGATACTATTTCAGCATTCTGCTGGATCATTTGAAATAATCTGATTCCACTTTGCATTATTTCTCCAATAAAAATTATTAATAGAAATACTAAGACTATAAAATATGTTGTAAAAGAGTTTATGGGTAATAGTTGGGTTCATTGTTCATTGTTCTCAATTTAAGGGTAGCAAGGACATTTTTTAGGATCGTATCAATTTCTCTATGGTAGCCGTAGAGAGATGACAAAATGTGAAAAATTTCTCTGGAATTTACTTTGGTTTTAAGAGAGTGGTTCTGATGTTAAATTGTTTGAAGTCAGCTTCACCCTTTTTAGCTATGTCAATGTGGCCAGTTTCTTAACCTCCCTCAACTCAGTTTCAACTGGAAAATGGGAATAGTAATATACCCAAGTCATAGAGTTTTAGGTACCCAATAACATAATGCATGTAAATGCATACAGCGAGTGCTCAGTAAGCAGTAAGCATGGACTGGCGCCAGCCTGCCTCGATTCGGACCCTGTGACAGCATGAATTGACCATGCTGATTTTAGATGAGTTTCTTAGTATCTTTGTGCTTTGATTTTCCTTATTTGAAGAATAGGGGTAATAATAATATTATTATTTATGAGGATTAAATAAGTTAATACGTGTACGATACGTAGACCAGAACATAGTAAATGTTATTAGACTAATGGGCTGCCACAAAAAAATACCTTAAACTGAGTGGCTTCAGCAACAGAAATTTATTTCTTCACAGTTCTGGAGGCTGGAAGTCTGTGATCAGGGTGCCAGTGTGGTTGGATTCTGGTGAAAACCCTCTTCCTGGCTTGTCGATGGCTGTTTTCTTGCTGTGTGCCCACGTGACCTTTCCTCCATGCATGTACAAGAAGAGACTTGTACTTCCTCTTCTTATAAAGCCAGCAATTTTATCAGATTAGGACACCACACTTATGACCTCATTTAATCTTCATTGCCTCCTAAAAGCCCTATTTCCAAATAATTTTAAAATATCCCAGAGTAAGGTGCAAAGCCATGTGCATAGTATACAACCATTTGTTGAAGAAGAAGAAGAAGAAGAAGAAGAAGAAGAAGAAGAAGAAGAAGAAGAAGAAGAAGAAGAAGAAGAAGAAGAAGAAGAAGAAGAAGAAGAAGAATCTATATACATACTTCTTTGTAAATGATATCTCTGTAAGGATTTTCAAACAAATTAGTAACAGTGGTTACTTCTGGTGAAGGATTAGGTAACAGGAGACGGAGACAGGAATAACTTTTACTGCATATATCTTGTACCTTTTGAATTTTGAACCATATGAATGCAAACCATATTTAAAAAGAAGAAGAAACAACAAAAAAAGTTGTAACCAGGGTAAAGTCATGATGAAAAGAGACAGAAATAAGAGAAAGGAAAGAGAGAAAAGAAGCTGTGGCACATATTTGATATTATTGTCGATATCTGGGGAGGGAGGGGAGCTGGACCAAAAAAGAACAGTATGATCATCTAGGTGTGTAGGGCTGAAATGTGCACATTCAGCAGACACACCATCCATTTCCTGTCACATGCCTTCTTACATTTGTGATGTGTTCAGAATAGCAGGTGGGTGTGGCCTGGAGTTAGGGACAGAAAGTGACAGACACCTCAGTATTCAAGACATCATGGGGAACATGGAATTTTCAGAGGACTTTAGGTTGTGGAAGAGCTCATGGTAAATAGACTTCATGACCCAGGATTAATTTCTAAGAGGATGTATGTGAAAGGGTTGGAGTCAGGAGTAGAGAGGGAAAATAAGTCAAGGAAAGAACAAGAAGAAAGAAAATAAAAACTATAGAAAACCTAGTCTGGGCCAGGCACTGTACTTGCGGGGAATCTGTCGGTTTCACCATCTAGGCGCCCTTTCTTCTGGTAAGTGTTCTGATTTTTCGTAAGCGTCCCCTTGGTTAGTCTGTATCAAGGTTTCTCAGCTGTGCACTGTTGACATTTGGGCCTGGGGGAATCCTTTGCTGTGGGGCTGCCCTGTGCATTGCAGGACGTTTAGCAGAATCCCTAGCTTCCACCCATGAGATGTCAGTAGCATCCTTGTCCTCCAGTTCTGACAACCAAAAATTACTCTAGATATTGCCAAATGTCCCGTAGCAGGGGGCAAAGTCCCCCCACCCCCTTATTGAGAATGACTGCTGTGAACAGCCTATAAGGCCATGTGGCAAGGAGCTGTGGATGGTCTCTAGGAGGGGCACAGCTGGAAAGGAATGGGGGCCTCGACCTGTTGAAGTTGCCAACAATAAGAATGAGTTTGGAAGCAGACATTTCCACGAAAGCTCCAGATAAGAACTCAGCCCGGCTGATAACCAGGATTTCGGTATGGAACTGGGAGGTAATAAATGGGTGTTGCTGTAAGCTGTTAAGTTTGTGGTAATTTGTTATGAAGCAATAGAGATCTCAAGTTCCATGGGATATATCTATATTTTATAATTTTCTCCACTCTTTTTTTCCCCTTAAGCCACTTCAAATAGGTTTCCATAATTTCCAACTAAAAATGTCCTAAGTAAAACATTACCTCATACGTACGCCTATTGAATTGGACAATTGTATTGATCTGTACGTTTCACTGTCTATAAATTTTACTTCAGTTAAAAATAAAACAGGAAAAAAATTACCTCACAGAGTTGCAATGAGACATAAATGAGATCATGTACATATGGTCCTGTGTTGTCAGGAATCTTTTGGAGACAAGCGACTATAACTCAAACTGGGTTAAGTTAAAAAAGGAATGTACAGGCTCACAGAAAAATCTAGGGGCAGGTCTGCATATTAGTTCTCTGTTGCCGTATTTCTTTTATTCTTTTATTTTTAAAGCCGAATGATATCCTATTTTGTGTATATAATATATTTTGTTTATCCATTTATCTGTCAGGGGACATTTGGATTGCTTCCACCTCTTAGCTGTTGTGATAATATTGCCAATATCTCTTCAAGACCCTGCTTTCCGTTATTTCTGATAACACACCAGAAGTGTGATTGTTGATCATAAGGGAGTTCTAGTTTCAATATTTCGAGAAACCTTCATACTGTTTTTCATAGCGGTTGCACCATTTTACATTCCCACCAACGTGCACAAGGGTTTCTCCACATGCTCAACAACACTTTTTTTCTGTTTTTTTTTTCTCACTGTTTTGGTTTATTGAAAAATAAATAAATAACTCGCTGGATGCAGTGTGGTGAATGGTTTGGAGGGGTTCAGGGTTACCTCCTGCGGGCCTAGAATTGGCCCACAATGAATCGCTAAAATGAAAAACGTACCTGCACGGCACTGGACTGTGGTCAAGACAGTAAATGTTGTGACTAATCCTGTTGCTTTGTAATGGCGGATGCAAGGCAAGTTTCAAGGCAATTTGTACCAGCTTATCAGCATTGTTAGTTGGTAGCTTGAGATCCATGATTCACATCTGGTCTCAGTGATGCCCCCGGGGTGCTCTGCCTGTCTGTGGGTTATATAGCAAGAAGATCTCATGTAACCAGCAGGCTCTAAGAACCCTGGCCTAGGCTCCATTTTGCACACTCTGATTCCAAAGTGTTCAGTGCACAAGTTGGTGGTTTCTGATCTAAAAGCAAAAGCTATTCAGCTCTGCAGAACTGGTGCCCACACTGGCCTCAAGAACATTTGTTATGACGCAGCTTTGACCGCTTCCCGCACATGACCTTACTTTAATGCTCTTGCTATATCTTAGCCTTTTCTGCAACATTGTCATTTTGGTCCTATTAGGCTTCTTTAGGAATCAAACCTGTCTATCTGCCACCATTACTGCCAGGGGGAATGACTAGGTCTACAGTATCCTAGGGCCTAATACAGTGTCAGGCACAAAACACGCTTTTATTATAAATATTTGTTGAATATTCCAGGCTAGAGCTGGTCAGGAGTGGAGAGTGAGGACAGGAGTTTTACAATCCAGCTCCTTCTGCTCATCAGTGCCTGGCCCATAATAGCTGCTCAGTAAAACATTTCTCAGATGAATACATAAATGAAAGAAAAAAATAAATAAATGTTCTATTTAGTTGGACTTGGCAATGACCTCAAGATGCTGCAGATAAAGAGAAAGGAAGGTCAATAAGTAAGCATCATGAAGCTTCTTTCTCTAGGCCTCCTGTACACACCTTTCAAAACAGCTTCTCATGGACCCTTTATTTTATTTTATTTTATTTTATTTTATTTTATTTTATTTTATTTTATTTTATTTTATTTTATTTTATTTATTGAACTATTTTATTACAAATCCTTATACAAAGAAGAAACACGTATACGAAGCACCCAGTGAGGTGGCCCTTAGCCCTTCTTTTCCACACTGGGAAAACAGATCAGAAGAGAAAAAAATGATTCCATCTTGTTCATTGTTTCCACTTATGCAGATAGCTTTTCAAGTAGTGTTTCTATTCCTCTGCTGGTGGTATTTTGTTTTGTTTTGTTTTGTTTTCCAATGCAGAATCAGCCTTTTCAGTCTGGCTTTGACTTTGTTTGCAACTCTTGATCAGAGCTCTGGAGAAGGCGAGACAGAAAAATAGCGCCTCGATTACACTCGCCCAGGACTTCAGATTCTTCATACCAACCAGCAATATGAGTGCTTTGTAAAACAACCTTGTTGCTGTTTTGTTCATCTTTTTATCTTGCTCTATCAACCACTTTAGAACACGACGTCCTACGGATGTTTTGCGATGTGAAGGCCTCCATCTTTGCCACCAGGATGCAGATCTGCAGCTGGAGACGGCGTTCACAACAGGTAGAACGTCTCCAGTGGCAGCTCCCAGAATGTCAGAAACCAATACACAGGCAAACGTATCCAGTTCCACTCCTTGGCCGTGTCCTTGCAGGGTATGGATCCTAAGAGCTCTCTGTGACGGATCTCTATCTTTCTTACTCTATGCATTTCCATCTCCTTTCTGCAGAACTTCAACGATTTCTTGTACTGAGTGTGCAGGATCTCCGGAGCTTAGTAGGGACAATATGACCTTCTTTCCATATTTGTCATTTAATTTCTTAGGCAAGGAACTAATAATTTCTAATACGATTATCTGCTTCACAAGCTTAGTAGTATCATCCATTCAATCAAATGCTGCCAGTAAAACCAAATGGGAGTATTGGCCATAAGCCACCTTTTCAACATAAGTCTTCATTGTTTTCACAATCATTGTCCTGTCCTTGGGCGTCCCATGCCCAGGCAGTTCATGGCCACTCTGATGCCATTGTGCGTATGCACCAACTATACCATTGCTTCATGGATGCCTTCTATCATTTCTGATCTTAGCTTTGGGATGCATAGGTAAAAAAAATCCAAGAATACTTTATGCAGTCATGAATGCTCAATCACAGCTTCCTTTCAGGCCATTGGAGTTAAAATCTTGCATTTCATCCATGATAAGCTCTAGATTTTTCTGGCTGCACCTAATACTTTGTCCAGAGTTGGGTGATCTGCTGACTTGTAAAGCTGAAATGTCAACATAGACCCCCTCTGTGAGTATGTTCCTTTGCTCAAAATGGCTTTGTCATTATATGCGTACTCCACAGTGGCTAATGCTTCTGCAAGCCGGAGCATCTTCCTCACATGGCCTTTAAAACTTCTTATTATCTCTGCAATCCATGGTTTACACCCATACATGAGAAATTTCTTAAACATTTCTGGAATATTTAGCTTTATGTAATTCAACAAAATTATCTCTCAGTTCGTCAAAAGCCTGTTTTCTCTGCTCTTCATTACCAAACTGAATGTAACCCTGGATCACACAAGTTGAGTCACGTGCAAATGCAATAGTTTTGATTTCTCTTTGGATCAACTTCTGCAAATCACTCATCTACTTCATTCTTTTTTCTTTGTCACAGTCTTATCTTCTTAAAATCTCCCAAATCTGCTTCACCCAGACAATAATGCCATAGTCAGTTCTATCATTATATTGTCTGTTTTGCTTCAGTTCCTCCTTCTTTTCGAAATCATCCCATTTGGGTTTCTTGGCTGCTGGTTCATCACTTTTACAGTCGGACTGGAATTTTCTCTTCTTGTCGAGTTTATGTGCCTGCTGGAATTTGTTCTTTGGTATTTTATCCCCTTGCTGCTTATTTTTGAACTGCTTTGCACACCTTTTCCTCCTAATTTTGTGCACTTTTCTCAATGTACTTAGGTGTGATTTTAGGTCCATCTCCCTTAAAGCTTTTCTTGGGAATGTCTTCGAAGAACCAGAATCATTGTTTTCATGAAATCTGATGGGGTTTTTTTTCTCTTTGTTTGTCTTTGTATCTTTTTTGTGTGTGTGATTTTTTTGTTTGTTTGTTTTGTGTTTGCTCTGACTTCCATCACAGCAACTTGCACATGGGTGGCCCAGGCAGGTGCAAGTCCCAGCCTCAAGGGCCCTTTTAGATAACTTGTCCTTAAATGAGAGGGTTCAACTATTCTTGCAGACATTTCACGCACGCTCCTTTCTCAACGTCACCCCAGGGGTTTGCTGGCCTTTCTTGAACTGCCAATAGTGGTTTAAAAGCAGGGGGTTTTGTACGAGTTGATTCTTGTCAATCCTGCCTCTTATATCGCTTCTCTTTCCAAAAAAATGGCTCATAATTTTTCTTTGTTCTAAAAACTTCTAAATAGAGGAATTCTCTCCACTTTAAAAAAATAAAATAAAGCTTTTTTTGAAGCCCCGTATCCAGCGAGATCTTAAAGTGTCATCATTTCACTGTTCTCTGTTTATCTTCCTTAAGACCGTGGGATCCCCAAATGTATGAGGCCTTTCTCAAGTTCCATATGATTTCTATTCAGTAGCCATGAAACAGCTTTTGTGCTTGAGATGGGCTTTACCGAAGAATCTGTTCAAGGAGGATTTTGAATGGTCTCAGTGAGTTGGGTCACGTGCCCCCTCCTGAATCACTTACATGTCCAAAGGCATGGAGTCTCTTGGAAGGTAGAAGGATCGAACCCGCTCGAACTCCATGGGGCAGATTTTTCCATAGAAAAGAACACTTTTTTTTTTAGAAGAGCAAAGTGATGTCAGGAATACAAACACAATAGATATTCCCCCAAAAAAGGCCTTTTGTAGTAATTTACCCAGTGGCACAAAAGAAGTCAGGGATGAGGTACCAACTGTGGGATATACTTAATTTTTTTTTTTTCCATTTCTAATTTCTTCCTTTCCACTTTCCTTCATTCATCTCTTCCAACAAATCTCACTTGCTGGGAACAGCAGCGGTAGCAGGAGCTGTGACTGTAGACTCACAACACAATGTATGAAGATCTTAATAGCAATATGAGCAAAGGAGGCTGGACAGGCTTCCTAAGAATGTAATGACGAGGGAGTTCTGAGTGATGAGGAGGGAGATTGCCAGGTGAAGGAGAGAGGTGAAGAAAAGCCAGGTGAAGGAAAAAAATAGCTGGCACCAAATTATGGTGCTCTGCAGGGCAGGCACATTTCACTCAACACTGGAACATTCTCTGTGGCTAAGGCAGAGGCTGCATGTGAGGAAGGAGGCTGGTGATGAGAGAGAAGCCAGGAGAGAGACCTCAGGGCGGATTGTGAAATGCCTTAAACTTCATGCCAAAACATTTGGACTTTGATCTTATCTCCAGGTTTTGGGGAGCAGGGGAGGTCTTAACCCTAGAATTAATTTTTCAAA
Source organism: Eonycteris spelaea (assembly GCA_003508835.1). Lineage (NCBI taxonomy): Eukaryota > Metazoa > Chordata > Mammalia > Chiroptera > Pteropodidae > Eonycteris > Eonycteris spelaea. Next base: position 6,954,446 of record PUFA01000023.1, read on the forward strand.
TAGTTTTCTGATGATATCTCTGGCAGCTGAGGGGAAGGTGAGGTGAGATTGGCTAAGACTCCTGGCAAGCAGCCCAGCTGGGAGGCTGAGGTGGGCGTCCTGACAAGCATGACAAAGACCCCCTAAGGCAATAGTAGAAGGAAGGATGGGATTCCAGTGATAGGGCTTAGATAGAATCCATGGGATTTAGTTCTGCCATAGTTTGGGGAAGAAATGATTAACAGAAGAGGCATATGGAAATAAGAGTTTGAAGCAAGGAGCTACTGCCCTCCCCTGGCAAATTATTGATAGAATGAATCATCCATTAAGAGACAGGAAGGTTGGCCGTATTCTCAGAACAGACGATTCTTGATGCTGGGAAACCACATCAGGAGGTGCTTGCTGCATAAGTGTAGCTTTTCATTTCATTCACTGCTCAACCAGTATTTATTATGTGCCGAGTCCTGGCTAGGTGCCGGGTACAGACTTGGAGTGAAACAGACAGTCTTCCTGTTATCATGGAACTCTTTGTATATGGTACTGGGGGAGAAGGACAACAAACAAATGTATATGTAATCAAAATTTATAAACTGTTCAGTGTATGAAGACACTTGATTCTTGGTGCAATGAAAAGAAATGAAGGGATAGGGAGCAGAGAACCTTCCAAGATGGCTGGCCAAGATGGGTTTAGGTTCTACGTGGGATCACATTACCTTTCGTCCGAGGAGGCCATTTTCTAGCCAAGCAGATGTCAAAATAATGCAAATTTTGATGTGGTGATAAACTTCATCTTGGAAAAGAAATCATTTTTTTCCCCCAAGTATCTTGTAGTTTTAAATACACTCTACCAATGCTTCCTTACTGACCCCAAGGTTTTGTGACTGTAACTCATTTGATATTTTAAAATTTATAATATGATTCTTCAAATTTGCTGATTGATTTATGTGGTGTCCAGGTGATAGATTGTTACAAAGGTTCCCACTCAGTCATGCTTTCCTGTATCTAAACCTCTTGTGTAGACAACCTCCCATACTGATGTTTGCTGCGGGTCATGTGACCTGCTCTGACCAATGGGACATTGGGCGACAGGAGACAAGCGGAAAATTAAAAAGTGCTTGAACACTGGGCTTGCCCTTTAATTGCCCCTGAAGTGCCATGTAAGGAAGCCTGAGCTAGCCTATTGGAGGAAAAGCAGCAGAGGTGAGAACCTCAGCTGAGACCTCATAGATCAATCGTTCTCAGCCAATCTACAAACTGACTGTCACACACCAGTGACCCTAGACAAAATAAGCATGAGCTCATGCTAGATGAATTTTTAGCAAATTAAAAGGTTGTTGTTTTAAGCCACTGAATTTTAGAGTATTTTTTTAAGTAGCAATAGATAACTGATATGGTATAATTTTCAAACAGCTTAATTCTTTTTCATTTTGTAACCAGAAAACTTAAAAGCAGCAAAGATTCATGACTCTTCTAAGCTCTCATCATAGTTTGGGGGATCTGAAATCCTATTGGGCATTCTGGACTCTAAAGACTGCTTCATCTCTGCAACTTTCAGTATCTCTTAGAAATACCCAAACCTAAATTCTAATTAATCACGGTTCTCCAACTTTCTAGTTTTTTAGCAGGCATCTTAAAGTGATATTAAGATAATGGGCTTTGATTCCATTTTAAATAACTAAGGACCAAGGTTATATATAATTGTATGCATAAATAGAACTAGACTGATCATTTTCAAAATAGCCACATAACTTCATAATCAAATCTCATAACCTTCTGGGAAGTATGTTATTCTATCATTCCAAATAATAAACTACTTCAGAGGCAATGAAAGAACATTTTGTTCAACTCGTTAAAAAGAAATCATTGTGACTTTCTTTTTTATTTCGCTGTGCTTATGGAAGAACTGTAGCTCCCCAGTTCTTTGAAATATTAAAATAATAACTAAACCTGAAGTAGTGTAATCTAACACATATGTTTCTGAATCTTTACAGATAGGAAATAATTTGTTCCCCAGGACATAAGAGAAACTCACATCTCTTTAATGTTTTCTGTGCTTTTTTTTTCTAATTTGAGAATCACTTTCAACTTTTTAATAATAAAGACTTGAAGATGTTAAGTCACTTGCCCAAGGCTACAGATTTAAATCATAGAGATGGAATCAAATAACTTTTCTTTTTGATGCCAAGTTCCATTCTCTTAACTGCTCTAACTAAAATAATAACTATTATGCAAAATACATGCTCATAAAATTCAAACTATACATAAATATACAGATTAAAAAGATCCCCCTCCCTCACTGTAGCAGGCTTTACTGGTTACTTACCTGCATTTATCTTCCACTTTCTTCTTTCTAACAGAACCTGGATTTTTTTGCGGTTCCCCACACTCCCCTTCAATAGCCCCATACTTCTGGTGGGCACTAGCTGAGCCTGAGGGTGTGGTACCGAATGGCCTATCTTTAAGTCAATCACGGCGATTTAGACAAGGACATGTGACACGTAGAGGAAGTCAGTGATGCGCGTGTTCTTAAAAAGAGAGAACGCTTGGGAATGACATGAGAATGTGCCCTCAGATCTCAGCTGCAGGGAGTATAACTGACTGATGCTGCTGCGGTGTCTGAGCATCTGAGGCCACGCTTCCCGGGGGGCTACTTCTAGCCAGAGACGGAGTGTGGCAGGAACACCACGACAGACTAGTTTCTGGGAGACATGGGACTGCTCTGACAGGTGACTACATCTAGGTAATTTTGGCCTTATCTGCTAAGGATATTAAATTTGGATGTTGCTCGTGAAAGTACTGCCCCTACCCCTTTTGAGAGGCGTTGTCTGACACAAGCCCGTTCAGGGAGAATGGCAAAGCGAAATGATGGAAACAACCTGGGTTCCCAATGATGTCTAGCTGCCGAGTTTAATCAACCCCAGGGTCCCTCTCCCCACGGATTACTTGTTGTTTAAAATAACAATGCCTTATTGTGTGAATCGCTGAGTTGGGGTTTTCTTTACTTGCAGGAGAACGCATTGCCGCTGATACAATTGCTCTCCACTCTCATTTCCCAGAAGACACTTCTGAGAACCTATTACTATAACTCTTCCAATACATTTACAAATGCACATCGTTTTCACCTTGATTCATCTTGTAGTCATCAATGTACTGCGTACATCCTTCCTCAGCAGTGCATCTAGACCTACCTAAGTCTTTTCCATGGCTGCGTAGAATTCTGTAGAGGGATGTGCCCTACTCAATGTGCTTCTGTCCACGATCATTTCTGTTGTGCCCTGTTTCTCCCTCAAGAGACACAGGAGAGAACCACCGTCAGAGCCTCCCCTAGAGGTCAAATTACTCTGCTCTTCTATCCCTAATGGAAATGGGACCGCTTTCAATGCAGGGGAAAGATAACACCAGAGGCAGTCTGAGCAAATGATTCAGACTTAGGAGCAAGAGAGGGCAGGCATTTGGTAGAAGCAGCAGTCTGAGACTGTCCGTTTTGAAGAGAGGAAGAGGATTCCAAACTATTTTAGCCGGTTGCTCCTCCTCTTGCTCTTTCCTCCTCCACTCGGCTGCCTCGCTTCCTTCTCGGCCTTCTGGTGTGCCAGGTTCCCGGGGCTGCGAGGGAGGCGGGGAGTGAGTTGGCTCAGCAGTAAGAATCATCTGGCAGGAAGCGGCTCTGCTGCGCTGGCTCGGCTTCCTGGGCTTGGAGAGACCTGCTTCGCTGCCCACTCCGCCTCGACCCCAACCTGGCTGGCCACCCACCTCCCTCCCACCGAGTCCCGGCTCCGCCCCCTACCCCTCTAGCCCCGCCCCAGGCTCTGGCTCCACCCACCGCCCTCCCCATCCCCGCCCATTCGCTCGCTAACCAGGAGCGCTGACCTCAGGCCCTGGAAGTTTATCTCTCTCCTTACTCTACACGGGTTGAGTCTGTAAAAAAAAAAGCAAAAACAAAAAACAAAAAAAAAGAACAAAAACAAAAACAAAAACGAACAACCAAGAAGTGTTCGTTCTAAGGTGCTGTTATTGTTAGAGCCAAACAAGTGTGGCTCACTTGGCGAGACCCTCCACCCTTCCTTCTGAGAGGTAGAGGGGTCCTCAAATATCTGATGATTTGCGGGCCACAAAGGTCTGATGTTGAAGGTTTAACTCTGTACCCTGATCCTCCCTTACAGGAACTGCTTCTGGCAAGCAGTGTATTTCCTTGTCATTGTAGGATGCTTTCCACGTTCAGCCGGCTGATTTCAGTCGCTGTATGGACAGAAAACTGGCCCAGCTTAGAGATGGATTTTGTCTGGGCGGGAGGATAAAAGCAGCCGGCTTGGCTTTTTCTGAGCTGTTGGAGGCCTGCCTAGGTACTACAGGAACGCTAAAACAGCACCCAATCCCACCACACATTAAATAATTCTTTTTTTTTTTGCTTTAAATGTTATTTGATGAAAATGGGGAAAAGAGAGGAAAATATTACAAAGTTTATATAAAAACGGAGATACAAATATATATGTGTATTTATTTATTTGCTAAAGTACAGTGGAAGAATATACCATTAAAAAGACAGCTATCTGTAGGAAAAGGGAATAAACTGGAAAAAACAAATAAAAGCTAGATCTGTTTGAATATACTTTGTTTTGTAGATTTAAGGACGCATGTATTACATAATTATAAAAATAAAATTAAAAAATAAAAAAGCAATATCTAATACTGAAAGCAAAATTTAAAAGAAAAGAAAAAGAAGTTCATTGTGTATCCATCTGTCAGCATAATCATTGTGAAGAACTAAAACCCAAATAAACAAGACTCTTTGGGCATCATTGGAGGATACTAGAGAACTCATTATGTTGAAAACTAATGAATAAAAGAAAATAAGCATTTATTTTACCTTTAATATACAAAGTATATTTCGGGGTAACCAAATAATTATGAGGGCACATTTCCTTTTATAGTATTTTCAACTATTAAACGAAAGAATGGTACAATTAGAACATGATCATTTTACAAGTTTTAATGAAGTAATGGATCTAGGCAATAATTGTCAATGGTTGCAAATATCTCAAAAAGAAAGACAACCAGACAATGTGTACCCCTTCATGGAGGTATCTCTGAAGAAGGCTTCCAAAAAAAAAAAAATCTGAATCTAATCAAGTAGATTAGAGTGGACAGTGGGAGGATGGGTGGAAAAGGGGAAGAGGATTAAGAAGTACAAACTTCCAGTTATAAAATAATCAGAGGGATGTAACATACAGCATGGGGAATAATAATATCATAGTAACTATGTAGGGTTACAGATGGTTACTAGACTTATTGTGGTGATCACTTTGTAAGGTACATAAATGTTGAATCACTATGTCGAAACTAAATAATACTGTATGTTAACTGCAGTTAAAAAGAAATTTAAAAACTGCATCTGAATCTAATCAAATAACTAGATCTGACGGCCAAACTCATAGGAAATACCGAGGAAAGAGGATATGTTAAGTGACACCTGAAGTGCAAAGTAGTGAAATCCAGCCTACTCTATGCTCCATAGGACAAACAACCTGGTTTATTCAAAAAGAAAAATTGTAAGTCAAAAGAAAAAGAGAAACAGAGGGGGAAACCCATAGGTTAAAAGGCATTTGAGAAATATTCATTTACAACGAGTGGACTTCATTTGGATCCTGAGTCAAACAAACTATATATAAAAAAAAAACTCAATTCTATAAGCACAAAAATTTGAACACAGGCTAGATAGATGATGGTATTAAAATTTCATTTTTTGTTATGTTGTTGTGGTTATATTCTTTAAAGGAGTTCTTATATTTTAGAAATAAATGAAATATTTTAAAACAAAATCAAAAGACGTCTGTTTTTTGGGTATGTGTCTTTCAAAATAATCCTGGTTGGCAAGGGAATGGGCGTGGTGTGGATGAAAAAGGAGTAGCTGTGAGTTGATAATTGTTGAAGCTGAGTAAGGCTCAAAAAGGTGAGTAAATAGTATAAAGTGGTTCTTTATACTATTTTCTATACATTTGCATTTGCTTAACTATTTTATTGATAAAATATTTTAGGATTCTTTGAAGCGTTTATATGTTTGCTTTTGAAATTACTTAAGTATGAGTAACTCGTTTAATATGGCTGTGCTTTCTAAGAAGTCAGTTCGAAATTTGGAATTCTTTCCAGGTGAGAAAGTAGTGACACTAACAACAACAATTACTATACATACAGTTCGTAGAATGTGACAAACACTGTTCTAAGTGTTCTGCTCATTTACCTTTTCATATAATCTATGAGGCTGGTGGTATAAATATCCCCATTTTAAATACGGGATTACAGAGGATGAGGAAACTGAAGCTCAGAGAGGCTGAATAACTTGCTGAAAGCCACACAGCAAATGGAGGAGCCGGAATTTGGACACAGGCAATTTGGCTTTGCAGTCGATGGTCTTAACCACCATGTAAATCTACAAATTATTTTCTAAAATAAAGAAATGCTTATAAATACTAGATTGTAAATTAAGTTGATGTGATGCTTCGTACACATGTACTTAACAATTATTAACTTATATTTTGAGATTTTTCTTTCTTTGTGTTTTAGAGCTATACTTTTTGCCAGAGTCCAGATATTTCACAGGCCCCAAATCTGGAGCCTCTCGCGCCCAGTGTATAAAACAGCCAGAGACCTACAGAAGAAAAGTGATGAATTCTCAGGTGTTCCTTAAGCCTGATCTTCTCATCCTTTGCATCTCCAGGTTTTGTCATCTTCATGAATCCCTCTCCATGGTTTCTATCAGCTTCCCTTAGTACATCCACAACTCTTTTGAGTGTACTCCAGTCCATTTTGATTCTTCATTCTATCTGAGCAGTAATTGGTTTGCCCTAGAGAATGTGTTTCAACTGAGCTGAGAGCTTAAAGGTTCACTCTCTTTGGTCATAATTCATAGGATTTGACCCAGAGAAATGTCATGAGATGGGCAGGGCACATCTCACCTCAAACTTTTTTTCCCAATCGATATTTTATCATATACCCGAGGACTTTGAAAGGTTCTATCCAATGCTATTCCTGGATCTAGTGTCTGTGTAGTGACCACCTGGGTGTGACAATAGCTTAACTAGGGGGCAAAAGAATAATATAAAGACCTGTACACAGTCAGCCATGAATTCCTCCAATACTGGGGCAAGTGTGTTGTAGGACATGGCTGCTCATGCTTCTCAGTCATCTTGTTGTGTGTCTAATATTCCACTTGAGGCTGTTCTTGGTGTTAATACTAATATCACTTAATCTGCCCTAAACATTTTGAGCTGGGAGGAAGGGACAGAGTGTAATTTGCCCTAAACCCTCACCAGCTAGAGAAATCTACTAGTATGAACCCTCTACAAAGATAACTTTGAACACAGGGTAGGCATGCCTTAATGAGAGTTCTGTAATGTATAAGAAATGAAAAGATAAATATAGACTGACTTAAAGATCAAAAGGGCAGAACTTTGAACTTCTAAATCAGTTTTTCCTCCAAAATATATGTTTACAAATTATCACCAGCAAGCCTGAAGGATTTTGGTTTTGTGGTCTCATGTGCAAGCATTTAACCAACTCCAAAGGCTAAGGCCTGCTAATGTTGGTTCTGTCCCTCCTCAGTGAGGAGATAAAGTGCCACTTGTCGGATTGCCTCTATTGGTCCCTGCACTGCCCCTATATCCTTGGAGGTCTCTAGAATTCAAGAGTTGGCCTGTTTGATGCTATGTAATCTAGGAAATTGGCCCAAGGCAAAGAAGACCCCGAGCCAGAAACGTAGCCAGAAACAATAATCACTGAGAAGGTAAATAAGAGAAGGACGGAGCCATACTGTATTTAAGCTTGTGAAGAATAATGTTGCTATTTGCATCATTCCAATTAAAAGAGAGTTGGTACACGAATAGGGTTTCCTACCGTTGTTGGGATGTGAAATAGTCCAGAGTGTGTTAGGCAAGGGTCTTCTGCGTATGGTGGTGGTGTGGAGTGGTGGGGATGAGTTAAAATGCAGAACAAGCTATGACATGTGTACGAAGGGTGAGCCACCATGTGACAACTACTGGGGACACCATTCGTTACAGTTTAAGTGAACGGCGCTTCCTGGCATGGTGCAGTGGACCACCTGTGCCCTGGGGGAGTGGGGGTGCGGGGAGGTCTCAGAGAGTGAGCTATATCACCTTGCTAGCCCAGCTGACTAATGACCTGGCAGACAGGGGAGCAATCCTTTCCCACTTTGTCTACCCAATGAGTGACACTTTCTTTCATTTTCAGAATCTTTCTTTATATTTTCATTGTCCCCATCCTCCCTGAAACTTCCCCTAATACCTTGGAAAGAATCAACGGCATCACCTCCTCTGTCCCACCTCTCCCCTAACCACCAGCTTGGAAAGAATCAACGGCATCACTCCTCTGTCCCACCTCTCCCCTAACCACAAGTTGTTTGTTCACCGCATGTACCGCAATGAAACTGTAAGAACTACATGCTGTCTCCCTTGGTAGATCATTTTTGGAGGGCAGGAAACAGTGACCATTTCATTCATATTTGTAATCCTAGTGCCTGGCTAGTGCCTGGCACATACGAGGCACTCAGTAAATGTTGAACTGCACCGAATGCAAAAGACGGTTTCGTCATCTCTTATATTCAAATCTAGAGACAGAGAAGCTTATCCTAAAGTCCGGCCCACAGAACAGTAGTGCTAGAGAAATGCTTTTTCAAAAAGAGGAAACACTGTAAGCAAATAATCCCCGTTATGAGAATCACAGTGCACATTACATAAGACAGGCTCTAAGAAATTCCTCAGTTTCAAAAAAAAAAATTTTTTAAACTTGGTTTTGAACTCAGAATTTCCAAACTCATTTGAGCACGGGATCTCCCTTTCCCCCGCCCCCATCTTTTGGTAACATAACGTTTCTAGAGACACTTAAGAAATCCTTGTACCAGAGCAGCTCAGTATGTGTGAACTAAGCTCTAGTCACAATCCTCAAATCCAGATTTGAAGGCTGTCTTTTAGTTTGCCCACAGGGGGCGGGGGACATTTTGTTCATATAGTCATTTACATATTCATTTAACTAACATTTATGGAATATTTATTATGATTCAGATGGTAGGGATAACAAAAGATGCCCTAACCGTCCAAGAATTCATGGTCAACATAAGAAGACAGTGAGCCAAGCAGTACGATGTGACTTAATGGCTGTGTGATAGAATTAGCATGCCACTGCTTCACACCACTCCAGGCCAGTATTCACATTAACGTCTAGATGAGCAGCGAGAGGCCAGGGACAATTCACTTGGCCAGAGTCTCTCAAGCTATTTGTCACACTAGTTGGCCTCTATGATACTGTGATTTATAATAAGAAATATAAATTTCTTCTTCTAAAAATCTTAGAATTTCCTAATAAGAGGATAAGGGTTTTTGATAACTGTAAAAAAAACCCCTTTCAACCACACCTGAGTTTATGTCAATGCGATGACTTTGGAAAGTACCTAAATTAAGCCCCTGGTAGCCAGAGAAACCAACCAGGTCCGAACTCTCATTCCTGTCCCCCACACCCTCCAGAGAAGCGAGATGGGCTTTGAGTTCAATTACCAATGGCCAACGATGTAATTCCTCCTGCCTGTGAACTGAAACTTCCCTAAAAACCTGAGAAAAAGGGGTTTAGAGAGCTTCCACGTGGGCAAACACCTGGAGATTTGGGGAGAGAGGTGCACTTGGAGAGGGCGTGGACTCTTTGCATCCCTTCCCACATACCTTGCCCTACACGTCTCTTCCATCTGGCTATTCATCTGTTTCTTTTTAAATAGTCCTTGTAATAAACTGGTAAATGTAAGCGAATGTTTCTCTGGGTTCTGTGAGCCACTTTAGCAAATTAATCAAACCCCAGGAGGGAGTAGTGCAAACCTCTGATTTATAGCCCCTTGTCAGAAGCACAGGTGACAACCTGGACGTGGATTGTCTTAAGGCAGCGGGGCAGTGTTGTAGGCTTGAGCCCTTAACCTGTGGGATCTGACACGATCTCCAGGTTTCTAGTACTAGAATTGAGTTGAATTTTAGGACAGCCAGCGGTGCTGGAAAATTGTTTGTTGGTGTTAGAAAAAACACACACAACAGAGATTTTCTTTTTTCAATCCATTGTGAATTGATACCTTTGCAAAATATACCAAAAATGTGTTACAAAGTCAGTGTGATACTGGCACAGAGAAAAGACATATATCTAGGTCAATAAAACAGAATTGAGTCCAGAAATAAACCCTCATATTTATGGTTAATTGATTCTCAACAAGGGTACCAAAACAATTCCAAGGGAAAACAGTACCCTTTTCAACAAATGGTGCTGGAAAAACGGGATATTCTTATATAAAGGAATGAAGCTGGACCCCTCCTTTACACAACGCACAAAGATTGACTCAAAACTGATCACAGAGAAAAAACATGGCATAGATGATGGAGGCTCTGTTCTTCCCTCTGGCGACCAAATCAAAGTTGTGGCAGAAACAAGGAGCAGCAGCAAGGAAAAATCACCTGGGATCTAGAGGAATAAGCCATACAACGAGGGAGAAATCCGAGAAATCACCCTGCAATGGCAGAAGGTAGGACGGGGCGAGGACGCGGGGCTGCCCGGTCCCGGGTGGCTGAGTGACATGGAGGCCGCGGCGGCAGCAGACGCCTCTTAAAGGGGCGCGGCCGGGAGTGGATTTTTGGGGTGACGGACCTGCTCACTCTGAGCACCGGGGCTGATTCGGCTGCACACAGGGGGCACCAGGGACTTACAGGGAGACCTTGTCAGAGTGAGGGTCAAGTCAAGACGCCCTGGGTACATAAGTGCCTGTGGTCGCCACTGTTCCCTGTTGAGCCCTCCTCCGTACCAGGGCGCCAGACACAGAGCCGCCATGGCTGCGAAGTCATCAGACTGAATAGCAAATGTCTCTCCACCCAGAGGATGGCCTGAAACCCCGCCTCCCCCAACTCGTGACCCCACCCAAGCCACATTCAGGTGTGTCCTCCAGGAGTCAGGTGCCCCTTACTGAGCAGTGCCTAGAGGCAGCTGGCCTCGGCCTGGCGTGGCCTTTTGAGGCAACTATAAGCACAGTATCTGTGGATTACTTGCTGAATCTTAACAGGTGGCCCAGGACGGGTAGAGGCTTGGGCTAAGTTTGGCCTGTAGTTGAACCCCTCTCAGGGCCATGCCACTGGGCACCTACTTCACAAATCCACACTATTAAGACTGGGACTTAGGGGGTTAGTACATAGAAACAGACATGGAAAGGCAGCCAAAATGGGAAGACAAAGAAGCAGAAACCATATGAGAGAAGAGAACAGAGATCCAGATATTATGCAGTCAAGCAATCTAACAGATGCAGAGTTCAAAATACTGGTTATAAAGATGATCAATGAACTTTTGGAAAGTGAGATAAGTTCTGTGAGAACTTCAACAAAGAGACAAACATAAAAATGGAAATGGAAATTATAAAAGGGAACCAGTCGGAAATGAAGAACGCATTATCTGAGATGAGAAGTATATTAAATGGGATAAACAAAGTAATAAACAGAGTGAATAAATAAAAGGATCAAATGCCCTATCTAGAGGATGGAAAGCCAAGGACACTCAATAAGAATGGCAAGAAAAAAATGCAAGACTATAAAAATAATTTAAGGAGCATGTGGGACACTAATAAGGCTCCAAATATTTGTCTGATTGGCATAAGGGAAGAAAATCAAGATGTCAAACAGCTGTTTGAAGAAATAATGATGGAAAACTTCCCTAACCTGGTGAAGGACATGGATATAAAACCCCAGAAAGCTCAGAGAATTAAAAAAAATCAGGGATCCAAAGAGGCCCACACCAAGACACATCATAATTAAAATGCCAAAAGTTAAATACAAAGAAAGAATATTAAAAGCAGCAAGAGAAAAACAAATAATCATATAAGGGAAAACTCATAAGACTGGCAGCTGATTTCTCCAAAGAAACTATGCAGGACAGAAGGGCTTGGCAAAAAATATTTGACAGGATGAAGACCCAGTATCTACAACCAAGGATACTTTATCCAGCAAAGCTATCATTTAGAGTCCAAAGACAGGTAAAGAGCTTCCCAGACAAAAATAAGCTGAAGGAATTTATCACTATCAAGCCCGTATTACAGGAAATGTTGGAGGGACTTCTTTAAGAAGAAAAAAACATGCATCAAAAACAGAAATACAGAATGGTAACAACTACATTCTTATCAATAAGTACCTTAGATGGAAAAGAATTAAGTGTTCCAACCAAAAGCTAGAGTGGTTGAAAGGATAAGAAAACAAGACCCCTACATAAGAAAAGGAAGGGGATGGGAAAACATATTGCTTTGATGGAACTAGAAGGTATTTAAGGCAGACAGTCTCAGAATCTGTGAGGAGCAGCTGCATGGAGAGGCCTGCCCAGACAGGACTGTGGCCTTCGGTGCAGGGAGGCAGCAAATCCAGATTCCAGCAGAAAAGGAACCAGGGTCCACGCACCCCAACCCTACTCTCTTCCCGCCTTTATCTCCTGCAGTACCTCCCCACTGGCCACACTCCAGAGCAGAGCTAGGTTTCTACAGATGGAAGAAGGTGGCGGAACAGGGTGGAGCAGAGGCAAACAGGCCCTTTAGGGCGTAGGAGGCAGAGGTTAGATTTATGCCGTGGGCTATGGACATGGAAAATCTAAATGAAAGAAACATCATGGTGCGTAGCAGGACAGGAGCAGGGAAAGTGGGGGGAATCAAGTTGTACTGATGATTTAGATACATCAAGTCGATCACTGAGACAAGGAAGTTCTCCGGTGGGCAGATCCAAGGGCCAGTTTGGCTTGAGCAGCAATGGCTGGAAACTGTTGTGCTGGCTCCCAACTTCTTTATGTTGAAGCACTGCCTAAGTAGAGGTCAGCAAACGTTTTCTTAAGAGACAGGAGTAAATATTGAAGTTTTGCATCACAAGAGGACTCAACTGCCATTGTAAGTGGAAAGCACAGACGATAAATAAACGAATCTGTGTTGTGTTCCAGTGCAACTTTATTTATAAAACAGCAGTGGCCTGCAGGCCATAATGCCAACCTCTGTCCTAGATCTAAAGAATTTTTTCATTATTTTGCCTTCAGATAGATTTTTTGATGTATCTAACTAAAGAATTTTTCATTATTTCTCCTTCAGATAGATTTTTTGATTTATCTATTTGAATGGGCCTTTCTCCAGTTCTGGCTCTGACAGATACACAATGGATCTCTTTCAGAGTACCAGGAATGAAGGAGTCAGGAGATCCTGCTTGATTCTTAATAGATGTGCTAAGAAAGAGTGCGTGTAAGCTGACAAACCACTAATAAGGGACACGGGGCAGGAATTTTCAGCTCCCTCTTGATTTCAAATATTTTCCTGAAAATATATTAGGTTAAAAGAAAGTTTCTTTTTCATGTCGGGATCATACCCTAGTCTGGTGAAATGAAGATTAAGCTTTGAAATCCTACAGACCTGAGTTCAAAACCTATCACTCACCAGCTGTTCGGCCTTGCCAAACCAGTTTTCGCACCTATAACAACATGGAGTTAAAACTCACCTCATACTTGACAATACCTGTTATTATTACAAAGAGTAACAAAATACATTCATACTTCCAACATTTTTCTCTCTTGCTCTTTTCTACTGCCTTCCTAAAGACTATTGGTTCTTAAAGTTTATTCCCAATCTACGGGCTTTTCATCTGGGTTCTCTAAATGCTCCTCAAGCAAATTCAAAATAGGTCCCAATTTATTAATTGATCGGGACTCTTTGATTGTAAGCTATAGAATCTGAATTCGAGCTAATGTAAGGGAAAAAGAGAAAGGTGGAGTGATTTGTTGGATACGGGTGTGTTCTCAGCATTTGACACATAACAATATAGCCTCAGGAAAGCGGAAGTAGGAAAGTACAGGAATTTCAGAGACTGAACTCAAATTCTCTCTCTCTCTCCTTCTCTCTGCATTCCTTTTCCTACATGGACTAGTATCTTTCATACTTCAAAGAAGGTGCTGATAAGAACTTGCCGATTGAGTCACATCATGGTTTTATCATCTAACAGGAAAGGGAAGTAATTTACTTCTTCTTCCCTTGGATTCTTCTTCCCCTGAGATCTTTTAAAAACCCCACGAAAGGGTCCTGTCTGTTCAGATTTGGGTCACATACCCACTCCTCAAGCTGATTATGGTGGTCATGGAGGTGAAGCACTATGATCAATTACCCACAGAATATGATTGGCTGTGCCCCCTAGGATCATGTGGTTGGAGTGAGGGAAGAGCAGTGTCCCCCACAAAAGGACAGCGATGTTCTCCGAAGAAGGATGGACAGGCAAGCGGGCAGGTGCGCACTGTATTCACAAGCGATGTGTGCTCTATTAATCGTACCAACATAACAATTTTTTCTACGTTGCCTGCCATGATTACAACGCTAGGATCCTTAGAGTGAGCTACAGGACAGATACGGCCACCTGATTCCTGTCCTGCTGGTGGCAGCAGCTGTCAGAGGACAGGACCATGAACAGGACACCTACGATCAATTAATTCAGTGTAAGGATAAAGCAGAGATTCCACTTAGTAGTTTTCCAAGTGATCAGGCTAGACCTGCAAAAGTTCAATTCTAATGCCCTGAAAAAACCGTTTTCCAGCTGAAAATTTTAAAAATGGAAGTCCAGTGCACAGCGTCTCCCTCTTTCGACTCCTCGTACTGTGTCGTCTCTGTGTACTTCCCCCCTTCCTTGGCTCTCTCTTGCATACTAGCCTGCCTCCCTAATCGTAAGCTTTGTAACGATTTCTTTTGCATTGCATACCCTGGGCTGGTGAAGAGATGGGTATGTATATTAACTCCAATGAACGATGACAAGCAGTAGCACAATGAACAAAATTCACTTCCCCTTTGTGGTTATTATGTCTAGGACTGTACTAAACGCAGGACTTAACTTCAAGGACAAAACCCTACTAATACTAACTCAGACAAAATGGAAAACCGGAGACTAGAACCCTGCAGAAACACTCCTGTTTCTCCTTCTTACTTCTCTTTGCGTGTTGGCTTCCTCCTCAGTGCTGGCCAGACAAGCAACAGCCACCAGGCAGGCTCCTCCCAGCTATGACAAAGAGAGAGACCAAAGTTTGCTCTCTTTGCTGTCCAGTTTACAATATGAGTAAGAATTCTTTACTTCCGGGTGGGTTGAACCAGCATCAGTGGCCAAATCTCAGTTTGGTCTTCAGAGGCAGGTCACAGAAATATGAGAAATAGCTTGGTGGGAGCCAGGGGTTCCTGGCCATCAAACAGCTTAAATTCCTCCTTCCCTACCCCAAATCTTCTATAGGTAAAATAAAAATGTGTGTGCCGCATTGGCTAGGGGGAGTTTGCAACCTTTGCGTTAGACGATCTCAAGAATTTCTTAGCAATTCAACAAAGGAAACTGTGATTTTTAAAATTTTTAGTATTTATTGTAACCAAACAAAAGTGGGAGGAGACTTTCCAGACAGGAAAACCCTATTTCAGAAGGATAATTAAAGCAGGGAATATGCCAAGTTGGGAGGAGCTCTTGGCCAGGCATCCTTCACTTTTAACCTTCACTTTAAAACAGTGACTTCTAGAGTGAGGTCATACATCACTCTAGGCTCAGAAAATTCAGTCATGTAAATTCATTCTGTGCTTATAATTTCGTGTCCTTTGATTGGATTGGGTTGTCATCGGGCTCAATCAGTGTCAAGTCAGAAGCGTGGTGGTGGAGGGTCTCTGCCCTGAGGGGCAGTGGAAGGGCTCTAGAGACAGGGCCCTCCACAGAGCTGACAGAAATCTTTGTCTAGGTACTTCCTGGAAGGGGGTGAGTCTGGATCACCCTTTCAATAATTTATTCATTTAGTAAACTTTCATTCAGCTTTGAGCCAGGCACTGTTCTAGGGTGCAGTGACCAACAGGATAGACACGGGCCAGCTTTTACAAAATCTACATTCCAGAGGAGGTTGTGCTTTAGTGAACAAGATGGATATAACTCCACGGCTTGGACTTGGCAGATCAGGAAAGGCTTCCTGGAGGGGGTGATGTCTAAGCTAAATTCTGAAGGATGTGTCAGCCAGGCAAATGGAAAGGGGTGAGCCAGTGGTCAGTGGTCCAAATCTCCCAGGTGGAATGATCTGTTATGCAAACCAAGAATGTGCTCAGCGACCAGCAAAGCGGTATATCAGAAAATAAGGGGAAATTTTCTTTTGGAAAGGATTTGAAATCGGAAGACATATCAAAGTGCCCATTTTGGAGAAAGCGGAACTCTGCGAGATGTCCATCCACGTATTTTGCAGTCGCATCCTTTTCATTTTGAATTATATACGGGAGACACAGCATCATAATCTTCTCTGCTTAGAGCCACTGAAAGTCCTCAGGAGCTATCCTGGCCCCAGGGTGGGACAGAGGCCAGTGGCCTCCCATTTCCGCCCCTCGACGTACCTCCCTCAACAGGGCTTCCCCTCCAGGGCTCAGCCTACCTCATCACACTGCACCTGTAGGACCATTCCCTAGAGTCCCTATTAAAATTTATTGCTCTTTTATTCCTTCCCCAGGCACCTCTAATCCACAATGACAATGAGTGTTAATGATCACACTGCATATAAATTACTCCCATAACTGGGCAAACCAGAGAACCTTTAAAGATGGCATGATTCCACTGTAATAAAAATATTAATGTTACTTCCTCAATATTCACAGTTACGCTTAATTCTGATTTCTTTTCACTTGTCCCCTTCTCAATAATTATGACAACAATAATGGCTAACACTTTGGGCCATTTTTCCATGTGCCAGACACCCTTTTAAGCTCTTTATACTAACTCGTACATCCAACCCTACCCTATGAGTTAGGTTGTTATCTCCAGAATGGAGAAGGAAAGGCATCACTTTGCAGATAAAAGAGATCGGGGCATGCAAGATTATGCAGCCCATGGCCCCAAGGTCACTCAGCTGGTAGTTGACTCAGCTGGGATTTCATACCAAGCGATCAGAGCGCATCCCATCCTCCTCCACTCAAGGCACCCAGCCAACTCCCCAAGAGTAAACCCTATTTCTTCACTATTCCTTCTCAACACCAAACTGTTCTACCTCTAAAACGTATTGTCGATCTATTTACTATTCTTCATCTCTCTATCTCTAGCCCTGCCACCATAGGGGGGAAAAAAAAAACACCATGAGATCTCACTAAGAAATGTTTCACTAGAGCGGAGACTTAATCTTGTTCCCTACTTTCTACTCAGGGCTGGCTGACACAGTACAGATATTCAATAAAAATGGACTGAAATGAATGATTTCTTAACTGAAATCAATAAGCATATATTGAGCACCTATTGTTGTTCAGAGAAAACTGCTGACTTTCAACATATTTACTTGCAGGTTTCTTCTGTTAGTATTCATATAAATATAGACTCACAAAGTTGGGGTTGCATTATACATCTTTTTGTAGTTCGCTGTATTGTCAACGTTGTATTCCGAACATCTTCCCATATTCTTAAAAATGCTTTAAAACCTTTAAACAGCAGCATAATATTCTCATTTGTGACATACTTTATTTAACCATTTCCAAATTGCTGGACAATTAGGTTGCATTAGCTGTCTATTGCTGTGTAACTTATTACCCCCACACAAGATACATTTACTATCTTACTATTTCTGTAGGGCAAGAATCTGAGAGCGAGTGCCTTTGACTCAGGACTTCTCAAGGACACAACCAAGATATCAGGTGGGCTGTGGTCGTCTTGAGGTTCAACTGAGGGGAAAGACCCACTTTGAAACTTACTTGGCTGTTGGCAGAATTTGGTTCCTTGCTGGCCGTTGGCTGGAGACATCAGTTCTTTTCATTCTCTTTCCCTCCTCTGGATATTTATACAGTACCTACAGACATATCTATATCTATCTATCTATCTATCTATCTATCTATCTATCTATCTACCTACCTACTACCTACCTACCTACCTATCTACCTATCTTTCTATCTATCATCATAAAGGCACCCAACACAGAAATCACAGTATTTTTGTAATCTAACTTTACCTGCTGTACCCTGTTCATTAGAAGTGAGTCAGTAAGTCCAGCCTACATTCCAGAGGAGGGGATTACACAAAGGTATGAAAACCATGAGGTAGGTGTCCTTGGAGGATATTTAGAGTCTGCCCACCACATAAGTTTCCCCCAAATTTCCTACTACTAAAAGTGCTTTTCTGAATATCTTGTTACCTGTTTATCTTATTACCCACATTACAAATTATTTCCTTATGATACATTTATTGACTAGAAGGGTAAGAACATTGTAAAGGCTCCTCATACACACAATCACTTTTTAGAAAGCTTCCCATCATGGCTGTATGAGAACACCCATCTCGGCACATCTTTATCGTAAAATTTTTTGCTTATTCGATAGGTATTTCCTTTTAATTTGCATTTGAAGGTAAACCCTTTTTTACTAGCCATTTGTTTTTTTCTCTTGTGCATTGTCTACTTATGTCCTTTGTTCATTTTTCTATTGGAGCTTTAGTGTTTTTTCTTAGCAATTCATACATGCTTCACACATCAAGATATTAACAATGGGTAGGTTTTTTTGTTAACGCTTTGATTGAGATGTCATGTACATATCGTACTATTTACCCACTTAAAGCATAACATTCAATGCTTTTTAGTACGTTGGCAGATTTGTGCAATCAAAAACCCCGATGCCCTAGAGCTATCACCCCTACTCTTCCATCTCCTCCTCCATCCCTAAGCAAACATTAGTTGACTTTCTGTGTCTATGGATTTGACTGCTCTAGACATTCAAAATAACTGAAATCACATACTCCGAGGTCTTTTGTGTCTGGCTTCTTTCACTTAGATAATATTTCCAAGGTTCATCCATGTCATAGTGTGTATCAGAACGTCATTCCTTTTAATGGCTGAATAAGTCCGTTGTACGGATATACCATATTTGTTTATTCATTCATCAGTTGATGGACATTTGAGCTCTTCCTACATTTTGGCTATTATAAATAATCTTGCTATAAACCTTCGTGTATGAATTTTTGTGAACACATTTTTTTCATTTTTCTTGGGTATATATATATATATATATATATATATATATTATGAGTGGAATTGTTGGGTCAAATGGTAACTCTGTTGAACTGTTTGAGGAACTGCCAAACAGCGTTTCCACGTGGCTGCACCATTTTACATCCCACCAGCAGTGCGTGAAGGTTTTGATTTCTCCACACCCTCAACAAAACTTGTAATTGTCTGTCTTTTTTTTTTATTATAGCAAAGAATGGATATTGAGAATCTTTTCATGTGCATATTGGCCATCTATATTTTTCCTTAGATAAATGTCTATTCAGATCCTGTGAATGTGTAGGATTTTTACAAGGGAGATTGGGGCCAAATGAACCTGCAGTGGGTGGGGTGAGACTACGAGGAAGTCCTAGGTTTGAGTCTTGGCTCTCCCACCTACTAGTTGGGTGATTTTTAAGTTTCTTAAACTCTGAGCTTGTTTTGGTATTTTAAGTGGGGACAATAACACCTATTTCATAAGGTCATTGTGTGGCTGAAATGAGAAAATACACATGTAACATTTAGTGAAGTACCTGATACAGGGTAAACATGCAATAAATAATAGATATTTTATGATTTTTAAAGGTAATAACATGATAAGAACCGTGTTTCAGGAAGATTAATCTTCTGTGTTATACTAATAGATAAAGAGAGATTCGCACTGGGGCACCAGTTCAAGAAGACAACAGTTTAAGCAAAAAGCAAACAAAATGAGAAAAGGATGCTTTCTGGCCTTCCTTCCTATTAAAGCAAGTTTTTTCCCAGTCTTGGCTGAGCAAACTTAGGAGAGTGATGTGTTTGCTTTTTCAGGTTGATCAAGGATTTTTAAATCATCTTTGTATATTAATACATCTAATCCATGGGGAATAGTAGATATGTTTTGAATATTTTGATCAACACTTACAATAACTTAAGGAATTTTAAATACGTTTATTAAATCTGTTTCTCTGAAGAAATGACACATAAGGCTATGGTAATTTCAGGGTCATTCATATTATCAATTAAAATTTTTTTTCCAATGCCTGCTCATGCATTCATTCCATACATATCTATGGAGCAACTACTATGTACCTAGCACTGCTCCAGGCACTGTTCCAGACTACAGTGCTGAAAACAAGGTCTTCGCACTCGAGGAGTTTAAATTTAACACGGTGAATATTAAAAATCATTCATTCAACACCTAATAAATACCTACTCTGTGCTGAGGAAGCACTAATGAACAAAACAAGCAAAGTCCTCGTCTTCATAGAACTTACCTTCTAATGGAAAAAGACAATAAACCATAAACAAAATAAATTAGGAAAGTCTACGTTTGTTAGAAGGTGATACATGTTATTGAAAACTAAAATAAAGCAGTTAAGGGAAAGTGGGGTAGCAAGCTGAAATTGCAAGTTTTAGTTAAGTGATCAGGGTTGGCTGCATTAAGAAATGGAGGGAGGTGAGTGAGCTGTGTGGATTCCAAGGGAAGAATGTACTGTCCCTTTGACAGATGAAACGGTCCATGCAAAGGCCCTGAGGCCAGAGTGTTCCTGCCAGAAATAAGTACAAGGAGTGCAGTGAACAAACGATAAAGTAGGAGATGAAGTCAGAAGGGGAGCGAAGAGGGGACAGATCATAGATCCCATGGGGCATTGTCCAGTGAAGAGGCTACCATTCCTCTCTGAAAAGAAATGAAAAGAGCTGAATATACTTCTTGATAAGCAAAGGACAGCTGCTCTGTAAGGCGGAGTATCTCTGAACAGAGAAATCTGTGGTCTTACACAGTGTTTTGGGAAGCACAGGGTTCAGAGATTAGCACTTTTAGAAGCTGGATGGTTTAGAGATGAATTGTTTAGAGACGTTTAACTAAGAACACAGGATTCTGGAGTGTGGCTATTCTTGATTGGCTAACTTTCCAAAGCAAGGAGCTGTCACTAATTGGGAGGTTGTCATTGATTAAAACAGATTCAGGTGGTTATCTGTACTATGGCCAGAGAACAATTAGTCTTTTGCCTTGTTCAACTGAGAAGGATCACTCTGCTACCATGTAGGCCACGGTGAAAGCAGGGAGATAAATTAGGAGGTAAGAGGAGATGTGGCTTGAACCACGGTGAAAGTACTGGGGCAATGAGAAGAGTTCTCATTTGGGATATATTTATAGTCGACAAATAAGATAATCCAATTAAGCTAAGTATGGGAGTGGACACAGTATTTACTTTCATGGAGGACAGGACTGGACAACATTATAGAGATTAATTGGGTGGGGCTACTTTAGAGGGAGGAGGCAGAGAAAGCCTCTTTGAAGAGGTGAGACCTCGAAGATGTCAGCTAAGACCCTAAGGCAAGACATGGTGTGTGTGTGTGCGCGCGTGTGTGCACGTGCGTGCAGCAGAGGCAACACCAGCACGTCTAGAAGTGGTGAGGTGAGGGTAGGGGAGAGGCAACCTGAAGCCAGATCTTTTCAGGCCTTCAGTGCATAGAATGGATTGAGAAGAGAAGGGTGAGAGTCAAATCAGGAAGTTGGAGA
Source organism: Eonycteris spelaea (assembly GCA_003508835.1). Lineage (NCBI taxonomy): Eukaryota > Metazoa > Chordata > Mammalia > Chiroptera > Pteropodidae > Eonycteris > Eonycteris spelaea. The sequence goes on from PUFA01000023.1 coordinate 6,975,972, forward strand.
CAATAGATACTGTCATCCTGGGAATTCTATGAGGCCTCATTAAAGTAATAACATAAAATCCAGCTGAGAAAGTCTTCATTGTGCCAGAGATTCTGTTTTATTGTTTGGTGAATTATGACTCATAAATGGTGGCATGAAATAAGGGGCACCTGTGGGGCATGGACTGGGAATAAAGACAGTCACCTGTCTTCTAACTTTAACACAAGGTCTAGATTAGCTACAATGTCTTTCCAAAGACTAACTTGTGATCCACTTCTCTCTCTTATACCACGGGATCATGAAAGATGGTTTACATTTATTGGGGGCTTTCTGAATGCAGGTATAAAAGGACAGGTTGTCCTGGGATTCAAGTGAAGAGAGGTTGTGCACTAAGTGTCCTGTCTCCTAGAACTAGTTCCTAAGAGTGAGGAGAGGGCTTTGTTCACCTTTGTGGCACTGGGGCTCCTAGCATAGAGTCTGGTACACAGTCAGAGCTGAATAACCTCTTTGTTGAATCTGAATTCAGCATACAGATTACATCAATGGTACTGAAATAATATATTAACTCAAATAAAACAGTCATCTTTGTATCTTTTGATTTATCATCCTGTACGTGGATTAGTCATACTTCTCCCAATTCTACTACTTCCTTATTTATATTTCCTGCCTTTGAGCACATCTTTTCACTCCTAAAAGTCCACTTTTTGGGTAGACAAAAAGAATGACATGCAGGCCGATTTTACTTGTTATTTTATTTTTTTACTATTTATTATTTATGCCTGCAGCACCTGGTCTTCCTAGGTGCTGCAGGCATAAATAATACCATCCAGGCACTAACCAGGCCCCACCTGCTTAGCTTCCAAGATCAGACATCGGACTCTGGGTGGCATGGCCTTAAGAGCATGGATTGTGGCCCCAGTGGAGCGTGAACCTAGGACTTTGTGCATGTAAAGCAGTTGTGCTAACCACAACAGTAGGGAACCACGTCCAGTTTTACTCCTTTTTAGCAAATAAGTTTTTAAAAGTTTGATGGCGATTAAAGTTCATGCCATATAAAGATCTTAATGAGTCATCTTTTTTTAGGGCTTTCTAAGTGTATTTATGTTAATTCCAAACAAGCCTAAGAAGTAGCTAGCACTATCCCATTATGGAGGTGATGAAACTGTCAGAAGTAAAGCGCGATAGCCAGGGTCAGAGGCCCATAAGAAGAGCTGGAATTCAATCGGGTTGGGTTCTCTGTACTGCTCTTGGAACAATTTGGAGACTTCATTTGTCTTTGCTTCCTTGTTTGCTCCAGAAATGTTAAAATATGCGGAAGAAACAGTAGGAGCTCTATAAATAAAACATGCCTATATATTTTTAAACGATTAAAGCTGGAAAGTTTAAAGCCACTGCAGAAATCCTGCCGCCCTTAGCAGTGAGTGGCTTCTGGCTCACCGCCCATCAGTGATGGTCGCAGCCCAGGGAAGTCCCACCCAGACTGCAGTCCGGGAAAGGGAGCGAGGGAGCTTGGCTGCGCTGAGGCAAGAACGGGCCATGGATTCTTGCAGCCTAAATGTCATCTGGCTGGGAAAAGCCACATGTCAGGCTGCAGCTACTATGGGCGCGGGGGAGGGGGCAGGAAACAACATTTTAAGCATGAGTTTTAAGTTCGGAGGGAAGGCCGGCTAGACTGACCTGATAAAGCTGAAGGAGAGAGTTGTATCTTTAGATGAAATCCGAAAAGGGAACACCCGAGCTCAGTGACCAAGTCAGAGCGTTGTGCGTTTTGGCAAAGTAAACTGGGACACAAGGAAAACACGAGGTGCTGAAGGCGTTCCAGGAGGTAACTGCTGTTCAAATCTACCCGATAGCTCGGGTGTCGCCCTGGCCAGAGGTGCGTGCCCTTGGTTTCCCCTTCTTAAAAATCGAGGCGCGGGCAGGTCGCACTCAGGAGGGTGCATTTCCACGTGAGGAAGGTGGGGGGGGCGCTGAAAAGAGACGAAGGCCTGAGAAAGCACGCTTCGCAGAGGCCCAGGGAAACAGCGTGCGAAGCCAGCCCGCATGGACCTTAGCAGCGCGCCGGGTCCCGGCGCTTGGAAGCCGCGGCTCAGCACGCAGACCGCCGGCCCGCAGCACCTGCGCGGCGAGGCCCGCAGCCCGCGCGGCCGCGCGCGCACGGCCGGCCGCTGGCGCACGCGGCGAGCCCGGGGCGGGGCCGCGGCGGGGGCAGGGCCGGGGCGGGGCCGCGGCGGGCGGGCGCGCGGGAGGCGCGGAGGGAGGGTGTCGCGCCGAGGGAAGCGGCCCGCGGCGGAGGGAGGGGAGGCCGAGTGCTGGAAGCGGAGCTCCGCGCTGGGACTGGTTCCTTCGCAGCCATTTTCTGTCCAACCAAACAGCCGATTGGAGACGGGAGCCAACCAGGGCTGCATTGGAGGTTTGTGTCTCGCTTCGGCCAATGATCGCTCCTAAACCGACTCCACTTATAGCTCGAATGAAATGTCCGTCTCCTCCCGGCGCCGTCCTCGCCGCCAACGCCGCCGCGGCCGGGGCACTCGCCTCCCTCCCGCGCCCGCCCGCCCGCCCTCCCGCTCGGGCCGGGGCCGGTGCGGCGCCTGCGAGGCCGCTCCCGCTGCGGGCCCGGCCGGGGAGCGGGCCGCGGGGCCGCGGGCGCGGCTCTTTGTGCGCCGGGTCGCGGAGCGGCGGGACGCGGGCCAGGCCGCCTCCCGCTTGCCGCCGCCGCCGCCGGGGTCCGGGCCGGAGGCCGAGGACGGGCCCCGGGGCACCGTCGGCCCCGCTCTTGCCAGCGCCCCGGCCGGCTCCATTTTTGCCGCGGGAGAGGAGGGTAGCGGCGGGGCCGCGCAGCTCCGACCCCCCGGCCCCGACCCTGCTGCTCCCTGGCCTGGCAGCCACGCGGGGGTCCCCGGGGAAGCCGCCCCCCTTCCGCCCGCGGGGACATGGCGGGGCCGGGCCGCTTTGTTTGCCCCGGCAGCCCTGGCACCGCGCGGCGGGCGGGCGGCAGGCGTTGGGCACGGGCCCGGGGCCTTGGGCCGGGCGAGTCGGGGGGATGCGCGCCCGGGGCGGCCGCCCCGCACCGGCGGGACTGACAGATCGGCCGGGCAGTGGGGCTGGGGCCGGCTCGCGCACCTTCGCGGGGAGGAAGCGAGGTCCCCGGGAGGAAGGAATGGATTTGGTCTCCCCGCAGTCTGGTTTACACGTAAAGAATGCAGCCATCTGGCGGCTTGCGGTCCCGGACTTGCCCCGAAGGTGGGAAGGAAGCCTTTGGGATTGGACTAAGGTTTAATCTTGGGTGGGAGGCGGGGAGGATATGCCGGGCCTTAGGAGCAGTAGTCTCTGAGAACAAAGAATTACAGAGCACCTACAAGTCGTAATCTCCCCCAAAGTGCTATAACAAGATAATTTAAGCAAAGGAAGCATACGACCTTTAAAAAAAAAAAACATCCCACTAACCCTCGTGGACTTCACAGTTCCGTGGTTTATGCCACGAATCACTTGGCTGCTTTAGGCTCTCAGTATGCAAACTAATCAGCAACATAAAGTGATGGGGTAAACCAATCAATAAGTGGCATTAACAAATAGGGGTTTTATTTGTAAAGTTGAAAGTTTAACCAGAATTCCTTAAAAAGCAATTATTTCTCCGCACTGCTTTTCTAGCTTAATTTAAGGATTAATATTGATGCAAAACTCTGGTTGTTGATGATGAAGAATGGAGGGTGGAGGGGAGACTCTGCTGCTTTTCTTGGATACAAATTTGCATTTCTTCAAACACTAAACAGATGTATGCATTCCCTTGAGCTTTCACATATATCATAACCTGCCTTTAAGAAAATAAATACCATATGAGGCGATATTGTTTTTCTTAGGATACTGAATCTAAAGAAATACTGATTGAACTATTTGGACGAGTGGTTGTGGTGAGGTGTGACACCCACCCCTCCCCCAGGGAAAATAGATAAATGTATGTAGCTCATAGATTTTACGTGTTCTGAGGACTTTTGTTTTTCAAAGACACCCTTAGCAAACAGCTCTTATAGCTACAAGGAAGGAATTTTCTGGGCAATTTGGGGGTTAGAAAGAGGACAGTTTTTCAAAAGATATTAGAAATTGTTTTTACAGTGTCAGCCTGTCTGCTGCCTGCACCTCTGAAATGGCTTTTTAAAAAATTCAGCTTGGTGGCTACAGTTTTTTTCTGCTGTTCACTAGATTTTTGTGCTGGAATGCATATATGTATTTTTCTTCTCATAACACTGAAAGGAGGCTTTTTTTTTTTTGACACCCCCTTTAATTGTTTCCCTTGAAAAAAAGGAAAAGAGCAAATGAGAAATGGAGATTGTAACACTGTAATTGATACCAATTTATTCAGCGATGTACAGTGAGAATGAAGAGCTATTCGGATGCAATTTTAGTCCAAAATGGTGGCGCTTTAAAAATTATAAATAGAGGTCTTGATTGATTGTGTCATTCTGTGTATATTCTCTGGACAGCATGGCATATTGTTTTCGAGTATAAGCTGAGAGATTTAATTTAAAAGCATTATATTCTGAAATAAAATTTTCTCCCCTTCTGAGCTTTTGGACCCCTCAATCTCTAAAACATTAAGAGAACCATCCCCTCCCAATTCAGTTGTTAAAGTGGGTGTTTGTGTCTTGGATATTAATAATATAGTGGTTTAGATGTTTGATTTTGGTCTTTTGCATATTAAATAATTTGGCGTGATGACTATTTAGTGAGCATAACTAACTTCAGGGTTACATTAAAGCATTACCTACCCCTTCACGATGGAGTCAACTTTTTAAAGTTCAGTTCTCCAAAATAAATCTTCCAATTTCACAAACATTTATTGGGTGCCTGTTTTTTGTACCATTTTATACTATGCAGCCCATTGAGTAAGGATAGTAAGTAATATTATACATGCCTTTTTAAATTTTACTAGGAAGAAAGCCTGTAGGGTGTATATTTTTATTACTAATAGACGTTTATCTTCTAGGTTGGAATTGCGCAAGGATTAGACACTGAGACGGTGTTCTTGAACGCCACTGACAGCAGCATTTCATGACAGTACGTATGTTTTACTACTTTTGATTTGTACAGTAATTAGCTGGAAACAATTATAACTGACTTATATTGGAGATTCCTGATAAAATGGATGCCTTTCAAGTCTAGACAGGTAGTACCTGTATTCCTAGTGCTTCCTTCTTTTTAGTGACTTGCATGTTCTGTTTCCTATAGGCCCCAAAGTTCTGTCAAAGCTACAGTGTGAAAAGATGGTTCCAGCTCTTAAGAGGCACTGTTTATCTGGTAGGGCTTTGGTCGAATTGAATACGTAGAGGAAAGTTACATGCAAAATGGAAATGGTGGTTCTAAAGGTAGTACAAGTGAAGGAGGGGGGGGGTGCTGTGCTTGGGCAGTTGGGAATGGCCTAGAGGGAGCCTGTAGGGTTCCAACTGCTCTTTGAAGGATGAGTGGCATTTGGATAGGTGGAGGGCATCACCAAATGCAAAAGCCTGAAGGTGCGATGAGTACTTAGGTTTAGGGGATGAGGAGTAGATAGATTTTCATGAACAAAGTGGGGATTTCATAGGATAATCTACTGAAGAGATACCACTTGGCCTGTCTGGATACTTAGTTCTAGATCTGCTCCTGTATTTTGTCATCAGGCATGTCACAACTTCCTTGAGCCCTGATTGCCTCACTGCTAAAATAAAAGAACTTCACCTGGTGATTCCCTAAGTAAGGCTCATTCTAGCTCTAGATTTTTATCAGCCCTGAAGATAGAGTTGGAAACAAGATTATAGTTAGGTTGAGTGGGGATCCACTCTTGTGAAGGCCTGAAAACTCAGGTGGATATGATGAGAAGACTTTTAGAACCATTATAAGTTTAAGAGCTATAGATGTGTTTTAGTGAGATTACTCTTAAAATATTGTGACTCAGCTTGAGTAGTGATGCAGGGGAAATAGAAAAGGAAGGGCATGTCTGGAAGATACTTGAAAAGAGGTAAGGGATGTGATGACAAAGAAATAACTATGGGAGGGGAACAGTGTAATATATATATGCCTTACTGTTAAAGTGTGCAACTGAAACTTACTGGATTTCATTAACCAATGTCACCATAAAAAATAAATAAATTTAAAAAAGAGGTAAGGGATTATTAGGTTGAGCTTGGAAAAGATAAAAGAACTTTAGGTGACATTGGTATAATTAGCCTGTGAGAGTGGAAGGATGGTATTATTCTTAATAGTATTGCAATAATCGATAAGGAGATCGAGGAGCTCATCCATTGCCTCCTTGGAGGGAATGGGGAAGGTGAGTTTCATCTTCCAGTATCTTATGTTTGCAGTGACGAGATATCAGACATGTTCTACGACATGGGTTGTTGAGTGGCAGGCAGGATATGGTTGTCGACTTAGGATTTATGAGCATAGAAGTGATATTTAATGAGTTCATTGAGAGAAAAAGGGAAGAAAGAGAAAACAATAACCTTGGATAAATAACTGAGGTGGAGAGGAGAGAATATTGCTTTGGAAATCAAGGGAAAGAGATTCCAAGCATAAATGAGGGGCCAGCAGTTGGCCAGCACTGTAAAGACAGTCAAGTAGGAATGAAGGCAAGATCATGGGCAGCTTCTAAGAGTGGTTTCCGAGTCATGTTCAGTGCCATGGGGAAAGCACACATCAAGGAATTTAAGTAAGAATGAAGAGGTGTGAAAGGACTGCCAGGGTAGAGTGAAAACTGGGCAAGGGTGTGGCAGACTTAAGGTTTTATATGTATTTGTGTGTTTAATGAGAGTCTGAGCATGTTTAAGGAAGAGTGAAGAAGCTGGTGAAGAGGACTGAAGGTAGTTCAGAGAGGAGGAACTTTGTATTTTTTGTCCTCGAAGAGATAAATAGGAATGTGATCTTTTAAAAATGAAACCTTATTCACTGTCTTTGCTAAAACTTCTTTGATTTGCTCTTGTTAACAGGCACTGTTTGATATAGCAACTACTTAGCCTGAACTATATTTCCCTACTTACTTTGCCTGGAACATCTTTTCTTATTTTTCTTTGACTGATTTCTCTTCATCTTTCAGTCTTAGTTTAAATGTTATCTCCTACGACAGCCTTCTTTGACTCAGACTAGTGAGGTCCCAAAGATTGTACCAAAACATCTTTGTTTTCCTTAGCACTTGACATTAACAGTTAGTTAATTATTTGTAATTATTTAATAGCTATATATATATAACATTTACTGAGCACTCCTATGTACTATGCTTTCTTTACATGGTAATTACTATTCTCATCCTACTGGCTCAAGGTCTCTGCCAATAAGTCGCAGATATTTCATACAGGTAATCTGATTCCAGTACCTGTTCCTTGGAAGTACTGACACGCTGTGTTCCCCACCCCATTTCCATACCCCCCCCCCAATTTACGTAACATTTATCTTCTGTGCAAGGTGAGGACAGGGACTTGTTTGTGTTGTTGACTGCTTCATCACTAGCGCACAGCACGGACCTGATAAGTACCGTTTACTCGGTAAATATTTGTTGACAGGCTTACTTAAAATTTGTAATCTTTTATAAATGTTTATGTTTCAGACCTAGAAAAAAAACCTTTGAGATGTATCTAGCAAGTTTCCCCCCTCATTCTTTATGCATGAGTAGAATATTGAAAGCATCAAAGAGGAGGTTAATTGGTTGAATGGACGATATTAAGTTCTTTGGGGATTCAAAGAAGGGAGCACTAATCTTTGGCTTGCAGAATGGAGTAAATCCAGAAGGTTCAGAGGATGTGGGAACTCTGGGTTTAAAAAAGGCACAAATTTAATGGTAGAAAGAGAGGAAGAAAGTATGCTAAAATGACGGAAAAGCAAACTCATGGAACCAAAAGACACAACTAAGCAGATGATGGTGCAGCTTATCTTGAAAGGAGGGAGGTGATAGCTGACGTCTGAGTACTCTGTGTGCCAAACACTGTCCCTAGCAGGTGTCCATTTGTTTGATTCTGACAACTCTATGAGACACTATTGGAGCTATTTTTCAGAAGACTGAAGTTTAGATGCTGAGGCTGTTAATGCAGTTGATAATCTTGCTGCTCATTCCAGTGCATGACAAGATAATGTGATTGGAACTATTTGCCTTTAATACTTTTTTAATGTAATATTTATCAAATTACTTAATTTTCCAGATCCTGGTTATTTGAAAAGTGTCTAATTTAAAACGCTAACTTAAAAAGACTCATGGTATCCTGTGGGCATTGATTTTGGACGGATTTGTTATTTTTTCATCCACTTAAAAAAGATTTGTTTCTACTGTATGTTCTGAAACCACTTTGGTCTGTCTCCTGCACCTCGATCTCCTCTAGGGCATCATAAAAACTAGTCAATTCATAGCCAGTGTAATTGACCTCTTTTTTATGGCTAAAAGTCCATCATCGTATCTATTAAACCCTACTCCCTTAGTACCTTGTTTGCATTTTAGGATCAGAAATAACATTTTATATTTGAGTAATGTTTCACCTTCATTTCTATTAGCTATTTAAGACAGGGAAGGCGATATTTCCATTTAATATAGAAATACATTTAACCAGTAGGGTTGCTCATTATCAGGGATCAGTAGAAGAGTCAGAACTCACTGACTGTTGTTTACCACCTTTTAGAGGCCACTAAGCAGTATCAGTAACTAGGTACCCTGTACTGTTAACAGTTTATTAAAGGTAGGTGAATCTCTTCTCTAGCCCCTGAAAACCACTATAAATTATGGAAATGTATATGTATCTGCAATTAAATTAGATACCACAGTCAACAGATGCATCAAAGAAATGCCATGTTATTGAAGACTTGGAAACTAGCCTGGTATTTTAGTATTAGATAAAAATCCAACAGAGATGGAAAAGGAAACATGTCACACAAGGACTCAAATACTTCAATTAATAACATTAAGTTTGTGCTGGGTCCCGGGCCTTGATGAGCATTTAGGATCAAGTGTCTCTCCATGTGGCCTGAAAGCATATATAAATTACATTTAATTTTTGCCACACTGTTTATTCAGAGAAGGCATTTAAATTTTTCCTGCCCACAGCTAGCCAGTCCCTCATTGTTTTAAATAAAGAGCATTGTTTCCAAAGCAGAAAGACTTCCAGGATTTGTCATGTTGATGAAATGGAATGTAGCCAGTTTAGAAATTATGGTCAGTTTTTTCCAGCTTTTCCCTCTTAGAATTCTTATAGTTCTAAGCAAAATTAATTAAGCAGGCATCTTTCCAGAAGGTCATTTTAATTCTCACTCTTGTCTATGGCTGCAATGTCCCCATCCTCAGATGAAGATCTCCAATCTCCTTGACCCCTCTTCTGTTTTCTTTAAAGAATCAAAAGTTTAAGGGTTAGGGGAAGAGAAAACTAACCTTTGGCAAGTAGAGGTTGCTGGGCTTGTTCAAAATGTGGGTGTACTTTGGGTTGCATGGGTACAGACTGTATAAGGAATCCATATGCTCCTTACGGCAAACAACAATTTGAACCAAGACATTGTCTATTGTGGAACTTCGTGAGGCCACAAAGAAAGTCTGCAGCAGGAACAAAAGGGTTTTTCTAGGAAAGTCAGAGTTTAGCAGGGGAGTGCAAAATGATGGATATAGGTGACTTCCAGAAGGTCACTAAGCTCATTTTGGTTTCATTTGTCATTCCAGGGATAAATTAAGTTGTAAGTCAGGGTTGCCTGCACTATATCTGAAGATTACACAGAAAGAGGTGTGTGTTTTAGATTCATTTCCTTGTTTTGTTTCCCTGTCAGTCTTATGCTTATCACTTGTGGAGGATCAATAGGGGACTCTTGTATAGTTGGCAAATTATCAAACGTTTTCCAAATCAAGAAATATGAATGTTTTCTTTTAGAAAGCTAAGCTATGAAAAATGGAATTGACCCATGCTATGACAGTTTATGAGCACTGAATCTATTGTTTTTTAGACAAGTTTTATTGAAGAGTACTGAAAAACTGTTTTTCCTCATAGATGGATGGTGACAGTTCTACGACAGACGCTTCTCAACTAGGAATTTCTGCAGACTATATTGGAGGAAGCCATTATGTCATACAGCCTCACGATGGTAAGGAAGCCACGATCAGAAACAGATCACAAGTAGAAACGAATTAGAAAGCGGGAATTTTATTACTGTGATGTTCTAGGTTACTTTTGTCTTTACAGGAAAATTACCAATCTTGCATCACAGTTCAGTGTCCTCACTGAAGTGTCTCTAAAGGTCAAGCCATGCCATTTGAATTAGAAATAGCCTTCAAAAGAATGATGAGTTCTAGAAAAGAATTGTGTAAAAGTATGCCTTTAAAAAACTGATAGTTGCTTTAAAATTTTGTTACTGATTTTCTGTTCGAGTATTAAATATGGAAAATTCTTATTCAGTTGATAAAATAGTTGCTAGCTATTCTATGTCCAACACTTACAAAAATATTTATTTTTGTTTTTCATTCAGTATTAAGTTTGAACTATGTCAGATGTTAGAAGAGCAGTATTAGGTTAGCTTATCAGAAATAATTGACTTTCGTGGCATTCTGATTTGTTAGATTAAAAAACATTAAGCTATATTTTTGTAGAAGTTAATTGGAGGAGGGCAATTAGTTAATTCATCCTGAAATACAATCAAACAAGTTAATTTTTATAACATCATTTAAGCCCATAAAAATGTACATTGAATCAGCTTAAATGCCTTTCTTATTTAATATATGAAAGTGGGAACTTTACTTACAAGATAATGCATTTAGTGATAAAAGGATAGTATTGATACTGGGAAACCTTCAGTTATATATAAATCTGTAATTTGAAAATTCACTTTTGTGTAAGAACGTTGTATCACTACTTATAACTTTGTCCAAAACCTATTACTAAAAAACCAAACCAAACAAAAAACTATCACTATGTTAGTAATAACCCAGTTGGGTCAGTAATATTCAAGTACAGTTTTTCCTTTCTATATAAACTTGGCTTTGGATAAACGTATAACCTCTTACTCTGTAAGGTGCAGGGAGCCACAGGTCAAAGTCTATAAGGTTTATAGTTGGGTAATGCAACATGTATTTATGTGCACCTTCCCTGGAAAGTGCTGTACCAAGTCCCAGGAAGGACACCCAGCCAGTCCCTGTCCTCAAGCAGCAACAATCCAAGAGAGGGAATGAGGAATTAAAAGAATTATAAAACATGTAAGAAGTGATGCAGACAGGCACTTGTGATATTTTGTGAAAAGAAAGATGATTTCTGAACGTGCCGTGGAGATGTTTTTGAGCTTTTGGAGAATGTGTAGGTAGGATTTCAGTAGGCAGAGTTGAGTGACAAAAATGGGTTTGAAATTAATGGGTAGGTTTAGTTCTGGCCCTGAAAGAATTGCGAGAACTACTGTCCTGACCCGTGAAAAGAATTAGGAAACCATTCTGGATCATTTTAGATAATCTTGTCTATCTTGAAGTAAAAATTATGAGAAGCTTTAAACTTATTTTTTTTCTTTAGATACTGAGGATAGCATGAATGATCATGAAGACACAAATGGTTCAAAAGAAAGTTTCAGAGAACAAGATATATATCTTCCAATTGCAAATGTCGCAAGGATAATGAAAAATGCCATACCTCAAACGGGAAAGGTAATGCAGAGGAGAAGTTTAACTAGGTTTTTTGGAGGGGGCATCCATACTTCATGAATATAGTTAGCTTATGATTTCAGTCGTTTAGACTTTCAGCAAATCAAATATTTCTTTCAATTCTATACACTTGGTTACTGAACAGTGTTCCATTTTCAGTTCTGTCATGTCCCAAATGCTCCCCTCTCCCCCTATTGGAAGCAGATAAAATAGAATAAGAGTCTTTAAAAACAGATGCATCGTCTGAGCTATCAGATTTGGGCTTACGACGTCGTAACTGGCAGCAAAATTTGGTCATATTGGACTGATAGGGGGTTTGTAAGAATTTTTAAAAATCCTTATAAATTTGAAAGAGCTATTTTTATATAATTATAAATACTAACATTTAAATTCAACTGGCATGATTTTTTAAGTAGTTTTCTCTTGTTAGAACTTAAAAACTCATTGTCTCTACTCATCACCTAAATTCACACTCTATATTATTTCATATTACATTATAAACTTCTGTCATTTTATTGTAGCTTATAAAGTACTTCTGAAATGAATAAAGCTTATAAATATATTATTAAAAGACATCACTGAGCCTAGAAGTTCCAATTTGAGAGGTTCTCTTTATGTTTTAAGCAGGGAGGGAGCACACCTGGTTGTCATAGCTTAAATAGGCTTGGCCTACGCAGTGTGATGCCACAGCCAATAGCTACATGTGGTTACTGAGCACGTGGATGTGGCTAGCGAATTGAGATGTGCTTGTAAATCTAAAACATACCAGATTTTAAAGACTTAGTGTGAAAATAAGAATTAAAACATCTCAATTTTTAAACCCATCCTGTGTTTAAATAATATTTTAGATTGGGTTAAATAAAATACATAACTGTTTCTTTGTTTTTCTTTTTTTAACATGACTACTAGAAAATCTAAAGTTATATATACAGTGCACATTATATTATCTTGCTTGACTGCATTTATGCAACTCTTATTTACTTTTCTCCAAGATAAATACAGGCATGGAGGTAAAAGACAGTATGTTTCAGCAAGGATTTTGAGGGTCATTCCTTTTAGAAGTGGCTTTGGAATGGCATAATTTAATCCATTAGAGTTCCACTTTCAAAGCCATGCCCTTAAGAGAAGAAGTGTTTTTATAAGGTGGCAGATGTGTTTCTTTCGGTAGGCTTTTTAATAAACTCAAAACCTGTACCTGACACTTTGTATCTTCAATATTAAATATGTCACCAGATGTCATTATTTCATTCCCTTCTAAGCTGTACGTGAATTCAGTGGGTATTTTTGTTTGCTTGTTTTGTTTTTTTAAATTCTGGTGTCCTTATTCATGGAAGTGCTAGAGCAGAGAAGTGGTACCTAAGTTTGTAGCCTACAATATACAACGCACGTGACTGGATTAATTTTCTTGGGGCAGCTGGTGTGAAGAGTTTTCATTATGGCTGGTAAGGACATCCAGTGGTGGCTTTTATACCTAAATTATGTTTTCTATGAGTATTTGTCAAGCTTCTCTCACTTATATTTGAGTTTTTATTTCACTCTGAGGGTTGGCATTTTGATAGAAGGAATTGTGTCGTTATTAGCATATATTTCAAAGATTAAAGGTTAATACTCAGAAACTGAAGTTTACGTTCCCCTGAATAGCCTTCTATTTTTGCAGGTTGTTGGGAAAGTGATGGTTATATTGCCTGCAAACTCACCTATGATTTTTCTTTTCAGATTGCAAAAGATGCCAAAGAATGTGTTCAAGAATGTGTAAGTGAGTTCATCAGCTTTATAACGTCTGAAGCAAGTGAAAGATGCCATCAAGAAAAACGGAAGACAATCAATGGAGAAGATATTCTCTTTGCCATGTCTACCTTAGGCTTTGACAGTTATGTAGAACCTCTAAAATTGTACCTTCAGAAATTCAGAGAGGTATGTAAAATGTCTTCCATTATGCTTTTAAGAAAATAAGATACACTATTCACTAACTTTTTAAATGTATTGTTTAAAAATTGTATAGCGATTACATTTCTTAGACGTGTATAATGGCTTACCTTACTATACTTAAATAGTTAAGTCCTTTTCCTTTGTTTATTGCTAATGATAGTGTAGTTATATAATGATTAAGAATGTGGACTCTGGAGGATGAATGCCAACTTCACCACATGAACTCTGTGACCCTGGCCTGATTACTGAAGCATGTTAGGCCTTGGTTTCCTGCTCTATAAAGTCAGGCTGATAATAATACCTGCCTCACAGAATCATTGAGAGGACTAAGTAAAATAATTTATTTAGTGCACTTAGGTTGGCATATAATGAATGCTCAGTAATGTTAGCTGCTGTTATTAATTTTAAAGAGGTAGCATCTCAGAACTTGGGGACTTTTAGATAAGAAAAAGAAGGCATTGTAACTACATCTTTTTCTTATTGATTAAATGCTGCATTTCCTTTGGTTTATCTTTGCTCATGCATTTTGTGAAAATGAGTTGATCAGCATATTTATTTCCATGCTTCGCCTTGGATGTCAGATTCACATTGTTTCAAAATATTTTCTTAGTATCTTCAGTGTTATAATACCATTAAGTTAGTGATATCTGTATGGAATGATTAATTAAAAGTAGGAAAAGAATATGTAAACTCTTCACAGTACTTCTCCAGATCTTCAGCATCATAGAACCCTAGAGTGGATGGAAACTTAGGGAGTCTTTGGTCCAAACTATAATTTACTTAGAAAATTTAGGCCCCAAACTTAGTTATAAGTACTGCCCAGATGGCCAAGAGCTGTTATATATAATTAAATAATAACTTGGACCATTTTTAGTAGACTTATAAGCTGAGTATTTATAGTATTTTACAGACTATTTCATCTATAAGTAGGGCTTTATTTTCCTTTTGAATAGTATAGAATTAGAATAATTTCTTTATTTTTAACCATAAATATTTTAGGTTTTTCTAGGTCATTATTAACAGTGTCCTGTGATGAGTACTACTTATATAAAAAAGTTAGCATTTTGAAAGGCTTCTTCATATGTAATTAACCAGAAGTGTTAATAAATACTCTGTGTAGTGTTTAAAAATAGAAGCGCCTAATTTTAGGAAGTAAGGAAACAGTCTACTTTAGAAAAATGTCTTTTGAATAGCAGTGATTACTTTTGGTTTTCCTTCCCCAGGCGATGAAAGGAGAGAAAGGAATTGGTGGAGCGGTCACAGCTACAGATGGATTAAGCGAAGAGCTAACAGAGGAGGCATTTAGTAAGCGACATTATGATACGTTTATGCAACTAAATTTGTTCTTAGAGTCCTGTACATTGTTAGTGATTTAGTAGTACAGATATTAATATCTGTAGTTGTACTTTAGGAATATCAGCACTGAGCACTTTGACACAGCACTATCTTGAAGAGTTCTTACTATTTCATGCCTTATATTTGAAGTCAGTGAGGGATAAGTGTAAAATTTTAATTCTGCAGACATAATCTTTCACCAATAGTTTGGACTGATTTCCAGAGCTCCTAGTTTTGAGTTTAAGATTCATGATAGGAATGTTGAAAATTGTAGTTTGCAGTATAAAATCTTGTGATTTAAATAGCTTCGAACTGGTTTCTTTTTTAAAAATCGAGTGTCATGTTGTTATATTGGTGAAATAAAAGTCTATGGTGGTTATAGTTCTCATATAAAATTTACATGGGGCATTTTCTGTTTCTCACATGAGAAGTATATGCTGCTTAGTTGTGTGAGTCTCGCTCCCAGCCAGGCGTCCTAAAGTAGGTCTCTCCATGAATCGGAATTTCTCTCCAGTCTTTCTGCAGATTTGTGCACGTGGGCAATTAAGATTCAGAAAATGGAACATGCTATAGAAGAAATGTGCTTTTTAAGAAGCTTTTAAAATGGAAAATTTGGAAGGTTCATGATTTTGCCCAAGATTACGTTGATAAGCAGCAGAATTGTAATGAGACATTAATGGCACAACTTTAAGGTTCAGGCCAAGAAAGTAGATGCAATTCTTTCTCACTTTAACTTTTTTCTGCCGTCTAGCTAACCAGTTACCGGCCGGCTTGATAACTGCAGACGGTCAGCAACAAAATGTCATGGTTTACACAACATCATATCAACAGGTAGAGTACCTTCTTCGTATTTTAAATTATTTTTAAAAATAATTATATTCATCGCTTTTTATCACAGGTGGTTAATTTAACAATTATTAAAATATAAATACATGTTCATATTTGCATAGATTTCTAGAAAGATATACAAGAAATTAATAAAGTAGTCTCCTTGGGTAGGGAATGGAAATTCGGGTGGCAAGTAGACTTATTTTTCATTGTCTATCGTTTTTATTCTTTGAGTGTTTATAATACATGTTATTTTTAAACTAATTTTTCTTTAATTCTTGTCAATTTGAATTTCCTAATCAGATTTCTGGTGTTCAACAAATTCAGTTTTCGTGATCTGAAGAAATGATGGAATGGGCACTGTAGAGAAGCAAGAGCGTCTGTATGATCCCGAAGCAGAGACATGGGAAGGAAACGAGTGGTGAAAGGGTGTCTCTTTGTATATTAAATCGCTGTAATGTAGCTTCCTGATGCTTGACTAATTGAGGTGTTAATTCTGACTTGAGAATCTTTTTCATGAATGATTTTAAAGAAAAATTTGGATTTTAAAGGTATTAAAATATTTTTGTTTTGTACAAGAGTTTGTTGCTCTGTATGACTCCTGTATGCATTGTATATTGCAATTTATTACTGTCAGAGATTTGTAGACAGTTTCTTATTTTCATATTGAATCATGTTACTTTTGTAATTCAAGTAAGCAGCTGGGTTAATTCATGATGTTGCCCTTTTAATAAAATATAAGGGTAGAGTTCATTTTGAATGCAAGTTGCCTTTATTATAAATTTGAGTTTGTCTTGGTTATATATCTTGCATGATAACCTAGCTAGGTTTTTAGTATTTGCCATATTTATTAAACTTAATTTTTTTGTAAAACATTCATAGCTTAAGCAGCACCATTTTTTAAAAAATGTAATTGAAAAATTAAGTGTGAATGCAGAAGCAGATATTGTCTGCCCTCTCAAACTCGGTGCCCGTTAACAGTGTTTACACTGTTCTTTGTGCCTGTCAAGATAGTTTTAGTTTATTGGAGCTTTTGTTAAGAGCAGATTTGTTTATTATTGAGTGTTGACATTCATTTAGGTTTAATATAGTCCCAGTGCTCATGAAATGGTGCCCCTTTCATTTTGTATATGATTTTTCCAAAGCCTATCTTCAATACTATAGTATCCTCTTCCAGAAGAGGAGTTTTATCGTCTGATGGTAAATGTCATTTTACCTTTTTAATTGAAATGTCAAGTTTCCTAATCTACTATGGGAACCAGCAAACGTCAGACATCATTGTGTGTATACCGACCTGTTTCTGCATGGGCGAGCGAATGCAATGGAGAGCAGAGTGAGTGCTGTGAACGGTGTGAAACAGAAGCCGCCAACTTCTAGTGTGCTGTCTCGATCTTTGCAATAAACTAAACTTAGATAATGTAACTTTGTATAATTCAGTAGTATGTGCTTGGGTTGTTCCTTTTGTAAAGTGAGGATTTATATTTTTTCATCCATTCTTTAAGGTGATAATTGACCTGAGTGGTTTTTGTTTTTGTTTTTTTTTATTATCAGTAATTGCTGTTATATAGTTTGCTTCAAAGGGAGGAAGTTTGAATGAAGGTCATCTTGGAAGGACACTCATATTTATAAGGTAGAAGCAATTTCCCAGATGTAGGCTGAACAGAAACATTTATTTTACCAGAAGGAGCCCTTGGGGGCATATCTGGGCTAATCTGAGGCTAATAACTCCTTCACTACCCCTCCCATTTAAAAAATAATGTTAATTACAGAGACTTCAAATAGGCAAACAAAAGGGGAAGGGTGGTTAAGCAAAATCAACATCATCCTACTATGTGGAAATGACCAATGTTAATATTTTGGTAAATATCATTTGTCCTTTTACTTTGCCAAATATGTATATTTTTATAAAAATAGGCTCATACTAGCATTTGCATACAGTTTTGTAACCTGCTTTTTTCACTTAATATATTGTGAACATCGTTCCCAGGTCATTACATAGTTGTTCTTTTTTATTCCTCTATTACTCTGTTGTATGGCTAAACCATAATTTATTTAATCCTCTGTAGGACATTTTTGCCTATATACATCCTTTTACAGTTATAAACAACATTTCACTGAATCTGTGTACATCTATGACTGTTTCTTAAGATAATTTCTTAGTAGGATTGCTGGGTTAACAGCAATTCTACACAAAATTTTAAGGTGTTTGATACTTACATATAAGTGTATCTTTGAAATATCTTTCATTTGATCCAGGCAGTGTATCACTATATAACTGATAAAAAGCACTTGGTCTTTGGTTATCAGATTCTTTCTCTAAAATTAAAGATGGGGTTATGTTTAAGAATCAAGATAAAAACGAAATGACTTTAAAATTCATGTCACTATATGCCAAAACAAATTTCTAAGTTTAATAATTTGCTGGTAGTATTGACTGAAGCTTTAAAGTAGGTAAAATCAGGTCAGCTTTGGCTTATATGGCCTTCATACTCTGAAAGAATATCAGCATTCTTCATGTGTCAGGTACATAATCTTTTATGCACATAAGAGGTAGGTTGGCTTCTTACTTGGCTTATGTTGCCTTGAATTGAAAACGTCATGTTTTCTTCCCCTCTGGAACTTCTTAAGTATATAAGTTCCTATATTACTATAAAAGTATTTTTTTATAACTTTGTACATATTGCCTTTATGAGTAAGAGAGAAATGAGCTTCAGTGACTAAATAGAAGGGACTTCAGTAGCTTCTGCCTCCTCACTACCTCATGATGCTTTACTCCAGATGAAAAATTTTTTGATGCTACCTTCCTAATGTCATATACTCGGATATGATGATGTTCTAATCGTTTTGTACTTCTTTTCCTCCTGTGGTGTAATATCTATTCGGTATTCTCCTTTCCTTAAAAACATTGCCTGTTTCCTGGATTGCCTTAGCGGGTAAAAGAATACCAGTTATCTTTAGTACTGCTAATTGAACACAGTTCCAAGGATCTAAGTAGAAGGATTTCTACAGCAGGAGCAATTTTGCATGAAAATGGAAAACAGTTTCTCCCATTTGCCAAGAATAAAATCTTGCAGTGCAAGTTTAAAAAAAGTTTTCCTTTTCAGTTATCAACAGCCCAAAATGAGACAATATTTGTTGCTTTATGTGATAAAATATACTTTTGAGTCACTCAAGTGATACAGGGTATGATGTAAACCAAAAGCTAAGCTATTTTAAATGTGTATTTTTTGGTCTCCCTGAATTAGATAATCTATATATTTATGGAATACTTTATATATATTAACCTTACACTTATATTAAGTCATAATATAGTGTGCTCATGAGTAAAAATTACTTTTTCAAGGAGCTATACTATACTGTCTGAAAAATAACTCAGTTTTGATTTCTGGTGACTTTTAGAACTGGAAATGTTACTTTGCTTACTTGACCAAATTTAGCTTTTCCTTGCTCATTATGCTCCAACCACCCTGATCTCTTGACTCCTTGTGCCAAGTTGCCTTCTTCCTCCCCCTTGCTATGTCCTTAAACACATATACTTCCCTCTGTCTAGAACATTCTTTTCCTCTGTCTGGCTAAGTCCCACATATCCTTCAGATCTCAGCTTAAACCTCAGAAAAGCCTTTATGACTTTTGTAAAAACTTTATACCAATCACCTAATACAAAAAATAACACCACCCAACACTAAGTAGGTTTACAACAGCCTATATGCTGCAGCCCCTTAGATATTTCTTTCAAAACTGTGCTTCATTTTATACTTGATTTTAAGGATTTTAAAACCATTAGAGTCCCTTAAACACTGGGTAGTTTGTTGAAAACAAGTTGCTGGGCAAAGTCAGCCATAACAAAACTGGGCCTTTCAGCCAGGACAGGTATTCCAGAAGGCTTATCCATGCATCTATAACCCCCAGTGCTAGGTTTACAAGAAACGAATTCCAAATCCAAATCCTTTCTTCAGAACAACACAATCATGAGTCAAAGAACACAAAGGAGTACTATGAGGGCTAACAGCTATTTGAGGAGATGGCAGAGGCACTCCTCTGGAGCAAGAGTACAACTTTTAAAACCTGATTTCTTTCTGTACATTTCCAGCCTTGAAAGTAGCAGTCCCATAAACTGCTACTTTGCAGGACAGTGCAAAGGACAGAAATGGGCGTCCTATGATTCTGTACAGACTACAAACTTCCATGTTTCCTACTCACATCAAGGGCAAAGTAAAGCAAATTTTAATTTAGACTTCATTCCAAGAGTAAAGCAGTCTAGATACCCTCAGTAACTTCCAGTTTACAAAACCAAATGTGGAATAAAATATAAGCAACAATGTAATATTAAATAATATATCTTTTTAAATGTGTCACTGAGTTGACATGCTAAGTTATCTGCAAAACTCCAAAAATAAGTGAAAATGGGGAACCCGTGATTGGGTAAGCCAGCACCAAAGCCTGCTTTTACCCTGAGAGTCAGGTGAACTCCGACACCATGCCTGAGACTCACTGGAGTCTAGAAGCCACCACAGCTACCTGGGCAGCAAGGAACATGGCCTTGCTCAACGTGGGTGTTAGGTGGGGGGAGAGAAATCATCAGCACACCTGATTCATATCACAGAACCCTCAAGCTGATCATTTCAAGGGGTTTCAGATTTGTAGCCCCTGGGTGTCTGGCAGAGCAGATTCTCTCAAGGATCTCGATTTCAGTCCATAATGAATTCCTCTTTTCCAAGGAAAGTAACTTTATAATATTCCGAAACTCAAGGAAAACCAACAGCTTACATACAACAGTGGAATTGCCCACAAAGGCTTTTTATTGGTATCAGCATAGGAAAAATTAATGATATGTAAAGGAAGAGAAGCATGGAAAATATGAGTAATGAGCAAAAGATGCAAAACAAACAAGGATTTTTAAGTCAAATAGAACGTGTAAGAAAAGTATAATTGAAAATGAAAACTGAACAAATAGAGGAGGGAAAAAAAGAAAATGAAAAGTGAAAGAAGGCAAGAGGGAGGAATGGACAGGAAAACAATTCATGAGGCTTAGAAATAAATCCAATTTATATTTGTAATCACAAATATAAACGTACTAAATTCTTCAGTTAAAAAGATATTTTCTCTGGCCTCATGTTTTAAGTGTGTCTCCTCCAACTCAATACGAAGCCAAAGAAAGATCTAAGATTTTCAGATAAAGACTGACCAAACTATTGCCATGGTAAGTGATAACAAATCAAAGGCAACAGCGTTCATAGAGATTCAGAGTCAATACATAATTATAAAAGGTTCGATTCACCAGGGACCATAGAAAATTCTAAATTAAAATACATCTAATAATAAACCCCCCTCCTTTAAAAAGGGGTAAACACTGATGACTTTAAGGGAAATTGAGAAATCTATCATAATGAGATCTTGATACTCTTCAGGAAATAAATCAAGTATAAGGTAAGTCAGCTAAAGAGATCTGCACAGCGTAACTAACAAATCTGATCTAATGGACACAGCTCCATAATGGGGGAATACACACTCTTCGAGAATATGTGGGACATTATGAGAACTGATCACATATCCTCACATTTCAGAAAACAGTAGTAGCCTATAATCTCTGGCAAAATGATAATAAAGATTAAGACAACTATAACACCATGGCATCTGGAAATAAAATAACCAATGGTTAAACATTCAAATCTCTGGAAGAATTAAGAAAAAACACAAACTAATAGGAATGAAAAGGGGTCAGAACTACAAATGCTGTGGAAACTAAAAAAACAATATGGACAACTTCATATAAAGAAAAATTAAGATGAAATGGAGAAGTCCCTAAAAATTTAATCAAAGCTGACAAGAATAACATAAAATCCTAATGATCCTATAACCCTTAAATGGAATCAACAGTTAAAATTCTCCTCTTAATGACCAAGTGGCTTTAAAGACAAGGTCCAAATTCAAATTCTTCCAGACGATTGAAAAACCCGTTTCACGAGGCTAGTGTGACCTTGATACCACAACCAGACAATGACAGGACATGCAAGGGGATTACGGCAAAAATCCTCAATAAAATATTGGCATATTAAGTCCAGCAATGTGTACACACACACACACACACACACACACACACACACACACACACCCATGACCAAGTTGGGTTTATCCTAGAAGGTTAGTTCAATATTAAAAAGTCAACCACTATAATTTGATACATTAACATTAAAAGATAAAACAATTCCACCACTTAAACAGATGGGAAAAAGCAATGAAATTCAATATTCAATCATAATAAAACTATTAGCAAACTAGAAATAGAAAAGAATCTCCCTAACCTGATAAGGGCCTTTTATGGGGGGCATGGGCAGGGGGAATGCTCAGCGGAAATGTTGAAAGCATTCCCTTTAAATTGGGGCTAAGACAAGGATATTCATTATCAGTTCTTTTCAACACTACTACAGGTCCTAGACAGTATAGAAATATAAGAAGAAAATTTTTAAAAAGGTGTAAGCATTAGAGAGGAAGAAAACTACTATTTGTACATATGAGTATACAAAAATTCAAAAGCATATCTAGATACATTATTAGAGCTAATAAAAATTTAGCATGGTTGCTGGATCCAAAATTCAACACATAGCAACAATATATCTATAATCAGAAACAACCAGTTAGAATAGAAAGTGTAATTTTAAAAAACTTACCACAGTATTAAGAAATATAAAACTCATAGGAAGAAAACTAATATAAGACGTGAAGGCCTTTATGGAGGAAAATTATTAAAGTTTATTGAGATATTAAAAGAAGACCAAATAAATGGAGAGATATACAATGTTTTTGGCCAGGAAGACTCATTATTGAAAAGATATCGATTTTCTCCAAGTTGATCAATGGATTCAACACAATTACAAAAGGTAATACACAAACTAGAAGGTATATGCAACATGTTTAAACGACAAAGGATTGGTATCCAGAATATATAAAGAAATACGAATCAATGAAAAAAAGACACACGCCCAATAGAAAAATGGACAAAAGACATGAATAGTTATTTCACAGAAGAGGAACACTTTTATATATGGAAAAAAACCCACTCAATTTCATTAGTAATCAGAGAAATGCAAATTAAATCCACAGTAAGACACCATATGATAGCCATCCATTTGGCAAATACTAGACAGTCAAGACCAAGTGGATTGCTAGGATGTGGAGCACTGACACTCAACCATTGCCAGTGGGAGTGTAAACTAGTACAAACGCTTTAGGAAACAGTACGGCATGACCAAGTAAAACCTGCTACTAAAAGGAGAGGCTCTCAAATTTTTGGTCTTTGAACCTCTTTACATCCTTAAAAATTGCTGAGAATCTCAAATGGCTGTTGTTCATGCAGGTTATATTTACCATCATTTGCCACATTAGAAATTAAAACAGACGTTTTCAAAACACAAAAATATACAAGTTATAAACATGATTAGCTGTCAGAATGATGTCATCATATACTAGGGAACTAAACTCATGAAAAATGAGAGTGAAAAGGACAAATAATGTCTTAGTATCGTTACGAAAAGTCTTGTCCTCACAGACCCCTTGAAAAGGCCTCAGGGACCCGCAGAGGTCCCTGGACCATACTTTGAAAACCACTGCCCTAGAGCAACTCTTGCACATGTGCACCAGGAGACATGTACAAAAATTCACTCATTCCTCAACACATCTGCCTTGTGCAGCCTTTTCCAGACACTATGAATGTCTAAACAGACAACATCAGACAAGACAGACAAAATCCCTGCCTGCATGGAGCTTACATTGTAATTGGCAGAATGTTCATAGCAGCATTGTTCACAATAGC
Organism: Eonycteris spelaea; assembly: GCA_003508835.1. Lineage (NCBI taxonomy): Eukaryota > Metazoa > Chordata > Mammalia > Chiroptera > Pteropodidae > Eonycteris > Eonycteris spelaea. The sequence continues at coordinate 6,999,464 of PUFA01000023.1, forward strand.
CAAAAAGTGAAAATGATCCAAATCTCTGTGAGCAGAATGGATAAACTCTGGTATAGTCATGTGATGGAATACTATACAGCAGTGAAAACAAATGAAATACAGTTACATGCATAAACATGAATAGGAATCACAGAAACAACTGTCAGAAAAAAGTAACTAAGGAATACATATAGCATACCACTTACATAACAGTTTGAAAACAGGTAAGTCTAAACAACACATAGGGATACATATATAGATGGTAGAACCATAAATAAAAACATGGAAATTATTAACCAAAAATCCAAAATAATGTTTTACCTTGTGTGTGGAGGAAAGACAAATGGGGGATTCTAGGCATCCGAGAATGTTCTAGTTCTTAAGCTGATAGTTGAGTTTATGTGTTCATCTTATTTATTTCAAAACAAATATTTTAAAAGATATAAGGCTAATGCAATACAAAATATCATTGACAAAGAGAGGAACATCCCCTAATATTTCAGCCACTGCTGTGCACTGCAAATCACCTAATTATTGAAACTGGTGGGGAAAAGGAATGAGTGTGGGCTGTTCTTCACGGAGGTGAACTAGGTTCCCATAGGGTCAGTATCCAATGAGATTTTATTGTGAGCAGTACTTTAGTACTGCTCTGCCCGGTAGGCTAGGAGTCACTGGCATGATTCTGGTTATTGGTTACTTTGTTCATTGGGTATAATTATTTGTATAAAGCTGATGGATGCTGCAGATTCCCCCTCCCCCTCCAAAAAAAAAATCTGATAAAGACTTCACCTCCTTACTAAATTCTGTTGACTTTCAAAAGTACAAATTCCCTTTGGCGCATTCTTCTAATAATACGTTTGTGTTAAGTAATCCAAAAATACATAAAATGCACAGTGGCTGTTGACTGTTTTCCACATTGATCAATAACAGGTGCCAGGCTGGTCACGCAAATGTCATAACAATTTTGCAATCATGTCTTTGCCAAGGCCATCACTGGCAATACTATTTTGCAGATTAAATAAAACAGTTAAGGTACAATTTCTCCTGCTTTGGGGTGTTAGCTATACATTTTGGTATACAGTTTAAAAATTTGAAAAAAAAATAATAGATCTTGAAACATTTGTTCTATCTCCTGTACCCAAACAGGGCAGGCTAAAATTATTATCTTGAGTTAGGGAGGCGGTACAAGAGGTAGACTAGGCCCAGCAATAAATGGCTGGCAACCTATTCCCAGGAAATAGGGAAGTAGAAAGTAGATTCTCTAGATCCAATCTCCCCAATTTTGTCTAATACAAGGGTGTCAACTCATCGGAAAGTTCTAGACATTGCAGGAGGTATTTCAAAAACCTCAGGTAGCCAAGACCCCAAATCTTACCCATATGAAAGCTACAACGGACAATGCCACCAGGGGGCGCTATACTGCATGCAGCAGGCAGGATGATTGGCGGGGCCCTCGGCACTGCCCCGCTCTCTTACAGGCTATGCTGCCGTAAATGGCACACGCACACCTTTGTTATATCAAATGGTAATTCTCATACCTGTAGGTTTTCCCTCTCTCTCTAATAAGAAACAAATGAGGGCACCTTTTTCAAATTCTTAGGAAACTTCCACTCTATCTCCCCAGACAGAAGGAATAGATAACCCTCTTAGTCAAAGCTGGACATCTGTTGGACCATGATTTACTAGTGAAAAGAGTTCTTCTATGTTCAAAAACAAACGCCAGCTGCTACCTTTTATTTTTAACTTGTATGTGTTCAGACACAAAGGGTTCTCTTTATACTTTCCTCATTCTCGTGCTGAGAAATGATGTATCCTTCAGCTGCTTGCCTCTGGGTGGTAAGGAGACCAGGAAAGGGGAGTGGGTAGGACAGGGGACCATTTACTTCTCTGTTACAGCCTTCATATCTGCTTTACCACCAATTCATCCTTGTTGCACTTTTATCTTGAGGGGTTATATGTAAACACCCTGACTTCTCTGAGTACTCTGCAAAGACTTTTGGTGGAACTAGGTAATCGAATCAGGAAATAGAATCCTTCTGTTGCTCCACACCTATTACCTCCTAGCCTTGCCCTATCCAAGGCCAGAGGCTTCATAACCCTGTATTCCCAAGACTTTTGAACTTGAGGTGCTGGCAGGTGTAGGAGTCAGATTATGAATTTGATGAACTTCAGTACCAGGCCCTTGCTCAATTCAAGTTATCCGAGATATCCAATACACACATCAAAAGAAACTTAGACTCAGCTTCAGATGGTCTTGCTGAGATTAATAGTTCCATGAGCGGAATTTTCCTGATTTTAGCTCCACAGAGGACAGGGAAGAAGCAAATGGATACTCATTACTAATAAGATATAGAAATCTGTTTTGAACAAGGAGGCTGGGATCCTTGGATTATATAACCTTTTCTTTCTTCATTTGGTTTATAGAATTTGTTTCTTCCTAGAATGTTGTAGTTGTTTTTCCAGGCATGATTTTTAAAAAGAGCCTTTTCCTGAGTTACAGGAATATGTAAGTGTAGAGATTCCCTACTATAACTGGAAGTCCTGGAAGGAAGGTGTGCCAATGTCATCTCCTTTTCCAGTAGTGTAAGAATCCTTTGTCCTATGAGCTCAGAGGTGACAACAGTGACCTGACTTGATGTGTAAGTGAATCCAGTGCTGTTCTAATGCTGGTGCCCCTGTGCTTAAGTATGAAATAGGTAGTTTTTTCTAATGTTAGACAAATGCCCGTTTTTTCTATATGGAAATCAGAGAGATTAACTTTTAAAATATTTTTAGCTCATTCTCCTAATCATCCAATGTTAAAAATCATAATGTAGCAATGTACACTGACCAAAGACTCCCTCTTGAGATCTATGCATACCTATATTAAATTCCTTTTAGCCTAGTAAATATGTGACACATCTCTTAATTACCCCAGGACTTCTTTAAGGAACTTAAGTAATAGCAGGATAGTGAAACACACAGCTGGAGTCTGTATTTCCTCCAGAGGCTTAAATCAGCTAAAAACTTTCAGAGCCGCACCCTCCCCACCTCCCTCCCCGATTTTGACCCCAATTTGAGAAGGGGAAGTGAGAGAATGGAGAGATACAAAGGTGACAATTTTCTTTAATAATTTGTTAAAATATTTAAGTACCAGCTAATGAGTGCTATGGAAGAGATATACAGGCCTAGTCTCCGCTTCAAAGACCTACCACCTGGCAGAGGGAGAGGAATAATGCTAACAGATAAGGGCACGAAGCTTTCAGGCTGTTGTGGCAGAAGATTTAACAAAGGACAGTGGGGGCACAAGAGGAAGGGGTCAAATTTACTTGGAAATGAAGTATGTCAGGAAAGGCTCCAACGGGTTGGCAACCTTTGATCTGAATCGTGAAAGAACCAATGGAGACAGGTGAGCGTGGAGAAGGGGGCCGCAGACAGAAGGTCATAAAGAGATGCAGAGTGTGTCATCGTAGAAACTAAAAAACTGTGACAGTGTCAAGAGAGCAGTTCAAAGCTTCCAATGGCAAGACGAAGTATGAAGAAACGGTTCAATGGGTTTGGGGAATGAGAAGTTATCCCTGACCTTTGCTAGAGCCATTTTGATGGAGTAGCAGGACAGAAGCCTGACTGCTCTGAGTTAAAATGGGTGAAAAGCATATGGAGAAAAAAAAATGAGTAAATGTCACTTATATGTGGAATCTAAAAAACACAAAACAAACAGAAACAGATTCAGTTACAGAGAACTGATGGTTGCGGGTGGGGGGGGCGTGGCGGGGGAGGAGGGTGAAAAGGTGAAAGGGAATAAGAGATACAAAATTCCAGTTATAAATTTAAAGCCACAGGGATGGAAGGTACTGCACAGGGGATACAGTCAATAACATCGTAATAAATCTGCACAGTGATAGATGGGTATTAGACTGGTGATCACATCATAAGTTATATAAATGATTCGCTATGTTGTACACCTGAAACTAATATATTATATGCCAACTATACTTTAATAAAATTTTTTTAAAAGAGTAAATAGAAGACAAAAAAGAGGTGAAAACAAGTGTAGACTATTTCTTGGAACCATTTGCCTTTTAACTTTCAAGTATACTAGCTCAGCTACAGTTAGGCTTTACACTTCTACAAGAAAATGACTCCCAAACACAATCTACTAACTTAAAAACAAGTTTAGGCACAATCCATTCTTTATGAAACTCCTATATTATTTTAAGTGAATGATATAAAATCAACATTTTTACAGATTTACTCTGCCATCACTAATTTTTCTTTCATATAGTTCAAAATGAATAACACCTATAATTGATTATAGTAGAAAAGGTTCTTTATTTTACATATCATTGGTACACCAATACATCAAACTGCCTAAAAGCAGTCTCGGAAAACACAACTGTCAGTTATATCTTAAACGGTCAAAGACCAAGTCTGTGTTGCAACCTACTTCATTTATGACCAGATGACTGCCATAATTTTAAATGTTAATAATCTCTTCCATATTCAATGTTACAAATGATTTTATGCTACAAGTGTTGCAATTTTTTAAAATAAAAACATCTTCAGTTATAGTAGACCTTATCTCTAACCAGAACCAATCTTTGCTAGTCTACAAGTCTTTGAAATAATGCATCAGCAATTTTCCCTTCTTACAGATGACTATATTTATGTAATTGGGTTATGGGGCATGGGGGTGCATACATGTAATCAGATTATTTCCATTTTTTAAAAAATGCAGATGAAAATGAGTTTATAATACCCTATCTCTAGTTAAATTGCCAAAAACAGTTTACTAAACTAAAATAAAGCCAATACGATACTTTGGAAAACATAATTCTAAGAGCATGCAACATCAAAATCTTTCTGCTATGTATGTGAACCAAAGGTGCAGAGCCCAGGAAGAGGACTGTGGCACAGATACATCTGAATTGCTTATCCAGCTAAGGGGAGTAAAGGAAGTAATTCAACTCAGTGTAAATCCTCTTAAGATATCTGCAAAATATAGCCCACTGCTACTCATAAGGGATCTTTACTTAGAAATGTGCCAATCTTAAGAGCTAAATGCACATCACTTCTCTTATTATTTACCCCAACCCATTCTAGTCATGAACTCACAATTCACAGATCTCTTATTAACTATTAATGCCAAAGCCACAGAGATTTCTCAATAGCATCTTTTAGTCATCAATCCCTTATCAGAGAGATAAATGTAACTAGTACTTAGTGTACAAATGCCAAGAAATGATAACAGAATCTGGGCTAATTCTCAAAGCAGAGACATTAGTTATTTTAAGAAATCCCTTGATAGAGAAAGACTGCCTTTCTCTCTAGAAAACAAGACATATGTTAGAACCACAGGTTCATATTCACCATCTGGTCTAGAACAGGAGAGGCATTTAAGCAAAAGTAAACTAAACCAAATACTAAGTAGGTATAAATGTGCATGCTCAAACAAATACTCTATTCTTTGCTTAAAGTCAACTTATTCCTTGTCATGGAGAGCAGTGTTTAAGATACAAATGTTAATTAATGCAGAGAATAAGATGTTAAAAACCAGATGTTTTTCTAATAAAATAAATGATCATTAAAATAATTGGGCTTGAAGCATATACTTACTATAACTTTCCATTCTTACTTTTTATAACTAAACACACACGTATACAAAACAAACCCTAGCATTTAATATGTGCAAAATTGCTTACCATTTATTTTAACTTTGGTTAAGTATTACTTTAGCCTATATCAGACATATGGAAGCTATACAAATGATTACAAACATAATAATGAGGTAAGTTAAAATTCTACTAGTGCAAAAAGCAAGCATATGCCAAAAGCAAAGCATATGAGTTAAACAAATGCAGAATGAAGCTCTCACCAAGGGAGGTGCTGGGATAACAAACCAGAGAAGCTCCTTGTAAACATCGTTTGTAAAGTACACATTTAAAGATTAAAGATTCATACAGCCACAAAAAAAAAGGTATTCTAACAACACCATAGTAGTGCATTTATTTTACCTTTAGAGTTTGGAAATCACTCATTACGTGTCTAACAATTTGCATATTAATTAGTGAGACACATTAATTACAAATACTGTAGTATAAAAATCCCAGTTCTTTACAAAAATTATATATTAAAATATTCTATACACTTTAAATTAGTAACTGGAACATACATATATATCAATTCTGAACAATTAAATCTATCTTTGCTGGGAGTATTATACATGAAGTTTGAGGACATAGCTACTCAGTCAACCTAAACCGGCATAAAGTTATAAGGTATAAAAAAGATAGACCTGTGCCCCTGCATTTACTGCAGCTCTTAGTTTGAAATATCTTTTCTGCAATTATTGCTCTGTATATCCATTCCCGATTTAAATAGGCAGTGGAACCATGAAATTCCTACAAGGTTTAAAACAGGTTACATGTAGCAGAGTGTCCATAAAGCCTATCTGCGTCTTTAAGGTTGTAATGGAACCTGAGTATGCTATCTAATGCTTATATTTCAGTTATAAAAAAGTTTATACAATTTCGAGGTAAAAACAATGCAAAAATAAAACATTTAGAGCATTTACAAAAATCTTACAAATGTTTAAAACACTATTTCAAAATGTGTCCTTTTAAGGTGCTTCTTTCTTTCTGCATTAAGGGGGATATATACTTTAATTTTGAATTTTAAATAACGAATGCTTTAATTTCAGCAAAAGCAAAGTTAGGGCCATTAAGACATGTTGAAATGTTCAGGGACGTACTTCACTTCTGACGAAAATACAGAATCTAAGTGCTGAAAAGGACCTTAAAGGTAAATTATTTTAACTCCCTCATCTATTAATGAGGAAACTGAGGGCCAAATAAGTTAAGTGCTTTGGCCAAAAATATATTCCAATATATCACTCTGGTATGAATCAAGAAAACCCATTATTCTTTTTGTATTTTGCCATGATTCTTGGAAAATAATGAAAATTCAAAAGCAGAGTTTCTGAACTTGCTTCTTTCTTTTTTAATTTCCTAAGCTCTGTGCTAACCGTAAACAAAGAAATCAAATGCCTGCTAAAACTAGGATCACAAATATTATCTAGTGGAAGGAAGTAGTTAGAGGACCACTACTCACACAGAATAAAGGTAAAGGGAGTGAGTACTCAAAGCCAGGGCCTTTGCAATGTGGAGAACACTTACTATATAAGACAGCACAGTGTACAGCAGCCAGTTACTAGAATCATCTCAATAACTCTAGGATGACTGAATTACATGGCCTTTATAAAAGATACTGGAGTAATAAAGCCTTCTACATTTTATCTTAATTTTCCGATTTTCCTTAATAGAAGAGCTATAAGGAAGAATCCATATACTAATTTTCAGAGAGTCTTTTCTTCTTTTCTATTTTTATTTGGATCTAGAATTGAGCAAATACATTTTAAGAACTTACAAATTCAAATTCATGACTGCTAGAAATACAAACAATACTCTTTTAAATGATAAATCTTCATAACCAGTTACTAATAAATAATCATAATCACAATAGCTTCAGTAAATAAAAAAAGATCAATTTAAAGGTGCTTTTTTATTGTTACCTTGAAGCCATCGAACTTGTGTAGCTGGTCCGTATCCCTTTTCATTCTTTGCTGATATTCTGAACACAATGGCAGGTCTGGATGTATAATCAATATGTGCATTTGCAAGTTGCCCCGCAGTTACTATACATGATGTCTTAAGACCACAATAAATCCTCATAAATACAAGTTGACTTGGATTATCTTGTATTTGTGCTGTGCGAATCGCCAAGTAGGCTGAGTATTCCAAAATATTTCCAGAAGGTGAAGTTGGAGGTTCCCAGGAAAGATGAATACCCTCGACATTCTTGAACAAGAGGGGAGGAAACAAAACAACAGGTGAAGATTCTGAAGTTTTCTCTAATATCACTTATGTTGAGTTTATATCTTTAGAACGAACACAAGATGCTGCTTTTTGCTATGGTAACTGCATTAGGCATTAGAACTTTTATCGCTGAGTTTTAAAAACCTACCTTAATTGGATCTGCAATGTTTAATTCATTCCCACTTTTCAAAAACATTAAGTAGGCTTAAATGTCTGCCTGTACTATCTCAAGAAGGGGATTTTTCTTACTTGAAATGATACCTTTTCTTCTCTAAGGAGAGGCAGGATCTTCAGATAAAATATAATCCAAATTCATGTACTCTATTAGAATTCTCCAGCACAAACTTTTTGGGTCCATAAAAAAAACAAAATTAGTATTAAGAAGCCAGATTTCCCTTTCTGTAAGTTGGGCCCTATAATTCTGCTTGAAATTTAAGCCTTAAAAATATTGTGATTAGCAAAAACATTTTTTAAACTTTTAATCTACCCCTTTTAGATACCTCTCATTTCATCAGACACTAACAAGTATCTCTAAACTGACAGTTTTACTTCATGTACAAAGTTTCAATAATTTAAATCACCAAATCTCGACCTGACTTGACAGCTTACCTTGGAAATTCTGACTGCAGAAGGAGCTCCAGGAAAACCAGGAATACAAGTTTTAAATTCACTGATTTTGCTGAAAGGGCCTATTCCACAACCATTGATAGCAGCAACCCTGAATCTGTATCCTGTGCCTGGAACAAGGTCTTGTTTCTTAAGTAAACTGTAGTCAGGTGCATCTGCATTTCCTATCTAAAATGCAACAGATGCAAAAGTGAAGAAAAGGTGCAATTAATCATTTTTTAATTAAACACAATTTTTAAAGAATGAATTATGTTTTAAGGTTCTAGTTTACATTTATTTATTTCCCTCTTTTCATACATGGAATGAGCCCTCCAATACAAAGCAACAAAGCCCATAAATTGGTGATTCTTATTCAGGGGGAAAGTGCCCTTTCTAGTTGAGAATCACTAATTATAAAAAGAAATATAAGGGTATTCTGTACAGGAAGTGAATGAAGATAGAAAAATATTAACAACCACTAAACTATAAACAGAATAACAACTATTGCACCTCCTTGCCTAATAGATGTTAAATAATTAGATTCCATACACTGGGTAGGAATATTGTAATACAACTTTCAGTCTTTACATATTCTAACTTTCACTACACCTCTGTGAAACATTTGGCACCAGAGTACCACCCCATTTTTAAGAGTGCTATGGCATCTCCATTTCATGGATGAGGAAATCAATTTGTCCAAGATCACATTGTTGAGTGCTGGAACTAATGATTCAAGCCAAGTTTACTGGTTCTAAACTTTATGCTCCTTTTATCTTTTGGGAAAAACAGGTTAACTACTAGAACCTTAGATATGGATATTTCTTTATTTGAAATCAAACTGCAGCCAGAAATTTCACTAGGCATAATACTAACAAATTATTAACCAGGGTTTCTATTTTTTTCAAGAATTAGAAGAATTCGGTATGAAAAAGAGAGACACTAGAATGGTAGAGAAACTAAAATATAATGACAAATGGTATATTCTCCATTTGTGCAGATCTTTGGGAGATTCAAACTAAATATCTATTTCCTTGGCAATTTCCTCTCTGAAATTTCCTATTCCAGAAAAAAAAAAATTAATTCAATATGTTTTGGGGCTGTTACCTGTTTTACAACTCTTAGAGGCTTAATATCATGTTTATGTACATGAAGTCCTCCTTAAGAGGCTTCAGAATCAAGTGAAAATTAGATTGTATTCAGTAACCTACAGGGGCTTTTAAATTTTTTTAATTGTGAAATCAAGAATAAAAAAGTTCTCAGTAAAAAAAAAATGATGTCCTATTCTCTAAACATATCAGGTAACAAAGTTAGAGATATTTCAAAGCATTCTTATCTGTACTGGCCAGAATATATTATTTATGACTCAAAATCTAGTACAGTGTTTCTATAAGATTTTTTCTTTTTTAGGCAAGGCAACTGTTGGTTGATCTCACAGATTACAAGGACCTTGTCAACTTACAATCCCTTATTTATTTAGTTATTTTACGCCTACACATTGTCTTCCTAGGTGGTCTCCTATCCAAATACTAACCAGGCCTGACCCTGCTTAGCTTCCAAGATCAGACAGGATCAGGCTTGTTCAGGGTGGCATGGCGGTAGACTCTATAAGATTTTTTAAATGACCTTTTTGTGACAGTCTATAAAAATGAGCTTTAATAAATAATACAAGATAACTAAGTATACAGAACTTTCAACTGTAGATTGTGAACAGATCTCCATTTCACACATTCAAGTGTTTAAACAAGGTTATAAAAAAAAATCTCATTATTGAGGCTTATGACTCACAGTATAGAAAATGTCAATAGCTACCTTTGAGATGCTTTGTTTCCCTTTTGGCAGCAAATAAAACTGGCTCACCAAAGCTGTATTATTTTTAAAAATTCCTACATCACACCACTGTCGTTCTCCTGCTTTCATTGTGGCCACTGGATTTGAAGGAGTCTCTTTCTAATTTCAGAGAAAGAAAAACTTATGAACATTCTTACTGAGCATATAAGAAATTTCAAGATCTAATAAATCCATGCAGTGATCTATAAGTAGGTATATGGGTAAACACAATATTAATAGCTCATAAGTAAATAAACGCTTAACAGATTAGGTCAACTGACAGTGAAACAGGGATGCCAATTCAAACACAGGGAGTGACAGGCATTCTCCGAGTCAGTAGCTCTGTACTATGGACCTGGCTGAAGTTAGCATGCTTTCCAATCAGTGATGTGTTAAAAATGCCAGCCGTTTCATAGAACATTGTCATTTTAGAGACTCTCTCAGAAAATGTAATCCCTTTAGTGTAATATTACAATTTGCTCCAAAAGGAGCAAAGAAAAAATTTATTCCAAGCTGGCTGATTTCTAGATTCAAAAACAACTAGCAGAAATTCAGTGATCTTTATACTTGAAATACCTGTGATTCTCCAAACCTAAAAGGAGAAAAAATGTTCAAAACTAAAATGCAATTTGAATATACTTTAGTATATACTAAAGAGGAGCAGATTAAACAGTTTTACATGTTTTTACCTTGCTTTAAAACAACTTCCTCTACCTTAAGCTACTTTTAGTGATAAGTGAATTATACTTATCCCTGGAACTAACCTTTTTAAGCCATCTTCTTTATAAATGACACTGTTTCCAGAAGCTCAAAACAAATGTGCACTTCAGTTATTTATTTCTGTCTTAAATATATAACAGCAGAGGTACATGCTTATAATTCACATTATTAGTTATTTAGGCTATCACACACGACAAAGTGAGCTAACCAGGCATCTTTAAGGTTAAAAAAAGGAATAGCTTTGAACTTGTTTTCATTTTTAAAGCTGTAAAAATTCTCTTTAACAACTTTTATCAAGCAACTGGCTCCAACTGAAATAACAAATACCATTCTGACTGATGCATTGCAAAATAGATTTAAGAGAAAAAAAGTTCCTTTTAGTAATTCTTCCCTGAGAAGAGTCTAAGAATACTAGGACTTAATATTCTGAAAAGATAAAAGCTGATGAAGGTAAATATGTGATCAAAATCCATAAAATCATGATTGAAAGAAAACTAAAATTACAGATAATTCTTGAAGACTCTAAAAAGTAAATAGTAGGTCAAATAAAAAAATCCTGCCAATAGCAATTAAGTTAAATAACTGATAATTTAAAAATAAATTTAAAAGTATAGACACACGCATGCACACAAACATGTATTGTCTTATCTTGGTGTCATTGTGCGGCACATTCCTAGCATTTTAAGTTTAGTGCCATGCAGACCAATTCCAGTCTTCCACAAAGGCACCTGATGCCAGAGAATAGCAGGCTGTCCTCCAGGTGTGTCTAAACCAATACTGCACTAATCTGTTGTGCTATTAAATAGTAGCAACAGAGCCATTCAGGTTTTACGTTCCATAACACGTCCATTCACTCTTAAAACCACTACTGTAATTTACATTTATACATATGTATACACACACATTTCTGATTATGAAAGCAACACATTTCATTATAGAAAAAAATTGAAAATATAAAAAGAAAGTAAAAATTATACGTGGTCCCACCACCTGTTAAAAGTCATCTAGTATTGTCGTGTGGATGTGTATGGACTCCTGTGAGAGTGTGAATGTATGTACTGGGTGTACTCTTTTTAATAAAATTGGGACCACAGTATGTATGTATGTATGTATATAATTTTTATACAGATTTTTTCATTTAAATGCGAAAATTTTCCATTCAACCCTTCATTTCTCAATCTATGTCAAATCATTACTAGAGAACACCCAAGAATCTTTTTGTGAATTTCTGTCAACACTGCTCAGCATTTAAAGCACATTTAACCGTCCGTACACGCATATCATCTCCGGGTCATATACTTACAGAAAATGGCATCGCTGCAGCATGGGCCTCTACACGGCTGATCTTGGTTGCGGGCAGTGCACACGTATCATCAACTAAAAATTAAACAATTTATCGGATAAGATGTACGTCATCACTCATCAGACACATTAAAATAAATTTTATAAATATACAAAAATAGCCAGAGGGAGAAAATCACAATAATTACGATTGTGTATTCTCTAACTCTAACTAATTCATAAAGTTCATTTTTCAAGGGTTTGATATCTAGCTAGAACTTCAGAGAATGTTTACCAATTATGAAGTACAATTCCAGTTACAAAAAAATGAGAATTTACAAAATCAGAAATCAATCAGCTATGAGAATTGTTACTCCATAGTCTAGAACTAATCTAAGGAAAGAAATTGCTAAATATATTCACAGTATTGTATTTCAGTGTGTGCTGATATAAATATTTTATGTAAGACAGCAGAGTATTTTATATAATTACTTTAAATGAAATGCTTTATATGTTTATATATGATTCAATCCAAGATGAAATGCAATTCCATCTAAAACAAAGAAGTTTGATGAATTTATATACAAAAATGGTTCAAAATACAGTATGTGAAACACATTTCAAACCTTCAGATTTGGTACTGAATGTTGTTAGTGAAGTTTCATCTTTAACAACTGCCCCATTTGTACTGGATGATTCAGTTTTAATGGTCTGCTGGGTTACCATAGTTTGTGCGCTGGGAACAGTACTGGATACAGAAGGTTCAGGAATTACTGTTCTTAAGTCCAGGCAACTACTTAGAACACCTATATTTGCTGAAGTGTGAGGACCTAAAATCAAAGGAAAACAATCAATTATTAACATAATACCTGCAGATAATTGTTCTATCTTATAGTTCTTGTCATATAATTCTTGGTATTTTCAATTTTAAAATCATAAACATGAGCACTACAAATTTCATTCTTATGAATTAACCATTAGGCATAAAATGTTTTGATAAAGTATATTATAGCCATAACATGTCCAACTTCTCAACTCCCCCTTTCTTTCTAAACATTAAACCAGTGTTCTCAAACTCGACTAAATTATAGATCAAATGGCCCTGCTTCCCAGTTCAGGGTCATGAGGCATGAATGCCATCAATTCCCTGCCTTCTCGTGCCATACGCTAGAAAGCATTTCTCACCGTGGCTCTCCTCCCCATCTTCCTCCCACTCCATAGGATGCACTGGCCTCCCTCCTAAGGAAGTTTAATCTGGCCTCCTGCATGTGCTCTTGGTTCCACTCCTCCCCTATTTTGGGACCCTCTCATCAATTATTCCTCCCTCGTTAGAACTTGAAGGTTCTTTTTCTTCAGTAATTTTGGCTCTCAGTCCATAAGCATTTTCAAGTCTCCTAAGCAAACAAATGGACATCTGCCCTGACCCCATAAGTCTTCTCCAGGTACCATCTTCCCTCTCTCATTTCCTTCAGAGCAGACTACACTTCCTTGACCTCCCTAAATTTGGTTTCTAGCACACTATGTATTTTAATTAAATGGCTCTGGCAAACGTCAATGATTTCTCAGGGATACTTTTCAATATTCATTTACTTCACCTTCTGCAATGTAAGCTATACTGACCACATAATCCTCTCTGAAGCTGTTTCTTCCTATGACTTATATTCATGCATTTCACAATAATACTCTCTACCACACATTGTGCTTGTTTCTATATAGTGAAACAAAGCAGGCATGGTCCATAGTTCATGAACTTATTTATAGTCACGTGGTAGATAAAAGACATGCATACATGGTCACAAACTGTGATGCCCAGTATAAAGAAAAAAAATGATATACCAATCTTTTGTTCTTTTCCTAACCTTCTAGGAACCCTTAAATCTCGTTAGCTGGCTTCTCTCACTCGAATGACTCCTTAAATGCAGGTGTTCCTATGCCTTTTCTCCTTTTACATAGTTTCCCTGTACTTTAACTACCATTCATGAATCAGACATCTCTCAAATACATACATCCTAGGCACTATGTCAGGTGCTGGGGATCGAGCAGTGGACACGACAGACAAGGTCCTTGCTCCTGTGGAGCTTACATTTTAGATAACCTTAACTGCGAAATTTTTACTTCCAGCAAGAACTGTTTCTGAAACTCCAGACCTAAGCATCCAACTGCCCATTAGAAATCTTTACCAATATGTTCTTCAAGTGCCTCAAAAACAGTGAATTCAGAGTTGAATATATCTTTTCCCCAAATTTGTTCTTGCTCTTGTATTTCCCATCTTGATGAGTATCAGCATCTATCAATGTCCAACCCCAAAAGTTGGGAGTCATGTTCAACTCATTTTAACGTTTCATATCTGACCAGTTTTCAAGTCTAATAGATGCTACTTTCTAAGTCTCTGACGTGCTCCTTCCTCTCTAACCCACCCAGTGTTCTGGTCTCTATGCAGCTCGTGGGAGTCTTAAAAGAACCCTCAACAAGTATCCTAATCATTCCCCATAATAGTTCTTCCTGACAGTGAGACTAGAGTGCACTTTACACACACACACACACACACACACACACACACACACACTCCTAATCATGCCACTCTCCTACTCTTATAAAATGACAGCTACTCCAACCTGCAGAGAAAAAGCCCAATCTCCTCATTTTAACCTGAGATGGATAGTCATTTATTCACACATTTGAGTGTTCATGAGCTGCAGATACGGTCGTTGTACAACCACTCTGCTTTTCCCATTTGCCTATTATTCATTTCACCCAAACTGCCTTACAATGTAGGAATTAGAGTGCATTAAGATTCTGAAATCTCAAAACTCACATTTGTTTTCAAGAGTATAAATTTCTTTGTAAGACAGACATAGAAAATCACCACAAGAAAGAAATTTAAGTTGAGGCTGAGGACCAAGCTTCTGTAATTTTGAACAAATGATTCCTTCACATCAGAAAATCAGTAAAACAAAAGCACTCCTCTCTTCCTCAAGCAATGAAATGAGAAAAATTATAGGAAATTATTTTCCTTGAATATTTTTATCTACCATCGACTTACAAAGAAAAAAGAAATATAAAGAATATTCATCTTGTTAAGTTTGAATCATTGAAGAGGAATTAAATTTGTATCAGCTGTCATGATTTTTCAAATTAAATATAAAGTCCCATGTTCCCATGTCAGAGATATATCAGAATGAGATTTATAAAATAATTTTAGGTATTGAAAATCAGAGGCAATGCTTAATATATTTCAAATGGCTTCAGAACACTCAAATGAACTTACTTTAAATATAAGGATCACCCTTCCTATGAATGCAATGCTCTAAATCAACAGTTCTCATAAATGAACTATCTTTCTGAGGATAATCCAGTTACTTGCTATACAAATATTTACTAAGTGACTACTACTTATCAGGCATGGATCTGGGTGCTGAGAAAATAGAGGTGAATAAGATAGACAATATCCCTGTCCAAAATGAATAATGTCAAATAGTTATAAGTGCTAAGAAAACAGAGTAATGGGATAGTGACACTGAACACACTGGCCAACCGCAAATGTCATACGAGAGCTTGCCTTGTTTAAACCATAGCGCATTAACTGCTCATTAGTATTCAGGTAACTGCTTGCTTGGTATCTTGTATTCACTCATAACGAGGGTCAGTATGGCATGTATATTATTATTTTGAAAATAGGTCAAAACCAAGTAACATTTACTTTTTTAAAGATTCTAAAATTCCCTACCATTATTATAAAAAGCTTTAGCTTTAATCTGTCCTGTCTTTTACCTTCGTTTTTCCTTAGCATATCCACCACACAACTATTATGATTAGAAACATTAGGTGCCAAGCACGAATGTAAAATTGCATTAGAATCAGTCGATGCTTTGAGATCCAGTTTGTTTTTCACTGAAGTTCCTTTCACAGCTATATGTTCAGTTTTTGCACTGTTTGTTGTATCATTGATCTATAAGAAATAAAAGTTTACTGTAGCAAGCAATATTTAATTAGAAATACACGTAAAAACAAGCAAAATAATTTACAATGTAATGCTTTTGAAAATAAGTTTACCAAAACATATAATAGTTTCAATTATATTTTTAATTTGTATAGGATTCTTTAAATTTTATAATAGTTTAAGAAAATAATTTCTCTTCATTTAATCTCCAACCTCAAAAAGACCAGTTCTGAAGGGGAAAGAAAAGATAAATTCTGAGGGAAAAAAATCTACATTTTATAAGCTGCAGTTAGTATTCAAGCACATACACATGCTACATAGGCGGTAAGACCAAAGCTACTGAGTTAACATTGTGGTCAGATTTTCTTAACAAGGTCAGACATGCATACTACAGATCTGATGACTCCTAAAAGTAAAATCTCAGTTACACGGAACCTTCAAGTGACGAAGTATTCTGTATAACTGAGCTTTCCATATAGATATCAAGATTTAACACACACACACATATTAATATGCTTTACCATTAAACATTTTAGATAGGCATCTAATTATATTTTCTCTGCCTTCTTAAACACACTATAATGAACATACTTAAACTTCTTGATATTTCAAGTCACCCATGTGAACATGTTAGTATATAGCGAGCGATATCTATAGGCCTACTGAACCATAAAAGTGATCTGGCTTCATTGAAACACCCCAATAGTGCTGCTCCTTTTTAGCTACCTGCTTTTTGTTACTCTTCTGTCTGCACCTTCACTGTCAATTATAACAATATTGTCAATTATAGCATCTCATGGCTCTAAGGCGGCTTGTCCATAACATGCCCTATAATTCCCCTCTAATCGATAGCAATGGTGCTACTGTCAATAAATGATGATGATGATGATAGCTGCGACCATTAGTGACAGGCACTGTAAAACATATTTATGAAGTCTGTTTCAATTAATCTTCACAGAAAATCTGTAAATTGGATAATATAACCCTTGGCTTAAACATTAAAAAAAAAAATGAGTCTTAGAAATCTTAAATAATCAACCCACAGTCAAGTAGCCAAGAAGCAGCAGAACTAGAATCTGAACCTAGGTTTATTACACTCCAAAGTCTCCATGTTATAGTGTCTCTGATGTACACTTTGCTTAAAAATCAAATATCCCATCTAACTAGAAGTGTATAGAATAAGAACAAATACGCCCTAAGGTTTTTGGTTAACATAGTAGACTAAACACATGTTTGAGAAGATTCCTCCAAAACCGTTAACTCAAATAATCATATAGGAATTTTTTTTTAAGTGTAAAGGTATATATATTTATAAGGACAAGGAGAATGGGAGAAGAAATAACAGTAGGTAAGAAGAATATGGAAGAAAAAGCTGAAGGCTAAGAGCCTATAGGTGGAAAGTTACTAAGAGGCAAACCATTCATGCCAGACAGCCCAGAAAGCCTTGAGAATTGGAGGCCTCACGTTCTCTGGAGACCGAGGTGCAAAGCGCAAGCCAACACCTAGGGACCGTCATACAAAAGACTACACAAAGAGTGGTTGTAGCCCCAGCTGTGCCCTTCCAGCACACGAAACCAGACAAATTTCTCTCCTCCATTCTAACCAAAGTTGGGAACTAGGCAGAAAGGTTGAAATGTGAGGCTTTGGACAGTGGTGTGGTGTCCTTGAGGTGAGGATGGAGGAGGGGCACCCATACTGAACATGAGGATTAAGTGAAAGTCTGCATGCTGAACAAAGATACCACTCACTCCTGCATTCCCTCACTAAGCTCCCAGGAAGCCGAGAACCCTAGGCAAGAGCTGGGGGAATTCTCGGGGAAATTCACTGGTCCAAGAGAAAACACCTACAGGTACTGATATTTGTGGATCCCCCATCTAATTACTTTATTGGGGCCTACTAATCAACAAGCCATGCCCATATGCATAAATCTTCCACTACCTTCCCAACGCTTGTGTTCCCCACAAATTCATGTTTTAAAACCTAACCCCAGGTGATAGTATTAGGAGGTAAGGCCTCAGGGGGTGATTAGTGCCCTTGAAAAGTGGCCAAAGAAAGCTCCTTTGCCCCTTCCACCATGTGAGGATACGGTAAGTCAGCAGTCTGCAACCTGGAAGAGGGTCCTCAACAGAAGCTGACCATGCTGTTAGTAAGCCTCAGAGTCTATAGTATTTTGTTACAGCAGCCTAAATGGACTAAGAGACCTTCCGAGCTCCTTTTAATGCCTCACTTTAAACACTGAAGGACAGCCAAGCCTCACCAGACAACTGATGACAGCCTCTAATATGACAGTCCAAGATTAAAACAAATTTTTTAAAAAGGAGCTTGAAAAAGGAGATTTTGCTGAGAGCAGACTATAACTCCAAAAATTTTTTTAAAGCATAATTCTTCAAGAGATAGTAAAAGATATTACATTTATAAAGCAAGAATAAGAGAGTATAAAATAAAAAATAAGATCAAGCTTTTAGAAATTAAATGTGTGGTTGAATATATTTAAAAACTGGATAGAAGATTTATAAATAAATGAAGACATTTTTCAGAAAGCAAAATAGACAGAAAGATAGAAAACAGGAAATAAAAAGTAACATCAGAGGATTACTTCAAGAGGACCTTCATTCAACAATTAATGGGAGTTTTAAAAATATGAGCAAGAAAATGGAGGGAAGAAATAATCGGTACCATCCATGGTTTCATGCATGCACTGGGGGGGTCTTGGAATGTATCCCGCCCTCACAGATAAAGATAAGGGGGGACTACTGTGTGGTTGTAGTTTATTAACATGGGCAGCTCAGAAATAACTGTATGGGCTTCACCTGTACATATCCCTCCTGACATACTAAGCCTTTTCCGCTTATTACTGGTCCTCAGCCATGTTCAGAATATATGAGCCTATACCTGTGTCACTTCCCTTGAAAGAGTCTACTGTGAATGTAGATAGCAGTTTGCCAGATAAAACAGTGTAAATACTGGTAAGCTTATTTTAGTCTCCACAATGCCTACTGTGAAGCATTTCATTAACAAAAATAATAACCTCACAAACACAGGTGCTGAACTTAGCAACTCTATTCTTTGGCAAACAAAATTTAGCAAAGAAATATATTTCATATACACTTTTGAAATGTATCTTTAGAAATTTTAAAATGAATGTATGATTAAGAAATGTCAAAATATAGATTTCAAGATACAATAAGTATAAATTATAATGGATTAGCCTCGGATGCTATGTGTAATGGCCAGACTTTCTCTTGGCCAAGGGTTCTTAATTCAGGCTAATGTCAAAATAGTCATGAGCTTCCTTTAAAAACAGAGCTCCCCGCGGCACACCTAACGATTCTGCTACTAGATCTGGGGAAGGCTTGGAATCTGCTTCTGTTTGCTTTTTAATCTGGAGGCAATTCTGATACACAGCGGGTTGAGAACCCCTGTCTTGGTAATATGCTAAAAACAGTAATAAAAAAGGGACTATAACCATACACGCTCATTTACCATCCTAATTTTTTAACTTACGCTGTTGGGAACGATGTTATTGCTGCATTGTCTGTGAGGATCCATTCTGACTCCTGTAGAAATGAGAAAGTTCAGACTGATGCTCTAAATTAGCTTCGATAAAAAATTTACAATCAAATATTTTTAAAGTTACTCTTAAAGGTTAAAAAAAGTAGTATCTTCATTCAAAGTTATCCCCCTTCCTTAATAGTTTCTTAACAGTTGACTGAAATCCTTCTGGAAGAACATGTAACATTAAATTTGCTTTTACTTTCCGAGTGTCTGTTAGTTAAAATACTTTCGAGAGTGAATATTTATGAAGGCTAATTAAAAACCATCCTGAAGTAGCTTGTCAATTAAGAAGTCCATCAAAATGAACTTGTAGGAGAACATTCCCGTACATATCCCTGTTCAATTTAATTATGATGGTAGACAGTCACGTTTCAGAGTGGACAACATATTGAATTTACCAGACGGAAACATGATACAAATTTCTTAATTAGGCTATTTACAGGCTTTCTGCAGTAATCTTTAAAAAAAAACCCATTACCGTAGCACATGCTAAGCGTGAATATCATGTTACCTTGCATTATTTGGTGCTGCTGAGATCTGAACACGCAGCTTGTACGGTCCAAGTCCCGTATTCAGCTGTAAAAAATAACCCTCACCGTAGGCACTTCATCCCTTTGACATGAAAGAGTTGTAGTGGTGGCTTTGATCAGTTGTACTTGTGATGGTGCCGGTGGTTCTCTCTAAGAAAATCTTGATTTATACATTTAGTTTCAAATGTTATGGACCTGGAGCTCTGAAAGTGTCTGCAATGAAATATTTCATCTGTTTACCAAGAGGGAGAAACTTTACTTATCTGACCATAGCTATAGTTGGTCAATGAAAATAGTTTGGGTTTCTGATTCTATATATTTATTTATTTCCAATTCCTTATACAAATAAATCTACAAACAATCCAGTTCCAAGCTATTTGAGTCATCAGATTCAGAAAAAATGTTTAACCCTACAAGTGGGGGGAAAACCAAGTATTGCATAATTATAGCTACATGATTTTACCCTCTAAGTTTTTAACTTAATGAGCCAATTTTTAGCCAATAATATACATATTAGAAATACTGTTACTGTTAGCAAAGATGATTCAGGTATGATATTTTTGGAAAAACATAACTTCTGTGAAGTTAATACCCTCTTATCAAAACCTGTACTACCCCACACTGGTAATTACTTTGGTATAAAATATTACTAACATTTTCCAACAAATAATCATAGACTCTTACGACTGGAAAAAGGACCTGACACTATTTCTACAATATCCTTGGTCCTCTTTTAGTTTACCTACCAAATCATGGAACTCGCAATTCCCAAGGCAATACATTCCATCTTTGCATAGTTATATAAAGAAATTTATTCTTCCAGTAAGTTGAAATCTATAAACTATAATTTATCCTTACAGACAAGTCTAATATCTATCTTTTTGTATCTTTTAGAGTAAGGGTCAGGAAACTATGCTCATGTGCCTGTTTTTGTAAGTAAAGTTTTATTAAAACACAGCTATGCTCATTTATTTATATATTATCAATGACTGCTTTCATGCTATCACAGCAGAGTTGAGTAGATATAAGAGACCATATGGCCTGCAAAGCTTAAATATTTATTGCCTGGGCCTTTACAGAAAAAATTTGATGGGCCTGTTTTAGACCAACAGTTTCCAACCCTTCTGGCACCAGGGACCGATGCTCCTCTGAGAATCTAATGCTGATGAGCTGAGGTGAGCTGAGGCGGTGATGCTAGTGGAGAGTAGCTGCAAATACAGATGAAGCTTGGCTCACCTCCTGCTGTGCAGCCCAGTTTCTAACAGGCCATGGACTAGTAGGTCTGTGGCCTGAAGGTTAGGGACCTCTGTTTTAGAGAATAATTAAGCCTAGCTCCTCGACTATTCCTATGTAAATTCCTCTATGACCCCATTCACAATCCTGTCTATTTATGTTTTTCAAAGTAAATCAACCCGCACCAGAACAAGAGCAGACAAGAAGACAAGTCCAGGAGGTACACACAGCATCCACATAACAGAAGGCACATGAGGAGAGGACAGAGAAAACAGTAGGGTGTAAATCAATGAAATAAGTCAAGAAAATTCCCATAACTGAAGAACATGAGTTTCTCGATGGAAAGGACCCACTGAATACTCAACACAATATTTTAAAAACAGACACACAACAGGCACATCATCATGAAAATAGGGGAGACAAAGAAAAAAAATCCTAAAAGCTACCAGGGGTGATCGGAAAGTTCACATTTAAAAGACTGAAAATCAAAAGTAGTTTAAATTTCTCAACAAAAACACTAGAAACCTGAATACAATATAAGAATATTTTCCAAATTCTTATGTAATAATTTCTAACATAGAATTCTATTTCCATGCACACTGCCAATTAAATGGGAAAGAAGACGACATATTTTCAAACAATGCAAGGCCTTAAAATAAACCTGTCACCTATGTACCCTTCTCCTGGGGTGTGCTCCACAAAAAAATGAGGAAGTAGACGAAGGTAGGGAAAAATATGGGGCCAGGACAAAGGGATTCCAGCACAAGTGAGAGGCCACACATATTCCTGAGAGATGATGGAGGGAGACTCCCAAGATGTGCTCAATCTGTGGAGGGTAACCAGCCCAGACTGAAGCAGAAGAAATTTTTTCAAGATGATGGAATCTGACAGAACATCTGATGCATCTAACCATAATGAGATGCAAGAAGATTTACAAAATATCAGAAAGTATGGATTGAATTAGTGGTAAATACATATAACTTCAAACAAACAAAAGTGACAATTATTAATCCACAGCAAATAAAAAATTGTGCAAGGAAAGCATTCACTATATTCTATGCGGCTCACCTGTGAATAGTGTTTATATAGTCATGATGTAAACACTGAATATTCATCTAACAAAATTATGGTGTAATCATATTGAGACACTAGGAGGTAGGGAAGGTGCATAGGACAGAGGTGAGGAATAGTAAGAAGAGATAAATCCTTAACTTTCATAGTAGAAAGTGAACACATTATACCTAAACTTAAAAAAAAAAATCAAAGTAACAATATATTTATGTTCTATGCAGATGTAGAAGTAAATACCAAAAAAATGTTTAACAGAGTTGAAAGAAGATGCTTTTGAAACAAGGAAAATAGAAGAAGAATGGGCACAAAAGACTATTTTTCATAAAAAGCCTTATGGAATTATACTACTCTTTTAAATGTTATCAAATGCACAAAGTTTGACTAAAAGTGAAAAAAAGGCAAGATGAAGAACCCTCATTCCTCACCCCCAAAATTGATGCCATTTATCTATCTATCTATCTATCTATCTATCTATCTATCTATCTATCTATCTATCTATCTATCTAAGGGTGACATTGGCTAACAAAATCCAGTAAGTCTCAGGTGTACAATTTAATAGTAAGGCATATATATATTGCATTGAGTGTTTATCTCCCATAGTTAGATTTCTTTCTATCACCATATATTTGACCTCTTTGGCCTCATTCACTTCCCTCCCCCCTGATGCCAATTTATTAAAAGGAAAAGCAAAATTTAAGATTGCCCTTATGATAACAGCCATTCATGTCTAAAGCTTCCTATGGAAAGGTCTATGGAAAAAACTGGCCATTCAGAGACAATGATGTTTACCTTTTAAAAAGCCACAGATCCCTTAGAGAATCTGATTAAAGTGATATATTCACTACTGAGAAAAACTTACACATGCACATATTTCTTCCATTCTCAGAGAGACTGAAACTTATCCTTGGGCTTCAGTTAATAATTCTCAATTTCAAAAATGGATCAGTAAGTTGAATTTTCTACATTTCTCTCCCACTTGCTAGTATGTGCTTCTTTTATAGAAAGCATTTAGTCTCTAATTTTGTTCTATTTATTATTTTTTCAATTATCTTAATTTTAAAATGTGTTTACATTACCAAAGTAATGCATACTACTGTAGAAAACACAGATAAGAGAGAAAAACTTTTAAGAAAAGGTATAACTTCACCTCCTAAATAATACTTCAGTACACAGTGTATTCTTCCAGATTTTTCTGTTTATACACTTAAAAAAAAGTAGAATCACAGTATGTTTTATATATAATATGCCTTTCTCATACAACACATATTACATCTCCGGATCTGATTTCTCAACTGGCTTCCAGACTTTATTCACTCAACTGCCTACTTCATCTTATTTCAAACTTAGCATGGTCTAAATGGAACTTTTTATTCTTTACAAGCCTGTTTTCTACTCAGACTTCCACATCTCAGTAAATGGAAATATCACCAAATTTTTCAAGCTAAAATCTTTATCCTGCACTTCCCTCTTTCTGTCATCTGCCACACTCAATTTATCAGCTAGTTCAACAAGAACTCCAAAATATATTCTGGATTTATCCATTTCTCCTCATATCCATTTCACTATTATAGTCTAAGGCTTCCTGACAACTGCAAAAGCTCCTATCTTGTCTCCTTGTGTGCCCTCCTGACCTCTACAATTTATTTTCCACACAACCACAGTGGCTGTTCCAAAATGTTCAACTGATCATGGCATATTTCTCCTTAAAACTAATAAATAACTTACCACTGTATTTTAAAAACAATTTAAACTCTACCATGATGTTCGAGGCCCAACATGATCTGTCCTGTGGTCACCTCTCTGACATTGTTCCTGCACTCCCTTCTTTGGCTCAGCTCAAGTACGTCACCAAAAAAACACGCCAAGTGCTCCCGTCTCAGGGCCCTTGTACTTGCTGTCCACTCCTCCTGCAGGGTTTTCCCTTAGCTCTTTACACGGACAGCATCTTCTCACCACTTGGATTACATCCCAAATGCCAGCTCATCCTTTTCTGAGTACCCATTTTGAAGTGGCCATCCCTCTCCTGAAATTCCAGAAACTGTCTTCACATGCTTACCAAACACTGAACTTACTTTGTTTATTTGTTTGATTACTGTCCACCCTCTCCCTGCCCTCACACTCTCTTAGAATTTAAGTCCTTCGGCAGCAGGGATATTATCAGTCTTGTTCACTGCTGTATTCTCAGTATTTGGAACAATTCCTGGTACATAGTTGTCAATAAATAAATACTAATTGAAGAATGGATGTGAGTTTCTATTTAAAAAAAAATTTGGTTGTGATACTTTTAAAAAAAATCTTTTTATTTTGGAGTAATTTTAGATTTATAGAAAAACTGTAAAAAAAGAGTTCCTACATACCCTTTACTCAGTTTCCCCTAATGCTAACACATTTGTGAAAACTAAGAAATTAACATCAGAGTACTATTAACTAAACTACAGACTATTCAATTTTTCAATTAATGTCTTTTTTGTTCCAGGATCCAATCTAGGGTACTACCTTGCATTCAGTCATCATGTCTCCTTAAGTCTCTTCCAATATGTGACTATTTCTCAGTCTTTTCCTTGCTGTTCATCACTTTTAAAATGTAAAGAGTACTGTTCACATACTCTGTAGACCCTATATACATTCTCATAGTTCGAGTGGGGTGATGGGTTTTGGGAAACAGTACTACAAAGGTAAGTTTCTTATCACTGATACGGGATATTTTTTTCCCTTTCCATAGTCTATTCTTTGGAAGGGAGTCACTAAAACCAGTCTACACTCACGGGGAGGGAAATTAAGAAACTCCCGGGAGTGAAAAGTATCTATATATAATTATTTCCTCTATGTACTTTTAATTATGAGAAAGAAAGGCAGGTAGTGGTATTTACAATAATTCTCATAAGACAGACATTATTCGAATATTTATCTACCTAAAGGAAAAACTATTTGTTAAATACTCTTACCTACCAGTATCAAGATACCAAAGATCCTTGCAGCAAACTTGACTATTCAGTGCTTTTTTGTAGCCATCTCTCCCACTCCAAAAATACAATCGAGTGCCAACTGCAACAGCACAGTGTCCGGCTCTTGGTCTCGGTCTTGAATTTTTTTTATCTTCCTGAGAATCTGATACTAGGGTGGTCCACTCTGCTGTATCTGAAGAAATAGAAACATCCATGCCTAATCTATTACTCTCTTAAACAACAGAACAGAAATGTGTTTAATAAATTTTATTTCAATAAGTAACTCTAAGAAGACTCACCCAGATTTAGGTAAGAAAACGAACTGGTACATCTCCATTCACAATCATGAGGTGAAGTCTCAGTATTTTCTCCCTTATGTGGAACCCATCCACCAAAAATGTACATCCTGAACAAAACAACAAAAGAACATAAAGTAGCTGAATTTTTTCTAAAGCTTTAATTTTATTTTTTAGATTTAAAATGCTAAGAATAGACTTAACTTTCTTATTTGTTGACTCCAAGCTACAGAACTAGTCACTCACTTATCACTGTCAAGGTAATGGGAATAAGATAATGAATAAAGTGATCTTCCAAGGGTTTGCAAATTTTATGAAGCAATGAAGAATCAAAATTATTTCTCTGAGTTATATAAAGTGGGGAATATCCCAATTATAACACATCTGAAAATCAATATGGTATGTAATATACTAAGGGTATCTGTCAGAAAGACACTCTGATGATCAATGACATTCAAACTCATGTTTAGAATTGTATGCACATAGTAACCAAAGAAGATTAAGTTTCCTATAACTTGGGCCACCGACACCACTCAAATGAAAAACTTTAACGTATATTCCTCAGGCCTTAGGGATCCTTGAGACTTGCCTAATGGCTACTGAAGAACAAAGGCGCATCAGGCAGAGCCTGGAGCCCATGTAACCTCAAACCAGCCAGAGAAGCTCCATTTTTAAATCTATTTTATATATTATATTTTCAATGGAAAGCTGCCTTTTATAAAAGAGTTCTGCTGTTTACAAAATGTCTGTTTTGTTTACGTCTATTTTTTAAAAAGAATTAATAAGGTTCTAAATTACAAGTAATTGTTTCCTAAAACATTACTTTTAAGGTAAAATCCCTACATAAGTAAATATTTAATTAAATTCCATTGAAACAACACTCCTAATCTGGTCCACTGTTGCACAAATAAGGTAACTTGATGATGATAGTAACAGCTAACCATTCAGAAGTGCTCTCTATGTGCCAGGAACTGTTTGAATCACTTTATATATATTAATCCATTTAATCCTCATGACAACCTTGTGAAACAGATTTTATTATTATCTCCATTTTATATTTGAGGAAACATGGGTACAGACAGATTTAAGCTTCCTTGCCCCAGGTCATACAGGAAAAGTAGCAAAGCTGAGACCTGAATTTGGGCAATCTGGTCACAGAGTCTATAGTTTAACCATAATCCCATCCTAAGTATAATCACTGAGTGCACACACTGAGTACATACCTGAGTACATATCAAGGACTACCAAAAACATGTAAAAAGAAACAGTGAGTTACGTGTATCAAATCTGCTGACAGAGGGCAGATTAGTCTGACGACACTCTTTTAAACTTAAGTAACACCTACTTTGTGCGAGGCATTCTAAGGAACATAAGGAAGTATAAGAGGCAGCATTAGAAAATGGCATGTTGGGTATTTTAGCTGCCATAGGCATGTTACTTTAGCTTCAGTAAGCATAATCAAACATCGTTAAATTCAGTAATATATTTCCAAGAAACGAGTAGCATTGCTCTTCTTTGTGTGTTATCTTTCTTAAGTTGGTTAAAAAAAAAAAAAGTCAAAACAAAAACCAAAAAAACCCATACTTGTTTCCTATAACGCTGGCTGTGTGAAGGCTTCGTGGAAGTGGCACTGTCCCTTTAGTTTCTGGTTTTGACCATGACATAGTTTCTAAAAGTAAAAAATAAGCATATTAGCAACTTGACCTAACAACAGCAAAGTACCTCAACTTGCAGAATTTAGAAAAAAAATAAAGCCAAAAAGGACTTATTAAAACAAAGCAAAAATATTTCAAACCACTATTTGACTTTCATCTTAAACATTTCCAGCTGATATCAATTGCCATTCACAGAAATCTATTTACACTTAAATGTTAGTACTTGTAATAATGAAGCATATTTAGGGTGCCACAATTTTGAATTGAGACCAGATTAGGGATTTTAACATTTTAAGTAAGTGTACATTGTGCAGAAGATGGGCAAAAGTGAAAAGTGTATCTACTCTCCAATCATTCTTTCCTAGGATCTCTTCAAAAAGACCTACCCACGGATTTTTCACTGACCAGCAATAACCTTACTAATGCTGCCTTTCCTGTAGGTACAGTAACCATATAAATTTGATCATCCCTAGCTGAGCTACTTTACAGAGTGAATAAGGGTACTACTGATAATTACATGGTATGATAAGATGAACCAGGGCCATCCCAGGTAAACCAGGACATATGGTGACCCTACTTACAGAGAGCACAGGAGAGTTACTGTCATATATCAAATATTCATTTGTTTAATCTTATTGATCGGAAACCAATCACATCACAACCCACTTGCCTCGTGGATGGCTACAAGCACTAGATATAAATAGAAGTGTAACTCATAAATACTGTACTCAAAAATATTTTTAAAGCTATTTTTTATTTGCCTTTATCAATTATAACCAATTTCTGAGCCTGAATTGAGCTAAGCTTACCTAAGTCAAGTTGCCACAGGTCATCCAGGCGAGCTCCACACATTCCACCGAAGACATACATTTTAGGACTCCCAGAATCTTTTTTGCAATATATAACAGCTGTGTGGGATTCTCTTGGAGAAGGCACAATCCCTTTAGTCACTGGAATGCTCCAACCCACAACACCAGAACCATGCTGCAGCTCCAACTCATAGAAATCATTTAAATATCTAGGATATCATGGAAGAAATTAAAACATTAACATAATACATACCTTTTTACTTGCTTTTTGTTTCTATCTATAAAGATAATGTATGCTTATTGTGAAAAATTTGTATAATTCAGAAAGGCATTAGGAGGGCAGAAACTCATATTTATTAACAAATATTTATCAAACACGACTGTGCACCAGGCACTCTTCTGGGGATAGTGAACAAAAGAGATCTAAAACATTTCTGCCATCATTCAGCCAACACTCTTGTCCATGACAACAACTGTGATTGTTTCAAAATATGGCTGCAAATTCTCTGACACTCTTCCCACCAGGAGATAAGGGTATACGTCCCCTCCTTGTGGGGAGGATTGTGATTGCTTCAAGCAATAGAGTATGATAAAATGATACTATGTGACCCTCGAGGCTTGGTTACAAAAGGTGAATGCAGCTTTACTACGGAACACTTGCTCTTGGAATCCTGAAGCACCACGAAAGACCAACTATCACAAAACCACCCCCTGGAGAGGCCATATGTAGACACACAGGATGACATTACGAACTGAGTCCATCCTTGAGCTGTCTCAGCTAAGGCATCTGACACAGAAGTGACCATTCATGCCTTCCCATCTGAGTGCATAGTTATCACTGCTGTGACCTATATGAATTCCTAATGCACAGAATCCATGAGCATAATAAAGTGGTTGTTACCTTGCATCGCTAACTTTTGGGGCAGTTTACTACATGGTACAAGATAACCAGAAAAAATCACTATTGACAACAATTGGTAAGATTTCTCTATGAATACCTACTATGTATAAATGAGGCATACAACAAATGTTGCTTTGCAAGTTTTCCTTTTTAAAAAATTTTCACTCTATAATGTTCTGACAATGTCTACATAGCTTTTTTTTTACTCTAGAAACTGACGTGGATGTTTTGAATGTTTTGAGCAAAATGACTTTTATAGAAACCTATTTCCTATCAAATTATCAAGTATGAGAGCAAAATTAAAACATCTTCAAAGTTTAGCCATATAATTGTTTTGGGGAAAAGTGATTCTAAAAAAATTTTTAAGAAGTGATTCTAGATGTGAATCAGGAAAAATTCAAAGAAATCCAAGAAGGAATACACTGAATAAGTGAAATAATAGTGCAAAGAAACCCGTAATTTATGATTCCATTTAAATTGATGTTGATTACTGTGGTTGTTGAGCTCTAAATAATCACTAAGAAAGACTAACTAAAAAAATTAATTTCTTAACATTATTGTAATCTGGAATAAGATTCATGATTATGTGGAACATACGGAAAAAGAAAGTAAGCAAAAAAAGCTAAAGGTAAAAGTAGAAATCTATTCCCAAATGTTTGGTCATTTCTGAGCAACTAAGGGAAGCACAGAATTAGCAGGTATAACTTTCAAATCACTAGAAGGAAAGAAAGAATCAAAGAAAAACAAAAATCAAGAAAAAGTAAAGAAAAAGCAAAAGAAAGCACCGTTTAGGAAAAGCAGTTAATAAGATGACTAGGAAAAAATAACACTATAAACAGTTCAAAAGAAAAAGACAAACTGTGAAAATGAATTTGGTACACATCACAAAAAAAGATCAAATTTTCTTAAAGAGCTCCTACAAAATCAAGATAATGACCAATCACACAAAAGACATAGATAAAACAAAGATAAAATTACATTTCACAGATAGGAAATCACAAATTACATAAATGTGTATATACACACACACTAACACAGATATACAAACATACATAAATATACAAACATAATGTTCACCCTCATCACAATTAACATATCTAGCAAAGGCAGGAAAAGGCGGGCAGGATAGAGGAGAGCAACAAGTAGAGTAGATAGGAGACATAAAATACAAGGCAGAGAAAAACTTCCCTATTATAAAAAAAGTCTCTTGGGGGCAGGGGGCATGCAGGAGAAAAAAAGAATCTTGAATCCAACTATTAGTTATTAACATCAAGGATTAAACTATTTAACAGCTAATACAGCATAGACTTAAACAGATCAGAATAGACAGTCAGCCAGTATGCTATACCAGTTCATACTGATTAATTGCTAGTCTTATTTACAAAATATAAGTCTACAACAAAATAATACACACAGGTTGAAAATCAGATATACAAGGAAGAAAACACAAATTCACAACCACACCTGAAGATTTTAACATGTCATTCAAAAGTTAATATGACCTAGATTCACAAACTAAAAAAGCTATGAATAATAATTTAAAACATTAATTTAATAAAGAACTCCGTACCCAACCAATCAAGGACTCAGTCTTCATGAACACCTATGAAATAATCACAAAAATTGACTGAGAAACAGACCACCACAAAGACAATCTCCAAAAAAGAGACACCCCACAGGCCACATTTTTTTTTTTTTTACCACAATAGAGTAAAACTAGATATTAGCAACAATAACAAAAATTTCCATTTGGAAATTTTTAAAATTATGCATAATTACTTTTGGATTAGAGAGAAAATAGAGATTAATGACAAGAGCACTACATGTCAAAAAAGATGGAATATGGCTTTGGAAAATAAATGAATAAGAATTCAAATTAAGGGAGACAGGGAAAATAAAAAAATGTTAAAAAAAATTATGTCATATAGCATAAAAAAAGTAAAAACACTGGCATTAAAAAAATTCAAATTATTACAAAAGTTAGAATAAAGTTAGAAAAGGGATTCACATTATTAGAAGTTTAAAAGAACCTAGGAAAAAGAAAAAGCCTGGGATGATATGTAAATAAATGGGCATGGCTGTGTTCCAATAAAACTTTATTTACAAAAACAGGTAGCAGGCCAAATTTGGCCTACAGAGAATAGTCTACAGAGCCTAGAAAAGGGCATATTTACAGGAGGATAGAGATATGACACAGACGGGACTGCACATCAACAGGGAAAAAATGGCTCATTTAACAAAGGGTGGTAGGAGAATAGGTAATCTATTAAGAAGAAAAAGACTCACAGTAGTGAAACAAATGAATTCATGTTTCCAACGAAAACCAAATCTGTAAATGTACTGGAAAAAATATAGAAAAATTATTTTTATAATATTGAGGTAGGAAAGTTTCCTAAGCAAGACATGAAACCAGAAAGCCACAAGGGAAAAAACTGTCAAATGTGATGAAAATGAAAACTCTTTAAAAAAAAAGTTAAATAGAAGACTTGGAAAAAATATTTGGAATATTAAACAAAAACTATAAAGAACTCCTAAGAATCAATAATAAAAACTGAAATCCATGAAAATACAATTAAAAATAATAAATGAATTCAGTAAAGTCCGAATATAAGATCAGTATTCACAGACCAACTGTATCTCTATACATTAGTAATGAACAATCCAAAAATGAAATTAAGAAACCAAATCTGTTCAAAATGTCATCAAAAAGAATAAAAAAGTATAAATAAATTTACCAAAGTAAAAGCAAGACTCTTACATTGAAAACCTCAAAATACCGCTGAGAGAAATTAAAGAAGACCTAAATAAATGAAGAGACATTCCATGTTCATGGACTGGAAGTCAATATTAGTAAGATAGCATTTTTCCACAAATTGATCTATATATTCAAAACAATCCTTATCCAAATCCCAGAATTTTTTATAGGAATTGGTAAGATGATTCTAAAATTTAAAAATGCAAAGCACCCACAATAGCCAAAACACTCTTGAAGAAGAATAATAAAATTTGAGAATTTACATAGTCTAAATTCAAAATTTACTATAAAGCTAAAATGTGGTATTGGCATAAGGCTGGACATATAGATCAACGGAACAGAACTGAGTCTAGAAATATACCCTGACACTTTTCAGCCAAGATGGTAAGGCTAGTCTTTTCAACAAATGGTGTTGGGACAACTGGATATCCACATGTAAAAAGATGAATTTAAACACTTTACCCCAGGCATAAAAATTAACTAAAAATAAATCACAGGTACAAATATAAGAGCTAACACTATAAAACTTTTAGAAGAAAATAGAGGAACAAATCTTTATAACCTTGAAATAGGAACAGTTCTTATATACATTAAAAGCATGATCCATCAAAGAAAACATTGATAAACTGGACTTATCAAAATTAAAAACTTTGTGCTTCCAAAGACACCATTAAGAAAATGAAAAGACAAGCTATAGACTGGAAGAAAATATTTGCAAATCACATTTCTGATTAAAAAAAAACATACGAATTTGTATCCAGGATACAGTTCAATAAGAATACAAAGAATTAAAAATCAATAAAGATTTGAATAGAAATTTCACCAAAGAAGATATACAAATGGCTAAAAAAGCTCATGAAAATCGAGTTCAATATCACTGCCCATTAGGAAAATGCAAATTAAAACCATAATGAGGTACTACTACCTTATATCTACTACATTGACTATGATAAAAAGGCAGATAATAACAAGTGTTAGCAAGGATGTGCAGGAATTAGAGCCTTCACACATTGCCAGCAGGAATGTAAAATGGTACAGCCACTTTGGAAAATAGTTTGGTAGTTCTTAAGAAGTTAAATATAAATCTACCACATGACCCAGCAATTCTACTGCTAGGGTTCTGACCAAGAAAAAGAAATACGTGTCCATGCCAAGACCTGTATGCAAATATTTATAGTAGCATTATTCATAAAATCCAAAAACTGGAAACAATCCAACTGTCCATCAACTGATGAACAGATAAACAAAATGTGGTATATCCATACAATGGAGTACTACTCAGCAATAAAAAGGAAAAAATATTTGATATATGTTACAACATGGTTGAACCTCAAAATCATTATGCTAAGTGAAAGAAGATAAGTGCAGAAAATCACATTTATAAAAAATGTCTATAAAAGACTAAGCTATGAGGTGGAAAGTAGATTAGTGGTTGCCTGGGGATCAGGATGGGA
The DNA here is from genome assembly GCA_003508835.1 of Eonycteris spelaea. NCBI lineage: Eukaryota > Metazoa > Chordata > Mammalia > Chiroptera > Pteropodidae > Eonycteris > Eonycteris spelaea. The sequence goes on from PUFA01000023.1 coordinate 7,032,874, forward strand.
ATGTGACTGACAGCAAATGGTAAGAAGTTTCTTTTTGGAGTGATGGAAATTTTCTAAAACTAGATTGTAGTGACAGTTACTCAACACTGTAAATTTACTAAAAATCATTGAATTGTACACATAAAAGGGTTAAATTTTATGGTATATAATTTATACTTCAATATTTTAAAAAAGAAAAATGAAGAAAGATATGAACAATTTCAAAAAAGGAATTGCAAATGTCCAATAAGCAGTTAATCAAGCTCATTCCATTTTTTTCCCGCAACTTTTCAAAAATGTTATTACTGTTTTCAAGTATACGCTACATTGGTTAGACATTTAGTTTATGAAACAATCCCTTTGCTTGCTAAGCTCATTCTCAGTTTTAAAAAAATCAAAGTAAATCCATGAAATGTATTCACATGTTAGCTTGGCATAAACCAAGAAGAGTGAGACAATTCAGTATTGCCAAGGGTATAGGCACTCTCGTACACTGTTATTAGGTGTAAAAATAGCTCCTTCTCTTTGGAGGTTGATTCAGAAGTATCTAACAAACTTAAACGTAAATACCTAAATACCCTTTGACATCCCCCCCCCCCCCCGCAATTCCACTTATAAGTATCAATCTTACAAAAATATTTATACATATGCAAAGACTGTAGTAACAACAAAAAAAGTAAATATTTAAATGTCCATCACTAGGGGAATGGTTAAATAATTTGCATAATTCGGACTACTTTTCAGCCTTAAAAAGTTAGGGCAATCTATATGTACTGCCATGAAAAGAGTTTGTATATATATCATTAAAGGAAAACAAAAACAAACAAGTAAACAGCCAAAGTTGCAAAGCAAAACAAAAGATCCCACTTCTATAAATGAAAATACAAATCTGTGTAGGATCAGATCAATGTTCTCAATTCTCCTCTCCCAGTAAGCAGAACATACATCATTGACTGAGGGCCAGCCTTATGGCTTGCTTTGACCAATGGAATGCGAACAGAAATCACAAAAATCAATGTACTAGCTTTAATCAAAGGCTTTAAGAAGCATTGCATGTATCTATTTGCACCCTCAAGTAACATAAATTTGAGAAGCTTGCCTGCTATATACAATAACCTAATGAAAGCTGACTAATACAATGTGTTACATGAAAAAGGTCCCAAAAGATACACATCTAGTTGAATTATGTGTGCTCACCTATGTTAGGGGCAGTGATGCTGTAAGAAAGAACTTTGTGTACTTTGTAATTTCTTCGACTTTTCTAGTTTCCAAATTTTCCATATTTTAGTATATGTTATTTCTTTTAAATATGGAAAAAAACCAAGACTCTAACATTAACCTAATGTAGGTAAAAAGACACATTATCATGCTTATAATAACTACTGTACTATATGCTTTAAAAATTATGCCAATGATCTTATTTAATCATCACAGTGACCCTGAAAGGCATTTAATCACTCCCATTTCACAGTAAAGGAAAATGGACTTCGATTATTTCTACTAAAGGAAATACATAGTAAGCAGTGAATCAGAAAACAGCCTTTTGGACTCTAAATCTCCAAATCCCGAGTGCTATAATGACAATGTGATCAAAACTCTATGGGAAAAGAAAAGAGGTCATGAATAATTCTGTTTAGAACAACTAGGGGAGGACTGGTTCAAAAAGCATTTGCATGTGTGAACTACTCTAATAGCTTCTTGCACAAAAAATGGAAAAGATGGCCTTCATTTAAGTCAGGTTTTATCTCCAAATTCCCAGAGAAAACATAATTTAAAAAAAACCTAACAAACAATTCTTTTTATTATCACTTATGATGACTAAAATACATTATGATTCAAAAGATATAAATATATTGCAACGAGCAGTTATATTAATATCAATTCAATAAGGATTTCCTATTAGAAAAGGCATAGTTTTGAACACAGAAATACCTCAGGGACTAAGGAAAACACAAATGCATACAAATTTGTTCATTGCTAAATTTAAATGCAAAAGGCTAAACCTTATCCCTTTTAATAAATAAAGACGGAAGAAATTAATGTCCTTAATCTAAACCATAAAATAAGCATTTGGTCTGAAAAAGAGTGGGCATACCTGGGAACATTGTTGTTTGAATCTTCACTTTCATTTGCCAGGCCACCAAACAAATAGCATTTGTTACCATATAAAGAAAAGCTATGTCCAAGCCTAGGACAAGGAGGTAAACCAGAAGAAGGGGGATGGGGTTTCACTTTTTTCCATAACCAACGACTTGCCTAAAAAAAAGAACATAAATACAGACAAAAGCAGGAAAGCATTCCTATACTGTTAATAGTGTAACATCATATGATACTTTTAAATCTGAATCTAATCAGAAGGCTCAGTAAGTTTCTTTGGGGACAAATGACAAGCAAGCAGTAACTTCTAAAATTAAAATAAATGTTCAAATAGAACTTCAGCCTAGTCTTCCATATTCACAATTTCCCACAATGGCAAACTAAGCTTATAATATTAAACACTAACAGTCCTAAAATACCTTCCAAATGAAAAATTAAATATTATATATATAGCTTTAAGATTAAATGTAATGTATGTATTTTTACTTTCTGAAATCAGGTTATCCATGAATGGTATATATTTTAACTTTTAAATAAATAAGCATAAAGGTCATTTAACAAACCAAACTCTAAAACGTATTCTCTGGCCATGGATGCTTTCTTTATCTAAAATTATTTGTGAAATGAGTAGCTTGTAAATAGGTATAACCCACCTATCTCTGCCAATTACCAGATGCCCTCATGATCACAGCCTTCGAAATGTATGTACAGTTTACGAATAAAAGTCAATTAGGGTTGTTACAGAGGGCTCTGAGTCTGGTTTAGCAGAGTCATATTTAGAAAGGATATGGGAAACTGTTACCTACCCCTCTTTTGTATGTATTACCAGAAAAAAAAAAAAAAGATTATTAGCATGAGGTAACAATTTCTATAACTAAGGCAGAGGTTTTCAAAGTATTGTCTGGGGACTGTCAGCAGCAGGTGGGAACTCTGTAGGAATGCAAATACTGAGGCCCCACAGACCACACTGATTCAGAAACTCTGGAGGCAGAGCCCCGCGATCTGTTTTCACCAACCCTCTAGGTACTTTCAGTTGCAGGCTAACTTTGAAAATGCAAAAGCCTAAACATATAACATGTACAACTGATGCTAAGTCATAGATATCTTAATGTTACAAATGTTGCACTCGGTATTGGAAAGACATTAGAAACTTTCCCTTTTTAATGAAGTGGAAACAATTTCTTGGAAGCTATAAAAGGTGAAGCTGGCAGTTTTAAGGATGTTAATGAAATATTTTTGAAGAATTATGAGCAATATCATTATTAAAGCTTTGGATTGAAATAATAAATTTGAAGCACACTTACTTGTAACTCATATAACTCATTACTGTATCTTCCATATTCAACCATTCCCCCAAATACTAATATTCTGGTACCATCACAGACAAATCCATGGGCAGCGCAGCCTGGAGGGATGTCTCCTCTAACAGCTGGTAGGAACCACTGATTTGTAACTATTTGCCAAAATAAAATTAAAAGCATTATAATATAGTTATCACAAACTATGAGTATGTACTTTAAATGTATCATCTATATTAGTGGAGTGGTTCTCAATTGGGGATGATTTTCCCAGGGCAAACTAACATTTTTTAGTTGTCATAACTGGAAGCAGGGAGATGCTACTGGCAACTAGCAAGTAGAGGCTAGGGATGCTGCCAAACATCTTACAATGTATAGTGCAGCCCATTACCACAAAAAATTCTCTGGTTCAAATGTCCACAGTGCTGCTGTTGAAAAACTCTCATGTAAAGTATTTAATTGCTTAATGAATATCATCATCTCCATTTTACAAGTGAAAAATCTGACACTTAGCTTTTATAACTTTCGTGTTGACCCTGGGCAACTAAATGGCAGAGCAAAATTCAAACCCAGGTCTAATTTACTTGAAAGCTAGGGTTTTACACTATATCGAACGGTCAATAACTTTTTAACTTGATACACTGGGGTGCCAGGAGGAAGAGAGGGTGAAAAAATTTTCTCATACTCCCCTATTTTATTAACCTTTAAATGACTGCAACGATTAAGATACTGGGCCAAGGAAAAGTTATTGGTCATGACACAGACCCCCAAATTCAGTAATTAGCCGTACACCAAGGAAACAGCTTTCTGATGACAGCTGGTGCATTTACAAGTGGGAAAAATGAAATGCCAACCTCTTTCCCTAGTTCATGGAAGTACTCAAAGGTAGGGCCTCCCCGGGCCGGGGCACTTGTGAGTGGCAGCGGTGCTCAAGCTGACAGCCCTCTTAATGAGGGCTGCACGGCAGAGCTTCGGCCCTCGCACCCGACTATGCAGGCAGACACTGGTCTCACCCACGAACCACTTCCCCGCTAGTTGAGAGGGGTGCCGATGGGGTAAAAAGTCTTGCCTGCCACCTGCCAGAGGCGGGCTGTATTGGGGGTGAAAGTGCCAGAAGGCCTCTCGTGTCTCCGTCCTCACCCTGCCCTCCCCCCCGTACATTTTCTTCCTCCTAAGGAAGAAAAGAAGGCAAAGGCGGGAGAGGCCCGGAGGAGCTCTAGTTTGGAGTTGGCTCGCGTTTTTGACAGGAGAGGATGTCGGAGCCCCGGAGCGGGCGCGACTCGGGGCAGAGGCCCAGGCGGTCTCCCTGCCGTCTGCGTCCGCCGAGGCTGCGGCGGGGAGCGGGGAGCGGGGTTCGGGCCGGCGCGCCCCGCTTGGGGTCCGGTTCCGCCCCGCCCGCGGGTCCCGGGCAACGCGGAGCTGCCGGCCGGGGCCACGGCGGGGCCGGGGCCGCCCGGCCGGGCCGCTCCTTCCGCCGCCCGCCCGGGGAGCCAGTGACCCCCGCGGTGACAGCTGTCAGGGCCGCGGCCGCCGCCTCGCCTCCCCTCCCCCTCCGCGGCTCCCGCAGGCGGGGCCGAGGAGCCGCCGCCGCGCCTACCCGTGTTGTAGACGTGCAGCTCGTCCGCGATGCCCTCGTTGCCCCCGCCAAAGATGATCATCAGCTCCCGGATGGCCACGGCCCGGTGTCCGTGCCGGGCGCGGGGCACCGGCCCGGTGAAGGAGGAAACCCGCCTCCAGTTCAGGAGGCTGGGAGCCGCCATCTTCCCAACCCCCGCCCCTCTGCCCACAATTCCGCGCGCCCGCTCCGGCGCCTCGGCTCCCGGCCCGGCGGGGACCCGCCTCCAGCTGTGCGCCCGGGGGCGGGGGGCGCGTCACGTGGCCGCGGGCGCCCTGGGCGAGGCCGCGAGCCGGCGGCGGGCCCGCTGGGGCCCGGCGGGGGCCCCCGTGGCAGCGGGACCTGCGGGGGTCTGGGGTGAAAGGACGCTTCTGCCTGACCAAGTCTTCCCCCGTCCCCCCCACCCTCCATCCCCGCACGCACAGCCCCCCGGTTTTGTCTTTGCGAGGGAAGGTCGAGCGTTTTCCTTCACGGCCACCACTTGGAGCCTCTGTGATGTGCGGGCGAGTCAGACCCTTTCAACAACTGCAGCGCCACGGGAGACAAGCTTGGGTATAGGGGCTCGAGGTGCGGGGAACGCCGGGAGCGGACACGAGTGTGTCTTCGCGGAGCCTGGGGCGCCGAGGCGCCCGCGATGCCCTCGAATGCGAAAGAGAGGGAGGGAGGGAGGGAGTCTGGACCGCGACCCGGCGGCGGCCAGCGCCGCGCCCGCTGGGGCGAGGAACGCCCGAGGGTAGGTCGGCGCTGAGCCCGCAGGCGAGGCCAGGTGTGGGGGATGCCTTGCCAAGTTCAGGAATGGTGAGCCGCGAAAGGTTCGTTTTGTTTTGTTTAAGCAGGTAGGAGATTATACGTAGATGTCGGTTCTATTACTAACATTTGAGCGTCTTCCATTGCCAGGCACTGTCCTCATTACCTTATCTGTGCTAACGCATGTGACCCTCGGAACAATCCAGTGAGGTGGGTACTGTTATCTCCTTTTCACGAATGGGAAAAAGAGGCACAGAGAAGTAAGGTGATGCTCCCCTGGGCGCAGAGCAGAAAGGGACTGGAAGCAGGGTTCAAACACAGGGATTCTGATTCCAGAGCCCTTACCCACAGTACTGTCTCTGATCACAGTCATGGGTAACCCTTTATGAGAGAAAGAGAGAGAGATGTTGAAAGCAATTTAAAAACCTACCTCACATTCTCCAAAAGGTACCAAAGGAAGAATACATACAAAATGCAACGAAGTTCCTAAAATTTCTTCATCTCTTCCAATTTCTCTCCTATGTCTACGTCAATCCCCTTCCTCAGCTCCCTCAAACCTAGGCATGTCTCTCCACCATCTCATCCATCTTAACTTTCTTTTGAGGGGTAATTCTCTACCTTTTTCAAAGGAATTCTCACTGTTCTTTCCAATTGCTTCTCAAGTTTTTCTCCCTATACCTCGATTTCAAATATGGTCAAAGAGAATTTGGGAAGGGAAGGGGAAAGATGGCTAAGCACAAATAAAGGCGGTTATGAATACTTATGTATTAATATTCTCTGTCACATACATAACATGGGCTCTTAAATATTTTGGTTATAAAGTTTATATGTATCTGAATAAAACTAGAGAAGTTGGGATAAAACAATGAGTTTTTCATAAAACTTAAAATGTTTAAAGGACTATACTTTATTCGAGAGTTCACTGTTGAAATGCCCTAACTTTTATGAACAGTGCTATAAGTAGGTGGCAGTGTTTTTTTTTTAATATCCTTACAGCAATTACCATTAAAAGGAACGCTCAATTACAATTAAAAAATTGCAACTCCAATGCTGATATTCAAATAAAAACACAAAACTGGTCTGTGATATTTAAAAGTCGAAAAATCCCGCACTAGAAGAAAGATGAAGGCAAAATAGTCTTTAAAAAAAAAAAAAGATTACAAATCATAAAAGGTAGGAGCTGCAGAACAATGGAGGAAATGTGTATCAGTTTTCTAGGACTGTTGTAACAAAGTACCGGAAACCAGGTGGTTTAAAACAAATTTGTTGTCTCACAGTTATGGAGGCTAAAGATCCAAAATCAAGGTGTCAACAGGGCTGTGATTCCTCTGAAACCTGTAGTGCAGAATGCTTCCTTGCCTCTTTCTAGCTTCTGGTATTCTTTGGATTGTAGCTGCGTTACTCCAGTCTCTGCCTCCACCTTCACATGGTACTGTCCCTGTGTGCCTGTGTCTCTTCTCATAAATCCACAAGCCATACTGAATTAAGGCCCGTCCTAAATCACAACACAAATCTCAACCTGATTACATCGACAAAGACCCTATGTTCAAATAAGGTCATATTCACAGGTATTGGGTGTTAGGACTTCAACACGCCTTTTTGAAGGACACAATTCAATCCATGACCAAGTGCTTCATCCAGTGGGAGAGATATTTAACCAGAGCAGTTTTGACTCAACTCTGCTTCAGTGTGGAGTCCAGACTAGGTCCCTAATTATCAAGAAAGCTGCGTTCGATCTTGGAAACTACAGGAATGGAAGTTACCACCTAGGAGAAAAGTGCAGAAAGGAAAGAGTGAGGCAGAAAAGCTCCCAGAAGACGCCAACATTTAAGAGGTAAAGACAGAAGGAGGCAGGCACCATGAAGGAAGTAGAGAATGAGGAGCCAGAGAGGTCAAAAGGGAACTGGGTGAGCGTGATATTAAAGAAGGGGGTTTCACAGAGGCAGAAGTGGTTATGAAAGCCACAAGCCATAGAGGTCAGAGAAGAAAGAGATGAAGTGTCTATTCGATTTGCAAATTAGAAGGTTATTTATTATTGGCCTACATTAAAATACGCAGTGGAGTGGGAGGAGGATAGGCAGAGAAGATCGAAGAATGAATAACAAGTAAGGAAGTGCAAATATCATGTCTAGACCACTTTTTAAAGAGACTGCCCATGAAAGGAAAGAAAAAAGTGACTAGAGGGGAGAAATGGGAACAGGGCAAACAAGCTGTTCCCCTTATTGTTCATAAATGAGACTTGAGCATGATTGTGGCCCTGAAGAAGGATCGATTAGAAAGGAAAGACTGAAGAAGCAGTTGAGCAGTTTGAGCAGCGCTTAACTTGCTGTCATATAACTTACTGTCCTGAGTGAGTATCTTTTGGCAAATTGGCGTATTCCTTCGTAAGTTTGGGTCAGCCCCCAAATTATCCTGTATCCTTTGCACTTTCAATGTCATGAAACATCTTTGAGTGTTCCTTTAATGGGAATTTTTTATTGCCTGTGTCCCTTCCTCTGGAACATCTTCGTCCTTTTTGTCACCACCGTTTTCTTCATTTATGTTCATTACTTTACTAAATTTTTCTGACTGCATATCCAGAGTCAGATAGTAACAGCATCAGCCCACGGCCAGCTGTTTCTTCTCTACCTCTGTTTACCTTTGATTTGAACTTCGCTCCCACCATTATCACTTTTTGTTTCTTTGCTACACTTTTATCTTTGTTGGCCAATTCTCTCTATGATCCATTTTTATAAATATCACAGAGACATCACTGGGAATTAAGGAAGCAACACAACTTCATGCTTTGTTGTCTGCACATAAACTGAATAACAGATTCCAGTGACCAGTCAACAACCAGACACACAGTCAAAGAAGTGACATGAGCAGTCATCGATCATAATGTGGATCTGTTGTTCGCATAGCAATTTGGTGGACTGAAAAGCTAGCAGCAAAGTCTGTAATTATGCAATTACAGTTAACATACTGTGGTATCAGATATGAACTGTGTTGTTGGAGGGGCTGATGTTATTAAACTAAACGGTAGTAACTGAAATTTGTGCTGTTGCCAACCAAAGTAAGCAAGCACAGTGTAATACTTATGCAATGCCTGGCACGTCGTTAGCATTTAGTAAGTAGTAAATTGTTTTACTTCTATCATCATTTTCATTATATTTCCTACTGTTTCTATTCCTTTTCCTGAGCTACAAGTCATTGAGGAATCAGCCTCAGAGGGAGGGGCTGATGCTAGAAGGTGCTGGTGTGTTTTCAGCCAAGAGTGTAAATTCCATGTCAGAGGGATACCTTAATCTCAGTGGAGGACTAAGGCCAAGGGCTCGTTGGCAGAGTCTGAGAAGGGGTTGGGGGCATGTCAGCAGGTAGGCTGAACTCAACAGCAGAGAACCTTGGCAGGCACTATTTCTGAGATGACCGAAGCAGATGGTGTCTGAGAGGTCTGTTCACAGATCACAGGGCTCTGGCGGTGGGTCTTGGCGAGAGCTGCAGCCAAGGCATGGAGAGAGCAGCTGCAAGAGCAAGGCCGAATTCTAGGCCAGGTAGAGCCTACACCAGTTACCAGAACAGGAAATTGGCACAAGAGCCAAGGAAGGAAAGCAGTCATCGCATGTGGGAGAGCAGGAACCCAGGTGCAGAGAGGAGAGTGCAGGAGCTGCAGCTCAGGGGGTAGAGAGAAGAGCCCAGGGCGCCGAAGCTCCAGACAAGCACCACCAGGCAGAACAGGGAATGGAGGCTCCTGGGGTTGTATTCTCTGCCCCACATGGGTGATCTTGGAGTCTAGCTCCGAGAGACAGAAGCAATAAATAGAGGCTTGTTACACTGACCCAGTTAGTAATTCACTGCTATGACAGAATGCTCCTTCCTTTGCTTCCACTCACCTTTATCGGCCTTAGTAGATTTTTATCTGAGACCTTATCACAAAGTGATATATATATTCAGTAAGGTGGCTCATTGGATAAGAAGAAATGATGAACATTTGGCTTTCAACTAATAAGAAATAAACATGGAATAATAAGTCAGGTATACATTGGGTTGACTAATGATACCACAAATTAAAATGCATATGAGATGCATATGGATCACATAGGACTGTATTCAGACATAAACTAAAATCTGACCAAAGTGACTTAAGCATATGAGGGTTTATTTTCCTCACATAGCAAGAAATTCCACAAATACTCAATTCAGAGCTGCTATGGTAACTCCCAGTGCCATCAAGGACTTAGGTTCCTCCTGTGTTCTTGCTCTGCCTTCCTAACATATGCAGGGGTGCTGAATCACGCAACACCAGGGCACCCTAGTCACACTGTGTAAGGATATTTTTCATTTGCATATACAGATCTATCCTCTATTCTTCAACCTGTTCAGGGTCCTGGGAGGTGGACCTAAATGGATTCCATCACTTGAGCTCCCTTGCCCTCTGACTTCAGTTAAGTTTGGTCATGGGAGGCACCACAGACAGGAGATTGTATGGTTGGAGGAATTAGCCCCCTAGTCCCTTTTGTGGGGGTCAACAAGGCTGCTCCTGTTAGGCAGTCCTGTCCATATAGCTACTTTCTCCCAGTCCTACTAACCACTCCCTTCCTTTATCCTTCAGGGCTAGGGGTAGGAATGACTCCCTGCAATTGTTAACCCCAGACTACTACACCATCTTAACCATGTTCCCTAACACTGACTACACCTTTCCTTCTTTAATTTTTAATTTTTTTAAGTTTATTGGGGTAACATTGATGAATACAATTATATAATTTTCAGATGTACATTATAATTTGACATCTATATATTCTATTATGTGATTACCACTCAAAGTCCAGTTTCCTTCAGCTACCATATATTTGATCCCTTTTACCCACTTCACCCTCTCCCATCCCCTATATTTGACCCCCTTTAACTGTCTACTACTCCCACCTCCCCCACCCCCTGCCCTCTGGTAACCACTAGTTCATTGTCCATGTTCCTGAGTCTCTGTTTGTCCTGTTCATTTGTTGCTTTTAGGTTTATATCCCACATATAAGTGATATTATGTGATTTTCAACTTTTCTGCCTGGCTTATTTTGCTTAGCATGGTTGTCTCAAGGTCCATCCATGTTGTTGCAAATGGCATATTTCATCTCTTCTTATGGCTGAATAATATTCCATTGTATGTATGTACCACAGCTTCTTTATCCAATTGTCTATTGTGGGACACTTCAGTTGCTTCCATGTCCTGGCCACTATGAATAATGCTGCTATGAACATTGGTGTGCATATCTTTTCAGATATGGGTTTTCAAGTCTTTGCGGTAAATACCCAGTAAGGATTGCTGGATCATACGGTAGATCGATTCTTAGTGTTTTGAGGAACCTCCATACTGTTTTCCATAGTGGCTGTACCAATTTGCGGTCCCACCAGCAGTGTATGAGGGTTCCTTTTCCTCCGCATCCTCTCCAACATTTGTTATTACTTGTCCTGTTGATTATAGCTAGTCTAACAGGCTGAGTACACCTTTTCAAATTGTGCCTTTTTCAAAATCTCCATTAGCCCCACTTTGAGTGAGCCGTATGTGTCCTGCCAGGACCCTGACTGATTCAACACTGCAGTCTCTGTACACAGCTGCTGTGACCGTATGTGGCAGCACCACCGTGAGGACCTTTTATGCTCAAGAGCTGCAGGATGCTACTCCACCTCCAGGAGTTAAGGTTGCATTTCAGGAAAAACAGGCAAAAGGCACCAAAGAGTTTCTTTGCCAGGAATATGTAGCTTTCTAGGAAGTCGCAGACAGCTGACTCTGCCCCCATGTCATTCTAGAGCAGGACGCCTGGGGAGGTATTTTTAACTGAGTACATCACTGCCCCAAATGATAGTGTTTCCATTTGAAGGGAAGAAGCAGAAAGGGTTATTAAGTAGGCTACCAGCAGTGTTTGCAACATCATATAACTCACTTGAATTTTTTAAAATTTTATTTACAAATACCTTATGGACACTTCCTTTCCCTAGTTTCCTATCTTGGGCTTCTCCATGCAACAATAATAATACCATCCATGTACTGAGCCCTTACAGAGTGCTTCACATGCATGATGCCTTTCAACTCTGGCATTCATCCTATGAGGCTTCCCCGCTTTATCCATGAGGAAACTGAACTGAGATTTTTAGTAATGTGTAAGTATGAGGCATAAGCTAACACCTAGGTCACTCTGTCTCCAGAGCCCATGCTGGTATCCACTGCACTTTGATCAGAGTGTCCCCATATATTCTCTATCTGTTTTTGTTCTCCATTTCTTCCCCAGGGAGGAATCTATACATACAATGTGGAAATCTAGGTCATGGATAATAAGCCTCTTGTATCCTCAGAACACAGCCCAGGGGAAATAAAGGAGAAAGTATCTGAAGTCGAGACAGTAGGGGTCAGGGAGAACAGTGTACAAGGAGCAATGACCAGAGAGATTTGGGTCCATATAGAAGCTAATATGAATAGCAAGCAGCATCTATGAAGATCACGTAACCACGTAATTATTATTTTAATTCTGAGTCCCCCCTCTTGAGTGCTTCGGCTGTCATACTCTCTGAACTACTGGGTCAGGCATTCTGCTGGTGGATGAGAGATGCAGAGGAGGAGAAAGCACCATCTTTGGAGGAAACTGGATGGGCAGGAGTCCATTTGGAGTGCTTTCCGCCATGATGCCTTGGGACATGTCTAAGGGACATGATTTCCTGCTGCTTCTGAGAGCTCATCGTTCTGGAAGGGCAGTGGCAATCCCCGTGGTGGGGAACGTAGTCATTTTTGCTCATGTGGGTGCAGTGCAGACTGGAACAAGAGTACGTGGAGCAAGTACCCTGTGCTGCCACGGAACCTTCCCTTCCCACGAGGATGATGGCATACATTTTTTGTTGATGCAGCCAAAGATAAATATCTCAAAACCATGTCTGTAGCTAAGAACATCGAGTGGAGTTGTGGCTTAAACCCGAGGACTTCCTTACTGGAAGTTAAGAGAGAAGAGGAATAGCATAATGTCAAGCCAGCACCAAAGAAAAACGACACGTCACTGGATTGTGTGAGGGCGTTGGGGTCCTGCAACTGAGGAAATGGATTTTAAATTTCACTTAGTTTTAACTAATGTAAATAGAAAAACATACTCAAAGCAATTATTGGCAAACTTTAAGTATCGTTGGAACAACCTGGGTATCTGAATCTACTTTTCAAACTACAATTTCTGAAATCTAACTACATATCAATGGTTTCTAATGAAAATTGGTGTTTAAATTCAGGTGTGCTGCAACTGTAAAGTACACGCCGAATTCCAAAGACGTGGTACCAAAAAGTGTGACATGCCTGGTTAACATTGTATATCGATCACGTGTCGAAATGATAATATCTTGTGTATATTGGGTTAAATAAAATATATCAATAAAATTAATTTTACCTCTTTGTACTTAACGTGACTACTAGAAAATTTAAATTTACAATACGGCTTGTATTATATTTCTATTGGGCAACGCCACTAAAGAAGGAGGCAGTGAGCAGGGACCTCCTTTTAGAAGCTAGGGGGAGAGGCCACTGCAGAAGTAAGTTCCATGATCCCAGGCAAATTGCTGGCACCATATCCTGGCTTTCTGAGATCAATGGCAGAGGCACAGAACAGCACAGAACAGGGTGGGGTTGATTCCCTGCCTGATTCCTTTCCGTGCTCAGGCACAAACGCACTCTCCTGAAACTTCTGTCACTATCATTGCTTTGGTAGCATGAGACCGTAGTTGTTATCTGAGCTCTGATTTGGGGCCAACAGCGTTTTAACCACTAGGAGACTTCCGGAGAAGCTAGTGTCCGTAAAGATATTCTCAAAAACAGTATGAACTTTATTTCCCACTTTTGCTCTTTCAAAGTTCACCTCAGACCCAACATGTGGTAGAAACTCACCCTTCAAGCATTTGTTTCTCTTCACGTCTTTTCCTCCAGAGCGGCTTTATTGTCAAAACGACTTGCACGCAGACTGCTGGCCTGGGATGCCCGAGGACGTCTGGCCCGGCCGCGCCGGCCTGCGCAGCACATCTGGAAGTGGTTTCAGGCGCCGCCTCACTCCGCCAGCACAGCGCCTGCATTCCCAGCTGCTTCCCCCAGGGGTGGACGAAACCCGAGCTGCTCCAAAGTCAACGCAAGCAAAAGCTTGTACGCGTGGGGGGAGGAATATTCTCTTGGAAACGTAATATTGGCCTTGGGCTCGTTGGCCCTTTGGGTTTTCCAATGGGATCTTAGAAGCAGCTGCGGCAGCGTGAAGGGCAGCAGCCCCAGGCCAACCACGATTTGAACGCTCTGCCCTGCAGGTCTCCTGGACGAGGAACCCCAAGCGCACCAGGTAAACAGAAATTTACGAGCAGCTCAGCATGAAGCTTTTCCATTTTATTGTGCAGTAGTTTCTTATTTTGCTTTAGACTGAAGAAAGTAAATCAGAGGTAGACTGTTCCACACAAACTTTTCTTTCAGGAGCCCCAGCCAATGTTTGTAGCATTCCAGTGGAACTTCTTTTTCCCCCACAATGATAGCAAATCCAGGGTACTCAATGTGTAAGTTTTTCACATCCTGAACTGCTATTCCAGACCTGGGCTTATCCCTACCCATCCCAAATGGTGTGACTTACTATTTGCATCATATTGTAAGCAAGAAAATCAGCGATTAGCTAGGACGCAGACAAATGCTAGCTAGCATCTAATGCACGTACGTTTCTGAGCCACAAAAGATTGAACAGATCTGTGATTCACGTTTTCAGAATCTGTCCCAGGAAGCTGTTCGGAGGGCCCCAGTTCCTCCCCCAAAGAACTGGCAGCTGTGGAAATCTAAATGAGGCTTGTTGTGAAGACAGAGTCCAAGAGGACAAGAGCATAATCAGAGTGGGTGAAAAAAACTTTTAACATTTTTTTTAAAAAGTCTTATGTTCCCTTTATGAGCAAGTGTCATATATTGGATGAGCCCGATATAGCCTGTTAAGTATCTTATGACATAAGTTAAGACGGGTAGTTAATACGAGAGTAAACAAGAGAGAGAGGGGAAGAAACATCTGGTTGTGCTGTGGAGGGAAAAAAAAATCAGTCCTCTAGCTGTTTGGCTCTGCGCAGATAAATATCCACAGTGACATTAGGTGGTTTGTTTTGTCTTTTTCTCTAAGTGCTTTGGTGTTGCATTTCTATGCAGTATCCTTTTTGCGGTGTGCAGTGACGTTCCAGCCCTCCGTGCGAGGCAGTGAGAAGCAGAGCAGTGCGTTGCAGTGGTGAGCGCATGGGCTCCGGGGTCAGACTCCCAGGGCTGAATCTACGCACGGCCGCTGCCAAGCTGTATAAGCTTCCACGCTGGGGCAGTTATTTAACTTGTTTGTGACTCTGTTTTGTCATCTGTAAAATGGAAATTAAGTGACCTGTGTCTAAAGGATCTGCAGAGTAGTGAGGCCTCAGGGAAAGTGAGCTTCTCTGGTGGTGCTGATGATGAGGACGGTGGCAATGGAAGTGACCACAAATCCTGCATGGTGCAGCAGCTGCTTTGAACACGTCGTTCCCCCTGATAGTCCGGTCTTCCCGGTGTCCTTCCTGTCCCCACATATTGCCTGTCCTGAGCCCCGCTTTCTTCCTTCCTCTCTTCACATACCTCTCTGCTTTTTCCCCCACTCTGGCTCTTTTTCTTTCTTCTTTGTTCTGCCTCTTTCCTTGCAGAGAGAAAGACATACTCATTAAGCCGTAGCCCTCTAGTTTTCATTTCTAGTTCCCAGGGAGCATTTCTCTAAAGACTTATTTTAGTTCAGCATTTGCCAAAAAATGTTCTAAAGATGACAGTCTTATGGGGAAAATGAGCTTTGTGAACCACGTTGGTTTCTCAGAAATCTCAAGGCATACTGACATTTTAAAGGTCCTGAGAAGTCCCGCAGTAGAGAAATCTGCTTAAAGTTGTTTAACGTATAGTGGTTCCCAGTTAACCCCCAAACCATTTGATCACACAACATTTTCTCAGAGGCACCACTCTGCAATATCCTATTCTGGCCACATCTGTTTTCATTTTAGTTCTTCTATGGACATCCATTTCATATCTTCCTGGGTGAATACCCAAGGGGACATCTTGTTCTTGCTTCCCTAGTCAAGGACATAACATGGATCACATGTGCCATATTGATATGTAGAAAATCTATCTAGCCAAAGCAAAGAACAGGGATCAGCAAACTTTTTCTCCAAAGGGACAGTAAGTGAAATTGTATGCGAATAGTCTCAGTTGCAATTACTCAGATCTATTATAGAGTGAAAGCAGCTATAGACAAATGTCGAAGAATAAATCTGGCTATGTTCTAACAAAACTTCATTTATAAAAAACCAGTGATGGGCAGGATTTGGCCTAGGAGCTATAGTTTGTTGACACCTGGTCAAAAGCCGTTTTGTGGAAGGATGCCACTCTCCCACACAGGAGAGAGAGCGTGGGCCCTCCACACGCTGACGACTCCCTCACCTGACTCCGTGACCGGTGCGTTTTGATGGCTCTTGAGTAAACCTTTCCTGCCACAGCAAAAAGTCAGAAGGCCAAAGCGTTTTATTACAGGCCAAATTCCTACGTCCCGATTTCGTCCTTTCTCTTTCTTCAGGTAAACCCATTCTCTTGTCCTGCTCCCAAACTCAGTAGCTTGCCTGCTATGAGACGAAGTGCTCCAGTAAATGCGTTTTGTGCACGTGAGAACTTTAGGGTGCAGGTCTTACAGAATTAAATTACATCACAGAGGTGACAGTTCCTCGATGCATAATGATAACAGTCAGCAAGGGAAGGTGGCCAGCAGCTAGTAGCTATTAAAGTGGTGAAGAATGTGGACTCGGAGCCAGACTTCCTGAGTGTGAATCCTGGCTCTGCCACTCATTAGCTGTGTCACTCTTGGCAGGTCTCTTAACCTTTCTGAACTTTAGTTTCCCCCCTGGGGATAATAACTTTATAGGCTTGTTGTGAGAACCAAATTAAGTACTATATATAAAGGTGTTAGGACCATGCCTGGCACATAGAAATTGTTATGTGTTACTTATTATTATTATTATTATTAGTTATTTAATTTAATCTACGGAACAGTCCATTTTACAGATTGGGTTTTATAAATTGCTCAAAATTAGACAGCTAAGAAATGGGGTAGAACCAGAATTCAAAGTCACTTCTCTCTGACGACAAAGCGCATGATAGGTCCACTCAGGTACATGTGCTGCCAGATTTAAGTCATTCGGCGGCACCTTTTCGAGCTCCCTCTTTTAACTTCCCCCGATTCCCAGGTCCTTTCCAGTTCCTTCCTACCTGAACCCATGGCAGACAGGATTAATTAATCACAACAGGTTGGTTTATTTGTTTCCGATGGCTTTAGATTTCTTCCCAATTTAGCAATACCGAAAACCGTCCCAACTGATCAGAGTTGGCAAATATAATGTAACCTTTATGGGCTCTGATTTTTGGAATATTCTTCTGAAGAATCCTTCCCACTTTTGCCTTTTCTTCCAACACAAAGGAAACACCCTTAGCCACTTCCAGGTCTGAAAAATATTTTGTCCAGATTTGGCCATAAGCTCCAACTCTGGCATCCGATAAAATAGCTCCCTGTGTGAGGTCTTTCATGGCCTGTTTTTAAACTTAGTGGCCTCTTGTCAGGTCCAGACCAAAATCCCTCTGTCCAACACTGGCTGACAGGTGACTCTCTAGCTCCATTTTTCTTACTGTGTCTGGCAAACAAGCCTACAGGCTCTTTAATGCTAAAGGCTTGACTATTACTCCAGGGAAACCACAACATAAGTCACTGAGCCTAGGAAAGCTTACAAAGATGTAGGGGACATGTTTCTGGGGCTCCTTATTGTGATGGTAGTAGAAAGGCTGGTAAGACAGTCTGGAAAGAGACCATTGACAGTCCCCTCCTCCGGCTTTCTTCCTTTGTGAAGGTATGCGGACCCCTTTCTTCCTCAGATTAAAGAACAGAACAAGAGCCTCTTTCCCTATCCTCCTCTCTCCTGTCTCTCACTCATTCATCCCACACACATTTGTTGAGACACACAGAGGTAGGTAAGCCACAGTACCTGTCATCAATGCTCTCACGATCTCGTGGGAGAGAGAGGCACAGCCGTCATGTGAGAACACAGTGTCGGAAGTGCAGAGATGGGGATAGGAACGGGGAGCAGGGAGCACCCAGGCAGAGTGATCCGGTAAGGCTTATACCCTCTCAAAAAGTTAGCCGAACGCATGCCATCTAAAATCATAAACGGTTTCAAAACTACCTGAAACCAACCTCAGAAGAATCCTAAATAGTGTGCTGTTTGGGCTCAATTCTTTCCCAGGTGCGAGAGGGGAAGAGGAGAAGGGTCACTGCAGATGTACTCAGAGCGTTGAGTATCCAGTCTATATCCCAGGAAAATAAAAGGGACGTTGTAGCTGCTTGTTTACAGTGAATTAAAGACTTGAATCAAATCCCTGTTGAAGAATTTGCCTAGATCAAGTTCTCACAACACGTTCTCACAGCACTTCGGTTCATGAAAAACCCCTGGGGTACTGTGACGTCCTGCCTGTCTTGTCCTGCAGGCTGTGTCTCTGTCTTCTTGCTAATTTCTAAAGGGTATTTTTATTCCCTGTTGGCTGACTCCTGCCGCAAGTCAAATGTCAAGTTCAGAAGTTTCTTTGAAGGACCATAATTAAGAAGGATCAACTTAATTTAAAATAAACTTTGAGTTTTCAAGACAAATTGTTATTTATAATGAATTAACTTTTTTGTAACGTAAAGGAAGGTCGTTTCCAGCTCCTGGGGTGATTGACAGAATGCCACAAAGGAGCAAACGAATATATAAATATGACAAAATTGAATTTTAGATTTCTAGACTAAATTGAATTTTATAATCTAAAATTCTTTTCTAATGGTTTAACTTTATTTTTTCCACCAAACTTGCCCAGTTATCCAATGCTTCTCTTAATGCTCATTGCTTCTTCCAATGAATATATAAGGTATTGTAATACTCATCTAGATAAATTATGAACTGGAATGCCAGGAAACAGGGTTGTAACAGGTGTGTTTCGAGAACAGAAAGCTTGTTAGCTCTCTTGGGTTTCAGAGCACAAATAAAATACTCCAGAATATTGTGAAAAGATAGAATTTGAATTTGGGGAAATATTTGGTTGAAACTTTTTCATAACATATCATCCCTTTTCTTGCCTCCTTAAGCCTGATGCTACTTTGAGCACATTGCTGAATCTCTATTTGATTATGTAACTCACTTTTTAGACATTGGTGACTATCCAGATCTATAATCCTTGTAGGAAGTGTAGGAGGAAATCCAAAACCTGTATTGAGCCCTTTCTTCCTTCTTTGGGAAACACTTCATCCTCTAGATTTGAAACTGGAATGAAATATTAAAGAAAATATTTCATTGGAAATGACATTCTCATCATGTGATCCTGGAACAACTAGATATTCATATGCTAAAAAATGAAATTTATACCTCATGCCATATGCAAAATTAACTCAAAATATAAATGTAAAATATAAAATTCCAAAACTCTCAAAGAAAATATCGGAGAAGCTCATCACGACCTCGGGTTAGGCCAAAAATTCTTAGATACAACACCAAATGCATGAGCCATAAAAGAAAAATATTGATGAATTTGACATCATCGCAATGAAAGAATTTTGTTCTGCAAAATTTATTGTTAAGCGAATGGAAAGACAAGCCACATACTGGAGGAAAGTACTTGCAAATCATATACTCGACCAAAGAATTATATCCAAAATATGTAAAGAATCTCAAAACTCAGAAAAAGGAAGAGATCAATGTCTCAATTAAAAAATAGTCAAAAGATTTAAACAGACACTTCACCACTGTGTTAGTCAAGGCTCCCTAGAGAAACAACCAATAAGATGTATATGTAGATAAAAGAGATTTATTATAAGGAATTGTCTTGTGTGATTATGGAAGCTGACAAGACTCAAGATCTGCAGGGACAATCAGCACGCGAGAAATTCAGGAAGGCCAATAGCGGAATTCTAGTTCAAGTGTGAGGATAGGGCAGGCTTGAGACCAGGACTAGCATACGTTTCAGTTTGAGTTTGAAGGCAGGAAAAGGACAATGTCCCAGTTCAAAAGCAGTCAGGCTGAAGAAAATCTCTCTTACGCAGGCCAAACGTTTTGATTCTATTAAGAACTTCAATTAGTTGTAGGGGCCCACCCACATCAGAGAGGACAATTTCTTTACTTAGTCCTCTGCTTCAATGTTCATCTCATGCAAAAACACTCTCACAGAAACACCCAGGATAATGTGTGCCCAAATATGTGGGTGCTCCGTGTCCCAGCAAGTTGACACATAAAATTAATCATCACAGCCGTATACAGATGACAAATAGACACATACAAAATGCTCAACATCAGTAGTCATTATGGAAGTGCAAATTAAAACCAGAGTGACATATATCTATTAGAACAGCAAAAATTAAAATAACTGAGAATGCTAAGTGCTAGCAAGAATGCAGAGCAACTGGAATTCTCTTATATTGCTGGTAAGAATGTAAAATGATTCAGCCACTCAGGAAAACAGATGAGCAGTTTCTTGTAAAATTAAACACACATCTATCAAATGACTCAGCAATCTCACTTGAAGATATTGTGGTAAAGGTGAAAACTTAGACTCACACAAAAATCTGTAAACAAGTGTTTATGGAAGCTTTATTCATAAGTCACAAAACACTGGAAACAGACATCCTTTAGTGAGTAAGTGGTTAAACTCATATATCCATACAATGGAATTCTATTCAGCAATAGAAAAGAACAAATTATTGATATACTCAACAGCAAGTATAAATACCAAATGCATCATAGTAAGTGAAGGAAGAGGGTCTCAAAAGATTACATACTGTGTAAATCCATTTATATAACATTCTGTAAACTGCAAAACAAGGGACAGAAAACTGATCAGTTGTTGCCAGAGACTAGAGTCTGCCTGCAAAAGGGCAGCCCAAGGGCATTCTTTGGGTGTGTTGGAATAGTTCTCTATCTCAATAATTTATGTATGTGTTAAAATTTATAGAACGATACAACCAAATAAGCAAATTCTATTGTATATACATATTTAAACATTTAAAATTCAACAAGTCAAATTTTGAAGCTGACCTGATAATATGTCTTTAATAAATTACATGTGTCATAGGTAGGAAAGCTTTTTTTTTTTTTTTTTAAAGCAGGTGTACTGAATATTTATTATACAGCATTTGTGGTTTCCCTGGGTAGAGCACTGTTTCTAATTATGGAAGTTCATAGGATATTTACACATATTTACAGATAGGACATTTACAGATAGGGTATTTACAGAAAGCTACCATGTCAACAGGTATCAAATGTCTTGGCAGAAAAATAGTTCTCATAAAGCTAATTCTTTATTCACTGAAAAAACAATTGGCCTCATCTGTTAAAAGAAGTTGTTCCTGGATTATAGTTAGTTGCTAGTCCTTTTGGAATTTGCCCTGGGTTTGTCTCATGCAAACCAAGAGCTCATGTAAAAAGTAAAAAGTTGTTGGTCTGTAGATTATGAGAATGGTTGATGTTCTGATAGCCACTCTGGTTGTTTATCAGAACATGCATGGTGTGTGTCTGTATTTAGAATTTCCTGTATTGAACTATCTGTTTATTTGGTTCAACAGGTAGTACGTTCATATGATTAAATGTTCTGTGGGAGCTATGGCTGCTGTTTATTAGTCAGAATATACTGGTGGGACAGCGGTGGTGCCCATTTGAATTGATCAGTGCTGAGAGCCATACCGGTTCTTAAATAAAGTTCAGTATAAGCCCTGTAAGAATATCAAGTGAAAAGTCTCCCTTCGTTTTGTGTCCTGGCCCCTTCTTTATTTTCTGTAATCTTCAAAATAAAGGTAGAAGGGCTTTTCAACATTGGTATATGTGAAATTGCAAAAAGGTGAGTATTTTGATTACTTCAGACAGTGTACAGTAATACAAAACCAGCAAAGCTTATCCCAGATCTGTCTCTGGCAGTCTTCAAGCCTGTCTTTGAAGAAGCCTTCTTTCTGATCAAATGCCATCTCCTCGGTGAGGCTTTTCCTGATTTCTCTTCCTGGCACACGCCCCACCTCTGTTTATCTTCATCTCAGCACCTCCGTTGCTTCCTTCATCGCACTTACCATAATCTATTCTATTTGTTACATCTTAATATCTACTTCCCCCAGTGGTTTGAAAACTCCATGATGATAGGGACAAGGACAAATTTGTTCATCGATGCATCCCTGGTACGTAGCATGGTGCTGGGCTTTTGTTAAGATCTTAATGAACACTGAATGAATGAATGAATGAATGGCGTGAGTGTAGGTGTGCCCCTCTCATAAAAGCTTCCTTATCAAAAGAATGAAATTATGACAGCAGGGTAAAAGGCATGGGGTTGGTATTTTAGGTGGAGGTGACCTACTCATGGGACACTTCTTTTGGTTAGCACCATCGATCTGTTAACCCAGAGGCTGGCACGGGTCTTTTTGGAGAAGGCAAACAAACTTAAAGACAAAGATTTCGTCTTGGGGGCCCTTTGTGTGGTTCAAATTGAGATGTTAATTTGAAGAAGCAAGCTACACATTCAAGAAGTATTCAGTTTCCAAAATTCTAGATTCAGAACAGTAAAGAATAATTGCACAATTCACCACATATCTGACAAAGATATAGTCCTTAATAATTTTATGATGACTTTTGGGTTGATTTTCTTTTAAACAAAATTTTATTCTTTAATCCACAGGTCACAGTTTTTTTAATCTACGTGAACACACATGGCTTTGTTACGAAAAAGTAAGATTACGATTAATGATTAAAAAGAGATATTTTGGAGGGCTGTTGTGATGCTGGGTCTTGGCTTTTTTTCTTTTGAAATATGCTTTGATTTTCATAGTTTTTCCACAAGCAGTTCTTGGCATCATTATTTCAGCATGATTCACATGGAAAGTAGTTAAGTATTTTGGACAGAGGTTGACTTATCATGAGAGGGGTCATATGTTTCTATAAAACTTATTTTTTCATTGTAAATAAATATTCATGTTCCTGTCTAATTTAGCATTTGTAATTTTGTATTCTTGTTCTAAAGACTCACCTCAAATTTTATCAGACCCCATCAAAACCCTGATTTGACCGAGATTTTAGATCGAGAAATTTGTGAATCTGGGAGAAACATGGTAACCTGATTGTGTTACTGATACCCTGGGGTGGAATTGCCAGATGTAGCAGATAAAAAGACAAGATATCCAGGTTAGATTTGAATTTCAGATAAACTATGAATATTTTTTTTAATATAAGTGTATCCCAAGTATTGCATGGGACATACTTATACTAATAAAAAAATATTTTATCTCTATCAGCGGTAAGAGCCATGGTTGAAAGGGGCAGACAATAGTCACTGTGCGCCACTTCCCCAAACTGGCTGTGGCAGGTGAATGTTAATCAGAGGTATTGATAAACTGTACAACTTTGTCTCTTCTCTTCTGCTTCTCTATAGCTTAGTTTTAAACTGAGTCTAGTGTCTGGTTCTCTCTGACGGAATTTGATAAACCAGAGGCAGAGAGGAGCGGTGTGTCAGTCAGCAAGATGGAATCATTGGGCCTTAGAGTGCAGTTCTGGAAGTCATCCTTAGAGACTATCTAACTCCTTCATTTTATAAATTTTACAAATGTAAAGAAAAAAAGCCCAGAGGCCAGAAAATACATTGGTATGAGGCCTATAAATGTTAAATATCTTGATGCACAAAAATAATAAATAATAATACACAGCAATTATAAAATCTTTATTGAGCCTCAAAACACAATTGTGAAGTAATAATTATTATTACAATCCCCATTTAGCAGATGAGAAACTGAGCCTCAGAGAGGTTAAGTAACCTGTCCAAGGCCACACAGTTAGGAAGTAGTAGAAATGAGATTTGACTCTGGCTTCAAATCCCAGCCCTTCCTCCTTCTACCAATGTTTTCCAAACTGCAGGCAGTTGTGCACCACCTTCTTAATATTTCATCATCTGTGTTCCTTCTAGTCTATGAATGACTATTTTCTTTAAATTGACTGATTTTTTTAAAAAAATTATAAGTTTACTTTGTAATAGGAAGTTTATATCCTTACTGTAAATAGAAAAATAATTCTCTCCAATCATAAAAAGAATGTGATGGTACAACTATATACGATTAGAATGTTACTCAATTCTGAGCAGCTTTTGTTGCCTGCCCGCATATGAAATGAGGCCTGATGTCTCACACTAAGATTTAATGTCCCTTATGCTACGAGCGCGAACCTCCTAAGTCATCGCTGGCATAACCAGTGGTATGTGCTCCACGCGTAGAGAAGCACTGCCCTACACCACTCCATTTCTTAATAGCTCCCAGGCACAGGCTTAAAACTAGAAGAGGTAAACAGGTCTTTCAGTCTCTTAACCAAGGCAAGGATTTTCTGTATGTCATTCTTGACCAGTAGTTGAATTAACTGAGAAGATCTCAGCTGGGTTCTAATGGCTCAGACATGTACGCATAAGTACTTGCGCATAAGTACTTGCTCATCGTAAGGGTAATATAAATGTTGGCGATTATTCAAAACAAAGTATTTATGAACAGTGACGACAGCATCCTATAGTCATCAGGTTGTAGCCTCTGCCATCAGACTGCCTGGATTTAGCCCTGGATTGGATCCTCTTTAAACTACATGTGTGTATGCTTGAGCATCATCAGTATCCCAGGTTAACTTTTTACCCCACATGCCATCTGCTTAAAGAAAGATCCCAGACCACCTCTCCAGGGTACGTCAGGGAATGCATCTGCTCACATGGCTGTTCTAAACTTTTCCACAATTTCAGCTTGATACATTAAACTTGAACGTGTTTCTGTTTTTGTTTCAGTTAATCAGGTGTTGCTCTTCCTTCTGATTGTGACCCTCTGTGGGATTCTGTATAAGAAAGTGCGTAAGGGGACTGTGCTCAAGAACGAAGCAGGTATGCTAAATGTAATAAATCAGTCACAAAAAGACAAATAATGTGTAATTCCACTTACATGAGGTACTTAGATAATCAAAATCATAGAGACGGAAAGTATAATGGTTGCCTGGGGCTGGGAGGAAGGGAAATGGGAAGTTAATGTTTAATGGATACAGACTGTCAGTTTTACAAGATGAAAAGAGTTCTGGAGATGGTGGTGGTGTGATGATGATTGTACAACAGCGTGGAAGTATTTAATACCACTGAACTGTGCACTTAAAAATGGTTTAGATGGCAAATTGTGTGTTAAATGTATTTTACCACAATTAAAAATGCATTTTAAAAAAGAATGAAAGAGGTAAGCAGGCATGAAATTCATCGAGACACCTGGAAACGGCTTACATATGTTCCTCTGAGTCCTTTCAGTAGCTAGGTTCAGAGATAAGCCTCCCAAAACCTGCTGAAGATATCCACCCAAGGCCAACTTTTCAGTTGTGTTCTGGACTATTTGTGTTCCTCAAACTTTAGCATCTATAAGGATCACATGGAGAGGCTTTGGCTCAGTAGACTTAGGGTGGGACCTGAGACTCTGCATTTCCTGTAAGCACTCAGTTGATGCCAATACTGTTGGTTCTTGGACCACACTGTGAGTGGCCTGCTCTACATCTATGCTTTGGAGGCCCTCAATAATTTTGCTTATGAAAATTGCCATCTCTTTCTTCTCCCTGCTGGTGCATTCTCATCAGTGCACGAACAGCCTCATAACTGTCAACGTATGAAAAGATCCTGCATCAACCCTGTATCCTCTTCCAGCTCCTGAGGAGC
The DNA here is from genome assembly GCA_003508835.1 of Eonycteris spelaea. Classification (NCBI taxonomy): domain Eukaryota; kingdom Metazoa; phylum Chordata; class Mammalia; order Chiroptera; family Pteropodidae; genus Eonycteris; species Eonycteris spelaea. The sequence goes on from PUFA01000023.1 coordinate 7,058,369, forward strand.
CCAGTTCCTCTCCTCAGGGGTGAATTGTGAACTGGAACCTTCCTAACTGAAAAACACACAAAGTCAACCCACCAATTAAGAAGCACTGGTAGCATATTTATTCTATTTTTGATTAATTTGCTTTTTACATTAGTCAAGCAAATGCACTCATTTACGGAAAATACAGAAAAGAAAAACACATTACCTCTAGCTGTATCAGCCAGAGTCAAATACAGTTGATAATTTGGTGCTTTAGACACATTCATTCCACACTTTTTTAAAAGGCCAGTTGCTAAGGCACTGGACACACAACCATGAACAAAACCATGTCCCCACACTCTCCCAGAGCTGACTTTTTCTTAATATAAAAATTCATAAAACAATTAAAAACATACATAATCTGGTCTGAATAATCTAGGAGCATCTGGGGGAAAAATGATTTCCACACAAAGACATGTATGCAAATGTTTATAGGGCATTAGTCATGGGTTCCCCAAACTGGAAGCTACATGAAGGAAGCCAGACCCAAAAGATCACAAGTGTATGTTTCCGTTTCTACAAACTTTCTAGAAAAGGCAAGTCTATGAGACGGAAGGCAGATTGGTAGTTGTCTTGTGCTAAGAGGGGGCGTGGGTTGACTGCAGACTGCCTTGGGGGAACTTTTTGGGGTGATGAAATGTTCTAAATTTGGACTGTGGTTATGGTTGCACAGCTCAAATTTCCAAAAAAAAAAATCATTGAACTGTACACCTACAGTAAGTAAATACAAATAAACTGTATTAGTTTGTTAGAGCTGCCATAACGAAGAACCACAGACTGGGTGGCTTAAACAACATGTTTCTTTTCTCATAGCTCTGGAAATCCTAGATCGAGATGCTGACAGGGTGGGCTTCCCCTGGGGCTCTCTGCGTGGCTCGCAGATGGCTGCCTTCTTGTCGTGCCCTCACATGACCTTTTCTCTGTGCCTGTGTCCCCGGTATCTCTTCCTCTGCTCATATGGACACCAGTCATATTGGATTAGGGCCCCCTCCCCCCATAATGGCCCCCTTTCAACTTAATTGCCTCTTTAAAGGCCCTGTATCCAAAAACTGACGTTCAGAGGTTATTGGAGTTGGGGCTTCAGCATGTGAATGTTAGGGGTTATAGACAGTGCAGTCTATAACAGTATCTAAATGATGCCTCAATCAAACTATTTTAAAGAGAAAGAGAAGACTATGAAAGGTATGATTTCATTTTGGTTTTAAAATAATACATATATGTATCATCAGGATTGTATGTTATAGGCAAGGCTCAAAAGAATGATCAATTATTGATTTTGTACATTAGTCATGCTTTCATTTACCTCTTTTTCTCTTTCTGTCAACTTCTGAAACACTTGACTAGAGAGTAGATAAGGGAAGGAAAGTCACAAGCAGTATATTTTATAGCAGCGTAGCTGAGGTAAATATTCCAAGTCAGAGAAAAGTTGAGGAGTCGAAGAATTGTTGAATTAAATGAGGCTTTTTCATTTCTTCACGTATTTTTCAACTGTGTTTATGTATTAGGCTACTTAATTGGTTTCTGCAAGAGAGCTCCAAAATAATAGTGGCTTAAGCAAAGTAAAAATTTATTTTCTCTCTCAAGTGGAAGTCTACTGTGTCAGTTCCACAGTCATCCAGAGCAAGATCCCTTCTTCCTCGTGGCTTTGTTGTCTTCAGCAGGTAGCTTCCCTCTTGTGATCCAAGATGGTTGCTCTTTCCCCTGTCATCACATCAACGTTCCCGCCAGGGGAAGGGAGAAAGGAAAAGGGGAGAGCAAGCACATTCTATTTTATTTTATTTATTTTTATTGTTTAGGTGAGGCAACCCTTGGTTGACCTCACAGATTGCAAGGACCTTGTCAGCTTCCAATCCTTTATTTTTTTTTATTTTTTAAGCCTACAGCACCTGATCTTCCGAAGCGGTCTCCCATCCAAGTACTAACCAGGTCCTACCCTGCTTAGCTTCCAAGATCGGATGGGATCAGGCCTGTAGATGAGTAAGCAAATTCTTTACAAAAGCAAACCCAGTAGTTGCACACATTACTTGCACTAACATCCTACAGGTCAGAAAGGAGGATGGAAAAAGTATTCATAGCAGCTAGCAATGTGCCCGCTAAAACTCGCATGTTTTATTACTAAGGGAGGAAGGGGAGACTGGATTTTGGAGAACAATCAGCAGTCTCTTTCACACCATGCCGTCTTCCCCCAGCAGTGTGGAAGGCCAGCTAAACTGGCTCTGCTGTGAAATTCCTTTATGTTCCAAGACACTGATTTTGATGCTTCCAGAGGATGATTCTGAGACGCCTGAGGAACTGGAAGGGGAGATCCCCGTGGTGATTTGTGCAGCAGCAGGGAGAATGGGTGCCGCCATGGCTGCCATCAACAGCATCTACAGCAACACAGACGACGCAACATTTTGTTCTACGTAGTCGGGCTCCGGAACTCACTCTCTCGAATACGGTAATTGGTGTACAATAGACTTTGGAGTTTTCTACTTTCTTTTGACTTCCCTTGTCTTTCCTTAAATGGATTCCCTTCTTCTCCTCCTTCTCTCCTTCTCTCCTTCTCCTCCTCTCTCCTCCTCCTCCTTCTCCTCCTCCTTCCCCTCCTTCTCCTCCTCCTCCTCCTCCTCCTTCTCCTCCTCCTCCCTCCTCCTCCTCCTCTCCTCCTCCTCTCTCCTTCTCCTCCTCCTTCCTCCTCCTCCTTCTCCTCCTCCTCCTCCTCCTCCTCCTTCTCCTCCTCCTCCTCCTCCTCCTCCTTCTCCTCCTCCTCTCCTCCTCTTTCCCTCCTCCTCCTTCTCCTCCTCTTCTCCTCCTCCTCCTCCTCCTTCTCCCTCTCTTTCTCCTCCTCCTCCTCCTCCTTCTCCCTCTCTTTCTCCTCCTCCTCCTCCTTCTCCTCCTCCTCCTTCTCCTCCTCCTTCTCCTCCTCTTTCTCCTCCTCCTCCTTCTCCTCCTCTTTCTCCTCCTCCTCCTCCTCCTTCTCCCTCTCTTTCTCCTCCTCCTCCTCCTCCTTCTCCCTCTCTTTCTCCTCCTCCTCCTCCTCCTCCTCCTCTTTCTCCTCCTCCTCCTCCTCTTTCTCCTCCTCCTCCTCCTCCTCCTCCTCCTCCTCCTTCTCTCCTCCTCCTCCTCCTCCCCCTCCTCCTCCTTTTATTTTTTTTTTGGTTTGAGATATGTCATTCGGCTTAATAAGGGATGACCTGACAAATGTGTCACCTAGCTAAGGAATTTTCAACAAAGTCTTATTGATTGGGTAGGGCAATGTGTCATTCTGCAGAACTGAATTGTACTGAATTGAACCGAACTTAAAGAACCTCAATCCTTAAGTAGTTTATGTAAAAGTCTTTCTTTATAAAATGGTTTTTCTTGCCTCTGCTTTCTTAATCTGAGAGAATATTAATATAATATAACCATTTCAATATGGCTCAGAATCATCACCAAGTATAATTTTGAACTGCAAAGTGACCTCTTTCCTGTCATGCAGTACACTACAAAATAAATGGGAACTGGATTTAGAAGCAATAAACAAAATCAAATTTTAAATGTATTATAAAAATGTAAGATAATTGTGCGATTTTGGTATGGAGACTGACTCCCTGAGGCCCAGAATCATAAGGAAAAAACTGACAGATTTGACCACATAACATTTACATACTTTTAAATGATGAAAAACACTAAGAAAAGTGAAATTAATCACACAGTAAAGTAGGTTTTCAACATGTATTATAGACAAAGGATTGTATCCCAAGTATGTAAAGAATTCATACAAAAAATTTTAAATATACAAGCATCTTGTAGAAAAATGACTATAGAACACAGACATAATTCACAGAAGAAAAAATACAGTCAAATAAACATGAAAAATGTTACCTGTTACTAATAGAGAAATGCCAGTTAAAACAGCAATGACATATAACTTTTCACTCATCAGGATGGTAAAAATGAAGTAGGGCAAGAATATCTAGTGCAGGAAAATAGACATGCTTATCCCTTGTTTATACAATGTACACTCTGTGAACTGGTAAAACATTTTGAGAGAGCAAGATCTGTTGAAGTGTTACATACATGTATAGTTTGACTCACCAAACCATGTCCACTGCAGGAATCTCCTGCAGAAATTCTACATAGTACAAAATATATGTACAACAACATTAATTTCAGCATTATGTGAAATAGCAAAAAAAAAAATTGCTAAATACTTAAATGTTCATCAATGGAAGAATATTTAAATGAACTACGGAATACGATCCAGCTATTAAAAAAGAAAGAAGGCAATCTGCGTGCACTGACATAGAAGTTTCCCAAAGCAGATTGCTGAGTGGAAAATGCAAGTTGCAGTATGCCTCTTACAGTGCGATCCGTTTTATGAATGTCTTAATCCATTCCATCTGTTATAACAGGATGCCACAGACTGGGTGGCTTATAAACAATAGTTTTATTTCTCACAGTTCCGGAGGCTGAGAAGCCCACTCTCTAGGTGCCAGCAGATCCCGTGTCTAGTAAGGGCCCTCTTTCTGATTCGTGGAGGACTGCCTTCTTGCTGTATCCTCGCATGACATAAGGGGGAAGGGAGCCAGTTGGGGCCTCCTTTATAAGGAGGTGACTCTCATTCATGAAGGCTCCACCCTCATGACCTAATCACCTCCTCAAGGCCCCACCTCAAACACCATCACACTGGGGATAATCTTTCAACATATGAATTTGGGGGTTGGAGGAACACAAAGATTCATTCCGTAGCAATGAAAATCAAAAATCCCATATGTGTACTTGGACGTATGTGTGTTTCTGTAAAGAAAAAGGCCGGGGAAGATCTCTCCAGCTGTTCACAGTGACTATCTCTGGGGATGCTGGAGGAATTAAGGGAAAGCAGTGATGAGGGAAAGTTCAAGGCATTTCAAGTATTATTTCCATCATTCATCAGGAGAGTGGACTCACGTATGGCTTTTATAATTAGATTTGGGGATTATAGCACCATTAGGAGATATTGAGATTGGTAAAACATTTGCTACTAATCTCAGTGGTCCTTATCTGCTGTAGCATTTGAGGGCTTGTGTATGGTTTTCATTTTTCTGTCTACTTTCTCACTCTTTTTACCATTTATTGTTGTAGGTTGTTCACTTAGGCTGCTGTTAACAGCCCTTTAATTATCTGTGGGTATAAAAATCAGATAACCAAACCCATAAGAATGGCCTGTGTAGCATGTTCTGAGTAAAGGTTTGCACTTTGGCCAAAGGGCATGAGCTTTGGGACTAATGACATTTGAGCAGAGAATGATTCCCAGTTCTTGGATCCTGTCCACCACCCCTTGTTTTATAATATTTTTTAAAACTCTTTTCATTGAAGTATAACACAAAAACGGAAAATTGTGTAAATCCCCTGTACAGCTTAGTGAATCATCACGAAGTAAACCCTCCCATATGCTAAATGCCACACTGACACTTGACAGTCAGTCTTTTTAATTTTGCCGCTCTGATGAGTGTTCAGCAGTATCTCGCTGTGGTTTTTATTTGAGGTTCCTTTATCTCTTATGAGGTTGAGCCCTTTTTTTGCACATTGTGTGACTGTTTGGATACGCATATTCGAGTCTCTTGCCAATTTTTCAGCTGGGTTGTCTCTCTTTTTCTTATTGACATGACTGTCTCACCCCCTCCCCCAGCTTTATTGAGATATAATTGACATATAACATCATGTAAATGGCTTATTTTTATGGCTCAAATTTTGCGGATCTACATTTCATTGGGAAGATTTAATTCTTTTGTTGATTTTTAATCGACAACAAATGCTACCATGTGTGGCTTTAGTCCCTGGAAATTTTGTTTTGAGATTATGTCTACTGAGATTCTTCTGAATTGGAGAAAAGATAGAAAAGTTCTGTAAGACTGAGGAAATGTAAGGGGCGAGGGCAGAGGGTGAGGACCTGTGGGGAAGATTGAGGGACAGAGATGAAGAGGCAAAGGTAAATCATATTGTCTCCGGAGCCAAAACAGCAGAGTAAAAGTTACCCTCGTCCCTGGAGAGGACTGAGGATGTCCTGCTTCATCACATTACAGAGCTGTTAGCATGTGGCAAAGATGGGGCCAGCGACCACAGATGCTGCTTCATCAGAAAGAAGGAACACTTTCCTGTGGAGATTACGCAGATCTGGGGAGATAGTTGGCTATTACTATTTTGTTTCATTTCCTTTGCGGACAGAGTTATGTGAATACATTTTTTTTTAAAAAAAGAAAGATTTAAAGCCAGGCCATGTGGGGAAAGACATGAAAGGATTTCTAGACTAAACTCTGCTAAGATTGCACACATTTTTAACTGTCTAAGGAGGCAAGAGATTGATTCTAAGGCAATAAGCAAAAGTGAGGAAAGGTGGGAGTGTGTTTACTAACGGTTTTTTTTCCCTATCCCTTTAGCAAATGGATTGAACATTCTAAAACTGAGAGAAATAAACTTTAAAGTTGTGGAATTCAACCCTATGGTCCTCAAAGGGAAGATCAGAGCGGATTCATCGAGGCCTGAATTACTCCAGCCCGTGAGTAGGAACCGTGCATGTGCTGGGACAGTCCTTGTGGTGAGACCTTGTTCAGTGTGGAGCATTAGCCACTGGAGTCCAGATGGAATATTTTTGAAGCCTCACAGTTGTTAGGTCTCCACCAAACTCTGCTTATTTGTAATTTATAAGCCACCTGTTCCAGAAAGGATTTAAAATGGTTTACATAAACATAATGAAGTTATTAAGAAGTTGAGCCGTTGTTGGGGATGATGCCTCTGTGGTGTGATGATGTGTGTGTGTGTGTGTGTGTGTGTGTGTGTGGTGTGTGTGTGTGTCTGATTTAGTTAACAGTAGTCAAATTACTGAGTATAGAGGAAAACAGGCAATTTGTGGCCTAAAAGATTGAGGAGGAGCTTTTGTGACACCCACCGCAACAATTCAGAGATAAAGCTGGCGACAGTCTGAGGAAGCTGGGGAGTTTAAATCTAGAAGAAGCACAGATCTGCCAGCACTGGTTTCAGCCCAGATAAGTCAGGCACCAGAAGCTCAGGTGAGGCAGCCTGGCGGCCCCTGTTTTATTCTGCATCAAACCTGGAGCTGAGCCAAGGCCATGGTCAAAGCCGACTCTCCAGTACCCCTGGAAGACTCTGAGCTACATGCCTCTTCCCCAACATTGCTCCTTTTGTTGTTTTAACAGCTGAACTTTGTTCGATTTTATCTCCCTCTGCTTATCCACCAACATGAGAAAGTCATCTATTTGGACGATGATGTAATTGTGCAAGGTATACTCACGATGGCGAGACGGCTTGGAAAAGGACAGCTGATAAGTAGAACGACTCTCTCTCTTCATTTTCCAAGTAGCTAGCTGCCCAGTGATTGTGACTGCTCGTTCAAGTTGGGAGTATAGTATTGTTGTAAATTCGGGAATATTTTGAAAACAGGGATACTCACTTCCCTGGACAGTCCAGCTATCTTTCTGAGAGCCACTCTCTGACTGTCCAAGTCTGTGATATAAGCTTGGTAGCCTGTGCCTTCTCTGCACCCCTAAAATGTAGGAAAGTAGTCTCACTGATGACATTCTTAGAAGTGAGTTAAGTTTTGGTGTTCAAATGTAGGCTTATCTTGTTCCCGCATGCAAAAAAGATAAGCATTGCTATGGTACCTACATAGCAACAGAAATAAAGAAATTTGACAAAGGGTGATTCAGAGCTTCTTTTCAAGTGCCTTTCTAAATTGACATGAGCTATTTTTATTAATTAGATTGCCAAGCCACATGAAAGCAGGGGTCAGATATTTCTCCCCTAAAGCAAAATGAAGATTTTTAAAGCTCTAAGGCTCTGTCCATCCCTAAACAAATGCTCTAGTATTTTAACTCCTGATGTTTCTAAATTCAGGTGATATCCAAGAACTGTATGATACCACCTTGGCCCTGGGCCACGCGGCCGCGTTTTCAGATGACTGCGATCTGCCCTCATCTCTGGACACAAACAGACTCGTGGGGCTGCAGGTGAGCCCGCTGTTTCCCATTCCTGCCTTGACCCTGCCGCTCTCACCCTTCCTTCTCCCACAATGCAAAATACAGGTTAGCTGCACCTGGAGAGCGGCTGTCTGGACTGCTGGGGGTGGTCACGATGCAGCTCCACCTCTGAGCGACTCTGGGCACGTTACTTAACCCTGGCGAGTCCCACTTTCCCCATCCGACACCTCTCATGTATCAGATACATCATATATCAATGTCTCTGTTGTTGTGATTTTATGAGCTGCGATGAAATCACATGATGGCAGCGTGTCCCGTGTGGACGACATGCGCCAGAAATAACGGATGGGATTAGGTTCTATTTTCAGAGTTTTGACCGCTGCTTTTTTTTTTTTTTCCTGTGGCGAGGAAAATCTTGATTTTGTTCAAGCTCTTTAGCCTGGTGGACATGAGGGAAGTTGAACCAGAAGAATGGCTTTAAAATGCAAGGTGCCATTAAGAATCAGATGCTGGGGCATGGCTCCATAGTGTAGTGGTTAGCATGTCTCCTCTGCGAGCAGAAGGTCTTGGGTTCACAGCCTGGGTGCATGATATGCTGTGAGGAGTGACCTACCTCCACCTCAGAAATCCAGTTCTTAAGGGGGAACGGTAACATCCACAGGGTGGGGGGGATAAAAAATCAAATGCTATTCTTAAAAAAAAAAGTTCCAGAATATAATTTTAATTTAAAAAATCATTTCAATTGGACTTTTGAGCCACACTTCTCTTGCTCAGGCCCACTTCCATGTCTGGAAGTGTTCTTTCCCTTCTGATAAAGCTTTCCTTTTCTATAAAAAAAATTAAATAAAAATAATTTTAATTTTAATTTTAAGGCTAGACTCGGGGCCAGACCCACCTTTGTCAGGATCTGGGCTCCATCACATACATAGTAGTTTTGTGACCCTGGGCACGTCACTTAACTGTTTTCTCCCTTATTTGTCAAATAGAGGGAGAGTCATTGTGAGAATTAATTAGTCGATTGCTTGCACTTAAAGTTCTTGAAAGCACCTGAGTATTTCTGTTACTTCCATGTCATATTCGAGCATCCCACTGAGGTGGACTATGGCAGCCCACGTGGGCGAAACAGTATGTCCTGCCTCATGTTGCATTCATTCAGCTACGTACTGAGTGGTTGCTGTGTGCCTGACACTGCTTTAGGTACTAGTAAGGCAGTAAACAAAGCTCAAAGTCCTGCCTTTGTATAGCTTACATTCTAGAGGGAAGACAGGTAAAAATACTTAACGGAGGATCAGGGTAGAATTGGGGCTGGATTTTAAATAGGGTGATCATGGATGGCTCTGTTGAGATGGTGTTGCTGAGATCATACCTGAAAGAATGAAGGGAACCACCTTCATCATACCTGAAAGGGAACCACCTGAGGTCATACCTGAAAGAACGAAGGGAACAAAGCAGAGGAAAAACATTCCAAGAAGCGGTAGCAGCAAGGGCAAAGGTCCTGAAGCAGGAGCGTGTCTGGCATATTAGAGGAACGTCAGTGGCCGAGCGATCGAGGGAAAGAATAATAGAAGTCAGAGGGGTAGCGAATGGGAGGACAGGGCAGGCCGCTTTCGGAACTCTGGCTTTCACTCTGAGTGAGATGGGAAGCCACTGGTGAGGCTTTGAGCAGATGAATCATACGGAGACAGAGTGGGGCCGAAAGGGGTGGAAGCAGGGACATGGGAGCTGGCGGAAATCCAGTGAGTGGTAGTGGGAAGTGGTTTGGCTTCTGGATGTGTTTTTGGAAGATGGGCCCAATAGATTTGCTGACAGAATTGTATGCGAAGTGAGTAAGAGGCGTCAAGGGTGACCTAAGGACTCTGGGTTTTCTTTGCCTAAGTAACTAGAAGAACAGAGATGCCACTAACTGAGGTAGGGGCAGGTGTTGGAAAACACGTTTGGGATAGGATCAGGAGCACTTTTTGGATGGAAGTGGGGCTGCCGCCTTAGTAAGCATCCAGAAGGAGACACTGAATGGGCGGATGGAGCAGGAGTGGGAAATCCAGAGAGGTCAGGACCGTCTACACAGATAGTATTTAGAGCCACGAGACTAGTGAGGCTGTCTAAGACGTTAGTGCTAGAGAAAGAAAGAGGCGCTAGAAATGAGACTAGGGACGCTCAGTTTTAGAAGTTGGGAAAACAAGAAGCCGCCAGCAAAGGACACTGGGCGGGGGGACCCAGAGACACTGCACAATGGTTTTAAGAAAATGATCATTTTTCAGAAACAAAAGGTTTGTTGGTCAAAGCATGCGTATCCCGTTCCTTGACAGAACACATACATGGGCTATCTGGACTACCGCAAGAAACCATAAAGGACCTGGGCATAAGCCCCAGCACTTGTTCCTTCAACCCCGGTGTGATTGTCGCCAACATGACGGAGTGGAAGCACCAGCGCATCACCAAGCAATTAGAGAAATGGATGCAAAAGAATGTGGAGTATGTGTAGACTCTGCTACCATTTTTTTTTCCCATGCGTGGGAACAAAGTTATTCAATTAATTTTCCATGCATAGCTCAGGCGTTAGAAATATTTTGCATACGTCTTAGATCCTACTTCCTCACAAAGGCACAGTTGACAAAGAAAAGGGATCTAGTAGGTGAAAATTTATTCTCGAATGACACGTCGGAAGAAGTGAGCGCCTATGGAATCCCTTATCATTACAAACATTTTTCTAATAACTTGTTTAACAATATGACTTTTGGTGTCTTCCAGAATCCTAGTGAACCTTTTCCACTGAAAATCATTTATCTTAGTCAAGTTCCTCCTTCTTACATAGATTTATTTTAATGATTATTTTATAAAGTCAACTTTGAGTTTTAGGGTCCAAGTTTTAAAAACTTGTCATTTTTTATTACTGAAGTTTTAAATAAAGAAAATAAGACTATAACACAACCACTCTGATCATATCATTGTACTCTTTCCTTTTTTTTTTTGAGTATTTTAATACCATCATAACCTTCAATTTGTGAAGTTATTCTAAATAATGTAGGATCAGAATTTGATCTTCTACGTTTGCCACAAAAAAGCCTGAGATTAAAATAATGAAGTATTAACACTGTGAATCTAGGTAAAGTCCATGGAAGTTCATGGCATTCTTTTTATAATTTTGTATAGGTTTGACAATTTTCAAAATAAAAAGCCATAGTCTTATCATATAGTGAAAGACTATCTTGCATCCTTTAAAATTGTTAGATTCTACTTGATGTGAATCTGTGGGGCTCCAGACCAAATGTCACTAGCTCTTTTATCCCTTTTCTTAGGGAAAATCTCTACAGCAGCTCCCTGGGTGGAGGTGTGGCCACCTCCCCGATGCTGATTGTGTTTCATGGGAAATACTCCACGATCAACCCCCTGTGGCACATAAGGCACCTGGGTAAGTACTTCAGAAAAACAACGGACACGTGTGTTTTACAGACCCAGTGAGCACCAAGGTGGGGAAAGTGCTCTCGCATCAGCTTCCTCAATTCAATCTCCCAGGTCAGGGGTCCCCAACCCCCAGGCTGGGGAGTACTAGTTGGTCCATGGCCTGTTAGGAACCAGGAGGGTGAGCGGCAGTTGAGAGAGCGAAGCTTCATCTGTGTTTGCAGCCGCTCCCCAGCGCTAGCATCACCGCCTCAGCTCTACCTCAGATCCTCAGGCATTAAATTATCATAGGAGCACCAGTCCCTGGTGCCAAAAAGGTTGGGGACCACTGCTCCAAGTGACCTTGGAGATGACCTTGGATCCATTAGCTCTCATTGCTCAGATTCTGCAAATGCAGCTGATAAAAATCAACTACCCTAGAGTTGTGTTCTAGGAATTCACGGAAAGCAATCAGACTCATGCTTAGCACATAGTGTGTACCAGATAAGCATTAACCGTTTAGAACTTTCACCATCAAAACTTTTTCACATACCTTTCTTGACTTTTGTAGTAGCCTACAGTGGACAAAACCAAATGAATTAGCATATTAGCTTATGATGCATTTAGACAGCTGTCAATTTATCTTTTAAAAAGAAGTTGTTTACTGATGATGTGTGCTATGAGTCCCCTAACAGGCTCTTATTCACTCTTCACTACAGGAGTGCAGGCTCTAGGTATGGATTGAAATCCCAACTCTGCTACTACCTATGATTTTGGGCAAGTTACTCAAACTTTCTGTGCCTCAGTTCTTCATTTGTAAAATGAAGCTTATAGAACCTTATAAAGGTTTTTTTTTTTTTGAAGGAATAGATTAGCTAATATTTGTAAATTGCTTAGAACTGGCTAGGTACAGAAGACTTTTACATTCATTCAGACAGATAGCCACAACCCATTAGCCAAAACCACTGGCCAGACCTGTTTAGAAATTCAGAAAGTTTTGAATTTTTAAAAAAGGTAATGTGGTACATATACTTATGTTCTACAATACCCTGAATGGGATCTGGGTTTTGCTGCCAAAGAAGTTATTACACATCTTTTTTTTTCAGACATTTGGGGATTATTTTAGAATTGGAGACAATGGATTTATTTTTACCAGGTGCCTACCTGTACTGACAAGAACTGAGCTAGGTTCCGGTGATAAAGGTGAACATTATTTCTAATTCTGAGAATAATCCTGCAAGGTGGTATGTCCCTTACTCTCTAAGAGAAAGGACAGAAAAGATGGTAGAAGCTGGGTTCTGCCTCTTCTTGATTCTTTATAGATCTGCTTCTGCCTCATTACCAGAATCTTCCCGGATTTTCCTGAGCATCTGTATGCATGTTAAGGGTGACACAGGGTTGTTAAGGACACTATTGTTCGGTCTGATTTGATTTATATAATGTTGAGTTCACTGTTAAGCCAAATATCAACATGTCATGTAATGAATGTGCAGAAAATCCCATCGAAGGAGAATGTCTTTAAGAAGTATTGTGTAAGAAAAACAATGCAGAGCTTAGATCGATAAGGTTAGATTATTTCATGACCTTGGAACAGACACTCAGAATTACATTTGATGAAACGTCCAACTTATCGACAAGTAGCAGGAGCAGGATCTTCCCAAGGGAAAGAAGTCATTTTTCTTTGTAGAACAGAACCTATGCTGTGCTCAAGGTTTTGGAATCAGGGACGGTTTGCAAAGTAAATCTTCACAGTGATCATGGGAAAAATGACTCAGTTTTAGAGTGTTCTGAAAGCACGCTAATTGGTATTAAGCCTGAGCCTCAGCAGGGAGACTTAAGATTTTAAAAATGTATGAAACATATTTAGCTAAAAGCAAAATCGCAGGTCCCTACAGAGTCCCTTCAGTCATGGAGCTGAGAGATGCTGTCCTACTCTGACTTTTCACATGAAGGTGCCTCTTCCTAGTCAGCATTGCCTGTGTAGATTCTTTGGAAGTTGATGATTTTTTCAATTAGGCCACTATTGCCTGCAACCAAGCTCTTCTGCAACTGCCTTCGCAGCTATGTCTATGAATAATATAAGACAGGACTTTTTTTTCTTACATCATATGTTAAACTAGAATAACATAATTCCAGGTATTCTCCCTTTCTTTACTCAGTGGACTTTCGGTTTTTTAAAAATATGAAATTCCTTTTCTTAGAAAGAAAATTTAACACTATATAGATATCTTAAAAAAGATTTACATTCACAAGATCTTAATGTACTTTTGGAAGAGATATTCTACAAATATTCTGAGCAATGGCAATACTAGGGTAAATACAGTCTCTAAGTGATATGAGGGGAATAATATTCAAATGAAGATAGCTGTTAAAAAGTAGATCTTAATCTTAGTTATTTTACGTGGTAAAAATAAGACCACTTAAAGGAAAATGTTGCCATATTGAGGGAAAACATAGAAAAACAACAACTCCTATAAACTCTAGGTGGGAGGGAAACTTCTAAATTCTTCTGGGGACGATTTGGCAATCTCTCAAAAAGGCACACACCCTTCAATCTAGCAATTCTACCTACAGATTTTATCCTACAGATAAATTTGTATACATGCACAAGACAGGCATAGAAGACTGTTCATTTAGAATTGTTTATGCTAGCGAAGGGAAACAGCCTAAATGTCCTTAATAAGGAACCTGCTAAATAATCATATATTCATTCTATGTAGTCATTAAAAATACTTCAGTAAATCCATATGTGCTAGTGTGGAAAGTTTCCTAAGATGGTAATTTAAAAAGGCAAGTTATAAATAAATTTAAGCATGTTTGTATACACACACATATATAACATATCATGTACATATTTACATCGACTGGTGCGTAGGTAGGACTTTACTGAAAGGGTTTCATGAGAAACTCTTAACAGTGGTCATTTTGGAGATTGACAGTACGTGGTAGAGTCTTCATTGTATCCCCTTTGATTTGTTGAACTTTTGAAATGATGAACCTGTGTTCAATATTTAATACGAAAATTTCATTTTCTAACGAGCCTATTATTTTTCTCTGAACACAACGAAGGCTGGAACCCCGACACCAGATACTCGGAGCATTTTCTGCAGGAGGCGAAACTGCTGCACTGGAGCGGAAGGCACAAGCCTGGGACTTCCCCAGCGCGCACAACGACCTGTGGGAAAGCTGGTTTGTTCCCGACCCTGCGGGGGTGTTTCAGCTCAGTCACCGCAGCAGCTGATGCGGCTTGCCGTTTTACATATTTCCTGTGTAGAAGTGTGGGATTGTCCATTTGCTGCCCGCCAGAACATCGTTCTTTAGGAACAGCATCTTTGATACACTTATTTGATAAGATATTCATATGTTAATATGAACATATCATCATATGATCCACCATGTAAAAAAAAAAACTGTGTACAAAGAATACTTGGATCATATAGGTATCGATTTTGACTTCCTTAGGTGTAACTGGTAATTATGGAAATCAAGATTATACGAGTAAAATATATTGCTGGAAACTCAGCAATTTGCTTAACTCATTGACAGTTTGCATCTAAAAGTTTTTTAAATTTCTAAATGTATTTTTCACATGTCATTGTCAATCTTGTCTTTTGTATTACATTTAAAACCGGAATGTTTGACAAAATAAAAGTCATAGATTTTTCATGATTTTCATTAATATAGAGTGTCCTACACTTTACGTATAATAGATGGTAGACTGATCTCAGGTGTAAAGGGGGAAAGAATAATAATAAGTCTTACGACAGAAAAGCCTGCAACTTAAGGGCAATCATTCTGAATATTTTTTATTGTAAAAACCATTGGACTTTCAAATGAATTTTAAAACTTTTTCAAAATTACTCAATGAAAAAGTCTCATATTGTCACATATAGGATATATCAACATGTACTACTCATCTGTCATATTTAATGAAAAACACCATTATTTGTTTTATGCTGGAAAATCCTCAGACCCATTCTCTACTGAATGTCCATCATAATTTAAAGGGTATTTTCTCCATTTAAATAAAAAAAAAAAATCTATAGTAAGGCTACAAATTATTATATACCAAAGCAATACCTAGTTACATGCTTTACATAGTTCCATGAAAAAATAATTCAGTTGCTCCTAATCCCTGATGCAAGGCTCTTCAAAGCACCTGCACACAACATCCGTGTAAACAGGAGTACAGTACATGATCTAAATAACATGAATGACTTTTACACAGCTTGACCTAAAGGGAAAATAAATCCATCATAGCCACAGCTAAAAAGCATCTTAAGATTCACCACAAGGATTTCTCTTATTATAAAAAGAATAGGCCATATAACATCTTAGAAAAAAACACGCTTGATGAATATTCTCATGTTGAAAAGCATGCTCCTTGGGTATAAGTTATCGGGAGTAAATGCAAATGGCATTTCCAAGTACCCAGCTTTATATCCACCAGGCCTAGTAGTCGGGACTATTTGTAGCACCATAGAAAATGCATTAGAAAATCACAAAGGTACATTACTTCAAACCAGCCTTGTCATGAGATTCACTCATCCACAGTAACAAACAGCAATGATGCAGAGAAAGAATTTTTAAAATTATTGGCTTATTAGATTTACATAGCAAGAAAAATTCTGTTATTTATATTAGTACATTTCATGTACATAAAGCACCAGTTTAAATAAGATTAGCAAACACCTCCAGCATCTTGTTGCTCAGCCTGAAAGTTCATTTCTCATCACTTTCCACGTTACACCTTTAAAACCAAGGAGGATAAAATTTGAACAATGATATTGAGAGAGAAATTCAATTCCTCTCCTATCAAATGTATGTCTCTCAAGTAAAACACAGATGAAGTAAAATTTTAAAAGGTTAGCTGCATTCTCTGGAACCTACCATTCCAGCAGAATAGTTCCTGCCTGCTAGAAGATTAACACAGGGGGCGAGGAGGGCCCAAGTCAGGGCTCAGTGCCCTGTCAGGTAAGGCCAGGTTAGCCTTGTTGCTGCAAGACCACACTCTACATTTGCACTACTAAGCAACGCTCACAAACATTCACCGCTGGCAAAGCAAAGAGGTCTGAGTATGACTAAGACTCAGGGAGTCCAGCAAACTCCACTAAAAACTACCAAATGAGACTCTGCTGAAGTTTAACTTCACATACGAAAATCAACACATTTGCTGCTTTACCGGTGGTAATTCTTATTGTTAGCATGCCCTTCTTAGGCATAAAAGGAATAATGGTGCATCTGAGTTTATGCACAGTTAAAAATCACGTATAAAAATTCAGACTGTAGCATTTTGAAATTAGATTAAAAGTGACTCCCTAAAGAAAAGCAATTTCTTCAGAAATGAAAAACAGTTTATAAAATGCTGGAATGATGGTTAATTCAAATACAAAAACTCATATACAAAAACCCCTACTTTCTCCTCCCAAACTACACAGATTCATACAGTTGATTTTTTTTTTCTAACCCACCACCCCAACTGTACTATTGATTATATCACCAGAGTGAAACACTAATAAAATAACTTCAGTCAGCAAACTGAGGGCCAGTTCTTGATAACTGCATTAAAACTGAGCATTGGAGTAGAGCTGAGAAAACACTGTTCTTAAGCGTGGCTTCCTTCCTGCTGTCCTTGCGTCCCCACAGTGATTATTAAAGGAAGCGAATCTTTGGTCTGCAAACGATTGGCTCATCCACTGCCCATTCGGAATGTCACTGGAAAGCTGATTCTCCGCTGTCAGCTGCTGGGGGAGGAAAAAGAAAGTTTAGTTTCTTTTGCTTAAAAGCTTCAGATGATCATATTAGGAAATGTTTAACTGTCCAGTGAAGGAAAACTTTTTAAAATAATTAAGCAAATGTCTTGAACGCAATTATAAGTTTCTGTTCTATTTTTAGATATAGGACTAATAATACTCATTTGTTATTTAAGGAGGAAAATGCAACTATGGATGGCTTCTAGAATCAGCGGACTTAAAGAAACATGAGCTGTAACAGTTTGTGTAAACATTAAATAACCATCAGATTTTCTCTATGTCACTCAATTACATTTTTAAATTTACCCATTCCCATTCTTCAATAATCTACTCATAAATTTTTATTTTGCCCCAGTCCTGACAAAACCAAGTCTTTGAAAGGAACAAACACAGGGAGGCGGAACATACTCAGCCCATTTGAAGAGAAGCTGCAAGGTTCAACTATTGCACAAGATTTTCACTATAAAACACCGCCATACGCTGCTTCATAACCTGGATCCATATTTTTCTTCCTTAACAGCCATCTTCTTCGCATCCTCTGTGAGGAGAGTAAAAGGGAATTAGAACTGATTTTGTACAACAATTTAAAAATAGCTTTATTCAGAAATCATGATGAAGACATCTTTTTCTTGAATGTTCATGTATATGATACACCTTTTGCTATAATCTTTCAAACTCTTTGTAATATATGCTAATTACAAACTATAAAAGCCTATAAGATTTAACTGTAGGTAGGCTACCATGCTCCTCATATTGTCAACATCTGCAGGAGCACCCAGAGTAGATGGAAGACTTTGGGAAAAGAATATTTCAACAGTGCACCCTAGGACCCATTATCAGAGCACTTTGTCTGCAAATATAATGTTCTTTTCTCCTGCTTTTAAATCCACAACGTACCTTCTTTAACATATATATATACATGAAACAAACACAAGGATTGATAATGGTGACACACCTTGGGCAAGCTGCAGGTCAAATGTATATTGCACCTCTTGAACGTCTGTGTTCCGCTCAATGCCTTTCAACTGATCTCTTAAGTCTTTCAGCTTAATGTAGTAATGAACTTTGTCTTGGGCTCGAGGAAACTGAGCGCACCTTGCACTGGATGACGGCATAACATAGCAGAGCTAGAATTGTAAAATTTTGTAGTTATAGGAATCTTATAATTCTTTTGAATTCATTGTATTGAGATCAGAACATTTATCTTTCTTTGTGTTAATAACTTGATGCTTGCCACATATCGATACATGCAAAACCAATAAAAGCAGTTGTGTCTGCATTGAAAATTGCAATATCTACCTATTACAAAGTCAATAAATCAAAAACAATGGGACTCCACCCCCATAATATTCACCTATCAGTTGTCTTTTCTTCTTAATAATAAATATGTGGTTCATAATTCTAAAGGCAGAAAAGGCATTTAAGTTTACAATGAAAAGTTCTGCCTCCCGATTCTCTATCTACGTGGTTCTCTTCCCCAAGGGCAATCAAAGTTGTCAGTTCCAGAAGTGTTCCATGAATATTACAATCAAACATGTCTGAAATGTGTATTCTCCCGCCCCTCTTTAAAAGCACACACAAATGGTAACACGCTCTATTCCCTGTCCTGTACTTTGCTTTGGAGAAAATTCTCTATCAGATATCTGTATCAGAGTAAAGAGAACTTCCTTTTTTCTGTGTAGCACTTTTCATATATATTTAACCAGAGCCCAACTGTGGGCATTTAGGTTGTTTCTAATTTTTAATACTATAACCTATAGTGAAAACCCCTTGTACATATTTAATTTAGACATGTGTGAGCATGTCTGTTAGATAAATTCCTAGAAATGGAATGGCTAGGGAGAAAGACTTTTATGTTTATCATTTTGGATGACGGCAACAAACAGTCCTTACAGAGCATAACAAAATACATAACTATGTACCTCTTATATGTATAAAAGAGGGAGGCTACTAGACTATGGAGTTTTCAGTTGCAATTTCTACAAATTTTAAATTGGCCTCCATACCATGTATTACAGAAAAAAATACTTATTTTGTTTTGTTTATGAGCATTTAGAAAATCCTGATTCACAAATATATGTACGTGTAAATGCTACCAGGTTCATAACAGCCATTTTAAAACCTGAAGATATTCTTCAATTAAAATGATTCAGAAATTTGAAAAAAGATTTTTTGTTTCAAAGATGAACCACTAACATGATCAATAACTGTGAATATTTTATAAGAATTTTAAAAGATAATTGTACTCATAGCTCATTATTAGAGCTTAATTACCTATCATGATATGATTCAAATTCACTTATTATTGTACTACTATGATCACATATTTAAGAAATGTACCTGACTGAGCCTCATCTGGCATTGAAGAGACAATAATTCAGTATTCTATAGGAAGTAGCAAACTCATCTGTACAATTTTACCCGAGTAGATAAGGGTAGGCCTCAATTTAAAGAAAGATCAGTGCTACAACCTACTTACCAATTGCATACTTAAATGAAATTAAAAACAGAAGAAATTTAAATATGGGAAGTTCAAATGTGCAGGTGACAGAAACTTTATTCCGAGGTCTACACGCACATCTGTCAGCACAGCAGCTTCTCCATCACTTGAAATGCTATCTGTAACACATGGGTCTGTGCATGTGTGTTCTTTTTAAAGAGCTATCTTAAAAAAACTTAAAACTATATTTAAGAAACAAAATTTGAACTAAATGTCTGCAGAAGCTCTGCAGAAACGATAAAATTTGAACACTACTGACTTATTTTGTAACCCTTTACGTGTAAGACAATAGCACCAAAGGCCAGTCAGGCTGGCTGGATGTGTCTGCAACAGGACTGTACTAGTGCATGACTCTAAAATGAAAGGGGGCAACATATATAAACAAGGCAATCAGCAGTTTCACTAATCAAGATGTCTATATTTACATATTTGTTTCACAACTGAATCAGGGCGAACCACTTGAGTTTGATAAGACTATGCCATTAAATACATTGTGAATGTAGTGAGCCAGCTCCTCTCAGTATTTTAGCCAAATAATATAACATCATTAACATATTTATCTGATGTTTCTTGTTCTAACAGAACTATAATAGTATCTGAATTAATTTGCAACTATTAGTTCAAGTTGATAGATATTATTTAATAAAATACAGTGTGGTCTTTTTTTCATGGCATAATTACAGTGGGTATGACTAATAAAAAAGGAAAACTAGCTAGAAAAAAAGATTCATTTTTAGGTGATTTACACTTGTAATTTTAAGGACTTACAGTTTCTGTGTCTGGGATCTTATGAGGTTGAAGTCCAAATTCTAAGTTCTTAACCTTTACTCCAAAAACTTCTTTACTAAAAATTTCATAAATACCTAAAACGAAATACAAACATATTTACATTGCCCATAATGTTATCAAAGAAAAAAGATAAAATTTAAATGAAAATCTTACATTTTCCATTAAACACTGCTATTCGTGGCTGATATTTCTGTAATTTCTGCACTAGAATACGTCCTCCTTCACGAAATTCTTTACTAAAATTGAATTAAAAAGTAGTCAAAATATAAGTTTGGCAATACTTATAATATGGTAAGTTCAGCTAGCTTTCACCAAAAGATCAATTCATATACTCCTTGTTAAGCTCAACTTAACTAGGTACATATGGTATTCCTAGAGTCCATGAGGCCCCAGAATGGTCAAGGTTCCAACCAATAAGTGTCACAGAATTACCTGGAAAGATCCTTGCTGCCTGGTGTCGTCCTTTCCACCATATTGGTAAATCCAATACCATACTTCCCTGGTAATGTGTGATCATCCATGTGGTTCAGCTGGACCTCACTTAGTCCTGACATAAAGAGACACTTCCCTGTGAAAAAGAGGGTTTGGTTTATTTCTGTAGAATGTCAAAGGTTTTTGCCCTATGGAGTCATGGGGCACTCTACAGTCTATTCTCAAAAAAAAAAAAAAAAAAGATTATAAAATAGGTCAAGTACCGTAACAAGTAGGTACTATACTATGATAAGCCCTTTGCATGGATTATCTCATTTAATCATAATTATCTTAGGAGATATAACTATTATTATCACTTTTCATGGCGGGTTAAGGAAAATGCCTGTCAAGAATACACAGCTAGTTAGCGTAGGAAACTCTGAAATGGTCTGTTTTCTTTTCTCATAATTGCTGATACTGCCACTTACCCCTGGAATACCTCAAACAAAAAAATATACATCCATGGACTCAACATTCAAAACACTTTGACAGTAGAGAAAATGAAAGGTTCAAACTTTGCAAGAAAGTTTTAAAAAAAATAGAGACAATATGTTATTAGTTCCAAAAACATATACTATCATTTGCCTAAAGGTTTTTAATGTTACTTAGATTACCAGCTTGTATCTCCTGAAGACCTCTGCATGCCTTGCCCTATTAGGCAGTGTTAGGTTAAGGTGACTTATATATACAGGACAATAAAACAGTAGTTATACTTGGTTTTAAAGCTCACTCTACAAGGATGATGGTCTTTCATACTATTTTCTGTTAGATACAAAGTATCTGTAGAGCATATCTCTAATCACAGCATTTCTTAACTACTGTAACTTGATTGCCACTGCTCAAGGCATTTCATCTTTCCTAAGAAATATGATCAGCAGAAATTTGGAAGGGTCGATATTCTGTCTATATTTGTACAATATATTGTTACTATGTCTGTAGATAACATCTAAAAACATCTTTTAAAAAAAGGTAGTAAATCTTATTTGCAATAATTCAAATGAGAGAAAGTATTCCTTTCCATGCCCCTTGGCTCTCATAAACTGAAACGTTAACAGTGACATATCATTTCAAACCTTTTACTTTTGTGTACATACACGGAAAACACGTATGGTTATTTATACATGTATACAATCTCTCTCATTAAAAACACAATTTGGTTTAAAAAAAACCCAGTAAACTATTAACAAAGATAATCTAGTAAAATAATTTTAAAAAGTAACCACTTACAAAAATGGTTTCCTGGTCCAGGGTAATGGTGCCCTTTGTAAGCAGCCATCAGTCCCGGGTTTATGCCAATCTACAAAAAATGTTTAGATATTTTAGTCCTGAGAAGTAGGCTTTAAACCCTAGGGCTTCTGTGGAGGAGTGGCAGGCAAAACTAAATTTATTAAAGTAAAAATTCAATCTGACATCATAAGCAATATTGTTTACAATTGCCTACTCCTGATCTAAACAAATTATTCCATACTGAGGAAACAAATTCCCTGTCAATTAAAAGTGCTGCTGTTGTTTTTAAACACCAGTTTTGCCTCCTCATATCCCCTGGCCCCCAGCCCCACACAACTGGCATGGAAAGAGTGAGGTCCTGCAGCAACCAGCCAACCTGAGCCCAGGTCCAGTCACAAGTCTGCTTCTCAACCCTCCAAAAGCAGCTTACTCCGCATCATCTACAGTTGTTTTGTATGATGATGTTTCTTCAAATTATGGATAAAAACCAAAGTTCAAAATCAGTGTTGTCACTTATGGAGAACTCACAGGTGTCATGTAATCTACATGACTCACATGGATTATTTTATTTAACTGCAACCCTATGAGGGAGGCACTGTTATCACCCGTTTACGGGTGACAGTTAAGGGTCACATCCTTATCTATGGTCACATCCATGTGGCGGGACTGGAAACCAGCCCA
This sequence comes from Eonycteris spelaea, assembly GCA_003508835.1. Classification (NCBI taxonomy): domain Eukaryota; kingdom Metazoa; phylum Chordata; class Mammalia; order Chiroptera; family Pteropodidae; genus Eonycteris; species Eonycteris spelaea. The sequence goes on from PUFA01000023.1 coordinate 7,081,123, forward strand.
GTCTGGAGCCCACGCTCTTAAACACTCTCATATAAAACCATCTCATGAAGGTGACACCATTTACTACCAAAAGGACTCTTAGATAGGGTTCTTTTCAGCAAAATTATTTGCAAGGAAAGCTAATTAATCCACCAATGCTATTTATAAAACCAAAGGAGGACAAAAGTCCTTACAATCACGATGTCCAGATTGAAGGTCAAAATGTCTGGGAGAGTCTTGGTCAAAAGTTCAGCTTCTGAGACGCCATTAAAACGGTCAACTTTTCTTTTCACTTTAAACGTGTCTGTAATTTTTTCTTGCTTTTCTTTTGACTTGGTGGACCTGGCAGATTTTTTGGTCTCAGCAGGTTTCTTGGGTTCCACTACTTTTTTTGGTGTTGTTGTTCTGGGTTTTCGCTTCCTCCCTTTTGGAGTCTCTGAAACGCAATGATTTCCAGGAGGCAGATGCAGAAAACCGTAATTATAAACGTTAGGCAGCTTTCCCAGAAAAGTCACCCGATCACCATCTCTCTTACCTGCTTCCCAACCTCAGTCTTCTCTACAACATCCTCCCCTTGTTTCACCTCAGAACATAGTTCGTGTGGCCTCATCTCTCACCTTCCTTTTTCCACTGGCTGTTCTTGGGACGAAATGTCCATAAAAGCCAATGACTGATTTTCTACACAATCTTATCTGGCATCTTGGCCTCCCCATGGATGCAAAACATCTACGTACTATGTATAAGAATTCTAAATGTAAACACGTAAATAGTTAAGTAAATGAATGAAAGAATAAGGAGAAAGACAGGGAGAAAGAGAAACATCTGAACTCAATTTCCCCCAAATTTCTAGCAGGAGACAAAACCTCAAACGGCTGTTCTATTCCACATACAGTCGAAGAGGTGAATTTAGAGGTGCTGAGGATTAACTCTCTAGCTGGCAAGATTTTTTCAAAAGACAAGACGAGGGATGTGATATCAGGACCTAAAGTAGAGTTTCTCCATCTCAGTACTGACATTTTAGGCTGAATAATTTTTGGTTGTGGGGGCCTGTCTCGTACATTATAGAATATTTAACATTCTACATTTAACAGGAACCTCGGCGTCTGCCCACTAGATGCCAGCAGAATCACAAACTGGAACCGTGAACACGTTTCTCCTACAATGTTGCTACACTGGAGAAAATCATTACCTACTCTCCACCCTCCAACCCCAAACTTATTCTAATTCTCTGTCTTGGTGAATAGTTATCTCCTTCATCCTAGTTGCCTAGGAGTTTCTTCCAGATTCCTCTTTCTCCCTCGTTCCCCACATGAAATCCATTAACCATGGCCAGGTAATACCACCTTCTGAGTAGTTCCTAATTCTGTCCTTCTCCACCCCTTCAGGTCATTTCATCCCTGGATTATTGTCCAATCCACTCCTTGCCTCCACGTTCTGCTTGCTCTCTAACATCCAATCTATCCTCTGTAATACTTCCAGGCTATTTTTAAAATACTGTTATATTTAAGTCACCCTCTGCTTACATCCTTTCAACAGCTCTCTCTTCACTATTGCCTTCAGGACAGGATATACACTATTTTAGGTTAAATAAGTCTCAACTGCCCCCATTCCAGCCTCCTCTCTCACTATTTCTTTGCTATACTCCAGACTCCAACGACGGGGAATCACCATGTCATGCTTCTGTGTGCCTGTGCTGTGGCACATGCTGTTCCCTCAGCCTGGAATTTTCCCCATCCCATTCTTCGTGGGGATCAAGTCTCCTCACCCTTGAGTTTTAGAGGTCTGAAAAGCTGCTTCTGAGCCTCAGTCGGAGCTAGGTGCCAACCGGGAGCTCTCCCAGCATCCTATGCCCTCTTCATTGCTTTGTGTGTTGAGGCAAAATGTGTGTTGACTTATTATCTTCCCTTACTAGATTATGAGACATTCCATGGCAGGATCCATATTCTTTTATTCCCCCCAAATCTATCATAGTACCTGGAACATACTAAGTACTTAAAAAGTGGATTAAAATTGTTAACACTAAAATCAAGCTAAAATTGATCATTCAACCCTTTCAAATAAACTGTCTAAACCAATAGCTAATTTTCTGTTCTATCCCAGTGACAACTACCTTGGACCGGTTCCTGAGCAGGAGCTGGGTCTGGAACTTCTGCTGACCTTTCCTGTTCATTCGGAACTTCCATATTAGGAGCTTCAGCCATCATTTGTGGAAGTGGAAACGAATAAAAAGCTTGAGCTGGCTGCAGTGAATAGCTGAAAGAATATAAGACATGAGGATAAAATTACCCAAATGTGCGTTTGAGTGACTAGCTAAAAAAAATCTTCAGTATCCAAATATTCTGAAACCAGACTGTAATGTTTATTTCGAGTTGAAAATAGGCAAAAAGAGAAGAGGACGATCTAGGCTCATATGCACACATTCACCCCACCTTTGCTGAGTGCCTACTAACCAAACATCAATTCTCACATGGTTTAATGACAAGATGTGTGATCGATAAAACTTACCAGTCCTGTCAAGTCAGCCTGTACTTTCTCTGAAATGGGGACTTTCTAGTACAGAAACTTGAAAGGCCACCAAACAGGGTTAAAATAGCCACAAAAACAATGTGTGTTCCTAGCCTCGGTATTCACTCCTCTTGTCACAAAGATTCCCCCTACAGGGACTAACTCCCAGCCTAACTCCCCCTCCCAGCTTTACCGAGATAAAATTGACATTATAATGTCGTGTAAGTTTAAGGTGTATGACATGTTGACTTGATACACTCACCTCCCGCAAAGTGACTGTTAACATAGCCTTAAGTTTACACTCCATCAAGTCACATAATTACCATTTCTTTTTTATGGTATTACCATCTACTCTCTTAGCACCTTCCAAGTATAAACACAGTGTTATTAGCTACAATCACCATGTCACCATGTAGTCACCCTTCTTCCAATTTAAAGTTCTCTGTTGGTTTATTTGCCTATTTACTTATCTTTTCATTGGATTTGTTTTTTAATTGTTGCTGGGTTTTTGCTTTTTTGGCACTGAGGACTAGAAACGGGTATTTTGTAAATGTCTACAAATCTACAGGAAAATCCACTCTAAATCTCTATTCTGAATATTATTTAAACTCTGTTCAAAATGTTCTGAGTATTTTGTTCATTGTAAGGGATTTAGGCTTTCGTGGAAAACAATTTCCAAAAAATATTTCTGATGACCACAAGTGACTCTCAAGCTGCTGCAACAGCACAAAGCTATGGGAGGAAACACATTTTATGAAACTCGAATAATGCCATTACTCATATAATCGGGAAAGAAGACCCTGGGAAATAAAGCAGACAAGTGCCATCAACCATTTGAAGAGAAAAGTCCCACTTTCTGTGGCACGATGATCTACTCACTAGTTTTCTTTCTCTGTGACACGTGGAGGAAGGCAGGAAGCTCAGAAAGCAGAGATGAAAAAGGCAAACTAGCAGCAAGCACACTTCAAATGGGTCGATTTTAGAGCAAGTAAATCAGACCCTAATAAAATTGTTTTTTAAAAAAGGCAAACTAAAGCATTCTCTCGGCAGTGTGTGAATGGCTGACACAGGTACAAGGTAACAGACTGTCCGTGGTGTTTGGGCTGGATGTTAGATTCTCAAAGAAAAACAGGGGCCCAATCACGTTTATGCAACGGGCAAACCACTGGAGAGGCATTTTTACTTCCAGCTATCTTTAAGAGTAAGTCGATTTTGAAAAGGTTACGAATTAGTGGGAAAATATTAAACTAGATATTAAGAATTTTCTTAAATATATTGATCTCAAATTATATAGAAAATAAAAATATGATTCAGTAAAAATTAATGAGAAAATATGATGCAGCTCCTAAAAACTAAATGTATGATATTCTGTAAAAGAGCAGAAAATGTTCAATGTATATTTTACTTATTTATTTATTTGCTTACTTACTTACTTACTTGTTATTTATGCCTACAGCACCTGGTCTTCCTAGGTGGTCTCCCATCCAGGTACTAACCAGGCCCGACTCTGCTTAGTTTCCAAGATCAGACATTGATTGGGCTTGTTCAGGGTGGCAAGGCCCTAGACCATGGACTGTGGCTCCACTGGGGTGTGAACCCAAGACCTTCTGCATGTAAAGCAGACGTGCTAACTGCTACACTATGGAACCACACCCATTTAATGTATATTTTAAAGTAGGAAAAAATACAAAATAGTAAACTAAGGCGACATATAGGGAAAATATATATACAAGGACTAGAAGTTAAAATGTAAAAATGAAAAGAAGTGCTTTCACTGTGCCCAGTATAATGTAAAATGTCCCTTTTTTCACACTTTTCTTTAATACTGCTCGGCTCTTTTCAATAAATTGTCAAAATGTTGGTTGTTCAATATTTCTGATTTAAATATTCTAATGAGGAGTTGGATAAAGCTAGGTTACATTGTGAAATCGTGTGCACTTACTATCTGGAAATGCTAATAAAACAAACTGTGACTTTTGGTTGTGGCCAGTTTTACCGAGATACTAATAGCCTCTTTCAGTTGGAATATATAAAAGTAAAGATGTGTGGTCACAATAAATGAGTGCCCAAAAGAATGCACGAGGTCTGTCCTTAGTCTATCACACTGTCAAGAAGGTAACCTACCACTCTGCGTTTCACAGATGTGTCCCATTCTGAGCACTTCACAAAAATCCGAACTTAAAATACATAAATTAGGGAGCACCATTCATATTACAAAAAGGTTCTGAACTTTAAAAAAATAAATTTATAAAATGTGGCTCCCTTGGCATATTTAGGGGTCATTCCACATCTTTAAAAATTCAGAGGCTCAGAAAGTGAAAATTAGTATTTTCAAAATCAGTTGACGGAAATGAAGAATAATTAAAAAATTAAGAAAAAAAACAAACCTGGAGTTTATTTTAGAGATGCATATCAATTTTGAAAGGAATCTAGAAATGTATCTATAATACTGGTTTCCCTTAATCTTCTAAAAATGATCTCTGGCACTTTATGGTGAATTAAATAAGAACGGAAATTTAAAAAAATAATAAAGCTATGGAAAACAGAATGTGTAAGTTCTGAGCAAATATATGATCTTTGAACCTTAAATATACCCTGATCATCATAACAGCTTTCGAATAGCCAGAACAAAAGGAAAGAAGGTGGATTACAACACTCTTAATTACTTGGCAGAAGAAAGCATTACATCTGTACAAAAACATTCATGAACTTGAAGGCTGGGAAGTTAAAGAATTCGGGATAATATTATTTTCTTTTATCTCATAATATTTATATTTGTAACCAACGTAATCTCTTTCAACTTTACTGTGACAATTTCTTAAATACCTTTGTTGTATTTATACATGGTAAAAGCCACTTCATAATTCAGAATTCTACAATGTTTATGAACAATAATTGTCTAAGGAACAGCAACAAAAGAGTACTTAGTCAAGTTGTTCATCCTCTTAGGACCTGTGGTCCTTTACCATGAAAATGAGGGGTGAGATTTGGTGATATAGGGAGAATGTGTAGGAAATCGAACCAAATCTGTCCAGACTCTGGATGCGCCCCAAAGTTTTTATTTTCTAAAACACTCTGATATCAAACTTGTAAGTATGAATGATTTTATTTCCCCTAGTTCGCTTTTTCCCTTTCATTTATGTTTGTTCCCACAACTGTTCTGTGCTACCTCTCTTTTCCCTGCTGTTAACCCCTTCCTCTCTCCCAGCCTCTATAGCTTCCTCTCTCCTTCTCTTGAGTAACAGTGCTCAAAGGATTGGTTTTTATAACTGTCTGAATTTGATGAACCGTGTATTTTCTGATAGTCTTTTCCAAAACATACACACATGGGCGTACACACATGCACGCACACACACAACTGAAGAGTCCAGTTAATTCAGAATTTGCTATATTTTAAAAAAAACTATAAGGTTTTTCTCTAAAATGAACAAGTCCAACTTCTCTAATCCACAGTTATTTCCCACTATGTTAAAGATTTAAGTTGCTCTTTCTAAAGACATTTGTCTTATTCCATTCAGGCCACTATAACACAATACCATAGACGAGGTGACTAACGAACAACAAATAATTTATTTCTCACAGTTCTGGAGGCTGGAGAGTCCATGTTCAAGGTGCCAGCAGAGTTAGTGTCTGGCGGGGGCCCACTTCCGGGTTCAGAGAGGGCCACCTTCTTGCTGTATCTCACATGGCAGGAGGGGTGAGGGGTCTCTGTGGGACCTCTTTCATAAGAACACTAATGCCACTTTGTAGGGCTCTGCCCTCATGACCTAATCACTTCTCAAAGCCCCCCCCCACCTCCAAATACGATCATATTGGGGGGTAGGTTTCAACATATGAATTCTGGAAGGACATATTCAGTCTATAGGAACATTTTATTATTTTCATTTAAACCAGCACATACAACACTGAATACTTACAAAAGTAACAATTAATGCTAAATAATCCAAAAGTTTGATTAAGAAGGACTAGTTATATAAACTGTGATGGAATATCACCGCAACTATTTAAAAGACTACGTTCAATATTGCTAAGTAGGGTGTGCATATTCACCATGCAGTACTGGGTACTCACTGTGCACTGTCTACTAGAAACTGTAAACACAAAGATTTAGAATGAGCCAGAGTGCCCAGTTCATTTAACTACTCTTCATACAGTATGATTTCAAGGTTCCTCACTATTTGATCATTTTTTGGTGCTCAGAAGCAAACAGATACAGCCTCATCATCCTGAAACTGAGCAGGGCTATCAAGTTCCTCATTTTGGAGACACAGTACAGAACCCATTACATTACCTTTACTGGCACCCACATTACATTGTTGATTCATACTGAGTTCATCGTCAGTGAGCACTGCCCTTTTATCACCTTTCTCTCATCTCACACTTGTATCATTAATTTTCCTGTATGTAAGTACAGGATTGTGCCTCTTTTTGTAAAAGATGATTCACCATTCCAGCCAGTTCAGTTGATCTAGGTTCTGATTCAAACGATCAATTCCACAAAACCCTCCCAGAGTTAGGTCACTGACACATTTAATCAGCATTTCATCAACACCTGGAAATTGTTAAAATTATGAAGAGAGAAAAGTTAAGGTAGAACTAAATGGCACATCAGCAAAGACCTCTTTTCAGCCTGCCCTTGACTCAGCAGTAAACCAGTTTTTATTTCACATAATTAGACTGCCATCAGTCCACCTTCATCTTGCCCACAAAAAAAGATGTATGGCACAGTTAAGGAGGCAGGCTTTTGAAGCCACACTGCCTGGGTTCAAATTTCAGATCTGCCATTTACTAGCTCTGTAGGCAAGTTATGTCCCAGCTTCCGCACCTGTAAAATGGGCATAGTTGCACCTAATTTATTGGTCATAAGGATTAAATTAGTTAACACATGTAAAACACTTAAAATAGTGATATATAGTAAATTTGCTGTAACAATAATAAAGACAGCAGGATGACTGAATATTTTAGGTACCTCATCATCCTTCTGATGCTGTCTAATCTAGTATCATTGTCTAAAAGGGAATGAACCTAGCTTGGTTGGTCTTGCTTTCTTCTGAATTTATACTATCATATAGTGGTCACTAGTTTCTTTTAAATATGCTTAATAACCTCTGAGAAGTAAATATTTTGTTTAGGGTCAAAGTAAATAAATTAGAGGATAGATTCCATCTTTGGAAGAAATAGGGACTCACATGTTTATGTTCAGGCTTCAGGCCCCTCGTTATTGTCCTTAAGTTCTTAAAGACTGCTGTAATCTGGCCTCTCACTTAAAATCCAAAGCCAGGTAATATAATTTCTGTTACAGCAGCTAAAAGTTCTTTGAACTGCCCTCAATGACCTCGAGCTTTAAACCTCTTACATTCATATTGCATTTCCAGTCTAAAATCATTTTTCTTAACATATTAGATGCAAAATCAAAATCAGAACTAAGTGCTTATGTCTTCTGTCACTGTTAACACCATGCTAATAAATCAGGCAGAGAACCCAAACCTTTCTTTACTTTCTTTTTGTCCGTACCAAACTAAAAAATGTTCTTCTTGGTCTCTTTAACATTTCTGGAATGCCTGATCTCATCTGAGGGTTAATATTTCATGTCTGTATTCTCAGTGGTCTGTGTCAAAATATTCCAGTCCATGTCACACTCTTCCAGTCATATTTGATTTGGCATTCTACTTCCATCTCTGGTAGGTGTCCTTTTCATGCCTGATCTCATTAGAAACATACTTGTCCTCTTCTTTTTTTCCTCTAAGTGCTGGTTATGACTCTTGAACTATCTTTTCTTTTTTAAAGGTTCTATAAGCCATAGAATTTTTTCTTTGACCTTTTTGAAATTAATCTTCCAAAATAAAAAGCAAATTCATTACCACCCAGCATTCCATTCCATTCCTTGATTAGCACAAAGGGTGACAGAGAACCACTTTCTCAGGATCATATGGGGCCTGTCACTTCAGAATCCCCAAGAATAAACTCCTCACAGTATTAACACAGAATTCTCTATATTTTTTGTGGTTAAAGTTTTGCAAGTCAAAATAAAAAATGGCCTATAACCTAATGGATGAAGTGAAGGCAAAATATAAGACAGTTTTGAGTTAAACACTGTAACTGAGATCTATTACTTTGCTGTATAAGACACCGACATGGTCTCATAACATGTAATTCATTTAATGGTAAGCTTTACCCAGGTTCCAATTCTGATCTGAAGTAAGATTACAAAGGTGAGAGAGATTTCCACAGTTCTGGTGAATTCTTTTATTTGTAAAGTCTTTTGGGAAAAAAGTGTAGTACTTTATTTCAGGATTTGATCCACAAAGTCAGGATAAAGCCCCCACTTTATCTACATGTATCTCCTAAACTGACTATTCTGGTTATGTAACTCCTACAAAACACCCATTCACACGATATCAGAACTGGATTCCGGAGATACTCTATTTTACAGACACGAACAGGCCCAGAGTACTTGCCTAAGTTCAGGGCCCCTTAGCCAGACAGGATAATTCTTTGTAGATCTAATAGCGTTTTATGCCAATATAAATCATCACTTTTTTAAAAAGACACTGTTACCATACATAATTCTTTATTTTTCATTTGGTTTTCTGCCAATTCAAATTTCAAAATCTCTTCTACAAAACGTTCTCTCCACGCATCCAACAGTCCTCAAAGGACATATTGAAAGTAGATTCTGAAGTTCGTCTCCGAGACCACTTGAAGACATTTTTGGTTGCCTTCTTGGGAGTGTTATCCATAGTCTCAGCATTCAAGAACTGTAGTATGTCAATGTTATCTACCTTGCGGCCCGTGACATCGCGACATCGCGACATCGCTGTTGGGGGAGGGAGCCACAGTAAATCTACTAACTCTAAAACGAAAACTCCTGGAGGGATCCGTGCTACTTACTCCATCTCTACAGCTCTTTGCATAATGAAGGGTGAAGAACAATGTAACCAACAATGGCAACCAGAAATAACAATACAAACCTGCTAGTTGCTTACTAACACATTTCAAAGACGGCTAAACGCCAGAAAGAAAGGAAGGAAGACAGAGTGGTCCAGGTGCCGGAGTCATCCCATCACCTGTCCGCGTGAGAAGTGGCCAGAGCAGGCCGGCACTGCGCACGCGCAGTCCCGGCCTTTGTACTGCGCCCGCGGCTCTTAAAGACCCCAACGTGCGTGCGTGCGTGCGCCCGCCGGCCCCACCGCAAGGGGCGCGTGGGGCGCGGGGTCAGCGACGGTGCCGCGCCTTGGCCTTACCTGTCCGCGTTCTCCGCTTCCATTCCCTGGTGCCGCTCGCGCGAACGGCTACTCGTGTCAGATAAACGAGCGACTAGTCGCTGTAGTACGGCGTACGTACAGCAGTATGACAATAACCAAAGGCTTGGACACGACTGTTGGAAGAACTGGGACAGCGGCTAACGCTCAAGCTCCTCCCCCAAGATTCTGGCTCCCCCTCCCCCAGCGCAAACCCTCCTTTGCGCGGCGCTTCCGTTTACTCGGAGCCAAATCCCACGACTTGTGGGAGTCACGTGATGTTGGGTAGCCCAATCACATTTGTTCCTGTCTCGCTGCTCCGACTTGCGGCTTGGCCTTTCGGGAAGGGTGGAGGACAAAAAGGGAGGGAGGGAGGGGGAGCGCTCTGCTGACGTAAGCTTTTGTCCGCGCAGACTCTTCGGTGGTGGGCGGGTGGTGGGGGGGTGAGTTGGGGATATCTTTTGGGAGGGCTGTGTATGTGGGGAGGTTATGCTTGTCAGGATCATCCAGGCTTTTCCAACCCCAATTTTTTCCCGATTAAAAACTTTTGCATTAATTAGCAATCGCGATGTAGGGGGAAGAAGAAACGGTGGAACCGGAAAACCTAATACAGAGTCAAGGCCCATGTAACATATGGGCTTCAGTCTTCTAATCTGTAGGTTGAGGTGATTGTAAAACTGCTTTGTAAAATGTAAAACTTAATATGAACTATTGTCTGCTTTGCTTTGGGTGTGTAAAAATATTAACGTTTGAAGTCTATGATAGTAGGTGCCACTCAAACATCAGTTTCTCCTTATACCCTTCAGACTATCCGTTGTTTTTTTTTAATGGCTCTTACAGCTAGTTTTTGTTTTATTCTCAAGTCGTCACTAGTGTTTGTACAAGGACTTCATTAAATAACTTCATGGAGATACACTTTTTCTCTAGTTTCCATGATAAGAAACATGGCTACTGTATTAGCTTTCCCTAGTTAAGCCGTGGTAACAGATGACGCCCAAATCTCAGTGGCTTATAGCAACAATGATTCATTTTCTCAGCAATGTAGCTTTCGAGCTGGGAATTGGCTGTGAGTCTGTGCTTCGTATGTCTTCTATATTCTGGGAACCAGGAAAGGGCTTTCATGAGTAAATAAAATGTTTAATTTGTATGATATCAATCGCTTAAATAAAACTTTTAATATTTAAAAATTTTGAGAACTTTTACAAATGCTGTGTTTTGTAGTAGGTGTATTCAGAATCTCACTCGTGGTAGGTATATGTAGATCCTGACTTTTTTTTTTTTGTAATGGAAGTGCCTAACAAGCTTTGATTGCCCAGGCATTCATTTCAGAGAGGCATCAACTTCATAGATTGGTCTTCTAAAACAAACATATTGCCAGACACTCTACTACATAAATAGCCAGTCCACCTACCCCACCTGTAGCTCTTTTGTTTTAGATATCTTGATTGATTTCAATAACTGACCATTTGGGCTACTTTTTTTTTTTCCTATTTAAATTTCTACTCTTCTATTTTAAATTCAGAGTGAAGAGTAAACCAGTGAAACCCCAGGCTCCCACCTTGCACCTCACTGTGTGGCCCCAAGTGTGCTGTGTAATTTCCAGGCCTCGTAAATAATATGTATCTTTTCAATGTTTCCTGATGGTTATTGCTGGAGGGTGTCTAGCAATTAAAATAAGAACCATAAGGGCTGATTCAACTGCAACATTGGTTATTGATAGCCTGAGACCAATATAAAACAGTAGGTTATTTGTTGAATTAATGAATGAACAACAGCTCATCGTCTTTCTGGTTTTTCTCATCACTCAGGACCAGGGTCTAGAAAAGTTTTAAGGCAGGTGGCTTGCCTCACTGATTTCAGAGAGAATTCTAGTGACTGAAAGTGTGTAAAGATCTACAAGCTTTTCTCAGGTGGTTTTCACTCAGAAGAGTTACAGTTGGAGCAAGGATCTCTCACTGTGGGGTGCTGCAGTTCTGGGTCTGCCAGCTCCGTTCATAACCTCTGCAGACCAAGGGCCTCTATTTAGTTTTATCTCTCAAAAGGAAGTGTTTCCTAGAAGAGTTGTTAAGGAGTGGGACATTGAACTTGGAAATGGCGAAGCAGTCACAGCAAAGTGGCTTCCTGTTTTCATCAGTGTCTCACACAGAATCTGAATCTGGAAGACAAACTTGTTCCACTGTGAGCCTTGTGTACCAGCGCTTGGGGGAACCAGAAGAAATGTCCTATCTTTGCCAAATTGTCTCTACTTCAAAGACACCTTGTATGCTAGGCACAAAAAAGGCCAAGTCACTTCATCTTGTTTCTCTTTTCCTCAAATTCTCCCTCTCAAGAACCTGATAAGCTTGCTTAAAGTGGTTGCCAGGGAAGGTGGTGATGTGGAGAGATTTAATTATAGTTAACCCAAAGAAATTTTTTGGGTTAACTATAATTAAAAATAAATTTTAAAAAGAAAAAGGCATCCAAAAAAACTTTGTTGGGGTGACGGATATGTTCATTATTTTGATTGTAAGGATGGTTACACAGGTGTACACGTCAAACCATCAAATTGTGTGCTTTAAATGAGGTTTGTGTCAAATGTACCTCCGTGTTTAAAGTGTATCACGATTCATGTTATACATGCAACCATACACCTTCAGAATTCAGTCTTGTATTAACTTTTTGCTTATGAAAAATCAACCCATAACCAAAGCACAATCTAAAATTGGAGAGATTAAATAGTTCATTTCTGGTTTCCTTTTTTCCAGTAGCGCCAAAGCACAAGGGCATAGCTGTCTTGATGCGGCTGTTTCAGGTGTCAAGGATGCCTGGCACGAGGAAGGACAAATGATGAATAATCGAGCCAAGAGCCGATCCTGCAATTCGACATCTGCCAGGGAAATCCTACTCTAGAGAAAGTGACGAGCGTGACAAAAGCCCGGGGCTAGGAAAAGACCGGTAATCAGTGAGGGGATAAAAAAAAAAAAAAAGACTGATCCGGCCCCAAGCCCGACTTCCGCCCAGGTCACATGCCGGCGCCGGCAGTGCGGCTGCTTTTTTGTTCCGAGCGGCCTCCCGCCCCCTAAACTTTCGGTCCCGCCCGCTGGCTGGCTCCTCTGGCTGCTCTGGCTCCCGGCCGAGCGCCTGAGTCCTCCGCGGTATAGTCTCTCCCTGTAGCCAGTGGGAGCGGGGTCTGCCGTTCTCCAACCAGGAGTTTGAAGGGGCGCGAGGAAACCACGCGGGGTTGGCCTTCCGCTTTCTACTCAAGAGCCGTCTTTAAATTCTGAAGGCCCAGCCCCGACACTAAGAAACCATTGAAAGCTGGTCTTAGGCCTGGAAGGGACGTTCGTCCTCCCAGTGTCCTTGCTTCATAATCGAGGACACGGGGGGCGCTGGGGTGGGAGTGTTCTGACCCAAGTGTTCTGACTCCGCCCCTCCGTTGCTGTGTCGCCTATTTCGTTTTTAGTTGTGAGACGAGAACCTTTCAACACTGCGGCCTTCGCTCCCCATCCAGCCCACCAGCTATGCCCGCGGGCGTGCCCTGGAACACCTACGTGAAAATGGTCACAGCCAGCCTCTTGGCCATGTTCGCAGGGGCTGAAGTGGTGCACAGGTACTACCGGCCGGACCTGGTGAGTGCAGGAGGGTCCTGTTCCTTGCTCTTGGACCACTCCATTCTCTCCATAGCAGAAAAAGTGATCTTACAACGAAACCAGGAGCACACCTGTCCTGGGCGGAAAACCTTAGGATGGCATCTCGCTGCAATTTAGAGCAATGTATGGCCTTCTCTTACACAGAAAGCATACGCAATCTGAAGGTCTTACAGTTTGGCACCTTCTTGCCATTGGCTTTATTATATCATTTACTCTGTGTTGCCTCTTGCAGCCACAATAGCTTCCTAGCTGTTTCTCAGACTCATCCAGCCTTGTTCCCACCTCAAAGCCACGCTTTTTCTCAGAATGCATTTCTCCCAGATCTTGGCTCTGTTTTTTCTTCAAAACTTCAAGTCTCTACTCAGATACCTCCCCCACCAATGAGGGTCCTTTGGACAGCTTCAAAAGGCTTGCTCCTCTGCTCTTCTGTCTCAATCTTTTCCCACAGAGTGCTTGTCAAAATTTGCAATTATTTTATTCCTATTTCTATTTGTTCTTTGTTTCCTCCACTAGAATGTAAGCTCACCAAAGACCTGTGCTACAATAAGATACACTTCATAATCATTATAATGACTATTAATTTAAAAAACGGCTCATGACAGATGTTAGTGAGGATGTGGAGAAACTAGACTCTTCAAAGTGCTGTTAGGCGTGTAAAGTGCAGCTGCTGTGGAAAAGTCTTGCAGTTTCAGACAGTTAAACAGAGTGATCATATTCTACTTCTAGGTTTCTACTTCTAGGTTTATACTGAAGAGAAATGAACACACGTGTCCACACAAAAACTTGTATGCAAATGTTCACAGAAGTATGATTTCTAAGAACCAAAAGGTGGAAAGAATCCAAATGTCCACTGATGAGTGGACAAATAAAATGTAGTATATGCGTAGAATGGAATATTATTTGGTCCTAAAAGGAAATGAAGTACTGATATACGTGACAATATGGATGAACCTTGAAAACTATTAAGTGAAAGAAACTAGTCACAAAAGACCACCTGTTATATGATTTCGTTTATATGAAATGTCTGGAATAGACGCATCTATAGAGACAAAATATTAGTGGTTACCTAGGGCAATGCTTGGCTGTGTGGAAATGGGAGTAACTGCTAATGGGTTGGAGTTTCTTTTGAGGGTGATGAAAAAGTTCTAAAATATATTGTAGTGATGGATGCACAACTTTGTGAATATACTGAAGCCATGGAATTGTATAAATAGGTGAATGGTATGGTATTGAATTATATCTCCCTAAAGCCTTACAAAAAAAAGTCACCTCAGGCCTTTCCTGACCACCTTTCTTGAAGGCAGTTTTATGTATTTTTTTTGCTCACTGCTTTATGCATGGTGGAGAGTCACTAAATAGCACAGGAATGACTATCCAGATATGGAAAGCTTTATTCAAACTTGTGATCCATCAATTGATAGTGATGTTAAACTCTCCCTCTGTAAGTCCTGTAGTACTTAAGACATAGATAGCTTAGATGATAGAGTCAGATAAATATGGCTGGAAAGGGACTTAGATCAACTGTGGTTCTCATAATAAGATTTATCTTTGAGTAGCAGGGGACTTTCTGTTCTTTTTCACTCTTTACTCTCTTTGAATTCTTTCAGGTCACATTTAATTATAGTCTAAGAAAGCAGTGGCATCTTTGTTTGTTTGTTTATCTACAGACAATACCTGAAATTCCACCAAAGCCCGGAGAACTCAAAACAGAACTTTTGGGACTGAAAGAGAGACAACAAAAACCTCCAATTTCTCAGCAAGAGAAACCTCAAAATACAACTCTGCCAAGAACTCTGTAAATAATAAGTCTTAAATATGTGTTTTTGAAATTTATTGTCAAACTACTTGTCCTTAAGTACCTAATACAATCCTAACTACAAGAAGAGGTGCTCCGTAGATATTAACGAATGCACTGAGATTTATTTATGGTTTGACCAATGGTTCTTGAAAACTGCCAAAGCTTATATCATCAGCTTCTCGAATGTGGTTTGATAGATATTTAGTTGTGAATATCATGTAAGATAGAGTATTTACAATGCCTCTTGCCCTTGTAATTCTTGATTGTTTCTCCGAATGAGCTCCAGTATAACAACAAATAGGAATTATAAATGAACTATAATAAAAGGAACATTGACAATGAGTGCTTATGGTGCTAAGTTAATGTTTCTCTAAATATTGGAAAGTACGGTTAATAAATTAAGTTGAAATATTTAAAGTTTGAAGTTCTTTTGGAATTGTATACATAACAAAATTATAATAATTGTGACTCAGACTGTCACAATTTCTTTACCTCCAAATTTGGGAAACCATGTTAGCAGTTTTTCTTATGAAATATATTTAAAGATAACTGAAAAACTTAAATGAGCGTGTCATGGGTTGAATTGTGTCTCCCACCCCCCTCCCTGCTCAGTACAGGTGAATGTAAACTTATTTGGGAATAGGGTCTTTGCAAATGGAACTGAGTTAAGATGGGGTCATTAGGGTGGGCTCTGATCCAATACAAATGGTGTCTTTAAAAGAAGAGGAGAATGCCATTTAAAGACAGACACACACAGGGAGAATGCCACGTGACAACAGAGGCAGACTGGAGCGATGCCGCTAACGGCCGGGCAACACCAAGGATTGAAGGCGACCACAGAAGCTAGGAAGAGGCAAGAAGGACTCTGCCCAGAGACTCAGGCCATGGCCCTGCTGACATCTGGAGTTCAGACTTCTGGCTTCCAGAACTGTGAGAGAATAAATTTCTGTTTTCTTAAGCCACCCAGTTTGTGGTACTTTATTGTGGTAGCCCCAGGAAACTGATAAAAACATTTCAACCCTTTTCTGAGTCTAAATATAGAACAAAAGTAATTTATAGAACCGTTAGCTTTCTGTTCAGGGCTTTTTTTTTTTTTTTTAATAGAATTCTGCATTCTTAAAGATAATGTCTAGGCTTACTACTTAACCTGTTAGCAAATTGCTACCTGACAGATCTTTGGGGTCAGTGTTGAAATCTTAAATACTAAATTCCTAAATGCAAGCAAAACGCTTTTGTTTTACTCTCTGTAGTAAATACCCTTTCCAATTTAATAGTATAAAGCAACTAAATGAAATGGCTTATTTCCAGCCTTATATATAAGCTCTTCCCTGCTCCTATGTCATTTGTACGTTATCACATGCTTCCAGCACAAAGAGGATCTCCACTTGTTAGTGACAGATGCACAGTAGCCCTAGGGAAAAGGCTGGGAGATGGAGTTTTTAGTTGAGACTGCTTGCTCTTTGCTAATATTTTATTTCCTGTGATCTTGCACATGAGTTGTTCCTTCTCTGGATCTAATTTCATAGCTACTACTATTAATTGAATCCTTTTTTTCTTGAAATAAATTGTATACTTTACAAATGGTGAAGATTGCCACAGCTGCCACTGATGGCAAGATCTTTAAATCAGGCTGGAAGAAGTGTGACTCTTTTTTAATCACAGGAATTTAAAAATGGGTTCCTAAACACTCACTAATTCTAATCTAGTTGCTTAACTTCCTCAGAGTTGGAATTCCAAAGTTTTCAGGAAAGATACTTGATTTAGTATAAATCAACAACACTTTTTTTTTTTTTTAACCCTGAACTAGTTTTGGCAGTTGGATTTGCTATATGGAGTTTTTCTTATTGTTAAACTAAAATTTTCAAATTCTAGTTTCCACAAACTTTAGTACATGAATACCAAATTGGTGAGCTTTGGCAATGCATTTTATGGATACCAGTGAGGAGCTCCTTATTCTTTCCAGAATGAAGGGCTGGGGCACTGCTCACCCTTTGCATGACTCGCCCCTTGGGGCCAACGTCTGCACAAATGGAGGACTTTCATGCCATGGGTGAATTCAGCGGACCATACTTTAAAAAGACCCCTTACCCCATGCCTTTCTTTTATAGGTATAGAGTGATTGGTCTGGTTATTGAGGAAGAGTCATGATTTGAACTCAGTTCTCCTATAGGACAATAGCTTCAGGAAGGCGAATAATTAATTTTATAGTATTAAAAACTTCCTAAGATAAAAATGCCATTATTTTAGTAAACACTGATTCTAAGTGACTTTCACGAAGATATGTATTGTTTTCCTTTTTTGAAGTGGACCCCCACTGTGAAAAACACAGTACTGGGCATGGGAACGTATCACCCAGACTCCAGAGGTGTGGCCCCAGTGCCTAGTGCTGTCTGCAAGCCACCCTCAGTTGTCAGCCCCTGCAGGGATTACCTCAGCTCAGTGGCCTTTCTCAAAGCCACACTTCCTGAAGGGGCCCATGCCTGATGACAGATTGGGTAGAAAGGCCCAGTCATTTCAGCACAACACAGGTGAGCAACTCTGAGGGGCCCCACTGCAGCTCCACAACTCCCCGCGGGGCTGACTGAGGCTGTCCCTGGACCTGCACTGCAGCTCAGCTTCTCCCTCTGCTCAATCCCATTTCCTTTCCCTCGCAGGTATTGACAAAAGGGGCTCCTTAATACATCCTATACACTGAACTCCCACCTCAGTGCTTTGTAAACCAAATGTATGAGATGTACAAACCAAAAGTTTAAAGTAGTACTAGATTACTTCATAATAAAGCTGCACGGAAGAAAAAGTCCAAGATAGACCAGTTGAACCTGTTTGGTAATTGTCAGTTACTGTGCAAAGTCTCTATGACATTGCTACATGTTTTTACCAAAAAAAAAGGAGTGATTATGCTTTTCATGCTTCCTGTTGGAAACAATGGAAATTCAGAATTTGTAATTGGAGGATTCTGAGGAGCATTAAATTTCAGATGTCACTAATGTAGTGCATTCTAATGGTTTTAACTTCTGCAACAATCTTCATTAATGGTAATTTATTGTGGCCAAAAAGTTGGGACCATTACAATAGCTAACGTAACATTATATCATGAAAGGAAGTTTTATCTTCATTATAGCACGTTAACGACTGAACTCCCATTTATTTCTTATAAAAGCAGCAACACATGTTTTTGAAAATATATATTTAAGTAGGGTAACTGATAATTTCAAACTGAGTATTGCAAATGAACTCTAGAATAGCTGGAAGAGGAGCAGAAATGAACAGAGCCCAGAAAGGGTCCCGGATTATCAGTAGAGAGGTCCGACAAAATTTCGTAGTACATAAATTTAGATTCCACAGAATTTTTAACGTACTCCAGTTCTTTGAAAATGCAACTTAATATATTTTCCTTCCCTAACCAGTTAAAAAAATGAGACTACTCTTTTGGATGGCTATATTACTAGTGAAGTTAAAACTATTTTTCCCATCAGAACACATTTCAGAATACAATTAACAGATTATAGGTGATTCTTAAAGAAGACTTATTTTGTAATGTTCAGATTTATAGAAAACCTGCAGACAGTAGAATTTCTGTTACACGTTCCCTATTTCCATGAATGCTATCATCTTAAATTACCATGGTACATTTTACATATGTCAAGCTAAGGAACCAATTAACTACATACCCAGCCTTTATCTGGATTTTACTTTTAATCCAGGCTGTATTGCACTTAGTTCTGTCTCCTTAGTCTCCTCTAGTCTGTGACTCTTTGGTTTTGACCTTGCAACTTCTAGAGTCCTGTTCACATATTCTAGAGGTTCGTCTGTTTTTCTCATTAGGTAAAGGCTATGGGGTTTTTGGAAAGAATACCAGAGGTGAAGTACCCTTCTTATTACATCCTATATGGGAAACGAGACATCACTGGTGCTATTAACCTCATCACTTGAAGGTAGTATCCGCCACGTTTCTCTGCTATGAAATTATTTTTCCCTTTCCATACTCTATTCTATAGAACAAGGGTCCCAAACCCTTGGCTGCAGACATTTATTGGTCCAGACTGTTAGGAACTGGGCTGCACAGGTGAGCAGTGGGTGAGCCAACGAAGCGTCATCTGTATTTGCAGCTGCTCCCCAGTGCTAGCATCACTGCCTCAGCTCCACCTCAGATCATCAGGCATTAGAGTCTCATAGGAGCACTGATCACTGGTGCCAGAAAGGTTGGGGACCTCTGCTATAGGAGATAATCACTGATTCCAGCCCAAACTCAGAAGATTAAGCTCCACCTCCAGAAAGGGGAAACATCTACATATATTATTTGAAATTCTTCTGTAGGGAAGATTGTTTTTCTCTCTAGAAATGACTTTCTAAAAGATTTTTTTTTAATTAAAAAAAAAGACTGAATATTTGGGATCTTTTTTATTTTTATACACATGACAAGATTTTACACCAAGAATAGTCAGTTAAATAGTACAAATTTACATTCATGAGGAATGTTAAAAAAAATTCAACTAAAAAACCCTCTTCTTCCTGTGACCCACAATCCCAACATTTTACAGTGCACGGGAGAAGGGGGCTGGGGGAAGCATCCAAAACAAGTCTCTCCCCAAAAAAATGACTTAAATTTCACATTCCCGCTCCACACAGGATCCAAATGGTGAGAGTATAATTTACAATTCATCTTTTTCAGATGTAGATTTCTGTGAAAACAAAAATCAGAAGAGATTAAAAACTAGGTGAAAATACCCCTAAGCTCACAGAAGGTTCATAAATGGGGGAAAACATTGAACAGGCCAAGCCTATTTCCATTATTTTAGTTGTAGGTGAAAACCTCACTTTGCTGATCTGCAGGAAAATTTAGATATTTTAGAACCCACTACACCAAGATCAATGGTCCCTGAATACAAATGATCAAAAAATTTAAAACAGACCAATATAGTAAAGCTGAAGTAAATGGTGAAGAGCACAGAAGCACTGTGAGCTAAGAAAAAATCTGTTTAAAAATGTTTCAAAAATGTGTGACAAATAAAGGAATAAAATTAGTAGGAAGATCAAAATATACATTTATTTAAAGAAGAGTGATTTACTCCAGCTTTTGAATTTGAGTTATTTTGGGGCAGATTTCTGTGATTTCTGTATGTTACACAGTTCTAACTATGCCAGAACTAAAAGTTTTCCTAACTTTGCCAGAACTAAGAATGCAAGTTCTGTTCTTAACATGCTATACCTTTGCTGTTTCTTCTTCTTCGTCTTCATCTGTTCCGACATCTGTTTCTTCGTCCTCGTCTTGCTCTGTGTCTTCTGTGGTATCCTCGGTTGTTTCTTCAGGTTCTTCTTCGGGTTCTTCTTCGACCTAAGGGCAATATTTATGTGCCCATTAATGGATCTATTTTCATTTTGCTCATGTAAAAGTTTAAGATCATAATTAACGTCACAATCCTCTAATTAGAGTTAAAGATCAAGCTAACAAAGGGAGGTAAGACAAAAAAGCACGTAAAAGGAGAATTTGTTTAATTTCTAGCATAGTGTATGACACTGGAGATTTAAACACGTACTGAATTATTTCAAAGAAAAAGAAATTAGTCCATCTTTTCAGAGCTTAATCATGGGAAACCTATTTCTAAAAACCAAATTAAACCTATGTAGGAAGATTAAGGATACAAACCTTTGCATCAGGGTCTATGTTTAAACTGAGGCGAAGCATTCTTTCTATCCTATCTCCATAAGCTTTAGTGTCTGGTAAAAGATATCCTGACCGCAGGGTTGCTGTTTCAAACAGAACCACAGCAAGATCCGCAACTGTTTTGTCATCTTCGTCTTCCTGCGATGGAAGAAATCACACTTGATTAAAAATTACAAAGTATTCTAGTTGAAATGATGGAGTACGGCTGTAACATCACTCACCTTAACTCGTCGAAGCATGTCTCTGATCAGTGGATGTCTGGGATTAATTTCAAATGTTTTCTTCTGGCTGGCATAATAACTGTTAAGGGTAAAAATGAACATTAACAAACATATTGAATTTTAGGGTCCATACATTTCCCTTATCCTACTACTGATTTTCATAATTACAGTGAACAGCTCTTGGAGAAATCAAAATGTACTATATTGCTACATCACAGTTTCCCTTTCAAAGGTGGATGGACAGTGTTAGATGAAAGAGTTAAATGTCATGAAGACAGTACCTAGACCATCAGTGTATAAACATAATAGGCACTCAAACGTTTGTTAAATGAACGTTAACTTCCAGTTAATAAATGATTGAAACAGGTGGACATTTAATTATGATCTTAAACATTTAAACATTCCAATGGGATATAAGCAGAAAACCTCTTCTCTACCTGAAATTTATAATTTAGTTAGGGGACAAAACATTTAAGCTAGACAGCATCTTAGCCATTTTATTGTATAACATTATATGTTGGTGAGTCGTGCTAATTTTGAAATGTGTGTGTATGTATGTGCGTATATTTAATAAATATATTTGTGAGAAGAATCCTTAAGCTAGGCTTTGGGGAAAAATGTATGATGACTAGGTAGCAAATAAAAAAGAAGTTATTCCAGGTGGAAAAGGAGAATAAAAGGAGGGAAAAAGTCATTTTCAAGACCAGTGATGTGACAATAAAACACAAACTTGCAATATGTACTTCTTAAAAATAAAGGTATCAAAGACCCACTTACCTCCAGCACTTGGACCTTGAGTTCAAATAACTGTTAACTCATAGGTCAAGTTTTACCTTTTATTTTGTGGGGCATACTACCTAGGGAAAGGGTGTGGTGATTAAAAAAGACAACTAATTTGAAAATGTTAACTGTCATTAACTTCATCTGTAACTACTACTACGACCTAAAAATGTAAGAAGTTTAGATATCAAGCCAAGCGTATAATCTAATGCAACATAAAGACACTTTATGTTTAACAGATTAAGAAAATTTGTATTTGTTTACAAAATACTATAAAATATGCCAAGAGCCCAAAACTTTTTCTTAATCTAATACAGAAGGAATCCCTTTGTAAACTTGTTGTCTACCTAATACCCAGTAGACACTGGTGGACACATAAAACACATCGGTTCTTTGTACAGAAGCTGTCCATCGTCTTCCAGAAGAAGGCTGGACAGAGCTAACACCTTGACAGGGACCTCCCCAAGGACACTTACTTTGTGGAGATGTCCTTGCCTGTTTGGTAGGCTTGCGCTTTCATGATTCTCTCCATGTTGCCAGACCACCCGTACTGGCTGGCCACCAGAGCACAAGGAGACTCTGTCAGACGCTGGGACACCACGGCCTTTTCAATCTTAAGAAACCAAAAGTTAGATACATATAAGTATCAATAGTTAAGGTCATTCAGTAATTGTATTTCAACTCTTTAAGCAGTAATCACTTAAGTCCATAAAGAGGCACGTCACAAAACTACTGCACAGATTATTAGGAGACACTGTGATTCAACCTTAATTTTTCAGTCAGAAATACTTAAACACCAACTTTTAAAAACAAAAACTAAAACCTGACCTATAAAAATTTAAATTATTACAAAAGCGATATTAAACTACAGAAAACTTGCAACTATAAAGAAAAAACCCCCCAGTACCCATACAGAATAATCACTATTATCTTTCCAGTAATTTAATCACAGTATAAATGTTGTCCCGACAAGTTTTAATGGCTACAGAGCAATCAGTTGCAAAGTTTAATTTGTTGACAAAACAATTTTTTAAAAAATCTAGGTGCTAAAATTTTCACAATTTCTAATTTCCAGAAGAATACCTTGTCCTTGAGGGCTTTATCTTTCATCCAATTGAGCAGGGGCTCAAATTCCTTCTCAGTTGCTTCACGACTCTCCTTAGTTTTCTCACTTTCATCAAACTTCACTCCTTCCTTGGCAACATTCTGGAACCTCTTTCCATCAAACTCAGGAAGGGCCTGAATGCAGTATTCATCCACAGGTTCTGTGAGGTAAATCACTTCATAGCCCTTTTTCAGAAGTCGCTCAACAAATGGAGAAGATTCGGCCTATAAAATTAAGGGAATTAAAGTTTTCTGAATCTAGCATTGGTATACTTATCTGTTGATCTCAGTAGCTATGTCTATATAGTAGCAACAACCCCATTTTATAGGTGGAGAATTAAGAGGTGCAGAGAATATAAATGGCTTTCCTGTTAGTGACTGACCAGGCTTCATAACTACTATAGCTCAAGAGTTGGCTATGAATCCTCAGCTACATACCATGATCCCTGACAGTTGGAGTTCATCTCACCTCTTTTCTGTTGGACCCAGCCATGAAGTAGATTTTGTCTTGTTTCTCCTTCATTCTTTCCACATACTGGTCTAGACTAGTAATGTCACTTGGATGATGAGAAGACTGGAATCTGAGAAGTTTAGCAAGACGTGTTCGATTTGAGTGGTCTTCAATCACACCAAGCTTGATGTTGGTACCAAATTCTTTCCAAAAAGTATCATTGTATTTCTCATCAGCAATCTTCTTGATCATGTCCAGAGTTTTACGTACAAGCTTCTTTCTAATCACCTAAACACAAAATTAAACAATTGATTAGAGAACTTCTTTTCAAACTTTAGAGAACCTACTTTTGAGGTAGGAGGAGAGCAGTGCTATAGCTGTCATTGTTATTTATCAAGAGACAGGGAATGGTGAGCACTCCTGTGTCGGACTGAACAGAGAGAAAGTAGCCAGTGGAAATAGTCGTAAGATTGTTTATACTCTAACTTTTGACCAGGTAGTAGCTATGTGTGTATATATCTATGTATGTGTTCACTGTAAATTCTTATGACTTTTCTATGTTTGAAAATTTGTATTAAAAAATGCGGGGAAATAATCAGATTATCAGGTTTTGAGAATTCTAGAGTAAAATTAAGTTCTTCATCTGAAGATCCAAACAAAGACTAGTCTTGAAATCTGGTGACTCCACTAATGGAAAGTGTCCTCTGTGGCCCATTCAAAAAGCAAAGCAGTCGGTCTCTTCCCAGAGACACTCACCTTAAGCAGTTTGTGTTGCTGAAGAGTCTCACGGGAAACATTCAAGGGGAGATCATCCGAGTCCACCTTTGGATGGCAAAGAAGGCTCAGTGAGCAATAAAAACACGGGAAAACAAACAACTCCCCCCACAGCCCAAGTTACAACCCAATCCCCATCTCAATCCCCTTTCCCCAATCTTCGGATACTTACAACACCCTTGACAAAGTTAAGGTACTTGGGCATCATATCATGGAAGTCGTCTGTGATGAATACTCGGCGCACATACAGCTAAGCAGAGACCAAAAACAGTCACTTTCTGGAAATCATACTTTCAAATTTTAAATTCAGTTTTTATTACTTAGACACCTACCTTAATGTAATCGCTCTTCTTAGATCCATATTCGTCAAACAGACCACGTGGAGCAGATGTGGGTACAAACAAAATTGATTTGAAGGTAACTTCCCCTTCGGCAGTAAAGTGAATAAAAGCCATGGGGTCATCGCTTTCCTATGGAAAGTGGGTACTTAGTTATTCAAGTGGCACAGAAAAAAGGCGGTGCAAAGGCTAAGCAAGTAAGTGGTGCAGTTGTTTGGCATCTAACAAACAAATTCTCTCATCAAATAAAGTCTAGTGGAGGGCATGGAGGGAAGAAACTAACTGCAATTCACATTGGCTAGGCATAGTTGTTTTGATGATGACTGAAAATAATGTTATTCCTAAACTCAGAAGGATGGATGAGTCTAGGTTCCACACATGTTGAGATAACAGGATAGTAAAACCACCATCTTGTCTAAATGACAAAATCATATACAACACTTCAAGAGTGGACCGGTCAACCACAAAAGTACTCAGGAACAGATTTTGCCCATGGAATCTGGACTATAGCTGTGGCTATAAAGAGATCTGCAAATAGCTATAAAGGTTTTGAAGACAGTCAGTCCCTAGATCTGCATTACTCATTATTGTTCCCACATGTGGCCAGTCCAAATCAAGATGCAACAGTAACTGTGAAATATCTCATTATTATTGATTATACATTGAAATATGATTCTGGGTACATTGGCTTAAATAAAATATAAATATATTAAGTTAATTTTGCCTTTTTAAAAAAATGTGGCTTCTAAAAATATTTAAGATAACATTATGTGGCTCACATTATATTTCTAATACAGCTGCCCTAGATGAAAGTACCTTAATATACACCAGGATTTTAGAAGTTCATGGGAATGAAAGTGGAGGCAGAATCAAGGGAAGGTTTTTACGGGTAAAGCTTAAAGGCTGGTTGGATATTAACACAGGAAAACAAAGAAGGTTAAGTAACACCTCAACAGATGGAATAGAATGATGAAGAAACAATAGAATATTCAAGTTTTATCTTGCTGTTAATTATGTCTATTAAGCTATTCTATTTTGTAAAAAATTGCTGTTTAGGGAAACATTAACTTGAAAAAATCTTAACCTAAGCTAGTTTGGGATGCTTAAGAGTTACAAGAAGGGATCAGTAAAAGAAAAAAAATATAGGCAAGGAAACAGAGTTAGTAATTATTTATGACCTCACAGTATTGTTTGATGTCGTTGTAAGCAAGCTCTTTAAAGATCACGTTAAAAGCATTCAATAACATGACTGTTTTATGGGTTCTGTAGTGGAAATCACACACACATCTATGTTGGTAGTTCTTAATCTTTTTTGTAACACAGATCTTGGTAATTTGGTGAAGCCCACAGATTTCTTCTTAGAGTAAAAAAAAATTTAAATGCATAATGTAAAATACACAGGACCCAAAAGGAAACCAATTGTGAAGTAGTTATATAAACTATTTCAGAACATAGTTATCTTCTAAAATAATATTTACCTTTGAAAATGATTTGTAAAAAGCTTTGTATTCATCATCTTCTACTTCTTTTGATGGTCTCTGCCATATTGGTTTGATATCATTCATGAGTTCCCAATCCCAGACAGTTTTTTCAACCTGAAGTTACAATATTTGATTAGTTTCCCTCAGCACCCACCAGCAGTTACACTAGTGGAAACCATAGCTTAAGGACATTTCAAGAGTATAGGAAGCACCAAAGGATATCTCTAATGTAGTATGCTTCCTGTCAAATGAATTGAAAATTTAAAAAAGTCTTTCAACATGTAAGACTGATTTTTAACACACAAGAAAAGGTAATTGGTTATCATTATAATTGATAAAAAGCCAATTAAGGTTTTTCATTGTTATTTTTAATTAGCTAAAACAGAAAATATCTGTTTTAAGGTCAGGAGGGGCTATGCTTATTATATTCCTATTTCATGACTTATAAAAATCCAGCATCTTACAATAAATATTCCTCAAATCCAGCACTATTACTTCTATCTACTTTGCTACCTAAGCAGGCCAGAGAACAAATTCTATAGTTAATATCTACAAGACAAAAGAAGATGCAGAAAACCTAAGATTTTAAAATTCAAAACATGCCATAAGCCACCACTCCTGAACAACATATGGAAGCCAGAAAATTCTTCATAAAAATGACATGGGTTTGACACTTATACTTTCTAAAGGCAGAAAACCCTACAAAGTCCTCCTTGTTTTCGAAAGATGGACTTATCATTTGGAAAAAGGTGACCTTTAAGGATTGAAGCCTGCTCCAAATCAGTCCGTGTATACTTTGGTTTTCATGTTTTCTCTAATGTATTCTATACAATATTTTAAGCAGGGAGATGAACCAGACTTACTTTTTTTGTTTTTGGTTTCTTTTCTTCTTCTTCTTCTTCTACTGCAGCTTCATCATCAGATTCTTCTTTTTCTTCTTTTGCTGTTTCTTCTTCATCCATGGGTTCCTCAACAGTTTCTGTCTGTTGATGTAGGAAGTAAAATGTAGAATTATAGTTAAACTTATTTAATTCTGATTTGATATACAGAATATGAAACATTATAGCTCAAGAATACAGGTCATCTGTAAGAAAAGCGAGAATATCCTGAACTGAAAAAAACTTTAATCTAAGTGTCAAATATTTAAATATGTGCCAAGATAATACATATAAATTTTAGCAATATAGATTTACCTTGCTGCTCCATACATAAATAGGAAAGTTTATGAACTGTGAGTATTTTTTGACAAGATTTTTAATTGTATCCAATTCAAGGTAATCAGATGCTTCTTCTTTTAAAACAAGGCTGCAAGGAAAATAAGACATTATTATAGACACCTCCATGGGTTAGAAGACTTGATTATCTAAACACCTTCATGACAATGCTATCAGGCAGCAGCGCTGTGTAACCCAAGATGTCCTGTTAGGCATGTCAAGAACGCTCATCACCATTAAGGGTCTGTGAGCTGAAGATACCAAATGTGGGTAGGTAAAGGGACGGATGTTCCTTTATTCCCTCAAGTGGAGAATATCCTTAGTTCCAGGTAGAAAATGAAATATTTCCAACCTTCTAAATATATTAGTCTTTTCACTTGAACTAAACTCTTAAGGCAGCCCAAGAGGACAAAACACTGAAACATTCTGGAGAAAAGTGAAATTGTATGCACTCTGATAATCTAGAAATCAAATGATTAGTATAGCTAGCAAACCCCAAACAAAAACCATGTTCTCTTAAAAAGTTAGAAAATTATTCTGAACTTTGTTTCTATCTGCACCATCCATAACAGAGCCAGTTACATGTAACTATTAACAAATTTAAAATTAGTTCAGTTGCACTGCCACATCCAAGTACGCAAATAGTCACATGTGGCCAGTGGCTACCATATTAAGACAGTGTAGAGAAAATACTTCCACCAGAGTTCTACTGAACAGCAATGGTCCAGCTAACACCAATACTGAAAACTGCAGAATTGCTTCCTCTTCCTTACTGCCACTTCTGGAAACCCTTCTTCCACCCACCCAAAATAACAAATCACAACATATTCTTAGACTAGAATATAGATTTGAAGGCCCTAAGAAGAAGCTGGAAGCTGAATCCATGACAGTGGTTAAGACTTGATGAGGATCACAAAGATAATGAGAAAAGGGCTGAAAGTTAATTTTTAAAAGAAAGAGAATATCAACAGTTAAGAAATGGGCAAAGGAAATTAAAAAAAGATATACAGGGTCATGGAAGTTAGGTACTGAGTGGATTGTTTCAAGGAGTATGTAGCAGAAAGCTATTTCTATAAAAAAACACAAAAAAAACTAAGAAGAAAAAAAGAAAGCTATTGCTGGGAGCAATGTCAGTTTAAAAACCCTAAATCCACTGGACTTAGCAACAAGGATTACTGGTGACTTGTTCCAGTGGAAAGATAATCAAGTTGAAATACAGTGAGCTGAGGCATGAGTAAAAGGTGAAATAGCAGCGAAGGCAGAGACCAGAATACGCTGACTTTAATGAAAAAGACAGAAATATATGGGTAAGAATGACTTTAAAAGATAGGATAGGAATTAATTTCAGCTTGGTCTCTGAGGAGTTAAGATGAAAGAAACAACAGATCACAAGTAGGGATTAACTTTAGAGAAAAATGTAGAATATTTCCCTGAGGTCAAGGACAGAAGAAATTTTATCAGTATTTACTGGAGGCTAACTTCGTAATTGCATTTAAATCTCACAAAGCTGCCATATGGGCACAACAGCAGTTAATTTAGGGGTTAGAAATAGTAGATAGGACACTGAATTGCCTGATGGCTCCTATTTTCTTAGTCGAATATAAGATGAAGCATGTACATGGGGCAGGATCTTGACCTCGTTACTTCCTTGCCTTCACTTTGCTTTCCTCTGGCTGCTCTAGACTTTCAGTTCCTCAAATGGTCCTTGTCTCTGAAACTTTTTTTAACATGTTGTGCTTGCTGCCCGGAATACCTGAACCTAACTTACCATTACCTCAGAAAGGCCTTCTGGTAAGGAAAGTGTCCTTTAGCTTCCTTTTTGGCATCTGACACTCTGAAATGACTTCATGGTTTTCTTCCTTACTAGAATGAGCCATGTGAAAGCAGGGATCACATCTGTCTTATTCTCTTACTGTAGCCCTAAACCCTAGCAGGTAATACACTCAAATGAGTATGTGTTGAGTGAACAGTAGGACTTGAAGGAAAAGGTAACTTTTCCTTCTGCTTTGCCAGGGAAAGCATGATCTGTTGTAAAGTTTGATTTACTGATCAACCATCCATGCTACCAGCATGACACTGTCCTGATTACCTTATTCATTCATACGAATATTTGCTAGTCAAGTGTTAGGCTCTGAGAACAGAGCACTCAAAATGTTTCCTTTCATAAAGCTTACATCCAGATAATCTTGCCTGTCTCTTAGCACCCTAAGACATCAGCTCCTCTTGGGACATCGTTTTCTATCTCTTTCTAGTTAAGAGATGTGACTTATCTACACTCTAACACTTAATGAGAGAGGACACTGGGTATAACTATTAGTGATGCCTCCTAATGAGACTGGGAGCTGTGGATGTTAATAACAAAGGCAGGGAAAGGTGATTTGGGAAGAATAAATTAGTGAAAGACTAAAATGCAGTCATCTAATTAGCCTTCATTAAAGGACCATCTGTGACAATGAAGACAGGAAATGTTACCTTTGGGATGAAGGGAATTGGTCAAAGTGATAGATATGCTTCTTTCTTACTTGAATATTTAAAAATACTTAATGTCAAGAAAACTATTTAAAACTGAGTTTTAAGAAAAATGTATATAAAACTGAAATAAGAAAAATTGAGACTTTAGGCACATTTTCACTTGGAAGGACTGGGCAAGTCAATTGACCCCTGGGAAAAAAAGGCAAAAAGCTGCCCTGTCTACTTCACAGTGCTACAATATATTAAGCACCAAGTGAGACTGGGCATACAATCTGTCTCATCTATTCAAACAATATTTGTTAGTTTAAAATGAATTCCAATTCAAATTCAATCATTTCTAATTATTCTCAAACGACATTTTCTTTCAAAGAAAATTGCTAACTCTCATTAACTTTCTTCCAGCTCTTTATCTCTACCTGTTCTCTCCAACCCACCACAACCCCAGTTACTACCACAGATCTTTAACATTTTCAATGGTCACCCGAAGAGCCTCCTTTAATGCAGTTCTGCCATCTTCTAGGGGCCCTCAACCCTTGGGCCACAGCCTGTTAGGAATGTGTTAGGAACTAGACTGCAGAGTAGGAAGGGAGCAAAGCTTCAACTGTATTTGTAGCCACTCCCCAGCACTAACATCACCGCCTCAGCTCCACCTCAGATCATCGAGCATTAGATTCTCACAGGAGCACTGGTCCCTGCTGTTCTACACCACAAAACTTTAATTTCATGAACACAATGTTCATCCATGCCTTTATCCATGATGCTCCATAGACTGAGACTACTTTTCTAAGTCTTGCTTCCCTGGAAAACTTGGACCAAGCCACTGCTCTGCGAGGCCTCCAATTTGCCATCTCCTCTGGAAGGCTGATCCTTCCTATGCTATATCCTCCATGTACAGCAGCCATCACAGCTCTTTGTGTCTGGCACTTAGGAGGTCCTCAAAACAGTTCTTCAAGTAATGAGAACAGTTCAATTTTCTTATTTTATAGGCAAAGAAATTAAGGCCCAAGAATAAGCTGTTTGCTGGGAGAGCCCAGACTGGAGAATCAAGATCCTATGACTATTAATACTTATTAGGAGTTAGTGACACTCACGTAATTGTCGTTCCACGTCCCAGTGTGTTTCCTCTTGGGTCAGCAATTACAGAAAATTCATTGGAGTCAGATTCCCAGATGTGCTGGGTGTCATTGTTGTGTTTCGATGTGACAATAACCTTATCTGCTACTAGGAAGGCAGAATAGAAACCAACGCCAAATTGGCCAATCAATTCAGAGGTTGACTGGCCATCTTCTTGTGCCTCAGTCATTTTGTTTAAAAACTCGCTTGTCCCAGATTTGGCTATGGTGCCAAGGTTTTTAACCAACTCTTCCCGGGTCATTCCTACACCAGTGTCTGTGACATGTAGAAGGTTCTTCTCCTTATCACACTAAAAGCCAAGACAAAAACAAGATAGTTATATCTGCTTGATACTCACTGAATAACAAGTAAATTCTGAGGTATACATTGAAAATGACCAGCTTTGGGCCACCTCAATTCCAATATATGGAAAACTAAATTGTGATAGTTTCCTCCATGTAGTATTTTATGGCCTTTTCAAAAAATGCACATCTTAAGTATAAACAACTTTCTTCATAGAGAATAGTTTTAAGTTCAATGTATTTGAGAAAGTTATCGATATAAAGGGCAGAGACTTGTCCAAATGTCAAAGGGCAGAAATAGACTAAACAAAACAAGTTATTTTTGAAGAAAATATTCAAGAAAAATAATTTTGTTTTATTTTTTTGACAGAAAATAAATTTAAAACTTGAATGACCTCTGTATTTGGAATCTGTAGTGATCAGTGTTCCTCAGTGACTATTCCCTGCTCTCTGCCTTCTAGAAACATAACAGGAATATACTTCCTCCATGGTTGAGTAAGGCCATATGACTAGTTCTGGCCAATGAGTTGCAAGTGAGGGGAGTGTGACTTTCAGGGGGGAGGCTTTAACTGATGTTAAGATCTTCCAAGTTCTCTCTACACCATGGCAACTAGTTATATTCCAGATAGCGGCAGCTCCATCAGCCTGTGTCCTGGAGTAAGGATGATATGAAGCAAAGGCCATAGGCAGCCTGTGATGGTTTAAGCCAGGGGTAGCTAACGTTTTTTGTAAAAGGGACAGAGAGTAAACATTTTTGGCTTTGTGAACCATATGGTCTCTGTCACAACTACTCAACTCTGCCATGTAGCACAAAAGCAGTCACAAATAAATCACAAGCAGGCATGGCAGTGTTCCAATAAAATTTTATTTATGAAAGCAGGCAGCAGGTTGGATTTGGCCTACAGGCCGTATGTGGTGACCCCTGATTTAAGCTGCTGCGACTTGGGAGCTATCTATTACTGCACCATAACCTAGTCTATATTAACTAATATGAATTCTCTATATCCAAGGATTCTTTTTATTGTGAAATAAAAACTGTTTTAAGCTTACCTTTATTTTGACTGTTAGTTCTTCATTTCCAGAAAGAGCATTTTCATCAGTCAGTGATATTAGCCTTATCTTATCCAAAGCGTCAGAAGCATTTGAAATCAGTTCTCTCAGGAAAATCTAAATAGAAGCCAGATTTAATACACTTAGGTTAGCCACAAGATACACAAGACATTCAATTTAATGTCAAACTCGTTTTATTTCTCCTCTGTACTCTGAAAAAGCACTTTCATCCCTTATACTTATGATATGGAAATGGCTTTACTCTCTTGGTAAAAGGAGGTATAGCTCTTACACAAAGAGCTGTAATGACTATAAGGGACACCTGAATAGTAGTAACACTGTTCTACTAGTGATCTTCAGGAGTGCAATTCATGAGGCTTGGTTTATGTGATGCCCTTAACACTCACAAGTATTTAGCAGGCATAAACACATTTGGAGGGGAAAGAAAAAATGTCTGACAATCCCCCAACTCACCCCCTCACCTCAAGACACCTAATAGCATTTCTTGTACATATAGTACTGGATACTTAAACCTGGCTAAGTATTTACTTGGAATTACTATGTAAGTATACTATGAAAGCAAATAAATATGCTACCATACAGAGAAAAAAATATATTATTTGCTTACCTCTTTATTTTTATACAATGAATTGATGATAAGTTTCATCATTCTGTTTACTTCAGCTTGGAAGGCAAACTTTTCTGATTTCTCTCTAAGCTCTCTTATTTGGGATGCATTTAATCCGTCCAACTGAATAGCTTCTTCCTCTCTAAGAAAATAAATTTGATACACAAATATTGCATTGCTTAGTTTCCTACACAAATATAGGATCTGTGATGAGAGCACAGTGGTCTCTTAAGATTGACTACAGATTTAAAAAGGTAAAATGGAGACCTTTATGAAACAATACCAATCAACTATCTTATTGTTATTTTACCACAACAGGTTACCTTTAACATCAAGTTGGAAATACTCAATTTTTAAAATTGTCAGAAAAATAAACCCAACTTTCCTCTACTAAAAATAACAGTCATTTTATGTTCCCTCATTCATGGAACCGTCCTCTTAGCCTAGGAAGCTTTGGCCTCTAAGGGCCTATAAAACTTTAAGTTCTAAGAGGCCAAATTTTAAAAATACTGTTCAACGGACAGAATTTCTCCTTTTAAAGTTACAAACTGAACACACTAAGTACAAAACCAACTGAAAGTCTTTTCTAAGGTTATAGTGCTAATATTCTGCAACGCAGTTATCAAAATAGTTTTCAAAGGAATTCATTAAAGTTTAACCATTCTTAAGGGCAAGTTAGAAGATATTTATGTGTGCACATGCTTGCTACATTTTGTCTGAACATTTTTTAGGTATTTAATTTCAGGGTGTTACACTTCATCTGGACCTTTGGAGAAACAAATGAAGCCACTGTATACCACAGTGTTCACAAGAGCTTATCTGTATAGTTTGAAATGAACACAAACCTCTGTACTACTTCATCATCTGTCCTTGAACCTTCTCTACTTTTACCCAGATCCTCTTCTACTGTACCATCCACATCGACTTCATCATCAGCTCGGACTGACCCTGAAGGAAGATTTAACATGGAAAACGTCTTAAACATTATTGCTGCCTCATGTACTTCTCAGAAGGAATACAATCAAATAGAGCAAGAGTAGAGGTTACAAAATTCAGTTGGTAAATATGGGAGGTGGAGATGGGAGAAGGGATTCACTGGTTTAAATACCCAATGTAAATATGGGGTATTTAAATTTACATATTATTTAAGTTCAGATACTAAGGTTCCCAAGCAGGCTCTAAAATATGGAGGCAGCCACTACTTCTAAAGAGCTATCCTCTGATCCTTTATAAATAACATTTAGCAGATTTGATACCAGGCCTCTCCTACATTCACACGTGTTGCGCGCAAGCCAAGGCCTCCAAAGAGACCATGTCAAAACTTAGGCCTTCAAATAGGATTCACGCAACCTCCGGCGAGGGAAACTGAAATTTGGTCCACGAGCCAGAGAAAGGGAAAAGATTTTAAGATGTTAAGAAGCTGGAGCAAAAGTGAATCAAGCACGCTAACAACGCCTTCCCAGTGACCCAGGGCCCTACGCTCCCCGGACCAGCACCTAAGAAGGGAACGCGCGTTCGCAACGAGTCGGAAGACGTGGGGGGCGGGGGTCCTCAAGCTCAGATGGCCAAAGGTTGAGGCGTGTGCAAAAGTTCTTCGGACTGAGAACCCGCAATGCTCTCGGGGGAGCGAGAGCTCGAGGGGGCCCCCCCGCGAGGTGGTTGAGACCTCCAGGTGCCGACACTAGATCTGCAGGAGATTTAAATAACTCCGTTCTTTTTAATTCCCTGAAAAGGAAGCGTAAACGAAAGACCCTGAACCTCCTTCGAGGAAAGGCGATGGAGCCCTCGATCCAGTGAAGGCTCTGTTATCCCCCTCCCTGACCCAACGCCCCCAGAACCTTCGAGAAGAGGCCTCGCTTGAGGACGGTGGGGGGTCGTCTGGGGGTGCCCGCTTCATTGGGATCACTCACCAAAGGTCAGCAGCACGCAGCAGAGGCCCAGCGCCCACAAGGCCCTCATGGCGCGCGGACGGAAAGAGTCTCAAGTTCCTTTTGATGGTAGGAGCCGCCTCAGCCCCGCCACCCCTGGGTTCCGATCCTCAGACCTCCAGCCGTGCGATCCGCCCACTAGTCCCCAAGCACGTCGGGCTGCTTTTCACCCCACTTCTTGAGGGCGGGGGACGGGAAACACGAACTCACCAATCGTACCACACCACGCACCCCCTTTAACCAATGGGGACTCGAGGGGGGGACCGCAACTCACCAATCGGAGCTGTCCAGGTGCGGTGCCTGATGCCCGAAGCGTGGCTCCGTCCGATTGGTCAGCCTTAGCCCCTTTTGTCCAATCAAATGGCTCCGCGGGCCCCTCTCACGCGGGACCGCCCCTTTGCCTGGGACGCTTTGGCCTCTACGGGAAACCGTCCAATTAACGTCAGGTCAGAACACATCCCTCTTTTTGGAAAGGTCGCCGCGGAACCACTTCCGGATCCCAGGCAGCGTTTATTCCGTGGCCAGGGGAAACGGTAGCCACGGTAACACATTCTTTCCCTTTTCCCCTGACCGCGCGCGGGGTCAGTTTGCGAGGATTTCCAGTGCGACTCTTCGCAGTCCGCTTTCTAATTGGCAGTGCTTCTCGGAAAAGAAAAAAACGGGAGAGGTAAACAATCCCCGGAGCCTTTTCGATGGGGGTTGTGGATACAGTTCCCGGCATTCAACGTCCTAGGGTACATTGTATCGGATGCCGGGAATTGTAGTCTTCGACCAGCTGCATGTTTGGCCCTTCCACGTTTTTCCAGCAAGTCCCTGCGTGAACTCTGCGCTGCGTGTCTCAGAATTTACATTTCATTCTGATTGCAGTAGCGATCCGTACCTTTTGCAGGGCTGTGCGGCGTACACAGCCTTCAGAAGTGGGCCGAGAAAGCTGGCTGTCACGCCTAGCCCAAGGCCGCCCTGTATTATGGGGGTCGGCGTCTCTGAGTCGGTTCCGCCGCCGGCTGGGAAACGAGCGTTTCCGAATCTGGCTTCTCGTGAGTGACTTAGGCAGCACCCCTTCACTCCCGCTGCGCTTTCCGCCTCCGCAATCACGAGGCCTCCACGATTTGGTTTACAGAAGAGGGTAGTGGGGCTTTTCCTTTTTTTCCTCTTGAGGGAAATTGCAAGCAACGGTAATGGCCTCGACTTCCTCATAAAGTTCAAAGGTGGTGACCCGGCGGTCCTAAAGGCTGTGTTGTAAGTCAATTGGAGAGCATGGTCCTGAAGTTCGGTCTAGCATAGAAACAGAAAAAAAAAAAAAAACTTTTAGTTTTAACGCGTGCAGGAGGATACACCTGCAGGTATTTGAAAGCAAAACCTGTGGAGCTGCAAATGAGAGAGGGAGTGCTTCGTAACTTCATAGAAATACCTAGTCAGCGATCAGAAAGTCATAAAGCACCAGGTGTCTTTCCTGTGACGGAAGTCCCTCCGACTAGGCTTGTGCCTTCGGACATATTTTCTCTCTTTAACCTAGTCTTTACAAAGCCCTCACTGCGACTCACATCCCGTTTCCAACAAAAGCCCTCCCTCTTCCTCATTGTTCCCTCCAGGAACATTTAACTTCGAATTTGTTTTCATCTAATCATCCGAATTCCTAAAGACAGGCTTTTCAGTGATAGACTATCATAGTCTTTTATAACTTCCGCTGTTTAGATTTGCCAATCTTAATTCTGCGGTTGGTGTTAACACATTGTGGTGGTGCCTTATTTACATCTGCCCAAATTACCTACATTTGTTATTAGTAAGCAAAACATTGTTTACACAGCTTTTTTTAACTGCTTCTGTTCTTGCATCTTTTTTTTTTTAGAGTATACTAGGGTGTTATTTACATTCAGAAATCTCAATGCATTTTTGTATGTTTTAACTTTATTTTTTGTTTTAGATGAGTTCTTTCCATTTTTTTTTTTTTTTTGCATTTCACAATTCAACCACTTTACCTTTTTCTCTAGCTCTGAACAAGTAAGCAACCAGTTCTGAAACTGCAAATTCCATCTTAACTGGTTAGTGGTAGGTAGTTGATGCTGCACCTGGAGGGAACTGAGAATGAGACATGCCCTCCAAAATAGATCCATTGTTTGTGGGTGTACTTTTCTGCAGGTGATGGTGGGAATTTATGAGGCAGGTAGAACATAAGACAGTAGACAGGCAGAAGAAGATGGTTGGCTGTTGATTGACTCAGCTCTGCCCCTTTAAGATAGGATTCTTGGGCGCTGGCTCTGTGAAAGGAGTGGGCAGCTTACTCAGTTCCCAGTCTTGTTTCTCTCCTGTGGTCTCCACCTCTTCTGACTTGACCCATTATGTATTGTCAGGTCCCATCTTGGTCTAGCTCCTTCAGAATTTACACTCCAGATTGCTATTGATCTCCCTCCCTTTGGATCTGATCCCTTCCTAATTGTAGTTTGTCCCTTTTGACACTATGTGTCCATGGACACTCCTGGAAATGCTACCTTTGTTGTTTTTGTTGTTAAGCTTCTCAAAAGAAAAGAATAGATAGGCAGAGTGGTGCCATTAGGGGCAATGGATCACTCACCTGGGCAGCAGGTGTAGTCCAGCAGTGAGGAGTCAGTGAGAACACAGACTGGGAGAGCAAGGCAAGAAAGCAGTTGGCATCAGGGAGCATAAAGGAATGGGGCTGAGCACCAAGGTGAATTTGTTGGTTGGTTGATTCATTCACTCACTCATTCATTCATTCATTCATTATTCATTAACCCAGTAAGTGTTGAAGACCTGGTATGTGCCAGGTATTATGCAAGGTGCTAGCAGTGTAGGGGTAGGCAATATAGATATTCATAGAGAACTTATTAACAGTAGAGTTGCATCATAAGCACATGTATCTTATTTAAAGGCAAAGATTATAAAAGCCTGACTACAAAAATACATGCGGGAACGTTTTTGGGGTGATGGAAATGCCCTTGATCTTGATTTTTGTGGTAGTTAAAACTCATCAAACTGCACATTTAAAAAAGTGAATTTTCTCATATGTAAATTATACCCCCTCAAAACAAACAAACAAAACAAAAAAAGCTAAAAGCAACTCTCATTCTAAACAACAAAACACTAAAAAACCCATTTTAGTAGGCAGGAACTGGAGATGTCCATTATTGTCAGTATCATTCCACACTGCTTAAGAAGGTCTAACAGTATGATAAGAAAATGAAATAATTGGCATTTAAGAAAAGTTGATGTCTTTTATTTTGAAATTCCTTCTTACTGGTGAAATGATTATATATCCCAGAAACCCAAGAGACAGTAGTTAGCGGAGGTAAAAATTACACATACACACAGAGAAAATATGAGAATGGTAAAATTTTGACTGAAATAAATATATAAACATCAGTAGACTTAGACTTAATCTAATTTGCAAAACACAAGTGGAGATTTTTAATGTTTCATTCATAGTAAAGACAAAACCAATAAAAAACTTAGGAGTAAACTCGACAAGAAAGACAAAGCTCCTGTGTGAAGAAAACTAGAAAATCTTAAGAATATAAAACAAACGGAGAACTGGGGGCAGGTGCCATGCCGTAGGTATTATCTATCTGTAATAAATTACCCCAAAACTATGCAGGTTAAACAACAAATGTTTATTATCTCATGCAATATGTGTAGGTCAGGAACCTAGGAGTGCTTAGCTGAATGTTTCTGGCTCAGGGTCTCTCAAGGGGCCACAGTCACCGAGGCTTGACCGGGCTGGAGGCTGTGCTTTCATGGTGGCTCACTCAGAATGCTATTGGTAGGACACCTCAGTTTCTCACCACATGGACCTCCTCATAGGGTTATTTGAGTGTGCTCACGGTCTGGCAGCTGGCTTTTCCCAGAGTGAGTTGTGATCCAGGCCAAAACAGCAGGAGCCACAATCTCTCATGATCATCCTCAAATCACACATCATCATCTCTCTGCAGTAACCCTACTTCGTGAAAAACGGGATTACACAAAGATGTGAATACCAGGAGTCAGAGATCACTGAGGCCATTTTGGAAGCTGACGGCGGCCCCACCCAACCTAGCTCTAAGGGAAGCTGAGAAAGGCTCTGATATTTTTAGCTTCTTTTGTTGAGGGATGGGCTCATAAGGTGGGGATAAGAATCATAGGTGGAGATTTCCCCAAATACAGGAAGGTGATTCAGATGCCGTGTACAGTCAAAAAAGAATAATAAATGTCCACTATATGTTTGAAAATACCAACAGATCAGTGCAACAAGAGAGAATCCATAAATAGATTGTTTCAATTTAATACGTGACAAAAATGATGTTTCCATGTAGAGGGGAAAGAGTAGTTTTTTCCATAAATGATGCTGGCCTTGATCTGGTTATCCACCGCAAGGAAAATAAAGTTGAATTTTCTCT
This sequence comes from Eonycteris spelaea, assembly GCA_003508835.1. Lineage (NCBI taxonomy): Eukaryota > Metazoa > Chordata > Mammalia > Chiroptera > Pteropodidae > Eonycteris > Eonycteris spelaea. The sequence goes on from PUFA01000023.1 coordinate 7,120,184, forward strand.
TACCGTATAGAAAATAAATCCAGCTTAAAAGAAATGAGCCTGTGAGTATATACTAGGGGGTTGGGAGACCTTCACCAAGACTGAGCATCCAGAAAATACAACAGAAAGCCTAGGGTTACCTGGCCTTCTCCTTGGTGGGCTGTGAACTCCAGTTTCGTCTTTCTAGCACTAGCATTTTGAAGATGCTGAGCTTTGCTTAGCTTATCTTCTGAGTATGTTGGTTCTGCGTGGCATAAGAATCAGCAAGTACTTGGAGGGGAAAAGCAATAGAGAATGTAGAACTCACTTTTCTAATCTTCCCTTCTCTCTGAAATTTTGTCTCCTCAACTCCTGGTCACCTGGGTAGCTATCTGATGCATTTAAAGAAATTTTCAAGTATTTTATCCAGCTTCTCTAGTTATCTTTGTCCAGCACAGTACATTGACCTTTGAGTAACATGGGGGTTGGGGCACTGATCTCCTGGACAGTCAAAAATCCATCTATACCTTTTGACTCCCCCAAAACTTAATTACTGATATCTTACTATTGACCGGAAGTCTTACCAACAACGTAAATAGTTGATTGACGTGTTTTATATGTTACATGTGTTATATACTGCTTTCTTGCAATAAAGAGAGAAAATAAAGTTATTAAGAAAATCATAAGGAAGAGGGAATACATTGACAGTACTGCACGTATTTATTGAAAAAAATTGCGTATAAGTGGACTCAACGCAGTTCGAATCTGTGTTGGAGGGTCAACTGTAGAATGTAGGAGAAGTAGATCTACATGGTAGTAGAAATCCCTTGTCCTGTTTTTAGCATTTCAAAAAAAAAAAATTACCACGTTTTCAAATAACACATTAAATAACCAGAATTATTGTCCTTAACCTTTTCATGTCTTTTCATCGAGAGATTGATATGACGTTTAATGTTTCCAAACTATTGAACTTGTATTATATTTTGGCTATAGAACAATAAATGTGTTTCCAGATATTTAATGTCATTATAATTATAGTTTACACATCTTTGTTGTGACTAGTTTTAACTGCAATTTTGGATCGTGATCTTCCTATCCCATGCCCCAATTTACACCACATTACCCTGCTTGAGTATTGACTTTGAATTTATAAAATATTTACGTGCATTTGCTAATAAAATCTCTGGGTGCTGTGACTCTCTTACATGCAGTCAGCAAATGTGAACCTGTTATAAATTAAATTCACCCATAGTCTTGTAATTTGCATTTTATTTTCCCTAGAGTCTGCCTTAGAAAAACAGATCAATTAAAAAATATTATCCAGTTGTCCACTATCAACTTTGGACATTATCAGAGACAGAGGAATTGAATTTCAAATAGGAGATTTGTTAAATTTTAAGTTGTGGGAAATAAATTTGATACTTTGCATGATCAAATCAGCCACGTTATGATAATTACATTATGGACTTAACAGAGTTTTAGAGCTAGTAGGAATCTTAGAAACATGTGTTCCACAACCTTCCTTTTCAATATTAAATTATAAAACTAATATATTTGCATGGTTAATAAAAACCAAAATTGGAATAGAAAAGTATAAGAAAAGGTAAAACTTCCAGGTTCTCCCACCCAACTGTTCTCATTCTCTAGAGTTCACTACTGAGAGGTTCCTTGTGCACTCTTCCAGAAAGTGCGTGTGTGTAATAAAATTAAAAGTGAATTGTTTAATTTTTTTACAGATAAATGGAGCAATACATATTAGATTATTACATTTAATACATCTCAGATGTCTCATTCCTTTTCATCTATTTCTCTATCTGTTTCCAGTTTGTTGCTATTGTAGTCAGTGCTGCAGGTTTAATACACACGGGTTTTAATATTCGGGCAAGTTTATCTGGAGGATAAATTTTTAGTTTTGGAATAGTTAGGTCAAAGAATATGTGCATGCAAAATTCCACTGATATTTATATAAAAAAACTATACCAATTTACCCTCCTATTTTAAGCCTCCCCGGCCTCCCTTAAAAAAAAAAAGCGTAGGAAATTTGAGATTTAGAGTAATTAAATGAGGTCCCAGAGTCAGGTGATGGCAGAACAAAGTGGAACTCATATTTTTAAAATTTCTTGCATTGTTCTAGCTACCACATACCTCTTGACTATCTGAAAGAGTTTAAAAGATTAAAAAAAAATAACCCATATACTTTTAATAGCTATATCACTATTAGTATCTTGCTGTCTTTATTAATATTTATTGTATTTTAAAATTAAAATTAGAATCACACAAAAATATTGTTTTATAACTGCCTTTTTCACTTGCCAATGTATGGTAAACATTAACAAATATTTTTACAAGATATCTTTTAATGGGCGAATAATATTTCATGTCATGACTACATCACAATTATTCACTTTATTATTGTTAGGCCTTCAGTTATCAGTTTTTAATCCATTATACATATCACCTCAATGAAAATCTTTAGAGATAAATCCTTATAGGCAAAAAGAATAAATTCTTAAAATTGGAAAGCTTGGTAAAAAATATGATTTGTCGTAAAAGGCTTTTGGTATACACTGGCAAATTGCCCTCCAGGAAAGTTGTACTTGTTTGCATTTCTAGTGATTTGCATTTTATGCATAAAAAGCTTAAAAATAAAAGAAAAAGTATAGTTTGGACCTGTCGGGGTAAAATTACTCAAGTTAGATGCTGTGGTCATTGGGGGCGGGGATGTGGTATTTAAATCTAGAAATTTCTAAGCCTTAAAGTACTGAGAGGAATTTCTGAAAAAGGTCAGAGGAACATTTGATCAGTTAGATATTCTCATAACTTTTACTTGTAAAGTGCGGTGATAAATACAGTGATAGCCTTGAGGCTGCTTTATCACAAAAATCGGAAGTCAGACATTTGCAGTAGAGGTGACAACATTGACAGCAATGATAGGAAAAGAAAACATGTATTGAGGGCTTAGTATGTAGATTCTAAAACGTAAATTAAACAGTGATAACTTGCTTAAGAAATCTGTTGGGAAGGATATTTGTTAATGAGAAGTCCACCTTAGCAGTGTTAAAAGAAAACAAATTGTAATTTTAAAAGGTTTACCAGGTGCTTACTATGCAGTCTCATTTAATCCTGATGCATGGGTGTGGTCATTATTTCCAAATTTACAGCTGCAGGAAGTAGTGTCAGAATCAGACCTTGAGGCAGGGTTTATAGTGACTCCAAAGCCCTTGCTTGACCCCTGGGAGTGTGACAGTGTGGGAGGTGCCACTGTGATGCCACTTGCTCCTATAAGGTGAGCCGGGGACAGATTTCAAATAGCTTTGATTCTCTGGTACAGATGTTGGACTCTAATATTATCCCTCTTATTCTATCATGGCTGGAAGCAGAAGTCCATAATGTCTTTTTAATGGATGCATGACCTGTCATCAGTGGTTGTACTTTTATCCTCTTATTTTGTTCCCTTAGTTAATACTCGTTTGCTTGCTTTCTTTTACTATTTTTTACTTTCATAAACAATGCAATGAAAATCTTACTGAGTGTAGTTTTTCACTATTTTGATTAGTTCCTTGGAGTGATTCCCAGAAAGTAAGATCATTGAATCAAAAATTATAAACACTTAATATATTTTGAAGTATATTGCTATTTAGTTTCCAAATATACCTTTCAATAGCTTTCCAAAATTACCAGTTTACAGTTCCATACCTATACATAAGATATAAGTTTCACCAATATTTAGATAGCTGTACTTAAAAAAAAAAAACTGTATCATTGCTTATTTTAAATTTCTTTGAATTCTAGAAATGTCGACTATATTTTTATGTATTCTGGTATTGTTTTTCTCTTTGTGTATTTTGCTTACTAGTCTAGTAGGGTGTCGATATTTTTCTTGGAATAAAGACATTTAATTGTGGCAAATATTTTTCATCGTCTGTTTGCCTTTCACATTTTTTAAAAATGAAATTATATCTGTCCATCTTTTGTGATTCTTCTAACTTAAGTTTTGGAAGTCCTCTCCGGGTTCGATAAATATTTATGTTTTTTTATTTTAAAAATTATATTATAATTTTTCTTTCAACAAATATTTACCTAACACCTACTCTGATCGAGTCATTACACTAGATGTTGGGAACATGGTAGTGACCCAGATAGAAATTATCTCTGATCACATGGGAATAGGAGAAAGTGGATATTTGCGAGGGCTATTAATCTAGTTCTAGCCTGCCATGTGGTAGGTGAGAAGTCTATTAATTAAGCATCCATGATGCCTATTCTGTCATCTTTTAGAATTTTTTTTTTTTGGTGCAATAGTGTGAAATTATGGTTTAAATTAAGTGTTTTCCAAATTGCCACTTTTTATTACAACATCGTTTGTTGGATAGGTGTGTCCCACCCATGATTTATGGTATGTTCATGACCTCGAGTCTTTATAATATGGAGACAGTATAACGTATGTGTTCTGAGTCAGGATGACCTGTATTTAGATCCTGGCTCTTTACTTATTAGTCAAATGACTTCTGACATGTCGCTTATCCTATCTGAACTTTTGTTTCTTCATCTTAAAGTAGGGTGGTAATATTATTTACTATAGGATTATTGTGGCAATTAAGTGCAAAAGGGTTATCACTGTTTAAAAAGGTACTGCATTATTATGTATTGTCAGGTGATTTTGAAGAAAAATTGCCCTATACATTTTAATGCTATTTTTCTCCATAGGTGAAAGGTACAAACATAACCAAAAAAAGCATCATTTGGTATGGAAATGAGTTGTATCAAGAAAGAGCTCATTCAGCTGGGTAATTTTCATTTAATTTTTTTTTTTCTGAGCTAGATGCAAGCATATCAAATCATTGTTGGAGGGTATGTGTTTCTCCATTATTAGCTCAGTGGAATTGAATTTCCAGAGCATGTAGGTGAATGGAGTGTCGTGTGAACTTGCGTGACTTATGGTTAAAAAGCACAGATCTCTATCGGGTTCCTAGATCCAGACTTCCTTGCCTTTCAGTTGCCAGGTGCATTCCTGGTCTTGGGCCTCATCACACTTTGATTTGTTTCTTTTGTCCTGATGTCAGCGTCATACCTATTTTCATTTTTGCTTCAGGTCATAATCATCGGTCTTGGCTTATTCTGCTCCTTGATGTGTTAGGCTCCTTCTCTGGATTTGTCTTCCTTTTCATACTCTTAGTAAGATCCCTTGCATAATTTGCAAATCCAGAGGGGGCAGAAGTAGCAGCTGGCAAGGAACACTGGGAAGGTGGAATGGGAGGCTGGAGAGGGCTCTGTGTCCAGTGCCCACCACCTCATGGTTCTCAGCTCTTCCACGAAAGCTTTAGAGGGAACAGAGGTTACGTGATGTTGCTGTTTTTTCTTCTTCAGTCCTGACTTTAGATTGTTTCCAACTCTGATCTGTTCGTTAGTTGGCATCTCAAGCGTCGATAAGAAAGAAACGGTTCTGGGGAATGATTTCGATCTGTTTGTAGCCATATAATTAGGAGGAAGTCTTAGAAGCAGTGGAGGTCAGTGGCTGTGCCAGGGTGAAAATCATTGTTTTTTAAGTGTGATGTCATCTCCGAGCAAAGTGAAATGAGCCAGAAGACAGATGAGACTGTAGACAGGTACGCCCGATTCGTTTGAAAGCCCCAGAAACACATTCAACCTTACGTCTGTCTGCTCAACTCTGATTTTCAAGGAGAGAGATTTTTTTTTTTGGCAAACAACATCTTCCCTCAGCTCAATGAACTCTGCAGTTCCCAGGGCACACATTTCAAAGCTGTGGACCTGAGGTGGTCAGCGTCGGAGGCCCAGACACTTTTTGCGTTCAACTTCTTTAGACAGCATTTTTGTCTCCACTCCCAACATCTGAAGCTCTGTCTTGACTTTGTGAACCGCTGCTTTTCCTTCTTCATCTGCATGCCGGGTCAGACATATGGGGATTTTCTCCCTGACTGGTCACCTTTCATGTTCTCCAAAGCCACTGACTTATCAAATTTATCCGTACTGCAATAGAATCTCCATGTTGCTGCAGAAAAACAAAATAAAACAAAAACAAAAACATAAATGGTTATCCTTGGGTTCTGGAGAATCCCAGCTGAAGTCTAATGGAGTTTGAAATCATCCAAGTGGCATTTCTGAATGAATCTCAATTTCAATATTTTTTATGTTAGGATCAGAACCATGCTGCTGCAGGCTTTAGATAAAGAAAAGGAGGAGAGGCTCTTCTTAGATTCCTTGATGAAAGATGGGGAAAAATTAAGGATTGGAAAGCTTAAGGCCAGGATTATTAACAAAGGGCTCCCTGTCAGTTTTATAGAGATGAGGTGAGCTGGTTTTCAAGGACTGTTTGGTTATGATAGAAAAACTTTACCCAGCCACTTTGATGACTGAAAATACAGGTTAGTAAATGTGGAGATAGCTAAATCTGTTATCGGCATAAGGTTAATGTATTTTGTGTGTCTTCCTTGTGGAAGCCATTTTAAAATGATTGAAAATATTAAGCATTTAAAATTGTTACCTTACTCCTGTAACATGTGTTTCTCCATTTGAAGATTTTTGAAACTGAAATTAAGAGCAAATAATGGATCATGGAAGATTATTTAGGAAGTTAAAATGCTCATGGAAGATCTAAAATATCTGGCAGTTGTAGATATTTTCTGTATATCTAGAGCAGAGGTTCTCACCCAGGGCCGTTTTGCCCACAGAGGGACATTTTTACATGTCTGAAGACTTTTACGGTGTCATGGTTGGGGGAGTGCTAATGGCATCTAGTGGGTGGAGGTCAGGGATACTGCTGAACATCCTACAGTGATTAAAGAGTAATGAAGATCCAAAAGGAAAGTAATGGAGCACTTTTTTCTAAAGAATCCATCCATTCTGTACCTTCTAATTCAGATATTCAGCCTACATACTATACACTCAAAAATAAAGTCTAAAACAAGCTTACCTTTCAATAATAACCAAAACCAAAGACTAAGGAGAATACTATGGAGAAATAATCTGTCCCTAATCCAAATACACAGAAAGGCTCGATTCTCAAACATTCTAGTAAATATTAATCAATGGATACAATTCAGCCAGGTCATTCCAAATTCTCACAGCTTGGCTAGTAAGAAGCCATTTGGGCAGCCGGTAGTTATTGTAAGCATCAGTTCATGCTTTTGACCCTTAGAAGTACTTCTGAGTCCTTGGAGATACTGAGATTAGTTGGTGAAGTTCTAGTTTAGCTCGAGAGATCCATGTGGGGTAATCCCAAATTCTGGCCAAGATTTTGAAATTTGAAGCTTACCTAGGCCAGATGGTAGGTCCTCCATGTCTTTTCTGGCCATAATGTGAACACGGAGCAGCCCAGTTAACTATGGAGGCACAAGGTGAGTATCTTGGGAACCTCCAGGCTAATCTACCTGGTGTTTCTTTTCCTGCAGAACAGACCCTCCCACCCCTGTCCATCCCATTAAACAAACAAACAAGCAAACAAACAAACAAACACTTCCTGGGGAATATAAGTGTCTCCAGAGATAGGAGGGTATTTTGGCAGTCCAGAACACCTTGACTGTAGGCCGTGAGTTTGGGATCGCAGTAAGGAATCAATACTGTAAGCAGTCTCAGAGATGATCCAACTTCACAGTAAGAAATTGACATCGCCCCTTATTTTGCCAGAGAGAATAAGGGACTTGCCCAGTGGTGAAGTTGCAGTCATACCCATGTTTGTCATCGTATTAGGGCATCTTACCCAAAAAATACACCACACATACCCCAAAGAGTGAATTAGGTATCTTTAATTTTAGCTAACAATCTGAAAAGGTGAGGTAATACATGTAGCAAATCTAAGTTTTTTCTCTTTTCATTCCGAGGTCATGAAATAACTTGGAATCCTAAATAGGATTATATGTACACATAGCATTAGGAAGATTAAGTTGCTTGCCTATAGTTTGCTTTTATGGGACTATAGAATGGTCTGTGGAATATGGTGCCAATGTAGAAAGATGGTGATACAGACACAGAAGGGTAGATACCTTCCTGGACATTTATAATAACCATGTGTAATTGAAAACGTGAAACTTCAAAACTAAGATATTAAAACTTATCTCTTTGAGTATAATGACTACAAGCTCCCCTTTAAATGTTCCTATCATGAAGAGTTTACTGAGATGTGCCAGGAACTGTTTATTTCCATGGAGTCAAACAGGTCCTTGGAAATTTGGGAGAGGTTGGCCTTAAAAGATGTGAAATTTGATTTTAATAATGCAGCAGCAGGTTGAAGATTAGACTCTGTGCTCAGGTTAGACACGAAGAAATCCAAGCCTTTCAATTGCACTCAAGGAAAAGAGCCTGACTTTAGTAAAAGCTATCCCCCAAATTTGGAGTATGTTCCCTCACTTCCACCATTCTGTGCCCACCCTTTTCTGCAGGAGAGGCCCCTGAAGGCCATCCCTGGCTTAGAATTCTGATTAGATAGATCTAATTTGCAAAGCTTTCCTAGCTATTTCACAAACTTTCTTCCAGTGTCCTCAAGAAGGTTATAAACTTCCAGAGAGGGCAGGATGTTCACTTTCTTTTTTTTTTTTTTCCTGTAGATCAAATTAGGTCTAAGTAATTCCAGACCAGTATGGAATGACTTTACAGAGAAGAGATTGGATTAGGAAATATGACTAGGCCTCTGTACACTGTTGATTTTAACAAAGAACTTAAAAATACATCATTGGCTCATTATTAGTAAGACGTTTAGCAACACTAACTAAATGCTGCTGTGGGACCATATCTTATTTGTGTTCATGAGGAGTAGAGTGACCTTACCAAAGTATGTACTCCTTCATGTTTCAGCCAGTGTCCTCTACATTAAAACCCCATATCCTTTCTTACCTGGGTGGTGACATACTCTGTTCACACCCACAGACACGAAGAGGCTGAGGTGTGAAGTAAGAACCGGGATGGTCTATGGTATCCCCTCGTTTCTAGAAGTAGGAAGTTCTTGGAACAGTTTTATTCTTCATCCTCATCCTCCAGATCTTAGCATAGATTTTATTTATTCTGTGAGAGCTTTGTGATTCGAAATAACCCACTGCAGTTGGATGGCTCAGGGCCATTGTCCACCATCTCTGCACCCAGCTCTGCACCAGCTCAGCGCCCATCACTCCAGCCACTGGGGCGTGGACCTGCTGACATTTTTGTGTTCTGGGAGCCTATGCCAAGAGGAAAACAAGTTATTTGGTTAATATAACGTGGTGCTCAGTCAAGGTTTTTGAAGACAATAAGGGTTTGAAACATACAGGTCATGTGTTAGACATCTTCAATTTGAATTGGCAAAGCCATAGAGCCAGAAAGTAGGTTAGTGGCTGCAGGAGGTGAGGGTAGAGGGGAAGTGGAGATGGCTTCTGATGGGTGTGGAGTTGCTTTTCGGAGTGTTGAAAATGGTCTCGATGGAGATAGTGGTGATACTGTACAACCTTGTGAATACACTGAAACCACTGAATTGTACACTTTAAAAGGTGAATTTTTTTGGTATGTTAATTAATCTTACTAGGTTATAATTTAAAGTATTTCAGAGTGGGTAAGGAATTGAACAAAGTTTATTGCAATTAAAGAGCTCCAATTGTGCTGGATAAAAATACAACAACAATTAATAAGTCCTAGGAGATGAGCTGTGAAGCATTCAGGGCTTTGTTCGCTCTGCGGTTGAAAGTGCTGTATAACTGTAAGTTCCCATAGTGTGCGTAGGTAACACAAGACGTTCAAAGCGTTGTTCAGTAACGACCACTAGGGCAACAGCATTCTTTTTGTTTTTGTTTTTCTCTCATTTTGAAAGAAGCCACAGAATGCTTTCAATGTTTCCATTTTCTATTTGTTCTTGAGAAGAAATCATTAAGACCCTAGCCTATGTAGACTTATTATATTTGTTTTTTCTTCATTGGTTTTACCTGCTAAGTTATACAAAGAACTCTTGACACTGATATGACAGTAAACGAGAGAAACAAAAATCCGTGGTAATCATTTCACAATGATACATATACCAAATTATTCTTTGTACGTGTAAAACTAACATAATGGATTTTCTTCGTGTGGTGAGTTGGGAACACAGGCTCCTTCCATCTTGAGATCGTGTATCCCCTAGGGCCTCAGAATCCTGTTTTGGGTTAGACAAAGAGGAAGAAAGTGAAAAAGGCACACTGTTCCTTTAAGCTTCAATCTGACAGTGGCACATGTCACCTCTACTCTCATCCTTTTGGCAAGAATTTGGCCATTGAGTCTGCCTGGCCACACTGGGAATTGGACGGGCATAGAAAATGAACCCCCTGGAAGGGAGAGCATGAGCTTTCGCAGGAGGGAGTCATCTCTGCAAGACTCTCTAGGGAGATCTCAAAGACAAGCAGGAGCCAGCCTTGTGGAGATCAGAAGAAAGAAAGAACATTCCAGGCAGAGGGAAAGCTAAGGTAATACAGGTCAAAGGCCGGAAACAAAGTTGAGTGAGGAAGGGAAAGTGGCCAGACTGTGGTGGGCTGTAGGTGGGTGAGTGGGTGGGTGGATGGGTGGGTGGGAGGGGTGGTGATCATAGCAGACAAAGCAGGAAGTGAAGACAGGGCCATTTCATATCTGGGTTTTCTTAGGTTTGGATTCTGTGGAGTGCTGTTAACCTAAAAATAAAAGGCAAAAGTGAGATGCACCAGGCATTTATTTGAGATCAGAAAAGAATAGCTCTTCAGAAAGCACCAATTCAGACAGAAGTCCATGGCGTGTTCCAATTATGAGACAAAGGCAGGGGGTATTTATGAGGAAAGGAAGGGGAACTATTACATAAGTAGAAGGAAGGCATTTCTATAGGTGCAGATAAGCTAACACAGTGACACTAATTCTAAACTATTTTTAATTTTCAGTCTGGTAGTCATGAGTCCAGGAGTCATAATATCTGCTTTCTTGTTGTTCTTGCAAACAGTTCTTTGGGACACAGTGTTGCTTTATGCCCAGTCCAAAGGTTGTTTTGCCCTGTTAACACTCCAAAGGTTTGAGGTATAAGATGTGCCAGGTAGCTCCCCTGCCAGGGCAGCTATGACTCCATTTAAAGTGGTTCATTGATTTTTTTACTGTGCAATGGGAGGCCAGTGGGGGGCGTTAAGCAAGGGTGTAACGTTTCATTGATATTTTCGAAAGCTAAAAATCAGTCTGATGTATGGAAAATGCATGTAGGGGACCAAGCAGGGAAGCAGGGCACTTGTTAGGGGCGATTGCAATGTTCCAAGCAAGAGATGATGATAGTGCGAAGGAGGGCAGTGGCGGTGGAGATGCTGGGCTTGGCATGGACTGAGAATTTCCAGAGGAATCCAATGTGGGGATTAGAAGAACGGGAGAAAGTAAGGATAACTCCTGGTTTTTGGCAGGAGGAAACTAAAAGGGATGGTGAGAGCTCTTCTCTGAGGCGGGACAACATCGGCGGGGCGGCGGGAGTAGGTTTTGAGGGGAATCGATTTCCGCTTTGGATGTGAGATATTTAAGATGCAAGGTACGTACAGGGAGTGATAACAATTGTGTGAGATCTTCCCCTGGTCTAGGAGCAGTTGGGGACCCCGAATGCTACTTAGCTGTGTGTTCTTGAGTGAGTCATTTGAACTCTCTGTGGTTCTATTTTCCCATTTGTAAAATGTGGATGATGATGATGATGATGATGATGATGATGATAATAATAATAATAAAAGTCTTATAGGCACTGTTGGTGGGATTGCAAATTGGTGCAGCCGCTATGGAAAACAGTATGGAGGGTCTCAGAAATTAAAAATAGAACTACCTTATGATCCAGCAATTCTACTTCTGGGTATTTTTTTCTGAAGAAATCCGAAACTCTAATTCAATAAGGTATATGAACCCTTATGTTCATTGCAATGTTATTTACAATAGCCGATATGGAAGCAACCCAGGTGCCCATCAGTAGACAACCGGATAAAGAAGATGTGGTACATGTGTACAGTGGAATATTACCCAGCCATAGAAAGAACGAAGTCTTAACATTTGCAGTAACATGGATGGACTTGGAGGGTTATTATGCTTAATGAATAAGTCAGACAGAGAAAGACAAATACCATATGATCTCACTTATATGTGGAATCTAAAGAATAAGATAAATGAACAAACAAAACAGAAACAGATTCATAGATACAGAGAACAAACCAATGGTTCCAGATGGGAAAGGGGCCTTGGGGGGATGGGTGAAAAAAGTGAAGGAATTAAGAAGTACAAATTGGTCCTTACAAAATGGTCACAAGGATATCAAGTACAGCCTAGGGAATATAGTCAATAATATTTTAATAACTATGTCTAGTGCCAGATGGGTACTAATCGAGGATCACTTCATAAATTATATAAATATATCTACCACTATGCTGTATGCACGTAACTAATATAAAACAATATTTAATGACAATTGTATTTGAAAAATAAAAAGTTAAAAAAATTAAAGATATTAAAAATGTCTCTTATAGGTAGCTGAGAAGATTAACTAAGATAAGGTATGGAAAACAAAGACACTTAGCACAGTGTTGGCTTATAGTAAGCACTGATAAATATTAGCTATTATTGTTATTATTATTAGTGCTTGCTGTGTATCTGCATGTTTGTACATATCTGACTCCGCCTGATTTTGCAAATTCATCCATTCTCACCCTGGGCTTCTACCCATGAGTGCCTCTGAGTACTGAGTGCATATGGGGGCACCCAGGGTGCACTTTGATGGATGTAGATTATCTCTGTGTGAGGGGAGAGATATTCGAGCTTCTTTCTGTGTGTGTGGTGGGTGTGAGTAAGTAGGGTGAACATGTGGGTGTGAGTTCTCTCTGGGTACATTTCTCAGGGAATGTAAAGTGGGTGAAATCAAAAATCACTAGCAGCAGGTGGGACTAGCTCTATAACTAGGCGATAAATCCCCTGCAGGCACATCCCAAAGGTGTTCAGTCTGGCCAGACTGATGATACAAACTCATTTGTACACGCTAGTAAGACTGTATTCCCAAAGTGAATTGTTATTTTAATGATGTGTTTTTAGGTGCTGAATGCTCCTAATAAAAACAGCTACAGTCTTTCAACAAATGCATCTGCAGGCTGCAAAGCAGAATAAATCAGGAGCACCTATGAATACTGACAGCGGGGGTGACACCTTCTATCCCTGAAAGAACACCCTCCTCGTTCACAGCAGGAGGCAAAGGGAAGGGCTGCGGTTCTGGATCCTGCCCCCACCCCTGCATTTTCAGTTCTGGCTCCACTAATTTACCAACTATGTGATCTTGGGAAGTTTACTTAAGCAATCCGTGCCTCCTTTCTTATTTGCGAAATGGAATGGGATTAATGGTACCTGCACAAAGCCATGTGAGGATTAAGAGATAACACATGGAAAGAACGTGAAAACGTACCTGGCACACAGTTGCCAGTCTTGTTGGTTATTGTCATTGTTATAATCACTTCTCACTGAGCTAGAGGAAGAGGCAGGGGGAGGGGCACTGCTAATGAAAACAGGACACTCCTATTCGTTCGCGAGACTAGGGGGAGGACCACAAAGCAAGTGCGTTTGTAGCTGTCACCACTGCAGCCCGAGGAGGAAGCTGAGGGGCCCAGGGTCGGTTAGCATGCCGGCTGCCTCTGCAGGGGCCTGAGTTTTAGCTGGGCGAGGTGGATGTGGGCAGAAGAGGAAGAGCTGAGAACGCAGCTGGGCCTGAGGGCCAGCACGTGGAGCTATTCGCGTTTTCCTGTGGCCCCCCTCAGCTGTCTGCAGCTGCAGTTCCTCCCTAGTGGGGACACCAGAACACATTCTGCTCCTCTGTCCTCAGCCCTGCTTGCCAGGGTTGAGGGATCTTGCAGATGAGAACTGCCCGTGGCCTGCTTTCCCAGCTCCCATGCCCCTCCCTGCCTTGCAGGCAAGTCGCTGTCCCTTCCCAGCTACTTGCTTCACAGTAAGTCCAAAGTAAAGCAACTGACTTCCTCATTTACATGTTCCTTGCCCTGTTGCCCCAACACTCTGGTGGCCGCCCTGAATAATAATGAGTTCCATTTATTGAAATGATTTTCTGGTGCCAGGCACTGTGCTAAAGGCTTTATCAGCACGTCATTTAATGCTATCGACATCCAGCATTACTGTCCCAGATAAGGAAATGGGCCATTCAGCTACACATGGGCAGAGCAGGGAGTTCAAGCTCAGGTCTTTGTTGAGCTGGAGGCCCCAGTCCTCATTCCTACTCTATCTTGCCTCCTTGGGCCAACAGAGGGACATTTCGCTCTTTTGGAAGGTTTTCACCCAGGTCCTCTCTCACTATTGGCTTTCAGGAGAGTGAGTTTGCACTCAAGTCGGTGATGTGGAACGGGCAGAAACAGCCGCAGGAATCTGTGGTAGGGCTGCCACGCCTTGCGCCCTGGGCCCGGCTGTCGTCTTCAGCATCCCTCACCCTTGCTCCCCAGCTTTGGCCTCCTTGGAGCAGCCAGTCGCTTCTGTTCCTCCATGTCCTTCCACTCAGCTCCCTTCTCCTGGAATGCCCTTCTCTTTTCTCAGGTTGGTGAAATCCTCTCATCCCTTAAGGCCCTATTTAAAGTCACTCTCTCTGTAAGAGGGCTGATGGGTACCTCTCTCCCTCACCCCACACTTGACCAGGTGTAAAGACCGGCCTCAGTGTCACTGGATTCTGGCTCATGTGGACATGCCCCTGCAAACGCTGTCAACTTGCCTTCCTGGTCCCTCAGGTGACTTACACATGGTCCTGTCATACATTTTATTGTCTTCCTCGGTAGTCCTGTGAGGGCAGGGAACCATGTCTCTTTTATTGGCCCCATTGTCATACTCCAGGGCCTTGGCACAGAGCCTGACACCTAGAAGGCTATCAGTAAATCTATGCTGATGATGAGAGCTACCACCAAAAAGTGAAAAAGTTAATCAACACACTGAGTCATTCTGTTACAAAGTATCATGAAATGGTATCAATTAACTTTGTTCCTCTCCCCATAAATTTTTAAACACTTCAGGTGTTACCATTTCAATGAGGTAAAAGGTCCATTGTCATTTAATGGAGACAGTTTGGTTCTGCCAGAATAGAGAAATATTTAGGACATTTTCCAATGCTAGTAATGTTGACTTCATTTTCAACATCATTTTGAGGAAAAATAATTCTAATCACCCAACATGTGATTTTAACACACCGTATGTACGCTTTCCTTTGTATACAAAAATAGGAATCCATAGGCATCATCCTTGCATATAAGTTTTTGCCTTAGGATTATTGTTTTGCTGATTATTAGAAGTGACATTAAGCTTTCTGATAGTCCAGCTGTGTGTACGCTGAGGTTCATTCACCTCCATTTTGTCACGTCTCCACCACCCTGGCTTTGTGAAAGAGATGAACAACCATGCCTCCCAGTTGTAACTGCTAGGACCCGTGAGCACCAAGCAACAGTGACACACACAGCTTGAAATCAGTCTTTAAAGGACTCCTTAATGTTGTGCCCATGCCACTGAATGTGCCCAACCTTTTCTGCTTTTGGAAGCTAAGCAGGATCGGGCCTGGTTAGTACTTGGATGGGAGACCACCTAGGAACACCAGGTGCTGTAGGCATTTTCTCTTTTAAGTGATTCCTTGTTTGTAGAAAAACAAGTTTTAAAAGCTCCTGATGATCTCTGTATTAAGTCCCTTCACTTCTCTGGGCCTTAGTTTCTTCATCTACAAAATGAGTGGTTTGGACTAGATTAGATGATTTCTAAAAATTCTTTCTGCCCTAAAATTCTGTTATGTAAGGCCTGGAATTACAACATTACCCATATTTTAAAGATTAAAAAAAAAGAATACTCGAAGAATGAAGCATTAAGATTAATTTGTCTCTCCCTGTTCTTGAAACGTATTTTTTATTGTGGGACACAAGTTCAAACTCTATCCTTTTTTGGTGCCTGCTCCCCTGTATGTCTCACATTCATATATAACTTTCGAGTCATTGATTTTATGGTCATTTTCTGACATAAAAATATCTGTAAGTATCAATGCAACCCTCCGATGTAACATAAAAGATGAAGATGGAAAAACGTCATTTAGTATAAGATAATACATATTTTAACCTGGAATTGCTCAGACGTGATTAGGAGGCAGTGGAGTAGGCGGGGGCCTGCCTCTACATGGAAAACGGTCACGAAGGCAAGTGTAGACGGACACGAGTGTGCTGTGCTGATGGCTCAAACATCTGAGCCATATTGCTATCAGGGTTGTGATCTTATGAAATGGTGACCGAATCTTGGTGTCTGAAGATGAAATAATAGGTAATCTTCTGTCAGTCTACATGACAGTTGCGTTCCTAGCAAATGAAATGTGTTTTTAACCCATGGAGAAAATACTTTGAGTTTACATGTAAAATGGAGTTAGTGTCTAGGATAGGTTATTATAACGTTTCTCTCCCCCCCCACCCTGTTGTATGACTGACAGAACGTTTGGAACTGTTCTGTGGTGTAGGAAGTCTGGAATCCCTGGACCACCCCTGGTGGGTTCCACTGCTCTAAACCACTTCCTGTTCTCTGAAAGTTTGTGTACTTCCCTCCCTCCAGTCCTTCACCTATGCCTTGTCTAGCTTGATAGAGACTTCCCTTCGTCTCTACCTGTGCATTCTTCAAGGCTCAGCTCAAATGTCTTCTGCACAAAGCTTTTCTTCATTGTGATGGTTCTGCATCAAACTCCAGTAGCCTTCAGACTCATATTCTGCCTCGAAAAGTGGTTATTTGTATATAGAACGCATTTCCACTTCTCTTAACTCCTTGACTTTATTTACAGGTTTTTTGTCTCCTGTCTCTCCAAGGCATCTAGCACAGAACCTTTCACATAATAGGCAGCCAATAAATATTTGTTAAGCATAATTACTCCAAATGACTCTAACAGAACCTTAATGCATTGGAGAGACTTAAACCAATAAAGCTTCTTTGCATAACTTGACTTTCTAAATTCTAATTTGCATAAATTTCAACAGAAAGTATTGCTTTTGAAAAATAAAAGCAGGACAATTATACTAAAATGCTCTTAGAATATTAGGTTGTTGATTATAATTTGGGATTACTACTACTATGTCACTTCATCACAGTGTGAAAGTTGGTCCTCTCAAATTATTTCTTTTACCCTTTGCTGCTTCATAACTTAATTCTCCCTGGTAATCTCCAGAATCCAAAGTCTGGGGTACACTACTGTGGATAGAGGAGTTTAAGACTGGTTATGTTAGGTTTAAGATGGGGGAGGACAAAAGAGGCTAGGCAGTAGGTGGGCTGTGTCATATATGTGCACCGCTGGGCCCCCCAGGTTGGTGGCTGCGACCCCTAAACTAGCAAGTAATGTTAAGGGGCGGCAGAAAGTTTACAGATCACAGTACCCTGGCTTCTTTTTCTTCTCTACCAATCTTTGTAACATGATCTATTTTTGCATTTTGGAAAATAAGATAATGCTTTGCATTATACAAAATGTTTTTAATGTAAAATCCTGAAAATGTGTAGGAGACGCTTGTTAGTAAATACCATTACCCTTTGGGGTTGAATATTCTGAGGCTGCTAATCACTCATATATATGTGTCAAGCGTATACCCGTGAATACCACCCATTGCTCCTAACCCGTTGTGCTTCCCCATCCCATTAACATGTCACAGCAATAATGGAAACATTTTCACCTAATAAGAGCACATTTCTATACTATAGGTACTCAGCTCAAAACTGACATTCTTAATGAAGACTCAAATGTCTTATTCTTTTCATTTCTTGGAGAAGTGCTCATTGCTTCCGTCAGCTTAAAGCTGTGTATACTTGTACTAGATGGAATTGAAGAATTGATTGACATTTACGGGATTTCAGGACAGAAGGTGATTTCTTTTTGAAGTAATGCCTATGTTATTACTATTTTATAAAAAAGAAAGCCCCATAAGTTAGAATGTACATAACATTTTCCTATTGTATTGCATATCTATAGCTATAGCCAGCATTGCTTACAGTTATGGCTATATATTTTAAGAAACAAATATACAGCACTTCTAATGGGCCAGGTGCCATTTTAGGAACTTTAGAAATCTTAATGCATTTAATTCTCGCAATAACCCTATGAAAGAGAGACTGTGATCATCACCTCTCTTTACACAGAGAAGACTGAGCATGGAGATGTTAGGTGGCTTGTCACAGGTGGGCTCAGAATTCAGACATGGCAATCTGGTTTCAGAAACTGTAGCCTTTACCCCTGCATGGTTCTGCTCTCTTATTTTATACTTTTATTAGGCGTCTGTGGGGCTGCCGTTATGTTCTTTACAATGTGTATTTTGATCCCTCTCATCTGATGGTTTTGAAGTAATAGTGCATCAATGGAAGCTGTAATACTTCTTAATATTAGTCATTACTTTGTGCAACATTTTCTCTAAAACATAAAAAATATATGTAGTTAATTTAAGTAATACATGTTTCTTATAGAAAATATGATAAAGAATAGAAAAGTAAATATCCTCACAGTCTCACCACTGTTAAACATTTCGATGTATAGCCTGCTTTTTCCTATGGATGTCTACACACACACACACACACACACACACACACACGTAAATGAAGTTACAAACTATATTATTTGATAGTCTGCTTTTTAATTTAATACCTGGCAACCACCAATACATTCAACAAATAATTAGTGACCACTTACCTTGGGAAAAGCACTGTAAGCAGAGACAGACATGGTCCCTGAAAAGAAATGGAGTTTTTGTTCCAGGAGGAAATGGCAGATATTAATGATATCAGCACACAGGTATAACATGGCAGCTGTGATGAGCGCTGCCCAAGATCAGCATGCAGTGTGTGAGAGCCTCTCATGAAGGGGTTTGACCTTGGGGAAGGCTTCTGGGAGGAGGAGGAGCTGGGAGAGCTACAGGAGGACGTGGGCCGTGCAGGCAGCTCCCCGAAGCCGCTCGGTACCACGCTACGAGGCTGCCTCTGGAGCCAGACCCTTGGCTTGAATCCCAGCTCTGCTGCTTGCTGTCAGTGTGAATCAGATAAGATGTTTAGCCCCTCTGTGCTTCAGTTTCCTCCTCTGCCTTTCTAGAGGGTTAGACCGAATTCATGTATTAAAATTACACCCGGATTGAATTTATAGAGGGACCACTGAATGATGGTGTGGAGAAGCCAATGCTGCTGATATTATTACATTTCCTGAGAGAAGGAGACACGCCGTGCCACACAGGGCCCCAGGGAAGTATCGGGGTGGTTAGGAGGCAGGCGACAGAGGAAATTATAATTATAATCAACAACCTAATATTCTAAGAGCATTTTAGTATAATTTTGTTGGGGCTTCCGTGGGAAAGGCAAGTCAGGGCAATGTAAGCAGTTAAGGATCGGGTGGTGTGAGTGATCCTGATAGCTTTGTGGCATAGGGGCCATCCCTACTCGTCTGGTACCTGGCCCCGGGATGATTTAGGGCAGGGAAAATATTGGTTTGGTGAGTGCGAGATAATAGGTGGGTGGGGGCATGGCCTTGGATGGCTGGTCCGCACATGACAAACATGGTCCAGGCAAGTTGTCCGCCACCCGAGGAATTAGCTGGCCTTGGGAGGAGCGGTCTCTCCCCAGATCCGTAAGGCCCCCAACAGATGTCAAAACATCATGAGACACAGAAAATAAATCAACTGCCACTGATACAGTTATTACCTGAAGACACTCTTGACGCGGTGCCTGGCTCAGAGGAAGCGGTCCGTGCATAATGCTTATGTTATTAGGCGAGTGAGTGGGAAAGGCTGTTAAAAGTGGTCTAGAAAGATCTTATAGTAGTTGATTTTATTCCAAAATAAAACCGTTTAACTTAAGAGAGAGCGTCGCTGTGCAAAGTGGCAGTACCTCAGGATGAAACGATGTCTTCTTAACTGCATATCGCTGTAGTTCGTTTTCAGAAGTCTATGCTTTTATTGAAGTACTCGCTTGCAGTAACATCTTTTTAGAGTCTACATTTGTACTGCCAAATTCATAACAGGGGAGTAAGTCACATATGCTTCTATGGAGTGTGAATTGGTATTTTCTTGTCATATTGCTGACTATCCAAGTTACTGTTAATGTCCATTACCCCGACCTTTACCCTATGTACCTGCTTCCTAAGTCCCACCAATCTAAGTGTGAAGACCACCAGTAAAGTAGTTTTGAAGTCTTTAAAGTTTTAAAATGTTTTTGACTCTCTCCACCAGGAAAAGGAATTTTCTTGGCTGCCATGCTCGCTGTCTCATCACAAGTTCCTCGTGAGCCCGTCTCCTCCAGCCTGTCCTGCAAGTCACTGTGTGCCCACCCACATGGGAGGACTGTGGAACTCATTGGCATAGGAGATGAAGAAGTGAAACGAAACATCTTGAGACAGTCTTCTTCATTCCCGTCAAAGACCGCTTTCGACAGAACAGACAGAGTTTGAGGGAAAAAAAAAACTTGAATTCTTTAAAACTCAAATCCTGGCAAATGAATTGAAAGAATGTAGAACTACCAGAATGAATTTCAGTGTCTGAAGGAATACCTGGAGGTGTCTCTCTACAGGAGCCCTGGGAATTGATTCCGAGATGCTGGACTGAAGACTGTAGTTGACTTTTAAACAGAAGAAGGCAAATTCAGGCACTGTGGCTTCAGGAGAAGGTAGGCCTTGGCCAATACTGACTACTTGGTATGAGTCCACAGGGAGAAGGACGCGTGGTAGACCCCCCAAACCCAGGGAGGAGGGTCTAGGGATAGGGTTGTCAGAGAAAATATAGGATGCCTCGTTAAATATGAATTTCAGGTAACAAAATTTTTCAGTATAAGCATGTCCCAGATATTACATGAGACATACTAACAATTATTTGAATTAAAGATAAACAAATAATTTTCAGTGTAAGTATATCCTAAATATTGCATGGGACATACTTAATACCAATAATTAATTTGCTGTTTGTGTGAAATTCATATTTTACTGGACACTCTGTATTTTTATTTGCCAAACCTGGCACCCTGCCTGGGGAGCCCTGTGTGTTGACTGTAAGGAGAATTGTCTTAGGCATAGATTTTAGTTACATTTTTTCAGGGTTCTAAGAAACGGGCCTTTATTATTTCTATAACTCATTTAATCTCTCTTTTGAGCCTTTAGTCTAGCCAATAGGAGAAAAAGTCTAGTTAATTCAGGTAAATTCCATCAATTTAGTTTGTTTTCAGTCAATTCTGGATTTTTTTTTTTTTTAATCAAGCAAGGATTTGTGTCCTTCCAGTGTATCTCCTTTGGGTTGAGCTTAGATCCAAGGTGCTGGGTGTCCTTGGTTGTCATTTGTCCCTGCTATCTTCTGCCAAGGTGGTCATGGCCCCAGATGATACAAAGACACTGGTATCTCGCCATTTTTGGCATCCCCTGGGATGACCGTGTTTCCACCTGTTCTTGGGTTGTTCCATCTGCTGCCCCATTCCCTCACCCTCATGTGAGGAGGCCCCTCTCCTCAGCTAACTTCTAAGTGCTTCTTGACCCTACCATCTTGCAGATGCTCAGCATTCCTGAACGGAGAATGTCTGCTCACTGCACTACTTGAGGTCCAGATCCTATAGTCTCCCCAGAACCCCCAGGGCTATTTCTTCTCTCTGGTTTTTCTAGACTCCCCACAGAAAGCAGAGCTCAGGTCCTCCAGACTGTTGGGTCCCCAGGTGCATCCTGAGGGTCACCCTGGCCCTGCTCAAAGCTAGCTCGGGTTCAGGGAAGGGCACAGGCCCTACTCAGACACCCACCTGAGCAGCTCCCTCCCTCTCTTCTCTCACTCCTACACCTTTCTCAGTTCAGCAACCTCCTTTTCTTCCTGGGTGTGAAAAAAATCTTTAGATCATCCTGTAATTGTCTGAATCTGTTGTTTGTGGAAAAAATAAAATTATTCCATGAGTTGGCCAGGACTTTGTCTTTTGATATCCAACAATGAGGCTTTTGAGAGTCAAAGTTTGTTTTCATGAGTCACTATCTCTGCTATGAGTTTTAAAATTCAAGAGCCTCTTTTGAAACTCGAGGTTTTTCTCTCTTTATATCTGCCGTGACAAGCTTCTTGTAAGGGCAGTGAATTTAGAAGGGCGCAGGGGTGGGAACGTGGGCGTGAGGAGGGAGAAGCAGAAAACACTTGGAATGAAAGACGTATTGCGTGCTGCTGCAACACGTTGTCTCCCCCAATGCTTGCTCTAGGCTTTGCGTTTCTGCAAAGAAAATTGACTTCATGTTTAACGTGCCTTCCCACACCTGCAGGGAGGTGGAAACGAGGTCTCTGTGTCCACAGAACAGTCATTCAGACACAGTGGCCCATGGCCGTGCCCATGGCTAGCTCCACAACTCCAAGACTGTGCAGGAAAACCTAGGCCCTCCCCCGAGACTGTCCTTTTCCCAGGTGACTTTCTGCCTCCCAGCACTGCCCACTGACTCCCGACTCAGGCCCTGGGAGCTCAGTCACACATATAGGAAGATTTTGGTCAAACTGGGGTAAACCTCAGAGGAAGCTTGTACAACTAGGGCTGAGCAGCCGCTTCCGCTTCAAGAGTGCAGATATTTGGGCTTGTTCCCCAACTCTTGCTTGGGAAATCGATTTGGAATGGGAGACCTTGTTCTCATTTTAATGGTCTTACGGCTCTCTTTACAGCTGGTTGAGCACAAAGCCAGCAGGAATTCCAGCTGTGGTGGAAAAACCTAAGGGTCAGGTGAAGAATGAATGAATGAATAGGTGGCTCAGGTGGTGCCTGGGAATGTGCGGCAGGACAGCAGTCACCCAGAAAAAACCTCTCGCACCCAGAAATGCAGATCTGATGTTTGGAGATCTTAATAAAGACTTTTGCCATCTGCAAGCTGGAGGCTCATGAAAGCCAGTAGTGGACTTGTAGTCCAAGTGCAAAAGCCAGAGAACCAGGGAGGCCAGTGCTGCAAATCCATGCCAAGGCCGCAGGGTCTGAGAACCGGAAGTGCTGGGAAGACGGATGTTCCAGCTGGAACAGTGAGCAAAGTGACCTCTCCTCTGCCTTTTTTTTTTTTTTTCTTCCCCTATTCGGACTTTCAACAGCTTAGATGATGCCAAGAGCATTGGTGAAGGTGCCCCTCTTTATTCAGTCTACAGATTTAAATGCTCATTTCTTCCAGGAACAACACCCTCACAGACACACCCAGAAATAACATCTTGTGAGCCGTCTGGGCATCCCGCATCTCATCTCGGTCAAGTTGACAACTTGAAATTAACATCACAGGGATTTTTAGATCCTCCTCACGAGATTAGTTTGTAAAAGGATAAAATTAAACACAGTGTCTTATATATTAAAATATTTGTTACACTTGAGACATTGTGTTTACTACTCCAGATCGTGGACTCCAGGTGATATTTGTCCCGGTTCTCTTTTTTTTCTCACTTCCCACCCTAGTTTCCCAGTACATGAATCACAGAATGCCTGTGCTACACACAGTGGGGAGGGGAGTTTTTGGTTTTTGCTTTTTAAACCTTCCGTGGTCCCTTAAGCACTGCACGTGCCACCTGGGCACATCTGCACATTTTAGACCAGCCAGCACGGAGTCTCCCCGAATGGGTAGATAACTCGGAAATCAATTCGGTAGAAATGCAGAATGGTTAGTTGAACAACGGGCTCCCCTTTCATTATAGTTCTTATGAAAAGCTGGGCTTAGTGTGCTGTCCAGCTTTGCATCCCATTCATCTTGCAAGAAAAAGTGTCAAGCAGAAAATTAAAAATACTTTTATTTCCGTTTTCAAGGATAGATTATCTCCAAGATTTAATGAAGCAAAACCACTTTGTTTTGGGGAAGCTTGCTTCCAGGTAGTATGCTATGTGGGAACCATTTCTCTTTGGAAGTGAGGGTACAGCATTCTCGGCCCAGTGGCCTATTTCCCATTAGTTTGCTTAGCTACTCCTGGGCTTATATGAGACCCAGGCAGGCAGCGGATGAACTTCTCCAAAATGTATGCCTTCAAATATCTGAAAGTGCTTATTTAAGCAGTAACCATGGTGTATATTTAAAAGAGAAAAGTAGGCCACAAATATCTCCTCGGGGGCGGGGGAAGACTCACTATGAAAAATCAACATTTATCACAAGCTTCTCAAAATCTAGGTCAGTGATCATACCTGTAACGGATTCTTCGATAAATTTAGACTGATAAGAAGATATGTTTTTAATATTTCAGCATTTTTTCAAGCTGCCCTGACTTCTTTATCTCTCATAATGGCCACAGAGCTGTTACCTGTTTGCTGTCATGTGTTCATATGCTAAAGTCAGATGCATTCAACCGCAATTGATTTTTAAATAGGTGTAATCGCTCCTGTTTGTGAAAGCCATCCACATACCTTTCAGAACCCAATGAATCACAAGAAAACACTGTCACTGAATCTTGGTCGGTTCCTTCCAGTGGCAAACTGCTTTCTGGAGAGTGTGCCAGGAGCTGCGTGGCGTCTGAAATGAGTAGCTGTTGTGGGGACTTGTGCGACTTCCTCTCATCTCCTAGGTAAGTCACGTCGGCTTTGTACTGTGTTTGGAAGATTTCGCTTTTCCTTTTGCTTGTGCTGCATTTAATCACCTTGGTTCCCTGAAACAAGACACGTTTATTCATTCAACCATTCATTCATTCATTCATTCATTCAGAAAGGACCATCATTTGGCGTCAACTTCTATGGCTGAGAGATCCCCAGGGTTGCTCCATTTAATATTCTGGCTCTGCAGAATGTTCTGTTCCCTTCTTGGCTCCCTGTGGATTCCTCTCAGAGTTAAGAGGCATTCGGGAGAGAGGAGGACGAGTACTTGGGAAGGGACTGGCCATGTTCCCCTGCTTCCTTTCCGTCTACCCTCTGCCTTCCTTCCTCTTCCCCTTCCTCCTTGTCCTAGTATGCATTCCTTTGGCAGGCCTCTATCATGGGCCCACTGTGGTAAGCCCTGGGGATGCAGGAGGACCGAGATACAGCCCCCGGCCCGGAGCTGCTTTCCATCCAGTGGGAAAGATCCGCAGCCAGAGAACGCTGTGCACGGTGGGAACGTGTGTGCACTGCCTCGCTAGAGCAGCCACACAGCTGTGCAAGCTGGGAGGAGGGCGGGCCTTGCCCTGCCTGGCAGGTTCCGGAGCCTGCCCGGAAGAGAGGGCCTTCCGGATAGATGAGTGTTACTGGCTTTGACTGCTGAACGGTGACAGGCTCGTATTTATCTGGTGACCTACCAAAGTCATTTAGTTAAAAGTTTATGCTGGAATATGATAACTAGAAGCCTAGCTTCCTTCAAGGCATAAAATCCTAGAATGACTTACGTTAATACATTTTGTTACAGGCATCACAGATTTTATATCAAAGATACAAAGCCTGAGCTTCTTCCACTTCTGGAATGTATTATTGGAAGCTGGATATGACCCTGCAGGGGCCTATTCATGCTCAGTGGTCAAGATTAAAGAAGATACGTTCCATAAAATGAGGAGAGAGACACACTCTCAGGTACAGCGAATGGTGATGTTCCATAGTTCATTTAGCTGGGATATGGAGTAGCCAAGAATTGCTGTTTCCTCATGTAATTCTGATCAACCCAACAGACAGACCTCTCTGAGTATGCCTCCCCACAAGTTAAGCTAACAATTTCTGAAGGTAAAAAATTGGGAAAAAGTGTGAACTCTACAGTGGCTCTTCTTTATCATCTTGCTGTGGCTGTTTTCCAGGGCTCTGTCCTTAACATTTTCCCCTGTCTATGCTTTCTCATGGCGTCAGCCACGCCCCTGACATCATCCTTCTTTATCTGTATTTCCAGCCTTAACCTGCATTTGGAGTGTTAGGGTACACGCCCCCTTCCTGAGAGCTTCTCATAGTATTATTGCTTAATCAACAGCTTTCCTGAGTGACCAGGTAACAGTTCAAATGAAGTAGGTGCAAAACCTAAATTATTTCAGGTTCTACCCCGCAAAACTTGTCTTTCTTTCTATGTTCCCTAAATCCATTGTAGGTGCCAGTAACTTCCTCCATAGCTCAGAGCTAGAAACGTGCAATTACTGTGTGTGTGTGTGTGGGGGGAGGGTGGCTTCAGTCCAAATCCGGACCGCTCTTTTTCCATATTCTGCCTAATGACAGGGGTTTGGACAGCACTCCCTGTGTTCTCCATACGTGTCTCCTTTGCCTGTCTCTCTCTCTCCCCCTCATCCCTCTTTCATCCTGTGTTTCCTGGCTTATTAAACAGTAATAACCTTCATTCATTCTTCCAACAAGTAGTAGCTACATGCCTTCCCTGGATCACGGCTCACTGGGCACTGCTGACATAGCAGTGAACTAGGCAGACGGAATCCCTGACCTCGTGGGGTTTACAGTCTAGTGACCATGATAACACAGCATTTGTCAGGGGCCAGGCTCTAATTCAAGTACTTTATATATATTATTTTGTTTAATTCTCATAAAACCTATATAATACTATTATTATCTTGATTGAAATTAAGGAAACTGAATCTCAGAGAGGTGAGGGGAGTTGCCCAAGGTCTCCCAGATAGTTAGGGATGGGTTTGGGCTCCTCACACCTCCATCCCTTTTGGTCCTTTGACATGCAGCCTTTCTCTTTATTTTTATTACCATGTGTGACTTACATAATGTTGGCATTTGTCCAGTCCACTGATCCTCCATGTGGAAGGACCCAAGCGAGACTTGTAAAGGTACCAATGTGTTGAATACGGCCAGGCTGCATCTGGAATTGTGTCAGTGCTTAGGGATGAGGGGCAGAGGAAGGAGATC
The DNA here is from genome assembly GCA_003508835.1 of Eonycteris spelaea. Classification (NCBI taxonomy): domain Eukaryota; kingdom Metazoa; phylum Chordata; class Mammalia; order Chiroptera; family Pteropodidae; genus Eonycteris; species Eonycteris spelaea. The sequence goes on from PUFA01000023.1 coordinate 7,146,836, forward strand.
ATGGGGTGGGGGTATTTCTGTATGTCAGAGGAAGCTGGCAGCTTACCAGAAGGAGATCAGATCTCCAGGGTAGCCTGAAAGTCCTTCCTGATAATGCCATGACCACTGTCATAACAAGGTTGTGTCATAACATGATGGAAGGGGTTGGGGGCTGGAAAGTGGGAGGAAATCACCTACTATTTCAGTGCGTAAAATGTCAGGATTTTCTGTATATAAATGAGGCTAGTTCAGAATGTGTCCCTTTGAATTAGGGTGGAGATGTCCATAGGGCTGTGCTGGTGATGCTGTAGCATGTTGCCTGTCTCCATTGACCAAAACAGGAATCACTGACGAAGGAGCAGGTTTGGGAGCAGAAGCCATGCTGAGTCTGGAGTGAATGTAGAATGCGGCAAGGAGATATTCTCTGGGCTCAGGGAAAGAGAGCTGGGCCAGGGATTTGTGCATATTGTGGGGACTGAAGCCAGAAGAGGGAATGGGCGCATCCAGGGACAGGAAGAAGAGAGATGGGCCTGGGACAGAGCTCTGCGGGGGTGAGCAGAGGAGAGTGCACAAAGAGGAAGAGAAGGAGGGCTCAGACAGATAGGAGGAAAAACAGGAGAATAAGGAATTAGAAACTGCAAAAGTGAGAATGGATGTCAATTTAATGCATTTAATTAATGCAGTATGTCTGCTATTCCATTTTAAAAGATTTTCTAATCTGTGTCGTGTTGAAACCCTTCTCTCACACCCCTACCTTTTTAGCAAAAGTCTGTTATAAATTGTTGGGGGCATGAAGGAGGATCTACAGTGTTCCACAGTTAAGGCAGTGTGAGTGAGAAAGGGGACTGCCGTCAGCCCCAGGAAGCCGCCACTGGAAGTGTAAGCCAGGTAGGACAAGGGGCCCGGGTGGGAGCAGGAGTCTAGGGAAGAGAGCACAGGTAGACCCAAGCATCACTGGAAGCAGGACCGGCCCGGCTCGGAAGTGAATGTCGTACAAATTCCTTTCCCCAGATCCAACAGTGGGAAGAGGCTTGAGGAGGGGCGGGCCAGATCCCGCTGTTGGGTGCAGAGCAGCTTTCCAGGCAGGCATGCTTCAAAGCAGAAGGAAAGCCTCAATTTATGGGGATAGTGGGAGCATCTTCTCAACCACAGTGCCTAGACTCCCTCCCCACTCAGGAGATGATTAAGAATGCCCTTTGGAGGCTCATTCTTCATTATCCCGGTGCAGTTCTGAAAGGTAAGTTGGCTACTGACACTTTTGATCCCTGCCTGCTTCTGGAAAGGTAGTGAGAGTTTTTCCACGGATGCCCAGTTTGTTTAGCTTGATGGCAGAGTGGAGGAGAGTCTGATGTAGCTTGGGCTGCACGAGGCCGGTGGTCCAGGATGGAGCACACGCCCAGCTTCTCGGTTCCTTCTTCCGGATCGTGTGGTTTGGCTCCCCCTGGTGGCTGCGATTAGAACAAGCTGCCTAACTTCTTGGGGTGATGGAATGCTTGATGCACAGTTCCAGAGAGTCTGGAACTCGTTCTCCCCGGTGCTTCCTGGAACCAGAACTTGCCCCTCCGTGTGGGACGCATCGATTGATGTCCAGTAGGGAGATCTAGAGGACAACCTCTGTGGCCGCATCAGTTTTAATCTGTGACACGGTACCCTTGTTTTTGGCTAGAGAAAACCCGTTTCTGGCTGTAGTTATTTTAGGGGCAATGTCAAGATGAGAATGGACAGACTAAGAGCAGATGTGGTACAAGGATGGGTCCCAGCATGGCTCCATCTTGACAGATGGCTAGCCAGCTGCTCTCCAGCCAATGTGATGGGGTAGAGAGAATCATCTTGTTTTTAAGGGACAGACTTATTATATGCAAATGGTAAATGCATTACATTACAGGATCTTGTCAGAAGGTTCTAACAAATGGGGCAATACCAGGTTTTCATGACTAATGTTTGAAGCTTTCCCTCTGATACCTTCATAAATTTCTAAATGTTTGGAGTAAATGGAACAAAATGTTTTATTGATTTTTTAAAAATAGCTCTACAAAAAGATGAAAAGACAAAATTCACAGTGGCCACAGAAAATATGAAATAACTAAGAATAAATTTAACAAGAAGGGTGCAGGATCTTTATTTATTTTATAAAATTTTCAGAATTACAGAAAATAAGCTTTCAGTATACAGAGAGTCATATCATATTCTTGGATGAGTTAACTTAATGTTATCAAGGTATTTGTTCTTCCCCAATCAATTTATAGACATAAGATGATTCTAATTGATGTCTGTCTAAATAATCACGTGAAGTTTCTATATATAAAACAAAACAAAATAACACAAAACAACTGAAAAAATTAGAAACAAGACAATGAGCAATTGGGGGAATATTTGTAATATACACAACAGATAAAGAATTAATACTTCTGATATGTAAGATGCTCTTAAAATCAATAACAAAATGATGAGCACTTCCATAAAAATGTAAGATCGTGAGTAGGCCATCCAAAGAACATTTTCAATCTTTGTCTGACTTAACATCAGTGGATATTTTTGACCTTGATCTCCTCTTCCTAACACTTCTGACTCTTGGCTTTGCTGACACATACTCCCCTGATTCATCTTCCATTTCTCTAGCTGCTCCTTATCTTTCTCTTTTGTTAGTTCTGTTTCTTCTACTTGGCTTCTAAGTATTAGGGTTCTACAAGGCTCATCTCTTCTCATGCTTTAATTTCACCTTAAGCATGTGATCTGTGTCCATGGCTTCAGTAATTAATTGTCCATGTGCACATGATTCATACTTTTATTTCTCCAGCTGCCTTCACCCTCTGAGCCCCAGATCCATATATCCAACTGCCTACTTAACTCTCCACTTGGATGATAGCTCCAAAACTCCTCAAACCAACACATGTGAAACTGAACTCATGAACATCCCTCCAAAATCAGTTTCTCTTCCAGGAACGTCTCTCAATCTACCACCTTGGATCCTTGACACTTTTTTCTCCTTGACTCCCTTCCCCAATCTACTTCATCACTGAGCCTCGACATTTTTTACTTCCTAAACATTTCTCAAACTTGTCCACCTCAACTACCACTGTACTCTCCAAGCTGTCAGGACTGCTGTATAGAGTTGTGAAGATTACTCATAGGCATTTAAGGTTCTCCTGTGTCTTTTCATGGCTTGATACCTCATTTCTTCGTGTTGCTGAATACTATTCTATTATATGAATATGCCACCATTTATTCATCTGCTGAAGGACATTTGGTTGCGTCTAGCTTTTGGTGATTATGAATAAAGCTGCTATAAATATTACATGCAGAATTTTATATGTACATAAGTTTTTAAATCAGTTTGGGTGAATGAATACCTAGGAGCATGACTGCTGGATAGTGTAAGACTATGTGTAGCTTTGTACAAAACAGCCAAACTGTCTTCTAAAGAGGCTGTACCATCTTGCATTCCCACCAGCAAAAAAATGATAGTTCCTGTTGTTCTGCATCTTCACTAGCATTTGGTTTTGTCAGTTTTAAAATTTTTAGCCATTCTAATAGATGTGTAGTGGTATCTTACAGGCGTTTTAATTTAATTCCATAATGACAAATAATGTTGAGCATCTTTACATATATTATTGTTACTTTTTAAAAGTCTTTTGTATATTTCAGACAAAGTCATTTATCACATATATACTTTACGAACATTTTTTTCCAGTCTGTGTTTTGTCTTTTCATTCTCTTAATAGTTGCCTTTCATAGAGCAGACATTTTTAATTTGAATAAAGTCTAAATTTATTAAAAGTTAGACTTTCATGGATTATGTTTTCAATGTATTTAATAACTTATTGCCAAATCCAAGATCATATAGTTTTTTCTCTGTTTCCTTTTAAAAGTTTTCTAATATTTCATTTTGTATTTGGATCTATGGTCCATTCTAAGTAAATCTTTTTGTGAAAGATAGAATGTCTGTGTCTAGATTATTATTATTATGTTTTTGCATATGGATGTCCCGTTGTTGTAGGACCATTTGTTAATTAGACTATCTCCATTGAATTGTGTTCATTACTTTGTCAAAGATCACTTGGATATCTATAGAAGATTTTATTGAGAGTGCATTGAATCTGTAGGCCAAGTATCTTAGCAATGTTGAATTTTCCAATCCATCAACATGGAATAGCTCTCTGTTTATTTTAATCTCCTTTGATTTCTTTCATCACAGTTTTGTACATTTTGCATATAGATCACATATATATTTTGTTTGATTTATACTTATTTTATTTTGGGGATGCCGTTATAAATGCTACTGTGTTTTAAATTTCTAATGCCAGTTGTTTGTTGTTGGTACATTGGAGAACAATTAGCTTTTATATATTGATCTTGGCAACCTTTAACCTTGCTATAATTGCTTATTAGTTCCAGGAGTTTTTTGTTGATTTTTTTTTTTGCATTTCCTAAATAGGCAATCACATTGTTTGTGCACAAAGACTGCTTTTTTCTTTCCCAATATATCTTTTCTTTTCCTGTGTATTACACTACTTTGGACTCCCACTGTGATGTTGAATAGGAATGGTAAGGGGAGACATCGTGACCTCAGTTTTTCACTGGCGTCACCCTCCCACCCTTGTTTTGCCTCAAAACCTATTTTTTTTTCTTTGTTAAACTCTCAGATCAATGGTCATTTCCATGGAAAACCTTCCCCAGTTCCTGTCGCCATCACTTTCACGGTCTTTTTAGAGTTTGAATTTACATTCGTCTGTATATTGATTATGTTGACGGTCTGTCTCCCAACCCTTTCGACAGCCAGGTCTTTTTGGGCTCGCTGTTCATCTACTGCACCCAGGACTGTGACTCGCCCACAGCAGGCACTCCAGTGCTCAAGGCTGGTGGAGGAATTAATTCACTAAGAATAGGTGCTGGATTTCATCGGTTTTAAGAAGCAGGCTTTCTCAAAACAGCATTTCTGAAATAGAGTTGCATTTGCAGTTGATGGCATTTAGAATTGATGAAAAACATATAAATTGTTAATAAATACAATATTGTTTCACTAGTAATCAAGAAACGTAAGTTAAAACAACAGATTGCTATTTTTTTATGTGCCAAACTGACAATGATTTATTTGTGTAATGAATTTTAAAAACAATAATAATATTGGTAAAGACGTGAGGAAATAGGTACTTTTCCATGCTATAGTAGGATTCATATTGGGACAATCTTTCTGGGGAGTAATTTGGCAATAAAGTTTTAAAAATATTAATATCCTGTGGGTTATTCAATTTCTAACAGTTTCTCTAAGGAAATAGTCAGGGGTGTTTAAAAAGATTTCTGACAATAATTCTTGCTGGATGACATTTTATATTACTGAAAAATTGACTAATGGTGATCTGTAAAATGGAATACAGTCCATTCATAAGTATGTATATTCTCAAATAACTTTTAAGGATATGGAAAATACTTATAGTATAATATGTTTTCCAATAGACTTTAAGCTTTGTGAGGATGGGAATCATGAATATTATATTCAATATATATTCAACAGCTAGCACAGTACTAACATAAATATTTGTTTAATATGTTAGTAGAAAAGCAGGTATTAAACATTACGTATAGGATGATCCCAATTTTAATTTAAAAAAATGAATGTGGAAACACACAAAAGATCAGAAGTACATACAGCAGTATGTTAACAGAGATTATCTTTGACACAGTTATGAGGGATTTTAAATTTTCTTTGTACTTGTCTATATTTTTCAACTTTTCTATAATGAGAAATTTTTATAATGAGAAATTTTTTATAATGAGAAATTTTATTCTCTTGTTTATTCCAGCTATATGTTGGTGTGAAGTGAGTGAACATGAGGATGTGGTCAGTGGAAGGCAGGATTTATGAATGAATATTTTTTGGAACACGTAGTTCTTTGAATTGAGTATTAAACGTAGTGGTGGACGTCCTCTATTCCAGCCTGAGCCCTTGATAGGATTCTGGACTCAATAATCCTCCTAGAATGTGCCAAAGCCCACCCCGGGCAGGAGCCCATCCCTTGGCTGCCTGTGGGGCCACTCTATCTGTCTGCTCTGAGTAGCTGCTTATAGTTCTTAGGTTCCTTGTAGCTCGGCTCAACCCCTCGTTTCTGAGACCCACCACAGGCCCCTTTGCTTGGACAGCCTCTGTGGACAAATGTCTTGGACTCTGGCCCTCAGTGCTTTCTCTCCCTTGGCTCTGGTGTAGTTTTTACTCTCCAACTTGAGGCACTGTAGCTATGGTTCAAAGCCTCTGGGCCTCCCTGCAGTGCTGAGAGTTTCAACCTTGTCTGCCATGCCTGGTGTTCAGAGCCTAGAATGCTGCCTGGCACATAGATGCTCAATAAATATATACTCTGTGCACAAATGGTGATCCATGGAAGGGTTGGTAGAAAGAAAGCAGGGGGCATTCAAGGTCTGGGTGACCTACATTATGTGCAAAGGAGTGGATGAGGAACAAGGAACATAGGTGCAATGGTTTGAAATGTAACCAATGGACAAATGTAGAAGTTTAGATACTAAAACGTTTAGAAAGAGAAATTCTAAAAATGATGACTGCAGTACCATGTATTTAACTGGGTCTTCAAGTTAAAAAATTCTATATATTTTTATTTGTGTATAGTGAAGTATAAGCACCCCCCCACACACACACACACACAGAGTATGATCCTTTTTTTGTTCTTATGACATTCTGTTCTATCTATTGAGCCAATACTTCAAGATAGTTACAACAGAGGGCAGAATTGTTTAAGAAATTTAAACGGCTTTTTCTCCTTGCCTGAAAATCACCCCAAATACAAATTACAGCAATATACGAATTGAGTTATAGGAAAACTTCTTTGACCCTCTGGTTTGCAGAATTTACACACCAAGATCATTTAAAACCACCAGAGTTATTTTTCACGTCGTAATTTAAAATACTTGGTCACACATGTAAGCCTGAATGAGAGCAAAGTGATGATCCTTTGAAAGAGAAACACGAAATATGGTAAGGTATTTAACTCCTGTGTGTGGTGGGGGCTCTTTGTTCCTTCCCAAATATGCTTTAGGATTATCTGCTTTTCTTTCCACTCGAGTGCTGGAATGCAGTCTTTTTGAAGTTACTGCAAATTCATTTTCTTTATTGTGACATCTTTGAAGCTTATGGGCCAGACCAGTGAAACTGGAGAGTTGTTCTCGAGTGTTGAGAACATGTTCGTGCAGGTAATTAGAGGAATGATTTTAAATCCCTCAAATGCTGTTCCTTTTGTGTTGGGTATTTTAAAATATCATTTACCTTTGTTCCTTTACAATTTAGTCCTCAAGTAGAGGACCCAGTGAATTATGTTCATGAATGAGGAAGCAACGATTTAAATTCATGCCCCAAACTGTATTACAATGACAAGAAGCAGTAAATAGATGGGAATCGTTATAGAATGAGTGAATACTAGTAGGTGTCATTTGGGGAGAAAAAAGGGGATGTTCATAAAGTAAAAATGGAAATTAAGTATGGATTGAAGTGAACTAATAAAAGACTTGTCAAAGACGTGGTTATAATTTTTATAAAGATGTGGGGAAAGTTGATTGATTATCATGCCTCTGTATTGATTTACTTTTCCTGCAATCTGAACTTTTGGCTTTGTCAAATAAAATGAAAGCTTCACTCATATAACTATGAACTGTTTAGGATGATATTTAACAACCCTTTAAGAAAATTATATTTTCACTGTAATTTGTTGATCAAGGATAGTATCACTCAAGACAAAGCTGTCTTTATTTTAAAGCAAATACCTTCAAATTTTCATAGAACACTGTTCATGGACACATCTCCATAGAAGGAATTCTGTCTAATGAGATTTGTAAGATTTAATACTGCAAGTCCCTTTACAGCAGAGACCACGCTTATTTACCAGTTTTCGTTTCCTCCATGGCTTGTTATAACCCACAGGTGTGTAACAAATGTGACAAATGAATCAATGAATCAATTCAAATTTGCAAATACTTTTGTGTCCTTAGAAGGCAGCATGGAGTAATGAACAGAGCATGGTCTGTTTTCGGAAGGACTCATGTTTAAAGCTTTTTGGCACCCACTGCTGTGTGACCTTGACAAGAATGTTAACCTCTGACTCAGTTCTCATTGTTGAGGATTGTGACGTCTGTCTCCTGGGCCTGTTAACAGGTTTAAGTGAGAACACGCGCAGTGCACTTTATACAACATGTGGCACATAGTAAGATCTTAAGAACTGGTGGCTATTTTGTTATTACTGTTCATGAGTTAGAAAATAACTGAAGCCTAGGTTAGAAATCAGAGAGTTTGTTTTAAGCTATTTTGACCACTCTTTCTTCTTGCGGAGAGTAGAATCCAGTGATTCTCTGCCGTCTTATGATGACTGTAGAATTTCGCCCTGCCCTGGATGGTTTTTCCCCACGAGGTCCGGATTTTCATTATTGACATGTGTCTGTCTGCAAGCACCGATTATATTATTAAGTCATCATTAAGTGCTTGATTGCAGTCATTCACCATTTGTTCATTCATTCAGCTAACATTCATTGAGGACCTGGCCTAGCCCTAGCCTGTGTCAGGGGTTGGGGTGACAGCAGTTTCTGCCCTATACAGCTCCCGGTCTAGCTGGAAGTCGCTGCCAACATCTACATCAGTGGTGGAGCGTGACTTGTGAAATGTGCTGGCTATGAGGGGATAAAGCTGGCTTTTCAGAGGAGGTGTGCCAAAGCTCAGACATTCAAAGACAGTTCCCATTTCATAGCATTCCTTTTGGAGGCATCGATCTTAAGATTCTGCTCTCAAAATATTTTTGCAACAGTTCTTTGAGACTAGCCACCATGGAGACTATTGAAAGAATTTTCTCTAGGCTCTGAAGGCACTTCCAAAAGAGAAATTCTAAAACTATTTTGGACCCTAACGACATCTTTGAAATATATGTTAAACATTCTTGAGGGAAAAGATCTTGTTATTTGTGGTGCATACACTCAGTACTAGACCACTTTTATAATTCCTTCTGCTTAGGTTGTTTTAAAATTTTAATATAGTGCTTTTCAACGGGGAGACAGTTTTGTCTTCCAGGGAGTACGTGACAATGCTGGAGACCTTTTTGGTTGTCACAGCTTGATGGGGTGCTGCTGGCATCTAGTGGGTAGAGGCCAGGAGTGCTACTAAACATCCTACAATGCGCAGGACAGTCCCCCACAGCGCGGTTATCCTGCCCCAAATGTCACTGGTGCTCGGGTTGAGAAACTCTGATTTAAGTGATATATTGGTTGAAATAAAAGTAGGTCTCATTACTCTCCCTACTACTTTTCATAGTAGGCGCCCCGGTCAGCAGGAAAATCAAAGGGTATGTTTGTGAAGGGACCTCTGTTTCAGCATGAGAGGCTTACTCGTTAAGAAAATGTACAGAGCAGAGTGTTGGAGATGTACAGGCCTGCGTCGGACACCCTTGCTCTCCTGCTTGTTTGCCATGTGAGCATGGGTGTTTTATTTAACCTTGCCAAGCCTCAGTTTCCCCAGCCTGTAGTAGAGAAGTAATATTCCCTATTTCCTACGGTTTCTGTCTTTATCCGTTGAGGTCAGGCATAGCAAGAGCTTAGCTCAGTCATTCTCCATAGGCGGTGGCTAGTATGGACCATGACCTAAGGATGAAACTGAATTTGTGCTTCCTAAGCACTGTGAATACCAACAGATGTTTACTGCATGTCACGGGACCCAAAGCTCAACGCTCAGATTGTGGGGTCTCCGGCTTCAAGAGGTAGATAGTCTGGAGTAAGAGGGAAATACAAGACATGTCTTCGTAAAGAAGAAGCTGACAATATACAAATGCCAATTCTTATTTTTGGCAATCCAGGCAGTGAGACTCAGGGGCAAAAGGACTATGTGGCCAGGTGGTGGGTTGGGAGATGTCAGCCTCTCTGTGACAGGAGCTTTTGCCCCACTTAGACAGATTGGCCAGGACGATGGCCAGGGGGAGGAACCAAGCAAACCCTGAGGATCTGAGTTTGGTTGACAGAAGTAGGGAAATCCAAAGGGGAAACTGGATTTAAAGAGGAAGGTGATAGATTTTAAACATTTAAATTGCTGAGTTTGCAGTTTGGGGAAAATGTGCAAGCAGAATCTGCAGCCAGCTGAGGGAATGTAGGGTTGGAAATCTGGAGAGAGATCGAGGAGACATCTCCCCACTGAGACTGCTGAGACTCCAAGAGGAAGCAAGGTCTCTGATGACCATGGGAACTGGTTATTAGGAAACTAGTTATACTTTAAAGGAGAAAAGAGAAAGAAGACCTAGTGAAAGAGTGAGAGATTGGAAGAGAATCAGGATATAGTTTCTCAGGTATGTTCTTATATGTCGATAAGGTTTTGATAGAGGAGCGATTTGAGGTAATGAAGTTCAAGTATCCTTGAAATAGAGACATTAACTAGTAAAGGGAATTCAGATTCAAGTATCTAAGCAAAAACATGCCAAACGTAAGGTTAGCAGTTGAATTCAAGGGTCATAGAGGAATGTTTTTAGGTGTTCATTTGAATCCTAGATAGTATCCCCTTTGCGACCATAAGAGATTGTCATGTTATTCTTATCTTCAAAAGTTTTATTACCATTCACTAATGACCTGTGAAGACATTTTTCAAAACTTATTTTTAGTTTGCAGTGTCTCCCAATAAATGTTCCACTATAACCGTCATTTTATAAATGTTTAGAATTCCCTGAGAAATGATACAAAATATGTAATCTTTTGCAAGTTTATTATTAAATGAGCTTTTCTTGGGTGGGTACTGGTGGCTGTGCCTGATCTAATGATGTGTCCCCTCAAGAGTGGTGTTCTCTGCATTTTGTACAGAGTCAATCTGTGACAGAAATGCTTCTCAAAGTACAGACTGCTATTGGAGAACTCTATCTCGAAATAGGAGTGATTCAGAAAGGGTTCCAGCATCTCAAGAAAGCATGGTTGAATCTGATGGACTTTTTGCCCAGCTATTTAAAAGACACCAGGACTTAATGAAGCAAGGAGGTATGATGGACACGTGCAGAAAGTGTAACCTGTTGTGTTTCATAGCCAGACTCCTGGGCTAGCCCCACGCATGATGAAGGGGAAGCGAATGCATGTACTTTATTTGCTTGACTGTTTTGGCGGGCAGGCGGACATGTGGGAGTTGACCGTAAAGCACTCCTCGTGGGACAGGCCATCTGTTACGAATATCAAAGGCTGCTGTGATGCAGCCCAGAAAAGGAGGCTTTGAGCAGTAAGGGGACATTCAGAGCTCGACTCCAAAGCCAGCCTTTCCCGGTTCAAATCTCACCTCTCTACTTACTAGTTCTGTACCATTAGACACTGACTTAGCCTTTCTGGGTCACAGTTTTTATCATTGAAAGGGAGGGATAAAAATAGCATGTACACCGCACGTTGCCGTGAGACTAACAGTGTTCACGGGAGAGGGGAAGCACACGGAACGGGGCCCGTAGCTCAGCACTCGTTACTGGCAGCCGTTATTTGATGCCCGAGGCCATCATGGTTCCACTGTTAAAGCAGAGACAAAGAAGGTGAATATGAGATTAAGCATTTGTGACCCAATAATTGTCGGACTGAACTAAAAGACTCTAGACTAATGTCCTATTTAAATGGGCTCATCAGTTAGCTTTGTTGCATGACAAGCCACCCCAAAACTCAGTGGCTTAAATGAGAGCCATTTATTATTGATTACTTTATTTTAAAATTTTCTTATATTTTTAAATTACAGTTGACATACATTATTGTCTTAGTTTCAGGTGTACAACATAGTGATTAGACGTTTTTATAACTTACAAGCTGATCTCCCTGATAAGTCTAGTACCCAATCGACACTGTACATAGTTATTACGATATTATTGACTGTTCCCTAGGCAGCAGCCATTTATGATTGCCTACAGGCCTGTGGGGTGGCTGGAGGAGTTCCTGGCCAGGGTGAGCTCAGCAGATTTGGGCTGGGCTCAGGCTAGCGTCTGAGATCAGCTGGCAGGGCCGATAGGGCTGGCTGTTCTAGGGCTTTAGATGTCTAGTAGTTAGTTGTCTGACAGAGATGGCTGGGCCACATGTTCCTCATCCTCCAGGAGGATAGCCAGGCCTGCTACCTGCTGGCTGTAAGATTCCCAGAGGGAGAGCAGAGACCAGGCCCAGAAGACCAGGCCCAGGCCCAGAACTGGCACGTCACACTCTTCTGCTGCATTTGATTGGTCAGAACAAGTCACCGGCTTCATTCAGGTGTGAAGAAGGAGGCTCAGCCTCTTGATGGGAGAGGCACAGTTTGGCACTGTGAAAGGGAGTCGCATCCAGTTACTGTGGAGAATTCCGGATGTTTTTTTAAATTTTTTTTTAATTGAAGAAATGATTTTAATTTTTTTTTCCATCTACCTCCCCCCCATCCCCAGATGTTTTTACAATCTCTCATTGTGGCTATAAGATCAAAGGTCACCTTGGCATGGTACTTACTACCCTCTCTAGATGTCATCTGTGAATGCACTTTTAATTTGTTGAATGAATACTATGTATAAGGAAGGCACTTTATGCTCATGATCTCTTCCATCCTCAGATATACCTCATATGGTATGTATCGTTATCCCCATTTTACAGACGAGGAAACCAAAGGTCAGAGAAATTCAACAACTTACGCTACTTCAGCTCCCACGGCTCGTACATGTGGAGCTGGGAGTCCAAGCTAGGCCTGTCTGATCCTAAAGCCTGTCCTCATAACCCCTTGCTCTTCAGAATCTCTTCTAGTGTTGACATTTATGAAGCTATAATTTTCAACATATAGAGTTGAGCTTCCAAGTTGTTATCCTAATGCAGGCAGGGCTGGTCATGGGCATGCTGGGACCTTGGGGAGCAGGGGACACCAGGATGGGAACCAGGGACACTTACCTGGTTTCTTGACTGGCCCTCAAGAGCCAGCTGGGCAGTCCAAAGCACAGAGCTCCAAGGAATCTGGCAGACCTTGGCTTGATAAAGACAAATGTGGTTCTCCAAGGAGGCCGAACCAGCAGGTGGGGTGGGGGCCGAAAACAGGGATGCTCGGAGTAGACTGGTAGCATTAGCAGCAGCTTCGATGGGACCCTCCTTAGTGCAGGCTCCTGACAAGGGTCAGACAGGGATTCAGGGCCTGGGCAAGCAAGCAGGGAGGGGAGAGGTGAGGTTCCGGCCTGACGTGAGCTCACACATTCAAGAGCTGTTCACCGAACACCTGCTGTGCACCAGCATGGTGAACACAGGGTCACCCACTCTGCCCTCTCAAGGAGGTAACATGCAACACATAAGCAAGCTAACAAATTTGATACATACAGGTTGTAATAAATGCTGTGAAAGCTGCAAACAAGAGCTGGAGGCAGAGCGTAAGCAAGGGAAGGACCGCTTATGAAAGGGTGGTCAAGAGGCCTCTCTGGGGAGAGACATTTAAGCTGAGGCTTGATGGACCCCAGGAGCCACATGCAGTGAGGGGAGGGGCTAGTCCTGGCAGAGGGCACAGCATGTGCAGAACCCTGCAGTGGGAGAGGGCTTGGCCTGTTCTAGCAATGGAAAGAAGCCTCCGTGAGCAAAGGGCAGGAGGCAGCTGGGCCCTGGTCCTGCGGGGACTTGGGCCTCCAGCAAGCATTTGGATTTTATTCCCAGTGTGCGGGGAAACCACCGCAGGGAGTCAGAGTGGGGATGGCATCATCTGATTTGAATTTTGAGGTCATTTTTGCTGCTGTATGAAGAAGGTGACTAGGTATGTCCCTGTCTCTCCACAATGCCCAAGTTCAAGGTGTGCGGTCCTGGATGGAGGCGGGGGAGGTGTGCAGTGGGCACCAGGCAATGAATGACATGGTACTAATGATCATTTAATGGCAGTCCTTGGTAATTAAGGCTGAATTCATAACAGTTAAATCTGCTTTTCTTTACTGCTAGTAATGCTGTAATGACACCTTCTGGGACCATCATTATGTTTTCTTTTTCTTTCCTAAAGAAGCATGGTTTAGAAAACACTTTCTACTTTTTAAGACTCTGAATAATTTTCAGAATATTTAACTCAATAAAGGAGCAAAATGTTGGGCCTCTGCAGCGGATACATTCTCAAGGAGTGTGTATCTCGGTTCGGTCCATTTATTAGTTGGGTTTCTAGGGCTTATTCATGTGCTGCTTGTAAGGCTGTATCATTTTATTTTTTCTTACTGCAGGACAGATCTGGCTACCTCTGCAGGACTCGGTTACCTTGGTGACAACTGGTTTTCTACATCCATAGTCTCATTCTATTTCTGACCTGTTCATTTGAAAAACAGGCTCAGAATTTGGTTTCAGTCTATTCTCTTAGACCCTGTAGCTGCTGGGCACACTCAAATTTGTTGCATGAAAACCAACCCCCCGTGCAGTGTAGGTCAGTAACTGATTAAAGGAAAAAACCCTGGCTATTGGCAGTGATGAAGAAATGATATAAATGCTCTGCCAGTTGACATCTTAACTCTCTTGTGGAAAAGAAAACCTGAACTATCATCTTCTTTGCCAAAATTTATTCCCCGCAGGCAGTGTCCCGAATAGCCTGGCAAAGTCAGCATCTGGGGAGTACTTAAAAGGAAATCACATTTTGGGATGTGCTGCTGAAATTTCCAGCTCCTGGACGACAGCCCCCACGACCAGGCTACCAGGAAACAAACCGAAGGTGTTTTGATGTAAACATGTATTTTTTTTTCTTGAAAATTTTTGTTTTCTGTACTAGCTTTTATTGTTAAGATTAATATTTCTAACCCACACTTGTGAATCCATTTCCCACCTAACTGATTGGGTTACGAGATGCTGAGTGTTTCCGTCGTCTGGTTCAGTGGTTCTCAGCGAGGGGCAGTCTTGCCCGCTGTGGGGCCTTTGCCGGTGTTTGCAGACATTTTTGGCCGTCATAACTGACCGGGCTGCTACTGGCATCTAGTGGGTAGAGGCCAGGGATGTTTCTAAACATTATACGACGCACAGGACAGCCCCACGGCAAATTGTCCAGCCCAAAATGTCAGTAGCATGGAGGTTGAGTATAGTGCCCTAGCTTCTTATAGAGGTGTTGCACATCCTATAAAATCACTTTGAAAGTCTTGAATCTCTACTATTATGAGCTGTCTACTATTCTGTATCTTCCTATGTAGAATAAAGAGATGTTTATGGAATTCTTTTTGATAGCACAGTGAATGTAGGTAATGTTTATTATGCCCAGTACACAACACACATGTGTTTAATTTTAGATTTGCTGCTGGAAACACTTCTCTTGCAGAAATGAAAATTCAAGAATGCTTAAATATCAGGAGAAGTTGGTTTGGGGAGAAAAACATCTGGAGAAATTATGGAATTGTTAGCGATTTACTATTTTTTCCACTAAGAGATAGTGAAAGGCAAGTTTTTATGAAATGTTTCTTAAAAAGTAATGTATCTCCCCCCGCCACCAAAAAAAAAAAAAAAAAAAAAAAAAGCCCCACAAGTGGCAGGGAGGCCTGGGGCCACCCATCAGGGGCACCTCGCTTCTTTGGTTCCAGCCTCAGAGGGACTCACCGTGCCTGAGAGTTCTGTCCCATCAGTCTGTCAGGACACTGACCATAACGTGTTTGCAGGGAGCTCTTAGCCCACAAACCGTGCCGAGGTTTTGGCGTAGGAAAAGTGGTGGAGAGGAGGTCACGGAGAGTTTTCCAGCATCATTAACATGCCTTGGGAGGAAGAGGCACTTACCTCGGGCCACTGTGCGGGCCTCAGCGCATCGTCTGTGGCACTACGGCCCACTGGTCTGTCTTCTGCAAGACCTAGGCCCGAGCCTGCAGTGTCTCCTGCCAGGCTTTCCTGCTCCCTCTGCTGGCTGCGCAAGTCCTCTCGCTCTCCTGCGACGTCTGGGGCTGTCCCTCCGCTTCCCACACAGGGCATTGTTAAAGTTATTAGAGATGAAATTATTCGTGACACTGGTTGCAGAAGGGTAAGGCGGCCTTACTCAGGCCCTTCGTGATAGGTGCAGGGCCCACCGTAAAGGGGTTTTGCAGAGGGGGAGAGAAATCGGATCAACTCTGAATACAAGGAGGTGTGTGCGTGTGTGTGTGCGCGCACGGCATCAGTGGGTAGAAAATTATTAAGAGGCTACATCAAGGGTAAATGGGGGCATGGGCGAGGGGCGGATCCTGGCTAAACTGACTAGCAGAATTCTGCTGAAGGCAGGCCAGGCTGATCAGACACCACCTGGGTGTAGAGAAGGAGCTCGACTAGGTATCTCACAAAGGTCAGACGGCTTAGCAGGGTTCTTGCTAAAATTAGACAATGCTAAGATGAATACGAAGTCCAGAAGTGGAGGGCTAGTTGAGAAAGAG
This sequence comes from Eonycteris spelaea, assembly GCA_003508835.1. NCBI lineage: Eukaryota > Metazoa > Chordata > Mammalia > Chiroptera > Pteropodidae > Eonycteris > Eonycteris spelaea. The sequence goes on from PUFA01000023.1 coordinate 7,163,125, forward strand.
CTCAGCAGAGCCTGAGTAGAGTTTGGTCAAGGAGAGTCCCTTTGTCAGCATCTGCGTTTAAAAGAGGGTGTAGGTATTGCCTTCCAGATCTAATCGGGGTGAGCGTCTGCCAGGTGCGACCACGTCTCTTGACAGGTTGGCATGGAAGGAAGTTCTTTGTGGGTCCACAGAGAGACATGGGCACCTCGCCCTTTCCTTTGGCCTGGCCTACACCCTTTCCTAGCTGATTCAGCTGACCAAATGGCCGGGGACATGCTAAGTCAGACTGGGAAGTTGTGAAGTTTTGGTTTTGTGCAGCTCCCCTCCCTCCCCTCCCTTGAGCTTTCCACTTTCCTTGAGATAATTTCCCCCAACCTCTCACCAGAAAACTGCCCTCTGCCAGCTTTTGCTCCCAGGAAGAATGCGATGTTGGTAGTCTCTAACACTGAAGTGCAGATCGGTATGGAACCGTCGTCAGTGTTTACAGCTTCGCAGAGCAGCCCAAATAAGGGAGTACCTGAGGGTAACATTCCTGGTGCCACGCAGTGGTGGTGAGATGGTGGCCTCAGGGGTCGATTGCCTGGGTTCAAGTTAGTAAAGTGAGAAGCTGGGCGCCTCCTTAACACATTGATATCCCATCCGTTTCCTCGTCGGTAAACCGAGAGAGGTAACAGTATCTCCCTCACGGGATGATTGTGAGGACTTAAAGGTTCTGTATGTAAAGTGCTTAGCAGAATGCCTGGCATGTACCAGAAGAGTCAAAAAAATTGAGCTGTTAACATTATTTTGCTACCCAGTGGGTACTTTTTGATGCACTTAATACCACATATATTTCCTTTTTTTTTTTTTTCTCTTAAGACCAGCCCTGTGAGCAGAGAACAGGACATTCTTTAGGAAAGCAAGAGCTTGACAGAGGAACCCTTACCTCGGAAAACGGGGATCTAAATATGTAGCATGCTGACGAGTCGTCTCTGCTGCCCAGGCTGCCCCACCACAAATCCAGGGCCACCAGGGCCCGAATCACGGTCACTTAATGTTGTTGCTGTCCCACGAGGATGGACTCTGTGTCATATACTTGGATACCTTCTTCCCCGGCCTTGTCGCCAGCGGTCAACCTTCTGGAACAACCGAGAAGCTATTTTCCTTGCCGAAGCTTGTCCTCAGGTGACCTATCCTCCACACTGGTTAAGACCAGGAGGTGTTTTTGCTGCACAACTGGACTCACCTCTCAAACACATGTAGACCCTTCGTCCTGGTGGCGAGGGCCGCTCGTGACAGCTTCCTGCACTACAAACGTGATCTGAGGGATCCTGAGGGCCTTGTAGAATGAGGATGGGGAGGGATGGATAACTGAGGTCAAATTTAAAAGTCAATAGTATAAGGAGGGATAGAGAAGAAAGAACAAACTGTCTTGGGAGGAGCAGCGGTACGTCTTCACTGAGATAAATGCCACCTGCTCGTCCTCAGCTGTGCACCCTTCCATCGGCGGCTGTCCTTTCATCATGTCTTTACTTCCTCCTCTTCATTTTCTGTCGCTTGACTTCTGACCCCACCGACTCCCTTTTGCCTGCACCTATGGAAGTCATTAGGAACATTCTAGATATGTCTCTGCACTTTGACCTTGTTGGTCCTCACCTGCTCTAGTATTTGACAGTGACCGTTGGTCCTTTCCTGAAATGATACTCTCCTGGCTTCTGAGGTTACCGCCCCCCCCCATGGACAGCCTCTCTGATTATGCCTTCTCGGTTTCTTTCACGGGTTTCCTCTTTCTCTCCCTGACTCTTGTCCAGCGGTGGTGTTCTCTTGGGTTCTGTTCTTGGACGCGATGCTCATCTTCATCTTAGCGCCTCAACCGCATCTGCGTTAGGGCTTCTGGCATCATTCTATAGGTTGATGGCTTCTCATCTTCGTCTCCTCCTCAGACTTTTCATCAGCTGTACGCTGTGTATCCAACTACCTATCAGACTTCTCCATTTGGGTACTACAGAGTATTGGGCCAACATTCTGAAGATTGAACACATTTACCCCCCTTTCCTGACAAAATGCTGCTTCTCTCGCCTCACCCAGTGCAGGCAGTGTGGCATCATCTTAAAAATAGATCTTAAGGATGTTTAGTATCAGTCACTATGCTAAACACATTATACATTTTCTCATTTAATCCTCACAACAGCTCTATTTTCCTCATTTTGAACATGAGAGAACTAAGGTTTAAGAGATTAGGATGCTTGCCCAGCTTCGAAGTGGTAGAGTCAGGATGAGCATTGGGAAGTCTGATTGCGGAGCCTCTGTGCCTAATCACGGTGTCGCTAGCTGGCCTGCCTGACTTTAAAGCTCGGGCTCCTAACCACATCAGTCTACTGCACATGGAGATGCCCCAGTGCTCACGGCATCAGGACCATGACGCTCATTGTGACACCACACCTCAGCAAGTCTCCTTTCACATCCTTCTTCCTCTGGGTTAACTGGTCTCCCTGCCTATAGCTCACCTGCTTTAGTTTATCCTCCACACAATCATATCCTGGCATATTTTCTAAAATGCAAATAAGATCACATCATTCTGGTTATGAACACTCCAGTATTAAATTCCCAAACCCTTAGGTTTGAATTCATACCCTTCATGTGTGGCCAGTCCTCAGTTTCACTCTCCAGTCTCTCCTCCCAGCTCAGGAAATTCTCTAAGGGTAGAGATTGGTCTTACTCATCTTTGCATCACAATCCTAGTGTCAGTGTTCAGTGAATGTTTGTTGAATGAATGAATGACTGCAATGCTTTTTCAACGCAAAACTTTAAATTTCTCTAAATTTCTCTTTTCCAGAATCCAAAGGAAGCAAGCAATTGAATATTATAAATGAGCAATAATAATAAAGGAAATGCAAGCAGTCTGGCCAGCTCTTCACTTGTCAAGAAGCAGCTGAGCATCAGCCTAAGCAATACCTCGTGTAAATTATGTAATTGTTCATATCTAATTCTATTAGAAGCAGGTGACTTTTCTCATTGTTTTACTTGCATACTTTGCTTATTTTAAAAATGTCTTCATTTTTGAAGCAGGCAACTCCTGTTCCACATACTTCCAACTTTTTTTATTTTTATTTTTTTGCCACCTATTTACCTGCCTTCATCAGGAAAGTGTCTTAGTCTGTTTGGGCTGCTATAACAGAATACTGTAGACTGGGCGACTTAAATAACAGACATTTATTTCTCATAGTACGAGAGGCTGGCAAGCCCAAGATCAAGGCACCAGCAGGCTCAGTGTCAGGTGAGGACCGTTTCTTGGTTCATAGATGGCTGTTTTCTTCCTATGTCCTCACCTGGTGAAAAGAAGGGGCTGAGAGCTCTCTGGGATCCCTTTTATATGGGCACTAATCCCATCCATGAGGGCCCCACCCTCACGACCTAATCACCTCCCCAAGGCCCACTTCCTAATATAGTCATCTCAGGGGTTAGGATTTCAGCATGAGGCTTTTAGTGGGGGACACGAACATTCTGCCTACAATAGAAAGTTACCTTTTAAAAGTCTTTTCCATCCCATTCCTCCTTCTTTGGCAGTAAAGCACCATGTCTAGCCATACCACTCTCCTGTCGGTGTAGGCTCCCTTCTTTCTTCCAGTTCTGTTTTAAGACACTGTTTGTACAGCAATAGCCTTCTTTTTTACTTATATCTGTGACACTAAAGTAACACATGACTGACCGGAAATGACAAAATGGCTTTTCGCGTGGGCCCACCTTTGATTTTACTGAGAGAACGTGGGACTCAGAGCCTCAGACCTGGCCCAGAGATTTGAAGGCACTCTCTGATCAAAGATAAAAATTAAAAACCAAAAATGAAATTAAAGGTGAAAATCGAAATTAAGGACGTGGCCTTAAATCTTACCGGGAGGGGAGGTTGGGTTTCCCACCCCTCCCCCGCTCGTTGCTTCTGTCATCCTGTTATTCTCCCTTCAGGGGAGGCGTCCCCAGTCTTCCTCTGCATTTCTTCCACCCGAGCGTTAAAATTACTGCCTGTGGCTCACAGTGAATGTTCGGTTTCTTCTTCACTGGTACTAACTCAGTTAGGTGGGATTTATTTTAAGGGCAAGGGCTTCTGGGGCCACCCTTGAAGAACTCCTCAGAGGCCAGAGGAGAGGCGAGGCCTACTCAGGCTCTGCTGTTGCCGGGGACAGGGCGGCCGGACCTGATCTTTTACTGCCTCAGTACTTATCTGGCCCAGTAATAGTGGCTGCTCAGTGGGTTCTGTCATTTGCCTGGAATGGTGCTGCCAACTCGGGAAGTGAGGAGAATGGAGAGCTGAGTTAGAGGCTGTGAACAATGCTGGGACAGCAAGCTGGAGACAGGCCACAGCTGAAGGGTGGGGTGGAGGTGCTCAAGGGTGTGAGACCCACAGGGTGGTGAGTCTCAACCTTTGTGTCTCCAATGAGTGGGTTACTGGTGTGCCAAACAGAGACAAGTCAGCCCCAGGGGGCTTCATTTATTCCTCTTGTAGCCTATATGAGAAATCTCATTTTCTATGAGTGTGGCGACTATACTATTAGAGCTCCTGAAACCTCATCGCCACAGGGCGCAATCTACTTCAGAACAAAAATCTGGAGAAACTTTTGATGTCTTGACTAGGGGACAGGAAACACTACCGTCATTTAGTGGGTCGAGGTCTGGGATGCTGCGAAACATATTACGATGTCCACAACAGCCCCCACGACAAAAATTATCCAGCCCCAAATGTCAATAGTGCTGAGATTGAGAAACCCTGACCTAAACCACCATCTTCCCCAGCATGCATGTTTGTCATTCATTTTACAGTAAAACATGATTGATTTTAGCCTGGTCATTTGCTGAGGGAGGAAAAAGCCTTAAAAATAGCTACATGCAGGAAAAAAGACATCCTGTCTATAGATTAAGGAGTTTGTGTATATGTATGTATGTGTACTTTTTTTTTTCCCGTAAGGGTTTCCAGGCTGAGTGCATGAAGGATTTGTTCACAACCAGAGAACAGGTGAAAAATCTAGAGGAAATTTATGAAAAAGGAGCTAGTATATCTAATTTGCTTGCTTTGTATAGGATTTTGTGTAGTTTTGGTGTCTGGTCAATGATGGAAGTATAATACATTCATTTACTTTCAGTAAGAAAGCATCGTAATCACAATTTCAGTGTATTTGTGACTTCTTAAATAAACCTCTACAATGCGTTTTGATTTTTCAATCAGTTTTCCACGTGGTTATGATCAAGAACTTTTCTGTAAGGAGCCCATCTTGCCACCATTTATTGTTTTTATCTTCTGCTGTTGATCGAAGTGATTCATTTTCCATAAGGCCCCCTTCTGGCTCACAGGAATATTGTAGATGGTTAGCTCCGCTGGCAGTGTGGGATTCTTGTACTTTTCTTTCAATCTGCGACGATGAGATGAAACCAGAATCTTCAGTACTGAGGATGACAGTTTTGAGAGGAAAAGTAGAGTGTTTATAGAAACTTTTGAATCAAGTTTTCCCTCAATATGTAAGAAATATTTTTAGTTTTCCTGTGTAGAGGAGGAAAACTTTTCCTCAGCCCTCGTAGGGTCCCAGGCTGGGACTGAAATTCAATGGAAAAGACAGAGACTGCCACCCTCATTCCACTGGGCCCGGAGGACAGAAACCTGGGAGGCTGCTTTGGTGGGAAGTTTAACCTTCTGCAGCTTCTGTCAGAGGCCAGGGTCTCCTAATCATAGACCAAGCAAGGTGTCATCACAAAACATTTTTTCCTCTACCCCGTATAGGTTCTTCCACTGCGGCCTGTAAAATTAGACTGACAAAAGACAGATTAACGAGAGAAACTCAAGCAAGTTTCTTAACATCTGCACCACCCTTACACATGGGAGCACTCAGCAGTGACTAACCCCAAGTTATGGTTGGAACCCGGGGTCTGTGTACCTAACTTAGCAGGAGAAGGGGGCGAGGAGAAAGGGCACTGATGGAGAAGTAAGGGAGCTTTTTGAACAATAAATGGGCCCTTAGAATGGACACCCAACATCTGTCTGCGGTGTGGTGCTAGCTCCTTGTGTCTTGAAAGAGAAGATTCGAGTTTCTCTTGGGGTGGGGTTTTATGCCAGCACTTAAGTCCTTTGGGGGGCTCTGATTTTAGGTACATAGGGATTTCAGGAACTCAAATGCCTCTAGCTCATAATAATTCATATGTCAATGTCGCATACCTTGGATTGGCCTACCCAGATCCTCTTTACCTACCTCTAATGGAAAATGTCTATCTAAATGGAGTGTGTCTTCTACTGTTATGGTTTTAGATTCTTCTGAGTAGACTCCATAAAATAATGAGCCACATATGGTTGGGTCTCCTCACCTTTAGGTATTTTTAAAGAAGCCTTAGGTCCTCTCTAGTAAAAGTGTGATGGAACATTAGTCATCAAAGTATTCCTCTTTAAAGTTCATACTATGCCTTTTTTTTTTTTTTTTTGCATGAGGAAAAAGAAGACCCGTGGTATACTGACAATCACACTGCGCTTATTCAAGTGCTGAAGTGCTTCATATATCGTAATGCATGATGGAGTTATGAGGAAGTATTATCTTCCCTGACTAGTTTGTAGATCTGGAGTGATTTTGGGGGAATCATTCGCCTTATAAAGATAAACAAACCTCCTACCGCCCCACCTTGGAGATCTCAGTGGGAACCTGTCCCTGTGAATGGCAGCTCAATTGTAAGTCATTGCTGGCATATGCTTGGTGACGTTGATTTGGAATCTCATGTATGAAACTACTGTTTGTCTCCTTTGTCTGTAGCTTGTGCTGCTTGTGGGGACAGTTCCTTCGGTGCTTTGCAGGGAGCTGCTTATCACTGTGAAGCGTGCCCTAGGTCCCCCAGTGCAAATTTTATGAATGCCATGTGGCCTGTATTTCATCCTAAGTTCTAAATTTGGTGACAATGTCTTGGTCTTTCTGGATACAGTAACAGGGAAAGACAAAAAAAAAAAAAATGGAAACCTGGTTCCCTGTGCTTGAAGGACCATCCTAAGTATTCTGGGGGATACAAAAACGAAAGATGACTCCTGCCTTATTTTGTTAGGAGGCAAAACAAACCCATGATAACAAATATGACACATGAACAGTTTAAAGCATAGGCTGGTTGGAGGTGACTGAACTGGGGTTTAATTTTAACTCTGCCATAATCAGCCATTTGACCTTTGGCAAATCACAACTCTTACTCATTCAAGGTTCATGTGTGCGATGCTTCAAAAGGTCAATATTCAAAAATGTCAGAGTTTGGAAAAGGTAAGATTTGTTGATCAAGAAGATGGGGGTCTTAACGCTTGTGCAAATCCATTTAAGAGAGCCCCAAATTCAGTCGATCATCTTTTATGTCAAGAGGAGGGAGGAGTGGGACAAGAGGTAGGTGGGTGAGGACAGTAGACAGCTAGGCGCTAGCAAGGATCCAAGGAGGAGTGCGCAATCTTCAAATCTCTTTGTTCCTGGTTGGTCCGTTGACCCCCGCTGGTCTGAGTCTGGTCTCAAGGCTCCTGTAAATCTTTGAGAAGTAGTCATTGTTTTGTACATATTTCCCACCTCTTCAGGAGAGGCCTTCTGACAAGGGGGCTGTCTTTGCAAAATGCTCAGGCCTCAGCAATATCTATAGCAGGATCTATTAGCCTGAAGACCATGGGAGAAATGCAGGCTAGACTTTGTGATAGAACAGAGGGGGAGGAGAGGGAGAGGGGAGAGGGGAGGGAGAGGGAGTGGGAGCGCATTTCACTCTGTTACGCAACCTCTTTGGCCCGGGTCAGTCTCTGGGCCCATCTGTAAAATAAGGGTGTCGAGTTCTTTGGGGCCCCTTCCAGAGTTAATATTCTAGGCTTAGATATAAAGGAAGATAATAACCAGTAGTGGGAAGATTTTCAGGGAAAGTCTCTTGGGAGGACCCCTTAAGGAAGTGGAGGATATCGCTGGCAGAGAAGGACACTTCTATGCCAAACAAAGGGAGGAGTAAACAGAGATGTGGCAGGGACCCCTCGGGAGCTGGCAGGAAGGGCTATGAGGAAGGGTGGGACAGGAGGTAAAGGAGCAGGAAAGCAGACAGTGGAGGGAACCGTGGCAGTGTGCCAGCCCGAAGGCAGTCCTGCCTGTGGGCAAGTGGAGACTTAAGGCCGAAGAAGGCTTGGAGGCCAGTGATCCTCTCATGGGCTCGTTCTATTTAGGAGGTTGTTTTGGAACCTCTTTGAAGTTACTTAGAGCCCATCAAGGCTTCCTATCATCTGTCCACAAGTGCAGAGCGAGGCAAATTCCTTGCCTAGCCTATATAAGTTAACCCTGACCCTCCTTATCTCCTCATTCTCTATCCCCTCAGCTGTATTTTCTTCATAGTGCTTAGGGATACCTAAAATTATATATTTACTTGTTTCTTAGTTGTTTTTTTTTTTAACCTGCCTCCCTTGCTAACAAGAAGGGACTTGATCTGTTTTCACCATTGTATACCCAGATCTTAGAACAGTGAATAGTGGGTGCTCAATGAACATTTGCCCAGTGAACAAACGTAAGATGAAGAACCTTCGCTCATTCAGATTTAGCTTTCCACATAAAAAAAGCAAATATTGGTGAGTGGGGTGTTTTAATGTCAATTACTCATACTATCATAATTCATTCAATCATTCATTCATTCAAGAAATATTTAGTGCACCTTAAAGTAGCAAAAACAGATGTTATTCAGGACTGTTGCACCAGAGGAAAAGAGACTGCCGTATAAAACTGGGCTCATTTCTGAATACAGCAGGGGAAAGTTGGAATTTATAGCCAAGGAGAAGGGTGGGGGGCAGTGGAAGGAAAATTGTTAAGATGCACCATCAAGGGTAACAGGGACCCTGGCTAAATGGACCTAACAGGATTCTCGCTGACGGCAGGCCAGGGCGGTCGGACACCACCTGGAGGTGGTGGGATGAGGATGACAACTAGCTGCCTGGTGAGGCTCTGATAGTGAGGATGGCTAAACTAACGTAGCAGGAGTCTTGCTAAAATTAGACAATGCAGAGATGAATACGGAAGTCCCAAAGCGGAGGCCTGGTTGAGAAAGAGCTTTCCAGCGTCTGAGTAGAGTTTGGTCAGTGAGAGGCTCTTTGCCAGGTGACGAACTGGGGATGTAGCAGCGAACACAGGCCAGGTAGAGACCAACACGGCCTTCACTGAGCTCACACTGCCGTTTAGCTGCAACTGTAGAAAGCGCTACTGTGGAGCTGGTGGTTTGGGAACTAAATCCACAGCAGCTTAACTGTGGTCGTGGAGAGTGCTATCATGGCAAAGGACAAACAGTAACAGGGGACCTTGATCTGTGAGGTGGCGGGGTACGCGTGGGGGATGCTCCTCAGGAAGTGATGTGGAAACTGAATCTGGAGGATGAGGAGCTACTCGTAAGTAAAGCGGGAAGAGGGACAGGAGTCATCCAGGCAGTAGGAACAGAATTTGCGAAGCTGGGGGGAGCTTAAAAGGCCAGTGTGGCTGGAGCACAGAGGCCAGCGCTGGGGAGAGGGTGCCTGGGGAGGGTGTCCGAGAGGTGCTGGGCCAGTCCCAGGCTCCTAGGCCCACTCAGGGACTTGGGATGTTATCATAAGAGCAACTGAAACCCAAAGCAGAGGGAGTATTAGGAACTTATACTCGTTTGTTTATCTAGCATAGTGTTGGGGAGGAAGCAACCTTCCAGCTCTTTCAATGGGTCTAGTAATTAAATCTACATGAAGCAGATTAACAAGAGAGAATAACCAAATTTCATTACATATGTGTGTATGGGAAGCCCACATACCTGAGAGAGTCAGAGGCAAAGTTAAAGTGAGGTGTATATGGCATTCTGAGCTAAGGATGAGTGAGGTAAGATACCTTGAGGCATCAGAGGGTTGGAAGGTCTTTGCAGGATGATAGGAACAGATGTTCAGTAATTAGAAGTTTGCCCTACCATACAGATAAGTCTAAAGGTGATCGCTGATCACTTCTCATTATGGGTAAGGCCCCTAATTTAAACTCTTCTAGGTAGTTAAGCGGGGTACAGAACTTTTTCTGGAGCCTGAAGGGTCTCAGTTGCCTTTAGTTTAAAATAATCTGCATACCACAGAGGCATATCTCGGGGCGGCTCATTCTAAACCCCTGAGTAGTCATCATAAGCAGATTTCTAATACAATATGTTAAATATGTTAAAGGTTCTATCAATGTATTGTGAATCCGGAGTCGCAGAGAAGCTCGAAAGACCCTTTTGACACTTTTAAAATTTCTTTCCAATGTATTTTGACCTTGCAAACGGACTCTGAACAAAGGCCTTGTGATTTTTCTTCATATCTTTTAAGCATCAAAATGTGCTAATGGGGTGGAAGTACTCTGTGAGTGCGGAAAGGTGAGGAAGTGGACTAACAGGTTCTTTCTGGGTATTTGCACAATTTGCCTGGGTATTCAAGAGAAGACTTTGGCTGTGCTCCGGGCTAACCATGTTGAAAGACATGACTTAAATTGTACTTTAACCTATTGAAAATAAGAATCTTTAGTTGACTTTTCAGACTCAGCTTGGATTATAGATTAATGATATTAATTGCTAGCTTGAAAGTCTTAGCGCTTTCCTTTGTCTTGTATTATTATATTCGATCAACATGTAGAATACAGTGTAATCCTCCAAGGGGTGTGAAGATAATGGGCTTCCAGCGATGATAATTCAGATTTTAATTATATTCATAACATTGTAATGCTTGAGATTATAGTAAGCACATATTAAAATGATAGATTTATGAGAGGGTGATAAATCCTGTCAGTTTCTTCTGATCACAGTTTCGTGAGGCGCTTAAAAATGAAATCTCTTTCTGTTACTAGGTCCTTTCAGCTCAGCTCAGCTCAACTTTGATCCAGTTTCCAGAACAAACCTAATAAAACTGTTAATTCTAGAGATTACAGTACTAATCCTGACTCTAAAAGGGTTGTGTGTGTGTGTGTGTGTGCGCGTATGTGTGTGATTTATGTTTCAAGCTACCTCCGACACAGAGCAATCTTATTATTCTCATTCTCTGATAAGTGGTTTATCTCTGCCTATTGAGGAACCATTTCAGTGGGAGAAAAACCCCAGAAATGTGGTTTTTCATGTTCCATTATGTCAAACCGGGTGTTCTGTACTGACTTGTTTATTCTGGACGAAGTGTGATAGATGAACATTATGTGACTTCCCTCTCCCTGGAGTTCTCAAAAAGAAATGCCAACCGAATCAGTCAAGTGTAGAAGGGAGAATTTAAATGACGGCTCCAGAGGGCGATCTTCAGTAGGGCGAGTCAGTCTTTTTCTCCTCATTTGATTTTCAAATGCCTGGCTCAGCCAGAACTCTTTTCTCTATGGCAATAGGTCCCTGAATCCCAAAAGTCAGGTAAGTGCTATAGACAAAATTTGCATTTTAATTTTAACTTAAACATATAAATGCAATTCTTTTCCCCAAATTTTAAATTTACGATTAAGGACTTTTTTTTTTTTTTTTTAAACGAGTCCTCAGGTGGATATTAGATACCGTCTTTCTCAAAATGCATCGCCCACAATTTCTAGTTTTGGCTTCTGTAGGGTGAGAACTTGGATAATTGTGATGCAATATGTGCAGCATATTTCTAGATTGCTACCTTTTGCCTCCCTCATCCCTTTATGGTTATCTTGCCTTCTCATAAGTTAAAGGAATTTCAAAGCATTCAGCCTGTCTTTCATAAACAACAACTCTTTCATTTTGCACTTCTATCTTATTAGTTTGTACTATACTTAATTCAATTACCAAAATTAGACTAACAAACCCAATCAACTCTTGGTCACACTGGAACTCAATAGTGAGGAACAGAAGTTTGCCAGCACAGTAGAAATGCACCTGCTTAGCTGCAGGCATTGTGTGCCCTGGGTATCAGGCACTATGTGCTGTAGAGGAAATACAGGGCCCTGGTTACTCTAGCAACCCAGTTTATGTGTGTTAACAGAGCTTCCTTTTCATTGTGTGGTTTAATAGTTTTTAACAGGTTATAAATTTGTAAATGCTCCTGGCTGCAGGAATATATCAAATAGCCCTCATAAATGGAGAAAAACCTTTAAACCTGGAAGGGATTCTAATTTTAATGCTGAAGAAATAGCAGATATGTGCTATGACCTACCCTAGTGCAATTGATCAGAGAATCTTATGAATTGGTTATTAGAATCACTGAGTCTCAGAAAGACCAAGGGACATCCCAAAACCTTCAAGGTAGTAAGTAGTAGACTCAGGACTTGGAACCCAGTCCTCTGACCTAAATCCCATACTCGTTCTACTGTTTGTGGGTTCTTGGAATTTGTGGTCTGGTTGGGAAGATAAGCGCCTAAGAGATAACTGAAGTCCACTATGATCTGTACTGTGACAGACATTGCTAGAGGCTCTGGGGAAGCACATACAAGAGGCAACAAGGAAGGCTTTCCAGGAGAAAGCGACTTGGCTGTGAGTCCTGACAGGTGTTTACTTGGTGAAGGGTGAGGAAGAGCATTTCAAGCAAGAAGGAGCAGCACAAGTAAAGGCAAGGGAAGGTGAAATAGCAAAGCTACCACTTTACTTGTAAAGTATTGAAAGAGAAAGAAGGAGGGGCTAGGAAAATTTAGCATTTAAAATCTGAGAATGGATTTTCAAGGAAGTTAGTGGGACCTTTTCACCTATTCCCACCCCCAGTTCAGACACTGTTGGAAGTAATGTGGATATGGCTCTGTCAAGAAGTACAAAATGGAAAAGGTAACTGATGGTTCTTTCCTAGATGTATTTTTTGGGAATATTTCCTAAGGAACCAGTGTGACAGGGAAATAGTGTTCTCTTTTCCCACTTCCAGAAGTTATGGTCCTTGGATCCTGGGGATCTGGATTTGAATCCTAGTTCTGCTCTTTTCTGGGCTTATGGATATTACTTCTCTGAGTCTTGATTTTCTTACTGACCAAAGGGGATCATAATGTCTGCCTATAGGGTTATTCTGAAGATTTAATGAGATAATGTATGCAAAACAACCAACAGAGTAAACAGTGAAATGTTAGATACCTTCCCTATCCAGTGAAGATTTGAAGTGGGAGGAGGGTAAGTGACCTTTCTCCAGTTTAAGTGAACCCATCCTGGTCTGTCTTTCTTCCCTGGGTTGGGAGGACTAACCAGGCTGGATAGTGCCTCCCAGCTGGTACCGACCCTGAGGGAGGATGGGGTGGAGCAGGGTTGGGCCAGAGGCAAGGATGTTCTTTCCTGGCAGCTACTGTGCTTGTGCCAGAAAGAATAATCAAATTGTATCCAAGAAAGTTCTGAAGTTGAAGCTAGAAGTATAGGTCCAGCTGCAAGCATGAGTCATGAGGGTAAAAGGCCCCAGGAGCCAAGGTGTGTGACATGAGAGAGAGTCCGTGAACCATGAGCCTGACATAGTGTGTGTGCCAAAGGCACCACTGTGTGACAGTCTCAATCCTGCAGCAAGTCAGCCTCTTTCAGGGCAGAATGAGCAGTCTGTAGGATCTGGTTATTCCATCCAGAGGGTCTCTGAGAATGAGTTCTTGCTCAGCTACCACATGAGACATTCTGGTTCTGTTTTTTTCCACTTCACCTGTAAAGGCCAATTAAAGCCAATGCAGCATGACCATCCTGAGCGGGGGTGGGGGTAGAGGGGGTAATTCACAGGTGCATTCTGTTGAGCTAGATTGAGATAATTGGCAACATCATAGAGAGTCATGAAAATAACTAAAAAAAAAAAAAAAGCGTCACAGATTGTTAAGCAGAAACAACAGCTGAAATGATCAGATTTCCAGCAAAAGCTGCAGGCAAGATGTGACTTAGGCTATGACCCATGAAGCAGAGCTTGCAGAGAGAACATCTCTGTGAATAGAAGCCACAGCTGATACTCAAAAGGACAATCCAGTTGGGGGAAGAGGCAGCCTGGTGCCTCAGTCAAGGGCAGGGGCTTGGGGATGAGGCAGACCTGGGATTGCTCTACCACAAACTGGAGCAAGTTTCAGTTTTTCTCATCGTTAAAAGATTTGAACATACACAAAAAATTCTCTGGATGGACACATGTCTTAGGAGAAGACTGCACAGATGGGGACTGAGATGGGATTTTTCACTTTGTACGTTTTCATTTTTGAATCATGTGCATATATGTCCTATTAAAAAGAGTAAATGAGAACAAAAAGACAAGTGAGTATAGTTTATACCTTATAGGGTTATACAGGCCTGATGGTAATTACATAAATTTGCTGTTATCATTATTATATATACAGGGATGCTGGCTGGGTCATCTCTCAGTGTTTTTTTGCCCTTAAATACCCAGAAGTCTCTATCACATATCCAGATGGATGCCCTACATGAACTGGCCTTACATTATGCATATTATCAATGGTACATATTCAGCCCCTTAAAAGCAGTCTTGTAAATGGATAAAATGAATAAATTAGTACCACTTGCAAATTAGATTATAAAATATATTTCTTTAAAAAAAATTTTTTTTACTTTTATAGGGAATTATGTTAAATGATTGGCAATGGCAACTGGCAAAGATCCAGCAGGTCTGTTATTGATATATAACATATATAACCTTCACCTATATTCACCAGTTGTTAACATTTTTGCCACATTTGCATCCTCTCTCTGTCTTTCATACACATACAGACACATACATAGTTTTTTCTGAACCGTTTGTAAGTTGTGGATATGACACTTTTATTTCTAAATACTTCAATGTGTGTCTTCTGGGTACAAGCAAATCCTTCTATATAATCACAATACAATGAACAAACCCAGGAAGTTTATCCATCACTTAAGACGACTGTCTAATGTATACTCCATATTCAGTGTTCCCAAATGTCCTAGCTGTTTACTTTTGGATTCAGAATCCTATGTAAGATCTTCCTTTGCCTTTGGCTAGAGCATTCAAGGAGGCTTGTTTTGTCTTTCATGACACTGGCATTTTTGAAGAGTCTGGGTCAGATTCTGCCCTACCCTCCCTGCACCCGTGTCCTTTAGTTTCTATCTTTCTGATTGTTTTCGTATAAATTGACTCAAGTTAAATGTTTTTGGCAGGAACACTACAATAAATAATGTTCCAGTGCCACATTTTATAATGTTGTTTTTTTTTACCCTGTTAAGTGTGTGAAGTCAGGAGTAATTGTTAAAAATCCTGATATTTTTATTTTTAGATATTCAGCACAGGTCAGTTATTGATAAGTGACTCTTGTCATCACATCGTAATTGAGGCACTGGGCTGTTCATGCAGATCACCTGATTTAAGGGCGACCTACCTGGGATCTCTCCTTCATCAAACCATGGAATCCTGCAGTGAGTTCCTGTTCTGTCTCACAAAGAAATATGCTCTGGTTATTCATGTTCTATGTATGACCTCTTGACAGTTGTTGATGTTCTGAGGGAAACTGAGCAGATCTGGAGTAGGAGATGTTGGTCTCAAGGAGAGAGCCAGCAATATTCTGAGGGTTCTAAGAATGGCACCTCACTATGGGAGCACTTGCTGAAATTGAACTACCACAGTGCCCAGAGTTGTAATACAGTGAGTTCTGCAATGTGAACGAATGCAGATAAGCTACAGAGGGCTAAAAGCGTGGATTTGGCACCTCATAGAATTTCAGATAAATCAAAAGGTGCAGACAGGGGAAAAAGGTTTTGAGACCCA
This sequence comes from Eonycteris spelaea, assembly GCA_003508835.1. Classification (NCBI taxonomy): domain Eukaryota; kingdom Metazoa; phylum Chordata; class Mammalia; order Chiroptera; family Pteropodidae; genus Eonycteris; species Eonycteris spelaea. The sequence goes on from PUFA01000023.1 coordinate 7,178,729, forward strand.
TTACTTCCATTTCTGCTGAGGAAAAGACCCAAGAGAAGACACAAAATAATATTGAAATGTAGAATGGCCCAGAAAAAGAAAAAAAAGATCATTGCTTTTTGATTGTATCTGTAGGTAAATGGATGGCATAGTAAAGTTTTCACAGTTAAGGATTTTTGTCAGCTGAAGTGGAGAGTGGAAAAGGCCAAATTACCAGCATCCCCTGCTATGGCCTCTTAGCACAAATAATCCCTGTGAATCCATATCTGAGCTCGTCTCAGAAAGGTAGCTTTTTCATAGCCCAGATTACAGTCTGATTTCTCAGAAGCATTTTTTTTTTTTTTTGGCAGAGATCTCAGTTTGAGGGAATGTTGTCAAAGACCTCGAGTGATACTAATAAAGAATAAAAATTATCATGGGTTCTTTCATGTCTGTAATTTTTTTCTACTTGTCTTTAGAACTCTTTGATGAGATATTTTCTTTTATCACTGCTAGGAGTGATGTAATCAAGGCCTAGGGTTTGATTTTTTAGCCCCTTAAAATATTGTAACAGATTTTGCTAAGAACAAATTTTAGTCATTCACATTTCTATGGTAGGTATATGAATGTTGATCTCACAGGGTTCCATATTTTAAAAGTATACTGAAACAATGTTATAAAGTTCTAATTGTGTTACTTTTATATTGCTATAGTTTATCTATTTTGAATTTATGAATTAATTCTCCATGTAAATGAAATTGACAAATGCTATTACCAAAATTTTAAAAATAAAACAAATAAGAAAAGGTATAAGTTGGAACAAACTAAAACCATAAAGTAAGTTTAAAGTACCAGAATCCATGGACTTGATAGCATATATGTTTTAAACATTTTAATTGGCTCTCATTTTATCAATGAGTTGTAAGATATTGCCCATTAACTCTTCAGGATTACTTATTGGCTACCTTCTTTCTTATTATCTAACTAAATTTTACCTATTCTGTTAGGAAGCCAAATGAAATAAGGGGTTCAGCTGTGTGACCTTAGGAACGATTTCATTTCTCTTAACCTCAGTTGCATTACTTACAAAATGGGAGAAGTTTTTTTTTTTTAATAAAATTTTAAAAAAATTTTCAATTACAATTGACATTCAACATTATATTAGTTTCAGGTGTACATCATAGTGGTTTGACATTCATATAACTTACAAAGCGATTCCCCCATAAGTTTGAGTACCCAGCTGACACATAGTTATTACAATATTATTGACTATATTCCCTAAACTATACATCTGACACATAGTTATTACAATATTATTGACTATATTCCCTAAACTGTACATCCCTGTGACTATTTCATAACTGCCAATTTGTACTTAATCCTTTCACCCTTTTCATTCAGCCTCCCAAATCCCCTTCTATCTGGCAACCATCAATTCCTAAAGATGGGAGAAATTATGCATCCACTTTTTAGGATTACTGAGAGGATCACCTAAGATAATGCACCCAGCATGTTCTTCAATACATGGTAGTTATTAGCTGTCACAGTTTAATCCAGAGACTTCATTTTTCCATGAAACATCTCCTGACTACACCCCTCCAGCACACAACTTAAGCCTACACTAATGCTCTGTTATTCGTCTTAAATCGTGCCCCACCTATTGTACATATGGCGGTATGGCCTCCAGGCAGAGTGCAAGCCTTAAGAATTATTCCCCATGCTCCACCTAGCCCCCTGCTGGACAGTAACCACAGTAACCAGCCGCTTGGGAAGTCCTCGCAGTTCAGTGATTGATTCTCAGCCGGGGCCTGGGTGGGCTGCGTCAGTCTTTCCTGCTGGAGCCAATTCTGCCCCAGTCGCGTGGTGGGATTACTGTTTACTTGGCTTTGGTGCAACCACAATGCACAGAACAGGTGCAGCCGAACAGGTCTGAGAGAAGACAGGTGCACTGCACCTTTGAATGTGGGCAAGAGTTGGGTAGCCAGGAGCAGGAGCTGGGTAGCGGTGTCTGGAGTGCTTCCTTAGCGAGCCAGAAATCTCGGGAGGGGCACTGGCCTTCTAGTGAAGGGGTGAGGGTGCTCTTCAAACACATCGGCCCACGCGTGAAGCGTCGAATCAACTGCCCCCCTCACGGGCTGCACTGGAAGGATCCAAGCTGGGTATCGTCCCAGACCCGCTCCCGCGATCCACGATCCAGAATTCAGAGGCTGTTAATGAGAGAGTTCATCCCCTGAAGCCAGGGCCTGAGGCACTGTCAGCGCAGCCAGGATGCTGCCCCGCCTTTGCCTCCCGGGCCTCTCCCCTGCCCAACCAGGCCCCACCCACCCCACACACGACCCCGCCCTGCCCAAGGCCCCGCCCCAGCGGGACCAGGCCACGCCCACCCGCACGACCCCCGCCGCCGCCTAGGCCCCGCCCCGCCTAGGCCCCGCCCCCGCGGCGGCCGAAGGGGTGGGCCGCGCCGCCACGTGCTCCGACGCAGGGAGCCGCCCGCCGGCTGAGCTGAGCCGGGGCAGAACTTCGGGCCCAAGGCGCCACTCGCAGCTGGCGGCGGAAAGCATGGCCACGGCGGCGGTGGTGGTGACCCGTGGGGCCTGCGCATGGGCAGCAGCAGCGGCTCTGCGGGGTGGTTGCGGGACTGTAGCCTGGGGAAGACCAGGCGCGGGCCCCGCTCGACCCTTGTGCACAGCACCTGGGACCGCCCTGGGCATGAAGCGCTACCTGTGGGACCGCTACCGGGAGGCGAAGCGGAGCACGGACGGTGAGTGCGGCGGCGCCCCCCGTATTCCCTGTGCCTGGGGAGGGGCCCTTCCCGCCTGTCTGGGGCGCCAGATCCCCTTCCACACGGTCAGCCTCTCGGACCCGCGCAGGTCCGGCTGCTGACCTCTAAGGGCCCCCAATCCTGACCCGCGGTCGCCCCCAGCCGTATCCACGGGCGGCATCTCCTCTGCAGTGCGATTCGGTGAAACGCGGAAAAATGCGCCTCCAGAAACTTTACAACTCTTGCCTTTCTTCTGCTGGGAAAGCTGTTTTATAAAATCTTGGGATTCTTTTTTTTTTTTTTTTTTTTTAACCAGAAATCTGCATCCAAAGCGCTTGGTGGTGTTCCCGAGTTTCTACCTATGTCGCTTGGGAGACGGTCACCCCCACGCACCGTTAGGTGTTTTTATTAACAAACAGTAATAGTAGCAGTCGGAATCCGGCAGGCGGCGGATTACTCTGGAGCGGGGCTGCTGGGCAGGTGGCAGTGTCCGGCGGCTAATCTGTTTTCTTTCTTTGTTTTAGGGTAGGATTTGCTGTGCTTGACATAGGAGGGGAGGGGAGGAGGTGGAGGATCCAGGCTGGGAGTGTTCTGGGCTGTCTGCCAACCTCAGTGAGGAGGGGATTCCAGGGAGTGACTACTTTGTGTCCAGGTGTACGTAAAATTACCTTGGTGGTTAGGAGAGACGGGAAGAGGATCAAGTAAATACCAGTCCCAGGCACATAGATTGTCTCCATGAATTCATCCTATACCTACAAGGGAGATGCCACATCACCTTCCTGTAGATGGGAAAGATGAGAATCAAGTTTAAGCAACCTGGCCAGGCTCACACCTTTTCTCGGATCTGTCTTATTAGCCCCGTAAGCCACTGCGCTCTTATTTCCTGCGCTCCTCTGCCTTCCAGAAGCAGCTGACCGTTTGGGAACTGGTGTAAAGGGCCATTGGTGCTGCGTCTTTCACGTAAGATTTAGAGTCGAAATTTCAAACTGATTTTTTTTTTCTTTTTGGTTGATGGTAGTGGAGGTGGCGCATAAAGCTAGGGAGAAACTGTTTGGTGGGAGAGAACATTTTGCAGGATCACATTTTCCATCTTTTGGCCAGAAGTCAGTTTAATGAAAGAAGGCAATTGGGATGATTTTCTGAGTGCATTCAGAGCGGCTAGCAATGCAGAATGCTATGAAATCGGGCATATTTTCTTAGTTTTCCTTTGTTCAGAGTTAATTTTGCATTGGTTTTTCAAGTGGTTGTGTGGTATGGTGGAAAGAAGGCTGGCTTTGGAGACACTGGGAATTGTAGGTCTTTGGTGAAAGAAATATAGATCATCTAGCCCAGCCTTTGGGGCAGGCAAGACTTCTTTAACTGAATTTTTTTCATTGGGATAATTGTGTATTTGCATGTGCAGGGAGATCTGGCATATCGTTTACCCAGTTTCTCCTAGTAGTAACATTCTGCAAAACTGTAGTACAGTATCACACCCAGTATATTAACGTTGATACATTTCACAGCTCTTACTCAGAGTCCTCTAGTTTTGCTTTTATGTGTATATGTAGTTCTATAGTTTTTTCCTTTATCCAGCACAACAGTCAAGGTACAGACCCTTCACTAAGAGGATCCCTCATGTTGTCTTTATAACCACAACCCCCCCCCCCCACCTTTTGCTCTCTCTGATCCCTGGGGCATTGTGGGTTCTCCATTTCTAACATTTCGTCGTTTCAAAAATGTTATGCAGTCGGAATCATACAGTATGTAACCTTTTGGAATTGGCTTTTTTCACTGAACCTAATTCCCTGGAGATTCACGCAAGTCGTGTGTATTATCTCTGTTGCTGAGTAGCATTCTGTGGTATTGATGTCCCACTGTTTCACCTTGTTTAACCAGTTCCTTTTTGACCATTACAATAAAGCTGCCATAAACATTTGTGTACAGGTTTTTGAGTGAACGTATGTTTTCATTTCTCTAAATGCCATGCCATTACTTGGTTGGATGGTAATTGTATGTTTAGTTTTTTACGAAACTACGGGCAAAGTTTATGCCATTCTTATTTTGTGGATGAGGTTCGCTGCTTGCAGTGTATGAGACCCTGGGGAATGCCATGAAGCCTCAGTTTTCTCATCTGTAAAATGGGATGCTGGTAGTACCAACATCATAGGGTCGTGGCGAGGAATGAGTCCATTCATGAAGTGCTTAGAGCAGTGCCTGTGACTTGATGCAGCTGAAGCGTTGGGAGGGAAAGGTCCACATCAGGCCAGAGTTTGGGCTTCGATGTGTGATAATGCAGGGGTATTTTGGAGTATAACAGCTGGAGGGAGATTTTGAGATTTATTAGCTCTGTGACCTTGGTGGCAAGTTGTTTTCCTCTCTGGCTTGTTTTCTCAACTGTAATCTGGGATAATGTAAAGATTTTTAGTGTGGCTTGGCACCCTGCAGATCTTCAGTAGATAGCAGCTGTTGATATTAGTTATTAAATAACTCTTTCACTCTTAGACACACTTAGTAAGGGGTGGAGGTGGGTCACTTAGCTCTAGAGTCTAGGTCTCCTTCACCCAGGGTAGCGCAGTAACTGGCTGTGTGGCCTTGAACAAGCCTCCTGAGTTCTCAAGCTTTGGTTCCTCCCTTTGTAGAGTGAGGCCGCTGGATAAATAATGTGTAAATCCCTTCCAGAGTTACAGGTCTGTGAATCAGGTATTCATGGGCCCCATCCCCTCTTCACACCAGCACATGGTCCCTCTCTCACCCCGGCAAACACAGGGACTTGAATCTGACTTTCCCTTTGCCCTGTTTGGGGTTGTGCCATCCCTACCCCCTTTAGCTGAAGTCTGTAGGAGTATATGCGCCCAGCCTGCTTTCCAAGCATTTATTAAACACCTAGCAGTGGGTTTAAGGGCTGTTGGTTCACAGATGGACAAGTCTGAGAGTGAGAGGCCCACAGTAGCTGAGCCCAGCATGGGACCTGTGTTGTATGGATAAAGAAACTGGTAAACAGATAAGTGACAATCCAGTTTGGGGAGATCACTGCTCCTGGTTGCAGGAAACTTTTGTTTGCCAAGGCTGACGCTTAAACTGTGTCTATAGGAATGAGAGGTCAAAAGAAATACTGATATTCACAAAAAAATGTTTTTGTTGTTGTTGTTTCGGTTACAATAAGACTAAAGAATTTTGTTTTCTCACTTCCTGATGACTTCTTTCTGGCCTTTGATCTCTTGATGTAATCCAAACAGTCTGTTCAGGTATCTTCCCTTTGCAGGGACTCCCAGAATGAAGGATGCTCTGGGAATACGTAATTTTTACTCTTTGTTTTACTCTTTCTCTCCCATCCTTTTTTTCTCCACTTTAATTAAAACATTTTTAATACATTTATTTTTGTAAACTTTTTTTTAGATCAGTTTTAGATTTACAGAAAAATTACATGTTTCTATAAACCTTATATCAGTTTCCCCTATGATTAACCTCTTGCATGACTATGGCACATTTGTCACAATGAACGAACCAATATTGGTACGTTATGCATATGTATAATATTAACTAAGGTCTTTACTTAATTCAGAATTCCTTAGTTTTTAACCTAGTGTCCTTTTCTACTCTAGGATCCCATCTAGAATAGCATGCTAGATTTAGTTGTCATATCTCCCTGGGCTCTCTTGGCTGTGACGGTTTCTCAGAGTTTCCCTGTTTTTGATGACCTTGACAGTTTTGAGGAGTACTGGTTACATCCTGTATGAAACTCAGCTGAAAGAAGAGGTTTTCTTTCTTTTTTTTTTCTTTCTTTCTTTTTTCTCTTTTCTTTTGTATTTTCAGGAACAGAAATAATGGTTTGTAACCTCCAGCAAAATTTTCTGTAGAACTGTGGTTTTTAACCCACCCTACACCCCGCGGGACATTTAGCAGTATCTATAGACCTTTTTGATTGTTTTTGATTGTCACAGCTAGGGGAAAGGGGATGGTACGGGCCTCTAGTGGGTGGAGATCCAGGGATGCTGCTAAACCTCTTAAGAATGCGAATCACAGCCACCCCACAAAAGGATATTCCAGTCCCAAACATCAGTTGTCGAAGATTGAGAAATCTTGTCATAAAACCGTGAATTCTAAGAAATCATTGTGAGATTATAACTTAAAGGGATAGATGTATTTGTATGTGGCCTGTAATTTCCTGTTAGGGTGCATGCTGTGTCTTTGAACTTCATCCCTGGCCTTCCCCGTGTGCTCATCAGTTATTAGTCGGCCCTGCTACATATGGAATGGAAGCATTCCTGTCCTCCAGGAGGAGCTGCTCCGGCCCTTTATTTGGAGAGCTTGGTGGGCTTCCCCCCGCCACCCCTGCCCTGCCTTAAAGTCATCTCAGAGCCTGGTTTATTTAGAATGTTTGGCTTCTTGGCTTGGGCTATAAAATATAGTAAGTTGTAGAAAAAAGTATGGAGATGAGCTTGAAATGTTAGAAGCTTTTGTAGGGTGTTGAAGGATTTGTTCAAAGTTCTCAGTGTAGAGCATTGAATACCCAGTCAGAAGTTACGTGCTTGGTAAGGACTGCGTGTAGCGCCATCATGCAAACTAGCGTGTACAGATAACATAAAGTACAACCCTTCGGCACCTGTGGGATAATTTAAAAACGTAGACCTGTGTTCCACTGTCTTCTGAGAGAGATGGTTAAAGATATGTGGAAAAGATATGTTAAAGAAGATTTTTTTTTTTTTAATGAATAAGCTTACTAAACTAGTGAATTGGAGCCTTTAAAATGCATGAAATCTCCTAGCGAGGAGGATGTAAGTGTAGCATTCCCCAAATGAATTTGACCATGGAGCCCTTTTTTGAGGTAATAGCTCAAAATAGAGGTTCTAAACAATATACTTTAGTTAAAGTTCTAAAATGCCCAGACTTGCTTAATCGTTCAACCAGAAATATGCCTTTTTCTGTATCTTTAACTTGCCAGTTACTTTAGCTATAATGCTGAACAAGGCAGGCATAGATAGGGTATCAATTTTCAACCTTTTTGTTCTTAGGACTATTATGCACGCTATTATTGAAGACCCCAAAGTTTTTGTTTATATAGGTTGTACTGATAGGGATTGTTTTAGAAATTAAAGCTGAGCAATTTATAAGTATTCATTTATTTGAAATAACAATAACAAATCTGGTACCTGTTAACGTAAATGACATACTTTTTATGAAAAGTGACTGTTTTCCAAAATAAAAGAACTTTAGAAGAATTCGTAAACTTTTTCTAAGAACTTAGAAAATCACATTTTTGCAAACTTTTGTAATGTCTGGATTAATAGAAACGACTAGACTCTCCGATCTGATTCTGCTTCAGTCTGTTGCAGTATTTATGAGACATCATGAAGCCTCTGGAAAACTCTGCTGCACATTAGTGAGAGGAGAAGAGCGAAAGAGGCAAATAATCTCTACATTAAATTCTTATCACTTCTGTAACAAATTAGCACAAAATCTGGTGACTTAAAACAACATAACTTTGTTATAGTTATGGAGATCAGCAGTCTGAAATGGGTCTCATTGGGCTAAAATCAAGGTGTTGGCAGGCCTGCGTCCTTTCTGGATCCTCCGGTGGATAATTTTCCTTGCCCATCCAGTTGCTAGAGGTTTCCCGCATTCTTTGCTTTGTGACCCTTTCTATTTCCAAAGCCAGCAGTGGCCAGTTAGTCTTCCTTACCTCATCACTCTGACACTGTCTTCTTCATCCTTTTCCCCACTTAAGGACCCTTGTGATTACATTGAACCCACCTGGATAATCCAGGGTGCTCTCCATTTTAAAGTTGGCTGATAAGCAGCCATAATGCCACCTGCAACCCTGATTTCTCCCTGACCGTGTAAGGTGGACACACAGGTTCCAGGGGTCAGGATGTGACCGTGTAAGGTGGACACACAGGTTCCAGGGGTCAGGATGTGGATGTCTAAGGACAGCCATTATTCTGTCTACCACATTTTGAGATTATTATAGAAATGGTTTTGGACTCAAAGATCCCCTGAAAGTCGGGGTGGCTGTGTGTGTGTGTTGTGTGTGTGTGTGTGTGTGTGTGTGTAGCGGGGAGTTCCTAGGTTATGTTGATCTAGGAAAAATGTTAACTGAATGGATGAGTTGAAAAAAGGAGAAGGGACTGACATTTATGAAACACCTACTATGTGCCAAGCACTATGCCAGATATTAAGCTTATATTGTTTGATAACTGTGCAACCTTGGGCCAGTGACTTCTTGGCCTTATTTCCCTATCTACGAATTGTGGATAACAGCATTTACCTCATGGAGTACTTGGGACATTAACCGAGAGAACAGGTGAGAGGGGCCCACTGCATGGCGTGTGGAAGGTGTCGATGCTCACGCCTTTTCTGTCCTCTCTACTTCGATGAAAAAGTCTTCATAGTTTGCCCAGTGTTTGATTTTTTGGTATGGCTCAATTTTCTTTTGCTAAGAAGTTTTCCCTTTCTTTTGAGCAGTTAAGTTTGTTTTTTATTACATGACTTATTTTAAAGATTAGGTTGTCATTAAACCAGTATTACTATACTTTTATTTCAAAGGTGGTTGCAGGTAGTTTTATTTTTGGAACTTTGGGAAGTGTGATGGATTTCTACGGAGCAGTCAGAATTACAGATATTACTTACAAAGTAATAAGAGATATAATTTTAACTTTTGGTGGGAGTAGTATAAATGTCATATACCTTATTAATTATTCCGATGAGTAATTCTATTTGTCTTGGATTGATTTCCCCTGGAGATGATGCAAAATATCTAACTAATTTAGATTAATAAATGCAGTAAAAATGAGTTCTGAATTGCTGCCTCCTCTGGGGGCGTACCCAGCCCTGTGTCAGGTTCCTCTCGTCTCCACCTGTCAGAGTGCCATTTCTTGGTCTCCCTCACTGCCTGTGATGTTGCTCGTTACAGTTTGTGCTTTATTATGATTTTTATTTATAATCCCTGCACGGTGCCCCGTACCATGTCTGACACCAGAGTGGATGTGCAGTAAGTGCTTACTGAAAAAATCCCCGAGAGTGTAGGAAGTGGGAAAACCAGTTTACCAAAATACTACACGCCACATGATTTCATTTGTATAACATCCTAGAAAATACAACGAACCTGACCCAAAGAACAGAAGTTGCCCGGGATGGGAAGGGGCGCAAGGGAGGGGTGGAATTCAAAGGGGCATGAGGAAGTGTTTGGGGTGTTAGGTGCCTTCATTATTTGTATTGGGACGATAGCTTCAGTGCATGTGTATATATATATATGTCACACCTCATAAAACTGTGTGCTTTATGGGAGATTTACTGTATGTCATTGGTTCCTCAATAAAGCTATAAAGACAAAGAAATAAGGAAAGGACTCTGGTTTTGCCTGGTTTGAGACAGGTACCGGTTTGAGATAGGTACCCAGGTGATGGATGGGAGCCTAGGAGTGGCCCAGCGTGAGTCAGATGTTCTACTCTGGACCAACAACTGGGGATCAAAGGGTGGGGCTGGGTCATAGACGAGCTCAGAACGTGTGTGTTTAGAAGTGGGGAAAGGTCATTTCTTTATCTCTAAGGGTTGGTGCGCGCTGGACACATAAGCCCACAGATGTTCATTTTCATAATGAAAAGTACATCTCGGACATCGTGACATATCATTGGACTAGAGATTTACACCCGAATGATTATTGGAGATACTGGGGAAAACATATCTCTAATCATAGCACAGGCTTGTGAATCGTCTGTTATCTCAGGTCACGCTTTCTGCTTGACTTGATTTCCCTCACTGTAACTGATTATTAGCAAAAAGGATATTAAGTGGACACAGCCATGCCAGGTGACATTGGTTGGCAGGAAACAACATTCTAAACATAAACATAAAATTAGCGTTATGGTCAAATTGTTCCCTAACATATCAATTGCATCAGAACAAGTTCACATTTTTCGGATAAGCACCATTAGCAAACCTGCTTGGCCTTTGCCCAAGCCTTACTTGACGCAAGGAAGTTGGGAAGTCGTGACCTGTGAAGTTCGCTGAGAGAAAATCACCTGAAGTGGGGTTGTCCTTTTCATTTGGCGATTACAGATGAGGAGTTTGAAGGTTTAAAATTCGGATATGGGACCTGGAGTTTACTCGCTGTGGAGACAGTGAAGGAAATGTGGGTACTGCTTCACCTCGTGAACCAAAGCCCCTATGCTTTTTTTTTCTTTATGTATTTTTAATCTATATAGTTTAAGAAAAACTTTGAAAACTCATTGTTTTCAATCTACATGTGAACTTTTCAAAGAGAATTTGAAGGAAACTGGACTTTGGGTGGTAAACACACAATAGAATATACAGATGTTAAATTATAATGTACACCTGAAAATGATATAATTGTATTAACCAATGTTACCCCAATAAACTTAATTAAAAAAAGAAAATTCGAAGCCATGTTCAGTAAATATGAACTAGTTCATAAAATATTTTGCATGTTTATGAATATGAATGAAATATGTAAATATTATGAAATAAAATTAGAAGTTGAGATTTGGTCAGATGAGGAAAAAGAAATATATTCAGTCTCCTCTAACTTTGGCTGATGCGGGAACACAGAAATATATTGCAAAGCAGTGTGACCTTGAGCCGTTAATCTTGTCTCACCTTCACAGGGCCTCACATGAGGTGCCTGGCACATGGCACGTGCACATGGTTATCAGTTGCCGGGATGACTTGTTGGCCCACTGAATGCCGGGAGATGCATGGGAAGCTGGGCGGGGCTTTATGGGGGAAAGTAGGATTTTTTCTGTCTTTTTTTGTAACCTCTAAAATTCTCCAGGGAAAAAAAAAAAAGTTGTTTCTCCGTTTTCCCTCCCCTTTCTTTTCTCTTTGGGGAATTCAGAGCTGTATATTCTTTTCTTTCTAGAAAAGTTTGAAGTCTAGGGCACATATTAAAAAGAAAAATCCTAATTTAATTAATCATAATTAATAATCTTTCATTAATAAAGAAATGTGCCACCTTAATGTCTCTGAAATTGTGGTTTATCTTACCAAAAAAAATTGGACTTCAAGGATTTTTTCCAGTGCATTTCAGCTTTTCTGTTTGATCACAGTCTTGTTAGCACAGTTTGGTTCCAGAGGTCAAGTATCTGAAATGTGTGTGTGGGCCCTCATGTGGCCCATGTTCTCTCCCAGGTTTTGCTTTATTAATGTCACGGTAACCAAATCTTTGTATATAGATGTGTATCCACATCTCTGAATATTTCCTTAGCATAGATTCCTGGAAGGAGCATTACTAGGTTAAAGGGTATGAATATTTTTAAAAGACTCCTGGTGCTTCTCGCCAGTCTGCTTTCCAGGAGGCTTGAATCGATTAATATTCTCAAACGGTAAGGAGTGAGGCCACTCAGTCCCGGTTACCAACTAACGCGGTGTTCTATCATTGAAAAGAATACAGGAAGAGAATCCCTCCAAACAAGGCTACTACAGATAACAACAATCGCAACAAAAACACCTCTGATAGGAAAATGACACCGTACTTTATTTCTTAGCCAAGTAACACTTGCTTATCATAGTAATAAAATGTGAATGAAATGACAGTAAAACCATTAGTAATTCCGTCTTTAGGAGAGAGCGGTTAACTGTCTAATTGTTTTAATTTTCTTTCTTAAATAGTGAGATTGGTTGAACCTTTATGTTCACAAGCCATTCATTTTCCTCTCTTATGAGATTTATTTTTTTTTATTTGTTGGAGTCTTGTTTTTATTATCGATTTGTGTGGATTTCTTAATATTAAGGACATTAGTCATTTGCTGCTTGTCTTAATTTTCACCGAGTATACCTCTTCCTCTGAAATTATTGTTTTAGATATTTTGGGGTACACAGATATTTAAAATTTTATGTCGTAAATCTGTCGATATTTTCCTCTTGTGATTTATTCTATTGCTTTTACGTTTGGAAAGTTACATTTTAAATATTTTTAATATTTAAAAAAAATTTGATTCACATGGTATTTGTTTTGCTGTATAATGTGAAGAAAAATCTTGACATTCTTTCCATATAGCCAACCAGTGTTTGTGTAGTTAGACAAGGAGACAGGATATTCCAGGCGAATTTAATTCAAGTCAGTACCCAGCTATAATATATTGTGAGAACACAGAATAGATTACTCATTGTATTGAAAATAGGGCATATGAAGAAGAATTTAAGATTAAACGATGGATTAAAGTATAAATGGAGCATGCCTTTGAAGCCATGTTAAAAGTTAAAATTTGTAAGCAGTAAGAATTTCGAGTAGCTGAATATCCTTGAAATGAACTTTTACTTGAGACTTCTTCAGTTGCAAGCAATAGAAAACTCAACTCAAATTGATTGAATTTAAGCAAAATAAATAAGTCGATAGATAAATAGATAGATACAAGCAATTTTATGGGCCTGTGCAGTTGAAAATCCAGCTTCAGGCATATTAATCCAAGTTTAGATGATGTTCATGGGTTGCTTCTCTCTCTGACCTTGCTCTTGGCCTCTTTTTCAGGTTCCTAGTGACCCCTCATCTTCAGAGTAAGTTTAGAATAGAAGGCCTATTCCTTGAAATGCCCCTAAAAATTCAGGAATTTCCTGGATCGGACTCTTTGGTTTACCTTGGCTGCAGGGAAAGTGTAATGATGATTGGAGAGGGTCCTATGCTTGCCCTAAACTGATCAGTGTTGGTGAGGGAATTCAGGGGCTCCGTGTGGCCAGGCCCGGTCACATGCATTCCTCCTGGGGTCAGGAGCCTCAAGGAGACCATATGATCTGAATGTGGGGGAAGGGCAGTTTCCCAGAGGAATTCAGCAAACCAGAAAAATAGATGGTGTATCGGGCAGGTTAGGCTTGGTTTTGCTGCAGGGACAGGCATCACCGGAATCTCAGCTTCCTGGCTTACTGTAGACAGCTATAACTAAAGTTTATTTCTCACCCTGCAATGTCTCCTGGGGCCTCAGGCAACTCTCCAGGGCGGTTGCCCTCCGTGTGGTGGCTTAGCCTTCCCAGCTTCTTCCGTCTTGTGGTGGCTCCATGGCACATGTTTCCACGGTAGGTACAGTAGGGGGAGGGAGTGCGCTCTGGTCTCGAAGCGGCACGTGTCACTTCTGCCCACAGTGTTTTGGCCAGCGCTGGCCAGAGCCAGGGCTGGGGAGTGGAGGGAGGATTGTAACTCTCCCCACGGGCCTGGAAGGAGAGATGAATGGAATGTGAGTGAAGATGAGATGGCACAGCCACACCGGTGAGCACGAGCACCCAGTGCCTGTGACTGTGTTTACCACAGGCTGCCTTCGGGACCTCGTTGTCGGACCCACCTCTTAGACCCCTCCTGTCTTCATCTGACTGGTTCCTGGAATAATGCTGAGGGCACGTAATGCATTTGGTAAACGTTTAGAGCTTCACTTACCTACGTGCTGAGTGATAGTCACACTGCTTTTCTGGAGCATTAGGAATACTCCTTGGTGTGACTCGGGCCATGGAGTTCTACTCGGCACCGTCCCCACACACTGCTCTGTTAGGCCCAAGGCCTTTATGAAGGGACAGTCGTTTAGCATTTCTGAACATCGAAGGGGACAACATCCTTGGCAAATACTGTGCTTCCTAAACTCAGGTCTTTATACAGTTTAGAAATGTTTCCTTAACTAGGTGGGAAAGGTCTGACTTCTGTAATTAAGTTTTGACTTCATTTCTCTGTCAGTAGTAAAGATAACATTTAGGCAAGGAAGGAATTCTTGTTATCATCTTAAAAAAAAAAGTAGAAATGATACAGCGGCTATGCAGTATGGCAGGTCCTCAAAAGATGAAAAACCGAATTTCTGTGTGATTCAGCAATTACACTTTTGGGTCAGTATTTGAAAGGAGTGAAAGCAGGGGCTCAAAGAGGTATCTGTGCACCCATATTCATAGCAGCATTATTTGCAAAAGGCAAAGGTGGAAGCAATCGAAGTGTGTCCATCGATGGAGGAGTGGATGAGCAAAATGTGGCCCATCTGCCACATCGTTCTCGGAAAGGCGCTTGGCTTCCAGCTGGGGTGGCTGCGTTGCACCCGGGTCTGAGCTTTGGCAGAGCACAGAGCTACCTCTCCGTTTCTTTGTAGCCTTGCTGCCATCATTAGGTACAAAAGGAATTCACTTTCTAAATTTGTACCCACTCTCATTTCTGTTTTGGGAAAGTACATAACTGACTAATCAAGAGCCCTTTTGTTTATATTTGAGAGTCTGCAGTTTAGACAGATTGTTTCTTTCTTGTGAGTGGTTGGCATTCTTTCCTTTTGCCTTGTAAGTATTTGTTACAGCCTTGGCACTTTTTTGAAGTGGTTGCAGGGGATGGCGAGATCCCTTTAAAGCTCCTGGTGTTCCTCCTATTTATTTTGAGCGATGGCAGGTTAAACATCCATGCTTTCTGGTGGTGATGTTCATGTGATAAATACCCCCTGGGCTCTCAGTCCAGCAAGGGGCTTGGTTCCTGGGTACCTTTAGGATCTTCGTGATATTCTGTCTTAGTAGTGTTTCCTTGAGAGCTTCGGATATTCTTCTCTGGTGATAGAAGGGGAGAAAGGCTTCATTGCCAATACCATTTCTAAATATAAACTTCTAATTTAAGCAGGCCGTTAGAACGTCCCTTGGAAAGTTCGGTTGTGAAACTAGAGCTTTTAGTTAATCTATAAGCCACGCGGCTTCACTTACTTCATAAGGACAGAGCCACATGGTCAGATTCAGAAAATAGCATCGTCGTGGTGGCCTATTGATTATGTAAGGCCAGGTCTTTGGTTTTCTGTGCTGAAGAGCTTGGGACTATAGGCTTCCCCTTTCCTCAAGACTAGCTCTTGTGAACTGTCTGCCTTTGAGTTTCTTATAATGTTACTGTTTCCTGTCAAGTTGTTTTTATTTGCAAAGAAAAAAAAAAGCCGAGATTATCATCTCATTGATTTTGACAAAAGAAACTAATAAAGAAATGGAATTGTGAATCTCGATTATCTGTTTTCAGTAGACTCAGCCATATCTAGGTTGTCAGTGGGAGAAACATTCATTCATTCATTCATTCATTCATTCATTCGCTTTCATTGGCTTGGAAATCTGTGTGGGGATGTAAAGGTTTGGTTTTAAGTTAGTGTAATATGGCAGCTGATTACACTCCAGACCATGAATAGGTGTCAGGGGTTAATTCCATGAAATTTTCTGTAAGATCTGTGTGTACATTCTTCTGGGGAGAGGATTCTATATACAGCTTCTTTAGGTTTTCAAAGGGATCCCAGCCTCAAAGCTGTGAAGAGCATTCTGAAGTGCTGAGAATACCTCACTGTGACTGGGACCATTCTCTGATTGGAGCTGTCACCCCTGCTAGAGTAGTACCTTTTGAGGACTTCAGGTGGCCCTTAGCATGGAAGTGGATGACACAGGCCCTTCCTAGTCAGAATGAAGTGATCAGAAGGGAACGCGGAAGCACCATAAACTCTGGCAAAAACCGAAATGGTGAAGGAGTGAGTCCATCTATTTTTGGAAACAAATGCACCCTTCTCAAATGCTTATCGATTCCCATGATCCTGGGGAAGGGAGCTAACAACATAGATTCTGGAGCCAGACTTCCTAGGTTCAAAGCCCAGGTTTGCCATTTATTTAGTGGGCGTGTGTCCTTCAGCAATTGTTTAATTTCTGAGTGCCTCCTGTGTCCTCATATAGAAAATGGGATAAGAGTATTTGCCTCATAAGGTTGTTGTAAGTGTTAAATGAGGTAATGTAAAATGTTTATGACACATGTAGTATATGGTAAATGCTTAATAAATATTAGCTGTTATGATGGAGCCAGGAGGTTGTCTTTAGTAACATAAAGAATAGTAAAATAAGGACAGTTCCATTTTTAGTAAATATGGACAGTTGAATTTTTGTATGATGTGTTGGGGGTTTTGTACCTGTCTCCAGAAAGTTACCCGTCTTCAGCGTTTGTCTGCTTAGGAGTTGTTTCAGTAAATTCTGGTGCACAGACACCATAAAAGGTGTAAGAATGCTGTCACATTCTAGCAAAATAGGATAGTTAGTGTTCCTGTCTCAAAATGTTACATGATGAGGTTCTTCCCATTAAGTGACTGACTGTGAAAACTGGATGAGAATATCGATTTCCTTTTTGACTTTAGAAATATATTGTGCAGACTCTGATCCTAATTTCATCTAGGAGATGGTTCCTGAAGACTCATAGTCTGAGATTTCCTAACATGAGCAATTTCTCCATCATTATCAGGTGCTAGAGAGCCTCTTTCTATCTCTTTACATTCATCTTCTGACTCATCTAATAATTGTGAAATGTCGTCTTCTGTCAGTTTTATTCTTTTCACCATTATGGGTGGAAAATGGAAAATACGAATTTCAAACTGTGTTTGATGAAAGCTAAAAAAAATGATGGCGAAGATGGTATCTTCGGAATCGTTTTATACCTTCTTAAAATGATGTAATACGTTGGACAGTGCAGGGAGGGAACTGGAGGTTGATGTAGTGAGGATTTATTTTGCTAATTTACCGTCCAGACAATCTCCTTTCCTTCTACTTCTTAACTTAGTCTTTTTTTTTTTTTTAATGATAAGTGGAAGTAGGCATATAACGATGAAATAATTCCTGCCATGGAAAAATAGCAAAATGTTTCAAAACGTTGGAGGAATAAGATCATGAACATTTCATATTGCCTCTTAGATTTTGAAAAGGGTCCAGTGGACTTATGGAAATTGTAAGGTAGAATGAGTTTTGGGAAAACTTCCAAGAAAGAATAAGTCTTGAAATAGCTATCCTTCCACACAGTTAGAACTGCTCAAAAAAAAAGAAACTCTAAACTGTTATTGGATCCAGGGACCCTGATGGTAGGCTGGGGGTTAATCACACTTGTAATAAACCATCTGAAAGAATCTGAAAGTAAAGACTAACACAAAGATACTTATTGCAGTGTTTTATTATTTTTTTAATAGGAAAAAAACCTGAATGCATAACATAGGTTGATTTGGCACAGTATACCTAAATCTTATGTAATGATTTATAGGTTATGTTCTCAGAAAGTCTGTAATGATAGAATGCAATCATGGTAGAATATTCAATTTAGAGAGCATAATACAAAGCTGTATATACAGTGCAGGGCAACTATGTAAAAACATACACAGAACAATATTGGCAGAATACATAAATGTTAATAGCTTTTTTCTGGGTGATATGATTTTTTAAATTTAATCATCTCTCTTCTAAACTCTATAATTGACCGACTCTTATTTTATAAAAGCAAATCTTTTTGTGATGTTGACGCAAATATTCTTTTGTACTAACAGTTTTATTAAGGTATTATTTACATACTATACAGTTCACCCACTTAAAGTCTCGTGTTCAGGTTTTTAGCACATTTACGTCAGCTCTTCAACCATCACTGTATCAATTTTAGATCATTTTTACCACTCCAAAAAGAAATTCTAAACCCATTAGCAGTCACTTCATTTCTCCACATCCCCCCAGTCAACCACTAATCTTTCTGTCTGTGTGGATGTGCATATTCTAGACCTTTCATATCAATGGAATCATACAGCATGTAGTCCTTTGCGACTGGCTTCTTTCACTGAGCCTAATGTTTTCAGGGTAAAGTTCAAAATCGCTCTTGAACTTTCATTTACTCACTTTATTTAGAAGTCATACTCACCCCTATTTATTAGATGGTATAACGTATTCTTTTTTCTCTACTTCCAGAATCGGTTCCTTCTATCATGAGCAACTTGCTGAATCCAGATGCCATTTTCTCCAACAATGAGATGAGCCTGTCGGACATTGAGGTCTATGGCTTCGATTATGACTATACCCTGGTGTTTTATTCAAAGCACCTCCACACACTGATATTTAATGCTGCTCGAGACCTCCTTATCAATGAACACCGGGTAAGAGCACAGGGGTGTTTTGATCTTCCTCACCTGTCCTTAGACATTTGAAGAACAGCGTGAGCCGACGGCCTCATGGCGCCTGGCACATAGATGTCATTTGGTAGGTCGTGGCTGAATGAATGAGTCGAATTTGTTCCAGTCTATCTGGAACATTTTTTTTTTAAACCACTTTATTGTATGACTGACATGTGAAAAGCGGTATGTATTTAATGTAGACAATTCGATGAGTTTGGGAATCAGTATACACCTGCGAAACCATCCCACCATCAAGGCCGTAAACTCTCTGTCACCTCCCAAAGTTTCCTCCTGCCCCCTTTACTATGATTATTATTTGTGTGCCTGTGTGTGTTAAGAACACTTCATATAAGATCTGCTTTCTAGTAAATTTTAAGTATACAATACAAATTGTCAGCTGTACACACCATGCTGTATCATAGATTTCTACAACTTGCTTACTTGCATAACCAAAACTTTGTACCTAGAAGATAGTTTTTTTAAAAAAAAATCTTTAGATGTCTCTTGACAAAAAGCTGTCCCCAAGTTACGCATTAGAGGGGCTCTACCTGCAGAAATTTCTCACAGAGCAGTGACCTAGTTTCTTCCAAAGTCTGGGGCGCAGGGAGGGACAGCCCTTGAGTCCGGTTAGAAGGAATTCCTCAAACGATGGCCGGTATGTTCGTGCTGGTCTCAGCCTGTCAGTAACCAGCATTGGTGTGGGCCAATCCTTATGGTTCTTAGGATTGCAAGGCGCCCTTCAGCAGTGACCATCAGGAAACCGAAAAGATTTGGGCTTATTAGTTATAAGACCTGGAAGTTACGCAGCACACCTGGGGCCACAGTGAGGTCGAGGGGGCAGGTGGGGCTTGGGCTTGGGCTTCTGCTTTTACTGGAGTCGAGGGTAGAGGGGGCGGTGACTGTAGTTTCCTAGGCTCACCCTTTATTGGTAAATTTAAACATAAGAGCAGGCATTTAACGTATGGGAAGAGAAAACGAACAAGTAGCCCAGTGGTCATTTATTGAAATGAACCAAGATCTCTAAATCGAAGGAGCTGCGTATGGTAGGGGAGGTGGCCTGGCTCCGTACCCAGTTGGTGTGCCTGGCAGTGTGTTTATTTGAGATTTAGAGGGGATGCCTTTTTGAAATGGATGCTTCCAAAATCCAGTATTAAGTCAGGCACTTGGATTACAAAAAAGAAAAAAAATGTCAGGGCTTATAGTATAAATGCACAATGTGTTACCTTCATCACTGATTTAAATCACTTCAAACCATGTCTTCCGGTGCATCGTATTGTGGAGAGTTTAGAATAAAGAAGGAAAAAAGAAACACTGAGAACCTAACATGCTTTCCTCTAGGTAGTGTGAGCACACGTTTCAGGAACCAGGATGAGACGCATCCTCAGAGGTCATTTGGACTCATGCTCTCGGAGACCCCCACAGCGTCCCAGGGTGTGCAGTTTTGAATCTCCATCTCAGACCAGAGTGCGTTACTCTCAGAGGCAGTTCTGATTTTGGGGAGATTCTTCCACGGGTCAAGAAATGTGCTTCATACAGCTTTCAGCATCAGTCTCTCCTCTTTATTCATTCCCTCACACATTCCTTAAACCTTTATTAAATATCTCTCTGTGCCAAGCCCTGTCACAGAAGCAGGGAGGATGAAGGTGAGAAGGACCCAGGTACTGCCCTTGGAGACCCAGCAGCCTAGTAGGGGATCAGTCAGGTGGGCAGAAGAATGGTGGAGGCCTCTACAGACATCTGGATAGAGGGCGAAGGAAGTGTGGAGGGTGATTGGAACAACTTTCTCAGCCAGAGGGAATTGGGAAAACAACAAAGAAGGTGATTTCAGCAGTCTGGAAGGAGTGTCTCAGCAAAGGGTGGGATGCATGGGGAAACCTGAAACCGGACTGTTTGAGTAATAGGCTGGGTGTTATACAGACCAGCTGTTATGCCCCCCAGACCTTCTTTACCAGGCCAATTATTCTTAGTTCTTTCAACCATTCGCATTTGGCCTTTTTTCTATGCTTTTCGTCATCTTGGTCACACTCCTTTGCATGTGCTCTGGTTTATTCCTCTCAGATGTGAAGCCTTGAACTGGATATGTTACTGCAGGTGGAGTCTGATGGGTGTGGAATAGAGGGAGGCCATCTCCTCCCTCATTCTGGATACCATACCTTTATTAATGCTGCCAACATTTCCATTAGTTTGGTACCCTCACCATTGATGCAATGTATTTCTTGATCTCAGCTTTTGGATATCAGTGGATTTCATAAACAACTCATTATGTCCTTATGCAAAATACAGAAATGGCCTTTGCCAAAAATAACATTCCCTCTAGCCACCAAGCCAACAGCCAGCTTTCTTTAGTTACGGCCACTTTACCAGATGTTAACCCATCTAGCCATTTGCCACACAGCCACATTTCTCTGTGTGTTCAAAAGACTCTCTCTTCTGTCTAACCCACAGCCCTTTCCTTAACTGCGAGGTTGGAAGCAGAATGAGAACTAGGTAGTCCGGCCCTTGCCCCCCAAATCCGCCAGCCTGTACCGCCTCCTCGCCACCCCGCTGGGAGATCGAGCTGAAGCGGGTGTTGCATCGGTGCTGGCATCCTAGTCCCGGGTCACCGGCAGTGTTTGCCGTGACTCTGCCCTCCCTTATAAAGTGAAGGTCGTTGTTCCTAACAGCACCATCTGTTGATTGTCTGCTGGGTACCAAAAGCACAGGTTCTAGAGCCCGATGTCTGTCTGGGGTTCGAATCTTGGTTTTCACCGCTTATTTTCATAGGTAATCTTGAGAAACTCACCTCATTGCTCTGGGCCTCGGTTTCCTCCTCTGTGAAGTGGACATAGTACCTCCCTTACAATGTTATTTTGATAATTAAATGACTTACTTTATGTCAGGTGTGTCCCACATAGAAAACAATAAGTGTGAGCTATTGCTCTCATTTCTAATCTGCATGACAACCCTGCAAATCGATAGTGTCTCTGTTTTACAGCTGAGGAAACCGAGGCTTATGGAGTTAAGCCAGTAGTTCAAGGCCACAAGACCAGTAGGAGGCAGAACCAGGATTTGAGCTTAGATCTATTTTATTTCTAAGGCACAAATGCTCTCTCCTTTATTCCTCGTTGCCGCTTGTGGAGTTAATACCACCTTTTGTTTCTAGCCTATGGGCTTATTGTTCATATGAAGAGAAACTATTCATGAAGATTAAAAATTTATGAAGATAACCAATTTATGAAATTTGAGAGAAAAGGTGAAATAGAAAGGTGCAATCATTATGATTAGGAACGCTTAGAGGTTTAAGATCATTGAAATTTCATTCCCATTGTGTCTGTTTGTTGCTTTGATGAGAGAAACATGTTATAACACTAATTATATCAGGAATATTTATAGCGTCAGTTAGGCTCATGCAGATTTTTGTCTTACTTTGGATTTGAAAAGAATTCTTCTAAGATGCTGGAAGCATTGAGTTTGGTGCCGTTTTTCCTGCCAAAGACTAAATGTACTAGGGCTGGAAAGACATCTGCTTTTGAGATGCACAGTAATAGAACAGTAAGTGTGCAATTGAGCATCTTCCCAAAAAGCGAATGTAAAAGCTCTAGCCCCTTCTTAATTACCCTTTTTCTTTCTTTTTTTTTTTTTATAAGAACAAGTTCTTACAAAAATAGAATGAAAAATACTGGGTAGCGACTCTGTATCTTAATTCCACACGTCCACCAAGGGACGAAAAAGCGAGTGTCAGAAGAGGTCTTGATTTCTTCTCTCCGATTCACGCCCTTGTCGGTGGTCTGATCATTAACTGGCACCGACGTCAACCCAAAGCCTGTCGGCCATGACGTGACCCCTGACATCGTCCTGTGTTCCACGCGTGATCCCTCAGCACATGCTGCAGGTCCTCTCTCTCTCTTTTTAAAAATAAATGTTAAGAAGAGTTTTAGGTTTGCAGGAAATTCTCAAAGGTAATATAGAGAGCTCCTGTCTGTAGCCCACACCTGGTTTTCCCTAATGTTAACATGTTACATCACTGTGGCCATTTATCACAACGAAAGAACCAATATTGAATTTTAACTAAAGTCTGTACTCGGTTCACATTTCCTTAGTTTTTATCTAATGTCCTTTTTCCTCTTCTAGGAGCCACATTACATGTAGTTGTCATGTCCCCTGAGGCACCTCTTGCTTTGACAGTTTCTCAGACTTTCCTTGTTTTTGATGACCTTGACATTTTGGGGTATGTTTTAGGAGGCCCGTGTCTTGGGATTTGTCTGATGTTTTTCTCATGGTCAGACTGGGGTTATGAGTTTGAAGGAGGAAGACCACAGAGGTAAAGCGCCATGCCCATCACCTCTTATCCAGGCTCCAAGCCATCAGTGCGACGTCACTGGTGACATTGGCCCTGATCGGCTGGCGGAGGTCATGTTTATCAAGCCTCTCCATTGTGAACACTCTTCTCCCTTCTCATGCTGCACTCTTTGGGGGGAAGTCACTCTGCAGCTGTGAGCTTTCTTTTCACTCATTCAGAAGATAATTCATTCAAAATGTGTCCGGACGTGGTCTTCCTGACGGGTCTCCCTGGGTCTGTTCTTGCTCAGAGTCTGCTCTCCATTCAGCAGCAAGAGAAAAACCTTTAAATATCAATCACCTCGCTAGGCCCCAGGGCTTCCTTGCCGGCCCCTCCTCCCACCTGCTCCCACTCTGCTCCCACCACACCAGCACCCCCCCCCCCCCCCCCGCCTGCTCCTTGAGCTGGGAGGCGTGTTCCTACCTTTGTGCCTTTGCATGTTGCTCTCGCCGTTTTCTCTGGTTTAGATGGTCTTTCCTGGCTGCAGGCAGCCCAAGGCCTTGTGCCTCATTTTTGATTTTTTGAGATTTCTGAACCCTTAGACTACATTTTGTTCGTAGTGCTTATCCTATACTGTGTGTTTGCTTGTTTACGGTCTGTCTCCTCTTAGTAGAATGGAAACTTCTTAGGGTCACAGACTGTCAGTCTTGCTCATGGCCACATTCCCAGTGCACAAAGCACGTTTGCAGTGAGTACTTGGCGTCTCTGTGGAATTCCACAGTTAAGCGAGAGTATTGTGCTTGCTGCGGAACTGTCACTCTGGTACAGGTCATTTTGCCCCCATGTCATGTTTTGTGTGGATTTGGGGGAGCTGCTGCTTATGCTCTTCTACTCTGCCTCCAATTAGACTGTCCCGTAAGTTAGGCTACTTAAAATATCATACTGGGACCTCTGAAAAACGGATGTATTTATAGACATCCTTACCCAGGGATCATGGGCAGTGTTGTAATGTTGAGGTCAAGCTGTGGTCAGGGCTCCGTGGCTAGCCGGGAAGGGGTGCATGGCCAAGCTGCAGAACTGTACGAGTCACCCACATGAGAACCTCTGGGTTTTCTGCAGTGTTCTGGTCTTCACTGTCCTTGAGGCTGTACGAGACATTTCTGTAGCATTTTCAGGGTGAAACCTTGATCTTTCTCTGTCCACACATACTAGCCACCCATATTGCCCTGGGAGTTGGAGCAAATCCAGGTACTGAAGGAAACCAGTCTGGGCCTAAATAAGAAAACTTTTAATAAAAATCTCAAGTAAAGGTCCTTTTATCTATTTCTTCCTGCTTTTAGGGATAACAGTAATCTTCACGGCACATTGGGTGAGTCATGTTTTTCAGGCTGGTGGAAAGTTTCTAAACTGTAAAGAGTCCAGAAAGCCTAGCCGTAGGCCATTGGAGAGAAGTGTGACCTCCTGGCCGATGTGAGCAGCTTTGGCTTCCTTGACTGGATGTTGCCATGACCAGTTATTCCTCGAGGTGCTGTGTGTGTGTGTGTGTGTGTGTGTGTGTGTGTGTGTGTGTGTGTGTGTGTGTGTGTGTGTTGGAAAGGCGCCGTGAGGACCTTTGGGACTTGGCTGCTTGAATGGGGAAAGTACAGCTTAGGGGCAGGAGTGGAGTGTAGAGATCACCCCAGTCCAACCATTTGATTTGCCGTGTGGAGGAGAGGCCTGGCGAGGTAAGGGAGTCTCCTGGAGTCCCGGGAGCACAGCAGCGGCTGGCGGGGCGGGTCTGACAGCCTAGCCTCCCGATGCCCATCCCGCAAAGCAACGTGGTGTTCTTGAACGTGTTCTGAACGTGTGCTATATGCCGGAGTCGGCCCTGGTCC
Organism: Eonycteris spelaea; assembly: GCA_003508835.1. Classification (NCBI taxonomy): domain Eukaryota; kingdom Metazoa; phylum Chordata; class Mammalia; order Chiroptera; family Pteropodidae; genus Eonycteris; species Eonycteris spelaea. The sequence continues at coordinate 7,203,446 of PUFA01000023.1, forward strand.
CCGCAGGAACCTTTTAACTCAATCCTTTCTGCTTTCACGTAAGGTAGGACTCTTGTTATTCTTACCTTGTAGATGAGAGAGCTGAGGCCCAGAGATACAGATGACCTTACCTAAGGTCACCCAGGTAGCACATAGTAAAACTAGAATTTGGCCTGTGTTCTGCATAGTGACTTGTCCTATGGAGGCTCTTTCAGCCACTTCTGTCAGGTCTCCAGGTCATCTACTTTGGTCTCTGGACCATTTGAAAAACCATTGTGTATCTACCAGGAGTGGCTCCCCAAGAATACACAGTGACAACAACAGGCAGGGGAATGTGAGTGGGTGTGGGGCCATGTCTCAATGTGACGTCTTGTGTCCTGCTGGGGAGCCAGATAAGCCCTATTCAAGGAAGGAGCCCCAGCCCTTGCAGCAGGCCATGGACAGAGTGTGCATGCGCCCCTATTCATGTCCCATCTCGCGGCTAAAGTAGCACAGAACCGTGAGTCCCCCCAGCGAAGTCACTGAGTCTCTGGGTGGCAGTGCCAGCTGTCACAGGAGGCAGCAGAGCGGCTCAGTGTTGGGCTAGCATTGATTGCAGGGTGGTTGGGATGGACTTGGGCGGGACCCGGACCTGGGTTTGAGTGCTGGCCTGACCTCTGTTTATCTTTGCGACTCCGGGCAGGCTCCTCAGCCCTGCTTCTCAGGTTAGTCAACAGTAAAACGGACATGGGGTGCCCTACCTCCTTCGTGCTGGGGGAGTACGGAGCGAATAAAGTCACAGAAAGTGTCTGGAACGTGTGTGGCACATGGCCAAGACTCAACAAAAGCCCCTCTCTCAGAAACCCCTTATTCGTCCGTCACTCCTGAGTTGAAAGGGGTCACCAGAGGGGTGGGGTCCCGGAGCCTCACTTCGGTTGGCAGGAGGCTGGTGCCGTGTGTTGGGTTCCGGGTGTGTGTATATGAAGTACAATAGTGAAAAAGACGAATCTTGCACAGTGTTCAGAATTCTGGGGAACGCCCCGGAGTGGCAATGTCATGTAGTGACTTCTTGGTACGTGTGGCAGGTGTCAGACAAATGAACCCAAATGTGACATTCGAGTCAGCACTTTGTGCAGCTTGAATTGAAAACTTGCCGCGTGCGGTTCGCCTGGTGGTACCAGGAAATGTTCCCACGCCAGCGTGACTCTGGCCGTGAAAAGGAGCCGTGTGTCCGTGCAGATGGGTTTCTCGTGCATCCTGATCGTCGCCTCGGTTTTGACTGAAGCAGTTTACGTCATGATTGGAAAGTTCTGGTGACACAGAACGGATGTTCCGCCCTGCAGGTCCATGCTCTGCGGGCGGAGGGGGGAGGCGGGGGGAGAGCAGGGGCAGAGGCCAGAGCCTGACTCCTTGCCCACCCCGCCCCAGCTGTGTGGTCCAGGCCCGGTGGTTTTATCTGGTGCCTCAGATGTCCCGTCTGTAAAATGGGAGTGGCAGGGCCCGCAGTGCTCGGTACACCAGTTCTGTCAGTGGAGTAGCTAGCGTTCTCATTCTGCGCAGTAGAAAAGGAGGGAGCTGGGATTTTTGCATGGTTTGAGGACCGGTTTAATAACCAAGAAAGTATCAGGGGAGCCGAGCTGCCTCCGTAGTTGTGCACGTCCTGAGTTAGAGCATCGGAGCAATAACTCGGAGCCACTGCTGAGAAGGGGCTTCTGCAGGCCCGAGTGGGAGGGGGCTGCACCGACAGCTGTGGGGCCCGGTCCCTCCAGTCATGGAGGGTGAGCAGTGGCCAGCCGTCCAGGCGAGAAGAATGATGAAAGCATTATGGAGAGGCCTCTTTGAAACCTTCAGCTTGCGTCTCTCCATGAAACTGGTAGTAGGTTCGTCGGGGGCTGCGACATGCAGGTGCTCAAAGGTGAGCTCGATGGATGATGGTCGACAGTGTGTTAAAGGAGGTAGAGGCAGAAGTGTTTACGGGCTCTCGGATCGGGAGGGGCCAGTTAGGACAAGAGAAGTTGGGGAGACAGAGGCCTCGCCTGTGATGGGCAGATCAACAGCAGTGAGGCCGGAGGGAGGACTCTGGGGCCAGGAGGTTCTTCCGGAAGCAGAAGGACACGATGTGGTCTGCCCCTTTTGACCCCGCCTTCCCAACCAAGTGCATTAGCCACCCCGGCCTTTGTGCGAAGGCCACATCTGGACACTACCTTGAACCTAGTGCATGTTAGCTAAAACGGGTTCTTTTCTTTCTTCTTAGTATCCCGTGGAAATCAGGAAGTATGAGTACGACCCCAGCTTTGCAATTCGTGGACTGCATTATGATGTGCAGCGGGTAGGTTTAATTCTCATGTGTTTCTTCACTTTAACGGTGTTTGGGAATAAAATGTACTCCTGGTGTTTTTCCCTGCTCGACACATAAATTGATTTAAAATGAATGTTCTTTTGGGCTGCAGAAATGAATTACTCAAAATATCTTTGAATTAAGTCTTTTTCCAGAGACTGTATTAGAAAAGCATGAATGCATTTAGCAATTTGGAAGATACCGTTTATTCCCAGTATCCTTTTTTGGTGTTTTGAGTTGCCAATTGTCACATCTTTTTTTTGCCAATAGGCCATTTCCTTAATGAATTGTACAGACTCTATAATCAGCAAGCAAACCTTTCGGAAGCACACAGCACAGGGCGTGCTTCTTTGTTATGACAACTTAAATGCCGGATGGGTTTATAATGGCACTAGAATTCTCATTAAATATGTAAATTATTGTGCATTATTTACCTGCGCCCATTGTTTATGTTTTTGAAGGCAATACTGATGAAGATTGACGCTTTTCATTACATCCAGCTGGGAACTGTCTACAGGTAAGGGTGAGAGGAGGCAAATTTAATTCACCCAAAGTAACCAAGGGGCTTTGAGTTTCAAGACCCACTGACTGTTGAGTGAGGAGGAGGGCTGCGGTGTGTGTATTGGTGAGTCATTTCTTCCCTCCCTCCCTCATTCAAGACCATTCATCAGGGCGGCTGCCGTGGTAGATGCTGACGGTTTGGCTTATAAGGATGTTCTCAGGATGCTCGGGGTGAAGGGCGAAGCCACACACGTAAACCAGTGACTGCATTCCAGAGTGACCAGGGTGATGATGGACATGTGCTGAGACAATCAGGAGCTCTCCGGAGGACTCTTTGGGGGTCTGGCTTTCTGGAGGTGATGGCCGGCCAGCCAAGTTCGTGTTCCGGAGAGGAGGTTTGGGTGGGGAGGGGTATTGAGGCGAGTGTGCACGTTTTTCTTTCATGGTGGTTGTCGAGTAGTTTGGATATTAAGACTTCTGTTAGAGTTCATAGAAGCACTCAGCTCAGTCAGCAGTCTTTGTAACTTTGAAAATGAAGGGTTTTGCTTTTTCTTATTCTTAAATTTGTGTGGGATTTAGGAGTGTTTCTGTCTAGATTCACGTGAGGTATCTTAGGTGTGTATATCTTAACTTAGATTCTTCTCTCACAGATTCTTTGCTAAAGTTAATATTTGTTTATCCAAGTATCACACACACACACACACACACACACACACACACACAGTTATAATCAAATAGGACTAAAAATGCCATAGCAGAAAACAGCAGTCCTCTGTCCTCCTTCCCGACCCAAACCCCTTAAACTCTTCTTGAATTAAAGCATTTTTTTCTTCCTGTTTCTAATTAATATACTCATTCTTCTGTTTCCTAATTTGTTAATCCTGAACATCTCCCTGCTATGAGAGATGAGGATTGGGTCTCTCGCATACACACCCCTCTTCTCCGGCCTCATTCTTCTGACCTTGATAAGATCTTCGTATCTGGGTATATGACCATCATTGCACTGTGATTGTTCCTGGTACAGTGTTAAGTCTTTCTTAGATTTAATAATAGCTTCGCTTTTTATTTGCTTAGTTTTCTGTGTAGGTATCCCTAGTTTTTCTAAATGCTCCATCACTAATATCAAGCATGCATTTATTTCCCAACAATTCAGACGTTTTATATAACCGTCGTTTACTTTCTTAAAAAGTTGACAACTGCCTCCTGCTCTACTCTCCACTGATTGCTCATCTTTGGACTGGTGTTCGCCTCTTTTCCTGTTCTTTGGTTCCCGTTGCTTCTTTCCAGCTTTACACCCTCGTCTTGCTGGAGCACATCCTCTAGGAGCTGCCTGGTGTCTTGAAGGGCTGAGCCTTTCTGGGATCTGTGGTGATTCATCAGCTCTTTTCTTTGGTGTCCCCTCATAAGCCCCTGTCTCAGTGTTGCTAAGTCAGGTGCCTCCTTTTTGTCTGTGATTTGACTTCCAAAAACCTGTTGAAAATGTCTCATTTACTGATGTCTTTGCTCTCATTTTCTTTACCTTTTGAGCAATTTATATCCAACTCTTTTATTGTTATTGAATGATGTTTCTGGAGGGAGAAAAGGTGGTGGTGATGAGAATAACAATAATATTAGTAATAAAAATAGCAGTTAGAAATATTGAGTCTTGCTATGGGATACACATTGCCACACTTCCAGTTTATTTGCTTTAATGCATTCGATCCTCAAAATAACCTTACGAGGTAGAGGTAGGTACTTATTAGTCCCAGAGATGTTGAGTAACTTGCTTACGGCCACACAGAGGAAGAATTCAGACCCAAGCAGTATAGCTCCAGAGTCTGTGCTCTTGGTCCACATGCAGTATGGACTTTCTGAATGTGCGATGGTAACTAGAAGTCCCTGAGCAGATTTTTTGATTCATCTCTCCATCTTTGTTTCTACTGTCAGCCCCCCGACTCAGACATTCATTCCTTCTCTCCTGGGGCTCACGGTTACCTGCCGTAAGGCCCCTCCTGGACATTGTTGCTCAACCGATTTACCTAAAACACTGCCCCTCACCTCCTCCTCTCTTCTGAAATCCTGGATGGCTGCCCACTGTCTAGAGAATAGAGCCCAAACCCCATAGGTTTTCTGCCGACCTTCACTTCCTCTTCTTTCGTACATAGCTCCTTCGCTTCCTGAATTGGTTAAGCCCCTGTTGCAAGTGACTGAAATCCAACTCAACAGGCTTAAACAAAAACAGTGTTGGCTCACTCATGGTGCATCTGAGGACCCTGCGGTTGCAGGTTCGGCTGGCTCCAGGGGCCAAATTGCTATGGTTGGACCTCCTTCTCGCTCTTGGCCCTCTCACTCTTAGGGTTGGCCCCCTCTCAGGCAGGCCCCTCTCTGTGGTGACCCTGGCAATACCAGGTTTCCATCCCCCCAGCTCCAAGGCGACGGGAGAGGAGGAGTTTCCCAGCAGTTTCAGCCAATCTCAGAGGGAGCAGATGTCGGGCAGGTGCAAACAACACACGTCGTCCTTTCCTCCGAGTTCTCCTTTCTCACTGCTCAGCTTCTGTTCATGCTGGCGTCTGCCAGGAAACCGATTTCTTTTCTCTCTACTTCTCGAAATCTCACTCATCCCTCCTTCGGGGCTGACTTGTGGTGGGCCTCTCTTCACCTCTCAACCCGAAACGGTCTTTTTCTCTCCTCTTCTATGGTCACATAATCTTGTGGCTCCTCTAATTGTCTCATCTCGTCCATAGATACATTCGCCGCTGTGGTAAGGTGCATGGAAAGGAGGCCGGAGGAGCCAGCGAGGCATTTGGAGGGGAAGGGAGTGTTCAGCTTTCGGACCTGGGAAGGTCGCTTTGTGCCCAGTGCTGAGAGAGGGTGTGGCGGGCCGAGGCAGCAGGGGTGCATGGGTGAGCTCTGCAGTCACACTCCCGAGTGCAAACCCTGGCCCTGCCGTTCACACGCGTGTGGCGTTGAGCAAAGTCTTGACCGCTCAAAGCCTTGGTTTGCCCCTCTGCAAACTGGGCATGAGTCTAGCTTGTCTTACAGCTTAAGGCATGCTTGGAACAGTGCCCGAGGCCCTCACACTATAGGCATGCACAAATGTCTTCTCTTTCTTTTCCCCTCAAAAGGGGTAATGGATGAGCGGATGGCTGGTTTCTGAGACCTGCTGCATGGGACCCGCAGTTCCTGCTTGGGGGTGAATTTTATGTTTTGGGTTGTGGGAGTGAGCGCCACTGGGCAGCGGAGGCGGCAGACTGGCTCTCCACGGCAGTCCCATTTTGTACCCACATTTTAATCAGAACCTCGAGAAAAGCTAGGGTTGGTCATTCCTGTCACAGTCCCACCAGCAAACACTCTGACAGTGCTTACCGTATACCAGTTACTGTTCTGTATACGGTAACTCATTTAACTCAGGAACACCAGGAAAGAGGAACTCTTATTGTTCCCATTTTTGAGATGACACGAGAGGTGGACACGTTACATTCCTTGTTCAGCTAATACCCCTGGTAATTGAGGGAGCCGGGATTTGACCCCCAGGCAGGACTTGCTCAGACCTGTGCCCCGAACCTGTATGTGTCTCATAACCACACAGGGCTGTGTGAAGTAGTTTTCATTTGATTTCAGTGTCGTTTTAGGCTGCCTTCAGGTGCGGTGACAGGCCGCCTTAGCCGGCCACAGTAGTTCTGCGTGGTGCTCGTCTGTGGGAACTGCCTCCCGCAGTCTGATTTCTCTGGACATTTGGTTACTTGGGCCTTAAGAGTGCAGCTTGGGTGGCCAGGTGCCTGTGACTGTTAAAAAGTAGCAGTGGCTTCGGAAGGCCTGGGCTGAGCCTAGTGTGGAGGCAGAGGAATCACTCACCTGGCAGAGTTCTTTTACTTTTGTATGTTCTTTCTGAGTGTTAAGGCCTTAGGGGTGTGTGTGCACGGCTGACTGCTGTTTGCCAAGGTCACCGTCGAGAATGATCTGGCTGAGTGCCAGTATCTTATCCGCTTTCTGGAGCAAAGATGAACGGAAGTGCAGCGCCTCTGTTGTTTTTAAAGGCTGTAGTAGTTGTAACAAGTTAATTACAATAGGAGACAAACTGTTGACGAAATCCACTCAGGTATTTTTAAAAGTAATAGGAGGGTGGAGAATGAAGGAAAGAGTCGGAAAGAATATTTTCATTAAAGTTACATATCAAACAAATTACATTTTATATGTACTTTAACACTGGCCAAGTGATTTTGAACGCTTAGTGACCTATCTGTGTTAGTAACTAGAATTCTTATTGAATTATGCATGCTCTCATGTAGCTCAGCATGGTGTTCCCATCATTCATTCATTCTGTGGTTTCCTCATCGTGGAGTCTGTTTCACAAGCACCTTCTCTTCTAGAGGAGGAGTAGATGAGCAGGCTTTCCCCTTCATAACTCTCGAGAGTAGGCGATTCCAGGTGAGAAGATACTAGGTTATTGAGTCCCAGGTGAAAGCACCTGTTCACAGTGCTGGCGGCAGAGGCAGGGTGAAATCTAGCCACTCTGACTCCAGAATTTATTTGTCCCTGTGTACGGAGGGGCTGGATTCATTTGCAGATTATCCTGCAGCTCCTGGAGGCAGGCAGACGGTGGACGGTATCTCGGCTTTTCACAGATAAGGAAACTGGCCTTCACTGTTGGACGGTGTTTGGGTCACATCTCTCAGAGGTGGTGCCGGGCTTCCCGCCTTGTGTCATGAGGTTTAATCCACCCATGCCCGTGCATGACTTTTTCCATCTCTGCACTGAGGGTAGAGTATCAGAGGGCACGAGGTTGATGGAGACAGAACCAGCCATCCCTTCCCTGATGTAGTGAAAACATTAAAAAGAAAAACACCCTGAAGCAAGTCATTAGGACGCCTTGTATCTTGTCTAGCGAGGCAGCGTGAGGTAGCCACAAAGCCAGGGAGCCAGTCCTGACTCATCACTTTCCACCGTGGTGACCCTGGGGAAGTGTATGACCTTTCTGTGCCTCATTTGCTTCTGCTGGAAAAAAGAATAAAAGTGCCTCCCTCCTAGGATTGCTCAGAATTAAGTGAAGGACGATGGAATTCATGTCTGGCATATGATAGGTGCCATGTGGTAGGAGTTATTGTTTTTTCTCCTCTTATTACCAACAGAATGGCAGCAGTAGTAATAGTAGTAGCATCTTTACTGTTTGTAGCAATTACCGGTGGCACACCTCACCTCCTTGTGACAGCAACGTCTCGCACCTCAGTCGAAAAATCCTAGCAGTTGCCGGAAGCCTGAAAATAATTGCTCTCTCTAGCCGAGCTCTTTACCTGCACTGCCTGTCATTTTCCCAGAGGCCTCAGCGTTGTCCCTGATGAAGAAGTCATTGAAATGTACGAGGGGTCCCACGTGCCTTTGGAACAGATGAGCGACTTTTATGGAAAGGTAATGAGAAATGCTTATTTATTAATGTAAAGCAGCCTGTCTTTTTTTTTCTTATCGAAACATGGCCCGGGAGATGCAGGGTGCTGAACTCCTAGGCTCTTTGAGTGGTCATAGGGAATTGACAAGGGGCTTCGGGACAGTTTTGAGAGACCCTGGGTTTGAGAGAGAATAGTCTGTTCGCGGCTCTCGGGGTTCTTTCATAGCCTTTTCCTCCTCACCTGACGAAGGCTTACACCTTCCTTGTACTTAGCCATTTGCCACCACCTGCCTGGTGTGTCACCACTTTCTGGATTAAGTCCTTGGGGGCTGTGCTGTCACCTCCCTGGGATCGAGGACAGCAGGTTACCCTGTGCCTGAAGGGAAGCCTCGTGGTGCAATTTCCTCTCTGACTTTTTGCTCCTCGTCTGGTGAGAGGCATGCTTTTATCTGTATTACCAAAATGCAGTGGAAGATGCCCAGTCAGCTGGTAAACCGAGTATTCTAATTCGCACGCATTCAGAGAAAGGCTCTTTTTTAAGCTTTCACACAGGCTGTGTGAGGTGCTCAAATTCAGGAGCATTAGGTGGCTTGTTCTGCCAGTCCACGGGTGGTAGACTGTCAGCTGTGCTTCTCTGGGCTTGATGAGAGAGTGTGAGCTGGGAGTTGGATAGGGCACAAAGGAGGGAGGAAAGGAAAGATGGTTAGACTTTTGGGGGGGAATCGGCATTTCCTTGGATGCACCAGTTAACCCTTGTCAGCTCCGCCGTGAACGATGAGAGACAGGTGAACATTTTTACTTTTAAATATTAGAATTTTCCTTTTCTCATGGAGAGGGGTCCAGATGTTGACCAGGATCCACCTCAGTAAACATAAAGCCTAGCTCTGCCGAGGTGCCGGCCTCTGTTTCTGAAGTGCCCTCCTTCCTGCCCCGCCCCCGCCCCGCCTGCAGAGTTCCCATGGAAACACCATGAAGCAGTTCATGGACATCTTCTCGCTGCCGGAGATGACCCTCCTGTCCTGCGTGAACGAATACTTCCTGAAGAACAACATCGACTATGAGCCTGTCCACCTGTACAAAGATGTCAAGGTTGTGTCCACAGCGAGAGATTACGATGCCGCATCCTTTCCAGCGAAGTAACAGAATGCTTAGCCTCCTTCGTAGCTTAGGTGTTCCAAGTAGCCCCTTGCCTGGGGACTCTTGTATTTGCAGTTGATCCCTGAAAATTCTAAGAAAGATGTTACGTTAGGAGAATTAGAAATCAGTCAAATTCGTTGTTAAGGGTGTGCTCATGTTGTTACTTGGGTTTCTAATTCTTTCTGACTGAAGTCAGGTCCAGGGCACCCGTCGGTGGTGGAGGGGGTGGTGAGCGGAGGTGGGGGCCCAGCCTGTACCCAGCTCACCCCCAGCGTACCCTCAGGGAGGGGCGACTCTTCACACACACACACACAGATGGCATGCACGTCTCAGACCACGGCCCGGGGACTGCAGCTGCCCAGAGGGGGCGCCCTTTTTCTCCTGCACACAGAGGGTCTACATAGGCTTTCTGAGGCCCTTCCGAAGCGGCAGGAATCCTCTTGGAGGGGGATACAGACAAATATAAATATTTAGATGCATATATACACACCTCGTCTATATAACTTTGTATTTATATCTTTAATTCATATTCACACGTGTTTATGTATTCTTTAAGGTGTCCGAACTTTTTTCAGAACTTGAAATTGTTTATATATAATTTGTGTATATTTCTAAGCATTTATAAATGTATTTATATTAATATATATTTAAACATCTTTTTTATATTCACGTTCATTTATTACTATGTTTTTATTATATGTTATGACTAGTTTAAAATTTCGAATGCTCAAATCATGGGTTTTAGGAAGATAAAAGATGAATTGTAGTTTCCCAACATCAGTCTGGTGTTATTTGAACTAAATTGCAGTATTTAGTTTCTGGTCTCCTTTTTGTGCAGATACTTCATCTTTAAGAATCTTTGAGAATCGCTTGTAGTTATGTGACCCTTTGCACTCAGGAGGAACACTGTTTATTTGAAACTTCAGTTTTTACTAGTATTACTATCACCAATAGTGAACATGTATGCAGAGTTTACTAGGTTTTAGGAACTGTTTTCTGAGTGCTTTATGCGTATTAACTAATTAAAACCCTCACAATACTGCCTTGAGGTAGATACTATTATTATCGTCACCCTCATTTTATAGATAAAGAAATTGAGGCCCAGAGAGGTTGAGTAACTTGCCGAAGGTCACACAGCTAGTAAGTAGTGGAACCTGGATTTGAAGCCAGCAGGTTTGGTCCGGCTTATTCTTAACCACTGCTTTCTGCCCATGTGAAGTCGAAACAAGCCTGTGCAGGAAGGAAATGAAGGTTATAGTCCAGAGATGCTCACCCTCGACAGAAATCTCCTACCAGTTCTCCAAGGCTTATGGCCCAGTTTGCCCACAGCCCAGTCCCCTGCCATAGGTTCCAGGAAGTTTCCATGTGGCTCCAGAAATGCCACCTGTGTAGAGACCTGCTCAGTGCCACCTGGGAGTGGGGCTGTGCTCTGACACCTGCCAGGCATCAGGCCGCCACACCCCTGGGCCTGCAGAGGGGTTAGCCGCCACCTCCTCCTCATGTCTGCTGGCTGGACCATGTCTCTGCCTGAGTTACGATCTCATTGGCAGTTCTTGGTAGCACTGAAGAGGGGAGGATCCTGTCATTGGTCTCTGCCTCTTCTAGATTACTGAACCTGTTGGGGTCTAGGGAAGGGTGCAAAGGTGAAAAGAGCAATAATGCTCTTTGTGCAGGTGATCTGGAATCATTTGTTCATGGTACTGCATGACAGTTACGATTTATCACGTGGGGCTTTATTCAGAGTGATCCACACAAATTACCTCCTCCAAGTGACCCTTTTGAAAATTGCATTGGGAACTGCCACTATCACCACGGAAATGTAAGTTTTCCCCATGGGGGGCCACCTATGATAAATGAATTCAGATTTCATTTAGTGCTTGGGTTGCTAGGCTTCAAAAGACAGACATTATCCTGGAATGCCATTTCGCTTTTACTCAGGCTAATACGTCCACTGATTAAAAATGTATCTTTTGACAGGATTCCATTCGAGACGTGCACATCAAAGGGATCATGTACAGAGCCATCGAGGCAGATATTGGTGCGTACCCAGCATCATCATGAAGATCGTCTCAGCCTTGCCTTTCGCCTTGCGGTGAGGCAGGCAGTTTGCTTTCATTCCGGGTGCTGAGCACCATCTCTGAGGGCTGTGCAAGGACCCTGCATCCTTGCCCCTCAGCCATCTCCCTCCCCTTTGCCTGGGTCCCGACTCAGAAGGAGAGGTGCTGGCAGCTGGAGCCACTTAGAGTTTCCCACTTAGAGGAGGCAGGTTCTTGGCTACTGATGCACCGGACACCAGTGGACCACCCCGAACCATGCTCCCTTATGACTTCTGTCTCTTCCTCAAGTGCCCTTGACAGCGCTGGACCCATCCGCCCCCGTTAGCAAGCACTTGCAGATTGAGTGACTGCACGCTGAATCCGTGTGTGACTTTTTCTCTTGCTCTTAGAAAAGTACATCTGCTACGCCGAACAGACCCGCGCGGTGTTGGCCAAACTGGCTGATCACGGCAAGAAGATGTTTCTCATCACCAACAGCCCCAGTAGCTTCGTGTGAGTTGCTCTGTGTTTCCTGGCTAGCTTCCAGCTCACTTCTTGTGTTGCGTTTAAACAGTTGGACATTTGAAAGAAAAAGTTGCAAAAAAACAGCTTTAATGTTAGACTCACCTAGCTGACCTGTTCCAGGGACAAAGGGATGAAGTATATCGTGGGAAAAGACTGGCGGGACCTGTTCGACGTGGTCATCGTGCAGGCCGAGAAGCCAAACTTCTTTAACGATAAGCGGAGGTGAGCGCCGTCCTTCTAGGGGACTAGATTTTATTCCTTTGCTGCTGTGCATACTTGCATAGTGTGTCTCGGTGAAATCCAAGTAGGAAAATCAAGCCTCTGAGCTGACAGTGTTTGATTTTTTAACCCTTCCAGCAAATAATTGCAAAGAGAATGTGATTAGCTCACAGCAGACGCCTCACCCGTATTGAAAGCGTTCTCGGTTCAGCTTGGGCTGCTTCGCTCCTGTGAGTCAGGCTTTAAGAGAGTGACTGACAATAAGGAAAAACCCAGACTTAATCTCACGTGGTAAATTAGGTCCCTTGATGGAGACGCATTGTGCAGCAGTCAAAACAGCAGCAACAGCAAACCACCTGGCGGGTGGCTCTTTAAAGAGAGCTCTAAACAAAGCCTTTCAACTTGCCATTGGATTTTGCAAAACTTCTCTGCTACACAGGCTTTGCGTCAGGTTTTGGATCTCATCTCTACGGAGACTTGTAGAATGTCTTTCTGTCCTGTAGCCTTGGGCGGTAGGGGAGCCAGGAAGCTTCAGGTTGTAATGGTGATCGGGGTGTGCCCTTAGGATTTAGTGGGTTGGGGGGTGGGTCTCAGATCCTAAAATATCTTTTAATGTGTGGAACAGACCTGTTCACCAAGAGTCGTTCCCCACCAGATGTAGATTGAGAGTTACTGTATGGGGGTTATAAAAATAATAATGGCCTATTTTTGAAACATTGACTCACATTAAGCTGTTTTGCACTTGGTGCCGAGGCAGCCTTTCCCTCTCTGCTAGGTGATGTATAGCATCACAATACGGTGTTCTATAGTTAGTGTTGAATGGATTGAATCCAGTTTTCCAACTGTCACAACGGCTCCCGGAAGAAGCAGCAAAGCCAAGAACCATCTGCAGAGACTGAGAATTTAAGGGAATGAAGGAAAAACTAGAGAGTTGATCAAAAACAGCTGAATATACCAGCTTGCTCCTTGGTCAGTCGCTGATAAAGAGCTCTCCTGAGTTTTGTTAGAGTCTCGGGTGTAGGCACCTCATCTCTCCTTTCACCCCGGGCCCCCTCTCTCATTGTGTTTACACACGGTGGCAGAACAGTGTCTTGGGTATACTGTGCTTTCCCGTGGGTGTTGTGGGGTGGTTCCCAGCACAGCTTGTTCCATCACTGCACCCGTTTATTTTTGCCTCTTTCTGAATGCCTGGAACAGGAGCGGAATAATCCTCCTCCACCTGTCTCCTCCCTGTGTTATTTTATAATGATGAAGGTCAGAAACAACATAAAGGAACATCCTGCTCAGGGTACATTATGCAGCTATAAAAATGGTGCATTAGAAAAGAAAAACAGTGAGCGTGTATTATGGCAGTAAATGATATATGAATAACATGCAGTTACACGAGAACTTGCTTACATCATTAGAGAAAAAAAAGATGTCAGTATACGCAAACGAGCCTCATTTTTATGTTCATTAAAAAAGATAGGTACAAAGACCAAAAGACATCTCCTGAAATGGTTAAGTATTTATATCTAGGTATACCTAAGTACTGGATTATGGGTGATTTTCTTTTTTTCCATTGTATTTTTCTTCATTTTCCAGGGTTTTTTTGCAGCGAGTTAACATTTTTCCAATGAGAAAAAAAGTCCAAATAAGCGTTACCTTAGAAAATTTCACAGGCAAACAAACCCTCGTCCTTTGGACTAGTACCTCCAGGGTGAGGAATGAGGCTTTATTCTTATTTCCCACTTTTCATCATTAAATAGTACACACCTGGTCCTCTGATTCATTTTATATCTAGAGTGGCTGAATTTGAGGTGCAAAGCTGGGGTAAGTTATACTACTAAGGCAGTATTTCCGTATGCCTGCCTTCCTTCCTTCCTTCCTTCCTTCCTTCCTTCCTTCCTCCTTCCTTCCTTCCTTCCTCCCTCCCTCCCTCCCTCCCTCTCTCTCTCTCTCTCTCTCTCTTTCTTTCTTTCTTTCTTTTTTCTTTCTCTTTTCTTTCTTTTTTTTTGTAAAACAGTTTTTGCAGAAAACGTTTCCTGTACAGTGACATCAATTTGGGAAATCTGGGTTAAAGACAGTTTCTTTACAGGGCTTTTCACAGCCATCAGTAACTTTTAAGAGGGATGTAGGTAGTGTGTAGTGTTTTGCGAATGTGTTGGACCCTGGAATTCTCTTTCCACTGCACATCCTCAGATGCGGAATCTGCTTTCTGGGAGGCATTGCACTGGCCCCAGGATGGGGTGGGGTGGGGTTTTAGCGCTTTCTCAGGGTCACTGAGCCCCTTTCTGTTCCCGGTGAGCCAGGTTTGGTCACACAGCAGGCAGCCTGCACGACTACCCTGTGTCGTAATGTTTCCCGTTTCTGTTCTCAGACCTTTCCGAAAGGTGAATGAAAAAGGTGTCTTACTCTGGGATAAAATTCACAAGTTGCAGAAAGGCCAGATTTACAAGCAGGTATCTTATGATCAGTTTATTTTATTTTTTTGTTCCTTTGCTTCGTTGCTCAGTAACAATGATAACAGCTAACATTCTTAGAGGCTTATTGTGTGTGCCAGGAGCAGTTCTGAGTGCTCTGCTCGAATTGACTGTTTATAACTTGGTGGCAAAATTTAAGTCAGTGTATTTTCAGTATACTATAACTGAACTCAGAATTGAATAATTTTTTAAAACAAAATTTAAAGCATTACTTTGAATAAGGATACAACATTTAAGATGCCAATAGCAAAGCTTGGAAATTTCTCTTTAAGAATCATTTAATCACATGGCATATTACTTGCCCAAATTAGTAATTACTTCCTGATAAGCTATGCTTTATGTATAGCTTTAATATATTTTGGTATCTCATAAGTCTTGGAAATTTGAATAAATGAGTTGCTGACTATTATTGTTACTGAAGTTAGTTGTTTTTTTCTTTTTCTTTTTTTTTATATACTGATACATTCCTGGTGGGTATTATAACAACCTGTTAGCTTTGGCAATAGGTATATTTTCTAGGCCTTGAAAGATTAGCTTTGATACAATCATTCTACTTCTAGAAAGTTAGTCTAAGAAAATGGTTAAGATGTAGCTAAAACTCTGGTACAAGAATGTTTATCATGAAGTTACAAAATAGATAACAGAGTAAATGATAGCAAAATAAATGTTCAACATCAGGGAATTGGTGAAATGAATTATGATATTCCTTAGGAACCGAAATTACATGGCAGGTTAATATTTGACTTGGAAAGATGGTCACAGCATGTTAAGTGTAAAAGGTCATTACAAAAAATTCTAAACATATGAATCGCTTTTGAAAAATAGGTTTGACTTAGGAGAAAGGCCTGAAAGATTTCATACTAAGTTGCTTTTAAAGTTATGTTTTGATATTTAAAATAAATTACAAAAGCAAAAAATTCTTTTTAAGTTTTAAAAAGTAGGTATTTTGGGCTGTGGGTTATACAAAGGTCTCTCTCTGTCATACAATATACTATGTTTTTCCCTTATTGCAGGGCAATTTATACGAATTTTTGAAGCTTACGGGATGGAGAGGATCCAAAGTGTTATATTTTGGTGACCATATATACAGTGACCTGGCGGTGAGGAGCCTGTTTTCTTTTTCTTTGTGTGGGACAGATGTGTTAGTTCCACTTATTAAGGAATTTCTCTTGTGTTTAAGACCATTTTTAGCTTTCATAAAAATGCAGAGGAGGCCACATTTTTTGATGTCTTGTGTTTTACAGAACAGGGTGGATTTGTTGTGAAAAAGATAAATTTTTTGGAAATGATGGAAATGAGCAATTTACTCAGAGTGTATCAGAAAAATCTTTCCATTTAAGTAGTGGTAAGAAATAAATGCCAGCGTTCTTTCCTTTTCCTTTTCTTAATCAATGCATCAGAAACATACAAATGGTCTGGGCTTCTTTGGCCAGCCACCTGCTTCAAAAGAATATAAAAGCAGCATTTCCAGGAAATAAGCATTATGTGAAAATGGGGCTTTTCATGCCCCTTGGAATGACTAGCGGAGTGTGGCAGGACTTGAATTATGATTTAACCTGTAATTAGAACAGTGTGTCATTGGAGGCAAGGAGATCGAGTCCAGTGCCTGTGTGTAGCGACACTTCAGGGGGCTTCAGCCCACACCCTGTGTTATCACATCTGTCCAGCGGGCTGAGGCCTAATGAAAGGAAGCACAGTCTCAGAATGAGAAGACTGATGTTTTCGTCCCAGCTCTACTGTTATTAGCTGTGTGACCGTGGACACAGCCCTCAAGCCCTGATGTCTTTATTTGTAAGAAGAGTGAAAAGGTACTTACTAAAGTAGAAAACTATAAATTGTGACTGTCAGAATGTTGGCACGCCCAGAACGTCCATCCATGTGACGTGGCGTCATGGGCATTTTCTTCTTGCTATGGGAGGTCTTCGGGCCCTGAGGAGATAACTGTGTGCTACCTGGAAGGCATGTGGGTACATGGCCCTGTGAGGTGACCGGTAAACACACATATAGGTCTAAGCCTTTTGAGAGATCATCACAAAGTAGTGGTTCTTCAAGTGTGGTCCTGAGGCATCAGCATCACCTCGGAACTTGTTAGAAATGCACATTCCCAGGCCTACCAAGTCAGCAACTTGGAGCGGGGCAGGGGCGGGCAGCCATCTGTGTTGTAACCAGCTTTCCACATTAAAATTTGATATTGGGGTAATTAGCCTCGCAGAATGAGTTAGGAAGTGTTTCTTCCTCTTCAGCTTTTAGATAGTTTCATATCTTGTGAGCAGAAAAAGATACTTTGTATGATTTCCATCTTTTTAAGTTTATTAAGACCATTTCACATTGTGTATTTACTTGTTTGTTGTCTGTATTTCCCATGAGAGGCAGGCATTCGTCAGTTTTTGTTCATTGTTTTAGCCTCAGTATCTATCTAGAACAGGGCCCAGCAAATAGTAGCACTTGATAAGTATTTGCCAAGTGAGAATGAATAACCCTTTAGATGACGATTGTACATCTTGGATTTTCCAGGACATAATTGACATCAGATAGTCCGATCCATTGGCAAATCGTGAGGTTACAATATTTAGAATGAAAAATGTGATCGTGTCTGTTTCTGCTGCAAGATCAGTCCAAGTCTGAGAGCCCACAGTTCCCCACAGCCCACAAGGCCTGATGCACAGTGGGTGCTCCCTAGCCATCTGTGGATGAACTCGAATGTAGACCTTCACTGCCATCGTGGTTGAGCCTCTTTCTGCCCTTGACCTCATTGTTGTCTTACAGGCCATGGTCGACGATTCCAGACCCTGTGTGTCTGTGATTTGACAGCAGTTATTTCCGGAACAGAAATGTTCTGGTTTGGGGGGGGCGGGGCGCGGAAAGGGGATTGTTGGGGAGGGTGAAATGGTCAAAACTTTGGTTTTAACTAAATGTAATTCATTGAAGTTAGCTTGGTTCATAACTAACCATTACCATTAAAAGTAATTCAACGAATGCCTGAATGCCTGGGAAAGGTAATGAACGCTTTAAAAAATTCTGCGGAGATGAACGCTGACTTTCTGTGATCTTTGCGATCAGGATTTGACCCTGAAGCATGGCTGGCGAACCGGTGCAATCATCCCGGAGTTAAGGTCTGAGCTCAGAATCATGAACACGGAGCAGTACGTTCAGACCATGGCCTGGCTGCAGACCCTGACTGGGTTACTGGAGCAAATGCAGGTTTGGGATTTCTTTCTCTCCTACGTTTTCATTAAGCGGCAAAGTTAGTCCACTAGTCCAAGTTACTTTAGGCCTTTTCCGTTTGATCGTGTTGATAAAGTGTGAGGCAGAAGTCATCCTGAAGAATAACTGCTGGGATTATTTGGCCCCTAAGAGAGTTTCGTCAGTTTCTCTGAAGAGATCTTTAACAATGCTCCCAAGGCCATTTGGAGAAAGAGCTGTGTGGGGCCGGCGTGGTCTCAAGTGTTCGTTTATGTCCCTCAGTCCGGCGAAGCCCAGTGTCCTCACTTGCCCCGGGGCAGCGGGATTCGAGACCCTCCGCCATGTGTGGGTCCGGTCCTGCCTCTTCCCTCAGCCTGCAGTGCTCTCCACTCTGGGCCTCGGTTCCGTCGTCTGTTGCATGAGGGGTCCTGCGGAACGAACACTTTGGGCTGGGCACCGCGGCTTGTTGCAGAGTCTCAAAGCAAGAGTCAGGGTCCTGTGTGCAGCAGCCTCCATTTGATTTTGAAGAGAATACCCACAGTTCGCCAGCTCACTAGGGTGCGCTGGCAGTTTTTTCTTCCCTCAAGTTCCACAGCTACATGGGACAGTTAGAGATGATTGTTGTTCCTAGGGGTGATTTTCCGGCCCGTGAAGCTGGCCCTGGCCCCCCGTGGCAGCTGTGACCCCCTTCCCAATCTCATGAGGCACTTGGCCTTCCCACTTGGTCCAGCTGGCCGGGCCTGCAGCCATCTCGGCGTGAAGGCTGCCTCTTTCAGTTCAGGATGAGGGCTATGGACGCCTGCTCTCTTGGCTAACACACCTGTAGCCTCTGGCCGCGGCCTGCTAGCCCGCTTTGGAAATGGCCAGGGAACAGTCTTGCCTGGCCATTTGGCAGCCCGTATGGAGGCAGCTGGCAGTGAGCTCGGCAGAGCTGCGAGGGGCCGGCAGGCCCAGTCGGCACTCCAGGGCACACACGTGCTTAAGCGCGGGGCCTTGCACGTTGCCCCGGTCTTGCATCTGTGTGCTCCCGCTACATTGGTCCTTGGTCGTCTCTGATGGGGACTTGTCATGTCTCTTTGCCATGTTCGTGTGTGAGATGATTTTCTAAAATAAAAGGCAGCGATTCTGAGTCCATGTAGCCTCGAGTCTGCGCACAGGTCGTACAGTTAACAGTCGTGACCCTCCGTGGGGCACACGTTGTGCCTAGACTTGTCCTGCATGCAACACTCATTTAATAGTCCCAGCCGTCCTGTGTGGGCAGCTGCCATTCTTTTACTTTAGATAAGGAAACTAACTGGGTGTTGAGAGGTTAGGTGACGTGTCTCAGGTCATAAGATGACAAAAAAGACCTTGGACCGAGGCCGTGCGATGCCCAGGTCCACGCCTCTGAGCACTGCCCTGAGCTTTCCTGTTGTGTGCGATCGGGGCCTCAGGGGTGGCCAGGGACCCCTCCCCTGCGATGCTGGCAGCTGGTCACACGCACACACGCAAACTTCACGTAGGAGGCGTCACGACATTTTAGCTTCGAGGACCATTTCTTTGTTTTCTTCTCTTGGACCTGTACGAAGAGTTGGGTGATGAAGGAGTGTGGGTTTAGAGACTGGAAGTGCTGAGAATATTTCTGTGATTTATACAGTTAATTATACAAGGTGTAAGGTTAGGAAAGGAAGAAGAGGAAGTTAACACGTACGTTGCCACCCTCATTTTACGGGAGAGGAACCCGAGGCAGAGATAAGTGGCTTTTCCGGAATCACAAAGTTCATAAACGAAAGTATCAGGCTTTTTAGGAATGAGAGCTTAGGTGGTCTAGACCCTAAAAGCTCTCTGTTCGTTTCATTCTCACAACTCTCTGAAGTAGGTGCCAACATCACCCCTATTTTACAGATGAACCTGAAGCACAGAGGAGAAAATAACTCGCTCAAGTTAGGGGTGATGCTGAGACCCTAGAATTTTCATCTCCCTGCTGTATCGCCTCGGGTTCTAATGCTTTTACACCATTCTGTCTGGTTGTCTGGTTGGCTAGGATATGAAGGTATAGGGCTGATTATTAAAAAAAATACAGAAACGAATGTCACTTCTCACTGTCTTCCCTGTTCCCTTTTTACTTAAAAGCTGTAGATTATTCCAGTGATCTGTGTCAGATGTTTCTAGAACTCCCCTTGGATTAATTTTCATAGCACGTAGCAGACATTATTAACTGTTTTTCTGAGGAGAAAAAATGTGTCTCTCAGGTTGAGTTTGAATTTTTGGGGGGAGCCAGGAGAGGTGTCATTAAGAGCCAAGTCTGATGAATTAAAATACGAGGATATAATTTTTGGTTTTAAGAAAGTAGCTCGAAAGAATAAAGGCAATTTTGTTACTAGCCTCAAAGCGTACCCCAAACAGTGTGGTGAGTGGTAGTAGCGCTGGTAAAGGTGGGGCTCATGGCGGGTGGGGTCTCTTCCCGGGTAGCCCCCCAGGGCCTCTGTGAGCCCTGGGGCCGGCAGACTTCTGGGCCGGACGGACAGTGTTAGGCCGTGCGGACCGTGCAGTCTCTGTCCCAGCTCAGCTTGGTGCTTGTGGCACAAGGCAGCCTTAGACGACATGTAACAGCTGCCTGTAGCTGTGTTCCTTGTGACACGAAAATTTGAATTTCATATCATCTTCGTCTGATCTAGTCACATCCTTTGTAGAGCCTAAATTGCGTAGCGAGCAATTTGTTGATTAAAATGTGAAAGTGAATTAAAACTGCTCATAGAACCATCCACTCCCCCGCAGGGCCGGCCCGGGGTTCCAGGCTCCAGTAGCACAGCCAGTGGTCATTCCATGCAGCTGCTTCCTGGTGGGGCAGGCAGTGGGTCGGGCAGGAAACCCAGGTTGCAAGCCCAGGGTTTTGTCTGGGTGGCAGAGGCCCTTAGCGAGCTGCCTGTTAGTCAGGCTGTTGAGCCGGGCGGACGTGATAAACAGGAGGGCCTTGGCACCCGCGTCGGAAGCAGATGGTTCGCTGGTTTGGTCTTTCCTCCTAAGGCTGCCCTGTGACCGTGAATCGCAGGGAGCCACCTGTCCCCTGTGATCACGTGCGCCTCTCACTCTGGCCGAGTGTTTGTTTAGCTACAGGAGCCTTGTGGAGAGACTTCTGAGCTTCCGCCCTTAGGTCGTGGGCAGTTATCATTTGCCTTTTGCCTTTTGCTCATATTTCAGCTCAGTCAGAAAATTCTCTGCCTTCCCATCTCGTTCAAGTGCTCAGCCTTCTTGCTTTTTACAAAAGCAATTTTTTTTCTCTTAAACACTTTAAAAGATAACATTAAGAAAAAAAATTAAAACCAGTTATAATTGTACTACTCTTGCACGAATTAAAAATTTCCATGTTATAGCCCAGATATATGCAGATATTTTTACATGCTTCCAGTTGGTGGATGTACCGTTTGTTACACCTGCTATTTCTCCTTAAGTGCCATTTTTATGTTGACATATATATATGCATACACATAATATGTGTAATAGGTAACATGTATTTTATGTATTTATATATGTAATATATATGTATTACAGGTATATTATACATATATTTTTGTGCATACATATGCATTATGTTTATACAGAGCCTTTAATAATCCTTTAATAGCTCTAGTTTAATATGGGCCTTGTGTAATATCTTCATAATATTCCATTTAATTTGGTAAACCCTATTTTCGTTATTGGAGATTTAAAACTATTTTGGAGAGAGGATGGGGACTGGGAAGTCTGAAAAGTGTATTATTTCATGCAAGTATCTGTCTCTTAAACTTAAATAAAATTTCTCCAGTGAAAGCTGCCCGTTAACAAATTCTCATGGCCTGAGGAGTTCATACGCCACCAGATCGGTCTCAGTCATTGGCTTGTGCCCTGCAGGTTCACAGAGATGTGGAGTCCCAGCTGGTCTTGCAGGAGTGGAAGAAGGAGAGGAAGGAGATGCGGTGAGAGCAGCCCATTTGCTTGTAGGGGGTTCACCCCGCCACACACCACCCCCCCCGTCTGCGCATGCGCAGCCCACACACCCGCCCTGGGGCTGGCCCGAAGCGTGCTTCGAAACATTCTTTTTAGCTCCAGGTATCAGTGTGACAGCCCCAGTGTCCAGAACCACCCATCTCTGTTACGTGATGCGTGACATTTCCTTGAGTCAGCAGTAACCTCCCTTGCATCTCCTACCCTTTCCATTTGTTTCTTTTTAAGAAAATCAAACAAACATGCCCTTACTTCTCTCACATAAACGCACACGCACAACTTCTCTCCCACATTCCCTGCCGGGCCCTGCCTGATGGGAATGAGCCTTCCCTCCCGTCCTCTTCTCCCTGCCTGCTTGACTTCCCGTGTGGGCAGCTGGTGGCCCGCCAGCTGGTACTGCCGGCCGCACGTGTGGCTCCTGGGACAGTATCGGAGGTGGGCTCTGAACCACACCGAGTTCTCGGAGCTCCTTCAACCCTGGTGCTTCCGCGTAGCTACGGCTGTTTCAGCACCATGCCTGCGCTCGGGTCCGTCCTGCCTACTGGTGAAGAAAGCCCGCCGTGGTGGGGTGCGGCCTGAGGGGATGGTTGTTCAGAAGCGGCTTTGTGGACAGCCGTGCTTCCCGAGAGCTGCCACCTGGATGCTATTTACATGGTCATTTCTGCTCTCATCCCTGGTCCCCCCTGCCTCCAGCACAGCTGTCTCTAAGGTTGGGAAGCAGTAGTCCCTGCCTGGGTTCTGGCCTCCGAGCAGTGGGCACCCTGACTGGGGGGAGCAGAGAGGGGCAGAGCTCATTGCTGGGGGCTGCGGGCGCACGGATGCCTTGACTCCATCCTCCGCTCCCTCTCAGGGCGTTGGCTGTCGGTGGCCTGTTCTGACTTGATTGTCACTCTCACATTGCTGGGAACACGTTGGGTGAGAGTGTGATAGGCATATGCTGTGATTTGACTGCGGGTCCCTCTCCCCTGAAGGCCAGACCTACTTGACCCGTCAGAGATTTGGGTCTTGAATTCAAGTTTCTAATGACTTCATATCTCAATGAGATTTTTTTTTCGGTGAAAGTTTAAACACCGTTTGTGTCATTCCACCCACAGACCTAATTGAGTTTTTAAAATATTCTACTTTTTGGTTTTTACATCTCCTGTCACCATATGACAACAGACAGTCACTGCCAAAGAGGGGCTTTTATTACCCAGCTGCGTAAATGAATGTTTTTCTTGTTATGTTTGTAACTGAGTTATTAACAGGCAAATGGTATTTAGCCATTTCGCTGGAATATTCTGTGCGAAGGTGCCCTAGCCATCAGGTGGTGATGCATGTTTGCACACCGGCAGTGGCTTAGATCCGGGGTTGGGTGAACAGCCTCACAAAATTATAACCTAGGTTTCGAGGGGGGAGTGGAGTATTGAAACCAAGAAAGGGATAGTGGAGATTTACTTACATCTGTGAAAGAATCCTTGTTTCTTGGATGTCAAAATACATCCGAGTTTATAACATGCTTTTATTTCTCTAACCGTATAGTTTTTCCTATAACCTTATTAAGAGGGGGTCTTGTAGATGAGGGAAGTTTGGAGACTCAGAACATTTTGTGTCTCTCCACGTACCTTCAGAAGCAGCTCCTGCCTCCTCCGTTTTTGTTTGGAAAACGTAGCATGCAGGTTGAGACGGACACACACACTGCAGCCGGCCTTTAACAGCGTTCTGTCCAGCGGGCCTCGACGGGAAGTGTGATCAGAGTCGTTCGGGGGATGGACGGCCAGACTGTTTTCCTGTTCGGCAGTTGAAGCTGTTCTCCTGGTTAATTTTCTCTCCTATAAAATGAGTCTTGTGAGAAAAGAAAAGCGATTTTGATTTTAGTAGCTTCACAACAGACTGTTTTGATACCATTTTCTGTCGTGTTCCTCTTTTCTTCTTCAGGGAAATGACCAAAAGTTTCTTCAACGCCCAGTTTGGCAGCTTGTTCCGCACAGACCAGAACCCAACCTACTTCCTGAGACGCCTGTCCCGGTTTGCCGACATCTACATGGCGTCTCTGAGCTGCCTCCTGAATACGACGTCAGCCACACGTTCTACCCCAGGAGGACTCCGCTGCAGCACGAACTCCCCGCGTGGTCTGACGGGCCCCCCAGCTTCAGACTCCCCCTCCTGCAGGAGGCCCAGGCCAAGTAGCCTGGTGCCCACGTGTGGAAAAAGCCAGAAACAGCCGCGGCCCCGGATTGGGCAGGCATGACGGGGTTGACTTCGTGTGGATGTGAGTGTTGCTTTCGGAGAAGACACAAGTAGGCCTTCTGCTATTTATTTTGGACCTTATGGAGCGTACTCCCGGGGTCGTTAAGACAGAAGCTAGCGGCCCACCAGGCCCGCCTTCCTGCACGTCGGGCCGAAGGCAAGCTTCCGCAGGGGCACTCTGTGACCAGCCTTCCTGGTTGCCGGGGTACTGGAACTAATGTCAGTCTTTCAGGGACGGGTGAGACTTCTTGGTGCCATCTCCGTACTCCAGCAGGTGAAGTTTTGAAACTGTCCTTGAGTCTCCTCCCCTGGAAGGTGTATTGAACAGCCACGGGCAGTGCATTGGGAACGAGGGGCACAGTGACATGCAGCGATGAACTGCTCGCAGAAAGCTGATGGCTGAGTGAGCTGTCCAGTAGCATGAGATGACAGCAAGTAGCGAGGATGGTCCCCAACAGCAGCCTGTTCCCTAGTCACCCGGTACCAGGGCTTCGTGTCCTGGTGCATCACTTGAAAGAAAACAGCCTCTCTGGAAAGTCTTACATGAGAAGGAACAAGGGAAGGTGCAAGTCCTTGGCCCTTGATGGTCATCAGTATCTGTCCACTTCCTGTGTCCTCCCGCATGCTGGGGAAGGACAAACGGTGCCACAAGTGATGGCCGCGTTCACACTTTTCCCCAGAGAAGAGCTTCTGGTTCAGTTTTCAGCTGGCAGAACAGACTTTGCAGAATAAGGCTGTGAGCACACCAAGCAGGTCAGAAGAGCCAACACATTGTGGTGGGTCCCCAGGAGTTCCTTACACCTGAAAGTGCCACCTGAGTGTTGGTTTGCTATGCTTATTGGAGGACAGAAAATGAAACAGGAAAAAAAAAAAAGGTCCTTGCAATGAAGTGCCACACCATAACCCTCACTGGGTTGGTTTGGTATCTTGTTAAAACATGCGCATTACCAGAGACCGTTCCTTTCTGGAGGGCATCCTGCAAAGGCCGGCCTCGCTCGAGGATCATCAGCCGAGGAGCGCGCTTGAATCCAGCCCTCTCTTAGATTTCTTTCCTGCCGTGTTTGTGTGGCTATTTTGGGAGTCTGGGTGGTTTTTCTTTAGAGGTCTGTGTTTCAGATGGGAGAGGATAAAGGGCATCAAAACTAAGAGAAAAAGAGTTAGAAATGACTTAGCTAACTCAATATTTCTCATTTCCTTCTAAGGACAGTACAAATGTCATACATTCTCAAACCTAATGAATGGCGGCTACAGGAAGGGGGCTTATGGGGAGTGCTTGCTAATTCGGCATTTTTATTGTAATATTGGCAAGATGCTAGCTTGGCATTCCATAGGCTGCCTGCCAGACTGCAGAAGTTAAATGATTTTTGCGTTTAAACATGAATTAAATAGCATGCATTTGTAATGCCGCTTGTTATAATGGGGTTTTGTGGTATTTTCTTGTCATTTATAGTAGTGAAGGAGAGAGACCCTTTTAGACCCAATAGAGCCTATTAGACCCCTCTTTTACTTGTAAAGTGTATTGTAAACACAGCAGTCCGTTCCTTTTTCGGAATGGGGTGGGCCTTTGTTTACCGTTTGTGAGTGCCCCGGTGGTGTAAGCGTCAGAGTGTATGGGGGACTGGTAGGTGCCCAGAACCGCTCAGTGTGGGTCCTCAGAGGTCACGCTGGTGCTTTTGGCTCTGAGTTTCCGTTTGGGAGAAGCTGAGTGATGAAGTAGGTAGTATATTTTTTTTTAAATTTTCTTAGTTTTTATCTAATCTCATATTCATTGGATGCCAGTTTCAGGGTGCCAGTTTCAGGGTGTTGTGTTTACTCAAGAATGAAGTAGAACTGTTTTTTAAGCCTGCTCTCATGGATGTCTAGATTAGGTGACCCACGCCTCAGGGGAGAAATATGTTTTCTGGGTGTGAATAATGAATTTTGCAATTTATTACCAATTACGGTTTTAGTCTCCGGTCCACTGAACACGGCTGTGTTGAGACCTGCCACGTGGCAGACGCCCGGGCCAGCGGCGAGGGCCAGGACAGCCACCGCCAGGCAAGGGCCAGCGGCAAGGGCCAGGGCAGCCACCGCCAGGCGAGGGCCAGTGGCATGGGCCAGGACAGCCACCGCCAGGCGAGGGCCAGCGGCATGGGCCAGGACAGCCACCGCCAGGCGAGGGCCAGCGGCATGGGCTAGGGCAGCCACCGCCAGGCGAGGGCCAGCGCATGGGCCAGGGCAGCCACCGCCAGGCGAGGGCCAGCGGCATGCTCGTCTGTGCTCGGTCAGGATGGATTTCAACTTGTTGTCATGACCACGCTGGGCATTGGGGATTTCCAGGTGGTTCTCTGGTGCACACGCTGGTGCAAGAGGAGTGAATCTGTTTTTCACCCTTTAAAGTAGCAACTTGGGAAGTAAACAGCATAAAAGTAGCTCGTGCACTTAAAAATGTTTTCTACTTTTGGCATCGGTTAGACTGATTTTCTAAGAATTATGTGAACAAAAATTTATCATCTAGGGGCAGTCCATGTCAGCCGAACACAAGGCCCCACAGTACCCACGGCAGATAGCCTTGGATTCTTTCAGAGTTGCTTTTATAGATGAAACCTGGCTTTTAAAATATTTAGCTTTATAGCTCCCGCTTGCCTCCTAATATAACCCAATTTTTTTTTAATACTCTTCAGCTCAGCTTTGTTTTCCACTGTCGCTGTTAATGCCACGTACCATAAACCACCTGTTACTGAGTCGGGCCCATCTCAGACTGCATTACCAGTTGCTGTGAATGCAGTGGCCCTCTTAATTATTGCAAAGGAGAAATGGAAAGTAATCTTTCCTCCTCGCTAATTTAGCTTTGGGTGAGCTAAATGGCCTTTCCCGTCTCTTCCTCCCAAAAGGCCTTTGAAACAGCAGAGAGTGTGCCCAGCGTTGGAATTGAATTCCACTGTGCCAGATGCTCATTTGCTGCCGAAGGCCCACTTGGGAGCCCTTGTCTGGGAGGCTCAGAGACGAAATTTGGCCAGAGGCAGGGTTCCTTGATCGCTCTATTTCACTACCAGGGAGCCTATGTGTTGCCTTCTTACTTTCAATTCCTTTTTGTACCAATTTCCCTTCCCCCCGCCCCCTTTTATTTGCCTTGGCATTTGGGAGCTCGGCTCCAAGTTCAGCTAACCTCGAACAGCCTAGTGGGTTAAGGAAAAGAAAGAGTGACGTTTCCTTAATGCGGGGTCAGCAAGCTTTTCCCGTCCAGGGGCAGACAGTCAATATTTTCAGCTTGGCAGGCCATTTTCTGTCACTTCTACCGAGGAGCGGCTGGGCTCTGTTCTGCTACAACTTGATTTGTAAAACCAGGCTGCAGGCTGGATTGGGCCCGCGGGCCATAGTTTGCAACCCCTGCTCTAAAGGGTTGTGTTGGTTTCAGTGATTACCTTGCTGAAAGTGTGCAGGTGAACAGCCCCACAGTGGGGGCAGACAGTAGGAAGACCTTCTCTAGGTGAGTGCACCATATTCCCTTGATTCGCCCAGAGCTGTCTCTGGGCATATTTACTTACATAGCCAGTGGTAAAATACTGTGTTTCCAACACAGGGTATAATCGTCATGTGTAATTGAGCTGAGGGCTCGGGCACCCGCTGAACAGACCTCTCACCACACTCGTTTGTGATTGTGCTTGCTGCGGGCGGTGGGCTTGGCCGCCCGGATAACCCTTCCTAACGGAAGGACTCACTCTCCCGAGTTCTGGGTGTTCTGCCGGCTTTGAGGGGAAAGCCCCGCCTCGGGCACGGTCACACCCCTTTCCCGGAGCAGCTCCCTTCCGGGGTGTGGATCCCAGGAACACACTTGTAAACTTCCTGCACGTGCATGTCCATCCCAGCACGTCTGCTTTCGGGGACCCCCCCCACCCCCCGTGACAGCACTTCTTCTCCATCACCGTGGTCTCGCATTCTTAGGGAACTGTTTCCTGATTATTTAGTAGAACGACAGAGTGTTGCCTGTATGATATCAGGTGCAATAAATGCAAACTAGGTAGATGCACTATTTATTCTGAATATGAATTTGCTATTTATTCTAAATGTTGATTTTATGTTATATGATACTGAACGTAACACAAATAAACGTGAATTGTATCATCCGGTTTATTCTATGTCCTCCGTTATTGTGTGCTCAAGTTAGTGGCAAAACCATATCAAATTCTAATTTACCCCGAAAAGAAGTGTCCCTGAGAGAAGGGGCGACAGATTTGGGATTCGTTTCTCACCGCCCTGGTTCCATCACCCCAGCAGAGCACACTCGCTCGCTCTCAGAGCTTGAAGACTGTGTAATTACGCCACCGATGGAAAGCTGGTGTGAGCCTCGCTGGGGGTGGGCAGCAGGGAACACACTGTCTGTGCTGCAGACAGTTCCCCCTTGAGAACAGAAAAGTGGTGGTCCACACGTTTGCCATCAAATTACCAGGAAAGCTGGGACTTGGAACCGGTGTTTTAAGGGAAGAAAATACTGAATATTACTGAATTAGGAGTGTTACGAAGTCAAATCACTACTAGATTTTGGATACATTTATAAATATTTTAAAGAGTTTTTTTTTTTTTTAAACCGTGTGTATTTAAACACTTTAATATCCTGACCTCTCATTGTTTCAGGACCGTAAGCTCGTTTGCTTTTCCCGTGGGTAGCCTGCTGTTTCTCCTTCCAGTCACTCGCCTTCTGGTACCTGCGATGATGGTGGTGATAGACCCACTAGCAAATCTGTCCCATGTCCTTTCTGGGGCGTGGTTTCTTGGAAACGTGGCACTGCTCTCATCATGGCATGTTGTCCTAGAGGAAGGGTAAGCTGTGTCTTTGCCTGAAACTGGGACTTCGCCCCTTTCCTGGAGTTGTGAAAAGTTTTTAAGACACTCGGGGGGTTCCAGAACTTTGGACTTGGCTCACCAAAACCCCGATGACGTGGAACAGAGTTGTGTGGGCTGTGAGGTGAGGGGGACCAGGCGGGGTGTGAGGTCGGCCCATCCCGGCTTTTCACTTCTGTGTCCCAGTAGAGGTTTTCACACTTGGCCAGGGCTACCCCGCTAGGGACAATCTGGAAATGTGTGGTGGGTGGGTTGGAGGGCACTTCTGGCATTTTGAAGGCAGGGACTTCAGTGGTGGCGTGAACATTCTGTGTTGCATGGAGTGTCCTGCCTGTCACCACTGTAAGATCGCAGAACATTTTTATCACCAGAAGGAAAAACCCCATACCTCCTAGCAGTTAATCCCATTCCCCCATTCCGTGTTCCCTGACAACCACTAATCCTCTATCTTAGGAATTGGCCTATTCTGGACATTTCATGTAAGTGGAATCATAAGTACGTGGTCTTTTGTGACTGGCTCCTTCCACTGGGCATGTTTTCAAGGTTCATCCGTGCTGTTGCATGTACCAGCACTTAGTTCTCCCTTAGGGTGGAATGACATTTCACTGTATGGATATACCACAATTGGGTCATCTATTCATAAACTGATGGATATTTGAGTTACTTTCATTGTTGGCTATGATACTCCGAACATGCATCTATAAGTTTGTGTGTGGATATATTTTCATTTTTCTTGGGTATACACATTAGAGTGAAGTTGCTGGATCATACGGAAAACTTTCTGAGGAACTGCCAGACGGTTTTCCACAGTGGTTGTACCATTTTACAATCCCACCAGGCAGGATGAGCGTTCCAGTTTCTCCACATCTTAGCCAACACTTGTTATCTTTTTGACTACAGCTGTCATAGTGGGTGGGAAGTGGTATCTCACTGTTATCATGTCTTATTAAAATACACACAACCAGGCAAACAAAACGGAATTAAATAATTCATAAGGCAGACGGTTAATTGAAAAGGCTCTTAATTATTAGTTCTAAGAAGTGGATTTTATCTTCGAAGTTTAACCCTCCTGTGATGAATGGTATTTTTGTTTCCCAGAACAGTAGATTTATTCCACTGACTTTCTGTTCCTTAAACATTTATTGAGTACATTTCATGCGCCAGACATGGTGCTAAGTGCTGAGACACAGGAGAATGAGGTGAGTCCCTGCCTCGGGGAGCTTGTAATCTAATAGGGAAATAAGACAAGGTCACAGTTGGGTAGAATGCAGTAAGTGCCATCTAAAGGTACATAGGAAGGACAGCGAAAGGTCAGAGGAGAGAAGTCCCCTGAGTGGGGGGTGGATCTGACATGGTCCCTCACTCACAGAAATGCGTCCCCCAGATTAACCAGAGAGAGGCGGTAAGGCTTGGATGCTTCATGCTTCCAAATCTTAAAGGACCGTAGGTTCCCAAAAGGCCCTGGTGCTAAGGATTCACAGTTGGACAGCCTTTCTGAGGGCTCGGCTGGCCCAGCTGGCTGTGGGTGATGGCTGGCCGCAGCAGGTCCGGGCCCTCACTGCACCCCCAAAGGGTCACCACTCTCCAGCTGCTGCTCTTCAGAGTCCTGGAAAAGAGTCACCAGTGAAATGCGGGGAGGACGCAGGACCTTCCACTTGTTGACCCTTTCCAGGTCGAGCATTTGTTTCAGCCACTGGTCCAAGGCCTTGATGGGGTTCAGGACACACTACCCCAAAATATAGAACCTTGACATATTAAATATCTTAAGCTGAAGGGTTTAAAAAAGAAAAATAAAATGGCAGACGCAGGAAGGTCACTCTGACTTCCTCCCCATCTTCCTTCTCCCTGAAATAGGTCATAAAACCCCCATGTAAAGTCCCTCCTGGTACCAGGTGGAAGAAGACACATCACCAGAGATGAGGAATTGGGGCCAGGAAATCTGTACAAACAAACCTTGTTAAACTGACTTAACCTCTAGCCCGAACCTCTTTGTCTTGTCAATTCTTCACAAACATATTGCTGCTTCGTCTAAAAGTATAAAAGCTTCCTGCTCTGGTCCTTTCTTCAGGGCTTCATTCTCTTGTGAGGCTCCTATGTCCATGTAAACATTCAATAAAATTCGTATGCATTGTCAGTTTACTTTTCAGACCCAGCCAGGGCCCCTGAGATGGCTGAGGAAAACTTCCCTCTCCTACAGCCTAAAATACAATTCTCCCACAGCGCCCTGGGGACACGTGTGGCGGGAGCATCCCTCCACGCATCGGGTTGGGAGGGAAGATGGTGCGAAGGTTAAGGCCACTGCTGGGGGCTCACGTTGCTGTTTGGAGCTTGTGTGCCCTGGACAAAGCATTTCAACTCCGCTGTAGTTTCCTCATCTCTAAAGGGTCATACGAATATTTACCTTACAGGGAGGTGTGAGGATTAAATTAGATCTTAAGGAAGGTACAGACACCTCACAAAGGTGGCTATTCATATGATTACTAAGAAATTCTTTCAGGTTGAAAATTCATCATAAGCCAGGGGTGGAAGCCCTTGAGCTTTTGAGTCAATCAGAAGCCGTATTCCAGAAGCAGCCGCCCTAAGCCTTCCGCTGTCTAGCCCTGATCAGCACCAAAGCTCTGTCAGTTAGCATAACGGATGTATTCAAGTCGTCTGGATTGGCTTCAGAGTCTACGGGCATCTCCCACCCTTAAATATAAAAGGCATGAGGATAGCACGTCACTTTGGGGAATGGCACCCTTGGCATAGGGGTTTGTTATGGAGCATTTTTGCCGGCTGGTCTGATTGGAAGGGTTAGCTGAATCCTGCATCCAAGATGCTCACTTGCCCGCCTCACGTGAGTCTGATGCCTGGTGCCGATGGGCCCTTGGAAGAGAGCTGAGAAGGCACGGAACGCACTGAACAGAATGGATAACTTTCCCCCATTTTTAAACATAATGCTTTCAACGTAATGCTTGCAGAAATAAAATTATCAGTCCGGGTGCATTTAACCTTGCAATTTGTACTGGAAACTTTTACATCGGTTGGATTGAAAAACAAGAGGCTCTATGATCTGGTTATTTGTCAGTCTGTCGCAGCTGCAGGCTTCTGCGCCACAGGCACTACATTTGGTTCACTGCAGAAAAATAACATCCATAGCACAACGCAAGCTGAAAACGGTGCAATAAAATATTTTTGTAACGTTTCTGTGCCAACTTACAAATATTCCACAACCATATAGTCTTGATATAGTCTTGCGGGGGAGGGAACAGCACATGTCCATGCACGTAACGATGACAGCAGCTCTCTGGCTTTGGCTATTCCTGCAGGAGGGTTAGAACCACAGACCCTAGATTCAAGTACCGTATTTCCCTAGACCTGAGCAAGGCCATCAGCTCAGGCTGATGAGGTACAAAAGGGCCTGCATCATACTGGCTGTCAGTTTTTCTTATCTTTATATAAAAGGAAGAATTAAGTTTTATCCCTAGCTTCTCAGTCCAGCCCAGGTAATAAACTTCAGGCAGGGTGTACTTTCCACATTCGGTGTGACTGGGGTACCCTGCTACAGGTTCCCCCTTGGGTTGAAGTCGGGGGGGGCCATCTGTGCTCAAGGATCACTAACTAATGGTCCTTTCCTGGGATACGAGAGCAGAGCAGGCACCCCAGGCATGAAAGGCCTCCTCAAAGGAACGGAGCTCTGAGAGTAAGCGGCATCTGACGCACAGGCAGAACCTTCTTGGCCAGCAACGTAAATATAACTTTAAGTGTAACTAAAGGAAACACCCTCTTTTTGAGGCTTTATGTCTTACTTTGCCACGGCTACCTCATAAATGTCTGTGGCTGAATTTAGCTCATTTCTCCTCCTTGTGACATGACACCTGGCCATGAGGTTGGGTGGCGCAATCCCTGGTTCACCCCTGTCTCTAATTGTTGGAGGCTTCAGCCGCCCACATGCAAGAAGCCAGGGGCACTGCATGAGACGTGGCTTCACTCTGCCTGCAATACCACAACTGCCTGCAGGCTCATTGCCCCGAGACAACGTTCTAGAAGCGAGCCTTTCTTGGTGCGACGCTGACCACTGAGATTTGCTGCACGACATCATCCCTGGCACCCCACCTGGCCCTGTCCCGAGGTAAGAAGGCACACTCACCGTGAAGGGGTCGTAGGAAGGTTCTGGGGAGCCGAGGTCGCGCTTTCGTACATGGGGTTCGAGATGTTCTCGGGCTGGCGCTTGCCAAGGGCTGTGACGTCAATATCCTCTTCTGACTGCTCACAAGACAAGCACTGGGGCTGAGAGCCAGGATGTCCCCAGGGCAGGAGCAGCTCGTCCAAGTCGGCAGGTAAAGCAAGTCCCGCCCGCACCTCCACCTCAGGAACTTTAATAGTACTTTGAGATCTGATTCACATGTAGTAGTAACATGCACCCATCTTAAGTGTTCAGCTCAGTGACCTCTTAATCCCACCCGGTGTGATCACTGCCCAAATCATATAGGGCATTTCCATGTCCCCAGCGAGTGCTCTCAAGCCACTGGACCCCCAGCACCCAATCCCACCCGGGGTAACTGCTGTTCTGACGTCTATCACCTGGGAGCAGTTCTGCCTGCCCTTGAACTTAATTTAAAAAGGGTTCAACAGCGTGCACGCTTGTGCTAAAAACGATATTTTTGAGATTCGCTCCTGGAGCGTATCGATAGGCAGGTTATCTGCCAGGAGGATGAGAAGGGCTGCCTGGGGCTGCGGTCACCAGGCGTGTCTGGAGGGGCAGTGCGAGGAGAGGGAGGGCCAGGTCCCCAGGGATCACCCTACAGTCCAGATAGAGGCTCAACAGTTCCAATAGGGTGAAACGTTTCAAATTCAAAAACAAATAGGCATTATGTTTCGCTGGCTGCAGCGTGAGGCCTCACTGTGCAGGTCCCCGACCCTGTCGCCCACCTCAGAATCAGTCCTGAAGCCCAAGCCAATCATGGTGGGCACCCTTCTGAATCCTCCAAGGTGAGTGCGCCTCCTGGGCCCTGGCGAGTCTGCTACAAGCCAGACTCCTGGCACAGAGGGTCTGTGCTGTTGGCCCATCACCTTCTCAGCCAGGAGGAGAGGGGCTTGGAGCAGCCACCGCTGCTGCCCGGAGGGGCAGAGACCCCACCCAGGAGGCAGGAAGTGTGTGCCAAGTGCCGCACAGCCGGGTGAGTTCTTGGAAGCTGCGGTCAGCGGAAGTTGCCCAGCACCAAGGGCTGGGTGGCAAAGAGGACCCCCGTCACATGTTCCCATTTTTCATGCTCTTACCTCAAAACGCTGGAAGCCAGTTGTTCTCCGGTGGAGCCGGAAGTAAGAATATGCAGCCAAAGCGATGGCACCAATGACCAGGGTGATGGCAAAGAATATCCCTGTCCCCAAGCCAGTGTGGACTGCAGTCTGAACACAGAAAGGGGAGGGGTTGACACCTAAAACTGCTGACTTCCCCAAAGAGCTATGCATTCAGGAGCCTACTGCATTCTTGCTGGGCTGGGGCATCTTGGAGCAAGTTGGAATAGAAAGGATGATAAAATAGTTAACACGTATCTACTCTGCCAGCATCTCTTCTACGCCCTTTATATGAAAGAATCCATTTGAGCGTATAGTAGCCCAAAGAGATACGAACAGTTATTACTGTTTCCATTTTATATAGGAGAATTGAGGCACAGGGAGGGTAAGCACTTGCCCAGTATCACACAGCCAGTGAGTGGCAGAGGCGGGCTTTGAAGCCAGCTTGGCTTTGGAGTGTATGCACTCGACCACTATGCTACGGGACCTCCCAGCAGCCAGCTCACCCCTCCCTCACACCTTTCGAACAAAGTTAGGATACCAACAACACCACCCACCCACCCGACTCTTATATAGCATGTACCATGCGCTGGGAACTGTCCTAATTACTTTCCCTTAACTCCTAGTCCTCCCAAGAACCCAGGGAGGAAGGCAGTATGACCCTCATTTTGCAGGTAAGAAAAATGGGGCTCAGAGACGTTCTGGGATTTGTCCAAGATCACACAGCTGTGAAGTGGAGGGGCTCAGGATTTCCTGTTCTTCCAGCGGCTTCTTCATGGCCCATCTGTCCCTTTCATTCAAGTATTAATGGTGACAGATATCGCATTGCTAATGCAAAGGAATAGGGGTGGGAGAGCCAGGGCCAGGCATCCCCAAGGCCAGCTGCCATGGGTCGGGGAGGCTCCTCCAGTTCCCAGGGGAGAAGGGTGGACAGGGCTTCCAGCAACAGTTTGCCTCTTGGGCAGTGGACATTGGCCTCCTGCTGGCGCCTGTCCAGGAGCCCTGGATACTCACCACTGGGGCAGGAGGCGCTTTGAGAGGCCTGGAAATGACATGAATGATCCCATTGGAGGCAAAGATGTCCCACTGCAGAATGGCTCTTCCATCGACAAACCTGGTCTCCTAGGGAAACAGGAGGGCTGAAGATCTGTGGTCATCTGGCTCTTTCTCCCGAGTGGAAGGAAGTTGTTCATTTTGCTTTAGATCTTGGAGCCTGGGTTTCAGGCCTGTCTTCACGGACAGGCAGCCCACTTCCTGTCAGTGGTGACGCCTTCACTATCAGGACAACCAGGACACATTAGTTGTCCTCGTGCCAACAACTTGATCTAAGAATGCAGAGAACCCAAGGGGTAATTTGTCCAGCCCCCTTGTCTGATAGATGAAGGAAGGTTCAGGAGGAAAGGGTTAATCCAAGATCACCAGGAAGTAAGTGGCAAACCCCATGCCCCTGGACTCCAGATCCACCGCTCTGAATGTCACACCACACTGTTAAAAAGAGATTAAGTGATCTAATGCTTGCTAATGAAAGCATGATCCAATCACCTCACAGCTCATTAGAAATGCAGAACCTGAGGCCCCACTCCACCTGCTTAAGTACAACCGGCATTTAAACAAATCTGCAGGTGATTCAAGTGCCTGTTAAAGTTTGAGAAGCACTGGTCTAAACCAGTGATCCTCAATAGTAAAAATCTTTTATTAGGTAAAAATTTTAAAAAACCATACTTAGCATTTGGTACATGCCAGGCACTATTCTTGCATGTTGTAAGCCTTGGATCACTGAATCCCCACAAAGAGCCTATGATTTTGACATCAAGTTGTCATGGTCATCATTACCACATGATCAGCATCAATTCTAATATCAAAATCACCATCATCATCATCACCACCCTCACCACCACCACCACCACCATCAAAATAATCATCATCATCACCAGCACCATTAATATCATCACTGCCACCATCATCTCACCATCAACACCATCACCCTCATTAAGCATCACCACAATCACTATTCTCAAAATTAATATCACCATCACCATCATCGCACATCCACCAGCCACCGCTATCATCACCATTACCATCACTGCCACCACTGTTACCATATCATCGCCACCATCACTATCAACATCATCCACGCATCACCATCACTCCCATTTTTAAGATGAGGAAATCGGGACGCGGAGAAGTTGGATAACTTGTCTACGTTCCTGAGGCTAGCAAGTGGCAGAGGTGGTTTTCAGAGAAGGGTCATTTACTTCAAGGCTTACACGTTCGTGCCTGGGAGAGGCTGATAGTCTGACAGAAACGAAGGCAGAGAATCGAACAGCTTTAAGGTGGTTTCATTTACAGTCCCTCATTACCAGCTTCTGAGACTGGTCTTCACCAGTGGCTTATTTTCCAAGAGGTAAGGGTGGCCTAATAGTTAGCGTGATGGGCTATGGGGTGCAGCCAATACCATCCAAATTGCAGGTGTAGAGTGTACTTTCCCAGTATAATAGTCGGCTTATATTTTCTCCAGTTGTCCTCATAAGCCCAGAAGACTTTTCCTACCAGTTGGCCCTGATCCTGGCTGGAGGTGATGAGCAGCTGGCTTCCCAGTCTAGTTCGCAGGATGGTACCATTGACAAGGTCATTGTAAAAAAAGATGCTGACATTGGCGAAGTGGTGCTCGATGTCCCGCCCAGTCAGCGTCTGAGAGGAAAGGAGAAACACAAGATCGTTTCGAAGGGCCAAGCGATAGTTTTCTTTTTTAATGATAAGAATGACACAGGGGAAAAAAAAAAGTCACTTCCATGGCCTTGGTTTTTCTGCCTCCCTGTGGAGATCAGGAAATGTCAAGGGTTTTTCAGGCTTTTGGTTGTCTGGGCCATGCGAGAGGCTCATCTCTCGCTAGGATGCGCACTGAAAGTCATCTTTATGATCTAAGCAGAGCTTCCCGATGGTGTCCTGGGAGACGTGGTCTTGAGAGGGTCAAGTGGGCAGAGGAGTTACTCCTCTCAGCCATCAGGGGTGAGGGGTGAGGAGGGCCTGGGGCTGTCAGAGCCTACAGGTCAGCCATCCATGGAAGGGCTGAGTAAACACTGCCAGTTCCTGTGTGCCATGACGTGATGACGTTTGGTGTGGCAGACTGGCTGCATCAGTGACCCTGGTTCTTCACCCCTGCCTATAGTCTTGCCCTCTGCCATGTAACTCTGAAAGCCTCCCACTCAAACTTTGGGGTCAGCCATGTGACTTATTGGGCCAGCGGCATATTAGCAAATGTGACCAGACAGGACTGGCCGGACCGGGCTTGCTCTCACCCCTTCCTGCCATCACCATGAGAATGGCCGGGCTAGCCTGCTGGAGGGTGAGTCTGCGAAGCGGAGCCCCAGCCAGGCCAGCCTAGGTCAGCTGCCAGCCAGCCACCTCGGACAGGTGAGCCTGCCTGGCCGAGACCGGAGGCACTCCAGCTGATCTGCAGATGTGTAAGCTCAGTAAATGCATAGCCCGCACTGAGTTTTGGGGTGGCTTGTGACACAGCATCACTGTGGTGGCAGGTAACTGCTTCTGTGCAGAAGTGCTAGTCCACGGCACAGGTGCCGGGGACCCGACTCACCTCATTGTCCCCCAGCCCGCTGTTCTGTGGCACGAAGAGGGTGCTGCGACTTGACAGGTCAGTCAGGTGTTTCAGAAACGCGCGGCCTCTGGCTGAGCTGTTGGAATAGGCCAGCACTCCCTGGGGGAGAAAGGAAGCCATCAGATGTGCCAGCTCTGGTGTGTAAGGACAGCGGTGGCTGGAGAGGCTCACGTCTGGGCATATTCCTGACATGAGCCTCACTCTTCCGCTGCCTCTTCTGACTGCTCTGTGGGCGTTTCAGGTGCACTTTTCCTCAAAGAATCCCAGGCTCTCAAGTCACAGCCACATCACGGACCGTTCTCAACATGGCAGCCCACGCAGCTCTTGAAAGGATAAGTCAAATCTTGAGTCTCCTCTTGTCAAAACCCTGCGATGTCCCTGGCTTCGATCAGAGTCCTTAAAACGGCCCACGGGGCCCTAACCACCTGGGCACTGCAGCCCCCTGACCCTGTGCCCAGCTGCCCTCTCCCTCACTCACTCTGCTCCAGCCATACTGGCTTTCTTGCTATTTCTCCAATTTGCCTGGCACACTCCCGCCTTTCATCCTTTGCCCGGGTGTGCCTTCCACCTGGAACCTTCTTTCCCCAAATCTGCATGGCTAACTCCCTCTCCTCGGCCACACTTTACTCAGATGTCACCTTCTCACTAAGCCTTCCCTCTTCATTTTATGCAAATCAGGAAGCCTGCGGCACCCCTCCCCGCCCACCCCACCTCTCCACTCTGCTTCCCCCCCCCCCCAAAGTATGTATCGCTTCTAGCATTCGATATTATTTCCTTGCTTATTCTGTTTATCTTCTGGGTTTATTTTGTTCACTGACATAGCAATCACACAGGAAGTGCTCAAGAAATACTCACTGGACAAATTTTAAGAAATCACTCTATCCAGTTCAACTTTGTCATTGTGCAGACAGGACTACTTAATGCCCTGGGAAATTAATTTGCTGAAGGACAAACAGCCAGTGGGTTTCATTCTGATACTGACTTTTCTCCGAAATGCTGCCACAAGCTCCCACATAGAAATGTGGTTTGGGTATTTTTCTTTAGAATATTTATGGTAATCCTGATTTTTATGCCAGTTAGGTTGATACTTTCGGTCTGTGGATAATGACTTACCATTTTGGGGTTCTCTTTCTAACTTTTGCTTTGATCCTGAAAACCCTATATTTATGCCTAGTCCACGCTCCTTGGCTGTGTCCTTGGCCTTACTAAGTCTCAGTTTCTTTATCTACAAAATGGGAATAATGGAAGTGACCTTTTAAGGTTGCATGAGGATTTATTCCTTCTAACAAGTATTTACTGAGCACCTACTATATGCCAGCCACGAGCAGAAAAGACCCTTTTCCTTACAGAGCTTACGTTCTGTGGACCAAGTGAAAAGGGCTCTGAAAGGGCTCAGAATGGTGACCAGTGCAAAGTAGATGCTCAAGAAATGTTGCCTATTCTTGTTCTTGTTATTAGCTCAGTTCTTAGATCAGTCGATAACAAATCCTTCTCCAACGAAGAGGGCTTCCTCTCCATTAGACACAACGTGCAGAATATCGAAGTGACTTTTAAGTGCAGTACAAAATGCAAGCTGACATCATGTTGGTAATTTGGCTCACTGGGTGATCACCAAGGAGGCTTAGCTCACTATGTCCCACCCTGCCCATGAAGACAAAAGAGCATCTCATTTCTGCAGATTAGACTTTTAAGCTGATCTAGATGCAAATAGAGATAATACTACTACTAACGTCAATATAGCATTTTCCATGTGCTGGCCACAGGTCTAAGTGCTTTAAAGTATTAACTCATTTAATTATCACAATG
Organism: Eonycteris spelaea; assembly: GCA_003508835.1. Lineage (NCBI taxonomy): Eukaryota > Metazoa > Chordata > Mammalia > Chiroptera > Pteropodidae > Eonycteris > Eonycteris spelaea. Next base: position 7,242,879 of record PUFA01000023.1, read on the forward strand.
ACCCTATGAGGTTGGTGCTATCATTATCTCCATTTTACAGATGAGGAAACTGAGGCCCAGAGAGGAACGTAACTTTAAGGCGATGCAACAAGTGGCAAACCCAAGCTTCAGGTTCAGACCATGTGGTCTAGTGCCCATGCTCTTAACCATGAGCCTTTGCCTTCATTCCAGGACTCACCTCTCTGAGGTGAAAGCAAGCAGACATGGTACGTACCATCAGGAAGTTTGTGAGTGAGGGGAAGGACATCAGGACCTGCAACAGATTCCCACTGCACGAGAAGCCATCTCCCACGTAGCCCACCTTACAGGTGCAGTTCACATCTGGAAGGCAGGAGCACATGGGGTCCCACTGCAGTGAGGCGGGATCTGAGCTGCCGAGCTCACCCTGGGAGATTGGCTGGCCAGGCTGAGGATTCCTCGGCAGCTTCATGGCCCGGAATCTGAAGTGTAGCTGGGCAGTTACCTTTCATCCGGTAGCAGAAGACATCCCACAGTTCACTCTTGTTGTTTCTTGGTCCATAGTCCACTATCCCAACGACGCCGGAGCCACAGTTTTGGGAGCATAGGCTGTGGGGTAGGCGACCCGCCCACTCTCAAGCCAGCCTGCCGAACAGAGGTGGTACTTGGCCTGTAGGGACACATGTGGCCACAGATCAGCTGCATTTCATATTTGGTGCAGGCTCCTGTGGTTAACGTTGGATTCCCCCATCAGACTGTAAACTCTATGGAGTCTCATTTTGTCTGCTGTGTCCCTATGCCTGAAACATAGTAGGTGCTCATTAAGTTTTTGTTGATTAAGCCATTGGATGAATGAAAGTGGTGTCTTCTCTTTCTTATAGGTGCCTGAATCCTTCACACTCATTTCTCTTCTCTCTGCTCTTAAGGATTTGCTATCAGCCATTTAACCCTGAGCGCAAATTCTTCTGCTTATGAATTGATAGAGCCCCATTGATCATCACCACCATCATCCTCACTGTCATCACCATCATCATTGTCATCATCATCACCATAACACTTACTGAGAGCTTCTTCTGGGCCAGGTTCTATTGCAAGGGCTTTTCATGTGTCAACACCTTTACCCTTACATCAAGACTTTGAGATAGGAACTTAAAAAAAATCCCTATCCTATTATTGAGAAAACTGAGGCAAAGAAGAGTTAAGTAACTTGCTCCAGGTCGCACAGCCCTGAGATTCACACCCAGGTAGTCCACTCTAGAGCTCTTACTCTTAAAAACTGAGTTCCTACTGTGTGCCAGTCACTGTGCCCTATCACCTTTAGTCCTCCTATAAACATCCCAAGTAGCACAGAGGTTGTAATGGCTTGATCCAGGCCAAACAACCAACAAGCAGGAGAACAGAAATTCAGACCCTCAAAGATGCTGGTTCTGGCCTCAAAGGCTTTGTCCTTGGTAAAACAACGTCAGGTCTGAAGAAAGGTGGGGAGATTTGGTAGTGATGGAGGTCGAAGGAGGAGCGCTAAAACATACCATGTAGGCAGTCACTAGCAGGTACCTTCAAGGTGCTGGCCCTTCCCAGTAGGCAGGGCTTCTGGTTTTAGGGGCCGAGAGAGCAGTGCTGGCCAGAGCTCCGCTTCCTGCCTGGCTGTGGCCGAGCTGGGGCAATCCACTTCGCAGCCCCTCCAGACACAGAGAGCTCCAGCTATTTCAGAGAAATTCGACTGCTTTGTGAGTTCAGGGAGATCCAAGGCTTGTGGTTATTGAGCTCTTTCCGGTTCTCAGCTGCGAGCTATGCACTCTCATTCTGTGCCTCTGTCTCGGCAGTTGGATGTCATGGTAGAAAAAAGACTTTTGGCGTCAGGGCACATTTGAATACTGGATCTGGCACTTCTTACTGGGTGACATTGGGCACATTACTTAACTTTTCAGAGCCTCGGTTGCCCTATTTGTACCTCCAGGGATGTCATAAGGATGGACAGTAATATCAACAAACCGCCCTTCACATCATAGACACCTAAAGGATGTGACAAATCATTAGAGCTCCAAGAGCTTCCCGCACCCCCGTCCAAGAAGGCAACAGCCTAAGTCTCCCCATGGTAAGAAGAGCACGTAGCTCCTCCCAGCAGACCCTGCCTGCATGGTGCCACTAACTGGGGACCCACCTTCTGAGCGTAGGACAGCTGGTTGTAGGTTGCCATGGTTGCAGCTTCGTTGGCACAGGCCTCTTTGGCTTTGTCAAAGGTCAGCTTGTACTGGCCCAGTGGGGAGCGAAGATGGAACACGCCAACGGTGGAATCTGGCAGGGGAAGGCGAGGAATCGCCCAGGTCAGCCTGCCTGGTTGGCAGTACTTCCTGCGAAGGACTTCGAAGGAGTTTAAAGTGGAAGACAATCTACCGAGTCTCTACATGGGGCATCATAAATTTGTCCTTTTGTGTTTGGCTTATTTTAGGTAGGGTGGTGTTTTCAAGGTTCACTGATGTTGTAGCATGTATGAGAAATTCATTTCTTTTCAAAGCTGAATGATATCCCATTGTATGGATATATTACATTTATTTGTTGATGGACATTTGGGTTGTTTCTACCTTTTGGCTACTGTGAATATGCTGCTGTGAACATGGGTGTGTGAATACCTGTTCGAGTCCCTGCTTTCAATTTTTGTCTAATTTTCTCTCTCATTTCAGTCGCATCATCAGCATCAGACAAATTGCTGTCTTCTGTCTTATTACTCTCTTTTCCTGGCATGATAAAAATTTCTTCAACTACATTGGGCATCTCCTTGAAAGCAGACCATGTTATATATCCTAGGTATTTTCTCTGCTAATACGCATCCTCTGTCTCATCTCTCAAAGACATCTGAGGGGTCTTAGGACTTGATATACATTATGGACTGAATGTTTGTGTACCCCCTCTATTCATATATTGAAATCCTAACCCCCAGTGGGATAGTATTGGGAGGTGAGGCCTTGGGGAGGTGATGAGGTCGTGACGGTGGGGCTCTCACGAATGGGATTGGTGCCCTTATCAAAGGGACCCCAGGGAGCTCCCTTGCCTCTTCTGCCATGCGAGGCACAATGAGAAGCTGGCAGTCTGTGACCTAGAAGACGCCCTCACTGGAGCCCTACGTGCTGGCATCCTGATCTCAGATCTCCAGCGTCGAGAACTGTGAGAAATAAATTTGTTGTTTGTAAGCCACCCACTCTGTGGTACTTTATTGTAGCAGCTCCGATGGACTAAGATAGTACCTAACAGATATTAAGTCAACAATTATTTAAATGTGTAAAAACGGCTTCACTAAAACCAGCATGTCTGTAAAGCAGAACCAACCTAGTCAGAGACATCCCATCAGCCATAAGATACAGTGCCCTGAATCGCTTTCTGAACCTCTGAGGCCCCTCCTCGCCCTGGCTCAGAAGGAGTGTTTGGGTCCTTTTTGGCTTTTCTCCAAGAGGCCCAAATGCCTGCACCTCTGTACGTCTTAGCTTCATTATGCCTGTGAGTTTATTATCAGACATTCAAATCATCCTTGGAAGTGAGTGGGGCCTATGCCAATCAAAGAGCTACTATCAAAACAGTCGCTAAGACATTGCTTCTGAATGTGGCAGGTGCTTCCTCTTCAGTTATTTAAACCCTAAACTACGCTGCTCTTCAGATTCAGTTCCAATCAACTGGCTGCAGGGGTTACTAAGCAACTTGCAGAAAACAAAGAAAATTCGCGAGAGGTGACCTTGGAGCTCCCTCCTGGTTCTCGTGGCTCAGGGTCCAGTTCTGAGTTTATGCGGCCCCTCCACTACAGAGACCCACTGCCTCCTGGGTCCTGGGTCCCAGGTCCGGCCAATGCATGGGCTGTTTGGTCCCCAGTTTTTCATTTTTTATTTTAAAAATTTTACTTAAAAAAATTTTAATTAAAATTCAAAAATTAAATTAAAAATTTAACTTTAAGTTAAATTTTTTTTTCTTTCACTCTTGCACAGATCCTCTCCCCCAAGCCGGAAGCGCTTTGGGCCAGCGGCCCCTAGCCACACTGACCCTGGAAGTGCAGGTCGGCACAGCTGGCGTCGGCGTGGCACTGCCCGTTGTCCTGTAAGCAGCGGTCAATGGGCAGCTGCTCCGGCTCGCAGTCCAGCCCGTCCCCCACGTAATGACTTTTACATTCACACTTCTTCTTGCCCTGTGGGGAGAGAGGAAAAAATGAAAAAGCCCTTTCTCTAGGATCCCAGGACACACAAGTGCTCCGCGGGCCACCATCCAGCATAGGAGATATGTGGAAGGACCAAGGATATTCATCTCTTCTGTCCAGTGGGATGTGGTGTGTTTGTACAGGCTCATGATGAAATGTCATCCTTTACGTCTCAGCTCAAAAGCTGCTTCCCCAGAGAGAGCCTCCCGGATGCCCCTGAATAAAGTAACTCCCCCAGCCGGGTCCATCACATCGGCCTGATTATGTTCCCCCCGACTTAATGCTCTCTGACATATCCTGTACATTGGTTTCTGCACTGAGCACTGCCCCCTCCCTTGACTCATTCATATATACAGGATTTTTATTGCTGCATCTCTGTGATGACAAAGCATAGTAGGCGCTTGAAGACCATTTGTTGAATCAATGAATGATCTCATTTAATTTCCACAACAATTCTAGAGGGTCTACTTGCAAATGAGGAAACAGGCAGGCACAGAGAGATTAAGCAGTCAGCCCCAGGCCACACAGCATGTAAGTGCAGGAGCCTAGACTGAAAATGTCATGCTGATAACCAAAGGGACCTTCATTACCCCCCACCAGCTTCTCTTCCCACCAGATAAACAAACAGGACACTGATTCCATTCTAGAAGGACTCGAGGGAGTGCCCAAGCCTGCACTTTTCCTGCCTTTCTTACTACCTATTTTTTTTTTAAATACACTTCTTTATTTTGAATAATTTCAGAGTTTAGAAAAGGTGCACAGAGAGCAGAGGGAGTTCCCATATACTCTCTACCCAGTTTCTCCGAATGTCAACATCTTACATAACCACAGTACATGTGTCAAAACTGAGAAATTAGTGTCGGTACACTTCTATCAACTAAACAATAGGCTTTATGTGGATTTCTCATGTCCTTTTATTGCTTAGAATATCACCTTGCCTTTAGCCTGCCCACTTAATGAAAAACAGAACCGAGGTGGGAAGAATTGCCTAGGGAGAGGCTGCAGGGTGAGAGGAGGAGAGAAGCAAGAAGCTGTGCTCAAATGTCCTGAGGAAGAGAGACTCACCGGGCCGGTCATCTTGCAGGTGGCATGCTCATGACACCCGCCGTTGAGGCCGTCCGCACAGGGGTCTATCTCTGTGCAGCTGTGGCCGTCCCCTTTGTAGCCCTTTGAGCAGCTGCAGGACACCTTCGTGCCCTTCTGGGAGCACCTGGCGACCTTTGCACAGCCCCCGTTGTTCTGTTTGCAGAAATCCACAACTGCAAGGGCAGGGGAGAGAGGGCTCAGTGAGCGTCTCTGTCACTGGGGCTGCAGATTAGGGACTGTGGGTCACAGGACCATGGCACGGAGGGAGTGAACAGGCCCCAACACGTTGGCACCGTCTCTCCCCGTGCCCTGTGGTCTCTGTGTTTGCCTTTGCCAACACTGATACCCTGAGGCTAGTACCATTATAGACCAGGCCTGAGGCTATCTGTCCACTTCTGTCCCCTATGTCATAGACTTCTAGGCTCCACTTTGGTAATAATTTTCTACTAAAATTACTCAAAATAAAATAGTTTGGGTTTCTAACGTTAGGACAGTTAACGCGTGTACGTGTGTGTGTGTGTGTGTGTGTGTGTGTGTGTGTGTGTGTGTAGGGTTAGTGCACTACTGAGCACCTGTGAGATAGACATTATATTCCCGTCCTACAGATGAACAAATGGAAACTCAGAACTTTACTGACCTGACAGGGAAAACAGCTAGAGCGTGGCAGAGCTGAGATTTAAACCCAGGGTGGTTTGACTCCAAAGCCCATGCTTTCCCAGCTGTGTGATGCTGCCTCTTAGGATCTTTGTTTTCAAAACCCTCCAAATGTTAATCCAGTAATATATTAGCTCTAGCCTCAGGAGTAGCTGAAAAGCCATCTGATTTCTCTTGCCTGTCTTTTTGCCTGGAGACGTGGCAGCCACTTGAGACCCCGGAGAGAATGGACATGAAGACAAAAGGCTTCGCCCTCAGGATGGCAGGGCAGAAAGACAGACCTGGGTCTTTGCTGCCACTGGTATGTGCTGACCCACTTCTGGACTACCTGTAGCACACTACGAAGCAGCCGGTATAGCAAGACCTCACTTTTTTTTTTTTTTAAAGAAAATCTATATCTCTATATGAATATTTATATTTATATTCAAAGCTACCAGTACTTGTGGCCAAGACTGGTAGCTTTCCCTAATACCTACTGTTTCCTGTATATATAGTAATAGATTTTTAGCTGGGCTCACGGTTGCCCAGTGAAAGACTATTTCCCAGGCTTCCTCGCTGCTAGATGTGACAGATGATGAGGATCCAACCAATGGGAAAAGAGCAGACTGGATTTTAGCAATTACTGGGTGTGTCCTTAAAGGGCTCCATCCTGCTGCCTGGGATGTGTTTATGGTAGTAGCCATCTTGGGCCTGGCAAGTGATTGATGGCAGAGCAAGAAGATAGAAGGAGTTTGGGCTCTCCGATGACCTTTCAGAGTGACACCCCTGTAGCCCTGGATGCCTCCAGCCAAACTGTTATATGAGATAAAAATAAACGTCTAAACATCTGCCTTGTTTATACCACTGTCCATTTGGGTCTGTGTGTGGCTGAACCAATATCCTAACCACTGAAGATGGACATTGCGAAGTTCAGAGTGGTTCTCACTGAGTGGTAAAAGTATACATTAGTTTAACTGTTGTTGTTTTTTTAATATTGTAATGTATTTTCTGAATTTTTTGAAGTAAGACTGCATCACTCATGGTTAGAAAAACACTATGACATAAAGTACTTCGCAGTTGGCAACGTAATTTCAAAACCATGATTTGGGAAGCAGGCAGTTCTGGCGTGAGCAAACCCATTGATAGCAAACCCAGAGAGGGCAGGTATCACTAAGTGACCTGGGCAGGATGGAGCCCAGGCATTCTGACCGAGTCCCACGCCACCCCTGCACCTGGCTGCTGTTTCACTTGCGGGTGAGAAGGGGACCCACCTGTGCACGTTAGTCCATCTCCTTCGTAATTCAGGTTACACTCACATGTGTTGTTCTCCTTACAGGTGGCGTGAGCAGAGCAAGGAGGTGTGCACACTGGGGGCAGAACTGCAAAGACAAAGGTTATTACATAGGGATGAGAAGGGTTGCTCCCCCCAAGGTGTCATCCCAAGACTCTCTGGCCTGCCACTGTGTTTCGAAAAGGTCGCCTTATAGCGAGAGGTCGGGGTGATTTGCTAAGGTCCCGCCCAGCCTGGAGATTCTGAGAATTACTCCTTCATATTAAGACCTCATTTCTGCAGTATTAATCAGATAAAAATGCAAATATGTTATCTTTAGAGGAAACCAATTAAAACTTGATACTTCAAAATTTGTTAGCAAAGATGAATTTGGCAGATGAGCTCTCTGGTCCTGAGGGAATATGGTTCTGGACAGAGGGGTTAAATTGGAGCAGAAATCCCACAGCCTGCTGAGGGTCCCACTGAGTCTGGGAAAGTCTGGGGCTTTTGCGACTAGATGGGGCTGTCACATCAACAGGCAGCATGAAGCCATGGGGCAGTTAGGGATTAGGGGAGGAGGAGAAGGGAGGCCGAGGAACTAAGTTAATGGTACTGTTGGAATTCGGGAATTTCAGGTTGCCAAAGCCCATGGGAAGAGCTTAGTCCTGCCCTTCTGACCCCAAGGAGGATGAAATGACAGTAATTCGCTGGGAGAATTTAACCTTCACATCTCAGACCAAAGAACATAGGGCTTTGGTTATGATTCAGACTACTGACCACTCAGTAAGGCTTGAGACTATGGCGATGATAATGATGACAATGATGATGGCAGCTACTCTTTCCAAGTGCCCACACACACTGGGCACTTCATAATATGACCCTTGACCCTCGACAACCATCCTCCCCCTGTGGAGTGTGCAGTATGCACTTGCCTTTAAGGATGAGTGTGTCAAGTGTGCAATATGCACTTGCCTGTAAGGATGAGCCTGTCAAGGCTCAAAAGGGGTGGGTTACCTAAGGCCATTCCTCTGGTAAGTAGCAGAATCAGGGGTCAAATCCCGCACTTCAAGGCTGTGTGTTTCCTACGAAATCGCTTGGTCTGTGTGTCTATGCTCATCTGGGCCCAGGACCATGACCCCCATTTCTGCTGATCCTATATTCTTTGCCTGAGTTGGGTCCTTCCATGGTTGCCCAGGACGGCATGCCGATTTCGAGGGTTTGAATTAAATCTTTTCATCTACTTTTCCTTCAAATCACCAAACCTCCTGATGCCTGGGCCATATCCAGGTCATCTTTTCCACGTGGAAAAGGGAACACCTGCTGTGTTAGCTTTTCCTTTTTTTCAGGTGTTGCTCAGGCCCCCAACCTCAGCAGGTTGTTCTCAGCAGGGTCCACTGTAGCTTGGTGCTACTGGCGGCTGACCACTCCCATGACAGACCTGCCTGAGTGTCACAGAAGTGGCCTGTCCACCCTGCTTCACAGAGGCACTGCCCGGAGCCTGTGATCCCTTCATCACACTGTCCGTGGTCTGAGCAGCCACAGGCTGTAAGGCAAATCGGAGTATGATCAGAAATCAGTGATCAGGACTTGAAATCCAATCAACCAGCTCACTCGCCACCTGTTGGCTATGTTGTCAGTGTGGGAGGCATCATGCTTATGCCACTTCATTCATTCATTCAAACATTCAAAAAATATCTCATTCAGTGGCTATCATGGAGCAGATGCTACTAGGAAATGAGGTTACAGTGGAAAACATAAGAGATACGGTCCCCCTTCTCATGGAGCTTATAGTCTAGGAGTAAGTGCCTATTGACCATGTAACTGTAACTGTGGCATGTTACCAACACAGAAGTGGGGAATGCGATGGGACAGTAGAGAAGGGGGAAAGAGCCTTACCTGGCTCTCCTAACAGAGAAACGTATCTAACGGTAAAATCTTCAAGCTACGAACCAATCCCTCTCCCTCGCTCCACCTCCAGCACTGCCACCCTAGCCTGAGGCAGCACCAGCTGTCACCTCGATGGTCGTGTTAGCTCCCCCAAAGGTGGCCCTGCTTCTGCTCTTGCTCCCCTGCAGCATACCCTACCCAGGGCAGCGGCTCATCTGCTCATGACGCTCCTGCCTTCACAACCCGCCGCTGGCCGTGCTTCGCCCAGAACAGATGTCGGAGACCTTTCCCTGGCTGGCAAGCTCCTACGCAATCTGGCTCCTGCGACATTCAGATTTCATTTCCTTCCTCTCTTCCTCTTCTTTGCTCACTCCGCTCAGCCAGCTTGGCCTCTTTGCTGTCCCTCACATGTCAAAGCAGCTCCTGCCTCAGGGCCTTGGCCCTCGCTCATCTCCCTTCCCAGGAAAGCCATTCCCCTCATCTGCACTGTCTGGTACGGCAGCCACTCGCCACATGTGGCTATTTAAACTAATTAAAATTTCAAAGTCAGTTAGCCGGTCACGCAGTTTGAGTGCTCAATGGCCACAGGTGCTCAATGGCCACAGGTGGCTAGTAGCCACCATTCCTGATGGTAACCGAGTTATAGAACGTTCCCAGCGCTGCTGAAAGTTTGGACAGAGCTGTGGTTGATATCCTGGTCCCTCACTTCTCTGAGGTCTCTACTCAAATCGTCCCTGGGTGAGATGTCTTCTAGAACAGGGCCTTTCGTTCTCGATCCCCTTTACCTCTTTCTGTTTCTTTAGAACTATTTTTGCTTCTGCAGTTTTTATCTGTCCCCTCCCTTTAAATGTACACTCTTTGAGACCTGAGATTTCTGCCTCCTCCCGACACCACTGTGTCCTCACCCCTAAGGACAATTCCTGGCTTTTGAGCAAGTCACTTAGCCTCTTTGTGCCTCAGTGTTCTCATCTGCTAAGCGGGAATAACAACAGTACCTACCCTAAATGGGCTGCTGTAAAGATGAAATGGTAAAATGTGTCTGCCTGGCACACAGTAGGTGCTCCATAAATGTTATCTCTCAATATGTGTAAGAACTCAGTAATATGCATTGGTTGAATAATTGAATGAATGAATGTTGTTCAGCCACAGCTTGCCTTGGTGGCTGCAGGGGATGTGAGTTTTACTTTTCGAGACGAACCTCTTTCAGTGGATGGAAACTGGGAATACATCCAAGGAGGGGAAAAAGCATGTAAGGGCAGGCAGATGGGAGGCGGGAGGCTGGGAGAGAGGGGAAGAAGGGTGCTTCCAGGTTAGGAAGATGTTGTGGATGATGGGAGCGCACCGTGGAAGGCAAAAAGCGCAGGGGCGTGGGGACTACGTACGCTGACAGTCAGGCCCAAATCTCCCTGGCCAGCACAGCTCACACGCCGTCCCGTTGAAGCCGGTGTTGCATTTACATTCTCCAGTGGCTGAGTACTGATCGAGGCAGACACCCCGGTTATTACATGGGGTGTCCGGTCCTCCGGGGCAGGCTGGAAGAGATGAAGCCACAGGGACTCAACAGTCTCCCCAGCCTCTGCACATATGCTGTTTACCCCTCCTCCGCTGTGGGTTCCGACCTCCTTTACAACACATAGGGTCATGATGTTTAGGACGTGAACTTAAATGTATTTGATAGGATCCCACCCTGGCAGGGCAATGTACTGTACCAGACACTGTATTTTGGGGGTCAGGAGACTGGGCTTTGGGTCACTCTGGCTTGACTAATAAATTTTCTCTGAGCTTCGGTTCTCTTAGCTCTAGCCTAGATCACAATGACGAGGACAATGATACAGCACCCACTTGACCCATGCCATGTTGGGACATGGGATCAAATGAGGTACAACAGAACACTTTGAAAAGCTAAGCATTGGGAAAACGTAATAGCACTAATCTTTGTGAATGGTTCACACTGCAGTGATGGAGAACGGAGGCTGGGTATCGCGTGGACTCCCAGCCCAGAAATTTCTCAACTGGACCGGGGTAGATGGAGTAGGCATAGCAGTTAAAACCATGGCTTCTGTGGACACGCTGTGAGACCCTGCGTTTGCTTCTTTCCCTCCCTGTGCCTCCATTTTCTCATTCGTAAAATGGGGATAAAACAGAATCTACTTAGGGGGTTGCTCTTGATATATAGGAGAAGTAGCACTCAATTAGCGTGCTCACTTAAAACAATGCATGGCAGACGGGAAGTACTATGACATTTGTTACACTGCTGTTGTTGATATTATTGGTTAGTAGTTTTATCCAGATACAGGGGGTTCAGAATGGGCCTAAATGCCCTGTGACAAGGAGCCTTTCCTGGTGAGGTAATTAAGGGGTGGGGGGTGTGTGTTATACATCCCATAACAGGTCTTTTCTTTTCTTTTCTTTTCTTTTTTTTTTAAGGAAATAATGTCCACACATAACATCTTAGTATAGTACCCTGCAAAGATAGAATTCTACCAGGTTCTTTTAAATTCACGTGCTTATTAGTATCATAGACTGTAGTACAAAATGAAATACGGTGTTTCTAGCACCATGGGAAATGTCTTAGGCTACAATGGTAAACAAAAAAGCGTGATATGATCCATGCACAGTAGAGTCTCAACTCTAAAAAACAAAATATGACAAAAGAAAAAAGTAGAAGGGAAGCTACACGACTCTTCAGAATGATTGCGTTTGGATCTTACTGTCATTCGGAAAAATGCACCCCCGTCCTCCAGCACACATACTTTATAATTTCGGTACTTTCAACACTTTCAAACGCTGCCCAGTGATTGTACGATCCTTTCGGAATCTCAGGGTAGTAGGAGGCGCCCTCACCCTGACAGTCTCTCCCGAAGTAGCCCTTGCAGCACCTGGAGAGCTGTATCACCAGGGCACACTGCTGCCGGCAGCCTTCCAGGTTCCTCTTGAAGGGCAGGTTGTACAGACACTTCTGCTTCACGCCCTGAAGGAAGAAGTGAACCATCACCTGGACTTGGGCTCTAGTCCGCCCCCAGTGGAGGATCTGGGTACTGCCCAAATGAAAAATGGGACTCAATGGCCTTTACAGGGAATGTTTTCTTGGGGAGACAGGCAAATCAATGAGGGAGGGTGCAGATAGAGAAATATTTTCTCTCAGTCTTAAGAAGAAGGACTGGCTGACTTTTAGAGTGTTTGCAAAAGGTGCGGTTGCCTGGGGAAGGAGTCGGGGAGAGGTAGCTTTCTATTACAGGAGGGGTCTGTGGTAAGGCCCCAAAACCATCTGGGAGGGGTGCTTTTGTTAGAGGCCTTACTAGTAGAGTAGAAAGAACTTAGCTTTGTAATAAGTAATAAAACCAATATTCATTGAGCACTTGCTATGTGCTAGGCTCTGTATCCGCATTTAAAAACTTATTAATAGCCATATACAGAATTGTTATTAGCTTCATTTTACAGAGACAAAAATGTATAGACCATGTGATCTCCCAAAGATTCCTCACTGGAATTTGACCCCGTATCTGTGGACTATACATTTCATTGGCTTAACCATCAGTCTTATATTGCTTTGTGGGCTCTACTCCTAGCTTTGCTCCTAATGAGCTATATGGCTTTGGGCTGACTGTCTACGCTTCCTGAGGCTCATTTTTTTTTTTCAGAAGTGGAAGTAGTGATAGTTTTGTATGAGTGTTAGAATGAAGAATAGGGATAATATATACACAAAGGGCCCAGCGCAGAGTCAGGGACATGGATAACAGCCAACAAAATGAAGCCATTACTTTATCATTATAATACGTTTTGATGTCCTTCTAGGTCTATAATCCTATAACTTTTCTAGACAGTTCTTAGAAGACAAGTGTTGAGTTGACAGGTTATCTGGGTTAAGAATGTTCATCTCTCACCCCATTGGCCTGCTTGTTGAAAGAATGACATAAATTACAGGTATACAACATACCTACGTAAGTACACACATGCACACATGCTCACACCTATCAGAAGATTGAGGTCTGGTAATGAAACAAACCTATAGCTCTCTAAACATTATCACCACATTAATAATTACCTTTGGTTTTGTCCACCTGGGGCAGCTGGGAGTATAGACACAGCTCCCACAATCCCCCTAGTGTTAAAAAAAAAACAAACACACACTTAAAAATCAAGACTTTTGGGAAACAGAAGGAAATGCTCTGGTTAATGCCTTGATGAGTGGACTAGGAACTGAATCTTGATTAAGATTCTGGCTATGATCCAGGATATGAAAGCACACACACCCTGACTTTGCCATGAAGAATTCTGAAGGTCTGTCTGGGACCTCAGCTCTTTGGTTTAGTTCTTTGAGATTAACGTTCCCTGTTACGCAGAGGCGGACCAGGGCCCACAGCAGTGGGAAATGAGGATGAAGTGTCGGTTCCACTATAAATCGGCTGTGATACTTTTGGCCGATCACACTCTTTGATCTTTAGTTTTCTGACCTTTATAGCAGGAATGATCATTCTTGCTGCTATCTGATCTTCAGGGGATTAGTGAGGGAAAAGGATTAACTGAAAAAATGTGTGTGAACATACTTTGGAAGTTAAGAAGGCCACAACATCTATAGCAGAAAGGACAATTAGGTTTTCATCTCCTTCTTTGGCTGACTGGTATCCTAATACTTTGGGAATATTTACTGAATATCTACAAGTTGCCATGTATTGAAATCAACAGCCTCTGCCATGTAAGTCACTTCACTTCTTTGAGAGTCAATTTCCAAATTTACATGATAGAGGTGATGACAACTACTTCTATTATGGGATTATTGTGGAGATAAGATGAGCATTGGAGCTAAACTCAATAAATGGTACTGTGTGGATGAATGAGTGTGAAACGTGGAAATGCGTCATACAGTGCAGGGCCTACGATGATTGAAGTTCAATCAATGTTGTTAATGAGTGAGCAAATTAATGACAGTGTGGGTGGCATATAATATTAGATTGAACCACATGAAATTGCCATTTTTGTAGTCACACCCTGTCAAAGATGGCAATTTCATATGGCTTAATTTGGCAGAAGCTCAAAAGATGTTTGTTGAATGAATGAGTGAACAGCTGCATGCATGGGTGGGCTTGAAAATGACTGGCAGAATAGCCGGCACATGGTTGGTACCCAATAACTATTGGAAAGGGACTAGATGGATGGGTGGCTGGCTGGATAAATGAAAATGTGCAAGGCCGTGCAGGGTTAGGTAGATGCTTGTTGATTCTGAATCTGAAGAACACTGTCATTTGACCTTTGATCTTTGGGTCCTAGGTTCTCTGAGGACCAGCCCTCAGTGGTTTCACAGCAGGGTCCATGCGCTGTCATAAGAGCTGTTCTTTGGTACAAGGTTGTCTTATTACAAAAATAGTAGTATTTTTAGGACTGACCGAGACATCGAATGTGGCAAAAGTATCACAGCGGCCTCCCAGGGTGGGATCAATCAGTAGACAGTCAATGCCATAGGCCACACCCAGGTCAAACAAGAGCTCCCGCTGCACAATTCTGCATGTTTGGTCATTCAGGAAGAGCTCGCCCTGAGGGAGAGAAAGAGATGGAGACAGACAGAAAGAGAGAGATTAACAATCCTTCTTAGACTTTTCTTCTTCCTAGACCGTATAATGTAGCCAGTACCTGCAAGACTAAGAAAAAACAGATATCTATCTATCTATCCATCCATCCATCCATCCATCCATCCATCTGTATATATACCTGAAACATCGAATATGTATTATGTGCCAAGTCCAGCTCTATGTGCGTTGCCTGTGCAAATTCTTTGAATCTTCATAACAATCCTAAGATGTAGCTACTATTGTCAGTATTCTCATTTACGACTGAGGCAGTGAGGGGTTAAACAGCTTGCCGAAGGTCATGCAGCCCGTAAGTGGTGGTGCAGGCTTTTACACCCAGGAAATCAGCCTCTGAGCTCACAATCTTGGCCACTCTGTAAAGCTGCCTCTACCAAAGTAGAAACAGCGGCAGTGGGAGTGACAGGGTGGAGCATGGATGACCTGTCTGTGGTTTAGGATAAACTTGGTTGACATGGCCACTTCATGTGCATAACCCCGTTTTCTTACTTAGTGCCAGCACCTAGCAAAGTGCCTGGTACAAATTTCCAGGATACACAAGTGATGGGCTTTAATTTTATAATGATCACAATCACTTCTTTTTCACATGTACTAGATATATTATTTCACTTAATGGTTGCAACAACATTAGCACCTTCTTCCCTAGGGTCCACCCAGTTAGTAAAATGACAGAAATATTTTCCTCTCCAGGGAGCAAAATGTTTTTAGAAAGTTCTGTGAAAGGAAAAAAAGGTAAATATCAGCACCTACCGATGGGATGGACACAGTTTGAATCAGTAGAACGAACACTGGAAAACTGGTTAAATGTCTCCTTTCCTACTGAAGCACTGTGACTGTGGGCAAGTCACCAAACTTCTCTGAGGTTTAATTTTCTTCACCAGGTAAATAGGATTAATGATTTTATTACATAGGGCTGTTATAAAGATCAAATGCAATAATACATTCATTGCAAAGTGCTCTGAAAGCTATATTAGTGCATAGAACAAGCAGGGGCATGCTTATTGTATTTTTTTGATAGGTGTCTAGTTGGTCTATGGATACAGTACAGCTGATCTCAAAAGTGTAAGTACCTTGGGATAATTTCCCAGAAGTTGAAATGTGAAGGTGCTAACATTTCTCATATTGAGTTATAAATTCAATGCCATTTCAGTTCAAACACCAAAGGAATTCTGGCTGATCATAAATGTAAACAGAATGTTGTACGGGACTTCTCAGAAAGTCCCTTGAAGTGAATCAGTTAATCTGGGAGGTGTACCTCTTTGGCCCTTCCTCCTTCCTACTGCCTGAAAGTGGACATGGTGGCTGGAACTTCAGCAGCCATGTTGGACCTTGAGGTGACTTTGAGGCTGGAAACATGTGCTGCAGAGCAGAAAGACAGAAGGAGCTTCCCCCATCAACCCATCACACTAACTCTGGATTGGCTACCTTCAGATTTCTTTTACAAGAGAGATAAACCCTTACATATTTAAGCCACCATCATTTTGGGTTTTCCATTATATGCAGGATATAGGATGCAGCTACTATTATCCTATCAGACCCATTCATCATATAGAATTATAGGAAGGTAAAATTGTTCAGGAACTAGCCAGGGAAGAAGGTAGAGCCCGGAGCTGGTTCTCTTGGACTGCTAAGAGAGGGCTGGAGATGAGGCCACAGAGCGGCTGGGAAGGAAGAAAAGGAATGACAGTGCACTTTCCTGCTTCAGGGAAGTGTCTCGCACTGGAACAAAAAAAACAAAACAAAACAAAACAAAAACCACCAACTAAAAGTTGCCCTCCACGAGTGTAAGGGGTGTGGGCTTCCTGACACTTGTTCCCAGGGCGTAGGCCAACCAGGATTTATCAGGTTTTTCATATTTACTTATTTACTCTCAGGGGAAACACCCCTCAAGGCAGTGAGGGAAAAGAGCTTGCTGTCACAGAGGAAAAATGGACGTTTCCTTGAAGGGGCAGTGGTTGGAGAAGGCTGATAATGTGTTCCCAACCCCCACCTGGGTGACGATACTCACAATGTCACTGCCAGCTCCGCACTTCACACTCAGCTCTGAACCTTGCAGGGTTTTCCAGGCAGTAGATCTGGGGAGATCCACCGTGGGAACCTGTAGGAATGAGGGAACCACATGAACACCCCAAATTTGGATGGAAGGAGAGCCCAAAGAAGCTTTGCCAGCAAATCAAATTTAGATACAAGTCTTTCCAAGAGTTCTAATAATTCCAGCTTTAAAATGATGGTAGATATAATCGAAAGGGATAATAATCACAAGCCCTCTAGGAAGCTGGGAATTCTTTCTGTAGGAAAAGTCTCCACCAGCTGGACTGTGTTCAGTCCCCCTTCCAGCCCCCGTCCATGCTTGGGAGTCCCTGGAAATGCTATCTTGGTCAACGGAGCCAATGACAGGATGAGTGTGTTAGGAAAATGACGTGGGTACTGTTACGGGCTGAACTTATATCTCCAAAAGTATTATTGGAATCTTGACCCCCACTACTTCAGAACGTGACCTTAACTTAGAAATGAGATCATGGCAGATGTAATTACTGAAGACAAAGTCATAATGGAGTAGAGTGGGCCCGTAATCCAACAGGACTTGTGTCCTGATGAGAAGAGAGAAGAGGATAATGCCGTGCGAAGACACAGAAACACACGGGGAGAAGACAGCTAAGTGACCACAGAGGCAGAGACTGGTGGAGGCATCTCCAAGCCAAGGAACACCAAGGATTTGCGGCAGCCACCAGACCCTGGGAGAGAAGCGTGGAACAAGTTTTCTCTCAGAACCACACGTCAGCACCTTGGTTTCAGACTTCCAGCCTCAGAGAACAAACTTCTGTTGTTTCAAGCTGCCTCGTTTGTGGTAATTTGGTACAGCAGCCCTAGGAAACTGATATAGGTCCTGTGAATTAACCAAAGTTTGGACATTTGACATTCTGGGATTGGACAGGCTCACTCCTGGAGAGAAACACGGGTCCTGGTTGGGGACTCAGAGTGACATGGTTTCAGCAAGAGCTGTCATGTTCCTCCAAGATCTTGATTCCCTAATCAAGTACAGTACAGCAGCTCAGCTGAGGAACGAACAACTAGTTACAGCTGAGTGAGTCAGTCCTTTGCCTAGAAATCTTGGACCTGGGAGAGAAAGAGTCCATCTGGAGAAGCGTGGGAACTGCAGTCAGCTGCCATTTTGCCATGTGAATGATGAGAAGAGAAAAAGCTGATCTGCCGTCCAGGAAAGGAATGCTGCTCTTGGGTACTGGTTAAAGTTAGAAATAAAAGGGGGGGGGAAAGGTAGGTTGGAGAAACAGAACCAGGCGTGGTATCCTGCAGGGGTCCATTAATGATGGCCAGTCAGAGGAGGACGCAGTGGGACAGGGGACGCAAAAGCTTCTGTGGAGGCGGAGACACACCAGCAGCTCCCGATTGATCACCCCGGGCTTCCCTAACTCACTCACATCTGCGTGAAACAGAATACCTTGGCATCCCGGATCACATGGAACTTCAAATACTCCTTCAGCTTGTCCTTGTTGTCTTGGTTGAACAGGAAATCCTGTTGTTCAGCGGGTAGGGCTTGGAGGGCTTTGTCGGTGGGCCAGAAGAGGGTGACGGGGTGTGGATAGGATCAGAGATGATGCTTAGCAAGCCCGCACCCTAAAACACAGGGAGCTGGTCAGCCATGAGACAGAGGGTCTGTCTGAGGACCAAGGGCAGCCAGCGGGGAGGGTGGAAGGGGAGTGGGGTGGCCCCCTCCGTGCCTGCCCCAGAAATAGAGGCCCAATGCACTCTAGCCACCCACTCCCTAAGTTTTCTAAGAAAACTCAGAAAAGCAAAACAAGAAGTCAAATTCTGGGCTTTTTAATAGGAAAATAAACCTTAACAAATATCTTTTTATTTGTGTTGTTGCTATTCCTGCCAGGTATTTTAATTTCTGGAAGTCCCTTTTAGCTTTGTTCTCATATTGCATTTAAAAAAGTAAAACCTATCCAATATTGAGATACTTTTATGTATTTTTATAAGATTTCTAGATCACACAGACTCAAGAAAGAAATTGCCGATGAATGGGGAGGGATCATTCTGGGCGCCTTCTTTAACTCGAGTGCATCACATACATTTTTTCTTGTAATTTTCTAACACTGAGAAGTAGGCTTTATTAGTTTCTTTAATTGAACCCCAAAGAAGTTTCCTAAATTGCTGTGAAAGGCTGTGATGCCCAGGTGTGGGGGTGACTATAAAGTTTTGGGAGTGGCTAGGTGGGCAAAGATTACTTGTCTGTAACATCCCTGGAGATTCTCACTCTGAGTACCTTGAAATCTCCATTTCTAAAAGCTCCCCAGAGCGCTGAGCTCCAGATGATTTTGGAAATCATGGGTCTACACAGAGGTTCGTAAAGTGTGCCATTCGGGGCCTGTCTGAGGACTTTTGGGGCGGCAGGAGAAGAACCTGTCATTCTCTGATTCTGCTCTGCAGTCTTTGTTTTAATAAGAAGTTTCTCTACTCTACTCATGGAAACGGTGTCTGAAGTCAGAAAGATAAGTTTTAAATGCAATTTCTACCTGCCTCACAGGCACAGATTCCCTGACTCTCCACCTTAGCTTTTACTGCTAGAATGGAGGTGATAGCTCCAGATGGTAGTTCAGGGATGGGCATGTCCTAATTTCTTTTCCAGCCTCACATACTTCAGGTTCTAACTCTATAGCTGAACAAATCATGCTCCATTTTGGGAATGGAACGGCAGAGAATGACTTTGTTCTCTAGGAAATTAGGACTTCCCCATACAGATCCCACAATGGCTGGCTAGCACCACAAACAAACCAAAACAAACAACAAAAAACAAAAGCAAACAAAAAACCCTCTCCTAACCGAACCTCTTTATGCAGGTTATCCCCTGAGATAACTTTTCTCCCAGGTTTTTACCTGTATTAAGTTGTTAAATTTGATGTAGCCATGGTTTATTGCCACTGTTGTAAGGTTTTGCTGCAAAGATAAAAAGAATGGGAATGATACTTTTTCCATATAAGTCACAAAGCACTTTAATGAAAGATCACCCTAATACAGTAAGGAAAAGCTGACATGGGAAGTACTGCTGATTGGCTCACTGGCACCCACTTCAGCTCCATTGTACCCTGCCTTTCTGTACAGAGGCTGGAAGGCTAAGCACAACATTTTCCCAGACTGCCGTGCAGCTAGAGCCCTATATGTGACATAAGGTCCACCAAAGAGAAGTGCTTCTGTAAGACTTATGAGTGGAAAGAAGCAACAGGAGGTGGCAGTGGCTGCTGGCAGGGAGATCAGATCTTCTGACAGGCACAACGGTGGAGGCATCTGGTGTCCAGACCCCTGTGTCCTAGGTGGTGAGACTGGAGTCAGGTGGCACTGGCAGAGTTGTTACAGCTGGGACAGCCCTGTGGGGAAGTCATGTGTCCTGCCTTTGCAGGTGTCCCTGGGCTGCTTTGTGGCCAGCTGTGCAGCATTTGAATTAGGTTAATTCAGATGGCTTTCCAAGAGATCTGGGGATGTTAATAACTTAAGAAACTCCTTTTTGTTTAAGTTGGGTACAGTGGATTCTGTTGTCTGCAATAAAGTACCCTGGCCAATACAAATAAATAACGATAAAAATTCGACTTGTCTTTTTATGTCTGTTGAGAAGAAGTTTTTCTCCAGGTTTAGTTTTAGTGATATCTATCTATCTAATATCCATCTAGTAATTTCTCTATCTCCCAAATTTATTCAAGACCACCTGCCCTTGTGGGCACTAAAGAAAAATGATAAAATCTATTTATGTATTTAAAATAAGCTTATTTACTTCTTATTAATAACAACATTTGCTAGGCTTTTAGTAGTAGCTTGAGATTGAAGCAGCAAAATCAGAATCAAGACAATAAGTTATTGGTATCATGAGTCACTCTGTGAAGTATGACAGTGAGTTCACTCACCAGAATCCTTCCGGAGGCATCTTTAGGGGTGATAAGCATGTTTCGAGGTGACAGCACTTTGTCTATGATGTGGATGATTCCATTGGTAGTGATGATATCACTGGATATGATCTTAGCTTTATTATTTATATACACAGTGTCCTGAAATCAACCAAAAAAGAGTGTGAATAGAAATAGACACAAAATTTCTTCTTTTGGAATATTCATCAATGTATTAAACTATTATAAAAGTGAATGTTTGAGTTGTGTGCGAAATCCAAAGGTCCGATGTTAGCACATTTAAAAAAACTGATTTGATTCGTTTCATGTATACAGTACCTTGGTTAGACATTTATATAGTTTATAAAATGATCCCCCTAACTGCTCTTTCTCTCCTCTGGCTCTCTACCTAGCCAGTACGTGAATGCTGACTGCATTCCCTATGCCGTGCTCCCCATCCCCATGACCAACTACGAATTGTACTTCTTTAACCCTTTCTTACCCCTTGTCCCCACATGTTAAATTACGATTATGAAAAGGAAATCAAGACAAGAATGTTAAGTTTCACCTGGAGAAGTTAATAGCAAAACAGCCATTTCGCTATGATTCCTAAATATGAAATGACGAGCAGATTAAAATTGGCTTCCGGTTCACGTGTGTTCTCTGCACCACCAACCCTCCCTTTGTTCCCCACCACGTGCTTTTTTTCTCTATAGCCACCATTTGTTTCTATGTTGTGGGAGGGAACAGACCAGTCTGGTCAAGTGGCTTTGATCAAAAGCTTCCATCTCGTTCCAGTTTCTGACCAGCGCTGCCAGAAGCATTTCCACTTGACCACCTGAAGCTGCCTTCCTCTGAGTCTGAATTCCAGCTCCACTATTTACTTGCTGTGGGACCTTGGACAAGTGACTTAATTTCTCTGAGCTCAGTTTTCTAATTTGTAAATTGGAGAAAATAATAGCATCGAAATTATGAAATTATATTGAAAATTAAGTGAGTTAGTACATATCAACATTTAGTACCTGGCTTGTTGTTATTGTTATTATTATTTTTATTATTACTGGTATTACTCTGAGGAGAAAAAAAAAAAAGGCCCAAGGAAAATGGGCACCTTCCTGAAGTGGCCTCTCTTACCTGAGAGACGGAGATGACAATTGACTCCCCTTGGAGAGAAGTGGCGTTTGGGGTCGATTTCAGGTTTTCCAGGAGCAGCTGGTGGCAGGCAATCACATGATACCGAAGAACCTGGGGCATCAGGCCCTTTTTGTCCCAGTCTTCAATCTGTAAGAGAAGATCGGGGGTTCCCGCCAGAGCCAGGAGCCAATTGGTCCCGCTCCCTTTTCCTGTCCTCCACTCCATGTGTCTCCCTTCCTCCCCTCCTCCTCCCCACCCGGACCTCAGACACTGGAGTCAGAGTTGGCTTGTGGTCGGGGTTATAGGTGAGAGACTGTTCAGGCAAGGGGGAGAAAGTAGC
Source organism: Eonycteris spelaea (assembly GCA_003508835.1). Taxonomy (NCBI): domain Eukaryota; kingdom Metazoa; phylum Chordata; class Mammalia; order Chiroptera; family Pteropodidae; genus Eonycteris; species Eonycteris spelaea. The sequence goes on from PUFA01000023.1 coordinate 7,264,843, forward strand.
CCTACTTCTTTTCCTGTTTCCACTGTAGAATCTCGGAGAGGAAGGGAACTTGGGATTCCTTTGGTCCAGCATTTCATAACATATGTGGCAAGGACCCCAGGTCCTGTGAGATACTACTTGAAAAAAAGTTTTCTTGTGAAAAATCCTGGTGTCCTTGCTTTGCCGGGGTCCAAGTCTATGCCTAGAGAGGCATTGTGTGCAGTGGTTAAAAACACAGGCTTTGGGGGCATGTTTGAGTTCTTCCACCACCATTTGCTAGTCGTGTGACCTTGGGAAAGTCATTTCTCTCAGTGTCTTCAACTATAAAATGAGGATAATCATAGCACTCAGCTCACAAGATTGTCATGAAGATGAAATGGGTTAATCTAGACCAGGCACTAGAAACAGTGTCTGGCACACTCAGTAAGGTTTGCTGCATTAATTTATATTAACGGTCAATCCAGCATGAAGAGTTCCAATAATTGTCAGGATAGTAAAAACTCTGATAAGTCCTGTAAGAACCTATTTAAATCCCTTTAATCCAGCATTCCTGTTTTTTTTGTTTTTTGTTTTTGTTTTGTTTTTTGGTCTGTTGTTTTTTGGCTCTACGGGAAGTTTGGATCATTTAAGAATTGTGAATCTTTTCCAACCTCCTGCTCTATTCAGGAATGTCCTTTAGAGGGTCTCTGGCCAGTGGTTACCCCAAATCCACTTGAATGCTTGCCCTGATAGGGGTCCCTATGCTAAGAAGCAGCCCCTCCCATTGCTGCAGCCAATCCTAAACCTCCTGCCCAGCAAAGTCCCCACTGTTGGTTCCAGAGTGACACCCAGAGACTGTGTTCCGGTCCCGGACCTCGTCTGCCTGCCTAAGCTGCATGCTTACCCGGGGTTCCTCATCAAAGGCTGTAGATAAAGGTGCAAAAACGGTGAAGGGGCCTGAACCAGCCAGGTCCCGTACAGAATGTTCCTGTGGGGAGGAAGGCAGGGGCCACGTGTCACATAAATACAGGCAGGGGCTCAGGCAAATCGAGTGGATTGTGGCAGAGGGGAGTGAACACTGGACGGGGAGAATCTGCGTTTTATTGAGTCTTAGATTCAAATCCATTCAGATTCTTTGTCATTGAAATAACGTTTATTTTTACCTGTTATAAAAATCACGCATGCTTATCATATTAAAGATTCGAAAATGCAGTATAAATAAGAAAATAACCACCCGTAATCCCACCACGGAGAAGTTACCCCTGTTATTCTCGGTTGTCTTCTTGCCGACACTGAGATCCTATGGTTACTCATACTTCCTTCTAGATTTCATTCCTCTAGATTTTTATCTTTTATCCTTCAATATATCTAGCGCTCATTCAGATGCGTGATGTGCAGAAAGATCTACCGGATTATTTGCACTCAAAGAGTAAACCAATCGCCCCAGCAATACTTCTTCTCTCTCCTGGTATGATGGCAGTTTTTTTTTCACGTACCACATCCTCATGTGTCGAATGGGCCAGTGGGACAGGTTTTCATTCTTTCATGCTGTCCACTTGAGGCCTGAGGAGTTCACAATGCCAACACAGAACCTATTCCAGAGATCCAGATTCTCGGACTTTTTTCTACCCTCATGTATTTGAGAGGCTACAGGTTTATCCTGTATGTGGTTGAGACCCAGTTCATACAGGGAGACAGACACACATGTTCTTACCAGCAACTGGAAGAAATACTGGGAAGTTTTGGGGTTCTTGGGGAGCTCCTAGAAACAAAGACAGGGCAGGTTCACTTAATATCTGCAAATCGCATAAAGAACAACACAGGGTTAATGCAGCACAACGGCCCTAAAATGGAAAGTAGCCTCCTGCTTTCAGCTGCAAATCTGCAGCAATGGGCCTTTTCCGGCCCCATCAACAGGCTTACAACTATGTGGATGAGCTGTGAGCTCCAAACCTTTCTGGGTAAACCATCTGATTTATCAAAGAAAGGTTCGGCCATGTCCAGAAACATCTGAGCTTTAAGAGTATTTGAAAGTTTAAATATATATATATATAAAAATAAATGAGTTATAGGTTCATGGCAGGTTTAGCTTTTTCTATTAACAAGAACAGCCAGAATGCACTAGTCCCTTTTTAAACCAAATAATGGAACGTTTACTTTATAATAGGTAGAAATCTACATCTATTATACCACCTCGTCCTCTATGCCCAGGTGCGCACGTGCGTATGCGCGCACACACACACACACACACACAACAGCAATTAATGTCCGTGTGCTCTGTGCCCATTACACACATTATCTCATTTAAGTCTTATAACAACCTGATGGGGTTTGTACCATTATTATTTTCTTTTACAGGTTAGAAAACTGATGCATAGAGAGGTGATGTAATCTGCTCAAAGTCACATTACTGATTGGTAGAGCTGAATTCAAACCCAGGTGTTTCTGAGTCTGGACCCATTGATCCGAATGACTGCCTTCCAGGTCAAGTGTATCTCCACGGGCACACAAAATTTCTTTTCATTGCCAATTTATTTTAAGAACGGTCTTTCATACTGTTCCAGAACTTCCGCGTTACAAAACGTTTGCACATTTCTCAGTGACCTGGGTGCTTAGCCCGTGAGGGAAGTTGAGTTCACTTTAGGGAACATGCCGGGCTTGTGTTACCTGGTGGATGTTGCCGCGGCAGGTAAACCCATCCCCGACGTAGTTCGGCTTGCAAGTGCAGGTCCTTTCTTCTTGTCCAGTGTGATTGCAGATAGCAAATTCGCTACAGCCACCATTTTTCTGGCAAAATTTCCCAGGAGTGGGGGATGAAAGTCAGATCAGTTAGTTCGCCATCTCTGCCAATATTCACAAAGCAATTCTGTACTGAATTTTTTTTTTTTGGTCTCGCTCTCTAATCGCTCTCTAACGGACTGCTTTGCATTATTTGCCTTATTCCTGAACTTGCTTTCCAATGCCCTACAGTTGCAGGGGTTGCCTTATTCACCCAGCCTCACATCCCAAGATGGCAGGTCCATTGGAGCAGAACTTCAGTTCTGTACAGATAAGCCCAGAGTTGCCAAATGGGAAATTTCTCGGCACCTGGGGTTAACAAGAAAGGCCCCTTGAGTGTCAGGTACAACTGGGTTCACTGCATTCGTTGCCGAGACAAGGTGGCCATTTTTAGAAAAAATGGAAATAGCCATGGGGAACTGCTGTTAAAATGAAGCTGGCCATAGTACTAGTTGTAATAGCCCTGCATCCCAGCCCCTTGCTTTCTGCAGCTTCTTCCCTGCGATCCCTACATAATCATTTCATGTGGGGACATTTTTCTCTTGAGGAGCTTGCCAGACCAACACAAGGGGCCAGTAGGGACCTAACTTGGAGAAGAAGGGCTTTAATTATGGGTGACTGCACTGTTCTCACGCCCACAGCTGGAGGCTCTTCGGTGGGCAGTGATATGAATAAAGGAAGAGAAGTGTTTGGACAGGGCTTCCTCTGGGGTCACCACCTCGTGGGAGGGACCAGCATCAGAAGTGGCCAAGAGTGCGGCCTTCAAGTCAGAGAGATGTGGGTTCAAGTTCCGGCTGGGTGTGCGCTTGCTCAGTGATCTTGAGCAAAGCCCTTCATGCTTCCCATCTGCAGTGAGTTGAATGTGGTCCCCCAAAAGGTATGTCCACGTCCTAAGCCCTGGTACCTGTGAATGTGACCTCATTCAGAAAAAGTCTTTGCAGACGTAATTAAGGATCTCGAGATGAGATCCTCTAGTGAACAAGATGAGCCTGAAGGCCACCAGGCCCTCCTCAGAAAAGAAGTCACAGACACAGAAGTGAAGGCCACGTGAAGACAGGAGCACAAACCAGATTTTCCACGACATTACGACTGGAACAGGAGGGAGAAATGAGCCTCAAGGCCAAAGCAGCTCTGAGGCATCACCCGACACCCTCTCTCCTAGAAGTGGGAGAGGCGGCACCCTAGGCCTGACCTCTGAGGGCCCTGGCCCTCGAGCCGGACTCACGGTTAAGCAGGTGTTGATAAGTGAGCAGTCCTTCCCGTTTCCAGTGTATTTCGGCAAACAGTTACAGACGGCCTGCCCATGGGGAGAGGGAAACGGGTCACTCACAGAGAGGGCTGCTGGCTCTCACGCCTGAACTCCATGACAGTAACAGGAACATGAAAAGACTGGTAATACTATTCTATAATGATAACTGCCATCTTACATGTTAGCGCGTTTGGCATGCTTCCGTCTAGAGCTGGGATCTCCTACCTCTCACATCTTTGCTGCCAAGATAACTTGATGTTTAAAAAACTTTGTCACCTTATTTGGTCCCTCGCCTTCTGGGTACTCAGGTCTTTTCTCCCTTGGTTGGTAAAGGTTCGGCTGTGAGGAAGCTGAGCTCCTGCCTACTCCCATTTATACCCAATCCTTGCTCCTCTCCACCTGGGCTCAGTCCCAAGGCACCAGGAGGTGCTTGATGATGGCTTTGGAGTCAAATCAGTTGCACATGTGAAAATCATCAGTTGACCCCACTGTTTGGCCAGGGGAGTCAGGTGGGTGCTTCACGCTGAGGGAGGGGACACTGACTACCAGGAGTTGGGGACTGTCAAATTCATCCCCATGTCCCATGTACTCTGCTCAGGGGCACCTGGGCCTAGGAGTGAGTGCAGCTGAAACCCAGCTGTGCTCTAGTCCCCAAGCCATATGTCCAGAGGAAGGGGCACCTGCTCCTGGTGTGTCTCCCCAAGGCGTGGCTTCCTAATCCACGCGAGAGACTCCCACACAGGAGAGGGGCTCTGGTCTGATGTCTACCTGTTAGAACTTGAACTCATTGGCCGGGACAGCCTGGGCCAATCAGGTTTTCATGCTCCTCCTTCTCAGCCTTTATTATGGGCCCTGCCTGGGCTCAAATCTTTACCAAGATGCTATCAGCTGCCCCTCCTGTGCAAAGGTCCTATCTCAGAGGTTAACACTGTGTCTTTGTTGCCTTCTAGATTTGAGGAGGACTTGTAGAGGCCCTGAGCACTAAAAAGCTTACAGGTTTCCTGTACCCCATATGTAGAAACAAGAACTCTACTGGAGTCCAAAATATGCATAAGATAGACCAACATTGACTGTTCTGGGTTTTCCTGTGACTATATATGTACACACACAATTCTTTCAAAATAAATATATATATATATATATTTTTTTATTTTGGGGTGCTTTAGGCATTTGCTTGATCTGCCTATTGGGAGACCTGGCACTGAGGTCTCTGAATGGCTTATAAAGTCCATGGAACATTCCCTGAGGAACTTTACTGCATCATTCAGTTTCTGATGTATATAATCTCCCACATGACCATTGTGTTGTTCACAATGTGACAGAGACCAAGGAAGGCACGGCTTGGGTCCCTGAGTCACCAACATCCCGGCCTATGCCTTTTCACCCCGTGACCTCTCCTGTCCTTTGTGCTGGGGCCCTCACATTTTCCCACCTCTCCGGACCCGGTCCCTAGGGAGACACTGCGAGGTTCACTGTGTTCAGGACTATGTGACTGACAGAGGGCCTAACAACGTTATCTTCTGCGGTGGCACATGCATTTCAGAGCCTCAAGCCACAGAAGACTTGTGGGGTTCTGGGAAGCTGAAAGGAAGGGAACACTGTCACGGACTTTCTACGTGTCTCTGGGACCATGCGGTGTTTGCAGATGACCACTTCTCCCCACTCCAGGAAAGCCCCTTCTCCTAAGTACCCTTGTTTCACCCTCCCATTCTCTTCATTCCCAAAGAACGGTCTCTTTGGGAATTCTTTCAGAATTCCCCCTAAAGTGTTAATTTTCTGCTGCTGCTCCTGAGAGGTCTGTTCTCAGCCCTCTGCTCTCAAGACCCAGGAGTTGGCTTGCAGGAAATCTTAGGTGTTCCCCATCCCCCAGGGGCGGAGCTTACCTGGTTGGGTCCGGTCTGCGTGCACTCTGCGTTCCTGTCGCAGCCACCGTGGTTCTCCAGGCACGGGTTGATCTCTTTAAAACAAAAAGCCAACACCTGACATGAGAATCAAGCCTCATTTTCAAGTAAAGACATCGCGAGGGACCAACCAGGACGGCGAACTGACTGAGGGGAACAGGTATCACAGTGCAATTCAGTTTTCTGAGAACTCTGAGGCAGAAATAACTTAGTACGGAGGCATCCAGATACGGTTTCTCAAAACTGACTCTCTGGGATGGGCTTGTGCCAGAAGGAGCATAGTCTGTGGGCTTGACTCTGCCCCTCTGTTGAGTGAGTATGAGCATTTGCAGCCATGGATTTGCAATAACAGAACCTAGGAGTCCAATCCAACATGTTATGAATAACAAGATTTAGGAATTAAAAAAAAATCATCGCAACCATCACAATTTAATTGGTTCAGGAAGGAATCACCAATGGATGCTAAATTTAGGAGGACATGTTGATGAAGATATTTGCTTGGTGTTAAAGTGTCTCCACATTGATCGCTTATTAGTAGCAAAGAGGAAAAAAGTGACTGTACCAGAGGAAAAATCAGACAGCACACTGCCCAAATGGTCAAAATTAACATCACAAATGAGAGGCAGTTGGAAATCTCGAGCTTCCGGTGTGACATCCTGAGAAGGAGGCAATATCGCTAGTGTGTGATATTCGACTTGGAATGCAAAGTCTGAATATAATCACGAAAAAATCAGATGAACCCCCAAATGAAGGACATGCTAGCAAAAAAAAAAAAAAAAGTTGAGGTGGTAGATGCTATTATTCTACAATGTCAATGTCATAAAAGACAAAGCAAGGCCGAGAAACACCCCAGGTCAAAGGACACTAAAGAGATGTGATCACTAAATGTGATACCCAACCCTAGACTGGGATCCTGAACTACAGGAAAAATGGTCAAAAAAGGATATTATTGGGCCAGTTGATAAAATTAGAATATAAATAAAATTAGGCAGAAGTATTGTATCAATAATAAATTTACTGAAGTTGATAACTGCTGTAGTTATGTAAGAGTCTATCCTTTGCTCAAACTTGTACAAGTATTTAAGGATAAGGGCACTATCATATAATATATAGCTTACTTTCAAATGGTTTAGAAAAATACACATATATAAAGAGAGAAAAAATAAAGCAAATGGTGCGAAACATTAACAGTAACTGAACCTAGGTAAAGAGCAAGTGGGTCTTTTTCTGTACTATTTTCGTGTGAATTTTCTTTACAACTAAAAAGTTAAAATCTAGACAACTTGCAGTGGCATACCTTTATAGAAGAACAGTATGTAGCCATTAAGATAATGATTTGGAGGTATACTTATTTTCAGGGAGAGTTGTTACATCATATTGCTAAGCAGTAAACATATATCATGAGATACAATTTTTGTTTTAAAAAAAATTACATCTATACATGGCAAAATGGGGTAATACAACAGAAGTAAAAGTGGTTATTTCCAGAATCCTTTTCCCCAGCCTATATGCATCCCCTAATTTTTCTATATTGAGAATACGCTACCTGTATAAAAAAGGAACTAATTAATGTTTTAAAATCCAGTCACCACCATAATGTTTAATTTAAAAAAGTTTCCCCTCTTACTCCTTCCAAAATGATTTTTGGACATCACACACCTTCATACCTCTGTAATCACAATTCCATATCCTCATAACCCTCCTGCTCAGACAAACTGAAAAAAGATGACCCTGGCAGCATCCAGACATGAAGATCACAACAGCGCTCCGACCAGATGGAGGAGGGATGGCACTTACCTACGCACACGATGCCATCTCCAGTATAGCCTGCCTTGCACACACACGTTCGGCTTCCTGGAGTGGTTCTTTTACAGTCGGCCTTGGCAGAGCAACCTCCGTTGCTGATTTCACAGGCATTGATTGCTAGAGAAGAGATGACCAGAGCAGAGAAGAGGAGAACGGAGGAAAAACACCATTGACGCATTTTTATTTGAGTCACTGAGGAGTGGAAAATACTTCAAAATGGCAGGCAATGGATTAAATATGGGGAATTCAAAAGACTGCACCAGATAGCTCTCTTTCACTGGTGAATTCTACCAAACGTTGAAAGAAGAATCTATACCAGATTTTCACAAATTCTTCCAAAAACGAGAAGATCGAAGACTTCCCAGTTAATTTTATGAGGTTAGTATTACCCTGATATAAAACCGGACAAAGCCATCACAAGAAAACTATAGGCCAATATTCCTCATGAGCATAGACACAAAAATTTTCCAGAAAATCCTTGCAAATCAAATTCAGCAATATATAAAAAGGATTATACACCATAACCAAGTGGTATTTATCTAGGAATGCAAGGTGGTTTAACATCCAAAAGTCAATTAATGTAATATAGCACATCAACGGAATTAAAGACAAAGGCATATGATCATCTCAATTGAAGGAGCAAAAGGATTTCAAAAAATTTAATACCTTTATTAATAAAACACTTAATAGACTAGTAACAGAAAGGGACTTCTGTAATCTGATAAACAATATCTATAAAAAAACCCACAGCTAAAATCATACTTAATTGTGAAACACTGAATGCTTTCCCACATAATCAGGAATAAGATAAGGATGTCTACTCTTGCCACTTCTATTCAACATTGTACTGGAGGTTCTAGACATAGCAATTAAAGGAAAAGAAAATAAAAGTCATCCAGATTGGAAAAGAAGAAGTAAAACCATCTCTGTGGACATAGATGACATAGAAAACCATAAGGAATATTACTAAAAAACTATTAGAACTAAAAAATGAGTTCAATAAGGGTACAGGATACAAAGTGAATAAATAAAAATCAACTGTATTTCTATATAATAGAAACCAGCAAACTGAAAATGAAATTAAGAAAACAATTCCATTTACGATAGCATCAAAAAGAATAAAATACTTTGGAACACATTTAACAAAGTATAAAACTTACACTCTGAAAACTATAAACATTGTTGAAATTTAAAAAAAAAGACCTAAATAGTGGAAAGATGTTTCCTGTTCATTGATTAGAAGAATTAGTACTGTTAAGGTGGCACTACTCCCCAAACTGACCTACAGATTCAATGCAATCTCTATCAAAATCCCAGCTGGCTTCTTTGCAGAAATTGACAAGATAATCTGAAAATCCATATGTAAATTCAAAGGACCTAGAAGAGCCAAAACAATCTTGAAAAAGAACAAAGTTGGAGGACTCACACTTCCTAATTTCAAAACTTACTACAAAGCTCAGTAATAAAGACATTGTAGTACTGGCATAAGAATGTATATACCCTTATATTTATCTATCTATCTATCTATCTATCTATCTATCTATCTATCTATCTATCTATCATCATCATCATAATCCATCCTTCATTTATCTAATATAATTGGGAGTACAGAAATAAACCCATGTATCTATGATCAATTGATTTTCCATAAAGGCGCCATGATATTTCAAGGAGGGAAAAGCATAATCTTTTTAACAAATAATACTGAGACAACTGGATATCCACATGTAAAAGAATAAATTTCAACCTCAACTTCACAACATATACAAAAATTAATTCAAAGTGGACCAAAGACCTAGATCCACTTGGAGTACCAAGGTATGTGCTTGAGTCTTGGCTTGGCCTTTGTGCACCATGTGGCTTTGGATAAACCACTTCATGAATTTGAACTTTGGGATCCACCTTTATAGGTTTATTTACAGGTTTGGGAATCACATCTAATAATATATATGAAAGTGTTATAGAAATGTTGTTTGTTTTCATATTAACCTGTGTCTTCCGGTTTTGTTCTTTTCCCAAAAAAAAGGGCAAGAAAAATTCTAGTTATTTGTCCTTTCTAGCTGTTTTCACTAGGATACTGTATACACCCTACTGCAGGAACCATCTGGGACCAGAGTCAGGGTACTTGCATGCTGGGAGAACCCCCAGGGTAAGATGGTTTAGAAAGCAGATTGGTGTGATTATTGTCCAGCTAAGCCACAATCTGGCCTGAAGCCTGCTGGGACACAGTGCTCTGGAGAAAAATTATGCTAAGATATTCTGTTTTTCTAGCACCAAATAGGTGTTAGTCACCATTAGAATATTAGCTTACATTTTATTGAGCGTTGTGCCAGGGCTATTCTAAGCACTTCACAGATATTAATTCAGATCATCACCTATCCATCCAGTTGGATGAGAAAGATTCTCTTATTGTTTACAACTCAACAGATGAAAAAATGATGCAGAGCAGTCAAGCAATTTCACCAAGAATATGCAAATTATAAGAACTTAGATTCACCCCGAGGAGTCTGATGCTGGAGATGTTTTTAACAGCTGCATCATTCTGCCATTGTACACAGATGGGTCATTTCATCCCCTGACCACTATGCAAGGGGAGTGGTTTATGTTTACTTTACAAATGAGCTAAGGGGGCTCAGAGCAGTTAAGAGACCTGCCCAAGATAACATAGGTAGGAGGAGGAAGAACCAGGCAGGCCCTTTTCTGTACCACCCCAGAATCCCCATGCTCAGGCCACACATGAGGCCAATCAAATCAGAGATTTTTGTTTTTTTGAAATTTAAGACTTTTTAAAATTGAAGTTATTATTATTATTATTTTTAATTAGTTGCAGGTAAGACAGAAAAAGATAAATATTGAACCAATGATTTTTTAAAAGCTCTCCAATTGTGGGCAAGACTGTGAACCACTGCTAGCAGAAGAAAAAGAGGGGGCCTGGGCTCCCCATTCTGAACCACAAGCTCCATCCCTTCAGAGGGGTCTATCCCCGGGCACAATCAGCTGCTCTGTTCATTCAATTCACCGTCCATGGTCGTAGCAGCTGCCCATTCAGTCTGCAGGAACACATCGCTAACCCTACCTTGTCGCCCAGGAGCAAGTTCATGCCTCACTTGCCTGTGCAGACGGTCCCGTTCCCTTGGAATCCCGCTGCACATCTGCACAAGGCTGTGCCATCTGGATTGAGGAGGCAGCTGCAACGAGAAAGGGCAAATGCCGTTTGTAGAAAAACACATGACGCTCATCTCTCTCATTCCCAGCATCCTAGCCGCTGCCCCAGGAGGCACTCAGAGGTCCTGCCTAAGGCTCTGGGGAGTCCATTCCTAGCATGGCCCTGGCACAGGCAGCTAAAACTGCAGTCATTATCAGGTAAACTAGAGTGCGTGTCTGTGGACATCGGCCCAGGGATAAGGAGGGGAGCTAACAGACCTACCTGTGTGTTAGGGGGTGTGTTGCACGCATTACTTAGGGTAACTTAACATAATATCCAATAGCCCTGAAGAGTACATATTATTACTATTCTCATTTACAGATGAAACTGTGGCTTAGAGGCATTAAAGAATTGACTCATGGTCATGCACTCAATGACAAAGCCAGAGGCTGATCTGAATTCTTGTCTGACTCCGGCTATGAGGCTCTTCATTAATTAACCCATTAAGCCCCTCTGGGAGTTAAGAACATAAAATTGAAATGTGAAGAAGTAAAGGCTTAGCTGTGAATCGGGATCAAGTTTTGATGGAAGCGAGAGGCCCACCGGGCTCCCCCTGCCTCTGGGAAAGAGTCCCAGTGGTGTGAACTGCGTGTGACGACTGGCATTTTGCCCACATGCCAGGTAACTCAAGTGGCAGCTTGTTCAAAAGGCTGGATCTGGCAAGTTGATGGCGGCCTCTTCAGTGATATTTCTAGTTTCATATTAAATTTAATAAGCATTCTCAGGAAACTACTCTCTTGAGGATAGGGCCTGGGATGCATACTATCTGGAATAGTATAGTCCCCTTTGTATTGTCCCCAAAGGAGACTCAGAGGGTACCTACTTGGCACTGGTGTGGCATGTCCCATTGCAGTTATCTTTTGTGATTTCTGAAAAAAAGAACCAATTGCTTTGTCAGCCCTCTTTTATTAAATCTCACCCAAGAACTTTCTTTTAGTACTTGGTGCTAGGAAAAGATTTACTTTCTATGTAGTAGATGATACATATCATGTTTACTATGTAAAACTATGTGCCCTTGTAAATATTTTTTTCTATATTGGCTGCCAGGAAGCTTAGAGCCAAATATGAAAGTCAAATATACTGATGGAGTGTCCCCTAGGTGCCAGGCACGGTGCTAGGTGGCGAGGATGAAAAAATGAGTAAAATATAGTATCCTTCCTCGGGGCTGGGTGTTGATACAAGTCCCTCTGTGGTGCTTTGTTTCTATTTTATTTATATTTCCCATGTCCCTTATTCATTCTAGTTTTTTTTTAATCATTTTATTATAAAGTGATATAAACACACAAAAAAACCCTCACCTAATTACAACTAATCTTAAAAGTTTTTTGTTTTTTTGTTTTGTTGTTGTTTTGTTTGTTTTGCATGTGCAGAAATAGCTCGGCCTGGCATACAGGAGATATTCACTATCCATTTGTTGAATTAATTCCTAAATTTCTTAGAATGATATAGTTCTCGTTCTTGGATGCCCAGCTAATTTGGAGCTTCCTGCAGGGAGGATCAAAAGAAATGGTTAGAGATGAGAAAGAGTACCCTTTGGGCAGGATGCTCATGCTAAGAGCTTTCGGGAGAGAAATCTCATTAGTCTGGCAAGTCGCCCAGAAGGTCCTGAAACAGACCTGGCTGCAAAAGTGGTCTGTTTTGTGTCAGAGAAAACAGTAACAGGCTCAAATGGTACGGCGTGGATGCAACGCAATTTCATGCCTTTACTATACCTAGTGTGTGCTATACCTTGAACCTGGAAGTCTGCTTCTCTCCATTCACTATCTATTGAAATCTCAATCACCTTTGAGGTTCTTCTCTCTGAAACCTGCTCCAAACATCTGATTTAATTGGTAATGACTTCGATTAATTGGTAATGACTACACAGCGTGCTCTTTTGAGAAAGACGTGGCACCCCATCTGGCCTCAGAGGGAAGGAGTGCAATGATTGGTTAGTGATGTCTGCCACGGGATGGGGAGTGATGAGTTATCACACAGACAACGGAGCTGCCGCCTTGCTCCAACCTAGAGGTTCTTTGCTCTGCACTCCCACACCACCATTTTTTGAACACGACTGAATATTTATTTCCATCACTAGACGGGAAGCAACTTGTGCCGAGTGTGCACTGGAGACAAGGCGGGAAAACCGGTCCAGTGCCAACTGGTGAGCTGCCTTGTACCTCTAAGGGCTTTGTCCTGGAGACAATGAAGGATCGCAGCGGTTGTTAAGTCCTGGGGAGAAGGTGAGGAGCGTGATTTATATGCACCTCCCAAATCTATATGTTAAAACCTGCTCCCCACCCAGTGTGATGGTATTTGGAGGCGGGGTCTTTGGGAGGTGATTTGGTCATGAGGGTAGAGTCCTCACGAAATGGGATTAGTCCCTTATAAAAGAGACCCCAGAGAGCACCCTTGCTTCTCCTGCCATAAGACAAGAAGATGGCAGTCTGTATCCCAGAAGAGGGCCTTTACCAGAGCCCGACCATGAACTTGGACTTCCAGCCTACAGAACTGGGAGATATTAATGTCTGCTGTTTATAAGCTACCCAGTCTACAATACTTTGTTATAGCATCCTGAACAGACCAAGACACCTATGATCTGGAAAGTTCTCTCTGGCGGCAATGTGGAGTATGGAATGGATGGAAATGTGACAGGGGGCAATGAGATGTATCACGAGGTTACTGGTGAGAGGAGGAGTGGGAGGAAGGGATAAAGCAAATGCAAAAAGGTGTATATATGAGATGCTCATTGCAGCATTGTTTATGGTAGCGAAAAATCGGTTTAAAAAGGTGTGGTGCAGTCATATAATGGAATATTATGTAGAAATTAAGAAAATAATGATATTTACCTATAGTTATTCACATGGAAAGATATCCATTATATAGTGTGAAGTAAAAAAGTAGACTATAAACAGTATGTAGAATAGGCCCTATACACATATGTTTGTATACCTATAAAAATGTTAGAAGGCTAACACAAAATATTAATGATAGATTTTTCCTGCCTTGGGAGTATGAGTGATTTTTATTATCTTCTTTCTGCTTGTCTTTATTGTATAAACTTTTTGCTGCAAGGAGGAATTACAGTTTTGGCTCAAGGAAGAAATAAAGATGTCATTTCTATTTAGAAAGAAAAAAAAATGGAGCTGCTGAAAAGGGAAGCTAAGAACTGATCATATGTAAAAGGGGCTCGCTCTTACCCTTGTCACATCTCACTCCTTTCCAGCCAACATCACATTCGCAGGAGCCGTCACCCGAGGGTCCTTGGTTGCATCTCCCATGAACACAAGAACACGCTAGTGAAAAAAAGCCTACACATTGTCAGACTTCTGACCTGTGTTCAACAACTCCCTGACCATTAACTACAAAGGTGCACTTCGGTGCATTGAATTCTCCAACCCAGTTCCCGAGAACTGTTGTTTTTAGATGGCTATCATGCCTCAGCAAGGACCATAGCTGTGTGACTGTGTTGCACTGTGGGGTGGTGAGAATCTCCCCAGCTGAAGTTATCTGAGGATCCAGGTTATGTGTGACCCTTGAGATCCCTAAAAGTGGACTTAGAAAGAAGCCCTTTGGGGACTGGGTTCATATAAAGCTGGGGTGGTGACCCTCTTCAAGCCACAGCCATCTCAAATGGCAATTCCTTTGTTATGCAGCAGCATCAGAAGCCTCCTTGAGAACTGGTTTTTAGTTTTATTTTTCCCCTGAGGGATCCTTTCCCCAGGAAAAAACATTCAGCTGGGAACTCCCACACAAATGGAAGCAGATAATTCTTCCATATAACATTGGCACTATAATGCCAATTACATATTATGTGGCCAAACAGTGACAGCCAGGTCAAATTTATGGCTTTTAGTACAATGTGAAAGAAATGCTTTGTTTTCTCATCATGGATTAGGAAACCTCTCCTCCCAAATCAACCAGGTGCATGTCCCTGGGCACAAGAAAGTCAGGGCGAGATGGCTTAGCTCACTATTTTTGTGAAAACTATGAAGTATGTGGCTCGTTGAAGGTGAATCAATAGAATGATCTTCACGTAAAGGACAGCACAGTCAAAAGCAAGGCTTTGGAGTCAAGCAAGGTGTGCACTCTGATCTCAATTCTGCCTCTCATCAGGTGTGACCTGGGAGGGGGAAAGTCATTCAACCTCTCTGCCTTAATATACTCATCTGTAACCTGGGCATGACCATACTCAAGTACATAGGGCTCCTGTGTGGATTAAATGAGATAATGTGCACATAAAATATGCTTTTCAAAAACTATTGAGCAAAGTCCAAAACTGAGAGCGTTGCTATGAGAACCAGTGCGCACAAGGCAGATCAGGAACGTGGTTGGGTTGGGGAATGTCAGTGAACAGATCGGGTGTGTGTGTGTGGGGGGAGGGGCAGTGGGGGGATGGGCTGGTAGGTCTAGGTTAGTGATGGAAAATGTTTGGAAACACTGCCCCATGCAATTACCCAACACGAATGACCTTATAATTCACATGATTCTAAAGTAGGATTTAAGCCGGCCTGGGGAAGACAGGCTGAGTTACTCTGCTGGCCGGGCTGGGGTGGGGTGGGGTAGGGGTGGGGGAGCGCGCACCTTGGTCGCAGTGCATCCCGTACTTGCCCTCTGCGCACGTCTCGCAGGCTGTCCCACTGAAGCCCTTGCTGCACTCACACGCCCGTGCCGTTTACTCCGTCCAAACAGATCCCGTTCCCAAAGCAGACGTTCTCGGCCTTCCCTGGGCAGGGCTGGCACTGCGGGCCAAAGAAGCCCGCACAACACTCTCTTGTCTGAAACGGAAGGACGGAGGACTGGGGGCCTGCACTTGCATCTTCCGCTTTTGTTCAGCTGAGGTGTAGAAATCACACTGCTGGGATGGGCCATGTGCCCTTGGCTCTGACCCCACGTTGGAGAGGATGCGAGGACCCCTGAGGACCAGGGGAAGCTAAGCAATTTCCCAGGGAGGGCAGGGCAGAAACAGGATGGAGGCCTCCACCGAGGAGTTGGAAAGATGGAAAGGAAACAGGCAAGTAAGGGAAGAGGACGAAGAAAATGAGAAAGAGGCCAGGAGAGGACTAAGTAAAGGATACTGCAAGGGATGCCGGAGGGGAGGGCCACCATCCCCAAGCCTGGCCCCTTCCCCTTGTATGTTATTTCACCTGGTACTGAAGATGGGAGGCCAATGCAGGCGAGCCTTTGGCAGTCTAAAAATGAATCTCTTGTTGGTTAGGGAACCCCCACGGGATGTCCGCTGGGCTTGAGAGCATTAACACGAAATCTGCAGCCCCAGGCTCTGCAGCATAAAGAGCTAAACCACATCACCTCTGTCGGAGAGGCTGAGGTTGGGAAAGCAAGACAGGAAGTTAGAAAGACTTTCCCTGCAGATTCCAGAGCCTCAGCCCAGAGATACTTAGCTCTGGGGTCCCGTTTCCTAAATGCCCAGGTGCGCTGTCTCTTTCCTTGGAGCATCGGCCCTGTCGTCTGCCTCTGCTGCTGACGAGCATGCTCGCAGGGCATTTCACCCCGGCGCAAGCATAGGGAGGTCCTCTCAGCCTCTCATCTCACAAGTGAAGGTTGCAGTGTGTTTCTATGCACTGACTTACAGGACTGCCCTGAGTTTTCTTGCTATCACTACTCCTTTGAATGACAGTGCTAATGAAGATAATGAGGAGGAAGAGGCGATGGCAGAAGGAGTCCATGTAAAGGGCCTTTGAAAACTATAACATATGCTCACACGTCCCAGTATCACTGCAATAATTAGAAGGACGTCTAAATCATTATACTCACGACGACAGTTTTCACGCATTTTAGCCGGCACCCAATGAACACAGATCGCTTGCCCATGAAATAAAGGGTATAGATACATTTTGTTGTCTCTTCGCCCTATGAAACAGTAACGATTCTGTCAGCTTTGTGATGGAGAAAACGTTTCCCAGTCTCTAAAAGCAAGTAGGTGAGTGATGCATGGCTGTCTCTCTGACCGAAATGTTCTGGAAAGGGAAGGGCATGGTTTATAAGAAAACACAAGCACAGTGTTGGCTGCCAAAAAACCAAGCAGAAAACCCAAATAATTATACCACAGGGCAGTATTCTGTAAAAAGAACTTTTCTCTAGATGACTAACTCAAGTTAGGAAGAATCATAGGGTAGACCAGACAAAAACATTCTTCCAGGACTATATACACTGGTTGACCTGAGCCTTGAAGTTCTCTCTGTGTATTGATTTCTACTCTGCCTTGGTCTGGGAAAGGTTTAAGGCTGCTTACAAAGACCATAATCTACAAGATTAAAATAAAACTCAAGTGAGAGACTCAGCTTTGTCACCATTATAAATTACTATTATCGTGCTCTGAAAGGCACATGAGTGTTTATTCTTTGTAATGGTTGAAGTATTATCAGGAGTAGCTTTTACAATAAATAGCTATGAGAAACACAGATTGGTGATTAATTCAAAGACGTCTACCTCCCCCAAGCCTGCCATCCGTTTCTTAGAGAAAGTTAGTTGTAACTTCGAATAGAAAAGGAATCAGGCAGGTTTAACTCATCGGGGCTGGATATATGGTTTTGGATATGGATGATGTCTTCTCTGATAAGATATCTGGCTCCTGTCCTCAACTGGCTACCAGAATATATGGAAAGTGAAAAATCTCTTCTCGCAGTGTGCATTGGTTGAGATGAGCCCCCGTGTCGATTTATTTAAGAATTAAAATTTTGCTTTGGGCCAGAAGAAATAAATTCAAGACTTTGAAAAGATGCACACAACATAAGAAGGTGAAATTAAATTAAAACCAGGTGAAGGAATGAGGGTAGTGAAAATGAGGTGCCCTTGAGACTCACTTCCTAATTTGGGCCTAGATCTGGAAACGATATATCATCAAAGCAGAAAAGTACTTACGAGAGGTTTACTTCCAAATGGGCAGATCGGCTGCTGGGGACACTTCCCACACTTGCCCTTGGAGAAACAGAGGCAAAGAGAAATTTCGTGGTTATATTGGTGCAAAATGAGGCTGCAAATATTTCCCAGGCCTTGGAGCTGACAGTCTTTAGGATATGGAATTAGAAATCAGAAAGGTATCAGAGAAGCTCATCTGGTCAACACTTTCATATTCTTTGAGACAAGCACTTCAACTACTTCAGGTTGGGATTTTGAGCATCACTTTCTCTTACCATATTCTTCTGAAGCTGATAATCCTTTAATGTGTGGAGGTCTTATCTCACTTAAATCCCTATTTCTTTAATAACAACCCCCATTTATTGCAAACTCATTATTTAGTGAATTGGGCCAGATTCAGTGGCCAGCTTTGGGATCACGTGGTCCAGATGAAGGAGTCAGGGTGGAGGTAATATATACTGTTACAAAACACAGAGTATAAATGAAGAAGGACAGAAACTCTTTAGTGTGGCCTGTTCCTGAAACAGGAGGAGGCCGATGTGTCTAGGTCTTAACTTAGCACTACTGGGGTGTACAGTATAATTGTTCTGAATTCTGGCTCTGGGGCCACACTGCCTGGATTTGAATTCTTCTTACTATACCCTGGTTAGCTCTGTGAACCTTAGCCTCTCTCTGGCCCATTTCCCCCATCAGTAAAATCAGTATGGAGATAATAATAGCACCTAATTTGTAGGGTGCTGTTAGGATTACATGGGTCAGTTAATACACATAAAATGTTTAGAGCAGTGCCTGGCACATAACAAGTGCCCATAAATGTCAGCAGTTATTAGTATAACAGAAAGATCCTGCATCATCCAGTGGGTTGGAGTGAAAAGACTCCATTACTGAAATAATCCATTTCCATGTTTTCTCTCCTAGTGGACCGGGCTTGGCCAATACCTGCCACAGGTGAAGGCCATGGCTTCAGAATCTTGCTCAACGCAACCCTCCAGGCAGCCTTTCCCAGGCACTGAAGGTACAACTTACTGTATTAGATTGGGAACCCATTGAGGGCAGAGCTATGTTTATTTACCTTTGCGGAGCCACACCTGGATATGCTCCTTTGCACAATAGAGATGCTCACTCACTCCGTGTTTTTTGAATTGGATTGAGATATCTTAACAGATGAGTCTTATGCTTAAACAATTATAGAAAATAAGCCAGCACTCTTTAGTTGCATGCTGGCCGTGGATATAACTTACTTGTATAATAGTAGTGTTGCTATTATCACATCTATTCTTCTGAATTTCCAGAACCTTCCCCAAGCCATGGATCACTCCCTTGTCAGTGGCTACATTGGTGTAGTTTATCTGAGCTTCATTTACGTAGAGCTGTGAACAAGAAGGTGAAGTGTAAGTTTTTATTGTAGTGATTTGAAGAGCAAGAGGGAAGATGGGGATTGGAAGATATCAATGTCCACAGCCTGGGAGATATTCATGTGGAAGGTACCATATTGCGGTGGAAAGAGCTCTGGCTTCCGAGAGGGGAGTTTGAGTAACAGTCCTGCATCTGGCACCATCTAGCTGTGTGACCTCGGGCCAGTTGATTTCCTTCTGTGAATCCAATGTCCTCCTTTGTTCTAGGTTATTTTTACGGTTTCTCTCTATCCCTCAAATTAACTGGGTTCTGACTGAAACATTCTGAATCATGATCACATATGGTGGTGCCCACGGGCAAAACGGCTCCATGGAAGTGCTCGGTTGTGCTGCAGACAGGTACGGACACTTCCAAAAACTGAGTTACGAAGACTGGAACTCGCCGCCTTGTCAGCAGGTCTCTACTTCATGGTCCATTTGCAAGCGACCCTCAGAAATGCTAAGTGACAGTGATACAAGAACAAAATTAACTAGCATTTTTGGAGACGTTTAGAGTTTGTAAAAAGCATGCTGCCATCATTTCCCAGTGTGGCTGCTCAGAGATCAGCATCACCCCACGTTTTCCTTGGGGCTTCTTTGGAGCTCATGGTATATGTGTGTATCCATCTGTGCCTTGTGTTCATAAGCGCCCGAGACAGGGGCGCTTAGTCAGCTTCTATACGCTGCCAACTCGAATTCAACTTTAAGTTGAAATTCTTTTATTTTTATGTTTTTAAGGAGAGGATACCTTAATGATTAAGGCAAAATAAGTGAATCTATTAATTTATTCATTAAAAAAAGTACTATAATTGGAAACAAATAGTTCTTTAAAAATTTGGGGTGGCACGTGTGCCTGTGTGTTGTGTGTGTAAGTGTGGTAGAGCTGAGGTTGGGAGAAGGGGGAATTCTTTATTGTACTAAGTGAATGTCAAGTTTGTATCCAATAAATGTTTAAAAGTGGTTAATGACACCTCCCAAACTCCTCACAACATCGATATTAAAATGACTCTACTAAGTGCTAAACTTTGAGCTTCCACTGAATGTTAGAGTCCCTTACGATTTACTTGGAGTCCAGTGAATTTTTACTGGATGTTGGGATAACTCATGGCTGAACTCCACAGAGGTATTCCAGGGTCTGTGAAGATATGGACAATCAGAAGGGAACCTTACTGATGGTGTCAAATGGTGATTACAACACAAATCTCTAAATTCCGAAGTATCAAATGGTAGAATTTCTGATGCTATAATACTATATAGGCATTAAATGAGTGACGTTCCATTGTACATATGTACAGAATTTTGTGCTGCATTAAAATTTTGATTTGAACACGGGTCTGCTCATGTGCAGAGCCTTTTTTTATACATCTCCACTGTCCTAAGAGAAAGTAAATAAATTATTGATTAAAGCAAAGCCTCTATTGTAAGATAGAACTATTTGTTTATTGTGAGATAAAGCCTCTGTTTAAAATCGTTCTAGATCAAAGATTTCTGAACAAATGGAAAATAAACATGACAGAATTGAAATTGATTCAACTAACTGCACTCGAATATTCATTTCCACATGATGAAATAAATTAAAAATAAAAATCTAAGTTCTTTATCAATAAAAAATTGCTTTTCTTGAAAAAGTAGGAAAATGTATTTCAAAGTTCTCCTTAAGTTATTACACAATAGGTGAAATATTTGTAGGAGCCCGTTAAATATTGGAATTTGATTATTCCCTAAATAACAAAGAATCAACAAAGACTTTTCCTTTTACCCAAGCAGGTTAAAAAAAATGTACACAATATTCACTTATGATTCGATGATACCACTGAGAAAATTGTTTTCAGATTGTACTTTTTAAAAAGGATTAAATAACATTATTGATTAAAAGTTCTGATTAATTTTTTTCACTTTAATATAGTACTTGGTTTGTTAATAATTTGCTATGTTTTATGACAATCTATACTAGAGCATAATTATTTCTTGTTAATGCTCCTAATTGATCTTACTTGATGTTTGAAATATGTGAACAAAATTTTATATTTGAAATAAATATTTAGTTTCTAACTCTTTTTTTAATAAATTTTAAACGCTTGAATATTTAGCGATTGTGTGAGATAAATACTGAAATACTGCTGTGGGTCAGTTGATAATAATGTGAATCCATTTGGCTGCTGGATCCTACTTAAGTCACAGAATCCTTAGCTTGGAGCCAGTGCCACTTCCTGGAGCGAGGTTTTGCTGTCAGGTCCCCTTCCATCTTGGAGACTGCTTGGGGATTGTCTGCTGGGTTTGTAGGAATCAGTACTGGGTACCTGTCACTGCTGGGATTCAAACATCGTGACTGGTAGAGCCACACTGGTTATCTGAAGGCTGGAGACAGGGAAGGTGAGTGGCAGCCTGACAGACTGGTTTTGTCATTACTGTGAAACACGCACAACTGTCGTTTGTTGATAAGGCTTAGGAAGCAGATTATTCCAAAGAAGAGATCGTTCGGATATGGAAGTGATGACGATAGGGATTCAGACGCATTCCTGGGTTTTAAGCGAAAGGGTGGCACCTGGTCATTGTGGAGAAAGAAGCTGAGGAGGTAGGAGACACCCAGCATGGTCTCTCGGTGCATGCCATTGTGCAGGTCATTCTTCAGTAGTTTCTCCTCCAAGACCACGTGATACCTGAGTATGTCTTCCTCCTGGACAACACACAGAATTGAAAGTCAACCCATAGGCGGCCAGTCCCCAGTCACTTACCAGGCTGCTCCAATGTGCCGGAGGCACTGTGGGGATTAGAGGAGCTGGCTGAATTGAAGTATCAGGGCACAATAGATATTAAATACTAAATCTGAGACAGATCACCTGGGAGAACTTGCAAATTTTCCATGTAGGATGGTTGAGAATTCATTATATGACCCTAAAACCCAGAGTAAGGGCATAAAAGATTGGGGGAGATTTTAAAGATTTCTTTGGAAAAAATTGCTATGAAGAGAGTCTCCATGCCCCAGCCTGCTTTTCCCCTCAGGGGTCCTGAGAGGAGGTCTGATGAGACATTGCGAAGAGCTTGATCTGTGTTCCCTGCAGAGAGTGTGGTCTGGGGGACTGGGGACTCACTCAGGCCTGAGCAACCTCATGCCAGGGACTGCTGGCAGGCGGATCCATCAGGAGTGCAAGGGTTGTTGCTTCACTGAGACAGGCCTGCACCCCAGCCCTGGCTCGGGACAAGGGAACACTTGTGTCCTGTGGACACACATCCTGGCTCCTGGGACACCTGAATCCTTGTGCATATGGGCCCAAGTGTGTGCTTCCAAGAGCACAAACTAAATACAGTAATGTGGGCAACTCTGGCATGGGGGAGGTCTGTGTATGAGAGAGCCTCTGCATGCGTGTATGTTAAGTACCTGGAAAGGAAGTTTTGACAGAAGAGTGAAATTGCACATGACCGATACATTGACAAATGTTGAGTGTGTGAATTTCCAGAAAACAATTTCCATGGCTATTGCTCCTGATACCTACTAGAGTTGCGACCTTCTTTCCCCGGATGTAATTCTCAATGGCGTCATTGTTAGGAGCAAACACAGTATAAGCATCAGCCGCCTCGATTGCATTCGCCAGCTTATATTGCTATAATGAAAAGGAACAAGAGCGTGTGAAGAGCTTCTGTTCCCAGGTCACCTGAGCAAGTGGGTTATGCTGAGAACATGGTACTTGCAATGATGTAGCCCCGGAAGATGGAGTAGTCGGGCATCTGGTCCAGCCGGGTGAGCAGGTTTGGTAAGGAGCCAGTTAGACCTCTTTGGGGAACCAGAACCTGGGAAAGGAAGCCCCGGATTTCTGTTAGCATGCGCTGGTAGGACTTGCCGCTCTTTGATACGTGGGTTCATGGCACATAACAAATGCAATTATGAGGACCACCAAAAGTCCCTAGAGCGCCTCTGCAAATTCAAGAAAAAGTAATCTTTCCTCTGATAGTTTGCAATGCCAACAGGGTGCATAGTTTGGAGAGTGAAGTGGGCTGAATTTCAGCACCGTTCCATCTTTAGGTCAGGAACCTTTATGCAGGTCACAACCTGCACACTGTTGATGGTGGCCCTGACGAAGGTGACCACAGTGTCCAATGGACAGGTATAGAAGGAGCTAAGCAGAGAACTTGAATGGGTGGACACGCATCCACGAATCTTTTGTGGTCACATAACTTTTTCCTCAATACAGTTACTTAAACATGAGGACCCTCAGCTGTCTCACTTGGTTGGTGAGGACAACAGTGCCTGCTTTCTCAGGGTCATTGTCAAAATCAAATGAAATAACGGGACGTATGATACTTGGCACAATGCTTGGTTCCTAGTGGGCTGTCAATCATTCCTATTATGACTGTACACAAGATGAGGGCTAGTGCTGATGAGGGCATGGAAAAGATGCCGCTCCACTGCTCCAGGACATGCCATCATAGTGGGGTTCAGGGCCTAGTCCATAAGGCACCACTGCCAAAACAAGAGGGCACAGTTATGCTAAGTGAGTTCTATACAAAGAAAGCCCATAGAATTTCAGAGGAAAAAGAGAATAAAACTGATATTTATTGAAGGCCCACTAGGAAGCACACATTGAGGGAAGGTGTTGGTTAAGCCTCACAGGGGAAGAAAATTGAGGCTCAGAGAGGTTATGTAATTTGCCTGAGGTCACACAGCTAGCGAAGTGTGACCCAGATTCTGTATGACACTATGTCAGCCTGGTGATATGGATTACTGGGATCAGGGGAGGCTTCAAAGAGGAGGTGGGACTTGACTAGCTCCTGTGATAGTAGTGCTCAGTATAGGAGCTGGGTTGCAGTGCTATTCTACTAATAAGGCTGTGTCCATAAAAAGTGTAAATGAGGAGGAGAGGAATTTTATGTGTGTGTGTATTTTTAAAGTTTCTTAGTGCTTTGGAAAGCCAGGATTAGGAAAAAAAAAAAATGCCCCTGAAAAGTAATGTTACTTTGCATTGAATGAAGCTATCAACCCAGCATAGCTTCCTGTAAGTGATGAATCACTTGCTCAAAAAATGTCACTCTTTCTTCACGCTCTTGGTATAATACAAGAGAATTGCAACGTATTTGCAAAATAATGCACCCAGGATCCTTACAAATACCCTCTCTTTTCTGATTGGAAATAGTTGATCTTTTCTGACCTTTTCTGAGTAAGTGATAAATGAGAACAATTTCAGTTAAAATGCAATTAGTTAATTGTCTCTTCTAATCTTCTACCTTTCAAAAGCTCCCAATATACCTTAAATTCTAATTTTAATTTTAAGTGAAGATCCTAATATAGCAACTGAAAATTATAGGATCACTTAAGACCCTATTTCCCATTATCCTCTTATTTTCTATTCCACACCTTTGAATACTGTTGAACTGCATCTTAGAAGAAAATGAACATTTCACAACACTTTTTTTACCCTATGCCATTTTACCCCCCATGGGCTTCCCCATTTCATTAATTTTAGAGCTCAACATACAGAGAGGGGAGTGAAAAATTGAAACATAAGCACTTGCCTCTCCTCTAGGTCTTGATTAGATCCCATCTGGGCATATGGACTTCCCAATACTAAGGATCTTGTGTACCTTGTAAGATGCTCCCATATATAAGAAATATAATATAGGTGGCCACACTTTATATGGGGCCCACTGAAGACTATGGGCTGAGTAGATGGTGAGTGAGTCTGCTGGAATGAATAGAGCCTATAAACAGTTTTAAAATAGAAGTAATGATGCACAATACAGGTTACTTTTATATTGTCTAAGTATTCCTCCTCCTCCCCCCAAAAGATACTGTACAGGAAGATACGTAAAGGGAGAAGAGAAGCTACCTGTATGGGAGGATGAAATTTTGTACCTTGTTGATGATGTGTATCACTCCATTTGTGGCCGCGTTGTCACCATCAACGATAGACGCTCCTTCAATTGTGATGTTCTGTAAACGCAAATCACAGTGGGAAGGTGAGTCCCATAGTGCACACATGGGGGCTGACATGATATCTGAGTTGTTCACTTTCTGGGCAGCAGTGACCTTCACACGTTTGGACCATGACCCACAATGAGAAATATCTTTAAACCGTAGACACACACACACACACACACACACACACACACACACACACACACACACTCAAAATGAATAGTACTTTCCTCTACTATGTGGAAGGCAGCTGATCATCAATTCGATCCCACTCCTTTCTATTTCTTTAAAAAAGTGCTGGCTGAGGTCGCTACAGTGACCCTGCTATTTGAAAAACACTAGACAGTGTCGTGGATTGAACTGTCTTCCCTCCCTGTCCAAAATTTGTATGTTGAAGTCCTAACCCCCAGAACCTTGGAATGTAACCTTATTCGAAAGTAGATCTTTTCAGAGGCAATCAAGTAAAAACGGGGTCCTTAGGGTGGGCCTTAATATAGTATGTTTGGTGCCTGATAAGAAGAGGAAATTTGGACTCAGACAGCTACACGGGAGAACAGCGTGTGAACGTGAGGACGGTTTATTTTTGCTCATGTTTGGAAGTTTCCATTACACAAAAATTTAAAAGTACAATATGAAAGTAAGTGACACGTTCCTACGAAACAAACAAATTACAGAGCATGCTCACCCCATCTTTTTTTGCCAGGCGAAGAAAGTTGCCCTGCAAAGATGTTGGCAGCATATCAGATGACAGAGTCCGCAGGTCTGCCACTCCGTAGGTGCCTCGTAGTGTGTGGTATCTAAAACAACAGTTCATAAGGAACACAATAAAATACTGATGCATGAAGCAGTATCATCGAGTAGTTAAAAAAAAAATTCAGGTTCTAGAGCCAGACTGACAGATTTAAAATCTCCCCTGCAATTATCAGCGATGGTACCCTGGGCTAGTTACTTAATTTACCCTGTGCTTCCACATCCCTAAAATGGGAATAAATAAAATGCTTCTCTCATAGAGTCCTGCAAGGATTAACTGAGGTCTATGTGAAGTGGTTAGCACAGAACCGGCTGTCAATAATGCTGACGATTGCTGTGCTGGGGGACGGGGAGGGCAGTCTTCGAAGATGTTCCTGTTCCACAGATCTGAAGGACCATGTAGCTTCCCTCCATTGCACTTCGTTCACTCTGATGCCAGTAAAAGCTCATGAAGGATAAAAGGCATAATACCTACTTTATTAGGGCGGGAATATTGCTCTTGGACAACCAAAATGCTTTCTCGTCTTGGTCCATGTCCTCAATAGCTCGTTGAGAAGGCACCAGGACAGTGAGGTTCGAGGCGGCTGACAGTATGGGTTGCAGAGAAGCATTCTGGCTCGCAGAAGGAAAAGGAAGTGAGGCCCGACTCATGTTAGGGGACAGACAGAGCTGACGTAATGCTTGGCAGAGACGACGATTTGCCTTTGATGCAATGTCAGGGACACCAGGAGGGTTCTGGAAACTCCTTTCCCAAACCCACCCCATTCCCTGGCTGATGCTTCATATTTCCTTTTGAGACTCCTTCCTTTTATTTAATTGTGTGAGTGTTGTCAAAAGACAAATTCTCCTGATCAAGCCACACTTGGAGTCATTATCAGTCATTTACCCTTTAGTCAAAACAAAGATTCGGAGCATGGTCTTAATAGGATGGTGCGTGTGTGCGCATATGCAGAGAACCTTGAGACTCCTGGGAACCTTTGGGATAAGGATAATGGGAAAATCACGGGAACACTTTCAGCAGAGAGACTGGAGGCCTGAAATCACACTTGACTCCTCTTCATTCTCACCTGGAGTTGGTTGTGGGTAAACGCAGGGGTGTGCTTATGTTTAGCAACTGGTTCTCCAGGATAAACCCACAAAAAGCCCTGGTTTATATGGCTCACTGACTGCTGTGGGTAAACATACCCACATGGCCGAGTTCGAGCTACCAACCTGACAGCATTGGAAGCAGAGTTGGGAAAGGTGTGCTCTCCTGAGCTTGGCTGAGCTGGGCCCAGTACATCACCGGGCAAGCTTACGCATGTAGGGTTGGTCTATATGGAAATCAACATGCGCAATGGAACCCTTGATCCCTGCTCTTCCACGTGACGGGGTCAGACAGGCCCCACACAGAAGCAATAGGAAGTTGTCCCAAGGTGGGTACTGGCCAGGCACTACCTACCTAGCTCATGTCTATTTAAAGGAAATAAACCACTTGTGTGATAGCTGGCTGGGGCAGTCACCTTGGTCTACATAGGCAAAGATGACAGAAATTCAGACAACTGGGAAGGGTGGGGACTGGATTCTTCATTATAGAACTTGCCAGAAAGAAGAAAAAGCTCCTCGGGCATGTTGGGCCCAGAGTTAAGCACACATGGAGTTTCCCAGATTGCAACTATAAATCCCAACTCTAACTTGGTGATTTACAATGAGGAATTATGTTCACTTAAAAAAAAAAAACCTCAATGAAACTATACATATATATTGGAATTCATTGAAAAGTTGACTACCCAGTTTATCCTAGACCTGAAGTTCTGAGCCCTGGTTGCATGGTAAGTACCTGGAAAGCTTTCAAAATATAGTGATATCCAGGAAAAACCTCTGACCAATCAAACCATAGTGTCTGGGGTGAGAACCTAGGCATGGCTATTTAAAAAGCATGCTCTAGGTCAGCGGTCCCCAACCTCTTTGGCACCAGGGACCAGTGCTCCTCTGAGAACCTAATGCCTGATGATCTGATGGGGGGCTGAGGCGGGGATGCTCGTGCTGGGGCGGCTGCAAATACAGATGAAGCTTTGGTGGCTCATCCGCTGCTCACCTCCTACTGTGCGGCCCAGTTCCTAAAAGGCCACGGACAGGTACCTGTCTGTGGGCCCGGCGGTTGGGGACCCCTGTTCTAGATGATTCTCAGGTTTAGTCAGTGTTGAGAACCGCTGCTCTAGACAACTGCCCTCCCTCCGTCTCACCAGCTGCGTTTTCAGTCTTCTATTATATGCGTTCCAAATTCTAAATCATATACATTCCCAATCCTAAATTCCAACAAAGGTACTCACATTTATCCACTGGTTAAATATAGCTGCCGCGGAGAGAAACGACAATTCCTTGTTCAGATCGTGTGAGGGAGGGGAGGGAGAGAAGAGAGAGAACACGAGAGAAGGAACAATGAGAAGCATAATCACAGTGCGTTTCTGGGCAGCCTGACAGCCTTCCGGGGCTGGGGCCCTTTTCTTTGCCAGGCTCCTTGATGCGGGTATGAATGGAGCCTTCACCAGGCCTCATTGCCAGAGCCATTCAATTCTTTCATGCTTAGCGGCCCGATTACCCTCTCATATGTGAGTTAAAAAGGTGATTCCAGAAACTGCAAGTGGGACAACGACCTGAAGTTCTTCCAAATAAGAGTTTAGGTTTGTAAGAACACGGCCATCTACCCCTCAGCAGGGTCACAGAGGTCACGGAGTAAGCAGCCCCCCTTCCAGAGCCAGGACTGAGTCGTGGCTTGGAACACGGAGCCAAACCACATGGCTTTGCATTCTGGTTTGGCCATTTCCTAGTTCCTTTGGCAAGTGACGTCATCTCGCTAAGCCTCCCCTTCTCCCCTGGACAATGGGGATGCTAAAAGCTCCAACGCATAGGGTTGGTGTGCAAATTGGAGGAGTTAATGTTTTTGAAGCGCTGGGAATAAAGGCTGGCATGCAGGACACGCTCGGTAAGTTTTCGGCGCTCTTAGTTTTAACTCATCCACCATGGCATTGAGTAATGAACATGATATTTTGAACCACCACAACTGGCATCACGTTGGAGTGCAGGGAGGATATGAGTTATGAAAGGGGAGGCATGGCCTTTTGCTCCTATACGACTTACAGTTGCTTTGAGGAAGTTAGGACTTGAAAAGATAAACAATAGGGTCAGTATATCAGCGACGTTTGAAGGTGTGATTGGGTCAAAAAAAGCTCTGGACTCTGGGTTAAAAAAAAAACTGGGTGCTTTTCCTGAGTCTGCCATTTACTAGCTGTGTGATCTTAGGCAAGTCACTTAACCTCTCTGAGAATCAAGCGTCTAATATGAACAGTGACTTAGATGATGCCTTGCTCCTGGGATTATAAATATTATATGCGTTCACATATGTGAAACCATTTTGAAACTATTAAACACTATGAAAATGGTGATCACAATTATATGCAAATTTACATAAAGACAATAAATCTCAGAGATGTCTCAATTCCTTTTTGAAAGTAGTTGAGGTTATTAAGTAAGTTAGTAAATACCTGTTCAAAAGTAAATTAGTCAGTAAACACGTAAGAACAAGAGCTGAGATGCTCATGTCATTCCTTAAAGGGGCTGCTTTAAGGGAGGGGAGGGCATGAGTGGATCTGAACTGATGGCAGAAAGGCCAGCCGGGTCCGTGGGAGAGGGGAACAGAGGTGGCATGGAGCTGGGAAAGCCACAGCTAAGCTAAAGCTAAGCTATGCTGCTTGCAAGAAAAGTGAGTCGAGCCTGTGTGAAGATGTCTGCAGTACCAGGCCAAGGATTTGGACTTCATCTTGTTTTCTGTGGGAGGAGAGGGATGTTGTAAAAGCAAGGATTTAGAGTTTTAGGGTTTTAAGGTTTTAGAAAATGTGGCCCATAGAGAGGAAATGTCTGTGCTCTGTAGTCTGGGTGTCAGGTGACAGCTCCTGGGACCAACGGCCTGAGGGGAAGGAATGATATGCAGTGAAGGGTGGGAAGGGCCCTGAATAGGCAGGTAGGCCAAGGATCAGATGCCGTAGCCAGCCCAGGCGGACAAGGATGCAAGCCTGAGAGAGGCTCTTAGTCTGGGCGGGGTGCAGGTCCTGGGCTTTGTTGGCTTCGGCTGAGAGGAGGGACAGGGACCAACTGCAGCGAATTGAACAGAAAGCAACTGATGAGAAGATCTGCCAATTCACTTAATTTCTCGTTTCAACAAATCTTTATACACAGTGGGAGTGAAGTAGGAAACAAGACAAAACCTGCCCTTGAGAGATTACAGTCCAATGGAGTGGGAGATAAATGTACGAGCAATGACACTGGTGTGACGTGTACTGCACCGGTAGGATGCTCTACGCTGGTGGTTAAATGCTTGGGCTCTGCACTTGGACAACCACGGGCTGGATCCCTCTCTGGAGCTGGGAGGTCGTAGGCAAACTGGCTTAGCCTTTCAGTCTCCTCATCTATTAAATGGGGTTTAAATGGGGTGCTGCTGCATGTTCAAAACTTAGTAAGATGCCAGGTACATAGAGGTATTCGCACACACATACGCACACATGCGCACACACACACACACGTGTAAGAACAGGGTGCTCTGGGTACCAACAGGAGGCACACAGTCCAGACAGGAGCATCCAGACAACTCAGTCAGTTGCCGATTTGGGAATAAAAACAGGTAGGAGGGCAAGAAAGGGAAGCCAGAGCTGCTTGTACACAGAAGGTGCCAAATGAAAGTCAGCTCCCTTCGGCCTGTAGAAAATTTGTGACCCACAGGGCACGTACACCATCTGCGAGGAGCAGCTTGCCTCCTCTAAGATCTCCTGAAGCAAGTGGTTTGTAGAGCACTCGAGAGGCATCCTGACTAAGAACGTTAACAGAAAAAGAGTTTCGTTCTGGAGTTCATCTTGGGCAGCTTACCTCTGCTGCATTGCCGTAGCACAGAAAGCCGTCTCCTTCATAGCCCTCTTGACAGACACAGCTCCAGATGCCAGGAGCAGTAAACCGACAGCTCGCCTGAGAAAACGAAGAGGAAAGAAACGGTCTGATTGCCCAACCAAAGAGTTAGCTATGAGTTACGCCCGTGAGACGTCAGGCCCCGTCTAAGGTGAGAACTGCAAATTTGGGGCTGAAAGATGGTGAAAGTCACCCTTCAGTGTCGCAATGTCGGGTTCCTGTCTGCAGGTTTGGTGCAGCTATAGCTTGATCACAACTAAATTCTATCTTTTCATCCCTGCCTTCTTCAGCGAGTAAAGGTACAGGAAACACAGCTAATTTGAACTTCAGATAAACGAATACATTTTAGTATGAGTATGCTCATGTAATACTTTGGGGCATACTTGTTCTAGAAAAGGATTCATTGTGTGTCTGAAATTCAAATTTCACTGGGTGTCCTGTATTTTATCTGGCAATCATATGTTGGTTCTTCCAAGCTATGGATTGGACTGAAAGGTGCAATAACTACTCATATTCTACTCAGGGACTCCCTTTGAAAGTAAGAGAGATTCCGTTCATTACTAGGCTCAGATAAGAAATAACCTAACTTTCTTTCTCAAGCGTTTTATTTTTTAGTAAGGAAAAACGAAATCAAGTAACTCACCAGTGGATGACATTTCTCAGTTTGTTCTAAGCATGAAGTTATTGGTTCACAGTCAATCCCATTGCCTCGAAATCCTTCCTTGCACTCACACTCATTCTATAATTCCAAGAACAGAGTCAAAGGGGATCGATTATTAAAAACAACAGCCTTCCATGCCATGCCTTCACATGGCACTGAAAAATGAACTATGGAAACAATGACTGTTTGGCTCTTCTTGAGAACAGCATTAATGTCTTTTATTTGTTAATACTTCAGATTCCAGAGCTGTTGGTCATTCATATTCTATGTTAAAATCTGCTGGTCTCTTGGTACTTTTATTTTGACTTGATCACCCCAGAGGGCCATATGGAGAGTCTCAGAGAACTTAGACTCTAAACAGTTTCATCACATTGGAAAAATTAGCCCGCCCATGTTAAGAGGGAAAGGTTAAGTAAGTCACTTGGTGGAGATCCATGCATAGGGCCAGTGCTAGTCTACAAAGCACTCTGCATAGTTTCAGACAGGCATCCCTTCTGAGCAGGCGAATTTGAGTAAGGCGCTGCCTCTACACAAACAACCAGTACCTCAGAATGTGACCTTATTTGGAAATAGGGTGGTTATTAAATAATTAGCTCAGTTAAGAGGAGGTAGATTAGGTCCCCAATGCAACATGACTGATGTCTTTATAAAAAGGAGAGATTTGGAAACAGACACACACACAGGGAGAATTCCATGTGAACATGAAGACAGAGATCAGCGTGATGCATGTATAAGCCAAGAAATACTGAAAATGGCCAGCAAACCATCCAGAGTTAGGAGAAAGGCATGGAATAGATTCTTCTTTATAGATCTCAGAAGGAATCAAACCTGCTGACACCTTGATCTTGGACCTTTAGCCTCTAGAATTATGAGATAATACATTTTTGTTCTTCTATGCCACTGAGTTAGTGATACTTTGTTATGGCAGCCTTAGCAAACTAGTACAGATACTGAGAAATATTTTTCTTTCTCAGATGCAATCTGGCAACTCAGATGAGTCAAAAATGAATGCAACTGCCAAATGCCTGGCAAGACTTAAGACTGCAGAGAGACCTTTCATGATTAAGACCTTTCCGTCACTGCAATCCTGGTAACGGTTGTCATCACCTCCTCCAGAGTCAATCAATTCTGAAGTGGTAGCTTACTCTACCTCAGTCTCCCTTAAAGGAGGTTATGTGAAAGTGATCATCAAACTGTAGAGTGCTACAGAAATACAAAGTGTGGTCAAGGGTGGTGACTAAGAGGACAGTTCTGGAGTCAGACTGCCTGGGTGCAAATCTCATACCATGATTTACTTTCTGTGTGATGTGAGCAAAGTATTTAGCCTCTCCATGCTTCAATTTTCTCATTTATAAGATGGAGTAATAACAGTATCTGCATGGTAACAAAAGCAAAAATAAACAAGTGGGAAAATATCAAACTAAAAGGCTTCTGCACAGCAAAAGAAACCATCTACAGACTGAAAAGGTAACCTATTGAATGGGATGAAATATTTGCAAACCATACATATGATAAGGGATCAATATCCAAAGGGGTCAATAAGGGGTAATATAAGGAACTCATACAACTCAATAGCAAAAATACAAACAATCTGATTAAAAAATGGTCGGAGGACCTGAATAGATATTTTCCCAAAGAAGACATCTGGATGGCCAACAGGTAAATATAGAAAGACACTACCAAACATCATCAATCATCAAATCAGAAGCACAATAAGATATCACCTCACACTTTTTAGGATGGCTATCATCAAAAAGACAAGAAATAACAAGTGCTGATGTAAATTGGTGCAGCCACTAAAAAAAAAGTATGGAGGTTCCTCAAAAAATTAAAAATAGAACCACCATAGTATCCAGCAATCCCACTTCTGGGTATTTATCTTAAGTAAACAGAACACTAACTTGAAAAGATGTCTGCCCCCACACGCTCATTGCAGCATTACTTACAATAGCTGATATATGGAAACAAGCTAAGTGTCCATCGACGGATGAACAGATAAAGAAAATGTGGTACATATATACAACGGACTATTACTCGGCCGTAAAAAATAATAAAACTTTATCATTTGTAACAACATGGATGGACCTTGAGGGCATTACGCTAAGTGAAATACGTTAGCTATAGAAAAAAAAATATGGTATGATCTCACTTATATGTAAAATCTAAAAAAAAAAAAAAAATACCCCAAATTGAGTTCATAGGTACAGAGAACAGACTGGTGGTTTCCAGAGGTGGGGAATGAGGGTGAGTGAAATAGGTGAAGGGGGTGAAAGGAGAAAAAAAAATTACCTACATCCTAAGTTTGTTGTGACAATTAACCTATTCTCACTGCTACGAATGATGAAAAAGCCGCAGTAGATTCTAGACGAAGGACTTCTGTGTCTGGCGGGGGCAAAAAGCCATGGCAGGAATTCTGCTTCCTCGTTGCTCTCTACTACATCACACCTACCTGCCCAGGGCCTACGTACAGACAGGTAGCATTGTCGTGGCAGCTGCCAGCACTGGGCAGCAGGCAGTTGTTGATCTCTGAGCAATCTCTTCCGTCCCCGGTCCATCCCTGCTGGCACACGCAGGTGTGGGTCCCCATGCCAGTTTTGATGCATTCTGCCTGGAGGAGGAAAAGAAGCAAAACTTCAAAACCTCAGTCCACCTACGTGATTCCAAAAGCAGAAAAGGAGTTAAGTGGAAATGATTAAAATACACATGGCATTGAGATCAACGGAAAAATGAGATGGTTTAAAGAGCAAAATTGCTTCGAGTTGGCCAGCTATTGGCGACCACACTAGCAGCGTTGTTATTTTATTGAGCCAGGGACCTTTTTTTAATGTCTTATAGTAAACACTCCTCTCAAAATGTTCTACTAAGACGCTTTTGCTATTACATGGGGGCTGTTGGTTCAACCAGTATTTACTCAGCCACCATCCTGAGGAAGGTACTAGTATTATCTCTGTTTTATAGATGGGAAACTGAGGCTGAGAAAAGTCAAGTAACTTGCCCAAGGTCACACAGCTACAAAGAGGCACAAACCCAGGGCTATATGATGCTGAAGCCCAGGCCCCCAATCACTGTGCCAAGTCCAGCCTCTTGGGTAAACACACCAGGAAGGTGAAGGACAGGTGAGAGGGAGACAGGGGGAAGGGAAGTTGCTGAGACAGGGCATGTGAGGGACCGGAGCTGGCCCAAGGAGTCTGGGGTGGGAGGGGGGAGGGATTTGCATCTGATTTCAGCCTCAGCCAGAGGAAGTTACTGAGGGGGTTTCGCATGGGAGAGACATGAGCTGATCCACTCTGAGCCGGTCTGGCTGTGGTGGGGACAATGAATGTACTGTAGGTGGGCCAGAGAGGCCGCAGGGACCCCAGTCACTGAACTGTGGATAAGGATGAGGAGACTAGGGCAGGTGGTGGTGGTGACATTCGAAAGGCATTCGTGAAAGCAATGGTGAGTTTGGGCTACACTACTGACAATAATAGAACTTAGGGCAAGTCACTTAATTGTCCCCAAGCCTCCATTCCCTAATTGGTAAAATGAGGATGACAAAATCTGCTTCATGGGGCTGGTGGAAGGAGCGAATGAGATGCACACATTAAAGCTGCTTGTAAACTATAGCGCATTTGAATCAAGAGTTTATCGCTAATGATCTCAATACCTGCTTCTCAGGCTGCGTTTTTAAGAGCCCACCATCTCCCCGACGTGCCCTGGCCCCCCCCCCTGCACGTGTGGATTTAGGAAGTGGAGCCTCCCAGAAGGCACCGGGCACGGTCTTTAAAACACGAGGTTCAGGCAAAGGTGCTTGATGCAATGAAAAGCCATAGACGCTGCCTTTTGGAAGGCCTTGCCTCAGGACTTCCAAATACCCAGGCGGCTCGGACATGCAGACCACACTCACGTTGCGGCTGCAGCCCCCAGGGGTTAATCCTGAGCAAGGGTCCGACTCCGAGCAGAGGCTTCCATCCCCTTCATATCCGGCTTTGCAAACACAGCTGCCAGGAAGAGAGGTGCACAAAATCAGCCCCCCAATTGTAAGCGCCAACCACCCAGAAGAGGGCCAGCCCGCCAGGAGTGAGCCAGTTCATGGCTAAGTGGCTGGACAGTTTGCCCTACTTGGGGGACCCAGTGTACCAAAGTGCCCATGGGCACTTC
The DNA here is from genome assembly GCA_003508835.1 of Eonycteris spelaea. NCBI lineage: Eukaryota > Metazoa > Chordata > Mammalia > Chiroptera > Pteropodidae > Eonycteris > Eonycteris spelaea. Next base: position 7,300,389 of record PUFA01000023.1, read on the forward strand.
CGGGGGCTGCAGTCTGACAGACACAGGTGGGAATCCAGGCCTCACCTCTCAGCAGCTGTGTGACCCTGGGCCCATCCCTTAACCTCTGGGAGACTTTGTTTCCTCATCTGGAAAATAGGGCTAATCACACCACCTTCCTCAGAAGGTCGTGGGGAGGATGCAATGAGCTAAATTAAAGCAGGTGGAGCATTTAGGCGGGCGCTTGCACACATCTGCACCTTATAAGGCTCTATGGCTGGCAGCTTTTCTGCTCATAACTCTAGTTATTATCTCTGGTTCATCAGAGAACAATTCTACCCTCTCTTCTATGAGACAGTTCTTAAAATATGGAAAATGATGATCAGGTGAGACCTGCTGTTTCTCCCTTTTGTAGCCCCTCAGGTTGTGTGTGTGTGTGTGTGTGTGTGTCCAAACACAATATTCTCAGGTGCCTCATCCCCTGAGCTGACCCTCTCACACACTCCTCTCAAAATGTTTTTGCTATTACGTGGGGGCTGTTGGTTCAACCAGTATTTACTGAGTGCCCTATGATAGGTGCTGGGACACCTTGTGTCCCCATCAAACCCTTATGTCACTACTGCAAATTGTGTGTGTCAGAAAAATTAAAAATATTTTTTTTCATGTATCAAGGAACTAAATACTTTATCTGGTGCCCAAATGAAGATGTAGGTTGCCCTGTTCCAACCCTATTTGACTCATCTAAGCTTATGTAGTATATATGGTCCCTTGTGGGCGACTTAAGAAGTTTTAAGGACAATTACTATGGACTTTGCCTTATGCTCCGATGTAGATCCTAACTCCTTGGGAAGAGAGAAGACAGTCTCTGGCCCACGCTCCTACAGTCTAGTGGGGGAGACAGACCATCAACAGGTAAGCAAAGAACTATGCAATTACAAATGAAGAAGGGTGTCGTAAAAACAAGGCCTAGAATTCCAGATGTCCTTTGCATTTTCCAGGGTATTTTTTGAGTGGTTATTGAACCAGACACCGGAGAGGAAATTTTCTCTTCAAGCGTTCTGAATATGTTCGATGGTTTAAGGAAACAAATAATGACCCAGTGATGGACCCAATTCCTGTAAAGTACCTTTAGTAAGGGAGTAATTCATAATGGCCTCAGGAAGTAAGGCGTTTTAAAGGGTTGGAAAGTCGGTGGACAAAACTTCACTTCCTTCACGAGTGATGACACTTGCAGTTGCCACTGAAGACCTATGATGTGGCAGCCCTGGTGCTGGGTGCTTTTACCTTTGTTTTTCCTAACTCGCAATTGCCCTGCTACGTAGGCCACATCACCCTTATCATACTGATGGGGAAAGGGCGTGTCAGAGAGGTTAAGTAACGTGCCCAAGGTCACACAGCTGGTACGTTTCAAAGGACGAAGTGCTGCAATTTGAACCCAGGTCTTCTGAGTTTTCTCTCCACAAAAACCACGCTGGCAGCTGGGGAGAACAGGCCTTAGTATTTGGGTTGGGTCTGTCTGCAGGCAACACAGTGGCTATGGGCCATTAAGGGCGGTGTACTCCTCCGCGAACCCACACACCTACCTCGCTGTCCCATTGCTGTATTCACAAGTGGCGTGGATGTGACAGAACTGCACGTAGGGCCCACAGGCTGAGGTCTGCTTGTGGCAGAATCTCCCAGTGGAGCCGTCTCTGCACGTGCCAGTGAGGCAGGCCCCATCACTGTCAATCCTGTTATCACATGTTCCGTAAACGCAGGGACATTCTGAAAGGGGAACAAAGAGAGACATTCAGGGCTTGGAGACAAGCTTGGGGGGCATGGAGCATGGAGGACCACCTCCCCTCACTCCTCATTCACGCCTGTCAGAGCAGAACTTGGGGCTGAGCAGAGGAAAGCTCTGGATGCTATTTCGTAGGGTCTCAAGTGATTCTCGGAGTGCCTGGGACAGCCCTTGGTGAGCTTGACTGTCCCATCAGGGATGAGAAGAGCTTGGTCTCAGGGCTGCTTTCTATGCGTGTGTGTGGGCCATGGTGGGGAGGGTGGGTTGTGATGCTGTGAAAGAAGCCAAGGAACTCAATTTTTATCTTCGTCGTGGTTGGAGACTTTAGTCTGGAAATTTCTCATCTTTTTGTGAAGACACTCTGGCAAAATGGAAGTAGTTTCTCCTGCTGGCATGATCTCTGATGCCATATTTGTTTTTCACTCTTCATGGCAGTAAATCAATGATAACGAGTGACCAACATTTGCCTATTGACCTTGTTCTAGGCATCGGGCCAGCTTTTAACTCATACCGTCTCATGAATAGTCACTAGCCTCAGAAATAGGTATCATCCCCATTTTCCAGGTGAGAAAACTGAAGCCCAGACAGGTGAAGCTTGTTGCTTAACTAGTTGCTAAGTTCCCAAGCATGGACTTGAACTCCAGCCTTCAAAGTCCATTTCTTTTAGTGACCACGTGTCAGCACAGTCAATCAGTAAATTCACTGGCATTTCCACATGCCTGTTGTCATTTTTAACTGTAGCTGCTTACTTTGCTTTTGATTATAGGTATTTAAAAATCAACGTGAGCCAGCTTATCAGACTCAGGCTGCTACGCACACATGAGTGAAAGATTCTCAAAGGCAGGTGGCAAAGATTTGGAGGCTTGAATGTGATCAGAAATGAAGGAATCTGTGGTTTTGCCCCAGAAAGGACTGATGGGAGAAAAATCAGTTTGGGTGCCAACATCCAGGAAAATAAAAGAGAAACACAGTGAGAAGGCTGGAAAAGTATGACTGGATTGAAAACAAAAAGGACTTTACATGAACTTTTAAGCAAGTCAGGGATTAATTTGCAAGAAGCAAGACCTCAGAAAGGAGGGTCCCTTGCCCAAGATGGTGTGCAGCCACCAATGGGGAGTGAGAAAGATTCGAAAGAAGCTCACCACCATTGCCCCAGCCTTGGCAGCCTGACCCAACTGTCCTCATGAAAATGCCGACATTGGCAGGCTTCGGCATAAACCCTGGTTGTTTTTCCTCAGAAACCCTATTTGACTAAAAAAGGATACTGCACTATGATCAGCAGCCCTGACTCTGCTGTGCTCTGGCTTCTTGTCCATCTTAAGAGGTAGTCATGAAGATCAGGTAAGGTAGGGGAAAGGAAGGATTGTGCATTTCATGACAAGTGAGTGAACGGAATAGTAACAGTAATAAAAATGGCTTTATTTACTGATTGCTTGGTAGGTGCAAGCTCTGTGCTAAAGCCCTAAGTTATGACCTAACTTAATCAATAATCTATGACGTGGGTACCAGTATTATCTCTATTTTATAGGTGGGGAAATTGAGGCTCGATGAGAGATTTTTTCCTAAGGTGGTACAGTGAGGATTTAACTTCAGCTAGGTTTGACTCCATAGCCAGCTCTGATCTCTTTCTTCTATTCTATCATTTAAGTTTTAATCTTAGTTTAGAAGTATGTTATCTAAATATATTTACATATGTGAATATACACATAACATCATTTTGAAGAACACAATGTATTTTCTAAGATTATATAACTGCATTTTTTAAATGTCTCTTGTGGAACTTTCGACATGTTCCACAAGCTTCCTGACATTTTTGTCGCTGAACAGAGAATAATAATAGCAACAGCAAAAATAATAATGAATGAAAATAAAGGCTAGCTTACTGGTAGTGCACACTACCCGCAGTTATCATTCCAAGGCAAGTACTTGCCATTTATAACTTCGAGCACAAGGCAGTTAGTATTTTATCTCCATTTTAGATGAGGAAACTGAGTCCTGGAAGAGGTGTCGTAACTTGTCCAAGGTCATACATTTTGCAAAAGGAGCTGATGGAAGCGGACGTTTGCAAGGCAGAGGGTGAGTCTGTTGCTACGAAACCCATTAGCCTTTCAGGTATGTGTGGAAACCTTGAGAGACCGATTTTCCAAGTGTGGTCCTTGGACCAGCAGTGGTCAGCCTCCCCAGGGAACTTGCTGGCAACGCAAATTCTCAGACGCCACCCCAGGTCTCCTGTCTCAGAAACTCTGCGTGTGGGGCCCAGTGACCTGATATATGCTACAGCCTGAGACCCCGTGCCTGAGAAATGCCCTATAACGAGGGCATCCCCCAGCAAAGGGCCCCGGACACCAGGTCTGCACCCCAGACTTGCTGGAGGAGCAGCAGGGATCCTGGCTGGGGCAGAAGGAAGCTCCGAAAGTGCCACTTACTTTTGTCGCACCGAGGTCCATATTTGTTGGGATCCGAACAGAACTGACACTGGGAGCCTCGGAAGCCATCCTGGCAGGTGCACGTCCCGTTGCCACCAAGGCCGTCTGCGCACTGAGAGCAAAGGCAGGCCCCGGGGGCCGTGAGGCCGACGCAGGACCCCCCGGGAGTCCCAGACCCTTTTGTTGCACGGCCCGGCTTCTCTGGACTCAGCCTTGAGCCTGCGTGGACTGACTCTCTGGGACCGTTTGCGGAACGGCGTCACGTCGGTGTGAGGTGGGCCGCTCAGACAGGATTTAGAACTTTAGGGAAGTCATTCAAGGGAGCAGGGGGGAGTCACGGTGGTGCCTGGGGACCTCTCAAAAATGCTTCCGGGATAGCATGACAAGCCATTGACCCCCAGATTAAGGGCTGACCTTTCCCCCGAGATCCTCATTTGCTCAGATCAGTGACTTTACACTGTGCTGTGTCTTCCTGTACTGGTAAATATTTTTCGTTTCCTACTCCCCAGCCATTTCAAGGTCAGACTTGTAATGATCAACATGCCCCAGAGCTGGGCTCGGGTGCCCCCTGATCACCCAGCTACAGCAGTTCATCCATGCCAGCTTCCCCCTAGTCTCCTCACCCGTGTGGGGTCCCACCCGTGGTCACACAGGTTCCTTTCCCTTGAAAGAAGCATGTTCTAGATACGGATTTCTTACAAGTTCAGGTCTCGACTTTTCCTGTGTGAGCACAGCTGTTTACTTTTTCTCTTTTAACCTTCATTTGTTTAGCTCTGGCCTCCAAACTAGATGAATGAAGTGCTGGCCTTTGCCTTTCAAAAGGTTTGCAGACAGGTTAAAAAAAAAAAAAAAAAAAAAAGCAATCACCGGGCAGTGCTATTTTGTTAAGTGTCATAAAATCTTAGTCTTAGAAGGAATCTTGATGATCTGTGCAGCTAACCCTGCTACCTCCCATGGGAGGGGTCCAGAGAGACTTGTTTCAGTTGCCCAAGGTCATGCCGTCAGCAACAAAAAGGCAGAGACCAGGAGGACATCACTGCACTGTCCCCTCCGCCCCCCACCCTGTAAGGTTCCTTCTGATGCAGATACCTGTCTTTTCAGTAACTGATCTTTTACTCTTACTTCCTGGGAATAGGGACTGGCATGATATAATTTCTTGGTTCAATGGTTTTAAATATTATTTTCTGACTTGAGAAAGGTCAACCTCAGCAGTCATGAAAAAGTATGCCTTATCACCTGTCCATTTCCCGAGCACGGGTTCAAGAAGCCTCCTGGACACTGGTTGCAGTCGGACCCATAGAAGCCTTTGCAGCACTTTGGTACCTGAGAAACAAAATGTGCATGGCCCATGGGAACCCAAGACAGAGTGCCCATCCCTCAAAGGAGATATATTTTAATTTCTATCATTATCATAAATTGCATTAGCCCCAGCCCGCTTTATGAGCTGGACTTTTCTTTGGCAGATAACAGTATGGCTAGTGCCCAGCATCTGTTCACCACAAATCTACTGAGGGCCGACCATGGGGGCCAGCCTGGCTCTGGCACCACGTGAACAAGACAGACGAAGGCTTGTGCTGGGGTTATGTTCTATCTAACCAGGAAGAGATAGCAAATAAAAAAGGAGAAGCAGCAGCAGCAGAAGAAGCAGAGGGAGAAGAAGATGGGAACTTCAGTGAGTGGTCAGTGCTGGGAAAACAAAATACCATAATAAAGTGGTGGCAGGTGGGGACGGAGGGTGGGGAGACTGGGAAGGCCACTGTGGATTGGAGTGGAAGTGACAGTTAAATGGAGACTTGAAAGATGACTCAGCTCCAAGAGAATCTGGAGGAGCATTCTGAGGTTCGGAATGGCGCTGTGCACACTCCAAGATGGGGTGAGGGTGGGAGACAGGTCAGTGACAGAGGGTGGGCCAGCGGGGACATGTCAAGAGTGTAGACTCTATGTTAAGAGCGACAGGCCACCATGGGAGGGGTGGACACGGGGAAGGGGGTGGCCTGGCTGCCACAGAGAGAATTTGCCCTTCAACTGCCTTGCAGTAAGGCATTTATAAGGCCCACAGGCAACCCATGGCTGCACAAAACCGCGGGCCCAAGAGCATGGCCCCACCCTGCTGGCTTCTGTGTGATTGCTGGTGGCCCGGATGAGGGCTCCGGCCACACACCCTCCTCACCTTCACAGTGGCATTGCAGTATTGGGCACAGCCGCTCTTCAGGCTCCTTGTTTTGCCAGTGTAGATGCATCTGTGTGTGAAGAATGCCTGGAAGAAACCAATAAGGAAACGCATTGCAATCTGCTTCAAGGTCCTCTGGGCATTCTTTGGCTTCTACATACACTAGACGTTCTACCTCCATGTCACCAACGACGTCAGGAAGCTGCTCCAGACACCAGCAGATGTGGGTCTTGGTCAGAGCTTGGCCACCATCTTTAGGTACTCTGCTTCCTCGTTGGTAGAATATAGGCCAGGGTTTGCACGGTGCAGGACACGAACATCTTTCTACCCCTTCTCATGCGGCGGAGACATTGCTAATTGATCAAGGAACACTGTCCTGTCCATCCTAGATATGGCTGAGCCTCCCCTTCTAATGAAATGCCACCCCTAAGCTCCTCTTATATAGAAATTTTAGAGTCAGTAAAGAGTCTATTTCTAATTTATAGAGAGAGCCATCAAAAAAAAAAAAACTAGAGATATTCTGAGTTTTTCTCTCAGGAGACAGATTTAAATGCATCGTTCATTCCCTAATTCCCATGTCCACACTTAATTACCAGAACTATAATTTATTGGGAACTTACTAGGGCCAGATGCATCGCACAAATGAGGTTATTGATGTTTAACTCCACGTGGATATTTTTCATCCTTTTTTTTTACAGACAAGGAAACTGAGGCCCAGATAGGTTTAATCACTTTTCTAAGGAACACAGGTGGCATGTTTGGAGAATGGGACCTGCCTAACCACCTACCAACTTTTGGATATCACAGGCAAGTCATATCATCTCTGTGGGCCTCAGCTGCCTAATCTGTGAAACGGGACAATAACACTGATTTCAAGTTTTGTCTTAAGCATTAGTCCCTGGTTCTGATTTTATGTAAGATAAATGTTGATGTTGAGCTTACCTCTTCATTAGGCTCTTGTTCAAGAAGACAGTATTGAGAATTTCACGGACTATAAAACCCTAAAATCTGAGATATATTGGTTGAGGAAGGGATAATCGGTTCTTTTGTTGGATCAAAGAATAATTAACACATGGTAGATCATGGGAGCATGGAGTGGCAGTTGTGGGGATTTGGGGTTCCGACCCATGTGTCTCATCACTTTCTCTCCTCTCTTCTCCCTCCTTCCTTGGGGAGAGGCAAGGTGGGATCATGGTCCTGCCACAGGTTAGCAGAGTGACCTTGTACGAGTGTTTTATATTTCTCTGCCTCAGTGCCCCCATGACACATGTCATGATGATAACATACCCTACCTCAAAGGTTTGCTGCACGAAGCATTTAGAACAACGTCTGGCGCACAGCAGCCGCTGTGATGCTGGCCAATGCTATGTCCTATTCCTCCTCCCTCTCCATATCCCCTGGTTGAGAGGATGCCGAACGACTCAGGGTTTCACTAAGTAAAATAAATATCTGAACATCTATGTCTATTTAATACTCATGTGTTGCTTTCTTAAATGCTTCACAATAGGACTGCATTAAAGAGCCTGTTGCCTTCCTTAGTGATTTATTCTAGTGTTGAATGAAACTTCTGGTCGGGAAGTTCTTTCTTCGGATGAAATTATAGGCAGAGATTTCTATCAACTTTATCTCAGGATGCTTTGCTTTTTGCATGAATACATGGCATGCAAATTAGAAATCATTTTACAACTGTCTGTCTTCCTTTTTAGATCAAAGCCTCTCAAGATAAAATCAAAATCAAACAAACTGTATCTTATTCATCTTTTTGCACCTAGAACCAGGATGCTAGTCCTCAATAGACGTGTGTGGAATTCAATCAAACCTGAGAGGGTTTGACGGTTCTAGTGCCATTTTCTTGATATTTCTCTCTAAAATAATGCTTGGGAAGAGCAAGTGCGAATAAAAGGTGACAGAATACGTCATTCCAAAGTATGCCACTTTGGCAGGAAGAGTATTTTGAGCTAAAGGTACTCAAAAAACAGTAGGCACAAAAGGACACTTCGCTCTCTCCTTTTCTTTCTGAAAACAAGGGATAAAACTCCCACGTGAAAGATGTCCTCCCTGTACCAGGAGAAAAGGAATATCTTGTCACCACGGACAGGGAGCTGAAGCCAAGAAGAATCTGTACAAACAAGTCCTGTTAAAATAACTGATCTTCCTGTAGCCTCTCCATACGTTTTAGTTACTTTCCCCAAATTGCCTCTCTTTGTTCAACATCAACCTATTATCTAAGCACTGGGGTTTGCCACTTCTCTAGGTCTTCATTCTCCTATGGGGGCTCCCCTGTAGGTGTAAAAATTTGTATGCTTCCCCCCCCCGCCATTAACCTGTTTTATGTCAACTTAATTCTGAGGCCCAGGTGGAGACCCCGAGTACGGAGGTCAAGTTTTGCCTCTTAAATAAAATGTCGAATTTTATTTAAGAGGGAAAAGTAGAAAAGGAATACATTTGACTGAATGGCTACTTGAGTTATACATTGCGCTTGGGTTTTTACTCTTTGCTAAGTCTGTCATTATGGTTATTATAATTATTATTACTTAACAGATATAGAAAATTAGAGTGAAAGGTTAAAGCAACTTTCAGGGTTCATGAGCAGCAAGGATTTAACAGGATCTGTGGGTTGTCTTTTTTACCATCCCCCACATAGAAAACTAAGAGCCAATCTTATATTACCCCAGTTGGAGTTAATATCTTTTAAGAGAAAGGTAGAAAGGATGAGAAACCACACAGTAAAGTTGCTTGGGTGACGTGTGGTTTCGTGAAGCTGTCACCTCACTGTGGGCTCAGGTTAGCAGGACATTTGTCAATACGCACCAGAGAACAGCTTACCAAGTGCCTGGAAGAGAAGATGGCAGATCAGTATAGGTACCCTTGTAGGAGGGAGCAGGGGACTGCTCTGTCTGGCCTCACACTTCCTCTCTGAGAAGGGGGTTCCACTAGAACAACATTCCTGGTCTCCCTCCCACTCCCTACTAACTCCTCTCCACCTGCTCAGCCCCCTTATCTCCTTCTTTTAGGGTCAGACTGTCCACAAGCCTCGGTTTGTGATCAGCTCTCTGTGCATAGAGAGGCACTTGACCTTGAGGGGACACTGTAGTTCTCCACGTGTACCAAGGACGAAGTATTAGGATGAAGTCTTTGTTTTCCAGTGAGCTTAGCAGTAATGAGGCTAAACACTGAATTTCTGCCTTTCAGTCTCCTAGACTTCTTTCTCCATTGGTCCTGAATTCAGGGGGAAGGAAGGGAGAGCGTACATCTAAATCTCTCCAGATCCATCCTCTGACCTTCTATACTGGGTCCTGTGCTCCAGAAAGTAGACCTCAGAGATGGCTCTCGGGCTTCCTTGTATGCTTCCCATTGATCTTGGCTAATGGGAGGCACCAGCAGGAAATTGGGGAGGAGGAGAGCAAGGTCAAAGTATTTTTTCCCTGCTCTCTCTCTGCTTAGGGAACATCCCCACAGCTCCTAATGATTGCCACTTCTTCTCCTCTTCCCACTCCCACTGGGTTCTACTCCCTGCCACACTCCCTCCCCATGACACCTTGGTCCTGGGGGCGGTAATAGTTTCCTGCCATTGCCTCTCCCTGGGTGCCTCAGCATAACTTGTTCTTTTTTTTAGCCCTGCCTATCTCTCTGTAGTAGCTTCTTCATTAAAGTTTCCCCATTTGAACCATGGAATAAATTCTGTGTCTTGCAGGGACCCTAGACACTAACAACTACAGGGTGCTCTTTATTAAACCTCTGAAATCCAAACACACATGCCCCCAAATCCAAACATACATGTCCAAAGGTAGCTATGGGTTCAGCCTGGTGAAAACTGAGACTTCCAGAAGGTGCCAGCAGTTTCTATTCTATGCTAGCCCTAAATACTTTCCAGAGAATGCATCTGTGCTTTTAATAGACTTAATCAAAAATACCATAAACCATATGGAGCAGATAGATTTAACTAAACCCAAAGAAAATAGTAGAGGATTCCATTCCAAGGCAGCTACTGGGAAGCTCTATTTCCAATCTAATCAAAATCCTTTTGGCTGTGGCATAAACCCACATCTTGAGTCTGTTCTTGGGGTAGATGGAGAACAAGCTTTTGAATAACTTGGCAACCTGCAACAAGGCAGGCACTTAGGGCTGCCTTGTCCCTCCGCAGACTTCGTTCCTCGAACTTGAATGGTGGCTGCTTAGGGTGGGAAAGCTCTGAAGGAGTCTAACTGTTGACTTCTTTGACCCTTTTTTGCAGAGGCCCTATTTTCTGACTATGTTTATCTTTGGGCCAGGAGATGAGACTATTGTCATGTGTCCTGTTCTGAAATTCATCCTGGTCAAAGCCAGGTGATGTACCTGCCAATATTTATTTCAAGGATGGAACCAAACATAAATCACTGCCAGGGACTGGCTGGGAAAGTGACCAAGTTTCTGCCTCTCTTAAAAAGTGGTGCTCAAAGTTGAATCAAATCCCCCAGATGGCATGTGACTGGCAGGGAGGATTAGCACCATCACAGTGGCCTAAAACGTATCAGAGACCTTATGCCAATTAAGAAATCTGGAATCAAAGGAATCAGCCACAAGCCTCTGCCAGGTGCTCAACTAGCTATCTCCAGCTTTCAGGACAAGAAGTGGCATCAATAAAATAAAATCTATAAGACGAGGCCATTATTCCTTGTTTGATGCCTATATTCCAAGGATATTATGAGAACAATCATTGAAGTATTATTGAGGTGTCCTAAAAAATACCCAGATCTGTTGTTGCTGTAATTTTGGGGTGTGGTTTCCATGGGAACAGAAAGATCACATGTACAGCAATGTCGAAATTTGGGGTGCTCTGATGAAAACCAGCTGAGTCAAAAAGTTGCTATGGAAACAGGAAAGGCCATTAAAATACATAAGCTCATAAGCAAAGAGAAAGTTTGGTATTCGAAAAGAAGTACGAAAAGACAATGATAGGTTAGGCCAAATTATTCACCTGAGACGAAATTCTATTTTAAATCCCTCTTAAAATCCTTTGAAGTGTAGTGGGTTGAACAGTGTCCCCCCAAGTTTATGGCCCCCTAAACCTCAGAATGCGCTCTTATTAGGAAATTGAGTCTTCACAGATATAATTAGTTAAGATGAGGTCATACAGGATTAAGGTGGGCTATAAATCTAATGACTTGTGTCCTTACAAGAAGAGACAGGGACATGCAGTGACACACACAGGGAAGAAGACCATGCAAAGATGGAGGTAGAGATGGAAGCAATGCAGCTACAAGCCAAGGCATGCCATGGATCGCGGGAGGCACCAGAGGCTGGAGGGGTCAAGGTGGAACCTCCTAGAACCTTCAGAGGCGAGCATAGCCTTACTAATATCTTGATTTCAGACTTCAGGCCTCCAGAACTGAGAGAATACATTTCTGTTGCTGTAAGCCACTTAGTTTGTGGCAATTTGTTATGGCAGCTCTAGAAAACAAATACACCTGGGCAGCACCTATCCCTGTGGGAACTGCCCTGAAGGAACCTTAGTTCACACCCGCCTCTTCATGAAGAAAGAAACCCCTCTGGGATGAGGCTCCTGTGGTAAAACTCTCTTTGCCAGCTTCCTCAGAACTGTGAAAGCAGAGAACTTGTTTGGTCTGTGGAGCCCTTATTTCTTATATTTCTTACCAGTTTTATCTCTCTCTTTGTTTCATCACAGCGGTGGGGCAGAATCGGGACGATGGAGGGAGGAATTAGAACGCCAGTCATGTGTAGATTCGGCCATTCCTGGCAGTGACCTCAATTTCTTCCATCGCCACATCGTTTGCCAGAATCTGTCCCTGGAAAGAAGCAATGGCATCTTTCTTTCTGTCCTGCAGAAGCACCAGTGGTCCCCTGGCATGTCTGAACAGGAGCAACCTCACTGGAAAGCCTTCAGTTTCACTTTTTATTGAGTGGAAGATTGTTATTCGAAGAGTTTTGCTGACAGGGAAAGATGAATCTGTAAAATGAATTCTCGACTGACACCAGGCAAGGTTGTCCTTGCAGAAATGGTTCTTGTAGGTGCCAGACTGGGGAAGAGGTATAATTATTCCAGCTCTACAATATGTGTGCTATGAGACCCTGGGCAAATTCTTTTACCCCTGTGATGAAATGAGGATCCATTTATTCAGATACACTTATTGACCTCGTATTGGGCTCCGCTGAGGATATATTAGTGAACAAACCCAGACCAGTTCCTGCTTAGGTTGTAAAGTAGGAAGCAGAAAATGAAAATTAGTGAATTTCCCCCTAAATCTGCTCTACTTGTTATGTTAATGGCAACTCCATCCCTGTGGCTGATGGAGTGAAAATCTCAGGAGTTATCCTTGGCTTCCTCTCTCTTCATTCTCCATCCAATCCATCAACACATTCTGTTGGGTCCACCTTCAAAATACCTTCAGGATCCAATCACTTCTAGCCATGTTCCTGCTACTACCTGGTCTGAGTCACCATCATTCTTCTCTTGGTTATTGTAATTGCCTCCTAACCAGTCTCCCAAAATGTATGTTTGATCATGTCATTTCACTGCTCAAAATCCTCCAATAGCTTTTCATCTATTTCCAAGTAAAAGCCTACACCCTTACCCTGAGATCTCAGGCCCTGTGTAACCTGCCCCCACCTCTCTTCTCCCTCTGACTCCCTTGAGCTCCCCTCTGACCTTTCTCCCTTTGGCTCCCTCTGTTCCATCCATAGTGACCATGCTGTTCCTCAACCAGGTCAGGCACACTGCTTGTTGTGCCTTTGCACTTACTGTTCCCTCTCTGGAATGCTGTTTATCCAGATAGTCACATTGCCTGTTCACTCATTTCCTTCAGGTCCTCTGCTCAGATGTTCTCTCATTCTCCATGAAGATTTTTTTTGACCATTTTATCTAAAATGTCAGCCCATCTCTACTTTCTATCCCCCTTCCTTGCTTTGTTATTTTTCACCTCAGCACTTAACACTCTCTAATATATGATATATTTTACTTATTTCATTCGTTTATTGTCTAACCTCCTATTTAATAGAATGAAAGTTCCAGGCAACCAGGGACCTTTGCCTGCTCACAGGTCTACCTTCAGGACCTGAAATGGTGTCTGGCAGATAGTAGGCAGGCAACAGATATTTTGTTGAAAGGCCGAGTGGTCACCATCACCACCATCAACAATGAATCAATAGGAGACATAATCTCTATGCTGTTAGGCTTTTGCTGTTATTACAACCCCAGGGACTCAGCTGAATAATGTTCCCCCCTTTGAGTTTCTTGAGTCAGTCATGTTCCCTCCCACCACGGGGCCTCAGCACATGCTCTCCCTTCTGCTTGGAACGCTCTCATCTCTGCCTAAGTTCATTCTACACATCCTTCAAATCTTGGCCAAAGCATCACCTCCTCGCTGAGGACCTCTGGACCCTTACACTTGTTCTTCCTGTTACATGCTCTCATGGCCCCCTTAACTTCCTCTTGGTGGCCCTTATTACAATTGTAATTAAATAATTAATTGGTTTAAACTAATTCATTGTTTAAAGTCTCTTTCCCTTGTTGGGATGGAAGCCTGTTTTTTTCACTGCTTTATCCTTGGCATCTAGCTCAGACTCTCACCCATATAGTGGCTCAGCAGATATTTCCTGAGAGAAGCAACAAATGAATGAAATAATTGTAAAGAGGTTAAGCCTGTGCGTTAGTGCAGAGGTGGGAAAAGCTGAAGACTAATCGTAAGAAGAGCAAAAAAATGCACGTGAGTAACGATACCAGTGGTAGAATTGTCACCTACATTTTCGGTTGTTTTAAACTGTATGATCTGGTTGGCCATGCTCCTGATGCGAGGGGTCGAAATGAGGGAGGCCACTTCCAGCTGCAGTGAGGAAGACAGAGACATTTAGAGCAACACATGACGTCTTGCTTTCAGAAAGCCTCCCTGGAATAAACAGTCTGCGAGTTTCCGAAATAAATGATGGGAGCTTTGATGTCATGAATTTTTGTGGCTTTGAAGATTTCTTTGATAGCAGGCGCATGATTCATTGCTAAGGGTATGCTCAGAACTACAGAAAAAGAGTAATTGTCACATTTTCCTAGTACCAAAATATTTCAGTTTAAGACAAGGTCATATATCTTGAAAGCAAGGGGAAAACAGGGCAGAAAATGTGGGGCCAACCTGGGTAAATGGGACAATGTGGTATCTGATGAGTTCTAGAAGCTTCCAAGACCCCTGCAAAGGAATTAAAATAATGTTAGTCAATGAAGAGAACATAACACTTCCTCTCTTGTGGGAATCTCCTTAAATGACTTTGGATATGTACCAAGACAAATAAATAACCCATAATCTCTTTTTTTGGAAGTCCAGGGTGAGAAAAATTCCATCCCCAAATAACTAACTTTGTCAAATTCCTGTTCTGGCAGGGGCTGTTCTGAAACCATATGTGCACATTTTGATCCTTCCAACAGCACTGTGCAGTAGGGACTATCATTGACTCACTCTATATGTGATAATACTGAGTTTTAAAGACATGTCCAAGGTCACAAAGTGAACAAGATGCAAACCTGAGAATTAGCCCACGTTCTCAGAAATCATTCTGCTCCATTACTTCTCTCTATGTTTAACGTTACATTCCAATTTTTTAAAAGACAACCTTAGTTTTCGATTCTGTTTCACTGTTGCCATAAATAAACATCTGCTTGTCCGATGACATACTGGTTATCTGGGAATATACAATCCTCGTTGGGTTATCTGGGCAGGACAGTTTCCCGTCCTGGTATGTGGTCATCTCTCCTTTAAAGCCCTTTGCAAGATTTCTCATGCTTCAGAAAACAGAAGCAGCAGTGCAGAAAAAGAGGGTCTGGGACGAAAAACAGTATGAGTGGCCCCATAATGGCGCTCTTGAGAAAGAGTACAGAGTTGAAGAGCACGGGGACCACTCTCTTTGGGGGAAGAAGGAGGTGGCAGTGGTGCTGGTCTGTTGCAGTAGGCTGCAGTCTCCCAGCTGAGTCAGACCTGGGAGTTCTATGCTTCACAGTCCTTGAATTCTGCTTCTTAAGTGGCACAGCCATAGTTACTCTGGCTCATAAGGTGAGGGATCACAACCAAGATCACAGTAACCCTCAAGAGGTTGACCATTTAAGGGATCTGTTCTAACAGTGTGAGGTCCCAGGCTGAAAGAAAACCCTGATGAACCTGAGTTCCATTCGCCCAGACTCTGCTCTGCATTTGACCTTGGTCCACATGTGAGGGGAGTTACCTGTAAGTAGGGTGACCATATATTCTGGTTTGTCTGATACAACCCTGGTTTATGCCTATTGTCTTGGCAATCTATTCACTCAAAAGTATCTTGGTGCAAATGATAAAGTGAATGGCCACCGTATCTGTAAGTCAATAGCATTACGTGCAGGGTATGGTTACAAAAAGAATGTTGAAGTTGACCACCAGTTAGTTATCCAGCCCAAGAAGAGATCCTTTCCACAGTACTGATTCTGTTACTATGTGACTTTGAGCAAGTTACTTAGCCTCTGGATCGTAACTTCCCCTTACAGCTACTTTATAGTACCCAGAAGTGGGAATTGCAGGTAGAGGCAATGCTATAATAAGCTTGAATGCTCAGCGGCAGAAGGGGTGAGAAAAAGTGGGGGCCTCTGGGAAATGTCAGACTGACCTGGACTGCAAACTCCTGAAAGGCAGGGACTGTGTCTTTCTGGCTTAGTAATCACGATGTCCCCAGACAGCATGGTATGGGGTATGTGGCAGGCCATACATAAATGTCTGTGCCAGTAAGTCCACATATATATTGGCAAATAATTTTTGATAAAGGAATCAAAAACATACAGTAGAGAAAAAAAGCCTCTTCATTAAATGGTGCTTTTATTGGAAAGCCACATGCAAAAAAAAAAACTAGGCTGCTTCTGTCACCATATACCAAAATTAATTCAAAAAGGAAACAAGATCTAAAATAATACCTGAAACAATAAAATACATAGAAGAAAACATAAGTACCAAACTTATAGACCTTGATCTTAGAAAGGACTTCATGAATTTGACCTCAAACACAAGGGCAGTAAAAGCAAAAATAAACGAATGGGATTATATCAAACAAAAAAGCTTCTGCACAGCAAAAGAAACCATAAACAAACAAAAGGACAACTGATTGAATGGGAGAAGATATTTGCAAACAACACCTCCAATAAGGAGTTAATATCCAAAATATACGAAGAACTCATAAAACTCACAACAAAAAAACAAACGATCCAATTAAAAAATGGACAGAGGGCTTGAACTGACATTTTTCCCCAAGAAGACATACAAATGGCCAACGGACATATGAAAAAATGCTTAATTTCACTAGTAATTAAGGAAATGCAAATCAAAACCACAATGAGATACCTCCTTGGTAGAGCCACTATGAGAAACAGTACAGAGGTTCCTCAAAAAATTAAGAATTAAACTACTATATGACCCAGCAATCCCTCATCTGGGTATCTATCCCCAAAATTTGAAAACATTTATTCATAAAGATATATGTCCCCCTATGTTCATTGCAGCATTATTCACAGTGGCCAAGACCAGGAAACAGCCGAAGTGTCCTTCAGCAGATTTTTGGATAAAGAAGATGTGGTACATATGTGCAATGGAATATTACTCGGCCATAAGAAGAGATGAAATACTGCCATTTGTGACAACATGGATGGATCATGAGAAAATCATGTCAAGTGAATTAAGTCAGATGGAAAAAGTTGAGAACTATATTATTTCACTCATGGGTGGGATATAAAACTGACAGCAACAAATGAACGAACAATACCAACAAACAAAAACTCAGAGACACAGACAATACTATGGTGATTACCAGAAAAAAGGGGGGGGGTGGGAGGAGGTAAAAAAGGTAAAATGTGTCAAATCTATGGTGATGGAAGGAGCCTTGAATTTGGGTGGTAAACAGACAATGTAATATGCAGATGACGTATTCTAAAATTGGAAACTTGAAACATTTTATTAGCCAATATGATCCTAATTCACTTAATATATAATATATACATGAAGGGTTCAGAGGAAAAGAAAACTCCATAATTAGCTATCCTTCTCTTTACTTTAAGGCTGTTATTTCTGGGAGAGAAAACACTTTAAATGGTTTCAGCCATTAACACCCAGGGTGAAGGAGTAAACAAAATCTCCTTTCTAGAGGAGAATGTGAGAGAACTGAAGATTTATGGTATCTAAGGAGAGGGTTATTGTGGTGAGAAATGAGAGCAATGGAAAGGAAAGACGGGAGCATCTAAAAATAATATTTAGTCCTTTTAAATTTAGCCTAGACCAGGCCCAGAATGGCCTAGTTGAGACTTCATTTCCTAAAGGGTTTTAGTGTTGTAGAGAACCTAAAATATTGATTTTGCTCCTGAGAAATACTAGAAGAGCCATGACAAATCAAACCAACCACTTAGGTCTAGAGTTACAAACTGATTTTATTTCCTATGCCTAGTCTGATAGACCGGTCACAGCTACTGGGAATTCTACTGAGGAGATTTAAACAACTAGAAGATCAGGCTTAGTTCCAGAGTACTGTGATTGATTAGTGATGTCTGCCTTGGTTGTAGGTGGATAGGTGGTGATACATGTGCTACTTATTTGTCATCTCTAGTTTAGAAAAAGCCTGTACGGAACAGACTGAGGCAGTGATGCTGACATGATGTCATCAGAGTAAATAGGATACAATACCTCTGGAGAAAGAAGGTAATTGAGAGTGCCGTCCTTCATGTTATTCAGTGCTTCATTACTTGGAACAAAAATGGTGTATGGTCCACCAACTCCATCCTTATCTAAGGCAGGTCCCACATTGGTTTTCTGAATGCAAGGAATAAAATGTTATATCTGCAGTCTATTTCAGACACATATTTGAGTAATTCCTCAAAAAATATTTATAATCAACACACTTGCTAATTTTACAAAGGATTGGGCATAAAACGTTCTCCAGAAATTCATGAAAAATACATACCTCTAACAAAGACCTGAACTTGCTGTATCTTGGTTGTAGCATTGTCATTATGGTTTGCTAAAAGGAGATATTTCGTTTAAAAATAAAAAAATTGGTTTAGGAAATAGATACCTTAACATTAAAATACGATGCCAGAGTTTTTGTGTGGGTGTGCATAGATATCAAAAGACCTGATCAACATTTTACACATTTTTTCTGTTGTTACCGAAATAGTAATTCAGACCTGCACATTCCGAAATAGCCTTTAGCCATCATCAAATAGGTCAGAGGGAATAAATTTTGTTGAAGTGAGACTGCCCACCCCCATAAAGCATGAAGGATAAATTTTCACTGGTCACTGGACTGAATTGTCAGAGGTGGACATAAAAGGAGGTCACAGAATCAAGATCTTTGCTACACCTACTGCACGCCTTTCTCTCTGCAGAGATATCCAGAATTCTATTGAAAACAAATTATCCCATCTTCCCCATGGCTGAGGTCCTAGTACAAATGAAGACAAGTACATACTTCTGGCATGCATTTTCTTCTTGGATGCAGCTCTCCAGAGAAGAGCTGGAGTTTGGCTGACATCACTTTTACCTGAAATATCTTACCTCAGAGTTGCTCTCAAATGTGGGCTCCATCTTGTCCATGGCTCCGTCGAGGATGTGCAGGAGCCCGTTGGAAGCAGTGATATTCCCCTGTATGATTTTTACCTTCTTTTTGCCTCCATAGAGTTTCAGCTTTAGTTGATTATCCTAAAAATCAAGGAAAAATAAAATAAAATTAATGTGGTGTCCTCGAAGGAGTGAGCCCTGGGCTAGAAGTCAGGACTCCTGAGTCCTCGGGTTCTGCCATTTATTGGCTGTGTGATCTTGGGTAAGTCACTTAACCTAAATGAGAATGATGGTATCTGCTTGGTTGACTTCATATGGTTTTCATTAAGGTCAATTAAGATAGTGTTTGAAATTACTGATGACTATCCCGTGCTAAATGTGAATAAGGCATTATAAGTCTCCCCCAATAGGCTGCAAGCTCCCAAAAGGGCAAAACTATTCAAATTAATAATATAAATTTGTCATTTATTTTAGTGTCGTGTACAAGGAACACACAGTAAAAAATATTTGTCGAATGAATAAGTGAAGCGAATTCCTCTTCCTCTCACGTGGCTCCTATAAGTTACAGGCTTAGTGAATATTTATTGAATAAATGGATGCATGCATGCATGCATGCATGTCTTTGTGAGAAAGCCAAATCTTCATCCATCCATCCATCCATCCATCCATCCATCCATCCATCCATCCTTTCTCACACACACAGTCCAACTTACTGGTTAAGGGCTCAGGTTTACGAGTCAGGCAGACCTGCATTTGAATCCTGACTCTGGCAAAACATCCTTTATAGTGTTGTTGTGACTCTTATATAACATAAATAAAGTTTTATACTAGCACCTTGCATCGAGTAAGAACTCAATAATCTACCAACTATTGACATTTGGTGAAATGCCACTGTATAGGCCAACTCTGCCCCACCCCTCACACATTCTGTCAATTAATCACATGTGCCCCTGCTCAGTAAAGTCACAAAAAGACTATTTCTAAAAGGGGAGGAGGATGTTTTTACTTAAAAAGCAAAACAGAACTAATGGCATTAGGAGAGATGGAATGTTATGCTGGAGAGGATGGATAAACTCCAACAATCTAAAGCAAACATAATCCATTTCCTTTTGCTGATCTGGCTTTGTGTTACTTCCAGGAAACAGGTTTGCTGCAAAGTTTCTCCTTCCTGCTGGCAGTTGAATAATGGTTGTCTTGAAAACTAATTCAGATCCGCTTTCCGCAAGCATGCACCCTGCCTCCTACCTGACCCTTTCTGGTGTTGCTCTTCGCGTCTTCCTCTGCAGGAGACACTTTGACAAACAAGGAATAAGGGAAAGTTCTTTGTAAACTTTCACAACCTAAACACAAAGACAGAGCCATCTGTGGGCACTGAGTCAGTGGACATTGGAGAAACCCTTACCTCATCACTGAAGATTTCCCCTGACCTTCCAGTCAAGGTATAGAACGTGTCTGTGTTATTCATTTGCTCAGTGTTCATCTGTCCGGCAATTATGTGGAGTTTCACGAAGTACTGAGTAGCCTTCCTATCCATCAAAAGCTCTTTTACCTAAGAAAAGAGAGCCATTTCCTTCAGTTGCCATCGTTTAAAGGAGAAAACGACGTTTCTACTTCATGCATCGACTTGTTCAGCATCATAGATGTCAGAGCCCGGGCACCCTCACTGGGTTTGGATTCTTTCAGATACAGATGACTTTCCATGAGCGCAGCGCCCCCGGCCGGGCCTTAAAGGGAGCAGAAGTCTGGGGAGTGATGTAGAGTATACTCCCCAATTATGGGGGCAGGGGTGGGTGTGGTGCTCTAGCGTGAAAACTGACATGGTAGGGACAGCAAGGCACAGGGACTAGGAGGAGCAGGAGGATGGCGGGCACCAAGGAATCACCTCGAGCCCAGGACACAGACAGAAATGAAGAGAACAGGTAGAATGGACCGATGGAGCTTTGGAACAGTAAAATAAAGATTTCAAAATCCATCGAACCCAATCTATATTTTGGCAATCCACCAACAGCTATTTTTTATTGACTTCGTGAAAATCTAATCTGTATATTAAACAAGAGACGGCATACAATGGGTTGAGCTCAGAGGCATTCAAAATACACTGGTTCTCCTCCCCGAGAGCAGACAAGTGTGGGTGTCCCTGAAGATTAATGATAGATTCATCTCAGACAGATTAATGGCAGTGGCATGTCAGGGTGAGAGAGTCTGGACACTCCTGAGTTTTTATTCAGTGTAGCAAAAATTGTTACCACAAAAACATATCAGATTAAGATAAACCAATTTGATACAAATCAATATGACCATTCCCTGCGTTAAACCAAATCTAACCATTTCATCAGTACCATCACGAAGCTACACCTCCACCAGGCACTATAGTTTCATTCCCACTGATGACATTATCTCAGACAACAGCTGGTCACAACTGAAGACCACAGTTTTCTCCAGTTTCCCCCGACACTGTTACCATTTATGATCATTTTAAAGAAACAAATGACCTAGCTAATGTGCTGGGTTACTTCCTCCTGTAGGAAGAGAGCAGTTTTGCATGATGCAAATCTTACCTATCACATCCCTATATGTGAAGAACTCCGAATGGTAAACCCTGAGGGGATACTGATTGGAAGGAGGAACCAGGGGTCGGGAAGGGGGGCTGGTCATGGTCTCGCTGGATGCACAGTACATTCACCTTGTTGACAGTTCACTGAGTTGTGTACTTACAATTTGCGCACATGCTGCCAGGATGTTATGTTTCACTAAAAAAAAATCACCCAATGATTAGCTCTTCTGCATAGGTTTGTTTTAAATACTCACATTGAGTCCTTTCAGGCCTTCGTCTGTAGGCAACAGCACCGTGAACGGTCCCAGATTACTCAGTGGCCAGGCATAGGCTTTGTCTTAGGAGTCGAAATACACAAAGAAGGAAAATACAAATAGGTCAGTGGCCCATGAGGAATAAAATCAGGCAATAATGTCAGGCATCATCCTTGTGGTCCACTGAGGCCCTTGACTCAAGAGCTTCACTGTTCTAATTGACACGTGCAGGTCCTTTGTAAACTAGGAAGTGGTCTAAGAATGTACGGCACCGTGATGTCATGGCCTCAAAGGATTCCTCATAACAACAGTCATCAGTGGGCACTGACTCAGTGGACATCGGAGAAACAGTTTGGGCCTCACAGATCCCCAGGAGTGAGAGGTTCTGTGAGGGTCATGTGACAAAATCCTCAGATAGCCCCACCCACTAGGTGCCTGACTCTGAGCTGTCACCATCTCAGGGCCCTTGTTCCTCCCAGAGCCAGCTCAGAAGAGCTCCAAGCTCGGTTTAATGCTCTGCTGTTGCCATCTTAAAATGCTTAATTATTTTTTATCAAAGGACTTTGACTTTTCATTTTGCACGCAGCCCTACAAGTTGTGAGGCTGGTCCTGCCTCCATGCCCTGGAGAACCTGGCCAAGAAGAATGGGCTCTGTGCTCTCACACAGGAGGCGATGTGTACCAGCACCTCATAAATGGGGCAAGTGAGAGGTCGACTAGACTTAGTCCCAGGAAAAGCTCGAGGGCCAGTTCTGCAAAGGAGCTGTCACTCCAGTGGCTCTCATTCGATGATATTCTCAGAGTTCTTAGAGGAGGCTGTGAGAAGGCTGGCAGATTGTCCTCAAGCTCCAAGCATGCCAGTAATGTTTGCCTCCAGAAAGAGGAGGACATTTATGCAGGATGTCCGTTAAGATTTCTGCTGAGAGTCCAGCACTGACCCATGGAGGACATTTACCTCTTTATCTGTGCTTTTTCTTGGAAATCATATTTTTGGTGACTGGTAAATTCTACTGATATCTTAAGGCCTCTGCTGATTGCTGAGTCTGTGTTTTATCTTCTGTCGATTGGCCAAATTCATGTTTTACCGAAAGTCTTATCTAATGCTGCTATCAGCTATAATACGTCATTTCTAAGGGAGTGTGGGATAATGACCTTTAGGAAGGTGTTTTGGACTGTCACCCTTCCTGAGAGGGCTGGTGTCCGTAGAATGTGTCACTATAGACAATTAGTGGTTGGGGACGTTAAACATCCAGCAATGTGTGAGATGGTTGCACACAAGACGACTACCCCTCAAATTCAAACAGCACCTCCACTGAGGAACACAGACACTGTCTCAGGGGCTTAGTCACTCTCCATTCCAGCGTTAGCTGCCAACCTTGCTTCACATCTGGAGCACTCAAGGTCAAGGGAAAGAGGATGGTTTCCATGTTCACATTGGCAGCTGCTCCATCTCGATGCTGTTGTCGACCTGTTGATCTATGGCACCCCAGAACCCTGTCCTCGGCTCTCTGCCTCCCAATGATCACATTGCTAGATCTCGTGGCACTAACTCCTGCTTGTCTCCTTGGAAACAGCTGCCTGTGTTTTTTCGGCCCACCTACATGACCCTTCCTGAGAAGGGCCAATCCCAAGAGACAAGCCTTGCCTCACCCGCCTGCCGTTTCCTGAAGGATTGCATCTTGCAATCGTTAGTGTGGAAATCTGTACCCATAGCCGCGTACCCAGGAGCGAGATGAAAGAGGTCAGCCTTCCTTGCCATTTCCCTCTGGGATGAGTGTTCAGTTCTCTGAGTCGCTCCATGATGTTTCCGTAACACATTGAGCCATCGCCCACGTAACCTTTCCGGCACGTGCATCTATAGAGAGGGTGAAAACACATTCTCAGGGTCTCAGAGCCATTGATTGGTGAGATCCTACAGTCCAACTCCCTTACCTGATTCCTTGTCTGCAAAAGATGAGGAAAGTGATGCCCAGGGGTAGGCCAGGGTCAAGACCAGGAGAGGGGAGGCACAAACACAGGTGAGCACTCACACTACAGTACCTGACACAGAGCAGGCCCACAAGAAATGAATACTTAATAAATTAAGCATATCTATAAACACCAGCTTTTCTTTATACTCCTTGCCTTAGTGTGTTTCCAAGTGTGACCAAGAGATCATGGATATCAGAATCACTAGGAGTGCTTCCTACAAATGCAGATTCTAGGGCCCCAAAGCAGAGCCACTGAGTCAGAATAAGCTTCTGAAGCCAGCCACAAGTAAAGATTCAGAATTATTGATCTGCCAAGAAGACTCTTCCCCTCCCCTTCCTCCCTAGCTGAGATCTCTGCTCAACTGTCCTTTCCTTAGAGAAACATGCCTTGATTGTCCACCCCCTTCCCAACTCCCTGCTGTAGATCAGGTCCCCCTTACTGTGTACCCTCCTGTTACTATGTAGCTCCTCTCTGTGTCACTGGTGTCTGCTGCATCCTAACCGAGGGTTATTTGATTAATATCTGCTTCCCGATCTGATTTGAATAAAGAGTAAGGACTGTGCTGATTTATTCACTGTTGCAATCCCAGGATCCAGCACAGGGCATGGTCCATCGTAGGTATTTAATCAATAGTTGTGCAATAAGTCGTCACCGAATTAAAATATATAAGCAACGAAAGTCACAGAATTTATGCCGTACTTTAACAAAAGAAAAAGAGTTAAAGATGCAGTTAAAGATGCCAGCAGTGGTGTGCTGGTAAATGTTGCACGATCAGCTCTCTGGAGTGCGGGCGAAGCCCCAGTTTTCAGCATTTTCCAATTTGCATGGTTCGCTCTCTGACCTCGGCCAACCTCGAACTACCAACACGATGCCAACCAACTTGCAAAGTCCCTGAAAAATTAGCAATCGGTTCTGGCGAATCAGTAAGTCCTGCCTCTAGCACACCATCACTGCCCGGCCAAGATGAGCTGACAGCTGGTCAAAATGGTAAGGTGCTTAGGTAGGTGACATTGATCCGGATCCTAGAGGTAAGTGAGGAACGAAATATGATGTGGGAAGAACATTTCGGAGAAGTCAGATGTAGGGATGCTGTGGTTATACTATACATCAGAGATAGCTCATCAATCCAGTTGTGTTTTTAAATGTGGTCCATGCCTGACAGAAATACTTTCAACAAGTTTGCTGAACAGATGTTTCAGGGCTTCTCACCCCTTGCTCGGACTGCTGCCATGACTTCCTAACTGGTCTTTCTGTCCTTTGTGTCCCTCCCTTCAAATCAATCCTTCACACAACCCCCTATGTGGTCTCTCCAGAAGGGAAATATGGTACCTCTGTGCTTAAATCTCTCAGGGACTCCTTTCACCCACTGGACAAGGTATAAGTGCTTAGCATGATGCAAGGCCCTGAAAGGGGACCTGATTATCTCTTTCCTGCCATTCACTGCAAACTCCAGCTATACCCAAGTGCTTCTTTTTAGACTACGATGACCTTCTTGGGCCATGTGCCCCTCCAGGAATGCTCTCCCAGCCTCGTCCTACAGCTCAGTTGCTACCTGCTCTAGGCAGCCTTATCTGACGACTCTCTCCCCTGCCAGGAGTATCCTGGTGATACCTCCATCACAGCCCTGCCCATCAAAATTACCTCTTGAGGTGTTTTTCCCTCTGCTAGGTGGGAAGCTCTTCTAGAACCTGGATTCTACCCAATTCCTCACTGTATCTCAGCACCTGGGACATTGCCTAACAGTCGAACTGATTATTTTCTAAGTATTTACTTAATTCTAGGAACCTTGAATTACGAGGGCCGTAAAGATGCTACTGTGCCCTTTCAGCATCTCATGTGCTAGAGATGAGCCTGAAAACAAATAATTTATAGCAACATGATATCGCCAGTCAACGTGCCTGCGTCCCAGTTTCCTTATCTATGAAATAAGTTTAATAATGCACCTTTAGGGCTGCCATTAGAAGAGATAATGCATGAAAAATAGACGGCACACTGACAGACACACAGAAGAAGCTCAGGACTTGGCAGATGATGACGATGATGATGACCACAATGGCGGTGTAGAAGGAGATGGTGGCAATAAGAACCACAGTCGTGTAGAGGGGCTGGGACATAGCAGGACAAGTCCACAAACGGATGACTTAAATCCCATAGTAAGAGCCATGAGAGAAGACTGAATAGGGTGCCATGGGGCATGGAAGAGGAAGTGACCAATTATGCCTGGAGAAGTATAGAACAGATTCTAGGAGAAAAAAACGTTTAAGGTAATTCTAGAAGGGTACATATGAGTTTCCCAGCCGGATAAATGTACCATTGAGTCTTCAGGGTTTTTATAAAGTAGTAGTAGTTCTCAATCAGGATCAATGTTGCCGCCCTCCCGCCTCCCGCCCCCAAAAGGGGACAGTTGGCAATGTCTGGAAAGATTTGGGTTGTCACACTGGAGTGAAGTTCCTAGTGGCATCCGGTGGGCAGAGGTCAGGGATGCTGCCAAACACCCTACAGTGCACGGGGCAGCACCTACGACCAAGAATTATCTGGCCCCAAATGTCAGCCGTGCTGAGGTGGAGAAGCCTTGCTCTAAGAAACCAGTCGGGTAAATCTAAGTGAAGCAAGAGTCTACATAATACGATCGAACAACAATTTCCTACTTGAACAGCAGCCTCCTCTGTGCGCACTGTGGCACAGGATGGCTCATTTACGAAGGCGAAGAGGGGGCCTGGTAACTCCTGAGAATGGATACACAGTCATTGCTGAAAATTAATCCTGCCCTGAGTCACATAAGCTTCATTTGAAGACAACTGTTAAAAGCAAGACAAGTAGCTCTGACAAACCGCTAAGTATGTTTCTCTTTAAAACGTCCCTCAGTTGTAATGAGGCCAATGATCTGTTTTGTGTGAAGGACTTGACTTGTTTTTCCATAAGGATAGCAGGAGAATTGTATTTCAATGGCCTCAGCGTTGAATGGAATGTCTGAGACATAAACATTTTTTATTTTATTTAAAATCTGAGACTTCATGAGCTAATTTTCCAACTTAAATGTTCTCAGTTGCACGAAGGGACAATTCTCAGCATTGCCTCTTCTATAAACTGGTTCTTTATCAGGTGTAAAGATCTCCTGTTAAGGCTTTGAAAGCACCCATAAGCCATTTGCATTTTATACTTTATGGGATGGGATTCATTATGTTTAATGCTGGATGAGATTTAGTTTTATTTAATTACAGGGCATCCCAAAACTCTTAGTACAGTTGCTTCCTTCATTCCTTCCCTTATTCATTTCATTCCTTCATTGATTCATTTGTTCCTCTAAACTTACGTTGTTTCATTGGGGGACAGGAGTTGTTGCAATAAGATGAATATGATATGGACCCCCCAAGGACCTTACATTCTAGCTGGAGATTGAGATCAGTAATGTTAAAAATAGCTAACACCTCTCTGCCAGTTAAACTTCTAGAGGCCTTACTATGATGTTTAATACAACATTCCTATGAGGGTTCTGTTATTAGCTCCATTTCAGATGAGGAACCTGAGGCACACAGAGGGTAACTAGCTCAAGATCACACAGCCTGTGAGTGGAGGTGCCTGTGCTCACCGCCACCATATTACATGCTCATCACAGTTCAGGGTGATACCTGTCATAGATGGGTGCCTCGGGAGCCCAGAGGGTTGCATCTGAGTGGTTGGGGGGCACAGGAAAGGCATCTTGAGGCAGAGATGCTAGAGCTGAACGCTGAAGAACGGCGTGTTAGCTTGACTCAGAGCTGGTGGGAGGGAAGGGTGCCTACGCAGGGAGGAATTGAAGAATAAGAGGTAGTAGCAGAACTAGAGTCAAGGATGTGCTCGTGAGAGTGATGGAGATGATGTCGGCTCATCCACATGCTCAGCAGACTGCCACCTTTGCCCATACCTCGGGGGAATAGTCCCAGGAAGAGCCTGTGCCTGCCTGTCCTGGAGGTGCTTTGGGCAGAGAATAATGAGGTTATTCTCTGAGAGAGAGCATGTCCCCTGGGTCCTTCAGACTCCTTGCCCTGGTGTGGCCCGCAGAGGGCCAGCTGGGGCTCTCTAAAACGTGGTGCCCCTGAAGGACCCCCTGTCACCCAGGTCTAAAGGTCATTTTGCTGGAAGCACATCTCGGAGTAGCCAAGCTGGGATTTGAACCTAGGTCGGTCTGAAAAAGCTCATGCTCTTGCCTCTGCACCATGTGGTCAGGGACAAGATTCTTGGTGTTCACATCAAGAAATCCTCGCCTGTACAAGCCACATGCGAACACTGAATGTCATCAGTGTCACTAGTGTTCCAAGAGTCTCTAGATTTCAGCGTCACTCATTGTACATTCGTACCGTTGGAATGGAACCCACACTTTTCCAACAAGCCTTCTGAGTTACATCTAGTCTTTTCTGTTGAACTGAATCAAGTAAGAGAGGAAGGCCTTGTCCCTCTCTCGCCCTGATGCCACCTCTCCTGAGGAAAAGGAAAAATGCACAGTCTTACCAGACAGGAAGTATTTGTTCTCCTTAGTGATAAGCAGAATGGAGCTTATAGTTTAAAGTGGTAGCTCGTCCCAGGGAGATACTCTTGGTGTCCAGCCTGACTGGTCAGGTGAGGGAACTGTGGTTCTGAAAAATTATATGACTTGTCCAAGGTCCCCCTGGTGGAAATGGTGGGGTCCACATTTGAACCCATTACTGTTCATCGAGTGGTCTTCCGTGGCTAACACGGCATGATTCTGAATACTACATAAACCGATTGCCATATCGAAAACAAAATAAACCTTTGTTTTACAATTGTTTATCCTAGATGAACTAAATTTCCTAAACTAAATTATTGACGGTGCATATTTTATCAATGTAACTTAGCCAACCTAAACTTAGGCCTCTTTTCAGCTGAAGATAGTCAATTTTGGGGGGGGGAGGGCAGTGGGAGGATCAAGGAGGTTTGTGAGTTACACACACACTCCTGAAATGCACTGTTCCACTGACATTCCAAACACAAGTTTTAATGCAACTTAGATTATTCCGATGTTCTGGTTTCGTTTTTTCGATTTTATCTTCTCAAACACAAAGGAAAGAAAGGTTTCGAGTATTCTACTCGAGCTCTCTCAGAGGACGGTAGAAAGCGTGCAAGCAGGCTTGTTTGGCTGTCAGTATGACCAGAATCAGTATTTCGGGAGGAGATGGGCCTTTACGGCATGTGTGTTGGGCATAGGTGCCTTTTTCATGGCCGTGACATGTTCGTGTGTGCCTCGAGTGACTTCCAGGGCCACGTGCCACTCAGAGATCTATGGTTATAGTCCCACGTCAGCCTCCTCACAGCCTGGGTCTCCCTCCCCCTTTTACGACAGTTGCGAGAGGTTAAGGTAAGTGGCAGAGCTGGGATTTGAACCCAGAAGTCCTGACACGCAAGCTCTTTCCAGTCCCCCCACGGCGAGTAACGGAATGTGATGATTGCAAGACCGATCTTGGCGAACCCAGGTATTCAAGACCCAGCTATAAAAGGAACGAACTCCAAAGGAGAGAGAAGTGAGCTCTGGAACCACAGAAACTATTTCATCATTACATGCTTCGACGTCTTTTATGGTTTTGAGCTCATAATGGGAGCGTGAAGACGATGAGAACTGAAAGTGGCATTGAGACAGAAGCCTTGGTCTGGGAGTCCAAAGACGTCCGTTCTAGCCTCAGTTAACCCACTAATAACAACATAATAAGCTGTATAGCGGTTTCCAGAACGTTCTCTGACATAATCTTCACAACAACCTTAAGTAGTAGGCATCGTTGTGCTCACTTAGTACATGGGGAAACTGAGGCCAGAGAGACGGTGTCGTTTTCCCAAGGTCACGGGGCTGATAGATACCAGTGCAGAGACTCAACCCCAGGTCTTTCAACTCCAAGTACCATCACCTCCGCACCATGCAAGCTGCCTCTGCCTCAGGAATTGTCACACAAATATTTGTACCCACAGTAAATCCTTTCTTTAGAAACCTGGAGTCCAGGAAACACCACTAGCATTTATTCACGTTCCCTGGTCTTGTTTTGTACCACTGACAAGCAATATTTCATAGATAAGGAAACAGGCATATACCTTAGAGGTCAAACCCTTACAATTGCAACAGACATTTGTTTTCCCAGGGACAGTGGTTTCCTTCTCCCATGCTCTGACCACTTAATACCATGTGAGCGGGTCAGGTCAGTGTTTCAGATTGTTCTCATGGGCACTGCAAAGGAAACCATTTTTAAAGGATTCATTCATGAAATCAAGATTTACTGAGTACCTACTACGTTCCTTGCACTGTGCTGTCTGTGGTGTTGGGGGTAGATGCAGGGCTGAATAAGGCACGTTTCCAGCCCTTCGAGAACTCACAGCATCAACTGGCCACCTAGGAAGATGGTGGTAAAACTGCAAAGACGTACTTGGTTTGGCCCGGTGCGATGGTGGTGCAGTTTGCATTCCTGTGACAGGGGTTATTAGATGCGCAGATATCGGTCACATGGCACCCCACTCCAGGTTTGAAGTTGTGGTAATGTTTCTTACACTCACAGTGAGACTGCAGTGGACAGGGAGAGAAAAACAAATAGGGTTCTAGTTAGACACAAGCTGATATTCTTTTTCTTCTTCTTCTTTTCTTTTCTTTTCTTTTTTGTTTTTTTGCTCACAACACTCATTTATTATCTCATAGTTTCTGTGGTCAAGAATCTGGGCACAGCTTAGTTTGAAGACCCTTTGCCTCGGGGTCTCTCATGAGGCTGCATCAGCGTAGCTGACCAGGGTCATCTGCAGGCTCATTGGGAAATTGAGTATGCAGGACTCATTTCTAAACTCACTTACATGGATCTGGGCAGGATCTTGGGGGATGTAAAGTCCATCTTAGAGAATACAGTCAATAATATTGTAATAACTATATACAGAGTCAGGTGGTTTCTAGACTTATTGTGGGGGAATCACATCATAAGTTATATAAATGTTAACCACTACACTGTATACCTGAAACTAATATAATATGGAATGTCAACAATTTTAAAAAATTAAAAATCAAGCTTATACTTCTTAAATTCATATCTTTATTCTGCCTGAAGACTAACTTGGGGGTATGTCCAAAGTGGGGGCTTAAACTAGAACTTTGTCAAAGCGTCTGGAATTGGAAACCTTGTCTGTCCAGCTCATCTGCTGGGAAATTCATGTACCTTGTTGGTAGCTGATCTTCTCAGTTTCCTTGTTTGCTAGCCTGGGCCTTGCTGGCACCATAATTCCTAGTTTTAGATCGTCTGTAGGTGAGTAGAGATTGAGGTTCAGATGTTGCTTTAGAATAGTGGCTTTCAAGTGGGACATTGCCTGGAGACATTTTTAACAGTGGGACAGGGAGGCAGTGCCACTAGAGGCCAGGGATGCTGCTAAACATCCTACAATGCTCAGGATAGCTCCCCCACCCAAGAAGAATTATCTGGTCCAAATATTATTAATGCTGAGGCTAAGGAACCCTGCTGTAGAATAAAGGAAATAATGAACACACTCTTTCTGTTTGCGCAATGGAGGGTTTCTCAGACTTGAAAATCTGCCTCGGGACACATTTTTTTGAGACAAAGAGTATGTTTAACCTCACTCCCAAGGTTCTGGGATCTCGGTTCAGAGTATAACATGACTTTGCCTATGAGGGATCTCATTTCGAGGATGAGAGTTCAGCCCTTTGAATTTCTTGCACACCTGCCTCAGAAACTGATAGCAGAAATGTCATGTGATATATTCTTTTTCCTCGAAGATAAGATTGGGTGGACTCTCTGCAGGGATCGCCAGAAGCAATCCCAGGGGGTGCTGTTTAGACTGTTGGGATCCCATGACTGTGTGTCAGGACTTCAAACCTCTCCTCTCACCCAGGCAGCCAATGGCCTTCTGTGCGGATGGGTTCCCTTCACTGACATGCAGTTGTGGGTGCAGTAGGCACCCGGTAAATATTTGACAGAGGAATGAGATAGTAGGGAAAAGGCTCTTTCAACTAAACTCCTCAGCCACAGCTCCCTAACCAGGCTAACTTTTACCAGTTGAGGTCGTGATGTGATTTAGAAGGTCCGGTTCTCACCCCAGGAACGATCCCTACCATCTGTCAATGCTGCCTGACATTTTGTCAGTGTTCCTCGCTTAGGGACAGAGAATTTTTGGTCCTCAGACTCCTCTGCTATCTTGAAGAGGAATGAGAGAGACTAGAGGATTGCTGCTGAAGGTCAAGTACACACACTCACTCAAGACTTGGTAAACAGTTCATTCGTTCATCTACTTCGAAGTTGTGTATATATTTTGCCAATCAACATATAGGGCGGGGACAGAAGAGAATGTAGGACAGTTAAGTTTTGACCAGGAGCCTGGAAAATGTGTAGAGGATGGACTGGGCGGCGGGGAGGAGGGACATGTTAAAATCTGCCCTGAGCCCGTGCAGGTCTGTCTGGAGATGAAGCTCGAACCGAACACTGAAAGGGAGAATGGAGGGCACGAAGGACAAATCACACCTCTGGCACGTTTGGCCTTCAGCGGGTTGTCCTACTTCTGTTCTCATCAGTTCCAGGCACCGTTAGCTCACCTGTCCAGGCCCATCATATATGCACACTGTGGACTTCGTAGGGCAGTTTCCAAAGTTGATTTGGCAGGGGTCGACTGGCAAGCACACGTGGCCATCCCCGTGGTAGCCTTCTTGGCATGTACAACTGTGCCGATTTGGTCCCAGGTATGTGCAATGAGCGTGAGGGTGGCAGATGTTTTGTAAGCAGGGGTTGATGGCTTGAGAGGCAATGACAAAATAAGAGGCCGTTACTACGCTCAGGATGGAGAAGGAAAACTGAGCTGTGAAGGGAATGCCAATCACAGCTCCTCAAAGCTGCAAAGGCAGTTTAAAGAGAGGGAGTAAAGAAACACTTCATCTTGCCCAACTTGATCACCCCTGCCTGCCTCACAGATTTACATATGGGCATCAGAGATCAGAACTACAAATATTGTGGTGATATATTATTACGCCATGTTACATATGGATGTAAATATAAAATAGCATGAAATAAAGCACTAATGTTTATAGAATTTATATGTACTGGGCTCTGTTTCTAAACATTTGTCACACATTAACTTAGTTAATCCTTACAACCCTCTAAAGTAAGTACCATATCATCCCTGTTCGACAGAAAAATAGAGGTACAGACAGGTTAAAGCATTTGTCCAAGGCTATGTAGTTAGTAATAGGCAGAACTGGGATTTGAACTCAAGGAGTCTGGCTCCAGTTTCATGACGAGCATTTTGCTTAAAACTTTTTATATATTTCATTCAATGACATAGAGAGAAATAGCAGTGGTTATTGCATTAATATTAGGGAGGCTGTAAGTGGGTTTTTTTTTTTTTCTGTTGAGTAACCGAAACATCTCAATCAATAAACTAGCAGGACCTGAATTCTACTCACGCTCGCAGAACTTGCCATTGCCTTTGTAATTGGGAAGGCATTTGCATTCCAGCTTTGTTTCATCTTCACTGGAAGGTGAACATCTGGAATTTTCTGGCAGAGCAAAGCTGCACATTCAGGGATGGCTGTAAAGGAAGATGGTTGAGGTCATTGCATTCGTAGAATAACCAGTTATAAAAAACTCAACAAACGCAATATCTCCTATTATTAAACGTTAGGTAGATTTGCTGTAATAATTCAAAAAACACAGAATGCATAAAGTAAAAATGAACTGTTTTCTTAGTCTCATTATTCCATCCCATTCCCAAAATAACCAATGCCAACAACAGGTATGATACGGTTTGTTTGTTTTTTTTAAACAAAATGGAATCCTGTTAAAATATTGAGAAACTTGATTTTTAGGTTAACAATATATTCTAGAGGTCTTTAAGGATCTTCTTTAATATCTAATAACTGAGTAGTATTTTATAATATCAATGAGATATAGATGGTTATTAAAAACTATAGAGTCTGCCGTATCGGCCAACTTATAAAGCTAACAACTTGGGCTGATTCAGGTAGACGATGTGAGATTCCTGGGTCAGAGACGAAAGTTCATTACTCACATCACGAGCAGTACTCAGAGTGTCAGCATTTCTACACCATTCCTTCTAAGCTCCGATTCCCACGGGGCAATGCAAAGAGGGCTGGACTGAGACCTGACTGTTTTGTTTCATTACAGGAGAGGAGCTCTAATCTCAGGAAACCTATGTTTGTTTGTTTGTTTTCTTTAATTTAAAATCTTTTATTTTTAGTTTAATAATAGCTGGTGTATTAATCAGGGCCCACATAGGAGACGGAAACCACACAAGAATTTGAATAGGGAAAGTTTTAGTGTAAAGAATTATGAACAGAGAATTGGACTAATGGGGAAATTGGCTTGTGGGAGTTAAAAAGAATTCTAAAGAATAAAGGAATAACAGAAACGCAAAGAGCAATCACTGCCCTGGGGTTGAGACAGTACTCAAGCTAAGTCCTCCTCCCTCCAGAGCTGAGATCTTTCCATAAAGTAGAATTGTTGCTGCAAAGTGGCTGCCTTTCAGGATTACCTCTCCAGGCCCCCTTTGCATCCGGAAGGGGTCATATGACTAGTTTGCATTGATGGAGTACTGAGCGGAAATTCCAGGTATTATTATGGACTCTATAAGCAGGTGGTTCTCCATCCTCTCTTGTTCCTTCTAGGGTTCAAAGTAGAGTACTCTGGGATGCCACAGAATGGCAAAGACACAAAATAGAAAGACCTGGATCCCTAATCACTATGTAGTGGGAAGCTGGTGTCAGCCAGAAACACCCACAATGAACTGTGACAAGACTAAGAAATATACCTCTGTCGTGTTAAGCCAGAGGTTCCCCAAATTCTCCGTGCCCTCAGTGTCTTTTTCATGCACCCCAGTCCAAAGGAACTATCTACCAGGTCTGTTTATTAAGTTGTTAGAACCAAAGAATTCAGTAACTAAGTCATAAGAACTTAGTAGCAATTTGGAAAAGTCATGTGGTTAATAGAAAGATAAATATTTTTATTTCATTCTTAAATAACCACATTTACTTACTGATGGGCTGTGCGAGCCTGTTGGACACTGCACCAATTCTTAAACCTTAGAACCAGACTGGAAACTACACCTTTGTTCTGGTGAAAATGATTTTTGCACAGTCCTTGCTTTTTAGCACGGTGGCCACTGAAAATGCAACTGTGCAGAGAGGTGATATCATCAAAAGGAAGATAGCGCTACCTAACATTGAAAGTGTGATCTAACTGAGGCTAGTAGTTTGAACGGTATTCTACAGATGCATCACTGTTTTCCTCAGACATTTAAAATATCCTCTAGCAGCCCTGTGAGGGTGATGTGGTACCTTGAGATGCCTTGGGAGCCGTTCTGAAACCATAGTGTTAAGCCATTGCATTTTTGTGTTTATTTCTGACAGCAGCTGGCACCATTCTAACCAGCACAAGATGCACCATCATTTAGTCAACCACTTCTGACTGATGGACGTTCAGTGTTTCCAGTTTGTTTTGCTCTTTCAGACAACACTGTCATGAGTTTTTTGTACATACGTATTCCTGACTACTGGTGCTTATCCCTCCTTGGCTCTGGATAAATTCCTAGAATTGGGGCCACAGCAATGAACTGTGATCATACCTTACAATTTAATAGATATGTTTTCTTCACAGGTCGTAGCAATTCATATTCCCACTGACAGCTCTGTAATTTTTCCTCACACCCAGAGATGGATATTACCTATCATTTCAATCTGTGTAACATAGTGGGCAAAAAACAATAACCAAACCCAAACATAACCTTCAAAACTCCAAAACACTACTTCATTACAGTTTTAATTTGCATTCCTGTGATTCCTAGTGGGGTTTAGCACCTTTTCCGTGCTTCTTGGTGAGTTTTTATCTCTCGTGAGAATTAAGCTGCTCCTTGGCCAATTTTAAAATTGAGTTCAGGGACTTTATAGTATTATAAAAACCTTTCTGCCACGTGGGTTACAAATACTTTTGTGTCAGTCTATTGTATGTCTTTTGATGCAACAGAATTATTTTGTCATTTGGAGGCAAACATGTCCGTGTTCTCCGTTAAGCTGGATTCTGGCCTGGGTCTCCTGTCTTCTTAAAAAGGCCTTTGATCATGCGTGGGTAAGGAAGGAGGCTGACTGAGGATTGCAGAAGGGGTCAGCCAGTCAAACTCGTTGTCTGCATGTCTGTCTCCTCCCTGGGAAGATGGCAGAAGCTGTGTTTTATTCATCCCCTTTACCATCATTGCTCATAGCTCCTCACTGGTTTTCAATAAAATGTGTTTAAATTTGTTGAATTTGAATCTCATCCAATCCCTTCATTTTACAGACCAGGAGAGTAATATCCAGAGGATAAGTTAAGTGAGTCTATTGTCAGGCAGAATGTCCGGTTTCTTAATGTCTAAGCTCCAAAATCACCCTTCTTCACCTGCTCTGTGATAATGGACAGGGCTCTGAGCATTTCTTCTTCACAGTGCTACGCTAAGCGTGGCCAGTAGAGGGCACTGGAGGCCCACTGCAGGAGGAAGGGGCGCCTCTTCCTGGCTCTGTCCTGCAGTGTCCTGCTTCTGCTGTTTGCTTTCTTGCTGCTGCACAGCCTGTCATCTGTGTGGCTATGTGAGGAGGACATCCCGTGACACTCTGCCCCAGCCGTGCGCTCAGACTGCACAGTCCATCAGTGACCTTGCAATTTTGGTCTGGACCCTGTGCCCACCTTCCCATAGCCCTCCCCACACACAGACATCGCATACTCCACGTTTAGCACCCACAGCGCCCCACTCCCTCTGTGTGCTCACCCACCAGCCCCAGCCCCTCAGTGTCCTGGAGGGGTGCTGCTCGCCTGCCAGCTGACTGTGATCCCATGCTGGCTTGGGCGAACCAGCGGACTTCTCCTCTACCAACTGGGCCGCCACTGCACTTTCTCAAAGAAGATTGGAACTTAGCCTTGCGGATGGCCACCCCCTTCCAAGTTCATGCTTCCTTTGCTATGCTCAGTCAGCCCTAGAGTTCACTTAGCATTTTTACAGCCGCCCTCCCATCACAGCTTACTAATCCTTAATATTACACTTCCTTGGTTTCAATCACTCCGTGGTTTCTAGTGGATCCAATGTGATAGTTTGTTTAAATAATTTCAAGTGATTTGAGCCCCGGCCCTCCTATTTGCTAGTTTTGTGACCTTTGGTGTATCCTTTAGCATCCCTGGAGCCTAACCGGTGAGCCTCCTGTTTCTTGTTAAGGTGCTCTGCTCTTGAGAACCGTGATTAAGAACGTGACTTACTAGGTGCCTAACTTGTTGTGATGGCCTCAATTGGTTTCCCAGTCCCAATGTCTTCCTCTCCCTTCTGTCTTTCTCACTGCCACCTGCTTGCCCTTCCCCAAACATAGCGATTAGCCAAGTCACTATGTTGCTCCCCAAACTTCCTGGACTTCCAATCTCCTTTCCGATTTCTTCTCTCTCCTTCCCCTCTCTCCTTCCCCTTTCTTATCTCTCTCCTCCTTTCCTTCATTTTCCTCTCCTTTTAATCTTTGGTGTCGAGCCCCAGTGTGCGAACACCAAACTGAAATGCGCACATCTGTGCCTACTCGATCTGGTGGCGCTGAGGCCACTGGCGGCACTTACGCTTGTCACAGTTGGGGCCCGTGTATGCAGAGTGGCACTCACAGGTTCCATTGCCGGCGATCCCACTGTTGCAGACTCCGTGCACACAGCCACAGACTGCAGACAGAAAACGGGGAGTTTTTTTCATGACCTGGCACAGAATTCTAAGCATTCTGGAAGGATAATGTTTTCAGATTGTGTTTACCGAGAATCTGTACTGTGAGCTGGGGATAACCATGGGCTTGAATCTTAAATTTATTTATTTATTTTTAATGAGCTTCAATTTATTTATGAATAATCTGTGGATAATGAGGCCTCCCTCATGGGATTGCTATAGTGTTAAATGAGGTACTATATATAAAGCAAACCTGCACACCTGGCACATCAGGTGCGTTCGAGTTCCTTTCTCTACTTTCAAATATTAACTCCATCCTTGGACACCTCAACAAGAGAATTAACTTAGTTTCATATATATATATGAATATATATACACCTGTCATGTTTAGCAGAGAGAAGCCACCACTGATTCGATCATCACTGGTAACAGGAAATATATGGAAATAAATCCTACTTCCTGAACGATGGGGCAATGCATGTACTAAAAAAAAAAAAAAAATCAAAAGGGCAGAGAAAAACTGTGCCATGCTTTCTAGCTTGAAATAGATGTCTTTTCAGCCTGGTGACAGATCATTTCAGGAAAGAGAAATGAAAGGTCTTTGAAATAAATGGTCATCTCTTTAGCACCCAGTTTATGGCTCAATTGAAGCAAGATTTACTGTCTTGATGTGTCACCGGCATCCTAGCCTAGCCCTTTCCAGTGCCTTACAACAATACCAACAACCACACAATTAAAATTCCAATGAAGACAGCATCCTGCAGGGCCAGAATGAGGAGAGCGAGGCAGGGAATAGAGTGAGGAGAGGGAGGTAGGATGGCACAAAAGTACAGAGTTGGGTCCTGCCTTTATTTAACATTTTGATGTTTTGTTCAATAGTTTAAAAATATGATTGTCGTGGGTCGAATTTTGTTTCCCAAAAGGCCATATTGAAATCCAAACCCTCAGCACCTCGGAATGACCTTAAATGGAAATAGAGTCATTGCAGATGTTAAGTAGCTAAGTCGAGGTCATACTGGAGTAGAGTGGCCTGAGTCCAGTATGACCGGGGTCCTTATTAGAAGAGAGGACACGGACATACGAGGAGGAGGCCATGTGATGACAAAGGCAATGATTGGAGTGTGGCTGCCCCAAGCCAAGGAACACATGGGGCTCCTAGGGGCTGGAAGCTGCAAGGAGGGATCTTCCTGTAGAGGCTTTGAAACGCGCCAGCCTTGCTAACATATTGATTTTGAATTCCTAGTTTCCAGAACTGAAACAATAAATTCCTGCTTTTCAGCCACCTGGTTTGTGGTACTTTGTCACAGCAGCCCTAGATAACTAACGAAATGGTTTGTCTCGATTACTGAAGACTTGATGCCTCCTTGCGTTCTGGCCCTGAGGCATGTCCCTCAATGGCCTCTCCCTAGAACTGGCCCTGTGCTCCCCTTTCCTGAGCAACTGCTACCTAGCAAGCAATCTGCCAGGTGCTGCACATGCATATCTCATTCAACGCTGACAGCATCTCGTTAGGTCTAATATGCAACAAATGAGAGATAACTAGCTCAAAAACTTATTCAAACAGGTGAAGAATGAATCAGATTTGCATTTGTCATCCTTCCGTCAAAAATTGGGCTGCCACTGTTTCTATTTCAGCGAAGCACTCTCGACGTCCACCTATGGCTTATTTTTTTTGGAACGGATAAGTTCCCGAGAGAAGTCACACTGGTCATGGAGATAACTGGGGAGAGAAGGGGGTGAACCACGGTCTCAGCAGAAAAGACTCAATTCAAGTAAAAAATATCACTCCAGCTCCTACCGAGTGGCAGGCACTGTGCAAGGCACAGGGTATACAATATAAGTAATTCACAGTATCTAAATTCAAGGAGCTCGCAGTGCAGTGCAGAAGCCTGACCCACTCTAAGAGAAACAGTGACAGTATGTGTCCTAAGTGTTGTCATGTGGTCAATAGAAGGTGAGGGTGGACGGGGGGAGTTAAATGTGACAGTCCCTGCTCCTAATTTAGATGCTCACTGCAAGAGCTGTCCTTGTCGCTCACCTCCCTGTCCTGGCTGTGTGGTATGGGCCCGGAACCTGGTGTGAGCCTCTCCCTGTGTCCTGCCTTCCAGTTCAGCCTCTGTACTGGATTAACTGACTTGGCACCAGTTCCGGGCGCTTCTGACACACATATTGCAGGGCTGCTAGCTGCCAAGAAAGTGTCCTTGTGGAAGTAGTGAGCGCAAAGGACTTCCCAGATGTCATTTAAAGAGCCCTTAGTTTTTGTTGCAATCTCTAGAGACACATGAAACTCGGGGCGTGTGACTTCAGCGTGGTCAAAGGCGCCTGTGCCGGGCACCTTGGCAGAGTGAGCGGCTTGCTCACCTATGTTTCCATAGTATCCCGTGGTGCTGTGCACATTAGATCATAATTGTCCCCTGTGTTTCCAGCTCCTTGGGGTGGGGACCTAATCTCTCTACTCTCTGGATCCCATCGCCTGTCAGGGGTCTAATGGTGAATGCGCTCCAAGGGAAGAACGATGCAATGCCGCTTGGATGCTTAGGCTCTGGGGTCTGCCACTCGGGGCCAAATCCTGCCTCTGTCCCGATAATTGCTGTGTGACCTTGAAAAGCGTCTCTGCTTCTTCATCCATAAAACGAGGAACCCAGCTTGAAGGATTGCTGTGAGGATCCAAAGAGATCATACGTGTCAAGCTCGTTCCCACCCTGTCTGGCACAAGGCTGGTGCTCAGCAAATGCTGGCTTCTGTTAATTAATGAGACCAGACTGTGACTGATTTGGGGGTCATGTCAGAGAAAGTGGGCTTTGCATGCTACCTCAATCCAGGAGTGAGGCACTGAGCAGGCTAGGGCCTTGGCAGCCGAGATGAAAACCCATGGCTGACGCAGTTCTAAATCATGTCTAAATTAATCACACAGTCGGGTAGGAGAATGCTCTGGCAGCAGGTTAAAGTCAGTGTTAAAAATAGACTGCATCTAATAGAGCTGTCCTACTTAGAGCAGACTCACCACCTCCAAGGGACCAACAACTCACTGGATGACACAACACTGGCACCCAGTGGCTGTCTGGCCGACAAGGTTTACCAGGTTCCCCTACTCCTCGCCAGCGGAAAATGACCAGCCATTGCTGAGCCTTTCATTCATTCACTCATTCATTCATTCATCCATTCGTTCATTCACAAGTGAATGAATGTTCACTCGTGTTGGATTGCTTTGTCTTCCCTTAATACCTGCTTCCACTGATTGGGCATTTGTGTCATGCTGCTAAACGCACTGCTGTGTTGTCAACCCAGTGAGGCAAGCATCATTCTTCCTGTTTTACAGGTGAGGAAGGGTTAGGTTCAATAGCTCGCCCCCGATCACGCCGCAGCCGCTTTCAAACGCAGGCCACTCCGACTGCGAAGCCTTTTCTTAGTCATCGCGTGCTCTAGAGCCGAGCTTTCCAATATGGCAGCCACTAGCCACGTGTGGCTATTTGAATTTAAATTAAGTAACACGGACAAAAGATTTAAAAGTCAGTTCCTCAGTTGCACTAGCCCTAT
Source organism: Eonycteris spelaea (assembly GCA_003508835.1). Classification (NCBI taxonomy): domain Eukaryota; kingdom Metazoa; phylum Chordata; class Mammalia; order Chiroptera; family Pteropodidae; genus Eonycteris; species Eonycteris spelaea. The sequence continues at coordinate 7,341,269 of PUFA01000023.1, forward strand.
TTCGGGTCCTCGGTGGCCACAGGTGACTGGAGGCACCGTGGGACAACACAGATACCAAACATGTCCATCGCCACACGAAGTTCTATTAGAGCCTGGAGTGTGGGATTTTTCCTTCCAATTCTCAGTTTAGGCTTCTGGTTTTCTTAACACTTTAGGTTTCTAAATCATCTCTCTCCTTTTCACTCACTCTTTCTCCATGGCACAAAGTGTGAAGAAATGCCATTTTATATAGAAATGTTTGGATGTACTATGTATGTACACCTGTGCCCACTGGCAACCCAAACCATCTCCTAGAGACAATATGGACTCATTTTCATTCTAAATTTTCATCCCAAAGCAATTTCTTGACTTTTTTAGGAAGTAAGCAATGCTAGAGATTGTTTCTTCCTTTCCATTTCAATATTTACTTAAAATGTGTGATTTAAATGCTAGTATTATGGTAGGGAAAGGCCAACTTAGGAGGCATGTTATTTCTAGGCAGCGGATTGGCCACATTTTAGTTTAATTTCCTTTAATAAAATGTATAATCTTAAAATCATACAGGATTCCAACATTTGCTTTAAATTTGATTTTGCTAACATTCTTACGAAATAATCTTTTATGGAGCGGTAGATGAAGAAAGTCCTAAGACTGGGGGGTCACTAGGACATTACAGGCAATAATAATAATTGCTAACATTTATTATGCACTGATCGATCTCATTAAATTCTCATAGCAACCCTAAAGCAGGCAATATTATTTCTATTTTGACAGTTGAAGATACAGAGAATGTGCTTGTAAATTTAAGATTCCCATAATCAGCAGCCTTGGGGCTGAAAACCAATCTGAGTCTAAAGCTGGAGCTCTACACATTGCCTCTCAAAACCCTGCTTCTGAGTCAGGACAATACAGCCAGAGCAAATTAGATCATTCATTCGTTTGTACACTCACTTATTTATTCATTCAGCCAACGGAAGTGGAGAGCGTGTCTACCATGCAGGCAGCACTGCGGAAGGCAGGTAAGGAGGTGTAACAGCACCTGCCTTCGAGGAGCCCGTGGATGAGAATGGGACGATGCTCTGCTATTGCAAATGAAACTTATTACGAAGTGCGCGCACTTATGGGGATGGGATAGGTAATTTTCTTGCAAAAATTTTTGGATCAAGGAAGTATCTGCTGAATTTGATTTTTCTATAAAAGCCAGAACCAAGGTGGTGTTGGAGAAAGGCCACCTGACACACATCCTTTTAGGGTGACTATGGATCTGGCAGACGTTGTCCCTACCATGCCCCAATTCTCTAGGCCTTACCAATTCTGTATATTGCAGCCAACTTCTAGTATCCTGCAAACACTTCCTAGGAAGGCTGCCCCATATGAATGCTCTCTGGGACTAAGTGCCAGGAAAGTAACAAGTCTCCCCCAGTGACTGAACCTATCACCTTCCTATTGCTGCTGTAACACATGACCCCAAACTTGGCATCTTACAACAACCCAAATTTACTGTCTTACATTTCCGGAGGTCAGAAATCCAAAATCGCTGTGCAAGAGCCAGCAGAGTCTTTCGCACATGTCATCACCCTGACTCGAGACCTTCTTCCTCTGCCTCCCTCCTCCTCCGATTACATGGGGCTCACCTGGTTAATCCAGGATACTCTCGCTTTATGGTCAGCTGATTAGTAACCTTAATGCCATCTGCTATCCTAACTCTTCCTTGCTGTGGAAGGTAATACAACCTCAGGTCCAAGAAATTCGGATGCGGACACCTGTTGGGAGGGTCATTATTCTGCCTGCCGCACGGTGGCTCCCTCTCCCCTTGGGTATGATAACTCTGAGCTGAGGTTAGACACAGACTCTGGAGTTCCCCAGGGCATTAAGCTCTGTTCATCCACAGTGGTCTCTGGTTTGACAGCACACGCATTATTTCCCTTATGTCACTTTCTTAGTATTTCCCAGAGTCGCCTTCCAAATATGCTACTCGAATTGGAATCCTTGTTTATTTAGGGTTTACTGCTGGAGGGAACCAAAAATAAAAGATCAGGTTTGTTCGTTTGTTTGTTTGCTTAATATGCAAAAGGGAGCGAACAACCTCTGATCACCTCAGGTATTTATTTGTGAACTCCCAAAAGAAAAGGACAGATTAGAATGTGGTGGGACTTATGGTGGAAGTAGTGACCCCTGGGGAAAAGATCAATGCTGAGCCCAGGATCTGGAAAGGCCTCGGGGAGAAGCTGGGCAGGCTAAGAACAGCGGACGTTGCATCCTGGAGCCTGGAGAGAGGGAACTGTATGACCCCAAGTTTGCTAGGAAGTAGCTGGTGAGTAGCTGACTGCAAGAGCTGAAAACCACAGAAAGCACTATCTACTTTTTCAAAAATTGTGTTTAATCAGATTTATTGTCAACTCTTTGTTTTGGCTGTGTAGACTTGGTTATGCATAACTGTTCAGTATTCTTCCCCCTGCACCGAACAGGGAATATAGTCTTTCTGGGGGCTCTGGCTGTATAAGGAAGCCATGTTTGACTTTCAACCTTTCCAAATGTCTTTGATTACACAAAAAGCAGACATACCTGCTGAGCAGCTGGGTCCAAATAAATTGTCATCAGCACAGGTTTCACAGGCTGTTCCGCCAAACCCTTTCTGCAAAACACCCCAGGTAGATGTCAGACCCAAAGTGATCTGCGTTACCCAGGAAGCCCACTGATTTCTCCCAGATGGTTGGGTCAGTGTTGGCTTCTCAAATATACCTTCCCTCTGTGCCTATATTAAAGCTCCTTCTTTCTATTTCTTTCCTTTATTCTTTGCTATTTTTGTGTCGTAATGCGTATGTTAAACCCTGTACCATTTTTTTTACTGAGTCTGGAGCTCTCCAGAAGAAAGATGTTTTGTCAGCCCACAGATGTAAACAGGGAGCCAGTGCTAATAGCCACACCATAGTTCAACCGAGGATGAAATAAAAACTCTTTCAATGTTGCATTTCTGAAGACAGTCGAGCTCAAGTCTTTTCCAAAGGATTCTTCGCACTTCAATCATCTAAGGCTTGCAAAAAACCATTTTCATGGGATAACAAAGAAATTCATGGCGGACCCAGCGTTGAACCTGGGTGCTGTGCACACCATCAAAGAGTCGTCTGCTAATAGCGGTGATTATCAACAGGAACAACAACAGTTTCTCTAGCCCAGTATAGTTGCACGAAGTATTTTTACATATATGATCTCATTTCACTTTCTCAACCGGTGTAATTACATAACTCTTATTAGCAAACCCATTTTGCAGACGGATCTGCAGGTAAGGGGCGGGGGCAGAGTCAGGGAGGTGGGCACTTACCTGGCACGAGCCAGCTTTCCATTCCCTCCCATCCTTCGGCGGCGCAGCTGCCTCTGCCGCTGCAGCGGGAACTCGCTCCTCCTGGGCACTCTTAAGGGAATCAAAGGACTCAGATTCATTCATTTGTGCCTGCACGTGAGCATTCTGCAAGGATGCATCAAGCACCCACTATGTGCCAGTTAGTGTGCTGGGTTGCCGGGGAAAGCACATAATTTGACGACTCTGCTGGTCGTCACTTAAAGTTACACGGGGGAGGCAAGTGAATCCCGGTGTAGCCAGGGGACTGCGATAGAAGGCGTCGGACTGCCTGCCATCTCTTTGAGCATTTGCTCTCCACTTCACAGTTATCTCATTAAATCGTTCCCATTGCAACCCTCGGGGTTTGCCACTGGTGCTAGTTAGCACGCAAGGAGACTGAAGTTCAGAGGGGTCACGTTACTCAGACTCACACTTGATAAGATGCACAGCTGGGGGTTTAGCTCGGCCTTTAGCAGGACTCCAAAGCCAGGCCTCTTACTTCGTGTACTAGACAGGATTCGAGGGAGACCAGGAAAAGGAGCTGGGGACGCCGCCCTGGGGAATCCAGGAGACATCCCTGAGGAGGGGGTCATGGAAGCTGGGGTTTTGAAGGCCCGGTAGGAGCTGACCATGCTTGAAAGGGAAGGGCGATTCAGGAGAGGAAACGACAAGGATGGAGTCCCAGAGGTGTACAGGGGCATGTCTGGTTCCGGGAATGAGTAAACGTTTGCCGGGGCTGGAACTCGGGAGCTGGGGTCTGGGAGAAGTGGTGGCGGCTGAGGCGTAACAGGATGGCTGGGGCCAATCGATGAAAAGCTTTACATGGTGAGCGAAGGAATTTAGATTTCACTCAGAAACCGATTCCAAACAAGCACAAAGTTTGCACTTTGGGGCTGTGCTAGACCTGAGTTGGAGGCTTTCATAAGCACTTATTTGAGGATTTCACAGTCATTTACTAAACATTCAGAGAATACCTACGACACGCTAAGCCTTATGTTACATGCTGGGGCAAAGGGACGTTTAGCTAGAAAGTCAGAAATCACAAGGCCCAAAATCAAATAGAGGAGTTAAAGTCATAATAAGTGACAGGAGTTTAAGACACTACCGTGATGAGGATGACAAAAATTTCTATTCCTTTCTATACTTGCTGTTGTTCTGCATTTCGAGTGCTGAGTCAAGATGGATTTAATCCCACTTTGGGTGAGTCCCATCTAAATAACAGATCCAGACTAGCGAGCACCAAGCAGAAACCCTCCAGTGGCCATGAAATGTGTTTGTGTGAAGGAGGCAGGATTAAACGTCATCCCAAATTTAAGCTAGCAAGGCAAACGCCTTCCGCAAAATAACAAATGCCATGGAGCTCTGGATGATAATAAAGGATGCATGCATTGACCACTCACAGCAATCTCCCGAAGTTAAGTCCTATTTTTAGACCCATTGCCTAGACGAGGAAACAGAGGCACAGAGTAGTAATGTGGCTTGCCCAAAGTCACCCAGCTGGCAAGGGGCAATGAGAGGCCTCCTCGCCCCTCCTCTAGGGGCGCGTCCACCTTCGCGCCCATGCTTCCCTCCTACCCCCATCCACAAAGAGCTCTCCTTTGTTACAAACTTGCTATGCCACATATTTTCCAAGAAATCAGCATCCATAGAAACCGAAACGGTTGTTCTTGGAAAAAGAGACTTCCACAAAGAGACCACAGGGGAAGCCATTCTCTCAGAGACAACTCTTACGGCTCACTTGAGTTAACCGGGCTAATTCTTTAGAAGAGCGTGTGTTTCCTGTTGATGCAGGGAGGAGAGAGAGTTGAGGTGCATACCTGTAGACCGTGTTCTCCCTGGCTCCTCTGTTTCTTTCCTGCAGAATATTAGTAAACTGAAGGGTGTCAACTGTAGACTTTGGGACTGTGGTTAGGCTTCAAACGCAGGCAGGTGCTTCGGTTTATCATCATGCTGTATACAAACCAAGCACTACTGTACACCAGAGCCGCAGCACGGTTTATAAGGTGGGTGGAGGAGGAGACACACTGACATGTAGCTGATCTCTACAAATCACTCTGAAAACCAATTTGTTGGTTCGGGCTGCCCTCATCCGCTAGGGCAGTGGCTACATGGGATGCAACAGTGTTACGAGGGAGCAGGGACTTTGCAGTCAGGATGTTCTGGGTTGGAACCCCACGTCAACTCTTTGCTAGCTGTATCCCTTTAGGAAATTCAATGGCTGGCTCTGAGATTCAATTCAAGTGTCATCATGGCAGGTGGTGGTAGGGTCTGGAAATATTAGGGGCTCAATAAATGGCGGTTGTTATTATTTAGAGGGGATACTCTCCATCCTCGTCAGTTTATGATCTTTCTGGTTGGCAGTAGGACAGGAAAAAACACTCAGAAATAAATTATTGGGCACTGGTTTGAATCAGGAACAAGTAAAGTGAGCACACAGACCAGCTCTCGATTTCCATGGTCTATGAGTCCAGTGGAGGGAGGGAGTCATGGTTTAATAGACAATCAAATAAATACTGGTTGACGACCTGGGATAAGGGTAGTTATGAGGGAAAGAGAACTAGATTGTCATCATTCCACCTACTGGAGGTTAAAGCATTTATAAAAAATAACCAGTCATGGCCCAGTTGACCTAGATCTGAGGGTAATAGCCAGATCCTTATGGAAGGGCCTTGTGAGAACCTGTGGCTTTTATTTTTAAAAGATCAGCAGGAGGTGAGGAGAAAGAGGAAGGGACAGGGCCTCATCATGCAGGTACCAGGTATGAACTTTGAAGTTCATGTGAAAACCAGCTGAAGGACTTGAGTTCACAGATGCCGGACGTGAAGTGCCATGAGTGTTTCCGTAGGTCATGGACTATCAAATAGCTCTTCTCCCATCTCCTTTTGATACTACAGCCTTCTTGGGCTGAGATGGTATTTTGAGAACCAGCAGGCCAAACTCTGGGCAGGACCAGGAAGATAGGTGACAGCTCTGCCGCTGTTTACTTCTCTTGGTCCCCATGCTTCTTCCCAGGGCTAGGCAAGTAAGGGGCTCTCTGAGAGACCCCCGGCTTGCCTTCCACACTGGCTCAGAAGAACACGGGGCCTCTTGCCTTCCACAGAGGCTCAGCAATGGGTGCCACCTTGCGGAAAGGACGTCCCAGGCATTTTTCCTTTTGCAGGCAATGGCGCCTGAATTCCAGTCTCCCACACTCGTCTTAGAACTGCATGTCGTCTCAGACTTTTCCATCACACGTTCCTTGGCTGCCTATCTTATTCCCAAGGGTGAGACCTCCATGCGTGTTGGGTCGCTCCCCCCGCATTTCCTTCGCGAACACTCAGTTTCATTCATCTCTTGCGTCTGTAACCCTGTCTTGGTATCTGTTTTTCACAGGACCTGGTCTAATCCACCAGGGCATAGAGAGCCTCTGTGCACATCTTAAAAAGCTTCCCCGACTCTCACTGATCTTGTCGATATATCCCCAACACATACTGGGCTTGGCCAGAAGTCGAAACTACCATTGAGAGGTGGCCCTTTCTCGAGATAGACCAGGAATGCATGCCTTGGTGAGACAAGGGTGAATGAGCTGGATGTCAGTCCCGACTCACCTTGTTGGTCAAGAATAAACTGTCACAATTTGATGTCAAGTTTGGCCCTTCACACCTATTGAAAGAGCATTTCTGGATGTAAGACCGAGGAACATGCATTTTCACAGGCTCGCCAATAATTCTACTGCCCGTCAATGTTTGAGAACCACTGGGAACACAGCAAAAGTTAATGTGAAGTCCTCAGACAGGGAGGACGTGAAGGTTTTTATGCAAAAGTATAAATTCCTTTCCTGCTTCTCAATAGACATTTGCTATCACCTCTATTAAGGAAAAAAAAAAAAGGGCGGTAAAATTGCCATTCTCAGCAACCACACTGAAAAGAGAGATTACAGAATCTGCTATAAGGGCACATTTTTGAGGCATTGTGAGGCTCAAGGAGCTGATAAGGCTATTTTAGGTCATCACATTTCCCTTCAGGCACTGCTTCTCTGGTGGGCCCTTGCATTGCGACTTTCCTTATGCAGGAGGCTTACCCTTTAGAAGCTGTCAGCAAATCATGAGCTGTTCTGTTTCTTTAAAGGAAGATAATAAACTTCCTGGCCAACAAAGGCCAGGGACTTCCCTGTGTAACTTATCTCCCAAGGAACTCTAGAATCCATGTCACCACCTTTGTTTAAAAGCTCGGGTCACAGTGCTAGGCAGAGAATAATATGTCCTGGTATGCAATTTATAGCTCTGGTTGAAATCGTCTGTCTGGGAAACTGACGTGAAATAGGTTCCTTAGGCGAACTCAGCATTATTTGTCACTCAAAGCCAAAAAGGAGATGCTAAAAGAGTGGCTCCAAATCCACATAAATCTGTTATTTGCAACCTGTGCAGTGAATGGCAAGGAACATACAACAGCAAGGAAAAGAGGTCCAAAAATGCAAATGACATGATACAAAAAATAAATTGTGCATAATTTGATGACACTGACCGCAAAAACGAAGAATCAAAGTCATTTCCCTTTGAAATGATCAGTTTGTTTTGCTACATTCTTTTTTTTTTCATTACTTTGAGTTGTAGCATACATCTGTTAACATTCACAGTGGAATAAAAAGAACCAGCCTGGACAAGTAAAACAATCTATTTCATCTCAAATAGAATATTGTTTGTTCAAATGTATTATGTTTCAAGGTTAAAAATACATTTTTTGTGCTAATGTGAAAAGACCATATGCAGATCTGAAAAAGCAGTACAAGTTTTAATGAGGAAGAAGCACATTAAACACCTTTTTTATGACAGGATGATATATATATATATATATTTTCCTCCAAGTGAGAATAATGCCTTATTCTTAATTTTAGAGGATAATGAGTAATTTTTTTCATTTTACTTTTTTGTGTGTTTTTTAAGTTTTCAGATTTGATCATACAGTTATTTTCTAATTTGAATAAGGTACTATTAAAATAATTTAGGACGTAGCTCAGAAGTGTTGAGGATGAATGTATTTCTCAGTGCATTAGAAAGGAAGTGGATGCTGTGCTTGCACTGGAAAGAAGACCATTTGAGAGCTTGTACTTCCTCCGAAAGAAGGATGGACACATGTCAGCAGCCTTATCCCTGGGGAAATATAAAGTGATAGCCAAGATATCTCTTGTCATCACCACAAAAATGTGAGGGATGAAATAACACAGCCAAGCAGAGGATTTAATCTCTTTCCTGAACCAAAGGAAGGAAGCCTTTTGAGACAGTGCGTATGTTTGGAAGATGAAGACAAAGGGAAGCACACTTTTGCTCCCGATGAGAGGACAGCAGAACAAATGTCCAGGCCTTGGTGGTCACGTGTTTTGCTTCTCTGGCCTTGAGACCTATCAGAAGGAAACGCCTGACTGGTCATGGAATCCTCAGCCTCCTTCGATGACAAGCGTGAGCCTTGCTTCAGTTGCTCATTAGCACAGCGTGCTGGCATGGACACCCCCTGAAGGTTTTGAATCCTGTTTGCCTGCTTGTTTTACGAGTTACCCACTGTTCAAAAAGGCCCCGGAGGAAGGGCGCCGTTTTATTTGCCTTTCATTATCAGAGGTTTCTTTTAATTATGATTCACTCGCTTATTCATAAAACTTTTATGAAGTGTCTTCTTCATGTCATATACTTTGCCAAGTACTTTCATCTATATCAATGTTTTAAAATCTCTAATACAGTTTTATAAAGTAGGACTTTTTACCCCCATTGACAGCTAAGAAGACTGAGGCATAAGTAGGAAATATCTTAACCAAAGCAGTAATGATGGAACCAGATTCAAACCTAAAACTTGGTAGCAGGCCCAGAGTTCTTTGCTCTCCTGGCTGTGGTCTGTCATTCACTACATTAGAGATACTGACTTTCATTACTGTGTCTTGGAAAAAACTTTTCTTGTCTACGGTGTGTCTGATTAACGACTTGGCATCAGATTAATTTTTGTAGGTTAGAAAGAGAAAAGTAAACCAAAAAGTTCTTTCTGTTTTATCAGGATGTCTATAAGAACGGGATGTGATTGTGGCCACATTTGGCACTAAAAAAATTCTCAAAATCTGGAAGTCTGGGTTCATTGCTTGATTCTGATGTGATAAACTCTTGGAAACATACAGGGGTGAAACTGAGAGCAGAGTAGTTAACAGAGAGTAGGGCCAAGCTCTCCTAAACCCCAAGCCTTGACCTTTCCAGGTAAGGAGCATAATCCAGGCATTGACTAGGAGAGCTGAAGGGACTAATAATCACAAGAGATATTAAAACAAACAAACAAACAACAACAACAACAACAACAACAACAAACACTTCGAAGATCCCTCTCCCTCTTTTTCTCAGGTTTTGGTGCCAGGCACCCCTGAACTGGAACTTGCTTTATCACTTACCAGCTCAAAGGAAATAGGCAAGAGATAACCTTCCAATCTCTGCTTCCTCATACACGTACTGGAGATAAAATTGTCTAACTCAGAGATTTGTTTTAAGAATTAAATCAGTTAATATAGGCCAAGTACCCCTCTAGTAACTGATGTCATCAATGCTGAGTAAATGGAAGCTATCATTCACTTAATCATTAATTACAAAAAGAAACAGGAGAGAACATTCTGCATATACTATGGGCTCAACTATTTAGAAGCCATATGGAAGAAAAGACTATGGGAATAAGCCAAACTATTTATGGTTTCCAATGTGTGACAGAATATAAGTTGCTGTTTTTTCTTTCTTTATACTTTTCTAAACATTACAGGCTGTGTATGATTTGCTTATATTATTTTAATCAGAAAAAAAAATGAAGCAAAAGAGAATGAATCTCTCCCTTTAAGTGGATGCTTAAGATGTTTTTATTATGTTTTAGAAGATGGAAAACAAATGGTAAATTCATGAATTAAAATGCCTGACTTTTTTCTATCCAAGAATTCATATAATTTGCATGGCATAGCAAGCAGAAAGTCACTACTTGAGTGTAAACATTTATAATCGGGACAGAAGTTCAATTTCAGCCATCAGATGCTATGCTGGATCACGGGAGTCTAACTGTACCATTGACCCAGACTAGAAAAACGAGTAGTTTTTCTTTCAGTGGAATGTGGTCATCAAAACTTTGCTATTCCATCCTAAGAGTTAAATTTTTAAAAGATTTCATGATTATTTTGGTTGCCAAACAATAATTACAGACTTTGAGATGTAATAAAATTTCTTCTTAAAGAAAATTGTATTTGAGGTCCTAAGATCCCAGCATTCTTACTTCCTCTCTATGGTCAGTTATCTTTTTTGTAAAAATGGATTTCCTCTCAATTGTCCCTTTTTCTGAATCGTAGAGGAATTCTTTCAAAAGAGAGATCTCTAACTGGAGGAAGGCAGATTTCTTTAGAAAAGTGAGAGGGTAAGAAAGATTTTCTACGTATAGACAGAAATGTGACTGTTTAGAAAAAAAGATGCTGACGTTTTCCTTTTACTGGGTCTCCTTCCTCTGAGTTTTCTGTCAAATGGGACACCGAGAGGCAAGTCTCAAAATCCAAGAAAAGTCATGTGCCACTTACCCATGCAATCTGGGCCCCAGTGGCCTGGACAGCACTGAGGCTGGAGATAGGTCTTCCTACAGATGTGGCGACACCCAGGGAGAGACAGAGAGTATGTTCTGACTTCAAAGGCATACCTTGAAGGGAAAAGGGAGGACATTAGTCCCATAATCAGAGCAATCCAGTTAACTACGGGCAGTGGGATTGCCCTAGATTTTTATTTAGATCTTCACGCTTGCCTATATTTAAAAAAATATGCATCGAACACATTTTACTTTCTAGGTAGAATAATGCATAGTTGCAACATAATAATGGTAAAAAATGGATGGAAAAAAATCAAGGCACAATGAAAATAGGGGTGCAATATCTAAAGTGATGTCAAAAGCGAAGTTAGCAGATGAAAAAAATCATGTTAGACTCTAGGTGCATGCTAAAGGTACACTCAGACTCGTCACTGAGTATCCTAGCAGCCCATGCAAGAAGAGAAAGAGCATGAGTTATGTGATGCACAGGATATGTGGATTTAAAACAAACCGACTGCTCAGGATTAGCACATTTTTATGCAGATACTGTAAACGTAGAACTTTCTGTGAGAAATGTATAGTGTAGTGAGTAACATTTGCCACAGTTTCCTTGAGGGAGATATACCGAGTTCCTTAGAACAGTTTTTCTACCAGCGAGACACAGGTTCTTTAGAGGCTAAACACCATTGTTTATTTATAGGGATCTCTGCATGGATGGCTTATTCCAGGATTTGGCTTTAGTATTTCTAGATATAACAGTGTTAATGCTTCATTTTATATAAAATAAGAAGTTACACTAGTCCTTTATCCCTGAGTCAAAAACAAACTCATTGAGTACTACTTAATTTTTAAATTAGTAGATGAGGAAATAAAACATGGTGTTTGCACGTGAGCTGTGTGGCTGCGTCCATTAAGCTAGTGAGCAGAACTGCTTGTCATCCTTTGCAAGGATTGGCTTTGAATTATGAGAGTTTTGAATCATAAGAGAATTTCAGGAATGCAGCGCTCACACAAAATGCAATGAAGCTGTAATGCCTTTGTCTCCCTTCTTTGGATTCTAATTAATATCAGGGTCCATAGCTAGTTAGTAAGATGACTATGAGACCCAAGGCTTTATAACATGTTCTGATTAGAATCCTTTCCAAGTGAAACAAACCCAGATTTTCACACAAAAGAAGGGCAAAATGAAGGGAGAATATTTATGTACAATTCAACATAGTCAGTTTTGTATTCAAATGTGAATCAATAATAATATATTTTTTAGACTCAAGGTCACAGTTGTGAGTTACCTAGGTTTGAACTCATGTAGTCTTAGAGTAAGAGAAAATCATGGAAATGCTTGGTAGTTTTTGAGACGGGAAGTTTCTATTTAGGCTCACAATCCCTTGAGTTTCAACATGCAAGCACACTTATTTTCTCATAACGAGTACCTACCTGCAATCTCGAACCCCTATGGAGCCATTGGTGACCTTGGTGTAACCATCTGGGCACTTGATTCCAAAGTTGAGTGAGCAGGATTGGCACTCAGTCCTCATTATAAGCAGAGACTTCTTATCACATCTTTTCGTCTGTGAAAACGAAAAAAAAAAAATAATCCAGTCTCATTAGCAGAGACTTGCTCGGCCAATATTCTCCATTGACCTTATGTCAATGGAATGACAAGGATGGCAATGAGGTTGATTGGTAATGACTAGCAGGCTGCTTTCAATCTTATCTGGAAAGAGTGTTGAGATCAACCAGCAATGTCTGACATGTCTGTGCAAGGCGCTGCTTGTATCACCCATTTTGCCATCCCTGATTTAAGGTCTGGAGTCCAACAAGGTAAGGTAACCTCATTACATACACTTTTCCTAATGGGAAACCTGAACCAGATTGTATTCTTTTCAAATGGGAAATGTTAAGGCAGATTATTCAAGGTCAACTGGGCACAGATCAACAAGTCTTGAGGATATCATTTCAGCATTATTTCTACAGGAATGGTCTAGTTTGGGTGCTAAATGCCATGGAGCATACAGTTCTTGTTCCAAGATATTTAAGACTGCAAACATCTGAGAGCAGGAACTGTATGAACTCTAGAATGTGGGCTCTGTGAGGGCAGTGATCTTTTTCTGTTTTGTCCTTTGCTGTTTTGTCCCAGGCACCTAGAACTGTGTCTGGCACACAGCAATGCTTAGTAAATATTTGATGATTGAATGAGTGAATTGTCGGAAATCAGACAGTCGCACCAGAAACAGTCAACTACCAACATCGGGCAGCAGAGAACTGATAAAATGAATGATGCGGACTCACTAGGGCCCTGTCTTCAGGATCCCTCATTGCCCATGATGCTGGTGTTGATCTTCCTAACTGGATTTCTTGCCCTCTTTCGAGTTCCCTTCATTTCTCCATTGAGCTTAAGAAACAGCAGCTTTGTACAACAAAGAGAGACTGGACTTGGGAGTCAAAAGACCTAAGCTGGGAATCAAGCTCAGCATCTTGCTAACTACCATCTGGAAGGAATTCCTTACTCTTTGCCATCATTGGTAAGGGCGAGATACTGATAACTACTCTCCAGGTTACTGAGAACTTTAAATGTGTAACACGTACAAATTGCCTGGCCCAGCATTGGGAATATTGTAGGCAGTAAGTGCTAATGCCTGTACCACTTCTCTAGCCCCATCTCTGTGTTTGGCTCATTGCCTCGTCTGATTGTAATGTTCTTTCCCTTCACCTTAGTGACCCAAACCTCATATCCTTCAAGCCCTGCTTAACAACACCACACCCACAAAACCTCACTCATCGATCCTCCTTTTCTCAATAGTTGGCCAGTAGAGTGCATTTTGTTTTCTTTGCTCCTCTTTTAAAAAGCTGTGTGGGAGAGGGCCACTTCTCAGACTTCTTTGTCACCCCATAGCACATCCCATGGGGCCAGCACTAGGCTAGGGGTTGTGGGAATGTCATAACTACTTCTAAGTGCATTGCAATCTGTAAAGGCTGCATGAGAAGAAACCTTGCATTTATAGACCAGTTTATGGTTACACAAACTTCCAAAGGCATCATCTTATTCAATCTCGACCACCCTAAAGACAAGTAGGGCAGGTATCATCATTCTCATTTTAGGGAGGAGACAACTGAAGTGAGGAGAGGTCCAGTTATTTGCCCAAGGTCACACTGTAAGTTAGTGGTCTTCTTATTCCTTGGTTAGCCATTTCTCTTCCCCGAGCAAGCTATAGTGCTATATAGGAAAACAAAATCTCTGTTTTTACTGGCAGCTTTCATTTGGTGATCATTATGAACCAAAAGAGCACTGGAATGTTCTTTATGGAATAATAATAAAAGCCACCTTTAGATATAGTTCGAATCAATCCCCTTCAACGGTCATGACACCTCCATATTTCTTTAGGCAGGATTTTCTTTACATTAAGGTTTCCCAAGTGGGTTAGTATATAAGGCGACATCACTTTGTCTTTTCTTTCTTAGCAGTGCAAAGTTAATATTCTCTTTTCAAAAATCCCTTGACCCTCGAATTGTCCTTTTCAAATGGAATGGCTCATTCTACTTCCCACATGATCACTTCTTGAAAAGCAAACTCAGCTTTAAGCATCAATCAACATTTCTGCACTAAAAAGCAAGCACTCACAATGATGATGGTGATGGTGATGAGGAGAAGGATAATTACTGCTGCTTGTGGAGCACTGTCAGGGGAGAAACTGAAGCTTAGACAGACTAAATGACTTGCTCAGGATTGAACAGCTGGTAAACTGCAGAGAACAGCCACTGATCCTCAGAAATATTTGTTAAACAAATGAAACCACAGTCAAACTCACCCTATCTGACCTAAGAGCTGGAGCACATAACCGTTATGCCAACTTCCAGTGTTTTCGTGAAAAGCTCTCTCAGAAACAGCGAATTGGAGTTACACTGGTGTTGATGCAAATTTGCCTGGCACGGATGCAGAATCAGGTTTAAATTTTATTCTTAACAGAGCAGAAATCATGTCTGTGAAATGCCGTTTACATAGTCACTTGGGTTGCCTCTCACACACCCCTGTAGACGGACCTTGCTGCAGATCTGACACTGAACTTACTCTGTGATGACGATTCATGTGAACCTGCTTGACAAGCTACTGTGCTGATGCACTTCACAGGGGCTCCCACTGCGACTGCCCTGGGTACTTTCGCGACTTGTGAGGTAGAAGGACGAATGCCTAACGCATTTTGTAATACCATCTTTCTCAGCCAGGTATCGCCCAAACTGAAAATCCCCGGAACATCTCTCTACAGCTATTGTTTTTCTACATTCGGAATGGTGCAATGGAAGGTATTCGCATAGATGAGTCTAAAACAAACATACAGAGAAAACCCCAGGATTTCAAAATCCACAATAGAAAGAGGAATAATAACACTAAAATCAGAGCCGCCAGCAATGGTGTTTTAGCCCAGGAATAACCACCTGGGTGAGCACATCTTCAGAAAGATGGTTTGCCATTAGGATCCTATTCTCCGCAAGCTTCCTCTTTATTTTATGAAGTCCAGACAGTACTCTTTATCCATGACAACACAGAATAGCATAAGTTTTTGAATACACGTGAAAATTAACAACTTAGAAAAAAAACACAAAACTTGAGTCTCATCTTACCTGCTCTGCAGTTTCTGGTGGGGAGCAGAAATTTTGAACCACCAATCCAAGGAAGAAAAGTATTAAATTTTGTAGCATGGTGAGGAAATATTTGTTCTTTCTCTGTGCCAGGCACCCGCCAGAACTATTTACCTATTTTCACTTCGTCTGATGTACTCCCAGTGAATTCTTTCTCATTTCAGTGTTTGTTTTTAAATCTTTTCCTCTCCTTTCCCTGTATTGAACCAGATGACATGTGAGATCTGCCTCTAGACAGGAAAAGTGGCAAATCCAGGGGTTGTGGTGAGATTGGCTACTTTCAACTGTATATGTACCCTGGCTGAATGACAGGATATCCTGAAGGGACTAAGGCAGAGACATGATCTGGAATTTCTGTGCCTTGTGAAACTCCCGAGCATAAGCTCCTGCCTCCCCCTGCTCTGCCCATTCTGCCTCCAGTCCTGTCTTCTCCTGGACCTACAGCCCTGCCAACCTTTCCACAACCACACCATGGAACACTGCAGGCCTGTCTGTCTAAATCCAAGCTTGCCGGAGGCAGAGTTTGTGGGAGTGCCCCTAGACAAGTACAATCCCGTGCAGGGAATGCGGCCGAGGTCCGTGTCCTTGACTTAGAAGACTAGAGGTGGTCTCTCCTGGAGTGGTTGGTACACTATTGCAAATAAATGTCTCTTTGCAGATACCAATAATTGTTTGTTTGGTTTTTGACTCATCCTTTCCCTTCTTCCATGTCGCTTCAGTAGCAAATGACTGGGCCTGTAGAGTTCATCTTTCCCTGAAAAGCATCCTCTTCAAGGACCTAATGCCACCTCTTCAGGGAAGCCTTCCCAGCTTGCCCCTCCAATAGCATCTTGGAGGCCCTCTTAGCAATATGCACATAATGCTATGGAAGTCCAGTCATACCTATCACAATCCGTCCTTCACTCATGCCCAATTGTAAATTCCTTGAGGACAGGGGTATAGCTTTTATTGTCGCTGTACCCTTGGCAACCTAGAGCAGAAATCTGCATTTGCAAAATAATAAAAACAAATTATAATAGCCAACATCTGTTGAAAACTCAGTATGTGCTAGTCACTATTCTAGATCTCTCCATGGATTAACCTGTTAAATCCTCATGGCACTTTGTGAAATGGTTAGGAATATTGTCTCCATTTTACAGATGAGGAAACTGAGGCAGGGAAGCTAAGCAACTTTTCCAAGGTCCCACAGCTAGTGGGTGGGGATCCAGTTTCCAAAGTGTGTGGCCCCAGAGCTTCACTGTTAACCCCCGCCCTCTACTGACTGAAATAATAAATAATAAATATTTAATAGCAGGTGGTCTTACAATCCCACTGAGATCATAGCAAAGTGCCAGGCACAGAACCAGAAAGGACAAAATCTGGACTTATCAACAAGACAGGCTTATGAGGGTCCATCTCAGGACGCTGAGTTAACTGGGGACTTGCGTAGTTATAGAGAATTAGTTTTGGTTAAATAATCCTCTTTTCTCTGTCATCTCTCTTTTTAATTTTTGAAACATTACACTACACTGATCAATAATCTAAGTCTTTAGAGACTAACACACAGGTCTAAATGGGAAAATGCCAAGCAAGGAAGCTCTTATAATCCCTTGGTTCAGTGTATTTCATCCATGGCTCAGAATCCTGGAGGAGCTTAGAAAAAATTCCTCAGTGTCCCATCTTACTCCAGAACCATAAATCAGAACTTCTGGGTGTGGAAAATAGATGGAGTATTTTTTCAAAGCTTCCTGGGAGATTCCATTTGCATGGGACCATTGCTCAAGGAAAAATAACTATATTCTGTGAAGCCAGTGGAATTTGAGGTTTATCTGTTATAGCAGCTACGCCACTTTTACTGATACTACCAGGAAAGGTAGTTGGAAAGTTCCTTTTAATTTGTTTCTCTCTGAGGGACATGGATACATATCTGGGGCTTAGAATGGGCTAACTCCCTGGGGAAATAATAAATGAACCCATACTTGCATTTCCTAAATAGTTCTGGGAGATGCTGCAGGGGATGCTGGGGGAAAATTCTCTCATCAGATAATTTGGAAAATCTTGCCTCTGGTGTCCCTGTCTATGTACTGACCATTCTCATTTGCTCATTAAAGATTCTGAGAGGTCCTGCAGTAAAACATAATGTAACAAAACAAAAGAAAAAGTTCCACTTTGCTTAAAGCAGTATTTTCCAATTACTTTTAGACCAAGAGTTGCTTTGTCTCTTTGCATACTAACCTAGCAAACTCTGGATTTTGTGCTCTATCCATCTCTTAAGGAAATACTGTCCTAGACTTTAGCATGTTGAATATTCTATCTTTAAGTAGCCAGGGAGTATAAGTTAACTTTCCAGTGGCTATGAGGACTCCAATGACCTGTCAAACACTTTATCAATTAGCTGCATTTAAAAAAATACATGTAACTCACATGGCTTTGTTTAAAATATTATCTGAGTAGTTTTGTTAATTTTATTTCCATTTGGCTCATTTTAATAAAGAATCTTCAAATTATTGCATATCCTTACCACTGCTTTCTCCAAATGTACCTTCATTCAAAAAGTGCTTAGCACGGTGCTTCGCACATCACTCTTAACCATTATTAGTATATAGTTAAAATAAGCCAACTCTCTACGCTTAGCCCAGTGTAGCGCTGAGCTGGGTCTGGATTTCCTGTGTCCTTGTTTGCCCCAGTTTGTGTGTCTTTCACGAGGTGGGGTGTCACTTCCTTTACTGTGGTCCATATTCCTTTCGGTAGATTATTTCTCTGTCTCTAATCATTCAAAGTTGTTTTTGAGACCAGCGTTTTTTATCAGCAGTATTTCCTGGGCAGTTTTGCTCGTCCAATATCCCCTGTTGTGCTGTTGTCAGTTACCTGGCAACGGCGGCCTTCCTCAGCCCGGGACTGCCTTTCTGCTTTCTCACTGCTTCCCCCTTATGTCCTCCTCCTTTGCCCCTGTGATCTATCCTCAGTGGTGGCAACGTGAGAAGGGACAGTTTGCTCTTGGGTGACAGGCTCAATATCTTGATTGGAATCTGCAGAGACTTTTCCCATATTGAAAAGAGAAAAAGAAGGGCTAGGATGCTTCCCGAGTAACACGGTTGAGTATCTCCTGTGGCAACCGGATTCTGCATTGTTCATGTTTACCCGCTCCTTTCTCTACAGCATGCCAGTTACTGAGATTTAAGTCACTTTGAATAACACAGCATTTCGTGTGTGCTGTGAGTAGCATTCCCAGAAGGGGGCATCATTATTTTCACCACCACCACCACCACCACCATCATCAGCTTGATCATCACAAACCCAAGCATAGCTTTTAAATGTGCCGGATTCTCTTAATCTTTTAACTCTCTTGTTTAAGCTTCACCACAAGCCTATGACATAGATATTATTATTATTATTATTATCGTATTACTATCCCCATTTTGCACATGAGAAGACAGAGGCAGAGAGAGGATAACTTGCCCGAGGTCACAAGGACAGTAAGTGATGGAGTGGGGATTCGAATCTAGGCAATGGGGAGCCCAAGGTTGATGCTGAGGTACTCTCACAGGACCTGCTTTGGTTCTTGAGTCTTGAGCAAGGTCCTTTTGGACCTTGTGAGATGGCTGACAGGGTTAGAGTTTATGCTTCTGAAGTAGAACTAACTCGTTTACCTAGGGATCCATTGTATATTTTGCTTTGCAGGAAAAAAGAAAGGCCAGAAACTGGTATCTAAGTTTAATTTTCTGGTTAAAATGTACTTTTTTTGCTCTCGAAGTAGTTTGGGCTAGAATGAAGGAGAAAAAGAGCTCAGAACAGCAGCTAGGTTTTGATCTTTCTTAAGCATATACCTAAAAAATTTAAAAAGTTGCTTTACATAGTTTCAACAGATCCAACGACTCCTAGAACATTTCCAAAGAAAAATGACACTTTGGGAAGTGAAAAAAAATAGAAAAGGAAAAACAATAGTAAGTTCCTGAAAACTTCCGTTAGGAGAAGTCATTAGGGACTATTTGGCAATGCCTCCCATCCCTATTCGGACTCCTACAAGCCTAATGTGGTCCTTGATAAAATTTAGATTCTGGTCAATATGGAGCCAATGGAGCTAACAAAACAGACTTTCAAAATCTCAGTTCATAATTTCAAGTAGTTTTAAAGGTAGCCTCCAAGTCTGAGCAATATTGAATTTTTCTTTGCCCGTCTTTCCCTGCTTTGGGTAAGAATATCTTGCATTTTTCCAGATCAAAAGACTTAACAAGCTGAACTGAGAGTAGTCTATGTTTTTCTGTCATGTTTTGAAACAACCTCTGTTTAAAAAGTCTTCAAGTAAAAGTCTAAATAATATTTTAATTTGGCCTGATCTATACAGGTAGCTGTCCCAAATACCTACCTTTACTTTGATTGTGTAGACACAAGTGCCATCTAACAGGGTGCTTTTTTTTCTTGATTGCTATCGCACTGTAAATTTTACGCATCCGTTCATTCATCGAACAAAGGTTTATGGAATGCTAAATGCTATGATGGGCTCTGGGGACAAAGTGCATTATAGCTTCTAACATACTTTTTCACATGTTATCTCAGTTAAACTTTATTACAACCTCATGAAATGGACTGGGCAAAGAGACGTATCTTGATTTGGTAGATAAGAAAAGGGAGACATAAAGAACTCGAGTGATTCACATAGAGTCAATAAGTTAGTATAAACAAGTAATGGATGCCGGGTAATCTTACTCGAATCTTATGCTCTGCCCATTACAGTCGACTACCATTCCAATATCAGATGCCTAAGCTAGTAAATGGATTATCTGTGGTTCATCTAACTCAGTCATTCAAATGCTGAATTTGCATTGGCTGCTGTTTATTGTTACATTTAGACAAGGCCATGGGCACAGAAGTCTTGAAGAATGAATATAAAGAACATGGTTGAGATTCATACAAGCTCAAGCATACTTGGGCCAGAACTGAAAGTGTTGGGTCATCAATTCCGGGGGTCTACTACGTGCTCTACTAGTCTTGCTGTCCACAGCATGTATACCATGAGCAAACTGGATGGATTGAGACATCCTATTTTATGTAAAAGAACTTGGCCTTGCTCTAGGAACTGGCACCACCCCAGCTCTACAGAATACAAGATGAAGCACACACCTGCCAGGCATGCCTCCACTTAGTGACTTGTTTAGGTCTGCAGTAATCTTCCCCCAAAGAGCCACTCGACTAATGTATTTCCTTCAAGTCCTTGTTCAAATCTACTCTCTCCATGAGACCTGCACAGATTACTCTGTTGAAAACTGCTACATGGATCCCTCCCACCCTGGTACCCCTGCTTCCTCTTATTCTGATCTTTTTCCTTCTCCTTGGCATGTAACACGTTCTAAGTCACCACACGATTCACTTGCTTGTTATGTTTATTGTTCATTGTCTGCCTCCTCAGTTATGATACATGCTCATTAAGGGTAGAGATTTTTGTCTGTTAGCTAACTGATATATCTCAACTATTGGGAAAAGTGCTTGATACACAGTCAGCACTGAGTGCTAATGATTGACAGAATAACTCATTGAAGTGAAAATTCTCAGGTATATAGATAAGGAGGTTAGATAATTCAAGTAAAATACCACCATCCTCAAAAAAATTTATTGAAACCTACCGTTGTTTTTTCTTTATATTCCCTGAGCCCCTTACAAAGTCAGTTCTTTCAGCTCTTTATGTCACTCAGCTTTGCTATAGCACCTTCCTCTAAATGAATCATTCTAAAATCTCCTTGTTTCTTGATGAATTTTTCCACATCTTATTCTGTTGGATTATCATTTTAACACCTGGGCAATCAAATTCTTATAACCTGTGTTAAATATTTTTTTGTTTCTTACAAATGAGGTAATTTTCATCCACAAAGTCCCAGACTCTTTCTGTATATAATGAGTATTGGTTCAGAAGAGAGTTGGTTCAATATATACAAGGATCTGGCTCCAGTTCTGCCCCAAACTGCTGATCTTGACCTTGAGCAAGTCCTTGAGTTCTATGATAAAATAAGGGAGTTGGATGACATGATATTCACTCTGCTCCTCTATATATACAGAATTGTAAAATATTTCTTTTCACATTTCTCACTCTAGGGAGATGTACCCCCTCCAAATTGTTTTAAGCCTTGAATATTTTGGTGTTTGGCTTGAATTTTAGGTGTATCCTGGAGGAATACAGGTAAATTATTTTCTTTTCCAAGTAATCTGAAATTGCTTTAATTCCTTAAAATGATTTTTTCAAAAAATACAGAACATTTTAGGGTTTTGAAAAAAGGGTAGTGGGATATATTTAAGCTTAGATTCATGGCCATGGTATTTTACCTAAACTATTTCATCATTTTGCAAAGACAGATATCAGATTGAACCACACAAAACTGTCATTCTTTTAGGTAGAGAATGGACTAATACTAGCAACTTCATTTGGTGTATCCTAATGTGGACTTATTTAGCACTATACATAATTAGAAAATAGTCTAAACTTTTATTTTTTTAAATTTTTTATTTTTATTATTATTAATTTTTATTTTTTAAGGCAATGCAACCCTTGGTTGACCTCACAGATTACAAGGGCTTTGTCAGTTTCCAATCCCTTATTTTTTATTTTTTACGCCTATAGCACCTGCTATTCCTGGGTGGTCTCCCATCCAATATTAACCAGGCCCGACCCTGCCTAGCTTCCGAGATCAGACGGGATCTGGCTTGTTCAGGGTAGCATGGCCATAGACAAGTCTAAACTTTTAATCTTCATAGACAGAAATCCTGTTAGTTCATTTCTCAGGGACCGAATTTCCTGGAAGGTTGTTATTGTGAGCATAAGATACCAGGGCTCAGGAGACTACTGGTTTTGGTTGGAAAGTTATCTCTCCAAGTAGCACTTACATTGGGCTCATGGCGTTGCCTCTTTGTAAATGCTTCCCATCCTGCAGAAAGGGCAGAACAGATGCAGAAATGTCCATGGCTTCACCTGCCCCGAACACCCCTCCCGGTTCCTCTGCGTTGTGCTTTGACAGGGTAAATAAACACACCTACTCGTTATTAGGAACTGACAAGGCAAAAGGGTTTCCTGCACACTCATCAGATCCCGGCTCTCAGGAGTCGGCTTCCCCAAGCAGGGGATGTGTCTAAACATACGTGTCCCTGTCCTCCTGGCCCTTTCCTTTCCTTTGTTAGTGCAAATCTTTCCACGTAGCAAATATGTGTGTGTGTGTGTGTGTGTGTGTGTGTGTGTGTGTGTGTGTGTGTAACTTTGTGTTTCCTTTTTGTGGAGACCAGTCAGCAAGTCCTACTTTAGGCAAAAGTGTAAAGTTGGCAACATTTCTCTTAAGCTTCCCCCTCTACTTCCCTCATCCTCCCTTCCTCCATTCTTTCTTTCATTCATTCAGTCAATCGACATGTATTGGGCATTCAGCATACCCGGGGCACCTTTCCGCTTAGGATGTTTTTTTCATGGTAACAACCTAATTCTTAATTAGATGAATTATTAATTAATTAATCAATCAATACTTAGCATTTATCATTTGGTATTTACATAGTAATCTCTGATATTTACGTGATCATCGTGAATATTTATCCACCCAATTGCTCGAGAATCATTTGTGTTTCATCTCTTTTCCTCACAAACATGTGCAATTCTTATCGAGTCTACCTTTGTAGGGAGAATCCTGTCACGAATCTGACCACTTCTTTTCATCCCTGCCATGAGAGTCAAGGATGGCTCCAACGTTTTCGGCCTAATGCAAATAATGGAGCTACCCTCCACTGAGACAGAAGGGTGTGAGTGAAGCAGGATTTTGTGGGGAATATGTATGAATTCACTTTCGGATATGAAAAGTTTGAGATGGCGAGTACATATCCAAATGGAGATGTCAGTGAATGGTTGATAAAGAGCAACTTCAGTGGAGAAGTAGGGAAGAACGCCTGAACGGAGTAGGTTTAAGAAAGCATAGGAGGCGAGAAATTGGAGATGGAGTCCATCTTTTTTTCATTGAGTTCTGCAGAAATGCAACAAAGAAATAAAGCAATAACTGCTGAGGGTGGGGTTGGAAAGGAGCCAAGGAAAGATTTGTAAAAGGTGAGAGAAATTAACAGCATTTAAAAATGTTCTTGGGTATGTTCCAATAGAGAAGGAAAAATTGACGATGACCATGGTTAATTTCAAAATTGAAAAAACCCAGACCTATCTATATCATACTAATTAATTCACTACCTGGTGTTGCCCACAAATAGATACTGGAGTGGTGGTTACTTGTGGCCCCTAGGCTTCTGCTAGGAAGCTTTCAAATGCTAAGCAACTATTCCTAGTGTTTGCATTCCAGATGGAAGGTAGATAAGTTTTAACCAGGCTCCATGATAAAGGTCAAAATTAACATACACACAAACACACCCCACATTGTCTATCCTAAGTCACAATGTGATACTCACAAACCAAAGACTTGCGCCCCAACTCTCCCCGCTTCTCCCTTTAACATTCCCACTCCCCACATTTCCTACCGGAGACCCAGCCCCAGGGCTGGTCCTTAAGTTGTGGAGCATTCGATGGCGTGGGTGGCCTATGCTACTCTCTAGGACTCCTTGCCTTGTGGCACGTTGCTTGAATGAATACCTTCGCTGGAGACGGAAGGAGGCATTGTGCTGTCAGGGACTCTTTGAAACAGATGTTTCCCAACTTCTTACTCCAAGATGTGAAATCGCTAAACCACTGCATATTCTCCAGGGTTTTAGTTTTAGCTCAACCACTGCATATTCTCCAGGGTTTTAGTTTTAGCTCTCGCATTAATGAGCTGCATAATCATGGACAAGTCACGTACCTGGTTAGGGTCCTTGAGATCCTCGGCTTGACTCCATTTTGGTTTTGATTTTTTATCATCCTAGCTTCTCTGCGTCTTCTCGGAGATCGGAAGCAGAACATTCCTTTTCTTTTTTCAGTTCCTGTTGCTTCTCTCTCTGTAGCTGAGGACCGCTAGCCGAAGAAAAACACAATCCAAGGGCATGTAAACGAAATTGATTTTCTTATGGTGGTAAATATATCTAACATGCAATTTACCATGCCAGTGATCTTTCCGCGTACATTTCGGTGGCATTGCGTATGTTCACATTGCTGTGTGGCCATCAATTTTATTTATCATCGGAACTTTTTTATCATCCCAAACTGAAATTCCATACCCATTAAATACTAACTCCTCGTTTCTTCCCTCTCCCGGGCCCTGGAAACCATTCGTCTCTATGAGTTTGACTATTGTAGGTACTGTATATAAGTGAAATCACAGTATTTATCCTTTTAGGTCTGATTTATTCCACTTAGCAGACAGAACGTCTTTAAGGTTCGTCCATGTTTAGGCATGTGTCAGATTTTTCTTTTTTTTCAAGACTGAATAATGTTCCATTGTATGTATATACCACATTTTAGTTACCCATTCATCCTTCAGTGAACATTTGGATCGCTTCTACCTTTTGGCTATTGTGAATTATGCTACTATAAACATGGGTGTACACACATCTGTTTGAATCCCTGCTTTCATTTCTTCCCAGTATGGACCTGTTCACCTAAATAAAGAGGTAAACTGAGGTGAGCTCAAATGACCAGAAACTGACTTTATTTGGGACTCGGAGAAGAATTTCAATTCAGGAAACGAATGCTGTAGCAAGCCACAGCTGAGTCCACAGAGGGTTTGGGATATATATGTAAGGAGAGCAAAGAGGGTGAAGCCCAGACAGATCCAAGCGATAAATTCATTGGTTTGAGGACAGGGAGGGATTCTTGGTGGAAGTTTATTGGTCAGGAAATAAGTCTCGGTCTTCTGCAAATCGAGCATTTACGGGAAATCAGCCTCTCTGTTCTTAAGTTCTGTTCCTTCTGAGGGCGCATGCGTGAGATTCTGCTTTGCATACCCTCCGGCTCGGTTTTAGATTGAAATCCTCTTACAGACTCAAATGGAATTGTTGGGGTTGGTTCACAACCTTGGAAGCTTCCTGGGTGAAACCAGAGGCAAGGAGAGGCAGACCACTCCAGATGGGTAAGTGGCCGTTTTAATAAGCATGGGAACTGTTTTATGAGGCTTGCCTTGGGCGGCTGCACGTGCCTGCCAGAACCTTCAAGTTTACTTAGAAGCCGCACCTGGGTTTGGTCACAAATTCTGTTCAGATGATCGCGACAACATCTGACTGTCTCAAGGCTATGTATGACCTTGAGACAGCTCTCACTGTGGGAACAGTGGGAGACGGGGGTGGCGGGGTGGGGTGGTGTGGACAGTGAGGAAACCCTGACAACTCTCAGTTCAAATGTTGGTCACGTCCTCTCCATGATCTCCTCCAACAGCTGAATCACCTGGTACTTCAGTTAAATGTTTTGAGGAGATACTATGCTGTTTCCCACAGCAGTGGCGCCGTTCTATAGTCACGCCACAGGGCACGCAGGAGCTTTCTAATTTCTTCACATCCTTGCCAACACTTGTTATTTTTATTTTATTTTTTTTAGTAACTGTTCTAATGGATGCAAAGTGGTATCTCACTGTGATTTTGATTTGCATTTCCCTAATGCTTAATGATGTAGAGCATCTTTCTGTGTGCTTGTTGAAGATTTGTGTATCTTCTTTGTGTATAGAGAAATGTGTCTTCAGTCCTTTGCCCATTTTCAATTGGGTTGTTTTGTCGTCGTTGTATTGCAGAAGTTCTTTATGTATTCTGGGTAGTAATTCCTTATCAGATAAATGATTTATAAATATTTTCTCCCATTGCCTTTCCACTCTGTTGAAAGCATCCCTTGGTGCACGTTTTTAAAATTTGATGAAGTTTAACTTATTTTTTCTTCCGTTGTCTCTGATTTCAGTGTTATCCCAACAAATCACTGTCAATTCATGTCCTGAAACTTTCCCCTTGTGATTTTAAAAAAGTTTTATAGTTTTAGGTCTTACACTTTCATAATTTGGTATGTTTGTGACGTTGAAGTACCACTAAAGCTGTTTCTTAAAGAACAGGGAGCATTAAATTATATTAAATACATTGATTAAAAAACATTTCAGTTGAAGATGGCCAACAATCAAGGGAACAGAAACCTGAAAGATCAAGAGGGTAAAAAGGGTAAAACAATGAAGGAAGAAGACAAAGTAGAAGGACATGGAGACAGGAAAGTGGGAGAAAACCCTCTGATAGTTAAAAAAGCAAAGGTCTGATTTATTAATCCTACTCTCAAAAATACACTCACTGCCAGCATTTATTATAACACTGTATATATTTTAACAGTTACCTGAATTTTGTGTGCATACAGATTGTTGAAAATTATAATGAGAAAAATCACTACATACTGTGGGAAGCAGATTAAGTGGAAAACAAAAGTTAAAAAAAAAAAATCTAGTGTCCTTTAGTCATGGCTCATTGTGTGTGGTCTTTCGTGGCTGCTCTAAAGTCAGAGGAGCCACCATAAAGCACCCAAAAATGGTCCAAAAAGGAGAGTTTATGGGATTTTAGCAAAAGTAAATAAATATAAAACCATAGATTTAATAAAATAGCCCAGAGAAGCTGTATCAGCAGACACAGGGCAAGCAATCTCGAAATGAGAGCACACCAAAGTCTGGGCAGGGGTGGCGGGGCGGGAGGCAGAAGGCAGAAGTTGAAGGGCACGTATCTCAAGTTCCTTTCCTTCTCTCACGTCCCTTCCCGCCAGGTACCCGGTTTATCCCGTGCAGGCCGAGCTGTCCCGATTTTAAATGGGATGTTGGCTCCCCCCTTTTTAAAATTAAAATAATTGGGGTAACGTTGGTTAAAAAAAGCAAATAATAGGTTTCAAGGGTACAAGTCAATAATACATCATATGTCTGTTGCATTGTCTGTCCTGAGAGCAGAGTCTTCTGGAATCACTGAGAACAACTTCCCGTCTAAAGACACCACCCCTGGGAGCCACTAAGGAGGGTCCCCTCAGGGAACTCTGGTGGGGTGGGGAGCTTAATGCAACTGCTGGGAAAAATGGTCACGTTGTGGAGGAAAAGGCAGGCGGAAGGCGGTTCTGGCGGTGAAGGGGAAGATGCTCGAACAAATACCTGATTCCGAGAGCCTGGGGTTGGCTGATGTTCTGGAAGGCGTCTGGGCGCGACAACTGAAAAAGCTAGTCCCTAAAAGTGGCGGCCCTGGGAGCGCAGCAGGCTCCCTTGCTGCCCTCCAGGACGAGGACAGACTTCCCTCCGGGGAGCCAGGACAGACGCCTGCGCAGGAACGAGGGCCGGCGGGCGCCGCGGCCCGCGAGGACCTGCAGCGTCTGCCTGTAGCAGTGACCCCGTGTGGCCGCAAGGGGCAATGACAGTACCCGAGGCTCCAATTTTCTCCCAGCCTGAGTGTGGGAACCATTTGGAACCCTCCTTTTGGATTGTACGATCCCTGGGGTTTGTGGACAATCGGGAGGTGGGATGAGGCAGAATCTTCTAGAAAGAGATGATTTAGTTCATGTCAAATAAGGTTCATGGGGCCTGGAGAGGTAATTCACATCTAGGCAGTTTGGCTGAAAATTCCGAACTCTTCTTTTTTCGCTGCCTCTTTGTCATCAACAGATTTGGGAGGGAGGAGAGCAGAGTTCATTGATAGCCAACAATAATGGTATAAAGGCAATCTCAGCAGCAAGTGAAAGAAAACCCAAGTCAGACTGGCTTAAACCAGAAAATGACCTACAGGGCAATGTGCTGAGCTCTGTGGGGGCGGGGGGGGGGGAGGGTGTGTGTAAAGATCAGAGATGAGCCTGGGCCTGCACAGGGCCCACATTCTGATGGAGGGAGACCAAGCATTCACATAGGAATTTTGACAGAAGTTTTCGTAGACAATTGTGTTCAAGTAGCAGAGTCCAACCAGAACCCTAGCCATATCTACACTCAAGTTTTTATCTTATTTTTGTTTTCAAAATGACTGTGCTCATTGATCTCTCTGAATGCAGAGGTTTACTTTTCTTATTGCCGTCCGTAGAATTTAGCAACAGTAAGAATCAGATGCATCCTTTTTCTTTGCTGCAGCTAAAGACAAAGGTGCCGTTTTAGAGTCTGTCCCCTTTGCCCTATATCCTCTGCAGTATCTCAATGTAAAGTTCTGTGTATTTTCTGCTATTACCAAATTCCTCTCTCCCTCTCCCGCTTGAATAGGGCAGAGCATGGGACACTTGGAGCCGACTGGCAGGAACCCAGTACTGTTGTGTCTGATTTACAAAGTGATATTTATGCCCTATTCATTCCCAACAATGTCTCAAACTGTTCCCTGGGACAATAATAGAGCTGACACATCAATATGAAGTGGTCCGACTCCATGAAGACCTTATTAGGTCAGGACCAGCGATAAATCAGCTACTTCCTGCCATCCAATTATTTAATTCATTCATTTTTTTTCAGCACATATTTACTGATGAACTACTATGTGCCAAATGCTGTTCTAAGCCTGTTCCCTTCTTTCTAGCTCAGGGATTGGCAAGCTTTCTCTGTAAAGGGCTAGAGAGTAAATCTTTTAGGCTTTATGTAGGCCATGAGATATATCTTTGGTAAAACTCAGCTGTGCCACTGTAATGCAAAAGCAGCCATAGACAATGTAAACTAGTGAGTGGGGTTGTGTTTCAATAAAGCTTTATTTACAAAAGCAAGCAAGAAGCTGAATTTGCCCTGTGGGTCTGGGTTTGTTGATCCTCACTCTAGCTTAATTCTAACCAGAGTCCACCTCCATCCCTTATAATAGTTTATGTTCCTTTACCAAAATTGCAGAGCAGAGAAACCCATTAGTTAATCTACGGGTCAAGCCAATCTAGGTCTGGTTCCAAAGAATTCAATTTGTAGTTTGTTTCTTCAACAACAACAATAGCAACAATGTGATCAGTAACAATAATAATAGCTGACAATTTTATAGTACTTGGGTGCCAATCACTGCTCGTTAATCACTTTCCAAATAGTAACTCATTTCCACCAACTTGGTAGAAAAAAAAAGATTAAAATCTGGTAAAGAGGAAGCGATTTAGGTTATAGTGAGGTACACACACAAACAGTTATTTTGGGCTATTGTTTTCTGGTATCACATGTATTTTGATAAGATAGATAATATACTTAATTTGTTGAGCTCTTACAAGATACCAGATGGCAGGCTGAGTGTCATCCATGCATTATCTCTCGGCCTCCCAGTAGTCCTTTGAGGAAGGTATGGTTTTTATATCCACTTTATAGCTCAGAAAGTTCCAGCTCCAAGTGGTTCAGTAACTTTTTCCAGGTAGCAAGTATGGACTTGGGACTTGTTGGTGCCTCCAAATCTTATGCTTTTAACAGCTCTGTCCTAATGACTTGCTTGGGCTAGAGGAAATTAACAAATTAATACATCCCTACAGTAATGTGTGTTTCACTAGGGTTGCGTTTTATTTTTAAATAATAATAATAAAAAAAGAAGTTCCTTTAATGGCGCAAGCTTCTCAGACGGCAGGACACAAGATGGTTGTACCTCTGCTGCTTTGGCATTTTGATGACTGTCATTTACAAACACAGTGCCCAAGAAACCTCATTAAATCAACAGGACAATGGGACGCGTTAAAACGTAAGTGCAGCTGCTCTGCGGAGGAATGTCGTCTGTGGGACGAAGCCAGGCCTTTATCAGGCTGAGCCGGGTGGCGCTGGGCAGAGGGCACAGGCTGCTGCTGCTCCACCCTGGAATGTGGCTCTGCCCTAGACAGCTGACAGCCTCCCCGTTTGCCTGGGAAGGGGTGGTCTTACCCATAGATTAATCTTGAAAGCTGCCTCTTTTCGTGTCTTTTTGTGGTGTGGCTCAAAAGAGTCGCTCAGCTGGCGCAATTGCTGTCCACAAAAGGAAGCTCTATTTAAACAGGAGAAGCGCAGGCCTGCCGAAGGGGTGGGGCGGGGGGGTGCTGAACGAAGTGGGCTGTGCGGGTGTTGAGTATGAACTTGAGAGCTCGGATTTCGCAAAGGAGGGTTGTACCAGGTCACGCACATGTTTTGAGGAAATCCCGCGTCTCCACGTAAGCAGATCGCTGTGTGGACGCCTTGCTCCTCTCCGGTGGAGCGCGCATTTAGTGTTATGTGGGATGAGAGGGATTCCTCTGTCAAAGCAATTTAAAGTGCTCCAGAGTCAGCCCCAAATGACATGCCCGCCCCCCAACCCCTCCCTTCCCCCCCCTCCCCCCGCCCGGATGCTATGACAAAGATTATTAGAGAAATAGTGGAACTTACAATTAAGTTTTAGGAAATCTAAACTTTAGACTCTGATCCATCCCGCTATGTAACCTTGGATTGGTCTTTTAAGTGGAATCCTGGCATCTTTGTAATGCGGTTGGCAGAAGTGACTTTCAGTTTTTCTTCTGGTTCTGAAAAGTTCTGGCTACAGGTAAATGATTTTAGAAAAATTCTTTATTGTTTTAAGTATTGCTACAGAGAAGTAAGAATGAGAGAGAAAAGAAAGCATATCCTCCTATATTTAGCAAGGTCTGTGGATCGAAAATGGCCATAAGTAAAAGGGTTAAAGTGGGAGGGTAAGACAGAACTAAGACTTGTTTCCTTTTGTAATAGACCTGTTAGACCTGTTTCTCTCCTTTCTTTTTCTTTTCTTTTCCTTTTTTCCCTCCCTTCCTCCATCTCTCCCTCCCTCCCTCTCTCTGTTTGTTTCTCTTTCTTTTTTCTTTCTCTATTTCTTTTCTTCTTTCCTTCCTTTCTTTCTTCCGTCTGCCTTCCTTCCTTCCTTCCGTCCTTTCTTCCTTCTCTCTCTCTCTCTCTCTCTATCTCTCTCTCTCTCTTCTTTCTTTCTTTTTCCCAGTGTGCATTCTTCTTCCTTTTATTAAGAGTATTATCATTTCCCTCTGGGTCGGGGAGCCAGATTTAGCAAATAAAAATACAAGACACAGCACAAAATTTAAATTTCAGATAAACGACGAATAGCTTTTTTAGTATAAGTATGTACCAAAGATTGCAAGGGGCATACTTATACTAAAGATTTATTTGTTGCTTACCTGAAACTTAAGTTGTCCTGGGCATCTCATATTTTATTTGGTAACCCTTCCCCTGGAGAATCAGGGCTTTCTTGATCTGAGTCTATGAGTCTGGGTCACAGGATCTCCACTAGACTTGGAGCCGTGAGGGGTAACTATGGAGTGAGTCCCAGAGGTCATTTTGAAGGGAACCCATGCCTGAGGGAAGCCACTGTGGCAGAAACAGAATTAAGAAGAGAGAATTGGCCTTAATCATTCTGGGTCTTAATAATAATAAGGTCTTTAACAAGATCTACCCCTGGATTTTCAGTTGATAAAGCCCATAATTAATTTTTTTGCTCAAGCTGCTTTGAGTCATGTTCTCTATTTCTTGCAATGAAATGTTTCTTACAGATCCATCCCCCTTTATTTTCGAAACGTTCCCAGCTCCTCCTTGTGGTGAGCAGAGGAAATGGGAAGAGAGGGTCAAATTTTTGTGGTACATGTTGGGCACTTCCTGCATGTTGTCTCATTTAACGTTCACAACACTCCTCCGAACTTCTGTCATGCCAGATAAGGAAGTCGAGGCTTGAGGACATCAAGTAACTTGGCTTTTAAGGGAATCAGCTGAGAAGCCAACCAAGGGCTGTTTGACACAGCACCTGTACTTTTCCTAACACGTAACAGTGATTGAAAGAGAAAAAGGTGTTAGGGGGTGATGGGGGAAGTCAGAGAGAGGTGCTATCCAGGGAAATGACTTGGAAGGGGAAAAGGACATCGAATGCACCGAAGAAGACTTCTACCGCAAAGGTCGCTCCCTCCGCAGTGCCCCATTTTGTGTTTCCACATCTGTGGTTCTTGTAGAGACGCCAGACAGATATGACAGGGACGAAAAACTGTGATAGAATGTAGCGCCCATCTAACAGGAGTAAGGAATCTTGGAAAGGCAAGAGGGTCTGTTTTCTCGTATTGATTTGGTAAGCAAATGGTTTATAAAATCAAAACCCAGAGATTGAGCCTCACGGGGTGGACTTTTTATGGGGAGCTATACAGAAGCATGTGTTATGAGGCGGACGTCTGGAGAAGAGGCCATTGTCTGGTCCCTGTCCCCTACCCCTCCTTCTATCCTTGTCATTTGCCATGTCACTTTGTAGCTCCCCCTCCTTCTACCATGCTTAATTCTGAGCTCCCGTGTGTGACTTGCTTTGGCCAATGAGATGTTAACAGATGTGATACAAGCAGAGGCCTGAAATTGCCTCGAGCACTGGGACTTGATCTCCTGATCTCCTGCATGAGCCATGAGAAGGTGCCAGAACTAGTCTGCTGGAGGATGAGAGACAAGTGGAGCAGAGCTGAGTCTCCCCAGTAGCCTCT
Organism: Eonycteris spelaea; assembly: GCA_003508835.1. Classification (NCBI taxonomy): domain Eukaryota; kingdom Metazoa; phylum Chordata; class Mammalia; order Chiroptera; family Pteropodidae; genus Eonycteris; species Eonycteris spelaea. The sequence continues at coordinate 7,374,040 of PUFA01000023.1, forward strand.
GCTGAAGCAGGTCTAGTTCAGCTGACTGGCAGCAGACTCCCGGATGGGTGCGTGAGCTGAAACAAGATGGGAGAACCCCAGGCCAAACCTCAGATGAACTCAGAAGTATGAGCAGTAAACGCCAATTGTTATATGACAGTGAGGCTTTGTCATTATTTGTTATGCAGTAAAACCTTCCCAATATGTGGACTGAGGGAATTTCACTTCTGTGCCAGCCTTTAAATATCAGGAATGTTCTCAGTGCAACTGGAACTCCTCAAAACAATTCTACATCTTTTTTAGGATGGACTCTTCAATGGCTGTAGTATATTATGGTAATTTACAAGGGAACTAGAGAAGATCTGGGATTGGTCTAGAATTTATACTCCTGGGCTGACCTGGAACCAGACTGACCTTGAGGCAGAGGCTCCAGAGATGTACTTATTGGTGATTCATTGCTTGTTGGACACAGATGCCTGTGAAGTTTTATTTGTTCAAAGGAGAATATGGATACGCATTGGGAGCATCCACTTGATAAATAAAAAGCCGAGGACTGACTGCCGATTCTTAGAAGAGACTGTCGGAATAACCTGTTGATAAAGCAAATACAAATGCAATGCTTACTGCAGTAAGGAGACCAGTACATTGTTACACAGTCTCAGTAACATCACAGAGGAGGAAGCAGCATGTCAAAGGCAGGATATTTATAGTGTTTCAGGAGTTTGGACAATGTGGGTCTTTCAAAGCAGGGCCCTGACTGAGACTGAACCCACTCCGAGATTTAATAGGGTACGACTGATGCACACAATGGGGTGAGGTTTGGAAAGTGAGCCTTGAAGAGCAAGTAGTGGTTTGTTGACCCCAGCTGGGAGTCACCCTGAGGTGGGCTAGTTAAATAGTCTGTTGTTTGGATAAATGGATTTTCAGAAAGTTCCTGCACCAACAGTGCAGGTGTTGGGATCTTCATCTTCTCAGACAAGAAATTTCTGAAATAGTGAAGTCATGTTGGTGCCAGTGTGGAAGGGTTGAGTCACGCTAATGGAGGTGGTAAGCCAGTCTGGTGGACGCCACCTGTTCTCAAGAGTCGGTAAAACCTGCGTTCTCACCGCGTGAACTGGGAATTGACCTGGCTTCTCTGAATGTCCCTTTTCACTGGTCCAATGAGGATAATGATAGCTCCTTTGGTGAAATGTTGTTGTGAAGACTGAAGGAGATAAAGCACGGGATATGCTGACACAAGGCCAGCTATACAAAGCATGCCCAATAAAACGGGAGCCGTGTCTAGAATCCAACTGCCGGAGCATTAAGTGACTTTAGCAGCAGTTCTGAGGTATAAGATTTCAGTTAATCCAACTGCTAGAGTGAGAAAGGGAAGACAATACAGCATCTCTACACGGAACAGACACTCTGGCATCAGCAATCGAGTTTCAATGGAGTGAGACACCTGTTAAGTTGAAAAGGGGAATATTAAAATTAAGTCCTTAACAGTGCCACAAAACAGTTTTACTGCCATCGTGCTATCCAAGTAATTACATTTGACTAAGCAAGCTGAGGTATTGAGATGTGATCATGGGTAACAAGCATCAATAACAATTATCTTTGCTATAAGCATGTAACAGCGTTAAACCCAGGTTCATTCATTAACCCGTTCGGTTATTTGTTCGTTTGTTATTTATTTATTTACCAAATAGTCTTTGAGCATCTGCGGTATGTTGAGTGTCATGATAAGTGCTGGGGATGCCACAGTGAATAAGAATGGCCGATGTTCACCCTTACGGAGCTGCCATTGACTGGTGAGAGAATTCAGACGCTCAGCATCACACTCCTGACTGCTTTGGTTAAGCCTCTCATGTTATATGTAGGGCTGTCACAGGGCTTTTGGGCCTCTGCCTTGAAAGCTCTTTTGGCCCTGTGTCTGGGGCCCCAGTCTGGGTGATTTGCTAGAACAATTCACGGGACTCAGAAAAACTATTATCCTCATGGTTGTGGTTTGTTAGAATGAAAGGAAACAGATTAAAATCAGAAAAAGGAAAAGACTCGTGGGCAGAGTCCGGGAGAAACGAGGCACAAGTTTCCAAGTGTTTTCTCCCAGCAGAGTCACACGGATGCATTTCATCTTCCCGCAACGATGTGTGTCACGATCACCCACGTGCGCGTTCGGGGTTTTTATTAGGGTCGGTACGGAGGTCTTCAGTGCCTGCAGGACTGACCTCAGCTACTCAGGCTCCAACCTCCCAGAGCAAAAACTTGGGTGTTCACCATACATCTCATCGTTAGCATAAGCCATATGATTGAACTGGTACCTTGCGGCCCAAAGGCCTGCAGCAGGCAAATCCACTCTCATTAGACAGAACATTCCAAGGGCTCAGAGCTCATCTTCCAGGGCAAATCCTGAAGAGAGCCCTTTCCTGGGAATGCGCAGTGTTTGAACACAGCAGGTCTGTTGAGTTTAACTCTTTGCTGTACAGACCCGCAGCTCATTTTTACTTCCTTGGGGATGCCTTTCATAACCGGGACAACTTTTTCTAGTTTGAGCTCTCGCGATACCTTGTACATACCACTTCTCAATAAATAGCAGCTTTAAAATCGTGTATTATTTGTGTTTAACAGTTGTCTCTCTCTTCCCTTGTGATGATGGGGCTATCCGGTTTTGCTCACTGTACCTCCTACTCCTGCCAGGGGGACTAGACCTGGCACATGATAGGGGTCAAGTGTATACCTTTTTGGATGAGTAAATAAAGAAATGAAACAATGATCACTTATTACAGGTTCTATGAAGGGACTAAATAAGGTGTGGTACTACAGAATGACAGTGGGCTATGTGGGGATGATTTTGGATAAGATAATTGGAGAAGATCTTCCGAGGAGGAGATCTAAATGATGAGGAGGAATCATGCACACACAGAGTCTGGACAGCGTGTGTGAGGAAGAGGGAGCAGCAAACACGAAGTCTGGAGGCCAGGGGAAGCCGTGACCATTCTAGGAAAAGAGGAAATTGAGGTTCTGGGAGCATTGTGAGTGAAGAGGCCAGTGGCTTAAACTGGAAGCGGGAGAAATCTTGAGGCCAAGAGAAGGAGTTGGGGATTTCATTCTGTGTGTGGAGGGAAGCTACCGGAGGTTTTCCTGAAAGGAGTGACATGGACTGGCTTGTTTTTGAATCATCTTTTTGGCTTCTATGTGAAGAGTAGATAGATAGAGTAGAAGTGGGCATGGACCACTCAGGAGGCTACTGTGACAGTTTGGGAAGAGACGTCCAGTCCAGCAGGAGATGGCGATGGGGTGGACCACGGGGGAGGCAGTGGGAATGGGGAGAAGTGGGCTAGCAGAAGATCCATTTTGGAGTTAGAACTCACGTCTTGAGGGGGAGGGTAGGTTTGGTGTTGAGAGGAAGAAAGGAACACTGTAGCTCACTGTGTCTCCTTGGAGTATATGTGGCAGATGTTGACATCAAGAAGTGCCCGTCTAACATTTTAGATCATGTTCTAACACTCACGTGAAATTGGCAGGCAGTTCAGAATGAATTCTTAAAGAAGACAAAGGCTTCACGTCATGCTTTTTGGTTCTGAATTGCTTCCCGCTCAGGGCTTTTGCAACCTGTCTCAGTTTCAGTTTCTCTTGAAGCAGATAGTCAGACAGAAACTCAAAGGGAAGTGATTTATTTGGGAGGTGGTCCCAGGCAACATTGTTAGAAGAGTCCAAAGGGAAACATCCATCATGGAACAGGTTAGTGCTCTGGGCATCTGGGGCTTTGTCCTGTTGGGGCTTCAATGGCCAGACAAGCCCAGCCAAGGATTGGGATGCCGGGGTGTATATACCTTTCCTCGGGGTGGGGAGATTATATTTCCCAGCACTTCACTTGCCATGTTCTGAGGTGGAGTATGCTCTGCTGGCCAGAAGAACCCTCCAGGCGAAGAGGTGCAGATGTTGGCAGCTGGCAGCTGGGCTGAATTGCACTGTAAGGGTAAGGCACACGTCACGGGGTCCCCACAACTTTCCCCACACAGTGAAAAAACATGGGCAGTTACTGGACGTCTCTGTAAACAAAATGTGCTGTGGCTTTCTTTCGAAGGATTAGGTGATTGCATGTTTAAGCGCAGGTATAATGTATTTTTGTTTTGAGGGTTTTTTTTTTTTTAGTCAAAAAACTTGAATTCTTTTTAAGTTAAATAAATTTTGACATACTTTCTGTGATTTCTAAACTTTGTGTCCTTCACTATGCTCAAAGTTTCTTCCTATCGTTTTATTTTTTTTCCTTGCACTGGTTTGGATAAACTCAAATGGTTCTTTGGAATTGAATATTGTTTCTTTTGCTCTTGGATGCTGTGTTAGTTTCCTAGGACAGATTGCTACAAACTAGGAGACTTCAAGCAACACAAATTTATCCTCTCACGGTTCTGGCGGCCAGAAGTCTGAAATCAAGGTGTTGGTGAGGGCACGCTCCTGAAGGCTCTGGGGAGAAGCCCTCCTTGCTTCTTCCAGGTGCTCCTCTGCCTGTGGCCACGTAACTTCAGTCTCCGCCCGGCTTCATGGCTTCTTCTCTCTCTCTCTGTCTCTCTTCTGTGTGCCTCTTAGGATATTGTCAGTGGATTGAGGGCCCTTCTGGATTATCTAGTATGATTTCATCTTGAGAGCTTTAATTTAAGTATATATGTAAAAACGCTTGGTACAAATAGGGTCACATTCACGGGTTCCAGGGGTTAGGACATGGCTGTCTTTTTGGGGGTCACTATCCAACTCACTGCAGACCCTGTGAGGTTTGTTAGTGTAAACTCACTGACATTTACATGGGCCAAACGTTCTCGTCTAGATAGCTAATGAATATTCGGTTTGATTTGCATGACCTCTCCATGACCCGGTCAATTCTGTTAGGCTGCAGCTACTCTGATGTTTCTCAGAACTGTTGCTCCAAAAGATAGCTGGGCACTTTACAAAGAGAAGAAACCCGAGCTCCTGGAGGATGGTGTGACGGTTAATTTTATGTGTCAACTTGATTGGGCTAAGGGATGCCCAGGTGGCTGATGAAACCTTATTTCTGGGTGTGTCTATGAGGGTGTTTCTGGAAGAGATTAACACTCAAATCCATAGATTGAGTAAAGATCACTGTCACCAATGTGAGTGGCCATCACCAATATGATTAGGGCCTGAATAGAATAAGAAGGTGGAGGAAGGGCGAGTTTGGTCCCTGCTTGTGTTGGGACGTCCATCTTTTCTTGCCCTTGGACATTGGCACTGCTGGTTCTAGGGCGTTTCGGTTTAGACCGGGAATCACACCATTGGCTTTTCTGGGCCTCTAGCTTGCAGATTGTGGGACTTCTCAGTCTTCATAAGCATGTGAGCCAATCCCTTATAATAAATCTCTTTCTATGTCTCTATATATCCTATTCTGTTTCTCTGGAGGACTTTGACTAATGCACTTGGTTTTCTGAGTTCTTATCCTGATATTCTTTTTGATTAAGCCCTGATTTTCAGTCTATGAGATTTCAATACTGAGTGATGCTAAGTGATTTCAGTGTTAAAAGTTCATAGCTTGGCAGAAATAACAAAGAAATAATAATAGATATTATTTTTGAGTGTTTATGTTCCTGACAGTAAGAAATCAATGAGGGTTTGTTTGTTTATATTGTTCTTTAGATTCTGCATGGTATTTGTCTTTATCTGTTATCAGGGGGATCACTTCATAAATTGTATAAATGTCTAACTAAGATGTTGTACATCTGAAATACTATAAAATAATATTGAATGTCAAGTATAATTAAAAAAATAAGCAAGCAGAAAAGAATAAAAAGAAAAATTGATCACAGCTATAAGGACAATATTTGTTGTGAAAAAGAAAAAGAAATCGATGAGGGTTTAAATATCCTCATTTGCAGACGAAGGCTGAAAATTAGGTTGAAATTCTTCCTTGTAGACAGTGTCGGTTCCAAGAAGTTTTTCTTGGTTTTAAGGACCACAGTGCTACTTACACCATTTCCAGGTGTAACTCAACTAACTCAAGCCTGAGAGTCATCTGCTATCTTATGTTATCCAAATTTCCACTTTTGCTGTCAGAAAGAATGGGATTAGACCAGTGGTTCTCAATCAGGGGTGATTTGGGCCCCCGTGGCAATGTCTGGAGACACTTTTGCTGTCATAACTGTGTGTGGGAGCAGGTGTTATTAGCATCAAATAGGTGGAGGCCAGGGACGCTGTTAAACACCCTCCAATACACAGGACAGTGCCTACAACAGAGAGTTGTCCAGCCCAAAGTATCAGTAGTGCTGAGGTTGAGGAACCCTGGATTAGACCCACATGCTCACCAGCAACATTTTTGAGTGTATAAATGGACCCCGTATTTGTTCTGAATGCTCAGTATTCCCACCTTGAGCATCACTGCTTCCATGAAGCCTTCCCAGATCTCATCAGATCCCCGATGAGACTTCTTTTCACCCTTTTTTTTTTTTTTTTTTTTTTTGGTAACAAGTACTTACCTCTATTGTGGCTTCAGTCACATTCTACGGCAATTATTTTTCTTCCTTCTTCATTCAGGGTTCTCCAGAGACACAGAACTAATAGGGTTATAAAGGTATATAGAAATAGATTTATTATGAGGGATTGGCTTATGATTATGGAGCTGAAAGTCCCATGATGTACCAACAGCAAACTGGAGGCCCAAGAAAACCAATGCTGTAGTTCCAATCCAAAAATGGTAGAAACAATCAAGAAATTGATTTCTAAATTCTTGAGAAAAGAAGCTATTTAGGAAAAACGAAGCTATAGCAGCTCACCTCATAACACAATAAGTTCTTATGTGATAAAATTTGAATATAAAAAATGAAATAAGTGAAAAAAATATAAATATTTAAATGCTTCTGTACTATGGATCTAAGAATAAAAAATGAAAAAATATTAAGAACCTGTAGATAGTTGTCAAATATTATTAAGACAAAATAGAACTGCAAATATAACAAGGGTTCATATCCATAATTAATAAATAAATATAACATTAATACAAAAACATTAATACCCTAATAAAAATATCAGGCAAAGAATAGTGTTTAAATATGATACTATGTTATTTGATAAATATAATGTTATTTGGTAAACTCACAGAAGTTTAACTTTATCAGCTATAAAAGAAATATGAATAAAAACAAAGATAATTTTTCAACAATAAAATTTTAAGCAAAGTTTTAAGAATAATAATTATTCTAGCAGAAGTGTAATGAATGTATGCACTTACACTTAGCAGAAATGTAAATTGTAACTATCTTTTTGGAATAATTTACCAATATAGGCTTGTATCAAGAGTCTTAAAGAAATGAATAAACTTTGACCCAATAATCACACAAACATGTTCATATCAGGTTTATTCATAACAGAAAAAGAGGGGGGAGTAAATGTCTAACAATATGGAGATGAGTAAATATATTAACAGTATATCAAAATTTTGTGATCTGAGGCAATACCATCAAGATATATATATATATATTTTTTAGGTGAGGCAACCCTGGGTTGATCTCACAGATTGCAAGGACCTTGTCAGTTTACAACCCCTTATTTTTCATTTTTTGTGCCTACCGCACCTGGTCTTCCTAGGTGGTCTCCCAACCAAGTACTCACCAGGCCTGACCCTGCTTAGCTTCCGAGATCAGACGGAATTGGGCTTTTGGGCTTGTTCAGGGGGGCATGGCCGTAGACGCCATCAGATAATTTTAATAGAAAATGACACACAACCCAAAACTTCCAGGGATCCTATGGCCCCAGAACTTCAGTACATTTCGATTCCACGTTAGGTAAATATTCCCTTTCTGTAGCTATTTCTATGTCTATAGGGATATATAAAACAGGATGAACAAGTGTAGAAGGAACAAAAAGGAAAGGAAATGCTTTGGAATAGTAATGTATCAGTGGATGAGATTATAGGTGGTTTAAATTTTCTTTTTCAATACATTTTTTGGCATTTTTAATATCAAGCAAATATTTATCATACTTAACATTAATCAAAAGAGTTGTTTTGAAGAGAAAGTTCTAATATAAGGTACCATAGAATGACTAGAATGTAATCTCTGAGAGGAACATTTGCCATTTTTTGGATTAAAAAACTTGAGGCTTAGAGAATGAAGTTGCTCCCTGAGTGAAGCAAAACTGGCCATAGTGGCACATTTTAGACATAGTTTTTAAAAAAAAGAAAAAAAAAAAGAGATGCCTCTTAGGGCCTCATAAGCCACATGCACACAGCTGACAAAACTCCAAGAGATTCTGTAATTTGTGTGACTTTTATGTGTATAGATGTCTTGAACACCGGCATATTGAATTATCTATTGGGTAATAATTGAAGAAAAAAAAAAAGACCAATTCTGAGTGAAAATCTGGGTTTTAACATCGCTCTACCACGTTATCTCCAGAAAATTCACTTAACTGCTACATAAGTACTATTTTAAATTTATTGATTATTTTAGTAATTGACAGGAGTCCTTTCTTCCCTTCTCTCTCTTTATCCTTCCTTTCTTCCTCTCTGCTTCCCTTCACCAACATATAAGGAAAATGATTTATTTGCCAGACACCGTACTAGGAACCGGAGAATCTAAAATGACAGAATACACAAAGAGAGCCTACACACATAAATAATAAGTGCATGTAATACTGATGCAATCAGCAAGCTCCGTGGATTGCTTCAGTATCAGTTTCCCGGTTTTGCTCATGCCCTAAGGTTATATAAGATGCTACCACAGGGAAGGTTGAAGTGTGCGTGGAACCTCCTTGTACATTTCCCTCCCAATTTCCTGTGAGTGTACAATTATTTCAAAATACAAAGTAAAACAAAACAAGCAAACAAAAACAACTCCCCTCCCTCCCAACCTCCCAGCTTACGGAGAACTGTAAGAGACAGACCCATGTTAAAAATGATTAAAGAAGGCAGTTTTGGTAACATGAACAAACTTTATTTCATGCTTCGTGAATCAGGCAGACTCCATATTAGAAGGTCCAGAGAATTGTGAAATGGGGCAGAAGGCAGGAAACTTTTATAGACAAACAGTAAAGAACAAGGAAGAGAAAAATAGAAAATGAATAAGGAACAAGGAAGTAAGTAGCGAACCCAGAGCTGGCTTAGCATTTGGGGATTGGCTGACTGGGCGTACAGTACTGCATTTATGGTCAAGCGTAGCTTTTATAGGGAGCTGAAGGTTATCTAAGTCTGGGTTTGCTGATGTGACACCCTGTGAAGGAGCAGCTCCATCTTGGGCCTAGAAATGTGTTTCAAAATGAGTTTACACAATGTGATAGAAACAGAGAGGAGGGACTAACTCCTCTGAGCTGTAAATAAAGGGTTTGTGAGCTAATAAAATGAAAAATGACTTGATTACAACCATTGGGCATTTTAGAACTGGAGGTGTTTTTTTTGAAATTCATGGAGAGTTTAAAATCGTCAATGTTTTACAGATAAATAGAGGAGTCTAAAGAAATGAGCGAATCTGCTAAGGTTTTAGGACTTTAATGTGACACTGGTTCGAGCTGTCAAATTGTCCAGGTGATGTGGGAATGACACTCATGAAAACTCAGATTCTGTTTTGGGCTCTAGGATCCCTAAAAGTTTGGAGTTTACTGGTCCAAATCAGTCCTTCCCACTGTTCCCAAAGCATGTTCCCAGTGTGCTTGCCACAAGGTGGCAGTAGAACATAAGCCATGCACCTCAGGGTACCGCTGAAGGCCTGTGCTTGGTGATGGAGTCCAGTGCACAAGGTTTTGATTGTGTACCCTGGTCGGCACACATACTCACATATTATGTACATTACAAAGTACACCAACAGATAGAATTAAAATACTATGTAAAGATGACGTGAATAGGTCATTTGATGTGTTCATTCTATCATTAGCTAATATCTTAAAATAGAAAATGTGCTTACAGCAAGGTTCGCAGTTAAGGATAGTGGATATACGTCCATGTTGCAGATGTTATTGATAATGTCACCTTCTTTGGGCTCACTTCTGTCAAGTCTCGTTAGATGGTCATTGTTTTTTGCTTTATAATGTGGTTGATTGGTGGCGTGATAAATAACACCACTTCTTTGTCGTTTGTAAGCAGTAATTTGAACCGTATCAAACTGCTATTTTTCGTAAGTAAAAACCGAGCAGATATTGGCAGTTTTACATGGTTTACCTTTGGATGCATTTGTGTGTGTGTGTGTGTGTGTGTTGTGTGTGTGTGTGTTACCTTCAGTCTGCATTTTCTCTGGCAAAATTTTTTTGCTGCTTGCTCATTTTGGAAGAATTGGTGATCTCATTATTATAACATCTGTATCTATTAACAGGGTGCTCAGTTGTAGGATGCCATCGTACATTCAGGGCAAAGGGCTGTGGTCCCTCCACATCGTGAGCTCTCGCTCCTCCCTCAGGATTCCTCATGCACCTTATGTGACCACAGACACTCTGACACAACCCCCAGGTGGGGGCCTGGTGTCGACCCAGATTAGTAAAACCTTACTTCTTTCTCACATTTTCAGATAAAAAAAAAATATGTTGTTTGAACATGATCTTTTTGCAACTGCAAAGGATTATCTAGCAGTTCAACTTGCTCATTTTACAAATGAGGAAATAGCCAAGACAAGCCTATTTGCATTTTTTCTTTGGAGGAATGTGAAAATATAGTTTCATACAACATCAAAGCACATTGAACCATGTGATGCCACCCCAATGTGCTCCATTTTATTCTGAAAATGGGACAGGTGAGAAAACTTTACAAGAATCTCAGTCTTGGATTTCCTAATGGAGACCTATGTTGTCACATGTACAAATCTTTTCCCATTGTTGCCAAAGTTCCAGAAACCTTCTCTTTAACTCTAAAATTGGAGAATTTGGAAGGTGGTACCCTTTACAGTCCCTTCTTGGAAGAAATTGTGCTTTAAGGAAACGTTTCATGAATTCTTTCATCCCCCGAGGCATATCAAATATCTTTTTTCCTTTCTAGGTGATAAACTCCTCGAAGGCAATGGCCAACTCTAATCTGTTTTTCTATACCCTACCCCAGTGGTTGGTTCAGTCTCTTGCATCTAAAGGTGGTTAATAAATGTTTACTGAGGTGGATGGAATTTCAGTGTAAGACATTTAACTTGAGACAGCCCCGACCTGCATTGAAAATTTTATCTGTACATATGTAGTGGGGGCACCAGAGATGGCTCCCCTTTCTGAGCTATAGTTCTCAGTTCAGTCCAATAGAACTTTCTACAATAATAGAGATGTTTTGTTATCTGAGCTGTCTGATGCACTAGCTCCCAGGCACAAACATCTATTGGGCACTGGAAATAGGGCTAGTAAGATGGAGGAACTTAATTTTATTTAGTTCAAGTTTAAATAACCATATATAACTAGTAGCTACACATTGAACAGCACAGAAAATTACGTTATAGATGAGGTTATAGTAGCTTCAAACTTCAACATTCTCTACTTCTCTTACACTGACCTCCTCCACAACTCCTCGCCATTTTGTCCCACCTCCCCATCAGATGACCTTCTATTTTCTCCCATTCTCCCATATCCCTAAAGAACCTCAGGAAACAGTCTTTCTCTTAAGCATTTATCTTGTTGACCCATTATCTAAACAATAAAAAATGTGAAAACCTAAGAGCAACCAGAAAATTATGCTAGTTAAAAAATAGAGTTGAGGTGTGGCTCCATAGTGTAGTGCTTAGCATGTCTGCTTTACACGCAGAAGGTCCTGGGTTTGCGCCCCAGGTGGAGCCATGGACCCATACCCCGGGTGCGCCAGGCCCAGGTGCACCAGGCCCCGGGTGCATGCTGCGAGTGTGAGGGAGGAGATGCCCTCTTTCAGAGATCTAGTTCTTAGGGGGAAATGGAAGTGGGAGAGGAGAATTAAAGAGGGGCACAAAAAGTAAAAAATAGAATTGATTCCATCATCTTCTTCGGCAAGATGTGTTTTGGGTCCTTCTAGAAGGAGCAGCAACAGGACCATTTTACCAGAGCCTCAAGCTCAACGGGGACTCCAAAGATTGGTTCCTCTTTAGAGGCATATTTGTATTCTGGTCTTTAAAAAAAAATCTGTAGTTTCCTTTGCCAATTAAAGGGTTAGTATTGAGTTGTTCCATGTTGAGTTTCCTGGATTCAATCCCTTGGATATGCGTTCACGAGTTTAACTTGTACCCGTTCTTCAGGATGACTTCCCTCATCTCCTGATCACTATTCAGATTTCCGTCGGATGCTTCTAGCTTCGAACCTCTCCTCACGGGGCTGCTGTAAAGACATAAAATAATGCACAGCAAGTACTCATTTAGTGCCTGACGCATAGTGAGTGCTCAAATATTACTGTCCCTATTTCTGTAGTAGTCACCCTACCCAGATGGAGAAGCTGAGTCATAGTGAAGTTTCATCAATTGAACTTTGGGTCTAAGGCAAAACTGTACATAAAAGAAAGAATTCCAAGGTCATGAAGAGGCCAAGATGGGTACTGTGGATGGTCTGGAGTGTAAATATAGAATAAGGCAGAAGAAGTGGCTCAGGACTGAGTCTGGGAAAGAGAAGAGATTGTAATTGGTTCATTGTAATTCGAAGCTACCTAAGCAGTTTAAAGGATTTGTGCAAGATCATCTGTCAATCCATTTATAGATAGGCAAGGGAACACCAAAACCATTGAGACATTCGTCCACGTTATTTTTTAGTCCTTGTCCATAGACTTATTAAACTTTTACATATTTGGAAGAATATTTTGTTGTACATTTTATTAACTTGTATATTTTTACTCTTTTTATAGGACTTCCCTTCTTATTTTCTCACACTGTCCCAGACATTCTGAAGTCACCAAAACAGTTTCGTATATAGCCCTTTATATTTTCTTTATGTTCATATACAGATAAATATATTTTTAAAGTTTTTTTAACGTTTGTTTTTACAAAAATTGTGTTATACTATATCATTTATTTCTACTTGCTTTTCATAGATCATTTTTATCCAACATCTGCTTGAATGCTCATAAAAACCCAGGATGTGTGCTAGATTTGGCATCTGTTTTTATTCCCAATTTAAAACAAACCAGTTTTCTACTTTTGGAAGAATGGTAGATAAGATACTCTGACTTACCCTCCCAGTGCAATCCTCAAATGCCGAATAAAAATTTTTTTAAATCCTAAAATGCATTAAGGAGCTGTTAGGAGGGAAGGAATCCAAGGAGGTAAACAGATTATTTAAAACGCTTTCATTCTGAGGACATTTGCTGAAATCTCAATGAAGATGAGTTTTGACTGTAATGGCCTCTTATAAGTGGGAGAAAGGAAAAAAATTAGATTTCACTCAAAGTGAGAAACATAAGGCAATCCCCAACTACAACTGAGAATCCTACAAGCCAACACAGGTTGAGTATGTGAAGGTATACTAAAAATAAAGCTGCCAATCCCCCTGAGGAGGGAACAGCAAGATAAATGATCTGACTTACAACTTGGAACTGGATAAAGAGAGAAAAACAATCAACGGATGGATTTTAATAGTAGATTAGACGTTGTAAAAAAGAGAAGTGATGAATTGAAAGTAGATCTGAAGAACATATCTAGAACAAAGCATGAAGAAACAAAGAGATGACATATTTAAGTAAAGTTAGGAGACGCAAGGAAAGAGTGAGATGGTTGATATTTGGAGTTTCAGAAGAAAATAGCTACATGAAGGAGAAGGAACGCTTGAAGAGATCATGGCTAAGTATTTTTCAGGACCAATGAAAAGCACCAGTCCTCATATTTAGGAACCTAATCCATTGCAATCAAGCAAATAAAAAAAAAAAACAACCATACTTGGAAACTTCAAAGTTTGGTCAAAGTTAGATAATAGCTAAAAAGCAGCCTGAGAAAAACAGACTGCCTAAAAAAGCATGACGACGGATTAGAATTGACTTCTGAACAGCAACAGTGAAATCCAGAAGAAAGCAGAGTTTCATGGCAGTACAGAGAAAATAGCTGACCATAGAATTACCTGGTAAAAAATCTAACGGTCAAAGGAAAATAAAGACATTTTAAAGAAGAACAAAACTTGAGAAAGTTTGCTGCCAACGAACGCTTACTACTGAGGATTATAAAAGTATGTACTTGAGGAAAAAGAAAAGTGTTCCCAGATTGAATGTTCTTAGTGCAAGAAGGAATGATTAGTGAAAATGTTGTATATATATGTATAAGTCTAAAACAAGCATCAGTTGTACAAAACATTTATGGTGATAAGACAAGATGGAATTAAATACACAGAACAATAATAGCATGAGATTCGATTAAAGTTTTAAGGCCTTTGTATTGCATGGGAAGAGGATAAATATATGATTAATTTTAGACTTTTAATAACTTAAGTATGCATACTATAATTTATAAAGGAATCTAGAATAATAGAAATGCGATTATAGGTTCTAAATAGAAGACACAGTAGTAGAAGAAAAAAATCAGTCCAAAAGAAGGCAAGAGAGGAGAAAAATTAAACACAAAAGGTGAGACAAATAAAAACTACAATATAAGTTGATGAAATTAAACCCCAATATGTTTGTCACTGCAAAAAAATTAAATGGTCAATATTCCAGTTAAAAGACACAGATTGTCAGACTGGGTTTTAAAAAATATCGCCATATGCTACTTAACAGGGACACATTTAAACATTAGCATATAGAAAAATTAAAAGTATGGAAAATAATATAGCAGGCAAATGTTAATCCTAAAGTTGGTATTGTAATATTATAAACTTTATTCTGTAAGGCGAAGAACATTATGAGAAATAATGAAAGTTACTACATAATGAGAAACTTCCATTTATGAGAAAGATGTTAAAATTTTAATTATGTGTTTGCCTGGCAATATATCCTCAAAATGCATAAAACCAAAATTGACTACAAGAAAAACTGACAAATCTAACATCATGCTATGGAGATTTAAATACACCTTTCTCAGCAATTGATAGATAAAGTAGACAGAAGTATTAATAGTATTCATATGAAAAAATTAAAAAGTGAAAATAATATATGATTTCATATTTAATAAAGTATAAAGTGAAACAATAAGTCTGGAAGATAATGTTTAGCATGTTGCCTTTTATTAAAATTAAGATTTTATAAAATTTAATAAAATTCTATATATGTATACAAATACCTCATAAGTCTGTATTTAAAGAAGTAAAGGTATGATGAAGACAAGATTCAGTATAATGATCATTTCAGATAGAGAGAGACATGGGAACAGAATTGGGGAAGCACATAGATAAAGTAACTTGCCAATATTCTAGGTCATGTATTGGTTGGTGGTAGATAGGTGATTTTTCCTTATTAAAATCAAAGATAAACAAGAAGCAAGGATAGTATTAATCTAATTATGTACAGTTGAGCATGTATATCATCTATCTCAATCTCTACCTCTATTTATCTCTATCTGTCTATATCTATATTATCTGGAGATGGACTGCCCAGGTGAAAATTCTGGCTCTCCACTCAATCTCTGTGTACCTTGGTTCCCTTCTTTATAATATGGAGGTAATAATAATTGTACTTATCACATCTTGATGATCATTAAATAACCTAATATATTTAAAGTCCTTAGATTATTGTTTGACATGTATTAGGGAGTCAATAAATGTAAACATTATATTGCTTCTGAGAGGAAAAAAAAAAACTGTGATGTCCTGCCCTTCTGTTTCATTTTGACTTATTCATGCTCATCTTGCTTTCTTCTCTTCTGAGGTAGGTAAGGAAGGATTCCTCTACCTCTTTAAGGCTCATTCCTTCACTTTGAATCCCATCCTCATCTCCATTACCTCATGTCCTAATTCCATAAATTGTCTTGCTCTCTCTTGCTTCTCTCGTCTCTTTGTGTATGTAAGGTTTGGACCAGAAAAACAAACCATTCTAGGTATTTCAAGCAGTGAGGGATATATTACAGGGAATTGGAGGCTCACAAAACTATTGCAAGGGCTGGGTGTGAGGGTGGGTAAGTCAGGAAAGCCATTTCTAGCTTTCAGGAAAACAGAATATATGTGCCATTTTTTTCTATCTGATGGATTTGGCTTCTCAATCCTTATCTCTAGGAAGATTACTCTAAGATGTTAGCCTGCCATGGTCTCCTAAATTCTGGCAGAGGCTGCAAAACTCTTGGGTCAGAGACAAAGGAAGCTTATTACTCACAGAAATAGCAGTTGCCAGACTAGTGTCACTTTCTTGTACAGGTTCCCTGAGCCCACTTTCCAGAGGGCCAGGTGATACTTGCTCATGGGTGGGTTGTACTACAGGACAGAAACCCTGGGCGTAGAGAATGTGAATCTTTTATAATGGGTTGCAACAAATCTACCTGAAGTTTACCTCATGGAGAAACATTATCTTAATTATACTGGACAGTAGAAAAACTTGCTTTATTTCGATCATCTAGGGCTATTTGCTCTGCAAGCATTCTTGAAAAGACAGTCCATGCAAAATAGCAGTTAGTGCTTCTGCTCCTAAGACATGCAGAGATCTGAGAGACCCATGGAGAATTAATTATCTCATAGCACCTATTACAGGTTATTGTAATTGCTTGTTCATTTGACATTTTCTCTACTGTAAATTTCTTGAGGGCAAGGGACAGACTTTTTCTAGTGCTATATCTCTAGGACAGTAGCCAGTGCATAGTAAATGTTTGTGGGATGAATGAATGAATGAATGAACACCCTCAGTTTGTTTTCACAGGGATCAAAGTTGCATGTCCAGCTCTTCTTATCCAAAATTAGAGCAGGACCTGGGAAGCAGTGCTGGGGTTCTCTTAATGGGTCGTGGATTCTCTGGGTTGTGCTTGGGCAAGTATTTGGGAGCATAATTGCAGGGCTAGGAAGATGATGGCAATTATTAGATATCCCAACATTCTCTTTCTCCTTTTCCTCTCTTCCAGAGCATGTAAGCTGGATGTATGGAGACTCAGAATAATTTCTGTGACATTTACTTGAATCCTATCTCTATCTCTCAGCTGGTGACTGGCAGATATTTCTGGTATAAGTAGAACCTTTACATACCCCTCAAAGAATTTTGATAAAACAATGAAGTTCTCCGGAATGTAACTTCCATGAGGGTATTTTTGGAGAAAATAGTTCTTTAATACATTTTTGTTGATTGTATTAAAGAGTTAAATTTATTGAGTACTCACTACATGCTCAGACATGGGGTTAAGCACTTAAATACTTCATTTAATTTGCACAGTAACCCTATGAAATAGGACTATATTCGCCCCATTTTGCTGACAAGGGAACTGAGGCTTAGAGAACTGAAGACTTTCTATGACTACACTGCTAACAAGTGCTGGGCTAATATTCAGATATAGGCAGTGGCTCTACACAATGCATCTATGCCCATAAAGTGTCAGTGCTGGAGTGTTATCATTTGTTGATCAAAGGAGAGTGGTAGAATATTAACCATACTATGTTATGCATTCATCTGATCCCATGATTTGAAAATTCGTAGCTTGACAAAGTATTGTATGCTTGAACAAAATCAAATTGCTGATCTTTGAACCTTTGGGCCCTACGAAATGTCAATTTCATGTTTTCAACCTCAAACATGTAATCAACATCAATTTCACAAACGTGGTTTTCAAAAAGTAGCTTCTAAAATATCATATACCCTAAGTAAGGTGTACTTTGGTTCCTCAAGCCACCCCTGGCACCACAGTTTTATTACTTATGTAGACCCTGAGGTCATCCAGGGGATTTTTTTCATAGAAAACGGGGACCAGAGAGTGGAGGTTCATTCACTAGGACCCACGGAGAACCAAAAGCACAGTGGGAAACAGCACGATAAAGACGAGAGCAGCTGCTGAAGGCACTGAGCTAGTGAATATCAGATTAGCCAGAAGTTCTTCTGGGCTATTATGAATATTAAACTTTATATTGTCAGAGTGAATTCTCGACTGGAAATCCAATGGGACAATTTAAGAAAATTCAAGTCCCCCCAAATGAATTTGCTGTTTTCAGCAATGACAAATCACCCTAGCATTCAATAAGTACAGTAATTACCGAGTTAGAGGACATAACCAGCGTTGTTGCTCAAAGTTAATATCTGAGGCTAAATATTCATTTACATCATTATGTTATGAAACGCAGCCAGAAAATATCCAGGAGCTCACTGTGTTGACCGAGTCAGTCTGAAAGGAATCACATCCTGTCAAGGACTGAGCTGAAGGCTGAGCTTTTGTTTGATTGGCATCGGTTCCAGTCATGCCAGCAGACACACAATTCCCCGTTGTCTGTGTGATCTGTGCTTCACCTTGCCTGTGGGGCAAGAGTGGTTTGATGTGACCTCTTTGAAGACTCAGTGCTGTGTCTCACCCCATTGTTGGAGGAGGCTGGCAAGCTAAGATACCACACAGTAATGGTTACAGTGGTCGTCCTCATTTTTCTGCATTCTGTCACATAGTTAGTAGGTCACACATACTAATGATAATTTAATAAGCATATCATTCAAATGGCAGATGACAATGTTTGATTTTGCCGTGGAGGTTGGAGATCTGAGAGTCAAGAAGACTCCATGTCATTGTGTCCGGAGCTTGTAGAGAATTAAAACAAAACAGAGCTGTTTTCCTTTCTTATTACATTTTCTTCCATTTAGAACATTATTTGTGATAAGTACTGCCAATCAAATATTTTATTTCTTTCTGATGGACAAAACACCATTTTATAAGTTTATTATAGGAAATGTTTTAAATACAAAGTAAGTATAGAAGAGAAAGTAAAATCTCACCATGCAGGGACAACCACAGTTAATAGTTTTGTACATATTTCTAATCTAGGCATATAAATAAATCCATTTAAAAAACAAATTGGCATCGTACTAACCTATACACACTTTCGGTACCTGGATTTTTTTTCTATTTCATATATTGCAAACATTTTCTCGTCTTAATAAATATTCTTCTTTTACCTGTCTTTTTTTGTGGCTGCACGAAATCCCACAATGCAGATGGGTGTGAAAATTGTTGGGGCTTTTCATATACAGCCATAGAGGAGAAGCACTGGACATTAAGGTTGGAAGATGCAGCTTTAAATCTCAGTTCTTGGAGGGCCTCAGTTTCCTCAACTGTAAAATGGGAATACTAACATTTGCCCGGCTGCCTCGTTGTGGGAAAGTTAAGTGTTTCTGTGAAGCATAGACCAGGATATGCCAGAAAAGGATTCTTTTTTTTAAAAAATTTATTTTCTATTTATATATTTAAATTTCTTTTCAATTACACTTGACATACAATATTCTGTTAGCTTCAGGTGTACAACATAGTGATTAGACATCTACATAACTTACTAAGCAACCCCCCTGATAATCCTAGTACCCATCTGACTCTTGTTTAAAGTGTGTTTATGGGACATGCAGGTAATAGGACATGTTATGGCCTTCACAGATAGGCCATAACACTGGAATCTGCCTTTAATCATTTGGTCTTAAAAGCAGAAAAACAAACCGAGCAAACATCACAACCCATGTATGTCAAAACTTTAATCTGACAGTGCCTCATAATGCAGCTTTTAAAATTGAGGTTAAAATAAAACTTTTAAAGAACCCCCATGCTTTTTTAGAGATTTGTTTTCTCTTCAGTAAAGAAACATGTGACTAAAAGAAGCTCCTATCTGCAGACATGGTGAGGGTTTTAGCCTTCAGCAAAATCACTGACAGGCTTTGCTATTGGGTGAGAACTCAGGAAAGTCTCTCAGGTTCCAGGAATTAATATGTTTTGATGAATGCTCATTTTTAATAGTTCCCAGGATAATATTTTCTTACAAAAAATATAGAGAGAAGAACCTGCCACTCAAACCACTAAAATCATGAGCTGAGGGGGAAAAATCCAGTGTTCCCACTCCAGTGCTAAAACTCAATGCTTTGCTTTCCTTTGACCACAAAAAACCCAGCTTAGACAAACTGTTCTCAAGGTAAGCAGCCCTTCACCGCGTCCTGGGCCTGCAGACACTGTCGCGGGTTATGTCAAGGTTCTGATAGCAGGGCAGGATTGGCAAGAAATGGGCTCTCCTTCCTCCAACGTGCAAAACTTTAGGTCCCGTGTTGACCAAAACCAGTCAGGGCTCATTAAAGAAAAAAAAAATTTTTTTTTAAAAACTCTACATTGCTGTGCACCATTTTTAATATTAGTAAAATACTCTCCTTCAGGGAATAAACATATATTAATTTTTGTTGCAGAGAGATGATTTTAGGAACAGATTACAAATCTTTCAAGTCGGAGGAGATGAACTTGAAGGATTCTGCCTCTATTGTGACAGTGATTTCCCCCCCCCCCTTTTCTTTTCGAACTAAGTCCCCTGGAATTGTTAGGCAATGTGGGAAAATATTGTGACAAACATGCCTGTTTACGTTTGTGTGGTGGGGGTGACGGTTTTGTTTGCATGGCTTGTTGCCTCTGCCCCTCCTTTTCATGGTTGGCGGTTCCCCGACAGCTCAGATTCCTCCGCTGACATCTGTTATAATGAGCGCTCTGACGGGAATAGATTTGCAAAATGATGGGCTCACAATAGGACAGGAGCTGTTCCCCAAACTTTCCTTGAGATAAGCAGATGGGATCTGAAAATAGAGCATTTGAACCGATTAGGTCGAGGTGAACGCATTTATTCAGCGCACACTGAAGCGCTATTCTGCTCCTACTCCCCACCCCACCCCAACTCCTCTCCCTACCCCCTTCACCCCTCACCTCTCCCCGTTTAGAAGGAGGAGGGTTTCCGATGGCTTCCTTTGGGGGCCTCCTGAACACTTGCCTGGAGACAGGCTCTTCCAGTTCCTAAAGCAGAAGCATGCTGGGTACTTACCTTGTGCCAACCGTCTGAACAACAGAGAAAAACCACCCCTCACGCATCATAAAGAGAAGCTGGGGCAGCACATGGGGCTTTCCCACTCATCACAACTGATGGCTGTTTGTGCTAGTTAACCTTTTCCAAGCCCGGGTCAGCTCCTGCTGGGAGGCAGGCGCAATCTGAAGAGAGTGAAAGCCTGGCAGACCCAGAGTCGCCAGCACGCCTTGGCCCCCCAACACACGCCACGGCCTTCGCAGAATACCAAACGCTCCCCCATCACACTCTTCATAAGTCAGTCCGGCTCCATGTGCTGGTGACAGTTCAGATTCCAGAAGAGAAGGGCCTCCGTCTCCGGGAAAATTTCGCAAACACTTTCTGACAACTTTTATATCCTGGTATATATAGTTCACTTTTTTTTTTCCCCCTGAAGAATCTCTGAAAAAGAATTTAGTTGGAATTTCCCCCATCTCAGGCTTTATGATATTCAGCATGTTCGCTAGTAAGTATAAAAAGACCGCTTTGTACTTGTAAACACGTAAGTCAAGCCAGGAACACACATTTTAATAACTTGTGCCCTGAGCAAAATGAAGACAAGGCTATTTCAATACATTCCTAAGACCCATTCTGTGGGTTTCTGGGGAACATTTTGAGTGTCAGAGGGGTAATGCTACCTAATGAAATACAAGGAAGAAGGGTGACCATAAGGAAAATTTTGGAACTAGCTTTTCAGAGGGGAGAAAAGAAGTTTAAAAGTGATGGGGGTTCATTGCCCAAGTGAAGGATTGCTGCACCCATTGAAATAGCCACATATTGTAAAAGGAATCAGATTTCTGCAAATTGCAGGTTGAAATGATCAGTGGAAATGCATTTATCACAGCTGCCCAAGGTTCTGAAGAGCAGAACTCACACCTTCTGGTATACTCCAAAGAAATCCAACAGTCTGTAGAGCTCAAATTCTCAAAAGCCCCCATCCCTGACTATCTCCTGCTTCCAGCCCAGACCTGTGGGTTATTGTACTAACGCAGCACAATCTGTTTATAAGGTGGTGTGGTTCAGAATGGGGTGTTTACCTGGCAACCAATATCCTGAGAATGAAGAAGGAAGCGAGGCACAGTAGAAATAGTTTATGAACCGTGAAAGCAGTTAGCGGTGAGGGGCTCCAACACTGAGCCATGACAGCATTTTTATGAAAAGATCAACAAAAATCTAATATTTTAGGTATCACATGCTGAAGAAATCTACCTTTGAATTACACCCTTGTTTATCAAGAAAAAATCATAGGGGTCCACTAGAACTTAATATTTGTAGCTATTAATAGTGGTAGAGAGAAGAGTGAAATAGTGAACACAAAGGTTTGAATCTTGTGTTACTTTTCATTGGGATTATTGAGATGAGATGCATGTAAGGGATCGGAATCATTTCTATATTTAGGTTGTGCCCTTCATGGAAGCTCTCAGATACTTAAAAGACAGGCATTTATTGCTTTTCGTAAGATCATGGGACGGAATATAAAATTCAGTTTGCATTAGTGCTTTTTTTAAAAGGTAAAACTCTCATAATCCTTTGGAAGCATTAAATGGTAGCAAGAACATTGAGTCCAAAAAATTTGAATTTTGGCTTTACTTGCTCATTGGCCGTGTGACTTTGAACACATTTCTTAGCTTCTCTGAGTTTTGGTGCTATGGACTGAATGTTGTGTTCCCCTAAGATCATATATTAAAGACTACCCCCGCCCCACCCCATGTGGTATGTTTGGAGTTGGAGCTTGTGGGAGGTAATTAGGTCATGAGGATAGAGACCTAATGAAGGGGATTAGTGCCATTTCAAGGAGATGAGAGGGATGATCTCTCTTTCTCTCTCTCTGCCATGTGATGATACAAGAAGGTGTCTCTTGCAAACCAGGAAGTCAGAGTAGTTTGAGTATGCTAAAAAAAAAAAAAAAAAAAAAAAAAAGCAAATATCTTTTATTCTCCCTGAGGATTGTACTATTTCTTCTCAAAGGTGGCTGAGTAATATTGTTATGAGAATGTGACTATGGATTCTCTTTCTTGAAGACTCAAAGATGTACACTAACATTTTGCACAGTTGAAAGATGAAATGCACCAGGGTGGCTGGTTTCTTGCAGCTAGAAGAGTTGGTTGAGAGAGCAGCCTCCGACTCCAGACTGCCAGGGCCACAGCCCCTCTTACTGGCTGTGTCACACTGAGCAAGTATTTAACTCCTTAATGTTTGTTTCCTCATTCGTAAAGTTATAACAACAATGGCACTTACCTGATGGGGTTGCTATGAAGATAAACTGAATTAACATGCACAAAGTCCATAGGCCAGGGCAAGCTTCTGTCATCCTCATCTGATAGATCTAAGAGTTAGTTTTGCAGCTGGACCAGTTGTATTTTGTGATTAGCATCCTTTGGACCCAGGAAAAGGCAACTCTGGTCAAAACTGGGTGTAGGGATTCCAATGCTGAGTTTCTCTTGTCACTGTGGCATCATTGGTATCTTGAAAATATTTCCTGGATGTCCTGTGATTGTATTGGTACTACGTTCACCTACATCTATCCATTGGTGGATCTGGGAAGAGTACTTCCGTTCTTTCTGCCCTGGAGCAGCCATTCATCATGACACCACCTGCCAGGAACATCCTGGGCTCTTGTGACAGATTGATGTACTTAGCAAATCATACTTTTCCAATAAATCAAAAATGATTTGGTCTAGTCTTACTGTGTCACTAGGCTGACAGGCACTCTCATGAGTGGCAGGGTTGATGACTGCCTGTGTTTATTCTGGTGACATTTTAAAGAGAGGACTTGCCCAGGGTTAGCTGTCACTCGGTGTGAAGGGGAAGGTGTGTTGGAGTGTGTATGTACAGGGGATGATGAGGAAAACAAATCTCTCTGGTTTTGGAACAAAAGGGCATGCTTGGAAAACACAACCACATAATTCTCTCATTCCCCCACTCTGTGCGCAAAGTTCTTTCCAATTTTTTGAATCTTCTCTATAGACCAAGCTCTCTCCCAGCAAAAGGAAGAAATTGGGGTAGCCAGAGAGATTCAAATCACTGTACGTGTTTTTTCTTCTTACTTTGTAGGTGAGCTAAAGGCCAGAGAACAAACAGGTGATAAAAGAGCAAGAAATCCTTGAAAAAGAATAGGCAGGATGGGTCTTACGGGCTGTAAAAATAAGCTAAAAGAGGTCATTCTGTTACACTTTAAAACTGCTTAAGCTGAACAGAAAGACAGAATAATTGAATTAAATTGGCAGAGGAGAAATGTTTTGAGGAGCAAGGGTTAGGTAACAACTATGTTTACCCCAAATATATAGCACATGCCGTGTCCCAGACATGCCCATCCAATGAGTGAATGAATGAATTATGAATGAATGGATGACAATAACGTCTCATAGGCTTGGATTTTAATCTTAGTTCTGTCACTTATCTCTGTGTTCTTAGGCAAGTCCTTTATACTTTTGAATGTTTTCTTACCTTTAAAATGAGACTAACGATACTTTCTTGCAGGGTTGTTGAGAGGTTTAAGATAATATAGGTAGGCACTAAATGCATAGAAACTATTATTAAGCAATTCTTATTTTATGTTACTATCACTTAAAACAGGGAGTTGTCAAGTTTTTGGAATATAAAGGGCATCCCTTTATAATGTTAAAGTAATTTGCAGATACCTCTCATGTTAGGATATGTATTATTGACAGAGAAAATGCATCCTGGCTGAAATTAGTAAGATTTTTGAATGAATTTCTATTTGATTAATCACAATCATGTCAATATACATGGGTAGTCAGATAAAAATCATGAGACATTTATTTCTCTATGGACAAGGCACAGTGCTCATAGAAATTATTAACAGGTCTTATAACAGCCCCGCAGACCTCAGACAACTAGGAGCCGCCATGTGAAAGGACTGAATTCAAACTATAGGTGGACCTTCTTTAGTTAGATGTAGGAGATGTCAGGCTAACATCTTTCATAGTTGGGACTATTTTCTTCTCTGGGATGGGATAGGTTCGTGCTTATCAAGCCACAAGAGCCTGCTAGACACTGTCTCCTCGTAACAATGGGACTTATTTCCAAGCTGACCTCTTGAGGATAGAAGAGTAGTCTTTGTGGTTGTCTTGTTCCCCTGTGTGCTTCACAGTCAAAACCATTGTGAACTTGTACCTTGCAGAGCCTGAGATGGGCCTATTTATTCTGGGAAGTAATTACAAGGTGTATGTGGTAGGGTGGCTGGATGGAGTGAAATTGGGAAGGCTTGAAAGCCAGTTGAAGGGTATATTTTTTAGTTGGTTATTGCTGAGGGCAACTGGAACACAAAGCCATTGGGGACCTTTTAAATGTTGTGTAGAATGCACCTCAAATTTGTCACCTGAGATAGAAACGAACAGGGAATTTTTTTCATTAGTTCCCATCTTCTGATGGCCAGGAGTTGTCTCATGGGGTGTTAACTCCCTTTTCCTTCTAGGTCTGCATACATTTCAAGATGGCTAGATGGGGCTTTGATGGAGAAACATGAGAGATGAGGGTACGGCTGAAATACAAGATTGCCAGGTAACTCCAAGGAACCACTGGTGCCACAGCAAGGGTTGGGTCAAAAAGGTGAGCCAGGAAAATGGGAAATGGAACACAAGAGGTACCCAACCAGTGAGGCAGAGCATAACCAAGGGGGAGATGGAATCAAGGTCAAGGTTAGTTGCTCCATCAACATCTGCTGAACACCATTCTGTACCATGCATTATGTTTGCTGCTGGAGCTAGAAGTTTTACTGGAGCACTGTGCATGCCATAACCTGCAACCTATATGGCACATAGAGAAGTGTGACATGACAAATAAAAGAAGACTTTACTGCCCAGTAGGGAGACAGGTGAGCACTGTAGCTTCTCACAAGTGGGAAGGGAGTGACTGATTTCTTCTGTAGTCCTGGAGGACATCTTCATAGGGAAGGTAGGAAATAATGAAGCTCAGACTTGAAGGAAGTACAGGATTCCACCAGGTAGTGACAGGGATGAAGGGCAGTCACACAAGGTAGAGAGGCATGGAAAAGCATGCGTGGTTGGGCACGCCCATGAAGTCTTCACATTTCTGTTTTTTCTCTCAAGGATATCTGACTCAGGCTACTATTTCAGTTATCTATCTATTTTTTTGGTTTGTTTTGCTTTTGATCATAATTAATACAGAGTGATTTTGGAGGAGTGTTTATTGTAAGGTGGTATGTAGGAAAACTGGGGGTACACATAGGAGAAGGGGTCTTTCATAGGCCAGAGGTGATGAACTCAACTTTCTGTTCCTAAATTTCAAAGAGAGTGACTTCTCCTCTGCTTCCCCCAAGCCCCCACGGGGGACAGCCTGTGCCCGGGAGTTGTGGGCAGTTTGTTCCCCTCATAAGGTGACACAGGCATGTCGCATCGTGGTTTTTCAGTCTTCTGTGATGCCTGCCCTGGATCTTGCAGGTCATTTATAGTCACTGCTCGCTCTCCACATTGGTCGAATGGAACTGGTCGCTTGTCACTTTGAAGACTGTCCGCCCACTTCAGCAGCCACCTGATCCCTTTTTACTTCCCGTTAGCCTTCTGTGATGCCCATCCCCTGCCACCACCAGACTGTCCTGCATCCTATACTTTTCTCCCTCCTCTTCCTGTACAACTGCTTTCAGAATAGGACCTTGTAAACATCACTTCTGTCTCAGCATGGGCTCCTCATGATCTTGGCAGCCTCATTTCTTTTGTCTAGGTTCTGGAATCTCCCTGACTTCTGTCATCAGTGAACAGATATTTGTGTGTGTGTGTGTGTGTGTGTAGTGGGGGACATTGCTTGAGGTGTAGAAGAGCTTTTTGGGAACTTGGAAATCATATATCTGGGGAGTTGCTTACTCCATTAAAGCATAAAGCCTGTTCCTGTGGTCCTTTATATGTGAACCTGGTATTTCTAAAAATGTCATTACATTAACTCTATGAGAAACTCATCATTCTTACTTTGTGGTTGAGGAAACAGATTCAGAGAGTTAAGTAATTTGCCAAACAGTACATAATTTCCAAGTGGACAAACTAAGGTTCCATTCCAGGCATGAAAAATAGAATGGTTGAAATGAATTAGATTACTATTTTAGTACATGATACTAAGTACCTAGTACAGAGGACTTGGTGTTTGGGGCCATGGTGAAGTGTAGACTGTAAATCCATTCTCAACATGTGACTAAGCCTTGTATTGTAAAGCTGGAATGTAGAATTATAGGGGAAAATAAAGAGATCAGGCTGCCTAGATTGAAGATTTTAGGGAAAAGAAATACGAATGAAAAAGGGAGATTGAGGTTCATATTGGACTTTTGTCATTTGCAGCTACCCACCATCTTTGAATATTCTGTGTACATTTTTATGGTTTCTCACCTTATAAGTCCTTTTCAAGGTGGAAAGCAAAATCCTCATGTCCCTGGACTCTCTTGTGCCCACCAATCGTGCCCACCTATATGAGACTTGATTCAGAAAACAGCAGTGGAAGAGGTTGGCCCCCCATGAGGGAGAGTCAGTCCCTGGGTGTGTTGGGGCGATGATGTCCACTTCATGTGGGGGCAGCAGTGGAAGTTTCTGGTGTCTGGTTCCAAGCAGAGCAGGCTGAGCAGAGGTGGCAGTGATGTTTCACTAGGAAATCCTATGGGATGGCTAGAATTCCCAGCCAGATGGCTTCAGGTCTGGCTCCTTATCCCTTTCTAAGATTCTACGAGCTATCTTATAAAACTTAATAAGTCCCTAGTCTGTTTAAATCAGCCAAGTAGACTCTGTCGTTTGCCACTAAGAACTCTGACTGATACAGTGTTAGCCAGAGGCAGGCTTGGAGCCAATTTATGGCTTAGAGCCGTGGTCTCCAACAGTTTTGGTGCTAGGGACTGGTGCTCCTATGAGACTCTAAAGCCTGATGATCTGAGGTGGATCTGGGAAGTGGCTGCAAATACGGATGAAACTTTGCTAGCTCAATCCCCGCTCACCTCCTGCTGTGTGACCTAGTACCTAACAGGCCATGTACCAGTACCAGTCTGTGGCCTGGGGGTTGGGGACTCCTGGCTTGGAGTTCAAAGCAACATCTGTGCATCTTCACAATGCACAATTACTTTAACCATTATATATGACAGAAGTGTTTTAATTTAGACTGGGTCTTCAATGGCATTAAAATATTTCTACTCTCTTTTAAATATTGCTTTTTTTTTAAAAAAAAATTATTTTGCTTTTTGGTACATGATGATGAAAAAACAAAAGAAAATATGGATGTATAATCCACAAATATGCCAATAATTTACATCCTCTTTCAAGAAACCATTTAAAGTTATTTTCAATGAATTTTCTTTGAAATCTTAAAATTATCCTTTATGACTCTATTCTTTCCTCTCAACAGGGCCTTGATAGAGGCCATCTTTAAAAGCTAAATGCTTGAGATGAGAGAAACAGAAAACATAATCTAGTTTAAGAGAGAAACAGAAAACATAATCTAGTTTAAGAGTAAAGATATTCCCATTAAAAATTAATAATTTCAAGCACAGCTCAAGGTAATACATTTCCCGAAAGCCAGCCCCCTTTGTGCCACTGGGCTGTCTTGTGGGTATCTTTTAATCAGAAAATATCAGAAAAAGAAGTTTTAGGTGGTCATCTCACTCTTCATCTACTCACCTGAAATAGTCTCTTTAGTTTGTGGGTCACATCCGTCAGGTGGATCATGTCACTATTGAACTTCAAGAAGGGTGACTACATTTCATGTTTGGCATTGGCAAAGACATCCCAAAGACCTCCTTTCCACCCTGGTCTTGGTACTATGGCCTTGACTACTTCTACCAAAATCTCTTATGTGAGCCATCCGGGCTTCAGGCTGTAGGTTTCCCAGTCCCTAGTCCTACTGGTGCCAGACTGTTGACTTGCAAGGAGGGCGGGGGAATGTGGATATGCCAGTCAATAGAGTGGATTAAATACACCGGTTTGACCAGAGCCAGCAGAAGAAGCTACTTGCCTGCTTCACCCATAAAGTTTGCAAGCACACCGACTTGGAGGTTGTTTAGTTAAAAAAGAGAAATACATATTGGGTCTGTCTTATCATGTCACTAACCTGGTTTGTCCAAACTTCCTTCTTCTTTTCATGTCCTCACTGTGCAGGGGAATAGACTGATTGGACAACCTGGTCCGAGAGGCCTTGTCTGACTGCTGTTCTGATAACTCCCTGGAGGTCCCCTAACAGACTTATGGCTGGTTGGTTCTCCTCCAAGATTTTGTTGCACCATGCCACGTGCTTGTGGTCAAAGCCTAAGTGAGAACTCCATTAAATCTGGTAGATACCAGTTGGTGTCAAACTGAGAGGTGTGCTTTCTGACTGCGTCTGTCATTTGTTTACTCTCCTACTGTAGAGCCCTCCTTTTCTGCAGACTTTTAAGCCTACCTATTAGTAAAATGCTACTTGAACTTGAATGTGTATTAGATCATCTATTTTGCTCCCCATCAGGCTTACCTCTGAAATTCTTTGTATGTGGAATTTTTGTTTTAGTCCCTCTTTGAGAAAACACCAATTTGTATGGAAACAAAAACCAATTTCATCTCTTCTTTCTGTTTGTTTTTAAACATAGAGAGAAAGATATCGAATGATAGTGGCTTTTTTGAATGATTGCCCACCCACAGATTGGTTATGTCCTTTAATTATGATGGTAAAATACTAAGTAGCTTGTCAAGTTTTGAATTTCTTACATTTGCAGGTCCTCTATTCAGGTTTTGTGGCAGTATTTTTTTTTTTTAAGTTTCTCCAACTTTCTGTACAAGTTTATGAGGATTAATTGTACTATATTATCTCTAACCAAGAAAAGCTCAATCCAACACGTATACACTTTCACACATCTTAGCTAGAGCACAAATATAAAATATTATTTTGTCTTTCTTTAAATGAAATCATTGGTGAGTTAAAATCCAGAAAGCGTTTCTATTTTACACATAAAATGAAAATTAATGGCCCTTCTTAAAAAAAAAAAGATTATCACTCCATTGTGCAGAAAACATTACATATGATAGTCCGCTTTCTTGTTCCAATGAAACATTTCTTTTTATTAAACACGTTTTGCATATACAACTTAGCATATCATTAGAAAGCAGGCAGTTTGAAAACATAATATTTGTAGTTCACACTTTTTTTTTGGAACCACCCCTTCTATAGCAGTTAAAGGCCTTGATTTGCACTTCACTGATGAGGGGCCAAAGCACTGAGGGATTTAGCTTTTCAAGCTCAAATTCAACTCCAATGTGCTGGAATGGAATACAAAGTACAGCTCTGCATTCATTATCACTTAATTATACAACTAGTTGGGTTTTGAAAGGCATTTTCCTCCCCAAAGCAAAATCTCTGCCAGGTACTTTTGTTTCCCTGGAATGACATTTCATATTAAAAAAAAAAAAATTAAATCTTCCTGTTGCAAACGTAGGCATGTTCTTATATCATTTTCCCCCCTAATGATCTATTTGAAAGCTAAAGCCACTATTTATATTTTTTCCTCAATAAGTTTTCCTTAAATGCAAAACAGCAGCTATAGTCTTTGCCTTTCAAATGATTAACCAAAGAGGGAAATAATCAAACTCAGTATGTACATCTCTGATTTCATATTTATTTCAAGTTTAAGAGTCATTAATAAAAACTAAGAACAATGAATCTTTACATTCTCTTGAGTTTTTCAGCCTTGGCACTATTGATATTTGGGGCTAGATAGTTCTCTTGTGGGGGCTGTCTTGTGCATTATAGATGTTTAGCACCCTCCCTGGCCTCCATCCACAGGAAGCAGGTAGCACTCTCTCCCCTCTTCCCCCTGCCAGTCCTGACAACCAAAAAGGTCTCCAGATATTGCCAAATGCCCCCCCCGGGTTGGAGGGGGTGGTGGTGGTGGTGGTGCAGAATGACCCCTGATTGAGAAACATGAGTTTAGAACTATGAGAGACTAAGATAATTATTTGTGTGCTATGTTTTTGAACTCTCTCTGCAAGTATATTAGGGAATTGTTTTTCAATACTCGATTCTTTACTTTAGAGCGTATAGTAGACATCTAACAGACTATTTAGATTTAGAAGTTTTATTCTATTTCCATCTAAAAGCTTTTGTCAAATTGCCTAGGGATGGTATGTCTCAGTTTCTGTCCTTGCTCCCCACCCAGTTCCTACCTATTTTCCATATAGCAACGAGTGTGAACCTTTAAGTGATGTCAGATCATATCTCTCCTCTTTTCAAAACCCTTTAATGGCTCCTGCCTCATTCATAGGCAAAGTAATTTGTCCTTACCATTCTGAGTGGGCTCTGTAGCGTCTGGCCTCCCTCTTAACTCAGACTTTACCTGGAACAGGTCCTTCCACACTGGGCTCTTGGCTGCCCCTTGGCCTTGCTCGGTGCACTTCCACCTCACAGCTTTTGCATTTGCCCCGCCCTCTGCCAGAAGCATCTTTCCCTCAGAGCTGTTCACTGGCGGCTCCCATACCCGCTTCCTGCTCCTGTTCAGATGACTGGCCTCTCCTGTCAATCCATCCCCCATGCCCTATCCCCCTCATCCTGCTTTATTTTTTCTACAAAACACATCGCCACGTGTCACAGCACTTACTTGTTTATTTGCTGTTTCCTTCCCTGGACTGTGAGCCTCGTGTTCGGGCTGGTATCCCAGTGATGGGCACATTGACTTGTCTAGCGTGCGTTTGGAGCTCAGTAAATGCTCGTTAAAGGATTGAATACGCGTTCTGTTAATAAATTTAGTTAAAACAGATTTTGGTTCCATCTTAATTTTCTTCCTAAATTAGAGTGCTCCAGATCCAGAGATGGACTATGATCCACCCTCAAAGAAAAAGCCATTTCAAATATCAGGGTAACGTCTTTTGTGTTTTTGTTGTTGTTGTTGCTGTTTTTGTTGAGGAGAAGCCTGGACGTAGAGCTTGCTTTTATTAACCAGGATTTTTCAGTTGTGCAAGGAATAGAAAACCCAACTCAGGAAGCTCAAGCAAAGAGGGAAGGTAGTTGCTTAGGTAACTGAAATTCACGGGCATATCTGGCTTCAGGCATGGCTAGAGCAGTTATGTCCTTAGGAATCTTTTTCTTTCTTGGCTCCATTTCTTTCTCTGTGGCTTCATTTTCTTTTCATATGATGACAAGAAATGGCCAGTGAAGCTACAGCTTTCCCTTCTATCAGCTTCGTAAACTCCATGGAAAGAAAGTTCCCTTTTCCTTAGGGTTCATGCAAACATCCTGACTCTCTTTGGCCTGGCTGGGGTCACATGTCCTTCTGTGAACCAGTTACTGTGCCAGTTCTGGGACACATGCCTCACTGGACAGATGAACTGAGTGTCGAGAATGAGCGCATCCCGAAAGGAATCTCAGCAAACTCTTACCTGGAGAAGCAGGAAGGAATGCCAGGCAGACAGATTAACAGGTGTCTACTACACTCTTAAAACCAGCTTCACCTCCACCCACGACAACAACAATCCTTACAGAGTCTCAGAGTCTCATTGGAGGTCAGGCTACCTGTGCTGTTGGCTATCAGTTCCAAAAAGGGAACCAAAATAGTGCTGAAAATATAATGAGAGAGGAGAAAATGGAATATACCAGTACTTCTCAGGAGAGTGCAATAGCAATAGGAATGAAAATATGGCTAATCCCCCTGGGAAGGGGCCAAGACTCCTGAGGAGGAGCAGGCTCAAATATGACACTCATATTTTCCAAACCGCTGAGGAGGCTGGGTCAGCCCTGAAACCTTCCAGGCTTCTGCTTTACAGAGTAGATTAAAACACATTTTGAGGCAGAGCTTAACTTTCCAGCCCACAGTGATGCTAGGACTCTCATTGTCTCCCTTCTCAAAACAAACAAACAAACAAACAAACAAAAACCAAAAACTTTTTAAGTTTAAAACTATATTTATATGTTTCAAAACTTAAATAAATAAGACAGAGTGAAAAATTTTAAAATATTTAAGAATTAAGTTTGTAAGGTATAAAACTATTATTAATCATGTTACATTATTGGCCAACTGGCCCAGCTTCTAGTTGTTCTAACTTTCTTGGACATGAACTCAGGCTGGTGTCTCTTTTGACTAATTGAATGCGTTGATCTATGCATCTAGAGAGCATGAGAGTGGTTAGGAGAAAGAAGAAAAAGGGAGTTGAGTAATGGAGTGATCCAGCTTGGAATACCTTACACTCCCAAATGAGAGTTAGAGGGTGTTTTTATAGTGTGGCAATCTTTGTTTTATCTCAATTTTATATATATGTATAAAAAGGATATGTAATAAAATTACATACATAATACATGTATAATTATACACATAATCACACATATTTTATTATGTTCATATTATAAATTATATAAATGTTATTTTTATATAAACTATACTTTTATTAAATATATAATTTTATTAAGTGTGTGTGTATATATATGTTGTATATATGTGTGTGTGTGTGTGTGTATGTGTGTGTACACACACACACACACACACACACACACACACATTTGTTTTTGTTTTTGTTTTTGCTTCTTCAACTTTCCAAACATCGCTGGGATCCAATTTAAGGTCATAACGAAACCAGCATCTTGGGTGAATGAAATTCTCTTTTCTTCTCAAAGATGTTGATATTCTCCCCACTCTTCTCTAACAGCTTTAAAATTTAGAGCTTCACCCGTGAACCTCTTGAGAGCTAGGATGCTGAATCCTGTCCTGTCCTCGTGGTGGAGGGAACCTCTACAAGTCTCCAAAGTGACTGAATACTGTCTTTCACTGTCTAGCTTGAGAACATGCAACGGTGTGTGGTGTCTTGGTGGAAGAGGGGGCTGGACCTGATGTGTGTGGACAGGATACAAAAGAGAATTGCAATGTGTGTGCAGCTGGGGGTAAAGATGAACCAAGAACCAAATTGCAGCCATTAAAGAAGGGGCAAGATAAAATATTACTGATTTTACATTGACGTTTTCTGTTCTCAAATGTCTGGCCCCTCTTGAGCTTATAGCACAAAGGAAAGGAACTCAGGGCAAGAGTATGATACTGTAATTTTGTCACAATGAAATGATTGCTTCAGGGGGATTTAAGAAAATTGTATCTCCATGTCAGAAGTCGCTGGGTTCAGAGAGTCTAAAGGTCTAAGATGAAATGGGATGTGAAAATTGTTATTATGTGTTTAGGGGAAAAAAGAAAAAGCTCTCTGTTGGGATTTATTATATTCCATGTATGGGTGCTGACCCTGAAAGCTAGCTGTGTTGCACTGTTCAAAACAGGAATTCGGAATAAAAATGGGACTTGGTTAGGGTCAGGGGAGCCATGTCCAGTACCTGCTCTGCTCAGAATTGGTGCCAAATTGGTTCAGGCTTGGAAACACGCTTTGGTTTATCATTTGCTTTTCTTTAGCAGCATCATCTGCGTTTTACACAAGGATGCTTTTATGGTTGTGTTTAACTTGCGTTTTCAAGGCTCTCGATAGGTGTTCAAACTTGGCTCCGGGCTGAGATTGATTTTTTTTTCCTTTGAAGATAGAAGATTTGGAAACATTCCAGGAAAGGCTTTCCTTGAGGCTTCAGTTGGGTGGTGATTAACCTCAGAAGAAGTGAGATGTTTTGCATATTATTCTTGTATTTTCTCTCCCTGGTTCCTCAGCAACAAACATTGCACCATTGGAGCATAAGGACATTTAGGGTTGATAACTGCCGAATGGCACAGATGAGAAGGTGGTGTGAGGACTCTGGTGTGAAAAGGTCAGCCGAGACATATAACTGCTGCACTGAGCCCTTTACAAGTATCATCTCATTCTGGCATCAAATGAGCTGGGTTTCAATACCATCTCAACCACCTATTGGTTGTGTGACCTTGAGCAGGTTACTTAACATTCTTATTCCTCATTTCGCCTCATCTATAAAATGAGGAACATAATAGTACCCATCTCAAAGGGTTCCTGTGAGGGTTGACTAAAATATTGCATGCAAACCACTTAGAACACTTAATATCTACCTGGCACATAAGCATTTATAATTTTAGCTATTATTATTTATCACCACTTTTTGTATATGAGAGAATCGATACTTAGGGCGGTCAAATAATTTACACAAGGTCATGCAGTTGGCAGGTGGCCAAGCTAGGACTTGGAACCAGTTGTCTCTGCCTCCAATGCTTAGGTTTTTGACTCTTCTAAATTATATTACCCTAAAAAACTTCTAGTTCAGAAGGGAAGATATATATAATTATAAGAAACTGTAATTCCCAATTTAAAAAAAAAGGAAAGAAAGGTCTAAGAGAGATCCTTTTTAGACAGAGATGCGAAGGATGTTTCAGAGAAGAGTGACATTTCTTTTTAGCAGTGTTCTGGACAGTTGTGATGCTGTCAGTTTTCTATCCACTGAATTGCATTCCAGTTATTAGTTGTGAGCCTTCAAATCTGGCTTGGGACATGTTTTCTGACTTAAACGTGAAATTTGGAAGCATACCATGGAAATGACATCGCCAATGGCTTCCATTTTGCTGAGACGAACTCAAAAGCTTACAGAACTGCTGGGAAATAATTTCTTCAAGATTCCCATGTT
This sequence comes from Eonycteris spelaea, assembly GCA_003508835.1. Classification (NCBI taxonomy): domain Eukaryota; kingdom Metazoa; phylum Chordata; class Mammalia; order Chiroptera; family Pteropodidae; genus Eonycteris; species Eonycteris spelaea. The sequence goes on from PUFA01000023.1 coordinate 7,409,317, forward strand.
CACCCTGGCAGAAAGACAATCCCTCCACTCACAAGCTTCATTAAGCTTTGCTGATCTCATGGTCATTTTCCATTTCTTTTCCTTTAGTCTTTGTTTTTCATAAGCATAAAAATTTTAATCTTACAATTCTTCATGACATTAGATATTTTCCCAATGATTCTCCAGGTTTCTTTTTAATGTATGTCTGTATTTTTTTCATCCTATTAGTTGTCGAGCTCACTTTTAGGTATCTCTCCTTCCTCACCCTTTCACTAGTATGATCATAACTGCTCTTCAAAAGGATCAGAGAAAATTTTGGTTTTGTTTCTAACAGGCTCTCTAGAATTCTGTTGATTGAGGTTTTAGATATCACTAAACTGGAAAGGAAATAATAATGCTTTATTGTTGTGAAATTATGCTGGGTGTGTGATCTTGTACTATCACTGCAATATTGAACAATAAACATTCAGAAGGAATGAAACACAATCAATGAACCACAGCATTCCTTAACATGCCTACTGCTCTTTCATCACCCATGATACCGTAGACTGGACATTCCCAAATTGGCACACTTCAGAATCATTAAGGGTAGCTCAACAAAAATGCAGATTGACCGGTCCCACCACAGAAATTCTGATTTGGTAGTCTGGGGGGGGGCGGGGTGCAGCCAGGATATGCGATAAAGGGATGTGATAGAGAATAGTTGAAGGGAGGTTAGTAGTGAGGAGGGCTACCATTTCATATGGATCCCTTGGGAAGACCTTTCTGAGATTATACAGTTGACATGCACTGAATCCTGAATGATACGAAGGTATAGGCTCAATGAAGGAGACCTGGGAAAAAATATTCCAGAAGGAGCACAAAGGGCACAAGTGTGGTGAGTTTGTGAAGGAGAAAGGGAAACAGGGTGACCGAAGAATGGGTGAGTGTCCAAATCACATAGTACTTGTACTTTAAGCATTTTAAGTACTTGTGTGTCATTATGATTGCACTGCGTCATGATCTGATTCACCTTTAAAAAGACTCTTAGATCACTCTGTGGTACATAGTGTAGGTGTAAGCAGGTTGAAGGCTATTTGGGAGTCTCGTTGAGAGCTGATGGTGGAAATTATGTCTAAATTAGAATGGAAGGATGAGTAAGGGTTAGCCAAGTAAAGCAGGTCTGAGGAAGAAGAATGTCAGGTGCAAGGTACTGAGGTGGAAAGCCATTCTAGAAGCTGAGAAAAGGCGAGTGAGGAGCTACAGAGGAAGATGAAGTCCAGATGACATGGATTCCAGTATATCACGATAAAAATGGTGAGGATAACATGTCATCCAGGGTGGGCCGAAGGTAACGACATCTTTTGAATGAATACCCTGTTGTAGCGTTGGCGCTTTCCATTGGTTAATAATGCAGCCTGCTTGATTATATTCAGGTGAATCTAGAAATTTGGATTTGGGTTTCCTTACTTTTAAATGTTGGCAAGCTAGCTAAAAAAACACACACACGTTTTTTTTTTTCTTAACTCAGTGGAGTTAAAGAAAAGATGTCTCTGGGCTGGGTTTTTCTTGTGACTTTCAGTATGTGGTCTTTGAACAGCACGACAACCGAATGACGCTTTTGTGCAAATTATGCAAGGTTGCCTTCTCTGTAGATGTCACAGCCATCTGAAGGAAACTGTCACGTTATGTTTACATATCAGTGAAGACTTTGATGAACATGGCACAACTAGAGTTGTGCAATATAAAGTTTGTACAACTTAGTAGACATATACTTGAACAAGAATAGAGAGTGGGAAGAAGTGACAAGAAACTATGAGATACTAGATGAGGCCAGTGGTGTGCTGGAGCCAACATGCACTGGCTCGTCAGAGCTGACTGTGCACAACTTTTCCAAACTCTATACTCACTAAGGTAGCATTGGAAGCTTGAAATCCATCATCATGGGAATATTTACACCAGGGAAATGGGCAAATGCTACAAATCAGGGCTTTATAATCCCAGAAAACTGTTGTTAAACATTTACTATGGCACCATTGGACAAGATCATGTCATGGAGGCCCTGAACAAAGTTTACATCTGGATATTAGACTACAGGTAAGGGATAGTTGAGAGAGTGACCTAATCAAAACTCTATATTCCTGGCCTCTTCATTCAAAGGTCCCTCCACTTCTGACCTAACTAAAACTTTGTTTTCTTTTGAAGAGATAACTTCTTTGGCACCCTCCTGGAGTGGAAGCTGTTCATACCTTCTCATTCATATCCAGGCACAGAGAAATAAGGGACCAGCATACTTTTACCCACCTTTACCTCTTTCTACCATCATTCCTCTGATCTCTAATAATCCCCTTTCCTTTGACACGCTCAGTATGTTGCTCAAACATTTTGTGCCTGACCATTGAGTAGAGTTACCCCAAATGAGAGCTTTGGCACCTTTCTCCCTCCTATCCCAAGAGTCATCAGCATCCTGGGAGACTCAGTGCTCATGTGGATGATCCATTAAGAACCCTTACTTCATGGTTTTGGAACTTGACCAATGTTAGAGACATTTCACCTTTGCTCCATTTTGCACACTCACTCACAGCCACACCCTGGACTGCAAAACCAACTTTGGAATTGCTGCATCTTTAAAATGTGGTTATGAATGCACCTCTTCTGTGAGTCTAAGTAAGGATTAAGAGCCATGTTGTATGGAAAGTGTCTAGTAAATGCCTGGCATATAATAGATGTTCAACAAATATTTCTTTGCTTGACTTTTCCTTTAAGAAGCACAATTTGGAACCCGTGTATTTCTTCTCCCTTTATTTTGAAGTATCATTTGAATTTAACATAAATAGCCGATGCTTCTGTAGTAAACTTTCTGCTGGGTGACATCCTTAAGAATCTGTGTTCTCTCTAGCACTGGGAGCTACTGGCGTCCAATGTTATTGGTGGCAATTGTGCTAACATGCACAACACAATACCCGCCCTTTTAATTACAGAACATTCTTGCAGCAAAGTGACACCGATTCTCATCTGATTAATATTTATAGTTTTCATTTTTTGGCTAAATGCCAACTATCTTCATCATGTGAATTTCCTCAGCTTCCCAGCTCCACTTTGCTGCTTCTCTTCCACTAGCTCATTTGTGTGAGCATGTATCTTTGTTTTACCCAGTCTGGAGGTATCACGGATTCCTTAAATCACAAGCTTTCTACCCATGAGGGGCTTTTAATAAGCAATTGTATTGAAATGTAAGTGAGCAATGATGAATTTTAAGTGACTTTTAAGTTAAACAATTGAATGCTTACATTCGAGGGAGTGCAGGGAAGGGTCACCATTCACCATAACCTTGGTCATGTCTCAAAAAATTGGTTCCCCTGGTTAGTAAATTAAAGTAGTATTACATACGCGTGCCCTCCTTTTTGCTACCTTTCTGAATCTTCCTCTTGCTCATGTTAAAATACAGAAATCTATATTCTGATATATGAGCCACATTTTAAGTTGTTATTACAAAGGAATTTGTATTTTTTCACTAACTTTGGCAAGTGTGGGAATGTGTTGGCCATAATAAGTTATGACCCACAGTTTGTTATACATTATAATTTTTAAATATCCAAATTCGGAGGTACCAGAGGTGAAGATATTTTCCCTGAAGCAGAAAGACCATATATATTAAAGATTCCATCTTTAAAATCTCTTTATCTTCCATTTTGCTACTCATGTCACTGCTCTAATGTAGGTCCTTTTTATTTCGTGCTTGGACAATTTCGATAGCATTCTAACTGCTCTCCTTGACTTCTTACCATCCAAACGCAACACCCTCATGTCTGCTAGTGTTCAGGAATGTGACCACTGTCCATGGCACTGCTTTTTAAACAGCATTCCAAAGGGCATACTAGGGTCCCCCAGCAGTGCTTAGATGGTGAGGTCATGGCCAAGGGACAGGTGGCAGGTCCTATCCCTGTTTCAACTAGGGTGGCCCTACTGATCGATTTGATTATAACTGAGTTTTTGCAAGATTTTGTTTAAAACAAGTGTTCCACTGTTGAAATTTATTGGTCCTTAAGACAAAATCCACTTTCTTGGCATGATATTCAAATGGTCCACATGCCTCCACATCAGCATTCCATCTTCCTCTTTGCCTTGTATCGTTTTGCTCACAATGAATTGCTCACTCATTATTCCTTGAACATGTCCTGGAGCTTGGTTTATACTGTTAGCTTTACCTGAAAACATTCTTTTTGTCTATTTGGAAAATACATCATTCATTCAGTAACTCTATTATCTATTATGTGTCATGGCCTGTTTTAGGGAATCCTACTTCATGGTCCAGTTTAAGAATCTCTGTAGCACTATCCAGGCAAAATTATCTGATGCTCTTCTATACTTTGATACTTTGTCATATTAATATTATTTTCTAATTGATTACATTATGTTCTGATTTTTTTTTTTGTATTTTTCTTTTTTGAGGAGATGTTCATATCTTATTTAGATACACATATATTTCCCTCATTATAGTAGTTGATTAGGTGTTCAGGAAATGTTTATTGGGTAGTTTCTAAAATAATCTGTTTATCTCTACTAAACAGTGAGGATGAGGGTGAGGATCTTTGTTTAGTTTGCATGATATGTAGCAGGTGTTTGTGATTATTAGTTGAATTGATGAAGAGGTCTCATCTCTGCCTGTGAAGCCAGCAGCTGTAGGAATGGGAATGAAATGTATAGATGGCATTTTGAGGTGATCTTGGTGTAGAAAGCTGTTTCTCTGGGAGGTTAGGGTTGAGAGTGCCCTGGGCATCCCCAGCCACTGTCTGTAACAGTCTTGGGCTGGTCATTTATCTTCAGGTTTCAATTACCTTGTTTATAGATACGATGGTTAGACTTATCCTTCTTCATGTGGGAATGATGCCATAATTCCTTTAGGAGGTACCTTGTGAATTAAACAGCATGCCTTCTCAGATCACTCAACTTTAACTCATGTAAGTCACAATAGAAAGCAGTTTTGAATGGGTAGAATTTTCTTTATTTTTTGAACAAGTTTATACATTATACACTTTTTTTCTTTCATCTATTATGTCAAAAACGCATGGATATTTTTATAGTTGACTTTTTTCTCTTGCATAGAAATGGTAACAGTAAAGTAAATGAAGTAATATAGTAAGTTTTCAAAAGTTCATTTTAATCATAAAATTCATAGTATTAATATCTAAAAATCAGAAGTATGGGAGAAATTTTATTTAATGATTATGGAATTTTAGTACATAGGGTCAATATCACAAGCTTGTATTTGTTGTGACTTTAATGTTTTTATTAAAGAAAAATGACTAGAGTGAAAGGAGAAATTTTGAGAAAGTTAATTGATAATTTAATAACATCTTCAACACAAAGGGTCGATTTGAAAAGAGGCCAGTTTCTCTGTATCCTCAGAAAGCAGAACTACAGGAAATGGGTGTGAGTTACTAAGTTAGTCAAAGGAAGACTTGGTTCCTCAAGGGTTACCAGACCCTGGAATGAGACCCAACAAGAAAGACCAGGGCTTTCTTGACTCAAAGATCTTTAGAAACAAACTGGGATTTTACACCTGGAAATATTTTTGATGTTGGTTTGGGCAGGGGTGGTGTGGGAGGAGTGTCCAGTCTGGGATTCCTTGAATCTCAACTTACTCCTGCATCTGTTGTGATTAAAGCTTAACATCCCCTGGTTCAGTGCAGTCTGTGGAAAGCTTATGTGGGGGCAGCTAACTGGTCCCGCTTTGTTTGGGGACATGGAACCCTTTAGCATATATGACTAACCTTTGTTGATGCAACAGTGGTCTCATCAGTTCGGGGGTGGAGATGGAGAAGGGCAGAGGCCCGATTTTCCTGAAAGTTTCTAAACGAGAGAGAGCAAGACATTGGAGCAAATTTAATCCCACAGTCAACTCTGCTCCCATCTACAGCCTAGCTCTGCCCCCTGTCGTTGACGCATCTCTCGCGTTGCACATCTTCTGTATCAAAATTATTTCCAGAGCGAGGAAGAGTCGGTGAAAGGGGGATTTCAGGACTTCTGGGGATTTTTTTTCTCCAGAACTATTTCCTCCGTGGGAAATCAACTCATTCTGATAAACCTCAGGACCCTTCTTTCCAAAGGGCAGGTGTCACATGTCATAGTTTGATGTGGAAGGCTTCCCGCAGCCAGTCTTGACGTTGGGCGGCTGACCAGAATGTCAGATGAGAGGTGTAGAAGTTATCTGTGATTTGGGTGGCTGGAGCCGGGGAGGTTCTAACCGAGATGCTGACCCCATTGTGGTTGCCCAGAGACTGCGGGGAGCTCAGAACCGCGCTGCGCCGCGCCCCCAGTGACCCAGCTGGGCCAGCAGCTCCCCTGCAGGAGGCTGCGGCGCGGTGCGCCTGGGACTTGTCGGGTGCAGCTCCAGGTAGACGCGCGGGTCGCGGTTCTCCTATCACTGGGTGGGGCCGCAGGGCCAGTCTTTTTGCTCTCTGCTCCTCGGGACTCCAGCCACCTCCTGGAGTGGAGGCAGCTAGGGGACTTTGCAAAGCCCGAAGGGCAGAGGCGAGTGGCAGAGCCCGCCACGGTGGTCGCAGACCCCCTCCGCCCAGCGGACGGGTCCCGGGGCTTGGGTGGCGGATGAGCGCCTGTCCCGCCCCCGCCGCCGCGTCGGGGATGGAGACACACTCGCTCCTTAATCCCCCGCCCCCCGTTGCCCCGGCGACGGCCCAGACGAGCAGGTGATGCATTGACAGCGAGCAGATGGTCCCCCGCGGAGGCGAGCGCGGCCCACAATGCGCCCCGCGCTGCGATCCCACTGCAGCCCTCCCCCGCCCGTCCGGCCCTCTGTGGCCCGCATGCTAATACGGGGCGGTGGGGGGCAGGGGAGGGGAGGCGCTGCGGGGGCAGGGCCACGGGGGTGGCGGAGGGCACGCCCCGCCTTGGCCCTTGCAGGCCTGCTCGCCTCATTTTTCTGAATGCGCTCCCCAAATCCTTTCACCAGAAGAGTTCCTCCCTTTTAAATACACGGAGAGAGACCCTTTCCACACCTTGCACTCTAGCATCCCACTCCCGCTCTCTCCTAATTCTCCCCCGGTGTTGAATTTCCATTGAGATAAGCGCTTAGCTACCTCTGTCCATGCTGCTTACCCCTATTCTGTAGCCCCTACCCGCATCTGCTCTCTGCCGGCATTTAATATTCAATCTTGGAAGACCAGAGGAATGGCTTTACCGCTGCAGCCCCTATTCCTCCAACCCTGCGCCCCGTTCCTGCTTCTGCAGTTGGCGCTGACACTTGCTAAATGTGTGGACATGTTTATCTCACATTTCCCCACCCCGTGCTCCAAGATCTTTGAGGCAGCTTCTCTTGGCCTTTCTTTCTGGAATTTCAAAAATAAATCACTCTTTTCCCGTGACTACCGTGTTGCTCCCTCCAGGGGTACCCTCCCATTCACATAGCCTCCTCCTCCCATTCATTTGGCACCCCCCCCCCCCCGCCCTTCTCTACCCTATTCACCGCTGTGTGGCAAATTGAGGCAATCTTATAATACGGGCATGAAAACGGCGAGGCACTATTCACAATTTTAATACTAACTTCATAGCTGTCACATAAATTCATTCCCGAGCCTACTCTATAATGGCCAAGAAGAAACTTTAAGGGAAGAAGAAGAAGAAAAAAAAAAATCCGAAGACACTGCTATGGTGTCTGTCTTTGATTTGCAGGTGTTTTTTGAAACCATTACTACAGTAACTACAGATAGCTTTTTTTTTAGCTGCCACATAGAGTGCTTTTAAAAAACACCCATCCTCTTGCTTTTTCTTTTACAGTAGATGAAAAAAAGAAATCCCAATAAAGGCTTTAAAAAAGGAGTGGAGAGAGAAAGAAAAAAAGGAGACTAGTGAATATAGTTGGGACAATACGGGGTCACAGAGCTGTCGAAACTAATGTCATAGTGCGGCTGTTGGGCAGGAGTACAGAAAACTTCTTGTTTCTTGATTTTTATGGAGATTTGGTCTAAGGCATGGAGCACTCTCTGAACAGGTTTAGAACAAGTGGCAAAGAAAGAACTGCTCACAATAAACTCCCTTCTGACGGTCTTTATGCCCGCAAACACCTGTGATTTACAAAGAGGCGTTGCGGAGGACAAAGGGAGGCAAGAGGGCCAGACTATTGTGGGGAAATGATGCCTCATGTACCCATGGCCATAAGAGAGGGTCGTTTTATTTTAAAACTTGTCTCGGAGGCTTGCCATGCAAACTTACAATGAAAAAAGAAGCATTAGACTCTTCTAGTGGCTCATAATGACTTTTTCAAATCCTTCCAACTCGTTTTGAGTGTTCATTTTGATGAGTTACAGTAGAAAATATTAGAGTTGCCAGAATTCAGGGAAAATTGAAATGCATAATCTTGAAGGCAGAAAAGTTAGAAATCATTGCATAAGACTCAGAAGTAAGTGGTTGAAATGTACACTTGAGGCGTATACACCATTTGAATTTAATTAAAAATTTTATGAACTTTTTCTCCAATAGGTTATAATTTTATGCCTATTTCCTTCCAATTTCTTGCCTTCCCCCCTTTTTCATCTTTCAAAGTATTTTTGTTTTTGTTTTTGCTTCTCTTTTTGGCTTTTGCTTCTTTATCTGTTTCTTGTTTTTTTTTTCCTCAATAATTTAGGGAGACAGGCAAAAATATGAAACCATAAGTCAATAAAATAAAGAATTACAAATTGGAAGAAATTCCCTCTGCATAGGGTGACCAGGGAACGACTCTCAGAGCAGATCGCATCTCTAAAGCAAGTGAAGAAGCAGAGAGGGAAGAGCAAGCAGGCAGAGGTTTGCGCAGAAGGCCCTAAGGTAGAAGAGAGCTTCCAGTCACTGAAAGAAGCCACTCTGGCTGGAACACTGTGAGTAGGAGCATGCCGTGAGAAGAGGTAGAGAGATTAGCCAAGAGTCGTGTTGGGCATGGGAAAAAACTGGATTCTGTCTAGGACAAATAGGGAGCTACTGAAGTATTTTAAGTGAGGGAGCTATATGACCAAATTTATATTTTAAGAAGCTTTTACTGTGGCTGTGTGGAGTCTAGGTTGAATAATGAAAAGAATCAGAAGTGCAATGACTGAGTAGTGGGTGTTAGGAGGCTGTTGTGATAATCTAGATAAGAAATAATGGTGTCCTGGATTAAGGTGATGTTAATGGAAACGAAGAGAATGGGTGAATTTGGGATCTACTTTAGAGGAGAATGGATAAGACTTGATAAGGATAAGACAAACAAAGACTTGATGATGGATACGGCGTGTGAGAGTGAGGTGATGAGAGAAAGGGAAGAACCTAGGAGAGCAGATAGGTCTGAATAACTGGGCAGATGGTGGTGCACGTTGTGGAGATGCGGAAGAGAACAGAGATGGGAGGGCGGGCTTGAATTCTGGTTTGACATGTTGATTTCGAGCTATTATTGAGGTGACCAAATGGAGATGGTGGGCTTAGGGGCAGACACCTAACCAGTCCTAGGCTGACCATTCTCTAGGCTCCTCGGGATCTGTGATGTGGCTTACTATGAAGGCATGAGCTGGGAGCTGGGCTAGTAAGATTACCTACCTCCTGGGTCTGAACTGGAACTATTAACACAGCATCAGAGGTAGAGCTGAAGAGCATGAGCTGGAGAAAAAGCATTAAGGATTATCATCAAATGGGTGGCATGCATAAGCAGAAGTTAAGAAACGCAGTGAGGGGCAAGAAATTGTTTGATAGAGGGAAGGGAAGGTGGCAGAGAGAAGCAAGTTTACACAAAGGAACTGTGTCATGTGACTGGAGTACCGTTAGTGTGAAGCTCTAAAAGCCATGCAGTTGGGGTCTTTATAGTTGCTTTCGTCCGGGCAGAATCTCTTATTTTAGATGGCAAAACAACGATGATGACATGTAAATTACTGGAACATCAATTTAAGGAAAAAGATAAAATGCAAACTCAAAAACTGAGGATGAGAAGAGTCTCTAGTAAGTTAGAGGTTATGTTTGAGAAGTAAATAATTCCTTATTCCCCTTCAGAGGCATGCTTCGTAGACTAAAAGCCTGTTCTGCATCCATTTATCAACTGTACTAATGTAGGCCAAGTAAAGGGCTCCCTGGTAAAAGTGAATTCAGATTGAGGCTTGATTTTTAAGCCAGAATGGGTTTTCCACTCTCTCAAACCTGAATTGACAGAAGATAGTTCACAAGTCACAGTGAAGACGCTGAGTAGGTGAATAGTGACTCACAGGCCTCTTTGTCAGGGTCTGTGAGGTCTGCTTACCACATGGTAACCAGGCCTGCTGTGTCTGGGCATGGAAAAGTAGGAGAGGAAGCAGAATAAAAACAAAGAGAAAGATATACTCATTGCTCTTTTAATAGTGTAACTCTTAGTAAATTTGGCCCAATAGGTAGAAGCTTTTCTCTAATCTCACTAATTATCTCTTGAGGGGAGAGTGCTTGTTTTTGTATTTTTTTCTTGAGAAACAAAACAGAAATGACTATACCTACAATTCTAAGAAAGGGAAGGGATGAACCAATTTCCTTTTGCTATAGTACTTATAGAGATTTATGATTTAAGAAACCACCATGTAGAATTTTGTGGTGATGCATTTAGAAGCCTCAACAAAATTATCATATTAATAGGCGAAAACAAAATTAACCCAAAGAGGGATGGAAGTCTTAAAAAGAATAGAAGTCATGGCAATGATGAAGAATGCTTTCAAATTATTAACTCCAAACACAGCTCTTAGCCCAGACAGTTTTACAAGTGAGCTTTTAAAATATTTTAAAGAAACACAAGTTCCACATTGTAGAAATTGTTATAGGACATAAAGATAGGTGATTTTTTCCCCTGATTCATTTGATAGCCAAGATGGACAAAGATAGTGCAATAAAACAAAATGAACAAAGTATTTTACTTGTGACAATTTCCTAAAACCCCGTGAACACAATGAAGTCAGGATAAAATATGAGAGTCTAGCTGGCATACTGTTTTAAAACAATATATAAAATTAAATCACATTTCTTATTTTTAAATTTTGCAACTTTATTGAGGCATCATTGACAAATAGGATTGTTTATATTTAGGTGTACAATTTGGTATTTTGATATATTGTATATATTGTGAAATAATGACCACAATCAAGCTAATTAACATAGCCAAAACCTCACATAGTTACCATCTTCTTTCCCTCTCCTCTTTCTTTCTCCTCTACCCCCTTCCTTCCTTCCTTCCTTCCTTCCTTCCTTCCTTCCTTCCTTTCTTTTTTATAATTAAAAAAATTTTATAGTTGATATATAATTTTAGTCTCAGGTGTATAACATAGTGATTCAACATTTATATAACTTATGAAGTGATCACTCTGATAAATCTAGTACCCACTGAACCATACATAGTTGCTACACTATTATCCGCTACATTTCCTATGCTGTACTTTACATCCCCATGACTATTTTGTGACTACTAATCTGTATCTCTTATCCTTTTTCCCCTTTCCACCCATCCCCTCATCCTCTTTTCATCTGGCAACCGTCAAAATGTTCTTGTTTCTATGAGTTTGTTTTTTATTTTGTTTGTTTCATTTGTTTTGTTTCTTTAGGGCTCCACATGTAAGTGAAATCATATGGTGTTTGTTTTTCTATATCTGGCTTACTTCATTCAGCATAGTACCCTCTAGGTCCACCGAAGTTGTTGCAAATGGCAACATTTCATTATTTTTTTTTATGATTATTCCATTGTATATATGTACCACTTCCTTGTTATCCATTTATCCATTGACGGACACCGAGTTTGTCTCTATATATTGTCTATTGTAAATAATGCTGCAATAAACATGTAGATACACATGTCCCTTGAGGTAGTATTTTGAGTTTCTTCAGATAAATACCCAGAAGTGGGATTACTGGGTCCTTTGTCTATTGTTATAACCTTTATTTTGAAATCTGTTTTGTTGGGTATAAGTATTTCTACCTCATACTTTGTTGTTTGTTTGTTTCCATTTTCATGAACTTTTTCATCTCTATATTTTCAGTCTGTGTATGTCTTTCGATCTGAAGTGAGTCACTTACAGGCAGTATATATAAAGGTCTTGTTTTCTCATCCATTCACCACACCATATCTTTTGATTGGAGCATTTAATCCCTTACATTAAAAGTAAAATTTTTGTTGGTAGCTTATTTTATTGTTATGACTTTAAAATAAACAAAAACTAGTTCCATGAGAAGTTGAAGATCATAGGAGTACTATATTATTGAGTACTATATTATTGAGTGGCAATTGGCAGGTTAGGTAGAGGAGAGAAAACATGTCACATTGCAAGGCTAGCTGGGAATGGATGTGGAGGATTTTTTAGTGTCCTGAGAACTACTTATGTTTCCTTGTACGTAGAGAGTGAGATAGGGTGGTAGAAAGAACACCGGAAGCAGACAGATCTGGGTTGAAATTTCTGCTCTGCCTGTTTTGGGCTGTGGAAAACTGAGCAGTTCATGCAGCCTCATCAACAAACTGAGGATAATTCTATCAGGCTGCAAAGATTAAATGATAAAAAAAAGTTAATGAAAGTAATTGTTAATAGTTATGTAGGTATTGCCATTTTATTAGTCATATTTTTGATCTTTGTTTTCTTCATAAAGAAGATCTTTTAACATTTCTTATGATACTGGTTTGGTAGTAATGGACTTCTTCAGATTTTCCTTGTCTGGGAAGATCTTTATCTGTCCTTCAATTCTCAATGATAACTTTGCTGGGTAGAATAATCTCAGTTGTGGGTCCTTGCTTTTCATGACTTTGAATATTTGGTGCCAATCCTTGCTAGCCTGTAAAGTTTTTGTTGAGAAATCACCTGACAGTTTTATGGGTGCTCCCTCATAGGTAACTAACTGCTTTTCTCTTGCTGTTTTTAAGATCCTCTCTTGTCTTTAACCTTTGGCATTTTAATTATGATGTGCCTTGGTGTGGGCTTCTTTGGGTTCATCTTGTTTGAGACCCTGAGGTTCCTGGGGTTGCATGTGTATTTTCTTCAACAGGTTAGGGAGCTTTTTGGTCATTAGGTTTTCAATTCCTTATTCGCTCTCTTATCATCTGGTATCCCTATGATGCGAATGTTGGTATGCTTGATGTTGTCCCTGAGGCCCCTTATACTAGTCGCATTCTTTTTGGATTCTTCTTTCTTTTGGCTATTCTGATTGGGTGTTTTCTGCTACCTTATGTTCTAAATCGCTGAATTGATTCTCTGTTTCATCTAATCTACTGTTGATTCCCTGTAGCATGTTCTTTATTTCAGTTATTATATTCTTCATTTCTGACTGGTTATTTTTATGTTTTCTATCTCCATTTTTGTTTCCTTCTCTTTGTTAAAGTTCTCACTGAAATCATTGAGTATTCTTATAACCAGTGTTTTGAACTCTGCATTATGTAGATTGCATATCTCCGTTTTGTTTAGTTCTTTTTCTGGAGCTTTGTTCTGTTCTATCATTTAGGACATGTTTCTTTGTCTCCCCATTTTGACTGCCTCCCTATTTTTGTTTCTATGTATCGGGTAGAGCGTCTATGTGTCCCGGTCTTAGTAGAGAGGCTTTATGTACAAGGTGTCCTGTGTCTTTTGTGTGTGCCCTCCTGTTGTATTTGAGCACTGGTTGCTGTCTGCTCATCAGTGGGGGAGGGAGTGACCCTCAGGCTGACTGGTTGTGAGGACTGGCTTTGACTACAGTAAAGTAGTTGTTATGCAGGAGCTGATCCTGTGGAGTAGGATTCACTTTAGCAGGGCTCTGGTACCTGCCCAGTCTGCCTTTTGCATGTGTCATTTGTGAAGGTGGTTGAGTGGTGCTCTGATGTGGTCTGAAGCTGGTCACCAGGTGTTTTGGTTCTGTGGACTCTTGAGAGGGGCTCTGTTGCAGGCCAAAGTCAGCTGTTGCCTGTGCTCTGTCAGGGACACTTGATATGAGCTATGAATTGATATGCATATAGTTGCCACTTGTGCTGGCTTGGAGGTGCCTAGGAGAGGCTAAGCTGCAAATTGAGGCCAACCGCTGCTAGTGCTGGGCTTGAGGATGCTCAGCTAGAGGTAGGGAGCATGCCGAGGCCAGATGCTACTTATTTAGAATTTGTGAACCTTTGAGAGATTTTAGGAAAGTCTGCAGCATGAACCAAAAATAGGCCATTTTTTGTATGGAAGAGCCACTGAAACAGCTTGGGCAGGCCTGCAAGTTGGGTGGGATTTCAAGGAATTACCAAGGCTGGGTGAACTGTGTTAGCCATGTTGTTGGAGACTCTGATATGGTACCTGCCTGCATTTGTATCTGCATGCTGGCTGGTGGAAGGGCTCAACAAAAGAAGAATGGCCTCTGTCAATACTCCTGTCTGAGAAAGGTGCCCCTTTAGCCCTTGCCCTGAAGCTAGATAATTCTGTTCCTTCCTGTATGTTCCTGGTGTCTTTTGAGCTGCTGCCCCAGCACTGGAGCTCACTGTGAGTCCATTGGCAAGTAAATTTGTGTGTGGACCCTTTAAGAGGAATACCTAGGACTCCAGCTGCTCTCCATCTCGCTCATCCGCCATCTCCACTGGTTTTCACAACCTGAAATTATGGAGACTTCTCTTCCCAGCACTGGAAGCCTACGCTGAGGAGCCATGTAGGTCTGGGACACCTCACCTCTGAGAGGACCTCCACAATGAGATATATCTCCTGTTTCTTAATTGCCACTCTGTGGGTGTATGACCAGCTCTTCCATGTCTCTGCCCCTCCTACCAGTCTTCATGTGGCTTCTTCTGTATGGCCTTATAGAACTTCTGTTCAGCTGGTCTTCAGGTGATTCTCAATGATTTTGGTGCTGTAGTTTAGTTGTAATTTTGATGTGGTTTTGGGAGGAGGTGAGCACAGCATTTGCTGATTCCACCATCTTGACAAGAAGCTCTGAATATTATAAACCTTCTCTTCTTTTTCCATCATTGTTTATAGGGAGTTGAACTCACCAAATATATATTGAAAGTTACGTGGTATGGAGCAATGGGAGAAGAAGCATTTTTGTCAACTACGAGCCAGATCCTTTGCAATCAGGATACAGGTAATATATGAGAGATAATACATCTTTTGACATTTTTTAGGCCAGTAGATTTGCTCCATTTCACCAATAATTTTGATTCTTGATTCAGTGCTCTTAGTTTTATAATTTGCAACATCTTCTTAGTTTCCATATTCATCTACATCACTGTAAATTACAGCATAATTTTACATGCCTTCATAAAATATATTTTTTCTCCACCCCAGGGACACAATATGTCTCCACTAGAAAAATCTGGAGAAACAGCCCATGTTTCCTTTGCTATTTTTTCTTTTGTGTATTTATAAGATGACTCCAGACCATTAAGGTGGGGCCTTATGTACTCACTTTAAAGCAATAGGTACTGTTCTGGAAAAGTTGCGTAAGTCAAAATAGAAAGAAACTTTTCACTGGCATGTAAAAAGAGTAAGAATCATCGGGTAGTGTTTAGAATGATACTGTGTTAGGTGTTCTCTTGCTGCTGCAACAATTACCACAAACTTAGTGGCTTAAAACAAAATAGATTATTTACTTTACAGTTCTGTAGGTCATAAGTCTGACATGGATCTCAGTGGGTTAAAATCAAGGTGTTGGCAGGTCACATGCTTTTCTAGAGACTTCGGGGGGAATTTTATTTCCTGGCCTTTTCCAGCTTCTAGAAGCTGTTTGCACTCTTGGGCTTGTGTCACCTTTACTCCATCTTCAAAGCCTGCAACAGCAGGTCCAGTCTTTTCCATATTGTATCAGTCTGACCTTCCCTTCTGCCTCCCTCTTTAAGCTCTTTAAGGACCCTTGTGATTATACTGGGCCCACCTGAGTAATCCAGGATAATGTCTCCAGCTCAAGGTCCATAACTTAATCACATCCGAAAAGCCCCTTTTGTCATGTAAGGTGACATAGGCACAGGTTTCACATATTAGGACATGGACATCTCATGGGTGTGGGGAACCTCTTTAACATCACTTCCCATCCCCTTCACCCTGCTCACTCTGCTCTGGTCACGTTGCCACACTCTAGAATCAGTACTCACCATTCCCTCAGTTTGGAATACTGGCCCCCAGGGATTCCCCGGCTTCCTTTACTTTGTTCATATCTCCGCCCAGATGCCCCTTCCCCAGAGGACCTGCCTCTATCAAAAAACCATTCTGTGTTTTCTAACCTCTTATTGGGCTTCATTTTTCTTCATAGTACGTCTCACTACTCTGCAGGGATTGGATCAGTTTTGCTCCCCTGTGTCACCAGTGTCTAGTCTGGTGACTGGCATGTGGGATTTCAAGTAAATACATGAGCGAACCAACTTCTTACTTTCATTCTTTAGCATAACATTTACTTCAGTGAGCTGGATTGAAATGGAATTTCTATAATTTGAACTATGAGCTGAATTCAAACTGAAGTATGAAAAGAACATCTGTTGCATCTAGTTATTTCACAGACTGCTATTTGAGTATATAATCTGGGTAACCAGATTTAAAACATCTCAGTACATGATAAACTCAATGTGAAACATAAGCATCTTTCTGTGTACCTTTGCAAACTAGAGATCTATAATAATAATGGTAATAAGTACCATAATCTTTGCTACCATCTACGGAAAACTTACTATGTGCCACTTACTTAGTTCTTTACATTATTCTATTTAATGGTCTCACTCTACAAGGTCATAGAGCATGCATTTACTGTTTTGTCTACCTCATAAAAGTATTTTCTCCACTCAACACTTCTTTTGGAAAACTGCCCCTCTCCACTCACATTAAGCAGTTCTGGAAATAGCCCAGCCACAGTACCTTGGCTATGGATGGGCCTTTGATGCAGTCCAGACCAGTCAGAATCCCCATAATGGGAGTCCATAGTGGTTGACATATAACCTCAGTCAAGGCAATCAGAATTCTTCCTCTCATTTTTTAACTCAAACTGGGAAGGAAGGGTTCCTTTTTCTCTTGGGTCAAAAAATGCAAGGATATGAACCCAGAACTGCCTATAACCTGTGGAGAGGTGAATAGTTGGAGAAAATGGAGCAGGGATAGGAGTCGAAAAGTCCTGACGAACATTTTACAGCCTTATTTTCCCCATTTTGCAGATGAACAAACACATATCAGAACAATTAAATATTTGCTAGAGGTCATGTAGCTAGTAAATAGCTAGGAATGAGGGAATTTGATCCCAAGTCAGCCTGACTTCAATATCCATATTTCCTTCCATTTTGTTGTACTATGCCCTGGCTTTCCAGACTTCTAAATAGCCATCTAGTCTTCCCATTCTGCCTGGTTTCCCATATAGCAGGGGAAATGCATGCCTATAGTACTAGCAGGGAGTGTTTTGAACAGTTGTCGATCATCTATATATTTTATATTCTGATAAATTTGTTCACTTGAGATTCCAGGGCTGGAATGACAAATAAACTCCATCTTTCGTACTAATTCCAATGGAGTAGAAATGGCTACCTAGAGCATTGTGGTGAGAGGGGTTCTGAAGCTTCATCTGGGCTAGCAGAAAAGGAGAAAAGTGGAGTGAGGAAGCAAGCTACTGAATTTGCTCAAAATGTTTGATAATTCAGATTACATTTTAGAACAATGGAACTATGCATTTTAGCATTCATGGAGCATTGAATCAAGGACTCTGATTTTTTTTCAATTCAAAGAATATTGCAGTTGTTAGCTAGGGGCTCACCTGTGTGCCAGACCAAATCCAATAGTCCCTTCATTAACAGGATGATTGCATCTCATATCAAACAACTTCTTCTACAAAATACCCAGACTGTCCTATCCCACAACGATGGGATGGGACATGACCTGAATTTAGATTCTAGAACTGAATGTCATCTATTGGGACTACTCTTTTCTGGCGAGAAGGATGCTAAATCACAGCCACCCTGAAATGCCACTGGTATTGTTGAACATTTTCTAACAATCAGATTGGGCCTCACATTTTGTTGGTTGGATGTTCCATTTCTTCATCTTTGGCCCAAGTTACTTAGCAATGGCCAATCAAACTATGCACCCACCATATTGTTTTGCATGTTTGACTAGAACATTGACAGATTAATAGGAAGGGTAAATAGCAGAGCACAACTGCAGGGGCCCAGTGTGGGGCGGCAGGATTGACTGCTCTGGACTTTGTTGTGTTTGCTCAGAGGAAGCCGCAGCAAAAGCCTGCTGGGACGAGGTGACCCAGGTCATGGGCATTTGTTTCTTGTCTCTATAGAAAACAATTGTTTTCTCAATGGAAGATGGCTTTTTCTGAATCTACATGGTTCCACCGATGAGGAAGCATTTGCCATTTCAGGATGCTTGCTAAAACATACACATACAAATAAAAAGGCCACACAAAAGTTCAAATTTACTGTATCCCCCAGAGATCCTTTGATTTTGGTTAACCAGAAAAGAAGCCTAAGGGAAAGTTTATCTTGAGGGTCTCTAAACCTTTGCTGATTCATAACTAACTCCCAATATTTGATGTTTATGAAGTTTTCATGAAGTTTTGAAATCATCCAGCCACCTTTTCATACCCCTGAGTTTCATGAGGATGAACTCCATTTACATATAGCACTATCATCTTTGTAAACTCTGGCTTTCGTGGAGAGCGATTTTGACCTCAAAACTGCTCTACTCTGAATTGGTATGAGTGATACATATTAATAATGAAGAAAAATCTACTTTGGGCAAGGTTTAATCAACCAAAGGTGGTGGCTTTATTTAAAAGTGAGAACTATGTTTCTGGTTAATAGATTTCTTTGACTTTCTGCTCTCAAATCTAGCTGATTTGACATTTGCAAAGTTATTGTTAATCCTTTAGAATTATTTACTTCTAACAAAAAATTCCAAAGGGTTCCACACTAATTTTTGATTAATCTTTATCTCTCTCTGTTTCTGTTGCTCTCTCTCTCTCTCTAATATATATAATAAATAACAATAAATTATATAAATAAATAAATAATATATAATTATTCATATACATGTAGAGTGTGTGTGTGTGTGTGTGTGTGTGTACATATACACACACATACATATATACATACATATATAAAATCAGCCAGACATTTTTCTTGGTTTGGTGGGAAGGAGGTGGGACAAAATGGCATGCTACAATTTTTTCCTTTTTGTAGTTTTAAATCTGCTCTGTCAAGTCTGAATAGGCATGAACTATTTGCCTACATCTTTCTCACCTTCACTTCTCTTCTCTCTTCTTTACCCTTTCATTTACTTTTCTCTTCTATCCCTTGTCTTCCTAGAGCTCAGGGCTTAGGAAATTTTCTGAAGTGTTATCGGTGGTTGTGGTGGAAACCATTTTAGTTCTTGGGTACTTACTTCAGGCCCCATTAAGTTTAATGTACTTCTTATACTGAAAAACTACCACAGGAGGGAAAACACACATATAAAACAAACAAACAAACAAATTTTGTTAACCAGTGTCACCATAATAAAACAAAACAAAAACAAAAACAAACAAAAAACCCTTGAGAAACAAAAACTTCTCAGTGACACTGAAAATTAGAAGTAACTTGATTATTAAGAAAAATCAAGATGCCTGCACTTATATGATAAAAAATCCTATTATTTAATTAAAATCTACCAGTATTTATTTAACACTCACTCTGTGTTACTGTGAGTATAGTCCCTATGCTGAGGGAATTGACAGTCTTGGGTTGAGACACGGGAGACAGATAATTATCCAAGAATTACAATATAGTGTGCCGAGTGCCATGGTGGTGTGACCCAGGAGACTGTGGATAGAGGGGGCACCCACTTTAATTTCTTCAGATACGGGAAGATGCATGCCTTTTGGTCTTGTGGCCCTGTATTATAGCTTAAATAAATCTCATTTGAAAGATATAAAAAAAGGAACAACTATCTAGTTGATGTCTGCGTTATAGAAACAAGGTGAGACTTGGAGAAGGAACGTTCGGCTGTAATTTTTGTGGGTGCAGAAATTGTATCTGTTGCATTGGCTGTGTTTGGTGTGAGCCAGGCACTGATCCCGGGACTCCATAAATATCTGTGGAATGAATAGATAGATGGCACAAAGCCTGAAGACCTTTGTTACCACTTCTTAGCTGTGTAACCTTTCGCATGGCCTGGGGTGTCTCTGAGCGTCCATTTTCCCACCTACCAAATGGCTCTATTAAACCTACCCATGTTGCAGTATTACATAGGATCGAGTCCAATATCTTGAGCATTTACTATGTGGGAGGTACTCATTTAAGGATTTTACATGTTTTTATTCATTTCATCTCCACAATGAACATATGAATAAGGTACAGTTATTCTCCTCACTTTATAGATGATTGTGTGTAATCATTTTTTGTGGACTATAGAGTAGTATATTATTCAAATAAAAGGCATTGTAATTAATATTTTGAATATTCCAAAAGGCAAAAGCCTGGGAATAGTCCTCTATGAAGTTCTGTCTCTTGTCTGTGGCTCTGTGGCTGTCCACACTGCATTTGTCTCAGATTCTCACTGTAAGAATATTTTGAACCTTTGGATTTCAAAAAACTAAAAGCTCTTCAAATCTCTAGAAAGAAAGATATCTCTTTCTTTTGCGTATACATGCTACTGGGATTGGAACTAGAAAGCCAACAGGACCTGTCACGTGAGGGACCAGCTCCTCTTTGACTCTGGCGGATTCAGGGACTCTCTCTGCTTCTGTCGATGTGATAGTCATTCTCCTCTCCTGTCAGGCGGCCTCTTCGGTTTTGTCATCACTGTGGTTTGTCTATGGTCCCCATGGCCTCTCCAGCCCCAACACTGCCTCGTGACTTTTCAGCTTCTACTCTCCCAATTCTTTTAGATGATTTCTCCATCATTTTCATTCTAATTTCTGACATTGGTCTGCTAATTTTCTTGTGCCATGACTATCATGATTCTGTGGTCAGCTGATTCTCCAAACAGCTGGAGCAAGGAGGGGCCAGCAGAGTCCTGTGCTGTGGGGCTTGGTCAGGGCTGTGGCCAGTGGCCTGGGAAGAGGTTTGGGCAAAGAGGCAGACCTGGGATGCATATCTCTCCTGTATCCTCTATTCCTGAGCCGCACTATGACCAGTGACTACATCTAACATGTCACTGAGGTATCAATGTTATGTTTGTTAAAATTTCCAAATAGGGCTTTTTGTTAAATAGTCTCATATTAAAAAAAAAAAGTAGATAGAAAATTTAAGGCTTGTTTCAAATTTTAAAAAAGTCGTATTAATAAAATTTTTTGTTATACAACCCTGTGGGTAGTGACCTTCAGTTTAAAAGCAGAAAAGGGTCATGGGGTGATGACCTCCCAGATTTTAAGTCAATTTGGAGAAGGTGGTACAGTGATTTTTTAAGTTTCCGTGTTGTGATCAATTCACAACAGGTTATGCGATCATTTGATGGGTTGCTACCTACATTTGAAAAATAAGAAAGACACTGAAAAAGAGTAGAGAAGAGCAAGGCAATGTGCTGCGTACATGGTAAGGTATTCGTTGTTTCCTGACCATTTTAATTCGGTTTATATATGTGTGGGTGTTCTTTGGTCGTGATGTACGATGCATTTCTTTCCATGGGATGTGGTTGAAAGACTTGGCAGCTGCTGTGTGTAGTGGTTAAGACTTGGGTTTGAGGTCCTGTGAGCCTCGGTTCAAATCCAAACTCCACCATTGAGCATCTAAGCCACAGTTTCTTTTTCAGTAAAATGGTTAGTCATAAGACTTACCTTATACAACAAGATGAGAAAATAATGCGGGTCAAGTGCTTAATACTCAACAAACAGTAGCGTATTTTCCTATTTTCAATGAAATCCACCTCTGTTGACTGTTCACTTGCTTGAGTTTGGGAAGTTTCTGGAAATTCCTTATGTTTGAGATGGGGTTAGGCTTTAGGAACTGGCGATCAGCGAATGAATGACCGGGAGGAAAAAAGCAAAGCAAAGATCTCAGGAACGTAACGCACCTGAAAGTTTATTTTCTAGATCTTCTTATGTGCTCTAGGTGACTTCTAAATCCCTTTATTAATGAACAGCTTAATATTAAATGTTCAGATTACATATGGTTATAAATGCCCCTGATCCAATCCTCCGAGATTTTTTGAACGAAAGGAGGGAAACTGGGCTGAGTAAGGAAAAGGAAAGAGTGGAGAATAATAGTCATAGTCCATTTCAGACCACTATAACAAAACACCGCAGACTGGTGGCTTATAAACAATAGAGATAGAGGCATTCTCATCGTTCTGGAGGCTGGAAGGCCAAGGTCAGGGTGCTGGCGTGGTTGGCGTGCTGGCAAAAGCCCTCCTCCTGGTTGCAGACTTCTTGTCGTGTTCTCACTGGTGGAAGGGCTGCTAGGGCTCTCTCCCGAGCCTCTTTTGGAAGGGCCCTAATCCCGCTCCTGAGTGTTGTGCCCTCATGACCTAATACACCTTTCCACAAGACCCCACCCGACTTGCTAATGCCATCACATGGGACAGTGAGACAGGCAGCGTGGAAGGGTGCACGGGCAGGCAGCAGCAGGCAAGTAGTGATGGTGGGGGTTATTCCAGCTACTTATCGTTGCTCAACAAATACCCTGACCATAGCAGTATGAAACAACAATCATCATTATGCTCTTTAATTGGGAAGTCAGGAATTCAGCCAGGGCACAGTGGGGGTGACTTGCTTCTGCTCCATGGAAGGCATTGGCTGGAAGACAGGGAGAACTCAAATGCTGAGAACTAGAAGTTTCTCTCGCTCCCATGTCTGGCACCCGGGCTGGGATGACTTGAAAGCTGGATTCAGCTGGGACTGTCAGTCAGTGCATCCACCTGTGCCTCTCCATGTGACGTAAACTTCCTCATCATGTGGTAGCCTCAGAGTAGTCAAATTTCTTGTATGGTGACTCACAGCTCCAAGAACAAGTGTTCCAGGGGCAAGGAGGAAGACCTTCGTTTTATCACTTGGCCTTGTGGAGTCGCATGGCATCACTTTTTCTAACTCTGCTGATGGAAGCTGTCGTCACAAGCCTGCCCATGTATTCAAAGGAGTTAGGATGACATAGACCACTCCTCTCCATCAGGCAGAATTTGTGGCTATGTTCTGCCGCAGCAGGTGAGATGAAGAAGATCTGAATGCAAAAAGGAAAAGGCGTTTTAGATGTGGAAGTGATATTAAGAAAAGTCTTCAGTTATGGCCGTGTCTTCATGTTCTCATTGTACATTAGCCGCAGATAGCTTGGGAGCAGATGCAGAGGGTCAGGGAGGAATTATTTATATGTGATTTTAGATTGTCACTTGAGATATGTTCAGAATAGTATAAGCTTCCCAATGACACTTTGCTCCAGTTTGGTTTAAAACAAATTCATATTTTGTGACTTCTCTCCTCCAAAAGGACCCTTTCTGAGAGATGGAAGGTGACTGTTGATGAACAG
This sequence comes from Eonycteris spelaea, assembly GCA_003508835.1. Lineage (NCBI taxonomy): Eukaryota > Metazoa > Chordata > Mammalia > Chiroptera > Pteropodidae > Eonycteris > Eonycteris spelaea. Next base: position 7,432,640 of record PUFA01000023.1, read on the forward strand.
CACTGTACCAAGCTGACAAGAATGCCAGCTTGGTACAGTGCTGTAAAGACATGAAGAATTAGTGGGGAAAATGTTTAGTTACTAAACAACAGTTAAAAACCTCATCTATGTCTCCATTCTTTCCAGATTTTAAAGTAGATTTTTATTTTACTAAAAATCTCTATTTAGGAATACTGGAATGGATGGGAATTGGAAGAATTTTCAGGTTCCTGTCCCAGTTTATCACTAAAGTGTCACATGATCCTGAGCAAACCTTCACCTTTGGTGTATCTTACACTCTTTGAGGTCACTTTCAGTTTCAGTGATTGATATTATGGTTTTCCAAATGAGCCAAATATGTTAATTTTATGAACAAACCAAGCTATACATAATGCATTTTGTATCCATAAACTGAAAAAGTGACTTTGGGCCTGTAATGTTGCCTGTCAAATTAGCACAGATTAAAAACCCAATGTTGGTGAAAATGCATTAATACGAGACTCTTCCGCTGCTGAGCATTCTGTCTAATTGCTGCGGCTTATCTGGAAAGCAGTTTGACCCGGTTTTATATATCAAGATATCTGTTCATCCCTTCTGAGGATCTATCTTCAGAAACTGAGTGTGAGACCGAGATTTCTGTACAAGTACAGTCAATGCAATGTACTTACTTATGTAATAATGGAAGCCACCTATGTTGTCAAACAATAGGAACATCCTATAACTTACACAGCATACAGAGAGTGACATTATGTGGCTACCAGAATCAGTCATGTGTATTTTTAAATTAATTAATTTTTGTGGTGACGTTGGTTAATGAAATCCAGTAAATTTTAGCTGTACCCTTTAACAGTAAGGCATATATATTTTACACTGTGTGTTCACCTCCCATAGTTAGATTTCTTTCCGTCACCACATATTTGACCCTCTTTACCCTGTCTATCTCCCCCCTCCCGACACTCCCTACCTCTGGGCACCACTAGTCCATGTCCATGAGTCTCTGTTTGCCGTGTTCATTTGTTGCTTTTAGGTTTATATCCCACATATAAGTGATATCACATGATTTTCATCATTTTCTGTCTGGGTTATTTCGCTTAGCATGATTATCTTGAGGTTTATCCATTTGTCACAAAAAGCAATTTTCATCTCTTCTTATGGCTGAGTAATATTCCATTGTATATATGTACCACAGCTTCTTTATCCAATATCTATCATAGGATACTTCGGTTGCTTCCATGTCCTGGCCACTGAACATTGGTATGCAAATATCATTTCGGACATGGGTTTTCAAGTCTTTGGGGTAAATACCCAGCAGAGGGATCGCTGGATCATATGGTAGATCATTCTTAGTTTTCTGAGGAACCTCCTTACTGTTTTCCATAGTGGCTGTACCAATTTGCAGTCCCACCGGCAGTGTATGAGGGTTCCTTTTTGTATCCTCTCCAATGTTTGTTATTACTTGTCCTGTTGACTATAGCTATTCTAACAGGTGTGAGATGGGATCTCATTGTGGTTTTGATTTGCATTTACCTAATAGCTAGTGATGTTGAGCATCTTTTCAAATATTTGTTGGCCGTTCGTATGTCCTCCAGGGAGAAGTATCTGTTTAGGTCCTCTGCAATCGTATTTTTTTTAAAAAGTATTTATACACAATGAAGTTAGATGAAGTAATTAAAATCTACATAGAGAAAAACTAGAAGATATCAGAATCGAGATATTTTGGATAGAATTATTGATGATCTGTCCTTTTTTGGGTGTTTCTGTGCTTCAAAAACTATGATGAATACGTATTTTCTTTATAATCAGAAAAAGAAATGAATAGTATTGATAGATGTCTTTTATACATCATTTTTTTCTCTGTCTTGTTCCTGATAGACTGCTCCCAAAAGAGAAAGCTGTCAGTTTAATGACTCCCAGCGTCTGACTCTCATGAACACCACGCCTTCTGTCCCATGCCTCCCCAAACCATACCCTCCCTCCAACCCCAGTCGAGCTTCCCATATTAGGCAGCAAAGGTAGGAAAGCAGGTCAGGAAGTTCCAGGAGGCTTAGTCAGACAGAGTTGGCAGGAGATCTTTGGGTGGCTACGGAAGCCTGCAGGCACTAGGCAGCCTGAAGGCATGCATGTGGCCTCCTTGAAGAAGGCCTCACATCTACAAGGCTATTAGCTGGATTTTACTAGAGTAAATTACCTCTGCTTTGCAAGTGTGTTAACAAATTACCATGAAAATGCTGTCATCACCAGCACAAACCTCTCTCAAAGGCTCACTTCAGTGAGTGAGTGAGAGTGAGAGAGAGAGAGAGAGAGAGAGAGAGAGAGAGAGAGAGAGAGAGAGAGAGAGAGTGTGTGTGTGTGTGTGTGTGTGTGTGTGTGTGTGTGTGTGTTACAGACTCCTAAGATTCATGGGTTAGTTCTACAGAAAATGGGGAACTGAATCTGGAGGTAATTTGCACTTTGGGTGAATTTCATAAGACCCATTTTTCCCATAGGGGTTTTGTTTTGTATCCAGGCTTACGTATAGCTCTTGTAAATGGTGGTAGCAATTCTGTGGGCACTTGAAGTGGGAGGGAATTCTGAAGTCGCTGCCTCTTGTTAAATACCAAGAATGGAAAAGATTGCCTCTTAGTCAAGAGTAAAAGAGTCTGAATTAAGATCAGTGAGAATTTTGTCTTTAAAAGTCTGATCCAGGAAACAACTGCAGGTTACAATGTGTATGCAGTTTGCATTCTGAAGATTACTCCTCTGGTTAATAAAATTATGTAACCATCCTACGAATGTACCTAGCACATGCATTATGCTTACAGTTCTTTGGATAATAAGGACCTTTCTCAACCCAGCAAGTCCTAAGATATCGTGCCCAAGCTAAGTTTTAGATTCAAGGGCAGGTCCCATTTATGAGTATAAAAACTATACTTTATACATCAACTTCTCTTGGAATGCTGACAATTTATGTTTGTCTGAACACTAATTAAAATTTAAAAGCAGGCTAAATGAGAAGGGTGGTTAGCAAGTTTGCCTTATTGTTTCAGTCTTTATATACACATGTTTTGCCTCTGACTTTTAGGGGACATGTTGGTTTGAATTGCTAAAGAAGGTAACCTGAGCAGCAACTACTATGTACTGTGATATTATGAGGATTCTTCAGTTTCTGGCTGTAAACAACATTTCTTTGTCTGCACTTTAGGCTTGTCAAAAATGGAAATCGCTCTCAGCCTTCTAAGTGGTGTTTAGATGGATCAACATAGTGGGTATTAAACACCACTGTGTCTATGCTTGGGTCTAGACTAAGTAAATATGCAGAAGATTTGAACATTATGACTGTGATTAGTTTTCTTTAAAACGTCTTACATTTTTACAGCACTTGGCCATTTCTAAAGCTCTTTTCGATTTTTTTTTTTCTCTTGGTCCTTAAAACAACTCTAGGATAAAAAAGAGTAGCTAGTTTTATAATGATTTTTCTATTTGTAGAAATGGAGACTCAAAAAGATTATTTTTATCATATAGAATGGACCAAGACATTTAATCTAAATCTCAGGTTTACAGTGGAGGGAACCAAAGCCCAGAGAAGTTAGGTGGCTTGTTCAAGGTCACATAGTTAGTAAATGCAGACCTTAGTCAAGAATTCAAGTCTCTGAACCTCTGTATCACAGCCCTTTCTACTCTGGTATCTCTAATCCAGTTTCATGAGCACAAATGCATACATGGCAAATACGATACCATGTTCACATGTCTGTAAGTGTTATGGAAATATTTTATAAATGCAAAGCACATCTGGAAGACAGTCTAAGCATATTTCTCTAATCAGGGATCTATTGTTCAACTTCTTAGCGGACCTGAAATTTCCTGACTTTAATTGGTGAGCCCACAATATTGTCTGTCCTCTAAAAGGAACAACGCCATGCAAGACTATGTTGTTAGATTATGAAGAGCTAGTTGTAACTTTAAAGTAAGAGGAAGCTCTTATGTCGTTTGAAAAAAGATACTGTGATTTGTTGTCTAAGCGAACTGGCTAGATTTCCAGCAGTCTTCGCATTCTCTCCAAGTAGATATTTGAAATGGCATATGCATAAAAACATAAAGTACAATTTCACCATAATGCAGTAAATTTTTATCCTCATAAAACATGTTACTTCACTGGAGATTAATGGAAGACAATATTTTTAGTCAGCTGTACTGTTCCCAAGACCACAGAAGTAAAGATCAAGTTGACGATGTTTACACCAGACTGTGTATCCCAGATAGTCACATTCTAACGTGCCTCTGATCTACTCCACCCAATAATAACAATTTAAGCTTGTTGGAGGATGAGAGCCGATTGCCAGTTACCTCATATCTGAATAACATTTAACATATGCACTTAGGCTCATGTGTATATATTTAGCTTTTGATTTATAGATGGGTTTTCTTACTAAAATCTGTTTATAAATAGGTTGTTCATAACTCACCATACATTTTCTTACAGAAATTTTCCACCTGGAAACTTTTACTAAGTGCGTCAAGCCGAGGCCTCAAGCAGTCTCGTGGTTAGGTTCTGAAGTCAGCCTCAGAAACCTTTTAAAGCAAGATGCAGCTTGTATTGCACAGGTAGAAAGTAACTCAGCCTGAGATCCCAGTCCTCAGAACCTAGCATCGGATCCTCTTAGCAGAGATGGATAGGTACTCATGAAACCTTTACTTTTGCTCTGGAGTACATAGCTAGACTACATTTCCCAGCCTTCCTTGAAGTTGGATGGGGCCACGGAATTTGTCCTTGTCAACAAATATGTGTGACAATGACGGATTCCATGTCTAGGCTTGGCCCATGAAAACACCCCCCAAGAATTCCTACACTCTTTTCTGCCCACTGGCTGGAAGAGAAGGTCCCCAAATCCCTAAGGGCTGACCAAACAGAGGTCCCTCACTTATTGCAGTGAAGGTACCTGCTACATGCCTGTATTAATTGTTGGAGATACAAAAAATAAATGTCAATTGTGTGAAGCCATTGAGCTTTGGGGTTTATTAATCACAACAGTAAGTGTTAACTAACACCCCTTAGGAGTTCTGTGCCCTTGGAGATAAACTGCTTTGTTCTGAGCTTTTCAGGAAGATGGGATGGCAACAAGAGAGTTAAACTTGAGAGAAGCTCAGGGTACAGGGAGCACTCAAGGCAGCTGAGGAGGAAGGCTTCTTGCAGCAGAGATCTGGAGAAGGAAGGGGATAAGGGTCCTCGTGCGAGTGTTGGCTCAGACATGAAGAGTGTCCTTTAGCGGTGGCAGGAGCACCAGGTGGGGAAAGGCAACGCCACCCGCACCTCTGTCTGTACATAGCTTACTTCATAGGAAGACCTTATTAATTAAAAGGATTGGTTTTATATATCTGTGTTCCTTTTGAAACACCTAAATTTTAATTTAAGGCTGTGTCTATAGCTAGGAAAATGTGAAACCTAATTAGGAAGCTATGGCAGTCATGAGAATTTACCTCTCAGATCTGTCATGGGGCCATGCATGGTAGGGATTCTGAGACCCATCCTAGAGACAAGGGACTCCTCTGATGGCTGAGCTAGGCTCCCCAAAGTTCTAGGTGCACTTTTCTCAGATTGCATTGCAGTCTAGGAAGCTTCCCTGCAATCTTCCTTCTTCCTTTTTCTCTCTCCATCCCTCAGATTTAGACTCGTCCCTTCCCATTTTCTCCCACAGGTATTCATCCTAATCAATTTCATGTTTAATCTATCTTGGCATCTGCTTCTCAGAGGATCTGACTAACACAAATCATTCTAATCTTTTTGTTTGGAAGTAGACCAGTTCTCCTAAGATGTGAGGGATACTGTGGTTATCTCATCTAGTATCCTGACTAGGTAAGATTCAATTATTAACCATGAGCCTTTGCTTTTAGCTGTATTGACATCCTGGGTAAGGTGTGGTTATAGAGACCCCTGTGGTCCACCCAAGAAATGAGATGATCAAGTTTCAAGAGCCATTAGAAAAGATAATTTCTTGCTTTTAAACTCAACTCAGGGATTCCTGAGGGAGACGAGAAAACAAAAAAAGACCTTGCGAAGCTGAATATTTTCCATAGGGGAGCTCATTGGATGATTGAATAAAAATCCATTTCAGGTAATATTTTTATCTGAGAGCGGGGATGAGGTTCAGAGAGGGTAAGTAATGTGTCCAGTGTCACACATTTGATAAGAGGTAGAGCTGGTATTTGAACCTGGGTCTTCCCTGTTCTACAACCCAGCACACCCTTTCTACTCCACACCAGGCCTTTTCACGAAGCAGTTTTGCAGTGAGTTCTTGGAACAGTACTGTCTTTTTTTTTTTTTTTTCTTCTTACAAGCTGGTGCTAGAAACCTACCAGTTTCAGAGTCTGGTTTGTTCCCCAACCATGGCTTGTTAGATTCCCCTGCCCCCCAGGTCTTCTTTATGTGAAATGTCTCATAATTAAAAAGTACAGATTCTATACAGACACAGAGGCTTTTCAGTATAGACCACATTTCCAATAGTGGTTATTATGCATGGATGTGCTTGGAGAATTAGATTTCTGTGGTCTTGACTTTAATTGCCCTGTCTAGATATGTGATTAAGCTTTTGTTCTTTGTTTCAAGATGACCGGTCTATGGAGTTGGGTAGTTTTAATTTTATCTGAAGTGTAGTTTGAGAACAGGCAATAGAGCTTAATGCTTTTCCCTCTTTCTTTTTTCAGTTACTACGATGATTATTTTAATATTTTCAGGTCTTCTAAACACCAAGAATGATATGAAATCACATTACATTATGGCTGAATTTTGAGGGTAATGTGGAGCTTTTTACTTAAAAAGAATTGTAATACAAAGAGGGGATAAAGATTGAATTTTGCATTGGGGGGCCTTTACCGTCCTTCCCCTGAGACAGAGAGGGTAAATGTGAAGCTTGTGGGAAGTTGAGGAAAACATAATTTAATATAAAATTGTAGGCCCCTGTCTTTGAACATCTGTTACCATGGCAACTGATTTAAAAGCTTGAAAGGGCAAGCTATTTAGGCAACTTCGCTAGATGTTTTCCAAAGTATGGGAACTAAAAATATTTTAAAAACAGACACACGTAGATCTCGTTCAGCTGGCCTGGCTGACACAGCAGTAAAACATTGCTGTGACAACTAGACAGATTGCACAAAGGGACATGGTTATGAAACAACAGCTGAGCCAGGAGAGCAGGCCTGGCACCGAGGCCGTCATTTTCTCACTGCGTTTGGGAGATGATCAGCTGGATGGGGCCTATGGCACCCCTGCTACACGGGGATGAGGGCCCCATTCACCTCATCTCTTCTGTCCCTTTGAGCCACAGGTGAAGGAGCAGACTAACAGTTTCTAGTGCACAAACATGGGAAAGAGAAAAGTGAATTTCCTCAGAGAAACACAGTATCCTTCCTGCCAGTGGCTTCTTTTACTAACTGTATTAAAAGTGACCTTTTTGTTGTTGTTGTTGTTGGAGGGACAAAGCGATATAGGAATTCAGTATATCGACATGTTCATTTGGAATTGCAGACTCCCACAATTATCCCTTTACCATCACGTGCATCAGGTTCAAAGTGGAAAATAGGTAAATAAAAGTTCTCAATGACTTAAATCAACAAAATTGAAGTTCTGCGAACTTAGTCGTTCTTCAGCACATATTTGGGAATGAGTTAATTGAGGAAGGATCACAAAAGGGAGAGGAAACATCAGGCCCACGTGTTCTTGCCCTCTGCGCTGTGTATGGACCATTTAGGTTTCTTAGAAATCACGTTTTCAGGAGGTGTAGTTGACCAGACAGTCCTTTTCTTTGAGAAGTCTTTTCATCATCCCGATGCTTTTTTCAAAGTGGATTATATCACTTTAAAAAATTGGACACAGAAAACACAAGTAGAAAATGATTGCCTAAAGGATTTTCTAGATTGCTGATTTACATGATGAAATAATACAAAAGGAACACCTTTGGATCTATGAAGAATTTCTAAAAGAAAAAGTGTAGATGGGTTCAGAATGAAGGGGGAAAAAATCACAGCCCAATTTTAAAGGTCTACTGATAAACTTCAACCTTTAAGCAAAATTGATTTTTATGGAAAGGTATGCAGTACCATGTACCTAAGTGGACATCAGAGGAAAATATTCAATGTTAGTTAAGTTCCATATGCTCAGTTTTGTGTTTTGCTATTGGTTCTTTTCTCATGTGTGTTATGTTTCTGTTATTTGGATAACAAGAATGGTGGATATTGAGTTGAAAGCCTCCTTTTCTGGGTACAATGAACAATTCTAACTGTGGAATTTTGAGCCCAAACATTAGTGGACTAAAGCAGTGATGAAAGATCTTTTTACTGAGAAGGTTTGAGAAACTGCTTTTGATTCTGGAAAATTTCCTACAAATGTCAAAGCCTTCATATTCAAAGGAAGTCTGTTCTAGAGACATCAGTGAGGTCATCATCCCATAAACAAAGAAGAGTAAGTAGGTTTAGGATTCTTAGTAAGGGAAGTGTGTCCTGGATAAAGTCAAAAGGAATATTGTATGGGTAGATGTTTTCAGTAACAAATAAGTTGGTGTTTTAAATGTCTCCGACTTACTTATAAATACTTATTCTATGCTTGATAGGATAAAAATTAACATGTAGGCTCACATCTTTCTTCTCTTTCTCTCTAAGGAGAGAAATAGACAAAAATATGTGTGGGTTTATTATTAATAGAGTATTAATGAAAATACAAGAGGAACCTCACACCTTAAGGAGACTGTAGTAGAGAGATGAGACTTCTCAGACAGTGTTGAGAGGAGCAGAGAGAAAATGGCAGACCAAGATAAGGGCCTGAGACCAGAATGGTGCAGATGAGAGTTTATTTGAGGGAGATGAATAAAAGACTCCTAGGAGATCAGAAAAGAGGGAAATTCTAAATAAACATTGCTTTGGACTACAATTTTGAAACCCCCTTAAAACTTGAAGAAGGTTATGAAGATAGACATTTCTGCCTATACCACCCTTCTTTAAAAATTATATCACTCCAGTTTTCATCACAAGAAAAAAAAATTTGTAGCTATGGTGGTAGATATTAACTAGACTTATTGTGGTGATTTGATCACTTTGCAGCATATACAGATATAGATATGTTGTACACTTTAAACTCATTTATATTATATCTCCAGATCCAGAATATGAGAGCCATTGCTTTATAAGCTTTATACCAGTAATTCAAATTAATTCAATTCAAGAAACAATTGTTGGTTTGGGAGACTGCGACATATACCCAATTTGCCGTCTTGAAATAGAATTCTCCAAGGCTCCCTTTCATAGTCTCTCTATCTAGCCTCTTTGCTATATTATCTGAAGTAAATAGATATAAGAAAGACAGAGTCCTTCCCTCTGAGAGCAATAATATAATGGAAGAAATACTTAAATGTTACTAGATATAATGCTACTATTATTACTACTAAGTTATATTCAAGTGCTTATTCAACTGCAAGGAGGAATTCCAGAAAGGAGGAAAGCAGATAGGATTGTGATTATTATTACTGTTGCTGCAGATTGGTGTGAAACTGGACTTTCCAATAACTGGTGCTAGGACAATTGATTATCCCTACAGAAAGAAAGAAATTTGTCTTATACTATATATAAAAATCAATTTAAAGTAAATTAGAGACTTAAATATATAAGACAATCTATAAATCTTTTAAAAGACAATATACAGAACATCTTTACAACTTCAAGCCAGAGAAAATTTTCATAAACAAGTACAAAGAGTACTAACCATAAAATGAAAGTCTTTATTAGTACAATACATTAAAAATTAGTTGTGTTCATTTAGACATCACAAAGAAAACAATGATAACTTGCAAAATGGGGAAGGATCTTTGCAACACAAATAACCCAGAAAATATTAATATCCAGGATATATAAATAACTCTTTATGACCATTTTATTTTTAAAAGCAAACACTACCATAGAAAAATGGGTAAAGAACTTGCACAAGTATTTTACAAAAAAGCTTATGTTAATGGCCAATCAGAATATGTAGATGCCTTTTCTCATTAGTAAATCAAGGAAATGCAAGTTAAGTTCAAAACGAGATAACAGTAGGTGGATATTACGGGCTGAACCAAAATTCATATGTTGAAGCCCTAACCCCCACAAACTCAGAATGTGATGTACTGGGAGACTTCGAGAGGTAATTAAGGTTAAAGAGGTCACATGGATGGGCCTAATCCAATCTAAGTTTCATTTGAAGGCTTCAGAGTTTAAGAAAAAAATTTTACTCATTTCTATAAAATCTTGCTGACAGCCTTGGGCTTGTATGTGGTATTTAATGCCAAATTTCCTCCCCATTTTTCATTCACTATTTTAAGAAATAAACTTTCTGATAAGCTTGGGTTGGGTAAGGGGTGCCTAAAACTTCATGGGCCCCTTGGAAAGTATAACACTTAGGAGTATAATTGCTCGGAGGAAATAATATTGCTTTTGACAGAGTAAAGATAGTTGCTTAGCAGTTGAAAATGATGCTGGTCACATATAATCAACTGTTTATTAAATAAATGGATTTATTCCTTTCCCTTTTAATGTATGCATTAACATTCCCAAATTTAAAACATGGTAGAAATATACTGAGATCACCCATTGCTAGCTTGGAGCAATAGAGCATTTCTCAAGGAGTAATTCATGGGCCCAGGTTAGGTTAATAGATTTTAAGTGTGAAAAAAGGTTTCATGGTCAAAGTTTGGGAACACTGGCTAAACTAATACACATTGCAACTCACCAAGAAAAAAGCTGCAGTGTGTGGCGATTGCCATGCTGATTTGACTCTATGACTAAGGACCTGCTTTCCTCATTTGATGTGGAGTCTGACAGACCCGGGTTTGAATCCTGTACCACGTCACCCAAATCACACAACCTTTTTGAACTCTGGTTTACCCGCCAAAATGGGTCGTATAGCACGGATTCATGGTTTTGTGGTGGAGATCAAATGAAATAACGCAAGGTCATTGAAGCAGTGTAAGTGATAATTTGAGTTTAAGTTTTCACCCCTCATTTTGGAATTAGGGGTCTAAAGTGAAAGGCCCATGCCCACTGGAGTAAGAGAAGAGGCAGGTCCTCCCACTTCCTGACTGAATAACTTTGGCAAACTTCTTAACCAAGAGAGTTGGGTTACTAGTGTCTTCCTCTTAAAAAACAGCAACGACGACATTTGCCCTCTTATATAGACTTTATGAGAACCAAGAAGTTTAAAAATTATTATGGAAATTCTCAAACATCATGCCGTTCACCCATAAATTCTTTAGTATGTATCATTAATAGATAAGGATTTATAGATCCATAACTAAATTTACATGACTTTATAGTTTTATATGCTATCTATGCGATTATTATTTCTAACAATATCAACAGTAATTTATCAACACAATTTATCATTAGTCCATATTTTTCCCCAGATTGTCTCAAAAATGTTCCTTTTACATTTGGTAGGATAGAATCAAGAGTCAAGCAAATCGCATGTTTCGCATATACCTCTTGAGTTCACTTTAATTTTCTGACACTCTTCCCTTTCGTCCCTCCAACTCATATGACAGTCTTGTTAAAGAAAATGGGTCATTTCTTTGTAAAATGTCCCACATTCTGGATCTTACTTTACTTTACTGATGTGCTTTACTCGTTCTTCAATCTTCTACATTTTTGTAAACAGGTAGTTAGATCTAGAGGTTCACTTAGACATTGGTACAGTTTTTTAGGGAAGATACGTCAGAGATTGTGCTATGCTTTTCTTGTTACATTACATCACAAGGCACATACTATCTAGTCATCTCCTTTTTAGATATCTGAAGATTGATCATCGAACACAGGTGGTGGTAACATAATCCTTTTATTGTAAATTCCCCATCAACCATTCACTAATAATTTTAGAATCCATTTTTAATCATTGACTAAATCCACTGTTGCATTAAGGATTACAAGACGGCAATCACCCTTTCTATCATTCTGCACTTATTAGCTATAATATTTCTACTAAGAACTTTCTTTCATCAATTATTTGGTTACCCTGAAGCACAGAAAGAAAGAATAAAGCACTTCTCATTGTTTTATTTATTTAATGAATATCTATTGGTACCAGGACCTGTGCTAGTGTTGGGAACATAACAGCAAACATATCTATATACCTTACTGTTAGGAAGCTTCTACTTTAGATAATATAGATGAGTAAATAAACAATTACCATATTGTGTCAGATATTATAAAGAAAGTACATAGTTCTAAGGGAGTCTTTCTGGGCTTGGATTCTTTGTTCCTATATATTGTTTTGAATCTACTTTGTATAATGTATTAATTTGTCAGGGCTGCCATAATAAAATACCGCAGACTGGGTGGCTTAAACAGCAGAAATTTACGTTCATTTCTGGAAGATAGAAGTCCAAGATCAAGACTGGTTTCTTCTGAGACCTCTCTCCTTGGCCTGTAGATGGCCACCGTATTGCTGTGTCCTCACCTGGCCTTCCCTCTAGCTGTCTGTGTCCTAATCCCTTCTTGTAAGGACACTACTCAGATTGGATCACGATTTATCAGTCTGACCTCATTTAACCTTAATTGCCTCTTTAAAGGCCCTATCTCCAAATACAGTTACATTCTGAGGTACTGGGGGTTAGGACTTCAACATATAAATTTCGGGGGACACAGTTCAGCTCATAAAATATAATAAGGCTGAAGATTTACTCATTTTCCTCCCCACTAGCTGCGAGCCTCTTTAGGGGGCGGGGACCTTCAGTTATACTCATGATTTCCTAACATGGTTCTAATAATTTCTAGTAGATGAGTCATTTATTACAGATTTCTAAAAAATTAAATCATCATAGAAAGCATTCATCGAAAACTTGTATGAAAGAATAATATAGTTAATGTTTCTTGAGCACTTATTATGGACCAGGCTAAATAGTATATTCATGCACACACACACACACACACACACACTTGAATCTAATCTTATCTTCAGAATGATCCTCAAATTTGTCTGTTGCTATCACTATCATTACCATTCCCTATTCCTCCTTTGAGGGTAAGGAACTTAGCAGGTAAGATAGGTTAACTTGTCTCGGCTCTCATCACAAATAAGTGCAGGATGAAGGATTTGAACCCAGAGCTCATGGTCATACCACAATATTATGATGCCCATGATATTTAGGACAATGTTTTAGAAATGGCAGGTCCCCATAAAAGGTTAGATATTTATGTAGTTCACTAGAAATAGCAAGGGCCTCTATTTAATTTTCAACTCCATCGCTCCTGGGTGTGTGGTCTTGGGCTCCTAATTCATCTGAGAAACCATAGTTTCTCCAATTAGAAAATGAAAATAATGATATCTGACTTGATGGATTGTTGTGAGCATTTGGGAGACTGTGCAGGTGAACCATAACAAGTATTGGACAGATTAGATTCTAGATCAATGAGAACTGCTTTTCAGTGTCTTCGCAGTTCCTTGACATGTTTTTATACCCAGTGATTTTTCTCATTTGAGGCTGGGAAGTTACCACAAAGGAATGAAGACAAAGGGGTGGGAGTAACAGATTACATTATTACAGCCCATCCCAGAGATACAGATCCAGTGTGCAGATTCATTTATTAGCTCATCCCACAACTTATTGTGTGCCCGCAGGCTGTGGGAGACCGGGAGAGGCGACTTCCTCAGGGCAAAGAGGAGTCACGCGTGAAGCCTGCCCTGAAAGGCCTTCTGCCTGGTGACTGATGTAGATGTACTTGTAGGAAGTTAAGCAACACTGCTTTCCATTCATCCATTTGCCAAAGTGGCTCTATCATACAGTACGTGAAATTAGAACAAACACATAAACCAAACAAACCACCAGTGTTAGGCATTTCCTTTTAAATCTATAGTTAATAGAGTGGAGTGAATTTTTATATTTGGCAAATAAAAAAATTTCATGATGGATATATGGATGGATGTGTCTATATCTATCTGTCTGTCTATCTATCCATCTATCATCTATCTATCTATCTATCTAGCGTCTATCATTTCAGTAGAATTACCCAGGTATATATAATTTTCAACTCATTATCTTCAAAAGGGATATCTAGAGTTTTGACTTTGTCTGGAATGTTCATTTGCCATATATATATATATTTATTTATTTATTTATTTATTTATTTTTAAATACTCATTAAATGTTAACTAAATGCACACCCTTTCCGCTCAACTTGGGGGAAAAGCATATTTTTAAATATCTGTCAAGTCCGTCATCATTATTCTCAGAGAAGGGCCTAATTGTAGGCCTCAAAATGCTGATCTGCTCGGGGAATACCATACACGTCACCCATGGAACCTGCGGCAGAAGCACACGTACAAATGGTGGAGCCCTGGGACCTTCCCAGAAGATTCCTGATGCGTTCACACTGGAAGGCTGGGTTTGGAAATTTCCCATTCGACCCTAGTAAAGAGTTGAGGATGGGGAGGGGAGAGAAAACCCACTTATCTTAAAGATTCATGATTCAAGCGCCTGATAGAATCTGCAGTTTCCATAGTGCTGGGTCCTAGATTTCCCTTTAATGTAATTAAGCCTCAAGATTTATGAATACAACAGGCCAGAACTTGATCCGTGTTCATTTTCAATTACTGCAGTGAAAGGGCTCTATCCAGATGTCTCTATTTACAGCATTCAGGCAGGCTGGCCCAGGGGCCGAGGGGGGAGGGCCCACAAATTGTCACACTTGTTAATTCTTCACAGAGGATACTCAGCCGAGGTCCTGGCTTTGACCCTGTGACAAAAGGCTGGGGGCCCCCGGGGCAAGGGCATCAATGCTTCTAGGGACAACACGGTGACCTATGGGGGTCACTCCCTCTGCTTTGTAGGTATTTGTGTAATAATGGGGTCCATTCCTTATTTTCATTTCTGTTACAGTTCGGGGACCATCCAAGGGAAAAGATTGGCTCTGATGTGAAAGACAAACATATATAATGAGAGCATCAAGTGTCCCCTGGCAACAGTAACCACGATAAAATGCTACAGGGGAAATACACAGTATGCAGTGACCCACATAATCGGGCCTATTTTGGGAGCATTGTTTTATTTTTCTTTTGAAGGGTGTTGTGTGTGTGTGTTGTGTGTGTTTTAATGTTCCCAGATCTGCAGTTTAGTTTTGTTGGAATTATTGGAACACGAGTGTCTTTTCTCTTGCCAGAGTTCCAGTCCTGCTTGTTTTAGAGCAGGTTTGAACCACCAAATACCCACCTGCTACGGCGGCCAAAAAATATTCCGTTTTATTCCCTTTATTTTTGCTTCAAAAATTTCCGTGCTTTCCACGAGCATTCTACAGGTTTCTTAGGCGTGTGCTAAGTGCTTTCTTACACTAATGTGGACGTTTGCATTGAGGTATCATTTTAAAAGGAAAATCCCACACAAAAGGCTTAGAAATAAGAGCCCAGCGGGAGACTCCGAACCTCTAATGAAATGTACCGCATCCAGTAAAAAGCCCCAAATCCTACCCTACACTTTTCCTCTGTGGCGTGTGTCTAGTCCCTCATTTTATTGTCTCAACTCACAAACCAGAGTCGTTACCTCGTGAAAAAGAATGAATTGGGATATTGCTTTTGTTGAACAATAATTGGCTGTTATATTAACATGTAAAATGAAATTGTTGGCCAATTCTCTTCCATTTCAGAAGGTTGTTTCTTGAACCTACTGCAAGTGTCCCCCTTGATTAGCCCCTTTAAATCAATTTGGGGTTTTTCTTTTTTTAAGTCATGACCTTTACAGGACTCAAATTCATTTCAGTGAAGTTAAAGAGATTTGAAAAGAATAAGAGGTTATTCGAAAATGGAGATTTCACTCAGATTTATTCTATTCTTGCCCTTCAGAGCAACACTTCTTTTTTCTTTATTTAAGAAATAATTTAGTAATTCAATACCAAACCTAATCAAGTTCAATACTTCATTACACATAAATTAATCCCTCTGGCTCCAATAAATACATTTCAGATACAAATCATATAATGTCGGATCATCTTATTTCCTTTTTTGGAGAATGCATGTAGCAGGTGTATAGGATCAGAGGCTAGGACCAAAGCATCTTGCAGTTAGTCATTCCTTCTGGGAAGCTGTTACATTGACAAGTTTAGCAATTTGTATCTTTCACAGAAACCTTTGCGCAGACTCCAGACAGTGCTGCCTCCTTCAGTTATGAGGGAGTGATAGCCCAATGGTGCATGTCAGAACAGTTGTTTTGAAACAGTACTTAGACAATGCTACTGTATTGGAATATTAGGGTTTTTTGTTTGTTTGTTTGTTTTACAAAGTGTTTTTTATTTTTATTTTATTTTTTAAATTAAGTTTATTGGGGTAACATTGGTTAATACAATCATATAATTTTCAGGTGTACCTTATCATTTGACATCTGTATATTCTATTGTGTGTTTACCTCCCAAAGTCCAGTATCCTTCAGCTACCATATATTTGATCCCGTTTATCCACTTCACATTCCCCCAAGCCCCTATATTTGACCCTTTTTACCCCATCTACCTTCCCACTCCTTCCCCACCCCACTAGTAACCACTACTCTATAGTCCTCTGGTAACCACTAATCTATAGTCCATGTCCATGAGTCTCTGTTTGTCCTGTTCGTTAGTTGCTTTTAGGTTTATGTCCCACATATAAGTGATTATCTTGAGGTCCAACTGTGATGTCACAAATGGCAGTATTTCATCACTTCTTATGACTGGGTAATATTCCATTGTATATATGTACCACAGTTTTATCCAATCATCTATCGTAGGATACTTTGGTTGCTCCATGTTCTGGCCACAGTAAATAATGCTGTTATGAACATCGGTGTGCAAATATCTTTTCAGATATGGGTTTTCAAGTCTTTGGGGTAAATACCCAGTAGAGGGATTGCTGGATCATATGGTAGATCCGTTCTGTTTTTTGAGGAACCTCCATACTGTTTTCCATAGTGGCTGTGCCAATCTGCAGTCCCACCAGCAGTGTACGAGGGCTCCTTTTGCTTGAAGCGTTTTTAAGTTTACATTTATTTGGTCTTATTCTTTTTGTTGCCTCTTTACTTGTCGTCTATATTTTCTTCCTCCCTTCTTTCTTCTCCTCATTTCTCTTCAGTCTGTGGATCCTCCCCCCCACCTCTGTGTTTATGTTGATGCTGATTTTAAATATGTAAAATGCGTGCATATAAAGGATGGCGCAATTATCCCCCTTCCTAACATTTCCTTTGGTTTTTAAAAATACAATTTAATATGACATATACATCAGATAGGTATATAATTTTATACACTTAATAATAATTATGGAAACGTTTGTTGCAAAAACTCTGCACAAGTTCAGTTTTTGCAGTAGAAAATGCCCTGTATCAAACCCGTGCCTCAGGGGACACTGATGAAACAGCTAGCAGGTTTGGTCTCTAGGAGGCAGAGTCATGGCGGTGTATCTCCAGAGGGGGCTGGAATGGAGATAACCAAAGGATGATTCTCAGCTACGTTTCTCTGAAAATGCCAAGGTCAAACTGGAGAATCCCCGTTCCGTTACAGGAGTGAACACAAACAGGTTCGGAGGACTTGTGTGCGCACTAAGCAGGAATTGGAGAATTTGGGAGCTACCCTGGAGGACTCTGGGCCGGGGACATTCAGAGAGTTGGGGTCACTGGGATACTGACAGGCATCAGTGGCATGCATGGTCCTCTATGCCTCTAGTTGATTTCATCCCACACAACCTCCACCCTGGGGCCAAGGTGATCTTTCTAAAATGCATCTTTGCTTAAAAAGTCACACGTTGGCTTCGAACCTTCTGATGCCTCCCCATTGCCTCCAGAATAAAGTCCAAACTCCTTTACACGTTTGTAAGGTCTTTTCTCACCTAAACTCTGCTTCCTCTCCAGTTCTTATCTGCCACTAATCTTTCTTTCTTCTCTCTGCGGCCATCTCTCTAAACTGCTGTGGTTCCCTGAATGTGCCCTCATGCCCCTGTTGCACGTGCTGTCTTCCCGCTCGTCCTTCATTCGGACAAGTTTGGATGGCACTCTCTTTAGGAAGCCTTTCATGATATCCCAGGACTGGGCTAGTTGACTGTTGTCCTCTAGTGCGGTTGTTTGGGACTCATCTGTTTCATTCTCTTTCACCAACGGGCTCAGAGACCCAGAAGCACAAGTAGAAAAAACTCCAGATTTCTGTCAACAGTAGAGACAATGTAAGCAAGCTGTATAATGTGGTTACAAAAACAAAAGAAAATAAAGCAACAACAACAACAACAACAACACAACACTTCATGGAATGTTGCATGAAGAAAAGAAGCTTTTTGAAAAACAGTTTTAAAATAGTTTTCTTGCACCCTGCTAAGCAGTTGGCTAAAAATTGTTAGTTTTTACTGTGGTAAATACACTGATCTGTGCCAGAACCTTGCAGTATCCAAGTAGCTGCTTGCAATCTGCTGCTTGTTGGAGATCAAATTATCTTCGTAGCATTCTGTGTTATATAAGAGACTCTAGGCTTTAAGTGCAGGCTGCGTACTCCTTTCTCAGAAGGACACAAGCCTGCTGATACAGGCTTTTACCACGCTTGTTTTGGAATCTCAGTGGCCTGTGTCTAGATGTTGATGGTTCCAGAAATCTGAATTTTTCAGATGTGAAAATTATTGTCTTGAGAAAACAATATTTTCCCAGTCAGTGGAAGGAGGATTTGATTAGGTAGTACTTTAGAAACAGATCTGAGTCGAGATTAATTTTTGTTGTTGTTGTTTTTATGATGATATTGGTTAATGAAATCCAGTAAGTTTTAAGGGTACAATTCAACAGTAAGATACACACACACACACACACACACACACACACATTGCATTGTGTGTTCACTGCCCATAGTTAAATTTCTTTCTGTCAGCACATATTTGACCCCTTTTACCCTGTCTACTTCACCCTTCCCCCAAACCTCTGGTAACCACTTGTCTATTGTCCATGTCCATGAGCCTCTGTATGTTTGTCCTGTTTGTTGCTTTTAGGTATATATCCCACATATAAGTATATGTGATTTTCAACTTTTTCTGTCTGGCTTATTTCACTTAGCATGATTATATCAAGGTCCATCCATGTTGTCATAAATGGCAGTATTTCATCTCTTCTTATGGCTGAGTAATATTCCATTACGTGTGTGTGTGTGTGTGTGTGTGTGTGTGTGTGTGTGTTTGTATACCACAGCTTCTTTATCCAATCATCTGTTGTGGACACTTTGATTGTTTCCATGTCCTGGTCACTGTAAATAATGCTGTTATGAACATTGGTGAGATTAATTTAAATACCATTTCCATGCTAATTATAGAAACAGCTATTCTAGCCGTTGACTGTAGGACAGAGTAATGAAGTTTTTTTAAAAACTGTCTTTGTGAACAATGTTGGATTAAACCAGAGTCAGAGTTCAATTGATGTTCTTTACCAGAAATTTTTTAGTATCAACTGACTGCATTAGGCGTTTCTCTTGAATCTCATGTGATAAAATATACTTCATTAGTTCATTCATCAAACCATTGAACCATTTATCTACTTAGCTATTCACTTATGATCCTCCCACTCACCCATTAATTCAACCATTTCTTCTCCTACTAATCTCTGCATTCATCCATTTATCTATCCTGTAAATATTGTGCAAGCATCTACCCAGCATAAGACATTCTTAGTTATTGAGAAGATTCAAAAATTGGCAAGATAATCTTCCTTCTCAAAGAGCTTATAGGTTAGTGATGGTCTCTTAGATGATTAAAATGGGGTCCTGGATGCAGATAGAGAGAGAGAGGAGTGTCAAGGCAGAAGACAGTATGAAAGCTTCCATGCAGCTGGGAAAGTGTGAAGCACATTGAGGTGTGTGTAAGGGGGAGCTGAAAGTGTGTCCAGGGGACAATGGTGGCTATGACTGGACAGGTGGTTTGGATAAAGGGGCAGAAGGTCTTCAGTGCCAAACAGAGGAGTGTGGAGAACTTTGGGTGATTTCTGAGCAGGGACCAGAACATGAAGGTTAACTATTCTTTAGGAAGATCAATCCAGGTCAATTTGGGAGATGGATTGGAGTAGAGGGATAAGAGAGAGATAAGAGGCAGAGAGGCCGGTTAGTGCTTCAAGATAATTAGGTTTACCCTGATTTGGGTCACTTACAACACATGGACTGTGCCACAGTTAAGTTAGAGTACTTTTCCATTAACTACTCAGGTAGTGGTCATATTTTAAGGATAGAAGAGAGAAGTTATGTTTATGTTACTCTTTTTCATTTAGGTTCAATGTTGACTTTCTCCTAAATATTGAAGAGGGTGGTTTGTGTATTTGAAAGAACACTTCTTAAGCTGGGACATTCAGGTCGCTTTTATTGTAGTGATGTGTGAAGGCTTAGGGGGAAGACACAATTGTCAAAGTCCAAGTCTGAGCGTAAGGGAAGGAGAGGCCCTTTTTCTTAGTAAAATAACATCAACATTAGCAAGCAGTCCTTTGTTTTTGCACATACTAGTTGTACTATCTTTTGTGTAACTACTGAGGAAACAAATATTTGACTCATTAGTGATGTAGCTTGCTTTGAAACACAATGCTCAGGGTATGGAAGGCTAAAACAGTGGTATAGAATTCTAATTCTCAAGGTCACTGATTTGAAAAAACTAAATCAGAGTCATGCAAAGTATGGAAGAGTGGATAGAATCTAAATTTGTTATTTCAGGGCAAAAATATCATAGCTGTCCCCAGAGCACACTGTTTGAACTGCCTGCATTTAGTAGTACACAGCACATACGTGAATAAACTTACTCCCTTTTTTGGGAGTGGGCTGCTTTAATGCTTTTTATTCAGCCCCAAGAGAATGCCTTATCCCCACAAATTTATCACTCTTATGTAGCCTTGTTGAAAATAACCAACTTGAAACCTCACTGAAGAAATGTTCTCTGGCTTTTATAGGATTTCCAGGCTCCCAAGAAAATGTGACTATTTTCCCAAAATGTTGAGCTCCGTCCAGTGATGCATACCACTCACTCCTCCCCATCCCCGGTGATGCTCTAAACCTCTTGATTCATAGAATGTCCTCTTAGATTTTGAGGGCTTTACCAGCTCTTCAGATCAACTGAGAAACTCTGGATGTCAAAACTTTTTCCTACAATGCTTTTATATCAACTACTGTATTATTTTATATAAATGTACAGGCCCTTATTGAATTTCAATTATAATAAAAACCAGCAACCGAATGACACCCCACCCACCCGTATGCGCACTATCAGTTGCAAAAGGCCACTGAGAAACACTTTGAAACAGAAACAGGTGCTTTAGTCATCGCTGCTAAATCATGTGGACCTATCTGAGAAAAATAGGGAGACTTACAGAAGAAGGCAGAAAGGCTTTCTCTTCCTGGAAATGAGGAAAAATGAATAAAATTTGGCACTTCTCAGGGTAGCAGCTGTGCCTGTCTCTACAAGAAAACACCATCAAGCAATTCGCGAATTCATGTTAAATAATTGCTCTTCACGTAAGGTGAATATTGTGTTCTGTCCCTCATTATGAATATCTTGTGGTCTGATTTTCAGCACATTTAATTCTGTTCATAACCAAATTAAATTCTGAAAGCATATGTTACTGTAAAGCATGAGTCACAGACTGTCATGATATTTTGCAGATTATTCAGCAGCTGTCTTAAAAATAAAAAAGCAAAGGGCTCCATCTAGTACATGCTTATTATGTGTCAGAGGCTATATTAACTAATTTATGGACCAGCACCAGGGGAGTGCAGTGGGAAAGCATGAGCTTTGCATTCAGGGGGCTGGGACTAAAATCTACAGCATCACCTCTTACCAGACAGGAGAGCTCACCTGGTGGAGGGCCTGATTCATTGTCTAGAAAATTCAGGTGATAGCCCCTTTGGCTGAGCTGCCTCTGGGGCGGAGGCTGCATTCCTGGGTTATGCTGGGAGAAGGGGAGGCCATCAAGAAATGACTGCCTCAAGGCTCTCTCCAGTGTCTCAGTCTGGTCTTCTCCCTGTAGCAGGGTTGAGTAGTTGGAGAGGCAGGTGGGACAATGTGAATATGTAGTTGTAGAATGCATTCATTTCATGGACTTGACCAGAATCCACAAGAAGAGGATCTCTGATACCCAGGAGCTGTCATATACGCATGCTTGAATTTACAATGTAAACAAGTTACTCCCTTCTATCTATTTTCCTTATTGCTTCTTTTTATTTCCATGAGGCACCCCATCCCTGGGAGGCCTGCACCACATTCAGGGGAGTCTCACGGGGCTGTCCACCTCTTTCCAAAGTAGGCGTATTTAGCACCATCTTCATAACATATTATCCTGGTGGCCTAGGCCATCTTAGTGCTGGCCACGCAGTCCTCTCTTGGCGATAGCCAAGTACATAAAATTCTATTCTGCTTCTGGGGTTGAAATCACTCAATAAACACTCACTTAATTCCATGATATCTTATAGACCACTCGGTGTTAAACTGACATTCATGGGTTTCCACTGTCCTCACATAATTGGTTATGTTTGGTGAAGGCTGCCTTTTCCTGAGATTGTAAAAAGTTTTATTTTAAAAATATGACTTTAACTTGAATGTGTATGTGTGTGTGTATAAGACATGTATATACATACATACACCACACGTATATATGTCATTGTACGTTTTGTTTACCACTTGAATTTCAGACTGTGATTAAAGATTAACACATATAAGATGCCTGGCACAGCATAGGTGTGTGGTAAGTGGTTGCTTTTGCTATTATTTGCCGGAGGTCACAAATCTAGCAAAAGAAGGAAGAGATAAATGCACCATGTCAGGGTCCAGGGGCCATGCTTTCCCTGCGGTATCTACAGTACATCCTCCCAAGTGAGAGGAAAAGTCAAGTCCGCTCTCTGCGATCCGGGAGATTAGTCTCTCAAATACTATTCCAGTTTATCAGATAAACACCATAGCACGCATTTGTATCCCAATACTCTTTATTTGGTTATGATGAGTTTAGTTGAGGTAAAATAATCTTAATGTTTAGTTGAAAGGCTGTTCAATAAAAAAGGACTCAGTGTTCAATATATTTCTCATTTTGATTTTGAACTATATGACATTTTACTTGTGCCAATTCGAAGGTTAAAAATTTGGATCCAGTTAAAATGTTAACAGAAAGAGGTCCAGAAACATGTTTTAGCTGGGGTATCCGCTGGAGTTTTGCTGTGTTGGCGACAAGTCCAGATGTGGCACTGGTGTCCATGTGTAGTCTGCTTACTTACTCTCTACCAGCTCAGAGTGCTGTGGTCAGCTGCCAGGGTTCGTGGCATTGGTCACTCAGGCTGTTACCAGGGGAATCAATATCAGCTCCCTTTATGACTTATATTTACACTGAGAGTGGGGTGTGCAACTCAAGGAATCAGTTTTATGTCTATCTGTCTGTCTTTCTTTATCTTTCTGTTTTTCTTCTCTCTCATTGTCTATATCACAAATTTACATTCTGTGATTTTACTTTTGGATACTAACTGTATATATTATAGTACCCGATGACACTATATCAAGTGGAAGAAAAATAGAGGGTTCTGGAAAGAATATATTGCTATAGTTTCGCATAATAAAATTGACAATAAGTCTCCCTTTGATCATTATTACTTCTTAAAAAATATCCGCATATTAAGGAAGGTAAAATATATAATGCTATTAGAATAGAGTTATTACTATAAAAGGCTGATGGTTTTTTTTTTTTTAGATACGTAGCAAATGAATTAATTGCATATTAGCTTGATTAGAAGAGATGAAGCCGGCAATGCATGTGCAGGGGAGCACTGTACTAAAATGGACCGAAGAGGACGGACAGTCACAGCATAGTCTTTTTCTGTACTTCTGCCTTCGAGAAAATTAAAGCAATAATAAAAGTTATTTGGGTATATTTGGGATCATTTGGGGGACGGATCTTACTTCCAACCCCACCTCGTTTAGTAGTTGATTCCTTGGGACTGTCCCCTAATCTTTCCATCAGTTTTCTCTCTGATGCCCACTCTCCAGGGTCGTTGAGATGTGCTCGGTAACTGCTGCTCTCTTCTTCCTGTTAACCTCATGCTTGTCTTTCAAGAGGGAATGGACCTGCACTTGCAGGCTTCTACTTTAACCTGATTTGCAAATCTGAAAGTGCAGAAGTCAGGTTGCTCTGAGCTCCGAGACTAGAACCACTCTGGAAATAAGCCCTAGGATCTCACCCGCCCTGATCTCCCGCTGTCCTTGCTGGAACAAAGTTACAGTCTGAAATGTTGTCCTTCTTAGCTCTTTCTTAGGCATTACCTAGAGCAAAGATGGTAAATACGGGCATCTGTTCCCCATCCGCCCTGGGACTTGCTTGTGCCCGTGATCATCTTGCCCATCAATCGTGGTGCTCTTTCCCATCAAATCTGGACAGGCTCAACATCCTTCTTAATATAGTACATCAGGTACTCACTGCAAATTGATCCGAGCTGCCATTCCAGTTGAAGCCAACCTACCTGTCTTATAGGAAATAATTTTACAGCACGCAAATTCAACACAAAGATCTTGACTCACAGGTGATCACACAAATATTTTTACCTTTTTTCACATAAGCACAGAGAGAGCAACTGAGTTACTCAATATCCTAAATTGATTGCAGAACAAAGGATTAAAATTTGGGGCTCTTGACCTCAAAATTAAGGCTCCTTTTAGTCTAGGTTTTCACATTTTGCTTAAAACAATTGTTTTCCTGGAAATGGGTGGCTGGAGGAAACAGCGAGTTTGAAGTCTTCGTGGAATGACCCAGCTATTGACTGGATGACAGCGGAGTGGGTGTACAATGAGAAGGGGATTCAAATGTCAGCTGGGATGTTGGATGAAATGATCTTTAAGATGTTTTCTGGGTCTGAGATTCTTAGATTCTCCTTACAATGTCACTTATGAATGCAATTTCCTAAACATGAAATGTCTTAGGAAGTAAGATCCACGTCTGGGGCTCATTTGTAATTAGACATTCAAGACTCTAAATAACATTTGGGATGATTAACTTCTGTCTAGTTTCATGAAACACATTTAGGATTTCTGATCATGTCAATATGTTGCTCATTATAAGGTGGTTAGTAGACGTGAAAATTATAAAATTCGGAAAATAAGGATTGCTACATAAATACTTAATATTTTAAAGTTAAGGAGTTCCTAAATGTATAACATATATAATATATATATATTATATATATGTATAATATATATATAATATATATATGTTTTTACTTGATAAGGAAGAAATCTTATTTATCTGAATATCCTTTTTAAAAAGAGTCTATAAGAAAGTTGGAAATTTAAGATAGCTCTAGATAACAAAATTTCAGGAGTGCACATCTGTCCATTTCTGACAAATAAATGTTAAGTAGATTTTCAACTTTTCTTTT
Organism: Eonycteris spelaea; assembly: GCA_003508835.1. Classification (NCBI taxonomy): domain Eukaryota; kingdom Metazoa; phylum Chordata; class Mammalia; order Chiroptera; family Pteropodidae; genus Eonycteris; species Eonycteris spelaea. The sequence goes on from PUFA01000023.1 coordinate 7,457,963, forward strand.
TTTATGGGTATCAAAGTGATGTTCTTATTGAACCTTAAAAAGCCATAGTGAGCCTCTCTTGTCCCATCTTCCCCTTGTAGTGCTATACATCTAACTTCTGCCTGTTCTATTGTTCAGCAAAAAGCAGCCATATTGTGCTGATTGCTATTAAATTAAAGCAGAAAGGGAGAGACACAAATGTGGAAGCCCATCTTACCAGCAGGGATCCCGCTATCTTTTATTTGGCATTTTGGGAGGGTCAGAAAGTCATGACAGGCATCTGACCTCTGATAACCTCTTTGGTGCTTCTGTGTGCAGTTTTTTTTGGGAAGAACTTAATTAAATACAATTGAATTTCCCTGCTAACATTGTCACTGAAAGGACTCTTTTTAGATGGCTTGGTGTTTGCTGGTGAGGAACAAACAAAGATGCTTCTTTTGTTCCTCAAAGAAAAGTTAGCATACGTTAGTTAAGGATTTGTGATTTCTTTTGACTAGACAGGCGGGTTCCTAAAAATTCAATGAGTCTTCTGAAATGGGAACCACAATAAAAGATGAAACATATGACTAGCTAAAACCCTAACTCCCCTTATTCTTGATAATTGTTGTTAAAACTAATATTTTAAGTGTTTACTATGTTTACACTCAAAAATTATGGTCATAGATTTATAATGAAGTTGCCATTATTTGGCCACATAATAAAATATAACATGTCCACATCCCGTATTCTCTAGTTACCAGAGGAAGGGAAGAACTGCCCGCAGATGTATTTTTAGTCCTTGTATGTTAGGAAACTATTACAACAGGTGTTGACAAAGACTATGCAGGTTTTGGTTTTAAACAGTTTATTATGCATATTACTTGCTGAATAAGAAGCTTGTCTATAAGTTACAACTTGAATGAAAAGCAGTGGTTACATAAACATGCCAGTTAGAAATCCATTTTCCATTGTTATTCTTGGGCTTCTGAAATCAGTGGCTGACCATAAGAAATCAATTTTATAATCATGACATACAGATAGAATAAGTTATTTTATTCAAGTTTGAGTTTTAGTGCTTACTTTAGGAGGAATCAGGTTGACATCTACTTAGATTCAAAGGATCTTTAAATCCCAGATGATTTTGTTTTCCTTGAAGAGAGGATGAGAACAAGGAATCGATGCTTTTGAATTTAAAGTTGACTATTATGTGTGTGTTAAGCCTACTCCCTCACCTCTACGCCCCCTTCCTCTGTTTCAGAGTTTTCTCAGGTCTCTCTAATTATTGAAGCGGGGAAAAAAATCAGCACTTGACCCCACTGCCCTGTCTGGCTTCTATGCCATCTCTTGTTTTCTGTTCATTGGTTAAACTTTTAAAAGCTGTGTGTACTATATCCACAGCCTTTATTTCCGCATCGCTATCTTTCTGGATTCTAGTTTTTATGTTCACCCCTATGCTGTATACTGTACCCCAGCTGAACTCACCAACATTAGGCTACCACATATGGTTGGAATAGTATACCCTATACTAGGACTCCAGGCCAAAGGGATGAGGGAAGGCTGAAATCCAGGGGCTTTGCCGGCCAAACCAATGTATCTGTCCAGAGCGGGTGGGGTTTTGGGTTATTTTTTTTATACTTTGCTGGAAGGCTCCACCGTCCTAGCTGTGACTTTGCCAATGCTTCCCTTGGTCCAATCTCAGCCTTTGCTGTTTGATCTTGTTCTTCAAAATCCAGACCTTTTAAACGTTAATAAGTGAGCATGTGGTCAAGAGTGAACCGGAGTCTGACCAAGGCCATTGAAAACTTAAATCACCACAGGATCGGGATGAACTGTTTTTCTGTTTATTTAGCAAAATTCTAATTAAGAAAGAAAAGATTCAAGCCTGGCATCCTTATGGAAAATACAATTCTACCTTTTAGCAGATTACTAGCTGCCTCCCATCCCACAGTCCAGTGCTACTGAGATACTTATGGGAGACACCAGACCAGAGGGAATGAATGCAGGCTTTACGACTAGGCAGATTCATGCTGCGGTCTCCCGCTACCATTTCCTTAGTGATTTTGCCGTGGGCTGCCATTAAATTCTCTGGGCTTCAGATTTGTCATCTCCAAAACAATGATGAAAATAGTCCTTTGTATGACGCCGAAGGGAGTTATTGCAGCAACTCACCTACTGGTTTCCCTGGGCTCAGAGTGCTCTCCCAGTCTAGACATTTTCCCATGCTGATCCTCTGCCAATGACACTTACTTCCTCTTCTTCAACTACATATTTTTTTGCTCCTACTTCAATATTTGACTCAGCCGACATCTCTTCCAAGAAGTCGTTCCTGATATTTCTAACATTCTTCTCCTTAGCTGTGATTTAGGAGCTCCCCTGGTACCTTATGCATCCTTTTATCATATTTTTTTTATCTTACTATGTTGACATTGTACTGGGAGAGTATTATGGGGATTATGCCTCATTTATTTTAACATTCTCAGTGCTTCACATAGTGTATGGCATATCAATAATTGTTCAGTGAGTTGAATTGTCTAGATTTCAACAACTGGAGAGGTGGGCAGAAATCTGTGGCAGCTGGGAAGCACTTGTTAAGGAGTCATGGTGACTGAACAACTTTCCTTGTATGTTTCATCTCTAAAGCGTAAGTCATTCCTCTATTGCTTAATTTGTGGTCCGTTACACTTTCCAATTTCTCCTTGGAGAAGAACTGATCTATTTTCAAGGTTTCAGTTATCTCTAGTCCTGATCTTACAAACTTTTTAAACCAGCTACTTACTACCAAGATCAGTAGATCAGTACCTCGCTGTACAGAAATTAATATCACCTGGGAGCTTGCTATAAAAGCAGAATCTCGGGCCCCACTCTAGACCTCCTGCATTAGGATCTGCATATTAACTGGTTTCCCAGGTCATTCTCAGGTGCTGTAAAATGTTAAGGAGCACCAGATTCGTAGCAGGTGCCTTCAAGAATAGTATTTTCCCTGAATTTCCTGATATATAAATGTATTCGTCTGTGAAGGCTCAGGAAAAGGTGTTGGGACTGTTGCAAGAAGAATGAAATATTGATGAGGTCTTGGTCAAAATCTGGAAGTAATTTTGTGATCAAGAAAATCTCACATGAAACACTTTATATTGGATTAGGACTAGGTGTACGATCTAAATATGTAACATGGTTTCAAATAAGCAAGAAATCAGGTTTTCAGCTTAATTAAGCCTCTGCTTGGAAATAAAATGGTTATCTTTTAAAGAGAGAGCACATTTCTCAAAAAAAAGAAAAAATGGACACGCCCCATCATGGCAAACACATTTTTTATTTGGTGGCAGCTAAATGACCTAAGCGAGGATTTCAAAAGCTATCTCCTGGTTTCCGTTTTCTGTTACACTCCCGAGGCAAAGCAAGTATTTGCTTTGAGCATAGTTGATACCCAAGCACTTTGCAAATGTTTCCACAAAGCCAGCTGCCCTTTATAGATCCCCCTGGGAACCTTTCTTTTGGTTACTAACCCTCAAGTGCCTACAACCCCTATTTGCAAAGGTATTTATCAAATGGGAAGGGCTCGTGAATCTTCACATCTTTTGGAGGAGGATGTTCAAGGCTCCAATTTGAAAACTTTGTCCTGTAGTTCAGACCCCTGGGGTCATCTGAAGATTTGCTTCCACAGCCTAGGCATTGTAGCTCCAGGAGAGCAAAAATAAATGAATAAACCCACATAGCACCTCTGTATTATTTCTTGGCCAACTATAGTGGGATTGAAAACTGAGAAAATTCATCCATCATCTTGAAAGCATCATATAATTTTGAATGTAATTTTGGAGCAAAATTTCTGTTTATGGATGTCATGGCCACATGAAATTTTGTGTTTACTGCCTTTGCTCTCTCACCACTTCAGTAATGATTTTTTCCCTAGGGGTCTTTTTTCTTTTATTTACTGTACCTCTCCCCTCTTGTAAAAACTGGGGGTCCTTGAATGCAATGAATGACTGACCTTTAATTCCATGTGCTAAATCAGAAAAAAATCAAGCACTCCTTTGGAGAATAAGGTACAAAATTGTCAGCAACAGAGACTTGATAACTACTGAGATGGAGTGGTTTTCCAAGGACGTGACTGTGGATTCAGTTCTTAGTGTTCACACATCTACTAGTTATAGTTAAAGTGTATAGATCTGTGCGCGTGCGCACACGTGTATGTACATGCCCGCGTGCGCAAACAAAAACTAGAACTCTCCAGCACGTACCACCTGTTTCCACATCATTGTGGTTACAAAAGGTTTTTTTCCTCTTCTTTTTAAATTTTAATTAGCTGAGCTGTCCTGTTTTTCAGCAACTTGGTTCTTCTTTAGCATATGGGCTGTAACCGTCTTTCTTTTCATTAGACTTGGGCCTTGTTTGTCATTTATACCATACTTTTGCCTTTCTCTTTCATTTTGAAAGAAAGAGAGGTTTTTCTATTATTTTAGAGTAAAGCACCTCTGGTTTATGTGGCGACTCTTGTGGCTTTCTAAATGCACTTGATTTAGCTTTCACTGTGTAATTACTGCCAAACAAGTTAATTGCTTTATAAGTGTCCAAAATTCCCCGGTTTAATTTTACTTTCATATGCAACCTTCATTATACATCTAGTATTCAACATAAACACAAATGATTGTTAATGAATGCCTAATGCCATATTCATTAGAAAATCAGGTTAATGACTGGCAATGAATGTCCCAGCTTTATTCTTTCGTCTTTTTTTTTTTTTTTTTTTTTGCTTTTGATTACAAAGCTTTTTTGTTTACAAAGAAATTCTACCTGCATCCTAGGCTTGCTTGAAAGTTCAAGATAAAGCTTTTCTAAGGAATCAAATAACCCCAATCCCTGATTCTTCTTCTTCTTGCAGGTGCCTTTACTCTTTAGAAAAAGTCCCCTATTAAAATGAAAGTCAGAATGTATATGATTTCCTCAGACTGTTGGCTATCATGAAACCTTATTGTTTGGAGGGCAGAAATCTTAGGACTGCTGTGTACAGATGTTCAGGTGGTGCACTGAACAATCTTAGGAGGCATTGTTTGCATTATACTCTGTGTACAATGCTGCCTAGTTGTGCCATCTGTAACCTGCATGGCTTTGAGTAGCGGCACCTAGAAATCTCCACTAAGAATGTTTTACAGCAGTGGTGCTGACCACTTGGGTAAGTGCTGACAAGTGCTGACCACTTGTCTGTGTAGAAGACAGCCAGATGTGTGAAGGCACATGGTTGGAGTGGGTGGCGAGAAGTCCACTGAATAAGAGGACAGAGATGCACATTTTGAAATTGGGCCTTTCTCTCTACATGGTGATTCTCACTTTGTAAACAAGATCCCTTCCTTTCTCCACAAACATGGGGTTGCTTTCCCAATGAAACTTGAAAGCTCGATTTTGAAGAACATGTGGGTGCTGATAACTGAACAAAGGATTAGGGGGGTGGGGCACAGAGTCCAGACTCTGAAATTTGGCCACTGGCTTATCACAACTTGCTCCTGTGTTCTTGGGCAGATTCCTTATCTATCAAATGTGAATATTGATGATCTAAGGTATTCCTTCTAGTTCTTATGTCTGTGACTCCTTTTGGGATCATGGGAGAGTCCATTTGCATTTTCTCAACCCATTGATTGGATGCTTACTATGTGCCTGGCACAGAGCTGGTCTCAGGGATACTGTGTAAATGACACATTTCTTAACTTCACGGGAAGACAAATAAGTGTGGCCCACATGCCTCTGGCTATACCCGCTGGGCAAGGAAAGTATAGCACACTTACAGTCTCGCTCATTTTCAGCGCTTCAAACCCTTTTTAGGCTCCCCAATTTTTTTCTTCAGATTCCACTTAGAACCTCCGTCTATAGCTCTCTTATCAGGTTCCATCAGTCCTGGTACTTGATCTCAGATATGTCACCATCTCTTCCAGTTTTGTCCGTTATTGGAGTTTCCTGTTAGCCAAATTTACATACTCTCTACTACTTAGCTTCATATATGTCTGTACCCCAGGTGTCTCTCCTTCATAACATTTAGCATATTTGAAATCTTGCCTTTATTTGTGTGATTCTTTGGTTACTGTCTCCTCTTTCGACTCTAATCACCTTGAGGAAAGGAAGTAGTAGACATGCCATTGTTTTTTTCTGGTATCTAGATATCTGCTCATATTCTGGTCATAGTCCTGTTGGGGTCTCTCCTTGATGACACCAGGCTCCCCAGGCCAGTAAAAGGCTGAAGCATAATTTTAGCAAATATTGACCAACAAAAAGCCAAGGACCCTGAGGATTAGGATTAACCTAAAGTAACTAAATAAAAAGTCTCAAATTAAAAAGCGGAAGTATAACTAAATCCTGATATTATCTTATTAAGGTTTGATATAGTAGGTAAAATTACAAGATTTCCTACCATTGTCACATGCTCTGGGGTGCCTTTTCTGACCTCCATGAATGGACCTATTGTATATTTGTGTCAGTCAGGTTTCTGTTATGATAATTCTAAATAACAACTCCAAAATCAGTAGCTTTTAACAAGCAGCATTTGTTTCTTATTCATATTCACTGGCTATGTGTTCGCTAGGGCTCTGCTGGACTCAGCTGGGATTGGCTCAAGACCGTGGGTCTGGTTCAAGTTTATTACATTTGTCTCATTCTGGGACCAGTGGCAACCTGGGGCATGTGTTTTCCTTGCTAAGACAGAAATGCAAGAGGCCAAGCCACTCCCTCCATGTACATTTAAAGCTTCTGCTCATGTCGTGTGTGCAAATATGTCACGGGGCCTAGCTCAGCATCAATGGGACAAAGAAACATACTTCATTTACTCAGATGGGGAGTGCTTCAAAGTCACATGGCAAAGGGTGTCAATATTTAATTCTATTTCATCCTAATACATCACAATATTCTCAAAATACATGGTCTCTCTCATCTAAAACATTTTTTACCTTTAAAAATTTGCATTTATTTGTTTGATTTTTTTAGTTACTCTGTGTGTCTTCTTCTGGACCCTTGAGGGTAGAAATCGAGTCTGTTTGGCTTCACTATTGCTCCCCTAGCACCCAGGACAGGGTTCTGGACAATATCAGGTTATTCAGTGAATGAACAAACAACCATTGTTTGAGTGAATTAGCTTCTGGTCTGTCTAAAAGCTTATCTCAGGAATGGAAATACATCTTTGGGGGAATTACTGAAGTGATATTAAAGGCCTTGTTTCAAATCTTTCAGAAATCCTCTTGCTATATTCCCATCGTGAGAAGTGCGACCTTGTGGGAGAGGAGCATATCACACGCAAACGTGAGTAAGCAATGTCATTGTGTAGCGCCGTGTCCCTGGTTTCGTCTTTTGAGGTTCAGTTGCTGTATACATAAGAAGACTTGTTCCTTTGTATGTTTTTATTTTGCAACCGGTGAAAAATTTACTTTTTAAACTTCAGAATAAGAAGAATGCCAAAAGACACTTCCCATAGCACTTTGGATCTCTGAGAGATTCATGCTACCTTTTTATCCTTTACACACAGACATGTACTTTGAGAGAAAAAAGGTATCATTCATTCGATGAACAGTAATAGAAATCACAGCGCATTAGGTAGCTTTGCAGTGCTTGTCTGTGGTACAACGCACAGACTCTAGGACAATAATTCCATCGTAATACAATCTAAAAATAAACAACTGAGTTTATCAAGCAGAAGGCTGACCCATTAGCAATGTTCTTCCCCTATCCTACCTTCTACTCAGTGATCGCTAATGATCTCCTCTTGGTGAGAGCCAAAATGAACATTTGTCACTGTAATGTGCACATGCATGTCTATAAAAGACTGGTGTGCACATAGAGATGGTTGCCAGTGCTGGCCCCAACTGTGTCACAGAGCCGTAGTAGCTTTCCAGGTTTAGTCCTACGAGAGCTTTGTTTATAAAAGTGGGATTGGGGGAAAAAAGAACCTTTCGGCTAACACTGAAATTTACATCCTAAGGGCTCTAACTGCCTTCCTTTCCTTCCTGTTTACCGTGAAGAGAATGGCAATGCCCTTTAGAGAGGACCACGTAGCACAGTGACACTGACGAAATCAGAAAGTCCCTGGCACATGGGGGAGGGGACTTCTAGTATTGTCTTCTATAGTCTCTCCTTTCCAAAATTCATGAGCAGGATTGGATTGCTCCTGCTTGCCGAAAAGTAGCATATGGTGACTGGAAATAGTATTCAAGGGTAGAACTCAAGAAATGTGGCCAATCACATTTTAAGATGAAAGAAAAAGGCCAACTGTAGGAAGAAAAACATGACCTAGTTGAAAAACTGGACCTGATTTTCTAATTATTCTTCTATCACTAAAGCACAGGAATATATTTAAATTAGATATCTGCAAGATTCTGTTTCATTAGTTATTTTTCCATTTGGACTTTAAGTAATTGACCTGTTAAGGATCTTTGCAACTAAGGAATTCCATGACTCTCAGCACGGGCTGTGTTAAGAAGAAAATGGAGCCCAGCGAAGTCCCCTTATTGCTGCCATTCTGCCATTAGTATGTTAAGGCTCTGAGAAGGTAAAGCTTCATGAAAGGGGACCATAGGCCCCCATTCACTGGGCAAGGGATGATGCACGCAACAGTGAAAACTGTACACTACTGATTAGCTCATACTATAGCAGTATCATGTCGCTCAAGCTTACAGACAGGTACCACCTGGGTGTCTGCCTCTCCTCTCCTCTGATAGCTGAAGTGAGGACTGGGAAGCAAGTGTGAGATCAAGGGCTTGGAATCAGCTGGATCCTCTTTCACGTGGTTTTATCTCCTTCTTTTTCTCTTTTCCCTGTTGTATTTCTCTTTCTGTGTTTGTAAAACTTTGGAGGAGTTATAGGATAGGACCAAAAAAATTAAGATGTATATCTTTATGAGACTTCATATTATTTGTCATTGTTTATAGTATATTGACTAATACTTTATGACATATTATATATTATACATTGTAGTTATGCTTTGTACATCATATACAGACATATTTTACATAATATTAGACATCAAATGATCCATATGATGTGTGTGTATTCCAATATTATATATTATGTATCGTATTTACTGGTCACCTATGACAGAGGAATGTTCTAAAAGCAGTGGTAAAGCAAAAAATCTGCCTTCTAAGAGCCCATCCGTCATATTCTGAGGAACATAAAAATGAAAAATAAGCAAAAAATAAATAAAGTAATTGCAAGTAATGTAAGCTATAGGGCTCTGAGAAAACATAGTGAAGAAATGAGGTCAAGCGTGATGTGTGGAGTAGTGGGGAGGTTACTGCGTTAGCTAAGGTGAGGTGGTCTGGAAAGACCTTTCTAAAGAGGTGATTTTTGAGCCCAGACAAGATCTATGAGAAAGAGACAACCAGGTAAAGTTCTGACTAGCAAAAAATATGTGGAGGCAAACTGTTCAAAGCAGAAAAAACAGCCCGAGACAGACAGGGCTTAGCATGTTCAAGAGCAGACAGGATGTCAGTGCAGCTGGAAGTGGAGAGAGGAGGAGTGACTAGAGCAGGGGGCAGGGACCAGATCACGAAGGGCCTTGCGGCCAAAGAAAACAGTTTGTTTTCTGGTCGAGAAGCAGAAACCATATGAGAGTTTATTTCGCAGCTGGAAATAAAATAATCTGATTTGCTCTTTAAGAGGTTCACTGGATGATATATGCAGGATAAATTTTTGGGAAATAAGAAAACTTGAGTACCATTAGGAAGTTATTAGAATATTCCAGTGAGGGGAGGAGTGGCTAGGACTAGGTTCGTAGCAATTGAGTAAGTGGGAGGTGGTCAGATTTTAGTAATATTTTTGAGGTTGAGATGATAGGACATCATAATGAGATGGATGTGGGGTATGAAGAAAAGAGTAATCAAGATAGACTTTTGGGTTTTTAGCCTAAAAATATTGGGGTGGATGGTTTACTCCCTGGGTGATAGTTTTGGGGATCTTGAGAATAGATTTTTGGTGCAGATCATCGTAGCTGTATTCAGAGAATTTTAATTTGAGATGCTTAATACTTAATATATCATTAATCAGAACTTAGTCTCATGATTAGTCCTAGCTGCAAGAGAGGTTGGGAAATATCCATTAACTGGGAACATTGTGACCTCAAACTAAGGTTCTGTTACAAAGGATGAGAAGAGAATGGATGTTGGGGTACATGACTAACAGTATTTGGCACAGAAAATAATAAAAATATTATCCAAAAAATTACTTCAAAATGACTCATAGGTCAAAGGAGAAATAATGATTAAAAAGGAGAAAATACTCAAAATCAAATGATAATAAAAAATTTAGGATGCAGCTAAAGTGGTCTTAGAGGTAGATTTATGCCTTAAATTAAAGAGAAAAATGAAGGTTGAAAATGGACAATTACAGGTAAGTTATTCAAACAACAGAGTAAATTCAAAGGACACAAAAAGAAGGAACTAATCAAAGACAATAAATCACCAAAATTAAAAAAAAAACAATTAGTCATAATGAAGTGAAAATCTTGTCATTGGAAGGTATAAATAAAACATAAACCTAGCAAGATTGATCAGTAAAAAAAAAAAAAGGAGAAACAATATTATGAATAAAAAGGGAAATGTGTGTACAAATACCATAGAGACTCAGAAGATTAAGAGTCAGTACTATATACTATGAATAACTTAGGTCAACAAATTAAAATCACTATTGGATCAATATTCAGAAATTTTTATTCCCTCGACAATAGCATGCCAAGAGAGTTTTGTGCTGAGTTCTATTAAAATTTCAAATGTCATGTAGTCATTACATAAAGAAAGAGAAAAAGTCATTTAAGTTATTTTTTGAAGCTAGTAACACATTGAACATAGAATTTGTTAAACTATGGGTCAATCTCACTTATGAAAAATATTAAATTAAGTACTAGGTAAATCAGATTCATCAGTGTTTATAATAAAATACATCATAATCAGGTAGAATTCTAAGGATACAAGAATAGTTTAATGTCAAAAATAAGTTCATGAAATGTACATTAATAGATTAAGGGAATAAAATTATATAATGTCCTAATGAACATTTCAACATTAATTTTTGGGAGGGAAAAATTAACTTTTAAAAAACTAGGAATAGAAAGGAAGTCCTTTAACTTGAAAAAAGTCTATAAAAAGCTTAGAGAAAAAATAACCAGACTTTGGAAGCATTTTCATTAAAGTCAGAAAAAACAAGAATGTCTACTACTACTGTTTCTATTCAACAATGTCTTGGGGGTCCAAAGCAATGAAATATGTGAAAAAAAAAATGAGATACAAGAATTGGAGAAAAAAGGACAATATATGTTACATAGCTTCGAAATTATCTTCAAATTATTAAGACATATAAATTTTTAAAACCAAAACTATAAATTAGGTTGAAATAAATCTAACAAAATATTTGTAAAACATATACAGAGGATATATATTTTAAAATATTATTTAAAAATATCTAGGAAGGCCTGAATAAAGGAAGGTATACTATGCTAATGAATGAGAAGACAATTAGAGTGTTTTGGGTGGATAAAGATCTGATCCCACAAGTTGTATGGAAGATCAAGGACTAAGTGTAGATAAGAATTATAAAGAACAAAATGTGGAAGTTGTCCTACTAAATATCAAGACTTTTATAAGGCTTTTATACTAAAAGACAATGTGCTATTGGCTCGAGAATAGGCCAATGGAACAGAATAGAATATATTACTCTGATATGAAAGGAGGAGCATTAGATACTGATGGGGAAAGGAAGAACTAGCTGATGAACAGTGGTTGGGACAACTGGCAATCTCTACAGAACGAAAGGTGAAATTAAATGCCTACTTCCTACCATATAGAAACGTAAATTTGGGGTGAGTTTATGACCTGAATGTGGAAGAAATAATCTTTGAAGAAAATAAAAATATTTTTATGACCTTAATCCCTTAGGAAGAGTTTCTTAAATAAGGCATAAGTATCACAAACTTTAAAGTTATTGATACATTTTACTACCTTAAAATTAAAATGTTTTATTTACCAAGATTTTTAAAACAAAAGTTAAAAGACAAGCAAATATTTAGAAAGCAAACACTAACAACAGATTGGTATCTAGACTTTACAGGGAATTCCTACCAGTCAGTAAAAGAAAGATAGGTAATGGGGAAGAAAAATGAGTAAAGGACATAAATTGACAATTCACAAAGCAACGACCTGCATAGCCAATAAATGTGTAAATAGATATTTAGGTTTACTACATATCCCTCGGTTGACGTAGATTAAACAGTCTGATGGTAACAAGTGCTGGAAAAAGATTTGGGAAATGAGAAGTCTCATGCATACTGCTGCAGTCACACTGGAGAGCATTTTTATGATCTAACACAACTGAATGCAAATACTTTGACCTAAGAATTCACACCAGGTATAAATTTAGAGACTATATGTACTCAAGGAGACATATCGAAGAATGTTTTCTGTTGCATTGATTTTTGATAATGGTAAATAGAAACGGCATCCATGTCCCTTAACTGGAGGTTGGATAGATACATTGTGGTACATTTGTACAGTGGGCTATTGCAAGTAGTTTAAAGGAATGAGTTAAAGCTACACATACTATCAAGGATAAACCTCAATAACCAGATGCTAAACGGAAAAGTCAACTTATAGATTTAAGTCAGTATTTAGTGTGACAGATATCGTCATTTGGGGGTAAATTTATGTGTTTCCTTTCCATGTTTAGAGTCATTTGAAACATGTACACACAAATCAGACAGATGATGGTAAAAATATATTCCAGGTCAAAGCTGAATTGAAGGATTTAGTGATGTTTCCAAAAATATTAACAGATCATATCATTCTTCTGCTCACAAACCTCCAATGGGCTTCATTTTCACTCCTAATAAAATCCAGTCTTTATTATGGCTCCAAGACCCTACATGATCTGGATCTCACTACCTTCCTGGCTTCATCAGTCATTTATTTCTCTCTAGCCTCTCACTGCTCCAGCCCACCAAGCACACTTCCCTCCTAGGCCCTTTGCACTTACTGTTCTGTCTGATGTACCTTGCATTCTCTCAGGTTTCAGCCCCACTTGCCTCAGAACTAGTGGAACCTGGTTTGGTTGGAGCTCTGCTAAGTAAACCAGTTTGGAATTACTCAGCAGCTAGTTTGTGCCCGAGGATCTAATGGCGTCCATATTCTAACTGCAAATTCTCAGCACTGAAAAAAATTGCGTTCCTTTCTTCAATCTACTTATATTTATTTATGTGTATGTACTACTCCCTTTATTAGAATGCTATAAACTATATTGTAATGAGTTAATAAATTACAAATGTATTAGAAAATACATATCCCATCCAATTAAAACATAAATGAGACAAAATAAAAATGAATTTTTTTATGTCTAATTATGATAATTTATACTATTTTTAATGAAAATCTCAAGAATGTTATACACAAGGGTTATTGTTAGTAATAGTGGATGTAGCATCTTGATATATGTAGTCTTTATATATATAAAGTCTTCAGTAAGTCTTCTTACTAAATTTTAAGTATCTTGGCCGACCTGACAGTTCATATGAGATCATTCCTTTTTATCTTGTGATGTGGCAGATGAGGATATACTAGAAAAAAGAGAAGTGTGAAGTCAGCCATGTTCTTCACTTGATTCATTCAACAACTATTGATTCAGTGCCTGCTATGTGCTAGAATATGAACTCCGTAAGGGCGAAGCCTAGGCTGTCTGTCTTGATTTTGGTGGTAGCTCCAGCTTCCCAAAGGATGCCTGGTGCATTGTAGATGCTCATCTGGTATTTGCTGAACATGTCGGTGAGTGAACTGGGCACTCTGCAGGAGCTGGAGATGCCCTGATAAAGCTCTGTCCCTGCTTTTCTGTTGTATTTAGTTGGTGTCCCTGCAATGAACTTGGTTCACTCTGGAAGCCCATCCCATTGGTCTCGTTTCCCTCCACATGGACCCAGCCTGGATGGGGTTTGCTCTGTCACGATTTAGAGTCAGCTTCAATTGTTGGGCCCTCCTTGAGGTATCTGGATGGGAAAGGGATTCTATCTGTGCCTTGCACTGAGCTGTGCACAAACCCCACCCCTTGAGCGCTTGTTAAATGTGCAAACATTGGGTTGAAAGAAGAGGGGTGCTCAAGGGCGGGGGGTCCTGTGTTTCTCATTTATCGAAACAGAAAAGACGGAACTGGTGAACAGGTCCTTGGACGACTAAGTTAAGAAAGTTCAGAGGATATCAAACGCTTCCAGACCCTCAAAAAGAGATACGTAGAGGGAAAAAAATACATATAAAGCTGAAATTTACCTGCAACTTCCTTTCCTCTGGGCCTCCTTCTCAGGAGAGGGCAGATTTTGAGAAGATGCATCTCTGATGGAGAACAGAGTCATGGTGGATGTGGCCCCTATGTGATATTTCACATATAGCTACATCCCAATCACCACCCCCAAATACAGAGGGAAAAGAGCATCTGAAACAGTCTTCCCAACCTCCCCTTCTTAGTCCCACTCCCTCCAATCCATTCTGTATTGTCCCGCACTATTCAGGGCTGGGGGTCGCTGTTTGGAGATGGGAAGCTGAGCGCAAGCCCCTCTGGGCTCAGCTCCCTCCCTTATCAGCCCCTCTTAGGAGTCCTCATGTTCTGCTCTAGCAAAGGAGATTTGGGGAATGTGAAACTTCACCCCTGGCCTGGGTCAGATTTCCAGACCGAGCTACTCAGAAGTACTGTCATTTGTTTCTCTTTGTACCATGGGGCTGGACTTACCCCTTGGAGCTGGAAAACTCGGATTCAGCAGGCCTATTCCTGAGCCTGTTTATGTAGAGTCTGGGTTACCACTCTTCCCAGAATCCCATTGGTTCCCAATCAGAGTCCCCTACCAGCTGCTAGTTTGACCCTGTTCCAGTCTGGCCATGAGAAAGAGGGAGGCAGAGATTGGGAGAATGCTGTAGGATTTGACCAAGGCTGGAAAACCATGAGTACATTTGATCAAAACTTAATAGATGCTCAGTACCAGAGGTAATATAATACTCATTCCCAGGAGGCCTCGTGCCTTTATTTCTGTTGGAGTTCTAGAAGACCCTCATCAATATGAGGCAAGAGCAATAGAGTAGGTGAGATACCATGTCTCTTTTATCTGACTGTGTGCAATATTCCAGGCATCTAAAAATCTAGAGAAAATCGTAACTAACCAATGCTTGTGTTCCCATATCTTATCTCAAGAATAAATATTTTATAACAAAAACGCAGTAGCAGTGTTTTAAAAGAGAGGAGAGAGAGAGCGAGAACAAGAAACTGACTAGCACCAGTTTACCACAGCCTACAAGTGGCATGGAGTATCCAGAATTCTCTGTTGAATCCAGAGTGGTGGGCATGCTGAGAGGAGCCAGGCCCAGGAGTCCCCTGGTGTTCAGAGGAGGAAGCTGCAGGCCTCACAAACCTGCAGACCCAGGTGAGAGCAGGACTTCAATGGCGATACTGGCACTGTCCTTCCACGTTCCAAAGGTCATTTGGAACCTTATAGCAGCTACGGTGGCACCTGGGACAGAGATCAAAACAGCAGAGACAGGAGGGAAGAGACTCTTGGGCAGAGACCAGGGAGAACCTGGCTGATGGCACTCAGGGTCATCACCCCTTCTTGGGCCAAGGCAAAGTGCTTCCTCCTGCAAAGCTCCAGGCTAAAGGCGAAGAGTAGGGAGCACTTTTGAGAGTAGAGACCAGTCTGAAAATGACTTTGAATTTTGAACTGGTTGGAATTAAATCCCGAATTGGCTGAGAAATTTATCTGAAAGAGACTATTTTAAATTCTACAAGTCTCCCTGAAGTTTTAAGGTAAACTGTTTAATACAAGTGTGAGTTTGGTTAAGAAAGTAAAGTTAAATGTGTATAAAAAATAAATAGAAATTGAGAGGAAAGGGAAGGAAACTTAGAACAGAAAGAGGGAAAAACATCTTAGCATCTGGAGATGTGATAACAGAACTCAGTCTTGCTTTCATTCATTTGTTTATTTGACTAATGTTCTCCAGCATCTATAACTAGCAACACTTTTTTATTTTTTTTATTTTTTATTTTTTATTTTTTATTTTTTTTTTTTTTTAGGCAATTGAGATAGACAGTGAATAGTTAGAAAGACAAGTTTAAGTCATAGAGTTATATTCCAGTGGTAAGGAGACGAGGACCATTGCTAGGATATATGGAGCCTTTACAAATTGGAAAAGGTACTCATCATAGGTGGAAGGGAACACTCTTCTCCAGGTTGATGCAACACCAAGCCCTTGTGTGAGGCTTGGCAAGTGGAATGTGGGCTTCAGGCCAACCTGTGCAATCTTCTGTGGAGGCCCTGAGGAAGATAGACAACACACAAAATAAATAGAATATGTGGTAATTTGGTGGTGATTAAGAACCCAAGGGGTTAAGTGAGAGTGTGTGTGTGTGTGTGTGTGTGTGTGTGTGTCTGTGTGGCCACTTCTATAATATGGTGGTCATGGGAGTCTAATAATAATATTCAGTAAAGAGGTGAAGGTGATGAAGGACCAAGCCATGAAGATACTAGAGGAACCATGTTTTAGGCAGAGGGAGCAGCAAGTGTGAAGGTTCTGAGATAATAATAATAATAGGACTGGGATAATGAAGCATTGGCAAAAGGCCTGGAATAGAGTGAGTAGATAAGTGAGGTAATGAGGACGTTCTTGTCTGCCTAGATTCCAAGTTCACACCTGTTATTGTTCCAGAATAATTATTAGCAGGATCCTCTAATGTGCAAATATGTCTCAAATTGGTCAAAGCAGTTATGGGGTCTCACATCCTGTTCCGCCTGACTGGGATGAGGAGCGCTGGAGGGCAGTGAGTGACAGGACGTGACTTAGGTTTAAGAAGGACTGGTCAGGCTGACTTCCTGGAGGAAAGGAGAGCAGCAGGTATGCATTTCTCCCAGGAGATTGGGGTTGTGCAGGAGTGGGGCCCAGGCAGCTGGCTTGGTTCTCAGGACAGGCTCGCAGGTCTAATGCCTGAAGCCTCAGTCAACATGCCAGCGTGTGTGGGAGGTACTCAATCCACTTCAAACTGGGTCAGTTCACGACAGCTGCAGCAAACAGCTGAGGGACAGGGAGTGCGACTTCAGGCTGCTCCAAGGTCTTTAAGCCATCACATGCCGCAGGAGTGTTGCTGTGTTTTAGATTGTGTTAATCCTCTTCTGAGATAAACATTATGCCTGAGTATCAAAGACACACATTGGCAAGGATTTCAGGAAGATTGTGAGTGGCAGAGGACTTCCAGCACAGGGTTCCAGTAGCCTCCTTTACCTATGTGGATGTGACATTGATCAGATAAGTTTTAGAGCTTAGAGTGTTGGGAAAGGAGGGATAAGTCCATTTCCATAAGCTGGAGATGACCTGGGGTCAGGACAAGATGGATTCCCAAAAGGCCAGTTTAGTTCCAGGGTGGATTATGAAATTACCAGCAAGTTCTTGACTATCTACCAGGTTATTTAGAAATGTGATGCCGAGGTTGTTGGTACCTGCTTCCAGATGGCTGTTGCTTGAGTGGGTGGCAAACTGAATGAATGGTTAAGGATAGTGATTATATAGACAAACCCTGGCGTCAGATGACCTCGGTTAGAATCCTGGCTTTGCTGCTTTCTGTCCTGTGACTTTGGGAAATAGGTCTATCTTTCTATGGCTCAGCTTCCTCATCTGAGGAAGATAGGATAGTAATAGCATCAACCTCATAAGCCGTGGGAATTGAGCTCAATGTAGGATGCCTGGAACAGTGACTGACACACATGGAAAGCCATGTAGGGTAGCTTTCACTGCCATTTTTTTCTGACTAATGCACTGTATATTTGTGTGTCTCGCCTTCACAGGGCTAGTACTTTTTTTAATGAAATGTTATCCTTTGACTCATAAATGTTAATACTGATATTACATATTATAGACTAATATATTGAAGCCTTTTTTTTGAGGCTGGTCCTTCTTTGATCGCAGTGATTAGCATGCTGTTGTCTTTTTGCTTGAGGAAGCGGATGAATTACTTCCTCTGTGGTTCTTTTAAAATCCATCAGCAAATGTTGTTGATTTTAAACAAAGTCAAGCTTAGCCTTTATCTCCAGTTTTCATTTTCATTATAAATATTAAAAAAAATCAAAGTAAACTTGGTCACATCTCAAAGTAAAAAATAATTTTTTGAGGTTTAAATCTTAAACCCAAGTAAAATTTAGAACTCTGGTAAACAAAAATGATGAAATCGATTGTCCTTGAACAAATAAGGTGAGAATTCTCTAATAAGGGAGATGAGATCATTACAGTTTATTATAATCATTTAAAAACTTTATTGAGCATTCTATGAATGTATTTATGAATTCTGTTTTACCTGAGTAGCTTTCCTATTTTATTATTGGGTTACTTATCATGCAAGAATGAGTACATCTCAAGGAAGAATATATTTGGTTTCATTACTCATCATAAGTGTAATTTTTGTTTAACAATATTATGAAGGGCTGATGATGAGATGCAGGTGTTTAAACATGCAGTGCCAATAGATTTGACACGGTATTCAGTTCTGGGCATATACATTTTTAAAGGCTTCTATTCACTGAGGGGACAATAAAACCCTACACAATGGTAAGTGTGTTTGCTAAAAACATGAAGTGACTGGTTAATTTTAAGTCCTTAGATTTAAATTTTTTTTTTAAAGTGATATGTGTTTCTTAACTTGCTAGTCTATATATTATACTTTAGAGTGAAAAATAAAACAGAGCTACACTGATGATGTCTCTTCCACAAATCAGCTCTGGTTAGTGGAAGAACCTATGTGCAGTTCAATTTCAGACTGAGCAAATAAACTACAAAGTGGTGGCTTGAAGCTTTGACAAGTATTTTTTACCTGGAATCGTGGGTAGGAAAAATGTAGCTCAATCTTCTAGCTTCTTAGATGAGGAGACAGAGGCCAGAGATCATGATTTGCCCAAGATAACATGGCTTGTGGACCAGACTTTTAAACTCAAACCCACGTCCCTGATTTTTGTGACTGGTCCCTTCTTGGAGTGCTATGTTGCCTCCTGTCAAATGTGAGGTTCTAATTATTTGAATTTTTGATTATTATACCCAATCAATAGACATTTTTGAGTATCTACTATGTGCCTCCTACTAGGCCCCAGGATCTCTTTAATTCCCTGCTTGATTTTGATGTAACTGTTCTGCTCTTTATTCTCCCATGGCAAATGCTTTCTTCATTAAGTTCTGTGACTGTTAATAGGTTTGTGGCTTGTCTTGAATTGTAAGCTCTTAGCCAGGAAAAAGTGAGAAGAAACCAGCTTTTACTAAATTCTGCTGTATACTTTACCTTTATGAAAGCTTATAAAATTGACATTGTACCCTAAACAAAGAGAAACTAAATCATTTGATAACATTTAAATATCTTTTAAGTGACAATGTGGGATATTTGTTCACTCTCAGCTTAACAAAATATCTAGCATTCAAACCACTTAAATTGGAACGAACGAATGAATGAATGAATGAATGAACGCTGGGCTTTAAACTCAGGTCCATGTGATGCCAAAGATCTTCTACTATATTTAGTTGCCTTTTTTTTTTTTTTTTTTTTTTTGCATTTCCTAAGGTAAAGAATATACTGGCTTTCTTTGAACATCACCTAGCTTTTAAGCAATTGTTTAATAAATACCTTTTACTTATAATGTTATATAAATTCCCCAAGGCTTAGAGAGTGCTTACATAGCTGTCACTATAGATTTTTTTAAGAACAAGAAAATATGTATCTGCGAAATTAATTTTTGAAGTTGTCATGGGAAGATCAAGGCAAATTCTAACGCCTATAATAGTGCTGTGAAATACATCCAAAATACTGGAGTCATGAAAATGCCCTTCCAGGTTTGAGACAGCTTCTTCTGTGTTGTGTCTAGAGATTTTCCCAGTCCATGAAAGGTTCACAGCACCCAGACTCTGCTTTAAATGGTCTGCTTTAAATGGTTTAAATGATCTAAATGGATGAGTGATTTTAGTTCCGTATTAATAGCTTAAAATGCCATGAATTAGGCACCTCATTTAATTCTTACAATAGTTTTTCAAAATATTTCCCCATTTCACAGGTGAGATGGTTGAATTCAGGAGTCTCTAAGTAGAGGTTTAATCCTATAATACAGGCCTGACTGCTACATCATTTACCTTGGCTGTGGTTTATCATCACACTCTCAATCATTTGCTAACTCATTCATTCATTTATTTAAGCGTGTGTATTAGTTATTATTGTATGAGGCTGAGCCAGAGTAACACACATCAATGGTTGATAAGAACACATCTATACTTTCTAGAGTATAAAGAGATATGAGTACAAAATTTGTTCTTTGTAACATTCTTTGTAATATCGATAAGGCTATATGTTTATCAGTAGGTGACTAGTTAAATGAATTTTTAATACTGTAGAATACTATGTACTTTAAAAAAAAATGAGTCAGAATGTTATGTCTGATGAGCAAATATGTCCATGATGAATTCACAAGTAAAAGAAGGAAATTATAGGTATTAAGTATCATACTGTGACAAGGACAAGGTGCATATGTGTATTCATAACCTTGACCTCTCTCCAGTGGTCAAGCGCCTTTGTTGCTTGGCCCTATCAGCCATGTCTGTCTGACCTTTTGTTGGGTTACTCTAGTAAGGGGTATAAAAAAGAACTAAAAGAATCCTAGAAAGGCTAGTGATTTTGGAATGGACCTAAGTTACTAAAAGGTACAGAATACCCAAGAGAGGCAGAAGGAAGGGAAGAAAGACTAGAGCTAGCATGGATTGAGTTTTGAGGAAATAGTTTTCTGTTGGGAGGAGAAATGGGATGAGAGTTAAGGAGGAGGGAAGGGGCAGAAGGGGAGAGAGGGAGAGAAAGAGAGAGAGAGAGAGAATGAAAGAGAAAGCTACCATTGCATTGCTATTTGCTATGCAAGACAACACTTTTTTACTTTTGAATGACTAATGTAGATTTTAGTTGCTTTCTAACTAGTTTTGGAGGTAGGACTTGGGGGGCTTGCTTTCTTTTGAATGTGGCCCTGTAACTGGAGTGGGCCCTGAGGAAATAGCTTTATCTGGTTACACTGTGATTTTATTTGTGTAAAAAAAATTGTGTGTGTATATATGCATCAAAGCTTTCTGAAAGCAACCCAAGAACAATTTGGAATATTAATGACCTCTTCAGATGGTGAAATCTGTATATTCTTCTACAGTGTTTAAGGTTTTTTGAGTGAGCATTTATTTTATAATTAAAAAAAATAGATATATGTTAGTGATAAAGTTTGCCTTTCTCATAATTAACTTTTCATAAATGAAATAGCAATATTCCTCTTGAGTGGAAGAGCTGTGCCCAAGCAGCAGTTACATTTCTTGCCTCACAAGGCTTCAAGACGTAAAGTTATGAAGAAAGCTGCATCTAATATCTAACTTCAGGTTAACAATCATGCTGAGGCTCTTGGGAGGGGAGCAGTGCACAGACCAAAGGGAAGATCTAGCTAAATCATTGAGTCGTTGAACACCTCACTATAGATCTAGGGAATGTATCAGGGAGGACCTTACCATTTTCAAATCGCAGAGAGGACATCAGAGATTTGCAGCTTCTGTGTGTCTAGAGGGCTGAGCTTGGAAAACAGTATCTAAGGCACCTCTATAGGTTAAGAAGCAAAAGCATTTGCGTGATGCCAAGGGTTGGGACCGTATAAAGAGTCTGCTCATTCAGTTTCTACTGGGTAGTACCTCTCAATGGGAAATTTCCTCCTGCATAGCAAAGGTTTGGGTTGATGTTGAAAACATCAAAAAGAAAACAAACAAAAACCCAGACAACCATTCATACTGTGGGCTAAGGATACATAACACTCCTCTTTTCTTTGCATGAATTTTGAAACAGTGAGAGAGAGAAAGAGAGAGAAATCGGCCAATAGAGGTCAAAAAACCAGATAGATTAAGAATGTAATATACCTGTGTGGCAAAAATGAGATTTCTCTTCTGACCTCCAGAATGGAACTCTTGCAGGAACCACCATGCAGCTCTTGGAAATGACAGGGCTCCCCTGTGGGGTGGGACAACAGTCTCTTTTCCTGATAAGCTTACTTCGTGAATAAAGGCAGACTGGAGCCATTTGCTTTCTGTAGACCTCAAAGACAAAGGAGGTATAAGATAAGAATCTACCGTCATTATTTTGCATGTGAATATCCAGTTTCCAAAGACCATTTTTTGAAGAGACTGTCCTTTCCCCATTGAGTGGTCTTGGGACCCTTGTTGAAGTTCATTTGACCATATATAAAGGGTTTATTTTTGTGTGCACTCTTCTATTTCACTGATCTGTTTATCTGTCTTTACTCTAGTACCACACTGTTTTGATTATTGTAGCTTTGTAAAATGTTTTAAGATCGAGAAGTGTGAAACCTTTAACTTTGTTCTTTTTCGATATCACTTTGGCTATTCCAGGTTCTTTGAGAATATATATGACTTTTAGGATAAGTTCTATTTTCCTACAAAACCAAAAATGCTATTGAGGTTTTGGAAGGGATTGTGTTGCATGTATAGATTGCTTTGGGTAGTATGACATTTTAACAATATTGACTTTACTAATCCACAAGCATGGAATGTCTATCCATTTATTTGTATCTTTAATTTTTTTTAGTGAAGTTTTATGGTTTTTAGCATATAAATCTTTCACCTCCTTGGTTAGGTTTATTCCTAAATACTTTATTCTTTTTGATGTTATTTTAAATGTGATTGTTTTCTTAATTCATTTTGGGATGATTCATTGTTTGTATATAGAAATACAACTGATTTTTGTGATTTGATTTTGTATTCTGTAGCATTGCTGAATTCATCTGTTAGTTCTAACAGTCTCTCTTTTTTTTCTTAGGAGTGGAAGCTTTAGGATTTTCTACAAAAAGATCATGTCATCTGTGAACTGTTAATTCTACTTCTTCCTTTCCAATTTGGATTGTTTTTGTTTCTTATTCTTGCCTAATTGCTCTGTCTAGGACTTCCAATACTGTGTTGAATGAATGTAATGAGAGTGACCATTCTGGTTTTGTTTCTGATCTTACAGAAAGAGCTTTCAGTCTTTTATTGTTGAGTGTGATGTTAGCTGTGAGCTTTTCATATATGACCTTTATTTTGCTTAGGTGGTTTCTTTCTATCCCTTTTTTGTTGTGTTTTATTCATTCATTCATTCATTCATTTATATTTATCATGAAACATTGTTGAATCTTGTCAAATGCTTTTTCTGCAGGAATTGAAATGATCATGTATAGTCAATGGCCATGATACCCTGAACAAGCCCGATCCCATCTGACCTCGGAAGCTAAGCAGGCACAGACCTGGTTAGTACTTGGATGGGAGGCCACCTAGGAAGACCAGGTGCTGTAGTAAAAAATAAAAAAATAAGGGATTGTAGGCCGACAAGGTCCTTGCAATCTGTGAGGTCAACCAAGGTTTGCCTTACCTAAAAAATTAAAAAGAAAAAAAAAAAGATCATGTGGATGTTGTCATTATGTTACTATAGTATATTATATTGATTGATTTTTTTTTTTTACGTTGAATTATCCTTACATTCTAGGAATAACTCTCACTTGGTAATGTTGTATAATCCTTTTAATACACTGTTGAATTTAGTTTGCACATATTTTTTAAGGGTCTTTTTGCGTCAATGTTGATCAGGAATATTGGTCTATAGTTTTCTGTAGTGCCTTATCTGGCTTTGGTATTAGGGTAATGCTAATAGCTAACTTTGTTTTAATCGAAGTCAACATTCCATTAGCAGAAAATATTTAGGGTCTTTGGTTGCTCAATATTCAGTCTTAAAAATATGGGAAAACACTACAAAAAGTGTTAAAGGTTTCTGATCCACTTGTTACTCAATCATTATGTGCAATCCTGAGCCAACAGCAGCCTAGAACTCTGGGCTTTGTCTTCAAATGTAGGAGGTTTCTCCTTGTAGCTCCTTCCCACTCCTTTGTTATTGGCTGAGCTTTGGCAAATTTAGCCACATACTCTCACCCAAAGTTTCTGTACCTGTAAAATGGTCACAATGTGCTTCATTTCATTGTATTGTAGTGAACATATTTATTCTTCCTCCTTAGTATATGTCATTAGGATCAGAGCAAGAGCAGAGGAGCTATGACCAGGGGCTATGGGGCAAGAGGTTTATTGATTGTCTGTTCCTTTTTCCCTGCTGTTTGTGCCTGCTACTGACCTGACTGTTTTGTCCTTTGCTGTTGATGCCTTGGGATCACTATGAACACAGTCCCCATGCAACTCCAAAGTTCCAATAGTCAAAGATGGTTCTATGAAGCTCAAGAGGACATTTTGGCACTAAAAAGTAAAAACGGTCAGAGGTAGATGAAATCAGTAATGTAAATTGTGAAACACAGGTTCCCATTCTAGTTGTTTGGCCAAAGTGGAAAAAAATCACTACCTTTTCATGAGGATAAAACATGAGAACAAAGAAAAGACATAATTCTATCTCTTACCTTGCTAGTACAATAACCATTAAGTCAGTGGCACTTGTCACCGATTAGTCTTATTACTATTCACAGCTTACAAATGTGGATAGATAGAGGGATGGATGGATGGATGGGTGGGAGGGTGGGTGGATGAATGGATGGATGGATGGATAGATAGATAGGTGACTCTCTACCAGGCTGTTTTAAATTCTCTGTGAATTGTGGTAAATATCTTATCAGATAGGAACTATTATTATCCTCATTTTACAGATGAGGAAATGCAGTCAAAGAATGGTTAAGCAATTTGCCCAAGGGTTTGATCCAACTTGGGCAGTTTGGCTCCAGGGTCTGTTTTTTACATCTATTTATAACTATTCCTATTGTCATTATCATCATTGTTATTCTGAATGTTATTCATTTCTTTCCCCTCCTTCAAATAAACCAAGGTTGCAGGTAAGAGCTCAAGAGGAAAAATGGGGGTGTGAGGGGAGTGTGATAGATAAAGACTCTAAGAGCTTTACCATTGACAGTTTCACCCTCTGTTTCCAACCTTGGCCAATGACATTGTACTGTCATGTGCTCACCTCTCTACAGAGCTTCACACTTCACAAAGTTCCATCCTGCCTCAAGGAACTCAGGAAGTAGACAGGGAAGGGAAGAGTGCTCCTGTTTAACCTCTGTTCAACAGAGAGTTTCATTATTTGCCCAAGGTGGGAAAGCTGATTGTGAGTGTCTGAGCCAGCAGTGGAACTACTCTGATTAGTCTCAATATGCCATTTTCTTTCATTTCAGGGTAGTATCAGAGTGAGTATTACTATAATAAATTCTGGGAACACAGAAGCAGAAAATTATTTGAACTAGAGGTTAGAAGCTTGATATACCAAACTACATCTAATTACCAGCATGAATAAAATCAAGTACCCTATATATGAACTTTGGAGTAGTGGGAGTCCACTGAGCTAGTTGTATAACCTCTCTGTGACTCATTTTCCAACTCTGCAAAAAAGAGAGAATAAAATACTGATTTCATAGAGTTACTATGAGGATTTGATGAATTAACATTGTCTAAAATATTTAGAATGATACCTGGTCTATGGTATATACTCAATAAAGTGTTAGTTACTACTGGTATATAATGAGTAGTGAACAATCAAATTTAGTCCTAAAAACATCTTAGTTGAGGATAATTATGTTGTCTTTCTCTTTCAAAGGTAGTTTTCTTTATGTTTTAGAGGATCTCAGTATGCTTACTTTGGAAATTTCACAACTTGATTTTTTTTTTTCATCTTGTAATCAGATCTGGTTTTATACAACAAACTTCTAAGCTCTAGTTTAAATAATTTTTTTCCCTCCGGATTCCTAGAATTCATTCTGATATGCACTCAGGTTGCTTATCTTACAGCAGTGCTCACTCTAACACCATCATCTTTGCTAAGAAGGACTTTCCAATTTTCATACTTTTGGTATTGTTTGATAGGAAGCATTGCATTTATCATCACAGCCCAGGACTAAGAAATGCATTTTATGAAAGAAAAAAAATATCTCACTGCAGAAGCTTAACATCTGTTTGTGCAATGACCTCAGTATGTAACTCTGAACCCCTTTGGTAAATTTCCTACTAATATTCTGACCAGTCTTCTTATTTGTTAGAAATAACTTACCAGAGGAAATTGGGCAGAAAACTTGCCAGCATATTTAACTTACTGTCCTTTAAGAAATAATACTTTGATTTTAGACATTCGACTTTGCTAGATAATGAAATTATCATGGTGGAACAAGCCATAGAAATAATAAATACAGTAATTCTTCTTTGCCTATTGTGTGCCTTTGCTATTCATAAATTTTAGGGCCTTAGATATTAGATACACTTACGTAAGGCCTCACGAACGGTAATTATCTTTTGGCCAAAGAAAAAGTCCAAACGAATGCTAAGCTGCATTATCGCTTGGCTTCTGACATGAGCTGATAATCAGATTTTCTTGCTTAAATCCATGGTGCTCGAACAATGCTACCCACTGTCTGTGCTTCCCGATATTACCCCTAATTAGAAAGAACAGAAACACAAATCTGAATTATTTCAAAATCTGGTTTCCATGGTCAGTGGTTTGAAGGGCTTAACTTTATTATAAATAAACCTGGCTTTATTGGCTAATGAAATCTGAAATGCGAAGCCAGGGATAGAGGGAGTGTAATACTCTGATGTTTACACATCAAAATATCCAGTGTGAGCAAAGTGTTTTGTAATAAATCATTGGATAATTGAATTATGATTCCTTTGTCCAAGCACGACCTAAACCCATCACAAAGGAGAACCTGGAAGAAACTTGAGTTTATGTTTTCTTTAGAGTTAATAATATATTGTACCCATAGCTCTCAAGGAGGCACTGGCTTTTATTTATTTTTTCCTACTTTAGTAGTTTTTTCCTTCAATACATTGGGGCACGTAGTTATAAGTGTGTGATGGTCTGGCCCTCAGGGTATTCGTCTCAAATATTCACATTGGGCTCTTTTTGCCACATGGAATAATGTGTGGGTTGGAGTCTGAGTGAGACCTGAAAAAATAAGATGTCAGTTGTATTTTTATTTATGGTCTTATAAAAAGAGGGCCAACGATAAGAAAGGATGCCTGACCCCATCCGAAGAGTTAATTAATAACTAAGTGGAGAGAATAACTTTGTTCTTTTCCTAAAAAACATCAGAAGTAATGCCCAGAACCACTATCACATATAAAGTGCTACTGACAATTGTAATTTTATATATATACATAGCTTAAAAGAGAGGGGGCTGGTGAGAGTCTGGATACAGAGCTCCAGTTGCCTTTGGCTCACCCTGTTGAGTCAGGACCAGGATTTATTCTCCTGCAAAATTAAATTAGAGAGACTCCCAACCTAGAAACGCTGGGCTCAGAGGGATTTCTTGAAATTTTAGATATTGGTCTTTGAGATTTTCAGTTCCTTCCCCTCATTCTGTTCCTGGGCTGGCATTTGGGAGATTCCTCTCTGGAGAAACCAGAGAAAAGCCCTTCTCCTTCAGACACTGAGGGATTCCTTATGGGGAAGGCAGGCTCACTGCCCTGCTATAGGGAAGCGCAATACTCAACAAGTCCAGCTCAAGTGAATCCAGGGGTTGCAGTCAGCTTTTTAGTGCTTTCCTATTAAATATAAATATTAGTCAAATTGCAAATTAGTTGTGATAAGTTTCGGTTTTGAAGAATCTTTCTGCTGATGCAACTGTTACTAAAGCTGTTAAGAGTATTGTATGGACTATGACAACACCGGGAATAAGCTTATGATAAATCATTTTGAAATAGAGATCGTAATACTTCTAGACCTGATGGTTTCGCAGAAAAAGTTTTGTAAAAAGATTGAACTCTTCTTACAAATCTGTTTCATGTAAATCTGACTTTAATTTTAAATGTAAATTTATACCATGGTATTTTTCATGTTCCCTATGATATTTCCTGTAATTTATGGCTGTCATGCATGAAACCGAAGGTGGCTTAATGATATTCAGATAATCCAAAACACTCGTTATGCAATTTTATGAAGATCCGCCTCATCCAGTGCAAATAAAATAGGGAGGCTGGTTTCATCTTCTTACTCTGTAACTTACCACATACACTGACAAAACCAAAATACCTCTTTATTTTACTTGTAAATGTTTGTAGCAAGTATCATCTCTTTCATTTCTGTGATAAATAAATTAACAAGATATTTTTGGCTAAGCTGGTTGGGGAATGATGCTGGCAAAGTGGGCATCATCCTTATCAGTACTGCCCTTATCAGAACTGATCAGTTTTACCCAGAGTGAAATAAACCATTTCACATACTGCATTTTGAACCCTCATATCACAAATACAGGTCTCTGGGCACCAAGTAAAGCAGACAGGAGAGTACAGCTCACCCAACTTAAGCTTTCTTACCAGGAAAGTCATTCAAAGCCTAAGGTAATTCATCTGTTTCATGCTGGTGATATGGCTGTGGCCACCCCAGACTCTGCCATTTCTCAGTCAAACCTTGATCCCGGAAGTCTCAACAAAATCTCATTATATCCTATTGGTTCTGAACATCAGTTCCTATAGCGAACATAATTTAATGTGCTGATGTGCTCAGATCTGGCCATTTACTTTACTCCTGAAGTTTGGGGTAAACCATATGGATCAAGATTTGGATTCATGTGGATCCTCAAACACTTGCTCCTAAAATAAGAATAAAATCATATAAAGAATGAAAAGTGACAAATATCCTCCCCAATGGTGGTAATAGAGGCTGTAACTCTCTTTGAATGAGAAGTCAGCTTCAGGTAAGAGAAGGGTTGAAGCTTTACACATTAATCATTTGTCCCTATACCCGGTTTGTTATCTATATTGATCGGATCACAATAACCGGCTGCAGTTTATTTTACTTTAGTGGTGTATTGTCACATGGTTCAGTGGGAAGAAATTAAGGGCAGTGAGCAAGGTCATATAGGACACGATCCTACTAAATCAAATGGTAGGTAACGCTTCATGTAGAAGAAATAATGATTTTATTCAATATTGATATTTAGACCCTGGGGGTAATAGTCTAAGGCCATTCTCAATCACAATTAGAATATTCACTTGCTAAAATTCCATTCTTATTTTTTATGGTCTTCATGTTCACTGAAAGAACGGTTCTGGATTTCAGTAAAACCAAGTTTAAAAACTTTCTGCCAAACAATAAGGCTGTTGAGGAAATCCAAACCTTTCTTTTTGGTCTACAGTGGTGTTCCATTTTCATTGTCATATGAGGACAGTATCCAGATAGAGGAGCTCCAATTTCTGTCCCTCTCTTCCCATCTCCTCTAATTACAGTTGCTGTTAGTTGTCCTGAAGCTGGTGCCTCCCCTAGAGATTGCTAAGAGAGAAAGAAAATATACCTTCATTGGCTACTGTACTTACAATGGTTCTTAAAACCAAGCAAGAAAACCACAGTGATCTTGGCAAGCAAACAATTGAAAAGTACAGGTGCTGGCAGTATGCACAGCCCCAAAATCAACATGACTTGGAAGGAGAGGGGGTTGGAGAACAAAGAAAGGTGCTTTTCATTCAGAGAAATTTATTTCTTTTAAATATTTGCAATCTGCAGCCGATAGCACAGGAGGCCACTTGGCGTTATTTCCCCCACAAACGGGAGGGCTGGGTGGTAATGAGCAGATGCTTGAGTGGCCTGTGGCGTGAGGTGCACCATCCGTCAAGAAGATCAATATTTACTGTTCTTGTATCTTTGTGGTGAAAGTTTGCTCTTCTTAAACAAGAAAAAAAAAAGGTGAGGGTTGTGCTTTAATATATAGAACATGGTTTTGACTTCAGGCAGTAAATCAACTGAGAACAGCAAGGACTTCGCAGACAGGACTAAATACCCCCTCCCTTCCCCAGTGACCACATGTCAGTGTTCCAAGGAGTAAAATGTGTCTGGGCTCATGACATTGACAGTCTTTTCTTCATTCATTCTTTTTCATCCCAGTTAAATCGTACCTTGATGAAAGATACAATATGAATGTAATACTATATTTCAAAAGGTGTTTTAAAATAGAAATTAATCTGGTTCAACTGCAGCATGTCCTATGTAGCAGAGACTGTGCTAGGCACTGGGGTGACCAAGATGGAGAAGATGGAGTCACCACTTTCGCTTTTTAGTGCCCCGGTTTCCAGAGTTTGTCATATGTAGGTCACAGAGAGGGTCCTGTGACATAGCGGGGAAGAGATGAATAGATGATGGCTCAGGAGCAGCCTCCTATACCACGGAAGAGATTTTATATTTTATTCTTTAGATCAAAGTGTGGTCTGTGTCTTCAAGGTGCATACAAATCATTCAGAAACTTTGTCAAAATTCAGATCCTGATTTGGCAGGTCTAGGTGGGGGCTGGGAGGGGGTGCAGAAAACTTCTGTATCCAACACGCTCCAAGTGCTGTTAATGATGCTGGTCCATGGACACATTCTGAGTGATGAGAGTCTGCTTACTATTTGTTTTAATCAACTGTGACGTTGTTAACCATGCACATTCCTGGGCCTCACCTTCAACTTCTTGAATCAAAATCTGCATTTTAACATGTTCTCCAGGTGATTTTTATGCACAGTAAAGTTTGAGAACCACTGTTTCAATGATGGGAAGCCATCGAACACTATTAAGGAGGCGCGTGCCACATATATTATTATAGTTACTATATTGGGTTTTAGAAAGGGAATGTGAAGAGAGGATTCCACTGAGATGAGCTGCAAGCAGAGGAGCTAAGGCAGAAAGACTAGAAGGAGGGAATGGGTCTGGAGGACATCGAAAGGTGGGGCGACAAGTCTTGGTTATGAGTGGTTCTAGGGGTAGATGGGGTAGGAGGATGCTCGAGTGACCTTTTAGGTTCTTACTATTGCTACTGCTTCCTCTCCTTTTACAATTGTAGAAAGCCACTTCCTTTCATTTCTTCTAGCTTATCTAAAAGGATTTCCAAAGAGACTTCACTTAAGGCCAAGCATAGTATAGAAATAAAGAAAAAGCTGATAACAGACAAGGTTTATAAAGTACACCCCTGAGCCTTCTTCAGTTAATCCCCCACACACTGTCACTGGTAAGGCTGGCCTAGGCCATTCCATTTCCAGTTCACTTTCTGCCTTTTAAGAGGTATGTATCTTCTTAAGCGTCAACCCTGCAGTTCTGTCCTGCCTCCTTGGTCAGTAGTTAGAGCAAAGGAAGACTTCCTACTCTGGTTCCTTCCTAGATCACTCCTACTCAGTTGAAAGTTTCTAGCTTGAGATACAAGCCTTTCCTCAGGGCATGGGCCGGGCTGGCCTGGCTGTGGGGGATGATGGGATGAACACCTCGCCTTTTAGGTAAGATCCAATCCCTCATGCAGGGGTGTTTGGGTCTCTTATAGAGCCAGCAGGTGAACACCACCCTAAATACATAATATTCAAACGATATTATACATGAAATAATATCTCATATCCAGTCATATCCAAACAATAAAATTTATACACAAACACTAATGGACTATTGATACTGATTACATGTTTGCTGGATTGTTTTTAAATGAAATCTAATCAGATAGTCCTTATTTATGACTTTATTTCGTATTAATTATCCAACAACTTTTTATCTCTTTCTCCTCTTTATTTCTGAGTTTGGTTATTTCGAGTTGAAAAACCCTGACTTGAGACATCCCCACTCCACGCGTGGTCTTCTGACCCCCTTCTCTGTGTCCTCTAACCACTGGCTGTGCTTGGAATAAGCCCCGCCCAGGAAATCACATGACTACACCCTTTCTGCTTTAATGTTGCCTTGTCTCTGAAATCATCTCTTCTGTATATAATTAGTACATTGCCCTCAACATTTTTCCATGCCCTTTACTTTTTCTTATTTTTCTCCTTAGCAATAGAAAAATCACCATCTGATACATTATAGATGTATTTGTTTTTCTGTCACCCTCACTAGAATGTCAATTCATAAGGCCAAAGACTTCATATATTGTTTTTAGAATAGTGTCTATATTGTGTAATGTGAGAAAAATTTGTTGAAGAAACAGATAAATAATTTGATGAAATATACAGGAAGGATGTGCACATATATGTAACTGGAGTCAGTTGCAATTGTTTTAGGATTGTTTCATTTAAAGAATAAAAAAAGCAAAAATACTTTTAAAATATCACCCATTAGGGAAGTAAGAATGACAGGTGGCAGAGGTTGTTTTTGGAGCTATAGACCTGATTTTGTTTTGTGTATCTTATAGCCCAGCCCTCATCATGAAAGAACTGCTTTGCCCTGCTCCAGATTTATCGCTCACATGAAGAATTTCTCTGAATCTCTTAAATTTAGCAGTCTACGTTTTCTGCGTTATCCAGGTAAATTAAGAAATAATCCCAAGAGACCAAGGTTTCTAAAGAAACTCTGAAATATATGTAGGTAAAAAGCATTAAAATTTTATTGAAGAATATCAGAATTATGTTTCAAAATAGCAACAAATGACAATTCATTGGCTTATGAAGTTGGAAAATCCAAGTGGTGGACTGGTTCAAAACATGGCTGGACCCTAGGATTCACCCTATTATCCTGATTTTCTTCCTTTTTTCTTTTTTAAAATCTCCATGTTCACCTAATCCTCATTTGGGGTTTATTTTCAGGTAGAGGCTTATACGATTCTTTAAGCTTGTAATTTTAATAGAAGAAATTCCTATTTGCTCTGCATTTATAACTGTCCCCAACTCCTATCCAACGATTCTGATTGGTGAAACTTGAGTCCCAAGTTCACTCCTGGTGCATTTAGAATGTGTAGGGGAATGGAGCATACCAGTCAACTTTTGTCATCCTTGCGCTGAACCTTGAAAACTGCATTTAAATTACACAAACTATGTGTGGAGTCGGGGAGCTGGTGGAGAATGGGAGGGATGGTTTTCTAAAATAAGTTAATATGGAGCAAGCAAAAAAGTGTCATTTTGTGTCAAGTCAAAATGATGTGTGGTAGCATTAGTTATATTCTGTACAGTTCTGGTATCATTGACCTCAGACTATTTCAATGACCTGGAAGGGTAGGGAAACTTCCGTGTCTAATTGCTTACCTATGAGAAAATGAAGCTTTTTAGGACAATTGATAAAACAGATGACTGCTATATTTTTGTTTGGATGATGTATTATTTTATAACATATTTATTTATTTTATTAATAAATAAGTTTATTACATGTGTGTAGATATCAGAGCCATTGAAATGTTTCCCTGACTCTATGATAGTTTAAAAGACCTGGAATAATATAATTTTATTGGGCCTTTTGAGAATCACATTGTGGTACCATTCATACCCTTCTTTCTTTATAAAAATTTGGAAACTGAGACGGGATAATACAATCACATGGCCCAAAAACGGAAATATAAAGAGGCATACAGTGGAAAGTCTTGTTCTCACCCCTGTTTCAATCTGTCCTCTTCCTCCCCTCCACCCCCTGGAAAACCAGTTCTGGTTTCTTGGGAATCCTTCCACATTTTCCCTAAGCAAACAGGAGTGTGTATATGAGCAAATAAGCGTGCAGGTGAGCAGCAAGCGGCATTCTTCACTTTGCTATCTTCACCTGACACTGTAACTTGGAGCTGTCTACAGCAGTACACAGAGAACGTCCTCATTCATTTTTCTTATAACTTGAGAGTCATATATGTTTTTATTATACCTTGATTTATTTATCCAGTTTCCTTTGATGGAAACCCATGATACCCCAAAAAGGACTAATGAAGTAATTAGGATATCGTATTTTAGAACTTTGATGGCATGTCTTTCAAATTATCTAAAAAATGTTGATCTTGTCATTTTTATTGGTTTTCAAGAAAGAGTAACTGAGGCTTAGTTCCATCTAACGAAAGCAATTTAATGAAACTATATGCCAACCTCTTAATTATTTTGAAAATACAATGTAGGGACAGAGAAAATAATTGCCACTGTCAGTGTCTGGGAAAAGTATGACATTTATTGAGTGCACTCACATTTCGAGAGTTGAGAGTATGAGCACAGCTTTGGGAAGTGTGACAATTTATAATCACGTGACTTACTCTACTAGTTTTAAATTCCTTGCCATGTTGATATTTGTCTTAAATAGTGGACACAAAGCCTTCAGGCGTGTTGGGATTGAGGGAGCACAGAAGAGCAGGGGTATGAAGACAGCAGGAACTCTTCAGAGATGAGGAACTCACTTGGTTATGGGTGAGACAAATGGGAAGCAGCATTTTGGTTCGGAAACCATGTCTGATTGAGAGCAGAGCCCTGTCAGTAGGAAGAAGGGTGGTTAGGGCTAGGCACGTGGAGGAGAGAAGAGCCAGGACTAGTTTGGTTTCCTCGTTAGGTAATAGGGAACCACTACTTTTTTTTTCTTCCTCTTTTGTTAAGCAAGGTAGTGATGTAATTTAATTGTACTTAGCAGCGGTTAGAGGCAGTGATTGAGGTGGCAGGATTGCAGACAGGAAAACCGCTTTTGAGGTTATTAAAATTATCTAAGTGAAAAACAATAAGAGCAGGTATGTGGCAGGGAAGTTAGAGGAAAGGGGATAACTAAAAGAGGTATTTAAGAGGCAACATCCACTGGACGTGATCATGGATTAAAAATGAGGATTGAGGGAGAGGACCGCATTGGGGAGGGTTCATGTATCCATGTTTGTGACTTAGCATAAAGGTATGAGCTGGAGAACAAAGTTACAGAGTCATAACGAGGTTGTAAGGAAGTCTTTGGAGTGGATAAGGTAAGAGAGAGGAAAGTATATGAGGGCCGAGACCGGAACTCAAAGGAATATATTTAAGGGGAATGAAAAGGAGAAAGGTTGAGAAGCCTTCTGGCCTAGAAAAATGAGAAAAAGCAGGAGCTAACAAGGAGCTCTATAGTTAGAAGTGTCTAGTCTGCTGTTGGATTTTTAAGTTTGAATTCCAAGGTAACCAGTGACTAGTGGTCTGACCTTGGGCAAGTTACTTAACTTCACTTTAGTTTCATTAAGTTAAAATAGGAATGCTAATATAGCTGACTCCTAGGGTTTATTGTGAATGGTAAATGTCACAATATAGTTAAAGTTCTTGGAATGGTGCCTGGCCTGTATTAAATGCCCAGTAATCATTAGCATTACTATTACAACATTCAAAGGAGGTCATGGGTTTCAAAAGGAGGAAAAGATTAGTTGGCACCAAATACTAAGAAACAACAATAAATGTACTAAGGATGCTCATTTGATTTAACAGTTAGGATGTGTTGGTAACATCGGCCAGAACAACTTTTTCTAGAGTCATAAAGCTCAGACTAGGCTGCTGAGACTTGAGGTTTGAAGATGACTGAGACCCTGGCTCAGTCATCAGTGTGGCCTTGTGCAAGCTGCGTAGCCTCTCTGATCAGTCTCTGCTATAAAGCAAGAGAAGGAGATGGGATATTTTATTCTTTATATCTATCTCTCTATCTATCTCTCTATATTTCTCTCTATCTCTATCTCTATCTCTATTTCTATCTCTATATCTATATCAGCTATATCTATATCATCTATATCTACCCATACCTATACCTATATCTATACCTATATCTATATCTATATCTAATCTATATCTATACATACATATATATAGATACATATATTTTTTCAATTAACAGATGAGAACCCAGATGGTCAATCAGCAGAATAGTATAGAAATGATTTTTTTTTTCCCAAATGAGTGTTAACTTGACAAAATTTATTTTCCTTGGTGCTGCTTCTTTGAGAGCCAGACATACATACCAATATAGATGTAAATGCAGTCAGGACTGTGTACATGTCTGTGTGCGCACACACACCCACACAAACACTAATAATGCTCTCCAGAGACCCATAGGACAAGACTGTGCATAAGCCAATTATGCCACAGCCCACAGATTCAGCAACCACTTACCAATAACCTACCGTGTTCGGGTGCTCTGCTAGGTGCTGGGCGACACACAGAAAATCCTTCAGGGTGATTGTCCTCACAGATCTTGTAATTTAATTAGGAATTTACGTAGAGGACAAGGTAGTTGGCTGGTAATGAATTCTATAACACAGTTTAAGAAATATTTATTAAATGCTGACTGTGTACCAAACACTGTGCTGGGTACCGGAAAGAGCTGTAAGAAAAAGGAGAATGTAAAATTATTTTGAACAGGGAGGTCTCATAAACTTTATGTTTTGTTCTGTTTTGTTTTCTAATGAACTGCATTGACTGACAACAACCAGGTGATCTCAGCATGTCACGGGGGAGGTTTCCTGCTTACTGCAGGGGCCTCAGTCTTTGCAGTAGGGTTTGGAATCATAGCTTGGGGGAACTATGGGAGATGGCGGGCAGAAGGGTGAGAGCGAGGGCTGGGATCTGGTTCTCCTGCACTTGCCCGATTTCACTTGCAAGCCGTAATTCATTCTTTCTAGAACTGAGAGTCAAGGCTTGCCCTGTTCCTAACTGTGCTTTGGGAAGATCTCTGGGATTCCTAACCCATACCATCATTCTGCTGGCTCTGAAAGCATCCTCAGCACACAGTCTGTTGCCCGGGAAAGTCTCAACACGTTTTGGAGACCCCGTATTACAGACCATGGAGGCTTCTTAGAGAAGATTCATTTTTGCTCCTCCCAAGTATAATAAGGAGAGATGAAACGGCTTCAGAATGCCTTAGTTGGTTCAGACATACCTCATGTCAGTTTCAGAATCACGTTACAGCTGACTGTGGCGGGTGGAGCCTGACTAGGCCTTGCTTGGATAACTCCTCCTCCGTTTTCCTGAAGTTTTCTTGCTTTTTCTTTGCCATATCCAAAGGCTCCCATTCCTCTCACACTAAAACTTGTGAGAAAACTCTTGGGGTCCTGACAGGCCTCTTTTCAGGTTACTTACCCTCAGGAAACAGTGGTGGTTCCCACTGGAATCTGGATGCTTCTGTACCATTCTCACCATTTTCTTGCAAAGAGCTTGGGGTGGGATTTGCCATCCACCTATCCCTTGGTGAAAAACACTTGTCATGGGTTGACATAAATCTGCCCTTGAGGGAGTGGGGGAAATTTCCAGTTGTTCGCCTTTTGCGGGGGCGGGGGGAGGGGGGTTGATGCAAATACAAACCCAGAGCTTAATTCTTGAGACATTCAGGAATCGTCTCTTCGAGGGGAGGGGGAGAAGGACACTTGTCAAAGTGCCTATGCTGCTAGTCCTCACATAAATGCTCTTTCTCTTTTGTCCCTGCGTGACTCTAAAGAATACAACTCTAGCGAAAGCAAAGGAGGCACTGGTGAGTGAATGCAGCAGTGTTTTCTAATCCATGTGGATCCAAACCACGCGAATTTCGATTCTGTAAAGAATCTTCCTTAGCATGCTGGATTAATCACATGGATTAATAAAACACAGTCGCCTTCACTCACTGGTGCCTCCTAGCTTTTGTAGTTGCCCTCACCCCCCTCCCCCCCTCCACCCATTTAAAATTCTATGGAACTCCGAGGGAACAAAAGAGTGGCATTTTCTATGAGTACCACGGCCATTGGTCCACTGGTCCATCCCCACTATAAGGTAGGCTCCTTGAATTTCTCAGTATGCAACATTTGTGTTTGTGCCTGTATGGTAACCTGTGTGTCTTAGGGAAAACTCGGGTGTCTTTTGGACTCTATATTCTGTATACTTTGCTATGGGTAAAAATAGCACATTATAGCTTCTTCTTTTGTTTTTTTTCCAAGAGCAAAGACTAACTTAAAGGCAATTAGTACATGTTGAACAATATTCGATAAGGGCCTTATTTAGATGCACATCTGTTGATCTCAACTCCTTTTAGCCCCTTTAGCTTTCATAAACCCGTGCCTCCCTGTCTTCTGAGATAAGACCATTTGGCCTACGTCAGATTCGACCATGACAACAATAACAGCAACAGCTAGTGCTTGTTGAACTTGATGGTGTGCCAGGCATTGATTTAACACTTTACCGGAAGTATCCATTTGATCCACATAGACACCCTATGAGACCCTATGCATATTATTATTTCTATTTTCTAACTAAGGAACCAGGATCAGGGATGTTCCGTATCTGATTGGAGTTCATGAAGTTCATGCTAAGTGGTGGAGTGGATACAACTCAGATCCAGCACTCACCAAAGTCTCTGATTCTAACTTTTGCTGCTGTTCTTCCTTGCCTGAAGCCAGTTCATTTAATCATGCCTTTAACAGAGATATATATATATATACATATATATGTATATATGTATATATATGTCTATTTCTAAGTTATGCTGCAAGTTTCTTAATGACTCGTGCCTTCTTCAAAATGATAACATAAAATGGCAGACGATTTCCTATTTTGGCCCACAGCTTGTCATTGTTATCACTGATAAGTTGGAAAGCTCTGGTTAAAACCTCATAGGAAAAAAATCAACAGAGGGAGAACTGGATGGAGAATGAGAGAGTGAGAGTGACTAGTAGCAGGAGAAAAAGGCAAGTCTCAAAACATAGCAACTTACACAGATACTTCGGCATCTTGTGCTTATTTGTCTGAGTGCCAATTATGACAGGGTAAAGGAACTTCTTTTTAGTTCTTCATAGACTCTCTCCTACACAGCACCTTCCTCTCTCACCTTCCCCTTAGAGTGAGAATTCTTTCTTTTGCCTCAGCCTACTTGATCGCTTCAAATTTATTGACCAAAACAAAAAACAACAACAAAAAGAGAATTCTGCCCTCAGCAATGAGCTCCTTGGACTTTAATATCAGATCAGAGTTACCGGTGAACAAAGAA
This sequence comes from Eonycteris spelaea, assembly GCA_003508835.1. Taxonomy (NCBI): domain Eukaryota; kingdom Metazoa; phylum Chordata; class Mammalia; order Chiroptera; family Pteropodidae; genus Eonycteris; species Eonycteris spelaea. The sequence goes on from PUFA01000023.1 coordinate 7,496,580, forward strand.
CTGAAAAAATTGAAGCAATGGAAAAGTACCAAAAGCAAGAGAAGAAAAATTACAATTTCAAGTGGGGCCTAGAGGAAGAGGAAGAGACCTGCCCATGGTCCCAGCTGATGTGAAGCAGAATTCTGGGGGATTGGCATGGGGGAGCATGAGGGGGAGAACTGGGGGACAGCTGCTATTTATATGGGGAGAGCACGAGGTGAAGAAGTAAAGTGGGAAAAAGAAAGAGAGAGCGAGAGAGGGAGAAGATGAGGAAGAGAGTTGGGGGAAAGAGGCTTTCAAGGAATTTGTTGTATCTTAGGAATCTAAGTATTTCTTCAGTATTTCCTCAATAGACTGAAATTAAGATTTAAAGAATTTGTAGATGTCAATTAAGGTTCGTTTATGGAGGCCTCTAGGCACATCTGGGCATAAAGGAGCCTCAGTGGTTGCCCTTCTTAGGGGCTACACATCTTAAAATCTCTAGGTCATGTTCATGTGTGCCACCTTTTCTTGGTTCAGTTTCAGCCTCATCACTGAACTGTGTGGAACATTCCAGTTGTTTCGGTGCTTCCTATTTGTACCAGTCCTGTCTACTGCAACTTCATTGCTATCGAGTGTTCTTTAGTGTTGGTTATTTATTCCATTTACTCATCTGAAGAAGATCTTGAATTTATTCTTGAACATTTAATCTCCTTGGAATTGCTCCTTATCTCACCTTGTCCTCGTGCCCTGTTTCGTCTCTTTTCTTGGTCTTTGCTGATCTACTGGTTTTTTTGTAAATCACCCTGTACGCTTGTCCTTGCTTCTTATCCTGCCCTTTTGGAGGCTTCCATTTCTGTTCAGTAAGGCTATGTCTTTTCATAGCTATTAAGGATTCCCAGCTCTGTTTTTCTAAAATTCCCCAAGTGACTAACTGCAGGAAGTTTTCTGAACTTTCAGGATGCTACCTTCTCTCCCTCATTTTTCTATATATAACTACATATCCATATATCCATATATATACACACATACATACATACATATATAGTCTCTGGGTGAGCAGCAGTCTCTCTTTTCCTTGGTGCTTTCCAGAAGACATGTGCAGGTATCATTTGCTTTTCTTCATTATTCTCTTGGAAGCTATTCTAGTCCATTCAGACTTACTGCTGCCCCAGAAATAGCTAAGCAGCTGGCTAGTTCCTCTCTTATTCTCCTTCTCCCCGCACCTTCCCCCCCCCCCATTTTCTGTTTTCACATCAAAGACAAAGAAATGACTCCTTTTGCTGCCCTCCTTCCCAACAAAAGTTTATGAGTACAAGGCCAGGCCTGTACCTAGGATTTAGCCTATATCCTAACCCTAGCCTTACCCCTACCCCTAACCCTAACCCTCACCCTAACCCTATATCCATACAGTGCTGGTGAGACCTCCTCCACTGCTGATTCTCTGGTATGCATGGATTATAAGAGGAGTTACAACTCCTGCAAGCGTTGTTACTTTTCTCTGTTTTAACACTTTCATGTAGGATCTATACCTTTGGGGATAGACTGAACAACTGTCAGTCTCCTCTCTCCCTTGTACATCCAGGCAGGGTTCTAGGGCAGAGATTAGAGAAGTCCACAATACATAGAGGTGGTTACATTTTTATTTTTATTTTTGGCCACAGACTTTGTTTCTCTTGGAAGGGAGGGTGGGGCGGACAACTATGTGTGGCAAAATGTGTCGCTCTTGTTTCTATCAGCTAGGCTTCCTTTGTTCATCTGATAGTGACAGTTGTTTTCATTCTATCTCATTCTTCTTATAAATGCATCTTAGAATCCAGTGTAGGGTGTCTCTCAGGCTTAGATTTTAGCAAGAAGTGGGGAGGGGTTGCACCAGAGAATGATGGGTAGAAGTTTACTCTAGTCTTCTAATAGTGGATTTCACTTGGGATTGGTGAGATAGGAAATTTTTGCCATATAATTTTATTTACATTTCACAGCATCCATAAGAGTGATAATTACAAAAGATGGGGCAGGCTGTCAGTGATGCTATGATGTTCACTCTGGGAGGGGCTGACCAATAAGCTGCTCCATATTTCTTATCACTTGGTAAATTATTTATTTTTCAAACAGTGAGCTTATTGACTTTTTTACCTACCACCAACACTTAGAATAAGACTATAAAGATGAGGAAGAATGCACTTCTGTTCTTCAGTAGTTAGCAACTTGTCTTCATCCACAACTACCTCATGATCTAGTCTTCACTTCAACCTGTAGTTCTATTCTCACTTCTGTCAAGATGGCACCTGATTTTATAACAAGATTCACAGGATCAATGTCACCCAAGAACTTGGATACAAGAGGTCTACTGTAGTGAAACCATGTCAATCAATGGCTGGGGGATTGATTGACTAAGAATGGCCAAACCATTGGAAACAAATATATTTGTGCAGGAATGCCTTCTGAAGTCACTCTGGGGCTTCCTGAAGGGAATAGAAACCCTTCCTTGCTAATTACATCTGCTAGAGTCTTCCTTTATCTCGACATTCTCTAGCATGGCACAGAGATTTAGAAAAAGAATGCTTTGTTATATATGGTTAAGTTCTAGTGTTTATTCATTCATATACCACACTTAAGTACTAGTGTTTATTCATTCATATTGTAGCATTCATATGCTACAATAAATTAGGGTAGGTTAGCCCATAGTTACAGCAGGAAAACGTAATATTTATTTAAAGATGTACCCTTTGGCCAATTCTAATTTAATATTTATCAGTATGTATTAGGAAAAGTGATTAGTCAAAACTGTAGGTTGTCATCTGCTTCCTCTATGTTTGAAAACAACGAGATCTGTTTTCAATGACTTTTCTTGTCACTTAACACTGGAAGAATCTAATTAATAGATGCAGTTGCTTCTCTTATGGAAAATTCATTACAGAAAGTGTTGCCAATGAAGTACGAGTCTTCAGATCCTCACAACTGGACAGACCTTATTGCTTTTACCTAGACTCCCTGTATGCACAGACATTATCACAGAGTTTCAGTCATAGGATATGTATAATTTAATATTCTGCTTTAACTTCCCATTTTGTCATCTTTCTGTATTGCTTCATCATTTGCTACAATAAACTTTTCACGTATTATTTGAATGGCTCAACAACATTATGCCCAGTTGACTTGCTATTGTTGAATTAAGTACTTTTCTCATGAACATTTAGGTTGCATTTACTTTTTTTTCTTTTTGTGAATAACTCTGAAATGCTTGCCTCTATAGAATTCAAGCATCACATTAAAGTAAACTATTGCTCATGCTGCATATTTAACAGGAGTGTTAGTAAACATGGCCCTAACGAAGGACCCAAGATTTACAAAGTTCTGCACAGAGGCAAACACAATTCCATAATTTTCTGATTAACTCAATTTGCAAAGGTGGAGATGTTAAAAGTGCTGCCAGGTTCTGAAAGGCACTGAGGAGATTAATAATAATAACAACAATAGCATCATCAGCAACAATAATAGTGATAATAATGGCAACTAAAAGTATTGAACCCTTACTGTGTTCCAGGTGCTCTTCTAAGGGCTTTATGTGTCTTAAAAACTCATTTGATCCTCAAAGCAATGCTATGAGTAAGATACTATTATCATCTCCATTTTGTCAAAGAGGAAACATATGTAGATAGCTACAATAATGAGGAATTACTAGCCTAATATTTCTTAAATGCCTATGTCAATGACTACTATTTTTCATATTTCCTTTTATTCTTCAAAACTCTGTATAAAGGATATAATTATCATTCTAATTTTACATGTGAAATATTTAAATTCAAAGCAAACAAGTTAGGTGACTGAAGTCATAGGGTTTTTAAAGATCAGAGCACAGACTCAAATCCAACTCTGCCTGACCCCAAAATTGCTCAAGTCTTAGTTATAAGCTGTGCTGTCATTATGGAACAAAACTTGGGTGAATTTAAGTGATTTATTCAGAGTTATTTCATAAGCAGTAACATTATAGACTGGAGTCCATGTCCTTTCCCCCAGTTCATTGCCCTTTCCTATACACTATTGTGACTTCTAGCACTTTTTTTTTTTTTTTGTCTACCTCTTAGCTTTCTGTCTCCACTCCCCCACTACCTGCCTCCCTTCCTCCTGGTGTTCTTACTCTGTGCACATCTGTTTCATTCTTCTACTGACCAGCTTCCTCTGCATCACTTGCGCTGGAACTATCATGGACAGCCCCCAAATGTGCCCTTATTCTCTAGGTTTCCCAGACTTTCCAGCCAGTTGATTTAGTCCCTGTGTCTGAATTTCAGATTTCAGGCTGATTTGTCCAATTTGGCCCAGGGTTTATTCAATCACTTGTGTTTTGTGTGTGTGTCAGGTTGTGCAGGCTGTGGGTAGGTCCATGTCTCTAAAAAGTGCTAATGGACAGCAACGCAGGAATTGACATGCTTATTACTGATTGGAATCATATAGGCAAAGCCCAGAGCTTTTTGAGAAAGGAAAAGGGCTGTGTGGTTCTTCCCATCTACTGGTGCCTTTGCTGATCAGGCTTTGCACAGAGTTCTCCCACATAATTCTGCATGGAGGGGTTCGATGCCCTGTGGGTACCCCTCTGGCATCGTCACGGTCATTCCAGCAGCTGGCCTCTTTGTACCATGACACAGCTTTGAGAAGTTGAAATTGGATTAATTTTTATCTTTGCTGATGAAATTGAAAGGATTTCTTTACCTTGATCTAAGATCCAGTTTCCCTGCCTTCCTTCTTTATTATATAACAAAGATGAAAATGGCTGAAAATGGCTGAAAATGACTTAATTTTATACAAATATAGGAGGGGCTTCAGATACATGGCCTCACCCTATTTTGGTCACGTCAGCTGAGATCTAGTAACATGCCTGAGCTTGGCTACTGCTTCTTGGCTGGGTCCAAAGATGAGAAAGATAAAAATCTTTACTTCTGAATGTGTACATTCAGGGCGCATGGATACACTGATCAGTAGTGCTTATTATGGTGCTGATTCAATGAATTTGTAACATTAAAACTAGCAGCCTTGGAGAAAACCATTGAACTTTCTCCCCTGCTATAATTCAGGCATTAATAAAAATTCTGGCTTCTGAAATGCCATTAAAATGAATGTCAGGAAGTATTCTTTGGCTGACTATAGTGCTTCTTTTAAGATTATTCAATTACATAATAACTTTTACAAATATTCTTTTTGAAATGAAAAACTTTGTCCACAATCTAACTTAAGAAAATAAATCTTTGATTTCAGCATGTTTTCCTTTTTAGAGCAATGTTTTAATTTTACTACATTAATTTTTTTTATCAGGGTTTCAGAAGTCAATCTAAATTAATTGTGTGGTTCAAATGACTAGATAGAAACAAATTTAAAAGATATTGAATATCTCCATTTTTAGGGAGAAGATATTTGTACTTGGGTATAGTAAAAAATTTATTTTCATTTGTGAACATTGAATTTTTTATTTAGTTAAGTCACATTGGGAGCAAACACTGATATTTTTAAAATTAATTCTTCTATTTGGATTTGTACTAAAATTCTGATACTTGCATATATTTTTTTTCATTATGTAAAATGTCTCTAATGGGTTCTTATAATTCTCTGCCTCCTGGATGCAGAATTTAAGTTGAAAATGGGGAGGGAGCAAGGGTTCTCAAACAGCACTCTTGAATCTGCCCCCATTTCTTCTCTGGTTATTTTCTTTCTAGAAGGGCACCAGAGGCCTGGTGACAGGACAGTGATATTTTCCTATCTATTTCCAATGCTGACTCTTGGAAACTGATGTCACGTCTGTAATTTAATACAGTCCAGTCATCTCTGCATTTTGTAGCTTCTATCATGGAGTTTCATTTAAGAGTGGGCTCGTTTTTATAGAAGAACAAGGAAAAAATACATATGTAACCTTTGAGTCTGGGTTCAGAATTTTTAAACTTAAAAGAGCTAAGATATTTTCAAATTTACCAGCTTTCTGGTTAGTTTGCTTGAGCTTCTTACAGAGTAAGAAGTATTATCAGGTGATAATATTATACTCAGGCAGATTTGAGGAATAGAGATTATGTGTATGGAATACCCAACACTGTGCTTGGTACTCAGTAGGTACTCAGTGCATATTCATTTTCATCGTCTTTACTTGAGCACTTTTTAAACAGGATCCAATAAGGCATTACTCCTTTGCATCTCTGTAAGAGTAGGATACCATGTCCCAGACTAAATGGGATAAGAGATGAAACCTAACACTGCACTTGATAGCTTTACAGCCCTTTTAGTCTTAAAAAATTGGTTCTTTTGTTAAAAAGTAAAAGATTAGGAAAGGCCATCAAGTGTTTTGAGTATCTACTGGTCTTTGATATTAGTCATGTGCCAGAGGTATCTGACCCAGCACCAATCTACCTGGAAATTCATATAAATTCAGATGCCTGCAAATTGATCAGGTTGGCATAGGTATTTTATTTATCCATCCATCCATCCATCCATCCATTTCTCCCTCTCTATCTATCTATCTATCTATCTATCTATCTAATCTATCTATCTAACCATCTAATCATAATCATTTTTCTACTTGCCTATTTGAAATATTGATTATACTATCTACCCAGTGGGTGCATGTCAGGTAGAGAATATTGTGGGATGGGAAGAATCTGAGAGATGATGGGCTTATAACACCGAAGTAATTTACTTCTGATCTAAGGAATTATTTCTTTGCTTTTGAAACATAAAATAACTTAATCTAGGCAACCTTTTTTTATCAAAGCATAATTAACATAAAATAAGCACATATTTAAGGTACACAAACATGTTTTGATATATGTATGCGCTGTTAAAACCTTTACCACACTAATAGTAATGAACGTATACATCGCCCCCCAAAGTTTCCTCATTTACCTTTGTAATCCCTCTTTCCTATCTCTTTATGTCTCCCATCCTTAACCAAACATTCACTAGTCTGCTTTCTGTCATTAGAGGTTAGTTTGCACTTTCTAAAATTTTATGAAAATGTAATTGACAATGTGTACTCTATTTTTTGGTCAAACTTCTTTCAGCATAATTATTTTAGGACCCATTCATGCTGTTACATATAACGATAGTTAATTTCTTACCATTGGTCAGTAGTATTTTATTTTATGGACATAGCATAGTTTGTTTATCCATTCATCCATTGAGGGTCATTTGGGTTGTTTCTAGTTTTAGGCTATTACAAATAAAGCTGGTGGAAACATTTGTGTATAAGTCTTCATATGGACATATGTTTTCATTTTTCTTAGATAAAAACCTAGGAAGAGAATGATTAGATCATCTGTTAGTTTCACTTTTTTCTTAACATGTTTAACTTTCTTTTAGTATAACCAATTTATTTTTCAAAACCCAAATAGAAGTCCTTAGTCACCATATCTACCCCTATTAAACACTCTTAGAAACCGAATCAGGCAGCTCTCTCAGATATACCATTCTTGACTCTTCATCTAAACATTGAATAATATTTAGTAAAAAAAAGAATGCCCGACAAGGACAATTTTAAAAGAAAAATCTTAAAAAACCACTTACATCTGTGTGGAAATGAGCCATCTTATATTGAATTTATTGATTCACAGGCCAACATGTTTAACTTTTTAAGAAACTGACTAATTATTTCTAAAGTAGATGTCAACTGTAATTGAAAAAAAATAACAAAATAAAAAAAAATTGTTGATCTGTTTAAATCCCATCAGCAGTGTATGAGAGTTCCAGTTGCTCCACAATCTCACCAACATTTGGTGTGCATTCTGTTGTTTTAATTAGCCATTCTAATAGGTGCATACTGGTTTTAATTTGCATGTTAATGACAAAAGTTAATGAGACTCTTTTCACATAAGTCCTTTTTGATTTGTGTGTTAATTTTTTTCCTAGCAGCTTTTAAGAAGTCTTTCTCACTGTGCAAGAAACACTGTTAAATGTATTTTATAGTAATGGCAATAATTTATTTTATTTAAATTCTGAGTGAATTATTTGAGAGCAGATGATATGACTACCACTTGAAGTTCTGAAACACCATGACCTTGTTAGAGTACCAATAACACATAAATAAAATAAAAATTTAAATGCCTATTTGAATTTATCCAATGATACATGTATCTTAACATGTCATCCTGCCTTAAAGATCCAAAATGCACATAATATTTGATCTTGAGTTGTTTTTATTGTGAAGGTTAAGTGAAGAAATCTTCTGAATCTAATCTACTTGTAATTTAAAAATCGGTAAAATGACGAAACACAGACACATATTTATTGTTTAAGGTAAATGAATAGTCCAGATTGTTTTCATAAAAATGTGCTTCCCTATGTATCTTTGTAGGAGGAGAGAGATTGGCTTGAGCCTTTAAGGCTAGGTGACAGTTCCTTAAAGAATTGGATTCAGCTAATGATTTGGTAAAAGTGCCAAATCAGTCAAAATGGCTCCTGCCTTCCCCTCTCCTGCTCCCAGACTTGATGAACTGCCTCCACCTACATCCCTTTCAGCAAATGAGCACATCGCCAGCCTTTGTGAGCTGAGAATCAGCCAGAGAATCCAGAGAGCATCTCTCTTATTTGACAAGCACCAAGGACTCAGGAATTGTAGTCTATGGATGAAGCCATGGTCTGAAAACTGAGAGGTGAAAACGTTAGGAAAGTAGACAAACACTTCAGGAAGCTCTTATCTTGAGGAGGGGCTTTATGCGGAAATATAATCTTGGAGGAGAGCATTGTAAAGATTTGAAGCAATGAAAAAATTGCAAATGACTAGGAAACACTTCTTCAGGCCTCCTTAGAAGACCTTGCTGGACAGGAGCCAGATGCTGCTTGGAGCATTTTCAGGATGATATCAGTTTCAAGTGCATAAGTACGGCAGTAAAACACGGAACCTGAAATGTTGAGTTGCAAGTATTGGCTAGAGAGCTGGTGTTTCTTTGTCCTGTTAGAGAACTTTGGTCGCTCTCTGCATAGAGGAGCTAGGGCGAGCTATGGGAGAGGATGAAGGCACTGAGAGAGGATGCCCAAAATGAGACAGAACTTTATGGCTGCACTGTTTAATGGACTAGCGCTAGCCACGTGTGGCAATTTAAATGTCAATTAATTAAAATAAAATAAATAATTAAATCACGTTTTTCAGAGGCACTAGACACATTTATTGGGGATGAGAAAATGGAAGCAGTTGAAGCAGACTCTACCCCTCATTTCCAAAAGTTTGGTTGTAAAGGTGAAGAAAATGAGAAGCTAGTAAATAGTAGAGCTAAGAAAAAAGCTAAGTCATTAATAAATATAGAAGGAGAGATCAAAATTTGCAATTGAAACATGGACAATTAACACAATTGGCCTTGAGAGAGGTAGCAGGGGAGGAAACGAAGAGGCCAGGGAGAGGCTTGATTGAGTGTTAGCAAAGAAAATGGTGCAGAAATAGAGCGGGTGGGTGGAGACAGAGAGAGGCGTGGTGTGTTGAGGTTCATGCTGGTAGCTTCGTCTTCTCAGTGGTGTAGCAGGGTCAGGCTGGGAATGAGGTTCTGGGCTTGAGGAGAATGAAGAAGGTGTATATGGCTAACATGGCAAGTCCACGGAGTGAAGTAATAAGTGCTAAGGAACTAATATGGCATCCCCTCCAAGTAAAGTGTGGGCTTTTGAATGGTGAACTTCTGGAGACAGTATCTTAACCCCACACCACGACCACATAAGGATAAGAATTTCAGAGTAACCCAGGGAGCCCAAGTAAAGACATGGATTGGGAAAGGAAAGGAAAGATTTTATTGCACACTTCAGCTAACATCGCGTGAGGAGGAGCCCACTCCATCCTCTATAAAGTTAAACCCGATTGTCACCTCCCGTTTACATGACCAGTTCATTTGAAGCAGGGCAGCTTTTTGTAGGGGGTTATTTAGAGAATCATTTTTAACAAAGCACCCATTTAACCATTGATTAGGGAGCCTAAGGTGAGGGCAAACATGGAGAGAGAAGAGGAAGAGGAGAGTATTAGCTTACATTGAGCTGGGGTGCCAGAGTGTGTGTGGCTTATTAGAGGAAGCCCGGGCTAGAAGAATACAGTCCAAGTGATAAGCTGTGTCTTCTATCAAAACACCCTCCCTCTCCATGTTTTCTGTTTGCTTCTCCTCATAGTTTCAGACCCTTGTCCCCACCTTATACCTGGGATTTATAAGTTGCCAGACAGGAGCAAACTCTGGGACAGACTCGTCCTGCAGACAATTACTTTCTCATTGAAACAGTTGAATTTATACTTTGCTTTGTCTTCTTGAATACTTTTTTTGACTCTAGACCAGTCAGAACAGCAACTCTGCTTTATTTCTAGTGCTTTGTTGGAGTCACTTCAAGCAGGTTATTTTTCCCAGTGATGGATTTTCAGTGTTTCATAAGTTGATATGCATGGAGAAAAAGGGCTTTGCTCAAAATAAGAGGCTAGACCCATAATCAACTCCTCTCATGTTCCAAGTTAGTGTTTATTAATGGCTCTTTCAAATTTGAAGCCCCAGATTTGATGCTTTGAAGATGTATTCATTGATTATAACTCAAAAAGCCACATTAAAAAAAATGATCTACTATTTGACACCGTATTAGGCAGTTTGCACAACTTACTTTTTAATCCACAAAATGCTGCAAAGGAGGTATTATTTTCTCCCTTTCCTACTACCTTTTATAAACAGATGAGGAAACTGAGACATGGAGGAATTAAGAGGGAATTGGTCAGTGGTGAAGTACAGAGCGAGGCCAGAATGCACGACTTCCAAATTATGCTTTTGCCCCTAAATTCTCCAACCAAAAGTATATGGAAAACACCAGATTGGCTAATTTCTGGCCAGAAATGGAACATGTTTGTCCTACAATTAGAATTTTTAGAGCAGAAACACATTAAGACCATCGTTGTAGGTCAGTGGTAGTCAGAAGGACAATGCTAATTAGATGAAATTGAAGATACCACTAGGTGGTTTGTTTAATATCACTTATAATACCTCAACATCTATCTCATACTGAGCTCTAAGTACTGAGGATACAGCAACGAGCGAACAAGCAACTCATGTTCTCAATGAGTTTACAGTCAAGAGAGTGATGCAGGTATTAACTGATCACAAATAAAAAGAATGCGACAGTTGTCACTGTGTCTGGCACTAATTCACATTTTGCCTGTGAGATTCCTCTCAACTGTCTCATTAAATCAGCACCCTTCTGCTGATTTATTCCTGTGAGGCATTTATTTTTCAGCCACAAATAGGAGGGAGGAGCTTTAGGGACTTCTGCCATGGTAGGATAGTCTGCAAACTGAAGGTATTTGAGAACCACTGACCTATAGCAAGATGCTGAGAATTGCATTAGAGAACATTTCAATTTCCCTTCTCTTTTTCTCAGGGTCCATATGTTTGCATGCAGAGAATGTGAAGGCCAAGGTCAGAAAGCAGATTCCAAACTTATCAGGAACAAATCAGTGTTGCCTTGACCTAGAAAATGCAAAAATGGTCGCAAACTTAGGTATTTTTATCTTGCATTGGGTATGTTAGATAAATTATGTTTTCTAACTGTACAAAGATCTTTTTCTCTTGAGAGAAATATCTGCTGTTAAGGCCTCTACTCTTGGGATAGTGAACTTGAAATCTTAATTGTTTCTTAAATCTTTATGCTAAAAGCATCAAGTGTATTTTCTGTTGGAGTAAGAAGGTAAGTGTTTATTTAAGAGGCCACAAAGTACATTGTATTGGAGATGGCACTAACGGAGTTCACTACAAATTTATGCTCACCTCTTGTGCATCAAGGACAGAAAGAGTCTCGAAACTTGGCACTGACGTCCCAAACTTCATATGGACTGAATTTATCATTTTGAGAAAAAGAAGATGAAAGCCATTTTATTAAAAGAAAGCCATTTGGTTGTGAAAATGAGGCATCTTCCATCAGGTTACAGTCGCTCATAAAAAAAATAAATTACAGTTTGCCCCTAAATGCTGTAGACTCCAGACTGTCACCTATTTGAAAGAAGGCAAAGCAAAAGGGACAGAGCTTGAAGCTGGGGGAAAAAAAAACCCAACTTTTGTTAATGTATAGGCATTCAGCTCCCACTGTTCATTAACACACATATTGCTAACGCTTGGCAATGAAGCGGACATTTTTCTTGAGTGGGGTCGAAAAACTAATTATTCGCCATATGGTGGTTGGTTCAACAACAATTGCTGAAGCCATGGAAGCAAAGGGAAGTTGGCCGCGTGATTTCTTTGGGCAGTTTGCACAGCTCTGACTCTCTTGACATATGCCATTCATGTGGCCTCTGGAGAACAGATGGGCCAGGGCTGGGAACGGAGGGGAAGTCATGGCTGGGATCTGGTCGCAGACCCTGTCTCTTTATCCTTCAGAATGACTTGGAGTCACGTGGCATGTGAAAATAACAAGCAGGGGATTGTACTCTGAGGATTTCCCTGCCTTCTTTTATAAAGCCACGGCGTAATTTTGACTGCCTTTTCGTATTTTGTTTATTAAAGGGATCAGGGTTTTAGATGAAAGAGATTCCTTGGTTGTGGGTAGGGTCTGTGCCAATGTCACTTGCCATTGTCAGCAGGGAAAAATGCTGGCAGTTTGATAAGGGATAAGAAAATAGAGAATTTTTTAAATTAAAATTTAAATTACCCCTTATTTGTTCTCTTCCCGTTTGTAAATCTCACATAGGCAAGTTAAGATAAGATGGTTTAGATTCAGGATACTTGAATCTCCTGCAAGCCAGTTAGTAGGGATTTTTTTTTTCCTTTCCAGAGGATCTGATGCAGTAAAACTGAGAGTCACATGAACATTGAACAGACACAACTTAGGTGCTTTCTGGATTTTACATTGTTCAGAAGAAGCACAATAGAAGAAAGAAGAGAGAGTTACCAATCAGAGATTAACTGTGCATAGAAACAGATTAAGCTAAAAAAATTATTCACTCAGCAACTTAAATTTTAATAGACACTTGCAGTTACGGTACCTAAGTTACAGCCCAGACAAGTTACTGATGCTGCCGTTTTTGCTTTTTTGATTACTCTATTAAAGATGAGGCATTGTTCTCAGTCTTAATTCTGGAGATTGACTCCCAAAGCTGACACCTCAAAGAGAGACATATCCTGAATGCCAACGACAGTGGATCACATTTTTCAAGCTTTTAAAAGCAAAATCGCTTAAGAGGCCACATGAATGAATGGCATATGTCAAGAAAGTTGGAATTGATTTGATTTGAAATTGAAGAATTATAGGGTTTGTTGTTTTGTTTGTTTGTCTTTTTTACATCTTAAAATTTTATCATTGAAAGTTTGGTCTTAGTACAACAAGGTAATTTTTAAGGAGGACTCTGGCAGTTTCTCAACTCATCTTGGGTGTGATGTTCTGAGTTTTTAGAGCCAGGGCACAGTTTACCTGCTTGAGCTGGAAAAAAAAAATGGTTTTTGTTCTTTAGGTTTCTTCCTTGTTTCTGAAATTTAGTTTTAACTTTTGGTAAGTTTTTAGGCAAAAAAAGTCTATCAGTCTGTTCTCAAATATGTGTAGTTTTTTTTTAATGGTCCTGTGAGACAAGCATCATCAGCATTTTGTATTTTCTTACCATCTGAAATTCCCTCTGTGTGTTCCAAGTCATTGGCTTATGTGTTATGCAGTTTGAAGCAGTTTCCTAAATATTTGTTCGATTCCCAGAACGGAGAGGCAGACCTGTTAATCCAGGGTCAGCAAACTTTCCCTGTAAAGGTCAAGATAGTAAATATTGTAGGCTTTGCAAGACAGAGGTGGGTTGCATCTGGTTTGTGGGCTGTAGATTGCTGACGTCAGTGGTGTTGCTGGAGGAGTGTTCTATTTCTGTTAAAACAAGTGTTATATTTCTAGCCAGGTCATTTTCCATTTTAGCTTCTCTGGGTTATGCTGAATTTATTACACAAAAGCTAATGTTCTCAAGCTCCTTAATACTCAATGTGGTCTGAGGCCCAGCACCATGGACATCACTCTGGAGCTTGTTAGAAATGCATAATTGTAGGCTCTACCCTTGACCTCCTGAAACAGAATTTGCATTTTAAAGAGGAAGCACTGGGCTAGATCACAGAGCCTGCTTAGAGATGTCAAGTAACTACCCAAGGTCACTCAGCCACTAAGAAACCCAACCCAATTCAGCCCAAGCCTGTCTCATTTAATGCCTTACTCTTAACCATTCTGGTACACTGCCTACAGATCTAGATCTCTAGAATTTGAGGATCCAGAAGAATCTTCCCAAGTTAGAATGCATCATTTCAAGAATGACTTGCCAATTGACCAAATGGAAACTCAGACTCGGCCATTCCCAACCAAGCCCATTGATGCTTCCTATGTATCTCATTCTTCTTCTTTCCACCCATTAACCACTTTCAACTCTCACTGGTTTAAACTTATATCACCTCAGAGTTCATTCATTTAAAGAATATTTGTTGAGTACTGGATTAGTTTCCTAGGGCTCCATAAAGAAGTACCTCAAAGGTGGCTTAAATGATAGAAATTTATTTTCTCACAGTCTGGAGGCTGGAAACCTGAAATCAAGGTGTTGGAAGGACCGTGCTCCCTCAGCAGGCTGTAGGGGAGGGTGCTCCTTGCCCATTTTGAGCTTCTGGTGTTTGCCAGCAATCCTTGGTGTTCCTTAGTTTGCAGCTGTATCATTCTAATCTCTGTTTGTCTCATCAAATGACTTTCTCCTTGTGTGTCTCTGGGTCTCCCCTCCCCATTTTTTTAATAAGGACGCTGATAAGAGTAAGTTAAGGGCCCACCCTACTCCAGTGCAACCTCAGCTTAACTTACATCTTAAATACATCTCTAGAGATTATTTTCAACTGAGGTCACATTCACAGGTACCAGCAGTTAAGACTTCAACATATCTTTTCTGGGAATACAATTCAACTCACAGTAAGTACCTAGCATGAGACAGGAATTACTGAGGATACAGTGGCAAACCAGCTAGACATAGAACTATCTTTCAGGACCCTCCATGGAATAGACAGAAAGACAAACATATACATATGTTTTTGGATAGGTGTAAGTGCTATTTAGACAATCAAACAGAATAATGCTTTTTAGGTGGGATGTTCAGTTTAAGATTCCTTTTTCCTCCACAGATTTACTGAGGTATGATTGACAAATAAAAATTGTATATATTTAAGATGGTCAACATGATGTTTTGATGTATGTATACATTGTGAAATGATGACCAAAATCAAAGTAATTAACATATGCATTATTTCACATAGCTACCATAATGGTTTGTGTGTGTGTGTGTGTGTGTGTGTGTGTGTGCGCATGTGTGTAGTGAGGACGCTTAAGATCTACTATTGTAGCATATTTCAAATACATAATACAGTGTCATGGATCATAGTCACCACACTGTACATGAGGTCTTCAAAACTTATTTATCTTACTACTGGGAGTGTGTCCTTGGACAAACACCTCTTCATTTTTCCCACCCCTTAGCCCCTGGTAACCACTTTTCTACTCTCTGTTCCTATGAATTCAACCTCTTTTGATTCCACATATAAGTAAGATCATGCAGTATTTGTCTTTCTCTGTCTGGCTTATTTCACTCAACATTATGTTTTCCGGGCCTCCGGATTTGTCCATGTTGTCGCAAATAGCTCATGTCCTTCTTAAAGGCTGAATAACACTCCATTGTACATACATATGCCATATTTTTATTATTAATTTATCCACTGATGAACACTTAGGTTGTTCCATATCTTGGCTATTGTGAATAATGCTTCAGTGAACATGAGGATGCAGCTTTCTCTTTGAGATAGTGATTTCTTCTTATTTGGATATATACCTAGAAGTAGAATTACTGGATTATATGTTAGTTCTATTTTTAATTGTTTGAAGAATCTCCATATTGTTTTCCAGAATGGCTATACCTATTTATCTGCCCACCAACAATATAGAAGGATCTCCTTTTCTTTACATCCTTGTCAATACTTGTTATCTTCGGACTTTATGATAATAGCCATTCTAACAGGTGTGAAGTGACATCTTTGGAAAAATATCTATTCAAGTCTTGTGCCAGTTTTTAATCAGATTGAATTTTTTTTATTTGTTTGTTTTTGTTGTTGAGTTGTATAAGTTTCTTATATATTTTAGATATTAATTACTCATCAAATATGTGGTTTGCAAATATTTTGTACCATTCCATCCGTTACCTTTTCATTTTGTCAATGCTTTCTTTGCTGTGCAGAACCTTTTTACTTTGAGGTAGTCCCATTTGTTTATTTTTGCCTTTTTGCCTGTGCTGCTGATGTCACATCCAAAAAATAATTGCCAAAGCCAATGTCAAGGGGCTTTTCCTGTTTTCTTCTATGAGTTTTACTGCTTCAGGTCTTAACATTTAAGTCTTTCATCCATACTGAGTGGATTTTTGTGTATGGTGTGTGGGTCCAATTTCATTCTTCTGAATGTGGGAATCCAGCTTTCCAAACACTGTTGAAGAGATTTTTTTCCCCCATTGTGTGTTCTTGGTACCTTTGTTGAAAATCTGTTGACCAATGTGTGTGAATTTATTTCTGGATTTTCTATTCTGTTCTCCATTCTGTTTTTGTGCCAATACCATACTGTTTTGATTGCTATGGCATTGTAATATAATTTTAAATTAGGAAATGTCATGCCTCCAGCTTTGTTATTCTTGCTCAAGATGAATTCAGCTATACAATGTCTTTGGTGGTTTTATATGAATTTTAGGATTTTTTTATTTCTGTGAAAAATCTCGTTGAAATTTTGGTAGGGATTGCATTGAATCTGAGGAAAACTATGGGTAGTAACATTTTGGTGTTAATTCTAATCCACGAACACAGGATATCTTTCCATTTGTTTGTCATCAGTTTCTCTCATCAGTGGTTTATAGTTTTCAGTGTATAGGCCTTTTACCTCCTTGGTTAAATTTATTCATAAGTATTTTATTCTTGATGCTTTTATAAATGGAATCATTTTTTAAATTTCTTTTTTAGGTAGTTCATTGTTAATGCATAGAAATACAACTGAATTTTGAATGTTGATTTTGTATTCTATAACTTTACTGAATTCATTATTAGTTCTAACTCTGTGTGTGTGTGTGTGTGTGTGTGTGTGTGTGTGTGTGTGTGTGTGTGTGTGTGTGTGTAATCTTTAGAATCTTCTAAAATCACGTCATCTGCAAGCGGAGATCAGCGGAGATCATTTTATTTTCTCTTTTCTGATTTGGATTCTTTTTATTTCTTTTTCTTGCCTAATTGCTCTGGCTCTGACTTTCAGTACTATGTTGAATTAAAGTGGCAAAAGTGGTCACTCTTGTCTTGGTCCCAATCTTAGAGGAAAGCTGAAAGCCATTGTGTATGACGTTAGCTATGGGCTTGTCATATATGGCTTTTATTGTGTTGAGGTGCATTCCTTCTAAACCTAATTTGTTGAGTTTTTTTCAATCATAAAAGGATCTTGAAGTTTGTCAAATGTTTTTTCCGCATCTACTGAGGTGATCATATGATTTTTATTCCTCATTATGTTAATGTGGAATATCACATTTATTGATAAGTGTCTGGTGAACCATCCCAGAGATAAATCCTACTTGATTATGGTATTTGATCCTTTTAATGTGCTGTTTAATTCAATTTGCTCATATTTTGTTGAGGATTATTGCATCTGTGTTCATCAGAGATATTGGCCCGTACTTTTCTTTCTTGTAGTGTCCTTATCTGGTTTGAGAGTAATGCTGGGCTTACAAAATGAATTTGTAAGTGTTCCCTCCTCTTTAGTTTTTTGGAAGAGTCTGAGCAGGATTGTACTAAATCTTCTTTAAATGTTTGGTAGAATTTACCAGTAAAGCCATCTGGTCCTGAGCTTTTCTTCATTAGGAGATTTTTGATAGTTAAAAACTCTTCAATGCCTATGTCAGTAACCCTCCTGTGCTGCTCTTAAGCTCTTGGTTTGAATTCACCCTGCACTTCATTGTCTAAGGAATTTTCCCCAAACACTCTGACTTATTATCTCTGGAACAATTTGGTATGATGAATAAGCCAGAGAGGTCACCACTGACTTTATGACCTTGAAGAAAGTTACTTGCAAAGAAAACTTCAGCATTGTTATCAGTGAAGTGGGATTATTGTGAGGGTTAAATGAGTTAGTCTGTGTAAGGTGCGCTAATTCCTCCCAATCCAATTGAGAGTAGACATAAGGAACCAGAATAGCACCAAAGCCTCAGTTTTACCAACTAATGGAAAAGCTGGGTGAAAGAATGAGGCACTTGTGCCTGGTGTGCTTATAGCATGGACAATGAAAGCACAGGTGAGCCTGCCTTGTATGAGTAGGCATGTAAAAAAACAAAAGTGTGACAAAATGCCTAAATCCTATAAAAATCCATGCTTTGGGGTACAGTGATCCCCGTAGCTGATAATCTGGCCTGTCTGTACTGGGGAGAGGAGTAATGTTGGGATTAGGAAAGAGGACTGGTGAGACCTTGACATTGAGTACCTCCTACACTTGAGTTTAGACACATGGTAACAAAATAGATGAGGAAGACAGGGATAATCCTTATGAACAAAGGAATCAGGTAAGAACACAGATGACTATAATTCGAGATGATGCAAGTGGTGAGGAATAAAGCCCTATGGGAAGTTAAGGCAGAGAAAGATGATGAAATATAATGCAATTGGACAGCAAAAGATGAGAATTTAGAAACCATAGTGATGGTAGACAAATGGCCTTTATTCTTACCCACAAAGACATACGTATCTTGGCTGGCTATCTGAAATAAATTCAGACCCGTATAGTGCCTTTATGTTGTGGGCCTGAGTAGCCAACAACTTCAGTTTAAAGTTAATGGTTCCAGATTATCCAGACTTTGACACAAGGGATTTATTGAGACTAATGGGTCTAATCCTATTAGAACTCCCTGTGCACTTCTGGAAGCAATTCCATTACCTCCATCGGAACTACCTCCTTATTCTTGAATTTACAAAAAAAATAAGATAATCTGAAAATCATTAGTGGTATTTAACAGAGATATAGGTCAGTAAAATCAAGAGACACATCCTCTGTATTATATAGGTCTATTTGGAATAAGATTGACTCATTAAATTCTTTTAAATTAAATATTTAAAGTAACAGGTATTCATCCCAACACAACACTATAAATATAATGAAATGCTTGGTCTGAATGGAAAAGAAGATATTATAAAATCATGATAGTTATTTCTTAATTGTATTTTATAACTGCTTCTATATTTGGAAGGTAAATTAGTAAAGAAAGTCCAACATTTTTATCTTCCTTAGAGATTATGGCACTTTAATTTTCTTAAATTTTTAGAGTTGTAAATCTCAGCCTGTTTTGAAGTTTGACAGCTTTGCCTGCCAAAATGAGTCATTTAACTTGATAATTTCTTTTTATTGCCTGTCAGAAAGATTGTCCAAAAGGAACAGTGATATTATTATTGAACAGCAATATTATAGTGCTAAAAAAGTCTTCAAAAATATTTGTTGGCATGGGAACTATCTAATGACGGAGAATCAAGTTAAAAATAGAATATAAAATCAACTGTAATACTATAGGTGTAATATATATCTAGAGATCTCCAAGTAGACACGTATGCATTATATATTTTACACATATTATATTAATACATATGTATTACAATTAACTATTTGTAAAAAGAGGAAGGTGAAGACAAAAATAGCATGAAAATCTTAACAGTGTTTATATACTTTTTTCCTTTTCCCAAGTTTTTATTATTTGTCAGATTTTGATTGTGTGTACTCTTATTATTAGCAAAAAAAAGCCTTTGTGTATTGAAAAGAACAATGGCATCATTTAATTTCGTGTCTTTGGACTATCTTAGTAACTACTGAAACAGCAGTGAGGTGACAAACTAACAGTTGTAACAAATCTTAGCACAAACATTCGGCTCCCGAATAACGAAAGAGTAGATATAAGAGCCTACCATGCATCCCTGTTGGGTTAAGTGTCACTGCCTGTCCTGCCATAGTTCCATACATCTGCCTCACTGTACTTATCATACCATTTTATAATCTCCCCTGCGTTTTTCCCTCCCTCACTAGGTTAGCACATTCTGAAGGACACAAACGATGCTTTCATTATCTTTGTATTTCTAGTTTTAGGCACAGTACCTGGCACATTCTAGGTGCTCAATAAGTATTTTCAAGTCAGAAATGTTCGGAAATACAGAGGAGTTCTATCTTTCTTCTTTTGATACTGAAATCCTAGTGTTGGAAGAGCTTTGGAATTAGCTATCCCCAAGCAGAACAGACTGCCTTCCTTAGCAGTTATTCAATTCTTTCAGCAATGTATGACTTGCATATTCTTAGAGATAGAAAACCACTGCTCTGAGAGATAACCCATTCCACCACTGCTCACCGTATTTATTGGAAAAGTTGTCTTCCTAAAGAATCAAAATATTTTCTGCTCAAGAAATGTTTCACTCGATGGAACCAAACAGCAAGAAAGGATTGGGTTTGGGGGAGGGGAAGATGTATCTTCCTACTGTGAAGGAGGAACTTGCTGAAGAAACGGTGAAGGTAGAGTTGGAGGAGGATGACTTTAATAAAGTGTTAGTATGTACTCAAGGCATTCTGTTCCAAGATGCTTCAGCATCATGTTGTGACTTTCAACCTTGGCTTTGCAGACCAGCTTTCCTATCATCCAGAATGCTGGCTCTTCTCTTGTCTATATTCACTGCCTTCTAAATGGAAAAAGTATAAAAAGAAGAATGGGCGGATGAGGGTGTGATGAGGGATGTAGGAGAACGTATGCTTGATCAGACACATAAGCTCTGAACATAATCATGCATTCTCAGTGGAGACAACTCCAGTTGTTTGCCAGAGCTGAGAGGCTGGAGGTCTCTAAACATCAGATGCTTCTAATGCTGCCATTCTTGCTTTGCCATGAGAGCGTTGCTCCAAAAGGGAGTCCCTCTGCCCATGAATAAGGCCTGCCTGCCAACACAATTCCAGCTGTGAACATGTAATCAGCCCTTCTATGGCCCCCAAAGGGAAGTCCCAGAGGCCTAAATTTAATTTTCATGCATATTTGTCTTCTCCTCAACTTTATGCAAATACTATTTTGTCGCCAACACAGGCTCCAACTGTTTTGTTTGGATAATTGCTGAAGTCAACCTCAACTACAGGGAGCTGCCTTCTCAGAAAGCACATTTTGGTTAATTTTCGGTTAACCAAATTATATCTTCCTTCAGCACTTCCTTCAATGTTTCAACGATGATTTCTGTAAACATTGGCTTCATTCTGAAGTAGTTTAACACCAATGTCAGGTTTATTACCCTCTGCACTGGGTTGGCTGGAATGAGCAAAGAAAATGGGAGCTTTGCAGCCCGATGGATCATCTGCTCCTGCTGTTTTTCTTCCAAATAATTCTCTATTCATCTGGCCACAATCAACTTGTCCTAGAGTGGCTGTAATATCCAAGTAGAGGTTCGTGGCCATAATAGAGATGAGGGGAGAGAGCAAAATGAACTCTCGTAAAACAAAGATCTTATTTTTATGGAAATGAATAGGAACTCTGAAGTAAGGATGAGACATATGGAAAAGCATAAAATATGAACAGAACGTTTTAAAATAGAAGGTCCTCAGAAATGCTCCATATGGCCCAGTATTTAAGGTAAAGAAAACAGTCCATGTTACAGCTGCAACTGTTCGTTTCTAGGGTTCAGGACTCAGTTCACAAACTGTACTTTCCAATTTGTCTTGGAGAATGCTTCCTTTGTCTAACTCCTAGGGCTAATTTCTTTAGGGTTAGGGGAGAGTTCAATTAATATGTTATTAATTAAGATCTGCATTTTTTAATTGTATTTCATTCTTAATGACGTGATAAATTACTCTTAAGTTATCATCGTCTCCCCTTCCCTACTTAAGAGTCAATAGTTATGAAATAGTTATGAGTCAATAGTTATAAAAACTAAATGCAGTTTGAGAGCCTATTTCAAGTATGTGGGCTTTCAGTATTACAGCATAGTAATGCAGTGCTCATAACTGACACATCAATCTAAAAATGATACGGACATTTAAACGACATCTCCTAAAAGCACAATTCACATACGCCCACAATGCTAGTCAACAACTGCTAACTAGACGTCAACCAAAAACTTAACACAGTTTGCGGAGGATTTTCTGATTTTTGCCATAGTATTAAAAATGACTTGGGAAAACTAGTGTGGACATCAATAAATTTTGTTATTTAGAATTCTCCATAGATAATAAGCATCTCAATATACTTTTTTTTCCTGCCCTGTAAGAAATGAAGATATTTAATTTACCAAACATAAAATTAAGTCATGTTGAATGATCGCATCATAATAGATCATATACCAGACTTATCAAAGACAGACCTCTTTTTAATACCCTAGGCTGGGGCATAACTCAGATCTTTGGATAGTGACTTCATTTTTTCTTGATTGCCGTCTTAAATTTGCTTCCTTAAAATGAAATAGAAATAACAGAGGAGAAAGAGGAAAGGATAACGCTACACAAAATTAATGAATCTTTTTTTTGTACTTTTCTGACAGCAAGCATCAAAAGTTTCACACTTATATACTCTCTCCTTCAAGTTTGTAAATCTGCCAGAAATTTTACTGTGGTATTGTATTTGTGTTTACATTTTATTTTGTCTGCATGGTCCTGATCAACTAATTTTCTTTTTTCCTGTCGCTAAACTGTATTTTTTTTTTTTTGGCTGAATCGACTGGATGTTTGCCTTTGTGTAGACACAGCCTCACTGTAAGTTGGCCTCCTAATTCAATAATTCACCATGAAGACTGGTTTTCATCCTCAGTGTGTTGAACAGGCATCTAATCAACCATTAATTTCCTTTTTGTTGGGCGAATATAATAACTATTTCTGTCTTTTTTTTTTTTCTGATGGGAAAAAAAGGCAGAGAGAATCAGTGGCTACTCTAAGTCAAAAAGGGAGGTTATAGAACTTGGGTTCAGGAATCTCTAGAGTTCTCAGGAGTCATCTGGTGAGGAGAGAGAAGAATTGGGGGGGGGGGAAATGAGATGAAGGAGATCTGATATACATGTGTGTCTGTGGGGTACTAGGCACTATGCTAGGCACTCTGAGTAGAGCTAGAAGATTGCTTCTACCCATGAAGAACTGGGCATCCTTGAACAAACCTCTTAACTTGTCTAAGCCTGTTTCTTCATTATCTGTTGAATGAAACAGATAAAGTGGATTGAGCAGGCATTTTATTATTTTAAAATGCATAATTGCAATATTTCCAGTAGAAAGTGTGTAATTACGTGTTTTGTCACCTGGGGCCTTAATATTATCATTCTTCCCTTTTTAATTCATTAAGATATGGTAATAAATTTTACCATATTTATGAAGAAGAAAAGTTTTCACAACTTGTCTTTTTAAAATAAGCACTCCATTTATTTAAGAGAAATATCAGATGAACTAATAGCATTCTTACGAATATAGATGTTTGTGGTGGAGAGACCACTTTTAATATAAAAAGTGCAGTTTTATTGGAGTTATTCTGAGTAGGCATCTTGGAGATCATTCTAAATTACATTGGTCAAAAGGAGTCTTATATATCTAAAGTAAATGGAATTTGGGTGAGTCGAGCCAGGGAAGATCTGAACCAGGGAATATGAGAACCCCTAGTACTTTGCATCTTGTATCTCTCATTCTTCCTCCACATCATTTTATCTCCTCAGAGTAGCTTCTTCAATGGAGACTGAAAATGTGGCGTGCAGTAACTCGCAGTTTATGTTTCAAAGCATCTCCTTCCAGAAAGGAATTTAGACATGGTCTCTTGGGTCCTAAGAACAAAAAGCCATTGAAAGAGTGATAGTTCAGTCTTGGTTCAATTGCACAAACCTGGACCCATCAACTTTGACAGGAAGTAGGGTACCATTTTGGATGATTTTCCCATTACAACTAAAGAGGGGAAAAAAATCTAATAAGGAAGCTCTCATTTAAACCACTTACAGTCATAGGATCATTGGCCTGAAGAAAGCATGTATGTGTGTGTGTCTGAGCAGACAGAATGAGATATAATTACTATGTAAATTTAATAAAGCATTGCCAACAGAGAGGTTTTAGGGAATCTTTTTAAATACTTAGGATGATTACTTTTATATGTTAATGCATTTTTTGAGAAAATACTTATTGAATACTCACAGAGCATAACATTCGAGGCATTGGGCTGGACTCAGAAAAATATAAATATGCAGATTCTTCCCTCAAATATTTACAAACTTTTTTTGGAAAAAAGATAGTACCTAAGACTTCCAATTACAATGTGATTAGTTTTCAATGAGAATACAGGAAGAACTAGAACCATTCCGAAGTCAGGGAGGTGTTGTGAGCATGAGCAGCAAGGGAAGGCTTCAGCAAAGGGGTGTTAGTTACCCTAGACCTTGAAGGCCAATAGGGCAGGTAGACAACACTCCAAGTGGAAGACATTCTAAGTAGAGTCAGTGTTCAGAGGTGGAAAAGAGGACTTACTGGTAAGACAATTGGCTGTTTTAAAACATCATTATTTTGAGTGACTTTGTCCTTGATGTATTATTTGCACAATTATTTTTCCTAGCAATCTCCTTTTTAAAGATAGTCCTGATTTCTTTTATCTGATTATGCCTTGCTCTGAGATAACAGTACAAATTGGTGAGGCTGTATTGTAGTTAATTGGTGTCTTCTCTACAGTACAATAAAGGCAAATTGCTCCGATGCTGAATCCTTCCTTCATGTGCTTGAGAATTTCTTTTATTTAACAGAAAATTATAAGTCAAGAGGTGGTGAATTCAGACTTTGATCCTGTTTGATTATTAGAAGTTACTATTTATGTACAAGTGTTTATGGGACACCTACAATGATGAAATTGACATATCTACCTCTCTCCTCATGGGGTTTGGTAATTTTAAAACAGGATAATTTGATAAGCAGTTTCAAGTGTGATGATATGAGAGTTATGATAAAGATGTGTCACAATAAAGCAAGTTCAAGGAAACGTGAGAACATACAGCAGAAGGACTTAGCCATTCAGGGAGTAGAAAAAGAATGGAAGGAAGAGTAGAAGATGGTCAGAGGAACAGAGGCCATGGAAAACATTCCAGGTAAAAGAAGTGTCTGAATGTTTGGAAAGAGTATAAAAGTATGATGCATCCAAAGAACCAAAAAGAACTCTCCTTTTTTTTTTTTTTCTCTCTCATCTTCCTCCCACCCCATCCGTGACTGTGACAGTAAGGTCAGAATGAGAGAGGTGAGACACATTCTCATTCATTAATTTTATCTTTCTTATATACTTTTTGGCTCTTTTAAATATAAATAAATTCCACCTTTTTTTAAAAATGATGTTTAATAAACAGAACTGTATATCTCTAATATTCCAACACAGAACTGGCTCTATCAAGCTTGTCAGGTAAAAAGCTCTTAGGTTTAGTATTAAATGCATGTGACACCATTTAGCTCCATTAAATTCTGCCATCATACGTCACTTTGTATAGCTCTTAACCAAGATGCAGGGCTGTCAATAAACCCTGGCCTTTGAGTCCTTCTATAATTGTGTTAGTCTAAATCTTACTTATAGGATTTTCATGGACTTTCCTATCGAGAAGATCATTCAAGACTCAGATGTTCAAATATGAGACTTCTCTTTTCAGCATAGAAAGTTATCCCAGGAGATGCCATTTGGTGTAATGATTATATGTTATTAAATTAATATTTTAATTGGGTTGCCCAGTTATTCTAATCCCCTGTGGCCTTGAGGTATATTCCTTAAGCCTTGATGCCTCACCGTAATGTCTGCTGCTGCTTCAAAGAAGTGAAAGGATGTTTTTTAAAAGAAGGGATCATCACTCAAGATCATTTGCCTCATCGATGTCAGCTGTCAGCCCAATGCATTTATTTGGACAACAGTAGGTTCTGACAGAACTTAAAAAGTTCTCTTTCTTGACTGTGAAATATGATGGATGTGCCATACTGGTGACCTTACACAAGGCCACATGTTAATATTCAGGACCTCCCTTTTGTTGGCCTTGAACAATGGCTGTCATTAAGAAAGCTTGGTTTGCCAATATGCCCTCTGCTAAGATGCTGGGCCATCCTGATTGGTCACAGGAAGTATCATGTGCCTTTGATGGAAATGACATGGAAGATATATGGTCAAAGTGCTGTGCTCAGCACCACTGCTGTGCAGGGGAGAAAACCACTATGACCCAAATAGCCCTGCACTCAAACAATGTCGCACCAACCAAAGACAACATATTGGGAAGAAAAATGCTTGTAAACTGCGTGTGTTAGAAGATGTATTGGCCAGACGGCCATAGGCAATCTTTGAACTATTGAAATCTTTAGAAATATTGTTTGGTTCTGAAACAATACTTACAAACCTAATTAATCAAGCATAGATGGTTTATTTTCAGGCTTTCCACAGTGTGTTGCTTTAATGCAAGAATAGGGTCTGTAGGGTTCTTTTTGCTGTTTCACAGTGGCACGCAAAAACTCAGCATGGGCATTCATGTTCATACAAGTTGAAGCTCTAAATTTCAAAATAATATCTACTTAGATCTCTGGTGATCCCTTCAACAAAGACCGGGGTTGGGGTAGCCTGGATTCCTTTTTCAATTGTTCTGACTCTATGTGTGACTTTTTTTTTTCTACCCTTCTTAATTTTATTCATCAGAATCATTTACTCACAAAATCATTTAAGAAAGATATCATTCCTCTTCTGTTCTCTAGCTTGAGGTGAAAACACTTTTGCTTTTTCCCTATAGAATAAATATAATGAAGAGTTGCTTTCCTGAATATGTACTATTGAATAATGTGGTTTAAAATGTTTTCCAATCTTAGTATCACATTTAAAAACGGTCTTCGAGAAACTACACATTTTCAGAGAAGAAGGGTGAGAAACGTGAAAACCATTTCATGTAAGAAGGCTAAGGTGCCATCTGGAGTGATATAACAGGCAGGTAGCACAAGCCTTTTGTGTCTCAAGCAAGCTGTGGTTGAAATAAGCTAATTATTCAGATGAAAGAATTGTCAAACTTAGTTGCATGCAAAACAGTGTTTGCCAGAGTTTTAGCAAGACATGAAATATTACACTGGGTCATGGCATTGAATTGCAGGAGGACAATCCTGAGGGTCAACTCCTGGTTATTTATTTAGAGGCAGATTATCGACTCCGTGGATTATCCAAGTGCTTCCCACTGTGTCCTCCAGGGCTCTGTCACTATTCACCATCTGGTGAGAATACGAAGGGCGGGAGAAAGGAAAGGGCTGAAATAGCTTGTAAGCCATTCTGACTAAAGATTTGATGGGAGAAGGGATTTCAAGTTTATTATTTATCGGGAAAATATAAATTAAAACCATAATGCAGGACTGTTTTAGACCCACCAGAATGGCAAAAATTGAAATGAAGAGATAGTAAGTGCTGGCAAAGATGTGGAACAACAAGAAGATTTATATGCTGCTGGTGGGAATATAAATTGGTCAAATCACTCTGGAAAACAATGGGTATTATACCCATTATCTGAGTACAATAAGGTTGAAGATACACATACGCTATGACTTAGCTATTCCACTCCTAGAGAAACCAGACTACACCCAGTAGAAGACATTACAAGAATATTCATAGCAGCCTTATTTGTAATATTAAAAAACAAAACAAAATTGGACTTCACTCGTGCACCCAGCGATATGAGAAGTGATGAATAAATTGTGGATTTTCATCTAATGAAATTGGGTGGGTCTGTGGCTATTTGTTTTCTTTAAACCCTGTGTATATATCATGTATAACTTGTCATTATGATAAGTTGTAATATATGAAATTGCCTACATTTGACCATTTTTGGCCTACAAAATAGCAATTTCCTGTGGTAATAAAATGTTTCAAAAAATGAATAAAGTAATTATAGAAAAAAATGTTTAGTGCAGTTAAAAAAAACTCAAAAACTCATAGGATTATTAAGGCTGGAGACTAATTTAGAGGTCATTTTAATTCTTCGGTAGCTGAGGATACCTAGGCCTGGAGACATTCATTTCATTGAATCCACCAGAAACCAAATGTGCTGGCTCTCAAATTATATGTCGTGTTTGAAATGATTTGTAGTCTAGCCCAGAAGTTTAAAAACAAAACATTCCAATGCACATTTATGTCCCTGGGCTGGATATTTCTGTGATTCAAATGCAACTGAATAAGGCTACTGGTGTGTTTGGGGAGCGGGGGGGTGGGTAGGTTGTTTCAGGAGGGGAGGGTGAAGTACTTGAACACTCTTTAGTCACCTTCTGTTGTACAGTGAGAGGCTGACTCCATTGTCCCCTTACTCTAGAGGAAGGGAGTGGCCAAGTGATATTGGAAGGAACATCCCTCTTCCAGAAGGCAAGGACAGGTACCCTGATACTTAGCAGAATCCCTCAACGATGACAAGTGCCTGCCCCTCTTGTGACCATTTAAGTCTTCCATATTCATGGTAGACATCTGTAATTTCCCCATGAACTGAGACATAGCCCTGGAACTCTTCTTGAAAACTTGATGCCACAACCAACTTGAGGTACCGGTATTTGGATGACACTTGTTTGTCACCTTTGGTAGGAGATAAGGCACTAGAGTTGGAATGGTTGATTGTGGTGAACTAATTAATATGGATCAATTCCTGAGGAGAGAGAGGTGAAGTGATTGTCCCCCTCCCCCTGATAAGTCTGCGGAGGGGAGGGTGGAAGGTGATGAGGAGGGTAATGCTATAATACCGAAGAGCTTCCATTGGAGGGGTAAGGAATCCATTCATTTATTGTTCTTTTCAAGATAATTTTCTGAGTATCTTCTACCTTGCCAGGTGCTTGAGATGCCATCAAACATAATTCAGAGGTGATACTTGCCCTTGTAGAGCTACATTCTAGTAAGGGAGATGAACATTAAACTTGTAAACAATTAGATGTACAATATATCATTATATAATACTGAATAAAAATAAAGCAGAGAAAGGAGACATGATGGAGGGCAGAGGAGACCATCTGGGAATCGAGTCGGGGAGTAAACGTCTTTTAGAAGCAGTTATCTTTTAAACAATTGAAAATAAAGAACAATAACAAATTTTATTTCTTTTTTCTGGGAGCCCTTTTTTTGTTGTTTATGTAGATCTGAGTTTATGACATGTACTATTTTCCTTCTCCCTGAAGAATTTCTCTTAACATTTCCTGCAAAACAGGTCTGTGGACAATGAATTCTCTTGGTTTTTTTTTTTATTATTATTTTTTAATCTGAGAAAGTCTTTATTTCTCCAGTGTTGAAGAATAATTATTCTGAATGTAGAATGCTAGGTTGGTATTGTCTTTCAACACTTTGTAAATATTTCATTCCACTCTTTTCTTGCTCTCAGGGTTTCTAATAAGTCCACTTTAATTCTTATCTTTATTTCTCCAAAAGGTGTTTCCTGTCTTTCCCCCTCTACCCGCCCCAAGCTTCTTGAAGGATTTTCTGTTTGTGTTAGGTTTTCTGTAGTTTAAATATGACACACCTAGATGTAATTGCTTTTTTTTTGGCATTTAACTCTCTTTATGTTCTCTGAGCTGCCTGGACCTATGGTTTTGTGTTTTGTCATGAAGTTTGGAAAGTTCTCATCATTGTTGCTTCAAATATTTCTCTGCCCCATTCTCTCATTTTTTCTTCTCTGGTATCCCAATTAAGATGTGTATGTTATACTTTATAAAGCTGTTTTATGGTTCTTGCATATTTCATTCTTTTTTTCCCCATTCCTTTCTCTTTTTCATGTAGAGGTTCTCATTGGCCTATGTCCATACTCACTGATTCTTTCCTTGGTCATATTCAAACTATCAAAGACATTCTTCAATTCTGTTAGTGTCTTATAATTGCAGCCCTTATTTTTTTTTGCTGTATTTTATTGTTTAATAAAAATTGCACATATTTAGCATGTTCAACATAACAATTTGATGCACATACGCTCAGTGAAATGATTACTGCGGTCAAACTAATTAACATGTCATCTCGTATAGTTACCATTTGTGTGTGTGTGTGTGTGTGTGTGTGTGTGTGAGAGAGAGAGAGAGAGAGAGAGATGAGAGCACCTGAAATTTGCACTAGCTTATTTTCAGTGTTCAGTACAGTATTATTGACAGTATTATTGTCCCTCTTTCAGCTGGGATAAGGCCCCAATATGCCTTTGTGATGGAGAATGCTCTGAGCATATTTGACAGTGATTATCCTTCTCTTCCCTGTATCTGAGCTATTAAGGGATCTTTCTCAGATCCTCAGCTTGAGAAACTGGTGGGGTTCTTTTTAGGCAAAACCAACTGCAGAGTAAGGACTCCCTGAAACTAGAGTCCTCAGGAGTTTCTCACTCTCAAGATGTCTATACCCAGACTATAGCAAGTCATCAAAATTACCATTAAATGTTCCTACTTGTACATGGCTCTAGAAGCTTCTACTCCAGGTGAACAGATCTTGGTTTGACTCTTTGGATTCACTTGTCTTTCTAGATTTCGGGGTGGCCTTTTGCCTGCAAACCAAGTTCTTGTTGAGTCCAAGTAAAGTTGTTGATTTTCAGTTTGTTTAGCTCTTTCTCATTGTCCATTTCCAAGCTGAAATGGACACACCTATTGATTTCATGTTGGAGCTGAAACCAGAAGTCATTTCATGTATTTCCCCCCCATCAACATTATTATCATTCCCCATTTTACAGATGAGGAGACTCAAACCCAGACTGTCTAGCTCTTCAGCACTGTACAAAAACCATGTACTTCCAAGTTGCCATCACACATTTGGCTGACTGTTAACTGCCTCCTAACTGGCTTCCACTCTTAGCCCCTTCTGCCACTACCCAGAGAGAGCTTATTCAAAGTTAAGTGTTGCTGCATCACCTATCTGTGAAACCTTTAGTAGCCTTCCATTGCTCATTGTGTGACCTCCAGACCTTGCCCGCCCCTTCCCTCCTGCTCACTTCTATCAGCCGCTGAAGCTCACCACCTTTGGAACACATCTCAGTTCTTGTCTGGCTAAAATGTTCTTCTCCCCATTTCTACATGACTAAGTCCTTGTCAGCTTTTGGTTCAGTCTCAGATTAAATGTTACCTTCACAGTTCTCCACTCAAGTTTCTCTGTCTCAGCCCCTTGTTTCTCTCTTGAAATGACTCTATAATTTGTAACCCTTTCGTTATGCTGTATTCCTCAGTAGACTATAAGCTTTATGATGGTATGAAACATTTGTCTTATTCTGTTGTATCCACTGAGACCAAATACAGGGCAAGGCACACAGTAGGCATTCAATAAACATGTTTGTATGAAGGAATGAAAAAATGTGGCATACTGAATAGATGGTAAATATATTATTTTCTACTTGAGTCCTTATCACTGAAAGAGGCTATTCAGGAGCTATTACGGGCAGAGAAGGAAAAAAACATTTTCAACAACAATAACAGCCAAGGTTTGCTGAATACTTCCTATATGCCAGATAGTGCTCTAAGCCCTTGTTTACTAACTCATTTAATCTGCATCTCAGCCCTGTGTGGTAGATGTTATTATTGTTGCCATTTATGAATGGGGAAACTGAGGCAGAAAACACTTAAGTAGCTTGGCCTAGAGTAACAGTGCCAGGAAGGTGTAAAACACAGATTTAACCCAAGAAGTCTGGACTCAGAGCTTGTGCACTTGGCCTCTAATCTCATCGCTGCTCTGGGTTTGATGCATCCAAGACTCCTCACATAGACTCAACTCTATTAGTTTAAAAACAATTCTCACTCCACAGCTAGGGAAAATACTGAGTGTGAGGGGAATGACTCCATTAATTCCATTATGTGGTCTAAGGATTCTTTTAAAGGGTGTATCATTGGAGTTTTTAGCAATCACTGAAGACCTGTTTAAGGTTTATTTTGATTTTAGGTATACAGGAGAGGAAATCAATTAGTTTTAGCCTCTATTTGTGCCTAAGGTAAAGGGCAAAATGGGCTTTGGGGAATTAATTGTCTTTGGGTTTCATTTCTCCTTCTAGGACAGTTGCCTCTGGCCTTTTTTAACGTGAAATGCTGAAGTCAGAAGCCCAAGAAAGTGGAAGGGATGGAGTGGGGATACAAAGACATAGAGATTCTATATTGAGGGATAGCTGACAGGCACATGTATGAAAGGGTGTAGGTAACATGATGCTCTCTGGAATCTCAATGGGGCCAAGTGTGCAGGATTTACCATATTTGCCTTTTTTTAATGAATAGAAATGAATAAATCAACATCTGCCATGATCTATCATGAACTGTTTTGCAGCTCAAGAGAAAGGCAAATCGCTTGTGTGAAATACATTTAGTTCCAAGGTTTATTTTATTGTGCCTTGAAATCTCCTGTCTGCCACATATTATTTCAAATGCAATTAGTGACAGATGGAAGACTTGCACTACAGAATAAGAGACAAAGTTGCCTACATGTTAAAAGAAATTGCAAAACTTAAGCATTGGCTGTTTTTTTGTTTTTGTTTGTTTGTTTGTTTCTTTTTTTAAACAAACAAAACACCAGAAAACAAGTGCCTCAGTAGCTGGGCAAAACTGGACCATTACACCAGTGAGTGAACACGTGAAGAGGTAGCCTGGGGAGTGGTTAGAAGGTGAGCTTTCTTGGGAGCTAATTTCAGTAACTGGACCATAGGCAGAGAATACTGAGCCTAAGGTACCCTTGCTTCTGTACATTAAAAGTATTGCTGATAGCATCAGTACAGGCTAAGGCATGTTCAATAGGGTAGTGCCTAGGCTGTGGTCAATGCAAACTATTTTTTAGCTATTGTTGTGGACATTTGCATCCTTCCCTTCATCAAGCCCACTTCTCAGAAGCCATGTTTCCTCTGGCACTACTGGCATTTATTATGTAGTGAAAAAACAAAAATCCTTCAAAATCTAAGAACTGGGTCCCAACCCCACCTTCTCTGATGCTTGATTAAGGGTATGAACAAGACGCTTACTCTCAGAACTAGTTTCCTCCTTAATAAAATTAATAAACGGAAGCATTTTTGTCAGGCTCCAGTGTGGTGACTAGTATGAAAGCAGATACAATGTAAAGGAATATACAAGTTGTAAGGTTCCGTATAATGCTGGTGAAATGATGGCTGGCCTCAGAGTGGTAATACTCTGAAAATGACATCCCTAACTTCACGGCTCTAGCATGTTCATGATGATCGTTTGGACTGAATAAAGTTTATAACGGTCATCTAAAATTGAATTAGAGCATTAGATTGCACATTATGACCTCTGAGGGGTTTACAAACTCTAGTTCCTGGGGACCCGGGACCATATATCTGTATTTTTCAATGCATGCCAGACATTGGCTAATGTGTAGGCAGAAATGAGAAATGCCAAATTAGACTTAAAGAGATGTGTAACTTAACAAAGATGTGTAACTTAATGAATCATGAGCAATGAATTCTGGCTTATGTTCTGTCACTATCTTGGTGGATAAATTTGAAAAATTGAAAAAGAAAAAGACTGGAAGCTATTGGAGATTGCAAAAGGCCCTTCTATACCCAATAGTCTCTGTTTAATGCCAAAAGAGCTGCTGGTTCTGTTCAGTTCAGGAAACCTACCTGGTTGTTGTATCATAGAGAAATCCTGAGATTCATTCAGGGCTCTGTGAAACTTGGCAGTTCTGGGTTTCTGTGTTGAAGTCCAATTTGCTATCAATCAACTGGTCAATTTAATCTGAAAATGATAGATTCTGTTGGCCTAAGTAACATTTTGTCACTGGAGTGGTATCTAGTATATGGTATAAGCTAACAAATATTGGTCAAATAATATATAAACATTGTCATCACCTGTCTCAATATCAGATAGATGGCTTTTAAATTCTCTCTCTCTCTCATCATCTAATCTACCATCTATCTATCTATCTATCTATCTATCTATCTATCATCTATCATCTATTTATTATCTATCATCTATCAATCTATCATCTTTCAATCATCTATCGACCTATCATCTACCTATCATCTATCTATCTAAATCTACCTATCTAAATATGCCTTGTATGTTGCAAATATAAAGTTACCCATTTGCTCTCCTGATGAACAGTGAAGTCTCTGATGCAGAGGTAGTGAGGTTCAGAACCCTGGGGGTATTTAAACAGAAATGGATGATGAGGGTGATAAGTATCTTTTAATCCATAACTTCTAGGATGTAAAAGTGTGTAAAGTGCCATCAGGTCTTGCATCCCATTCTTGATATTTGAACAACAGATGAGGGCTGATCAAATGCCATTAGTCCTGGTGTTGTAGATTTTCCTTTGAGATCTAGAGTCCCAGAGCTGTTGTTTTGAAAGATTCTAGATGTTTCTCCATGTTTGGGAAAGCCTGATAAATTTGTCTACCATTTCAAATTTTGGGCTTCATTACAAAATGGGGCAACCATTCAAAATTGAAATGAAGAACTTAGTCTTCCTAAGGTTTTGGAGGTAGATCAAACTTCTAGAGCTCTAAAATCTGCTTATGCACAGAGCTTGCAAATATTCCCACAGGTCCAGGATGAATATTTATAAAAGTCATGTTCTGAGATGGAGATGGTATGAAAGTGGAAGAATGATAGTATGACTTTCATAGGCCCAAACTGCAAACGGGCGTGTGCTAATTCAGAGAGCAGATGTGTTTTGCGTAGCCCACACTGTATTAAAAAAAATAGAGAAACCAAGTGGGTTACTATATTTAAAAGTCAGGACTGACTCTCTCTCTTTCTCTCTCTCTCACACACACACACACAACACACACACACACACACACACACACACACAACACTATTTCTGTTTCTCCTGAAAACCTAGAAAAATCTGTCTACCTGGGGCCTGTGTTCCCTCACGGCAATTAAAGACAAGGTCTGAGAAGGGGCTGGCCCTGTGGATGGGGCACATACCCCAGGGTACCCTACTTGGCCTTCTCTCATTTTTTATCATCTTCAATGCCTCTGGAGGCATTTGCTTTGATTCTTCTTCCTGCAGACGAGTTGTGATTTAGGAGGAGTGTGTCCTGGAACCTAACATGGCCAAACATCCTCTTTGTCACTTGACTGCACCTTGAGCATAGGGAATAAGAGTCTTGTTAAGGGTTCTTACACCCCGGCACAGATTCCGCCATGTAATAGAACTCAAGAAATCGACTTCCTTCTTCCTCCTATTTTATACCTTTCCACCTCCTGACTTTTCTTCTTATCTTACCCCAAGTTTGAAAACTTTTTTTTTTTTTTCATTTTGAGTGAAAGGGCTGCTGTTAATAATTACTCTGGATAACATGTGTAAATTGGAACTATTATGGGTATATTCGTTTCCTAGGAGTGCTGTAACAAAGAACCACAAACTAGATGGCTTAAAATAAAATTATTTTTTCACAGTCTGGAGGCCAGGTGTCAGCAAGGTGGCATTCCCTGGAGGTTCTGAGGGAGAATCCATTTCATGCCTTTCTCTTAGCGTCTGATGGTTGCTGGAATCCTTAGTGTCCCTCAGCTTGTAGATGTATTACTCCAGTCTCTGCCTCTGTCATTAAATGGCATTCTTCCTCTGTGCCTGTGTCTGTTTTTTCTTCTAAGGGTACTAGCATATTGCATTAAGGCCTCACCCTAATCACCTTGTGTATTCTTCCTCTGTGCCTGTGTTCTGTTTTTCTTCTAAGGGTACTAGCATATTGCATTAAGGCCTCACCCTAATCACCTTGTGTAAACTTAATTGCATCTGCAAAGACCCTATTTTCAAAATAAGATCACATTTATAGGTGCAAGGAGTTAGGACTTTCAGCATGTCTTCTTGGGGGACACAATTCAACCCATAAGCCTCAAATTAGCTTCCTGACTTGTAAAGCAGAGATAATAGTGTTTGTTAGATCCAGTTCTTGTAAGGACTAAATGACCAATATGTCCTCACACAGAGCCTGCAACATAGCTTGAACTCAACAAAAGCAGTCTCAGCCTCTTACCTCTCTTTCCACATCTTTTCCCTCCTCTACTTTTCCCACTCAGTCACCCCAGTCCTTGGCTTGTTTGTTATTTCTGTTTGCTCAAGATAGAAATATGAACCAAACAAAAATCCATCTTTCTGGTCACCAATTTAGTAGGTGATTCTGAAGTGAGATTTTCACTGTATTTCCAGAAGCGATTCAGACTCCAATGGCACGTAAAAAACTGCTTAACTTGCCAGTACAGTGGCCCCAGCTCTCCTGATGTAAGTGTAGCTTCTTTCGAAGAAGAAAGCCATGAAGAAGCCAGTTCTCACACAACATCATCCAGCGAATGGTACGAGACCCCGCTGATGTTCACCGTTAGACAAGAAATTAATAAGAGAGACAGAGGAGCACCCAAGCAGGCCTGGAGCAGTGTGGTTTTGGAAAAGCCAGTGACAGAAGTGCCTATTCCATCTAACCCAGCATATCCTTTGCGCCTGGAGGCTGCAGGCACACAGCTCATTAGACACGTGAGACTTCAGAACCGGCCCTCTCGAAATTCCAAGAGAAATCCTGTCCAACCTGGTAAGTCACACTAATCCTTTTTGTTTTTTCTCTTTTCAATTGGCCATATTTTATTTTTAACATCAGCATAATCAGCAAAATTACTGACTCAATGGTGGGTTCTATTCTAGAAGATTCTATAAGAAGCATATTAGACAATCCTTCATGGAAGTCTACTTGTTGCTAAGTGTTGTATTGGAGGACAGTACAAGTGTGAGTTGGTAACAAGTAGTTTGATGATTCAGGTGTTGCCCCAAATAATAATGACATTGATAATCATTATTACTGTCACCACTCCAGTCCCCCATTTATTAGGCTCTCATCCTATGGCGGCCACTGTGCTGAGCATTTCACATTATTTTATGGAATCCTCATATAACAAACATTCTTAGGCAGATAATGTGATGCTTCACATTTTAAAGATGAGAAAGCTGTGAATTCATAGCACAGCATGAGGTATACATATGATAATGAAGTGTCCCAGAAGTACTCATAGGAGGAATGATTAAATGTAAGGAGATGGACCAGAGAGAATGAGCTTTGGAACCAGGGAGATCCATGCTCGAATCTCTGCTTTTTCGTTTCCGTTCTATAGCCATGATCAAGTTCCACAAATGGTCTTTGAGCCCAGTATTTTCATCTATGAACGAACAATAATTTCTTCCTTGAAGAGATATTGTAATTAGAGGATTGATATAAATAAGGTTCCCTGAATATAGCAGAGACTGAATGGCAGTGGGGATGATGGCGGTGGCGTTTATGGTGCTGATGTTCAGACTGGAGGAGAGAAAATGTCAGGAAACATTGCTTATCTCCAAGTAGTTTCTAGGAACTGTCATGTACAAAAAGGATCAAATAGGATCAGATTGCCTTTATGTAGCCTTTTTTTTTTTTTAGGGAATTTTTTGGTGGATTTTTCTCCAAATATTTCTAGTTCGTTGGAATTGATCAATAGCAGAAAAAGATATAGTTGAACTCAATAAAAAGGGAACTTTCTTCGAACAAGAAGAGAGTATATTGCTTGTGGGCCAGAAGTGTTAAAGTATGGCTGAGATATTATCTATTAAAGATGCTGATACAGAGATTCTTTCATTTCTGGAAAGGTAGGCTTGAGGGTGGGATGCTGAGGATGCTGGTTGGTTAACATTTTTAAATTCTTATTATATAAAAGACAATGTGCTAAAAATCTGAACATATACCTTCAGTTTTAATTCATATGTCCATTCTCTAAGAATTTTTATTTTCCAGTGGTTTAGATACATAATTGGAGGCCCGTAGAGATTCTGCAACTTCTAGGGCTGGAGCCAGGTGTTAAACCCTTCAATCTGACTCCAGGTCAGAGAACTCCTACGTTAAGAATCTAAATATAACAATAGCATCTCTTGGGTATTGAGCACTTACTGTGTCCTAGATGCTTTACATTTTGTCATGTTCTCTCCTCAGACACTTGCATAGTTCTTCATTTGTTTATTTAATAGTCTATTTTCCTTCCCCATTCCCTCTCCCTACAACTACAATGGAAGCTCTGTAAGTACAGGGATATTGCCCACTCTATTCCAGGCATATAACAGACACTCAAATATTAATGAATGAATAAATGAATCAGCAAACTTAATTCTGTTAGCAATCCTATGCAGTAGGTAATATGATCCTCATGTTTCAGGTACGGACAAAAAAACTTAGGCTGGGTCATATGTCACCATTTGAATCTATGATGCTTTGACCCCCAAACCTTGTTTATTCCATTCCACCACACTCACCCTCTAAGACAGTTTGTTACAAAATGCATTATTACCAAAGCGTACCCAGGGAAGGAATTCCGATTTTCGGTTCAAGACAGAAGATAGCATATTCTGTCTAGGTCATATTCTGTTGCTCCAAATTCCAGAGCCACATACACATTCATGTTCTTTGGTAGAATCTTCTTGCACTGATTATTGATGACAATGAATGGGTCATCTGTCAATTGACAGATGGAAATTGACATCTGGAAATTGACAAACAGCTATTAAGCATCTAGTTTTTTCAAAAGGGAATGTGTTTGCTCTCTGAAAGGTTTTATTTACCTGGAGATATTAAAAGACCATTTCATCTTTATTTCCAGGAAATAATTCTCACATTGGAGAAATCAGATTCACTAAAAAATTTTCACTCAGTACATACCAGGCATAGAACGAACAGTGTGTGGTGGACTAAACTGAGTCACCTAGAGATAGACTGGCTATTTGACACCCACTCTTAGGAGGGTAGTATGCATTCTAAATCTTTTACATATTTTTTGGATTTGCAAATGATCCTGTAAGTTGTTCCAAATGTTCTAGACTTCTACATTTTATTCAAAGCCCTTTAAAAACTTTTGTAAGAAGTGATTTAAAGCATGTAAATTATCTTAGATGACAATTGAAGCATTAGATTTAATTTGTGTAAGTAAATGGGTAGAATTTCTCAGGTTCAAGATAGTGTATATATGATATATACATATGCACATTATATATGTATGTATATATATGAAAATACAGGTGAAATACATATGCATATATGCATGTATATTCTGTTACAGTTTTGACTGCATTGTAAGAAATGCCTCATCTTTTACATGAAAA
The DNA here is from genome assembly GCA_003508835.1 of Eonycteris spelaea. Taxonomy (NCBI): domain Eukaryota; kingdom Metazoa; phylum Chordata; class Mammalia; order Chiroptera; family Pteropodidae; genus Eonycteris; species Eonycteris spelaea. The sequence continues at coordinate 7,535,557 of PUFA01000023.1, forward strand.
AATATTTGGTTGGACAAAGAAAAAATTAAATCCATTATTATTAGTGTGTATGTGTGTGTTGTATAGAACGGGCATCAGAATATTTCACTAATTGTTTCATTTTCAGCTCTTTGAAATTTCTCATAAAACTCAGGAAGTAATTGCCTCTTGGATTTTTAAATTATCAGTTGTAAGTCTAAATGGGCTGTGGATCCATTTGTTTTGTATGATATCTAACTCCACTTGATAACTTTCCATTCACAAACTTTCCCCAAATTTAGAATTTGAAGCCCTATTTAGTTACCAATTCTTCTGGATCCCGGTCTTTCAAAGTTTTGAACAGTTTTCCTTGAAATGAAAGTTATATGAGGATTCTGTAAAAATTAATTGGAGAGGGTGCTTTCAAACAATAGGGAAAAAAAAACAGCATTTTATCCTCTTAAAGAATGTAAGGGAGCACGTGAGGATCATGTCAAGGGATTTTCCCCCGACTCAGAACATTACATTGCACATGTCGCTTTCTAAAACATTCAGTTATGAGAAGATATTAAAAAAAAAAAAAAGTCCCAGCGGGCAAGTCAATTCCTCATACTTCAGTGCCACTCCTACCCTTCTTTGACCTCCAGGTCCTACTGCGAGGCCTTCCACTGCCATCGGTCTCTGCGGGAGAAGCCAGACCCCCCTGGCCCCTTCGAGAGTCCCCTGGAGCTCCTCAGAGACCAAGCTGGAGGAGAGGATGGCAGCCACAGTAGGCACTCTGGCAAACCCAGATTCCCAAAGCAGCAGGCTCCAGGGTGCGCCCGGAAATCTAGTCGGAAGAGACGCAGTTGCCATGACACCGGAGGTGCTCCCCAAGCATCTTCATCCCCTGGGGATAAAGGGGCCCAGGGCAGACGCCTCTCTCCATGACAGTCTGGCAGGAGCGCCCCATCTTCAGGTTGCCGGGTCTCCCACCCATCTCCCCACAAAGAAGTTAATCGTGACTTGCTCTTATCCCCCCTCCCGTCCACCCCAGCGTTTCCATACGGTTTGTTCACAGGCCTCTCCTAGGCTGAGGGTGAATGCTCACTTATATTGACCGCTGCGAGGGAATTGTTCCGTGAGGGCGGCCCATCTTCAAATCAATGCCTGCCCAGAACAACAGAAAGGGCCTCAGATGTACTGGTTTCCACAGAACCATTGTTAGGCTTTTGTGAAGTAGTTTTGAACCTAATAAATAATGTCAAAAGTCTCTATCGCAGCCAAAAAATGTTCCTTTTGAAGCATTTCTAATAGTATTTTTGTTCTGCGGTGTCTCCCAGTGTCACAAAGAATTTGTGCCTCACAATGGGGATGGGGTACATCGCGTGCCACTTAGCAATGTGCCTGCAGGCACTGCGAGGACCCCTCTTTGTTTCGCTCTGCCAGGTAAACGGTTTCATTTGCCAACTTGGGCTTTGGTTTAAGGATGTTTTCTAAGGGCCTTTTGAATTTCTAAACAGAGGTTTGGAAAACATAGGTGAATGTTTGTAATTTAATAGTTAACATGAAATTTGATTACTCCCGATGTGCCTAAGAGAATTCTTCAGGCTAATTTAAGGCTTTTGTGTCAGAAACCTGAAGCTGGCTCCTCCTTTGAGGCCCTGCAACACTTGGAACTAATTTTAATGCAAAAGAGATACTGAATGTTCTGATGTGTAATAAAAAATCCTGGAACAGTTTAAGGAACATTTTATCAAGTGGGTCATTTTAGGCATTGATTTTGATTTTGGTTAAATTAAACATAACTTTTCACTATGATGCAAGCAGAGACTGACTTTATCAAATGATTTTATGGGTTTATTTTTTTTCTTCTGTTTAATGTAGTATTTTTTCAACATTGAGAGAGGAATACAAATCAATGTGACCAATACATCCATATTTACTCAAGTTCCTTGAAATTTTCCTGCAGACTTGGTTGGACTCATAGGGTTTGATGCATAGAATTTGTAAATCCTACTGCATTTTCCCCCTTCAATTCAAATTTATATGTGTGTGTGTATGCATGATATACATACATATATATATATGTGTGTGTGTGTGCATGATATACATACATACATATATATATGTATGTATATCATGCACACACACACACACATGTATATGATGTTTACATTTAAGACTTAACATTGCCTAAGTTCCAAATTTAAGTCTCAATGTTTCTGTAGGAATGAAATGTTATGACCAGTAACTGCTTAACATTTGGGAGTTGATTCAGGCCTTTGAGGATGATTTGATTTCTTTGAAATATTAGCATTCTCTAGGAGTAATGAACTTAAAGAAAAAAAAAAGATATCCCCAAACTTTAGAACTTTTCTTGTTCCAGAGTAATATGATTTTATAATAAATATGCTATTTTTATTTATTCATGGTTTTATTATAAGAGAGTGTACAGATTATCAGTGGTGATTATAGTGGTTTCCTGAGGGTATAATGGCATCTGCTCACCAGAGTCATATAACAGCCATAAGTTCAACTTCTTGCCATTTGGTTGGAAAAAAGTGTGTGGCAAAAGTCATCAAAAGTTTTACATAAACTTTTGATTCTGGGATCTTATAATTTCCTATTTAATTATGCATGAGTGCAACTGATTTTTTTTTTGTCAGATCAAGAAATCATTGCTTTGACTCAGCAGTCCACAACCTTTTTGGCTCCAGGGACCAATGGTGCTCCTGTGAGAATCTAATGCCTGGTGATCTGAGGTGGAGCTGAGGTGGTGATGCTAGCGCTGGGGAGCGGCTGCAGATACATATGTAACTTGGCTCGCTTGCCCTCCACTCACCTCCTGCTGTGCAGCCCAGTTCCTAATAGGCCATGGACCGTGTCAGTCTGTGGCCCAGGTGTTAGGAACGGCTGCTTTAAGTAATTCTCAATTTCAGGAGTAGAAAATGTTTTTGATATAATAAATGGATTCCCTAACTGAAGTACAGAATAATGAATTTACTAAAAATACAACACAGAAGAAGCAGTTCTGTTCAGAATTTAGAAAAGGGGCAGAGCCAAAGATATAAAATATGTGACATTGGTATATGTAAGAATATCTAGAATATGGTTATTCTAGAGCAGTTTCCCAAAGCATGTTCAGTGAAACACTAAAATTAGAAAGATGCTGTGTGAGATGAAAAGTCTATAGATAAATATGTCTGGGAGATGGGGCTTATGCACCCTACTAGAGTGTGCGCATTAAGGATTCCAAGAAACTCCACGATAAAAAAATCTGATTAACTCTGTTATAGTGTTTCTTTGATCAGGGAACTCTGACATATGTGTGTGTTTGTGTGTGTATACTTTTTTTTTTTAAAACAACACCTATTAATATCTTGCAGTACGAGTCCTGTAGAACACACTGAGAAAATGTTGCTCAAAACTCTATTCTAAATATGCCAAAATTTGTGTAAACTGGTAGGGTTCAAAATAAGGGTTTCTTGTCAAAGAAGTGAAGAAAGCAGCCCTTGCTAAAAACAAACAAACAAACAAACAAACATACAAACTGCTCTTCTTTGGAGGGATATAATGATCTGTATCTGGGTATTTTTCCTCATTTTGGTTGTATATAATGGGGAGAAGTTTAGCTGGTCCAGCGCTGATCATGGTTAGATAGTGATGAGGGAGGAGTGTTTCCACCTTTGCTGTCATAGTTATGGGCTACAGGTGTTCAAGTCCTTCTGAATGACATCTGCTTTGGTACTAGAACTTGACACAAACGTATCAAAGTAAACAAAGTTAAATCTTTCCCTTTATTTCTAAAAATGGTGCTTAATTAAACAATTACTATTGTCAATTTTAGGAAATTAATAATATATTTATTTATAGTGCTGTCACCGAGGAATCAACAAGATCCTAGGGTATAAAATAATTGCTGCTACAATTCTGAATTACGGCTTGTTTTTATTTCTTCAGGGGTACATGATTTAACTTATGTATATTTATTATTACATACTCAAATGGTCTTCTAAGAAAGATAATATGCCACTTAACCAAGAAATTTTTTTTTCTGAAAGTTGCATTGGAAAATAGATATTGATTTTTTTCAAATAGTGCATTGAAGAAACTAAATATTTAAGATACTCTCTAGCAAATAATGTTTACAAATGAGAAATCCTTTTATAATATGTACAATAATAGTAATTATGACACAGATGATATTTATTGAGTGTGTATTATGTATTAGGAACTGTTCCAAGTGTTTAGCATGTATTAATTCATTTTCTTCTCATAATGGCCTCATGAAATATTTACTAGTATTATTATCTCCATTTCAATTTCATAGATGAGGAAGCTTTATTTTTAGTAATAATAAGAAATGTGTATATGTATATATATGTATGTATATATACATGTAAATATAAGCTTTTCAAACTATATTATATACCATAAAAATTTATTTCATTATAAAGTATATTATCATATATTGTATTACTAAAGCTAGAATACTTATACATATGACTACCTGTGTGTATAGATAACATCTATAAATCAGATTTTATGCCATGCTATTGGTACCTAAATGAAGAAAGTATAGAAACTCTACTTACATCCTTCTCTTCCTGATAACAAGTTGCAAAGTAGGAGGTGGTAACTGTGGGTTGAGGACATAAAATATGTTTAAACTCTTTGAAGAGTTTAAAGTGGGGTCAGAGATTATTATCACGTAGTTCTTTTTGTTTGAATCAACATTATCCCTGCAAATGAAGGCTCAGAAAATAAGGGAAAGGAAGGTGGTTTTGAGGTTTACTAAAGATAGCAGCACTTTTCAAGGTTATTGGAGCTGACTGACGTCAGGCTTGTGGAAGGGATGAGAGGTTGTAGAAGAAGAGTTCAGGAAGAGCTAAGGTGCTGGGGCCAGCTTGGACCTGAAGAACTAAAAATGCGTTCTTGTACATGTAACCTGAACTTAGTGTCACTCCATCATTTGGCTGCAGTTTCTTCACTGTTAAATTGGTATCGTATGTTTTGTTTCCTGTAAGGATACTTTAGAAATCAAGTTCTCTATCAAATCAAACATTTTGAAAAATAAGAGCACTATGCAAATGTAAGTCATTACTTGTGACTAACATCAACAATAGTTAATATAAATATTATCATTGGTTATGCAGAGCTAATTAAGGGCTTATTGATTCAACTGCCTTACACTGACAGTGAGCATTATTTCTGGTGACCATGTGATCATGTCCATGAGAAGATTTTATATACCGTATTCATTACCTTCATCACAACACTCTGAGATAAGCGGTAGTATCTCATTTACTGATGAAGAAACTAAAATACAGAGACAAACTATTTGCCCAAACAATCATTTCCAACTACAATGTATGTAGTTGAAAAATTAACACACTATTACATCAAGAACCTCCAATTTAGAAAAGTTTAATTCAGAGTACAGAAAGCCAGGTGGCAGCATCTACCATCATGTGACCTTTAACCCCAACTCTTTAAAGTCTGAAACTACCCAAAGTGGAATAAGATAATGTTTTTGTAACTACAAATGTGATGCTGAGGATTCTAAGCCATGCAGGGACTCAGGAAAGAGGGTGTTGTCCAGAAAATACTTGACATTAAGAAAAGTGCTCCAGAATTCTTAAGGTGGGTGGCATCCTTCTTGCATAGTTCAAGGTCTTCGTGAAATCCTTCTCTATTAACATCCACAAATTTTTGCCATGTCTAGGCTCCTTCTCCTACTGCTCCCTCCATATCCTCCAGCCCATGTTTTCCATCCCTTGTGGAAATCAATCTTGACTTTGTAAGGCAGCAATATTGGGATCAATTCTGAAGTGTTTGTTGGGTACTAATTATCCATAATAGTCATTGTGAGGGATTTGAGAAGAATGATTTCAACTCAGCCAGCATTTACTGAGCATTCACTGAGTTCCAAGCACAGGTCTTGGTGTTGGGGATGTCAACTAAAAAAGACACAATCTTTTTCTTCAACAAGGTCTACCTCATGTGAGACTTACTCCTTTCATTCATTCATTCTATCGCATTTTTTGAAAACCCATGTACATGCCAGACACTTTTCACTGGGGATATAGAGGTGAAGAGCCATTTTGGTCAAGTAAAACCTAGCTGTTGGGACATAAAATAATGACAAAATAGTGTTCAGATTATAATCCTTTGGCCATAATTTTGAAATCCCAAATCTCTGAAAATAGAAAGTTCTTTTATAATTCATTTTGTGTTAGTTATGTCCCAAACTGAAATTATTTATAGCCTTTATTTTAACACTTTGTGTGAATATTCATGTATTTTGATGAAGATGTGTTAATATAGTTGATATGCAGTGTTACCCTGAGACTCTAATGGATAACCTTACGCAACACATGATTTATGCACCATTGCATGCTGTGTAGTTTATGAACCATAATATACACAAAGATTGAAGTTCCAAAACTCAACTGACCTCAAGTGTTTGGAGATAAGATTTTGAAGTTGTTTAGTAATAAGTGAAGTGGAAGCTCAGAGAAGGGAGAGGTGAATTTCTATTGGGATAATCATAGAAGGGCTCACATGGCAGGACTTAAACTTAATTTTGGAGAGTATAGGATTTGAAAGGACAAAGTAATGGGTAGTACAAGAAGTAGCAACCAGGGACAGATCAACTTTTATGGAGCCTGAGCTTATATATTTCGAAGGAGGAGTGTGTCTTTAAGGAGAATACAAAATTGTAAGTATAGCTAGACAGTGGCCTTGGAAGGGCCTTTGTAAATGAGGGGTCCTGAAGCTTAAATTTCAATAGGTTTTTTTTTTTTAAATTTATTTTGAGCAAGGCCAAAAGCATAGATAATTTATTTTATAAAATATAACATACCTGTAGATCTATAAATACACATTGTAATACATGGAGAGAGAAAGGGGAAGAAAGGGTTGGGTTCTTCTGGGGAATGAAGTAAAACTTATCATTTTTATCCTTTTGAATTGTTTGAGATTTTGAAAAGTGATAACCAAATCCAAGTTTCTTTTTTATCTAGGCATAATATGTGTGGCTTTTGGAAAATAGTCAAAGATTTTTTTTTTTTAGAGTAAATCCAATCATGAGTCTATTTCAGAGTGAATGGCTTTTCTCAGTTTTCTCCTATTTGACTTTGTAGCTAGTCAATTTCAAAAAAAAAATTGAAGATTTGAGTGTCATAAATAATTTAGTATATTTAAGTGGCAAACTAAAAGAAGAGAAAAAGCTGCATTTCATTTTGAAATCTTTTTAAATAGACTGTGTAGGTATAGATTATCTCTAGATTTCAAGGAATAAATGAATTTAAAAAAATCTTTACAGATGAATACTTTAAGATTAAAATGGAAATTTCAATCTATTAGGCTATATAACAATACTTTTTTTCCAAAGCTATATGCAATGATTTATATTTATTCATAAAAATAATTAATAATTAATGTTTATTAAATACTTACTAAATGCCAAATACTGTTCTGATCCTTTTATTGTATCTATATCGCTATATCTCTCTGCCCTCCTTTTTTGTTTTTTAATCTTTTATTTTTTCCACAAAGACTTAATAATCATTCCTGCTTGGTTTCTTTTATTATTTACTTTTAACAGCTTTTTTGAAATATAATTCAGTCATAAGAAGAGATGAAATACTGCCATTTGCAACGAACATGGATGGACCTTGAAATAATCATACTAAGTGAAAAAAGCCAGACAGAAAAGGTTGAAAATCACATGATATCACGTGTATGTGGATATAAACCTAAAAGCAACAAATGAACAGACAAACAAACGGAAACTCATGGACATAGACAATGACTAGTGGTTACCACAGAGGAGAGGGGAGGACAGAGGGGGAAAAATAAAAAAATAAAATGTTAAAATACATACATACATATATACATACATACACATACATACATACATACATACATGCATGCATACATACATACATAGGGGGAAAAAGAGATATAATACCATACAAGTCACCCATTCACCGTGTATAACACACTGGTTGTTAGCATATACCATCACCACAATCAATTTTACATTTTCATTCACTCACATAGAAACCCTATACCCTTCCCTGTTATCTTCCTGTACTCCCCCTTCTTCTAACCCCTCAGCGCTAAACAATCACTAATCTACTTTCCATCTCTATAGATGTTCCTATTCTGGTCATTTAATATGAATGGAATTATGTAATATGTGGTCTTTTGTGAATGACTTCTTCCAATTATCATAATTTTTCAATGTTGTAGCATGTGTCGGTATTTCCTTCCTTTTCATGGCTGAATAATAGTCCATTACGTAGCTAGACCACATTCCGTTTATCCATCCTCCAGTAGTGGACATTGGGGTTGCTTCCACTCTTTGGCTATTACAAATAATATTGCCATAAACATTCATGAACAAGTTTTGTGTGGGATATATGTTTTCATTTCTCCTGGTAGCAGAGTCTCCTTTAATCCTGCCAGCATTCCTGTGGCCTGTTGTTGCTATCCCTGTTACACAGGTGGAAACAAAATAGTGAGGTTCAGCTACTTATCCAAAGTCACATGACCTGTATAAGCAGAGTCAGGCCATAAACCTAGGCAGACTGACTTGAATTTGCCATGTTGCTTCTTTCTAGATGAACTTTTTTTTTTTTTCCCAGACAGGTTCCTAAGCTTTCCTTTTTATGGATATCTAAGAAATTATACAAAAATAATAACCACTGTTTAAATATACCCACCCACCCACCTCTACCTATTTACCTATCATCTGACTAAATGTTACACATATTTCTTAAAGGACATCCAGAAAACATAATTCTTACAACGTAATAGTCTATATGGAATTAGCACCACTCACGTAATTTACATTTTTAAAAAAATCATATTTTTTTCACTTTGTCTTAAATTATATTATCTAATACATAGTGTGGATGGATGTTTGGAATGGCAAAGACTACATCCCCAAACTGTCTATCAATTAATCCTTTTGAGGTAGATCCCCTCCTCCTTAATTCTTTGGGGCAAAATCAGTATTGCATGTTAGCTCCTTCCTTCCCACACCTCCTCTAGGTTAAAGTTGAATTCTTTGAGATTGAGATTTTTTGTGTGTGTGACTTTAACAATGTTCTCTTCACATGTCCTTGCATAAGCTCAACAATTGCTTGTTGACCCATTTTAACCTCTTTTGAACGTCATCTTCAAAGTGTAACTGTCCTTGACAATGAAAGAGACCTTCTTATTGTCTGGTCCTTCCAGGCAATCTTTAGCATGGAGCTAAATGGCTTTCAGATGGAGGAGTTGGCCAGAGGAAGGAGACAAAGTAAGCTGTTGTTCCTGAGTGACTTTACTAAAGTTTCCCTTTTCTCTCTTAGAATGGTGCATTTCTATAGAAGATGACAGACGTTTTGACAGGTGCAATATGCTTTGAACTGTTGTGTCCGATAATTCTTTTGTCTTGGGTGTTCCCAGCAGAGTGGTACATCTTAGGATGCTGATATGCATCCCGTTTGCTTTTTATTTACTATGGTGAAGCCTTCCTTCTTGCTTTCCCTCCACCTCTCTTTAGGCCCTGTGCGTGCATGTCAATAACCCAGATGGGAAGGCAGGCATTAGTGCAGGAACCTTTTCCCTAACCACCCCCACACTTCCTCCCCGCCCCCCCCAAATTACTTCTTGCATAGTTTTAGCATCATTGTTAAAAAAAAAAAAAAAAGAAACAAAAGAAATTACTTAGAGAGGTATAAAAAACAGTGGCACACCAGAGGCAATCGCTGACAGAGATGAAACCCTAATAGTAATAATTCCTAATAAATATTCAGACCCTCTATGTGTCAGATATTATGCTGTGACCTTGACATACATTATCTATTGTGGAAAAAGTAAAAATTATCTATGTCCAAGTCACTCAATGGCAACCACTGTTTACATTTTGGAGCATATTCTTTTATACATTTTTCTTAGCATATTACATTTTTGTACTATTTTTGGAAAAAAAATAAACTCATATTGCGAATACTGTTCTCTAAGCTGATTTTTCCCATCACAGTAAGCTGTGTTCATTTTTCAATATCAACAATTAATGATGATCTTTATTATTTTAAATACCTACAGAGAATTTCATTGTACTGTCATAATTTACTTAACCATTTCTTTATTTGGGGATATTTTAGGCACTTCCAAATTTCACTATAGCAAATGTTTTTTAATGTATATAATAAATATATTTTACATATTCTTATTTGTACTTTTCTGCACAATTTCAATTCTGATTATATTCTGCCCTTGTCTAGAAAGATTCCTAAACATTTCATCTGACATAATGGCATCTGGTTTGCAGAGCATCTGACATGGTCTCTGATTTGCAGAACTTAAAAAAAAAAATGGTAATATTAGAAAAAATTTAGCTTGCACCAAAAACAGACACCAGAGATCCTAAATTAAATCATTTGCTGTTCACCTTTTGTCACGATGAATTAGATCAACAAAGAATTTTCTGCTTTGGTATAAATGTGGGAAAATTTTTATTTGACAAAATAAAGAGATTCTTTTCCTGTAAGAACATTAACTAGGAGCTTCCCAGTACATAATGGAACAGCATTAACTGTTTCATATTTAAACTGATAGGAAAATGGAAGCTTAACATTGCCCAGGTTGTTTCTCCTGATGTTTTTTGTGTAGTTCTATTAAATGCAGTTGTTACCCAGTGCCTTGTCCCAAGTATGACTAAAAAGACCAGGCTGAACCAAGATAGGAAGCAGTTGTTTAGAAAAGAAAATAAAACCTTTCTGTTCTCTGTAATGTGATTTTAATTTTTTAATTTACATTTTTCATTAGTATTAAGAAAATTCTACAATCAAAGGAAGACTGAACTAACAGAGAGTAAATTTGGATTTTGCTAACATAAGAAATAAGTTAAAGATGTTGAGATGTTTAGATAGTACCTTTCAGAACTATCTAAAGATGCTCCTACTTACGAATAAAATGCCTTACCATACAAGCAGTACCACACAGAGATCAATGAAGAGCAAGCTCTGTCACAAGTCTGACATAATGGCATCTAGTTTACTGAGCATCTGAAAAATCAAAATACTGTACTTTGTAGAAAATGATGAAATATAGCAACTGTGGTTTGGACTAAAATGTTTATTGAAAATGATAAGTAAAAGTGTTTTCAATTTGTAAATAAAGACCACATTAATTAAACTGGGTAAACTGTTAAATATAAGTTTTATTTCCAATTTGTTTTTCGTATAAACTGTACAACGTATCCTGTTTCGTGGCTCCCCACCCCAGCTTTTCTACTTAGTTTTACTCAGTGACTCCCCACAGTCTGAACTGAGCCCTCTATATGAAAAATCAGCTTAGGTTGTGAATTCTGCTAATCGGGAATACTTACAAAGTCACTTCTGCTTTAGTTTAAGCAGCAGGACACTGGCAGTTTGGCATGCCGTGGGTCATGTGATCCATTGACCTCTATCTGGGTTCCGTGACTCTGCCTAGTAACAATTGATTAATGGTGTATGGTAACTTTGAGAGCAGAACTCCTCGGTTCCCCTGAGTTTGAAGACTTCCTCATTATCTTAGGCCTTTCACTGCTGCCCTTAGGAAATTTTACTCACAAATTAGGTTGAACAAAGTCTTCTCAAAGAAAATTATTTTCGGTGTTTGGTCATCGGGCAGCAGAAGGCTTGATGGTCATTTACTGCATTGAAAGGAGGTCCGGGAGGCCAGCGGCGCGGCGAGAGCGCCTGCACACTGCGGAGGCTTCCTTCCTCTTTACTCCAGGGCTGGGTTTTCCCAAAAAGCAGTGTTAACAAAAGCTATCACTCCAGTGACAAGTTAGCCTCCAACTTTTTATTGGGGGGAGGGAGAGGGTAGATTTTCTGATTTGTGCTGGGATCGAGGTCATGAACGCATTTATTTATAGAGCTTTAGCAGCCAGTAGCTGTCTGGATTCATGACTGGCCCTGTGGTTGTCTACCAAATATCCATTCTCTGCTTCTTGGTAACAAACCCTGTTTTATTCAGGGCAACGATACGCTAGGTTAAAAATATTCTCATCTTCATATTTCTTTGTAGCTTGAGTAGCTGTGTTAAACTGTTCTGGTCAACTAGTCATAAACAGAATTCTAGTGGAAAATCTACCATTTTTTTTGACAGAAAGGAACAGATTCAGCTGGCATGTCCTTTGTCCTCTGCTTTCTCTCTTCTTCCTGCTTCATAACAGATGTAATACCTGGAGGCTGGAGCAGCCATATCCTGACCATGATGTTAACAGCCACACACTAAGGATGGTACAGCTGGAAGCTAGGAAGAAATTTGGTCTTTGATGACTTCCCAAATTAATGTATGAGCCTTAATTTCTCTACCCTTGGGTTTCTTATTGTGTAAGAAAAATTAAACCTTTTTTGTTAAGCCACTGAAGTCTGGTTTCTAATGCTCTTTGACCCCAGTTTCCTCATCTACCAAATAGGGTTAACAATACCTGTCTCTACCTCAGAGGGTTGTTGTGAGGATTAAGTGCAATAGATAATGTATATCAAAGTTTTAGCATAGTATCTGATACATGGAAGGTGTCGATATTTATTAGGTATTATTATTAATTATTATTATTATTAGGAAATTAGCTTTAGCTGCCATTGCCTGATGTGCCACTGTGTTTTCTCATTCTCTGACATTAAAGTTAATTTATCTTTTTAAAATCCAAAAGATGATCAGATATTTACAACAATTTTGTTGAGACAGCATTTGACACATCATGTATTTCCCATCTATTACATATGTACCTAGTCCATGGACAAATTGTTAAATCAAGAAAAAAAGCCAAATACAAACTGTTAAATATCACTGGATTATGATCTGGGAGGCTGTTTCTACTTCCAGAAGGACAAAGAAACTGGACTCTTTAGGGGGAAAAGCCATAATTTGAACTGAGTTCACTGATCTGAGTATTACAGTCATGCTTCCCTTAGGCTCTTCTGGACTGTGACCATTTCTCAGACTTTTCTTATTTTTTTATGGCATTGACTATTCTGAGGAGTACTGGTCAAGCATTTTGTAGACTGTCCCTCAGTTAGAATTTTTATGTTGCTTTTTCGTGGTCAGACTCAGGTTATAGGTTTTGAAGAGGAAGATCACAGAGGAAAAGTTCCATTCCCATTGCGTCATATCAAGGGCAGATATTATCAACATGGCTTAGTACTGATGTTAACCTTGATCACTCAGCTGAAGTGGTATTTGTCAGATTTCTCCACTGAAACGTTTTTCTTTTTGTTCCCCTTTCTATCCTGTACTCTTTGGAAGGAAGTCTCTATGGACAGCCCACACGTAAGTGATAGAAAGTTATGGTCCACTTATTTGAGGAATATTGCATTGCTTGCATGTTATTGTCATTTTAAGTTATTAGTGTTTTGGTTGATTTTGTATTCAGTGACCTCCTTGAACTTTATTTGTTCTTTTAGTGTTTTGCATATCTTGGGTTTGTATTGTAAATCATTATATCATGTAATTATAAAAATCTTGCCTTTTCTCTTTTAGTCTTTATATCTAATTTAAAAAAATTATTTTGGAAAGGACCTTCAGGACTGTATCAGTCAGCTTTCATCAGGTTATGATATGATAAGAAACTTCCAAATCTCAGGGTTTACAAAATCAGAGGTTTATTTCATGATCACATTTACCCATCAGCAGCAGGTTGGGTGTGGTTGTCTGCAGCTCTGTCTCCTTTCTTCTGGGATTCAGAGAAAAAAGAGCCTCATCTGTGAAATGGTCTTCTTATGGCAGAGGAAAATGATCGATGGCAGAACCATGTGGTAATTCTTAAAAGATTCTCATTGAATTTGGCATGGCCAAACTTGATAACAATGGGACGGAAGCTCACTCTGCTCCACGAAAGGTCCCAGGACAGCTCTCCAGAGATGGGCCTGGTAGAGTGGACAGGGAATAATTAGAAAGGGTATTATAATCTTCCACAAATATTGTGAATAATAATAATGAAGAGAGTTGGTAGCCTTGTCTTTTTCCAATATTAAAGAAAATGAGTGAAAAGTTTTTCATTAAGTATAATGCATGCTACTGTTTTTTGGTAGGTGGTTTATTATCAGGTTATATCATTTCCTTCCTGTTTGTAGTTTTAACTTTTTAAAAATATTACATTGGTATTGAAATTTATTAAAATTTTTCTGAGGTGAATGTTTACTGAAGTGAACATGTAATTTTTCTCCTTTAGTCCATTAACATGAATTAAATGACTTTTTAAAATGTCTATGTTGCTTTTTTTTTTTTTGGAAAAAAGAAAACCTACTTGATCTTGATGTATTTTTAAATATTCTATTGAATTCAGCTAGCTAATATATTATTTGGGATTTTTGCATCTATTTTATTAAATGAAAATAGTCCAAGTTTTCTCTTTTGTTTGGTATAAACTGATAGCCTCATAAATGAATTGAGCTGCTTTTCTTATTTTTCGGTGTTCTGGAACAATTTACCAATGTCAGAATTATTGGTTCCTTTGAAATGTGGAATAAAACTATCCGAACCTAGAACTTTTATTTTGAAGGGAAGGAAAGGGATCTTACGCATACAATTTTAAATATCTTTAATAGATTGGTGCATTCAAGTTTTCTGTTTCTTCTTGTGTCAATATTGACTTTGTACATGTTTTCCAAAAATTATTGTGTTTAATATAGGTTTCAAAATTATAAGGTTATTCATGATAATTTTTTTAATGATTTAACAGATATCTGTTATAGCCTATTTTCCTAATTCTATCAACTTGTTTTGTTTTGATCAGATTTTCAGTAAAATTAGTATTCTTAATGCTTCTAGATAAATTACCCACAGAAATAAGGTTCTCCTTTTCAAGTTATTAGCCATAAGAAAATGAATATGTAGGAGATGCCAATGAAAATATAGAGTTGATATTTAAGGATTGAAATTCAACTGAACTTAGGTAAGGCATTTACTATAAATGTTTTAAATAAACTATAGATGGGAAAAAGAGAAATTTTTTAACCCCAAAATTATCTTTTTTTCATGAAAGAAAACTCTAAAATGTGCTAAATGTGGATAGAACCAAGCAGTTAAGTTATCAGGAGGAAAGAGAGTTCAATCCTGGCATATCAGTTAGGACCTTGGAAACGAACAAAAACCAATTTCAAATTGAGCATAAATTGCTTGGCTAGATCGAAAAAAATAACAGCTGGAAACTTCAGTTTATCACCTTTAAATATGCTGTATTTCTGTTTTTTTCAGGCAGCAAATACTAAACCTCGAGAAGATTTCATTTATTCAGAACATTTGAAACTGTTCAAAACATGTGCCTGCATGCACGTACACACACACATGCCCATCCCCCCGATCCCCCAAAAAACAAACATATTTTTCTATGCCTAGGATGAACCAATTTATGATAAATCATGTTCCCAAATCAGCCACAACGATAAAGGATGGCAAAGAAGGAATGACCTTAAGGACAGTTATAGCTCTGCAGGCTGCTAAAGAAGAGGCCTAACTTGAGACTTTTAAGGAGAAGAGAAAAAAATTATTAAACCCTTCCTATATACCAAGTATTATACATATATAATACTCACTACAACCCAAGGAGATAGGTTTCATTGTTCTCAGTTTGTAGATGAGTCTGAATTTAAAGAGGTATCCAAGGTTGACCATCTCTTATGTGAAGGACCCAGGAACATTAGATCCACGGCACCCAAATATATGTTTAAGAGCGACACTGAGTTTGAATCTTGTTCTGCCACTTGACAGCTGTGTGGCCTTGGATATATTACTTAACCTCTCTGCGTCTCAAATTCCCTATCTGTAAAATAGACTTACTAACAGTACCTCCTCCTAGGGTTGTTGTGAGGATTAAATAAATGAATATATAATAAAGCATTCAAGGTTTCTGGCCCTGAGTAAACCCCCAATAATATTTTGTGACAAATCTGGAAAGGAGAGAAACTGGGGAAGCGGAGGAGGGCACAAGGATGCTCTCGGAGGAATTTTTTTGACCTTGGATGGCACACTGAATACCCACTATGGGGTTGTAAAAAGTCCCATTTGTTTCTGCTTTCCCTTCTTGGACTTTAACTTTCTAGTTAAAATAGCTGACATGAAGAGACATCCCACAAGTTTGTCAGTATAAAACTGCAGATATATTAATACCGCCACAGACTTGAGAAATAATCTAGTAAGAGACAAGTACTTTTCTTCTGCTGCTTCCCCTTCCCCTCCCTTCTTTCTCTCCCTCCTCCCCCTTCTCCTCCTCTTCTCATTCTTCTTTTCCCCAATTTCTGGTTTCTTGAATTAATTTAATCATCATATTCCCACCCCATCTCCTTATTCTTAACTTTAGACCTTTAGACTCAGGACCCCTGTATATTAATAAACTTGACAGGTTTTCAGTCATAACATTAGGAATTAAAAAGTCTAGACCTTTCATTTCATAGATGAGAAAATATGCCTGGAGATTGAAATGATGTGCTCTAGATTACAGAGTTGGTGGTAGACCTAAAATTACACAGTTAGGACATGTCCTCTAGCAGTTAGAGTGGCATGCTCTCCATTATAACAGAGTGTGGCTAATATTCAATGATGTATTTATTTTAAAATAATTATTAAAAATCCATCAATACATCCATTAAAATGTTGTTTATAGTTTCAATAATTGCTGTTATGTTAATAGTTAATGTTCAATTAATATTATTATATATTAAGTATATTAGGTACAACAACACATTCTTATTCTTTTGTTATTACCTTTTATTTTGTTTAACCTCAGTGACCATAAGTAGAAACAGAGGGTCATGCTCTTTGTCCATCAGACTGACCCTGGGCAAAGGCTTCCCTGTGGTCTGCAATGGGTCAGTGGTGGATCTAGGCTGGAAACACGAATTCTAGCTCCCAGATGATCTGATACTGAGTCACGTCCATATAGATAAAATGACTAATATCCTACCAGCTAAACATCTCAGGGTTGAAGATGTGGGGAGGAAAACAACCTGGGTTAAAAATATTCTTCTAGTTAGTATGTGAGAGGGAACACAAAGGTAGCATAAAAATAAAGTGGAACAAATGAGCAAACTAGCCTTTATGTGTGACTAGAAAGAACATGTGATTTATTGGAAGTGAAGAGCCTGGTAAAGGACTGAGAAGAAAGCACATCTGGGTGACAGTTGAGAGGTAGAAAAGACAGGTCATATGCTAGTCCGGGGGCCTGAGCTTCCTCACGATGGACTCTAGCTCCGTGTGTGTCCTGTTGTTATGGATCTAAGTTATTACCTTCCCTGGTCTCACTTTTCTCCTAGGAATAAGGAAGAGTTCAGACTCATGGGTCTCTAAATTATCTTTAAAGAAAAAGGCTTTCAAATATTCAAAGTCTGCAACTTCATCTAGTCTTGATCTTCTTCTATTTGTTGTGATTCTACTTTCTGTGGGAAAATGAACCCCACTACAGTCTCTATATCAGGTGTCAGAGAAAATGTGTTAGAAAATAAAGAGTTCTTTATTAGAAATGTGTATTTTGTATAACCAATCATCAAAATCTAATCTGAAGTTTTATTCTTCATAGCTCTGTTAGAATTTTCAATCTCTTTTTCTTCTCCTCTTCCCCTTCTTTTCTCTCTCTTAATCTCTCCTCCCCACATCCCTCCACCTCATCTAGTAGACATACTCTCCATTCCCTTTGCACCTGGTGAACTCCTACTAATCTTCTAAAACTCATCTTAAGTGTGACCCCCTCTGGGCAGCGTGGCCTTCCTCTCTCCATTCCTAGAGTGGGTAGCTCCTTTTCTGTGCTCACATAGATCACGTTCCTGTCACAGTACCCACCATGTCGTATTATAAATATTTGCTGCCAAATGCTAATTGATCCCATGACTCCCCTGCTCAATATCTTTTAGGGACTTCTCATTAATTCCAGGATAAACCCCACAGTGCTGAGTCAGAAATCTAGACTCCTTTGTGGTTTCAAACCCTCAGAACTTGTCATCTCCTATCTTACCATTCACCCTTTCATCCTGAATTCTAGACATAAAAGCTGGAATGTTGGAAAGGGCTATGTGACATCTCTGCCAGTTCAGATGTCTCCACTCCCAGGAGCCCTCTCTTGAGCTTGCTCGGCTCCCCAGGTGGGCCCTCCATGCTTTCCCATGTCAGTCCTGGCACCATTACTACAGTGCTGAGCTCACTGCATTCATTGGGTTTGTCCTCCCTCCATGATTTCAGGGGAGGGGCTGGCTCTTCTATCTGTATATCTCCAACGCCCAGCTGAGGGCCAGGTAGTGTTTAGATGCTCAATAAATCCTGATTGAATTTAATAAGTTACGAACAGCCATTGCCACTGATACTTCTGATAAGAGTCAGTGCACGAATATTAGAAACTGATTTATAAAGTCGTAACAGGATAACAGAAGAGATAACCTGTAGACAGGAAAAGTTAATGAAACAGACTGATTCCGAAACCCCCGGTTATAATCAGGACTCTTATTATTCTTCTCGTTCTGAGTTTTGCAGGGTGAAGCATGATATGAGCGTTCCCTATTCAGTGTGGTAAGCTTGGGGCAGCGCACTCTGCTGAGCCCGGCTCAGGTGCTCCCTCCAGATGAAGCGGCGGCCACACTTCACCGTGGCTTTTCTCCATCGTTTGATTTCTTAGGCCATTGATTTACTGCTGGCCACCCGTTCTCTCTCAACTCTGATTGCTTATTTGACCTCGGCTGGTGTCATGGCATATTTTGAGGTCGTGTAGGATTGTTTTTTAAAGCCACAATTCCTTTTGAAGGCTACAAAACTAACAGAGACCCTTAAAAATGCCACAAGGATAATGAAGACCAAAAGTAGACAGCTCTCAAGTTGTAGTCAGAAGTCTTTTCCCCCCTCATTTCTGGTTACTCTCCCTCTTCATTCCTGGCAGCCCTGCCATCCGGGAGCTCTGGTCACCCGCACCAAATGGTAATTTATCATCTTTCTTGGCAGGCTTCCTGCTTCATCCTGCACCTGCCTTCCTGAAAGGAAACAAGACATCAGATACTTATTCAAATAATGGAATAGCTGATCAACTAGGTCTCCACACAATAGCGAGTTATCCATGATAAAAGAACAACTTCTTCATGCATTGTATGTGACACATGCATCCTTTCTCTTAAGATTTATGAACCCATGACTATTAGTATTGTTAATATAATCAAACCTTTTACAGCCTCACTTCGAAGCTTAAACGTATTATCAATTGGCTGCTGGAGGGGAGTCAATCAATTTCATAAATGCTTAAACGTCTGCACACTCTGAATCGGGAAAATCAATGCCAAGAGCTCATTTTTCCCCAAGTTAAATGTAACCAAATCTTGCTTACAAGTTTAGGAGGATTTATGATTTGGACATTTACCCTTAAAAGACATTATGTGGCTTAATCCTGAGTGATTTTTCAAAAAAATCACTTTCCATTCTTTTATTAACAAAATGCTAGTTACGAAATAGTCATGGAGATATTAAAGATAGCGTAAGGAGTACAGTCAAGAGTATTGTAATAACTATGTACAGCGTTCGATGAGGAGTTGTGGGAGTGATCACTTTGTGAGGTATATAGATGTCCGTCCGGTCACTATGCTGTACACCTGAAACTAAGATAATATTGTATGCCAACTATCATTGGAAAATAATATTATTTTAAAAGTCACTCTTCCTTTTTTACTCCTGACTCCTAGTGAAAGAGCAGGCCACTAAGGGAAAAAAAATGAATGAAACGGGCTCTGCTCATACCATTTAGAATTGAGTCCCCAGGTTGTGAAATGTGTGTATGTGTGTGTGTGCATGCACACTCATTATTCAACAAACTATTATTATGTACCTATTAACTAGGTACATAATATGCCAGTCCCTGAATATACTAGGGTGGCTGAGACAGGAGCTCTGTCTTCAGGATGCTCCCGTCTATGCATGGATGATGACATATAAACAACTTGCTCTAATTGTGATACGAATTAGAATGATTTAATTGAGTACAGAGGGGTAAAAAAAAAGAAAAGAAAAGAAAAAGAAAAAAAGTTAAAAGAAAAGCAAAAGACAGTTTATTAGATTTTCGTTGCTATTATCCAGGCCAAAACTTCTATGGTCATTTATTTTTTACAATAAGTGGTGAAAACACAGAGGAAGCTGTATGTATGCTTAAAGCACTATTAATTCCTTTTTCTTGTATATTTTCATTCATTGTTATTTCGAAAAGCTTTTTTGAAATGCAGATCAAAGTCTCATAGAGGAAGACCTGTATCCTAAGAATTAACTAAAGGTCAGTCTTGGCCCTGTTACTTTGAATTTTATTTATAGCAGAGAACTCTCAGAAGTTGCAGACAAACTTGAAGTCACCTGTGTTCTCTCATTTCGCTCCTCACTGTCCCTCCCTCTCTAGAGGTAACTCGTATGCTGAATTTACTGTATCCTTCTTTCAGTTCATGTGTTTACAGATTTACCCCTTTCTAGTCCTTGCATTTGTCATTTGTAAAATGAAGTCATTAAGACTAGCTGTGCTTCCTATCCCATGGAGCTTTTTTGAGCATCACAGCAGATTCTGATGTGAAAGTGCTTTTTGAGCTGTACATTGCTATTGGAATGTTCTGATTATCTTTTAATAATTCTAATTATATTTATAAACAACCGTGATACTGCTTATGTGCTTATAACTTGCATAAATTCACACACACATACACACATTACAACTGCCTTTCCCCCCCCCCCCCTCAGTACTGGGCTTTGATATCTCCCTATGTCATGTTGTTACTAGAATAGGTGCCTGACCCACAGTGGGAGCTCAATCAATGTTTGCTGAGTACATGGTGTCTCTCTTTCCATTAAACACTCAGCAATGTCTGTTTTCATTCCTGCTGACCCCTCACTGCCTGGCACAGTGTTGGTGAATTGACTTGAACTGGAGGAAGCTTCCTGGGATTGATGGCATCTGATCTGGAACTGGAAGGAGATGCAGGATATGCACAGGTGAGTGAAGCATGGATGAGCGCTGCAAGGTGAGGAATGTGAGAAAAAGCCAGTGACGCTAAGTACAGGCACTCCTTGCTTCTACTCTGCTCTGTGTACGCTGCTTCTTCGCTTCTTCGTAGATCTGGGTTTGAGGCATTCCTAATTAGCATATATCCTTTTAATAGCTGTATTTTCTTTGTAGTCAAGTTGCAGAGCAAAATGGCTGCCAAGATTTAGGGTAGTCATGGTGTGGCCTTCCTTGGAATTTTCCCCAGATACCCTAGAAGGTTATTTTTTTCTACTTTTTACACCTGGTGTGCTGTTTGATAGTGTGACACCTGGTGACTGAAATTTTTTCTAGCTCTCCAGCTGCTCACAAAATATGTTATTTCTTTAATCTAAAAATACTCTACTGTGTAGAATAGACAAGAACCAAATTAAAATATTTAAATAGTCAAATTAAGCAAGAAGCAGTCAAGATTAACCTGGGCTTCATCTGACGGCTGTTTTTATATAGCCCTAGCTCTAGAGAGGAAATGGAGAGAAAGCCCCTACTTTTGCACATGCTTATCTTGACCAAGTTGACAGTCCCTTACTTTGATTTTTATTTTAATTTCTTCAGAATTTAAAAACCACAAAGGGATATAAAGATAGCTATTTTAACTGTAGAGGGAAAAAAAAATGTCAAAGGGGCTAATCAAACTAGATAATTTAATAGAAATTTCCCATCCCTGACATCCAAGATAATACAGTACATACATGTTCTTCTAAATGAAAGCCATCAGCCAGATAGTCTAGGGCTAAGCCATCTGCCTTATAACGTAAAGATACAGACACAAATACAACCAATCCTGTCGATTTTGTTTTATGGGATTGCCTTCTTCTATTTTGGATATCTGCTTTTCAGAACTTTGGTATCATTTCAAAATAAAAATATATTTTCCTATATAATGATCGCAGTTTAATTTTAAAGAGACCTTTTCAATAATACACTTGTTTAATGATTTTAGAAGCTTTTTGTAGAAGTTAATAAAAGGAAAACACAGAGCCTGTCCTCAAGGAGTGTAAACCCTATCACAGATGATGTTGGTAAACTTCTCTGGGCTAAGATCATGTTCTTTGCTTGCAAGGCTGGTAGATTACAAGGTGCGAGGGGTCTCCCCAGCAAATACTAGTGAGAAAGATTTCTTGTTAAGGTGACCATCAAAAGTAGCCATGGTCAACAGACTCTCAAGATAAGAGGTTCAGGCATGGTAGTAAATAGAATTGTTGCAACAGCTCGTGTCCTATAAAAGTCAGAACAAACAAACAAACCAGCCTAAGAAATTTCCAAAGAGGGATAGCGGGCAGTGTATATGGAGTTTATTTTCTCCTGACCTCTCCCCATGTCATTTCCATGTGTCCACATGTCCTTGGAATAACTCCTGCTAATGTCATTATGTTCAATGTCTTGACATCAGGCAATGATATTTGTAAAACAAGTCCACTTTTCTGCTACGTAGATTTCTTTTGAGCATCAAATAAGAAACTGGATGTGAAACTACTTTGTTAATTTAAAATAGCTATTGAAATAATTTATTACGTTATTACAATTCTAAGTCTGTTAGAATAGGACAGAATTAAACAGAATCAAAATATGTAAGGCACTTACCTGCCACTTCGGTAGAAGGTAAATAGGGCAGGGACATAATCGGTCTTGTTTATTGTCACATCCCTGGTACCTCACATTGTGCCTGACACATAGAAGTCGCTCAATAAACACTTGCTAAAAGAAATTAAGTACTGCAAAGAATGAGTGACGATGTTGCTTGGGACCATTTGCATAGATAGCTGGATAAATAAGGGAGGGAAGGAGATAACTTAAAAGATGAAAATAATCATCCAATCAAATGAAAGCACCATATGATTGGAATGTGATTTAGCTTTTGACTTTAATTTTTGAGTTATGAATAAATACAATTACTTTTTAGCTCTTACCTCCACCTGTCTTCTATTCTCCTACGAGATGGAACCTGCAAATTCCAGTCTTTAAGCAAACCAGTCAAGCCAAAAGATCGAATATCAGTTTGTGTTTTGTTGAATTGGAAACATCAGGCTAAAGGAATTTATAGGTTAAACTAGTTTGGAATATTCAACATGGCATTAAAATCCATTAGTCAGTCAGCTAATAAATACGTGTAGAGGGCTGACTATGTGCTTGAACTGTGCTGAGGACCACGGGTGTCAAGTCATCATTTTGTAAATCATGGAAAAACACAGAGGACATGTAACTTACCCTCAAATCTGGTGGTAGAGGATGGGAGAGAAAATGGCCCAGCTCTAATAAGGAGTGTCCAATGAAGACAGCCAGGTTTCAGTTAAAGAGCAAAAGCGAAGGGGATATTTAAAGAAGAAGTTGAGTAGAGAGGACATTTTGCTACTGATCAAGCAGCCTTCCCCAGGCTGCAGTGGAGGGATTTGGAGTCATGAAGGAGCATGAGAAATTTGGGTCAGACTGTGGGATCCAATATGGGACATAGAGGAACGAGATTCTGACTTTTATGGGATAATCGAGGATCATAAATAGATATGCAGGGACCTAATGAGATTAGCCTATGGCCTCACATGCAGGTTAAGGTTTAAGGCTGAGAGTAGTGGAGGGGAGAGAAACTCTTTGCTAGGAACACAGGACCAGGCAGCCAGGGGGAGTTATAACCTTCTTGGAGCATTTATGGCTCTACGGGCGCCCTGCCCCCACCCCAAGTTCAGGCCTGATAGGAAACATAACACGATGGCAAGCCAGGAGTGAAGAGATCATTAAAAAGTTTACATAGAGAGGTACTGTGGCTTCACTTAAATCAATCTTTTTTCTTGTGGGTGGCTGTTCAGTGTGGCCACCTACTGGGTCTGCTTTGACTAGAAGATACTCTTTTTAGGATAACATTCTTTTTCACTTCCCTCATTATACATGTATATATGTTTGTTTTATAAAATTGGATAGTCAGATAACATAAAGAAGAAAATTAAAATCATTGGTACTCCTGTTACTCAGAAATAACCACAGTTATGATTTTGATCAATTTTCTTCAAACTTAGATGTCCTACTGTACACATTCAGCTTCATTTTACTAAACTGAACTTAGACTGTATACAACTTAACTTTTTAAAACTTGACATTATATGAAGTACATTTTGCTGCATGAAAACACATCTTTTGACTGTATAATATTCTACTAGATAGATGTAGCATAACTTACGGTTGGACATTTTGATAAAAGGTCTGCAATATATAGTCTTGTACATGAATCCTTGTTTGTATCTCTAACCATTTCCCTGGAATAAATCCCCCAAAGTAGAATTATTGAATCAAAGGATACAAATAATTTTAAGTTTCTGGATTGCGATTATAAACATCCTTACTATAGATTGATTCCTCTTCTATTAAAATAGAATCGCTATGACAAGCAGTAACCAGTAACTATTTCCAGGTATAAGTGGTGTGCTCTGTTGATTTCTCATCTATAAACATACTAGAGATTTTCAAAAGCAACTCATGACAGGGGAGTGCTGGCACCAAAGTCAAAAGATCCGGATTTTGGTTCCCATTCTGGCACCAACGAGCTTTTTCCTCTTAGGTCTGACACTGCTTTTGCAAACCCTTGCAAAATTTCTTGTCTTCTCGAAAATAAGTGTGTTGAACTAGTAACCTCCAAGGCCCCTTCTGGCTGTCAAATTCTATAACCTCAGTTTGTAATTCTGTGAAAAAAATGTTTCAAGAGAAATACAATATTAATATGTTCCTGGCAAATAAAACAAGCTCAATAAATATTTTTTAAATGAGGGCAAACAATGAAAGTTGTAAAATTTAGTAGATTAAGTAGAATTAAGTCTTTTTAAAAATTAATTAAACAAACTTAATTCCACTTAAAGAATCATTTACTGCATGTCCCCTCTGGGTAATTATCTATGTTAAGTGTTATGGAAAACAGAAAATATACAGAAAAGCTCTGTAGAACTTCTGCATAAAGAATTATTTATGAATTTTAATGAAGAAATTTACAAATAAATAGGAATTATGACAATTTCTCTTAAGGTGATTATAATGACATAAATAGAGACAGAGTTTGTGAACCCTGGTGAAATAGCTTAAATAACATGGTAAGAAAAATGTAAAGATAAATATAAATAATGCAACTAAGAAATGTAGAAAAGTAGTATATTTATCCTAAGTGCAATACTCTTACATTTATTGAAGGAAAAAATTAGAAGAAATAATATTCTATTCTTAGGAAAAGTGCCCTCACTTTTATTAAGGCAACATGGTTCAGGGAACCACTAAGAACACAAAAACCACCTGAGTTTGGCATTATTCCTGAGACTGAAGTGGTGCTTTTATATTCACTACAATATTAAAATGGCAAAACTCACCTTACTTCCTTGAAAATGGTCTCTGAAAAAGTTGTGCAAAAACAGGTATGCATTTGTATGGTATGCCTAATCGCCAGTTTCATATTTTGGCAAGGTTCTGAGGATCTCTTTGTTTACATTGAGTGAGGACCATGTGATATTCGGCAAATTAATCCCCTGGGTATTTTTTTTGGGCTCTTATGGTTTATTATTATTATTATTAATTTTTAATTTTCTAGGTCACCTTGTACTCTCTGGCACTGGTTACCATATCCTAATTTTACCAAGGAACACTTGAGTACAAAACCACTTACTTAAAACAGCCTTAATGCCCATGACTTAGAAGGTTCACCCAGAAGCCAAAAGAGCAGAACTAATATACAAAGCTTGGTGTATCTGGTTGCCTGGGCAAGTCGACTTGCCTTGCATATGTGAAGATATTAAATTCCTATCCAGTTAATTAAAAGAGCTTCTTCATGTGTCAATGCAAGACCTAGTCCATAAACAGGGCATTAGGAGTTTACTCTTATTTCACGAAAGAGCATCCTGTCCAAGTTTCTCACACTTTTAAAATTTGTTGGTTTTTTAGAGGAACCTACTGGGCATTTGTGCATTCCTTGTTAGCCGACTAATCATTTTATTAAAAGTAAAGTTGATTTAGTTCTATAAAGATGTTTTTGGGAGAGATAACTGGTAGGCTTTAATTAATTCAGAGTCTCTGATTTTTCCTTTACTCTAATTTTAAGGCTAAAAATATACCAGTTCAATTTCAAACAACATGTTATAGAGAGACTGTGGAGTAGTAACTAAGAGACCAGGCAATGCTATTCAATAGACACAGATGTAAGTCCGAGCTCCATTACTTCCTATCTAATTAACTTTGACCTTGACAGAGTTATTTAATTCCATCTAACTTCAATGTGCCAACCGTAAAATGAGGATGATAATTGTACCTTTTCTACAAAGTGGCTTCTAAATTAACTTCTATAATTTATATAAAGTATTTAGTAACAGGGTCTAGATCACGATAAAGGCTGAACAGTTATTATTATTATTTTTGGCCATGACACAGAGGGATACCTGAGAATTTTGGAACTGTGTTTGTAAACTTTATGGCATTTTATCCTCAAATGAGAAAGGAAGAGTGGAGTTACAATGAACCGTTGACAAAAGACAACACCGCAATTAACATCTGCCTTCCATGCCACAGTTTCCCCACTTTAACTTAATGGATAGTCTTTAAAAAGCCAGTATGAGAAATGAACATTTTAAAATTTAAAGTTATTTTATGTATAACAAAGTAAAACAACAAATTGACTCCAGGAAAACAGATCTTGTTATAACCTAATTCCATGCAGGGTCTTGAAATAGTGAAATCAGAGCTCTGGCAAAATGCTGAATTCTAGATTCGAAAGGAGAACCAACTAAAGCAATTCCAGACTCTAAAGCAGCGTTTGATATTTTCATGTATGCATTTCTGTTTCTGACCTATTTGGTTTGACTTATGTTTGTTTTGACCTATTTGGTTGGTCTCTTGGCCTTTCCTGGTAGCAAAACTACACTATCTTAATTACTACAGCTCTCTAAAAAATCTTGATGTCTGGTAGGGTAAGGATACCATCTTATTTTTCAAAATTGCCTGGCCATTTGATATTTCATGTAAATTTTAGGATTGACTTGTTGGTAGGGTTTGAATTAAAATTACATCAAAATTATAAATTGATTTGAGGAGACATGCTATCTTCGTGCTGTTGAATCTTTCCATATGTGAACATAGTATAACTCGTTGCAGTTACTTTTGGTATCTCTGAATAAAGTTTTGTGATTTTTTTTTTCTCCATTATAGTCTTGTACATCTTCAGTTATATTTGTTTCTAGGTGTCATGTAGATTTTAATGCTGTTTTCAAAGGTGCCTGAAGAAAATACGCATTCTGATTGTTTTTGTTGATATATGGAAACAAATTTTTTGTACATTGATCATATATGAAGAATTTTTTTAATCCTTATTAGTTCTAATAGTTTTTATAATCTCTTGTCTGAATTATAACACGTTTTTTTCTTTTTAATTAGTATGTTTAATTAGTATATTTAATTAGAATATTGACTTAGAACACTGGTATAATATTGGATAGATGTGGTGATGGGCATCTGATTTGTTCATGACTTTAACTTGAATGCTTTGTCACGAAATACACATTTTTTCAGGTTTTTGTTACTTGACATTTCTCTCACTTTCTGATCTTGTTTTAGAAGTAGTTTAAGATATTCATTTACATTATCAGAGCATTCATCTATTACATGTTATACACTCCCTCTCAGATCTCTTATTTGATTTGAGTCCTCTATTTATTTTGGTTGTTTGAAACTTATTCTCTAGTAAATTTCTCAGGAAGTGCTCATTAGAATAGTATTCCATTAATTCTTTTCATGTTGATAGCAATTCATCTGTGTCTTGTATTTTCTAAAGTCAGTTTAATCAATATGAAAAACTTGGCTCATGCATTCTTTATTAAATATCTTATTGATGCTAATCTATTTTCTTTAGGAATAGAATATTACTGTTCAAAGTCTGGTATAGATCTAATTTTATTTCCTTTATGAGTCGCATGATCTTTTTTCTAATTGCCTAAAGATTTTTCTCTAAAACTTATTGATTTTACTAGAATTTTCCTGAATATTGGTTGTTCTGTGTTAGGACGTACAATGTTTCAATATATAGTTTCAAATATTTTTAATTTCAGAGAAGTAGTCTTTAATCAAAATGTTCGTATTTATTTTTTTCTTTGCTTTGGCTTTATTCTTCAGGGACACCTAGTGTCTGTATGTTAGATCTTCTTTGTCCATATTTGTATTTTCACTTTCTCTTGAGCTCTTATTAATATCTTTATTTCTTTTTATTTGAAAAATTTTTACCTTCTCTTTCCCTTAATCATCAACTGTGTGTTTTTCCACACTGTATCCTTCCATTTAAATTTTTCATTTCTGAAAGGATATTTTCTTTTATTCTTAGTTCTTTCCTGAGTTCTGGCATTTCAGTTCTCATCTTTAAAAATTCTGATTTATGCTGTTTTTTCATGCTTTGTATAATTTTCCTAATGTCTGTTAACTAATTTTGAAATAGCAAGTTGCATGTTGGTCTGCTTGCGGACAGGCTTGTCTGGCATGCTTATATCATCTCTAGAAATGTTACTATGCTCTTTATTGTCTCATTTCTTATTATAACTCTGCATGAGATTGATACTTCTTGACATTTTTCTGTTGCTCATTTTTTTGCATGAAATTAGTTTTCCTGATCCTTTAGAATGAGGCAGGATTCAGGAAAACTTTTCTGTTGTCACAAAGCCCCTTCCTTCTTTTTCCTTCCTTCCTTCCTTCCTTCCTTCCTTCCTTCCTTCCTTTTTCTTCTTTGTTTTTAATGTAATATTTAAAAATATGATCACTTCCTGAAATCTCATGCCACTTGGGTCTGAATCTTCTCTCTTTTACAATCTTAATTTCCCCTAAATAGCTCAATTTTATTCTAGTATTTTCTCTGCAGTGTGTTTCCTGTGTTAGGAAGAAGTCTATTTCAGTTTTGAGAATTAATAAAGGTAATGTTGCACCAACCTTACTTGGTACTAGAGACAGAAACTCCATCCTGTTTCATCTGGTGTTCTCAAACTGGCCCACTGTGCTTCCCAGTAAGTAACAGTAACCGTTGGCCCTTTTGGGGTTCTGTTACCAGTAAACATGACACTATTAGCTTCCTTCTCTCTACTTTATCCCGCACAGATGCCAGTTTCATGCAGGTCTCGTAGCTGTTGGTGGTTTGTTCCCACTTGTTGTATTAGGGGATACCTAGGTGGCTAGTTTTGTTGCAAATGTTTTCTATGCATCTTTGATTTTACTATTAATTTCTATCTGCTTTAAACGGGGATTCGAAAAGATTGAAAATTATGCTGTCACTGTAACTCCAATCTCTAGATTGAATTTTAAAGACGATAATTACAACAAATTCAGCTAGTTATATATTCTTTATTCAGGCAGAAATTTTGACGTAAAGTGGTAGAAAAAAATGTATCATGCAATTATAAATCAAAATATAACTGGTATCACAATATTTATTTCAAATTAAATAGCCCTTAAGATAAAAAAGAAACATTATTAGTGAAAAAAGAATATCATTATATAGAAAAACAATTAATCAGGAATATATAATCATGTATCTGTATTCTCCTAAGAAAAATAAACCTCAGAAATATAAAGGGCAAAAAACTGAATGAAATTGCAAGGAGAAATTGCCAAACCTATAATTTAGATGGGTGATTTTTTTCACAATTACTTCCAAATACAACAAAAGATAATCTAATCTGTGTGTGTGTGTATGTATATATATATATATATATAATATAATCCTACATAAAATAATTTCAGAATACATATTTTTTCAAAGATACATGGAAATTTACCGAACATGAGCCTGTAGAAGGTCATGAATGAAAACCCAATAATTACCAGAATTGATATTACACAGACCACATTCTCCAACCATGAAGCAAAAGAATTGAACAAAAAGGTCATCTTTCTCCCCAATTCCACATGCTTGAAAATTTTTAAAAAATACTCATAACATGTTATGCAACAAAGAACCAACATAATAAAAGTTTACAATATTTAGAACTTAAGAAGAAAAACACATAGCAAAACTTTATAGGACGCAGCTAAAGCTGTAGTCTTAAATGCATATATCCCCAAAAAAGATCCACAGAATGAACTCAAGAAAGAAAAAAAAAATAACATTTCAAAGTAACAAATTAATGAAATAGAAAAAAAGGGGATTTTAAGATTTATCAAGTAGACAACAAAACTCTAGCAAGACTGTTATAGAGTTCACGCAACCCTGGTGTGCCTTTTTAAGATTTTTATTTTGAACCTGGTATACAACAACATAGAAAGAATCATAGCATATTTTGGAGACTTTTCGATACCTCCCTAAAGGCTGCATCTCTCTTAAATTTGCTCCCCTCTCAGGAAAATATCGCATGCCCGCGGCATGGCAATCTTTAAGTAATTACAACCAAATCCAGTTTCTGGTAAAAAGTTATCCTCTAAAGGATTCCTGGTTCTACAAGTACATTCACAATTCAATTCCTTTAAACAACAAGTTTCCCAGTGTATTTAAGCTGTGATGCAATTTTTTACAACTTTTGAGGAATATGATTTGTCTAGAAAATGAATTGTTCTTAGGTAAACTGTACACTCAATGCTAATTCAAATACTGAAATCCTATCAGCTTTTCTTCTTAAAGCCAGCCATGTGCACTTGCATGATCCCGAGAACGAATACCTCCTTCAGTCTTGAACTCTATGCTCCTTGCTCTCTTCACTCTAGTCCTGGTTCTGGATCCGTCTTCAAGTGGTGTGGTCAGCCAGGGAGCAGGGGGTAATTGCATCACCTAAACACAATCTCAAAGGTGGTAGCTTTCAGGCATTTTTCATGGCAATATATGAGTCTGATGAATGTCAGTCTGTGATGTGGAGACTTGGAGAGTGCAGCGAGGAGCAGGATCAGCCTGCAGTACGTGATGGGACATCAGTGTCAGGCAGTGAGGCTTGAATTGCTACTTGCTAATGCACATACAGCTCTAAGTGTTTAAACATACGGAGTCATTTAATCCTCGATATTAAAAGACTATGCCATTATTATTTCCATTTTACAGCTTGTTCAAGGTCATAAAGTTACTGAGTGGCAGAACTAGCATTAGCACACAGCTAGTCTTTGTTCTCAAGCTCACTGACCAGAAGCTAAAATCTTTCCAATGTCCCACTAACTGGGATGCAGGTCCCACATCCAAGTTAGCTGTCTGGATGTTAGAATCTGCTATACTGCAACCCTTAATTAGAAAACTAAGGTCCAGCTTATAGCTCCAATGTTTAGAGCTGAATTGAATCCTTACCCAGTGTTTCTCCATGTCTATCCTCGTCACATTTCCCAGTGGAAGCTGTGTGTCCTCTCATGGATGTATGTATGCCCTACCCTCTCAGCTCAGCCAAGGACATGATTATTCGTCTTTTCGATAATGGTGAAAGTCAGCTCATTCCAGACCACCTTGCCACACTCTGTATGACTAGAAGCCAATACTGTCCCGATTGACGCTCAGTACGCCTCAATAAAGGTCTATCGATGAATGAGTACATGGATTGATAGGGCACCAGTGTGCTAGGTGTTGTGCTTGTGGTCCTGGTAAAGACCATAAAGGTTAAGAAGACCGCATTTATCTCCTGTAAGCGATCATATTTTAGTGAGGAGCTTTTGAAGAATGTCATACTCTCAGAGCATGGATTTTAAAATTAGATCTGATTCTCCCTACTGTCTGTGTGGCCCTCGGCAAGTTATTTCACTCCTTTCATTCTCCATTTATTCATCTGTGGAATTGGTAGGATAGTGTTACCTACCTCAATGATGTGTCAAGAGGCCTAAATGAGATAATGCTTGAAAGACCCCAGCAAAATGATTGGCATATAGGAAGCACCCAATACAGGAAACTTTTGTTTTAAGATGGATGTTTTATTTCTCCAAGTGTCTAGGTTCATACAGTGGGAGATGATAAACATGTCAGATACTGAGGGCAATGCTCTATCTGCTGAGTTCAGTTGTTGATCTAGCCAGAGTTGCCATGGTGTTCCTGTGAGTTCTCAGCAACGTATAAAACCACAGGCTGCTCCCCTTGGGGACACAGCAGTATTCATTCATTCATAAAGGCTGAGGTTTCTCCACGTCTCTCTTCCAGGCATTCCTGTGGCTGAAAAAGACAATGGACCCATGACCCATTTCTCTCCAAGGGACTCTAGGGCCTTTCCAGCATCTCAAATTCTGGAAATATTTCTAAGAAACCCCTCTGTCCCTCAGCATCTGGTCACCTCAGTACCACTCTAGCCTAGGAGTAGGGAAGGTCAGACATTGTTGCCAATTTTGTAGACTTCTTCAGAGTTTTCCTCTCGCTTTCCTGGGTTATCAACATCTTGCATGCCTACAGCTATAATAGCTGGGGTGGGCACAATTCAAAACTATCCCATCGGAGTGTATCCCAGAACCTCATGCAGGTACTGCTGAGGAAAAGTCTTGCCTTTCCTATTGGATGCACAAGTGACAGATGCGAGGTTTGGGGCTGCTCAGGCCATCTTGCAACCACAAGAGGAAAAGAGAGCCAATGGGGAGAGGAAGAAATGACAGACAGGAAAACTAGGGCCTGGTGACATCTTTGGAACCCCCAACTGAGCCACGCTCCTGAAACAAGCCCTGTCTTTGCTTTATGAGCTGATCAACCTCTTTGCATTTTTATCTCGACCTAGAGTCTTAACTGACCTTCTAAGAAATAAAATATGTTACAGTCCTTTATAAAATTAAATACATGCACAAAGATGGCATTGATTTTTTTAATGTGGGGAAAAATATTCATTTACCTCAACCCAGATCATGATTCTAACTATGCAGAAACTGATGTTCTATAGGGCATATTGTTGTGGCTTGAACAAAAAGCTTAGTGGGTGTAACATGACTTTCTTTCTAAATAGCAACCAGCCCTGCTGAGTCAATGTTGACCTATGTAACTCTTTCCTGGAAGGCAAGAAAATCTAAGCATGGACTGGTTTGCTCACTCACCCTGGCTTTTGTTTCCTAACGAACAGGTAATATTAGTCTTTCAGTATGATAGCATAAAGCCGACTGATTTGCATCACTTGCTATTGTCTGCTCTATGTGTTTGAGTTTGTTCTCTTATTTAATATGAGCTGTACTGAAACTGGGTAGACTCTATTTGTTCAGCAGCCTCTTACGAGTGCCTGCCTTCTCTCCTGGATTGAGTTGGACCAGAGAAAAGAGAGATGTAGGACAATGTGAGGAAGTTTCCTTAGCTAAAATGAACATTCCCAGACTTTTTGCCACTCCAAGGACTCCAATAGGACCTTCGTTATCATTAGGAATCTAGGCAGTGCAGCCTGGGAGTGAGTTGATTGTAGTCACTTATTTCACATTTGTTGAGATTCTGGCCCAGGTGGTCTTAATCACCACTGTCTTTGGCCATGTCTTTGAATCATGGTGTCATATAATTCCATCCTTATTTATTCTCTGGTATTCATATTTGTAAAAATTGATCAGCATTCACCAGCCCTGCTGTTTCATCATCAGAAAAGTGAAAATAGTTATACGTAACTTGCAGGTTGCTGTGAGGTTCAAATGAGAAAACATAAGTAAAGAACCTTACTCTCAAACTCCATGAGTATTTACAAGCCTTGATTGCCCTCCGCATGCCCACCTCAATCCTTCTCTGACCCATCAAAATTCACCTTATGCCATACCCTCCCTGAGATCCCTACTCCAGCCTGGGTCCTCCCTTGAGTTTGTGCCATTTCCGTGCAGCACAGGTCATGTTATTGGTTGGTTTTCTGATCATTCTTACCCACTAAGCTGTGGGCTATTTTGGAGGCTCAATACTGTCTCCACTGTCTATATTCCCAGGGAATGAACTATGTCTAGAACATAGCAGGAGTTCAATAAATGTACGTAAAATGTTAAAAGAAAAAGGAACTAACTTTTAAAAAGTCAACTATGTACCAAGCGCTGTTAAAGTCATCTATATACCAAACCCTGTCACACTGATTTGAATTATCATTTAGCTATGAAGACTGCCAGAGGATTTAAATCAAATTATTTTGAGTACTTGTTGACTTATCATAATATCAGGTTTGAATAGCATTAAACACCATCGTGTTGATTTCGTAGAGGTAAATAAGTAATGGCAGTATATGCTGAACATTTGATAAGAAAGACTAATTCATTGGATAAATACCCAGAAATGCAATTGCTAGGTCAAAAGGTATATCCATTTTTAATTTTTTGAGGAACCTCCATACTGTTTTCCATAGCGTCTGTACCAATTTGCAATCCCACCAACAATGTATGAGGGTTCCCTTTTCTCCTCATCCTTACCAACATTTGTTTTTTGATTTATTAATACAAAAAAAAATCAAAGTGATAATTCATAAAGATCTATGTACCCAAATATTCATGGCAGCACAATTTACAATTGCCAAAAGATGGAAGCAAACTAAGTGCCCATCAACAGATGATTGGATAAAGAAATTATGGTTCACATATACAATAGAATATTACTCAGCCATTAAAAAAATGAAATCCTACCATTTGCAATGACATGGATGGACCTAGAGGTTTTATGCTGAGTGAAATAAGTCAGACAGAAAGATAAGTACCACGTTATTTCACTAATATGCGTTATCTAAGGAACAAAAAGAACAAACTAATGAACTAACAGACTCACAAATACAGTGGACAATTTGATGATGGACAGAGGGGAGGTTTGGGGGGCTGGGAGAATGGGGTGAAGGGTTAAAGAAGTACAAATTAGTAGCTGACAGATGGTCATGGGGATGAGGAACACGGTATAGGGAATGCAGTTAGCATTGATACGTTGGCTAGGTGGAAGGCCAGGGAGGGACAGAGAAATTGGAGGAATCATTTTATGAACTATATAGATGTCTTACCGATGTACCATATACTCGAAACTAATTAAAATAAATTAATTTAAAAAAGAAATATTCATTGTCTTATAAAGACAGTGACGTTGTTTTCTTCTCTTAAATACTTTTTATAAATCCTGAATTTACATCTCAAAGGAGTTTTAGGTCTTAAGCATAGAACAAGACCCCTTCTAAGAAAAAGATGTATGCCCCAGTGATTAAGAGAACAGATTTTGAAGTCAGAAAGAGCTTAACTGAAGTGCTCTCTCATTGCAAATTATTGCAGCATGAACTTGGCAGATTACTCATCTTTTTGCAAGCCTCAATTTCCTCATCTGTAAAGTGGGATAATAATGGTACATACCAGATAGGCTTGCTGAGGGGTTGGAATGATAATCCATGTAAAAAGCTGAGTACAGAGCCTGGCACCCAATGAACACTTAAGAGCTATTAGTTATATTTAATCTTTATAACTAAGTCTTGCTTAAGTTCAGTTATGGCTACATAATCATTTTAATACAAGCTTTTCATTCTCAGTCCGTATAGTCGAGTCCAACCACTAGAGATGTATAGAGAGTGATCGAGAAGCTCTGCCCAGCTGGACTGGGGACAATCAGGGAAGGTCCCCTAGAGAAGGTGATGGGTTAGATTAATCTTAAAGGCAGGAGAACTCATCGGAAAAATAAAAACGATTGGGGCGGGTATATGGAGGACAAACCGGCCTAGAAATATTCTTGGGAGCTAGGAGAATCAGAAATTCACCTCTACTTTCTCACTGCGACTCACAGCCTTTAAACATTTACCCCTAATTGGGAATAATGAATAGTTACTTTTCTGGAATTATACAAGAAATACTAATTTCATAGATGATATGCCCATAACATAAAATTTCCTTTGACATGAAAAGAATAGAATATTAGACGGATTTCTTCATCAGAGCTTAAATTGTTTTATGGTGTCTGGAACAAATGAAATGTTTGTTTTTGCTCTATTTTTTCAAACAAGAATGAGTCTGAGAAACTGCAAGGCACTTTGTATTCTGTTGTGCTACAAACTTACATATCTAGTATATTTTCTTAGTATTATTTGATTAAATATGAACTTGAAATATAACATGATGAGACAATTGATAGAATTTTTAAAGGAAAATGGTACTTGTTACAGTGAGAATGAGGCCTTCATTTAATCAAGTTAAGAATTCATGGGCTTGAAATTTCTTATTAAATATCGATTTTATACTTGGTTATTTTTAAATGATTATAAATTTTTTTTGTTTTCTGCAAATCATAGTTTTATCTAGATAAGCTATTAAAGGAACTCAAATAAATTATTGAAACTAGAAAAAACAAAACATGACCATCTTAATTCAGTTTTTACAATGCTAACTATCATATTAAAAATCAAGCCTACCTTCTGAGGAATAAGTTATATAAATTAAGAAATTTCAGACCCAGAAGATCTCTGTTTTCTTGTACCTGAAACAATGAGCCTCTGGGCTCACAGTGAGTAGATAAGAAGGTTTTTAAAATATAGTCCAAATGGTCATTTTAAGCTCTGAATTTTCATTCTTCCCTGCTTTCTCTTTCCCAGATTCAAAGCCTCCATCTGTTGGGCCCCAAAGTGGGTTGTTTACTCTGACCATATGAACAGATAATCCCTTTCTCCCAGGTCTATGTCTTTAAAAAGATATTAAATCTTTGTATGGTTGAACTACTTTTATGACTTTACTTCAATATTTGGAATGTTTAGGATCCACGGGTTATATACACACTGTAAGCAAACAGTGACATTTTTTTAAAAAATCAGTTTAATTAAGTTTGATCACATATGGTACAGAGTCATATGGCCTAAGATCATTTGAATATATTCTGGTAGTCTTCCAAATCCTTTAAATCCTTCCCTCTTAAAGTAGAATTAATTACTAAAGAGGTAAATTAATGTATAGCAAATGTTTATCCAGTGAAACTTCCCTCAGTAAAAGTCACTTTGATTTCCAGGTATGTTGTCTTAAAAGAAACTGATGAAGCAGTTGACGTCCTCAATCACATGAGATCTTTCTGCCTCAGTTTTTCTTAAGCAACTATTTCTTAGAGTTACATAGAATGTTTGTATGTTCTGTCTTTAAAACATTATTTTGGATTTACTTTGTCTGAATCTGTAAGCTGGAATCAAATTGACAATTTTGGGATGACTCACAGTATTTGGTTAGCAATCAGATTACTAATGATCACTTCTGTACTGTCAAAACTATGGTCAAAACTAAATAACTGTTCATTATTTAGGCTACTTTGTTGATTGATTCACAGTTGTCCCCCTGGATGTCCTTCACTCACATTTTGACCTGTCCAACTCTTTCAAGGTCCAACTCAAAGGCCACCTCTTCCTTCTAGTATCTGAATTATCCTAGCTGGAAACTCCCTTTCTTCTACTGTCTTAAAGCACTTAGTCTGGACAGATATTTGGCACTTAGTTGCCAACATACTGCCAAATCCAAGAGTTCCCTGTACGTATGTCCTATGCCGCACCTAAATTGTTACTGATTGAGGGTAAAGTAATGTTCTATACATTATTTTATTTCTCCACAGTGGTGTCTATGCATCAAGGCTCAGTAAATATTTATAGAACAAATTAAGAACTGTTAGCCCAGTATTTGGCTCTTATAATTACTAACCTTTGCAGGCACTTCTAACTTTATGAGAAAAATAATCAATAGCAATTATAAAGTGCTTAGGGTGCTCCTAGCATTTTACTAGGTACTCTATTCATGTTATCTCAATAATCTTTTAAATAACTCTCTCTACATGAGGGATTATTTTCACTCTTTTTTTTTAATATGAAAAATATAAAGCTCAGAAAATTTAATTAACTTGCCTATGATTGCTCAGCTAATATTTACAGAAGTGGAATTCAGTGACACATTTTTCTGACTTCAAACCTTCTGTTCCTCTATGACACTGTTATGTCCCACGAGAGTTATTATGATTGTACAGGTTAAAAAAGAACTAGAGCTAAGAGAGCTTAATAATCTTGCCTAAGGTTATAGAGCAAATAACCACTGCTGAAAATTTTTTTGCTGAGTTTTCCGATGTCTGTTTTGATTAATTGTTCTTATCTCAAGATGCTTTTCATATTGTGTAGTGGGGCTCAAATTTTGAAAAGTATACTCTTTTATCAGTCTTCTGGAATTACTTAATCCTATTCATTTTAGATATTTCTTGATTACATCTATCCCTGACCTGAAATAGAATAATACAATAATATCTTCTTTCCTTTTTTTCCTTTGTTTCTGTTTACTGCATACCATTAAATATGTTCTTTTAAGAGATGAAATGACATATTTGCTTCTGCAGTCACATCAAATAAAGACCTACAGAGATGTTTATGTATTTTGGAATCATCTTTGGTTATTTAGCAGGAATATTAGTTTACAGATGGTAGATCCTGACACACTGAATAAATCTCTAGAAGTAAATGGAGAAACATTCATGCATGAAAGAGGGTGGGGAGAAAGTGAGAAATAAAAGTGGAAGTACATTATGTCCAAGTAGAAAATAAGATTTGTGGTCTTGGAACAAGTTGACATAGATTGGACATTTTATGTGTAGTTATTGTAGTATAGTTTATAAGTCTATAGCGCCATTGTTGATGAGAATTCTGCCTTGACACTAAGGGATTTTTTTTATGTCTATTTTCTTCTTTCATAGAAAGCTGGGCATTGTTCAAGTGAAGAGATATACTTAGATTTGATAGACAACTGTCAGAACAGGTCTTCAGGTGCCAAGACTGATTATATGGGGAGATTCCTATAGTACATAGAGAAAGTACTATCATCACCCTTCTCCAAGCATCTGTACATGATCAAGCCACACAGCAACCAAACCATATTAAGCAGATGACTTATTAGGGGGCACCATGCTGCTGGTGGGGGTGCTTGTAATAGATGGCCCTCATCTTCTCAAAGTGGTCAGCTCTTCAGTAGAAGAGTCCTCAGGTTGACAGCAACCTAAGCCTTGAGTAATCCAGGGATTGGGATCCTTGCCTATGAGGGTAATAGGACTTTCAAGACCAAAAGATTCAGAGCTGAATGTTTTATTTGGAAACAACAGAAATGTGATCTGGAAAACAGAGATATGAAGGCAGTCAAAAAATCAGATCCTATCTTCCTCTTATCTGCCCTATCGCCCTAGTTCTCACCTTGGTTCCACAATGGAATCAAACTTGGGAACTTTAACAAGTACTGATACCTGGGACAGCAGAGATAGTAATTTAATTGGATTGGGTGTAGCCTCTGAAATGGAATTTTGAACGTTCCCACATAATTCTGATGTGCAACCAGCACTGAAAGACACTGCCTTATAGTACCTCTTTCTTGATAATGCATTACACATTTATTTTTTTTCTTCCCCTTCTGGCTTTGCTGGGATAACATTCATTTTTCCAAAGAAACACAAATAACCTTACCTAATCCTTCACTGCTGGAAAAGGGGGATGAACCTAGGCATTTTCATAGAATTAAATCTAGTAACTAATAATAATTACTAGTATATTGTCAAGTTTATTGTGGATAGAGTTTTGTTAGCAAAAAGAAACATCTACTTATGAGAAGGGCCAGATAAATCATTAAATGTGTGATTATAATATTAATATGCCTTTCAGGTGGATTTTTAAAATGCAAGTGGTAGGATATGGGATAAAATAGGACATTACCTCCCGAGTATCTAACTGAAATTATTTTGATGATTATAAAAAGGATACTGTGAACATTTTTGCAGAAAATAGGGCATATACAGATGGGGACATTTACCAACTACTTCTCTTTTTCAAAATTTTATTTTCCCATCTTTACCTCATTTCAAATATATTATATAGTAGGATTTTCCATAACACTCACCTACTCAATAATTTCCCACAGAAATCCAGAGAGTTTATGAATGTATGACAGTAAATGACAAGTAGTAAAATAGGAATATAATAATATAATAGTGCTGGGGATCATAATTTCCATGTTAGATAAGTGCCATTAAAGTTGGATTTAAGTAGAATTTATATCATTAAACTTCCTTTCAATGTATTAGGAAAATTAAACATTAAATGTATTTTTTTTGAAAGTGAATCATCACAAGTATATCCTTTGTATAAATTTGGGTTTCCATATGTTGGGTTTTTTTTTTTCCAAAGTAGCTACTAAAATATTGTTTTTTATTTCTTAAAAAAATGTTTAATCACCTAACCAAATTGCTATGTATTTCTGTTCCAAATGTTAGGGTGGCAGTATCTTGTGAGTACACATCTGATGCTTATTTTATTACAGATGGTTAGTGGGGTAAAATGACTTCTCAGAAATTAAAATTTGGTATTCAGTGACCTTTACGATCTTTTTTAACAGAAAGGAGAAGTAATTTGGAAGTTGTCATAAACAACATTTTTTAAAGACAGACCGAAGTATGGCAATATATTAAAAATCATATTTCACAGGCTATTTGATAAACTTTTCTGTGCAAACTACTACTATAAAAAAATAGATATTGCCTATATAACTTAGATATTATTCAAGAGTTTCTGCTTTAAAAATTAAGACTGACATTAAGTCTGGGAAAATGCATCATACCACAAAGAAAATGAATTTTGATTAAGCAAAATGCAATTTACAGTGTCCTTACATTTTTCCATCTGAGAACAGGTGGGGCTCAGAGCTGTGTCTCAGTGATGAATTTGGAAAGCTCATGAGAAGAAGGTTCGCAGTCAATCTCTTTGTTGAGTTATTGGAGGCAAGAAATTGGAGAATCTGTATGATTCGTGTTCGAAGATGTGGAGGAGGAGTAGTTAAGCTCCATGCGCCGAACATGGAAGGAAGAAGAAAAGATGCATCCACCATGGGAAAAATGTTTCCCTCACTTACGGTTTTCATTCTTAATTGTCCTCAGAAAGGCTTTCCAGATACTTAGGATTCAGCTGATGTTTAATTAAATAGGTGTATGGGTATCAATCTGTAGGATTTAATAATGAAGGCCATTCTTTGAAAAGGATTTATAGCATTGGGCTAAACAGATAGCCCTAAAGCAAAGGAGTTTAACACGTTTCACGCTTATTTTTGATACTGTGTCAGTTTTCCTATTTGTTTCAAGCTCTGAAAGGGCAGAAGCCATGTCGTCCACATCTTTGTGTCTCCCACAGTGCTTTGCAGAGTGCCAAACTCAGAGTGAGTCTTGAGTGAATATTTATTTAATCAATGAATGTAGAATTTTAAGATTAGAAAGACTTTTAGACTAATTTAGTCCAACCCTCTCTTTAAAGACCAGGCAAAGGAAAGCCAGAGAGGAAAGTGGCCAACCAATGGTCACACCACTCTTAAGATCAAAGAGCTCTGGCTGTGACCCAGATTTCCTAACTCATGTTCCAGTGCTCTTTCTATTAAGCCTTCAGAAGGTAAATAGAGAAATTTGCCAGATATTTTTCAAATTGCCCATAGAAAGTGGTCTGAATGGCAGGTGCAACCACCGGATGATCTGTTCGTTGTATTTACTTTTCAATATGTTTACTTTCCAAACAAGAGAGGCCAGCTCCATTAGGTAAATGACAAATCCATTAAAATGGAGTCTAAATAAATGAAGTGGCATCTTAGTACTGCTTGATGTTATAGAGTAAGGAAAGGGAAAGTCAGGGACAGGATGGAGGGCGGACTCGGGAAGAAAGACCTAATACAATGTGTTGTTTGTTTTTTTTTAACAAAACAAATTTATTTTTCACAGAGACTTTAAAACAACACCTAGATGTATCTTGAGGCCAAATGATTTTTATAATCTTCCTTGTCAATAAATTTGATCATTTTTCCAAAAATGTAGCAAAATGTAATAATAGATAATACATTAATTATAATAGATATAATAGAAATTTTATTAGCTATTTGCCTTTTTTTTAGTCACTTGATATAACTGTCTCTTTACAATGATTGAATGATATAAAAATATACCATTCTGCTATGAACAATTATTTATGTCAACCATTCATTTACTCTTTCATACATTGGACAACATATGTAGGGCATCTACTATGTTCTAAATGTTATATTAGATACTCAGACATAAAGTCGAAAAGTCACTGTCCTTGACTTCTAGCATCTCACAGTCTTTTTGAAAAAATTTATATGAATTAATTCAGTGCTGACAAGAAATCTGTGAGGAAGTTTTTATTTTATTCCAATTGTATAGAGTGTTCATTTGTAGCCTCATAGGAACTCCTTATGTGTACTTATTGTCATCGTATATTTTTGAGAAAGAAACTAAAAGCTTGAGAAGACAATTAGTGCAGGTACTCAGATACCCAACCACCCACCCAACTGCAGGCACAGTGGCCCACCCAGTCTTAGTTGCCCTACACATCTCAGCCACCAGCCATGCCCAGCATCTGCAGGTCTAGAGGTAGCCCCTGAATGGCATGCTTCCCTTATCCTTTAACCCATTAACAGCTTATAGAACTGGCTTGATTGATAAAACAATCCTGGCTATCCACTTATCCCTCCTCTTCTGGTCTCTCAAAAATTAGAGCTCAGCTCTGAGCAGCTGATTTGACTAGGGTACCCCTAGCCTCATTCTTACTAGTGAACACTTATGAGGCCTGTATTCTCCTCTGTATTCCCAGATCAAGGGCATGACCTCTTCCAAAGATGGACAGAGCTCCTGGAACTAGCACAGTAGGTAGCCTACCTCCTAAACAAACAACTGTTACTGGGCCCTACAACTAGGGTCTGTCTCCTCAAGAACCATCCTGACACTCCTCAGATTATGTCCCAGCAGTCTAGCTGCTCTCTAGTCTAACACGACTCAAATGTTAGTGTGCATTATCTAGAAAATCTTGTTAAAATGCAGATTATTCATTTCTAGAAGCTCTCAGGTGATGCCAAATCTGCTGGTCCACAGACAACACTTGGAGTGGCAAAGCTCTACACCAGACTTTCTCTGTGAATAACTCGAGTAAGTATTTGAGACTTCATAAGCCATATCACCTGTATTGCAATTACTCAACTGTGCCTTTGTAGAATGCAAGTAGCCACAGACAATATGTCAAGAGATGGGTGTGGCTATGTTCTGATGGGATTCATAGCCACACTAATTCTTAGCATATTGTATTTACAGAAACAAGCAGTGACCAGATTTGGCCATGTCCTTTTCTTTTCTATTCTAGAGACCAGATTTGTTCTCTATAGCTATAGTCAGATCCATCATACACCTACTGTAGTATATTGATGGCCTTAATTAATGGCTTCCCTATATCTATGCTTTTTGTAATGTGGTTTTGCAGATCTTTTCTTTAAGAGATGGTATTTATATGTCCCCTTTCCTTGAATTTAGGCTTTCCTTGTAACTTGCTGTAGACAAGAACATGGAACACAGAATATGGCAGACATAACATTGTGCCAGTTATAGCTTGGTTCTAAAAGGCCTTCTGCACTTCTGCTCACTTGGAGCCCAGCCTTCCCTAAAGGAACAAATCTGTATTAACCAATGGAGGATGAAGTGTGTAAGGAGGAGAACAAAGGCACCCCCAAAACAGCAGAGGCAGAGCTAGCTGTTGGCAGATACATGTGAGAGTCCAGCCAAGACTAGAATGGCTGAGCTGAGCCAGTCTAGATTGCCAAGTTTCAGAATCAGAAGAAAACTAATTTTTTTCATGCTTCACAGTTTGGGTGGGTTTGCTAGGTGGTAAAAACTGATGCACCTACTGTGGGATTAACACATACCTTATCAAGAATCCTCTCAATTACCACATGCATTATGTATTATGCCCATTTTATAGCTAAGGAGCCAAGGTTCAGCTACTCGACTTGCCTAACAGCATAGCAGCTAAGTGATAAAGCTGGAATTTGAACTGATTCTATGTCCTGGGCTCTTATCGCTCTATTAATGTTGTCTGTCATCTCAGTTTGATTTGCTATTTGTCTCTTCATCTCCACCTGCAACCCCAACACACACCAGCACGCACATGCATACACACATACATACACACAGAGCACAGAGGACTTGACATTTGAAGTTCAAGCCCACCAGGAAGCCACAATTAACACGGATGCTAAGGGACTTCTGTCATGACAACTTTACAGCCTGGGTGATAGTTTTCAGGCCAGGTTGCATGGGTAACAGTTCAGAGGACAAAAGATTTAACTTCAAATATATTCAAACTCATAAGCCAAGAAGCTACTGTAGGAAAGTTGACATAGGCGTACCTTTTTAAAACTTTCAAAAAATATATATATCAAAAAATATATATGGTGCTTCCTTACAAGAAATACTAATGAACATTTTCTAGAGTGTAGGCATTGGATGAGAAGTAATGCCTCCTTGGACATCCTGCATACGACATGGTGCGGGATCTGACAGGTCCACAGTCATTTTGTAAGCATGATTTTGGGCTTCCCAGGTTTAATGAAAGATTGATTTTCTTCCTTCCTGGACAAGGATAAACCTCATGAAATGGTGATTGAATCCACAACACAAAAGCATGAAAGCCCTCCTTAAAATTAAAAGAAGTCTTCACCCACAGACAAAAAAAAAAAAGAAAAAGAAAACAGGTTCATTCACAGTAATAGACCACTTTATTTTTTTTTAAGGCAATAGAACTTTGCTAATTCTCACTAATGACAGAGGAGGCCCATTGTAGAAGAACCAATTTTACTGATTACTGAATCGTATAAAATATTCTGAGAAAGAAATGAAATCTTGGTCATTCAAGACCTTATTGCAACTTCATGTGTCTTGCTGAGAAATAGGCAACCTCTGCTGTTTTAATTGGGAGAATAATTAGGT
Organism: Eonycteris spelaea; assembly: GCA_003508835.1. Classification (NCBI taxonomy): domain Eukaryota; kingdom Metazoa; phylum Chordata; class Mammalia; order Chiroptera; family Pteropodidae; genus Eonycteris; species Eonycteris spelaea. The sequence continues at coordinate 7,580,163 of PUFA01000023.1, forward strand.
TTGCAGTTTACTGAACTGAGATAATCACAAATACCATCTGAGTGCAAACCTACATTTCGACCATTATTAAGAAGAGACTTTCAGGTGATAAACCCCAGCAGAACCCATGGGGGCAAATCAACAACTCACTGAGTTCAAGGTAAGTGTTTTTAGAGGTGTTTAATTTTTCAAGCCATTAGGGGAACAAGGTTTCCAGTTATACTTGAAAGAGTTTACTCATCTGGCAAAATCTGACCTAATAATTTATTATCTCAGTGTACACTTAGCCTCCAAAAATTAAAATAGTATTTGATGTGTTAGGTCAAAACCAGAAGTGGATTATAATACATACCCGACTCATAATGCATATAATGGATGACTAAGATGTTGACAAGTGGTGGTTAATTAAAATATTTAAATAAAATGCATTTGTTCATACATTAAAGAAAAACAACATAATGCTTGGGAAATATAGGTGTTTCTAAAATATAATCTCAGAGCATTTAGATAATGACAACTGGGAGATAGCTACTACTCGAGAAACTGTCTTGCATTTGACCAAGAATTGTTTCTTACTGTTTCCACAGCCATTTCCAGGAATATTTCTGAACTATTTTGCTACCATAAGACACCACCAGAATTGGCAAGAATCTTAAACAAGGTATTCCTAAGTTAGTACATATATATTTTATAAGTAAAAATTTTTTCATTGCTTTCTTTGAAAAGAAATTCATTGTGTAGATGAGAGACAGTTGTAATTACTTCTCCAAGCACAATATTAGCATGACAGGGCTTCAACACCCGCGATGTGTGGAAAGCATTGTTCCAGGAGCTTTGCATGTATGAACTCTCTTAACGCTTGAGTCAGCCATGTTAAATTTCTGTGAGAAAATACCATGTAGCACTGAACATAAGTGAACTAGCATGTGAATAAGCATGTATGAATCTTAAAGAAAAAGTTGAGATGAAAGAGTCAAGTCATGGAAGAATAAGAGTCATGAATGAAATATGGAATTATTCCATTTAGATAAAATTCAAGCACACACATGCTTCCGTATGCTAATTCCCTCTGGGAGTCTAGAAGAAAAGTGAGAATGGAGACAGAAACATAGGGGTTCTCAGAGGGACTCAAGTTGTATGTGGTTGTGAATGTTCATTTTATCAATATAGTTAGGCATATTTCTGTCCACAAAAAATATGAAGTCTAAAATAATATATGCCCAAGTCTCCACAACTCAGCTTAAATAAATATAATATTATAAATATAATGGAAGACACCTGTTTACCTTTTCTCAATACTACTCTATTCCTTCTTTTCACCTCTCCCTCTCAAATACTATCATTACCTTACCATTGGTGTTTTTAAATCGCTGAAAGAATCCCAGAGAAAAGCAACCAGAACTCTGATCATACTCTGCCTAGAGCTTGGGCTATCACTGGGTTTCTTGTTACATAAAGTAGTCCATTTCCTTATCGAGAGGCATGCTGAACTCTTCTAACTGATTGAAGAAAGCCAGAAATGATCTCCTCTGATACCAAAGTGAAGAGTCAGAAAGGAAGGCAGATGTGAAGAAATTACAATGAGTAAAGGGACAGTGAACATGCGCCTGTCAAATACTTTGATCCTGTCGGGAAGGAAATTGAGAGTATCTGCTGAAGGTGATAAAGAAGGGTGGTATTGAGGATAAGGGTTAGTCATTTGTATAGATTCCATATAGGAGGTGCTCAATCAGTATGAATGCATGAATGTAAGAGTTGAATATTTATAGACTGAAAGGAAGAAACCCATGGAGAGGGACAGATTAGAAGTCCCGGAGAATATGAGAAAAATTATGGAGCAAGATTGCTGAGCGAGAAGGAAAGGTAAGGCTTCTGGATTCAACCTAGCTTCCTCCTGTGCCTCACATGGGAAAAATTCACTGTTGTGTTAGTGATTTGAAGTGGGATGTCCAGGTGAGGATGGGAAGTAGAGTCACACAGAAATGGGAGAAATTGACTTGGTAGGTAAAGTATATTCAGTACAAAGGAACAGTATAAATTTTCATTTGCAGAGCTCGTATTTCAAAAGCTACCAAGGCTATAGCCTTCCTGTCATCCCCAGGCCTACTTCCTACACATTCTTACCTGGAAGCCTCTGATGAGATTATCTGCAGGTCCCATGTACACTGGTGGCTGCTGGTTGCCTCAAGATATCCATATATAATCTTGGGTTTGCTCTAGGTCTTTCCTATGGCTTGAGCCCTAGGACCTTGTTTGTTTAGGCTATTTATTCTGCTTAACAGACTCTTGGCTCTGCTTGCAGGTATGTAGATCTTTACTGCAGGACACTCTATTTGCCCTGGGAATTCAATAAGAGTACCAAATCCCACTCTCAAAGTGTTTAAAACTGATAAGCCTTGCTATTTAGACTCCTTTCCCAGGTCAAAGAATCTCAGACATTAATACTGAAAGGGATGATAGAAAGGGTCTTCTTTCATGTAATAAATGCAGAAAGCTGAAGACTCTCTGATTAAAGATTTTGTCCATAATGGAATCAATTAGCCCCTGACTCCTGATTGGTGCTTTCCCTGGAGCATGATGCTGCCCTGAGCAGCTACTATTTGGAAGGTCAAGGTGAAAGCAGTAGGAGATGGTAGAGAATGAGGGCATAGTTCTTGACCTTCAAGGTCTCAAAGTTACATAGGTAGAGTCCTAGATAATTGCCTTGTTGGTTTTTCAAAAATGATTAAATGCTGAAATGGGTACATAAATGAATATAACAAGATTCTTGAAAACTAGGGCTGGATTATATTCATTTCTATTTCAGCACAGTACTCAACACTGTGAATATCCAATAAACAAATGCTATGTGGATTTTGAACCACAAAATATTTAATGCTTTTGGAATACACATTTCCTAGAACCTGGGACTTAAGCTCGATGTTGTTCAGATTTTTTTTTTTTTTTTTGAAGGTGGGGTTAACTGGGATGTAACATTTTTCAAAAACAATGGCTGCATAAAAAAAAAAAAATAACAGTTTGTCCATGTTAAACTCTTCCTCTCTGGAAATGTTCTAGAATCCTCTCTTTGGTACCTTCCCCCATTTTATTTCAAACATTCATATGGCTTTGATCAAAATAAGACCAGTATTTCCTGAATCATTTGACATTCAGCTGTTGCTGAAGATGTTAAAACCGCAAGCAAAACTGCTAATCGTTGGCAACAAAGCGGCTTAATCCTGGCTGACCAGCGATTTGTTTTGCAGCCTTTGGAGCAACAGAGAGATTCAAGTTTATAAAAAGGGGTAAATAGTAGGTTAGAGATTAGAAAGGAAAAAAGGAAAAGACTTCTTTCCCTTAGACCACACACTGATAGGGGATCTTCCTTCAGCAATTGTTCCAGAATGTTTCATGTTTCTTCCCCCTCTCCTCCCCTTGGCTTCATTGCCCACTCCTTCCCCTTTCTCAGCCACGGAAGGCTTGATTGACACTTGTCACCACTGATAGAGAGAAAAAGATGCTTCAGGAGAAAGGGAGGAGGTAGGGGGAAGCAGCCCCCTTAAAAGCCGAAGTAGTCAAAAGATGATTCTTTCTTTATGCTTGTGTTTTTGTCTCTCTCTAAATTATTCAAATCTGGGTGGCATCTAGGATAACTGGCATTTTGACACAGCTTAAAGGATTGTCTCACTAACACTATTGAATCGACGCTGCCACCCTTTTAAAAAAATGTATAAAGAGATCTTTGGTATAATCTGATATGTCTACAAATGAAAGCTTCGCGCAAAAGGCCTTGAACGTTTTTGACCAATTATATTCATTTTTGACTTTTTATTTTGTTTCTTCCATCTGTAAGAGTAATCTTTATTTGATTTAAAAAAGGGGGTTCTCTAAAGAATATGCATAATAGCTTGGTGGATATTGTTTGGTTACACAGCCGAGGCAGCCGACTGAGAAGGTAGGTCTGGATTTTTCTAGACCAGAGAAGGTTTGCCTTTGTCACAAATATCTTTAGTGTGGGGGTGTGGAAGGAGCATTGGACTGAAGTTAGGGTGATCTGGCTGTGGCCCCAGATACGCCACTGCCTATTGTAGGGTCTTAGACAAGTCATAGAAGCACTCTGGGTCATGTTTACCCTCTCTGGGGAGTAAGGCAGTAGACAAGTGGTCCCCACACTCTTCAAACTTTAAAATCATATAATAATAATAATAATAATAATAATAATAATAATAATTACTATTATTTTAGGAACAAACTTCTTATAGAATTTAATGTTTTCAGGGATGGGACGGACTGAGGCCTGAGGGGGAAACAGCAGAATGTCTGCCAGCAGAAAGGCACAGGGGTTCCAGGGGCTGGACTGGGCTGGCTGGACTGTGACTCACCAGGAACTTATTCTCTTACAATCCCTGCTTCAGAACATTCTGGAACTATACCTGCTCCTTAAACCCAGACCTTCTGTTGGTCCTTTTTTAATTTTTTTTTTACCTCCGCCCAGATGTCAGACAGGTCCTGGACAAACTGCTGGATCACGTCCAGCTGTTTGTGCGTGTGCTCCAGGGACACATAGATTGTCCCCTTCAGCTGCTTGCTCACGATCTGGAAGAGGTTCAGCGTTACCATCTTAATGGTGCCAAGCGAGAGGGTCTTCTTGGCAGCGGTGTTCTGGAAATGTACGCAGCGAGATTCCCAGAGGACATCGGTGTGCGCGCGGTCGAAGCGCATCTGCAGGCGTGCCAGCCCGTTGGGGGGCAGAATCTCATCGTCCTTCTCCTCCACGTAGCACGCTGGCCGCATCTGGACGCACTCTGTCTTCTGGCCCTCCTGGGCTGACTGCATGAGGTCATAAGGATCGTGTAATTATTGACTTATTGTTTTTTTAATTCTTTTTAGTAGTATGTTCCCCTTCATGGTCCTTTGTGGATGGAGACAACTTAGTGGAATTTTAAAACTTTAGTTCAGTTCAAAACCATTATTAGTGTCTTTGTGGCAAGCACTGTGCTGGGCATCACGGTGTGTGTGTGCGTGCATGTGTGTGTGTGTGTGTGTGTGTGTGTGTGTGTGTGTGTGTGAATAGGTGAGGCAGACACTAAGATGAGTCTCCTGTTTCTTAATCTTGAGGACTTGGCAGTTGGCACTTCTCTTGTTAACTTACTTTTTTATTTCTTGTTAGTAAAATGCTCTGAATGCATGGTTTCTGGGTTTAGCAAATAACAACATATGATGTTCAGTTGAAGGTGAAACTTAGATAAATAACGAATACTGATTATGCAATATTTGGGACATACTTACTCTAAAAACTATTCATTGTTCATCTGAAATTTACATTTAACTGGGCATCCTGTGTACTATCTGGCTTTCCTAAATGAAATCATCCCTGAGCTCTTCCTTCAAATGTCAGGAAAATTCTGCTCTTACCAGAATTTTTTAGCCTTGATTAAAATTGAGTCCAAGAGCAAATTATAGATATATAATTTTAATCTGGTAGGGTTGGTTTATTTATGCTTTTAACAACTACATCTTGAAGACCTACTATGTGCTGGGAACCAGGCTAGGTCCTGTGGATACAGACAAAATAAAATAGACACAGCCCATGAAGATGATGGTCTATCAGGAAAGACATTTGAAAAGTAATGACATTCATAAGCACTTCATTCCAATTGTCATAAGGCCCATGAAGGAAAATAAAGGGTGCAATGAGATTGTTTAACAAAGTGCCTAATCTCATCTTGGGGGTTGGAGCAGGTGTCTTTGAGGAAGTGACATTTGACTTGAGACCGTTGGGTTCTGGAGAAGAGTGATCTGGACAGAGGAGCCAGGTTTTGTTGCTTCCATGGGGGAATAAGTTCAAGTACAAGGGAAATTAGAAATAACAGTGGCTAGAACTTTTTTTTGTATAAATGCAAGAGCAGCTGTTACCTCAGAAAGAATCACATTTCTAGAATCCAGTAGTAGTATCGCTAAAGACCATAGCAAAGGCCCAGATCAGGAGGAAGAAGGAGACAAAAAGTTTCTTTTTTTTTTTTTTTTTTTTTTTTGGCCAAGATGCTAGTGAATCTGTGCTTGTGACCCAGAGTCCATGATCTTTGAACTTAAGCATAATTGGGAGAATTCTCCCATCAAGAGATTTAATTCAACACCATATTTACCACTTTGGCAGGTGGCGGTTTGCTAGGTCTGCCGTAACAAAGTACTACAGACTAGGTGGCTTAATTAAAGCAGCTTAATTGAATAACAACAGTTCCGGAGGCTAGAATTTTAAGACAAAGGTATTGGCAGGTTGGTTTCAACTGAGCCCCCTTCCTTGTCTTGAGATGGCTGTCTTCTCTCTGTTTTCACATGGTCTTACCTGTACGTGCTTTTATGTCCGTATCCAAATTCTTCTTATAAGGACACCATTGAACTTAATTATCTCTTTAAAGATCTTATCTCAAAATACAGTTATATTCTGAGGTACTAGGGGTTAGGACTTCCACACATGAATTGTGAGTGGGGGCACAATTCAGTTCATAACAGGTGTTATGGAAGAACTAGCTGTTTACTCCCTCCTCTCTCAGAGGAAGGCTGTTGAGATACTGGTCTTCTTAACAAGTTTAGACATTTTCAGTGGAGATAGTTCTGGTCCCACGTTGGTCTTTTTTCCCCACCCAACATGTTCAAAAACTCTAATTGCCATTTCTCCATTGAGCCCTGTGTTCCAGGGCTGGGCATTTTCATCCTGCTCCAGAGCAGACATGAAAACATCAGCTTTGTGGTGGTGCAGAGAGCTTGCTTGGAGGGGCCACTCCTTTCAGGCAGTTGAATGGGTGGCTTGCTGTCTGCGCCACCAGCCCTGAAACCCAGGCCTGTAGGCAGACCTGAAGGACACTGGTTCAACAGACACATTGTCCAAGATACTGCCTTTTGCGGGCAGTGCTTGGACAGACAGAGATGAAAAGAGAATAGATCTTCAGGGATTACAACTTTTTAATTGATCGATGTCTGTGACTCATTCATTAAGTTAATCATTCCTGACAGAAAAGGGAACTTTTTTTGACAGTTTTGGTGAGGTTTGGTCTGCGAAAAGTGAGAGGTCAGGGTTGACAGGTGTGTGTGGCATGAACAAGAACCCCTTCTCTCCAGTGACCGGCCTTGCTGAGATGCACAGGAAGAGTGGATAAGCATTTCAGGAGAGTCAGGAGGAGCAGGTGTCTCAGGGTCTTCAGTGGCGTTGCTTTACGATGGCAGCTGTTTCTTGAAACAAAAATGACAATGTGGATGCTCCATCTTAAGATGTCTTGCCTGAGGAGGATCTATTCTTCTGTGGGCTTAATTTTGATATGTTTTTACATCAGCAGTCTTATTAATCAGGATGCTTTATTTTTTTTTTTTGAGTAACAGCTTGTCAGTCTAGTTTGTTAAATATGGAATGCCACTTACTAGGTAAACTAGATCTTTGTGTGGGAGAAACGACTGTTAGTGCTGAAATGAAGCAGGACCTAGTCAGTAGCAGCTGCATTTGTCAATATTTTAGAAAAAAGGAATGTTTCGATTGTTGTTATATCCTGTGGTTTCTCACTCGCAAAGTTAGATTTCATTCACCAAGCCTTCATGAAGTATCGTCAATAGGCCCCTAAGTCATCCCCTACAGGACAAAAAAGTAAAAGAGAAAGAGACTATAGATTTGTATCAATGGATTGTACAATGTTATTTTCTATTTATGTCTGTGATATTAGGGAGAATTAATATTCTGAATAGGCTAAAGTCTGAGCATCTAGTCATGACAGTGCTGGTATAATTATTCAGAGCACAGGTTCCTTAGTCAAACTGTGTGGGTTCAAGTTCAAGTACTGTGATTTACCAGTTGTGTGACTAAAGTCACCTGAGTGTTCAATGACATATTACATATGAATACTTGAAACAGTGCCAAGCCCTGTTGAGGAAGTGCTTAGTAAGTGTTCATTGCCACTGTCATTGTTATCATCATTGTCCTCTCATCTGATCATTGGCAAATGGACGGGACTGAAAAATTAACTAGTCTACCTTCTGTTGGCTCATGTGTTGTAAACCAGCCCGTGGAAAACGAGATATGAAATTTTGTGGTCTGGCTCTAGACCAGAGTCCTGTTCACAATTCCAGAGTCAGTCCCAAGAAAGAGAAGCCAGCTGTTTAATGCACAATGACAGGAAAGGAAAGCTGTACAACTCATCTTCTGTTGTCAAAAATGAACCAGGAGAATTTATTTCAGCAATCTGAAACTTTCTGGGTGAGTTTTTCACAGCTCCTTAGATTCCTCTTGACGTTTTTCTTATTTGATTCTTCACTTTTCATTTTTTCGCAGCAGTGTGTTAAAGCTCTGGGAGGAATCTATGAAGATGGCACAACCGCGTGAAGATGATGGGAGAGGCAGAGGTGCTGCCGAATCTTTGAAGGATGGCTTCCATTTCACGGACGCCGAGGCCATCTGCTTTGTCAGGTTAGAGCACATATGCTTTCGACGTCCAGACTTCCATTTGAACGTACAAATGGATGTCCCCAAATGAATTAAATCCTTTCCAGGATCTAGCTAATCATTTGGGGTGAGTTGCTGAACCTCTTTTTAGTAAATAGATATTTTTAAAGATTCTGTATAATTATAAGCAAGGATACTTTTAAAAAAAGAATTTTTGCAAATTTTCTATTATACTTGACATCTAATGTTATATTAGTTTTAGATGTACAACATGGGATTAGACATTTATATAACTTAAAAAGTGATCCCTTGATAAATCTAATACTCATCTGATACCATAGTTATTACAATACTATGGACTATATTCTTTATGCTATACTTCATATTTTCATGACTATTTTGTAACTAGCAATTTGTACATATTAATCCCTTCTCCTCTTTCACACATCCTCAAACCCCATTCCTATCTGGCAACCCTCAAAATGTTCTCTTTATCCAAGTTTGTTTCTGTTTTTTGTTTTTGTTTTTGTTTTTTGGGTTTTTTTGCTCCATAGCTACCACACATAAGTGAAATCATATGATATTTGTCTTTCTCTGTCTGACTTACTCCACCCAGCACGATACCCTCTAGGTCTATCTATGTTCTTGTAGATGGCAAGATTTTATCCTTTTTGTTTTTCTTACAACTCTTACAACTGAGTAGTAGTCCATTTTAATTTTGTACCACCTCTTCTTTATCTATTCATCCACTGGTGAACACCCAGGTTGCCTCCATATCTTGGCGATCATAAATAATGCTGTAATGAACGTATGGATGCATATGTCTTTTTGAATTAGTGTTTTGGATTTCTTCAGATAAATACCCAGAAAGTGGGATTACTGGGTCCTTTTCTGTCTCTTGTCATAGATTTTGTTTTAAAGTCTATTTTGTCTAGTATAAGTATTGCTACTCCAGAGTTATTTCTTTTTCTTTCTTTTTTTTCATTTTTTTGAAATATCTTTTACCATCCCTTTACTTTGTCTGTGTGTATCTTTTGATTTGAAGTGAGTCTCTTGCAGATGGCATATGTCGGGTCTTGTTTTCTATCCATTCAGCCACACTATGTTTTGATTGCAGCATCCAATCCTTTTTAATTTGAAGTAATTGTTGATAGATATGTCATTATTGTCATTTTAGCATTTGTATTTTTGATATATGCTTTTTTCTTCTTCTTAAAGAAGTGCCTTTAACTTTTTTTTTTTTTTTTTTTTTTGTAAAACTGGTTTGGTGGTGATGAACTCCTTTAGCTTTTTCTTGTCTGGAAAGCTCTTTATCTGTCCTTTGATTTTAAATGATAGCTTTGCTGGGTAGAGTAATCTTGGTTGTAGGTCCTTGCTTTTCATCACTTTGCATATTAGTGCCAATCCCTTCCAGCCTGCAAAGTTTCTGTTGAGAAATCAGCTGACAGTCTTATGAGAGCTCACTTGTGGGTAACAAGATGCTTTTCTCTTGCAGTCTTTAAGATTCTCTGTCTTTTAGCTCTGGCATTTTAATTATGATGTATCTTGGCCTCTTTGGGTTCATCTTATTTGGGACTCTCTGTGCTTCCTGGGGTTGTATATCTATACTCATAACCAGTGTTTTAAACTCTGCATCTGGCAGATTGCTTATCTCCATTTTGTTTAGTTCTTTTTCTGGAGCATTGTTCTGTTCTGTTATTTGAGACATGCTCCTTTGCCTTCCCATTTTAGCTGCCTTCTTGTGTTTGTTTTAAGTATTATTAGTAGAGCTCCTAAGTCTCTGTGTCTTGGTAGAGTGGCCTTATGTAGTAGGTGTCCTGTGGGTCCCAGTGGTGCAGTCTTCCCTGGTCACCTGAGCTGGGTGCTCTTGTATAGTTTGTATGTGCCCTCCTGTTGTAGTTGAACCTTGGTTGCGGTTTACATGTCAGTGGGAGGGCTTGACCCTAGGGCTGATTGGTTGTGTGGACTGGTTGGTGAGGGGCTGACCCTATGGAGCAGGATTTAGTTTAGCAGGGCTCTAGTGCCTGCCCAGTCTGCCCTCTGGGTGTGTCTTCCTCAGCCCTGGAGTGTATTCTGCCTTTGGTCAAAGCTGGTGCCAACTCAAGGGCCTCCTGGGTGGGGCCTAAACCTCAGGCCAAGATCAGCCACAGCCTGTGCACAGCCCAGGGCCACCTGGCAAGAGTCACCAAGCAATCCACAGATGGCAGCCACCTGTGCTGGGCTTAGAGGTGCCTTGAGAGGACAAGCTGGGAACTAAGGCTAATTGCTACTAGTGCTGGATGTGGGCTGCTCAGCAAAAAGTACTAGGCACACTGAGGCCAGATGCTGCTTGTTTGGGTTCTGTGAATCCTTAAGAGATTTTACGAAGTCCTCAGTATGAGCCAAGACAGGCCATTAGTATGGAAAAAACTACTGAAAGCAGCTTGCATGAGTCCATAATTTGGGGTGAAGTATCAGGGAATCTCTTGAGCAGAGCAACCAGTGTTTGCCAGGTTGATGGAGATTCAAATATGGCTGCCCCCTGCATCTGCATGCTGGGAAGAGGGAGAGTTCAACAAAAGAAGAGTGGATTCTACCAGCACTTCTCTCTGGGAGAAAGCTGCCCCTCCAGCCCTCACCTTAAACCCAACAACTCAGTTTCTCTCCATGTGTTCCTGGTGTCTTTCAAACTGCTGCCCCAGCACTGAAACTCAGAGTGAGTGAGTCTGTCAATAGGTAAGTCTGTGTGTGGGCCCTTTAAGAGGAAAGCCTGAGGCAGCTGCAGCCCTCTGTCTCAGTCACAATCTCTGCTGGTTTTCACACCCAGAGGTTGTGGGGACTTCTCTTCCTGGCACTGGAACCCTGGGCTGGGGAGCTTAGTGTGTGGCTGGGACCCCTTGCTCCTAGGGAAGACCTGTGCAGTCAAGTATTCCTGAATTTTAACCACCACACACAGGTTTGGGACCAGCCCATTTCAAGTCTCTGCCCTTCCCACCAGTTTCGAGGTAACCTCTGATGTATGTTATAGGACTAGTTGTAGGACTTCTGTTCAGCCAGACCTCAGGTGGATTCCAATAATGGCTGTTCTGTAATTTAGTTGGAATTATGATGTAGTTGAGAGAGGAGGTTAGCGCAGCATTTACCTGCTTCCCCATCTGGACTAGAACAGCATAGATAGTTTTGAATGGGTTCGAGAGTTAGATCTCCTTGGTTCCAATCCTGGCTCCACCACCTGCTGAAACTTAGACACGTAATTCTTTGTGCATCAGTTTTCTCTGGGAATGAGAGTAGTGTTATACTATTGCTCAGAGGATAAAACGAGGTCTTTTATGTAAAGCACTTAACATAGTACTTGGCACCTGGCAAGCCTAAAGTTACTTCAATTATTTGAGCAACACTGCCCTGAGGGCGACTAAAACCTTTTTTAAAAAATCTTAAATTGTGACCTTATCCTGAAATTTGGTGAAAATATACACGGTGTGCATAGTCTTTTCACTATTATATAACTTTAATATCTTTATAAAAAATATAGATTTCTTAATTATAACATATATGTAGGTATAAGTGTGTATGTCAATATATATATATACATATTAATATCAGTAGTTACCAAAGACCTACAAACATATATGGGACCAATGAAAGTCAGGAGGATGCTTATAAAAATTCTACGCAATCTATTGCAGGATAGCCAAATAGAGACCAATGGCAAGTATTTTACTATACAGAAGTATTCCACCTAATAAAAGAAGACGAAGTAGTAGAATCAGCATCCTACCATTTTTTTACCCTTTAATGATTTAAAAGATATAGGGAATGCTTGTTGGTGGCTGCTAACATCATACAAAGAGACAATCAGACATAGTGTACCTTTGGATGGATACATACAACACCATTCATGAACTAGTCTTGTCCTCTTCTCCAAAACTGAACCTAAGTCTAGTTAACAAATTTAAAAGAACTATATAGGACTGAGGAACACATTCAACCACACCAGAGAGATATAGTTAGCAAAACTCAGTCTCAAAACTATTTGAGACACTACAGAGCAAAACACTTACTTCTTTGACAACACTAAAAATATTATTTAAAAAAAGATAAAGGAAGGGCATAAGATTAAAGGGGAAAAGAAATCTACCCACCTATTATATTGTATAGACCACCTTTGGGCCCTAGTTTGAAAAAATAAACTGTAAAAAGAAGCATAGTTATAAGGTAAATAAATATGAACAAAGGTCAGATATTTGATGATCTTAAGAATAATTATTAAATTGGTGGATAATCATGATATTGAAATTATGTTTTAAAATAAAGTCTCTTACTTAAACACTTAAAACTATAAACCATATCAAAGGGAAATTTTAAAAGATCTAAAAAATAGAGGGATACACTATGCTCATGGATTAAAAATCCCAATACCATTAAGATAGTAATTCTCCTCAAATTGATGTTCAGATGAAAAGAAATCTAAATCATAACCTTAGCATGCTTTTTTTTAAAAAAATTAATTGACAGGTTGATTCCAAAATGTATAAGAAAAGCAAGGTTTTTTGACTAGCCAAAGCAATCTTGAAAAGCACAGGTTGGAGGGCTTGTGCTACCTGATTTCAAGGCAGAGTGTGGAGCTAGAGTAATCAAGACAGTGTGGCACTGGCATAAGGCCAGACATATAGATAAGTAGAACAGAATAGAGTCCAGAAATAGATGCACACCATATGGTCAAACTTTCTGAGGAACTTATGAAGAAAAAGTTACCTGTATGGAAAAAATATGTATAATAAACATTAACTCTTACATCACACCATGCACAAAATTCAATTAAAAATAAATCAAATACTTAATTGTAGGCGTTAAAACTAGACAAAAATATAGGAGAAAGTCTTTGAGACTGGATTATAGGAAAAACATTCTTAAACAGGTTTAGTATACTGTACTATATAGTATATATACTATATAGTAAAGTATGCTCTGTGAAAGAAAACAGTTATAAAATGTGCTTTATAAATGAAAAGAAAATATGAAAGACACAATTAAGGAAGCAAAAAGGCAAGCACAGACTGAGAAAAATACATGAAAAACATGAAAAACATGTATCTGATAAAGGGCTGGTGTATTAGTTATCTATTCCAGCGTAACAAATTATCCTAAACACTTAGCACCTTAAAACCATAAACATTTACTATCGCACACTATTCCTGAGGTTTGGGAATCCAGGGATGCTTTAGCTGAGTTGTTCTGGCTCAGGGACCTTCACAAGATTGCAGTTAAGTTGTCCTCGGGGCTGCAGTCCTCTCAAGCCTAGAGAATTGACTTCCCAGCTCGTTCACGTGGTTGATAGGACGTCTCAGTTCCTCACTGGCTGTTGGCTAGAGATGTTCAGTCCTTAGCACTTCATAGGCTGAGGGCATCTTTATAGGCTGCCTGATAGCTGGCTTCTCTCAGAACAGGCAATTTGAGAGAGATGAAACCTAAGAAGAAAGCCAATTTTCAAAACTTAATCTTAGTAGTGACATGCTGCGATGGAATAAATTATGTCACCACCCCAAATTCATATGTTGGAACTCTAACTCCCAGTGTGACTGTATTTGGAGATAAGGCTTTTAAGAGGTAATGAAGATTAAATGAGATCTTAAGGGAGGGGTCCTAATGCAATAGGATGGTGGCCTTGTAAGAAAAGCAAGCAAGCAAGCGAGCTATCTCCCACACTCGTGCACCAAGGGAAGGCCATGTTTAAACATAATGAGAGGCAGCCATCTTCAAGCCAGGAAGAGAACTCTCTCTGGAATCTGACTATGTGGTACTCTGATCTTGGATTTCCAGCCTCTAGAACTGTGAGAAAATTAATTTCTGTTGTTTAAGCTACTCGGTCTCTGGTTTTTGTTATGACAGCCGTAGCTGACTAATACACAGACCATCACTTCTGCCATATGTTAATGGTCTCACAAACCAATTCTGTTACAGCTTGGGAGGGGATTACACAAGGTTATGAATTCCAGGAAGTAGAAAACATTAGAGTACATCTTAGAGGCCGGCTTATATCCAACACATATAAATAATTGATTAAAACAAATAATAAGACGAACACATATAAAAAATGGACAAATGATTTGAACAGACATTTCACAAAAAAAAGATAAATGGATGGCCAATGAGCACATGAAGAGATGCTTCAGTGATTCAGAAAAATACTAAAGTAAAACTACAATAGGATACCACTGTATACTCACTAGAATGTTTTGAGTAAAAAGACTGATAATACCAAGTGTTGGTGAACAAGTGAAGCTGTATATATTGCTAGTAGTAGTACATGATAGTACAGTCATTTTGGTGAAGAATTTGACTATTTTCTCTAAAGTTAAAGATATACTTTCCATATAACCAGGACTAAGTATCTGGCTGGGTGAAAAATAATATTGAGAAAGGATTTATGGTTTAGTTAGTGAGGTTGTGAAGAATCACAAATATCTAAGTGCAGAAAATTAAGCAAATGGAAAATGAGGTGGTTGAGTCCAGGTTAAAGTTGGCCAAGGGGAAAATATAATTACAGTTCATGACTCAACTTAGTACAGAACCATATTTACCTAGATAGAATAATGTGAATATTTGATATTCATTTAAGCAAAAATTGTGATATGACTATAACTTGGAAAAAAATGGAGAAGAAAGGTAGGCAGGAGGAATGTAAAAGTAATAGATTGTCATCTTTTGCATTAGGAAGACAATAGAAAATTGCCTAAAATTGACAGAGGAGCAGAAGCTTGTTGTTGAGAAATATGGAAGAAATACGGTCTCTTAGCTAAGAGATCAGGAAGGGGTTGCTTTTACAGAGTGGGCAGGAAACTGCTGGGTTCTGTTTAAACACACTTTTTGTATTTATCTCCTTAAACAATGTGCACACTGTTCTTTGTAAAAAGCAAATTTAATTGTCATTGGTAAAGAACATGATTGGAAGATAAGTAAACTCAGAAACACTTCTCTCCATCCCCCATTTAGAAGTGTGGTTACGGAACTAAGGTGTAAGCCAGACCCTTGGGCTGACTGGCCATGCGTGACAAGGAAGAGCAGCGTGAAGGGGTCCCTGGGACGAATGAGAGGTCGAGCTCCTCAAATCTGCTAGGAGGCCATTTTAAGAATGAGAGTTTCTCCAGAGATGGCCCTCTGAGACCTCGCCTTTGAAAAAGAGTCCCAGTTCTGTGACTCAGTACTGTCTGTTGTATGGCAAGGAGTCGGATTTGGGGCATTTTGAAAATGGATGACACTGGTAGAATTTTAATGTCCTACAAATCAACTTTTATTAATCTGATATCCCAAGGATTGTGTCACATAAGCTAACAAATGGACACCAGAGAAAGGAACTGGTGGAGAGGTGCTTATATACACAGCTTTCTAATGGAGTACATATTTTTTAACTATCAAAGAGTTTTTCTTCTCTGCTCTGTCTCCATGTTAGAATTAAGACATAGAATGGATATATGGGTATATAATGAGTATCATTCCACCTAATGGAATGAATGAATTGGAAACTATCAAAATTTGAAGGAATTTTTGTATTTCTGAATGAGGTAAATATCTGCCTTTTCAAATATATCTTATTACGAATCATTGAAGCTGCAGCATTACATATAATTCTGATGTATTGAGTACATTCTGAAGAAAGTTCATATTTGAAATCAACTTTTACATTCTATAGGTGACCTCTCACCACAAAAACCACATGAGAATTATGTTAATAATCTTCAAATTTCATAGTTTAGCCATTTTACTCTGCTTATTATCAAACTTGAGGAAAATTCTGTGGAAAGGAAACTGAAAGGGACAGTCCATCTTGACTAAATCAGTTGGAAGAATTAACAGTCACTTGGGCTCAGATAAAAGAATTTCACTTTGTTTCTATGAAAATGAGATTAGAAAAAGGGAGAAACTCTGTCCATGAGGATAATTCTTCCTCACTTTAAGAGCTAAGGGCTTTTCTAAGGAGGAACACTAAGCCCATTTTACATCACACAGAATCCAGCATTGCCACCTGCTTAGAGGGAGAGCATAGAGAGTAAAAATAACAAACATGAATGCAAGAAGTTACCCCAAAATGGGCCTGCTCAAAGATTAAAGTGGGAAAATAAAAACATTTTCTTTTGCAAAATCATGTGTAAAGAATGAAATTGCTATTGTTCTGAGAGATTTCCTAAATCGAGTCTGACCAGAGTCCAAGAAAAATGTATCTGAGATAAGGCCAAAAAAATATTACTCTTTCTGGGTTTAAAAAAAAAATCAGTGTTAAATTCTCTTTGTCATAATTTCATGCTTTCTTCTTGGTCAATAATGTAAAAACAAATTTATGGCAGGTCTGAAAATTGTTTTTTGTGGGGCATAAGAACATTTTGTGGTATATATAAACATAGTAGTTCTCTAGATTACTATTTCATGGTACAGTGCACACTAAAGAAAGCAACCTGTGTCTTTCACACCAAACTGGGGTGGGTTGGGGAGGCCCAAAGGAGGGGTATGGGGAGCCATCACTCCCAGAATGTAATCAGATAAAGCTAGTGGCTTGGTATTAGTGTGTTAGCTTTGTCTAAGTCCTAGCATCTTCAATGGGCCAGCCCTCTCTTCATTTGTCAGCCCAGCGCACCTTTTGTGCAAATAATTTCCCATTGGTATTACCCGGAGCTTGGAGTCGATAGCCGACTAGCCTCTTTGCTTGTACCATTATTTCCAGCAAGCTTGCTACATTTGCAATAAACCCTGGAGGATTTGTGGGTGGACTAAGGAAGTATGAGCCACAGAATGAGGTGATAAGGGCTGGATTCGGCTGAAACAAAAGCTTTGCCACGCTGTCCTGATGCGTCCGAGTCTCGGTCTCTGCAGATTTGATTTGATCGAGTTTTTCCAGCTGTCTCCTGGAGTTCCAGCAACTTAAAGTGTAGCCCATGAGCATTTCTTTCATTCTCTATTAAGCTTGCCTATGAACACCAGGGATGAAAATCTCTCTCCCTTTCTTAGCCTTTGTATGTTGTCCTTGTGGTGATGAACACTGGATATTCAAGAAGATGTGTCAGCTGTGCCAGGAACTGTTTTATGTGATAGACCCAGATGAAAAGGCAAGCTCTGGCTTTATACAGCAGTCACAGACCATTTTCAGGTGTGGGGACAAGAAATGTAGTTTAATCGAAATTTCTCAGCTTGCTTGCAGAGGAGCTATGATGAGCTCTTCAAAGCACAGTGTTTTTAAGCAAGATGAAATCCATGGCTGTCATTTTATATAAATTTTTCTCCTCTTGGGTGTTATTTTTCCTTTTATCCAGAAAAGCTTAACTTGGAAGTGGTGTCTGTTTATCAGCAATGGCTATTATGTCTGTGCATTTCAACATATAAATAAAGGGAGGCTGTGCGGCTTCTGAAAAATATATTGCATGAGAATCTGTACAATAGCTCAGGTATTTTCATGTGGTGCTAAGGATTTGAGGATCCCTTGCTAGGTCTGGGTTATGTCTCAGTAACAAATATCTCTAAAATGTCAGGGATTTACAATAACTAAGCCTGATTTCTTGGCCATGCTATGTGTTTGCTATGGGCTGAATGTTTGTGTTCCCCAAATCTGTATGTTGTGGTCCTAATCCCTACTGTGATGGTATGTGGAGGTGCACTGTTGAGAGGTTATTAGGTTTAGATGAGGTTATGAGGGTGAAATCCCCATGATGGAATCGGTGAACTTACCTTATAAGGGGATAAAAGAGACCAGAGGTCTCACTCTCTCTTTGCCATGTGAGGATGCAACCAGAAGTCAGCCATCTGCAACCAGAAAGAGAGCTCTCACCAGACACTGAATATCCCAGCACCTTGATCTTGGACTTCCCAGCCACTAGAACTGTAAGGAAAATATGTTGGTTGTTTAAACCACCCACAGTATGGTATTTGTTAATGCAACCTGAGCTGACCAACACAGCGTCCATCATGGGTCAACTGTATTCTGTGCTGGGACCCAGGTGGATAGAGTAGCCTCTGACTGGGACATTGCATGTCACAAAGCTAAGCTTTTTTTATCAGTGGGGTAGGAAAAGATAAATATCCAGACTGCTTGATGCACAGTATATAATTTCTAGCAGCCTTCAGTTTCTTCATATTAGTATGAGCAAGTTAGATGTCTCTTGTTCCGTTCAGTGACACTATGAGGCAGCGGTTTTGGCTATGCAGACCTGATAGAGGTATTTCTGTACAGAGACAACTTCAGAACCATCAGAACATGGCTGATGAATGTGAAGTTCCCAACAGAACTGGCTAAGAGGTATATGTATCACGGCAAAATAATAGCTGTGGAAAAGGGATAAAAATGAACGAACCTAAGAGGAACTTTCCAAATATTACACTTTATTTAAATAAGAAATAAATTTGTTCTTCCCTCTCAAAGAAATAAAACACACCTTACGACCGTGTGCGTGAAGTATAACACTTATAGAAAAGATCTGAAAAAGTGAATGTACAATGTAATGAATTATTGTAGACAATATGTGTGTTAACTAACCCCGGTTCTAAAAATAGAACACTGCCAGTATTCCAGAAGCCCCTTCCCATTAACAGCTCCTTCACTTTTTCCTCAAAGATAATTGGTAAAGGCTGTCTTAATGATGTCTCAGAAGTGCCCAATTTTAAAGTAATCAAAATGCATCAATTTCTTTTTCTTTTGGTTAGTGCTTTTTTGTGTCTTGTGAAATTTGTGACCCTTAAGCTTTCATAAGTACTTTAGATTCAGATACCTTGTGAAATATATTCTTATTCAGTTCTGTAATGGGAAGGTATCTTGTGCTATTCCTTCCTAAAAAGATGTTTTGAGTATCTGAAAAGAGAAAAATTTTCTTTGAGGAGAGATAAATTTACCTTTATTTTAACTTTAGTTAATTTAGTTTTAATCATCGAATTCATAAGGAAATGGTACTAATTATTTAAGCAGAAAAGAGAAATCAACCTGCAAGGATGTACAAATGCCATTCAAATTCAGAAAAGTTTTTAAAGTTGAAATTTTTTTTAGGAGACATGATCATTAGAATGGTTAAAAGGGAAATAAAAAATAACTTTTAGGAGGAGGAAGCAAAGAAAATCTGTCAGATACAATCTGGAGAAATGAACAGATTCAAAAGGGTTTAGATGAGTTCATGGATTGATGGTTTTATAATGGGATTATTAAGGGAAGTTGAGAGTTTTAGGATTTATCCATACCCTATGTCAGTTAGGGCAATGCTTCCCAGCAGTTCCTTAGAGCCATCTCATTTGACATTAGTAAGGCCATTTGACCTTAACATATTCCAAACTGCTAATTCCCCTTTCCGTATGCATCTCTCAGGGCCAAGAACAGAGGCATGAATTGAAGATGGTGGAGGCTGGAGCTGTGCCTTCATAGTCGGAATTGGACTTGTACATCTGTCTGGTTTTACCAGCTGAAGGAGTGATTCCATCACCAATGCTGTAGTTTCTAGGGGAAAGGTGAGCTGGTCCTGAGGTTGGGCTTTTCCCCAATTATGTCCTATTCAACAAAAGTAAGTCCCTGCTCTTCCCTTCCCTCACCTCCAGCCAGCTCTTTACTGTTCTCTGACCTAAAAGGTTGGATACCCTCTTTTCTAGGAATACACCTCAATCATCAGTCGACATTTGGTTACCCTTATCTGTGCTATAACCCAAAGTTGAGAGTTACCAAAATGAAGCAACCAAACTCTTTTCTTTGTCACTATAGTATACTACTTGGTGTGAGATTTTTCATGCTTGTATATTTGGGAAATTTGATCTGTTGTTGTACTTCATATTGCTATTGGTGATTTCTCATTTATGAGTGCTTATCCTGGGAAGAGTTTCCATCTGAAAAGTTAAACTTCCATTTCAGTTTCAGGAAAGGATGTGAGCAAACTAATTGGCTTCCAACTAATTAACCTGAACCTGGAGAAGAAACTCCTTTAAAAGTAATTATGAGCTTTAACTGCTCAACTCTCCTCCAAAAGTTAATCTGCTTAGCTTCAATCATAACTAAAATTAACATTTTCTGAGTAGCCTTTCCAGGGACACAATAAATATCATTTATTTATTTATTTACTCACTTATTTATTTGTTTGTTTGTTTGTTTATTATTGTCTAGGTTCTGGACCAAATTGAGAAAGTAAAGAAGTCAAGAACTTGTTTTTATTTTGTATTTCTACTCTATCTTTTGATCTCTGCATTAATTTGGAGTTCTCTTCAGCAAGGGATAGAAAACTCAACTCAATTTTATCTGGAGCCTAAGATGAGATTGATTCCACCCAAGACACATAGACGAGAGGGATAGATTCTCCGCCCCACCCCCATCCCCAATTCAGTCTATTCTTACCAGAAAGAGAAAAATAGAAGCACCAAGCATCTTGCTAGGAGTTTAACACCTCTCATGGTAGCAAGATGGCTGCTGTGTCTCCAGAACTCACATCAAATCACCACCAAATTGAGTGAAAGATTTCCTCTCCCCCAGACTCTGTGAAACATCTTCTCTCTCTCTCTCTCTCTCTCTCTCTCCTCTCTCTCTCTCTCTCTCTCTCTCTCTCTCTCTCTTCTCTCTCTCTCTCTCTCTAGTTCTGTTCAGGTTAAGTACCTATCCCTGAACCAATTCAGTGGAAAACTGTTTGGCTTAAGCAGCCCTTAACCAATAAGGGATAGACAAATCCAAGATTGAACCCTAGGTGCCTATAATGGAAAAATTAAGACTTACCATCTTAATTTTCTAGGGCTGCCATAACAAGATACCCCAGACTAGGTTGCATAAACAACAGAAATGTATTTTTTCACAGTTTTGGAGTCTGGAAGTCTGAGACGAAGGCGACAGCAGGTTTGGGTTTGTCTGAGGTCTCTCTCCTTGGCTTGCAGGCGGCCACCTTACTGCTGTGTCTTCACATAGGTTTTTCTCTGTGTGTACACATGCCTGTGTTTAACCTTCTCTTCTTCCAGGGACACCAGTCATTGTGAATCAAAGGTCTTCCATCTGACCTCATTGTACCATAGTTACCTCTTTAAATGCCCCATTTTCAAATATAGTCCCCAAGGCAGGACGCCAACATATAAATTTGGGAACATAATTCAGTCTCTAACACTTATGTTTTCTGTAATCACCTGCTCTCAAGTCTGATTTGGGGTCTGCTTTCAGAGAAATCTAAACTAAGAGAGAAACGAAGGGGAATCCACCACAGGCTTTCTTTGTGTCTCATATTGAGATCACTGTATATTCTTTCCCTACCCTCATCCATGCCTTTCAGGACAGAGCCTCGTTCCCCAATGTCCTTACTCCACATTTTGCTCTATCTTTCAAAAAGGGATTTGATAACAGTATGCTGATCACAAGATGTTCATTTCAAATTCAACAATATAAATAGGTTGAAATTAAAAGGATAAAAATATATACATTGTGCAAACATTAATTTATAAAAATGAGAAATTTGATTAAGATCCAGTGAGTTGTATCCAAGTCAATATCCTGATTGGGATATTGTATTATTTTTCAAAATGTTACTATTGGGGAAAACTGGACAAATTTATAGGGTATCTCTCTGTATTTTTTTGTTATAACTTCATTTACATGACAATTATCTCAATAAAAATTTTAGTTAAAAAAATTTAAAAAGAGAGGGTGGTATAAAACCTAGTAGTTAGGGTGCCCATAACAAATCCATTACTAGTAACTATTTCTGGCATCCCTATTGAACTCAATGCTGTAACGTGTGTAGAGCTGTGTAGAATGTGCTTTCTTGACCTCACCATTCTTGCTCTGCCCCTTCCCATGCTATTTTCTTCAGAATTTACCTATTTCATATCTGTTCCTTTGCAGCTTAGCCCTAAACTAGGATGGGCCGATCAGATAACTAATCCCCTCAGCTGGTAACTTCCAGATAACATAATGCCTTAACCTCATTTACAAGTCTCTTAAAGACCCATAAATGCAGGGGCCCTGGCTTACTTTTTTTAAGGGCATAAAATAGAAACAAGTACAAGGCTAATAAAGACACACATTGTTTGGGTCCCCTCTACTTGCTATTGGTGGAGAGCAAATCTGGTTGTTCCTTTTTTCAGCAGCCCAAAGAGGGAAAACAGATCAGCCATGTAATTCTCAGTGTCCATGAGATTAAAACAAAAATAATAATAAGAGAGGAACCCTCCTATTACTAACCACCAAACAGAAACAACCACCAGAAGGATGTGCAGGGTAATGTAATGAACAGCATCCTTACAAATACCATGGTGACAAAATGGGAGGGATTTTTCTTCACGGGGAAACTCAATATAAATTTATGGCATCTCCCAAAATCACTTTAGTATTTTCCTAAATGTCTTAGGTCTTCTACCACCTGTAGAATGAGGGGGTGCAGGGGTATAAGATATGACGATTTAGCTTCCTTGAGCGGCAGGTAAGGGGATCCATTGCGTACCTTTCAGGCAATCTTCATAAACATTATTTATTTGATGAATTTTTTGATGGATCACATGCAGCTCAGTGTTTACACAGTGCCTGGTACAGAGTAGAGTTTGCTGGGCAAAAGATGGGCATGCAGGCACTCTCACAGTTCATATAGAATGAATTTGCTGGGGCTCCCAGGAAGACTGATATCTGCCAAGGGATTGTCTCCTTTCCATTTTACACAGGACACGGACGTTTCAAGCTGAAAATAGCAACATTTCTAAAACTTCCTCCACCTCTGTTTTTCTTATTTGCAGAGAGTGACATGATGCCCATTTGAAGATTTGGAAAGTGGTACCCATGCTCTCAAATTCCACTTACAGGATCCTGGTGTTTTTACATTGCTTCTTATCCTTTCAATTTTATATCCGCCTTTAAGATATTGCCTCCTAATCCAATCCAGATTCTTGTAATTTTTAACTGGTTAGAAGGGAGTAAGAAGTAGTTAGCCAATTATCTGAAATGCAGATTCCTGGCTCAACTCACATGGAATCTGAGTAACTATAATGGGGAGGTGGGAGCCTAGAATCTGCATTTCATCAAGCAAGCCAGAAGATCTTTTCGCTAAGCTATGTTTGGGGCTTTTTCTTTAATTGAAATCCTCCTCCAAATTCTATTTTAGCCAATGAAGTCAACTTCCTTTCAGCTTTTAATGCCCTACAATATAACCATAGTTTAAGTAAGTATTTCTCAACCTGTGGTTCATCATTGCCCCCCCCAAGAACTTTTTTAAGGAATTTTTTCCTACTTCCCCACATTCTCCTCTCCCCCACCATATTTTAAAACCACAAACATACTATAAATATTTTTATGTGCCGTGGCCCTTGAAGAGCCGCCGACCATTGTAATATTTAAGTGTCTTTTTTCACCCCCACCAACCTCCAACGATAAATTTTCACTCTTGGGCAGGGGCAGATGCTGGTCTCTTTGAGAATACATGGTTTAAGTCAAAGGTTTTTGGAAGCTCAGCAATTCCTTGCCTGACTGTCCTCCACCCATGGTGTCAGTGGGCACCAGAACTCAATGTGTTCCCTGTTCATTTCATCTCTCCTCCTCCACCTGCAGACCATCCTCTCTGAGGTCCTCTTTTGGTCAGGAGCACTGCTTCCAGTCTAAGCCAGAAATTTGGGAATTATTCTAGCCTCTCCCCTCTCCTGATCTTGCTAATTTTACCTGCCATGCACTTTTAAAACATGAATCTTCTTCCACAACCTTGCCACCAAATCCCTCATTCTGAATGCCATTCTTTCTTCCCTAAATGATTGTAACAGTTCACCAGCCAGTCTCCCATCCCCAGCCTTCAAATCCATTTACACAAAGATCTAACTGAATTCAGATCTGATCCCTACACACTCCTGCTCTAACCCTTCAATGGCTCCCCAATGCCCTTGGGATGAAGTACAGATGCTCTAAAATGGTGACTAGACCCTCCAAAGTTTGGTTCCTTATCCTGTTTCTCCACCCATCCCCTCATTTTCTGTCCTCATATTTTACGATTCAGTTCTACTGAACTGGTAATCCCATTCTTTTATGCTTATCTGCATTTGCTTACATGGCTCCTTCTTCCTGGGATTTCTTTCTCACTCTTTGTTAATTGGCTTATTCTTCCATATTCTGTGAAACTCAGCCCAGTCTTCACCTTTTTGAAAAGCCATTCCTGAGAGCCCCAAACTGTGCTCAAGTCTCCCCCAAACCACTCTGGGTTTCTTTTTGTAGTATTGCTTCAGAATCATGTGTCTCCCATTAAATCCCAAAATTATTGATGGCAACAACTTTCTCTCTTTATTTTTTTATCTCTAACAGTTAGCAGACTGCTTGGCACATGACAAATGTTCAATAAAATATTTGTTGAAGTAGACTGAACTATGCTTCCCAAGACTGGGGGTATTAATATTAAAATGGATAGAAATAAAAGCAGGTATCCAGGAGAGAAATAGAAAGAAAATCCACCAATGAGATAATCAATCATTTCTAAATAATTCAGGTTAAACCAGAGTTATTCCTGAAAAATTTCAAAACAGCTGGTCACTTCATTGGAAAAGTCAGCCAGTTGGCATCACGAAGACCAAAACATTCAACTAGCTATTTCGCTGCACTTATGACTTTGAGCAGGTGTCCACGCAGCCTGTGATGGAGGAAGTTACTGGTCCCTCTTTCTTTATCTACTTTCTCCTACTTCCATACCCTTCCACAGCCTCACAATCTATGCTGGTATTTTAACATCTGTGTGAAAATATAAACATTGAAAAACATTCATATTTGAGAAAATTCCCTAAACTGACCAGACAGCAGTATTGTTTGCATGGAAAATTCTACATATGAAAGGGCAAGTTTAACCAAGTTGCTCTAAGCGCTAGCCCCTTTCAGGTTTTGGACACGTGGCCTCTCGGACTGAATGGACAGAAAGTCTGAATGTGTAAGAGCGGCTAAAAACAACAACCCAAACAAGACAGCCATTCTCAGTCCCCTCAGACCACCGCTCAGAGAAGCTTGCTCTCCGACGAGTTCTACATGCTAAATAACTCCTATTCTTAGTTCACGTTGACTTGGTGGCTGAGGCCAGGTGAAAAGACAATTGACCCAAAGAACCAAATTGGGCTCAAAACTTCACTAACAAGATGAATATGTTCTAATCCCAGTCAGCAGTGTTAGACACTAAGTGCCACTTTCTAAAAATATGTCTTTCACATAGAAGAAAAATTATTAAAAGAAGGTGGGGGTGGGCAGAAAAAGGAGTCTTTTGACAAACTGGTTTATACTTTTGTTGTCCTGTATGCTTTCTTGCAGGCGACTTTTTGGCAAATACCGCATCTTCAGTCAGGAGAAGTTGGCTGAGTACAAAAGGGCTTTTGAAGCGGTGAGTGTAAATTCAGACTCCTTTTCTTTCTTCCTTCCTTCCTTTCTTCACCCTCTCTCTCTCTCTCCTGTGTCTGGAGACCGCTAAGCAGAAATAATAAGCACCATTGCTTGCAGGACACGTCTCGTGAATTACTCAAACATCAAATGTAACTTTAGAATGGAGGCACACTTTATTCTTTTCTGCAAAAGTTTCCCTATCCAGTCTTTATTTACATGTCATGGTGAGGCTAAGCAATGTACAGCTGGTTAGAACACACACCACATGCACAGGCGTGCAGCGCGCACACACACAACACACACACACACACACAGAGAGAGAGAGAGAGAGAGAGAGAGAGAGAGAGAGAGAGAGAGAGAGAGAGAGAGAAGGCCATTAAACAAATTAAAAGGGATGGGGATGACTAATACAGTACTCTTGGAACCCCCAATTTGATTAGTCTGAGTTTAATACACAAAAGCAGCGCCGGAGAAAGGGGGCAGGGATGAACTGCTCTTTGATAACCTGCACAATTAAATTATGGTGATGAATTTGACTATTTTGTGCTTCTTAAAGGAGTGTTATTATCTGACTGCTTATACAAGAAAGTCAGTTTTTCAGCAGGGTTTCTGAGTGTGTCCCTGGAAGGCCCGTGAAGGCAGGTCTGTGCTTTAAAAGCTGTTTCCTTCCCCCTTTTGGAAATGCTTCCTTATTTCTCAAGCCTTGTCTCCCAAAATTATTCATATAGTTTTAACTCCTTGGGGTCCTGACTTCAGCCCTTTGGAAACCTGGAGTCAGGAAAGATAATGTAGGGAAAAGGGACTGGATGCCCCTTTGGTAACTGTAGGTAGATGCTTTGGGATGTTTGGTCAAAAACCCTAACCTGCTTTAGACTGTGAAGAGCATCCTGCTTTTTTCTTTGTGGAGACCCATTGTGCCTCAAGAATAGAGGCATCTTACCAAATACCAGAGGTGTGTTGTGCCAAATGCTGCGTTATGTGGCTCGATTTTCTAGCAACCAGGGTGCCATATTTGTTTCCTTCCTGGGAGTTGCCATTCTATTATGAAGCAGGATGTGAAAGTCCATCCAAAGTTCTTTATAGAATTGCGTCTATTTTCTAATTGCCTTTATTGAAAAGTTATAGTTCAGGCAGGTGTTATTCCAGCAGAAGTTTACTCTATATAGCTCAAGACATATTCCTGCAAAGTGCTGAATGATGAACTAAAATGGAGAAGGAGTAAGGGTGGGGAGGCTCTTTGTACTGCTGGCCATAAGCATAGCTTCTACTGAACCTCAGTTGCTCTTAGATTTTAGACCTTTCTGTTTCCATCTCACGTATAGATGATAAATAATCCTCATTCACATCATTTTCCAGTGCAAATGGTAGCAGTGTCTTATTGGCACTGAAGTCCTAATAGAGTTCCATGTAACATTTCCCTTGGCTACCAGACTTGATTTTGTTTTGAGGTCATATAGCATGGGGGTTAAGAAGTCAGACAGCCTGGCTTCGCATCCCAGGTCTGCCAGCACTGGCTTCAGGATCTTAGGACTGTGGCCCACTTCTCTGTGCCTTTGGTTCCTCATTGCAGAGTGAGAGATGAAAATGATACCACAAAGAGCTGTTATAAGAGTGAAATGACATAGGTAAAGCCATAGAACAGGAACACATAAGTGAACTGGGCCTCATTAATTATTGCCACACACCAGGTACTCTGCTAAACCTATATGTGCATTATTATTTCATCCACGCAACAAATCTAAAGTGTGGTTGTTCATTTCTCTATTTTAAAGATGAGAAATTAAGATTTAACGAAACTAAGCAACTTGCCCAAGATTCACAGGATACAAAGCAGTAAATCACAGAGTTAAGGCTATGAATGTGGATGCTCTGACTCTAAAACATGTGTGCTCAGCCACCTCTTATACAATGTGTATTTCAAAATATTAACCTCATCCCCAAGAGTGTATTATCCAAGAGGAGAGAAAACAGTGAAACCATCAACCAGTGTTTCCAAGAAGTAGTATGAGTGAATGAAATAGGGGAAATATAGGATGGTGGGGAGAGAATGGAGAAAGGGAAGTGTCACAATGGTTGGTGAAGGACATCAGGTGGTCTGTTAGTTAAGTTGTTGTAACAGAGGATCAGTGTCCGGTGTGCTGATCTAAGGTGGTCAAAGCTTAATGATGGGAAAATGTGCTAACTGTAGTTATCTTGGCTGCTTTATCCTGCCTGGAGTCTCAGCATACGTTTATTAACTGGCTGACTTAATCATCCACTTGGCTCGGATCACAATGTCTGGTCACTTTGCCAGAGATAAACATTGAAAAGATATTCCAGGGCAGAGTCAACTCATAAGCACTGCCTCTCGCTCATTACTATCCATAAAATACAACCTGAAGAGTTGTGCAATGAGTTGTTCTCTTTGTTACTATTTTCATGATTCATTTGAGGAGGATGAAAATGGAATGGGAGAAGGAAGGACTCCACTTTTTCCCTTTGGATTCTAGAAGTTGGTAGATTCCCAAACTCCACTTCATTCTCTTTGGCAGTCCAAGCCACATAAACTCCTGGAGTTTTATTTTCACTGGGGTGAAAAAAGCACCCAATTTACAGGGCATGCATATTTTAAAACTTTTAGCTCACTGATCCTTGGTCAGGATGAGTTTTGCAGCATTTCCTTCTTTAAACTGTCCTTTTATGTGGCTGATGAAGTGTGACCCTAAATATTGGGGTTACACATAAATGGACTTTATCTTTACATTATATTTATAATTTTGGATAAGGGTGGCTTTGAGTCTTACTCTGACCCTCAGCCCCCCACCAATTTTAGACAAACAAAGGAGACCATAGGTATACAATTTGTAGAAATTATAATGTTAAAGAAAAATTATTCATGACACTGGTTAAAAGAACAGTAAAGGTTTTATTAAAGAGAAGCTGTTCTAATGGGTTTTTGGGTTTAATTTGGGTTTAATTCAAAATACCCCCCCCAAAAAATTAATAGCTAAGGACTGGGGTGGGAGAAAGGTCAGTGAATGAAAAATTACTACAAGGAAATATCACGGGTAAGAGGGTGACAGCTAAAGCGATCTACCACCATTCTTACTGATGGCAGATCAGGGTGATTAGACACCCCCCTGGGGGATGGTGGAGGGCAAGGAACTTTATCAGATATTGAAGGTGATCAAATATAGAGTGTGAGAATTCTGGTTAAAATGACTTAGAAGCTTCTTGTTAAAAACCGTACTCCACAAAGGAAGGACGTAGGCGCCCAAGGCATGGCCTAGCCAAGTTGTGTGTTCAGAAGAGCCTGACCAAGGTTTGGTCAAGGAGAGAATTTTGCCAGTATGTAGAATATGGTCTGCCATTTCATTTTTAAATGAAACAGGTTAGAGATTCTTATTTCTCTATACTCTAGACCTGGTATTAAAGTGTGCAGGTAGGAAGTGTCTCGTATTGCCTATTAAGGAAAAATCTCCCCATAGTGTATAACATCCTTGCATTTTGAACATATACAGAAATAGTGTATCTAAATTGGTTGAATGTCAGTCATTACCACTTTTATTTATGCCAATTTGTCAAATAGTAACCAGAGAATTTTATACATAGGTGTATGTGTGGCTACTCAAAGTGGAATTTCCTTTGAATTGGATATATGAAGCAGTTATCAGTAAAAACAATATGTATGTCATGTTGGTTCCTTCAGAGTAAAATTCAATGTTCTGTGAGCTCTTGGTGTCACTTGATGGGATCTTAAAACACTTTTTGATAGCTAGTCACTGTATTTTATTAATATCCTTTTAAACAGAAGATAATTTGAAAATAAATTGGGTCTACCATCTTGCTTTGAGCTAGAAAAAGAATCCTATTTTGATATACTTTGTTTACAAAATGATGTTCAATCTATTGAGGTATTTGAATATTGTTCTTAACTAACAAATGGGTTTGAGAGGGAATGTTGATTAGTAG
Organism: Eonycteris spelaea; assembly: GCA_003508835.1. Lineage (NCBI taxonomy): Eukaryota > Metazoa > Chordata > Mammalia > Chiroptera > Pteropodidae > Eonycteris > Eonycteris spelaea. Next base: position 7,609,790 of record PUFA01000023.1, read on the forward strand.
TTGGAAATCAGTCTTCGGAACAGTCTGTCTGGGGTTGAATCCTGGCTCTATCACTTACTCACTGCATGATCTGGGGCAAATACGTAGCCCCTCTGTCTCCATTTCCTCATCTGTAAAGTGTGGGTGTTGATGCTAGTACCTACCTCATCGGTTGCTTTGAGAATTATGTTACTTAGTACATGTAAAATACTTAGACTAGTGTTTATCACATGGCTCTCAAATTAATCTTGAGCTTTGTTCTCCAGGAACAGTTTGACCTGCACTGGCTGGTCTCTTCATTCTTCTTTCCACTTGGAAATTCTGAAATGCAATAATTAAAAATGTAGTCTCAGTTGACTCTGAAACCAAGTACAGGCTCTACCATTGGTTGTGTGACCTTTGGCAAGATACTGAACTTCTAAGTTTCCTCATCTATGAATGAGAATAATAATAATTACCTTATAGAACTGTTATGGTAATGAAATAAGATAATGTGAATAAAGTACTGCCCACATGACTAAAACACGGCAAATGATCAACAAGTGCTAACTGTAGTTTTTTATTAGCTATTACAGGCAAGGTTTCAAGAAATGGACAATGATTTGGAAATCTGGAGAACTGACCTCTAGCCTAGATTCATTATCTTGTTAATATCAGGCAAGTGGATTCAATGCCCTCCCTTCCACCTTCATTCTTCTTTACTCAGATCCATCGTCTATTTTCATTTGATTCCCCAATCTGTTACTATCTAGAGTAGGCACACTAGGAGTAAAAAGAGGAAATATTTACAGAGTTCCTGCAATGAGCTGATAAGGTAGGCCATGAGGAGAGAAAATTGAGGGTGAGACCAAAGGGGAGATAGAGCCATGACGAGAATCAGGAGGCAAAAAATGTGCAGAAGAGGTGTCGCCCGCTGATGACTGCCTTCTCTTGGCACAGGAAAGAATCACAAAAAAGGGGCTTTAAAGAGAGATAGAATTGTCTAATGGAAGATATGGATGGAAATCTAATGAAAGTTACAAGGGGTTTTTGGTTGCTTTCCCCAAAAGGTCTGACATACAGGGAAAAGACAAAAGTCATTTTGTCATAGTATAAGACATGAAAACATACATGAAAATAATGGCAATGTTAGGACTCAGAAAGTCCTCAGGCAGAGGCTTTTAGATTCCTGAGCTGCTACCAGAAATCGTAATTTAGTAAGTTCAGAGAGGAAGCTGATTTTCTTTAACACATGAAGTATCCCTGGACTATATTTAGAGACCATATACAAAATCTTCAAATAAGAAATTGGGAGATGGGATTTCAACTCTTTTACTGATTCTCTACGTGAAATTGGACTCAACTTAGCCACTCTGTAATTCATTTATACAATGAGGGCTTTCAACTAGATAATCCTTGTAAATTATATTTAGTGATTTTATATACAGGACATGTAGATGCCAATAAAAATGAAAAATGACTAACGTGTAGATTTTAAAAATGCTCTAGCAGCTCTGGGATTTTGGGGAAATCACTAAACTCTTTGGTATCTTGGTTTGGTCTGTAATTGAGAGCATGGACTGGATTATCTTTAATGGCCATTGTGGTGCTATTTGTCCCAAAGTGTCATTTAGCAAGCCCTTTGTTTCTGGAGAGAGGACACACACTGCAAAACCTTATCTTGGGGGAGCTCTAACTCTGGTTGTCAATTATTGGGCAATGCAAGCAAAAGTACCCACGGATGTTACATGGTGGAAACTTTAATTATTAACTAGAGTATGAGTTCAAGAGATATAGTTGATGAAATTCAGATCCTTGGCACAAAGGAGGCTGATGTTAGCTTTAGAATTTGTTATTACGCCTTTTTTTTTTTTTTATAAAGTTCTAGGGGGGAAAAATCACCAAAACTGTTGGAAAGACTTTGTAAGGATATCCTTGAAACAGGCCAATAAAATCTGGGTATGGTTTATTAGGAAATAATATGGCGTTGGCAGATAACTTTGTGATTCACTACATGACACTGCAGTGAAATATCTCACCCCAAACTTAGAGTTGGCTTAGGGACTGTGAAACTTTAGGTAAGTCTTTTGCTTCTCTGAACCTCTCCATTCATAAATAAGGCAGGGGGGAATCATACACCACATGTGAGGAATGAATGAGATATATTGGCAGGTGGAAAAGTTTAGCAGACAAAAGGAAACTGAGAGTTCTGTAAAATAAATGGTTATTATTATCACTATTGTCCTTACAGCTATGGACTACTCATCTCTGGCTCTTTCCATTAACTTCCTGACACCGTCTTGTCACTTAATTACATCACTACTTACTCATGAACCAGACTTCCTGAGCTCTATTACTTTACCCTCTGAACTCCCCAACTCCCTCTCTTCCCCTCATTTGTATTACTCTCTTCTATTTTTCTTGTAATCTCAGACAAGACATCCTTGAAGGCAGGAGACCTATCTTATTTATGAACTTCATAAATAAGTAGCCTCTTTCCTGCCTAAAATCTGGGAAATGAATAAAGGCATAAATGAATGATGCTCATTCTTAGAAATAGGCTGAACTTGATCTTCACCTCTGGACTCTTTCTTCATTGTGCCCTCTCTTGAGCCCTTCATGATAATTTATTCTGGTCATCCAAATAAAGCCTTTTCCTTATTTCATGGTCTTGTAGAACTCAACACAGAGACACCAGCCTTTATATTTCTTTCCTGAGTTCTCCCCGACACCTTGGCCTCTCTGCATCCCTTTCACTAGACTCTGTTAGTCATCTTTTCCCCATCGACTATCTCATCTTCAGTCAGATACATTTCCCAGTCCTAATATACAATCTATAGAGAAGAGGAAAGAAGGCCCAGCCTCTTCTTCTTATCCCTAGGCAAGGGTAGGCCCCAAGGCTTAATCTTTGATCTTTTGCTCTTTTCTCTTTTTGTTCTCCCACTTTGAAATCTTATCAAACTCCAAGCTTTAATACCACTGCCTTTCCAATGACTCGAACTTCTTTCTCTAGCACTTATTTCTACTTCTCAATTCCCCAATTTCTTAAGAATACTAAAAATACTCTTTTCCCAGTACCTGAGATCTCTTTGACTCTGCCTCCACCTTCGGCTTCTTAGATGCTTTCAGAAGGGATTATTAAATATTCTTCCACAATATTCCTCATTTCTGTCACAGTCTTTCCTTATACTTTTTAAATTTACTGCTCATGCCTATCCATCTGCTTACTCATTTATGCATTCAACCCTTTATTCAACAAATATAGTGAACAAGGCAGACAATTTTTCTATCCTCGTAGAACTTACTTTCTAGGAAGGAAAGATGGACAATAAGTAAATTAATAAACATATACTTAAATATGTGTGTGTGTGTCTGTGTGTGTATGTGTATGGTCAAATAGTTAAGAATTATATGAAGAAATAGGACCATAGAACAGTTTAAGTGGCTAGATGGTATTAAGGGCTGCTATTTTATTGGCTCCTTTGAGTAGGTGATATTTGAGCAGAAACCTCAATTTAGTGAGAGTGAGCAGATGGTTATCTGTGTTAAGAATCATCTAGGAAAAATAACAGCTATCATAGAAGCCCCAGGAGAAAATGTGCTTTGTACAGTCTATGAACAGTACAGAGATCTGTGTGGCAGAAACTTATAAAGAGCAAACATAACATGGTGGAAACAGTACAGGGTGCAAAGATAGGAGTATGACTTTTTGTACTGATGTGCAACCTCTAGAGAGTCATTTCACCTCTCTGGATTGAAAGGGTTAGACTAGATGATCTCTAAAATACGATTAGGCTCTAAAATATTTTATCACCTCATCTATATTGTCAGTTATTTAAAGGCAGGGAGCCAATTCATATGTATAGCCTCCTTGGTTCACAAAACTGTAGCATACATTTACTTGAATTGGGTACATTGAGTATAAATTGAGGGATGGAGTGGGTTGGTGATGAGGACAGAAATAAAGCAGGAGAGCTCATGCAGGTCTTCTGAGAACCAAGACATGGTGATGGCATTATTGACTTTTTTTTTTTAAAAAAAGGATCACTGTGACTACCATGTAGGAACAAACAATACATGTGTGGGGAGAGGAGAGTTGGAGAGGTGAGGGAGGAAAGTGGGAGGCTGATATTAATTTGTACTCAGATATTAGGCAAAACAATGTAAAATGATCAAATTTTGAAAAAAATGAAACTCCTTAAAGAATGAGGGGAAAAAGAGTCAACTGATCTTGAGCCACTGAATGAATGGAGAAGCAGCAAATTTTGGAGGAACTCCAAAATATCAGCTTTCCATCTGTCTACATGTAAGTCTAGACATGAAGTGAAAATGTTCAGTATATAGCTGAGAATTATCAGTATGTGTAGGGTGTTTAAAGCCGTGGCAGAAGGGCATAAGTGTAGATAGAGAAGATAAGAGATTTGAGAGAACAGATCTGGGTCAAGAAGATAATACTGTCCAGCCAAGGAGACTCAAAAGCATAGGTTTAAAAAAGCCCTGAGTGTTCCTCACTTATGCCTGAATTACTGCACTTGGTGCCTTGCATTTCAGCCTCTTGTATTTTCCATTTTTTCTGATGTGTTACTATTGGTTTCATTCATATAGAAAATTGAAAATACTTTTTCAATAATTTATGTTTAAAGAATTCCATTGTGGATAATAAAAGCATTAAGTATCCACAAGGGTAATCATTTCCTTGTTCTCCTCATTCTCTCTCCCTTACTCCCCGGTAAAGACACGTACACACATGTGAACATAGATACAACTTAAAACATGGATATTATTTAGAATTCAACTGTAAGAGAGAGCTATGTATAGGAATTTACATGTTCCATGTTCCCCCTCATACACCTATGCACATAACCCTCAGGGAGAGTTTATTAAATACATCTTTCTGTTTCTAGATTATTTTTCTTCATATTTCTTATAACACGTTTTCCCTCATTTGCTGTTGTTTGTCCCACAACTACGAAAGTTTCTCAAGAATAAGTTTAATTTTTTGTGCTGTCAGTGCTTCAGTCCAGATATGATGTTTATTAAATGGTTATTGAAATGAAAATTTAAAATCTCATCCAGTGAGTGGAAAAAATGCAGTAGGAGATTTTGGTCAAGGGTGGGTAAGGGGCAGCGAATATCTTCTAGGGGAATCCATGGGATTGAAGCAGGAACCCAGCCAGTTTCTAGGGTTTCAGGTTGAAGTTGCTGCAAGAGGTATAAATTTATCAGAGCTTAAATGGATTTAAGCTCGGGCTCAGGTTTCAGAGATGACTAGTGTACAAATCAGAGACTAAAGATTTGTGATCTGAACCCACATAGAGGGGACTAGTGAGAGAACCCTTGACTTGGGAGAGCACAAAATTTTCTAGTGATTTCTCCAGGTGGTGTATGCATGATTTACTGGTACAGATAAGGCTTCTAATTTCTGGCCAGATGTGATTCTCTTTGGAAAGCACTCTTGCTGATGCTGACTTGAGCCCAAAAGTTCTCAGTATTTGGAGCTAGGCCAAGTTGGACGAGGCCAGAGCATATACCTGAAAGGATCTGCATGTACAAAAGACTATAATTTCACAACCAATACGGCTATCAGAGGGGCCTGTCAAACCAGAGGTTAACAAATGTGATACACAGGCCATATATACTGTACGGCAATTCATTTCAAAATCATAAACATTTGGAAAGCATCAAGGAAAAATTCATTTTCGAATTAAAAGTACCAAAATCTTTTAGACAGATGCTTTTAAAGAGTCAGGAAAGACAAAGAATAATAATAATAGTAATAATAGCTAATTTCCTGAGTCATTAACAAATACGAAGCTCTGTGCTGAACTCTTCATCTGTAGAGTAATGGAAAGAAAATAACCAATATATGAAACTTTGTCACAAGAAATTAATTAGCATGTTGAGAAGGAAAAGCTTGCCTCTCAACATAAAACTTAATCAAATGGATATGAGAAGACAGATTGAAGACAGTGCAAAATGCAAGAACCGAAAAGGATAAATATGAATTGAAGCATCCCTACTCATATCAAGTGAGAATTTTAGAAATGGAAGATAGATTTATTGCTTTTGAATTAAAAGATTTATTAAATACGATTGAAGAGTTGAAAGAGCATCATGTTGAGGAACGAATAGACCTAGATTCAGATCCTGACTTCATTTATTATGGGACCATAATTAAGTTATTTCAAATCCTCTGAATTTTTATTCTCAGCTAAAAAATGGGGATAATAATATCTACTTCATTAGGAAACTGTGAGAGTCAAGTAAATGAGATAAAATACCCAAAATATTTATTGGAGCATCTGATTCTAGAAGCTAAGGACATTTCCTTTATTTAATAACAATGATAGCTAACATTTATCTTTTGATAGGAATGTCACTGGGTTCTTCCTATATAATATCTGGTTAGATATTCAGATTAACCACCCTATGAAACTCACTCTATTTTCTTCCCTGTGTAGGTGAGGAGACCAAGGCAGAGAGGTGTTTGCATTTTTAGTGCAAGAACTAGAATCAACTTGTTGTAAGGCTAGAGTTCAAACCTAAGAAGGCTGACAGCAGGACCCATGTTCCTGGTCATATGCTGTGTGATTTCAAATTCTGAGCTCCTTATGGAAAGTGATCTGGTCTGCCATTTGACCATAAGTCCCCAGTTCTTAGTACAGTACCAGGCCTATAGTAGGTTAAAATACTAACTTATTGGTTTTTGAATGGCTTTTGTTAATGAAAAACAGAAGAAAATAGTCCATAAATTGACTATAGTAGTGAGTTTGAGGCTTTACCTACTATTGTTTTCATATGCCTCTTTCAGACCTTTTTGATCTGTTCTTACCTATGATATATACTTGCGACCTTCTCCCTCACCTCACAGGCTTATTTCACAGGACAAAATTGCACTGGATTGTATACATGGGGTGGTAAACCTTACTGGCTCTGTCTGAAGATACTCATTCTAAGTTTCATGGGTCCCATTACTCCAAATCCCCTTAACTCTGAGGCTATTTCATCCTAATATCCTAATATTCCACATTTGGGAGTATATTCATAGATACATGTTCCCTGCCAATATCTCGACTCTCCTCCTGAGCTAGGAATTCAATTCAATATGACATAATGCAAGTCTATTCTTGTGCAAGGCATTTTATGGAGTAAATAAGTAAATTCTTGTGTAGGGTATCATGTGGAGTAAATAAGTAGTTTCCTCTTTCAAAGAGCTTAGAATCTGAATTAGAGAGAGGCTTACAAAAGTGACACAAAGAATTGTACAAGCATCAAAATATTAGTATGAGTACGGACGGTCCTGGTTTATAATGATTCGATTTACAATTTTTCTCATTTATGAAGGTGCAAAAGCAATGTTAATTCACTAGAAATTTTACAAACTATACACTGAATTTTGAATTTTAATCTATTCTGGGGCCTGTGATGTGTGGTACAATTAATACTCTCTCATAATGCTGAACAACAGCCATGATGTGGCGCCCAGTCAGCCACAGGATAATGAAGCTAAACAACTGATACTCTACAGTGCACTGTGTTGTAGTGTTTTTGGATATTATGTTTTGTGTTTTTGTATCCCATCCTGTCTACAAAACACCCATCTATGTATTTTAATGAAGAAGTGGAAGAGAAAGGCAATAACTCTTGAGATGAAACTCAAGATAATTGCCCAGTTGTTAGCTAATATAAGTGCTCTGGGCATGTTTAAGGTAGGCTAGGCTAAGCTATGATGTTTGCTAAGTTAGATGTATTAAATGCATTTTAAACTTACCATACATTAACTTGCAATGAGTCTATCAGGACATAACCCCATGTGTCAAGGAGCATCTACATATGGAAGATACTGATATGTAAACTTCTTCAGGTGATATCTCCTTATACTGATGCCACTCTGAGCCTAGATAAGAATTATGAAAGCGATGTCCAATTTTTCCATGGAAAGTCAAGAAATGAACCCGCTCATTCATTCATTCATCAACATCTGTCTGCTCAGAGCTTACCATATTTTTAGGCAATGTGCCAGATGCAGAATTTCAAATGTGATCTAGTCACAAGACTTGTTTTCAAGGAGCTGCTTCCCAGAGGAAGAAAGAATCGTATAAAAGGATAATTTCTAAGAAATGGAAGGGGAGATTCTAGAGGTATACACTATCAGCTGTGGTAGCAGACAGCAAGAAGTGACTAAGTGTTTCTAAGAAAAAAGGTTTGTTGTATGGGATCACATGGCAACAGAAATTATTGTCACTGTCTGTAGTGACATAGAGTCTATGTAAGGACTCTTAAGTTTTTTTGTTTTTTTTGTGTGTGTGTGGTCAGAGCTGAACAGTGTGCATTGTTTGGACTGCTTTTGAGGAAAGAAATAACGTTTTAGATATCTTTTTGCCTTCCTTTATAGACCTTAGCGCGAAAATGTAGCACAGGGCTTATAATGAACACTTTTCATCTTGCCCACATGACATAGTGCATGGTCTTTGGTGTCCAAAAATCTAATTGGAACCTCTTAACCCTGTGACTTATTAGCAGTCATGTTTGAGACAAGTCAAGTTCTCTGAGCCTCTTCCTCCATCTATAAAATGGGAATGGGAGTAGTAATAACTGTATAAAATGAGGATTATCACATGTAATCCTCTCCATGACCCCAAGAAGTAGGCACCATCATTATTACAATTTTGTAAATGAGAGAAATGAGTTTCGGGGAGCTGAAATGACTCGTCCCAATCACATAGCTTAATCCTTGGGAGCTGGGATTCACACCCAGACAAACCTATGCTGCTATAGTTTATTGCTGACTTTTCATGTCTACGGTATGAAAAATAATTTTGTAAAACATCAAGCTTGTTGCCAGAAATGTAGCAGGTCCTCTCCACTAGTGCTGTTTAATTAATTGGTGATAGAGGGTCAAATACAGGCTTGCAAAGCTGTGGACAGAACAAAAGACACAATGTCTAGGTCATATTTCTCTGGCTCTTCCTTTCTGAGCCCACTGCCATCCATCCCTCTGCACGGAAGAAAGGGCAGTCAGTCCTGGAACCATGATTCAACAGCCTCCGTGTTCAGGGGGCAACAAAGCCAAAATGAAATGCAGACGTTTTTGCAGCTTGAAGCCTGATTCCCACCCCAGAAACAGTGGACTGCCTTATTCCTTCCCCTCAGCTCACATCACACCTCAATCTGCCGCTGATTGGATCTAGATGAAGTACCCTTTCTATGGAGCAGGATCAATTTAGCCAATTTGTATGATTTAGATGCTGCTGAGATCAGTTCTTTGAAGCCCAGGATTGGCCAAGGACAAACTTCTTTCTGTGGATTTGTATCTAATTATAACTACTCGTAGTTCGATTAGTAAAATTCTTTCCCTAGTTGCCAGACACTGGTGTGAGCAAAAAGTGACCCCTGAAGTTGGACAACTGGTATTAAATGGTGCCAACAGGCAAAAAAGAGTGGCTCTGAGGGAAGAGAAGAAATTTTTTTCCCTTCAGTAGAAATGGATTGCAAATATAATTTACTGTTTCTACTGGTGAAAGGGCATCTCTCCCCGTGAATCCACAGGACGCTGAGATGAGCGCCATTTCTTTCCAGAAGGCCATGTCTCCAAATTAACTTGTTCAGATGCTAAGCAGAGAAACAGCCGTGCTGCTAAGAAGAACAATTACTTTCCCTGGGTTGCCTACATGCTGGTTCATTCAGCTCTCTTTATGTTCCAAACCTTGGCTGGCTCTGGAATGATGGTTCAGTACTGTGGGGATTCTCAGTTGTTATTTCAGCCAAACTGGCGAAACAAAAAATAAGAGCCTGGCGAGAGTCTCCTAATGTGCCAGGTTTGTACAGCCTGTCTTTGGGGTCACTCAGGCAGACATTGTATGCATATGTGTGCATATGTACAGACATTGCATGCATTGTCTACACATGTGCGTGCACATGCATGCTTGCACGTGCACGCGCGCACACACACACACACAGAGGCACATCCATCTCAACATCAGTGTAGCCTCAGAGTTGTAATCGAAGGTGTCTTTGAATAAAAGGCCATTTAAGCTATAGTTACAGCTTCCCCCTGTCTAGTATTGCAAAAGTAGGCCCTGCAGAAGGTTTATACCTGGGTAGTCTTTACATGGCACAGTCTGGTGAGGCAGCAGCCTGCCCTGGTGGATACTGAGCTCAAGAGAGAGGCTGACCAGGATGGTGGGTGGTGGCGCAGCCCCTGCACGCCTGCCCCATACTGTTGCTGTCACTGCTCGTGGCCCAAAAGGTGCCCCTCTTTACCGAGGCCTGTTGATGCCAATTCATTCTCAGGGGGAAACAAGACAAAGGCGCATGCTGGATCTTCACATTTTAGAATGAGGATAATCAATCTTACTCCGTGTATAGAACGAACCAATGTCGGGGAAAGAGCAATAAACCCTACCAGCTGCTTGGGGGCATTAGAAGGCACAAGGGGGGGGGGCGCACTGGGGGAGTGAAGGGGTTTTTTCTTCCCCAAACCTGTGGGAACAGATTCTCCAGTAGATTACTACACAAAGAGAGAAGAAGAGGAGAAAGGATATCGATGTAGAATGAAGTTGAATGATCTGTTTTCTAAAGAAGACACCTTTTTCTGAAAATCAAACTCAAGCTATTTGTTTTTAATAAAAAATAAAGTTATTGACAAACAAACAGATCATCTAGATGTACAGGACCACTCTAACCATCCTGAGTCTGTAAGACCTCACTTATGTGACCAGGCTAGGTCATTTTGCAAAACAAGATCTTAACTGTAGCCAATATTACCAAGAGAGCATTTTAAAAAAATAATTTTTTTTTCTGAGAATTTAGGAAAATGGAATGGTAGCATCACTCATTGCTGTTTTTGATATCTTTCTCCATTTCCAACTTGTTTTCCTAAGAATGCAAATTCCAGGATGTTAACCAAGGGTCCCTGGTAAAATAAATGGCAGAAATACTGTGTAAGATCCAGACAAGTGGGTTTCTTTACTGGGTGATCTTTTCAAGCCTTTCTTATGTTGAGGCACATGAGAATGTCCAAGAGAGGTGGTGATAACAGTGTTTTAAAAATATTTTTTTGACCAGAGAGACTTTTCTTGATGAGGACCTTATAGAAACAACGGGACAGAACTTGCTCTGGAACATGCTAGCGGGAAGGCTGTTTCCCTGGAACAACTTTAAAAAGGACACCTCCCCAAGTTGGTCTTTCCTACATTTAAATATTTGGAGGTCCGTAGATCTTTCTTCTAGTTTGGGATGTGAGATAAGAAATGGAGACATTCTACAAGACTTGAGGGGGACTTCAAAAGGAACCCCGTGAGTTAAAATCATGCAATGACAAGAGTGGGAACCCTACACCACCATGGGAAGGGACAGTATTCATTACACATTTTGAGTCTGAGATCCAGTGGAGTAGGACAAATACAAACTGAGCACTCGGGTGTGCCAGATGTTATGCTCAACATTTCACCTAGGGTATGGATTTTGGTCTTCCAAACAGCTCAGTGAGGATTGTTACTACCTGTTACTTCTGAGGAAACTAAAGTTCAGCAAATTGTCCCGCGATGTAATTGTTTAATGAGCAGTGGAGCCAGGGTTCAGACCAAGACACTGTGTCCAGAACGAAATAGGCAATCTGACTTTTCACCCCCAGGTTATATTGACATATCTGGGTAGTTTCATCCAAGTCATAGTTTACTTGAGTTCCAGAACTTTATTTTTTCATGGACATGGAAATCCTCTGGGCTATCAAGACTAGCTGGATAAGAGTCTGACTGCCTTTGAGAGGATATGGGCTGGTGCTCAGTAAAGGTTTGGGGGTACTTAATCATCCAGTGGCTACCCAGCAAACCTTTCTTAGTAAAAATGATGCAGTGATGAATAGGGAAATATTTATGGTATAAGTAAAACAATTTTATAACATTACAATTCTAAATTTCCATATTTAGCATAGATAGTAATTTTTATGTAAATCACTTATTGACAAGGATTTGAACAAATGACCTCTCTAGTTCACTTTTTGTTGGAGTGTAATGTTTATGCAGAAAAGTGCCCTTAGAAGCACACAGCTCAGTGAGCTTTTACAATCAGAAGTCATTCCTATAATGAGCATCCACACTGGGGAAGAAGAACAATTCAGCACTCCGCAGACCCTGCCCCACTTCACGGTTCCTTCCGGTCACTGCCACTGCCACCTGTGATCACCATCCTGACTTATAACATTATAGATTCGTTTGACCTGTTTTTACAGATACATAGATAGAATCATACATCAGGTAAGTTTTTGTGTCTGGTTAAACAAGTTATGCATTTTAACGTTAGAAGAAACTGTGGACTGGCCTTTGAAATATGCCACTGATCTGGAAACAATGATTTTTCAGATTTGACCTGCTTAAAAGGCAGTAAACCCTAGTCTTTGAACAAATAGGTAATAAAAATTATGATTATAATAGTACTTAATATAATTATTGATATTAACAATATTTATTACTGATTACTGTATTATTCAACATCAATAATAAATTAGAAAAAATCTATTTTATATTAATGAAAAAGTAAACACGAGACATGGAAGACTGCAAAGGGCAACTTTCTTCAAAACAGGCATGTGTATCATATATATATATAATTACCCACTAGTGAGTAGCCTTAATAAATTCTTCAGAAATAATGTGAATGAACAATCCGAGCATTCTACTGAGTTCTCTGAGGGAGGAAGAGGCCATCAGACAAGGAACAGCAGCTTTAATACACTCCACTGTTTTCCTGCTACGCCCACCATCCCGGTTCACAAAATGGGCTCAGTATTTCTCTTTAACTGTGAGTGATTTGAACAGCCTTTGTTATTAGTGCCCTCGCAGTTCATCTAGAAGGGATAGTCGCAGGCCGAAATCAACATTTGTAACCAGGTTTTACTACAGCTTGAGGTCCCGTGCCATTTAGACATGCTTGCCGCCTCTCCTCTCAACTCACCCACTCAAATGTGGTTCTGTCTTTGCAAAGCCTGTATTATATCTAATGATTACCTAATGTTTTATTGAATAGATGGCAGTGGACCTCAAGCTGTAGTTATTCTTCTGTCAAATATATATCTTCTCTCTTTCACCATTATAAATAATGCCTTGATATACAATTTGGTCATAGGCTTTTTCCTGTAACTTATATTATTTCCTGGTTTATATTCTCAGAAGAAGAATTACTACCTTAAAGAATAAAAATAACTTTTAGATACCTGCTATGTAGATAGCCCAAGTAGGGCTAAATCAATTTGTATCCTCACTCACAAATTAGCACTCTTTCATAGCACCCTTATTAGTATTCGTATTCCCTTTTAAAAAACTTTCTAATTTGATAAGTAAAAATGATATTTCTTCACTTAATTTGCATTTGTCTGACTACTAATTAGGTTAAAACTTTTTTTTCATATTTTTTGTATTTCTGCAAGAAACTTTTCATAGAATTTAAAACTAGAGATTCTGTCACCCAGTGCGAATAAGCTGCCTCCTTTTGCTGAAAACATCCCTCCAGGCTGATTATGATTAGTGTAGATACCTGGACGGCCTGCAAGGTGTTGCTTTTTTTGTTTGCTTAGTTTTTAATTTTACTTTTTATCAAAGTAAAATATTCTTACGGAAAAGTGCATATGTAATTGCATAGCTTGATGAGTTTTCACAAACTTAGCCCATCTGAGTAATCAGCACCTGGATTAAGTAATAGAACATAACCTACCAGCCTTTCAAAAACCTCTCCCTCAGCTTCACACCTAATTCCAGTCACTTCCTCCCACAAGGGTAGTCACCATCTTGACAGCTGTCAACATCAACTAATTTTCCCTATTTTGTACTTTTCATGTAAATAAGAATCATGTAGCCTGATCTCATGTATCTGGCTTCTTTTATCAACATTATATTTTTTCTGAGATTCATCTACATTTTGTGTGTCCTCACAGATTGTTCATTCTCACCATTGTGTAGTATTCCATTGTGTAAATATACCACAATTTACTTAAAACTGATGATGGAGATTTGAGAATTTTCATTTTTTTACTATTATAAATAGTGATTCTGTAAAATATTTTAACACTTGTTTTTTGGTGGACATATATTTTAATTTCTATTAGGTATACACTTAGGAGTGGAAATACTGGGTCATGGAATACGCATGTATTCAGATATTGTAGATACTCCCAAACAGTTTTCCAAAATGGTTGTACCAATTGACATTCCTGCCATTAGTACACAAGAGTTTCAGTTGTTCCATATCCTTGTCCATATCCTTGTCTTTTTGTCTTTTTTATTTTAATCATTCTAATTGGGTGTGTGATAGTTTTAATTTGAATTTCTCTAACAACAAGTGAATTTAAGCATCTTTTTATAAGTTTATTGGCCATTTGAGTATACTCATTTGTGAAGCACTTGTTCAAGCATTTTGATTATTTTTCTATTGGGAAGTCTTTCTTTTTCTTATTGATTTGTAGATTTTTAAAATTTATTCAGGATATGATTCTTTGTTGGATACATGCATTGAAAATATCTTCTCCTCTGTATAGTTTTTGAAAACTTTTATTTATGTCTTTTGAAGAACATAAATGTTTAGTTATAGTGAAGTTCAATTTAACAAATGTTTTCCTTTTATAGTTTTGCCTTATATTTTTAAAAAACTTTGCTACACCCAAATCAGGAAGATGTCCTCCTGCAATCATATTTTTTTAAATGTTTTATTGTTTTATTCTCCATAATTAAATCTACAATTCATCTAGAATCTAATTTTGTATACAGTGTAAAGTAGGAGTTAAAATACATTTTTCTATTGTGATATTAAATTGACATTGTACTATCTATTGAGAAATTTATTCTCCCCTTCCCTAGCTGTGTGCCACAATTACCTTTTCATGGCTCTTTTAGGATCATTGCATCTGCATATGAATTTTAAAACAATCTGTTTATTGTTTTGCTTCATTTTTATTTTTGTTTCTTGGCTTATGAGATATAATTGATAAAAATATTATATATATTTAGGAAATACAATATGATGATTTAATATATGTATGCATTATGAAATGATTATTACAATCAAGTTAATTAAACCTTCCATCACCTCATATAGTTATCATTTTTTTGCATATGGTTGAGAACACTTAAGATTTATTCTCTTAGAAACTTTTTAGTATACAATATGGTATTAACTAGACTCACTATGCTGTACATTTAGATCCCCAGAATTAATTGCCTTATAACTGAAACTTTGTACCCTTTGACTGATATCTCCCCATTTCCCCCAACCCCAGCCCCTGGCAACCACTATTGAACTCTCTGGTTCTGTGAACTAAACTTCTTTAAATTCCACATTTAAATTCCAAGTGAGATCTTACAGTATTTGTCTTTCTTTGTCTGGTTTATTTCACTTAGCATAATGTCCTCTAGATTCATCCAGATTGTCATAAATGCAGGATATTCTTCTCTTTGTGGCTGAATAATATTCCATTATACATCTCATTTTCTGTATCCATTTGTCTGTCAGTTGAAGCTTAGCTTGTTTCCATATCTTGGCTGTTGTGAATTGTGGTTCAATAGACATGGGATACTTCAATATCTATGAGATACTGATTTCATTTCCTTTGGATATGTACCCAAAAGTAGGATTGCTGGATCCAATGGTAGTTCTATTTTTAATTTCTTGAGGAATTTGCATAAGGTTTTTCATAATGCTATACAATTGTCTGTAATACCAATGTAAATTTCCACCAACAGTAAACAAGGGTTCCTTTTTCTCCACATCCTTGTCAACACTTGTTATCTCTTATGTTTTTGATAATAGCCACTCTAAAAGGTATGAGGTGATATCTCATTGTGGTTTTGTCTTGCATTTCCCTAATGATTAGTTATGTCGGGCATCTTTTCACATACCTATTGGCCATTCATAAGTCTTTTTTTTTTTTTTTTTTGAAAAATGTCTACTCATACCCTTTACCTATTCTTTAATTGAAGTATTTGAGGGGTTTTGTTTGGCTTTTTGCTTTTGACTTATATTTGTTCTTATAGTCTTTGGAATTAACCCCTTATCGCATATATGTCTACAGTTATTTTCTGCCATTCTATAGGTTGCCTTTGTATTTTGTTGTTTTCTTTGCTAAAGGCATCCAAATTGGAAAGAAAGAAATTAAATTTCCTCAGTTTGTAAGATGATAGTACTTTATATATTATTAGAAAAAAACCCCTAAATTTAATAGGACAATATAAACCCCTACATATTCCACTTAAAAAAGTTAGAATTAATAAATGATTTCAATGAAGTTGTGGGATACAAAATCAATATACAAAATAAGTTGTGCTTTAGTACACTAACAACGAATCCTCTGAAAAAGAAATTATGGCTTTCTTTTAGCCATCGTAACAACAGCCATGAGCATGCTCAGGCTACAGAGAAGCTTGCCTCTGGTGTTCTGTGCTGTGGCAAAAAGAAGGTCTGGTTGGACCCCAATGAGACTAATGAAATTCCCAAGGCAAACTCTCATCAGCAGATTCAGAAGCTGATCAAAGATGGGCTGATCATCCAGAAGCCTGTGACTGTCCATTCCCAAGCTTGATGGGAAAAACGTGTTGGCCTGCAGGAAGGGGCATGCATATAGGCATAGGTAAGCAAAAGAATACTGCCAATGCTCGAATGCCCAAGAAGGTAACCTGGATGAGGAGGATGAGAATGCTTCGTCAACTGCTCAGAAGATACCGTGAATCTAAGAAGGCTGACTGCCACATGTATCACAGCCTGTACCTGAAAAAGAAAGGTAATGTGTTCAAAAACAAGTGGATTCTCATGGAACACATCCACAATCTGAAGGCAGACAAGGCTCGCAAGAAACTTCTGGCTGACCAAGCTGAGGCCCGCAGGTCTAAGACCAAGGAAGCATGCAAGTGCTGTGAAGAGTGGCTCCAGGCCAAGAAGAAGGAAATCATTGAGATTGTCCAGGGAAGAAGAGACTAAGAAATAAAGCACCACCTCTCTTACCTGTACATACTGGCCTTGGTGATTATATAGATCAATCATTCAATAAAATAGCCTTCATCTGCCAAAATAGAAAAAAGAAATTAAGAAACATTCTCATTTACAATAGTATCAACAAGAATAAAATACTTATGAATAAATTTAACCAAGGACATGAAGGATCTGTACACTGAAAACTATAAGACATTGATGAAAGAAATTTTAGGAGACACAAATAAATGGAAAGGTAGCCTGTGTTCATGGATCAAAAGAATTAATATTGTTAAAATGTTCATCTTACCCAAAATTATCTACAGATTCAGTGCAATCTCTTATCAAAATTTCAATAACACTTTTTAAAGGAATAGAAAAAACAATCTTAACTTTCATAAGGAACCACAAAGGCCCTAAACATCCTAAAATACTCTTGAGAAAAAAGAACAAAGCTGGAGGCATCATGCATCCCAATTTCAAACTATATTACAAAGCTATGGTAATAAAAACAATATGGTAGTGGCATAAAAACAGACACATAGACCAATGGAACAGAATAGAAAACTCAGAAATAATCCTGTGCATATATGGTCAGCCAATCTTTAAGAAAGTTGTAAAGTATACATGATGGAGAAAGGGTAGTCTAATAAATGGTGCTGGGAAAAGTGGATTTCCACATGCAAAAGAATGAAATTAGACCTATATCTTACACCATTAAAAAAAAATCAACTTGAAATAAATCAAAGACTTAATTGTAATACTCGAAACTGTAAAACTCTTAGAAGAAAACATAGGGGAAAATTCTCCTTGATATTAATCTTGGCAATGATTGTTTCAAATAACACTGAAAGCACAGGCAATTAAAGCAAAAATAAACAAGTTAAACTACAACTTGTTTATTTTATTCAAAAAAAAAAAACCTGCTTGTCTCAGTCACCTCAAACTATTATAACAAATTGCTGCAGATAGAGTAGCATAAACAATAGAAATTTACTTCTCACAATTCTGTAGGCTGGGAAGTCCAAGATCAAGGGGCTAGAAGATCCGGTCTCTGATGAGGGCAGCCTTCCTGATTTGCAAGCAGCCTTCTTCTTGTTGCATTCTGACATGGCAGAGAGAGAGGGAGAGGGACAGGGAGAAGAAAAGAGATTAATTTATAGGGACTTGATATCTTCACAATATTGAGCCAGCTCATGAACATGGTATATCTCTCCAGTTATGTAGATCTTTGATTTCTCTCAATATTTTTTTAGCTTTTGGTATAAAATCTTACACATCTTTATTACATTTCTTGTATGTGTTTGATTATTTTGATGCTACTATAAATATTTTAAATTTTTTTCTACTTTTTGTTGCTTATTAGCCACAAAATATAATTATTATATTGTATAAAAATAAAATTATGATTGTATTTTGACCTTCTTTGTGTCCAGCAACCTTGCTACATTTATTTGTCAATTCTAAATGCTGTGGACTCTTTTGAATATTCTAGATTCACAATCATGTAATCTGTGAACAAGGCTGATTTTGTATATTCCTTTTCAACCCTGATGATTTTTATTTCTTTTTGTTTGTTTTATAACACTTGTTAGGACAGCCAGTACACTATTAAATAGAAATGGTAAAAGTAGGCATTCTTGATCTCAGGGGAAGTTTTCAGAATTTGTTTTGAGTATGATTGTTCCCATGGATTTTTAGAATACATATTTGAGTTGATTTTCTATTCCTGTATAACAAATGACCACAAATTTAGCAACTTAATACAATAGAAATTTGTTATCTCACAGTTTTGTAAGTCAGATATCTTACGAGAGTTCAGCTAGATTTTCTATTCAGAGAATCAGAAGGCTGAGTTTCTATCTGGAGCTTTAGTTCCTCTCCTAAGATCTTTCACTGGCTGAATTCAGTTCCTTATGATTGTAAGATTGAGATCCATGTTTTGTTTTGTTTTGTTTTCTTTCCTGGCTTTCATCTGGGAGTTTCTCTAAGCTCATAATGGCTACACTCAAGTCCTGGCCATTTGGCTCCACCATCTTCAAAGCCAGCAATAGAGAAGCTCCTTCACAAAGATCACTCTGATTTGGGGGGAGGTTCCAGTCCCTTGTAATGCTCACCTGATTAAGTCAAGCCCTCTTCAATAACCCGCCTTTCGATTAACTTAACATCAATCGATTAATAACATCATGGGAATGATATCCCATTATATTTACAGGTTCTGCCCACATTCAAAGAGAGAATTGTACATAGAACACATGCTTTTGGACAATAATTTGAGGGAACATATTAGACTTCTGCCTACCATAATATTCTTTATTAAGTAATAAATCTATACCTAGTTTTCTAAAAGTTGTTGTCATGAATAGGTGTTAAATTTTATCAAATGCTTTATCTGCATCTGTCAAGATGACTAATAATTTTCTTATTTATATGTGAATTATATTGATTTTTTGAACATCCCTTGAGTATGATGCCACACTTCTTAAAGATAGCTAGATTCAATTTGCTAATGTTAGTTTGAACCATATGAAATGGCTGGCATTTGACATATTTGACCTATAAATGTCATTTTATATAGTTCAACTTAATATGTTTTATTAGTTTTACATCCATTTTTATGAGAGGTATTGATCAGTAATTTTTGTTTTTTGAAATAATCGTGTAGGCTTATAGCATTGAGGTTATTCTGGCCTCCTAATGTATTAGGAAGTATTCTGTCTTTTTGTATTCTCTGAAAGAGTTTTGCGAAGAATTGGTATTGTTTCATTCTTAAATGTTTGAATTAATTCTCTGGTGGAGCCATCTGGGTGTCTGCCAGTATTAATCACTTTGAAAGATAGCCTCTCTTCAGGTGATTTAACTGAGGCTGAGGAAATCTATATATACAAGTTAAGACTTCAAGGCTGTAATTTATGATGATTATATGGAGCAAAGTGGTGATGATGAAAAAAAATAATGGTCAATCCAGTAGAGAAAAATTAAAATACAATCAGGTATTGATTCTATAATATACTGACTATTCCAGCACTTTGCATAGGAAGTGGGTTCTCTGCTATTGGTGATCTCTCTGGGAACCTGTCAGGAAGAAACAAAAACAGTGAATCACTTTGACTTAATCCTGTATCCTGGCTTCTTTGATTCATAGCAGGCATCAATTGGGCTGCCTTTCACATGTGTGTACTTGGGCAAGTGACTCTGTCTTGCTGTGCCTTGATTTCCTTGGATTAACCTAAATTAGTGTAGTGGCTAGCCCACAATAAACACTCAATAAAAGCTAACTTTAAAAATGCTTTATTCCAGTTGCTTGGTTTTAGAAGCACTTTGGTTTTCTGAACATGAATTTTTAGGAGAAGTAACACATTTGTGGGTGATATTTCTGAGGCATTATAGCAACTACGACACTTTCTTGCATTTAACTGTGTCTTCTTTGGCCTCTTTGACTGTGAGATTCTTGAAGGAGGGGATGTTACCTTATTTATGTTTATGTAAGCAGTGCCGACATATAACAGGTGCTCAATAATCTCTACTAAATGGTTAAATGTGAAAAAAGTTTTCAAAGCTCAGTGACAGAGATTAATTAATTATGTTATTATCTTAAATTTTAGGAGCAAATATGTTTGTAAAAACTTTCATTTAACATTTATCCCCCAAGATTTACTTCTGTAAATCCCTTAGATTTGGGATAACTTGACATTTTTAATATAGGTGCAAAAATAATTAATTCAATAAGCTACTTTACAAAAGTTGTGTGCGATATTTTATTGATATATTTATGAGACAAAATATACATACCTAGATTTATTAATCTCAGCTTTAAAAATTATTATTTGCTAAAGGAACTTAGATCACAAAAAGTAAATAAAAATAAATCTTAATTTCATGGCTAGATTAGTTCCTGAATATTTTCAGAAGGCAAAGGGACATACTTATATTTCTTTATACTATAAAAAATTATTTTTATCTGAAATTTAAATTTAACTGGGTATGCTGCATTTTTATTTGCTAAACCGGCAACCCTAAATATATGATTTTTAATGGTGGAACCCCTAGAGCTAACCTTTATCATACAGTGTTCTGTGAGAGAACAGTTTAAGAACCACTATTTTTTTTTTTTTTGGATTCAAATTTAGAATGGAAATTGTTCTACTTACAGAAAAAAAATTCTAAGCAAGAGTTTTCCTTTAAAAATCAATGAAAGGAGGATGCAACTTCAGTCCAATCTTTGAGAATGGTTTTGCCTCAGCTGCACCTCAAAATGAATTTTTGAAGACAAGTAAACATTTAGGTAGCAGGTAGTGAGATATTGAGGCTCCCTGACCCACTACAAAGGAAACTTGTTTTTCAGGATAAGTGAGAACAGGGGATTATACACCAACTATTCTCACTGCCCAGCCTTGTAGTCTTCATATAAATGTGTATCGGGAAATGCTATGATATACAAATTCCTTCTTGAGTGATAATGGAACAAGAAACAATAATTCTCTGGCTCCATAGATAACTTGGAGAGATTGTTCTAAAGTTTTCCTAGCCCTAATTTTTAACCAGGTTGCAGGATAGAACATGATTTTATATATATATATAAACATATATATATATATATATATATATATATATATATATATATCACTTAACTTGTATTCAGTTTCCCACATGGAAAGTGAAACTGTTATCTATTCCCATGTACATTATGGGATAATTAAAGAAATCCTGAGATAATATGAAACTAATGCCAATTTCTTTCTTAATTACTCCAAGATTTTGCTTTTTAAAAAAATAATAAGCACTATTATTTATATCTGCTAACAAATCCCACTATCTAGATGAGCCTCATTTAACATCTGCTCAGTTCATGGTCCATAGACCCAGAGAATAAGACACAGACCTCAAGGAGGAAATCAAAAATGGTCTTTACGATGTAAATCTAACCTTCAAAAGAAAAAGAACCCTCTCTATTCACACTCTTCAAAAATGCTTGAATATTTCCAACAAGGATGGTAAATTATGAAGTAATTTGGGAATGAAAAGCATTGAACTGTAAATAAAGTGGGATTTGCAGGAAATTTCCAACTAGGTGTTCTTGCTATCTAGTATGGGCCAAACAAAACCATAACAAATCAATGTTATAAACTATACTTTTAAAACATAATTAGAACTGTAAGAATGGACTTGGATTAAAGCAAAGCATACTTTGGTCGGAGATTGTTGACACTACAATGATATTCAAGGGCTTGCCTCTTGATATAGTCATACAGGGATAACTACAGTTACAACCTTTATCAGCAAGGGCAGTTAAGTGCAAGAATCTAAAATAACCTAATTTCTGTTGATGATTAGATTGGACTTCTCGCAGACCCACACATAAACCTGATCATGTCGGGTATACCACTGCGAGGATCCAATTCCACAAACCTACATTATTTGCTTTTATTGAATAAAGCAAATTCATTTTTCCATCTGTCTATGTTATTGTAACCCATCAATAATACACAGAAAAAAGATAATGATTCTACTATCCATGCTTGTCCTTTCAAAATTTAATGGCTCTCTTTTGTATGACAAAAAAGGGAGGGGAGGCCACCAACATTTATCTCTCCCATTGTATCCCACAAGCATTGTCCTGTGGTTTCTGCTTTATGAAAAGTTCAACCACAGAATTAGGCTGTTTTGGCCATTGGTCCATGCACCTTGGTTAAAGACTTTCTCTGTATCTTCTTCCTCCCCCTCCCCCGCCCCCGACCCCGCCCCACTTTACTGGACATTTTGTTTTCTCTTATAACGGCTGAAAAAGGTTTTTTCTAGCCAAGATAGAGAACACGGGGCCAGGGTCCTAAACAAGATGACATGTACTGTACCAATACTGCAAGTGAACACTAGCCTCGCACAATTGCAGCCTTACAGAGCACACTTTGTGTAATTCCTACTGTCGTGCGATGCAGAAATGGAGAGAACCAGCCGCTAAGTCCAGTGGGTCGCATTCAATTCCAAGACACAAGGATAATTGGCGGGGGGGGGGGGGGGAAGGGGAGAGAGAGAAAATTTCATTAGAAAGAACCAAAAAAAAAAAAAAATTAACCTCTGCTTCACCCAGGGTCATAGCCATGGGTTTGTATATAGAAAATGGTTCATTCATAGCAAAGGCCCAGACTTTAATTTGGCATAATGCTTGTTCTTCATGTCACAAAATGTCTTTCATCATATTGACCTGAAGGTTCTTATTAAGCATTTGAATTAGAAAAAAATTGTTTAGAAAAGTGAAAGATAGAAGCTGTGATAAGGGGAGAAGGAGTAGACAAATCGCTTTCCTCCTTTGAGACTTCATTTTGACCACAGCACAGTAAACACGTTAATGCTTTCTGCATCCTTTATGGGTCTCTTTATTAGCAGAAATGACTAGTAAGTTTTAATTTAAATAAAAAGTGTACAGATTCATCCTGAGATGCTCTAGATGAGCACATTCCTTGAACCAAACTTGTCCTTCTAGAAATAAGGGACTGGGCCATTTTGCTTGATACTTTATCTATGGATCTATTGATGTTACATCTAAATGCCTGAATGGCATTTAGGCTGTAGAATTTCGGTTGCTTTAGTGGGCTTTCTGTTTATTCGGCAAAATGCAGGAGCTTTCTTCCTCCTACTCAAGATCAAATGAAGCACAGCTTCTCCTCATACACCACAGTTGATGTACTAGTAGGTAATTTTTGGAAAAAAAACTCCTAGCCTCATGATAGGAACAAAAACATAAGAAACCACATTATAATCGGTCTCATAAACATGTGAAAATGTTTTCAACTTGTGCAGATACATTTTTTTTCCTTAAAAAGCACAATTTACATAAAGCATATTTCTGAACTAGTATCTGTGACATTGGTCTTGTGTCTGCATGCTCATTTATGTTAGCCTGTAACTTTTATTATGTTTCAAGTACATGCAGCAAATAAAAACAAAAAAGTCAAACAGAAAACATAAAGAAAAATGTAAAAATCATCCATAATCCCACCACCCGAGATTATCATTATTAACATTTTGATGTGTGACTTTTCAAACTTTTTCCTTCTCTTTCTATATATTAACCCACACAAACTGCATTTGCATTTTTTAAATCACAATGTTACCATATTTCACATACCCTTTGTAACCTGTTTTTTTGTTGTTGTTTAACAACATATCATAAATATCTTAAAACGTTAACAAATAATTCCATACATCTTTCAATGACTGCAAAATAGTTCTCAAAATTTTATACAATGTTGCAATAAATATCTTTGCACTTACACTATTTTTTTCTTTTAGTTAAATTCCTAGAAATTAAATTATTAGGTTAGAGGATGTGGACATTTTTTAAGCTTTTGATGCATAATGCCAAACTGTCCTGCAGATGGGCTGCACGAATTTCATCTTCTATCAACAATGTATGAGAGCGGCTGGTTCACTACACCCTCTCACTGCTGGTTATCATTCCATTTTTATCTTGGTCAATTTCATATACAAAAATAAATGTGAATTCAGCTCATTCTTTTAAAAGCAATAGAGGTGAGCCTGGACTGTGATCATGTCTACTATTTCTCACAAGAACTCTTTGAGATGAATAAAGATCCATAATTAACTGAATTCAAACTAGAAAAATCAGAACTCTAAGAAATACATTTTTGGAGTAAAAATAGAATTTATTTTTAAATGCGTGAAATGTAATTAATAACCATGATTAAAATAAGAGAGTTTAACTATAACTTTTTTGGAGTGTTTAGAAAAGTACAGTGTTGAAATGCCTTTTCTGGCTGTCCAATATCCAATCCTCATAGCATCTTGATTGCTTTTCTAGATAATTTCCTCTGTAGTCATGGGAGAAAACAATGCCCACTCCTAGTGTTGGAGCTGATGAGAACACAGCCCCAAGACAACAAGGAGTGGGTCACATGCCAAATAAGCATGCTTTCCTAAGACGGTGACTCCTGAGGAAAGGACAGAATTACATGGAGATGTCAGTCACACATTTTAAGCAGCAAAGGTGTGTTTTTTACAGTTTATCCCCCCAGAATCCCTATGATTCTTTCTCATTCTAAACCTGGTCCTTCTAAGCAGTCTTTTCAAAATATTCCCCTTCTCCTTTACTTGTCCAAGTCAGTTTCTGTTGCCTGCAACCAAGAGCCCTGACTACATATAAATGGACAATATGATTTTTTTAAATCAAGTTGTGAATGCCAAGTAAATTTTCCTCCACCCTCAAAATCATGTCACACCCATAAAGCTTCTTATTAGCATCACGAGGAATGTTATGTTAAAGCTCAGCCCTCAAATGTCATAAATCCATGTGGAAGGCTTTCCTCTTCCCCTTGTCGTGATGAAAACCGATGCCAAATACTCTGCCTAGGCCACTGCAAAATCAGAAGACTACTCTCTGCCTGCCTCTGTGGCATCTCATTTTTCATTAAGGGACTTACCTTCTTTACTTCGAATATGGCTAACAAAAAATGGAAAAATACCATGGGACTTTCCTCAGTCTTGCTAAGGTGACTGCAAATAGCCACAGATCTCTGCAGAGATTAAAGACTTTGCATTAGGAGCCAAGATTGCCTACAAGTATACTCTTTTAGATTTTTTCTTCTCTTCTTCCTCCAAGTTTTTTTTTTCCCCCTGTGAACAGGATGAAGCCAAAATGTACTGAAAAGCATTTCAAGCCAAGGTCCAAAAATACATACCCGAGACTCTTTAGCCAGGAGTTTCCCAATATGTATTACTCAAATTTATATTTTCTTTCTACCTACATGATAGTAATAATGATGAACAAAGCAGTAATTAAGTTATTAAGAAGGTATTACGCACTTAACTGTGGGGCAGTATGGTATATGCTATGTTTGGATTAGCTCATTTGATCCTCACAATAACCCTGCGATAATATAATAATGCTAATGATTAGTAGTACTATTATTATTCTCCCCATTTTCAGACTAGAAAGCTGAGACTAGAGATATAAAAACCTAGCTTAATATACACAAGTAGAAAACAGCAGAGCTGAGGTTCATGCTTAAGGAGTCTGAGTCTTAACAAGTATTTGGTTTGTTTGTGTTTTCGAGGATAAATTACAATAAAATTTCCCCACACATTTCTGCTATTTCACCTGATGAATCCTTCAAAGACAATTCCTCCTATTAGAGGAAGGCTTTGAAGACACCATTTGGAAACACGAGCCTTTGGAGGTACTCGTTACAAAGTATAAGATGAATATTCCCTCCTGTTATATAAATTGGGTGGGATTTTGCAAGTCCACATCGAGTATGCAGAAACAATCAGCAACTGGGCGCGAGATTTTGCCACTCATCAGAGAGCAGTTGTCCTGGGTTCTTGGCGTCTCATGTGGTACCCCACTGACATCTCAGGACTGGGATGCGACTCGGGCAAGGAGAACAGAGCCTCAGAGGCTGGGAATGCCTGGAAGCATAACAGTCGGGGAGCCCAGCCTCCTCCAGACGCTCCTCCTTGTTTTGGGCTTACAAATTGCATTTATTTCTACCCAACCATTTTCTAATACTGAATTCCAAACCCACCATTTGGTGAGCATTGAACTACCAATGTCTCTTTTCATGGGTCAAGGCATTGGTTGCTAGCTTGGAAAAGAGGACACCCCACAGTGTCAACTATTTGCTCAAATACTTTCACATTTCTCTGTCTCTCTCTCTCTCTCTTTTTTATCCCCTGGGGTGAAAACTTGCGGACAATAACCTTGTCTCCTGTCACGTTCCAGGGTAAAATGTGCTGCTTGCAGGCAGATACTCTTGAACCAACCCAAGCCTCTACCCTTGCCCCTTTTGCATTTTTATGTTCTTAGCTGCGAGGTTACCCAACAAGGAGGTTTTGTATGTTAAATGCAATCGCTTATGTTTTCATTTGAAGTGCTAATGCCTTGTGCTTAAAAATTTGACTAGGTGCACTTGGTTAAAATATATATATTTCTATATTTTGCTCTTAGTTATTACTGAAAAGGTGGTTTGCTGCTCATATTGAGTTAGGCGTAAAATGCTCTGAGTGTGGAGATTCAGCCCTTTCTGAGACACACAGACAAACGCACTTGAAGGTCTTTCTATCCTCTGAATTCTCTTTCTTTTCTGATTTCTCCCCTTACTGAATCAAAACCTTCATTTCATAGCGTAGTTCAAAGAGATGGGCAAATGGAACCTTTAAAAATAAAAGTTGTCTCTTTCTCTCTCTCTTTGATACACAAGAATCTTAAATTTAGGGCTAGTTTCTCCATGAAAAATACACCTAACAAGTCTAGTTATTTTGATCCAGTAAAGGCTTGCAAGAAAAATAAACCAGATTCAATGATCTTAACTGGGGTGAAATTTGCCAAAATCATTCCAAATTAGTACTCTGAAATATCAGAGGTATTAAACTTAGTTTGTTTGTCTGTTTTTAAATAACTATGTCAGGAGAAGGAGCTGGTGAGGAGGAATTAAGAATTCATATTGTTTATTTCAAAGAGAGTCCATCTGTGAGAAAGTAACAGTAAAATCTCTTTTTGTACCAAATTATGACTTCTACAAATCTCGTTTTATTTTATTGAAAACAATAACAAGATAACAACAGCAGCAAAACTAGTCTTCACACTTCGTAATCACAGTCTTTAATCTGTTTTTTTAAACTTCAAGTTACATTGAAAACAATGTCAGGTTAAAGAAAAATGGAAATTGAAGAGATGATTAATTATATACATCTTTAAATTTCTAGGATTTTTATTTAGTGTTTATTTATTTTAATTTTTGGAGTCTCAATGTTCATTTATTTTTTCCCCCAACATTTTATTGTGGATATTTCAAAATACAGGCAAATTGAAAGAATTGTACAGTGCATACCCATATATCCATACCCAGATTCTATACTTAACATTTATCAATATTTGTTCTATTATAATGTGATCCATCTATCCATCAATCCATTTTATTTTTAGATGCATTTCAACATAAGTTGCAAACATTAATAGACTTCTTTCCAAACATTTCAGCCTACACACCATTAACTAGAGTTCAATTTTTGTTTGCCAATTTGCTGGTTTTTAACATGCTTTATTTTGGGGGCTCTCTACCAACATTATGCCTTTCCAGACTTCCTTATCTTATTTTGCTACTTCTCTTTCCCCAATTGTCCTCATCCCTTTTCCCCTCTACTCTTTTTTATCTTTAGTTTCATTTCTCTCCTTTAGAAATGGTATTTCTCAGATCTAATGCTATAAGTCACTGCTAAAAACTGACTTGTAACTGGAAAAGATTATAACATTTATAGGCAGCTACATGGGAAACTTAAGAGTCTAGTAGCAGCCAAATGTGAAGCCTGTGCTTTGTAGAAATAGTCAAAGGAGGCCCTGACTCCTCTCACCCCATAATGAAGGTGATTTGCTTAGAAGGTGGTTAAGGCATAGCGCCTTTCCCAGGCCTTGTAAGCTTTTGAAATTCAAGTATAGGCTTGTATTTAGCGTTTGAATCCAACAGCAATTGGCTTCTCTCATATGTCACTGATGTGTTCGCGTCTGTGTGTGAGTGCATACATACATTGTGTGTTGTTTGTGTGTGCGTGTCTCCCTATCACATTTGGGGCCCCTGTGACCTCCAATTCAACGTGGGGTCTGTCACCAAGCCTCTTTAGACTGTCAGCTTTATTGGTGCCATTTTTTTAAGTTTGTTTTGTTCCCTATGCTAATAAAGCTTCTCTCTGCTTCAATCAAAGCATATTATCTCTCTCTCTTTTTTTTTCTCTGTAAGTAAGGCAGCAATCTGTTCTGTTTAAATGCCTCATCATCTTCGCTCTCCCCATCCCTGTGTCCCTAGATTTTCGAGATTGTTGACTATTATGTAACAGATGGCCTGACAGACCTCCGACTCTTTGCGATGTTGGCCAGCTTGGTTCGGGAAAAATCGCAGCACTGGAGTAAATTTTCCCAGGCATGGGACGCTCATGAATTTTAACTCCTCCGCAACAAAGGAATTCAAAGGGGGTAAGAGCCAATCTATCAGGAGCCGAGGCAATTAAAAGATGGAGGTTGGCATTCTGCTGCAGAGGATTCCCTTCTCTGGGTCTGAATATTTAGACTAGATTAAGTCAGCCTGGCTCCCATTCATCACTCTTTGCCGCAGGACATCAAAACAATGAAGTGACTCAAAAACAGAAGCCAGTGGGTTTTTAGCTTTTAATGATAAAATGTTTGTATTGTTGTATAAGAATACCGTGGGGGAATGGACAGAGGAGCCATAAACCATAAACAGGGTCCCACCTGATCTTCCCGAGGATGACTCCATTGACAACTGGAAGAGGCCACCCATTCTGGTTTGGATTCACCTTATCAGGCCCTGATTTTAGTCTTTTAGCCACATGGAGGTTGGGCTGAGAGCTCAGGTTGTTTGTATTTTGGCGGTTATTGCAGGATGTGCAAACAGATCTGTAGAGCAGTGAGATGAAGAGATGGAGCGGTAGTTATTTGTGTTTAACTTAAAAAGTACAGAAATGGACAAAGGAAAAACATAGCTATTTTTCGTAATTCTATCATCACAAAACATTTTGGATATATTTGCTTCCGGACCTTTTTTCCCCTATATTTGCATTTTATGTTAAATTACACGTAATACATATGACACTATTGTATCTTTAAAAAATTAGACAATTACAAATAAAACTTCAACAGTTGAGCACCTGAGCCTCTCCAGCATGGCCCAGCTCCATTTCTAGCCTTCTCTGAGACTCAAATTCGCCCACAGTCACTTCTGAGTTTTCTGTATGTCAGCTTTTCTTTTCCTTCTCTCAAGAGAGATGTACAAATCATAATTTTTTTGGTCACTGGAACTCTCATTTTTTTGTTTTTGTTTTTGAGTTCAGCTACATATTTATTAATATTTTTAAACACTGTCCTCTATCATTTCTATGAGTGTAGAAGAAGAATGGGGATGATTCCAGGGACGTTGAAGCCACCATCTGGAACATCTGGAACAAGGAAATCTAAAGTTACTTTTTAACCTGAAATAAAAAATGGTGAATTCAAAAGCTGTATTTGAAATTAACAGAATAATATTGTTTGATAACATGAAAGGAATTTCTGTTATCCACATGCCTGGTAAACAGTGCTGAATATCATTCTCCTCCTCCTCCTCCTCCTCCTCCTCCTCCTCCTCCTCTTTCCTCTTCTTCCTCCTCCTCCTCCTTCGTCTTCTTCGTCTTCTTTATCGTCTTCTTCTTTTTCTTTCTTCTTCCGCTTCCTCCTCCTCTTCCTCCTTTATTTCATCATCATCTAGTTCAATAAAGTACTTTATTGATGAAGAAACTAAGGGCCAAGGAGGTGAAATAAAGACCCAAGGTCATAAAATGGATTTGGAGCAGAGCCAGGACTAAAGTGCTTATTTCACTTTGGTGTTGTTTTTTTGTGTGTTTTTCAAGAAGTATGGCATTCAGTTAAATATCTACTGAATGCTGGACCTCCTGGTAAATACAAAGGAAGTATAAGATAAGGGCACTGTTCTTGTAGAGCTGGAAATCTATCTGGGGAGAACAGATGAACTCAGACAGCACCATCTAAAAACAACACAAATACACAATTGTGCGAAACCATGTGGTACTGATGGTAAGAGAAATAAGAATTCTATGAAGGTAGAGGATTGGCCCCATAGAGGAGTTTAAATTCGAGCTGAATCTTGAAGGATAGAATTGAAAAAGCATGGCAGAGGATAGGTTTATGCAAGAGAGAGGCAAGAGGTAACGCAAGGTCAAAGTGGAGAGTGACTTGTTCATCAGGGTCAGAGGAAGGAGACAGTATGATCATCTCAAGAAGTGTGCCGTGGCATCAGCTAAATGTAAAATTGAGATGATAGAAAGAGAGATGACCTTGGTTTCTCAGGAAGTGCAGGAAAATCTCTTTCCTGACTTCTGGAGAAAATGTAGTTTTCTGGGAAAGAGTTTTCAGTGAGCATCTCAGAAAAAAAGACTTTTTCCAGTGTTGTTCATCTCCATTTTATCTGCAGTTTTGGAAGAGCAGGACAGGAAACAAATGTTGCTAATTCATATTCAGCTCCTTTTTGACAGATGTTTTATAGTATGACTTTCTCAATATGAGAACTCCTCACCACATCACCACCAACAACAACAATATCACTCCTTCACCACAACCAATAACAACAGCACCCACCAAGGATGTCACGGAACATTACCTTACCCCTAAAATACCCCATGCCTGACATCCCTACCACCACCAAAAATAATATCTCCACCACTATCAGCATGTCTCATCCAAATCACTCAAATTCTCTGAGAAAAATCTTTAGAAAGAAGTCTTTTTGAATTGAATTTCTTATAGATTTCTACTGAGAAAACAAGATAAGAATGAGCAGAAATAGTACAGATAATATAAATAATATTGGAAATTCAAATTACTATGGGGCTTTAAATCAAAGATGATTTGATTAAAACCATCAAGGAGAAAATCTGACAAGCTACATTACATGAAAGTAAAGGAAAATGGATACTTCCCATATTTTGGACCAAAAAAGCAAGTTGCTTTAAAGACAACTTTGATTAGAGAAATATAGTAAATATATAACTCTTAACAAATCCAAAGCCAAAACTGATTATATTCATGCATCAGATTTTGTTGTATTCCCAAATAATTCAAAATCCTACTCTTCCTGTGTAAATTTTCAAGGACACCAAATAATTCACCAATGCCTCATAATTGTTTCTAATTCATGGAAGTTTATTCTCCTCTGTAATAGATGGAATACTGTGGCACACTTTCCCAGTTTTATTATGCCATACACTGCCATCATAACTCCCACTAACATACTCACCAACATCTACACATACTCATGTAGGCAGCTATAAGTATCAAGATGGTTAATACCAATGATTGGATTCAGACTTAGCTTCAGAATCAACAAAGAATTATCAATGCTGAAAAAGCAATGTTACAGCCTATCTTGAAGGGAGTATGGACAGGGGTATTTAAGTAGGTGTCTGAGGACCAGATTCTCACCCTAATTGTACCCTTTTCCCCCACAGTTGGCAGTCATGGGGGAAAATGCAATGCACCACCCAGATTCCCCTCAGCTGCCAGGGACTGCAGGAGCAGCAGCAGCAAAGAACTGCCTGGCACAAGGTAAGGAGACCTTCTGGGACAGCCCACATCCAGTGACCAGTCGCTGTGAGGTAATTAGTCCCAGTTTCCTCAACCTTACTCAAGGCCATTCTCCTGCAGAGTCCCCAGCCTTGGCTGAGGCTACAGTTGAGTCTACACCAAGCTTGCCTTCTGTGCCTGCCCACCCCTACTTCCCTTTTCTTCTTTCCTTGAGTGTTGATTTGCAAGCCAGTCCCTAGGAAATACCTAAACACTAAGTCCCGTTTCAGAGTCAGATCCCTGAAAGACTCAACAGGCAAGACTAACCCCAACCTTCTTTCTCAGCCTTGGTTCCCTCTCCAAACCCCAGGGCTGTTGTGAGGATCCAAATGAGATAGTTCAGTAAAATCTCTCTGAAAACTACAATGTAAGTTTTTTTTCCCCTTCGTTAGAATGATGATTAAAGATAATTCCTCAGTCAAGGCACCTAGTGTAGAAGTTGAGAATACAGACTCCGAAGGCAAACAAACTTGGCTTAGAATCCCTGCTTCATCATCTATAGCAACATGACCTTACCTCATTTCATCTCAACTCTTTCATCTGTAATTTGAAGACAATAATAATAATTAATGAACTGTTTCGCATATCAGATGAGACATAATATTTAAAGGGCTTGGCACAGAGGTTGACTTGGGGGAAGCAGAGCTATGTTGTCTAAATCTGGGAGGAGCAATTTGAAATGTCAGGTATGCACATGTTTCTGGGAATAAATAATGCAAATCTCCTAGGGATAGGCACTTTTTCCATAGAAAGGAGATGGTGAAAGTATTCCAGCTAGTTGGCATCCTCAGTGTTTGCCTGGGGGTTTAAATGAGCACCAGGGATGAGAGGCAGACAAGTCAGGAAGAGGTCCACATACAATATGGAAGACAGAGACTGAGTCAAGCAGCAGTAGATGGTTACAGATGTCCCCAGGATATGGGCCAAGAAGGCATATGGACCAGGGAAAGCTGGAAGGTCATCTTGTGCTAGAGGCTGGGTCGCTGGATTTAAAAAATTGTTCAGTGTTCTGGAGTCTGGAGGATAGTAAAAACTGGGCTGGAATGCCCTCCAGTATGGTTTGGGAAGGTGTGAGTGGAGAAAAACACACCATAATAGGTAGGCAAAAAGATCATTAAAAAAAAAAAAAAAAAGGAGAAAGCTTGAACTCTGAGCAAGGCTATCAAGAGAGAAAAAAAACAATAATCACTTAGGATGGGTCTGATATGTAGTTGTTGCTAGAGAAATATTTTAGTTGATTGTTTTATTGACTGGGAAAAG
This sequence comes from Eonycteris spelaea, assembly GCA_003508835.1. Taxonomy (NCBI): domain Eukaryota; kingdom Metazoa; phylum Chordata; class Mammalia; order Chiroptera; family Pteropodidae; genus Eonycteris; species Eonycteris spelaea. The sequence continues at coordinate 7,643,103 of PUFA01000023.1, forward strand.
TCTGGGAGGTGAGTGAATAAGCGAATGATGTCAAAAAACCCTGCATCCTATCTTCTTGGATTTCTCCTTTCAACCTTCTGTCTTTCATCTTACCTGACTCAGCTCTGGTTAAGGTCCAGGGTCCGCATGCCCTGATGCCATTCCATTCCACGTAGTGTAACATACTGCAATCATGTGCAAGGTCTGAAAAATCATAGCTGTTTTTCCCCTGTCTGTTCATAGTCTCTTTCCTTGTAGTCCCAAGCACCCTCCTGGTTCTTGCATCATCATTTTCTCTATCCCTATAGTCCTACACTCAAGTCCAGGACTCCACGTGTGGTCTTTAAGTACAGGTTCCAAGAACATAGCGTGCAGTCATGGTACTTTTCAAGGGTCATAGGCAAAGTGGTTGAGGCAGGTTGTGAAGAATACTGATGGTGGAGGCATGGGAAGGCCACCCCACTTATTCTGGGAGTGCATTCAACTGATGTTCCTCCTCCTGTGCCACTACTCCTCCATGTCACACCACAGACTCTGCAGACAGTGTGACCTTTGCTAGAGGAAGACGATCTTTCTTCCTTCAAGGGTCTGTGAAAGGCTATGCTACCCTCGAACAAGCTAATAATTCATTTGTAGAAATAGTTTCAAGATATATTTTAAATCTACAGTCTATCAGGACCCCTAATAACTAATCATCTGAAAACACTTCACTGGATGGTTAGGATGATAAGGATAGTAACAACAACCACCAAGATTGTCCTTCCATTTATTGAGCACCTACCACACATTGTGCCCTGTCCACAGGGCTTCACATACCTTATCACGCTTATACTTCCCAAGATCTATGCAAGGTACGATTGTTCCCATTTTACAGATGAAGCCTCACAGCTCTGAAAGCCTAATTCATTTGTCCAAGGTGGCACAGTAAGTATTTGCAAAATGTTTAGAACAGTGCTTGGCAAATGGGAAGCAAAGTGTGTTTGCTAAATTAAAAAAACACACACACACGTAAAAATAGTGAGTTGCAGAATCAAAATTTGAACCCGTCTCTTTAACCCGTTAGTTCTCTTTCTAACTCACCACACTGCTGTACCATTTGTGCTGTCTGATCTGTGGGCTGCCCTGTGCCAGGTGCTGGTGAAGGAATAGCAGGAGAAAATATAAAGATTTATAAAGTCAGCAGCTTTCCTGCTTTCTTTATCTCGTCTTTCTTCCTCTATCCCTTGCTCTTGTGAACATGTCCCAGGCACTCCCCACATATCTGGCTCTGGGAGAGGCACCTGGGAAACGTGACCCCTCCAAGTTGTTATGGTTCCAGACTTCAAAGGGTTTATAATTTAGTTGGAGAGTTAAGACAAATAGAAAACTATACCAGACTAAAACCAAATGGACTATAATCGTCGTAAACAATGGGATACCAACTAGAAGTATTATAGTAGCTCAGAGAGGGGAAGGTTAGTGAAAGATTAAAAGACAAGCAGAAAGTAGTATTTTAATAGCGTTTCCTCCTTCTTGACATTAGATATTACTTTATGATTTTTCTGACTCCAAAAAATAATCTAGCTTCACTGCCAAAAATATTGAGACCACAGAGAAATATAAAGAAGCAAAGAAAAATCAAATAGAAGAATATTCCCATAAGTACTATAAATATATATACATGTGTATATATGTCAAGGTTTCTTGGTCACTGTTGACATTTGGCCATATAATTCTTTGTTGAGGTGGTGCTGTCCTGTGCATTATAGAACATTTAGCAGCATTCTGGGCCCTACCCGTTAGGGGTAGTATTTCTCCCGTGTCCAGTTGTGATAAAAAAATATCTTCAGACATTCCCAAATGTCCCCTGTTAGGGAGGCAAAATTGCCCCTATGATATCTCTTTCTCCTTTTCTCTCTCTCTCTCTGTCTCACTGTCTCAGTCTCTCTCTCTTTATATTTATTTACATTTACATTTATATTATTTATTTGTATATTTATGTATTTGTATGTGTATATATATATGAGGGTATAGACCCACACACATACACCTTCATACACACATTTTTATTCCAGATATTTTTTATGCAAACAGTATACTTTTGTATATCAAAATATGAATTATCTATACATATTGTTTTGTAACCCATTTTTTTCTTTAGGTAATAATATCTAAATAATAATATCCTAGACATTTTCCAGTAACATTGCATTTTATGCCTAGTTTGCCAAATATTGAATTTTATTCCTATACCATATTTACCTACCCATTACTATATTTTTGCTTATTTAGGTTATTTCCAAATGTTTGTCAGTATAAGAAACCCTGCAAAAAATATTCTTGTGTATAGATCTTAGTGAAGGAAGTTTTTTTTTTTTCTGGCAAACTGTTACAAGCAGAATTTCTGGGCTGATGACCTTTGTAGATTTTGCTAATTTTTCTCCAGAAAGCAGTTAAGTAATCGAGTAATGCCCCTGTCAGCTTTGACAGTGCTAATTTCTCATATCATCATCAACAGTTGGTATCAACAATATTTTATATCTCTGCCAACGTGATGGGTAAAACGAATAGTATTACATTGTTAATTAGAATTTCTATTATTTTTAGTGAGATCGAACATCTGTTTGCATATTTAAGCTATTTGTGTTTCTTAGTTTGGTAATTGTATTTCACATTCTTGGCTTATATTTATTTGGGTATTTTTTAAGTTTATTTATAAAAATTCTTTATAAGTATATATAATAATCCTTAATATTCTTATATGTGACAAACAATTTCTCAGTTTGTTGTTTGTATTTTAAGTTTAGTCATAATTTTTGTTGGTGTACAGGGTTTAAGAAATTCTTTAAAATCATTTAAATGGTATTTTAAATCATTTATAAAATTTATAAGTAACTGTTGGAAATTTTATGAAATTACAGTCTTTGTGAGTAAAAAATGATTGAATATTGACAATTTCATATGGTTCAATCAGATATTTTAAATTTAATATTAATTTTAGAAAAATATCTGATATTTTATTATTTTTAGACAAGGAATATTGTATGCCCTTCCATATATTCATGTCTCCTTTGATGGCCCTCAGTAAGTTTGATAGCATATTTTTACATTAAAAAATTATCTTGTAATTTTATTTGCAGTTATTGCATATTTTGCATTTCTTGACTGCTTACTCTTGATTCTGAAACAATAGAGAAAAGCCCACATTGTATCTAAGAATGGATAAGTTCTTAATATTAAAAAGTTATCTATCTGAAAAGTCACAGTAGTCATTTCTAGTGGTGAAATGTTAGTTTCAGATCTATTAATATCTAGAACAAGACAAGATGTCAATCATGAGAGTTATTATCAACATTTTACTGGAAGTCTTAAGGTAATAGTCCAAGAAAGGAAAGAGAGGTTAAATATTAGAAAGGAAGATGCAAACTTATTGCCACTTGCAGATGTGATAGAAAACTCCATGCCATTAGCTGAAAAAACAAACAGAGAGCAAAAGTGAAAGGACTAAGAAAGATGCTCAAAATGCCATCTGCTATGAGTTTCACATTGTGTGTTCTCCAACCATTTATGCAACAGTCTGAGCTCACGGGGAGTCCCCCTTACACAGCTTGCTGGTAATGTGGATATCTCCCTCTTTTCTTCCTGAATTGAGATCATAGGTGATTTTATTGTCAATGTTTGGGGGATTTTTAGGGTATCCTATGGGTCTTGGATAATTTTCTAAATTGCAGTTTCTGGTTTTGGGCTGGCAGTGGGGTGGTCATAGCTACATTTCTCTGAACCTTTTAATAAAAGCTACCTGTTTCTGATCTAGGCTGCTACTAACTTAGGGTGAATAAATTCAGTCTGTAACTTTTCCCCCAAAATGTTTTCTTAAGGACCAGAAGACAATATAAAAGAATTATGGAGTCCAAATCACCATGAAATTTATATGAATGAACATTTAGGAAAGGAAGAGATTTTTTTCTTAGCACTTCTCAAGCAATAGCTCATTCATAAAAACCCACTTTACTAACACTCCTGGCTCTGATCCTGAATATCTATCTATATCTATATCTATATCTATATCTATATCTATATCTATATCTATATCTATATCTATCTGTGTCAACCTCCCAAATGTTTGAAGATAATGATATGTAATAACAAATTAGGATGTGTGGGTATAAAGAACAGTACATTCTTATGGTGGGCATAATCATAAATAAATACGGCCCTTTGATGTGAGCTTGAAGTCACTTGAAAGTGCTTATAAATGCTTACCTCTTGATTTTCCAGATAATATAATGCCCAGAATAGTTTTCAAGAGATCTGATACCAGGGCCAGTTTATGGCTATGAGATGTGTGATGGTAGTGTTACCCAGACACCAACGGGGCAGGTGCCTGTGCCCAGAGACTGCATGATGCCCAGTCCCCCATTCTATTCTTCTCAGCCTCCTCTGTTGATGTTGACAAGCTTCTGATTCACTTCTGGGTGTCCTGAGAGCCCCACAAACCCCCCTCTAGTCAGTTACTTACAGTCTCAGCATAAGAACTCAGTAAAAGTTACCTTCTCTACTCTCCTTCACACTTTGTGACAAGTCCCTAAGGAAATAAAAACCAGCTTATTATGTGGGACAGTATCTTTTGGAGTCCCAAGGAATTATTTACTACCTACCTAGGATCTTGGAGGTATGGTGGATGAGAACCCTATGGCCAAGGGGGCAGAGATGGCTCTATGGTGAGCAGAGTCACCATCAAGATAGGTTTCCACTGGAGAAGCCTTGATGCCCCAGCCAAAGTACAAGCTTTTCTGTGGACCATGGTGCTCCTAAGTTCATTGATAATAAGGAAAACCAAATATATTCCAAGTGGACACAGCAGAGGGAATAGACCTTTAAAGAACAAAAACTTACACCTGGGAGAAAAGCTGTTCTCTTGATCTAAAATTTGTTCCTGTAAAAAACAAAAACAAAAAAACAAAAAACTGCCATGGCTGGGTTAGACTAAATGTAGGGCATTAGAACTACTAGAGATTTTCAATATCAATTAATTTACTTTGCTCCTATTTTTAGAATGTAGTCTTTCTATAATGGCTGAAAGAGTAAACATTTCAACCACTGGCTGCGTATTCTTTGGCAAGTATTCTCTGAAGCTTGATTTTTTCAATTAAAGCAGAGAGAAATTGGTACTTACCCTGAAGTATTGTATGACCTGATGTCTGTGAAAGGGTTTCCACACTCCAGAGCAGCTCTGCCCAAAAGAAATATAATATGAGCCTCAAATGTGAGCTAATAGTATAATTTTAAGTTTTCTAATAGTCACATTTTCAAAGTTAAAAAGAAACGGTGAAATTAATTTTACTAATATTTTAATATATTTATTTAAAGTTTTCCCAATATATTATCATTGCAGCATCTAATCAATCAATGTAAAATTAATTGAAGTAATATTTTACCTTCTTGCTATCATACTAAGGTTTTGAAATTCATATGTAGTTTACACTTTGAGCACATGTCAATTCAGACTAGCCATTTTTCAAGAGCTCAACAGCCACATGTAGCTCATGGCTACCATATCAGAAAATACAGTTCAAAGGCATTAAACGTAAGTTATCGATTTACTTTTGGTCGTGCACTAATTCTTTCTCACCAAGCTCTTTAATAAGTGTTTTGGGATAGATGGTGGAGGTCTAATTCCCTAGTCATATCTCTTGCCTATTTCTTCAGTTCAAATACTTTCTCTGACCCAGAGCTGGTCACCAGGGATTATCCCGGGAACTGACTTCCTGCCACCTGCTAACGCCAGCAACCTTCTTTCTGACCTTGTTGATTGGAGGGTCTGAGCAATAGTGAAGCCTTCTGCACTCTGTCCTTGCAATTACTTGTCTGCAAACATTTGCCAGCTGGTTGAATTTTTTTTCATGTAACCTCTTCAGTTTAGAATGGTTATGGCTCACTAGCATCACAGGGCAGGTGCCAGCCCTTATGGACTGTGGCAAATCCCAGGAAATCTCCAAATTTGAACACACTAGCTTTCCCTGAAATGCATCAATCTCCACAGAAGCCCCCGTGAACAACATTTCCAATGAAATATATCTAGAATTTGACCACTCCCCACCAGTTTACTGCTGACAGCATGGTGTGATTAAAACCATCATCCAGCCTCTCTTACCAGGATGATCTTAACAACTAAGTAGCTTCTTCACTGGTCTTCCTGCTCCTGCCCTTCTCCTCTTCAATATATTCTTGACACAATCATCAGATTGATCTTGGTAGAATGTAAGGCAGCTCACATCATTCCTTTGCCCACTCCCACCAATGGCTTGCCATCTTGCTCACAGTAAAAGCCAAAGGCTTTGTATTGGCCTGTAAGACCCTTTGCGATCTGGCTTATCATAACTCTCTCTTAGCACCCCACCTCCCCAGTTTCTTACTCTGCTCTAGACCTTCTCGCTGATTCTTCATATACCAGGCAGGCCACTAACTCAGAGCCTTGGCAATTGTGTGTCTCCTGCCGAGAACACATATCCTGAGGTTAACCACATGACTCTCTCTCTTATGTCCTTCAAGTTCTTAGTCAAGTGTTACCTTATCAGTGAGGGCATTCTCTATAGTCGTCCTATTAAAATTGAAACCCTCTGCCCATACTGCCCTTTCCTGTTATATTTCTTTTCATTGAACCTATCACCTTCTAACATTCTATATAGTTTACTTATTTATTTATATATTTTTTTCTTGTCTGTTAGGTCTTCTATATTCCCAATGACCTTGTATGTCTGGTTTACTCCTGAATTCCCAGAAGCTGCTTAATGCTTGGCACATAATAGGTGCTAAAAAAATATTCGTTGAATGAGTGAATAGAAATAATGGCTGAAAACTTGCCTTAGATTGCCCTCCCAGATCTTGGAGAAATCAAAAATGCCCTGATGGACACAGAAAGCCTAGTGCCCTGGGTATGTCAAGAATGCTGGTTCTACTCTATTACAAGCTCTGAAATTCATTGACTGTGAATCTCTCCACAAATCACTGCCTGTTCCTTTTTGGCAGAGGGGTAGTTATTACAAATGGAAACAGAGGAAAAGCTGGCAGAATGAAAAAACAAAGTTGTTTGCATCCCCTTGCTCATCCCCTTGAGGGTTCAAAGCCTTTCAAGCTGTGGTCATGGTTCTTCCTCCAGCCTGACCACGCTTTGCTCTTTTACAGAATTTCACAGGAAAAAAAATTATAGTTATACCATGACCACCTTGAGAAGACATGAGGACTGTAACTGCACATGTAAAATGACGCAAAAGATTAAGGCAACTTCCCAGATAACAAAAACGAAACAAAACAAAACCAGAATTCATCATCTAGGTGGTTTGTTCAACCAGAATAATTTCCAAAATTTTCTCACTTCCCACTTCACTTTTGAAACTAGACCTTTAGCCCCCAGATCACATATCTTCTCAAAAAATATAGAAATAGATCTCATCTTAGTTAGGAACAGTGATTTCCATCTAAATTTCCCTATACAAAGGTTAAAATGCTTGTGTTAGTTTCCTGCTGAGTTGAAATACAAATGACTTGGGCAATAAAATATAGTAGTATAGATATTAAAGTTACAAAAACTATCAGGGACTAATTCTTTTATCCATTATGAGTCGGATTTGAAGCCTTTCAGAGTAGCAATTCTTGCTCACCAGGGTCATTTGAATCAGACTTCACATGTGAGAAATACCTGAGGCTCAGACTTCTGTTGGTACAGCAGCAGATGGTCACGGGGTCAGCCTGCCAGTGTTGGCCCATTGAGTCAGATACTAGAATCGGCCTTCTCTCCTCCCTGTGTGCCGACCAAGTGTGTCTGTTCCTCCTGGCCACATGGTACAGAAGTCCTGCAGACTAAGGATATTCCAAATTTGATGCTGTTCTTTCTAAGACATCACTACACCATTCCAAAGCCACAGGGTAGGTTTTCATTCAACCTGCTGACCAGGGCCAAGTCAACCCTCGGTTCTTCTCGTTGATTAATTGGTCTTTTCTTTTTGGTAGAGGGCCATCTTTAGCCATTTCTGAGATTGGAATTAAGGTTTTATTTGCATAATTAAGTTTTAGAGTAGATTATTTTTACTTCTTTGAAGACTAATTGGTTATTATTTTTGCCTAAAGAATGTAGAAGACAACATATTCCATTTACCTTATTTTGATGAATATTTACTGCTTTAAACTTCCACTCTATTATAGATAAGCATCTCGAAAATTAATTGAAAGCAGAATTTAAATAAACGTGAGTCTCTACCCACTTTAACTGACTTAAGTTTTATGCTGGATGGGATATCTTCAGAAGTTCGGATTTGTGACCACAGCACAAAGTATTTAATCTACTAACCTTTAGAGAATTTATGTTGGCTGAGGCTTTTGATACGTGATATTGATGCTGAGACAATTTCGTTCATTCTCTCTGTCAATCAATGAACAATCTATACTACCTTCTTCAAATATAGGCTTCTTCAAAAAACAATTTAATAATATATATAATAATAATTTTATTATTTTTATTTATTAATTTTATTATTAGTATAATTATAGTAATAATATTAATAAAATAATTATAATAATACTATTAATTTATTATAATAATATCTATATTAATAATATAACATATATAGTAATAATAATATAGGAATAGATGTCATTTATCTTATTTCATTCTCACCAATGACCCATAATGTGGGCATTTTATTATCACCATTCTACTGATGAGAAAACTTGGGCACGATATGAACATTGTTCATCCCATTCTTCTAGAAATGATGAACTCTTTCCTATACATATGGTCTTCTGTTTATTCATCCCACAATTCACTCTTCAAGACCCAAATCAAGCACCACTTCCCCCATGAGGCATTTAACAGAGCTTACATGCAGAATTAGTCACCCCTCCTCAGTGTCTCTGTTATGTGCTGCTGAGGGTTTCTATTGTTACGCTTATCACACTGTTCCAGAAATATATTCCTTTTCTATTTCTTGAACCAACTTTCCAGCAGGGAGCTTGTCTTACCCATATCTGTGCCTCCAATGCATCGTACAGTTAGCACCACACAAAAGGATGGCTTTATAAATTAAATGTGTTTTTCCAGAAACAGAGGAAATGTCTTTTGTCCTTCTCTGCCATCTCTTCTTCTCAGACCTCTAGTGCTGTGGGGATTCCCCAACTGAAAATTGAATGAGATGGCCAATAGCCAATTTCCCCAGAAGCAGAAATAACCCAGGGTTGTATCACCACATTGAGAATTTTCAGCTAACAGCAAGGCCAAAGGTCAAGTTTGGGTTGAGCCGGTAAAATTGCTTACTTCCCTCTTCATGTCATGAAGGGTAATGCTTGGCTTGGGTGTGAAAGGTCAAAAATAATGACATCATGTATGTGCACACACACATATGTATATGTATATATGATGTCATTCCTGTCAGCTCAACTTATTTACTTCAATTTATTTATTAAATGTCTTCTATTCCATGTGTTGGGCTAGGTGCCAGGAATACAATTTTTACAAATAGTGAAAAGGTCTGATGTGGTCCCTGCCCTCATGGAGCACGCAGCTGACTGGGAAGGAGGACAGACGAAGTGATTCCATCCTCTGAAGTTATCCAGATCTGTCACATCATATTTCTTTATTCCTTGCCAGCCAGTCACCACCACATTTTCTCCACCACCACAGTGTCTGTCCTAGGCTCTTTTCCCGAGCTTAGGGCTAGATATGACCAACTACGTTTAGTAGCTGTGCTGCATCTCAGTGGGACAAAATCAGAAGGAAAACTATATTCATGGCTGATAACCAATATTTATTGAATAATTTTTGCACACCAGGCCTTATACTTCTCCTCATTTATTGTACTGTTTAATTATCACAATAACCACTAAAGTAGATGATATTATCAATCCTGATTTAGTAACAGTAATTACTAATGACATTTAGAGAGGTTAAATAACTCGTCTAAGATGACCCAGATAGTAAATTAAGGAGATAAAATTAGGACCCAGGTTGTTAGGTCTCAAAGCCCATATGCTTTCAACCATTTAACTATACTGCTTCCCTCAGTTCTAGTGGTTACAAAGGAATCCAGTAAGTTACATTTATGTCAGTTTATCTTAATTTTCCAAAACAGAACACTTTTGAGAATGAAAGAAGACACTATTAATAATTGCCACCCACCCCCCCCCCCAGGACAGCAGAGATAAGCTAGGACCTTTTGGGCGAACTGGAGCATGTGACCATCCCTTTTGTATATATTTTTTGTAGGCAATTTCGGGGATGAACCTTTAGGAATATGTAAATTAAATGTAAAGTACTAAATAGTTTCCTTAAATTCATAAATCTAAGGCATAACATATGACAGTATAAAAGCTAGTATTTTCATGGTTCCAGGTACTTAAAGAGACATCTAACGCTTAGAGAAACAAGTAAATTAGAAAGTACACAAGAAATCCATGTATGATCTTGGACCAACTCTCTTTGCTACTGATGCTCACGCCATTGAGTTAGCAGTGGGACCTGATGATGAGCACAAGGCTTTATGCTCCCTTCACATTCTCACCTCCCAGTAGATAGTTGAATTCATTCGCCCATTCATTCTTCAACATATTTGTTAAGAGCTTACATGCCATTGTGTACTGAAGATAAATGAATAAGTCACGGTGCCCACCTTCCACATTTTCACAGTCAGGAGTGGGAGGCAGACACATAAATGATAACTGCAGTAGCACGATTTTCCTTCGGGCATCAGCCCCCTCTAATCCTCTGAGTTATGAAAACACTTGCTTTTCCCCATTATACATTTTTGTCCCCAAATTAAAAATGTTAGTATAACGAAGCATTTATTGCTTCACTTTCTTTTGTAATTTATAATTTATAAAACATTTTTACATAAATTAGCTCACTTAATCCTTACAATAACATTTGATAGCTTCAGTTGTAGATGAGGAACTGGACTTTAAGTTTTCTAAGACCGTAGGGTGCAGAAACTGGTGAGTCAGGTTTTGAAATGTCAAGGTTTTCATTTACAAATCAGACCTATTCCCAAACTGCATTCCTAGAATGCATCAGAAGGAAATGAATAACATCCCAGAATCTAAATGACTGCTATAAAATTAAATTAGGCTCTTTGGGCTATTGCAACTTCTCTTACATTCATGTGGGGATTATTCTTAAAATATTAAAACAGTCACTATCAACCCCTTATCTATTTATTTTAGAGACCTATGACTCTTAGGTCAACATAAATTGGCTAATCTCAGTATTAGCCAGAAATATCCATTTGTTAAAAGGAGAGAAATCACTGCAATGACAGAGGCATGATTTCTTTGTCTGATATTCATATACCAAACACAGCCACAAATAGCATCACTCCTGCAAGATCTGCATGCCACTGCCCCCATGACCACTCATGACAGAAGGCAAGTCCAGTGTACAAAGCTGGAGCCCTAGGTTTGAATGCCAGCTTTTCCACTTCCTTAACTCTGGGGTCTCAGTCTTCAACCCTGCACATGAGGATAATAACAGGGAAGAGCACTTACTTCCTTGAATTATTGTGAAGGTTAAACAGGAAAATGTAAGCAAAGAATCAACAGAATAAGTAACAAGGAACCTGTACATAGATGGTGGCCACTGTTAAAAGGTTGTGACACAGTTTAAACAAAATTAAGTGCACAGATTATTCTGGATTTACAATTGCTCAATTAAAAGACTTTTTAGAGTTTACAATTCTCATGACAAAAAGGGCTAAACACCATTGTACTTGAAAACAGTATAGCGTTCTGAAAATAAGATGGAGTTAAGAGTTAGGCAAGCCTGGATTTGAACCAGTCTCTGACATGCGTTCGCAGTGTGAGCTTTAGTAAGTTACTCAGACTCTCTGAGCCTCTTCATTCTCAGCTGTGACATGGTGATAAAAACGTCTTCCCTGTAATGAGGACTATAACAAGGGCATGAAAAACCTAATAGGAAACTCGGTGACGACCAGCACTGGTGTCATATGTACTGTCGGCTCCCAGCATGTTGCCCAGTGTCTCCATATAGCAAATGCTCACTAGTTGACTCAATGAGAGAACTTCACTTTGCACAGGGTGAAATGCTCAGTGCATCGTCACTATTTTTAATAACGCTTGCTGGTATTAGAGATTTGGGGCTGGGGAACGGGAGAGCACATCACAGTGCCTGCAGTGTAATGGAACAACTGGGATTGGCCAGGAGTCACTATGACATACTGATCAAGGCAGGTACCTTATCATCCTAAATTTAAACGCCATCAGGAGGTGAAGGACATCCCATTAGAGCAGTAAAACTCTGCTCTGTTTGACTCTCCTTATCAGCAAAGGGAATAATATGTTCACGTATTGATCCATTGTTTCATAAATTTTCTTTTATAACCCAAAGGTCAAGTCTAGAGCACCCATGATTGAAATCTTGTTCTTTTGCTACTTACACAGATAGCTAGACCAAAACAAACAAAGAAACAACAACAACAAAAAACCCTATAGTTTTTGTAAAACCTGTCACTGTATCCACAATTTCCAAAAGTGAACCCAGTCATATTTACCAAGAAAATCCAAATTGTTGTGGGTAGAATTGGGAGAAGTCCTTATACATTCACAAAAGTAAGCCTGAGTCTTTGGACCAACTATTGAAGATAAATAAATATGTCCTTAAATGAGCACTTACTATGTGCCAACCACTGCATTAAATTCTTTGCCTATACTAAGCTTCATATTATCTTATTAAATTATGCAAACAACTCTGGGAGGTGTGCAATATGATCCTACTTTTACAGATGGGTACCAATCAAGACCAGAATGAGTTGTGTATAAGTGACTAACTTCTCTACATGTGCTAAATTAAAAATAACATCGACAATGATTTTACTTTAGTGCCCACACAATTTTCTAAGATGCTTTTTTTTTAAAACTCTTGTCTTTCTGTAAATAGAGGCTTTGCCAAGGTATACTTGGGGTGGTAGTGAGGCAAAGACTTTCATATTACCACATTGGAACCTCAGCCAGAACACTAAAGATCTCCAGATTATTTTACAATCATAGTAAAAAATAATTCAAAGACATTTAGGGATCCAGCTGAAATTCCACAACTGTGTACTTCTGAGAGTGTTTGCTGCCATGAAATCTTAGCAATGAAGGAAGAAATGAGAGCATGAGAGATTAATTTAGAAATTATTAATATAAAGATTAAAGACTTCATTCCTTCTTTTGAAGCTATGGCTGACTAACCAGAACTAAACGCCATTTCCACAGTATGTTTTTTAGTTCTCAGACTTTCTTGGTAAGACTGAAATTCAGTGTACAATTTGTTATCAACAAAGACCAAGTATATTGGGATGTAATTATGCCAAGATACAAACACTCGTTAAATATTTTGGCTTGCAAATTTTCTTGTTTATGCTGGTAAACACTGAGTCATTTCCATGAATCCTCTATCTGATTGATAAATGGCCTGAGCCACTTGTCCCAGGGGTGAATATCTCTGCTTCAGAGATAATGGACAGAAAAAGTCAAGGACACATTTAAAAGTGAGGTCCAGGCCTTCTGTCCTAAACAGCAATGATTGTGATTCTGATTTGTCAAATTAATAATATCAACATCATGCTTTGCAGTTGACAAAGCACCTTTATATCCAAGTCTCCTTATGTTTTCCCTTAGGGAGACAAATACTCAAAGAAACTGAGGGCCAAGGATGGAGACTGACTTTTCCCCAAATGATATAAGTAGGAAGTAAAAGTTTAGATCCATGGTTCTCACACTTGAGTGTGCATGAGAGTTACTTGGAAAGCTCATTTGCTGAGCTCCAACTCTAGAGTGTGTGAGTCAGCAGGTCTGGGCGGGGCCCAAGAACCTGCATTTCTCTCAAATTCTCAGGTGATGCTGATGCTGCTACTGGCCTTCTTATTCCTAAGCCTCGGCTCTTCTCTCCAGGCCACACTTTCCATGAATGGCAGCAGCTCCCACTGGCTCTCTCCTCTGGCCATTTCAAATCCCTCTTTCCTTAAAATGTAAAAGCACAGAAAGTCTTATCTGAATTCAGATCTTTACAATCGAATCTCTTCCACCTTACTGAAATATTTTAACAAAAATTGAAAACATCTTTTTTTTTCCTGGTAGGGGAAAGAACAATTACTAATCACCGTATTAAAGACTATTTAAACAAAAACTGATTTGACGAGAAAACTTAAACTGTCAAATGTATTGTAGCATTCATGTAAAAGGCCTCATTTTCTGAAAAGAGACAGAATGAATAAAGTGAATATATAATCTGGTTGATATTTTCATGCCCCAAATCTGTGTAACTCTTCACAAAATGAGGAATCTGAAATATATATTTGAAAGATTCCATAGTATCTAGGAAAACCCCATTATTTTCATTTAAAAAGTGATTAGCCAATTCCAAATCTCCAATATCAAACCTCAACTCACTTTAAACCAGGATCTCACAGCTTTAGCCCTCTTAGCAGTGAGCTAAATCTATTTATAAATTTATAATTTATTTCTTTGTTGGGGCAGCTAGGGGATGCAGTCCTGTGCACTACAGGACATTTAGCAGCATCATCAACCTCTATCTACCGGATTCCAGCAGAACATCCTTAGTCACAAAAACCAAAAACATCTCCAGACATGGCCAAATGTTAGGAACCATGGCTTCACGAGAAGGAAGTTCAATTTGAGTTTCTATTTTGTACCCCTGGCTGACGAGAGCATTTTGCATGCAAGATAGTTTAGGTTGTTTAATGTGGATTGAGAGATGCTGAAAAGGCCTTAAACTCACAATATCGTCTCTTCTCAGTTGTTATTCCAGAAATCCCACTAAATATTTGTTTTCCTTAGGCTAAACCCTTTCCCATACTTACCACGATGTTATTTAACAATACGGAGTTCCTGGAAGTAGTAACACACTATCATTCATGCGTCAGTGGGACTTTAGTTTAGGGACATTGTATGTGATTAATTTTGTAAATGTTCACCATATTACTAAAAAGAATACTATATTCTCATTTCAAGGTGCAAGGTTTCAATATGTAAGATATATATTCAGGAGTTTTAATTTCATTTTTCAGAATGTTTTATGACTTTACTAATTTTCTCTGCTTAACCGACTTATTAGTTTCTCAAAAAGGTATTGTGAATTCATCATTATCTAATTGCTGCTTTATATAGAGTGAATCTATATGGTGTGGTTCCCACAGGTCAGTATTGCTATAGTTGTCTAACAAATGATTTTTTTGGCATTATTTCTAATAACACTTTTTCCCTTCAATAACACTAAACTTGCTTTCTTTTGGTTTAAATTTTTCAGTACATACTTTTCCTTTCAATGACTTTCAATCTTTTACTGTTATTATACTTTAGTAGTATCTCTTAGAAACAGCTTTAGCAGCATTTAATAATTTTATTCATATATATCTATATGTTGTTTTTGTCATTTAATTTTTTGTTTTCTTTTTCCCATTACTTCTTTTTTCTTAGTGCTTTCCCCCCTTTTCCTACCTTCTTCGGATTAATGGACTTTTCTTTATTCCCTCATTCCCAACCATTAATCTTAAAAAGTCATATATATTATTTTTATACTTTAAGTAGGTACTCATAATTTTTAACTCTGTATTCAAAATTATTCTAAAGTTTGATGATATTTTTATAATCTTCTATAACAAAAAAAAACTTAGATCACTCATACTGTATTTTGTTATTGTTCACTAATTTGCTGTTAATTTTTCTATTAAGTTTTTAGTTTAAATAAGACAAATTACATTTTAGGCAGTCCTATTTAGTTTTTTCCTCAAATCTAACTGTGCTTTAGTTTTCAGGGTTTTTTTAAATTCAGTTTTTATTTTCCATGTTATAATCTCCTTCAGATATAATAATATCTGAAATTATAGAGGTATTTATCCCCTTCTTTATTGTGTCTGCTGATTTTCCCTTATAGTGAGTCATTCCCTCATATTGTTTGTAATTTTTGACTGTGAGTTTATCTTGATTTGTATTTTTTTGCTTTGGCGTCTTACATGCCAGGATACAAGTGTCTCTACATAGTACACAATATGTCTGTTTGCTTCTGGTTTCCAAGATAAAGACGTGTGTGTGTGTGTGTGTGTGTGTGTGTGTGTGTGTGTGTGTACCAGTGCAGTGTGGGAATGTACTCCAAAGCCATATTTGCAGACAATTCAGGCTTAAGTTTTGATATTTCATGTGGAAGGTAGGGACTTTCTTGTCCTGCCTAGAACCCCAAGTAGATAAACGTCCTTGCTGCTCTCATGACCTTGTACATGAAGGTTTTCTCCCCACACTCTTACAAAGCAAGGCAGCCCCACCAGGTAGAACTTATGCAAATGCCTTGGCTCCAGCTGCACATTTTGGGCAGGCCCAAGGCCACATCTTTTCTGTCTTCTTGCCCTCCATGAACACGAAAACCCTACCTTTTAGCTATTGGGATATATCTTTCAATCCAGCTCCCCACCGGACTGTCATCTCCTCATTTGTTCAGTCTCTCCTCTAACTGTTCATTCTGGTTTGGGGGTGTTTCTCTTTCTTTATTTTGAACTCATGTATGTTTAACTAAACCATCTAATATTTTATCCAGTGTGGTATGTGTGTGCGCGTATGTGTGTGTGGTATGTGTACGTGTGTGTGTGTGCATGTACATGTGTGGTTAGTCTAGGAAGGGGTTCTGCACTGTATTCTACCAGAATTGAAAGTACTCATACATAACCTCATACAGACAGATATGTTTGAGTATAGTTTTTGCCATTTATTAGCTATGATTTACTTAACTTCCTTCTGTCTCAATTTCCTCATCCAAAAAAAAAAAAATGGAGTTTATCATACCTACTGCATTTGACAGTCATACAAATTAAATGAAATGAGGCATGTAAGCTGGCCAAAGCACCTGGCATAGAGTAGCCACATAATAAATTCAAGCTATTGATTAAATGAGGTTGAGTATTATTGACAAACTTTAATTATGTTGTTGAATATATATAGCTCTACAGAATTTAAAAATTATTTCAGTTAGGGTTTTTAAAATTTATTTTTAATAAACACAAACCTGTGTTTGTATATAGTATGCTTATTTTATTCTCCAGAGCCCTAAAAGAAATAAAAACCCATTTGGCTCACAGTATCTTCTTTCTGATGATATTTTAGTGTCCAGAAGTCCAGAAATTGAAAAAATAGTGCCTTTGAGCCCAAATCATTTGTATACCTGCCATTTGTCTGCCAGTTTAGTCACCTCTCTGACTCGATTTGCTGCACCTAAAACTGAGAGCTATTTCCCTATGTCCTAATAACTTTTATGAAATTTTCAAGCAAAAGATTCAATCTGTCAATGGACAGTGTTTATCTAATGAGCAATAAAAATTGAAACCAAGAAATGGCATAATCCAGTTTGTATTCTGAATAGATGGCTATTTTTGAAAGATAAATTGGAGGAAGATATAGTAGACAGGATTCTAAATGGTCCCCAAGATTCCAACTCCCTGGTGTTCACACCTTGTTTAATCCTATGAGTACGATGGGCTAGTCATTTCATTGAGTAGATTACATTATATGGCAAATGATGGTAAATCACTCCTGTGATTAAGAAATATTAGATTAGGTCTTGACATACTAGCCTGAGGAAGGAGGGAAGTCAGTGAGATGTTCTCCTACTGACCTGTGTTTATGGAGTGGGTCTTGTGATAGAAACAGTAGGTGGCTGAGAGTGGTCCAAGTTGATGGCCAGCAAGAAAGCAGAGACCTTAGTTCTACAGCTGCAAGGAATTAAATTCTGCTAACTGCCCCATAAGTTTGGTAAAGACCGAGCTTCCAAAAGGAACATAATCCAACCAATATCTTGACTTCAGCTTTGGAAGATCCTGAATAGAGAATCCAGCTATGCTAAATCTGGACTTCTGACCTATAGACACTGTGAGATAATAAATGGGTGTTGTTTTAATCTAATATATTTCTGGTAATTTGTTACATAGCAATAATGTTATATAACAACATTAGGTAACACAGGAGACAGAGAGATCAAGTTGGATTATTGGAATAGTCTAGGTCAAAATGAGAAGGATCTATAATAACATTGAGTCTATTGGAATGAAGATGATAAGAGCATTGAATAAAGATCTATTAATAAAGAAAACATGATAAAACTCACTCACCCACTGAATATCAGGAAAGAAAGTCCCAGATCTTGATGGCTCCAACAAAACTGGGGAAAGCAAAAATGAGAAAAGTTTCATTAGAAACATAATGAGTTCAGTTTGGGACAATTTGGGATTATTAGCAAAAGTGACCATAATTATTTCTCTCTATGTATCCACACTTCTTTGCAGTGAGCGTTCTTAGCTTTTACCACCAAAAAGTGAAATCTATCCACCCCTCTCCTCTAGCTCCTTGAATCTGGTCTGGGTTTGAGACTTGTACTGGCCAGTATAATGCAGAGAAAGTGATGATGTGCTAGTTCTAAGTCTAGGCCTCAAGGGGACCCACACACTTCTACCTTATCTCTCAGTACCATGTAGCCTCAATGTAAGCAAGCCTAGTCTGGTCTACTGCCTCAGATGGAAGACCATGCATAGCAGAGAAAAGCCATCTCGACTAAAGCCATCCTGGACCAGCCAGCCCCTACCTTACCAGGAAGTTGACCACAGACAGAGAAGAACTATGCAGCTAGGCCCAGCCCAAATGCTGACCCACAGAATCATGAGCTAAACTAATAGTTATCATTTTGAACCCCTAAATTTTCGAATAGTTTATTATGCAGCACAAGTTAACATTTATAGAAATATTAAGTTTGAGATACTTGTGAAATATCCATTTAGGCATGAAGGGAGTTTGGATTCTAGATCTGGATCTTAGTAAAGCAGATGAAGTTCGAGGTAGAGACTAGGAGTGATCAACATAAAGATGGTCCTTGATGTCAAATATAAGATGATAAGATGTGAGAATTTTTTTTATTCTGAACAAGACACTAATGTTCTGGTGATAATTACTACTATAAAAATATTATTCTTCATTCAACTCTATTATCATTATTTCTGAAGAGAAACTATCATGAGATGAACAATTAGAAAAAAATGCCTCTAAAAAATTAATTAATTTTCTCTTGAGCTCATTTCAAGTGTTATGCAGCTTAAACCATTTATCTCAGAATTAAATGTTTTAAAAACAAAGTCAAAAGTTTCTCTTTCACTAGAACTGTTTTATCTTTACTTTTCTTAGTAGACCACCCTACCTGATGTATATGTCATATATCCATGCATAATAGATATATAGCTGGAAAGTGAAAGATAACCAACAACTCTGTGATTTGATGTAACTTACAAATCTCTTCCTCGTGTGATCTTTGCAATAACCTTGTGAAGTTAAGATTATGACTATCCCCATTATACAGGTGAAGAAATAGAAATTCCTAAGTTTAGAAAATTGCTCAGGATCACTCAAATAACAAATTAAATGGTCAAGGTTCAAACCTGGTTTTCTAACTCAAAGTGTTTCCTACTTTCCACCATACAACCACATCCTAAAGGAGTTTTCACATATATAATTGAATTCAATTCTCACCACTATTTATAAGGTATCACTAATCATTCAAAAACCTTCTAAGTCTTATAAAGCTTTCTTCTTGTCCTCCTAACATACTTTTATACAGATTATTTGCCCTGCCTAAAATCCCATGGATGCCACTCCACATGGCCCAAGAAATAGGGCAGGACCAGACTGGGTTATGCTCCCGAGTGAGTCACACTAACCTATCTTGTCATTAGAAATGGCTCTGAGTCTTTATCTGCCCACAAACTCTAATTAATGATCATTTAACTGTACTGTCAACTCAGTTTAAATTTGAGTGATACCAGTTGTTTTTTCCTGGGCCAACCAATAGAAACAGGGGAAAGCAGTCATGCATGCCATTGTCCAAGGGGCTCTGGGCCTATAGCAGCCCAGTTTAATGGGCATTCAGAGCTCATTAGTGAGGAAACACATCAGGAGTGACCGCTCTGGTGCCACACGTTGCAACTAATAGCACTGCCGAACAGAATCGTTTCTGTTTCTGCTCACTTGTTGTGAAATCCTTTCAATGTCAACAAGTGGTCGTGTCGGCAGGAGCCCGCCATCCTGCCCAGCAGTTTTATCCGTTGCTCCCCTGAGCCAGACTTGTGTCCTCCTCCATTGTCCAGTCCCACAAAGGAGCCTGAGCAATCACAAAGCTTTCACAGCCATTCATCATCAGCTCACCGATTCTGTGGGCAAGATTGCCCGCCAAAGCTTAGGCCAGTCCTGTGGGCATGGCATGTGTGGATCCACAGGCTGGACACCAGGCCTTTGCCCCCCGCCTTGGGAATCTGAGCTGCACAGACATATACAATTTGATTATTTCTTTATCCAAGAGAAAACAAAATTACAGGTAGTGTATAGAATTGGACTAAGGATGTACTAAGAGCATAGTAAAAAACGCAGGTGTGGCTAGATTGGGTAAATTATTTTACCAGACAAAAATATTCTATAGTTTGGAAAAGAGGGAAGACTTGGATCAAAAGGAGGTTGAACCAATTAGATAGGTTTATCTGCTCAAAGGATGTATGTTCTTTTATTCCTTAATAACTTGGTGCATTTGCCCATAGAAATTAAAGCTGTCAATAAAATGCCATTTAAACTTTCTAAGCTACATTAGATTTTTAGAAAGAAAGGTAATATTCCCATTTGTGCAATGTTTTGATAACTAGGTGGTTGAAAATTGGTCATATTTGCTTGAAATACAGAAGCACTAAAATTATTCTCCAAATATAGCATCTCATACCACAGGACAAACACATTGTATTTTAAGTAAAAGAATAAAATCTCTCCTTGGAGACAATACTGCTTTATTTCTTCAGAGTTCTCCCCCAAATTGTTTGTTGTAATTCATTTTGTATTTGACTAAATAGGCAATGGTTAAAATGATAAAGATCTTGAACACTTCAGGTCATCCTTCAAGCCCCAAACCTGGCCCCTGTATGCCTTCTGTGTCCAACTTCTGTTTGCTCTTGTATATAACTATTTTTAATTCAGACCCTACTAGATTTTTAGATTATTGGCTTCTGTGTCTGCATCCCTTGCTAGATTGAGAGCTGCTAGAAAGCTATTTCTACTTCTTGCTCATTTTGGTTGACTCAGCATATATCAATGAGTAGATGAGCAATAATTATTTGTTGAATTAAGTAATCAATGTCACAAAGGTGTCAGAAACTATGTCTTGTATTTTCTTCAGGGTACCACAAAAAGCGGTTAACCTGTTAAACATTTTGGAGCATTACATCTAGTCCACATCATTTGAAAATTTAGGGCTTTAAGATATAATAGGTAAAAATTATTTCTTAATCAACATATTTGCAGTAGGATGAGAAAAACTTTAAATATCCATGTTCAAATGTCTGACAACATGTCACCGAATTCTTTTTGTATTTTCTTTTAAGATGTGGTTTCTGTTGTATCTGTTGTCATCATCACCATAGTTTCCAATAATTGAGCATCTAGTATGTGTCAGACACAAACTAATGACAACAGTCTTTGCATGTTCCAATCCACTCAGCTGTCTTTATTAATTCTATGAATATGCAGGGTAACATTCTGGCTGTGTAATCCTATGAATTATTATAGCTGCCACTCTATGCAAAGTCTTGGAATTTATAAAATATTCTGAAATACCATTGCGGTTGGGCTGTTTCAGATACTGAGGAGATGCAAAGAGGCAAGGGAATTCTGTTTCTAATGGATGCTCTTTTTTTTTTTTTAATAATATTCCTTTCACACAGCTCTTTCAAAAGATAACTATCTCACACATGGGTTTTACCTCTGTGGTCAAAGATGCACAATGCCAAGGTTAAGCACTTAGCCCTTGCTTCTTTTTGAGGGAAGAGAATGACATGCATAAATTTTCAAAGGAAGTGTCCAGATGTAGCTAAAAACATAGAATTTGAAGATTTTTGCCATTACTAAAATAAGATAAACAAAAACTAATGAATGTCTTATAGTTTGCTTTTTAAAAAAGTCTCTAGTTCTTTAGTAGGTTAGCTCTGACCTTCATAAGTGCAGTTTGGTTATAAATGACATGAATTTTCCACTTAATCCTTCTAAGGAGCCTGTAAGATGAGTCTTACTATTATTTCCACTTTCCACATGAAAAAAAAAATGAGGCATAGAGGAGCTTACCAATCTGCCCAAGGTTCAGAAGCTGGAGAGCCCTAGAACCAGGGTTGAGCTTCCTTCTAAGGCCTGTGTCCTTGATAAGAGAATATGCCTCCAGTATGAGGACATGGCTGAAGTTTAAATTTACCTTGCATTGTTTGACTTTTGTAGATGAAAATTTCTTTAAATAAGTCTCCCGCAATGGTGGAGCTACTTTGGCAATATTGGCCCAGTATTCCTAGTAGGATGTCCCTAAGAGGACTGTTCTACATGCAACTTGCTATCTCCTGTTCTTCAAGCTCTGCAAGAAAGACTCACGCCACCTGACCACCTCTAACATTTTACAACAGGACACATCGGTGTCTGTTTTGTTTTTGCCTTGCAATCCTCACATGGAGGAAATAATATAGAACTCTTAGTAAGAGCAGCTTCCGTGTCCCCATTTGCATGAGAGCCTTGCAGCACATTTCTTTGGGGGACTTTAAAAAGGGTAATTGAATTGTTTAAATCAAATTTGGGGTCCCCTGTCACAAATCATTACCTTGTCTTTCCTCTATCTCCTTGTTCTTCAGATTAATGGCACATACCATACACTGACCTCCATTAGCTTAATTTGGTTGAGACATTTTCCAGCCCATATCATCAAAACGAGAGAGAGAGAGAGAGAGAAAATTATATTGGCCAGGGGACCATCTGTGGAGTGCAAAATAGTAAAGAAGCAGGCATTTCCTGCACTTTCTCATTTTTCATTTTTGAAACCACCCTATGTACAACTCTAGATACTTATAATTGCCAACTCAATGTGATTCTCAGATTTCTGCCTTGGTTTTGGTAAACGAGGCTGGTATTTCTATCATCTAGGATCAAATTCAAAATATTCTTTACCTCAAATCCTAACACATGAGCTGCATAAAAAAAAGATTAAGCCTTTGACTTCTTAATCAAACATTTTTCTTAACTGTGTGCCATGTATGGCTCTCAAGCGCTATACACCTAGCATTACATGGGATGTGCTATGAAATTCAGTCATCTCCAAGCACACTTGTTCGACACACTCAATTCTTAGTGCGTTGATACATTAACCAGGGCTGGTTCCTTCCTTCTGTCACTAAATTTTCCTAACTTAGTTTTTCTTAACTAGGTTTTTAACCTAGATTCTTAATTTAAACTTAATGAGGTTTTTCTAATTTTTCCTGTGAGGTTAATAATTATCATCTCTCTCTCTCTCTCTCTCTCTCTCTCAGATTAAGAAATATGATCTATAGATTTAATGGTCACAATACAATTCGATTACACATGCATTTTTTTAAAATATGTTCCAGGAATTATCCCAGGTCTGAAGGACACTGCCAGAAGTGGAAAGTATAGTCCTCACTAGAACACAAGTAGAGTGATCACTTACCTATAAAAATCTTAAGGTATTAGAAAATCCTTCCATAAACTCCATACGAACATAGGGTGGAAGTCTGGTGAAGTACATTGGAAAGGGGACAAGAGACTAGATGATGGCCCTGATTCTTCCTTTAGCGACTGTGTGACTGTGGCCATGTCACTCAATCTCGCCAGGTCCTACCTTCCTCTATACCAGGGACTTTATCTGCCCCCTACCAAAGACCCTTTCAATATCTTTTCTTCTGGTTCCTTATGTGTTGAAAGACTTAAACTTTTTTAAAAAGAACATTTATTAATGATTATCTTGCTGTTCATTAGTGATTTATTTTCTATTACAAGCATCCATAACATTGACAACCAGACTTTTTCATAAACATGGAACCACAAGGTTGCCAGAGTAATTTTATGACTGTATCTGAAATAAATAAGATAATTTTTTTAAGCACGGGCCAGAATTGCTTGAACTTTCTCAATTCATGGCACCTTTAAGGCCTCAAATTTTTTCATGGTGTTCCTAGGCCAAAAAAATATCCAGCAGTTCTGTTTATTAAGTACCTAGGTCCAAACAATTTGTTAGGGATAGATGTCCTGGTAACAAACATGGTAAGCCAGTCAAAAAATAATATACTTAAATTTAAAAAATTATTTTTTAATTTTATTATGAAACTACAATTATTTACTAATAGGACATACGTGCCTATTGGGACTACACATCTTTAAAATTTTGAAATTCGATTTGCAAACAGATTATTAACAGATAATAATAAATTATTTCCTAATGAGGATTGACTTGCTTTTATTACAGCAATTAAAACTCAGTATCACAAAGATAGAACATTATCAAAATAAAATATTGCACAATCTAATGTGAAGCTGTGAACTACCTTGAGCTAGAAATTTCCCTGGTGTCTGGACAGATGTTGAGTTTTGCTATTTTTCAGAAATTTAAAATTATACTACTGTGTCCCTTTTGAGTTCACGACATCCCCCCAAATAATCCCACCCCAGTATTCCTTAGTATAGTTTGGGAACCACAGAAATAGGCAATGGCCAAATGTTGAATTATCACTAGGGTATCTGAAAATTATGGAGAGCTAAGAGGTGCCATTATGACTTTCTGAGACCCCAAGTCAGGAACCATTAGACCAAAGGATCTCTAGAGCTTTCCCTTTTAACTCTAATATTATACTCTTCATCCACTCAGTATTTAGTGCCTACTATAGATCAGAAATTAATCCGAGGTCTTAGGCTATATCATCAAACAAAATGGACAAAAATCTTTGCCATCATGACAATTGTGTTCTAGCAGAAGACAAAAAAAAATAAACATGATGAAAAAGTGAATTATTTTTGTGTTGCAAGGTAATAAGTGGAGAAAATCAGAAGTCCCCAGGGCAACTACAATTTTAAACAGGATTGTTGGGAATAGATCTTATTGAAAAGTGACATCTAAGCAGAGACTGGAAGGAAGTGAGAGTCAGTCCTACACAAATCTGGGAGAGGACTGTCTCAGACGAGACAGGTACAGGCTCTAAGCAGCAGAATATCTGAGGGTGCTCAGGGGTCAGCAAGGACACAAGTGTGACTGGATCAGGGCCATCAAGAGATGGATTGGTAGAAAAAGAGGTCACAGATGAAGCAGAGTTGGAGGCAGAACAGGTGAGGCTGGCAGACTCGAAGTGCCACTCGAAAGGCACTTTGTTTTTGTATGGAGATGGAGAGCCAGTGGAGGTTCTGAGTGGTACTGCGATATGCTCTGACTTATATTTTAACAGGATCACTTCAACTACAGCATTGAAACAGAGTATAGGGATAGGAGAACAACTAGAGAGCTATTACAGTAATCTGCATGGCAGTAATTATTATGATATGATATGATATGATATGATATGATATGATATGATATGATAGTATGTAACGTGAAATAGTATGTATAATATGTTGCTATATATTATAATAAATATATATTATATGTTTAGTAATAGAGTTGATGGCAACTTAAGATAGTTTTGGAAGAGATAAACATGACTGGGATTCTGGGTGTATTCTGATGGTAGAAACAAAAGGACATTCTAATGGATTCTGGAATGTGAAAGAGTAAAGTCAAAAGACACCAATATTTGGGACCTAAGGCAAAAAGGAAATGTTACAACTTTCAAGATTCTAAAACACGGATATTACTCAGCCCCTAAAATAATAAAATTAACTTTGATGTTTGATTTTGAGTGTTTCTATTCGTTTACCTTTTACACTCAATACTGCTTAACTTAGATGTTAAACATATTTACCAGGAAATTACTTCAGAACACATTAGCAATAGTTCAATCCAACCAGGTGCGTAACACAAAACACAGATATTTAATGAAAAATATCTTTTCTCTAACAAGGAGGCATCTTGAATTTTATATAGCAGGCAAGGTCTAGGCTTTCTGGATGACTTAGAGATAAATTATACTTCTCTCTTGTCCTCAAGAGATGTACAATCTAAGAGGAAATATTTAAAGAAAAAGGAACCAGAAAAAAAGGGTACAAATAAAGAAAAGATAACTTCTAGCTTTTGATTTGGAAGGAGAGTGTCAGGGAAAAGGACTCATGAATTAAATGGGCCTCCAAGAATGGATGGAGCTTAATCCTGTTGAGATAAAAAGGAAGAGTAGCCCCTAGGGTCTACAAATTAAAACAGAGCCAGGAATGGATGGTTGTTTTTAAGGTAAGATTGCTTTTGACACCAAGATATAGAAGCCATGAGCAGAATGTGAAATTGATTTAATATAAAATGAAGAACCACTCAAGGTGATTCAACAGAGAACTAACTTGAGGGAATCCAATGTATAAGGCAGAAGGCAGGGATGAGAAACCAATAACATATGACGTAACATAAAGACCTCATCTAGGCTAATGGCAGAAAAAGTAGAGACAGGTCACAGTTTTAAGAGATTATAGGCTGGGCTTTCTCCCAACAGTGCCTTGACTAAGAGAAGGGCTTTGAGGAGATCTCGTTCATGTTTACCAAAATACCTGTGCTGGAGGCTTTCCTCCCACACCATCATGCCCTCTCCAATATGCAGAACAGAGCCAATACTCTACCTGAAAAGATGGGTGAAACAGGAGAGGTTTAGAAAGTCAAAGAAAGAATGCTTCCCATGCATGGCAAGTTGGATGAGGACTGAGAAAAAAAAGTCTCAGGCTGCCCTAAGTCCTAAGTCATTTAGGACCTATATGTCCTAAGTTATTTCTGCTGGTTACCATCTAGAGATGAGTACCAGATGTCATCAGAAGGACCATGAATAGAGCTGCCCAGAATGGCCATATACATTGATCATTACAAACTTCTACAGTGAACACTGGCTCAGCTCCCCATGGTTTACAGACCTGGCTAAGGATAAAATGCACAGGAATGGAAGCTGTACAATCCACGAATGTGGTCAGTCCTGGCCTCCTTGTCCTGGAGCCCATCAACCTCCTTCCTTATTCACATTCCCTCTGGTCCTCTTATTTTTCCTTCCAATGAAAGATATCCTTATCTAGTAGCTATAGATAGGGGAGTTGGAACTAACAATAGATTTCTTCAAAACAGTGTTTACACACTGAGTTATTTTAGAGTCTTGGTTTTTTAATTCAAAGGCTCAAGATTGTTTCATTCTGTGACATTGCTTTATTCCCGCATGAGTGGTGGTCTTTGTAACACAGAATGTACATGTAAAAGCACAGGATGTATGTGTGTGTGGGGGGGGGACATTGTCTTGTTTATCAAAATATCCTGCTGTAAGAGTATAGCGTTTGAATCTATAGGTCTTAGTGACCAGTTAGATAGGAGAATGTTACAGAGATGGAAGCAGGTTTAACAATAACTAACTGAGATGTGGTCAAACTTTGTTGGAGACTCAATAGACATCTTTGGGGAAATAAGAAGCCAGGTGTTAGGAATGAATGACTGCAGAAATCTCTGCTCAAGGTTGAGATCTAAGGTTGTCGTTATAGAAGAGATCTACTAAGAATCATGGGACAAGATAAATTGCTAAGAAAAAAAAAAAGAGAAGGGATGCAAAAAAACAGAACTCTAGGGAAGGTCCATAATTTCCCATGCAAGTAAAGTGATGCTCATGATGATGTGACAGACAGAGGCTTCTAGCTTACATGGAGCAAAAATGACAGATGTTCAAGCTGGATTTGGGAAAAAAGGAGGAACTTGAGATCTAATTGTGAAAATTCTTTGGCTACTGCAGTGCTCCAAAAGATTTCAAAAGAAGATTAGTCTACGTTTTATAGACTTCATTAACTGTACACATCATAAAAAGCTATTGGTTGCTCCGGAAAAAATATGAATGTGTCTTAGCACTTGAATGTCCTCCTATGCAACCTGTATTGTGGACCGGAAGCTACTGTTAGGACAGGATACAGTGACACAGAATGGTTTCCTACAGGCAAAAGTGTCAGACGAGGGTACATTTTACCTCCCTATTTGTTTAATTTGTATGCAGAATGTATCACATGAAAAACTGGGCTAGACTCAGAGGGAGGAAGAGCGAAAATTGGTGGAAAAAATAGCAATAATTTAAAACATTCAGATGACACCATCTTGCTAGCAGGAAATAACAATGATTTGAAATGACTTCTGATGAAAGCGAAAGAAACAAGTGCCACAGCAGGGACTGCATTTAGACACTAAGAAGACAAAAGTCATGACCACAGAAGAAATACACAACTTTAACATATATAACGATAATATTGAAATTGTTAAAGATTTTGCTGGTCTTGGTTCAGTCATGAATTCAAATAGAGACTGCAGACAAAAAAATCAAGAGAAGGCTGAGACTAAGAAGGGCAGCAATGAAAAAATTAAGATCGCCAAGAGCAAAGATGTTATTAGAGATGAGTCTAACATCATTCACACCCTCGTATTACCGATTACTACATGCAACAGTGAAAGCTGTACAGTAAAGAGGACTAAAAGGGAAAAAAGAGATTCATCTGAAATACAGTGTTGGAGGAGAGCTCTATGGATACCCTTGGCCATTAGAAAGATGAACAATTGGGCCCCAGAGCATCATTGGAGGCAAATATAACAAAATTGAAACGGTCTTACTTTGGACTCATCATGAAAAGGTAGGGCTTGTTTTTGTAAAAGACAATAATGCTGGGAAAATAGGAGGCAGAAGAAAAAAGGAAGGCCAACTGTGAGATGGATTGACTCCATAAAAGAAGCCGTAGGCATAAGTCCACAGGAGCTGAGCAGGGCTGTTGAGGACAGGACATCATGGACATCTGTCATCCGTAGGGTTGCCAAAGACAGAACTCTGGGAACAGAGAGTAATGAGAGGAGTCCAAGAAGAAATGAACAGGAAGAGACCAAGGATAGTGACACATCACAAAGGTGTCAGGCTGAGTGGACAAAGGAGCGAAGAGCTGTTTGTGCTAGAGCAAGGTAAAGAGGCCTGAGGATAAAAACCATTTGGCCTCTCACATGCCCTGGTAATAGTCATGGCTGCATAGTAATTAAATATTTCAATATGTAATTATTCCATGATACAACCTTTTTAAAAACTTGTGGCAACAAAGGCTTGAGAATTATTCAGTTGGTACTTCATGATGCTCCATCAATATGGGTAGATGTGAGTGGGGTAGATTATGGGAGACACAAGAGAATACGTTGTACTGAAGTCATTCAATAAATAAATATATAACTTTCTGAGAAAGAACGTCTCAGATGAGATGTGGATCACTGTAAAAGATTCTTTTGTTGTTACAGTAAAAGAAGCAGCAGCTCCATATAATTAAGAATTCTGTTAACTTAGGTCTAGTTGTGAATATTTGCATGTTGTAATATCACAGAGACTGGAAATCCAAGGTACTTTTAGCTAGGATAGTATAACAAAATCCCATATTCAAATCCTGACTTTCTTTTAGCAAATTAACAAAAGAGTGTAAATAAGGAATTTGATATCCCCTCTATTATTGGCTTCCTACATCTTCAGAGCACATATTCTCCTAAAAAGCTGCGGATAGCAGCAATTCGTGGGCTTCCTGCTCTGTTCTCCAATGACTGAGACTTGTGGCAGACAGGTAATAGAAATCTCTTCAGCCCGGAAGCTATTGTAGGAAACTAACATCCTCTTCATTGCCCAGCAAAAAATGCTAAGAATCAGAGAAAGCTATTCTCTAATAAGCAAAAACAAATCAAATAAGAAATTACTTTTCTTTGTTCACTGACTCTTCTCTCCAAGTATTCTGATAAGCGACCATCATATCATCTGTCAAGTACTATCGATGACATCCAACCTCCCAGTGCCCTCTCCATCAATGTTCTCTTGTATTATGAAATTTGACAAACCGCTAGATAAAATAAAAGTCACTTAGCCTCACAGTGAGGGCAGAATTTAGTGTTATAGGAAAAAACAACATCGTGCATTCAATGACTTGGCTCATCTAGAGGGAAAAAGTGATTTCAACTGAAACACATTATTATTTTATGTGTTTTTTAAAGGCAGAAGGTAGATAAAAGCCTGCAATGTCTTTTAAATGAAGGACAACAGATCTCTGGGCTTGGCAAATGAAGCATGAGTAACAAGCATCTATGCCTTGATCACAGTATTTATAACCGACAATTGAATAATCCCAGTCCCCAGATTAATTATACATTTGTATTTTCTTTTACTAACATGAGAATTTTTATTTGGATGAGACTTTACATTTCTTCTGTTTCTTTCTCCCATTTCAGTCTCAAACCAAAGGGAGGACAGTTCCCATATCGCATTACCATACTAGATACAAAAACAGAAAATGAGGAGAAGATATAATGAACTACAAGAGTGTTCTGTGACCCCAAGGAAATGTTTGTTCATGTATCTTTTTTTTAAATTTAAGACTGCAAGAAAAAAAAAAAAAACTTCACAGAGAAGTAAACCTGAGACATGATTCAAGAGCCAGACAGTTCAATGAACAGGATAATCGGGGTAGTTTTTGACAGGTGCGGCTGCTTGCCTATAGCTGGCATATAATCATTACCATTTTAATAAGGCTCTAATAGGGGGGCTGATCATTCAATGGGGTGTGAGGATCCTAATTCAGCTCCCAATCCCACATGAATGTGCTAGAATTTGCAAGCTTTGTTTTCCTCTTTTGTACCTCTGAATGCCAATAATTACTGGCTATAGATTCAAAAATTCTTAGAACTGGAAGCTAAATTAGCTCTCCTAATACTGCATAAGAATGTCAATACTCATAAAAAAAGGAAGCAAGTGGTTTTTTTGTATTCTTTTTTTTTATTATTATTATTACACTTGTAAGCATTGTGAAGACCAGCAGTTGAAGTGGGCTGGCTTACAGCATAATAATGACATTACTGTCTCGCATGAAGAGCCCTCCCCCTTTCAGGAACAAAAAGTTATCCATTGGTCAAAATAAAATAAATCTTATAAAAATAATGCGTTGCTTTTAGCTTTCTGCTTTTCTTGCTGTGAAAGGCTTCTCTCTGGTCTGGTTTAGAGACTCTATTTGTAAATATTCTAGAACTCCCAGTTGAAATGCAGACATGTCCCTGAAAAAAAAAATCCTTGAATCATAGGTGGAATAACAATAATAACTACTATCATATTAGATATCATTACTTAGCACAATGTTCTGAACACTATGCTTGATGCTTTATGTGGATTATTACATTTAATCGTTCAACACTTCTATAAAGTAGGTTTTTTTTTTCCTTAGGCCTATTTACAGAGGATGCCACTTAGAATGATCAGATAATTCATCGAAAGTCATACATACAGTAACTGGTGGAGAAAAGATTCAAACTGCCTATATAACACCATTTCAGTTTATGTTTTATATATATATATATAGGTGGCACTCATCTGAAGATCTTCAAGGTTCATGCATTTAATTCAGTGGTAACCGTGCCTCACCCCACGTCCCACTCAATGTCACTAGATGCCACAAGCTATTGACTTCCCCACTGTTGGCAGAAATATTCCTCCATGGAGCTAGGAAAACTGGCTGAGATGATGCTTTGTCTGATTCCAGGAATTGACTTTCAGGTGAATTGACTTTCAAATTTACCTTCCTTTACACATCAGACCACACGTTCTCTCCAAACAAGCCATGGAAAATGAAATCTTCAGTTTTTGATAGGAAAGCTCCAAAATTTAATTTTTCTGTACTGACAACTTACTACGTTACTGTTCTTTGAGAGTCATACTTGTTAGCTTCTAACACAGTGCGTGGAGGCAGCTAGGTACCAAAAACACTTTTGGTTAATATTGTACCATTGCTTACCGAAAAACAAAATCTCTTCTGTGACAACCAGTAACTTACTGAAGTTCTATGTCCGTCTTTATAGCCTAAGAATACTGATTACTATTTAAAAAAAAATACTGATTACCTATCAAAAACTATGGTCAAGCCTTGTTTTGTCTGGTTGATATATTTTATTCATAAAATTTTAAACTAAATTTTGAATCCAATTTTCATGATGTTTCAGAATTATTTTCACTATGAATCAAGATCACCAGGGACCTTTAAATACACACACACATATATACACAAATAAAATCTCCACAAATTGTACCCCAGCCCATGTGAAACATAACTAGGAAAATATATCGTTAAGCCAAATTTTTATACGAAAGATTGGATTCTTGCTTACTTTCTGATGGACCAATATGAATAAGAAGAACAATGGAAAGAGGTGCCAACAGATATTTTATTTATTTCCTCGAGTGCATGAGTCTAATTCTGTGTTACTCAAAACAACTCTGTATGAGTTATTATTGCAAAAGAAGTTATACTCCAAAATTTAGCAACTGAAGGCAACAACAAACATTTTTTTGTCTCGCCATTTTTGTAGGCCAGGAGTTCAGGAGCAGCTGAAGTAAGTGGTTTTGGCTTAGGTCTCTCATGAGGTTGTTGCCAAGATGTCACCCAAGGCTGTAGTCACCTGACATCTGAGACTGGAAGATCTGTCTTGATGGTCACCTACTCATGTGGCTGTCAGTTGAGCCTTCAGTGTCTCACCATATGGATCTCTCCATTGGGCTGCTTGAGTGTCTTCACAAGTGGTGACTGCTTCCCACAGAGCAAGTGACCTAAGAAAGAACAAGATGGAAGCTAACATGTCTTTTACAACATAGTCTCAGACATTACACTCCATCATTTGTTTAATGATTTATTGGTTGCATAGATCAGTCAGTCCTTCAGTATGGGATGGGACTACACAGGTGCAAGAACACAGGAGGAGAGAATCACCAGGCTTATCTGGGAGCCGGCTACCATAAACACCATGGCCGAACTCCTGATTCTAGTGCTGCTTTGGGTACAAAAAGGAAAGGGTCACACCCACTCAACTAACAGAGTAAAGCCAACTGGTTAATTCTCCACGTATAAGTCTATACAGAAGCAGAGACCTCAGGAACAAAAATCACAAGCTATCTCATAAGCATTTTTTGTTAATATAACAACTTCTATTTCTTATGTAGCCATTTACTCATCTTTTCGTTTAACAGAACTTTAGTAAGAACCTGCTACCTGCCAGGCACTGTGCTAGGTATTAGGTAACAGCCATGAAAAATATATTTAGAACATACCCTCTAGAATTCAACTGCGACCTTCACAGAAGTATACTACTGAAGTACTATTTCCTCATGGAGACTTCTCCTAACTTTTTTAGATTTCTTGGTGTACTTCGTCTTTAGGGGAAGCTTGATTCATTTGAGTCTCATTCCAATTACCATGCTCCCTAAGGATCAAAGAACTACTAGGCCAAGAAAAAAATGTTAGAGAAATAAGATACATTTCCAACCAGTTCAAGGAAGGACAATTTTGCAAAGGTCAAGTGCACAAGCGTATACCTATGAAAGGTGTCATACAGTGATGAATGCTGTCATAACAGAGCAAATACTTGGGCCTTGGTCTATAATATATAACTAACTCATAACATTACTTAGAACATTTATGTGCAAATTTTATACTGTTCATAAAATGAAACATGTTAATCGTGTCCTATTGGATAAAAATGTTGCACTAATATAAGAGATGACCACAATAGCCACACCTGACCTGATAAATAAACTTTCTCCTTTTAAACTGTTAAACCTCATTTTACCCATTAGAAAAAAAAACAAAGGACATAAAATAATAGTACCTATTTCATAGGATCGTGTGATAATTAAATGAAATAATTTATATATAGCACTTAGCATAGTTGCCTAAACCGTAAAAAAATGCTCAGTAAATGTTAATATTATATGCCAGTGTATTACTACAAACCACTCATAGATAACTGGGTTTGCTTTGGTGTTCCTCATTTATTATCACTGTTTCAGAGAATTTCAGCGATTGATCAAAAATTAAAGTTTCAAACTATGATTTTTCCCCTACAGCATATATCTTCCTCCCATGATTGATGGGCTCTTCTGTGGTCTAAAGTAGATGCCTCTTGAACATATTTTTTACCAGTTTGTATGACTTAGGAACTGGTTACATGACTCAGTGTAGCTGTTTTTTTTTTTTAAACAAATTATAGTATCATTTTGGATTAAAAGAAATATCACTTTATGACACATTTTTCTATCCGTAAAGTGAGATAAATATGTTTATTAGTCTTGTGTCATTTAATATGTGACAATTCTTATCTTAGAAATAAAAAAATGTACATTTTGATGAAATTACTAAATAGAATAGTAGTCAATGAAGTTAACCAATGGCATCTTACTTTTGATAATATCCTTGAGTTTTTCACCCATCAGATTTTTCATTTGTCTGATGCTGTAACAGAGAACAACATATTTTACCAATGTCCAAACTCGGACTGATTTTGTATCACCTTTAGAAGAAAACTTTGGCCTCCTCTACTTCTAATTCTGCTGAACATGAAGAAAACATGATTTCCTTCAGTAAAATAAAAGGCTTAGAATGAAGACTGAGAAAGCTTCTTAAATATCAAATAGCTCTTACGAAACACTGTTTTGATGAAGCGGTGTAAGCGAATCAGAAACATATGTATTAAATTTCCCTTGAGTTATTTGGGGTTTCAAAATCAAGGGATTAAGAAAGTAGTAGGGGTGCCCTTCAGTTGCACGGTGCCCTTTGAAACTCCCAAAACATGTTTTTGGGGAAAAATTTATTCAATTCCTCAAAAATTCAAGATATTCTCCACCTGACCAGGAAGTACCCAGAGTTTATGAGATTGGCTCTATTGCAGGTCCCCAGTCCCATTTCTAGATCAAAGAAGTAGAGTTAAGTACCCAGATGCTGGGAGGCTTATCTGTACTGAAGTAATGATCCTCTCCTTAGGTTTACCATGAATTAGAAATAATCCTCTTTTTTCTTTTTTCATTTTAAACCAGAAAAGAAATGTTAGACACGTTTTTCTTCGCTGAGCTCCAGTTCTGAAGATATTATCCTTAGAAAAAAATTTGTTAAATTAAGAAGTGTGATGAGCTCATCTTTCATTTAGCTTAATTGAGTAAAGTAACTCTTTAGTACCTAAAGCCCCAATTCTCTGATTGTTTTGTTATTGGAGGGTGTCAACAGTTATCTCCAAAGGACATTGGGGAATGCTTTAAAATGCTTAAATTATACTATTAAACTATATTCTAAAGAACAAATAGATTTTTAATATTATTATTTAAAAAGATGTAAAGGTAGGAGAAGGAATAAGGTGTCTAAAACTCTAAAAACAAAGGTAAGCTCTGAGGTATTGGAGTTCCATGTGTTGAACAAATTCAGATTAAATTTAAATCCGGCAAGGTTTGGAGACCATTCTTTTTGGAGCTTGGCAAAATTGGCAAATCAGCTATTAAAAAATAGGACTGAAGTGTTTTATCTGTGTTGTCCTTTGTAATTAGGCTGCTGAATAACAGAAGTATTATCACACCAGGGTTAGTGCCAGAGGATTATCCAAAGTTTTACAAATGGGATGCTAAAGTGGCCTGAACAGGTGCACACACAAAGACTAAGGGAGGAGAAAAGTAAGAGAATGAAAGCTGAGGCCTACTACTTTCAGCCACATAGTAAAATTAATGGTTTCTGTAAATGAATGGCACGGTTAGATTACCATTGAACTTGTAAAATTAGAGGAAGGAGTCAGATTCTTCATTACACTCCTTTTTCTCTTTTTTAATTTGAACAGTGGAGGTCGACCTTAATTGTCGTTTTACCTAAAAAAAAAATCTTTTCATTCGAATAATTTTGCAGCAGGCACAGTGACTCCTCAAAAGACTTGTGCTTTCTAAAATCTCTTTTTTTTTTTTTCATGGTCTACTCATGTGACCTGTGTGCTGGAGAGAAAAGTGAGTTAGATTTGAATGAGCTCATATCTGAGACATTGGTGAATTTATAAAGAAGGAAAAGAACAGCTACTACCTTAAAAACAACAATGAATATTGAAAGTCAAATGGGCTTCATGGAGGCAAATTAAAGATCTATTTATGTATTTTTTAACTAAGAGTCTTTCATAGAATCAGGAGCAAATGTATTGGAACTCATGGATTCTAAACACCTTCAATTGGACTGTAATTTAATTTCCTAAAAATGTATCTGTTTTCCAATATAATGATAGTTCCATTCATTTAACACTGAGTTACTTTTTAATTGTAATTTACTTGCAAAAAAGCTCTAGTTTATTTAACTTTGGAAATGTAAATGTTCTGAGACCATTCTATAAAAATGATGCCTTTTCATTTCCACCAATTCTTCGACACTCTTTTACCTAGTTCCCCTGGAGATGAATAACATACATTTATTGTTTGGCTATCTGATTAAGCCTGCAGCCTTGACTTTGCTCGAATAGTTTTAGATTCCATGAACTTGACAGTACTTCTAAGTTTCTAGGCCTTCCAAAGTTTCCATAAGTATGTCTTTATGTTAGCCAGTATAATAATATATATAAAGTAGGAAACTTAGCTCCTAACAAATGACAATGTCTCAATATATATGTAGCTGCTGTTGTTGTTGTTATTGCTGTTATCATTATGCCAACACATCCTCAACTACACCCCATCAATATAAATGGCTTCCAATAGAAACAGGCTAGTGCTTCCCGTACGACCACAGAATCCAGTTTGTAAGCATAACTTGTGCCCATGAAACCATGTCATTGGCACCAAGAATGAGATATGAAGTCGAAATTTTGTCATGTACTAATCTAATGCTCTTGTCAGCCATGTCAAGATTATTATTTATGTAGCTATTTGAGAAAGGTATCAAAACATTTACTTACATCTACCACTTAAATCTTAAAATAGTTTACTTATTTGTGTAAAAATTTGGGAATTAGAAACTGCAGTCATCATTGACCAAGACACCTTATGCTGTATAAGCACATTATGTCCAACATCATGTTGAATTTTCCAACAAACTTTGATGGAAGTACGGTTTTTTCTTTTTCTATAGTTTAGGAGTCTGAGGTTAAAAATGTTAATAACCTTTGCCAAAAGACACACAAGTGGTAAAATCAGAATACTCACCCAAGATTGTCTACTAACAAAGATCTAGTATGATTCATTGTTTTATATCCTATTTCAGTACTATATTCTTATTGATCAAAATATAAAAAACTATTCACATTTTCTGAAAGCCATGAAAGACCCGATATTGGTATGCAGAAGTTTCCACCTCAGTTCTTCATATAAAACTCCCAACTGATGTTTTGTCCATCTAAAGAATGGTATGCTTAAAATCCATACCTGGGATGAAAAACAATTTATATTAAACAATTGATAACAGTAGCTTGAGAATGTGGCTGGAGTTTTATTAAACATCAGGTAAAAAGATGAACTAGGCTTGCCTCACACATTTTTCATAAAATGAAGTTCTAAATCTATGATTCAATGATCAAAATAGAAACTCTGTTTTGAAAAATCACGCTGGAATAACAGCAAGAAACAAACCCTGAGGTAAATTGTAGACTTTGGGTGATTATGATGTGTCAATGTAGGTTCATCAAGTGTAACAAATGTACACACTTGTGCTGGATGTTGATAATGGAGGAGGCTAGGCATATGTGGGAAATCTCTGTACCTCCATCTCAATTATACTTTGAACCTAAGATTGCTCTTTAAAAATAAAGTCTTTTTTAAAAATAAATAACCTACGTCGAACTAAATGCTGGGACTTTGAAAGGTATTTTTTACTTTTGTGTCGGGTTTGCAGTTGCCTATTTTCTACTTTGGGCTTCATTTCATGTCTCCATCCACAGTCGGCATGCCCTTTGTACTGGCTGTAAAGCTGTTCCTGAAATGCCTACTGAATAAGTATGCCAGTGAATCACAGAAAACTGCTGAGCCACCTATACTCTTAGTTGGCTATGTGTCTAATTCATAGGTGTCACTGAATTAGCTCATTTATGGTATGTTACCAAAGAGTGTCATAATTTACCTACCTAGTTACTGCTTGGATACAATATGGTGATGTCAGCTTACATGGTGATAGCTTTCTAGTTTTTTTGCTGGCTTTATGCACATAAGATATTTTAAACTGATGGTAAGTAAGCATTTAAAAGGATAGAAATGACTTTAAGGATCAGAGGCGAAAGCAGTTGTTCAATAAATATTTGTGGAAGAAATGAAGGAATAAATGAATGAAATAAAACAATGTGAGAGAAGAAACTACTATACAGGGATTGCATATAGGTGAAGTTAGTACAAAGTGGAAGGATAGGGGAAAAAAAAAAAAAACACTGGAAACAAGAATTCTAAGACTGGTTAGGCCACGAATACCACAGGGTAATCGAAGTCCTAGTTTGCCCAAAACAGACCTAGCTTACCGGGTTTACATCTGCCATTTTGGAATAATTATTACTATCGTCCCCTTTCACTCTCAGAAGTGCCCTGGTTTGAATGATAAAGTCTATAGTCACTTGGCATATTAGCATGTAACCCTGAAAATAATCATTTAAACGTTTCCAGCTTGTTTTTCTCTGTGTAAAATAAAATGCTTGAACCACCTGAACTCTGTCTCATACTCAGCTCTGGTACTGTTTCTCGAATATCTTGACTCATTACTTTCCCATCTCCCTGCCAACTTGTTCCCACTTTCCACTGGGAACATAAAAAAAGTAGTGGCAACATTAAAAAAGCTTCTGTAGAAACAATAGTGGATTGCAGTAGGGAGAAAAATATATATCATGTTGTAATAAGAGTGAGGCTAATTCATGTTTGAACTATAGTGTAAAATATATTTGGATTCTGAAACTATAAGCCAAAAACAAAACTCTTAAAAATATGCAGCAGTGTACACTATAAATTTAACAAAATTTACTTATCAAACTAAATTAATAATAATTTTTTTTTGTAACGTCAGATTCACTCACTAATGGGGTCAATAATCAGCATGAATTGAAGCTCTCAAAGTAACACAGAAAGCTAAAAGATGATGGAGTAATGCCTTCGGGATTAGGAGGGAAAGTTTATTTCTAATCTCAACTTCTATGCCCAGCCAAACTATCATTTAAGTGTACATGTAGAATAAAACATTTTCGGAAATGAAAAGTTTTAATAAATTACTTCTCATGTACTCTTTCTCAGGAAGCTACTGGAGGGTGTGTCTAAACAAAACAGATATTGAACTAAGAAAATAGAAAATATGGGATCCTAGAAATAGAAGATCCAACATAAGAGAGAGGTGCTGGAGAACTCTATGACAATCCCTCTAGGAAGAAAGATCCAAAATAGCTCTGTTATCCAGCCTAGAGATAACCTGTTTAGACTAAACTAACCTGAGAGACTCTGAGAGCAATCTGCAAGAAGATAAAATGTATAGAATACCTAATATGTTCGAATGTATTAGAGGACATTTATACAACTTGGAGGGATTTTGAAGTTAAATTAGTGACATCTATAAATGTCATTTGCATAGATATAATGATTATTAAATATTTCTATAGCCTATGGATGATGGGCATGGGAAGTGTGAATGTGTGGGATGGAAAAAGATGTATTTACCAAGTGGAAAATTAATAAGCGTTTAAAACCAAGTAATCAGAATGTAAATACACAATATAGAAAAGTGCAATATAGCATAGTAGTTATGTGTGCAGACTCTTGATTCAGACTCCCTGGGTTCAAATCCCACCACCAATAAATAACCATATGACCTTGGGCAAGTTGTCTTACTTATTTGCATCTCCATTTTATCATCTGAAAACGGGGTATAAGTATTTACCTCATAAAATTGGTATGAGGACTAAATTTCTAAAAGCACTTAGAACAGTACTTGGCACATAGCAAGCAATTTAGAAGTATTGGTCATTGAGATAACAATATTAGAGATATGGAGGTAAATATCAAAAGAAGTAGCTGAAAAAGAAAAAATTGGTTGTGGGGGAAGGGCTTGCTGCAGTAGAAAGAAAATTTTTGCTTTTCGTACCCTAGAGAAATTAGTTTATTCATAGATAACTTTACAAATAATAACTAAATTTAAAGTGATAGGAATTATAGTTTTCCATTTAACCATATACTGTCAGGTTTGTTCAAATATTCACAAATATTATAATAAACAGAACCAGAAGAGGCACACTTTTTAGACCACTTGTATTAATCATGATTTTTAGATGTATCAAATGATTTATTTATCAAGCTGATCTCAATACAAAGAAAGGTATTAATTGAAAAGATATTGGGGAGCTCACAGAACTGATCGGAATGCTGCAGAACCTAGGCTTTAAAATGTGCAGGTATGACAGGGTGCTCCACGACCATAACTACATCCTAAATCACACCACGTACCATGAGGAGAGGGTTCCACACTGGTCACCACTGGACTCTGAACACCTCAAATGACTCGTGTGATGCTAGAGGGCATGACCAACATGGTCGCCACAGCAGACCCTGGAAATTTGATGCTGCTATCACCAGAGCTTTGCCAGAAAGAATCTCCTCTTCCCATGTTGCTTTACATCACCAACTCTAGTTCAAATCCTACCCCAGTTCCAATGCATCCGATTGGGAGCAGGGAGGCTGGGAAGGCAAATTTCCAGGAATTAATAATTTCTACAGTAGCACACAGGCTCTACTTCCCTCCAAGGGGCATAAGATAGGTAATTTCCCAATTACAGAACTGGATGAGGTAGACTATTAATTGTCACTTATATTCCTTGCCCCTCCCATAGGAGAAGTATATTATTAACTCCCATTGATTAAGGCTTAGCTATGTAACTAACAATCCATAGATTGATTGTATCCTTTTAGGAGAGAAAATTCTTAATTCTCTTTATTTTACTTTTGGTAATTAATTATCATAATTATCCCAGAGATTGGTATGGGACAACTTTT
Source organism: Eonycteris spelaea (assembly GCA_003508835.1). NCBI lineage: Eukaryota > Metazoa > Chordata > Mammalia > Chiroptera > Pteropodidae > Eonycteris > Eonycteris spelaea. The sequence goes on from PUFA01000023.1 coordinate 7,683,881, forward strand.
CCCCATTGATTCCACATTATTCTAATGATTCATTCCACTTGCATTTTTCTTGGAAGTCATCAAAAGTCCACATTCTTTGTTACTAATACTCAAAACAACCACCACTGTGACGATAATCTCTGGGTGTAATGGAAGACGTTTAAGTGCTTGGATATCTGATGGCCATTTTACAAAAATAAAAGAAGACAAAGGGAATGAGAAAATGTGTTCACAGATGTCTTCACCGCCTCTGAGTGGAGCATGAGGAAACACACTGGAGCTGACCTCAGTCTTCAAATCAGATATACATTCCTATAGCCGAGTCGTTTGAAGTGTGCCCCATTGCGGTTTAGTGTGCTGTATAAGATGTCAAATAAAGCATAGTATAGGATGTCAGTATCCTTTTGGACAAAGCAACTTCTGAATTTTCAGCAGGGACAAAATTACATTCATAAGAATGGAAAACACCCACTGCCGAAAACGGGTCCCTTCTGGTCTTTATATCGAGTCTTTTAAAATATTTCGAGATTAAAATAAAACATGTAAACAATACCTATAATCAAATTTTCTTCCCCAATACCTGTCACTCCTAGACATAAGTTAACCTCCCAAGGGAACGCACTCAAGGTTTCACTTTAACAGGTTACCACAGACCCGCTGTATGAAGCACAGTACATGCAGCCATCAGACAGTTGACTCTAAATCTAAAAATTGCTAGTGGGAATATAAGTATATTTTTCTATTGTATTTGACTATTGAATCCAAATCACAGGAGAACTTCCAAGAGATAAAGGTAAAGGTGATTGTTAATTATAAGTATGCACTGATCAAAGGGAGGTGAAATGCAAAAAAAAAAAAATTTTTTTAAACCACTTAAATGTTGACAATTCGATTATCACTAACTTAATTACTTCGGCAAATTCTTAATTTCTTTAACCCTCTGTTTCCTCAACTTTAAAAATTGGCATAGTCTATCAATTACTAATATGAGAACTAAGTAAATTCACATATGTAAAATACCAGAATAACCACTTGCACATAAAAGGTAATCAACAACTATTAGTTTCCTTTCCCCTTATTTTACAGATGATTAAACAAAGTATATGTAGTATCAGAGAATTGCCCAGTCAGTCATCTAGTGAATGAGAAAGCTAAGGCAGATATCTAAACTCTTAATCCCTTATTCCTTTAATACTACACAAGTTATTACCATCACCTTTTTTCTTGACTTTTTTTTCCATTAAATTAATTTTTAATTTGTTTGTACTTTGAAGGTGAAAATGGGACAGATTCAAGTCAAGTTGGGACTGCATAAGAATGAATGTCGCTGGTGGAGGGAACTATTGTAGACTGAAATGCAGAATTTTTATTCCTAACACCGATTTTTGAAATAGGTGCCCAAGGCCCAGTTGGATCTCCTCCATGGTGCCAGTGACATACCAGGGAGCCTCGTTCTCATTCTCATCAGATTTTAGTGGGTCACAAGTGTGAAACGTTGTTCTTTTGTGGATCACCAGGCACTAGGAATCTCTCCAGCAATTCTCTCGCTTCCTGTGGGACTTATTGCAGAGAGTTTTAAGTCAAGGAGGCCAAAGAGTGTCCCCCTTTAGCACTAGATGCTATGTGGCTAGCCCAGATCAGGGCAACGCATTGAATAAGAGCACAGGATCTGGGATTAGCTGCCTGTTCAAACCCAGTTTCACCACCTACTTGTTAAATGACCTTGGGCAAGTTACTTCACTTCTCTGTGCTTTTGTTTCTCCACCTATGTGAACTTAGTCCCCGTGTGTAAAATTTTTAGAAGAGTCCTTGGAACGCAGGATGTGCAATGTATTTGCTGTTAATAGCATTATCAGGCTTTCTCCAAAGTGTGGGTCTATTCTGACTTAATACTCTTCAATTTTAAAATATTTGTACCTTTCTTCTCCGTTGACTGGCATTTTACAATGCTTAATAGATGTTTTCTACATGAGGTACTCCAACTAGCAATTTAAACTCAATGCCTTTGTAGAACATGTTAATTACATCTTCAATTATTTTTGAAAGAAGGAGGGCACAAGCAAACAGACAAATATGTTCCTTCGTATCAATCCTAATCATTTGATATTAAATTGTACATACTTGGGGCAAATGGGTGTTGAACAAGGTGTCATGATCTTCTTGCACACAATTCATATACAGGTATGATTTTATCTTTTTAACCTAGAAACTTGATTTAAGTTAATTGGCTGATATGAACAGTAGTTGTATGGTACAGACTGCTGGATTTGAATCCCAATTCCATCACTCACTATCTAGTGACTGGAAATTTTTATTAGCTTCTTACCTGTTTCCTTATCTATAAAAGGTGGAGAAAAATCTTACCTAATGATAGGGTTTATATAAGGATCAAATGGTTTATTTGTAAAGCACTTAGCACAGACTTTGATACAGTGAAGTGCTATATCCACATAGTTTAATACTATAAATAAGAGTTAGGTATCATTAGAATGGCACCAAAAGTGACTAGCATAGAATAGTATGACTCCAATGAGAGATTTTACCACATAATTCTTACTGGGTCTTCTCCCACATCATCCATCAAGACCAAAAGAGACTTTACCCATTTACTGAAGTCACTGAATAACTCACTGTTGTGACTTTTTAGGGATGACTCTGGAGCCAGTCTCCCTATGAAGCTAAGAAAGACTTCTCTGGCCCTAGAATAAGCAATGTCACCAAGGCCTCATAAGCTGAAAAGTACACTACAGGCTTGAGTGATCAATCTAACAGTGATAGCCCATATTTCTCTGCATCTTGCCCTCATCTGATTACACAGAACGTTGACTCCCTATAAAGTACCCAACAAATACCCTACAGAGTTCCAATACAAGACCTTACTAGTATTTAAGAAGTTTGTCTGATACTGATGCATGTTTTAAATATGTTGATTTCTTGAAGACCCAATCTTTGGAAATCACATAGAAGTCTCAAAGTGTTTCAAACTACTTGTTGTTTCTAACCAAACTCAATTACTTCCCTTTCTTTCACACTACACTGATTCCTCCTGAGTTCTCCATGCTTTCTCATGAGAACTAGAAAACATGGAGTCTTGTTCAACATCTTACACTTTTTCATTACCCCATCCACCCCTAATCATGCACAGAATTCTAATAAATCCACTTTTAAAATATACTGTAAAATTTCTTCTCTCATATAGCCACTAGTCTGGTCCAACCTTCCACTGTTTATAAATGAGGAAGTGGTATGGAGACTTCGTTCTTACTTGCCTGCATGAGTGACCAAGCATTTATAGCTTGATGTTAATAGAAATAGCTGTGTTAAGAATTAGGAAAATAAGCTTGATGACACAGAAGATCTATGAAATAAGAAGAAAAGTAGAAATTAGTTTAGAATGTGAAACTGGTCAGATTTTGATTAAATTGAAATCTAACCAACCTGTAGTATTACTACATTATCAGCATGCATGCACTATCTACTCTCTTCCATGGTAAGCTTTTCCAGAAAAAGGCCTGTGTCTGAGTAAACTGTGTATTAGCCTCAGCAATTTTTATGGTGTCTAAACCAAAAATTATTTGTAAAATAAATGAATATTGTTACACTTAGAGCTGCTGTTTTCAAGGACAGGTAAAGTTTCTTCCTGGCTAAGAGTTCTGTGATTCCCAGCCCTCCTGATACTTTCCCTGGACTACAACTTTTAGCTCACAGCACCTCATCATTCAGATTTATTTAGGTTCTGTCTCTTTAAATGCATTCTATTTCCTTTTATTTACCTTATACTAGAAAGCAAGCTTACTTCATTCTACTTGCTTATGAGGCTTTTAGAGGGCTTCAGCCTGAAAGGTGCTATGCTACAGAGGAAGGGCAGAAACTAAGCATTGGCTCTCACTGGGTTCAAATCCTACTTGAGCAGTATTAGCTATGCAACCTTAGGCAAATACTATATTCTTACCTCCATATACCTACTTTCTCTCTCTAAAAATGGTCATGACTAAGGCCGCCTTCTCACTGGAAATGCACTGGGAGAATTGCACTCTACTTTGTTTGATGTTCTTGGCCAGCATTTGAGACTCAATCAATATTAGTTCCTTTACTTTTAGCCAGTTCAGTCATTACTTTTTATTTCCCCTGAAAGTAGTTGTACCTATTTTTTAAAGCCTGTGTCTTCTCTTTGGAAGTGTCTACAATAACATCCCTCCCATGACCCCATTAGCTATCTACGGGTTTCAAGGGGTCACAGACCATACCTAAGGAGAATCTCCCTAAAAAATTCTCAACACGCCGCTCTTTTGACTAAACCATGTTTGCTTTTGCACTCTTGGAATTCTCTTCCATAGTCTACAAACAGTGAAAGTAGCTGAGTCCTCACCCTTAGTTTTAAGCTTATGAACCAAATTATCATATGGAATATATGGTCTGGGGTGGAAGCAGAAATTTAAAAGATATATATATGTATATGTGTGTGTATGTGTGTGTGTGTATATATATATGTGTATATATATATGTATATACACATATATATGTATATACATATATACATATATATGCCATTTATTGATCACTGACTGTTGCAAGGGAGGGAGACAGTACTTTTCTGATAATTCATATTTGGCAGGACACTCCCACACACCTGAAGTGTGCTGCTATTTTGGAACCGATGGGCTGGTTAGTGACCGAAACTACTTATTTCAGGAGATGGTGATATACCTTGGACAAGCTTCTCACAAAAAATGATTCCAAATGAGTAATACTATATGTAAAGATGCTAAAGATAATTAGTTATCAGAGTAATGTAAATAAAACCACTCTACATCCATCATAATGTCTAAAATAAAATGTGAAAATACCAAAAATGAGTGAGGATCAGGATCACCTGAACTCCCATAAACTGCTGGTGGGAATGTAATCACTGATGCTATTTTGAAAAGCTGTTTGGCAGCATCTATAAAACCAATTATATGCATATTCTGTAATTAGTAACTTCACCCCTGGGTATACATGCAATAGAAATATGTATATATGTACATTAAAATGTGCAAAACATTCATGGCAGCATTACTTTTAGTGACCTAAAACTGGAAACAAAACACAAGTCAATCGACAGTAAAACGGAGAAATTGTGAATATTTGAAAGTGGAATAGTATAAAGCAATGAAAAAGATAAGCTCCTACTATACACAACTACAAAATAAATGTGATATACAAAATATTGAGGGCAAGAAACCAGTAGAATGTATGTTATATAATTGCATTTAGTAAAGTTTAGAGACAGGCAAAACTAGAGCCATGCTTACAATTTGTATAATTATAAGAAGCATGAGGGAGACTTCTAGGGTGCTGGTGATATTCTATATCCTGCTCTAGGTTGTGGTACACGGGCAGGTATACTTTTTAGAATTCATTGATCTGTTCACTTCAGAACTTATATATGTACTTTAATACAAATTTTTTTAAATTTCTATCACTATCTCTACCCTATTTCTATCTTTCTCTGTTCCTATCCCTATCTTCTCTCTCTCTCTCTCTCTCTCTCCTCTCTCTCTCTCTCTCTCTCTCTCTCTCTCCCTCCCTCCTCTCTCATAGAGGTCATGGGCATGTAGGCATTAATGAATCCCTTAGAGTGGGTGCACAGGAGTCCTCCAGGAATAATGTAGGAAGATTCATAGAAGGGGTTAGAGCCTGGGCAACAAAAATCCCCCAGGATGTGGAGAATGAATGGAAGGAGAGTTGCAAGGAGAATCAGAGCCACATATTTTCACAGAAGCCAAGGAAATAGAATGCTTAATTTAGGGAGAGAAAATATATGATCGAATTGTCCATTTGGATGGTCAATAGTTACCTTAGCAAGATTAATTTTACTCTATCAGGGGCTGGAAGGCAGCCTGGAGGGGCTCGCGCAGGAATGGAAAATGAGCAAATGTGACTCCACTAAGAAAAGCCTGAAAGAGAAAAAGAAATAAACTCTTCTTAGGATACTTGAGTATGCCTCTGGGCCGAGGAGAGGAGCAGAGACTAAAAAGACAAGAGAGGGAGAAGACTGATGGAGAAAGAGACAGGAAGAAATACTTTCCCTGGAGCCCTTGTTACTAATTATTGGGTGTCTTGGTCTGACACCCATAATCGGGAAGCTAGCCTGCTCACACTGAACGCTGATGGCTTTGTATGATTGATGGCTTTGTATGATTGGTTTTGGCTGTTCTCCTTTGGTGCTTGTACATACATATCTCTTAAAGAAGAATATTTATCTTCTGGCAATCGTTAGATCCTAAAAGGGAGCAAAGGGAGTTGAAAAGAAGCAAAACAGAAAATGTCTTTCTGGATCTCTGGGGACAGCTTGCTGTGATGGTTGTCATTACCTCTCCTGAGGCAATCTCCCCAGAGCCTCAGGAGAAAAGAAGAGTGCTGGTCCTTTAAGACTCATAGATTCTCCTTCTGAGTCTTGAATCAAGGTAACCAAAGGGGGGATGCTGATGCCTTTGGGAAACACATCATCTGATCACCAACTCTTCAGAGGCCTTCCCAGCACGAAATGTAATTGAGGTCTAACTTATGCCCTATTCATTTATTAGAATTATCTATGGTTAATTGGTTTTATGGCCTCGTTTAGCATAAACTTGCTGGGGTTTTTCTTCTTCATATTTTCTTACCTCATCACATCCCTGTTTATTCCAGGAAACTTTTGATTTATATTCCTTCTAGAAAATCATCCTGTTAAAACTTCTGAAGGAACCCCATTAAAATACTATAAAATAACAAATGGGCTACTCAGAAATGTACAGAAAATATTTGACTGTCAGTAGAAGAAACAGAGCTGGGGGAAGGGGGAAGGGGACGTGGAAGTGAGTGGTCATAAAAACAGACCAGTTTTTAAGCCTTTATTTCCTTGCATTGCTATTTGTAATATGTAAAGGCTATTTGTAAGGTGTGAATAATAATCCTATTTCTAATGTTTGTAAAAGCTGGAGGAATTCACATAAATTGATTTTTTAGAGGCTTGAAGCTTACTCATGTGAGTCAAAAATAAGTTTTTATAAAATTTTGACCATTTGGTATGAAAACCTTAAAAAATATTACCTTTCCCTTCTCATATACTTAGTAAAACTGAACCTCGAAGCTTAATGGCTAAATTGTTTGTCCGGGTCTCTACGGTGGTACCCCAGAGGGGGTGAGGTATACAGGTCTCCTTGCCCTGGCCCTGGACAGCTGCAGGTGGCCATGATTTTTGTACCCTGGTGGCCACTCTGTATGGGATTTATCTTATATACAGCCATGAGAACTCAATAAAAACATTTATTTTCATTTTAAACAAAATTAAAATTATTCGGTTATGAGAGAGAATAGTGGGTTAATGAAAAGAAGGCTAGACAGGGAGGACACGCAAGGACCAGGTGGAAGCAAGGAGACATCAAGGAACAGAGGACACAGTAAGTGAACCATGAGGCACGTTGCGAAGGGAGCATTGCGGAGAGGTGCAAAAGGAGAATGAGACAGGAAGGTTGTAGTCAGATCGTTAAACATAACCAAGGCTGTGATATGGCTTGCAACAGGATGCTGTAACTTTTCGAAGCCGAAGAATGGCAAAAACATGTTTCATTTTCTTATGGTAATGTAAATATCCACTTGTTTAAAGGCTTACTATGACTACTAAGTGTTTTACTTATAGTACTCATTTCAGTCTGCAACAGCCCTATTATGTAAGTAGTTATTGTCCCCGTTTTATAAATGAGGAAACTGAGGCAAAGAAAGGTTAACTGATCCGTTGCAACCCAGTTGATAATGGATTGAGTCAGGATTTAGAGCTAAGTCATCTAGCTCTAAAAGTTTCTTGGAACAAGATCCATGTGAGATTTATTATTTTTAACAACTCCCTCCCAAAGAAAAAAGTCTATCACAGTACCTAGTATATGTCAGGCACTCAATAGTCTTTGTGTAATCATCCTCCCCAAAATCCTCAAATAGCCTTGGAGCACCATTTTAGCATGGGGATTGGAGATGACGATCCTAGCAAATTTTGACTGTGTTCAGTGCATGCCAAACACAGCGTTAATCTCGTAAGGTCCCTTAACACGTTGAATCATCGTTAACAACCCCATGTGAGTAGCTACCTGTCTACAGCTGAGGCCCAGAAAGGTTAAATAACTCACCCAGAGTCACATAGTAATTACATCGCAGTGCTGGGCCCTCCCTAAGTTCTGGCTGTCTTCAGCACCCACTTCTCCCAACTTCCTCCCTCCCACCTTGTCCTTGCAAAGATGGGCTTGCCTCGCAGGCCCCAGTGACAGCTTGCTTCCTGACGGGTCCCCCACAGTGGAGGATGGATTTGCTAGGCTCTGGCTGGGCTGTTTTGTGCAGTGACCAAGGGCACACATTTTGTTAGACATTCGTCCTGAATAAGGGGCTCAGGCCTTTAGTCCGTGGCTGTGGAACAGAGGAAAGCTAACTGACCCAGAAGGGGATTGAACTTGTGACCTAGATTTCAGAGCACCAGGCTCTAACCGCTGGGCTGCCCACACAGCACCTCCAGAGAGCTGTTTTATGAGAGACCTGCCTTGCATTTTTAATCTTGTGCCGCTTCTCCCCAACACCCCTCCTCCTTGCCGAAGATTAAGAAACTGAGGTTCATGTGAGAGCAGAGTGAGAAGAAAATAAATCGTGATTTAAATTCATTCCTCTGGACGTGCAGCTTAGCCCGCTGAACTTCTCTCGCTCCATCTCTGCCATCTCCATTCTGTGATTTATTTCAGGCGATGGCCCTATGTGTATGTGTAAAAATCCCCCTGAATGCTTTCCCCTGAGGGCAGTCAATGCATCTCTCTGAAGTTTAGCGCCAATGCTGATGTGTGCAAAGGGATGAAAAACGTACATTTTCAAGTCTCCCCGAAGCTTGGAGCCAAAAGAAAAAAAGAAAAAGAAAAAGAAAAAGAAAAAAAAAAAGTTGTTCATTCCCCTTTTTCAGCCCTCGCACTTCAAATGCTAATGAAAAGTGTGTTGTCTTGAGCTGTGAATAGGTCTAAAATGCTCTGGTTTGGAAGTATTTGCATACCCTCCTGAATAGGGAGGCAGCCAGCAGACAGGATTAGCGCTACACATCACCTCCTGCAAAAAGGAGCTGACAGGGCTGGAGAAAATTGAGTGTGGGCAAAAGGCTGACTGTAGGTGGAGGGGGGTGGGGGATCTTCTCTAGATACTCAGCTTTTCCTTCTTTCTCTGGGGGAGAGGGAGGTAAAATTAAGGGGAAAAATGCATAGTAAATGAATACTCTAAGTAAAGGAATTTACAAAAAGAGAGGAAAGCATTTTAACCTATCATTTAAAAACAACTTGCATATTTTTAATTTTGCAATTCACCTAATACACACATTTTTTTTAAACAGCTGGAATTTTTTTTTTGCATTTTCGATGTTCATTTTACATGATATATTCACCATCCTTTTAGATTGCTATATAGCTCCATAAAGCACTGTTTTTATTCATTACTTCATCTTCATTTGTTTTATAAGTTCTGTTTCTCTTAGGTACAATAAGTATCTTCATGCTTATAACTTTTTGATTCTGTTGAGTTATGTCCTGAGAATAAACACGTCCATGGTTTTTTCAGGCCCAATTGTATGGATATCTTTAAGTTTTTTTTCTGTTTTATCAGTTCATAAATTACCAATTTCAAATGGTATAAGAAGTGTGAGAATTATCCAGTTTCCCATCAAACATGCAATTTGTTTTAACGTTAATTTTTAATAAATGTTTGTTTCTAGATCTTAACATTTTATAAAACTTGAAATTTCTAAATTGATACATTTTATTGTCAATTTCTGTCTTTTCCATTTCTTTGATCACTAGCAAGGATTAAACTTTTTCATTTGTTTCTTATTTGTATTTTATCTTGGGTGAACTAGCTGATCTTTGTCTATTTATCAATTAGGATGTGGTCTTCTTTTATGAACTTGAATGAGTCTTTGCAAAGTATAACATGGGCACTTCAGAGGCAAATATATATTGTTCCAGTCTGTTGCTATTTACTATAGTTTTGTTCTTTATTATTGTGTAAGTACATTTGAATCTTTACATTTTTCAACCGATCTGTTTTCTTGTTTGTGATCCCAACAAATAAGTTGCATGGCACACTAAGCTGAAGTCCAAATGCCAGAGAGTGGAGCAGTTTATCCTGAAGCAAACAGAGGAAGTAGAGAGGGCCTGAGACAGCTGTAAGAGAAGAGTGAGATGGAGCACATGTCCAAGCTCCAGTCCTGGATTCTGTGACATACCTTCCTCTCTTTGCTCTGCTGTGGAGCTCAGTAACCCCAGCCCATTGACTGTTTTCAGGGAAGTCTTATTGATAGGTCTCGGGGAACCTGAAAAGAACCAAGGATGGCAAGGGCTCATTTCCAAGGCCATCCTTCTCCTAATATAACTTAATTTATGCAAAAGAAGTTAACCATTCAGCACTAAAAAATTATTTCTTGCTAGTAGTGAACCACAGATTAACTCATTAATGAGTCTTCCATTCCTTAATGCCTAACATAAAGGCTATCAGCTTGATGAAAAATGCATTAGATTTATGATAACCTTTTTCCGTTAGAGATTTATGGATGAACCAAGAAACCATTCAGCTCTTAAAAGCAGATGAGTTAGGCATCTCTAAGTTTGTTTGTTTTGTTTTGTTTTGTTTTGTTTTGTTTTTTTTGAGTGTGGTAGAGCTGAATTTTCTATCAGGGAAGCTCAGATGATACAAGAAATTCATTTTCCTTTTCACCAAAATGATATATATGGTGGTTTTAAAGTAACATTATCCATGATTGAGACACTGATGAGGAGCTTTGTAATCTCTGTCCCAGATCTTTAAAAGCAAGACAGCTACATTCAAGTTTGTTGATGTGTATATGCAACTTTTCTTTTAAAAAAGGAAATTATTTAAAAGTTTTCTAAAACTATTATTTTCTGTACATCATAAATATACTACATAACAGGTTTTTTTAACTTTCTAAAGAGATGGGTTTTTTCCCTCAAAACTCTCAAAACTTTGAGCCAAGTTGGGGTATAAACTTTAAGCCAAGAAGGGGCATAAAGGAAAAAAAAAAGAAAAGTTAAGTTTTTATAAAGCTCTATCTATCTAGCTATCTATCTGTCATCTATCATCTATCTATCATCTATCTATATCTATCTACCTACATACCTACCTACCTACCTACCAATTGATTGATCTATCTCTTATCTACTGACCTATCTATCATGTACATATTCATTGAGCACCTAATATGTATAGTGTTTTCTCCTAGGTACTTTAAGGACACAAGTAGGTATCTTTTGCTCTCAAGGAAATGAAAAGATAGATCAAATAAATAGTAGTATATGTTACATACTAAATTGGTGGCAAAGGCATGAGATATAAAGCAGTGCTGCTCAGTCTGTGGCCAGTCCCCAAAATGTTTGTTCTGGTCTGAGGTGATTAAATACAGAAACTGAGAATAAACATTTAGAAACTTTTATAGAAATCAGATAGTGATTTTTATGCTTGTTGAGTCTCATAATTATATATTGGGCTTGTATTTTGTTTTTGTTTTTAATTTCTTTATGCTGGTAGTTGTTTATTTTTATTATATTTTGGAAAAATATAAGACTATGAATGGTAATTTTAAAAACCCATCCTGGCCTTTCAACCTGAGCAATACCAAGACACAGTATATGCGCTTCTATGTACACACGTGGCTAAGTATCTTGTCTACCAAAGAACAGAGAAATGCCTCATGCAGGAACCTGCATGGATTCCCCCTTATCCTCAGTTATTCTCAGCAAAGGAAGTTCTTTCTTTGGAGCCCTACCTCTTCTGTCTGTCCCAGAAGAAACCTTCTTTCACCTTTACATCTTCATATGCTGTTTTCTCTCGGATTATTGAGTATCACCATTCTGTCCTTAGGGTAGAAGTCACATTTCCTGCTAAAACACAAGCATCTTAAAAAACTTTAAGAAAAATAAAGCTGGAAGAATGCTAGAAGAAAAACTTAAAAGATATCCTGTCAAAGTCTATTACATCATTTTGCAAAATAATTTGGGTAGAGAAATCATTCACAGGACATGTAATGTGATATGAGAGGTATACCTCCAAAGAGGAAACTTAAATTCTAAATCAATTTCCCTTGAAAATTTCCTCCTCCTTTCTTCTCTTTCTTCTCCTTCCCTCCCTTCCTTCTTTCCTTTTTTCCTTCCTCTCTTGGAGGGAGATGTCCTGAATTCAGACTCAGACACTTTGTATAGGGTTATCAAGAACTACAACATGACTCACTTGAGGGTTTACACAAACAAGCAGAAATGACTCCACCAGAAGATGCAGATGGTGAATCTTCTGGTGTCCCTTTGTTCAGTCAACTTTCAAGGTGAAATGTGCAAGATGCCTTCACTTCCGTGAGCCCAGAGACCTCTTTATAATACCTACTACCTTGTATGCAACTTACCTGTGTATATGATCTGCACTACACTGTGTGTACTCAAGAGTTGGGACTAAGTCTTTCAACAACTAAAAGTATGCAGAATATATGTTTGAAAAATGGTGATGAACCCAGTAAATAGATAATAGCAGAGTGGTCAAGAACATGAGGTCTGGAGAGAGAGTGCCTAGGATGGAAACTTGGCTCTGTTTCTTTGTCAGCTTAATGACCACAGACAAATTATTTAACCTCTCTGTGCCTCAGTTACCCCATCTCCAAAATAGAGATAATAATAGAACCTTTTTCTTGGGCTATTAAGAAGATTAAGTATGCTGCACTAAGTACATGTAGCATATGATGCTATTCCTTCATACCAGGAAACCATTTCTCCAGACATCTGCAAAGCGATTCCTTATCTCCTTCGAGAATCTACTTGGATGTCATCATTTCAATGAGCCATACCCTAACCATTCTATTTAAATCGCAAAGCCCTCACTCCTACCCTGGTCCTCCAATTCCCTCATCCTGATTTTACTTTTTTATAGCTCGTATCACCTTCTAACGTACTGTGTAATTTAGTTATTCATTATGTGCTCCTTACTAAGCTAGAAATTCGATACTTGGGACTTAAGGAAATTCCAGGTTAATACAGCTTGTGTCTGATTACCTGTTTGGCCACTCACTGAAGTGTGACATTAGCATGTAATGACTGAGGTTGGCTTCATTTGAAATAAGTCCTTAAACACTAAATCTTCTTAATATTTGTTCCTGAAAAGCTAAACGAATACTTCCCAAGAGGTTTGTGTACATGGTTATTTGCAAATGTTCGTCTCAAACATTCTAGTTAGCCTGCCACTTATTGTTATGACTGTGTAGCCCCTGTATAAATAACCCTCCTGAAAATAACAACATAAACTCTGGGAATTATAAGTAACAACTACCTGAAGGTACTGGAAAGTCACTCAAAATAGGCAGATTCGGAAGGGTGGTTGACACTTGAAAAAAGGAAATAGCACTGGGTGAATTTCCTGTTTTTATGGCAAGCCACAGCGTTACTGCTTAAAGAACTACAACACGTTTCAGAGCAATTACAGGAGAAAGGGATAGTAGTCCCTAGGTGACTAGAACAGAGCACTAAAATTTGCATATAAACTTTGCTCAAATGGGAAAACTCCTAATAGCTCCTCCAAAACTAAACTAAAATTTCAATTCAGCAATTTATATGTTCATTTCATCCAAGACCGCCTTCCAAGTTGACACATAAAATCAACCATCACACATGGCAACCTATATCTTCACTGTTTTCAGGAGTTTGTGTCACCTGGTAACAATATTCACATTATTCCAAAGTCTGGTGGCAGTGTTAAAAAAGTGACTGTGGGGCCAGGCTGCCTTGAGATTAAAATTTTGGCTCTATAGGACTTTAGGCAAGTTCATAAAATTCTCTGACTCATTTGCTTCATCTGTATGACTAATATAAAAATGTCCTTGAGACATTTGGTGCTAAAAAGATTAAAATAGTACACACCTAACATAATGTCTGGTAACGTGGAATACATTTAATTAATATTACATTCTTTCCTGCCTTCATTCCCAATTTTTATACTTTTCAAATGTCAAGGATGTTATCTTTATATACTTGTTCTTTATCTTATTCGGAATTAATGAACTATAAACTAATCAAACCCATCGAAGATAACCCAAATACAAAAAAGCAGGGGAGTATTATTATAAGAGGATCTCTTACATATTTCTTTAGAAAGAAAATTAGATTCAGCTGAGCCACATTGGAGAAAGAACTGGTTGCTGCACTCTGCATCTGTGGGTGTCTACCCCGCTGATTTTTCTACAAGCAGCTACTTCTCACTCCTACTTTGCTCATTATTCTGCCTCATCCTCAACTCTGTTCGCATCTCGTTTTGGTCAGGACTGGCTACCCTAGCTTGGCATGACCTTAGTTCTCTCAAGAATGAAAATTTCATTAGTTATAGGCCAGCCAATAGATTTTCTAATGTAGATTCAAGTATCCACCTTGGTCCAATCAGGCTATGGCATGGTATAAGCATGCATGTGGTTTTGCCTGCCAGGAAAGAGGGTGGTAGAAAACAGAGCTTCTTTCTATAGGTGAAAACATCCCAAAGCATGTTGACCATTGCTCTGTCTTCCTTACTTTCCACCCTAAAAATACTGGCTATTTTCTTAAAGTTTCAGAGGTATGGGTACTCTTTACTGTCCCAAAGATATTTTCCTTCTCCTGTTGCTTTCTCCAGAGAAGAAAAACTCCATTTTTCCCAAGAGAAATTTGTTTTAATTCTCCAAACTGAGATATCTTTAGTTTATTGACCTTTTTTAGTAAGACATTTTTAAAAAGGTTTGAGCTGATTTCTCCCAAGAGACAGAGACTCATGGGCTTACTTTCTTACTTATTGCTGTGCTACTTAATTTAATTATGTCATCTTGTCATTGCTACATGTAATCTCAGGGGGCTATGGGAAATGAGGCCATGCTGAATGCTTTGCATCCAAGCATCTCATTCTCTTCTCATCAAATCATAACTCTCTTCACCCTCATGCTGGTTTATGCAAAATAACCATCCCAAGATACTTATGGCCACATGAGCAAAATCAAATGAAGATTTAAGTTATAACCTCATCAACTCTATTGATTTTGCCAGCCATTCAGATAATTAGACAGGAACAAAGACATCTATTTTTCTCAAAGGTTTGTCTTTGACTGTATGTTCATATCACAGCTTTGAATCTTCCTTTTGCTTGATGGATATATATTTTTTTCTTAAGCCACAGAACTTATTGCTAGGCAGCTTAACAACTATTCAGCTTTAGCCACTCTTTTTACTAGGGAGAAAATTTTTATGGGTGAAATAATTCATTCCAGAGCATACAAGCCAAAATTGAATTTGGCATTTTACTATATGAGACTATAGATTGCATTAAAAAGATCTACATACTATGCAAATGTATTTTTAGTTTTTCTACTTAGCCTTATAAAGCACGTCCCCTCACCCCTTAAGTAATGTGCTTGGGTTTGTAGTAGTTAATTAATGAAAGCCTATTTTTCTTTTCTGAGGCATTCGAAGGGGCATTCGGAGTGGCCAAATGCTGATGTGTTATTGACACTACCTTGGAGCAGTGTAATCTGACTCATTTATCAATTTTTGCTCAGGAGGACCTGGAGCTGAGCTAATTTACAGACTAAATTATCTCTGGCCCTCAGAGCCAGATGGCAAGTTCCTGAGAAGGTGGGGAAAATTGCTTCGAGGCATTATTGGAAAGTAATCTCCACACCTGCCGTAGCCTTGGAGCAGGTTGACAAAAACAACTTGCCACATTCCCCCAACTCACAGCCCCAAACACTCCACAGCCTGAATCAAATTCAGCATGAAATGCAGAAGTTATCCCCCACTTTACTTACAAGTCCCATTTAACCCAAACTCTCTCAAATACTAACTATATTTTCAAAAAGGAAAATTGGGTTAAGTATCACTTTCCATCCAGGTGCTTAAGTAAGTTTTTTTTTTCTTGTCGTTATGAAACGGCATGGTCAGAGACAGAGGAGAATGGGAAAACTCTCATGTGTAAGTTTACGAGAGTCTTATTAAAGAGAAGGAATTACTTTGCTTCAAAGGTGGAGATTTACAATACCTGTATAATGTTTCTAAAGGGGATAATGAAAGGTTTGGCCAGAGTTCTACTTGTACTTATGGGGGTTTCTGACTTGCATGTGCATGTTAACACAAACACACACACACACACACACACACACACACACACACACACACAATCTATCTGTAACATTCATATTCTATATATCCTGTCTGCTTCTTGGGGTTGTTAAGGGAGTGATTCATTTGTTTTCTCACTTAATAATTGTGTTTGGTTGATGGAGAAGACATGCTCTATCTTCTAAAGGTATCCATCCTAGAGAAAGGGCTAAATCATACAATGAGGCAGGTAGTAACTCATATTATTCAGGAAGTTGTCATTGTGCTAATATGTTTTGTGATTGTGAGCCTTTCATTTTCATTAATAAATGCTAGATAGAAACATTTTTGGAATTATTGAAGAAGGATGGTTTACAACAAAAACATGCTGAGCTGGCATTTTTCATACTTCTATCTACAGCATCTTATCATTCTTATTATTTTCCTTTGGCGGCCGCATTAAATGAATAAGAAAACGGTGCTAGAGACATGAAAGAACATTGGCTTTAAACCCAGCCCAACCTGCAGGTGATGCTTGGTTTCACTGATGAGTCACTGAATGACCTTGGGAGAATCACACAAACTCTCTAACTTCTGTTGTCCTGTCTACTGAATGGGCATAACAATGCCTAATTCCCAAAGTTTTTCTTAATAAGCATTATATATAATTCTGTACTTTAAAAGCACCTAAGAGAGTAAGTGGTTCTATAGATGACAAAAAAATAGTGGTAAGATTTTGCTCACCTAGTCATTAGAATATGACAAATTAACTGAAGACCTCAAACAAATTGATACCTTTCCAAGCCCAACTCTAGGGAATCATTCAAGGAGGTCTTACAACTTTTTAAAAGCCTTATATAAACACTATAGGAGATTTTTGCCATATTAAATAAATAAATGCAGAAAGTCATTCATATGATATTCTTCTTGGTCTGTTAGGAGACAACAAAATGTTAAATCCAACACGGGGATGAGGACTTCAGGCTGCTGCTTTTTTTTTTTTTTTTTTTTTTTTTGCCTTCCAAGAAGTGTAGCTCTTAATCAGAGTGCATTCTCCATTCAAAATAATCTGTGAAGACTGGCATGAAAATGCAGATTCCTAATTGAACAAAGACAATTATTTCCAGATTGAAGTACAGTGGTGAATAGCTCTGTGCTCCAATTATCGTCAGACTTTTATTTCAAATGGGAGGCTGAAATCACAGATGAGTTAGCCTTAATTGGGAGAAATGGCTGAAATTGTACTTTTAATACTCTACTGTAACAGTGTATATGTAGGTCATCTTTTTTCATGTTTACATGTTTATGTCCATTTGGGACAGCAAGCTGTAATGGTGAAAGGGACAGCCTTTTCTCAAACAAAGGTAATAGCATCTAGGAGTTAATCAGAGCCATAAAACTGGGTCACTTTTAAATAAAGAAATTGAAGAGTAGATTTTTTATTCTAGCTATGTGTCAAATAATAGGCTAATGTGAAAACTTAACTCAAAGTCGTGTTAGTTCTAGCCAGATTTTCCTTTTTCTTGATTATTCCTTCATAACATAGCCACTTAAAAACTATAAAAGGGCAGTCCAACTACGAATTAGAAAAGGCTTAACAAATTAAAAAGAAGATTGTTGAAAACAACACAAAAATGAAGGAAATACAAAGTCTATGCTTCTCAAACAACCAGCAAGCACTAAAGGAGTGCCTGCTCTGTGGTTGACCTGGAGGTAGTGTTGGGTGGAAGAGATGAAGATATAGACACTTTGTTAATCACGATTCCTCTTCTCCTGTTCTCATCAACTCCTGAGGGGACTCCATACTCAGACACATGGAGCCCAGTCACCAAGCTACCATGAATCATTCATTTGTGTGGAATTTGCAGGTTTCAAAGGATTTCACAACTGTATTTTATTTGATCTTCATCCCTCCAAACTAGGTATGGTGGATATCATCACATCTTTTTATAAATGAAGAATTGAGGCCCAGATCCTTGCTTGGGGTGACAGAGCAAATGAATGCAGATCTGGGATGAGGACCTAGTCTTTGAATAATAATAACTAACCCAATGTGGAAGGAACATGTCACTGTAGGAATTGTAAATGACATCAATATCTTAGTGTGGGGACTACAGCAGGTCACTATTTATCAGGCCATAGAAACAACAATAAAAACACCCCTGCTGGCTGTCTTCTTATAGTCATTGCCTTTGACAATTAGCAATACATCTATCGTTATCTTTAATTTACAGGCATGGAAAGTTGGGCACATAGTGGATAAATGACTTTTCTAAAGTTGCACAAGTTATGTACTAGAGCTAGACCCAAACCCAGACTGGCTGACTCCAGATTATGTGCTTTTTTTTTTTTTTTTTTTTTTACCAGAACAGTCCCAGATTTTTACCTCCAATCCTTCTGCCACTGTTGGCAGAATTTAATCATTCGTTCACCAAAATCATAGCAGTGGGCAAAAGAGACCAAATCCCTGCCCCACAGAGCTTACATTCTAATGGGAGAGACAGACAATACACAAAATAAGTAAAAAGATACTGTGTGCTTGATGGTGCTAAATACTATAGAGAAAAATAAAGCTGAAAAGATTTGCTGGGGACAGAGAAATTGCAAGTTTAGACTGGGTCATCCGCAGAAACATCACTGAAAGGTAGTGTGTGAGCAAAGACCTGAAAGAGATGAGGGTGTGAACCTGCAGGTGTCTGCATTTCAGGCAGAGGAGAAGCAAGTAGTTCTGAGCTCAGCACTTACCTGTCTTGTTCCAGGAAAAACACAAAAGCTAATGTGACTGGAGTTAGACAGGCAAGGGGCAAAGTAATAAGGGAGGAGGTCCAAGGATAATGGAGGGCAAACAGAGCCAGGCTTCAGGCCAGTACGAGAACTTTTCTGAGTGAAATGGAAGCTTTTGGAGGGTCATGAGTGAAGGATATCATCTGACTTATGTCAAAAGAATAGCTCTAGATCTGTGCTGAGAATAGATTGAATAAAGGCCCAGGAAAGAAGCTAGAAAATTAATTAAGAGGAGGAGGAGGAGGAGGAGGAGGAGGAGGAGAAAGAGGAGGAGGAGGAGGAGAATAACAACAACAACAACAACAAACAACAACAACAAATAAAAATAAAATAGGCAAAAGATGATATCGGCTTCAGTTAGGGAGATGCTGAGAAATTGTCAGAAAAATGAGAAATAGGGCTGGCTCTAACTCTGTTGCTGCCTATTTGCCTTAGTTGCTAGGTACGTGCAGATAACTGAGAAGGAAAGCCCTCACAGAAAAATGCTCTAGGAGGGGCAGACAGGCTTGGGACTGTTGATCAAATCTCCCTTCAGGAAAGAACCTGCTGTGAGCAGTGGAGTTAGCTGACAGCCTCCAGCAGCAGCATCACTGAGGCCACAAACCGCAGACTGTTCCCACTGGTGACAACGCCCCTGGAGCCAGGGCTGACACAGGCCTCCTCTAACAGACCATCTTTGCTGGGCTGAGGCTTCCTGCCCAATCCTTCTTCATCCCCTTTTCACACCTGCATTGTGGTCTGAAGGTCTTCCCACCTATTCCTGTTTCCCCTCCCCTTTAATCTCTTCATAGGCTTCCCCCTAGTACTTGGGTGGCTTTTCTCTACGGTCATTCAGGGACCTGGGTTGTTTCGATTATTTTCATTTCAGGGATCCAATCTCCCTTAATGCTTTGTTACCATCTTTATCAGTCAATAGAATTGGGGAAGAAAAAGAGATCATGGAAGAACATACCCACCTGTTAAAAGCTTTGGCTCAGAAATAGCATACATCACTCTATTCATTAGGACTCATTCAGCTGTAAGAGAGACTGGGAAGTGTAGTCTAGCTATATGTCCAGGAAGAAAAGGAAACCTTATTGATAAACATCTAGGAGCCTCTGTAGTACTAAGTAAAGAAAAAGTGTATCTACAGGGCGGAAATGTTTAACTCTGCCAGTTGAAGCTTAGGGACCAGCTGAGAGCTGATATATAACTAAATGACTTGGACAGCTGGTGATTTTAATGAGAGTTTCTATGAAATTAACAAGGTATAAACTGTATGGCCAGAGGCTGAGAAATAAGTGGGAGGTGAAGCAATAGAAGAAGCAAATGTAGTCAACCTTTCAAGACCCTTGGATATGAAGTAAAAAGCTTAGAAATGTGGAAGTGAGGGTAGATGAAGGATTTTAACTTTTTTAATTGAAAAGACCCAAGTGTGTATAAATATCAGTGAGGGAGATACCAACAGAGGGGCGTTTTTTGTGATTTAGCAAAAAGAGTGAATAACACCCCTTGGTCCTATGGAACAAACAGGAACATCAAATTACTATTTCTTAAAAATATCATGTCATATTAGAAGAATCCCTTTTACTGACCATCTGTGGATGCAAGGCACAGTTAGCATTATCTCATGGACCCTCCCAATAACTTCACAAGGAGAATATTATTAACTAGTTTTTACAGATGAGAGAACCTTGGCTCAAAGAGTTAGATACAGAATCCGTCACCAATCAGTACAGGAATCAGAATCCTGTCTAGTTATTTTAAGCTGAAAGAGATTTTATATAAGAATCTCATTCCTTGGTAAATTATTGTGAAAGTTGAAGGAGAGAAATTTAGACAAGGCCTCTAGGATTGACTCCTAGAAATGACTACTTTTGCCACATCCCCTGGAATTGTTGATTCAAAAAACATACGATGGTGGTTGTAATGGAGAAGCAGGAGACCATCACTACCACCCATTTAGCACCCAGAAGCTAAACTAGCCATTAGAAGTTGCTTCAAGGGGGGGGGGGGGGGAAGGAAAGACCCTAGGACTTTGCTTGCCAACAAAAAAGCTCAAACAGAACACGAGCCCTGCCTTACTTTCACACTCCAAATTTCACATGAGCGCATCTAACTGGGAAATTTAATTTGCATACAAAAAAAAAAAGGCTGCAAGGGAATCAGAAATACAATTTTTAGCTTTCCAACCCCTATGGTATCAGGAAGTGCATAGCATAAAGTTGAAATGAATGCTGAGGGTCAGTTTGCCAGAACACCAGAGATGATTATCAATAACCTAGAATTAAAATAAAATCTTTCTGTAATTTCATGCTGTTCCTAGATAAGTCTATGGTAAAATTTCTCTATTTGGAATTGTACAACATTGTTCTGCAGGATGTTAATAGTTATGTAATAAAATGTATTCGGGAAGCCTTAGTTTATCCCAAGTAAACCATGTTTCTTTACTGCAAGACTTCTTGGAAACTTTGACATGTATGTAGTTATCTATTGCCACAATAATGCTAAGTAACTTGCCTCATAACTTGATGACTTAAAAACCATGTATTATTGCTCATAACTCTACCAATTGGCCAGATGGTGCTACAGATCTTGACTGAGTTTGCTTACATGTCTGGGAATTGGCTAGCTGTTGACTTCTAGCATGATCTCTGCCATGATGACAACATCAGTTTGATTCTATTCCATGTGCTGTGTCTTCCAGCAGGATAGCTGGAAAGAAATGTAGGAGAAAGGGAGTGGAAAAGCACTGCACATCGAGTCTCCCGACACCCTGTTATCCAAAGTCAGTCGTATAGCAAAACAAAGGATGGATCAAGTCCAAAGAATACACAATCTTTTGATGGAAAGACCTGCAGAATTTATTGAAAAAGACATAAATGTAGGGAAAGCTGAATAATTGGAGATGTTAATGCTATCACTCTACACAATATGCTAATATGAATTATAATTCTTCGAGAGAGGGATAATACATGAAGCATTTTCAAACTTATTTGACTAAGGAATACTCTTTTTATGGAGAAGCTTCTTGGGACACCAATTTTAGAAAAAACAAAATTATTACAAAGTTAACTCACAGACATTTATTTATACATCATATCTCTTTCCCCAAATACACATCTATATTTTAATAGAAACTATAAAAACTATTTTTCTTAAAGGATTTATAGTATATTCTTTAGGGTTGAGGGTATAGTGCTAGGAACCACCCTATCTGCTACCAAAAAGTAGCAGATGTTCTAGGTGAAAGTCATTTCTTTTAATGAAGGGTCAATCAAAAGTGCAGAGACTATTTAGACGGGCAACAGAATATATCCAGTGTACAGGCACGTTATGGGTTGAATTGTGTCCCCCTGGAAGAGAGATGTTGGAGTCCTAACCCCCAGTATTGCAATAGGGTCTTCACAGAAGTAATCAAGTCAAAATGAAGTCATTTGAGTGTTTCCTAGTCCAATACAGTGTCCATAAAAGAAAAGAAAATCTGGACCCAGCCAGATTAGGGAGAACACCAGGTGAACATGATGATGATCCTCTATAAGCAAAGGAGAAAGGTTGGAATAGCTCTTTCTATCACTCCTTCATAAGGAACCAACCCTGCTGACACCTCGATTTCAGGTCTCTCGCCTCCAAAACTGAGACAATAAATTTTTGTTGTCTAAGCCACTCAGTTTGTAGTACTTCATGAAGCAGCATTAGCAAACAAAGACAGGGCATCTGTTTGCTTTCCCTGCCTATCATCGATTCCTCTTGTTGTTCTTTTGGAACACTGTCCCCCCCTCCCCTCCTCTCAGTCGGCGTGCTTCTTCTGTATCTGATCCATTTCGCAGCTCCAGAAGTCAGCATATGGCCCAGGCCTGACCAATCAGTGTGTCCCATCCTGGTACCATAGTGATTGGTCCATGAAAATAGTTCAGGATGTTCTTGCTGAAATCTTTCTCAGGAGTTTGCTATGCTGATAGGATAAAGGCCTGGAGCTCGTGGAGGCTGACTTTTGCTGGCATGAGGGCACAACCTTCTTGAGACTGAAACCAATGAAGAGAAAAGCCAATATAAGAGATGAGGAGAAAAAGAGTTCTGACAAAATGTCATTTGAGCACCTGAATACAACTGTTCCTGAACCTACATGCTCTTCCACATTTCCATATATGATCAACAACTTCTCTTTTATTTGGATTTACTTTAATTATGAAATGAAATATATTGAGCAAGAGATGGAACCCAAATATCCTGAGCTGTCTGTGGTCCTGAAAATCCAATTATTAAAAACACAAATAGTTTACTTTTATTTTATTTTAAGTAATGGTGAGATATTTTTCTATAGAGACAGTATGATCCTTAAAGAATTCTGAATTTAGGCAGAGAATTTAATCTCATCTTCTTCGACTTGACTCTTCAGCAGATAAATTAATGGAGCAGATTGTTTTTCTTATTCTGGTAGATAGATTTTAAATTAAAACAATGTACAACTACAAAATGATAATAAATACAAACAGGAAAAATTTGCTTAATAGGAGCTAGACTGTATAATTTTTTTGGTCTTAATTATAGTTTTCTTACAAGGAAAACATCCAACTCTTATCAAGTCTTAAATATTGTCACATAATCTTCTTGTTAGATCTCTTTCCAACATTTATAAACAAGAGCCTTTTCACAATTATGCCATTTCTTTCTATTATGAATACTTGAACAAATAAATAGAGTTCTATGTTCTTTATGCTTTTTCTATTTTCAACACATTTTAGAGTTTGCTTTTTTGTGCTTGTCTGTTTACTGTTCCGGGTAAAAGAAACATTTCTGCAATGTGGATGTCCACCTTAGTCACTGAGTTTTCTGCAATATGGCTTTTCACAGGGTGGAAGGCAGAAGTGTGCCTGTGTAGAAGGCATTACCCACTCAAATTTTCAGTGAGAAAAACAGATTCATAAAACTTGATATTGCACAGTAAATAAGTTGCAGGATCCAAACTTAAGTGTGTCTAACTTTATTTCTAGTATTAGACTTCCACAAGCAGCCTTCCTAGTCATGAATATAGCATGCCTTTGCTTACTTTGCACTTTGTGGTTCTTCTCCATCAAGTTAGGGGAGTTTTCCATTTCCAGGTGGTACACTTGAAAGACTTCAACTCATGTTGCATCTTCTTTGATAAGGATAAGCCATATGATGACCTATGGTTCAGAGCATGGGCTTTGCACTACGACAGATCTGATTTCAAAGCTTGGATTGGTAGACTGCTCTGAGCCTCAATTTCTTCATTTATAAAATGGAATTAATAGTACCTGCCTTGTGTAATTGTGTGTAAAAAGCTTATCAAAGTATCTGATGCCTCATAAAGTTTGATAAATGTTACCTACCTTGTATATATGTTGTGTGTGTATATGTGCATGTGTGTAAGTTGTATAGATGGATGGATGGATGGAAGGTTGAATGTCTAGCATATAGCTTGAATTCTTAGTAAACACAAATTAGTGATTTGGGGGCATGGTGAAGGTATATTATGTGCAAACTTAGATACATGAGTAATATCAAATGTTAATTTAAAAAAGTATGAGTCTTCTTAGTTCTCAGTAGAAACTCAATAAATTTTTGTTTAACTTGACTTAAATGTTAGTTTGCATTCACCCACTGCTCTTTACCTCATTCTGCACATCTCTCTTGGCAATTTCTCTTACTCTTGTGCTTCAACAATTATTTCTAGGTACATGTATAAATCCAGCCGGGTTGTTTTCCTCAGAGCTCTGGGTCTGTATATCTAACAGTCTCATAGACTTTTTATGCCCTTTAGGTTAGCATGTCACCAAATGTGCTCATTATTATTCTTCCTCCTACCCCTTGCACTTATCCCCATTCCTTAACCCAGCAAATGAGACTCCAGCTGCCTTACCAGAAACCCAGACTCTTCCTTAACTTTTACATCAATCAGCCCCCACCTGCTATTAATTCTACTTTCAGAATACCTCTCCCTCATCATTCTTTCTCTTTCTCCACTCAAATTCTCTACTGCTGATACTTCTCCAATTCAAATCTTTACTATATCCTTCCTCCTAACTCTCCCCACTCTCTCCAATTTATCCTTCACCCAAGTGTCAGTTATTTTTTTAACATAAAACCTTATTTGTTCACACTCCTCTGACGGATCTTTCTCCAGGATAGATTCTAATCTCTTTAGTTTGGTGTTTCAAGGGGTTAAAAATAGTACCCCTGTTCTCTATTAGCTTGACAAAAACCAAAGCCAGAGTTCAAACTGTCAGCTTTATTAATGAAAATACAGTCAAAGAACCAGGCTTGATTTGGGAAAACAATAGCTTCCTAATCTTACACTCCAGAATTAGACTGTCTAACAGCTGGACACCCGTAGATAGGTCTCACCTTGTAAGGACAGATTTCTTTTACAGCATGGTCAAGAAAAGATCAGAAAGGATGCTTCATACAGGATAAAAGAAAGATGGAGCTGAACTCCCCAGGAGCAAGTAAGAGGGCAGAAGAAGCCAAGGGAGTAATGCTAATAGAGGTCCCCATGCAGGGAAACATGAAGCCAGTGAAAAGAAGGTTTCTGCTTGTCACCCTATGTTCAAGAGTAGACATATCATCAAAGCCTTTTACTTTGTTGTCACTAGTTATTTCTCCAGCACCTTCTTTCCCAGTCCTCATCTTTCTGACTTCCATACCCTGAAGCTTGTCTCTGCGAGGAAGGCTCCTGTCTAAGTCTCTGCCAAGTAAAATTTTCTCTGCTGCTCCACCGTTCAAGTCATGGCTGTCTCCTCTTGAAGTCTCCTTTGCCTCCCTCTGGGACTCCCATCATACATTGCACACACAGGCCCGTCTGGAAGACTGAAAGCTTTTTGAGGACAGGACCTCTACTTTGGTCTTTAAATTCCCAGGACCTAAAATAGTGCTTGGTGCACAGAGTAGCCTCTAATAAACCTATGATGAGTATATGAATGTATACTGGCTCTCCATATTTTGTCTCTGCAGCATCCCATTCTCCTTTCTTAGAGAAACAGCACCTTGATATTCCTTTGGAGAGCTAACACCCTTCTCCCCTGCCCCAACAAGATCCAATTTGAATCTTGAGCAGAGGATCACAAAAATCAAGAACAGCATTTATTAATTTTGATAATGATGCCCAAATGCACCTAGTTGTTAATGAATGATGAATATTTCTTGAAGGAAAGAAGTGAGACAAAGAGAAGGAAGTAGAAAGGAAAGAAAGAAAGGAGGGAGGGAGGGAGGGAGGGGAAGATGAAGCAGTTTAGGATAGCACTTTGGTCAGGATCCCAGGAACAGACAGAAAGAATCAGCCTAGTAAGCTACAGACAGGGAGCTGGGGTCTGCACGCCTCATACCTTCTCTAGTAAAAAGCTCTATTCAAATGGCTGATGCCTCGCCCGGACTATTTTGGTACATCTATTATTGGCTCCCATTTAGTGTCTGTTTATTTAAATCTGCTTTCCACTGGAACATAATTCTCTTGATTATCGGTTGATGCTGAGACACAGTAGGGACACAGATAATTGTCACTGTGCACATTCTGCAGGAAATATAAAATTATTATCTTTAGAGCCATTGAGTAGGGTATTTGAGCATGGTTGATATGAAGCACAGGCACGTGGAATTTCTAGAGTGCTAATTTGTTGGCTCCTTTGCCATCCTTCTGGGCTGTCATCTGAGCCTCCCCTGGGGACTCATGCAGACACCCAGCCCCCAGCATCCTAACGTTTACTCATCTGTGAGGAGAATGCAATCTCCACTCACTCCAACACTTAGGCCTTTCTCTATGTTATCAGGGACCAAGGGGCTGGAGGGACAGATCTGGGTGCTGGTCACTATCTCAGGTTCCACTGCCTTTGGGGGCTTGCGAACCAGGAGGGTACAACATCTGAGCTGAGGAAGCAGCTGCACAGCCCAAATAGAGAGCAGCCTGAAGGCATGTGGTTAGAGCAAGGATTGATTGGGGTGGAGGTTCCTCCACTTTCCATACCTCCACTCCTCACTCACCACCCAGTTCCCTCACCCTCTCCGCACCTCGCCCCTACTCCTCACCTGCTCCCATCCTCCACCACCCCCCCCCCCGCCTCCTCTTCTGCGCCAGACCCAGACCCGGTGCACCTACCTCCAGCCCTCAGCTCTCCCCTCCAAGTGAGCTGCCTCTTCATTTACAAGCAGCATCACTAATTGCTTTTTAGGGTCCCTTCTCTGCTCTCTGTTCAAAATTCACGGGGCGTTCCCCAGCCCCTTTTATGCTACTTTTCTGAACCTTTTCAGCCTCTTTTACAAACTTAGCACTTTCTGTGCCTCTTTTAGTCTTTGCAAGAAGAAAGAGACTTGAGAGGATTTTTTTTTTTTTTTGGCAGTAAAGCTCCTTCTCCCGTACCTCCTCCCCCCGCCCTCTCCCCAGCCCCTGTCTCTACCCCCCCCCCCCACCAAAAGCACACGCATTGACCCTCCTCCCACTGAATGGGGCTTTGTGCAGAGAATTTCCGGAACATAGCCCAGTGCCCAGGCCTCTGTGTGAGGAGAGGAGGGGCCCAGCCGGGCAAGGAGACCTTAAGCCCACCCCATTACCACGGTCACTGTTTGCCCTGGATTCTCTAAAAGGCCTATTGTTGCCCGTTGCCAGGTATTCCTTAGCAACACTTAAGCCAAGCTGCCTACCCTATTTAGGCCCAAAACTTTTCAATGGTCTCCAAAACCCATGCTTGTCAGTGCTGCAGACCGCTCCTCAAACAGCCTCGGAGGGGAGGGAGAAGCTAAACCATCCCCCCTAGCGTCTCTGCCTTTCAAATATCTGTGTTTGAGGCTGTTTGGGGGCTTCTTGCCATTTGCCTAAGATCAGCAAGCCAAACCATTGCAATGAAAATTTCTCTCTCCCCAACCCTGGCATCTCTCTTTCTCCACCCCCCCCACCCCCCACCCCAGTTGCAGACCTCCCTCTAACTTAATATTCAGCTGGGACTGGGTTTCATCATATGCTGCAAGGGCCTTCTGACTTCCCTTCTCAACCATCGCAAGGGAAATCGCTTTATTATTTTAGGGGAGTGTTGATGCACTTGCATGCAGGGTGTTATGCTTCTCCCCATCTCTGGTGAGAAGGAAAATAATAGAATCACAGAGTCTGTGTTCTAGAAGGAATCTTAACGACGGTCCCAGATGAGGGTCTGGAGGCCCAGATCTGAAAATGGGCTTGCTCATGTCACAAGTTTATTTAATAACAGAGGGGGTTTCAGAACCCAAGGCCCCTGGCCCCCAATCCTGTGCCTTTCCCCACTACAGAATCCCAGGGTCACATGAGAAGCACATTGGCAGAGAAAGAAAAACACAGTGTGCCCATCTCAAGAAATGAAAGTGGAAAGAGGGCCGATTCTGATTTCAAAGAAATATGGTCTCCCAGCCCTGAGTTCTTGCCACCCCTTTCTTTCTCGAGAAACATAAATTTGCCCCAGCTCAGTGACGAGCATCCTTGAAGATATATGAGTTTTTATTTGCTACCTTCTTTTCCTCACTGTAAAGATTACAGGCATCTCTCCCAGGTCCTGATTAGATGAGACTCAGCATTATAGAACTATTCAGCTGTTTCACAGCCGCCAGCTATAATTCAACTTGGACATCTTCACCTTGATGTTTTCCAGGTATTTTAAACTCAGTACATCTTCCTCCAACTTCCTCCCCAACCTGTACACTCTCTCATGTTATAGCATCACCAGCTATCTGAAAGAGGCTCATTCAGAAAACTCAGAGCATCCTTTGGTTCTTCCTTTATTCTGTCTTTTCTATAAAATATTGCTCTACCATGTTCTCTATGTTACCTATCACTCCAACGACCCTCATTCAGATCTCTGTAAAGTCGATTATTCTGATAGCCTCTTAACTCCCTCCCTGCCTCCAGTCTCTACCCAATGAGTCATATTCAACAATACCAATAAGATGATCTCTGAAAACTGAGCATATCATTCTGCTACTTGAAAACATTATTTGGCTACATTGGCTAGGGCCAACACACCTACAAAATGAAGCCTGAACTTAGCATATTCAAATATGTTTGGCATCTCACTCTACCCTGTGTAATCTCATCTTTTGTCACCTCATCCCCAGCAAATGCACACATGCACACCCATGTGTGCGCACACACACTCACAGACAGTATAATCATATAGGCTACTCACAATTCTCCCACCCAAAAGCGTCTATATTTTTGTACATGCAGTTTTCTGTACCTTGCTTGCCTTTTACCACCACACTTCTTTGCCAGCAAACTTCTGCTACTATTTCATTGCCAACACTCATAGAAAGGCTTCCCCAGCTCCTCTATGTTTGTAGCCAAAACGAAGGATTCATTCTGTGATCCCGCACCATTTAGTTCATGCTCTATGATGGTATTTATCACATTGTATCATGGTCTTTCATTTGCACCTCCGTGTTTTTCCAATAAAAGGTGACCTCTCCGATAACAGAGACCATGTTGCATTTCATCTCTTTAGTCTTAACACCTGAATCCCAATTTGCTGCATTACTGGACCTACTCCTGTGGCAGGCCTAAGCTGCAAAAAGACCAGCGATGTGCTTGTTAGGAAACGTGAATTTCCTATCTGGGAGGCAAGAGGGATATAATTTAGAGATAGTGGAATAAAATTCAGCCTATCTGCATACCAATAGACTCCCTGGCTCCAAGGCTAGAGGCACCTTGCAAGTTATAAGACTGCCAGGTGAACATCGGATTCCTCCTTAGGGGTTGGAGGTTTACTGACGCTGAGAATTATGTTTGTTTTTCAGAGATATGTTTCTGTGCTTAATGAAATAGGTTAATGTTTTTAACTTGCAAAATATTAAAGAGAATAAATAGATGTGACTAATTTTCACCAGTGGGGAGATCTCAAAGGAAGCTATACCTGCAAGGTTTCTGCAATTTTCTATACAACTTGGAGCCCCAGCCTTAGCCCAGCCTCTGTGGTGGAATCCAGGTGTAAAAGGTCATCAACATATGTTCTGAAAAGCTCCCATTTCCCCTATACCTCATCTAGAGTGAGCTGGAGACAGAATGATGCCAAATTGGAGGGAAGCATTGTGGAAGGTGGAGATGTCAGAAAATAAGATCCCTCCTGGACAGCGGAGGGTAGAAGTTCACATTTCGGAGGTTAGAGAAAGTAGGTTCTTTGGGAGAGAATGAAAACTGACCAGGATAGCCAAATTAAAAAACTTGAAAAGTGTCCCCTTTTTAAACGGCTCTAATGACTGTGCCTAGCACTTAGTAAATGTCAAATATAGTTCTTGAGTTTAAAAAGTGTAGGATTTAATGTTTTATATGCTTTCTTTGAAGTCATAATTATCACACAGCTTTTGGATTTTTCCCTTCCAACATTATAATTTTCTCTAATTACTCATCAACTATTCATTAAGGGGAGCCAGAAGCACTCCTGCAGCGTTGTATGGAGCAGTTGCTGTGCGGCTAAACGCACCGGACAGTTTAGGGAGGGGAGTGCTCCGCCCTCATCCATTTCTCTGGTGTCCTGCAGGATATAAAGCAGTGACCAAGGGTGGAAGGCGAGTGACAGAGAATACAGGACTGAGAAGCAGATTCCAAAGCTCAGTTCCAAGAAAACACCAGAGAAAAATCACTTTTCCAACTCTCTACTCAAGGAAGAAAGCCCTAGAAAGGTGGGTTGGGGAAGCGGGAGATGAAATACAATGGGACATCAGAGTTGGCTGGTATTGATTTACGAGCGCCAATTGTTGAATTTTCCTGAAAGTTGTGAGTCAGTTTTTAAATTGAGCCATTTATTAAAAATGAAACTAATTTACAACAAAATAAATTACATTAAAAACAAAGGGAATAATGTCCAAAACTCATTCCCTCCTATTTTATTACATCTTATTGTTATCTATGCTCTTGAGGTGATTTACATTTATTGTATCAGCAACTATACCATGGAAATATTGTATAATGGTGTGTTGTTCTTCATCTCTTCTCAGCTCTGTGTTCAGGGAGGTGATGTCTAGGTTTGAAATCTGCTGTGGTAGGAGGACTTTCACTCAGATAATGGCACATGTACGAATCAGGGTGCCTTTTTCCCCAGACAGAGCCAGTTGTTAAATATCTTCCAGCATATCAGTAGTGAATTCTGACTCCAGGGCTAGAGAAATATTTACTGGATGCTTACTATGCATGAAATGGAGGGGATCTCCTGTTAAGATACTAGAACATACTTTAGATAAACTATGACATTTAGCATTCTCATAATGATTCATAATATTATCTCCACTACGTTGTACACCTAAACTAAGATAATATTAGGTGTCAACTGTAATTGAAAAATAGCAAAATTAACAATGATTTCCATTTGTATAAACGAGGCAACAGGAGGACCCTCGTGGTAATGCGATTGGTAATATCTTGACTGTGGTGGTAGAAACAAAAACCTACATGTGGTAAGATTACATAGAATTAAATATACACACAATTGAATATAAGAATAACCTCACTTGCAAATGAGTAAGCATACCGAATAAGATTAGTGGATTGGGTCAATGTTAATATCTGGTTGTGATATTACACTACAGTTTTGCAAAATGTTACTATTGGGAGAAACTGGATAAAGTGTACAAGGCAACACTCTGAATTATATTTTACAACTTCATGTGAATCTCCCATTATCTCGGTAAAAACTCCAATTAAAAATAAGATGAGATCATACACCTTCCATATAATCCAACCATTCTACTCTTAGGCATTTGCCCAGAGAAATTAAAGGGCTTGTCTAAAAAGACTTTTACATTAATATTTATATAGGCATTATTTGTAATAGTCAAAATCTGTTAACAACTCAAATGACCATCAACGGGTTAATTGGATAAACAAACTGTGTTACATCATACAAAGAAATACTGCTCTTAATTAAAAATGAATGAACTATTGATAGACACAACAACATGAATGAATCTCAAAATAATTATATTGAGTGAAAGAATCAAAACAAAATGATTATATACTATGTTTCCTTTTAATAAAAATCTAGAAAAAATAATGCAAAGTAGTCTACAATGACAGAGAACTGATCGGTTGTGGCCTGCGGATGGAAGGGAGGTTGAAGAGAAGAAAGGAGAAATTACAGAAAAGCACATTTATCATCTTAACTGCGATGATGGTTCATGGCTGCATATACATGTATAAAGCTTATCACATTATACACATTTAACACATGCAATTTATAGTATGTCAATTATTCCTCAATAAAGCTGTTTAAAAAGGATGCTTTAGGAAAAAGAAAGTGGGAAAGGGATTATTATCTCCATTAGCCTAATAACTAAGGCTTAAAGAGGTTGTTTCCCCAAAGTCCCATAGCTAATAAATATTGGATTCAGGATTTCAGACCAAGTCTGTCTTATCCCAAAACCTGTATTATTTCCATTACACCTTACTGCATGGCAAGATGAATATGTTAGCAATTACCATAATGATGATGTGTAATGAACCATCCCCAAACCAAAGATATGTTATTGCTCATTCATCTGCAGCTCAGCTAAAGGTCTGCTGATCTAGGTTTAGGTTCAGTTGGGCTTGATTCCTAGGTATAGGTTACATGCAGGTGTGTTCCATGAAACTGTCAATGAATGCCCTGAAACCAGTAAGCTACCAAGAGCATGTTATTCTCTTGCCAATGTCAGAGGTACACCTGAGCAAAGCCCAAATGCTTAAGTATCATTCAAGCCTCTGCTTCCATCACATCTGCAAATATCCCACTGGGTCATTACAGAGGCAGAACTGGGGAGGGCCTTGCTTCCTGGATTTCCAGAGGCATCTGCCTTCTGCTCTTTGCCAAACCTATTTCGCAGTTAATTTCTTAGTTCTAAGAGCCTTCCTATTTCCAACATACTTCTTTTATTTTCTCAGGTTACCAGAGCACACTTTATTATGTGCCATCTAAGAGCAAAATAACCAAGTCTGCATTACTCGGGATGGTTCAAAATCCCAGCTGTCTGGACCAAGTCTCTGGTGACTCAAGAGCCACATTATTAGCAGCCCTTCAGAAGATCCTACTCCTACCTTCTTCATATTCAGGACTCATTCCCTTTCTGTCTGCTTCTGCTCCACTTCTCTCTGGATAGGCTTTCCTTCTGCCTCTTACTTTCTGCCTCTAGTGACTTCTATGTACAGCTTTTCCTCAGCTGATGTCACTTCATTGTCCATATTTTGGGGGGGCCTCCAGCCCAACCTCCTCAAGAGAGAAGAGTCGTTTAAGTGCTGTGGTCACTATACTTCATAGAACTTCCTTGCTGGCCAGAAAATCCTAAGCTATACTCCTTCTTAGACTGCCTGCAGATAACTTCCTTTGGGGCAGCATTGATTCTGGTCTAAACAGCTGTAAGTCAAATTTATATGGATAGAAAGCATTAAGATATATGCACAGAGTGACTTTCCTCAGAAAGGGCTGTAGGTACAGCAGGCTTCCTGAACACTGCACTTGTATGTAGTAGCCTTTGAGCGAGAAAGAAATAAGGAGGCGATATAGAGAAGGGAAGGGAAGGGAATGGAAGCTAAAAGGCTAAATTTACAAATAAGAGATCTCCAAGGGTTTCAGTAGAGGGAGCCAGGCAGATGGTTTGAAGACTGATTAGATTACCTTGGTGAGTACCTTGACAGACATTCGTCTTAACCTGAGTTATTCAAGCTGAAACAGATCTAGAGAAGCCAGCCATGTGATAACTCAGAACAACCACAGACTGATGCAGGCTGCACAGGTCATGGAGTGTGTGAACAAGGATGAGCTAATGAGGGACTTGTCAGAGACCCTGAGCCCTCATAGAGACTAAAATGGGCTGACGGCCCTCCCCCCACTCCAGCTGTGGAGCATTCAGGAAGTCTGTGGCAGGAGCTTTTGTCCTCCTGTGAGGCAAATCTCTAGCCAAGAGAGTAGCACTGCCTTTTAGAGTTATGCAGAAGTTAGAGTTGATGATCAAATGTGGGTGATTTTCAGTTAGGGGGGAAAAACACACACACACAGAGAGAGAGAGAGAGAGAGAGAGAGAGAGAGAGAGAGAGAGAGAGAAGAGAGAGAGAGAAATTGCCCTGGCTTCTAACAACACATGATTCCATCGAATCCAAACTAAAATGCAAGTTTAATAACTGGCATTATTTAAAACTTTGCACTTTAGAAAATGCTTTTAAATACCTAACTACAGATCATCTTTGAAGGCTTACTATGCCAGATACCGAGCTAAGTGTGTTAAATGTATAATCCTACTTAATCTTTTCAATAAACCTTTAAAGTAGGGGGTATTATCTCCTTTTTACAGATAAAGAAATTAAGGCTTAGAAAGCTTATGGGACATGCCCATATAGTCACATAGAGCCAGGACTCCAATTTAAGGCTGTTTAAACCCAACACTCATCTCTTAGCACCACCTTCTACTTCATCTTTCTAGATGCCCATAAAACCCCACAAGGATAAGTTTTAATAGCTCTATTTTAAAGAGGAGAGATCTCAGCAAAATTAAGAGACGTACTCCAGGTCACTCTATTCAGTAGAAAATGGAGTAGGACTAGAACCCAGACCTTCTGACATCAAAGATGATACACCAGGGTACAGTAAAAAGATAATGCCTTTGAAATCAGACAAACTTGCATACAAATGTCTATTGCAGAATGTATGTACTGTGTGACTTAGGCAAATTTCTAAATATCTCTGAGTTATAAAATGGGATTTTTACACCTACACAAAGAGAAATGGTAAGGGTTCAACGAGTTAACTTACCTACCATCCTTCTTACCTTCCAATCCTTCTTCCTCTCCAATGTCTCTGCTTGTTGCACCAAGCCAAATAAAATGGCATGCTCCCAGCTCAGACCCACGAATATACACGTAAAGAGAAGAGGCCCAACTTACCAGTGGATGGTGTTCTAAAGACTCCTTTAACAGGAATTATTTAAAACCCTGAATGAATTTCTAGTACAAGTAATTCAATAGTGTGTTTGTTGTGGGTTGAATTGTATCTTCCAAAAATACATATGTTGAAATTCTAATCCTTGGAACCTGTGAAGATGAACTTATTTGGAAAAGACTTTTTGAAGATATAATCAACGAGGTATTACTGGATGAGAATGGATCCTTACAAGATGAAAGACATTTGGACACAGATACACAGAAAACAGAACACCACAGTATGACAGAGACAGGCACTGGAGTAATGCATCTATAAGCCAAGGACTGGCAAGGCTTGCTGGCAATCACCAGAAGCCAGAAAGAAAGACATGGAACCAGGTTCCCTCTCAGAGCCTCCAGAAGAAACTCACCTTGCCAACACCTTGATTTCAGACTCTAGTCTCCAGAACGGTGAGAGAACAAATTTCTGTAGTCTTAAGCCACTCTGCACATGATATTTTGTTACAAGAGTCTAATACAGTATGTTAAGTAGAGTGTCAGCTTTTGCTGCCTACAGAATAAATCCAGCACAAAGTTTTTGTGGCTTAAAACAACAGCTGCTTATTTAGCTAATGATTAAGATGGTCAACTGGGCTCAGCTGAGCAATTCTTCTGATCCTGGCTGGGCTCATTCATGCATCTGCTATCAGCTGCTGAGCCAGCCAAAGCATAGCTGATTTCTGGAGGCCACGGCTGGAATGGCTGGTCTCTGTGCCACTGGTTTCTTATCCTCCAGCAGGTTTGCCTGGCCTGCTTCTGGTGGCCGTATGGCAGGGTTCCAGAGACACACGCAGAGAAGAAACACACAAAGCCTTTACAGATATAGGTTTGGAATTGACACATCACTTCTGCCATATTCTTTTGGCCAAAGAAGTCACAGGGCCAGTCCAAATTCAAACTGGGGAAATAAAACGCCATCTCTTAATGGTAAGATCTACAAAGTCATGTAGCAACGAGGCTTGGATACAGGGAGGGGAATAATGGTGGCTATTTTCAATAAAAATTCACCTCAAGAGAACAGAGAGCCACTCTCCTTGCTCAAGACCGATCTCCAGGAGGTTCTGTTTAGTCTCTCTGCCCTCAACAAGTGACAAAACAAGGGGCTTTTCCTTTGTTCCTATTAAAGCTTTGTTGGGCACCTGTGGCCCCACTCTCCTACTCTTGGGTTTACAAGTGCCCTGGGATATTTAGGGAGAAAGCTGTCCTCGGGGGTGTGTCAGGATGAAGCAATATCTTTAGGTTCACCTTCTCTCCACTACCTCACTCCTGTACAAGAGAAGGTGCTGGGCTATAGAAAGTTCTGGTCACATGCTGGCCATACCATCGATCATCTCTCATTGTCTTGGGACACCAAGGATGGGGGATAATGCTCACTTGAGGGAGGACTTGGCAGCCCACAGATGATACAACTTCTGGGTTCTCCAAAGAGGGTCCTTCATCCCTAATTCCTAAGGTATAGTCTTAGGCTCTACTGACCTTTTCAAACTTTCTCCTAAACATCTCATTTTCCTCAGAATTCCCACCATTATTGAATATACAGTAAAGGAAGTTAGTCAGTTGGATCAGGTAGGGGCTGTGGTTCACTGGGATCTTGTCCCTTTGGAAAGAAACTGGCATGACCAGCTCCAGCTAATAGCCACCATGTGGGAGACTAGGCCCTTGTTCCCAGACTTTCCAAGTGTTTAAAAGAAGCCAATTATCTGAATTTTTATGTGAAATCCAAGGATGTTTAAATACGGGCAATTAAAATTTTAAGCATGTATTAATATAAAATTTTAAAAGGTGTCAATTGGAACATATCTTTAGGTTAGATTTGGCTTGAGGGGGTACCAGAATGTGACATTTTGGAGAGGAGGGAACATTCCTTTATTTTTGTTTCTGGTTCTCTTAATCCCTCCCCTGAGGCAATGAGTATAAAACTATCTTCTTGACATCCCCCTGGTGGGGGGATGGAAGACAGAGGACATCGGAAAAGTGTTGACACAAAGCCAAATAATATATTATTATTAGTGGTACAGCCTAGGGTAAAGTCTGCCTGCCCGAGTTTATGACATGGCCCGGCCATACTCAAGGGGGCCTGGGAATCTGGCAAGTAGATTGACCCCTTGTTCATCAAAGTGTGGTCCAGAGACCAGTTCAATTGGCACCATCTGGGAGCTTCCTAAAATCCAGAATCTCAAGCCCTGTCTGAGGCTTACTGAATCAGAAACCACATTTTAACAAAAATCCTCAAGTCTTATGCATATTAAAGTTTTAGAAGTACTAAATTAACACATTTAAGTCTCAGGTTCCTGCCCATAAAATGGAGATAATAATAATAGCTTCATAAGTTATGTAATGGTGACATGAGTTGTGAGTACAAAACACTTAGCACAATGAAGCCTTGCACACACCAAGAACTCAATCATCTTAAAGAAACAAGGCTTGGATTTTTAGACCTATGTAAAAAGCACTATGCAAACTATAAAAAGAATCATATTGTGAGAACCTCATATACCCTCCATTACCAATATTTCTGTGAACAATAATTTCTGAATTCTGGCTGGACACAGAGATATACCTCTTTCCTCCCCTCTCTCTTTGTGGCAGCCACAGGTCCCATCAGAAAGGAAAGGTCAGGATAGCTCCTTGAGTAGGACTGCGTGGGTGAGACTTCAGCAAATCATGTGCACTGACTTATGCCAAATGCCTAGCATCCTGCAGGACACATAAGGCGTGCTCCATAAATGGCATCTTTTATATCACGTCATTAATTTATCATATGTCCAGTCTCGAAGCTTCCTGTAAAGGAATCAGTGAATCATATCCAGCCTTATTCTGGGCTTTCTGAGTCAAAGAATCCAGACTCTAAAAAGGTACTTTTCCCTAGAACATCGATTACAGATATTGGGGAGTAAGGAAGGAAGGAGGGAGAATAAAGGAGGAGGTGATTTCTTGCGTATTTGTTGCTAGATTTTATAACATGTGCATTTGTCTTCTTATGTAAATAAAACATGCTTTCCTACAGGAAATATATATTTTAAAAGATGCTTAAAACTATTTGAAATCCTCCTACCCAAAACCTGTAGCATGCTGTTTCTTTTCTCTCACACTCTTTCTAAGTGGGTATATATATATTTTATTTACACTATTGAGTTTGTGTGCATACTGAATATGTAGTTTATGTTTTCTGCTTTAAAATTTTTACTTAACATGTTATTGTGATCATTTTCATCTTAGTGAACAGACTTCATAAAAACACTTCTTTTCACTTTTGAATATTTGTTTGTTTGTTTGTTTGTTTTAAATTTTCAGAAATTTGGACATTTATACAATCCATGAAGTGATCCCCCTGATTACTCTACATCCATCTGGCACTGTACACAACCATTATAATGACATTGACTATATTACGCGATACTCTAAATCCCTGTGACTGTTTTTCAGCTACTAATTTATGCTTCTTCATCCCTTCACCTTTTCCACCCAGACTTCCAGGCCCCTCTCCTCTCTGGAACATAAAAACACTTTTTAATAAAGCTGCTAATAGTTCCCATTATGGCTCTACCATCATTTATCCTATTATTCTTCCATTGTTGGTCATTTTGTTTATTCCCAAGATTTCTATTACAAATAATACTTCAATAATAGATAAAGCTTTGACTATATCTCTAATTGTTTCTTTGTGATTGTTTTCCTGAATATTAATCCCAATGGATATTAATCCCAATGAATATTTCCTGAATATTAATCCTTTCTAGTTTAAAGGATATAAGATTGTCAACATTCTTTGTTGACAATCTTTGTTGTAAAATTCCTTCCCAAAAGGCTACATCCATTTGGATTCTCACCAGTCATTGTGAACTATTTATTTCTATGACCTAAATTGAGTATTATCAGTTCTTTTAAACTTTTAAAACAATATTAATTTAAGTATAGTTGGCCCATAATATTGTCTTAGTTTCAGGTGTGCAACATAGCGATTCAACATTTATGTACCTTACAATGTGATCACCACGATACACCTATTAACCATCTATCACTGTGCAAACTTATTATATTATCGATTATATTCCCTATGTTGTATACCACATCCCCATGGCTTATTTATTTTATAACAAAGTTATAAAATAACTTATTGCCTCTTATTCCTCTTCACCCTTTTCATTCATCCCCCTGACCACCTGTCCTTTGGCAACCATCACTTTGTTCTCTGTACCTATGAGTCTGTTTCTGTTTTGTTATGTCTGTTCGTTAGTTTTGTTTTTTCAGATTTCATGCACAAGTGAAATCATATCATTTTTCTCTTTCTCTGACTTATGTCACTTAGCATAATACCTTCTAGGACCATCCATGTTGTTATAAATGACAAGATTTCATTTTTTTATTGTTGATTAACATCCCATTGTATGCACTTACCATATTTAATTGCCTCATTAAATTTTTTATTTTATTAATCATTGGTGAGTTAAATATTTTTCTAATTTTTATAGACTATTGTCATATTTTTATAAATTATCTGTTTGTATCTTTTACTTATTTTCTATTATAAATTTTTGGTATATTCCATTGATTTATAAAAACTTTTTTTTATTGCAAATACCAAATATTTGTAACACATATTGCAAATATTTTTCCAGTTTGTCCTTCACTTTTTAATTTGATTATAACAATTTAATGTACTAAATTTTAAGTTGTCTTTACAGTCTAATCCATTTTTTCTCTTGTGTGGTTTCTTCCACTGGTTTTATGCTGAAGGATGTTTTCATATCTCATAGATTGGCTTTTAAAAATTATCTTGTCTTTATAATTGTTCATGGTTTTATTTTGCATACTCAGTTCCTGACTCAAGCCAGATTTTATTTTGCATTGTAGAATAAGGTCAGAAACTAACTTACTGTTTTCTCCACAAACAGCCAATTTACCAACATCATTTGTTGAATAAATCATTCATTATTATTGAGTTTATAATATTTCCATTATCTTATACTACTTTGGGTAAATATTGTTTTGAGATGTTGTACTCTGTTCCATTGATACACGTATTAATTTGTGGATTTTTACCACACCGTTTTAAAAATTGTACCTTTCTAGGAACCTTTAACTTCTGGAGGTTGCACTCAAACTCAAATATAATTACTCTGTTAAGACTTCCAAACATGCTGGTTACACAAAAAATTATTGATCATAAATATTTGAGATATAAGAGCACTTATATCTTATATCTCATTAAATGGACAAGTTTATTCATGTCAAAAAAGCTGAAGTGACTTGACCCAAATTTCTCAGCTCACTAGAAGCAGGGCTAGAGCTTGAACCCTGGCCTCTACACCTAGTTTAGAGACACTTCTACCGCCTTACACAATTTTTTCCTTGCACTAAGTGCCAACAAAATGTGGCATTGATGGTCTCAGTTCATCAAGAAGTGAACGTCAACTATGTGTGGCACAAGCATTCTCTTTAACCAGCAGGTACTGTAATGTGGTTCCTGACGGAGGGGCACTAATGTGCTACAAATGGCTTTAATAAAGTATCAGCAAGTGTTAAATAAAAGGTAGAGAGGCTGAGACAGATTCATTCCAACCAGAGGTTGGGGGTTTCCAGCCAGGAGGTTCACAGGATGGGTCAAGCTGGGGAGATAGAAATAAGAGAAAGAACTTTCTGCCTGCAGTACAGCATGAACAAAAGCGCAAAGCATAAAAAAGCAGTATCTTCAGAGGCTCTTTTATCTTGCTCCTCCCATCCCCACCCTTTCCACGCATCCATTAGCTTTATTATTGACTCTACTTTCAAAATAAATCCTGACTATGTGAGTTCTTCATCATGTTAGTGATCATCTGAGATACATGAGTGTGTCCCTTCAAGATGTCAGTCATTCATCCTTGGGTCCTATTTGCTGAACTCCTCAGAACCACCTTCCTGCATCCTTCACTTTTTCTCTCTGCATATTTATGTCTAACTAGCTGTCGCATCTGCATCCTAAAAAGAAAGATCTCCACTTCTCTCAGAAATATTTCTTCCCCTGCAGAATAAAGTATTGGGGACAATAGGAGTGTGTTCTATTAATGACAAAATGGGGCTTTTAAATGAGGTATAGCAGCTGACAATGGCCGCTCATAGCGTGATCTTCTGAACTGTCCATTCTGTTGCTTCTTGAGTTCTTTCCTCTTCGTTTTTCTAACTCACAGAATTATGTGAGAGCAAAATGAAACAAGGTATGTGAAAAGGTTCATAAGATGCAGATGACTCTACAGGTACGCAGTGTGCCATTGTAGCTGTTGTTGAGGTGCCATGTAACAGCCCTTTTGACACATGTAGCATGATTGCTAATATTCGCCAATATGTGTTCTCATCTTCTCTTTTCTAGTGGTAGAACCACTGACTTTTGGCTGGATGCATAGCTATTAAAAAACGGCAACAACAACCACCAACATTTCCAGATATCTTGCAGATCAGTGTGGCCATGTGACTAAACTGTGCGTGAGAAGATTGAATGTGACTTCTGGGTATATCTTCCTCTTCCGATGGCTGGAATGTGGATGTGGCCATGCATTATCCTGCACCAGATGGAACAGGGCAACACCTTAAGTAAAGTGCAATGAGAAAAAAGGGTCTCGTTTCTACCACAGTGGATCGCTGATACCATCCCCAAACTGACTACACTTGCACGGTTAAGTGAGAGAATTCATTGTCTAAACTTTTTTTTAGCCATTGTTATTTTGGGTTTCTGGTCTATAGCCTAACATCCTATATCTCAATTAATGCAACATGAAGGAACCAGGGCTGCATCGTTACTGTGATTTTCAGCCCCTTACTCTTAGATGTTGGACCACTGCCTATCTCAGTTGGCCAAAGAAGAGCGCTCAGATAAGAAGTATCATCCTTAGGTGGGCCAGATAATTCTACGTTGTTTCCAACCACCTCTAACAAACTTCTCTGGGCTGAAAATGGCCTAAATTTATGAAGCAATTATTAATTTATATGGAAAGTTTTTTATGCATTCCCAGACCCAAAATTTAATGCACACACAACGTCTTTATTTCGTTCACCACAGTCGAAACATTTAATTATCTTCAGTTTTATGCTAAGTGTGAGACCCTTATAAGCTCTCTTTGGCTTTTCTGCTATCAGATGCACAGAATAAATGGAGGTAAAACACAGATGCTCACAGGCACAGTT
Source organism: Eonycteris spelaea (assembly GCA_003508835.1). Classification (NCBI taxonomy): domain Eukaryota; kingdom Metazoa; phylum Chordata; class Mammalia; order Chiroptera; family Pteropodidae; genus Eonycteris; species Eonycteris spelaea. Next base: position 7,725,833 of record PUFA01000023.1, read on the forward strand.
CAAAGCTATGGCAGCTTGATGCCAAGATGCCAAGTGTGGTTCCCAGGGTAGGGTTTGGCCCGGCCACTCTGGCTGCTCAGGAGGGGTACTGCCACTATGATGGCTCATTGCAAAATAGCCCTGAATGCTACTTTTGATTTTTGTCCCCTTTGGGTTTTTTCAGTTAGCAAAAACGGGTACTAATGTAGGTCATTTACAAATGTGAAGTGGAGTTAACACAAACTTTTAAAAGCGAGGAATACCTGTGTTTTGTTTGACGTTGTGAATTGTAAGATGGCTTATCAATGATAAACAGCCTCTGCATAGGCTATGATGGAATTGTCCTGCCTGCTCTAGATCAGTGGTTCTCAACTTAACTGCATATAAGAAATACCTGGGGAGGTTGGTACACTCTCCATGCCCAGGCTACACCCCAGATCAATTAAAGCAGAATCTCTGGAAGTGGAACCCAGGCCTCTGTATTTTTCTAGTCTCCAAGGTACATTCAACATGCAGCCAAAGTTGAACCTATGGAACTGAGTGATAAGGTTGCCACTAGCTAGCTTAAGTGACTGGAAACCAGTCAATCTCCATGAAAATGACAGCATCAATAGATTCGTAGACTTTGCTTTAGAGATATTCTCTCTGCCACAATGCTCGCCCGTCAGATATATGCTTGGTTGACTCTCTCACCTCCTAAAGATCACGGCCAGATCCCAAGGCTTACTCTAACCTCCATATTTAGTACTGCAATCTGCCTCCACCCCCAACCCCACGGCTCTTCTCTCCCCCCGACTCTTCTCCACTTTTTACTTTTTCTTAGTACTTATTATTCTCTAACATACACAATTTACATATTAATTGTCTTTATTGTTCATGATTGTCTCACTCTCAAGAATATAAGTATCTTGGGCACACGGATCTTTGTCTGCTTTCTTCCCTGAGGATCTCAAGAGCCTGGAAAAGTGCCAGTTATATGGTGGGCACTCAATAAATATCTGCTAAATGAATAAAAATTAGAGCCAGAAAAGGCCTGCTAGACTGTTTGCTAAACTCAACCTTCTCATTGAACTGATGCAAAAATTACAGCTCAGAGACGAGAAGAAATACATCCAGGGTCACAGAGTAAGGCAGCGGCCGAGTTGGAATTAGATCTCAGGCCCCTGATCTTGCAGCCCAATGCCTTTTGATTCTAATATGCAGATTTCCTGTTTAGAACTGTACGTGCAAACAGTTCCAAAAAGCAGACCTTGAGGACCAGCCTTTTTTTTCTGCCTAGCCTTTTCTAAAATCTACTTTTTCATTTTTGGAGGGCATTATCAGCATGAGTGAACCTGATTCCAAATTTGGGAACACCACTCTCTCTGTAATCACTCAGAACCTAGAGACCATAAGGAGAGATGGGTTTTCACCCGGCTTTTTTTTTTTTTTTTTTTTTTGAGCGATGTTTATTTGTTTTTTGTTTTCCCTAATCTGGGCTGAAATAAAGAAGCCGTGAGCCCTGGGCTTTGGATTTTGTAAATGAGCCCGCTGCTCGGCGCACTTTTCAGCAAGATAAGACCCAAAGGGCATCTGCAGAAATGCTGCTCTATCTCTCGAGCAATCCGGTTCCTGGGCAGGCCCCTTGGTAACCGCTTGGCAAATCCGCAAAAGGAATGCGACTATAGAGTTTGTGTGTGGACCGCAGAGTTATTATGGCGTCCAAATTGCCTAGCAGGTCATTAATCATAGGCCAAGATAGGCCATCACAGCGACGGCACAGTGAAAGCGCCCTGCAGAATGCCGGCGAAATCACGTTTAACATGCGGCTCTTGCCAGCGGAGATATGGAAGGGGGAGAGGGAAGGGGAAAAAATCACTCCCCTTTTAGGGAAGAAAACTTCTACTTATCTTTGATTTGCATTCAGTCCTCCCTCAATAGTCCTTAAGCCGGTTATTTAATTCATGTTGGTGCCAGGGTTCATCACAAAGCAAAAACTCTAAGCGAGACCTATGCAGTCTGTGACCTCCAAACCCCCTGTCTTTTCTCGTCAGTTCTATGTCATTTGTGCAGTTGAACGCCACCCATTTGAAATGCTGACCTCTTCCGTAGACAACCTTATTCTCCTCCAGTGAAAGAAAGGCCCAGGCCCGACAAACCACTCAAGCGAGAGATGGCAAGAAAAGAGAAAAGTGGTTGACTCATAAATCAATTTCCACAGCCCACCCAAAACCCACACACGCACACATTGAATTTGTATAAATTAAAAAAAAAAATTTGCTGAATGGATTTATAAAGAAGAGGGTTCCAAGAATAAAATAATTAAAATATATCTATATGAATTGAGGCCAGAAAGAATGAAAGTTGAAGCTCTGCTCCCAGTGGGCCAGACAGCCCTGAGGGTCCCCCTTCTCCTTTTACACCTGGACTGCCTGAGGTTGTTTGAAAAGAAGTTGAAAATAAAATGAAGGAATAGAGGTCCACATCACTGGCAAAGACAATGAAAGGGAAGGGGTACTGAGAGACCATCAGACACACGGGACATAAGTTATAGAGCCTATGAGTTGCTAGGCATGAAAATTAGGATGTATCAATGGCCCATCTGTCCTGTGCTGTCTATGTGCACATACACTGCAGGTTCCCCAGTGCTTGGTATAGGTCCTGCCTGCCCCAAAGTATAGAACCAGATAATCACCTGTGACCTGTGGTTTCACATAGCCAGTGTTTTTTTTTCTTTTATATCATGTCTACCATTTATCTTAGATTTTAGATCTTTTCCAATCAAAACCAGTCACCAGCTATATAATGGTATTTAATTAAACTAGGCATTTATTGAGCACCTACTATGTTTCTGCACTTGGCGCGGAGGATATAAAGCACAGACCCTTTCACACGTACCTAACAAACTAGTGTGAAAACAGAATAGAAAAGCCAATTCTTGCAGGAGAAAAAAAGAGAGAATAGAAACATGAGTTTCTCCTTTAATACGAATCAGTTCTTAGATGTTCTCGCCATTTTTCCTTTTCTTGCAACCCGGGTTTGTTTTGTAGGCTGAGGAGAAAAGATCCTAGTAAGTTTGCATTTTGCTATAGCCTGTTCTTTCCGTCCCCTAGAATCTTCTGGCACCTAAAGCATAAAAAAAGAATAGTTCTCTTCTTGTGTTCTGAAAAATTGAGGTTTCTCTCTATTATGAAGCACACGCTAACGACTCTTTTATTTCAGTTACTTTTAAGACCTGTGAAACATTGTTAGACAATTAATGAGGATTCACAAATTGTTATAGTTGAGCGAAATGAAGCATCATGGAGTTTCCTGGCTCCCTTTCCTAAGAGCCATTGTTCTCAGAGCTGCAAAATGCTCATTGTAACTCCTGGTGGCCAATATGAAAATTGTCACCATTTCTCTTCTTGCTACAACAGAGTTTACTTAATAAAAGTGATTCCAGCAGGTTTTCTGAATTTTAAACACAATTCAAAGTCCTTTTGTTTTGATCATTTCTCCAACCTAGGAAAAAAGGAAGGATTGTAATTCAACAACTATAAATCAAATAAATCACGTTGAGATAAAAACAATTGAAAAACACCAGAAAATGTAAACATTTCAGAAAAAAAGCGATTAATCTGTGTAAGGTGAGGTCCAGGAAGGCTTCCTGGAGGAAGTAATGTCATAGCTAGAACTTCAAAGGTAAATAAATACACCCTGACCAACAAAGAGAGTGTGCACAAAGGTAGTGAGAGAAGAAAAAGCAGGGTGCAAACAAGGGACCATAAAATGTTTGGTATTGCTGGGATATAAAAGTCAACAGGTTGGTTGGAGATCTGGCTGGGGCTACTGACAGATGGTAGGTGATCAGCATCCTTATCAGCCATCCATGAGGGCAGAAGCTCCAGGAGAGTAGCCACAGTGTTTCCCTTATTCAGCATTGCATTTGCTTGCTAGCTTAGTACTACCATGTAGTCGGAGCTCCATAAATATTTGTGGAGTAAAGTAACTACTATTATGGGCAGTGGGGAAAACATAGAAATGTTTTAAACAAGAGCGACATATGATCACACTTTATAAAGACCACTTTGGTGCAGTCGTATGTTCTGCATACTATTTTAAAGTACTCAGGTGGCCACAATGCAGAGAATGGATTAGAATGACACAAATGAGGAGACTATTTAAGAAGCAGAAGTCCAGGGGAAAATGATAGGGTCCTGAATGAAGGCAGTAGCACTGTGGGTCAAGAAACAGGAGCTGAATCTAAGAGATAAATATAGGATATTTAAAAGGTCTGGAAACAGAAAAAATATATATTTGAACAATTGCATTAGTTACATTTTCAAATAACGTGCTCTATATGTTTCGTTTGACCTCTACACTCCTTTATGGGCAAAATATCTCTAAATTTAAATCATTAAACCAGGGGAAGAGCCAATAAATCATTTGAATATTTTCATTTTTGTAGGTTTTCTCAAACATTATATCAAGTCTTTTTGGATTTAGGATGCTTATTGGGTGTCAGTTGAAGAGGATGAGATAGGATCAAACATGCCTCTCGGGTTTCTTATTGAAGTATTGGGTGGGCAGCAATATCAGAAACTAAGATTTGAAAACAAGTTTGGCATATTTTTTCAACCAACATATTCAGAGACTACCAAACATCTAATGAAGGCTGGATTGAGATCCTTAGAGGCTCTAGGAATGGAAAAAAATAGGAAGAACTCAAAATGTAGTTCAAACACCGATGCCACTGCTTTGGGCTTAAATGTAGATTCCAGTATAAAAGTAATTAGTTAAAAAAAAAAAAGTCCACTTGGTCTTTATGGTTTGCAATTCTTCCAATCTTGAAAGATGACCAAGAATGTAATCTTTTGAAAGAACATACTTGCCATTCTCTCCATGTGTTCTAACCTTAGATATACCCCTTATTAGCTTAGCTGTGTGATGATGGGCAAGTCATTTAATACCTCTGGGCCCCCATTTGACCACATGTGCTCATTGGGTTGAAAGAGGAGACCTCTCTACTTTAAATATTTAGTGATTCCATAAATGAAATTCATAACACTGTGTTGAGAAATCTGACCTACTTTCCATCTTAGAAGTACAGACAAATAAAGAGGACAGAATAGGTTGGGAGCAGACATCAGCTTGTTGGTGGAGCCCACATGTTGGTGCAAAGCAACTCTTGAGTAAAATCTACTGCAGAGGGACTGTGTCTCTTTGAGATGCAGTAGTCATCTTTCTCTTCTTCTTTACTAACTGCATCTCACTTCTGTCTGAAGCAGTGACATTCCTGGCTTTAAAAGTTTATTCCTGGCTTTTTCTGCCCATTCCATTATCCGTTTGATATAGTTCTGTCCAAAGAGAATAATTGGGACTTAACTGAGGGACTTATATAAGAAGGCACTTTAGAGGAGAGCAGCTTCAGCTGGCACAACACTTTTGCTCTTTGTCTTTCTCCTTCTTGCCTAGAAAGCAGACATGGTCTTGAGATGGAGCAGACATCCTGGTACCACAAGGCATCAAGCCAAAAAGTGCAGATAGGAAGCTGGTCAGCACCCATGGCTTAAGAAAATTGTGAGCCATCGTACCAACCCCAATTTCTACATCCAAGCTTCTTGCTCAGATAGAAAGGTAGTGAGGTAGGGATAGAGGGAGGAAAGGGAGGAAGGCAGGAAGGCAGGAAGGCAGGAAGGCAGGAAGGCAGGAAGGAAGGGAGAAAGGAAGGAAGGAATCTCATATTTGGTTTCAACATCACAGGTTGGGTTTTCTGCATATGCCATCAAACCTATTTCTGATGAAAGTGGTGACTGACCTTCCTCACACAGTGATGAATAAGCCCATTTTCCTGCAATACTTAGTGCACCTGGGAGAAACAGGTATAATAAATGAGTGCTTCAGGAAAAAAAGCTTGCTTATAAAGACAAAACTAATCGAAGGTCTTTCAGAACAGACTCTACATTTTATCCATCTTTATAACCCCACTGCCCATTGTAGACATAGCATACTTTAGGATCACAACTCCTATGAGTTAAATGAATGATGGAAAGAAATAAACAAGTTTTTCCCATCAATAAGTTATTTTATCTATATAAGTGCAAACATTCACATGCAACGATTTGTCTTTAAGCCCATTGGATTGACTCTTTCCCCTCTCCAGGTCACAAAAGCCAATTTATGGGAACATTACATAGAAAACATAAGAAGCTACTAATTATTTCACCAATGTAGCTTGCCCTTAGGAAAACTCCAGGCTCCTGGGGTAAACTTAGTGCCTTCTGATACCTTCCATGGCAGGCAAGGATGACACTTGCCCTAAAAAGTGAAATATTCAGCAGAGCTGAGGAGAAGAGCACCTGGGAGACCCAGGGGAGACCCAGAGTGATCATGCATGAAGGCAGAAGATGGAAGAAGCTTCCTTTTCTGCTCCCTCTCGTCTGCTACACTCCTCACCTGGAGTGGGTTTCAACTAATGAACGTTCAAATCTAAACTGTAATTCTATTGGAATGCAAATAGTTTACATGTCGCTAACCTCCTAACTAGGAAACAGTTTTCACAGGGAAACCAGCGCTCCTAGGAGCAAGATAGCTGAATGGGGGAGACATCTTGCTAAAACACAATTTAAAAAATTGATACTATCCCTGTTTGCATCCATTCCCACTCAGGACTCAACAAGAACAGTTTTTAAAGTTGCCCTAGATTTTACCAACATCACTCTAGAGCAAGGACCTGCAAACTATGACCTGAAAGCAAGTCCTAATTTTGTAAATAAAGTTTTATTAGAATACAACTACACTCTTTAATGTACACATTGTTTCTGCTGCTCTTACAATATAATCACAGAAAATATTTACTTATTTCCTTTTACAGAAATAGTTTGCTCACCCCTGATCTAACAGCTTTTTACCTTTTTTGTTGTTGTTTGGTGTTTTGTTTTATTTTGGGCTGCCCAGCATCTGAGCACCTTTCCTTTGGGTGTTCTGAAATATTTTGGTAAAAAGCAAGAGTCCATCTCTAGTATATAAGCGGGCAAGGCCAGACACCACTTCCTGCCCTCCCTTGCATCTATGTCTCAACCAATCAGAAGCCCCCACTCCCAGTCGTAGACTCAGTAGCTAGTGGCTCAAAGAAGCAAGGACCGCAGAGAAACCAGCTCTGTCACAATAGCAACTGGGGCTATGGCTACAGCTAACTCGTTTCCAGCCAGCGGCACCATCAGGGCCAGCAAGACATCCAGTGTCTAGTCCTGAAGATAGTGTCAGTACCAACAGTGATGTCCAGAGACCAGAGGCTGAAGAGGCTGCAGCCTCACCCAGCTAGAGGGGGATGGTTTTAGCCATGATTTTGGTTGCTGCTCAGCTTCACCTTTTCTAGCCCTTTTTTGGACCCTACAATTAGCCCTTCCAGTAATTTTTATAAGTGATTCAAAGCCTTTCAATAAATTTATTTTCGGTTTAAATCAGCTGAGGTTTCTTTCTGTTTCTTGCAACTGAGAGTTCTGACCAATAAAACCATTTTTAATACATTTTTATATTTATAGAACAACTAGCAGATCAAAAATCATTATCACACATAACCTTTTTTTTTTTTTATGACAACCCCACGAAGTGTGTCTTTACGTTTCCTTACCAGATGAAGAAATTGAGGCTAAATGAGGTTAAGTGATCCCTTTGAGCCAACACTGGAATCCCTTTTGATCAAAACATGGAATCTCTTTCTGTTGTGCCGAGCAGCTCAAACTCTTATTTTGTAACATCAGGCACATGCTTATTGGTTTGACTTATAAATTAAACAGACCCCATCTCTTCTTCAAAGCCTGCAGAGGGTCAAGAGCTCTGTGAATGCTTACCAGCATCTTGTCATCTTTTGCTTCCTTTATTCCAGTCCAGGTGGCTTTATTTTTCATTCGAAAATGTCATCACCACGTCATTAGCAAAGAGCTGTTACCTGATGGTCGGAAGAAGCATCCCCAGGCCATATGGCTGAGTTTAATCGACATGGTCACGGTGTAATCCTGTTGAAATGGCTTCCCTTTGCAATCAAAACCGAATTTCACACTTTACCAAGATGGGGACAGCTCTTGTCTTCCCCAGAGTAATATAGATCTCCCCAGGCAGCCAAGGCCAATGGAAGTGGCTTTCTTCTCTAGGCCAGCAGCAGGTGGGGGGCAGGGCTGGGAGGTCAGCATGAATGGAAAGAGACTGGAAAGGAGAGGCAGGCACGCTTGGAAAATCAGTGCCCAAAGTAATCCTCCACATTCCCACCTATGGGTTACCACTGGGAACACTTAACCCCTGTAACTTTGGAAAAGTAAACTGAGAATGTGTCTCCTTTATGCGATGGGTGGTTTTCTCTTAACCACAGTTGCTGTGCTTAGTTAGTTATCTGGCTTATTGTCCCAGAAGGGCTAAAACTAAAATCATTGTCCACAAACGGGCTTTTTAAGAGAGCCACTTAGTTCATCAGAGTCTCCAGGAATATGTATTTTAAGCAAACATTTATTATAATATGGCTCCTCTCAGTCTAGTGCATGAGAATCGCTCACTAGTGTAAGTAAATATGAAAAAAAATTTGGACGTCACTAGTGATGTAGGATGAGCAGAATGAAAGACTATGACATCACTTTTTTTTTTTTAATGTACCAATTGGTAAAGTTACTTGTATAACGATACCCATTGTTTGGTATCATATCCCTATATGTTGGTACTCATATCACTGAAATCATAGCTAAGTCAACCTGTCTAAAGGAAATGAGGTAATATGAGTCCAAAAAACTTCAAACATCTTTTGACAAAGCACTTCTTCAGATGCATCTTAAAGACATAATTATGTGTAACTATTTGGTAGTAAGGTGTTTTATCTATTCACAAATAGCAAAAAATAAAAAGAAAGAAATCTATGCAACAAGTAGCAGGTTGGTTAAGGTGTCATTGTACATTCAATCAACATTTAAAATTAGGTTGCAGAAGACTATTTGATGATTCAGAAATATGTAACCACTAAATTTTTTCATGTCTTTCTTACCTCGTAAACTTTAAGGGCTGGGATAGTACTGGTCTTTTTTATTACTATAATCCTGAGGGCCTAGAATAGGGAGACCTGGGAAAACATTTGTTGAATTAATAACTAAACTGATTAATGTTCATATTTTAAGTAGAGACATGAATTGCATGCCATTTTGTCAAAAAAAAAAAAACCAAATAGATTAGAAGTTGATTGGTTTTCTCTGAATAGTAGAATTATAGATGATAGCTTTTCTTCTTTTCACTTAAGTATGCTATATCATAGACATATTCCACATTAGTAAACATAAATCTACATTACCGTTTAAAATTCTTCACATTATATACCATTATATGAGTCTGCCAATATTTATTTGAGCCAATATACCGACATTAAAATTTCAGGCTGATTTATACTTTTCAAAATTATTATTAAAAAATAATAGAACGAACACTTTTTGCTGGGTGTCTGTTGAACATGTCTGATTTTTTTCCTTAGAAAAAGTCCTTAGAATTAAAATCAACATGTCTGTTTGCATCTGTAGAGGATCTCTAGCGAGGAATAGTTGTTCACTGAAATGTATACCCTATTTAGAAGCCACAAGGTTAATCCCTTTCATTTGTGTGTCCCTGTGAAGCAGGGTAATATTCTAGAGCGTGGGGAGATGGGTGTAGAGCAGAACTCTTCTTGGCTGCTCTAACGGGAAAAGACTGGGGGAAGATCACACTCAACGTGGGTGCTGCATCCTCTCCCAAGCTTGGTTTTCATCTCCTCATGAAGTGGAGATGCTGAACTCTCTGGATGCTAAGGCTGGGCTGGTCCATCCTCCCAGAGCTGCCATATTTGCTCATTCTGTTTTTTTCATGGGAAAGATCTCATCATTAGTTGATATAAACCACCAATGGTTACATCACGTAGTTGTGCACAGTTTTGACTTCCACAGTCTTATATAATGTGCTTGGGGAAGGGCAAGGGGGTGCTGTCCTCATAAGGCTGGCCTGTGTTTCAAAAATGACTCTATTCTGAACATCTTCAGGCAATGTAATATTTTCATAAAATATCCCCAAGTAGACCTGTGTTCATATTCCTTTGTTTTTGGCCACCAATCTATGAAGTAATAAATATAAAGGACAAGATCTGTCTTCTGGAAAACAAAGAAAGTTGCTCAGAGAAGAGGGAAACAGGAAAAATGTGGGCAAGACAAGAGGGACTCATCCCTGTTGTCTGGAAATCAAACATTCACCCAGGGATCAGGGGAAAAACAATGACTGACAAGCTGACCAACTGTTGCAGAGTTATTAAATATTCTTGGGATTATAGACTAGAACTTTCTTTTTCTTTCTTTCTTTCTTTTTTTTTAAATTGGTGTTCAAGCACTCGGAATCACTGATTGGTGGGTGGAATCAGAGTGAGGTGGGGACAGCAATTCTGGAGGTCTGGGGCTGTAAATTCAAATAAACCCACCAGTACACACATAACGGAAGTGATGGCCATCCTTGAATTTCTACGAGTGATTTTCTAAAAATTTTTCTTTCTAAGGCCTGGGGAAGAAGCCAAAGTTCTGAATCGCTCCAGATAAGAGTCCTGGAAGAGAGCACAGAGGCCACTTCTACCTGCTCGTGCTTACGGTCTCCTAGTAAAATAACCGCTTTGTGGTGCTTCATTTCTGTCTTCCACAGAACGGGCTGACATTCCCTACCTGCCTCACCTGCTTTTACTTAAGATAACTGCTCACTTCTCAGAGGCCCTGAAACTCTTCCAGTCTCTCTGAGACCCATGAACATGGACTCTGCTTTATCTCGTTCCGTCCTGAGGGTATGAATGCAGTAGAACAACAGAAAACAAAATTTCATGATGACTTAGCTGTAATGCAGCATTTTTGTCTCCTGGGTATGATCACGAGTGTGGCATAGATCATCCTAACACACAAAGATAAAGACTCAATCTTATTTCATTTTCAACCAAAATTTTCTGAGTACCAACTATGTGCTGGATATCATGCTAAGCACTTTTGCATGGTTTATCTTATTCCATCTTCACGAGGACCCTTTCAGGAAGGTGTTACCTCCGCTTATACAGAAGAGGAAACAAAGTTCAGCTCCCTGCCTAATTGATGGTGCATGAAGAATTCCACCAGATCTCTTGGCCTACAGATCAAATACCTTTCAGAATAAAATTACGTTCAAAGAAAATCAAAAGAACCTTTCTTTATAAGGAATCCCTCCTTTCCTCCCTCCTTTTATTTCTCCTTTTCTTCCGTCTTTCCTTTCTCCCACAAATGTTGAGTGTCAGTCATGTACCAGATACTATTCCAGAAGCAGGGAATGCCTCTGTGACACAAGGAAGATGGCAAAGAACATACTTGAATGTTGGTAATGTTTTCACAAGCAGACAAGCATAGAGTTGGTCTCCAGATCTTATTAGAGGAAATAGAGGCAGTGATGGTGGAAAGAACAGAAAATTTGGGGTCAGACAAACCTGAGTTCAAATCCTGGCTCTGCCACTACCTAGCTATGTGATGTGGACAAGTCATACGGCTTCTCTGAGGCCCCTCAGGTTTTTTCATCTATAAGGTAAATATAATAATATATTACCTTAAAGGATTGCTCTGGTTAAGAACAAAATATGATGACTAGCACTTGGAAAATGCTTAGTAAACAGGTGATGAGGGTGTAGCCATGTGCATATATTTTAACCTTGTTCACTGCAGGTGAAGTTCCTGCTATACTGCTCTGGTCTGGAAGGTCTGTCCATCTGCCCATCTGTAGGGTTATTTCAAGTGACCTCTCCCAAGCATCTTGTGCTGACTTAGGAAGAAGCTGGGGGCATTTCCATGCATCCCAACATTGCAAAACCACACTTAGGCAGGCTCCATCTCCTTTGGCTTTCAAATCCCTGCCACTTTGGCTGGCAGGCGCTTCACGGGGTGGAGGGCCAATTTGCCATGGCGGTTTGTATCTGCAGCAGGCCTGACAGGCTGGGAGAGGAAGGCGTTAATGTTTTCTGACAGGCGACCCCTAATTGTGGGAGCTTTTCTTCTGGGCCTTTCTGTGAAATTCTGACTTAGGCGAGCAGCATAACAAAGTGGTAGGGCATTGATCCGGGCTTGCACTACACAGAGCTGGGAGGGGGCGGGAGACTTGGGGGACAGCATTATTCATGAAGACTTTCAGCTGTTTTTGTCTTTTAACTAACCTTTGAGTTTGATCAGAGGGCTGGCCGGCCTCCCTTTTGCCAAAGGCCCTGCTGGCACCTGGACAATGGAGACAGACTGTTTTTCCTAGTAAAGAGCTATAGCCCGGGGAGGCCAAGGGCTGTGTGTTCTGGAGGTGGGAGAGGAGTGCTGGGGGGCGGAGGAGGGTGAGGGGACAGCTTTACTTCTGTCTTGGTCTTGGGGACAGGGGTGGTTATTGATAGAATGTCCAGCTCCCCCAATACAAGCAGCTGACTCTGTTGACTCTGACTGCTGACTTTCTAGGTTCAACAACTTTATCCAGGAAAAGGCAGTCGACTGGTTTCTGCCCCTTCCCCACCCCTTGCCAAAAAAAAAAAAAAAATCTTTCATCTGCTCTTTCTCTCTACCCCACTCCCTCCTTCCACTGGACCCACTCACCGGAGTAGGGTTCCAATCTAGAAGTGATTGGGGGGAGGGGCGGTGGTGTTGTTGCTATTGCCAATAATGAGGGCGAAAAGGGGAAGGAGCAAGTGAGCGAAGAGAGAGGGGAAGGAAGAAGTAACGCGAGAAAGAGAAATGAGAGAAGAGAGGGAGACTCACAGGACGGTTAGAGAAAGATCCAAAGAAAGGCAGACAGAAGTGCTTCGCTCCAGAGAGAATTTAGGAAGGCGGGGTTCAACGGCAGTGGGGTGCAGAGGCCGCGGTGCTTGCTGGGCAGCGCGGGAGCCCAGAGCTGCAGCATCCCCCGGTGGCCCGCGGGGAGTAGGGAGAGCGGGCAGGGGGGAGGTGCTCTCCAAGTGCTCTCGCTTTTGGCAGGTGCCGAGCTTTTGTCCCCGGCATCCACTTCCTGCCCCGATCGCCCGGACCCAGGGCCCAGTCCTCTCCAACACACTTCTCAGAAAGTGACTCCCTTAAGGAGTGTGAGTTGGCGCCTTTCCCCCATTCCGTCCCCAAAATAGCCCGGTAGCCAGCGCATCAAAGGAGGCTTTGTGAGAGGCCGCCTGCAGGCTGCCTGGAGGGGGGCGCACGTGGGACGTTCTGGGAGCGCGTCCCACTCCCCTCTCCAACCTCTCTCTCAAGTCTCTCATTCACTCTTCCCTCCTCGCCTTCTTTGTCTCTTCTCCCTCCTGTTTTCTCCTCTTCTTTCTCCCTCCAACTCCCTCTTTCTCCTCCCCTCCCTTCTTCCCTACCTTAACCACGATTTCTTTCTTCCTCCTCTTTCCTTCCTTCCTTCCTTCCTTCCTTCCTTCCTTCCTTCCTTCCTTCCTTCCTTCCTTCCTTCCTTCCTTCCTTCCTTCCTTCCTTCCTTCCTTCCTTCCTTCCTTCCTTCCTTCCTTCCTCTCCCAATCTCTCTTTCTCCTTTTCCTCTCCCTCTCTTCTTTCTCTCTCCCAGCCTCCACCTCTTTCCTCTCCCCTCTCTCACCTCCTACCTCTTCCTCCTTTTCACATCTCTTCCCTCCCGACCAGTGCCCACGCCTCCTCTCCCCTCCATCATCCCACCCCGCACCACCCTCGCGGTCAGGTAGCGGGGCGAGGCCCTGGCGCGCGCAGCTGACAGCGGACGCATGCCTGCAGCCAATCAACGCCCGGATGCGCTGCAGCTTGAATAAATCATTAAACCTGACACGCGCTCGGGCCAGCGTCTGCGCTGCAACTTGCTTCCTGCCATTAACCTACACACCCTCTTTTGTAACAACCTAATCTTGCATATAAAAGAAGAAGGAATATAACTTCGACCTGAGCTAGAGCCTAGTCCTTTGCATTCGCAGCGGGAAAAGAACGTTAGTGTCGGCGAATCCACTTCCCTCCCTACTTTTGACTCCGGATAACCTGGAATTTCTGGGGAAATCCTAAAACGAATCGTTTCTTGGCCCAGGAGTGAAGAGAGGGAGAAAAAAAGTTCAAAGACTTCTCAACAGTAGGAACAGAGAAATAGGGTTGATGAAGGCATCAGAGAAGCATCAGTATTATTTTTTAAAGAGGTTGCAATAAAACCAGCTTCTCGGAGCTCGCTCTAGAAGATGCAAATTAAAACAATTAGGTCCTAGAAACAATAACTCAGCTTAATCATTTGTTGCTCCCTCTTAAATGAGTGCATAAATGGCTTGTGAACAAATGAATGGGTGAATGAAAGCATGAATGGCTTCTCAACAGCATCATGGTCTTTGTTTATCTTAGTGACAAGTGCCCAGCACCACCTCCTACCTGGAAGATCTTGAGAAGCAGTTTTCTCTTGCACCAATATGGTCATTAACATCTCTAAAGCCCTTTCCTTTTTGATTCACCAGGTGATCTATAAAAGGGAAGATATTATCCTAATTTTCCAGAAGAGAAAACTGTAATTGACTTCTTTTGCAAACTTTTAGGTAAGTGATCCCAGCTCCATGATGAAGTGATTTCCCAGAGTCAGGTTTGAACACAGCTAGGTTGACCTCTGCCCTAGGAAGCATCTTACTGATGGTCTTATGAGTCTCTGAAAAACTTACGCAAAACTAGTACATGCCTGAGCATCTGTGGGAGGAGAATAGCCTGTGTAGCAACCAGGATCAGCAGGAGCAGATGGCATACCTGAGAGCATCAATGAACAGAGTTTAATGGAGAGACAGAGATGTGCATCGGGCTAAGGTCGTACTTACTTCCCCCTCCTTTGTAATAAGCTCCTATGGGTGCCTCCCAGTGGCCAAACCCAACAGGAATCCAGAGGGCAAGGGAGCCCTAGTGATGAAGTGCATAGAGATCAGCCTACTAAGACCTGGAGCAGGGCAGAGAGGGCGGAAAGTAAATCTGAAGGAGAAAAGAAGAAGAGGTAACACAGCTATCAGTGCAATGGAACAGATTATCCATTCAGTCAGCAAAAACTGATCTCCCCAAGATACAAGTGAATAAGACAGGTAAGGTCCCCGTCCTCATGGAGGTTACCGTCTAGTTAGGGGGGCATTGACAGCAATCGTATAAGCGAACACGAATGCAGTTTTTTTTTTAAGACAGTGGTAAATGTCAAGAAGGCGAAATAGCATCATGGATGAAGAATGACTGTGGCCAATAAAGTGCTGCTTTAGGTAGATTTCCCAGGAAAGCCTACCTTAACTCCACACCTAGTCCCGAACTTCTTTCTATGTGGTTTGTGGGTAGCCTCAAACTAGGCTGCGACTTAGAGACCTCAACTGACCAGTGCCCATGAAAATGAGGCGCAGGCCTAGAAGATAAGAATAACACACAGGCACTCACAATTATCTATGACTTGAAACCTCCCCCACAAGGCCATGTGCCAACTCCTTCACAAGGTCTCTTCTTGCTCCTGTGAGGCAATCAACCCCATTTACACACGGGAATGCTTACGCTCAGAAGGAACTGGGCTGCTGATTCTCTGTCCCAAGATTCCTCGCCTTGCAGGAACAGGAAAGTGGAAATGCACATTCAATTCTCTTTCTTACTGCATCCCAGTCCTCTCCTTTGATGCCCTATGCAGAGAGAGCAGACCGTTTCTCTCTCTCTCTCTCTCTCTCTCTCTCTCTCTCTCTCTCTCTCTCTCTTCCTTGGTGGGCCCACCTGATGTGAACTTGAAATAGAGTCTTCTCCATACATACTTTCCTATGCCCAATTAAAAAAATAAATGTAAAGGCTGTGACAGGGAGGTGAAACGCGTGTCCCAGTAACTCCAACCCAGCCTCGGATAATAATACTAGCCCTCGACCGTTCTGAGGCCAGCGGTAGGTCTGTTTTTATTTTCTCTCCCGCACTCCCCCGCTCCTCCTCGTCAATTTCAGGCATGTCTCCAGTCTTCACTCAGCGGTCCCGGGCCATTTTTTGAATAGGTACGATTTCTCAGTCAATAAAGTCAAGGCAGTTTTCTTCCCCGGTACCCTCCCCCTACGCACCCCCCAAGGGAGGGAGGTGGGGAAGAAAGTGTGGTGGGGGCTAGAATGGGGGAGAGGTTGCGACTGCTAGCCGCTGGGGTCTACATTTTGTATTTCGCTGACAGCCCAGGGCCGCTCCAAAGCCCGCGGCGCAGCCAATGGGCAGCGGTGATTTATGGAGCTGACTAATACTGGCTGAATGCGGCCTGTCACAGCGCTGTGAATGGCTTCCCTTCGCCGCACAAGCCCCGGCTTTGTGTTGCTAAGCGATTAGAGCAGATGTAATGAGATTTTGCCCAATCCCCGCTTTGCCCTTTCCTAGCTTCGGCAAAATTGTGTGTGTTTTTGTGAATTTTTAGAGTTTGCCTTCGCATTGTGGCAAACAACAACTAACTTTGCCTCGAGTTTAACGAGACTGGATATCTCCCATTCAGAAGTGAGTAAAAGAACACCTGTCTTCGCAAGGAGGAGGAGGAGGAATAAAACCCTTTGTGCGGGCTGAAACATTATCCTAATGTTATATTCATAGCCATAAATGACTTGCTACACTTTCTTTGCATACCTTATCTGGAAACTTGCGAAAGAGCTAAATTAAAAGAAAAAGAAATGGGGGATGGGGAGCCCCGCTCTGGCCCTCCAAATGAGAAGGTAAAAATAAAAGCAGGCATCACAAAGGCATTACTACCCTCAAGTAAGCTCTAAATTAGCCCACTGCTGGCAGAAAGTACGATTATTTATGGCGATGAGGAATTTACTGATTTTTTTTCCCCTTAATTACGCTCATCTCTTTGAAAGGAACTGAAGCCTCAATGTGCATTCTATAGAGGGTCATTTAGCAAAATGACATCAGACGCTGTGGCGTGCTCCGCGCATCGCAGCTTTAAAAAATGATTATTCTGTGCCACTAAATGGTATAGATGTACCAACACAGACTAGATTTTTAACTCTGGAAGACGTGCTGGCTCCCAGTTCTTTGTTGGGTTTTGTAAGATGCATTTGGCGCTCGGCTTTCCGCTTGGCTGGAGACAGGCAAACTGAATGTGCAAGCAACGCAGGCGGCGAGCGAGGAGCCGGAGAGAGGCAGAGTGGGATTCTGATCACGTCCTTGCTAACTGACAAGAAGCAAGCCAGCCAAAAACCCACCAATTTCTTTTTGAATCTTGGTAATTGGGTACTTTTACACGCAGCTCACGCTATTCGGATAGAGTCACCAGCTTAGATAGGCCAGTGTCTCAAAGCGACCACACATCTCTAAGGCTTTTATTTCTTTCAATCTAACTCCTTGGGAGAGGAATTCATATCATACGTGCCCTTTACTTAAAATCAATACGGAAAGTGTATGTCCTGGGGGAAAGGAGTAGAACATGTGTGCCTGGCAGTGCAGGAAGAACATACCCAACCCTGGAAGTGGGGAGAGGGTGCCCCCGCTGTGCCCAAACTCCAGCACCACCAACCATCCTTCCACCCACCCCTAGTTCCTATTGTCACGGTTGCACGGTGAGAAATTGGGGATGGGGGTAAGAGTCAGAAAGTGGAGTGAAGGCCATCTCTTTCCAGTTCACGTTTTTAAAAATGTACAGTCGTTTTATTAAAAGATGATGCGGCCATTAATCTCCACCTGCCTCTAGGTGCAGGTGCACATTTGTAGCATAAAGGGGAAGAAAACTATTTTTACTTATGGCTCTTTTCCCTCTCCATTCATCGCAGAGCCAACTCAGGCAGGACCGGTAGGGGCACTTATCTTTGTCACATCTGCCGGTTAGCACACGTGGCACCACCCTCTGTCCTCTCCCACCCACCCCTTCCCTTTGGCATTTTGATAACTTGGACAGTGCAGTGGAGTCAAAGACTTGGAGGCAGCTGATTATTTTCAGTTGTAAAAAAAGAAAAGAAAAAAGTTTTATTACGAAACTAGTTTGTATAAAACAGGGTTATACATGGGGTTTTTTTTTTTGTAAGTTTGTAATAAAACAGTAAGGAAAAAAAAAAAGGCAGTGATAGAAATTTCCCAAAAGGCAACCTATCAAAAGCACTGGCTGCCACTTTGCGTTTGGACAGTAGCTGCATAAACTTTGTTCTGGAACAGTATTTAATAACATCATTAATACATTAACAAAGTTTCTATAAAGTAAGACACATTGGTGCTTAAGTACATCTGGTGGCCTTTTGACCTCACCTTTGAGGAGAGTTCTTTACAAAACCACGTAGGAGAAATGGCAGTTGTAAGATGAACTACACATCTAAAATATGCAGAGGTAATAGCATTACATGTTAAAGTATCAAGATATACACATTTTAAACCATTTGTACAAAACTCTATAAATTCTTTCTCTCTTATGTACAAAAATATCTTAATATATCCCCAAACTGGTTAGGATAGATACAAATAGATTTTTTTATAATAAAAAAATTCACAAAAGATTGGAAGCATTCTATGATGAAAACAGTAGAAAAGATGGTGTGAGGGAGTGGGGCTTGGGAGGGGGCGGGTCTGGGTTTCAGAGGAATGAGTATAGCGTGATTTCACTGCAGACAAATGCCCACAGCTTGTTGGGATGGAGGATACTGAGAGGAAAGACACCAACCCATTGCGAGAGGCTTAAGAACTGAGCTTTCAAGGAGAGCGGGGAGGTGAAGGCACCCGAGCAAGCGCTTTCAGCTCTGCCTGTTGGTGGTGGGTGGGAGTTTCTATAGGGCGTGTGCTGCTCCCGTCCGCCGGGATCCTGGTGCGTTTGCACAGGAGCTGCATTGTGAGCATTGACTCAGGTCCTAGTCACTCTTCATATCTCCGTGAATGACTGGAGTGCAAAGATACGGTTCTGAGCTCATCCCTGTTTTGTGAGAGTCTTGCTTCGCAGGCCTGCTTTGCTTAGTTGGCGGTGGGGTTGGTTGCCTAGGGGTTTTCTTTTTCTTCTTCTTCTTCTCTCCCCCCGCCCTTTCCTCCCCTTCAGCATCACTGACGAGAAAGCACTAAAGATGCAGGTTTGTGCGGTCCCCCTGTAACATAAAGAGAAGAACAAGAGAGGTGAACGTGAACGTGCGGAAAATCGAGGTTTAGCGGAGGATCTGTCCGGTAGGGCACCACTTTTGACAGGTCCTAGTGCTGGGTTCTCCAGCATCCGTGCCCCTCACCCCTATCCTCCAGTCCTTGGAGACCGGGGCAAAACCACTCTCAGACGCCAGTGTTGAAACTAATAAGCCAAGATTTCAAATCAACTAACTTCCACAAATCCTTGAAATCAACACCCTCCCTCCCCCACCCCCCCACCCCCATCTCGGTGGAGACAGTCCCCTACAGACATTAAGACGGAGGGTAAAGGATGAAGACAAGTCACCCCCGCCCCCTTCAACCTGCAACATGCAACCTACCTGCTTCGAAAGTTCCTTCGCACCAGGGCCTGGCCCAGGCCGAGCCCCTCAGAACCAGTTGGTGAAGTCGAGCAGCTCTTGCTCCTCGGGGCTGAGCGGGTCGTAAGAGCCCTCGTCCGACGAGTAGGATGAGACCGGCGAGCCGGCCATGGAGTTCATGTCGTTGGAGTAGTTGGGGGAGATGGTGGGCGACAGGACGCCAGCCTGGAAGGCAGCGCTCACAGCGTCGTGCTCGTCCAGGAGCTGCTGCAGGGCGCGGATGTACTCGACCGCGGAGCGCAGCGTCTCCACCTTGCTCATCTTCTTGTTGGCCGCGCCGTTGGGGACGTGCTCCCGCAGGGTCGCGAAGCCCAGGTTGACCAGCTTGACGCGGTTGCGCTCGCGCTCGTTGCGGCGCGCCACCGCGGCCGGCTGCTGCTGCGGCAGGCTGTAGCCGAAGCCGCTGAAGTTGAGTCGGCGTTTGCAGCGCATCAGTTCGGGCGAGGACGAGCGCTGTCGCTTGACTTGCTTGGGCGCTGACTTGTGACCGCCCCCTGAGGGCTGGCCGTCCGCCGCCGGACTCAGCTGCGGCGCCTGCTGCTGCTGCTGCTGCTGCTGCTGCTGCGCGCTCTGCGCCGCCGCCGCCGCGGCCGCCGCCGCCGCTGCGGCCGCGGCGGTGGCGAAGAAGCAGGCTGCGGGCGGCAGGAAGGGCTGCTGGGGCTGCGTCTGGGGCTGCTGGCCCGCGCCGCCGCTCTCCATCTTGGCAGAGCTCTCCATGCGCAGCGGCTGCCAAGTCGTCGCGGGACTGGAGCGAGGGGTACGCGAGGTACGGGGCGCGTGCGGGAGACGCAAGGACTCGGGTGCACGAACAGAGAGGAGGACAAGGGGAGAGGTGAAGAGGGAGCCCGGAGGAAAGTTAGCAAAAAAATACAAAATGCCTGGGAGACTTCTTAGGGCGGGAGCAAAGAAGGTGCAAATGCTTTCCCTCCTCCCTTCCACTCTTCCTCCTCCCTCCCTCCCCTCCTCCCTTCGCGGGTTGGCTTCGGGAGCCTCGCGTGGCGCTCGCGTGTGAGGCTGCCGCTAGCGCCTTCTTGTTTAAAAAAAAAAGAAGAAGAAGAAGGCAGAAGAAGCCGCAAAAGTCAGTGGTGAGCGCGCTCTGCTGAATCTCCAATTCCTCTCCCCTAAGGCTGCGCTCTCTTGAGCGGGGTCTCGGTCTCTCCAGCCGTGGCTCAGGCTGTTTTGATTATTTTGTTAACCTCCTTTCTTTCTTACTTCCTTCTTTCACTCGCCCTCCCTGGCCGGCTCCCTGTCGGTGCGCCTTCCACGTTCCCTGGCCAGAAGTGAGAGAGTGCTGGGCGGACGGAGAGCGTCTGCCTTTTCAATGGGACACCCAGCCCCACGCGCAGCCCTGGCCCCGCCTCGCCCCCCACTCCCCGCTGCTGCTGCGAGCGGCTGCAGCCCCCTCCCTTACTTCCTCCTCCCACCCATTCCCTAAACTCCCCCTCCACGCCTCCCCTCCCCCCGCCCATTCCCTGCACCCGCTCCTTGCAAAGTCTCCATTCAACCGGGTTTGTTGTTGCAGTGCGTGCGCCTGGCGCGTGCCGGACTCCCGGCTGAATAAACAGGCGGCGCGCTCGGGGCGGGCTGCAGTCGCGGGGTGGCTCTGGACAGGGGGGGGGCGGCGTCGCAGGAGGGGCGAATGGCTCTGGGAGTTAGGGTGTCTGAGTGAACGGGGTTTGGGGTGAAGTGCCCCTGGATTCTCCTGGGAACTTGGAGCAAAGCACAGGGGAGGGTTTGGGGCAGAAAAAGTGGCGCAGGGCGTGTGGAGGTTAGGGGGAGTGGGGCTCCCTGCTTCCTGGTTTTTTCTCCTACTCACTGTCATTCTCGGGGGGTCTTCCCCGTCCTTGGGAGCTAAAGCAAAGTTGCGAGTGAAGTTTGGAAAGAAGGGGGACGACTCCGTCGGAGGTCCTGGGCTGTTACACTGGACTTGGGTTCTAGCCCCAATGCGTCCCCTCACTAGCTCTGTGGCTCCCAGTAAGTGGCACCCTCTCAGAGCCTCAGTTTCCTTGTCTGTAACAGCAGAGGCTGGATTGGATGGTCTCTGACGCCCCATCGAGGTCTACAAACTAGCATGTGCTCCTCACAACTGAGCAAGTGTGAGAAGGGAGGTGACCGCGTTGAGGGCTGGCTTTAGGTAGGTGTGTACATCAGGGATGCCCCAGAATGACCTCCGGCTGCCTGTAGCGTTCTCGACCCCCCAAAGAATAATTTTCACACTGGCTAGGGGTGGAGGACGCGTGAAGCAGGAAGTGCGCGGGGATATTCCGGGTTGAGTCTGGGAAAAAAGATGTGGGGCACTGAGTGGGGTGGGTGATGAGTTCGAGGGGCTGGGCCGGAGGAGCTTTTCTGGTTGTTGGGCGCCACCGCAGGCACCTCGGCGGCCTTGGCGCAGCCTCTATCCCGCCCCAGGCGTGTGCCCGGCGGGCCGGTGGCAGGCGACTGGGAGCCGAGCCCGGCGGGGCCGCGTGCTGGCGCCGTGAGGGAGAGGGAGGCGCTTGCAGCAGTCGCTCGGCCGTTTGGACAGCGCCCGCCCAGGCGCCCTTCCTGGGCCCTCGGCCCTGGCGCTCTCTGGCTGGAGCCTGGTCCAGCTTCGGGGCACCTTGGGACGCGGCGCTGCGAGGGAAGCGGATCGAATAACGGGTCCCATCTCCGTACCGCTCCGGCGGAGGCAGGGGAAGGAGGCATGGGCGCGCGTGTCATGTCGTGTCTGCACAAGCAGAAGGAAGCAGAGGGTAATCATCCAGTTGGTTTGTCCAGGAGAAATAGGCAGTTTTAGATAGAGCCCTGGGTGCAGGGATGGTCGTGGTGAATTATCCGGTAATGGCTTCTCACTGAACTTCCTTTTGTGGATAAGGATCCGTCGGGGTGATCCAGGAAGCCTCCCTTGTGTGGCTGGCTGAGTCTTGTCTGAAAAATAATCGTGGCGGCGGGTAGGAAGGATCGGTGGTTCCTGAGGACGGTCACCTTTCTGTTCTGTCTGTTTCCCCTTTAAAACCCAATGGGTTTGGGAAGCATAGCACAAAATCTGTCCCAACAGAAATCGGTTCTGTAAACCTCCCAACCCACACAGCTCCACCCCGCCCCCAAACACAGTAATTTATGGCTTGCTGACCCCACAAGGACTTTGCTGAACAGTGTCGAATTCACACCTCTGGCCTCTCCTTCCATCCCGTGCCCCACCCCAAGAAAGGAGCTGAGAGGTCTCTAAAATCACAGCTGTCTCCTCTTCTGGAAGTGTAGGAGGTGATGAGGCCTAAGCGAACCACACCACCTGCTTTCCAAACCCAGGAAGCTTCAACCACCTGGTGAAATAGGTTATTTAGGCACTTGCTGCTACTCACTTGCCCCAGCTGTGAGCTCTGGGTGCAGGCCGCTAAGAGGTGTCTAGGAAACACCTCTGGCGCCCCATCCCCTCATCTCCAGCAAGTGGGGTTGGGGGGAGCGCATCGCCAACATCTACGCATCTAAGTGCGTTTTGTTTCACGTTGGGATGAACCATGTGCCTGAGTTGCTTCCAGCTGGGACTCTAATCATTCCACATCTACAGGTCCATAGTCCTGGTCCTGTCCTACTTTTGCACTGTAACCGTGAACAAGTACCTCTTCCTCTACTCCCCTCAGTTTCTCGATCTGTACGGGAGGGGCAGACACTAGAATTTCTAACTGTATCTGACAGCGCAGAAAATTTGCAGATAGGCAGCCCACGTTCTTAATTTCTTTTAAGGTTGCCGGCTTCATGCATGCACAGAGACCCTTATTATCAGAGACTTCAAGGCCAGAGCCTGCTCCCAACCCCACACGTGTGCGCGCGCGCGCGCGCGCGCGCGCGCACACACACACACACACACACACACACACACACACACACCATGAAACGTGCGCCTGAGTAGAAGCGTCAACCAATGAAGCCGCGCATTGTAGCGGTCCTACTGCGTTGGCCTCTGCCCAGGAGAAAAGACAGCGGGTGCTGGGATCCTTCCGGCCAAAGCCACCGGAACATTTGTCCCTATTCTCCCCGCTCAAGCCCGAGCCAAAATTCCGCTCTCACTCTCTCCACTCGCACATCCTAAGGCCGCTTCCTTACATGCTTTGCAAAGCTCTTCAAGAACCCAGGCATTCTCTTCCTCCAACTGGGATAAATAAATACAAAGAAAGTTCCCCACCACAACCCCAGCACTCTGTCTCCACCTTCTCCCTCCCATGCTAAGGTAGAGCTGTCTAGAATCTCTTTTTATGGGTTCCAGCCTCTGCCTTAAGGGATCGTCACTACCAAGGTGAGTTTTCCACAGAAATTGGCTTTCCTGTTGTTTTCTTTGGTTTAGAGCAAAGGACCGAGGCTCAAGAGCAATTAGGATCCCGCCTCAGACTCTGTGACTTAGAGTATGACACCCCCTCCCCTCCCTCTCCCACACCGGAGAGAATTGCCACATACTGTCTTAGGCCCCAGGAACTACAGATCTTGCACTGGAGGATGAAGCAGGTGGACTTGATTTGGTATCATAGTGGTGTGACCTTGAGCAAATAGCCTGCACTCTGAGTCTCGGTTTCCTCATCTGTTACCATGCCATAGTTATAGTACCTACCTCCAAGAGTTGTGAGATTTCAAGGAGCTGTTGTGGAGCACTCCAGATCAGGTCTCAATAGAAAGGAATTAATAAGAATAACCTTCCTGAAACAATGAGCATGTTCTGCTGCTGCTCACACAGCCCAGCCAGGAAAGGGTTTGTTGGAGAAGGATGCCCAGCTCTAGGCTTCGTGGAAGCACCCTTGGATAACTGCTACAGCCATTGGAGATGCAATACACCCTGACTCTCTGTCCCAGCCCCTGAGAGTGGATAATTTCTTATCACTCTTGAGAGGAATGGTGGTGACAACTTGTAAATCAAGGTGATGGCAATAGGAAACTCAGTTTTTAACAAAAACAGTAGGAAAATTTTAGGAACATGCTTCATAGCCAGCACATGGAAGGGGCATCAACAGAGCCACTGGTTCTGACCTCCCTTGCCACCCACTGGGCCTGCCTCTGAGCAAGATCCCAGGCTTTATTTGACCAGGACACTCAAATTTCCATTTATCTAAATGTGGAGGGAGAAGATAATGACTCGCAAAAGGAATGTTGGATGCCTCCTCCCTGAATGGAGCAGAGGAGCTTCACCTGGCAAGGCTGTCAGGAGAATGAAATCTGATGCTGTTGGTGAATTCACTTTGCAACTCCTTCCACACATATCTGGGATTGCCATTCTTGTGATGGGGAGGCAGGACACTGACACCCTTCTGTGTGTATTACGCAAAACATAGACATTCCACAAAAACGGGAAGGTTTCTCTTTCTCCTGCAATACAACAAGGGCCTTAATTTCTGTACTTTCAGGCTCCTCTTCTGTGTTCCGGAATCCCAGAGCTGGACCATACCCTAGATGAAACCTTATCTACATTCAACACCAGAAACTACAGGGGGAGACAGCTTTCCTAGTGATGCATAGGGATCACTGCCCAGGTGACCTGAGGCTCTGCTCCCCTGAGTCTCCTGCCACCTTAATTTCCACTCACAGTTAAAGGCCAAGCCAGTGCCACCTCTGCTCACATACTAGCCTCATGCTCCAGAATTGTGCACCCTCTGTCTATGGAAAGGACATACATATACATATACATATACATATACATATACATATACATATACATATACATATACATATACATATACATATATGTATATATGTATATACGCCTTGTCCCCTAAAAAGCTCCCTTTGTGCTATTTCTTTGGGAGTGAGGTGGAGGAGGAGAGTTAATATTAAAAGTGAAACTAGGTTTTCCATTGACCAAATCCTTAATTAAATTATATTTATAGTGGATCCTGAATAAGAGGCCAAGAGAATGCAAAGATGAAGACAGACCTTAGATTTTTTTGATTGGACAAAGGAGTTTTAATGCAAACCTCAATTCTGGTGAGCCCTAAGCCTGAGAAGTCATGGTGCTTTGCGAAAAGTGAGTGTGCTGGGCATTCCTACTGGTTTCCAGTAGCTCTAACACAGGGCCTCTGTCCTGGGGCACATGCTACTCTAAGCCGGTGCTTGGCACTGTCCTACCCAGGGAAATGGAAAGTACATTTACTGCACAATCTACTGTCTCCAGCACACCTTTCCCAAGGTAACTTCAGAAATGGTTGCTGCCCAGCCTGGTTAAGTCTGCCCGGCCTGGGATGGCCTGTTCAGGGGGCAGAATAGCACAAACCACGGATTTGGCTCGGCTCCTTGGTCACGGCAGCCAGGCCTGCACCTGCATTAAGGAATCTAGGCTTCTAACAAATCTATTTGCTTTTTCAATACGCCTGAAGAAGAAAAAAAAAAAAGCTGGAAAACAAAACAAAAAAAGCACAAACTATTATTTTACTGTGGCTTTTCAGTTAGGGAGGGGAAGTTGGGGGGAGGGAGGGGGTAATTTGCAGCCACCCTCACAAGTCCTTTTGAAGTTCTCCAAATAAGGAGAAGTAACGCTAAGTCTTTATTTTTTCTAAAGCCCCATTTACATTATGATTAAATACCTTCCTCGGATAAGCATAAAAAAGTCGTTAATCTATATAGCTCTCCAAAGAATCAATACATTCTAAACTTTTGTAGGATTTGTTACACTCTATTTTGTTACAGTAGGCCAGTAGGCCTCTCTGTCTAGGCACATGGCTCTCCTTCCCTGCCCCCTCCCGGCCTCCTCCAAGAATGAAAATAAAGTAAAGGTCT
Organism: Eonycteris spelaea; assembly: GCA_003508835.1. Taxonomy (NCBI): domain Eukaryota; kingdom Metazoa; phylum Chordata; class Mammalia; order Chiroptera; family Pteropodidae; genus Eonycteris; species Eonycteris spelaea. The sequence continues at coordinate 7,751,955 of PUFA01000023.1, forward strand.
TTCACGGTAAACAAAACCAGCTGATTCTTCACAGAGAACCCATGAATAGCTGGAGAAGAAAAAAAAAACTTACAATAAATGGTGCATTTTTTTCTCTGCTGGGTATATAGTATTCAAGGATCAGGGCAGTATTCAAACAGAGGTCCATTTTTTGCTCAGCAAGAGAGTTTAGAAAAGAAGCGTGGGGTCCATTCAGCGCTTTCCCCCCTTCACAATCGCAGGGTTCTATGAAACCTATCTTCCATGCCTTGTCGGAGTGTTTCTGGGGACCAATTAGTGCTTTGTTGCCCGGCTTCTTTGCTGAATCTTTGAGCAGCAAGAAAAAAGCGCCCTCGAGTCTCCCCTTATTTTGACCATTTCAGTCATTACTCAGTGTAATAATTAATATGACAACTGGACGCTCGAGTTTGTATAGAAACACCTCAACTCCAGGAGCGAGCGTGCAGTGGGTGGTAACGAGCCGCACATCAGCCCGAGAAGCCACACACACAAAAAAAGGACTGAATGGCCAGAGAGAAAGAGAAGGAATAAAGATAAAATAGTTGGCACAACGCAGAGGAACATAAAACAGACTCGCACGGAGAGAGGGAGGGGGGAGGGGGAAACACCCCACAGAGGTTAACTTACTTGGAAACTATTTTCTGAATAGAACCTTGGACGTGCGTGGACGCGGTCCCCGCCCCCTCCCCACTCCCCCCGCGCTATGAACTTGAACGCGGCGTCGGGGTGGAGGGGCGAGGGAGGGAAGGCGACCTTTAGGGTCTCCCCCAGGGTCTTTCTGGGTGGTGCACTCAACATACCCATAACCCAGCCAAAGTTCCCAGCTCCTTGTTTGGCTTCCATTTTTGCATTAAAAAAATCCTGTTTGTTCTCTCCAACTTCGGAGCTGTCCATGAAGAAACTCGGGTGCGAGTAGACCAGAGAGGAGAAGGCGGCACCACATCCCTGGGTGGTGAATTTTGGGGAGAGGCATTTCTGATACACCCCAACAATTCTGCAACTTGGTCTGGAGGAACAGCCCCGGCGGGGTTCCTGGCGGACGGGTCTTTCCCTGGCAGCGCGCAGCCAGAGTGGGCGCTGCGCCCCAGCCCCCCGCGCGGTGCCCGCCTCTGCCAGTCCTCGCCAGTGCGCCCCGGGGTCGCGACCTGCTCCGTGACGGCATAATAAATAATTAGAGAGTTTAAGCGCGTTAGCCACAGCTCATGGTAATGAGCCAGATAAGGGCTCAAGCTAACCCGAAGTGACAGTTTGCATATAGGAGGGAAGAAAAAAAGACCTGCTATTTTTCCCCAACTTGATTGCTCCTTCTCAAATTCATGCACCCAATTCCCTTCCCCCATTCCTCTGATTTCCTTCTCTTCTCATCCCCCCTACCCCACCTCCCGCCACACACACAACACCCACACCTTTTGACCATTCCTCCGTGTATCCCCTAGCATCCCACATTGTGACGTCACAGAGTCCCCGGTTGCCTAAAGCTGACCTGAGGGGGAAAGTTCAGTGCCAGTGCGTCCTGGCCAGTCTTAGTTCCCAAGCGGAGACGGTTCCTTTGCCTTTCTTTACACAGTGTGGAACGCACCAAGGCTCCCAGCCTCAGGAAAGGACTGTGAAGCTCAAGGTCAGGAGTCTCTGAGAGCTTCGGAGCCCTTGGGCGTCCTCGGGTGCTCTCTGCGCTTAACTCGGCCAGGAGAGCTACTGTCTGGGGCGAGGAAAGCAGGCGCAGGAGCCCGAGAGCTCCTGAACGATCCTGCCGCCTCCCGAAAGCAGGGGCAGTTTGCCGAAGGACTGAGGTCAGTCGTGTGTCCCCATTGTGTGGCCACGTGTCCTGTGTCCATCATCACCTCCCCAAAGTCCGAGCTCAGCCCGACTCCTTGCGGCGCGGTCCGGGAATGCTTTGGCCTATGTAAATCAGCCCGGCAGCTGAGAGCCCGTTGGCACCTCCGTGCAGACCTGGACTCCGGCCCCGCGGACCAAGGCGAAAGTCCGCTCGCGCAAGGTTAGGAAGGAGGCGGCCTGCCGCAGCGTGGTGTCGACCTGGGAAGCTGTGCGCCCCCAGGTCGCCCAATTAACTCTTTCCTCCCTCCCTCCCACCTCTCGTCCCCAGGCGGCGGTATTCACACCATCAGCAGGGTCTTTTTTTTTTTTTTTTGTCTTTTTTTTTTTTTTTTGAGAGTAAGGAGGAGGAGGGGGAGGAAGAAGGGGATTTCTAATACATGGATATTCATTGATATGGACACTTGAAGAAGCAGCAATCAAACCCGTATTAAATGAGTTAATATTTGTAAAATGCTAAGAACAGTGTCTGACACACAGTGAACACTGTATATGCGTTATTAAGTAAGGAAAAACATACTGGATACGTAAAGGGAGGTATGTGCTGGTCATCTGAGATGTTAGAAGATACAGTTTAGATGTGAAAGGACCAAAGTTGATATGCTCACTGATTCATCAAAACCTGTTGAACATCATCAGGGATGAATGAGACAATCCTTGCCTTTGATAAGCTTGCAGTTTAGTTGGCAGAAAAGAAAGTCCAATAAAACACACAGTCGGGACATGGGGAGAGCCTTCTTCCCTCTCGTCCATCAGTCTGGAATCTCATCCTCCCCCATCTGCCAGATTACCCCCCAAAAAGACCCAATCTAGGTTTTTTTTAAAAAGGTGGATTTGTTCAGCGAACACCTCCTTCTCCAACCAGAGGGTCACCCCCACCCGCAACTTCTACATGACCATTCATGAGCAGAAACGAATGAACTCAACACACACCTTTAAACACGGTTCACACGTGTGAGAGAGGTGGGTGCAGTGAAAAGCCATCTCACTTGAAGTCAGGACAGACTCCAGGTTCCGGAACCTGCCAGCTCTGTGTCCTCAGGGAAGTTGCTCACCCTCTCCCAGGCTGCCCTACACCATGACGAGGCTGAGTAAGACGCCTTGGCTCCAGCTCTGGCTCAACAGAAGACAATACGGGCACAACCACATGACCCTCCAGTAGCAACATGCTTTCCTCTGCGCAGTCACCCGCTGTTCTTTCATGCAAGAACCTTTAGTGGGTAAACGTGACGGTGTAGACCAGTCCTTGCTGGTGTCACGATCATGACTCCAGATGGCCAGAAGGCGGCGTCATGGGGTCGGCATGACTTTAGCCGCGGGGACCAGGGTAAAATGTGGGCCATCGGCTTGTCGGAACTCCAGTGCAAAGAGAAGAAACTCACTAGTCTCGATAACGGCGTTGCTTGGGAAACATGATTCCCATTACTTGCCTGAGCAGTTTTTAATTTGAAATTTGGAGGCCGGGGAAGTTCGCAGTCCTCCCTGTGAGTCGCTCGCCACCTGCCGGTCGTTCCTCGAACTGCAGAGGGGATGTGTGGAAAATCTTGCAATTTGATTCATTGAATAGAATTACCACGAGTTGATTCTACTAATTCTACTCGACGCAATTCAGTTCAACCGCAGAGCACAGTGTTGCCTGTATCACGTCCCCTCAACTTAGAAATATATGAGGTGCCCGTTAATATGCAGTTTCAGAAGCTTCACCCCAGAACTACCAATTCTGAATCTAGCCTGGAGGCTGTTTAAACGAGCTGTGGTCTGTTTGCACACTGAAGGTGCAGAAGTAGTATTCCAGAGGTATTTGAGGTGACAAGACACAGTCCTATTACTTATACCCGTGAAGAACAAATCTCTTCTGGTACAGAAGTTACTAGTCCCATAAATATGCTTTCTTTGGTTAAAGGTATCCTCTGGAGACTTCTGAAGAGTGAAAAGGATTGGTTAAGTTATTACAGTGATGGTCTTTGACGCTGGCCCTGAAGAATGGTTAGAAATTTGCAGTAGAAAGAAAAGGACCATGGCAACAATTTACCCAGCACCGAGCCTTTCTCTTCCCGGACTTTGAGACTCCAGCAACCTAAACTCAGTCCCCTTAGGCCACCCCTTTCAAAGGCTACATCCTGGGCTTTGTACTCAGAACAGCTCCACCTTGAAAATCTTAACATTCCATCCTCCACTGTAATTCTCATTCTCATTTCTGCTGTATCTCTCACCAACCTTTCCCCCAAACTTCATTTCTTCCCAACTCGGTCTCTCCCCGTGGAACATGTGATTTAAAATGCTCACCTGCCCATCTCATTCCTTGATCGTATGACCACCTTCACTTAGTCAAATTTCTTAGAACGGGAGTCTACACCTACAATTCCATTCGTTTATCTCCTACCTGCCCCTCTGAGGTTCATCACTACTGGAGTTTCTCACTGTGATAGTGAATTTTATGAGCCAGCTTGACTGTGTACGTAATGCTTTGTTAAACAGTATTCTGAGGTGTCCGAGTGAGGGTGTGTGTGTGGTGGGGGGGGAATTCTGGGTGAGTTAACATTTGAATTGTAGACCTTGTAGAGCTGATTGGAGCTCCAATGTGGGTGGGTCTCACTCAATCCATTGGAGGCCAGAATGGAACAAAAAGGTGAGTAAGGGAGAATTCACACACTCTCTCTTTGCCTGATTGTCTTTAAGATAGGACATTGGTCTCCACCTTCAGACTTTAACTCAGACTGGAACTAAACCATCTGTTCTCCTGGGTCTTCAGTTTGCCTACTGAAGATTTTGTGACTTCTCTGCTGTTATAAGCATTTGAACCAATTCCTTATAATAAATCTTTCTTGAAATAGATCAATAGATAAAATACATCTCCTATTGTTTCTGTTCCTCTGAAGAGTAAAGGCTAACACACTCACCAATGACTTAATTTTGCAATAGGCAGTAGCTACTTCAGGTCCTACCTTTTTGGATTTCTTCAGTGCATTCAGCATTGTTCACTCTTCTTCTATTCTTTGATGTTCTTTATTCTCTATTGGCTACTATGATTCTTATCTCTTGAATACTTTTTTTTTAAATCAGTACTAGCTTTTAATTTCTCATGCATAAGTCATCCAATGACATATGTCTTTAGGTTTTAGTTCTACATTTTTTTTGCTGATGATACTCAAATTCTTATTTCTAATATGGACCTCTCTTTGGGATCTCAAACTATGTGACCAGCATCCCTACTGGAGTGTCCCTCTAGTGCATCAAGTGCAATATATCTGAAACTGGAAACATCATTCTGTCTCCGTCAAAATTTCACCTCTTTTTGTGTTCTGTAATTCAGGGCGTGGTATCGTCCACCCACATTCTCAAAACAAAATCCTGTGAGTTACCTCACATTCCCGCTGCTCTCTCATACCCTCTCCACAATTACCAAATGTCTACGTATCTACAACACACACAGATACACAAGTTATATACGTACGTACGTACGTATGTGTGTATGTATTTAAATCATTTCCCTCCTCTCTCTCTCTCATATCATTGCCCTATTTCAATAGTCTCCCAACTGAGCATCCTGCTTTCAGTTTCATCTTTCTCAAATATCTTCTCACTGCCACCAAATGATCTAACGAGACGACATGATCAAATGTATAATAGACATCAGCATGTAAAGAAATGGTGCTTTATACCACAACCCAGGCAAAGTGATCTTTTCAAAGTACAGCATACCCTATTGCTCCTCTATTCAAAACCTTTCGGTAGCCTCCCATTTTCTTAGGATAAAAATCCACTGCCTTTGAAGCTCCATAATAGTAGGGATCCTACTTTGCTTCCTTTTGCAGGCCCAGTACTCAGCATGGTGTCTGGAACAAGTCACATGCTCAATAAACACTTGTTGATTAAATTAATAAATTTCGTGTGACTAAAGTAGTTGCGATGGTATAACTGTGTGTATGCATCTGCGATACAGAAAGTGGCATGCTAAAGCTTTTAATGACAAATTTGAAAAACTCAGAAGAACTAACCATGTGCCCCTCATTTACCACTTGGTATAGACTCTATAGGGTCAGCAGTGATCTTTTTCTATGATGTCATCCTAGCCTAGAGGTCTTCTCTCCCAAAGAACACACAGAGCCTGGCATGTAGCAGGTACTTAATAAATATGAAGTCCAGTTAATATTGATGGTGTCATACAGTGAGGGTTGTTAACTTTCAGAACTCGGCCTGTATATTTTCACAAATGTGTGAGAAGGGGCACAGTGCTAAGAGCCATGTGTTAGTGAATGCTAAGGGTTCAGGTTGGTTGGTCTTGGTGGGCTGGGCTATGGAAAGCCTTGAATAATAGACAAACAGTTTGAGTGTGATGGCCCCGGAGATTTTTAACAGAGGAGTGATACCATCATATCCCCCTGGATGACAAATCTGGAGCCATGAAAGAGGGATTGGATTGGCTCTGACTAGCTCAGTTCCCTTCCTAATACTGCTTTTCATGAGCCGGTGCAGCATGCACGCTACCATTCACTCATTCTTCCAATAGACCTTAGGAGGGCAGGGACCGTGACTGTTCCATTTACCCGAGCCTGTTTGTGTCCAGAACAGGTCCTGGCACACAATAGGAGTTCAATAAACATCACTGCATAAACATTTCTTGGATACTTACGACATACCAATCATGTGGTAGGTTTCAGGATGCAAAAATTGAAAAAAAAAAAGACTCAGTCCTTGTGCGTTGGAAACTCACATGATATTTTTTTGCAAGAGGTCAAGCAAAAGAAATTCTGAATGCAGAACCGGAATACCAACAGTGTGATGAAGGAGACCAAAGGTAGGGGCAGCTGTTTCTCCTCAGGGAAGCTAAGGAAGGCAATTCATGGAAGCAATGGAAGAGAAGCTCTCAAACTGTTTGTAGTCATCAAAGTATTTGATACAATTTATGAACCTTAGATCAATTAGTGAAGATTTAAAGCTATGCCTACGTAAGGCTCAGGCTATTCTTTCTACCTAAGAACTTCTCACCTCTCCTCTCTGCTTGGGTATCAACTTCCTCCCTAACCATCAACATTAGACCCTAGAGTCAGGTGGGGGCACCTCCTGTGCTCTCTCCTACAGCACTCGGCCTCTGCCTAGCCTAACACACTTACTCACCAGCTGTTATCGATTGTTTCATTGTCTATCTTTTCGTAGACTTTTAGTTGGATTCCAGCAGGGTGCTTTGCCTGACTTGCACATAGTTGCAGTGTGTGGGGGGGGGGGCGGGGCAGGGGGCAGGAAGATCCAGATTCTGGGAGCCCTAAAGGTTTATAAAACTTCAGGGCTCTATTTAAGAAATATATATGTAAAATTATAAATATAATACTAGGGAGAAAAAATATATCTTTAGAACAGAAATACAAATTACACATTATATTAAGTTAGCAAAATACCACAAATTTTAGATGAATTAAGAATATTTTTATAAATTAATTGCCTAGTCAACTTCTGTGACACCTTTTTCTATATATACTTTTGGTGCATATTCTTTGATCATTTCCTCATAATTTTTACTCTCATTAGAATGAAAAAAATTCATTCCTTCTGTTACATATTATTGAAATTTTCTCTTTATTATTGATAATGTTAACATAAATAAAAGGCCAAAGTGAGAGGTGACAAGCATTTATTTGAGATAAAAAAGAATAGCTATTTAGGAAACACTGATTCATGCAGAAGCCCAAATAGTATTTCAATTAGGAGACAAAGGCAAGGAGTATTTATGAGAAAGAAAAGGGGAACATTACATAAATGGAAGGAAGGCACTTTTATTGGTTTCAGATAACGTAACGAAGGTGACTCTAATTCGTAACAATGTTTTTGATTTTCAGTCCAGAGGTCATCCGTCTGAAAGTCACATCCACTTTCATCTTTGCAAACAGTTCTTTGGGACCCAATGTTGCTTTAGGCCCAGTCCAGTGGCAGTTCTTCCAGAATGGCAGGTCTAATTCCATTTTAAAGCAGATACACACACACACATATGTATTTATTTATAAAATAGTTTGGATGCTTAAAGCATATCGCTTCACACAAAATGCACTAGCTGTATGTACAACTGCTATAGATTTGTGCCATATAAGCACAGGAATTCTTATAAAGCAATTTTACAAAAATTCCTGTCAAAAAAAGGGGGAAATGGTATGTGTTCATAATTGTTCATGCTTTACTATCAAGAATACTCCTGACATAGAAGGAAATCCTGTTTTTCATTTCTTAGCACCCACACATATGATATTCCCCCTCAGCTTTATTGAGCTATAATTGGCAAATAAAAACTGTACCATTTAAAGTGTACAACTTGATGTTTTTATATCACCATAATCAAGTGAATTAATTCATCCATCACCTCACATAATTACCATTTTTTTCTTTTCTTTTTTCCCCCTCTGTGTGTGTGTGTGTGTGTGTGTGTGTGTGTGTGTGTGTCCGTGTGTGTTAAGAACACTTTTAAGATCTACTCTCTTGACAAATTTCATGTATACAATGCAGTACTGGTAACTATAGTCATTTTGTTGCCGATTAGATCTTTAGAAAGGAAATCGTTTTTTCCAGGGAATGAAGAAAGCCTGACATTTAGAACACACTCTCAACTCAAGACTTCTGGCCCTGACCCTAAGACTCAGTAACTCAAAATGGGAGTACATTCAGAAATCCTTCTTACATCTAGATAGCAATAACTATCATTAAAGTGACTACAAATAACACAAATGCATCCGCTAAATGTAAACTAAATGTATATTCATCTTAATGTCTTCATAGTTCAATGTCAAAGTTACTTGGGCCACTGGACATGAAAAGCGTAATGGAGAGAATATTGGAATGGAACGAGATGACAGTCTCACCTGATTGTGGTTTAACTATCTTACTTTGGAAAATTTTACAAAAATAGATGTTCCTATATTGCCAGGTGAACCCATTGCTAGGGACCCTCTGTAAGCTTTTGGGGGTCTATGTTGGTGCAGAGGGCTCTAAAGCTTTAGCTGCCTTAGTTCCATGACAAATCCGCCACGAGTAGGCAGTAAACGTGTAGAAAGAATGAATGCATGGCTGAAATAAAGTAAAAAGCATGAAATATCAACTCAGATGGGCTGTATGACTTTGGACAAATCACAAACATTCAGTATTTCTTTCCTCGTTTTAAAGATGGAAAGAATAATTTGAAGCATCTTACAGATAATGTATATGAAAATATGTTATAAATCAGAAGAGTACACAAGTAGAAAAATTGGATTAGAAATACAACATGCAAGAGGGAGGGCCTAGGTTATCCTATTTTACCTTATCTCGCTGAGTCCAAGTTCCACAGGGATCTTCTCAATAGGGAGCCTAGAGAGTCCAATTCTGATGGATGCCTTTGGTTCTCTGATGGTAGGGATGGAGCCATCTCTGAGAATAGCTCTGTGTCCATCTATTCAGCAGCGTATGTGTCATCTTTGACCTGTTTCTCATCCTCATCTGCCATATCTAAACCTATTCCTTTTTTCAACCTTATAAATCTTTCTCAAATGAATCCCACTTTCTTCATCACCACCACCAGTACCACTGTAGTCCAAGGCACCATGGCCATTTCTCACCTGGATGACTGTAATCACCTCTTAACTGCTTTTGCTTCCCCTCCTCTCCCCTCTCCACACTGCAGCCAGAGTCATCTTCTGATAATATAAATCTCATAGGAATACCCTCTAACTATATACTTCAATGGCTTCCCAACTCTTTCTGGATAAAGATTAAAAATGAAAACCCTTAGCATGGTCTACAAGGCTCTGCATGGTCTGGTTCTCCCTGACTCTCCAGCTGCATCTTCAACCACATTCCCCATTGTTTGTGCCACATGACTTTTGTGTAGGCTGCTCCTTTGGCCTGGAAGATTCCAGATGGTTCCAGGCTCTTTCCTTTCTTTTTCCTGTAGGTATTTTCTATTTCCTATCATTAGATCAAGAAAACTTCCTGGAGAAAGGTTCTTAGAGCATGATATATATCTTCTTCATGGCATTTGTTGAAATTATAAATCTGAATTTACTTCTGTGATTTGATCAACATCTATCTTCTAAAAGCAACATAAACTTATGAAGGCTGTTGTATCCTTGAACTTAGAATAGTGCCTGTCTTGCAGCAAAACCTTAATATTTTCGGTTGGATAGATGAATCTCACTCACCTCTAGTCCCACAAGTTTCCCCTCCTTAACCTGAGAGATCAGCTAGCTTCCCCAACAGTGAGACAGATGCAGAGGAATTAGAGATATAATCCATGCTTAAGATCATGTGCATGTCTTACCAAGAAACTGAGTACTTCATGGTCTGGTCACCTACGTGCCTCAGTGGATGTGCTTCCACAAATGACGACAGAATGATTGATGACTGCAGCCACCGAAGACCTAGCTTTCAAATGTTCAAATCTACCAAGTTTCTGCAGGGGGTGAGATCTCTGAGTGGGCAGGGGTGTTTCTACTACCCTCTCCTTCTACCAAGGGCTCTGCTCTCATTTGAGAACCCAAGGGAAAGCATGATGGTGCTTTTCCGACCCTAACATCACTATCCCAGGTCTTTTACTTCCTATCCCACAAGACCACAATATTTCAGATTCCTCAGCCATGCAATAAGGAAACCAGAAAATTATCTCATTATGTTGTATAAAGGATTAAATAAAATGACCTCTGCAATATGCCTGGTACTCAATCAACATTTTAGTGCTAAATAATATTTGTCTCTTTCTCTTCCCAGAGAGGATGACATGGAAAGAATAAAGCTGGAGAATAACTCGTTTATGTCTAATAGAAACCCAGTATGATTTCGGGCAAATTCTCTAGGCAAGCAACTTTTTTTTCCTTTGCTACTATTCCTCTTTACAAACATTTAAACAGAAAAGTAAAAGATGACAAAAAATAAACTCTCTTCTAATCCTACTATCTAGAGAAGACACCTCTTTCTCATTCTTTGATGTTGTTTTATGCCTTTTGACATATCTACACAATGAAGAATACAAGATTTTACATCTTAATTTTATCAATAATTGTGTGCATTTAAGATATGATAAAATTTTTTATCATTTAAAAGTAATTGCTATGTCTGCATCTATTATGCGAATGAACTGTGATTAATTTAATTGTTCTCTTATTATGGAAGATTTTCCTTTTCTCTAAACCTTTTTGATAATCTTGCCCTGAACACTTTTGTGCATATCTTTTCTACATTTCTGATTAAAGTACTATGATTGAGTACTTACTATGTATCAGGCACCAGGCTTAGTCCTGAAATGTAGGAAAACTAATATTTGGTCTCTGGTCTGAGAGGTCTTTACCCAGGAGGAGGAGACAAAAGGATAAAACAAGACAAAAAGAGAGTTGATGAATTTAGGTACAGAGGGAGTTTCAAGATGTTATGTGAACCAAGGAGGGTGACCACCCCTGACTGGAGGCAGTGGATCAGAGGCATGTTTTTGGAAAAGATGATATTTGGTTTGACCAGTGGAGTGCCAGCCCTAACTCCTAAGCCTTGCCATTGCGGTAGCCTTCGCAGGCTTTGACCTTGGAATTTACCTTGACCCGCTTGGATTTAATTTGATGCCACTGCTCTGTTTACCAGTAGCTGAGCTTACTCTGTCCCTACGTGTCTTTAATCTCTGAGTGACATCGTCGTTCTGCTCTCTGAGTATATTTCTTTTGATCCAACCCTACGTGTGGTGGCTTTGCTGCCCTAGTGATGATGATCAGTGGGATAATGGCAAATATTTAACGATGCACTGACTTCACCCCTTATTTGTAGTGTCTGCAGATTTCCATGGTACAAATAGTTCTACTGTGGCAGATTTCAAGCTACCTATGTGAGCGTGGAGTTGAGAAGAGATGTACAGTAGCATATTGTTATGTAATATTTCTACCACACAGCTATAATGGTCACAGATAACCTTAAGAGCATGGCTAATGAAATGTAGTAAAATAATTATGAAATAATGAATTTTGAATATTTATTACTATCATTTTTGACATGATTAATTTCATTGTAACTTTACATAATTCAGTTTTTAATCACGAATGTGTTTAGCAACAGGCCCATAGAACTCCTGAAAAGTTAGCTCTGGATCTTCCCTGTACACCCATCTTAAATCAGCCTCTCCAGAACTGTTAACTGTTCTTATGACATCCCTTTTAGAAACTTTATTTCTTGGCCATTATCAGAATTAAGTATATTTTGACTTTTTGGGGGGTCTATTTGCTTACCAGCCCTGTCTCCTAATAGAATGTGAAATCAATGAGAGCATGGACTGTTCTCATCAGCTTCTAGAACTGTGCTTGACACATGGTTTGTACTCAACAAATATTTGTTGAATCAATGAGTATATAAATGGGAATACTCAGTGACCTCACTCTGATGTTGACAAGAAGGGATAATAATGTAATAGCTCCGGAGTCTTGAGATCATATATACACATTTCATTTAATAAACCTTTGGTCAAATGTACTTGATTTACCAACTAATTTTATTATGGCCCAAAGAAATGTCTAAGTTCTGCCAAGAATTCCTGGAATAGCCTGCTATAAATGATATTTTGAGGCAAACCATGACTTCATACATTAATTGCATTTAGTTCATGTGGGCTCTTGTTGATAACAATCTTCAGATTTCTGGGTTGTCTGTGTGGGAAAAGTTAGACTAAAAAGAATGACATGAAAATGAGGTTCTGAATATGCTCACAGCCAGAGAACTTTGCAGGGTGGAAATTTCCCAAGTTTTTGCAATAATATATATTGCATTGTTCCCTAAATTCTGATAAGAAAAGCACAGTTCTTGGACAGATAAATCCATTTTAAATATTCTCATGTTTCTTATATTGTTAGAACTAGATTTGGCTGTGAGTGACAGAGGTTTCAAAATAACAGGGATTTAAGAAAAATAGAAGTTAATTTTTCTAAATCTAAGTCTAAGTCAGCAGTGCAAAGCTACTGAATGATGCTCTATGGTGTCAAGAACCAGGCTCCTTTTACTTGATTCTTTTTGCCATGAAAAATATGGCTCCCATTCCTAAATTTACTTCACAACCCAAATGGCTGTTCAAGCTCCATTGGGTGTTTCTGTATTTTGACCCATAGGAAACGAAAAGTAGAAGAAGGACATGCTTCCTTTAAGGACGCTTCTTAGATGTTGCACAGATGACCTTTTTCTTGCATTTCTTTGGTCAAATGTTAGACCTGTAGCTACACCTAGCTGCAAGGAAGGCTGAGAAAGTAGAAGGGGAGCCCTGGGGTTGGCCAGCTAACATTCAGAGCTTCCATTTCCATAAGAAAACAGAGTGACTAGCCATATACTCCCACTTCTCCGTGGTCACTGACAGTGTCTTGATGGTTTACAAGCTGACTTCTTGGGATGCTCCATCTAGATGTCAGTGTAATTTTCTGAGGCCCCAGCACCATCCTTGTTAGTAACAGCAACACATTGTATTCCATCCAAATTAAATTAGAATTAGTTTAAAAGTCATCTACAAAATCCATGTCACAAGCAATCTCATCTTAAGTGAGTTTTTATTTTAGTGCATGGATAGGTTTCCCTTTTATTTTTGCCAGAGTAATTTTTTTTTTAAAGAAGATATTAGTGTTTTTTTTTTTTTTTCTGAGGTGGCAGACAATTATGTATTCTCTTCTCCCCCCAATCCAGATCTGGGGCATTTTTATGTGAAATGGGAATTGAAAATTCTACTTTTAGCTGGTGTGAGGAGAAAAAAGAAGTGTTATTACTTTGTTGTCCTAAAAAATTGTTATTTAAAAAAGGAACGAAAGAGTATTTAAGAGCCAGCAACTTGGAATCATAGTGTGACTTTGAACTAATTTAAACCTTCTGGGCCTCTGTTTCCTTATCTGTAAAGTGGACATGCAGAGTCCATAGGATTGCTGAGCGGAAAAAAATGAAAACATTTGTATGGAGAACTTGGCACATGTCTAACATGTAGTGTGCGTGGAACTAAGCAGCTGTTTGTGCTTGTTCTTAGTTATCGTATGCCTTTTATATTGCAGGTGCTGCCCCATTCATTGTTCTTCATATACCAGCAGTTCAAGGGAAGAAGTGATGTTTATAAGGCAGTCCTGGGGCAGAGGAAGACTCTTTATTTTATGTCTACCATACTAGAAAAATAACGGAGTCAGATAAAGGATTCAGATTCTTCTGAGTGTCAAGTCAAGGTCTTGCCCTTCAAATTCAACAACACTGAGCTTCTAATCTACCATAATAAATGTTCATCAGACACCCAAGGACTCTCGGAAAGAAATTATATGCAATTATGTCTGCATCCTTTGGAGCCAGTAGAAAGCCTGGCATATTAAAGAGGCTCAAGGAATCTTAAACAACAACTCTTAAAAGCCCCATTTTAAAGACAAAGAAACTGAGGCATGGACTTGACCAAAGCTACATAGCTAATTGGTGGTGGAATTCATTTGTTCTGAATCAAATCTGAGATTTTTTGTTGTTTATGGAAGATCCTTGGTCATCTCATCAAAGAATTGTGGGAGAGGAGGAGGTGGATTTCTAGCAACCTGTATTATTGGCTTGTTTTTTCTCAGTTCATTACCCTCTCCTAGGTAAATATTAGGTCTGGATGTTGCACACAAGGCCTGGATGCTTTTTACCTCCTTTCTGACCCTCTGCCTTCGCGGGATTCTTTAGAACTTTGTTTTCTCCCCAGTGGCAACGAATGCCTCCTCTCAGTTTCATAATCTGAAAAAATAGGGTGAACGACATCTGCCTGCCTGCGTGGAGTCTACTCTGCAACACCCCCGCCAGCTCACTCCTAGCCCATTCGTTATTTTAATTTATTCGGAAGGCTGAGCTCTGCCTAAACTTATTTATTTTCTGTCTCCTCCCCGCCCCCCCCGCCCCCTCAGAATGGCAGCATGGTGGGAAAGCAGCGTCCTCTGTTTACTTCACTGCTGTATCCCCAATGCCTAGAATATTGCCTGGCGCACAGTAGAGGTCCTCAATTATTATTGTGGTCGCATGCTTTTAAACAATATCTTCCATTTACTGAGCGTTGGACTATGTAGTAAAAACTATACTAAATGTTTAATGTGCTACCTCATTCTTCTTCTTATTATTCATGTTCTTAAAGGCCCTGGCAGTGTAGCTCTGCCCTCCCCTTTAGGACACGCCAGCAGTTAGGTAATTAGCTTGAAGACAAATGGCTGGATTTCGGCTCAGGTCTCTCTCTTCCTTACCTGTGCTCTTTTGCAGCCATGCTCAACGTCACCTTGTACGTAGTTTTCTGAAGTCAAAGCCAAGAAAGGCAGTTTGCTTACTGGTTAATAGAAAGGACCAAGGTGGGTGGGTGGGGGCGGCGGGAATCAAAATTTCGGATCTTGGCTCTGCTTTTGTGAGCAGAGGGCGGGGGAGAAAGGATTATTTCTTATAATTGTTATCACCAGGTGGTTGCAAATTTAGTCCAATGCAGAAACCACGTTTCCCGTACTTCTGAGAATCCCGGAAGAACCAAATCTTTCTAATCGCCAGCTCACAGGTGACCCTGTGCTTATGGGGGCTTTTTCCTCCATCCTGAGGGGCAGCCAAGTGAGGCCTCCTGGCCACACCCTCCCTGCCCCCTGGCGGTGACCTACAGCTCATTGCGTCAGGACGATGCTCGAGGGAGGTCACTGTGGCAGGGGATACCTTTGGAATCTGTCCTCTCCTCTCTTTTGTCAGGTTAAAAACCTCAACACCACGTGCTGTTGACAAAGCTGCCTGCGACCGACCGCCTGGGAGCCAGCATGACCGCTGCCGCTGCCATCCCTGAGAGCAGAGACTTCAGCACGAAGGGCTATGATTTCCGCCAGGTGAGCCAGGGCGGCCCGCCCTCCACTGCACAAGGAGGGGAGTTTGAGCCCCGGTGGAAAGAGGTCTGGGGAGATGTCGTTTCCTATTCCCCTAAGCCCCAAGCGAAATCTGGCTTCATTTGAAGATGATGAAAATGTCTCAGAAGTCAGCATATAAACACAGGTTCTCAACAATTGTTTCCCAGGGAGAACGGCTGTCCCGTGTGGCTCCCAGGGGAAAAAGCCCTGCTCTAGGAGTTGGGGATCCTGCTTCCGGTGCTGCCACCAACCTAGCTGTGTCTTTGGACAGGTGCCTCTTCTTCCCTTTTGCCTGCTTTCTCTTCTGCGCTTTGAAGGGGCTGGTGCTGAAAGATCTGGAATTCCAGGTGGGGTCCTTCTGGGTCTTCTCTTGTGCGTGCTCTCAGCCATGTATTGAAATGGCAAAATTGTATCCTCTGCCTACCGTTGGGAGAACATGAGGCACGATGAAGGAAGGGAGGCATGAAGAAAGTCTCAGACTCACTCAGACCTGGGGAAGGGGAAAATTAAAGGGAGAAGAAAATGAGCAAGAGCTCGCCTTGGACTTGGAATGTGAGAGAGCCCTCAAGATGACTTGAGGATAATGCCCAGGGCATTAGGATAATGTCCCATTCTCTGGAATTCATTGTCTTTCTCTTGAGGTGAACAACTACAGAATACATTCTTTAACTGACTTATCACACTCCTGGACTTAGGGGTTCAGATTTAAAGCCCAGCTCTGGGTGATGACATGACTCTGTCGGCACCTGCCTGCCAGGATTAGTGAGAATCCTCTGGAGACCAGGAAAACTGGAGAGGAGAGGGTGGTTAATGTTTCAGGATAACTGGAGAGACTGCAGAATTTTGGACTGAGTTTTTTGTTGTTGTTGTTTTGTTTTTTGAGTCCTGAGAGTAAAACTTCTTTTGAAAAGGTACGCAGTGCTAGGGAGACAGCAGAACTTTGTGTTGAAGAGGGACAGTGTGGGGCATCAGACAGATCCCAGACAAATCCTGGTTCTGTCATCATTTAGCTTCTGTGTTACTGGCAGCAGGGCCCCCACAATCAAGGGAGGAGCTTAGGGGCAATGATATAGTTAGGGAGCCATGATAACGCACATAGGAGACTGAGAACCACAAATTGTCACTCTTGGCAACTTGAGGTAAAGAGGAAGGTTTAAAGCACACCCTCTGCTTGGAAAGCAGAGTATTTAACGTTGCACAGCCTAAAGTTTATTCATTTGAAAAATTGGAATAAAAATACCCACGTCCTAGGGTTGGTATGAGAATTAAATGAAATAATGTCTCTAAAGTTCTTAGCACAGTTCCTGGGAGCATAAGAAACTGCCAGTGGTGTCTAGCTGGAACTGATTTATTTTGTTTAACAAAACATGTCCGGAACACTGGCAGAAGGGACAAACACTGAATTAGGCACAGTGACTGATATTGCTTTATCATGGAATGATGTTGGACATGAACCCATTTGAACAAGGAATCGCCAGGTAATTTTGGAGTAGAGATCCAAGGAACACACACTGAGGAACCTCGGTTAGACAGTATGGGGAGAAGGGAGGGTGAAAGGGCGCAGGCATGGGCAAGGAGCGGTGTACTGAGTAACTGATGATCAGACCAGTGTAAAGCCCTGACTTTATAAGAAACCAAGGCCTTAATATGAACCTTGTGTTCATAGCAGAGGGAATTGTATAGAATGACTGATATTTAAGAGCCCGAGTCCTTGACCTGGCACCCACTACCTATGTGACCTCAGGTGAGTCACTTTTTTGGCCCATAGTTTCCCCATCTGAAAAATGAGAGTGTTGAACTGGATGAACTCTAAAGACAAGTCCAACTCAGTGACTCAGTTATTATCAAGTTCCATGTGGGCATCAGAAGCCCAATGGAATGCATCGGTGGAGGTGGGATTGTTTCTAAGAGAAGTGAGATCTAAGAGGGCTTTTGAGGAAGGTTGAACTATTGGAAAGGGGGAGAGGGAGATGCGGCAGGCATTTACTCCAATGAGTTCAAAAGGTAAGGAGGAAATCGGTTTGCTGGGGATGAGGTGGAGAGGTTCCCATGGGTGGGCTCAGGAGACTCTTGAATATCAGACGGAGGTATCTGATCCTGCAGCCCGCGAGCTTCTGAAGAACTCTAAGTAAAAGGATGTGAGTGAAATTCTCTTAGGGCTGAATCAATATAGATCACTAAGAGCTGGATTAATGCAGTGACAGTGGGAACAAAAGAAGGATCTGCCCCCAGAGTCATGTCTGCAGAAAGTCAGACAGGACTCACTGATTGGTTGGACATGCACAGGAGTGGGAAGGTGGTGGTGATCAAGTTTTGAGCAAGGTGCATTCAAGTCTGAATTGCCACAGTCTTAAGTGACATCTTGGAGATGTGTCAAGAATATGTTACTTTTCTTGGAGGAAAACGGGATAAGAGAATGTTGACAACAGAACTAGAAACAGGGAAATCCTTTGTCATTTCAAGGAAACCAGCAAGGACTAAGGGCTCAGCCTTCTCTGGTAGGAAGAAGGCTTCCATTAGAAATTCATCTGCATATCTTGGGCAGGGCTTAAAAGAGAGAGAAAGGCAGGGTAGAGTCTGCAAGGAGTTGTGATTTTCATAGACAGTATGCTGGGGTCAAATGGCCTGGGTTCCTCTCCTGGTTCCACTGCTAACTGCGTAACTATGGGTAAGTAATTGAACTTCTCTAAGCCTTAATTTTGTCATTAGTAAAAGGAGGTACTTAGAGACTAATAACACCTACCTTCTAGATTATTATAAAAATTAAATGAGATCATCCAAATCCAGTACCTGTGATATTATAGGCTCTTACTAAATGGTGGATTAAAAAGTTTTTAGAAAGGTAACATCATGGTCCATTTAGGGATCTACAACAGTTCAGCGTTCTAATTCATTTGCAGCTCTCTATAATCACACTAGCTGATAATTTTGATTCTTCCCACACACCTGTTTCAGTTGAGGTTCTGGGAAAATCTGAATTTTCTGAATGGAAAGAATTTCTTCCTAAGGGTTGTCAGTATTCAAGCAGGGCTTCTTATACCAAGTCACTGATAGAACCTGCTTAGCACAACCTTCTCATTGAGATAATGTAACATCCATTTCACTAATTTCTTTAACTTGCTTATAAGAGAGTAATTCTTCAAGCATACTTTTTCTTTCTGGTTTTAGGTATATGCTGTTTCTCTGTGGGCACACATGGAAGTCTACATGTTATTATAAAACAATATATGAGTTTTTAAAAATTTCAGAAAACTTTCTGAATGCCAGCCCTAATCCCACCTTAATCTGCTGTCACATGCATGTAGAAAGTTCTTGATCCTTGACATTTTTTTGCTATTTTACTTAAGACACCCACCTTCCAACAGGTTATTTGTATACTTTTATGTATTTTGAGACTATTTCTGTACAATTGGATATCTAAGATCCTAGTGTACGAGAACAAAAATGCTTCCCTGAGATCTTTGGCCAAGTCCAAGAATTCAATCTTGTGTATTTACAATATTTCCATCATTTTTATAAACTTATCTTATTATGCTACTTAAACTATTTTTTCTTTTTTCTTTTTTCATCAACTGAGTGCTGTTTTTGATGGGGCTTATTATTAGCATGATTTTACAGATGGGAAAACTAAGAAGGCTAAATGATTTGTCTGAAGTGGTCCAGCAGGTCTTTAGACTCAAAAGCGTCGGTGTGTTCTATTTTTAGGACTTTACACGGTGTATTTTTCAGTGTTTTCCTGGGGGCACTTTTTGAACCGCCTCTAAGGATCTTTTTTTAGTTATTTGGTTTGCTGAGAACCTATTAAGGCAAATTCTGAGCTCTGAAGGATGAGGCATTGTCTCATTTACCTTTATATCTCTCAGAACCCTGTTACCTGACACTTGGTAGGTACCCATTAAAAGGTATTGAATCTATAGAGTGACTGGTCACAACAGTGAATAATTGAAACTTCCTAAAGTCAAAATCTGACCTAGGAGCATCATTGAGACTATCACTGCCCTTGACTTACTGATTTTCCATCACACTATGTGTTTCTGTAGAGAATATAGGTAACTCACTATCTTCCAAGGTTTAACTGGAAGAAAGAGTTCATAATGGCCTCCCCCTTGCACATCTCATAGTAATGAATTGCTAAACTGTGGACAACATTTTAACCAAGTGTATATAATCCTGTAGGAGAAAGGCTACGATGAAGACAACGCCAATGAAAATGGTACCATAGCACTGATCTTCTCCCTCAAAGAAGAAGTTGGTGCGCTGGCCAGAGTCTTGCACTTGTTTGAGGTAAGAGTTTTACTTGCTTCTGCCTTGGTTAATGGAATTGCTGACTTCTGTGTCATTTTCGAGTTGGATGCAGTGAACAGAGGCTTGATTTTCAGCTTAGGCTCTTTTATTAACCGACTGTGTGACTTCAGTTAAGTCTTTCGTTCTCTCTGAGCTTCGGATTCTGCACTCATATTCAGAATCATTCAGAATCACTGGTTGCACACCCAGGAAGCTAGCCCCGGCTTCAGACTTCTTTTCTCAAACTCTCCTTGAATTAATTATTACCCCTCAATTTCTCAAAGCACTTGTTACTTTTAAGGGTGGTACTTATTTGCCTTAAGGGTATATATTTCTGTCTGGGCCCTGAGCATAGTCTCGGAAGGCAGGGGACCTTAGCTGTCATCTTATATCCTCTACAGATCTCAATCTTTTATATATTACATGTTCGATTAAGAATGAAATTCAATTTAAATGTAAGCAAAATAAATTAGACTTTCATACTCTTTTGCCCTAGATTTTCAGAGAGAATATTTTTGAGCCAATTATGTTTTCATTCACCCTGAGTTCTTTAATAAATTAAGTCTGGTGACCACATACATAAAGAAGAGCATAACTCCCCTCTCCTTGAGTGTGCACATCACAGAGTGACTTTCTTCCAAAGGAAACAGTATGAAAAGGGGAGAAGAGAGTAACTTTTCAGTGGAGAACCCAACGAACAGTATCTTAGTCAGATGATCATGGTCACCATCAACAGTGAAAAGCCAGGTAGATAGTATGCACACTTGATCTGATGTGATGAGAATGACACTTTACCCTGTGGTCTTCCTTCCCCAAACCAATAACCCCAGTCTAACCATGAGAAGAACATGCAACAACTCCAAGTTAAGGGACATTATACAAAAATATCTGACCTGTACACCTTAACACTGTCAAGGTCATCAAAGGGAAGGAATAGCTGAGAAATCGTCATAGCCAAGAGGAGCCTTAAGGACATGATGACTAAATGTAATATGGCATCCTGAATGGGATCCTAGAACAGAAAAAGGACAGTAGACATAGATTAAAGAAATTCAATTACAGTATGGTCTTTAGTTTATGATAATGCATCTATATTGGTTCATTACCATTTCGTCATCAACCTAAGACGTTAATAATAGGGGAAACTGGGAGTAGAGTATGTGGGAATCCTCTTACTATCCTCTCAAGTTTTCTGTAAATCTAAAATGGATTTTAAAAAATAATAAAGTCTCTTTAAAAAAAATTAAAGTTGGCTATCCAAAAAGGGGGCAGGAGTGGGGAAATGCCTGCCTGAGTGAGAACATGCAATGAATAGAGAAGAGAGACTGTGCTTTCTGAATGACAAACTGTTCATGAAAAATAATATATCTGTAAAATGCTCCTTTTGTAACATTTTAGCCCTTGTATTGTCCAGTTAACTAGAATTTTCTTCTTGAGAGGTTGAGCCTTAATCAGAGTTAATAAGTTAAATAATGGTAAATTAATAGGATGTTTCAACTTAATAAATAAACCACAAATAACTGAATTACCCAGACTGGATAGAATGTATCCAAGGAGTGGTGTGTGTGGTGTTGTGTGTGTGTGTGTATGTGTGTTTGGGGGGGGGAGGGGTGTGGCGGGGGCAAGTGTGTACTCTGGATGAAATTTTCTAGAAATTATATTTATTGGGGTAACATTGGTTAGTAAGGTTATATAAGTTTCAGGTGTACAATTAATTCTATATTACATCATCAGTATATTGCACTGTGTGTGCATCATCTGGGTGAATTTTTTAAAGCATTATTCAAAATCTCAGTTGCCCTGGTCAGTAAGTGGTGTTATTATCCACATTCATAAAAGAGGAAACAGAGGTTACTGTACTGGGCAGTTGACAAAAGGGTGGTTGTTAGTGTGTATTGATTTTTTTTCCAGATGACCCCCAGATTTTTTTTCCCAGATGTACGGGCCAGCATACCTTTTATCCTTATTAACAGCCTGGCAAAATGCAGAGTTAGGTTATAACAATTCAAAGTGCCAAGGCAAGGAAGAAAATCTTACTCCGGCATCTGTGGACCACATTATGTGATCAGCCAGACATGGATGATACTTCCTTTGAATCTCATTCAGCTTGGTGAAGACAGTAATACTCCACTTTATAAATGAGGGAACTGATGTTCTGATAGGCGGCCCCATGTAGTGGTGATGAAATGTAGTGGTGATGAGATTGAACTCTGGCTCTTGGGCTCCAAAGCCCATGAGCTCTCTGACACCCCACACCTCTGCCACACACAGCTGTCCCTGCATATCTGAAGCATGTCTGGTGCTTTTTAAAAATGCAAATATTCTGGCCCGCCCTCCACTCTCTGGAGGGAGGGGTATCTCTTACTAGCTATTTTATTCTTTTTTCAAAATGAAAAAATATGTCGATGTCCAAAAAAAAAAAAAAACCACAACAACAACTACATATACATAATCCCACCATCCATAATCAACCACTGTCACATTTTAACACGTTCACTTTCTTCTTTCATGCATGATTATAATTTCCAAAATTACAAATTAACATATTGTTCTTAGAAATATAGAGAACATTAAAGATACAACTATAGTCCTTTCTGTCCTTTCCTCAATCCTGTCTTCCTGCAAACTTCCTAGCTGAGAAAACATTGTGATGAGTTTAGGAGTTTTCCTTCTGGTCCTTCAAAACGTGATATTGATATTGACAAGGCATCATGCAAGTTATCCTGCAAATTCTTTTCATCAGTTCAACAGAGCAACCAAGAGCGTGGACTCTGGGGAGACAGGGCTGTGGTTTTGGGAGCATCGTTTCATTTCTCCGTGCTTTCGTTTCTGTTCTGTAAATGGAAATAATAATAGCAGCCACTTCAAAGCGTAGTTCTGAATATTAAATGACCGTAATGCTTGTAAAACCCTCAGAGTAGTTAGTTACACATTAAGTGTTCTGTAAGAATAGCTATGTACATAGTTTTGAATGCAACATTTTTGAGATATGTATTTGTTAATACATACAGATCAAGTTCATAAGCTTTACATTCTGAAGAGTAGGTCTTAATATGTGTACTCCACGTGGTAGCTGCTTTCTTAGCCCCTAACCACCAGGAGCCCATACACGTCATCTTAGCTTCTCAAAGAAAAAGCGAGGTCTGCGGAGAAGCCAGGTTTCAGTCCCTGCATGAGCCCATCTTTTTCTCAGATGATTAGCACCAGAGTCACCACCCTCCCTTTAAGAGATGCTGTTGCTTGCTAACGGGCTTGTGGCTTTGTAGCCTCAGCTAGTAACGCCATCAGAATGCAACTCAGTGGGTCTGATGTTTATAACAGAGATACAGAAGTGCTGTGGTTACATGTGTTGGATAGGAGGTGGGGGAAAAGGAGGAGGTGTTTTAGTGAATTAGGACCTAACAGTTAGGAATATACCCAAACCTCTACCTGCTAACCACTGTTCTCAGCAAATTGTTCTACCCCCCCCTTTTTTTAAAATGCATTTATTAAAATATTTGTATAGCTCTCCAGTTTTTAGACTTTATGTTCTGTGTTTTCTTGGAGAAAAAAAAAAGTCTCAAGAGTCTTTACTGCAAGTGGCTTAGTAACGGGCTATAAAATTAGAAGCAGACTCCTCGGGGAAGTTGCAAAGAAGAGGTCTCCCTCCCTCCACCAGCACTTCACGGGTCGCCTTACTGTGTGTTCTCTAGGGAAGAGAACACGCAAATCCGCAGAGATGTAGAGCCCCGCAGTGCGTGGGTATGTTCCATCAGCATCCTTTAAGTGATGGAGACACCGGAGTGTAGATGAAGCAAGCTGCCTAGACACTTGGAGCTAAAAAGTGCTCCAGATTTCACCCTCTGTTTTCACAGTAGAATGGTCTTTTGGAAACAAAAGGGAAAGGCACATTCTGTTTGTCACGTTCACTTCCTGTACTCTACCTCTGCCCAGATGACCACACCGTTCCCTCCTCAAATGTTCAGTGAGCTCATACTCTCTCATTTACATATTCAGTTAATATTTGTTTTTGAATATTTACTGTCGTCAAACCCTGTATAGGTGCTGGTGAGGGTGGGGTGAGCCAGGCAGTCATTCTCTGCCCCCACGGACCTTAGAAGGACTTAGGGCTCCATGCGTGTTCTTAACCCAGACTTGAGACAAAGCTGTCCGGAGGGGGCTGCTTGGTGATGTGATGTTTAAGCTGAGACCGGAAGGGGCCGAGCAGTGGGGCGCCAGGGGGAAGTAAATTCCAGAGTGAAGAAATAAACGACCCGAAGTGAGAGAATGAAGAAAGGGTCAGCTCACAAAATCCTCAGTCTGCCAATCTCAGCATTCCTGGGGGCAGAGGCTGCATTGCAGAGGGAGCATCCAGGCAGGTAAGTGGTTCATTACTCTAAAGTTTGGACTTCAAGGCCTTCGCGTGACCCCTGAGCCTTGTGTTAAGTACAGGATCGAGACTGAATCACAAGGGTTGCTTTTACTCCTCTGTGGCCTTTGGTCGAAGGCAGTAAAATGTTCGCAGGGAACATTTCTTCTTTAATTAAGATAAGAAGAGATTTGAATCCCACTGGAGCAAAAAGGCTCTTACAACTCAGATGACTTTTTCATTTTTTTTAAAACCCAGAAATACAGATAGCGAACATCCATGTAACTCACTTCCTGTTTAAATAAAACATTGTAAAATTAACTAATATCCCGGGTACTCCTTCCCCCATACACCACTCCTACCCCCACCTCAGGGGAGCTATTAGTCTGAATTTAACATATGCTATCTTCATGCATCGTTTTATACATTGTTATATATAGATATCCGTTTGTGATGCATGGCATCATTTTGCAAGCTTTTAAACTTCATAACATTGCACTCATGTTGTATGTAACTCTCCTTTGGCAGCTTTTTTGAAGTGAGAGTATAGACAAGAATATCTTGAGTAGAGAGAGGGTAGTGAATTAGTCCATAGTTCTTGCTTATTCACTTTCTGCTCTATAAATTCCATTGTGCGGTTGTACTTTATTCATTTCCTGCTGGTGGATACTGAGGTGGTTTCCATTGTTTGTCCATAAAGACGGGGCTGCACTAAACATTTTGTACAGGTTCGATGACCTGTTTATTGGTGAGAAGAACCTCAGATGGAAAACCGTTTGTAGCTGCTGAACAGTTCAGAGCTGGACACTCGAGACAGAGCAACACGGAGCTTACTTTTTAAACTTTCCTTATGAACTGAAATCTTACACTGTGACCTTTGGACGCAGTGCTGTGGCCCACTGATGGCACGTGCATTGGGATGGTTCTTCGGTAGCCTGGACTGGAGCAGGCCACAGATCTTATCACTCTGGGGACGAGAAAAGATGTAGAAAGAGAAACGTAAAGAAAGTCCTTTTTTTCTCCGAAGCCTTGAAATGAGGTTGGAGTAAGCCTGTACCCCAGCTCTTCCCAGAAAGGGACGCAACCCCAACGGCATGGCGGGAGGGTGGGGAAGAAATAACTCTAACAAAGAAGGAAAAGGCCAAAGGGAGAAAAGACCAAGAGATTACAGCAGAGACACTTCCAGAGGGAGCAAGAGTAGGATCCCAAAGGGGGTCTTCGAGATGTGAATCCTACTGAAAGGCCAGCTTGAACCTGCCCAAGAACTCTCCTCCACGCTAGGGTGGGGGTAATCGGAAGCCCCCTCTCGAATGCTTTTGGTTTCCTGTTAATCCCAGTGGGGTTAATTCCCTGACTCTTGATCAGTCAGGGCTGCTGCTGGCCATGTCACAAGACGAGATCAGTAACATATATAAGATGCCCTGCCTGCAACCAGCCAGGAGACGTCTTCTCTAATCTTTGTTGACTATCGTTTCTCCCCACAAACACTGTAGTAGCCTCCAGACTGGTTCTGCCCTTGCCCCACTACTGTTTAGTCTTAAAACACCTGCCAGGGTGCCCCTTTTAAAAGACAAGTCCCAGGATGTCTCTTCTGCTGATTGTCTCCCATAGTGTCTCATATCCCTGGGAGTGGAACCCAGAGTTTAGGTAATGGCCAGCAAAGTCTTCCATGGTCTATTGCCAGTTACTTCTCTGCCTCGTGCCGTGTCACCGTCCCTTTTGCTCACTCTGCCCCAGTCATACTGGTCCCCCGGTCACAAGGCTTCCTCAGTTGTAACCGCAGGACCCTTGCACTTTCTGTTCTCTCGTGGCTTACTACCTCACTGGCTTCAAGTCTATGCTCAAAGGTCACCTGTTGATTTTTTGAGTCCTTCCTGACCACACTGTTTAAAAC
This sequence comes from Eonycteris spelaea, assembly GCA_003508835.1. Taxonomy (NCBI): domain Eukaryota; kingdom Metazoa; phylum Chordata; class Mammalia; order Chiroptera; family Pteropodidae; genus Eonycteris; species Eonycteris spelaea. The sequence continues at coordinate 7,778,146 of PUFA01000023.1, forward strand.
AGCACTGCCGTTGAACCCCTGGAATAACTGATCCCTCTTTCCTGTTTTATTTTTTTATTTTCATTCCATTTGAAGATGCTATTTTACTTATCACCATTACCATTTATTTCCTCCTTCAAGAATGTATGCTCCAGAGGGCAGGGATTTTTTTTTTTCTTACTGTGTTCACTGTTCGACCCCAGCACCTAGAACAATGTTTGGCGTACGGAAGATGCTTGATTGCATGAGTTATCAGTTCCTGTCTGTTTACATGAGACCAATGATTTGGGACATTCTTTGTGAATGTCTTTGCTGTTACCTCTGAAATAGGCCATGACTAACTTCCTTGATGCTTACTCTAATGGGCAGCATGTCATGGTCCAAGAAGCTGTCTTTATTCAGGCCAGTCTCATCAGAGAATATGATCACCTTTTCCTTCTCTTTTCTGAAACCTGCTCTCAGGAAAGGAGCTGAGAAAAGTTTAGAGTAAAGCCAATATTAAAGGGTAAAATGACTCATAAAACTTAATGTGCTTCGATTTCCAGGGAAATGTGTATCTATACCAAGCTGAGAGGGGCAGAGTATCATGAGTTCTTACCGAGTACCTATGAATGAAGCCGGCATTGTGCTTTTCTCTTTTTAATTCTCATTAAGCTATCAGGTAATAATAGCATCACCGTTACATGAACAAACAAAAGTTCAGCATGGCCAACTACGTGTCCCAAGGTAGTGAGCAGCTGAACCAGAATTCGAACTCAGGTTAGTTCCAAAGCCCCCACTCGTTTTACTATATACCATCTCCGTGTCTCAAGCAAGGACATCGAGGAGAAGAGGAAGGAGCGCTAAGCTTGAGGCCAAGATAAGATCCAGAAGGGAAAATCCGTTTTTCACCATTGTGAATTCTGTGTATTTATCGCTTTGATCACTTGTGATCAAATTCCCTGTAGAAAAAATTTCCCTCAAGAATGGGAACAGAAGGTGGTTTCTGATCAATCCTCATAAAAAATAGACTATTCCTTTCACTTTACTTGTCTCTGGTCTCCCCACACTCCCAGTTTGAGAGTTCTGGGTAATGAAGCTGTCACACTGCTATCGTATGTGCATGAATTAGCTGTCGGACAGATTACGAAACTACCTTTGAAATGTCAAACTCCACACCTTTCTTGCCTCTGCCCAGGTCTCCATGTGAACTAACAGAAAGTTTTCCTTTCCTTAGCCCTCACCTAAAGATGTTGTGAGTGTGTATGGGTCAGGGTCATAAACCTGCATCGAGCCCTTGTTTAAAAATAAAAATTCATTTACGGAAAGGTAACCAGGATCATAGTCAGTTTTGGAGGGTCATTTCTAAAGTTTCGCTTTAGTTAGTTTACAAACTTTGGTTAAAAATTTCCTCTTAAGTTAGGTCTCTAGAATTACGGAAACCGAGTCTTGGGGCATAATCGTTTTATGGCTATTCTCCCTGGAAGTGCTGTTGCCAGGGGCGGGGTGTGGGCGGTGAACACTGCCAGCCTATAGTCAGCCTTGCAGCCCTTCTTCTACCCTACACCCCCTCCCTACACACACCACTGACTTCCCTTAGTCAGCACATAAACTTGCCAGAAGTGTGTCCATTCCTGGCTACTGGCTTTGCTGCATTCTCTGCTCTCCACGAGGCAGGGATTGGTCATTTCTTCTTTTGAAGTTTCAACTTAGGTAAATAGCAGGTGGAGCTTTTTCCTTAGCCAAGAAGGATGATGACATTATGCTTGGCTTTTTTTAAAGGAAGTTTGCCTAGAAAGCTTCAGAGCAACCACTCTCTCTCTCTTGCTCTCTCCGGCCTTCCCTCCTCCACGTTCTCTCTGTCTGGTGTCAGTATCCTCACGCTCGGTAAGCTGGCATCGCTGTCAGGGCTGTGTTCTCTGCATCTGCAGCCCACAGACAATGACTCCATCATGCACCTCACTGGATTATGAGGAAGGAAGAGCAGGACAGGTCCCTGTGCAGGACTACACCCAGAGGTTTTCATTTTTGTGTACTTGGCCTCGTAGTCGTGATCATGGTAAAAGGTGATATTTGGGGAATGCTCCCTGTGTGCCTGGCAGGAAAAGGCGGTGTGGTTAGAACAAGGACTCTGAATTCAGAAAAAATGGGCCTCTCCTGCCACTATTGGCAAAGCACCTTTGCCTCTGATTTCACTCATTACATCTCCTTTAACCTTCTCAAAGCATTGTTTGGAAGGCCACAGAACATAATTCTAAGCTGTTAAGTGACATTCAGAGTGAAAAGGTATCATTATTGTGATTGTCCATGTCTTCAACCACATGTCCTTAACCATCAAGGGGGAAAATACACTTCTTGAACTACAGTTTTGATGAAGTTTGTTTTTGAAATTGCTGAGTTATTCAAGTCAAACATTATTTTTTCAGGGTACATTTGTTGATTTAAATCTTTGGGTTAACTCCTGTTTATTTTAATACAGTGTAGAGGGTACTCCTTGGTTTTCTTCACAATGAACAGTACTATCTATGAAATCACAGACTTTCTGAATAAGTAGCAGATAATTTGCCATGCACTTAAATTTGAAGACCAATTTAAGTGTATGTCTTTTTTTTTTTAATGATGAAACCCATAATAGCGACAATATCATCAGCTAGAGACATCGAAGTTGAGTAGCTGTGAGGAATTGTTATTTTTGTGGCATCGAATAAAAACAACGTGCACGTGAATCTCCTTTTCTCAACGAGGCCTCATGTGTTCACCCTGTTAAATGCTGCAGTCAGCCCCACCCCACCCAGGACTGCCTGTCCTCTTCACTCTCCTCTGCCTTGTATTTTTTCCTTAAGCACTTATCATGATAAAATAATATGTAAATCAGTTACCTTTTACAGTGATTGATTGTCTTTGTCGCCCCACTCCCTAAAAATATTAGCTTTGGAAAAGGAAATTTCTTTGTTTTGTTCACTGATGTATCCCAACCACCTAGGAGAGTAATCAGTACCTGGTTAGGTATATTTGAATGAAAAGTAATCATATAAAAATATGAGTGGTGATTATACTAGATAATTTTTACTGAGCATTTATCATGTGCCTGGCAGTGTGCTTGATCACCTCATCCAATGTTCTCAACAACTTTGTGAAGCAGGTATCACGAATATGCCCAAATTACAGATGGAGAAACTGAGGTTGGAAATGAAAGTAAATTGTTTAAGGTTTCATAGCCAAAATAATTAAGAACTTGAATTTAAACCCAATAAGCCTGATTCCTGTGGGTCCTCTTCACGCAGAACAAAGTTGCTGCTGTATTATTTATTTACTGAGATATCATTATTGAGATTCTATGGGATTTAACTTGGGAAAGGGTTTTTTTTTTTTCTTATGTAAATATTTTTGGCAACCATGGTCCTAGACATGAGAACCACATCAATATTCTATATCAATATCAGCAGATTTCTATGTGGTTAAATTCTGCAGCATTGGAACCATTTACCCCATCTCATGCCAGTTGTTATTTGGTTTTGCAAACAAACAAACAAACAAACAAAAAACACGTGCAACTTTAAACACTTTCTTTATTTCTTCTACTCATCATCCATCATCATCATCATCATCATCATCATAATGACAATAATAATAATAAATCCTGTCCCTCTTCTGTCTGCATTTCCATGTGTTGAGTGTTTGTCTGTTAATCCATGACTGTCCCCTTCACTCTTCCCATCCTCTTTTCTAGGAGAATAATGTAAACCTGATCCACATTGAATCCAAACCTTCACATTTAAAGAAAGACGAGTACGAATTTTTTCACCTGTCTGGATAAATGCAGCCGCCTGCTCTGTCCAAAATCATCAAGATCTTGAGGAATGACATTGGTGTCACCGTGCATGAGCTTTCCCGAGATAAGAAGAAAGACACAGGTGAGAAACAGAGGAATTTTGTAATACCAGCGACTCTACGATCTATTCATAAAATAATGGCAGAATCATGTGTCCCTGGGAGACCATCGGGGGAATAAGGGAGAGGATATAGTTTAGGACTTAAGACAAGTGCCCAGTATCCTTTAGATATTTAACAAACGCTAGTCCTTTTCCCTTTCCTCAGGACAGCTATTATATTAGTCATTTTCTTTCTGTTGCTGCCATTTCTGTATATTTTTTGTTCCTGGGGTATCATGCTTTCAATCTCCTATCCCCAGAAGTGGGATGGTTAGGTGTCCAAGCTGCTCTTTACGTAAATACAACCTCAGGACTAACTCCATCATCATCTGCATTCCAACTAGAGGGCTGTCCCCATGTCCTCCTCATAACATGCCAGCTCTAGAGCTGGGGACTGCCTGGCCCCATGTTCCTGGGTCTTTCATTGTCATCGCCTAGCTCCTTACCTGTCTCCTCCACTACATTATAAGCTTCTGATAGGCAGGGGCGTTCTCTTATATTTATACCCTCAGAGGTTAGCCCAGTGCTTAGAACACAGGTGCTGAGCAACATTTTGGAGTGAACGATTAAACTGGTCAAGACTTGCTCCGCCTCCTTATTGACTTGCTGAAGTGCTGCTTATTGGTGTCCCCTCAGCAATAAGGCAATAAAGTAGGGCAAGAAAGTGTAGGCATTACCAGTATGGGCTTGGAGTTGGATAGACTTCAGTTCAAGTCCTACTTCTTCTGCTTCCTGACTTCGAAACCCCTGACAAGTGCCCGTGACTGCTTTCATGGGGCTTTTGTGAGAGTTCAGTGAGGTCACACGTAAACAGTGCTTAGAATAGTGCCTGTCTGGATAAATGATAGTGTGTGGTGGTGGTTATGATTATGATCATCCTGAAAAGAATACAGAGGAAGCTTTTTAGACTACAAAGCGTATTCAGGTGAACTATTTTTAATAGTCTTTTTATTTTTTAAAGCAGCTTTAGGTTTATAAAAAAACTGTGCAGAGAGTACAAGGTTCCCATATGCCCTCTTTCTCCTCCCCTGATCCCACCCCAGTTTCACCTATTATTGACTTCGTGCATTAGTGTGGTACATTGGTTATCATCGATGAGCCATAGCGATACCTTATTATTAACTAAAGCCCATGGTTTAGAGATCACGCTTTGTATCATACAGTGCTATTGGTCTTGACAAATGCAGATAGTGACCTGGTGATTGGCAATGGGGAATAATGTCATGTACCCACCATTCCAGTCTCATGCAGAATAGTTTTGCCATCCCCCAAAGGCCCTATGCTCCACCTGTTCATCCTTCCTTCCTTACTCAGTCCTTCTGGCAAACATTGATTTTGTTTTTTACTTTCTCTATGATTTTGACTTTTCCAGACTGTCATATAGTTGGAATCATAGAGTATGTAGCCTTTTTAGACTGGCTTCTTTCACTTAGGAACATGCATTTAAGGTTCTTCTGTGTCTTTTTGTGACTTAATGGCTCATTTCCTTTTAGTGCTGAACAATGTTCCATTGTACGGATGTACCACATTTTGTTCATCCATTCACCTATCGAAGGACATTTTATTTTTTCCCCCCAAATTTTAGCAATTATGAATAAAGCTGTTACAAACACGTGCAGATTTTTTATGTGGACATGGGTTTTCAGCTCATTTGAATAAATACTTCGGAGGAGTGCAGTTGCTGAGATGGACTATATCTTTCCTAAATAATTAAACCCTTTTTTTCTGTTGTAAGTTCAAACTTTTTATTTATTTATTTATTTTTGTAAAAACACTGAAGACTTTAGGTTCAGAGGACTTCAGTCTCTGTAGCTGAAAAGAGCATTTCAATAGGCAGAGAGATGCTTTAAAATGAGACAAGACTTGCCTCTTAGCACAGGGCACTGGGATGGTTTTTAAAAGATACCTCCAAGGCCTTCCCAGGAGAGCTCGCGTCTTCTCCTGCCCTTGTCCTCCTGTGGCTATCCCGACCACTCCACGGTTCTGCCCTTGCACAGGTGGACAGCCACGCTCACGGGCTCAGGTCGCCGGGGTGGAAACTTAGAATTCCTCCTCAGATCAACCCTGTCTGCCTTCCTCCCCCTTCCACCTTCCAAGCTGCTTTCCCGGTGACTGTCTTCTTTTGCTTTTCCGGCCACCTGCTCCCAACAGGAGCGGCAGGCTCTCAGGACAATGGGCCTGCTGGACCCGGGGCCAAGCTCTGCCTCTGCTTGGAGCAGGTGGAGGCCCGGCCAGCTGGGGCCTTGGGGTAAGAAATCAAAGCAACTGACAGGCAGGCACGCGGCCCCTGGGGGAGCCAAGCAGGATGTATGTAGTTCAGCTGAAAGGCTGGCAGCCTGACCTGGAGGCTCAGAAAGAAGGTTCTTAATGGGCCGTGGAAGAATAGTTAGGAACTCAGACTCTGAATCCAGAGTGCACCACGCTTGGTGTAACTTTGGGCAAGTAACGGACCTTCGCCACCTCCCACTGTACAGGATAGGAGTAACTGTGTCTCGTAGGGTTAAGGAAATAACACCCGCGGAACATGGAGTACAGTGCAGACAGAGCATGTTCAAGGGCTTCATAGATGGTCCCTGTTCTTACAATGATCACGATTGTTAAAGTGGCCCGGGTACAGGAGTCACGAAAAGCCAACCTGTACCCAAGTATGTTTTCAGAGATTCTGAGAACTGGTTTAAAAATGACCTCAGAGGTCATGCAGCCCGACAGGCTCCGTACATTTTCACTGTGAAAAACAGAGCGTGTGACTTGCCTTAAGGCACAGAGTGCATTCTGTGCACTTGGGGGAATGCGTGTGTTGAGTGATGCTTCAAGCCAGGCACCGTGCTGGAGAGAGAGAGGGAGGGTCGACACTGCCTTTTCTGGAGGAGCTCACCAGCTGATGAGGGCGATGGGACACCAGGTGAATACAGTGGAGGGACAGGTGCTGCAGTGGAGACAAGGCCGATGGGATTTGATCCCTACTGCCCTGCTTAACTCTGGGAACCCCGCAAAGGTGAAAGTGAAAAAGCCACTGTTTCCACACGGAGGTATCATGTCGTCATCCCTGGGTTTACCGAGGCTGAACGTAACACAGTTTTGATTCCCTGGCAGGGCTCAAAATAGCAGGGCGCTGATATTTGACGTTGAATTGACATTCTATCTAGTGACGAAAAAGTTGCTAAGACTAACTAACCCTGTAAAACAACACATGTTTTGTGACCCTCCTTCCTTTGGATGGTAGGCCACCCCATCCCATACTGCTTGCTCCTACCCGACATGGTTTCCTGACCTTCACCTCGATCTAATAGAACAGCCGCTAGGGATGCAGATGATGCTGAAACAGCACAGCCTTGCACCTGGGGAGAGAGACGGGCCCTTTGGGGTTCTGGGGTAGTTTCTGTGAACTGGCATCCGGGCCCAGAAATAAATCTTCTTAGGAGAAACAGCCAGCACTTTGCAGAGTTGTTCTTTCTGTAGGACTCAGTGGGAGAATGATTAGAGGCAGAGGAAAGTGTCATCACAGATCTGAAACCTTGATTCTTTTCATTGGACAAAATGCCCTTTGTAGGGAGGGGCTCAGAACTCAGGGGCAAGTCTGACATGACAGCAGGTCGAAGTGGGAGATCTGAACCCCTCAATTCGATAGGCTAAACCATTTTCCACTCTAGTTTTTAAACCGTTCAAAAGGCCATGTGGGTGATAGAAAATGAAACTTTTCACTTTCTTAATTGCTAAAGTTTCCCACCCAAAACAGCTTAAAGGAAGGTTCATTATGGTGACAGGTTAAAGAAATCCCACCCAACCTTCTAAAATGCCTCCTGGAGAAGCCGATGTGAGTTTAATAGGATTTTAATTTAGAGAGTCTTTTGAATACTTGAGGTCTATTCTCCTGCTCCTCTCTCTCCTGATGACCTCAAATCCTTCTTCAACCCAACATGAAAGAGCATTAATATCTTCCATCGATCCATCTCCTAATCCTTTTACCTTCCCCTTTGAGTCTTCTGCATGACATTGCATTTAGAGGAGGATGGAAAATCCTACATAGAGACAGATTGCAGCCAGGAGAAGCAGACGGATAAAATACCTTGGCTTGATGGAGTTGCAGGATCATCTCCTTTCGAGAAAATTAACTTTGGGGAGTTATTTTCCAAGTGCAAATGAACATTTGATGTATTTGTTCAAGTTGTAGTGATTATGAAGGTCTTGGTGTGGAAGCAATGGGAGTCTGGATTGTTCTGTGGGGAGCAGAGGGCCATTTATTAATCTCTCTCTCCTTCTCTCTCATCTCTCTCTCTCTCTCTATCTATATTTATCTATCCTAGAGGCAATTAGGATTCTATCTGTCTTTTTTTTTTTTTAATTTGGATCAATTCCGGAAGCAATGATTTAGGTGGAAAAAATATTGCAAGAAGACCAAAAGCACCATCATGTTACTTATTCCTCCCCTCCTACACACCCCGCCCTTGTCCCCGCCCTCTTGAGTTTTCTCCTTTCTGCTTCACGATTGCTGCCCTGAAGAGCCGCACCATGGTGGGGCTGAAGCTTCAGACTGAGTGTCAGGGGAGAAAGGATAGCATTCCTCGGAGGAGTCTAAATAGCCCCTGGAATTGTGGGCAAAATGGTACAGTTGCATGTACATGCATTTTTTTTTTTTAAAAGAGATTTTCAAAGGTATCTTGGTTCCCAGAGATAAGAACATTTAGAGAGAAGCTGCCTAAGGTCGGAGGGGGGTCCCGGGGAGGGGGGGGGTGAAGTTTCCCCATTCCCACCACCTGTGCCCGCGCCTGCCTTTCTTCTCTCCCGTACTCTGCTCCTCTGCAGCGTTTCCTCCTTCCCTCTGTCCTCCCATTCATTTCAACGGACTCCGTGTGTGTTTCTCAGGGCTGTAGATGCGTGTGGCCCTGGGCCTGCAGGAGACCAAGTACTGTTTGTAAAAAAACGCGCAGGACTGATGGCCTTTTGCAGTCTACCTGGACGCATGCTGGATGTGTTGATGTTGCCCGAAGTCCTGGCGGTTGGGGATGGGACTTCTGTTTCAACACATCTCCATATGCCCCCAGCACTCAGCCATTGCCTCTCTTGGGTCTCATTCCCTTAGGCCTTGTTTCTGCTCTCCAAGGTGACAGCTGGTGAAGTCCTCTTACTCCTTAGGCCTGGCCCAGACTCTCTGAAGACAGCAGAGCCAGGGAAGGGCTTCTAAAGGGAGATGGACATTCTATGAAGAGGTTTCAGAGGTCTCCTTTTTGATCCAGTGCAGGGGGACTGTAACTCCAGTTGTAAGTGGCAGGTAATGAGATCTCAGAGCAACGTGAGTGCTCAGAAAGAAGAATTTGCTATTTGGGGATACGGTGAGCAACCTGCCACAAGATATGTTTCCGAGATTTGTGACATTTTAAAAAGGATATTGGGAAGATGGTTCCACCTTCGACTGGTGATTGGAATAAGTGAACTTGCAGGCCATTTTAGTTTGTTCATTATTTCATTCATATCCATTTGCTCATTCCCTCCTTTTATTCATTTCGACACATTTTCACTCTTGATGGCCAGATCCCTTTAACTCATCTGGTTCTCACTCTCACTTTAACATGTGGACAGAGAGATCAAATGTTTTAAAGACCCATCATATCAATAATAGAAGTAGGCCCTAAAGCCACTGTGCCTGGCCACTGCCTGGTCCAGGAGGAGGAGAGAAGGGAACGTGACATTGTCAGCCAGAAGTTGGCTCACTCATTCTTGCCAAGACTTTCCTGAGGGAGTTCCATCTCTAGAAAGGAAGCAGAAGTTCCTCAAAGAAGGAAAATAAAACCATTAAAAGTCTTCATCCATGCTGGATGTTGGCAAGCTATCCCTTCTCTCTTAGGGGGCGAGGTTGTGGTTAGCACAGTGACTGCTTTCCTTGGGGGCTGGAGGACACCGCCTGGGAGGAGAGACATCCAGGAGCCAGGGAAGAGGAGTGAAAGCATCCTTCTATTTCGGGCCTAAGAAACAGGATTTATTGCTCACACTGAGACAGGCTGGAGGCAGAAGTCTGGGGCAAGTTTGGGTGCCTTATTGGCTAAACCCTGGGGCTGGTGAATGTCTGGCTGGATGGAGGGGGTTAGATGGGATCCAGTCTGCACCTTAAACTGCTATAAATTTAAGAGCCCTGCTCTGACTCGCTGGCCAGGAAGCAGGCTCCAGCCAGGCCTGTGGGGGCCTTTGGCTTAGGAGCACTCCTGAGCCGGCCGCCCCTTGGCATCGGGCTGAGCAGTTGACCCTGACTTAATGAGACTCCGACGTGGGTGTCCAGGGCCAGCCCTCCCGCGGGCTGCTCCCTTGGAACCAAATCAATATTTATTAATGATCTGTCCCCTGCCCCCGGTGCCTCTGGCTTCACAGAGGACCTCTGTTGAACCAGCCTGCCCAAGTCATTCATTAACCACCAAGCCCGGCAGCCTGTGAGGGCCCTGGAGGGGTTCACAGAGGCCAGCCCACCACTGAGGTATTTGCAAAGGTCATTAATGAACTAATCTGATTTAATTTTTCAAAACAGAAGCCTGGGTCACTGGGGTCAGTCTCTATTCCCAGCATTGTCAGTGAGACCAGGGTTGGCGGTGAGGCCTGAGACCTTCACTGAAGAAGAGAAAGGAAATGTGAAGGTGTCTATGAGGAAGCAAGAACTTAGGTGGGAAAAAGTCCCCTAAATCCAGGGAGGCTTGGGATGAAAGGCCGGAGGACCCAGGGCTGTCCCAGGGATTACCTTCAAATCCCTTTAGATTCCTGTTTTAGATCATCACCTCCTTCCGTCTCCAGGCGGGAGAACGAGGATCTAAAATCGAGGATCTAAAATCAGGACCTTCCATACCCTCTACCTCATTCTGAGCCAGCCCAGCGGAGCAGTTGAGTACCCAGCAGCAGGGTTCTCTTTCCAGCTCACCGAGCTCCGTGATCTTGAGCAAGTCCCTTTATCTCTTTGTGCCTCAGTTTGCTCACAGGTAAAGCAGAAATAACAGTGGTACACCTCCTGGGATTGCTTTGAGAATCAAAGCAAACAGTGGAAGTGAAGTGCTCAGCACAGTGTCTGGTGCATCATAAGCTCTCGACAGATGTAATTTTAAAGGGAAAAAAATGTAGCTATACGTTTTTGGTTGGGAAAATTGGAAAAGCCCAGTTGTAGAGGATTGAGACCCAAATTTCAACTCCAGCCTGGCCACTAGTGGCCTGTGTGACTTTACTTAACCTAACTAGATAAGTGTACCTGGGGTGTGGATGTGTGTGTGGATATGTGTGTGTGTTTTAAGTGTAACGACTACACAGATCGATCTGTGGGTCAATTGCTTCTTACCCCAACCCAGGAGGCCGGTGAGGGATTGGCTGCCTTTCCCATTTCACAGATGAGAAGCTAGAGGATCAGTCATCAAGTGACTTGCTTGAAGTCACAGCTTGTGGGTGGGAGAGAGAAAACTTGAATGTAGACCTGCTGGCTTCCAGTCCAGGATGCTCATACCCTTTGCTCAGCATAAAATGCAGACACAAATGTAGAAGTTTGGTCTGGGGTCCTCTGTAGTCTCTCTACCTCGAGCCCCCAGTGTCCCCACACTGTTTGCTTTACGGTCCTGCTCAGGTCACCTCTTCCCCAGGAAGTGAGGCATGTCAGCACCTCGATCCCTTATCCCCAACACCTGGAACTTGCCTCTCCTGGGTCTCATTTCCTTAAGCTTTGTCCCTGCTCTCTAAGGTGACAGCTGGTGAACTCTTAATCATTAGGTCTGCCTCAGGTCTTCCTTCTACCCAGATGACATATAGATTGTACCCAAGGAGACGATGCTTTAACATCAGCCGAGGTCTGAGGGGTTGAGGAATAGATTCAAAGGTAGGGCTGGGCCGCTGCCTGGGAAGAGTGTGCACTGGGCCTGTCACTCCTTGTCTCTTGGGTTCTGCAATATAGTAAGGATAATACCACCAAATACTTATAAAGCAGTTGCTACGTACCAAGCACTGTTCTATGCACTGTTCATGCACACACTCAGAAGTACCTACTATTATTATAGCCATTGTACAGATGGGACACTGGGGAACAAAGAAGTTTAATAATTTGCCCAAAGTCCTAAAGACATGAAGCAGCAGAGGCAAGATTTGGACTCAGGCAATCTGGCTCCACAGGCTGTGATTAGCCACCAAGCTTTGGCATTTCTCCAGTCTGCTGTGTTCTGAGCCTTTTCTGAATGATGACACGTGGCCCAGAAGCCACTGGAAGCCCCTGGACTTGGGAGAGCACCCCTCTCAGGGCTGCCTGGGGATCCCTCTGTGACGACAGCCTGCTTTAGCTGCTTTGACCATTGTCTCCTCTTTGACAAGACTCGAATCCTTTGAGTCTTTGCAAATTCTCAAGTTCTCTGATCCCTCCCCAGCCGCCCCCCCCCGCGGCGTCCCCCTCCGCCCCCGCCCCGAGAATTCTAATGTTTTCCCTTTGGAGGAGCGGAGGAAGAAAAAGTCACTCAGAGCTGAAACTGTGCTGGTTCTGCTGCCCTCTGGTGTCCACTGAGGAAACAGCAAGCACACAGAGCTCTGAAGCAAGGTGGGGCAAGAAGGCTTCCTTCTGTCTGTGGAGCAGACCCTTCTTTCTCCAGTGAGAGGAGAAAAGGAAGGAAGTGGTAGAAGCAATGCATGTTGGGAGCTGAACGAATGTTGTAACTATACTCCCAAAACCAAGCGAGGCGGCCACACTGATTGAACTGGAAGTGTATTTTCATGTGTCCTTGGCTGGTCTCAGCCTTTCACAGGTATTCGACTGGTCTCAGGATATGAAACCCCCAAAAGACTGATGTAACAAGTGAATCCAACAACCCACATTGTACGGAGGGAAACTGAGGCCCAAGATTAGAAACCCTGTCCATATCAGAGCTGAACTGACCACCACCTTGCTGACTCTGGTCCCCCTTCTTTCCTCTTCCTCTTCCCCACTTTGTTCGTTATCATCATCATTAAAATTTTTGTCATCGTAATGGTTAACACTGAGCGCTTACTGCGAGCCAGCTGCTGTGCTAAGATGTGCCACATTTGCTGTAGTATTTAGCTCATACAAAAATGCAATAAGATAGATAGTTTTTGTCTATTTTATGGATGAAAAAACTAAGGCTCTGAGAGATGAAATACTTGCTCAGTTACACATACAAAAAATAAGTGGCAAACTTTCTGGCCCCGCTGGAAGACTTTCTACCCTGTTTTCTGTGCTATGCTGAGCTAAGGGCAGAGTTAAGAGAAAAAAAAAATCCTGGAGCTTGCAGCTGAACAGTAATAGTACAGGTGACACTTGAACACACTGGGGTCAGGGACACTGATCCCTGCGCAGTCAGAAATCTGCATATAACTTTTGACTCGCCCAAACTTAACTACCAACAGTCTACTATTGACTGGAAGCCTTACTGATAACAAAAAGTCAATTAACATGTATTTTTTATATCGGATATATCATATACTGTATTCTTACAAGAAAGTAAGCTAGAGAAAAGAACATGTCACTAAGAAAATCATAAGAAAGACAAAATACATTTACGCTGTTTATTGAAAAAATCCGTATGTAAGTGGACCCATGCAGCCCAAATTGTGTCGTTCCAGGTCAACTGTGCTTACTACGTGCCAGTACTGTTCTCAGCAAATCACATTTAGTAACTCATCTAACCTCATATTGTTCTTATAAAGTAGTGCTTGATAGCACCATTATATCCACATTTTACAGCCAGGAAGTCTGAGGCACAGAGAGGTATAATAATTTGTTCTGGGTACCAGCGTTAGTAAGTGTCGAGACAGCATTCCAGTGTCAACTGTGTGGCTCTGTTCCCCTATCCTTAATCACTGCTAGACTGACTCTCCCTGTGACAAACAGGGAACGAGCTCTAGGCTAATGATGGACTCTGGCTATCCCAGATCCCTTGGGTGATAGCGAAGCAAAACCATCATCCTGGGGCCTGGAGTCATAGGGCGTCATACAAAAGAGCAGCCAATCCCTCCATCTCCTTACACTGCTTCCTCCCTCTTCAAGAACTTTCTGGCATTGGTGTGCCTTTAAATTTATTTATTGCTGATTTCTTGTTGCTCCCACTAGAACATAAGCACAGTGCACTCACCCCCCCCCCAATGTCCAGTGCTTGGGTAGTTGTAGCTGCTCAATACATCTATGTGGAATCTCCTTTGGCAAGTCTAAGGGGGTCCCCTGAGTCAGAAGGTGGTAGAACAAGAAAGGGCTGGCGTGCCTTGTCTCTGACGGAGCTGTTATTGTCCGAATTATGGATGATTCCCAGGCAAAAGACGGATGATGAATGAGTGGGAAAGGGGTGCCTTGGAAATGAAGTGACAGGAAACAGAGATGGTCTCAGAGGTGGCTGACTACAATGGAATGCCCTTTCTCAAGTCCTTCCACACTGGGTAAACGGACAGACCCCATTTCTACTGCTGATGACAGAGGCTATTGTGCAAGGCAAAGCACTGGACTCAAGGAGAAAGGAAGGCTTGGCAAGAAGTTCAGGCGACAAAGCGAGCAGCCAGGTTCCATGTTAGGTGAGCAGAGCATGTGCTGAGTTCACCTAGACTCCAAGGGGGCCCAAGGAGGTCTGTGAAGAGACTTACCCTCCCCGTTCCTCAGTTTCCTCATCTGTAAACTGAGGATAATGATATGGCAGCCGTCACCGCGCTGTTACAAGGATTGGGTGAGGCGGTACGTGAAAGTGTTTAGGACAACGCCTGGCACAGGGCAAGTGCTCAGTGAGCGCCGCCCAGAACTGCCACTACGCTGTCTGCTCCTGTCGTCGTTGTTACAGGGAGTCCGGCTGGAGAAGTGGGCGGGGCCTTAGGGGCATGCAAACCTCCGGTGAGGAACTGCAAGGACAATCAGGCAGCCAGTCCTCCCAACCGCCGTGCTTTGCCACCTTCCTGTAACGGTGGGATGGATTCAAGGTCAAGACCTGAGACCACAGTGCCAGCCGGGCCTGAGTTTGAATCCTGGCTCTGCTGTTTCCTAGCGCTGTGTGGATTTGGATTTGGCACTTGATTTCTCTCTACCTCAGCTTCCTTATTTCTTCTATGGGCAAACCAAATGTCCCCACTTCATAGGGAAAATATTTAGAACAGCACTCAGTTTTTATCACTGACATCGACCTTTATGAATGCTGTTAAGATAAGCATCTTGTTTCGGTGGAAAGTGACAGGTTCTTCCTATATATAGATCATGAATGACATTTCCCTACTCTGGCCACTAGATGGCACGCATGCTCTTTCCTGCCCGACCTGAGCTGGGCCAGAATCAGAAATAACGTGCAAGAAAAGGCAAACTCCCTCTTATGGGCCAGACCCTGGCTGCGCCCTTTGCTTATTATTCATACATTAAAGAGATATTCCACCGAAAATGCCCAGCACGGTGCCTGGCACATGGTAAGGCCTCAAAAGTGCTTGCTGCTTTTCCTATCGCTGTTGCTATTCCCATTTTTACAGAGTTAGGACTGAGGCACAGAGAGGGAAGTAGGTAGATGGAGGCTGGATTCTAAGCCAGACCTGACTGGCTGCAAGGTCAGCATCTTTTCACCTAAACTTCCGTTCAGGGGAGTGAGGGGTGCCTTGGGCTCACCTCACGGGCCTCCACCATATCTACTTTTGCTCTCTGATTCTTTTTCTGGATCTACCACTTTCTTACTTCCTGCGTGATCTTAAAAAATCGTAATTTAGGCTTTCAGACCTCCAGTTGCTCACCTTTACATTAGGAGTTGTAATATTTTCCTAGTTTCAGAGATACTTCAGAAATGGCAACTAGACCAGAGTGGACACTCGTGGATGACGATGACCGATGTTAATGCCTCACGTGTTCACACAACCGGACCTCCTCCCTCCCTTCCTTTCTCCTTTTCTTCCTTTCCTCTCTCCTTCTTTCTCTCCTCCCTCCCTCCCTTTACGCCGTGTACCTGGAATACAATGTACTCATGGTTCCTGCCCTCATGGACCTTACGGTGAACCAAAGCCAGGACCTCAGGCACCCAACTGTCCTGATCTCCGTTTATTCCTGGGACAACTCCATCCCCCGAGTGCCTTCTTTCCTGTCAGCCCTGGGGATTTGGGTGCTCCCACCTGCTCCACCCCCAGGGTCCCACTCTCTGGAGAACCCAGTCTCTACAGGCCACACAGCTCGGACCCGCCTCCACTGTGCTGCTCCAAACACAAGCCACAGATTGTTTAGGTTCTGCTGGGCATCGCCCGATCCCGGCCTAGCGGACACCATTCATGCTACTTCACTCGTGGCTTTCGAAATGGCTTTGGCATCAAAAGCTGCCCGGATGCCTGAGGCCTTTGGGAGGGAGACGTGACAG
Organism: Eonycteris spelaea; assembly: GCA_003508835.1. Taxonomy (NCBI): domain Eukaryota; kingdom Metazoa; phylum Chordata; class Mammalia; order Chiroptera; family Pteropodidae; genus Eonycteris; species Eonycteris spelaea. Next base: position 7,794,350 of record PUFA01000023.1, read on the forward strand.
GAAGAGGAGGGTCTCATGGCCCATCCTTGCTTATGCTAGAACAGCTCTGGTTTATCTGATTATGTTCTGGGGTTACATGTGATATTTTGCTACTAAAGAAAAATGTCAAAAACTTCTCTACCGTGACAGTAGGAGGGAGATGCCTCTTGAGATAATTCGGAGAAAATCTCCAGGAAAGAGAATAAGTTTGGGAACGTGTTTTAAAATTAGTTTCCGAGGTGCTAAGTGACGTAAGCAAGACAGAGAAAGACAAATAGTGCATAGTATCATTTATATGTGGAACCTAAAAAAAAAAAGTAAGACTCATAGGAACAGAGAATAGATAAGTGGTTGCCCAGGGCTGGGGGTGGAGGAAATAGGGAGAGGATGATAAAAGGATATAAACTTTTAGCCGTAAGGTGGATGGATAAGGACTGTCCTTCCGGTCTGCCGCTCAGGACTTTGCCTTTCTGTGTTGCAGTGCCCTGGTTCCCAAAAACCATTCAGGAGCTGGACAGATTTGCCAACCAGATTCTCAGCTACGGAGCGGAACTGGATGCAGACCACCCCGTGAGTCCATGGCCCTGCAGATGAGAGCCTTTCTGTCCTGCCCCTCCCCCTACACCCCTTACCCCCACCCCGAGCAATGTGTCTTCATTTGTTTGCTTGTACAATAATCATTTATTGAGTGCCTACCTATGTATCATCACCATTGTAGTTATTATTATTGTTGAAACAAATATGGGTTACCGTGCAGAGACTATTGTTTATGTATAATGTGTGTGAGTGTGTGTACACACACACTCACACACACACATACACAAATCATCTTTGCTTCTGACTTTATACAATTACAGAGGTTGAATTCAAGTGCTTGGGAAACAGTAACCTATACTAACAACTCTGCCAGGTCCAGTTGGACATGGAAAGTGGTGACATTGGAACTGGATCTTAACAAACTGAGTAGAATATTCTAGTCATAAGGAAATGAGAGGCATTACAGGCTGAGGAAACAGTATAAGCAAAGTCTCAGAATCCTGAAAGTATCTGGACTATTTTAGAATGGTGGATGGGTGTGTTAGGTGTAAGGACCAGATCTGAAAAGGTCTGATGCACCAGACAGAGGACTCTGACTGTCCTGTATCCTATGGGCAGGGCAGTGGGCCCTTTAATGCTTTCTGGGTAGAGGACTAGTGTGGGAGGGTTTCATCCTCTTTTTCTCTGGAGCAGAGGGCCCTGGGTAGGGGCGGGGGCACCCAGGCTGGCTCGGGGCCAGTTCTGACAGCCTCCCTGGGTGAGAAGTGCCACCATCGTGCTGACTGTCCTTTATTCTACACCCAGGCAAATAGTTCCCTTAATCTTTAAATGACTTGAAAGCCGTTTTCATTCACAATGGTTTAGTTTTGCCCAACGGGAGCATCTGTATTTCATCAGGAGTCCGTTTCTCCTCGCAGCTATGTGGGGCTTCACATCTGAGTAGGTTATGAGCTGTCTTCTTTGATGGGTCGCTTTCTGGGGACTCCCGGCTGTGGGCCCAGAGAGCAAGGCTTCTCTAAAGGGACCGTTTCTCCGGAAAAGCCGTCCGGCTGCCTTTGACTCAGTCCGTGGGATCAGCCCATAGGGGTCCTTTCTCTTCCAACCAACCTCCAGTCCTCTTGCCCTGACCCACGCCCCTCATTTGGGAAGAGGGAGAAGAGGTCAGTCCCCAGATGTGGCCATTTCCAGTCTCTGTCCTTGTGTCACCTCAGGAGCAGATAGAGCTGGCCCTAAAACTCTGGAATTAACTTCTCCTTACAGATCCAGCCTATGTCGTTGGCTCCCTGGCCTCTTAGTGTCTTGGATTTTGTCATAAAAATGCAATTTATCAGGTACACAGTCTTCTTGACAAGAAGGCCAGGCGCTTTCTGTTCCTTTCTGTGACTTTTCGTCAGATCCAGGAACTGATGGGCCAAGGACAGAATAAACCCTTTGGGGAGCTTCCCCACAGCCCCCCAGGCCCCACAGGCCCTGGCCTCAGTGAGTGAGGGGGGGGGCGGGTGTTCTTGCTGAAAGAACCCTCTGTTCCTCCCTGTCCCCTGGCTTTCAGGATGCTCTCGTCTTCCCCTGACCTCTGGTTCTTGGCAGTATGTACTGACGTTTGACCCAATATATCATTTCAAGGTTTCCAAAACAGCCACTCTGAGGAAGGAGGCCGGGAAAGGACTATGCCCGAAACACAGGGTAAAGGGCATCGTCTTCCAGTGTTCATGAAGTGGGAAAATGAACTAGGATTGCTAGACTCCACTCTGTCTCCCTCGTCTTTCTCCTTACGTTGCCAGTGTCTTGCCTTCCCTCCGCCCCTGCTCCCTTTCTCCTTTCCACAGACATGTATTAAGTGAATGATATTCGGGGCTAACATTTCTTCAGCATGGATGGTGTGCCAGGCACTGGCTACATACTATACCTGCATTTTAAGATTGTAAGTGGAATGCCCCCCGGGGAGGTGGTACTATCTCAGTTTCAGAAGAAGAATCTCGGAGAGGGCAGTGTGGCCTCACAATGTCTGTGAGCTGTGTCCCAGGCCATGTGCAGGATGGGGGGTTGAAATGATTAATAGAACGTGCTCGCTGCCTTCCAGGGGCCTCCAGCTGTGGGGTCGTGGGAGGAGGGGTAGCTACACTTCCCAAAGGGCTGGCAGAGGGGACTGGGATAAACCCGTAAACCTAGAAGGCAGAAGCCAAGTGGATCTGTCTGATTTCCATTCGTAAGAGCGACTTTCTTTTCTCTGACCATTCTCGGCTTCTGTGCTCTTGTCACCGTTGGTCCCTGGGCCTGGGACGCTCTTCCGTATCCTCCCACCTGCTTTATCCCCGGGAGAAACTTCATTCACCTTTTCAGGCCCAACTCACACATCTCGGCTCCCGAAAACCTTCCACCTACCTGTTCCCTAGGCCCAGTGGTTTTAGAACTGTATGCACTGTGATTTATACTTTGAGCACAGAGTATCAGATCAAAATAAATCCACCGCTTTATCACGTAAATGTCCTAGGAGGCATAACATGTCTATACACGTGAAGGAGTCATATTCCTGTTTCCCAAACTACAGTCTGTGAAACAGAATCTCATGATCAAAGGGAGAAGCCCTGTGTTCTGGAACTCCGTTTCCAGCATTTCCAAGTCCCGTCCTCTCATGAGAGGCTTTGGAAAGTCCTCCAAAAGTGAAACCCCATTTAACCTAATGTTTCTTAAACTTATTTACTCAAGGAACCTCTTTTTCACCTTTAGCAACATTATCTTGAATGGTGGCAGTGTTCCATGGAACACAATTTGGGTGATACGGTTTGGGCAAAAAAGGTACAGAATGAATGAGTCACGTAGTCTATGCTATCTGTTCTGAGGCCACCGTGGACTGGAATGGTTAGGGAGGACTTCTGGAAAGAGGTAGATCTGGGTTAAGCCCTCTAGCCACCAGGGTAGACTAACTGCTTCTCAAACAGCCTCTAAATCTCCATGGCTTAACCCAGTGGAAGTTTATTTCCAGTGTAGTCAATAGGGAAATTGCTCCACACTGTCGTCCAGAGATCAGGTCTCCTTCCACACAATGGCTGCACCCTCCTCCCAGTCCTCTGAGCCCTCTGCATTCTGCCAGTGCATAGGAGAGAGAGTGGAAATTGCTCCTGGAGATTTTGATGGGCCAGAATTGAAGGTGACTCCCATCCCCTCACTACAGCTCAGTCTCAGGGCCACTACTAATTACAAAGGAGACAGAGAAAAGTATTTCAGTGTGCTCTCTGAAAAGAAGGAGGGGGACAGACCTCAGGGAGGACCAGTGGCCCCTACCACACAGACCCCAACCCAGAGCTCCCTCTTTTACTTTCCCTAATGCCTGCACCAGTGTCTAGGTGAAGACCTGCACTGGAAGGGGCTTCACGGAGGAGGAAAACGTCAGTCAGCATAACTGCTCTTCTGTGTTATTTCATCCCAGTCTCTCAAACTGCTTTGCAGCCTTTTAAGGTGTTAAGTTTTCCTACTCACCAACAAAAGCCTTGCTCTTCCCTAAGAGCAGGACTGTATTTCGAATACTTCTTTCCCTTCCTCTGCCTTCTGCCCACCCAAACTCCTCCACCTCAGGGCCCTGTCAGAAGGTATTCTAAGGGTCCACTAGGTGGTCAAGTCATCAAACTTCTCACACTCCTGCTAAGTTGCTCTGTCAAAGAGCCACTTTCAAAGAGTTAGAAACAACAGGCATATATACAGAGACGTATAGTGAACATCTGTCAAAAATTCATTGACTCAGGGCTGAGGGGCCCAGCAAGATGACAAAGATGGTGGACACAAGAGGCTGAAGTATACATGGTCATTGAGAACTAGAATTCCAGAATAAAATCACAAAGATGGCCAAGCAAATTATTAATATCTCCTAAGGCAATGACGCCATACTGTGAGTGTTCTCTTTTCTACTGGACAGAAATCATTTGCAACTGGACCATAAAATAAATATGTTTCAGTATCAATTTTCTGTTAGGCAGCATCCAACTTTGAAGAGCTTGGGCCTTACCAAATAGTACATTGCACGTAAAACAAATAAATATACGTGCCCCTAGAGGGAGCTTGTTAAATAGTGATCTAATATGACTTTGAAAAGGCACATGGTAATTTTGTGCCGAAGTTTTGTATAACTTTTTTAACAGCTCTTATTTGGGAATCTGCCAAGTATGCCATGCACTGAAAAATCCAGTGACAAGACAAACAGATTCCTGAGTTTAATAAGTATTAAATGAGTGTAACGATTGTCTAAAAGGAGAAACACTGAAGATGCTGAGAGAGTGTATTGTAGAGGGAAACCAATAAGCTTTGGAAAAATCAAGGAAGGTCTCTAAAAGTATAGTTTAAACAAAGGCGGAAAGGCCAAGTTGTAGCTTCTTGGTCTGAGAGAGTGGGGAATAGTATTTCGATCAGAGGAAACAGCACGTGTGAAAGCCTCAATGTGGGAAAAAGCATGCGTGTTTAAATAATTAAAAGAAGGCCAACTTGGACGAATTTGGAGACCTCATATGCAGGCAGCTGTCGTTTTGCACAGAGATGGAAATGTAGGCAGGGCCAGATCACATAAAGCCTTGTATACTATGTTAAGGATTTTGGATTTTATTCTAAAAGTGATGAGAAGCCATTGAAGGAGGGGAGTGACCTCACCTGATTTGCATTTTATTAGTCTGTTTGGGCTGATGTGAGTAGGGTGGTTGGGTTTGTAGAGAAATGACAGAGAAAGGACACTTGGAAAGCAGTTGTAGTGATCCAGGCAAGAAATGATGGGGCCCTGAATTAAGGTGTGGTAGTGAGAATAAAGTTAAAAAAAGACAGACTCAAGATATTTGGAAGGAAGGGTGGACAAAAATGGATTATTAAATGTGAAGGAAGAAAGGAGGAGAGAAGTTAAACAATGACCCCAGGATATTGAGTCGGGCAACCAGGTACCTGAATCCTTTCCAGAATAGGTTCTTGGCCTCATTAATGATGACGATGGCCAGCGGTGCAGAGTGGGCAAGGGAAGGGGGCACGGTCAGCACTGCCTTTGTCTATTAGTTTGCAAATCTTTGGCCAGTGTGTACACGATGGCAATGGCAGGTACTTTAACAATGCTTCTCATTGTTGGCCTAGATCAAATATCAATAGCAAGGTAAGAATTCTACAGATGCTGCTTAAAAAAGCCAAGGATGGGTGATAGGGCTCAATGACCCATTCCAGAGCCTATCCCTTTTTATGTTCTGAACCAGACTTCTCAGCGTTTGGATTTCCCCCGTTTTGCACAAATGCATCATTTTTTGAGTGTCTCTTTTATGCTCAGAATTTTGCTTGATGCCCTGCCTGCATTACCTAATCTAATCCACCCAATACTCTGAGGTGGCTATGATTAAAGGTCTCATTTTACTGATGCAGAAACTAAAGCTGTGAGAAGTGAGCTGACCAACCTCAGGCCACGCCCCTGTTCGCCTCCCTGGTCTAAAGATGGCGTTTCTGAGATTTAACCTTAGCCATGATATCAAGAAATGATGGAGTAAAGACCTCAGTCTAGAATACTCAGAAGACTTTTCCATATATGTACTCTCTCCCCCAAACCCCTACAGAAACGAAATCATGCACTTCAACACACTCAGGTGACAAAAGTTCTGGGATTAAGAAAAGCGATCACATGTAGCCTGCAAGTGATGTTATAACTTTGCATCGTGTAGAATTCTCTCTACTTTCTTCCATCCCTCCTCCCCCTTCCCTTTCCCCTCATCACTCCTTCACCAACAATATATTTTCCTGTCAAAACATACTTGGTTACATGCAGTGCAACCAAAATTGCTGCTATTAGCTTAATTGAGACAGGGTGATTATAAATAAATTATATGCAGTGCTACTGAAATTGCTGCTATTAGTCTAAATTGAGACAAGATGATTAGTCATCACCAACTGTAGCTTAATTCAGAGGGTAGTCCACATGGCTGCTGAGGCCCTGTGGTCACCTGGCAGCCCCCTTCCCCCAAAAAGGCCAACTCCCTGAGAGATGGGCTTCAAGGTTACAGCTTTCTTTCACTGGTCACAAAGGGCAAAAGTCTAAAGATCATGCACCTTAGTTGGTGGGGACCCATTGCAGGCTGATAATAAATTTAGCAACTTTGAGCTGGAAATGACAACGGTTAGAAATCTTCCTTATAGAAAATCTGTGATATATTATGTATGTTTATGTTGACATGTTTCAATGTATGAATATACTGTCACTTCCCATAATGATTTGAGATGAATTTTTACTATTATTTTACTTTTTTCCAATTATAAACAAAATCTACATTCACAGTTGAAAACTTCAAAAGCATAAATAGCATAGAAGAATAAGCAGTTACTATTTCTCATTTTCATAACATTTGTTAGATCGTAAAATATTTCTTCCATCATTCATTTATATATTTATACATTTCCTCTGGCATAGTTGATACTTCCTGGATATACAACTTTATTAAGCTTTTTTTTTCATGGATGGAAAAATATTTAAACTATCCGGACAATGTACATTACAGATTAAAAAGTCAAATGAGGAAGAGAAATTGTCATGGGCACCCCACGTCTGGAGTCAGCATGATGAAGTGGCAATCTACTGGTTAAGAGAATTCTTCTCTTGCCTCCTTGGTTTCCTGCCTCAACCCTCAAACCTCCACTCAGCTTGAGTTGGAGCAGAAATCTTGAATGGATGTACTGATTCTGCCAGTAAGGGCCTTGGGAAAATGGCTCTATGAGCTTCCCCCTTCTCAGATGTAGCTCACAATATATAGATGTTCTCCAACATGCTTTGCAAGTGCAAAAGTTTACACTTCATACTTAGGGGCTGGAGAAAGCCATTTTCTACTGACTGTTAAATAAGTCTTGTTTTAAGGATGACTGTAACAGTCCAGCCTTAATGATTGGCAAACGTTACCATGTATATTGTGAGTTCTAAGTATGAAGATGTGTTCCTCACTTAGCCCCGTAGACAGGTTCATAAAAGGGTGTGTTAGTGCTATTTGGAAATCAAATCATGGTGCCCATTTTTTTTTTTTTATCACATCATCCCAAAGCAACTTATCTTCACCCAGTAAAAGTAGACCCCATAGTAGTTTTAAGTTTTCAGATTCCTACACTTTTCTACTTGTAATTAATGATTCAAACCATTCAGTGCTCTGAGGAAAACAAGTTATACTTTGTAATAAATCATGTCATTGACTCTTGTCTAAACTTATAATCACTGAATTTATCTGAAACTTAAGTTTGGAATGAAAAGTGTATCGTAATTTTACTTACTTTTTCAGCGTAAAATATTTGAATTTTTCTATTTATCAAAATGTATCCTAGAAAACAAACTAAGAAACTCCTCCCCTCCTTTCTTTCCTTTCCCCCTTTGACAAGTGTTTGTAGTTCTTCCTGTATGCCAGATTCTATGCCGCAGATTCTCAGATGAAATGACATTATATGTATGACATAGTATATATAGTATAATAAAATTAATTTGGAATTATCCAATGGGTCCCTGTAGGAAAAGAAACAAACAAACAAAAAAACACACAACCAACCAAAACAAAAAACAGTATCTGAAAACCAAGGAGTATTTATTCTTTAAAAAAATCTTTTTAAATATTATGTTTCATGATATGTCTTTATTTTTGATTCATTAACGTCTTAGTTTAGAAGGATGCTGAGACAGAGAAATTGCTGAAGTGGTAGATGGCACAGCTAATTAGGAAATGCTTGAAGGGAACAAAACAAGATTTTACAGTGATGACATCAGGCTCTTTCCTTATTAAAATTCAGATTACAATAATTTTTTGGAAGAAATGTCTTTTTTGATATATAAAATGCCAGCTTAATTGGATATGCAATTGACAAATAACTGTGTAAATTTAAGGTGTACATGTGATGATTTGATATACATATATATTGTGAAATGATCATCATAATAATGTTAGTCAACATATCCATAATCTCACATAATTACCTGTGTGTGTGTGTGTGTGTGTGTGTGTGTGTGTGTTGAGAACATTTAAGGTCCACTCTCCCAGCAACTTTCAAGTATGTAATATAGTATTGTTAACTATACTCACCATGATGTACATTAGATCCCAGAACTTGTTTTCCTTATAACTAACTGGTCTTTTATACCCTGTGACTGACCTCTCCTTGATGCTCCCACCAACTGGGCTCCTACAATCACAATTCTACTGTTTCTAAGAATTTGGCTTTTTTTTAGATCCCACATGTAAGTCAGATTATACAGTGTTTGTGTTTACTATGTGACTTATTTCACTTAGCATAATGCCATTAAGGTCCATCCATATCGTCAGAAGGTTCTCCTTCTTTTCCATGGCTGAATAATATTCCATTATACACACATACATACACACACATCATGTTTTCTTTATCTATTCACCAATCAGTAAGCCCTTAGGTTGTTCCCATGTCTTCGTTATTGTGAATAATGGTGCATCCCAACAGCGTGTATTGAAGAGACTCTCCTTTCTCCATTGAAAATTTTTGACTTACTTGTCAAATATTAGTTGACCATACATGCATTAGTTTGGTTCTGGGGTCTCGATTCTGTTCTGTTGGTCTATGTGTATGTTTCTATGTCAATACCATACAGTTTGCCTCTTTCACTCAGAAATGTGCTGCTTATGAATTATTAGGGCAAAGCTGCCTGCAAGTCCAATTTAGAGGAGAAGAAATCATTATCCTCTTTATGTACTGAAACAGATTTCTCAGTTAGTTGAGCCCTTGCCAAGTTGTAAAGGTTTGCAATTGCTGATGTGTAGTGAAAAGAGCATGAGTCTGGGTGATTCAAATCCTGGCCCGAGTTCTCTTGACTCCATTTCCCTGAGCCACTGTTTATTCTGGAAAGAAGGAGATAAACATACTGGTCTACCTTACAGGTTTGTTGTGAGAGTTATAAACAAAATAATTTCCTAGCACACACAGACTGGGACATAGCAGGCACTCAATAAATGGTACTTTTAAAAATGGCAGTGGAGGTGAGTACATACCATTTGTCTATTCAGAAGTTAGGAGGTAGTGCTAGACATATACCATTGATCAAAAACTTAGTGGAGACTATATCTTCATCATAGACATCTATCCCACTGATTTCGCTTAATTTAGAAAGTTTACAAATTAGAAATGCTGTGGTTGAGATTTCCTTAAAAAATACACTGTTTGTACGTTGGAATCCCGTGGCTCAGAGTCTCACACTGAAATGAAGGTGTTGCTAATACTATGTCACTCATTATACTGATGGACGAGCTTGACTGGAGTTTAGTAAGGCTTTATTTTCAGGGTATAATCAGGGGAAGGAGAGAGGCACTGCAAGAGTTCAGTGCACCAATTCAAAGCATGCACAGCTCTGCCAGTCGCTTCCCTCCAAAGCCTGGAGATACTGAGTATCTGCTTTCTCCTAGGGTTTTAAAGATCCTGTGTACCGGACAAGACGGAAGCATTTTGCTGACATGGCCTACAAGTACCGACAGTAAGGCTGTATTAATTGTTGGGAGGGAAGAGAGAAGAGCATACTCCTAGCCTACTTCTTCCTTACCCAAGGTTGGAAAATACCAGCATGGAGAGATGGAGAGTCCTGTGTGTGTGTGTGTGTGTGTGTGTGTGTGTGTGTGTTTAAACTCTCCCTTGAACAACATGTATTTTTAAAAAATGCTGCTAGACCAAACAAAATTACCCACTCCGCTGGGGCCCAGCTCTCTCCCAAGTTTTGTTGTATAATTATGCAGTGATGTCTGAAGTAATTAGAAGAGGCCTCAGCCCTGAACAAAACAGCCTCTGGTATTCTCCGCATTAAACATGGAAGAAGGCAAAAGAGAATCATTTACATTCAAGAGGGAGTCGGCTGCTTTACCGAAACAAGGAACCATGTGAGGCTGCAGGCGAGCCAGGGGGCCTCACTGTTCTGCTTTTATCTGATATGGCCCAGCTGCAAAGGGCGATTTTTGGATGAGTTTCTTTCTTTCTTTCTTTTTTTTTTTTTCCTGCCTGAGATTCTATGCTCCTTCACTATACTATTTTAGCCAAAAGAAAATGCAAATTCCAAAAGGACTTTGCTATTTTGAGTCATCAGAAACTTTAGAGATGCAACCATGGGAAACTTGGTGTTTGGGGCCTAGGTTAGGGCCCAAGAAGAGACAAGATGTGCACAGGAGGAAGCTTAACAGGTGACTGGAACACTGATATAATAGTCCTTTAACCCCTTTGATAGAATGCAAGGGAGATGGAGGAGATGAAAGACATAGGGTTCTGCATACTCAATACAAAATCACCTTCCAAATGGAAAGACTTCCCAATGAGAAAGGTTCCTTCACTGAATGACTCCTGGTAGCGGAAGGACCCAGAATTGTGCTGACCTTGGTCGGACTTAGGCCCATATGGGACTGGGCTTATGGCAAGTGGGCCTCACAGAACATGGCAGTATTTCTTTCCTGTTCCCACCTTTGCCCCAGCATGCTCAAGTGGACACCGTCAGGTACAGACAAGAGTCCTTCTTCAGCTAGTTGATAATAATAGATCATACTCATTATCTTCTTGCTATATCTGGGGCTTTGCTAAATGTGTTCTTTACATTATTTCAGGTAGTCTTAATAATAACTCCTCATTTTCCCGATGGAAAAGTTAAAGCTTAAAACAATTCAGTAACTTGCTAGAGTCACATGCTAGTAGGTGGCATGCTTTGGTTTTGAACTCAGAATCATTCTTGACCACTTTCCTGAGTGTCAGTGAACTCAGAGCCAGGGGACTGCACTTCTCCATATAGTTTACTTTCTGCTGATTTCTCTCCCTCCTGTCTGAAATTTCTTCTCAATCTTCTCTGGCCTCTTCCTCTGACCCCAGAAATCGAAACACCTTTCAGGACTCAGCTTTGGTCCTCTTTCTTGGCTTTTGCCACCCTCCATGCCAACAGCCCTTACAATCGGGTCTCTAGCACCTTCCCAATAATTGTTCCACATGGGGATCAAACTCATGCATCATGAATTATAGAATCACAGTGTATTGATCAGTTGATAAAATGTGTTTCTGAATAATTAGCCCAAGGTAGGCCATTTGGCTATGAAATTGCCCATTTCCAAAGCCCATGTTTTTCCTTCCTCAGCATTTAGCTCTGAAATAATGGTGCATCCTTAGGCAGGGGCTTACCGATATATATTTTTTATAATCCCCGTGGGCCATTGCAGGACCTTCTGATCTTGTCTTGCTTTCAGTGCTTAAGCAAAAACATCTGTCTTTCCCTTTTAATCCCTTCACACCTTTTGGTAGAACATAACAGTGGCTTTGTTTTCATGTCTTTGGATGAGCTACAATTCTGAAAGGGCAGGAGGACCTGGTTTGGAGCCTGATGAATCCACTGTTCTCAGGTGATAGTTTTGCCTTGTCCCAGACACCGTGTACCCTGTTAGAAAACAGGCTTGCAGCCCAAAGAACAGTCACTGGTGTTTGAAGTCAGGCTTTCTTTGGTTTTCATTTGTTTTCACTGTTCAGAACACAGCTCTTTGGAATCTAGATGCCTGCTGGGTCCTCCCCTCTTCCACAGGTTCAAGGTCTATGGGGTAGGGCCAAAAATGTACTTTAATAAGCTTCTTGTAGTTCTTTCATGTCATGGCAGAAGAAGCTAGGTAGGCAGATCTTATACCTAACATGCATTTGAATTCCTTTATAACTTACCAGGAATCAAAATATCAAATCCAGCAAGTGCATGGCTACTAAACAAGGGTCTCAACTCATCGTGCACATATTAAATCCACTGTAACCCACAGATGTAATTGCTTTAGGTGACAAAATACAAAACTTTAATTGAACATGGATGCTTTAATGGAACTTGGATGCCATTGTTTAGAAAGAGGATGCATTCTCTAGTTGTCATAGTCCCATTCTCCTTTTATCTATATTTGCTACTTTACACATTTACTTTACCTACCGGATCCCTGAAGGTAAGTGGATTTTTACCCTTGGAGAGATAGGAGACAGAAAAGCCAAGTGATTTCCCAAAGTGAGAGGGAATCCTTGGTGCAGTTGATGAGGTGAGACCTTGAGTTGTCGCTTAACCGGAGCAGTTGAATATTTCCTACATCAAGAAGTAGAATTTTCCTCTTTCTAATAACTCATGAAACCCACTGGAGTCTGGGTGGTGGCAACTTACAGACTGGACCCATCTCCCTTTGCTAATGTTCTATTATCTTCCACTCTGCCTGCTGGAGACAAATATCTTGTGCCTGTATTCCAGTGGGCAGCCCATCCCTCGAGTGGAGTACACAGAGGAAGAAAAGAAAACATGGGGGATAGTGTTTAGGACCCTGAAGTCCTTGTATAAAACCCACGCCTGCTACGAGTACAATCACATTTTCCCACTCCTGGAAAAGTACTGCGGCTTCCGTGAAGATAACATTCCCCAGCTGGAAGAGGTTTCTCAATTTCTGCAAAGTAAGCCCTCATGAAGGTCAAAAGTGATGGGACGGGGGCAAGGAATAAAAGAAAATAGAGGTCAGCGTGAGTGTGTCTGTGGTAATGCACGTGGGTTGATTCTCCCAGGAAAAATGCAATTTCTCTGCTGTGCTCTGCCTCCTTTCTAGCCTCTACTCTTAATCCACGCTTACTCCCACCCCCAAAGGCAATAAGCATGGATTTTGCCTTATCCATGTCCTTGAAAAGTATATATTTTTTTCATACCCGAAGCCCAGGCTGCCCAGGCAGGGCTCTCCATGCGGCTCTGCCATGTTATGAGGTGTCTGGAGTATGCATTTGTGTAAGAAATTTCTGGGGTGCTGCTGAGAGCCCTGAGTTCTAAGTCTGTGCATCCAGCTTGTTTGGGTCTTGCTTTGATCTTCTCTAGTTGGCTGAACCTACCTCAGTTTAGTGATCTGTCAGATGGAGTCTGTGTCAGCCTTTTAGCCTTTCTCCTGGGGGAATTGTGAGAATGACAAAGACAGTATAGTGCTACGTGTGCTGTGGGCACTCAGTGCATTTGGGCTGAATTGGAACCTGAATAACTCAATGAGAGAATAACATTATTGGGATGACTGCCCTCTGCATATCATTTCCAGAAGAGGTAAGTGTTTTCCTCTCTGCCAGGAGGTGTTAATTCGGCAAAACCAAAATAAAACAATCAACTAACCCGTATTAAACACTTACTATGTGCCATGTAGAATGAGGAAAGTGGGAAGGCAGATCACAGGTTTACAGAAATGAAGAAGTTTCTATAGGCCTCAGAGCCATGTGGAAATGATATGGCTAGCTTTTGAGCAAGAGACCTGGGGGACTGTGTGGCAGGGAGAGAAGTAGCAGCTGGGATAGATTGGGGATGGGCTAGATGACCTTTTGGGTCCCTTTCACTGAGAGACTTTTTGCTTCTCAGATAAATAGGAGAAGGAGAGCTCAAGCAGAGTACACTTTACCCTGAAGGTCTGGAAAACATAGGAAGAGGGGTAAGGGATTCTAAAGACAATCTTTGGCTAATGACCCATGTTGCCATGGCCAATGAGAAGAAGAATAAAACAGTAATACTAGCAGCTAGAAAGTTATAGAGTAGTAACAAAGAGTACAGCCTCTGAAACCAGGCTGTCTGTGGCTGTGACCATGGACAAGAACTTTAACCTCTCTGTGCCTCTGCTTCCCCCTCTGCAAAATGGGGATAAGGAGAGCATCTACCTCACAGGGTTATTATGAAGCTTAGTTAGTGGTTATTAAATGCTTAGAACAGTGTCTGGCACATGATAGGTAATATGTAGTGTTATTAACATCATGATTGTTGGAATCATTATTCTTCTCGCAACTCTGAAATAAGTTGAGGAATAGATATAGGAACCAAAGAGCTTTATTACTGGCAAAGACAACTCAGAGAGTGTGGAGATGTGCAGCCACAAGAGACTTCCTATTATTTTTACCCTAGCTGAGGTGAACCTCCTTGCCAGTTCACTGGCACAGTGTATAGTCCGTTGCATGATCAGAGTGTGCTCATTTGTGGACAGACGGTCAAGAGAGAAAGGGAAGAAAGAGTTGAATTGAAAATATTTATTTCTCTTCCCAAAGGCTCCAAGCAGAGACGTCTTTACTCCTCATGGGGTGGACTGTGTGAGGTGCAGTAGAAAAGCTGGAAGTGCCCCTTCCATACCTTTCCTTTCCGGGAAGTGGCTTGAAAATTTCCTTCGCACCCTGGAAACAGGAGGAGTAGGGAATAAGTGTCCCACTTTAACAAACAATAATGGAAGCTGGATTTATTGGATGTTTCCAAAGTGCTAGGCTCTGTGCTAAGTACTTCATTAGGTCGTTTGAGTCTCAAATAATCCCAGGAAGTATTCATTCACATTTTGCACATGAGGAAATGGGGTCTCAGAGCAGTGAACTTACTTGGCCCAGATCACCCAGCTAGAATGTGTTGGTGCAGAGATTTGAAGCCAAGTCTGCTTGGCACCAGCACCTATGGACAGCTGGATGTACTGCTTCCCTATGTTAAGGTATTTAGGCCCCTCTGACTCTGCTGTGAGGGGCTTTGAGTTTTCTTTCTCCTTTGCTTTCTAGCTTGCACTGGTTTCCGCCTCCGACCTGTGGCTGGCCTGCTTTCCTCTCGGGACTTCTTGGGTGGCCTGGCCTTCCGAGTCTTCCACTGCACCCAGTACATCAGGCATGGGTCCAAGCCCATGTATACACCCGAACCGTGAGTATTGTCCTCCTGCCACCAGTTGCCAGCCACAGTGAGTGCCACCTATCCCTGCTCCAGGAATGAGGTTTGGGTTCATTGTGGACTGATTCATAGAACAAATTGCCTGGACTATTTGTATGATACTAAATGTAGAACTCAAGTCTTCAGAGGATTTTCTCTGTCTAAATAGATCATATGGATTGGAGATTTGGGCCTCCCGGTGAGCCAAAGATTCAGCCCTTTCAAATTCAAATTCCAAAGGGATTATAGGAATCAGAACTATTAAGCTCCAAATGGGAACAGGAACTAGTGGTGGGAAGCTACTCAAAACTCCTAACACAGGCCTATCTGATTCTAAGCTTTCTTTGCCTAGATTGTGTTTAGGCTGGAGGTAGAAAATAGCTGGCCACTATGCTGCTTACTTTTGCATTCAGCTATGGTTTTAGTCAGCTCAAACTTGAGCAATTTATACAGAAAGTCATTAGACACCCCAGATGGTCTTTCCCCCCACAGAGTTTATTTCTATAATCAGCCAAGACCTGTTTCTAATGGGCCTGACACAAAGTATTAAGTGAAATATAAGTTTTCTTCCAAGACTGACTGCTGCCCACTCCAGAATAAGAACAGCACTATTAAAAAATTTTTTTAAAAAAAATTTCCCATGGGGAATAACTGAGCACATTTTATCTTCCCAGGTTTGTCAATACCAAGATGAAAACTTGGCATAGAAAGTGTTCATGCCCCACAGCCACTTTGGTGTATAGGAAGATGCCCAGAGGAATATTGGCTCTTCTGTTCTGCACCCTGCTGGGCATACACCAAAGAACCCTGCCGTGCCCTGCCGAGTCCTTTACTTTTCTTGCTCCTTCTTCCTTTTCTCTTGTACCTTGCTTCATTTGACCCCAAGTTTTATACATGTCACTTATTCTTAGGACTGAGGTAAGCCCAAATGAGTTACTCCCTTTCATCCCGATCATTTTTTTTTTGTATAGAAAGACTGAGTCTGGCTTGGCTTGTACCCCCCATGTCTCTAAGCTCTGTGCTTTCTGTCTTTCAGTGACATCTGCCATGAGCTGTTGGGACATGTGCCTTTGTTTTCAGATCGTAACTTTGCCCAGTTTTCCCAGGTGAGAAACAAATCTCTTTAGCCTACTAGCTACAGGGCTGAGAGCTGGATTGTTCAAATGAATTAAACCCATGGAGGGGCTCTCGTGTTCTCTGCATGGTACAGTTCTGTGTTCCCACCTGGTGTGGGTGTGTGGTCTCATGGAGATGGCTAAATACCTATTCCAGGGACTACAGCATGGGATTGGTGAATTGCTCATCATCTGAATAACATTGTTGTATATGCTAATGTCTTTTGTCTGACCAGTGTAGTTTAAGAGCCTTTTCACCGTGAAAGCCTCCCTGATCTCCATGTAGAAGGAACCTTGCCTTCTTCCAAGTTCTGCTAGCTTCTTTCCCCTCTTTAGAGCCTTTGCCACTTTCTACCTTGTCAGGTAGTCATTTTTGTATATGTTTTCGTTAATTAAGATGATATTTGCCATGAATTCCAATAGTCTATTCATGGCTTTAAATATCATTTCTCTCCTGATGATGAACCTATTTATACCCCCACCCCAGACTTTAATCTCAAAACTCAGATTTACATTTCCAACCACTTATTCACTATCTCCACTGGGACGTCTAGTAGACATTTCCATTCATCCTGTCCCAAACCGGATTCCTGATCTCCTTGCTCCCTCCTCTTTCACCCCTAGCCCCTCACCCACATCAATTCTATCCTCTCAGCTTCTCGAACCAAAAGCACTTAGGGGACACCATTGACTCTTTTCTCTGCC
Source organism: Eonycteris spelaea (assembly GCA_003508835.1). Classification (NCBI taxonomy): domain Eukaryota; kingdom Metazoa; phylum Chordata; class Mammalia; order Chiroptera; family Pteropodidae; genus Eonycteris; species Eonycteris spelaea. Next base: position 7,811,345 of record PUFA01000023.1, read on the forward strand.
ATACATACAACCAAGTTTACAGAAAATTCTGTGTTTTACCTTCAAAATATGGGTAGAATCTGGCCATTGCACCACATCCATTGCTACCATCATGGTCTCAGACACCATCATTTCTCATGCTGGTGACTTTAGTAGCCCCCGAACTGGCCAGTCTGCAGTCTCTTCTCACATAGCAGCCTGAGTGAATCTTCGATGACATAAACTAGGTTTTGCCACTTCTCAGAACCCTGCAATAGTTCCCTATCTCACTGAGTGGAAAATCTTCAGCCCTAAATAACTAGAAAGGTTCCACGTGATAGAGCTACAGATCCCTCTTTGAGATCACCAGCCATTCCACCCTCTTATTCTAACCACATCTAGTCCCTCTCTGTTCCTTGAACCAACCAATATTTCTCTTTAGAAAGCTTTTCACTGGCTGTACACCCTGCCTCAGATGTCAGCAGAGCCAACAACCTCACTTTTAACAAGTCCGTGCTCAGATATCACTTTCTCAAGGATGCTTACCCTGGAACCCTATCTAAAGTCAAACCTTTTCTACACCACCCTATTCTTCTGAAGCTCCCCCATCCCGCTTGCCCCTTTTTTTTTTTTTCTTTTTCTTTCTAAATAACTGATTACTTTCCAACATACCAATGTGTATGCTTATTATTTATTATCTGTCTCCACCCAGTGAAATGTAAACACCGTGAGGCCCAGGCTCTTTATCAATTCTGCGTACCTCCAGCCACATAGAAGGCACTCAATAAATATTTTTGCAATTGAGAAATGCCTATAGTGGGGAAAGTACACAAAATATACACACACACACACATATACACACACATACATATATACACACACACATAGTGTGTGTGTGTGTGTGTGTGTGTGTGTGTGTGTATTGCTGAAAGCAAATGCTGTAACAGAGACAGAAACCACTAGAGGAATCCTACAATTAGAGCTGTGATGAGAAGTGCTCCATGACATTTTAGACTTTCCAACTATACATTCCAGGATGAACGTCAAGCACTTCTCCACAGTCTTCCTATGGTGTCTTCGGGGCACATGATTAACACTCACCTAGTGCGCCAGGAATGTTTCACTTTTGCTATGGGAAAATAATTACCGAACAGGAATCAAGAGATGAAGCTTTAAACACAGAGTACCGTGTGACCTTAGCAGATCATCTCCCTTTTCTGTGCTACAGTTTTCCCATTTATGACGTGGATATAAAGGACAAACTGTTTGGGATCTAGAGATCTGTGATTTTATGATGTGTGGTTAGGGAAAACTTGCCGGAATGATCAGGGCCTATCTGGATCCTTCTGAAGGCATCTGGCCACCCATCACCTTCTTGTGATCAAGTGTGAGACTGAGACTGAAGGTAAAGGCAGAAGATAGGCAGCTCCAGTCATGCCAGTGATTCTGTTTCTCCACGATTACAGGAAATTGGCCTTGCCTCTCTGGGGGCACCGGATGAGTACATTGAGAAACTTGCCACGGTAAGTCCCCTGTATCCCTGGTGAATACTGAGAGTGTTGTAGACTGTAGGCCTCAGGTCTTTGAAGCTTTGATCCTTCCCTGAAAGCCAAATCATTTGAGAAGAAAATCAGAATGTGCTGGTTACATCTGCACAAGTGAAATTTCACATTGGGATCTCTCTCCAATGGCTTGAATTTGAAATCGACTGCATGCAGATATTTACATGTGATTTTAAATATGGTGCCTTGAAAACATCAACAGGCTATCATAATAGCCCTCTTGGACATGAAGTGTGTGTCAGGGAGGTAGTTTGGATTCACACCTTCAAAGATGGAATATATACTCTCTGCCTTTGCACCAGAGCCAGCAGTAGAGCTTTTCCTTTCTCAGACACAAGGTAGCAATGGGGGCTGTCCTCATCTCACCAAAGGGTTCCCTCTCCCCAGTGACTGTAATGACACGCATCCGCTGAAGCATGGAATCCACAGCTCTGCCCAGTAGGGGGTTCCCTTCCTATAGGCTCCTTTCCTCCCCACATTCTAAGCCATATTTCTTACAATGTGCTCAGCCTGGGAGCCGAAAAATAAAATTTTATAATGTAAGTAGGGACCACAGGTGAATGGAAATGTATCGTTAAGATGCATCAGTTTACAAGTTTATGAATTTAACTTATCAGAAGGGTAAAAACTTCCAGAAGATCCTTTTTCATTGACCAGCTTCTCTGAGACCATGGCCAAGTGGCTTTTGCTTCTTATCTTGCCCATCTCAGTATATCATAAGGATCTAAAGTGTTTGTGTGAACATGAGTTTTTAAATGCCAGATGCTGTAGAGATTCAATAAGCGATTTTCAAAGAATTTGCAGAGCTTGTTCGACTCATTGTAAGAAGAATATAAACTCAGAACTCAGAGCATCATTTTACCTGCTATAACAATGATAAAAATACTCATCACCAACATAATCGCTTTTTAAAAAGTATCTTATGATTGATACACTGGGCTGAGAACAGTCTTGGGTCCTTGATCTGCCCTTGATTTGCTGTGTAACTGTATGCATGTTGCTTGACCTCTCTAGGCTGATGATGCTCCACCTGTATGTGAGGAGGTCAGACAAATTGAGCTTTGACAGCCTTCCTAGGTTTAAGATTACTGAGTACAATAAACAGTCTTAACTAGTAACACAGCCCTCATTCTCCAAGACTATAACTGTCTCTAGCAACTAACTGGGCTCTGGGTTCTCTTGCCCTAGTCAGTAGGGTTGTGCTAGAATTCCAGGACCATCTTCCCCAGACCAGGCATCTAGGACATGTTGGACTGAGAGCTATTGAAGGAAAAGGACTTAGTTGTTTTGGGGAGGAAAAGTGCAGTGATTGATAAGGATAATTCAGAAACACCCCAAGTTTAGCACATTGATTCTATCACCATTCAATCCCTTACTTCCCACTGCTGAGCCTGATGGGATTGCCTAGCGAGTCTGACCAACTTAAAGAAAACATCTCACTCTAGTTGATGCCTTAGACAAGAAAGCAAAAAGAGGTGGAGGAATTTATATCATAGAGAGGAGAACTTGTTGGAGGTATGCTTTTCGGGCTTCCTCAGTACCTTCCCACGCCACTGCTTCCTATCACATCTTGCATTCAGCCAACTCTTGATACAATAGGTGACTGATTAGGGAGATGCATGGGACCCAGAGGAGTGACTCCAGGTCATGCTGATTCAGGGAATAGACCTGCACACACTTCCACCTGAGCAGTCCTATCTGGTTCTGGGGCATCTGCTGCTTTCCTCTTCCTTGGGGTGTGCTCTCAACTTGACTCTCTATTCCAGATTTACTGGTTTACTATAGAGTTTGGGCTCTGCAAACAAGGTGACTCCATAAGAGCATATGGTGCTGGGCTCCTGTCGTCCTTTGGTGAATTACAGGTATGACTCAACAGGAACCAACGATAGTGCTTTTGAAATCCCCATTTATATCTATTTTAAGATTCAACCCAGAGGCTTAACCTCAAGTGATTGGTAACTTAGCAGCTAGGATTTAATCCTAACTGTGGATGTTAGAGGTAGGACATGAACTATAAGTACATAAGTATCCAGGACAGAGGGACCTCCTCACTTCAAGGCTGAACTGTGCATACAGATGTTTGCAGACACATGCCAGGAAATGTGGTGGGCTTCCACATCGTCTGTTGATCACCTTACTTGAAAATGGTTGGAGTGAATTACTTCTTTCTATCTTGCCTATAGGTCTTTGATGGGCTTGAAGGGTGGGATCTAGTACATGCAAAATAATTTAGTTTACTGCATTTGGGCTATAGTGGTAGGAGGAATCAGGGTGAGATGGGAGAAGATCCACAAAGGACCTATGGGATGCAGCAGGGATCACTGGCCCTGTTTTAACTGTGAAAACTTTCTACTGGGGCTTACAGTACTGCCTGTCTGACAAGCCGAAGCTCCTCCCTCTGGAGCTGGAGAAGACAGCCATCCAGGAGTACACAGTCACGAAGTACCAGCCCCTGTATTATGTGGCTGAGAGTTTTAGTGATGCCAAGAAGAAAGTGAGGTAAGGTGGTGACTCAAGCGGGTCGGCAGCTCTTAGAGCCTCCTGACTTGGTCCAGTGCCACTGATCTGTGGGTGGTTGGCCTGGAGTTGGACTCTAATACGACCAGCAACAGTGTGCTTCAGACAGTGCCTCCTCACCTTCATCCCCTGTCACCCTCTGTGGGGAGGGGTCTCTTAATGGGACTCTGTTTCCCAGCTTCTTGTCTGGATGTGCTCAACCTTGCAAATAGCTCTTACCATCCGATCCTTGCTCAATGTAGCCGCCCTGTGCACAGAGTGGCCACAGAGGTCCCTCCACCAAATTAATCCTCAAAGTCTTCTAACCTAGGGAAGTCTCTTGCTCACTTTATCCTCCCAGACATCTGCATGACCTCTCTCCCTGACCTCTTGCAAATCTTCACCCATATTTAACCTTTTTGTGGGTCTTTCTCAAACCAACTTATTGGAAATTACTACTCAGCCCCACCCCAGCACTCCTTACCCCCTTCTGTGTTTTATTTTTCTCCTTAGCAATTATTAATGTTTAATATATGATCAAAGCTCCACAGGGGTAGGGATTTTTGTCATTTCTGTTTCCTGTTCTTCCTCCAGCCCCCTAGAACAGCACCTGACACATAGTAGGCACTCAACAAGCTCCTTCACCTTGCTAAGCTTTGAAGAATAAATGCAATAGTTCATGAAAACACAGCACAGTTCCTGGCAAATGCACCAGTCTCAGGGGACACGTTAGCAAGAGGCTGATAGAGCAGAGCCGGGACACTGAGATACTCAGGCTCCTGAGCTAGTGGCCCAACCATTAACCTGCTTGAGCAACTCTCATCCCAACAGGACACAGGCTGGGCCGAAGGTCTATCTGGACATAGCTATCCTGATACTCACCATTTGTTACCATGTCTTTTTTTTTTTTTTTAATATCTTATCAGTGATGGATGGTAGACAGGAGGTATATAGGCCCCTGGGAGCCTGTGGAGCTGAGTATCTCAGCTTTCAATGCATTGGGCTCAGGTAACAAAAGGTAAAATGCTGGCCACAAGTCTACTTGATTGAGCTTAAAATGACTCCTTTTCCCCCTCTCCCCTCAGGGCTCTGAATTTCTCCCTGCCATTCTTTTCTAGTTTTCTATTAAGCCTCTATCCTCCACTGGGAGCCTAGCCTTATACTAACCCCTAAAGGCTCTGCTCTACCATTCCTGTGACCCCTTTAAGGTTATGGAGCTTGGTGGATCAGTGTATTACAAAGTTTGCAAATTGGGGTGCAGCAGCATGAGGATGGGTAACTAACACACATGGTTGTACAGCTAGGAAGTGGCTAGACCGAGCTTTGGATGTGGGCAGTGGGACTCAGAGCTGGTACTTGTAACCACTTGTAACACTTGGATCACATTCTTCTCCTTCTGGAAATGACTCCCTAACCCAGGAAGTGATCAGTTCCAGACTGGCAGGGAAAAGCTTGCCAGAACGTGGGTCTCTCAGGCCTTTAAAATCACACCTGCTCTACCAGTGTCCAGAGGAGATACCCATGAAAGTTCCACTCTGCTGAGAGTTGACTCACAGAGCCAAAGAGAATACTAAAGAACACAGCCCCCAAAAGGAAGGGATCTGGCCTCCCTGGAATTCCCTTAGAACCTTCCAGCTAAGGAGAAACCAAAGCCAACCATTTTTAAGATTCAAGTTCTAGGCAGAGACAAGACTGAATTTGGTCATGTGCCCATTCCTTGGCCTGAGGAGACCCTGAGACCAACTGCTCAACTGAGGGACATCTACTGGCGTAGCGGTAGATAGCCCAAAGCAAAACTGAGGTGCACTGTGGAAAGAGGTGAAGAGCAGACAAAATCTGATGTGCATGACATGGTTCATGTTACCAGCTGGGCTGAGAAAGCTCTTTTCAAAGAAGAGATGAAGAGGTATACTTAACCATTTATTTTTATGAGTCCCTGGTCACTAATAAAAGATGACAGCTGACACGCACATGGTACTTACTCGATACTATAACTGCTCTTGCTACAACCCTTTGATGTCGTCTTGCTCTTGTTCCAATTTTTCAGAAGAATAAGGCAACCGAGATGCAGAGGCCCATTGCCCATGGCCACAAGGACTGTCATTGGCAGAGGCAGGAAGTGAGCTCAGGCGTTTCGGCTCTGGACCTTGTGTATCCAGCCCCTCTGGTTCTACCACTCTTGCCAAACTTGGAGAGCCCTACTAAGCCTCCCATATAGTTGTCTTCTCGGTATGGCAGCTTCTTCTGTCACCAGAAGCTAACTTAGACATATCCTTTGTGATATCTTTGCATTTTATAGGCCATTTTGGGATATCTTGCTAATTCTGTTGCTTGATGTCTCTTGTGAGGCCCTCATGGTGCATTCTTCTCAGACCCAGCAGAAATGCATCATCGGGAAGGCAAAGAAGTGAAGATCACAGGCCAGAGTTGGCTATCTGGGTCCCATCCTGGCTTCACAATATATTGCCAGTATGGCCTTGGATAGTCACTTAGCTATCTGTCCCATCATTTATAAAATGGGGATAAAAATAGTACTGTCTTCCTAAGGTTTTTATGAAGATGAAAATAGGAGTGATAATTATACAGAACCATGATAACTTAACATAGTTCTTGGAACACAGGAGGCACTTGATCCATGCTAAATTTCATTAATAATGTAGTTTTCTTCAACTCTTGAGAGCTGTGGTTCCCTCCTTGCTCTGATTGTCAAGACCTCAGATATATATATATTTTAACATTCTTTGGCTGGAATTTACTTATTCTTTTTATTTTATTTAATGATGAGAACTTTGGCCTTATTGTATTCTATGCTTTTATTGTCAGCTGCCTTTTTCTTTTTGGAGGTAGGTGACCAAATATATATATGTGCATAGGTGTTTGTATATTCACATAGACACATATACAGCACATAAAGAGTTCCCAGCAGGACATCACTAAAACTTTACTTCTCAGCCTGGCTTCTAAATCCCCTGTTCTTGTGAGGTTTCAGTGATCCAAATAGCCAAGTGAAATGGCACTGAGAAATCTTTTAGAATTATTTTTCCCTGAGTGATGCCCTTCACTTAGATTTATGGTTTTGGTTTTAGGAAATTTGCGGCTACAATCCCACGGCCCTTCTCAGTCCATTATGACCCATACACCCAAAGGATTGAGGTCTTGGACAGTACCCAGCAACTTAAGATTTTGGCTGACTCCATCAACAGTAAGTCACTTGTCACCTTTGAGGCCACTGTCCTCCCCAAAATAGAGGGTTGTGTTTTCTTACATTCACAATAGGAACAGGAAGAAATTTATTAAATATTGAAATATTGAACTAAGGAGAAAATCATCTCCAGGTAAGTCACTGGTTTACTGAGGGAGAAAATCTTGACAAAATGTTCAGCATTGCTTTGAGTATTTTTTCTTCTTTGACCTTTCTAGATTCTGCCCCACTTCCTACCAGCATACCATCTTCCCATCCTGGCTTGTCATGTTCCTCTTTCTCCTTTGCTTCTGCACCCCTTTTCCTATAAGCATCTGCTGGCTATTGTTCTGCTTGGAATCTCAGCCTCTAAAAGGAAAGTCCTATCTACTTTATTAGCCATCTAGTAGCTCATTTATTGGCTTACCACTCTTCCTGCACAGTGAGGATATTATAACAGTTGCTCTTTAAAAAATCACAGCGTTATTTTGTTCATCACCCAATTCTCTCTCTAACTCTTCAAATTCCCCTCTAGCAACGGACCACTGTTAGTTCCCATGCTCTTTTTCAGTCCCTGACCTTTGGCCATACAGTTCTTATTTAAGATAGTCTTCTTACCATTCCCTTTTCAAGGTCCCCAACTCCACTTCATCTTTTAAATCCTTCATAGATATCTCTTGTTGTAGGAAGGCACACTGGTTTGGGTGCCCATCCTGTCTTGAAATTCCCACAGATCCTCTTTCAGAGCATTTACTATGATTATTTTTGTAATTTTTTGTTTATTTGTCTATTTCCCCAACTAGACCTGAGCATAGGACCATGTCATGTTCACTGTAAAATCTCCAGTACTTAGCCTTATTTTAAAAAAATTTTGTGAGATACTTATGAGCTTAATTTGCTCTAGGAGTCACTTGTTTCTCTTTCTGGAAGTCCATGGTATCTGTAGAGATCTCCTTAACACCACATTTCAAGTGATTAAAATTTATTTCCTATTACCCATCTTCATTGTACAGCTTTGGTATCCACATATAATAATTGAGAATACAAGGGTATGGGTGAACTTAGCCTTGATACATCTTTGCTCTTAGTGATCCTTCCTAATTCTTCCATTGCTGCCCTTTTGAGTCTCAGCCTTCTCTTGATTTCTTGGCCACAGTCTTAATTTGAACTGATGACTGAACCAAGCTCTAGACATGAGTCTACAGGAACTAAGCAAAGCTGTTGAGGACAGGGCAATGCGGGCATCCTCATTCATAGAATCACCAGGAGTCCGAGCTGACTCAATGGCATGTAACACACACTCAAGAGCTATTGAATAAATGGACAAAACCACCAAAAGATTGAACTTACAGGGAGGAATTCTAGGCCAAGAGGGGCGTTCCTAAGTTATGTAATGCTAACAAAAGCCAGAGGGGCAGGCGAGCTTCAAGGATCCCTCTACTACAGTTCTGACATTGCCTGAGGCCACTTCCAATATGCAGACCTAGCCCTGGCCATTATAGTCATTCCCTATTAGGTATAACCACCAGCAATCAGTCATTTTTTAAAAAGCCCAAGACTGATACACCCCTATCGACTCCATACTGGACACTTGGCTGGAATAGCTCTGTTCACCAAAGAGGCCAGGTAAGTGCTCCAGAGGTAGAAATGTAAGATAGACGGGTTAGGCCATAGCTTTTTTCTCTCTTTATTATTTCCCCTGAAAAGGTAAAAATAACCTCATAGGCAGTTGTTTATAAGGGAATCTTTAACATCACAGAATAACATTTAAAAACTGAAAGGTTGTTAGAGTTATGTAACCTTATGTAAGGCCCCATCACCTCTCTATACTTCTGTTTCTTGTACCTTGGTCCAGTGGTCTAACAATCTAGGCTGCATTATCTTCTTAGATTGTGCCTTCTCATGCCTGGTGTGCATCAGAATCACCTGGAGAGCTAGTTAAAACTAATGGTCCTGAGTCACAGCCCCAGACTAAATTTTTGATAAGGCTTGGAAGTTTGTAATAAGGTCCCAGGTGATTCTGACATGGGAGGTTCGTATGAACCAACTTTTAGGTCCAATGGCTTAGCTCTTTGTTGTGGATGGTCATGTAAACGAGAAACAAAATAGCTAGTGATTTCTCTGGGGGAGAAAACTTTTTCCCTGAGAAACAGCCTATGGAAAGAGGAAGCTAATTATGTTAATAGCACTAGCACTTTCTAGAACTTGCAAACACCTATGCCAGAGCTATCTGGATTCTATCACCGTAACTAAGCCATAAACTCCTTGAAGTTTGGAGTGGTACCTAGAATATACATGCATCCCACTGATTCCTTAGTACTTTTTACATTGTGGATACTTGAAGGGTGTTTGTTCACAATTTGAGTGACTCATCTGCTTTTCTTTGTAGGTGAAATTGGAACCCTTTGCAATGCCCTCCAGAAAATAAACTGAAGCCATAGACAGAACTGGGTCTGTCAACTGAGAATCTGTTAATGGAAATCCAACTACTTCTTTTATTTTATCTGAAAAAATCTGAAAATCAAACTTTAATTTGAAGGGACAAACTTAAATTATGTTTTTGAACAAGAAGGAGGGTCAACAAATAAATTTAAATAATCTGAAGTGACAGCATATAAATACATACCTAAAAGCATAATGATGGATTTTTTTGGATTATCTTTGATTCAGAGATAATTAGTACATACTCTCAATTGAGGTAAAATTAATAATCTGTCACATTTTATCAAAGTTAATTAAAATTTGTGACCTGCTTCCTTCAACTTTCATCTATGCTTTTGTTATTTGTCATAGAGAATTCCTAAAGGGGTAAATATCACTCAATGTAGAACAAGCCTGTGATTAGAATTAAATTTTCTTATTTAATTTAAATCTTAGCCTTCGAAGGTCATTTTCTTTCTCAGTGAACTATGATTCTAAGTTCAAAGTTTGTAACAAAGCTATAAAGCAATATAGCTTTGTTATGTTGCCTGTGTAGATTTTCTTTAATTTGGGAGCCTATTACATATTTGTAAACATTAAAGTTCATAACATAATATGAAAAACATTTGTTTGTGTTTTATTGCAATCATAAATACTGCTGTGGAAGATAATAGAACTCCCCACCTGATTCCCACAACTTGTAGTATCATTTTCCACTTAATTGCCAAATTTTTGGTGGGAAATATTTTGAAGATTCTTAAGATGCAACAGATGTTAACTAATGGCCTGGCTGGTAGATATTCAGTAAATAGTCATTGAATAATAAAGGAATACATTATTAAATAGAAAACCCTCAACAAAAGTGAGAATTTTAATTATGTCAAAGAAAACTTTAGTGGTCACAAAATTGTGCACTTTCAAATATTTCTTGGAATGAAATACTTTTCATTAGTTATATTAGAAATATATTAGTTGGGTAATCTTGTGACATGGGAGAATGATCAAAGTCTCAGATCAAAGTCTCATTGGAGAAGCTCATTGTGATAATCTAAGTCATGTTTGGATGGTCGACAAACTTTGACTTTTGTTGACTGTGCATTTTACATGAACACATGAATACGTGAGAAAGAGTGGGGAAAATAGTAATGTCTTTAGAGTTATGCTTTGAAATAATTCTCACACCACTTGAACATTTTATTTTGGAAATAGTTAAGTCTTAAAGGATTTTTCGTAGTATTTCTTCAAGTATGATCCTCAGACCAACTGTGTCATCATCAACAGTCAATCCCCGGCACCATCCCAGCTCTACCCAATAAGAATATCTGGGAATGGGGCACAGAGACCTGCATTTTTAAGTATAGCAGGTGATTTTTTTTTGCCCACCAAATCTACTGGGTATGTTAAGTTTGAGAAAACTTGACTTTTGGTGGTCAGTTTAGCCACTTGCCAATTATGTCTCCTTGCATAAGTCACTTCCCCTCTTTGGACCTCAGTTTTACTTGAACAACGAGGGAGTTAAACTAGATGAATCAAGGTCCTTCCAGCCTTGAAATACAATTCAAATATTAACAGATGCAGCTGTCCCTAGTCACTAATAGAGTATAATAATACTCATGTAAATATGCCATCTAGGTGGAAAGAACAATTTAATCTGAACGTGTCTGAGGTTTCATTGCTTTGAAATTGGGATTTTCATGTATCTTTTTCCTCATGCCTTTGTAGAATCTATTAACAAGCACTGATTCTAAAAATAGAAGTGGACTTTTTCTCTAGTGCTTCACTAGAGCACAAACACTTTGCAGAAGGACTATTTTGATAAATATTTCTTTACTTTGTAAATTAGAAATTTTTCTGACTTTGGAACTGAAATTTATATAGGATTTTAGACTGAATATTTGCTTTTATAGTGATCTTTAGTCCTATTGAAGATAATTCAGTGTGTTTGAAGTCAAAGTTTAGGTTTGGGTTGTGATGATTTAGTATTCAGCTCTTTTAATCTGGATTTAAAAACCCAGCCTAGAGCAATGGAATTCAATACATTTCTATATGTTACTATTATCATCTGTTTAGTATCTAGTAAATGAACAGCTTTTTTTTTTTTTTTAAAAAAAAAAGTAATGTTTTACTGATAGCTAAATCCTGTTGTGTCTGAACTAAAGAAATACATATAAGAACATTAAAGGTGTGTAGTATTAGTGCTCAATAAATTTCTGAAAGGAGAAATCTTACTTTTAAGCTAGGTTTCTAAGTTATATAATTTAGCTGCATTTCAAAGAATCTACCACTAATAGGTCAGCTTCATAAAAACAAGAACCTTGACTATCTTTTTTACCTCTAAAAGCCTTAGCATGTAGCACACAGTAGGAGCTCAATAATCTTTTAAAAATTTCTCTATGAATTGAATCACAGAGAGTATAGTAAAGATCATATTTCACAAATAAACCATTTTGCAAGAACAAGTTGAGAAACAACTAAATTTGTTATTTTCTCTTTTAAAAGCTACTGGAAATTTTGTTATGATTAGTCTGATATGTTATGATTTGTTATGATATGTTAGTCTAAGTTATGATTTTTAAAAGAAAGATATTATGCCGTGTACTCAGTTTGGACTGGATTATGGCTAAGTAATTTGTATTTATACTGCTTCAATAACCGACATAGGGGAGTGCTCAATAAATGTTTGTTAATTAATAAAGAGAAAAATTACATCAATGAAATTTCTCAGTTATCCACAGTGGGGATGAAATGGTCGTAAAGTAATGAGTGACTTGCATAACAATCGCAAAAAAGGCACAAAGGAGAGAAAATAAAAAAGCTTATAAAAATAAACATTGGAAAGGAAAGAGAAAAAACATGATCAAAGCTTTCCCTTCCCGATGGCGTGTGCACCTCACATACACAATTACTGTCTCTTAATAGCGTTTCTGTGTAGTTTCAAAAACTCTAAGCAGTAGTAGATATTATGTGTTATAGATGGCTCTAGGATTTCTGTGCTTTAAATTTCTCCTCATTTATAACCTATTTTCAACTCTGCTAGCTTCAAGGCACAGTTTACCTTTTCATCTGTAGTAAGCACAATTCTTTTAGAGAATAAGCTCAGAGTAATAAGCAATTTCAGAGAAGATTAATTCCAGCCCTCCAGCATATATACGACTCTCTTCTATAACATTATTCATGATTGTTCAGGATTATGCTTTAACAATGCTTATTTTGTATATTTCTTGCATGTTGTTTCTTTTATGACAACAATCTCTAAATAGCACAACATTTGTGAAAAAAAAAGACAACCGAATGTGCCTCAGAGATGGACTTAAGCCTTTAAGAAGAAGAAAATGTTACGCAGGAAATGTTAACTTGCCACCTGCTTTTTTGGTGGGGAGGGGGTGTGCTTAAATGGATAAAAGAAAGATGGCAATGAGCTTAAACTGCAGTCCTTATTTTTCCTCATATCATTCTTAGGTGGTAGGTGATGTCCAAAGAAAGTAAGTGGATCGATATATTTCATTGGGGTTGTTATAATCTGTGCATGCTTTGGATGCCTGTGGTTAATTCTCCCTAGAAGTAAATTAAGGAATATCTGTTAGAGAAGAAATAAGCTTTGCCCTTTCTGAGGTCTCTTTATTCCTGAAAGTTTACAAAGAAACACCAGCTGCATCCTGTCTTTTTCTGCAATCGCCTTACAAAGGGTTGATTTCCACTATTAGTGTGAGTGGTCAGGAGAGAGTGGAGTTTGGATTTAGAAAGAAAGGGTCAAGAATGCACCTTCCTTTGTCTCTTTGAGTTTCTCCTTTTTGTCTCTTTTCAAAAGTGTGGCCCTTGAGTTTTGTTAAGAAGTCACTCATTCATTCTCTCTCTCTCTGTCTCTGTCTCTCTCTCTCTCTCCCTTCCACTCTCCCCACCCCACCACCGCCACACTTTTTTTGACCACCAAGAGGCTACAAAATGAGTTGGGGCTGAGTTGAAAACTCTGCCAGCGGTGACACAAAGTGTCTGGCCCTTTCCCCAAACCTTCACTTACCCTGTTCAGAAAAGAAAACAGTTTAAAGCTGTTCCATAGAGAGTCTCCAGCCACTGGTACCACCCAGAAGTAGAGAATCAGCCTGGAAGAATAGCATTACTTGCAAACGGTAACTGTTGGCCTAGGAAGGCTTTTGAGCAACTCCAGCTTCCAAATGAATACTCCTTGCCACTGCCAATCCTGAAGCTGAAGAACCCAATAAGCTTCGTTTCCTTGGCTTAACAACAACAACAACAACAACAACAACAACAACAACAAAATCTAATTTCGGGATAAGAAAGGAGGAAGCAGGACTTTCCCAAACTTTCCGTTCCCAGATGTCTTTGGGAATGCCAGGGAAACAAGGGACACCCTGCAGAGTTTCTCCTGGGGAAAAAATTTTGTTTCCCAGCGCGGAGGGGAATCCAGGATTACACAATAGCGGTTTTATGACCACGATGTGCCTCCTAACAGAACGTGCCTGAGGCTGGAGCGGAGGGACAAAGGACAATCTCTCCTCATCTTCCAGAGCGGAGTTTCTCAGAACCGCAGACAGCACCCACTCCCTGAGAGAGTACTACCTGCAGGAAATGAGGTGGTGAAGTCCAAAGCCTATGCTTTTCTGGAGCAGAAGTCAGGAGGGGGATCGACTTTAGAAGTTAAAACAAACGAAGAAATATGACTCTGACGATTGCCTCGCTCACTGAAAACTCTGAATGCATTTTGACTGAGTGAAGGAAAGACAGAATGGACAGGTGTGACATCTATTCCTTTGATGAAAAGTCTGGTGCATTGTGCTTTACACAGATCAAAGCCAGGTGTTATATTTTTGTTAGTGATGCATTCCCACGTGACACTATTTGAGAGGGGGAGATGTAGCATCTTTAGTAGCACTGCTCTGGCACTCTGATCCAAATGCCAGTTTTCTATCAAGCTGAACCTACTTGGAGAGACTTAATCTCCCCGAGTCTCAATTTCCTGTCTGTAAAAATGATGAAGAGGCAGGTCTAACTGATAAGATTGTCAAAAAGATCAAATAACATCTTGTGTGTATAGAAACTTTCTCGGTCACTTTCATTTGCATCTAACAATGGAAGAGTTTATTATTCTGATGTAACACACAAATGGGCTCCCATAAGAACTGGTTATTGACATTTTGTCATTTCAGTCTAGCAACATAATCCCAGTGGACTTCTCTTTCCAAAGAGATAGATAGTCAGTGTTGGGGACACCCTACAAAAAGACTCTCTTGCTTCCATTTGAGAGTGACTAAAGCAGAATATAAACTTCTCAACTCAGCCCAAATATAAATACACACAGACACACACACACACATACATACATATATACGTACATACATATACACACACACTTATATATAACTTAATGTTGGGAGTGATAAAATGATGAAATGTGCATCAACCCAACGCCAAAACTGTTATTTTGTAAAAGATAATTTTGGAGATTGAAATGAAAACTTCCTGTTTGAAGACAAAGTCAATAGATATTCACTCTTCCACCCCCATTTCTGATATTCACACACCATTTTGTAGTTTCCTTTTTCTTCTAGAGCTGGAGCAATACCAGTTTTATAGCATAACCTCCAAGAAGCCGGCATTTATTTTGCTGCCAATGACACCTCTTTCAGCTGGAAATATCGTGTTAGGCTTGTTTTATGAAATACTTAACATATATGAAATTGATTTAAAAAATCATCCTTCTCCGTACAGGTTGTCTTCTTGAGGAATCGACACGAGAACACATGGCCTCACTTTGCTGCCCCAATTTAAGGTCATCTTGGGCAGTGAAAGTAGTCAGACTTTCTGTCTTTCCAGGGGCAAAAAGTGGAGATCAAATTTTAAAATAAAAGTTATTGGTACTGTGGTCTGTGGTCAAGTCATTTCCCTCTCTGAGCACTTCACTCAAAAAAAAAAAAAAAAAAAGCAAGCAAGCAAGAAACCAGGTAGTGGGCCAAATGAAAATAAGAATTCGTGCAAAATCAACCTGGACAAAATGAGTTTCTCAACTATGCATGCGATAAGAAAGCATTCTATTCCTTTCAGAATACTGCTCTATCCCCACTTATTGAAGGGTTGCAGAATAAATGTTGCCAAAATCAATCATTGCCGGTATAGTTTGACAGAGGGAAGAGAGAATCAACTAATATATAACTATTAAAATGCAATTTATTGCACGTTTCTGAGTCAATTCAACAAGTACTTATTTGACCATGCACTTCCTTTCAGCACAGGACCAAACCCATTAAAATGATTACTTCGAGAGCCATGCCACAGCGCCTCTGTGACCCCACTGCCCCGCGCTGATCCCACAGGCACATGTCCCCCCGCCCCCGTGCACCACCCGATTTCTGGACCTCCTCTTCTCCTCCTTCCCCTGGAGCTCTCTGAACTGAAAGGGAGAGTCTTTTATTTTTCAGTCTTGGCTCAGAATCAACCCAGATGGAACTGCAAACACAAGGGGTTCAAATCTCAGCGTTCCAAAGATCCAGTTTCTTTCCATTTGACGGAATTAAAGTTCCACCCTCTGGACATACAGGCCTGGGCAGTGGGTTTTGAGCCAATCCCAGCCTTAGCCTGCCTGGATTTACCAGAGCCAGCCTGGCGGCTTGGGATCAGGAGTAAAGCTGAAAACAATCGTGTGGCTACTCAGCCTACACTTTTTCTCATTTCTGCCAGAGGTGGGGCAGGGGAGGGAGCTGGAGGGGAGATATACTTCGAGAGGGGGAGGGTGAGAGGATGGGAGGCATCGAAATACTTAGATTTTTTTAAGTTCAAAAGGGGAGATGGCACTGAGATGGAACCTGAAAATACACTTTCAGGTTCGCCCAGGCAATGTGCTATGCTCAGGAGGCTGCGAAAACGCGACTCAAAGACCTCGCCTTCGAGCTGGTTAATGAAAACCGGTTCCTGCCTCCACAGCCCCCGACTTCTCCATCTTTTAGTGGAAGGTGGGCTGCCTGCTCTTGACCTTAAATAGCCACACGTTGACGTCGGCCAGGACCACGGACAGCTCCCGCCCCGCGGTCCTTGGGCCCTCGATCTCAGGACGGTCTCCAGTTCCATTCTGGAAGACCAGGGGTGTTGCTGCCTGGATTGGCCTCTTTTTGAGCTGCTCCCTCCCCAGGAACCCCTGGAGGTCTTCTAAGTGCCTGCAGTCCAGCTTTGAGGTAGGCGCCCCATCAAGGGCCAGAGCCAGAGAGCCAAGAAGAGGGTGCCCCATGAAGACCGAGGTCCTCAGCTCGCTGGGAACTCAGCTTCAGCGTCTGAGAGACCGCTCAGGAAGATGAAAGCCATCCCCAGAAGACCTCAGGGCGGAGATGACCTTGCTTTTCTCCCCAATGGAGGCTGGCTTGTCAAATCAGCCCAAGTTTTGGAGGTACCTTTCGCTTTGGTCTATGTTCTCTTCTAACTGAGGGAAAGAGGAGAGAGACCTGTTAGAAACCTCTCTGCAGAGTACAGCTGAGATTTCTCAGGATGGGAAGCCCAGTAACCCTGCTTTCTCCTTCACATCCCATCTCCAGCCCCTCTATCCCAGATCTTTGGGGGGAGGTTTTGGCCAAATGAGAAGTTCCTTCACGCATAATCACCGTTTTCAGTGTCTCAGTTTCACTGATCACTGGGTGGTCTCTGCACTCCCCTCCACCCCCTTTTTCCAGATATATCAATCTCTAAGTCCTGTAGAAAGAGTTGAGAGGAAGGCTGGTCACCAGGGCCAGGCTGGGGATAAGGGCTGGGGGTTCTTGCCTTCTGTTGGAAAGTGCGGAGGAAATGTGATATTCTTCTGCTTCAGGTTGGTCTCCTATGCTGGCTTCCACTTTACTTGTAAAGGCAAAGCTTGAGGAGAAAATGTCTTCCTGTTCCCCAAAGACTAAAGAAGCTTTTCACAGATACAGACTTTGTTGAAGAGCTGGAACTCTCTGTTTCTGTCTGTCTGTCTGTCTGTCTGTCCGTCTCTCTCTCTCTCTCTCTCTCTCCCTTTCTCTCTCTCTGTTGTGTGTGGGGGAGTGTGGGGAGGGGGAGTTGTAGGGAGGCATAAGGGCATATTTCGATTTGACTGAGCAATATCTTCTAAGACTTTGGTCTTGTGAACCCAAAAAGGACTGAGGGTTGGCCCAGGAGACAGCAGTCAGTGCAGAAGGCCTGGCATACGTGGAGGTGAGAGGTGGGGAGAGAAGATGAAGGGGGGGGGAAAGATGCCTACTAGGTTTCCTTCCTGGTTGGGCATTGGAATGGGGATGCAGGCACTCTATTGCCTTTGGGGATTTATAATTTAAATCATTGCTCTGGTTATGGGCAGAAAGTATTTGTGAAGGGAAGTCAGGGAATCTGAAAACTAAATACCCAGGCTGAGGAAAACCCCAAATATATGATACCTTCAGGCGAGTGTTAAATGCCCAAAGAAGACCCTAAATTGGGGAGTGTAAAATATACACCAAGTGATCTTTGCAGCACTTTTTGTATTGGCAAATATTTGAAACAAGACAAATGTCCATCAATAAGAGATTTTTCAATAAGTTATAATCCATGTACTAGAATGTTGTGCAAAAGCTGGAAATGAATGAGATAAATCTGTAAATACTATCAGAGAAGTCTTGGAGGTATTGTTAAGTAAAAAAAGCCTCATCACATTTTCATTAAAAAAAAAATTTGTAATAGTATATATGTATGTACCTGGTCCATAGATGTATCTTTATGATCACAGAGAAAAGAGCCTGGTGAGTACCAGAATCTTGACATTGGTTACTTCTGGGTCTGTGATGGGGTCAGAGACTGCTGCTCTCATTCTTTGCTTTATATATTGCTTAAAGAAGAAAAATGATGACATTAAAGATAACTTGATCTTAGTTTTTCTGCTGTTGTTTTTACTTTCTTTATTTCAATATTTTCTGTAATAAACAAATACCACTGAAATCAGAAAAAAAAGTACATGACAATGCCAATTACTGATACATCTCTCCCTTTTAAACCTTTGAAACAAAGTTCCACCATCTAGAGTTCAAACCTGTTCCGAAGGCCAAGGGTGCTTTACATGAATGACATTCCTAAATCCAATGTCAGCCTGTTTATTGATGCCTTTAAACAAGAGCTCAGAGATCTGCATGCTCACCAAGAAGAAAGGAGCATATCATTATATTTCCCTATCTCCACTTTCTGTATCAAAACTTAGAGATGAAGTTTTGCCATTTCTCTGGGTTGCTATGTTCACCTGGATTGATGATGCTCACCTGGATAGACTATGCTCACTAGCTTTGCCTCATTTTCAAGGTAGTTCCTGGAATTGCCAAGTGCCAGAGAATACTCAGAACTTCGTTTTTGTAAACCTTTCTGAATAAAGAAACAAACAACATAGTGATGAATCAAGAGAGCTGAAATTGGACTGAACCTCAGGTTTTACCATTCACTGAATTTATGGCCTCAAGCTACTTAATTACCACCTTATGATATTCCCCTCCTCATCACCCTAGGTTTGGTAAAGAGTTTAGGAGAGTACTGTCTGTATAATCACTAGCTCTGCCTAGAAAAATTCTAATCAAGGGGCAATGGAAGCCTGTTCGAAGCAAACTAGATCTTTTCTGGAGAAAAATACTCAGTGTGGCCAAGAGGGACAGAGTTAGAGAAATGGGAATAGATTAAGAGCCCGAAGCTACCGTCTGCCTACTTGGAATAAGATGATGGATGTTAGAGTCAGACCTGGTGGATTCAACTCCTGGTTTTCCATTTATGAGCTATTTGCACATGAGCAATTGCTATCTCTCTGTACCTTTTGTTAATGAAATGCCAATATGATAGTGCACACTTTATATGATGGCTGTGATAATAAATGAATTCTAAGCATTCAGTAATCATTAGCTCTTATATGTCTCTTGCTTTCTAAAAGCAAAATTGCTTTAGATGCTGTCAGTTAACCACCAATATCCTTTGCCTTTTTTCCACATCAGTGGAGGAAGACTGACATCCAACTGCCAGCTCCCACATTTTTCTTCTTGAAAGTGTATCTGGATTCATGGGACCCATGCATGGATCCTGCATTCATGGTAACAAAAAGTGTCTGGGAATTAGTAATCCCCATCAGCTTGCTGCCGATGACCAATGAGAGTTGATAACATTTCTTTTCTTTTCTTTTCTTTTCTTTCTTTTCTTTCTTTTCTTTCTCCTTTCCTTTCCTCTTTCTTTTCTTTTCTTTTCTTTTCTTTCTTTTCTTTTCTTTTCTTTCTTTCTTTTCTTTCTTTCTTTTCTTTTCTTTTCTTTTCTTTTTCTTTTTTCTTCTTTTCTTTCTTTTCTTTTCTTATACTTGCTCCAGAGCTTCCTCAGTGGGATTAAGCTCAGTTGCCCACAATAATAACTGCTTGATCACACTCCCTTTAATTATTGCCTTTCCTTTCCCATCTCTAATTCCTATTTTTTTTCTGCAGTTCCTAAAATACTATTTGTGCTAGAATCCTTTTCTCAGGGTCTGCTTCAGGGACAATCTAAACTAAGACAGAGGTACATTGTGTATTGCAATGATTATGATGGTATGTATTGTTCATATAAGCTTCTGCATTATTTCCTTCCAAGATTCGCATTCAGAAGCTCATATCCTATGAAATTATTAATTTTAATATTTTGACTTTTAACATATATTTTCACTTCTTTTCTTGCAGTTCTCAGGATTCCAAGGAATATACAAATCTTAACAACTGCTACCTCCTGGTAACCAATATGGGCGCAGTTTGGACCCTTATCACCTTGCAAGTGAAATGTCCTTGTTTGTCTGAATTCCATTCCATAATTTGCTATTTGGACTCTTCAAACTTCCAAAAGAGGATTCTAAGCAGACTTTTCATCTGCATGAAAGTAAATGCCATCCTTGTCACCATCATGTAGGAATCCGATAAGCAACCCTTACTTTCCTAAGAATGTGCTGGAAATCTGATTATGGATTTAGGCCAATGGACCTGTAACTTCAAAAAACTCTAACCCCAGATAGACACACAAAGATAAGTTGAACTCTCCTGTTCATGAGTCTCTCTGGAGGAGAAATGCCTCTAGTGGGGGTGAGAGGGGAGGTAGTCTGGAGTCAGACAGGGTAGGTTTTCATCCTGGCTCTCCTCTACTATTTGTGTAACTTTGAGAAATGTATTTAATCTTGCTAAACTTTGGTTTTCTCATTTGCAAATTGGGGATAATAATAACCCAGACACACTTTACAAGTTTTTCCCCCTAGGGATTAAATAAGGTAATGCATACTAAGTACTTAACACAATGGCATATCGTAAGTGTATGAGAAATGTTAGCCCTCATTCTAAATATTGATAATAATAACAACAGCATTTTGTAGAGGAACCATAGGGACCATATAGTACACACTGAATTTATAAAATTTGGAAGCCAGAGAAAGACCATAGACATCTTGCAGTATAGCAATCTCTTAATCAAGGTAAGATGAGGTAGCATTCTATGAACATGCAATTGGTTTTAACAAGCAAACATAATCGTTTAACTGTTCAGTACATGTTAGATATGACTGTTGGTAGTGGTAGTGGTGTTGTTGGAACTACTGGCAAAGGGGAGAGCTGGTTGTTAGAAGATATTAAGGTTATAGATCAGTGCAGATTCTATACATAGTCACCTAGCAAGTAGCCACAGGTAATGCCTAACACCAGCTGGAAAGAGGGGACCCTCTCTCTTCTCCAGGCCAGAATGTAAACAGACCCATCTACCTTGGAACAGGAGGTGGGACTTCTTACGTTCAGTTCGTAAGAGGGAAAAGTGAGTTTATGCAATATGGTACTGAGATAGAAGTACATAGAAAGAGAGGAGGTAGCACGACTTCTACCTATACACTCTCAGTGGGTTGATCTCTAGATTGGCCACTTGACCAGTTCCCAGTATAGAATGAGTATCCATAGTAGGTAGGTCGCATGGAAGCTGGAGGAACACATGGTGCCATTTCTTAGAAATATCTGCCCCCTATCTGCCCCTTATCTTCAAGCCCCTATGTGCTAACCCAATACAGTGCGAACTTCTGAAATTTGTTCAGAAATTTTAACCCAAATAAAGTTGGACTGCCTTGTGGCCCGATTACAGTCTTGCTTTCTAGAGAAATATCCTTATGGCAAAGAAGCATTATTGAGCAAGTTAATTCTTTACTGGAATTTTTGGAAAGGGTGTCTAAGAAAAATCCATTTTTCTTCGTACAACAAAATTCCTTGATATTCCAGAACTTTCTCCTTTCTCTCCCTTGTATTTTCTGTCTTGTAAACCTCCTGCCCATGAGGATTTTCTTTCTTTTTCTCTCTCATATTTGCCTTCGTATCTCTTTTTGATTTTCTGGCTCTAAAGGGTAATCTAGTGTTGTGAGTATATAGTTTTGTAAAATTCTTCCAGGGAGTGTATAAGGTAAAAGTTTGAACATCATGTGTGTGATCTGTGGGCTGCGCTGTATGTGGTGGCCCGTAGAGGGAGTCTCTTCTCACAGATGGATCCAGTTCTCAACTTTAAGGACAATTTGGAGAGGTTTTCACTTGCACTGATTGCTCCATAATTATGAGAAAGGCTCAGGATGGGAAGCTTACTGGGAGGGCACGTGGCTCGGTGGAAATAGCACTGATCTAAAGTGAGTTCCAGGTCTTCCTCGAACCAGCTCTTTGGTTCTCTGAACCGTAGTTGCCCCATTTGAAACATGAGTGTAAGAAAATCTGCCCTCCTTGATCCTCAGTGTGGTAGAAAATAGTGATAAATAACACCTATGTGGATTACACTGTCTGGGTTCAAATTCCAGCTTTGCCACTCACCAGCTTGGTGACTAGTGTCTGTTTTTGATTTCTCTGTGCCTTCTGTTTGTCAGCTAACATTAGCCTTAATAAAAATAATAGTATCTAATAAATAGAGTTGTTGTAATGATTAACCAAATTACTATTTACAGATAAAGTGCTTTCAATAGTGCCTGGCTGGCACATAGCTATTATTATTACTTATTCCTTAGTTATTCCCATTATTATAATCACTCACTTGGCTGTTGAGAAAATCAAATGGGACAACGCATTAGAAATGCTTTAAACCTTCAGGTTGCTACACCAAGAAAAAGAAAAACTATATCGGTTATGGTGCTTTCAGCAACACATTACAAAACACACACACACTACACAGAAAACACCACGAAAACTGGCTTAACCTATAAAGAAATTTATTATTTCTCATAACAGTAAGTCCACAGATGTGACAAGCAAGGCCCCAGTGTCATTACCCTGGGCTCTGCCCTATGAATGTGCTGTCTTTGTCTTCACAGTGATTTCGTTCATGCTCACAGGATGGCGACTGACAGAAATTGAAGCCAGTTGTTTCCTTTCTGCTATGGTCTGAATGCTTGTGTCCCCCCAAATTCATATGTGGACAACTCTCACCCCTAAAGATAATGGAGCTTTGGGCAGTGCTTGGGGACATGAGGGTGGAGCCTTCGAGAATGGAATTCGTGTTCTTATAAAAGAGACCTCACAGAAATCCCTGTCCCCTTCCATTATGTGAGGACACAGCAATAAAGTGCTAACGATGAGTCAGAAAGTGAGCTCCCACCAGAACTTGACCTTGATCGTGCCGATGCCTTGATCTTGAACTTCTCTGCCTCCAGAACTGTGAGAAATAAGTTTCTGTTGTTTATAAGCTATGCAGTCTGTGGTATTCTGTTATAGCAACCCGAATGGAATAAGATATCTTTCATCTTTTTGGCCAGTGTAAGTCAGGTGCCCATCTCTGGATCCCGACATTACTTAAGAGAATACCATTCACTAATGGCCTTAACCCTCGGTGTCTAAAATGATTACAGGTAAATGGGATACCTAAATGATTAAGCCTGGCTAATCAGGATCCAGCCTTTGAAACTGACGTCATGTGATGTCTTAGGGTCCCAGAAGCAGATGAGATATAAAAATGAATTAAATGAGGAGAATTTAAGAAAATGACTATAAACTTGTGGGCAAAGGAAAACTAAACAAGGGTTAGTGCAGTCCAGGGGCTAGTGATGACAGGGAGCCAGGACGACCCCTTTGCCTGAGGAGTGAGGCGTGTGTTTATCCACACACACAGAGATGTGGATAAAGAGAGAGTCTGAGAGATCTTCGTCTCTTCGTTGAGGGATACGGTCAACCTGTAATTACTTAGCAACGGAGGAAGCTAGCAAAATAAATACCCAACCTTAGTTTTCTACCACTTGCTAAAAACAACAGTGCAAAGGAGATATTAACACCATCAGTACACCCCTCCCTAGGTCAGAGTCCTTCGGTCAGAGTAGAGGATACAGATGCAATTGGAAGAGCAAATGGAATAGTGAGTACAAATGAATGAATGGTGAGCACACGTGGGCTGCACAGGGAAGGGACACGGTGCCTGAACAAGATCTTGTCCTGGTAGGAAACAGGAAGATTCACTCTGAGTACCCTCTTTCAAAATAAAATTGTTCTGTTTTTTTTCAAATATAAATTATATGAAATTGCAGACGTCTCTTGTTTGCAAATACAATCCACCCTCAAGGGAGCCACACACAAAGATAACAAAAGGCCGAGCCGCCACTACTCGATGAGGGATTCAGGGAAAGGAGAATGTCCTGACCTTTCAGGGAAAAGTGAAGAAATATTCCCATGAGGGATTGCAAAGGAAAGTGGCTGTTCTCTTGATAAAGCCAAAGAGGGCAAGCCTAATGAGGCTTTAGCCGGTTACAGGGTGTAACTTACTGAATGGTGTTGGCTGCCTTGCAATGTTTCAAGGCAATTTTTTATAAGACATAATTAGTAGGAAAAGATTTGGATGTTGCCATTTTCCAAAGGAAACTTGATTACACTTAGCAATAGAGAAAAATGTTTCCCTTGGAAAGTCTCATATTTCGATGCAAAGTGGTATCCAGAATTTACACAGTGAATTATTGCCTAGTATGGGGATCAGCTAATTAGTTCTGCACTAAATGTCAAGATAAACAAACCCTATCCCTCAAGGACTTCAAGAAGCTCTATGACTAAGTGGCACTGTTAGTACCCATCAACGGTGAAAAAAGTCTACACCCGTGGTTCTCAGTATGAGCTGCACATTAAAACTACATGGGGAGATCTAAAAAAAAAAAAAAATTAAACACAGACTCTACCCCAGGCAATTAAAAGAATCTTTTAGTGAGGTCCAAGCATTGGTACTTTTTGTAAAGCTTCCTAACAATTCTAATATTCTGCCAAGGTTGAGAATCTCTGGTTTATAGGATGCTTCCATCTCTCAGAGATGCAGCATGCCCAAATCAAACAGATCTTTTGCTTTGCTGATTACCTCATTGGTTCGATTCAAATAGCCATTCTGGTATATGGAGCCTGTGGCTTCGTTTTGTTGTGTCTTTCAGCAAGATATTGAGGCAGAACAATAGAAGGGTTCGGGATGGGGGCTCTGAGATCAGGCTGAATGGGTCAAGTTCTGAGTTTATTCATGGGCTATGTGATTTTGGGAAAGTTACTTAACCCTTTTTATTGAAAGTTTCATAACCTGTAAAATGGGGCAATGGTAGGAATTACAACATAGATTATATTGAAGATTAATTTAGGATTAACTTCGTCTTTATAAAAGTCTTAGTATAGTGCCTGGCACAGAGTGAACTCTCAATAAATACAAGCTATTATTGTGTGTCTACATTTAAGACAACTGAAGTCTCAGGACGCTTGCATTCTGCACATTTGGCTCTGTTGAGTTCTCTTTGGCATGGCCTTCAAGAGGCAGGGATGTTTAAGTAGCTGGATGCTTTGGAGTTACTCTATATGAAAGACAATGGCACAAGTAGATCCACTACTATTTTGGCTGAATTAGCCACTATTTATTGAGTGTGCCAGGCACCATGTAAGCGCTTTACATCTTCTCTCAGTTAATCCTCATAAGAATCCACAAAAATAAGAAGTATCCACCACTTAATGATGAGGATCCTTTGGCCTAGAGAGGATGAACTTTCCCAGGACATTTCAGCTAATAGCTGACTGAATTAGGGTTCAAATCCAGGTTTTTCTGGCTTCAGAGCTCACGTTTTGTCAACTGGCCATGGTGCCTGTCTTTAATGACATTATTTACTGTTAGGACTGCTGTGTAACATCTTTTTTGGAGAAAGAAAAAACAAAAACAAAACCTTGCAGAAGAAGTAGGGCCATGTCCAAGGATGGAGCCTCCTTAACTAACATTTTCCTTTCTATGACAACACAGATCTGGAGTACAGAAGTTAAGGGAAGACCTTATGGAACTGGCTTTGGGCTACAGAGAATAAGTAAACCCCTGAATGTAGTGTTCTTGGTCCAGAGCTTTCCTTGGAAAGAGAATTCTCTTCCTCATGGTTATGCTACAGGATGGGCTAGGAGGCATTGTGTGTTCCATGGGGAAGAAACACCTGCCTTTGGGGATCTTCTAAGGATCTGCTCTTGTGTTCAGCAGTGGAAGGTGATTACTAAGTGGAAGAGCTGCTCACAGCCTGGCTCTGATATGTTAATATGAGTCCATCCATAACTACGAAGAAGCTGCCACTTACCTGCCACTGATCAGGCACCAAACCTTTGTGGATCCCACTTTACCCTGGCTGAAATGGGGATATCCAGTCACACATGAATTTTTTCTGATTTTAAAAAAGTGCTTATGTTCAAATTCTTAAAAAGGTAACATTTTAAATCACATTCACAAATATATTTTTAATAACCTCATTGCAAAGACAAAATGATGATAAGAATAGCCTAGTTTTATTGAGGATTTTATATGAACTAGGCTTTACTTGTATTGACACATTTAAGCCTCAGCATAACCCCCATGAAGATATTGACCCTACCTTTCAACTGTGGAAACTATTGCCTAGAAAGGTTAAGTAATTGCCTGATAGATTCTGTGGTAGATTTCTACTATCTGTCAGGTCCCAGCAGGAAACAGAAGAGACACTCAGATTGAGTAAATTGGGAGAGTTTAATATTGGGACTAGACATGAGGGTGGACAAGGTGAAGGGGAATCCAGAAGGCATAGGCAGCACCTCAGCTTATGCCTAAAGGGAAAGACCTCTGACAGGAGCTATGGCTTTGGGTGGGGAGGTTACCAGACCTTATGTCCTAGCAGAGGGGGAGCTGGAGGAGTAGATGTCCCTCACCACTCCCCTCCCTCCTTCCTCTCACCCCTTTACCCTCCAACCTCCTACGGCATTCTCCATCAGCTGAACCCAACTGGAAATCAGAAGGCAAGAGAACCTTGATTCAGTCCACACAGACTGACCACACAGGACAGGGTGGAGAGGGGTGGAGAATGGACCTGAACTCAAGTCGGCCGATCAGTTCTTATCTCCCTAGAAAGTGATAGAATTTGATATTGGAAACAGAGAGACATCAAAACTGTCATTGGAAATGAATACTGTTAATGGTTCATGATGGGATGTCCATGAATTTCTACTGCTGAGTGACCTCAAGCTTTTCTGCTTCTATTCTTTTTACACATTGGGGTGCTCAGCTCCCCAGGGTCTTTATGGTAAGTCCCTTACTTCTGCTTTACCCAACCAAGGGGCTTACCATTCATAATTCGAAGGTGCCTGACTAAACAGCCCAAGTTTCTTCCGTCACCCTAGGTTTCATATTATCGGTATTTTGATCATTGCATTTATGTCTATGTTCCCAACTGTATGCACCAAAAGAGCTCATATTTAAGAATAAAGAGAAAGAGAACAAGGAAGAGGGGGACGACAAAAGGAGAATAAGAACGAGAATGATTTTCAAAACTTGGAATTTAAGACCTTCTCTGATGTGATCCTGTTGAGAACCACTGGTAACACTCTTTGTTTTCTCTGATGTGATCCTGTTGCTTTCTCATGTTGCCATTTCAGAGAAAACATACATTATGGGTAAATTTTTATAAAGTAATTTTATAGAACTGGCTATTCTGATCAATTGAAGTAGCTAGTTAACTATTCAGCAGCTTTGCATTTTAATTCTCATTGACATCTTCATTCAAATGTTAATATCTTGTATTTCCTCCTTAATGAGTACAAAAGCACCCCAGAGAAAAGTCCCAAGCCACAGGACCTGGGATTTTCTGCAGATCTGCAGTGTTCCTGGAGCTCCCTGAAGAGTAGATTGGAAGGACACCATTCGCTCAGATTTTCTGTCCCTCCTTGTAGAGAAATAATAGGCCAGTCTCTTATTTTGCAAATATTCCTCGATCGATCCACCTATGTTGTGCGCCTGGCAGTGCTCCTATCAATGAAAAAAAGATCGTATTTTTCATGGGGGCAACAGTAGAGCCTAGGCTCTTGCTGTTCACTCTATCTGGTAATACATATTTTTGTACTTAGTGTGTTAAAAGAGGTCTTCTTTAAATTATTATAAAACAGATCTTAACAGGAAAAAAAAATGTTTGTGTTGTTTCACTTTCCCTTAAGCACCCACCTATGGAGAGTTTGGTTGTAGACTCCAAGTTTCTGACCAAGACTTTTCTGTCCACCAGGGGGCAGCATATCCTTACGTAGAAAAGCATGTCAAAAGACACAACTGGCTTTCTGAGCTCCCGGTTTTCAGACAAAAGCCTTGAAGCAGTGCCTCCAAAATGATTGACCCCATAAATATTAATTCTAAAGAATTATATGAAGAATGAAATTCCACAGTCAAATAAGTTTGGGTAACTCTGGCTTAAGCAAAGTAAAAAGGTGTCCTCTCTCCAGGACTTCACAGAATCTTTATACTTTTGTGGTACTACATTGACATTAGGGCATGCTCATGCTGTGCTGGGCACTGTGCTAAATACTTTGCTGTACTGACTTATTTAATCTTCACAATAACCCTATGAGGTAGGCCTGATACTATGCTACATTTTACAAATGAGGAAACAGGCACAGAGCTGTTTCAAACCCAGGCCGTATAGCTACAGAACTTGCATATTTGACCATAGCATATGATGTTTTGCAATGTGAGGCTCCAAGAGGGGATTTAATAGTCAGTGTTTCCCAATTTATTTGGCTTTGGAACATTTTTCTTCCTTCTGTCTACGTAGAGGACTAGGGTTTAATAGAACACTGTGAGAAATGTTTCTGTAATGAGATGACAAACGTCATCTCTCTTTAAAATTTAACTGAAAATGTAAGTCCACAGACCCATTACATAATCAAACGGTGAAAGTTCAGTTGAATTCTGATTTGCTGGGAAGGCTCATCATGTTAATCTCTGCTCTCAAAGGCAATACCACCAAACCCAGACTATTCATTGTGCTTAAAGGATGTCGAATGCCAGTCAGACTTGGGTCTTTTCATAAAGAAAGAAAGGAAAAAGTATGAAATAGAGAATAAGACTAGAAAGCCGCAAAAATAAGACCAGTAAGGGATAAAACTAGCAGGGAAGCTACAAGGAGTCTGGAATGTTCTGGGGAAATGGGGGAAATGCTCACCTCTTTTGAGAGTCCAAAAATAAGACCAAGGTTCTGAATAATATTGGAGAATTAGAGCTGGAACAAGAGTCGCACCTCTGGCCAACACACGGTCTTTCAACGACAGTTAGGACAGCTAAGGGTACTCTTCCCAGAGGCTGGATGTCAGATAAGCCTGGTGGTCACTTTAAGCAGAATTTTCTAAACTTCAGTCATTTATATAACAATTTCATGATTTTTTTTTCCTATCAGGATACCACTGTATTATTTATCTAGTATTCTTTAGAAATTGTTTTATGCCTTTTTATGAATTCATTTTTTTATAAAAGCTTACTATCTGAGAATTCATGATTTTAAGGGATGATTTTTCTAATATACATTTAAAAATGAAACGATTGTCTGTGTCCTATCTAAAAGTGGTATGTGTACCTTTCTTTGGAAACTCTTTTCTAAAGGATAAAAATCTGCCAGTGTTATGATAAAAGAAAATGGTAGAATTGAGACTGAGTTAAGAAAGGTGACAATAAATTTGAAGAATAAGAAAAACAGTGAGAAGTTAAATATATCCAACTCTACTTGGACATACAATTTCAAAATCTTTTCATAGGTTGTTCTAAAAACATTGGTTATTTTAATACAGTGATTGAATAAACAGGTGATCTACTTTAATAAACAGATGATCTTTTTCTTAGTTCTAATAACTGCAATAAAATATCAAATATACTTGATATAAATTGTCAAACCAAAAGAATGTTCATTTAATGAGATATTTTATTTATGAAAATCCATATTGCAGCTTTATGTTAAATTAGATTTTCAGCTTTCTAAACATCAATTTTGAATTATTAAAAACTTATCTTTTGCATGTAACAAGTAAAAGATATGTTAATATACTCTAAGTCCACTTCATTAAAAGCATTTCACTAATCCATAGATTACCCATGGCATCAAACATTCTTCCATATTGGTGTTTGAGACAGAAATTGAAACAGAGACAGTTAAACCTGTTCCAACAAATTCTGAACCAGCAGATTATTTGATAGAAATAAGAGACATTCTCTATAGCAATGTTATTCAATTGAATTTTCTATAATGATGGAAAAGTTCTATATCTGTACATGCAGCAAGTAACTATCGGATTTGGCATAGTGTGATATAGCCCATACCCAAAGCGTGAGCAATGATAGTAATATATAAATCACATAATGGCATAACCAATAATTTACTAGAATAACCTATACATTTTGCATTATTTTCTCTCTGGATCTCGGATAAACAGAACAAATGCCAACCTGATTTTCTCAGAATCACATATCTGTCTGTCTTGGTAATACTATTTTTAGATTTTCCAATAGGCTTAAATTCTATTTATTTTTTTTATTGTTATTTGGTAGCAGTAAAAAAAAAAACACTGCAAAGCAACTTGAGTTTATTCATTTGAAAAACTATTTTGCAAGCCTACTTTTGGCAGGATTCTGGACACACAGTGCTACACAAGATAGACATGGTTCCTGTCTTCATGAAACTTTGATTCCAACTGGGTAAAATGTGTTAATGTCCAAAAGCTCCATCAATGAGACAATAGCCTCATGGAGCATCACCCAGGGAATCCAGGAGCTAAGGTGCACAGAAATCCTCAGGCATGTGCACTTAATTTTAATATCCATGTGAAAGAAGCTAACCTAACCAAGAAAATGAGAATCTATTTATAAAACGTGGTTTTTGTTTTTTTTTTTTTTTTTTTTTTGTCCCCTGCTTTCCAAGTGATGTCCCCTTTCTAAGAGCGGCTCATACAGTTTAGATTTCAAATTGCTGAACTAACTTTCCTTTTTCCTTCCTTTCCTCTCTTCCTCTCCCCCTCCTTTTTCTTTCCTTTTTCTAAAATTTTAATTTTAGTGTTTTAAGTTAAAATCAACATTTAATATTAGTTTCAGGTGTACAGCATAGCGTTAGACATTTATATAACTTATGAAGTGATTTCCCCCCCATAAGTCTAATACCCACTTGGCATCATACATAGTTATCACAATATTATTGATTATATTCCTTATGCTGTACTTTATAACCTCATGACTATTTTGCAACTGCCACTTTGTATTTTTAATCCTTTCACTTTTTTTCAGCTCCCCCCACCACCCCTCCTGTCTGGCAACTATCAATTTGTTCTTTGTATCTATAATTCTGTTTCTGTTTTGTTTGTTCAATTATTTTGCTTTTTAGATTCCGCATATAAGTGAAATCATATCATATTTGTCTTTTGCTGTCTGACTTAACTTCCTTCCTTTATTCCTTCCTTCCCTCCTTCCTTCCATCTGTCCACTTGTCTGTCTATCCATCTATCATGGAGAATGGTTTTACACTTTGTGAAGAGAGTTTCTAAAATAAAAAAAAATCAAAATAAAAAATATATATATATTTGTATAATGTTTTGTCGATGGCTCTGACATTTAGACAGAGAATTTATTGCTCTATATGTCAATACCCTTGGCATTATTAAGCAAGTGAATAGAAAAGCTAAGACTTGAATCTAATCAAATATTCACTCTCTGTCAAAAATGTGTCACCTTAAATGATCAAATAGAGCCAGTTGTATACTTCAGAGATACTAGCCAATTTGAAGTGCTGGAGCTATGCTTAGTAGGCAGGGTAGTTATGATTTATAAAATAATGAGAGTTGTGGCTGGAAAACATCTTAAAAATCTCATGAAAGATAAATGGGTAACAATTCCAGGTCCAGGCAGGTAATATGAATGAATGTGTGACATGGATGGTGCCTAAGATCCCAGAGGCTAAGCTGCTTGTATTCCTATTAAGCTAACTCTTGTCTAGTTTTATTGCCTGCTAAAATACTCTATCCAAACAAAATTAAGGCAATTTCATCTTTTAGGTACTAAGGACATAGTATCTAGGATCTAAAAAATTTTTAGAGCCTATTGACATGTTTGAAACCTGGGAAAAAATGTTTTAGCTCAAAAAAAAAAAAAAAATTATAAGATCAAAATTAACATTTCATTAGATGCCTACAAAATGTAACATCCCAACCAATCAACCATAATTCAACTATTTTGTAGCTAATTTAAATTATATTTAATTTGGAGTGTGAATTATGATTGTTTTTGACATGCTTGATAGATTCAATGGGTGTGCAAGAGGAAGAGTGCCTGGGTCTCTGAAGAAAATGGCAATATCAAACTTTTCTGGATGCCCTACTCAGTCACCAAGTGGCCAGCTTTCAACACCTAAATTTTCAACACTTGTCTAGATAAGAGAGTCATGTCCAGGGAGTTCAAATGAATTGGACAAGTTCCCATTGCTATGCAAAAGCACGTCTCTAACTAGAACTTGCATCTCTTGACCCTTGTATGAGGGCTTTTGGACTGAATATCATCTGCATCTGATTCATCATCAGGATGCTTGTTAAAATGCATGTTCATGAGCCGTACCACAGCTCTACTAAATTAGAGCCGTTGAGGTTCACACCAAGAATCTACATTTTGCTCCACATAGTGCTGCCCGTCATTTTACTTTTTTCCAATGACATATTTAACTATTTAGAGAGTCATCTCTGGTCAGTTCATTGAGTCAGTTTTTTTCCAGTGAGTTGATAAATTGGATTTAGTTGACCTGTTTGTATAATGTGGACATTAGTCTGATGGTAATTTCTTCCTTCCTTCCTTCCCTTCTTCCTTCCTTCTTTCCTTCCTTCCTTCTTCCTTCCTTCCTTCCTTCCTTCTTCCTTCCTTCCTTCCTTCCTTCCTTCCTTTTTCTTTCTGACCTTGGAATAGAGAAAAATAATGCTTAGATTCTTGCCTCAATTATGTCATTGCATCAAGCATTTATTTCACAGCTCCCTTGGAAGAGAAACCTTGGGCCAGCTGGTCAACACTCCAGGAGACAAGTGTGATGGAGGGGAACTGAGGACAGAGATGGAAGTGCTGACTTGGTAAGAGCTCAGGGATAACCACTGCAGCCACGCAAGTGTCGACGTGAGAAATATCAAAACTTATAGAGAATTTTTATAAGAGCTATCTGAGCCAAACTGAGAACGTGTGCCAAGGAGCAAGATCTCAGAGAATAACAGTTTTGCAGCTTCTTTTATGCATTTGAAATTAAGGAGAGAAATAAGACAGATTCCATGGAGGTGAGAGAAAGCGAGGTAGGGATTAGATTATAGGATAATTAACGTGATTGTATGCTTTCTTGAGGGTGATTATGGCTTATTTCAAAAATGCGTCAACCTGGCTGCACAGAAACAATGGATGAGGCTTGCTTAAGGCAAAGATAAATTTTTTACTAAAATGTTATATTCCTGGGGTGTGACTACCCACTATGACCTGCCCAGTTAGGAATTTTATAATCAGATCACTCTGTGAGGTTACTTTCCATAGAACCTCTTTTTTCGTTCACACAACCTTTTGGTTTCTCTGCCCTTGGGACTTTCTTTCTTTCTTTCTTTCTAAATACATTAATTTGAAAAGTGGATGTAAAGATGTATGGTATGTTCCCAACAGGTAAGTACCAGGTACTGTCCTAGGTGCTGAGGAACCCATGATGAGCAAGTCAGATACAGTCTTGGCCTTCAGTTTGCTTGTGGTCTAGCTCAGGACAGGGCAAACAAGGATTTAATTCACTCCTGCCACTATCGAGCTGTGTGACCTTGGGTAAGCCACTTCACCTCTCTGTTTTTCCATTTTCTTATTTTAACCTCTAGTTCAGCACAGCCGCTTTAGAAGCACCAAGGGTCTTAGAGAGTTGGTGGGGTGCCATCTACACTGATATTCCATTGGTGCTTGTCTTTCTGCCAGTCGATTCTTGTTAAATTCAGAGCTAGGCTATGCCGGACCAGTGACAAGGCTGTCTTCTCCACATGGCCCCACCCAGAGACCCCTGGGGCCAAATTCCATCATCTCTTTCTCCAAATTTGCTCTCCACATGAGCTCTTATGGGCTCTGGCTACGTGCAAGGGTCACATCCATGACCTCATGGCTGTGGTGGCCCCAGCAGAGCTCCCAGGGAGCTGTGCAAGTCACTGTCACCTCTTTAAAGGCTTCCAGAGGAGCAGGATGCTCCCTTGGTGGCAATGCCATCGGTCCATACAAAGACAAAAACATTCCAGAATTGAAACATTCACTTCCAAAATAATACACACTGTGGTGTCAGATGGGTGGGAAGAAGAAGGTAGAATGATATCTATGGGGGTGGGGACAATAACATTTGTGGCTATTAAGGAAAAATACACATTCTTCCAATTACAGCCTTGCCAAATCTGGCAAATACTGATGGGGGCATTTTTATGAACATTTAGGTTTAATCTAGGATATCCCATTAATAAATTAGTTTAGAATACACACTGGACTACATATAGGGAATAAGCAGTAATACATAATCACTACTGATTTAACTAATATATATTGAGAAATATAATTTGCTTGGCATCTTGTGGGCCCTGGGGATATGATGATGAACAAAACAGTCTTTGCTCTCATGGTACTTATATCCTAGTTAAGGGAGACAGAAAATAGAAAGAAAAAAAAACCTAAATAAAAAGATATATATGACAGAATTTCAGGTAACGATAAGTGCTATGAAAAAAAAAAGAAGAAGAAAGAAAGAAAGAAAGAAAGAAGAAAGAAAAAGAAAGAAAGAAGAAAGAAAGAAAGAAAGAAAGAAAGAAAGAAGAACCAGAGAAGAGAGTAGAGAATAAAGAGAGAAAGGACTGATTTTTAAGATGGAAGGATCAAGGATGACTTCTTGACTGAGTGACATTCGACCAGAAACTTAAATGAAAGAAGGGGGTGTTCCAGGCAGATATCTGAAGATATAACATTCCACACAAAGGAAATAGCCTAACCAAACATCTGGCACAGGCTGGCTGCTGTGTGTTTTACCAGATACTATAAATATTTGCTTGATGAGTTTATAAAATATGAGCTAGGTATTTTTCGATGACATTTGAGAAAGCTGAGGTTCAGAGAGGTTAAGCGATGCGTTCAGGGTCACACAGCAAGCTAAGCAGCAGAGCTGGAAAATGACTGTGCCTTGGTGCTCTTCATTCCTGTTGCTCCTGGGATTAGTCCTTCCTAAGCTTCACTTAATTCTGATTTTCTGCTTCCGCAACATAAGGCCCACTCACCCACCATCCTGAGCTTCTACCAACTCTGATTTCTGGAGTTTGATGGAAATCTCTAGAGACAGAGCCTGGTATTAATGACTGATCATCATAAAAAGATGGATGAAGAACCCCGAGAGACTGGCGGAGACATGTGCCCAAAGATGTCTGACGTTAAAGCTTCTGGAGGCATTGATAGGATTTGTCCTCACTGTGCTGTGGGGAGGGTAGCCTCTCCCAGGTACTCAGCCAGGCTGCTGACTCTGTTTCTTTCCTTCTGGGGAGATCCGAGTATGGAGAGTGGGTGTCAGTTACACTCACCCCGACTAAGGAAATGTGCAGAATGGAAAGACAGCCACTACCCCAGGCTGGCCATCGTCGCCTTAGCAACAATAGCTGTGTACACATTCACACACAAACACTGCACCAAAACAAGCAAAGGTCACTCTCTCTGGGCACTTCCAAGAATGATCTCAATTTTTCATAAAACAATGTTTATAAATTAGATAGAACCCCGGAGCAGTCCGGGAATAGAAATAACCATTTTATGAGGCCTCCTGCCATTACATTATTGCTTGTTTGCTTTGAATGAGCAAAATACAATATGCAGCCCACCCCTGCCAGAGCCAAGCAAAGGCTTCTTTACAAAGTTTGAAGCCCAGCAAGTTTTAATAGGGAGTTATTCTTGGTACTAGGGGCTTCATCCACAGCCTTTTACTAGAAGAAGCTTAAAGGTAGGGGCCATGCCTATTCATCGTTCATCCCAACATCGAGCATAGTTTCTAGCACAACATAAGCATTTAAGAAATTATTTTGATTGTTGTTTGAGTGAATATGTGACTGAATCAATGAATGAATGAATAATCTGATCCCCAAGCAGGGTCCTAAAGAAAATTAAAACAGCCAAGACCACAAACACTTTTGAGTCTCTGTTACATGTCAGAGCTTTAGATGCAATGGCACTGAAGAAGCGTTCCATTTTCTGTAACCGGCTTCCTGCTCTTATTGGCTTTCCCTGAGTCCCTCAGGGCCTCCATGCTGCTTGCTATATCCCCTAATGCAGGCGGCTCTCCATCCTAACTCCAGAATTCTTTCCCTCTCTACCTATAAAAATTCCCACTATCTCAGTCCCCTGGAATGTAACTGGTTGGCATGAAGAAAAGCATTTGATAAACTAAGTGCCTTAGTTGAGTTCCCTCAGAAGCAAACCCTAAGGCAAGGATTCAAGTTCATGTGGTTTATTTGGAAAGAGAGTCTGGAAAGGAAGACAGCCAATAAAGGGTGCATTATTAAGTGAATTTCCACTATGGGCAACTGGACCTTAGCCTCATCTGGAAACTCTGAAAAATGGTGTGAGAAATATGTCACCTTACTCTAAATTATCCCACCCAGGAGCAAGGGAGCTGGGGTCTTCACACGCTATCTTTCCAGCCATTGGTCGAGGGGTGTTAATTCTCTGGCTCTTCCAGGCTTCTTTGTACATGGGTAGAAAGCGCTTAGGCAAAGCAATGCTGATGCCTGTGGTTGGATGTAACTGGGGCACATTGAAATGGTAGAGCTGGAGGAATGTGGATAGGGCACTGACAGCATCTACCACCTTAACTCTCACGAGGTGAAATGGGTGATCACATCTACCACAAAGAGCCTCTTAGAGGGATATGACTTCTAAAGAAGAGCTCAGATGGTCCAATGCCTTAACTCAAATGGATGCCTCTCACATTCAGGTTGGAAGATGAGAGAGGATGTAGAGATTTGGTGATGGAAAGGGGAAAATGAGTCTCTACTTAGATATGGCTGCATGAGCTTAGATGCATGAGCTTTTCTTGGGACTCTGGGTGAAATGAGCTCCACTGTCATGAAGGAGTGATAATGCAACCGGAAGTCTCTCCAGGAGAGACTCTCCCAGAACCTGAGCAGCCTCTATCAAACCCACACCTGCAAGCAGTACCTGGATGCCTTTCAGCTACTGGAGAAATTCTATGGCTACTCAGAGGACTACATCCTCAGCGCAGGACATATCTGGATTCTTAAAAGGCAAGCTTCCCTCCCCCTTCTTCCCTTGCTTGCTCAGAAACTTAAGAGGGCAAACTTACAGTTTCATGGAATTTTACCGATGTTAAAATTAGAAGGAAGCTTAGAGGTCATCTCTCCAAACCCTTCATTTTACAGAGCAGATGTTGACACTCAGAATGGGAACTTCACTTACCCCAAATCACACAATGGTGAGTGGCGGGCTGATTTTATTGGTCAGTTCAGAAAACAAAAGAAAATTGCTCCCGATTTTTCAAGCAAGAAGAGATTTAATGTAGGGAAATAAGTACTTACAAAACCATTGGAAAGGCTAGAAGGGCAAAAGTTAGGAGGAATGCCATCAGCTTTTAAGTCGTGGTTTCAAGAGTCATGGAACTTTTGAAGCTGTTCAGAGCTTGGAAACCAGTTCCCTCCACAGACCTGAGGCATGTACATTTCAGAAGACCACTACAAAACGTCCTGTGTGTGGCGTTGCATGCCGCCATTTCACTGGCAGACTGTAAATCATCTTTAGACTGGAAATCACATTTAGACAACCCCGAAGGCAAAGAGGTCTGGACAATGTAGTTCCCTGGCTTCTAGTCCTTGAGATTCAGGGCAGAGGATAAAATAGGTAGAAATGAATGCTGATGGTTACAAACAAAACAAAACGATATCTAGCACTGTGGTGAGTGCCAGTTTATATGTGTGAACCTAGGTTGTAGAGGGGACGTCTGCCTGGTGGTACACGCTTCTCCCAGAAAACAAGTATGAAGAGGGAGAGAAAAGAGGGCCAGCACTGGCCAGAATTCTGTACCTGGTCCCACCCTTGGCAGCAATTCTAGAGACCGTGATGCAGGAGCATTTCCAACATGACTATTTAGTCCATTGTGTCAGTCTATTATTCTGTATCAGGAGTGCGTAGTGACAAATCTCAGGAGAAAACTGGGGGTCCTTGGGCCCTGTGGAACAAGTGGATATGGGCACTCGGAAAACCCCCAGTGGTGAAGCCTGCAGATGTTCAGAGGGAACTCTTGTTAATGCCTCACCAGCGTATGGATGTTTGGAGGAATGCATCTTGATATCACAGATCTGGGGTAACGTGGTTGGGGTTATGGCTCCTACACTGATTTGATGCATGACTTTGGGTACGTTACCTGTGTCTCCTCATCTCTAGGGGGGACATTGTTGGGCTACATTATCTGTGTTCTCAGTCTAGACATTCTAGCAACTCGACATCAAAGCATCTTAATTGTAAGGTTCCCAGATTGTCTTGAACCTCACAATAGCAAAGTTTCACTGGAATCTAGCACTTGCTATCTTAACAGGAAGAGTTCTATCTAGATAATTTCCTACTGACATTTTCTCCCTTAACCATAGTTAGGATTGATCTTTTGAGGCCAAGAGGGTCACTATAGCATTTGGTTCACAAATAAATGTGTGAATTATGGTACACGGTGTAATTGTGAGTTATCCATCAGAAACTACCCCAGGGCCCTAAATCCTGTGTTCAGAGCAATCCTCATGCCAAACTTGAGAAAGGCTTTTGGGATGACAAGATTTCCATTTTCTCTCAGGCATCCCATGCCTTCTGTTATCACCCTGCTTCAAACTCTTGTGGTATGAGGCATCTCATATTCCCGATCTCTTCTCACAAAATCAAAACTTACCACGCGTCACTCCTTCCTAGGCTATTGCTCTCTGTTCTTGATACAAAGGTGATACTATTCAGATAGTAAAATCTCCGCTAACTTATTACTGAACTAATAATGCGTCATCTCATCTCATTATAGACTATTTCAATTAATTTAAAATGTGGCATCTGTGGCGAGTTTACTACTAATACAATTATTGTTATTATGATTAAATATTAAGTTATGATTGATCATGATGGCAATACTTTATCTTTGCAGAGAGTTTTGGTCTTCAAATGTTTTATTATTAATTTTCTAAGGAGGAAACTAAGACTCAGATCAGTGAAAAGATTTGTCCAAGATCACTCAACCGATTAGTGGTAGAGCTGAAATAAAACCTAAGTCTCGTGGCTTCCAGTTCATGCTTTTTTTCACTGCATATCTCATCGCTGGGAGGAAAAGCCTACGAAAGTTCCAGAACAAGAACGACTGAGAGAGATGAATGAACCCAGTACACTGATGCCATGATGTGGCCTAATGCGGCGTTAGACAGACTTTCAGTCCTTCACCACAAAATAACCTCCTATGAAGGCCAAGTGGCTGGTTCACGGGATGGTCTGATTTCCGAGTTTTAGAGAAACTCAGAAAAATAAATACTAATTTATTTCTGAATAAATCAGTCTGGTTTAGAAAGCCTTAGAAAGCCCAGCCAGGGCCACTGTCTTTGTGTAGGTTTGACACTGCACAGCCACAGGTGGGTACCATTCACGTGACAGGTACTGTAGACTTATATATATTTATTATTAGAAGTTTCTTGACAATGACAGTAAGAGGTCTTGTTCTAACAAAATCAATGCATTATGATCCTTTTCTGAAAGATGGAAGTGAAATGTCTTGATGAGGGGAGATCTTTTTAAGTCACTTAAAGCCAGACAGGTGAGTGAAGTATCATGGACACGGCCTAGGGTCTAGATAAATCGAAGCTGTGGAATGGAAATTGGGCTTTCGTTCTTTACTTACTGCTTTATTCACAGTTCATTTGTTCATGTGTTACCCATTCCTTGAAAACCCAGACCTTGGAGAATAGCATGTGCTAGACGCTGTGCCTGACACTGAGATGCTTAAGACCAAACTCCTGCTCTCAGAGAATTCAGTCTAATGGGAGAATCAGACAAGTAAAAAAATACCTTATAGTCATGTAGGATTTACAGGAACCCAGAAGCAGGAAACATAATCCAGCCTTGTATGGGAGTAGACGGACAGAATAAGGAGGGTCAGCAAAAGGTGTTTTCCTATCTGAGTGGCATGAGTGTTCTAAGCTGAAGGAGGAGCAAGTGCAAAACCCTGGAGGTAATAGACTGTGTCCTCGACACTGGTCATTTAAACCTCAGAACAACCATGTTAGGTAAGCACTATTATTAATTCCCATTTAACAGATGAGGAAGCAGAGACACAGAGAGATTAGGTAACTCGCTCAAGGTCACAGAGCTGATGAAAAAAAAAAAACAGACTAGTATTTGAACCCAGAAAATCCAGCTACTAAGTTCACCTACTTCCTTCTGCCTCTCTTGAGAGAGTGTGGGGCTTTCAGAGAACCCAGTTTGGTCTGTGAGTGGGAGTTCAGGGGAGCCCTAGCGCCCAGGTTGTCTTGTTTGGGGCTGGTTTTAAGAATACAAGGGACCCCAGGAAATTACTCACCTTCTTCATTCCATGTCTGTACTGACTCCACAGACATTTTCCAGAGGTTGCTTTGTCCCTTTTCAAACTAAATTTCCATCCACTTTTTGTTGTTGTTGTTAGTATAAGGCTCTTTCCCCTAAGTGTTGAGTGATGAGAGGTGGGGATCCAGAAACTGAACTTCAGTATATTCGAGGTTTAAGGGCTCTGGTTTAGGCTGAGTCCAGTTAACTGTGAGTTTATTCTATTGTTTTATTGTCCTATTTAAGTTTTACAAAAGCTGGGAAGAGTGCATATATTTCAAAATATCTGTTTCTTGCCCTCTCAGAACTTTTGGTCTATTCGGTCAAACTCAAAATTCATCCTTGAGAGATTATTAGCAAGAATTAAACTAAAGCTTACCTTTAAAAAAAAGTATTCTGTACATGTTATAAGTGTAACAGCTCATTAAAATCATTATACAAGTTCTTGCCACTGTTCAGAGTTTGATTGTATGAGCAAAGAGCAGGGGTTTTTTTGTTTTGTTTTTATGTTTTTGGGTTTTTTTTTGCTCTATCCTGGGTTCAACAACTAACCAGCAGATACGAATACTCAACCACTAAAATACCAGACCATTACAAAATATATTTTAGCAAACACTAGAGTATTTCCTTGCAAAACATAGAAAGAAGATGATAAAATGTCCCTTCCGAACATGAGTACATGTGGGTATTTAGGCACTGATCATGGAAGACAAAGACCTGTCTGTCCCTGTGGCTCACTTGCTGGGTGAATGAGCCCAGAGGCAGCCCATGTGGTGGAGAGGGTACTGGCCTGGGAGCCAGAGGACTGGGGAGGTAACTCAGTACTAACCCCAAGTCTGCTGTTCCCTAACCCTGGACAAGGCCCTTCGCTTTGGGAAGCTCAGTTTCATATCTAAAATGGATTAGACTCCATGGGCTCCAAAGGACACCTGCTTGCCAAATTCTGTGGCGAAAAAGGCCAGAGCTTCGATACTGATATAGATAGGCAAGTCTCAAGAATTTTATTTAACCAGGGCTCTATGAACTTTTTGTGTAAAGGACCAGGTGACAAATATATTAAGCTTTGTGGGCCATATTCTCCCTGTTGCAAGTACTCAACTCTAGAGTAGCAGGAAAGCAGCCACAGACAGTGCAGAGGCGAATAGGCCTGGCTGTGTCCCAATAACGCTCTTATTTACAAAAGTGGGCAAGGGGCAGGATTGGACCAGTGGACTCCAGTTTGCAACCCCCGATTGAGACGCTGGCTGTACCATAGGGTCAGAGGGGCGGTGAAGACAGAGCCTGGGCCTGTCTCAGAGATCTGATCAGGACAGGAGAGGCCACATGAACCTGCTCCAGGCCCACCTTGCAAAGGCCGCCCAAGCCTCTGCACCCAGTCCATTTCCGAGGGACCAGAGAGCAGGACCGAGCGTGGCTCTTCCTCGGGGATGAAGGAGTTAAGAGGCAGGGGCAGACCCAACTAACTGTTTCTTTCTAGGGAAACTATTTGGACTTGGGGATTTGCTCTGCCACACAGCTGGAACTCATTACTGCTGAAGTTTTTTAAGTAAAAAAGTTTTATTTAGGCCCCTGCCGAAGGTTTTCTTAGGCCAAGAGTGCAGGCCTGTGACTGCACTGCAGCTGTCCCCTGAGAGCATGGGTCAGTCCTGCCCATGGGCCATCTTTCCCTTGCCCTCCTGCTGACCCTCCGGCCACCTCGCCTCTTCCCTTCTTTCCTTCTAGCTTCTTTCCTGAACTATCCATCCACACAGACCCTCTGGCAGGTGGGGCTGGCCTGTGTCAGCAGTATGGAAAATTGCATAACTGAACAATAGAAACGTTCACCTTTTTTTTTTTGTGAGCTGGAATCTAAAATGCTGATATTTTAGACAGACTCTAGACTCTCTCACCCAGCGCCTTGGATACGGACTCAGAGGGCAGGGGTCACAGACCACTGAAAGGCAGGTCCATGCACAAACTGAAAACCAAGTGGAAAAAAACCAGCTTTTCCCCCTTCGTTCACGTTGATTCAGATGAAGGAGGCAAAGCGGTGGTTTACCTGATCGGAACATGATAAATCTCTTCGTTAACTAACACCCAATGAGCAATAACCCTTAGTTACTGACGCCTTTTCTCTCTCTTTCCTGTTCTCCGTACTTTTAGGCTAAAGAAATAAGGGCAAGGAACCAGCTGGTGTCGGGGCTTGATAAACAGCACGTTTACAGTTAGCCCCCCGGGATCCCGTCTCCGCGGGCTCCAGCTCGGCGCCAGCTGGGTAGAATTTAGGTCATTTAGGTTCAGGGTGACCTCCTTCACTGCTGCAGTTTCTAAATTATAACAG
Organism: Eonycteris spelaea; assembly: GCA_003508835.1. Lineage (NCBI taxonomy): Eukaryota > Metazoa > Chordata > Mammalia > Chiroptera > Pteropodidae > Eonycteris > Eonycteris spelaea. The sequence continues at coordinate 7,854,126 of PUFA01000023.1, forward strand.
TTTAACTGAATTCTTCATCCTGTGTGTCCCCAAAGCAGGCAGGTACCCCTAGGCCTCTAATAGGATCGTCCATAAGACTCTGGACAGAGGGTTTCTCTGATGAACCCCTAATTCATCAGAAGACTTAAAAGGAGCAGCCCTTTCTCCAGGCTCTGTGTGAAAGACCTAGTAATGCCAGGTACACATGGGTGACCCTAGTGAGCTCAGCCATCCTTTCAGAAGTTCAGCGGCAAGGCTGAAATAGGGTACAGAAGATAGAGAGGCAAAGATTTGAGTCTGAGCTCTCAGCAGATAAATTCAGCATTCAGTATGTCAATTTGGAGTAAGCCACCCCAAATATTCTAGAGTTGGGAAGGCGATAAAAATAAGTCATATTAGTGAGGATTAACATTCGCTGGGTCCTGACAATGTGTCAGGCACCATGCTGAGCACTTTCCAAGCATTATGTGAGATAAATACACCCGCTCCCACTTTACAGGTGAGGAAACCGAGGCTCAAAGAGATGAGTGGGCTTGCTCACTGACACGTGGCTACGATAAAGCAGAGCCAGATGCGGGCCAAGGGGCAGCTGATTGCAAAGCCTGTGCTCCTATCCCATGCTCTGGGTGGACAGAAGAAGGACGCCTGAACCAGAGCTGGAACCTCGATGCTACTTGAAGCTCTGCCACCCAACAGCTGGCTGTGTCCTAGGTGTCAGGGAGACTGCAGTGAATGAGAGGAGGTCTCCCCGTGTGGGGTGTGGGGCAGGGATCTCTGTAAATATGGTAACTGCAGAGAGTGGTGGTGTGATGAAGAAATTAGAAGAGAGTTTAGGAATAACCGAGGGAGGAGATTTGAAGTTCAGATTGTTCAGTGACATCCCCTCCCAGGAGGTGATATTTATAATGAGGACTTATTAGGAATTGGCCAGGTGAAGATCTGGCAGAACTCAGGGGTGCAGAGGGGGCACTCGGCACACCTCTAAGGCTACCTGAGCTCCATGGAGTTGCAAATCGCTCTGACTGCAGACCAGGCAGGGAAGAGAGAGGGAACAGAAAACAGACAGGCACAGAAGCCCGAAGGCGTATCATCACATGGGGAGCATGAGGTGAGTGGGAACCCAACTCCTTTTCAGGAGAGGTGATATTTAACTGAAACTCACACCGAAGTATAAATCACTGATATTGGCTTCTAACTGAAAGTACTTTTTGATGGAAGAGAGCCTCTTGGGTATTTTATGGTATCTGTGGTGGGGTGGGGTTGGGAGAAGCGTTCACAGCTCTTCCCTCTGCGAGGTGTCTTAGAAATCACCTTCCACTCTCCCCCTCCACAGAAGGGAAAACCGAAGCTCAGAGAGGTGAAGCAACTCGCCCAGGATCACACAGCCCAGTCGCTTCCAAACTCCACCCCCACCCCAGCCCTAATACCCCACTGGGCTGCTTATTACCCAGACTATGGGCTCATTGTTTAAAGCAGTCGTTCTTAGACTTTTTTTCTGCCAAAGTACACGTGGTGTTGCATTTTTGACAGAGGACCCGGGATGTGCCAAGATCAAGCACTGAGAGGCAGAGGCTCCATTGCGGCTTACCTATAATATAACGAGCGATTCGTGGCTGAGAGGCAGAGACGCAGACTCCACCCCTTCCATGTTCTAGAAAGCACATTGCTATGCAAATGAGAGAGAGGGTGGCTATTATAAAAGGGGCCGATTTTGAAAATTATTGATGTGCTTTTCTTCGCATTCTCACTGCAGCATTCCTAATTTCTCCACTCTGCAGATGGATATGCTGAGCCAATGTGCTGGGAAAAGCAAGAGTAAAGCACATTAATACTTTCAAAATAACACTCTCATTTCACTCTCCTTGGTAAAGTTTTACATACCCCTACATCACTTTTACTTACATCAAAAGGCCACTCTATTTCAAGTTGGTCGGGGCTCAGGTCTCTATCCAAATCTGTTTTCCTCTCCACCCTCCAAGCCCTTCCTTCCATCTTGGCTTCTATTGCTATCTATCCTTTGACCTGGGCAGTGTCCTGGGGGAGAATTGTTTATTTCCCTCTTTGCTAACTTGGCTTCCTTTTGTTCCCCTGGCAAAAGCCTACCCAGCTTCTGCTGCAGGATCATTTCACCTACCAGATATAGAAAAGACCCCACTGCAGGGTCTTGGGGTGCTCAACTTCACATTTACTCCAAATGGGAACAGAAAGCAGCTTCAATAAAACCTCGACTCAAGGCCACCTTCAGCCTGGCCACACTGCCCTGTCCAGCCTACTTTGATGTGGCCATGCCTCAGGATGTTATGGGGGAGTCTGTGACTTGGCGCCTTCCCAAAACCTCAAATGGGAAGTTAGGGACAGGAGACTCCCTTCTACTTTCCTTTCTATCTCTACTTTCTCTTTTCCCTGAGACCGGTGTCTGGGTATATAGGGTGAGGGATATGACTTGTATTCTGTATCTTTTTGCAACCTATTCTATTACTTTGAATTGGCAAGCTCCTGTTACATGTAGAAGGGATATATTCACTACCATGCAGGAGTAATCTTAGAGCTGGGTCTTCCAGGAATGGACCATGCATTGCTAAAAGGGAGACAAAGGAATTAGGAAATCTAAACAAAAGCTCTAATTTCATACCTTCTTTATTGCTTTGAAAACTTATTTTAAATAAACATCACCCTCATCTTTAACTGTGGACTCCTTTGTCATATTCCCACTTCTCTGGCAAATGGATGACCAGGTCAAGTAGAGTGAAGGTCAAGTGCATAAAAGGAAAAGAGAGTAAAATACATTAAAAAAAATTATTATCTCTGTTTTGTTATTAAAAGGATGATCTTGTATCCACCTTCAATATCTTGGCTGTAACTAGTAACAAACTATTTGTTAACCAATAGTGTCTGTCAAAGTGACAGTGTCATGCAAGTGGAATGTGTCACAATAGTTTGTAGTCTAGCCTTGTAAATGCTCATAGGCTTCCTAGTTATCTCAAGATATGATGCAAAGTTTTCAATAATAAATCATGTCTATTAACTTTCCAAAATGCATGAGGAGTTAGTGAGTACCTGAATCTCTGTTACTCCTGAATCATATTCTGAGCCATAGTTGCTATTATATCAATTGCACTAAACGCCAAAAATACAGAAGATTGAGCTGAAAGGACATTTGACCCCGGATACTTCCTGCAAGTGGTTAGTACTTTTTCTCTCATGAAATTATTTATGTCACTTGGTTTTCTTATCAGTTTATATTTTTTTAAATGTAGAATTGAAAGTGTCTGTCTCATTAAAAGGTCTTGTTACTTTGGTTCTATTAATCAAAATGTTACTGTAATTTAGATATAAGCAGTCGTCTTCTTCCAAAATTTGAAGCAAACTTCCAGAACTTTTCTTATGAAAGCTGGTGAGGACTATTGCATAAAATCTGGCCATAGAATAAGTGGTCTGTACAACTGTTGAAAATCCCAAGGTCAGCACAAGAATATGTTGGCTAGAGAGCCCCAAGGTCATATTCTCTTCAGTGCTACTTAATTTCAGCTTTCATAACACTGGCACAGCCAAAGAGTCTCCAATTCAGTTGATAACCTTAGAGTTTTTTTTGTTTTTTTGTTTTTGTTGTTGTCGTTTATTTGTTTGTTTTGGTGTTTTTTTGTTTTTGTTTTGTTTTATTTGGGGTTCTCTCTGGTTATAGTGCCTGGTTTGAGAGAGGAGCTTGAGAAAGAGAGCAGCGTGGTGCTCCTGACAATTAATTTGATTGGATACATCTCCACTAAAGAGAGACTTCAAGTGTCTGGGTTTCCAAAGCAGACTTCCTGTTCAACCAGCATCTCCCTCCATGTCTTTGGGCAAGCTGATGGGTAGAGCATAGATATGAATGAATCCATTCGCTGTCTGGGACTGTGCTGAAATTCTTCCCTTTCATAAATATTCCTTGGCTACAGGTACAGAATACTATTGGGCAAGATGAGACCTATGAGAACAATTTTTAAGCCAACAGACTTGTATTCTGAAAATCCCTGAAATTTTGGCTGTCTACAGGAAATAGAGATTTTCTTTTAAGACCATCAAATTTCGGACGAATAGTCTCTTTCTTGACAGTCACCAATTTTTAGCCATTGGGAAAGTATACTCATTCATTCCGATACAATATTCTATTTTTGTAATGTGTAGAAACATGATCCATGTCTTTATTAATTATCTGTTTCCTTTCATAAATACTGGAATTATTCAACAAATAGTTTTTGAATGCTAACTCTATGTCAGCACAAATTTTAGGCCAAAGGTTCTTAAACATTTTGGTCCCCTTACATTCTTAAAAATTCCTGGAGACACCAAAGAGCTTTTGTTTATGTGGGTTATATCTATCAATATTTACCAATTCAGAAATTAAAAACTAGGAAATTAAAAAATATTGATCAACTGATTTTAAATTAACAATAATTAATCCTATTAGTTACCAATACAAATTTTATAAAAATAGCTTTACTTTTAAAAACAATAAGAATAGTGAGAAAAGTGACACTGTTCTACATTTTTGCAAGTTTTTCTAGTATCTGGTTTCCTCTGACAGCTAGGTTCTGATACTCTGCATTCAATCTGTTGTGATATATGTTTAGATTAAAGTATCTTAAGAAATCTATTTCTCATATAGTTTTGTAGTTGGAAGGGGAAGTATTTTAATAGCCTTTTAAGATAATTATGGGTAATCTTCTTTGATACTAAATAAATTCAATTAGCAGTAAATTCTGAAAAGTTAGTTGCAATGAGGAATTTGAATAGATACTTTCTCGGAAATGAAATCTTTACTTTGCATAATTTTGTAATTTCATGCATCATCCTTCACTTGGAAAATGATAGTTCACTGAGTTACTTGGATAGTCTAAAAGTCGATATATTGCATTATACTATACATACTATATTTTAAAAATCACCCATTTGTTAATGTTACTATCAATTTCATGAGGAAAGTCTTAAGGAATTGGGAAGCTATCAAAATGGTGGTAGCAATGACAAGTTTTCCGAAATTCTAATTTGCACTTGAAATTTGGAATTTATCATGGGCAACTATATTGTCAATTGTTTTCCTCGAAGTGACATTTTCATTCATGTTTGAGAAAATGTTTTCCAGATACTCAAATATAGATGCCTATGGTTTGACTGTTGGTTGTTCTTTCAAGAAACAATGGCGTTTTATGATAAGTGCAGCTAGTGCAGCTCACAACCAAACAACTGCATGAATGTTTATACTCAAGACAATCATTATACTTTGTTATGCAGAGGGAATCCTTTATGGGTGCTTTCCTTTCATCCTAAGAAATATGAAAAGATGTGTACTCAAGGGTTACGGTTTTAAAACAATTTTTGTTGCTTCAGCAAGGATCTTCTTTAACAAAACTGGCTTTGTTGTTGTTGTTGTTGTTGTTCTGCAAGAACATAACAGTGAGGAAAGCAATGATTTTTGTACAGTTCGATGCCACTGCTAGTTTTAGCCACCATCACTTTCACATAATCATTGCAAAATAACAATACAGTGAAAAAGACATTTAACATTTTAGTGTTATTATAAGAATAGTTTAATCAGGGGTCCGTGGACCACATTTTGAGAATCACTGTTCACAGCACTGAGAAGACTCACAAAGTCTTTTCTCTCACGGGGGTTACATTTTCTGTAGATCAGGCACCAGAGGAGAAGACAACACACAAAGAAATGAATAAATTAATGTCAGAGTACTAAGTGCTAATATAAATATATAGCAGAATGGTATGCTAGAGAAGAAAGACTAGAAAGATCAAGGAAGGCATCTTTGAGGTGATGGCCCTAGAGCTGATCCCTGAATGACAAGAAAGAGCCAGACATGTAATGATCTGGAGGAGAAACTTCCAGACAGAGGGAAGAGGTGGTACAAAGCCCTGAGATGGGACTGGGTTTGGTATGATCAAGGAAGGCAAAGGAGGCCAGTGTGAATGAAGTCAGCAAATGAGGAGACGTGGCAGATTGGTATGCTGACAGAACGTGGAACTTGGACTACTGTTATGTGCAGTACGGTGACATTAGTCAAGTTAATCGGGGTCACAAGGTAGGGTTTCCCAGGAACCAGGCACTGAGGTACACATTGGCATGCAGGGTGTTAACTGGGGGAGGCCCTGGGGATTCCCATCTAAGAGGGAGTGAAGGAAGTACGACCAGGGAGAGACAAGAGGTAAAGTGTGATGAAGTTGATACAGAAGGTTCAGAAAATGCAAATTTGGGCTAGCCCTTCAGAGATGTCTTTGAGGCAAGGGGATAAATGGAGCTTTGTACCCTTTTCTTGATAAACCATCAGATGTGGGCTATCTTGGGAAGAAGAGCTTTTGTGCAAGGCAACTCCCTTTCCTGGGGAGGGACTCAGCTGTAATCCATCAGCAGCCTACAATTTTGGCTGGAGGAAGGGGATCCTTGGTGCTAAGGGGACTCTGGGTACCACACCTCAATATCCACTATGCTTAGCCTCTCTGGGGTTTCGTTTCCTTATCTATATGCTGGAGATAAAAATCAGAATAGTTGAGTGAATCAAATATGAGCATGTGTAAGAAAGGCCTTTATTGGCAACATGGTTATGCAAATGGGGATTGTCGATGTTACAGAGAATTTATGTGACTTTAGGGCTTCTGCCATGAATCCTGTATGGTATTTGAACTTATTTAAACAAATGTAGTAATATTTATTTTACATAGGAATTTATCTTCAGAATAGCTGGACTTTCTGAGATAACATTATTTTCAAGAGCTAGCAGGTGAGCTACCCTGGAATCATATCTGGCTGTCAAAACATAAATCATGTTTAGCATTTTTTATAGATACCCCTTCATATAGCCTTTATTATGTGACTATAAATCATACTTATCACCTCCTGTTTTTCTCCTCTAGAGACTATTGTCATGAATTACTAGATCATGTTCCCATGTTAGCAGATAGGGAATTTGCCTCATTCTTATAGATAATTATTTTTTTGTTTTTTATTTGTTGTTGTCTTGCTTATAAATTTAGAAAAACTAGGCTAGGAAATTCTTAGGAGAAGAAAACAATTCTGTAATAAAATAAGTTTGGGCAACAATTATTTAATCAAAATTTATTTACTACAAGACTACTTGGGGCCTTTAATAGGCTAAAATATTGTGATTTCTAAGTATGGGATATGCTATGAGGCATAAGGCCATGTACAATGCAAGAATGCATAGGCTTTTTTCTCCTAGTGACAGAATTCTGAAGAGCTGACTTTGAGACATTTTGGTTAAAATCGAACAAAATGATTATAAAGCTTCAGTGTATCTCAAAGTTCATCTTGTCATTCAGTTCACCTACTTATTTACCCATTGTCATGTTATAGATGGACTAATTAAGGCATGTCCAAGGGTTTAGTACAGTGAGGTAAATCTGATTCCAGGAAATAATTTCTGGGGAAACATATATTGTGTCCTAGACTGATTGCCACCATTGTTTAGCCCATCACACTGTCAGGCTCATCATCACCTCTTGGTCCAGGCAAATCCCTCTCCCATGTGGTCCCTGGGTTGTACAGAGACAACAATTTCACCACCAGTTTATTATTTGGCCCTTCTCAGCATACCAAGCAAAAGTTTAACTTTGAAGATGCGATTGTGAAAACAAATTTTTTTCCAATCAGTGCTTAATCAATTCTAGTTTCTTGAGAAAATTCTTGGCTGTTGGCAAGCCAGGATCTAGTTGCAAGGCTCAGACAGGGTGTGTACAGGGAGAAATACCTTCTGATTGAATAATGGGTGAGGAGAATAGAATTTGAAGGGAAAGTGGCACAAAATGAAAGAAAAGCAGGTATTTAATTTCAGGCTATCAGAAAAACAAACATAGATGCCTCCTGCTCAATTCTTACCTGGAACACATCCTAAGAAAACTTTATAAAGTACATTTCATATCCAATATGCTATAGAAAGTCTACTTAGAATGTTCTTATGTGCAGGATTTCTTTTCAGTATCACACTAGGCTAGACAAAAGGAGACCTTATCTCACTGGTTCACTCTGGACAGAAAGTAGGTTAGGACATGGAGAAGTATGCCTCTCTACTTTGGAAGGCCAAAGGGAAATTATGGCGGAAATGTTGATAGCTTCAGTCTGTAGGAATTGGTGTGGAAGGGACTAGAGATTATCAGAGGTGGTAGGACTATCTCTGAAAGCTGCAGATTTTAGGAGACCCAGTATTACAGCAAAAGAAGCAGTATCTTGGTGCCTTTTAGTGAGTGGACAGGCCAAAGAAACAGCAGTAGCCATTGGCGTGACCTTGGGCAAATTACCTAACCTCTCTAAGCTGCATTTTCTCCATCTCTGAAATGAATATAGAAGAATCTGCTTCTCAAGTTGCTAAGAAGATTAAATTTTATAATTCACTTACTGAACACGTATCTGCTGAGTGCTTATTATGTATCAGACACACTTTAGACCTCAGGGACTGAACGGGGAACAAATCCTTGCTCCCAGAGATTGGTTATCTAGAATGGTAGGAAGCCAAACAATAAATGAAATAAATAAGTAATCCTTATGATATTGACATTGATAAATGCTAGGGAGAAAAATTAGGCAAGGGAGTAGAGAAAAGGGTGCCAGCAGGTTAGGAGAGGTCAGAGGTCTCATGGAGAAGATCCTATTAGAGCAAATCTAGAGGATATAAGGGAGCAAGCCTTATAGTTAGGTTAAGAGGAAGTGAGAGTGAGGGCCCCAAGGCAGGTATGTGCTTGCGAAAGAACAAGGACGCCACTATGGCTGAACAGAGCGGATACAAAGGAAAAGTAATAAGAGATACAGTTAGAATCAGTAAGGCCCTATCGGTTATCATGAGGACTATGGCTTTTAATTCACTCTGTGTGAGGCGTGAAGCTTTTGGAAGGTTCTGAGCAGCACAGTGACATGATCTGACTTAGATCTGAACAGCAGGAGTTTGGCTGCTACATTCAGAACAGACTGAGGGGAGAGCATTAAGAGACATGACAGTAATCCCAACCAGAGATGGGGAATTACTCCCACTGTCTACTGTGGACATCTTCTAAGTATATACTAATTTTTATGTGTATTGGGGCACACCAGGCAGCTATGGAGACAGGCTTTCCTTGCTGTTTGGTTAGGGCCAGATAGAGAACCCCAAATGCCGATCCCCATATGTTTGACATTGATAAACATGGTAGGAAGAAAAAATTATACAAGGAGGTTGAAAGGGGAAGGCTAGTAAGGCAACAAAAAAGTTCTCTGAGCCATCTAGCCACTGTCAAGATATGTTGCTGGTTTCGGAGGCATCCATCCAAAGCAGGGAAGGGTCGTTTTGCCGCATGGAGGGGCCACACCCAGAAGGATGCTGACCCAAGTCTTTCTCTCACTGGGACTACGGCTGGGCCTTCTGTTTGTTCTAGAAATCGAGAAGATCACATTATGGACCAAGTCAGATTTCAGGATCTCTGGGGATCCAGGTTGGGACTGGCATCACTGATGTAGCGTATCCTGGGAAATCCCAGCCTGAACTCTCTTGGAAGCACAGCAATATGTGCAAGACAGCATTCACCATAATCAATTCTTCCTAGTTACATAGACTTGGCTCCTCTGCTGTTTAGAAGCAGGTGGAAAGTTTTTTTATTTTTTAAAGAAATTATTATTAAAAAGTGTTTCAGATTACCTCAAACAAGCATTGGTAGATGTCTGGGTCCCTCCTACACTGGCCAGCCATCTGGTATGACCACATTGTTCCATGCTTTCAGCTGGACATACCTTGCATGAGGTCTTTGACATGGCAGCTATGTAGCTGGCTTTTGCCAACCCTGACAGAAAAGCCAGGCGAGCTTACCCTGTGTCCTCTTGCTGAAGCACTTTATTGGAGGATTTGATGAGCAATGCAGCCTGCCCCAGGTTATCCCAGACCTAGCAACCCACAACCATCCAAAAACACAGAGGCTTCCCCAGAGGCCTTCTGCAACAGCTCAGTGGCCAAGCACATTTTTGGCACCTGGAAATACAGCCTTCTACTGGAAAAGTTTGCTTGCTACCCACCCCCTAAGAGCTAGGAAATAGTGCCAAGGTTGCAGAGAGGCTGTACCCATTGAAAAGCAGCCATCCGAACTTTCTCCCAGAGGGGTGAATGTCCAAGAACTGAAGTTCATATGGTGCAGCCACTAGTCTCTCCTTCCCCTGGGAGCCAACAGTCTCATACATCACTTTGAAATGGTTCCCATGTTTCTGGGTCCTCTGTAGCCTCATTAGGAAGGGGTGAAGAATGCAGCCCCATTTTCTAGGACAGCAACTCTTTAGGGAAAGGAGCAGGATTGCTTGTGTGTTTATGAATGTGGTTGGAGAAGTCCAGTGGTTAGAGAGATGGCATTGCTGTGTTACTCATCTAGTAGAAGCAAGACAGTGGTAGCTACCATGGCAGCAGCTGCAGGTCTGGAGGATCAAAAGACGACCTTTATTTCTTCTTTCTATGGAATTGTACCACGGTTAAAAGCCACTGATAAGCTCATTTTAAATTCTGCTTTCTGCTGTAGCACACCAGCCTTGGGAAGTATCACTTTAATGTGCAAAACTAAAGCGTGCTCCCCTCTTGATATTGCTTTTTGCTCCTACCTTCCACACAGAGATTCCTCACAATGTCAAGGCATGCCTCATCTATACTTCTATATGAGCCTCTCTTCTATGTGAATTATGTGACTAAGGTTTTCAGTGTTTCCAAATCAAAGCCTTCAGCAGACTATTTGATATTTTCCCAGGGTAGCTAATACATATTAGCTCTGCAAATGCTGACACTCTACCCAGCAAACCCCAAAGTAGTCATGACCATCTGTCCAAACCCATTTTCTATGTTGAGTTTGATGTCAGACACATCTGATTTGAATCTTCACTTCTCCACTTACTAGCTGGGCTACTTTGATGATTTTCAGACCTTTCAGTAACTACTTTCCTGTATCTTAATATCTACTATTATGAATTAATTGTTATTAAAGATGCTCAACATATATCAAGTGTTTGATATAATGAGTGGATAACCAGAAACTCAATAAAGCTTATTATAACTTCCAGAGGTGAGTAATATTTAAAGAATTTTTTAATAATCTTACAAAAATCAAAACTGTCTATATAGTGCAGTGTTTAAGTATGTCAAAAGTAATTACCAGAGTATTACATAGGCCATATTAAATGACAGAAATCACTGGAGGTTTAATGATGGAGAAACATGGATTGGATTATAGAAACTAGTTCCCAAAGCAAGGTGATTGATGGATTAATATCAACCTGGAAACAGATTTCTAGATCCATATGTCTGTCAATGATTTGGATACAGAATACATGTTTACCAAATCTGTAAGTGGCTAGAGGATAGAAGAGAGAATGAATATTTTAGGTAACAAATCAGAATCAACAAACATCTTTATAAGTTCAGTTGATGGCCAAGATGAAATATAATAAGGATCACTGCATGCTCTCATACTTAGTTCCAAAAGAATGAATGTGGTCCATCCATGTTGTTGTAGATGGCAGGATTTCCTTCTTTCTCATGGATGAATTATATTCCATTTCACACACACACACACACACACACACACACACACACACACACACACTGCATCTTCTCTATCTGTTTATCCATTGATGTACACTTAGGTTGTTTCTGTATCTTGGTTATTGTGAATAATGCAGCAATGGGAATACAGATATCTCTTCAAGATCCTGATTCATTTTTTTTTGGTTATCTACCCAGAATTGGATTGCTGGATCAAATGGTAGCTCTACTTTTAATATTTACAGGAACTTCTATACTGTTTTCTATAGTGGCTGTATCAGTTTACATTCCCACAGCTAGCACACAAAGGCTCCATTTTCTCTACATCCTCACCAGCATTTGTTACCTCTTGTCTTTTTGAAGATAGTCTTTCAAACAGGTGTGAGATAATGAATCACTGTGTTTTTATTTTGCATATCCTTGATGATAAGTGATATTAAGCACCTTTTTGTATTGGCCATTTATTTATATGTCTTCTTTGGGAAAATGTCTATTCAGGTCCTTTGCCCATCTTTAAATAAGATTATTGGATTTTATTTACTATTGAGTTGTATGATTTCCTTCTATATTTTGTATATTAACTCCATAACAAATATATGATTTGCAAATATTTTCTCCCATTCCATATGCTGCCTGTTCATTTGTTGATTGTTTTTTTGCTGTGCAGAAGTTTGATACACTCCCATTTATTTATTTATTTTGGCTTTTGCTGCTTGGATTTTTGGCGTCATATCAGGGAGCTTTTCCCCTATGTTTTCTTCAAGGAGTTTCACCATTTTGGGTCTTATGTTTAATTATTTCGAGTTAATTTTTGTGAGTAGTGTAAGACAAGGATCTAATTTTATTCCTCTTCATGTGATTATCCAGTTTTCCCAGCACCATTTATTGAAGAGCCTCTCTTTTTGCCACTGAGTATTCTTGGCTTCCTTGTCAAAATTAGTTGACTGTATATGCCAGGGTTTTACCTCTGGGCCCTCAATTTTGTTCCATTGGTCTGTGTGTCTATCTTTTATGCCAGTACTGCATTGTTTTGATCATTGTAGCTCTGTAGTATTGTTTGAAAACAGGAAGTGTAATGCCTGTGGCTTTGTCCTTCTTTCTCATGATTGCTTTGACTATTTGGCTCTTTTGTGGTCTATACAAATTTTAGGATTGTTTTTCCTATTTATGTTTAAAATGCCATTGGAATTTTGATAGAAATTGCATTGAATCTATAGATGGCTTTGGATAGTTTGGACATTGAAAAATATTCATTTTTTTTTTGGTCCACAAACACAGGGTCTTTCCAATTATTTGTGTCCTCTTCAATCTGGCAATACGCTAAGTGAAGTAAGTCAGACAGAGAAAGATCACTGTATGATCTTATTTAAATGTGGAATATAGAAAAGCCAAACTCATAAAAACAGTGTAGAAGAGTGGTTGCCGCAGGCTGAAGATAGGGGAAATGGGAAGATGTTGGTCAAAATGTACAAACTTCCAATATGAGATGAACAAATTCTGTGGATCTAATGTACCACAAAATCATTATAGTTAACAATACTATCATATACCTGAAAGTAGCTAAGAGAGTAGACTTTAAATGTTCTCACCACAAAAAAAAGAAACTGTAATTATGTGAGGTGGTGGAGGTATTAACTAAAAGCTGCTGTAGTAAATCATTTTGCAACATATAAATGTATCACATCAACACATTGTATACCTTAAACTTACAGTGTTATGTGTCAATTGTATCTCAATAAGTGTGTAAAAAAAGAAAATAGTCTACTAAAAAAAAACCAAACAAGATGGGAAAGATTGATACAACACTGATTCAGATAAAAAAAAAACTTAAGGATTTTAGGGACCAGTAAACTCTTTAGAAGCACATACTAAAGCTTCACTGCTAAGAAACCTCATGAAAACACAGACTGTCTGCATAAAATCAGAACATATATAATGAGAGAATTATATTTGAGAAGCTCCCCACCTCAACAACCATATAGACAAATTGGACAAATAACAAGAATAGCAAATTAATTTTGCATAATGAATCTGATTGAATTTACTGAGGATGTTTGTTCTAATGACATTAGCTGTGGTTGTTATTTTCAAATACTGTATACAGAGAAGGGCTATATATGATGTTTCCCAGAATGGGGTAGCCATACCACTATTTACACATTGATAATATATTAATAATGATGGTAATCATTAATACATCAATACAAATAATACATATAATTAATAATACATTGATGATATAATTAATATTTATTTGAAAAAATATAAAATGAGTACATCAAACGATGAGTTGACAGAATATTATTGCTCAATTTTGAGATTAAAATAGGAATTGAAGTTACAATGAGTTGAAAAAAAACACATTAATGTACATAGTGTAAATGTGTGGTCTGACCGTGTGGTGGGAGCAATATGGAAACACTAATCATGTGGATAACAGATCAGATTTCTCGGTGACCCCATGGGAGAAAATTAAAACCAATGAGTAGAAGCCTCTGGAGTAGGTTTTAGTTCAACATATAGTGGACTTTCCAATCAACTCACCCAATGATCAAACGGGCTCCCCCAAGCATGAATGAGTTCTCTTGCCCTAGGGGTGTGAGAGCATGGGATAGAGGGTGCTTGGTGGGGATGAGGAGGAGGAGGAGATTCATGCATCAAGTAAACAGTTGGGCCAGGTGACTGTCAGGGCCCCTCTGGCCCTATTACAGTGTGACTGACTTCTACCTGAAGTCTCTCTCAGCACAGAGACTCCTGGCCTTTTGGTGTTAAGGAAATCTGTTGTTTGTTTCCCTTCATTTAGAAAATGTGGGAAGAAATCAACATTGCATTATCAGAGATGCCCTGGGTTCCTATTAGGTTGGAGCTGGTAATGATTGCCTTCAAAGCAATTATCTCCAGCTGTGACACATTAGGTGGAACTCATCACTTCATCCATTCTCACTTAGTTTAATCTGGAAAGAAAACCATGTCCCAAATCATAAAAATGGGATCTGGGGAAAGAATGAAACTTCCCCTCAAAGGAGAAGGAGAATATGAGTGCATCCTCATGCCACCGGTTCCCTTACTATTTGTGCTTATAGTTTTGAAGCCCTAGGCAGGTGACTTAAGATCCCTGGACTTCCTTTTTTCTCATCTCTAAAATGGGAATATGATACCAAATGCCGTAGCTGCTGGGAGGTCAAAGATTATAAAGTGCATCATGTTATTTTATCACATAAGAGGAGCTCATTAACTCATACGTATTCTTATCGACCCCCTTCATCATGATTACTATTTAAGTAGCAAATGAAATTCAGTAATAATGCTGCTAATTAATTTCTCCACTCATTAATTTGTTTCAAGATATTTTGGAAAGTGCTTATGAAACCAGGCACAGTGCCAAGTAATCACATAATCTCCATTCCAGAGGCTGGAGGCCAAGGTCGACAGCAGTACTGTTGGTGAGTTGTTAAATTATAATAATATTCTACATTTGCCCAGCCATGGACATCACAAAATACATTCATATAACATAATATCATTTAAATCTCTCCCAAATCCTGGGATATAGCAAAGCTCCAGGAAGGCAGAGACCATATTTGTCTTGTTCATTAGAAGATTCCTCATCATTAACACAGAGTCTGGCCCTAAGAGGGGCTCCATAAGTATTAGTTGAAAGAATAAAGTAAGGAATTGATGAATCAGTGAAATCAACCAAAACCAGACTCATTGGTAACATTGTTTTATAGGTAGAGAAATAAAGTGTCACTGGGTTTTGCATTTACCAGTCATTGAGTAAAGAAGTCATTTCACCAACTGAACCACTTGTAGGAGAGATGGCATCTTATTCTTCTATTTTCTTGTAATGCAAAATAAATGTAATATATAACAGCAATGGAAGTAATAACAATAAAGAATCAAAGCTAATATCTATATAATGCTGACCATGAGCCAGGCTTTGTTCTAGGCGTTCCATGTGGCCCTGGTGAGAACTCTGCTGGTCGTGTTCTATAGAGGACAGATTTGTGTCTTACTCTGTCTTCATCAGCTGTGGTCTTCCTTGAAGCTAAGGCTGTGTTGACCCCTCATTATATCTTCCTCCAGGGCTAGGAATTGCATGTTGCTGAGAATAGGCTCTGTCTTTTCCAGGTCTGTATTCCCAGCACTGTGTGGTGCATGTGGCAAATGTTCCATGTGGCTTTGATGGAAAAAAAAATGAAAGGATGATCTAATTGAAGTTCAGCAAAGCAAGTGCTCAATGGGGCCTAGAGTCACGAGGAAACTTGAAGAAGGGGACACTTGAACGAAGCCTCAGTTGACCCTTGGCAGCTACAGAGTGAGTATGACACATTAGGAGGACTGAACAAATGTTTTGTGTCCTGCTGCAAGAAAGGGATGGGTGTGGGATGGGGCGGAACTAGATGGCCTCTCAGCCTCTTGTGGGATCTTCCCATCCTTGGCACCATGGACCACATTTTTGGTATCAGTCATCACCCTGTTCTTTTGCCCTTGTTTCTTGGTCGGCTCTATTAGTTTGCTATTGAATTTGATCTTTGCAAGAAAAGTGGAGCCATCAAAGCCTATGGGACAGGCCTTCTTTCATCGTGCAAGGAGCTTAAGGTAAGAACTTTGTGGGTTTTTTTCCAGTAGATTTGTCCAAATTGTGCTCCCTGAGCAGTCATCCCAGGGGATGACATGGATTTATGAGAAAACAAACCAGAAAACGTTTCAGTGGTCAAAATGTGTGGGAAATGGAATTTCATCACCGCGTAACTTCCCAGAGCCTTTACCATTCGAGCCTTTACTACACACGCGGCTTCTGTTACAGGGATGTGGGGAACTTGGTGTGCAGGGGACTCCTAACCTGTCTAGCCATGACCCCTGCAGGAGCTGTGTGAAGGGACTATCATGCGAGACCGGTGCTTTACGGAAGATTATATTCTGTGGAAAGCACCATCTTAGACCTTTTTATCAGGGAACTTTTTTTTTATTTCTTAAGGCACTCGGATATTTATTAATTCGTGGACTTTCTGCAGCTACAAGAAGGTTTCTTTCCTCTTAACCTTCTCCAGTCTTCCAGCTGACTTTGTCATGAATGTTCTCTGACCCCCGCACCTTCTCATTTCGTACACTAGAGGGTAGTGTTGAGCCTGTTTAGAATTTCTCGCATTTGAGAAAAAGCATGATGAAATTGCCCTTCCTTGTTACATAAATCAGGCGAACTAGGTACCCAGCAGCCTGTTGCTCTTACTGCAGAAGCTATTGTGATGGGCAGTGTTTTATTCGAAATCCCTAAATTCAGAAGTTCTTGAAAACCACAGGGCAATTCTCAGAAATTCTTCTGTCTGTACTTCTAACACCTAGGAAGTTCAAGTCGTCATCCAGGCCCTTGAGAGTGGGTGCAAAATAATGACAGAATATTCAAAAAAAGAGCTATTTTCCTGTTTTGTCCTGTCTAGAGTATCACAAAGGTTGGAATGGAGTTGAAACATCCAACAGAGTTTGGTCACAGAAAGTCTTCTTAGCCTTTCTTTACCTTCTGCATAAGCTCTTTGTCTCTCTTTAGTTATCCTCTATTCTAGGCTTCCCATCTTCTACTCAATCTTCAAGACTTAGCTGGAACCCCTCTCCCCCTTAGAAATTTAAAACCTGAGAGATTTGCCGTCTCTGAACTTAATGCTCATCCCGGATCATTAAAGTCTTTGTATGATCTTTTAAGTGTTTTCATTTATGTTATTTTTTTTTTCTATCAACTGTATTGTGAGGGCTTCAAGAATCAGGGCCCTAGATCATACTTGTCTTTATTCCTCAGAAGGGTGAAAGGCTTGACGGAAGGAAACAGACATCTGCTGAGTTCCTACCATGCAGCAAGCACTGAGCGAGGTCCTTTTATGCCTTGGCTCAGTTTAGCTGGAGTTTGGCTGCAAAGTCTGTACCCTTTTCACAAAGTTGTACACCACTCAGAGAGAACATATGCAATGGCAGAATACGTAGGGTGACCTTACGTCCCGTTTGCCTTGTTGTGGTTTACATCTGTTGTCCTAGAATCATTATTAACAGTGTCTCCTTCTACTCTCAAAAGTGTCCCAGCTTGCTCTATAAATATTATGATAAATAGACTCTGTAATTAAACAGTTTGGGTTTGGATTCTGGCTCTTCCACTGACCAACTGAGTGACTTTGGGAAAGTTAATTAACTTCTCTGGGTTTCAGTTCCCTAATATAGAAATTGGGGGTGACAATGCCTTCCTAGTAAGGCTGTGATAAGGACTGGAGTTAATACAGCAAAGTGCTTACATGACAACCTTTGGTTTTCCTGGGAAGGAGAAGGAACAGCAGAGCAGCTGCGACCAGTAACAACACAACAGGCCAGGGAGGTTCAAGGTCAAGTATCTCAGAGCCCTCACGCGGAGGTAACCCCAGAGAGATTCATCCGGAGGTTGCAAATGTGGAACCACAGCCTGAATGTGCCCCACACATGTGTTTTGTTTGGCCTGTGAAAAAAAATTAACCACCTTAAAAATCAGAAAAACTTACGTAAAAATATAGACTTGGCTTCCCTTCAAAATTCAGGAGATTTCATCTCTGGGTGGCGCTCCCATCCAGCCACAACTGACTGTGTTGGAGGAGCAGCTTCTCTTCCTAATCAGAGAATGCAGGCTCTAGCCTTTCCTAGTCGCCATCAGGCCAACCTCATTCCTGTACCTACGTTACCTCACGTATGTTACCTGTCTGTCCCTGTTTCCATTCATAAGTTAGATATCACCTCCTGTGTTAGATGAGAAAGCATAAGGCTGGGAATTTAAGTGATTTCTGTAGCATGCATGGGCTTTGCGCTGTGTGTGTTGTGGGAGACGAGGACTCTGATCTTTTGAGCGTGGTCTAAGAGGAGAACAGATGTGGGAAGAGTGTAGGGCTAGTCTTGCTGAGGTTCTCAAACTTTCCTGTGTGTCAAAATCATAGGTCAAAGATTAAAAACGCAGCTTCCAAAGCCACCCTTCTCCCCAATCTGGTTTAATAGGGTTGAGGTTGGGAAATGGCCCAAGAATCTGTATGTAAGAAAAATCCTCCTTTCTTCCTCCTCTGCTACCCTCAGCCCCATGATTCTGAAGCAGATGGTCCAGGGAACACACTTTGGGGACACTGAGTTATTTGTAACATTCTAGGTGGGCTCTATACCTTGGATGGGGTAAGGAGGTGTGGTAAATGCAGGATGAGATCTTATCACACGTTGGGCGTAGATAGAGAAAAGAACTGAAGGTAAGGGAGAAGTTGAGTAAAGAGATTGAAGTATGGTAGGCTCAGATAAAATTGGGTTCTAACAGACTGAGAACATTTTGTTGTTGTTTTTTTGTTTGTTTTAATTGAAATATACTTAACATATAACATTGTATATACTTAAAGTGCACATGTAGATGTCATTCATTTTAAATTGTAATGGAATTGCCATTGAGGTGATAATTAGTACCTCTATCACTTCACATAATAATCAATTCTTTTTAGGCAGACTCATAAAAATGGAGAATTAAATGGTGGTTACCAGGGGATAGAGAATGCTTGACAGTAAAACTTGCAATGAGTAGCAACTAAGTCCTAGAAACCTAATGCACAGAATAGTGATTATAGACAATATTGTATTCCAATGCTCAAACTTGCTAACAGACTGGATTTTAATTTTTCCAACCAGTAAAATGTGTTCACCCATAACATGTAAATGCCCCTGAGCCAGAGAGCCTAGCCTGTGACAGAAAGTAAAAGCATGATGGTGGCAGAAAAAAGCAGAGGGGGCAGATTCCACGGTGAGAGCAGGCAATGAGTTCCTAGAGCTGAAGGGTGAGACCAAAAATGCTAGCTCTGTGCTTCTTGTAGGGCTTAAGGGGAGGACTGTGTACGATCCCTTGAAGGATGCATTGACCATCCTTGAGTATCAAGAACCAAAAAGAAGGGGAACCCTGGCCTGGGGGCCTCCTACCCTCCATCCTTGTCTGATGTCCCACTTCTTGTTGTACTGTCCTCTGCTCTTTTCCATCTACTTACAAGTGTGTTTCTTTTTCTTCTTCCTGCTCCTCTCCATGTAGCTATCTCTCTGCGTCTCTGTGTACATGTCTGTCTCTGTCCTTGTCCCCCTCGCCACCCAGTCTCTCTCTGTCTCTTTCTCTCCCCTCTATCTCTCTATTACTTTCTCTCTCCTGACCCCTCCGCAACATGTAACTCACAAACCACGCAAATAGTCACAGTATCGAAAAATATTCAGGAGGGCGGGGAGAATATCCATCACCATGCAAGGAGAAGCCAGGGAAAGAAACCAAAGCCTTGAAAAAAGTTTCGAAAGTAATAAGTCCTTGTCAGATTCCAACCAGCCTGGGCCTCCAAATGGAGAGGCAGAGGTATTTTCCTCCTGTTCCAAAGGCATGAGCAACGTCCCACAGAGCAGTTCCGCTCCCACTGTGCCTTTTCCTCTGACTATTGCTGTCAACTGTGCTTTATCATGTCATTTAACACCACGCCTGGAGCATTTCTCTGTATAGTAAAAGCTAATGAACCGTATGGTTTTTGGCAGCTCTGGGCAATATACATGCTCCATTTGGAGCAGAGTAAATCCTTGGAGTCTATAGCTGTGTGAGCAAGCTCAGGCTGTCCTCTGTGCTTCATGGGTCTGTAAATATCATAGCTGTGGTCACTGCTCAGAATTATTAATATTCCAGAGGCTGCTTTGACCCTACCCCCTACAGAGCAGGCTTTGGTAATACACAGCTTCGCATTGGACCCCATCCAACTGGAATTTATGACTGGAAGTGGCAGAGGGCCCGCATTATAGCAATGTCTCACCTTCGACTGGTTCCACAGCTTGGACCCTAAGGACATCATGGTATTTATTCAATTCAACCCCATTTTTTGCGCTCCTAATATGCTGAGACTGGGTTTAGGTGCTAGAGATGGAGAGATGACAAAGTCCCAATCCTTGCCCTGAAAAAGTGATCTAAGGGACATGTAAATAAGGTCCCTCTGTGGTCATAGATTTCAGGCACAGCCCTTGGCAGAATTTAGCGCAAATCTCCCATTCTTTCATTCGCATTCACAACCCCCACCCTCCACACCCCAGTCCCTTGCTGCTTGAAGTGTAGTCCTCAATCATCAGAGCTTGTTACAAAATGCAGAATCTTAGGCCTGAGACCGAATTGGAAGAAAGTTTGAGATGCACTAATCTAAATCTGGGCTTCCTAAACCTGAATAGGTTAAGAATCACCTGGTATTCTTTTTTTTTTATTGGCAAGTTGGGAGAATTTTTTCAAGTATCCATTTTTGGGCCTCATCCTTAGAAATTGTGATATACTAGGTCTGATGTAGGTGGGAGATTTCCTTTGAAGCCCTCCAGGTACTTCTGATACAGCTGATCTGTGGACTAGCATCTGGGAACTAGCCTTTAAACTGTGATTCTCAGACTTGGTTGAACATTAGGATTACTTGGGGAGCTTTTAAAACTCTTGATGCTCAGCTTATACCCCGAGCAATTAAATCAGAAGCTGTGGGTGTGGGGCTGAAGCAGCAGTAATTTTAAAGCTCCTTCAGGTTACTCTAATGTTCAGCCAAGGTTGAAGCAGTACTGCAAAAAATTTTTACCTGCACAAAAACCACCCAACACGCAATCTCACAGGGTCAGCAGAGGCCTGTCCAGTGGTTCCTAATTGAAAAGGAGGTAGAACTAGGGCTGAAACCCAATTTTCCTGGCTCCTAACCAGGGTACCTATCACTTGCAAACCTGCCAGGCAGAGTAGTGAGGGCTGCCTTGGGACTATCTACATCCCTAGGGTGGGTCAAGTTGTGGAAGCTCAGACCCATAGTTCAATAGCCTTAGTTCTTCTAGTCTTAGCTTGGTTTAAGTTCCAATGGCTTGTTCCCTGTCATGTTCTCCAGGGTGAAGCCCCTATCCATAAATCTTGCCCAGAGACTATCTATTCCAAGATAGGTATTTTTTTGCAGCATACTAGGCTCTAGACATATTGGCTTTTTCTCATTTCCTCAAATGCATCCCCTGTCTTCCACCTCAAGGCCTTTGAGCAAACTGTTCCTTCTGCCAGGAATGTTTACTCTCCTTCCCTCTCTCCAGGTGCTCCTTCAGGAAAGTCTTTCCTGACCCCACCAATCAAGGTCACATTCCATGTTGTATATTTGCATGGCACCTTATACCTTTCCTTTATTACACTCGTCACGGTTTTAAATGGTGTATTATGTTAATATTTGAATAATTTCTCAAACAATCCCAGTTAAGACAGAAATCACATCTCTGGCTCAGAACGTATCCCAGCCACTTGTCTTGTGCCCAGACCACAGCAGGAACTCAATGACTACTTGAGGAAATGTGAACCACTCTTCTCAGGCATCAGAGGGCCTAGGTCCTTTACATATTCTTCCCGCCCCAATCAAGATGACCACCATTTGCCTCAGATAGGCATCATTCTCATTCCATTTGCCCAGACAAACACTTTATCCCTTGCTAATCTTCTGGGCATATACCATTTCCTTCTCGAATCACTCACAAATTTTAGACATAGTCAGACTATCTGAGGTCCCTCTTCCATGTCCGGACATGGGTATTAGCATCTTTCCCACCACAATCCAAGTGTTCTGAGCTGCCATCGGCCCTTCTTTTTAGTGCCACTGTGGCACTGGCCTGACAGAGTCCCCAGGTGTTCAGTCTTCATCAAAATTTTAAGCAGAAAATATGATTATCGGTATTCTGGGAGATGTCATGCTCCTTACATATAAAGTGGGAATAATAGCACCTCCTCAAAGGGTTGATGGAGAAATAAATTAGATCATCTGTACCACAATACACTGCCCAGTCAACAACTAATTGGAATTTTTATTACTATTAATAACTTCAAAAATCCCACTGGACTTCACAAAATGTGTCAGTGCTATTTGTACTTACTGAGTAAGATGATGAGAAGCTAATATGGATTTGATAATAATTTTAAATAAACTCATGTTTTATTAGTTATGACAGCATTACCATACAATAGTACCTCTAGAAGTGGAGAATAAAATGATTATTTTTCATTTTCAGAAAATGTGTGACATGTCTAAGGATTTAAGGTTCTCTGCAGCAATCCCATGCCCTCCTCTTCCCACACTGGGTCCTTGGCCTTTGGGCTAAAAATTGTTTGAGACTGTAAGCCAAAAGTACACATACTTTGGTAATATGACACAGTCTCTTCTCTCTTACTTTGTTTTCCTTTAAGACTCTCTGTTAAACAAATCTGAATACAATCCTTTTGATGCAGAAGTTACTGCTGATCATCCATTGAGGATCAGGACTTTCACCTCATCTATTTTTTTGTGGCAGAGATCTTGGAAGAGAGCAAGGCTGAGTATAGTAAGTATAGGGTAGGGGCGGGGAACAAAGGAAGGGCATCTCAGTGTGGCTTCAATACCACCAGAGAGGGTGTGGGCAGACTAGAGAGAAAAGTAACCCATGCATTTATTCTTTTAGTCTACAAATCTTTATTAAAAACCTTACTTCGTGCAAGGAACTGAATTTGGCGCTGAGGACTTCCTAGCAGTGGGACCTGAAGCGAGTTAACTAATTTTGCCATCCTCAGATTGTCACCTATGAAATGGAGATGATGACAGGGTTGTAATAGGTGTTAATTAAGAGAACATGAGCAAGGAGTGACCCGTGCTCAATATATGATGCATTGGGTGTTAATTGCTTCCGTTGTTGCTGTTCGTATCGAGCAAGGTGAAAGCAGTGTTGCCATTATGACACTTTGAGTTGAATGGGACATGGAGAAAAGCACACAGGAAATTACAATAGCAATTGATAGGAGGAGTAGAGGGGGTGCCGTGGGCACATAGGGAGGGCACCTAATTCAAACTTCCCAGAGAAAAGGAAAGCTAAGGTTTAAAGCGATATGTTAGGGGTGAGTAGTGGTATTAAAGAAAAAATTACGCTGGTGCTGTCGAAGATGACGAGAAAGACTTTTTTAAAGAGAGACTACTGCAATTCGAGTTTTGTCATAGGGAAGAGAGATCAGGCTCAACTCTGAATACCCAAGGGAGCAAGGATTTGTAGCCAAGGAGTTGGGTGGGAGAATCAGTGGATGGAAAATTTATTAAGAGGATAGAATAATTTTTGCCAAACTGACCAAACAGGGTTCTTGCTGAAGGCAGGCCAAGATGATCAGATATCACCTGAGAACGGCTGGAGTATGAGAAGGATGGTGATCAAATATCGATGGTGATCAACTATCGAGGGTGAGAGATTCTAGGTAAACCAACTTGGCAGGATTCTTGCTAAAACTGGACTCACAGGGATACAGATGAAAGCTCGGTCGGGCCTAGTCAAGAAGAAAGCTCTGAGGAGCCTGGTTAAAGTTACCCAAGGAGAGAATCTTGGCAGTAGTTACCCAAGTGAAGAGCGTTGGGGTGGAAAGACTATCTCACAGGAAAGGCCCAGGCAAACAGAAGCATGTTCACTGCTCCCCAACAATGAATGTCCCATTTCCAACAGAGGGGTTCACCTCTGCTGCACATCAGAATCACCTAGAGATCTTTAAAAACACTTATGCCTAGATCCCACCCCTAGAGATTCTGAACTAATGAATATGGTAGGCGGCCTGAGCTCTGGGATTTCAAAATTTATTTTTCAGATTTATTGAGACATAATTGACATATAATATTTTATAATTTTCATGTGTACAATGTGATGGTTTGACACATGTATATATTATGAAATATTTACCATAAGAAGGTTAGTTAACACATCCTTCACCTCACATAATTACCATTTTGTTTTTATGGTGAGAACATTCAAGGTTTACTCCCTTAACAACTTTCAAGTATACAGTACAGTTTTGTTAACTGTAGAGTCTCCGTGCTATACACATTAGTCCCCAGACCTTATTTATCTTCTACCTGGAAGTTTGTGCCTTTTGATCAACATGTCCTCCTTTTCCTCTCCCCTTACCCCACCCTTTAGCCCCTGGAAATCACTATTCTACTATGTATCTATGAGTTTAGCTTTTTTGGATTCTGCATGTTAGTGCAATTGTACAGCATTTGTCTTTGTCTGACTTATTTCACTTAGAATAAGGTGCTCAAGATTCATCCATATTATTGCAAAAGGCAGGATTTCCTTCTTTTTAATGGCTGAATAACATTCCATTGTGCATATATATCACATCTCCTTTATCCATTCATCTGTAAAGAAATACTTAGGTTTTTCTATGTCATGACTATTGTGAATAATGCCACAATGAACATGGAGTGCAGGTATCTCTATGCATAATGATTTCATTTCCTTAAAGTGTATAGGAGTCACCTGGTTATCTTAGCAGATTCTGATTCAGTGGTTCTGGGGTAGGGCTTAAGTTTCTGCATTTCTAACAGGTGATGTTGATGCTGTTGGACCTCAGAGTGGAATTTGAGGAGCCAAGACCTGTACATAAAGCTTTTCTAATTTTTAAAAATTTGAAATAACATATTTTTAATCACATAGGAAGCATAACTGAGTATAAAATTCCTAAAGAGTGCTGAAAATATGAAATTGATAAAGTATGATATGACTATCCCTGTCCAAATGATATGCTTTATTTACAGAGACCAAGTTACTAGTAAATTGGCTGTAAAATGAATAGCTATACAAAAAACTAGGTGTCAGCTGTAGATTTTCATTAGAAAAGTGGAAACATACATTCTCGGGTTACAGCTCCCCACAGAAAGTCTTGAAAACTACCAAGGAGACTCATATAGCATAATTATTTTGATAAGTTTTTGTCTCTGGATTCAGACTCCCTGTGTTTAAAATCTCCTTCTACCATTTTCTAGCTATATCCTGGGACAAGGTAATAAACCTCTCTGTGCTTACAAAATAGAGAATAACCCATTTCCTCGAGTTCTTGTGAAAATTGATAAAACAAATGACTGTGAGAAGCTGAAATGTATCCCTGGCACATAATATGTGGTCAGTAAAAGCCAGCCATGATGGACCTCGGGTTGCATTTGCAACTCGTAAGGGAGTAATGCTGTGCATTTCGTGAGTTCACTGCTGGTTGGCCCCATCTTTGAGATAGCACTCTGCCCAAACTCACCTGTATGGTGGCTGCTCCACTATCTCTCCTATACTTGTTCTTCAACTCTTTGTCACATAGCTCTTCATTCAGCTATTACTATTGCCTATTATTTGCCCATCACTGAGCTAAGCATCAGGCCACAAAACAGACATCTGCTTTCAAGAAACTCAGGCAGGGAAGATAAAACAAGAAGAAGAAGAATGATGATTACTTGTGATTAGAACTATCAGACAGGAATGGGATTTGAAGGATCAGAGAGCAGCTACTCATTCTACCCTATCTAAGGACTGCATTTAGCTTTTTGCAACAGTACTTTATTGTAAACATTTGCCATATGACTGGTAAACTCCCCTTATCTGCATTTTTAGGTTATACAAAAATAAATAATATTAAATTTTATTAATGCTGTATCACCAAAGTCCTAGATTTTCAGTCTACTGAAAATGACAGATATAGGTTAACACCAACTGTCAGAACATAGTTCTATTTTCTCACTGTCATCATAAGTCAGGGGCTAGTAAACTTTTTGTAAAAAGTCAGATGGTAAATAGTTTAGATGGTAAATAGCTGGACCATACCAACTCTACCCACAGATGAGCCATAAATTATTGGGTGTGGTTATGTTTCAATAAAACTTTATTGACAAAAGCAGGAGGCTGGCCTACATACAGGTCTTAATTTGTGGACCCTCCCATCAAAGTGCTTGTATTCACTTGACACTTTTTTAATTCAAATATTAAAGACAAAATGGTTCTGTACCTTCAAAGGTAAAATAATCTCTGTCTCATTTGCATTTGTTATTTTTATTCATTCATGAAATGTTTGTTTACATAAATTTAGAAGTTGCCTTGTCTAGAAAGCAGTGTTTTCATCATTATTTTAAATAGTATGTTCTTCTTTAATATTTAGAACTCTTTCCTACTTTAATATTTAGAGCTGACCAGAAAAACTGCAGAAGGGAAACTAAATATTATAAAAGAATTCTTTTGGGGGGGAAGCTTAAATGAGGAAACTGCAGAAATCACCCCGACAGGCTTCAGAGAACAGTGGTTAAGAATGTGAACTTTTGCTAGACCACCCAGGGTCAAGTCCTGGCTCCCCCAAGCTCACGACCTTCGGTGAGTTCTTAACCATTCAGTGTCTCAATTCTTCATCTATAAAATGGGGATACTAATTTTCTTACCTTGCAAGGTTATAGTGGGAATTATTAGGTGGCCTGTATAATAGGAATAGAATGGCGTACATAATAAGCGTTCAGCAAATGTAGCTATTGCTTTTGTTCTTTTCACTTCCACATGCGGAGTGTAACCTCACCTTATACTTATTTTACCTTATACTCCGAAGAACAGGAGGTCATTCTTGTCATGCCGTAATCCCATCAGCTGCAGCATCAATGTGTTGGAGTTACCCTAGAATGTCAAGATTGTCCTTAACCAAATGATTATTAAATTATAACAACTCTGCTTTGACCTTGAGAAAATTTCCTAAATTCCAGCTATTCATCTTGGGGTGGCTCTCTTTGATGCCTGAGGTTTTTCCGAGGCCGTTAAGTGAAACATTAGGACGGCTATACACATGTTAGCACAATCCATGTTAAATATTTGATGGATATTCTTACAGGTTTATTTTTTGTTGTTGTTACTGTTGTGGATTCCACTTCGTTTATACTCTCATTATTATCTCCACTGAGATACATTTTGTGGTTAGAGTCAAGGCCTCTACCATATACATTTGGTATCCTTTCTTTTTCTTTTCACGCATCCCCCCCATCGCTCTTCCTTTTGGCAATCATCATCTTGTTCTCTGTATATATGGGACTGTTTTGTTTTGTTCATTTGTTTATTTTTAAATTCCACATATAAATGAAATCATATGGTATTTGTCTTTCCCTGATTTATTTCACTTAGCATAATACCCTCTAGGTCCATCCATGTTGTCACAAATGACCACATTTACTCTTTTATTTTTGAGTAATATTCCATGGTGTGTGTGGTGTGTGTGTGTGTGTGTGTGTGTGTGTGTGTGTTTGTGTGTGTGTGTGTGTGTGTGTCACATCTTCTTTATCTACTCATCTATCAATGGACACCCAGTAGCTTCTATATCTTTGTATTGTAAATAATGCTGCAATGAACATAGGATATGTTTGGTCTCTTTAACTAAAGGCCCAAAAATCTTCTCTCTGTATAGTCTCCAATTTCCTAGCAATGACTATGTTTTGTAGACTTGTTAGAACACCTTGTAGAGAGACAGTCTTATTCAAGAAACTGTCAAAGGGTGTTTCAAATTTGCTGGATAGAAAGTCCTTCAATCAGGTCCTGTGTGCAAAAGTACTTTGACAACTGTGAACTAGGAGGCAAATATTATGCATAAAGTACCTACTTTGTGTTTGACATGTTCTAGGACAGAACCATTCAGTAGAACTTTCCACAATAATGGAAGTATTCTATATCTGTATTGCCCAATATAGTAGCCACAGCTCCATGTGGCTATAGAACACTTGAAATGTGGTGTGTGTGGCTGAGGAAACAAAGTATAAATTGTATTTAATTTAACCCATTTAAATTTAATTGGCCATAGTGCAGTAACAGGACATATTACATGTGTTAAAACAAAACAACCCTATAAGGTAAGCAATATACACCTGTACCCCTTTATAAAAGAGGGGAATATCTCAGAGACATTAACAAACTTTCTAAGAGTCACAGAGCTAGCAAGTGGTACATTGTCAGGCAGGATTTATACCCTCACCTCTCTTTGCTGCCATGCCCATGGACTCTTCTTACATTTCTAACTTTATAGCATGTGCTGTAGTATATCATATCTATTATATTATATAAGTATATATATATTTTTGAAATCTATCATTACATCAACAAAATATGTTACATACAGTTATAATCACTCTAACCCATTCCCTTCAGTAAAACAAGGTTCACTAACATGACTTGTACCTATGGAGAGGAATCAGTTGCCTATGGATAACCCAGTATTACTGCCCCTTTGAAGACACTTTAGAGTGGGTCTTACCCTTGTCTCTCCCTTCTTACCACTGAGACAGTGGACAATGACCTCAAAAGAACAGTCAGCTATCAAAGCAAGCTGGTAGTTTGGGGCAGCGGCTCATTTCTTTTAGCAGACTTAGACTGAATTGATTTCCCAACACATGTTTATAGATGTGCTCTCCTGAGTTCCACACACAGAGAGCCATTTCCCTTTTAAACAGCTTGTCTGGTTACATCTTGTAGTAATTTATCTGTGTGATTCTTGCCAACTGGTTTGTAGGGAAAACATGTTTGATGCATAACAATAGATCATTTGGGGATAAATCAAACTCTTAATGAAGTCCTGCTTCTCTTCAGCCAGGCATTTCACTCAGAAGAGTCTCTCTTGGGCTCTAGTGACTTGAGGAAAGGGAATGTGGGTGCCCCAATCTGTAGACAAGTAGGCGCATAGAAAGTTGATTTTCTCCAAGACAAGACTAATGACACAGCATCCCTGGGGTCCCTTTTCATGGAGTCCAACTGAAACCACTGAAGTTGGATTGGAGACTGGAGCCTGGAGACAGTTCAGATTAGACCTATGTTTGGAAGAAATGAGAGATCTATTTTGCCCAAAGCCTCACACTTTCCTTGGAGGGAGGCCATGGCCGCCCACACACCCTTGTCTTTCCCAGTTCCTGTAAGAAAAAAGAGAGCTACAAGGAGATAGAAAGTAAAAAAGAAAAGGAGGAAAGAGGAGAATGAACTGAATAGAACATCTAAAAGAAAAAGGGGGAAAGAAAAATGAAGAAATAGTGGAGAAGCAGTGAGTAGGAAGGATGGGAGAAAGAAAGGAGGGAAGAAATACATCAGAAAAATTTTATTTAAAACCATATGTAGCATAAGCATTGTTACTAATTAGTTCTAGTTGAGACCTTGCCATGTGCCAGACCCTATGCTAGGTGTTTCCGCACTCTGCTACTGACCAAGTGAGACTCAGAAAGCTTGAGAAAACGGTAGTTAATTCCTACAAAGCCCTTATCCTGCACATCTGCTCCATACGTGCTACGAAGAAAGTAAACAATCTGTTTTGCAACCATTTTACTCAGTATCTCCAGAAGTGGAAGCGTTAGAGGTTGATCACTGGAGTAAAAAGGCACAGTGAGAGCGTCAGAAGAACTGATAGAAAAATTTTAATCATATCAGTCTGTCCTCGTTTGAGGACATGCATCACCCATAGACGTGCTTAAATGCCAAGTTAAACACATCTTGTGCTTTGAGTCTGAACTCGTGAACTCCCCCCGGGAGTCCTGCAGGGGCTGGTATATGCTTTTCGTGGAGTTGAGGTGGGGGGTGCATTTAAAGCTAAACTCTGCGATTGTTTTCTAAGGAGAAAAATGAGCTGTGCTGGTGCTTTTCTTTAATGAATGAGGAACTCTTTCATCAAGTCACCCCCTTTCCCCAGTCTTCTCTGGCTCCCACTGCCTCCAGGATCAAGTCCAAACCCTTTGTCCTGAAATCCAAGGCCTTCTGCAGGCTGGCTCCAGACGGCCTTATCAACCATGTTTTTCTACCGCTCTGCACTGTGAACTATCAACTCCAGTGAGGCTGCTCTGCTCACTCTTCTCTCCCCTAAACACACACATGCTGCCCCTCAGAAGGAAAAAGCATGGCTCCTTTACCTTCCTATGCCTCTGGTTTCTTTCACTTGAATTACACTTGCTCCCTCTCATGCTCTCCTGAAACCTGTGTGGACTTTAAGACCCATCAAAAGGCACTCTCTTCGAGAAGGACTCCTGGATCATCCAAATCCACAGAGACTGTTTCTTCATGACCTTCAGTATGGGTGCCACTGTATTGGCAGCTATGGGTTGTCATTCACTGATGCCCCAAGTGCCTGTGAAGGGGCTTATTCTCTCTGTCCTTATGCTTCTAGTTCTCTGGTATTCCTTTTCCCTCCACCCTTCGTGTCCATCAACATTGTCCTGTTGTAAGTGCAAGTTGCTCTCCATCATCTCTCCTTCTCATTTGCTAGCAAGGCAGATTACCAAGTGCCCCCAACCCCAGTTAGAAAGAATTGCTTCCTCTTTGTTCTTCCCTAAGGACTATCATGATCGATAAGCATTTACTGTCATCCTTATTTGTTACAGCAATTTGTGTACATTTTCTATCTTTTCCATTAGATCGTAAGCTCCTTGGACATAGGGATTTGGGCATCTTTACTGTCTACCATGGCGGATAGTATGCCAGTGACACCCAGTAAATGCTTGTGAAATGTATTTTAATTATTATTGTATTCCAGTTGTGTTGTAAATACAGGCAAATATGCTAAACGAAGGCTTAGAGACCCTTTGCATGACTACAATCATTTCTGGAGAAACAGGAAACAGCTGAACTATTTAGGCTTGGGAGTCTTCTCTCCCCTGTACCCAGGTCATTCTCAGGTGGCTTTCCTCTCCTGGTGGGCTGATCACTGAAAGAAATTCATGATGTTACGTCCCTTAGAAGAAGGGACACTTAGGGCAAATTTCCCCTAACTCTTAGACACCCATGGATTGGAAACCAAGTACACCATGTGTTACCAGAACTAGAATTGAGACATCAAGGGGACAAAACTTCACTTCGACCTTCCAAGGCCACCTGGTGTCTTATCACTGCCTCTTATGGTGTGTGAAGTTCCTTCTCTCTTGATGGGCTCTCTCCAACACACAGCTCAGCTCCACAGGGCTCCGGAATGCTATGATTCTAAGTTATTTTATAATGTCTCCAATTTTCTTCCCCATTAGTTGGCAACAGTCACTCGGTTTTCTAATTCCAACATTCTGAGTGAAGAATGTGATTACTCTTGCTCACTCTTCCTTGCCAGGCCAGAAGTCCCTGGCAAGCTCGAGGATGGGCCACCACTGAATCAGGTGCCATCCCTGGTGAAGTCAGCCACAGCTGCAAGGTGGAGGGAGAGGTAGCATCACAGAAAATGTGGCTTCCTGAGCCTGTCCCAACAACACAGCTTGTAAGTAGACATGAATCCCCCTTGCATTGGACTTGTCTATGAAGATAAACACTTTCATAACAGGGTGGAAAACACAAGTTCCTACAGGGGGCCAGACAACCAATATAAATGAGTAAAGCAGTCTAGTGTAAAGAGAAGGGAAGGGTGGCTCCAGCAATTGTTAACATGTGGAAATGTGGCCAGATCTTTCTGTTTTAAAGAGAATTCATAAGTATAGATTTTAGTGTGAAGTTCTTGAGTTTTAAAACATTGTGCAAGCCAAACCAAACCTATCCGTGGACCATAGTAGGCCAACAGGCTGTCAGTGTGTGTGTCTTAAAAACCAATATACATGGCAGATCTCCTAAAAGCAAGGTAAATGACTAACTAGCCCATTATTGTAACTTATTTCCTTCCACTACAGTTATTTGCATATTAATCCCTCATTAGGTATCTATTGACTGACTTATTAAAATAAGTTATTTGCTTTAGATTGTTTTGAGATTGGCACTTGCATTTGCATCATTTCAGAACCCCTCTAGTTTCTTACCCAAGTTCACATAATACCTTCTTCAATTAGGAGAAGACGGCTCTGGGAGGATTTTAGCTTAAGTTTTTATGAAAGGTCAATTTGGGGGAAATGATCCTATATTAATGAACTTCTCCTCAGGTTTCTCAAAGATCACCCAGGCTCCTGGCTTAAAGATAAAGCTAAGACTAAGGGCCAGAAGAGTAATCAGAAAAAAGCCAAACCTCATACCTTGGGAGCTGTACAAGGTACATTTTTTCAAGGTTGATCACAGAAGCTAGAACAATGGGGGGGTGTACATGCATGGGAAGGTAGCGATAGATGAAGAACAGAAACATGTGATTACTGAACTTACTAAGAAATCTGTGTGATGCTCAATGGCTAGAGAAGTCTCCAGAGGCAATGAGTCTTGGCTGTTCTTTCCAATCGAGAATAAGACTAGTCTGCGAGGTTAAGTGATGCTTAAATATCTCTCAAAGAAAAAGATGGAGATAGCCCATGGGCTATTTTCTACAGAAATACCTGGTTTGGGAAGAATCAGTGTCATATCCATTTGCCAAACATTGTTATCATGATTGGGGAAAAAGAAATCCCTGAGTGCTAGTTGAATGTCATACCCCAGGGACGAGCCTTTAGAAATGATGCCAATGCAAATCTACTCTAGAATATTCCTGTGACTGTGATTATTCTTATTCTTTTGAAAAGACTTTTGAGTGTGAGTGTGTATGTATGTGCCCATGTGTGCTTGTTCTTGAAACACAATATTTGTGTAGAAAAGAACACATATTTTAAGGGTACTGTTGAATAGATTATCACAAAATGAACATGTCCATATTACCACTAAGAAACAGAATACTATCAGTACTTTAGAAGACCCTCCCTTCCAACTCCCCCCAGATATTAGCTCCCTCAACACCCCAAAGATAGTCATATTTTAATTTCTGATATCATAGACTAGTGTTGCCTATTTTGAACTAGGTAAAAGAAATCATACTGTACATATGATTCTGTGTCTATTGCAATAGTTGATTCATTTCATTGCTATATAATATTCCATCGAATGACCGTATTACAATCTTTCCATTCTACTAATGATGAAAATCCAATTTATTTCCTGTGTGAGGCCATTATAATAATGTTACTATAAAATTCTTCTTCAGACTTTAGATGCTCTTATGTATAGATTTCTGATTGTTCTATATCTAGAAGCGAAATTATTGTGTCCTAGGATAGGTGGATTTCAACATGGATAGATACCATTAATTGTCCAAAATGGTTGTATCAATTTATACCAATGTATGAAAATTCCTGCTGTTTTGCTTTTTCACCAGCCTTTTTAACTTTAGCCACTCTGATATGTGTTTGTATCTAGCAACTGGGAACACAGTAATTTTTTAGGTTTATCGTGTTGTACAAACTTATAGTTACATGTAGCTTTGGTGTCATTCAAGTATAGAATCATTATTTTTTTCTCTTGTAATAACAGTTTTAGATGACCCAGGGTAGAGCATGTTTACATAAAATTTCAAACAAAAACAGCCCACGAAGTTAAGTAACTTGCCCCAAAATATCACCTGAATATTAAATAGTAGAACCAAGATTTGCTCCACTGACTCCAGAGCACATGCTTTAATGTTGGTGATGCTGAACAACTTTCTTTGAGTGACTTAAGATTCTTCAAAAAGAGAGAAAACTCGCTATGCCTGGAGTGACTTGAGAGGCTTCACAGAGGAGACCATTCATCTAGAGCTGTACAATTGGATAGGATTTGACAGAGGGGTACTTGAAAAAAATGCATAGTCATAATACCAGCAACATCTCGGATACATGACTATGTTTTGGTTCACAAACTGTGTTCACAAATGCTCATTTAGGGCTGCTAAGATGGAATATAAATTGTCCCAGCCTTGATGATCTTAATGTCTATAGCTTTTAATTTAATCCTGCAACTACCATATGAGGTTGGTATCATCTCTATTTTGCAGATAAGGAAAAGAGACATTTAGTGCTTTGCATAAGATAATGAGAATGGTAGGTGGTGATGCTGGAATTTGAACTCAGATGTTCAGAATTTAAATCTAAGGCAACTTTATCATTTACTCCTTTAAAAAGATATAGAGGCTCAAGTAACCAACCAATGGTTTGCTTGGAGTGGAAGAATTTCCCAGGATGCAAGATCTATAGGAAAATCTGACATAAACCAAGAGTTTAAAGTTTTCAGTTGGGGAGGGACTATGGGAGAGGGAAAGAACCTTCAAATCATATTACAAAGGCTCCACAATACCCAGAAATGAATCCTGACTCAAATACTGGGGGTGCCCTAGGTGGGAATGTATAGCCACTGTGGAAAAAATTATGAAGATTTCTCAAAAGATGAAGAATAGAACTACCATGTGATCCAGCTATTTCACTTCTGAGTATTTAGCTAAATAATACAATAACACTAATTTGAAAAGATACGTGCACCCACTGTGTTCATTGCAACCCTATTTACAATTGACAAAATACAGAAACAAACATTGGTGTTCATCATTGGATGAATAGATAAAGAAGACATGAATCTAAAAACAAAATGAATAAACAAATAAAAACAAACTCACAGATACAGAGAACAGATTGTGGTTGCCAGAAGGGAAAAGAGTTGGGAGAAGGGCAAATGGGCAAAAAAGAACAATTTTATGGTAGCTACAATGGCATCACTATAGACAGTATATAAATATCAAATTATAATGTCGTATACTTGAAATACATATAATATTGTGTACCAATTTTACTATAATTAAAAAAAATACTGGGGGTAGCCTAGTATAAGAAGGCCTCATCCTTGGATGGCCTCATAGTTTGACAACTGCATGTTCTGATAGAGGAGTCAACAGAGTGACGTTTACTTTCACAATAGTTCCTATTAAATGTGAGGTGAGTATAGTATCTTAATGATGTTAAAAAGGGGCCACTTTTAGAGGGCATGTTCATTGGGAGCAAGTTCTTTTCTTAGCCCTCGCTGTACGACACGTGTGTATGGGCATGCCCGCTCTTACGGGTCATGTCTGCATGGAGGCAACATGGTTTATGTGCTAGGTGGGGTAGTAAACGGTGGTACAGGCAGGGAACAGCGAAGAGAACGTTCCAGCAGGGAGGTCAAGCTGCCTTTGTTCCTGTGCCTTCTCCAGGAGTTTGGGACTTAAAAATATGAGTCCCACCATGTTTTTATGGATGAGGAATAGATGACCAAGTTCACACATCACTGGCAGCAGCATAAGTGAACATACAATAAACTCATTCCAGCAAATGGGGAGGATCCATTCTAAGTTCCATGACCAACCAAAGCTTGGCAGTCCCTGACGAATGCATCCCAGCTGGTTTCTATCCACATGAGACATGAGTGTGTGTGTGTGTGTGTGTGTGCGCGTGCGTGTGCACATGTGTTTATGCATCTGCATGTTAAAGACAACACGCTCTGTAAGCAGGAGAACTCTTTTTCATCTTCCTTTTGCTGAAGAGCTATCTCTCAAGGAGAAAGATCCATCAAATGTCAGAGAAGGTTATAACTTCAGGAGGTCCAAGGAAATGAGGTAGGTAGTTGGCTTTTGCATAAGGGAATTTCAAAGATTATCAGAACACCTAATTGGAAGAGATTGTGTCAAGCTTCTCCTGCCAAATTTCCTGTAGATAACGGGCAAGCTGTAGGGGCCTGGCTCAGAACCGTGAGGGAAGCCGGCAGCCACAGCCTCCCCCCCAGCATGACGCACCCTTCAAGTTAGTGGAATCTAAGTAAACAACTGATTTCACTAATCTTGGAGGCCTTTCTCTGATGTCTAATAAGCACAGGCTTCCTCTCCGCATTTGCCTCTTCTCCGTGGCTGCCTTATGAAATGTGATGCTAGCTGTAGAGTTGGAAGGACAAAGGAACGCAGTTAGTGTAATTTATTATCCAAGATTGCTTTCAACCTTTTTCCAATTATACACATTTTTATTTTGGCTTTGGCAGACCTAAGTTTATGAGGCTGTTCTTCTGGTCACTAATGGGCTGAAAAAATGGGCCCCAAATATTTTTTAAGGGATGTGTTACTGACCTTTAGTAATTTGACATGGCATCAGCTCTTTTGAATTAATAAGAAAACTAATGCTGACTCCTGCTTCTCCCCGCAGCTGTCTGTCCTCCTGTTCTCCACCTACACCAAGGCTTCATATGGGATCATTTAGGGAGCAGAAAGCTGTCAGACCAACAGAGATAGAAGCTCAGACTCGGGTATATGCTCCCCTTGGTATTTATTTATTTGTTCTCACCTGCTGGAGAGAAAATAATGGGCTTAGGAAAAACAGAGGCCTGCTTTTGAAAGTTGTGGGAGAAAAGCAATGAGCTGGAGGACAGGGGACCCTGGTTTATGGTGTAAGATGGACGTTTATTTGATATGTAACTTTGAGGAAGTCACTATCTTTGCATTTCAGGCTCCTGATCTATAAATGGGAGAGGGGTAATGATACTCACCTTTTATCCATTGGCTGGGTTGTGGATCAGAGGCTTATTTCTTTATCCCCCCTATTTACCTGTGGACATTCTCCAGGATACAGGGTTTGTTCTACATTCTCTCTATGACATCTCTCAGTGATCTCACCCCTTCTCATAGCATAGGTCTGCCATAAATGCAGGTGACCACACAAAAGCTATATTACCAGCTTTGACTTCTCTCCAAAATTTCAATCTTACCTAGCCAAAATGTTACTTGGACACTTTCTAGAAAAATGTTTTGCTTTATAAATTTTATCCTTCTATCAAAACTCATGCAGGTCATGAGTTTTATAGAAGAAACACACACATGGCATAACAGGGTGTACGCATTGAGTTCTAATCTAGTATTTCTAATGCCATGACTTGGGCAAGCCACTCATATACAGTTTGAAAAGGTGATGGTCAGACTACTATAAAGATTGGGAAATGTTGGCAGGCTACCAGTTGTATCACAGGCACTCAATAAATAATATCACTCTCCCTGTTCTTGAATTCTTTTTGAAATTTCTATAATACCTTTAGTTCTCAGATTATCTTTTATGTTGACTACACACAATTTTCAAATACAGAACAAAGAGAAGTATGTAAAAAGTTGGCTGTGCCGTAACGTTCCAGATGAGCCTTGTTCTCTTGTCGAGTTCCACTATTATTTGGAGATGAGGTCTTCCAGAGACAAGAATAACTTTAAGTTACCCTAACACTGTGTGTGAGAATGCAACAGAGTCATCTTAAACACAGAAGAAGCCTGAACATTTTATGACAATATGTTAATATTAATGTTCACGTTCACATACAATTCTAAAAGTAATTAAAATTTATCATTCAGATAAAAGTACATAGAAACTGAAAAGACCATGTCCAAATTGTGGAAAACAGTGTTATACAGAAGGTTCCCTCTTCTTATTGAATTTGGGTCATGTTTTATCAATTTTAATGTGCTTCAGCTTTCACTAAGTACTTTAGCGTTGACAGTAAAGCGAGAGTGAACATATTTCTTTCAAAATAGGCTCTTCTCTCTCTTGGGTATGCAGTGTTGTAGTAGAGATATAAATATTGAGATTAATAAACTAATAAGGGATAGTGGTGTTATAATCTTTGAAATATCTCTATGGGAGATAAAGAAGACATAAACTACTCCTTTTTATATATCTAGGAAAACTATGAAAGACTAGTTATGTTTTTAACTCACAACAAAAATGAATATTATGAGGCCTCCTTAAGAGGTACCTTGCCACTAGGTCCAACCTGGTAGTCATACTTTTCCTTTGAGTAAGAAAAAATACATGGAACACACACACACACATACATACACACTGCACATATATTCTTAAATATAAAGGATTAAAGAAAGAATTGATGGAATCAAACAGCCTCTCACCCTGTGGTAGACACCTTGCTTCTCTGAGATATAAACAATCTTTTAATACTGCCAAGTTCTAACTTTAAAAAATCTTCTAAACTCCAGTGGGCATTAAAGCCCTCCAGCATACTTGAAATAGACTAAATCTTCTGCATCAATGGAAGGAAACTGGTATTTACAAAATCTCTCATAGACACTTTCTAGTGACTAGCCTAATCTCTTTCTCTCTCTATATATATAGGTAGGTAGGTAGTAGATAGGTAAGTGGATGGATGGATGGATGGATGGATGGATAGATAGACAGATACATAGATACATAGATAGATACATAGATAGATAGATAGATGTAAATAGATATATATAAATATAAACCTAAAAAAAAAAAGAAGAATTTGTACTAGAAATATCCCATTTCTCTGTCTTTTACATGGTTATCGTTGCCAGTCCTTTCCTGTATTCTGGAAGGCGACATTCAGAGAGTGGCTGAACATTGTAAAAGTGATTCAAGCATTAGAAAACTGATTGGGTTTGATGAACTTGGAGGTCCTTGGCCACCCTAAGACACTGTGATTCTATAACTTCCTCTACATTTTTCGTTTCTTTCAGCTGTGATGACAGCATTTATGCTTCCACATTCTGGAATGTCATTCCTTTAAGTACCAGGGAAAATGTGTGTGTGTGTGTGTGTGTGTGTGTGTAAAAATCGTTCAGGAGAAAAATAACTAATGTTTATATTCATTAGGAAAAAACTGACTAATGAACTAATTTCTCTTAGTATTAGACCATTCAGCTCCACAGGAGTATAAACCTAACTCTCAATATGACCCCCAAAACCTGTGCGTCTCATACAAGATGACTAGAATCATTTTGCAATTAGAAAAATAAAAACTAGAGAGGTGAGAATTAAAGGCAAAACTTACATGATGACCTAGGTCTCTGGTGTTTATATTCCACAATTTTTTTCAGGAAACGCCCATTTCTCCACATTGTACTACATCTGATTTATTGACAAAGATCATTTAGGGCCAAATTTCCAAATTGCATGGATAGGCATGATGATGGTAGTGGGAACCGTAGGTGTTCACTGTAGTTGAAAGGAAGGTAAGTCGTCTTGAGTATATTTTTAGTGTCATTTAATGTTGTCACAAGAGGTAGTGGAATTTCATTTAATGTAAAGCTGGCCTGCGATCCTAATTTCCCGTAAAGTAGAGAACGGTTTGTGTTGAACTGAGGTCAGCCACTCTGGATATCATTCAGTATTTTTTTATTGTGATGAATTATTGATTTTGAATATATTTAGCTCTGCTACAGCAAGGGGGGATTCATGTGAAGTAAAGAAAACCCAGAAATGCATTGCATTCCAGCTTCTTAAAGGGAATTTGAGAAGTGGGAATACTTTGGACATTTAAAAACCACACACCAAGGATCAGATACTGACATTTTTCAAAAACACTACCTTAGTACATCATGCAAAAGACATTCAAGATGTCAAGTTCAATTAATCTCGGGTGAAATTTTGCACAGTAACGACTTTCCTTCCACGAAACTAGTTCAAGAGGGCTATAGGTGGTTTCCCCTCAAATCCAAGGGGAAAGTTAGACCTTAAATGCTATGAAATTTCCATGACCTAAATAAGAGGGCAGCATCAGCAAATTGGCCTGCTCTGCTGCTACGTGCCTCCCTCCCTCATCGAGCCCCCATGCCAGAAGGGACAAGACATAGATGGGAAAAACATCTGGCCCTGTCTGCCTCCCTTGACCAGAGGGCCTTCTTTGAGGTTCAGGTCCTAGGCTCATATCATTTTATTTTTTTTAATTTTTTAAAATGAGGAGCTCAAGTGGGATTTCCTTTCATCTTACTATATTAATTTCAAATTAAATTAGGTCTAATGCTCTGTATCAGAACCATAAAAGCAAAGCTCCAAGGCATCTATGTGACTTCCCATTCTGTTGTCCAGAACAGCTGAGCTCCCCACCTAAGAAAGAGAGAGGCAGAAGCTGGGAGCAGAAGTTGGGATGAGATAATGGCAGAAGGGCAGGAGGGAAACTCCTGCTGTCACTACTCTGTGGTTGCCTCTCCAATGGGCTTCAGGACCAAGTCAAGAGTCCCTAGGCCCTCATGGTGTAGCTTCATCTTAGCTATCATTTTATACTCCCTACTCTCCAACAGGCATCCTCTATCTGACCTAGAGAGGTCACCTCGTTGTCGCTTTGATTCTCACAGCCTTCATTCTTAGACCTTCTCTTTCACATTCCTTTTGGCTCCAGTAACTCCAACCTGAATCAGAAACCCCATGGCTCCAGTTTGCACAGAAGGAGAATTCATGTATCAAAATTGCTCTAAGATGCAATGCAAATGGTGGGTGTGGTGAACTTTTATCTCAGTAGATAAAATGGTAGAGAGTGATAAGAGAGAGAGAGAGAGAGAGAGAGAGAGAGAGAGAGAGAGAGAGAGATGAGATGAGATGAGATGAGATGAAATCTTTAAGACATAGAAATAAACAACTTTCAAGACCATGAAAATAATCAAGTAGCTTTTCTGTTCTCCATAAAAACTGGATATCTTCTCTTCCATGTTAACACCTTTTATCATTACATCTGTTTAATTATAGGGCAAATTTAATGTAACCTAATGAATTTTCTGTTCCCTGTATTCTTGATAGGGTGTTTTGTTTGTGCTTTTTGTTTGTTTGTTTGTTTGCTATAAATGATACCTTAAACTACATGTGATGGACGTCATATTAGCATTCGGAGTTCATATCAATAATGTGCCACTCAGAAGACTCTGGAAGCCCTAAGCCACTCCTGTGGAGGACTGCAAGAATCTACTGATGCCAGGGTGGAGATGGGATGCTGTAGAAGGACGGAAAAACCATGGAGACAGAGAGGAAGCAAAGAGTGAGGGAGGCTAGAGGAGGAAGGGCTGCCAGTAGACTCAGTCACACAGTGCACCTGCTGAAGGGAATGGTGGCAGTGCTCCTTTCCCTGAATTTCATGTCCCTTTGTGTTGGTGCTGTCTACTTGTCTTTCCAGATGGTACAGGTAAAACAGAAAATTATGGAAATGCTGCTCCTCAGGGTGGAGTTAAGACTTTTGAATAACTCTCTAGTGTTTTAAACACTCATCATCCCTCTCATATCTCTCATGCTTGCTCACTCATCTCTCTTTTTCTCCCTCTCTCCTCCCATCTCTTATCTATCTATCTATCTATCTATCTATCTATCTATCTATCTATCTATCTATCTATCATCTACCTACCTACCTACCTACCTCCTCTATCTAAATCTGCTCTTTTTACTTAATACTATATCATACATCTTTTTCCGGTGATTTAATGTTTTTTCTAAAATATGATCTTTAATAGCTGTATTATATTCTCTCCTATGGAATAGATTTTTTTCTCTCTCTCTTTTTAGCCATCTCCTAAATTTGGGCATATAGGGTGTTTTGTAGCAAGTTCATTTGACTGAAGCTGTCTGAAAATAAAGAGAATGACCTCAAAGATGTTGTCATCTCCTTGCCCACAGAGAAGGGAAAATATAGGTTGGACCACATATGGAAGAGCATTAACAGTGGATGAATGATGAGGCCATACCTTCCAACTCTGAGAATCTGAGATTCCAGTTGACTGAATGAACTCCCAGTCACCCAAGCTGCAACACTGCAGGCGGAAAAAGCAGACAAGCAACACGACTGTGAGCTGTTGCTCAGATCTTCTAAAATTATGACTCTTTCCCATTTGGAAAGGGTTTTGGTTTTATGTTCAAAAAGACATGTCCCTGGCCTCACAGTCACCTATGAAGGCACATATCAGTTGATGTACATCCACACAGGATTTATGTGTAAGAAAGGGATATTGCATGAGACCCACGCTTAAGATTTTCAGATGTTCTGAACATAATATCATTCCTTTGTGTGGTAGAAATGAAGGAAATGTTCTGTTCTTAATTGAGAGTCTAGATGGAGTCACCCAGCAGGAGACATGGCAGGTATGGCAGGGGGGCAGATGCCTGGACAAAAATCACTTGTGCAAGTGAACACACACACTTCATAAGGCTCTGGTGCTATGCAGAAGGTGAAGCAGATTCTGTCTCATTACTGTTTTTATAAGATATCCTCATTTCCTCTTTCCCCTCAAATTTTGTCTTTCTTAATCTACTTTTTCTTCCATAGTTTTGAGGTGGACACAGAAACAAGAAATCAATAGATTTCCACCTGTCTAAACTACCCCTCCCCTCATGTGCAGTGTCAAAATGGGAAGAGAAGCAACATAGGAAAGTTCAGGTGGGTGTAAGAGGATGTTTGTACTCACTTGGGTGGAAGTATCAGGAAGAAAAAAAACAGAATGCGTCTCCTGCTGCCATTCTTTGAGCTTCAAGTGTGTATTTACTAAGTATCTATTCTATGTCAGAGGCTGCTGTGAACTTTATGTTTGCATCTCCCCGAAATTAATGTATTGAAACCCTGATCCCCAATGTGATGGTATTTGCACGTGGGGCCTTTGAGAGATAATTCTGCTTAGATAAGGTCCTGAGGGTGAAGCCCCCATGATGTGATTTGTACCATAACATGTCTCCTTGTGCCATGTAAGGATACAGCAAAAAGGTGGCTGTCTACAAACCAAGCAAAGGGTCCTCACCAGACACCAGATCTGTTGGCACCTTGACCTTAGATTTCTTTGCTTCTAAAACTGGGAGAGATAAATGTCCATTATTTAAAGCACCCAGTCTGTGGTATTTTTTGTTACTGCAGCCTGATAACATTGAAGCAGTGACAGTTCTAAGAAATGATATCAAAAGATAAATTCATTTATTCATGCTACAATTATTTATTGGCTGTCTACTGTATGTTAGGTACTATTATGGGCATTGGAAAAACAATATTGAAATAAAAAGGTAAAGAACCTATGCTTTCATGAACCTTTTAGTCTAGTAGGCAATAAAGATATTACATAAAAATCATGTTAGCATTTAAAGAAATTTTATTATACCACTCTCTACCTACCGGAGTTCTGAATCACCTGAGTGAGAAGCAAGGAGTCAAGACAGGTGGACGTCAAAGTGCTAGTTTTATGATGGATAGACCTGTTTGGGGCATGCAGCTTATCAGTCAAGTGAGCTTTCTAATATGCTCCTGAACTGAATTTTCTCTACAAAAGCGCAGCCCTCCTTCACAGGAGAGTAGCTTGATTGTCTGACTGAGAGTCCCTGTAGGGCAACAGAGCCAAAAATCATTTAGGTCTTCTGCCAATGGCATCCACTGCAAACGATCTACAAGCACCTTCACCTTCTCCTATCTGCCCAGCAGCTGACCCAGGATGGCCCCGCCAGGTGGCTGGTCTCCCACTGATGGGGAAAAGCCACACCCTTGGCTAAGCCTAGTTGGTTAAGAGAACAAAAAGCTGAGATGGGACAAGAGACCAGGAGCATTA
Source organism: Eonycteris spelaea (assembly GCA_003508835.1). Taxonomy (NCBI): domain Eukaryota; kingdom Metazoa; phylum Chordata; class Mammalia; order Chiroptera; family Pteropodidae; genus Eonycteris; species Eonycteris spelaea. The sequence continues at coordinate 7,897,497 of PUFA01000023.1, forward strand.
CTCTAGAGGAGATCCTTCCATATAAAGCCAAATAAGTAAGAGCTAAACATACTCTTGACATGAGTCCTTCGGATGAGGATGCCCAGGGTATTATGGGAGAGCACTACATGGGGACCTAATTTATTCCAGGAGTGGGGTGTCTGAGCAAAATATGGTCCCTATTCTCAGGTAATTTGTAGGTTCACTAACAGGAAGAGAGAATCATCATGAAACATCGAGAATAAGTTTTATACTAACAACATGTTAGCTATATAAGAAATAAGGAAGGATGAACAATTGATGTCTGGCCACTATTGTTCACTGTTCTTTTTAAGTAACACACCTCTTCTTACTCCTGTTTTCTACAACATTAAGAGACAATGTCATGCAGACACTGTCTCTCTATTATTTCACTATGAAAATAAATCAATTCTAAAGATTTCAGTCTTGCTAGGGACAAATTCCAAGTCTGGGTATTTGAAGTTTTTTTTGTTTGTTTTGTGTTTTGTTATTAGATCTTTCAGTCATCTAAAAAACTACCAAAGCAAATAAACTTTATGACATTTTGTAAAGAAAATCCTAAATTCACCAAAAGTACAAACACATCTGAAAATACTCTTTAAAAGCTGGTTTTTATTATAAAATTAGTGCATATTGGCTAAATATTTTAGAAACTTCAGAAAAGTCCCACCATTCAAGCTCACCCATTCAAGCTCACTACTTCCTTTGCTTTTATTTATTTCTCCTGTATAGTATTTATTTTATTCTCTTGGTGGTTTTGTTTTGTATGCCTAATCAGCTCTCAATTATCTGCTGTGGATTAACTAATTTGGGGATTAACTATCATTAAATTGTCACATATAATCTGTGAGAAAATAGTAAAGCTATCACAAATCATTGAAAAACTTTATTCAATAGGTATCTATTCAATATATACTCTGTGCCAAGCACATAACTGCAGAGCAAACAGTTGGTACATATGGAGTTAATTGTCACACACAGAAACCCTTCTTCCTTATCTACCAGGGGAGGCCCCTCTGCCCCACAATCCCATCAAACAGGGGTCCTTGAAACAACTGAGGGTCTGATTTTATAAACTCAAGACTAGAGATGGAGGGGTTAGGTGAAAAAGAGGCAGAAGAGAGAGGGAGTGTACATCAATTTCTGATATTTGAAGAATGGCAAAGAATAAATAACAATTTCATTATTTAATCATTTAACCTCTTGGCCATTTTCCCCAAAGCCCTGAATACAGTATGATTCTTAATTTATTTTAGAATTTTTAGAATTTCAGATAATATCTATAGAATGGTAACTGAATTCCTAATTTGAAATGGAATTTTAACTAAATAAATTTACATTTAATCCATTTCTTGTTTTCTGTAGCTAGTCTAGTTTTAACCATGATTTGGGGGTTCCTTATGAGTGACTTTCCTGGAGCCCTGCAGATGAGGTTTATTGGGAGTTGGCTACAGTTCAGATTTTTGGAAGAGACTTTCTTTTTAAAAAAAATGATTTTACATTATTGTAACTATTTAAGGTCCTACTAAGGTCTCTTCCTAAATAATTTTAAAAATAATGTTAACATGATTTCTGGTTCCAAGGCAATATAAGCTTATTACAAGTGATTTTGAAAAATACAGATATAGTGGTGTATCTGTTAAGGTAGAAGTTAATTTGATTAAATGCTATTTTTTTCTCAAGTGAACATTGATGTTTGGAACCTGAAGGTTAATGCAGAGGGTGTAGAAAACTTGTGTAAGGAGTGTAAGGGCCTTAGGGTAAAGAGAAGATCAAGGTCTTCTCCTCCAGATTATGGCAATTTATCAGGCCATCCAAGAGTCCTGGAGCCCCAGGGGCAGGGAGGAGTCCAGGAAAATTGGCCTCCCAGGTTAAGGGGACTGCGGGTGCTGGCATGTCATCCACTAGCAAGATTTTTGTACTCTGGATGACTTTTAGAATCGTTTTGCTCCTAATCAAATTACTCCCCCCCTTTCTCCACCCCCAAAACTTCCATTTGAATTTTAATCTGATTTTCTAGTAACTCTATACATTGATTTGTAAAGCTGCATTTTTTAAAAATAATATTTATTTTATGGCTCCTCCATCCTCCAGACATTAAACTCTCAGTTTATTCAACTCTTCTTTTAGGCCTCCCAGTATGTTTGGCTTTCTCTGTATAATCGCTCGTAGCTTCTGACTTTTATCTTATATGACTAATATTTTATATTTTTATATATAATATTTGGATATTATGTTCTATATATACATGGATTTATGGATACTATATCCTATAAATATGTATTTATATATTTTACATGTATAACAATTGATATATTTTTATTATATTGTCAGATTGTTATACATGAAAAGGAAGTTTGGTTATTTATTCTGAAACTACCTTTTAAATCACCAAATTGATTTCAGTTGATTTTTTGGTGAGTTTTAGGTGGAGTATCAAATCATCTGTGAGTAACAATATTCTTTCTTCCTTTTCAATTCTGTTCCATGTCTCATTGCCTTGAATAAACTCTCAATATACAATAATAGCAACATACTTCTTTTGATACCAGTTTTAATGAAATACTCTGGTGTTTTCAGTGCTGTGTTTAGTTTAGGATATTCTTTACCATGTTAAGAAAACTGTCTTCTGGTATCCTTTTGTTAGATTTTAATAGGAATACACATTATACTTTATTAATACAATTGGAGCATTCATTTAATGATTTTAAGGGTTTTTTTTGATCCCATATCTTAATGCAATTGATAACTGTAAATGACTCATACATTTTTAAAATAAATACTACTTGGTCAAAGTGTAATTTCATTATAGAATTAAAATGACTTATATTTATATTTATATATTAATTATATATTAATTTATTATTTATCCATTTTAAATTTATAATTTATTAATTAGAAATTATCATTTAAAACTTAACTATAAATTATTGTTAAATTTATTATAAATTATATTGTTATATATTAATATTTGCTCCTTATTTATGAGAAGTTAATTTATAGTTTCCTTCACTGCAGTATTTTTATTAATTTGGGGCATCAGGCTTATAAAACTTTACAGAATTGGAAACTTTCCACCTTTTGAATGTACAGAACTTTTTTTAAATAGTACAGGCATCATCCTTTTTTTAAAAAAAAAGTTTGAAACAATTCACCAATAAAATTATTTGACCTTTTTGTATTTAGTGGCAATTCTTTGATAACTTTTCAAAATTCTCACAGAAATTACTCTTTTAATTTTGCTATATTTTCTTGAATGAATTGTGTTAACAGATTTTTATAAAATGATTATTTATCATTCATAGTGGTATCTAATTTAGACAGTGCATTTATTTTAATTGTATATAAAATAGGTGTTTAAAATAATTGTTTGATAAACTCACTGTTTAACTGATCTTAGTTATTACCTCCAGGATTTCTATTACATTTACTTATGATTGTGTTTTAATATTGACTCATCTCTCAGTTACCTGGCATAAATTATTTGGAATCTCTTTTTTAAGAAAGTACACACAGATGATATATTTTCTGAACCCTTGTATATTGGGAAATTCCTTTCTTTGCTTCTCATATGAATTATGACTTTACTATGTATAAAATTATGGGTTACATTTTTCTTTTAAAAATTTGGACACATTGTTCCATGAACCACTGTTATTTCACACCCAAAAGCAGAAGCCAAATGTCAGTCTGACTTTTGTAGATTCGTAGATGTGGTAGATGCTGCCAGATACTGACCCAATATCCATTCTCCCTTCTTACTAACTGAACCCTGATTTGATAGAGTGTAAAAATATTCATAGCTAAAGCTACATTTTCCAACCTCCCTGGCAGAGAGAGTGGCCATGTAACATGGTTCTGGTCAATGAATTACCAAATGGGGCTTCTCAGATGGGCCCCTGGTGGGGAAAGAATCAGCTGGCATTTGTCTCTTTTGCTTTTATTCTCTTCCTGCCATCTTGAGAAGGTCACCTACAGGACTGCAGAAAGCAAAAGCTAGAAGACTGGGTCCTTAAAAGACATCACAGGCTGCTTTCAGCTCTGAACTGCCTATCATCAGACTTCTTTTACATGAAAGAAAAATAAACCCTATCTTATTTAGGCCATCACTATTTGGATTTTCTGTTTTAGGTAGCCAAATAAGTCCCTAATTAATCAGTAATTTTTTTTTTTCTTGTCACAATCATTGTTAGACTTTTATTTATACTTGTTCCTTTAAAAAAAATGTTTACACTCTTGGAGTATGTTTTGATATTTGTTTACTTGGAATTTAGTGGGTCTTTTGGAACAACATGTGGAGACTCTTTCCAGGCAAAGAAAATTTTAATTATCTTCAGTTTGACTTCTATTCTCTGCTTTCCACATCCATCATCTTCATTTTAAAGCATAACTGGAGTGCAATTATTTGGCACAACTTCTAGCCAGTGCTTAGCAGGAATTCATTTAGACAGTTCTCCTAGCTCATGATGGAATGTGTCCTGCTTCTTCTGGATTCTCTGAAATTCTAAACTGCATAGCTTGTGCTGTTACCTATTGCTGTCTTCCATACAATACTTTGCCCAAGGGAACTCTACCCCCAGAATGCAAAAGCACAATGTTACCACTCACAACCACCACTATCACTATCATTACACGACATCCTACCCTGCTTTCTGGAAGGAACACTCTGAAAAGTGATACCGAAAGATAGATCAGAGGTGGGATGATGTCCTAGTCAAGTCAGGCTGCTATGAGAAATACCATAGAGAGGGTAGCTAAACAACAAGTTATTTCTCACAGTTCTGGAGACTGGGAAGTCTAAGACTAAAGTGCCAGCAGTGTCCGGTGAGGGCCTACTTTCTGGCTTGGAGATATCATCTCGTGTATTCTCATATGGTAGAAGGCAAAGAGGTAGCAAACTCTCTTACGTCTCTCTCTCTCTCTCTCTTCTCTCTCCTCTCTCTCTCTCTCTCTCTCTCTCTCTCTCAATGCCTACAGCACCTGGTATTCCAAAGTGGTCTCCTATCCAAGTACTAACCAGGCCCAACCCTGCTTAGCTTTCAAGATCAGATGAGATTGGGCACGTTCAGGTTGGCATGACCATGGACTCTTATATCTCTTATGGTAAGGGCACTGAACCCATCATAAGAACTCTCCCCTCATGACCTAAATTTCCCAAAGGCCCACCTACAAATACCATCATATTATAGCTTCAACATGTGATTTTGTGGGCAACACAAATATTTAGTCCATAGAAGATGAAGAGGAAAGCAAATATGGCTTCCTTGAAAAGCACTTAACTGAATGAAGCATGGTTACCTGGTTTTCTGGTGAGCAAAGGTCTTGAATCATTGAGCCAGAGGTCAGACAGTGAGGAAGAAATAAAATACGATCCCACCTTGTCCCAGAATTCCTTAGTCTAATTGGATGATGTATTGATAGGTCACTGATTGTATTTTCTCCAACTTCACTGATAGGAAAATTAACAAAGATTCTGGTACTAGATTGCATGTCAGTAATCATGTTCAATGTTGTGATTTTTTTTTCTTCCAGGCACATCATCATAAATTTTTATATGTCTTCCTTGGAAAACATACCACACATAATGTACAAGATCTTAAAATATGTTGTATAAGTTGTCTTTGTGTTTTTAAAGATAAGTTGGAAGAGGCTCCATCAGGGTTTGTAGAATCATAAACTCATCCATATAAATAACCCAATACTAATTCACAAGTGACAGCCTATTTTACTCAATTATTTAGTTAAACATTCAGATTATTTACAATTTTTGCCATCACAAAATAATCCTAAATACCATATTATTTTCTTAAGAAAGATTTCAGGAGTGAGATTATTTGGTTAGAGCTGGGATTATATTAAAGGTTCTTACTATATGTTTAAGACAATTGATTAAGCACCGTGTAACCTATCATCTGACTGCCCCTAAAGTCTTCTTGACCTTTTGCAAACCTTAGGGAAAGATAAAGTCTTTCTTGTTTAGTTTATAATTCTCCTTTACTTAATCTAATCCTCTTAAAAGCTTTCTATGATTTCTATGAATTATTATTATCATTTTACAGATAAGGAAACTGTGGTTCGGAGGGGCCATTTGTTCAAGATCCCAGACTAAATAAGTAGCAAATTAGAAGCAACTGAATTAGAGCCGTTGTGGGAAGCCCAGTCTCCTAAATTCAGATCTAATATTCTTCCACTCCTTCATGCCAACTTTTCTAATATTCTTACTTTACAGTTGAAGAAACGAATATGCTGACGAATAAAGGGACTTAGAAAAAGGTCACACAGCTAGGCGATGAAGTAGATTCTGTTCTAAATTCTTTATCAGGAAAATATACTTTATTGAGGATCAATTTGTAATAGCGAATAATTAGAGATAATCTGAAGAAATGGTCAAATATGGTTCATATTCAATGTGCTGGAACTTTATGAATTATTATGCAGTAACTATGCTTATGATCCTATAGCTATATGTATGTATGTACATATCTAGTCCCTAATAGCTTTCAACTTCTCCCAGCGCACTTTGCACTTCACCTGTCTTCCTTCAGCAAAACATCATAGAGTTCAAATTCCTTCCTTACTTGCGTCCGGAGTTCAGGGAAAGGACACGCAAGAAGACAGATTTCAATGTCAAAATAATGTTGAAAAGAGAGCATCTTTCCTATGCACCGTGTTAGAAGCCATTTGTACAACTTTCCCAGTGAAAAAAAATCTGTTCTTAGAACATTCCTTCCTACAAAAATGATTGGCTTTCTCATTTTTTATCCAAAATTCATTTACTTGTCATTCGTATATGAGTATGGGAGGGTGTCTCAAGACATTTCTCCTCTTATCTTTGTACTTTCTCTCTTGTGTTGTCCACACAGCACTTTGAAAAATAGGAATCCTGTGGTAATGAATGACTAGCAATTCCAGAGAAGTTTTCATAATTTCCAAATTATAAAACATAACTTTGCCATGAAAACATTTTTATGAAGCCATAAATTAGGAGGCTAATGTCATGATGACCAGACCTACTCTCACTACTCTCCTCATCTCTATGTGGTTAAAGATAACAGTATCGGTTGTGAAAAAGTGAGTCACCCAGAAAACTTCAGGAGCTCCGACGAAGGCCACACAATACAGAAAGGTGATTCTCGTAGTTAAGAGTTTTGGGTTTTTGTCTTCTCTCTCTTTCTAGGACATACCCACCAGTAACCTAACTTACTCCTGTCCCCACCACACATCAGATACTACAACCAAACTGGACAACTTAATGAGTGATTCTTATTTTTCTGCTTACTTTCTTGCCTCCTTTGATCATACAAAATCTTTATCTGAAATACCTTTTTCCTATCCACTGAACAAAATCTTACACATTAGGATGCTCGAGTTAAATTTCATCTCCTCTTCAAGGCCTTTTAAAAAACTTTCATAGAAATAACTAATTATTTCCTCTTTTCTAATTTCATTCTCATGGTTCACACAATTAGTAGAGAACTTTCTCTACTGTATTGGGTTGTTTTCTTTTCCCTTCCTCACCCTAGTCTGTAGAGTCTTTGAGAGCAGGCGCAATGATATATGCATCTTTGCACAATGATCTAGGCATCTAGCACAGGGATGAGCACACTTTTTTTTAAAGGACCAGGTAGTAAATATTTTAGGTTCTGTGGGCCATACGATCTCTGTTGCAATACTCAACTCTCCTGCAATAGTGTGGAAGGAGCCAGGACATAAACAAATGGATGTGGTATGTACTACATTGTGCCAGCTGGGAAAACCAAACCAACCTATACCCATCTTTCTTTCGAGTTGTGAATTGAAAATCAGACTGTCTTATCTAAGACAGCATTGATAAAAATTCAATTTGAAAATGGCATTCTGTCAGGGTTAAAATTCTAACACAGATGATTTGAAAGTCCCTAAGGACAAAGCTTTGGTACCATGGAGACCAGCACCCAATCCTGTCTGAGCTGAAAGAGGGCCCTGACCCCCTGACACCGGGAAATGTGGAGCAAGACCCCCAAATACAGCAGGATGGCAGACATGGCTGGTGAACCAGCTCTCACATCACTGAATAGCAACAATAATAATATAGATGATTATAACTATAACAAACACATATTGAATACTTGCTATGTGCCAGGAACTATTAAAAAAACTTTACATGCATTAATTTATTTAATCCTCATAAGAATACTTTGAAGAAAGTATTACTTTTATCTCCATTTTATAGATGAAAGAGGCTCAAAGAGGTTACATAACTTATCCACAGTAATACAGTTAGAAAGTGCTAATGCTGGTGATCTAAAATGGAATGATCAATGCATGCAATACACTATGGATCTTAAAAGCAGGTTCATGACCTAGGGTGTAAGAACCACCTGAGGAATTTATCGTAGATACCTAGATCCCACCCTTAGAAATGCTGGCAGAATAGCTACGGTTAAATCAAGGAGTCACTATTATTTTTTAAGAACTGCCCTATGATTCAGATGTGTAGCTGTGGTGAATGAATGGTGGTTCCCCAAAAGATATACATGCCCCTGTTTTAATCCCTGGTACCTGTGACTGTTACCTTATTTGGGAAAGAGTTTGTGGAGATGTATCAAGAATTTTGAGATAAGAGGGCCCTATCTTACCAAGTGGGTCCTAAATCCTATTACAATTGTCCTTAGAAGAGTCAAGTGAAGGAGACAGAAAGAGAAGAGGAGGAGTCAGGAGCCAGTGTGACCATTAAGCAGAGGTCAGAGCGATGAGCCCATGAGTCAAGGAACACTGGTAGGCACCAGAATCTAGAAGAAGCAAAGCATGGATTTCCCTAGAGCTTCCAGAGGAAATGTGGCCCTGCCGACTCCCTGATTTTGGACTTACAGATTCCAACACTGTTACAGCAGCCCTAGGAAACTAATACAGAGCCACTTTCACTTTTACTCCTTAATTCCTGAACCCACGTATGTATGTAGCCAATTCAAATATTATAAGCCATCAGCGGAGAAGAACCACTCCTCCCAGCTGCCATTTTGATCCTCTGTAGGCCCTGGACTCTCAGTCTCTTGAGGGAAGGAGGCATGCTTGTCTGCATCATTGTGTCGAGGACGGCAGGACTGCCATGGACGGCTGTGCAGATTGTGCATGGTGGCCCTGCCCTGCGACACCTCTCACCCTGCCTTTTACATGAGAAGCACTCGATTAATGATTCCTAAGAACCGAATGAATGAATGACTGCGAGTTACTTAAGATTGGCATTATCTTCAATTACCAATGCAATGAACTCAGATTTTAAGATGCTGGACAGTTTAAAAGCAGAAATATACGCAAGAGAAACAACACGAAAGGGGCTTCAATTCTTTATTAGATGAACTCTGGGATCTGGACTCGTTTTCAAAGGGAGTCTGATGAAAGCACAAATCTCCGTCACACACACACACAACACATTGACACACACACACCCACACAGTTCCTAGCCTTCATGTGCTTCCTTGCCAGACACTGTGTCTGTCATAATGATAATGTACTGTCTGTGACAGGTCTGCGCCTGACCCCACAGTTGTGTCATTCTCTACGCCACCCCACCCACACCCCCATGCCAGGATCCCTTTAGTGAGAGCACATCTTACTACTCAGATCCAGGAAAACTGCTACTGGAAACAACATCCAGTGCCAACACTATGGTTTCTTTTCATGGGAACCTACCTGGCTTTGTGAAGAAAGAATTAGAACATATGCATTAACAATAATCCTGCGAGCCTCCACTGCCAAGAGATCAGATTCTCAATAAATGGACTGTTTTTGAGCTGGATGGCTGCCTTGAAACACAACTTGCTTATTCAGCAGAACTTTGCCCCTGAATAGGTATCTCGGAGGGGAAAACCCAGGTAGACAACAGGCCAGTGCTCTCCAGATGAAACCAAGCCCATGACCACTTTCCTTACTGCTCGCATAGCCAACTGAGGTGAGCAAACAAACCAAGGAGCCCTGACTGTATATGGGTGTCACTTCATCCAGATGATCTGAGCAGTTAATGCCCCATTTCACTGTTCTCTTACTGTTTCAGTGCCAGAATTTGGAACAAATCCACCTGTGTAGACAAATTATACAAAATCCAAGACGAGAGGTGATTTTGCTTAGCATTGCAGATTGCCAGTGTTGCAATTTACAGACTTGGGTTTCAATTTTAATCCACTGTTCACAGGGAAAGTTACCTTTCACTCTGCCAATTGGGGATGTGCCATCATGTAACGAGAGAGATTGAGCCAAATTTTCCTTTGTACCCACAGGAGAGAGTAGTGGATGCAAGGACTGAATTTGGAGGCACACAGGCTTGAGCTCCAACCCCAGCCTGGCCACTTACTACTTCTCTAAGCTTCAGTTTTCTCGTCCATAAAATGGGACTGTTCATAGCAGTACTGAAATTTAGAGGGTTTTTGTGAGGGTTAAATAGGATAATGTTGATAAAGTATTTGACACAGAGAAGTCTTCAATAAATAAGAGCTATGATGAATGAGAAAGAAATGATACGCAATTATATAAACTTCCTTTCTTAAATGATAACAAATTAGAACATACATTAATTTTCTCTTTTACCCTTTTCAAATAGCTGTTTTTATTTTAAAGGTAAATAGTTTCCATCTTTTTAAAAAGGTGGGTTCTATTTAGCATATGAAATCTCTTTTAGTCCCTACTATGGATATATGTCTATGAGGCAGATATTATTATCCCTATTCACATTTGAGAAAACTGAAGCTCAGGAAGGCTAAGTGACTTGCTAAATGTATTGAGTAGATATATTTGAATCTGGGGGTCCTGACTCTGAAGTTTCCTCAGAGCCTAAAATGAGTTTATGCTACAATAGTCAAATGGGAATCAAAATATTGACTTTATCATGATACCATAAAATAGAAATCGAAGGTGTGTGGCAAATGGCATTGGGGAACACATAATCAGACTTCATACTTTCTTTATAAATCCAGACCTGGAGATCCCTGTGGTGACAAGTGAGTCTACAGGCCAAAGCCTCCATATCCAGCTAGTCACAAACCCAACTCACCACCAGCTGCCATTTGTGAGAACATGGATGAAACTTGAGCACATTATTTTAAGTGAAATAAGTCAGACAGAAAAATATAAATACTATATGATCTTACTTATATATGGAATCTAAAAATAATAAACTTAAACAAAAAAAATTTGGTGCTTGCCAGAGGCAGGGCAGGGGGAGGGAAATGATTGAAGGTGCTCAAAGGGTACATACTTCCAGTTTTAAGATGAATAATTCTGGAAGATGTAGTGTACAGCATGGCAACTATAGTTAACACTACTGTAGTGTATATTTGAAAGTTGCTAAGAGAATAATCTTAAAAGTTTCCACCACACACACACACACACACACACACACACACACGCACACACAAATTATAACTATGTGAGATGATGGATGTGCTATCTAATCTTACTATGGTAATCATTTTACAATATATACATATATCGAATCATTACCTGGTATTCCTTAAACTTACACAATGTTATATGTCAATTATATCTCAATCATACTAGAAAAAAAAATAAAAAATAAAAATTTAAAAATAATAATGATAAAAAGGACAAATAGTGATTTGCCTAGTATCACATGGAATGACCCTAGTGTTTTAATTTTGTCAGGAATCCAAAAATTTATTGCACTCACTATGTTCTGGGAATATGCCTCGTGTGTGTGTGTGTGTGTGTATTTCTCATTCATTTATATAAAGCATTCGGATTTACACAAACATTTTCATATAGGTAAAAATAGTGTATTAACTTAAAATGTTCTCTTTCTGTTAAAAGCAACAGGAAAATGATCTCAATACATAAGCATTTGCTTCTTTCACATATCAAGGAGCCAGAGGAAGTTTGTCTATGGTGATGTAGTTGCTCAGCAATTCTTTTGTAGATTTAACCTTTTTCTATCCTTCCATTGCACTACCCTTAAAGTGATGGTATCATGGTTGTTGCCTCATGGTCACAAGGTGGCTGCTGCACCAAGGGAAATAAAATCCATCCACATTTCAATGGGTAATTAGAAAGTGGAAAGAATGAAATACCAAAGGCCCATGCTTTCTGAGCAAGGTTCTTTGAAATACCTTTTCCAGAAGTCTCAATCAGCAACTTCATTTAGAGCTCACTGAGTGACACATACATGCCTAATCAAATCTCTGAAAGTTCTATGACAAAATGAATTGTGGTTAGGGTTGTGTCTAGCAATCTGACAGGTCTGCCGTGGATGGTAATATAATCAAAACAGAGCTACATAAATGATGAGATATGGCATAGAGAAAGAAGGCTTGGAGCCTCCACTTGTAACACAGAAGGCTGAGGATCATGCATGAAGAATAATAGTAATTATAATAATAATATACTATAGCTAGCAATGACTAATATTAATCTGAGACTTAATATACACCAGGCAATGTTCAAAATGCTTATATACGTTAGTTACTTCATTTAATCCTTGCAACAACCTTATGAAGTAAGTACTATTCCCGTTTACTTATGAGGAAACCATGGCACAAAGAAATTTCACAGTTGAGGAAGGTCCTTAAATGAATAAATGCTCAAGTTGCAATTGAAACACAGGGAGCAAAAATTCTAACCCAGGTTTACTAAGAGATAAGAAAGGGATCTTTTGTTTATTTTACCTTCTCTTTATAAAGTTTTTCTTTGGAAGTCAGCAAATGTTTAACTAGCCAATATGAGTCTGAGACTTAAATTTTCAAATCCATATGACACAAAATTTCAGAACAAGAATACAGTCAGTCCATTATTTAGGATAGGATTCATCTGATTCAGCATTGGTGATCCTAAATGGTAATCCAATGGAGTGAAATTTGCCTTGACCATAGAATTTTTACTAATTATCTATAGACCTACTCCTAGGAGTATGAGGACATTTTCGAGCATAGCAGATAAAGTCAAGGAAAGAATCACTTTGTGAAAGTAGCCTGGAGTGGAGGTATTATCTCTTCATTATTAGAAGAAACAATTCACATGCCCCAGGGATCAATACTCCCATTAAATACTACGAGCAATAAGAAGTCCAGATATCAGCCCTATCTCGCTGGTTTAAAGCAGTGTTTCTCAACCTTTTTTCATTATTTGAGCCTAAGAAGCCTATGCAGATTTTTCCTTCTAATTGTCCCCACTATGATATTACAATATACTATATATCTGTTTATATAGCATGGCCCTTAGGAAGGCTAAAAGGCCTAAACTATTTAAACTCCCAAGAACCAATTTTCATTCCCTTAGGGTGATATTGCCCTTATTTAAAGTGACTGGTTTATGATATTAAAAGTCATTCCGAGAAATGGAGCTGCCTCATGACTTCAGCAAAATTCTAATAATGGAAAAGATCCCACAAAAACTTCAACTTAAGTCTTGCTGCTCTCAATGTAGTAGTTATTACTGCTATAAATACTTTCAGAGCATGCAATGAGATGACACACGTATCCCTTCATGGTTTGCAGAGGGCTATGTGTCTAGCTCTGCCCAACGAGTTATAAGTGGAAGGGCAATGATCACTTCCAGGCCAGAGTATTATATTGCTATTTGGAAACCTAGATCTCTCTTCTCCTCTACTCAGATGAAAAATAACATTCTAGATGGTTGCTGCTTTGTCAGCCTGGGTTCTAGAAAAAGGAGATGTGGAGCAGAGTTCACAGCTGAAGTGTAATGTATAAGAAATAAATTACTAAGATTTGGAGGCTGCTTTTACTGCAGCACAACCCAGGCTACCCTGGCTGATACACTGGGTCATTCACTTATTTATTGAAATGAATGAGGGTCCACTGTGTGCCAGAAATTATCTTAGGTCCTCATGACATAGCAATAAACTAGATAAGTCTTTGTCTTCATGGAACTTACATTCTAGGGAGGAAACTACTGAGATCAAATTCAGCAATGCTCCAGCTTAGAAAGGAAGGAATATATTGCCAAAGAAAATGAACACTTCTCCTTAAAGACAAGGCTAAAATTAGAAAATTCCATCCTGTGATATAATCTCAACAATCTTTTCTGAAATGAAGCCAAGTCCAGAAGGCGTTGGTCCCTCTTTTCTTCCCTAGGACATTTAAAGGATATTAAGATCCTATTTTAATTCTTAATTTTGAAGTTAAGTGACTTGGGAAGGTTAAGAAGGAAATACTCAGAGAAAGGACAGGATTCAGGAAATTATGACAGCATGGAAGGGGTCTTCTAGACTATAGAAAATGAAAGATGCAAAGAGGTGAAAGTGCAGATAACTCTCATTCAAACTAAATGGACCACAGAAGCACCAAGTTATAGATGAACTAATTCACTGAAACATCAACTTGAGCTACTGAATGAGTGATTTTATTTTGCCAAGACTCTATATTACAGAAAGATGTTCATTTCCCACAGGATGAAGCCCATTCTTCCTTGAGAGGAATCCTGAGCAAACACACAAATAATTAAACTGAAATAGACCATTTTAACTCCACTGCAGTTCAAACACCCTAACCATCAAAGCTGGCCAGCCCAAACCAGCTGCTTAAGATCATCCTTTGAGGTTCAATGAACTAGGGCTTTGTTAGGCCAAGAGTGAGAAAGGATTTCAAAGACAAGGGCTCTCCTTGGGAAATGATTTCCTGATGACCTCTTTGAATTACATGATTTTTCTCATAAAACAGTTAGCTCCCTAATCCTATTCTCTCCACTGCAAATCTCTCCTAAACCCTTGAGCCAGGCTAGGAGAAAATGATGAGAGGAATGGCCACATCACCCCAACCCATGACAAAGTTTTCCTAGTTAACTTTATACTTCATAATATAAATGAACAGGAGACATCTTTTCCTCTGTTTCTGATTCTGCGAGTTCTACATAACCTGAGTCTGTGTCTTTATATAATGGTTTGATTTCAAAAACAAAAGGTACTCAATTTTAAACCCTGCAATGGTATCTCTTTCCGATACCAGCATCATCATCGCTGTCTACTTTAGTTGCTCCGTCAACAACCACTTCTGAAGATTCTTAATACATTAGTAATTCTGTTTGGATTTTTTCAGCTAGACACAAACACACGTATTTGAGTTTTAACATCTGGTGCATCCTTTTCCTGTAAAATTAAGATAGTTTTTAAGAGGATACATACCATAAATTCAGCTGCCAGGCTTTGACCTAGGACAATATTATTGCTCAGAAATGTGTCCAAGAACTTTTATCGAGGAGTTAATCTCACAACAGCAGAAGAAAAAGGAATAGGTGGAAATGAATATTAATCAGTTCCTAGAAGAAAACGCAGACATCTTAGAACTCAAAAATCAGTTATGTTGAGAGTGTTCATAATAATCTGTTGCTAAACAAAACAAAACAAAAAAAACACTTGCCTGGAAAACAGAATTGGGAGTGACAATTCTGTTTCCTGACATTAGCTAGCTAGTTGGATGACCTCAGGAAAGTAGCTGTGTTCTGACTGTCTGCCAGGCATCGTACACAGAATTTTTTATGAATTAACTCATTTACTCTCCAGGTCATAACCTTTGTAGTGACTTTTATCATTCTCCCCATTTTATGAGATAAGGAATCTGGGGAACAGAGAAGTTAAACAATTTACCCAAGATCACAAGTTTCAAAAGCAGGTCCTTTTCCTTAACACTTTCATCTCTAAATGTTCTTTAAAGTCTTACACAGGTTTAGCCTTCTAAGCTTCCAAAACCTTTAATTCTAAAACTATACCCTACAGATTCGTTTCTAAAAGCGTGTAAAATTCTATGAGTGACTTCAAGTTTAATGGTTTTTTTTTCTTTAAAAAAGATTTTCTTTTGAAGACTTCAATCTAAAACCTTAAATGAAATCTTTGGCTTGGGTTAAAACTTTAAAAGAGAAGATAAAAGATGGGGAAAGGAGAAAACCTCGCTGGATATTTCTTGTGCATTTGGCGACAAAGGTGTCTCTTTTAGCTCTACAGAAGGTCTTACTGATTTTTCTCAAGAGGATTGGGGCATCATCAATCTACTGAAAGAAGCCTAAAGAAATGGAAACCACAAGAATATGTCATACAAATATTTATTCATTCTGTTATATCATTTTTTTGTTTTCAAATAGCCTCATTAAAACCAAGAATGATCTAGGACCCAACACATCTCACTTTCATTTTAAAACTTGCACACCAGAAAGGCATTATAGTATGATGGCTCAGCACAGGGACTCTGGAACCGGGTGCCTGGTTCAAACTATGTCTTTTCTACTTTTTCAGGGTGTGAGAATGGACTTGAAATTCTCTTACCCTCAGTGAACACAAGCATAAAATGGGGGCTTAGCACCTTACTCTAAGGTTGTTTTGAGGTTAGCATGTCACAGAATGCGTATTAAGCACAATAAATATGCAGTGGCTATTATTCTAATCATTTTACAATTATGAGAACACAATTAGAGGCTCTGGTCATAAGCTCGTAATTCTCCTGAAGCAAATCTTTTCTTTCATTAACTACATACTCAGAAAAATTAATTACCTTAGAACTATTTTTTAAGCATTTTCCATAAATCAGATACTATTCTAAGTACTTTACAAATATTGATTCAGATAATCTTCTTTTAACCCCACCAGGTGAGTACTGTTATTATTCCCATTTTATAGAAAAGGAAACTGAGACACAAAGACTTGAAGAAATCTACCCAAAGTGGTAAGTGGTAGAGCTGAGTTCAAATTCTGGCTCTTGGTTCCACAGCCCCCAGTCCTGCCTGACTGTGCTCTGCTCTGAACTCTTATCACCTGCTTCGTTCCTCCTTCCACCTGTGCCTACTGGGAACCTTTGCATAAGATGCTCCATCTGGAAGACATCTGTACTGACCCTGAGCACCCCTTCATATGAAGAATTCTACCTTCCCCTCTCTCAGGACCCAGCTGTCTCCTGAGCCACTTTCTCCTTTCCACCAAGTGCTCAGCAGACTATTCACACCTCCCTAACACTCATTGCTGATGCCTAGCGATTGCTCTCCATTGTCACTGCTGTGCTGCTGCCCGGCTCCCCTGCATGGCCATGATCTCCACAAGGGCAGGAACTAAGCTTTAGTTTTCTCTGCGCCTAGTATCATAACACCTGAGAGCACAGAGTAGGTGTTTAATAAACATGGCTGATATGAAACGCATTCACTCATCTCGAGTGAGCACCTACTGGCACCTGGAGTGTGCTAGGTCCTGGGAATAACTAATGAACTAAACACAACCAGATAGAACAGCAGGAGAAAGGTAGTAGAGAAGTCATTAAGACTATGGGTTTTGAAACCAGATCATCTGGACTCAATCCAAACTCTGCCAAGCTTTGTGAGCTTGAGAAAGTTATTTAATGTCTATATGCCTTAGTTCCCTCACTTATAAAATGGTGATATGTATTTAATGTATATATATGTAATATATATAATGTATAATATTTCTAATATTTAGTATATAATATGTACATATTTAAAATGTATACATATGCAACTCTTACAGATTTGCTCTGAGGATTAAAACAGATTTTCCCTATACAGTATGCAGGACAGGTCTGGCCCTCAGTAAGCTCTCAGAAGGTCAGATTTTATTATAGGTAGCTGTCATGGACCTTATGGCTGGGGGTGGGGTGGAGAGGAGAGAGACATGTCTTGTCCCCAGCTACAATACAATGAGGTAAAGAGCTATTTGGTTAAACAATATGAAATTATTTTTTTCTAGGTCGAAATGGTTGAAAAGAGGCAACTTTATGATACAAATTAAAATGCTCAAAAAACATAGAGAAAGGAGCAATTCATTTTGTTTGGAGAAGTAAAGAACAGATGCCCAAAGAAGTTAGACCTTGGTGGAGTCCCGCAGGGTGAATAGACCATCACTGAATAGAGAAAGGGAGAGATGATATTCTAAGGAGGGAAACAGCAGAAGCAAAAGAAGGGACGTTGGAAAGCACAGCCAATAGGCTGTTAGGGTCAGACCACAGAATCCATTGTGGGGATGCAGAATTGAGACTAGAAAGAGCCAAATCACAGCTATTATGCTAAGCTCATTCACATTCTAGCCTCAATGTTATGAGAGATATTAGTGGTTTTTAAAGAGTTAAGAAGGCATTATGACATAAGAAAATGAGTATCCGTGGACTTGGTACTAGAGAGACCTGGTTTGAATCTCAACTCCATTACTGAGTGAGTGAACTTGGCCAAATCACTTAACTTCCACAAGCCTCAATTTCTTTATCTATAAAATGGATTCAACAGGACTTACCTTGCAGGATGACTGCAAAGATTAGAGATGGTGTATGTATATAAAGCACTTAGTGGATTACATGACATTAATGGTTTTCAATCAGGAGTGGCCCTTAGTAATAGTATTATTAATGTCTTGGAGGTTACAATGCTTTATAAGAACAAGTTCACTGGCACACCGCAGGGCCTTATAGCACTAATTATAGGATGTCCCAGCAATTAAAGGTAAATGCTATAATTCTCCAACCAGAAGACATATAAAAGGCCAAGAACTATTGTGCTGAGAAGATGCCTAATCCAAACAAATAAGTACATCAACTAATATTTGCTTAGCAAATTTCCACATGTGAAACGCTTTCCTATGGATTAACTCGTTTGCTCATTTCAGCAGCCTTATGAGAAAATTGATATTATTGTCTCCATTTGAAGGGAAATAAACTTCAGAGAAGTACTTGCTCAAGGTCCCATGATGACAAGTGGCAGAGTTGGGAGGCTTGACATAATTGAAAATGTACACTGTGTCTTTGTCTGTTCCATAAAATATTGAATACAGAATTTGTTTTGAAGGTTTTAGAAGTTGTAACCTTATGGTCTCAGTTAAGAATGATAATGCAGGAGATTACACAATCATAAAATTTTGTGTGGATCCATCAACAATCGTCTCTCTTCGCCTTCTCATTTTACAAAAGAGAAAATTGAGAAAAGAGCAATTAAATGCCTCTCCTGTAGTCACTTTGAAAATTCATGGCTGTACTTCTAGTGAGAGATGGCAGATTTAACATATGCTTTACATTACATTTCATCTCCAAAATCCACTAAAAAGACAGTAAAAGGATTGATTTTAAGGACATTAACCCATTAAGAAAAAAAGAACGAGAAAGAAAACAACAACAACAATATTTTGGAAGATAGGAAGCAGATGGTTGAAGGGTGACTAGCTTAGCAGCCCCACAAAGCTGAAATTTAAGTTGACAGTGGGGAAAGTTCAGAAGCAACCTGATTTGCACTGCAAAACCTTACAAAACCTGGAAATTGACAGCAAGAAGTATCTCTGAAAGTACGGATGCAGCTGAAGCTGATACAGGATTTGCTATTAGTCTGTTCGACAAGAGTCCCTTCACCCTCCTGGCAGAAGGCTGAAGACTGGCTTTCTGGAGAGGCTGTATCAGAAGACCCAAGACAGAGGAATGCCAGACACTGCCGAGGGCAAGGATACCTTACTGAAAACAGGGAGATTTCATTAAAAGTACACATTCTGAATGGTGAGAACTCCAAGCTTCTGTCCCACCTTGATTCCAGAACACTGACAGCCATGTTTTTAGACCCTGGCCTGAATATTGAATAATAATTCTGGTCTGAGGACTCTGACAAGCCCAACAGTAGGGCATAAAGATACTGATGGTCAGGCATCCTCTGATGAGATGGCCCAGACAGATCACCTAAATGGCACCCAGTAGTCACTGTCCATGCACACAGGCCTTTCTTCAGCTGTTCTGCATAAAAATGTGATATTTGGGATATACTATACTAAAAATGTATTTGACGTTCATGTAAAATTCAAATTTAACTGAGTTTTCCGTACCTTATCTGGCAACCTTGCCCTCTCTTAAATAACAATGGACATCCAAGAATTACCAAACATTTGATGAAAGCCTCATCATGAAAGGCAGTGACTAAAATGTACTAATGAGAGAGAGAGAAAGAGAGAAAAAAAATATATATATGTATATAAAGACAAAAAAAGGCAAAATAAAAACAATAACATTTAAAATAGTGCCATTTGTTTTCTCAGAAAGTTAAGAAAGGATATTTTACCTTTGAAATGAGATCACTTTGATTTAAAAAAGAAATAATCAAAGAATATTAAAGAACTGTTGTTAAAGTTATGATAGCAGAAATTTAAAAAAATCAATTTAAGAGTTTGAAGGGAAAGCAGAGTTACAGAAAAATAAAACAAAGAGAATGGAGGAAAAGAAGTGATAATAGAAATAATTCTTCTTTTTGCCTTTTGGGGTCCCCTCCCTTTTTGCCCTTTTGTAGCCATTTTGGCCCCTTTGTGTTGGTGACAGCTCTGGGACCGTACCTCCTTGGGGCATACTTTGTCTTTCTCCATGGGCCTCCTTGGGGAATTCTTTGTCTTCTAAAATATACTTTTAATAAAACTATTAAATTTAAAGAAAGAAAGAAAGAAAGAAAGAAAGAAAGAAATACAGACAGAAAGAAAGAAAGAAAGAAAGAAAGAAAGAAAGAAAGAAAGAAAGAAAGAAAGAAAGAAAGAAAGAAAGAAAGAAATTCCCCAGAACCGAAGAATATGAGTTTCCAGATGGAAAAGACTGTTTGAGCACAGGGGTAATGAAATGTCCTCAGTAAGAAAAAAGTAAAAAAAAAAAAGAGAAAAAAGAAAAAAAGAAGGAAGGAAAGAAGGAAGGAAGGAGGCGGGATGGGGCTAAGCTGAGATATAGGTCCATTTTAGTTCCAGGAGATCAGGATGAAAGATGCTCAATAAATATTAAATAATTTGTAGTCACTCTAGTCTAGAATCAATATAGGAGTTTAATAAACCTACCAAACTTGAAGAAATGAGGTCCTATAATAATAATGATATACATGAGTAAGTACAATGTAGTAAAAAGAACTCTAGATCAAGAGTCAAAGGCACACATTCTAGTCCTGTTTCTGCCCCTACATGACCTTAGACACGTCACTTCACATTTCTGGACCCCTTTCATCATCTGCAGACTGAGGGTTTAGATTACCAAATTTTATAACTCTATTTATTAAGCAGTCATGAAATGTATGACATTAACATAACTGAGTACATAATTTAAATAATTTTTAGATCCATATCCCAATAATACTTGTTAGGTACACCAACTTTCTCTCTCTCAAACTATTTCTTCCTTTTTTCTTAGACAATATATATTATTTTGTTTTTGTACAATAATAATTTCACATTTCTATAACACCTGTTTTATTCATTCTGACATTCCAAACATTCTAGCTGATACTCTTTATAGGTACAATGTATATAGTAGTGAATTATATATGTAGTCATGGTACCTATCCAGTCCTCATGAAGTTTTGATTCCAACTGGGAAGATTCCAGTTGCTATGAAGGGAAATTTCTAAGCTGGAGATTACCAAAGGAATTTCAGAGAAAGTGACTTTTAAAATGAGGATAAATAAGAGGTAGGCAGGTGAAGGGTGGGAGAAAGCTTAGCAGGAAGAGGAGAATGTCTATACAAAGGCCTTGAGAAAGAAAGCATACTTTCAAGGAAAGGAAAAGTTCACCAATGGAGGCATGAGATTCTCTAGAGGAAGAATGGTGTGAGACGAGGTTGACATGAATGCAGAGTCTAGATTACTCTGGGTCTTTGAACCCATTAAAAAAAAGTTAGATTTTATTTAAGGCCAATAGGAAGACATATTATTTTAAGCATTAAAATTACCTTGTCTAATTTACAACATATGATCATTCTTGCTGTTATTTTATCTTTTTGCATCTTCAATACTATGCTTTGAGATAAGCAGGACAGATAGACACCTCACTGTTGAGAAAATGAAGTACATAGAGGTTAAGTGGCTGCCTGGTGAACAGGTCCAGTGGTTAGAAAGTACATAGCAAACCCAGAGCAAGACCTTGGGTTTTCCCACACCAGTTACTTAGTGCATTGTCAGACACATAATAGGCACTCAATAAATATTTGTTAGATTAATGTACATCAATCACACCAGGACATTCTAGCTTCTGAGATCTATGGGTCTTTTGGTAAAGAAAATGTATTAGATCAGCCACCAGGGGGAGTGTAGACTTCCCTCATGCAATAGAAACATTGACTTTGGCAAAGACAACTAGAAGGGAAAAAAATCTTTAACTGAACATAGTGCTTTCTCCAGCTTATACCAAAAAAGATTTCATGAAATAGAATTGGCAACATCACAACAGACCTTTTGTTATGTGTGTGAGCCGGCCATCTCTCCATGAGACTCAGCTATGGATGGCCTTCTAACTTAGAGTTCTCCTGAATTTGTTTAAAAAAAAAATGGTTCCTCCAAAGTAAAGTGTAATGAAATGGAAGTAGCATTATTCTCTGACACAATTCAAACTGTACATGTGGAACAAAAGACTTCTTATTTTTTCCACCCAGCTCTGCTATTCTGAATTTCCTTGAACTTGCTTCAAAATAAAGTTTGGGAAGAAGAAAACTTTGCCTGTGGCACAGAAATGGTCCAAAATGGCTAAAAGGAGCCTACTGGTGAAAAGAGCTTAGTCTCCCCAAGTGAGAGATAGGGCTTCTTGTTTCCCTCTGCAGTGTGGGCAAAAGTATCTACAAATGCATCTGGGAAAATACACACACATTCACACAAACACACGCACACACACATACACACACACACACACACACTGTAAAAAAATTATTTGAAAATACTTGAATCTCAGCTGTCAACCATTTTTTTAACACATTTACCAAGGCTTGCATTTTGTCAACAATCAATTGCTTGACCACATCTTGTATGGTTAGTTTTCAGTCAATGCATGGCTGAGATATAGGTTTGATCTACACGTGTTTTTAGCTTTCATCTTAATTGAGAGATTAAGGGAAGTTTCCAACAGTACCTTAAAAGTAAATCACTATCTGTAATCAATCAATGAGGACTGATTGGTTATTCGCCAGAAGTTCAGAACTAGATTTAATCTGTAGGGGAAATAAGCAAGGAATTAACACATATTCCCTGCACTCAATGAACAGCTTTTTGTGTGTGTGTTATTAAGGCATTATATACATTCATGGTTCTTGTATGAATTCTAATTAAGAGACATTACATTCAGCATTATAGCACTTATCATATATACATACGTGTGTGTGTGTGTATGTGTGTGTGTGTGTGTGTGTGTGTATTTAAATTTGGAGAGTCAATATCCAGGTAGTTGACTGAGTTAAAAATGTTTTTTTCTGAATGTATAGGGTCATGGGAAAACTATACCGAGACCAGCAAGGGATCTTCTTAAGGTTCTGTGGTCAGGTATATCACATTTGGCTATTTATCTTTCCTTAAATACTCTTACAGGCAGAATGTAAGGGAAGAAGGTTGGGTGTTAGAAGAGTGTATAGGGGGTTTTGTGCTTAGTACCTTAGATGTGTCATGATTACAAAGCTTTGGACAGTCTTTTCAAGAAAAAGTACCAATTCCATAACATCATAGCCTAGAAGCACCTGTGCATTACAGTCAGATATTTATTTTCTTTTTCACTAAATTATTTAAATAGTAATTCATGATCACCCTAAAAATATGGGTGAGCATAGTAACCTTTAAGCACATGTGAGTTTGCTGTGAGAATAGTGAAGTGAGATGACTAGTTGTGTCGTTTCTATTCTCTAATTTAATTTAAAAATAAATAGGAGAAAAATATTTTTCCAAAACATGATACAAGTAATAGATTTAAAAGTTTCTAAAATTATAATGATTTTTAAATTCGATATTCTACAAATACGTATTGGGGCCAATTATGTGGAAGATAGTGGCCTAGTTGCTATGCAAAATTCTGAAGACTTCCGTGATATGCTCTTGTCCTCCAATAGTCTTACAAACTGAAGAGGGGAGAAGTAAAGAAATTGAGCCCTCGACACAGGCAATAGTAAGCTGACAATGGCCAGGGTCAGAAGGAAGCTCAAACTAAGTTTTGTAGAAATTCAGAGAAGAAATAGGTTCTACTGCATTTGAGCAAAAGTGCTCTTGAGAGTGTTGGGCAAAAGAAAGAATATAAACAAAGGGACAGAAATTGGGAATCATTGGGCATGACTAGGAAATCATATCATCTCATTTGAGTAGAAAATAGGTTAATTATTCTGACAATTATGCCTGAAAAGATCTTTTAGGTTTAACACATGGAAAACCTTGAATGGCATTTTAAAGAGTCCAAATTGAACAGAGAGAAGTAACCATGAAGGACTTTCATCAGAACTGGGCTTCGGGAAGATTGAGTTGGTTGAGGTGCAAAAGACAAATAGAAAAGGAGACAAACCATGTCAGGCTATTTGCAGGAGTCCAGATAAGGAGAGACCATGTAAATTTGGGTAATAACAATTGCAAAAGAAAAGAGGGAGTGGAGCCAAGAGACAGTTCAGAAAACAACCTAACATAAAAAAGTGAGTTAAATAAATGGGGTGAGGTAGAGTCAAATATTTTCAGTTTGCATGACTAAGGTAATAGTTGCACCATATACAAAAATAAAGAGGCCAGAAGACTGAATAGGTTTCAAGGAGGAGAGAATGATTTTGGTATTGAAAACTCTGTGCTGAGATGCCAGCAGGACATATCCCCAGACTGTTAGAATTATGAGTCCAGAAACCAGGAGTCTAGAGTTCTAGAGGAAAGAATTTGGGAGTCAGTCTATAAAGGCAAGGGGTAGTCACTGAGATCATGGCAGGGGGTGAGACTGTTGAGGGAGAGGAGGGGAGGGAGGCGGAGGGGGATAACGAAAGAAAGCAGAAGAAAGGACTCTTGGGAATGCTTTTCTTTCTCAAACAAGGAGGAGCCATTTAGGAAAAAATGACTCCTTGTTGCGGGAGAACTACTACTAGCATAGTGTACAGGGTCCATTTCAAGAAGAAAGAGGTTGTCAGCAGGGTCGTGTGCACTGGAGGGGAAAAGGTGAGGGTAATTTTGAGAAAGAAAAACATACCTGACTCCGATTTGAGGGTCGAAGGTGAAATAGTTATTTCGCCAATTATTGTAAGACTGTTTCAATAACATCACTTGAGCACAAGTCAGATTGCAAGGATGTGAAGAACGAGAGGGGTTGAGGATGAGGAGCAGTGTAGACTGCTGGTTCAACAACTAATGAGGAAAGAAAGGACAGGGTGGTGCGCTAGCCTGAGGGTATTACAGGGTATTCAGGTTGATTTTATGGGCTGGGAAGGACTGAGGCTCCCTTCTTCTCACAAAAAGGGCAAAGGAGCTCTTAGAGAAGATAAAACTGCTCCAGAGAGGAGAAATTACCCCAGAGAGGTCACTGGGTGATGGCTGATCATCTGCTCAGGTAGGGCCTTTGATTTGAGAAGACAACCCCTTCCTCAGAGCGAAGGAAGTGCTAATAGAGAAGGACAAAGGGACAAAAGAACAAAGCTTTGAGGTGGAGAGGACTGGTGAGTAGGGCAAATGAATCTTCTCAATTAAGTGTGTGAGCCAGGTGCATTTCTGAGAGTCAGGTCTAAGGGTTTGAGAACCCAAGAGAAGCATCATTATAACCCCTAGGGTCAGGCCAGGGGACACAGGAGACACAGTGAGAGCAGAAGTGAGAAATTAGAGGACAGGTGAACAGCAAAAGATTTTTTTCTCTCTGGGCTCTGGGCCCCTCAGGCTGTTGTGGGCCTTGACTTTCAGACCTGTGACTGCTCAAACCAGCCTTCAAAGCCACAGATTGGGACCATTAGTTTGTTCATTCCTGGCATTAAAACCATGCCACCTGAGACTGCTTTGAGAGGCTTTTCTAGGCCCTCCTGCAAGAAAGGAGACTCCGGGGAACAAGGCAAAGCAGTATCACTGAAAAACAGGATTGGAACCCAGCCATCTTGTTACCACTCTCTGAGCTAACAGGTAGAAATCAGGGAAATGCCTGAGCTCATTTCTTGGGAAGAGCGATGTGTGTATCTAAATACATGAATCCTAAAAAGCTCATTGTGAAGAGCAGAGTTCTAATAATTTGTATTTTGATCTCTCTGAAATATTTTTAAAGTGAGCGCTTCCAGGGGTAAGGTAAATAATCCCATGTCGAGGAGACATTTGATTAAATTCCAAACATATCATTGTTCCATGGTGCTCCTGGTGACTCTGATACCTTTTGGCAGGTTTGCCAAGAAAGTGCAAATGTGAGAGGAGCCCCAGCAGAACAAGGAAACTATTCTCCGGCAGCAAGTCTCAGGGCTGCGCAAAGGGAGAAAAGCTCAGATTTTCGTCTCCCAGTGAAGAGGAGATTAGAATGGAATAAATTAGTGATGTGGGAAAGAGCTGTTACTATGTCACAATGACACTTTGTGCTGCCTTCAAGGAACCCCAAGCCCTTCGACAGGATTCTTGCTTTCTCTGACTCCAGGAAGGCACTTGTTGAGCACATCCCAGGTCTGGAGAGATAGGTGTGTCTCCCCTTACAATATTCTCACTCTCTGCTCCTTTTCAGCCAAGTCCTTACCTTTCTTTCCTGTCTACCCACTTCTGCCCACCCTTCAACAATAAGAAGGCTGCTTTTTCCTAGGAAGAGACAAACTATATTGAGCATCCACATATAATAGCAATTGAGACATTCATTTGTTGAGATCATTATGTGATCACCACAAAAACTGTTTCAACAAGTGATATTCGAGTGATGGTCAAAAAATATTTAATAGTTCGTTTGACACACCAATCAGAAACAATTTGGAAGTTGCACTGGAGCTGGGTGTTAGAGGCATCCACTGTGCCAAGCATTACATCTTAAGTGCTGGAATGTGGAAAGGCCAGGGGTCCCAGGACTGGAGGGGGCCTGGATGCAGGAGTAGCAAGGATGGGGGATACTTGAATAACAAAAATTTTACCAGCTGGGGCAGAAGTATTTCAATGTTCAGACAACCAGAACTGTTGAATCTTAGCCCCAAATTATCTCCATGTGAACAACAACAAAAAAATGGGACCACAACGGTTTTAAATACTTTATAAAAGTCCATCTCTTGAGTACAAGGATGGTACCCTGTGACTCTACTGCAAGGCCTTTTCCGCCCCGCCCTCACCCCAACCCTGCTGGCTCTCTGCCTCCTTTCTGAGCCTGTTGGCTTGAAACTTAGAGATGAGAATATGTAGTGATCTGGGAAATGCAAGGGCACTGAAGACTCTCTCCCAGCAAACCTTTAAAGCTGCATCTTTCGCTGGTCTCATTAGAAGTCTCAGTAATAGCACCATCAGGAGGGGAGTGAGTGAGGAAAAATTGACTGAAAAGACAACCTATTATTTCCTCTTACTTCCCCACAGAGGCTTGATTTGTTTTGTTCCTCCCCACACACCCAGGGCCTGGCACATGGTTGACACTCAATATTGAATGAATGAATGAATCAATCAATGAATAGTAATAATAATAATTTATTCCATTTCTATGATATTTCATATTCTTGTAAAGTTCCTTTGTACCTGATCTCATTGGACCCTCAAGGAACTCAGCAGAACTACAGGACAAACATTATCATTTCCAACGACAATGAAATGACACATGAAGAAGCTAAGATGCAGAGGGTGAAGGTTTTTTGCCCAGTATCACAAAGCTAACCATGGTAGAGCCAGGACTGGCCCCTGCCAACCCCTGGCCTAGAGCTCTTTCTCCCACATTGCAGTGTCTCTTAAATATTAATAAAAGTTAACATAATCAGAAGAATGAAGCAACTTAATATTTACAACCTATTGTATATTTGGCGATACGGTGAAGGAACAATGACAAATGTGAGACCTGGCTCTCCTTTCTCTTGCTTACTCTACTCCCACCTCAATTTGCCGGGTCCCCAGACCCAAGGAGACCCCTAGCTCTTTCTAAGGCTCAGCCACATCGTCTCCAGACAGCTTTATCCTTTCGTGTTTTTTAAGTAACTTTTCCCAAGAAAATTACTTTTGTGCCCTATACCTGTAGGCACAGGCCCTCCCTTCTCAGCCTCCTTACTGGGTCCAAATATGACATTTAATGGACAGAAAAGACTAATGTCCACCTATCTAACTCTGGAGAATGCTTATTCACCAACTTCTTCTCTGAGGCCTCCGGAAGTCAAAGGAACTAGATGACTTTGAGTAATACCATCTTCTTTTTCTTCTTTTTACCTATTACAAAAGTTTTACAAGTGTGGTTTCTGAACTATCAACATTAGCATCACCAGGAACTCATCAGAAATGGGTCTTAGACTTAGTGTGGTGATCATGCTGTAAGATAAATAAATGTTGACTCTCCATGTTGTATTCCTGAAACTAATATAATATTGTATGCCAAATATGCTTTAATTAAAAAAAAAAAAGCCAAATTCTCAAGTCCCAGGCCTGCTAGAAGCACAGGCTTCGGGGATGAGCTCCAGGGATCTGTGTTTTAAAAGCCCTCCAGGTGATTCTGGTGGATGCAAAAATTTGAGGGCTACCGTCCTATTATACCCTATTTTTTTTTCCTACCTGAGCCAGGGAGTCAACTCTTGTTTCCACTGTTCCTCTGGGGATGCCTCTGCTCACTCTGTCCTCTAATCCTTCCTCTCTTCACATGCAAGCCTGTAGTATAGTCTTGTTACTAACATCATTAATGGAGTAAGTGCTGGACTAGATGATCTACTGTGGTTTTTTTTTTTTTTTTCAAATCTACAAGCCCTGATTCTTTAGGGGAGCCACAATTAAGCAGATGGCCTTAAAGAAGACAGTGAAGAGTTCCGCCTAGTGAGCTTCCTTTTGCTTCAGGCCCCAGGGCTGGAGTGAAGTGAGGACATAGGCCAGTTGCCAACTCTAAGTTACAGCCCCAGGAGATCTTTGATGTTTTCTCCTTGCAGTCTGGGGTCCCTGTTTTCAAGAATTTATCAGAATGATCCAGATTTAGCAAACTTGCTCTATGTACCTTGGACAAAATAACTGCTGAGTCAATTCTGTGAGGATTCTCAGATTGTTAGCCTAAAAACCTGTTGATAGTTGACTTCCTCTGGCAAACTTCTATCAGATGCCAAAAAAAAAAAAAAAAAAAAAAAAAGCACCAGAGGTGTAGCATATACTGCATCATTGCCAGCATTTGCATTAGGTAGATAGTCAACACAAGAGCAGGTGACGAATAGCAAAAAGAAATAATCCAATCCCTGCCTCTGCATCTCCTTTACTCCTACTCCTTCCTTCTTTCCTAAATTTCTACTCCTAAAAAGACAACTTGAGGACTCAAGAGAATAACTTCTTCACATTCTGGAAATTCTGACATGGTTTAGAAAGAAAGAAGCTTCTTCCTGTTCAGTTGTTGGGCTCTGATGTGTTTTTCCTGTTTACACTTCTACAATCTACTGCTCATTGATTCATCCTGCCAGTCACAAAAATTGCTTAACTTCTGACCTTTGTAACTTCACTTTCCTCCTTCTAGATTCCTCAAGTTATGAAAGCACAATAAGTGAATGGAGAGATGGTTGAGTAAGATAGGATGAAAATGTTACAATCTCCACTGAAGACAATAGGTAAAGTTTCTGGAATTGGAGTCATGAGACTCAGGTCCCAGCCAAGACTTTGCCACTGATGAGCTGACCTATGGCAGCTTAGCACCCCACTTTTGGTCACTGCAAAACAAGGACTTGAGCAAAACAGGTCTCTGGGCTATTTTCTAACTCTTTGATATTCTAAGTAAGCAGATTTATTTAGGGGTTTTATTGTCCTTGTTTGAAAACCAGGTTGGGCGACAGCAGGTAGACTTCAACTTGTTTGCCAATTTGACCATTTGGAATTGACCGTCTAGAAGGCAGGAAGAGAGTTATGATTGACCCAAAGGTCCACCTTGGGCATGAGAGGGAAAAATGGAAGGGTCAGATAGTTGCATTCTCAATGCTTTCTTCATTTCTTTCATAGCTCGTTAACAACAGATTGTTTTGTGGATATGTCTGTTTAATTGTATTTTGGCTACCTAAAATATAAATAGCATCATATCATAGAGTCCAGTGCCTGGTACTGAGCCTGTTAGCTGATAGGTACTCGCTAATATTTTTTTAAATAAATAAGTGAGTCTAAATAGCTTAGAAACATGTCCACAACAATAGAACAATAGCAAGAGAGGGCTATACAAGTACTGGAGACATGCAGAGAGAATGGCCCCATTTCAAGTGTCCTCTAAGCATTCTTGCTAACTCTGATTCTTATTTTCCCAAAGACTAAACATCAATCTTTCAACCTGATGGAGGGGGTAAGAATGATGGGAGGAGGGATTTTATTGGGATTCAGTAAACAGTCCCTTTGGCTATTGTTTCCTTTTCAAATGTTTTCGCTGGAGTTTGAATAGGTGGCAATTAGCTTAAGAAAAAATTCAAAAAGGGGTCTAGTTGCCCTGTATTGCTCTGATTTTCCAACCACCAGGTGAATTTTCCTTGAGTCTTGAAGACTTCACTCTGTTCCCCTTTACTCTTCGTTTGTGTTGGAGGGTGCGTATTATTATAGTTGGGTATTAGGCTTTACAAAAGGCTGGGAGAGAGAGAGGCTTTCTTGGTAAGCTTGGCTCTGTAGCTTGGCAGGCGCACAATAAAATGACTTTATCCCCAAACCAGATGTTCAAGTTGTTTTAACAATATCTTATGATCCCTCTATTAAATAAAACAAAAATGCACTCTATCAGAATGATCTCTGGGATTAGAAGTTTGATCTCTGCTATACTGTAAGTAGGCAGGATTTACCCACCAGAGGGATAGTACCAAGACAAATTTGAAATAAATGCCTGGCAAAACTCAGACTTGGTTTGGGATGATTCACTCCAGGTCCTACGTAAAGGTACCTGAGATCATTAGGATAAGTCCCTAAATTTCTTATAAAATTTTTAGGTAGACATTTCTAGGTATGTCTCTATTTATTACCAGGGATTGTGTTGGGACATTGAGTAAATTCTCATAAATTTACTCAAATTTACTAAAAAACTGGGACTAATTTACATTGTTCTTGCACAGTTTACCTGAAAACTTAATGTGAGTTTTCCAATGTATGCACAGTTGGATTAAGTGATTGTTGGGGTCTCATGAACTCAATGAGTTGAAGGCTTTCTGTAAGAATAATTTAGTGACTGTCCAGACTTTCCAAATTTGCATTCAACTGGCCAGTTACCATCAGTAGTGGCTATTGACTTAGTGGCATATTCCCGCCCAGGGAGTCAAAGGATGACCTACTTGACCCTTTAGTAGGATTATGGGTGCCTCTTGGACCCAGGGATCCTTTTGTTCAGTTTTATGTTTTCACAAAGCAACCTGTGCTTTTCTCCAATAACAATAGCCCGATTTGTAATTAGACAATTCTTATAAATGTCTTGACCTCAACAGTAGAACTCTAAGCCTCTACTAAGCAAGGACCATGTATGTTTTATTACTGCTACCCCCAGAATAATGCTTAACACAGTTAGGTCTTCCCTCAATAGATATCTACTGAAAGAATGAATAAATCAGTATATGAAATAATGAATGAACAAATATAGCAATAATCTTTCTTATGGTAAGGCTCTTGAGAAGCTGGAAGTAAAAATTTTTCTTAATTATTTAGCTAAACAAATATTTCTTGAGCAACATGTTCCAGGCACTGAAAGATGAAAGTTTCTGTCTTTAAGGAACTCACTGAATCATGAGGGAAATAGATAAGAAATTAGACAGTTGTAATTGATGTCATCTGAAAAAGAAGAGGAAAGAGTTTTATAGAAATACAGAGGAGAGATCAAGAATGACTTCCAAGAAGGGATGATGCCCAGTCTTGAAGAGCAGTTGAAGGAAAATTAGTTCAAGGGACATCTCTAGCAAGAGACCTTCAATATAAGAGGTGAAATATGTCTACCCCGGCTTGTGCATAAACCTCCTGTAGGGTCAACAGCCAAACAGGGGGGACAATATGACATAGTCCCTGGAGGCTGACTGCCTGTGAAGGAATCCTGCTTCTGCCCCATCCGTAAGCTGTGTGACCCTGAGCAATTTACTGGAACTCTTTGTGTCTCAGTTCTTTATTTTAGAATGAGTATAATAGTATCAGCCTCATGGGATTACCTCAGGAATAAATGAAACTTGCAACACATTTAGACTAGAAATTGACATGTGGAAGGACTCAATACATACGAGTTGTTATTATCATTGTCATTGTTGTTGAATACTTCCTGGGGATGGCATATGTTGAGGGCATGGTTTGTGGACAATAGGAGAGAAAATGAGTTAGAGAAGAACTGCATTGATTAAAAAAAAAAAACAAAACTGTATCAACTATGTCCAAATAATGACTACTAATTTTGGCCTACCCACCAATTCTCCATGGGATAATTCTGACATTGTTAAGTGTCTGAAGAATGATATTGAAAATCCCTGGTCTACAGCCATGCCATCCTAAACAAGCCCAATCCCATCTGATCTCGGAAGCTAAGCAGGGTTGGGCCTGGTTAGTAGTTGGATGGGAGACCACCTAGGAAGACCAGGTGCTGTAGGCATAAAAAAATTTTAAAAAATAAGGGATTGTAAGCTGACAAGGTCATTGCAATCTGTGAGGTCAACCAAGGGTTGCCTCGCCCCACCCCTCCACCGCCACCACCCCCCCAAAGAAAAGAAAAGAAAGAAAATCCCTGGATCTCAATATATCTCTTTCTCTTTCAATTTTGATTTTAATTTAATTCAAGTTTCATATGACCCATCGTCCCCCAATGCCCCGAAGACCTTGATGGCCTGTTGTTTTCCCAGGGATCTTGCAACTGCCACAGTCTCAGTTCCTGGGACACACTGGGAAATTAAAAACACATCATCATCTCATTATCACCACCACCATCATCATCATCACCATTATCATCATATTTATAAATATGTGAAGACAAATGTACCTTTCCAAATTAATTATTGATTATCACATCCACTTAATCACCTTTATTAAGCACTTCCCACATGTACGGAAGTCAAGATGGCTATAACATGACCCCTGGCTGCAGCTCATTGCCCGTCGGCAGATGGATGGGTACACAGAAAATTAGAATATATTAAATGTGGTAAATGGCAGAGAAATCCGCATGAAGGGCTATTGAAGCACAGAGAAGAAAGCAATATGTCCACCCAGGAATCAGGAAAGTCACGACAGAAGATAAGTAGAAATATGTTGAGCAAAGATGGGAAAGGCAAGTTCTCTTGGATTCACTTTGACATACCCATTAGACTTAGGAAAGTACCTTGTTCACAAAGATCCTTAATAAATAGCTATAAAATTACTGAGTGGATGAATAAAAAGGCTAGTTTTTCCGACTGCCCCATTCTCTTCTCCTTCCTTCCAGCTATATCTTCCCACACACTCTCCAACCCCAGAGGGAACCTTTGTTTCATTACTCATTCCTTTCATTGCCTGGTCTTTTGCAAACCTCTCAAAAGCCTCCTCTATGATTGCTCAACAAACACAGGTGTCCTGGGTGAAGTATACAGCATTTAAATCATAAGGGAAGCCTGACACAAATAAGAATTTCCCATTAATTTTTCACTGGAGAATGTGAAGTGCTGAATCAGGGGAGAACAGTGTGTGCTGTGTGGTCATGGTAATAACCATGCCATGTCCCACCTGGCCTTCCCTCCTAAACTCCCCTGCAGAGAAGAGTGTCAGTTCTGCTGAGTTTCACTTCTACATTAACAGGGACAAAGCACACGCTCCTCCCAGTGCCAAGAGGCCTGAACCCAACACTCCCTCTGTCCCCTCACCATCTCATCAGAAAGAAAGGAGACCCTAAAAGAATCTAGGAAAATGGGACCTCCAAACCATCCCACAGCTGCAAGCAATGTAATGCTCCACTCAGGGCCAGACCCTGCGTCCTGTCCAAGCCATCCTTCTTCCCTGCATCGGCCCCATCCCCTCTTCATCTTTTCTGCACCCAGATTTTATTCTCAGCACTAGACAGCCAACAATCTAAAAGTTTTTCCAAACAAAATCACATTTCCTTCTCTTTTCATCCCCAGAGCATGGTGTATCCAAACCACGTGGCAACTTCATTCCTCGTAAATCAATTGTTTAATTGACAGAAGAGAGGGTTTGTTTAGAGGCCCATAAAACTCAAAGTGTCATATGACCCATCTTCTTCAAATACCCAGAAGACCTTGATGGTCTATTGTTTTCCCAGGAACTTTGCAACTTCCACAATCTGGAGAAGGGTCAAGTGCCTGCACTCCAATTCTTTCCCCATTTCTCTGGTATGAGAAGACAATATCATCTGGGATTTGTGGCAAAGTATAATCTGTGTGGCCTGTTTACACAAGAATGAGATGGAATATTTGGATAAGTTTTTTTCTTATCCATAGATTGCCCACAGTGCTATGCAGAAATCTCTCCAAGTTTTGGAGTTTTTTTTTTTTTTTAAACCCAAAAAGCAAAAATCTTTCAAATGTTTGAGAAAGCATTTTGAAAAGCGCTGGGGATTAGAAAGAAATGAATATAGGAAGAGAATAGAAGCAGAAGGGAAAAGAGGAGGACAAGAATAACAATGAGCAGAGGTTTGTACCCGGACACTTCTTCCTTTGCAGATCTGTCGCTTAAATGCAATTCTAAGTTTAGAGAGAAATAGTCAAGCTCTGTGCATTGATTCCTGTAGAGTCTTTTAGAATATCATGGAGTATGTGGGCACCTAAGAAGTAAGAGGAAACCCAACATGTTTTAGGGAGAGGTCTGCTATTTTATAATCAGAAAATGTGGGTTTCTGTCTCAGTTCTACTGATAAGGTAAGTGATCTCAGGCATATCTTCACCTGTCTGGCATCAGTTGCACATTTTGTATCCCAGCCCAAGTCCAACCAGATACACCTGCCCTGTGACCACTGTGGTCCTTATCACCACAATCTTCCTTCTCCGAGATTGCAAGAGTATCAGAAAGGACAGGAAATACCATCTCCCCAGGGTCCCCAATCATGGACACACACTAGAATCACCTGGGTAGCTTTTGAAACTACCAAGGCCTGGACCCCAACCAGCCCAGCTAAATGGCTAAATGGCTATCTCTGGAGGGTGGCCCCAGGCATTATAATTTTTAAAAGCCCTCTAGGTCATTCTAATGAGCCTGCATGGACTGAGAATTACTGTTCTAGCTCAATCTCTGTGAAACCGCTTATTCATATATTTAAGTCATTCCTGAGTGCCCAAGACAGAGTATCAGGAACTGTGCTGGGTATTTAGCAATGAACATGACAAATTCCTATACCCTTTTACATTCAGTAGGGCTAATGGGAGGAACACAATACATTAACAAATAAAAAAAAAGTTCCGAATGGTCCTATGTGCTGTATGGAGTATAAGACAAGATGATATAATAAGAAGTAACTGAAGGGGTACTTGAGTGGACAGAGAAGTTGTTCCAAGGAGATGATTTTTGAACTGTAAACTGAATGAGAAAGGATCCTGCCAAAGGAGCTAGGAAAAGAGTATTCTTAAGTGGAGGAGCAGCAAGTGCAAAGGCCCTGGGGTGCATGGCCAAGTCTCTTGAAAGGCCAGCATGGCTAGATCAGAGTCTTTCAGGAAAATAGGGATTATGACACATGACAGCAAATTATCACACTGTTATGTTGCAAAGATATACGAAGTATCAGGAAGTATTTGGGAAAGAAAAGTCCCTAAAATATGAGAGGTGTGCTAATTCATTATCATCACATCTTTCTAATGTAATTCAATGGCCTAGACATCGGGTGAGAGCCCCATCACATCCTGCTGACTTAGCTATGAAACCCAGTCACTGCACCATGATGCAATTACAGGATCTGGGCCTGGACTGTCTGGAAGTCCTGGAAAGATTTTGCAGGGATGCACCTATGTTCAGAAGTCTTCTGAGATAAAATGCCAAGAGAGTTTTCTATTGATTAGATTCCACTCTCCCGATACAAGCATCAAGTTCAAAGTAAAAGTTGAAAGTCCTTAAAATGTACAAAAAGATGAGTTATCATGCTGCTAAATTGGGTAATGGGCTACCCAGAGGGCCTCCTGCTTGCCTTTTGCAACATTCTACACCTTCACACAGACATGGGAATAAAGACCACTCACATTATCACATTCTACTATTCCTCAGAAAGGTGCTTTGGAAAAGGAGATTCATTTGTTACAGTTAAATTTGTTTCATTATATTTTTAATCACCTTTACTCACACAAGTAATACATGTTTGCATTTTTATTATGAAACTATTATAGAGAAGGCAATTCTCTTTGAACACTACCCCTGATCTCTGGAAGTAACTGCTATATCTGGAAGTAACTTCCTATGCATTTATGTACCTATATATGTGCCCATGCCATGAAAAATATGCAGAATTTTTTTTTTTTTACATAAATGGCATTGCAGTGGACGTCCCAGGGAGGCCTCCACAAAGCTGCTTCCTGCAAACATCGACTGTTAGTAGGGGGATAGTTGAATGCATTGTGGTATATTCCAATTATGATTTTCCATGCAGCTCCTCAGAGGAATGATTCAGCTCTAAATGTGTAATTAAAGCTTCGAGAGATATTGTTGAGTTTCCTTAACTTTTGGGGGGCTGAATTTTGCAGTCATATCTCAGGATTCAAGAAGGTGTGACCAGTTACATGAAGCAAGTCAAGGCAGCTTTGGCAGGCTCCAGACCTGCCAAAGAGGTGGGATGGGGAGACACACAGTGAGAGAGAAGGTTCAGTATGCCAAGCCAAGCGTGGCATCCAAGGATATAGCAATCTTGTCACAGTGCAAGCAAATCAGTAGCACTTGGGAGATAGCAAGGGAAGATGACTTCCAGGGGGTGGAGGAGACCCAGAGATAGAGAATTCAAAGTGTATGCTACTCTGACATATGTAGCAATGGATCGCCCTGTTAGTGGTAGCTGGGTTATGGAGACTAGTCTGGAATTCAAGGTCAAGTGCAGACTATATGAGATAGGGGTCAAGGCCTTTTTATGGAAGAGATATTGTAGTAGAGACCTGAATGAAATAAGGTATAGAGCCAGATAAATCTAAGAAGAAACAGGGAATGATTAAAAAATAGTAATATTCAAATGGAATTGGAAGGAGATGGGTTACTTCAATCCACCTTTGTGACATTCATTGTCATTCATCTGTCAAGTATTTGTCAAGGTTTCACTGTGTACGGAACTCTGCAAAGACCTGGGAATACATGGTGGACAGGGTTCTGCCTTCATAGAGCTTATATTCTATGGAAGAGAAAAAAAATAACAGGTGTAAGAAACCTTGTAAAGTCAAAAGGTATGAAAAAGCTTGAGTGTTTAAGGAACTAAAAGAAGGGCACTGTAGTTGGGGTCTAGAGGGAGGGGTGTGGGAGAGTGATGTGGGAGATCAGAAAGGTTTGTGGGAGGAGACTCTTGCAGGACCTTATAAATCAGGACAAGGAGTTTGCATAAATTCGAAACATAATGAGAAGACATCGAAGTCTTCAAGCAGGAGACGGAGAGAGGGGATGACATGATCCAGTTTATACATTAAGATTATAATCTCTGTTAAATACAGAGAATAGATTGAAGAGAGGCAATATGGCAGCAGGATATGAGTTGGTGTAACCGTCTGGACTACAGTGATGGTGGTAGAGAGAAAAAGAAGATGGCATATTTAAGAAACCACAGAGATGGAATCCAAAGCCTTGTTGATAGATTGGAATAAGGGATGAAAGAAAGAAGATAGGTTGACTTTGAGATGAGTGTCTGACAGAGGAACTGGGTAAATGTCCATATCTGACATGGACAAGGTGGTAGGGGACTCGATTACCTCGCATATATCTCTCCTCTTGTATCTCTGAATTACACTTGCCTCCCTTTGAATGAAGCATTATGATCTGCCACACAGACAGAAGTAGGTTTTCAAATATTGGTTACCTGGAATTATAGAACGGCAAGGCCTCACAAGAGTCAGATACATACTCTGGAAAAAGGACTCACAATTTAAGGCAAATGTCACATT
The DNA here is from genome assembly GCA_003508835.1 of Eonycteris spelaea. Taxonomy (NCBI): domain Eukaryota; kingdom Metazoa; phylum Chordata; class Mammalia; order Chiroptera; family Pteropodidae; genus Eonycteris; species Eonycteris spelaea. The sequence goes on from PUFA01000023.1 coordinate 7,935,320, forward strand.
CATTGATTCATCCTGTCTCTCTTGACGATGCCCTTCCTGCACTATGTATTATATATGGTGGCAGTTGTTATGGTAGTGGGATAAGGGTACAGAGTTGAAAGATGATTGTGAAAGTTTGTGTAATTAGGAAAGAAGTCCAGCCTATGTACGAGTAGGCTCTGAGATGCCAAGAGGTAGCCTGAGTTCAGCAGAGTCTGCTAAAACTCAAGCCAAAGTGGGCTTTCTCCTTGCTATGTATCCCCAGCAGAACAACACTATTGGCTGAGCAGAGTAGGTCCAGGTGATGTTAAACGAGCCTGAGAACAGGCATTGATTAGGAAGCCCAGTAAAAAGTGCAGAGTGAGAAATGAGATTCAAGAATGAGAAAGGGGCTCTGTTATTTAGTTGAGGACTTTGGATGGAGTCAGACAGACTTCCTCTGACTACAGCCACATTACCTGGGCCTCTGTTTTGTATTTAATTCATTAACCACTATATAATGATTACTGATGAGGTTCCTTTCTTGTGTACTCTTATAAAGCAGTTCTCCTTTCTTCTGAAACATTTATCTCACATCTTTTTTACTGTGATAAATTGATTATTGTCTGTTTTCTACCTAGCAGGCTGAAAGCCCCAGGAAAGCAGAAGCATATCTGAATTTTGCTTCTACTGCTTGGCAGGCTGACTCACTAGTATTATGACAGTAAGGCACAAACCAGAGGTTGGGTCTAGATATGAACATGTCACACGGTATCTGTGCAAGACTGGAAAAAACAGGTTTGAAATATATAGAACCAGAAACTAGTCTGTTGAAAATATTTCTAATCAGCACATGCTTAAAACTATAAGCAGAAAATTCAGTTCTCACAACATACTTGAAAAATGCAGTTTACATAATTATAAATGTCATGTGCATTTATTAATTTTTTAAATGACTAAAAGGAAATAGAATTTATCATTACATCTATGTTTATATGGTACAAACTTACATTGGTACTATAAATAAAGTTTGATCAACATGGAGACAACAATTTTTTATTCTCTTTGCAGAAAAAATATTATTAAATCATTGTCATATGAAGAAATAATCAAAGAATATACAGTCAAAATTTAACCAGAAAAAATATTATATTGATGTGCCATGCAGCTAACAAAAATTTAATTTTATAATATATGTATATTTGTCAGTTTTTAAAATCTGTAATTTGTTGTGATTTCCTTTTCTATGATTACAATTTTATATTCTTTTTCTTAACGAGTTTCCTCGGAAACAAGGATCTGCCTCTGAAAATGCCCCATGACCTTTTTATACACACTTTGGTGATAAACAGTGGTACAGTTACTTTAAATTGAGAATGTAGTCAGTACAGAAAGTTTAATGAAAGTCTAAGAACTCCAAATTGACTTGGGGCTACTTCTTATTTCCTTCTTAGTTGGGGTATATTTCAGAAATATATATTGAGTATATTTGAAGAACTGCAATCAGAAAGAGAAAGATGGATTTCTTCTATTTTTTATAATTTATGTTTCTCCTCACTCTCTCCCTAGATGGCTAGCAGTTTCTGACCCCTTGAAAATCAGAAAGGAGTGGTAAAGAAAGGTCTTAATGGAACTGTATCAACTGGTTTCCTGTTCTCAGTGTGGGGCAGATTCCATCTCTATGGGGGTATTTGGATAGGCTTGCAAGAAGTTCTCCACTAGATTCCTCCCTCCACAGATCCCTTGATCAAAGAAGATGCAGATAGACACTCATTTGAGTGGTTGCTCTTGACTTCTTTTTCACCAAAGTGTCACCTACAGATTTTTGCTGCTGGATCCTTCTTTCTGTCTCTTGGTTGGTCCACATTTGATCCTTAGGAAAGTCTCTTGTATCCCTTGTTCCAAAATGCCCTGGGAGTACAGACCAATCCCAGCATGGTAGTTGTCTCCTGACTCTAGCACCAAAACATTGGGCAGCCCTCATTGTTTTATAGATTCCCCAGGCAAAGGTCATAGTTGGCTCCTATCTGCCTAGTGGTTTCCTCAAAATCTCTTTATAAGACTAGAGGGAAAAAACTAGTACATCATCTGCTGCCTCTCTACTTTTATTGTCTTTGTCTGGCTGAAGGGTCAAAAATTCATCCCCCAGTTCCTCACGATCATTTCCTTTGTCAATATGCGATTTGGTACCTCATTTTGGAATTGCCCATCAATTGTGTTTTGGGACTGTTCATAACTTCAATTTTAACATCCAGTTACAGTCTCAGTTGCCTTTGCTTCATTTCATGCTATGCAGCCCCATTCATCCTTGGACCACTAAATTGACTGGACATAAAGAAAGGCACAGTCTTTATAAAACGTTAGTTATCGTGTGTTCAAATTAACTCACTCTTCCTCTCACGTTTGCTCACTTTTAATTTCTTTGGAAGAAAAGAAATTGCACTAAAATACTTTTGCCTAATAGATGGGCCTATATAAATATAAAATTAGTTAATTCCTTTTAACATCAAGTATGTATTGAGTGTTTCTTTTGTGCAAAGCACTTTGCTGGGCATAAAAAAAAATCAACACACAACTGAAGTTGTGTGAATTTTATACATCTATTTCCCACCCCCTCAACTATTTTTTTTTTTTTTTTACTAAATTCTTCCCCAAACCAAGAGTCACTAAAGCGAGACTGGCAGGAGGGTGTTGCTAATGACCATCAATACCTCTCTTCAATGTAGCATTAAACCCTGAGCAGGCTAGAACTGAGAATCTGTCTCCCTCATGTTCCCGAAAGAGAATTATCCTCTTCATAACTTATGTTCATCTCACAGGTGCTAGATTCCAACATGGTAGCCTTACTGTCCAGGAGAGCACTATACATCCAATATGAATTTCCATTTCTCCCTTACCCCCAAATCTTCTTGACTTCCCATTTGGACTCACATTTTGAAATTAGTTATTTATGATAAAATCAGGTACCTTAAGTTGTGTGATTTGATTATTATATTCTTTACAGCAATGGTTCCCAACCTTTTGACATAAGGGCTGGTGCTCCTATGAGAATCTAATGCTTGATCATCTGAGGTGGAGCTAAGGCAGTGATGCTAGTGGTGGGGAGTAGCTGCAAATACAGATAAAGCTTTGCCTGCTAACCTTTAGCTCTGCGGGACTGGTTCCTGATTTACAGGTTTGATTGCTAATGCAAGTTGGTGACTAATTCCTAACTCTTAGAAAAGGGACTTTTTTTCTACCTGGGGGTTGGATTTGGCAAGGATTCTTTTCAAGAGCCCTGGAAAAAGACAACATCCTTTACTTAAAATGTTAACTTCCTCTATCAAAACAGGCTTTGTTGATAGTTGGATCTCTCCCCAATGCTCTTTGCTTTAGATGAGATGAAGGGAGGAGATTGAGTAAATTGCTTTCCTGGAAACTGGAAGAATAAGGAGTGACCTTAGATGTCTCCTCCCAGAGACTTCTGGGAAGAAGTTGCAGCTGCCATTTTAGTTTTCTTACAGACAGTATCCTGTGTTTTTTCCTTCTTCTTCTCTTCTTTTTTATGGCTTCAAGGAGTAAAATCAAATATATCTTCTTTATGACCATGCCAGGTTCTACATTTTGCTAAGCACTAAAGGTTTTCTTAGGTCTTAAAAGAAGTGTCAGGGGTTTTAATTCTATAAAAAAGAAAGAACTGGATGTTCCAAAGGCAGACCACATGGTCACCACTTAAAAGTACAAGTTTATAGCAAATGGCTGAAACTTTCTAGTAATGCTGAAATGATTTTGTGTAAGTGTACCGTTTCCAAATATTTTTCAAGATTCATTTGGGAATGATTAAGCTAATGTTACATCTTTTCAGTGTTATGAAAAAGATGACTTTCAATTTGAGAGAGATTTCAGCAGTTCACTAAGGAAATAAAACCAACCTGGTCCTCTTCTCCCCCTGGTATGTAGAGGGAATGGGCTTTTATTATTAGGGCACCTCAGGACACTCTGGGTGTCTGCTGTATATCTAAAAGAATGAAGAACATGCACCCACTGGAACTCCCTGGAGACTTTTAGTAAATTGAGGTATTGCTATCATGCTCATGAAAACCATGGAACTCTCAGAAGGCATGCCACAAATTTTCTCTGTAGTCCCAGCAAGGATATGCTTCATTGCATTATACAAATATACAAATAAAATGAAAAAGACTAATCAGAACAATCAGGGGATAGGTCAAGAGAGTAATCTGTAAGGCATAACCAGCCAACAGCTAAATGGGTGCTGTGAGGACAGTGTCCCTGTTAGGGGTATCCTGCATGCATTTGGACAACCCTAGGCTGACAGGGAGATTTCTTCAATGTTTTATGTACTGGCTACATTCTTGTGACTGCTAGCTTGAGGTCATTAATACATGATAGAGAGAGAAACTGTTCACCCAAGGTAAGACCCCAGAGAGGAAAAAAAGCAAAGTGGATACAGACAAAAGGTAATTTATAGTCTTTAGGTTGGTACCTTCATTGGTTCAAGGAGGAAAGGAGGCATTACTAGAGAGGAAGAAGACATTTAGAGTAGACATTTATAGACGAGTCCTATTGACTATATTAATCCAATTCCAACTTAATATGGTCATATAAATCTTAAAGGCTTACTAATTTATGGATTTGTATAAAGTATGCACATAAAGATGACAGAGTAGGTAAATGCTATGGAGGCCTCCTTTCACAACCATGTCAAAATTACAACTAAACTACAGAAGAACCATCATGGAGAATCACCTGAAGTCTAGCTGAACAGAGGTCCTTCATCTGGGGACACACAGAAGAGGCCACCTCGGCACTGGTAGGAGGGGTAGAGACATAGAACTGGGTGGTCCCACACCCATGTGTAGTGGTTGAGAATTGGGATGGATGTCTCGGCTGTGGAGACTCCCCACAGAAGGAGCACGGGGTCCTGGCCTCACACCAGGTTCCCTAACTCAGGGTTCCAGTGCCAAGAAGAGAAGTTTCTATAATTTCTGGTTGTGAAACCAGTGTAAATTGTGGCTGAGTGAGACAGAGGGCCACTGGAATCACAAAGATTCCTCTTAAGGCAGTGGTCCCCAACCCCTGAGACATGGACCATTACGGATCTGTGGCCTGTTAGAAACTGGGCCACACAGTAGGAAGTGAGCACTGGGCAAGTGAACAAAGCTTCATCTATATTTGCACTTGTTCCCCATCACTAGCATCACTACCTCAGCTCCACCTCAGATCATCAGGCATTGGATTCTCATAGGAGCACCAGTCTCAGGTGCCAAAAAGTTTGGGGACCACAGTCTTAAGTGACCCCCACGCAGATATACCAGCTAACGGACTCATTTTCTCTGAGCTCCAGCTCTGGGGCAGCAGCTCCAAATATACCAGGGACATATGAGGAGGAACTGAATTGTCTGGCTTTAGAGCAAGCGCTGGAGGGGGCAGCTTTCTCCCAGACAGAAGTGCTAGCAGAGACCACTATTCCTTCGCTGAGCCCTTCCCACTTCTAGCCTTCAGTGGGCACCATATCTGAGTCTCCATTACCAACGAATACAGGTTGCCCTGCCCAGGTGATTCCCTGAGACCTTGCACCTTCCAACTTGCTGGCCCACCTAAGCTACTTTCAATGAATTTTCTGTACAAATGGCTTGTGTTGGCTCATACTGAAAACTTTCTTAAAATCTCTCAAAAGTTCACAAAACCTAAACAAGCGGCATCTGGCCTTGGTGTGCTCCAGACCTCTTGCTGAGCAGCCCCAAGCCTGGCACTAGCAGCAGCCCGCCTTAGTTACCGGCTTGGTTTCGAGGCACATTCGAGTACAGCATAGGTGGCAGCCATCTGCGGATTTCTTAGTGGCTCATGCCAGGTAGCCCCAGGCAGGACTCAGGCTGTGGCTGAACTTGGCTTGTAGCAAGGTCCCTCCCAGGAGGTCCCAGGATAAGTACACCCAGAGGCCGGCTTTGATCTGAGCCGGAGCATCACTAGAGCCCCACATCTGAGGATGACACACCCAAAGGGCAGACTGGGCAAGCACCAGAGCCCTGGTAAAGTGAATCCTGCTCTGTAGGGTCAGGCCCTGTATAACAGCTCCTCTACTGTAGTCATTAGCCAGTCATTACCATCAATCAGCCTAAGGGTCAGTCCCCCCACTGATGTACAAACAGCAACCCAGGCTCAACTACAACTGGAGGGCATACCTGGAGCACCCAGCTCTGGTGACCAGGGATACTGGACCCCACAGGACACTTACTACATAAGGTTACTCTACTAAGGTTAGAAGACAAAGAAGCCTTACTTAATACATAGAAACAAACACAGGGAGGCAGACAAAATGGGGAGATAAGGAAACATGTCCCAAATGAAAGAACAGATCCAAGCTCCAGGGAAAGAACTAAACAAAATAGAGACAAGCAATCCACCAGATGCAGAGTTCAAAACACTGATTATAAAGATACTCAATGAACTTAAGGGAAGAGCAGATGGACTCAGTGAGAACTTTAACAAAGAGATAAAAAAAAAAAGCTTAAAAATGGAGATAGCAAACAAAAAAGAACCAGTCAGAAATGAAGAATACAATTATTGAAATGAATAATACTTTCAGGGAAATCTGCAGTGGCTTAGATAAAGCAGAGAATCAAAGCAGCAGTTTAGAAAACAAGGTAGCAGAAAACACCCAATCAGAAGAGTAATAAGAAAAAAGAATCTAAAAAAATGAGAATAGTTTAAGGGGCCTCTGGGACAATGTCAAGTGTACCAACATTCACATTATAGGGTTACCAGAAGGAGAAGAGAGCAAGGAATTGAAAATCTAGTTCAAGAAATAATGATGGAAAACTTCCCTAACCCGGTGAAGTAAATAGACATAAAAGCCCAAGAAGCGCAGGAAGCCCTAAACAAGATGAACCCAAAGAAGCTCACACCAAGACAAATCATAATTAAAATGCCAAAAGTTAAAGACAGAAAAAATCTTAAAAACAGCAAGAAAAAAGTATTTAGTTTCCTAAAAGGGAGCTCCCATAAGACTGTCAGATGATTTCTCAAGAAAACTTTGCAGGCCAGAAGGATTGGCAGGAAATATTCACCAAATGAAGAATAACAAGGTAATAATTCCACCTAACATGATACAACTATCCTGTGTCAACTGAAAATTCACTAATCTCTTTCCCAGAAGAGGTAAAATCCTTAAAGGATGTTACTCTTCTCCTTGATATCCTACAACTTAAATACTATGTAAAGTCAATATATCTTATGGTGCATAATAAGAGGATAAGAGAGGAAAGAAAATATATATTCACACAAATATATATATATGTATATATACACACACATTTATAATAAGGAGAATATACTCATAACAATTACAGTCTTCATATCTAAAACTGGTCATGTGGTAGTAACTGGTATTTATAGCTACCATCATTAAGACCCATTCTGTATTTCCTTTGCCTTCAGTAAAGTATCTCAGCTGGTCTTGTTTCTTTGTCTAGTGAAGTGACCCAAACATTTACTCCTGAAGAGTCTGGATCATTGGTAGTCCTGCCAGAACTGGGTTGTTTCAGTTTTGCATTAACCTTGATCGCAAGGTTGATAATACTAAAGAGATGCCCTAAGGGACCTCTGTATTACAGGTCCATACTTCCTTACCTCCATTATGGAGTAGTAGTCCAATTTCTCTCTTGGTAATTGAGATCAATCACCAAATCAGCACAGTAACCCCCTTTCTTGCCTGTTGATTCAGAGGTATTGAGGAACCCAAAGTGGCCAGGCAGCAGTCTTAGCTTCCAGTTCAATGGAATCATTGCGCCTCTTGACGGAAGCAATTTCTCCCTTCTGCAACTAAGACCTATAGGCCAGCAGACCAAAAAGTCACAAGAAAGCAAAAATTTTCCAGTGGGTCACTAAGGGTAATAGTGAGTGGTGCCACTCCCATTTCCATCCCTTCATTGCTGGACCTGTGAATTCTGGCTATAGGAGAAATAGCACCATATATTGGGTACTGATTCAGAGCATATGCAGCCTTCTGGAGAACCTTGCCCTAGCCCTCCATGCTATTCCCATTTGGCTATCTGGCTTGCACTGTAACTGAGTCTTCAAAAGGCCATTTTTGCACTTTACCAAGAGAGTTGTTTTAGGCTGGGGAGAACATGGAATGACCAGTGAATTCTAAGAGCATGGGCCCACTGCTGCACTTCTTTTGCTGTGAAGTGAATTCCTTGATCAGAACCACTGTTGGTGGTTGATGAAGTATTATGTAAATCCACAGATGGCAGGTTTAGCAGAAGCATTGCATGCAGGGAAGGCAAATTATATCCAGAGTAAACGTCTATTCCATTAAGGACAAAACACCTGTGCAGAAGAATGGGGAAGTAAGACTTGAAAAAATAATCTCGATCAAGTAGCTGTTGTGCATGTACTATAAGGTGGTCTCACTATAAGGCAAGGAAGTTATGTTCCTGAATTGTGCCTGTCCAAGCTTGTGGGCCTCAATTAGCAAAGACAATGTCCCAACACAAAGCAATGGAGAACTTATACTCTACCTGAAGTGTGACAATTTCACTCTACCTGTCATTAGAATATGAGGTGTATATTCATTTCACACATGAGGCTACAGAAGCTCAGAGATTAAGTGACTATTTAAGGGTTGTAAAATAGTGCCAGAGCTTGGATCTAAACCCAGGTTGGCCTGCATCTTCATACAATCTATGCGCTAAGTGATCATCAGAACGGTATAGATAACTTGAAGAGCTTGGCATTTCCAGACTTGAGAGCATGAAGTCCATCTTCTCTGAGCAGGCATTTGAGTCTTCTTTCTCCAAAGGGAATTGATCAGGAAACTGTGAGTGTCTGGAGATTAATCCATGATCAGAGACCTTTATTTCATTCACCGAATATGCATTCAATTGTGTTATAAAGGATCTGAACATGCAAAGGCTTTAAAAACAACAATAAGAAAAAAGTTCTCCAAGCCCACACGTAGACTTGGAAGCCTGAGCCCTGGCCTGAGGCAGGAAGTGAGAAAAAATATAATTAGCATTTACTCTGCCATAGACTCTGAGACCACAATTTCTTACCCTGGTATTAATCAATGCACATTTAGCACTAGCCAGTGTACACACCCCAGGGCTCAGAGCTTCTCCCTCTTCTCTACCCACCCCCTGGCTCACACACACAATGGAGTTAAAAAGAGCTTTCAGGTAGAGCGCTGGTCCCATTAGCTCACTCTGTGGCAAAGGCACAGGAAAGTGTTTGGGATGGCAGGTTTTCCAACCCTTGGGGAATCTAAATACAGACACTCAGAAAGCAGCCAAGCATTCTTTGGTGGGGAGGGTTCCAGCAGGCAGTTTCTTAGCTTGGTAATTGCTCGAGCACCACGTGGGGCAACTCGGGCTGAGCTGGGGACTCCCTAGCTGCATCTGCACTGCAATCTCCTCCAGTCCAGACAGATGGAGCAGACAGCGCCTCCCTCGGGGCACTCCAGGAACACCAGCACCCACAGACAGAGCCCAGACACAGGCAGAAGTCCTTAACTTTTTTGTCCCCGTTCGGCCAAAATGTTTTTTAAATGCTTAAGATAAAGTGCATAAGACTACAAAGAAAAATTAAAATAATCATGGAATATTTAAAAAATCAAGTTTATCATGCAGTGATATATGTGTTTAATGTATGTTTAATGGTGAAGTAAATAACAAGATTTCCCTTTCCTCATCTTATTTAAATCAGGATTGTTTCAAGATCAAGAAAATTAATCTCAATAAACATAACTACACTCATTGTTTCTTGTGGTGGTAAGTTATTAGCATTTTACTCCTCTAATGGTATATAGTTCTATTCTTCCGTAGTCATTCATTCATTTATTTATTCATTCTACTCAGAATTATGTACTGAACGAGACATTATAATGTTTTGAGCAAGGTGAAAAAATGACGCCTGTTGCATAAAGGTGGCCATACTTATTTATTTACATTTGGTCTGTAACTGCTTTCACACTATATCATCCATGTCGAATAATTGTTTTGAGACCCCATCACTTTCAAAATAAAAAAAATATTTACTATCTAGCCCTTTACAGAAAAAAATTGTTGACACCTGAACCAGGCATGGGGACCTGCTATAGAGTCTCAAATATGATTATTCAACACAGGACATAGTGTGAAATCATTCATAGATCATATGGAAATGAATAAGTGTGGCCAGCCTTAGCCATTGAGCATCGTTTTCTGACCACTGGCCAGAAATCATCATAATGCCTTGCTCAGTACATGTTTTTGAATAGAATAAATGAATAAATGAATGAATAGTTGGAAGAACAAAACTGTACATCATTAGGAGAGTAAGATCCTTAAAACTTTATGAGAAGCAGTGCTGGGTGTAATTGCATTTATTAAGATTATTTTCTGTGATTGTGAAACTTAATCCTGGTTTAAATAGAAAGGAGGAAGGGAGATCTTACTATTAATTCACTATTAAAATCTACCATTTAAATAGACAAATGGGCTATTAAATCTCCTCTTTAGCAATATTATTTTGGTTGTGATGACCTGAAAGAAAGCAAGACAGAAAGGCCATATAGACGCTAATCAGTAATTCTTAAGAGAGAAAGTAAAGTTCTGATCTAAGGCAGTGGTAGTTAGAGTAGAAAAGAAGGTAGTTCTGAGATATATTAAGAAATAAAATCAACAGGTCTTGGTAAGTAATTAAATACAGTCTATGGTTCAAAAAAGAGTTGCTAAAAATGCCTCACTGTTTCCTGACTGGTGCCTGAACAGGGAGATGGATGCTAAGATGGGTATGAGGATGATGAGAAGCCTTGGTGGGAGGAAGGGTAGATGTGAAAGGTGACATTTTACATTGAAGTTGCCAGTGGGCAATGTGAACTGGATCTAGGTCTCCTGAAAGGACTGGGTTGAAGACACAGATGACAAGTGCACAAATCATAGGTGGGCATTTCAATGAATTTCTATAAAGCAAATGCACGCATATAGCCACCACGCAGATCAGGAAACAGAATATTACCACCCCCCCAGGGGCTTCACTCCCTCCTCTTCAAGGTCATCGCTTACCTCCTCTCCCTAAACACTGATGCTAGCCTGACTTCGAACAACCTGGATTAGTTCTATCTCAGTGTTGGGCTTTAACTCACATTATGTTTATAAGACCCACCCATGTTATTGCAGGTAGCAGTAATTTTCATTATCGTCTAATATTCTGTTATATTGACTTAATGCAATTATTTTATCCATTCTATTACTGAAATATATTTGGGTTGATATACAACTGTATGCATTTCAACTGGAAATGGAATTGCTGAGTCGTAGCAGTATGTGCACATTCAGCTTTTTAGATACTGTCAAACGGTGTTACAAACATGTCATGCCAATTTATACTGCCTCCAGCAATATACAAAAGGTCTAGTTGCTCCATCCTGTCACAACACTTGAGAATGTCAGTCTTTTGGTTTTTAGCAGAAGTAGAGGAATATATCATTGTAGATGTATCTGTGTTTTATTGATGAGTGAGACTGAGCATCTTTTTATATTTATTTGTCATTTGAATTCCTTCTTGTATATTTTCTATTGGTTGTCTGCTGTAGAAGTTCTTAATATATTCTAGATACGAGCACTTTATCCCATCTTTGTATATTGCATATATCTTCTCTTGCTCTTTGACTTGTCTTTTTTTCATCCTGTTACAGTTATCTTTGATGATAGAAATCCCTAATTTTAATGGAGTCCAATTTATCAATTTTTTCCTTTGTGGTTAGCATTTTTTTTGTGTCCTGTTTAAGAATGTCTACTTTTTCCAGTGACATAAAAATATAATTCTGTTACTTTCTAGATGTTTCAATATTTTATCCATAACCATTACATATGCATTGCATCTTGTGTGAAGTGTGAGGTAAAGGAGTCAAGTGTTTTCCCCTTATGAATAACCAATTGATCCAGTGACATTTCCTGAAAAGACTCTCTCTGCACCTCATGCAGTGTTACATTCATCCTGTGTTGTGGCAATATATGTGTGTGTCTTTTACTGGAGCCTTCATTTTGTTCCACCTGTTTAATTATATACCCATGAATAAATTATAACCCTCTACTTAGGTCTCCTTTAATTTCCCTTAAAATATTTTGTAATTTTATCTATAGAGGTTTCACACATTTTTTTTTGTTAGATTTAGCTCTAGATAGTTGATGTCATTTGATGCTATTGCAAATGGCATCGTTTAAACTTTGCATTGTTTCTGGAATATAGAAATATAATTAATTTTTATATATTGACTTTGCTGAATTTGTTTGCTAATTCTAAGCCTAGTAATTTTTGAAAGCAGGATTTTATCTTCTCTACAATAAGTTTAATAACTACAATATATTAGTAACGAAAAATATTTTTCAGGGTAACTAAAATATGAACAAATTCCTGATTTTAACTTTCTTCCTGTCATTAGCAGTACAATGGTTTGGCATGTGAATGAGCCACAACTGAATTTCAAGGATTCACCCAGCCCTAGATGTTCTTAGTACCTCTCAGTGTCAGCAACTGTGGCACCTCATATAAAAATAAAGCAGTTCTAATCCAATTCTAGTGTGACCTCAAATTATTAATAAATATGTCTATTCCTGCAGGTATTCTTAATTTTGAGGGAAAACCACTTTGCATAATCGCAAAATTTAATGATCGATAAAGCAAATAATGTTGTTGCTGCTTGTTTTGTTTTGCTTCGCTTTTTTTATTTTTTTATGGAATCTCCTCAGTGGAGAACATCAAGGAAATGACGATGACTACTGGTGAAATTTCATTTAGCTGGCTTGCTCTGTTAGACACTGTGATCATAAAAGCGGACAGTTAAGATAAAAAAAAGTCTTAGAGACGTTCCATTCCAATACATTTCTCTTTTTACAAACGAGGAAATAAACCCCAATGGGTAGTGCCTTCTTCTAAGTTTCAGAGTTGGTTAGCAATAGAGGCAGAATTACAAGATAGGTTTCTCAATTTCTAAGCCAGTGCCTTTCCATTAAACCACACTGTCCCCCAGGCTCAAGAAGAAGCTGCAAGAGAGGACCCATGTTTTAGAGGTAAGGGGAGATTTCCATGATATATAACGGTGGGAGTGGGGGAAGGAGACTAACATTTTTTAGGTATCTCCCACAGGCCAGGTAATAGTCAAGGCATTTCCACACATTAGTTCATTTAGTCCTTTCAGAAATGTATACGGTAACTATTATTCCCACTTGTGGATGAAGCAATGAGTCTTAGCAAAGCGATGTGAAGTGGTTTACACAAGATCACATGTCCAGAGCACTGCAATTCTAATCTAGAACTACTTAACTCTAACCCATGAACTTTTCCTCCTGTTCAGAAGAGTTCTACAATATAAAAGCTTTTATTTTTTCAATACTGTCAAGAATGACCAGAATTACAACAAGCCGGAATTGGCCGGCACCCCTATTGTTCAAAATGATTCAGTCAGTTGAAGATTTTGAGAATTCTGGGTTTGAGTCTCACTCATATCCATCAATGGACTGTCCATTCACCTTGAGAGTCCATGGGATTATCTCTGGAACATGTGGCGGGACTCCAAAATGATAATAGGATATCAGCTAGTTAGATAAGTAGGTTCTACTTCTATTGTTTATCACTTCATATTACCCCTCATAAAACATTTAAAATGTATTTCACTAAATGAACCTAAGATGAAATTCTACATTTAGGAAACAACACATAACCACATACCTACATAGGCCACCTTCTTATTCTGAGTGAATTAAATTAACAAAAGACTTCCTTCAATAATCAGCTATAGAATTATTTCTGTATAATTCTGAGCCACAGTGGCATTTCATTCATTCATACACACATTTATTACTTCAAGACATTTGTTATCAAGAGTATTTATTATAAATCAGGCCTACTACTAAGTGTTGGGAGACCTAGAGAGATAAGATACAATATTCGTTTTGTAATTACTTGCAAATTGACAAGGAGACATGCAAGTAACATCTCACTAATCATGACCCAACTGATAGGTTTCCAAGAGAGGCATGTGCAAAGGGCATGGAAACACTGAGAAGAGACTGGTTATATCAGCATGTGGGAGGGAGAAACAGTGTCAGAAAAAAGTTTCACACTAAACTTAAAATTGAGTCTTGAAGGATGAGAATGATTTCACCAAGTATCTCTTACCTGAAGATGTTCACCTGCCTTTTCAATGGCTTCCCTGACCCTACCTTTGCCCTGACTCCATCCACATGGCAACTGTGTGATCTTTATGAAACAATTAAGACTGTGTCTTCTTTGCTCAAGCTCTTCGATGGCTTCCCAGTGAAATTAAAGTGAAATCTAAATTCCTTTGACAATCTTCAAGATCCTACATGATGTAACTTTTGTCTGTCTGTCTTCTCGTTGCACTCCAGTCCTACTTCCCACATCCCCCATCACTACATTTCAGTGACTATGGTTTTCTTTATGTTTATGTATGAGTTCTTTCTGGGTATTACAATTATACCAAAATGAATCTTTAGGCCTTCAAAATGCATATTGTTGAAAGAGGATCTAACACCATGAAACAAAGTCAAAGAATGTTTTCCTGCTTCTTGTCTCAGGGACTTTGCACTTTCTGTTTCTTCTACTTGGACTACTCTGACTCAGATCTCTGTAAAACTCTGCCATTCTCTTCATTAGAATCTCAATTACGAAAAGGTCTTTCTCAATCATCTTAGCTAAAAACCTCCCTCCCACTTGCCCGAAACACATACCCACAAACTTCTCTCTACTTCACTACTCTATTTTCCCTCTCTCATTACTTTACTCAGTGCCAGGACTATTGTATTATTTGTTTTTCACACGCACTCTTCTTTACAGATAGAATGTAAGCTCTTTAAGGTTCAGAACTATGATCATTTTTATTTCTTTTCCCCCCAGTACCTAGAATAGTGTTTGGCAAATAATAAATGATCAATTGAAGAAGGATAGAGCTTACAATAGAGTTCTTAAAGATGTTACTCTTGTTATCTAATTATGTAACAAATTTGCTTTGTTGGTAGTAAAAGTTTTGGGGAGATAGTGATAAAAATATTCAAACTGTTATGTAGCAACCTCTTGAACCTTTCTTGTTTGAGATGACATCAGTTCACCGGAATGGTTGAAGAGACAGGAAACAGATTTTCCCCATGTGGATCAGTAAAAATTTTAAAGTAAATCTTGGCTTTTTGATTCTGTTTTTGTTGCAATACCTTGATTTTAATAACCAATTGCCCAGCCTTCCTGTAAATCATTTTAGGACATGGGTATGATGTATTTGGGGAACTGTCAAAATGTAAATTGATGTTGTCATAGGTTTTCAGCAGTCAATCCCTATGAAGCAGTAAAAGCCATGTTCATAGCTTAGGTGTCAGAAACTCCAACCAACACTCTGCTGAGTGCCTTGTAAACCTTAAAAGGCCTTTAACCAGCTTTAAACATCAACTTATGGTCTTATAACACTCCTATATAATCCCCAAAGAAATCATAACTCACATGGAAAGCTGCCCCTCCATTAATAAGATTATTGAAGGTCCTTTTAAGGTTCTCAGAGCTGTTTATTATTCTTTTATACCCCTATCCACAGCAGGAGAAGAGTCTGGTGATCTTTCACAATTTGTACAGTATATATCTCCAGACTTGGGATAAGGAGGACTAAATTTTGGTTTGAAAGAATCATCCCAATGAGTACTTCCAGTCTCATTCACAGCTTCGAAGTAGATAAGAATTAATAGATAAAGAAGTTCAAGAGAATATTAAATGAACTAAGGTATCTAATGTGATCTGCAAAATCCTGATCATAGTAAGTGTTCAACAAATGGTAGCAATTAGCTATTGCTGCATCTACATTCTATCACTTAATCTGTGGTGTTAAAATTTGATCTGTGTCTGTCTCCTGTCAGATAGAAGACTAGAGGTTAGAGGACTGAATTCTGCAGCACCAGAAATTAGCAAAGTGTCTGAAATATATTAGTCATTCAATTTATGCTTCCTGACTTACAGTACTGGCTTCTGGGTCCCACTCTATCACTGATTAGCTGTGAAACATTGGGTAACTTTGCTTAGCCTTACCAGGTCTCACTGTTCTCATTTGTAAGAGGAAGAGATTGGATTTTATGGTCTCTAAGGCCCTTTCCAAATCTGACATTCCATGGTTCTGCTAACACAGTCCTATTAAGTAAGCTAAAGAAGATTATTAGAAACTGTTGTAGCCAAATTCCATTTCCCTTTGCCTGTTCTGACTACGTTCTCTACAATGGTGAATTATCCAAGCTAATTTCCAAGCAATGCAAGTAATTGTTTTGCTGTTATTAAGATTTCTCCCTAGACATTCAGAGTTTATGCCAACTCCCAAAACATGGTAGAAGTGGCTATGAACCAAATGTTACCCTAGTCACTTTGCCCCACTCTACTTCCTAACATCTTATGTATGGTTTATGGAGGCCCATGGTCTCAGTTAGTAAATAATTATTTAATGTTTAGTTAAACAATGGTTTAATTATTTTAAAAATGGTTTAACTCAGTTCAGCAAATCATTGTTGCTTGTCTACTATGTGCCAGGGACTGGTTAGATTCTATAGCTACAGATTGAATAAGAAAAATCATAATGTATTATGACTAAAGAATGCTAACTGCAGGACTGATACTTATTCTCAGCCATACTGAACATTTTTTCTTTTTTCCAAATTAAGATAGCTAGATGCAGAGATCCAAGGTTAAACCAGTTGTCTTAAAATGAGTGAAACATAAATACAGGTCTCCTAGGTTCCAGATGATCACATACATAAATAATTAGCAAAGAGGCTTTTAATCAAATAAATGTTATTTTACTTCTCTACCTTGTTTAAGTTGACACCTAACATTCATTCTGCATTTCTTTGCCATTCATCCTCCATGTAATCTAGTCTGCCTTATTTATATTTCTGAATTTTATTCACTTCTCTACATTCCAACCTAAAATGACCTTTAAGCTTCTATTATTTCTCTTCTTGCATTAATCTTCTAAATTTTTCCTACTGCCAGTCTTACCCCCATTAATCTGCTTTCAATATTGAGGCTGGAGTGGTTTTTCCAAAGTTCAAATTTGTGCATTCCAACTACTTAGACCAGAGACAGTGAGGAAGGAACAGAGTCTGTAAATATTTAGAGATGTAGCAATCAGCAGTTGGTGATTGAGTGCCTTTCGGAAGGAGGGGCAAAGTTTTGAGGAAGAAGGAGTCAAGAATGAAGCATTATACTTTCATGCTTCATTAAATAGGTGGGTGGTGGTGGTGCCATCAAAAGAAAAGAATACAGGAAAAGCAGGGTGGTGGGGATAATGGTGTAGGGAACGCTATGGCTCACTGACCAGGATTCCCCCAGTAGCTAGAATTGTGGTTGCTGATGGCTCATCTTGAGCTACACCTTTATACTGAGGCACTCATTCTTGTATCTGCCAGGAGCATTATCTGCTGATGGTCCACAGGTTCATCTCTCCCAAGGGATTCTCTTCTGCTAAAGAAGTTGCTTCCATTGACTGGTCAATGTGAAGACATAAAGCCTATCTCCAGTCCTTTAATTTCAGATAATTCTGAGGTTCTAGAAACCCCTATGGGATCACCTGCAGTTTTTGTTGCAAATGTATTTTAGTTTAAATTCTCCTCTACTCAATCTTACCTTTCTTGTTCTTTTTTATGGGTGTTATTGCTGAGAACACTTACTAATAAACTTCTTGCATGCAAATCTCCATCTAAGAGTATGTTCCAGGAAAACTGATTTAAGACAGATGATGAGTTCAATTTAGGTTGAAGTGATTGTATGACACCCAAATGGAGATTTCTAACAGGAGTTTGGACACTGCATATTGAAACTCTAAGATGTTGGACTGAAGAAATAAATTTTGAAGTTGCCTACATAGAAATGATAGTTGAAACTATAAAATTAGACAAGATTATGCAGTGACAGTGTGTAGAGTGGTATGAGTAGTGGGCTGAGAGCAGAATCTGAGGAAAACTCCAAAAAGGAGGAAAAGGAGATAAGAAAAACCAAGAGAGAGTACCAGGAAGAAAAGCGCTGAGGGATAAGGAAATTTGGGGGTCATTGGTGACCTTAGCAAAAGCCACTGTAGGAAAATTGTGGGGCTAGAAATAAATGTAGCAAGCCAAGGAATGAATGAAAGGTGAGGAGGTACAGACCAGAGGTCAGAGATTAAAATATTCAGTTGGGCCAGACAGGTGCAGTAAATGGGTAAACTAAGTTAGATCATTCAATAATATGTGTTCAGACCTAAATGTTTTAGGTAGTATAATATGCACAAGGTTTTATGTAGTGACGTGAGAGAAGGCAGTGTTAAAAAGAATAATTTTTGAATTCTTTGAAAATGAAGAAACTATGACAAGGAAATGGAGCAAAGAGTAAGTAACAAAATATATGGTGGAATCATGGAAGACTTCTCTGAGATGATATTTAAACATATCCCTGAATAAAAGAAGTTAACTGTGCAAATATTGGGGAAAACGACATGCTAAGCCAAGGGAAAATAGTAAATTCAAAGAACCTGAAGCAGAAATGAGCCTGGTATATTTGAGTGACAAAGAGGACAATGTGTCTGAGAATTGTTAGCAGGGGAAGGAAGTTATTAGTGGGAGATGAGGTAGCAAAGCTAGGCAGGAGCTATTTTAATTCAAACTAGTTGGCCATGGTAAAAATCATGATAATTTGTGCTTTGGAAGCCAAGTGTTCAGAAAGCCACACGTCAAGTGCAAGAATAAATTATGCTGGAGATAATAGAAAGTGGTGGGGACCATGGCAGAGTAGGGAGCACTGCTCTAACTTAAAGGGGACATTTGATGGTAACATCATCTACTTAGCTCCAGTTAAGAAGGTGGCCTCAGTTTCTCAATCTCTCAACTTAAAAAAAAAAAAAGAAATCTGGAGTGTTAAATGAAATCTCCAATGTTTAAATGATGTCATTAAATTCTAATCTTGTTTATAAACATTGTGCTGGTTAAATGACATATCTGAAGGTCAGACTTAGCTCACAAGTTTCTAGTTTGCAAATCCTAATGCTCAACACTGTTCTTCTAGAATTAGATGAGAAGGTGAGATAGAAAATGGGAAGCAGGTAGCAGGATGATATGGGGTCAAGAAAGGATAAATTTAGAACAAGACAAGTTTGGAGTCTAAGGAGTAGCCAGTGAAGAGGACAGAAAGGAGCAGGATAGAAGGATACAGCAGGTTTATCAATATCTTAGAAGAAGATCTTAGAAGAAGCAGAAAGGGGTAAGGATTCAGGACTGGGTAGAAGGATTGGCCTTAAGTAGGAAGAAGACTGCCCCATCTTCTGGAACAGTGTCGGGAGCCACACAAAGAAAAAAAGATGGCCACGGTTCATGAGGTTCCTGCTTCACTTCCTGGAGATTAGCTGCAAGCCCGCGCGCGCCAACAAAGAAGCCCGCGCGCGCCAAAAGATACTCTTCTCTCCTCCTCCTTCCCCATTATCTTATACCAATCAGAATGTAGCTTATTGCCACCCCTGCTACGCGGCCAATCCCCTGCCTACATGTATCCTATAGCCCACTCCCCGCCCTGAACACCAGTGTATATATACCCCTGTCTCACAATAAAATTCGAAGGCTTGATCAGAGTATTGTCTTGCCTTCGCTCTTCTCTCGCCCCCATTTTCTTTCAGGTCGGATCCTCCTCGTCCCCACAAATAACTAGGTCCCGCGGGTCGGGACAAGTGGCGCCCAACGTGGGGCTCGAGGCTCGGATCCTTCACAGGCGGACCCCCGAGTAAGATATCGTCTGGCCAGACCCCTTTTTTGATGCAATAGGAGACGCCTTTCGCCGCTCACGGAGGTCGTCGTCCCTGGTGAGTATCGGCCGCCTTACAAGAAAATGGGAACTAGATTAAGTAAAGAAGCGGTCTTCATAAGAGACCTAAAAAGTTCACTTAGGGAGAGAGGAGTTCGAGTTAAAAAGAAAGACTTGGTAAAGTTTTTTATTTTTGTTGATGAAGTCTGTCCGTGGTTTATTGTTAATGGCCCCGAAATTCACCCTAAAAAATGGCAGAAAGTAGGTAGAGATTTAAATGATTATCTTATCAAAAACGGTCCCGATTCTGTTCCTGTTTCGGTATTTTCTTACTGGGGTCTTATCAGAGATATTGTTGAAACTACTGACCCTGATAAACGCCAACTCTTGTCTGTAGCAGAATATTGCCTTCGCCCTCTATCTCGGGCAGCCTCAAGGTCGTCTCTTTCGGGCGATCCCCCTGCTCCAAAATCAGCTAAGTCCCCCTCCCCCAGCCCGACGCCATCTTTGCTCAATGCCCTCCCTGATGCCCCTCCCAAATGTTGCATTTATCCGCCTCTCCCTCGAGATTCGGACCTTGTTGATACACAAAAGGTTTTTCCGGTCCTGTCCAAGGGCCAAAATGGCGAGCCTTTGGATCCGGGAGACGCGGCCGAACTAGAAGGCGAAGCGGCCAGGTATCACAACCCAGATTGGCCCCTTGCCGCCCCGTCGCTTAATCTCCCTTCTTACACTCCCCCTATTCGGCCTCCCAATGTTTGCGCCCCAGCCTTTTTGCCCCCGTCGGCCCCCCCACTGCCCCTTCCGGCTCCCGGTCCTGTTAGCCCCCCTACCGGTACTGAAGACCTCATAGCGCAGATAGTAGAACAAAGAATAACCCGCCATCTCCAAAAATTGGTTGTTTCCCAACCTTCGCAAAAGGGTCCCTCTAGAAAACCGCTTATAACCACAAAACCTAAAAAACTGCTCTTTCCTGTTCTTACCCGGGCCTCCGCCCGCTCTGACCCCGCCTCCACAACACATAGTCCGGAGGAGGGTGATATGAGAGCGGTGGCGAAGATGCCCCTGCAGCCCCGGAAATAGAAAGTGAGAGGGAGGAGCAGACTGAGCCGGAGCCGGCCGAGCCTGCTGATAGCCCTAGAGAATTTTATAAAATCCATTTCAAAAGCTTAAAAGAGCTGAACGCGGCCGTTAAAGCTTATGGCCCCAATGCCCCTTTTACTCTTTCTGTTCTTGATTCGCTGTCTCGAGGAGGACATTTACTTCCAAGTGAATGGCTGCGTATAGTCCAGGCTGTGCTTACCCGTGGTCAGTTTTTAACTTGGAAGGCAGATTTTGCTGACCGCTGCCAGACCATCGCTGCTGCCAATGTAAAGGACCCTCATTCCCCAACAGCATCCTGGACTTTTGATAAGCTTACGGGACAGGGCAGATATATCTCTGAAACTAGGCAGCAGCGCCTCCCCCTTGGTCTTTTATCTCAAGTGAAAGATGCGGCCTTGGGCGCTTGGATTTCACTCCCTGCTTCCGGGACTGCTAATACTCCCCTAACTAAGATTACTCAAGGCTCGCAAGAAGATTACAGTGAATTTGTTAGCAGGCTGTTAGAGGCCGCCGAAAGAACACTTGGTTCCGAGGCTGCCAATGATAAGATTGTAAAACAGTTGGCCTATGAAAACGCCAATTCGGCATGTCGAGCAGTCCTCCGAGGTAAGACTCGGGACAAAACTCTTGATGAAATGCTGAGAATGTGTAGAGATGTTGATCCTTTTACATCTAAAGTTCAAGCCCTTTTAGCTGTAGGTGCCGCTGTTCAGACTCCCCCGGCTTCTTATCCTCCTCCCTTCCCCAGGGGCGCATCGCCTATGCGTAACTGCTTTAAATGTGGACAGCCAGGCCATTTCGCTCGCCAATGCCCTACCACGGCTCCTCCTCCTAGAGTTGGGTCAATCCCCGGCATTTGCCCTCGCTGCCATAAGGGGCGGCACTGGGCCAAAGAGTGCCGTAGCAATCCAACAAATCCTTTTTACAGCACCACAAATCCTTTCACCCCCCCCTTTCAGGGAAACGGGCTGAGGGGCCAGCCCCGGGCCCCCCAGCCAATTCCATTCCAGCCGGCCTCGGGGAACAGCCAAGCTGTAGCACTCCCGCCCTCTATCGGGCCACACCCGGGAGTGCAGGACTTGACCTCTGTGCCTCCTCCTCAACAATATTAACACCTGAAGAGGGAGTTACAATTATTTCTACAGGAATTTATGGCCCACCTCCAAAAGATACCTATTTTCTAATTTTAGGGCGAGCTTCCACCACGATAAACGGCCTTATTGTCCACCCTTCCTTAGTTGACAATGACTATACTGGAGAAATAAAAATTCTTGCTAGTGCCCCTCAGTGCCCTGTCAGTATTATGAAAGGCCAGCGCCTTGCGCAGGCGCTCCCCCTCCCTTTAAGTACATCTTACCCTGCTATCCATAAAAAGCGAGGCCCCTCTACCCCAGGTTCTTCAGACTTATATTGGGTCCAGGCTATTACTAAAGAACGCCCTACCCTTAAACTTAAGATCCAAGGAAAATTATTTGGAGGGATTTTAGATTCGGGGGCCGACTCTACGGTCATATCTCAGGCTTCATGGCCCCCCAGCTGGCCCTTACACGCCTCCTTGACCCATTTGCAAGGAATTGGGCAGTCAAGAAACACTTTACAAAGTTCACAGTTATTGAACTGGGAAGATGAAGTAGGAAATAACGGATTCATTCAGCCTTTCGTAGTTCCTGGGTTGCCGGTAAATCTTTGGGGAAGAGATATCCTTTCCCAAATGAAGGTCATCATGTGTAGCCCTAATGAAGTTGTAGCACAGCAGATGCTTTCACAAGGTTACCTCCCTGGTCAAGGGTTGGGCAAACTAAAACAGGGAGATCCCAGCCCAATACTGGCTACGCCTAAGACAGACCGCTCAGGTTTAGGGTTTGAAAAACATTTTTTGTAAGGGCCGTTGCTCCTCCTGCACTCCAAGCAGACAAGATTACTTGGAAAAGTGATGTTCCTGTCTGGATCGATCAATGGCCCCTTACTACTACAAAATTAAATGCAGCCATAGAGTTAGTGCAGGAACAGCTGGCTGCTGGACATATTGAACCTTCTACATCCCCTTGGAACACTCCAATCTTTGTAATCCAAAAGAAATCAGGCAAATGGCGGCTCTTACAAGACCTCAGGGCGGTCAATAAGACTATGGTCCTATGGGCGATTACAACTGGATTCCTTCCATCTAGCCATCCCTAAAGGGTATGTCAAATTAGTTATTGATCTAAAAGATTGCTTTTTCTCCATACCTTTACATCCTGATGATTGCAAACGTTTTGCCTTTAGTTTACCCATTACCAATTGTGTAGGGCCTTCTCCTCGGTTTCAATGGAGAGTCCTCCCACAAGGAATGGCCAACAGCCCTACTCTTTGCCAAAAATTTGTAGCCCAGACTATAGACCCCTTTAGGTTGCTCTTCCCCACTTTGTATATTATCCATTATATGGATGATATTCTTCTTGCCGGTCCTGACCAGCAACAGCTCTATGCGGCCAGTCAGCAACTAGTCACTGCCCTCCGAGATCGAGGACTACACATTTCCCCAGAAAAAGTCCAGGTCCACCCCCCTCAACTATTTTTAGGCTTTGAATTATTTTCTAATAAAATCCTCACTCAAAAAATTCAGCTAAAGAGAAGCTCCTTAAACACTCTTAATGATTTTCAGCGTCTGCTAGGAGACATCAATTGGCTTAGACCTTATTTAAAACTGACCACCGGAGAGTTAAAGCCCTTGTTTGATGTCCTACGCGGAGATCCTGATCCCTCCTCCCCCCGCTCGCTTTCACCAGAAGCACAAAGGGCGTTAACCATTGTAGAGCGGGCTATTTCTGAACAGACCATTAGCTACTTCTCTCCACATTTAAGTTTGTGGCTGCTCATTTTTCCCACTCCCTTCTCCCCTACAGGAGTCCTTTGGCAAAACCATCCACTATTTTGGGTTCATTTGCCAGCCTCCCCCTAGAGTCTTAGCTACCTATCCTCAATTAGTTGCTGCCCTCTTACGTTTAGGCCGAGAGGCAGCCCTCAAGTTGTTCGGGAGAGACCCTGAAGTTATAACCCTCCCATACAACACGTCTCAGTTACAATGGCTTATTCAACATGATGATGATTGGGCAATCAGCTGCACCTCCTTCCAGGGGACAATAGACAATCATTACCCTGCGGACAGATTAGTCCAGTTCCTTCAAAAGACCCCGGTTGTCTTTCCCAAAAGGACTAAAACCACACCAATTGCTGGGGCCGTAATGGTGTTCTCTGATGGGTCCTCCTCCGGTATAGCCGCCTTCAGCATTAATGGGCAGATTACTCGAATACAGACAGACCTCTCCTCTGCACAGCTTGTTGAATTAACTGCAATAATCAAGGTTTTTGAGCTTTTAATAGATGCCCCCTTTAACCTTTACACTGATAGTGCCTATGTAGCCACCTCTGTTCCCCTATTAGAGACAGTGCCTTACATACGTCCCTCTACAAATGCTTCCCCCCTATTCGCAAAATTACAAAAACTAATTCTAAACCGCGGTGCCCCTTTTTTCATCGGGCACATACGCGCTCACTCTGGCCTTCCGGGGCCGCTTGCCAAAGGCAATGACAGGGTTGATCTGGCAACTCAATTAGTAGCCTCTGTCACGTCAGACTCACCCTTGGTTGCAGCCCAACGGGCTCATGAACTACATCATCTCAATGCTCACACTCTTAGACTCAAATTTTCAATCACCCGAGAACAGGCCCGCCAAATAGTTCGGCAATGTCAAGGATGCCTAACTCTCCTCCCAGAGCCTCATACCGGAATCAACCCCCGGGGGTTAGTCCCAGGAGAGATATGGCAAATGGATGTCACTCATTACCCTCCCTTTGGTAAATTAAAATATATTCATGTGTCTATTGACACCTGCAGTGGTTTTCTATGTGCATCCTTGCAAACGGGAGAGGCAACTAAAAACGTTATTACCCATGTTCTCTCATGCCTGGCATATCTGCCACAACCTAAAGTTTTAAAAACTGACAATGGCCCTGGATACGCCAGCTCTAGCTTTAAACAGTTCTGTGCACAGTTAGGTATTAAGCACATAACGGGAATTCCTTATAATCCCCAAGGCCAAGGTATTGTTGAAAGAGCCCACTTAACTCTTAAAAACATGTTATTCAAACTTCAGTCGGGGGGAGAAGCACTCTACCCGAAAACAGGTAATGCAAAGACAC
The DNA here is from genome assembly GCA_003508835.1 of Eonycteris spelaea. Lineage (NCBI taxonomy): Eukaryota > Metazoa > Chordata > Mammalia > Chiroptera > Pteropodidae > Eonycteris > Eonycteris spelaea. Next base: position 7,960,355 of record PUFA01000023.1, read on the forward strand.
TCCTAAATCATGCACTATTTGTTCTCAATTTTCTTACCCATGACTCCGCGGGTAAAACCGCTGCTGATCGCCTTTGGCATCCCTCCACGGCAGATAACTATGCACAGGCTATGTGGAAAGATCCGATGACCAACACATGGCACGGGCCTGACCCTGTACTCATATGGGGGAAAGGACATGCTTGTATATATGATGCTAAGGTACAAAATGCCCGATGGCTCCCAGATAGACTCATTAAACCCCTAGACACAAATAAAAGCAAAAAAATAATAATTCCAATCCAGGGCATATTAACCCCTGAGAAGCCTTCCCTTTTTGTTTATTTTCAGGAGGCAAAAATGAAGACATGCACGCTACTGATCCTCGTCATGGCCCTTCGCCCCGTTTGGACCCATCAAATTCTCAATTTCACCTGGACAGTCACCAATGAAGCAGGAGACGTCGCCTTCAATTTCTCCACATTAGCAAGTACCCCCCCTTGGCCCGTTCTTACCCCTGATCTCTGTGATCTGGCTGCCGGAGCTTCCGCGGCCTGGGGACTCCCAGACCTTTACTCCCCCTTCCCAAGCTCCCCCCCTTGACAATGCTCCCACTCACTCTAGCCGTTCCCCTGGGTGTATACCGCCGTAAAAGAACCTATCTCAGAGAAACAGAGTTTTATGTTTGCCCTGGAGCTCATAGAGATCGAACCCTTAACTATAAATGTGGATACAGAGACTCCTATTTCTGTGGCTCCTGGGGGTGAGACCACGGGAGACGCTAGTTGGAAGCCTAGCTCCACTTGGGATTATATAACTGTAAGTAGGACTTGGAATCCCAAGCGTAACTCAACCGTACCCACTCCCGAATGTCAAAACATCCGATCCACAGGGGGACGATGTACACCGCTCTCCATTGCCTTACTGACAAGGAGAAAAGGGCCCTACTATTGATGGATGGCTCAGGGGACATGAATGGGGGCTAAGGCTTTATATTCAGGAACTGACCCTGGGCTCACTTTTAAGATCAAATTACTTCGATCCATTCCAAACGCCAACAAGCACGTTATCCTTGGCCCTATTGCCCCTAAGACAAAAGACCCAAAACCTTCTAACCCTTCCCCCCTGTCTGCTAGTACTGTTTTCCAGGCTTTGCTCCCCCCGGTTTTACCCTCTACAGGCGAAATCCTTAAAGGCCTGGCTAATGTGACTGCAGAATCCCTTAACTCCACTGGATATAGCGAGTGCTGGTTATGTTTCTCCCCCGTTCCCCCGTTTTACGAAGGGATAGCAGTTTTAGTCAATACCTCAGCAGACCTCATACTTACCAATGACTCCAGCAAGACTCGCTGGTCAGATCCCTTCCGTTTTTCAGAGACCTCTCCGGGTCTCACGTTGGCTCAGCTTTCGGGAATAGGCCTCTGTATACATAGCCCCCTCTTGCGTCTACCCCCTCAGCTAGTACCCATTTGTAACAGCTCCTTCTCACCCCCGCTGTCCTATGAATATCTTGTCGCACCCAACGGTACTTATTTTGCTTGCTCCTTTGGCATAACGCCCTCCGTTAACCCGCGCTTACTAATATCTAACAATGAATATTGTGTTTTAGTCATGCTCATGCCCAAAATTTCCATACATCCCACCGAAGACCTCCTTCCATATTACTCGGGCTCTGCTCGTACTAAGCGTGAGCCGGTAACCGCCATTACCTTATCTGTATTATTAGGATTGGGAGCAGCTGGGGCCGGAACAGGCATTGCCTCCATAATTACTTCTAAACAACAATATTATGCTCTTAGTCAGGCTATTGATAAAGACATACAAAATCTGCAAGAGGGTTTAGACAGCCTGAAGGAATCTGTTGTCTCTCTCTCAGAGGTAGTGCTCCAAAATCGCCGAGGGTTAGACCTCCTCTTCTTGAAAGAAGGAGGCCTCTGCGCTGCTCTTAAAGAAGAATGTTGCTTTTATAAAGACAAAACAGGATTAGTACAAGATAGCATCGATAAAGTTAAGAAAAACCTAGAGGCCAGGCAAAAACAAAGAGAAAAAGATGAGGCCTGGTACAAAAACTGGACCTCTGCCACCCCTTGGCTAACTACTCTGATCCCCACCATCCTTGGACCCTTGGCAGGATTCTTCCTTTTAGTGTCTCTTGGCCCCTGGGCCTTAAGAAAACTGACAGTTTTTATTCGAGAGCAGGTTGACCAGCTCGTCAAGCCAGCGGTTGCTGTTCATTATCACAGACTTACAGCCTGTGATGAAGAGTCTTGCATCGAGCCAACCAATGCTCCAGGTCTCCGGTTCTCAACTTTACAGGCGCCTCGACCGTGGTACCATCGATTTTGGCGCGTACTTAATATGGCTCATATGCTGGTCCGCCAGAACCAGGCATACCCCTAAGTATATGAGGGTATGGGCATCGAGATGAGTGCGAGACAAAGTACTGCAAGGGAGGGTTCTTCCTAGAACCTCTCTGGTCCTCCCTGAGAATACGCCTGGCTTGCATAGAGGTTGGTATCCATATGTACATAAAGCCTTGATATATTAAGATCAATTTGGCTTTCAGCTCTGCCTCTCCTCCCCAAAAGATACCGAGAGCATTTGCAGGATGTTACCCTGCTGGAGGAGCCAGGCCTCTATTCCCTCACTCGATTAAGGCCCACCTTTCTAAAATAAATAGAAAGGGAGGAGATGTCGGGAGCCACACAAAGAAAAAAGATGGCCACGGTTCATGAGGTTCCTGCTTCACTTCCTGGAGATTAGCTGCAAGCCCGCGCGCGCCAACAAGAAGCCCGCGCGCGCCAAAAGATACTCTTCTCTCCCCTCCTTCCCCATTATCTTATACCAATCAGAATGTAGCTTATTGCCACCCCTGCTACGCGGCCAATCCCCTGCCTACATGTATCCTATAGCCCACTCCGCCCCTGAACACCAGTGTATATATACCCCTGTCTCACAATAAAATTGAAGGCTTGATCAGAGTATTGTCTTGCCTTCGCTCTTCTCTCGCCCCCATTTTCTTTCAGGTCGGATCCTCCTCGTCCCCACAAATAACTAGGTCCCGCGGGCCGGGACAGAACAGGTGTTGACAAACTATAGCCCATAGGCCAAATTGGCTCATTGCTATGTTTGTAAAAGTCCTAGAGCTAAGACTGATCTTAACATTTTTAAGTAGTTGAAAAAAATTCAAAAAAATATTTCTGACACAGGAAAATTACATAAAATTCAAATGAGTATCTGTAGAGTTTTATCAGCGTACAGCCATGCTACTCATTTACATATTGTCAATAGCTGTTTTCCCACTGCAGCAACAGAGATGAGCAGAATGGCCCACTAAGACTCAGATATTTGCTCTCTGGACCTTTACATAAGAGCTTTGCCAATAGAGAAGGGTGTGGTCACAGGCATGGTGACATTATGTAGACTTCACGTAAAATGGCAGCATAAGCACCCAGTTAAGCTGCAGCAGCTGAGCCTGCTGGGAATCTCAGAGATTGTGGTAAGAAAGGGAGCTCCCAAGGGGACTGAGGGGCGGTGGTGAGTCCCTCGTTAGATAACAACAATAGCATGGAAACCTCCTAGGAAGGAACGTGTGGGAGGAGGTGTTTTCAATCAGTGATGAGAGCCCAAATGTAGTATAAATTCCTGGGTGTTTTCGCTCTGAAGGAAGCCTCTAGAAAGGGAGGAAAATTCAAATTCACATTCACTGTTTAACTTTTTTTTGTACATCACACTGGAAAAAGAGTCAACAAACAAACAAACAAAACTTATTATTAATCTCTTGGTAAACACTGAAAAACAATGTTTCTCAGTGTTGCCTGAAGACCATAGGCATGAAAGTCATTCAGGGTGCTTCCAGGTTTACTGAATTAGAACTTGCAGGGATGGGGTTAGGAATATGCTCATAAAAACAAGTGTTTTAAGTGATTTTGAAATACGTTAAAATCTGATATTTACTAGTAGATTAATAAATAAAACAAAAAAATAAAAACCAAGCAACAATAGCAACATTCAACATTAAAAAAATAAATTCCTGTCAAATCTATTTGAACATGTAATACAGGTTGAAAGTTAAACTTACATCTGAAAACCCCACTGAACAAGAGAATAAAGTAGACTATAGCACTGTTTTAAAGGTCTAGTCTAAACGTGGAAAATCACCATATAGTTTGGTGGAGTGGGAATAAGTGCAGGTAGAATGGAAAAGATAAGGTTTTCTTATTGATGTAACTAGTTAAAATAATCAAAAGGATCAAACCAAGTCAGATGTGAAGAAATTAGTACAAAGATATAGTGAAGGTATTTCTGGTAAAGATGGCAGAGTAAGTAAATGCTGTGGTGGCCTCCTCTCACAACCATATCAAAATTACATCTAAACTACAGAACAGCCATCATTGAGAGTCTCATGAGATTTACATGAACAGAAGTCCTACAACTGAGACACACAGGAGGCCACCTCGAGAGACTGGTAGGAGGGGCAGAGACAGAAAATGGTCTGGTCCCACACCCATGTGTAATGGTTGAGAATTGGGAGGGATGCCTTGGCTATGGAGATTCCCCCAAGAGGAGCATGGGGTCCTCACACCAGACTCCCTAACCCACTGTTCTAGTGCTGGGAAGAGAAGTCGCTGCAACTTCTGGCTGTGAAACCCAGTGGAGATAGTAGCTGAGTGAGATGGACTGTTGAGGGAATCACAGACTTACCTTTTAAAGGCCTACATGTGGGCTTACTTGCTCTGGGCTGGGGCAGCAGCTGGAAGGTGCCAGAGATATATGGGGAAGAACTGAGCTGTCTGGCTTGAGAAAGAGGGCTGGTGGGGCAGCTTTCTCCCAGATAGAAGTGCTGTCTGAGGCCATTGTTCTTTTGTTGAACCCTCCTCCATCCAGCTTGCAGACCCAGGCAGCCACTATATTTGAGTCTCCAGCAAGGTGGTGAACACTAGTCACCCCATCCTGGTGACTTCCTAAGATCTCTGCCCCTCCCAACATGCAGGTCCACCCAAGCCACTTCCAGCGGATTTTCCACACAAACAGCCTGTCTTAGCTTATGTTCCAAACTTTCCTAAAATCTCTCAAAGTTTTACATAACCTAAACAAGCAGCAGCTGGCCTCGGAATGCCCTGTACCTCTCACTGAGCAGCCCCAAGCATGCCAGCACTAGTGGCAGTCAGCCTCAGTTCCCAACTTGACCCTTTTGAGGCACATTCAAGCCCAGCATGCGTGGCAGCTCTCTGTGAGTTCTTGGTGGCTCACGTCAGGTGGCCCCAGGCAGGACACAGGTTGTGGCTGAACTTAACCTGTGGCAGGGTCCCTACCAGGAGATCCTGGCCTGCATACTCAGTGGCCAACTTTGGTCTGAGCTGGAGCACCACTCAGGGTCACATCTAAGAACAACACATCCAAAGGGCAGACAGGGCAGGCACAGAGAGAGCCCTGCAAAAATGAATCCTGCTCTTTAGGGTCAGCTCCTGCACAACAGCTCCTCCACTGGTTATGGCCAGTCAATGCAACCAATTGGCTTGAGAGGTTAGTCCCTCCCACTGATGAGCAAACAGCAATCAAGGCTCAACTACAACAGGAGGGGCACACACAATCCATACAAGGGACATACCTGGAGTGCCTGGCTCAGGTGACCAGGGAAGACTGTGCCACTGGGACCCACAGGACACTTACTACATAAGCCCACTTTTCTAAGACTGGGAGACACAGTAGCCCTATCTAATACATAGAACAAACATAAGTAGGCAACCAAAATGGGAAGACAAAGAAACATGTCTCAAATGAAAGAGCAAAATAAAACTCCAGAAAAAGAACTAAACAAAATGAAGACAAGCAATCTATCAGGTGCAGATTTCAATACTCTGGTTATAAGGACACTCAAAGAACTTAGGGGAAGAGTAGATCAACTCAGTGAAAACTTTAACAAAGAGATAGAAAATGTAAGAATGGAGACAGAAAATATTAAAAAGAACCAGTCAGAAATGAAGACTACAATTACTGAAATAAAGACTACATTAGATTGAATCAACAGTAGATTAGATGAAGCAGAGGATTGAATCAGCAATTTTGAAGATAAAGTGCAGAAAACATCCAATCAGAACAGCAGCAACAACAAAAAAGAATAAAAAAAAATGAGGATAGTTTAAGGGGCCTCTGGGACAATGTCATGCATACCAACATTTGCATCATAGGGCTACCAGAAGGAGAAGAGAGCAAGGAATTGAAAACCTATTTCAAGAAATAACGATCGAAAACATGCCTAACCTGGTGAAAGAAATAGATATACAAGCACAGGAAGTACAGAGAGTCCCAAACAAGATGAAATCAGAGAGACCACACCGAGACACATCGTAATTAAAATGCCAGAGTATAAAGACAAAGAGAGAATCTTAAAAACAGCAAGAGAAAAACATTTAGTTTCTTAAAAAGGAGTTCCCATTAGACTGTCAGCTAATTCCTCAAGAGAAACTTTGCAGACCAAAGAGGATTGGTAGGAAATATTCAAAGTGATGAAAAGCAAGGACCTACAACCAAGATTACTCTATTCAGCAAAGCTATCATGTAGAATCAAAGAACAGATAAAGAGTTTCTCAGAAAAGAAAAAGCTAAGAGTTCATCACCAGCAAGCAAGTATTATAGCAACTGGTGGAGGGGCTTCTTTAAGAAGAAGAAAAAACAAAGAGTAAAAAGATGAATAAACAAAAATGGCAAATAACTATATATCTTGCAATGATTACTTTAAATGTGAAAGGATTATAATGTTCCAATCAAAAGACATCAGGTGGCTGAATGGATAAGAAAATAAGACCCTTATATATGCTGCTACAAGAGTCACTTCAGATCAAAGACACAGAGACTGAAGTAAAAGGGATGGAAATATGAAAATGGAAACAAAACAAACAAAAGTTGTAATAGCAATACTTAAACTAGACAAAAATAGACTTTAAAACAAAGGCTATAATAAGAGACAGGACCTGGTTATCTTCCTTTGTGTATTTATCTGAAGAAACCCAAAACACTACTTCAAAGGACATAATGAATCCATATGTTCATTGCAGCATTATTTTACAGCATTATTTACAGGATGAGCATCCTGGGTGTCCATCAATGACGAATAGATAAAGAAGAGGTGACTACACACACACAGCACACACACACACACACACACACACACACACACACACACTACCCAGCCATAAAAAAGAATGAAATCTTGCCATCTGCATGACATGGATGGACCTAGAAGGTATTATGCTGAGTGAGTAAGTCAGATGAGAAAGATAAATGTCATATGTGTAATCTAGAGCACAGGATAAACAAACAAACAGAAGCAAGCTCATAGATACAGAGAGCATTTTGATGGTGATTAGAGGGACACATTGGTAGTTCCAAAATAGTCATGGGGATGTAGAGTATAACATAGGAAGACAGTCAGTAGTATTGTAATTAACTATGTTTGGTGTCAGATACTGGATTTATTGGGTGATCATTTCATAAGTTATATAAATGTCTAATCACTGTGTTTGTTGTACAACTGAAACTTATATAATATTGTGTATTAACTATAATTGAAAAAAAATAAAAACATCAAAATTTAAAAATGAAATGATTTTATCCTTCATGGTGCACCCAGCTAAATTTTTCTACTCTAAAAATCAATTTGAAATCATGCCATATGTTTAACTGCAAAAATAGTTACCTGCCTCCCAAAGCGATTCATTTGCATTGTCTACTCAATTCCACACTTGACAGAAATAAACTCTCCAATTATTTTATAACTACCATGATTTTTTATGACAGCTTCCATGATGGGGAAGAAAAGAAACAAATAGTATTGTGATATCTAGGAGACAAATTACATAATAATGTTCCTTTAAGTTTCTTAGAATTACAGAGTCACTCATGGTTGAATAAAGTCCTGCAGCCTATTGTATATCTTTGTCAAAGTGGTGCAAAAGCTATTAGTTTAGGGCTTTTGAACAGTTTGGAGGGGAAACACAATGTAGAAGCAATACACTCATTTTTAACTTTCAGTGCAATTAACATTTTCTACTTAGTAAAAGACTTGTTTCGTTCAATTGGCAGACAGATGTTCAGTGATGACACAGAATAGAAAGTGGTAGAAACCAGAGAACTAGCAAAGATTAAGGCATGAAAGAAGGAGAATCTTCAATAATTGACAGACTAAAAGAAATTAAAACATTGGTTTTCCTAATTTGAAGAGCATGGACTTCTTAAATCGCACAACACTGATTAGAATTTGACCTTAGTTGAATAGCAGTTCTCAGAAAAGTCCTGTGACAAAGTTAATAGTCAATAGTCAAAAATTCAAAAGAGGCATGTGCTGTGGGCTGAGATTAATAATTAAATGTTGGCTTGTTGTTACCTTGGGTTAGCCATGTATTCATTGGTTGTATTAGATCTCTATTTCTAAAGAAAAAAGAAAGAAGAAAGAAAAAGAAAAAAAGAAAAATAGAAATAAAAATAAAATATGCCTTTTGTGAATGGTCAGGAGTAGATGACAAATGATAATTACACTGATAGATGATAATAACAGGCATTTCTAGAACTATAGTTTGTTATCTGTCAGGCATTGTGCTAAGAGCTTTAACATGTGTTGTTCATTAATTTCTGCGTGATTCTATGAGGTCAGTAGCATTGTTATATTCTCTCTCTCTCTCTTCTCTCTCTCTCTCTCTCTCTCTTTTTAGGTAAAGGATCAGAGGTTTAGAGAATTTGAGAAACTTTTTCCAAGTTGATACTGGTTAATTATAACAGAACTAGCCTTTAAACTGAAGTCTGTTTGATTCTAGAACTGCTTCTTTAACTTGCTAGGCCAGGTTACTATTGGGACAACTTGGAAATGCTCTAAAATTCCTGGCAAAAATTGGACCCTTAATCCTCTCGCCTTTCCCATTTGATATATACAGAAAAATCGTATGTGTCTATATTCTATTATTTATATCACAAACGAATGAGTTCTACACTTAGACTTATAGAAAAACTTCTCATCGGTACTAAATATGTCAGAAGACAATAAAATAATGTCTTTGAAGTTTTTAAATGATGAGGAAAATGATCAGTGAGAGTAGAACTCCATATTTAGTTAAACTATCATGCAAGGATATGGGTAAAATAAAGATATTTTTTACATGTACAAAAGAAAATGTACTGTCACATACTTAACAGAAAGATTTACTAAAGGCTATGATACAGCCATGAAAAACTGAACCTAGAAAGGACTGGGGGACAAGAAACAATGGAAACAAATAAGTACTGTCAGTGTGAGCACTTCTAAATCTGAAGAGAATTTTTATGAAACTTTATTTGAACCAGATAGAGAATATACCTACAAGCAAGTTCTCAACAGACTGAGATAAATGTTTCAGAGAAATATTTGTATTTGAGATTAAGGAGAGAATGTAAGGAAGATTACATGAAGATAGGAGAGTAAGGAGAGGATCAGATTACAGGACAGTTAAGATTGTGTTGCTTTTTGGAGAATCTGAAAGGGTGGTCAGGTATTAGGAGGAGGCATCTGAAAGGGGGCATTTCAAAACCGTGTTTAACCTAGGGACACAGAAACAATGAACAGTGCTTTCTTAAGGCAAAGATGAGCCTTTTACTAAAAAGTTATGTACCTGGGGTCTGACTTTCCACCATGACCTTCCCAGTTAGGAATTTAATATTAAATCACCCTGTGAAGTTATTTTCTATAGAACCCCTTTTTCTTTCATCCACAGTATTGACTACAAAACAATGATATATTATTTTATTTTGAGGAGAGGGGAGGTGGATGAGCAATGTTAAAAATCTAGTGAAGATTTTCTTTCCAAATTTTCTAACATTGTTGATTAATTAAATTATGTTCTGTTTATTAACTAAAATATCATCATCACATATTAGATACATGATTTATTTTGGACCGCCTATTATCTTCCTGTGAAGCAATTTGCCTTTTGGCAAACCAGTACCATACTTTTGATTATAGTAGCTCTATATATATTTTAAAATCTGTTTGAGAAATTTCGCCCTTTTGATTTTTTCAAAAATTGTCTTGGCCTGTTTATCATTCATGCTCAAAACTGATAAGTCAGCATACTTCTTTATAAAGCTAGCTAGTAAATATTTTAGGCTTTGAGGGCATGGAGTTCTGTCATTACTACTCCACTCTGTCACTATAGCATTAAAGAAGTCATACACAATATGTAAATGAATGGGTATGGCTGCACAAGGCTTTATTTACAAAGCAAGAAGTAGGCTGGATTTGGCGGCTGGGCAGTAGTTTTCCCTATTCTAAACCATTTTCTTCTAATTTATTTTTAGTACTAACCTGTCTTTGCCATATTCCTTGTGGGCTCTGCTTTCAGGGTTTGTTACTTTAATTGTATGTCAGTTTTCCATGTGGTCTTGGATATCTCACAACTGTAATACCATCACATGACTTTGGAAGTCTATGCATGAGACTTACCTAGTTGAGGGAAGGGACAATTCCCCCCTGGGCCTATGACTCCAAGATCTAAAAGTGTTTAATGCAGAGCAGATGCTCAAAGAACACTGTCAGAAGAAGGTACAGAGAAGGAATTGGAGTCTATTCTAACCCTTTTGTCATTACCATGGAAAATACTTGTTCATATTTATAAAATAAGTTAATGACAAAAAGGGAGAGACAAGTAAAAAGACAATTGAGTACCAAGAACTAGAACAGACTAAATTAACACGGGAGCTCTATGGAAGCTCATGCTTTGCAGTAGAGTCATACTTAAGCAAAGATCTAACGGATGAACAGGAATTGGCCAGAAGGAGAAAAAGAAGGGAGGATGTTCTAGAAGGCTTAGAGGTTCTGAGAGAGAGAAGTTGGCCTTTCTGAAATAGTTCAGTGGGGTTGGAGCTTGGGGTAAGAGTGAGATGGAGAGGGAACAAAGGGTAGATAAAATAATAGATTCAAGAGAGGCAAGGAGTAAAGAACAACCTGTAACTGAAATCTAGGAGCAACTCCTTTACCCAACAGACATTTCCCAAACTGAGCAGGCAAAACTTCTGGATGAAGTAAATAAGAGGGTCGTATCTAGGCACTGAAAGATACTAGTCTTGGGCAAATCGTGATCAGTCTGATGGGGGGAATAGGTTGAAACCTTGGCGTAGGGGGCCAGAGAAAGAACAGCCAGTTGGCCAGTTGAAAACATCTGCTCACAACTATATATGAGAACAAAAGGAGGAGGAGCACACACACACCCAGGAGCTCGCCTGCCAAACTGTCATCAGTGTGGGATTCTCTTGTTTCTGCTCGTGCTTTTCGGATCAAACACACAGCAGCAACACGATGTGCTCTCTGGGGCAGAGAAAGGTTTTAGCGTTTGGGGGCCGGGGCAGGGAGTGGAAGAATAAGAACATCTGCTCTGTGAAGACACTTGAAAAGTAATCTTTTAATCGCTTGGGGAAAACATCTGGGCCACACACCCCAGACCACCAGTGCTGTGGTAAATGAAGAAAGATTGGGGGAATTGATGAGGAAGGAGGCAGAGTGGATGCAGAGTCAGCTGTAAGCTAAAGAGGAATGATGTGGGCTCAGGGAAAGTGGTGTGGCACCTCTGGAGAGGTCAGTCACTTGAGGACTCACTCACACAAGGACCAAAGGCTGATGAAATTTTCACCCACTGAGCTCACTGAAAAGGCTCACGTGGCCCATGCCACTTGGGAAACCATCCTCGATCCTTCAGTCTTCACAGTGCTAAAAAATCAAGCAATGAACAGGTACTATGAGGAGGAAAGAATAAAGCCAAAGACCTCATTCACTTCTAGGAAGGTGCATGTGGACAGGGAAGAAAGGAGCCAGAATAATTTTTGAAGTAGACAGACAGGGCTCCTGAATAAGGCATGTTTCTCATACCTTAGTCTCCATCTCCAGTCAACACATTAATCTGGGAAATTCAACTGAATTTTGTGCAGTGGATTTGAACATCAGAGGGTTTCTTCAGTTATTCTACCAACAAGTATACTATTGAGTTTCTATCCCTTTGTTTCTTTGTTTGTTTGTTTGTTTTAAGGACTATGAAAGGCTTTGGAGCCAATCAAGGTAAATAACTTTTAGTAACTAGGAGTTATATAAAGTTTTCAACTTTCAAAAATCTGGGGGTTGAGGAAAATAACATACAGAGAAGTAAAATGACTTTCTAGGATCACATGATTGGTAAGGGAGTAGATCCTTGTTGGATTAGGTTTTCTGACTTTAATTTTTTTTTCTATAAGCTCATGTTTTCTTTCCTATGTAAAAAGGAAAAAAACATTAAAAAAAAAAAAACCTTTCTGGTTGGAAAGTTAAGATGGCCAAGCAGGGAACAAAATGTTTGTTTCAAACCATGTGCCCATTCAACACCAGGAAAAGAGAGAGACCAGTGGGGAGACTAGAAGGGTGGAAAGGTTCTTGGGAAAGGAATTTGGATAAGGGGTATAGGGCTGGTTTCCCCCTATATCTGAATAAGCTCGAGTTCAGACACATTTCTGTGCTCCAATGTCTCATTTCTGGAAATTCAAAATGAAACAATAGGGTACCTCTACACACCTGGGGCCCATAGCAGTTGGAGGAAGTAAGGGCTGCAAAAAAATTCTTGGGGTTAGTGAAAGCCATAGACATAGTTTACTTGGCCTTGTGTAAGCACCGAGGCAAGACAGTATGTTAGGTTCTTTACATCTTCATAACAACTTTCTAGGCGTTAGCTTCCTCACTTTATGAAAGAGAAAACTGATGCTCAGAGAGGGCACACATCTAGTGAGTAGAAAGGGAAATTTTAAAATCTCCACTCTTATCATGTCATAAATGCTTGTATGGCAGGGGTCCACAACTGGCCTCAGCTTTTGCTGGAGTTCATTGCATGTTGCTTATTATTACAGAAAGGCAGGCTTGAGTAACATCACATAATGTTACCCACACATTACTCTGTTTCTCTACCCAACATTTCATATGTGACAAATTAAATTGTCATAAAATGATTTAAATGAATCAACAAATGGCAGCAGAAGTAAGCCCCCAAACAAGGCCCAAAACAAGCCCCCAAAGAGTAGCCTGGTATATATCCGAACCTGGTTAAGTATTGCTCTGTTCATTGCAGCTGCTGGTACAGATAGTTGGGAATGCAAGGATCTGAAATCAGAGTGAGGTTTGGAGAACAGGTCTGGGTGTAAGAGCTGTGAGGGAGTTCAGTATCATGCGCAGAACAGCATCTTGAATGAACGGCAATAGACAACAGGTGGTAGGTCAGTAAAGCAAGGGCATCAAAGAGGTTCAAGGCAAGGCACAGCATGTTCTGACCCATGGAAGGGACATATTGAAAGGCAATGTTGGAAACAATGCATACTTGAACTTGCCTGACTAAAAGAGAACTTCTGCAAGGCACATACAGCCTCCAAGGAGACACACCGAGAGCAAGAAAAGAGTATTCACAGAATACCAGAGCAGACCATGCTAGGAAACCCAGGTAGACAGGCAGAGGCAGATGGCCCCCGAAGATCAGAGGCCCACCTACACAGACAATGATTCTAGTTCTTGGGATGTGATTGGAATGATGCAAGACCTGTAGTGTGGTTGGAAAGGATAGCAAGGAAAAGGCTCACACACAAGAACGATAGGGATTCAATCCCCAAGAAGAGAGTATAAGTCTACCTCTACCTGAATTTAACCCATTCCTAAAAACCTGTTGGGTAGCAAATGTTCAGACAGTGGAAACCTATTTTAAAAGAGGATAATAATAATAATAATAATAAATAATAATTTTGTGTCTTGCTTAAAACTCGAACAATATCCTAAATCATCGCTAAGACATATTGCTGTCCCCTAAGGATTTCTGCACAAATAAGCCACCATTACTTTAATTTTTCTCTTTTATTGTGAATAGAAAAAATTTTTATGCATAGCACATGAGGACAAAATTATGATAAATGTATATTTTTAATGGAGTCACTTCTCTCATTATACCTTTACCTTCCAATCTTTCTTGCAATGAATGGACTTTCCAAAGCATTGAGGGTCACTAACTTTCTTTATAAGATTTCCATTTTCTTAAGAGACAATATCACTTAACGTGGTGAAGATGACAGTGATGATGCATTAAGATAATAAAATGCAATTATATTAGAACAGCTGAGACACAACTGGAATTCCTGTATCCAGGGATCAATCTTCAAATATTCAAACTTGAACAGAATGAATAATCATGAACTTTTATCATGAAGTAGACACTTTATTCCATTTCACAGGTGAGAAAACAGGTGAGATGGCTAATGAATGTAAGAGCCTGAGGTGAAGCAAGATCTGTAGGACCAAAAGACTGCAATGAATGTTAGACTTTCCCCTTGAGAACTACACAGCTCTAACTCTAATTAGTTAATAAGCGTTCAATACTTGGATTAGTTTTACTAACCTTAAGGGATGTAAGCACCATTGAAGGCAGGAACTGGCTCATTTTCTGTAAAGGCCAAACAGTAAAGAATTTAGGTTTTGTGGCTACACATCCTCTGTTGTGTCTGCTCTATTTTTATAGATGAAAAGTAACCACAGACAAAAGATAAACAAATGGATGTGGCTGAGCTCCAATAAGACTGAATAATAGAGGCAGGCGGAAGGTCGGATTTAACCTGTGGGCCATAGTTTTCTGACTTCTAAGGGAAAAAATTCTCTGATACCTACAAATTTATTTTAGTAACGTTAGTATCTATTGGCTTGAGTTTTAAAAATTCTGATTTGAGAAAATTCTTATCCCATGAACAAACTTTTGATTTGTCAGTGAAAAAAAAATATTTTCTTTATAACTGATAAAATCATTTTTTCTCCCCAAGATTATCTTTGAATGAAAGAAACAATTAAAAATTCTCTTATAACCCAAGAATCCCTAGTGTCCCTCTGACCACAGTTGAAGAAGCACTGTCCTCAGTAATTTCCACCCTCCCACCTTCTCTCTGGGAGAATGGGAGGGATGAGAGTGGGAATATACAAGACACATACTGGCTTTTGTCACCATTAGAATGCATAAGGCTTGGGATCTGTACCAGAGAGTACAATACTCCAATGAGAAGATCATTTTCCATCCATTGTTCATAGTTTTTTTTGTTTTGTTTTGGTTTGGTTTTTTGCCTCCACCACACCCCACTCCCATCAGAGTTAAGGAGTTCTGATGATAATCAGGTATCAGATGCAAGTTCCTTTGAAAAGGAATGAGTTTGTTTGCCTGGTAGGGTTAAGGAGTTACTTAAACTTTTTACAGTAGAACCTCAGCCCCATTCTTTACAACTGCTCCACTATGCCCACTACAGCCCTTCTCACCATTTGTGCTGAGCTATACACTTCCCATCCATAAAGGCAATACTGATAATCCTGTACCAAGCCTTTCTGCAATTACCTTTCTGATTGTGGGTCTTGGGCCCTGCCTGGTTCCAAACCTCTGATCTCCTCTCTTCCCTATTCTAATTCCACTTTTCCACCTTCGTATCTAACTTTGCCCTAGCTTAGAAAAATAAGTGCTCTATAACTGATAACTGTCATTATGGGAATGCTTCAAAAGCATTTAAGACTCCAAACTCCTAGGTTGTTAAAACAAGTCTTCTTCGATCATATCTTCCACCTCCTTGGACCCCAAATTCCATTGTTCTTTTCTCATTCCCCTTTCCTTTCTCCACACATTTGTCTTAAGACATTATTAAGGTCATATCACTCTTTGATCAGGTAGGACCTTTCACCATTTTGTGCCCTTGGGTAGGTGGCTTCAGTCTAGAATGCCACCATTTTTTCACTTGGCAAACCCCTACTCATTCTTCAAGACACAGCTCATGTATTGCTTCATTTTTGAAGTCTTTCCTGGCTGCCTGGGCCAAAGGTGGCTACCACTTATGGTGTTCCCAAAACATTGTGTTCATACTGTTATCCTAGCACTCTCTACATGATATTGTAAGTAATCAATTTACCGTAAGTTCCAAGAGCACAGAGATGTATCTTATTCATCTCTGTGTTTTCCAGTTCCTAGCGCCTGGTAAGACAGAGCAGTGAGTATAAACTACTTGATTGAATGAATGAATATCTTGATCACTGAGACTGTGCTGATGTGGAAACTCTATTAAGGTCACAAGAACCAGTAATTCACTATTCATCTTGGAACCGATCCCTCAGACTGTTGTTGAGAAGAATCATTTTATGTGAACTCCAAAATCTTCATTCATTCATACTTCTTTCATCCCTTTGGAACTCTGATAAGACTAGGGAGTTCAGGGCACACAGTCTCCTCCTTTAAGAGAAATGTTTTCTTGGCCTGTCATGGTTCCTCGGGATAAGTTCTCAAGAGCTATAAAGTGCTCTGATAAAAGCTATCAGATCAATATGCAGCCAATTACTCTGCCCAGTATACCTACTTCTAGTAGCCACCACTCTAGTCTTTTCCCGTTTCTTCCCAGTCTTCACTACTATGTGTGCCTGTGTGTATGTATGAGTGTTTTGTCATTTGAAAGCACTTGTAAATTTCCATCTTTGAAAGTCAAAACACAAAGATGAACTCTGTGCACCCTGAGCAGTTCAATCATTCCTGAAGAGGTTGCTCTGAGCCCCTGCCCCAAAAGAAACAAAATAAATAAACAAACAAAAGCATCACTGCCTGCTTCAGTTTTAAAATGTTTCTAACTTTTGGTTAGCCTAACCTACCTAGTCTAGCACTTCAGTACTCCAGGCACTCAGAAAACTATTATATTCTTCTCTTTCTTGCCAAAGAAGCTACTATTATTTTGGCAATATCCCTACACAACATGGACATTTTATATACATAGACTCACACGCTATTTCTGATATGCACTTTCAAAGCTGCTCCCACAGAAGTGCCAAATATACATGAAGAGGACAAAGATATAATGACATCAGCAAAGTTCTCACCTCCTATCAAACCTCATAATTAGAGTTAATTTTAAATCTTGGGGCTTCTTATCAATGAGAAATTCATTAAAATATTAAATTAATCAATTTTTAAAGTCATATTTAATGGGCACTTCTTTTGTGCCAGGCATGCTACAAGTACTAGGAAAAAAATGTTTTTTTTTTGTTAGCTTTTTACTATGAAGTACTTTTAACCACAAATACTATTCTTAAGCTCCAGAAAATGATACATCTCAGATATATGCTTCCTGCTGTAGAAATGCTTAGAATCTCGCAACTGGACATCCAGCCACTGAAGAGATCTGAAACTGAGGCTCACTAAGAAGCCACTAAATGCAGATACTTCCAGAAGTGGAACTTTATTCCAAGATTCTTCAGATGACTGTGAGAGAAAGGAGCTACCCACATGGAATGGGAGGAGGCATTCATAAACTGATCCCATTTCATAATCTGTGAAAAATCCAATTTAGAGTTCTGTGGGTAAAAACAGCCAAGAAAGAAGTTACGACCCCCTGGGGCCAGTGCTATAGTCAAGGGGTGCTTGGATATACCACAGAAACACGCAAAGGTGCACCTAAGCCCGTCTCCCCAAATAGGTCAGGGAAAACTGGGAAAGGAAAGAAATTTAATTTTGTTATACAACACGATGACCAGAAATGGAGATAAAACAAGTGAGAAGATATAGTAGAGCTTAATGATAGCAAAGAAGTCACTGCTGGTTGGTTTCTCATCTCCTCAAGCTTTTGCTCAAATGTTATTTCTTAAATGAGTCCTTCTGTAACCACCACACTTAATTCTAAAATTCTGCCTTATGATCACCCCTGAACTTCCCTTACCCTGTTCCACATTTTTTTTTATTTTATAAAATATTTTTCGCTTTCTACAATATTACATTACTTTCTTTTATTTTAAGTCAAATGCTGTCTCCTGCCTTCTCATCACCTTACAGCTAGAATATAAATTCCACACAGACAGGGGTCTATTTTCATTGAGTAGTATATCCCAAGTACCCAGAACAGTACATAGCACGAGTAGGCATGCAATAATGAAATTTAGAGATGTGTTTTTTCCATTTCTCTTTACAGTTATATCAGGTTTTCTTCATGTATTTTAAAGCTCGGTTATTTGTTGTATGCACATTTAGGATGGTTATGTCTTCTTGGTGAATGGACACCTTTTTTCATTATGTAATGTCCTTCTTTATCCCTAGTCATTTTCCTTATTTGAAGACTTTGTCTGATATTAAAACACTTGTTCCAGCTCTCTTTTTATCAGTATTTGCATAGCATATATTTTCTACCCTTTTACTTTTAACCTATGGACATCATTATATTTAAAGTGAATTTCTTGTTGATAGCATATAGCTGTGTCTTTTTATTAAATCCACTTCTATCCTGTAGTTGATTTAGATTTAATGCAACTATTGATATGGTTGGCTTTATGTCTCTCACTTTATCATTTGTTTTATGTTAGCCCCATCTACTTTTTATTCTTCTGTTTCTCCTTTCCTCCTTTTTATAATTTGAATATTTTTTTTATGATTTCATCTGAATTTTTCTATTGGCTTCCTGGATATGTCTCTTTGTGGGTTTTTTCTAGTGGCTGTTCTGTAGATTACAATATTCATGCATAATCTTTCATAGTATGCTTACAGTTAATATTTTACAACTTCAAGTAAAACATATAAGCCTTACAACCAAATATATGTCTTTAGTTTCCTCTTTCATGGATAGCTGTCATATGTATTACATCTACATATATTGAAAATTCTATCAGACAATGTTATAATTTTTCCTTTCAACAGTCATACCACTTTTAAAAGAATTTTAAGATGAGGAAAAAATGTCTATTATTCTTACCCAGCTATTTGCCATTTTTGTTGCTCTTTCTTCATTCCTGAAGTTTCAGGTTTCTGGTTTAATTTTCCTGCAGCCTGAAGAACTTACTGTAGCATTTATTTTAGAGTAGGTCTGCTGGTGACAAATTCTCTCAGTCAGTTTTTCCTCATCTGAAAAAGCTTTCATTTTGTTTTCATTCCTAAAGGATATTTTTGCTGGATATTGAATTCTGGGTTGATAGTTCTTCCTTTCAGCACTTTAAAGATGTTGTTCCACTCCCTTAAAATCTCTGTGGTTTTTGATGAAAATTTCACAGTTGTTTGAATTCTTGTTCTCCTAACTTTTATATTTAAAAGACTGAAATTTGAGGTGGTTTGCTACACAGCAATAGATAATAAAAAGACCTTCAAACTCTATATTTAGGTGACTCTGAATTTCATTTAGTTCTTTGAAAGCCATTCACTTTCTTTGTTCTGGGACTTTGCACATGTTTCCTCTTTGTGAGAACCACACCCTCACACACATATGGACTCCATTGCTTGCTCACAAGTGTGCCATATTACCTACTCATCTTTCAGGTTTCAGGTTAACTGTTTCTCCCTCCAAATGATCTTCCTTGACCCTCCCACCCTGTATTCCATAAGTCTAGATTAATAGCCCCTTGTACACATTTCAATTGCCGAACTATGCTTTCCATATCATAGCTTTAAAATGAAACATGTATTGAGCACATACTAGGCCTTGTTCTAAATGTTTTGCAAGACTCTATGAAGCAATCTTGTTATTGCTCCTAATTTTCCCAATGAGAAAACTGAAGAACAGAATGGCTAATTTACTTGCCCTTAATCACATAGTACAGTTAATTCATGCAGTCTGGCCGCAGAACCATGTTCTTAGCCACTATTTTAAGCTGCTTCCAATTTACCCCACTGTGTTACAGAATCTTTATACTGTTCTACAAAGCTAACAAGAGTTCGAGCTTTGTAAAAAAAAGGAACTACATTTATTTTGCTCATTTTGGTATCTTTAATGCTTACTTAGCCTAATCCATGACACACAGATGGTAATCATTATTTATTGACTACATTATTTATTGGCCTCAAGACACTGTATTTTATTCCTCACATTATGTGCATGTATTGTCTCTATACTTTGAGATGCTAGAGGTCAGGGACCTTCAATGTTCATCCATCTATCTCTAGATTCAGAATCCTAAAATATGGTGCATTCTCAATAAATATCTTATGAATGCATGAATATTGAGTGAAGAGAAAATGTGTAGTACAGAGGGTTAGCATGTCTTATGGATCAAAAAAAAGTGCAGAGGCCCAACTTAGGGAAGCCAGGAACTCAATATTAATGGAAGAGAAATAAATGTAAGTGCAGAAAAATAAAGATGAGGACTTCTGGAATCACTACTCTAGCAAAGATTATAAAACTCACTAGTAATCCAAGAAATTGGATTTAAAATAAGAATATATCATTTTTGTCTATGAAATTCTCAAACTGAAATTAATAATATACAATGGTAGCAAGGGTAAAGTAAAATATCACTAATGTTATCATGCTTGTGGAGATTTAAATTGGTATATTTGTATCAAGACATTAAAATATTTATAGAATGGGGACTCTGATTTCTTTTATGGGAATCTATTCCTAAAGAAATCATGAGAAATAAGGACAAAGACCTAGGTGCCTATGTCAGTTACAATGGTAAAAAAAAAAATCAGAATCAACCAAAATTATATAGTCATTAAATTTTTGTTTAGAAAGTCATGGAGACATGCTTACCATATACATACATACATACCAAAAAAAAAAAAAAGCTGAAAGAAAATATTCCAAAATGTCAACAGTGATTAACTCTGGTGATAGAATTATGAGTGATTTGATTTTTCATTTTTATACTTCTCTGTTTTTTACTTTTTCAACCATTGGCATGTATTTTCTTTAATCAGATGAAAACAATAAATGTTACCAAAAACTGCAAACTAAGTTTGCAGCTGACCACAAGGCTCATCATAAATAAACAAGCTAGAGCAAGCCATTTCAAGAAAACAGACCCAATAACTGACAGGGTGGTGGGAAAGCATACAAGCCAAAGGCCCTTCTCCTTCAGCAAAGTAAAGATTATGTTGCTAAAGACACCCTGGGAAAGCAGTGCAAACATCAAGAAACACAAGGATCCAAGAGTTGTTGGAAGGAGAACATATAGGTTTACATCTGCCTATTAAATATGTCTTGGAGGAAACTTTAAAGCAAATAAATCTCAGCTCTCCAGTGGTCTAAGTGAACTGCCAATCCACAGCCAGAGCCAATGCAAGCTTTGGACCCCTCACTTGAAGGTTCTTAGTGAGAAGGGAATTGGAGACCTAAAACTTAATTCATAACCCATATCTCTTCATGTGCACTTTGTTTGACCAGCACCCTACTGAGGGCCTGCTTGGATGATAGTTTCAGGCTGTTGACCTACCTCCCCAATATCCTGATTGTGTCTTGTCACTAGACATTTAGGAGATGATGCAAGAGTTCTCTCTAGCTCTCCATTCTTACCTTTGAATTGTCCTGAAGGAAACTAACATATTTCCACACATCAAAGCCTAATGCATAAAGAAAAGTCAGAATTTCATTTTTTCTTGAGCATGTAATGCAATCTGACTATGCTATGGATATACTTTTTTACAATTATTTGTAAGAACAATGTTAAGTATAATAGATATTTAGACATTAGACCTCTTTGTTTTCCCATGGTATCAAGCCAGGTTCTGGAAAATACTTTATATAAGTAATAGGAGATGATAAATAATTATTCACTGATTGACTGACTGATTGATGGTTTTCCATTTTCTACAGATGTGGTGGAAAATGCATTCATTGAATTGGAATTGCTATTTCTCCTCCAACACCATCAGTGGACATCAAAAATTGTCCATAGTACTTTCGCTGAAATGCAAAAGGAACTTTATAAAGCCCCCCAAACAGTGCTTGAATCAAACACTACCAGTGTATTGGCACACAGTTGGAAGTCCATTCTACAGGATAATGGCCAAACTTCTTAAATCCCAACAATCTGACCAAAGCATGTATCCCTTAACAGGACCACATACCTGCCTCCCTGTCTGTGCCCAAACAATCACCACACTTTCTTGCCTCAGCCCCCAAGTTAAATCTTCTGTTTCGGTACTTCGCAGTTTGCTTTGAGTTCAGTTGTAGCATTTATTTATTTCAACTTTGAGGTCCTAGCCTTATCCATGATAGCATTCATCTTCAAGAATTAGAATTCCTTTCTTTAACATGAAAACTTTCATGGATCCCCCCATAATATAGGGCAGGGACTATATCTGTTTTAACCACACCTGTAACTCCAGTATTGAACACAGTGCCTGTCCACATAGCAGGTGCTTGGTAAACATTTATTAATGAATAAATTATGTCTATTAATTGAAAAGTATATAGTACCTAAAGCTACTATGAATTGATATTTTCTCATGAATTTGCATTTTAAAAATTACATCAACCCCTATATACCTTTTAAAAAATAATCAGATTTGACATGGTAAATTTTCTCTTTAGGAGTGTTTTCTGATTGTTAAAATACTTAAAACACTTTAATGTACCTATGGTATTCAGAGATTGCTAACATCCAAAGACTTTGAAGACAATAAAACAGACTGAATACCAAACTTAGATCAAATACAATTTCAATTTTCTTTAATGATTCAGAAGGTACTTTGTGACACAGCAATACTCTAGGGCCATCATTATGATCACTAACTTTCCCAGCAATAATTGTTAATAGAAGTTTCTGGTAGTTAAAGGCCACATTAACAAGCTGTTCCAGCCTTTGGAGCCCATGTGTACACAGACTCTGCCAGTCCCAGTACGAATGAAGTATTTCTTGATTCTACTGATTTTAGAGTTTTCCCAGTAGAATAATTCAAAGTCTAATTGCATTTGGGGGAATTTCAGTTGGTCTTCAACACAGCCAGTTTCTAAACCCACCTCCACATAATAAGATGTCAATGATTCATCATATTACGATTGGCATTGGACTGTAATTCCAGGCTCTACTTTTTGTGACTATGTGTTGCCTTAAGAAAGTCATTTAACTTCTCTCTTGTGTACTTCTCTCATTTTTTTATTTTAAATTCTTTGTTATTGCTATTATAATTATAATTATCTTAATCTTCCCCTTATCTTTTAATGGAGATTATCATAGTATCTACCTCATAGTATTATTGTAAGGTTTACACATATTGAAAATACTTCCTAGATAATAGCTGCTCAGATAGAACACAACTATTGTTATTATTGTGATGTTGTTTATCCTCTGCCCACCACTGAATAAAACTCTCAACCAAAAAGCATCATCTCCTACCCATCTATGAAACTTATTTATTCAATTTATTCAGCATTTATTTTGAGTGCCCACTGTGCTCCATTTTCTGAGTCAGGCATCAGAAAAATAAAGATAAAGGAGACTTAGTATCTGCTAGAGGAGCTCATAGTCTAATGAGGGAGACAGTTATGAAACAATACCGTACATGCACACCTATTAACAGGAACAAGGCTGGATTTACCAAACTCAGGGAAGACCTTTTTTGGAAATTTCACCTGTGTAGAGTCTTAACAAGAAGACAGGGGACAAAGAGGGGTGATAAGCAGTTATTGGGAAGAGGGCATTTCAGGTCAAAGGAAGACTTAACAAAAACAGAGGGAAAGAAAGAGCATGGGTTTGTTTGGGAGGATGGGGACTTCTGGTGGTTTGGAATTTCGAGAATATAAAGTACAAGGCAAGGAGTGGTAAGAGCTAAGATGAAAGTGGTAGGCAGGAACTAGGTCACAGAGGGCATTTTAGATCATGAGCCACTGAAGGCTTGAAAGCAAAACAGACTTGCACCATAAAAGCAGCATCTCTCACTGCATCATTGTCAGAGTTCTCCTTCCCTTTAGCAGGGTTCTCAGGATAGAATAAGGTGGAACCATGGTACTTTGCTCAAGGCAGGAGGTGTAGAAAACAGCTTGCTCCTGAACTAATGATGCTTGCAATAAGTCTTTGGGAGTGGATTGGCATTGGTTTAAAACTCTTAAGAATGGAGGATTCACAAAATGTTCATTTGACCTGAATGTCCTCCCTTTCCCCCCAGTTAAGCCCAAAAGCTGGTCAGATAAATAAGCATGTTTAGGTAGTGAATGTCTAGATTTTCGGAGAAGTCCAGAAGAGACTCCTTGCTTCACAGAAGCCGTGAGTGAACACCTGGCCTTAGTCCACCCACATCAGTTGTATTTAAAGCCACCAAAACCTCCTGTGGGATTAGGCTGTGATCAGTGGAAGGCCAGGAACCCATGCTTACAGACTAGCAAATCTGTTATGCTCACAGGTGCCTTACAGGCCACAACCCTAGCCTTGTAGCCTTGTATTCCAAGAAGTTCAGCATCCCCACAGCTCAGCCAACTTTGGACATAAATGTCCCAAAATCAGCAAATAAATGTTGTACTGTGGCCAAGGCAACAGCAGCTGCTTCTGAGAACATAATGGGGTAAAGAAGGGACACAAAATGCTTTACTAAATTCTTTCTACAGGAAACTGGAATAAAAGTAATTAAAACTCAAATGCTAGATCCTTTATGGTAATAACCCTTAACAAAAGTTATATACACCCTGTATTTATGCAAAGTAATGTGGAAAAATTGAGTTCTTGATCTACATGATTTCAGCCAAATTTTTTTTTTTAACACATTCACTTAAAATATTTGGGTAATTGAGAAGAAATGTCATTTACCATTTGCATTATCTGAAATTCTCCATATCACTGAACTATATAGGTGCAATATGAAGTGCATTTATCCAAGAAATGCTGCTTAAAGTAAAAACCTGAACATTTGAGGGGAGGAATTGACCTCCTTGACACAGTCCAAGATTTAAAAAAAAAAAATAGCTTCATAAAAATCAACAGGAAAGGAAAGGGTGATATGAAATGCTTTTAACTTTACTGTCATTCTTGAGTATGTACAGATCTCCCCATCTATATGAAGCAGAAATGTGCTCCCTCAAACTCAAAGCAAAATCAAAACCTGAATGATCACATTTGAATCCTATTTAATCTGGAAGAATGCGAGCAATGTGCCTGCCAGGACATCAATAATGAATCTGGTCACTTGGGCCTAGAGTAAGAAAGTCATCCAAAATTGAACAAGGATGGAGCCTTTGAAGGTGGCCCTGATGGAGCCTGTCACAGTATGTTAAGGATGTCAGCAACATTTCTCTAAAAGACGCCAAGGCACAAACATATTTGAATTTTCAGAGAACAGATAATCCAAATGAGTGACATCAGCTCAAAGACTATACGAATGAAAGCCAGGATGTTAGCCATTTTTTTTCCTTCTTAGTGTCCTGGGTCATTCATTTTTTTTCTCAACACTTAGTAAAATTTCAAAGCATCAAAAACAGGCATCATCTATGGACAGTTTTCAGGCATCATCTAGAGATAGTTGTTCAGGCACTGAGGAGGTATCATGATGGTCCAAATTATCTGGTCTTCTTGTGTCTTTTCCATACTTAAACTGCCCAGTAATACACTTACTCAACCATATGCATACACACTAGACAATACTGTTTTAATTATTTTAAAGCTTGTTAATGGATTATACCAAAGTCTAATTAAAATTTTTTTTGGTCATCCACAGTCTGTAGGGACAGTTAGATTGGGTCTTCAGCTATCTGGCACCTCCACAGTTTTCTTTACACCAGATCTCAATACTAAATAACGTTAACTGATATTTGATTTGTCTCCTGTGGTTAAGTTTGTCCAACTGTACTGGAAGTTCCTATTCTTTGCTTGTCTTCTGCATAGAAAAATACTGGTTATGGAATGTGCTCAACAAAAATTATATGTGAGCTGATTGTACACATAAAACGTGTTTATTTATGACATGACCCAATATGTGGTTTATGACATGGCCCAACAAAATAAACTAATTAAACAAGACAAAGTGTTTAGCAGTGGCTTTTGTAATTAAGAAGCTGGCATTTTTGGGTAATGATAACACATCCTCAGTGAAGAAAAGACTTGGCCAGGGTCACTGTTGCTATAAGCCCTAATACAGTTCATGCCATACTCCTAGATCATTACGAAAAGACCTAGAGCTCAGAGCTCAATTTCTAAGAAGTGAGCACAGGGGCCTTCTCTGCTCTACAGAGACGATTTATATTTTCTATCTGTCAGTTTTGGCACATTTTACTATGAGAATGCAAGTTCTGAAATCCCAGAAGAGCCCAGAAGATCACTAAGCTAATCGACAAAGCAGAGCTGGCTTTGGTACATACAAGGGATACATCCCAGGGAATTCTGCAAAACTTGAATATATGGAGTAAGCAGCTCTGGTGATTTTGAAGAGTCCAAGGGAAACAAATGAGGCTTTATTTGGGGTTGTATAAAATGAGACCACGTCAGAGACATAAATCACCGGAGGAAACATTTCAAATCCAAGGTAAACTATAGCTAAATGTTCTCTGCCTGGAAATCTTGCCCACCAGATCTGAATTTACCCAAGGTCAAATGGAGATCAAGGTCAGAGACAGAACCTGAATAGGACCCTTAATTCCCAGTTGGCAGGGTACAGCTCCAGGCTTAGGCTAAGGGTTACACCTAAGGCCAGAAATCTGTAAGCTTGAGTAAAATGATACCAGTTCATTGAAATTATATAAATCCCATCTTTGAACAATTGAGCTATAGGATTTGATGAGTTGGGAGGCAGGAATAAAATGATATCATGTGTGTGGCAAGTGTGATGCCTTCTGAGGCATGTCTGATAGGAACTCCTGAGGAAAGCCATCTGTAGGTGTGGAGGAAACCATGGTTTAACATACTCTTCAGGAGACTCAAGCCAAGCTGATCCTGTGTTGATATGGAGCATGAAAACTGAACAAAATCAACTGAAAATGGATTTTTGTGTAACCGAGAGAGAATTGGATTAATGCTATGACCAGACATTGCCCAAAGCTGAAAGTGACAAGTGTTACTGAAAAATAAATAGCATTTTTTTTAAGACTTCAGATATTGCCCCTATCAAATGAAACTTGTTGGTCTTAACAGAGCCTATCTCCATTCTATGACCTTCTGGGCTACTCAGAAGAATCTGTCTTCTTAACAGCCACTTGGTAAAGAGAAGAAGAAAGGGACCCCAGCCTTTACAAATAAAGGAAGCTTAGAGATAGTGGGAATAGGAAAGACACACAGTTAAAGCAAATAGAAAGGGATGAAGAGAGACCTTTTCCAGACTGAGGACAACTGATCATTGAATTTACCCCTAAAATACAGATTATTTACAAAAACAGCCTTTACCATACTATTTTAAGAAAATTTCTTTCCACGGCGAAATAAGTTTGAGAAATTCTAAATGCTACATTCTCCCCCTAATGGCCCATAGTACACAATAGCATATTTAAAGACACTGAAAAAGTCTTGTAATATGGAGACCTATTTCACTTTAACAGAATTTAAGTTGGCGGAACTGGGATTCAAACCTGGACTATCCTTGAAGCTCATGTTCTTACTCACTATGCTGTACTATTCTATTCTAAATGAATATTGTTTTTCTCTTCCTTATTTTGAAAAGCTTAAATAACACATAAAAAGAGAAAATAATGAAATAAACACATTCGTGTGCTCAATACCAGAAATTAACAGATGTTAACATTTTGTCCCATTTGGTTCTTATTTTTACATAAAAAGAAACATTACAGACAAAATTAAAGTCCACTTTGCTCTCCTTGTCATTCTCCTTTCTTCTTTCCCAGAAATAAACATTATGCTGAAATTGGTATGTATCTTTATAGTTCATATTTTTCTATTTGATAACACATATGTATATATCTATATACATATAGATATATACATATATCTGAGATAAATGGGTATTTAGCATAAATATGTATCTAGGTAAACAATATCTGGTATCTAGATATCTTGTATATATATAATATCCAGAATTTTACTTTTTTAAAAATGCTATATAAATACTATCATGCTACAGTATCATTCTAAAATTTTTTTTCATTCAGTATCACATTTCTAAGCACTAACCTATATTTTAATTTCCGTATAGCATCTCATCTTATGAAGAGGACATAGTTTATTAATTCTCTTGCAGATGAACATTAAATTGCTTCCAAATTTTGCTATTGCCAAATAATACTACAATAAACATTCTTGCTTATATGTCCTTATGCACTGGTAGAGAGATTCCCTAGTGTATATATCTAGAAGTAGAGTTGGATGGGTTCATAGACTTTGCACATTTTCCATCTTACAGGATATTGCCAAAATTATTCTCAAATGACCCTTCTTATCCTTATTCTATTCAGTTCACACACTCTCCCAAAGCACAAGACAGCATGAGAAAACTAATGGGATTTTCTAAAAAGAGTATCAGCAAACCGGCGTTCTAAGCTCTAACTGTGACCTTAAGCTGGTCACTAAAAATTTCTGAGTTTTAGTTTCCTTTATTGCAAATTAGGAATAATAACACTCTTCTGATCTTATCCCCTGGGCTTTGGTGAACAAACAAAATTGTGGTAGTGATTGAGCTCTCTAAACTAGGAAGTACTGAATCATGTTAATAATTTTTGTTAATAATCATACACAAATAAATCAGTCAGCTTCATTTACCAAATATCTCAGTGCCTGCTATGTAATGGGCACAAGATGAGGACTCAGTTCACATTAAAAAAACATGTGGATCAGTAATTATATTTAATTTTTTTCACGTTCTTAAGTGCCATAATGCTAAGTACTTTGTGGGCAACTCCTGGTTGATTATGATTCTAAAATTCATTCGCCAGTTGACTGTTTGAAATTCAAAACAAATTTTTCAAAAGGGCACTATGATTAAGGGATCTGGGTTCAAGCTGTCTTAAAAGTTGTTTACATATAGAGTAATCAACATAAAGAGTACTAGCTATATATTACAGAAGTTGTGCAAAATAACTTTGTATATATTATGTAAATTATCTCCCAAACAATCCTGGGTTATAAAGTTTTAATAATCTCATCTCACAAATAGGGAGTCTGAAGTACAGAAATGTTATTTAACCTGCCTGAGGTCACACAACTAGAAAACAGTGGAGTCAGGATTTGAACCCAGGGCTGGTGCTACATGCCCTTTTTACCAGTTTACGTGTCTATGCAGTGCCACTTCCCTGATTGTAAATTTTAGTCTATAGGAAAGTGAACACCAATAAATTGCAAGAAAAGGTGGTGGTAACTCAGAATTTGTGTGCCCTGGCTAGAGCGTCCTCAATCTCCCACTAACTCATGAACAGTAAATGTGGCAATGGCCCCAAAAAGCATTGATAAAGAGAAGAAACTATGAAAAGAAAACATATTTTCCTCAGAAAGGAGACAGAACTATTTCCCAAATCTGTCACAGCAGAGTGGCCATTCTTGTAATGACTAACATCTGTATAGTTCTCTATAGCGTACATACAGAGGTATCTATAAAATGCAGAAAGATGAAAGGAAATCTTGATGTATGACTGTTGGGACCTTAGAGACTATTTTCCCATCCTTTTTTTTCTTTCCAAATAAGAGGCTCATAAATCAGGGTAAATGTCTACGCTATACAAATTACTATAAACCTGAAATTATGGGAGAACGATTGAAATTAAGCATGAAACTAAATAAATCCCTTCAAGGGCAAGTTTCTTTCTATCAAACTTCATCAGGCTATGCTGATTTCAGAATTATTTTAAGTAGTTAGAATTTTATTTGAAGCAGTGATTACCAAGTAGAAGAAGTAATAGGAAAAAAGTTCTCATTCACATCAGCAACAAAAAGCTGTAAACTACCTGTGAGCAAACACAAAAACAACAGAAAGAAAAGTATACACCAAATCTCACTTATGAACCTAGCCTGGTTTTGATATCATTGTTCAACTAGGCTTACAAAATATTTTGGGTAGTTTCCCACCTTTTAAATATTATTTGGAACAGTTTGCATAAGATGGGAATTATCTGTTCCTTGAAGGTTTGCTGGAACTCAAGTTATCTGTGTCTGATGCCTTTTCTTAAGGAAAATCTTTGGCTTCTATTTCCATTTTTTAAATGTTTATTGGCTTATGTTGTTGAACTTATTTGATAATTTGTATTTTCCTTAAAATATCTGCTTATTTAGGTTTCAAATTCCTTGGTACTAAGTTGTTTGTAAATTTTTCATAATTTAAAAAAAGTTAAATATTTTTGTTTATGTCTCTATTTTCATTTCAAATTCTGTTTATTTGTGCTTTACTCATTGATTTTTTTTCTGAGAGTATTGTTTATTTTATGAATTTTCAAAGAATCAGCTTTTGGTTTTGTTAATCAACTCTACTTTTGGCATCTATACATTTTTCTAAATGAAATTTGCTTTTGTCTCAATTTGTTGACTTATTCTTCAGCTCTACCCAGCATGTTGTTTTTGTACCTAATGACATTCTATTTTCTTTGTGTATACACAAACACATATACACATATACATGTGTGTACATACATACATACACGAATACTTCTCTCAGGTCTTTAAGTTTTTTTTTTTTAATATTCACCAGTTCCTATTTTATAAGCCCTGTTCTCATCTCATGATTTCTTCCTTTATCTTTTTAAGATCTTAAATTGGTAATTTAAAGTCCTTTTTTGATTGGTTTACTAACTCTACTTCTTAAAATGAGAGTGTTTTTATCAGTTAGGCGTGTTGGTCTCTGTTGAAGTATAGTTCTTATGGGTTTAGTGATGTTTGACCATGAGTTCATTTTTGCAACAGAATTCTCATCCCTCTGTCCTGAATTTAAGTATCTTTCATATGACTTGTGGCTTTCTAGGTTGGTTCTCTGCCCATAAGTGTCTTATTGCAAAAGCAGTCTTCATTTAGTGCTGTGACCTCTGCCCTCCATCATCTTTTATAGATTGGCTTGGGGACCAAGAATACATTTTTTTCTGTTCTCAAATAACAGTTTTTATTATTTCAATATTTAAATATGTATTTTATTTTACTTTTTCAGGTTTGGGCTGAGAAGAAAAAATTTTAGTGCATGCTCATTCAATTTTATTTGGATTTTTAATTGTCTGCCTCATGTAGTTCAATATGACAGTATTTATCAAGAATTCATGATAGGTATATCTTTATTTTTTGTTGAAAATAATTCTTTGTAATATGTAATGTTTTTCCTCAGATTTTATCTTGAAATTAATATTACAATCTCTATTTTCTTTCTCATCGAATTTGCAACACCTACCACACTCATAATTTTGCTTTTAAACTTTCAAGTTGTGTTCGTTATATATGTTCCTTATCAAGAAACAAATAATTACATTTTAAAAATCTAGTTTGAGACTCTGTCTTTTAATAAAGTAAATTGGTCCATGGATGATTTTGGTTAAAACTAGCAAATATAATAGTAATTTTCTTTATATATTTTCTATATATATCATATCTACATATAGCATATATATCACATAACATATACAGTCTGTAATAATGTCATACTATGTTATTTTGAAGTTTTCTTGTCATTAATTCTATAAATTGCTATTTATAAGATCTTCAAAAAGCATCATTTTTATCTTGGTTAGAAATGAGATAGTATCTTTTTAATCCTCTTACTGTTTCCCATTCTTAGTTCATACAACCTAAGTTGAGATAATCTTTGACTTTAAAGCCAAATTACATATAACATTCATTTTCTAATTTCAATTTTAGAAAACAATTGAAATTTATGTTGATTTCTATAATAATTTGGTCTTATCTACTTTCACTGGCTTCAATTCTTACACTCCAGACTTTTATACTATTACTTTGCCAAGTTTGATCATTTTATTTTGCATCATTTTTCAGTAGTGTAAAGAATGTCTTCAGATATAGATTTTAAGAAGGGTACATGGTTAGTCTCTTTTCTCAATATACATATTTTGTTTATAATTGTATCTAAAGGACCCGACATCTAATAAGTATGCCTATATTTGTACAACAAATTGAGTCAGTAACATTTTAGTACTTGGACATATGAAGGAGTAAGATAACATAGTTGGATAGAAAATTCTTGGTTAATGGCTGTTTTTTTCTCCCTCAAAATTCTGTAGACATATAATTTATTGCTATGAAAGATGAGCCAACATTTTTCCTTATTATCGCTTTTTCTGTCTGGATTTTCGATGATTTTTCTTCATCTCCTTGTCCAGAAATCTTACCTGGATAAATGTAAGTTTATTTTCACTGATTTTTCTCCTGGAATGAGTAAGCCTTTAAATCTTTAAACATGCCTCAGTCCATCTCTGTTAAGATTATGTTGTCTTATGTTTTTAATTAAAATTTGATTCTATCTGTGTTTTTTCTTTTTTTCAGGAGAATAATTTATTTGTTTTTTGATTCTCTATTTTTAGTTTCCACATCTGTCATCTTCTCTTTCAATTTTTAAATTTCTTTGAACATTTATTTTCTAACTCTAGGAGAACAGTTCAGATTTATCTTATAGCACTTATTGGACTTTGTACCACATCAATTATGCTCTCTACTGCCTCCAATGTAAAGTTCAAGGCTGTTATTGAATTGTAATTTCAATAACATCTTTATTTCCCATTTCTTTTTTTACATCCTTCAATTCTCTTTTTTATTTTTTAAAAATCATATGCTGTCATATTCCATTGCATCCTGCTAATTTCATATTGGTACATTTTAGTTGCTGCCTGATCTCCTTGAAGGATTTTTTGTTGTATCTCTCTGTATATAGCATAGTGCTAGTTAATCAGTTTCAAGCATAACAATGATAATGGCCAACCAGGGCAGTGATGCTCAAAATGTGAGCCATAGAAAGGTAAAAGCTGCAACTATTTGTTACTGCTCAACACTAAGTGTGCTTACCTCTAGACTATTATCAGTGTACAATTAGATAAGACCTTGTTCTCTGATACTTTGATCTCATAGTATTTATTTAAAATTCAATTTCTGTCATCCAGTTATTAGAATTTTTTTTCAGCATCTGCCTCCTCTAACACACAAACACACACACACATACACGCACAAAAATGCTATGCATTTTGACAGGACCTGTGTGTTGGATGGGGGAGGGGTATAAACCTATTGGGATTGCACAGGAGACGAAGGACATGGGGAGGACAATAAAGCTTGTAGGTTGCTGGCACTAAATCAAACATCAGTGGGGAGTCTAGTTTTTTCTTATCATCTTCACAAGAGGACTTGGTGACTGACTGTATTCTAAAGAGAAGGAAGAGGGAATATTTCAGGATAATTCTAAGTTTCTAGTTTGAATGAGTGGGAAGATGGTGAAAGTGGTATTTAGTGAAGAAGGGGCAGATTTGGCTGGAAAGAGAATGATTTCATTACCTATGAGATTCTTTTATAACGGCTCAGTGGAAATTTCTAGTAGGCAGATATTTGTACACTCTGGAACTATGGACTGAGTGTTTAGTCTTCAACATCATTAGCATATGGGTAATAACAGAAACCT
Organism: Eonycteris spelaea; assembly: GCA_003508835.1. Taxonomy (NCBI): domain Eukaryota; kingdom Metazoa; phylum Chordata; class Mammalia; order Chiroptera; family Pteropodidae; genus Eonycteris; species Eonycteris spelaea. The sequence goes on from PUFA01000023.1 coordinate 7,993,575, forward strand.
TAGCCATGAATGAAACAACCTCAAGTAGAGTGAGAGAGAAGAAAGCCCAGGAATGACCTTAAGGAAACATTGAATGGTCAAGTAGGGAAGGAAGAACAGGGAAAGTGGACAAAGACATAGCTAGAGAAGTATAAAAACTATCAGGAAAGTATAGTCATGGGAGCCAAAGGAAGAAAATGCTTCAAGAAAAAGAGAATAACACACAGAGACAAATGCTATTCGGAAGTTAAGCCAAATAAGTATTGAAAATCAACTCTCTTGATTCTGAAATTATGTTGACTATCAGCCTAAATTTTGTTTCTAAATCCTTTAATTTATATGTATTTTTGTGAGATATCAAGAACTTCTGCAGTAGAAGCTATTCTCCAGCTCACTTTGAAAACAGACATCTACACTAGTACTGGGTTTTTTGTTTTGTTTTTAGTATTCTTGCAATCCTCCTTTTTTGGTCAAGGACCATTTTGGTTGCAGATAATAGTATCTCATTCAAATTAGGGTAAGCCAAAAGTGGAATGTTTTAAAAATAATACAAGTGTAATTCATAGAACCCAAAGTCAGGAAGTCTAGTGAGGCCTCATGGGAGACTGGAATGAGGAACTGGAAAGTTGTCAGGGACCAAGATAGCTACTTTCTTTCTGTGTCTATCTCTCTCCAGACTCTGTGGTCTTGTCTCTGTTTTTCTTTGTTCATCTTCTTAATTCATTCCTCTCTATTTCCCTATAAACAACAAAGAAAATGGCCCCCAAGGCAGTTTTGTAGATCCTTTCTCTTTCAGCAACATCTGAGCCTGTACAGCATTTCTCGGTCCCTACTCTAATTTTCTAGGAGAAAGAAATTGGTTGGTCAAGCTTGGGTCATGTGTCTATCCTGGTTCAATCAACTGTGAGCAGGGCAAATCATGTATTCTTTCTCCATTTTGAGAATGCGAAGCAGGAAAGCTGACTCTTAGAAAGAGGTATGGACAAGTAAATTAAACAGGCTGCTACATCTTCCTTATCTCACCCAGTTCCCTTTTCTGCTCATCTTATTGTCTTCCCATTTCATGTTGTTGTACTTTCATTTCAGAATGTTCTGTTCTGAAGATTTTCTGCTCTTATCTTTATAAAGCCCATGTCTATTTGCATCTTATTAAAAATTCTCTGGTTCCCATTAAAGAAATCATTTTTGAAGATAATAATCTTCATCTTCCAATCCTCAGACTATTTCTTCTTTCTGCCAAGAGGATTCTTTTCTTTACAAAGTATATTTTCATACTGCTCAGAGATTTCCCTTTTCTTCTCCTAAGAAGAGAGGTCTATAATTGATGATCACTAAGAAGAGGATAAATGGCTTGCACTTGTCCATACTCTCGAAGGTTAGGAAGAGTCCCCCTATCGAGCTATTCTTTGGGATACTATGGGGAGGAATGAGGGGTGGGGGCACAAATTGGTATGAATCAGTTTTTTCCCAAACATTATCATCTACTGGACCTTCTTTAGTTGTTGCTCTGATTGACAGAGAGATAAATTGCTCCACCCTTATGCCCTTATTTCTTATTCTCTAAACTAATCAAGGACAGAAAAATATATAGCCCCCAACATGCACTCTTTTACAAGTTCCAAAAGATCAGAAGCCTTAAGATATTTTTATCTTTAATCTGTCAGAGCTTCACAGAGTATATAGTAGATATTTAATATAAGTTTAAATTTACCTCTTTCTAAAATGCAAATTTGATCATGTTGTTTACCTGCTGACCTACATTCCTTTAATCTTTCTGCCCTACATGCAGAAAGAATCCAAGTTTCTTAGTTTGGAATTCCAAGTCCTTAACAAATCAGCCCCTACTTCTCTCACTCTAAGGAGAGAAGCTCTAGTGATAGACTCGTAAGCATGCTAATGGGTCATATCAATCTACCTGCAATTGCACTATATACAATGTACTCTCACACTTCCATGTCTGTATTACCTGCACCATTCCCTCTGCCTCAAATCTTTCTCCCTTTCTCCTTCTATCTACATGGTAAACTCTCACTGAGCTGGCCAATCTTAGGTCCATCATAACCTCCAACATCTGGGGCAACTGTCAGAGTTAGATCCCTATGCTCTCTTCCCCCACAGTATCTGCACCTATGCCTCTATTAATTAATGCATGTAACACACTTTGTCAGAATCACTTTGTTAGTTTTTACTTGTTTGTTTCCTCATTAGAGTAGGAGCTCTTTGGAGACAGAGACCACGTATTTTTCATCTCTGTATATCTAGCTTCTACTTGAATTCAAGCAAGAACTCCATAAATGTTTGATGAATAAATCAATTAGTGTCCAGATATTAAGCTCAAAGATATATAAACAAAAATATTTCAGTTGGCAAAACAACCTAAAGTTGTTAGTTAAGTATTGATTAATTGACTAGCCAACTGTTCAGTGTTACATGATCACCTAATTTTCAAGAAGTTTTAGTAGTTGTAGAGCCTCTTAATCCTAAATAACATAACTGGATCCATGAAACCCAGCCAGCTGCTAATTATGGGCTGAGAGATGGGGAGGTAAATAAAATGTGTATGTATTGGCAATGCTCTTCAGCTTTCCTTTGTTACTTGAACTAAGAGAAAAATGGATCTTTCTAGTAGCTCATAAGGGAAATACTAATAAACACCTTCTTCATTTGTATAATATTCTGAAGCTTACAAAATGTTCTCATATCCCATATAATCTTTGAAACAATCCTGTGAGTCGAGTATTATAAACCTACTTTTAAGAGGTAAAATGATATACCCAAAGATCACTCTGCAAAAGGTGAAAAAAGCAGTATCTAAATTCAAATCTTAAACTTCTATGTTTAAAATCAGGTGCTCATTTCATTTACTTAGTTAGCAAAGAAACCCAAACAATAAACACATTCAACAACTTGGTTTCCAGACAACAACAACAATAACAATTTATTTGGTTTACAATATATATGCTACTCGGGAGGTTTCATATCTTTTCTTTTGCTTTACACAACAGCCCTACAAGTAGATTAGACAAATACTCTCATACCTGTTTGGTTGATAAGAAGTCTGAGCTCCAATGGGACTAAGTGACATTCCCCAGGTTTTTTCAAAGTTAGTCAGTGACAAACCTAAATTCTTGATTCTTTGGTCTATCCATCCCCTTTGTTAGTGAATATCTTGATATACTTAAAAGGCTCCACAGTTACTAGAGAGTTAATTCACTCTTGAGAAATCAGTAAAGATAAATAGAAATAATTAGCTCATGTCTAGACAGCTCTAGGCTTGTCTCAATGGCAGTAAAGCACTCTTATGTAGTCCCTTTTGTATTAAGTCCTCAGGAGAGGGTCCAAAACAGATCTGTCTTATCCCGGTTATGCTTTATTCAGAGCAGCTTCATGTCAGGTATGAGATGCATTTCCACTTGAACGAGAAGTCCTATACCATTAGTCTAGGGTAAATTTAAATGGTTCATGTTTTAGGGGATGTACTTTGAGTTTTGTGAATTTATACATTTTACTCAATTGAAGTTTGAGCCTGGAATTTGGGTATTTCTTCCCTTCTGCTTAGTACACGTACTCCTCCACCTTACATGCCCACTTCTATGCATGCATATACAAGCAAACATACACATGACTTGACATAGTCATCCCTTGGACACACAAATTTTATTTAGATACACATACACACACATATACATGTATACACACATATTTTGCTTTTACTCCCCTACCCCAACAGGAGGACATATATGGACACATAAGACATACACAAAACCCCTGGGACAATGTCTTTTCTTCTGCTTATACCCTATTCCCTTTAATTAAACACACACATTCACTTGTACGCACACACAAAATGTCAAGTTCCACAATAATTAAGAGTCGTGTCAACTTCCAGGTCCTAAAAGTGCCTGGTAAATTCTTTGAATTTTACCATTGGGACTGAGATTGCTGCTTGGGCAAGAGAGGAGGGAGGATTTTCAGACCCCAGTAGGAGGAATAGGACAGCACAATCAGAATGAAAGATAGCAACTTCCTTACAATGAAGTCAGAGGCAATACAACAGTTCCAATTGAGGTCACCTATCCACAAATAACTTCCTGACTCAGATGTCACAATATTTAGAGAGTTTTTCTCCCTCAACAAAATGAGTTTGGATATCGTCAGGGTCCTCTTTCATCCCAGAAAAAGTCCATATGGAATAGAGGACAGATCATGGAATACTGGAGACAGAGACCTAAGTTTGCACCAAGATCTTCCTCTTAAATTCTCTGAGCTTCAGTTTCCTCGTTTGTGAAAAGGAGGTTATCATACTCACCACTTGTTGTTGTAGTGAGAATTAAATGTGACAACATAGATAAAGTATGCATCAGAGTTTCTGACACATAGTAGGCTCTCAATTATTGATATGATAAATGTTGTATTATATTCTAGAGAACACATGATACGTTACACAAAGCCAAGTTGTCAAAGGGGTAGTTATGAGGTGCTTTACAAAGAAATGCATTTCGGCTGAATTCTTCCTTGCAACATTTAAAAAAAATTGGGAGGAAAAAAGCAGTTTTGATTCTTAATAAAAATTAGTCAAGGATTTAAGAATTCTTTGCTTGAGGCTTTGATTTCCAAACAGCTAGAAGAAAAGATTTTTGCTTTGCTGGCAGAAGTTCAACTTAACCATGTAAGTTTTTACTTTGGGGGGGGGTTGGAGGGAGGCGGTGAGAAAGCCCAGATTTCTCAGCAAAGATAGCAAATGGGAACCAGAAATCTAGAGATGTGAGCTTATTTTCCAAAAGGATGGTAATCTGAAACTAGGCGAGGGTGGAAAGAATATTCACAAGGCAAATTTGAGAGTGCCAACAAATAGCGTGTCACTATAATCTCAGAATGTATGTCCTCAATAGTTTTTATGTTGTCTGTTGAAAAATAATAAAAGGGTGCCCCAAAGGTCAGTTGATAACTTGACTGATCTATACATCAGACCACCAGGTAGTGAAGTCTCCGTGATACAGTGAGAGACAAATTGGACTTGGAATCAGATGCTTGGGAAACTTATGTCAGACTAAGTTTCCTCATCTATTAAATGTACTTATTATTAGTATTCATCTAATATCTCCTAAGGATTAATGAGATTTACATATAAAATGCTTAGAACAAGGCTTAGAACCCCTAGTAATGCTAGTTGTTACTATTTTTACCCACTTCATAGATTTACTGTAAGGGAAAAATAAATATACTGTAAAATATTTTTAGTTCTACAAAGCATATTTAATCTAAGCTAGATTTATTTTGAGTAGAGGGAGGGGCTCCCAACTCAAACAGTCACTTTCATCTAAAGCAGATCTCTATAGCATTGTTAATTTTATGTTGCATTTAAGGAATGAGAATGTTGGCTATGCTCCCCCTTCTACTCTTCTGTCCACTCCTGTCACAATCACCCAGCTCCACTGTGCTTCATTAGAGAGGACCTTGCCCAGCACGCCTCCACAGATTGTCAAAAGGAGACATGATTTTACCCAGAAACTGCTTACCAGGGATAGCTGCAAAATATTTGTGCTCATCTGTCAGGCTTATTGGCCAAACACGGCCATCCTACAAAGCTGTAATAAAACATAAAATAGACATTTAATAAAGCTGTAAAAGTTAAATGCTCATAATAGGCAACCATATAAAAGCATGTAGCCTAGCTCTCAATCATTAACTTTCATTAGGCCTTGGAGGGAACCTAAGCCATTCTTCTAAACTACCCAACTCACAGTGCGGAATTGAATCAAGGGTATTGTTCCCAGGACTCTTTCCAATTTGAAGCCAAGGGATTTCACAATTGTTTTGCTGACTTGAATCTAAATGATCCGATTCCTCTCACCAAGGTAAAATTATTTTACAAAAAAAATTTATTAAATCTCTTGGTTCGAGGTGAGAATGGGATTTTTTTTTTCTTATTTTGCTAAATGTGATATTAGACGAAAAGTAGATATTGCTTTTGGCTTCCCAACTCCACTTCTCCCAACATTGCCCTTTTTCTTTCAGAAAGAGTCTATTACATGGATTGTTAGAGGTTTGGGATACCCCAAAAAGCAGGCCTCACCTTTCCCCCAGACAATGATGGAGCATGTGACAGAGCTCCACCAATCAGATCTTCCTTCCCAGGACTTTTGTGAATCTGATCAGAGTCACAGCAACAGAAGGGACATCGGGATTAAACTGTGGTGCTCACTGGTCATCTCATTCCACAACGACGTCCTGAGGGGTCTGTTTAATAGTTCTTGCTGCCCAACCCCATAGACTTGGCTCAGATTCCTCTCCTCATTAGAGTCCACTTCTCTAGTCCTCTCTTTGATTTTGTAAGTACCCTATGTTCTGCTAATAAATTCCTTTTCTGCGCAAGTACTTTAGAATTGTTTATTATTACTTACACCAAAGGAGCCTAACTGCTAGAGTATCAAGTAATAATTGTCATTGATTCCTATTAATTTTCAAGAAAACCAAGACACATGGTACAGGAAAATACCATCAGAAGTAAGAATTACACAATGATAATTTGTCCATGTCACCATTTTCCCCATCAAAAGAAGAATTTAAGGTTTGTCTATTATAAATTATACCTAAAAGAAATTAAATCAAATGGCAGCCAAAATACAGAAAGTATTCAACAAAAGCAAAAGCCTAAAACTCATATCAAAAAATTTAGCTGAGAAGGTATAGACAAGAAGTTTCTATTTCACACAATGATTTTATAGCCCCTAATAGCTGAGAACTTCATATAAATATTTGCCTAATGGCCTGAAAAGCACTGAGAAGTAATGGAATCCCTGTGAATTGAAACCTTATAGATTACAGTTGGTGGCTCCAAATTTTTTGAGGTTAAGAGGATTTATGATTTATAAAAGACTAGTATTGTTAGCCCTTGCATAAAACAGCTACATCTTACAGGCTCATTTTTACCAGGATCAGCTCCCCGGAGCCAAAATGATATACAAAATGGAATGCCAGCTTCCATACTTTATTCAAATACCTTCGCCTTTCAAGCCAAGCTATCTTAAGTGAAAAAAAAAAATCAGTTAGAAACTTGGAAAGTAAATTGGTATTTAATACAATTCTATCACATTCTTTTCTTTTCCCTAAATCTTACTCACCGAAGAAGTCTTAATTAAGAAGGTAGGGAATTGGTCTAAATGCGTATGTGATGTATTAAATATCTGACAGACCGTTTGCTTGCTGACCTCTCCAGTGAGCCAGGATGGGGTGCAAGCCTGTAACTAGGCTCAAGGGCAGTTGAAGCCATCACCACCAATAATGGCTGCTGTCTTTTTAAAACTCTCAGAGGTTCGCATTGTAGGTTTCCTTCCAGTTTCCAGTGGTATGAGAGACACCGCCAGTATAAATCTTGTTGTCACAAAAGAACAAGTTATAGTATATATTCAACCACACACACACAAAAAACTTTCAAATAACATTAACTTAAACCCACAAAACCAAGGAGAGTCAGAAGCAAAGCTGAAGCTCTGTCCTTAAGTCACCCCCATTGTGTTTAGATTTTGAAGAATACCAAACTCATCACAAGTAACATCAGAGCTGTGTCTACACAATATTGAGACAATAGTCAAATTGGTTTAAAAAAAGAAAGAAAGAAAAGAAAAAGAAGAAGAAGAAAAGAAAGGAAAAATCTCACAGTTCAAGTTACAGAGGCACAAAGAAAATACAGACCAGTCTCCTTTTGTGAATTCTCTGTCCAACCTCCACAGAGTAGCAAATGCTGAAGGAAAGGAAAGATGAAGCTTGGTGCGACTTGTCGATTTCTTCCCAAGCATCATGGGCTCTAAGCAAAGGTTTTTATAGAACAACTTTTAGTATCGCTTGCTTAATAATGCATACTTTCTCTTGATTCATGAACAAAATCTTTTTATTTTTTCAAGGTCACTTGATCTAAATCATTAGGGGTTCTGGCTATCCTTGGGAATTCGAAAAACTACAAACACTATCAAATATGAGATAGGAATGTGATTTGTTAGGGAGGAAAGCTATGTGTAAGGCAGGAAAGGTTAAGGTTATAGCCAGAGAGACCCAGCAGTCACTTATCAACTGTATGACCTGGAGCAGGGAGCTTGCCTCTCTGAGTGGTGGATATTTTATCTATAAAATAAAAAAGTAACACCCACCTTACAGGGCTGCTATGGAGGATTAAATGGGACATTTGTGAAGCCCTTTGCCTGGAGTATAATAAACCTTCCATCAATGGTACCTACATCTGTGAACATCAAACATTTCCAAAGATGAAAAATAAGACAAGGCCTCTTTAAGATCAACATTGGAGGATGCTAAAGTTTTCTAGAGACAGAAAGAATTTGCTTTCATCACATGGAAAGTAAATTTCATACAGGGAAAAGCTCTGAAAGTGAATCATTCATTCCACAAATATGTCAGCTATGTGCCAGGCATTGGGGGATTTGAAGATGAACAAGATGAAAATTGTCCCTGCCCTCTAGAAAATAACAGTCAAGAGGGCATGGAGATACAGAAATGGACAATTACAACAATGCATCTGGCCAGAGTCCTACCTCTTCCATACGATGCCCCGGTGCCCCCCAACCCCACCAGAAACCATACCAGGGCCCTGTCCTGTGCTCACATCCCACTTCCTATCAATCCAAGGAGAGGACTTGAAATCTATGACCCAGGTCTTCTTTAGTCACAAGAAATTCTTAAGATGAGCAAACAACTTCCAGACAATGACTGAGTCTTAGGCCTTGACCTATCCTAGGTTGTTATTATAAACCAAATGTCATGGATCAAATTGTGTCCCCTCGAAATTCATATGTTGAAGTCCTAATTCCTGATATCTCAAAAAGTGACTATTTGAAGATAGGAACCTTTACAGAGAAGGCTAAGTAAAATGAGGCCATTAGTATTGGCCCTAATCCAATCTGACTGGTGGCTTTGTAAGAAGAGGAAATTTGGACACACACACAAAAAATACACCAGGGATGCACATACACAAAAGGCCATGTGAGGACACTGACAGGAGGCTGTCATCTTCAAGACAAGGAGAAAGGCCTCAGGAGAAATCAAACTTGCCAACACCTTAATCTTGGACTTTTAGCCTCCATAACTATGAGAAAATAAATCTCTGTCCTTTAAGACACTCAGTCTGTGCTATTTTGTCGTGGCTGCCCTAGCAGACTAATGCAGTTGCTCTTCTTAGTGAGTGAGGAATTCAAGAGAAATAGGGGCCTTTGTGCCCTAGAGGAAACAGAAGTGTATTGAGTGAATGACAGAGGCTGTTGGTGATTCCGAAGGCATGTGATGCCCAGTGAAACTGCCCATCTCTCCAAAAAGGTTTGCTTGACAATGGTGTTGCCCAACATTAGTTTTCGCCACCCAAGCACCCACTCTCCCATAATTACTGACAATTAGTTGGAATATTTTCCTAGTCGAGTGAGCCCAGCCGAAAGACTGCACAGAATAATGGCTTATATTTCATTGACCACATACTATATAGCAGCCACTATTCTAAGCACTTTAAATATATTGACAAATTTCATCTTTATCACAGCTTATGTATTAGTTTCCTAGGGCTTCCATAACAAATTACTACAAAGTGGGTGCCTTAAAGTAATATAAACATATTCTCTCACAGTTCTAAAGCCCAGAGGTGAGACTACAGGCTAGACGTCCAAAATCAAGGTGTCAGCAGAGCCATGCTCCTTCTAATATCTGTAGAGGAGAATCCTTCCTTGACTCTTCCAGCTTTTGGTGGTTGCTGACAATCCTTAGTGTACATGACTTATAGCCACATCACTCCAATTTCTGCTTCTATTGTCACATGGTGTCTCCCCGCCTCCACCCCTACGTGTTTTCTTATAAAGACATCAATCATTGGATTAGGGCCCACCTCAATCCAGTATGACCTACTCTTAACTTAACCAATTACATCTACAAAGATACTACTTCCATTGTGAGGTTCCAGGAGAACGTAAATTTTGGGGGGACACTACTCTGGCCAGTAGATAGATACTGTCATTGTTAGGTCCATTTGAGAGATGAAATAACTTTCCAAGTTTGCCCAGATAATCAATGACAGAGCCAAGATATAGCTCCAAAGCCCATATTCTTAACTGCTATACTCTGCTGCCTCTTGAAACACATTTTCTAAATGAAGAAATAAAATAATCCTAAATGGTCAAACGCCAGCATGCTCGATTATGTTGCCTTGATTTTATTCCTTGCAAGTCATATCTCTGCTTTGCTTCTACTTTCTCCCTTCTCAAGTCCACCCTCCACATAAACATTAGATGTGTCTTTTCAGAACCTGATCACTTTTCTGCAATTCTTAAAAATTCGAATTCCTAACTTAGCGAGGCAGCCAATACCCTTCACCCATCTTAAAAGCTCCATGTGGACAGGAATTATATCCATTTTTGCTTACCTTTGTATCCTTAACAACAAACACAGGTCCCTAGTTAACAGTAGACCTTCAAACATCATTGTTAAGTAACTAGAGGAATCAATGAATGAATAAATGAATGAATGATTGATCTGGGCCAACTTACATTTCTAGTCTCAGCTCCTGCTGCTTCACCTATGACTGTTCTCTGCTCTCACCTCTCTTCACCATCCATTGGCTTTTTAAGTGTTGTACTCATACTTGGCGGTTCATATTATGAATTAAACTGATGTACCCCAGTGCCTTGGCTTCTGCTGTGCCGTATGCCAGGTGTATCTTAATCACCCTTCAGGCCCAACTCAGCTCAAATTTCCCCTCTCCAGTAGGCACATTTAGACAACACACACACACACACACACACACACACACACACACACATCTCACACACATAAATTGCTTCCATCACAAAGCTGACATGGAACTTTGTGATGTCACCAACGTTGCATTTAGTGAACTCTATAATGTCTAGTTGTATAAGGTTTCTTCCTGACTCTACTCTTGAGAGGTCATTGGGGCAAGGGGCTGTGTCTTCTCCATGTTATATTATCAGTGGATAAAACAGTGCTTATCAAAAAATAGATGTTTGAAAAGTACTGTATAAATGACTGAATGAATAGTCTAATATTGATGTGTACATAAACACAGTACTTCTTTCTATTTTAACTAAGGCTTGACTGTGCATATACAGAATTCAATTCCCAAATGATGATGCAACTTCTTGGCTTTCAAAACTACCCAAGCACAGATGACATACAGCTAAAAGGAGGCCGTAGCCAAGTCTTGGTTCAAAAGCAGACATTCTAGGGGCAAACGCTGAAATATAGCAGTGAAGTCCCCTGCCACTCCCTGAATTCCTATTTGTCTATGTGATGGGTAAGTGAGGTGAAGAGATGAAGAAATTGACGGCAGGATCCCAGCATTGAAGACTGCTTTTACATAATTGACACAGTTTTATAGCTTTGTTGTTTTTTTAATCACATCTGGAGTCCATTTAGAAATTAATAAGCCTATTTACTTACTCACTTTCCACTAATATAATTATGGGAGATAGTATGGCATAGAAGTTGAGAGCATGAGCTTTGGAACCAGAGAAACCAAATATATTCTGGTATCCCCTATCTTTAATATGCAGGGATGTATACATGCATATGTGTCCCTCCGTGGCCACACATCCTCCACTTTTTACCATATCATTTCGTTTCAATGATCTCCTTCACAGTAAGACTCTCTAAAGAGTTATGTACATATTTTTATACATATGCTCCACTTCCTCACCTCACATTCTCTCAGGCCCTAATTAAGCTTCTGTCCCTGGCACTCACATCAAGTCCCTTTGAGCATCCTCCATGTTGTCACCTCCCTTTTCTTACCTTATTAGACCTTTCAGCACCAATCCATACGTAAGGACAATCCCCTAGTTGGGAGCATTTCATCCTCCCTTGGCTACTGTTAACCTCACTTTCTCCTAATTGTACCCCCTCCTTGCCATCTCCTAGGCTATTTCTTCTCATTCTCTGCTGATTCCTCTCCCTCCCTCTAATCTCAAAATCCTGGCACAACCATGCACAATCCAGGCCTTGCTTTCTTTGTCTTCCTGTCTCTCTGCCTTGGGTTTTGTCCATTCTAGACAGGCGGTATAGAATAGAGGTAATTATAGGCCCCACAGAGCCAGTGTGAGAGTACCTGAGTTTGAATCCTCACTCTGCCACTTACTTGCTTCAGAACTTTGGGAAATTTATGGAACCTGCTTCCTCATCTGTGAAATGGGGATAATGCCTTATAGGATTCTTCTGAAGATTAAATAAGTTGGTATATTTAAGGAATGTATACCAGTGCCAAAAACATGAAAGACACTCAATAAATAATAGCAATTATTATGACCAGTACTAGCAATAGGAGAGTCTTCTCTTATATATCAAAAAGGCATTTCAAAGTTAATGTTTCTAAAACAGAACTCTGGATTCTCCTATTAAAACTCATCTCTACTCTGGTCTTGTCACATTCCCCAGCTAGGAAGCTAGGATTTATGTTTCAGGAGGGAAGGGCCACATCTGTGATTCTCGCTCACTGCTGTAATTCTACCACTTCAAACAGCAACTTGTACCTATACATATTAGGTGCTCAGTACACAGCTGCTGAATGAATGAATGGATGAATGAGTGAATGAACAATTTGACTTGGGTTCAGTACCTACACCCAGCACTCACTAGTTATGAGACATTAGGAAACTATTTAACCTTTAGAAACCTTAGTGTGGTCATCTGTTAAATGGGATAGCAATGCTTCCTTATAGGGTTACTGTGAGTGTTAAATGCACTTAACATGCTTCATATAGTGCCTGCCCCAGAGTGAAGCTTCATTGCACAGTAATGAAAACGATCATTCCAATGAACCACAGAACTGTCTTTAAGAGGAATTAGAATCTGAGGCGTGTAAGCTGAGACATTGCCAGAAAATAAAAAGTGTAATATTTAGAACCATGGACTTTTAGAACTGGAAGAGACCATCAAGAAGAAACTTGTTTACCCTGTTCTTTCAATGGATGAGGAAACTGATGCCTGGACAAGTAGGCAATTTGTCCAGGGTCACAGACATGATGAGAAAAAGAATGAGAATCCAGATCCCCTAACTCCAAGTCCATTAAACATAATACATTGCTTTATTTTTCCCCATTATTTTGATTTAATAATCAATCTATGTGAAAATATTTTATACATTAAACTTCAGGTTGAATTCCTTTTTATATAAGAATATATTGTAAAAGGGATGGGGAGCACAGCATAGGGAATGCAGTTCACATTAATATGTTGGCTAGGTGGAGGGTCAGGGAAGGGAGGGAAAAATTGGGGGGATCGTTTTATGAACTATACAGATGTCTAAGCAATGTACTGTATACTTGAAACTAATTAAAATAAATAAAAATAAAAATAATTTTTAAAAGATCTCAAATATAAAAGCTAGCATCTTACTTGGAAGTAAAACAATAAAATGATTAACATTCTAAAAAAATAATAACATATTGTAATTATGTGAAAATTACTTTTGTAGCCGGCAAGGATATACAAATGTAAACCTATGCAAGCCCTTTGTTTTCCTCTCTCCCATCATTTCTTTATTCATCCTTTGGTCACCTGCTACGTGTTCAATGCTGTATTTGATGTGGAAGAAAACTAGTCCAACTGTCAAGTTCTGTATACGGACTAGTAGGGAAAAACATACATTCATGCTAGTTACTCATCAATTCAGTTGGTTACTCTTCAGATATATGTGGAACCCCTGCTCTGAGCCAGGCACTTTGCTAGGTCCCAGAAATGTAGTGGTGAATGAGGGCGAGGTTAGGTTACTCTGACAGTGAGAACTCAAATAATTCGGTGGTTTGAAGTAGATCGAAGTGAATTTCTTTCTTGTGTAGCAATCTGAGGTTCAGGTTGCTGGGTAGGTCACTGGAAACCCAGGTTTCTTCCCTCACCTTCCATCATCTCTTGGTGGACACTGGGTTACAATTGGTTCCATCTGGCAAGAAGAGGAAGGAGAAATAGAAGTGACACCTATCATTTGTGCCACATTCTATTTGTAGAAACTTACCCATGTGGCCACGCATAACTGCAAGGGAGGCTGGGAAATGCAGGCAATGGGACAGCCATGTGCCTGGACACAATTCCATCACTACGGAGAAAAGGAGAATGGACCTAGATGGACAGCTAGTCATCCTGGCCTCAGTGTGCAAAGCCTTCACAGTATCTCCACCTTTATGTGCTCACAATTTAGAAGGGAGATGGAAAATTAATCAAACCCTTACAAACTATGGTAAATATCATGAAGGCAAAGTATTTGGAGCCAAGAGAGGATAAAATGGGGTTGCTAATATGGTCAGACCCAGAGTATCCAGGAAGCTGGAATAGCCCAGGGAGAGACCTGGCAGCAATGGAGATGATAAGTTAAGAAGTTCAGACTTTGAAGCCAGACTTCTGGGCTTCAATCTTAGCCCTGGAATTTATCAGCTACATCATCTGGGATGAGTTATTTACCCTCTTTGTGCCTTAGTTTCCTCACTTATAAAACAATAATGATTATTATATGTTATAGTAATTACTGTTATTATCATAATTATTATCATAGGTATTTTTTGTTATGAGAATTAATTATAAATGCTACATCATAGGCAGGTACTACCTAGGGGTTTGAAGAAATGTGGAACAGGAGGTCAGGAGTTTAGCTAGTAACCTAGGTGGTTACTTAGGGTTTTCTAGGGAAAGGCAAATAATTCAAGTGTTTCTATTTCTACCTTTCAGCCTGTGAAAAAGCACAAGGTTGACTACATGTGCTCAATACAGCACATGAGGGGAAATGTCAGACTTGTATATCTCTGAGCTGCTGCCATAAGAGCAAGTACAAATAGTGCTATTTGTACATTATACATTTGTACGGGAAGTATGGAAGAGTGGCAGGTAGGAACCTCAATCTACATGTTCAAGTGAATACTCCTGTTCCTTTGTGTCTCTTCCTTCATTTTAGAAATCAACTAATTTCAGTTGTAAGTCCCCATTACACTGTGCTGTTGGGGTAATTCAACTACAGTCATTTTGGGATCTCCCCTCATGCCTGGCACTAGATAGTTTCAGGGCAGCACCCTGAAATGGGGAGCCCTTTTTATTCACCAGTCACTAGAGAGATCGGTTAGCTCTGATTTCTTTTTTCTCTGTCAATGGTCCCTTCAGGTCGTGGGATTGTGAACTGACTCTGGGGAGCCTTGTGTTTACTCTTGGCCTCCTCTGCCACTGTCCCCTCTGGAATCCAGCCACCTCCTTGGAGCACTGCCAGGAAGTGACAGCAGGGAGGACTCGGGGCCATTGCTCACAGAAACCACAAACCTCTGCCCTTTCCTACTGTTGAGAATTATTATTTTTTTTTTAGTCTGGGAAGAATCTTACTCTTTACTGTTTCTTCAGGGCCATTCCATCTCTCCTCAAACTCTCTAGATGATAGTCCTATAAAATTTCCTTAATGGCATGGAATTTTGAAAACAAAGCCAGGAAAGGCAATTATTTGCATCCATGGTAATCTAACATGTACCTGTCTAAGACAGGGAAGCAAGATCCCATGGCCTGCTTAACTGGGGCCAGCAAAGGAGAAAACTCAGGAAGGAAGAACGATATGTGGAAAAATGATGTTGCTGCAGTTAGCACTGTATTTCTGTACAACAGAGGAGACCAATTCATCCGAAACTTCCAGAGATTTTCCTTTTCCTCTCTGCTCCAAGACATCAGGACAAAGTACAGCAAACTGGATACCAGAAAAGCAGATGAGAAGCTGGAGTACAGACAGAGGCCCCCTGACACGATGTGTGTGTGTGTGTGTGTGTGTGTGTGTGTGTGTGTGTGTGTGTGTGTGTGTTAACTTTGAATTCATTTCTTTCTATTAACAGTTGGATGCGTTATCAATGATTAAAATTCTGGAGTCCTCATATTAGATTAGGATATCTTGTATTTCTTTTTAAAAACAAAAATGGACTTTCAAAATACTGAATCTATATTCCCAAGTGGCAACACTGGAGCGGTAGTAGTGGCACCTTCTTTAGATAGTGTGTATGACCTCTGTTTTCCCACAGAACCCAACACCCCTAACTCTCTAAAACCCAGATGTGGTACTGGATGCCAGGTCTCATCAGAATTGCGATGTCATTTTCTAACTATAGATTTAAGAAGAAAATAACTACTTTATGGACTCATGTTTCATGTGGCAACATGAAAGGCAAGAGCATTTTTGCTTTAGGAAAATTAGGTGTAAGGACATTCCTTTGTGGAAGTGAAAAATATTTCTCCATGTTTGTTATGCACATGAAGTGTGTCTGGGTCTAAGACTTCAACTTAAAAGTAGGGTTGCCAGATAAAATATAGGACATGAGTTAAATTTGAATGTCAGATAAATAATAGTTTTTTTTTTTTTTAGTGTAAGTATGTCCCAAATAATGTTGCATAGGACACACTTATACTAAAAAAAAATCATGTTTTTTAAAAACTGTAAATGTAACTGGGCATCCTGTTTTATTTTATTTTTTGGGGGGGGTGTTGTTTGTTTTTGTGGTCGCTTATTAAATTCAGCAACCCTACTTAAGAAGCCATTAGAAAACAAATCTCTTTCCTCACTCAAATCTGTCTTGTCTACTTTCTGCCACAGTTGTGTAGGACAAGGGGAAGGAATGGCCCTAGAGAAAAAGAAACTGTCAGAGAGCATTTGGCAGAGTGATGGAGAAAAGTAACCTTCTTAAATGTGGATGGTGAAGACTTTCAATCTGGGACATACACATCAAACAAGTGCGGATGAAGAGAATAAGGCTTCTTTTCAATGGCGACCTTGGGACTCAGAGGGAATGAGTTTTACATGAAAACATCAGAGACCATAAGAACATAAGGCCCCAGAACAGGCTCAGCAGAAAGTAGACAATTAAAGGAAAAACACATCTGGACCAGACCAGAAAAGAGACAATTCTCTAATCACACCTGACCAGGGGGTTTGAGCAAATCCTTAGCAAGGAGCAATGTGAATATTTACAATATAGTTTCCAAGGCCACATATAATTATGTCTATGGTAATCTTTATATAAATAGGAATAGGAACCCCACTCCAAAGAACATGTTCTTTCATTTTCAATTAAACCCAAGTTAAAGACTCACTTTACAGGGAGTGTTTTAAAGAGACTCCTGGACTGCATGTGTCTGCATTCTACCTGAGCACTCTAGTCAAGATGTGAGTTCCCAGAGCGAATAATCTTTTGGAAATGCCTCTCCTAACAGAAGTCTGATTAAGAAGCTGATTCTTGTCTTGCAATATGGAATGGGAATTTGAAGATAAGAAAGAGAGCAACTGTCATCCTGTGACCTACCCCTGAGTAGGCGGAGAAGGACATATGAATAAATTTTGGCAATACAGTGTAGTAAGTCTGTGACAGAGCTAAGTGCTGGATGCTACAGGAGAGGGAATTCTGTCCAGGTATGGGATATTCTTGAAAGGCTTCATTGTTGTTTTGTTGTTGTTGTTGTTGTTGTTGTTGTTGTTGTTAACAGGTAACACCTGAGCTTACTCTTTAAGAATAAACCGAAGTCAAGTGAGAAAAGAGGAGAAATACATTATAGGCAGGGAGGCATTTTGAGCCAACCCAGGGGACAAAAGAACACTGGTGTTGCCTAGAAGCCAACTGATTAACTTCCAAGTGTCAGGCAGGGAGAGGTGAGAGATAAAACTGGAGAAACAGGTGAGAACAGGTCCCCAGGCCTTGTGTGGCCAGGCTCAGGAACTCATTTTCTTTTGTAATCACTAGCAAGCCACCAAAGCATTTTAAGTAGGAGTGACAAGGCTTTGAATTTTAAGTCAACTGGAACGAAACAATAGACGGAGCCCTAGCAGGGAGATTTCAAGGGTCAAGGTGAGAGCTGAACAGGGCTTGAACTATGGCAATATGAGAGAAAGGGAAGGAATGAATGGATTTAATACATAATTACGAGATAAAACCAATAAGATGTGGCAATTGATTGAGGAAATATGAGGAGTCTTAGATGAGATCAAGCAGCACAGGATGACTTCCAGCGTGAGCGACTGGGCGATACCAACTAAAATAGGGACTACCAGAGAGGGAAAAAGATAAACTTGGCCTTAGTCATGCCAAGTTTGAGATGCCTGTGGAATATCTAGATGGAGGTAATACAGGAAGTGGGGCTGTTAGTTCAGAACTTCAAAGTCCCAGGCACTCTTATGTCTGGAAGCTTCATCCCACATCATAGCAAACATATTAAAATAAAGCCACATCTCACATTAAATCTAACTTTTACAACAAAATTTAAGTGGATTTTCATAATATTATTTTTGAAATTATTTACAACTTATTTAATTTTTAATTGGTTATAATTTTTTAAATTATGAATTGAGCTTTTAAAATAATAAATCTACTTATGTAATGAAATTGATATAATATGTTTTAAATACATACTAATTTCGCTTTTGCAGGATTGTTTTCATATTTTAAAGTTAATTATTTATTTACTTAGGTCCCACAGGCTGCAGCACCAAGCCCATCATACGTGATATGAAACTACCTTATAGGCAGACAGTTGAACATATAAGTCTGATGCTCAAGAAAGAGAGACCTTCATGAGGCAAAATATATAAGTTCTAGGTAAAACCATCAAGTGAATGTAATTGTACCAAGAAAACATACAAATGGACAAGAGAATTGGATTAAAGAAGGCAAGAATACCAGCATCTAAGAGAAGGTGAGAGGAACAAGGATTTCACTAAGAAGATGAAAATAGTGAGAAAAGTAGGAAAAGAATGAAAACAGAAAACCAAAAAAAAAAACAGAGAATATCAAAGAGATTACAGTTGATCATTGAAGCAGGTTTGGTCCATCCAATAAAATGAGAACTCCAAATGTCTAGAAGATGGGGTTAGTGATCTAAGTTGGTGTGGGGAGGCCACCCTAAAACCTTAGAGGGAACATCTCCAGGAACAGGGAGGAGTAAAAACCGAGGGTTGAGGGACTTGAGGAATGAGAGAGAGATGAGAAAGTGAAAGTAGTGACAGTAGAAATTTGGATAAGTAGAAAAAGAAAGTTATGTCAATAGTTGGAGAGAGACGATGCTCAAGTGAGGTAGCTGGTGTTTGTTTGTTTAGAATAGGAAAGGTTTCAGCCAAGGAGGAATTTCCAAGACAGGTAAAGTTATTAAAGTAAACAGAGAAAGGGCGAAATTGGTAGAATGATGGCTCGGAAGAATGGAGTGGAGTGGAGCAAGAGCCCAGGGCCAAGGTCTCCTTGGGATGGGTGAAAGGGATCTCTTATCTAGTTCCTGGGCTACACATAGAGACATGCCAATTGGACTTTAGCATGTGCTCATTTGTATCATTATTTCTTTATTTCTGAATGTGTCCTGTCCTCCAACAAGACCATAAAATCTGGAAAAAACCCTCTCTTCACCTAGCCCTTTGCTCCATATTGTAGAAAAGAGGCCTTTTTAGAATTAAAGAACCTTTCAGATCATGTGGAAAGCTCTCTTTCTATCATTTTTTTAAAAAGAAGAAATTTCAAAGAACATTTGTTGATGTTTTCTTAGAACGTAATAGTGGAAGAGATTCTCTGTTTCCAGGGGTAAGAGCCTCCCGTTCCAATAATTCACATATTTAGGAGAGGGAGAGGAGAGGAGAAAGTGAAGGATCTATAATCCAAAAGAAATTGAACTCCCTTCCTAATCAATTACATATTGATCATTTATAAGCTTGTCTAAACCCTGTTTGACTCTATTTATTGCATTAATTTATTCATTTGTTCATTCATTTGACAAACATCTATGGGCTTGGCATCAAGACTCCAGGTTCCTATGGTGAGTGACAAATTCTAAATGGATACTATTCAATATATAATACTGTTTGCTCTCTTTTTTTGCCCCCAAATGCTTTTTTTTCAACTTTGAAGGGTACCTCACTGCTCAACAGTTTTAGAATTTGATTTAAAAAATTCTCTACTGACCCTTTGCTGAGCTTTTTCTTTCCCACCACAGAGCAGAATAAATACAGTTCACTCTGAAGGCTCACAGGTTGGCTCTAGGCTGGGAGTGGTTAGGACTGGTTGTGTGGCGTGAGCTGCAGAAGGTGAGAAATGAGCATACTGACGTGATCCCATATTAGTCAGGAAAATTCCAAGAAACTGTTCCCAAAGAAAGGCAGTAAGAGGATTTTTTTCTCCTCTATTAGACTTACATAACTCGTAAAATAACATGCTGCCATTTTAGAATAGTTGGTGTTGGCATGCTGTTATCGTGAAAATTACACAAAACTATTCTTTTTAGAAAATATTACTTCAGGTTTTAGGTTAAAGCTTGATGCCAATTGGTTTACACAATTATCGCCTTTTTTCTTAGAAATAAAGGCAAAACCTCAAAACATGCCACCGCAGCAAAGCTATTTCTGTCACTGGCTAACAATCGAAGGACATCCATAAACCTTTGGAAATTAATATCCCCAGGAAAATCTATTTGACGAAAGTCACAAGGAAGTTATTAACTAGAGTTAAGTCACTGACAAGAGGTATTATTAATGATCTCATCAAAATTTCAAGTGCATTTAACGATCACATTGCAAGCCTTATTAGACGACTCAGAATATTAAATTATTCTACAGTAGCTGCTTGGCTAGAGATCAAATAGAAAAAAGATGAAAAGCTTAAGTTCTAAGGTAATTCCATAATTCTTTAGGTTTTCATACAATTAAAAAGTTAAGAATCATTAGCCATCTGTCTCCTCCTCGCCCAAATCTAATGATTGTCTAATACAAGTTGGTTTTCTTTTAATTGTTTATTGTTCCCTGATTCTCTTCCAAATGCTGACACAGGAATGAAGAAAGTCAGAAAAATCCTCCAAGCTTTGGTTTCCCAAAAGCAGTTCAGGAAGCTTGGTTTATTTTCAGATTGGAAGAGACACTTTCAAGTACCCTGGGCATTTAATTGCCATTCCCTCAAAGACATTTTCCACAAAAGAAAGGCATTTTCATTCCCACTAAATCCTCTCTCTCTGAGATTTTTGCCCCAACTTTCAGGTTGATACCAGGTTAAACTTCATGCTTTGCCTTTGTTAATATCCTCTCAGAATGCCAGAGCTGGCTTGACCAAGCACTGAGGTTGGGTAATAAAATGATAGATAGATAGATAGATAGATAGATAGATAGATAGATAGAGATAGATAGATAGATGAAGGTTATATATATACACACATACATATATATCCTTTCCAGAAATAGAGTATTTTATAAGGTTTTTCTAAATTGTAAGTTTATCTGGTTACCTAAAATAATCAATTTTCTTCTCACTGTAGAGCCTCTAGTATAACAAACATTTATTAAGTTCTATTATTCATGTAAAACTATGCTAAGGAGCTAAAAAGACCAAAGTGAATGCGAGATGGTTCCTACTGTTCTAGAAATAAAAAGATCTAGAAATAAAAACATAGTATGTTCAATATTATGCAGTAGTATGCAAGAAGGGTGATGCAAGTGGTACTCCAGGAAGTCTAGAAAGCAGAGAAAAGTGGAGTACCTAACCCAATGTGAAAATAGTGATGAGTAGTGCAAGGACGGTGTCTTGAGGGGGACCAGACGGGGTGGGGGGTGGGCGTGGGGTGACACCCATGCTGAACCTTGAAGAATGAGTAGGAATATCTAAAGAAGAAAACTCGCATTCATCAGTATCTACAAAGAACAGGTACTTTACACATGGTTTTTCATAAAATCCTTTTAACAATCCTAAGAAACAGAACATGTTCTCCTATTTGTAGATGAGGAAATTGAGGGTTAAAGAGAGTATATAACTTCAGTTGAATTACAAATGGCAGACATGGGATTCCAAGCTTATGTCCATGGCCATTACAGTCTGACATTTCTGGTGTTAACCCACTGTTCTTGCTTCCTAGGTCCAGTATTCTTATCTCTGCGAAACATATAGACAATCTCACTGTGTGCGTGCACGCGCATGCGCGCGCGCGCACACACACACACACACACACACACACACACACACACAGATTTGGCAAGCCCCTTGCTATAGTCAGTCTCACCAGTGTTCTGTGAGCCACAGATGGCTGCAGAGCATCGCATGTTCTCTGAGACAGAAGTCATCCTGCAAACTCAGGCATTTCTCTCTTCCAGAATGTATGGCATTCAAGGTTCTTTGAGAAGGGAAATTGTCAATAGGGAAATATCTGCGAAAGCATCCTGGGATAGGTTAGTGTCTGCAGGGCACACATGTCAGCTGGTGCCAAGGCTTCAAAGAAAGGGGCTTCACAAATTCATGTAAAACGAAGAAAAGTTCGTTGCTCTTGAGACAGTGGAGAAGACAAGAGAGGAGAAAGTGAGGGGGAGTGTAGAAGAGGCGGCAAAAAGGGGGCATGGTGCGATGTGACTTTTCTGTGACTGTCAACTTCCCTGCTTTATAAATCTGTCACACTAAATGCTCAGTGAGATTAACAGACTTCTTACGGAAGCCAGTGAGGGAGCCATTTCTGTATACAGAAGTCCAAGCAAAAGGGGTCGAAAAGATAAGCCATAGTTCCCAAAGACACAACCAAGAGGCAGAATATTTTTGATTCATAGAGGTGTGTATTTTGATTGATCACAATATTTTCCTGCTATTGTCATTATTGCTTTTAATCTGAATGAATTTGACAACATTGTAAAATTCAACAGAGTTCACTTTTAAAATCTAGACTTTTAGTTTTTCTTGAAAAACAGAAAATGATGCGGCAAGTCTGGGTCCATAATACACAAGGAAACAATTGAAAGAATCTTGATAAGGATTGCCCAGTTCAATGAGACACACACTCTCCAGTTTGCCACAGTCCCCACCAGTTTCTATTACTCCATGTAACTGAGTAAACCTAACCAATTTCCTTTATTTACATGATCTATCTGGCCCCAATAGGCTTTTGGGTTTGTGACCCCTGCTGTAAGGCTGAGAAACTATCACAGATCTCTCTAGATGGTAGGAATCGGGATTGCAGCCAGTTTCTTCTTGAAGACAAGGGATGTTTAGTCATACTTTGTCTCTACAGCTATGAAAGGAGGCCAAAAATGATCAGTAATTAATTATTAAGTAAGTATTTTAAAAATATTGAATCTTTCACTCCTCATAAAAACCCTAGTAGGTAAATTTTACAATTATCTATATTCTACAAATAAAGAAACTAAGATTCAAAAAGGTGAAGTATCTTGGCCAAATCCAGCCTTCTGTAGGTAAGAATTAGGGCGTGAATCTGAAACTCCAAGGACTCCACTCTTTCCTCTGTCTTAGCCCTTCTCTGAAATGTGAGCTCCACCACGTCTAATCTCCAACTAATCACCTACTGGATAGATAGTGGTGCCCTTTAGTGAGGCAGCTGGTGGCAAATACAGCAGAATGCTCTGGCCATGCTCAAGTCCTTTGGCTTTGAGCCAGCTGGTGTTGGAGAGTTGGCAAATTCTGGTACTCTCTCCAGGGGCTGCATTCTTTTAGTGTATGCTTTTCCACAGCATGCCCAGGGGGTTAGAATAATGGTGGAGAGAGGGAGGATGTAGAGCTTGGGGTGAGATTTGGGAGCGTTGGCCGGGATAATGAACCTTTGAAAGTTTCAGCTTTGAGGACAATACGAAGGAACAATGGCTGGGAAAAATGCAAGAAAGATAAAAAGAGAGCAGAGAGAGACTACTAGGTAAGAATGGGAACATTCAGAGAGAGACAGACAGAAAACAAGAAAAAGGGGGAGAAAGGAAGAGAGGTATATACAAGCAAGTGATTCACCCTGCAAATGGCACAAAACATTCCACTGGGGACATAAGAAAGAGCTTGTAAAAGAGACAGAGTTCTTCTCTGTTTATCAGGCCCTCTCTCCTGAGATCTTCACATCACACTGCTGTGTAAATCCTTCCCTTAGCCTATTTAACATACTCAAACTCCAAGGCACCCTATTCCTCTTCCCAGCCCAGGACTGGATCAATCTTCTCTTCTTTGCCTCTCTGTCACAAAAAAACAAGCTTTAATTTTTTAAAGAAACTTTACTAAGAACCAAGAAGGAAATATATGAAAATGTGGAAAACGGCTAAACATACCACTACAATGTTCTTAGCTTAAGAGCTAAATCTGATCTGCAAGTTGCCCTATCCAAACTGAAGTCTATCTTTCATTCATTCAGCTGATATTTATTGACTGCTTGTTATGTACCATGCATTATTTTAGGTGCTGGGTACAAAACAGTGACCAAGACAGAGAAGTCCCTATTCAGACTCCTCTCCCCTGTCATCTATTAGTCAGGCTTCCAATATGACCAACTCGATGTATCTCCTTCTGCCTGCTTAGAATATTTTGTTTGCAAGTGACCAAAGCCCAATTCAAACCAGCTTACGCAAAATTTGGAGTTTATTGGCTCATGTAACTAATATACTGGCTTGAAATGTGGCTGGATCCAACATTACAACACCTTTCATAAGGAATATTTTTCATCCTCTTCGTTCTGGGCACTTTTTTTTTGGTTTCACCTCCAAATGGGCATTTTTCGCATAGTGGTGAGATGACTGCTGGCAGCCCTAAGCCTACTGTGGCCTTACAGTGCCCATCCCCAAGGGCAAGAGGAAACATCTTTTTTGATAATACCAATAACAGTCCAGTGGAAATTTCTGATCGGTCTGGCTTGGGTCATGTCACCATGCTTGAGTGAAACCAACTGCATGCAGTCCCATATTGTCCTAACTTAAACATACAGTGACAGTCACGAACACAAAGCCACAAACAACAATCATGTCACAATAGATATCCTCACTCTCTTGTTTTCTTAGTTAATTAAGATCTAAGAGTCAGAAGTATTTTTGTGCTGCATTTGGAAATCAAAGGAGAGAGGGCACGTTCTCAATAAGACTAGGCTTAAGGACCCATCTCATGAACAACAGGCTCACCGACCCAACTCTAATCCACCTTCTCAACTTTTCGAGGACTCCTCGGTTGACACTGATGTGTCTTCTTCAGCTTTGCATCTCCTAAAGAGCACTGCATGTTAATTTGCTTCTATCAGGCATCCCAAAAAGACAGGATAAATCACCCTGGTGAATTCAGGAGAGAGGAGAGGAAGGGAAGAAAAGGAAGGAGAGGAGATGGAACAGCAGAGGAGAAAGGCACTAGGAAGAAAAAGAGAAAGAAATAAAAGGAAGGAGTAAAAGAGTGCAACAGTGTTCAGACACCATACCCTGAAGTTAAACATCCTGACATTCGAATCTCACATTGCCATTATCTTGAGAACATGGACAAGACATCCAAATCTCTGAGCCTTAGTGTCATCATAGTATAATGAGCATAACAATACTTTCCTTACTGAGTCTTATGAAAATTACGTTTAATAATGTTTATAAAGCTCTTCAGCTTGGTTTCTGGTACATGACATTCACTTAATGATAACCTCTAACATTATCCTTCTTTTGTGCTCAATGTTACTGTATGGAGGTGGTGTTCTATGAGCAAAGTAAGGCCCACCAGGGCCTCAGATGCCTCTCTGAGGCCATGAACAGCTCTCTGAAAAAAAAAAAAAGTCTGCAACCAAAAAACTCAGACCATTTCTAGAACCCAATCCAAACCAAACCTTCTTGAAGGTCATAACGTGTTCTGAGGTTTCATTCCACTATTTTTCACTTATACAGTCCTCAGCCCTGCCAGGGCTGAGCTAGGTTTTGAGCTCAACGTAGCCAGATACCACAAGGGGAAAGAAGCCCAAGCCCTTTGCCCTGAATGTATTTCCAGCCCAAGAAAGAACTCGAAGCCTTGGAAAGCTCCAGGCAGCCTGTGACCCCAGCAGCCATCTCTTCAGAGCAGCTTCGGAGCATCATTCTGTGGCCTTGGGGTACTGACCGCAGCCCCCAGCTTCCCTTGTTACCTCTATGACTACAGATGCAGAAGGAGCTCCCAGCAGCTCTTGAGTTCTGGCGACCCAACCACAGGCTTGGTGAGAAAGGAAGTCTGCCAGGAGTAGGATAAATGGACTGATTTTTCCAGAAAGTATCTTCCTTTCAGCAGGGCCAGTATTGTGTGTAGTCACAGAGCTGATCCATGCCCACTTTCCTTATGGAAAAGTATTCCCCAGTACTTAGTACACTGTGTGTTCACTAATTCACTTCTAGCAATATAACTGTATGGAAGATAAAATGTAATGGGTTCATTTAAGAAACTGAGTAAGACAACTCCTTATAGAGATGGAGGAGGATAGAAGAAGGAGAAAGAGGGAGGGGAGGAGAAAAGAAAAGAGAGAAGATGGGAGGTATAGATATCAGAATACTGACATCTGGTGAGGTAAAAAGGAATATAGTGTGCTGCCTTACCCTATGAACCCCGGCCCATGGATTCTTCTGGAAATGTGGAAAGTATATGCAGGAAGAACAGGTTCTAGTCTTTCTACACTTAAGATGAAAGGAAGGACAAATGAACTGAGATACAGGGGTCTCTTACTCTCTTACTAAGATGGGTAATAGCCATCAATTAGGTCATTGTTTAAATCACTGATAAAATTGTGTATATGAGATGTGTGTGTGACTGTGTGTGTGTGTGTGTGTGTGTGTGTGTGTGTGTGTGTGTGTGAGAGAGAGAGAGAGAGAGAGAGAGAGAGAGAGAGAGAGAGAGAGAGAGAGAAACACATTTACAGACCTCTGATCTGTGTAGTGGCCAAAGCCAGTTCCAGTTCTAGCAGCCTGTGTACCTTCCTTCCCACCCCTGCTCTCATCTCAGCCCAATGTCCTTCCCACTAACTGAGAAGAGGGAGATGAAAAAACTGTATACTCCTCTCCTTCCTTCTTTGCACCTCTTTCTTCAACACCTATATACACACATGCACGCCACTGACTAAGTGCCACAATTGCAAGCAATATTCATTGCATGGCCGTGCTGAGCACTGGTATAGAAAACCTGAGGATGGTCCTTATGATGAAGTGGGATCAGGACAAGAGAATGATGGCCACGGTCCACAGAAATGGTTCTCAAACTGAACTGAGCAGCAGAGTCACCTGAAGGGCTTGGGGAACACAGATCATGGATATATACCCCAAAGAATTGAAAGCAGGGGCTAGGACAGATATTTGTGCACTCGTGTTTCTAGCAGCATCAGTCACAATAGCCAAGAGGTAGATGCAACATAGGTGTCAATTGATAGATGATGAATAAACACAAGGTGATATACATACATATATACATACATATACTACATACATACATACATACATACATACAAACAAACATACCTGTGTGTATATACTATTATTCTGCCTTAAAAAAAGAAATTCTGACACATATCACAACATGGTTGAAACTTGAGGACATTAAGCTAAGTGAAATAAGCCAGTCACTAAAAGATAAATGCATGATACTACTTATATAAGGAACTTAGAGTCACCAAACTTATAAAAAGACAGAGAATAGAATGATAGCTGCCAGGGTCTCCAGGTAGAAGGGATGTAAAGTTGTTTAATGTGTATAAAGGGTCGGTTTTCTATCATGAAAATAGTTCTGGAGATTGGTTATACAACAATGAGAATATATTAAAATGATTAAGCTGTTATATTTTATGTGCATATTTTACCATAATTTTTTTTTTAAAAAGGAAAAACAAAACAGATCACTGGGCTCCACTTAGAGCTCTGAGTAGGGCCTGAGAATTTTCATTACAAATAAGTTCCCAGGATATACTGATGCTCTGTTTTGGGGACCACTCTGAGAACCAATGGTCCAAGGATTAGAAGCATTACTCCAGGCTTCCTGCAGCCACTGCTGAGAGCAGGTGCCTTAGAACTGGGAGCCACTATAATGGAACTACACCTGAAGTCCACTGGGATTCTAGTCCAGGTGCTGGATTGGCCCCCAGACTCTCGAGACCCTGGGAGAGGAAGGATAGAAACAGCTGGCTAACATTTCTAATACAACTGCTTCTCCTGGCACTTCGCCTAGAAGCCCCTCAAAAGCAGGGACCTTCTTAAGCTTCCTGAGACCTCTCCTTGCTTCTCGTGTCAGATTTTTACATGGTAGATATTAATATTCATTGATTCAATCAGAGAAGAAAACTACCTGCAAACTAGGCCACAAAAAGCAGAATGCACTCACTCAATAAATATTTATGGAACACCAACTGGGTATAGGCAATTTCAAATTATTTCAAGCTCTTATTTATTACCACTAATATTATGCATAAAGACCTAGCACAGTGCTTAGCACATAATGAATTCTCCATAAATGTAATTTTCCTCCCATTATCCTGTTTACAAAAGTGCTATGCCAACTATCACTGCCTTATTCCAAGTTCCTAGCCCTCTTCTCCTCTGTGGGCAAATGACTTTTGCAAAACTTCTTATTATGAAATTTCTCAGTCACCTACCCCATCCTCACAACTACAAATATACTCATTTCTCTAAATATTCTTGTCTTCTTCCCTTCTGTTTTAAAGGGAGAAATATCCTCTAAGGCTAATCCTTCCACTTTTCCTTCGTTTAGCTCTGCCTTTGGTCTACCCAGACACTTATACTTATCAGTCATGGCCCTTTTCCTCCTCATGATTGAGCCTCTGATTCTCTCACCTCAAAAAAAAAACCCAGCCTTTAAAAAAACAACAACAAGCCAGCAAAATGCCCCACTCTCTACCCTCTATCTGTATGCGGTTCTTGCTCTATCCCTCTCCCTCCCTTCCCAGGCAAGTTCTTGGAAATCTAGGCCACCCCTTGCTGATTTCATTTCCTCCTTTCCTCACCCACAGCAGTCTGGCTTCCAGCCACTCTCCACTCACTCTGTTGTTGTCAAGGTCATGTTGACCTCTGTAGTTACAGATCCAATGGTTTTTCCACATGCCTCACCTTACTTGACCTTCCTAATTAATCCATTTGGCACTAGGGGACACTCCTCTTTGAAACTTCCTCTTCCACTGAATCTACCCCTATTTCCAGCTGTCTCCCACACACCTCTGCTCAGTTGTCCTATGATTACTTCAAAATCTGTGTCCAAATTGAACTCCTGTCTTTTATTCCAACTAAGCCATCCTTTTCTGTTTCTTATTTTTGATAATGGCACTGTCATTCATCAGCTCACCCAAACCAGAAACTTGGAAGTCATCCTCAATTTTTCTTTCTTTATTCTCCATAAACGTTTGTTCACTAAATTATCTGTATTCCCTTCACAGCTTTGGGATTCATCTGTGTCACTTCTTTTCACTATTGCTGTCTTTTTTTTTTTTCCTTCAGGACATTACAGCACCCATCTGAAGAATTTTAGTGGACTCCTAAGTGGTAGAAACATCTCTAGTCACTCTTAACAATGAATGATTTGCCATTTAGTAGACAGCAATATAACACAGTGGTTAAGGTGACAGACTGCCTTTGTGCAAGTTTAGGCTGTCTTTTATCATCTGAGTGTGATACTTAGCAAGTGATTGTCTTCTCTGTGCCTCAGTTTCCTCAGCTGTAAAGTGGGGATGATAATAATGGTAACCTTCCTTTTAGAGTTCTGGTGATATCAAATAATTTTAAAGTGCTTATTATAGTGCCTGGCAAAGAGTAAATGTTCATTTGTTATTAGTTATTTTTATTATTGCTTTTAGTTACTGCTGTCAGAGTAAATTTTTTAACTATTAAAATCAGTTAATTACTCCCTTATTTCAAAATAAATGAATTCTACAACATGACAAAGTCCTCCATGTTATCTTCCCTACCTGCTTCTTCATTTCCATCTCTCAGGTTCATGTTTCACGCAAATTCACACTCCAGTTTTATATGGCAAACCATGTGCTCTTGAATCCCTGAAGCTCTGTCTATGACTTCCCTGTGCCTGGTATGCTCTAACCCTTCTTATACATCACAAAAACTCCTATTTGTCCCTCAAATCCTTTATACTGTCTATAAAATCAGGTAATTTTCTACCACCTCCAATTTTAAAAAAATCACTGATTTCCATATATCACTTCCATATCTTGCATATACTTATTTATAAACATTTGTGTGTATATGCGTAAATATACATACTTTATGCTATACTGCATTTGTATATTTTCATGTCCATCTCTCCTTCTGGAATATAAATTGTTAAAGACAGACACTTACTTACCTCCAGGTAAACAGATCTGGCATATAATGTGCTCTTACGATATTAACATTTTACATTTCTGTGTGCCTTATAATGTACAAAATGATATTTTAAGCAGATAGTCTCGAAGATGGCCATAATCAATTTCTTTCCTCTTTGCATGCGTATAGTGATGCTCCATATATCACGAGTTGGGGATTTTTTCCTCTTCTCTTAAATTTAGGCTGTCTTTGTCTCTGCTTTGACAGACAGAATGTGGTGTAAGTCACATTTTCGAACTTTCAAGCCTAGACCTTAAGAGAACTGGCAGCTTCTGCTTTCCCCCGCCTTAAAAACTAGCTACCATATCAGAAGTCCTATCACTCTGAGACCACCATGCTGCAAGGGAACAAGGGCTGTGAGGAACCACCAGAGACTGTTTCCTCCTCATCTACGTCATCACCACCATCCAGGGGCAAAATCCAGCCACGTTTCAGAGCCAGTCTGCTCCCTCCTGTAGGCAGGTTGACCAACTGTTCTGATTTACCTGGACATTTCACAATTTTGGCACCAAAAGCTTTATCTCAGGAACCCCCTCAGTCCCAGGAAAAGTGGGACAGTTCGTCATCCTGACTTCTGGATTCCTACCATGTGGATCTGCTCTCCTGGATCTCTAGGGTGAAGTGTTCAGCTAATGCCCTCAGGGGTCTCCTGGTTGGAAAAGGACAATAATTACCTCCAAGACCAATTCCTCACAGGCAAAAGAACCACTCTCTATTCTACTTCCCATCTCCAATCAAGCCTAGCCACACGGTTTAGTAGAGTTTGCCAGAGGTTATACGATGAACCCAACTAATACAATGGAGACTATCCCAAAGTTATGTAACAGAAACTCCCTCTAATTATTCAATTCTCAGTGAAATGAAAGCCTGAAAGTTAAACCCCAAACGAAGTCCTTTTTTAAAGCTCAAAGTACAAAAAGTTAAATACATAAAATCAAAAACCCTCTCCTCTCCAATTTCTGTCTTTGCTCAGTCTCAGCCAGATGGCATTTGGGTTCTTTCCACATGTCCTGCACTATCTTCCTCAAGAATTAATATCAAGATCTTCTACCTCTTAAAGGGCACAGTTTAGCTGTGCCACTGCCCCCATGTCTAAAACCTCCGCAAGCAAATCTGAACACTACGGCTCTGATTACACAGCACAGTGGTCTCCTTAGCACCTATTGCATAGGTAATTTAGACCTACAATGTTGTTGTCAGCCATGAACCTTCCACAGAGACATGGTATAATCTAGGAGAAGGGGTTTGAGAGAAAAAATAAATTGACTAAGGCAGGAACTCGAAAGGTAGTTCTTCACATCCAGCTCAAGGAGAGACGAAAGAGACTGTGTCAGGGATCTTGTCTTAGTTTGTGACTCTCCATAACCAACGTCCGCATAAGATAATTCCACTCACATCCTGTCCTTGAAGGTCCATACAATTTCTCCTTATATTTGAACTAGTTTCTGTGACTTTCTGTTACCTGAAGCCAGAGGACCTTGACTGAAACACCATTCTCAAAAAAAAAAAAAAAAACTTTTAGGGAAAGTACTTTTTCCTACACCAAAGATCCCATCCATTTGGATCCCTGAATTACATCTTACACAGATCAAAGGAGCTATCAATAAAGCACACATTAACTACACATGAAAATGAGTTCTGAGAATGTAACTTTGTAGATAAGAAGTGTGAGCAGAATTTTTAAAATTTTAATGATTCAATTGCATTTTTACTCATTTATCAACTTTTTAAAATATTAATGCTATGGGATCTAAAACAGCATTTCTATTTTAGGGGGAAGCTTCCACAGACATGTGTCATGGTATGATTTAAGATTTATGGAATTCCAGAATTCTCAGAAATATATCTACCCAGAAATATAGCTCTTATAATGGTTCCCCAACTGCAAACATGTGAAGTAGATGAATATGCAACAGATGAATCCAAGGACATTAGATGTCTTTTAAAAATCAAACAAAACCCTAGATGCTTCAAGGATGATAGTGAAGAGAGAATCTCCATATCAGAGTAGGGGTTGAAAATTGGATCTATAACCACAATGCCTGTCCCCAAATTCACCCACCTGTCACTAAGAACCACTGACACTAGTGTGCTAGCCTAAGGAAGCAGAGGGAGGTGCTTCTCCTCTATTTCTCTTTCTGGCCCAAATGTGGACACATGAGCCTTTTCTTTATAGTCTGTACTACAGCTTGAGACCAAGCTGGAATGTTTAAACAAGACTTCTCTAAAGGCTCATGAATAACAAAAGGAAAAATGCAGATGTAAGCTGAAGTCCTCCCTACCCTGTTCTAGAAGAAATTCCTTTAAATACCACCTGCTACACCCCCTCCATCACAAGTTATCATGGCCTTGGAAAGTCCAGAAACTTGTCAGGATCCTATAGCCTCAGGTTCTTTCGGCCCCGAGAATTCTCTTCACAGATGCTGCTTCTGGCTTTACATTAAATTACCAATACACAGAAATCAGCATTTATTTCATTCCTAGAAGAGCACTGTGCACACATGCACACTCACACATACATACAACACAGTACTATACAATCTAGACTACTAAAGGTTCTACACAGTAGCCCAGGGGAGGTGAGGGTTGTATCACATACACCAAACAAGTGGAATATTCCTTCTTGAACATTTGTTTTCTCAGAGTCCCCCTACCATTTGAGGCTCTCTCTCTCTCTCTCTCTCTCTCTCTCTCTCTCTCTCTCTCTCTGTCTTTCTCCACTGCAATGCCCCATCTCCTCCACTCATCTCTCATTCCCCTTCTTTCTTGTGGCCTCTCAACACTTTGTCCCCACCAGAGCCACACAAATTCCTTTGCTTGTCTGGTACATAGCAGTTTAGCAATAATCTTCTCCCCGCCACCCCTAGAAATTTATCAAAGAATTTCTTCCACAGAGGTGCAATGTACTTCTAAGAATAATTCTGCTGAATTACATTCTATCTGCTTTTGTTCAGAAATAAACCTGGAGAATAATATAAAATAGAGAATCTACTTTGCACATATTACTTGCCTTCCATGGTCATAGACTTGATCCTATCCGAGCTTTGGGCCTGTCTCGATGTGGTAGGCACCATGTGGGAACCACTGCCATCCAGTGGCACAAGTTGCTGATGTCTAGACCCAAGGGATTACAATCGAGACAAAAAAGCTTAGAACCCATTTTTTTAGTATCTAATTTTATCTGAGGATTCATCTATTATTCACTTGATTGACTTAGGAACCTCTTTTTTCTGAGGAAACAATGCCTTCTCAAGTAAGCATGACTTTACTTATACATGGCCACATGGTAGTGGCAGCATCAGAGCCAGCTTCATGAGCATGTGACTGTGCAGTCACACAAGGCCCCATGCTAGAAGGGCCCCACGCTTGGTTTAATGTTCTGCAATTATCGTCTTAAAGCTCTTAATTGTCATTGAACAAGAGTCCCTTTTCCATATTTTCATTTTTTGCCGGGCCCCAAAAATTACATAGCTGGCTTTACCCAATATTTATATAAGAAGTACACACAGAAAGAACTGGTGGCAGGGGGTGGGCAGGGGGTGTTCCTTACAATGGCCTTAGAAACAGTGGCAGAAAAGATCTTAGTAATTGTTACATACAAACTTCCTTGTCAGATGAGAAAATAGAATCCCAGAGATCTCATGTAAGAAATAAATGGTTTCCAGTTCTCACAGCTCATTGGTGGTAGGGCCTTTGCTTTGCACAACTCCAGAGGGCATCAGTCTCATTATCTTATGGCTGTGTAAATTATGGTCCCGAGAGATGTGTCACACAGTAACTCAGAACTAGATCTCTAAACCAGTTAACTCTCCCCCTAGCACTACCCGAGCTCCAAGGCACATCCCACCTTCCAAAGCTTTTCTTCTCTTTCCTGTGTCCATTAGGAATATGCCCTTGGACAAAGAAAAGGCAATATTGTAAAAAAGAAGAGAAGGAAGAAGAAGAAAGAAGAAGAAGAAGAAGAAGAAGAAGGAAGAAGAAAGAAAGAAAGAGAGAAGAAGAAGAAAAGGACGGGAACAGGAACAACGACATAATTCTAGGAAAGGTGCCCAGAGAACTAAGGAAGATTTTAAATGGTGGAAGAAACCAGAAATTCATTAAAAAAAAAAAAAAGGAAACTCAGAGAACTTTTTTGTTATAAATTAAGTTTCATAATGCTGGCAGGAAGATGAAAACACTAGAAAGGCAAAGCTGGAGTGGGTGGCTGACAGCTGTGGGCAGCTGGAGTGGAGAGAAAGAATAGAGAGTGACCATTAATGCACAACCGTGGGAAAAGGGCCTGGAAATAATGGACATAAAACCCTACAGAGGAGCGAGGTGACACAACGAGAGATGCATAATGGGCCAGGAACACAGTTACTTAGGGCCTGTATTCTTTGCTAAAGGAGTCTTAATTTGCTACTAATAATTTTGATATGCTAACATGTGCTGCCCGAGGAAAGGAACACTGTTCAAATCTCAAGGACATTTGAACCAGGTTCTGAGTCTTCTCCAAATAGGGCATATCTGAGTCCACTGCTGGCAGGAGGTTTGATTGAGGCAAGACTTGCCTCAAAGAATAGTCCTCCTGTATTCGTGTGTAGTCATTGTCTGGCCCCTGTGGATGCCTCTGGTGTTGGGAATTTTCTTTCTATTGAGAGATTAAAAGAAAATTTGAAAAATTTATAAGCTACAACTCAAATTAAAGCTCAGCCCCAGGGGTAGTAGCAGATGGGAAATATGAATTTAGTGAAAAAGCATCTGAACATTTGGAGTAAATTTGAAAACAGAATCATCTGTTAAATAATCGAATCCAGTAGACTCCACACTTTGTACCACCAGCTGCAGTCAAATGGGAGATTATGAAACTTTGTAATAAATGCTCCACTAAGTCTGTTTTCTTATTTCAGGGTTAACTTGGGGCAGAGCAGCAAGTCTAAAGGGATGAAATTCTGGACTCCTTTTATATAAGCATTTCTTCCATGTGTATGTCTTCCTTTCAATTTGGCCATCCACTGAGTACATAGAAGTGACCTCAAGACCGATGTGAAGTTGGAAAAGAGAAATAAGTGAACTTCACAGCTCCTCTTCCCCTTCTTTAGTATAAATTCTGACTTCCTCTCCCATCTCCCATAATGTTTCTCCAGCCACCTTCTATTCTCTGCTCCTCCATGGCCCAACACGGTAGGGAAATCTCAGAAATGACAAGGGAAGAGAAATAAGTCCAGGAATGAAATGGCTCATTTAGGGATTTTTCCTTTACTTCTGGCTTGGCCCTCAGATATGAAGGAAGAATTATTAAGGCAGAGGAGCAGTCTATAATCTCAATGAAAAGATAAGAGGGAAAGAAGCCAGAACATTCTTCCCACTTCTCATCCACACCTCTTCTTTCTTTGGTCCAGCTCCCAAAACTATTGTTCTAAGTAGGTCTTGCTCATTTGATGACTGTACTATTCTGGGTGTGGACACATAAAAGATCTCTGTTGATTGCATTCTTACAAAAGAACTTAGACCTATGAGAATCTGAAGCAAAGAGCTTGATTCAAGAGCTTCTTTATCTGCTCAAAACCTGGGAGTCTTCACTCCTCTCTTTCTCTCATTATCTACATCTAATCCATCAATGAGTCCTGTGCCTCTGTCCTCAAAACATTTTCCTAACTTCTCTCTACTCCTTCTTCACCTCTGGCCTGGATGACTGTCTCCTAACTGGTCATGGACTACCCACACTTGCCCCATCTCAATCACATATCCAGGAAGTAGCAGGAGTCTTTGAGAAGCTTAACTCAAATGGTGTCCTCCTGCTTCAAATCCTCCAGTGGCTTCTATTGCACCTAGAATGAAGTCAGACTCTACCATGTCTTATATAATCTGGTCTACATGATAAGTCACTTCGGCCTCATTTATCACATCCTCCCATCACTCACAAAACTACGAAGACACCAGCCTTCTTGTTTCCTGGACAGGGTAGATTGGTTCCTAGCTAAGGGTCTTGGCACTAGTCATCTCTATGCCCAGAATCCTCACCTCCTGGGTCTTTTCAATGCTTCCTCCTTCTTGCCCTGACCACACACATAAAGTAGGGGCCACCTCCTGCTCCCCAAGTCCATCTTCTCATCATCACCCAGACCGTTTCCTTCACAGTACTTAACACAATCTAAAATCAGGTAGCTTATGTATTTGATTGTTTATCAACTGTCTATGATTACTAGAATGCAACTCAACAAAGCCTGGGAAAGTTTCTTAACCGTTCGCTCCAATGCCTTGGCCAGTGCTTACAAATGCTTGTGAAATGAATGAATTCCTGGCTACAGATGCCACAAAGAGATTTAGAACTGAGGACACTTAAAACATCCCCTCTACTCAAGGCTTCAAGTTCCATGATTTCAGAGGATCACTTGAAAATTTGGGCCAATATTTGCATTTGTTCGACAATTACATACGTATTTATCAATGGAAATGATAATGCTGGATAATACACACTCTGTGTAGAGCCCATTTTCCCACTGGCATGTAATGTGATAATAGCAAACCTTTGTGTTTGTGCAGTGCCCAACCATTTTCAAAGTACACCCTCCCAACACTTCCTTCACCCTCTCCCAGCATCCCTCTGAAATCACACCATTTCACCAGTAGGGAAATGGAGACTTGAAAGAGCTGACTTCTTGCAAGTGTTCGGAGACATATAGGGAGCTTCTGCCCAAGCTTTCTGGTTTCCTACTCTGCCAGGGAACCGCTCATATCTCATCTAATGCTCGCAAAATTCCTGAGAGGTCAGAAGAGCAGGGTCATAATCCCTGTGACATTCCAGTGAAGTCGTCACATTACACCCATTCTGAGCAGATCAGCCTGGAAAACAAGACCACGAGGGACTCTTCATGCCACCCAAGTGGCAGGACAGGCTCAAGTTGCTGTCCTGTGTGCAGCACAGACAAAAGATGGCCCTATGCTTTCTCCAGAATCACCTACCCCAGTGCCCAAGTCACAACCTTCAGGGTCTCTCTGACTCCTCTCTGTCCTTTACTACCATGTATCCACCTACCCATGAAGTCACGGCAGAGGTTGGTTCTCTGTCCAGCCCATCATCATCTCCTCTCTCACATACTATTCATTCCCTAGTCGTGAGCCAGAGTGCCTGGACTCAAATCTTTGCTCTACACTTACTATGTAGTCCATGACCTTAGCAAGTTATCTCACTTCTCCATGTCCCAGTTTCCTAATATTTAAAATGGAGGTAGTAAGTAGAACTATCTCACAAGAGTGTTATGAGGATTAAATTTTCCAGTGTCTATGAAGCACTCAGAGGGTGTGCCATGGACCTATGAGTTGTAATTATCATCATTAGTCTCTCTAGGTCCTTGTTAACACTCCTCTGGATTCTCCTGTTAGTCTCCTAACAGGACCTCTAACTTCTGTCGTGCTCACCCCCTCCACTTGCAACAGAGCTTTTTAACATATAAAAAGGACCTTATCAATCCTTGGCTCAGAATTCTCAGTGATGTTCCACTGAACTTTGGATGAAATTTAGTTGTATTGCCCTAGCCCACAAAGTCATGGTCTGGCCCCTTCATCCTTCTCCCATCTCACCTTATGCCACCTGCTCTGCTCATTTGGTTACAGCCTTACTGACCTTGTGCCAAGTTCTTTTATGCACATGCTGTTCTTGCTGTCTGAAACTCTTCCCTTTGTTCTTCACATCCTTCTGGCCTCAGCTCAGAGCAACCTTCCCTGTCTACCTCATTTGAGATAGGTCTCTCACACCCATTATTTTCTGAGTTGGTCCTCAAGTTACTTTCTTAACAGCACTTATCACACTTCCTATTTCTGCATATATGTGTTTCTTTGCTTATTTTTATTTTCTTTTCTTTCTAAAAAATAAAAATATAAAAGCCATGTTTATCTTATCATAGCATCAGAATTTACAGCAATGCTCAGAACATAATAGATGCTCCATAAATATCTGCTGAATGAGTGTTGAATCTGTATGATCATGAACCGAGCAATATTTTCCGCCTACTTCTGGATAGATTTTAATGTCAGCATGAAAATTGCTATAGACATTCAAACTTGCTTGAGTCTATAGACATAACCTATAGGAATGACTGTATATGCCTACAGCTAACACTATTTCCAATCCAACGAGTTTTATTTCTTTGTGGATTTTTACCACAGCTTCTATTTTAGAAAAAGAAGTAACAGGGGAAAGTTTTGAAGATGCTTTAAGAAGCCAGTTTTGAAAAATTCATTATTGCTTGATGCTACACACATATACGCAAACACTTTTTAATGAATAAAAAGTAAAGCGCCCCAGAGGAAGAAACAAAAAAAGAGGAGTGATGGTTATAGACATATAAATGGACCTGAATAATTAAAATGTCGTCCATGAATTTCACCAAAGAAATTAAAGGGGTTTTCATTAAATTTCTCTACATTTTGAAGGAAGGGAAATGAGGCCTATTAAAATTGATTGGATTACTCAAAGGTGAAGCTATGGCATGGTGTGTGTGTGTGTGTGTGTGTGTTGGGGGGCAGGGGGGATGTGGGCAGACTGTTAAGCTTAGCAAAACCTCATCAGACTGTGGTGTATCCCTGCTGACTAACAGTGCACTTGAAGATTTTCCTTAGTTTGTAACTACAGAAAAAAGCCAATTAGATTGAATTCCTCCCTCCCTCTCCCCTCTTTTCCTTCATTCCTTCCTTCCTTCCTCCCTTCCCCCTTGCCGTCCTTCCTTCTTTCCTTTTTTCCTTCCTTCCACAAATCTTGATTGAGTCTCTGCTAGCACCCAGCACTGTACAAGGCATTGTTAAATCAAAGGTGATAAAGACCTAGTTTCTGCACTCAGACCCGCACCTGCAGAGAAGGCAGAAGTGAAACAAGCTCCAAGCCCAAACATCACAGCTACAGAAATAAAACAAGTACAAACTACAGTAACAGGGCAATGCGTGTTATTTAGGAGTAGTTAGAGTACAGGTAATGGTAAGGAAGGCTTCTCAGTGGCAGTGACAATACATTGGGCTTTGAAATTTCCATGGGAGCCTGGTGCATGGTCAAGTGAGGACAGGCATGCCTGGCAGAGGCAAGAGCAGAGATCCTACACTGTATCTTGGAGCCTTCAGCTCTAACATGTTTGTTCACCCACTCATGAGGGTAGCCCTGCCCAGGCCTGATGCTGGGAGGGAGACAAATGTCCTTTGACAGTTAAAATATGCTAAGAAAACACAAAACAGAAATGGCTTTACATTGGAAAGAAAGTAAGCAAGCAAGCGAGCAAAATAAATAAATAAATAAATAAATAAAATCAGAGTAGCAGAGAGTATTAAAAGGGACCTCAGAATTCTCTAAGCCCTCAGCTTTCCAGATGAGAAGGGGGATTGACTAAGAGAAGGCATTAGAACCAAGTCAGGGCACTCTCTCTGCATCACGGTGCCCCTCCCCTGCCATGCTCTTCTTTCCCGCAAAATCAGCCCACAACTCTGTAGTAGAAGAAAGTGCACATTTTCTGCCACCAGGAAGTTCAAATACAAGGCTTCCCTACTTCCTTGCTGAGTGACTCTAACCAAGCTGCCTGTCTCATGTGAATCCCGATTTTCCTCATTGGTAAAACAAGAGTGAAGATGTTACCTGCCCACTTTGCAAGATTGTGTGAGCATAGCAGATAGCAGTGTGTGTAAGGCTGCCCTTGTACTTGACAAGCCTTGTTTAAAAAAAAAAATCTATACTTACAACTGCAAAGCAGCAACCAGAAGTGAAGGCCCATTTGCCTCAGGTAGCTGACAAGACTGGCTGTTCCCTCAAACACTGGAAGATTTAACACCCACAGTGCCTGGCCAGAGGTGCTCGCCAAGCCCCTCAGCCCACGCATGCGCGTCACCCTGACACAGACTTTCCGTGGCTCGGTGGTCATGCTACCCTCCTCTGGAAATGTATCTGCCCAGGATCACAGAGATGTCAGGAGAAGTTGCTTTGACTCGGTCTCGGGTGCAATCTGACACTGGAGATTTCTCTCACCAGCCAGCGAGGAAACATGTGGAACAAATTAATAGAGCTGACCGAGTAAAAGCAATTTGCAGATGGACTTCAGCGGGTTCCCAGAGGATGGAGCGGGATGGACCTCGGGGCACATCCAGGCTGCCCCACCCCCAAAGAGTTGCTGCTCAGTTAGCTTTCAGGCCTAGGGATATGGGGATTGGACTTAGGCAATCTGGCTCAAGACTAAGGAACTGAGGGTACCAAGAGGGGGGCATAATAGAGAGCAGGACAGACACAGTCGGGGCCTCATGGGAAGAGTAGCTTCACGTTTGCAGGTCAGTAATACTAGGGAGCCAGGTCAGGAGGAAAATCAAAAGCCCTACAGTTCATCCTTACAGTCCCGGCAAAGTTACGCTGGGAGACTGTGCACCTGTAGCTTTAAATGCTCCAATAGAAGCGCTTCTTTTTCCACCTACTCTTCCTTGCCCACAGTTAAGTTTTTGTCCCCACAATTTAAGCAGTAGCTTCTTTCCAGTTACACATTCCCCAGGGGTAACAGAACTGGGTTCTGGATTCGCTACTGCTCCTTCCTCCTCCTAACGGCCACTGAGCCCAGTGTCCTGGACTCTTCCACTGGCTGCCCTGACTGAGGGTCGGTTCTCCCGGGAGACATATCATATCTTCGCAGGTAGTGCCCAGTTTGAAAAGTACAGTCTGCACTGACAGGTGTTGCCAGGTGCTCACACTCTGCTGATGGGGGATGGCCTCTCCTTTAGAGGGACATGGTGCAAGGGGCTGGTTAAGGAGAGAGGATGCGACATGGGATGCCTGGTGTCTAACGAGGTACTTGAAATGGAAACAAAGAGGAGCACTGGTAGATGATTCTCCTAACTGGAGACTTCCATCTTAAATCAGGCTGGCAGACGGCCACTGCTAAGGCTTTTGTGACAACTTGATGCTTTCAGCCAAGTGAAATGAATTTCCCTCCTCCTTGGGGAGAAAGGTTTATCTAATGCAGGCTTAAGGGGGAAGGTGGGAAGTTAAAAAGGTTAAATCCAGCCAGCTCTGGAACGGAGTCCTGGATAACCTCTGGAAATTCCAGTGTGATTATTACCTCGGCTCCCATCTGAGTTCCACGCCCCTCTGCTCTGCCAGAGCATGCTTCTAGCGTTTTCCTGGCTCCACCAGATTTCCTCCGAAGGTGATGCTTCGCAGCGAGGCTGTCCTCGTGGTCCTGTCTCTGTGATGGATGGCCGCCATCAACCCTCCTCCCCAGGAGCCTTCACATCTGGTGCACTTAGTCAGGTCGTGAGAGCAGGACGGGAAAAGGAACACCAGGCTGCTGCCGGAATATTGTGAGAGGCGAAGCATGGAAATGTCGGTCCCATTTTCTAAAGAGTTCTCCGAAGGGGCAGCCATAAGCTGGAGTGCGTTCTCCCTGATACGATCTTCATGAAATGCCGGCCATTGTGAATGGTGGGCTTCCTTTCTTCCTTTTTTCCTTTGAATTGTTGAAAATATACATAAATGGAACTCCCCATGTGAACCGTTTTTTTAAGTGTATAGTTCAGTGGCATTAAATATTTTCACAGTATTGCGCGCCCATTACCACCATTCATTCATCTCCAGAACGTTTTTGTCTCCCAAATGAAATTTCATACTCGTTAAATACTAACCCTCCATTCCCTCACCCCCGACAGCGCTTGACAGCCACCACTTTAACTTTTGTGTCTATGGATTCGAGTACTGTAGAAACCTCATACAGGTAGAATCGTACAATATTTATTCTGTCGTACGTGCAGCTGATCTAATTTAGCATTATGACTTCAAGGTTCATCCACTGGTGTAATATGTATCAGAATTCCCCCCCTTTTTAGGACTGGATAATAGTCATTGCATGTACAGACCACATTTTGTTTACCCATCCGTCTGATACAGACACTTGGGCTGCCTCCACCTGTTGGCTATTGTAAATAATGCTGCCATGAGGATGGGCGCATGAATATCTCTGCAAGACCCTGATTCCAATTCTTACGGCTCTATACCCAGAAGGGGAGTTACCAGATCACATGGTAATTACACGGTAATTTGTTTGAGGAATTGCCATATCGTTTTCCACAGCGGCTGCACCATTTTCTATTCCCACCAACAGTGCGCGAGAGTTCCTATCACTGCACAGTGTCCCCAGCACTTGTCATTTTCCGTTTTGTCTTATTTTGCATAATAGGGCTTTCTATCCTTTGGTTTTTCTTCCAAAACGGCAATGTTTTTTTTCCCCAGGGTTTTGTGTTTTTTTTTCACCAACTTTTGATCACTACGGCGGAAGAGGGCGGCAGTTTTCTCAACAACTATATTCTTCTAAATGGTATGGACGCTCCTTTCGTGAATGCTAAAGTCTCTGACAGTCTGCACTTGGGATGGAAGTGCTTTTCCAGACTTCGGAGATTTTAGAAAATCTGTTGTGTCTTCATAGAAAATCCTGTAGGTGATTGTCCTTTTCGTTTTTGCTAAGGAAAGTTAGTCCCCTTTAAAAGGAAGGAAATAGGCACAGGAATGAGTAATGTAGGGAAGAAAAAAAATGCAAGCTGTAGAGCTAGTCTCGGGCACTTAACTCCTATGCAGTTCCTGCATGGCTGTGTAGCCCTGGGCAGCCACTGAACTCACCCAGCCTCAATTTCCCCATTTAAAAGTGCACAGTCATGTTTGTGTTGTAAAAAGGATGCTATATGTATATTGAAAGTTATTTATATAATACAACATATACATAATACATATCTACGAATGCATGTCTGGCCATGTGTGTGTGCGCACACACACACACACATACACACACACACAAACTTTTCCCCATAAATGCTTAAATATGATCAAGTCAAACATACTGCTATTCTTTTAAGAGCAATCTTTTTTTAACTTGGCATCTCCCTTCCCTCTCCCTGACCCTTACAAACATCAACTCCTCATACCTATGAAGCTCTTGTGTCTGGCTAGTACACATTTTCCCATAATTTTCTCTAGCTTACATAATCATATCAATAAATACATGTCCATA
Organism: Eonycteris spelaea; assembly: GCA_003508835.1. Lineage (NCBI taxonomy): Eukaryota > Metazoa > Chordata > Mammalia > Chiroptera > Pteropodidae > Eonycteris > Eonycteris spelaea. The sequence goes on from PUFA01000023.1 coordinate 8,036,628, forward strand.
TTACATATGGAAAGTTGTGAAAGCCCTTATGGAAATGGGATTTTATACGTCTTTTCCCCATTTTGGCTTTGTCACTCAATATTTCCTCATGGAGTTCCCTCCAAATCAAGCAGCAAGCTCTAAATCAACCTCTGCAATGGCTTAATCCAAGGTTTGACTGTGCTATAATTTATTCAGCTACCCTCTCTTGGTAAGCATTCCATTTTCCTGTGTTCCACACGCTCAACACCCTCCGAGGCTCCCTTTCTCATTCAAAATGAGATCCAAAGGCCTTACCTTGGCCTGAGAGGCCCGAAATGATCCCTACACCCTCACTTCCCCACCATCCCCTCTGTCCCAGTATTCTCTGCCTCACTCACTCTGCTCCAGCCACCCTGGCCTCCTTGTTTCTCCTCAAACCTGTCACGTACACTCCCACCTTCGGGCCTTTGCACTTACTGGTCTCTTGGATCTTGACTATTTTTCACAGGTGTCCTCACAGCTTACTTCCTCATGCAATCGGGGATCTATCACAAGGCTCTAGCTCTAGCTTCCCGGTCTAAATAAGCACTCCCCTTCCCCTTGACATTCCCTATCAACCGTCTCTATTTACTTTTTCTCCCTAGCGCTTATTACTTATTTATTTGCTTATTGTCTGACTATCTCCGTTAGAGTGTGGACTCTACAAGGCACACATCTAACTGTTTTTGCTCAATTCTATATTCTTAGTATGTACTACACAGGTCAATGTGGATGTGGGTCATCACAAGCCTCGGAACAGCATCTAATTGGAAACAAGCAGAAAACCAATTTTCATGGCCCTAATCAAACTAACATTTCACCAAATTTCCAAGTGAGGAGAAATCGACATAACATTGGCAATTGCACTGTAATTTGAGACTTAGGTATTTAATCATAGAGACACACACACTTAGCTTACTCACTGAGCTATGGGGAGCTCTTCTATGGCATAGATAACCTTGGCAAATCCAACTCAAGCCATCTGGTCCATTACGAGAACTCTGTATCTAGTTGGTTATAAATAACAGACTCTGTGACAGTACAGCACAAAGTCAAACTGACAGTGCAGGTCTAGAGTCTGACTCCCTGAGTTAAACCCCAGCTCTGTCAGTTACCTCTGTGTGAGCTTGGACCAATTATTGAACCTCTCTGTGCATCAGCTTCCAATGTGTCAAATGAGAATAAGAAGAGTCCTGACATCAAAGTTTCTTGTTGCATAAGGCAAATGAGTCAATACATGTAAAAAACAAAAACAAAAACAAAAAAAAAAACACTGAAAACAGAACTTGGTCCATAACAAGTGCTCATGTTATAATTAAAAAGGTGCTAAGAACACAAATTCTGCTGTTTCCTAGCTGTGTGAACTTGGGCAAGTCAAGTAACCTCTTTTATTCATTTTCAAATCTATAAAATGGAGATAATCAGTCTCTCCTCCAAGATTGTTGTGAGAATTAAATGTGTTTTTATATATAGAACCTAACATAACATCCAACCCATATTAAGTGCCATAAACCTTGTAGATGTTTGCTGTTGCTGCCATCATCATCATCATCATCATCATCATCATCAACATCAACATGTGAGTAGCCCAAAGTCTGAGTTACAGAGAAGAGAGCAGATGAAAAGCATCTCTTACATAACAGCACTTAAGCAACACCTGTCCCTTCCCAGGCCTTCCGCATATCACATTGGCAGTTCTATGCTTTTTCCAGCAGACTGGTATCTAGTGTGTATCCCAACCCACCACCACTCCTTTTCCTATTCTTCAATAGAGTTAGTCAATTCTTCTGGGCTCCCAGAGCACCATGTCTTTGTCCCTAGTTCCTCTTCCCTGGCTGGAGGTATTATAAGTGGCCCCACCTCTGAAATTCCCAAAGCCACAACCATCTCTCACCAGAAGCTGTGAGGAGACTGAGACCAGGAAGGATGGTGTGGGCCGAAATAAAGGACAGAGGTAGTAACTGAAGAGATAGGCATTAACCATGTCACATCAGAGTCTGCCTCTGTAAAATGGGGTTAATAAACATACTGATTCCATAGGATCATTGTGAGTATTGATCAAGAGAAAGGATGGAAAAAACTTATCCCACTGCCTGGCATATAGTGAGCAAAGATGGGGAGGAAAAGGAATTAGCAGAACATGAGTATATTTGGGCACGAAAGGAACACAGACTATGAGCTTTATCGGGGCTGGAGGTAGCAAGGTGAGGTGTGGGGAAGGCGGCAGTAAACTGTTACCTGCTTCTCCTTCTCAGAGAGGATTGTACTCACCTGCTCCATGGAGGCCGTCTTGGCTATGTGACTTTTTTGGCCAATGAAATGTGAATGAGTGATGTGTTACCTCTGAGGAGCAGCTTTAAGTGTCAGGACGTAGTTTGCTCTATTCTCTTTTCCCTGCCTCAGCCACCATGGAGCATTTTTTAGTTGGAGACACCATTAGCCTGGAGAGCTGAACTACAGTGATAATCAGAGCCCTTTAGCTGGCTTGCAATTGACATGTAACATGCATGAGAAAGAAATTTGCCGCAATCCACTAAAATATGGAATTGGTAGTTGCTGCAGCCTGAGAGTGTCTTGATGTTCCTGGAGCCCAAAATCAAGGAGAAAGTGTCAAAACATTCCTCTGGTAGGTGGGTGAGAGTCAAAGTAGAGCCCTAGTGTCCTAAGGTTTTCAAGCTTTGTCTTGCAAATCATCAGGAGATGCTTTAGCCAAGCCCCCCTGACCTTGAGAGGCTTGCAATCCCATGACACATTCTTTGCATGGTGCCTGGTCAAGGGTCACATAACAATAACCGGCTCCAACACCCATGGTGGCTCCTTCTTTGCCAAAAGATAAACTCAGAACACTTCCATCCAGCATTTACAAACACTTATTAATGACCCTACTTATCTCACTTCTTAGCAACGTGAATTGCCCACACTAACCACAATGGTCACTTTACTGCCTGTAGAACATGTTTTGGCAATCCTATTTTTCAGCATTCATTCACATCTTCTCTCACACCCTTATTGATCCACTACTCCCAATTTATCAAAGTCCCAATGGAAAGTCACAGACCATTGAGGAAGTGGAGCTTTAGTCCCGGTTAGTTTAATGGCACCCATAGGAACCCTGTTATCGGCTTTTGAAAGATACTTTTAACCACTCTGGTTCTCATGAGTCGAATGAAGATTATTAGACCAGATGCTCGTAAAGGTGCTTTTCAGCTATAATGCTTAGGATTTTACATTCCAATTCAGCCAAAGTAACTGTTTCCACCTCCTAGCTCCTTTTCTCTGTATTTTGTTCATATGAGATGCTGTCTTCTGTTACCAGCAAAAAGGTTCCTTCTTCCTCCTCCCTCTTCCTGAAACTCTTTCCTTGATCCGTGGAATGTGCAATCTTTGATGTTTTCCTATTTCCCAGGGTCAGGAGAACTTCTTTTCTCCAAGTCTCATATTTCCAATGTGGAGAGGCCTCCTAAATTAACCTTCCTGGTCTCCCTTGTGCCTCCAGGCATTTCTCCCATGAGACATGTGACTAATTTGATTGGTGTTTGGAAGAAGGAACAATATATTGGTGTTCAGCCCCTTCTGACGGTCCCCTTTTGTGATCCGTCTGTAGAAGACGCAGTTGGTCTTTTCTCTGCCATTAGATCTGGAGCTGCCCTTGTGGGAGGCGCTTGTCACTGCCAGTATTACTTAAGACTCAGTTGGGGTGAAAATGACAGAAAACCTATCATGACTAGAGTTTAAGTAAAATTGAGCCTCATTCTTTATCATATGCAAAGAAATTCAGCATTAAACAGTCCAGGGCCTGCATAGCACGTCATTGCTGTCTTAGTCAGCTCGAGCTGCTATAACAAAATACCATAGAGTAGATGGCTTAAACAACAGAAATTTATTTCTCACAGTTCTGGAAAATGGGAAGTCCAAGGTCAAGTTCCAATTCAGTTTCCAGTGAGGGCCCTCTTCCTGGTTTTCAGTTGGCTGACTTCCAACTATGTTCTCATATGGCAGAGGGAGAGACCATCTCCCTCATGTCTCTTCCTATAAGGGTGTTAATCCCATTCCTGAGGGCTCCACCCTTATGACCTCATCACCTCCCAAAGGCCCCACCTCCTAATACCATCACATTGAGGGGCAGGGCTTCAACACGTACATTTTAGGGGAACACAAACATTTAGTCCACAGCATTCTGCCCTTGTCCCCCAAAATCTATGCTCTTCTCACATGCAAAATACATCTATTCTATTCCAACAGCCCCCAAAGTTTTAGCTCATTTCAGCATCAACTCTAAAGTCTAAAGTCTCATTTGAACATCATCTAAACCAGATATGGGTGAGACTTGAAGTATAATTTACCCTGAGGCAAAATTATTCTCTAGCTGGGAATCTATGAAACCAAACAAGTGATGTACTTTTTAAATACAATAGTGGGACAAAGCATAGGATAGACATTTCCATTCCAAGAGAAATAAGAGAAAAGGAAGGGAAGCCAGGTTCCACGCAAGTCCAAAACTTACCAAGGCAAACTTTATGAGTTTGCACAAGAATCATCCTCTTTGGCTCAAGGCTCTGCCTTCCAGACCCATTGGGAGAGTAGTCTCCTTTTCTAGACCATTCTTGGTACCAAAATCTGTATTAATCAGTGTTTTCCAGAGAAATAAGTGGTGGGAGGAGGGGAACTGGCTGAGAAGTCCTATAATCTGACTGGAGATATAGGAAAAGCCAATAATATAGTCCCAGCTCACATCCAAAGGTCTGAAAACAAAGGGAGCCAATGGGAAGCCCGAGTTGAAGTCTGAACGCAGGAGAAGACCGAGGTTCCAGCCAGGCACAAAGGTTGGATTCTCCCTTTTTCTGGTGTGTTGTTCTATTTGAGCCCTCAACAGATTGGGTGATGCCCACCCATATTTGGGAGGGCAAGATGCTTTATTAAATCCATCAGTTCAAATGCTAACCTCATCTGGAAAAGCCTTCAGAGACATACCCAGAAATTATGTTTAGCCAAGTATTTGGGTACTCCATAACCTGGTCAAATCAACACATAAAATTAACCATTATGATGCCATCAGAAAAGCAGGCTCTTTTTGTCTTATTGTTCTATGTTGTCCACATGTAGTTAGAACATAACGATGGCTTCTTGAGTTCCAGCCATCACATCCATCTTCCAGTGAACAGAAAAAACAAAGGGGATAAAGAAAGGCTTCCCTTTAAGTACACTTTCTAGCACACACCACTTAAGGGCGCACAGCACTCAAATTGCACTGGACGGGACTTAATCATAGGGCCATACTAAGCTGCAAAGGAGGCTGGGAGGTGAAGTCTTTATTCTGGGTGACTATGTGCCTCACTAAAGCCTGGGGATTCTATTACTAAAGAAAAAGAGCTGTTGCATACTAGGAACAAGTAGCAGTCTTGGCTACCTAATTCCTAAGAGAAATCTTAGCAAGCCCACTGAGCCATGGTTTAAAACTATATTCTCAGTTTATCAATCATGAAGAAGATATTTGGATCTCCTTTGGCCTGCCTCCTATGTGGCTCTCTCAATTGTTTCAAACTCAGAAGCAGGAAAAGAGATTTATTTATTAAAACTCAGTACCTTCAGCATATCACAGCAAATCAGTAGAGGTGATAAACTGAATATATCTGCCTCAATTTTGTTCTGGAAACTAGATATCAACATACCAAAGAACATTATCCATCTCCCTTCCCAATATAAACACTGGAAATAATTACAGATGAGTACAAAAATATGGGCATTTTGCTACATAATATGAAAACCTATGAGAATAGCATATTGAGAGATTGCTCTGGAGGAAGATAATGAAAAAGTATGTCTTCTTATTTCTATCCATTCAATTCTAAAGTTAAAGATGCTGGCCATACATCCCCAAAGAGCAAAGGGCTAATGGTACATTAAAACTTACTTTGTTTACTTTGTCTATAATTTTTTTTTATTACAGTGAGGCCACAGCCAACTTAATACTGAATTACCATGATTTTTTTTTGCAAGAATTGTATCTATTTCTTTGTGACACATGTGTTATTTTATATATTAGGTGTATATGTGTGTAGACAGGTGTTTTATGTGAGATACCAACTAATCTATCTATAACTTTTGTTTAAAGGCATACATTATTGAGGAGAGACAAAACACATTTGAATAAGTAAGATTCCTTCTCTTATTAACAGAATGATTCATTTCATGTCACACACTCTTCATTTTTGACTCACAAAGTACGTTGCAACAGGCTTTGCAAGACTTATAATTATTGAGGCTATTTTGGGGCTGCTATTCACCGCCTTTTCCTAGCCTCTCTGCATTAATAACCAGGTTTTTTTCCCCCCATCTTCATTATTTAGTATCCAACCAAAGAGAACTGGTATCAGCCAATCAGTATCTTAGATGATGACTCATTTTCATTCAAAAGCTTAAACATATTTGGTCCTTATCAACAAAAATTAGGCTTGCTGCTACACACTAGGCACTGAGCTGTAGGTCAGGGGATACAACGAGAAATAAAACATGGTTCCTGTTCCATCCCTCTCCTGCTGAAAATTAAAAAGCCACTAAGATCCTTTCTCAGAGACGTATTTTATTTTATTTTAACACAAAGTAATTACTGCCACTGACTTCACAGCTAAAAAACTGCCTTCATTTGCATCGAGTTCATTTTAGCTGCTTAGAAATCTCAAGAGAGGGGCACCTCCATCATTAGCCCCACTCAACAGACCAGGAAACTGAGGCTTGAGGTCAAAAACCAGCCCCCATGTAACTTTGAATTTCGACATCAAAATAGCCTTTTAAAATCCCACTCCATATATCCCTCAATTCTAGAAATCTTTCTAGAAGTTCTGGATGAAGAAAGCCTGAAGCGTTTTCCAGCGTCAGAGTCATCTGGGGCACTTGGTCTCACAGGCACGCTCCTGCACCCTGTCCCAGGCCATCAGAATGGCAGAAGGAGTCCAGAAAAGTGGCACTTGAACAACCCTCCCCCATTCCTGAGTGATTCTTCAGCCCACTACAGTTTGCAATCCACAAGAGGCAGAGAAGAAAGGGTAGATTATTTCACTGAAGTTATGGACATTCATGACAAACTCAGACTCCACGACAGACCAAAATTATCCAATGCATCAATTTCCAGATGATGTCATAGACTAACCACTGATTTGCAAATCTTGAGGGAAGGGGCTGAAATGCTTTCAGAGCCCTCAGTGTCCTGAGTCTCTACACCACCTTTAGCTTCTTCAATCAGATGGACTGCAGCAGCTGGAAGGTCAGAAGTCTGCCTCTCTTGAAACCAGGGACTCTTAATTTAATCCCAGACACAATCTGCTGCTGGCTGCAAAGATCCACTTTCTTCTAGGAGATTATTCTCGCTGAGTTATATCGGGTCCTAAACAGATTGTATATGGTAATAATCAGACTACTGACCTGGAAGCCAGGGGATTCAGGTTCAAATCCTGTCTCAGCCACTGTACTCTTATATCTCTGTTTGTGAGTCATTGAGCTACCTTAAACTAATGGGAATTTATTGTAAGGACACAAGGTATCTCATAGGCAGATCCAGGCTTCTGGAAAGACTACTCTTTCTCTATTATTCTTCTCCACCTCATTTGACACATCTGTTTATTTTTCTTTCCTTTGCCAGAGTAGCTTTTTCTGCTGCACTGTTTATGAGATGGAACGTAGCTGCCCTTCTACTCCCAATAATAGCTAATGGTTACTGTGCACTCACTTGGGTCAGACATTACTCTAAGCTCTTTGTAAGTATTATTTTATTTAATCATCACAACAACTTGTGATAGGGATGCTGTAATTTCCCCTTTATACAGATAAAAAAACTGAGACAAGAAGAAGTTAACTAACTTGCTCAAGGACACACAGCTAGTTCTGTAGTGGATGCTGGGCAGGCTGAACTCAGAGCCATTAGATTTATATCCTTCTTTGTATTCTTTCGTGTCATGTACAGAGGTTTATTGGCTGTTTCTCTGTCTGATTTCATATTTCCAAGTAGAACCACATTGCCCCAGTCTGGCTGGGGGCTGTGATCACAGAAGTGATGGCCTGAGGAAGCTCCATGCTTCCTACAAAAGTACCCTCCATGCCTGCTAATCTAACCATGTGATTTTCTACAAGACCCTTCTAATCTATGGGTTTCAGTTTCTTCTGCTATATCATGAAGGCATGGATGCTGCTTGGCGTTTCCTAAAATGTGTGCTATGAAACACTGGTCCCATGAGATGCTGTGCACATCAAGAGCACTGTGGTCCAGTGGGAAATAGGGATTACTCCAACCCCCTCTTGCACACTCACCATGAACTCTTATGTACTAAAGGCTCTGAAAAGTCTATTGGCGGAGATAATTCTAAACCTTAACACAGCATGTCCCAAATATATTTGATTTCAGGAACTCTCTCCCATCCTTCATGTCGACATTGAGCCTCCCGCTCTACAGCAACCATGGAAGACTTCAAACTAAATCCATAGTTTTGGTCCTTATCATTCATCTCCTCTCAACAGCATATAACACTGCTCATCACGTTCTCCCTCTCAACATGCTCTCCCTGCAAGGTTTAAGGAATACACCCCTCCTGGAATCCCTTCTACTCCTCTAGCTTTCCTCCTAAGACTCATGGAAGTATCCCGTGTCAGAGTCCCTCAAGGTGAGTTCTCCAATTATCATCACTCACATCTTCAATCATTATCTCCAGTTCAGTATTCTCCCCTGAACACCAGGCTTCTCTTTCTTCCCTCTTGACGTTTTTGCTTGAATAATTCAGATGGGCCTTAAACTGACACATCTAGAACTGGATCTTCCCTCCACAACTGATCCTTCGCCAATGTTCCCCACATTGCAAGAGGTAATATTATCCAATGAAGCGAGCAAACTAACAACCTATGAGTCATCCTCAAGATCTTCCTCTTCTCACCCCATATTTACTCTAGCACCAGATTTTATATAGTTAGCTCCTAAAAAACACTCAAATACATCCATTTCTTTTCATTTCTACTTCCACAACCCTGGCCAACACTACCATGATTGGATCACCTACCCTGCTACAATAACTGGTCCCACCAGTTAACCCAGCTAGAATTAATTTCTACTTAAAACCCGTTGGAAGCTTCTCAGTGCTTCTTGGGATAAAAACTGAAATCCTTAACATGGCCTGCATGGTCCTGCCTCATCTAGGCCCTGCACTCCTCTCCGCCTCACCTCTCCCCACACTGCACCTGGCTCTTGACACTGGACCTCACCTCTATCCACACTGGACCTCACCTCTACCCACACTGTACCTCATTTGGGTAGAGATGAGGAATGCTGGTAAACATTCTAAAATGCACAGGATGGCCCCCACAATATGCAATTATTTGTTTATGTCAACGGGACCAAGGTTGAAAATTCTAAGCTAATCATTTCATCCCCCTTGCTAATGATTGGCTTATAACTCCTGCAGCACAGGGCATCCACCTTGGCCACTATTACCGGTCCAGGGGTGAGCACATATCCCAAACTGGCTCAATCTGACAGTAGACAAAACTTTTCTTTCTCTGGCTAAAAAAAGAGCTATTCTCTCTCTCTCTCCTTCTCCCTCTCCCTCCCTCTCTTCCTACTCATCCTCCCTCCATCCCTCCCTCTCTATTGATTGAAAATGAGAAAGCATGTTACTCCACCTACTACTGACAAATGCCTTATGATCACATGAAGAAAGCAGCAAGGATATAGCTCGTACATCAAGGATGGTAGAGCAGAGTCAAAATGAACCTGGACTTTGCGGCATTGTTGAGCTAGTGGATCAAACAAGCCTGAAGTCCACTTTATTGCTAAACTTCTTATTACAGGAAATAAATAAATGTCCTAGTTGTATAAGTTAGTTTGGATCATGTTTTGTGTTTCTTGAGATATTATCAAATTGTATGGTTCCTTTCAGTCTTTCATGATTCAGTCACTTAGTGATTCTAGATGAAGCTGACATCTTTTTAGCCCAGGACATATTCAGTGGAAACACACATAATTTTAAGGGGTGCTGGTAGAAGAGGGCAGGGAAGACTGCATTTTCACCAAATTAAAGAATACTTCTTTTCTTGTTTACCACTTGGACCACTCCACATTTTCTATTCTTCTCAGATCTATGTCAGAGACATTCAGGACATGACAAAAGGCAGGCATTTATTTTACTGAGATGATGACAGGTGTGTTTGTGACCCCATCAACCTTGCCTTCTGCCTCCTCCTATGGCTCCAGTCCCAAACAGCTGCTCCTTTCCCTGCTTCTGATGTGCCGGACAGTCAAAAATCAGCTATCCATCACCATCATCATCATGGTCAACCCCAGCTGCTGCAATCACTTGCCATGACCAGTAAGAATGTCTTTAGGACAAACTAGCCTAAATTTCTGGGTTCTGTGTTAGGACAGCATTTACACACTATCAGTGATAGCTAGGATGACTGCTTGTGATAAACAGTATTTAGCACTTGACACATCTTCTTCTCCCTGAATCCTCACAGCCACTCCTCCATTCAGACACTATTATTAACCCCGCCTTCCAGATGAGGTAATGGGCCACAGGAAGGTTAAATAATCTGCCAACTCCACACAGCTGGTAGATGAAGCTCTTTGGCCTGGGTCATAGAAAATAAAAGTAGAGAGGATAAAGCCTCTGTGATTCAGTTTGTTTTAATTAAATTGGTCTTTTCTAAACATTTTTATTAAAAACAAGAGATATATAAGATAACCTAACCAAACAGTGTGCAGAGTGCTGAAATAAAAACAGAAGTCCCCCCTGCCTGGTTGTCCCTTTTGAGGTGACCTGTCCTAAAAGTCTGAAACACTTTTTTGCAGAAATTCCCTTTGCATGGGCAAAGAAGATGTTCTTCCCTTTAAGTGATCTTCTCCTACCCCCACCCTTCCCTTCAGGGCATCGCTCTCTTGACAGGAAACAGCCTTTGCCTTTTTCCTGTGTCTTGTCCACCTCCCCTCCCCCACCCCACAAGTCTCTTCGCCCCTTCATGCAGGGCAGGAACTGCCCCACTGCCAACCTCAGCACAGTCAAGTCATCTCAGCACACCACGGCATGACAGGATGAGACTCAATCATCAACATCTTGTGATGAGAGAAAGAAAAACAGATCCCTGCCCCCCCCCCAAAAAAAATCCTAAAAGGCAGAAGTTTCCTGAACAGTCTCCTGCAGCCCCATTGGGCGGTTCTGCCTTCCTCACATCTGAGTTGTCACCCTAAATCCGCTGACTCTGCCAGTTGCTGGACTGTCAGGGTGAGCCCTTGGCTGGACAGTTAAATAAGCACGTGAGGTTACTGGCAACGAAAGACGTTCCCGAGGATCTGGGCCCAGATGGATACCCCCAAGTGATGACAGTTTTGAGTGTTAACTGGGGTCCCACCTTTTGTTCTGTTGTCACTGTGAGCTGCTTGTATTTTAGATCAGTGTTTAAGTTAAAGTGCAGCTCTCTCAGAAAGGCTCTAGGAAATAATCCTTCAAACAGGGTTCTCCAAATGGGTTCTCTGTCCAGGAGTGGCACATACTCCCCGCCACTCAACCAGGCTCAGTCTTCATCTCACCATACTTTTCTGAATAGTGTCAGCCTAAGTATTAGTGAATAAGAAACAATTTATTCCTTGGAAAACAAAATGGAAATTGGGCAGTGGGCAGTAGGTCTCACGAGGGTCCAGCCAATGCTGTTTATGTCTGGAGAAAAATGTCTGACTATAGCTCAGAGAAATTGAATGAGAGCTTTGGGCCACACCTGAAGGATTCCATGACATTGGTGACTCTGAGAGGTGCCCTAGTCCATAAGGAAAAGACTTGTCCAGCTGGTGCAAAACAAAATCAAACTGCTTCATGCTTTCACACACGCCATGAGTCTAAAATCCACCCTTTGATTTAGAACTGGATTCCTAACGTCTCTCCTTCCAAGATAAGGTATAAAATATAAAGATCTGATCTCGTTTTTAAACACAGCCCTCTCTCCCAATACCCATCCCCATCCCTCGATACTATCTGCCTCTTTCACCTTGCTCTATGGGGCACTCCCCATTTGTCCCGAGTTAGGATGCCCCGCTTAATTTGCATTTCAAATAAAAACTGAACATTGTAGTATATGTTTATTCTAAGCAATATTTGCCAATATTTATCTGACATTCAAATATGACTGGACATTCTGCATTGTTATTCGCTAAATCTGGCAACCCTACTTCTCTACTACTTACTCTGATTGACTTTGGAAAAAGAAAAAGATAGCCACCCCCAACCCCTGCACGTAAAGTTTAAGATCACTTCTTCTATCCCTTCGTGGAAGAGTTATCTGCAACGAAAGCTTAGAGCATTTTTTGTTTTTGTTTTGCAGTCTGTTTGAAGTGATTGCCCAGTGAATACTCTCTCCAAATTCCAAGGCTCAGAGGTGAGGGGAGAAAGATAGAGGGGTTGTTTACACTCCACATTCAGTTAACTGAATCAGAGTAAGGACCATATCTCTCCTCTCACTACTATGAAAATCTGTCCATTCTCAACACATCAGAGGTAAATAGAGTTAAATACCAGCCGTCACATATGAGATTGCAAATGGCTGCTTATCATTCCTCATTTCATAGAAGGACCATATCTTGTATTGTCAATTTGATTAAAGGCTTCGGCTTCAAAATAAAACTCGTGTCCAAGGGGCTTTCATTTTCCCTTTGATAAATGGGCATAATCCACTTTTCTTTAATGTTATTCCAAAGAGCATTGTGTTACAATGGGGTTTTTGTGATGCCCCAAAAATATTTTTGAAACTGTTCTTATCTTTCCAGGCTCTTGCTAACAGCCACCACAATTCTCTTGGGCATAAGTGTGCCTCTAGCAAAGGCTCAGGAAATAAGTGTATAGCCTCTGGAAGTTGGACCTCCTGAGTTAGAGGGAGAAAAGGTAGCGTATAAATTCTTTTCTTTAGAAGGCTTTATCAAATGACTGAAAAGCAGCATACTGGGTAACTAGTTCCAGATTCATTTTCAATCAGCGTTTTGAGAGCACCGAGGAGGCACCATGCGGTTCATAGACCAGTGGTTCTTAACTGTACACGTTAGAATCACATACAGAGCTTTTTAGAAATACAGCCCTCTGGGGCCTCCCCTCGGAGATTCAGGCTCAATTGGTGTGGGGTAGGGGCTGAGCATTAGCATTTCGAAAAGCTCCCTCGTGGTTTGAAGGTGGGCGCAGCGGTAAGGAACACTGATATACACAATCTTGTTTAATCTCCCAGTAATCTAACAGGGGGGCAGGAGGCTGGTGTACACGCAAGGGCACTGCTCGCTGTCAAGCAGTCCCCACAACCTCCCCGTCAAGCTGGGGCTTATTTCATGCTCGATTTCATAGGACACCAGAGGGATGCTGGGGATTTTTTTTTAATTGAGTCCTCGAAAAAGAATGCTCAGAGTATCTCAAAAAATTAAACTCGAATATCAAAAATGATCTGTTTTAAACTTTGTATTAGCAAGTATGTAATATGCACAAAAGTAAAGGAACAGTGTCGTGAACCCCCATTGCTCATCACTCAACTTCACCGATGACACGAATTTCCCAGCCTGTTTCCTCTCTATCCACTGGTGATTTTGTTTGGTTTTACTAGATCATTTCACAGCAAACCCCAGGCATCCTATCATTCACCTGTCACTACTCCAGTGTGTATCTCTAGCACCCGAGGAATTTTTTTTATCGTGGTAAAATAAAAATAACATAAAATTCACTACTTTGACCATTTTAAAATGTGCGGTTTAGTGACATTAAGTACTTTCACACTGTTGTGTGACTATCATCACCATTCATCCCTAGAACTTTCATCTTCCCAAAATGAAACTCTGTATCCATTAAACAAGAACTCCCTATCTGCCTCCTCCCAGCCCCTGGCAACCACCATTCCACTCTCTGTCTCTGTGAATCTGACTGCTCTAAGTGCTTTGTGTAAGTAGAATCATACAGTACTTGTGCTTTTGTGTGTCTGGCTTGTTTCGCAGAGCATAACGTCTTCACGTTTCATCCCTGTTGTAGCATAGAACACTTGAAAGACTTTTTTTCTGTAGCAAAATCAATGTCGTTTTATTAGTACCATATGATATTCATTTAATCGGACAGTGTCCACTCATCCAAAACCTATCACATTTTTATGCGTGTGTCATTCATTTGTTAAAGAAACCAGGTTGTTTGTCCCATAGAATTGCAGACATTTGATTTGGCTGGTTGCATCCTCGCTCTCTGGGAAGCATTCAACACGTTCCTGCCTCCCATTATTTCCTGAAATCTGGTGAGTAGATCTAGACCTCCACCAGACTATTATCCAATTTGGAGGCAAGAAGACTTCACGGGTGTGTGACATACATCACACTCCACCCTTCAGGAGGCCAGTCAAGTCTGATTCTCCTGATTTTTAAGATTGCTCTCTCGATGGCACCCTGACCCATCCAACTTCTGCATGACAGAATTTCAACACTGAAGGAAGCCACCCAGAGTATATGACCCCCTGCCAGGCTTTTCTCATTTGTTCAAAGGAAGAAACAGGATCAAAAAGTTCAATGATTTGTTGAACATCAATTGTCAGCCAGTATTTACAAGCTTCCACTCCTGGAGCACCCGAGGCTCTTTCCCTGTAAAGTTGCATCACTTCCCCCTGCTTCCATGTGGCTCAGATCTTAAAGAACTTAGTAGGCCCTGAAAGCTGCCCGGAGGAGACTGCAAGCGCCACGAGGCAGAGAACTGATTTGCCGATTCTCTACTGAACTCCCTGGACAGAACGCAGTTCCTGGCACAGGCAGGGGACTGATAATTCTTTGTTACATAAAAGAAAAGGAAGGAAGGAAGGAAGGAAGGAAGGAAGGAAGGAAGGAAGGAAGGAAGGAAGGAAGGAAGGAAGGGAAGGGAAGGAGGAAGGAAGGGAGGAAGGGAGGAAGGAGGAAGGGAGGAAGGAAGGAAGGAAGGAAGGAAGGAAGGAAGGAAGGAAGGAAGGAAGGGAAGGGAAGGAGGAAGGGAGGGAGGGAGGAGGGAGGAGGAAGGAAGGAAGGAAGGAAGGAAGGAAGGAAGGAAGGAAGGAAGGAGGAAGGAAGGAAGGAGGGAGGGAGGAAGGGAGGAAGGGAGGAAGGGAGGAAGGGAGGAAGGAAGGAAGGAAGGAAGGAAGGAAGGAAGGAAGGAAGGAAGGAAGAAAAATGATTGATTGATTTAACTAAAAGATACATAAACCTGTGGGGTACTTTCCCAAACGTGTGTTTCTCCATCTTCTTTACATACATATATCTTCATAAAAGAAGGAACAAATAGTTCTTAATAGATTATGTCTATGATTCCATCTCAATATGAATTCTTACATATTTGTAAAGGGCAGTGTGATCCTTTGCCAAGTGCCTTTCCTGAGAGATCTCACAAGGAGTCAAGGACTGGCTTTGATTTCCCCCAAAGGCTTTGAAGTCTCTTACCTGAATGCTCTGTTGCCCCTCTACAATTTCCAGAGAGCAGCCAGAGTGAAGTTTTTCAAGTGCAATTCTGAGTGCATCATTCCGCCACTGAAAAACCTTCACTGTCTTTCCATGGTGCTTAGAGTAAACCCAGACTCTTAGCTGTGACCCCCAGCTTCCTGCCCATCCCACCTCAGGTCCATCTCTCCAGCCTCATCTCTTCTCAACCACTGGCCTCCTTCCCTTTCTCTGACCCTAGCACCTGCATTCCATTCCCACCCAAGGCTCTCGCTCCTGTTTGTCCCTCTGCCTCCTTTTTTCATAAATGCTTTATTTATTCTCAAGTTTTTTCATGGAAGCCATGACCTCTGGTTTAAACAGTTTTGCTCAGGTTGGAGCAGACACTTATGTTGAGTGGAATCAAAGTCTAAGTTAAGGGTCATAGACACCAGATTAAGAAACCTTGATGTATGTCTAGATGATTCAGTGCTCAGTGGATGACTCTGACTCCAAATGATTGATGTCACTCTTTGCTTTCTTGTTCTATTTTTGGATAATACTAAGGCAGAGGGAGAAGCAGGGAGAACAAGGAAGAGTCTCTGTAGGACCTGAGAAATAATGTGGAAATTTAGGAATAAGCCACAACCTTAGGAGTTAGATCTCAGGACCAAGGTGGGAGTAGGCATAACTGTAAGGGAATTAAATGTGAGATCTAAGCAAAGTGGGGCTCTTTCAACCTTGCCTAGAATCTGAGACCAAGCCGAGCTAAAGTGTGTCAAAAGGCTTAACTGTGTGCTAAGATGAGGACCAAGGTAGGGGAGCAGGTAGGCTGAAGCCAAGATTCAGGCATTCTGCACTCACAAGCTTTTAAAAGTTTGCCTTAATTCCCTGGGCAAACAGTTATCAAGCTCCTTTTCTGTACCAGGCACTGTGCTAGTTGTTGAGAATAGAGCAGTGAATAAGGCAAATAAATGGTCTGTCTTCATGAAGCTTTCATTTTGGGATATTTAATAAACACCGATATCAAAGAGCAATATCAGAGTTATATTGTCACACTGGACTTTATCACTAACCAAAGCCTTTGGCCAATGTGATCGTTGGTCATGATTAACTGTTGGCAAAGCTGCAAAGAGGATTCACTCTCATATTCTGCTAGAGGAAGTGTAAACTGAGAACAACCTTTGGAAGACAGTTTGACAGTCCATATTAAAACACCCCAAAATATATATAACTTGCACTCTAGAAATTCATCACTAAGACTATTTGTTGGGAAAGTAATTCATTAGACACTTGTTTATAAAAACTTGAGGGGAGGAACTCTGCATATCCAACCTGAGAGGCTTGACTAAACTAAGTATGGTTACCCACAAAATGGAAGACAATTGAACCATTAGATATCTCGTAATGAAATGAGAAAGTGTAATCTCTTGCTAATTAAGCTGATTATGAAACAGCACAGTAAAATATTAACCTTTTTTTTAACCAAAATATACCAAAGTTTAACAATGATTATATCTGCATGGAAGCATTATTAGGTTTTTTCTTTGTGCATTTCTACATTTTCCAAATTTTCTGCAATCTTTATAAAGTACTTACAACACTTGCAAAATTCATGCTTGTGTTGGAGAGGAGGGAGAAGGATGCATCTTTTTATTTCTAAGTAGTTAACTCAAAAACAACTCTTTAAATAGTACTCCACAGAGAGCAGAGATTTCTGAAAATGGAAACATTCTCAATAATGGGGACATGAATGACCATTGTCATACCCTAGTTATGAAAGATTTAAGGACCAACCTTGTTGCTATTTCTCTATTCTGTATTGGTACATATTTAAAAATGCTGTTGTAAATTTTTCAGGCTACATGTAAAAAAAATTGCCTTGACCGGTTGTGTTCAACTCAGGGAATAAAACGAAATGTTAGGGCAAGAAAGAATCTTAAAAATAATTTATTTTACTCCTTCTTTCTTTGAAGAGGCATCCAAGCTCAGAGAAGCTGAGTGGCTTGCCTTAGGCAGCAGAGCTAGTCATATCCTTATTTATGACACTATTAGCAAGTACACTGGGATTCACATGATGAAAGGAGTTGATTATCACAGATTAGAAGGCCTCTTCACAAAACTATCCACTTGGAACAAGGTAGGCTATAAAAAACAGTAACCAGACAAGGTCGAATCTGTGTTTTTACTCGAGGATAGCAGAGTGTTTGTTTAAAAAATATACATATATTGTAGTAAACTTACTTGGACTAGAAGCCAAAGCCTTGGGGCCATGGAATGACTGGTTCCAAGGCTTCAGGAAGGAGGGCAGAACCCCTCTGCACAAGAGGAGAGAATTGTATTTGTTCCTTAAAAAGTGAGGGATGAGGAAAGAGGAAAAAGATGGGAAATGTTGATCGTGAAATTTTGGTGACTAGGTTATTTTTGGTGAGATGCATGAAATAGCTGAGTTCTGTATTCAAGTTGGTATGACTAGTAGACTGACTTGTCCCAACTCGTTCCAGTTTACTGGGACTTTCTCAGTTTTAGCAGTGATAGTCCCATGTCCCACGAACCCCTCAGTCCTGGGCAAACCAGGGCAGTTGATCACCTGAGGGCCACCTGTCCAGTTATGGGAACTGGAAACTTCATCTGGCAGCTGAGTTATAAAATAATTTTTTAAAAATCCAAGAAACTGTCAAATATTGCAAAACACTATCATGTTGTGCAACAGGTTAAGCGAGCAAAATGGGAAAGAAAACATTTTTCCCCCATATTTGAAGAATCTACCATTTTTCAAAAGCCAGTTCCAAATCATAACAATAAAGTATTTATGAATGAGAGAACCTCAATCTGAAAGCTTCTCTCTTGCTATCCTCATGCCTGAAGACCAGGCAGGATATCTCCTCCCTGCCAGTTGTGCAACTACCAAACCTCTGTGATACATGTAGAAATCACACCTTCTGTACATAAGACCGAACTGCCATATGTAAAATAGAGGTATAATGGTTGTACTCCTTCAACGTACTGAGGTTTAAATGAGCTCACGTATGTAATGATGACAAAATTTGTTAGTTTCTCTGGCTTTGACCAGTTAGATCTGTTGTTTCTATTTCTATTTCTTTTTTTTTTTAAGAAATTCTTCAAATATGCTGATATTCAAGGCAGAAGAAGGATGAATATAAAAGCTCAACAATCACAGTGATGGGCCTGAAGCTGCTCCCTTGCCCACAGAAGCTGCCATGTTTTCCTCTCCTAGTTTCTCCCATTTTTTCCTTCCTAGTCTAATTCTCCGCAGCTGCAGAATGAAGATTTGGGCTGCCGGTCCCTGTGCTCCTCTTGCTTCGGAGGAGAACCTGGTGCTTGGGAGGAAGAGTGAGACCTGTTCTCCAAATAGCCTTTTTCATGGTATCTTTGTGGTTGTAATGGAATGGGGTAGGGGGAAGTGATGGAAAGATGTGAGTTGAACAATAATACTGTCCATTGAACTTCTAAATAGGAGTTAGGAGGATCTGGTTCTAGTGAGTAGGGAATAGTGGTTCTCAACCCTGAATAAACATCAGAATCACTAAGGTCTTTTGTTAAAAGAGAGAAGAGAGAGAGAGGAGAGAGAGAGAGAGAGAGAGAGAGAGAGAGAGAGATGCCTGGGGATCAATTAGAGACTTCATCAATCTGTAGGTCAGTTATGATCTGAATATTTGTGTTCACCCAAATTCATACTCTGAAATCCTAACCTCTTAGGTGATGTTATAAGGAAGTGGGGCTTTTGGGAAGTGATTAGGTAATGAGGGCCACACCCTCATGAATGGGGTTAGTGCCCTTATAAAAGATGCTTCAGAGAGATCCTTTGCCCTTCAACCACATGAAGTAATGAGAAGTCTGCAGCCTAGAAGAGATCCCTCCCCCAACCAAGCGGGCACCCTGATCTTGGACTTCCAGCCTCCAGAACTGTGAGCAGTTAATTTCTGTTGCTTATAAGATAGATACCTAGTCTGTGGCATTTTGTTATAGCAGCCCAAACAGACTGACAAGATTTATGTTTTTAGCAGGCACCTGTATGTGTAATTACTTTCTCAGTTGATTTCAGTGTATAGCCAGGGTCCAGAACCTTGTATGGTACATACATATAGCATAAGTGTGGTGCAGTGGGTCTCAGACTGGGTGGTTTTGAGGCAAGAGGAATGCAGACTGCACTTTGAGAAAGGCTGCTACAGTGGTTCAGAGCAGAGGCTCTGGAGTCAGGAAGACCTGGGTTGAAATTCCAGCTCTGCCCAGTGTAACTGGACATGTTATTTAAACCTGGGCTCTCACTTTCCATAGGCATAAATTGGACCTTCCTGTTAAAAACAAGGAGAGATTATTTGTGAAATATTTAGAAGCAAAGGGCAAGGTATGTAGTGAATAGTAAAAAATTAGTCATTACTTCTCATTAATCATTAATCCTCCATAAGCCATGCATCTCATCCATAGGATAAAGTGCGCTCAAGATCATCTCAAAGAGATGCCTCTCAGTTTCAACTCTCTATGACCGAGTAGGATGTAAAGCAAGCATTAGTAGTCTTTTTCTCTAAAGGAACAAATAGTGACTATTTTAATCTTTGCAGCCCACAGAGTCTCTGCTGTAACTATTAAACGCTGTGACTATAATGTGAAAACAACTATAGTTATTACATAAATAAACAAGTGTGGCTGTGTTCCAATAAAACTTTATCAACACAAACAGGAAATGGACCAGATTTGGCCCTTGGCTGTAGTTTGCAGAACCCTGATGTAAAAGATAAGAGGAGACTATAAGTTCTCTCCACTCTCTCACAACAACTATAGCGATGTAACATCTCCCAGGTACTCCACTTTCAGATATACCAAGGTACAGAGAGGGTACATAATATGGTAGGTTATATTTTTCAAATACGGTCATATAACTTGCAACACTATTCTCAACAATGTCTAAAATAGTAAGAGCAGAATGAGATTTCTACAAAGGCGGCGAGCTGGAGGCATTCTAGCAGAGGCACTTGATGGGACTAGGGCAGAAGGAAGTTAGTCAATGTAAACAGCTTCTACTGCATGTGTACTGCATGGGAATATAAAGGTAAGAGCCTGTCTTTATCTAGAAAAGTTTACCATCTAGTAAAGGATGAAGGCAAGGAAACATGAAATTACGGCACTGTGTATTAAGCACTATGATACAGAGGATTCTAACAGGGTCATGGGAACCCAGAGGACCAGAAAAGTTGTCTCAGAGCTTGGACATAGAGGAGAACAAGGGCAGCATATGAGGATTCACAGTCACTGCTGAAGATACAAAAGGAAGGAAAATGGTAAGTGACACAGCTAGAAGAAAGTTGGTATGGCCATGAAAGGCTTTGAATACCATGGTTAGTGAGATGTATTTTACTCGATAGGAAAATAGGGTTCGCTGAACCAGTTCAAGAAATGGATCAGCAGAGTTATATCCACGTTATAAAAAGATCACTATGGCCACACCCTGGAAGATGACTTTAAAAGTGGCAAGACTGGGACAGGAAGAGCATTTAGGGTTTGCCCTTGAAATGATCCAGATGAGAAATTATGGTCTTTATTTTATTATTATCCAATGGTGCCAACTAAGAGAAATAGGAGTTCTGTATCCCCAGTAACTTCCTGCTAAAGATTAAACCATCTAACATGGGCAGTCTATGCTAACTGCGGCCGCCTATACTGACTAAATTGAGCAAGTAGTTGATTAATCCTCTCCTCCAAGAAGAGGCTGCGAATGCAGAAGAAATAGCAGGAGCTCACCAGTGTTATACAAGCAAATTAGTTCCTCTGTCCCCCAGCACTCCAGAGAAAGCACCAGTTCCTCAGAATGAAGATCTACATTCATTAGACATGTTGTGACCTGCCACTGCCTGGCCAAATGTTGAGACATTCTGGGCAATCCTGAGAGTGTGTCCCCGGCCAGGTGTCAGGACCAGCCCAGGGACATTCCTCAAGTATATGGACATTTCTGTTAGCAATGTGTCATCAAAAGCTTTTATCCGACTTGTGCCAGAACTTATTTGTTGTTTGCATTTGTCTTAAATACATTCGTCAGCCACCATTGCTTTGGTTTGCAGAAAACCAGAAACCTGTGAAAAATGTAACAGGAGAAGAAGGCTGGAAGAGGTCACTTTCATGATGGGCCTGAAATGGAATGATCCCAACATTAGGCACCTAGGAGCTCCAAAAACCCGCTGAAATCCTCTGAAATGTAATTCCCTGGGATTCCAAGGTGGGACTGGAGATAGGAAAAGAAGTTTCTATTTTGTTTTATTAACTACAATTCATATACACCTACGTGCCCACGACTACTCCAATTTACTTAAAATTTTAATTTCTTAAAATAGGTTATACACAAACCTATTTAAAATCAGACAATACAACAGATTATGGTGACAAAAATATGTTTCCCTTTTACCTTGTCTGCCTTTCTCCCACTGCCAATTTCTACTTTCCACTTTCCATGCCAGAGAAATCACTGTTTCCAATTTCTTCTGTATTTTTCCAAAGATATTACACACACACACACACACACACACACACACACACACACACATCTATGATTTTTAACACATATTGTAGCAGACTCTTCAAAGCCTTTTGCACTTTACTTTCTTTAACTTCATAATATATGTCGAAGATCTTTTCTGTATCACTATAAATATAATCTTATTTATTTAGCAGCCACCTAGAATTCCAATATGCAATTGTGCCATAATTTATTTACCAGCCTCCTACTGAGAGACATTGAGATTATGTCCAACATTTTGCTTTATACTGCCCATACCTGCACCTCTTTGCCTGAGGGATTTCTCTGGCTGTAAGAGGATGCTTTGTTCACCTGCAGGGTAGGCCAGAAACGTTGGGGACCGAACATACCCAAGAGCAGCCCTCAATGACTTATAAATAAGAGTTGTAAAAATGCCCCACTTTCTCCACCCTTTAGCAGGGGACAACTCTACAAGCCTCTCAGAGGTCCCCATGGGATTGAGCCTCAGCCATCCACAATGGTAACTGTCTCATTAACTTACCCTTTCGCTGGCTTCTTTCTCATGCCCTTGGTAGTGCCTCATGGAATCAGCTCCCAAATAAACTACTTGCCCTCATATCTTTGTCTCAGGATTGACTTCTGAGGAAACTCAATTAAAAGGTACCCTCCATAAAAGTCTTAATAATTTGCACTTCCATCAATAATGTCTGTTCCCCATGTACAGCTCAAATCCATCCCCACTCCAACTCACTATCAGTTTTATTGTTGACTCATCCATTTACTCATTTGTTAATTCATTCAGTTGACATTGGTTGAGCATTTTCTGCATGTCAATACAGAACACTAGATACAATACAGAACCCTGGAACCAGACCAGCTACCTACATTACCTGCTCTCCTCCTCCTTTAAAAGTACAACTAAGCTTTTAAGAAAAGTAACTCCAATATGATTCCACAGTTGAAACAAAAGCATTTTAAATGCATAACCTCAACTAAAACAACTCATGAATGATTCCAACAATCTAATCAGCAGCAACGAGACTGATTGTTGAACCCTTCCCAGGTTTGCTAAGAAATGGAGTTGAAGAAAACAGAGATGTCAGACCTTCGAAGCAGGTCAAGGGGACCTGGGAGAGAAGATAGTCTTCACAGATCTCATATGTTGATCTAGTGCCTGGTACAGGACAAAAAGAAACTGCGTACTGAGCAATTTTGTCATAAGGCTACAAATGTTCTGCTTTCTGATTTATAGACATGTTTTTTTGTTTTTCAGACTGCCTGTTTTCATAGTAAAGGGCTTTATTTCTGGAGTACTAATTAATGGAGGTATTATTGTTTTTAGAAGAACAAGAAGGAAACTCACTCCTATCCTGGATAAATGCCACAGTCTGCCTTCTCTGCTCCTCTGCCAGGGCTGCCAAGTTTTGCTGGGAAGAAGTCCTCCATTCTGCAATCATGGACTCCAACCACAGCTGAGCCCTTGATCCTTTGAATAAAATTTATACTTGTCCATGGTCGACTTTCTCCCATTCCTCTCAACAGCTATTTCACACTTTCTCCTTTCTCTCTAAATGCCTTGCTCTTTTACTTTCTCCCTTGCTCTAAGCACATGAACCTATTTCCCATTGTAAAGAAAAAATCGGCCAACCCAAACACAGGATTCTCCACCCACAAACCTCCCCACATCTGCCTCTCCACCTGAGGACCTCACCTGTTTCCTTTGGTCTCCTCCAACTCATTACTCTAGGATGGAACTCCTCTATCTTTGGCTTCTCAAGGCTTCACTACAGCCCTTCATCTTCACCAAATCTTTCCCATCTTTAAATAAAAAGGCTCTCCCCGTCACTCCCTCCACCTGGCTCCCTCGCTCATTTGATAATTTGGCTCTTGAAAGAATCATCTGTCTTTACTGCCTCCACGTCTCCTCCCATTCATTCCTGACCCCCTCATCTTCTTCCTCCCACAACACAGATACTGTCTTCCTTTCTCACATTTTCAAGTCCAAAAAAAAACCTTTTTCAAATCTCACCTTATTCAAAATCTCTCTAGGGGTGGTTCCCAAAGGTAGTCCCTAAAAAAAAACATACATCACCTGGAACTTGTTAGAGATTTAAATTCTAGGGGCAGTGCCCAGAAATCTGTGGTGATTCTGATTACACTCTGACTTTGAATTCAATATTTCTAACCTCTCCTCTTACTTTTTGAAATTTTTCCTTCATTTGGTTTCTGTGAACTATTTATTGCTGTTTCTTCTTTCACATTTTAAGCTGTTTCTTTTTAGTCTCCTTCCATTTATCCTTAAATATGGTTATTCCTGGTACTCTGTTCTCACACTATCTGTTCTGACAACATGATGTCATCTATTTACAACACTTCGGTTACAACCTGTATTAGTCACAACTCTTGGTTATATATAGTAGAAAATGCAACTCAACTTAAGCACAGTTGAGCAAAGTTAAACAAAAGATAGAATTTATTGGCTCATATAACATGTTTGTCTTGATTCAGGATCTTAAATAATGTCATCAGAATTTGGCCTCATTCTCTTTCTCTCTCAGGCCTGTTTTCATCTGAGTTGAATTTTGTTTCCAGGCTAGGTTCCCCTGTGTGCCTCCCTGAAGCTCCAAAGGAACATGCTCACAGTTCCAGGGCCATGTTGGTTTATGTGCCTATCCTAAATCAATCATTGCCGTCAACAAAGTAGAATATGATGACTTTCTTAAGCCTGAGTTACATCACCATCCTTGGAGGTAGGACTGAGGTCAACCTTAACCAGAATGACACTCATTTATTTAACATACCACGAGTGCCTATCATGTGCCAAGTACTGTTCTTCATTCTGGGAATGCAACAGTGAATGACAGAGTCAAAATCCCTAGCTCATGGAGCTTATATTCCATAAGGAAATAAAACAAATAACCAGATAAATACAAGCATAAGATGATAAAGGGATGGAGAGGGATGAGGCTGCTGAGAGGGGACAGGGACAACTTCTTAGAGAATATCAGGAGGTTGTGAACAGGATTAATGGTGGGTAAAAGCAATAGGTACAATTCCCAGATTTACACCTTTACCAATAAAATCCAATTGTCTATTGATCCTATAAATTAGAGAACCAGAAATGGCCTAAACTGAAATTAGCATATTCCCTACTTTAACTTTCTACTGTTTATTTTCTTTTTAAATAAATAATTTTTTAACTAGTAGGGGTGAATATCATATTGTAGATAATAAATAACAAGAGGTAGTTGAATGGACGCCACAAAAATAGGAACGGAGAGAAGCTATGAAGGTTATTTTTGAGAAGTCTGTGATGGGAAGCTGTCGAAGGATGTTCAAGGTAGAAAGAAAGGGCTTTCTTAAGCAGTCTCCTCCAAATCCTCCCATGAGGTACTCTGGGTGAAATCTTCCATTTAAAATGACTTTATTTGTCCATTGTCTTTACTTTCCACCTGAAGGTTCATGATATGAGCAAAGCTCATCTAATTGCCTGAGCCCAGTTTCACTCACCAAATTGAGTCAATTCTGCCTCCTAAATGTTTCTGGAAAATATTCGCTACTTAGATTCCTGTGACTACTTCTCTAGTTCATGGCCCATCATCTCTTTTCTGAATCTCTCATCCACATCCTACCCAGTCTTCTTACTTGCAGCCTTGCCCCTTCCCCAATATTCTAAACATTATTTCTGGAAAGGTCTTGGATTTCCAGGTAGTGCTGAAGGTTGACTTGATATTTGTGGCTAAAAAATCGAATGTGAAGCTGCTCAGCATCATTTCATGTTTTCTATAGCTATGTTCAGCTGCTACAGAGATTCAGAGTTGGCGAGTATGATGGGAGGAGGGATGGACAAGGTATATATATATATACAAGCGGATGGATTAGAGTGATGAGGCATGGCATCTAAGTTGGGTGAAGAGGGAAGAAATAGCATAAGGGATAATATGGAAATATAGTAGAATCAAAGGACTGGAGATCCCAAAGCAGACAAAGAATGATTAGAGGAAGAGTACTAAAAGAAATGAGCTAAAGAGATAGAAGATGGTATGCAGAGCATGGGGTAAATGAGATGAAGATTTTGGAAGTAATTCTCTCTCTTTTGTCCTGGAGAACATGTTTTTCTAGCATATTCTAAAATTGATGAAAAATGAATTGAATTTTATTTAAAGCAGAAGCACACTTCAACTTGGCAAAAGAACAAAAAAAATTGGGATTTTCATGTGATCGGATTTGGTAACCTAAGTAAGTGGCAAAACCTTAAACAGCCCTAAGAGGGGTTTGAACCCTAGGCCTTCAGATTAAAAGTCTTAAAATCTATCAAACCAAGCTAATTGTGCTGGAGGTGGCTTAATTGACAATGTCTAGAATATCAACATGGGAGGTGGTAGCTGAGATAGAGTGCAGGAATAGAGATGATTGGATACAAAAGGAGTTCAGAGCCCAGATTGCCAGATGGACTGTGCATATGGATGCTGAAATCCTCATGAATGGTGATAAGAACAACAATGGAAAGAAAGGCAATGATCCGGATGAGAAATCTGCAACAAATGATGGGGAATGGCCAGGAAGACACTGGGTAACAGCAAGAAGGTGAGAAAGAAGGTGGCATGTTCCGATAGCTTGTAGTCTAAAGGAGCCAGAAGCAGAGTAGCTTAGGGGAGAAAGGCCAAAAGTCAGAAAGTAGTAATAAGGGGGACACCTATCCATCATTTCTAGACCCTGTCGTGTATGAAATATAAGAGGAAAAAAGAAAACAGTCCTAATGGAAGGCCAGGAAAAATCAGTGTCCTCAAGAGGCAGATGGGTTTCAATTACAGCAAAAAAGTGAAGCAAAATAAGATGGAGAAATGGGGGGTTTTGGGTGATGTTATGGCTCGACTTCCAGAGGGGCACAGCAGAAGAGCTTTGGGGAGGAATCTAGAAGATTAAGTCAGGTGAAGGGATGTGCAAGCAGTATGGAGTCCCCATGAGGAGATGTGACCTAGAATGTAATAAAGAGGGATCAAAAGCATGATGAGGTTGGTCCATGTGGTCTCTAGAAGGAAGTTAGTTACCAGCTCTAACTGTAGCCTCCTTTCTGAGACTTATCTCAGAAGCAGTTTTCATTGATGGAGTGGGTAGTATAGAAAGTGACGTGGTCTTGCTAAAAAGCGTGAGAAACTCTGTTAGCCTTATATGGAACCCCAAAACAATTCCTATTAAGCTCTGGATCAACTGCAACCTTCCCATGGACTGTTTGTATTGTTAAGGGAAGCTGTTTTGTTTTTTTTTAAAGTAGTTGGGGAGAGCCTCTGCATCTTGCCTCCTCTGACCCACCTTTGTGTATGCGCCCCAATTCACCTCAGCTAATTGTCTAGAGTTAATGTAACAGAACAAAGATTATAGTTGCAACTGTCCCATCATCAAATCAGGAAAATCAGATAAATACTAAGATTTGATGCCATGTCTTTCTAAATTGCAACTAGTAAATATGACAGAGAGATCAGTGTAATTATTTATGGTTTGAATGAACTTAGAGAATCCACAATTCTTTTGGGTAGCTATTTTATTTAGATTTGGTGCCCACTGTGGATTAATGACAGGAATGGTAAATTTTATTGTAGGTAATACTTTCTAAGGGCTTTTCAGTCATTCATGTTAGCTGGCTTATTTTTCAAGGCTCGGATAAATCTGGGAATACCCAAGTCAGTTTGATACAGGTCACCTTGACCTTGACCCAAATTTTCAACCAAGGAGAAGTCATCAGGAAACTGTATGCAAATAACACAAAATAGTTTACATATTAGGAACTTTATAAGTTAGTGGTTTATACTGAATATATACAAACATCTTCATACTAATAACATCTGCTCTATTAGCACTTTTTTGTATGTTCAATCTGTGAGGTAGGTATTGATATCCCAATTTCATAAGTATGTAGTTTCTCAGAGAATGAATAACTTGCCCAAGGTCACACAAGCTGCCAGCAAAGTTGTTGGAATTTAAAATCTAGTCTATCTCAACCTGAGATTGTAGAAAGAAACCCCAGCAAGAATGATTAACTTACCTAAAGCCATAAAACTATTTGGAGATGCTTTGGGGATTTAAACCTAGGTCTTGTCTCAACTTTTGTAATTCTTATTTAGGGGGACAGTTATTTACTCTTTCCAACATAATGCTTCTATTCCCCACCTGGATCATTTTGAAGCTTGGCCCATCCACCCCAAAATCTGTTTCTAAATTTGTTTTTTAAGTGTTGTCTCTCTTTACTAAGGCACACAAATTTGGAAGAGATACTTTTCCCAGGCAGGTACCATCAGTGTGTCCAAGAAGCCACCCTGATTATCATTCGCCTCTTCTACAAAGTATCACATTTGTGAACATATGTAACAAAACACACATCTCTTTTTGTTGTTGTTGTTCTTTTGCCAAGTTGGGATCACTGTACCTCATTGTTCTGTACATTATCTCTCATCAGATCTCCCTTTCTCCATTTCAATGAGATATCAAATGAATAGGCAGTAGGACCTGTCAATGCTGTACTCCTGATTCTTGTCTCAAACATGGTACATTAGGCACTGGTAGCAGATATGTGCTTTTCTTGCCCTTTCCCCTTACCCCTCAGCAAAAATATGCGTGGTAACTATTTTAAATGTTGGATTTGCATTTCTATAGTTTGTTCAAACGATAAGGTTTGATCATAAAGAAGAAGATGGTCATGGTTTTCTGTATTTGTCATCTAAGAGTCCAAGTACTCAGCAGTAAGATGAAAAGATGACATTGATTGGCTGGTCTTTGAGACTGAGGATACGTACGTATTTTTCAAGTGGTTCGTGCTCCTCTTCTAGGTGTCTACTACAGACTTAGTGTTTTAGAAACAGTCTTGGCAATTGACCAGTTGAGCTTTGTTTGTTGCAGTTTCTGATAGCTATTTTTCAAATAGCTATCCACCTACATCTAAAACAATTTTGGTGTAGTTCTATAAGACAGATTAAATTATTCCCTGCCAGTAGAATAAAATGACCATAGTTCTAATTCAGTTATATAGCAATACCTAATCCACCAATGATCTGTGTTTCGAATGTTTATCTACTCCAAGAAATCAGAGATGCATGAAGAAGTATACCTGGGGACATTAATCCACTTGCTAAACTATTGGCTATGAAGTCATACTGCAATACACAAGTCCTTACTTTTAACCCAATTTTCTTTCTACTGTACCTCCTTTCAGGTGGTGCTTTCTTTTTTTTTCCTAAAGAAAATACCTTTATTTCTATCCAGTTGGAATCAGACCTTTAGAAATCCTTAGGACTGATAAACTGTGATTTCCCCTGCTCCCAATAACAAAATAATAATAAAACAAGATAACACTTGTGGTAAAAGGAAGGAGAGAAGTGAGGTGGCAGTTCGATGGGGAAGTGCAATGCAAGTGGAAGAAGGGCTAGCAAATTTATGTGCTGATGAGGATGATGTGGCGAGAGAGCTAACAGAGTACAAGAGGGAGGGAAAGAACTTCTGGAGTGAGGTCCTTGAACAGGCAAGAGGGGATGCAAGCGGCGGTCGTCCGCAACCAGGAGCATGGACCTTTATGTCTACTAAGGGGAAAGAAAACAATATATGCGGTGACAAAAAATGGGTGGGCAAGTAAGTATTGTGGGAGGAACTTACAGAATGTCTCTGTTGTGACTGCATCTCTTTGATGAAACAGGAAGTAAGGTCCTCAACTAAAAGTGAGGATGGTGGTGTAAGTGGTAGGAAACTTGGTAGAGAAGGTCTGAAATAGTCATCTACAAGAGAAGGTGAAGAAACAGACAAGGGAAATCGAACATGATTGCCAGGCAAGGTCAAGGGCCTATGCTCCCCTCTCTGCCCATAGCAATAAATACATAACAGTAATCACATAATTTGGAAATTGATCGTGTGTTCAATTTAATACTTCACAGTTATAGCTTCCTTAATTTTTTGTATTTAATGTCTCCTAAACAAGATAGCAAGCTCCTCAAGGTCCTAGATCATGTCTCGTATTTCTTTGTGACCTACGGTGCCTACCAAAGGAACTGGGCACATAGCAGAGGTCCCAGGAAAAATCACTGCATCCGATTAGAACCATAACCGCTACCTCTCTGGAATCAGAAATTGACCTAGAGTGGCAGACCCCTATGAACCTGAGGCCAACACAGAAAGAGAATATGGTTCAGCATGGTTGATTTAGAGCCTCTTGGCCTTTTTGGCTTGGAGATTTTCACTTGGGGGTCACGGTTAGGAGGGCACCAACTGAGATACAAATATCCATACTGGAAAATTGTCTGTTTTGAGTAGACTTGAGACTGTAGAGGTTGCTTTGGAAGATTTACTTGTGTTCATTTTAAAGTCTCCAGGCAGGCATGATGAAACCTTATCTGGCCCATGGCAAATATAGTAAAACCTTATCTGTAGCATTTAGATGAGTTAACTGAGATTTATTCTTAATCCATTTGCTTGCTCATTTTTCAAGAACATTTGGACATTTGTTTCCTACCTCTGTGCTTTCAATTTATAGAAACTACAATTTCAAATGAAGAGAACATTTGATTCAGCTTATAGTACAAAGCTTCTTCTGCCAGCTAAGAGGTTTGAGGCAACTTGAGATTTTAGTTTTTATTATTACTTCTTTAAACCATGATTACTATAACAGGTAATTTTTACATGTCCAATTTTTCAAGAACTACTTCTAGATTCTTATATTTCTAATCTTATTCCAACTTTAAATTATCTACCATCTCTGAAGTCCAGCCCATTTTTTTTTTACCTGAATTAAAAAAAAAATTTATTCCCTTGGGTTCATATTGCTTAGGTAGAGGCCACAGTGTGTATCCACAGCACCACAAGCAGTAAATCCAGGTGCTGGGCAGAAGAATACATGTAAAAGAATATCGATTGCTCTTCTAGTTCTTAGCATGTTGTCTGCTGTGTTCAATAACTATTTTATAAATGAGTAAATAAATATATGAATAAACGTCCACATACATACATGAATACAAACAAGGAGAGAAGGCACGAATAAGTCAATCTGAGAGTTCACCAAGATAAGTCATTCCTTCTAGCTGAGGCAGGGGCTGGGGTGGGAAAGAGACAGCAGGAGAATTGAGGAGAAACAGGCAGAAAATGTGCCACAATTTGCAGCCAAAAGGGCTGGGGTTGAGATGGGGGTGAAGATACTTTAGCAGGAGCTCAAGGTACAAACAGAGCAAGCATGTCTAGAGTATAATCAGTCTCCGATTTGGCCAGGACAGATGAAGTTATGTAATTTGAGGTACATTTGTTTGCAAAGATCAGTTTAGGCTGAATTATAAAGGGCTTGGGAGTTGTACTGATTCCATAATAATTTCAACAAAAAAGTTGGTGTGATTCAATACATTACCCTCTGGGATAAAGAACATTGTGCAGCAGATACCTACAGTCTAAAAGTCTAAATATTTTTAAAAGTCTAATACTTTTCTAATGAGAGGGACTCCTTTGAGGTTGCTCAGAACTAATTCCTTTTGGAGGAGATTTTGAAATGTAACCCGAACAACGAATGAAAGAGCATCTTTTTCTGAGCGTGCAGGACATGGAACCATCTGACTTTACAAAGGTCAGTTACTGGGTGATACAGTCGAGCTGAGCTCCATCTGCTTTTACTTCCCATGCCCCTGGACTTTTCCCGTGAAGGCTCAGTTTGATAGTTAGGAATGAGGCTGAACTGGGAAATATCTCAGCTAGAAAGGCCCTAAAGTATTGCCTTTGCCTGTCCTTTCTTTTCTTTTTCTCTTTCTTGCTTCCCTCTGCTTTTTACATGTTAGTTTTGTTTTGCACACATACACTTACTTAACTGGAACTATGGGATTTAGCATTATAATTCCAAACGTATCAGATTTCAAGTGTGCCTGTGTCTCGATGACTAAAATCAGACTTCCTGGGCAAGGAGAAAGCCTCCACTTTGCTCCCAGCAAATAATTGGGACATAATGAACATCTGGAATGTGTACTCGGCTTCTTTACAGGATTGCTGATAGACTCAATCCCATTTCGTTCTTCCAGGACTATAAAAATGTGTTAACATGGTTACATCACACCCTTCAGCTGGTTTGCATAAGGCATGACTTTGCCACATGATATTTATTTAAGAAAGTAAATAATAGTCCCATTCAAAGTGACGCTGTAGCTCAGGGCACCCATGGCAGTCTAGCCCTGGCATTTCCTGCCCATTTTCTGAACTTAACCAAATTGCTTGACACTGAACTGTGTAAACTTATTCTTCAGGCAGCATAGTTTAGTAGTTCCAAGAGAATGAAGTTTTCTCTAGTTTGGGGTGACCTCGGCTTCAGTGTGGGTGGGTTGGACTGCCCCAGTTGATGAGATGCATCTTTCAGTCATGCATTTCAGAAGTGGCTTTCCCTTCGCAAAGAAAATCTTTCTTGTATAGAATAACAGAGCCCCCGGTTGGGCATGCTTGGGACATGGCTGTTGCTGAAATTTTTCAAAAGGGCTCAGTGAAGATCCTGTGGAATTGTTATTTATAATCTGTAACAAATGCAAATGTATCATCGCTGGTGCTTAATGCTGACAATTGCTATTGTCTGGTGATTCCTGACTACACTTTGTCTATTCTTGGTTCTTCTCGCCCACTGAAAAGACTTCATTCCCCCAGGAGCTGGGTTTTATGTTTTGTCTGTTTCGTGTTTGGATTCTAAGAGTTGGTCGGGTTTAGCTCACAAAAGTTCTTTGCCCCATTGAGGCTGTCCATAGGGGCAACACATGGCAAATTGTCTATGGTTTGATGACACTTGCTTTATCTGAAAATCCACAAAAATGAGTGGATTGGAAAAGTCCAGATGTTGGAAGATATGACCTCGATAGCCTCCTGGGAAAAACAGATGCCCTCGCTTAGCAGCTCCAGCCTCTCTCCAAACTTTGCAAATGCAACAATTGTCTCTGGGGGTCTCTTGCTTTCCAAAGCAACGGAGTGAGTTTAACAACCTTGGCACCTTGCAGAGAAGCCAGCCAGTCCAGGATGTGGGATTGCTACCTTGATGGGAACCCAAGCTGGGAAGGAGCCTGCCAGTTGGATTGGCAGTGCTATAGCCCCAGCAAGATCCAAATCTGAAGTCACCAT
Source organism: Eonycteris spelaea (assembly GCA_003508835.1). Lineage (NCBI taxonomy): Eukaryota > Metazoa > Chordata > Mammalia > Chiroptera > Pteropodidae > Eonycteris > Eonycteris spelaea. Next base: position 8,069,642 of record PUFA01000023.1, read on the forward strand.
TTTCCTTGTGAAGAATCAAGAATGTAAAGCCAGAGAGCAGTTGATTAAAGGGAACAATTCAGCTAGTATTCACTAGCCAGGGAAAGTGGGGCCCGGGGCGGGGCGGTGGGGGGGGGGTAGTTAAAAGAGAACACAAAGAATAACTGGGAGCAAAGGCCAAAATACTAGTCAGTTAGCAGAGAATCTGGTCAAACCATCCTACCTTGAATTACAGGAAAGTCAGCAAGCCCTTAGGAACTGTCCCTAATCCATCATGAGCTCCATTTGGAAACTGCCAGACAGGAAAAACAATCGTTTTCTGAGAAGCCACAAGCTACACTTATTCTAAGGCAGGCTGAGAGGGATTTGCTATGTTTTCTATCCCGTGACAACCTGTAGATGCTTCTCTAATCTTAGGAAGTATAGACACCAAGGACTGAGTTTGCCCTAGCCTCCAGAACTCTAAGAAGTAGAGCATAAATTAACATTAAGTGGGGGAATGCTTAGGCCCTTGTGTCTCATCAGAACAAAGTTTATCTAAATCAGAGTGTGATCCAGTAGGTAGATGTTTGATAGCGTGAGCTGCTTTACTGTAGTTGCTCACATCCAAAGCTCCAGTAAGACTATGCCCCAGAAAACCTATCCTCTGCTCTTAACTGTAAACGGAAGAAGGTAAGTGGCTTCCTGTCCAAAGCAGGCTTTGCCTGAGCTTCAGGCTTGGACTCCTGTACCTCCTGCTTCTGGAGAGCAATTGTCTATTTCTGTAGCTTTGGTTGCTTGTTATGTTGTTGCTGTTGTTGTTGTTATTTATTTGTTTCTTTTTTTTATTAGAGGCAACACAATATAGTGAAAACATTGAGGGATTTGTTTTCTTCTCTTCATATTCCCAGATAGTATCTCAGACTGGAAGTGGTGAGAATGAGAACCAGTAAGTATAAACTTTAATTGTTGTTAGCTTTCCCTAAAACGCTCCAAACATGCTATATCAGCCTCCATAATAAGTGCTTATCTTTGAACTTTTCAGACTGGCTATCCTGGAAATGGCTATTACAATTACGCTGAACTCATATTTAGAATTAATTATCTCTTTATTGAGTACCAATGAAAGTTACAACATTGTACCCTGGGGAGTGTAGAGATTATACAACTATTAAAAGAGGTCATCTATCTACTAAAGCTGTGTAAACCATATAGTGTTGTGTATTACATCAACTTGAAATTGAATCCTGGCTCCACAATTTAATGGCCATGAAACATAAGGCAAATCATTCCAATGCTCTCTTTATTCATCCAACAAATGTTTTTGAGATTCTGCTATGTTCTAAGAACTAAACCAGGCACTTCGAAATGAAAGTGGAAGTAGAGTATCTATTGCACTGAGGTTTGTAAGAATTAGGTGAGGTAATTAAAATAATATGAAATAAAAAACTGAATATAATTGATACTCAATAATGCTAGTGCTAGTTATCATTATTTATTAACAAGTATTTATTGAGAACCTATTAAAAACCAAGCACTATACTGCAGCTAGGACTATAGTGGTGACCAACAATACGTTATGAAGAAGTCATAATGGGCATTAGCAAGAGAGAAACTGCTGAGGAAGGAAGGGTTTTGAACCACCAAGGGACTCTGAGGAGGTGTGAAACACATGAACGTGGCATTTGAAGAAGATGATTCCAGCAACTGGAATTGGCTAGATAGCCACGAGGGAAGACTGGTTAGAAGCCCACATGGTAAGTCAAGAATTTACTGATCTAATCTAGAACGATGCTGAACAAATTGAGAGAAAGAGGCTGAACTTCAAAGACATCATAAAGGAAGGAAGAGCGAGGGTGAGTTTTGGTGGGTGAGTGCATACAGATGTCACCGAAGCAAGCCAGGACCAAGGCAATACTTATAAAGGCTCAAAAGCTTTGAAGACTAAAGAGGAAGACTGAGTCACTCGACACACATCCACACAAACACACCCACGTGTGCTACATTCTTAGTCATTACTAAAGACAGATAGCACCTACCATTGTTTTTAATAACTGTTTTGTGAGACTTTTCCTGACTGTAAAAGTAATACCTGCTGCATGTGAAAAGAATAATCATTAGAAAAAGCAGAGAAATATCAACAAGAAGGTTAAAGTCACTTGTTGCCATGCTACTCAAGGTGTCACAGCCAGGCATAGAGTCAGTCTCAGAGGTGGAAGCATGTGGGAAATGAAACCTCTCTCTCCATTTCGCCAAGGGGCCTCACTGTACCCAAACACCACCTCAGGCCTGAAACCTCTCTCCATTGATCTAAACAGAATTTTTTAAGTAAGGGAATGAACACGCTTCTTATTATCTTGCGAAACTAAGGACAGATGTTTATGTGTATGAGTGGTATGAGTGTGTGTGTGTTATATGCACATTCGTTCCTCTTAATGGTAGGGGGAAAAACACTGTTTCGTTTTGTTTTGTTTGTTCCTGACTAATCCTGACTAATACAACTGGGTTTAAATACTTATTTTGAGCTCTGAAAGAAGCTGAGGACTTTACCAGGGTGTGAAATGGAGCAAAGAGTGTATTTGAATGTCTGCAAGGTGCACATGGCACACCTTCGCTCCATGACATAGCCAAGGCAAGTGCCATGTAACTTTTTTGCAATGATCAGAGAACAGGAAGTGCAGGAGCCAAAGGTTTAAGAAAAATGCATGAGAGGAAATCTTAGAATTGGGAAATGTAATCTACTAACTTGAATTTTCTTTTCTACAACAGGGATAAGACTACTGTCATTGTTCAGTTTCAGTGAGGGGGTGCACCTTTTGAGAACCACTGATGTGATGGTTAATTATATATGTTAAATTAGCTAGGCCACAGTACCCAAATATTTAGTCAAACATTCTAAATGTTTCTGTGAAAGTATTTTTTAGATGAGATTAACATTTAAATCAGTAGACTTTGAGTAAAGCAGATTACCTTCTATAAAGTAGATGGCCTCATCCAATTTGTTGAAGGCCTTAATAAAAAACAATTGGCCTTCCCAGAGGAAGAGGGAGTTCTGCCAGCTGATGACCTTTGGACTCAAACTGTAACTCTACCCTGAATCTCCAGCATATCCTTTGGAGTTTGAACTTGCTAAGCCTCCATAATCACAAGAGCCAAGTCTTTAAAATAAATTGATAGACAATAAATGATAGAGAGAGAGAGCGAGCGAGCGAGAGAGATAATCAATCTTTTTGTTCTATTTCTCTGGAGAATCCAACTGGGTTCAAATACTTATTTTAAGACCTGAAAGAAGCTGAGGCCTTCACCAAGGGGTGATATGGAGCAAACTGTGTTGGAGGCATATTTGAATGTCTGCAAGGTGTACATGGTATACCTTCACTCCACAATTAAAGGCCCGTGCTGTGTGGAGGGTGAGGTACTGTCTCCAAGGGTGTGTGCTTGCCAGATGCACCATTATCAAGGGCTCCTCTAGATGCTTTACTTCCTCTTCAACTGATTACTCAAACTTCTGTTTATGTGGGAACCCTGCTGAGAAGTCTAAATGTTCTCAGCAGCCACTTTTAAGTAAAGAATTGAAGCTGGGAGCTATGTGCCCTGCTTTAAAAGAGCACAATAAAAATACCTTAATTAACCCACCATAAGAATGGGGTGCTCAATAGCCATACCACCCTGAACAAACCCGATCTCGTCTGATCTCAGAAGCTAAACAGGGTCAGGCCTGGTTAGTACTTGGATGGGAGACCACCTAGGAAGACCAGGTGCTGTAGGCATAAAAACTATAATTAATAATAATAATAAAACAAAAGAAGAGTGGGATGCTCTGATGAACAAGGTTTTCTAGGAAGTTCAGGGCTCAACAGAAACAAGAACTTTTTGCCTCACCCCTTACAGTAGAAAATCTTCATCAAGCATAATCATTTTGTTTTTCCATTAAAACCTACTTACCAAAGTATAAACACTACACTTCAAAATGGAATCTCTGGCAAGAGCCTTGGGTGATCAATCTACACTACAGTTCTTCTTACCCAGTGCTACTCAGACTGGCTTAGGTTATACTGTAACCCAGGTCCGTTGTTGCATATTTACCTGAGGCTCTATGCCATTCCCAGAGTTAATCACAGATTCAGTTACATACAAATCTGTGTACACAGGGGAATCATGAGGGATTAAGACTGCTTTCCAGTGTTACTGATGGGAAGAGGAGGAGAATAAAGGGCTCCTACAGTGCAGGAGTCTGAGAGCACAGAGACAGCCTCAACTCCCACATCACCCCAATATGGGCGAGCTCCTCATTCTTGGATAACTTTGCCCATGCTGTTCCCTCTGCCTGGAAGAGCCTTTATTGTTTTTTTTCCCATCTTGCAGGTGAACTCATGCCTTAGACTTAATTCAAATGTTATTCACTCTATCAACATTTTTTATCATCTCCTAACTCTATAAGACGCTGGAATAAAAATTGAATGTGAGCCTATTCAGTCTCTAAATTGTCAAGAAACATACTTAATACATTTATATGGTGGCATTTTTATATATAGGGTCTTTGTTCCCTGCTTTTTCATTGTGGTGATGTATCTATATATTTTTCCCAACACATGACATTTTATATTGCAGTGATTCCAAACCCCAGACATTCAAACACCAATCACATTGTTTTGTCATAACCGTCTGCCACTTGTAATACTATTTATTTACTTTAAAAACATTTTTTCTCTTAAATTGATTTTTTTAAGACTTAGGTACATATATTTTAAAACTAAGCTTTAAAATATCTATTTAAAAAATATCATCTCTTGCTCTAAATAGAAGGTATTCTTAAAAACAAATCCATAAAAATGAAATATTAATAATTTTTGGATAAAACCACTGCCTGACCTTGGGCTCGAGTTTCGTTTTTTGTTTTGTTTTTTGGTTTATCATTGTTGTTGTTTTTAAAAGGGAGGTTAGCAAGTGTTAGACATCAAAGACAGATTTGTACCAAACTGAGACTTTTTACTTGGTAAATTCAGGACAGAAAGAGAATTGGAAATGGAACCACTTCCACACTCATGTGCCCTGTCTTTGACCATTGATGTTCTAGCACCCATTTTGAACACCGATATGCTAGAAAGAGTGCAAAAGACACGGAGACTGGATTTGAGATCCATTTGCAAGCCCCTAAATTTGTTTCATTAAATAAGTTACTTGTCTACCCACCACCGCTGCTCTCACTCCCAGAGAGTTGGTTGTATTTTTATGTGAAATAGTTTGCTTTTACCATCACTTATTTTCCAGAATTTCATTCAGTTAACAGAATATTTTGAGCACATGCCAGGAGTTAAAGCATGGCGCCTCCAGCCATGAAGAAGCATCTGTGTCCTTACGAAGTCTCTGATCTTTGCTTCTCTCCTTAGCACTCTTCCCCTTTTTAACACTACAGTGAATCAAATACCTAGCTTATTTATTTCAAAAGGATTCATAAAGCTAAAGATCAGGACACCTTAAAGGATATTTGGATCCAGAGCTTTTCGAAAAGCCCCCACTCCTCCCAAACCCCGCACGACTGTTAGGATTGCGGTGGCAGTTTCCGCGAAGCCCACTAGAGGGCGCGCACATTTTTTGATTCCGAAGGAAAGCGCATTTGTGGGTATTGCCCCTGAAGTTTTTGGAGTTGGTGTCTCCTTTCGCCACTTTCTAACCAAGTGGGGGCCATTGTGGTGAGCCCTCAGGTTCCCTCACTCCACAAACCATCCTCGCCCCATGCAGTGACTCCTCGTCTGCCATTACGAAGAATTCTTTTGCTCCCAAAACCACAGCAGTTTTGCTTCTGACTGCTTTCAGTATTTGCCCTTTTGACATTTTAGAAGAAATAAGATCCAAGTTTGATGTTGAAAAAGAAAGCATTGATTTCTTTAGCGAGAGGATTTCTTCCCCCTATTACTGTTTTCCCTGCTGTGGGGAAAATGCACCTCTACGGATTTAAACCAGCTCCTTTGAGCTGAAGAAGATCTTTCTGAGGAAAAACAGCTCCTTGTGAGCTGATCTTTCAAAGCTGACATTAGTCCCCTTGTTCGGCAGTATGTTGTATTTTTGAGGTCCGGCCTTTTCCTCTGAGTTTTACATTCTGAATTGAAAAGCTCTTGATCTCAAACATTGGAGAATACACTCCCAGACCAACCCTCCCCACAAACCATGATCCAAGACACATGTCCAATAGTTTCCCCAAGTCCTTTGCCTAGTGGGTGGCCCTAGAACCTTAGGCCTCACCCTTTACTTGGTTCCAAAGTCCTCCTACCTCCAAACAACCATTCCGAGCTTTTCTTGGGAGTCAGCAAAAACATTAATAAAATAAACCGTAAATATGCCCTATTGCACATGGATATGAAATTACCTTTTGGATGAGCTCTTCAGCAGTTGGCATGAGGGAGACTGGGAACATGGCTTGAGCCGAAAGAATGGGGGCTTGGCCTTGCCCACCCCTTTCGGTGAGTCTCAATCTACCTCCCCTTTGAGGAGAACAACTCTTTTTTTTTTTTCTTTAAGAAAGGTGTCAGAAGTCTGAGGCTGCAGCTTTATGCAAATCCGCTACTTGAGAAGGTTTTAGGGTAGAGTTATTTATATCCTATAGGCATTACACATGCAAAAGGTGAAACTGTGACTCTCTGAATTTCCAGGAGTGGATGTTCTCATGATGAGCACATCCTTGCAGGTAGCTATTTTGGTGGCACACAATTCCCATATCTGCCCGCTCATGCCCAGCAGGAGGCTACATGATCCTTCAGTAATTTTAGAATGACCCCACGTGTGTCCCTCCAACAGGACTTCATGACCTAACCTATTCCTGGGGGTTAGATTTACTACCACCTTAGATTCCGAGTAATAGGCACATTCATTTCTTTTTCTCCTAAACGGGCACCGTGCTCGGCCATGAAAAGGTCACCACGTGACACATTTATTGCCCTTCCACTTTCGTGTTGACTGGAACTAGCCAAGAAAATGGCCATTTCTCTAGGAATCATTGCCCTGTTCTGTGGCTGGCTCACCCTACCCAGAAATATAGACCATTCTCCGCATCAAAATATACAATAATCACTGCAGGAAATTGCTTTCCCCGTTGGAAACTGAGAGCCCACATAGGAAAGTCTCCACAGCACAGCTGATGATAATTACGACTCACTGAAATTTCAGTTTTCTTTGATTGTGACATAAAAACTGGGACATAAATTAAAACCCAATTATCCTTTAAGGGTAATTGGGGTTATAAAACGAAGAGACTGTGAGTCAGTGTGTCGCTATCACAGGAGCGCAGTGTCTGATGGCATGGTATGCATTCTGTCTCCCAATGCAGCCTTTCACATGGTCAGGGATGAGGCGATGGGTGCCCAGGGCCAAGAGGGTACACCAGACTGGGTTACGGCCTTGGAGAAACGCAGGGAGCTTCTGGGGCATCTTGGAACGATTAAATTACGCTAAAAGTTCAATGGGAAAATCCTGGCCTTTCCCTGCGAAGATGCCTGCTGGTGGAGCAAGGCACTGGGTGACAAGACTCCAGCAGGTACCTGACACGATGTACTTAGAAATGGCAGTCCTTTCTACTTGGGAGGTAGGTAGATAGGTGCAGCTCGACATCGTCAAAGCCCATGACAGGGAGATGGACTTTGTTTTTCACAAAGGGCGTGATCCACAACAGCAGCAGAAAAAAAAAAAAGTGGTTTTTTTGTTTTTTTGTTTTTTTTGGGGGGGGGGGTAAAGCAAGTCATATGTTAAGTGCATGAAGGAGCGCTCATAAAAGGAAGTCTTGGATTCTTCTATAGGTGCAGGAATTGCTCACATACCTGTGGACACCTACCTGGCCACCTCTTGATGTTGCCTATTTGTATACTTTTCAGGTCAAATTGTATCTACTGAAACTACCTGACTTTGTACCTAAAGCCTTTCATGATCCATCTGCATTCCGGATTTTCAAAAGGGTGTCACTTCCCTATCTTTCCAAAGGATTTGTTACTCCCTTTAACTGTGTGCTGTTCACATTTTTAAAAGTGCACATAACCACCAGAAGACAGAGATGTTTTCTTCCGTCTCTGCCACTCAGAGGAAACCCCTGTGTGGCCCTGACCATGATGCACGTAATTGGGCACATCGGAGGCACTCACTAAATGATGCTGAATTTGAGCACCATTGACATAGCATAAATCCAGATTTCTAACTTTTCTTTCTGCAAGGCAAACCTTGCCGCAAATTATTAACCACATGGAAGATGTGACCAGTCTTCCAAAACCAACGAGGTCTTCCTTTGAGGGCACTCACCTCTGCAAACAACTTCTGCCCACAGGATGACATAAAGATCCAGACTAGGGTTTCTAGCAGACTCCCATTCTCAGCGGATGAATCGGCATCATCGCGTCCCCTGAGAATTACGAGAGCGACGTGCAAGGTCCAGGTTACTTCCACCTTCCCTGGGAAATTAAGCCAGGACAGACACCTGGGGAAGGTAGGATGTCTGATCCGGGCTTTGACAACCTTATTTCACAATCTACTTTCTTATCTACTGCCTCACGAAATCAAAGAAACATTGGTAGAAACCGCATTCACAAAAGATCAGAACTCGATTCTCAATGGCAATGGCAAGTGTACATTATAAATAGCAAAACAGCTGGCTTGGACCACGTTGCCGGCCACTCATCCAGTTGAGGGATTTGAATGACATCATAACCCTTGAGAGGGTATTGCTAGCCAGCTGGTGTTATTTAGAATATACAAACACTGGAGAAAGAAAACACACACACACACACACACACACACACACACACACACACAGTTTCCAGTTATGCAGAAAAAAAAAATGAACATTGAGAAAACGGTTAGCCACCCAGGTACCCTTCCCCTGGGGGGTGATAGGCAGCCTCATAGAGGAAGGAAGACAAAGATTTAATTTTCTTTTTTCAGATGGCTTTACAGCTTAGCAAAGTCTTTGCCCTGTCGTGGGCAAAAAGCACGAGACGGTGTCCTAAAGGGAGCCAATTGCAATACTGCCTGCCCCTTTTCTAGATTCTAGGAAATGAGATCATTCCCTTCACTTGGCAACTAGGACAAGGGGTCACCCCAGCGCTCTCTTCCAATCTAGTTCACCCCAGCCATTCCAGGGTTAAAATCGTAGGGTTTGCTTGGGGTGGTCTTTTGTTCCTTTTTATAATTCTGCATTTGCTCTAGGATATAAAATTGCTCCCCCCCCCACCCCACACCCTATGTATCTTTCTTTAATACTGATAAGGTGTATTAACAGATGTGTGTGTGTTCGTGCCCAGGAGAAAGTTAATCAGAGAACAGATCCTCATTTTCTATGGCAGCCTCAGTATTTTAATGTCTGCTCACCCTGTCACTAACACACATTCTTTTAAGGGAAAAAAATGCTTCTGTGCTCTAGTTTTAAAATGCAAAGGTATGATGTTATTTGTCACCATGCCCAAAAAAGTCCTTACTCGATAACTTTGCCAGAAGAGAGAGAGAGAGAAGGCAAATGTTCCCCCAGCTGTTTCCTGTCTACAGTGTCTGTGTTTTGTAGATAAATGTGAGGATTTTCTCTAAATCCCTCTTCTGTTTGCTAAATCTCACTGTCACTGCTAAATTCAGAGCAGATAGAGCCTGCGCAATGGAATAAAGTCCTCAAAATTGAAATGTGACATTGCTCTCAACATCTCCCATCTCTCTGGATTTCTTTTTGCCTCATTATTCCTGCTAACCAATTCATTTCCAGACTTTGCACTTCAGAAGCAATGGGAAAAATCAGCAGTCTTCCAACACAATTATTTAAGTGCTGCTTTTGTGATTTCTTGAAGGTAAATATTTCTTACTCTTTGAAGTCATTGGGGAATTCTCTTTACATTGTGTACTGTTTGCTGCTGCCTAGAAATGTTATTCACTTTAGAATTGTCATTGTTTCGGAACTGGGAGTTATTTATAAATTGCTGAATATGCAATTCTGTGGGATCTGAAAATATAGCTCCGGGAGATGGATGCCTTTGCACAGAAATATATATGAGTAGAAACTATTGCAAGGTACTTATGCTAAAGCCCCCACTTCTGCAGGGCTTCAGTAGTGTCATTAGAGAAGATGCCTTTAAATCCTGTCTGTGGTAAAGGGCTATAGAGTGTGGATATGAACTTTGGGATTTTTTGCAGGTGCAGATGTTTAATTTTAAGACCATGTTCGTGTGTGTATGTGAGTGTGTGTGTGTTGTGTGTGTGTGTGTGTGTGTGTGTGTGTAACTTGTCAGGACTTTTATTGCAAGGCATGCCACATACAAAGAGTTACATTCGAGATGATATTAAAGCTTTTAAATGTGATCTTTGGAGCCGAGGTCCCGGAACTCTCTGCACTTATGCCCAAAGAGTCAAAGTTGGAGTGAAGTTTAATTTGTTCTTCCGAAAGAGAACTTGACAACTCCTGCTGACCTCGTGTATTCGTATAATTTAAACAAATGCATGCTGTATATAGAAAGCGGAAACTTTCTAGCAACTGCTTGTCCAAGTTTTCTCGTTTAAAGAGGACTTTCGCGGGCGAAGTTTGGACGTGGGGTTTTGTGTTGTAAAACTCTGCTTTTACACTTGGTGCTGTAAAGCCTCTTTAGGTGAATTTGGCTGCTGTTGTCAATGCCCCGACTTCTCATTTCCAATCACTGGCCCTAGTTCAAATTTCCATTCTCAGCAAAATTATATCCTTCAAGACTTGTGTTTTTCCAATTTGCAAGCACTTTTAAGCCGCTGTCACTAGTTCCCCATGCAATCGCCTGAGGTCTCAATTCATAAAATGTCCCTGCCCCTTAGTACAGCATTCATTTGCTGCTTTCAAATTCTCCACCACTGGGTCTTAGCCCAGTAAGTGGCTTAGGAGTTAAGGATCCATCCTTGTCAGCCACCTGATTCTGCTGCCCTTGAGATGCCAAAGCACATGCTGGCTACCTTGCTTCGAAAAGAGATGAAGTCAATATACATCAATACTATGTGTGGTCTGACAGCTGGGGTGGGGTGGGGGTGTCTCCTGAATTAGATGATCATTAAAGAGACTATGGAGAGTGTTATATCTGCCTTAATCACGAGTTTGAAAAACTGTCTCCAAGTGAACTTTTCATGTGGTGTATGCTGAACTTTTCAGAGGCAGAGCTAGCAAAGAGTTGCTACTTTTTCCTGAACTGGGAGCAGTTAAGTGCTTTGAGGGAGGTGCGAGGTCTTTCAAATGTAATTCAGTGAGTAAAGGTGTCCTGCCTAGAGGCAGAACTCACAAAGTGATTGTTCCCTGAATCTCAAGATATTTCCAAGTGTTTGACTCAGAGAGAAGGAGGCAGAGAGAGGACTGGAGCCTGGGTCACTCACTGTTTGGGGAGGCTACAATAGGCTTACATACAATGGAAACTGGTAGCTTGATTGAAAGGAAAAAAAATTGACTCAAATCCCAGCTGTGCAATTTGTTCATTGTTTGAATGGACGAAAGGCAGTTTACCCAAGCTCAGAGCATACCTGCCTGGGTGTCCAAATGTAACTAGATGCTTTCACAAACCCCACCCACAAAGCAGCACATGTTTTTAAGTCCTCAGTTTTCTATTCACATCAGCCTCATAATACTCACCCTGACCTGCTGTAAAAGATCTGGACCAAACAAAAATGGTTACACCTACAGTGAGTATTTTCTTATGACTATTGCCCTCGACTTTTGCTGGGCATTTTCATCGTAGCCAGGCATCTGGAATCAATTGGTATTCCATTTATTTAAGATAAATAGAAAGGTTTTTTACATTTTGGACTTGTGAATGATTTTTGAGAACATGCTCTGATTTTTCTTTCTTTTTTCTTGTCTCTTTCTTTTTCTTTCTCTCTATTATATCTTTTCTTTCTTTCTCTTTATTTCTTTTGTGTTTGGCAAAACAAAAGGCCAAGGAAATGCTGAACATATGGAGCCACTTGTTTCAAACTTTTAACTCCTAAACAAGTTTGTTATTGTTTTCTTTGGGGGGAAATAATGTGATAAATTCTCTGATTCTCTGCGGATGTACTGGACTGTGACCTGGACTAAAGGAAAACCCACTAGAGGTTCTATCTTGTCCTAGAACTGTAAGTGCTGATATTTTTTGACAAAATAACTTAGAGGAAAGAAAAAAGGAAGGAAGGAAGGAAAGAAAGAAAGAAAGAAAGGAAAGAAGGAAGGAAGGAAGGAAGGAAGGAAGGAAGGAAGGAAGGAAGGAAGGAAAGGAAAGAAAAAAGAAAGAAAGAAAGAAAGAAAGAAAGAAAGAAAGAAAGAAAGAAAAGAAAGAAAGAAAAGAAAGAAAGAAAGAAAGATTGTATAAAATAAATCTTAAGTTCTTAAATGCTAGAGATGTATATATGTTGCTGAGCTTAGATGTGTTATACTGGAAATAACTATTAAAAATATGATTTTGACATCTAATGAAGTTCTCAGTTCACTAAGGCTCTAAGTTGAGTGCCTTTTCCCCTGGATTTCATGAGAACTGCAAAACTTGAAGGCATTTACAATTGCAGGTGCTTGGCCTTCAGCATTACTATAAACTCGACAAGGAAGGGAGGGGTGGAGGAATAGGGTTGATAGCACAGCACTCATTCTGGATCTGGCCTGTTGCTCGAGTTTGGGGTACGTTCTGTAAGAGCGATTCCGAGCTTGTTCCTTTGAAAAGAGCAGTGAAGTCTAGTTGGGTTGGATTTGTCGAAGTTTCCACTGGAAATATTGAAGAGGAACCCCCCCCCCAATTATTTTATAACTAAGAAAAATGAGGATTGGATGATAACTAGTTTCTAACAGTCTTGATGGCTTTGGCTACATGGGGTGGAGAGTTTCTATAGGGCTCCAAGAGGGTCCTATTAAGAAAATAGGAGAAATGTTCACTTATGCTTTTGTCTCCTCTTCTATTTTATGTCTGTTACTTATGATGATGTGCAAATAGAGGGTGCTTTTCATGGTCAACTGTTTTACAAGCATTCACTAAATATTTACGTTGTGTTAATGAGAATCAGAGGGTTAGGGTTGTTGTTGTTGTTGTTTCCAATTGCTAAGCCGAAGGTCCGGCCACAAAAATGGAAATCTTAATTAAAACGAGGGAGCAAACTTCACCACTGATGTAGAGCCATCAATTTGTGAGTTCATGAAGAGAAAGGAGGGTGGTAGAAAATAAGTGACTGTCTGTTTCTCCCAAAGGGATGGGTTGAACAAACCTGCCACTCCTGGGAGGTTGGGAGAAAAGGAAAAAAAAAAAAAAAAGGCTCTTTTTATGATGATAGCTTCTAGCGTAACTCCACGACCCTTTTGATAGGGTGTCTCACTTTGACCTCCTGTCAGTGACTCTTCCAATGTTGCTGAAAGTAGATGCATCTAAGAAACGCTCACATGGGGAGCCTTTCTGGAAGAAATCACATCTTTTTGTACCACACGTAGCAATATGGAAAAACTTAAGGATCACCTTAGCCTTGTTTCTGCTCCTGAGAGTGAGGATGGAGATGTGAGCCACAGGAATCCTGCTTCTGGCAGGACTGCCACTTGGCTGTCTGTCATTGGCTAAGTCAAGCCAACCAGGGGTCCCTTGGTATATTTTGCTATAAAATCGATACGGTGACACATAAGCCCCTCCAAGAGATGAAGTCAGAATTCCCATGACTTAAAAAAGCGGGGGGGGGGGCGGGGGGGGGGGTGTAGATTTTGAGCTCTGTTCATGGAAGTCACTCTCTATACATGTGTGGATTTGATATTGAGCTCGACACAAAGGGCTTTAGAATGCAGGAAGAATAAGGTCTACTTAGCATGAGCCAATTTCATTCCTAAATCCTCATATTTTTCCTGTTTCTTATTTTTTACTTCCACTTGTGGTAGTATTAACTGCTGATATCCCCCAGGTGAGAAATCTGTGTCTTTGTCTCTCTTCTCTTCTCTTTTCTTCCCTTTCCATTTTCTTCTCTGCCCTATACCCTATACTCTCTCTCCTCTCTCTCTCTCTCTCTCTCTCTCTCTCTCTCTCTCACCCCCTCCCATTAAGCAAAAAAAGAAAAAGAAAAAGAAAAATTCTATAACGATATACAGTATTTTCACAAGTCCTTTTTTAGCCACAGTAAATTATCTAAATTATCTTTCATCAGTAGCTGGGGGATGATGTTCTGGTTAATTTAATATTCTGGTCAATAATGAATGCATATGCCATCTGTGGATGGCCAGTCTAGAGAATTTCAATTAATAAAGCATATTTGGCACCAATCTGGACTGAGCACAATTTAACCTTTGATAATTCAAAAGGTTTACCAGGAACTCTGAGTGGTGTGGGATCCCACTGCAATAATAGCATCTTTCACATACATAGTAAGTGTTATGAGGTATTTTATCTCATTGAATTGTAATAGGAACTCATAAAGAAGGGCTTCAGGGAGGACTTCTCCAACATTCCACAGGAGCAAGAGGATTAAACACACGGCATTTTACGCCAAGACATGCTCTGTCCACACCACCCTGTGGTCTCTTGCGCATGCTGCTGTCTGTACTTCTGTGCAGGGTGGTTCTGATTCATGACACACCACCCTGTGGTCTCTTGCGCATGCTGCTGTCTGTACTTCTGTGCAGGGTGGTTCTGATTCATGATGGTGATGAATGCTGGGGGTAAATGCACCTGTGCCCCACCCCCACTTCCCTTGCCAGGACCAAGAAGGCAACATGACCTCCTTCTGTTTCTTCGGCAGGTGAAGATGCGCATCATGTCCTCCCCGCATGTCTTCTACCTGGCCTTGTGCTTGCTCACCTTCACCAGCTCCGCCACGGCTGGACCGGAGACACTCTGTGGGGCTGAGCTGGTGGACGCTCTTCAGTTCGTGTGCGGAGACAGGGGCTTCTATTTCAGTAAGTAGCCCTCCCTCCCTCACTGCTCTGTGGATTTACAACCGCAGCGAGTATGTGAATAACTGAACAACTGCCCGTGGCTGGCAGCCATCCTCAGCCTCTGAGATTCCTCACCTTAAAGTAAGACTAGTGTTTCAGTGGGCCTGTGACAGGTTTTGTAGATTTAGGATGGAATTTTCCTCCTTAGCAGTTTGTCTTTTAACTACTTCCTGCCAAGCTTTCCAGCAACTATTATGCTCTACCCTCACTATTCCACACCCTTCAGTGAAAGGGTGGGACAAAATGACGCTGGGGGATTGAGGTTTGTTGTTCTCGAGACCCTTGGGTGCGCATATAAACACATGGAAGCATGTAGGGTTGTTTGAAGTGATAGGTAATTTGGAGTAAAAGTAAGGTAGACTCAGAAAAAAAATTAAGGGACCACCTCCCAGATGTCTCCATGCAATAAGAAATCCACAGAAATAGACAGAGGTAGACTTCCCTCAAAGGCACATTTGCAAATACACAGGCTCTCGCTTAAATGCAATCAGAAATGTCATATTAATTTGCCCTCTGTGCAAACTGACCTTGATTTGTTGTTATTGCCTTCATTTGACATAGCCCTTTTCTATGGGTTTCCAGTAATATCTCCATCTGGAAAAGGGTTTTTGACAAGTGTGGGGTTACTTATCCCACAAGGAGGTCTCAGGTGATTAAAAAGTCAACAGTCAATAAAAAGTAGACAGCGAAGTCAATGCTTGCAAATAATAAACACAAACAAAGTCAGTGCTGCCTGAGAGAACTCATCACTTAAAGAATCTACCTCAGAGGCATCTCTCTCATTGTATATTACAGAACAGCGAAAGACTTAAAGCCAGATGCTCATTCTGTATAATTCTTTGGAATTTTAGAGAGTTCCAGGAAACTGACGCTCAGGTCCTCAGTGAGCATGAATCATTCTTAGAGGTTCATATCACTCAAGTGTAGACAGCTTACCTCAGTTACCCACTAAGTTTTGAATAGCTTCTGTGATGACTCACACACTTCAAGTCTCTCTCATCTTCTTCCCAGAGAAGGTGGTGTGTGTGTGTGTGTGTGTGTGTGTGTGTGTGTGTGTGTGTGACTGGGGTAGGGGTCTATGTATAGCAGTCTGGGATGGGTAGGGGGGATAGGAAGGAAAAGGCTGAAAAGGGAACTGATGATCTGTACTCATCATAGATTTGGCAACAACTAGTGACAGAGAATGAGACATGCCTTCTACTATCTGAATGGGCGAATTCCCACTGTTTCCAGCCAATGCTTTAATTGAGCGAATTCATGTATTTTTCTGGCAATCAGGCAATTCTATCCAGTTCTCAGTAGCAGTGCCGCTGAATGAGTTCATCGGGCAGGTTGTTTTCAAATAGCAGACTTGTTTTACCTTTAAAATATCCTGTGAAAGGCAAATGTGTCATATCAACATCAGTTAACAATGGGTTGTCATTATTCTTTACTGTGCTGCTACTGATCCACATTTAAGAAATGAATAAGTTCTCATTTATTATGCCCAAAAGGATATTTTTTTGCCTTGATAATGCATTTGTGCAATGTCCTGTGATCCAGTTCACTAGGTGATTGTCAAACCCACAGTGTCTCCTGTTATATGCCAGTTTGAATTTTCTTGTTCAACAAAATATGCTTCAGGATTTTCATGCATAGTACATGAAAACTGGATCCTTCCATGCCAAGATGTTTGCCTTAGATGGTAAAAGAGAGAATGGAAAAATGATTTGGTCCCAAGTAACCATACGATGCATATATATGTTCACAATGACACTTGAGAGTATTGGACAACTATGATGGAAACCAACTTCAAGGCACTGAAAGGGTTATTTTATTCTGTTACTGCAGTAATCAAATTTAAGCAAATGCTTTTAAATTGAAAAGGGCACAGTTATATATGGCGACTCTTGATGTTTAGAATATGACTTTGAATAAGAAGGGGTTTTATAAATTGTGTATTATTACTGTCAGTATTGTCATTGAGAGTTTATGTTTCATAAGTTTTGTCTTACAGAATTCCATAACTTATGTAATTCTTTCCTGACATAGACCCTCATGCACAAAAGTATTCTTATTAACTTTCTAGTCAACTGTACGATCGTTTTTGCCCAAGAGAAGTTAGCCCCTTAAAATGTTTTCATTCAAAACACTGATGGGACATTTGCGACGTGTACGATACTATACTAGTCGTCAATGAGATGCCTAGAAATGAATGAGAGATTGACTTTGTCTTCAAGGAACTGACAGTCTAGTTGCTAATGAGGAGGTTTAAAAAAATGCACATTAGTGTTGTCAAGTGTCATAAGAGAAAAATAATCACAGAAAAGTAGATAATAGTATTTATATAGTCTTTATGCTTTTCCTGAATTTTTTTGTCCCACTTTTGAAATCACCTAGCCAGGATCTAGCCTCTCAATGGGCTCCTTGATGCCAAGTGACATATTTATTCACCATTAAATCTCAGTACCTAGCTCCATGCCTGGCTGCTATAATAACGGCTCATATTTGATTGTTTGACTGATAGAATTAAATTAAATTGAATCCAGTGGGATGAAATGAGATTACTAGTTTACATTCTTCGTCTTCAGACTCATCAAGAATTAAGTTTGTCAACTACTTTGGGCAATTCTTCTCACTTCATATTTATCAAGCTATTTGATAAAACTGTTTGCTTGTTTGTTTTTTACTGAATATAATATAACTAACAAACTTAACAAAACACGATGGTCTGTTTTGTGTCTGAGCCAATTATTCTTACAGGCATTAACTGTTGTCAACAAATTTTATTGAGTTTCCTCTTTTTCCCCAGAGATTTACTGTGTGTGGAGAAGTCAGCTCTAAACATTTACAGCTTTTGAAATACTTATTAAAAGAAAAGAGTCTTTTCTACCTCTAACCCCTGTCATTTGACTCATTATTATTTTCACTCTTATTTTCAAAGTTTTATTGTGGCTGTGTCTTTTATTTTAAGCTTTTTGAAATCCATTTTGAAGTATGGATTTTTTTTTAATAGTGAAAGACATTTTCTGATCTTAGTTTGAAATGCAAACACCTAAAAGAAAATTGCCTCAATATCTACCTCTGTTGTTGGGCCAGAATGTTTAACAAGGAAAGTGGTTTTTTTTTAGCCTTAAACTGAATAAAATGATCTATTTTGCTTATTATTTCTAGATATCTGTTTTGTGAGCATCATTCCAACAAAAGTGAAACAGTTCCTCCATAATTAGTGCACCTATCCCAGGTATTTTATGAAATGAAAGTTCCAATGAAGATCTAATTACCAATTCTTTCCTATGCATTATAGTAAGAGAGCGTATCAACCAGTCTTGTGTGCTCACTGTCCTATGAGAAAAATAGAGATGAACATTGGGAAAGAGTTAGCTATTATCTTTCTAGATTGATGGGGCCCTCACAAAGAGAGTGGCTTGTTTTAACCTCGTTTTGTGTAAAACTACAAGGGGAAAAGAGCTTCAAGTGAAATAGAAGTAAGTTTGCTATTGATATAATTTTTGACAGCCATTAACCATTTTAATATGCGCCTCAAGGGCTTGTGGAATTTCTTTCCTTGGAGATACTTAAAATATTGACAGACAACCAGCCATCTTGGATGGTTTCAATTAAAAGCAACCAAAGAAAAGCAAGTTTCTGGGGTCCTTTTTAGTTTTAAGAGTCTATAAACAATCTCTTAAATAAATTGTATATGCTTACCTCGGCGGTCTGGGAAAAAGGAGAAGTAAATCAATTAGAAAAGAAAGTTGGATACCCTTTTGGCTATTCTAGATTTATAGCTTTTATAAAACATACTTCCAATGCATCGTTATTAAGAAAAGGCTTGAATAAACAAATGGCATTCTTTGTGTGTTAAAACATACTGTTTGTAGAGTTTAAGTGAAACTTTGCAATGAATTTCATTGTTATTGATTGAAACAACCTTCCTTGATCTAGGTTATTATTATTAATTCAAGCTTCTTTCATTTGAAATAGAGTGCTCGGAAAACCGCTCCCAGACCTGCCATTCATTAGCTATATGACTTTGGCAAACATTTAAACTTCCTGGGCTGAAATGTTCTTGTCTATAAAACAAGGAGATTTTGTTAAAGTAAATGACCTCTTCTAACTTTAACAGACTCATAGTCTAGGTTATAGCTGACAGGACTTGGTGCTATTCAAGAAAGGAGAAATTGGATTTAAGTAGTGACCAAAAAAACTTTTAATCTCTTTATTTTCTTTACATAGTTTCTGACAGTCCCCAAAGATAGGAGATTATACTTACTTAAAAAAAGAGGAGCCAGTTTCTTTGTTTTGTTTTAAGTTGGGTTGAAGCCCATCATGATGAAAATGCATAGGTCATTTGGCCAAAGAAGCAGACACCTCATGAAAACAGATTGCCATTTTTCAATTTTTTTGCTATAAAGTTTTCATCTTTACATTTTCTCACTATCTTGGACAAGTGAGTAGGTCAGTTTTTAGCTGTCCTTTTAAAGGGGACAAATAAGAATCTATAGCCTTTTGTATCTTGACCAAAAGCCTTTTCCCAGCCGATTAATACTGCATTTCCAATTAAAGAAGAGTCTATACAATTTGGGGCATTCAAAGATGATAACCCACTGTTATTAGCATTGCTTTGAGTAGGACTGGATTTGAGCTGTGCCATTGGCATTTTTTGGCTCGGTACCTCTTAGACCACCAGCCATGCATTTGTATGATACCTGGTCCAAGTTTGGGGTACAGTCACTGGCTGTAGAAAAGCTTTTCTCTTTGAAACTAAATGGCACATGTGGGGTTTGACCTTATGGACCTGACCTCATTAGCACACTAAGCTAATAGACCACAGATAGTCTTAAAGACAAATAATGAGCTTTTACATTGACCCCAAGTACTAGCCACTACTCTTTAAATACCTTCAAGAGGACCAAGGGACCACTGAGAAAGTGATGATTTCTATGCAAAATTAGAAAATAATTTGTATTTTTCTGACATTTTAATGCTTTCAAGGCCATTTCCTCTGTGATAAAGAATTATAAGAAGCAAGAGAGTGAAGGGTTCAAGACCAAGAACCAAGAACATATCCTTCATTGCTAAGAATCCAGGATTTGAATCTCAGCTCTGTAACTTTGTGTGTGTCGGGGGGTGGGGGGGGATGATCTTGAACAAGTTACTTGACCTCTTTTTTCTCCAATTCCTCATCTTTAAAATGGAACCTGCCTCATAGAACTGGTGTTAGGATTACATGAGTTAAAAATATTAGAACATATTAACTTAGAATACTGCCTGGCACATGGTAAGCATAATACACATGTTAGCTATTATACTTATTTATTCTCTTCTGGGATTAGTTTCAGAGTTTATTGCAAAGGTTGAGGTATCTGAACAGCCAATCTATTATACACTCATTTTTTCTCCTTAGGGGCAGCTTATAAAACCTGTTGTTAGTAGTAATAGTTATATAGTAGGGTCACTAACAAGAAGAATGTCTTATGTTTGACTAGTATATTTACTTTTTCAAAATCTACTTGTATCAGCTCTCTCACCTTGTCTTTACCCGTCTTGAAAGGCAGGAATTATTATTTCATTGGACAAAGGAAGCATCTTCATCCGCCCTTCGCATTGTTTAGAGGCCTGAACTATTATAGCACAGGAAGATGCTTCCAAAATCCCAGTCCTCTTCTAAGAAATAAGGAGCAGAAACCCCTAGGAGACTCCATTTTTTGAACACTTCTTTGAATGGAGGCATAAGAGAGATAACCGTGTGTTGTCACCTTCTAGAAAAATCTAAGAAATACTAATAGAATTTCTTTAGGGTGTACAAGAAAAGTCTTTGATGAGAGACCACTGCTTTTTGAGAGCCTTCACAGAGTGGATTCTTGGACCTCTCTACTCTGACAGGATACTACAGTTCACCTGGGGGAGCACCTCCCCAGCCAACTTTGAGTTTTCTTCTTACTCTGTCAACAAACCTCAAATTTTCTTATCTTGCAGCTATTGGTTCTGTTGGTTTTTCTCAAAGATTTACTGAAGAAGGGCTCTTTATTTGGACAAGGATCTTTTTTCAGTTATTACTAGAGATATTAAAGGAGAAGCTACCATAATCTAGATAGTGTACCAGGCAGAATGAGACTTCCCCAATTTGACCATGAAAGCAGTGGTGGGAGCAGCCAGAGGTTTGGATGCAAGGCTTCTTCTACTGTGGAGATATCACTCCTCCAGTTGTTTGAAGACCATTGGTATTAGAATGTCTCGTGTCTCCAGGGGCTAGGAGGCTAGACATTTTGGACCTAACAGAGTTTGGGTGTTCTTCAGATTCTCTGGTTCTCCATATACCTTGTCCAGACATCACGTATCACACCAACATTCCTCAGAGACTCTGTTAAGAGCCCACCTCATCCCTCTAGCAGCCTTCTTTCTGATTTCTCAGCCCAGATCAAAGAATCAGACACACCAAACACAGGCACAAGATCGCTCGCAAGATTTCTCATTGTTCTCAACAACAGACTACAAAGCCTTTGCTCTCTTTTGCAGCCAGACGTCTTTGACAACCATGGTGGCAAAAAATCGCTTTTCACTGAGCTGCTGCCCTGGCAGAGTTCCATCCTACACCTCTTCGTGAAACACCAGAAGACTCTTACATCACAAAGCATTGCTTTTGGTTGCCTGGAAAGTTCAAACCCCCTGGCCTTATTAGCTGTTAGACGAAGGAGATGACAACACAGCATTTTGTTTGTCTCTATCTATATGCGAGATCATGTTTAAAACATAGCAAGAGCTGTTATTTGACATGCAGTTCCTTAACTGAAGTAAGCTGTATGCCTATTTAATGCATTGTTTAGTCTCACATTGGCTAAAGCCACTTAAAGAAGCACTTGGCGAGCTCTAGCTTTTCATTCTTGGCATGGCTGCCCTCTTACTTTTTTGCTGAACCTTAAATACCAAGAAAAACCCTTCACTTACTTTACATCTGGCATATTGCTTTATGTAATTGGCCAGACTTTTGCACGTGGCCCTTTGCATTTGACCGAAGGTAATTAATGGCTTTGGAATATTTGATCATCAGCAACACAGACACAAAAGGAAATCATGCAACAAGCAGAAATCACACAGTCTTTGAAATTAAAAATTATTTACATTCCGTACCAAAACAAACAAACAAACAAAAAATAAATGCATGGCAAAGACCCTGGGAGACATCCAAGCACCTGACTATTTAGTATACGTCTCTCTAATATCTCCCACTCAAAGCTACCTCATTGTTCAAAGGAAGTAAAACTGAAAATTGCTACAAACTTAGAAGCCCTTGAAAAATAATCGAATCAAACAAAAGAGCAGAACTCATCAAAAAGTGACATATCCAAGGTCACACTGCTGCTAACTAGTAGCAAAGGTAGAAAGAGATATTGTTGATTCAGTTTTCTGATTTCAGTTCAGTATTCTTCCTTTAGCA
This sequence comes from Eonycteris spelaea, assembly GCA_003508835.1. Taxonomy (NCBI): domain Eukaryota; kingdom Metazoa; phylum Chordata; class Mammalia; order Chiroptera; family Pteropodidae; genus Eonycteris; species Eonycteris spelaea. The sequence continues at coordinate 8,091,916 of PUFA01000023.1, forward strand.
GAATGAACATGCCTATGTCAAAGTTACCTGGTAAGGTAAAATGACCAGGAGACATCTCCAATCAAGCTCACCCAAATGAAGACAGGTCTTGGTGCCTCTCTCATTTTATTAAACTCATCTGAGACTTAAGTTAACACTTTTGTTCCCTTGCTGTAGGAATCTGCACAAACTGAAGTGATTCCCTGCCTGTTTATTATACAATGCTCAGAGCCTTCAGATGTGCTTTGAGCATTCCAAGTCCACTTAAGGTCATAATTTAGACTATTATTGTATATTATATTATCCTGACTCTTTGGTCACTCTCTCCAATGTCAACTTGGGTAAAACTGCTTTGGAATGACTTAGCAAAGTTGTGCTCCTGGAAAATCTGAAACAGTCTGATGAGTTGTTGGACCAGCTTTTTTTTTTTTCTGGAGATTTCTCTAACAGCCCCAAGCCAAAAGAAATTTACACCTGATTTTTTTGCAGACTTTCAGGCAAATACCCTATGAATCTCTTCAGACTTTCTTCTTTCATCTGTGGTCTTTATGAGGTACTAAAGAGGCTGTTGGAGGGGTCTTCTTACACTTTCAAAATGTGTTAGTCAGAGTCAGTTCCGTGAATATTGCTGGGAAGATGGCACCACCTCTGTGCTATTTACCCTGATGAAATGGGTCTTTCATCAGAGGGGAGTGATTAAGAAAGCCTGCGCTGAGCCAACCCACATGCGGCCAGCTCTTGATTATCTACGAAACTGGGGAAAGGAGCACCAAGAGTTAGAATTAGAGATTAAAATGATTTGAGGACACTGTAAATTCCAGCCCCCTCCCCTCCCCTTCCTCCTGCCCCCATCCCAGCCCCTTTGGAATCCATTTTCCTACTCTCCCACTCACCTCCCCCAACAGTGCCATTGGCAAGTTTCTCAACCTCAGCACTATTGACATTCGAGGGCAGATCATTTTTGCTGGGGGTGGGAGGCTGTCCCATGCGGTGTGGACTGTTTAGCGCCATGCCTGGCTTCTATCTAATAGGTGGCAGTAGGCCCCTCCTCCCAGTCCAGGTGATCAAAAAATGCCTCCAGACATTATCGACTTTTCCCTGAGGGAGAGGGGGGAAAAAATCACCCCTCATCAAGAGTTACTGGACTAGAGAAGTCTCCAAAGAGACTAGACTAGAGCTATGGGAAGCCATGAGTGAAAGTAACACAAAAAACTCATTATCAGTCGCTGGTTAATCAGGAAGCTGTGGGCCACTGTCCCGTGTAAGCGATGAGAAGAGTGTTGTAGTTTTGAAAGCTTTTTCCTGAAGATATAAAGCTCTTCCTACAGGTTATGTAAAAGATGTTTATAGGCCCTCTCTTTTGTCTTATAGCTTTGGAACTCACATGCATTGGTAACAGCAGTAAAGGGAGGCAGAAATGGTGCAGAGCAACACTGTATGCTTAGAAGTTTGATTATTACCACCTGGAGCAAATGAAAAAGAAGCTGGTTATCTTTGTGACCTCAATGTTTGTGGCCAGTCCCTTCTTGGTCATATAATAAATAAGCTCTCGACTCCTTGCAAGTGAAAAAGCCTGGCTCAGAGGTAGTGGCCACAATTTTTCCCCTCCCTTCTTGTGTATTTCCTATCTGAGTATGATGACAGTCATTTTACTGCTCATAAACAGCCCCATCAGAAAGTAGAAAGGGAGATCAATGAAGTGTTACTTTGGGAATCAGAAGTTCCATGCTTGGCAGAGACTCATGGTCATGGACAATAGACTAGTGGTTACCAAAGGGTAGGGGTGAGGGAGGAAAGGGAGACATAGATGAGGTAAAGCGAGCCAAATATGTGTTGACAGAAAGAAATCTAGCTATGGAAGGTGAACACACAATGTAAATATAATATGTGCCTTACTGTTAAAGTGTAGAGCTGAAACTTATTGGATTTCATTAACCAATGTCACCATAAAAATTAATTAACTAATTAATTTTAAAACAGGAGAAGAAGTTATATGTTTGAGTCTCACCCAGCTCCTCTGCTTAACAGCTCTATGACCTTGGAGAAGTCACTTAATATCCTTGGGTCTTACATTCCTGGATAATTAAATGGGAGTAAAAATATTGCACCTTAGAGTTGTTCTCAGGCCCACTTATAGAAGAGCTTTGGAAACTGAAAGCGCCATCCAAATATGTCACAATTAATGGATTGAATCAAAACTAGTTTGGTGGATTGACTTTAACTATTAATGAAATTGATCCATTAGTTCAATTTTCTGCAATGATTACAATCTAAAAAAATTAATTTGACAGTATATCTTTTCAGCCTTCTTAATGAAAAAGAAAAGCATGTTGGTATCTCTTATTCATGAACCACTTTACATTTAGACCACCCGAGAGTTAATTAAAAGATCTTCAGAAAGCTCACTCAGTTATTACTGCTTATTTCCTCATCGAAGGAAGGAGAAAAAAGATGGAGCCTATCACTTTCCCACACTGAGTGAGCTTGCATAAAGAGTTTGTCTCCATGAGGTGGTTAGGTAGTCACTGAGGTATCATACATGTAGGCAAAAGATTTCTATTCTCTAGTGTCAGCTATTGGTGATTTCTGCTTAACCTCAAAAAGCAGCGTTCAGCAGAAGGAATGTACTCACTAATCAGAAAAATTTGCACTCTTAGACTGCCCATCCAAACTGCTTCCTTATCACAGCCTGACTTAGGGGAATTCAACTTTTCTTGTTTAAGCATGACTTTGATGCAATCAAATTGTGTGTTCTATCACCATGTGGACCAGAGACCATGTGGTTCTACCCCAGAAGCTTCACACCCAACAGTTTCCAGAGACACAACATTTGACACAGCAAAGACACTTTTGAACCACAAAATCAAATGCTGGTTACTGCTGTTGTGAATTTTCAACCTCTCTATTTTGAGCACTTTCAGAAAAAGAGACTAAGTTAAAATTCTTTTTTTTTTTTTTTCTGTCCTTATAGCATCCGGTGGTGGGCATTTATTAAAACTCCTTAACTTGATGTTGAAAAACTCATTCCAAAAGCTATTTTCTTCTACCAGTCCCCAGAATATACCCCACGACTTTCCATTTGCTACTCCCACCATTGTGTATCTGAGATTGAAGGTATAGATGAAAAAAGTCTATTTGAGGTGTCATCTGCTGGGACCCTTCCACTGTTGCCCCAGTGAAACATCTTCAAGCTCAATGGTAAGCTCTTTTTAGTCAACAGAGAGTTTTCAAGGGCTACCTACCATAGGAGGCCTCATAAATAGATTCCACCTATAGAAATTGCTATGAAAACAGAACCTCTTTGCAATTTCTCTATCTTATTTAATCTGAGATATTCACACTAAAAGGAGCAGGGTAGTCAAGGGAAGGCGTGCAACAAATGGTACATCCCTGACAAATTAGCCCCATAGCAGGTATAACAGCTAGAGCACCAGTCTTCAGAGAACGCTGAAAGTATTGTTCTCTTTGTTTGCCAAAGCATAGTTGAAGAATTGGAGAGCTAGAAAGAATCATATAGAGCAATCTGGTCTAGTGCTCTCACTTCCCAGATGAGGAAGGCAATGTCCAGATAAAACATGATATGCATGAGGTCACCAAGCATGCTGCTGGGAAAGCCAGGAATGCAATACAGTCACCTCATTCTCAGCCTAGAACACTTTGCAAAGTGGAAAGCTTTAAACATAACCTTAAAACTCACACGAAGGTAGCACCAGCAACCACGGTCCATAAACTCAGAATGAACCGCTCTGTCATGTTTTTCTGGTGCAACGCATCAGAATAGTCTTTGAAAGCTCAAGCACTTTACCATTCATAAAAACTTTTTTCCAATTTCTGCCACCCACTGAGTCACATCATCAAGTCCAAATCTAATCAACTTGACTGTAGGACTATGGATCTTCATAGACTTTAGTAGTTTGGTGGATTGGAAACTTAGGGGAAAAAAAAGTAATGAGCTAACTTTTTTAGATAATTTTAATTTGAAGCTATGTCAGCTGGTTAATGAGTTTATGCATTTTTGTATTGCGAGTTAACTCAGAAGCCACCCAAAACAAAAGGTATTGTTGATGCATTATTTGTCTCTACATATTCCTGACTTGCTGCTAGTCTTCCATGAAGGTCTTCCATGAAGAAGCTTAATTTTCCTACGTATTTTGAGTTTTATGTTTCTTTCCATTAAAGTTTCCAGCCGTTCATAGACATATTTAGTTTGGCAGAAGGTAGTGGTGACTCATAGAATGAAGAAATTTGAAAGCAAAGCTACTGAAAATGGATCTAATTTCTTTTTTGGGTAATTTGGGAGCAAGCGATTGATAATTTGTCTAATTTTTCCTGGTTTCATCAGCTGCCATACTGCCAAATATTTGTTCCATATGGATGCTTTGTTATTCCTGAAACATATAACACATTACAGCTGCGACTATATATAATATGGTCAAAGGGTAAGACTATTGTTGGCTCATTTTCTCATTGTTTTTGGCTGGACACCCTCAATCAATGGGTATTGAGTGAAAAAACAGGATCATATTGAAACCATTTTCAGCATGTTCCTTCCTATGGATCCAGCTATTTCACTGTGAGTTTGTCAAGCACAGCAAATGTTCCTTATTACAGGGATGATTATGTTTTCAGCGTAGACGCGACTGCCAGCTAATTGCATTCATCTTATAATTCCACTCTCTCAGTTTGATGTAGAGACGTTTTTGGCTTTCCAAAGATTTCTTCTTTTCAGCTGATTCTCATCTCCCACTATGGGACAGATATTTGGGGACAGAACCTGAGGAGATCAATGGTACTCATACAATGCACATCATTTCACACTTAAGTTAAGATAGTCTGTGGGCCCTGAGTCATATGAATCATAAGATTTGTAAAAGGTATTAATGCCATGATCTGGCTGGCATTTCTGTAGATTACTAGTGCTTTGCATGCAATTGTGGAAATCCTTACCAGAGAAGCCAGATGAGGGTTCAGCAATATTACACAAAAACACCATGAAGTATAAACTAAAAATCCAGGACTTATTTCTGGCTGGTTCTAAAGTAGGCACTGATCACTTAGTGTCTCAAACTTATTCTGTGGGTGACTGGTTTCAATCAATATAAATGATTTTCATAAAAATCAATGTAATGATTTTTAATCAATATAAATTCCCATCCAATAAAAATCAGCAACTATAATAAAGAACAGAGAAGTCTATCTCTTAGAAGAAACTGGGTTTTATTGAAGGCCATAGAAAGTGTTTTGAGGCAATAAAAACTAATATCTTGTTTGTAATGGGCAAATTTGGTTTGATTCACAAACGTTCTCAGGGGCACATACCAATGTCACATAGTAAAAGTATAGTTTGGTATGTAAAGACGAGTCCAAAGCCTTGCTACTCAAAGCAACCTGAGAGCTCGTTAAAAATGCAGAACTAGGGGTTCCTACTCTGGATTAATTAAAAACAAGATCTGCATTTTAACCAGACATCCAGGGTATTTGTCTGCACATTAGGGTTTGAGGAGCCCTGGTCTAGGGATTCATGGGAAATAACAAGTACATGTTAAGGGAGAGAATAAAAATATCAGGGCTGAACTTTCACTGAAGATTTGAAAGAGATTGTTTGGCCGAACACGCCACATATGTATACACATTGACTCAACTGTATCAAGTCCCCATTCTCTCAAAGTGGTGGAGCCTTTCCTCAGAGGCAATACAGAATGGCTCCAGGGATAACCCCGTGGCCTGACCTTCTGTGAACTGGAAACTGGAACTCCTAATTGCTGTGGCTGCACTTTCCGAGCCCATCACTGGGGCCAGGAACTGAGATCCAGTCCTTAAGGTCTTGCCAGTTTCTTTTCCAATAGTTACATTTTTAAAAAACAGCCAAGTAAGAGTCCTTAAAAAATTTTTTTTGTAATTACATTGAGTGGACAAATGTGTGTTGTACTCATATCAAATTGCATCCTTTGTCTTGCTCAGCCGGGTTCTATTATTTCTTATGACTCTGACTTGATTGGTTCCATTAGGGTTGCTATTGGGATTTAAGATAAATGGCTTTCACCTAAGAAAAGTGGGTTTTTGTCATCTATTGCAAGGTGATGGGTAAACTTTAAAACAGTTTTTCAAAGAGACTCCCCAGATGAAAGCCTTCACTAGCCCCGTTTTGGAATTTGACGCAGTCCCTAGCCTGCGCCTATTAATAAAGGTCTAGTCATCTAAAGGACATGGCTTCAGAAAGACATTATACTACAGCAGGAAAGTAAAAGTGACAGAGGGTCAGTTTGTGACTTCTGTTCCTTGTATGACACTGGAAAAAAGGAAGGGCTTTGAACTGGGGAGTTAGGGAACCTTGGATTTGCCCAGAGCAGTGCCACTAAATAACTTGATGGATTTGGTGATTAGTCCCACAGGTCTCCAAACTTGTTTCCATTGGAATAGTGATATTAAGATGAATGAAGACATCCCACTTCTGAAGTGGGGTCATTGTGGTCTCTTTTCACAATTTTCCAGGGGGGAAAAAATAACTCATATAGTTTTCACATACATTTTTTAAAAAACTTTATGTACCTGCTACCTTCTGATTATATTCAATGTTAAGATAAAGTGATACTGGACCTAGCTCACAATTATATATAGAATTTGTTTAGACTTAATCCACAGCATTTTAATATATAACTATTCCTGACTCGATGGTACACTCTACCCATTGAGAGAATGTTGACTAGACAATTTCTAAGATCTTTCTCAGAGCTATACTGTTGTTCCATGGGGATCTCTAAAATCCTTTAAGAACTCTAACTTGATATGTAGATTATTTTATCTTTCTTTATTAGCATTCTTCTTTTATTACTTTTGCTCAGTGCTTTAGTGAAATGAGTGGAAATAAAATTGTAGCACTAACCAATTTAATTATAGCATCATCAGGTCGGCACCTACTCTGTGCTATGCTAAGCAATACCCAAGGGAGGATGAAGCTATGCCTTCCAAGGAGTTTCTTAATGGTGTGTGAGGACCTATTAAATATAAACCATACAACCCCAAGTTTGAGTCAGATAGAAATATTTCTCCCTTATATTATTCCAGGTCACGCCATTTGTTGAGTGCCTCTGGTTAGCAAAACACTCAAGATGAAAGGAAGAAGTAAAGCATGGTCCCTACCCTCATGGAGTTAATTCTCCAGAGCAAATGTCACAAAATGATGCCATAACCTACCCCACTCCACCTGAATCTGGCTCATGAACATGTTTGTTTGGTCCACTTAATGTATTTTTAATTTTAAAATTATAAAAATCAAAAGATTTTAAATAAAAACAAAAATTTACATACAGCTTCTCTTCAAAAATTGGGTGATTTAGCTTTGCCGACCAGCATTCCTGAGTGGTAGCTATTGTCTGGAGCCTTTTGGGTAACGTACATTCTCCTCTAGCTCACCACAGTGTCTTACAGGCTTACTTTATTCATCTATATGCCCATCTGGACTTAGCATAGATTGATTCATGGTACCCCCCTTCCCCCAGATTGCTAGATCTCTTTGATATTAACCATACACCTTTCTCTTTTATTCAGTATGACACTCATTTATTGCCTTCGTACCATCACCCAAGCACTAGACTAGCTACTGCTGTTTCATATGAATAAGACACAAAATTTATCTTTAAAGAATTTGATAGCTGTTCCCAAACATAACAAGTGTACAGCTCAGGTAGATTTAAAAGACATCAAGTCCTCCTAGAGAAGGAAGAACCCAACTCTGAAAAACCAAACAGTCAATAATTTAGAGATCATCAAAGGCATATTTCTTCAAGAGCAAGTGCAGTTTTTGGCCAGTGACCTGGTTAAGCAGGAAAATGCCAGGTTCCCAGCCAACTCATGGAAAAGTTACACAATCACTCAGAGTGTTTAGGACAGTGGAGACCATCAAACCCAACTCTTCAGACAAAGCGAGTTGTAGCACTGTAGGTTGTTTTGCACCAAGATCCAGAACAGCTGTTACCAATTCACTAGACGATTACACATGTGTCCCTCCTTCCATTCCCATCACTATTTAGGACCTCCTCATCACTCACCAAAACTATTGCAACAGCCTCCTCAGTGATTGCTCTGCGTCCAATGTTGCTTGACACCAGCCATCCCACCCATGAGATTAATCTTTCTAAAGCACAGTTCTAATCACTTTATCCCTTTTCTAAACAACTTTCAGTGACCATCCGTGGCTAAGTAAATTGAATCCAAACTTCCCAATTTGACAATAAGGCATTTTATATAAGGCCTCTATCTAACACTCCAACTGTATTTCCTAATGTTTCTGTCCCCACAGCAAAGCTCACAAACTGGCACTCTGTAAATCGTATCCAATCTCCAGAAGTATCTTGTTTGGCAAATACAGTGCTTTTATAAAACTTTGAATTATCTGTCAGTAGTTACTAAATGACTCTCCCCTCTAGACTGGAACATGTTTTCTGCATTACCAAAATCCCCTCCACTCTCTATGACCTTACTCTGGCCCACTTGACTCTTATATGATATGCTTGGTTCTGATGGACATTTGAGTTTATAAATGTTCCCTACATATTCCAACAGCCAGCTTAGATGAATTACTACCACATGTTTTTTTTCCCAGACTTTCTTTCTGTTCCTCTCCCAAATGTCACCTCCTCTGTAAAATCTTCTACCAGATGTCAACTTTATTTCCTCTGAATAGCAATCCTGTCATTCTCGCAACACTTATAATCTATTCTATATTGCGATTTTTGGTGAGTGTTCATTCTTTATACCATCTGGTTGCCTATAACGCCCTCAAAGATGAGGACCACTGTATTAATCTTGTTCAATCCTACATATTCCCTGTAGTACAGCCAATGTTTGCATAAAATTAATTGTTAGCCACTTTTCTTTGTGTGCTCATAACAAGTCAGTGTAACTCATGTGATGCAGACATGGCTGAGTCGGACTTTAGGCATTTTCAAGTAGAGAGTGAGAAATGCTGTATCTAAAGGAAACTACTGAGGGAATTTAGGTAAACAGAACATGATCCTTTTTCTTGGAAGCTGGCTGTGATCTTCAGATTAAGTCACTCTTGCATGTCTCACAAGGAGCATCAACAAACCCTTTAGTATGCTCAACTGGTGTCAGAATTACAGGAGAAACCCCACTCCTGGGGCCCCACTGAAATAGCGAATTGAGCCAGTGCAAGGTAGAGTGCCAATACCTTGGGAAAAATGAAACAGAAAGAGCTCTACACGCTGTATTCAAAAGTGTCCATTTCTAAAGGTACAGAATGCCCAGAAAGGAGCTCTCACCCTTGTTTGCCCTGGCAGAATGGCTGTCAACAAGTTGCAAGGTTATAGAGTCCAAATTCAGTGGCTCCAGAAATGTGTTTAACTTAATGGATTTTGATCAAAATGACCAGTTGTAAAATATGGGCTAAAAAAAAGAGTCACTCTTCTAAAATGTAATTCAATTCAGCAATGGTTTGTGGACTATAATGTACCCAAGATAGTTCTAGAAATCAAGAGAAAGCCGAGGTAAGAAAGCCAGTGGTGATAACTAACTAGTGTTAATGGGCACGTACCTAGTGTTCACAAAGCATGACATCCAAGCCTGCCTGGTTAGGAATGTGACCTTTATCATCAAAGGGAACTGACAGCATTAAAATAAATAATAATATATAAAAATGGCATTTTTTTCCTATTTCTCTTAGACATGACAGATCTCCATACATCTTTACTGAATTTCTGAATAAATACCAAGAGTTTTCATTCTCCCCTCCTAAATACAGCCTTGTGAGGTTTCCATTGAAGTTTAAAAGTGAGGTGGGATTTGTCACCTTCATGTACCTTCATGTACCTAGAGGTAGAGATGTACTCTGCCACTTGAGAAAGGCCAGAAATACTGTATGAACAGGTTGCTTTGAGTTGATGGAAAGCTCATGAAGGATCTCTCCTTTTGTGAAGATGCCAGGCCAGTCTTTCCAACGCAAGTTCAATTTCACATCTAAATCCTGCCTGGAGTCATGCGATTCCCCTCCCGCCTGATGCCCCCCAGTCCAGATGGGACCTGATGCAGAGAATGTGGGTATCATTGGTACCTTTTCCTTTAGCACAAGGATGCCTCAAAACAGAGATTTTTTTCCCCAGATTAAACAGATACTCCACAGTGAGTTGGATTGAGTATATTTGAATAATATTTATTTTGTTAGCAAAGAGACAATGTTAGGTATTGGAAGGACCTCTGAAAATGAGGTGAGGAGACCTGAGCACCCTAAGGACACTTGGCTTTGCGGGTTATAAGCTGGGTGCCTTTGGGGAATTCTGTTGCTTGTAAAATGGGTACAATCATCACTGCCCTGCCTCCCCAAAGGGGTTTTTCTGAGTATCAGGTGAGATAATACCTATGGAGTCATCACAAAATTCTCAGGGAGTCAAGGCCAGCTACAAGTTTCTAGAGCTAATTTGAGGCGTTGTTCAAATTGAAGGAGTGCTAGGGCAGGGGACGTTCTGAAACTGCAAGTGGTATTCTTGCCAAGGTGGCATTCGTGCATCTTCCTGTGGAGATTGGGGCCTGCCATTCATTTTTTGAGTCATGTATGCTTCTTGTGGACTGAAATTACAAGGCAAAAATAGGAGTATCTGTGTTATTGGTCAGTGCTTCCCATATTTTAGTATCCATGAGTAGGGATAAGAGGTTAATTAAATACCTCTCTTGGGCAACAGAAATGCTCAAGACTGTCCCTAGAACACAACTGCTTCAAAAAGTAGGCTTTTGTTTCAGGGAAAATCTCCCGCAGAGAAACATGGAACGCCGAAGAGAACTATAAATAGGACTATCATTTATGTCAATTATAAATAGATTTGTTCCCTTTTGATTAGAGGATTGATGCTAGCTGAAAGTCTGTAGATGAACAAAAGTGAGAGGAAAACTCCTGACAAAATATTGTTACTTGCTAATAGATTTGATACCTTGTCTTCCCTGAGGTGTTTTCTGATTTCTCCTAAATGAAGACATTTAAGTTTAGAATTCAGTTTTTAGTCTTTTGTTCATACATCATCAGCTCCTTGGCATTGCTCCTTACCTTTTAGATTAGAAAATACACACACACACACACACACACACACAACACACACACTTTTTTTAAGTAGAAAAATTGTCAGAAATTCAAAAGGGGCGAGACTCTTCTCAAACGACACACCATGCCCTATTACAAAATTCTCCTCTTCTCGAAGGAGATTCTTTACCAACTGCATACCATTCTTTACCATCCACATAACTACGTACATGTGGATCCTTAGCAAACACAAGTTAGAAGCAAGCATAATGATAGAAGGGAAAGATTGAGTAGAGGGAGGATCACATCCCAGGGGCTGTTGCTACTGAGCACTTGTCAGATATACAGCCATTTTCCTTTCCTTCTAGAGGGGGCATTATCTAGAAGGATCCCAACTCTTTAGGTCTGCTTAGCCAACTCCTTGGCCCCTGCTCATGTTCATGATTCATCTCTTCCTAGGGCCAGGGAGAGAAACATCAGCTTCCCATCCAAGCTGTCTGCTAGGTTTATCCTGGGATGAGAGTTTGTGGATGAAGCAGCAGGGTGCCTCAGCCCAGTACTAGGCTTGATGGAATGTACTTGAATGCATGTCTCCTGCCTGCTAGGATGAGAGGATGGAAAATCTTACCTGAGTCTACCCTTGCTTTATGGATGCTCTTGATTTCAGCTATCCCAGACTTAGCATTAAGAAAGAGGCCGTGGTAGAAGTAATTAGGAAGGGAGGTCGGATACAATGAGCAGGGGAGCCTTCTGTGAAATGTCTCCCCCACTTTAAATGCCCTATTCTAGTCTCACTGTGGTTTATTTTAAAATGAACTGAGCTTGTCAACTGGAAATTCATTGCTTGACCTGAGATTCAGGAGAGATTTCTGGAGAAAAAAAAATCATATTAATCAGGGACTTGGAAAGCCCTGGTCCCAAAACATAAAGAAATATATTGAGTATTTTTAAAGATATAAAATTCTTAGAACTGTTGGACAGGTTTCTATGTGTGACCTCTCTCTTCCAAGTGGCATTGCTCAACAGCCCAGCTCCATCAGAAGGCTGATATCATGCTGTTGTGCAACTCACAGTCATAGCAATGTCACTTTGCTAACTGCACTTGCTGTGTGTTCAACTACTGGGAAGCCGAGCAGCTTTAGGCTTTGAGGCAGAAGTTCTGAGCAGGATCATTCCCATGAAACCTGAGGCCTTCATTCTTCTAAAAAGTCAAAATACATTTAGATCTTGAAATCAAGAATTACAGAGGCATTATTTTCCCCTTTAATCAAAACTCAGAAATGACATGGTAGGTGGGGCTGTGTCCTCCCTTACTCCCTTCCCTTCCCCCACACTGCCAGCCAAGATTCTCTGGGCTTAAGAGGGCTGTGTGGGAAGGAGCATGTCTGATTCTGAGCCTCTCTGCTGGGCGCTGCATTAACAGTGGACTCTGACAAAGTGGGATGTGGAGACATGAGCCTGAGATTATCGATTTGTTCTCATACTGATAGGTAGACAAAAAATAAGACAGGCTTCTTTCCATCCATCCTTGCATTTCCAGTTCAAATATTTGGGATTCTGTCCAACAGGCTGACTCTACAGCCAGTGTTGGCCTCTGACTCAGTTGACCTCTGCATGAGAAATCTTTCATCCATGTTGGATCATTCCTCTGGCTCAATCTATGAAACAATTCTCAAAATTGAGGAAATGAGCCCCTTTTTTTCATTAAAAAATTTTTTATTTATTTAAATTAGTTTCAAGTATACAGTACATTGGTTAGACATCTATATACTTTGTAAAACGATCCCCCCATTTGCTCCCTTCCTCCCCTAGCCTTCCACCTAGCCATCATACTAATGCTAACTGCATTCCCTATGCTGTGTTCCCCATCCCCATGACCAATTATCAACTACTAATTTGAATTTCTTTAACCCTTCACCCCAGAATGTTCTTGGGAGCGTGATGAACTCTGAGTCCTGGCTTATTCGCAAAGATGGCAGTGGCCTGTAGATTTGGTTAAGTGAAACATTGGCACACACAGGTGACCAGCTTTATCTTGTTCCTTCTGTGATGCTGTGATCTTTGAGGGAAATCTAGAAATAACAGAAAGATGAATCTCCTCTCTCTGGTGCATGCACTCTCCTCTAGGGAGAAGAGTGGGAGAACTGTGACATCCCCCAGACCACATGAATCACTCCAGAGGGTCAATAGTAGCCTTGGTTAATGGCAAGAAAAGAAGCTCCCATAAATTTGCCATGATACCTACTAAGTATAATCAGATTCCTCACATTTGTAAGGAAATCATCTCTGGCATTTAAAATAGGCTTTGAATGGATAGGATTTTGATAGGTGGAGAATTCTGGGTTGAGAAACCAACTTAATAGAAAAGCACATAGACAGCAAAGAATAAGACATGTCTACACGTACATGAGCCACACAGCCAATTGTTCAGGTAATAGGCTAGTGGAGGGTAGTGCAAGATAAACCCAAAGATGTAGGTTAAAACATTCATATTAAAGAATAATAATAGTTAGCACTTTCTGAGCTCTTATTATATACATGATACTGTTTTAAGCACTAATATGTATTAACTCTTTTAATCCTCATGACAAATCTCTAAAGTGAGTAGAAACATTATCCTCACTTTACAGATGAGGCCACTGAGGCACAAAGAAGTATGCAACATGCCTAAAGGTACAAAGCTTCTAAGTGGGACAAGAACAGGGTCTTAACTTAGGCATCTGACTCCAGTGCCCATGACATTTGCACACTACCCCTAGGAGCCTTAGTCTTTGCCTTTTTTTCCCATCCCCTCTTCCCTAGCCAGGGAAATACTGGGTAATCTCTAAGATCAAGTTTATATATTCCTTTCTTAGTGAGACCTCTTCCAATTCCATGAGTAAGAATTTATCTTTCCCTATTTAGACTCCTCTTTATTTGAACCTACAGTAATGTTTCCAATCTAACTTACAGTAGTGTTAAGTATGTGCTCATTTGCAGACTTCCTCAGGCCAGAATAGACATCAAATGCCCTTTTACATCCCCAGATTTCGGGACAATGCTTTGCATGCAGAAAGTGCTCATTGTCTGAGTTGTCTTGAGTATCAGAATCTACTGGTTGAGGCCTGAAGAAATGCCCCCTAACCCCACCACACCTCTTTTAAGATCATTGTTCCTAATTTGAAACAAAAAGCCAAGAAATCTTGAGCCTCACAGGGAACGCTCCTGCTCCTGAAAACCTACTACCCATAAAAAATTGTTTAGAAAAGCACAGTGTGGACAAGCCTGGGTCACAGACCACAAATGCCATTCCAGGTTCAGCCCTGCTTGGCTGCAAAAGAATGCAAATGGTAACAGTGCTTCTAAAGGCAAAAACATAGCCACACGTGGGTGAAGTATGACACCAAGGGCCATGGGGTTCCAGGATCTCTGAAAAGGCTTCTTCTATCCCAATAAAGATCTCAGCTTCTCGACCTCCAAATTCCAACTCCAGCTCGCTGTGGGAGACTCAAAAATACCCAAGTTAATTAAAACATCTCTTTTTCACATTGAAGTCACAAGTTTTCACAGGATGCAACGTGTTGCTAACCCAGCAGTTTCCAGACTAGACTGTTCAGCAAGCCAGGTGCTGTTTTTCTTTTTAGGACCTATGTCCTTAAATTGCTTTGCTGCTTAAATATCTCTCAGATAATCTCTAAGAAAGATATGCTTTTAGATAATCTGCTCTGACAGATTCCAGCCCAAGCTTTCCTTCTTTCACTCAATCCTTTTCTGGCTTGGAAATTTTCTTTCTCTCATAAGTGAGGTTAGCCAATAGGAAGAGAATGTCTTATCCATTTTTTAAAAAAGTAGACTTTTAATATTTGACACTACTTATCTCCAAGCTCAGAGAGTCAATAACAACAGTAAGACAGCACTATGCCTTCTGGAAGAATGTCAAATAAGCATATGGAATGGCCTACAATTATCTAATTGGCAAGACCAATATGACACAGATTCAGCTGCAAAATTAAGTGTGAAAATATGATCAGTGAGTTCTCAAATATTTACTGAGCATCTATTATATGCCAGGCTTGGTAGCTTGTGCTCAGGATATGGAGCTGAACCAAACTGACAGAGTTCCTCTCTTAGGTGCTTATAGTTTAGCCAGGAAGCACAGATGGCCAGTTTGAAGGGAGAACAAGGAATAGTGAGACCTTGTATTCTGGAATCATCTGAGAGAGGAACTAAACAGTTGATTCTCCAAACTTTATCTCCTTCCCAACTGTTAGAATGAATATATTGCTCTTCAATCTCCCATCTTCATCTTTTCACATTTTCTTCTTCTTATTGTCTTCTACAGCATGCATTATTGCACAATCACTGTTAGAGTCACTGGTTTTAGATTCCTTGTGTCAAGGAAGCCTCACTATTTTGGGCTCTTTGTCTTTCCTTTTCTTATCCCGACCAACCAAGGGAGGGAACTTAAATTGCTTGATATGTCAGTTCCTATTGGAGTCAGATTCATTGTACCTCTCTCTTTTCCTATACATAGTAGGACATTGCAGGTACATTGGAGTGTTTTGTCCTGGGAAGGCCCATAATTCCTGAGGTGTTAAGAAAAGGAAATGGCCATGAGCCTATATCTTGGCACCTTGATCTCAAATTCTGGAAGCACTGGCTTCATGAAAATGTATTATCCACTCTATGTAATTGAACTAGATAGAGAATAGTAGAAAACATTAGATAATTCTCCAATTACTTATTCGAGAAAATTCTCAAGTGTTCCTTGGAAGGGAGAGCAAAGGGTCTCTGATGCTTAAAGTCCATAAGGAAGTCATAGATGTTGATACAACCCCACTGGTTAACTCAATTCCTATCTAGTAGTCAGTTGGTTTACATAGAAGAGTTTGGGGAATAAAAAGCTAGACTAGGTATGGGGAACCGTTGATCAAATCCTAGATATGAAACTGACTCACTTGATATGATATTAGAATGTATATTTTGACAGTTGCTTATTTTCTCACCAGTAGTCTTTCTAATTTGCTAAGTTCCTTTTCCTTTCTTGCCTCTGACATGATCAGACTCACTCTCTGTAACAAGATCATATGAAGCCTCCTATAAAGCTGAACTTGTATGATTCTGTATTCCTAGATTCCAAATCTTGCAAATAACAGAGTTTTGGGGGAAATGACCCAAGATCCTTCTTTTGAAAATCTGCCCAAGGTATTATTGGAGTCTTATTAGAATTAAAAAAAAATAAATACATCAATATTAATTGTGTAGATAGAAGAATAGAATGGTGACAAACAGCATGTAGATATTAAGAAAATGAAATTTAAAATAGCAAGAGAACTTGTTTAAGTCACCAAATGATTATAAAAGAAAGAAAAGCAAATGTGTCCTATATCTATATTTACCAACATAGAGTAATAACCATAATCTCCAAATTAGATGGGGAATAGCTTTGGCCTTCAAACGGGCAGGGGTGGGGTGGGGTGGTAAAAGAGACTGAGATGTCCAGAAAAGCAGTGTTTTCTCAGGTCTAATTTAGTCCTAGAGTTATCAGGGGTCCAATTGTCTCCAAGTGGAGCACTGCTTGGTGGCTGTGTTTCCATTCATGACAGAAAGCTGCTGGGGCCATCAGAGCAAGAGAGAATTCACAAAGAAAGTCAGAGAGCAACGCCAGAAGGCAAAATTCAGTTCCTGTCAGAGCCAAAATAGTTCACTTAGCTCTTTGTGTTACTCTCTTACTCTGTAATGGAGCAATTTCTATGAGAGTTGTGTAAAAGTAAGGAGACTTTTAGCTTTGAGCAGTAAATGAGCAAACTGGGCAAGAAAAGCATGAAATTTAGTGAAGAAAAGAAAGAACGATAGGGGGATAATGAAAGCCCTGGGAAAGAGAGTTTTTTCCTTTAAAGAATCTACTATGTGAAAATCCACACCTGAAAATCAGATTTACTCTGAATGGATTTTCTCAGTTGAGAAGGATCCATCACTTTACTAAAACACGTTTCTTTTTTTTTAATTAAAAAAAAAGACATGTTTACAATCCATGAAATGATCCCCCCAACTACTCCCGCACCCATCTGGCACTGCACCCGACCATGATGATAATACTGACTGCATACCCTATGCTATACTCTAAACCCCCATGTCTGTTTTGTAACTGCCAATTTGTACTTCTTCATCCTAAAACACTTTTTACGTCTTTATCTCATGATTCCACATTCAACGTGGTTGGGACTTCCTTTTGGATATGCTCTTTCTCACTACTCTACTGGAAGAGATGAAAAAAAAAGAAAAGAAAGAATCTGTGAGGTGGGGGTTCCTTGGAGGTCTCCGTGCCTATCCACGTCTGTGCTTAACTTCTGCCAAGTGGACACAACATTACAAAATGTAGAAACCCTAGGAATTCTAGAGGGTAAGAGTTTCTGTCAAGAATAAAGGTCGAATTGGAAATAGAGGGTTGGAAAAGAGCTTGGAACTCATAAAATCTCTCTACTAAGAAAGCAATTCCTTCTTCAATGTCCCTACAGAGGCTTCTGCTGAAATCCCCCCAGTGGCACGGACAACGTGGTAGAACAGCCCTACTGCTTCCCCTGTTTTGCAAACAGAAAACCATAACAATGGAGTGTTATAGCAATCCATGTGATGGTCATCTTTCTTATGGGTGGAGGTCACCCCTCTGTGACTCAGCAGGGTTCCTTCTCTGAACTTTTATTGTTCTTTGTACCTGCCAAGGCACTTAACATCATTCTGCTTTGTATTATGGTTAATTATGGATTAGCTCATC
Organism: Eonycteris spelaea; assembly: GCA_003508835.1. NCBI lineage: Eukaryota > Metazoa > Chordata > Mammalia > Chiroptera > Pteropodidae > Eonycteris > Eonycteris spelaea. The sequence continues at coordinate 8,109,675 of PUFA01000023.1, forward strand.
ACCCTGCTGGGTGTAAACTCCTTGAAGGCCAAGGCTTTGCCTTATCCAACCATTTTCTCATGCTCCACAACACTTAGGACAGCATCTTAAATATGGAGGATAACCAATAATTTTGTTTGCTTTTAAAGTGACTTGTTTTTAAATTGAATTGCACATAGTTCTGCAGAAAGACTATCTAGATTAGAAATAATTTTGTCTCTGTAGATTAAAATTTTCTTTATATTTCCTCAATATTTAATCCATAGAAAGTATGTCTGACATATAGTAGACAGTAAATATGATAGTTGAATGAATTCATGAGTAAATAAATCACTGAATGACTACTCAGGGACGCTGCTGCCCTTTTCCCCTATGAAGTTGAGGCAGTATTAAGGGAACTTTTTATTCATCTGACCCTAACTCTAACGTTTAGCGTAGTATTACTGATTCAAAGGTGCCATCATCACCATTTATTCAATACTGTTGTAACCTGAACTTTTGCTCTGTGTAATCATAGATCTGGGTGAATATCCTAGAAAAGAACAGCCCCTGAACTAAACTATTAAGTAGACAAAAAAAAAAAGTATATTGGGCCTCTTCCATATTGTTAAGAGCAAGGGAGGCCCTAAGTCTGCTCTACCTCTTCCATCTTGGCGCCTACCTTCCAAGGTAGCACCTACCAAGGCCTGCCATAGAATTATAGATACCCTTCAGGCTTGCATATTTTCTGCCTCCTCCTCCTCTGTTCATGAACATTGGGTGACCTGTTACCTTCCTTACCAGAATTTCTGTATAAATATATCTTAATCCAATGGAACAAAACTATAATAGGGACATTTGAGGTACCAGTAACTAGCCAGTGACATTCAATGAACTCTTTATTCAATAAGTGGTTATCATCAAGGTATCTTGCAAGTAACAGAATTCCAGGATTACATTGGCTTAAACAACATGGAAGTTATTTATTTCTCATGTAGAAATCTCAAGATACGTAGTTCACGGCAGCTGAACTACTTGCTGAACAGAAACTCTGTTGCACAAAAGCTTCCAGGATCCAGGCTCCTTCTAGTATTCTATTTTACCTTCCTTATATCGTGGCCCTCATCTGCATGGCCCAAGATAGCTCCTAGAGCAACTTGGAGCAATATTCCATCCAGCAGGAAGATTGAAAAGAAGCAAAGGATGCATGCCATTAGTCTTTTAAGGCAGATCCTAGAAGCTGTCATGTGGACACTTTCACTTATATTCCATTATTTAGAATTTGAGCAAATGGCCATATGTAGCTGCAAGGGAAGCAGGAAACAAAGTCAGCTGAGACTTACTATTCTTATTATTATGGAAAGAGGGAGAATGGATATTGGGAAATAAATAGGAATGCCTGCCAGAAGGATCTTCCCAGAGCTCTTTAAGTTGTATTACTAGGTGCTCACCTATGCACTACAGAGTCAAATGTTCAACTAGTGTGAGCTAGATTCAGATGCCAATCCTGGCAGCATCACTTGATGAGCTGTGTGATTTCTGAACTGTTTTCCATGCCATCAAAATCTTAAATAATACCTCCCCCTTAGGCTCCTGTAGGATGATGTGAGATGACCAGCAGTGCCTAGCACAGTGCCTGGTATATAGTAGATGTTCAGCTGACATCATCATTATTATTATTATCATTCTGCCTTCATTTAAGATTCGCTATGGTCCAGGCTTTAGACCAACTTGGGCATGAACACATTAACAATACTCCTGATGGCCGTGTTTCTTGAGCAATTTCATAACCTATCCATTAACTAGATGTGTTAGAGCAAATGAGTGGTGGCTCAGGAGAATATCTTTACCCTTGATTGCCCTTTTCTTTCTGTCTTTGTTGGATGATGTCAAATAAGACAAAAGCAATTAATAAACTTCTCAGCACTGTAAATAATGACATGAGCAGCAGAGCTCAAAAAGGGGCCTAAAATGTTGGAGTGGGTTGGGGTGAGATGGTTAGTGGGATTTTTAGAATGCAAAGAACATTTATTTTCACAGCACTCTGTTTATCAGGCCACACAAGCTACTGTGGAAAGTCACTCTAGAAAATGGTAAAGAAAAATATACCTCTTTTGTTACTTCCAGTATGCCATATCAGGTAAATGGGTTAAGAGGTGTACATCTTTACTTTTCATTGTTTCATGTTAAATTTATCTGAGAAGATGCTCTAAGATGCACAAAGCTCATCCCATTAGTTTCTTGTCTAGGCAGGAAATTTCTACTCAAGTTGAGAAGCACTATAGTAGAATGATTTCAAGCTTGGGCAAGGCTGAGTTTGAATCCTGACTTGGTCACTTAATAGATGAATGAGTTTGAGAAAAATTAATAAACTTTATAAGGCTCAGTATTTTCAACTTTGAGATGAAATTAATAATACTGTCCATCTCATAGGACTGTTGTGAGAATTAAATGAGATAGTGTGTGTATAGACAAGATCTTGCCAGGTTTTTCAATCTCTATGTGTCATGCTTTTATCCAGTATCTACATAAAATGGCTTGTGACCCCTTTTCACATTCCATGGGAAGTCCATGCATGTCCCTGAAGAGTTGAAGCACTACATTTCTCCCAATAACCCGCTCCATAATGTGCCTCCCAATTCCTTCCCGCTTCCCACTTCTGAAAATGCCATTCTGCCTCTTTCCTGTAACTCCTCTAAAAGATGAATCGAGGGTAGAAAAAAAGCTGGAAGCAGGATGGTCATGAGTGGCTGGAACTTTGCAGGAGCAGTGGGAATGGGCAAGAAGAGAGAGACCTGAGCGCTGTGTGATAAAGGAGGACTTGATACAATCTGCTGCCTGCCTGGACAAAGGTAAAAAGGAGTAGAAAGTAGTAAAAGATGGTAGGAATGTTTTGAGTTTGGATAAACAAGAGGATGATGGCACAGACATGGGCAAGTCCAGAGGAGAATTTGGCTTTGGTGGACTTTAGTCAATGGCAAAGACATTAACTTTGGTTTTATAGATATTGAATCATAGCGGGGTGTGGAAAAGACAAGTCTCATGGCTAATTCATGGTGCTGATCCAAAGCTTAGAGAGAGGGTAGCCCGTAGGAATAAGTTTGGAAGTTTTCTTGCACTGGCAATAGCTGTTGCACAGTCTTCCCCCACCCAATATTAAAATTTTCAGTAATTTTTTAAAAGAAAAAGGGGGGGGGGAAATGCCATCTTGGAGTCTCAAAAGAACTGTGCATCATCCAATTACATCACAAATGACCTCCGCAAAAATCCATCCTTGCTCACTCAAGCTTAATAATGCTGCCAGGTATCAATAACCAACTAGTAGAATTTCTGTTCTTCCTTGCTCTTTTTGTCACCTGCGGTTCAACTACCAAGGTATGTTTTAACACATTCTACCTGCATTAAAAATGTCCCTTCCAAGAGAAGTGCAAACACAGGTAGTGAGAAGATAGTGTGGAATAAGGAGCCAGAAGGCCTGGATTTCAGTCCCAGGTGGAAAGAACTGGCCACATGATCTGGAGAGAGTTATTTAATCCTCAAACTCTCAGTTCCTTATTGAGCATCAAGGGGATCAGTCTGAATTAACTCTGAGATACCTTGTAGCTTGGATGTTCCTTGATTTTTGGCGGTGTCAACTGTCTCCAACTGGACCCACATCTTCCAATCCCACACAAGATGGAGAGCAGGCCCACCCCAGTATTTGGGGAGGCCCATAAGGACAAGAGCTGGCCTTTCTCTGTGGGGGCTGGGGAAGGGAAGCAGCTGAAGCAACACTATCAGTTTCCTTCCCATTCAGAAGAGAACAATCGAGCTCCTCCCAGGAGACACCATTCAGATTTTGACAGTGTGGGGTCTGTCTTATGATGGGAATGGAGGATTACTGCAGAATAGGGGTGCTTAGTGGCCATGATTCTGAACAAAGAATCAAAGATGGAAGGAAAGCCAAGAGGTCCTTAGGCCCAGTCCCCTGCCTCTATCTAAGCCTTCCAAGGCAGATGGTTGTCATCCTACATTTAAAGATCTCCAGGGCTGCTTCCCACAGTGCCCTGGAGTCCACATGTTTCCCCCTTACAATCAAGAAATTTTTCCCAAAGTTTCAGTGGAAATATTTTCAGTGTAGCACGAGCCTATTTACCCTTGTTTAGTCCTAGAGATGAGGTAGGATACTCTGTGTAATAATAACCTTTCTTACACCTGGCAGTGGTGTCTGAGTCACCTCTTAGCCTCTTCTTTTGGGGGCTACATCTTAACTCCATTTTCCATCCAGATAATCATTTTTTTTTTCACTCCTTTCTGGATCCTTTCCAGCTTCTCCAAATGAGTCTTAAAATAGAAGGATGAAATCTGAGTTCCCACTCTAATTAAAACCTCAGCAATGCCAAGTTTTGTGGAAGGATTACTCTAGGCTTTCATTTCATAATTCTCGACATTCGCTCACCTCATATTACAATTTTGTTGTAGTCCTTTCATACTCACTCAGGGCTCACAGTTATTGATATAGTACTTGTGTCTGCCAGTTGGAGTCCATTTTTTGTCTATTTTAAACATCTCCCTGTTTTTAATGACCTCCCCTCTTTCTAAATTGTTAAAGGTCATTTTAAATTCTAATCCTACCTCATAATCTTTAAAGATCTTTTCCTGCCTTAGTACAATCTGAAAAACATTCTAGTTTATTATTTCGGTTATTGAGGAAGAAATCTCAATTTATATCAATCCTAAAAGGGCCTGAATATCACTCGTTTCTCCCAATAGCCACAATCATGATTTGAGTATGAAAAGCAATACAGAACCTATCTATTCATTTATTCCACAAACATTTTTTTCCAGCACCAATGAGATAGGCACTGGACTACAAACAGATCAGTTTCTCTATCCATTTGGTAATAGGTCTATTCAATCAATACAAAATGTGTTCATTAAGCACTTAGTTTTTGCAGACCTGTGGTGGGGATTGGGTTTACAGCAGTGACCCTCACAAATAAGGCTCTTGCTTCAGTGGACCTCACATTCCAATGCGAGTGGAGGAGAAGGGAGACAAAGTGCAAGTCAACCAATAATTAAACACTACCTTGCCTAATCTTGATAAATGTTAAGGGGAAAAGGGAATGGAATGATAGACCTCAGGGTGGTGGCTACCTTAGATGAGCAAGACAGACGAGATCTCCCCAAGGAAGGAGTTCTAAAGACCTTGCAGCTTAGCAGAGTTCTGCTACTGTGAACCATTCCCATTGAGCAAACCAACCTTCCTCATGGTTTTCCCCCCCAGACCTGGTACTCTTTTGCTGCAATATTAATGGCTGATAATGCACTGTTCCTTTACATTTACATAATTATTTACATTTCCAAAGGACTCTTTATCACGTCTTTAACTAAAAGATGTGATAAACAGAAGGAATTTCAGGATCAGGAAGTTAATAGACATTTCTGGAAAAGCAGTGGGCCATTGAGTGAGGGGAGAGTGGATTTCAGTGCCACCAAATAGATGTTTTCAAGGCAGAACTTCTCACACCCTTAAATAGGCTGGTGAACTTAAAAATTTCCAAACTAGGATAACTTTTGGAACTGTTTCCTAAGCTTTTTTTTTGCATTGAACCTCTTGAAGGACACTCTTGGGTGAATGCTGGGCTGAGGAATGCTGGGGTCCTTTGATGTCTTTTGGCATCAGACTTGGCATTTGGGATAGGATTACAATCACAGCAGCCAATGTGCAGGCCAGCCCTGAAGGGTGATATAAAAATGACTAGCTCCTCTGTGAGCCTGGCCATGTACATCTCTAGTTTCCTCAGATCATGGAACTTTTGGGAATCTTGTGTCTGAATTTCCTCTTTCCAGGAAACTCCACAGACATACATAATCACACGTCATGCAGAGGGTTCACAGGCCTCCTACAAAAATTCACCCATGGACTGGAGGGTTTTCTGAGGACCTGTTGGTACTAAAATTCTAGTAAGTTTATGCTCTCAGATCATATTGACCTCTTGAGACCAGACCAAGTGTTCTACCTCTTTCCAAGCTTCCTGCAGCCTTGATAGAGTGCTTGGTACACAAGGGGTGCTGTTAAGTGTCCCTGTGCCTGTGGTGGCTGCTGCCTCAGAAACAGCCAGGGAGAATGGAGAGACCCCTCAACACAGAAGCACCAACCAATCCTGGGGATACCCATTTGGCTTCCCAGTTAGTAAATGAGGTCATTTTCCCTCCTATCTTTTCCAGAAATAGATCTGTGAAGAAGGCGTGTGCTGAAAATGACCTAGTGAGGCAACTGGAAGGAAGTGACTAGAAAGGGAATCATTAAAAACCCAAGTTCTTCTTTCAAAAGAAATGGAAACAGAGACCTGGAGGAAAGTTATAATTGCCAAGCCAGCAGTGGCCCCTGCTTTCCTCCCCAAGCTCCCAGTGTGGATTTCCTGCCTGCGGGGCACCATTTGATTTAAAGCTATGGAAGCCTCACACGCCCTCTCATGAGAAAGGCTCGGAAAAGAAATAGAGCAGCATTTGCCCTCTTCCTGCCACTTCTGTATGGAAGCAGTTGGATTGATTAACCCTGTTGCCTCGGCAGGATTGATCCTGACACTTGCTTGAGAAATTTTGGTGATTATATGTAGCCTGAGTGACAAATAACAAACTAAGATTTTTCTTTTTGCAAAGTTGAATGTCCTTTGGTTTATGTAAGCACCTCGGTTCTATAGGCAATCATCAGTAGTGTATTTCCCTTTTGCTCTTCTTTGACACCAGTTTTGAATGATATGTGAAAGGATGTTTTAATGATGTGGTCCCGAAGGTGTGCCAACAACCCACTCCACCTGCTCAGCTTTTCTGCATTACCCCAGGAGGTTATAAAAGGTGAAGACACAGAAAAGGTAGATTTGGGTCCTCAGGAAGTCTGTCTTCTGAACTAAGTTTTACAATTGTGCAGACTGGCTCAGATACCCACCCGACAACTTTAAAAGTCTAAAAATAAATGGAACCTGGTACTTGGTAAAGGCAGCTTTCAATTATAGGATGTCCCTGTGTTTCTAGCTTTCCATTTGGCCGGGGAATTTTTTAAGGCTCTAATTTCCTTCCCTGTGACCTGGCTTGTTGTCTTCAGGTGCTAGCTGAAGTCAGAATGACACAGACTGTGCAAATAAAAAATGCAGGGAAGGGAAAAAGGTCAACATGTGTTTTTTGTTTCAATTTAGTTTCTTGCTTTGGAGGGTTATGATTTTTTCTTCTTCTTCCAATAAAAACTGGTTCTGCTACTAGACTAACATATGGATACCTTTATTAGGCAGTTATCAAAGAGATGTGAAGCCATTCTGGAGTATTTAAAGTGTAAGAACTCTTTCCCAGGTCTTCACTTCTTACTGGCTCTTTCCTCCTCTCTAGTGCTCTGCTACTTAATCGTATACACACATGTTGGAAGTCTATATCACACAGGAGCATTGGCGTCCTCTGAGAACTGATGAGAAATGCAGATTCTCGGGCCTCACCTCAGGCCTACTGATAACAGAACTCTGAGAGTGAGGCTCAGCAATGCTTTAGCCAGCCCTCCGGTAACACTAAGCAGGGTAAATTTGAGAGGCACCGATAATGTAGCATTGTGTAAGTCCCTCCCCACCCATCCCACAGCATGTTAGATTGAGCTCTGGCTGCTTCAGGAAACCCCAAAGATTTATGAACCTGAAATCCATCCTTACAAGGGAGTTAGGGTGCAAGTACGTGGGTAGAGAAGTTTTACCATTTAAAATCGAAGAAGCTTCCAAATTCAAAAGTCACTTAAATTCTGTTTTCCCATCCATAATATAGGACTAATTCCATCTGCCTCGTGGGGTTGTTGAAATGGCTGAAGGACAGAACGTGTGTGAAAGTGATTTGTGAACTGTTAGGCACTCTCTGCACTTAGCTCTGGAGTTACCTATATGGAACAATAATGCCAACACACATTATGAACTGCAAGTTTTTGGCAGGAGAGAAGAGGAGGAGCCAAAGACTGCATCTTCTCTGTCCTCATCTGTATTCTGAACCCCAAGTCCAGGCACATAATGGCCATTTGCTGACTCTTTACTTAGTAATTGTAACTAATTTTTTGTGTTTACTCATGCATTCATCACAAGTACCCTGTGAGGTGGGTACCATTTGCATTCCCCTTTTCAGATGAGGATTGAGAGGTTAGGTACCTTACCCACAGCCACAGAAGTAGATACGGTGGAACCAGCCATTGAAATCAGACAAACTGGCTTGGGAGGTTGCACTTCACCATTCAGCTTCAGAATTAATTCATTAATGGTGATGCTAAGGATGGTGATGGAAGGTGACATTTCATGAGTGCTTGCTCTGTGTCCCTTGCTGTTCCCAGCTTTTTATGCGCCTTAACTCATCATAATCTAGTAAATATTATTATCATCCCCCTTTAATAAGAAAGGAAGCAGAGACACAGAGATTGGCCCTGATGTTGGTTTTTTCCTTTCCCGTGTAAAAACATCATATTGCACCTCTCTGTGTATTGTTTGTGTGCTCGACTTTTCAATCCACTAATCATTTGTGAAGTATCTGATAAGTGCCCAGTACTGTGTTTCTAGACATGGAAATATGAGACAGAGTTTCAACCCTTAAGATGTTTCCAATCAAGTTGGGGGATTGCCAGTTCTCATAAACAAAAACAAACAAACAAACAAATAACTGAATGAATGAATAAAATGAATAAATAAATAAATAAATAAATAAAGGCTAACAGATAGTAAAGTGATAGTTTGTGATGCACAAAGGAATCGTTTTCCACCTTCAGAGAGGTTAGTGGGAACAAAGTCTCAGACCAGAATTCTCACGGGGACCTAAAGCCAACTTCTCTTGCTAGACTCAGATTTCAATTTCTCCGAGCAGTTGTAACTGAACTGTTGAGTTTGGCATCCCTGCACTACAGTTCCCTTTAGGGTTGTCACAGTCATCAGAGTTACAAAGGAGATGGTGACCCGTTACTCTTTTTTTAAATTATTTATTTTGTTCACATTAGATCCTCAGTACTGAAAGCAGTGTTTAGAACATAGTAGGTACTCAATAAACATTTGTGGCTGCATGACTATAAGCAGGATAGAAATAATGTGGCCAAAAGAGGGAAGACATAGTTGGCTGAATTTGGGGTTGGATGGATAACACAGAGTGTCAGGGATATTACACCAGATCGGGCAAAAGCTTGGTGATCCAGAGAGGACCTGGGTTCAGAAGGAGCATGGGAACAGAGCGTGTATTATTTAGAACACAAATTCCCCCGTTCCATACAGTGAAGTGTGCTACTATCTTGGTTCCTTGAGCCCCTTGCCTCCCCACCCTAGAGAAGAAAATTCATAGGTACTTGGTGGTTTGGAAAGTTGAGAACCAGGGTCTCTTGTCATCGATGTCATTTTCCCTGGTTTTTCTTCTACTTAGCAAATTTTGGATGCCAAACCTAAGTCCTGGTTACACCCCATGTTTCCTTTGGAGGAAACTGCACTAGTAATTGAAAACAGAAACTGGTTCTTTTATTCTCATTCATGGGATACAGGTAAGATTCCCGTTTGTGCTCCACCTTGGCTGTCTCTTTTCTAATCATGGAAAAAAAATCTGGATATAATTCTCTGCTTTGGTCCTTTGGTCTTCCCTTCTGGTCATTATATAAAATTGTGAGCTTTCATCAGAATAGAATGGTTTGATATTATCCTTTGATTCAATAATTCCATTCCTGGAAATTTATTCATATAAACGATCTCAAGGGGGTACAAAGTTAGTGCACAAAGACACTGCTCTGTTAGTTAAAATCATGATAAACTGAAAAGAGCCTAAATGTACACTAATGGGAAATGGTTAAAAAATAAATGATGGCAGATCTACTCAATAAAATAATCTGCAGCTTTAAAATTATGATTATGAAGATTATGTAGCAATATGGAAAATGCTTGCAATATAATGTTAAGTAAAGAAACACAATACTACATTAAATTTAGGATGTGACTATAGCTATGTCAGAAAAATCATGTGTGTGTCTGGATAACTAGAAAAAAATAGAAAAATGAAGGTGATGTAATTTCTTAGGGTACCAAGATTATGGGTAGAATTTCTATATTTCAATTTCTGCTAAAGTTGTCATAACTGTGCAATTCAAGAATATCAGAAACAAGATGGTCTTGCTGCATGACAGAGCTGGTTGCCTCTTCTGAAACTGGAAAGATCCACAGTGGACTGGGTGAGATGTGAAAATCCAATACTTGGCTTTGCCCTCAACTGCAGGGTTGCACAGACTTCTCTCTCAAGGGCACAAGCCGCATGGCCTTCATTCTGGCACTCTCTGGAATGCCTCATCTAAAACTCTATCTGCTGCACGTGCTCAAATCCTTGGGTTGGTGGAGTGACTTAGATGACCTCACCCATATCCTTCATGGATATTGGCATCACGTACCTGTGAGAACCCTAGTAACAGTGTCAACTTTAGAAATTTTTTCTTACCTGGGAATTCTCCCACTTTCAAGATGTTCTCAGTTGAGGTGAACTGGCTCTGCAACTTACTAGCTAAGTTACTAATGTTGCTAAACCTCAGTTTCCTCATGTGTAAAATGACTATAATAATAATGCCTACTCCATGTAGTTGTTGTAGGATTTAAATGAGATAAGACATGAAAAGTAATATTTGCTATAGTAGCTTAATAGGAAGCATTCAACAAAGAGTTGTTGGTAGTACTGTATTGCAAAGCACCCCCCCATCCTATCATCGTTCTAAATGCCAAATAAATAAATTTAAATATAAAATAAACAGAAGAATAAAATGCCCCCTTTCAGTCTTATGAGAAACTAGAGTTTAATGGAAATGTTTCCAATGTCATTTGATTATATCTTTGGGTCTTGTTGTAGTATCTTTCTCTCATTAGCTAATCAGTCTCCTCTAGGTTTGATTCTTCTCAAATGTTCTTGCTGCATAGATGTATCTGCACTACTATGTTTAAGTCACGTTAGGGAGCTTAACTGTGCTCAAACCAGGTAGCATGGTCCGCCTAGTAATTCCAACATTTGAAGAAACTCATAAATTCAGAGAGAAAGCTAGGAAAAAGAGACACCGTTGGTGAATCCACAGATGACTAACCCAGATGGGGTAGATGAGAAGGCTGGGAAGCCAAGAGCCACAGCCAAGGGCAAAGGAGGAATTTGGTTTGAAAGGAGAATATTAAGACATCAACAGGCTGGAAAGAGAAGTCCAGGGTGATTTGTGGCTATTTGAGTACCAGGAAAATAAATGTAGTTAAAAAAGGCGCAGATGTTCTGAAGAATGCAAGGAATTTATGATGGTTCATAGCCTGACTGCAGGAAATGCCTGCCAAGGGCAGGTATCAGTGGACCATGGGACCACTGGTTTATAAGAAGATATGGAACAACTAAGATTTCACAAGTGACCCTATCAAAGTCTCTTCTTGAACCAGAAGCAAAGGAGGAAGAGGAAGAAGACTAGAAGTTGCTTAAGAACAAAAGTCAATAAATTAGAAATCTTAGAAGTAGATTAAAATGTTTCTAAACCAACAGCTTCCTTTTTCCTATCATTCTTTTCTTTAAAAGTCATTGTCAATGACTTACATTCACAGTTTAGAAATGAGGGATGTGTATAGCTCTCTCTACTTTCTCTTATCAGAACCCCTATTATTACCAGAGTTAAAAAGCTTCACTTATCTTTCCCATCCCTATTATATAGAAGCTGCTATGAGACCTTGAGGAGTCATTCCTTCCCATCGACTTAAAGGTTTATATATGCTGTTTTCACATGAATATACAACTAATTGACATTGTGGTGATTATGGAGACATACCCAGGAAGAGGTCAATAGATTCGATACTCTTTCTCACAAGTGTGAGAGTCTTAGTGTCAGGTTATAAGAAAGCCAGTTACACACTGGTCCTTGAATTACTATTGTTTGAATTAACAATTTTCTACTTAACGATGGTGCAAAAGCAATACACAGTCATTAGAAACTATACTTTGAATTTCAAATTTTGATCTTTTCCGGGTTCACGATATGAGGTATGATACTCTCTGGTGATGCTGGGTAGCAGCAGTGAGCCCCAGCCATGAGATCACAAGGGTACACAACTCATATTCTTTAGTGTAGTATTAAATGCATTTTCGACTCATGATATTTTCAACTTATGATGGGTTTATTTTAATGTAACCCCATTCATACTTGCTGGAAGTCTGGAAAAATAGAGTGGATGCTGCCCTGCTGAAAGACTTTTCAGAAGAAAACATTTAGCCCCTGAACTTGGGCCCTCGCTGCCTGCTAGAATTAAGACAGAGGTAACTATGCCTAAATATTAGCATTAGCAATGCTTCCATAAGGCCTTCCCAAACACAGATCTGAGCCAAACAGAGCAGACAGAAAGCAAGTGCTGAGGGAAATCAAATGTCCCACAAGCAGTTATCCTGGCCCAGTGTCCCTGCACAAAGGAGCCTCCCCAGCTCTATGACACATTAAGCCTCACATTGCTTGCTCCTAATGAGGCTAACCATGAATAGGTTTTGTGATAAATTGAAAATAGCTGCTGAGGCACTGTCTCCAGTTCCCGGAAAGGAAATTCATAGAAGTGAGTGATTGGCTAGAAGGCCAAGTGACTATTGCCTCAGAGTGGGGTCCCAGAGCAGAGCAATGTTATTCATTGCATGTTTGAATATGTGAGAAAAAATAAAAATAAAGAGTTCAATTTCTCCAGCCATATTACAAACTGAAAAAAATTTTATTTTTGCTGAATTTAGTAAAATAAATAAGAGAATCAGAGGGTTTTCTTGAGTGATAATAATATTTGCCAAAATGCACTTAATGAGGTTTAGAGATGTAAGCATGATGTTGGCCCCAGGTAAGAACGGGATTTAACTTCGGAGACAGGCTACAACCTAACCACACCTCTCTTTCTCCTTATTCATAGTTCACTTCTTTAATTCAGAAAAATAATAGTTTTGTTTGTTTGTTTATTTGTTTGTTTATTTTTGGTGCAGGCAGGAGCAGTGAATGGATAGTTAAAAGCTAAAAGACCCAGTAATTGCCAGAAGTTTACCAAGAAACCTCTTCAGTTGACTTTGAGTTTGCTCTCATGTCCAAAGACGCATGAAATTCTAAAATACAATATAGTGAGGAAAGCACTTAGAGTCTCTTGGTTGTGTTTAAGAATTCAAATATTAAGGAAAAAGGGAGAAAAATTATAGCAGCAAAATCCATAAAAAGAAAAGAAATAAAAGATGGACTAATAAGTCTAGATTTTAGCTAAAAGCTCCTGAAATCATAATCACTTTCTAAATGAACCATTCAGCCTAGCTGCTGCATACCTGCATAGTATTTTGATGAATAATACTAGAATTTGCTTGAGAACTCTTTATACAGATTAAAAATTTTGAATAACCTTAACATTCGTTTATTTTACCAAAAAATGGGATGGCATTTGAAAAACATGCCTATAATGCTCATCTTTTAATTTTGTCCCTGGACAGAAGTTGGGCACCAATGGCAGAGAGGATGACCTGCCTAGAAGCCTGTTCACATTATCAAAGTCACATGTAGTCATAGCTGGAATTTTCCAGGGAAACTATGCATCTGTCCCCCTGGAAGGAACTGAATATTGCACAGAGGATTCATGTACCATTGACAGACACCAAGGAAACTAGTGCAATAAAATGTTGGCCACATTGAGCGCTGGGAAGTTCAACATCATGGTCAACAATAGTTATTCTCCTAGGGCTTGTCACTTACTTGTCTTTGAAGATGCAGCTATGTGAAGTGTGATGGTAAAAAGCCATGCCCAGAGATTTCTAGAAAGACTCTTCTCAAACTAATTTTCATTTCAAAGTGCCCATGCAAGTGAGGGCCATCCATCTTCCTTATTCCTCAATGCCTTTAGGATTCTGGTTTTCAAAATATAGTTTGATTCTTTCTACTGTTTCAACAGCTCCAGCAAATGACTCTCATCTTTCTCATCCTTTGTCTAATTCACACCTGCATCCTGTCTTGAGCCGGCTTGTGCAGTCCCCATAGACGGTCATATCCCTTTCCCTTACTTAAACTCACCTCCATACTGGACATTTTCCCCATTTCCTTCTGTTAAACTCAACACTGATCCTTGCTTTTCTTAAATTCAGCCTGTGAATCTTGTTTTATCTAAAATTGAATCTGATCAAGAGGAAACTCCTGGTTCTCTCAGCAAACTTTTTATTTCACTAGATATTTCCCTATTATTCAGGAGAAGCACTGATATGCCATATATACATTATTGACTAAAAAGTGGGTAGCATAACCATCCATATAATCCTTAGGGTCATATTGTTAGAAAGAGTGCTTGATATTATCTAGTATTTGGTTGTCTACATGAGAAAACTGAATATCAGAGAGCTTAGATGACTTGTGAGTTCACACAAAGGATCTGGGGCTCAAATCCAATGTTGTTTTCAACATACCATATTGCCTTCTTTTTATTCCGTCTCTGCATATGGCACTGTGCTAGGTGCATAGAAACACTCACCAGGACCTTTCAATTCAGAAACAACACTGTTGACACACCAGCATGAAAGGGACATCACACACAACCCAACTGGCACTGAAGTGCACATCATGCATTTATTTATATCATGTAATATCTTAACCATCTTTTCCCTCCCTCTTCCTTCTCTCCCTCCTGCTCTCTCCCTGTGTTCAATTTGTCACTGCCTCTGGCTGTTTCTGCAGTGTGGCAGTGCCAAGGCCTGTCTGCTGCTGTGGAGACTGCCTTCTGACAGCTAACCCCCTGATGCAGGCCCGGATGCCTCTCCTTATGGGGTCTCCACCTCCCCACTCTCCTTCAGACATGCCAGACTGCCTGGCAGCCATCACCCCTTCACCTGCCATCCTGACCGTGTCACACCCACCCCTGGGAAAATCTCCAGATGTGCCCTGAGCAAAACACAGAGGGCTGAGTGAGGAGACTGACAGGGAGCTGGGCCCCTGAGAACACAGAGCAGGTGCCAAGTTGCAAAGAAAAGAGAAATGATAGACTTTAGAGTGAAACTAAAAATCAAGAGAATGTATTTTAATACCCCGTTGGCTGATTCATCTTTCTGTGGCACCAGAAAGAGGGGCGTTACCTTCTATTCACGAGTGCCTTCTGTTTGCTGCAAGGCCTCTCTTCCCACATCTGAAAGAGTAAACTAACAATAACAGTGTAAATATAGGAGATAATGCTGGTGGCATGGCTACAATCTCCAGGTTGGAGCCAGGCTCATCTTACAATTTCCGTCACAGGCTTTCTCAAAAAAAAAAAAAAAAAAAAAAAAAAAAAAAAGAGAGATAACTAAGGTCCATATACACAATTCCTCAACATCCCTTCTTATTCTTTCTCTTGTGGTCTGTTTTCATCTCAGTCCGGCATGGGTCCAAGATGGAGTAGCGATTAAGTGGGCCTGGTGATATTGTATACTTGGCGGCTGCTTATTCCCAAAGCATCCTTGGCAAGAGAAGAAGCTTTAGTTCCCAGTCATTCCAGGGAGGAAACTAAACTCTAATTCTTAGCCTACCATGAACTCCACATAGCATGAGCTTTGGCCCTAAAGTTCATCAGTGAGTAAGAAGAATGTCAATGGCTGCCAATAGCAGGAGGCTAGAAGATAAAATTGAAGAAGAGTAAAGAAAGTGGTGAAGCGTGAAGTGGAGAGAAGGGAGAGAAATCCATATGCTGATCGAAAAGTGATCGAGAAACCATTTCTGACCATATAGTTTACTCATCCCATGCCTTCCAGCATTATTTTGAAATAGGCAAATGGATACCAACACTGAAAATGCAATTATTTTAGACAGTGGATTGTTTGGGAGAAATCAAAGGTAATAAGAGGTCAAGATAAACCCATGTGACTTTGCCTTGTTTGACTTGACTGGAAGATCCATCTCATACAGTATCTATTTCAGATTAAAGCTATTCGAGACTATCTATATAACATAAAGTTAGGATTTCTTTTCAAAACAACAGTTATTCATTTATTTTAATGGAGAACAGTCCTCTTTTATCTGGAAAGACCATCTTTTCCAATCAAACTTTGGGAAGAGTACATGCTTAAGGGAGGAGAGGAAGAAGATAAGCTGTCCAGCTAGCTCTGTTAGCCAACTCAACTCCATAATAATAATAACTATGAAAGCTAACATTTATTTAGAGTTTACTACATAATAAACATTGTGCAAAATATTTTACATACATTCTCACATAATCTTCACAATAGCCCTGGGCGCTACTCATATTATGTCCATTTTACATGAGAGGATCTGAGTCTTAGAAGATTTGATTATGTGCCCAAGGTGAACAGGGAATAAGTGCCAAAATCCAGGTCTTTCTGACTCCAAAACCTATGCTTTTAGCCACTCCACATACTACCTCCTTCATGGTATGACAGACATCACAGTCAGATCATACTCAAATCCTATACAATGTTCTAAACAATCGAAGCTATATAACTAGAAAATGGTAGCTAACTTATATAGCTGGGCCAACTGAAATAATTCAAACATAAAAATGACCTCTTGGCATTTGATTATCTTTTACCTTAGACGTTGATAAACCCAACCATTCCCTCAGGACAACATTTCTGTCCAGCACAGCATTTCTCTTGCCAAAGTATAATTTCGTTGGCTACATCTATCTCCTCCAAGCCCTGGAAACAGACCTAAGCTAGTATAAATTGTGCTGTCCTGGCAAGACGCTCGTCCCCCAGGGCATTGTATCAGGCTAAAGTAATACATCACGTTGCTTCCCACTCTGTCGGCCCATTTCTCCAAAGAGTCCTAAAACGGTAATGTTTCTTCTCTGGATCTCTAGTTCTCTTGTCCCTAAGCTTTGTGATTTAGCTCCCTGGCCTCAGAGACAGAGGCTGACTGAATAGCCTTATTTTCACACCTGCCCTTGAGTTGGAGCTTCCAGAAGAAAAGGAGAGTCAGCCCTATAGTGCTCTGCTTCATTCCTTTTACACCCAAAGATACACAAACATTGACTTGGTTGGGTAATGGGAAGACTTTGGTCTTTTGTGTTATGAGGATTTAGTAGCTGCGAAAGAGTTGCTGAATGGTGGGGGTGGTGGCAGGTCAAACAAGGTCATGATTCCTAGAAAAGATGTTCGTCCAGTTGAGAAGAAGTAGGACCAGCAAACACTGGCAATTAAAAATTAACACAGGCCAAAGTGAAATCGATGCCTAAATTTGATAGGATTTCAACAAAAGTTTATGACATGCAGTTCATAGAAAAGAGGCATTTTCTCAGTGTTCACTTTTACAGATGCCAAAGGTCAGTCTTACTTGGAAAAAAATCTTTTTGCAGAAAAGCAGAAATGTACAGAGTCCACTAGCACCATAAAAGGCAAGTAGTAGGTATAAATTTTAGAAAATACTTCTCCAAAAAGAATTCTAATGTCAAAATGTTTGACAATAGCTTTCATACTAATGGTAAGTCATTTAATTCCTATTGTCTATTTGAGTATGTGTGTATACATATCCATGTTATTCTAAGTGCATAATGATGTGGCAAGTTTATAAAAGTAAAAGCTCCTTTTCCCAGCTTTACTAAGTGCATGACTACATATATTTCAAAAATGTTATAATTTCATTTAATTTAAAAATGTTTGACCTCCATAGAATTTTTAAAAGGTAAAATACTGACATCAAAAGGCTTTTAGTTAAATGCAAATTCTACTATTTCAGAAAGTATCAACTATGCAATGTAGTATTACATTTGGGGTCTGGATAATAGTCACATCACAATTTTCTTTATATTAAGAATTCATGAAAGGAGTCTAGTTTTCCACATAAAGCCATAAAATGTATAGAAAAGATTGGGAAGTGATCCCCATTTTTCCATAAATGAAAATGGTAATTAAAATGCTAAAGTAGAGACAACTTTAAGATTACTCCATTTTACATAATTGTTTTGCTGGTATCCCATGCAAAACTGTCGACTGAGTGAATTTTCAGATGAAGTGATCCATGGAGCAATGTTGTCCTAAGATACTAATCATTCTAAGTTATTCTAATTGTCGACATGTATAGAGGTTTTAGATAAATAGTTGGTGTAGGAGACCTAACTTTCTGGCTTCTATACTTTAACTGTAATATTTGATTGACACTCAGTTAATCAAAATTAAATACAAATTAGTTTTTTTATTAGTTAATAATCTCATTTGTGTTTTCCATCAGACACATAATTGTGAATTTTCTAGAAACAGCCCTCAAAATCCAACTTGAATTCTTACTTTTTTTTCCTGCTTTCAAAATATGATCAACTTTAGAACCTCCTTCTATTAACAATTTCTAGAGAATAGTTTTATTTCTTGAAACCCAAAGAGTAACAAGTGTATATCTTCAGAACTGTATATTTCCCTGTTTGGAAAATGTTTGCATTTTTTATCATTTAAATTCTGATTCTTCAAATCAATGTCTCTTCTTTCCAATGATAAAGTTAAAATAAAGTAGAACATTCTCAGTAAACAAAAGAGGAAGTTTCAAAGGGAATTAAGTTGAATACAACTTTCCAACTGCATTCCCATAGGCTTATAATAAACACAACCTTACATAGCACCAGTGGAGGTAGTATCATTTTTACCAGTGATGATCAAGGACCAGAGCTCTCTGCTCTGAAAGTGATGATCTCAGTTAAATCTCAGTGTTACACCTTCTCCTTCAGAGATGAAGAGAAGTAAGTAGCTTGCAACCATGACAAAATGTGAGACTCAGCTAATTGGTGTGGTTTTGATGATACCACAATTCTGCCCAAAACCCTTGTAACTAGCAAGTTTGCCCTGAAGATTATTGAATTACTCCACTGACCATGCATTATTTAAAGGGAAGTGCTATTATTATAGAAGCCAGCTGTTTAACCATTGGAATTCTGTCTGTCGGCCAACTTTCAAGATACAGCAGTGTGCTGTGCCTACACATTATGTCTACTCACAGAAGCCTCAGGGCCTAGGTTACCTGGTGGCCAACTTGTCTGCTAAGTAATCTTTGGTCTACATGCTCTAGAGAAAAACTACTGACGAAATAAATATATATATATACAAATTGTCAATGTCAAGACTTCGTCAGCAAGGAAAGTTCTGTGGAATTTTATACGTGCCTGTGCACTCCAACAACTGAGTGAGTCTATAGATACTTCATAATGCCAGTATAACAGAAATCTGGAATTGTACTTAGTTATAGAAGAGACTCTCCCAGTCTCCTGTCCTTTGTCTCAGCATCAAGTAAAGAAAAATGTTTTGAGCATTTGGAGGAGTTTAATAGATAGAAAACAAGTTTTCACCTTCTAAGTTAGGAAAATATTCAAGCCTTTTTCTTGAAACAATGTAAGTGGCTTCCAACCATACTGAAGATGTGGCCTAGATGGGGTTTTTCCTGCATTTCTTTTCCTGATATAGAATCCTTAGAATAGAAAGGACCATAGCAGTCATACACTGTGTTCAATACAGAAATATGATCCTAGGGTCCACAACAGATTTTCACACAACCTTTACTTAACTGCTTCTAGCAATGGGAAGTTCAATACCTTTAAAAAAAAAAAAAGTCTGTCCCATTTTTAAAACTTTTGAGTTCAAACTATTAGGATTTTTTTCTTATATTAAGCTAATATTTATTTCCCATTCACCTACTGTTTCTGATTCTGCCCACTGGAACAGAATTGCATAGTGCCTAATGAGGAATTTTTAAAAGCAAGGATGAAAATGATAGCCATACTGAAAATAGCTGTAATTGAGAGGTCATTAAAAATCCCTATTTTTCTCAAAATTGATACTAGAGCAAATTATTTTACTGCCTTTTTAGTAAACCGCATTATATCAGGTTTCTAGTGTTAGCCCATTGCAATAAGTGCCTTTATTTTGGATCTGGGAAAAAAATGTAATGTGAAGTATTCAGAGATAAAGGACAAAACCTAGACCCTCAACTGTGGCCTCTGAACTGGTGAGAAATGATTTTTTGTTAAATATTTTAATGTAGAACCAGAAATCAAGCCTATAGAAAACTTCAAAGGATTAATTAAACTTTAAAAGGCAATAGGTAAACACTTGTTATATTATATATTCCCAATGAAGTACAATTACTCCATTGTAGACATTATGAATAGACAAAGACAAACATCTTTCTAAGACTGTAGTAGCCAGAGATAACTGGCAGTTACATTTATGGCAAAATCCAAGTCTGTATAACACCATTTCAACAATATTAAATATATATAGATATATAGACATGAGGTAAGCTTTCTTTAAACAGCATTACAGAAAAGTCCTCAATCTCTCTGTTCCTAAATGCATTGATCTATGAACTGAAAAAGCACAGCTATTTTATAGACTGAGCCGTGTCAAACTGAGTTCACCTAAGAGAGGTGACAAACCAGATACCTGGTGTGTGCTATTATTTTTTTCTATGCTGATGATTGTTTTGTGTCTCACAAGAGGAATAAATCAGCGTTGTGTTTCATGGCTTTTGGTGGTCACCAAGAAGGGAATATTGCAATTCATACAACATTTTCTGCCAACCCAAGATGAAGTTTAGTGTCTTCCTCCAGTAACAAGCAAAGAGCTCCAGCACTTATGGGGGCTCAGAAAAGAGATTCCTTTAGAAATGCTTGAAATGGAAATGCTAAATAGGTCCCAGAATCACAAACCCTATGCATGTCCATCTTCTACCCAAAAGCATGAATTTTAAAATCAGTTGTTTCTGAGTTAGCCAAGTTTGCAGGTTTCTGGAACCAATCCTACCACTCTATCTCCAAACATTAAATTACTATTCCATATTCAACGACAAATTCCAATTATGCCCATTAAGAAATTCATAGTTTCAACAAAGAGCAATCATTACCTGTGCTGAATGGCAGGAACAATTACCTCAAAGTAAGCCAAGTCACATTCTCCTTCCTCCCCACCCCAAGAGAACAATAAAGTGTACCACAGACTACTCTATGGGCGGACCCTTTAGCCTCTTGAAATAGCCATTTTGCGAAAAGTACATAGAAATCCTTTGTGTATTACAAAGAATCATGTAAGCCCACTTGTGTCTTTTCCTTGATTTACAGTCCCAGGAAAAGATTATAAAAACAAAACAACAAAAAGCATTGTTTACATTGCACAAGGGACCCACCGAGACTCCGCTTACCAGGTCTTGCCTGGCGAGCAAAGGCAGAGCATCTTCTAAACCATTTATCTCCCAACAGCAAGTGAAAGCACTGTGAGGCTCCAGTCAGGGCCTTGTCCCTGCCAAACATGAGGAGCCCACAGGGTTTGCCCCAAGTGAACAGCAGACCCTTCCCAGAGAGACCACAAATGAACCCTCAATGGGTTACTACCCCCTGCTGTCCAAACAATGACAATAAACCTGCCTTATGGGAAGGAAGCATCCCCAGGCTCCTGTGCCAAGCATTAGGAAAGCATTTGGGCTCTTAAGGGGATGCCATGAACCGTTGGCCCTTCCAGCAGCAAGGTGGCCAAACAAGTTTGGTAGGAGGCCATGACTGTGGGTCTGATCTCCCCCAATCAGAGAGTTCAGAATATACATGGGGATTTTGACTCTCAAAATTTCATTCTACTAGATGGTATCATTATTGTGCAAATGTAAGGCTTTTTATTTAAAACATAATGCTGTCTTCTCAGTCCAGAATTGAGATTGAATATACATCAGATTAATTGGGTTCTTCTGGATCAATGGTTTTCAAGTTTTCTTCCACGAAGCCTGGACATCGATGGAGAAGACCCAGGCCCCCCACCTCCCTCCCACAGAATGTTAGGGTATGAGGGAAAGCTGAGGTCCCCCGTCCTTGCCTGAGTCTGAGCAGTTTCACTTTTATGTGTTTTATATATTGGTATATGAACAAGATTTGGTTTAATGAAAGTTCTACTATGACTACTATGACAAAAAGCTTACAAAGAATTCAGGCACATTTTAAGATCTGTGTGAGCTTGTTTTGCCCTCTCTTTTAATTCTAGAGCCAGGAAAAAAATGTGTTCGAATCAAAACAGATGAAACCAAACAAAAACCTACTTGCTGAGTAAAGAGGTCTAATTGATTTGCAAATATCAAAAGAAATTTGGCTTATGGTGTTCCCTCTGAGCAATCTGAATCACATGAAAGATGAACATTTAGTTCATTCTGTCTCAGGCTAGTAGTTATTCTATAAGAAAACAGAATTGAGTGTTTTGGTCTTTCTGGGTGATAGGAGAAGGAGCTCTATCACACTGCTATAGTCATCAAGTCCAAGTTCCAAGGTTTAGGATGTAATCAAGAGAAAAACTGTTTCTTCACGGACCAAGTTAGAAAAGGGGAACTCAGAGGAAGCAAACCAATATTTATTTAGGACCTACCATATGTGCAGTTATATACTAAATACTTTTCATACATTATCTCACATCATCCTCAAAAGATCCTTACAAAGAAGATATTATTAACTCTACTTTACAGGTGGATAAACTGAGACCCAGGAAGCCTAAATGACTTGCCCAGACTTGCACAACAGGTCTCCTGGGCTCTATGAGGCCCTTGGGCATTGCAGAGAGTAGATCTGAGTTTGAATCCGGACTTCACCACCTGCTGCATGAATGACCTTAAGCAAGTCATTCACAACTGAGTGTCAATTTCAACACCAGTAAACTGAGGAGACCTTTCTAGATTTAAAACATTATTGACACTCAATTTGATTTTATAATGGAAACAGTTAAGCAAAAGAGCAAACGTTTGAGCCATCCTGCATATAAAACCTATGCAGATTGGCTGAAAAGATTAAGGAAACTGAATACATAATCTTTTAATATTCCCAGAAGCCTCTCAACTCAGCCCATATATAAGGAAAGGCTAGGATGGGGCATAGACAAGGTTCTTGATGAAAGGATGCTGAGAACTTGAGGAGAATTAGCACAAATAAAGTGTGGTGTGAATGAGTTAGTGTTGATAAGTGTGATACAGAAGACTCCAGAAGACATATTGGAATCCAGAAAGATCTGTGAGGGCAGGAATCATTGGAGAAGCTTCAAAAAGAGATTGACTTTCAAATGTGTGGGCTGACTAGGTGTGGGGAGAGAAGAGTCTTCAGGGATTGGGTAGAATTATGACAATGGCGTATTCCACTTTAAAGCCGGGCCTCTCTGCATTTGATCTGTACAGACAAGCCCACGGGATATGGCTCCAGCAGCCGGAGGGCACCTCAGACAGGCATTGTGGATGAGTGCTGCTTCCGGAGCTGTGACCTGAGGAGGCTGGAGATGTACTGCGCACCCCTCAAGGCTGCCAAGTCGGCCCGCTCCGTCCGTGCCCAGCGCCACACCGACATGCCCAAGGCTCAGAAGGTAAGCCAGCCAGGGTGGGTCAGCCATCCTCAGGGGATCTGCATCTTACATGTGAGGTGGGCCGAACAGTAATTATGCCCCATAGTCACCTTGTTTACAGGTTAAAATAGTTCCATTCTCACTCTAGATGTCCGCCCCTTTGGTCATTTCGCATTGCAAATTCTCCCTTCTACTGGTCTGGACAATTTGATAGCCAGAAGATGGTAAAGAACAGTGACTAAACATGGGCTTTGGGATCAGACAAAACTGAAATCCTAGCTTTGCCAGTCACCAGCTGAGAGCCCTTAGTGAAATCATGTAACCTGCACAAGCCTTAGTTTCCTTGGTAAAATTTGGATAACGGTAATATCTACCTCATCAGGTCATTGTAATTATCAAGTTAATTATATTTTTCACATGTCTACTCAAAACGACTGTTGGACAAGTGTTAACATCTGTCATAATTATAATGAAGAACAAAGCCTATAACCTTTCAAGTCCTGGTATTCTGCGAAGATGCAAAAAACAACAACAAAAAAAAAAACAAAAAAAACTCTAAACTGGGAACTATTTGAAATTCACATTCAGTGGCAAATATAATTTTAAAAAACAGTAAAAATAGAAATTTCTGTTGGTTCAAAGAATATCTAGAAATACCTAATGATCAAAATCTGCAGATGTCTTTTTCTAAGAGCTAGACTTTAAACAGACCTTAGAGGTACTATCTTTGCCATTGATAACATACAAATCACTTGATGCGCATTAGTCACTTAATAAAGTTTTGTTGAATGAGCGAATGAATGAGTGAACAATGAATACAAGTGAATTACTAAAATTTTAGTCATTGTGTAGAAACACTGAGAACTAAAAGGAAAGTGAGGGAGGAAAGATAGGAAGATTGAGTAAAGTAAAAGCTCTAATTTTTAGGTCTCCTTGGGGACTCAATAATATTAACAAGAAGAAAAAAAAAACCCTGTGGTTTTAACCTTTGGAGGCAAAACTAGCATTGTGCAGAAAGCCCAAGATGAGAGACCAAGAAGTTCACAAGGACACCTTTGCCACTTCCTGGTCCTGAACTGCAGCTGAGGCTGGAGGAGTACTAGTAAGGCTGAGCAGAGATGTGACCCCAGGGAGCCACCTTGAGATGGAAAGGGACCAGGTACAACCTGGTGCACGTAGAACACACAGCAGCCAATGGTCAGGGAGCAAGAAGTTACTTTTAGATGAATGTGACTGGAAAGTTGGGCCAGGGATGGTGAAGGTAGGTTAATTCTTCTCTCCCAGGTGACCCAGTGTCTCCTAATTTCTAGTTGGGGAGAAGGTGGCAGTCAGAGATAAGTCCCAAAGTTCTGGAATGTTGGGTCTTGTGACTGAAGTCTAGACATCTCTACATCTCGCGTAACCCTTGGAGCCCAGGCATTCTGGGCTGACTCAAAGGCTCTGTCTTCTGGGACAGCAAGGGAGCCACCTGTTCTCAATGCAGTTATTTTTGTGATGTTTACAGTATCAGCCCCCATCTACCAACAAGAAAACGAAGTCTCAGAGGAAAAAGGTGGGCCAAAGAAACACCCAGGAGGGGAACAGAAGGAGGGGACGGAAGCAAGTCAGCAGATGAGAGGAAAGAAGAAAGAGCAGAGGAGGGAGAATGGAGAGAATGGAGCTAGAAACTGAACACAGAGACAAAAAAGGCAATGCGGGAGAAAAGCAGACAGAGGCAAGCAAGGACAATAAGAGAGACACAGACGGCGATGAGGAAAAGTGGGAAGTGCCATATAGGAAATGAAGAACAGTAGGCCCAGTGGAGCTAGAGAATGCATGTGACGGAAGGAAGAGTAACCTGTTGTAGAATGTGGATAAAAGTGGAGAAAACAGAAAAGAAAAATGTAATGCTCGATAAAGTCCAAAGAAAGATGGTGGTGAGAATGAAAAAGAGTAAAAATTATAAAAGAGGCAAATAAGCAACATTTTCCTCCCCCCAAAATCAATTAAATAAAAATTAAAATAGAAAATCAAGGCTTTTTATATATGCATTTTAAAATTTTGTGTGAATCTATTACTGAAGAATCGCTCATGTCAATATATGTCCAGAGTTAAATATTATCCCCAAATTCTCAGCAAGACTGAATTGTGTCATAGAAGTTCCCAGATTTCCTTTCCTACAGTGTCACTGGAGGCTGCATTTCTTAGTCAAGTTCAGGTTTAGGCCAAAGGGCATCCAGTATTTGCCTACAGGCCTGTGAGATAACCTATGAGAAGAGGTCATTAAACTTTTTTTTTCTTTTGCACTTTGTAATCAAATATAAAAGATGTATTAGTTTGCTAGGGCTGCCATTACAAAGTAAGGTGGCTTAGACAACAGAAATCTATTTTCACATACTTCTGGCAGCTAAAAGTCCAAGACGTTGGTAGAGTTGATTCTTTCTGAGCACTGTTAGGAAAGGGTCTGTTCCAGACCTCCCTTCTTGACTTACGCTTAGCCTTCTTCTCTCTGTGTCTTCATGTCGTCTTCCCTCTGTACATATCTCTGTGCACAAATTTCCTCTTCTTATAAGGACACCAGTCACATTGAATTCGGACCCACCATAATGACCTCATTTTATTTTAATTAGGTGTGTGAAGACCTTATCTGCAAACACATCACATTTTGAGATACCGTGGTTTAGGACTTCAACATATCAATTTCAGGGTTGGGGGCACAATTCAGTCCATGACAGAAGACTTCTAATATCTGACTATACTGCCTTCTGATTCCATCTCCTATAAAACTCTCCCCTGTTCTGTGTTTCTCTGTGTTTCTGTCTCTCTTTCTCTCTCAAACACACACACACACACACACACACACACACACACACACACACACACACACCCTACCTACCTAGAGTTTTAAGTCTGAAATCTTATGAGTTTCTGCTTCATAAAAATACTAGGACTGTGTTATGTGAGAGCTGCAAAAATCCTTTAAAATTATTTGGTTCAATCACTTTATTTTGAAGATAATGATACTAAGATCCAGAAATGGACAAAAATGTAGGCCAGTAAAGAACACACATAATCAGCATAGACTAATAAGAACTCCAAAAGGAAAAGATGGGGCAGAAGGAACCATGTGAAGTTTCCCACTAATTTAATATTTTTCCACCAGAAGGAAGGGAGTGAAGGAGAGCAAGGGTGCTGGATTCCCCCGAAGGTAAAGAAAAGCTAAGCAAAATCACAGAATGTAGGTCTTAGAGATCTTCTCCTTCACCTTCCTTGATTTCAACAATAGGGATAGGGTCTTCATAAATAATTAAGCAAAAAGTCTCAAGATCATCCAAATTATGAATTACTACAGCTGAGAGAGGGTAAGTGCTCGGCCAAATGATGACACTTGTGGTAAGAAGACTAAACCAAAAAAGTGACACGTCTCATCCAAGTAGCCTGCTTTGAAGATGTCATGTATAAAGGAACCTCCTTTTTTCCTGGCCCTTCATGGCCCTGCCATGCTTTCTACTTCAGAGTCATCCCTTCCTCCGTGGTTCATTAAAAACTCAGAATATATAATAAGTGGATATGCCCAAGGCTCAATCTAGAAGGAAAAGGTTCAATCAGAAGCATGTAGAAGCCCCAGATGGGATCCAAGCCACTGCTATTGTGGTTGCAAAGTGGATCCTGGCTTATCAGAGCAGAAGAAAGCCAGGTTGGTGCCTGAGCCCATCTGGTTAGCCACCTTATTCAGAAGATGCTGAGTTCTCCCACAAAGACATCCATGTTTTAGAACTAGCCTCAGGCGCAGGCCAATACCTACTGCAACTACCAACTGAGAGCAGCCAACAAACACAGATGGTTCTTCAAGTGACCACAGTTCAGCAGAAAAATTAACAGTTTACATCCTATGGAAAAGTCCCTTGTTAGAAGATTATCTCTTCCCTCTTCACTGATGACTGAAAAAAATGTCAATTACAACTCAAGGCTTTGGATAAACCATAATTATACCCAATGATGAACTTCATTTAAGAAGAAGTAAGACAAGACTTAAAAGAAAAAAAAAAAGCAATAGAACTCTCTGGTTAAGAATGCTTAACTCCCAGACTATGGATTAAAACCACTTCTTTTGGAATGAGTATCAACTCTAAAGCAATCATCCTGAATATTTACATGTGATATCTGAATAATATGAACTAAGTAAACAGGAAGAATCTAGTATCAATACTAAGAATCTAGTATCAATACTATGCTGTGATACACAGCATATAATGCTGGATGGGTAGATAGATGAGATGAGATGAGATGGATAGATGGATGGATGGATGGATGGATGGATGGATGGAATGGGATGAGATGGATGGATGGTTGGACAAATGGGTGGTGTAGGCAGGGGAACAGTGGTAGAAAGACAAATATAAAAATACATAAGACTGCTGAGATGACATGATTACTCTTGTCTTTGCGTAGGAAAGTGAGGCAAGTACAGAGTTAAAAAGGGATTATGCTTACACAAGTGTTGCATGTTTAGAATTTCATTCTCTAGCCTAAGGTGAAATCATTCAAGAACCTACTGCTAACAATGGCAATTGCCTGAGGACTTTAGAGTGAATGTTATGTAACTATTAGTCCCTTTAATGATTTCTTGAAGTAGGTTGAGTATAGTCATTTAAAATTTTGTTTCAATTGTTTCTCTTAGGGCAAATTGATTCTATATAAAACTAATAGAAATATGTAAATAACTATGTTCCTGAAATAAAATTTTTCAAAAACATTTTTTATTGAGCACCTACAATGTTCAAAATTCTGTGCTAGGCATGAAGGAGAATGATAAAGATTGGAGAGGCAGTAAAACATAGTGAGTGGGTTAAGAACACAAACTCTAGAATCAGATTGCCTAGGTTCAACTTCTATCTCTCTCACTGGTGGTGTGACCTTGGGCAAATCATATAACTTACCTGTGCCCCAGTTTCCTCATCTGTCAAATGGGGATAATAACTAATTCTACCTCACACAATTATAAGGATTTGAGATGTGTGTGGATGTGTTTGTGTATGAATATATATTATACTATGTAAATTGGTGCTGACACATAGTAACCACTATTAAAGTCTTAGTTAATATTATTTCATTTAGTTCTAAAAATTAGAGTAATCTGAAAAAGTAATAGGTCTCCTTAAATAGAATTAGGTCTTATATTACCCAAACCTTCAAGCCCAAGCTTGCCAACACTTTTCAGTGACATGGTAGTGGGTTTCAAGCATATGATAGTAAAAGAGAACTCAGTGACCTAAGACCCCTTCCAACTAGAGAACTCCAGTTCTGCAAATAATTACAAGTTAAAAGGAAACTGGGCTGTCCCATGTGAGGAAGCCTTAACTTTTATTTTTAGGTCAAAGAATGAACTTTCAGAAAACCACCATTTTTCTCAACCAGTTAAAATCAAATGTAATATGTGTTTTCATTTCATGGTGCCTGAAGAAAATTTAATTGTAGCATGAACTCCAGCTCTTACTAGTTTTAAGTCAAATTGCCAAAATAAATAGAAATGTGGGATATTTCCGGGCTCACACAGCTTCCGGGACATTTCAGTTTCTAGGGCTGCCTATCCAGTGCCTTTCACAAGCATTTGATCTTCTTTCAAACATCTCTTGAAAACAAACAAAACCTCATACAGCTTCTAATGTGAGTGTTGTTAGCGTATAAGGGTGGAAAAGGAGGCAAAGATATGAGCTCTCAGAGCCTCTCCCTTCTCCTCCCCTCCATCCCCTGACCACCTCCCTCCCACCAACCTCCAATGGAAAACGTTTTCTTAAGTAATAGATTTTTCAATTTCTCAAGTCTATTAGCATCCATGGGAGCAGATGGGGTTTATTCTCTTTGCCTATGAAGGGAATAGAGCTTTTTGCAATATTTACCAGCTAACAGAGAGCTGACTTTTAATCCAAGGGCTAAATCAATAGTCTGAAGTTAAAGTGGAAGTCTTCGGTAGCAATGAGAACATAAATTGTTTTAGATGAAGCAGAATGCTTTTTATGAAGTTTGGAATATCCTCAGGTTGTGTGCTCAATGGTTACAGATTCCTTTCAAAACCAGTGACAGTATTTATTGACCTAAAGAAGATAAGTCTACTTTTAAAGAAGGAGCAGGTAAGGTTAGCAAAGGTTCTTCTGTGGCCACTGAACTCCCAGACCTGCAAGGTCAAAATTGCCTTCTTATCCTCGAGGGCCTAACTGAAGCCTGAGTAACTTCCCTAATGCCCACATATTTGGGAGTCTTTTATTAGTGAGACTCTTTTAATTCATTTAGTGCTGCCTCGTTTTTATCCAACAATTGCAAAAGATGATTAAGAAATAGAGACTTACGTTTAAACTTAAGAAGAGAGAAATAGAAATTGAAAACAACAGGGCAATAAGAGACGTGGGACGATGAGTCTGTGAATCTATGGTATTCCAGAGGGCAGTTATGAGTTCCCACCACACTCGAAATGCAACTATAGCTGCAATAGGCTATTGCTACATAAGTAACGAGAGCTAGAAAACATTCTGGAAAACTCCCATATTTGTTGTATTAACCCATGTGGCTATAGCTTTAAGACCCTTTGATCAGGAAACTAACTCTTGAAAAAGTAGAGGTTTGATAAGAATAAGAATGCTAAAGGTGCATCCAACTAATTTTAATTCTAAATGTGCTTGGTGGTAATTTACAATTTATAATTAACTATAGCAAATAGGGTTTTGGGGGGGTAGGGAGAGATTATTTTCTCTTCTTTACTGTGTATGTGTGTATGTGTGGGCACACACATGTGTAGTTTTATGTTTGTTGCATCCACTAGGAATTTAGGGGGAATCACGTTCCAAAATTAAAGGTAAAAACAGTTTCCTGGCTTTTCTTACAGTGAAGGTAAATCCCTCTGTAAAACCTAATCATAATTCAAGGGAATGTATGACTCTTTGGTCTTCTGAAAGGTCCAGGTTCTAGTCCTAAATTAAATATCATTCATGAACTAAAAGAAAAATTATTAAAGGGGCAGAAAGAAGTTGGTTTTCTTTTTTATTTTACCTTCTAAGAATCCAAGGACTTCAACCACTCCAATCTGATCTATGGAGAGTGACCATATACATCAGAACCCAGTAACTTTCACATAAAAGCAATGTGCAGCTTTCAAAACTTCCAGGTCTAATTCTTGACCAAGCACAATCAAGGGTCAATGCATCCAGCCAGTCTTCCTTCCAACACCCCCTGCCCCTACTTCTGTTAGAGAATGAGATTATTGGCAACAACTACCTTATGCATTTTCCACCACTTTCCCCTTCTGCAACCATAAACCTCTAACTTCCCCTATTCAGTCTGGCATACACTTTGTTCCCACTGAATCAGATAATGGAATATACATTTATTTGGGTAGGCACGTGTCGCTGTCACTCTGGAGAAGAGATAGCAATGGTTTACACTGTCCTCCTTGGCTCCTGTAACTGGCATTGGGAGAATTTCCACTGCTATGAGCAAGACCTAGGACAGGCTGAGCATGATGGCAACTCTCCTCTCTGGTTAAATAGCTCCAAAGCTCCCAACGAGAGACTGAGAGATTTGACATCAAAACCAAACAGGCCAAAAGTCCCAGGCATCCAAGCTGGGATTCATATGCCAAAAGTTTTTACAAAATTCTATGTAAAATACATAAATGTTCACATGCGGCTTTCTGTCTGGCCAATGCCAAGAGGTCAAGTAATCAAAGACCAATGAGTTCTACCATCTATGAAAATAGGATGTGCTAATTTCACAGCTGTAGATAACAGTGACGGTAAGACAAAAAACTCAAATGATTAGGAGCAAGACAATGGCAAGTCGAGGGCTGTGTAAGGATTCCTAATAAGCCTACAACTGTAGACTTGAGAACATGTAATATTTATGTCATGCTGTGAGTGTGGCATGCTTGAAAAGTTCATGAAGTGTTGCAAGACTAGGAAATATGAAAACTATAAATGACTCGATAAAAATACATAGCATTATTGTTTTGTCAGTATTCGTTGACTTAGGCCACTCTTGGATGCTCCGGTTTATCTCTTGAGTAAATAATATTTGTTTCTTTCTTCAAAAGAACACAGGATGGAGGGACTGCTTTTGAGGTGCTTTTGGCACAACATAACAATTCTGATTTTTAAAACCGTATACATGCACGAATTATTCTCATGCCATTTTCTGTCTTGGAAAAGCACTGGCTGGCTCCATACATGTTTACTTTCATATGCTGAAGGCTCCCATCAATCTCAAACAGATGCAAATCACTTTAACTTGTCATAGGGTTATTTTCTTCATCCTCAAAGTTCAGAAGAGCCTTCCAAACGTCCAAAATTTCTCTCAATTCAGTGACAAGGAAAATTTCAAACACAGTATTTGAATGTTCTGCCCAGATTTGTCACACACACAAAGCATGAGTGGAAGAGGACAACACCCTCTCCTACTAATCCTGTTGACTCGTCACTTTTGCTTTGAAATGACACTAAAAGGTAAGAACTCTGGACCTCACATCTCCCTAGAACATTGTAATATAAATTACTGCACACGTTAGTTTAAATTTCTAACATAAGTTGTACGTCAGATGAAATAATGACATTTTGGAGGCTTAAGAGAAAAAATAAATAAATCCATTTTTTAGGTAAAAATGTGCTGAATCTTTAGCAATTATCAGTGAAATTGCTAGAATCTGGTGTTTTACTTTTTTAAATGCCACAACATTTGAACCTTTAGGCAATTCCAAAATCAACTCCCTCTGAGAAAGATCGTGTGCTTAAACTTTTTTTTTTTTAATTTAAAAATGTAACACATACACAAACAGCTAACTAAACAAGCTGCCCATAAAATCAACAATCTAAGCGACTGTGAACCCTGAAGTATTTTACATCTTTCAAGACCATTAAAGGCAACAGAAATACTTCTTGCCAGTGAGGGAAAATGCCCCTCAGCATTTTTTTTCCTTTTTTTCCAGGCTTTTAAACCATTTTGGTAGTGATTTCTTACAACATAGGAAGAAAAAATTGCAAAAGAATCAGATACTGTCCTTTGAAGAGTGACAAAGTTGTTAGGTAGAGATAATTGTACAATAATGATGGGATGAATTCAAGCAAGGTCCCTAATTCCTAGAGATTCCTAGGGATGTACCAATTACTAGAAAAAAGAGCTATGCAGCTGATATCCCAGCACTCAAGGGAGTTCTGGGCACCCAGGATGTGCCCAGAGAAAGGGCAGCACCCTAGTAAGGGATGTGCTTTGACAACAGTAACTACACCTGACTGGAACAGTAACTAACTGGGACCACACCTGCCAATCATAAGTTCCAAGACAGGAGAGGGCTCTGTACTGTTTGCTCTTGTTCAAAGCACAGCAGGAAGCAGGTAGCCCTTCAAGGCTTGCTGTTAACCTGAACTCCATCCCACCAATTGTTAAATTAATTTAACAAGGATTTTCCCATATCTTACTTTGCTCAAAGCACCATTCATCAGGGGAAGATACAGAGGAGAAGGAACTTTGCTACCTGCCCTCCAGGAGCTTACTTTTTAGTGGGGAAACAAACACATGCATGATTTACTCTATGGCACATTCATGTTCTAACAAAAGTAGGCCCAGAGTGGACTCGTGAAAGCACCGAAGTCAGAATAGACTGACGCTGCTAACACTCAAGTTCACAAAATGGGTGTAAGCCAAGGGCCCTTCAAACAGTAGGCTCTCCTGCATGCAACTGTTGATATCTCTCTATGCCAGGTAAATATGTGAGGGAGATCACATGCAGTCGTAACGACATGCAGAGGTGGGTGCTATTACTCCACACTTAAATTTTGCAGACGTGGAAGCTGAGAAGGTGAGAACAGCATAGCGATTGCCAAAGGTCACATGATTCCTGTGTGGGGAGCTGAGATTCAAACAGAGATGAGACCAGGTTAAATGAACAAGGATTTTATTAGGGGAAATGCCTGTATGAAAGGAAGTAAAAGAATCAGGGAAGCCTGGACAAGCCGTCAGAACGCAATATAAGCCAGACCCCAAGCAAAGGAGAGCGAGAGAGAGAGAAGATAAGGTGGAGACACCCTAGAGCAGCGGTCCCCAACCTTTTTTGTTCTAGGAACCGGTGCTCCTATGAGAATCTAATGCCTGATGATCTGAGGTGGAGCTGAGGCAGGGATGCTAGCGCTGGGGAGTGGCTGCAAATACAGATGCAGCTTTGCTCACTTGCCCACTGCTCACTTCCTATTGTGCGGCACATTTCCTAACAGGACACAGACCGGTCCTGGTCCACAGCCTAGGGGTTGGGGACCCATGCCCTAGACCACCATACAGTCCAAGCAAAGTTCAGCAAATTGAGCCAAAGCTGGCCAATAAAGAAGGCCTGTGTGTCCCAGGAATAGGTCTGCCCTGGTACCCTACCACACTCAGTTTTGAGGCTTACGGGCAGGGCCTACCCTGGGCCAATCCACTATAGCCAGAGGAGAGGGCTGTATTAGAAAAAAAAATGGCCTTAACCATATAGAAAGTAGGATGAGGTGGTTTTCAGAAAAGAAAGCAAAAACGACAAGGGGCTGGGAAGGCAAACACTGTCTACAAACGTCTCACTCTCTGTTAAAGCAGCAGCCAGTCTACCAGGAATGCAAATCTCTCCAAATGTGCACCTTGACCTTTGGTTTTAAAAGTCACATCCCAAAGTGCTGGGCAAATCACACAACACTCACTCTGTTTGGCTCCCGGAGAGGCAAGACTGACCTAACTCTCCTGAATTTAAACTTAGGATTCCTCAAAGTAAAGAGAAATCAAAGTTGATACCGAGACATCTAAATTGTCACCCACAATTTCACATGTCTCTAGGCCAAGCCAGCAAAATGGCTAGAGCACATACTTTTTAACAGGTAAAGATCTGATGTCTGGACCATCTCTTCAATCATCTGCTGCTCTTTTCTTTTATTTTCCTCCCTATTTTGCCCTTTTTAGAAGGTCAGTGCTGAATTAGGACTTTATGCTATACAATTAGCTGCTAATTTTCCATGCTGGACAGTATTTTCCCAGCCTTTTTTATTGGGTGCCAGGCTTTTCTTAGACTTCATGTCATACAATACTTAACTTGTTTGGAGTGGGCGGAGATGGAAACATAGTCTATTGAAAATATCACTGCTTCCTCCCTGAAATTTAAAGAGCCTATTATCATCCTTCTTTTAGAGTCTGCCTCTCAGGCAAAATCTCAGAGATAGGCAGGAAGAAAAGAAGGCTTTACAATATCTGTGGGGTTAGCTTTTGCTAACTGAATACTGTGCTACTATCCTCTGTCAAATGCTGTAGAAAGGGGCCAGCTCATACTTGTGCTAAGAGAGGGCACCCCTGGCCCCTAGTATAGAGCCTTTCCTGCCCTCCAAACCAGCATCTACCACTGTCTGAGATCATGAGCAGCTCATGACATTATCAATTATTGTTACTGGAGAGAGATTTGGACCTTGAGGGACCAGATATTGTTTTACCTCTTGGTGAGGCAGTATGCAGAGCAGCTAACTGGTGAGCTCCAGAACCAGAAGGAACTGGTGCAAACCCCAACAACAGTCACATCTTTGCCATAAAGAAATTAGGCAAGTTGTTTAGCTTTCATAAGCTTAATATTCTTTAAAGGTAAAACTGGCTGAGACACTAGTACCTATCTCCAAAATAACTTTCAGAAAAAGATAAGAAAATACATTCAATGAACATAGTATCCAGCACACTATAAATGTCCAAGTGAAGGAATTGTTAGTCTTTTATTAAAATAATAAATTGTTTTATTAGTTATTCTTGGTCTATCAATTTGTTCCTACGTGACCTCAAGCACTTTACTAAATCTTAGGAAGTCGCAAAGTGTAAATGAGACTGATGCATATAACATCATCTGAAGAGGTGGTTGTGAGGATTCAGGGAGATTGCTGTATAAACTGCGAAGTGTCTGCAAATATGAATCAAGAGTATTTTATTTTTTTGCCATTGTTATTAGCTCTCGGTGACCTTCTTAATAAAAAAGTGTGTGGATAGCTTTTCTTTGGAATACTAGGAGCTAGGATGAGGGCCAAGAAATAATAGGAGAATGTGAATGACCCCTTCAGGGTATTTTCTGGCTTTGTAAATATAACTGTGTATGCTACACAATGTGTAATAACACATATTGCAAACTTATTCTGTGATGAGTTGGTTAACCCCTTCAGAGAAATAAATTTCCTCAACCAACCCTGGTGAGCCGAGGAGCAACATTTCTTTCTTTCTTTTTTTTTTTTAAATAATCTTACCTTCCCTGGTGTCAAAAGGAAACAGTATTTACTCACTACTGTTTTCCTTTCAAAAATCTGTCTAGTTGCATACTAGAAACAGCTTCAGCTGGTTTATTTGTCTTGGACAAGCTGTTGAAGTGAAAAGTTTTTGCTTGGCTGAATGTGGGACAGTTTCATAACCCTTCAAGAAGTGCACCGAAGGTGGGTGCCAGCTCCGAGGGCTGCTTCTGACATGCCTCCACTTGCTGCCCATTGTCAAGGGTGGCCAGAGTAATTAAATTAAGACAATGAGCAAAGCAACAGATGCAACTGAGACCAAATCCCTGAGTGCTTTTGTTTTGCCACTGTCATTGTTTGCAACAAAGAAGTCACATGTGAAAGCCTGGGAAGAGAGCCAAATGCAAACCAGACGACATCCCAGCTGGTTTTGAATGGCCTCAACCAAGCGCGTGCGTGCATGGGAACCATGCTACTTGGAGCAGCTTTGGCTCTCCTCAAGTGAGTTTCTGCCCATGGCTTTGCTGCGATGTGGAGATGGACCCAGAAGAAGCAGGCGGGATCCCTCTGCTCGAACTTGACACTTTACACCTCAGCTTTGAGACAAAAGAAAAAGAATCTCCCTGTTGCGGAAGAGGATAAGATCTATATGGTTGGTCAATGGAACTTCAGTTCTTTTTGCAACAGACAGCCCTCATGAATTTGCAGAGTGAAGCACAGAAGATACCTGAATTTCTTCTTCTGGAGACCTGGATTCATTTGGCTTGAGGGGAAAACTAGAGATTAAATATCTCATATGGCTTTCTTTCCATTTGTTTCCATTTGATCCTTTAGTATTTTCCTAGTTTTGAGTATCTTATACAGTCTTAAAAATCTTTTTTTTCCTAGTTTTTTTTTCCTAGTTTATCCTAGTTTATGGATAAAATTGAGACATGAGCAATTGTCACTTGCACAAGTTTACATAGCTAGAAAATGAAAGAGCTAGGATTTGAGCCCGGCTCAGTATATCTGTGATTTTACAAATTCTAAATCAATTATAAAATTTCTCAATTCTACTACTAAAATTCTGCCTTTCTCCAAAGGGTTGGGGGGGGGAAATAAATGAAAAAGAAATATCCTCTTTTTACAAAAAAAAAATAGCAGAATAAAATGCAATAAAACAATGTGAGAATGAATCCCAGAAATGTGATTTGTTTTTCTCACTAAGAAAAGATGCTATTGGCCAGAAAACTGGATCTTTCAGGCCTTCTTTTCCATCAATGAATCTGTGATAACAACAGACAAACAGAAACACATTTTTTGTGTGGTTATAAAGAAATCTGTGGCCCCCATGCACAGAGAAGTAGCTTGACTGAGATTTGGCTAAACTAAAAATGAAAGATCTGTTTACTTATATACGGCTTTCTCAGAAAAACCGGGCCCAAACCCTCTGTTTGATTGGCTGGTGAGGCATAAGATATGGAAGGCTGAGACCCAAAGTTAGAGATAGATGGGTAGGGTACATAAAACTTCATCAAGTTAATGTCACTTTTTCCTTCTTATTTTTAGGAAGTACATTTGAAGAATGCGAGTAGAGGGAGTGCGGGAAATAAGAACTACAGAATGTAGGAAGACCTTCCTGAAGAGTGAAGAATGACATGCCACTGGCAGGATCCTTTGCTCTGCACAAGTTACCTGTTAAACACCAGAAGACCTACCAAAAAATAAGTTTAATAACATTTCAAAAGATGGGCATTCCCCCCAATGAAATACACAAGTAAATATTTCAATATTGTCTTTAGGAGTGATTGTTAAAAGCTTTGCACCTTGCAAAAATGGTCCTGGGGTTGATAGATTGCTGTTGATCCTTTATCAATAATGTTCTATAGAGAAAAAATATATATAAATCTATATATATCTTAGTCCCTGCCTCTCAAGAGCCACAAATGCATGGGTGTTATCTAGATCCAGTTGCACTAAATTTGTCCCTGAACCTTGGCTGCTGGAGCTATTCATTCAGTAGCCTTATCGAAGTGGTTTATTAATTATTTTTAATTTGCACTTCTTTCTACGCAACACAGGCTGTTTGTTTTACAGTGTCTGATAATCTCATTTGTCCATCTCCACCAGGCCCCCACATCACCTTTACATTTGCCGAATTTGGCCTCCTCCATAGCAGCAGAAAAAGTCAAGTAGCACACCAATTTTTAACCCACAAGCTTCTGTCTGTGGCATTTGTACCAAATGTAAGTTGGATGCATTTATTTTAGACACAAAGCTTTATTTTTCCACATCTTGCTAAAAAAAGAAATGCAAATAGTTGTAACTTTGAGGCCAAACATTTTTAGGTGTATGTTTCAAGCATAGAAAGTCTCAAACTCTCAACAGTTCCTTCGATGATGAGTTAGCGTGCAACCTAGTTAGTAACCTCTCCCTTTTAAGTTTCTCCACGTAGAGCACTATGTAAATTTCGCATATCAACAATACAGGATATATCAAACAGTATGTAAAACTCTGTTTTTTAGTACAATGGTGCTATTTTGTAGTTTGTTATATGAAAGAGTCTGGCCAAAACGATAAAAGGTGAAAGCAAAACAAAAAAGGAAGCTCGGAGCCAAAAATGACACAAGGAAGAAGGGTACTGAAAGTCCACCCATCTGGGACAGAGGGCAAAGATCCCCAATTATGCCTTCCATGAGAAACTTAAGACAAAAGTCCACTGATGCACACATGTCTGGCAAGTCCAGAGAGGAGTGGAAAAAGCAGAAGGCTTGGATTTTATCAGTCCTGGCTTTTTCTTGCTGAAGAAACAGACATCTGCCAACCTGGCCACAGACTCACCACTTTGTGACCTTGGGCAAGTCACTTCACCTCTCTGTGCCTCAGTTTCCTCATCTGCAAAATGGGGGCAATATGTCATCTACCTACCTCACAGGGGTGGTATGAGAATTTTTTAAAAGCTCCAAATTTTGAACCTGGGTTGCTGTGAGGGTGCAAGATCAGAGCCCTTGAGTTGCTCGGATGCAAGGAATTCTATAAACAACTCATTCATAGCATAACTAGGAAATTGATGAGCCAAATGCTCCTGACATGCCAACTCTTGTCAATGAAGCTATCGAGCTAACTAGCTGTTAAAAACTATAAGTTACAAGCATTTGATTTACATTTTGAATTCTGCATTTGGATTTAAGAATACAAAGTACCAGAGAGAAAGAAAAAGAAAAACAGAAAAATAAAAAGATTTCTACCAGTGAGAGGGCATTTGTTAGCACTCACTGACTTCCAAGCAGTTACTAGTAATCTAGCAAGTAATACTTCTTTTAATATTATAAACGATACTCTATAAATACAGCTATTCCTTCTCTTTAGGCAATCTAAAAATATGGCACAAGATTTCAAATGTTGAAAAAATATCTAATTAAAAGTCGCAAAGTTACTTTAATAAATTTTGCTCTTATCCTTGGCTGTATATACATATACATACATATTTTAAAATTTTTCCTTGTTAAAATATGCTTGACTAGAGTTGCTAGTTGAGAGACAAAAATTTCCTTCACAACTAGAAATTTTTCCTCATGTCTGCTTAAAAGAGTGGCCCCTAGCCTTCTATGGATGTGTCTTATCCATTCAACCAAAAATTGGTATCAAGAAAATCCAATCATGAGGACAGGCACATGCTGGCTGAGAAAATGTCTCTTGTCTACACATCAAGATTTTGTTAAAATAAGGAATCATCTACCATTCAGATCCTTTTTTCTGCCTTAGAACGTTTTGGTGAACAATAACCAGGCTTGATTATTTCATGTATATTGCATCCCTTTTTTTCTTGGAAAGTGTACATGGAAAACAAAAATGGCATCTTTAGTTTTCATCCCACTGGTTCATCTCAAGGTTCAGAGGCTAGGAAAAAATTTTTGAAAAGACTTCCTGGATCTCAAAACATATGCAAAAAGAAGTCCTATTTAGTAGGCACCCCTGCTCAGTCAACAAATATTTTAATCCTCAGTCACAATGTTATTTGAAATGAGCACCTCTGGTGTGCTGAAATGTTCTGATCGCTATGGACAGATGTAAAAGAAAAGTCATTTTTGCCTTTCGTCTGTTTTCCAGACAAATGAGTTTTGTGGAGTGAGGTGTTGGACCCCTTTTCCCAAAATGGCACTTCTGGTTTTTATTTCTTGTTCCCAGTGTGTACCTTTTAGAATTACTGATTCTCAGCAACACTTTGCATTCATTTTCTGCAGACCTGTGGGTTTCCAGACCTAGCTGGATATGGCAATTCTGAGAATGTAACTTATGTTATTCACTTAGTAATTCTATTCACAGCCAAAAATGCACCAGTGAGTAAAGCATAGATATGTGAAGACATGCTATCTTTCTTAACTTTTCCAACACATAATCCTCTCCAACTGCATCATAAATCAACTCATTAAAAATTAATTATACTAACCCACTATCTTATTTTCAAATAAGTTGAAAACTAGAAAACAATTTGATATAGACTCCAAAAGTGAGTTGATCGTTATATACTACAGCAGAATGACCTAGGATTGATAGAAGGGAGTACCTAAAATTTTACAACTCAAAACTTGATAAGCTTTGCTTCATAATTTTGAAATGAGGCAATATCAAGATGTTTATGAAAGAGCCTTAAATATAGGTAAGAATGAGCTTTTAACGTATAGGCTTATTGCCACTTTAACTGACAATACTGAATACCTAGGTTAAATTTCTGTTCCCACTTCCCCAAATAGTATAATGGTATTATTGCAACATTTTAAGATAAGGAGGCTCCACTGAAGAAGCTAATGCATCTTGCCGTCAGAATCAACTCTTCCAGAGTTAAAGAAAAACTCTCCCAGCATGCACCCTACACACACACACACACACACACACACACACACACACACACACACACACACAACACGCACATACTCATCCATAGAGTCCAGTGGAATACGGAGAGAAAAAATCACTTCCTTGAAAAATCTTATTTCAAAAAAAAAAAAAAAAAAAAAAAGAGCCTGGCCTCCCTGAGAATCCTTTCCCTCTGGGAATGTCGATGTTTGTGTAGATGAAACCATCTCATGCACTGTGGCTCCAGGGTTTCTGTTAGTAGTTTATGCGCTTGAAAGAATGCTTAAAATGGAAGATGTAGTACATTTTGCTTTCCCATTTTATTGTTTGGCCAGCTATGCCAATGTGGTGCTATTGTTTCTTTAAGAAAGTACTTGACTAAAAAAATGGAAAAAAAATGAAAAAAAAAAGAAAGCATAGACATATTTTTTTAAAGTATAAAAACAACAATTCTATAGATAGATGGCTTAATAAAGTAGCATTAGGTCTAGTCACCACCACCTTTCAACTTTTTATCACTCACAAGTAGCGGACTGTTCAATAAATTGTGAGTTTGAGGGTGCAGGGGAAGAAGTTGGATTTTTTTTTTTTGAATTAGAAAGCTCCATTATTTTGTTGGCTCTCAAACTCAGCAAAATTAGCAATATGTTACCCAATCTGAACACCTTGATCAAGAACGTGGAATATAATTAGGGGGGAAAAAGGCCTTACAGGCAAATGGCAGAACTAAAAAGATGATTAAGTAATGTATTGTTTTTTTGTGCTCTCTGCTTTAAAACAAATATTCAGCAAGTGGAGAAAATAAAAACAAAGACAGAAAATGCATAGATTCACCTGCTAAAAATAGCTTCTGCCACATCCCCCTTGAGTAAAATCTTTGGCATTTACTGGTTTATAAAAGATATTCTCCTTTCATTTAAACATCTCAAAGCGCAATAGCTCCCATGAAAAGCAATCACTAATCTCATTAGGAAGTGTTAGAAAGTATCTCCTTATGAGATGGGGGTTATCTACTGATAAGGAAAGAGAAGAATTTATGAGAAATCGTTGAAAGAGATGGCTAACAATCTGTGAAGATTTTTTTTGTTTTGTTTTTGGGGTTTTTTGGTTTTTTTTGTTTTTTACTTTATACAGTCTTTATGAATATCTTAATGTTCAAAAATGACTTGGTTCTTTCTTCTTTTTTTATATTGGAATGAGGGATAATAAGTTAAACCCACATAGACTCTTTAAAACAATAGGCTAGATAGAAATGTATGTTTGACTTATTGAAACTATAATCAGACTATTTAAAATGTTTTTGCTATTTTTAATCTTAAAAGATTGTACTAATTTATTAGAGACAGATCCTGTTTGGCTCTCTTCATAAGAAAGAGCATTCCCAGTCAAATCATCTGGGCTTTCCCATCAAAGTTTTCAAAAGATAAATCTGACTTATGCATCATTATGGCATCATTTTTTTTTTAATTTTAAAATTTTTAAATAGAAGAATCGTGATTCTTTACTTCCCTCTCCTGATATGATCATAAAGTCCAGAATCCGAGGGGGCAAAAACAAAAAGAAAATTCTGTTGGTTCTTTGTTTTTGGTTCATTTGTTTTCAATGCTAGTGTTTAATCCTATAGTAAGTACATATTTGCTTATCGCCGTTTTAATATTATAAAAGACTTTCCTGTTAGGTATTAGAAACTGATGCATAGATATCTTTTTTGTGTGATTTCTATTTAAAAAAAAAAAAGGAGATGAAAAGACTGTCTGAAGCTTTAAGTGCGTATGGTACAAGATAAAGATATCAATTTAAATAACCAAGTCCTGTCTGGAAAACACCGTTTTTAGGAAACCTCTCATAGATGAGACAGAGGCCCAAGGAATTTTTGAAAACTCTCTTTTTTCCTTCCAGTCCTTATCCATTTAGTGTCTGCTTCAAAATTTTATATAAGCCTGACCAAGCTGAAGCCCTAGAATCAAAAGGACTTCTGTCAAAACATAAATTTCACATGTTCCTTCTGATGATTACACATTGAACTTAAACACAGTCCCTCTTTTTCCCCATTCTTCAGCTGTCATTGACGAGGTCTTCCAAGGGAAACAAACAAACAAACATTTTTTTTAATTTAGAAAAAAACCTCAAAAGTCCAAACCTTACTGTCCAGTTGAAATATGAGTGAAGATGGAGACAGTTTCTCCTACTTCACTCCTGCAGAATCACCTTCAAACTGACCTTTCACAATCTTTAGAATCTGCCCTTTTTTAATTGCCCAGGAAAACTGTATCCTAAAGGTAAACACGACTCACTTTCTATTGCCCAAAATGCACTGGTATAAAAGTAGGAAAAATAAAAACAGGGCCAAAAATCCCTTCCGAGCCACACACTGGCCCCACTCATCCACCCATGGCAAAGCCACTTCTGTTAATCCCTTAATCTGATTTTGTTTGGATATTTATCTTGTACCTGCTGCTAAACACACTGCAGGAGGGACTCCGAAACCTCAAGCTGTCTATTCACATCTCTTATCTGTGTCTGTGTATCATTAAAATGTCTACTCAAATATCAAAAACTTTCAAACATCATGCAACGTGTATTCAGTGTACACAAGGGCCCCAAATACCATGTCGGATCTCTTTTTGCTAAGAGAATTAATAAACCATGAGAAATGGGATTACATCATGTATTTTGCTTCACATGTTTTTATCACACTTATAGACCAAGTGTGATAAATAAATTTACAGACACTGAATTAATTTTCCCTGCTACTTTGAAATCAGAAAAAATGATTGGTCATTCATTAAATCTGTCTTAGTTCAAAAGCATATTTTTATTAAATTAACTCTGATTGTATTTGAAATTATTATTCATTTATGGCAGAGGAATATCAATCCTAATGACTTCTAAAAATGTAACTAACTGAATCATTATCTTACATTTACTGTTTAATAAGCATATTTTGAAAATGTATGGCTAGAGCGTCATAATAAAATGATATATCTTTCTTTAGTAATTACATTAAAATTAATCACATTTGATTAATTAACTCTTTTGAACAATGTTGGTGTAATGTGTCATTCCTTAAGAATTATATTGTTATGTAGCATTTCTATTAAGGTCATTGCAACAAATAAACATGAAAATTTACCCAGAAAAATAAAACTCATCATACACCAGAGTGGAGATATCTTACAGAATTACAGATTTTAAAAACAAATATGTTTCAAAGAACTTGTACAAACTATGTAAGAGATGTACGAATTCTACAATATATTCATTAACAATAAAGCAGGTTTAAATAACTGACCCCACTCACAAAACCCAATAGTGAGTTAGAATTCATGACACAAAGCTTTTGGAAAAAGATTTTCTGTTATCTAGGATACATAATATACAAGTGGCATTTAATACACTCTCTCTCATATCAAGAGATTTCATAAGAATATGATCTCTCAGTATTGAGTTTTTGTTTCAATAAATCTTATTAATTCTTTACTAAGTAGAATATCAAATTCATGGCTGCATTTGTAGAAGACAAGATGAGAAGATTAGTAATTTCTCTCATTTAAAAGCATCTCATTTCCTTTTCCTTTTCTTAAACCCTCTGTGAGCTATTTGGAAAGTTACCTAAATGTAAAAGGGCTCGCAAGCTTTGTGCTTGATTTTAAGGAAATAATAATACTGAAGTTTCCTTATTATTTTCCCACATGCATCTCACCGTCATTCCCAACATCTCCTCCTCAAAGTATCCCTGGCTTTCCCTAGGACTAACATTCTCAGGGCCTCCTTGTCCTGTGTATGCTCAGCATCTTGCCTCCTGTGGCCATGACCTTCCAACTGCATTGCTTCTTTCCACCCTCTACCCACACAATACTTCTCTCCCTTCCCCTTCTGTCCACGCTAGGCTACTCTGGATGGAGCCTTTCACTAAAGGTTTTGTGGACGCTGAAGTGGGGAGGCAGTTAAGCACAGGGTACAAAATGG
The DNA here is from genome assembly GCA_003508835.1 of Eonycteris spelaea. Classification (NCBI taxonomy): domain Eukaryota; kingdom Metazoa; phylum Chordata; class Mammalia; order Chiroptera; family Pteropodidae; genus Eonycteris; species Eonycteris spelaea. The sequence continues at coordinate 8,153,954 of PUFA01000023.1, forward strand.
CTGCCAATGTCAAACATCACTATTACTAAAACCCGTTAAGGAATTTCTGGCTGGTCATCTTAGTAAGATCCCTTCCTCTCTTCTGCATACTCTTTGGGAGTGACTCTCTATCCAACCCTTCATCAGCTCTGTTAGAAAGAACTTTGAAGAAAATTCGATTACCTTCTTATGCAGAGCAATCTTTCTCCATCACAGCTTCACCCCGGTGGGGGTGGAGGCAGGGCCCCTGCTGACTTTTTATTACTGAATATGCCCAGGAGGTTTTTTTTCCTAAACGAAAGAGCAATTCTGTCCCTAAGAGGAATTCCGTATTTCTTCAGGGTTATCTAGGTCAAATTATAGCCTCTTTATAAAAATGACATTTGCCTTTCTGTAAGATCTATATGAGTAATAAACCACCACACCCCAACAATGATGGTTAATACTTGCCAAGCACCTACTATGTATCAGTTGCTATGCCAGGTGGTTTACCTGTATTATCTCATTAGTCCTTATAAAAATCCTATGAGTTGGGCACTATTATGAACCCTATTTTACAGGTGAGGAGGCTCAAAGATGTTATTTAACTTACTAAAGGTCACAAGCAGTCAGAATGGGCTTGAATCTGGGCTGAGGACATCAAAGCCTGTGTTTTGGTACTTTGCACTTCATGCCCCAATGCAGACACAAGAATAGTTTCATATACTGATTGATACATTCTTGTTCAAATTTGGTTTTACATGCCATAGGGAGAAATATAGCACCTTTGAGTGACAAACTAGTTTTGAGTATGATATTATGAAGATAAATAAGGATTTCTGCTCAGTATCCAGTGTATGTAACTGGGCTTTCAACCTTACCCACTGTCATTCCTTGCTTCATGCACACTGCAATGTCACATCATGCGTGCAATATCTAATGGTAAGCCAACTTCGACATACCTCAGTGAGAAAGGAGATGTCTTGGGTCCTCATACAGTCCAGAAATAAACTATGTCCATATAAATAAAACTAGAATATGATTATAAAAAATTTTGCCCAAAGTTCTGGCAAAATTTATCCTCTGGACAGCTCATTAAAGTCAGTGTGGTCTCAAGGAACTTGGTTGAATCACAGCTTCCACAGGCAAAACTGTGGACTTGAGCAGTGAGTTTCATGTAACCCATATTCCTATATCCCTGCCCTTCAAAAATGCCTTAGTCATCCCACTCTAGGGATTCTCAGTGGATACCCTAAATGTCATTTGGAAACTCTCAATGATTGAGGGGGGCATTATTGGCATTTATTGGGCAAGGGTTAGATCTCTAGCCATTTCACGAAGATAACAAACCAATTTATAATCACCAAAGCCTAGACTATCACTCCAATTTATTCATAAACTCAAAGCATTTTTGCATGATTTTAATATAAGCTAGATTTTCCGGGAATGGAATTACTATGTAAATCAAGGAGAAGGTGGTACTTAATTTCATTTAGAACTTCACCACGTGTTGTCCACTGTTTCAGAAAAAAACATCACTGACGGCAATGCTAATTGCACTGTTCGAATCCCTCCACTCTCTGCCTGTATCAGTCTGCTAGCAGCTGTCACATTTGTGATTTCTACATAGGTGTAAACATCTGACCACTTCATTATGTTTCCTAGTAAGAGTTGTGCCTGAGCATTCCTGTCCTGTAGTGTATGTTATTTTATTATAAATGGTTTTCATTTTAGTTCTCCTTTATATTACAGTTCAGGCACCATTTTGATTTTTGTGGAAGCTGTATAAGTTAGTATTACCTATGAATTTTACTTTGGGGCATATCATAAAATATTTGTGATGAAAAGAAAAGCTTTGGGGCTGATAGGGCTGACCGCTGTGCTGTACACACCAGTTACAATCCTCCCTGGGTCATAATGACAGAGGGATGGCAGAGCCTTTGCTTCCTTTTCAGGGAGGCATCTTAAAGTGTAAAGTTGAGCTAAAAGCTAGTGTCTTCCTCACCTTGTTTATGAATAGAGATTAAACCTCTCTGGGATCCAATAAAGGATAATGGTTATGGTTAATAAAACATCTGGTTTCTAAATGTTCTTTCCTTCACCCTGTGATGGGATGAGATGATTTGAAAAGAATAAAGCAATCACTAAAAACAAAAACAGATGTAAATTGGATCAGAGACAATTGCAGCAGTACATCAGAAGTAGAATTTGACCTTGAATTTCAAGTGAGGTAGGAAATGTGGCCTAGGGAGGTTTCTCTGTTAAATGGGTACTACCAGAAAAGTAAAAGGTTGGGTTACTGTCCAATCATTTCCTAACTCTTTGTTTCTTTAACTCAATGGCTCTTCCTAATCCCCAGAGGGAACAGAGATATCCCTCCAAAAGAAACAGTGGGGAGAGTCCCTCTCCGGAGGAAAGTGGAGAGTGAGGGTGGGGTATAATAATCTCTATTTTCTATATACTTCTCTATATATAAACGCTGTGGCTAAACTCATCATTCCACCCCACAAACATGGAACTCTCCTTTTCAGCTCCAAATCTCAAAAACATGAGAGAGAGGGACGGAGAAGAAGAAAGAGAGGGAAGGAAGGGGAGAAAAGAAGAGAGGGAGAGAGGAGGAGGGAGGGAGAAGGATAGGGGAAGGGACAGGAGAGGGAGAAGGAGAGGGGAGGGGAGAGGAAGAGGGAGAGGGAGACAGAGAGTGAGATTGCTCCTCTACAGAGGGAAGGAGTCAATAGTAACAGGATTGATACCCAGGATTGTGCCCTGCCACCTTATTTGGCTCGCAGTGTCTAATTTAGCCACCCTTAGGAAATAAAATACTTAAAGATAAGGTTACCCCCAAACACCAAACTTCTCTTCTTATTGCTTCACCTCTCTCTGCTTCAAAGGGCATTTGGAAATGGAAACATTCTCACGCACCCTTCCCCCAGAGCCAAATCAATTCTCTAAAATGGTTACTATTGAAAAGCTTCTTCTGGTATCTCTAGACTTCAAGGCCAAATGTATAGTGAACTGATTTCATACATATTTATGCTAGAATGTACTAGTTGTTTGCTCTCATATCCATTTCCCAGCATTCCCTTCATTGCTCTGTTTCACAAGGAGCTACACTTCCCAGTACTTATGTTCTCTGGTTCCTGGGTGGCTTTGGCTAATAGGAGGCATTAACAAAAGATGGAGACAGCAGGAAGGAAGAAGCCAGGGTATTTCTGCCCTTTTCTCTCTCTGTTTCAAGCAGCATCTTCCACAATTGTAGTTCCTCCCTCCACGGTCCCCACCACCCATCCTGAGCAGCACCCCATCCCCCCAGCAGATCCGGATCCATCCAGATGGTTTTTCTCAGATGGAAACACCACCTCCTCTCTGTGTCCCCCTAGTCCGAGGGATAGTAGTGGCTTCCTGATGTTGTGCATCTCTGGGTTGACTCTCTGCTCTTATTTGGCTACTCATCCCTTCCATCACCTGTATTAAATACCCTCTGTTTAAAATACCTAGAACACTTTCTTCTCTCCTCACTGGACCCTAACTAATACCCACAGGAATAATATAATGGTAAGAAGCATAAACACTGAAACCAGGTGAAGACGAGTTTGTGTTGTGACTCTGGACAAATTAAAACAACTTCTGTGGGGCTCAGTTTCCTCTTTTGTAAAACGCTGATAATAATAATAATAATAGTATCTACCTCATATTGGTACTTGAGGATTAAACATTATCATGCAATAATTCCTAAACTTCTAGATTTCTCAAAATAGTGAGGTTTCCAAAAGTAAAAGTAGAAATTGCAAAACAATAAATTAATTAAAAATTTTAAAAATTGACCTACAGTGGAAAAATCTGTATTTGGCTAAAATAAGGATATTTTAAAAAAACAATCACCACGATTATGTCACTATAAGGAAATTCGTTTAATAACACATATATATCTCAGAATAAAAGGGCAGCTTAATTTTAAATTTAATAAATTTAATGACAACTCAACATATTAGCTTGATTTATTCTTTTCACCTTTTTTTTTAGTTTCTCTATGACTAGATGAAAATGTTGGCACAGTCCAGCACTGGTCTGCTCATCAGCTCTTGTTTGGTGTGGTTCCTGACATTTGTATAATTATTTTTATCAACACTACTTCTATTGTTATGATTAGGAAAGAGTATTAAGGAAGCATCTAAAATATCCAAGGTAGAATTCTCTCCATTGGCTTTGTCACACCCTGTTTTCATGTACACTCTGATTCGTGGCCTCAACTTTTCTGACTCTGATCAAGTGACCACCTTTTTCCCTAATTTGACTCTCACTTAACAAAAGCAGGTAAAAAGTACTATTTAAATCTGACAATCTCTGTACCATGAAAGCAGGTGTGAAACTTCAAGTCTAACATTTTTTTTCTGCTGTGTCACTATGATCCTTTCTCTGTCTTCACTCCAGACTGGCCCAGCTGGCAGAGCTACAAATTCTCCATTTAATAAGTTTAAGTACTTACATGATATTTTCAGGCTGTCCCCCTATAATACCAAAATAATTAATCTTGTCAATGTAATTATTTCAAAGAAACAGTGCAAGTAAGTGCCTTGTTTGTCATTATGTACAACCTTAACATCAATAATTTTTCAACCAATTTTACTGGATTCATTAGCATATAACTTTAGTCATTCTGACTTTTACTTTTAGTCACATTTGTTCTACACCATATTCTTCTAGGTTATCACTGCTATGCCTAGTAACCTGGTAAATGATATTTGATGGTCCTTGGCCTTTGAAATTTTCCTTATTGTCTAATATTAGAAATATCTTTGATGTAGCAAACATCTAATCCTTGAAAAAAAAAAAACTTATTTTCAAGTCCTTCTTAAGCTGCAAGGATTTATTTTGAATCTTTCAATATGTTTGTAACATTATTTCAAATCCCCTTTGGGGTTCATCTTGTAGGACCCAGAAGTATATCAGTCAACTGGAAAAGCAATCTGAGAACCTCTAGGATTGATTTTTGAAAATGCAGTATCCACAGAAACAGACTTCAGATGCTATCCCAGCAAAGCTGGCAACTCTGCACTTGTGTGAAAGATGCCTTCTGTGGGTTTGTCCAAGGGCTGTTCTATGGACACTGTCACTCTTTCAAACACAGCACAGTGTATACTGTATCCTTGTATGACCATTTTTACAAGAATTCTGAGTGTAGACTTGTATTTCCCAGTAAGAGTATGCAGCAAGCTACAGCAGCTTAATAAGGAAAATCTGTCAGTGAAGGGTTAGCAGAGGGAGTTTTGGGCACTTTCATGCTTTCCAGGGTTTGTTTGTACAATATTAGTAAGCCAGTTCTCAAAGTCAAACTGATAATACTCCAACCCTTACAAGTAGACACTTGTAGAAAAGAACCACACACTCCTGGATCATCACACTGCTATTTACCTGAGAAGTAACTGAATGTGGGAAACCAATGTGGGTGGCCATGAATATGACAGTGCATGCACATTTGGTCAGGATATTGTCTCTGAAAATGTGATGTCTGCCCCACACGCTGAGGGAAGAAAGTAGACAAAGCTCCTGGAAGAAGCAACCCAAAAAAACCCACTTGGAGTCATTCTTCCAGTACTTTTAATGGAGTGTTCACAACCACTCACACTTTCTCACCGGGCCCCCTTTGGATCAACACTACAGAGTTTAGAGACAAGTAGACGAGATTAAGAGTAAAGTCTGTTAACCACGAACACAGGAATCCTCTGGGGATCAAACCCATGATCTTGGGCTCGTTAGCACTCTACTCCCACCATGCCAAAAACAAATACATGTTTAAAGCCAGAGGAGCTTCAAACCACACATAAGAATATAATCAACAGAGCCACAGGGAAACACAAAAAAGTAAACACTTTCTATATAGGCAAAAAGAACAGAAGGTTTGGAAAGAGCTTGCATTCTCTGAATCCCTTAGTCATCTGAAGGCTTACTGGAAATTTCCACTTGGATATCTTCCATTACTGTGACTTCAATCCATTTTCCTCTCTCAGCCCTCACCCCTGAAAGGAATTTACCATTTGGAACTTTCAGTCTATGGCACCATCGCTCAGTCAACCAAGTTCAGAAACTTGGAGGTGTCCTTAGCAACACATCTGACCAACCAATGCATATTTATTCCAAAACAAAATCCACTGAGGTCTTCATTCAAACATCTTTCATATCTCTCCTCTTGCCTACCCCCAAAAGCATCACTATACTTCAAACCTCTTTACATTCCAGATAGTTACAATAACTGCCTACCAGCTTTCCCCTCTCCAATTGATTTTATATGCTAACTTAAAATTCTGCTTAACACACTTTCTCAGAAACTTCAGTGGCTACTTAGTATCTATTGGTCCAACTTGATATCTTACATTTTCTCATTATCTATTGTAACTAAACTACTCATATGGATTCCTACCTTTGCATAAGCCCTTCCTTTCCAAATATCCAAATGCTAGCCACTATTTAAGACATAGTCCATGTTCCAATTCTCTTTTTAAGCTACCTCAAAACCCTATGATGGATATTTCTTCTGAAATCCTGGGCCCCACATTAACAATACATTTATTCAGAATCTAATTCTATACCAATCCATTATTAGTTTGTCTTTCCTCTATGTAACACTTGCTGACCAATGATATTGTAAATTCCCTGAAGGCAGGGATTTGGCTTTTATCCCACAGGTACTTTTGGGTACTAATGTGTGAGAGATACTATTCTGGGAAGGTAGTCATGAAAAGAAATAGACTTACATTATAGTAAGAGAGAGATGGATAATAAGCAATTATATGAACAAGGTACTTGCAAATAGTAGATAAAACAAGAGGACTATATGAGAAAACATGATCGAATCACTACTATTAATTCACCTCTTTTCTGGGGCCAAGTAGTCTAACGGGAAAGTCAAATCTTTGCAAAATAAATTATTACCCCATTTGTCTTGGTTCCCGCCTCCTCTAGGATTCTCTCCCTTACAAATTCCATCTTATCATTCAGGTTCCTCCTCCACACAGATGATGCTGGACTGATCTCTTTCTCTCTGAAATTCAGTCATTATAATCCACTGCCTGCAAATCACCTCCACCTAGAATTGTACTGTCCAATACAGCAGACATTAGACACTTGAAATATGGCTAGTCCAAACTGGATTTCAAAGACTTATCATGGGAAAAAGAATATACCATAATTAATACTTTATATTGACTATATGTTAGAATGATAATATTTTGATGTTAATTAAAATATATTATTAAAATTGTTTCTTTTTACTTAATGTGACTACTAGAAAAATTTTAAATTGCACATGGCTTACATTTTTGGCTCTCATTGTATTTCTATTGGACAGCAGTTACCTAGAGACTCTACCAACCAGTCAACATACATTGAGCACTTACTGCTTACCAGGCGTGATTCTACTTAATGTCTAACTTCTAAGACTGCTAGTATTTTAACTTGGTGAATCTAAAATGAATGTGTCCTTTCTCCTCTCAAAGTTATTCTATATTTTGGCTTTGCTACATCTGTCAATGACTCTGTTCTAAGTTTTTTGAATTAGGAGGTCAGACATCTTTATCTTTTCTTATGGTTCATCTTTTGCCACATCTTGCGCAATTTCCTCTGTAGCACTGTCTATTTCTTCCCTCCCTTTTATATTCGCACCACTGTCATTAACATCTCTAGACAATTTAGTGAGATCACTGCCTCCATATTCCCCATTCCAGTCTAACCTACATGCTGCTATTATATCAGTCTTCCTAAGCCACCACACTGATACCAGAATTAAAGAATAGTACAATCAAAAGGACATTGAAAATCCTTGTAAGATCTTTTCAAAATAGTTAAGTGAATAGATGAAATTTATGGAGGGGATACTGCTCATTTGCCACAGACTATTAAGTAACTCACATAATAACATTTAATCATTCTAGCAATCTTATGAAGAAGATATTGTTAAGACATTCATTTTGCAGATGGTGATCCCCCATCTTCACAGTCCTGTCCCTCAAAACTTGCTATTCTAGGATTTCCAGTCAAGATGACGGAGTAGATAAATGCCCTACTTGTCTCCTCTCATGACCGCAGGAAAATTACAACTACACTACAGAAAAACCATCATTAAGAAACTCCTGAAGTCTAGCTGAACAAAAGTCCCACAACTAAGGACATACAGAAGAAGCCACCTCAAGACTGGTAGAAGAGGTGGAGACACCAAACAGTCTGGTCGCCAAACCCACGTGTGGCAGTTAAAAATCAGGACGGATATCTCAACTGAGGAGTTTCCTCCGGAGGAGTGAGGAGTCTCACCCCCACACCAGGCTCTCCAGCCCAGGGCTTCAGACCCAGGAAGAGAAAGCCCCACAATGTCTGGCTGTGAAAAGCAGCAGAGATTGTGGCTGAGTGAGATGGAGGGCTGCAGGAGTTGCAGGCATCCACCTTAAAAGGGCTCGCGCATGGACTTACCCGCTGACTGACTCACTCGCTCTTAGCTCCAGGGCTGGGGCAGCAGCTTGAAAGGCACCAGGGACACACGGGGCAGAACGGAATTATCTGGCTTCTGGGCGAGGGCTGGAGGAACAGCTGTCTCCCAGACAGAAGTGCTGGCAGAACCCATTGCTTCTGTGTTGAGCCCTCCCCATTCCCAGTGCGCAGATGCAGGCAGCCGCCATATCTGAGTTTCCCAGTTAACACTGGTCGCCCCGCCCAAAGGATTCTCTGAGACCCCACCCCTCCCAACTTGCAGGCCCACCCAAGCCTTTTTCAGTTGCTTTTCCATAAAAACGGCCTGTCTTGGCTCATGCTGTGGACTTTCCTAAAATCTCTCAAAGGTTCACAAAGAAGCAGCATCTGGCCTCAGCATGCCCTGTACCTCTTGCTGAGCAGCTCCAAGCCAGCACTAGCGGCAGCCAAACTCAGTTCGTGACTTGGCTTCTCCAGGCACCTCTAAGCCCAGCACAGGTGGTGGCCATTTCGGATCACTTGGTGGTTCATGCTAGATGGCCCCAGGAAGGGTATAGGTTGTGGCTGAATTTGGCCCGCAGTGGAGCACCTCCCAGAAGGATCCAGGGTCAGCACATCTGGTAGCCAGCTTCGGACTGTGTCAGAAAACCACCTGAGGCCACATGCAAGGACTACACATTCAAAGGGCAGACTAGGCATGTATCAGAGCCTTGCTAAAATGAATCCTGCTCCACAGGGTCAGCCCCTACACAACAGCTCCTCCACCGTAGTCATGGGCAGTCCTCACAACCAATCAGTCTGAGAGTCAATTCCTCCCGTTGATGTGCAAACAGCAACCAAGGCTCTACTCTAATAGGAGAGCATGCATAACCCACCCAAGGAGCACCTGCAACACCTGGCTCAGGTGATCAGGGAGACTGTGCCACTGGGTCCCACAGGGCGCCTACTACATAAGGCCACTCTACTAAGACTGGGAGACAGAGCAGCCCTACCTAATACATAAAAACAAAACAGGGAGGCAGCCACAATGAGGCGACAAAGAAACATGTCCCAAATGAAAGAACATAACAAAGCTCCAGAAAAAGAACTAAACAAAATGGAGACAAACAAGCTACCGATACATAGTTCAAAACACTGTTATAAAGATGCTCAAGGAACTTAGGGGAAGAAGAGATGAACTCAGCGAGACTTTAACAAAGAGATAGAAAACATAAAAATAGAGACAGAAAACATAAAAAAGAACCAGTCAGAAATGAAGAATATGATTACTGAAATAATTCATTAGAGGGAACCAACAGTAGGTTAGGTGAAGCAGAGGACTGAATTAGCGATTTCAAAAATAAGGCAGCAGAAAACACTCAGTCAGAAGCAACAACAATAACAACAACAAAAGAATCAAAAAACAAAATGAGAATAGTTTGCATCATATGGGGTACCAGAAGAAGAGTGAGAAATCCAGAACCCATTTGAAGAAATAATGATGAATAACTTCCCTAACCTGGCAAAGGAAATATATATACAAACCCAGGAAGTGCCATGAGTCCCAAACAAGATGAACCTAAAGAGGCCCACACCAAGACACATCATAATTAAATGCCAAAGGTTAAAGACAAAGAGAGAATCTTAAAAGCAGCAAGAGAAAAGCAATTATTTACCTACAAGGGAGCTCCCATAAGAATGTCAGCTTATTTCTTAACAGAAACTTTGCAGGTCATAAGGGATTGGCAGGAAATTCAAAGTGGTGAAAAGCAAGGACCTGCGATTGAGATTGCTTTATCCAGCAAAGCTATCATTTAGAATCAAAGGCAGATAAAGAGCTTTCCAGACAAGAAAATAACTAAAGGAGTTCATCACCACCAAGCCAGTATTACAGAAAATGGAGGGACTTTCACATATACTGCCTACATGAGACTCACTTCAGATCAAAAGACACACACAGACTGAAAGTAAAGGGATGGAAAAAGTTGTTTCATGAAAATGAAAACAAACAAACAAAAAAGATGGGGTAGCAATACTTACACCAGACAAAATAGACTTTAAAACAAAGGTATAATAAGAAACAAAGAAAGATCCAGTAATCCCCTTTTTGGGTATTTAACTGAAGAACCCAAAACATTACTTTGAAGGGACATGTGCATCCATATGTCCATTACAGCATTATTTACAGTAGGCAAGATATGGAGGCAATTTACATGTTCATCGATGGGTGAATGGATAAAGAAGAGGTAGTACATATATACAGTATAATATTACTCAGCCATTAAAAAAAAATCTTGCCATCTGTAACAACATGGATGGTCCTAGAGGTTATTATGTTGAGTGGAGTAAGTCAGACAGAGAAAGACAAATGCCACCTGATCTTACTTACATGTGGAATCTAAAGAACAAAATACACAAACAAAACAGAAACAACTTCATAGATACAGAGAATATTTTGATGGTTGCCAGAGGGGAGGGGCCTGGGAGGATGGATGAAAAAGCAGAAGGGATTAAGAAATCATCCAAATTGGTAGTTACAGAATAGTCATGGAGATGTAAAGTACAGCATAAGGAATACAGTCAGTAATATTGTAATAAGCATATATGGTGTCAGATGGGTACTAGATTTATCAGGTGATCACTTTGTTAGTTATGTAAATGTATAATCACTACATTGTACATCTGAAACTAATATAATACTATATTTCAACTGTAATTGAAAACTTTTAAAATATTTTTTTAAAAACTTGCAGTGCTCTCTAGATCAGTAAATGATACATTATTCATTTAATGTCTCAGGTAAAAAACTTGAATCATTCTTGATGTCCTTTTTTCTCTCAAACTGAACCCATCGCAAACCCCATCAGCTCTCTATTATGAAGATATCCCAAGTCCAGCTTCCCACTGTCTTCATACACACACATCCTCATTAAGTCTTGTTGTTGCTCATTTAAAATTCTGATTTCGTGCCTTACTGCTGTAGTCGGTTGAATTGTGTCCCTCAAAAAGATATATTCAATTCCTAATCCTCCAGTACCTATAAATGTGTCCTAATTTGAAAATTGAGCCTTTGCAGATGTGATTAGTTAAGAATCCACAATCAAATCATTGTGGATCTAGGGTCGGCCCTAACTCCAATGACTGCTGCCTTTATAAGGGAAAGGAGAGGAAGATTTGGACACAGAGAACAGATGAAAATGAGAGAAGGCCATGTGAAGATGCAGACAGAGACTGGAGATACACCGCCACAAACCAAAAAACTCCAAGAGCCACCAAAGTTGGAGAAGGTAAGGAAGAGCAATCGAAGAAAGCATGGCCCTGCCATCACCTTGATTTTGGACTTCTGGCCTCCAGAACTGTGAGAGAATAAAATTTCTGTTGTTTTTTTTTTTTTTAAGCCACCTAATTTGTGGTAATTTGGTATCACAGCCTCAATATACTGCCCTTTTATCTTCCACAGTCCATCTATTCTTTTTATTATTATTATTAGAGCTGACATACAATATTACATCAGTTTCATGTGTACAACATAGTGACTTGACATTTATATAACTTACAAAGTGATCCCCCAATAAGTCTAGTACCCATTTGATACCATATAGTTTTTACAATATTATTGACTGTGTTCCCTATCCTGTACTTTACACACCCATGACTGCTTTTAAAATATCTAGAAATTCGTACATCTTAATCTTTTCCTCTTTTTTACCTATCCCTCCATACCCCCTTCCATGTGGCAATCAGCAATTTGTTCTCTGCTCTCCACAATCTATTCTTAACATAGCAACCAGAGTCGTCCATTTATCTAAATATCAGATTAAGCACTCCCTGCTCACAAATCCTCCCTCCTATGATTTCTCATAACACTTGGAATAATATCCAAAGTCTTGCCCATGGCCTTCCAGGCCAGATGTGAACTTGTCTCTAGGGACTCTCAGCTCTTACCCTCTTTTTTTTTCATTAGTTCCAAGAATACAATACATCGTTAGACATTTATACAGTTTATGAAATGATCCCCCAAATTACTCTATCTTCCCTCTGGCTCTACACATAGCCAATACCTTACTGCTGACTGCATCCCCAAGGCCATCTATCAACCACTGATTTGTACTTCTTTAATCCTTTACCACCCACCCTCATCCCCTCTGGCCATCACCAGATTGTCTTCTACATTTGTGAGTCTATTTTCAATTAGATTGTTCTCTTTGTTCCTTAGATTCTGCATATGAGTGAAATCATATGGTAATTATCTTTCTCTGTCTGACATTTAGCTCACATAATAACCCTTAGGTCCATCCACATCATTCCCATTGGCAGAATTTTAATTTTATGGCTGAGTAATATTCCCTTGATATATGAACCATAACTTTTTTATCCAATTGTCTGTTGATGGGTATTTAGGTGCTATTGTGACAGTGCTGCCAGGAACAGAGGAATGCATCGATCAATCTTACTCTCTTAAGTCTACTTGCTCTGCTCCAATCTCTTTGGCCTTCACTGTTCCTCAAGGACAAAAGTATACTCCTGCTTCATAAGCATTGTACTTTCTGTTTTCTGTCTGGAAGCCTCTTCCCTTAGCTATTCTTGTGGATTTTCCTCACTTGGTACAGATTTCTACTGAAAAGGAAAAGAGGCCATCCCTGGCCACCCTAAAAATCTGAAATAGCATACCCTTACCCTGCCCCATTTGCTTACCACTGGCTCTAAATTACGCATGAACTTATGTATTGCTTTGTCAGTTGACCTCACCGATACATCCCCAGAACTTACAACAGTCTCTGATACATAATAGGCCCTCAATAAAGATTCACAGAATGCCCCAAAAAACAAATGAACACTTGAGTCAGGGCCTGAGGCAAATTTGACAGGATTGTGTGATGGGCCAAGGATTATAAGTCAGGGTAATATCAGCAACAGCAGGAGCAAACATTTCTTGAGGGATTTCTATGTGTCAGGCATTGCATGAAGGGTTTTGAATATCTTATCTCCATTACTCCTTAAAATGACTCTATTAAGTGTAAAAAATAATATAAACACAGCCACTTTAAAATGGGGTCAGAACTGCCATCCCAGAGGAACGGCCTTGCACACCTTATTTCTTAAACTGTTGGAATGTTAAAACAGGGCAAAATAACCTCTGGACTGGGCCTAAAGCAATATTGTGTCCCAAAGAACTGTTTGCAAGAACAACAAGAAAGCAGATATTATGACTCCTGGACTCATGACTACCAGACTGAAAATTAAAGCTGGTTTAGAATTAGTGTCACTATGTTAGCTTATCTGCACCTATAAAACATCTTCCTTCTGGAGAGGTAATTGTTCTCTTCCCCTTCTCATAAACACCTCTGTCTTTGCCTCCTAATTGGAATAATATTTGGGTTTCTGCCTGAATCAGTGTTTCTGAATGTCTGTTCTTTTCTTACCTCAAATAAATGCTTGTTGTTCTCACGTTGGCCTTTTATTTTTAGGTTAACATAGGCAATCCTGACTACTTGTTGAGTAAATTGAGCTGAGGTAGGTTAAATAGGTTGAATATGCATAATAGATAAAAGTATGCAGAACTGATACATAATTCCTATAAAGCAATGTAAAAATACAAATAACCCAGTAGAAAAGTGGGCAAAGATATGAACAGAGAACTTGTGGAAGTGAACATACAGAATGACTGATAGTCATATGAAAAAAAGTGCTCATTCCCATTTACAATCAGAAAAATAAAAATTAAGCCACAATGAATGTCTATTTGAGGTTGAGGTTTACGAATAAAAAGTGATGCCAGTAGGACCATTGTCTCTGAGGCTATAATTTAAAAGTACTAGAGAGAAAGGTCAAGGTCTTTGTTAAATATAACATTAAGTTTTCCTTTCTTTCAACCTTTAGTAAACTCCTTACAGTCAATCAAAAAAGGGTACATTCTATCTGGCATTTATTTTTATTTTTTTAGATAAAATAATTATTTAGGGAATATTGATTGGTGCTGCTTCATTAAAATGCTTCTGGAACACTCCCTATAGCTTAAGTGAGTAATGTTCTCTTTATTTTTATAAGGAACTGATAAACAATATGTATAAAGGTGTTATGTTTTACTTTTCTCTCTCCATTTTCATAGCCACCTAAAGCCATCAAGCCCTTCCATTCTGCCTTCTAGGTCCCTCTCTGAGATGTCATCTTGTTCCATAACCACTTTAACCCTACACATCAGTGGCACCAAAGATAGCTGCACATAAGAATCCCCAGGGCATGACCCAAACTGGTTCTGAATGTCTGGAAATAGAGACTCTAAAATCTCCATTTTAACAAGTTCTTCAAGTACTACTTTTTCAGTCAACATCTGTCCATGTCTGGACCTCACTTGACCATAAGCGAGGTGCATTTTGGTCTTTCCTGACATTGCAAAGAAGCACCATTGCCACAGCCTAATGGAGAAACAAAACAAGTGTGAGGATTTCCATTTCTAAACCAATAAATTATCCTCAGAAATGACTGCTTGAGTCTAAAGTGCACAAGGCCATTTTGTGTGTAAGAATTAATGTTGATCAAGTAAATAAATGACTGGATAACAGTTGAGCCCAACAACGGGGTGAGGAGATGCCTCATTCATCAGTCATCCACAAGAACAGACAAGAACTTTGCACATCTGCACTGAAGAGATGCCAAGGGAAGAAATGACCAAGGCCAAGGAAAAGCTGTTTAAGAGGAAAACGTAAAGAGAAATACGGAAGCTTGGATGAAGCCACGAATGAAATAAAACATCATTTATTCTTTCCTAATCACAATTCAGTTTAATGAGAAGATTTGGCATGGAAGGGGCCCCGGTTGGAAAAAACGATATTCTATTGACCAAAGAAGCCAGTGGAGATTATGTAGCCAAATAAACTGTACCGGCCTTCCCTAATTTACCAGCTGTTTCCTTTCTGTTGACTAGAAATAGAAAAATTAAAGCTTCTAAACTCAATATGAAAATAATTCCTTCAGACTCTAGAGAGTTTGATCAGGTTCTTACAAGAGAAACTATTGAGTGGTGACTTAATAATTCATCTCCAGCATACAAATTCAAGAGACCAGACATAGAACGTTCATCAGCCTTTCTAATGGCATTTGCAGAGTTATTTTTATGCTTAATCAAATGAGTCTCAGACAGCTTTTGAATATGGAAAGGATGATATACAAATGTTTGTGCCAATTTCTGGTTATGCACTTTGCTTAAAAATCGACTTGGACTAGCTGAAATTTTGGCTGAAGGGTTTTCTTGGTGAGAACACAGTAAAATATGTGGGCATTTCACCCGAGGTAAGGAAGGTGTCATTTCATTTTGCATCCCAGAGTTGTAAAAGGTCAGCCAGGTGACAAAGTGACAAATTCTCATTACACTGTTTAGCAAGATTTTACAGACTACATGTTGAAGTAGGCAATTTCCATTACCATTTCCTGGATGGGGAATACAATGAAATCTTCTCTTAAAAAGATAATGAATAACTCAAAACATAAAAATTAAAGCATGTTCCTTTCATTTGCTTTTGCCCTAAAAGTACGCATTTGTAATATAATATAATTTAGAACTAAAAGAGACATAAGAAAGCATCAAACTCAAAATGTTTGTTTCCCCAATGAAGAGCTGTGAGATTAAGTTCAAAATTAGACCTCTTAAGATGTGATTGGACTTATGACAGCACTGCCAACTTAGTAGGATGGAAAAGCCTGCTTTGATTTTCCACACATGTAAGGAAATAAAGGCTCCTCCAACAATATCATGGATGGACAGTGGTCATTTCCCTCAAAGTCCTTGTCTTTGCATTTTTCTCACAATGTGCTGGTTTCTAGGAAATACCTAGTGGAATCAAGCAAAAAGGAGAAGGGAGACCCCAGCAAAATGTTACCAAAACTACTAATTCATGTGAAGAAAAAAAAAATCATTTTTTCCTTGGCTAAAGTAATTTGGTTTGGCTTTCCACATGACCCAAATTCAGCAGATAATTACCAGTTCTCTGTTTCTCTTCATGCCATTTCGGTCTGGCCTTTGAATTCTGAGTGTACCCACAGTCCAAGGGATTAACTCAAAATTCCCCCTGACATTATTAAAGCCATATACCATGCGTTTTATGGCCTGCTGCAAGACCCCAGAATGCCAGTGCTAGGAGATTGGCTCAGGCCCCCAGATCAGACAAAGGAGTTCTTGGAGGAGACTAATTGGGGTTGCAAACTCCATGAAAGCAGGGATATGTCTCCCTTCTATGTCCTTTTATCCTCAACACCTTGCACATGGGGTTTCATGGTATTTATTAGTGTCTTTGGTCAATAAAAATATAAAGTACCCAAATAGGTAGCTCATATGGAGCTAGCAAAATCTTAGGAAATTGTGGGGCTCCCTTCTGATGACAATCCCTTCTGCTGACATGCAAGCAGATGCTTACAAAAAATTATCAACAGAAAAAAGCTGAGAGAAACAGGTGACACAGCCCTCCCCTATATGACAATGCATAGTCTTCAGGGCACACTGTTCCTCTATTCTCACCAGCAACCCTCCACATTGTCCCCTCACGTGGCCTGTTCATCCCAATCCTCAGCGCAACATTTCTCCTCTCCCTGTTCTAATCTGGTGACCACCACCTGTTAGTCCAGAGAGGGGGCACAACCACCAGGTTCTCTCCCTATTCTCTTTGTTCTCTAAATTTATATCATAGATTCTACTGACTGCTTTTTTTAAGGACCCTCCCTTTGGATTCTCAAGGGCTCTTTCCTCCCCTCTTAACAAAACCTGCCTCTTAGAAATCAGAAGCTTTGCATTTGAGTCCATCCTTCCATTGTGGGCTACAAGAATCTATTTTACTAGTTTCTTCCTTTTTGCTTACTGATCTAACAATCCTAACAGTCTTCAAAGCAATGCAAATGCCTCTAGCTGAACAGGAAAGAAATTCTGAAACAAAGAGAATATAGCAAAAACAAAAACAAAAACAAAAACCGTCCTTTCATGCCAGTCAACTAGAGGCCATTCAGTTTAAGAAATCACTGAAGCTTAACAATTCCCCTTGTTGAAGTGTTTTGTTCTGCTTCATTTTGTTCCGTTTTGTTTTGCCTCTTCTCCAAACTTGAGTAAGCAGTTCCTGGATATGGCTGCCTTTGTTCCAGAGTCGAAAAGAACTCTGGGCCTTAGCTTTTGTCCTCAGTCGGCCATTAACCTACAGCAAATCTTGGGCTAGCTACCTCTGTGCACCTGTCCAGGTGCACAATGTCTGCAACAATCAATTCACCCACTGTTTCCGAGGCAATGGCTGTGGGTCAGACCTCACTGGGAAGGTGTACATGCATTATCCCTCCTGACTTCACAAAAATCTTAAGAGCAAGGAAAGTATTTTTATCCCTATTTTACAGATAAAGCAGCTGAGGTTTGTCATCCAGGAATAGTGATAAATCAAGGATTAAAACCCAGGTTTTCTGGACTCTGAAATTCTTTTCATTCTATAACTATAGTATTTAGATTAGGGGTGTGTGTGTGTGTGTGTGTGTGTGTGTGTGTGTGTGTGTGTGTGTGTGACTACAGAGCTGCTAAGTCTGTCATAGGGGGAACATTAATGAAAAAATACAAAGTCTGAAACACATCTATGCACAAGACTGAAATGGGGATATCCAATAGTCAGTCACCCCAGGCAAGGGGCAGAGCCATGGGGACATACATCCTGGTCCAAGAAGATACAGGCAGCAAATGTGTGTGAACAAGCAAATTCCCTTTGGTTGACCAATTTTGGTTGATTACATTGTTGGGAAATTTCTCACCCTACTAAGGCTAGACCAGAGTTACAAAATCTTTCAAAAGGGCAAGGCAGAGACCACAAGCATTCTGGCAAAATTCTGGTTTGCAGCGGCCTCTCATGCCGACTTATTTCTGCTGAAATGATAAGGATCCCAGGCAGGCTCTCTGGGCAGGAAACCCCAGTGCCTAGGGAGGGAGCCTAATTGGGAAATAAACAATGAACCCTATGCAGACTCTTTTATCCCTGACACAGCAAAACACTCCCTTTGCTCTGGATGGCAAAATTGTTTTCCCACCACGTGTGAGAGAAAGATGACGCATTCTGTGACAGTAACTGCGAACAGGTGGGGGGAAAAACAAGGATCACTTCCAAAAGGTCTGTTAATACTTTCCTTTTTCAAAGCCTGAGGAAATAATAATGTGAAAATCTATCTGTTGCTATGCGTGCAGTGTACACCTTGGTTATCCACTCAAATTCTCAATTAAAATCACAGCTGTTATTTGTGAGTTGGGTTCAGACATTCTCCCATGGTCATGGCAAAGGAACAAAGGAAAATAACCTTGTCGGTTGTTACACCTGCAGTGGGGATGAACGGTGGCTGATGTCAGCTGCAATCGTATTGTATCTGGAAAAATAATAATGCCTTTCATTTGAAGAGCGCTTTACAGTTCATGAAGTCTTTTTATTTGGTGTATTTCATGCATTCATTAACATTAAATATGGTTCCTCCCTTAGAGAAAACAACACAATACTTTGTTAAAAAATCAGCTCTGCAGCATGTAGATAAACAAATGTTTCTGAGTATCTAAATATATTTGTCACACTGTCATAGCACCTCAAGATATCCCACTCAACAAATTTTTTTTCATCATAACAACAAGAACACACACATACACACACAAAGAGCATATTTCCTGTCTTTAGCTCAGTTGTCTATTTTTTTTTGCTTATTTTTTTTGTAGGAGTCCTGTATGCATTCTTGATATGAGTTCTTTGTCAGATATACAATTGTAACTGTCTTCCAATTGCTTACTGTGTCTGTGATCCATGTAATATTTGTAGAACTTTAGAGTCAGAAAAATTGCTAGTGATTCTTTAGCCCAATCTCTTCATTCACAGTTGAGGAAAACTGGCTCAGAGAGAAGTTCACATAATTAGCAGTAAAATTAAGATTAGCACTCAAGTCTTCTGACTTTTTCTCCTGGGCTGTAGCTAATATTCTGCACTGGTGAATTCTCAAGTTATAGTAGTCACAAAATGTGATGCAGTCCTACAATTCACAAGTAGTGATTAAAAATAAAAACCTACTGACATATGAAACAATGTGGATAAATCTCAGACATAAAGTTGAGTAAAAAAGTCAGACATGATAGGTTATACACGCTTTAATTCCATTCATATAAAGTTCAAAAATAGGCAAAACCAACCTATGGTGGTAACAATGAGATCTTTGTTCCTAAGGAGAGGACAGCGACTGGAAGAGAGCGTGAGGGAGCTTTTTCCAGGTGCTGGAATGTCCTACATCTTGCGGGGTAGTTGCATGGATGAAAATATCTGAAAAAATTCATCAAACTGCTCATTTAAAATCTGTGCATTTTATTGTATGTAAGTTATACATCAATAGAAAACAAAGAAGAAAACCATAACAGAGACTCAGCTATTTCTCATTAACTTGATAGATATTGAGCAAAAGAGAATAATTCTGGCCCTCAAATTATTTTTAATCTGAATTACTCTTTTTGGCTGACTTTCACTATTACACAAACCACAAAGTTGCCAAATCTCTACTTCTTTGAATAGTCTGGCTCTGCCTTGAACAAGCTGTGGGTTGGGCTAATTGACCTTCAAAGTCACTTCTAGGTCCAAATTTCTGGAATTTTTTGAAAAAGATGCCAAAATATATGTAATCTCTGAGTGGGAAAGAACATCAGAGATTGTGTGGTTCTTGTCTGTTTTTTTTTTTTTTTTAATAGGAGGAAAGAGTGAGCTTGGAGGTCGCCCTGATAGTAAGTCAGTGCAATTCTGCACTTCATCTCAGCTCCGCTCAGCAAATAACCCTTGAGTGCCTGCTATGTGCCAGGCAGTGAGTCAGACACTATGTCGGGTTCCCGGGTTTGAGAAAACCACGGCTTCTCTTTGTGAGAGAGGCAATGAGCTTATTTCCTACATCTTTGTATGAGAGCACCAGAAGATGAAGTCAGAAGATTTAAAAAGGAAGCAAAACGAAGGCCAAAGTACCGAAGTAATACGACCACATAATGTCCTTTCCTGCACTCAACCACAGAACGTCAAGGTCTCTCCTTGTCCCAGGGTAGTGGCTCTGGGACTCTAAATCATAATCTTGGCAAGCTGTGATTCTAGAATCTACTACATGATCGTTCTGATCAGATGGCCTAACATTAAATGGATCTGAAATTCCCTATTTGTAAATTTCTACTTTCTTTCTGATGAAACTTGTATTTTTAAGCAAAGTACTTCTCTTCTTCAGTTGACTTGGCAAACACGAGGAACTAATTGTTGTCGTCTTCTTGCAAAGCGGTTGTAGGAACCAAACATGATGAGTGTAAAATTTATGAACTCGAAGCATGCAAAACCTAAGAAATCACCACAGTGGCAAACAGCTTAGATGCAGGCTCAGAGAGAAGGTTGGAAGGCATGTGTCTGTCTTGATTCTACCACTGACTAGCTGTGTGATCTCCTTTCTGAGCATTCACTTCTCTGAGTCTCTATTTCTTCACTTACAAAGAAAATCGCCTGCATTTTTCTCAGCTTTAAGACTTAACGAGGGCTGGGATTGAGGCTTCTTGAAAAACTTCTGAGTTTGGTGGGCTTTTCTGGTTGTTCTTGGGAGCACTATGAATAGTGAGGATGCAGAGGATTAAAGAAGAGAGGAGAGAATGCAGAAGATAGAAGTGAAAAAGAGGGTAAATCTAGAGGACCATAAGAGGAGAGACCTCAGTGAGATAAGGCTTTCGAGTGGCTCCTGCACTGGACTTCTGACCTCTTTCCTATCCTTTCCCTTCATACCTGTGCGCATGAAGTATCTGATTCTGTCTTGAACAAGTTGGCCCACTAAGGTCCCAGAAACTCAGCCTGGGGAGGTGACTGGCTATTATTCTGTACTTTCTCACTCACTTACCTCTCCCTCTTCTATGGCATTGTGGTCCATCCCCAAACCTCTGTGCTCCAAAGGCACTGTAATCCACACAACACGTTTCCTATTATTCATGAATCTCAGGGAGTCAGTTGAAGTTTATATCTCTAACCTCTGAGCTTAATGGAGACCCCGTGAATGTGTAACCACCACCACCAATCTCCCTGCAGTCTTGCCTCCTCAAAGCTTGGCATGGCTCCGAATTTATCTGGGGTACATATGGGGACCTTTTCAACAGAGGAGTAGGATAGGTGCCAAATGACTCTCTGAAGAAAGTAACAGGAATACTCAGTGCCCAGTTACTAGGAAAGAACAGTCATCCTGAGGGCACAGCTGAGCCACTCCATGCAGACGAGCTCCCCTGAGAACATCCTTTCCCCAGCATAAAGGATGTACAAACCAGACTGGGTTTTGTTTCCTAACACCGCCATTTCACAAGACCTAAATAGACATGTAGCTTGTAGGAGCCACCTCCCCATTCTCTCTTCACCACCTGTAGAATCAAAACCAAACTCCCCAAACTGGCATGGAAGACCTTTTTCGAGCTTCTTACAACTTCATCCTAATTTGTAGCAGTTCTCCATGTGCCTGTTTTATCTTTTTGAATCTGATACTCTAGTTCTGGGGTTCTCGAGTTGGGTGCACTATTTCTTTACCAATGGAGCTTTAAAAATCCAGATGCCCAGGTCAAATCCCAGACCCATTAAATGAGAATCTCTGAGGGCGAGACTCGAGTATCAATATTTTATAAAGTCCCACTGGTGATTATAGTGTACTGAAGTAGAGAACCACCACTTGATTGGTTTAAAAATCATCTAGGGGGTTTGTTAAGAATAAAAATTGCTGAGGTCCCACCCCAATGATTCTAAATTAGTGGGTATAAGGTGGAGGTCTTGAAATGTGCATATTTAGTAGGCTCCCTGGGGAATTACAGTGAAGCTATTCTGAGGACACTTGGTAAAAAAAAAAAAACACAAAAACATTGTCGTTGGTCCACCAGGGTACTCATTCCAAGTTGCCTAAGCATAGCTAGCACTCTCACTCTCCTTGGCTTTGATTCGGCTTAGCTATCTGCCTGGAATGCCTTCCCCACTGACACCCCACAGAGAACTTTCAGTCACCTTCCAAATGTAAACTCTTCTCTGTGACTTTTCTTGACCCTTCACAAGAGGAATTAATCACCCCTCCATCTGAGTTTCCGTAGCGCTTTGTACATGCTTCTGCTAAAACATTTATCATACCGTGTTATGGCTGTTGCTTTAAATGTCTGTCACACCCTTTAAACTATGAGTATTTTCCTATTTTCATCTAGCCAGCACCTAGCACTGTGCCTGGGACATAACTCAAGTCAGTCAATGTTTATTGAATTAAATGAAGTTGTTGTGGAGTCGGTCATCATATTTGATATCCATCTATCCATGCATGGCAGGGACTACAGATGCTGGAATAGGGCACAGGAAAGATCCTAGTGCCAGAGAGGAGGATTGGCCCTAACAAGGCAGGGTGGGAGAACTGCCAGCCTCAGCACCAGGGTTAGGGCACGACTCCTCCAACACAGAAGGCATGCAACCCAGATTCGGTTGTGTTTCCTAACACCTGCAGGAACAAGGAAAACACATAGGATGGTAATTGAAAATTAGAAGTAGATATGAAGCAGAAGTCCACGTTCACGGATATGGTTGGTAGGTACAAGAATAACTGGGGCACTTATTATTTAAATTCAAATAACACAGACTCCTGAGCCAAAGCCCAGATCTACAACCAAAATCTCCATGGACATGCTGAGACTCTACAAGTTTAACAAGAGTGGCAGGTGTGATCCTTATGATCAGTCAGGTTTATGAAAAACCTGGCTACACGGCTTTAGGAGATGCTGAGAATGGGTAGAAAAGTTTTTAATGCAAAGGAAAGCCAGCATCCCCCAGCACCTAATGACCTTCTCTGGTGGCACTAAGTCCATATCTAATGGGGAGTGAGAGAAGTTTGAAGTCTGGGAAACAGTGACCAACAGTCATCCCTGAGTCCCAGGAGGCCAGGTCTGACTTTTAGAGCACCTTAGCAGTGAGCTGCGCCAGCTGACAGGCAACTCTTTACCTATCCTACCCCCACGAAACCTGGAGCTGGGCAAGGATAGGAAAACGGTGAGTAACACCATGCAGAAAGGAACCAAAAGCTGAGAAAGGCTGTAGCAATGAAGCCGGCACTGATAGAATGGGTGGAAAAATAAATCAGAACAGAGCAAAGCTCAGCTCTGTACAACAATGTCAAGTTGTGATTCGGGTCATGTTTAGAACTCTGGGAAAGGAGGGGAAGGTGGGGATGTCGTTACCGGAGTCAGCCAAACTGCAAAGTCTCAGGGCAAAGTCTCAGGGCACAGTCTCACAGACTGCCCTCACTAGTTCTGACACTAACTACAAGTTCAGGGGATTCCCCAAAACGCCATTTGGCCAGTCACTGCAAAGATTCAATTGAAAGCTACTATATACACAGCCACGATTTATTACAGGGAAGGGATTAGAACCAACAGAAGGAAAATTCATGCAGGCGAGAGTTTAGGAGGGTTCCAAATGCAAAGCTTCTGTCGTCCTCAGGACGCATTACCCTCCCAGCATCGATGTGTGACAATGTGAACGAATATTGCCAACGTGGGAAACTCGGCTTCAGAGTCCAGATTTTTATTTTTTTTACTGTGGTTTCATTATACAGGTATAATGGGTTGATTGAGTGAGTGATTCATTGATTGAGTGATTCACTGATTGATCGCCCACATTGTTGAACTCAGCCCCCTGTGGCACTTTTCCTTCCCCAGAGGTTGGGCTGGGAGAGGCTTGAGGGTGACAGGATGCCTGTTCTTTGCCATACTTGACATGAAGTTAATGCTTGCACAACCCAAACTGAATTTTCTATGGAGTTGTAGGACCCTCACCCACCTTGCATAGACATGAGATCAATCCAAGAACATATTAGAACTAGTACAGGTTTACTGAAAGTTTAAAATAAAGGTGGAGATATTAAAATACAAACACGTAATGACTCATCTAAATTTCAGTAAAACTTTCAATTAAAAATCAACCAAAAGTCATCAATCAATTGCTTTTTGTTGAAAACAGCACATACTGTGTGCCTAACTCTTTCTCAGATGTTAGCCACTATTTGGTGGAGCAATATAAAAACATGAGATACAATCAAGGGTCCCAAAACTTACAAGCTGGTTGAAATTAGGCAGAGCTTTTCAAATAGAACACAACAGGGCATGTCAAACTCTCCAACAGTGATGATCACCAACAGGAGAGAGATGTTGGTGATGGGAATGTGTGAACTGATTACTGTGTGGAGGCAGAAATAAAGTTTGAAACCACTGAAATAGAATGTCTAACCATATGTAATTAAGGGCTTAAATGTGAGGTAGAAAAAAAATGTGTGTGTGTGAGAGTGTGAGTGTGAGTGTGAGTGTGTGTGTGTGTGTGTGTGTGTGTGTGTGTGTGTGAAATGAGCTCAAAGGGGAAATCAGTGAGGCCTGGCAGAGCAATAAAAGTTTCTGGGAAAATCTTGAAGCAGTAGGATGGTTCGAACAGAACAAGTGAAAGAAGACCACTCAACTGCCCCAAAGGACAGTCAAGAGTTAGCTCAATACTACACCTATTTCACCAGAGCCAGCCATCTGGGCAGCATTGCGTATGCTCTGACTACGAAAATACCAAGCAAAAGCTTCAGAATAACTTCTAAAACTGATACACGGAAGCAAATGACACAGCAACCAGGGTGCTGAGCAATAACAAAGATATAAGGCCCTTTCCCACCATTTTTATGAAGCAGCGACTGGAAAATCAAAATAGACCGCTTAGAGAATAAAATGTTTTTTAAAAGAATACACATCAACAGTTTGCTAGAAAAGGAAATGAGGGTATTTAAAAGGGAGTTTTGTGAGTAGTAACTGAAAAATAGAGATCAACATAAAAGCATTCTCAGAGGAGAATAAGCCATTGGCATGATTCTGAATGGCAAAAGGACTTGGAAGATAGCAAAGGTCCCTGAGCAAATTCAAAAATTCTCTAAAACATTTTCTATTTTATGGCTTATTAAAATATCTGAACTTTGAGAGGTCAAGGCTTTCCAAGACCTGTCACTAATCTTATCCATCATTAATCAGTTAATCAAACTCCTTTTTCAACACATATTTGAGCACCTCTATTATTCTAAGCTCTATGGATACAATCATGAACAAATAAAAAGTCTGTGTCCTCATGGAGACTATGGTCCATTGGAGAGGGACAGATAATAAACCTATATGTCTAATACCTAATATGCAATATAGTTATTAGCTCTGTGATAGAAACTAAAGCATGGCTCAGGAAGGGGAGAGAGAATGAGGTACTGTTTGTATAGGGTGGACAGGAAAAGTTCCACTGATAAGGGGCGTTTGAGCAGAGATCAAAATGAATTGAGGAGTGAAACCATGCCCATGTCTAGGGGGAAAGCTTTAGTTGGGGGAACAGCTAGTACAAATCCTTGAGGCTAGAATGAACTTCGCCTATAGGCTTTAACATGGTGGGCCATGGGGTGAGTGGAATGAAGTGAACTCGGAGAGGTAGGCAGCAGCCAGATCACATCGGCTTTTGCAAACCAGCATGAAATTTGGATTTTATTCCAGTTGCAAAAGAAAACCTTTGGAGGGTTTCCTATCTTCTTTCAAATGCAGATATTACTTACTCTTTTCATGTCTACTTTCAAACCATGACTTTCTTAGTAAGGAGATCGCAGTGAAAATTTATTATTTCTACCCTCTACTACTCATCCTTTGTCTTCGGATAGCCACTGCTCCTACTTTAGGAGCACTATTAAATGTACTTCTAAGAAGTGGCATTTCCATTTCCCTGTCTTGGTCCCTGAATCCATGTTTTCTATAAGGGCCTGCACCAATCATCAAACTCAGGCAGATATAAATGTCACCTCTAAGATGGCACTCCTACCTTTCAAGACATCGAGTTCAAGTTGGCACCATAACTGACTCTTGCTTCAGTCATTCCACTGTTTTATAAAGCCAGCTACTTCCAGGATAGAGTTTATGATAAAACTGAATTCCTGTGGACATTAGCTCATTGGCTTCCTCTCCTGAAGTGTGAGTTTCTTGGTGAAAAGCAACATTGAGTGAGATGCTACTGTAATAGTAAACAAAGCATTCAGAATATCATAGACAATGGCTTTTTGGAGAAGCAGGGAGGAAAAGAAGTAAAATGAAATCCAATTAGGGTCGATTTTAATAAAGACAAAATCTTCTCCCTCCACAAAGAGAGGAGACAAATGCGATGAGCCTGCTGCCATGTGAGTGATTGGTCTCCTTGGAGTGGTATCTATTGGAAAGGTCAGGGTTGGTCACTAGAGCTGGTAATTCGGTGATACTGGAAAAACTTTGGTGAAAGGAAGTCCACATAATCACCAGAGCCAGAAAGCTAAACCATTGGGTGAGAGTTAGAACTGTGGCCGGGGCCACTCCACAGGAATACAGAGGCTGGGGTTGAGCAACAGGAGCTGAAATTACATAAACAAACAACAGCAGCCAATGCTGGCAAGCCTCATTTGAAACAAAATCAGAAGAAATACTTTAGTTCCTGCCACCATGGCCACTTCACTAATGAGCCCACTGGGTATCATTGGCACAGCTGAGGACAAAGGTCTACTGGCGTTCAAAGGGCAGATCATATTGATTGCCTGATTATTGCAGGCCCTTGTGGTGAATAGTTACATGGAATTTAGACACTGTGGACCCATTTTGAGAGCGTATCAGATTAGAGTTCACTTGGGCCCACCTGAATGTATGGTTTTGTGGATCAGAAAACACTGGACCTGGTTTCAGTTTTTATGTCTATCATTCACCTATAAGTATCAGAAACAAATATCTAAGGTTTTACCAAAAAAAAAAAAAAAGTGATACCAAGTCACTCACAAAACCTCTAGGAAAGTCAATGAACTAGGCTCAGATGCAGTGCATTCAAAGATCATGCTCACAATTACGCTAAAGAACCTTGTTGCTGAAGACACCGCTGTCAGCAGCACCGACACTTGATGATCCACCCACACCCCCATCGCTGGGCATCGCCGAAGCCCTGCAACCATGGCTGACTTTAGAAATCAGAGGTAGCTGCTGATCCCTTTCATGGATCTCTGTGGCCCTCGATGCTCTGCATCCCTAGCTCGTTTTCGTGTTGGTGTCTACTTTTTTTATTGAAAGGCTTGTCTCCAACAGCAAAATCTAGAGGGATAACACAGAACTTAGAACCAACGAAAGAAAAGGAGATAATGGATGATGAACTAGCCGCGGTTTTTCAACTCCAAAAGAAATGAGTTTGATCAATGGATGGAAAGATAAGGACAATCTCTGGAAGCTTGACTGGTGTTTACATAAGAAATGACAAGCACCTTGTCTCCCTAATTGGGTAAAAATTTTAAAGAGGTAAGTGGAACCCACGTTATATTCAGGAAAGGCTAACAGCTGGCTGAAGGAAGCATTGCCTATTTTCCCAGTGTCTGGCCTGGGGGATGACAAGCTTTGCATGAGAGACTTAAGTCTGACAAGAATGTAAAATAACGCTGACTCAGGCGGGTATAGCAGTGAGTGTCTAGTTAGGAAAACACACCATGTGAGGCATTTCAAACAGAAACAATTTAATACAAGGAAATGGCTACATAGGTGATGAAGGAGCTAAACAGCCAAAGGGAGGGTGGTGAGGCGACTTGGATATTAGCAACAGCAATCAGCTGCCACCATCGCTAGGGCTGAAGGGACACAGGGAGGATGCGGCATCACCAGAGCAAGACACTGAAGCCATCAGGTGAGAGTTAGAACTGTGGCAGAGGCACTTCACGGGGACTGAGAACACAGAGCCTAGGGTTGAGCAACAGGAGCTGAAAAATGCATAAGCAAACGAAAGCCTCATTTGAAGCAAAAAGGAGGGGAACTATTCATTTATTCTGCATTCCAGTCTTCCACCAGTACCTCCCATTAGCCAAATCTACTTGAAAACCACCTGGCCAGGGAGCCTGGATAGTTCTCTGCAATACAGGTGGCATGAGCTCTTCGAGTTTACCAGCAGGTATGGGAATCCACGCCATGCAAAGCATTGAACCCCACCCTCTACAGCGGAACAGCCTTCAGCACAAATACTGCAGGCCTGCGAAGTCATGGCCAGGCTGGAGGTGCTCAGTCTCTCTCAGGTCTCAAGGCTGGAAGATGCAGCATCACTGCAGTCATACTTGTGTGAAGCCTAGTGATTATCTTATAACCTGTGACAAAAACAATAACGCGGTGCTGATGCCACAATGAGGAGACCACACTGAGTTCTGGGGCAAAGTGGCTGAGGGCCAGGGAAGCACCTAACTGTGGATTCTTGAGAAGCCACACTCAGAAAATGCCCCTATTCGGTATCATCGCTAGTCTTTGCTGAGACCTGTTTCCTTTCAATTGACCTCATAAAGTATAACTCACAGAAAATGGATGCGCCCTGGTGCCCAATTTCAGCAGTTCTCATAGCCAGTCCTCTCTGTTGGACTCCTGGAGGGGTTAGTGACTAACCCTCCGGGAAGCCAGAGATCCCAGAAGAAGTCTACAGCTGGGAGTTCAGCTCTTTAGGAGAAAGCTTCCCTCTTTGAAGCAGTCTTTGAGACCCTCACACAAATATGGCTTGCTTTTTTCTAAGGCAAGACTCCCCCCCTCCCCCAAGATTACCAGGCAAAGAAGACATACTGGATACCCAAGATTCTGAGAGAAAAAGGGAAATGTTTATTAGAGGATTTCTGAATGCTAGATCAAGCCTTTTCAAATGTGCCATGTCACATGACCCCCCCCCCCATGCGCTAGTGGTGGTTATTTTATTAATTCTACCATTTTGATGAGGAAACTGAAGCTCAGATAAGTAAGGCAGTCTCCTAAGGTCATGTAACTGATGGTTGGAGAACCAGAGTTTGAGGTAACAGCATCCAAGGCCATCCTCCCAGAAAACATTTGAGAAGCTCCCCTCAGAAGGAGAGAGGCAAGTCAAGAGATTCTTGGGGCCTAGTTATCCAACCTGGGGGGATCAAAGTCTCTTAAAACTAAGTCAGATCTGATTCAATTGGGGTTTGCAAAGATTGCAAGGGGAAAATACGTGGAGATTCATGACACTGAATTGACAGAGATGCTGAGCCTTGTCTGGCAGTGGTTGTTTTCCAAACTCGTTTCATAACTGTGTGAGATTTTCAGCGACCCCCTAATGTAGCCTAAACAATGAAAATATCACAGCAAATTACACAACACTATCAAGTGAAAGCAACCTGCTTTGTGCAATGGAATTACCAATCAGAGTTCCTGATTTCTCACTTAAGAGTTGGAAGAAAGAAAAGAGGAGTTGCTCCGTTTGCACTTGATTTCCAGCACAGGATATTACTTTTCCTTCTCTTTCTCTCCACCCCTACTCCCATCTGACTCAGTGCCTGGAGTCATCTTCAACATAGTTATCTCTTGAGCATCAACTCCAGACAAGGCTCTTTACCTACCCCCTGTGAGGACATTTCAGGGTCTCAGTCCAATGCCATGCTGCTGTTAAGCTCAGCTCAAGCTCAATGCTTTCCACTCCACGCACTCACTTATTCAATAAAAGTGTGCTGTGAAAGTATGAGACAAGCCCTTCCTGGTATGTTCTATCACTGTAGGTCCCATTAAGCGTCTGGCCTTCCTGCCAGGCCTTTCCTGGCTGTCTCCTGGCTTGGGAATGCTGGTTCTCTCTCTTTGCAGTCAGTTTGTCCCATTGTCTCATGGAAGGTAAGCTATTGTTTCATGGAAGGGCTAGGGCAGGAATTAAGGGAGGGGAGAAGGAGGGGCAGGCCTTGCCCTTTGGGCCCATAGAGAAGCTGGGCTCTTTCCTGTTATCCATCTACTCCCTCCAGCCCATAACCCAGGTGCCTTTAGAGGATGTCCTTTTTCCTGTATCTGGACTAAACAAACTGAGATTCTCTCTATCTTTTGGTCCTGAGGGCTTTGTCTACAGCCCTGCCCTTTTTCTGTATCCTCTCTGTTCTTGTCCCTCTTCCTGCCTCAGTTTTTCTCACCTTCTCCACCCCCAGGCTCTCTCTTCTTGTTCTCTCCTCTCTCCAGCTCCCTGGTCTCTCAGGCTATCGTCCTAGGAACTCAACCATTCTCCCGCTTCATTATCTTTTCTACAGATTATTTTGGCATTAGCTGCTCATGTCCGACATAGGCCAGAGCCTTTTCCTTCATCCTAGACAATGCTATTTTCCTGGCATTATTCTGTTCACAGTTTCACAATCCACATCTGCATTTCAAAGCAATTGTCATTGATCCCAACCATACTAATAAAATACTTAAGATTGTACTTGTATATTTTAATAAAACATTTTAGCCAATGATGACAATTTTTTCAGGAGACAATGCATTCTTTCCTAGAGAGAACACTGAAAAAATAAGGACATTAGTTACATGACCTTAGGAGACTGCCTTACTTATCAGGGCTTCAGTTTCCTCATCAGAAATACTCCTGTGAATATGTGCATATGAATTATTTTGGTCTAATGTTAAAGTCAACATATGTCTAACAACAAGTTTTTCTCCTATCCACTCTTCAGTGTCTCCAGAAGATCTTCAAGCACTTACCATCAAAAACTTCCAGAATCTCTTAGGGAAATGCCCTGACATATTCCTGGTATTATTTACTACATTAAAAGGAAATTTTATGTTGTCCAGTGTCAAAAGCCAAAAAGAAAAACATACTTCAGAATGAGATGAAGCAAGCAACTACAAAGTCAAATAGAATTCTGGAATGACTTCAAGAAATGATCGAGTAGGACAAGCAGTAGAAAGTTGAGGCAGAATAAATTGATTTTTTTTTAATAGATGGATTTCTTGCTAAGCCAGAGAAACTCTAGTAGTATCGGTTCCCACACTCATCACAAAACTCAAACCACAGCTAAAACTGCTCTGAGGAAAGTTAGGGAAAAGCAAGGTATTTCATGGAAGCATCGAGTATTAGAGCTGAAAAGGGCTTTAAAGACCAGCTATCCAATCAGACTGTAAAAAGATAGCCTCCATAAAGTCAATCTCGAATGTTACTGGATAATAGAATGATAGCTAATGTTTATTTTTTTAATTATTAAGGTAGAAAAAAAACACTTAATGTGAGATCTATCCTCTTAACAAACGTTTAAAAGTACAATAGGTTATTGTTGACTAGCAGCACAATGATGTGTGGCAGGTCCCTAGCACTTGTCCACAGCTTGACTAAAGTGTTACACCTGTTATTTAGTATTTCCCCATTTCCTCCTGTCCCCGAGACCTTACAAAGTGATATCCTCCATGCTAAGCATTTTTTTTACACATTATTTTATTTTACCACACAATAGCCCTTTAAGGTAGATACTACTATTATCCTCGTTTTCCAAATGAGGAAATTGAAACTCAGATTCAATAACTTTTATAAGATTTCACAGCTGAGAAGCAGCGGGACTGGTATTGGAAGAGAAGAGTCCGGACTGCACAGACCTCTTGACTTCGCTACCAAATTATCACAAGGGTCTGATCAGTTCAAACTCCTGGTTAAATCACTCCAACAGTGAAAGCGGATGCATTTAGGAAGGACTTTTGGGGTTTCTACTTTCTGGATGGATGGTGTCTACATTAGTTAGAATAATCTGGGGTGTACTGCAGTAACAACAATCCCCAAATCTTGATGTCTTGTAACAACGAAAGTTTACTTCTCACTCATGCTATAATGGGTCAGTAGTGAATTTGGCTTCGCATTATGCTCACTCAAGACTCCGGCTGGCAGAGCCTTCCCCTCTGGAATGTAATCGGACCCCATGGCTGGGAGATGGGAAGATGGCGACTTGTGCATTGGCCTTAAAACTTCTACCTGAAGGTGGTACTCATCAAGTCAATGCTGCTCACATTTCATTGGCCAAAACAAGTTACGTGGCCATGCCTGATTTCAAGGATGTGGTGCAATACAGTCTACCTATGAGGATTGCTTGCTAATATGTTATGTGGGGCAAGAGCATTGCTCAAGGGGAAAGCCTGGAAATACACATAAATAGTTCCCGTGACCACCACAGCACCAAATTCATGAAATTGCCCGGTGAGCTCACTTGACTCTGGCTGTGTTCACTAGCCCTAATTCTGTAGTTTAAATTTGTTTGAGCGCTTTGAATTTATTTGTGCACTTCGTGAACAGGTCTAATTCCAAACAATTTACTACCGCTGTTGTTCTTTTAGAGCATGAAATACACTTTTTCCCTCAAGTACAAAACTACATAAGTAATGTTTCAGACCAAATGAATAGAAATAAGATTGGAATAAAACTACATGAAACCTATATCCCAACTAACACATAGAACAGTTGAGACTTTATGATGTAATACTCACAGAAATTCTTAGCATATTGCCTGGCACATATGTAAGCACTCGATAATTGTTAATGTCCTTAAACATATCAAACTCCAATTAATCCTTCTTCAAGAGGCACATCCATCTCAATATCTGCCAGACGCTGTGGAAGGCTAGCGACAGTTCTGGCTCTGAGGCTGATTACACGGCATACTAAAAAATTAAAAGACAGAAATGAATGACCTGGAGAGATGCTGCCCCAAAGCTCTTTCCCAGGGAGATAATGTTGAAGGAAAGTTCGTTCTCTGGGCCACAGTTATTTTCACATGAGTTAAATCTCTGAAACCATAGCTTTTTCTAATTGACCAGAACAGTTTGCAAACATTTCTGACATGTGCTGGTCATCATCACCACCCTCTCTGACATGTAATTACACCTGAGTATAGAAGACTGGAAGTCAAGGCAGGTGGAGAACAACAGAGGTTGTTTTCTCAGGGGGGAAAAAAAAAGAAAGAGAGAACAAAATTACAATTGGCACAATGTAATTTTCCTATGAACTGCTGGAAAGGTAGATATGGGTGTCCAGAGGCGAAATGCAAAAAACTCCACAGGCTCGTGAACCATGGTAATCAGAATTGTAGATCTTGAGGGAAACCCATGGTATGAAAGCAATTCTCTTTGAGAATTTAGAAAACAAACAAGGGTAATGCCAATTGCATAATTCTACTCATCCCCTTTCTGATTAAAACCAGGGTCAAAAGAATGCCAGTCTACTAGAAAAAAAAAAAGAATAGTTTTTTTTTATTTGTTTGTTTTTTACTGGTCTCACCCATGATGAAGACACTTTGATGATGGGAGATAGCCCCAACTTTACTCTACCTCACTTAACCCCAGAAATGAATACCTCCAACTGAAACCTTGCTTCTTCATTTTGCAATATGAAGAAATGCTTGCTGGGGGAACTTTCTAGCCGGATACCCTTGAATACACTTCCTGATGAAGTGGGAGATATGCCAGCTGCCACTACAGATGCTGAAAGAAGTGGGAACAAGTGAAGCTGATTATAATAATATGCTGCACAGGCTGAAGGAGCTACAGTGGTGGAGGGCCCCGGTTCAGGGGACAGACACCTTCCAGTTAAACAAAGGCCATGGCAAAATTTGACCCATTGCTCTAGCAAAAACCTGAAAATTGCTTGCTAATATGTTATATGGCATGAGAGGGACACAGAATAGCTCTTTAAAAGAAAAAGAAATAGTAGCATCAGGGGGAAACTGAAAGTTTCTTGTTCCTAGAGATTACTATTGGCAATTTAAGTAAACTATACAGGCTGTGATTTTAGAGACATGGAGAAGGCGCCCAGCCAAGAAATATATCATTTTACTACTTGCAAATGCTTTCATTTCCATCATTACAGATATATTTCTTTTTGTCTAAGTCTTGCTCTGTTGTTAAAAAAAAAAAATTCAAGCCCTAGTAAATCAGTATCAAATCATTTACACCATACTATGAATGAATTAATATATATTAGCATCCTATCCCAGAGAACTGTTAGCTCCTCCTAGTAAAAAAAAAAAAAAAATGGGGGAGAAAGTAAAAGGCTGTTCCATGCCTGAGGGGGATTTTATACCATAGAGGGACAGATTACTTTAGCCTTAAAAATTAGAGGTTGAAAGCTAGGTTTGTAAAAATATGATGGGAAGAGGAAAACAGATGGAGATGGCGAAAGTTAAATTTTGTTCCTTCATTTGAATGTGTTTGTTTGTTTCAATAAATTGATGAGTTGAGTCCTTTGCAAAATGGCATTTTTGAAGCTAAGGTATACTAATCTTTTAGGCCAAAAATGAAGTCCTGAAAACTAGCATTGTCTTATTCTTTTTATTGCTTTTAACTGCCTGGAAAACTATCTGTCACATGGCAGATAATAAATATATTTTCATGAACAAATAAATGAATAAATGAATAAGACTAAAGCTTTAAATCCAAATAAGCAGCATTTCCTTCAAAGTTATCACGTGAGAGGTTGTGTACTTATTCTGATCATCCCCTTATTGCTTAAAATGTAACCAGACACTGTTCTGAGAATTGCCAAAGCAAATGACAAAGTCATTTCTAAATTATCAATGGCAACATCAAGTCATCTCCCTCTGGTAAAGTATTTTTTTAAAATTTGTTACAAGTTCAATAGCAGATGAATTTTCAAGTGAGTTCTGTTTTTTAATTAAAAAAGATATTATTTTATGAAAAAGTTAGGCTGCCTTTCTTGTATGGCACAGGAAATTTAAAAGAGAATCCTAATCACTCCAAGAAAGTCTTAAAAATGGCAGCACCGTTGGACCAATTGGTTAGCCCTCCCAAGTGGCTCCTTCAAAAGATGAGACTAATTTGAATATCTAAGTTTTGGTCTGTTTGCTATCAAACAAACAAATGAAGAACAACAACCAAAAAAAAAAAAACTGTATTAAAGTCACAACCTATGTTACCTTTTATTATTCATTACATGCATCATAAAAAAGATAACATTTTTAAAGTCTCTTTTAGGGTCGGACAATGACTATACTTCTTTTGCATCCCCTCATCTCACCACTCACCCTAGATCCAGCTTAGGCCATAAATATATGTATACAGCAAGGACACCCGTACTTCGTATCTCCAGCTCTGACCTTGATTTATATCTTCAACTGTCTATTAGATTCCCCACTTGGACGTATAATACCTATCTCAAACATGTCTAAAAAAAGTCTTGCACATCTCAGTCTTCCCCTTCTCAACTCTTTTGTATAAATCTAATATCTCTTTAGCTAGAGTGATCTTTCAAAAACATGAATTGGGCGATGTAAACCCTCTAAGAGCTGCCATCACCTTTAAAATCCAGTCTTTTTGCCTTAAGGCGGAGCGCTCTGACCTGGCCTCTGCCTCTGCCTCAGCTCCAACAATTCTACCCTTTACTCTACTGCAGCTCCTCTGCCCCACCTACTGTTCCCAGAACAATTAAGGTCATCACAGACTCAACCTCTTACACTTTCTCTTCCTTCTGCCTAGAATTCCCTTCCCCCAAATCTTTGCATGTCAAATTCCTTCTCATCATCAGGACTCTGTTCAAATGTCATTTTTCTAAAAAGATATTTCCTGGAGATGGCCCTCGCTCGAGTCACTCTCTATTCCCTGACCCTGCTTTGTTTTATTCATAAGAATAATCATATCAGAAATAATTGTTTCGTTGTATGTTTAGTTTCCATTCCCCTGGGTCTAGAAGGTCAGTGCCATGAGGGTAGGAATCTTGCTAAACTTGTTTACTATTAGAGTTTAGAACAGCATTTGGCACAGAGTAGGCATTTTGCTACGAATGAATGAATGTTCAATAAACCATAAAAACTATGTGGTAGTTCTAAAAAAGATTAATGATCAGATTACACTCTTCTAAGAGCGGGGGTGGCAAAAAAAAAAAACAAACCTGCTAATGGAGACAGCAGCCATCAGTTATATAAACAAACCATTGGATTTAGAACTAAATACATGCACACAGGCTTGCTTAGGTTACTAATTGTGTATCAGTAGCTGGCAAACAACATATTTATTATTTCACATTATCTTCAGAATCTTTGAGTACTGGATAAAATGCTTCCTTGGGCAGGTGGAAGATGACCTGAAATCGAGAAATATATACCTATTATTCTGGCCCACCCTGACAAGGTGTAGAGAATGACCAAGGCTGACATCGATTAGCTGTCTTTCTTTGCACTCTCTCCTTTTAAAGTGTGGAGCCTGTTGGAAAAGAAGCATTACATGAATTCAAAGCATTATGTTATCAAATCCCCATAATTATTTAAACTATGTAGCATCATTTGTGCACAGCCAGTGATTAAGCTGTGCCACAATTAAAACAATATCAGGAAACTAATTACAAAGAGCTAGACAGTCTGTGCTATCTTTCTACTTGATGTCCGAATGTTACAGAGAAGAATGTAATTCTACTCTGCAGACACTATTAAAATCTTCCAACATATTTTTAAATCCCTGGCTGTCTGAGGGGTGAGTCAGGTCAGGAAAGGACGGGTGATGACAGAGTGAGGAAGAATCCTGAATGAAGTTTGGGCTTTTAGAAAAGCCTTTCATCATGAGAGGGGAAAATAATTAAAAATGACTCTCAGGAAAATATTTTTTTCTCTTGATAAAAACTGTCTAATCTAAAAACCAGATAGTTTGGCTGGACAACAGGAGCTATCTAGAAGACAGAAAGACTGGCTGCTATTTCTCCATTTAGACCTTAGCTACAATTATTTTCCTAGGCAGAGCAGATGAGAGAAGAATCCAAAGGCTAATATTAAATTCCTCACTTCATATGGTTCTTCACACAAGGCCAAGGGCATGAGTAAAATGCTTTACATGTATGTACCCTTTGTTAACAACAGGTTATGTGTTGTTTTCATTGATATTGTCATTATGTTTTATTCCCAGCAGGAGAGGTAGCCCATAAATACATGGGTTAAGTGGCTAAAGGAAGATAGATATCCCACATAAAACATTTGCCCCAGGTCACTAAGAAATGGCTATACAAATAATTCAAATTGATTTTTATTTTTACCCCAGTCCAAAGCTACCCTGAAAAACCTGTAAATTAGACTTACTCTGCGGGGTTCTACAAGATAATGGGAGAATAAGCCTTGGGTAGAAGGTAAGTATCAGCGCTTACTTTAGATAGCTGGTCCTGGACCTGGAGCATCTGCGTGGCTTGGAAGCTTGTTAGAAATGCAACTTCTGGAAACCTAACCCAGACCTACTGACTCAGGAACTCTGTGAGATCTAGCAGTCTGTGTCTTAATAAGGCCTCCTGGTTATTTTGATGCCTACTCAAACTTGAGAGCCACTGACTTCTTGTTACTATTGAATTTTTGTCCAGGTTTATTGAGATGCATTTGACATATAACATTGTGTAAGTCGAAGGTGTACAACATAATAGCTTTCTATCGCTTTTGCTAGAGAATTATAGGATCCAAACATGCCATCCCTTCGGTTTCCAGGCCTCCCTCCTGCTCTAACCCTGACTTTCCCATATGTTAGATGTGTCACTAACAATATAAAAAATTTCTAGCTAATCTCCCCTCTACACCGGAGGAAAGAAGTGTATGTAGACTCACCTACAAAACCAAATCAAAGAAGGAGAGCTAGAATTTCACGTCTTTTCTCTAGATAGAGCTATGCTATTAGGAAAAACTTAATTTGTGACAGCATTATACATTGGATCTTGGAACTAAAGAGTAATAGATTGTAAACTCTTTGCTTTATAGGCACCTTAAATGTTCTTCAGTGCCTGGCACTAATGCTTTGGCCTTATTGGCAATCTACACATATTTGTTCAAGTGAATGAAGTAATATTTTTAACAGGCTCCAGTCACTCTACCTATGGGTGGCAGTTATCTTCAATTCCGTTTTTTTCTCCACTGTCCTCCATGTATATTGTCCTGCAAATAGAGAGAAATGGACATTTACCAGCATGCTAAATTAAAAGTCAGACTTTATTGCAAAGCATGAACTTCATCCATTCATACTTCTGTTCATTCAACAATTGTTAACTGCACATCTGTCGCACGTCAGGCACCGAGCTAGAAACTAGAGAAACACTCAGGTACGACATTACTCTACACCTGGGAGTACACAGTTTAGTAGAAGGCAACACATGTGAATAATTAAGCACAAAAAGAGATGCTAGTTGCTATGATGGACGTGAGCACAGATATGATATGAGACAGGAAGATACATTCAAGTCTACCTCTAAGAATGTGGGAGGGTGTCTGGGAGCATTGTGCCTGAAATATACTCTGTATAAACTTCTAATCCAGTGACTCAAATGGAGTCAATTCTGTGGGGATTAAAAACTTGTTCTGTGATCCGAGAATGGTAAACCAGTATTAGTCAGTTTAGAATTGGCCAAGGACATAAGGATTTGAAAAAAATTAAAACCTTTCCTTAGTGTCATCTAAATATTCTTATTACAAACTATTTTCGCTGGGCTATATACCGAGTCTGTGTTCCTGTTCATTGGTGCCTCCTTGACTACTGAAGTCAAGGCCTAATGTTTGGTAAAAAATAATTTGAGCAGCATGCCACCCATTCCCCTTTCTGCTGCCACAGTGATTCTAGACTTTGTGCAAATCTACCCTAAGCAACTAGGACTATAACTAGGGAAATCGATTTCCTTAAAAAGCAAAGGGAATGGCGTTGCCAGAAGAGTTTCTAGGAGAATATGCCTGGAATTTGGAATTTTTGATTTGTGTTTCTACAAACCCTGGGCAAGCTGCCCTACTAAAATTACCATTAAGTTGAATTTATGACCAAGTAATGGTACATTTCTCTCATTAAGGACAGATCTTCTCTATCTGTCTGGGCTCAAGAATGACCTGCGTGGGAAAACAATAAATCACCAGCCCCTCACTGGTCTTTTGTGTGCCTTGGGAGTGGAGGTGAGATGCCAAAGTGGTTAAGGTTAGCTTTGTGATTTGTGTCCCAGGAGGGCAGAAAAACCAGTCTGGAGATTTGCTAAAGGATCAACAAAATAATTGATAACCAGTGCACTGGCATGATTCTGCAGCTGGAATGCCTTTGAAACTGTTCCCAAATGACACTGGGGATTAGCAGAGGTTCTTGAACAGAGAATGAGTTATGTGACCTGGGGTATGCTTTAACTCTGCATTGGACCTGGGTGTCGCTGTGATGAACATCTAACCTCAGCGACCCTCTCATCTGTCAAGTAAGTAGAATAACAGCCACAGCCCAGATGGAGCCCACAAAGCACGAGAGGCAGCCCCCAGTAAGTGGTCACTTACTTCTGGGGGCTTCTTAAAGTTTTTTTTTTTTTAATTAAAATCAGAGGCACAAAAACAGATGAAAATAAAACCTGGTTTCAATCCTCAATCCCACATTGTGAGATACTGACAACTGAGGTTCTTTGCTTGATTTTCCAATGTTTCTTCACTTTCAGATTTTTACCTAGCGGAAACAATAATGACCATTGTAATAGTTAATATTTATTGAGTTTTTGAAACCTTGGGTCAGGCCCTGTACTGAGCCCAACCCAGGGATAATGCTAGGACTCAAACCCAGACTGGGCTGTTTCCACAGTCCATGTTCTTAAGCACTATCAATCTCTAACAGAGGAAATAACAAATGATGAAGGAAATCCTGCCTGTTCTGAAATTTCTACATCATTTTCCAAATATTAGATATAATTTTTAATACTATGAGGCTTAATAATTGGTTATTTGGGAATATTCCTTTTAAATTATGTGACCATACAGAAAGCCATTTAATAGCTATTCTGTTCTGACTTACAATTAACTGCATCTTTCTATTCTGTACTTAGAATATTTAAAGTGGAAGCATTTTCAAGATAAACTCTCTACCTTAACTCCATTCAGCTCTCAGGCTCCATTCGTTTGCAAATTTTATACTCTTCATAGCTTTAGATCATATCATAATATAAATTCTTCTATATTAAGGATTTCATGATATGGTCCTCAAAATTTTATTCCCTTTAAGAACTTATACTTTATTCTAACCACTTCTGAAATAAATTATTATAAACACTTTTGCCACACAAGGTCCCCTGGAGAATTCATGCTTCTAAGGCTTTCTGTAGCTGTACAAAATAAATCCAGGCTTCTGTGCATTGTAGTTTTTGAATCTGTATTTTGTTTCTCTCTCCTCTCACCATTGTAAACTGTTATTCTATATGCTGTCAGTGTGGCCTTGCTGCTTATAATCTGTCTTACTTTATAAATAATTGTCTGGATAAAAGCCTGAGGGACTGTTCATGTTTTTACTGTGGCGTAAAATGCATGGGCTTTGTGACATGTATTTTTATATTATCATTCAGTTTACCTCTGAGTTCATAACAGTCTTCCAACTGGTTATGTCTGACCAAAGACTTAGGTGGAATGTGAAAGCAAGTTGGAATTTTTTTGTCATTCATATGTACACATATAGAAATAGAAACAGAAATAAAAATAGATGATATAAGAATAGCTATATAGATAGCATGCATGGGTGTTTTAGCTTAAACTGTTTGCAGATCAGACACAATGCAGTGAAAACCATAAGAATAAGGGCCTTCTCTAAACTGGAGACTGTTTTTAAAAGTTTGCTTTGGGCCTAGGATCCAAGTTTAAACATTACTTACCACAATGCATATATATGTACAATGCTTTATACAGAACAGTTACTCAATAAATGCTAACTTAAGAAAATTATGCAAAAAAAAAAAAAAGCATTCAATGCCAAATCACTGAATTATTTTTTAATACTTTTTTCTTCCCAGATTCACCTATGCTCTTCTTTGAGGTTAAAAGTGTTCATAAAATAACTCGCATGTGTTAAAACTTTCTTTTTCTTTAAGGACATTCTAAACACTAAGAGAATGAAAATATAAGCCACAACGGAGAGAAAATATTTGCAAATTATTTATTTACTATAGAACTTTTATTAAAGACATAGTTTTAAAAATCTTAAAACTCAATAAAAAATGGACAGATATTTGGACACACACTTCACCAAAGAAGATACACAGATGGCAAATATGCACACGAAAAGATTTTCAACACCATTAATTATGAGAGAAATGCAAATGTGAACCACAATGAGATACCACTGCATGCTTAGTAGAATGGCTAAAATGTTTTTTAAATGACCACACAAAATGTTGGTGAGGATATGGAGGAACAAAAACTCTCACAGACTACTGGTGGGAATGTGAAATGGTGCAACCACTTTGGAAAACAGTTTCTTGACACATTAAATATATAACTACCAAATAATTCAGCCATTCTCCTCTTAGGTATTTACTCAAAAAAAAATAGAATCATATATTCATACAAGGATTCATACATAAATCTTCATAGAAGATTTATAAATAATAGCCAAAACTGGAAACAACCCAAACATCCATCAATATGTGAATAAATAAAGAGATTGTGGTATATTTATCCATATAATTGAATACTGCTTAGCAAGTAAAAGAAATAAACTGATCATGCATGCAACATAGCTGTATCTCAAAATAATTATGCTGAGTAAAAGAATCCAAAAGAATAAAAGAATATATCTCTAAGATTCCATTTATATAAAATTTTAGAAAATTTTAGAAAATCTATAATAACAGAAAGCAGCTAGCTCAATAGTTAGCTAGTGGCTGGGGTAGGTAAGGGTGGAAGGTAGATTTACCAAAGATGACAAAGAAATTTGTAGGGACAATGAATACATTTACTATTTTGATCATGGTAATGGTTTTATGGGTGTATAAATGTGCCAAAAATACTCAAATTGTACTCTTTAGTTGGTTTAGTTTATAGTTTATCAACTATACCTCAGTAAAGGAAAAAAGGAAGGGCAAAAAAAAAAAACAGCAAAAAAAGAAAAGGAATAAAAGCAGTTATAGAATCAAAAGTTTAGATCTGAAAGAAATTTAATAGATCAACCTATCTACTTATTCATTTTATGGATGAAGTCATTGAGAGCTAGACAATGATTACCTAATAGGTGATAAATCAAACACAAAAATAAATCTATATACTGCCTCCAAAAGGATAATTCACCAGATAACAGGAAAAATAGACGGCTAAGTGCTGAAAAGAATCTACTAGACTCTTCTCACAGCTGAAGAGATTACTAGGTATTCCAGGTTTCTATTGCTTTATAACAAGTGGCTCCAAAGCTCAGTGGCTTAAACAACAATCATTTATTGGCATAAGAATCAGTAATTTGGGCAGGTCTTGCCCGGGACAGCTCATCTCTGCTTGTGTGGCCTGACTGAGATTGGATGATTCACCTACAAGAAGGCTAACTTCCATGACTGGTAAGTTGCTACTGCCTAGTGGTTCCTCTCCGGGGGGGCTTTCCATAGCGGTCACTTAGGCGCTCTCATAGAATGTATACTAGGTCCTAAGAGCAAGTACCCCAAGAACTAGGTAGTGAAAGCAGCCAATTTGTTGAGATCTAGTTCTGGATCTTACTAGATCCAGTGCAGTTTCCAAACTCATATTTTAAAAGGCTAGCATAGCTACTTCTGCCACGGTCTATTGGTTAAGAAATCATAACACATAAGGATTCAAGAAGGCACACAGACCTTCTACCCATTGAAGGAATGAGTGTCAGGAATTTGGGGCGTCATATTTTAAAGCCATTACACCAAGATGCCACACAATAACTGACTGCAGTTAAATATTACCTGGACATCTCTGTCAATTTCTCTTTAAGCCTTTGCTCTCTAAAATGAGAATGAAGGGATTTGTATATTAACCTTGACCACAACCCCAGTATTATAAACTGCTGGCATGTGTGATTTTGGCATCTCATTTGTCTTCACACTTTACAAATAGAAATAAATGGTAACATTTCATTTTTAAATCACTCACAGTACAATCAACCTAAAGGTTCTCTGTAGAAAAGAATTTATCATGATAC
This sequence comes from Eonycteris spelaea, assembly GCA_003508835.1. Classification (NCBI taxonomy): domain Eukaryota; kingdom Metazoa; phylum Chordata; class Mammalia; order Chiroptera; family Pteropodidae; genus Eonycteris; species Eonycteris spelaea. The sequence continues at coordinate 8,197,074 of PUFA01000023.1, forward strand.
AGTACCCCAAATATAGTAGACATTTAGCAATATTGCAAATTGATATATGCCAAGTTGACCCTATACAATTGTCAAACTCTTTTGGTAAATATTAATTGCCTCAAGATTTGGTAATGTATACAAGATAAGTAGAAGCTATGACTGCTTCCTCTACCTCACCATTAGATGGTAAGTGTAGGAAATCTCAGAAACAATTCTGCCACATAGAAATATTTATTAGCAAGCAAGCTCCAAAAACTATTCACATATAAACTATTCCCATAGGCTTGAGAAAGTCCCTGCTGTCTACCTTCTAGGCACTCCAACAAGCTTTACAATAATAGTTGAATAGAAACTATCCAGGACTCTGTTCCAACCAAGAGCTGGATTTAAACATTTACCAACACATTACTATAAATGACTACCCTGATGGTATGAATTAAAGTTAATTTATAGCATACTATTTATGTTGAAGTATTTGAAAGTGACTTATTGATAACATAATAACCAAATATTAGTTGCTTAAAATAATTATTACACACAGTTCTTACATTTAAATAAATGCCTACTGGTGCCTGAGGGTGTGTGTGTGTATATGTGCATGTTGAGTGAGTGAAGAGTTTTTTTTCCAGTCTTACCAGTTTATTATACTCCATGAAGTTTTCAGTGATATTGTATTGAATAGAATATGAAGACTGAGTAGAACAGCAATTGATCAGCAGGGTTAAACTAGATGATAATAAAAAGTATTTTTTTATGATTATCCACTCATACTTAAGACTGATTAATATAGAAACAGATATTAATTTTATTTCAATTTTATTTTCATTGAAAATTCTGATCCCTTAATCTGAAGCCTGGTCCATAATTAATATGTAGTTTGATGGGAAACATCAGAGTTCAAGACTCAACTTTAGCACATTTTAGCTGCATGACATCAGATAAATCACTTCTGAGTTTGGTTTCCTCATTTGTAAAATGGGGGTGATAAAAATGAGATTGTTCATGTGAAAGTATCTGCAATTTTCACGATGCTGCAAAAAATTGTCAATTATTATGAAAGGGGCTCACAAAGAACTAGCTGCTAACAAGTTAGGATTAGTGTGAAAACACACTATTCTTCTTTCCTTAATGAGAGATCATAAATAAAGCAATTAAATATTTTTTAAAATAACTTTTCTATCAAAAGTCTACTAAAATTAACTTTTCCTGGTTCTCTAAGATAGCACACAGAGGAAGAATTACAGCAGACTTTTTGTCAAACTATATAATCCAAGAGTTAATAGAATATCTTTAAAGTAATAAAATAAACAAATTAGTCAGTTTAGAGTTACATACTCAGCAAAAATATCTTTCAAAATAAAAGTGAAATAAAGATTATGTCAAACAAAAACTGAGAGAATTCTTTGCCTGTATACCTTCACTACAAGAAATATTAAAAGAAGTTTTTCAGGTAGAAGAAATATGCTACCCAATGAAAAACTGAACCTATATATAAAAAATAAAGAACACTGGAAATGGTAATGAAGCTATGATAGTTAACAATATATATATATATATATAATATATATATATATATATATATATATATATATGGAGTCAATAATATGTGCAGAAGAAAAATGTATAATAAAAGCACAAGGATCAAAAGAGAGGAAATAGAAATATATTTGGGAAGGTTTCTACATTATATGTGGAGTGATAGATTTGGAAGTAAACTGTGAAAGTCAAAGATGTTTATTTTAAATCCTAGAGCAACCACTAATAAGCCAATTGTGAAATAAATGAAATAATTTTAAAAATATTTAATTTAAAGTGGGCACTAATGAGGGAGGAACAAAGAACCTATGATAAAAGTAGAAAACATGCAGCAAATGGTATACTTAAACCCATCTACATATATCTACATTAAATATGATTAAAATTAAGATTCCTGTTAAAAGACCAATATTGTCAGGTTCAACAAAAAAGTAAGACCCAACTATGTGTTTTCCACAATAAATCTGTTTTAAATATAGAGACATAGGTAAGTAAAAAGTAAAAGGATAGTACTAATCAAAGCAAGGTGGAGAACCTATATTAATACTAGATAAAGAAGACTTCATAAAAAGGTACATTAACAGAAATAAAGATATTATTACATAATAACAAAAGGGTTAATTTATCAAGAAGAAATAACAATGCTACTTGTATATGCACTTAATAACACAGTTTCAAAATACATAAAGGGAAAACTCTAGAACCAAAAAGAAAATTAGAGAAATACACAATGATAGTTGGAGACTTCGAGACCTCTCTCAGTCATTGAAAGAACGAGTAGACACAAAATTCGGTTATAGATATAGAAAACCTGAATAACACCATAAACTAAATTGACCAAACTATTATAGAACATCCTATCTAACCAAGGTAAAATATATAACCTTCAAACACATGAAATATTCACCTAGACCATATTCTGGTCCATAAAACAACAAATTTAAAAGGATTAAATCAGAGAAAGTACACTCTCTAGAAATCAATAAAAGAAAGGGTTCTGAAGATTTCCAAATTTAGAAATTAAACAACACACTTCTAAATAACCTGCAAGTCAAAAAGAAAGTAGAATATTGGATTAGAAAATATGTTGAATGGAATAAAATTAAAATACAGCATATCAAAATTTGTGGAACACAGTGGTGCTTAGACAAACTCTCAGAGCTCAGAAATAAGAAGCAAAAGAACGGCCACACACAATTTAAAAATAGGCAAGGCAATCAATTTGGACCAACACTTTACTAAAGAAGAAATACGAATGGCAAATAGCACTTGAAAAAAAATTTTAATATCATTAGTCATTAGAAAAATACAAATTAAATCCACAATGAAATATAATTTTATACCTATAAATATGGCTACACATTTTTAAATAACTAAATCAACGAGATACTTAGGGTGATGGAAATACTCTAAATCTTGATTGTAATGGTAGGTACATAACAGAATTGTTTTTCAAAATGTATAGAACTGTACATCTATCAAAAGTAAACTTTAATGTATGTACCTCAATAAACCTGACTTAAAAAAAATTGTGCTGAGTGAAAAAATCTAGAAAAAAAAAGACTATATACTATATGATTTCATTTTATGATATCCTAGAAAAATCAAACCAGGGGTACAGAAACAAATCAGTGGTTGCCAGGGGCCTGGTGTGAGAACGTTACCTACAAAGGACTATGCAAGAACTTTTCGCGATGATGGAAATATTCTATATCTTGGCTGTTGTAGAAGTTACATGATTTATATATTTGTCAAAACACATCGACTGTACACTTAATGAGGCAGAATTTTTATTATGCAAATTATATCTCAATAAATAAGTGAAAGAATGAATGTCACATGATACCCATTCATTCCATTGATTCAACAATCATCTTTGATTTAATCTTTAGGATGTGCAACACACTGTGCTAAGAATATGGGGAAACAAGTAAATGAGGAAGATCTACCTGCAGAAGTTTTATAGGAAAATCTCCTGAGAGTAACACCTGTGAAGGAAGCAAGATTGGACAGAGGGGCATAGAATTCCAGAAAAGCTTCTTCCAATTCTGTGGGGCGTTCTGGACCTACAGAGTAGTTTCAATTGAGGCAAATGGATTGGGCCTTTGTACGTCTGCCTTGGCCAGTCCTTCAATGGAAGCTGCACCCAGGAAAAGACATAAACCTAGGTAAGGTCAGTTCCCAAGCTGGGACTCATCCATGAACTGTCAACAGCAACTATTCCCAACATCTAGGAAAATGAACACCTTGGTTCTGAAAGATGGCTGGCTCTCTGGATGACACAACACAATCATTTTCTACAAGATATGATAATTCCAGGAGGTCATTGACACGTACATAACTAGTTAGGCTCTGAAGAAGAATGAGATCAAGGCTATTATAATAGAAACAGAGGGAGTTTCATGGGAGTCAGAGAACAAACAACTTGGTTCTGGCCAGCAGGGCGGGGATTCAATGGAGTGTCACTGAAATAACTTTATTATATACCATTACATAAATTAGCACATGATATAGTACTAGGGGCTGGGAAGCAAACTAAGAGCTGATCTCTACAGAATTCATCATCTGGGCTTCCTTGTCCTCTGGTGCCATTGATTTACGCAATATCAGAGGGCAGAGGAAGCTGAGTTTGGGGTATTTATTCCCTGCTCCCTCCCTGACTCTCCATAGTTCTGACAGAAGCTGTGTCTCTTTACAGTCACTGCTCCTGAACTGCTCCTTCATTTCACTAGCTCTAGCTGAGCTGCAATAACACCATTTCCTCCCCTTGCCCTTTCAGGACCAAGAGCAGTAATGGCTTCCTGCCATTGCTAGTCCCTGGGTGCCTCACCAGCCTTTGTTAGTGCCCTTAACTTGGCCCTGAAATAGTCCCTTCATAAATCAGTTCAACTCTTCGAGTTTGCCATGTTTCCTGCCAAGACCCCTTGCTTTATCCACTTTTGCTTGCTTCTGTTCTGTTTCTACTTTCTCATTCCTCTTCTCTATCTTTGGGGACCTATCAGCCAATTAATTTAAAGATCTCTTTGATAATATTCGTGCCTCATTTTGGGCTGAGTTATTTGTCCTACAGGAATTAGAAAATGTGAGGGCTAATTAATAATCTAACTTGATAGTTCCCCCCATCCATCTACCCAGGGCCATACTTTACCCTCTGACTGAAGTGCCTGCCTTCTTCTACTCATTCTACAAGACCTACCATAGTGTCAACACTTTTTCAGAGCCTCCTCTGACCTGTCTCTCCACCCATTAGCAGATTTAAATGCTTGCTCTTCTTTGCTACCATAGTTCACTACAGGTTCCTTTATTATAATACTTATCGCATTGTTCTACGACTGTTCACAAACACTACTCTCCCCTGGACTATAAGTTCCCACGAAATAATGTTCTGTTCATTCTATCCCTAGTATAGCACATACCTGGTACATAGTATTTGCTCAATAAATTTATGATGGCTGAGTTAGAGAGGAAAGTTAGAGTCTTCTATAACAGTTCTTAGTATAATCCACATACACTGTGGATTTAAGGTCACCATTAATTGACAAACCCATGGGTTGTCAGGGTTAGATGCCAGAAGGGCCTTCTCTAATACCACTTGGAAATACATTCATTTCCAGCTTTTCAGTTTTATTGGTGCATTCATACTCCTTAACACTAGCTTGTCCAACATAGTACTATAGAAACTCAAGTTTACAGAGTTGAAGTCCAAAAATCTCATACGTACATAGACATGGTCATACCTCCTGGCCCAGGCAGAATTACAGCAAATCAAAAGGGAGGCTTTCTTTTTTTCAGTTTCTCCAAAATGGAAATATAAGCAAAGGCAGAAAAATTGCATGTCTTGCACCATTTGTCCTCTCTTGACCCTTTTCATAAATTAACTTCGAAATCTTAAGATTTTAAGACAGACCTTGAAAATTAGACACCTCTATGAGGATGCTCTTTAAAAGAGTTTTCCAAGGTTACCCTCTGGGAGACTTAAGTTTATGTGCTTTCAGCTTCCACTGAAACCTAAGTCAATCTGCTGTTTTCTACTCCATATGGTCTGGCAAGTAACTCCTCCCTTTTCCACTGCAGGGAGTTAACCCCACAGCAGAAACAGTGAGTCACAAGGACAAGAAGCAAATAATGTAGACGACCCCATCACAACCACTCAAGCTGGTGTAAACATTCTAGCATGGCATGGGGATTAGACACAGCACAGTGTTCCTTCTTCCCAGACCTGAATCACCTTCCTCTATGGATCAAATGCAATAGCAGTCAGTTTTTTAACTTAATTCCTCAGAGCAATGGCATATATTTTGCCTATTGTTTACAGTGAAGTTTATGGCAAGGAAGTTTATGTCAGTGAAGTTTATGTCAAAGAAGACGTTTCTTCTCTCCAACTATTCCCTTTTAGCTTGTTATGTTCTAGCTACCTCGCACTACTTAGTGATGAGTTATTTAAAGTTTTTGAATGTGACATTGGTCTCCTTTCACATAGAGATGGCTTATGACAAAATTCTCCTAAACCAGAAGATGACTAGAAACCAGCCTAAAGAAATGCAATAGTAGTCAAATTTGATCTCTAAGAAGAAATGGGGAGATTTTTATAGTACAACAGCACTGGAATTAAGCTGAAGTCAAGGAACTAAGTGAAGGAAGACAACAAAGTATGAGAAATCCTACTTAGCATCTTTCTTTCAGCGCTGTGTCTCCTTTAATCCTTACAGCATTCAGGGCTGGTAGATAGTTTCACTCCACTTTACAAATAAGGAAACTGAGGCACAGAAGGGCAAGTAACAGAGGCTCTTTATTTTATTTCAACTCACTGAACCGTTCGGTTAGTAGAATTGGCAACGGGGTGGGAGGGTTTCTGCTCCAAAAGTTGATCTACTCATTGCTGTCACAGCTCTGCCCCCACTCAACACGTACTGCCCTTTTTCATCTTGCTGCCTTTGCTCCTGCCCTCCGTGAAAATGTCCTCCCCACTGCCTTCCCCGCTAATCCAGACTTCAAATCTCAACTCCATTTCTTCCAAGATGGCGTCTCAGGTCATGCTGTGCACAAGTACCACACCCTTGCTGAACTCCTAGAGCCTTTTTTCTCTGCTCTGCTCATATGGCACTTGTCATATTTTGCCACGTATTGCTAGTAATTTTCCCGGGTGTGTGCCTTTTCTTTCCAACTAGCGTATAAGCAGTCCAGAATCAGGTACTTGATCTTAATATCCCCCACCATTCTTAGAAATAATTCTCTGCGCCCTGTTAAATACTGATATGAAATAAACACTTATCGTTTATAGAAGAAACATTTAAAAACATGTCTTATGTATGTCCTATCATTACTTATTGCCTACCCTTTCTATATTTACATTGCAACACAAGCTTTATTTTCATTTGCCATAGAAAAAAATTAATCTATTTACTAGGTAGAAAAAAACTTAAATTTGTCTATAAGAGTTTTCAACAGTAACAGTGAAACAAAACTCCAACAAAAGCATAAATGATTGTGACCTAAATTAATTAGATGAGCCTGCCGTGTACACAGGCTGTCCTTGTATGGTTTTATTTTTCCTCACAAGAGAATTTACCTTTCTGAAAAGGAGTTGGGAGGCAAAAGATATTTGTCTGAGGCCCTACAAGCTCCCACCTTTCTCATCTACTTGAATGGCACTGCCATCTACTAATTAGGTTAAATAGGCCACAAGTCTAACAATCAGCCTTTATTTCTTTCTGTATCCAATTAATCAGCATTCTCTAATAGTTTTCATACTTACATTGGTAAGATTTCAGCTTCATTACAAACTTAATGGAGGTAATATATTGTAAATATTAAACTAATGATCTTGTTTGTTGCTTTATTACATTACTCGTGTTTCCTGACAATCTTTTAACTATTATAACTCCAGAGAATGCCCCCTACAGCAAGGAGAAGATTGTGACTCACGGACAGTAGCAACAAGACAGGGTATGGAAAGCCTGGTCCTCTGGCCCTTAGTAGATTGTGAAGGAGGGATAGAGGCAGGGGGAGCATGTAGTGTTAAGGAAAAATAAATCTCTGAGGTTGTAAGCCATCAAGATTCAGGAGTACTTTGTTATAGAGCATTACCCAGCCTATCCTGGCTGATAAAAGTTATACCAAACCCAGAAATCCCTAATAAGCAGACTGGGTTACCTAGAGACACTCAGAACTGACAACTCTGCCTTTTCTCTACCTCCTACAGAGGTGGCACAATGCCTACAGAATACTTATAGAATAGGGATGGCTCCATGTTTGAAACAAATCAAGAGCATATTTCTCAAGGTTTATGTGAATCTTAGGTAATAACTTCTAGTCTCACTGCTCAGGTATATTCTGCTCCTCATGGACTTGCATCTCCTGTCACTTGTCCCCTCCCAATCATAACCAATCACCAGCAGGAAATATACTTGTGTAAATCACATCTGGGAAGAAATAGCCTCCTCTCATTGGTCCTTGATTTCCTTTTTTCTTTCTTCTCATTAAAAATCTAAACTTAATAATTCTTGCTTTTTTTTTTTCTTTCTATCACTACAACTTTTTATAAAATCTGAGCAGTACCTCCTAGGAAGAAAATCCAAATTTAATTATTGTTTTTACTTGTGACCTCCAGGATATCACCTCAACATCACTTATACTGCAAACTGCCTTTTCAAAAGCAGGATATGGTCTAGAATTTAAGCTTCAAATGTAAACAGTTACATTTTAATTGAGATAAATGGATTTGCCCTTTCCACTGCTGCATATAAACTGAAAACGACAGACTCCTAGCTCACCATCATTAAATTTTAACAGACAATTCACCTCCTATTAATGATAATTGGATGAGCTAAATAAGGGTTGAACAATGGGCAGGCTTTGCAAGAATCCCTCAAAGACAAGGCTACTTTGTACACAAGGTACCTATTGACAGAAATAAGATCTTAAGGTCCACAGAAACTTTGAGAGGCTGGATTATCCTCTCAAGGTTCTGCTTGGTCTCTGTGGTCTTTTGATTATACAATAAAGCTATTCTAAAGCCACTTAAGTCAAGCTAAGAGACTTAGTTAAAAAATTTTATGCTTATTGAAATTGTTTGAATTTAGAACACAAAGATTAAAAAAAATCTCCAGTTCCCTTGTAAATCAGGAGATAATTAAATGTATTTACTCATAGGAAGAAAGGGAAAAGGGAGTTTAAAACAAAAGCATAAATGTAATTAATTAAAAGTAAACTCGGTATTCTTTAGAAAAAATATTTAAATTAAAACATAAACAGTAGTGGGGATTTACAATGTGGCATGCTTTTAAGTCTTATATCAGTTTTGTGAAATAGATACCAAACCTATGATTATAGATCGTGGAAAGGAGGCACAGAGAGGTTAGGTAACTTGCTCAAGGTTACACAGGTGGTAATTGGCAAAGTCAGGATTTAACCCAGAGATCTGGTTCCAGACTCTGTGTTCTTAGTCACTAAACTGCTACCACTCAAGTAGGAGATACTAAACATAAATTTTAAATTGACTAGAGATTTCTGAAAACCTTCTAAGATCTTAAGGTCCGCAGAAACTTTTAGGGGCACCTCCAGATAATATCTCACCAGCAAATTATCCAACCTGCGCTAGAACACTTCCACCGAAGAGAAACAAACCACTTCTCAAGGCAAGTCATTGAACAAATGTAATTATTAGAATGTTATTTGTTCTGTTAAGCCAAAGTCTATTTCCTTGTAGCATCCACCTATTGATTTTGATTCTATGCTTTGGAGTATGTAATATGAATCTAAGCTCTCATTCTCATGGCTGACCTTAAAATATATGAAGACTTACATCCCAACCAATGATTCACATCTCTTCCATTTTGCTCCTCTTAATTACTTATTCAATTATCTCACATATAGCAGAGTTCTGAGAATCACCACCAGCCTCATCACTGTCTGCTGAACACACTCTAGTTATCTGTATCACACTTAAAGTAGTGCAGAAATAAACAACACCTGACAGAAAGGGTTAAGAACCATCTGATTTCATTCACATGTGGGATATAAAACTAAAAGCAACAAACAAGACAAAAAAAACAAAAACTCATAGACACAGACAACAGCAGTTCAGTGGTTACCAAGGGAAAGTGTAGGGGTAGATAAGGGTAAAGGGGGTCCAATATATGTTGACAGAAGGAGATTTGACTTTGTGTGGTGAGCACACAAGGCTATATACAGATAATGTATTATTGAATTGTACACTTTAAACTGACAGAATTTTATTAACTAGTCACCCCAATAAGTTTAATTAAAAAAAAAAACTTGAATGAACTAAAGGATATGATCAGAGCCAAATAACATGCAGAAGACCAACTGACTTTTTTGAGGCAGCCCTACTGTATCATCAATTCATATCAAATGAACTGTAACTTTATTTTATAGTAAAACATAGGATAGTTCCAATAGAGTGTAGAAAAGATATGTAGTTTTTCAAACTATAATGAAAATGAACGTGTATCCACTTCTCACCTTTAGAAAGATGACATTAAAATTATTTCAGCAGCCTCTGTGTACATCTCCCTTACTGCATGTGGCTGTCTTCTTCCCATCCCAAACAATGATGGTAATTTTTTTTTTTTTGGCTACAGGTGTAAAATATACACATTTAAGTTTCCTCAACATAGGGATTTCTCTAATTGCCAACATTTTCAGATGTTTTCATCATTACATTAACACAGAAAGTCATTATACCACTTGAAAATGATAAAAATTGTTGTTATTATGGAGGACATTTTCAGTTAGTAAAGGATCACAACTCTTGGTATTTAGAGGCAACAAACCCTAAATTTTTATAATCAGAGCATGTGGATGCCTTAAAAATTCGTATTTAACTCTCTGTCTCTCTGTCTCTCTGTCTGTCTGTCTGTCTCTCTCTCTCTCTGTAATACACACACACAAGAATTCAAATAAAAAATTATGAGATATGACTTCACACCTACTGGAGGATGAGAGATGTAGAGAAATCAGAACCCTCATTCACTACTGGTTGGAATGTAAAAGGATATAGCCACTTTGGAGAACAGTCTAGAAGTTCCTCAAACAATTACATGAAGAGTTACCATATGACTTACCAATTCCACTCTTTGGTCTATACCCAAGAGAAATGAATCATATGTCTACATAAAGACTTACACACTAAAGTTTATAGCAGTATCATTCATAATAAACAATGCAAATGTCCATCAACTAATGAATGGATAAATAAAACTTGGCATAACAAATACAATGAAATAATATTTATCCATAAAAAGAATGAAATGCTGATACATGCTATAACATGAATGAACCTTAAAAACATTACTAAAAAGAAGCCCATCACAGAAGATCACATAGTATGTGGATCTGTTTACACGAAACGTCCAGTATGGGAAAATCTGTATAGACAGAGAGTAGATTAGTAGTTGCTTAGGGTTATTGGGGCATGGAGGGATAAGGAGCTTATAGCTAAAGTGTACAGATAACTTTTTGTGATGGTGAAAATGTTCTAAACTTGACTACAGTGACGGTTGTACATATCTGTGAATATACTAAAAATCTTTGAATTTTATACTTCATAGGGATGAACTATATGATAGTGAATTGTATCTCAATAAAGCTATGAAAGCTTTATATATAAAATTATTTGATGAATTAGTTCCCTATGGCTGCTGTAATAAATCACCACAATTCAGTGGCTTAAAACACAAATTTATTCTCTCATAATTTTTGAAGCCAGAAGTCTGAAATTAGTTTCACAGGGCTAAAGTAAAGGTGTTGGCAGGGCTATGTTCTTTCTGGAGGCCTAGGGGAGAATATTTTTCCCTGCTTTTTCCAGCTTCTAGAGGCTACCCGTATTCTTGGTTTATGGCTCCTTTCTCCATCTTTGAAGTGATTCACTACAATCTGTTTCCATAATCACATGGCCTCCTCTCTTATAAGAACCCTTATGATCACATATGGACCCACCTGAATAATCCAGGATAATCTCCCCATCTCAAGACTTTTTAAATTAATTATATTTGAAAAGTCCTTTTTGCCACTAAAGGTAATATATTCACAGGTCCAGGAGTTGATATGGACATCTTGAGGGAAGGGGCTATTATTCAGTTTACCACACTGATACATTGGAAATAAAATGAACAATAATATATTTTGAGAGAGAGAGAACCACATTTATATAACTTTTATTATAGCATATTGTTATAATTGTTCTATTTTATGATTACTTATTGTTAATTTCTTACTGCAACTAATTTGTAAATTAAACTTTATCAAAGGTATATAATGTATAGGAACAAAAACAGTACATGTGGGATTCAGTACTATCCATGGTTTTAGGCATTCACTGGGGGGTCTTGGAACATATCTCCCATGGATAAAGGGGGACTACTGAATTTACTGGTTTATTATCAAGGCGATGATAAAGGAACCAGATGAAGAGGTTCATAGGGCAAGATACATAAGAAGGGGTGTGGAACTTCCATGCCTTCTCTGGGCACCTCACCCTCCCAGCATTCTGTGTGTTCTTGTTCACCAGCCTGGAAGGCTGTCCACACCTCCCACTTTTTCATGGAGGCTTCATCGCAAGGCATGATCAATTTATTAACTCATTCTCCAACCCCTTTCCTCTCTGAAGAGGGTGGGGTAGGACTGAAAATTCCAAGTTTCTAATCATGGCTTATTTTTTCTGGTAACCAGCCCCCATTCAGGAGCCTACTAAGAATTGCCTTGTTAGAACAAAAGTGTTTTTATCATCCAGGAAATTCCAAAGGATTTAGGAGATTTGTATCAGGAATCAGGTCAAAGACCAAATATTACAACAAAAGATGTTCCTAGCAATACTATCACTTAGGAAATTACAAAGATTTAGGAGCTCTGTGCCAGGAACTGAGGCTGAAGAACAAATATAATTCTTATTATATTATATCACAGACGTAGAAGCCCTTAATAGAATAATCATTGAAGAAACTAAAAAGGAGGAAATATCACCTTCAAACTCTTTGGGTCTGGTTAGGTCTACTGAACGGTCAACTGTGAGCATTTTTTAGACATTTTTTAATGCATTGACAAATGACGCTCTTAAAATCTTTATCAAAGACTGCTTCGGGTATTGCTAACTTCCTATGCATATATCCAATTTCCTACTGGATATCTCCACTCTACTAAGATGCCTCACAAACACTTCCAACTCAACATAGCCAAGGCTGAACATGTTGTCTTCCCCCACTAGTTACTTCATATGTGATTTCTTTACCAGTTTTCAAATATATATGTAAAGAAAACCCACCCTTTCTAGCTTAAGTCAAAAGAAAATTTATTGGGGCCCATAAATGAAAAAGGCCAATGGATAGAATGGCTTCAGGCATGAAGGGTGTCATTAGGATTTTGCTGCTCTGTCTCTAGGCTTTGCCTTCCATTGTATTTGCTCCCTTCTCAGATAGGCATTCCTTTAGTGAATTCAAATAGCTGTAGCAGCTCCACCAATAAACAAGCCCACATCTTTTTCAACAGGTGCTATAAAAGCTCTGAGATTCACGCTGACTGTGCCAGCTGAGTTGCTGGAATTATCCTTGAAATGTGGCCACCGATTGACCCTGAGTGGAGCATATGCTCCATTCCTGGAACTGGAGGTGGAGACAGTTTCATCGGGAACACATAGATTGAGACTGAGAGGGTTGTTCCTGGCTGAAAATTGGGAAAGAATAACTAAGAATACATGCTGAGTGATAACAACGACCACTGTCCATCCATTACCGTGAGCATTTCCTGACTCAGTCCATGGCACCGTTTACATGCTCAAACAGAAACCTGGAAGTCCACCTTTGGGTCTTTTTTTTCCATTTTATATCCAGCGCCGTACTGATACCACAACCTTCTAATTCTTTCTTCATAAATGTCTCTCAGATCTCTCAAGTCCTCTTTGTTTTCACCCATTATCACACTAGTTCTGAGGTTCCATCATCTCCCCTTTGGATGCTTTACAGGCGTTTTAACTGCGCTTCCTGTATCCACTTTTAATTCACTCTAATATACAATCTACGCTGAAATTAGAGGGATCTTTTAAAAACTAAAATCTGAACATGGCACTCTCCTCTTCTGTTTCTTTAATGACATCCTTTTCTTCCCAGAATAAAGTGGTCTTGGGCACCACCTGACTCCGAACTTCATAGGACCTTTAACAGAGCCTCCTTAAGTCCTTAAGTATGCCGTGCTCTCTCCTGCCTGTGGAAATTCCTCTGACTACTGTCTGCTTAAAACTCCATTCCTCCCTCCTGTCCACTAGCACATGGCAAGCTCCTACCTATCCTTCAGAACTCAGCTTAGTTAGACAACATCATCCAGAAAAACTTTCCCAATCTCCTTCGTCTGGGTAAGGGATCTTCCATTAGGCAACTGGGGCATGCTATACTACCCCGATGGAGTCGTTTTAGTACTGTATTATAACAACCTGTGTACTTATCTGAATCTTTTACTAAACTAAATCGTGAGAGGAGTTTTTCATTGTGCTATCCTCAGCACTTACAGAACATTGTCAGTCTAATAGGTGCTTGATAAATACTTGTTAAAAAATAATAGCTATCATTTACTAAGAACTTGCCATGGGCCAACTACTATTTGAAGTGCTTTACATGTATTAATTCCTTTAATCCACAAACTTCAATTCAACTCTCAGTTTAAAGATGAGAAAACTAAAGCACAAGAGGTTAGAGTGAATTGAAAAGGTCATAGAGCTAAAGGTTACAGAGCAAGATTTGAACCAAGGCAGTTCTGGTTGCAGAATCCAAGTTTTTAACCACTATGCTATATTCTTAAGCATGTCTGGTATTTTCACTGTAAGCATGTTTGTTGTAAACATCTTTGCTGTAAGCATTTTTGTAGCAAGCATTTTAGCCACAAATATTTTCACCACACAACTAATTGGCCATAAGGCAATTTTGCATAAAAGATAAAATAACAAAAAAATAAATAAAGAGGGACATTTAAATAGTTATGATGTGGAAAATTAACAACAAAATGAAAAGGACTATATTGCAAAAAAAATGATTCTTCCTTTACTAAGAGAGATATCGGTTTCCAACTAAAGAATCAATAATTAATGCTCTGGAAGACTGTCATGAACTAGCAGCCGCCTCTTTTCATTTGCCATAGTTTGGTAAACTTTTGACTTTGACCGTGCTCAACAAGGACTTGCAAACTGCTATGTTATTATTTTCTAGCATAGTGTGCAATCTGGCTTTACACGCAGCTTTGCAATCTGGCTTTAAACGTAGTTATCATCTACTATTTTATAACTGCCACTTCTACTCATCACCATACAGACCATTTTGAGGGCTAAGATTTATATAATATACAAATGGGAGTATGACAAAAACTTCATCAATAAAGAATAAAACCAAACTGACAAAATATATTAAGTCTGCCAAATGTAAACCAAACTGTCAACCAGTTATTTCATCTTTTATGGCAAAATTGCCTGATGGTCAGTTATTTGTACAGCAAAAATGCTTGTGGCCAAGATGTTTGCAGCAAAAAATGCTTACAGTGAAAATACCTAGAGCCATTCTTAAATGTTTACAAGCATGCAAAAATGTTATCATAGATATTTTGAGAAACACAAATATGAGATGAGGAATGGAATAAAAAAGTACACAGATATATAAAATACCCAATGTAGGATTGTGTAACACAAGGCTTTCTCACTTTTAAAACACACAAACAGTAACAAAATCTTTCTGTTTGGTGAGATGGTATTGGTTCACGGAGAAATAGTTCAGTATAAAAATTCCTGAATTTAAATGTGTTTGTGACTCAATTACACAGTGGCAGTTGATATTTATGTTAAAAATGAAAACAACACCAACATGTTATTCTGGGCACTAAACCATGTTTAAAACTGCTGCATTTATGTTTTTGAAATATTTCTCTATAACTATTAACCTTGCCAAACAGGACAATTCCTTTGACATTTCTTAAGAATTTCCATGCAAAACTCATGGGGTTTTTTTGTTTGTTTGTTTGTTGTTTGTTTTTGCTTTAAAAAAATAAAGCAAAAAAACATATTATGACTATTAGTACTTGGGTCTATAAATAATTAAAATAAAAGCGATTTTACTCACTACCCTCCAAAATTGTTAAAGCTTAGGAGAAACCTTTTATAAGCATGTTTAATTACAAAAGTAGTCATCGCTTAAGCATTACTGTATGCTTATGAGTTACTTCTTCAATACAAGAACATCTAATGACGTTTTAACTAGTTGCATTATAAGACTGTTCAAGGTAGTATATCGAAAGAGAATAAAAACCCACTTTGCATATTAAACTGAAAGAAATTCTGCTTATATATAATTTGTAAGTCTTTGAACCCAGTTTAATGACTTGAACCCAGTTTAATGAATTGTGGTTAAAACAATATACTTTTTAGTGACCAGGAACACCTTCCAAAAGGAATGATGGCTACTTGCTGATGAGAATCCAAAATGCTCTTGGTTCTTTCAAGTCTATTAAATTTTTCTGACAAGTGTAAAATAATATTCCTAACTGCTTATGTTGGTGGAAAATGTTAAAATAATAGCCTGTATGCATGTTCATAATAAATGAAATGTGAGCAAGCTTGATGTCCTCTCTGAAAATTGGAGAGGTGAGTGGATTTAATGATGCTTAAATAACATTCTTAGGATAGTAAACATTAAAGTAGTTTGTGGAGAAAACATGTATGGTCATCTACCCTTATTCATGGGGAATACCTTCCATGACCCACAGTGGATGTCTAAATCCACAGATAGTACTGGACCCTATATACACTATACTTATTCCTACACATGCATACCTATGACAAAGTTTAATTTACAAAGTAGACACAGTAAGAGATTAACAATAAATAATGATAAAATATAAAAATTATAACCACATGCTACAGTAAAGGTTATGTGAATGTGGTCACTGCCAAAAGATCTTACTGTACTATGTTCACCTTTTCACTTCAAGGAAGCACTTTATGCTCTCTGTTTGGCATATATGATGCTGTTTGCCAGCATCACCATTCTTGCATTTAGGATATTATAAGATAAGAAAATACAGGTTACTTGAACACGAGCACTAAGATACCAAAATAGTCAATCTGATAACCAACCAAAACCACTACTAAGTGACTCATGGACAGTGCAGATATCTGGGACAAAGGGATGATTCATATCCTGGGCAAGATGGAGCAGGATTCCATCACACTACTCAGAACAGAGCATAATTTATGACCTATGAATTATTTATTTCTGAAAAAAATTTCTTTTTTTTTTTTTTTTACCGTGGATAAGGGGGATTACTGTATAATCTCATCCTCTAAGAAGTACTTAAAAACGGTAAACCATTTAAGAGTTAAAAAAGGTTTACCTTTGGAACTAAATGGGATGACGATCTCTGAAGCAGCAATGAATATAACAAGCCATGAAAAACATATTTATTAGAGTAAACAATCAGTTTGGACCTTTTTTAGGAAAAAGTTCATTTAAAACAGATGAAAAGCCTGGACTTAAGGATAATTCAAAATAAAGTGCTACTATTTTGAAGAAATTTTTAGTTATTTGAAAAAATACATTTAACAAAGTTTTGGTGAGTAGAGATTCTTAGAATTAAGACATAAAAAATGTTAGCAAGGACCCATGATTCATTTTCCCATTTTGGAAAAAAGTTTATCCTCCAGTTCAAAATGTTCCATATATCCTTGTTTTAATAACTATTTCTTAGTAAACCTTTTTTAAATGTGTAGCCCAAAGTTAAACTTTCATTCTATCTTATACAAATGGTTACAAATTCTTAGTTAATAGAATTTCTAAGCATTATAAAATTACCATGTGACCATTTCAACATGTATGAATATGATGTCTACAAAATAACAAGTTACTTTGTGAATATGCATTTGGTCCCTCTAAACCGAAAATGCAAATTTTCAGTAAAAGTTAAAACTGTTTACCTAGGGAAAAAAGTAATGGCTGAAAAAGAAAACGAAATGATCAAGAATTACAACAAATGATTTTAAATGGTACTGTCTATGAGTGTTAAAGTTGGATAATTTATTCATTCACTTTGTTAGCTGAAGAGAAAGTAATTTGAAGTAGTTACTGTAAAAGGTCAGATGGAAAACAAATTTCCTCTGTGTCAATAGGTTAACAAAATGTTATGCTTTTGCTCACTCTGTATAAAGAGGGCAACACAGAGAACACTTGACCTGATTAGCTCATCAGCAGCCCATTAGGAGGTTTTTCTTGGAAAAGAAATGGGGAACCCATTTGCACCATTTTTATTACCTTCCAGTTTTTATATGCTATTGTGTAGCAGATGCTTAGCTACTAGTGGGCACTTGATGTGCAATAATTGAAATATCTGAATTCTAGCTTACAATTTCAGAAACCCCGATGGCTTCTGGTTTCCACAGGAAACTAAAAAAGCAAACTATTTCACACAAATATTATCTTTCCTACTAACTTCTTTGTGTGTATATATATATATATATAATTTATTTTCCACTGTACATTAGAAGATATATGATATATGCAGATAAATGATATATACAAGTATATAACTGTATATATCATTTGTGTAAATCATTTTTTAGATATACAAAGTTGGGAGGGGGAGAGGAAACATACCATGTAAATAGGTATTTATTTAATGTTTGGATTTATCAGCCTCCAAGTAGCTCTGAGCCTAAAATTGAACACAGTGTCAGACACATCGTAAGTTTAATAAATGTTTTCTGAATGTATTCTTCATTTGTACTTTCAAAACAAATTTATCTTTCTTAAAATGGTGTCAATAGGTATATCAACATGTTGCCTCAATGTTGCTTCAATCTTGCTCATATCCATATAATGAATAACATTCATTAAAAGAGCAAAAGCATCTAAACATCCACATTCCTCAATCTGCATTAAGAACTTCCACTTCTGACTTCTTTTTTGACCCAAATGACTTCTCACATTTATATATCTGCAATATTAAAAATGCTTTTGTACAACAAAGGGCTAAGGGTTAAGTATGTTATTCCTGATGTTTAGGTTGTATTTAAAACATTGTTTGAACACTCCAGTACCACTGCTTTACCTTTTATTGTATAGTAGACTAACACATTTCCTTGATTAACTCTCTTTTTCAATGAATTCACCATTTAAATGTGTGTTGTTATCTCAGTTTTTAAAAATAATTATAAATAATTTGGAAAATTAACAAATAAAATCACAATGGACCAATGCGAAGATTCTGTAAATAGGAAAAAATATAAATATAGTGATTAATAATAGAGATAAAATTGTTTTCATAAAGTATTGATACCAGAAAGTAATATCCAATAAAATTACAAAAATCATAGATTACATAAATTTGTAAAGAAATATGACTTGAAAACAAGCAAACATTGAGACAAAAGAGAAATGGATAAAGAAAAGCTATAATGCAGTAAATAACATTATATAAATGTCTTATACATCTCCAGAAGTAGAAATTAAATAGAAACAAAATGGTAGGAAAAAAATCACTCATGAAATAGATTAGCTGGAGAACTCTTCTAAAATATAAAGTAAAAGGATCCAAAAGATGAAAATGATAGATATGAAGGACTCGGTTTCTAATGATTTGAAAAAATGATTTGAAGAAATCCAACAGAGATGACAAAGACATAAAAAAATGAAATTTTTATTTAGTGGGGGAAAAAAACCCCACAAAAACCAGTAGACCAAAAGGGTTTACTATACGTCAGGAAAAATTAACTCTAAAAAGTTGTCACCTTGAAACATTCTGGTGATATTTTTATATTGCAAGGAGAAAGAAAGAATCCTATAACCATTCAGATAAATTTAGATTTCCTATAACTTTCAAAAATGGCAGTTTAGGTTATTCATACCAATTCTAATTATTAAAATGATTTTCTTAAGAGCATCAAAAAACTCAAAAGATAGTGAGGATGAGATGCCAAGATGAACTTTAGAAGAAAGTAGATATCTAAAAAAGTAAACAGCCCCAAAGCTGCTTTTCCCCTAAGGACGTCTGGTGATCCAGATAAGATAGAGCAGCAATTTAGATGACATCAAGGGGCATGGAGTATATAAGTCAAAGTCCAGATCCCACCTGACCTGAGGAGCCAAGTAAAAAATAAGCACATTAAACTGAAACTCTGAAGTAAGTAAATGCACCTTCCTAACCACAATCCACATACAGGGAACTTGAGGAGGATAAGATTTCAGGCTGAGCAAAAGAAGGGAAAAATAGAATAAGAAAAACCTGTCTCTTAAAAATGGTAACCACAAATGAGCTCTTGCATAGATTTTTCAGCCCTAACTCACATCAGTGGGGTGGTCCAGGAAACCTCAAGCTATAAATTTAGTTTAAAGTGGTTCTAGACTGTTTATGCCTCTGGGGCTCTGACAAGAACAAATGCAAAAGTTAACTAGAGTAGAAAACTTGACCCTAAGCCCTAGGGAATCCCCACAAATAATTTTTTAAGAACAATTGGTAGTATAAAGTTAAAAATAACCAAGCCCACAAGAAAACATGATAGCATGAGTAAGAACAGAAACACACACAAACAAGTAGCAAAATGAGATCCACGAAAATGTCTTATATTGGAATAATCAGACACAGATTATATAACAAATAGTCTTGCAAGATTTGAAGAAATAAGGTCAAGATTGGAAATATATGAAGGGAAGTGGAAACTATAAATATAATCTATAAGATATACAAAAAAAACAATGAAAATACAATATCTAATTAAAAACTCAGTTGGATATGTTTAGCAACAAACTGAACAAAGTAAAATTGTAGAACTAAACAACAAACCTTAAGAAGTCACCCAAAATGTAACATAGGGAAAGAGAAATACAGAAAATATGAAAGACAAGTAGAGACAAAAGACAGAGATGGACAAAGGTTAATTTGATTGGAGAGAGAAGAGATGCATAACAAAGACAATATTTGAAGAGATAAATGACAGATAATTTTCCACATATTCAAAAAAACTGCAATAATCAATAGGCATGGGTAAAATAGCTGTAACATAAATTAGACTAAAAGGATTGATATCTGGAAAAACAAAGAATTCTAACAATCCTATGGGACATTAAAAATTGAGATTGAAAAGGAGCCCAAAAGAAAAATGGGCAAAGGATATGAATGGGCAATTCACAGCAGTAATCAGCGGTATGAATATTAAGTTAAAGAGAGAGTAGTTCACATTCACTACATTAGCAATCAACTGTGAAAAGATTATGGGAAATCACAATTTTTTCTTATACATTACTGATAGAAACATTAATTAGTACAACCACTTTGGAGAATAATATGACGGTATCTATTAAAACTCAAAATGCTCATACCCTATAACCCGAAAATTCCAATTCTAACACTTTCTAAAGAAATAATCAATCATTGGTATATAAGAAGATAAGCATATTAATTACAATGTTATTCGTAATACTGAAAAATTGAAAGAAAACTACATATTTATCAATAGAGGAATGTGCTTATGTATGTATCTGATAGAATACTACGCAACAGTTGAAATAAGCTAAAAAGATCTAAAGGTTTCACTGTGAATAGATCTGAAAAGTATATTATTAACTGAAGAAGTGAATAATGTCCAAAGGCATAAGCACCAAACTCATTAACAGTTTGATGTTTGGAGGAAAGGAAAATAGGTATAGGAGTAGAGGCAAAAGGGGTTTTAGCTTATCAGTTGTAGTCACTGTTTTCAAAGTGAATGTATTCATATTTTATTGTGTAATTAAAAGTTAAATTTTAAAAAGTTAAGAATGGTCAAAATTAGTAAGTGTGACAACAGAAAGTAATTTTGTAACAGAGCTCTCATCAGTTGCTAACTTTAAATTCAAAGTGCCATTTTTGTATAATCATATAGCTGAAGTCCATTATTCCTATCAGTTAAAGTACCTTATTCTGTGCTCAAGGTCTTTGACTCGGTCCTTGTAAAAACAACAGTTGTAATGATAGCAATGTGTTTCAATGTTATTTAAGGAGAAACTGAGTTGTTAACACAAGCGCTTGTAAAAATGCAAAGCATTGGGCTAGACAGTACCTTTTTAAAAAAAACTAGATAACGAAAGAGTTTAGAGAATATTTACATACCACCTATCATGAAATTTAAATTAAACCTATACTTTTGTATCATATTATCTTAAAGTTGAATTTTTGCCTAAGTTTACAGAATTAAGACAGTTTTCCTCTAATATTCCAACAATGAATTCTCCATCAAGACACATTTAAACATAAAAATAAAAACAAGGGATAAAAGGTGCTAAAAAGAAAGTATGTGGTTTAAAAAGAAAATCTCTTGAGTGGGGAAGTCTAACTAAAACCCTAAAAGAAAAAAAATGATGAATTCAACTATGTATGAATAAAACATCTAAATTGCCTAAATAAGTAAACAAAAGCAAAGCGCAAACAATAAACTGGAAGAAAATATTCACAATTCAAATTACAATGGCTGATCTCATAAAATGTATAAAGAACACATAAAAATCAGTAAAAGTGAGCAGAAGTCATAAACAGATAACTAAAGAAGAAAATACAAACTCATTTTTAAATAAAAAGAAAAACTACAGTGAGATACTAAATTTCACTTATCAGATGAGAAAAAAATTTGTTTGATAAATTTGAGGAAATAGGCACTGATATGTTAAGGTGTGAATTTCACTTGGTATAAGCCCTATGGAGCAACCGGGAAATGTTTGTTAACATTTTAAATGCACATAATTGTCATTCCTATATTCTACTTCTGGAATTATAACTCCAATATATTCAAGCGATGTGAAAAGAGGTATTTACTTACAGACAATTCATTGTAGCATTTACATCATTTACCTGTGTAAAGCCTTTTGGGGCCAACCCTCTTCTTGATAGCAGACATTTTAAGAAGAGAAAAAGAACACAGGTGCACAGGTTAGTAGTTGAATATTGAATATTAACCAATTCCCAAAACAATAGGAGACATTCCGAGTGATAGAATGGGAATTAGAACCAAAGTAATCTGGCTCCAAGGCACATACTCTTTATACTATGCTTTTTTTTCTTTTTTAGGTGACACTAAACTTTCAAAGCCCCATTGCCTTTAGTATTTTTCTTCATCCATGAAATCCAAATGTGTAGCATCTCTAATTTAAAATATTCTGGTCTCATGACCATTCCGGTTTCTGCTCTTTCTTTCTATAGGGAAGCAGCAAAATACAGTGGTTGCCCTGTGGACCCTCCAGTCAGATACTTACGTTCAAATTCTGACGTTCTACTTATTAGCTACATAACCATGGGCAAGTTACTCAACCTCTCCATGTATCTGTTTCCTCAGTAAAATGGAAATAATTATAGTACCTACCACATAGGGTTGTTGTAAAGACTTGGTAAGCTCCTAAGTGAGTGCCTACTTTATGATATTAGTGCAATGTTAGCCATTATTGTTATTAGTAATAACCATAGTGTTATTATGTATAATTATTATTATTACAGTCTTTACATTGTTCACAAAAATATCTCTCATTGCCCGTTGTCCCTGATAGAGTGCATTACCGAAAATTTTCAGTTCCAAATGGACTTAGAAAGTACTATTTGATAGCTAAAGATGACAGGGAGTTGTAGATAATAATGCCCTGAGTGGTTTTAGCAAACAGATATAGAAGACAGAATGTAGAAGGCATTGTTTCACTCACTTTCATTCCTCTCGTCAATGAATGCTCCTGTCTCCAAGGTAGATGACATAGCAGAAATGGGTAGAAATAGCCTACCATTTACCAGCTCAAACCCACATTCCTCTTCAGGGTCCTTTTCACAGTTCAATTATTGAAAATTCCTCATGGTATAGGCTAGATCTTTGGCCAAGTGCTATTATGATTTCATATTTCTTCAATTGTCTTCATTAATATTTTAAAGGGAAGTTAGGAGATAAGTTACCACTTCCCTCACTCCAGTGAGGAGGAGATAAAGGGAAATAATAATTATAACCTGAACATTTTCACTAATGAACTAGACACCTGTGAAGTCAGTTACCACTCAACATCCCTTCCTAGATAATATGCCAACATCAACCCTCATGGAAATTCAAACTCCCCAACATTTGACAACAGATAGCAAATAGATTGAAAAGGGAAATTTAGGTCTTGCAAAATGAAAAAAACAAGTTAGGTACCTCAGAGAGGATGATTTGAATATGAAAGTATGAAACAGGCTGTTGGGAAAAGTGGAGAAGCCCTTAAAATTTTTTGCAAAAAAATCAGGTTATATGATCACACTCAGAAAAATCAAAAATATGAAGAGAAAAATGTCCTATTTACTATCATACTGTTTATTGGAATATGTATGCCAAAAAAAAAAACACCACTTGATTTATTCTTTGTTTTAAATCAAGGCATAGTTATAAGAGAAAATCTGTAATGTGAAATAAAATATAAACTTATTTTAGTGATTTGATTTTTTTCAAGCTAATGCTCTAATTGAACCTTTCCTCACTATTTATTTTAAAATTTTTGTCACCATTTT
Organism: Eonycteris spelaea; assembly: GCA_003508835.1. Lineage (NCBI taxonomy): Eukaryota > Metazoa > Chordata > Mammalia > Chiroptera > Pteropodidae > Eonycteris > Eonycteris spelaea. The sequence continues at coordinate 8,221,116 of PUFA01000023.1, forward strand.
TGTCATTCCTCTTAAAAGCAGCCTTTTTCTAGCACCCATATTACACTGATAGTGAGCACTACATATCAAAAGTAGAAATGAGGACTTACAAACTCCAGCTGTAAGTCTCTATTCCTTGTTCTCAAAGAATCCCACACAAAGTAAGAGTCTTCATTATTTTTCTAAACCTCAGAAAATGGTGCACATAGAGAACTAGGTAAAATGGGTTCAAACTTCTAACAATGTGTTCCATTTTGCAATTTTAAATTATAAGAATGGCCTCAAAACCATAATATTTGGAAGCAACACCAGCTCTAATAGTGTAAAGCTACTTTCCGTTAAAATGGTTGTTGCTCTATATAGCTCAAATATCCGTATCTTAACTCTACGTGTCTGGAAAACTCAGCATAGATGACTAAATTTGGGTTTACTGCTTCTTTCTAACTGGATCTAAGTCTCCAGCAAATAAAGACTCTTTTTTCCCCCCATACATTATCACCACTAACACGGAAAAAGAAACTAAACAAATCCAGACTAGTTGCTTTGACTAAAACCATGAAGTCAGAATATGCTTTGCAGGATAGTTTTGTTGGGCTAATACCTCGGGGCCAGTACCATGTGTCTCTGATTCAGATCTTTCTCTGTGGTTGACAAAGAAAAAGTTTCAACATGGAAATGAAAATGGGCTCAGCCTTTCTCAAGCCCTGAGGAAAAGCAGGGCATGTTTGTTCCTACAAGTCACTTTTTAGATGTGAAAACAACCAGACTCCACAGTTTCTGGCCTAATTCAGTCTTCTCAGATTTCACCATCTAGAATCTAACATTTTTTGTCCAAAACACCTTCTTCGAGAGTCAATACCAATTAAACTAAAGCACTATAACAGAGAGAGGATCGAGGTCAGTTCCAATGTTATTGTCTAAAAATCCATGACTCATATGGTAGAGGGTCATGAGTAAGACTAGAATCAAGAATCTAAGGCAAACATACTTAACCTGAGGTCTAAGGGTAGAACTTGAGAGGTTCATGATTATAAGTGAGAAAAAAATTACAGCTTGCCTTTTTCACTAGACTCTAACTTGACATTGGACTCAATTATATAGGCAAAAATCAGCAATATGATCAGCATCTATAAATTTGTCACCAACAGAAATCATATCACATTATAGTTACTGCAGATATGTCAAAATGTCCTTTACACTTATTAAATTGCATAATTATGGTAGTAGCTAACCTGTTGCTAGAATTGCATGATTACAGTCTTTCTGTCTATAGAGTATGCAACATGGATAATCAACTAAATCCCCCAGTGCACTTCATAGCTATTCGGCCACCATAGACTTATAGTCTCACATTAAAGTCCCATTTTTAATGGTCTCGGCGTTTAATCATCTCATTTAAGTTAAGCAGTAATAGCCTTCATACTAATACTGTCTTTAACAGATAAAATTAACTTTAACTTAGCTATATTTTAAATACATTGTTGTATAATTTAATGTGTTAATAAGGAAGTATATGTGACTATCCATGAATTTAATATTTTGATAACTGTACATAAATGTTTTCTTTATAATTAAATGTCCAGTCATGTGTAGCTTAACGACAGGAATATATTCTGAGAACCGCATTGTTAGGTGATTTCATCATTATGTGAACATCAGAGTACACTGACACAAACCTAGATGATAAAGCCTATGACGTACCTAGGCTGTATGGGTATGGCTAATTCCTCCTCTGCTACAAACCTGTACAGTATGTTATTAAACTGAATACTGTAGGTAGTTATAACACAATGAGAAGTATTTATGTATCTAAACACATGTAAACAGCAAAAATAAGTATAAAGGATAAAAACATGGTTCATATATAGAGGGTACTTAACAATGAATGGAGCTTGTAGGACTGGAAGTTGCTCTGGGTGAGTCAGTGAGTGAGTGGTGAGTGAATGTGAAGGCCTAGGGTATGACTGTACACTGCTGTAGACTTATAAACATTGTACACTTAAGCCACATTAAATTCATTAAAAGCTTTGTATTTCTTCAATAATAAATTAGTTTTAGCTTACTGTAACTTTTTACTTTATAAACTTTAAGTTTTTAAAATGTTTTTATTCTTTTGTAATGACCCTTAGTTTAAAATGCAAACACATCATATAGCTATACAAAAAATATTTTCTTTCTTTGTATTCTTTTTCTATAAGCTTTATTATATTTTAAAACATTTTTGTTTTACTTTTTAAACTATTTTTGTTAAATGCTTAGACACAAACACACACATTAGCCTAGGCCTACACAGGGTCAGGAACATCAATATCACTGTCTTCCACCTCCACATTTTGTCACACTGGTAGATTTTCATGGGCAATAGTAAAAATAATGTTGTCATCCCTATAACAGTGCCTTCTTCTGGAATAACTCCTGAAGGACCTACCTGAGAATCTTCTAGAGGAGGTATCACTCTTTCCAGAAATATGTCCCTGGTGGTTTGCTTGGTTTGTTTATTTTTTCCATCATAGATTTGCTTGTGAGTAGATAACACACCATGAACATTTCTTTCTATTTCATAAAACCCTTTCAGTGTTGGGGTTCATGTTGTCCAACTTTTTCAGGAGCTTGGTGAGGTCTGCAAAAGCGCTGCTAAACCCTTCACTGTGAATTTTCTTGGGGATTCTCCTCCTGCAGTTTTCTTTTCTCTTGCCTCTTCATCAGCTATGCACTCCTGTTCCAGTCCCAACAATTATTCATCAGTCAGTTCCTCAGGAATCACCTCTAGGAGCTCCTCAGTGTCATCCTCACCCACAGCCTTGTTGATTTTTGCAACCTCTTCATCCTAGCAAATCCTTTGATGTAATGGACGAACCTCTTGAGTGTCTTCTTCCAGAAGCCATTTATATACTCCTTGGTGACATCATCTCAAGCCCACGCAAGGTTCTTGATGCAGTCATAGATGCTGTAATTCTTCCAGAATTGCATTGTTGTCTTCCTCAGGTGCAGCAATAGCCTGGGCAAAGGTCTTCCTTAGGTAGTAGGCCTTAAAAGCTGCTATAACTTCTTGATCCATTGGTTGAATCAAAGAGGTGGTAGAAAGAAGAGAGGAAGAAACACTACTTTTATATTGGCATGAAGATCACATATGAAAAGAGGATATCTGGGAGCATCATCAATAAGAAGAAAAATCTTGAAAGGTATGTTATTTCCCAAAAAGTAATTTTCCATTTCTCTCACATAGCAATCCAAGAGGGCATCTGGGAAGAAGCGCTGTGCCATCCATGACTTCTTATTGACCCTGTAGTACACTGGCAGTATGTGCCTATTGATGAGCTTGAAGGCCCTGGCATTCTCACTGTGCCACATCACAAGCCATTTGAATTTGTAGCCTGCAACATTGCTCCAAAGCAAGACTGTTAAACTGTCCTTACAAGCCTTGAAACATAGCACTGACTTGGCCTCCTTACAGATGAAAGTCCTTTCAGGCATCTGTTTCCAGAATAGGGAGGTTTCATTCATATTGAATATTTTCTCTGGCAAGTAATTTTCCTCCGTAATCAGCTTATCTAGAGTTTCCAAAATCTCTTAATCCATATTCACGTCAGCACTCACAGACTCACCACTCACTTCCATGTTATGTAACAAATAACAATTCTTGACTTATTTAAATCACCCAGTGATAGTAGTAAATTCAACATCGTAGTCAGGTCCAGTCTTACATTGTGACATTGCAAACAAACTTTTTGCTTTGGCCGTGATTGTCATGGTATTAATAGGGAAACACTTCTGTACCTGGTATTCAGCTGAGGTCATTAGAAGTTTCTCCATGTCTGATACAGGCCCTTCTCAAATTGTTGTTAGGTCTCATTGCAGTCAATGAAGCATATCTTCTAATAACTTCCATTTCTTTGTTCTAATTCTTCAAGGCTGGAGCTATGATGGAATGGGACATGCCAGACTGGCAAGCAATAGCCATCACTGATTTTCCACTTTCATAAGACTTAACCACTTTTAATTTTGTTTCTAGGTCAGTCATTCGACATGGCCTCTTACTGGCAGCATTAGCAGTAGATTTTGTATGCTTAGGGGCCATGATGAACAAAACAACAAGATATTAAATCAAGCACAAGGGAGAATGATGCAATCAAGAGACATGGTAAACATGAGCTATTGAGGCTGCTGCCAGTAGAACATGGCATACTGTACTATTTTATAGCAAACTTTTCTTATAAGTAGAAATACTACACTCTAAAATAATGATAAAAGGCATAGTATGGTATTCACTATACTATGTAACATAGTTGTTATTATCAATATCAAGTATTTTTTATTACGTTTTACTTGCTATGCTTTTCTACAACTGGCAGTACAGTGGGTTTGTTTACACCAGCATCACTACAAACACATGAAAAATGCATTGCACTACTGCCTTATGGTGACAATGACATCATGAGGTAATAGGAATTACTCAGCTCTGTTATAATCTTATGGGACCAGTGTTGTATATACGATCCATAGTTGAATTAAATGTTGTTATGCAGTGCATAACTGTATTTATTTTATTCACTTAAAAACATTATCCTGATAAGCTCAGATACCATAAGTGTTTCCAGATGGCCAAAGGGACTCATAGTACTAAAATGGTCAAGAGATACTGATAACAACAGATCGAGAGAAAAACAACATAATCAAGGTAAAATGCACTCTTCTCAGAGAAATTGGGGCCTGTAGATACAGTCAATTCATCTGATTTAGGCCAAAATTTTTTAATTAAAGTTTTACATATAATTATTATTTCTTATACTTCAAATATAGCACCAAACTTTTAAACATGGCAGGTAATTCTAATAAACTTTTTCTTTTTAAATGATCATTGCAAGCACTATGAGTCAAGGTAGAAATCCTAGATAATATCCCATTTAAACACTCTTCCATAAGCACCACCTAAATTCTTTTATCAATACGTAAATACACAATCCATTCATTCTCAATCATGCTCAATACCAGATAGCTTCCTACAACACTGCCAAAAACACCAGGTCTCATGTTAAACTGTGGCCCCCTTCTTAAAAGAGACAGGAAACACCAGGAAGAATTATGAAACTCAGTTTAGAATGGGATGATTCAAAGAATTCATTGGTATTGTGTTTATAGGGCTGTTCTCCCACCTAATGTCATTTACTGGCATTTCCTCACAACACAATACACACACTTTTTACTCGAAAAGCCTGTCCCTCATTGACCTCTGAGAAATGTTCCTGAACCATCCTTTTCATACTTCTTCCTGCCCTCCCTCTCAATAAACAGATTGGGACTTAGAAAGTCCTCAGTCTCCTATCAAAAATTTTCCCATTTTCATCAATAATTTTTTGCTAAAAATTTTCCTCTCTTTCTTTTGGTTCTTCACCTTATCAGAAACCTGATTCTCTAGACCACACTATTTCGCTTGCTCATTCCACTGACATATGTTGACAGCATAAAATGTGCAAGGAATTTATAGTTGGAGGAGAAATACAAGACAAAATTTACTTGGCAAAGTACTGTGATGTGTTATGGCAGAAGATTATTCAAAGTGCTATATAGACTGACAGAGAATGAAGAGAATGTCTCCGCTGGGGGAGGTCAGATTTGGTTTACAGAGAAGGTAATCCCAGATCTTAAGGAAAGTGACTTGAAAAAAACAGGATATGCACTAAAATCAATGATATAATAGGAGAAACATCTTCTGATTTGAAAAAGACATGTTGAAAGGGCTTTGAAATCATCCAAAGGAGAGAAGGTAGTCTTACATAAGAATTAATTTTAAATAGTCGATCTGTAGTTCAAACAGAGAAGATAGAACTTAAAGTTGACTCGCTCTTCTGGAAACCTCACTAACAAGGCATTAAAGGAATTCATTTTAAGATCAGAACTCACAGTTATAAAGAGAACAGCAGAAGAGATGAGAGCAACAAAAATTTGGAAACAAGAAAGCAGACAGATGAGTAGAACTGACATGCAGACCAGAGAAAGCTGAAACCGAACTGGCCATGAAGGAAGCCCAGAACTAAACTGTTTTGGGTTATAGAATCCAATTGAAATCTTCTGGTATCTCAGAAAGTGAGCATGTAGGTGGAGCTAAATATGAGTAAACTGATTGAAAAGTCTGAATAAGAAGTTGTAGGATTCCTGGACCACCAATATACTCCACCAGCTGGGTGATTACTCTGCCCTAACATTGACAGAATGTCAAAGCTTTCTTCTCTCACATACTGAACCAAGTAGACTCTGGACTTAGGAACAACAGGCTCATTAAGAATTAGAGTAACATGTGGTACTAAAAAAAGGAGGCGATGGGAATAATGAAAAGAACATACTGAATGGTGATATTCTGGAGTCCCCATTCTTAACTTTGTTCCCAAAATATTGGCAGCCAAGCTTTTACACTCTCAGGCAGGAGATTAAAGAATTTTGCTCTGGGAAAATTGACTCACTTGGGAGAAAAAATTAAAATTATACATATATGTATATAATACGTATATATAATTTTTATATCAGGGACTCTCCCCCAAATGGCCCATTTCTATCACTCATCCATGAAGTACATGATTTAAAACCTACACACAAACACACAGATACAGAGCCTCTTAGGTCTTAAATATGACGGGACTGCAAGATCAACAAACATTTAAGAAAAGACTATGATACTAAAGAGAAAAACAGAAGCAAACCAAAAAGCATAGGAGGAAGTTGGAGTCACATGGCCAATACTGGAAGCAGAAGAAAACACCAGGGGAATTTGAAAAGAATTTGAAGTAAATGATAATAGTAACAAAATATATCAAAAGTTATGACAGAATGTTAAAGTAGTATTTGAAGGAAATCTATAGGTTTACCAGCTTATTTTTTAAAGGTGGAAAATTAATTATCTAAGCTTATCTCTCCAAACTCTAGAAAAGGAAGAGTAAAATAAACTCATAGTACAAAAACGCATGGAATTTATAAATAGCAGATTCAATGAAATAGAAAAGAGTCAAGCAACAGAGAAAAATCAATAAAACAGAAGCTAGTTATTTGAAAAGTTTAATAAACTTGACAATATCTTGAGAAGACTGATCCAAAAAGAAGAGAGGAAAAAAGAGAAAGAAAGAGAAAATCTGGAAAGAAAAAGAGAGAATATTGGGAATGAAAGTGGGCACATCATGTACAAATATTTAAAGAGAAATGAGTGACTATTATTAACAGTTAAATGTTAATTAATTCAGCAACTTAGGAAAAATGGAAAAATTCCTTGAAAGACATAAATGATAAAAACTGGCTTAGATTAAAAAAAAAAAAACCAGAATACTCATGTTTCTGTAAAAGATTAAGTTTATAATTAAAATCTTTCGCATAAAATAAACTCTAGGCTCAGATGGCTTCATTGGTGAATTCTATCAAAACTTTAAGGAAGAATAATGGCGATCTAACATAAGACCTTTCAGAGTATAGTAGAGGAGAGAATACAACATAACCCTAATATCGAATTAAACAAGAACCTTGTAAAACAAGAAATTCACAATCTCTTATGAAAATAGTGTCAAAATTTCTTAATCAAATATTAACAGATCAAATCTGAATAAATATATGTATATGTGTGTGCATATTATATATGTTTTATATATATACATATATATAAATAAATCATATATATATATGATTGTGAGAGTTTAGTTAAGCTACTCCATGGTATTACTGCCTCTGCATTCATTTTGTTTAGCCAACTGGCTTACAGGAGACTTACATTGACACTAATCCACTCATGAAATCTCACGTCCTAGATAACAATAGCCCACAGAGTCACAAGCAAATGTAAGTTTTTCATATAACTTTGCCAACAGCACTTGTGATCACCTCCCAGGACCTCCCACTGTGTGCCCCTTAGCTAAGACCCTCATGGAGCTTATTAAAACTCCACTTTTGGATTTGAATTGACCAATCCAGCCTTAGCCTAGGAACCTCAAAGCACTCTACCCATGAACCTTAATGGTCCTTCCTGCACTCCACCTTTACCTCCCCATGTGCTCCCTTGAGCCATGCTGTGTACTTCCTCCAGTACCTGTGAGAAATAAACTTCTCTATTTCATTTCTCTTGTGGTCTTTTGTTGAACCATGACTCACCATCTGACACCCTGTGCTTCACTTAACAATTGTTAATTTAACAATGTCATAACTAGGATAATACCTCATGACCAAATGGGATTTATCTCAGGAATGCAAGGTTGATTTAGCATTAAAAAATAAATCAATACAATATTGAATGTCAACTCTAATTTAAAAATGTAAGTAAGTAAGTAAATAAATAAATAATCAGTACGATTCACCACATTAACAGAATAAAACACCTCAATAATTCTCCAATAGAAACAGAAAAGGCATTTGACATAATTAATACTTTTTCTTAATAAAAGCTCTCAGCAAAACAGTAATAGAAGAATGATATATAAGGAAACTCCATATATTTCTTTCTTTCCTCTTTTCCTATATTCTCAAGTCTCCCTATTTCAGCCTTTGTACCCCTAGAGTCTATTCTCAACAAAGCAACAATGTTATCTTGCTAAAATACAATTAGATTAATGTCATGCTTTTGCCCAAATCCTCTGTGGCTCCAAATCTTGCTTCTGCATGTTATACATACATTACATACATATATATATCATAATCTCTAAAGCAAACACTAAAAAATACAGAGAGATATGGAAAACTAGCCAATAAATTAAAATGGATTTCTAAAAAAAAAGTAGGTAGGAAAAGGAAGCAAAGGAACAAAACCAGAGGGGGCAAGCAAAACACAAATAATATGAGGGCAGACCTCAATCATCAAATGGTAACAGATCCACACACCACTTAAAAGATAGTGATTGTTAGGTGGGAAAATAAAAATATTTTAATAGGCCTAACTACATGTGGTCTACAAAACAAAGCCACTTTAACAGTAAAATAATAAATATAATCCTATTATGATCAAGAATGAGTAAAATATGCTTGCTTGCTAACTCTATTATTAATTAACATTGTTCTGGAAAAGTTTGCCAATGCAGTTGGGTAAGAAAGCAAATTAAGAAGTACAAATATTGAAAAAGGGGAAGAAAAACTAACATTTGTACATGGCATCATTGTCTAGGTATAAAACTCAAAATAATAATCTGAAAAGCAACTAAGATTTATAAGAAACATTAGTAGAGTAGTAATTACAAATTAAGTAAAGTTCAATATTTTCCTACATTCCAGCAATAATGAATTAGAAAATAAATTACATTCATAAGAGCAAAACAATATATATCACCTAAGAGTTAAAGTCATGAGAAATGTGCAGAATCTCTGTGAAGAAAACCACAATATTGTTATTAAAAGACATAAAAGAAAATTTGTCTAAATGGAGAACTATATCATGTTACCAGCTAAGAAGACTTAATATTATCAAGATGTCAATTCTTCTCAAATAAATAAATAAACTCAGTGCAATCCCAGTGGGTTTGAGGATTTATTTTTGGAAACTCAACAAATGATTTTAAAGTTCATCGGGAAGAATAATACATGTAACTAAGTAAGAGAGTTTGAAAATTATAGTAATAATAGGACTTTGTCTTGCTAGAAAATAAAATGTATTAGTATATAAAATGTTAATTAAAACATTGCAGTACTGCCATAAAAAGAAGCAAACAATGGAATAGAATTTCAAGTTTAGAACTGTTTCTAGATAAGCACATGATTAATGTGTTAATAGTGTCATCTTAAATCAATGAAAAAATAGTCTGTATATGGTGATGAGTACATGACTAACAATTATGGGGGAAACGAACTAGATTAATACTGTATGCTATATTCAAAATAAATTACAGAATTTATAGAAAAATAAGATCTATAGCACTAAAGGCATATATATATATAAATATATAATCTTGGTATGGTAAAGAAAATGACACCCAAGGCATAGCAGAAGATTTTAAACTTGCCATAAAAATTTATTCTGATTTGATAAAAGATTACATTAAAATAAAACTAAAACATGCGAATGCCTGAGAAAAATAACAGGTACTATACCTTTAAGGAAAAGCTCATATCGATCGTAGAAAGTTGACAAGGGCACCAAAAAAAAAAAAGACTAACGGAAAATTCACAAAAGAGGATATAATTATTTGCCACCTAAAAATTAAAAGTGCAACTTATGAGCTGTACCATGCTAGAATCTTAAGTAGTCAAAGCTCTACATATGTGTTAGTAACAGTATAGGAAAATAGAAACTCTCACATACTAGTAAAAGAGTATAGATTGGTATAGCTTTTAAAAAATAGATTGAATTTCTTAAAATTTTATAAATATACCACTTACGAAAATTAATCCTAACAAAAGAAAAATGGATTTCTCTAAATAGATATTCACAGCAGCTGATTATAAAATGCAGACAAAAGATGATTCTATCCAGGTTTCTGCAAGAAATCAAATCAAAACAACGATGAGATGATGTTTGATAACGCTAGGAGACACCTGTAACCCTGAACTGTAATCTTGGAGGAAAACAGGCCAAATGCAGGGAAGGTCACACAGGGATAAAGGAAACGCCTAAAGAGGCATCTGTGGCTACAGATCTCAAACAAATCAGGCAGAGCAGTTATACAAAAAATGTGGCCTCAGGGGGACAGAACCACGAGTCGTCTGAAACAATGGGAACAGGATGCCTGGGTCTTTAGAGGGAGCTTCCCCGGACCCCACAAAATAAGCAGAGGAGGTAGGACTGAATAAGGAAACACACGTTTTTGAGAGAAATAGGATGTCATTGAGGAAAGTGAAGGAATAAGGAAATGGATCCTTCACCCTTAGTATGAGCCGTCCAGAAAACGATGATTTACTGCTCGCCTGGAATACTGCTCTAGTCTCTCCCCTGAAGGAACCTCTCACAAATAACTGGAAGGATTCACCTCATTCACAAAAGTAATAAGCAAAAAAAGAACCTGTCAAGTATCTATGCAAAGTTACTTTTTAGGAAAATGAAGAAAAATGTGGGAAAAGCAAGTGTCAGGTGATGAACCCACATCAGAAAAATATGGCACTGTTCAGATAAAAATCATGACCAAATATATAGTCATAAATATGGGGCACCTAATGAATCAAAGAGTTCAAAGCAGAGACTGGAGGAGATGAAACATGAGCTGGCAGACTTAAGAAATAAATAGAAGAAAAAAAAATCCACCCCACAAATCAAGGCCACATTAAGCAGCACAAAGAGCCACCACCGAAAACACACCCACGGATAGAGCAAGCACAGTGATAGATGTGAACACAGACCAAGAAGCAAACAAAAAGGATCGACATAAAACAGAAAAAAATAAAGGCATACTTTTGGAAAACTAAAAAACTTAAATTGAAAACGTGAAAAACAATTTATATTTTTTATAAAAAAACTTCCTGCAACATGATCGACACTAAAACATATGATAGTGATAATACTGGACTTCAAAGATGAAAAAAACTTTGGGAACTCAGCAAAATGATTAAGTAACCTATGAGTTTGAGGCAGACTCCTACTTGTTTCTCCTGAATTTTTCCCTTCTTTCTGGTTGTGTGACCATGCAACTAGACAATGCATTCCCTAACGTTTTTTGCAGTTAGAGTGGCCACATGAGTATATTCTGGACAATTGGATATGCACTAAAGTGAAGGGTGAAAAGTCACTTGCAATTTAAAGAAAAGCTGCCCTTCTCTGAATTTTGTCTCTTTTTCTCTTTTGCAAGATGGAATGTTGATGTGACATCATTCCATCTTCAATCTCGGGGTGAAAACAATGTTCTAGGGAATGGAGGAGCAACAAGACAGAGGAAATTGCTCCCTGGTGATATTATGCAGCAATTACTCTAATAACTTAGACCAGCCAGACTGTTATATGAAAGAGGTATAAAGTTCGGTCTTATTCAAATCATTGTATCCGGTATGTTGGTACAGTATCACAGTCTTTCCCATACCTAATAAAGAGGGATAATTAGACTGGCTTCGAACTTCACACAATATTCAATGTTGAAAGACAGAGATATAATACTTACTGTCTTGGTTGGTTAGGGCTGGTATAAGAAAATGCTATACATTGGATGGCTTGTAAATAACAGAAATTTATTTCTCACAGTTCTGGAAGATGTGTAGTTCGGGACCAAGGTGCCGGCAGATCTGTCATCTGCGGAGAGCCTGCTTCCAGGTTCACAGACAGCTGTCTTCTCACCGTCTTCAGGTGGCAGAAGAGGTGAGGGAGCTCCTGGGATTTCTTTTATTAGGGAAATAATCCTATTAATGAGAGCTCCACCCTCATGACATAACCACCTCCCAAAACCCCACCTTCAAATAACATCAGATTGGGGATTAGGTTTTAACATGAATTTGGAGGAATGCAAACAAGATCCCATCAAAAAGCAATTACAGACAGTAAGAGAATTTAATAAAATATTTCTGTTCAAAATTAGTAATTCCACTTATAGCTTCGATAGACATGCTTGTACCAAATTAAACCCCCTGCCTCCCAAAAAATAGAATACAATAAAAACAACATCTGTTTGAAAGCATTAAAAAATATCGAGGCAGCCAGGACTTGAGAGGTGAAGCTATCCAAGAGCCAAAAGTATATTGACATAAGCCCAACATTCTGCTTCACTCTTCTTCTGAATGTATTTGTTGATTCACAAGCAGTATAAGGCCTGACATCTGAGAATTGAGCAGAAAAGGGAGTCTATGAGTCTGAGAAGGTGAACAGCACTTTCTGGATCCTCATAAGACTGGAGAGAAAAACTGGAATTCGCAAGACAACTAAGACTTGAGAATCCAAGATCTTCAAAGGGAATGAAATAAACCCAATATTCAACTATGAAATTAACCTCCAGGCATTTGCTGCTTCTTTAAAGGCCTCATCTCCAAATACAGACACATTCTAAGGTACTACAGGTTAGGATTTCAACATAAAATGTGAAAGGAACATGATTCAGCCCATAACAGATCCTAACAGGTAGAGCAAAACTTTAGGCAGTTTATTGATGCTAGAGACAAAAACTGTACCTCAAGGCCCATCAAGGAGGAGGAACTCTATTAAACATGCCAGGCATTTTAGTTAGGTCGCCTTAAAGATTACATCTTAAGACCAAATTGGAAGTGTGTTAGCCTTCACATACACTGCGATACATCTCTGAACCAGTCCAATCCCAGACTGTACTGAAGTGAACTGCCTGTCAGAAGTAACTGCAAATCTTCTCTGAAGGGACAGTATTCAGTCCTTCAGATCATCTCTAAATTTCTTTTCATATGCAATTTCTGTCATTCAATCAAAAACTACAAAGTATAAAAGGAAATTAAAAAAAATAGCTGAAAACCAAGAGGGAAAGAAACAATAGCAATACTGGAGATCCAGTGTTACTATTCTAGATGCATTATACCAGTTTCCAAAAGGGCCGGAAAGGTATCTAATGAACCTGAAAGTAAATTAACCACCTGTTAAAACAAAGCATAACAATCATTAAAGGAAGACAATGAAATAAAGATGCTCAACAATGTAAACTACGTAATAACCAGTATTTAATACAAAATTACTGGGCATGACACAAAGCAGGAAAATGTGACCCACAAACAAAAGAAAAAGTATTAACACACACACACACACAATCAGAAATGACAGAGATGATGGAACCAGCAAACAAGAGTTTTAAAATAGCTACTATATGGTATCTAGAATTTTGGTGGTGATCACTTTGTAGTATATACAGGTGTTGAATTATGATGCTGTATACCTGAAACTTACATAATGATATATACCAATTTTATCTCAATAAAAAAATAGCTATTGTAACTGTGGTTATGTATTGGAGGCAAAACACACATGTAGTGAGAAAAGAAACTGTATGAGGTCTAGAGACCATTTCAAAGATAGGAGCAAGCTGAATGTAACATAAATAAATTGCTAAAAAATACTCATCAAAAAAAAATCTTAAAAGCAGCCAGAAAAAAAAAAACTATGATAAACTGAGGAACAATATAAAAATAACTGAAGCATTCTCTTCATAAACTATTCAAGGTAGAAAAGAAACAATACCTTCAAGCTACTAAAAAAAAATAAAGAAATCTGTCAATCTAGAATTCTGCATTCAATAAAAATATCTTTCAAAATACAAATGAAATAGATATTTTAATTAAAGACATGCAAATGTTAAAATTTTCAGACAGATAAATAATAATACCAGATAGAAAGATGAATCTACACAAAAGGATGAAGAGTATATACATGATAAAGATATGGATAAAACGAAATTTTATCTCATTTAAAAGTTTTCTTTAAAAGGTAAATGTTTAAAGCAAAAATTATAATAATGTGTTGTGTGACTCATAGAAGTAAAGTTTATGACAACAATAAGATAAAAGAGTAAAGGTGAATGTAAGTACACTGTTGTTTGTTACATTATATGTAAAATGGCATAATATTATTTGAAAATAGACTTGTTATAAGAAAATATATATTTCAAATATTGGAGCAACCATTAAGGTAATAAATCAAGGTTTGGCTAATAAACCAATAATGGATATATAATAGAATTCAAAATATACTCAGTTCAATTAATTCTAGAAAAGAGAAAACTATGAACAAAGAGATAGGTAGAACATAGAGAACAAAAAATCAATCATTTCAATATAAACAAAAACCCAATCATTTCAATTACATTCAATATAAATTGCCTAAGCATCCCAGGTAAAGACAGAAATTTCCAGATTGAGCAAACATGAAAATATTTTAAATTGTATTCATAATTTTTAAAAAAATACAAATTTGAACTGTAATCAGGGGTAATTTTGAACTTTTCAGATTGGCAAAGAAAAAGTTTGCTAACACTATCATCATGCGGGGAAACAAGCACTCTCATACAGGCAGGTGAATTGATAAAAACTTACAGAGATCAATTAGCAACATTTATAAGAACTAGAGATGCACATAAAATTTGACTTAAGAATATTACTTATAGGTATTTATTCTATAAATATCCTTGCTCATCCATGAAATAATATATATACAAAAAATTAATTGCAGAATTATTTATAGTGGAAAATTATTGGATGCTGTCTAAATGACCATCAGGAGAAAAATGGTTAAATAGAAGTAAAATTATGAACAAACATGCGAACAGAGTACTTTATAATGATTAGCAAACAGTGAGGCTGCTCTAGCCAAGGTTCTATAGAATGTCTCCCTAGTTATTATGCTTCCTGACTAAACATCTCTTAGATTTTAATAACCACCTTTATACATCTGTGAATCTCTCAGCATGACATTTTGTAGTCAAGTTTACATAGAAACATTTCATACTTGGTTCATAAAAATGAAATACATTTTCACCAAAATGATAAGCAGGAAAAGTCTTGATTTGTACTCCAAATACAACTGATAAGTTATCAGAATAAGTGGTTTGAAAATCTCAAGAAGTGTCAAAAAATGGAATGTGAATCTCTGAATGTTATTGTTAAGAGAGGCATTACGCTGAACACAAAACTACTGTTTGTTAAAAGCACATGAATTATCTGATTTTCAGAATGCGATGTTTTAATCATTTTATATCCTAATACGATAGTTTGTGGCTGAAATATTGGTCCCAACCTGGTGGTTCTCTGAACTTAATATATGAGACATCTAGTGTTTTTTTTCTCAGATGTGAGATCTATCAATTCCAAGGAAACAAAGGGCTCCAAAGATTGCCCTATAATTTTTCGTGAAGAGAAAGGAATAGGATCAGGGACAGCAGATAAGAAAATATATGAAAATATTTACAAAGCAAAACAAAATATGCGGTCTAAAGATCATTTTTAGAATAGAGATAAACTGAGCAAATTAGCATGCAGAGCTAAAAGAGCCGTCAAGGGTATGAGTTTAAGACCAAGAATAAAGAGGAGGCATTTGAGAGAGTAAGGCTCCTGAAAAGGTGGAAAAGGTAGGTTACAACACACTGGCAGAGGACTGAATTGAACAAGAAGGGGCAGGATATTGGAACAAAACACCAGAGCATCTAGACTAGCAAGATGCTCCACAAATATTGGCTGATGGCAAGAATAAATAATGAAAGGGAAGCCAGAAGAGTGCTGGCTTTTCCCTGATTGCTGCTCCCAGTTCCATGATGCTGAGAGAAGGGGAGAATGAGAATCCCGTTTGAGCAGTATTCTCAAAGGGAATTGAATTTTGCTGACAGGAGGTAGAGAGAGTCTTTATTTGAGAAATTTATATAAGCTGTGTACGGTTTCTTTGGCCTCCTCTATACATAGACAGTCTTGTCATTAATTTATCATTGCCTCCCTAGCTTACTTCTCCCAGAACTAGTCTAGACCTCTGCTGTAAATCCCACAAACTTCTATAATCCTGACTTATTTTTCCGCAAACAATGCTAAGTCTCTTTCTTTACTGAGAGGCTTGAAACCCTTCAATATAAGCATTCTCATGGAATCTTGTGATCCACCCCCTAAATTGTGAAGAAGACTGGGTCTCATTAGGCCGTACCACTGATGAGGACACAGTCTCATCATTAATGCTGTATATCTGAGTTCACTCTTCTCTGCAAAGAGGACACTTTTGCTCCTTGCATTCCTGCAAAACAACTATTCTTCACTGAATTGAAAATCATGCCTTGGTCCTGTTGTCCTCTGCCTTGCACCTCCCCATGCTCAGCTCCTTCATACCAAGAACCCTTTCTCAAGACCTTAGGAAAGATTTTTTTTTCCCAGATGCAAAAATTTCCAATGTTTTGGCTCCAGCTGCTAGATTAAAAGCATCAACATGTGAACTACCATTTTGTACTGCACAGGTAAAGGGGAAAAAGCATTAGAACTGATTCTGTAAACCAGGCCAAAGCTGGAATTGACCTTGAACTTCTGAGCCTTTTTCACCTACTCTATTTGGAAACATCCTAGTTCACATTCACGTTCTCAATGTGCACCTTTCTTATGAGCTTTCTAATTACATCCAATCTAGTAATTCTAAAGCCAGGAGAGTGTTTCAAAAATATTATTTTCTATAATGTCTTCAAACTTGGTAATATATATTTACCCAGATGTCACCTGATCACATCTATCCCATGGGTAGCTAGGTGAAATGAGCTGTAAGTCTCCAATTCCAGTCTGCAAAAATCTGAAGTCCTACCCAAGATTTCTGCAAACTCCAAGACCGCTGTCCTGATGATCTCATCTGCTCAGCTCTGCATTGTCAGTCCAGAAGTAAAACTCACCCCCTTCATTAATTCCCACAGAAAAGCCTCCAATCACACAAAATATAGATTGACTGACTATATAGGGATCACAGGGGAGGATCATAGCTTGAACCACAGAGCAAACATCTCAAAACTCCAATGCCGATCCTTCTTCTCCAGGGTCCTTTCTAGCCATCTCACCACTGGGGCATTCCTCTACTGGCCCTTAACAGCGCTCAGCACCTAACTTCCTGTCTTTCCATAAACTGCCCTCTAGTCTTCCTCCCCCCCCACCCCGCCCTCTGCAGAAAACCCAGACCCTGGAGGTTTCACTTTCAAGGTATTTTTCCAGACAAATATTATTTTTCTCATAAGAGGAATTCTGATGCAAGCTGTTAAGTTTAGATTAGAATCCATGTTAATTTCTGGAGCTAATAATTCATTCGAGTCCTATGTTCTTTTGATTTTTTTTGAATGAAGAAACTGAGGCTCAGAAATCTTAAATGTCTTACTTACTTTTGCTGTGTTAACACAATGTTTACACAGACCACCTGATTCAGAATCACATGGGTGGTTTCTTTGTTTTTTAATGCTGACTTTGGGGCTATACCCTTGATTTACTGAACCAGGATTTACTGACAAGCTTCCCAAATACTTTTGAGGCACACATAGCCACTGCCATAGATTTATAATTTAAGTACTGGAAGAAGAAAAGAAAAAAACGCTAAAATCTGTTACAAATTTAATTGAAATCCAAGCTGTTAAGAATGACAGTTTGGATTCATACAGCACCCGAAAAGACTTTGGACAACTTTGACATAGGACAAAGTAAATAATAGTGTCGTTTTGGTGGGAAAAACACCAGACTAGGAGTCAAGGCTAATTGTGTGACCTTGAACGAGTTACTTAACATCTCTGGACCTCAGGTTCCTAGGGGAAAATACTGCTTTCCCGACTTAACTCCAAGGATTATTTGAAGGCTAAAATGAGATCATGTATGTGAAAACACTTGTGGGAGGAGGGGAAAATAAATAGCTCTCTACAACTGCTAGGTATTATTTCAAAGTCCTGCTTGGGCCTGGAAAATATCAATCTTCTGCATGTTACCAGTATGCTAGTAAGGCAGCCTGTGGAGTTTTTCAAGAAGCCTGTAGGATCCAAGTTAGGCAGCTCATTGCTCAGGCTGAGTAGCCAGAGAGGGGAATTCTTGCTTCAGAGCAGCATCTGCTAGTGATTAAGGTTTCAGAGGCATGTGCCCGAACCGAAGGCAATGGTACAGAATTGGTCATAGCAACAGTCCCAGTTGTGAAACATACTCCGTCCTTAAAGTGGATATGAAAGGTAAACACAAAAGCATCATTCTACAATCACATCAAACAAAACGACGCTTGTTTAACATTCTCACAACCCAGGCACAAGCAAACGCAAAGGGAGACAACAGGCAGAGGCTTTTGTGAAAGAAAGAGATCTCCAAACAACAGCCATCACCAGCAAATCAGAAGGGCTCGCGTGTACTCTCTTAATTGCACAGTGGGCCTCTTTGGCACCTGCTCCCTGACATGTTCTTCTTTCTAAATTCAAATTTGTTTGATTTGGATCCTTAGCAAAATAAAGAAAATAAAATAAAAAAATCTCGTACCCGAAAAGCAAACGTGTTTGCTATAACTAGGGAGACATGACAGACTTTGAACAAAGACCAATGTGAAGAGGAGTGATCCTGGGACTTCCAGGTGGGCCAGGGGAGTGAGACCTTCTGACACGGGTTGGGATGGGAAAAGGTGGAGGTAGAATGAGATCCCAAGGTGTTTATTAGAGTTATTTTGTGAGAGTGGGCGTTACCTGTCTGTAAAATATATTTGTGCTCAAGTTGAACTTTGAAGGCCTGGAGAGGGGTCTGTTTAAAAATTTAAAGAAAAAGACAGACTAGAAATTTAAGGGAGGTGAGAATTTACTGATGAAGCTGTAAATTTCAGTTGAGGGTACACGAGTTGAAACCGTGATGCCCTTCGTCAGGGCAGAGCCCTGGTTTTTAGGCAGAACACCTAGAAGACACCCAGAAAACCAGCAACTCAAATGGCCTGGCTGGTTTAAGTTTTATCTTTCTAGAAGCACTCAAGAGAAAGCAGGGGAGCTGCCTGTGCTTATACCCAAAGCAAGTGAACAATAAGAGAAAAGAGGCAAAAGCTCTCTGGATGATAGACGTATCGAATGACAACCTTAGCAAAAAAAGCTGCTCTGGGAAAGGTGAGCACTGGGCTTGTGGGCTGTAGTCACTGGGGCCAAAGGAGAGAGAGTAGATGAATTACGGCCATTTCTATTTGGTTAGAAGTTAGTGAGTTAGTTAGTTTGTTTGTTTACTCGCTTGCTTGCTTACTTGCTTGTTTTCCATCTGGAACTGAATAGTCACCTCAGAAACTAAATCTAGCCATAAATCACTTAAATCTTCCTTACAGAAACCACTCCTTTAGGGCATGAAACAGACTAAGAAAATAATATTGTGGGATACGGCAGAAAGTTCATTGAACTAGGAGAAAAAGACCTGGGTTCTAGTCCTGTTTTGTAAATTACTGGCTGAGGTGGCATTTCAGGTGGGACATATAGCCCGTCAGTGTATCTTCTGGAAGACTGCAGTCGGGGGCGTGGGGGCTGTAAGAGGGGGTGTGAAGAAATGGAAAGGCAATCTCTGAGATCCCTTCCAGTGAAAACAGTCCATGATTCCAGTTAGCATAGAAAATAATTGAGGAAGTCTGGAAGGCTATTTATCAAAACATTACTGGAGGCTACTCCAGGGGAATGGGATTAGGACAGGCGCAGAGAGACAAAAGAAAACAATTGGAGAATGCTTTCAGTGGGGAAAAACGCAAAGGCAGAAGGGATTTTTAAGTGAAATATTAAACAAGAAAAGGTCCAGTTAGCATATAAAATAATAAAGTCTGGAAGGCCATATATCAAAACATTACTAGTAGTCAGAGTATAAGCATGAAGCAGGAGTGCAGGAATTTGGGAGAGCCAACAGCATGAGTCTTTAACTTTCCTCCTCTCTCTCCTGCCATGGGAAAAGCCCATAGTAGAGCCTTCGAAGGCCGCTCAATTCCATTCAACTCCTCTTTGTCCTCTGGGGCCTCACCCCCCAGGCCCAGTGGCAGAGAGAAGGGGGAATGGGAGAGGCTTGCCTGGAAGCCTTCCCCGCAGCCTCCTGTGCAACACGCCATCTCATTTCCTGTCACAATGTGAAGAAAGCTGAGCTTGTATTTTACCCCACAGTGATAGTGCTACTTTCCCTGGAGATTTCAGCATCATCACAGCGGTTTCTTACATCATCCTGTCTCTCCTCCTTGTCACCATCAGCTTCAGGGTCTACAGATCTGTCATCCAAACTGCACAGAAGTCAAAAGAAGACCATGCAATCTCTTTTCGGAAGTTTCCACAATTATGAAAGTAACTCCACTGACAGGGTCCCAAACTCGTCACGTGTCTGTTTCTGATGGGGAAGTTGGCTGTCTTCAGGTGGCTGACCCACGTTGCTGCAGCAACAATGGAATTGCCTTTCTGATTGTTGCCGAACTGTACATTTTCAGCGTTCCAATGCAAAGTACAAACCCCGGAGTGATTACTGTGCTGTGTCGTGGGAATCAGACCAAGTTAGTTGTTGAAGGACCCAAGTAAAACTCTCTGGCATTCCAAAAAGGAAGAATAAGCATATGGAAATCAAAAAATTAATGGTTACTAAATCACCGTTGAAGAGTTATAATATCACACTGGTACTATGAAGGAATATGTCCAGTGTCCACTTTCAAGCTTTTTTTAATCTGATGTTTTCTCACCTTCTATCTCTTTATTCTCAGTACCAAGCTCCAGAATATGTTAGATTAAAATGGAATTAATACATTTGAAACTAAAAGAATAATAAAAGGTTCAAATTAGTAGATAAATAGAAACTGTAAGAGTAGTGGAGCTTTTGCCTGTAGTTTGAAAAGGCAAAGGGTGAAAAAAATACAGAAATGAAAGATAAAACACACCTTTCTAATTCTTCTATCTAAAATGCAAGTCTTGGTTTTAAATCAATTTTCAACCATAGTTTTGCCCTTATTTAAGGAATTATGATTCCCTATTGGGGGGCAAGAGTGGAATAATGGCTATCTAGTTAACTTTTACATAATCCTTCGATTATTTTTACTCTCCTCTGATCTTATCTTCCTATTCTATAATGTGAGCAGTTACTCATTATCATCTGTCTTCTTCTGTCTCACTGGTCAAAATAACTTTCAATTTTATTAATAACTGATAGGTGATACGAAAATCCCTGAATCCTAAAATGCTATCTGATAAATGAGATCAAAAACAGAAAGTTGGTTCACTGATGTGACTGCCACTCCCTTCCCCATGTCCCCTTAGAAAATGAAAAGGTCTACCATTTGGGAAGGTGGTTGCTGTTTTATTTCCTCTGGACATGAGTTCTGAGCTTTAATATGAAAACGGTGCTTTCGATCTTCTCCCCTATCTACCTTGAGCTTAACAGACAAGGCTGTGCTTTTCTTGTGAGATTAAATGTTTTAATTTCTGTAAAAATTAGTAGTTGTCTCTGAGTACATGGACATGCGAGCAGTTCACTGAAAGTAATTTGAGTATATGTTAAGAAGTAATTATAGTAAGGGATTCATAATTGGGAAAGGGCCTAAATATGATTAATAGAAAAGAATTTCTGTATGCCATGTCCCCGATAAAGGAAAAATACCTACAAAGTGAGATTTATGCTCTGTTACATTTTAAAACCATTTCAAATTGGTTTAAATGTTATTCCCATGGACAGCAGGGAAAGGAGACTTATATTTGGCCTAATTCCTGACCCCTGGTCACCAAAATTCATTGACAGCATCAGTGCCTCAGTTATCTTTATTGTAACTGAACAATCTCCACAATACCATAAAAAGACATAGACAAATGGTGGAGTAAGTTCAGTAAAATAAGTAAATATCTCATTCACGGCCTCCTTGAGCTGATGATGCTCTTATGCTGTTTAAAACTTCATTTCCTTGGAAGCCCGAAAGGTAAGGAAAAACAAAAAATGACAAGGTCCGCTTTCTGGTCTATATCAGCACTAATTATGAGGCTAAGACATCATGTGTGGTTGATTCAAAGAAGATGCAATTTTAAAATATTAATCCCTGAGCTTATCAAATCTAGAACAACAACAATTAAATAAAAGCTCCCATAGCACTAAAAGGAAAACTCTCATGAAGCCCACGTAGCTGAGCACTGTCCTTATCTAACTTCGGTTTCCTTTTCGCAGGGTCACAGAACCCACAGAGACAGAAACGAATGGGTTTTGTACAACCCTGGCCTTCTCCTAGAGCCTAATTATTTGTTCTCAGAAACTCAAACCACTTCACTATACTCACGCAGGCCAGAAAGTTTGCAGGTAGAGCTGAGCCAAAAAGTCTGGTTTGGCTATAAGAGCCAAAACACGAGTCGACCCATTTGAGCTGACTAGACACACAGGCAAAAGAAAATTCAAAAATTTGTGTGTGTGTGTGTGTGTTGTGTGCGCGTGTGTGTGTGTTGGTCTGTGTTGTATTTGTGCAAATACTCACTGGGGCTGCAGGGAGGATGACAGAGTATTTTCACTGGCTTCTCTTTTCCTTGGCTCATCTTTATTGTTGGAGGCAGAGCAGCAAGCAGCGCTAGCTCCTGACGGACTTTAATTTGCCCACCTTACTTCTTGACAAGCAGGAATAGAAATTGCAATACTCTTTGTTTTCTCTGCAGCTGATAAAACTCTCTAAGAGGCTCCCCACCCGCACTTAAAGCATCCTTCTTCTAAACCCAAATATGCTTCCAAGATTCTGTATAGTATTTGCAGTAGAGAAAGTTATTATTCATTTACTCAATACATGGTTGACCTTCCATTTACATAGAACTATGCTAGGCACTTTGAAAAATAAAATAAGCAAATAAAAAAATAAAGCATAACATGAAGTTTTAAAATCTAAATGTAGGATAAGAAAATGTTTGTTAATAATGTAATGTTTGCTTTATAAAAAGCACAACACAAATCTCTCTTTCAATGTCTAGACTAGGTATAGAGATAGATGATAGATAAGAGAGAGAGAGGGAGGGAGAGAGAGAGAGAGAGAGGGATGAGATGAGAGAGGAGGAGGTACAGATGTGTTACTCTCCCTGCCATATAGGATTTTCTTTCTGCATCTCATTTAGAAGTTTTTGCACATGAAGGCCTAGCCCTGGACAAAATAGTAAAGTGGGTGGCTTTCACCTTTAGGGCTTCTTAATGTTCCTATAGCTTTTCTGTCCTTTCAGGATCCATTTTGCTCATGATTTCCCTGGCTGCCAAGGGTTCGCTACTCTGCCCCTTCACTCAACAGTCCATTTTGGCCCTTGTAAATTCCCTTTCTTCCCAGCCCCACTTTACAAAGTGTGCAGTTCTTTGAGGGTGGCTATTCAGATACACCAGTTGTGCTAGATTATCAGCAGGCAGCACAGTGTGCTGGGTTTGTAAGCATTGGTCTTGGCTTGGGTTAGACAATTATGTGAAAACTGGCTCAAATACTTACCAGTTTTGTAATCCTGAACAGCTTGCTTAACTTCACACCTCAGTTTCCTTTTAGGTAAGATTGGATAAAGAAGATGGTGGCTAATCTTTTATTTCATATTAACTATGGTACCTTTTATCGTCAGTTTCTCCATGAATTTACATGCCACTAGGAAAGAAAAGAATGTTTTAAATTAGGCTTGTAAGACACCATTGATTATAAGATACATCCCAATTTCAGAATGTTAAAATGTTAAAAAAGAAAAAGCATATCTTAAAAGCAATTAAATACAACAGTTTCTACCTCATAGGGTTATTCTCAGTATTAACTAAGATAACCTATATAGAGTGCTTAGCAGAATGCCAGGTACAAATTAAACACTTGAATGTTAGCTAATATATTAATATGTTACTCCTGCAAGATAATATACTCCATTTTAACAGTGGTTTTTTAAATGCAATGTCTTAACATACAAAGTCCCTGGGGGCCCAGGTATGGGGGCCTGGAGCCAATGTAAACATGCTTTATGGGTGGCTTAGACTTTTCGATGACCTCATTCAGGTTACACATCTTGTAAGTTATTTGTAGGATTGCTCCTACTCAAAATCTAGTGACACAAGTCTGGGATCAGGACATTTTATCACAGTTTAGACAGATTCATTCCTGTGTGAAATAACTAAATGTTTCAAAAGCTTTCATAATCAAATGAGGTTTATAAACCACAACACTCCCACCAAAAAATCACTTTCCTGGCTTTTTAGCTTTCTTACACTCTAAACCTAAAAGGTTATTCAAAGCATCTATGATTATTTCTCCTTAGTATTCTAATTTCTGTCATTTGATGTGTTAAATTAAAAAAAAAATGTACAAAGACAAAACAGGAAAGAATACCTTTTTACTACCAGAAGAACAGTCATCTGTCAAATGAGTGACATTATAGAACGAGAATATTTTAGCAAGCACTTTGAAGGGCATAAATGCCCCAGATTTAGAAATCTAATTTTGTCACCTTTATATTAAATGCAACACAGAACAATCTAAAGATGACAACCACCCAGACATGATATACAGCACAAACGTAATACCCCTGGAGTGTGCTGTAAAAGCATCATTCTTTTATAGGTCTTCAGTTTAGTCTGCAGCATGATAACTTGTTTATGCCACATTCCTGTTTGCAAAGTAATGCACTGACAATGTTGATGTGATTTTTTTAATGAATTGACTACTAGTGTAACCGTTGACAATATGTTGCCACAATTGCATAACTTCATCAAAGTTTTCATCTCAATTTTGCCAAAAATTTTGACAGTGCCTATTTATAACCATTCAACCATTTCCAGTGAGTCAGTCCCTTTTGCATCTCTTACATGAACATGCTTTGATCTAAATTGATTAATGAGATTGACTAAAATCCTTTGTCCAGGCCTGTATCACCTTTCTTGTGTCACTGTAACAGACTAAAATGGTCTCCCTGTTCTCAGCACTCCCATCCACTTTCCCTCTGCCAAAGACAGGGTTGATCAAATACTTTAGACCCAAGACCTGAGTGACACTAATATCCACTTGCTCAAGCAGAACTTAAGAAATAGCACATGCTAGAAGACAGTTATTATAATTTGCAACCTGAGGCCAGAATTGTACACTCAGAACTTCTCCACAATGCTTTATACCTCAGAGAAGCTTAAAATTTGTTAAATACATTATACGTCTTCAACCTACAAATTGATTATACTTCAAAAATATACTCATTAGTCTACATGAGTTCTTGAAATCAAAGTCCTACAGACACTTAACAATGAGTTTGCTTTTAAGCTTCTTCTAGTAGAGAAGCCTTGCATATAGAAGAGAATGTCACATATAACTATAATTAATTCATCTCAAATAGATTTCATTATATCAAAGATTTTTTTCTGACACTCAGCTATAGGAGATGGAAAGTCCTCTAAAAGAATTGTAAAGATAATGCATTTTCCAAGATAAGGTGGATCTAGGAATGCTGCTCAGAACACCCCCAGACCATCAGTCTTGGAAAAAGATAGCTCTGTCCTCAGAAACTGTGGAGCAGTCTGCTCCCTGCTGATAAGACTCAAGTCAATCGTCTAAATTAGAGAAATACCCTCGAAGTCAACATGGGGATCATGAATGGGAAGGGATCATCTAATTGTTTACTCAACACACTTATTTTACAAATGGGAAATTTAAGCCACGGACTATCTATATGACTTGACCAAGTTCAGAAAACTTATCAGAATCGGAGATATAAAGAACCCAGGTGTCCAAATTCTTAAAAATATTTTTATTGGGCTGAATTTTTAATCTAGATTTGACTGGAACCCAAACTGATTGTTAAATTTATTTTCTTTCAGGAAGGAGGAAGGAAGGAAGGAAGGAAGGAAGGAAGGAAGGAAGGAAGGAAGGAAGAAGGAAGGAAGGAAGAAAGGAGGAGGGAGGGAGGGAGGAAGGAGGGAAGAAGGGAGGAAAGAAAGAAAGAGAGAGAGAGAGAGAGAGAGAGAGAGAGAGAGAAAGAAAAAGAAAAAGAAAGAAAGACTGCAGAGTTTGATATCACAGGGTCATATACAGATCCAGGGTCAAAGAGTAGGCCCTTCTCATAAACCTAACAATGATGGTGCTGCAGGAGACATACCTGAAATGGTGCACCACTTGTGCTGATTCTACTCTAAAATATGTCTTGACTCCTTCTTCTCCCCAGCACCATGGACCTCATCCAGGCCTCTATCACTTTTCCTGTGTCACTGTAACAGACTAAAATGCTCTCCCTGTTCTCAGGACTCCAGTCCACTTTCCCTCTGCCACAGACTTATCCAACAAAAAGCCTTGTTCTTTATACCACGTCTTGCTGTAACACTGCCATAGGATCCAAATACAATGGGCTTTCTCAATCTGGCTTCAATAGCAACCCCTCATCCCCTGATATCTGAGAATACCTACCCACTTTGAATTTGTCACCCTTTTTTGAACACCTGACTTCCTACCTTGGCACATGATAGTCCCCAAATTGGAATGATCCTCTGCTGCCTTCATCCCTTTATCCACCCTAACACTCTTCATCACCTGAAAACTCTTATGGTCAGTTTATATGCCAACTTCTTAGCAAAGCTTTCCTCAATTCCTCCATTCAGAGTTTGTCGCTCCATCCTAACAGTTGTTTGGCTTAAAGAAAATAGAAGGGCATTGGAAGGTGTTAAACAGGAGGGCGATAGTAATCAGAATTGCAGATTTAAAGGATCACCCTGGCTACTATGGGGAGCAAGAGCAGATAGATACAGAAGGACCACTTGGAAAGTTAATGAGGTAGTCCAGGTAGTGATATCACAGGTGACTGATTTCAACTAGGGTGAATAACGGATATAGAGAGAAGTATTCCACAAGATTTGGTGATGGATTGGATGAGAGGAACAAAGAAAAAGGAAGTATCAAAAATGACCCCTAGTTTTCCAGTACGAGGGACTGGGTAGTGTGCCATGTCATTTACTGAAATAGAGAATACCGGAAGAGGATCTAGTTGTTGTTATTTGTGCTTATTGTATTTTGTGTTGTTTTTGTAGTTGGTGGAGGCGGTTTAATTTTAGATGTTGAAGTTGAAGTGCCTATTTGATACCAAGGTAGAGTTATTAATATATGGGAGTTAGGGACTAAGGTCTAGATTTGAGATATAATTCTGGAAGGTATTGACATATAAATGGCAGTTCTATATGAGAGAGATTGAATCTCTGGGGAGAGCACACAGAGTAAGAATGGGGCCTGGAACTCATCCTGCTACTGTTTTTTTCCTCCTTTCTTCCCTAGTCAAATTATTTAATGGGGTTATATATACCTGCTGCCTCTACTTTAATACTCCCACTCTGTCTTTATGACTCATATAATTTGACTCTGTTATTCCTGCTCTATGAAAATTATTCTTAATTGGCTCTAAAGACTTAGTTGTCAAAATCACTGGCTTTTTCCATTTCCTGTTCTCCGTAGCCTCTCTGAAGTATGAGATACTGCCAATCACTACCATTCTTAAAATGTTTAATTTTTTTTAACTTTTATCATTCTGCCATATTCTTATTCTCTTCTCTGCTTTCTTTTCTGTCTCCTTCACTGTCTTCTGTCCACCTTTCACCACCTAAGTATGAAAGTATCCTACAGATCATATTTCAGATATTTGTTCTTCCATTCCTAAGCCATTTGGTGATCTTACCTACTTCTCCAACTTCAACTCTTCACTTATTACTTATATACACATGATCGCAATATCTTTATTACTAGTCCTGACTTTTTTCCTCCTTTGT
Organism: Eonycteris spelaea; assembly: GCA_003508835.1. Lineage (NCBI taxonomy): Eukaryota > Metazoa > Chordata > Mammalia > Chiroptera > Pteropodidae > Eonycteris > Eonycteris spelaea. Next base: position 8,249,130 of record PUFA01000023.1, read on the forward strand.
TTTTTCTCGCGCGTGTGTGCCCCTTTACTCTCATAAAATTAGTCCTACATTTCCAACTGCTTATTAAACAACATGTCATCATCTCAAGAGCAAATAACCTAAAATAAACCTATTTTCTCCCCTAGCCTCAACTTAACTGAGTTTTCAGACTTCTCATTTATGATAATGCTGTGCAACCATTCTCCCTGATGCCCAGGTTCCAAATCTTATGTTACCCATTAGATAACATTAAAGGTGTTATTTTAAGTTACCCTCACTTCCCACATCTGATAATCTCAAAGTTATATTGATTCTTTTTTCTCTTCCTAATGTTTTTTCTTTCCATTGCTATAGCCACTACTGTACACTAGATTTTTATCATCTTTTTTTTTGGCAAGTGAAAAAGTTTTTAAAACAATCGTTCTGTCTTCAACCACTCTCTTTTCTATCTATCATACTGGTTACAATCAGCATTATCTTCCTGAACTATTACTTGGAATTCTCATTTCCCATCTCAAAAACTTAGAACAGCTCCGTGTAACTATAGGATAAAGCCCAGACTCCTTGGCTTAGTCTTCCAAAATCTGGTTTCATCCTTCTTTTCAAGCTCTAATTTCCACTACCCTCCTACATTAACTCTCTGTCCCCTGTATAGTTCATGCATTTTCCAGTCTCTGATGCATCAGTCCCTCACATCTGAAATAACTTGCTTACTCTTCTCCAAATTTGTATGCCCTTCAAAGGCCAACACACATCTCACATCCTCCTTGAATTCTGACAGTCTCCATCTGGAAATAATTATCTCCTTGTTCAGAACTGACTGTTTCTGCCACTTAGTAGGCATTTAACACTCAGGTTTATTTCATTTCCTCACCATGGCTCACTCCTTAAGTATAAGACACTATGCAGAGTTATTTATTGGTTGCCCATTAATAGCTTTAAAAATACTCAATCAAATTTTAAAATTCCAAATTACTAAAGAATGTGATAATACTATAGTTCCACTATTAAATGTAATCATTATGGCATCAGTTAGTTCAGAAAATAGTTCTAGAAAATCTCTAGATTTTGGAAAGTTAACTAGATATATTTATATTCTAAAAAACAGACTTGCTTCCTGAAACTCTAAAGTACAAACATAAAAAAGAAAAGGAGTTAGACGGTGATGTCATTGAAGAATATTTTTTTAAAAAAATATTTTAACAGAAATGCAAGAAAGAAAAATTCAAGTTACAACAAATATCATTAACTAAGTTCACTGGCTTGTGACTCATCAAATTTTATGTGAATTAGTTCAAATTTCACAGCAACATGATTCCATGTAATAGCTAACACAATCTCTTAAAAGGACGGTGAATGCTTGATATAATCCAACTTAAATCAGTAACTAAGTATATTCCCAATTAAGAGAACCAGCCAGTTTGATAATATGGACACTTTGGAGAAATATTTATGTTATTTGCAAGCTGTCTGTTTAGTTACTTCTACTGTAGGGAAACTCTAAGTCTATACCTGAATAAGCGAGTGTGTACTTTATTAAATTTTCTGTATCTCTGAGTGCACTGAGGCCGCAAATCTTTCTAAAACCCTTTGAGATGGCGTGCTTTAGATATTCAGCAGACCTCAGTGAGTCCTTGCCCCTCCAGACGGCCTCCCACATCTGCAGAGGCTGAGCCTTGACCTCATTTTGCTCTGTAGTATTTGATAAATGCACAACTGTAAATGAGGTGAGATATTCTGTTGGGCATGTTTAGAAATCAACCAAAGTTTTCTAAATTATTTCAGAATGAATTCTTTTTGGTGTTTGTTTTTGTTCTAAGATGTTTTCGCTGTTGATTATAGACGGGTCCATAAGATCTTTGGGGAAAATTTTTTTTCTATGTAGTATACCCGTGCCTGGAATATATTGTTCTGTGCCAGATATAATGAAGCCACTCAAGAAATAGTCATTAAGTTGAATTCTTATCCCTGGAACAAATAAACGGTATCCAAGAAGGATAGGGTCTAAATTATTGGGCTCTCTTTGAAGTGGAAAATTTGTTTCAGAAGTCAACTAGGTAAAGAAGTACAGTTGTTCTCCTGGGATGACTTTTGAAATGAAAGCTGACCACAAGGGAGATCACTATGACAGGCCTTAACCCTGTTGGATTTAATCACCTATGAAAGATCTTTCCCTGTTGTGCACATCAGGAGGCTTATAAATTGGATGCAGGCAACTCAATCACTTTCAAAAGTCAGCTCTCTACAAAGGGATTGGAAAGAACGGTTTCATAATTCCTATAGTAAGAGGAGCTGCCACAGTAAAATAGCAGCAGTTGGGGTTAGGTAGGCCCCCTTTTCCATGCAGATTCCCCAGTAAGTGTTTTTGTTTCTTGGTTTTGTTAAAATAAGATCCAAGTTATGGTTTCATAATTTCCCCATCACTAGCCCTGAAATGAAGTTACTACAGCCCTTAAGCTGGAATGACTCCCCTAGCTGCATAGCAAACCTTTGTCCAAGATTCAAACCAAACTGAATGCTTGAGGGTTTGGGTTGTTTTGAGTTTTCTAAACTTCAAGCTTAAATTTTCATGAACCTTATTGCACTTCCTGATCTTTTCTGGGAGAGAGAGTGGAAAAACTGACCTCCTTGATGCCAGTGTTAGAAGCAGTTCTCCAAGGTTGTAACTAACTGCATGGAGAGAAGGCAGAGGCCTAGAAAGGAATATAGTCAGATGGTCAACTCTGGAACTATTTTCTAGAATTTTCTGAATTTCTAAATTTTCTAAATTTCTCTTACATTCTTTTCTCCTAAAACCTATCGATTAAAACATTTAGTGGCAAAACTGGAGTACAGTGTCCCTAAAAACCATAGCATAATGAAAACAGCAAGCCAGTAATTTTAGTTCAGAATTGAAATAAAATAACTATTACCTATCATAACAATAATAACTAGTATTAAACAAACATGGCAACATCTTCAGTGCCACCCTGGGAAAGGAACTGAATGGGAGAGAGGGATGTTGCGATTTAAGCCTTTGGGCTTAGAAAGTTCACTGAATTCTACAGATCCACAAAAATGGAGTAGAATTGTATGAAGAAAAGAAGTTGTGCAAGAAGCAAAGAAAGTAGGAGGAAAAAAAGACTTCATAGCAGAGCCATTCTGTGTGGTAAAAACAATGTAAGCCATGGATCAGACATACAATCGAGAACTGTGTCGTTCTCCGTACGTGTCCTGCAGTCTACTCCTGACTTGCATGGATGCCAACTCAGAGACCAACTCCATCCAAGAGAACTTCAGAGCTCCATATTGATGGTCTATATCAAGAGGGAGTTTCAAGGAAGACTGACCCACCAAAATCAAGAATGAAAAAAGGGCAAATGTAACCAGGACATCGCTAGTACTGTGATAAGTTGCTCATGCACAATTCCAGTGTGTCTAAATACAAAACCAAATGCATCCGAAGTTGCTTGGCATTAACTTTTGCTTAATAAACAAACACCATATTAACCCAGCCAAAGCCTCTCTCTTAGGAAAGGGAATCATTTGCAACCAAGCCAGATTCTGACTGATTTTCTCCACAAGCCCGACGCAACAGCGTCATGTTGGAGGTACTGGGACCTAAGCCTCCTCACTTCTGCCAGTGGAACCCCCTTAACCAAGCAAAACCTGGATGTTTATCTAAAGGGATTAACTGAGGAAAGGCTGTGCATCTGATTCAGATGCTTAATCTCCCTTCCACCACCAATATTTGGAGATAAAAAATACTTTTACTCTAATTTTTGTAAATATTATCATGAAAAGCCATAACTATCCATAACAACCCTCTGAAGGGGAGCATGTTCAAACAACATTGACCACAGGGCAATCATCAGGTGTAGGGAGTTCTAGGGTCATGACGAAAAGGAAACTGCTAGTCACAGGCAAAACAGGAATGTTCAAAATCAAGGAAGTAGATCAAAACATGCATTGGTGCAGGAGGTAGTCACAACCTGCGCTGTGGAATCAGTAACAATATGGCTGGGGATAAAACAAATTATGAGGTTTAAATCATTTTTAAAAAAGCTATTCCTCCATTAAAGCATACCCTCCCCCCATATGAATTCTGATATAATTAAAGCAGTAGGGTGAGTTGTTTTGTTTTTAGTTCATTATTTTTCCATAGCAAGGTTTAATATAAAAAATTCAGAATATAGATAAGCACAAAGAAAATAAATACATGTATTTTAACTACCTATAATTCTACCATGCAAAAATAACACTCGACGTTTTGGTGTATAATCTGACACACACACACACACACACACACACACACATACACAGAAATAAACAAATATATGCTTAGTGTTTTTAAAAGGTATCCTAAAATTGTTTTGTAGCTTTTTAAATTAAATACTATATTAAAAACATCTTTCCATATACACAAATACATACCTACATCGTCATTCTTAGTCACCACATAGTATGGCTGAACCCTAACTTGTTTAGCCAATTCCCTACTTATGGTCATTTAAATAGTTTAAATTTTTCAAAACACATTTATATATATAGTATATATATATATATCGACATATTTTCTGATTATTTCCTTAGAAAGGATTTCTAACATTTGGAATTACTTTTATCTCTTTTAGAGGTATTGTACTACATATTTTCAAATTGCCTGACGAAATATTACAATATATACTTCCACTAGCAGCATGTGAGAGTCCTTATATATCTACATCTTTGCCAATATTGACTTTTAGCATTCTTCTAAATCATTGCCAATCTAACAGGAAGATTATAGAAACTTACTGGAGGTTACCGCATTTCTTTATCAGAGAGATGGCTTTTCTTTTAATGTTTGTTTTGGTTTTACAGTTTTGTTGTTACTCTGCCATAGAGCTATTCCCAGTATAAGACCACCCTCAAGCTCAATGATTCATTAGAACTCAGAGAACTCAGAAGTTTGTTAAAATCATGGTTATGGTTTATTATGGTGAAAGAATAGAGAATAGAAGAGGAAACCAGGATCAAACTTTCAGATGTCCCATCCAATAGAGTAACACAAGACACAGTTTTTCCAGTAAAATGTGCAACATATGCAAAGTATTGCCAACCAGGAAAGTTCTCCCAAGCTTATGTCCAGGGTTTTTGTGTAGGGGTCATTCATGTAGGCATGCATATATCACTTGTATAACAAATCTTAGTTACTCAAGCTCCAGAATCCCTCAAAAGCAAATTTTCACTCTAAATCACATTTTAGCTTAAGCTACCTGGACAAATGGGTACAGCATGGCTCAAGGCCTCAGACATAAGATTAATAATAATAATAATAATAATAATAATAATAATAATAACATTGTTATTAGAAAAAACATTCCAAGAGCACATTTCCCAGGAGCCAGCCAAGGCCAGTCCTGAAAATGGGCCTTTCTTGGGAATATCCAGGGTTTGTTTGAAACACCCAGAACTTCTGATTTAACCCCTTCTTGCATAATACGAGAGCTAATGATGTTGTATATTGACACTGGCCCTATCTACCATACTGAACATATTTGTTTTCATTTCTTTTGTAATCTTTCTAGCCAGACACTTATATCATCCATGAACAATGGCAATTTTTCTTCTCCAATATGGTGAATAACAGAGTATATTTTGCTTCTTGTTTTTAGTGCATTTCCTGAAATTTCCAGAACAATGATGAATAACAGTGATAACAATGAACATTGTCTTATTTCTGATAATAGTGAAAATGTTTCAATGTTAATTATTATATTGGTGTTGGTTTATGACATATGTTCTTTTGCATGTTATTTCTAATTTATTAAGATTTCTTTTCATGAATGGCTGTGGAATTTAATTAGGCATTACTCAAGATAATCATAAACTACTCAAGAAAATAAAATGTGAGCTAATAATTTTACATCCAGCAAAACTCATCAATGATAAAGAGTACAAATGATTAACAACATGAAAAACTCAGGGAGTATTGTTCCCATGAATCCTACTGAAGAATCTACCAGAGAATTAGCTTTATACAACCAAAATAACTAGAGAGACATCAATGTAAGTCTAGAAATGAGCACTAAATATATAGTTATTTGTAAAACTAATACTAAATGAGTATTAAAAGGACAGAAGATATTATGTAATAGTTATATGCTCAGATAATGGTCAACTCTCATACAATGCTGAAAAATAAAGTGAGCATATGCAAAAAAATAACACCTTCTTTGAACCCTCCTCAGTAATTACATTGGTAGTGGAAGTATTAGCAGTAGTTTAATAATTTGAGATTGTTATATATGTTATTTAGGACAAAATAAATGAGTAATTATGAGATCCCATTATCCTCTGTGTCTTCAAGAACCAGGATTTTCACTCAGAGGGAAAACAGAGGTACAGATATAAAACAGAAGATATTAAGTTAAAAACCCCTGTAGTTGAATTTGAATTAGAAGCATCAGTATGAACTCATCAGATATTTTTTTAATATATTATTTTTATTTGCGCTATCCAACTGAAGAGGTTTAGAAAAAATGACCAACCCAGTAGCAATGAGATCTCTGCTACACACATTGTGAAATTCTAACTCTCACTTCTAGGTTTCTTGAAGAAATAACAAATTCCAGGTGTAAGGAAAGACATGTACAACGTGTATCTGGAATACTGCGTCATACCAGACAGCAAGAAAGTCATCAAAGACACAGGAGCCCACACAAAGAAGCTCCCATTGGCTAAAGATAGGACGATGTGAGCTCCACGCTGGGTGATAATCTCAACTGATTGAAATACAACAAATATGTTTAAATCCACGAGTTCATATTGATATTTAGAAAGAGTTTCATATTGATATTTAGAAAAAGTAAAGAACAAATTCATTATTTTGAACACTAAATAAAGTAAAAGAATCAAGCATTTATCTTGCATTTCTCATATACACTGTACCACTGGGTAATAAAATATCAGATAAGGGATTCCTCTCTTATAAAAGTTTCTAAATAATAAAAGAAAAAAAAGATAAAACTTGAATTAGAATATCACCATTCTTGAATGTCCAATTTTTGAGCATCAGTGACTGATAACAACACAAATAATTATGTGCTTCTTGATTTAAAAAAAAAATGAAAACAAAAAACCTCACTTATACTCTTGCCAGGGATCAAACATGATTCTTATTAAGTCTCTGGATTCCATAACCAATTTGTGTGAAATAAGGAGGGCAAATAAATATGATGAACTTCGCATGAGTACATAATCAGCAAAATCCTAACTGGAAATTCTATAGGTCAAATATCTTGGGTTAATCAACAGATAAACTCTAAGAAAAAGATGGAGGAGAAATCTGTATTTTAAAAGATTTAAATTACAATTTTTTTTAATGAGCAAGAGTGAATTATGGTGTCTAGGCATGCACACTTGAGTATGTAAAGTACATAGAAATTCAAAGAACTAGTTATTATAAAAAATGACAGTAGTTAACATTTGGAGGAATACTGTGGGGGTGAGATTGAGACTGGGCACACAGGGACTTGCAGGGTGTGTGGAAACGTTCTATTTCTTTACCTGGGTGGTGGTTACTTTATCTATAATAACTAATTAAGCTATACATTTGTATGGCTTTTGTCTGTATTTGTGTGTTATTTTACAATAAAATGGCAAAACATTCCACAAAATATTTGCTATTCGCATATATTTTACTGGTTATACACAAACTGCCTTATTAAAATAAGTACTTAGAAAATGTTGCTGTCATATCTTAAAATGAGGAAACTAAACTATGTAAAGAAATAAGTCCCGTTTGCATGATGACATCCTTCATCAAATGGCACTAACCATTCATGCTAGTATAACATTATCCTGTATTAACAAGGAAACCACATGGTGAACTTTTATTGAGAATGGGTAAATATGATTCATCTTAATAAGATTTATTGGGTGCCTACTATGTGCTTGATTTTTCTTTCTTGAATGAATGATAGTTTAAGTCACAGGAAATATTTGACTAGCTATAATCAAAATTTACCAAAATGTTTTATTATCTTAACCAGTTTTTTTCTTTATAAAAGTAGAAAGTATATTTTCTTAGCTTTCCATACAGCTACATTGAAGTCACATTCATGAAAGCTGACTCATCAGTAATTTCACTCTTAAAACATCCGAGCTTTTCCACCTGCCCATTGTTCACCAGTAATAGTAGCTAGGCAAGGGGCAAGACTGTGAACTACCAGCACACTATCCATACTCCTAATTTTCCTAAGAGAAGTTCAGTACTATTTGAGGTGCCAACTGGGTTCAACTAAAAATTACTTCCTGGCTTCCCCTGAAATAAGGAGTGTGAGAGGTTGGCAGTCATACCATGTGAGGCTTTCAACTAATATGTGCCATTTTGCCCTTCCCCCTTCCATCACAAAAAATACTAGAGTTACAGAAACTATGGTGACCTTGAGGATGGAATCCAATACTAAGTACAGCCACGAAGAAAGAGGGAACCTAGTTTCTGGTGACATTTTAGAGCCATCACACTGGCCCTGTTTCTGATTATTTCGAAACTCCCCTTTGCACAGGAAAACTAAGCCCTCTAACTTATTTAAGTACCTCCTAGGAAGATTCATATGTGTAAATGCCGCAACATATAAAGAGCTTCAAAGACACAATGATTGCTGTCAACAAGGAAAATAGACTTTTGACAACTGCTAGAATACATTTCTTTCCATCACTGCAAGACATTGGCTGGAATTCTTCTGGATCCACTACTGTTCAGTAATGGCAACTGTGTACTCCCAGAATGACTGTGGCTTTAAACCACAGGGCAACTGGCATAATCTTTGCTCTATATCAGAAATAAGAAGATAGAAAAAGTGGCCTGAATATTACTAAAATTTACTGACTGCAAAAAACTTTAGATGCTGTCTGTAGACTTGAACTGTAAATTATATGTAGCTTTGTGCCTCTGATACATTAGGATCTAAGAAGCTGGCAGGACGGTACACTTTAGCTAATCAACAGCCCTTTAAATAGCTATGTAAACCCAACACTATGCAGATTACGATTATTTGTATGATTGTCTATTTAATGACTCTCTCCCATTAGAATATAGCTACATATAGAAGGGCCTGGAGCTACCTTATCCACTAACAAATCCCAATACCTAGGACAGTGCCTGGCATATATTATTAGGTTGCACGATGACCATTTATTGAATGAATAAAGGTACAAAAGGGTTACAAGAAACAATACTTACATCTCCCAGCTTAAGTGACAAAACATAAAATAATTACATCTTATTAGCCAGATTAATCTTGACAGCTCCCGCTCTCCAGGGCAGTACTATCTGAAAGAATTTTCTGCAGTGACAAAAATGTTGCATAACCACACTATCCAATGTGACAACTGGCCACATGTGGCCACTGAGTACTTAAAACGTGGCTGGTGCAACTACACTGTATTACCCCATCCTCATTTTATGCGAGGTAGTCTCATCTGGTTTTTATTAAAATTTAAATTAATAATTTCTTGGATAACATTCAGATGGTCTAGAAGGCAGACCTGTGCATACCTGCTCTAGTGACCATACAGAGATTGTGACAAAACTACAGGGCAACCAGTACGCAGAGTCACCAGAGGTTTCGCTTAACAGAAGCCCTACAACTAGGTCACCTCAAAACAGGTTGGGCAGAGACGAGAAACCGCCCAGCCCCACAACCGCACGTGGCGACTGAGAATCGGGAGGGCCATCTTGGCTGCAGAGCCACCTCCCACCTGAGGATTAAGGGGTGCCAGCTGCACACTGGGCTCCCCGCCTAGGGCTCCACTGCTGGAAAGAGAAGGTTGTGGCTGCATGAGACGGAGGGCGGCAGGAAGTGGAGACCTTCCTCTTAAAGGGCCCCCGCCGGCCTTACTCGCTGACAGGGCTGGCACACTCTGAGCTCCGGTGCTGAACAGCCACTCCAGGGGCGCCAGGGTTTTACAGGGAGGCTCTGAGCTATGTGGCTTCAGGATGAGGCCTGGAGGGGCGGCTGGCTCCAGGGCAGAGGCGAAGGCAGAAGCCCTGGTTCCTTTGTTGAGCCCTCCCTCTCCCAGATGCAGCCGCAGATGCCATCAACCTGGAAAACAGGCCGCTCTGCCCAAGGGATTCCTGAGACTCCACCTCTCTTAACTAGCGGGCCCACCCAAGCCGCTTCTAGTGATTTGTTCCACACAAATAGGTTGTCTTGGCTCCTGCTAAGAACTTTCATAAAATCTCTCAAAGCCTCACAAAACCCAAAGCAGCAGCATCTGGCCTCAGCATGCTCTGTACCTCTTGCTGAGCAGCCCCAAGCCCCACACCAGTGGCAGCCAGCCTCAGTTTCAGACTCGGCCCTTGACGCACCTATACACCCAGCACGGGTGTCAGACATATGTGGATTGCCTGGTGACTCTTACCAGATGGCCCCAGAGGTGCACAGGCTGCGGCTGGACCTGGCTTGCAGCTGAATTTGGCCTACAGCTAGATTCCTCACAGGTCTGTACCAAGGGGCCCTACAGCACCCTATTACATAAAGCCACTTTACTAAGACTGGGAGACTTAGGAGCCGTTCCTTCCTAATACATAGAAACAGACACAGGAAGACAGCCAAAATGGGGAGACAAAGAAGCATGTCCCATGTGAAAGAATAGAACAAAGCTCCAGAAAAAGAATTTGCTGAAATGCAGACAAGCAATATACCAGATGCAGAGTTTAAAACACTGGTTATAAGGATTCCCAAGGACCTTAGGCGAAGAGTAGATGAACTCAGTGAAAACTTTAACAAAGAGATTAAAAAAAAAAAAAAAAAAAAAAACGGAGACAGAAAACATAATAGGGAGCCAGTCAGAAATTAAGAATACAATATCTGAGATGAAGCGTACATTAGAGGGAATCAAGAAAGTAGATGAAGCAGAGGATTGAATCAGGGACATGGAGGGTGGGGTAGCAGAGGACAATCTATCAGAACAGCAACAACAGCAAAAAGAATCCTAAAAAATGAAGACAGTTTAAGAAACCTCAGGGGCAACATCAAGCGTAAGAACATTGGCATCATAGGGACACCAGAATAAGAGAGAGAGCAAGGAATTGAAAACCTATTGGAAGAAATACTGATGAGTAAAATAGACATACTCACTTGATGAGGGAAACAGACAACCCTAGGAAGTTCAGAGAGTTCCAAACCAGATGAACCTAAAGAGGCCCACACCCAGACACATCATAATCAAAATGCCAGAGGTTAAAGACAAAGAGAATCTTAAAAGCAGCAAGAGAAAAGCAAATGTTTACCTACAAGGGAGCTCCATAAGGCTGTCAGCTGATTTCTCAACAGAAACTTTGCAGGTCAGAAGGAATTAGCAGGAAATATTCCGTGATGAAAAGCAAGGACCTGCAACCAAGATTACTTTACCCAGCAAAGCTATCATTTAGGATCAAAGGACAGATAAAGAGCTTCCCAGGCAAGAAAAAAGCTAAAAGAGTTCATCACCGCCAAGCCAGAATTATAAGAAATGTCAGAAGGACTTCTTTAAGAAGAAAATAATATGTATAAATCGTCTAAATAAAGAATGGCAATAACTACATATCTATCAACAAGTACTTCAAATGAAGCAAGTCTCTTGTAGGCAGCATATATAAGGGTCTTGACTAATAAACTACTATATTATGAAAAGGAAAGTCCAGTTAAATCAAGGCTATAAAGCTTCACAGCTATTAGTAACCCACATCCCCCAGAAACCTCTGGTTTTCCAGGAAATGTTAATAGACAATAGAAATCTCACAGCGACTATTTTAAAAAACAACAGCAGAAACATAGTCTATGTATGAGTTGGTTAAGAGCACAGACTCCTGAGATAGAATGTCTGAGTTTAAATCTTACCTCCTTCACTAGCTAGAGGTATGACCTTGAACAAGTGGCTTAGTCTCTACCTCATAGGGTTGTTGTGACAATGAAATGAGCTAAGGTGTGAAATATTCTTAGAATAAAGCTAACCTTTCGAAGGAGCTGCTATTGTTATTGAATTTTGCAGGAGAAAAAAAAACACAGAGAGGTTAAGTAACACGATCATGTGCATACAAGAGGCAAAACTGCAATTCAAACCCAGACACTCTGGCTCCACAGCACAGGCTCTTAAACTATGGCTATTCTGCTCCCACTTGCTAGAGCTGATCATATCTGTACTTGCGGTAGGTAAAAATATAGCCCCAAAAGTATCCATGTCAAATCTCTATAAACTGTGAGTGAAACCTCATTTGGAAAAAGAATCTTTGCAGATCTGATTAAATTAAGCATCTTGAGAGGAAGAGGTACTTCTAGATTATCTTGGTGGGCCTTAACTGCCATCGCATGAATCCTGTTAGGAGAGGGGCAGAGATTATTACGGACAGACACACAGAGTATAGACACAGAGGAGAAGACCATGTGAGAGAGATGCCAACAGCCACCAGAAGCCAGAAGAGGCAAAAAAGAATCCTCTAGAGCCTGTAGAGGAAACGTGGCCCTGTCCACAGCTTCATTTCAGACTTCAGGCCTCAGAAGTATGAGAAAAAAATGTCTGTTGTTTTAGGCCATCAAGTTTTATAATGTTAAAGTGGCCCCAGGAAATGCAATGCTCTATATAATATTCCAGAACCGATCATACCTTGTACTGTCTGTTCTCTTGATTAATAAAAAATGATTCACACATTTATCTTCAATTTGTTGAAAGTCTATTATGTGCCAGGCTCTGTTCTCGATAGTGGGGATAAAAAGGTAAACAAAGTCCCTACCTTCGAAGACACTGGGGAGATGGACAGTAAACATGTAAACAAATAAGAGAATTTTAGGAAATAATAAACAGAGTAGAGAAAAATAGTGACATGGAAAAGGGAATGACTGGGAAGGAGGCTCTTTAGGAAGGAGCATTCAGGAAGCACTGTTAGAAACCATGACGTCTGAGCTGAGCCTCATGCGAATGAAGGGTAAATGTGCATACGAGTACTAGGAAGAGGAATCTCTTGACAGAGGGAACAGGGCAAAGATCTGGAGCCGAAAAACATCTTGGCATATCAGAGGAACAGAAAGTGTGATGAAAGAGGTAGGCGTGGGCCAGGCCACGTAGGACATTTGTATTGATTATCTATTGCTACAATAATGTTGTGTAGCAAGTACATACAAAACATCATGCGTACAGCTTGTACTTCTGGGGTCAGCGGGGAGTCCACGAGACAGCTCTACTGCCCCAACAGGGCTTGCCCTAGTGTCTTGTGTTTACATGTATGTCTGATCAAGGATGTCCTCAGCTGTGGCAACTGGGCTCCACTCCACATGGCGGTCTCTGCAGCAGGCTAGCAGGGGAATGTTCTCATGGTGAGGGCAGAAGTTCACCAAGGAATCCCCAATGTGCAAGACTGGTGCAACCCTCTGCTTGCATGATATAACATCTCATTAGTTAAAGGAAGTCACCTGTTTGAGGTCAGAGTCAAGGAATGGGCAGGTCACCCTCCCCACAGTGAATAGGCAAAGTTACATGGATGGTATGGATACAGTAAACAATGAACAATTGAAGCCAACAAGGCAAGTCCTGCAGCTATACAGGACCTATATATAATCTTTATATATATATAATAATATTCATTACATTCTAATGAATATAAGACAATTATTTTCTAAATAGGATGACAATGTATTACAGATATTGTAGGAGTTTAGAGAAAGGGGTCTGACTATAATATTTAGGGAAAACCGCAAAGAGAAGGGTCTTGAAGGATATTTTAAATTTAGATGGGTTAAGGCACAAGATGAGGGAACTTTAAGAGCAGGAATAACAAGAGCAAAGTTATGACAACAGAAAAGAGCACTGTGCATACACAGAATGAAAAACATGGCATGTATACCAACAGCAAGATGCTTCCATCGGATCCAGTCTCTATTACAAAGGAAAATGTAGAATAAATGAATCTCGTATTTATCCTATATTGTAAAAACCACTGCATTTCAAAATGTTTTGAGAGCCTAGAGTTCTCAGTGTGATAATCAGGAACATCTGAGAGCTGAAGACAGCCATGAGAGTATAAACATAAGATTCCTAACACATGTAATATGAAGACTCACTGCACTATTCACCATAATGTAAAGAAACCTGAAATTATGAATCAATGTATAAAATATAACAATCTTTTTTGGTAACCCAATGTGGAAAACTATCATCAGATTGTTATTTTGGAAACATGCTATCAGATAACTCCAAAATTGCTAAGAATCAAAACAAAAATCCAAGAATCATTTTTGCAAGGCAAGTAAAAAATTTGGTTACAAACATAATCTCAGGCATGTTCGTGTAACTCTTTGATGTTACTTATATCCTGATTTGTGGCATTAAGATTTCAAGCAATTTTCAAGATATTAATCTAACCTTTAAAAACTGGTGATGTATAATTCAATAAAACAGGCTCTTCATTTGGCTCTTAAAACAAGTTTCTTAATTCTGCTTATATAACACTAATAGCCAACATGTCATCCAGTAATGAGACTCAGGGAAACAGCCAGTCCGCTAGTGTTCATAGACAGAGATGAATTCAAACCTTTATATAATTAAATAAAGAGAAAACCATATGCAAAGCAGGCCCATAATTTAAATACACATTGTAGTAATATAAATCTTTAAATCAATTAACCACTGCAACAGTGGAACAAAGCTGGAAGATAACCGTCTCATATTCACTGGACTAATTCCAGTAGAGCATCACTAATTCCCCACATTTCCCACTCACTATCCCACGAATCCACTGGACTGAGCATGGTGTGAAGACACCTACCCATCCCCACTGTTGGAGCAAAACCAAAGAGCTTACAACCTCCATGATTCTCAGATGGGTCCCATATCCATGAAAATTCTCTAACATGCCCTACAAGCTGAGGTACTGGAAGCCTTGAAAAGCTCCTCTGAGCCCTCAAATTGAAGACAGACTCAAAGTTGAGTCTCCCATGAAGTCAACTCATCAGCCAGATTCGAAGTCTCTCAGAAGCGTAACCTCCTAATTCCACTGTTGAATTCTGATTGGCCTAAATGCTCACCAGGAGCTACCTTTCCCTGCCAACTGTGTGAACACCGCACACATATAGAAACACCACCCTTCTAAGGAAGTTCCAAGACATTCTCTTGCCAGCCAAATCCACCTCACCACATACCTTGTTCTTGTTCTCCATCAAAATGTGAGCACTCTGGTCATCAATTTGCCCCGCTCTCATCTCCAAACAGCTCTGTGCTTCTTCTGTCTTCCATCTCCAATCTCTGCACTGTGCCTTTTGGGTAATAAACATCCTTATAGCATTCTCCATTTCACTGATCTTACCACCACACGCACTTTAGGGTTCAAAAGGAGAATGAATGTCCTTTTTATTCCACACTGTCAATAGCATGTCAAACCTTCTGTTACTTGAGTCCCCAGATTCGGCAATGCCATTTCTTTCCCTTCATTATCATCGTGCTGTATCTTCCATCTTTAAAGAGAAATCGTCCCTTGGCGCCACACTCTATTCTTTCCACAGCCCAATTTTTCGGCATTCCTCAGCATAAACTGCAGGCATATCATTTATAGTCAACATTCACTTATTTCTTCCCATCTTTCTCAAACCCTCATACAGGGGTTCGGTCTCTACCACTGTCACTGAAACTTCATCAGGGTCACTAATGACTACCACATGGCCCAATCAAAGATGCATTCTCAGTTCTTATTCACCTATTTGCATTTGGCACAGATGATTACTGTGTATTTCTGCATTTATTGAGATGATCACATTTTTTCTCCTTTAGTCATTTAATGTGGTAAATTTCATTCACTTTTTCAAATTAAACCATTTACGTTCCTGAAATTAACCACACCTGATCATGAAATATAATCCTTTCCATACAACTGGATTCTATATTTTGTTTAGGGTTTTTATACTAAGATTGGGGCCTATAATTTCCCATCTTTGAATATCCTTATCAGG
Source organism: Eonycteris spelaea (assembly GCA_003508835.1). Taxonomy (NCBI): domain Eukaryota; kingdom Metazoa; phylum Chordata; class Mammalia; order Chiroptera; family Pteropodidae; genus Eonycteris; species Eonycteris spelaea. Next base: position 8,265,053 of record PUFA01000023.1, read on the forward strand.
TTTTGGTACCAAGTTTATGCCAAACTCACAAAAAAAGAGTAGGGAAATGTATCAAAATTCAATCAGAGAAGCAGAACCACTCACATATATACACAAACATATACATGATTTGTTACAGGGATTCGATGTCATGCAATTGTGGAAGCCAAATAAGCAGTCTCCAGAAGATTGTTCCATCTGAATCTGGAGTCCATAGAGCAGGCAGTGGGGAAGGAAAAATGGATATAAAGTAGGAAAGAGCAAGAACAAGAAGCTGGAATCCAAAAGCATAAGCTGAAACAAATGAGGACAGATTGAAATGCCTATCTGATCTTGATGCGTCTGACATTGGTTTGGACGTCCTGCAGGAGAGCCCTTTATCACAGAACCACACACATGCACATGTCCCAGGGGTGATGCAAACTGACAGTGGATCCGGGGGAAGACAGAGCAGTTGCGGGCCTTACTGCTGCCTGAAGTCAAGCAGATGAGCTGGCAGATAAGCGATATCATGTGTGAGCTGCAAAATGGCTGCAGCTTCACACTTCGGGCCCCCACATCTCAGACAAGAAACCTCTAACGGCCCCACTCCAACAAGAAACAGACAAAGGCCAATTTAGAAAATGATATTCGGGCATGTCAATACATTACAAAGCTACCACAAAAACTATTTATTCTTTTGCTATTTTCTGACAGTTTTCATAAGATTGGTACTATTGCTTGGAAGAATTTACCACTAATGCCATTTGAGCCAGGAGCTTTCTTTGTGACAAAGGGTTTTAAATTATAGATTCACTTTATTTGATATAAAAATGCTTTAATTTCCGATTTCTCCTAGTGCCAGTCTTGAAATTTTTTTTTTATAGCATTTCTCTATTTCAGGGTTCAGAAAACCATGGGCCTTAGGCTATCTAAAGTTTTATTGTGACACAGCCAATCGATATATATGTGCATGGCTGTTTCTATGCTGCAATGACAGAGCTGAGTAGCTATGATTGCTTGGTCCACAAAGACTAAAATATTTACTATCTAGCCATTTACAGAAAAAGTTTGCCAATCCCTCACTCATCTCATCTAAATTGTCAAATTGACAAAACAAAAAGTTGTTCATAATATTCACTTATTATCTTTTTAATGTCTATAAGAACTGTAGCAATGTCCCATTTTTACATTCCTGGTATTAGTAACTTGTGTTTTTTATCTTTCTTTTTTTTAATCAGTCTTACTACAAGTCATTGATTTATTAATCTTATGGCAAATTTTTATATTGTATAATTGCTTTCTATTTTATTTATTCTTGCTCTTATATTTAGTAATCCATTCCATTTTCTTTGGGTTTACTTTTCTTTTATTAATCCCTTAAGATGTAAGCTTAGATCATTGATTTTTCAATATTTTCTATTTTCTAAAGTATACATTTTAGAGCTATATAATTCCCTATAAGCACCACATTAACTAAATCCCACCGTTGTATCATATTTTCATTATATGCAGTTCAACATATTTTCTAATTTCTATCGTGATTGCTTTCTTAAACCACATATTATTCAAAAGTGTGTTGCTTAATATATAAACACTTGTAGATAGTCTTAGCTATTTTTGTTATTAATTCTAGTTTAAGTTTAGTGTGATAAGAAAATATACTGTGATTTCAAACATGAAATTTGTTTAAACATAGAATACCAAAACAGTCTTGAAAATGAACCAAGTTGAGCCATTTACACTCTTGACTTCCATATTATTATAAAACTCCAGTAATGTGGTACTGAGATAAGAATCAACAGATCAATGAACAAATCAGAGGGCTCAAAAGTATATCTGTCCTTTTGATAATTTATTTTTGATAAAGGCACCAAAGCAAAACACTGGGAGAAGGAAAATCTTTTCAACAAGTAGTGACTAAATAGCTGGATATCCACACGAAAAAAAAGGAACTTAACTTCACACCACACTCACACCACATCCAAAAACTAATCTGAAGTGGATCATAATCTAAATGTAAAAGCGAAAACCATAAAGCTTTTAGAGGAAGTATAGGGGAATATTTTCCATGTCTTGAAGGGAAGTAAAGGACGCAAAAAGTAATAATGAAAAGAAAAAACCTGATAAATTAAGTCTTACCAAAATAAAAAACTTCCATTCATTGAAACATCCAGTAAGAAAATGAATAATCAGGAGATGGACTGAAAGACACTACATACACACACACGCACACACACACACATATATGGCAAAAAAACTGGTATTTATGATGTATACAGAACTCTCACAATTCAATAATAAAAAGAAACATCCTTCCCCCCCCAAAAAAAGATCAAAATTTAAACAGACACTTCACAAAAGACATGTGAATAGCTAACAAGCACATGAAAAAGTGCTCAACATCACTAGTTATCATGCACTGCAAATTAAAATGAGATATCTACCAAAATGGCTAGAATTAAGAAGACTGACATCAAATGTGGGTGAGGAGGATGTGGAGCAACCTAAGCTCTAATATTCTTGGCCAAAGTGTAAAATGGTACAGCCATATTGAAAAATAGTCTGGCAACTTCTTATAAAATTAAATATACATCTATCCTATGACCCAACAATTCTATTCCTAGGTATTTACCCACAAGAAATTAAAGAGGTCCACAAAATGACATGTACAAAAATGTTCATAGCAGCCTTATTCATAACAGCAAAATACTGGATATAACTCAAGAGTCTATCAGTAGGAGAATGGGTAAACTAATTGTAATGTATTCATACAATGGAATAAAATGATAGAAACCGTTGATTCGCATAACATCACAAACAGCTGAGTAAAAGAAGCCTTACACAAGGGACTATGTAACTGCATGATTCCAGAACAGGCAAAAGCAATTCATAGTTAAAAAAAATCAAAGCAGTGATTCCCTCACAACAGAGAATTAGGGTGAGGGCTGGAGGTGGGAAAGTGATGGCAAGTAACCACGAAGAGGCAAAAGATAACCTTCTGGGGTGATGGCAATGTCTTACTTTAAAGGAATCTAGATTCCATAAGTGTGTGTGTTTGTCATAACTCAGCAAATGTACACTTATGATTTGTACATTTCACTTTTTTGTAAATTTTGCCTTAAAAGAAAAAATTATAAATTCTGGTTAATTATATGCATGTTGAAGTAGTTAATGGAATATGCACTGATGTATGTATATATTTTGAAATGCATTAAAATCATATAATTAAGGGAGAAGAAAGTAACAAAAACAAATGGAGTAAAATATTAAAAGTAGAATCTAGGTGGAGTTATTTGGGTTACTCACTGTTGTATTTGGAAAAGAATTCTAAATTTTCTTGTTTAGTGTAAGTGAGCAATCTTGGCTTTTAGACTCATAAAGTTAGCCACTAAGAAATTCAGGTTTCTCAGTAAAAACAACGACCAATCTCTATTTGATTTGCATTGAATTTACTGGTATCACATAGCAAAATATGTCACCTGGAGGAAAGAGAATTTCTATTAAATTATTTACAAATACATGGTGTTAGTAGTCTAGCTTCAAAAAGTAAAGATCACATTCTGTATAAATATTTTGCCTTTTCCAAGGTTTCCTGAACCTCCCAAAGCCCATCTGGCAATAGTTTTTCTTCTTCAAAGTTCCTTTCTACCACGTGGGGACACTTAATTTTCAGCATCAATGGAAAAGAAATCTACTATGCTCCATTGCACATCAGAGTAACCAACATTAAAAAAAGTTATCATTAAAAAAAATTGGAAACAACCTCCATAATTAAATGATTATAGGAAACCTCATAATATTCAGAGGCTATGACAATTTAAGCAAAATAAAATGTTAACTAACTTTTCTAAACCGTCAAAATGGTTTGGATTCAGTCCAAATTTCAGGTGAAGATCAGCCAAAGCAATTCATCCAATGGAAATTTAAAACAAAATACACAATTATTGATATTTATTACACTTCCAGAATAACAGCTAAGAAAAAAGGTTACTACTGGCAAGGACTTTTTTGATTAAACAGCTACCTCCAAAGCAGGTTCAAACCTGAGAAACAAACCAGGACACAACTGAACATTAAAAAGGTTTAAAAAGCCCTGAACAAAGAAGTGAGAGGATTTCAGAGTCTTATAAGTACACTCTCAGGAAACATATGCCTAATAAGCTTTAAACAGTCTCAAAGAGAATCAACAGCTAACTATGCCCATCTCTGATAAAATATATTTACAGAAATTAGAATATGAAACAGAATCATTTCAGGACTTAAAATATAGCCCTATAAAATGAGAACTAAAAAGAAATAATTTGATATGCAATACATGTACATTTTTTGCAAATGATTCAAATTCTGTTACAGAGAGAATTTTCCACTAAGGATAAATTGAGATGTCCATCTCTAGCAATATGCAGACTACGTGGGTAGAGAACCCTCAATAAAAAAACACTTTAAAATGTTAGTTGAAAACATCTTTTATTAAAAAATAAAATAAAAAATAAAACCACATCTTTTTAAAGCATTGCTGAATTGGTGGTAAAATAAACGAAACCATAGGAGGTTTCCTATGGGAAACTAGGATATTTCATAGGGGTTAACAAGGATTAAAGACAGCATGTGCTCTGAGAGATTCTACCAAATTCCTGGTGACCAGCCGCCTGGTTTTAATGACCCATATGTGCTGGGGCAAAAGGCAAAGCTCAGGACCTATGTTAGATAAGAAATCAAATTAGAAACTCCCAAATAAAGCTTGGAACCCCCATAAAGAATTAAACTAGAAAAAAATCAAGCTAGTAGAAGGAGACATGCCTGTGTCAGAAATGGCTCTGGGAAGAAGGGAGAGAATGGGGAGAAATATACATATAGTTCTAAGAATTCCTAATGGCAAAGGCATATTCACTTAGTTTGGTATTTATACTGACTGTGGCCTGAAGAACCTCAAGCATAAATTTTAGTTTAAAGTGGCCTGAGAATGGTAGTGTTCCAGGTGCCTGGCAAAAGCAAACACAGGAATTTCAAGACTTCCTTTGGATACAGTTCAATAAATATATGCACAAAATGGAAAGTCACTAAACACATGATGAAGGCACCATGAGCTAGGATCAGTGGAAATAATAAACTGCAGAATCAGATATGCAAAGACAGCAGATATTGAAATTAGATACAAATATAAAATAAACATTTAAAAATAAAAATGTGTTTTATAGATTTAAAACAATAAGAGATTGAAAATATGCTGAATAAAAACTAGAAAACTGTAATTGACTAGGCAAATCTGAAAAGGAACTGAGAACTTTTAAAAATAAGATATTAAATTAAAAGCTCAATACACAGTTAAACATCAGATTAGATACAAGTGAAACTGCATTGGTGAACTGGACTATAACTCCGAAGAAATTATTTAAAATGCAGCAGAGAGAAAGAGAATATAGGAAAGAGAGGTTAAAAGACACAGAGAATAAAATGAGCAGGGAAGCCTATATATCTATTCCAGAAGGAGAAATAGAACAGGGGAGAGGCAAAATTCAAAGAAATAATAAATAACAATTTTCCTGAATTTATGAGAAACACCAATCAGATTCAAGAATCTAATCTCTAATTTGTTTCATTAAAAATCAAGATAGAACTTAAGTTTTAGAAAATAATACCATATGAATTAGAAGTAGTGGTGACTGAGTTAAAGATTCTAAGGTCTTTACATTATCTGGGACGAGGACAAAAATACTTATTAACTTTAAATGTAAATGACTGAACATGATATTAAAATGTTTAGGGTACCCTCTAAAAGTATGAAAAATAGATTAAATATAAACCAGAAGGCAAGAAAGGAAGAAAGAACATATTAGAACAATAAAATTCACAAAATAAAATATAAGTACTGAATTTCAGTAATTCAGCAAACAGAATAAATGTAAATTGACTAAACTATCTGAGAAAAAGACACTGTCAGACTAAAAATTCCAAATTCAAATTCAACCACACGATATTTACAATAGACACATCTAAAACATAAAGATAGAGAAAAAGTGATAGTGACAGACACATCATTAAAGCTAGAGAGGGTCGTGATATGCGGTTTGGTTTATGAGAAAAATGAAACTATTTCCAATTTGAAAATCCTAATAACATTAGCTCAAAAATTGCAAACTATAAAGAGAATTAGATTTTAAACCTTTATAGTGACAGATTTACAAATATTTCAGTAACTGATAGTTCATGAGACAAGAAATCAATAAGACATGCAAGATTTAAACAACATACCAGCATGTTTCATTTTATGGACACACATAGACCCTGCTCTCAGCAATAATATATACATATTCTTTTCAAAAATAAATAGAACTTTTAACACAAACTGAAGATATTATAGGCAAGTTCTATATGAAGAATCATATGAAATTACTACCTGTAATTACTACCTGTAAATTACTGAAATTACTGAAATTACTACCTGTAACAGTTGAAAATCATTAGTTACATATTATTCAATCTTACACAGATTTCAAATACTCTATAGGCTAAGATTTCTGACAACAACTCTAGTTAGCAGGAACTCAGTACCCTCTCCCTCAAAACTTCAATTCCCGTATATTTGGAATGTTAAAAACAGCTAAGTAATTGATGAATCAAAGAGGAAATAATAATGAAAATTATTAAAATGTAGAACTAAATACTGAAAATTCTATCAAAATTGTGGAACCTAGCAAAAATACATAAAAGTAAATATATAGCCTTGAATGCTGATTTTTTAAAAGTTTAAATATTGAGTTATCTTTCCAATTTAAAGTTTTAAAAATTACAAAATAAACCTCAAATAAATAAATAAAATTAGTGAAATAGAAAAAAAAATATGTAGTGAAGAGCAACAAAGCCAAAAATCAGTTTTTTGAAAAGTCTAACAAAATTCATAAACTTCTAGCAATTCTGATCAAAAGACAGAGGCAGAGGAGAGAGAGGCAGAGACAGAGGACACAAATAAGCCTAATTAGAATGAGATACAACTAGTGACGGAGTGAGGCATAAAATATTTAGAATATAATTATTAACTTTATACTAGCAAATTTGAAAACAAGTAAAATGGACATATTCTACAATAACATATTCTTAAAACAAACTAAAAAAAGAGGGAAGCTGAATATTCCTACAGTTACTAAAAAAAGTGAATCAATCATTAAAAAAAAAAAAAATCTCACCAAGAAAAGACAAGTCCAAATAGTTTCACAGGAGAGCAAAGAAAAGGAATAAACCTTATTTTCCACAGTTCATTTTATGAAGCTAGTACAACCTTAATGCCAAACCAGGCAAAGGCAATATAAGACAGGGAAATTACAGATTAATCTATTGAATCCAGTAATATTTTTTTAAAGGTTTGAGTCATGAACACATGGTTGATTTGACATGAGAAAAATCTGTTCATTTACTAAATTAAAGACTGAAGGAGAAAAATGATGTGATCATCTCAATAGTTGCAAAAAAAAGTATTCAACAACATTAACAATTCATGAGAAAAACTATTAATGAGCCAGAAATAGGAGAACAAGTTATAAAGAATGTCTATAAAAAATCTATAGCCAACATCATGCTCAGTGGTGAAACATTAAAAGCATTCTCTGTAAAATCAGTAAATCTGCAAAGCTGTTATCTCCATTTCCAACATGTACTGAAGTTTTGGTCAGTGTATATTAACACAAGGACAGACACACAGATAAACACACACACATACAAATATAGAAAGACTTACTTTATATCAATTGTCTTCATGGAAAACCCTCCAAATTAATACATCTATAAACTACTTGGTATTAAGAAGTTTATATATAGTATATCCAAAAGCCAATTACATGCACAAATCAGCAGTAATTTAGAAAAGGTAATTTTTTTAAAAGATACCATTTACAATAACTAAAAATAAGTTTAACTATAATTATAAAGAATTATAATTCTTCCAGCAAAAGATATACAAGACTTTTATGAAGAAAACAATAAAATGTTATAAAAAATCAAAGATCTAAAAAAATGGAAAAGAATCATGTTTATAGATAAAAAGAAATTATCTTAAGGGTGTCAATTCCCCTCCAAAAGCAACCTATATGCAATTTCCGTCATAATCCCATGAGATTTCTCATAGAACCTGAAAGTTGATATTAAGGTTTATAAGGAAAAGAAATGAGTAATACCCAAAGAACTGCTGTGGGAGAAAAACTGATGGGTGAGTAAAGGGTTGAAAACTTGTCCTAGCAAATATCAAAAATTATTTTAAAGTTATAATAAGACAATAGATCTGGCAGTGGAATAAACAGTTCGTAAAGACCCACACACATATAGAAACCTAATATACTACGGAGATGGCACTGCAGATTTGTGGGGACAGGATGAATGATTCAAGAAATGTGTAAGGACTTTTGGAAAAAAGTAAAATTGTATCTCTCTTACACCACACACAAAATTCCAGATACATTAAGAATTTAAATGTGAAAGTCAAAACATATAAACTTTTAGAAGATAGAAATATGTTAATGATCTCAGGGTACATATAACTAACAAAGAATTAATATCCAGATGTATAAAGAACTCCATGAATCAATAAGGAAAAGATAAAACCCAATAGAAAATGAACAAATATTTTTAAAGAGCATTTTACATAAGAAAAATAAATGGCTCACGAACATACAAAAATGGACTCAACCCTTTGGTAATTAGAGAATACAAATTAAAAGGTGAATAAGATACCCAAATATTGGCTAGGACATGGAGCAATGGGGAATTCTCATTCCCTGCTTGTGGGAGCTTAAATTGGTTGCTACTATTCTGTAAACACTTTGGTATCAGTAAAACTAAACATGCATGTACTCTATGACCCAATAATTCAATACCTAGATATATACCCTAGAAAAACCCTTGCACATATGTACCGAAATAAATATACAAGAATGTGTTCTTTTACTTGGTGGTGTCAAAATTACAAAATTAACTCTGAAATGTTTTATTTAAAATTGTATAACAGAATCATCTTCCAAATTTTTATAGAGCACATAAATATTCTCTTTATGAACTTAATATTATTTAACTGCTAAATTCATTAATAAATATCAATAATATTCTTTCGTAAATGCAGAGATAAAACACACCTGTCAGGTCAATTTTAGATGTAGCATGAATGATTTTTTGTTGACACTGACAGAATATTATACACGTGACTCACCAAAGACTCTGTCAAGCATTTATGAAAGAAAATGTTTTTTGAAGATTATTTCAATTTAATCAGGATTAGCAGTAAATAAAACTTTTATCCTTATCATCATCAAGTGAAATAAGTTTAGTTTTAATCTTAACTAAATATACAGAAGGGAACAATAAGAATATGGAGAGCCTGACGTCCTGTAGTCTTTCTTAATAATAACCCATTTTCAAGAGACTATAATCTTCTCAACAGAAAGCACTCTACAAAGGATTATAATCAGATTCTGAGAAAATTCACTCAAAATACAATATGCCACTAAAACCAAAACAATGTAGGTATTAGCAGCTATACAAAAGGTTAGCCTCTATCTGATTACTCATTTCTCAAATGATGAAAGTCTGTCTTGAAGTGCTTTCTATTCAAGCTGGAAAATATATAAAAAGGTAGGAATCATTTATGAAGCAGTTTGAGAAATTGTCTTCATTTTACACCTCCTTGCTTGACTCGATGCAAACATCGAACTAAGAATGGCAAAAATGAGTCTCTCTTCCTACGTATTAATACTAACTTTTTCTTTGCTTTCTCAAGGCATTTTCCTTTCAGCATCCAAGCCCATAAGAAATTTAGAAGATGACATGGTATTTAACACATTTAGGCTGGGAAAGCCTTTCAGAAGGAAGATACTGCAGAAAAATCAGTCGTTGCTCCTCTCCTGGAACAATATAAAAATGATGAGAGCAGTTTCATGAATGATGAGGAAAACAAAAATTCAAAGGTAAGTGGCACTATGACTTGTCCTTTATTTCAATGGATATTTGAATGATTTTTGTGAACCATATGAAAGTAAAGTCATTACTTTTATAAACAGAAGCTATGTGCAAACACTCAAAATATACATTAAGACTGATGAAATTCTATACATACCAGGTTGTTTTTGGACAACTCCTTTCCAAAAGGTTTTTGCCTCAAAAAAACCTTGTATCTAAGGTATTTTTAAAAAGGCAAATCAATGCAGAGCACCTTTGAATTGATCAATAAGAACATTATGCATCTGTATTATATTACCATTCCCAAAAAGACAGCTAAAACACAAATAAACCTTTTCTTTACAGAACGCAGGCTCCAAACGTAATTTCTTAAATCATGGTCTGCCACTGAATCTGGCTGGAAAACCTTATCTTGCACTAAAAGGACCTGTAGCTTTTCCAGCCGAGAATGGAGTTCAGAATACTGAATCAACACAAGAAAAGAGAGAAATGGGGGATGAAGAAAACTCAGCTAAATTTCCTATAGGAAGGAGAGATTTTGACAGTGAGTAGTCCTTTCAAATTCAATTGTTATATCTTAAAACCATAAAACAGACATCTGAGTTTAAATCCAATCATAAAATTAAATAAGACCATGGTTCAATTACACTTGATATTAAGTGATCCTTGCCAAATATGTGGAATTAAAAACATGTAATTAGTTATTATAATTTTTATTTACTTGGAATTAGATACACTAGATCCAGTCTTTTAGTTCTAGTAAATTTTGTGTGATAATAACAGTCCTTTAAACAATTTAAACTTTTTTTCCTTCAGTGCTCAGATGCATGCTGGGGAGAGTCTACCGACCATGCTGGCAAGTCTGATGATACCTGTTGGCCCACATCATCCTTTCAGAAGAAAACAAAATCACTTGATTGCCTGTGGGAGGAAAAGCCCTTAATGTTCCTATGACTTGTATTAGTTTAAGTGTCTGTTTTAAAAGGAAGTAGTATTCAGAGATATCATTAACCTAAATGATATGCTTTATCTGTGCATTAAACTTTGTGAATATTCTGCATAATTATGACTTAGTGGTATTTTTTAAACAATGCTTAACATACTAAGCTTACATAATAAGGCATCATAATTTATACCATCTCTTAAAAATTGGGTAAATGTCTTTGATGGATGTTTTTATATATACATAAATCTAAAGCACATAAAAGCAAATTCACAGTCTAAAAAACTGAGTTAACTTTGTCTGGCCAGTAATCAATTTGTCCTTGGCGGTACACTTGTTTTTTGCTACTCTGGCTAGTTTGCCATTCAATTTATTCTGCAAATCGTTTGATGTCTTAGGTATCTTAACATTTTTATGTTGAGGTGGTTCATTTCCATTATCACAGAGAATATTTTCATCATCTAAATCCACCTGTTTCCTTTTTGAGCTTTTATTTCCTGTTTGACTACTTGATTTTCTTTCTACTTTTTCATTTTTACTTCTGTCCAGATGAACATTTCCAGATCTTGTTCCAACTGTTGTTCTTCCAACAGAAGAATTTACACCTTCTGTTATGCAAGATAAAAGGAGGAAGGAATTATATAATATTTAGTATTATTACCCATGAAAATTTTAAAATAACCTTTAAAAACAATTAAAGACTAGTCAAAATGTATGATTTGCAATCGAATAATGCTATAAATTACATGGTTAACAAATACAGCTATTACTATTACATTACTTTTTGTTTTATCATATCACTTTTCATCCCCATAAACAACGAATTGTTTGCTTTGTTTGAATGCATGACACTTAATCCTTAAATACAACAAGTTATTTCTTAAAAACATTTAGTTAAATCAAACTGCATCCTATTCATATCTATGAATTTGTACTTAGATTTAACTTTTTAAGTAAACCGAAGGCTTTAAAAATGTAAACTTTACATTTCACCTTTGATACTTTACAAGAAAAAAATATGGTTTTACTTGAGTTAAAACCAATTAGTACACTAGAATTAAACTGTTATTTAATTGCTCAAATAAAATCAATTACCAGAAAGGTCACTTTCCATGTGAGGAACACACAATGGCTTTGATGCTAAATTAACATTATTCCATGTATTCCTGCTTGTCAGGCAGTCATCTTTGTAAGTACAAGAAAACTGGGATCTAATTAAGGTTTGCTTCATCTGGTAACAGGAAGAAAGAAGAAAATACGCAATTTATTCTTTATTTTTATTTTTTCACCTAGATAGAAACTCTACAGCAATCAAAGTATCATAAAACTTTCCCTTCAAAATTTCATTCACTGAGAACTTTTAACCCAAGATGTTTCAAAGTTTGCAAATTCATTCATTGCTACAACTAGCATTTTTATTCATTTTGGTAATACCAGTTTTATGTATATTTTTCGTATTTTTTAACAATTCAAAAAGATGTATTTTAGACTCTTGAGAAGTCTTTCTTAGACATTCCTATCTGAGCTGCTTTAGAAAGTGAGTTTTATGATAAGATTAATAATATACTTGACATACATAATCCTAGAAAAATACAAGTTCTTCATCCTAAGAATTACAAAGTATAATTCTTTTTGGAAAAAAAACATGAATTTAAGAAATTACAGAAATTGAGGAAGAGAGAAACGCTCAGATGAAAAGGAGAACTAAAAGAGGGCAAAAGAAACAAAAATAGAAAACTAACAAGGAAATTAACAATGATAAAACAAAATGGTGACTGAAAGGCATTGTTTCTTGATTAAAAACTTGAAATATTTGGGAAAATAAGAAAGATGATTCAAATAATCACTCTAGGAAGATTGGACCAAGTAATTTAATGGGTGACTATCTAAAACATACTCTTACATTTATCTTCAAACATCATAAAGAAGAGGAAATTAGAAAGCTAAATTTAATTCTTAACCACTAAAAAGGATGCCAAGAAAGCAGTTTTGGGAATGTATTCTGCAAACACAAAACTAGTAGTTGTTTTGGAGGTAGAAATTAATTTCAGAACAAAGTAACCTATACAGAGAATGCCAATTTCAACAGTTACAGCTGATATGTAACGCCACTCAGTTATAAGGGGGAGATTTCTCTAAATCAGAAATCATCTAATTCCTTTTCAGCAATAAACAAAGTTTAAATACAAAATAAATGATTGAATAAGAGGATTTTAACACTTTAAAGTATAACTACATTATGCTAAAGATTACTTACAGAATATTGATATAGTTCATGAAGTCTAAAACAGCACAACTTTATATTATATATTCAGTAGTCAAATGTTATATATTCAGAGATATCACTATATTAACTTGCAAAGATAACAGCAGTGAAATCCACTGTGGTTTAAAAGAAATTAGAATAATCTCCAGTACAACTAATCATAAAAGCAAGTTTTCTCTGGGTGACAAATTTTATATCTTTCTGATTAATGACATCTGTGAGAACCTCCAGTTCCCAGATCACTACAAATCATGTTTAATTTGCTTGAAGATTTAGGCCACTGGAGTTTGTTCTTTTCCATTTAGGCACAAAAATATACAAAACAGAAAAAAATGTGAAAATGTAAAGAATCAAAATTATTTTTTTTTAAGTTAAATAGTATAGGCTCAACAATGGATGGAACTACAAAGTCATATCTTCATAAATCCACACGAATGCAGCTACTATTATACAGTTTCCACCATGATATGCTCTGAAATATAATTGAAGGTTTTAACTAGCCCTTTCTGGACTTTATCAATTCCATAAATACCAAATCAAAGCAATTGACAAAGCTACTCAATGAATTTTGTTAATAAAATTAACTTTATATTACATCACACCATTATTATAGTAAAGTTATCTAAAAACTTTTCCACAAAACCAATACTGTTGACATTATCCTTTTACACAACTTTTCCTTCATTTCACCAAAATTATTGCTTATAGAGAATTATAAACTTACTGCTTACAAAGAGTTATAAACAATATGGTAAGCCCATGAAGGCAAATGAATGCCAAGTGGCTGGCTAGGATGACTCCCATAGTACCCAGATAGTGACAGGTGGCTTGGGAGACTTTAACCTCTCACCACAAGATCTTCATCAGTACCACCCATAAAACACCAAATAAAAATCCAATAATTATATTTAGTACAGAAACTGATGTTTTCTCAAACTCATGTTTAGCATAAACAAAAATTTCTTTAGAAAGCTGTTATTTTTCTTAATTTTTAACATACATCTAAGTAAAAACTTTTCTTTGCTAATAGTCACGAAGTTCCACAGACTTCATTTCAACTAGATTTCTACTCTCCAAACCCCACATCTCTAGCCCTAGTGACAACAGGGCAATTTCAGAAAATTAGGGTTACAATGTAATAGCTTCTTAAAATACTAAGAATGGGATTGGATATGAAAGGAAAATAGTTAACCACTTTATTTACCATGAAAATATTATATATAAGCATATCAAAATATAAGAGAGTACCACAATAATTCTATGGTAATCTTGGAATATTTATGTCCAGAAGAAAAAACTGGGAGTAGTTATATTGAAGATATTTTTTTCTTTTATAAAACATTGTATTTGGGTTTCTTTTCCCTATCCTATACAAAATTATTTTTTATTAATTACCACTTATTAAGTTCCAACTATGTGATAGGCACACAGCATACTAAAGATAGTACTCGGACAGCTTCTACAATCATGAAGACATTCTACTTATAAAATTTGCTCTTGACACAGCTGGAAGGAATAATAAATAATTTGGATAACAAAATCAAGATTGAAAAGACCTCAGAAGGCTAGAACTGTAAGTAGAAAATAATAAGATGAAAATGAATGAGAATAAGTAAAGTCCTGTATTGAAGTTCAAAATATCATTTACAGATGCACAGGATGAGGAGAACTTGACTTAAAAAACACATGAAAAAGATCAAGAGATTTTAATTGGTCATGAACTTGATTGGAGGCAATAATGTAATGTCCAGCTAAGAAATGTGCACGAAAACCAAAGATATGATGGGAAAGGCACCAGGTTTGCAGTCAAAACTCCCGGCTTCTAAGACTGGCCCTATCGCTCTTATTAACTAGATGATCGTGGGTAAACCTCTCAACTTCTCACTCATCCACACATAAACAGAAATAATATTTATCTCACAAAATTGTCAGGATTAAATGAAATTAAAAATATGAAAGGGCTACAGAAACTTTAGAGATCTATGTAGAAACTATGCAGTTATTAAGACAATAACATATATGACAACATTTAGAGTAAGAAATCTATTGAATTAACACTTCTTAGGACCAGGCCAACTTTAAAATGATTCTAGGAATATAACTCAAAAAGTGAACTTACAATCAGCATCTTCATTTTAGTTATTAAAAAACAATACAAGCTACACTGGCTTGTATTTGTAACTTAAAAAAGAATGCTTTTCCCTTGTTCAGAAAAGTTGAATTTTTCTGCACAAGATTATTGGCTACATAGAGTTGAGATTAATTCCTGCTGCAAATCTTCCAAATCTCTCTGTGTATTTGATTTGGAATCGCAAATAAGCAAAATAATTACCTCTTGAAAGTTCTTTTGAAGTACTAAACAACTGAGAATAATGTCCAGATTCATACATGGCTGTTAAAATCATTTTATGTTCGTCACATGAGAGAAAAGGATTGAAAGTTTTCCTTTGTAGAGTGATTTCCCCCCTTTGGAAAGATTTCTATCCACAGTAAAATTGCAATGAACTTCAAACTTGCCAAGAATTGGAAAACTCCTTTTGCCACAAGTTCTTTTTAAATTGAAATTATTAGTAGGTTCCCAGTTTGAGGAAAATAGTACTTCACATAGGAAAGCCTGACTCCAGTTAAATTAAGAAGAATGAGTCAAATATATTGAAAAGTCACAGACATTCTCAGTTAGCTATATTAATAAGAAAATGAAAGTTCTAAGCCCCATTATACGATAAATAGATCGAGTTTGAAAAAGGAAATTATTCTCTACATACTTATTAAATATGTAACTAAAATTAAATACTCTAAATTTCATTTTCATTCTTACATTATCATATTTTCAAGAGATTTGCTATCATAATGATATGAATTTTTAAATATATCGAAGGATCCATTTATTCATCATTGAAACTTCATTTACTCTGCTAAATAGCAGTATTTTTGACTTAAGTAGTAGCATTACCTTTTTATGACTCCACATTATAATTGCTATGCCTTTATTTACTCTTTAGGAACAGCATAATCTTTGAAGTCTTACACCTGAATATAAACCCTTGCTCTGTTTCTTACTAGCTGTATGGTCTGGAAAATTATGCCTTCTAGAACTGAGCAAGGATTAATTAGGATGAAGGATATAAAATGTCTGTCTAGTATAACACTAGACACTTATCAGGTACTCAAATTCATTACTCCAGCCAAAATGAATTCAATTTTTAATTGAATATCTAGTTCAGTCTAACACAAACATCCCATTTTCATTCTAATGAAAAGTGCTGGTCACTCACTCAAAGTCTTTTCTTAAAATGTCACCTTCTCAAAGAGACATCTACTGATGATCCTATTTTAAACCAAAACACACACAAAGGAACCCACTCTCTTTATTCTCCTTCCCAACTGTTTCACTCCATAGCACTGAGAGATAACCTTCTATTACGCCACATAATTCACTTGTTTGTTTTGTTTTTTGTCTGCCTCTCTCAACTGAAATGTCAGCTCCATGAACAAAACCCTTAGTCTGGCAACTAACTAGTGGCCCTCCTATCCCCACAGGGGGAGGAATCCACAGGGCCTCAGACATGACCACTAGGAGATAATAACTCCCCTTTTAGATCCTGTTCCAAGTACCTGGGACCTCAGAATTCCGTATTCGAACTGTCCTAGGCACTGGGCTGGCACTGGCCTCTTCCTCTAGGCTCAAGGGATGACTATTTACAGCAAGAGTGATGGGGAGCGGGTGTGCACACCTCTTGGTGGAGCGTCCCTAAGAGTATGGAACAGAACCAGGGTTGAAGGGGTGGAGAGTAGGTCGGGGGCTTCCATGTATATTCTTGCACCCTGACCCCACAAATATCTGAGAAAGACTTGTCCATGAGAACCAGGGTTTGGGTCTGATTTGTTCACTGATGTATCTCCAATGCCTAGGACAGACCTTGGTATCTAGGAGGCATTTAATACATGTTTGTTAAGTGAATTAAGTAAAATTAGACTTGTATGCAAGTGGAAGGTATGAGGAAACAAACACAAGAAAGCAAATGCTAGGAAGTAGAAAAAGACGTACAGAATAGATTCTACTCTTTAAATGGAGAGTAAGAAAACTACATGATGCAGAAATGAGAGAAATGAACTGGCAAAAAAAAAAAAAAAAAAGCTAAATCACTGAAAAGACAAAAACTTTGAGAGAGGAAAAACATGTACAGAGTAAATTCTGTTCAAAAAAGTAATGAAACCATTTGGTCAGAAACGAGAGAAGTATACATGCAGAGGAAAGCTAAATCACATATAAACACAGAGGACCATGCAACTGAAGTCCTTAAGATCCATTATATCCACCATTCCCTTCAAGTTCTTAAATATTCCACTTTTCTCTGGTTCTCATGCACCTATCCTTACAATAAGCCTTACAAAAAGTAACTGTTCCTTAAAACCATAAAAGCCACACTTTCCTTAACCCACATTATTTATTCACTTATTTATAAAGCCAGTACACAGTGGCTTTATACCATTAAGGCAATCTAATGCTTTCATCAGGCTGTTTGCTCAGTCAGAAATGCTCTCTTCCATTCTCACTGCTTATTCGAATTCTATTATTCTAATTTTTCATGGTCATGGCACCATTTCCTCTACTTATTTCGAGTCTCTAGCTGTTGCATTTGTGGGTATCTCTAATCCACTGGAACCGCAACTGTTTAATATGCCAGCCACATGTAGTTAATGAATTAAAATCAAAAGTCCAGTTCCTCAGTTGCATTAGCCACATTCAAGTGCTCATTAGCCAAATGTGACTAGCACCTACAATAGTAGCAAAAATATGGTATGTCTCCACAGAAAATTCTACTGGACAGCATTGCTCTCGAACAAAGCTTTACAATCTATGGTCTGTGACACTTTTCTGTACTACAAATGGATTTGCAACGAACTCTGGGACATTTTTGTTTGCTAGGTTCATAATACTGGAACCCATAGGCAACTCTGTATTAGTAAAAGAAAGCCTGCATCTGTTCCCCATGACTCTAACTACAACCCGATGTGAAAGGACCCATTAAGGTTTGAAAAAACTTATAATCATTTTATCTTCGAACAGTGTTTCCATCCAATTTTCTCCTCTCATTCTGGGACTCCAATTAGGCAAAATGTAGACTCTTTCTCTGTGTCCTCTTCTCCTCCTTTGCTTTTTTATTCTTTATTCTCTCTTTGCTTTAGTTTGATTTTTTTCTAACGACCTATCTTCAAGTCCACTCATGCTACCTAATGCCATGTCCATTCTACTACTAAACTCATCTAATGAGTTTGTAATTTTAGATGATGTTTTTACAGTTCTTACTTGGTCTTTTTTATAGATTTTAATTCTCTCTTGGGATTCCCCAATTTTTCATCTATTTTGCCCATCTTTTCTTCCAATTACTTTTACATGTTGAAAATTTTTTTATTCCTCATCAGCTAATTCTAATATCTAATTCTAATGAGTCTGCCTCTATTGTTAGTTTTTTCTTCTTGATTAAAAGACATATCTTCCTTATTCTTTCCAGTCCAGAATGTTTTTATTTCATGCTGGATATGGTGTATAAACAACTATAAGGATCCAGATGAAAGGCCTTCTATCTAGAAGGTTCCCCTCCTCCATTAGGCAGACACAGTGAAGAGCTGATAACCTCAGTGCAGTCAGAGGCTGAGGTGGGTTATAGTTGTCATAGCTCATATTTAACTTCTGGCCCTTACTTCTTCCTCGGGAATATCCCTCCCAGGCTTTCAACTGAGAGTCTTGTGTATCTCTATCACCTCTGACCTGAAAGTCTATGGATTCAGTCTGCCCTTCAGAGGTTTTTACAGTGTGCTCATTAGCCTGTCATCTCACTTCATTTCCAATTGTAGCAAATATCTCGAGAAGAAAACAGCCATGTGTTTCAGGCAGGTCTCATTCCTCAAGCAGAGCCTTGTCTTCGAGCTTAAGACCACAGTATTAGCACTGCAATGTCAGTCTACTGGATTGAGGTGCCATAGCCTTCGACTCAGTTCCAAAATTCAGGATTGTGTACCAGATAAAAATAAGTGCATTCAGGGCTCCTGAAGTTTCCAATTGTTGTCAATCCCTCAAGACATCCAAAATTTTTGTTGGTTCCTCAGTAGAGTTCCTTTACATGGGCCAACACCAATCCTTAGCTCCCCAAAACTGGCGAACAATCCCAAGGAAGAAAATAGCTGATAATAGACTGCTCACCTCAGAAGAACTTTACCCTCTCCAGATTTTTAGTTTATTTAAACTGCTTTGCTTACATAGCTTTCCTATGTCTTTAAAATATATTTTCCCCAATTTATTTGCCTTTGATTTTGTTATTGTAGCAGAAATGATATCCTGCTATGACCTACTCTATCCTAGTTAGAATCAGAAGCCTCCAAGTCTGTGAGTGATTTCTTGATCCTATTCCCTCCTTATTTGAGAACATTTTGTCTTCTTCTCTGTTATATTTTGAAGGCTGCATACTTTGTCATCCCTCATTTTTTCTGTAGCCTAAGGAATGGCAGAGGCAGGAGTAGTGTTCAGCTGAGGCTATAGACAGTTTGAAGAAATTTCTGGGTTCCACTTTCTCTTCTAATAATTTATTATGTATTGTGCGTACTAGAAGGAAGTTCACTCCCCCCACTCAAGGACTGTATTTCATTCAAATAAAAGGAGATCAGTTGGATAATTTCCCCAATAAGTAGTAAGTTAATAGCACTAGAGCCTTCACTAGTATAAGTATGTAAGTCCCAGGGTTCATTTTCCACATTTTATCCACATTGCTATCCAGCTGCCACTTCTACTATTTCTCTGACAAGAAAAATAAATAAATAAATAGCACACATTAAGTTGGCTTCTCAGTTTTGAACATATTAGTGATAATTCTCAGTGTTTTCTCAACTCACTAGTACACTATTTGGGGACTGGGGCTAGATTAGGTCACTAAGTCATGTTGTGCCTCTTCACTTTGAGATCTTCCATTTCTTTCCTTGGCCATAGTTTCTGAAGTTTACTGTATGTAATTACATTATTCTTGTTGTTTGCTCCTGGTAAATATTTTTGTTAATTTTTACTATTTCATACTTATTTTAAGCATCATTTTGAGCAGAGGGAAATTATTCTGAGTTCAACTCAACCCACCCTTTTAATTTGGATATACTCAGAGTCGTCTAAAACCCTAAAGGTTAAACTTGGATATCTAGTAAATTTTCGAACATCGTGAATATTGGACTGTCTCGCTGCTTACAAAAATACCACAGTTATAGCAGTCTGTTTTTTCATACTACCTAAGTCCTCAGACAGGAACAAAATTGATAGTCTCTCAAGATTCAGTTTAAGATATTAGAAATGTAAATGAGAAACATGTTTCCTGATTTTCCTTTGAACAGATATTTACTGAAAATTTATCATAGCAGGTGCTTATTTCTTTCCCTTTTAGACCCAGTGGATTGAATAAGCTACAGAGAGATCAGCCTAGATTGCATGAAAGAAAAGTTTCTGTAGGTCAGCTGACATAACTCACCTTCCATTTAATTACTATTGTTCCATGTACAAGACACATTTACAATATCCAGCTCAGCTTTATATATTCATTTATTCTAAAAATTAAACAATGTTATCATTTTCATGACAGTATGTTAAACTGTACCTGAAGTTTTTTCTCTTGCATAGACTTATGGATGCGTTCTCTTAGGGGTTTCATCGATGAATTATTCACTTGTGTTGGAGATCTATGCCCCAAAAGAGCAAAAATGTATAAACCAAAGTAGCTTTTAAACTAGTTTCCACTCCTCCCTTACCCAAAAGCAGTTACAGAATAAAAGACAACAGAATTTAATTGTTGATAATACCATATAAAAACATCAGTATTCCTATTCTGCCAGGTCTAAATATTAATAATTTGCTTACTTAATTCAGTCACTAAATGTTTGAGCTTCTACTATATATAAAGCACTTTATAAGTTATTGTAACACACAATAGAATATACAGATGTCAAATGATAATGTACACCTGAAAATTATATAAAATAATATATAAACTTAATTAAAAATTAAAAGAAAAAAAAAGATATTGTGAAGGATATAAAGTTCGTTCACTCATTGCCCTGAATCGGGCATGCTGAAGTCTAAGTAAGAAAAAATAAGAACATCCATCAAATTATAAGTCAAAATAAAAAAGGAGACATGCCAAAGCAGAGGAATTTAAAAGAGAAAAACATAGTTTGTAAATAGGAGAGTCAGGGAGGGCGCAACAGAGAAGAAGACAATGGAGCTTTGGAGCCAGACAAACCTGGCTCCTCAATAAATTACTTTTCAGCTCAACAGAGCCAGACTCATAATCCCCTCAACTCAAAAGACCATTATATAAGAATAAAGAACAGTCTATTCTAAGAAAGACTAGTTTATAACCTTACATTGGCTTATATTCATATGCCACATTGTCCTTAATTTGATCATTGCAATGCAGACCATTAAAAATTTACTTTGCCATGGACTGGTACTTGCCTGCAAAATGACAATTGGAAGTGCCCAGGTAACTATAAACAATTGAAATATATCTGGCCACATGATGGAATATAGAAAAATACCTCTCTGAAATAGATGTGGTGATTAATTTTGTCTTAAAAAATTCTATACTATAAATATGAAATAACTTTCTTTAAGAAAATGACAGAATTAAATCTGAGAGAAAATTTAAATCATTTATATTCCTACCTAAAAGAAAACTTTGTTAAACAGAAGTAAAAAGAGAAAAAAAAAAAAGCACAAATCTTTATATTCTTTTCTGGGATTCCAACACATGGTATAGTTAATGACTGATAAAATGAATTTCTATTGTTAGGAAAATATTTGGGCATTTGTAAGGTAGAATGTGGGACAATTATATTATGCGTGGATATAAAACAATAATTATGGAAAGCTGGTGAAGAAGACGAGATTTAAAGGAATTAGAAGACAATACTGAATGATAGACCATTAAAGTTTCTCTTTAAAGAGAAAAGACAGAGAAGCACAGGAGAGTGCATGATTCAATCATGGATGGATAGGAACAATTTTAGACTAAATTAGATTTCTAAAAAGTAGCTCAAGCAGAAAATAGAAAAGATCAAATGGTAGGATTGACTGTAAAAATTCTCTGCACTGAACTAAATACAATTTAAATGGTTGTTCTAAAATTTTTAATGTTTATAAATGAATGCTCATTAATTAAAAATATCAACAACCTATTAAATTTTGACCTAATTGTGTTAAAACTGAAGATTATCAATGTCTCGAACAGGACATCAACACAATTTAGTATGCATTTTCCTTCATAATTTGAGGAAGAACCAGTAAATGTCAATTCCAGTGCAAGCTTGGTGCTATGCTTTCTCTTTCTCTCAGGCAGAAGGGCACAGTCCTTGGAGCAGAGACCCCAGGCTCTAAAGAAAGACACTTGCTGCTTGCTAACTTAGCTCTCTTAGAAAAGTACTTAATATTTCTCCCAAGTCTCTAATTCTTCACTTATAAAGTGAGGCATGATTAAAAGAGGCTGTAATGAGGGCTCAGATAATACAAGTAAAAGCATTTAGCAAAGTTCTTGTCACACATAGCAAAGCAAATATATATGTTCAAAGCAAAAAACAAGAACAAGAAAAAATAAAACCTGTCATACTCTTACAAAATACTACCTTTGTATATAGGACTTTCTCACATTCAAATGTTCAATCTCCTTTTAACTAACTTTTGTTTTCCTTCTTCACACTTCTCTGTAGTCTCCAAGTTTCTCCTACCATGGTATGCATTTCTTTTATAATCAATGAGATGCTTTTTCAAAAATTCCCTTTATAGACTAGAATTAACAGTCACATACGTATAACTTCCACATTACTTACCTAAAAAGTGTAAGAATAGAAGTTCCATTATAATGACTTGCGTCTTCATCATCATATAACAGCTCTGCTTTGTTTTTGGTGGAGCGCTGGCAGCTTCTTCATCCAAAAGAACTAGTAAAGCTTTCACAGTATCTCTGCCACAATATGCTGTGCCATGATTTATGGCATAAGATTTTGGCTGGAACAAAAAATAATTTTATGTAATGATTATAATCACCCAACTGGGTCAATCAGTCACTCTTTTCCATTTCATTTACCACTCACTGTTCTCCTTCCTCCTATGTTGTTAAGGTAATAAAAAATCAGCCACGAGAAGTGGCTTTGAAGGCGCATAAATATTTCTCCCTCAAGCCATCCTAAAATCAGTCTTATCAACTTCCAGAAGCATGAAAGAATACAAAAAAAAAAAAAAATAGTATCATCATAGAAGACATTAGGTTCTGGCCGAAATAACTTTAGGTGTAAAGTCAGAAAATGTAACTACTATCTAGCTATGTGACCTTGGCCTCACGACTTAACCTATTCATGTATTTTTTCTCTTTTACACCAAAGAGAGATGGGGTTCTGGTGATCTTAATACCAACCCCGCAGATGGCTATAAATATCTGCTCAAACAAAAAATGAAAAGCTAGTTGACAATCATTTATTCAGTAATCACTGATCGGTACATACTAATCTCAAGCATTGTTTTGAAACTAAGGCTAAAAGGTAAATAGTGCCTAAAGGAACCCACAGTCTCCTTGATAAAATTAATAAGTAACCAATAATTGCATTTCAGAGTTTGCTAAGTGCCATATCTAACAGATGTATACATGGTACAGATCACAAAAGGTTGTGATCAGAATTTATCTTAGAATCAAGGATGGCTCCATAAAGGAGAAATAAAGGGGCAGAAGGTAGCTTGATAACTTAAAGGACAAGGTAGTATGATATGGCTGAACAACAGGGTAGCAGAGAGGGAGATGTGTCAGGTGAGTCTGGGAAGCTTTGTATGTGGGGCAAAGAAAGTATGTCAGTCTGTTACAGTTAAAGTCTCTCGGTTTATTAAGCATGGAAATAAAACAATCCTATTTAGATTTTAGAAAAATGATGGCAACATGTAAAACATATTCCAAGGTAAGAGTGTTATTAAATCTGGATTCAGGATGACAAATTAAGAGATTAATAGTCCAGTTTAGAAGACAGTAGCAGTAAAGATTAAAAAAAAAAAAAAAAAAGAAGAAGATTAAAACAGGAGAGCTAAAAAACTGACTAGATAGAATAAGGAAAAATATAACATTATATATAGATACATGTAAATACAAACTCTGGAGCATTTTGACTGGGTTTGATAACAACTTACTAGTTGCGTGTGCTATATAGCTCTGGGAAAGTTGCTCAACTTCAATATGCTTCTGTTAAATCGCTAGTAAAATAGGGTAATGATATAGTGCCTAACCAATAGGTTGTTGGACAGTGTGCCTGGATATCAAGGCTGCCCTTGCTGGGATACTTTCCACAACTTTCATCAGCATGGTCTTGGCCTCCTTTCTCTTCTTGGCTGACTCAGCCTCAGGCACCGGTGAACTATAACGTATAGCCACACTGGAATTTTAACAAATTACCTATCATAATCTGGTGCTTAACATATATTTTTTTCTTTAGCACCAAAGAAGTCCACATTTCTAATATTAACTTCATTAGAATTACTGGATATATTTTTCAAAGATTTCTGATCTGGTTGAAAATATACTAGTAAGAACGAAGTCATTCATATTTTTATTTCTTGTGACAAGAAATGGGAGAGATTGATGCTCTTAATTATCTGAGTTGTGACAATTTCTGATTTATACTTCAGTAATAATCTGGTTGTCATTTGAGCCAAGCTAGTCACTGGAAGTAACATACATGGGATACATAGTGCAGCAACTCAGAATCTATGCCAGCAAATTAATCTAAAAACATGCACTATTATAGAAAAATAGCTAAAAATAGTGCCCAGGGGTTGTGAATAAATAAGTAATAAAAAATAAGTAAAAGTCTTTCTTCAGACACCGGCTATCACAATCACACCTAATGAAAAGAGGCTTTTGTTACTTGAATAAACTGCAATGAATGGAAATAAATACTCTAAAATTGTGTTCTAGAGCTAAAAAGTTGGTAGTCAATTTTTCACATAATACTATAGTTATAATACTATATAATGTTTTATTATGTAAAAAAAAAAAGAAGTGAATGTTCTGGGAATATAGAGTTAAAAGATTTCTAACTATGCAGAGATTCCTAATGTTCGCAGTATGCTGGCAATGGAGACAGAAAATAAGAAATTATGGAGATAGGAAAATTGTATTAAAGAAAAATAAACTGCTAAATAGAAACCATTTTTTTGCTCTTCTATAGCGTGCCTAGTACTGGGGTCAGAACCAGAGAAACCAGGCTCTTATTTTATATCTGAGTAAATAGGAAAATAATTGTTTTATAAGGATAATTATGAAACATATGACAAAACACCTTAATATCCACCGAGAATTATAAATTTCTAGTGCTCAAAGGGATATTGAAGATTATCCAATGCCCTACTTTAACAAACACAAACAATTTAGTCCAAAGATGTTATGATTTTCCCAAGTCTAACATAATCCTACATAATCCTATTGAGAAACTTAAGTTTTCAAAATCATAACACAGGAAACACATTCTTCTGACTTAAGTAGCAACAGCAAACCAGTTCTACAACAAATAGAAGAGAAAATGTTTTGTACAGAAGGATAATAAATAAAAAGCTCATTACCCGGGCAGGACTGATGTCAGTGGTGCTAACAGCTACATCTCCTTGTTGAGAACTGATAACATTTTTAATCCTCAAATCCAAATCCTGAGCAACTTCCTCTACTGCTTTACAAAAAGGATCCCTGCTGTTCTGGCCTTTAATCAACTGCATCTTTATCACTGAGAGTATCCGACCCCCTGCAATGCTGAAAATAGAAATAAGATCACCTTTATAATAGTATTAGAAATGCCAATATGCTCATAAGCTTGAAAATATAATTCTCAGAGTTAATCAACACTTTTCAAAGAATACAGCTTTGATCTTATAAATCAAACGGTAACACGTTTAAGAAAAAGATGAGAACCATTAGAAGTAAAATTAAAAAGTTTTTCTAAAAGCAAGTCATTTCTACAAGGTAAGCTCTTTCTTGATTTGAAAACTTATATGTGGTGTGTAATAACAGATTCAGATGCAGTTATATTAACACAATATATGTACCTTTAGATACAACTAAGATAACAAAAATCTACCTCTCAATGAATACCTAGAATCCTACATAACGTTACCTTAAAACCAATGCAATAAGTATTATTACCCTTAAATCACAGATGAGAAAATTGAGTCCAAAATGGTTAAATAGCTTGTCCAAGAACACACACCGCTCTGGGCTAGCAGAGAGGTGGCAAGGACGGAGGCCGACCTAAAACACATGATATTGCAAACCGGAGACTGAACCAGCTATGGCCAACAGACAAACGTTTTAAAAAAACCTGCACTCAATTGTTGCTTTATACGAGCCTGAACCTGAATAAATTTGGGTTGCAGTTCCTGCTCTAGAAAGCGGATCTAAAACCAATATGAGAAATATATAGGAGGAAAGATTCTGGTTCACTAGAAGAAATTAGAGGTGTCCAACAAGAGAAAGGGGTTCTTTTTTAAAGCTGGGACATCTTCTTCCCTAGAGGTATCCTTGGAAAGGCCGCAGTGCTAAATGAGCATGTGGTATGGTCTGAGTGCGGAGTCCAGTGCCTAGCACAGGTCGCAGCTCCACCACTTGCTACCTTGGGGATGCTACTTAAACTCTGTGAATTTTACAGTGGCATAAAGGAAATTATGAATTGAAGTTTTCATCCACACTGGCTCATTGCCAGGCTTTTTTCAGGGAATAAGCCAAGTTCCCTAACAATCACTGGAAATACAATTGCTCACATTTAAATAGTTGGTCCAAATAGAAAAGGAAAGTTAGAAAAAAAAATGGAGAGATGTATGGTAGAGCATTAGACCAGTATCTCCCAAATTTGCCTGATCAGCAGAATCATGCTCAGTATTTGTTTAAAAGATCAACTCCAGATCCCACTCTCTTGATTCACAATCTCCAGAGACAGACATTGAATAGTTGCATTGTTTTAAAAGTACTACAGGTGATTCTTATGACTAAATAAGCTTGGGAAACATTTCAGGAAAAAGTTAGCTCTTTTAGGAAAGAACCGTATTTTACTAATTTTCATATTACCAGTTTACATTTGGCACACAGAATGACTGATATGTTTGTTGAATAAATGACCATTATCACATACAACACTCTGAAGGTTTTAATAGTTAAGACAAAAGATATATACTTACTATTATCCAAAGAAGTAGTAGTAGTAGTAGTAGTAGTAGTAGTAGTAGTAGTAGTAGTAGTAGCAGCAGCAGCAGCAGCAATACAAAAGCACTTAGGGGGTTTCCACTTACAATGTGACAAACTAGATACTTTTGGGGGAACATTTTACTGAGCGTGGCAAGAGGAAATCTCCAAGAATCACCCAACCTCTCCCCAAGAAAGGAATAAGCAAGAGCTGGAGTGGAAAGCTGGAAGCTGTGAATGGTGACATACAGGATGAATAGGGTTTTTCTGAGGACAAAAATCTCTAGTAGCACTGTGATCAGGACACAAAGCCCTGGGTGGGAGAGGACAACCAGAGACTTTCCAATTGCATCTGAACCTTCCAAGGAAGACGGAGCTATTATGACGGCTTTTATTAGATTTATACTGCATACTTCATATTTTTGAAGCTTTTTTTTTTCAACATTTGCTATCGGTGATGGTATAGAAATACAACTGCTTTTTGTTTACTGACCTTGTGCCCAACAACAAACACTGATACACTATTAATTTGAATAACTGATCTTCAGATTCTTGGAGTTTTGCACTTACATAATCATATCATCATCAATTAGAGTTGTACTTCCTTTTCAATTTCTCCTTCTAGCCTTACTACAGTGAATTAGACATCTACTATTACATTGAAAAGAAACGATTAGAAGCAGGAACTCTTGTCTTTTTCAAACCCTAAATAGAATGCTAAAACATTTTACCATTAAGTAGGTTTTCTTAGAGACCCTTTATCAGGGTCTTATATAGCTCTGTAGGGTGAGTATGTACTAATAGACTCCTGACCTTGGGAAGTCCTTGGGTTTTGTCCTGTTCCTCAGACTTTGGTGGCTGTAAGAACAGACTCTCTAAATCAACAAATTCAGCAACTATTCTCAAAATAAAGGCTGGCTTCCCTTCTTGACTTCCCTCTCTGGCTTTGCTTTCTTCCTTCCCCTAGTTTTTGGCCTGTATTGTCATTACATTTTCCTGTTCATCAATGCATTAAGAAGCATTTTTAAAGTATGTTATCCAGCATTAATTACTGTCAATGGAAAGGTCAATCAGCAGACCTGGTCTGCCACACATCCGTAGTCAGAATCCTTAATAAACTCAAAGAATTTTTTTACATATACAGGAACTTTCTTTTTCTTAATTTTCAATTAAAAGCACAGAAAATAACTGAATGAAATGTAGCCAAAGTGAAAACACAATTAACATTATGTGCTTTTTCTGGTAATTAATCTCTAATGGAAAAAAGTTTTGGAAAAGAGTTAAAAGGATAATAAAAGATGAAAGAATGTCTCAGTCAATCATAAGAACCAAAAAAAAAAAAATGTCTCAGTCAATCATAAGAACCAAAAAAAAAAAAAAAGCACTAAATAATATTAGGTAGAAGTCACCTTTGCCTCCCTATTCTCATTCCTTCCACAAGAACAAATATGCTAAATTTTCAAGATGATATAATTCACTGATTATATTTTATTTAGAAAAAAATGTATAAGATTTGCATTTCAGATACTTGTCAAGGTCAATATTTTTACCCCTGGCAAAATACCCCCAGCACTACTGTTATGACTGGTCTGTTACTATACACTCACTACATACTAGCCAACCATGAACTCTTCAAATATCTGCTCAGTAACATAATGGCTTAATTCAAACACTTGCTTCTAAAGCCTAGAAACTCCTGCAGTTTTAACTCAAATGACACTAGGACATTTGTGCTAGGCACCAGTAATAAAAAAAAGATCGAAAAAAACTTTCTCTTTAAGAGGTCACAATTGATCATGATACACTGAGATGCTGAAGGTATGGAAGGATTTGAGTGTGGCAGTAAGGGAAGAAGGAGATATTCAGGAACAATTCCTAGACTATTCTGGATAAACATTAATTGAAGAATTTAGGTGAGAAAGGTAAACTGCAGCTCCTGACTACAAAGTGCATCACATTAGAGCCCTATAGCAGAAAAAGAAAAATAAGGCTAGTGAGCAAAAACAAAATTAAATCCCTAAGCCTATATCAAAACATAGTGACTGAAAGAGAACAATAAGCAATAATGCAGAAATGATTGTTACTACTTTAATGTAATTGCCAACTACTTTTGCTATATAGAGTGATTGGCTTTTCCTCACCATCTTCATGAATTTGATAACTATTTGCTAAAATGAATTATATCTCTAATAATTAAATGTGGTTAAAGGGCCTACATAAAATGTATCGAAATGCTTCTGATGTATTTTTAAATGAGAGAAATGTAACATTAGGATTTTGGAGTGGATACTTTTAATCAGATTTAATATTTTACAAATGTATAATATTTAGTCCAATATATATAATGCAGGTGTGAATTAAAAAGTTGCTGTGTAATAAACTTGAAATACAGAATCTTAAATATTTGAAAATAAGAGAACTAATTTATGTAACCTGAAACCTCTACTTTAAAACATTTTTCAGGTAAAATATTGTATGCATTTTATGGTGGCACCTACTGGCAAAGGGCAGAAATGCAGCCAAACTATAGCTAAGATGGCCCAATGAAAATCTGGCCATGGAAGGTATGAGAATAGATACTTTGATTTCTTCTCTATCTATTCCTCATCTTTCTTTGGACTCATAGATAATTGTGATTCCCTACCACCACCCTATTACAAGACAAGTAGTACAAACTTATCCTCAGTTACAAAAATTAATACATTTTTATCTCTAAGTTTTAAGATGAAGAGACAGAAGCCAAAGGGAAATACAGCCAGGATTTAAAGTACAGGATTCATATATCATACTAATTTTATCCTGTACCTGATATGGACTCTTTGAAGGGTTTTAATCATGGAAGTAATATTTGTTGTTTTAGAAAGATCTCTGGCAGCTCTCAGGACAATAGGATGGGGCAACTCAAGACTGGAGGCAGAATGAACAAAAGAAATAAGTGAAAAAATCCAGGCAAGAAAAGATGGAAGTCAGTCTGAAAAGAGGCAGCATAAAGAATGGAAATAAGACAGTAGTTAAAAGAACAGAGATGAGAAAGAATATCAAAAATGTTGGTGGATGGACCTTGGTGACTGAAGGGACAGAGAAAGGAGAAAAAAAAGTTTAAGACCTGTTCCAGGTTTCTGCTTGGGTGATTGGAGGGTGAGAGGCTTTATCAAGCTGAGTACTATTAGGGGAAAAACAGGTTTTCAGGGAAAGATGGAAGATTTATTTTGGGACATGTTAAGTTTGAGTTGCCTTTGAGGTAACAACACATCGGTAATCAAAGAAATATTTCTGTAATTCAGGAAAGAGATTTGAATTTCACTGAAATATAGATTTAGAATTTGAATATATACAGTCAGAAAGCTGAGTGGAAAATAAAAGAATGAAATCTCAGAAGTTATGGAGAAAAAGAGTTCTAAGAGAGAAAATGATCAAATTTGAAGACTCAAAAGAGACCAAAGACTACAACTCAAAGATCATAAGTAATCTTTGGCAGAAGAGCTTCAATAGAGTGGAAAAATGAATGAATGTGAATCAGCTAAGTACAGACAAGTTAATAAATATTGAGTGTCAACTCTGCGCCAGAAATTGTGCTAAGACCAGGGAATATTTGTGAAGAGAACCAAAAAAGCCCTTATAGAGTTTACAGTCTAGTCAGAAATATATAACAAATAATTAGAAATTGGGAAGTGGAATAAAAAACTATATTTTTAAAAGAATTTGAGCTATAAAAGGAGAGGGAACTGAAAAAGATGATGGTATGAAAAGACAGAGTTGTGTTTTTTTCTTAAAATCTTTATAGATTGTGTAGCTAAAGTACTAGTAGAAGAGGAAGTTGAAACTGTAAGACAAAATGAATAACCGATGAAACAATGTCCCAATAGGTTACGCATATTGTGCTCACTGTAGTAGAGATATCCTTCCTTCTCCCCATCTGAGCTTCATTTCACCCCCATTCTCCTTCTCTGGCTAATTAGCTCAAGTTCATCCTTCAAGATTAAGCTCAACTGTAACAACCATCCAGGTAAGCATTCCTGACATTCTTATCCCTGACTCCCAAAAACTAGGTCAATTGTGCTTTCCTCTGTATATCCTTCTATTGGTGCATAGGAAGGATATGTTTTCAGGTTTTAATAACTTTACTTTTTAAAGTTATGAAATGAATATATACTTAATCTATACAAAAAATCATCCTAAAAAAGAAAATAAAGATTTCTCAAGTGGACTATTCAGACACCCGCCTGAATATACCTATTGACACCCACTTCTTCAGTGTCTTCCCTAGAACACAAAGTAATTATTCATTATAACTAGACAGAATATCCAAAATAACTGGCTGATAACTTACTGAAGATTTTAAGAATTTACATAAAGAACTTAAGTCTATTCTCTCATCTTAGATGCCTCTAAAATGTACTTCTACCCTGCTGCACAAATGTGCATGTACCAATATACTTCTACTTTGTTGATAACTTACCCCAACCAGAAATTCCTCCAAAGGGAATGTAATTTAACAAATTACATTCAATTGAACATATCTAGTTATCTACTCCCTCCCCAAAATCCCACTAAAGTGACAAAAAGGCAAAAGTTTTTTAGATCTCTAAAAAGAGAGAATGAGAGAGGAGACAATAGCCAATGGTAGCAGAGACAATACTATGAAAGTATGGAAAGATGAAAGTAGATGGACAAGTGGTGACTGACTACCCAGAACCGAGAAAGCTTAAAACTAAGTAACTGCTAAAAGAGATACCAGTAAAAAACAACCAATGATATTCTCAGAAATTAGAGGAAATATTAAAGACTATGGTAAAGGTGGGGTTGAAAATCTACATAATGAACACTCAGACCCCCTAACCATCCTTTCCTCTTCTGACCAGTCGAGCCAGCACACTTCTCTCACCTCAGTATGGAAAGTAGGTTCGCTCTGAAGAAACTAAGCCAGAGGCTCCAGACCTAGAGGCACCAAGGACTGAAAACAGAGGTTTTGAGTAAAAGGTTACATGCTGAACTAGGAGACTCGCATCAACCTATACTACCTCAAATCCCAGAATATTGCTAGCTAGACTTACAGCTTTCAGAAAGAGACTAAAGGATAACCTCCTCTGTAGACATTTTTCAGAAAGTCTCCCCAAAAAGACCTACGGTTACTG
This sequence comes from Eonycteris spelaea, assembly GCA_003508835.1. Lineage (NCBI taxonomy): Eukaryota > Metazoa > Chordata > Mammalia > Chiroptera > Pteropodidae > Eonycteris > Eonycteris spelaea. The sequence goes on from PUFA01000023.1 coordinate 8,297,534, forward strand.
GTATTTGGAGAATCGCCAACCTAAGAGCCACTGACTACCAAGCTATAATGAAGTCCAGTGTTCAGATCTGCTAATCACCTTTATAGGGCCTTGTTCTTAAATATGAAAGGACAGTCCAGAATTACCATACATTTTAGGAATACCTCTAATATGAAAGAGACTAAAACAAACAAAAACACTCAGTGTAGATATAACACAGATCATCAAGAAGTAGATGATCTTAAAAATTAAAGATAATGACCTTAAATAAATAAAACATGGTAGGATCACCTAATTAAACATGAAAGTAAAATAAAGATATTTGTCTCTCATTTACTTTTTCTCAGAAAGCTACATGAGAAAAATAAGGGTCATGCCAATCATGAATAAAGTCACGAGGTCCAGAATACAAGGCACAAAGAAACTTCATAAGGTGCTGATGAAGCTTCATTGTTGCCACTCTGAAACAGGCCTAGCGAGCAAAAGTACAGACTGAATGAAGAAGACAGAGGACTCTCCAAAAAGAATGTCTTCAAGGGCCAAAATCAGAATGGATGAATGACCTAATATTAAGAGGAATTATATAGATTTGTTGACAAGCTTGATAAAGAAGTGATGATAAAAATATATAAAGAAAAAAGTGGATAATTAACTCTAGAAAAAAGTAAAACTTTATACAAAAAATAAATATAATCACAGTATATCATGTGGCTTAGCTATGGGCAATATTTATAGAGTCACAATAATATAACCTAATGATTTAACCAGATATTATCATACAACTAACTATATTAGAAGGTTGAAGGAAGAAAAGTATGTGTCTGTGTCTATTGACTAACGAAATATACATATTTCACACTTTGCTAAAAACAAATTTTTAAAAAATTAATTATCTCAGAAAAAAATGGCCAGCCAATGTATTACCTAGGAGTTCATAAGATGTCACTAATACTGACTACAAGTCATATTCAAAACCTTCTTCCAAATGTATTTCCTTGTAATGAATATCCATATAAAAAGATAGGACACAATTCAGAATAAAATCCTGAAAAATATTCTTCTTGGAATCTTGAGATGAAAAGAAGTTTCATGTAATAAGATGTAGTGATTAAGAAAATGGGTTCCAGGGTCAGAACTGGCTGAGTTCAGATCCCAGCTCTGCGACTAACAGTGAGAAAAGGGTAAATTACTTAATCCCAGTACTTCAGTGTCTTCCTCTCTAAATTGGGTACCTATATAGTAAAGCTGTTGTAATAAATGATAATCCCCATAAAGATCATAGTACAGTGTCTGACACACAATAAGTATTCAATAAATTCCAGTTATTTTATTAGTATTATGCAATGGCACAGCAACCAAATTGATAGTGACCTACCACAATTGCTAGAATACAAAACCTACTTTGGCCCCCTAAATTAATCTAATAATCACACACTATCCAATATACCTATATTATAATTATCAGATTTTTAAAAAAATCTTACTTCCAAAATCATATAAACCCAAATTCCAGATGAATCAAAGATTTATGCATGAGAAAAAAAAAAAAACTAGCAAAAAATAGAACAGAGAATTCATAAGATCTTCATCAATTTTCCTTACTCACTTTTGATATGCATTTCCTTTATTGCTAAATAAAAAGTTTAAAGGAATTACCTATTAGGTCATTTCAGTCTTTAAAAATCTGTTTCTTCTAGATAAAAGTAAATGGTAAACCTTCTCTAATCAAATTTAATTCGAACACGTCTTTTGACTTTAGCAAAAATTTTGCAATCACAGAGAGGCAGAAATTTAGGAGGAATGGTCATATGATTATATTTTATTCATCTACATATTTTCTTTTTTTCCCCCTACTGTTTGGTTGATGACTGGTCATTTCAATAGCTCTTGTATTCGTACCTCAGATTCTGTGAAGTTTTAAAGATAGGTTAATTACACACATTTATAAATTATAAAAAGCATTACCTTGGATTTGATATTTCTCCAAGAATCTCATCTAATTTGTCAATGAAATTAATAAAATTAGACAATCCTTTTACATGTGTCCTTAAAGGATCAGACGGTGATGGTGCATATCCTTTACCTCCCAGCTCTATTGTTCTAATAAATGATGTGGCCACCTATAAATTAAAACAGATGATTTAGTTATGATTAATAATTTAGTAAGTTAAAACTACAATTTACTTTATTAAGTTACATGCATTTATATAATTCTGGGTATACAAGTGAAGCACTTTTATGACTCATGTCACACTCTGATTCAGAAGCAAATAATCAAAGAAACAGGTGCCATGCAGAATTCATGCCAGCAAGGGTGAATGGCAACACAGATAGAAACCCAGAAGCCAAGTTAGAAGACAAATTAAGGGCAAGATATGTTCATAAAAGTATATCATTGACTAGAAGGAATTAATTTATAAATGTATTCTTATCTAGATTGACTACTGGCTACTGGAACTGTTACATGGAACAAAGGGTTTGCAGTGTCAACTGTGTCAATATAGTCAAGGTTGGGTAATTAACTAAACTCTTCCAAACAGTAGCTTCTTTATTTGTAAAATAAAAATTTAACCCAGATAAAGACTAAGTCTCATCTAGTTCTACATCTCAGATTTTCTGATCACGTGCAATTAAAGGCCTTACCTTTACAATGATAAAAATACATATATAATGGCTTTATATTAAAAGCAACTCCATCAAAAATGAAATATTCTAAAGCAGTATTTTCCAAAGTGCATCTTAAGAAAGACAAATTCTATGAAACTTCAATAATTTGAGGAAAACTTTCATGGTCAAATAACTTAGGAAATAACAGATTAAATAACAAGGTTAATTCCATATTCTTTATGGCAGGATTTCTCAGAGCTTATGATATACAAATATGAATTTATGTATATCCAATAAGGGTATATACTGCTTCCAAACATTTTGCCTTTGGAAAGGTTTATTTAAGAAGTGTTTAAAAGGGGCTTTTTGCCTTTGGCTAACATTCTACAGCATACATGTAGGAAAAAACTGCTTTAGAGAAATTCTCCCTTACCAAATTTGAAGGATATAGTAAAAAATAAAAATCCTGTGGATTTTCAAATACATTAAGTAACAATTTAAAGTTACAAAAATTCTACAGTAAGTATATGATCCAATGTTCAAAGAGTCTTTATTTTAAAATTCTTGAAAATGTAACATATCCATACCAAAAAGATAGACATCTGTTTCTCTCGAGCAGCATGTTTCAAATCAGTGAAGGCTTCTCTTCCAAGTCCTCTATCAGGAATATTGAGAATGTGAGCCAGAGCCAAGTCATTCTTCGAATTCACTAGCAGGTTTAAATATGAGCAGATAATTTTCTTTGCTAGTAACTTCACCTATACAATAAAATAGTTATTTTCTTTATTGAAGTTGTTCTAAATCCATAATTTTTTATATGTAGTAAAAATATTTACAATCATTCAGTAATAGTATCTCACTCAGATCTTTGGGAAAAAGAATTGTCAAGTAAACCAAAAGTTTGAGTTGGACAATTAACATATCCAACTTGCCACGATGAAGAGCTATGAGTAAATACCAACTATCACAATTATTAAAAATTGGTTCTTAGAAAAGATATAAAGATACAGTCCAAAGTCTCCATTTTTGGTGAGGCCTAATCCCATTCCCCTGCATACATATGCCACTAAATAAAGCCCCCTGAAGTCTAGGACACGGGCCAGTGGGCACTATTTAGTTCTATACATACGTCCCTTACAGGAATATGTATAAGGGCAGAATTAAATCATTAAATTGGGGACAAGTATTAAGATACTGACTTTGACAATACCAAATAACCAACTAAATATTAAAATGAAGAGTCAACCAAATGCTAACAAAATAGCTGATGTGACAGTAACTAGCCTAAAACAGAGCTATAGATTCTTCACGCACAAGATAAATATTTGAGAGAACTTGATATAAACATCAGTTCTTTCGTACACAGTCAAATAAGCTAATAAAGAGAGTTAAAAAGGTAGCAAGAAAAAATTACAAGTTATTAGGAAGTTTCATAGGTAATCATTAAGGAAGTCTCAAGCTCATATGCAGCCTAAAAGCATTTTTAAAAATAACATGTTTTTGATTTATTTAAATTTTATGTGAAAAACAATTCTCGAAACATGAGTCAATTTTAAAAAGCCTCATTGGACAGGAAAAGGTTGCCTGAAATATAGACTTAAAATATAATTTAAGCAAAATTGATTTTAAAAATTTTAAATATTAACTCAATGGAACTTTTTTCTAAAATATTAAAGATACTAGCAGTTATTACCTTTGCAGAGTGGCTCCCTAATTCCCCACTATAAAGTGGCCAGCTATTCACATACTCCCTTTCTTATCACCGTTTTATAAATCTGCATACCAGTCAATTATAATTCTCTGCATAGATTGGCCCTTTTAGATATTTCAAAATTGAAACTATTGATAAAAACTTATGTGGGATCAAATAAGTGCTCATATGTTTTTATCATATTGCCTTAAAAAGTACTCTAAGGTACAACTCATTTAAAATCATCTTTAAGATCTGTCCTAAAGTTTTATAAACTAAGGTATAGCATAATTTTCTGCTTATATTTCAAATGTCCTTTTATCTTTACTTTTATAGTAAATCACAATACTTCATGTGAATCTATAATACGAAGATTTCTATTTTAACTTTACAGTGCAATACTATCTGAAACATTTCTCTTCTTTATCCCTTTGATATTTAGGAAGAGTAACACAATCTGCCAAAAAATCAAGGCAGAGAAATAGTGATATTCATTCGCACTGTAATCAGAAACATTTTTATTTGTTCTACAGTTAATTTTATAAAACTCCATTTAGTTTCATTGTGCTTCTATCTCAAGATATGAGGATTTATCCGTATGTACATATCTGATCCTTACTGCATACAAAACCAGGTCTTAAATCTCCCACATCTACCCTTTGCTCTTTAAGGATGGCAAATTTTGTCCTTTTGATGCTAGGCAAACATCAGGGAAAAACATTTTGGAGTCCTTACAGTTAGAGGGTTTCTTTTAACCATGGCTGCAATTGGAAATCTATCCCTATCATTATGGTCAGATAACATGGCAGTTATGGTTTCTCTGCTCTTGTATTTGCAAGTGGGTTTTAAAGAGGCTCTCTGGAAAAGCATTCCACATAAATACAGTTATGATGTCCAGAAGCAAGGGCCTAAATTGAAAAAATCCACAAGATTGAAGCTTTTACCAAGATACCAAAAATAAAGATACTGTTCTGTTTATTTGTTTAATAAACTGATTCTATCCATACCACAGGGTATTTGCAATGTTTGTTTAGAAGTTGAACAATTTTATTGGAGCTTTCTGACAATTTCAAATTTCTTTTCCTATCCTTTAATTATTACTGAAGTGCAGATATTCAATCTCAGTTTGAAGTCAGTTTTTCTAAATTAAGATTAACAATTTATACAAGTATTTTTTACTCTCTTTGCCAACACATAATTATATTTAATGACAAAAAAAAATTGGACTAGAATATATACTGGTAGAATTTTTTAATTAACTGATGATTTTCTTTTAGGGCCTTTATTCTATTTTTCTTCATTACTCCAGAATTTCTAAAGCAACAGTTTAGTACCTTAGGAAAAATTAAATGAAGTAAAATAAAACAAGGAAACAAAAATATTGTTTCTCAAATTCATTCTGATCATCTACTCGAGGACTCTGGTGTAGCATTAGTAAGCACATTTGGTGATAAAAATATATCTTTGCAGAACTGTGGCCCAAAAAGTTACTTTGGGATTTTAGAAGAAATATATTGCTTTCCAAAAATACTTTGTAAAAAGAAAAATTAGAAGTCTGCAAGTAAAAGAAAAATGGCTGAGAGGATGGCTGCTACTTTAATAGTCCTCATAAAACCTAATCCGTCGGCTAACTAGTAGCTAAAATTTTCCTAGAGAATACAATCCAAGAAGGCAAAAGATAAAAAGTAGAGGATTAACACAATGAAACTATCAAGACCCATAGGTTTCTCTTTACTAAATCTTTTTTCATGGGCATACCTTTAAGATAATGTTTTCTATCTGGAAGCCAAAATTCTAAAAGCTTAGATAACTTTACAGTAGAAATTAGTTGTTTCTCTTAATTAAAAGACTCAATAACAATTATTGTTTCCACCCTGTAGAGCTTATAAGACAGATCAAAAAAGAGATGTGTAAACTATCTACTCTCTTGATGTATGAATGTACTCCTCAATGTACTGAGAAAAGACATGTTTTGTCAAGATTTGGGTGGGGCAGGAGAAAAAAATAAGAATATTCAAAAACAAATGAAAGTTACATTGTTGCTGACGTGTGCTATGTAGTTAGGCCTATGATGACTGCATCTGTACTGAATATGTATATATTTTTTCTTGTTATTGTTCCCTAAACAATACAGTATAACAACTATTTACACAGCATTTACATTGTATTAGGGAGTACAGGTAATCTAGCATGACAAAGTATACGGGATGATGTGTGTAGGTAATTTGCAAATACTATACCATTTAATATAAGGGACTTAAGCATCCGTGAATTCTGGTATCTGAGGTGGGTCCTGGAACCAATCCCACAGTTACCAAGGAACACTAGACAAAGACTCAAAGAACTCTGGCAATCTGGACCTTCAACTAATTTTCTGATACTGAGAGTGATACATTTTTGCACAGTGCCTGTTACGTTGGCCTAAAACCATGAAGTCACTCTCACCAGTCTCCAATATATTACTCTTTGCAAATACAGTTCTATTTAAACAAATTAAAAGTTTTTTGAATTAAAAAAATAGTAACCGTAATGTGGGATCAAATCCACAGAGGTTCAAAGGGGATCACATCCTGCTTTAATTTATTCACCACCTATGATTACCTTTTCATTATCCCGGTCGTGTTTACTCAATGGTGACGTCGGTACATACAGATCAGTTTCATCATCTATTGCATACTGTTTGCCACACAGAAAATCCCGTAGTTGACTCTGTAGGAAATACAGGATACTACTAATGAAATGCTATGCCAATTATAACGAATATTTCACACGTAGCTTTACACAGTGTCACTGATGCTTCAGTATACACTGTGTTACCTGACTTTCGTTGGCAGTCAACAATAGGTGGACATGGAAATTAAACTTCCTAACAAAAAAGCTTCAGTCTGTTTCCAACAGGCCCTATATTCATAGAGTTTTACAAGTTTAGAGTTAAAAGATAACTTTAGAAATTTAATCTGAGCCTTTTATTTTTATAAAAGAAAAAAATTAAAGACTAAGAAAAGTCTAACCTAAGGCCCACAATAAATGCTTCATTTTGAAATATAAGTAAATCTAGCATCCAATGCAGCACAGTATTTCAAACAAAATAGTTTCCGTGAAAAAATAATTTATAAAGAGACATTTGCTTTCATCCTGCCAAACTACTCAATATCTCCATATTATTTCACTTACTCTAAAGAATTCCTGATGAGTAAACCTGAAGGAAAGGTACAAACTGAATTATCAAAACCTAATAAGATTGCAAACCACTTTTCTTCTCAGATATTGAAAAATTATAACTAAAATAGCTCACCAATATATTTCTTAAAAAGTAGTAGCATGTACCATAATTCCATTGATAGAGTTCATCATAAAAGAAAAAAACTAGAAAGCCTAGGATTTGATACATTGCTACTCATTCTATTTTTATCCTATTATTAACTTGGAAAATGTACCATATTTTTCCATTCCATTAATGGTTATCTTCACTTTCTCTGCACTCAGTTTAGATCCATATTTCTCTATTATTTTAAAGTGATAATACCTGCTACTTACCCCCAACAAACTACAATGTTAAGCAGTTTTAATTCTAAACTAATATTAGAATTTCCTTTAGTGTAAGCCTTCCATTTTAGCACACATATTCCAGTCTATCCATATCATTTTAACTATATACACACACATTTCAAGTTTTACTGCTCGCTACCATCGTTCCCTAGGTAGATAACTGTTCCAGTTCATCTGTTTAGTTATTATGGTCTTTGGAAAGGTAAATTCTTCACATGAGGTGTGAAGATGACATTCTTAAAATCTTTGCATATCTTCACAAATCCCTTCCTTAACTTGGCTGGTAAATGATTTCTTGGTATCTGTTCCTTTTTTTCCTCCTTGGGCTCTTATCATTTGCATGTTAAACCCTATAGATCCAAACTCCAAGTTTCTTAACTTTTCCTTTATGATTTCTTTATATTTTTTTCTCTGTGCTTTAAATATTTATTGTACTTGACTTCCAGGATACTAATTTGGGTCTGAATTCATCTATTGCATTGGCAAACTTTTCTTTCTCTTCTTTCTTTTTAACATCTAGAAAGTCTTATGTTTGGGTGTACCCTGGGATCTCCTTGAGTATTTATTTGTTGTTGTCATTCCCCTCCAGCAGCTCTATTTTGTTGGGTATGTGTGTTCTCAGTTGACTCATTGTTCTCTGGCTGCTGGAATTCCTTAAGTGGCTGTTGCTTTTTTTCATTGGCTCTTTGGGGCCAAGTCTGACTGGAGAAGTACCTTAAGTGATGACAGTTCTACAAGTTATGCAAGTTGACATGGTCTCTGCTCATTATGGAGCAGCAATGGAAATAAACAGATTGCCAGTCACCTGCTTAGGCCAAGGAAAAATCGTCTTTTGGTCTCTCAAGCTTCACCAACAGTCAGCCCATCCATCCAGCTATTTGTTGGATTCTGGAGAGTTAGGGAATCCTGACACTCTCACAGAGGGTATTTTTTTTACCTCCCCTAGAGAGTTCCCAGATCTCTGACAGCTGCTAAGCTCTTCCTAGGATCCACCATTTCTGCTCCTTAGCCCAGGTCTCTGATGTTGTCCACCAGATAATTGCTCATTTCAAAGCAAATTCTGTACTAATGCTCTCTCCTCTGACTCGTTATAATTTGAGGGCTTATATGCTCCCAGGTGTCCATGCACCCTGCATCCATGTTCCTCAGGAAAGGGATTATAAAGGACAAAGAAACATTATTCAAATTATCATGTTCCTGGAGTAGCCCTGTCATACCTTTATCTTAATTCCTCATAATTCCTGCCTTATTTAGGCTACACTAAAGAAGAAATAAACAAACCTTATCAGGATTATGAAATTTCAGGATCCTGAAATTCAAATTGTTGGAATATTCTGATATATATCTTTAAAGACACTTTTAGCATTAGAACTTAATATAGGGGTATGTTTTCCTGCTCACTTTTTCCTCACTGGAAATTTCCCTAGAACAAACCTAAGCATCAGAGATCAAGTTGTTGGTCTTCCCAGGTATAAATACAGAAAACGTTCTACTTCGTATACTACCGTCTCAGCAGCTCCCACTTCATTCCTGATGTTCTGTAGAGGAGACATGTTGATATTTGGAGATACAGAACTTCCTCAAATGTAGACCCTTGACCCTTATATATCTCACACTATAAATTGGTTCAGTAAAAGGAAGTGACTTATTAGAGGACTTAGGGCAAAGGATAAGATGAAAATAATGTGTCCAAAGACCTCAGGCGGATTATACTCTCATTGGCTTCCCAAAAGATCTTTGTTGGTCCTACAATCCAATACTTAGGTTTGATTAGCCTAAATTAACTGTAAAAAACCATCTTTACAAACAAGCAAAAAATATATAGCTAGAGAGGAATAAAAAAAAACTATCCTTACTCACAAGTTCTTTACTGTACTGTGGGTGCGCATGGGGGGGGGGTGTCTGTATGTAAATAGATGCATGCATGTTTTGAGAAAGTTACAACAGGACAAAGGTTTTCATCATAGCTCAATGAGGCAAAGATAGCAAACTGTCCACCAACAGGACAAAGGTTTTCATCATAGCTCAATGAGGCAAAGATAGCAAACTGTCCACCAATATCCATTCTCCCCTTCTTCCTTACTAATGGAGTTTTTCTTATTATTCTGGCAAGTTACTACCCAGAATAAACACTATATTCTCCATCCTCCCTAGCTTCCTCATGTGGCCATGTGACTAAGCTTTGGGCAATGAGATAGAAGAAAAAGAGCTATGTTCCTTCAAAAGCAGAGTGCTGTGCTCTCTTACTACTTCCTGTTGCATGGAATGCTGATACGATGTCTGGAGCTGTAACAGCTATCTTGGACTACAAATAATCTTGAGGGTAGAGGTCAAGAAGTAAGATGGGAGAATGAAATGACAGAAAAGTCTTAGGTAACTGATAACTATGGAGCTATCACATCGGTCTTGGATACTTAACCTTTAGACATCTTTTTGTAAAAAAGTGAAAAAAATTTCCATTTTCTTAAACCACTGTCATTGTGGAGATTTCTATTATAAGCAGCCAAATCACTATTCCCATATATCAGAGAAAAATATTTATAAAATATGTAATATCTTAGAAAATACAGTAAGCATTTTCTTCTAATTATAGCTCTAATTATTTAGTTATTATCATTTTTTAATTACTACTTTATTGACACTCAGTAAATGTTAAGATAAAGAAAAATATTTTCAACGCTATAAAACAAACTAGATATAACCAAATATATTCTAAAACAGTTTAATTCTGATGTAGAAAAAAATCAAACAGCAAGGGTTGCTATTCCATTAATTTTTAAATTTATACACCATAAAAAAGAATGAAAATATATGTGTAAAAAAAAGGCGTATATTATCTCATGTATACTGCATCATGCTAGCCTCACAAAATGATACTCCTATCTCAGTAAAATATTATTATTAATCCATAGAAGAAATCATAGCAATCATTTATACAACATATTCCAGATGAAGAGATGCACATTAAACAAAGAGAGCAAAACAGAAAAGCTATCTTTGACTTAATTCAAAAAGAAATCATGCATTTGGGACCAATTTATTTGTTAAAAAAAAAAAAATTTACCACTAAAATATTTCTTTCAAGTAATGACTAGCTTTCAGGTAGCTAAGTTTTCTATTCTTAACATGATCTGAAAAATGAAAATACTATCAAGTTAATACAAGAGCTTGATATCATAGTTTCAAATAAAAATAAATCTTGCCATATTTTAATTTAAAATAGAATTGTTTAAAAAAAATACTTACAGGGGATACGTTGGCATTATTTTCACAATTAGAAGTCAAAACACTACATTTCTTATAAACATCGATAAGATCTAACATATTACTATTCTTTAAAAAACCATCATAATTCCTCCTAATGTCCTCATAATGGTCAATCACTCCCATATTTTCAACTGATAGGTTCAATTTCTCATGTAGTAAGTATTTCCAGGTCAATAAGACATCACTGAGAGAGGCTGTAAATTCTCCACCATGCTGAAAGAGAGAATGCCAAAAATAAAGAGATAAAGTTGGGTGCCAGAATATTAATTAACTTATAATTGGGATAGGAAGTACAAACTGAATTTTGTTATGGAAAAGTCTACATTGAATTTTCAAGGATTTGAAAAGAATACCCAAGTTGAGTTGTGAAATAATTTTAAAACCAGATATAAAAGAAAGATTTTGATGATTTTATAAAATATGAACTATGACAAGTTTGTCCATGACAAAATTTGCATATAGTCATTGTCTGTTACCTGAGCCTCACTAAATTCCTTCTACCCAAAGTAGGGGAAATGTGTAGGCACTGAGTTGAACTTAAGTACTACTGATTAGAGAAACATTTGATTCTATTAATATTTAGTTCCTTTTAGTTCTTTCAGCTGACGTATTTTTAATCTCTTATTTAAAACTGTTAATGCCATAGTGGATTCCCACATACCACATATCCTAAGGATTAGTCTTAAAATATGATCATAAAATTAAATTTTTAAAAATTGTTTTATTTCATTATTCTTCCAGGGAAAGCAAAATATCTCTACTAAAACCTTGAATCAGAGAAGAATTTTGATTCTTCTCTGCTCAGGGACACACTATACTGTAGTAAACAATTGCTAAAAAGCCACAGTTAGGTTTCTTACTATATGTTGTCAGGTGTTACTAATCAAGCAAAATTGTTCTTTTTGTCTCTTTAATATCAATATGATAAATTATTTCAATGAATATTTTGAAGGTGTTTATTTTTTAATTGATTGTATTCTGCTCCCACTTTATATCCCAAATATTAATAATGGTGCCCTCCAAAAATGGCCAACCCTAATTCCATAAAAAATTCTAACTACCCCTTTCCAATGTTGCATATGAGTAACAAATATTTTTAAATATCCCTGTGTGATTTTGTGAAATGTATCAATGTCGCTCTCTTCCACAGTTAAGCTCTGGTAATATGTTAGCAGTTTCTGCTAACACCTAGATCTTTCCAATAATTGCATTTAAATATGGGTGGGTATTGCAATAGAACTATAATTCACTGGAACTAAATTGTAATATCATATTTAGCCAATAAAAAATAACAAATCAAACAGAATCAAATAATATAGTACTATGTCTACATATCTGACTCTTTCAAAATATATTTTTATATCTTTTATAGAGATCAGCCAGCTATCTAGTTACTATCCAAATTTAAGACAAAGTATACAAACTGCCTTAAAATAATTAACTCTTTACCCATCTATATAAAGGCAACTAAGAAAATTATCCATATTGTCCACAGAATAGGAACCTGTTACATCACATCAGTAACTCTCAAAACTTGGATCCATAATCTAAAATCAAGACAGATTTGTAATTTCTCAATACTGAATCATAAATTATATACTTCCCAATCCCATAAAAGTTACATACTACAAAATCTCCAAGTGGCACTTAAGTCAAATAAATTGAGCTCCTTAAGAGTTTCAAAACTAAATTGTTTATTCTCCAAAATTTCCTAAAACTATTTTGGTATAACATCATTCACGTTAAAAATAAATTAAGATTTTGCTTAATTAAGTAAATGTACAATCTATTCTCATTCTGTTGACTATAACTAGTTAAAGTAAAACTATGCAAGTCCTTGATCTTGTGAGAAAAGGTTCTGACTAGGTTAACAGTGTTTATACTGGGATTGGAAAAACATTTTAAATCCAAATAAAAATGCACTCTAGATATCAGTTTTCATGATCAGGTGCCCACCATGACAGCATATTCTATTATTCAAACCAGTAACAACTGATTGAGAGTCTGTGGTCAAATCAGAAAATGTTTTCCTAGGAAAACATGCCAGCTGGCTAATTTTTTGAAGGAAGTTCAAAATGTTCAATGCTTTCATTCTTTGATGGACATAGCAAGGATTGTATTTCACGAGAATAAAATGAGAAAAAGCAAGAGTTACACTTTTTAGAGCACTTTTACTTTACGTATTTATCAAAGTTATTTATAATTATTCAAAATTTTAAATAAACTTTACATTTTTAACTAGAATTTTAACAAAAGGGAAAGGTAGTCTACATCTGAGCATTAATTGGCTGTGTGAACTTGGGTAAGATACTGAAATGCCCCTGAGTCAGTTTTCCTGGTTACAAAATGAGATTGTACAGATTAAATAATACCTGATAAATGGTAGATAATCAAAAATATCAGTTTCCTTTCTCTTCCTATTAAAAGTAAAATAATTTTAGTTTGTTTGCTGGGGGAGGGCTGGTAGATAAATGTAATAAAATTTTTTTATTAAATAAACTATTTTATTAAAATTAATTTCAACTTTTTAAGTGTAATATAATTTTAAAAATTGTTCCCTATTATATCATTGTTAGGTCATTTTCAAATCTGACAGTCAACCACAAGTGCTGTGATTGCTTTCCATTAAGTTATAAAATTAATATCTTTCTCTGTTTCATCCAATGGAACATCTGTAATGTTCTTATGGTTTTTAGGTGAAAAGTATAACATAATTGCCAGAGTCTATCTATGAAGCCAATTCCAAAGAAAGGAAAGGCAACCTAATGAAGTCATATATACTTACCACATAATGAGGTCAATGGAATGTATATAGATTAAATCTTCAACCATATAAAACTGCCAAAGAGGTGTCATATGATTTAAGCAAAAAAATCTTGCTCCTCTGAAAACGCAAAAAACCTAAAACTCGAAGATTATTTTAATGTTCTTTTTCTTTTCCCCACTAAAGCATATATGCCAATAGACTAACAATTCTAAGTATTCAAAAGTTTTACTGTAGTCAAATTCATTTGTAAGGACTATACTTTAGATACTCCTGTTCTCAAACTTCAGGGAATTAAAACCCTAAATAGATGGCTAACATGGGATGAAAAACACAGGCGAAGGATATATACAACCAGCTCCACTGTTTTATTACTATATGCTACTTATGAATGCACCTGCAGGCATGTGTGTATGTCGTTTCATACTGCTGGGTGATCTGGCAGTCTGGGCACAGTTGGAAATGCCTAAGCCGACTCTGTACGTAGAGAGTTAAATTAAAACTCCACTGCACATGTGCGCACACCCACACAAACTGTGAAAAACTCAGTTGCGATTCACCACTCCTCCTTTCCTTCCCAGAGTCTGAACTTTCACAGTGAATATAGTGAATTAGCAAGTAGAAAATTAACAAGTAAAAAGAGATCTTGAGTGAATGCTACATACACAAGCCCTGAAGAAAAACTGACTTGGATTGAATATTTCAATATGTCAAAATTTTTACAATGATAACTAAAATTTTTTCAGGCTATATTTTACTTAGCTTGTTGACATAGTTATTCTTCAATTATTCATAAACAAGTAAATAAACAATAGTAGGTAATTTAAACATGTTCTATTTGATTCCAGAATAATGGCACTCAATCACTAAAAAACAGTGATTCTTAATAATTGCCTCAATTTCTCTCCCTCCTTATTTCTTAGTATATGGTCACCAAGGTGTAATCTTCAGCTAGCCCTTTCCATTTATACAATATCTCCAGAATCCATTACCTAAATGTCATTTCTTCAGATTATTAAATAAGGACAGATGTTTAAAAATGCTCCAGCAGTAATATTGGGAAGACTTAGATAAGGATTGTAATGGGGAACAAAGGAAAAACACTCTAACATGACCCTTAAATAAGGTCTAGCTTCAATAGCAAAGTGAACAATGATAGATACCACTGAGAATAAGAATCTGAAAAGGGAGGTAAATTGAGGGAGCAAACAATGTGGTCTATTTTTAAAAAGTGATGCAGAGACATCAATAGGACATCAAAGTAAAATGTCCAGTGAGTACCTGATCATACCAAAGCAAGACTCAGTAGAGAGGTCTGGCATATAAATACTGGTAAAACAACATAAGGAAAGCATATCCAGTGAAAGTGGGTAAAATGGAGCACAATGGAAGATATCAATAAAGTGTACATACAACAAAGAGAGCATCTAAAATACAAATAGAACGCTTTCAAAGAGTAAGAAAGAATGAGACACAAGCAACTCAACAGCAAAATAAGCAAAGGATATATAGACAGTTTAAGAAAAGGACACCTAATTGGTAAAATAGCATTTTTAAAGACGCTTAAACGCTCTGGTTATCAGAAAAAATTTAAATGAAGTACCAATTTTTTTTAATGAAGTTTGACAATGTATAAAATGGACAGAGATAAGAAATGGTATTCTTCTATCCTGCTGACACAAATGTAAATTCCAATAGCCAGCTGAAGAGAAGTATGGTGGAATCAAGTCAAATTACAGATGTATCTGTCATATGACCTGCTGGGTATGGGGCCTAGAGAACCTCTGGATCAGTGTACAGACATCTCATTTCAGTGCAGAAATGTTTGCAATACCCGAAACTGAATCCAAAATCCAAAAATGAATACAATGTATCGATCATACAAAAGATGACTGTTAAAACGAATGAAACAGATCAAATTTTTTCTATCAGTATCTGAAGAGGTCTTGAAAATAATGCTGGATGATAAAGACAAGATGCAGAAAGAAGTATAAAGAATATATACCATCTGCTGTAATTCTATAATAGACACATTAACATGTGTGTCTGGATATACAGAGACACCCTTCCTGGTATAAAATACCTAAAACTGCAGGAAAAAAAAGGAAAAGTATGACTAGAATTGTCCATAAAAAAAAAATTACAAAAGGTCAAACAGTAACAAAGTGCCAACATAGAGAGGTAAGCAAATGGTGGGCCTGTGTTTTGCTGGTGTCTACTACTCCCTGGCACTCAAGAAAACCTGATTTTTCTGAACCTGAGCACAAAGTTTAAGAGACAAAGCTGAACACAAGAAAGGCAGGAAGCTGGATCAGAGACCCTCCCTGCCAACCTTGCCATATAAAGCCAAAGCCCCTTAAGGACGACTCTCTTAACATGTCCACGAAAAAAGAATCTGCCCAGCAGATTTCAGTGTTCAGAGACACTTGTCTGTGAAGAGATTTTTGAAGTAGCCTCAGTATTGCACTTACCTCTCTGGGTAACCTTCACTTAGATTTTTGCCTAATATCTCATTTTGGCCAGGACAGAGAACAGCAGTCATCTGCTTTGGCAGAAAACTGGACATTTATTCCCTGGAGAGGGTAAAACACAGTCTCTGGCCTAAAGAGTGCAGCTGAGAAGAGTATACAAATGAAAACCGTAAGAATCACATTACAGTTCATATTCTAAATTCTGACACCCCTTTCAGGCTCCCAACACCACAGCAGCTCAACTTTACACCATTCATGCAGGAAGAAAGAAGACTCTTTTCTGAGGAAACAGTTCCAAGAGACGTCCTAAAGATATCAGCATCCAAGTCTCCCCCCCCCCCAACCAAAAGCCGGGCAGATCAGGTAGGAGAGAGGTAACCCTGCACACAAGAGTTGCCAATAGCATGCTAGTGCTCCACTTAAGTATAAGTAGATGACCACAGATCATCACATAGGAAAGTCTCTAATAAGAAGAAAGGAAATCCTTCCCAAATAAAACTAACAAAAACAAGGAACTTACAGGAAACAGATTATGCAAGAAGAAAACCTCAACAAAATAATCTCAAAGAAGAAAATATAATACCCTTGAAGCAAGAACAGTATATTCTAAAATAGAAATAACAAAAAAAAAAAGAGGTTTGGGAAATAATTAGGATGACAGCAGAAAATCCAATAATTATCAAACTAAAAAACTATTAAATATTGAATATCAAATTGAATATTGGTTGGAAGTAAAACAGGGTGAATGAATAAAGTGATAAATACGCACAATGGAATGTTAATCACTGCTAAAAAGAAATGAGCTATCAAACCATAAAAAGATATGGAGGACCTTAAATATGTATTACTAAGTGGAAGAAGCCAATCTGAAAAGGCTACGCCCTGTATGATTCCAACCACACACACTCTGAAAAAGGCAAAACTACAGTGACAGTAAAAATATCAGTCGTTGCCAAGAGTTGGAGAGAGAGAGGATGAATATGTAGACCACAGAGGATTTTTAGACAGTAAAACTATTCTGTGCGATACTATAATAGCGGTTACATGTCATTATACATTTGTCAAAACGCACAGAATGTACACCAAGAGTCTTTAGGGATAAAGACTCAATGGTTCATAAGAGTAATAAAAACAACATGTATGTATGTATGTATGTATATGTGTGTGTTTATATGTGTACAATATATTCATGTGCCTATTTTATACATTTACATACATATAAAATATCCAATATTCATTCAAGATATACATACAAAACATAAAAACAATTATTGCATATGTAGCAAAATGTTAATAATTGGTGAATCTAAGCGAAGAGCACACATGAGTTCAGTGACTATCCTTGCAACTTTTCTAGAAGTCTTAATATTTTTTCAAAATAAAATGTCAAAAAAGTGCTACTTCCTTTTTCAACAAACCTAAATAAAATTGATTTTTAACAATGACTATGATTAAAACTAAGGAACAAACAAATTAGACATGTAACCACCACCACTGATCGATCACCCCTTCAACTACACTGGCTCCTTTTCCCAAACTCTATCTCCAGCTCCTACCACAGGGCCTCTGCATATGCTGTTTTTCCATCTGTATCCTGCCCCTGACTCCTTTGCCTAGTTAACCCCTCTCCTTCCTTTAGCGCTCATATTGATCTGAGCAAGGTCAACTCCCTGGTACCATAGCATCATATGCCTCTTCTTCCCACAGCTATAATTTTGCATTTATTTGTATTATTTTCTACTTAATGTCTGCCTCATCTACTATGCAATAAGCTTAAGGAGTCATGTCTGGTTTTGCTCACCATTTTAACTCCAATACTTATCACAATGCCTGGTGGCACACAAAAGCTCGAGAAAAAAAAAAAAAGAAAGAAGAAGGAAAGAAAGGAAAGGAAGGAAAGAAAAGGAAGGGAAGGGAAGGGAAGGGAATAGAGGAGAAAGGGAGGGAGGGAGGGAGGAAAATAAATCTGTGGAAGAGAAAAAGAAAGGGAAGAAATTAACATTTATATAAATAGCTGTAATTGGTCTCCTTGCTGTTCCTTGAACCCTCCAGGCATATTCCCACCTCAGGGCCCTCGCATCTACTATTCCCTTTGCCCGGTAGTCCCTTCCCACCTAAATCGCCATGACTAGCTCCTTCTTCCCCTCTTTCAAATCTTTGCTCAAACAGCAACTTCTAGATGAGGCTTTCTTTGATCACCCTATCTTAAATTAAAAGAAGTCCTCCATATACTCTTCAGTTAGATCTCTGTTTTGTTCTTCTCTGTAGCACTTATTATGACTTAAAACACTAAGTATCTTATTTATTAAAGTACTAGCTATTCTCTTGAATAAAAGATTAATTCCATAAGAGCAAGGATTTCCTTCAGTGCTATATTCCTAATGGTTAGAATAATGTCTAACACATAGTAAAAACTCAATGTATATTTGTTGAAAGAATGACTAGTAAAAAATTTTGTCAAAATTTTTTCTATGTTCAAAATTTCTTAATATAGATTGTTTTAAATAGGCAAAACTGCCAATTATCCAGGCATAGGAAAGATGATCTCTTGTTTTGAGATAACATAATTACTAATTTTTAGGCATTAAAATATTCCTTTTTCAAAATGATGGTTCTAGTAATTACTTTTTCTTAATGGTCTTATTTGCCAAAAGGAGAAATGTTCAAACCTGTTAATGTCCTTTCTCTTCTTTTTGAAAATTTTACTGGTATATGAAATCTAAAATTCTGGGAACTACTCGCATACAGGATTAAAATAATTCATCAGAATGTTACTTCACTATCTAGCCCAGAAGACCCATGGAAACCAATTCCACACTTTAAGAATCTTCTTCGCTAGTCAAGACAGTCTCCTTACCATCTTCAAACCATCATGAATCGGATCCCCCTGGATGCTTCTTCTGAACTTTCCCCTCCCTTTTTCCCTTCTTTAAACCTTTCCCATCCAAAGACTTCCCTTCCCTTAAGTATACTATTTAAAAGTCAGGAAGTCTTCCATTACCACTCAGCCTACCTTCATCCTTCTCTTACCTGAACAAAGTAGAGTTCATTCCAAAGATCAGTTTGGCCCAAGCCAACTATGTAGCAATCACTCTGGAGAGATTAAATGAAAGCAATTTCCAGTGTCCCAGTGCATTTTAAGAAAATAGAATTTCCAAGAGTGAGGCACAGGAGCCAATATATTTTTAAAGCCCTCCCAAATGATTCTGATTCATAGCCTGGCCTAGGAACAATTAATCTAAACTACAGACTCTTTAATTAGTCATAAAAATATTTCATTCTATTTAAGGAAACATTATTTTCTTGTGCCTTCTAGAATTTTTTAGAGAAAAAAAGGAAGTCATAATATAAAAATAATTTTTAACCATAACATAACAGTCGCATGCTTATCTGAAGACTTCAAGTTAAACATCAAATGTGCATGTCCTATGTTAAAAATACATATGAAGACCTTAATTTTTAAACAAATCGTTTCGAATCCAACAGTAACTTTTGACACAGATGTGCAAAAGCATTTGTGTAAATAGTTCTCTGGTGTTATCATAGGAGGATATCGATTAAAAAGAAATTAACGAAGTGTATTCAAGTAGGCAGCAACCAAAACTCCCTGAAAACAAAAGTTAACCTGTATTTAGTCTACTAACCTGTTTGTTATTCTCTGCCATGGAGAGCTGCAAAGCCAAGAGCATGGAGTCTGCACCACATACAGTAGTTCTCTCCGAGTCACACAGAGTGCGCCAATTCCTTCTGAACTCTTTAATCATATCCCAAACAGACTTCTGATTAAACACAGCCATCCTCTGAAAGTAGGACAGAATGCAATGTTAAAAAGCTTCATTTTATGTGCAAATTAATATTTAACATATGTAAGCAAGCAGAGTTAGAGAAAAATAAGTAATGAATGAGAGGTCATTTCATATTTACTAAGATTACTTTCTATTAAATTTAGGAAAACAGAATAAAACAATTTGTTCCCAATCATATTTTCCTTTCCTTTAGTCTTCTTGAGCCAAATCTTTTGAAACAACAAAATTCAACCTTCAATCTGAAAATTCATACAAAACAGATACACCAATTTCACGAACTTATAATTAAAGACACAGACATAGCTAATAAAGCTGCATTTGGAAATATTTGTCCTGAGATAGGTGGTATGCAGTAGATTGGAGCAGCATGGGGAAGCCAATTCCTCCCATTCTTATATTGTCCCAATATAAGATGGTCCATTTTTCTACCCCTTTGAATCTGAGTTGGCCTTGTAACTTAACTTGGCCAACAGAAAGTGGCAAGAATGACATCATGGGAGTTCCAGGCCTAGAGCTGCTATTCATTCAAAGTCCTGCTTTACAAGGTTAGCACTTGGCTGGCATCTGGGAACTTAGACTTCAGGAGGGTTTCTAGTAAGAGGGGCTCCCTGTGCCTAAGATGTTTGCACAAACAATATAGTTTATGCTGAACACATGCTTTTCTTCTCAGTCTGGAATTTTGGAGTAGAGACAGAGGATGCCTACATGTTCAGTCCCCAGCAAATATTCTGGGCACTGAATCTAAAATTCCCTGGCAGACATTTCACACATTGTCACGACTCGTTGATAAAGAAATTAAGCATGTCCTGTGTGACTCCACTAAGAGGACCTTTGGAAGCTTGTGCCTGGTCTCCCCTAGACTTTTCCCCATGCACCTCCCTTTGCTTATTTTGCTTAGTATCTCTTTGCTGTTAGAAATTATAGCTGTGAGTACAACTATACGCTGAGTCCTCTACTATATGCTGAGTTCTCTAAGTTCTCTCAGCAAATCATCCAACCAGAAGGTAGTCTGGAAGGCCCTTTGACATAAATAAAACCTTGAGGCATTAGCTCTTACTCTCAGACTGCCATATGAAAACGTCCAAGCTAGCCTGCTGGAGAGGTCATATGAAGTAAAATCAAGGTGCTCCAACTGACAACCAATACCATTTCACAGACGTGCCAGTGACACTATCTTAAGACTATCTAGCCCCAATCGACCTGCCAGATGAACTGCAGCCACATGAACTGAGCGATCCCAGGAAAGACCAGCAGAAACACCTACTTGAGTCCAGCCCAAACTGCTGATCCACAGAACCATCAGCAAATATGTTGTGTTAATGCCACTAAGTTTTGGGGTGGTTTGTTACACAGCAATAGTAACCAACACAATATCTAATGTAGGAGGTTTCTTGGTAACAAATACTTTTCAAAAGCTTCATATTTATTACTTCATTCAATCTTCACAAGAGCCCAATGAGGAAAGTCTATTATTATCCTTATTTTACATTGGAAAAAAGTGACAGCCCATGTCACTAGCAAATGGTCAAACAGACCTAAACCCAAGATGCCTACCTCCATAAGCTGTGCTCTTAAATCACTATATTATATAACTTATCCTAACAGACAAAAAGATTTCAAAATAACTGGAGATCATTCTAATGTTTTACATACCCGGGCCTATGTAAGGCAGCCAATTCCTTTCTCTGAGTTTATAGACGTGTGCAAAAAGTTGTGTTTTTTCTTACCCCAGTCTCCAACATATTCACATACCATTATCTTATTTGAGGTACTGTACTGTACACATCCCGTTTACTTACTGTGATCTTTTTCTTCTTTCTTTAGTGGCATAAACAAAATCTCAGATATTTAACTGTGCATCTGGGTTTATATGATCAAGAAAATGGGCATATGCCATTTATAAAATAATATATGCATAATCAGTGATTCGACTTAAAGATACAGGTATAAGACTGTAAGGTAAAGTATCTACATAAACGCAAATCCTGGTAAATAGCTAAGAATTATATTTCTCTTCAAAACATCCCCCTCATCTCACAAGAAAAAGCTTCAGTGCTATGGTCAATTTGACTGAAATAAACCTTTAGTAGTAAATTATTTATTGGTATTATTTAAAGGTACTTTGAGTTCAGATTACTAAAAAGAAAAGGACTTTTAAATCTGAAAATTTAGACTGTTCTGAATCCTGGCTCCACCACTTACTAGCTCTGAGATCTTTCCCAAGTTATGTCACTTCTCTCTACCTCAGCTTCCTTACACTACAAATGAAAATAATAACGGTTCCTATCTCATGGGGTTTCATGACAAGTAAATGACATAAATACAAGTTAAGTTTCTAAAACAGTACGTGGCACATAAAAAAAAGCCAACAGTCTCATTCAGGGGTCAGCAGACATTTTGGAGAATTCCATATAGTAAATATTTGAGGAGTGCAGGCCAGTCTCTGTTACAACTACTCAACTTAATGACCTTCCAGGGTGAAAATGGTCATGGATAACACGTAAACAAAGGAGCTTCAACAAAACTTAATAAAAACTGACATTTGAATGTCATAATTTTCACACATCACAAGATATTATTTTCTTTTGATTCCACTACCCCACCCCACCCCCACTCAACCATTTAAACATATAAAATACATTCCGGGCTTGGGAGCTGGCTGCACAAGATCAGGCAGTGAGGGGTTTGCCAACCCTGGTTTAATCTTAATTCTTCAAGTAGCCAGCGGGCTATGTGAGCCTAGGCAATAAGCTTTACACTTGACTGCTTTAGGTAGAGGTAACGTCTGATAGAAAACAGGAATAATACCTTCCTGCCAGTTATGAGGAGTCAATGAGATAATGAATATGCAAGCACTCTAAATGTCAAGCTGCACTACACGAAAACACTAGAAGCTGAAGCGATAAGAATACTTGCATTACAAAACGGGATTCCAAGCTGCACTGGAACAAAAATTGTGAGATAGAAAACTGTCTGTGGGGAGGCAGTGTGAGATGATTTAAAAAGCTAGTTTTGAGTCAGAAAGTCAGGGTCGGCGTCCAGGCTCTCCTATTTGTTAGCTGTATGCCCTTCAGTATTTAAAATCTCTGATGAGCATATATTTCTTCATCTGTAAAACGGGGAGGATATCTCCTACCTTATAAACTTATGAGACGTTGCCGAGACAATAACCCAGCTAGTGCCAAGCATTTAGTAAGTGCTCTATAGAAAACGACAGTCACTGCTATCATTGTCAGAATGCAGGCCCAAAACGTCCCTTGGGAGGATTCAATACGGAGAGCGAATGTACTGGAATTGGAGTCTTCGTATGTTTTGGGACTAAAAACCTGGTTTAGTGCCTGAATAATGAACCTAAGTAGGTCCCTATGGGCCTCAGCCTCTCAGCTCCACCCATTACTAGATACTGTGAACTCTGTTCAACACTCCCAGACCCAATCAAGCTCTACAGCGAAGCCACTGCACAAAAATACCCTAATTGGTCACACGGCAGTTGGCTGTCACCGAAAGACTCGCGATTTGAATCAACACTTAAAGTGTGACATGAGAAGACGTGAGACTCACCTGGCTTGGAGAAAACCCCAGTCGTGCACATTCACCTGCAGTAAGGTCCCACCCAGCTGCAGTCTCTCTGCTGTTCAAGTCGTTTCCGGTTACATTTTAAATCTCGCGGGAGGGCCTGGGAGCCAATCGCCGCTCCCGCCCTCTGACTCGGAAGCAGAATCGACGCGAGCCACGGCATCCTCCCTCCGAGATCAGCTCTCTTCTGACAGCTTCTCGGCGGCCTCCGGTGCGTATCACCGAGCCCTGGGGACTGCACCGCTTTGCTGCTGACCACCCCGCGCTCCCCGGGCAATTTCCACCCATATTTTCTCCGATCTTGGCTGGGGGAGGCGGTAGCGGGGTCTCGCGGGGCCTGCCTGACACGGAGAGGCTTCGGATATCTTTGCAGGAACTTCTCTTATTTTCTCTTCTACTCTTCCAATTTTGGAAAGACCAGTCCAGCCCACCCTGTACTATTGACCCTGATGAAGTAGTGAGAACGAGCACTACTTTAACAAAAATAGGAACCGAGGATCTTAACCTCGAATCTTTTGCACTTCCCACACCGCTGTGCGTCTGAGGGCATCTCACCTGCTAGACACACTTAACAAATGTTCAGTCCAGGATGTCCACTTGTTAAGGTTACTAGTGTATAGGTTCCCTGAGGTTGGACTCATCTTTGATTCGTAGTTAAATACTCATCAGGTACTTGACATGTTTGTTACTGAGCCCAACTATTTTCAGGACAACTTCTGCATCCTATTAAAACAACAGCAACAAAAACTCTTAAGTCTCATCTAGGAATGTTACTTCCAGACTGCACACCAGGCCACTACAGGTTACTTGAAGTTTCGTGCCTGGTTTTATGAATATTATTTTTATATCACTTTTTGACACTCCTCCTAGTTCCTGTATTTCCTATCTGCTGATAGCACTTTTCACGCTGACCCATTGACTATCCCTAGACTGTGAGCTCTTTCAAGGCTGAAAGCTCTTGTTTTTCTTCTCTAGCACTGGTGTCCAACACATAAAAAAGTTTTCAAATTCTGCCTCATCTTACAAGCTTTGCAAGCTAGTTAACGTCCTAAAGCCTTGATTTCTTCATCTGTAAAATGAAAACCATAGGTAGTACCTCCCCCTTAGGTTTATATGCAAATATTTAGTGTGATAATTTCAGTAGAGTGCATAACATGGCATCTGCAAATAATGCTTTGTAAATATTAACATTAATTTTTAAAAATATATTTACTATTAAAGCAGTTCTATTTTTAACTACTCCCTATTTTAGACATTCTAAACAAAACTATGGTGATTTATACTGCAGTTATCATTCACAGAGTATTTAAATAATTTCTTTTGAGCCGTCTGTGGCATTTGCAATAATGTTTTTATTTTGATTCATTTGCCGAAAATAACATTTTGATGGTTTCTATCTAACTGTATCTGTGTTGTAATCCACAGTTTCATGACCTTGTCCAGTAGAAGGCTGTTTTATTTTTACAACTGCTCAAGCTTTGACATACAAGATGAAGCAAGATGCCACAAGAAGTGCTACCTACACTGTGAATTGTGAAGATTATGTGCATGTGGTAGAATTTAATATTTTTGATAGTGGGGATTCAGGAAACCTAATTGCCTATGGTGGCAATAATTATGTGGTCATTGGCATGTGCACATTTCAGGTTAGTGTACAAAATTGCAGTGAATGATAGTGAAGATATTTCACTGATAAGAAAAGTTATAAAAACCAGTAAACTTTTGCTAAGCTTTGAAAGTATATTGAGTTTGAATGTAAAAAAAATGATAGGAAGAACTACAAAGCCATTACCAGTATTATATGCCTAAGATTTGTGCAAACATTAGTGAAAAAGAACAATATAAATCTTCTCATTTGCCTCATAATTAGAAATGGAATATTTTCATAATCGAAGTTTAAGATTAACTGACCATAAGTATATACATGGAAAATGCCAATTAAATAAGATCTAATTAAGTATTTAATCCAATTTTTCTACATTCCACCTTTAGATAGGAAACAAACTAATGTAGAAAGCCTAAACTATCTTCTAGGAAATTTTATATCTGTCATGATTTTCTGCTTTACTATTAATATACTCGCATACTTTTTATACATCTAAAGTGTACAAAATATACATCTAGAATATACAAAATATGGGATCATATTAATTGAACAGGCAGTATAGCATAGTCATTAAGACAATGAACTCTGGAGCCAAAATGCCTAAGTTTTTACTTCTCTCTGGCTTTACCTCTTAATTGCTATATGACCTTGAGTAGATACTTAACCTCTCTTCTATAAAAATGAGGAAAATGATAAAAGAGTCTTGTGAAAATGTAATGAATTAGTACATGTAAAGTTCTTGGAAGGCATCTGGCATGTTTAATACATACATATGTTTTAGCTGTCATAGATTTGGTCTGTCATTGATTTGGTCAACTAGACACTCAGGCACAGCCCCATATTAAGATTGTTTTGTAGTGAGCACACACCATGTTTTCTCACAGGGAAGCTAGTTCTAAGCAAAGACTTTGAACAATAATTGAATATCAGGAATCTCTGGTTAAACTTTTGTTTACCAGAATATTATTCATAGAACAGTATTTCTCAAATTAAGATTAATCAATGAGGTAATTTGAGAGTGACCAGTTTTTAAAGATGTAAAATAACTTTATCACCAGAATGATATTTATAAATAGTGTTCCCTCTTTTACTCAGGAGGCAGTTCAGTATCTTATAGTGTTTTGACATATTGTAATTCAGCATTTTACATGCAATAAATGTATGAAGTATAGAAAATTAGACTGCATGCTTATTTTATCCTAAGAAGAAAGTATGAATTAAAGGCTTCAGTGTATTGGTTTCTGCGTAGACTACGAGAGCTCTTACATTATTCCATAATGTCTCTTAGGTTTGGGGTAGGAATTTCTAGCTTTTAGGCTAAGTATGACCCTCAGACTGACTTTAGCTGTACTCCCAGGTTAGGATCATAAAAGTCACATTAAGAAAATATAACACACTCTTGAAAAAGACTGAAGGGAAACCATTTTTCTAATTCATACTACCAACCTACAAAAGAACAAAGGAGCCCCTTCAATTTAAATATTTACTCATTTTTAAAATTAATAGCTGTGAACATAATATTGAATTCAAAAATATTGAAAAAATTAGCTTTATCTCCAGTTTTATGTTCAGCTAAGAAATGTTCAGGGAGAAAGTCAAGAAGGGAGAAAAAAATAGGAAAAAGGAAAGGCAGAGGTGATGGGTAGCAGATATAGAAATGGGAGCAAAAGAGAGAAAATGACAAAATGAGAAAAAAGAACTAGCAGAAACATTTGTATTGCCCCATATAGTTTGCAGTCATATGCATTGTTTTTGTTACTCTTCAGACCGCTGAGACTGCCAACGTAGGTCTTATCCCCAAATTACCTAAGGAAAGAATTGCATTTTTATTAATTGTTAAGTAGTGAACATAAATAATATCCTGTGCCAAGTACTTTAGATATGGTTAAATAACCGTTCCTGTCCTTGTGGAGTTTCCATACTACTTCAAAGAATTTCAGGAATTTGTATGACTAGTAAATGAAAAAACAAGATCTAGACCCTATTTTTAAACCCTGTTCTCTTCTTTCTGTGCTGCTATTCAGACAGGTTGAAACCATGGTTCAAACATTTATGGAGAATTGAGTTCCAGTAATTTGCTCTTGGGGCTTCAGAGTAAATTATTACTTCCCTTTGAAGTTATTTTTTTCTCTAATTAGTTAAACATTATTAATCATTGCTCTTATTCATATACAAATAGAACCTTCAGTTCTATTTTACCCAATTTAATGCCTCCTTCTTGTCTAAGGTAAATTGAATTGAAAGAGTTCCACATTCCTGTCAGGCCATCTTCATTCTAGTACTAGTAGGAAAACACAGCCAATAGAGAATTTGGATTTCAGCAAACCATTTTTCAGAGTCTCATGGTATTCTTTTGAATATGATGGAAATTTGAGCTCAGTGATAGTAATATTGATTGATGTCATTATTTGTCAAATGTACATTAAGTGCAGATCTGGTGCAGGAAACTGGTAATACATATGTTAAAAAGACAAAGGGCAGTGCCCTAAGTCTATTCAGAGGGTCATCAATAATGAATTAAGACCAATGCTGGGACTTGGATGAAAACACTTAGGCAAGCACATTCAATTTATATAATAAAACATGAAACGGAAAAGGATACCTAAATGCTTTGGATGGCAGACTTCATTTAACAAATATTTTTTGAGCATCTATTGTATGCCAGATTCTGCTCAGAATCCAAATATTGTTTAATAGATTAAATTAATGGGTCAAGTTGAACAAACTAAAATTTAATACAGATGAATATAAAGTCTTAAAATGATAGACCACTAAAGCTAAAAGGGAGATTTGTGATTGGTTTTGGTCACCTAGATGTTCACCATGAATCAATGCAAAGATTAAACTCCAAAGGGAGCTAATTCAGTGCCGTCCAATAGAAATATAATGTTAGCCACAAACATAAATTTAAATGTCGTGGTAACCACATTATGAAAAGTGAAAAACAGATTAAATTAATTTTGACTAGCATATTCAAATATTTTATGTGTGACCAATATAAATTATTAATGAGATATTTTACATTCTTTTATACTAAGTCTTTGAAATCTGGTGTGGATTTTGCACTTTATAAAGGGTACACATCTCAGCTCGAACTAGCCATATGTCAACTGCGTCAAAGTCTCATGTGGCTAGTTGCCACCATATTGGACAGCATGGCTCTATATCTCTGTAAATTGACAGTAATGTCTAATGCTTATTTCAGTTCTCAGCAGTGTATTACAATTCAAATGAGATAATGTATTTGAAGACAAATTTCACAGTAGTATGAAAATGTTTTAAACTGTCATAAAAGAGGGATTAGACTCGGAGTGATAAATGTATTTTGTATTGTCAATTCTATTTGAGTGGAGTTGTTATGTATACTGCTTTAAGACATGCTGAATCTCCTTTGAGTGTATTCACCTAGGAGGAATGAGCTATGGCCTGGTATTTGCCATCACTGAATTAGACTCCCTCTGTATGGTTCCAGAGAGCAGAATTTGCAGACAGGAGTAGGATTTACATGGTAAGAGATTTAGATTTAATGTTAAAGAGAACTCTTCTAATAAATAGAATTGCTCCCACATGGAATAAGCTCCCACAAGAAGTAGCTAGTTCTCTGTCACTGAAAGTGTTCAGAGAAGGGTTGTGCAATGTCCTTTTTTTAGATGTTGTACTAGAGATTCAAGCATTCATTGAAAGAAGTGGACTAGGTAAACTTTACAGTCTCATCTAACTAAAATTCTGTATTTGGCCTTAAATGGGTGTGGTGGGAAGGCCTGCCAATTTCACATCCTTAGAATAGCCCTTTCATCAACCTGGCTTTGCCCCAACCTCAAATATGCTGGAACCTTGTATAATGATTTGTATAGTAGCAAGTTTTCCAAAGTATCTTAATTTCCTGCCTATACAATACTGCCTACACCCAAACTAAACCCAAAATAGCATTTGTCTGCCTATACCACACACACACCCTGGCCTTTTATTTGGCTCAATGGCAGATACTGCTGCCAGGAAAAAAGGTTTCACTGGTAATACATAAAGCTCAGGCTATACAGTCCCTGGGATTTCTTTTTCCCCATGACCACCCAATGACTCCATATATACTTTGGATAACAAATTATAGGACTTAATTGTCAACACCATTGTAACAGTAGCAAAATAGTGTGTATTTTGATAGTAAGAACTTCATTTTTAGAAGATTAATTTGTCAAGTGTGGAAAAATAGATGTAACCCAAACTATGAAGTCAGCTATGATTAGACTTCTAACGTTATTTTAAAATTGCTTCGTGGTTGCTGCCTTGGCATAGCTGGCTGTTAGCCATACAGTTATTATACATACAAATTATGAAGTAATACAATTTGACAGTGTTTTTCTTTTCCTTCATAAATGCATTTTTATCCTTTTTCCATTTATAGAAAAACTTTGCTTTGAACTCTAAGTTCATATGAAATTTAAATTTATTGTCAACGGTTATCTGAATTATATAGAGAAAGACACAATATATTTGTAAGTGACTTTGCTAAGATCTCAAAGGCTATCCTGGAAAAATCAATACATTACACTAGATTAAATTAAAATTTTATAAAATGTAGATATACTATTCCATTAAATATCAAATTTTACCTACTCTAGACTTTTCCCTGATATTTTACAAACCTATAAACTTTTAAAAGATATCCCTAGTCAATACAGAAGATTCTTTGGGCAAATTTGTCACAAAATATTTTGTTTTAGTCTCTAGACCCAGTTAGGGTATTGATTTAAATAACAAAACCATGATTGATTTATTTTTAAAATCACAATTTTTTAAGCTTATAAAATGTATTTAAAATATATATTATCTATATAA
The DNA here is from genome assembly GCA_003508835.1 of Eonycteris spelaea. Taxonomy (NCBI): domain Eukaryota; kingdom Metazoa; phylum Chordata; class Mammalia; order Chiroptera; family Pteropodidae; genus Eonycteris; species Eonycteris spelaea. Next base: position 8,327,685 of record PUFA01000023.1, read on the forward strand.
GTTATAAAGAATAATAATTCAGTAGATCACTATATACCTGCTGCCTAGCTTAAGAATTGGAACATTAGCAATGAATTGGAAGCCCCCAGGTATTCTTCCCTTATTGCCTTGCCTTCTCACCCCAAGAGGTAACCATGTCTGGAATTTTGCATTTGTGATTCCTTATTTTTCTCTGTAGAGTTACCACATGTATAGGTGTTGCAAATCAATGTTTTTCATGCCTTAAACTTCATATCGATTACATTATTCTGTAGTATTTTCTTCTACATTTTGTTGCTATTGACATTATATTTGTTAGATTCCTTCATGTCCATATTCATTTATTTTCACCTGTATTTTACAATATGACTGTACAACAGTTATTCTTCTATTGAATACATGAGTTACTGTTTTACTAGTGAAAATATTGCCAATATGCATGTTTTTTTAAACTTCTTTCTGTGTTTTGTTACCTGCTCGTTCATTTTTTCCCTCCCTGATATTTTGGAAGTTTTACGTGCCATTTCTATTTTAATGGTTATGAAAGACTTTACCATGCATACTTTATTAAACAAAGCCAACATTGTTATCTTTAACTTCATGAACAAAAGAAGAACCTTTGACACATGGATTATTATTCTCCTCTACAGACTTATATTGTTGTTATATTTCAGTTCTCTCATTTTTCTTTTTAACCCTCAAATTTGATGGCGTTTTATGTGGCTAATATTTGTTTAGATTTAATGACCTGTTTGCTTTTGATTTTTTTATTCACTATTCCTTACATCTCAGGCCTGCCTTCTAGGGTTATTTTTCTTCACCCAAAAGCACATCTTTTACCACAGGAAAAGTTTACTACTTAACTTTTCTGTAAAGGGCCAGGTAGTAAATATTTTAAGCTTTGCCAGCCACGTTAGGTGTCTGTTGCCAATTCTTTGTTTTTTGCAACTCCTTAAAAATATAAAAATGATTCTAAGTTCATGAGCCAGATTTGGCCTGTGAGCCATGGTTTGCCAGGCTCTGCTTTAGGGGATCCTTTAGTGAGAGTTTATTGATGCCAACTTTTGGGTTTGGTTTTTCTGTTGTGTCTACAATTCTAGAGTTTTTCTCATCATTTTGAAGATGCCGTTCCACTGTCTTCCTGCATTTGTTTCTGCCGAGAGGTTGATGGTTATTCTAGTTATTATTCTTTGATAGGAAGACTCCTTTATAGGAAACTTTTCTTTTTGCCTGCTGTTGCTAAGAATTATTCTCTCCCTTCGTCCCTCCCTTCCACTCACTCACTCATCCTCCCTTCCTCCTCCCCTCTCTATATGTATATACCATGAGAATTCCTGGGCATGTTTTGAAGTTACACTATGTTGTATCTAGCTGCATGCAATTTATTTTTATTTAAGCTCTTGGGATTTATTGTTCTTTCTAAATATGTATATTGGTGCCTGTCATCAAGTATGGAGAATCCTTCGCCATTATCTCATCAAATATTGTCTCTTCACCCATTTCCTGTATTTGCTCCTACAACCCAAATTAGATATATGGTGGAGCTTCTCAGTGACTCCCTCTTATCTCTTTTTGTCTTCTCTATGCTATATTCTGATTTTTTTTTTCAAATCTGCCTTCTAGCTACTCAGCATTGATTTATTTTTCTATTATAAAAGTTTGATTTATTTCTTTTTAAAATCTGCATGGTCATTGGTAATCTCTTGTTGCTTACTAAGACTTTTAATTACCTCTTCTATTGCCTTTTATCTTTTTCTGTCTAGCTTTTTAATGTCTTTGCATGTTTGATTCTTCTGTTTGTGTTTGTGAAAATCTTTCACATGTAGGAATACATGCATCTGAGGTCATATTTAATTGAACTGTATCTATGGGAACTTTTTGAGACCTGGGTAGAGGTATTTCACCCAAAGAGAAAAAGCCTTTGTTGGTGCTTGGGGCCACTACCCAACATAAGACCATTTTGAAATAAATTGTCTTTTCTAAAGCACGTAGTTAATGTGACTTCAAGCCCTAAATCCATGTTAGGGCCATTAAATGGTTGAGATTCTCACAGGTGGCTTCTTCTATTTCTTGGCCTTCACCCAGGGAGGGTATTTTACATGGCAGTTTTATTTTTATTTTTTTGGTGGTTGGGCGGGAGGGGTGGGGCAAGGTTGCCCTACTTCCCCGTTAAAGGTCCTGGATCTATGCAGAGGTCTCTGATCTGCATCTTTCTTGTGCGGGCAGTGAGCTTTGTCTTCAGTCCCCTGCAAACTGAAGCTCTTACTTACTGGATGTGGGTTGATGTCCTTAAGATAGCCATATGCCTCAGTGCCCAGTTGCTTCTCTGGATTTGAATTTTTGCATTAGTTTTTAATGGGAAAGCCTTTCAGGTTATTGTCCGTTTGTCCAGACATAGATTACTTGACTTTTTAAAATTCATTTTTTTCCCTCATTCCCATGAGAATAAACTAGAATCATTTCATAAGTACTGAACCAGGGAAATAAGCTGACTTTATTAAACATCTTACCCAGAATCAAACACCGGAAAGACTAAATTAACCAGATTTTTATTTGCATATTTACTGTTCATAGATTGCAATAGTATAGGTGAATAATTTGTAACATCTTACACGTGTATAGTGCCATATTGTAATACTACGTGAAAATCATTGATATCATTATAATGACTTTGAGTTATAGGGTTTCAAAGTTGTGCATATCAAAACTTCGGTGTGTATTTCTATATTGTCAGTTGATGATCCATGCATGGTAATTCATTTACCTGGAATATCTGATTCTTAGAGCATTCTATTTTCATTGTGTTTGCTGTAAATTGTGTTTACTACTGGGAAGAAAATGTTTTCTAAGTAAGATAAAGCATAACATGTTTACTGTTCTGTGAGGCATAGGTAGCTTTGGATATTTTTGTTGTTCAGTAAACCAGTTAAATCTCAATGTGTAATCTGCTTTTGAACTTTTGAAAAGAATATACAGCAGGTCCTCAAATAATGTCATTTATTTCAACTTCATTTTATTATAATATTGATGAGGGAAAAAAAAATGATTCCCAGCCATGGCCACTGTCTGTGCAGTTTGCATGTTTTCCCCATGTCTGTGGATTTTCTCCAGGGACTCTCTTTCCTCATATGCCAGAGATGTGCATGTGAGGTGAATTGGCTTGGATAAGTTGTCCCAGTCTGAGTGAGTGGTGTGTGATGCAAGGGTGTCCTGTCAAGGGTGGGTTCCTGCCTTGCACTGTGAGCTGCTGAGAGAGGCTCTGGCCACCCAGGATCCTAACTGGAATAAGCAGGTTGGAAAATCACTATCTTGTTGTTATTAATCTTCCTTATGTGTGCATAGCTCACATTTATTTCAGTGTTTAATATTAGAAGTGCTTTGGGTCTTTATTTAGAAGTTTGGTCATGTTTTTGTGACCAGAAATATGCCATAGTAACATAACTCTTGTTTATATAAATTAGCCTCTGGTAAAATTGGATTTTTATATATTGTTTTGCTTAAAGTTACAGTTTTCAAGAACCTATCATTGACGTTAAGTGAGGACTTACTGTACATGGCCTCCTGATAAATTCTTCATCATAATGAAATACAGTTTTGTTTGTTCTCCTAACTTATTTACTGTGCGTGCTTAGGAAGAAGAAGCAGACATTGAAGGAATTCACTATAAAACATTACGAACATTTCACCATGGAGTCAGGGTCGATGGCATAGCTTGGAGCCCCGAGACTAGACTTGATTCATTGCCTCCAGTAATCAAGTAAGTTTAAAATTATTAAATGCAGTATTTATTTATGTCCTTTGTGTTAAATGGTCTTCTGAAGCCTTTGATCATTAGGAATATTTTTTCTTCCAGTTTTCCCCAATTCCAGATAGTAGATATTTTAACATGTGCTGTTATTTCATAATTTAGGCTTATTGTCTGAATTTGTGATTTAAATATGTAGCCTTGACAATGATGCCTTGAACACATATTTGGGCCTAACTACAAAGCTTTTACTTGAGATTCATCTGAATCATTTTAAGTCTTCACAGGTTCTTCACTACATTTACCACTTATTGAAAGTATATCTCTGTTAAAATAACTAAATTTGGTTGAGTTGTCAATCATTTATACTACCAAGGTCATGTTTTTATGTTTAGCCATACATAAAACTATAGTTAGAATCCTTGGGCTTCAGTTTTTGTGAAGACATTTGAAACAAACAATTGTTTTTTGAGAAAAACCTTAGCACTTACTGCTAAAACCTTTTTCACAAGGGAAATAATATGTCAGATTATTTAAGGTTTGTGACAGAACACTAACCTTTCTTCCACAAATGTCAAATCTAAAAGATAGATTTTTTTTAGTAAACAGTATTTAGCTGACCATAAGTTAGCTCTTACAAGCTAACCTAATTTTTTCAAATAAGGGATAATTTACATACAGTGAAATTCTGAACTCTTAAGTAGAGAGTTTGATCAGTGTTGACAAATACATACATTCATGTAACCCAGTCACTGGTAATAACATAGCATTTCTGTCACCCCCAAAAGACTCTTTGTGCTCCTTCCCAGTCAATCCCTATACCCCATCCCCTTCCAAGGGAATCACTGATCCAGTTTAAAACACAGATTAATTTTTCCTATTCTACAACTTCATGTAAATGGAATCATACAGAATATTTTTTGTATCTGGCTTAGTGTTTTTGAGATTTATCCATGTCGTGTATACCAGTGGTTCATTTCTTTTTATTTTTGAGTATTCCATTACATTGTATAAATATACCACGATTTGTTTATCCATTCTCCTATAAATGGACACCAAGCAGTTAGCAATTTTTAACTGTTATGACTAAAGCTGCTATATACAACAGAGCATCTCTGTACAACTTTCAGTGCATATATGGTTTCATTTTTCTTAGGAGTAGAATTACTGAATCAGAGTAGGTGTATGTTTAACATATTAAGACAGTACCAGTTTCCATAGTGGTTCCATAATTTTATATTCCCATCAATAATATAAGGATATTCAACTTACTGTACCTGCTCTCTAGCATTTATTGTTGTCAGTCTTTAATTTTAGCCCTTCTGGTTGGTACCACAGTGACATTTACCTGATGACCTGCGATGCTGAGCACTTTTCCATGTGCATTCTATTTCATATCTAAGGAATTTTCCCTATAACAAGACTATGAAGATGTTCTATGTTTTGTTCTAGAAGCTTTCACAGGTTTTAGCTAACTGAATTTTGAATAATCTACACAACAGCTCTTGTCAACATACAAATGTCATGGTTAATAGTATGCTGTTCATTTCCTTTCATAAAAAGGAAGTGTTCACAGACTCCGGAGCTGGAGTCAGTCAGCAGTCTCTTTGCATTCTCTATCAAATTGCAAAAGCCATAGAAACCATCTTCCTTCCATGGTTTTATGTGGTGCCTGTTTTCCTGACTTCTTTTAATGGATTTGCTGTATCGTTTCATCTCTGTTGTTGCTTTTTGATAAGTTCCTTAAAGCCTTTTTGGGACTATACCAATCTAAATAATTCAAAACATTAACCAGCCATTAATTTTAAAAACAATATTTTTAGAGCAAGCTGACAGTTTTGTTTTCAAATTATGTATTTTTTACTATAAAAATGTACATGTTTATTATATCAAATTTAGAAAATGCAGAAAAATTTTAATGCCCTCTATATACCCAATATCCTTTCCATTTTTCATAAATAACTTCATACAATTCTAGTTAAACTGTATATGTAATTTTTTACTTCCTATTTTACTTCTTTTTCCATAGTATTCCACAGCAAATAATATTTTTTCATGACTGAACAGCGGTCTATAGAAATGACAGGTATAAATTTGCACCTCTCTTACCTTTATTAACTTTTATCTCACTGTCAGAAAGAAACACTTTCTACTGTTTTACCTTTAGCATTTAGTTCCCTTAAATTCTGTTTTCTCTCTCTCTCTCTCTGTCTTCCCCTCTTCTCCCATCTCCCCCCTCCCTCCTCCCTCTCATCCTCCCGTATTTCCTCCCCCTCTCCCTTTCAATTCTTTTTCCATACCCATTTGATGGAGAATAAACTGTTCACCTTATTTCAGTTCTCTCAGGCTTTTTGGTTTAATTAAAGGGTGACTTAAATGTCCTTAACATGTATAAACTAAAGCAGCAAAGATTTGGAGAAGAGGGGAGCAACACCAGGTTAGCCATAAAGTTTTGTGGTTTGTGTTTTTTTTTTTAATCCTAATAAAATTCTTTCATTAATTTTTCTTTTTAAGTAAAAATACTTTGACCCCTGTAACTCCTTTGTTCTCTGATGTTTTTACTGAAGTTGGCCTCATTTTCTAGTAATACTTTCTTTACAAACCCTTTCTCTTGAGATGTTGCTTTTAAAATCTACTAAAATAGCCTTAATCTGTTTTAGCGATGAGATTTTAGAACAGAGATTTTTAAATGATTTCTTTAGACCATAACTATGAGAAAAGCTGCTTTAGGAGACCCTCACAATAGTAATGTAGCAGATTTGTTCTGGATTTTCCTGGGAGAGGGGGAGTAAGGAATATCCAAAACAATAACAGGACAGGTTCAAAGGAAGGCAATTAGAATGAGTTTTGGTTTTTAGTTTTTTTAATCTTTTATTTGTATGTATGAAAGGCAGCATACATGCCAAAAAGAGATACATATATCACAGAGGTCCTCCACGTACTCCTCCCCAACCACTGAAAAAAGTTGTGGTAACAGAGATCTACCAACACATCTATGTCTACAGATGAGGAGCCTTGCTTTTATTTAGTTTACATTTTATTAAATAATTAGTTGAGAAATAAATGGTTAACTATAACATAGTCAAAACTAAAGAAATTTAGATCTGTATGATACTCATTTACCTAAAACAATTGAAATAAACTTTGTTTTTCAATATATAAATATAATTTTTTTCTTCTTCAGCCATAATCTAATATTCTGAGAATCTAAAAATTTTAGGACTAAAGGTAAACTTTAAAAGTTAAAAAAAAAAAAATAGTTGTTTATTGCTTAGATTTTTTTTAATATGCTGTAGATTGATAAACTACTAAAAATATTTTAAAGTTTAGGGTCAGTACAAATGATACTCCAGCTTTAGTAGATATAAATATACCAGCTTTTATAGGTTTAAAAATATTATATTCTTTCATCTAATTTATTTGGAGGAAAAGAAAAAGTAAAAAGGTTTATGGATAACTGAAGAAGCCAAAGACAGCAACAGTATTTTAAATATCTAATATTGACTTAGCTAAAATGAAGATACTTCTATAATCCATCCTTTTATACTTTTAAGAGAAAGTTAAAAATTAAATTCATGATTTATAATAAAATTGTACACTTTTGTTATTGACAAGGTAAATCCAGAATATACTAATTTTTGTATGTTTTCGAAAAAAAATGGAAGGACCTTCTATTTTCAGTAATGGCTATATAACATTTTTTACAACAGAGCCATAGCGTACCCCCTCTGTCCAACAGAAAGCACGATTATAAGTTATGAAAATAGCTTTGGTGACTGGAGAAGGTAGAGGAGGTGGAGAACTTTTACTTACAGAGACTAAAAGTGGGTTTGTTTTTATTTCTTTTACTTTCAGATTTTGTACTTCAGCTGCTGATATGAAAATTAGGTTGTTTACTTCAGATCTTCAAGATAAAAATGAATACAAGGTATGTTGACAAGTATAATTTGTAAATTTATAGTTTATCTTAAAACATACATTTATTATTTTTTGCTATTTAAATTTGATTTATCCCAATTTAAAATGACTTTTTATGGTCTTCTTTAAAGTATGAAATTTAGGGTCTCATTTACGGTATTTTAGGCTGCAGTACCTAGGTTCTTAGAAAGGATTACAGAGTATAAATCTGATATCACTTTTTGAATTAAAATTTTGGATAGGTACAGCAAATGATGGAGAATTAGAAATTCACAGTTGGCATAGTAGGAATATAATAGACATGAACACACATTGAGTATGAATCAAACTTCAAGGAAACAAACAATCAGTACCTCGTTGTGCAAGGTAGGTTTACAGATTGCTTATAGCACAGATACAGGAGCTAAGCCATGTGGGTTTGAAGGCCAACTCTACCACTTTCATAAGTGAGACTTTGGTCACATTTCCGGTCTCTTTGTGCTCATTTCTTATCTGTGAAATGGGGATAATCATAGCAACTGCCTCATAGGATTATGGGCATTGATTGAGCTAATTTATATAAAAACACTTAAAACAATGCTTTTGTACAAAGTAAGCCCTGTATATTTGTTTTTTATTGGTATAAGAACTAGCCCTGTAAAATAAGTCAGGTAGAGAAAGGCAAATACAGTTGACCCTTGAACAACACAGGTTTGAACTGCATGGGTCTACTTATACACAGATTTTTTTCAGTAAATACTTGTATTGTTTTTGATCCATGGTCAGCAGTCCGTGGATGTGGAAGACCGTGGATTCATTGGTCTATAACATTTCACATAGAAGACTTGAGCACCTGTGGATTTTGGAATCCACAAAGTTGCAGGGAGGAGGGACCAGGAACCAGTCCCCAGCAGATACTGAGGGTAATTAAGTATGAAGGGGGTCCAAAGTTATACGGAGATTTTTGACTGCAGGTTAGCACCCCTAACCTCTGTATTGTACAAGGGTCAACTATGCTGTATGATCTCACTTATATATGAAATTTTAAAAAGTTAAACTCATAGAAACAGAGTTGAATGGTGATTATCAGGGACTAGGAGTGAGGGAAATGAGATGTTGATCAAAGGGTATAAACTTCAAGTCATAAATTGAATACATGCTGGGGATCTGAGGTACATTATGATGAATAGAGTTAACAGTGCTGTATTCCATACTCGAAAGTTGTTAAGAGAGTAGATCTTAAATGTTCTCAACACAAAACAAAATAGTAATTATGTGAGGCGATGGAGGTATTCAATAACCTTATGGTGGTAATCGTTTTATAGTATATATGTGTATCAAATCATCATGTTGTACACTTTAAACTTACACAGTGTTATATGTCAATTATATCTCAGTAAAGTTAGGAAAAAATTAAACAAATACTTCTTAGTTTGGGTTGAAATTTCATCATATTTTTTGTGAGAACAGTATTGCCTTCATGACTTTCTAGTAAATCAAAAATATGAGTAATGTTATAAAAAAATATAAACTGTAAACCTTCCCAACAATTTAGAAAATAGTAAAAAATATGCTCCGAGCTATATACAATGGGCTATACACAATTATACAATAGTACGTTTACTATGTATGTTAATTAAGGCTGTACCAGTGATAGCCAAGTGGCACATAAAATTTTAACCCATCAAAAGTTAACGTGCTAGTTGTAATAGACATTAAATATTTAATGTTATTTTAGTTTGTCTATAGACTGTGACATACGCTTTGGGGAATGATTTGGAGGATCTGAGTTAAAGTTACACAGGAATGTTTAAATCAAATCCTTTGTTTCCTCATGATATATTTCTAAATAGTAAACATTTCCAAACAGAACCATTCTATTAATCTTAGAACTGAGATCAAATTCAAGTTTTTGGAAGGAATGGAGGAAGCAAGAGCAATATCCATTAAAACATTTAAGTATCTAATATTTAACAGGTCTGTTTAAAGATTTCAGTTATATAAAGATTTAAACTAATCGAACCTTGCCTGCTCACATAGCCTTCCTCCACCATGCACCTTCCGCTTTGTTCTTCCTTCTGTAGCCAGAAGAGGATTTCTGGGTGGTTTTCATTGTGTCCTTATTACACTGTCTCCAGTGCTGCCAGTCACATTAAACAAGTGAATAAAGACCCTAGAAGGTGTGTTGATTAGGTAACAGCATGTGCGCAGAGCAGCAGGTATGAGGTAGGTAGGTAGTTGAAGGGCACTCTATCTCACTGCCCCTAGAAAGTTCTCCTAGCTTTAATTTTTATTTAAGCTTTACATAACAAGTAAGAAAGAAGGTAATATGAGGACAGGTACAATAAAAAAAGTGTGTGTTTTTGTAAAAAAATGCATACTAGAAAAGAAAGATCAAGCTAATAGCAGTGTGTTGAATAATCAGCTTCTTTCCAAGATAAACCTTCCAGAAAAGTGGGTGTATAAATCATGCTTTAAAAATAGCAGATTGCTTAAGAAATATTTATGGAAAAGAGAAGCATGCAGTGAAAGCATTGAAGGCAGTGAAGTAAAAATATTAAGTAGGAATATTGTAGATTTTTTTCCTATGTTCTTAGTAACTTTTCCCTTTGTGTCAGGTTTTAGAGGGCCATTCAGATTTCATTAATGATTTGGTGTTTGATCCCAAAGAAGGCCAAGAAATTGCAAGTGTGAGTGATGATCATACCTGCAGGTATGTTGCTTATGATACAAGCACATTTTTAAATTTTCCTCTTATTTTAATAAGAATTACATTTTAAAAGTTAGAGAAAATGTGACTTCTATATTTACCCCACACGCTGTTGTAAAAGAAACATACTTCATTTAAATTGTAAGTATGACACAAACGAGTTTCAAAACACGGGACGAATTATGTTCTCATCCCATTTTGGAAGTTTCCCTTGCTGATTCATAGGAACGTATCTGCCTCCTATTTTAGATTTGCACATTTGTGAAATCTAAATATATATTGGGTCAAATTCTCCAATATTGGGCAAAATCAGTAGGGTAATAAAAGGCGGTTGCCATATTGTGAAGTTATTTCACAGATCCTGTCTGATAAGTTAGTATTTAATAATGAATTGTGAATCTCATTTGAAAAAGCAAGACTCATGGAAAACTTAGTGTTTTGACCAATTCAGAAGTCTCTATACAAGATGTTCTTTGTATATAATACATTTCAGTATCACATTCTTCCACCCCACCCCCAGTTTGGAACCGATGAGGTAGCTATAACATTTTAATAGCACCTAAAGCTGGAGAATATCACAAGTAAGAAACAAGATGAAGAGCCAGAGTAGGAGGTGGGAATAAGCTGTGGAGTCAGGAGCGAAGTGAGTGAATCAGTCATTATAGGAGTGCCAATTGCTTCATTCGTTTTAACAGTACTGTGAGAGGGGAAAAACAAAACAAAATACTGCTATTTTGCACAGTTTTAATGTTTGATAAGGCTAGGACAAATCATTAGTATTTATAAATACCTGTAAATGTATACAGATATTAAATGTGTCCTTTCACATTGGAAGTAAAACCACTAGCTAGTTTTTAAATTTTAATTTTCATAAGAGCTCATCTTTTTAAAGTTACAGAGTCATAGGCCATTATTCTTTATGTACTGCCTGTTAAAATTTTCATGTCAGGGACATGAAAGATTTATACAACATTAAGATTCTAGGGCCCCAAGTATTACAAAACCAAGTTTATATATAGACCTGAAGAGTAAAGGGGACCATTTTTAAGGTAAAAGTTAGATTAAATCACTAGAAATAAATAATGACATTTTAGTTCTCTCACACATGGACTTTCCTAATCACAAGCATTTGGAATAATGAAACCTGAGAAGGGAGAAAATGAATGTCTTTGCAAGCCAAGGAGTAGCCTCTGAATAGTGAACAAAAGCCAGAGAGTCCTGGGATTACATTCAGTGGTCTGTGATTATTATTATTTTTTTTTTTTGTAGTAGACTTTGGGATTTTTGTAGACTGGTAAAATTGTCCTAAAATTTTGGTGACTGACAGAAGGTTGCCAACTTGTTATTTTGTTAAGTAATAAGAACTTTAAAAGTTCTACTGCCTTCTATTATTACCATAATTTTATAAAAGAAAGAACATTATTACTCTAAAAAGAACAAAGAGCTTAACTTCAAAGTAAGTCCTTTAATTTAAATAAATTTAACTTTCTGAAAAACTCACTACATTGCCCCTACTTGTCTTATTTTGCAAGGCTGTGGTTGATGGTGTTATTGTTCAGCAAATGCTTCCTCTCTCTTCCCCCTTCCCATAGAAGGAGGAGGTTTTCCCACTCTGTTAGGTTTACCCATGTGCTTTGTTTTGGCCAATGTAATGTTAGTAGGTCTGACACAAGCAGACACTTTAAATGTCTTACTTGGTTTATCTTGACCTACTCGCTTCTGTCTTTGCTATAAAATGAGCATGTCCTAGATAGCTACTGGTCCCAAAATGAGAAACACATGGAGCACATATGGACCCATCTGGCATTATGAAATAGAGCTTCCTACACATCCATGAGCAAGAAATTTATGCTTATTTTTGTAAGCTAGTGAGATTTGGGGATTGATAACGTCATTGTAGCAATATCTGGGGAGCTAAATTTAGAATTCATCAGCTTAGTTTGCCAACCAGAAGTAAAAGACTCTCTGATTGGCTATTAAAGTCAAACCTCTTGGGCCAAAAGTAAGCAATATAGATAAAATTTTTAAAAGAAACAAGATACGAGTAAATCAAGAAGTTTAAAGTAAGGAAGAGCAGTATCATACACTCTCAGAGTAACAAAGAAAGAAGGAATTCTGGGGAGACCAACTACAATAGAAAAATGTCTCAATAAAGCTCTCTTTATTAACTCACAGTATAGAATTGCCAATTTGCAAATAAAGACACCAGCCAAATGGCAGCTGTCAATTTGGGCCAAGGAAATAGCCATTTGCATCCCAGGAATCATTCCTGTTACTATACTAAAGTAATGCCTTCTGTAGTCTTGGTCTGCACGTTGGTGGTAAAGGTATATTCATGATATCTTTGTCCAATCATAGTCAAAGCCTGTGTCCCCTTGGGAGTAGTTTCATATGAAGGTGATACCATGTTTTAAAAAGATATGCTAAATAGAATAACTAGACTGAGGGTCAATAGGAAGTAGAGGATTTGAACATTATAAACCAACTACACTTAACAGACATATACCAAACATTCCAGACTCCCAACATCAGCAGAGTACACATTTTTCTCAAGGGTACATAGGATAATCTCCAGAATAAACCTTATGTTGGGCCTCAAAATAAATCTAAATAAAATTTAAAGATCGAAATTACAGAAAGCATTGTCTTGGGCCACAGTGGAATGAACTAGAAATCAGTAACTGAAGGAAAACTAGAAAATCTACAAATATGTAAAAATTAAACATCACACTCTTAAGTAGCCAGTGGATCAAAGAAGAAATCACAAAGGAAATTAGAAAATACTTTGAGATGAGTGAAAATAAAAATACAGTATACAAAATATGGGATGCTGCAAAAGCAGTGCTCACAGGAAAAGTTATAGCTGGAAACACTACATTAAAAAAGAAAAGCTCAAATCAATAACCTGAGTTTACACCTTAAGGAGCTAGAAAATGAACAAGGGAAACCCAAAGCTGGCAGAAGGAAGATAAAAATAAAGGTTAAAACAGAAGCAAAAATAGAGAATGGGAAACAATGGAGAGAATCAGTGACTCCAAAAGTTGGTTCTTTGAAAAGCTATAACAAAATTGACAAACCTTTAGCTAGACAGAAAAAAGAGAACACTCAAATTAGTAAAATTGGAAAAAGTTGGGACATTGCTACCAGTCTTACAGAAATAAAAAGGCTAATGAGAATACTGTAAACAGTTATATACTAACAAATTAGATAACCTGGATGAAATGGACAAATTTCCACAGAACTGTCAAAACTCATGAAAAAAATAGAAAATGTGAATAGTGCTATAACAGATAAAGAGACTGAATCAGTAATCGAAAACTTACCAACAAAGAAAGCCCAGAACAAGATGTTTCAGTGGCGAATTCTATCAAACATTTAAAGAAGAATCAACACCATTCTCTCAAATGCTTCCAGGAAATAGAAGAAGAGGGAGCACTTTCTAAGTAATCCTGTGAGGTCAGCATTACCTTAATACCAAAGACCGACATGACAAGAAAAGAAAACTACAGATCGATATCCCTTACATCCATAAGTGCAAAAATCTTCAGCTACAGCAAACTAGAAAACTCTTAGAAAACCTAGGGGCAAATCTTCCTGACAATGGTTTCTTAGATATGATACCAAAAGCGCATATAACAACAGTAGCAATAAAGATAAATTGACTTCATCAAAATTTAAACCTTTGGGCATATATATCTGTTAAGGGCCTCATACAAAAATATAAAGAACTCTTATAATTCAACAATAAAAAGATAACCCAGTTAAAAAATGAGCAAGGAACTGGAATAGACAGTTCTCCAGGGAAGATATACAAATAGCCAATAAGTGCATGAGAAGATGCTGAATGTTATTAGTCATTAGGGAACTACAAATCAAAAGTGCAATGAAATAGCACTTTAAACTCACTAGGATAGCCACACATATATAAAATTTTTTTAAAAACATAAAATAACAAGTATTGGCAAGAATGTGAAGAAATTGGAACCCTTATACTTTACTGGTAGGAATGTATGGTGCAACCACCATGGAAAACAGTTTGACAGTTTCTCAAAAAGTTAAATATGCGACCCACCAATTCCACTCCTAGGTACAGGCATATGCCCAAAAGAATTAAAAACAGGTGTTCAGACAAAACCTTGTAAAAGAATATTCCCAGCGCACTACTCCCAATAGCCAAAAGGTGGGAACAACACAAATGTCCATCAATAAATAAATGGATAAACAATGGGGTATGGCCATACATCGAAATATCATTCAGCTGTAAAAAGGAGTGAAGTACAGATACATGTTACAACATGTATAAAACTTACAAACATTATGTTAAGTGAAAAAAGCTAGACATGAAATATTCTATGATTCCATTTATAGAAAATTTCCAGGATAAGCAGATAGTGGTGCTAGGACCAGGGAGAAGAGAGAATAGGAGTCACTGCCAGATAGGTACGATGTTTCCTTTTGGGATAATAAAATTGTTCTGGAACTAGATAGTGGTGGTAGTTGCATAGCACAGCGAATGTACTAAGTTGACTGCCCCTGAATTTAAATACTTTAAAACAGTTTAAATGGTGGGTAAGACAAATGAATAAGCGAATAAAATTTCTTAAATACTAAGACATATTATGTAAAATAGTATAGCTTATGCAAAGGAATATTACATTATCATATATATATAACAAGAGAGGCTATATCATAGGAGAAGTCCTACAATGTGGATTCTCAACATCTTTTACTGTAAAGAGCTAAGGGATATTTCATTCTGAATCAGTTCCAATTTAAAAGTATAATTTTTAAAATAAATTCAGTATTTTGATCTATACGTATTTCTCTGATGTTTAACTTTGGCATTTCTGAGAGAGATACAGTGTTATAATCAGCTAGGAGATTTGTGGCCTTAGGGACGCCATATCAAAACTGTCTAACCCCTGAACAGGTTCATAAAGTTAATGTATTTTATTGAAAATGGCCAAATTCTTAATCAGACAGAATGAAGATAGTTCTCACTGCACTAGTATATCAGTCTATCCATTTAAAAGTTGTCGCTTATTTATCTCTCGTTATAGAAAACAAGTACATGTACTGAGAGTAAATTATAGATTAGCTCATTCATTCAACAAATATCAAGTGTCTATCATGGGCTGGTCATTGTGCTATGTACTCAGTAATTACTGATTTATTTTTAAACCTGTGAGTAATGGTTTCAGAACCATTTTAGGCTTTTCTAAGACTTACAGGGGTATATATTTCCTATATATGAATTGTAATATTAATAAGTGATTATTACTAACTATTGTATTGAGTGCTTTACTTTATGCTCACCACCACTCTAAGTGCCTTACCTATGTAAATTTATTCAATTTTTACAGCTCTCAGATCATTTTACAAGATGAGGGTACAGGGTTTAGAGAGGCTAAGGAACTTGCAGAAAAGAACATAGCTGTTAAGTAGGGGAATAAGAGTATCAGGCAGTCTGGCTCACCTGCACTCTTAAGTCACTCACTCATACTCACTCTTCAGCCTGAGAGACAGTTTTCAACTTTGTCCTGAGATGGTATTTGTCTCTAAGAATATTTTAGATCTTTCTTCTCTACATTCTGTAATATAGCTATTCAAACTATGAACCAAGGTGCTACATGAAATGTGATTATAAAAGATGAGAAATTAAATTTTATATAAGATTTCATCTAGTTTTAGCATTTTGTAAACTGTAAGTTCATAAGAATTGAGTTCTTAAGTCTGTGGTTCTTTATCAATCCCAGTACTACCTTTTTTAACACATATTTTACAATGCCTACTGTACAACCTTAAATGAAACTCAGCCTATCAAAATATATAATTATAAAAATTATTATAGTACCTTAATTATATTATAAATCTCTATAAAAAGAAAATGAAACAATGCAATGTATATATACTCAGATATAACAACATAAGAAGACACAGTGAGGTAGTCTTTGTCCCATTTTACAATTAATATATTTGACTATCAGAAAAAGAAGATAACAGGAGAACGTAGGGCAGAGACAAGGCTGCCAAGTTGCCCAGTTTCAGAGATATGGTTTGCATAGAGTACAATGTAAATAGTGCCATCTGGAGTTCTGCAGTGTCATAGCCCTGAGCAAAAACTAGTTATGAGGATAAAAACTCCTGTCTGGAGTAACAGAAAAAAACTAATTATGGTAAATGAAAGAAATAATGTTAATCAAAATAGAAATAACATGGCAAGACAAATTATAGGATGTCAAGTTGAAAAAATAAGGAAAGATATTCTTGCAAATCAGCCAGTTTTTATATGGATGGTATCAAAATAATTCAGTTTTTGCCCTGGGATGGAGTACTAACAAAGATCACAAAAAACATATCTCCTGTCTTGAAATGTGCCCACCTTTTGAGGTCTTTCTGAATTTTACTCTGGCATTCAAAAGTCAATGTAGGATATCCAGCATTCCCTGTTTCTCATCCACCAAATGCCTGGAGCACCCCAAATATTAGGACAATCAAAAATGCCCCTGATATGTTGAAACCACCACCTGTCGAGAATCATTGACTTAGGTAATAATATGTGACCAGCACTATTGTAAGTGTTTCATATGAATTAATCCTACGTGGTGTGTTCTCTTACTATTCCCTTTTTACAGATGAGGATCCCAGTTAGTCTGGCTCTGAAGCACTACACGATGCTATTTCTACTTTAAGGTTCTTTAAGAAGTTTTAGTCTTTTTATATTCTTGAAAAAGCAGATGTTCGTGTTACCTATGTATTTTAATTAAAATCAAGCATAATGTAGGGTTTAATGAAATCAATAGGATTGTACACCTTGTGAAAAATTTAGATTTTTGAAAAATATCTTTGCTAAAATACTCAATTCTTGAAATGAAGATGTCATGTCCTTTCTTCACATTTCATTAACTTGGTTTTCAGATAAGGAAGAAGAGTGAAGAGAAACACACTTTTCTCAGATGAGGAAAATTATCCTAGTGTAGACTGCTCTGGTTTTTTCACTAATAAGGTTAGTTTGCGGAATCAGCCATGCTTTACCACTTCAGAGTCATCATAGCATCTGGAAGGATGCTCTTGGAGGTACTCTGTGAGTAAGTGGGTAAAGGAATGAATAAAACTGTCACCATGTCTTTAGAAAAAAGATGCCATTACCAGACAAAGCATCTGACAGGAGATGTATCAAAGAAGGAAATTCTCAAGTAAATAATGGGATTGCTAACCATTCAGCCTCATGTTCTATACCATGTCCTTTATAGTCCTTCTTTATATTCACTGTATGCAAAAATATGCATAAACACAAGTTCTTGTACACATATCTACATAAATATATGTGTGTATGTATATGTATCTGCACAGGAAAATGTAAATACTGGTGTTCATAATTATGACTCAGCATCATCAAAAGAAGGTTAAAATTCTATTTGAGAAGTAAATAAGTGCATATTCATTTGGAAAGATTTATTATCCCCTACCTCCAAAAGAAGGTAAAAATGATGTTTAAGTGTTTAATGGGTTAAGCTTATTATTTTAAAAACTCACAGAACATCTCATTCCCAGTTAATGCCAAATAACAGATGTTCTTGTATATTAAAAACAGTACTGTTCTGTAAGAACAAGTTAGATCAACAAGTATTTATTAAACATGTTTAGTATAGCCAACATTTAGTACTTTGGGGGATACAAAAGAAATAGAAGACCCAGTACTCACTGTAACTACAAAGGATGTTCAAGTAAATCCCTTTCCTCTCCTCCTCCCCCACAAATATCTTTTAAAATAATAGATAAAATTTATAGTGAAGGAAAAATTGGCTTCTAGAAGAAACCAAGGAATTCTCAGTTTAAGACGAAAATAATAGAGGCAAGTAATGTGCCTGCCATTCACTTTGACTATAAAACATGAGATATTAGTACTTGTCATGTTCTAGCTGTCATCATTTTTTTAAGAAATGGGAGTAGTGGGATATAAAAACTAGAGCAAGAATTTTTTTTAGGGATATAAACAAATCACTGGATAAGGGAATACTAAAATTACCTAAGATGCTCATAAGCCAATAGTATCATATTTTGGAAAAATTGTTATAAAGAGGAAAAGAATGATTATCACATGTCTTCTCTGTACCTCTGCTAGCTGAGTTCTTTCGAAATTACCTATGTTCAGGTATATTTGAGAGTTCTTCAAGATCCCTAGTCAAGATGGAGTTTTCCTTCCCCTACTCTCACCCCAGTTGGAATCACAAAAATATGTGATCTACTTAAAAAGAGTCCTTTTGGGAAACAGAGAATGAAGGGGAGAAAGAGCCTTCTAAAGGTAGGCAAGGAAGCATCCCTTGGGAGGTTCAATCTCCACTTAGGAGCAAAATAAACTATGCCTAAATAATTCTAGGTACAAAGTGAAATCAGAAGAAATTATTTATTTCATTATAATGTCATGATTAAATAATTCCAGAAAGAAAGTTCTCTGCATTGTCATCTAAAATTCCCTCTAATTTTGATAACATTTTAAATGAAGATTCTTTTCATAGTTCTAACAAGAAGCTTTAAGAAGGAAGGAATTTTTTTTACCAGTAAAAACAAGTTTGTGTTTTTAAAAAAAATTTGGTAAAATAGTTTATCTCCAGCAAATAGAACATAAGGACTTTGTATTTATAAGAACCATCCAAAAATTATACCAAAACCTGTTCACTTTTGTAGACTTTTTTAATGCAATCAATGAAATAACATGTTAATGAAAGATTATAATATAATAAAGGTTATAAAGTGATACAAGAATTTTCTGAAATTTTATATGATCGTATACTGGTAACGGTACTCTCTAGTATTCAACTCTTTGTTCTCTCCCTTGTGCCCTAGTAGATGAAATACAAAACCAGTACTTCATAAAGCATATTACCGTATCAGTGAGTGCAATAACTTAAGCCTGCTTTATGTGGCCCTCATGTGGTTGCAGGAAGGGAATTATATCAATGAGAGTCATATCCATAAACGTTTTTCAGGTTTATTTTGAAAGTCCACTGATGTGACTGATAAGAGTACTTGCCCTCATTTACAGCACACAGCCAAATTTTAAGTCGTAAAGTGTCACCAAAATTTGTCTTGGAAATAATGAAATACTAATATTTGCAGGGTAGTATTTCTGGTGTTTGTAGTTAGGAAAAGTCCTTGAAGATAAAATCATTACATATGATCTACTTGAAAACTACCATATGGTATTTTTGTGTGTAATTGAGAGTGTAATTTTGAGGTTTATTTTTAAATGTAACAAAATTTCACACAATTCCTATCCTTCAGAAATATTCTGATTATCTATGTAAGTTAAATAAGATGTTAATTCTCCTTTGGGATGGCCTCAGGTAGTTTTCTCACCTCTGTGATAGTTTCTGCTAAATTTGTTTTTTTAACCTCTCCAAGTCTTTGAAGATGTACAGTAGTAGGTTGTTTTTTGTATGGTATAGTTGTTTATTAGTGTTATGTTTGAAACAGGCCACTTCTTCTCCTTTTCCAATACAACACAGCTTTTGATTACTGACCCTATTTTTCACTCATTATTTTTAACTATTGAAGGATAAAATAGTAAGCATATGTAATTATCTCTCATTTTCACCCTTAGAATTTTTTTAATATTAAGATTAAAATTTCTAGTAATGCATTTCTTTTATCATTAATACTACTAGTACATTAAGATTACTTGCTCAGTAGTTTCTTACTAAAAAAGCAAAATTAGTCTAATCTTATTTCAGAATATATGTGAAACATACATATTGAAAGTACTCTTTACCAAATTCTTGTTTTATATTCTTATGCCATTTTGTTGCCTCCACTCTTGAGGCTTTTTGCCTAGCTGCCAAAGTTTTCGGTAGTCTGAGCCACAAGCTGGTTTATTCACCACTCTAACCTACCATCCCCACTGTCAAGATTTGTCCATCAAACCCTAGATTTGTGCTTTCAATTATATGGTTCTGCAAATCTGAACTCATTTTGCACTTAAAACCAGATATTTTAGCACTGAATTATTTTGTCATTTGTTTCACTTTTCTTCCTAAGGAAATATACCATGTCTTTCTCTTTTTTGAACATCCATAGCATGATGAGTAACA
Source organism: Eonycteris spelaea (assembly GCA_003508835.1). NCBI lineage: Eukaryota > Metazoa > Chordata > Mammalia > Chiroptera > Pteropodidae > Eonycteris > Eonycteris spelaea. The sequence continues at coordinate 8,348,107 of PUFA01000023.1, forward strand.
GTGATTATTTAGAAATGAAAGGGCTAAAATCTCTCATTTTGCTATCACAAATTCAGTGAAAAATGTTTCTTGTCTAAAAACGTTGAGGTCCCTTTCCTACACCTAATAACATTATAAAGTCCCTTCTCATCCTTAAAATTACATCTTAGTATAATTTTTGTTCTTGCTATTTAATTAATACAGTGATTCATGTGATCCAGTCATGTCTTTTAGATTGTGGTTTGTATTTTTCGCTGTACCAGTTACAGAGGACCAAATGGATACAGATGTGTCCTTTAATGTCATCCATTCCTTCTTTGTCTCTGTTGTCAAAAACATTTGGTAGCAGAAATTTTCTTCTACATTGAACTCTCTAACAGACAAGTTAGCTGGCATCAACTTAGTTTCACTGACACTTTCACATTCATATTATGTCAGCTTATGTAATATAAATTATTACATACTTACAAACAGTGGTTTGCTAGCAAAGAACCCATATTCCCTCTTGGTAAGCCTACAACAATGCACATGTAAGAATATTAGGAAGTGGCCTTCTTGTTCTTGTCAGTTCTACAGAGGGAAAAGGAAGAGTCTGTCAGAAGGAGGTCAGTTAAGAGAGCTTTTACTGTATATGTTGTGTTTACTACATTTTAAAATCGATGCAAATTTATCCAGACATCGATACATGAAAATAACATAAAATATATTTTTAAAAAGGATGATTTGAGAAATCTGCACTACAAATAAGACTAACTGAAAAGTTGTATTTTTTGTCAGAAAATGTGTTAGAGAAATTTGGGCTTTTTCAGTTAGTAATTAAAAAGAAATATGAAAGAAAAATGAGGTACAGCTATTTGGTGAACTATTTGACAATACCTGCTAAAGTTGAGCATATTTGTAAGCTATGATCCAACAGTTCCATACCTAGGTTTGTACCCAGCAGGCGGGTGTGTATAGTGGGGCATTGGGTGTGTGGGTATCTGTATTCACTAAAGACATGTGCAAAAAGATTTATAGCAGCATTGGTAATAACGGAAACAACTTAAATGTCTGCCAACAGTAGAATGGATAAGTATATTGCAGTTTAATTAATGGAATATTACATACAGTAATGAGAATGAACAGAGAGTACAATGACATGCAAAATGTTTGTAAATTTTACAAAATAATGATAAGTAAAAGATGCTAGACCAAGAAAATACATGTGATGCCATTTATATTATCTTCAAACATGCAAAAGAAGCTGTGGTGTTAGAGGTCAGGATACTGGATACTTTTTGTGAGAGGGCAAGGAAATATGACTGGAAGGAAGCATAAGACAACTTTTGGAGTTCTGGAAATAATCTCTTAATTTGGGTGCTGTTCTCTTTGTGCTCTTTTTGAACTGTATGCTTAAGATTTATATATTTTTATTATGTATGCTGTATTGTAAAAAATGTATCCAAAAAAAAAAAAAGAGATTTATCTGATGGGACTAATATTAACTAGATGAGCCATGTAGTAAAGATACAGAAAAATGTGTTCTGCTCCACAAAAGGATTTGAGAAGAGCTTAATTATGGAATCTATCAAAAAGGGAAATAAGACTTAACAACTTAAAGTGTACCATCTGTAGCTAATTTAGTTATGATAACTCATTTCAGCCCAATTTGTTGTATTTTGCATACTTAGTACTTGGATTATGCAACCACTGAGAATTATTTAATAAGCATATAATTATAAACCATAAATCATTTTATCCTAGTCCTGTAAAGTAATCTGGATCACCTTTCTTATTTTAAGTTGTTCTTTATTTTTAAAGTGTCAGGTTCTCTTCAGATAAAATGTGTTTAAAAATTAGAAAAAAATTTGTTTCATCGGATAGGAATACACTTTATTAATCAACCTGTTTTTATAGATTGTCTTTATCCATATTTTCTACCTTTTTGGTTTCCTCCATTTGAAAGAGAAAAAAATCATGAAAATATTCTGTTATCTATTTATTCCATTTATATAAAAGCAAACAAAAACCAGACACATATTAGAATAAGATCAAAAGAATGGAGCCTTCAAACCATTCTTTCATGGGACTCAATGAATTAGCAAGACAAAGTCCTACTATTTTAATTGTGGTAAAAATATGTTAGCCCAGCACTTTATTATGCAAAAGGCAATAGAGAAGAAAGAAATATTCAGTTGCCATAATTAATAATCTTATTCATTGTGGGGAGTGAAACAGAATTGCATAAATTCTTGGTAAATGTGATTCCCCTCTTCAATTAAATTCTAATTTTCTCCCTTGTATAGTAAATACAGATGAAAAGTATTGATTTGGCAAGAGAAAAGAGTATGCTTCAAAATTATCTAATCAGATATGTCATCCTTTTGAAAAACATTGTTAGTTTATGTGTTACTATGATATTTCAATATTAAAGACCCTATAATTTCTCCAAAGAAGAAAAAACATTTGGAATGATGTGGTTTGATACAGAATAAGTAGCATTGTTCAATAAACATCTACTTTCTTTGAAGTAAATTTTTGCCTGGACTTTAAAAATATATTGTTTAAGTTTGTTGAAATTTTTTATGATCCATAATGAAGTATGAACTATAAACCCAGAAGAAATTGTCCAAGGCATTCTAATAACTAGGTTCAATTCTTAAGGACCAGAATTCTGTACGCACTTTGCCAACCACCCACCAAATTTCTGTCTCCTGCCATGCTTACTCCGTGTCACCCTCTGTACCAGTAAGATATAACAGTGGCTGAGTGTGAAAAATGAACTGGAAAACTAGCAATTTGGGTGGTGATTAGCACATCTCACAACAAAGTTCAATTACTAAGATTTCTGAATCTTGAACTCCATTCGGGATAGTAAGGAAATTGAGATGGAAAGCCATGTCAGTGATTAGCTTGATCCTTATTGCTATGGATTTGCAAGTATTGAGGAGAGGGATAGTAGAAGGAACCAAGTGTCTTTTACTTCAGACCACCTTGAATCCGATAGCTGTATCAATCAAGTCCACCTTTGAGAAAGAGAATCGGGGAGGTGAGCCAGATCAAAAAATATAAAATAGAAAGTAGGCCCTGGCTTGGAAACCCGAAGGCAGAAGGAATAAACAACTATGGAAAATCATTATCTCCCTAAATTCACGTGAGCTCATACTAGCTTCTTTATATGTTATTTTGAAAATGGAAGCACTGGTATGTGGGGGTGGGAAGGGCTCTCTCCCCTAGTAGAAATTACTGTTAATTGGAATGACTATTGATGTAGGAATGCAACCAGATAAGTTTAAGATTCTGTCCACAAAATAAGGAGTATATGAATAATTTAATTTGGTTATTGTGTTGCTGTGTTAAATAAACTAATTAGAAAATGTATGTGACAGTTTTTCCATGATTACATATGGTAAAAATTAAGTTCTTCATACCTCTTTCACATTGTCTAAAATAATGATGTTCTAATTTTCTTTAAAATACATACTTTAAGCACAGATGTCTACCACATAATATTTAGTTAATAGCTTTGAGTAAATTCATGGAAATATTCTTTTTTTAGTAGTGATATATCAAATATTTGAAATTATGCTCCTATTCTTTTTGTAGGATTTGGAACTTGGAAGGAGTACAGACATCTCATTTTGTTCTTCATTCCCTGGAATGAGTGTGTGTTGGCATCCCGAGGAAACTTTTAAGGTCGTTATTTATAATTTAGCTTTCTTTTATCAAACTGAAAAAATATACATGTGTAAATAGATGTACACATAGAGGGGAAGAAATCAATGACTTTTTTTCACCTCAGAGACTCTAATGTCACATGTGCATTTAGATTCATCTAGAAATCTCTACCTTAAAAGTTATAATTTTTATTTGACAACCATCATCCATAAATGACATTTATTCAGCGTACACTTTCCCTGCCTTGGTAAATTACAACCTAAAAACTGATGCCTGGGCTATAAAAGAGAAAAAAAAAAGTTAAATCCATGCTTCTGAGCCATAGTGTATAAACAGAAAGCGTCAGTGGCATAAGGCAGATTTTACCTAGCTGCAGTGATATTCAATTCCTATTCAAAGTAGAGCTTTCTGAAATTCTAAAAATACTACTTGACCTTAACTAATTTCATTGAGAAGATGGGAACCATTCAACAAGAGTTCTCTCATTCTCCACTATCTTCTCTTGGGCATCACTCACTTTATTTTATCTTTCCCTGGAATTTGAGAAGTTACCACATTCATCTTCTTAAAGTTAATCCTTAAATTCTGTAGAGCAGATGTCAGTTCCTTAGGCATCCTATGTTCATAGGCCTCTAATGTCTTCATACTTCTCCATTGACTCTTCTGCCCTCATACTTGCACAAAAAGAAAAGCTTCATTCATTATAGCAAACATAAAGTACTTACAGACACTTGGCCCATTGTCAGCATTTCATATGTTGGCTCATTTAATCCTCATGACAGCCTTATGAGATAGGTACTATGATGATCCTCATTCTATAGCTAAGGAAATGAAAGCTTAGAAAAGCTAAATAATGTGCCCAAGATCACACAGCTGCTAACTAACTGAAAAAAATTGGCATTTAAACCCAAGTAGCCTGCCGCATACTTCTTGTTCTTAACCATTACATTCTTCTGTCTCCCCCTTTTAATTTTAATCTATTTTCTTCACACCTTCTATTTCTAAATGTTTGAACCCTTCACTTCATCTTTTCCCAATCTTTGGTCTAACTCTGTAATCTCATTTGGTCTCCACTACTGTCTCAGAAGTCATCGGTGATGTTTTTAACAAGTCCAATGGGCTTTTTTTCCATTCTTAATCTCAAAGCAGCTTTTTATACTTTTGCTCACTTCTTTCTTAAAATCTTCTCATTCAATCTTTAAAGCTGCATTATTTATGTCCTCTTGAGCATCTTTCCATATATCTTCTCTTTTCCTTTCTCCTCTGTCAGCTCTTCTTTCACCTTGTATTTGTGAGTTGTTGGAAGGGGTAGTCCTCACACTGTACACTTTATTGTAATGGAGTGTTAAATAATGAATTAAGTCCTTGCCCTTATGTTACACACCAGCTTGTAGAAAAAGAAAAACATGCACATACAGCAACATAGACCTTAAGTATTAGAATCAAAAAATCTGGTAAGTAGAAGAATGACATAACGAAGGATTAATCAGATATGCTCACAGCCTTTACGGAGGAAGTAGTCCTGAGTTGAGGTGCCCTAGACTATGTAAGTTCTCTGAGCCCTGGGATTCCATGACAACTTGTTTTAGGCCTATCGGATTTTTCATCAGTAGAATTATACTCTGTATATTTGCATGAGTGAAATTTTCTAATTTATTTATGTTACATATATAGGGATTATTTCCAGGTATAAGTATAATTTCTGAAGCCAGGTCCTAAATTTGGTTTTATACCTAGATTTCTCCCCTTATAGCAGTGAATCTACTTGAAGCATAATCAGGGATTCTACCAAAATGTTCATATTGCTCTGTATAAATACAATATGCTACTTTTTAAAAACTGTGACCTAGATGAGGAATGAGAATATTTATTACAACCTCTATCCCAAAACTTATCTAATTCTTAATGTGTAGTTATTTCAGATCCATTTCTTCCATATGCTTTAATTTCTGTTTTTCTTCTATATATCATTAAAATCCCACTCCATCCTATCTCTTTTTTTTTTTAATTGTTTCCATCACTTCAGAATGTTTGTAAGTCCCTGCTCTAAGTCACGTAAACCTAGAATCCTAAACTTAGCTTCGATATCTTCCTTCCCTGTAACACAAACTTTTTTAGGTCCCTTAACTTTTCCTTCACTGTCACTAGAATATATTCCTCTCTATCATTAAGGGGCATCCTTCACTTTTCTGTTCTCACAAGTAGCTCTTGGTAAGCCTTAGCTTGTTTCTAAAATCTTTTGGCTCTCCACTCTTTGGTTGTTCTTGCCTGCTTTAGTTAGACTGATCTTAAAATACCAGTTTCAACATGTCAATGCTAAACTCAAAAACCTAAAATACAGAAAGATGACACAGAAGTGATTAAGAGTATGGACTCTTGAGTTAACCGCCTGGAGTCACATCTCGGTTCACCACTTAGTAGGTGTGTGATCTCTGGCAAGTTACAAAAGCTCTCAATCGCTGCTTTTACTTTTCTCATCTTGTAAAATGGAAGCGCGTGAAGGTGAAATGAGTAAATACTGATAAAATCTTTAAAAGAGGATAATAATCAGTCAGCCTTCTTTAGCTGCTTGTCATTGTTGATGTTATTGTTACTACTAACACAATCTAGTGGTTGTCAGTGGTCTGCCCTATCAGATCAGCCCAGAATTTTTGCTCTGTTATGCTTGGTTCTAAAAATGAGGCAGCCAGAAAAGAGAGATGGGTCCACGACTACTATCTCATAGAATTTTTATGAAAATCATATGAGATATAAACTACACAAGTGTCATATAATATATAAAGCACAAAGCAAATTCTAGCATTTAATAGTAAAAGATACAAAAATCAAAAGATCTCCAGAAACTAAACTCTTAAATCCAATGAAGCTAGGATTTCAAGAGGCAATAATAACAGAACCAAGAGTTTTAAGATGTCATGGGATCAGAGAGTTGGGACTGAGGACTCTGGCCCTAAGGAAAAAGGTTAGAGAGCCTAAAGGAAATGAGATGTAGCCGTCAACAGTTGTTGAATGCTTCTCCATGCCAGGAACTGTGCACAGTACTTGACATGTGTTCTCACATGCTCTCACAGAACACTCTGAACTTGGTAGCATTACCCATTTCGTAGATAAGAAAACTGAAGCACCAGATGGTTAAGTAATTTACCCAAGATCACGCAGTCACAGACCTGATCTCAGTCTGGTTCTGTGCTACTTAAGATATTTCCCCCATGAAAATTCAATGCATATTACTATTTATAGTTCTGAGAAGTCCTAAAGGAAAAATTCTCCTATAACATTTTTAGATCCAGCAGTTCCCAAACTTAACTCTTTTACTCTGCTTTTAACCCCACCCTCCACCCTCCAAAAAATCTATTGTCACAGTTGAGGACAGTCTTAGAAATAGTAAATAAGAAACAGATTCTTTTTGCTATAGCTGAGCTTTCAGTCTGACTTCAACCTATAATAGCTAATGTTTTTTGAGTGCCTCTTCGGTGCTAATACATTTCTAAGTGCTTTTCATGTGTTAACTCATACCATCTTCCAGATGTCCTATGAAGTCCTATGAAGTAGGTAATGTTATTAGCCTTGTTTTTACTAATGAGGACCTGAGGCACTGAGAGGTTATTTGCTCAAGATTAGATAGCTCCTGAGGGCAGAGATGGGACCTACCCAGGCATTGTGGCTACTGAGGTTGTACACTTTAACCCACCATGCTTTATTGCCCCTCCTCGTTTAGAACCTGGGCCCTGATAGACTGGGCCCTTCCATAGTCCATAAGTTATGTCCGAACTCCTCAAGACTTTGAGTCAGGTTCAAAATCTCCAGTATTTTTAGTAGGTCCTGATAACTTTTCCTTGGTCTCCTCCTACTTCCAGTCCTTCCCCACCCTTGGTTATGTATATAGCACACCAGACCACTCTTCAGTCTTCACAATCTAGCCTCATAGTTAGACAGACCTGGGTTCAAGACCTGAGTTCAAATCTAGACTCTGTCACAAACTAGCAGTAAGACCTCAACAAGTTTAATCACTCTGCGTCTTGGTCTCCTCTTCTGAAAAACAGAATTAATGATGGTAATTTCCTCATATAGTGGTAACGAGGATTAGATAAAGCAGGACATGCAAAGCTCAGTGTTGCTCTTGTTTTTGTTGTATATTTGTCATTGAACTTATGTTATTGTTAGTAGTATTAGTATTTAAATATTCTGCTTATTCTTAAAAAATAGTTTTAAATTCCACCTTTCCTATTAAGAATCCCATAATGCAAAGACTACCCATTTTCTAAATCCTCCTTCTGTTGCATCCCAGGATATCTTGCCTTCAATTATGGTCAGTATTTTTTTCTATAATCTTCTCTAGATGGAAGTTTTCTTGAGACCGAGGATTATGTCTTCTGTTGAAATTAGCATAATATGTTGCAAATGTGTATAAATACAGTTAACCTTCATTATTCATGGATTCCACATTTGTAAATTTGCTAATCACTAAAATTTCTCAGTAACCCCCAAATCAGTACTCATGGCACTTTCACAGCATAGACATGTGCAGAATAGCAAAAACTATGAGTTAGCTACTGTGCACATTCCTAGCTAAAACCGAGTAAGACTTTCTTATTGGAAACAAGTGTCCTATTCATGATATTTAGTGCCACATTTTTGTGCTTTCTGTTGGTGACTTCACTGTATAAAATGGCCCCCAAGCATAGTGCTAAAGTACTGTCTAGCATTCCTAAGTGCAAGAAGGCTGTGCGATGTGCCTTATGGAGAAAATACATTTGTTATGTAAGCTTTGCTCAGGCATAAGTTATAGTGCTGTTGGCCGAGTTTATGTTAATGAATCAATATACAGTTGACCCTTGAGTATCATGGGGGTTAGGGACACCAACCACCCCCACCCCAACACACAGTCAGAAAATCTGCATATAACTTATGATACCCTGAAATGTTAACTACAGTCATCTCCCTGATATCCATGGAGGGTTGATTCCAGGACCCCCCACAGATACCAAAATTTGTAGATCCTCAAGTCCCTTATATAAAGTGACATAGAACAATGTATACAGTTGGCCCTCTGCATCCACGGATTGAATTGAGATTGAAAATTGCAGTTGTTTGAATCCATGTTTGCAAAATCTGGAGATACGGAGGGTCAACTGTATATTTATTGGAAAAAATCCTCCTATAAATGGCCACACAGTTCACTCATGTTCAAAGCTCAACCTTGTATAAATTGAATCTCTGCCTAATTCTCAGATTGGCTAGTGAATTAGGTAGTTGAATTTTCTGTATTTTCTGTCTTTCAGCTGATGGTTGCAGAGAAGAATGGAACAATACGATTTTATGATCTTTTGGCCCAACAGGCTATTTTATCTCTTGAATCAGAACAGATGCCATTAATGTCAGCACACTGGTGCTTAAAAAACACCTTCAAAGTTGGAGCTGTTGCAGGGAATGATTGGTTAATTTGGGATATTACTCGGTCCAGGTACTTCCTTAATATATTTTTCTATTGCTTACCAAAATATCAGTCACTATTACTATGTGACCCACAGAGCCATTTTTGTATATGTGGCCCTCACTGTAGAGCAAAAACAAGTGTCTCCTATAGAAGGGCCAGAGCTGTGGGTTTTTACAGAACAGAGGTAAGCATCTGTGCTTTGCAGATTTATTTCGATAGTAATCCTGAAAGAAAAATGCAGAGGAGGAAATCTTTGATCTGAGCAATGTTAAAAAAAAGAAGAAGAAAACCACTGACCCTTTTGAATGATGGTATTCTGTAATAGTTCTGTAATCGTGTTTCTGTCTTTATCACATTTCATCTATTTTAATCCCGTGCTTATTTGGAATTTTGTCACAGTTTAAATATGTTGGGCATTGTTTCTTTTAAGAAGAAAACAGGTTTTAAACCTTAATTTAAGTTCCTCTACTTGAGACCAGCACATAATTCATAAAATCCAAATATTATCTTTTAGTTACCCTCAAGAAAAGAGACCTGTCCACATGGACCGAGCCTGCTTATTCAAGTAATGTACCATTTTTGTTGGAACTATAATTTAATTTTTTGAGTTTAGTTTATTTTGTTCATGCTGTGTCGCCACCTAGAATACTTTCCCAATCCTCTCCTTTGCCCTGATTGTTGGTTTGTTTGTTTGTGTATGTGTTTGGGGGGGGTCTTTTTTTTTTTTTATGATTCTTTATAAATGGCTGTTTTCCCTTCCTAATTAAGTTTTGTTTTTGTCTTTTGGTTTAGGCAGGGGAGTGATTTGGTTTTTCAATATTCTTTTTTAAAAATTTTATAAGACACAAACCGTGTTGCCACTCCAGTGCCACCCTCACAATTTGGAGCATATGCTTTTTATTTTTCGTTCTGATAAAGATATAAAATGTGGCTGGACCCATGTTTACACATAGAAATTTCATTTTCGTGCTTTAAATGAGAACTTGCTAGATATTATATATATGTAATTTGCTCTTTTTTGCTTAAATTAACATACACATCTACCTTGTTCTTCATCTTATTTTTGCACAACATTCCATTGTATAACGTTTGGGATGCTTTCAGTTTCAAGGACTAGGAAAACTTACTTACAGTTACTAAAACCAGTACAACATTTATTATATGCTATATTATACCAACCTAAAATATCCCCAATAAAATTGTAGAACTTGGAGACACCAGTATTTTATATACTCCTAAGACAAAAATATATTCAACTAAATGTAAGAATGCCATGAATTATAAAATATATACTGATTTCAGAAATGCAAGTATACATTTTAAAATCAGTGAACTATGGTACTTAACAAGAAATCTGGAGGAAGCTGTCTCAGGATTGGTTTAGTAGCTCATTAGTGTTATTAGGAATTCAAACCTTTCTCTCTGCCTGCTCAATGGCAAGGCTTTGAACTTCTTGCTTCATAGTCGTAAGACGACTACCAGAGTTCCAGGCTTCATAGCTTCATATCACATCGTCCAAAGAGGAGAGGAAGGAGCACTCCCTTTTCATTGGGGATCGCTATCCTTGCCTTGAACCAATTGTGTCTCATACCTTGGGGTCTGACACACTGTGCCAGAATGTAGTTGGGGTTCAGTTAGCAAAGAAAGAGATAGAATGGCTGTTGGACAAGAATAATAACGTCTGCCATACTTTTTTTTTTTTTTTTTTTGGTCAAGGAACCCTTTCTTTTTCTTATATCTCCTCTACTATATTTTTCAGTTTTAGGATCCGTGCTGCCAAAGCAAGCGCACTACTTACTGCACTTACTATAATGTTGAGCATGTCGCTGGAGCTCCATTAACACTCACTGATTCATTGACTCATTATATTCCAATATCTAGGTTGCCCTAAACTTAAATATTCAGCTATATAAATATTCTGGGTGTTTGTATCATCCCAAGGAGTTTAAACACATGGGTTTATCACTAACTTATAACAAATGTCAAAAAGAACATTAAAAGTGTTTTTTAATGTATTATACTGTGAAATACTTTGGACCTGCCTGATGCCTTCTTGTATCTCCTACTACACTGTCAGCCCTTCGGTAATAAGAAGGGAATTGCTAATCTTGTGTAACTTTGGAACTTAACAAAGAGGCACATGGTAAACACTTAATGTTTACAGAATGAGAAAATGAAATTGACTTCCCTGGAATTCCCAGTCTAATTGTAAAACCATATTATCAAATTTAGGGTTATAAAATATATTTTTTTTGTACAAAAACAAATAACCTGTTTCAGAAAAGCTTGGAGTTACAAGGTACTATGCTTATGTTTATCCTTTGTTTTTTCTTAGGTGGTCCACAATTAATGAAAACTTGTTTGCAACCACTGGTTATCCTGGCAAAATGGCAAGCCAGTTTCAAATCCATCATTTAGGACACCCTCAGGTAATGTGGAGATGTTTTATGGCATATATGTTTTTAAGTTTATGTTTTCTACATTTTTGGTCATAGCCCCCAATTCTTTAAATCACCAGAGGTAATAGACTTTTTATCAGTATTCATATAAGAAGCATTTTATTTCTTCTGTTATACTTCCTCCTTCATTTAAATATAATAATTTGCTGCTTGCTTGCTTGCTTGGTTTAGACTGCAAAAATATTTGAGCCTGGGCTGCACCAGTTTTTCATAGATTACTTATATACTTCATTTCAGCTAGCTGCAAACAAATAATGCTTATTTCACCTATGAGGTTTCTCCTATAAATAGACAGTGTTTCAAAACATTTCTTATTTTCGAAAGGTAGTTTTTGTTCAATAACTTGGATAATTCATTGAGCTTCTTTAATTCTTTACCTGTTTTGTAGCCCATCCTCGTTGGTTCTGTACCAGTTGGATCTGGCCTTTCCTGGCATAGAACTCTCCCACTATGTGCAGTTGGAGGAGACCACAAGCTGTTGTTTTGGGTGACTGAAATGTAAAATAAATTTTCTGGATACCTTAGATCTATAAACTTTGTATTTTTAGTACATATTTGGTAGAATTCCTTATTTTTATATCAAATATATTGTAAGCTCTAGAAATGTCCCATTTGTTTTTGTTAAATAAAAGTTTGATGGTTTGAAAAATTATATTCCTACTCTGTTCTATGTGTGCGTGGTGTGTGTGTGCTTTAATCATCTCTTAAGACTATAATTAACTCAGCAGCTCCAGAAAAGAGATGACTAAAGAAACAATGCTTTTGATTTTATCACAGAATTTTCCGAAGTATATCCTATCTTCTATACCTTAATTATATGCTGTTTTCTTAGTTCTCAGGGACACAAACATTTACTAAAGGAGAAAAAGGTCTCCTTTCACTGTTACTCCGTAAGTAGCTAAATATGTATATGTGGGTGTATGCATTTTTTTAGAATCTATTATGTGTAGGAGTCTTACAACTTCTTCAGAAATTGTAAAGGATCATTACTGAATTTAATATAAAAATGATTTTTAGTTTCTTAAAATTGTGACTGATTATGTTAGTCAACCCTGTTTACTGTGCAAATTCCTTTTGACTGGATGTCTCAACATCTCTTAGAACATCTGATGTATGGGATAAAGCTTACCTTGAAAAATGACTTATTTAATACTTTTAATCACTTCTACCTTTTATAAATCTTTCACTATTCTTAATCAAGAAATTTAAATGCTTTTGAGATGACATCTAGTGGTACTAGAGCTGTGTTCACAGTCTCAAAGCTCACTGAAATCATTATTATATACGGCAGCCATAATAATGTTTCTAATGATGCATCATAATGTAATCAGAGAAGTATAGCTAAGGGTTCTGCTTGTCAGTAGGTATAGAGTTAAATAAATTTCTACAGACTCTGCATTTCTGTGAGTTAATGCCATCTCTAAAGCTGCATTTCCTCATAAAATAGATAGGAATCACTGTCTCATAGAGTTACTGTGAGGATTAAGTAAAGGTGATTAAAAATACCTAACAAGTGTCTGCCACACGGTTCAGGAGATTTGTAGAGTATTTTTATTTCAGAGATGCTATAGTTCTTATTTTTGAGAAATTAGAAGTTTATTTTTAATAATAAATATTTTTTTAATCACTAACTTTTTTTATTATTATGGTAACATTGGTTAACGAAATCCAGTAAGTTTCAAGTGTACAATTCAACAGTAAGTCATATATATGTATATTGCATTGTGTGTTCACCACCCATAGATTTTTCTCTATCACCACATATTTACCCCTTTTACCCCACCTTCCTCCCCCCTCCCAATAAATATTTTTGACTCAAGTTTTCTATTCATGGGATTTTATATAAGTATCTGAGGGAATCAAGAAAATTATCTTTAAGAAAGGTAAATGTTGCAGATAATTTTAAAAATTTTAAGAAAGTTTATAATGTAAATGTTTGGTATAAATTGTTATATGTTTTAAAGTGCAGATGAAAAATTACATACCACAGCAATTTCCATATTACATACTACAGTAAAATGTTACTACCAAATAATAAAAAGTTTCCCTTACCCTTTATAAGCAGATTTTGAACTTAAAAAGGAAAGAGCAGAGAACTTAGACATGGTTCCCTTTGATAGTCTCTGCGATACAACAGAGAACCATAAAAACATCAGAATGGGCCAAAGAATTTGTCATTTCAGGACGTATCCTTATAATAAGGGATACATCCTGAAATTACATATTGGGCCAATATATTTGAAAATTTTCTTACACTTAGTAAAGTTGACTTAGGAATTGAGTGGGTTATGTTTTAGGGATGGAGACTGAAGAGGTGAGTATATTTGGGTATTTGGCTGTCTAGGATATAGGTTTTCTGGAGTAAGGGCTTACCCAAATATGAAAATTGTCTGATGAAATTACTCAGTAGAACTATTACGTGTTAAGGGAAGCTTTCTTGGATAACTCATGGTGGTTGTGTAAATAGTTGTGCCAGAGAGACAGATAATGTTCCCCTGAAGAGAAAAAATGGTGGTTCCCTGTGGAAATTAATATGGTGACTATGAGGTAAGACATTCTCAAGAAATGAGAGGGATATCTTTACCTCTTATTTTCAGGAATGGTATACAGTTTATCCTGAGTAAGCACTGAGAACTGTAATCTTTTCTTTCTTTAGATCTTGCATACAAGGCTATGCAACCATTTTATAATGTATACTTTGTTGTTAAACTTTAGTGTATTCAATTATTTTAAATAGTGTAATGATATTCTATTTCATTAGTAAACTTTATTCTTAGTAAACTGTTTAAATTAGACTAAGGCAGGAGGAAATGTTTAATGAGGAATTAGTTATTGGTCATCACTCCTAATTCCTGCTAAATAACATGAGATAGATCTGATTGTGTGTGTGTGTGCCTGTGTGTGTCCTAGAGAGTTTTAGTTTTTCCATGTTTGTTTATAAATATGTCTAAGATGGTTTTTCTTTTGTTGAAGTTAAGTTTTCCTCAGGATTGCTTCACTTACATTGTAAAAAAAAAAAGTTGTATTTGTGTTCTAAAACTTGTATTATTTAGGACTGTTGAAGCAAAAGTCAGGATATCACAAATCTGCAAGATGTCATAACTAAATCCTCTTACAAAATGATGGGATCATACGTCTCATTTTATTTTATGATTTGGCTTGTACATTGTGAATATTTCAATGTCTCTCCCATGCCAAAACTCAAAATTGCACACCCATGCACTCCAATTTGTTTCTTACTTTGGTAATTTGCAACTACATACTGACACTGACCTAGAAATGTTCCTGTTGCTGTTTTAAATCTCATGTCAGTGGAGAAGAAACTGAAATCTGGTTTGCACATTTGTGTCTGGTTTTTTGTAATTGTCCAAATCTGACATTATCCCAGAAATGCTGATTGGGAAGTTATGAGACAGTATTGTGCCCAACACTAATTTCTGAGGAGAGAAAAAGTATATGCTCCAGATTATTTCCCATGTTTTTCTGTAGCTCAAAATGTTAAACTCAATTTAACCAGCTGTATGCCATACCAGTAATAGCCTTAATTCTGAATCCAAATAAAATTTACAAATAAAAATTACCATTATGATGGTAATTTCCACATTTCCACATTTTCCTCATGAGAGCTTGGTCAGGTCCTCAGAAGCAGCATTCTGTTCCAGTATATCATTATCAAGCTGTCCATGTCCTCAGGAACAGGAACAGAAGAGAACACTCTGTTTCTTTATTCTTACACCTTGCTGATTCAAAAACATTTATTTTAACAGGCATTGGAAAAGATTTTCAAAACACCCAACATTCGTTTCTAATTATGTATTTAAAGAAATATGCCCTTTAAAAAAGGTACTTGTCTTAATATTAACATGACTTTAATGTACAGCAACTATTTGTTAACTAAACACAGTAGCAACAAAATAATTAGGATGTCATCTTTGAGGATCTCATTCCACTAAGGAAAAATGAATACACATTGGATGACATAACATTACTCAAACTCAGCATAACCAATCTCTTTGTATGTATGGACACAGCCTTCATGGGAAATACAAAAGCATTGAATCTACTTTCTGACCTTTTCAGCTGTTCTTTTTGAACTACCTTAGTAAAAACAATGTTGCCCTTATGTAGGATTAAGTTACATTTGCCTGGAAATTTCTTTGTATCAGCTTATTTCTGTTTAATTTATGTCTTTGTTATATAGCTATTTGCCTTCTCAACTAATTTTTAACAATACTAACCTTGGACTTGTAACACTTACATAAAAATTTATAAAATCCATATGAACAAAACTAAGTTGAAGGGGAGCCACCAGGTTTCTCAGCCTTTGCCAACAATTTGAGTAACCCAATAGATTTAAAGGTGTATGAAATAAGCATTTCTATCAATTGCATTTTTAGTGCTGTATTGAGTTCAGGGCCTATTTCCTTAGTTTGTAGTAAAAGGCAATAAATGCTGCTGGTATCTTTGCTTCTAATGGTGGTTAAACACAAAACTTTGATCTTTTTTTATAAACACAGCTGTCCTATCATTGAGCCAGATCCGGAGAAGATTAGACTCTAGCTGAAATTAAGGTTAATCTCTGCAACCATCTCAAGTAAGAGCTTTCTAATACTGTTAGGAAATCTTTGTTTTTGAGACAGTGTATAAAGGAAATAAGCCAAGACAACGAACCCCTAAAGTAAGCCTGAGGCAACTAGTAATAAATTATGCCACAGTAATAAAAGAAGATAGACTCTCTAAACAAATTTATTCATTTCGGTTCATTTTTACTTAGACTCTAATTGTAAGAAATGACTTTCTTAGTTGACTTTAAGTTTAAACCAGACCAAGTGTGTTATTTTTTGAAGAACTTCTTCCATCTTTTCTTAATTTAATGTTTCCTTGGTTAATAGCTAGTTCTACTAGTATGAAAACTAGGTAGCTATTTATTACAGATAAAATAACATAATCACTTTGGTTTCAGGCCTACAAAAAAATTTTTTTTTCATTAAGATTTAGACTCTCTGAGTTTATATATACCTTGCCAAATGTTCTGTAGGGCTAATCTCCTGAGAATTGGACACTAGTGCCTCAAGCTGTGTTGTGAACCAATGATGCATCTCTCTCCAAACTTCCTGTACCAAGGAGAACATCTGTGTGTGTATCCCTCACCGAAATCGATGGAGCTCTAAGAAGATTTCCCTGGTGCTTGATTTTGAGCAAGTGTATGATCTGGTCATATATACAGCTGCATCAGGGATCTCACCCCACAAATACTTTAACCCCAAGCCATGGACCATTCTGGAATTTTTTTGTGTTTTTGACCTATTCCTTTTCTCATCATTCCACTCACCTGCCAGATAACTAAGATGTGTTCACATGTGTTTATAATTTTGACAAAACCCTAGCTCATTGTCCCGACTTATCGATAGCAAATAACTGGGAGAATATGGAATTATTGCAAGAGTTTCTCAATGTTATATACCTATTACAACTATCAAAATCCTCTTTTTCCTTTGAAGCTATGACCTTTTGGGGTCCTGACATTACAGATGACTCCAAAAATCAAACTCCTCACATAGTCCTAGCAGATACTGACTTTGGATGTTTTGCAATCAGCTTGTTCCCTGAAACACCATCAAGTAGGAGGAGTGAGCTCGCCAAAGAACCTTACCCCGGATGTGGTTTCATGGTGTAGCAGTCGACACATCTGCTTTACACTCGGAAGGCCCTTCATTTCCCAGTGGAGCCATGGCCCATGATCTGTGGCCATACCATGCTCAACAAGCCCAATGTCTGATCTTGGAAGCTACACAGGGTCGGGCCTGGTTAGTACTTGGATGGGAGACCACCTAGGAAGACCAGGTGCTGTAGGCAAAATAAAAATAATGATAATAAAAAACACTTACCTCCAATTCTGAGAGGATTTTGAAGATCTCATTCAGAAATTTTGAGATTTAAAAGTTCCCCCATCTATCAAGGTGTGCCTTCATCTTGATATCTATTATGTGACCCCAGGTTTGGCTCAAGTTCAGATGAAAGCTAAAATACTTTAACCATTCCTGCCTATTCTTATATAAGAGGCAAGACTTTCTAAGGCAGGATATATTATGGGAATCTAATAGAACCTACCTTGGGAACTAAAAGGGATTGAAGTACTATCTTGAAAAAAATTTTGGGATTTTAAGATGGATATCTCAATATAGTTCACTATTTCCATTTAATATTCCCATTTTAATCCTCAATGTGTGTGTTCGTATAATGAATATTAAATATCCAACCACAATCATCTGAGGTTCCTCACTTTTTTTTTTTATTTAAAAAGGGCTTCTCATACTGGAAAATATTATGATCACTTTCCTAGACTGACTGGCTCACACCTTCTGGCCCATCATTTTTTAAAGGGTAGTAGCAAAGGTTCTAACATGACCATTTTGGACTCTAGAAACAAGGCAACAGGAAAAATGTTGATGTTGAACTTCCAGAATGGTGTTTGATTTTATGGTTGATTCAAAAAAACCTGACCACCTTAAGAAGTCCAGGTGCTCTTCATTACAACAGCCAGGGGAGGTTAATTAGAAGCAGCTGATAGTGCATCTTTGCTGGTTTGTTTTTTAATAAATGGAGAAGGTTATTCTATGAAGAGGACAATGCTATAGAAGGTGTACAAAGTTAAAGAAAAGACTTAAGGCTGAAACCTACCTCTCATACCCCCACCAATGAGAGAAAAATCTGAACTTGTGACTTCAAGATAAATATCTTGGCTCATAAAAATGTAATGGTTAGTCCTAAGAGAGTGGCCATGGGTGATATTTTTTCCTCATATGCTTTTTCTTTACTCCATTTTCCATGATAAATATTCACTATAATAACTCCATAACTTAAAAATAAGCCAGCTATTAACTGTCTATCATGTGCATGACCGTAATGTTGTAAGGGAATATAAAGAAATGGAAACTGGCCTCTGACTGAAATAGAAATTACAAAGTTTGGCAATACGACATGGTCGCAAAAAGATAACGGTAGCGTGTGCTAGGTATCGAAAGAATATGAAAGCAAAGTTATAAGGATTAAAAGAAGAAAAATGGCATCATCTTCTAAGATAGAAAGCTAAGACACTTGGATTTCTCAGAGCATCAGTTCCTCTAAAGAGGAGGCATGTTTCAGGGTTACTGAAACAGGAGATATGATGGAGATCTAGATGAGGAATGTTTAGATTTCCATCTCAGAATGCTCTCCCTCTGAGTTCATAGCCATCAAGCTACTCCTTCCCCTCTGATTAATGCAGGGAGAGGCCAGAGAACTAAAATGTTAAATCAAGCTATGTCAGAGACTGCAACATGCTGATCAGCCTTGCAGCCAGACCTGGAGGAGACCTGCAGAACAAAGGATGATTCTGCTGGATTGCTAACATTTTCTCCACACCATGAGGGGAAAAACAGAGTTTGAGTGGCATCCTACAAAATAAAATCATTCATTCCCTATGGCTAAAATCATGGGGAAGCTATGGAATATATGCTGGAACTGCCAGCAGCCTTTCATGCTGTACATTCTTACCTATCATGCTACATACTCATCCTTCTCACTGTATATCCATACCATCAAAAAACAATGGGAAACAAAGTCTTCATAATTCGCAAAACTAAGAATGCTATATAAACTGAATTTCTGAACACTCCGGGTCCCTCTCAGTGTCTTTCTCAGTCCCTCTCTGTCTTTCTCTAGACCATGTCTTTTCTTGTCCTTCTCAGTGTCTCTCTTTGTCCCTCTTAGTCTCTCTCAGGCTCTCTCTGCCTCTGAGAGGGGACCACGCTGTGTCTGTGGAGCAACCCCTTCTCTAATAGACTTCCTTTTGACTCTGACTCTGGCATGCATTTCAATTATTCTTAAACACAGACAAGAACTCTCAGTGCAGGGCCTGAGTTCCTCTTACTCGGAGGAATTTGCCCTGTCCTGCCTGTATCAGGATCACTTCTTGAAAAATGAATGAGACCCTAGACTGAGGTTAGATGCCTTGCTAAAACGATTACTAAAGTCCACATATGAAAGGCGAGTGCTCTGTTTTCCTAGATCCATAAGAGTCTTTCTAGCAATCATTCATCATGGGCCATTTATATAAACAACTTACTTGGAAACATGTTTTTTTACAGGCAAACCAACCAATACTGAGCCCATTTCAACACCTTCCCCACCACTGGAAAGCAGAGCATTTTATGCAGTCATTCATGACCCCAAAATAGGCATAAGGGAGAAGCAAGTAACATTAATTATATGGAAAAAATTTTGAAGGTTCTCAGGCCCAAAATTCAATGCACACACAATGTATTTATTTTTATTTATTTATTTATTCATTCATTTATTCATTTTACATGCAATGTATTTTGTTCGCGATGATCGAAAGCTTTGATTGTCTAGTTTTATACTCAGCATAACACCCTTCTGAGCTCTCTTAGGCTATTCTGATACCTTTGAATACATCTTGCTAACTTACACACAAAATAATTGAGATGAAGCACAGATAGATGCTCATAGGCACAGTTCAAAGCTGTGGCAGCTTGATGCTACAATGCTGAGTGTCAGCTTGGTGGGATCATTCTCGCTGCTCATATGGGTGCTGTCTCTATAATATCTCCCCACATAATGAACACTGAACACTATTTTCCCTTTTTACCTTTTTTTTTTTTTTTTTTTTTTTGTAAAAGTGAAAATCTTCTTTGGATTTCTTTCAGTTAGCGAAAAAAGATACTAAAGTAGCTCTTTGGTAAAAGCGAAGTGGCATAACGAACTTTTGAAAAGCAGGGGAGGTACCTCTACCCCCAGCCACCTTATGTAACTTCATACACCAAAGCCTGCCATAGTCATTCACATTACCAATCTTCAGCTGTTTCCCCTGCCCTGCCTTGCCCTTCCCACAGAAACCCCAATAAAGACTCTGGCCTAGGCTTTCCCCTAGCCCCTGCTCTGTCTGCCTCCAAACCAAAATTAGTGTTTCCGCTAAGGCCCTTGGTGGCACAGCATGTCCTCTTCTCTTGGGAAACGTAAGAAATAAATTCTTTCAAGGTGTTAGCCTCTCTGTGTTGTCCCTGCATATATTAAAACCCATAGGTACAAATGCAACTGAGACCTTTTCCCAATCCCCAAAGCAAGCAGGATCATTAGGCTACCTGTTGTTTTATTAAGGACCCCTTCAATGTAAATATCTTTAAATCTCTTCTCTTGAAGTAGTCACCTTTCTGGAGAGGAATCCAGCTTCCTACCTAGAGGATATAAGTCTGCAACCCAACTTTCTGAGTGACATTCCAAAAGCCAGAACAATTAGAAGAAGTAACTTGAAACAATGAATTCTTAACATAATGGAAATAACCAGGCTAGAATTCCTTCACTTCACGCAGTACTAATAGATCATTGATATCGTTCCTAAAGAGTGTGGGAGGGTAGGGTTGGAATAGGGGACAGTTAATTTTTTTTCCTACTATTATGAACCAACACTATACTCCTCTAACTGTTCCATCCTAGAAGCAGAGCAGGAAAAAACACAAAAGAAAAACAGAAACACATTTCTCATCATTTACCCCATCTAAGAACTTATCCATGATAAAATTAACTTATTTATTAGTAATCTGCCATGAAAACCAAGATAATTCGTAAAAAGTTCTTAAGATTTTTTTATTGAATGGATAAATGCAAGTGGCATATATAGTCTTTTCCCTTTGAAATCAGTATCCATTACAATCTACTTGTTTTGTGTCCAAAACTCACTACAGTAAATAAAATCTGCGAATACATTTCCAATGAGAGAAATCCTGGAGGAAGGAGTACCTATTTCAGAGGATTTCTGGCAGTTGGTCAAGACTTATAGCTATAGCTTGTTTTTAATAGTCCTAGAATTTCAGTTATTAAATTGTGAATGGACTGCTGTTAGGAGCTAGAAATGATTAATGATCAAGGATCCCAGGAAACAAAGAAAAACTGTTGCTCTTCTTCCTGTTAATTAGAAATAGCATCTTCTAGCATTATATTTGTCTCTTTTTCTTTAAAGAAACCAAACCACTTTGGAAGACAAATGTTTGTCAATTGGCCAACTGAGAATAAGTTCATGTTTCTATAATTGTATCATATTTGTATAACAGATAACATACATAACCATGAAGTGACTGTCTAATTTGGTTTGTCCTTCTCCTCTGGCTGGGAGCTTCTCCTGATTCTGGACAGGAAGGCTAGGCTCTAGACTAGTTGGTTGGAGATTCTGCTCAGGAAGCTGGTTGAAAGAGTTTACCCAGAATTGTGAGTCCCACTTTAATCAAGGGTTTGTAGAAAATCAAGTAAGCTGTGGAAGCACAAGGGTCATAATGCTCCAATAAATACTTATTGAGGTTTACTATAGGTCAGACATTGGACTAGGGCCTTGATAGTGAACAATGAAGAATCTCGGCCCTAAATTAGTAAAGTAGTCTAGTAGGCATTCAGACAAATAGCCAAATATAATATATACTAAGATGACGTGAAGAAGAGGATGCTATGGAAGCATATATTTGGAGGTACGTACTAGGGGTATCTGTTGGATGAATGGGTGGATGGATGGCTCTCTTCAATGACTGGCTCCCTCTTAGATCATCCTAGATCACAGTCCTCAAAACTGTGTATTAAAATGATTAATAAATATTCATTGAAAAGTAGAGTGGCTAGTGTTAATTGAGGAATCATTAAAAAAGAAAAAAGATAATCCTTGTCCCAAGCAATTATAGCCTAAGGGAAAAATAACTACTCATATGGACTTTATCAAGGCAAAAAAACAAAGGGACAGTTGCCTAGAATTGTCACAATGTTTCTTACTTATAGTTGTGGCATTTATACAGTAGTTAGAACATGGAAGGTACTCAACAGATGTTGAAAAACAATGAAATATTCAATTATAGATATAAAGAGAATATACAGATATAATTGTAGACATGAAGACATATAAACATATTCCTCATCCTATCTTTACTCACTTCTTCCTCCCACTTTTGTGTATACAAATACTATTCTCAACTTTCCTGTTCCAACATTTATTACACATCTATGTGCTAGGCATTGTGTAGTCTTTTTACAAATGCAAATCATGTCACTCTCCTGCTTAGATTTTTTTAATGGCTCCATCACCTACAGAAATAACTTTCTGATCTTTTGATTCATAATAATGGGGCAGGGAGGTTAATTAAAATGAAGATTTCCCCCAGAGGTCCTGATTGCTTATCTATGGTCAATTCCTGGAATGTGCATCGTAAGAAGTATTGCCCATTCCCAAATAATTCATGCAGCTGGTCCATCAATCACACCTTAGAGAAACATGGACTGTAGTATCAAATTTGGCATTAAAGAGCTTATTGAGCTGTTCTCTCTATTCCTGTCTCCTTTGCATTACCTATTTCTGGGATTTTTTTTGTTTCAACAGAACTAAACCGTTATCTATTTCTCCGACATACCATACTCTTCCATGCCTTTATGCCTTTGTACAAAGTTCCTTCTGAAATTGTCGGCCTGGCTAAAGACCTGCTAAAAAGCTACCTACTCTGGGTTTCGCAGAGGATTTAGGGGCACCTTTTAACTATAGTACTAAAGCACTTTGCATCTGTGTGGGAGTGCGCCCACCTGCATACACAGATTTCTTTCTCAGTATTGTTTGCACATCTACCTAGATGCAGCATTTCTAGACTCTATGTCTGCCCTAGGCTAAAAGCTTCTTGAAGGCAGAGACTATTTTCTTCTTTTCGGTACTCAGCATCTTGCTTGGTACGCAGTAGAAGGGTTCAACTTTTGGTTTGGTGACTTGTCCTACATCGCATAGTTGGTAAACTGCACAAAATCTGAACCAAGATCTTCAAATCCCATGCAAAGTTCTTTCCAGGTGTCTTTTTGATTATGTCAAGTGGATGTCATTTCCATTAGTTTGACTCACCTGTAGCATTTGACACTTTATTTCACGTAGTAAGGTCTTCTGGAAACAGTCTCATCTTCTCCTTCAGGACATAAAGGACAGCAGGCTTATTTGAATCAATTTTGTGTTCCCTGCAATGTATAGCAGAGTATCTGGTATTTAATAGCATAAAAAAATAGTATATACACAGAGACCTGATTAACGAATGACATACCTATCTACAGAACAGACAGAACTAAACAGAAATAACCTTAAACAGAGGCAATTTTTTCCTTTTCTTTTTTGCTCCGTTTTTAAGATTTTACTACTAGAACTACAGCCATGGTCCCTCCACCTTGCGCCCCCGCGTCTGACGTCACAAGCCAGACCTAGAACTACCGATCCCAGAATGCCATGCGAGGGGGCGAGCTCTTTGAGAGCCGCCACGTGATTGGCGAGCGTAGGATTTTCCTTCCGGCGGGAAGGACCCCGGAGGCGGGGATTTGAGGGTCTTGTTTAAGCACTATTACCGGGTTGGGCGGGCCACGTCGGGAGGGGTTTGTGGGTAACCTCTTGGGTCCCCCGCCCGCTGAGGAGATGGATGAGGACGGGCTTCCTCTCATGGGGTCAGGCATAGACCTGACCAAGGTTTGTAAAGGAAAGTTGAACTTCCGGCGACCTGGGAGGAGGATGGGGAAGGGACGCCCGATTCCCAGGGAGATTCCCCATCTCTCAGTGCTAACCCTGTCCCCCCCGGGCTTCTCTTTTGCAGGCTTCGGGAGGGAGAGTCTCACAATTCACCTTGAAAAGGGGTCCCTCCCGAGGTGTTTAAGGGAATAGTGTCTCTCCCAGCCTTCGCTTCCCGTGTTACGAATCTGTGTGCTCAACGGTGACTCACCTGCGACATGGGTCGGTTGCGACCTCTAACCCCACCGCTTTTATTGGCCCCAAGTGTTTTAGAGTGTTTAATGTGTGTTGTCTCCACCAGCAAGTTCATACTCGTGAATCCAAAAGCCCATTCTCAAACTTTTTTCGCAATCTTCGTCTTCGGACACCCCACCCGCGGTTTAGTACTATTCGCCAGTACTTCAAGGGACTCCTATTCACACTAGCAAAAACACCCGTTTGTATTCTCAAAGAGATTGCACCCAGTGCGCGTCTCCTCTGTTCGAATCATATTTTTTTTATTTACATAAAACAGGTGCCAGCTATTCAACAGAAACGAACGGTGGCATTTCTAAACCAGTTTGTGGTGCACACTGTACAGTTCCTCAACCGCTTTTCTACAGTTTGTGAGGAGGTAGGTCCTGTGATACTGGTTTAATGAGTAGCCTGAAAATCACGTTGCACTTTTGAAGACAGCAAATGAATAAAACAAGAATTACAGTCTGCTATCTCATTCCATGACCTTATCACCCAATTATTATGTTAAAATACTTTAAATCCTCTTTAATTCCATTACTATAATCCTGCACCCTACCTCTGCTGAATAAGTTTTCTAGAGGCCTTTGTGAAATTGCTCAGTAAGGCTCATTTGAATTAAAGAGAACAAAAGGAATTCCAAAATTTTACAGTTGAAAACATTATTTTGGAATTGGCTGTTTCTCTTACCCCAAAGATTTACATTTTTGAGTATACATTGTTTCTGTTTATATTAAAATTATTATGTTACATTCCTTGATCCACAAACCGGTAGCCTAGATACATAACTTTGGCATCAAATGCCATTATGAAAATAAAAATACTTCTGCAAATGACTTGTGAAATGAGGAATAAGTACCCAGTTAAGGATTAGATGCCAGATCCAGAGATCCCTATCTTTAAAAAAATAAATAAATAAGGTTGAAAAGAGAATGGAGAGAAAAATGGGAAACGAGTTGAAATTGGGTTTCAGAAAGGAGAAAGGTGTGAAATTAGATAATTCACAGGTGAGCCGATTATATAAATAGTATTCAGTTTATTCTATCTTGTATTTAATATAAGGTACAGTCTTAGCAGAGTTTTTGTTAGATGTTTTATTATTAAAAATGCATGGAGACAGGAAAACTTTTTACTTGTAGGTTCCAGCTGCTGTTTTTGTCTAGTTATCAAAATCTTTCTTTTCACTAAGACAAAAGGAAGTGAAATAACGATAAAGGGACTCAGTTCAATGTATTTTATCTAAGAGGCTGAGAGTCTAGGTGCTTGCTCCAGGAGTTTTCTCTTGTATTGCCACGTCTGTAAATGGTATAGAATTGACTGACTAAAAACCAAGTAAGCCAACGATTTAGTCCTTCACTTTTTATATCAGGATAGGTTGGAGAAGTATCTGGAAAGAGACTTTTTCAGGATTGTTACAGAGAGGAGCAGATACTCCATCCCCGTAAACCTCATTACCAGATTAAAAATAAAACAACCAACCAGCAGACACACCTATTAAAGCAACTTGACTGAGTTGCTCTTGGCCAAGGATAGCCCCTCACCTTTGTAGTTCCTAATAGTTTTACTGCCTGTGGAGTGAGTGGTATTTACTGGGACAAGACAAGATCAAATACAATAATCGTCTCTTGTTTATTGATTACTTATGAATTATTAAAGCCTCATGAGTCATTCTTTTCTACCCTTCTGTTCCTTTCTCAGCTTCCCCTCAACTGTTTTAACTCAGTCACTCACTTTTCCCTAGTTTTTCCTCTAATTTTAGAGACAAGTTGGTTAACCAAAAACTCATGACATTTAAATGTAGTTTACTGCCTTTTTCTCCTTAATGGATGATAATGTAGATTGACCGTAACTCATTTTTTACAATTCATATTTCAGCAGTTTGGATATATTTGTAGACTGTTTGCTTGGTGTGATGACAAAAACTAATATTTATTCTGTGTGTATTCCATGCTAGGCTTTGTACTAAGTGCTTTACATTTAATCATCACAGCCCAGCTCTTTGGGAGAGGTCCAGTTATCTGCCTTTTAGAAATACAAAACCAAGATATAGAGGTTTAAAATCATTTGCCTAGTCATTTATTCAATCATTCAAGATACATTTGAGTGCATAGTATTTATAGCTGCAGTAGCTGCTCTGACTTTCCTAACTCTGATCTATTAACTGGAAAAAACAAACATGTCTCACTGTTCTGTTATAGTGCATCTTCTGATCTGAATAAGAGACATGTTGACATCATTCTCAAGTGAGACCGCAGTGTCTATAGCTATTTCTAAATTTATTTTTTAGATTTGTATTCTCTGCTATGCCATGTTCATTTGTTGTAATATCTTCTTGATATGATAAAGTCCATGGATATAATATGTATTCAAACATAAAGTGCTGTTTTCTCCCAAGTTAAGAATTTTGAAATGGGTTATAATTTGTGAATAGCACTTATTAAGTCCGTAGTCCTTGTTTTGTTAAGCCTTAAACAAGAACAAAAATGACTGTTTCTCACCAAAAAAATTGAACCTCAGCTGTTATTTTTTTAACTGGAAGTGAACTGGGATGGGTGAGGGGTACCTGGGTTTTTTTGTTTTTTGTTTTTTACATAATCTGGTTTGAATAAACCCAAACTGTAACAACTTCAGTCACAGCTAAACTAAAACCAGAATTAAATTTGAAAAAAATTGCTGGGGCTTTCTTTATCACTAATACTTGTTTTAGAGTTCTCTAATAAAGAGAAAAGTGAAGAACTTAACTTTTAAAAAATTTTTTGGATACCAAGCTACTTTGTAATTCTTATAATGACTAAAACTAGGGTAGGAGAGAAATTAGAAGACAAAGGAAAGTAGTTGAATCATTTACTTAGGGTCATCTGTACTCTTCCTTCACAAATCCCATAAGCATTTCTATTCTGGCCCTAATCAGCAAAATCTTGTAGTGGTCTGTTGGGACTGCAAATTTATATTGGGAGTGGGGGTAGAGGAGACGTTCAATTGCGAGTTCTATGCATATTGTAGGTAAAATTGAGCAGAAATTTAACCTTATATTGAGTTTTAAAGTCAAAGGCACTCTATAAATAAGGGAGTCAGTTGTGTTATTTTGACACAGACTTGTAACATACCTAGAGCACTGGGTTATTAATCATTTTTTGAATATTCTAAAATGTTCCTTTTTTGTAAAATCTTAAGTACAGGCAACACTGCTGAGAATTCTCACATAATCTGAAAAACTTTACAGTGCTTTTCCTCCCCATCCAATTTTAAGCCCACCATTGGACTTAACCTTCAACCAAATAATATTTCGCCTAAAACCGTATTTACTGCTACAACTTTTACAACTGCTTTTTCAACTTTTACAACTACTGGGCTTACGTGTCAGATGAAGCTTAGTAAAACCAGTGATGACTTCCCTTTCTGGCTCCTAGGACCTGTACAATCCATTGCTATATACCACGAGATCTATTATTTTTAAATGTTGTTTCTCTTTTAAAGAATTGGATATGCAAACTGGATATTTTACAAACCTGAAAAACCATGGTATTTTCTTTTTGTTTCCATGTTTAACTAGTCACTCCATATTTCTTACTTTCGTCTTCTTTTCCACTTTAATAAAATGCACTGCCTTAGGCATAAATGGGTGATAAATCAAGAAGTTTTCAGCTTACCTTACAAACTTCAGGTAGCTTGTAAATTCCCCTATTGTTCCAAACCAATATATTTCAGGTTTGCTTTAAATCCTAATAAAGATAAAAGGATGGCTGAATGCATGGGAATCTGTTACCTTTCCATTTCCTCTCTGTGAAGACTTTCAGAGGTGGACACAGTTACTGTCATTGATCATGTTCCTTCTATCCATAGTCATCTACACTTTAGAGGAGTGTTTCTCACCCAGTAGACATTTGGCAATGTCTAGAATGTTTTTAATTGTCACAACTGGGAACTACTAGTGATATTTAGTGGATAAAGGTCAGAGATTCTGCTAAGCATCCTTTAGTGTACCATGTAGCCCTTCACAACAAAGAATTGTCCAGTCCAAAATGTTCGTAGAGCTAAGGTTAGAAATTTGCTTTGTAATGATCTGGGGATTGTAGAAGGAAAATTCAGAAGACACAAACATCTTAGAAATGAACTTCAGCCCATAAATGAAACCAGATGTATTTTGTCAAGTGACAGTGGCTTTCTAAAAAGTATATATTTCCTTATGTTATAGGAATAATTACATGGGAACAGACTCAGAAACATTTATCCTGTCAGATTATCTTTATAAAGCAAAGATTCTTAATTGTGCCACGTACCCTTTGGCAGTCTAATGAAAAAAATTAATGTTTTTAAAATTATAAAATGTGTGGGATCACAAAAGAAACCAATTCCATACTTCAAAAAAAGTCAAAATTGTGACAGTAATATGCCCTTTATTAAAGCATTGAATTGTATAATTCAGTTAACATTTATAATATTTTAGACTCTCAAAAACTGACTCTAGAGATGATGGATAATACCTTCATGAATAATAAGATAACAACATGATTTATCTACAACGAAGATCTTCCCTAGCCAGGAAGAAAAAACTTTGTCTATCAGATTTTGAGAAAATCATTTACATAGTGGTTTTAAACTTGGGGTACATGAACTTAGATGGGAAAAGAACTATATCTTTATTTACCTCTAACTTAAATTTCACATTTTCTTTAAATTTAGTGAACAAAAGTTGTGGTAGGACCTATGACTCTCACTGATAGAAATCACAGAAATTTTTAAATTAATTTTTTTATTGAATAACATTAGTTTACAGAACGGCATAAGTTTTAAGTTTACAACATATATAATTAGACATCGTATATAATACTACATTGTGCTCACCACCAAAACTGGTTTCCATTCGTCTTCATACAGCTGACCCTCTTTACCAATTTCGCCCTCTCTCTCTCTTCCATAAGTCTCTCTCTGGTAATCAGCAATCTGCTGTCTGCCTCTATGAGTTTTTTTTAGTTTGTTTTGTTTTGTTCAGTTTTTATGGTATAGTATTTGTATATAACCTCCACACATTCTCCTGTATACTTTAAATCATCTCTAGATTACTTAAATAATACCTAATACAATTTAAATGCTATGTAATTAGTTGCTATACTGTATTATTTAAGGAACAATGACAAGAAAAAAAAGGTCTGCACATGTTTAGTACAGATATAACCTTTGTAGGCCCAACTACATAGTATATATCAGTAACAACATAACTTTTTATTTCCTTAATGTTTTTGATTTGCAGTTGGTTGAATCCAAGAATACAGACCCACGGATATGGAGGGCCAACTGTATAACTTTTTTTGTCCAAGCCTCTTTAATCTTCTTTATCAACAAGTAGTTTTTCAAATAAACATTTTCATCCTTATTCCTTTATTTACTAAGACTTGCATTTTAGTCCTTAGCTTATCCTGTATGAATCATTGAGCACCCAACGAAGGAAGTTTTAGTTTTATGATCTAACCCTGAAAAAAATTTAATACCATTTTTAAACAATTCCAGATAAAGCATCTGTTTTAAAAAATTTGATCAGAAAAATTTAATTTCCAGTGTTTAGCATAGTAGCATCTTAGTGAGAAAAGAATTGATTATTTATTAACTTTGAATAACAAAAATTCTGTCTATGAAATATTTGGGATTTTCCATCTATTATTTTTAATTAATGAATTTTATGTTTTAGAGCAGTTTTAGATTCATAGCAAAACCGAGCATAAAGCAGAGTTCCACTCAACCCCCATGCTCACAATCTTCCCCACTATCATCACCTCCCACCAGCATGGTATGTTTGTTAAAATTGACGTGTCACAGTCTACATTGACATATCACTCAGAGTCTATCATGTTTTAGCAATGTAAAGCTCTTTCAAAGCAATGTAAAATTCTTTTAAAAATAGTGTCTGGAGTTGGAATGTTTGAGTTCAGATTATTTTACTTCTATGAAGACTTAGTTTTCTCATCTTTAAAATTGGCATAATAATAGTTTCTAAGTAATAGATTAGGTATGACATTGCAAATGGTGTGTTGCATATACAGTGTAGCATACTAAAATGTTCAAAATGTTTACAATGATTACTATTGCCTAAAAAGATATTTACATAAAATATATTAAAACATAAAGATTAATTTTTATTTTTGTTTCTTTTATGTGTTCATTTACTTTCATCAAACCAATGTATGCATTTTAAAGTAAGTTAGAAATTATCATTCACTTTACAGATTAATTTGCTTGTAGGATTTCTGCAACTAGTAAGCAGAAAGACTGATTAGGTTTGCCAAAATTTAATCGCCATGATTTTTAGGAAAACACCTATAATTTGGAGAGGAATTCATCCATATGGTGTTTTATGAACCTGTATTTACATTTACATAAAAGCCTGTGTGAACAAATCCTAGAAATCAAGCCCAAACTTAGCTTTGAATGCCATTAAAACTAGATTGTTTTGTTTCTAAATGATATCTTTGTAGATCTCAAGATACTCATCTTAAAAATAAGTGTTTTGAGAAGCAGTAACTACTCTGTGGTTGCTTTCAGTTTTTTCTCTCTGTAAATGTGGGCAAAAGGACCATTCTCAGGGTGTTAAAAATCTGCTCATGAGTTAGTCAGGATCTTGATAATATCCCAGAAAGCAGTCAGAACGCTGTGCGTCTGCCAGCTCGTGAACTGGCCAGCCCAGCTGCTCTTGGACTGTGTCACTGAAGATGATAATGTTTAGGATTAGGGCGTTTTAAATAAACGTTCTCGTGGATCATATTTTATGATGTTACTTCTATGTGGCTATATATATATAATTTAATTGTACAGAGTAACTAGAGCACAATAAACTCTTGGTTCTGATTTATCTGGGATTTTGATGGTAGATTGATTCTTTTAGTTTTTTTGAAACTAATTTTTTTTTTGTTTTAATTTTTTCCAACATGAACTGCTCATCTTCTGATTTCATCTTCTTTTACTTTCCAAACTTGAGAAGTCTGAATTTAGGACCAATCGTATATACTTTATGTGTTTAAGAAATTTGTAGAGGCAGATCCTGTTCCAGGATGTCTTGGGCTAATTTTTATCCTAGTTTTCTATGAAAAATTTCTTTATTCATCAACAAATAATTGTTAGGCTCCTGTTAAGAGTCATCTACTAATCTGGGCACTGGAGGCACAGCAATGAACAAAACTCTGTTTTGGGAGGAGTTTACATTCTGATCCCAGTGATTGACTGTGGTGCTCTGATAATGAGTTTGATAAAGCTGAAAATGGAACTTCATCTTTTCTGTGAATACAGTTGTATAAAATTATCTGTGGAACATGCTAATGAAAATAATAGACTACTTGAGTTCCTATTCCTACTCATGTAAATAGAGATTAATATACTAGAAAATGACAAATGCTTCAATCATAGGTTTTAGTTTCAAATCTGCCCTTCGTTATCCTTGTTAAGAGTTTATTTTAATCAGACTTTATTCTTTTGTTTCTGATCTTTTCCAGAAACTGGCAGACCTTTCTCTTCGTATCCAACAAATTGAAACGACTCTCAACATTTTAGATGCCAAGGTTTGTATTTCTGAATAATTTATAGTATAAACTTTACTGGACATATAAACTTTCTCAGTTATGCTTTATACTTGGGAATGAATTAATTTAACTTCTGTATCTTGAGTTGGTACAGTGTTTTTTATTTGTTTTTTTAATTCATTATAATTGCAAAGGAAATGATATTCATTATGAACCATTAACTGAGTCTGTTTAAATGTACACATGGATTGAGATTTCTTTTATTATAATAGTCAAAAGCATAATGTGAGTAACATGTTAACACATTGAGCAGTTATATAGTTTACTTCATTTGATGGAAAATTTTCAGTTATCTTAATAGTAATCATTTGATGACACAATAAATTATATAAAACTTTAGATGTCTCCATAGCAAAATATGTAGAAAATATAAGCTATTTTCTATTTGCAAATATGTTAAATGCTAAAGAAGAAGACTAATTTTGATGTCAGAAATTACAAAAGATAACTAGCAAAAATAGAAGGGTGTTTTGGTTTGAAAGCTTGCAGATTTTATGTATTTTTCTTGTTTGTAAAGTAATGGATACACTAGTATATTTTTGTGGCTTTGTTCTTTTATCACAAAAATCGATCTGAAAAAATATTTATGAGGAAGTAAAATGACCAGTACCTTTAGCATGAGGATCAGAATGTTTAAGTTTACTTTCTACATCTTCTTGGGACTTCACCGCTATAATTCTCTCAGAACGTTTCTCTAGTTTGGAAAATTTAGGATAACCTGGCCTTGAACATATTCAAGATATCTCCTACCAGCCATACCCACTTGAAAATATTTGGGCCATAGCCACTATGCTAAGTACTGTTGTCCATCAGCAGTTCTCAATGAATATCGCTGCTTCGGATCTTATTACCATTGGTTTTTTTCATCATTCCTTATTATGATTATGTACCTTGTTTTAATATTTGGGAAATTCTCGAGTTATGAGTCTAAGGTCACAAGTTAAGTTACCGTATGGACAAGTTAACCTCAAGTTAACCTTAACGATTACGTGGTCACAGAGTCAATCTCCAAAATTAGCCCAACATTTGACAGATGTATACCATTGATATCAAGATGAAATCAGAAAAGGTTTGCATGGATCTCGCAACTCCAACCTGAAATGCTTAACTACTGACAACATGCCATCTTTTGTGTATGAAAAATAACATTTTAATAGCATTCAGTGATAAATGTTAAAAGAAAAAAAAGAATGAACTATTTCAGACATTAAAATTTGATGACAAGATTTTTGTCATTTCTCATATAATTGAAACTTAAAATGTGCTACAAAGCACTTATTTTTTTTTTTTTTTACAAAGTATGCATCAGTAAAAGTCTTTTTACAATATCTTTGTGGGGTAATTTTATTTGTCTCCACTCTTCAGATGAGAAAATTGAAGCCCATGGAAATTTATACATGACTTGTGACTTACACCTAGGCACTTTGACTCGAAAGCCCATGCTCTCTCATTCCTTACACTAAGATCTCTTAATACTTTAAAAATAATGAAGTATTTTATTCTGAGAATACTAGTTATAAGCTAAATTAGATTTTTGAGAAGTTGTTCAAAAATATATTATTTGTAAATGCCTTTCTCTTTTAAATAGTTTATGGCATAGAGAATTTGAACCACCAAAGATGAGATTTTATAGACATATTTCTACAGACTTAAAAATATAAGATAGCTATTTAAACCACACACACACACACACACACACACACACACGCTTAGAAATTTACAGTGTGTAGCACATAATATTATTCTCATACACCAACATTAATTTTCTTTTCTCAGTTGTCATCTATCCCAGGCCTAGATGATGTCACATTTGAAGTATCTCCTGTAAGTGTCACTAGAATCACAAATGAATCACATTCTGAAACAACTTCGGAGCGATCACAGGTATGTATATAAGTTCCAAGAAACATGAGCAGATCTTGGTTGAACCAGATAGACCTAAGAAGCAGATTTGAAGGAAGAAGTTAAATAAAAATGTATAACTTTGAATAGTGACATTTTAAAGCCTTAAGTTACAAAAAAATGAAATTTGAAATAAAGTTAGCAGTTTTATTTTGTTATTCTGAAGGGCTTCCTGAAGTTAATATTTTCTTTGCCTATAAAAAATAAAATTGATCTATGCAGGCCTATGAAAAATCTTGAATATAATTATTTTCTTCAAGTTCACTATGGAGATTTTTTTAAAGTTTTTATAAGAAATGTACTTTTTAAATCTTTTGTTAAAAAAAACTTTCAAACATACGCAAAAATAGAATAGTACAATGAAAGTCCGAATGCCCATCACCCAGATTCACCAGTTAAGATTTTGTGGCAGTACTTCATTTCTTTGTCACTTGCCGAAGTGAATCCCAGGATCATGTCGTTTCATCCCTATATAATCCTTTAGCATTTCTGAAAAGTTCTGTTATTCTCTTGCATGATCCTAATGCCATTATTATACATAATATAATTAACACTAATTCCCTTGTTATCTAACCCCTTGTTACTCAAAGTATGCTCCATGGACCGGAAGCATGGGCATCACCTGGGTTCTTCTTAGAAATCTCAGGTTCCACCCCAGACTGAACTGAGTAAGAATTTACATTTTAACAAGATCCCTAGGTGATTTGTAGGCTCTTGAAATTTGAGAAATACTGATCTTGGAAGTACCAATTGTCTAAAAGGTGTTTTGGGATTGGATTCATTCAGCTTAGCATGCTAGTAAGGGTCATACTTTACATTGGGTTTTTATGTCTTAATGTCCGTTTATTCTCTATATAAGTTTAAATTTCATTTTACTTTTTATTTCAAAAAATAAAAATTCTTTAAGAATAAACTAGTGTAACTCAATGAGGTATTAAAATTTAAGATAAAATAATCACTAAAATGATGATCTACCAAGTAATACTGAACCAGGTAGACTTCATATCAGTATGGAATTCTGCATTTGTACCTGGGGGCCCTTTGCACAGGATGTTTTTTAGGTCATGATGGTGTTGACCATGATAATAATAACCAACATGTAAAGGGTGCTTACCAGGAGCCCGGCATACATCAAAATGCTTTTCATAAATTTACTCACTTAATTCTTACAACAACCCTTTGAAGTAAATATTGTATTATCAGTTCTACCTTACAGATGTGCCAGATAAGGCACACAGAGGTTAAGTAACTTGCTGAAGGTCAAATAGTAAGTGTAATAGCTGGAATATTAACCCAGGCAATCTGGTGCCAGAAGTCCTAGCTCTTACCTGCTACATTACACTGTCTCAAGCACTGTGTTGAATTCATTAAACATACTGAGCACATGTGGTGTGAGGCACTGTGAGAAGAGCCATATATGCAGATATAGTATATATTTGTGTAATGAATTAGATGACTATTTGCTTAATTTAACATCCATTTAATTAATATAGGAAATTTTGTTATAATAACAACTGGAATATATAGTATAAAGAGGAAATCCAGGTGCTGTAGAGGAGTTTAACTTTGCAAGGTTCTCTCAATTAAATGTGGACCACTCTTTTTCTAAAACAAGACATGTAAAAAATATTAAGAGTTTCCACTCTACCTAGTGGTTATACTTTGGTAGATGCTAGCTCTCATATATTTCTATAAATATTTAAGTAGTATCTGTGTAAATTTGAATATTAATTTTCCAAGTGTCATTATGAATTCCATCTATGCAGTTGTATTGGTCCTGCCTATTTAAGGTCTCAAAAAATTGATTACAAGTAATGATGGCTAAATTTTTAACCTGATATATCTGTCAATTTTATTTTAAAATTTCGTATTAATTCATTTGGAGTATTTATGAAGTTCTGTTGGCTTCCTGAGTTAAAATATTGTGGTAAAGTTGTGTGTTGATTAGTTTAATAACTGTTTAGCATGTTCTTAATATTCAGATCAACTGATTTCTTCTCCATTGTTATTAATTGGTATATTTTTTTGTAAAATATTTTCAAATGGACTTAAGTATTGCTTAACACATGATTTTCATGTGCATTACAGTCAACTCATTTATCAGATAAAGGGTAATCATGCACTTTCTTACAAAAAAATCATCCATTCATTGTAATCACTATATATGAGTCAAAGATCCAGTTTGCATACTGATTTTTCTGCAACTTAAATTTCATGGTTCAGATTTTATCATTACAATAGAACACCCAATTGTACAGATTGAGGTTAATTTGAGAATAAAATGAAGGACAGTTGAGAGATGTGACAGAGGATTTCTTGGGTCATTCAAATAGCAAATATGAGACCTGACATAATTAAACCTTGTTGAGGTCTCGATTATTAGGCAAAAGTTAACGGCTGAGTTTTGAGATCCAGTG
Organism: Eonycteris spelaea; assembly: GCA_003508835.1. NCBI lineage: Eukaryota > Metazoa > Chordata > Mammalia > Chiroptera > Pteropodidae > Eonycteris > Eonycteris spelaea. Next base: position 8,384,322 of record PUFA01000023.1, read on the forward strand.
GGTCTGTATGTGATTATCATTTAGCCTGTTGTACTAGTATACGAGTTTATTGTCTATAATTTTTTAAAAACATAACTTGGGTCTTGTTTAAAGTTTATATTTAATTAAGTGTTTTGAACTTTTTGTATTTGCGTATTTTACAGATGAATGCGCGCACGACGCACACACTTTTGTACGCTTAACAGTGTCACGTAACAGTAGTAGAAACCTAAAGGATTTTTGATGTTTTATTTACTTCAGAGTGTTTAACAGGTTTAATTTATATTTGTATGATCCAAGGAAAAAACCTTAATATATAATTCACATTTATATTTATAAAACTATGAATATTTAAAGGTATTTCTTGATTTATCTATGTTTCAGCATAGATATGTAGACATAAAATTGATTTCATTCTGTTAAGAAAATTCCTGTTATTACTAATGTACAGATAATGATTGAGAATTCACAAAACTAAACTTATTCTAAATGTTCAGTTGATAGAAAAATAAAGAACTGTATAGAGGTCCTAGCTTTGTACTTAAGTGAGGGCAGGGTTGCAGTATGGACAAATTTGAGTTTACACAGTACTGTGAGATATGCCAGTATTATAAAAGCATTTTTACCTGAAAGACCATTCCCAGTATTCTTTACTGTAAGTAGTATTTAATCTTAACCACTCTGTGGAGAATTTTACCATTAATAGTTCCATCAGCAGCTGAAATATATAAAATCAGATAATTATGACTGTGAGAAATAGGGTTTTTTTCCACAAATTTTCTAAGTATTGCTTCTAAGATGTTAGAATAGCCATATCCACTTAGAAAAGATTAAATAAATAAGGAATTCAATTGTGTAGATGATAGATACCTAGAAAATTAATTCATTGTCCATTAGATTTGAACAATTTGACAAGTCAAATAATTTTATCAGCTTTATTAAAAGTTTTATTAAAATATGTCCAACTTATAATTCATGTTTTATAACAGCACTCTGGGAACAAAGCAGAATTCTAATATTTTTAATACCATGAATATATTTGCATTTTTCAAGGAAAAATATAGTGTTGATACTAAGTGTGGCTTCCTCTGAAATCAGATTTAAGTATTTGTAAGTATTTGGAAACAGGTATCCCTTAAATAAATTATTGTATTTAAATTTAGAAATACGATTTTTTTCAGATATTGATTGCTTTAGAATGATAAAAAAAAACATCCCTTTTAAGTAACATGATGGACCCCTTTTGCGAATTGTCTAAAGATTTACACGCAATACTTTCTACAGCAGAACAGTTTACAAGACTCTGGACCACAGGAAAGTGAAGTAACAGCAGAAAATATCTTAACTGTAGCCAAGGATCCAAGATATGCCAGATATCTCAGAATGATTCAAGTGGTAAGCCGATTTGGTCTGTCGTCTCTGTCTAGCAGCCTCATTTGAAGTTCTTAACCATGGGGGTTTCATTGTTATTTTTTCCAACCTGAGAACCACTCTAAACCGAGCGACCAAGTTTTCTACTCTCTTACTTCTTTCCTATGTTTAATTAATGCCCTGGTTTAAAAAAAAAAAAAAAAGTAACCAAAAGTCAAATCTTTCTCATTAAAATTGATCTCACACTCCAGATTCACATAGTTTAATATAAATTTGTGTAAATATTTTTGCTTTACACAAAGTTATCATTGCAAATCTTGGATGTATCAATAGAGAAATGAAAGTGGACTGTTCATTTGATAAATCATATGGCTTTAGCTAATTTTCATATGCTAGCACAAATAAATTTTTGTGTGTATTTTTACTCTGAATTTCATCTCGCAGTGATTTGGTTCATAGAAAAGAACATAAGTCTCTTGACCATGTAAGGTAATGCTTTTAATTTATTATGTGATTTCAGAATTTATATTTTTTCTAAGAAATCATTACATGATATGATGCCAAAAATATCTGCAGTTGTCTGTAATAGCAGAAGCTAATTCTTTCCATGCCTGTGGAAAGTCCTATTGCAGTGGTTGAGGAGCTATCTGTCCTTTTTTGTTAATTAGAAATTAATGCTTTTGTACTATTATCAAGCAGAAAAAGTACTAATGCTAAAGTTGAATGTTTTTATTTTGCTGTCCATGGCATTATTTATCACCAGGTAATTTAAAAACAAATACTATTTGTCAACCAGAAAGAGTAGATTGGCTCATTTAGAAGCTACAGTGGTGACAGTGGGGAGAAGAAAGTACATTCGCTTTTCCTAGCTACAAAAGTGGATTTGTCACTTTCAGAATTCTTTGTTGACAGTCAATACCCTGGGCTTTAGTGTTTAGAAAAAAATGAACCAGACTTTGTAATGAGGATATGAAGTTCTTTAGTTAAAAGAATAAAGCAGAATTAGTTTAAATATGAATCATAATAAATATTTTTAAAGCTAGAACCCAGGAAAGTTTAAGCTAAGTGTAAAATATGGACTGTTCAAAACAGTATGTTTGACTCTTTCAAACAAAACAGGAAAAGTTCAGAGTAACTCTGCAAGGCTTTTTTTTTTTTAGTGTTTTCTTGCGTAACGTATATAAATGAAATGAGAAAATCTACTTGATGATTTCTATAAGAATGCTCTGAAATCTTTGATAAAAGACTGTATCTTAGGATAGTCTTGATGCATTATTTCTAATTTTACAAAACTTTTAAAAACTCTTATTTTCCTTTTCTGTATAATTTCACTGTCCATTTATTCCACAAATATTTATTAAACACTTAAGATACTATATTAAGTGTTAGATAGATTTATTTAGCCAGTGAAGTTTCCCAGACACTTGAAATTTTTATTTTTGTGTTTTAGGAAAATTCCATTGCTTTTCAGAATAATATATATCATATATATGTATATATACATATATGTATTTAAATGACTCTTTAAATATTCATTTTTCTTATCATATGGCTTACTATGTCACTAGAATTAAAAGCCAGAGTCCTTCACAGGCCCGTGGGATCCTACACAATTTAGCTTCCCCCTGTTGCCTTTCTGATCTCATGTCTTTGCCTGCTCCAGCTCCACTGGCTGCTTTAATGTCCTTGGAATAAATATCTCTCAAGGTATTTATTAATAAAGGCTTCTCAAGGCCTTTGCATCTGCTGTTCTCCCTGAAACATTTTCGTTCCAGATATTTTCATGGCAAACTCCTTTAAATCTTTACTCATGTTAATTTCTTTCTGACCCCATTCCTTTTACCCCTTACCTGCTATATTTTTTTAATGTAACCTTCCATTAAAATGTAAAATACTGTATATCTTACATACTTACCTTGTGTCACTCCCACTACTAAATATAAACTCCATGACGATAGGGAATTTTTTAGGTACTGAACTATTCCCAGTTCCTAGAATAATACCTGACACATAGTATTTACCTATGAATGAAAACGCCTATATTTTCTCTATGCCATTTTACCTTTTGATAGGTTTTGGTGATAATTTTTTTTTTTTGCACTAGCTCAGTGGTTTTTAGACTGAGAAATTTTGTCAAAATGCAAGTTCCTGGTCCCTACCCTACTAAATTATAATCTCTGGAGTTGGGGCTTGGAGCTAGAGCATATGTATTTCTAAAAAAGCCATTCTGATTAAGAACTATTTAAAAATATTTCAACCTATATTATAACATAATTTTTAAAGTTTTATTTAGAAATATTTAAGATAGAATAAATAATTATTCCTTTTATTAAAAACAAAAACATTCTCTGGCAGTACTTGGATCTCAGCTTCAGCCCATTCTTTTCACTAGTGTCACTGAGTATGAGCAGGGGTTCCGTTTCTTCTCAGACTTTTCCAATTTTCCTGATATGTGTCCTTTACGTCCCCTCTGCCTTTTTTGTACAGGTATTTCTAATTCCTCAACATTTCCAGAGTTCTGGAAGTACTGCTTTGTGGTATCTCTTTCCTCAGGCACATGGACTTGGCCTTCCTCTGCTATGCTAAGTCATCAATTATTCTTTTAACAGCTTTGAATTTTCATGTTACTGTTGTTCATATATGCCTCTTAGTCATTAAAATTGGAGTTTGTGTTCTATTTCTTTGTGCCTTATTATTTGAGGTCATTTTCAAGAAGAAAGAGGGCAGTAACATCTTTACACTACCATCCTGAAACTGCAAGGTTATCCAAGTTAAATTTATTTTTATTGTTTTTAGTTTATTGTGCCAACCTATGTCCCAGAATCTTATTACCCAACTTTTGTTCCTACTGCTCCCTGTCCTGAATTCCATTCTTCATACAAAACCACAAATCCTTCCCCATATAAGCTTCATGCTTTTCTACCTCTGAATCTAGATTCCCCTTCTCTTGATTACTGCTTGTCCAAATTGTACTCATCTGACATGTTCCTGTGAACACTTCCGCTAAATCATCCCAGATTCTGAACTAACCAACACATAAAGCTTCAGTAATAATATCTCCCTTCATTGACCTATCTGACCACTTTATCTATATTTTTCATGGAACTTATCACTTCATACCATGTTGAATGATTATTTATAAATATTTTTATCTCTTCTATTAAAAGGAAACAATGACAGGAAGAACTGTATCTTGATTCATCTTTGTATTCATTTTAACATTTTGTCCATAAAGGTGTTCAATCAGCATGTGGTGTTGAATGGGCTATTTTATCCTGCATATTAACTCTCCTTCCTAGCTTTGTATCACCTGGAAATGTATAGAAATGCTCCCATTTCTTCATGTCACTGATTTAAAATGTTTTCTAAGACCAAACCAAGAATAGACCAATAGAGGTTTGCCTCATATTTAACATGAATCTGCCAGTCATTACTCTTCTTAAGCCCTCTATAAAGCCACCATTTCTCCTGTTTCCTAAGTATATCATGGGTGATTGTCAGAATCCCCAACCACAACTGTAGGCTACATGTTTGACAATGCCCAGGATTATTTTTCCTGGGCATGGTCACTATCAGAGTTCTGTCACTTCTACATCATCATTCGTTTTGTGTTTTTGTTGACATGTAAGTATGAAATAGTTAAGTTAGTTCCCCTCAGTGCTCCCTTTACCCGTTGAAGTATAAAATTTTTCAACATGTAGGAATTTATCAGATGCTCTGATTTGAGCAAAATTAAGCTGCAAGTATATCACATCTGTATTTTATCCTTGTTCTTATTTGCAACATGTTTCAGAAAACTTCATCTAAATCCTCCATCTGGTCAAGTGGCCAGAAAGTATGCCTACTTGATAATACCACTATTGCCTTTTATTAGTCTCACTTAGGGGTTCCTTTATCCCATGTCTAAGAATTTCCATACTCATGTATATGTGTTAATTTACAGCTCTTTCTCCTTCATTGTAAAACATTGTAATGCATGCCTTTCAAATGCCATTTCCCATTAATTTCATCCCACTAAGTGTTAGCAGTCTCTGAGATTTACTTATTTTGAAATTTCAGGTTTGCTCTAAACACACACACACACACACACACACCTTTTTTTAGGCTATTGGATTTGTTTTCTATTTCTTTATATCTCTCCTCTTAATCATTACCTGCTAGTTCTTCCACTGTTCTTTTTTTCCCCATCATATTATTATTATTCATAGCCTTGCAGTTTTAATTTAGGATTTTAGATTTTTATTTTTTTATTGAAGTAACATTAGTTAATATCATATAAATTTCAGGTATACAGCATTACAATTCAATATCTGTATACTTTATTGCATGCTCACCACCAAAGTCTAGTTTCCATCTCTTATCATATATCCTTTACCCGTTTCACCCCTCCCCCATCCGCTTTGCCCTCTGGTGCCACATTTCTATTATCCATATCTATGCGTTTATTTTTGTTTTGTTCATGTTACTTTTTTGTTTTATATTCCACATATAAAAATCATATGGCTTTTGTCCTTTTCTGTCTGACTTATTTCACTTAGTGTAATACCCTCAATCCATCCAAGTTGTAGCAAATGGCAATATTTCATCTTTTTATGGCTTAGTAGTTTTCCATTATATATGTCTATACCACATCATCTTTATCCATTCAACCATAGACGGATGCTTAGGCTGCAAATAATGCTGCAATGAACAAAGAGGTGTTTTTCAAATTAGTGTTTTTATATTCTTTGGATAAATACCCAGAAGAGGAGTTGCTGGATCATGTGATAGTGCTAGTCTTAATTTTTTGAAGAAGCTCCATGCTGTTTACCATAGTGGCTGCACCACTTTGCGGTCTCACCAACAGTACACAACAGTTTCCTTTTCTCCACGTTCTCTCCAACACTTATTTCCTGTCTTTATGAGAATAGTTATTCCAACCGGTGTGAGGTGATACTGCATTGCAGTTTTGATTTGCATTTCACTAATAATTACTGATGTTGAACATCTTTTTGTATGCCTGTTGGCCATCTGTTTATCTTCCTTAGAAAAATGTCTATTTAGAACCTCTGCCCTGAGGATTTTTTTATCCTCTGATTTCAGTTCAAGCTCCTTGATCATACTTATAGGTCTTGCTAAGCATAATCTTTTGGTTCTGAGCTATTTAGCACTTTTCCAGGAGTATAATCATTCTAATGCCATGAGCCAGTACTGAAAACACTGTTCTTCAAGCACCACCATCTGCATAGCTAGTGTTTTCTATATCCATATCTTTACAGAACTATAACTAGAACAGACGACAGTACCACCTTGCTTGAGAAAATGCCTCGCAGAAAGTCATCAGACACCCATTACAATGTATATCATTGAATCCTTCAATTTCTGCCATTGACGTGGGAAGAATCTAGGTAGCTTTGTGTCTATATTCTCCTGCATGGTGAAATGCCTTCCTGATTTCTGTGTTAGTTTTCTAATCAGTCGTTTATTCTGCTAAGGTGGTTCAGTTCCTTGAGTGTGACTGAGAACAAACAAGGTTCAAAGGGATATAGACAGGAAGAAAAACAAATTTGACCACTTCCTGTAAGGAAGAACCTAGCACCAGGCTTCATTGCAAATTGCCTTATCAATACTGGAAAGTGTTTCCCTTTCCCAACAAGATGTAGATTTTTATTAAAATGCCCAATATTTTCCTGACTCAGAGGGTGGCTAATTTTTCTCTAGCTTACCCATTATTCAAAATTTAGTTTTAGTTATTAATGTAGAGAAGGACCAATATCAGCATAATTAATCAAAATAGTTGTCTTTGCCTATTGATATGGTCTTGAGTTGTTTATCACTCATTGTACACATTAATACATGTTACCAAAGCTGAATTTTAGAAACTTATATTCTGTATAAGGAATTAAAAGAAGATAGCATAGTCTCCAAGAAACCTATCTTCTGGGAAAAAAAAATCACTGTATTTATACTAAGAATATAAAAATCTATTCCTAAGATCCCCCAAATAATATTTCTATACCCTCTAAAGGGTATTAACAGTGCCAGAAGCCTTCTCACTCCAAAAAACAATAATAGGATTGCTTTTATTTTCAATTGCCTTTATATTTTTATCGTTTAAAAATGAGTTGTTGTGCCATAACCAGAATCTTATACCTATAATTCCACTTAAGCTGTTTATCCTTTTCCAGAGAGTAGACAAATGTTTCTCAAGCCATTTTGCTAGTATAGCCTCTTTACTAGTATTAAAACTTGAATTTGCCGACAGTCCATGTAGTATCACTCACTTCGGGTAGGGAGACATAGGAAGTCCTACAAATTACAAATACAGATTTTAAAAAGTTTCAGGCTTCCTAAATATCAGTGAATTACAGTCCTTTTGGCTTTCTTCCTGAGCTGCTGTGAAGTCTTCTCTTTTGTGGGTCCTGCCTATCTCCTGGAATGTACCACTTTTATTTTGCTTTTCCCTTAATTGTCACATACTTGCACACGATTTTAGAACCTAGGTAGCTAAAACTGCCTAATTAATATAAACTCCTTTGAACATAAATCAGCAGAATTTTCCAGATGTCACAGGTACCAGTTCACAGAGTCATAAGGAGTACCTCATTTTTGATCCCATACCTTTTTCTGTCACTCCTGGATTACTACCCTTTGTCAAATAGAAGAGTGATTACAGTTCCAGAAGTAGTTGTTTATGTGGGACATTGGAATGCCTAAGAGCCCACCCAAGTCTTTACTCTGTACTTCTGGGATACAACAGATATAGTTAGCTTTGTCAGTACAGCCCTGTGTGACCATGTTCAGGTCATGTCACCTCTTAAGACCTCAGTTTCCTCATGCATAAAATGAGATCTGACATTCTCTAGATTTATGATCTATTTAATTGATCCCCAGATTTGGATCTCATTATTAATTAATTTTCCTGGAACACCTGCTGGCATTTTCTGATTTTTTCCCCCCTTTTCAAGTAAGTTTTACACAAGATTTTTCAGTGAGTAATACTGTCGTGTTCCAAATGTGGCAGATAATTGATTCTGATTTAATGTTTGTTGTCATAATAGTGCAGCACAAGCCTTTACTAAATTACATATTGCTTTTATAACTTAACTGGAATTGTGTACATAGATCACTTTTCCAACAATTCTCCCCCTTTTACTGGCAGAGCTTGGTGAATTCTTTGCCAGTAATAAATTGTGCATTGGGAAAGTCCGACTTCTACATTAAGAACCTAATGACTTGTATTTTTTGAAACTATATTTGCCAAAACAGTCTCTTCGGACACTTAGGATTTTTTAAAGTTCTATTTTCTTTGGCTGGCTTAAAATGTGAATTGAATAATCTCCTTGGTTCTGGTGGTTCTGATGCATCTGTTGCCAGTAGTGGATGTTGGCCTGGGGAAATGTGACTTCCATTACCTAAGGATGAAGAGTCTCCAATTGATTATTAAAGATGTTCATCAAGAAGTTATGTACCCTGGCCCTTGTGAAACTAATCAAGCATGAAGTAGAGCGCTCTTTAGATAAGGTGTAGTTTTTGTAAGAGTAATTAAAGGGTTTAAAACCTTGTTTGGGGTATGACCCCAGTGCAACTTTCCATTGTCTAGAGAGCTCGGGGGTAAGTTCATTATCAGTGATCAACAGTGTAGTCAAAAGTAGTCAAAAGTGCTTTGTATATACCCAGCGCTGTGCAAAACACTGCTGTGGATTTAGTTTAACAACTATATGCTATTTCTTTCTTTCATTATATTTGTTTAACTCTGCAGGTATTATAATATTAATTTGTGTTTCGTTTCTTTTATAATACCTAAGACTAATCAATATCAAGATCAGTATTTTTTGAGTACATAAATGTTTGAGGGGGGACACCTTTTTGTGGTGTTTTCACCTCATGATGTGCGTTGAAGATAAAAACTACATGTACAATGATTGCTTTCTCACACACATGACTGTAGATAAAGATGCAAATGAACATTTAATTTATCTGTTTCATTAATTGCATAATTTAGCCAGCTTTGAAAATTGAAAAGGGAACCCACAACAGCTTTTGTTGTATTTTTGGCAAAGAACTACCAAATTACTTATTCTCTGCTAAAGTCAGTGAACTAACTTCTCAGGAAACCAGGTGTGAGGAATTATTGTGCCAGTTCTACAGATTGTGATTTGTCAGTATTCTGACTGCCTCCTGAACCCTTCGCAAGTTACCTTCAAAGTTAGGAAGCTCAGAACCAGTCATACTGTGTACACATTTAACGTTGAGAAGTATTGCTTTTAAATGACATATTTCCCCTTTTGTTTATTCTTTTCTATTTTATTTTTATTATATGTGTTTGTTAGCAGAAAACAGTGATATTGCTAAATTCAGTTTTAAATTTCTTATTTGAAAGAAGAACATGTAGTGGGCAGGTACTACTAAGTTACATGGTTGTCACTATCTGTTTGGTAATATGCACGCACCTGCCTTGATTCTTGTCTGTTCCTCATATTCTCTAATATCGCTGTTGCATAAGCATAAAGCTCAGAGTATTTTGATACTGACATCTCATATTTTTCATTATAGTGATCCTCAGGTGGCATTCAATTAACCATGAAAGTGTTGATTTGTGAATAATTTGTTTCCAGGAACTAGTTATTAACCATAACTGTTTTTATTTGTGGTGCTTATAGCTTTTTGGAAAAATATGGTTTGAACTGTGAACTCATTTTCAATCATAGTTAAAGAATTGTTCTATACCAACAAGCTAGTGTATACAGATTGGCTCCATGAGAGTTATAGAAGGATATTTTGTTACTGTACACTTGAATTCTTTGTTTTTAAATAATGTGTCAGATAATTAAAAAGAATTTTAAAAGGTGGGGTAAGTGAAACAAGAAAATTAAGAATGCAAAACAATCTTTCAAAAATAATTGATAAGATAGTTAATTTAGGGTGCTAAATTGTCAAATCAGTTTTTCTTAACTATGAAATTATATTTGAAGAATATATTTCTTCGGAATATAGTCTGTATATTCTATTCTTATGTCATTGGAATCATAATTAAAATGATTGTCATAATGTATAGGACAGCTTATCTGAAAGTCATTTCAAGCCAAAACATGTAATTCTTTGTTTCAGGTTATTTTGCTAGATGCCAATAAGATTTATTTCATCTGCCATAAATTCACTATAACACCAGACCTCTGTGTGCCTCTCCCCACAAAGAAAAAGAAGGAATATAAGCAAGCAAGCAAACACAGGGAAGGGAACTTTTAGAGAAGATGAGCTTAAGACAGTTTTATATTTTGTAGGAATTTTTAAATGATATTTAAAATGGGAACAACAAAGACAGGGACATTTAGTGGAAAAAGATTTTTAACGTTTAACTTTATCTCCATTCCAAACCCTTTAAACAAAGAGTTTAGGTCTTAAGTTGTGACAAAAGGAACATTACTAATAAGATTCATAAGGAAGCATTTGATGACATACACTAACAGTGACAGTTTTTATACTTGCTAAAATGTGTGGTGTAAATTAAGGAGTTACTTACTTAGATTTATTCTTTTAAATATTGTGATTCTCACCCTAACTATAAATTTGTTTGTCTAAGACTGGTTTATTAATGGAAGAAAAAGTAAAGACCAGAGGAGCATGAGCTGTCATAAAGATGTAGACTCACTTCAGGTGGGAAAGAAGTGTCTTAAGTTTTAGAGACTGTTAACTTGAGGAAGATATTTTAGTACTTTATTTGGGCAAGGATCTCAGATAGCGTAAGCAGTCATAATGGGGTGGACACTCCTGGTGTGGAAGATAATGTGCCTTGAATAGATTACAGCAGTGTAAGATGCAACGTATCTTGTTTGTAAGTTAATTTTTGAAAAGGATTTTATTTTATAATTTGGAGACAATGCTACTATGTTAATTATATTTATAAGGAAATAAAATTGATTTCAACATGTTGGGAAAATGAATGAAAATTATATATTCCTCTACCTGAAAATAACTATACCTTTTGTATTTTTTTTCTTTCAGATTTTCCATTTTATTTTGTTTTTCATTAAATTTATAGGGTGACATTGGTTAATAAAATTAAATAGGTTTCAAGTGTACAATTAAATAATGTATCATGTATATTGCATTGTGTTCACCCAAATCAAATCTTCTTCTATCACTATATATATTTATCTTAATACTACAATTTAAAAAAATATCTCTAGACCTGATGCAACTACCAGAGTTTTTCATAGTATGATGCAGCATCCCAACTTTTCTTATTCTTTTCCTAGTTAAAATTCACAAATGACTTTTGTTAAGTTAGTTAGGCACATGCTGATGACACATTAATATCAGATTCAGGGCCCTTCATTGTTGTTCTGTAGCCCATGGAATGCCTAATTATGGCCATCTCTCTTTAAATGGGTACGTATGGTCATTGAATGAGAAATTCATAATACAACAGTTCAAACACATTAACACTATTGAAAAATTATTCAAAAGAGAATATTCAGTGATTTCAGTCAGTAGAATTATCTTTATAATTAATTACTAAGAATTCTATTTGTTACGTATTTTATTGCTATATTTGGAGATATTTCTTTAAATCCCCTTGAATAGTTTTTCCAAAAATTGAATTAGAGACCATCTGAACTTATTATACTTTAATTCAATAGTGAATTCCAAAATGATTTACTATAAAAATTCTTTTAAAGTTTTTATTCCTAGAAAGGAAATGTATAATTAGATTTAGGAAATTCTAATCAATACATATTATCAACAACATATTTGAGTGAAATGAGGTATAGCCAAGTTATAATGTAGCAAAAGTATTCACAATGGCAATTATAGCATTAATTAGCCTATCAAAGCAAGTCTTTAAATTTTAGATACTGTTTTTGCATTATAATGGAGGAAAATGGGTTTTCCACAGCACCAAATTACTCTTAACAAATAGATGAGGGGCTACAAAATCTCTAACACCTAATACTTATCATGTTAGAAGAATATCGAGTGGAAACATCAGCCGTATGGGAAAATTGATGCAGCTGTGTTTTCAGCCTGTAACAGCAGATCCCTTTTAGAAATAATTTTTTAAACGTTTCCTTGCTAGGCATTAGGTTAACCTTCTATACCTAAAAGGCATGAGTGGAACTGCTGACATTTATTTTATGAATAAAGTATTAGTAACTGCCTTACCAGCTTCCTGGGGCCCTGGTCATGGCCCATATCATTCTTGTCCATTTTGTCATGTGATTTCTTCCTTCATCTTTAAAGATAGCGATCTGATGCACAGATAATGAATACTTTCTCCCTGTGAATCTGATCTCTTTAGGTAATCATTGGAAAAGGAATAATTTACTGTTAGCTCCCATAGAAATCTCTGTGAATAGTACCAGTCAAAACTTGTGAGCTTTTTTGCCCATTTAGGTTCAAATTAATGACACTTGGAGGCAACAGTATCGGAGTTAATATCAGAATCTATCATTTTCTAAATCTGTATAGTCATTAGAAATAAAGCTTCCCTTTTTTTAGATATCCATATTCATCCTGAAATAATTAAGAGATTTAATTTTGTATCCCTTCACAGAAAGCTCCCAAAAAAAAAGATCGTTGAGCATGCACGTGCTTTGGTATTATGGTTTGTTCAATAAACGTTCATTATCTATTATATAGAATATTTCATCTGAAAATTTTATCCTAAATATGACATCTTACTGATATAGTTTATAAAATACAGTATAAATATTTTTAAAGAGCATTATCGAAAATCAGAAGGCAAAGAAATGATTGAGTCAATTTTACTAAGTTACAGTTTAAGTGAAAGGAACCTCATTGGAGGACTGGCTGCTTTTTCCCACCTCATAACATCTTTTCAACTCCTATTCATTCCCTCTCCCTGCAAATAAAAAAGTACCGACACTTAGCAGCTCAATAGATCTTTTCTTTATTGTTGACCTAGGTAGGGAAGAAAACTTCATAAACTTCATATTTTCCATCTTTCATAACTGCATTGTTGTGATTCAAACTCATAAACGGAGAGGAAAAACTCTAAAATATAAGGAGCTTTTTTTATGTTATTTTAAAAAAGGAAAGTTATTTATCTCTATTAGATTTTTTCCCTTCTAAAACTAGGAAAATTTCGACATGGTTTATAAAGGAATTTAGTAGCTTGGCTTTCATTAACACAATAACAAGTAAATGTAAATATTGGCAGTGCTATAACCTCCAAACAGTTTTTGTGATATAAGAAACTAGTATTCATATATTAGTGTTGCCTTCATAATTTCATTACTGTGGCTTCTTTACACACTTTCTCCAGTGACGCAAATACAGACATGATTTTTTGGAACATCAAACTTATGGCTGCCTTCTCTCGTCTTCATTACTTATGTTGGACAAACTGCCATTATCACTTGCCAAAAATAATCCCACAGTTCAATAGACTTCAGTTTTGAGGTCTCTCATGTCCTCCTTAGACCACCAGTAGCCTTGTCTCTTGGAGATTAGAAATTGGACACTTTTTTTTTTGATGTTTAGCAAACCAGACTGTTCCTTAACCTCTAATAATAAATATAGAAAACAACAGATTTTCTAAGCAACATTACTAGAAACATAGCAGCAAATCCCTTTATAACACAGGGCAAATTATTTTTGTATCAAGCTTTATGAGATTTGTATTGAGATAATGATTATAGTAGTCTCTAATAGAGTACAATATTATAAGTTGTATGTATTTTCCTTTATATCCAGATACAGAAATGACTAAAGACTTACCAAGTTTTGATAATATCTGTATTCTCTTGCTGGAATCAGCTTTAAGAAACTAAGGGTAAAAAATGGAGCTTATAGATGCAGACTTCCATTATTCTTATACTATAACCAAGCCCATGAAACCACCGTTAAAATAGGGACCTTATTTAATTCCACCAACTTCTCTGTTCCCTATTCCTCCCTTCCCTTTACCACTTCCCCTCATTCCCATCCTACACGCACTTTCTTTGCTATGTTTTAGGAAATGATTTTTTAACCTCATTTTTTCCCCCTTCTGTTTTCTTGGCTTTGTAACTCATTTGTATAACCTTTCTATTGATATTCTGTGGGTTATGCTAAAGTATAGTAAGTAAATCACATAGTTGAGTTTGTAGAAAGACTTTATACCATCAAACCATAGTTAATAGAAACTGAGAGGTCTTTTTAAAGAAGTAGTATGGTGTTACTTCTCTGCATTTTTCTCATTTCTTCTTAGCACTTCAGTGTTTTTAAATGAAATATTTCAAACTTCTTACTTTCCCTATTATATTAAGTAGTTGAATGGCATTTAATTATCAAGTAAAATTCCCAAACAAGTAGTCAGCTTTCTCCTCTATTATTAAATAAATTTTATTAAATAATTAACTACATTTTATTTAAAAATCTCTCTCAAGTCTTAGTTCCAGATAATATATTTTAAAAATGGTGTTTATTTTAATCTTGTGCTTACCTTATCCCAAAATGTAAGAGTCTATTAACATGGAATGCCCCTAAGCAAGTAACTGCTTTTTTTCCTATCTTTCATTTATCCTTAAACTTCATAAGCTAACAAAAAGCCCAAAGTTTTACTTTCTACCATCTTTGCCTTCCAAACCAACCATATTTCATTTTTCAGAATACCTTAAATATTGCCCCATGGAACAGTATTACAAAACCATACAGGAATGTAGTTTTGAAGATAATTTCGTGATGGTGTTATTTCTTTTTATCCATCTTATATTTAGGATGTATTTAGGTGTCCATTGTTATCTAAGTCTTAGATTAAATTTTACTAATTTATAAAGTCAAACCTAAAAATTATGAAGATAAATGTATAAATGGACCTATAAATGACAGCCCTGCCTTTGCTCCTTCTCAGGAGAGAGACTCTTTCTGATAACCTGTAAATCTGAAAGAAAGCTTTAGCTTTCCCAACCTCCTTTAACCTAGCTAGCCTGTAGAGAACTT
This sequence comes from Eonycteris spelaea, assembly GCA_003508835.1. Classification (NCBI taxonomy): domain Eukaryota; kingdom Metazoa; phylum Chordata; class Mammalia; order Chiroptera; family Pteropodidae; genus Eonycteris; species Eonycteris spelaea. Next base: position 8,399,598 of record PUFA01000023.1, read on the forward strand.
GGATTATTTCCTCCTCCATAGCAAAAATAAGAGATTATGGTGGTGGAAGGCATCATTTCTGGACATTTTTTAAAAAGTAAATGAAACTTAAATTTTTAATATATTTTCAGATTTTAAAAATGAGGATTATAGTTAATAATGATCTGAACTTAATTCACAAGGTTCATAACATTTCTGTGAGAGATTTATCGTCATTAACCTTGAAGACTCTTTATATGGCGTTTGTAATCCATTTGATGCTCATTTTTAGTATATGTTTGCCTAGACTTAAACACAGATTTTATTGGGTAAAATGTAAAATAAAATCAGCATTTTGAAGGAAGGAAATATCTGGACAAGTATACTTTAAAAATATTGAGACAAGGTTACTTATAGTAGATAATTTAAAGTTTTGTATTATTTCTGTCTTTCTGTTTTTCATTTTAAATAAGCTCCCAGCCCAACTTCAAGACTCGCCTCAGTGAATCCTTTACTGGTCATCCACTGTATCTGCCTTTCTCTGGTTCTGACTGCAGCCCTGTGTTGTGATCATATGTTTAACACATCTATTAGACTATTCTCCCTGAAGGCAGGGGCCCATTATCTTTTTTATTCTCTCAGCAGAAAGCATTGTGCTACCATAGTGATGTTAATCATTGAGGTGTGGGATTGTGCTATCAGAATTCTCCTGACACAGTAAATTTACTCCTAACCACCCTGTAAGATCCCTGAGACCAAGGGATAGCTACAAAAGAAAGCAGGGGAACCTTAGCTGGGTTTGTGCCCGGAAGCTTCAGGGTAGGGATATGGAAAATTGGACGGGATCATCAGAGTTCCTAAGGGTCCTCTTTTGTAACTTAGATTCAAAACTGAATGTCACAACTGGGTAGTGACATGGGAGGACCCAAGGGAAGAGTATGCAACAGCACTAGAGAGAGAAATTTTTCCCATGTGGGCCCCGGCCCAGCTTACCTCTTCTGCCATTATGGATGAAGAATATGAGGGAGAGGGTCCCAACCATGTGTACAACCTTTTAAAGCACAGTGACCCCACCTACTTTTGAAAGTGATGTAATCAAAGTCCTCAAATTTAACACACCTTTTGGGATGATGTGAAGAGGAGTTAACAAAGAAACTTGACCGCATCTTCTCCTCTTAGAGCTTTATGAGTGAGCCTTTCAATAAATGTTTATCCATCAAATCAGTTTCCAAGTAAATTTGTATTTATTTCTGACTTAGCCTTATTGGTGTTCTAATCCTGAACTTTGAAATTCAGATATTCTCAGTGTTTTTACAGTTAGTAATGGATACGCCCAAATATTTAATTTGGGCTTATATGGTATTGGATAACACTGATTTCATTAAGTCAGTCAAAATGTGTGCCTTTAGATGATTCAAGTGCTCTGCACATATTAATATAAAAGCAAAATAAGAACTATTTTAACGAGCCATCTAAAAGGCCTTGTTTTAGGTGGTATGTAGAGATATATAAAGGAGGCATTTTTTTAGCTTCTATTTCTTTTTTAGTTTTATTAAGAAACAATTGACACCTATCACTGTATAAGGTTAAGGTGTACAGCATGATGGTTTTATTTACATATATTGTGAAATGATTACCACACAGGTTTATTTAACATCCATCATCTCATATAGATACAATAAAAAGAAAACAATTTTTCTCCTTTTGCCGAAAACGCTTAGAACCTCTCGTCAGCTTTCCTGCATGTCGTACAGCCGTGTTAACCACAGTCATCATATTACATGTCACATCCCTGGTACTCATGTGTCTTATAACTGGGAGCTTGTACCTTGCAACCACTTTCCTCCAACTCCTCCTTCCCCCACACCCTTGATAAAAACAAATCTGATCTCTTTTTCTTTGAGTTTGTTTTGTTTTGGATCTCTTGTATGAGATAATACAGCATTTGTCTTTATCTGACTTATTTCACTTAGCATAATGCCTTCAGGGTCTTTTCCTATTGTCACAAATGATGGGGTCTTCTCATTTTTTTATGGCTAAATACTACATATATTTACAGATACAAATATCATATAGATATATAGCTATATATCTCACAACTTCTTTATCCATTCATCAACCAGGGGGCACTTCGGTTGTTTCCATGTGTTGGCTATTAGAAATAACGCTATGAACCTTGGCGTGCAGCTAGCTTTTCAAATTAGCGTTTCATTTCTTTTTCCAGGAGTGAATTGCTGAACATACAGATTTTTAATTTTTTGAGTGGTCTCCATACTATTTTCCATAGTGTTGTACCAATTTACAGTTTCACCAGCAATGTACAAGGGTTCCCTTTTCTCCACATCAACTCCAATATTTCTTGTCTTTTTGATGATGGTCATTCTTAAAGGTATGAGGTGATACTTCATTGTGGTATTAATTTATATTTCCCTAATGACTAGCAATATTGAGCATTTTTTCATATAACTGCTGGCCATTCATATATCTTCTTTGGAAAAATGTCTGTTCAGGTCCTTTGCCCATTTTTAACTTTGATTATTTGATTTTTTGCTATTGAGTTGTATGAGTTCTTTATATATTTTGGATATTAACCCCTTACCAGGTACATGGTTTGCAAATATTTTTTTCCATCCTGAAGGTCATCCTTTTGTTTTGTTGATGGTTTTCAAGAATATGTGTTGCTGAAGTGAGCACATGTTGATGGTTTCTTTTGCTGTGCAAAACTTTTTAGTTGAATGCAGTCCTAAATTGTTTAGTTTTATTTTGTTGCCTGTGCTTTGGATTTGATTTTCATAAAAATCATTATCAAGGTTCATGTCAAGGAGTTTTTTTCCTATGTTTTTTTCTAGGAGTTTCATGATTTGAGTCTTTAATCTGTTTCTAGTTGATTTTTGTGAATGGTGAAAGGGGTCTAGTTTCATTCTTTTACATGCGAATATCCAATTCCATTTATTGAAGAAACTGTCTTTTCTCTATTGAGTATTCTTGGCTCCCTTATCAAATATTAGTTGACTGTATATGCTTGGGTTTATTTCTGGGCTCGCAATTCTGTTCCATTGGTCTGTTTTTCTGTTTTTATGAAGGAAGCATTTTTACTAATTGAGTTGTTATATTGTGTTTTTTGCTTAGGGTGTTCCAGTGATGGCAATAAGAAACAAAATGATATCAGAAGGACTAGACCCAGATCTTCTTGAGTAAGTAATTCTTCTAATATAATTATATTACTGTCAAAATGTTGAATTTATCAGCTATAATAAGAATGTTTTAAACTCTGTTTATTTTTTTCCTACACAGTGTTTTATAATTGAGGAAACCACCTTCAAAGATAGTGTCTCTGCTATGTTACAGAAATGAAAAATCTATCCCGTGCTACTAAAACCAGCCTTCGTGCATTTAAGAGCAGTTACAATAGGTCAGAGATGAATCTATTAGTTCCAAAAGAGATGGAATTTGATACTAGGTTTGTTGCATAGCAGTATTGTCCACAAGAAGTAGCGTTTTTTTTTTCTTTCCATGCTACCTTCATCTTTTTCTTCCATTCTTTCTTTTTAAAAGTTCCCTACCAGATTTTCATTTAAGACCATAGTGTGTAAGAAATTTAATCTACCATAATTTAAGTTAGGCAAATTGAGAAATAAATAGGGTAAAGTCTCTCCGGGTCCACATAAATGGTTATTATGAAACTAGGTATTGGTTTGTGTGAGTTTTACAAAATATTTTTTGAGAAATGCTGAAAATTTGTGGCTTAGACATTTGACAGTAATTTATTCCATCCAAGCAAACCTGGCTACATAGCCCATCCTGGATAAAATATATCTTAATGGATTATTCGGAACTAGTCTGTTTCTCAAGTATTTAGATACTTTTAAAGAGTTTTTCTAGTTTGGGGTTTTAGTTCACTCCGATGTATATAGCTGTGTTGTCCAGGCATTCATACTACACCAGCAGTATACCACTTTGGAATTTGCCTCAGCTGTCAGCCCTTTAGGAAATGTGTACATTTTGGAGGTAAAACACTATAAAAGTCTTTTCTCTCCTGTTTTATCTTCCAAAATGTGAAATTTAAAATTTTTTTTAAAGTTTTCAAGAACAGATTTTCAGTATGTATCTACATTTAATATATATCCAAGTAGAAAGCAATTCAAGTACAATGGCATGGATTGGTAATTTGAACTAAAGCATCTCCAGGATATTTGACATTTGTTCTGGAAATTGTTTCTGACACACACTTTGAAAGCAGATGGATTGTGACATATATTTTAATGTGAATTGAACATATGGGTCCAATTTTTTTGGTACTCATTGTAATATATGTTGTAAATATATTTAACATTGACCATGACCTCTTTTTGCTTCTGGAAACACACAGTAGACCTTCTGTAATAACAGCTAAAATGACTTCTACAATGATGATTTTTCTCTATAGAGAAAATTAATAAATGGAAAACCAGCAGCCCTGTAAGCATCAGCATATACTGGATATCCAGTCCCTTTTCCCCCTTATTGGCTTCATTTCAACCCCTGTCCAACTAAACCTAATTCATAATCCTTTACCTAACAAACCACCCACACTGGCAATTTGAAAATCTTCCTTGATTGTGCCCCCTTCCCTACCCCCTACTATGTTAGTCACTATGATTTTTTCATTTCTATCCTTCACATCTGACCACATGCCTCCATGCCCATTGCTGTTTAGTTCAAACTCTCATCATTTCTCACTTGATTATAATAGCTCCTGATTGGTTTTCTTATTCTCTTTTAATCTGTCACTAAAGCCTGAGTGGATTTGTTCATACTTCATTTTTGCTTCAGATCTTTCTGTGACTCTCCATTGTCTTCAACATGCAGTCTAACACATTAGAATTGCGTATTGCTTGTATCATCAAGACCCAGATTCTCTCTCTAGCTTCATTTCTTGCCACTCTTCCACACACGCCTGTCCCACGGAGCTGTAGCAAACTACTGGCAGTTCCCTGATCGTGTCGTTTCCCTGTGCTCTTTTGGTATCTTTCAATGTTTTCTTTCTTCTCTGTGGAACTCCCTCCATCTTGTTGCACTGGCTGATTGCATATTCTTCAAGACTCCATTGAGGTCTCACCACCCTGTCCATGGAATCTCCAGTACCCCAATACTTCCTTGATATATCTTACAGCGAGTGCGAGGGTATGTCATTGTCTGTAAATGTTGAGAAACATTCGGTTGCAAAGTGGTGCCAAGTTTTAGGGTAGAATTCCAGTAAGAGCTAAAACATTGTCTTACAGAAAAGCTACTCCTCAACCACAGCCTGGAGCCGGAATTCTGACCTATTACCTCATCGGTATAGGCCATCGGTCACAAGGGGCACTGGTTGGAGTGGGGTGACTCACTGTGAACTATCACCACTACTACTAGCAAACCATCTCCAACTACATTTAGCTGGATATGATAAGTGGGGTCAACTGCCTTGTTAAAGAGGAAGTTTGGCACTTTTTGAGAATCATGTTTACATAAAAGTTAAAAGCCTCAGTTAAGGAGAGAAATTCAAGCTGATGAAGAAGAAAATGTGCCACCCAAGTGAAGAGAGTACTTCATTTAGAGTCTTAGGTACATAGTAAGCCTCAGCCAAGAACTTTTAGCAATGATTGTTTTGTTTTCTTTTCTCTTTTAAAATATAAAATACACTTTTTATTAGCCCTAGATAATAAGACAGACTCATTATAATAGAAGAAATAACCTAGATCTGTCTGTACTAAGCAAAAAGCAAAGCTGAGGTTAATATAGAAGTAAATGCTCATCAGAAAATATATTGCTGTTTGATTGTGTATAAAATCGTGGCAGCTAAGAGTACATGATTTTAAACTAAAACAGTTTAAATGATAAGGGAGAAGAGAGCCTGGCTCTTTTCCTAGAAAAATGGCTATCATTGAATTTTGGAAAGTCTGTAAAGCTGAAGAAAATGCCTGATAATTACCAAATAAATAGTATTTATTTGCTACTTCTAAGTGATTAATTATTTTTAAAAATCCACGTTTTTGAAAATAACAATAGTTCTCCCATAATCAAGAATTAGCCCTGTTTAGCCTGTAAAAACTAGTTTCCAATACCACTGAAATAAAAAGTTATGTGAAAGAGTACTTCGATCATCATCACACTCAAAAGAGTTTAAAAGGAAAGAAAATGGAAATTTTAAAAGTTAGTCTGTTTCAGTTTTGTATTCAGTATAAAGAATAGGTAAATTGTGCCCTATAAGTTCTTTCTATCAATGCCTGGATTTTTTTTTACCAAGGTTAAAAAAAGGAAAAAACATTTCTCTTATGTCTGTTCTGTGCTTTCATTTATGTCCCAGAACTAAGGTTACTATTATTACATGGTAACTAATATTTTCACTATTCTAGGATATAGAGGTTAGGCCTGCCCATCAGCATGAGGTGACATTCATGATGGGTAAGGCTCAGGCTAAAGCAGACTTTAGAAATGGCCAGCTTGCTGGAGTTTAGATTCTGCCCTGCCCTGTATAACCCTGATCTCTCTGTGCATCAGTTTCATCATCAGTAAAATGGGAAATAGAAGAATTCATAGCATTGTTCAGACTGAGAGAATAGTGTAAGCACTTAGCATAGCTCTGGTAAGCAGTAATTGTTCAGTAAATGTTAGTCGTGATTTATAAATGTTTTGATGGAGGAAGATGTTGTAAATTCTAAACAATTGGATTTACCAGGCTTTTGGAACACAACTTGTTTATAATCCTGTAGTTGCCTGTATTCCATTGTGTTTTCTTTCAACAAAGAGATATTTAACATACACACAGCAGCTGTCTTCCCAGATTATATTGTTTTCTCAAACTAAAAAATTTATATTTTAAAATTTGCAGTAAAGAATAGATTTCTGAAATTGAAATTCAAGTGGTCATACTCCATATTCGTAAAGAATAGTTTGTAGCATATTGATTTGGCTAAAGAAAACATGTGATTGAGTTCAAGTTACTGTGCAGGCTTTGAACAGAACCAGCTCCGCTGGCATTTGTCCTGCAGATACCTATTCAAGAGATTTATACCCTTCTCCCAGACTGTGGAGTGACCAATGTTACGGTCTCCAGAAGTAAAAGCAGCCACCTCAGCCTGCTTATCACTGAGACGAGAGGGGATTTATTCGTGTTAACCAAAAGGATACTGGAAAACAGGGAAACTTTGTTCATTATATTCAAGGCACGTCCAGCAGATTTTCTTGCCCTCGAAGGGAATTCCTTTTCTGCCAATGATCTCTGTCCACCTCTTGCTACACAACAACATAATGGATTAAAGATTGGGTTTGGGTTGATTGAGGATACAGTAGGCCTCATTCCCCAACCAGACAATTCCAAAAAAGGGGTTTTTTTTATTTTTATTTTATTTTTTTAGTTCTTGTTCAGTTGGGTTCCCATTTAATTTAATTGCCAGTCCTCAACCACTGGATGGCAGACTGGCTAGAAAGTATAGGACAGGAAAAGACAATGTCAAATGTTGTGATTGGTCACAAGAGTGAGAAAGATAATAAAAATATCAGGAAGGTAGTGGTTACAGGAGCATTTATGATCTTGCTCCCTGGTGTATGTCATCAGTTTGGCTCAAACTCTCATAAAAATTAAAAAAAAAAAAAAAGCAGTGTTACATTATCTGTCCAAAAGTTTGGTCATCATTTCATCTTTTGGATTGATTTATATCCAAAATGGAGAATTGTGGACAAAAAGAGGGATCCTATGGAAAGTAATCTCACAGGGTGATCTGATCATAAATTCCTAACAAGCATGGTGTGTAGTCATGCTCCAGACATACAACTTTTAATAACAGGTTTATCATTACCTAAAGCAAGCCCTGTTCATTGTTCCTGTGGACCTAGGTTAACACACCTTTGAAATAAACCCTCTCAAGAAAGCCCGTAATCTTGTTAACTATCCTGTAATCTAATCCCTGGCTTGGTTTTTTCTCACCCTCATGTAATCTTCCTTAAGTTCCCTCCTTAATATCAAACACATAAGAGAAACTACAAACCCAGTATTCTCTGGATCATTTGAGATCTTGCGCCCCAGCATATGTTGTCATTTGTGGCTCAAATAAACTTTTATAAAAATTCAAAAGAAAAAAGATGGTGTTGGAAAGCATTTGTGGTCTGACAGTGGCCATACCTCCAGCTATAAAATAAATAAATCAGGGAGATGTAGTGCACAGCGTGGAGACTATAGTTGACAGTACTATATTGTATATTTGAAAGTTGTTAAGAGAGTAGATCTTAAAAGTTCTCAAAAGATGAAAAAAAGTTTTGTAGCTATATGTGATGGATGTTAACTATACTGATTGTAGCGGTCATTTCACAATATATACAAATATCAAAATATTATGTTATATACCTGAAACTAATATAATGTTATATGTGAATTATGTCTCAATTTTAAAAAAAAACAAAGATAAACAATCACAAATATTGGTGAGGATATGATGAAATTGAAACCCTTTGCACTGTTGGTGGGAATATAAATGATGTAGCCACTATGGAAAACAGTATGGCAGTTCCGCACAAAAGTTAATCATAGAATTACCAATATAATCCAGCAATTCCACCTCTGGGCATGTACCCAAAGAAGTGAAGCAAAGGCTACACCATATATATGTTTACCCATGCTCATAGCAGCATTATTCACAATTGCCCAAAGCCAAATGCCCATCCACGGTGAATGGTTAACAAAATGTACTATGCGCACACAATGGAACATTATTTAGCCTTAAAAAGAAAGGAAATTCTGTTATATGCAATAACATGGATGAACCATGAAGGCCTATACTATGACAAATGAAATAAGCCATTTCAGACAAATGGTATGCGATTCCACTTAGAACAGTCAAATTCACGGCGACAGAACGTAGGAGAGCGGTTGCCAAAGGCCGGAGGGAAAGGAAATGGGAAGCTGTTTAATGGGGGTAGAGTTTCGGTTCTGCATGCTGAAGAGAGTTCTGGAGATGGTGGTGACGATTACACAACAGTGTGAATGTGAAATAAATGACTGCTTCGGAATCCCAAACTTGGTTATGCAATTTCAGTGAAAACTTATATTTTATATAACTTCTCCCCACCCTCCATCCATTGTTCTGCCAAATGGTCTAATCTCATCTGCTGTTGCACCCCAGTATACCTTACACTCTAGCTACCACATGACACTTTCCAGATGCAGCGTGGCATACCATTCCCATTTTTTAATTTTACACAGAGCTCTGTCATCTTCACTTATTCCCACATTTTCTGTTTGTGGCGAACTCCTGCTCATGTCCCAAAACCCTTCACAAGTGTCTTCCTCTCTCTGGAGTCTTCTCTGACTAACCTCAGCAGAGTGAATTACTTTTTCTTTGTATACAAGTATAGCTAGTACAACTGTATTTGTGTATATCACACTGTGTAACAATAATTTGTTTGCATGTCTGTCTCGCCCGCTAGAACAATCAGCTTCTTCAGGGCTAGAACAGCTTGTTATTCATCTCTGTATCTTCAGCTCTTAACACGGTTTCTGGCAAATTGTAGGCACATGATGATGAGAATAATAATTATATAATAGTACTACTACTAATAATAATAAAAAATAACATTTATTTACTTACATGTGTCAGATATTTTATTATATATTTTCAGTAATTTATTGTAATCATCACAAGAGTCCAGTTGAGTACAGAGTAGTTAAATGGCTTCCCCAAAGTTACCCAACAAGGAAGTAGCAAGGCTGGGATTTGAACCCAACCAATCTGGCTCCTGAGTTGTGTTCTTAACCACTATGCTGTCTCTAGCATCTCATGTATTAAAAGGTGGTTACATATATAAATTAATTATAATTTCACTCCCTTCTAGGCCTAGCTTTTACCCTTTTCTTAGTAGCATTTATATTAGGGGAGTTGCATACATTGTGGTTTTTGTTTGTTTGAGTTGTCATAGATACCAATATAATTTTAATGTAGCATTCAAATAATTCCCTCTGGTAATTTTTTTCTTTTTAACAAAGTGAAGACAATAAGAAATCAACTATACAGCAAAGAAAAATTTACTGGGGAAAATGTGCACGGTATTCATGCCTACTTCTGAACAGAGTTCTTGCTGCTGCGAAGAATGATGGAGACTGTGGTCCCGTGTTAGAATTTTAGGCAGATGGAGCATCAGTCAAAACCAAGAAATGCTGTAGCCGGCTTTAAATTTTTACTCTATTGAGTATATGTGACTTCCTCAAAGGCATAGTCTTAAATCGTACATCAGAGTAAATGGGTTTATATGTGACAACTAGGGAGCAATGGCCAGATTTTTTTTCTGTTTTGCAGCATGCCAGATATGATATTAAAAAAATATCAGCCAAAACTCATCCATAATTTTTAGTAACTCGAAGTAAATAGCAGACTATACATTTTCTTATTTTAGTAGTAGTTATATCTCTGGCAAAGAACAGTTTTATTTGTTGGTGTTCTAAATCTTTAATTAGACTCAAGGAGCTTGAGGGAGAAATAAGTCTGGTAGTTTTTTATTATTAAGACAGAGCAGCTGTATTATTTTTCCTTTACCTCTTACTTTCCCCCAAAGTATATTTGCTTAATTTACTTTCTTGGTAAGAGTGAATGGAGGCGGGGTAATAGTGCTACCATATTGACTGACTGATTTACTGACAAATGCTGTGGAGCCTAAGTAGTTGACTTTTAATAACACCATTAAATTTTCATTTTGGTTTATTATAGCACATCCATGCAAAGTTGGAGTTTAACCATTCACATATCACCTGTTTTGCGTAGGGAATGTTCAAGACACTCTTTTTACCAACTCATACTTTTTATATTTATTCTCTGACAATAAAACATATAAGTGAAACTCAGCAAACGTTAAGAACAGTCTTTGACCAAACACTCTTCTCCCCCACATATTTCCACATTGCCTGTATTTCTTAATAGCCATTCTTGAACTCGCTTTCATTTTAAAATTTCTCCCGTCAGCTTTCCTGAACATGAAGATTTTCTTTTTCTTTCCATTGTTAGCTTTCCCTTCTCTGTACCCATGAACACTTGGAGGCTGCATGGTTAGCACTGGTCATGCCAGCCTCTCCAGATCACATCGCTGTCTACAATTGGATCTCCATGGTAATGAGAAGCAGAAAGTGCTGAAGTAGCACACTCTGTAAGGACTGGCAAGAGAAAACAGTGCCACAGCCTGTACAGGAATAGCACTTAATCCCCCTGGTGCAGGAGATGCCAGAGAGAAGCACACTGTGGCGGAGAGTGGGAGTCTCTCTCAGCTAAGGACACAGACTTGGCAGATTTATTAGCAGCGATATTCTAGGATGAACCTAATTTACAGTTAGTAAATGTTTTTCAACTGGAAAAACCTTTAAAAATTTTTTCCTTTTCTTTCAGGAGGCCAGATGCTCCAGTGCCTGATGGCGAAGATGAAAAAAATACAGAAGAAAGTTCAGATAGCGAGTCTTCCTTTAGTGACTAAGCTTAATTTTACTAACAACTCCATACCCATGTATAAGTGTACATTTACATTCTGTCGGAAACAGAGCCTGAATTTAAACTCTCAGTCATAAACACATCAAATGGACAAATATCTACCACCAGTCTTCCTCTGTGTTGAAATAAATAAATAACTAAAGCATTTAGAGCCTAGCAGAGTGTCTTGTTACCAAAATAAAGAGCCCTGAACCAAGAAATAAAATAGTCTAAAAAAGTGCAATTAGGCTATAAATACTAAGATGGAATATTGCAGGGATGCAATGAACTACATTAAAATCAATGTGAAGTGATCAGAAATACACTCGATGCAAAAACAGTTAGCTAAGTGAATCATTCAGTTTTGCTGACTATTTTAGCATGAAAGGTATTATGTGCATTTATATCACAAGTTAAAGAAATTTCTAGCAGAAAGTAATACTGGATTGAAATTTTCTGTGACAACTTAAACCTTATATATCATACAATATGGATATAGAACTTTTTGATAGTATTTATTAGCATCTAGAGCTTTTTACACTTGGCCATCACTTCATATATCAAAGTTAGGTATTCTTATATTTTTTTATCAGATAGAAATTGAATTTAAGGTAGTTGCAGTGTAGTTCAGACTGAGCAAACAAACATCATTGTCATCCACTCTTCATATTGCTAAACAGAAAAAATATATTTAATTTGCAGTTTTCAAATGCTCTCACCTCACCTTGCAAATAATTCTTCATGAATTATTATTTGCACACAGTCTAGAAACATCTCCAAACTACAGTCAGCCCCTGGTATTCGCAGAAAGTTGGTTCCAGGAATCCCTAAATTCACGGATGCTCAAGTCCCTTATGTAAAATGAAGTAATATTTGCAAATAGCCTTTGTGCATCCTCCTATATACTCTAAATCATCTCTAGATTACTTATAATACCTAATCTAAGTGCTATGTAATTCATTATACTGTATTATTTAGGGAATAATGACGAGAAAAAATTACATGTTCAGCATAACGGCAACCATCAAAAGCCTAACTACATAGTACACGTTAGCAAGAGTGTCACATTTGAAAAAAAATATTTTTGATGCACTATTGATTGAATCCACAAATGCCAAACCCACAGATACAGAGGGCCGACTGTACTTAACAAGGGAAGATATATAAATGCATTTGATTAATGGTACTCAGTTTAGGTCACCTGAAAGTAGACCCTGAGAGAAGGGCTTGTCTGTATGTAGGTCATTTGTGAGACGATTTCAGGAAGCAAGAGTGAGAGAATAGAACAAGTAAGGGGGAAACCCTGTAAGAGGTATATTGTCGAGGTTGCCATTTTGAGCATAAGTGCTTCAAGACCTCCTGAGAAGCTTAAAGAATGAATGACTCTCAGCATTGTCTACCTAGCATGGACTGGATCATTTATTAACCAGTTCCCATCCCCCGTTAGTTGAGAGTGACCTCCAGGAGCATTAACCACCCCTACGCTTGTGGACTGTGTTTCGTGTGGGAAAGCAAGCTCCCCTAATGTTGAAAAAGGACTCGAAACAAAACAAAGATGCAGGGCCCGTGCTTGTGGAATTTCACGATCAAAAAAATATACAAATCCGACCTTAGAACTGTCAAGTGCAGCTGTGGCTAATATCAAGTTGACAAGAACATGTGATGTGGAGCAAAAAATATTCGCTGCCATTTAGCACTTGCCTATTCAGAACTGCTCCAGTCCCATGTTAAGTTCACTCTGTCACCAAGTTTACAAGGTGATGGCCAGCCACAGTCTATGTAAGACTGCACAGGAGGATTAGTGAGACAAGCTCAGTTCCTGTTGCTGCATCTGGACCCAAGGCCAAAACTCATTCCTCATCTCCTTCCTCCCCACCTATTTGAGATTTTTCTAGCTCTCTGCCAGAAACTCTAGTTTGGTTTCCTGGTGGAGTGACCCAGACCTTCATCCCTTCAGGGATTCGGGTATTGATGACTTGGCCTTTTTAGGCTCTGATTATCACAGTCGTCTGCTTGCTGTTCACACCAGGCATGGAACCATCAAGACATATCCCAATGAATCACTGAGTTCCAGACACATTCTCCCTGTTTGATCGTGCAGCCACAATCCTAGCTCCTCATGTTAACCAACATGCTAACACTCCTTTCTGGCTTGTTATCCCACAGACGGGAGCAGCCCAACGGGACCAGGCGACAGCAGTAGCCTCAGTTTAATGGGATCCTTACTGTGCTTCCTGGTGGGAGTGTGCCAGCTTCTTCCTCTTACCCTGTCTAGGAAACAGGACCTCCAGCCCAGCAGCAAGCTTAAGGTGGTAGAAATGGGATGCACCATTCTGCAAGTAGGCCACTTGGGGATGAGGGTAAGAAGGGCCAAACCTGTTTCTATCCTCTTGATCGCCGGAGCCATGAATTCTAGCAGTTGGGAACATGGCATCATGTATAGGCCGTTGGCATGTATCGTATCCTGGAGAACAGCGCCCCAGCCCTGCAGGCATCATCTCTGAGCTGTTGTCTCAGCTGACCCTGTAACAGACCATTTCATTGTTCTCAAAGATGTCATTGTCACCCTCTTTGGTATCGTCTTTATTGCTTTAGTAAAGAGATTGTTCTCTGGACCCTTCTTTGGAAAATGGTAAGTTGGTCCTCTCCACATATGAAATCCATTCTAACATTACCACCACCTCTCTGAGCCACTGACTTCTTCAATACTCGGACAAGGTGATTCCAGCATCTCTGTCTCATTCAGTGCAGGCCGTCATCATGGCCCAGTTTCAAGAAGCCGTCCCACCAGCCTATTAACACCAACTCCGTGAGTCCCTGCCGCCACCTACACGTTGAATCTTGAGCCGTAAGAGAGTGTCCCCATGTCGATACGCTCTCCCCCATCCAGTCTTATATTTCTGCCTCTCTGGCCCAGCACACTCAAGATCTATTCCCACACAGGCTCAGATTCCTGCCAGTACTTGTTAGCCAGTTCTTAAACTTCTTTTCAGTAAATAAGCTGTTTCTTCCCGGATTCAGGACTTCATTTTCTCTCTCAGCTGAAATGACATTAGTTATCATTCTCAAGGCAGTGGGGGAAGATGAGTTAGATCTTGAGGTAGTAAAAGTCATCTTACAAGGCATCCACTTCAGGTGAACACTTTGTATGGTCTCCAGATAAAGGGAGGTTGGTTTCTTCTAGTGAGAGAGAAAGAGCTGCTTTGGATGACATGGGAGATTCAGAGAAAACCAGGGATTCAAGTTCCTAAAGCACATTCGCCCAAACTTTCTCATCTGATGTCTCAGTCCCTCTCCTATGATATCTAGGCCCTAACTTTAGTAAAGGTGACTTATGGAGGCTGCATTTTTCATTTCCTTTGCAGCTCTGTCAACTCTTACAATTAAACTCTGGGTCTGATTCTAACTAACCACAGCTATCCTGTGGCTGAGGAGATAGTGGTCTTGTCAAACACTACCAAGGTGGCCTTTGGGCTTTCACTGTGCTCCAAGTCCATAGTGGGAAGATCTGAGTCTGTTACTGTTACTTTATGTTTCTAAGACTTCTAAGGCAATTAACAAATGCTAGCCACTTCCACAATCCTTTGCCCCATTCTAAGTGACATAGTTACTAGATAAGACATTGCTTCTCATCCCAATCCATCAAAGGTGAGATTCTTAAGAACTATGATGTACACCAGGGATTACCACCATCCTAGCAATAAAGAAAGTGATCCAGTTCCAGAACCCCATACTAAGGATCTGCTTTCCATGGACAGTCTCATACTAAAATCCTTTGTTATATTCCTCTTAAAACCAACGTTGAGACAAACATTTGGGTGTGAGTAGTTGATTTGTGAATTAATTTCAGGAGTCAGTAGTAAGAGAGCAGGAGGAATGAGAAAAGGAGGAAAAGACAATAAAGGGTATGATCAAGATTACCACTGTGGGTGCTTGGGACTTGATTCTAGGACCAGCACCACCTGAGAAATGAGCAAGTGCTTCCAAGAATTGTCCATCAGAAGGACCAGAGGCTGGACCACTTGTCCACTCGCCCTGCACCCATTGGTTTCACTCCTCTACATGTCTGCAATATACTTGCATACAGGCCAAGGGGCTCCCATGGTCCTGAAAAGGACATTTTGTGACAAAATGGGAAAGTAGGGCACTTAATCTGAGATGGGTTGCTGTCACCAAAAGGTGAGTCTGAGCTTGAGTGGAACTCTCTACACAGCTGTGTCTGAACCCCAAGGTGGGCCTAGGGGATTTATTGTAGGGCATTGCCACAAGTATCAGCTACAGATGCTGCTGCTTCTAAAACACCAAATTGACCCGAACTTTTATTTAAAATGTATAATTTTCTTCTTGGATACAAAGACAAGTTGGACGGTAAGCCACACTCAAGATTTCCAGAACTTTTTCATTAAAATTTTTAGTTTTTAAAATCATCCAAGAATGACCAAAGGATAAACAATGACTGAATCTATATCTTTATAGTCTGTTGCAATTATAATGCGATTTTTAAATGTTTCCCTTTACACATACCCCGCCGAGTTTTTCTGTGAAACTTTTGTATCTGAACCAGGACATGGCTCCTGTTAGAGAATAAATTGTGTCCATGTGCTCTTGAAGAGTGCCCAGACAACATAATGTTCAGAAAACTTTTGTTTCTGATCAAGTTCTTTACAAAAACATACTTGATTTCCAGGATTTGTGAAAAAACTTAAATTCCCACAATTTAATCCTTTATTTTAACGGCTGCTGCAACAGTGCCATGGTGTCTTTACAAAAACAGTCACTTTTACCTTTCTTGTTGATAAACAAAAAGATGGCCACTTAAGCAAGTGTCATACTCTTAGATTTTAGGTGTCACTCTTAGGTTAAACAGACATATATCTGCCTTTGGAACATGAAATATAAAGATTTTATTTATAACTTCATTTTCTCTGCTCTCCAAAAGATATTACTTTCGATTGGCAACTTACAAACAAATAAATTGGAAATAAATTCATTTTACAATATCTTCAAATTACTTACTAGGCACCTGTGTATACTTTTATTCCAATTGATATAATTAGATTAAAACATTTTAGAATTGAGCACTTTGTTTCACAGTTAACATTACATTTTTTTTGCAATAAGTTCAAAGTATTGGAATAATAACATTTTTAAATCTAGAAGAAATCTTAACAAGTATCTAGTTTAATTGCCTCATTTGGCCAACGAATAATTTGAAGCCCAGAGGAACTGAATGATTCCCCCAAGAATTGCAAGAAAGAAAAGGTTTATCTGTATAAACAAAAATGTTTAGTTAGTAATATTCCTATCTTAAATATTAATACTTTTAGTTACCAATACAAAAGCAAAATTCTTAAAATTTCAGTAATCTTACTAAAATTTCACATTGTAATGTGCAAATGGAGCTGTGGAAAAATCTTTATACTTTCCTTAAGGATATTTTACCATCGATCTCTCAATTTTTTATTTGTATTAAAATATATGACCCTGTGACAATCAACTAATACTACTTCTACATTTTCTTAGGGACATCTTAGCCACACTAATTTATACTTTCCTATACTTTCCTATAGTATCATTCTAGTTTTCTAAATCAAACCTTGGAAAATTCTAAGAAGCTGACATCATAGTTTTTAAGTGGCCAGCATAAACAGAGTACCTAGATAGCAAAATAAAAACCCTCAGGGGTAAAATCTAAGACAAATTCCTTCCAAGACACAAACTACCAAAATCACTCAAAATGAAATAGATAACAGCTTTCTATCTACAAAAGAAACTCAATTTGTGGTTAAAACATGCCCATAAAGAAAAATGGACACCCGCATGACCTCACTGATGACTCCTACCAAAAAAAGGAAGAAATAATGCCAATTCTACAGAAACTCTTCCAGAATATTGAAAAGAGGAAACTGCTTTCTAAGTCGTTCTATGAGACCAGCATTAATCTTATACCCCAAATCAGGCAGATGATAATAAGAAAAAACTACAGACCAATATCCCTCATGAAAACAGAAGTAAATATTCATAAAAGTTTCCAAGCAAATTGAATCTGATATCATAGAAGATATATAGATGTTCATTAAGTATATGTAAAGTTGTTCATCATATATCATTAGGGAATTGAAATTAAAACAATTCTGAGTATATCACATACTTATTAGAATAGCTAAAATCCAAAATGCCAATAATACTAAATGCTGGGAAGGATGCAGAGCAACAGGAACCTTATACATTGCTGATGAGAAGGCAAAAGAGTACAGTCACTTTGAAAATTGGTTTGGCAATTTCTTACAAAACTAAACATAGTTACCTGTACAGCTCAATCATACTCAGGTATTAAGTTAAAAACTTACATCCACATGAAACTCTACACATGAATGTTTATAGCAGCTTTATTTATAATTTCTCAAATTGGAAGCAACAAAGATTTCTTTCGATAAATGAATGAATAAATTCACTCTGATATATCTGTACAGTGGGATATTATCCAGTGATAAGAATAAATTAGTCTCTTTTTCGTGGTGCCTCAGAGGCAGTCAGCTGCTGCTTGATGAAGCTGAATATCTCTTACTCGGCCACTGGTTGCCAGAAGCTCATTGAAGTGGACGATGAATGAAAACTTCGTACCTTTGATGAGAAGCTGCTGCTGACTCTCTGTGTGAAGAATGGAAGGGTTATGTGGTTCGAATCAGTGGTAGAAACGACAAACAAAGTTTCACCATGAAGCAGCATGTCTTGAACCATGGCCGTGTCCGCCTGCTGCTGAGTAAGGGCATTTTTGTTATAGACCAGGGAGCACTGGAGAAAGAAAGCACAAATCTGTTCGGGTTGCATTGTGGATGCCAATCTGAGTGTTCTCAACTTGGTCATTGTGAAAAAAGGGGAAGAAAGATATTCCTGATACTACTGTGCCTTGTCACCTGGGACCTAAGAGAGAGAGCAGAATCTGCAAACTTTTCAGTCTCTCTAAAGAGGGTGATGTCCACCAATATTTTGTGAGAAAGCCCCTAAACAAAGAAGGTAAGAAACCTAGGACCAAAGCACCCAAGAGTCAGCATCTTGTGATCCACATGTCCTGCAACATAAATATCGTTGTACTGCTCTGAAGAAACAGTACTAAGAAAAATAAGGAAGAGGCTGTAGAATATGCTAAACTTTTGGCCAAGAGAATGAAAGAGGCCAAAGGGAAATGCCAGGAATAGATGGCCCAGAGACATAGGCTTTCCTCTCTGAGAGCTTCTACCTCTAAATCTGAATCCAATCAAAAATGAGATTTTGTAAGAGTAACAAATAAATAAGATCAGACAACAGAAAGAAAGAAAGAAAGAAAGAAAGAAAGAAAGAAAGAAAGAAAGAAAGAAAGAAAGAAAGAAGAAAGAAAGAAAGAAAGAGGAAATATTAGTTATTGAGCCATGAAAAGACACAGAGGAAACTTAAACGTATATTATACTAAATAAAAGAAGCCGGTCTGAAAAGGTGACATATTGTATGATTCCAACTATATGACATTTTGGAAAAAGCAAAATTGTAAAGATAGTATAAGATCAGTAGTTGTCAGGTTGTGAGGGGAAGGAGAGGAGGGCAGAATAGGTGAAGCGCCAGGTATTCCTAGGGAAATGAAACTGTAAAGTGTGAAACCATACTGATGGATACATGTTATTGTTCATTTGTCCAAACCATAGAACTGTACAAGGCAAAGTGAACCTTAATGTAAGCAATGGACTAGTTAATGTATCAGTATTGGTTCATCACTTGTAACAAAAATTGGGTAATTATAACAATTGTATCACAGTGAAGCAAGACAATAATAGGGGAAACTGGGAGGGAGGGGTGGAGGATGTATATGGAACTTCTGTTATTTGCTCAATTATTCTGTAAAACTACACTAAAAATAAAATCTATGTTTTAAACAATTAATACATTCTGTTCAAGTGAGGTGTATCCCAGGAATGAAAGGTTGGATTTACATTTAAAAAAATAAATAAATAAATGTAATTTATTATATTAACAAACTAAAAGAAAAAATATATGATCACTTTTATAGGCAAAGAAAACACATTTGACAAAATCCAACATCCATTTCTGATAAAAATTATCAATAAACTAAAAATATAAATGAATTTCCTGATAAAAACTGTTTTCAAGAAACCTATAGCTAACATCGTACTACATGGGGAAAGGCTGAATGCTTTTCCTCTAAAATTAGGAACAAAACAACAATGTCTGCTCTTACCACTTCTTTTCAGCATTGTACTAGAGATTCTAACCAAAACAATAGGCGAGAAAAGAAATAAAGGCATACAGACTGTAAGGAAGAAGTAAAACTGTCTTCACTTCCAGAAACATTATTATAAAAACCCATTAGAATCTACATAAAAGCTACTAGAACTATTAAATGAGTTTCAGGATATAATATCGATATACAAAAAACAATTGTATTTTTACATAATAACAACAAACAATTGAAAATAGAAATAAACAACGTCATTTATTACAAAAGAGTATACTGAAAACCATAAAATGTTGCTGAGAGAAATGATTTACTGTATCCATGTACTGGAAAACTCTATCTTGTTATGATATCAACTCTTATAAAATTTTTATAGAGGTTAAATGCAATCCAATAAAAATCTTGGAAGATATTTTTAATAGAAATTGACTAGCTGATTCATATGGAAATTCAAGGAACCTGGTATAGCCAAAATAACTTTGAAAAAGAACAAAGTTGGAGGACTAAAACTCCTTGATTTCAAGAGTTATTATAAGCTACAGTAGTTAAAGTGTGGTATTAATGTAAAAATAGGCAAATATATTGATAGAACAGAATGGAGAGTCCAGAATTAGACCAACTTATATATGATGTTCATTTTCAACAAAGATGCAAAGGCAATTTAGTAGAAAAAGGGAAGCATTTCAACAAATGGTGATGAAACAGATATTCACGTATTAAAAGATGAACTTGAATTCATATGTTGAATCTTATACAAAATTAACTTAAAATGTATCATAAACCTAAATGTAAAACCTATAACTATAAAATCTCTAGGAAAAAAATGGGAGAAAAGTTTTGTGACCTTAGGTTAGGCAAAAAATTTTTAAATGCAATACCAAAAGTATGAGCCTAAAAATCAAATTCATAAATCAGAATACCAAAATTAGAAACTTCTCCTCAAAAGACACTGTTAAGATAGTAAAAAGACACACCATAGACTGTGAAAAAAAGTTTGCAAATTATATATCTGATAAAGAACTTATCTCTAAAAAATATAAAAAACTCTCAAAACTCAATAATAAATGTAGTTTGAAAAGATGAGCCAAATATTTGATCAGATGCTTCAAAAAAGGTATATAGATGACAAACAAGCATACAAAAATAATTACAGTATAATTAGTCATTAAGAATGAAAATTAAACCACAGCACACCTATTAGAATGACTAACATTTGAAAGGCTGACTATATTAAGTACCGGCAAAAATGTCAAAGATTGGAGGGAAAGTTTACATATACAAATAAAATCAAAGAAGATTCTACGTACATATAATAGGAGTCCATGAAGAAGAAAAACAAACCATATGAAGTAATAGAATACAAAAAGTACAATTCAAGAAAACAATTCTAAAATAAAAAAGATTGATATTAAAATTTATATTGAGAAATTACACTATATATCTGAAAATTAAACCCAGAACAGCTAATATCAAGACATTTTACTAAACCAATTGGACAATAAGAAAAAAAAAGTCATTTGGGCATTGAGTCAAAAAAAGACCAAGTTACTTCTAAATGAAATAACATTAGATTGTCATCAAACTTTTTGATAGCAATGATTTATGCTGAAAGACAATGGTGTAATGTATTTAAGATACTTAAAGAAAATATGAGCTAAATATTTTATATTCAGCCAAACTAAACTTCAAATATAAACATATAATCAAACTGTTAATCCTAGAACTCAACAAAACAACCAACCCAATTTAAAAATGAACATAGGGCTTGAATGGGTATTTCCCCAAAGAAGATATGCAAATGGCCCATAAAGCACATAAAAGGATACTCGGCATCACTGTTTATTAAATAAATGGAAATCAAAATGGAGAAATTAGAGCCCTCGTACATTGCTGGTGGGAACGTAGAATTGTACAGCTGCTATGGAAAACAGAATAGCAGTCCTTAAAAAATTAAGCATAGCATTTCCAAATGATCAAGCAGTTCCACTTCCGGCTCTATACCCCAAAGAAATGAAAGCAGAGCCTCAGACAGCATTACTCACAACAGCCCAAAGGTGGAAACAACTTAAATGCCCTTCCATGCATGAATGAATAAACAAAATGTAGTATATACATACAATGAGATATTATCAGGCTTAAGAAGGAAGAAAATTCTGATATATGCTACAACATGGATGAACGTTGAAGATATTATGATAAATAAGCCTACACGAAAGGACGAATATTGTATGATTCCACCTGTATGAGGTAATAAGAGTAGCCAAATTTATAGACATAGAAAGGCAAATGGTGGTGACCACTGGCTGGGAGAAGAAAGGAATAGGAAATTATTGCTTAACAGGTACAGAGTTTCTTTGGAGGAAGATAGAAAGTTCTAGAGATGGATAGTAGTGATGATTGCACAATTATGTAAATGACCTAATGTTACTGAACTGTACACTTTAAAATGATTAAAATGTTAAATTTTATGTTATGTATATTTAACCACATTAAAAAAAAAACTATTAAGATCATGCAAGAACCTAAGATCTTACTTAGGGAATATTATCTCCATGAGACCTTCCTTCAATATCCAAAATCCCTCAAAAGGGAGAAAAATGAATAAACGAGGTTGCAGTCGAGTTTAACAACCAATACCATGCGCTAGGTATTGCTCCAAGTGCTTAAGACAAAAATGTATTTGTATGACGAATTACTAAGTGCTTACTATGTGCCACAGATACTATTCTAGGTGTCAAGGATATTGCAATGAACACAACAAAGGTCTCCACCTTCACGTAGTTTACATTTTTATTGGGAGAGAAAGACAACCAAATAAGTAAAATATATTGTATGCCAGATAGTGATAAGAGCTTGAAGAAAAATTAAGCAAGGAAGGAGGAGAATAGGTAGTAGAGAGGGTTGGGAGGGTTTCACAGACTAGTGATGGGAAAGGCATAAACGGGTAGTTTTTAAAAATCAAGATGAATGCTCCACAAAGAATATATATGGACTATTTTATGAATGTACTTATGAGGGGCATTTAATCTCTGTTTAGAGAGGGGAAATGTCAGAGAAGCTTTTTAGATGTAGCGATGTCTGATCTGGGTCATAAATAATGCCACAAAGAGGCGTTAGTAGGAGGGGGCAGATCCAGCAGAAAGAGCAGCATGTGCAAAAACCAGGATGTATGAGACATTATGGGGCATCTGGAGAACTGAGTGATTCAATATGAAGTGAGAAGTGAGCTGGCAGGTTGAGGCACAGTGAACCTTGGTGGGAGCTCGAGTTTTATCTGAAAGTCTGTGGAGAACTATCAAAAGACAATAAACGTGAAAGTAACATAATTAGATTCTACTTCAGAAAAGTCACCTTTTGCTGTATGGAGATTGAAAGAAATCAAGACCAGAAACAGTGAGATATGACTAGTAAAAAAAAAAGAAATGATAAGGTTAAATTAAGATGCCGGCTATAGGGCTAGACAGAAGACCCACTTGAGAAATGCCTAGGAATAAATCAGCAAGATTTAATGACCAACTAATGTGAGGTTTAAAGGAGATAGAAATCAAGGATGATGTCAAAGGTTTAAGGCTATGGGGACTAAGTATTTACTAAATTAAAAAGAGAAGAATAGAAGAGGTTTAGGGTAAATTATAATTCCACTTGAGACTTGTTAACTTTGGAGCACTTGTGGACATCCAAATGAAGCTGTTCAGTAGACAGAACAAGTCTGGAATTTAGGAGAAAAATCTAGGCTGAAGATACAGATTTGGAAGTATCGGTCCATAGTAGATAGATGAAACCATGGACATGAATGAGATCGTGCAGGAAACTGGAGCTACAGATTGGGAAGAAAGCCAAGGAAGTAACCAGGGAAAACACACCGTCCTGGGACAGGTGGAGCAAGAGCAGCCCGGTACCAAGGGTAGTAAGACATGGTCGGAATTAGGGAGAGACTAGGACCCAAAAAGGACGGTGTCACAGAAGCCAGCATCGAGGAGTGGTTCGAGGGGAAGGAAGCAGCCAACCATAAACAAATGCCAGGTGGCACTTACAAACCTTTTATGTCACTGACTTTCCCACCAGCCTTGAGCTCTGGGAAGGTATTTGTACTTCTTACCATCATATTCCAGGCTCCAGGTATGCAGCAGATACTTAAAAAGTCTTTTGTTGAATAAAAAAAATTTCAGCCTTTGTTTCTTTAAAGGTTTTTTTTTTTTTTTTTGTCTCTACTTGCCTCTCTTCACCTTTTGTAACTCAATTCTACATGTTAGCCTGCTGGGTGTTGCCCTGTAGCTTGCTTTTAATTTTTCCATTCTTTTAGTCTTTGTGTCTCATTTCGCGAAGTTTCTACTGAAGGCTTCAAATTCACCAATCTTTTCTTCTTGCCATGTCTGATCTGCTGTTAATCCCAGCACCAGCCAGTTCATTTTTCATCTGTAGAGTTTTGACTTGGGTCTTTTTAGATACCTTCCATTTCTCTCCTTGTCACACTCATGCTTTCCTCTGACTCCTTGAACATACAGGATGTATCTGTAATTTAATGCCAGATATCATAAGTTTAACATTTCTTAAGTACTGGATATGTTTGCAATGCTTTAAATATCTGGGGGGATTTGCAACAGGATGCAGTTAAATTACTTGGCGACAGTTATTTTAGAGGCTAACTCTGAAGCTTTGTTTGGTGGGTGCAGAACAGCTTTTAGCCTAGGGCTAATTTGACCCTACCCTTGAGGCAATATCCTTCTGAAGGCTCTCCTCAGGTCCTTATGTGTAGGAAGTCTTTCTACTCTGGCTAGTGGGAGCATAAACTATCTCCAGCCCCGTGTGTACTTGAAGGATTGCTCTACCAGTTCCTCTCCAGCAGTTTATTCTCCAATCTTGGTAGTTTCTTCAACCCCCCGCACTTATTAGTATTCAGCTGAAGACCTCAGGGGACCCTCTGTGGGTATCTGGAGCGCCGCTCTCTCTCTCTCTCTCTCTCTCTCTCTCTCTCTCTCTCTCTCTCTCTCTCTCTCTCTGTTGCAGTTTTCTTCTTTCCAGAGCTTTCCCCATAAAGTCTAGCTGCCCTGGCATCTCTGAACTCTAAACTCTGTCTCTTCAACTCATGGAGATCACCAAACTCTGCTGGGTTCCCCTTCCCTGTGCAGTGGCCCAGAAACTCACCAGGCAGTAAACTGGGGCTTTCGTTGGCTCATATCGTTGGATATTCCAGCCCCACTCTTTCAGAGATCTCAATCCTGCATTGCCTGTTTTCCAATGTCTGAAAATTAGTTTCAAAGATTTGGACCCATTTTTTAGCTATTTAAGGAGGGAGGGTAAATGTGCCCCTTGTCACTCTGTCATGACCATAAGTGGAAACTCAGTGCTCCAACTTTAGACCCTTAAATTTAATTAGAATGTGAGCTCTTGGAATTTAAGCTAGCACATAGAACAGAAAATGGCACATAGAAGAGATTCAATAAATATTTTCTGAATTAAGGAGGCCCTGTTTCCTCCCAACATTGCCTTCAATGAACTTTTTTCCTTTTAATTATAACCATTTCTCTTATACCAGGAATATTATCAATTCTCTCCTCCAAAATATTGACTATCCTCTTCCATATCCATCTTTGTGTGGTTAACAGTCACCTATACTATTTCTAAAATGTTTAGAGGGGAAAAAAAAGACCCTAAGAGAAGACCTACATATTCTGTGGGTGCCTCTAGTTGACTTGATCTGATAACTTCATGAGCATCATCTCTTATCTTCAGGTGTGTGCTCATCCAAAACAATGATCTAATCTGGTGGCTTAAATTTTCCTCAGAGGAAATGCTTTGTATTTCTCATCTGCCAAAATAACTTAACCTGGCCCTGACCTAGCTCTATCATTTATGGCCCGAAGACTAGAAAGTGCTAAGAAATTGCTCATATTGGCATTAACTCTGTCATTTCCAGGCTACCAGGCTAAGTGCTAAAAAATGTCTTGAGTGAAATCACCCCCTAAATCAGATCCTCTTTCAGAAGGATAAAGTGAATTAATTTCAAAGTTAGTAACTGTACTAACACATAGGGAGCATTTGGGCTTCCTCCGTCACCCGCATAGCTACTCTTCTTTTATCCTTATTAGCCGCTTGCCCTTTTGTAAAATACAATGACACAACAGGAGTGGAACTACATATATCAGCACTAAGAGGCAAAACACTTAAAAAAAATTTATTTTTACCAATCAGATGTGGAATTAAATGGAATCAATTTTGAAGTGAAAATGATTTTCTTAGGTCATGTATTCTCCTCAAATCAAAATGGAATATGGTACGGGGTAAGCGTGCCACCTGACAAAGCACAGCAGAAGTGGCTTATCACTATAACTTTTAGAGGGAGTGTTTTCCCGCTTGTTGCCCTGATTGACATCTGTGTTTCCCTTGGGAATGATGAATCTGGATCTTTCAGTCCTAGAAGAAGTTAGCATCCCTTAGGCCACTTTGCTGACAGTCCTCGCCGATCCTTAGAAAAGGCCCGGCAACATGGTATGTTGCAAAGACTTTGGGACATTTCTTTTCAGATTTTGATGAAAAAGAACAATGGGTCTGCCTAGTCAGGCTCATCATGGAGTCCAAGTTTAGCCCCAAAATTCACTTTCTGATTTTTCTGGGACATAATCTGTTAATATTTGCAAGTTTTCTTCTAGATAAGATATTCAAGTCAGTGTGTTTCCCATACACACTGACCCCACAATACCCATACATTTCTAGAAGTGCCTGACTCTTCAGCCCTCTCCGTTCAGACAGTTGAAACTAAATGGGGGAAGAAAAGGATTCTTAGAGCTTCTTTTTCTAATTTATTAATTATTTTATTTTATTTTATTTTATTTTATTTTATTTTTATTTTATTTATTATTTTATTTTATTTTATTTTATTTTTAGGCAAGGCAACCCTTGGTTGACCTCACAGATTGCAAGGAACTTATCAGCTTACAATTCCTTATTTTTTCATTTTTTACACCTACAGCACCTGGTCTTCTTAGGTGGTCTCCCAGCCAAGTACTAACCAGGCCCAACCCCGCTTAGCTTCCGAGATCAGACCTGATTGGGTTCGTTCAGGGTGGCATGGCCGTACACAAGTTTTTTTTTTTTAAGTAAAAGAATTTAATTCGGTTAAACTTCATCATACTGCCTAAACAGGAAAATAAAGCAATGACAGTAGTAGCAAAACACAACTCTGTAAAGTTCATATGGTAAACAGAAATTTGGTTTGATTTTACAGATGAGAAGTGCTAAAACATTTTGATCACAGAACTTCTGAGGTGTAGAAGGGGACATAACATGGGGATAGGAAGGCTGAGTTTAATTTATTTCTCCCGCCTTTTATTTGTCCTAATAATTTGAGGGTTCTTTCAATGTTGGCTGTAATTATTAGGCCAAGAGATTTTAGCTGACACAAGGTTGCAACATTCAGTATGCAGGAAAAACGGGACAAATGAAAGTCAAAATGTTTCTCTTCCTGGAGTTATTAGACGAGTGGGAACAGCTTGTTCACTAATTGCACAGATGAAGTCATTTTTGTTTTACTGATTTTAAAGGCTTGACGTGAGAATCTTTCAGTTCCATCTTGCTCTGCTATATAACGCTGGTGACAGGCATTTAAGAACTGCCTGTTCTGTCCAAAAGGTTCACTGTCTACCAAGTATTATCAGACTGTCTATGTACATAGTTAAACTGCTCCCACTGGTTTTGAAGCACAGCAGACCCTCCATGTGGCAGGCACCCCTCAAGCTGTAATTCTCCTCTTTGGATTTCGTAGTCATCATTTGACTTTTGAAAAAATAAATTTTGTTTTTTGCTCACTTAAACTTCAAAGACGGTGGTTAAGATTTTGCTTTAAAAAAAAATAACTTTTTATTTGAAAACAAACTTACTTGCTTCCAAATGCAAAGAGCTTTGCAAAACATAGTAAAGTACTTTACATGATGTCTTAGATCCTTCCTTAAGTTTATTTTCATGGTATAATCAGTTTCATTTGGTGGAGAATCCTTGAGGCCATTTCACATTTTGTTAAATACTAACGCACGCCAAATTTGTAGACTCACAGGGGGTTGATGGTGTGAAGCAGAAAGGTTTTGCAAAATTAGGGCAAATTAAGTTAAAGGTCAGTGTCAGGATCGAATGTTATAATTTCCACCAGCCCAAATGAAAGAAAAAAAAAAAAGGAAGCCCTACAAGTGAATCCAGGAACACCCTTTCCAACCAGTTACTTGCTGTTCATCAATGTGAAAGCAACGTGGTCCGTCAAGCACTCTGGTTTTTGAGAATTTGCAATTATTACTTGTTCTAATAGAGATATTGGCTCCGAGCTCTTCGCAGGAGAGGAGTATTTTGCAATAACCTCTTCTTTATAAAGCCTGAATCTATTTGAACACATCAAGCTACCATTTGCCTTGATATGAAAGTCGATAATATGAGACCTTTTGGCCTCTTGTCTTTCTTGTCTTGTAATGGCCCCAAATAATGAACCCTTTCCAATTTTTTATTTAAATAATTCTAAAATATGCAAAACCATTAAAACAGGCCTGCAGTTGCACTAATTTCTGTGGAAATATTAAAAGGCAGGTAGACAATTCTGAACGATAGACAAGAATGCATTAACCTGTTTATTACATTCTGCATTTCTTCCTAGTGCACACGTTGGCAACGTCCCTACAAGGAAAACAGTAGGAAAAATTAGAGGGGATAAAACTATTTTATTTCTGTAATAGAAAATCACACTGAACTTTGCATAGTAGTCCTGTCCAACAAACTGATAATATAAGCTACATAAATCATTTTGAATTTCTAGTATCCATAATTTTAAAAGTAAGTTTATTTTAATAATATATTTTGTTTAATCAATAAATCTAAACTATTATCATTTCAATGTATAATCAATATAAGAAGTTTTAATGAAATATTTTACATTCTTTTTCTCATACTAAGGCTTTGAAATCTGGTGTGTGTTTTATGTTCACAGCAAATATGAATAGGACTAGTCACATTTCGAATCCTTACTAGTTACATGTAGCTGGCGTCTACTATGTTGAACAGAGCAAAGTTATAGAGTAGTACGTATTCACTTACTAGAAAAGAAAAAAGAAAGAAAGAAAGAACAAAACAGAAAAGAATGAAAGAAAAAGAAAGAAAGAATGAATAAAATATGAAAGAAAGACCAAAACATAAATTCAGAACAAAACAGAAAGAAAGAAAGAAAGAAGAAAGAAAGAAAGAAAGAAAGAAAGAAAGAAAGAAAGAAAAGAAAAGAAAGAAAGAAAAAAGGAGAAGGAAGGAAGAAAGGAAGGTAGGAAGAGAAGAGATGAGAAGAAAGAAAAGAAAAAGAAAAAAAAGAAAAGAAAGAGAAAGGAAAGTAGAAAGGAAGGGAAAGGGAAAGACAATCTTTTGTCTTTGGAGAACTCTCACAGTTTTTCCCTTGAACTTTGTAGAAGCTACATCGCCCTCAACAGGCCCTAGTATGTTCCTGTCCAGAATGATTATACCTCAAAGTGCTCTGCATGCTATAAAGAAGCAGGTCCACCAGAACCTGGCGGTACCTTGCTTTCCTGTGTCTACTGTATTATCACTGAGCCCAAGCCAAAGATGAATCTCAACTTCTGACTATAGTATTAACCTTCTAGAACCCTTCCACTTCAGGGCCTCTGGCCCAACAACCTACTGTGAAAGCTGATTTGAAGCCAAGAGAAGGCTCATCCAATTCTAATGGGCCAAAAGCTACGTCCTCCTGAACGGCCCATCAACGAGCACACATTCGGTGCCTGTATAGGCTAAGCGCTGCCTTAGTCATAGGCTCGTTTGCTCAGGTCCTCGTTTGCTTTCAGCCGCGCTTCAGTAGCGTCCTCATCTCTGCCTCTATTCCCCAGTTCCTAAGTAAACCTCCACAGATCCACCAGAGAGTTTGCTTAAATGGATCTGGTTGCTCTGCTTCCCCAGCGGACCTCTGAGATGGCTCTCACTGCTAGTAAAGTGCCAGCTCTTTAGTGCTACATATGAGGCCCAGCCACCCGGCCCCAACCCGTCTCCCAAGCTACGCCTCTGTCTGATTTCCTCATTGCATGGTCTCTCCCTCATACTCTCTCCACACATGCTCCAGCCACTGGCTTCTTGCTATATCATTCTTTCGTGCCAGGTTTATAGACACAATTTCCTTTGCCTAGAATGTACTCTTCCCTCTTGCTTACAGGTAGAAATCCTACCCATCCATTCTATAAAATCAACGTTGGTGTGCTGGCTTCCCTACTTATTCCGTGGGGGCAGCCCGCTAAGCTGAAAATAACCTTGTTTCTGAGGTTCGAAGTTGAGCTCCACTTCTGCTTGGGGAAAGTTTCCTTGGTTTGATCGTTTTCTTGCTCACTTGCTGTCTTGCTTTAGAGAAGAGCTGCACGAATCCATGAGCAGCTCCAATAACCTTTGAACAGCATTAATGCCCCAGTCTTGTCAAGAGTAATCTCTCAAGAAAAACGAGTAAAAGCTTCTTTTAAACGTTGCACTTGAATTAGCAATATTTAATACAGTCATGCAAAGAAGGGACTAAAATTAAGACGTGGACCCTTTAACTCCTTTTTTTGCCTGAGTCCACGTAAGCACATATTTTGTTAGTATTTGTTATCCCTTTGCTGATTTTCAGGGCAGTTTCCCATTTATGCTTTTTATTGCAGAGCTATCAACAATTCGCTCTCACACCTCAGCACATCCCATGTCAAGCACATCACCAACTCTTTAAACATGTTCTTCTGGATTCTTTGAGTCCTGGGAAGGACATCACTTGGAATTATACCCAATGTGTTCTCCCAATGTGTTCTCCGTCACTCCTGGCAATGAATAAATTGTCAAATCTTCTTATTCTACTTCTGCAGCATCTCTGACAATTATTCCCTCCTGTTACCCCCACTGCCAACATCCAGTTCAGGCCCGTGTTGCCTCCCATCTATACCCTTGGGATCACCTCCAGCCTTGTTTCCTTTAACTTCTAAATTCCAACATCTACAAAGATTTCTTTTTCTTTTTTTCTTTCTTTCTTTTTCTTTTTTTTTTTAGGCGAGGCAACCCTTGGTTGACCTCACAGATTGCAAGGACCTTGTCAGTTTACAATCCCTTATTTTTTTACTTTTTTATGCCTACAGCACCTGGTCTTCCCATATAGGTGGCCTCCCATCCAAGTACTAACCAGGCCTGACCCTGCTTAGCTTCCAAGATCAGATGGGATCAGGCTTGTTCAGGTTGGCATGGCTGTAGACTACCAAGATTTCTAAAACTCAGCTGTAAGCATATCACCTCCCAGTTCAAAAACCCTCAGTTCCTCCCTATCTCCTAATAAACAACGTCCAAATTCTTCAGCCTGACATTCAAGGCCCACCCATGCTCTGACCCCAATATAATGTTATAGTGGGACTTCCTCCTACTCCGCTACATGTGTTCCAGCCAAAATGTCCTAATTCTCTCCCAAACACAGTCTGCCCATGCTAGCATCTGGTCTTCATCTGTGGCATTCTTCTATCTTCTTACTTCCCTAAATTTTTGCTGATTGAAAGATAACCACAAGTTCCAGTCAAAACTACTACTCTCTCCATGAAGTCCTTCTGGATTTTCCAGCAGAAAATAACCTTTTGGTCCTTGTACATACTTTATTTGTATTTTTGATGTGACCCTTACAGCAGTGTATAGTGTAAGCTTTTTTTAAATGAAAAACATACAACAACACGGTGAGCTTGGCCATTTGTTTTTCAAACACATTTCAGACAAGAAGTAGCAAATTAGGAGCAGGGAGCAGAAATGCACAGTCAGTCACACGAGCATCGAGCATCGGTGAGGCTGACAGTCGGCAGCAAGGGAAGACCCAGAAAAGCTAAAAAAACAAAGCAACAATAAAAACACAGAAATCTGCAGCCATTTAGGGAAGAAACAAACCGTTCTGCATAGCTCCAAAGGGCCTGAGGGCTTCTCAGTGTTATAGCACAAAACTACTTTTAATGACAACACAAGTTATCAAGCTGGTTAACGTTTATACTGTGCTATGTTAGAAGGCAGGGATGGTTAATATACTGGAAATGTTTCCATCCAAGATAATTAAAACTCTTGGTGTTTAAAAGGATAAATCCTCAGCCGTCTATTAAACTCGCTTATCCAGAACGGCTCTCTCCCACCCCGACCCTCAGGCTCTGAAGCCAGAGTTTTATTGTACTTCCTTGCATTATTTGATTCCTTTGCCTCAGAACATTCGTTGGCTCTCAGCATTTAGTTTGATTTTCATTCAGTAAGTTTTATTCCCATTTTATTTGCACAACACTCTAAAAAGGCCAATAGAGGACACAAAGATTTGAAAAACCCGCACACCTAGGCTTGTCTTGGGGAAGCTCAAGGTCTAGTTGAGAAGATACCACCTACATCCTTGAACCAAGTTAAGGACACAATAGAGTGAGATGCATATAAGTGTATACTAAAACAAACTTTGCAAAGAAGGATTGTTTGGGAAAGGACTAGAACTAATTGCAAAAGTTTTCTTAGAGATGTATCTCTGAGCCAGAAGTGGAATATTTTGGGGAGGGCATTTTGGGTAAAGAAAATAGCACAAATTGGAATGCATTTCCAGGAGCAAAAAAGAGCAAATTGTGGGCAGTCAATGGTAAAGAGCCAGCCTGGCAGCCTAGGGCTGAGGGGCCCTGCTTGGGAATAATAAGAAATGAGTTTGAAGTATTTCAATGGTTTTGTAAAAATCTCTGTCGTCTTTCTAAGGTCATGTCTTAGTCGGCTGGGACTGCCGTAACAAAATCCCTTAGACTGTGGCATTTGTTCTCATAGTTCTGGAGGCTGGGAAGTCCAACATCAAGGTAGTGGCTGATTTCCGTTTCTGGCAAAGCCCGCTCCCTGTCTAATAGGCAGTCACCTTCTTGCTGTGTCCTCACAAGGGGGAGAGAGGGCAAGCTCTCTGGTGTCTCATCTTGTAAGGACACTAATGCCATCATGAAGGCCCCCACCCTCATGACTTCCTTGAATCCTAATTACCTTCCGAAGATCCTATCTCTCAATGCCATCGCATTGGGGGTAGGCTGTAAACTTATGAATTTGGTGAGGGTCCCGGGGGGGAGGGGCGGTTTGAGGGTGGGGACACAAACATTCAGTCCATAGCAGGTTATAGGAATGTAAATCCCTCACATCTTTTGAAAAGCCCCCAAAATCCAGTTTGATGTCCAGATTGGTGCTCTGTCTTCTATCATGTCATTTTACTAGGGAGTTTATGTAACAGCTCATTGCAAGCTACGAAACTGACTTGATTTGCTTTCTCTAAGTTCATTTTACAAATAAAATCATAGGAAATGTCAAGTGTTCCTTTGGTTCTTAGAAGCTCTGGACAATCCTCCTTCTAGAAGACATCATCCAGTGCTGTGGATGTGTCTGAAGCTTTGGGTAATGTTTAACAGATTCGTGAGTAATTGGGTATGAAGAAAATAATAAGCTTACTTTCTACAGCTTGTTAACTGGTAGAGACTGGAGATTAATCAGCCTGTGAAAATGAGGTTTTAATAACTGTCTTTTTACCTTTCTCACTAGACTATAAACTCTGGGAAGTTAGAATAAGTGTTTTCCCCAGAATCTACACCATCACCTACCACAGAAATGGGACTTATTATTCAGTGAACAACTGAATAAATGATTAAATGCAAGACAAATTAATTTTTCAACATTTGACTAAAGTGAAATCATATTTCTCGAAAGTAACAGCCTGAATTGGCCGAGATTCTTGTAACTGGTGGGTCATGCCTTTTTAACAAATTAAAAGCAAACCACAAAATCAAGGATTTTAAAGTAATTTTTTCATAGGCATGTTCGTTGTAAATCCAATACACGTATCCTGCTGAATTGGCTGCTTGGTGTAACTGAGAGCCAATTTCAATGTTCACATGACAATGAAAATCTCCAGCTTAAATTTATTAATATGTTGCCTTGGCAGAACACCAGGCCTCTCTTCATAGTAAAATATGGAGAGGAAGGATATTAGTCTCCAAAGACTTGAGTTTGATTTTGAAAATAAACTGATGTTGTTCTTAAAAAGATTGTTCATAAGGAGGCATAACTGTAGAGTTGTGAATCTAAAGCAATTTAAATGAAAAACAATCCAAAGGATAGAGAATCAAAGTTTTAGTATGGTGTTTAGTTGGAAGGCCCAAGGGTCAAGGTATTTAAGTGTTTTAGGGCCCACCTGAGCAATTCAAGTCCTGAACTGTTGCTAACCCACCAACCAGATAACTTCTTAATATGCTTAACAAATAATTTGCCAAATACGCCAGCATATGCAGCAGAAGCACTATGTATTCAACCAGATGGATCTTGGAAAAGGAAACTGCATCGTTTTCGAGAACTGTGGCTGTCATTTATCGGGCTTGTATGTACCAGGTATGTGTCCAGCACTGCCAAGGGCCATACAAACTATCCAATCCTTATAAAACCCCCGTCGAGCAGATGAGGAAACTAAGGTTTAAATATAAGCCAAGCAAATTACCCCGAGTCAACAAGCCTGTAAATGGCAAAGGCAAGATTTTAGCCTTTGCTACTGACAACTCCATTTTATTCCACTGCTCCGCAAAAGATGGTCCTGAAACTGACAGAATCAGCATCACCTGGGAACTTGTTGGGACTCAAAGTCCTGAGCCCCAACTAGACCTACTCAACCAGAATCTCTGGTTGTGGGACCTAGAAATCTGTTTCAACCAGCTCTCCAGGAGATTCTAACACACACAAAAGTCGTAGAAGTACACCTCCATTCTACTCCATATCTCCAAACTTTAGCAGATATGTAGATTCACTTTGCCAGTGCAGATTCTTACAAAACTCAGAAAATTAATATCACGTCCATTTATTTGTTTGAGCTATGTGAGCAATAGTCACTGTAACAGTAATCATAATTCCAACCAACAGAATATATAAAATGATCCTTAAGGAAAACAACCCAATAGCATTATTGTCCATCTAAAACATGAACAAGGGCGACAGTGATTGGAATTCTTTCAAGACCTGACTACACGTATTGATTTGGGATTAAAATAGTAATCACTTAGCTCATTCTAAGCTTAAACAGATAAGACAGATTTTTAATATAAGCCTAGAAATGAGTATCTTGCCAAAAGGCAAGAGTAACCATGATTGTGCTGTGAAAAAGTGAAATATAATACACGAAAATGGCAATCAGAATTCCAATCTATTGCTGTGAGTCTTGCCAAATAATGAAATGTATTGACATACTGCTGAGCTGTCATTGGCATGTTATATAGACATTGAGATTTTCTAAGCAAAGTTACTGGAAGTCATTCAAATATTTGTAATTGTGGAATGGGTAAACTGGAGACGGTCTTTTTCAAAAAAAAAAAAAATTTGTTCCAAACTCCTTGATGAGAAAATATTTGGAATAAAGCACAATAGATTTATGTACAGATTTATATGGCTAAAATTGATTTTTATTTCCCTGGGAATTTAAGAATCTTTTTAATAGTAGAGAGCTGGTGTACAGCTGCAAGAGGTTGGCTTAATACAGAGCCAATATTTATGCCTCCTTGATAGAACAAATGAGAGTTCTCACTCTGTTTTCTGTCTTACTTTTTATGTTGGAAGCCTGGCAACGCTGAGATATAATACTTATTTCTTCAAAATGTTTCTAAATTGTTGTTCACTGTTTTGTATTTCAGCTTGAATCTGCTTTATTTATAATATTATTAAACCTCAAAGAAACCCATATGGTGGAAGAGAAAGGAGAAATTTTGCGATTTCACTGTTTTATTCTTCTTTAATAGAATTTATGTGAAGCTTAAAATTGTTCAAGTCTGTTTTTTATTCTCAAGGAGTGTGTCCATGCCTTGCAACAAGATGGCTTAAACAGATGGGTAAATTTTATGACAGTATATTGTATTGCTGACATGTAATTCTGCAGAAATCACTCTCTAATAGGTGTGTAAAAGTTATATAGATACTTGTTGTTTCTATATTTAAATAAAGTAAACCCAGCCTCACAAAAATACATAGTTTTTTCCAAATACAGATATAGCAATATTGTTACTAGCAATTCCTACTTCTCAATGATTTCAAGATTCTTTCTTGCCTTACTTATTATTCCTACTGCTTAACTGTTTGCCTACTATGATTGAGGACCCTACTAAGAGCCAGCATTGCTGGGTGTTTTACCTGGATATCATATGTACAGGTGCAGTACTCATATTTGATAAGCACTCAAGCGAATATTATTATCTGCATACCTATGATGAAAACACAGAGTTTGTCTGTAGGCAAAGTAATTTATGCTTCCTGAGATTCTAGCTCTCACTAGCAGAGCTTTGACATAACATGTAATGCCTTCTAGTGAAACAAATAAGGGCAGGAGTCCAATTGGTTAATATAATGTAGAGGTTAAGATCATGGACATTGGTACCAGACAGCCATGGTGCCAGTCCTCACTCTGCTGCTTCCTATCTATGTGGCCATGAACCAGTCTTTCAGCTTCCTGGACCTTCACTTTCTATCTCATGGGGCTGTTGTGCAGATCAACTCAGAGAGCGCTTGGAAAAATGCCTCATGTGGAGTAGGTGGTCAATATATGGTAGCTATCATTATTATTCTCTGAGTACCTTCATCACCTGTAAAATGGATGCAACAAACAAACAAACACTTTATGGAAGTTTCTGTTATAGGGAAGGCTAGAGATCCCATGAGGCTAAGAACCATGTTTGACTTTTCAATACTATATCCTAGCACATAGTTTAGATGCCTGGCGTACAGTAGGTATGAATAAAAATTTAAGTGAATGAATAAATGAATTACATATGGTAAAGCATTTGGCATGGTGCCTGGTACATAGCAAGGGCTCGATAATTGAAGGCTATATTAAGTATTTTCAACTATTCTGTGGAATCTCTTAATAGAGCTTTTGTTCAAGTCTGACCTTTGCCCATAATATTGGAAAGTCTTCACTCCCTGGAACTAAGAACTTTGAGACGCCCCATCCAGTGGTATTATGGAATAGCTCCTTAGGCCTTGACTAGAAAGGAGTTAGTGGTAAGAGCCTGGGGCCAGAATTCCAAAAGATTAAGATTCAGGTCCTGACTTGACAGTTTCCTAGTTGTGTAGTCTTAGATGAGTCATTCCGCCTCTTTGGGTCTGTTAACTCGAATGTAAAATGAAGCGTTTGAATTGAGAGATCTTCTAACTCTGAAGCTCTACAATTTAAAAATTTATATCATAATTTTTTATTCCTGACTATCTGAATAATTCTTATGGCTTATCCCTCACGTACGTAACATGCTTATTACACACACACACACAAACACACACACACACACACAAATGTACATATGCATGAGTCCACAGTGCCTGCTGTGAATTTTTTCATCTAATACAAGAAATTTTCTTCTGGAACAATGAATTCCTGTTTTGTTTTATACTTTTTTGGTGATGCATGCATGGGAGTTGTACATTTAGATCTGGCATCTACAGTCTGTTAGAAATGAGACATGTTCTAAAAGAAGCCTTGGTTCAGAAAAATTAATGCCCTATTTTGTCCATTCCAGCCCAATGTGATTTCCCTCCTCCACATTTGTCCACTTTTTTCTTGTTTGTGTCAATTATTGCCATTTGTTATACATTCAACTGGTCAAGCATGTGTGTGTGCCTGGTCTCTCTGTATAAGAACCATCACTTATTAAGCACCTACTATTTACCAGACACCATCTTAGGGAATTCTCTAAATCTTTCAACTATCCTCAAAATTTACAGCTGAGGAAGCTGAATTTAAGTGCTTAGGTAGGTGACAGTAATTGATGGAGTCAGAATTTGAACCCAGGTCTGTCTCATCAGGGTCAATGCCCTGTCTACACTACACTTTCAAACAGCCGTTTGCCTTGTCAAATCCCAACAGTCTAAAAATTACACTGGAAGCAGATCTGTTTATTATATTTATTTGGATTACACCCTCCCTGCATACACACATGGAGTTATGAATATAATAGATATTCATTAAATTTATATTCAGTAAAATGCAAGATAAAAGGGGACACACTGGGCCTTCTTCAGTTTTGTGGCCTCATTTCTTTCCTAGAGTTCTTTTTTTTAGATCAAAACAGGAAATGGCAAGTTTGTCACATGAATACCAACTGTGGAGTTGTGAAGAGTGCCGGACTGGCTGTAAGACATCAAGGAAATCAAAACTAAGTCCCCTGTATTTTTTCCCAACATTCGACGGGACTGAATATTGATATCCCAATTTATGACAGCCTCTGTAGACAGCATCCTGCCGTGGAGGACACAGGCACTGTGCTAAACAGGAGCAGGGGTCACAAGACCCTTCCGTAGTCTATGACAAAGAACTTCCTCTGGACATATTAAAGTATATTTCACTACAGCCAACCACCCTAAACAAGCTGGATCCTGTCTGATCTTGGAAGCTAAGCAGGGGCGGGACTGGCTAATACTTAGATGACAGACCAGGTGCTGTAGGCGTAAAAAAATTTTTTTTAAAAAGTGTATTTCAGAAGTTGATCAGTTCTTTGGTGTTAACACCATTCACATATTGAAGACTACAAAAGTGAGAGATTGATCAAGTCCATTATTTCTGACCATGCATATGAGAGAGTTCATACTTAAATGGGGGAAATCAATGCAATTTTGGAGCCTTCTTTATTTGTTAATTTTTTGAAAGTAGGTAATCATGATCAATCTAGGAAGGTTATATTAAACTTAGCACTTGTGTTGGGAAAGTTAAACTGACAACTATAACAAGCAGTCTCAAATTTTCAGAAACTTTACACAATAAAAATTTATTTCTGACTATGCAATAATGCGATGTGGGTCTCCCTGGTCAGCCAATGATCCCCCAAACATATCCTAAGGACTCAAGCTCCTTCCTTCTTATAATTCCACCCCTGCTAGTTCTTCAATGTCCTCTCCATTAAGCTGCAGGTTAGAAAGAGAGAGAATGTGGAAAATTAAGCAGAAGTTTCTTTTAAAACAGGCCTAGATACATATGCTTCCTGCCCACATTCCTTTGGTCAGAATTCAGTCATATGGCCATGCCTAATAGCAAGGAAGCCTAGGAAAAGCAGTCTAGGAGATTGCCCAGTAAGAAAGGGAAGTGGCGTAGAATAAACAGAGCAGTCTCTGTCACAGGAAGGCATGAAGAATTGTGACCATCTTTGCAATCGCTCTACCACAGAGTCTAGAAAGCACACCAGGCTGGGACTTGAGAGAACTGAGTTCAGATTCTGACTTGGTTGCAAACTCATTCTGAGACCTTACACAAGTCACTCATTCCCTCTGGTCCTCAGACTCCTTAACTCCAGATTCTATATTAATATTAAAAACGCCATATTCTGTTCTTATTTGTATTCAACAAATGTTTATTTCCTTGAAATATTTTTTAACAAGACTTGAAAATACTCTCTGTTTTCTAATGTGGTATTACTTGGGGCCAGCATACGGGAAAACATCTGCTTTTATTTCATTCCCTTGACAGGGATTCTAAATATTTGTAATTTACATGAAAAAAATTACAACAGTCAAACTGGGTTTCTTTCAAATGTGAAAAAAAGAGAAAAGGTTTTGCAAATGAAAATGATAGAAACCATCCTACTAGGAAAAATCATATGAAGGTAGTGTTTGCTCAGAATGGCTTAAAAGAGTCCCCATGTCCTTGCCTTCACCAGGAAGTCCTGATAGATGATCAAAATATGAGAGATTTATGTTAATTAACTCTCTGGAGAGTGCTATAAGAAGGGTTATGACGACTGGCCTTGC
Organism: Eonycteris spelaea; assembly: GCA_003508835.1. Classification (NCBI taxonomy): domain Eukaryota; kingdom Metazoa; phylum Chordata; class Mammalia; order Chiroptera; family Pteropodidae; genus Eonycteris; species Eonycteris spelaea. The sequence continues at coordinate 8,439,018 of PUFA01000023.1, forward strand.
TTTATTCTAGTCAGTCCTTTTCCAAATGAACTAGTGACACAGTGGTGTAAGCCTGGATGTCCCTGGAACAGCCATTGGGAGAGCCTTCCTATCCAGCCCCCAACGGGGCTCTCCAGGCATCTGCCTTCAGTAAGGCCAAAGCTAAACCAGAGTTTACACAGCTGGGACTGGGTTTCAGCATACCTCTGAAGATGGGAAGCCTGTTTAGCTCCAAATCAGTTATTATCCAGCCCTCCCATTTTTTAAATTCAGACCCTTTTACTCTGGCCTTGGGCCCTTCCTCCAATGGCCCCTTAGCTACTACTCGCTGCTCATTTCCAGCTCTTTGTTTTGTTTATTTCCCCTTCTTCCTCTTTCTCCTTCTCTTATTCAAATCCTAATCAGAATTCAGAGCCAGGCTAAATTCTGCCTCCGCTGGAGCTTCCTCTGCAACTCCAGGCCTCTGTAACCTCTCCCACACAGGCATGAGTTACCAATGGTCAGGCTGAGTACGTGCTTAGGGAATTGACAGGCTGAGTATGTGCTTAGAAACACTTGCAAGTCAGGGGTCTCACTCCATCCACCCTTTCCCTCTTCCTTCCTCACTCACCTCCTACACCACACACATGAGAAATAACTTTATGAATGTACCCAGAATTTTGGAAGTGGAAAAATCCAGAAAGAATCCTTATTAACTTTAGTACATGTAACCTTTGTGACATTTCAAGAAATAACATTTATTCTGCATTGCATGGGAAGAAAGGGCACAAAAGAGGTACATTTTTCATTTTATGGTCTTAGAGTTCTTAATTTCATACTGATCTATCCTCTGAAATTATATTATTGTGTTTTCCATAGACATTGGCATTTAATCATATATTGTCATGTGTAGGCGTAGGATCTAGTGACTGAGCATGTGGATTCTGAAGTCAGACTGATGTGTTGGAATCTTGACTCTGACACTCATGAGCTCTGTGACTTCAGACAAAGTATTTCTGGTGGATACTCTCTAATCACAGCTGTCATCAACTCCTTCCCTCACTGCCACTCCTCTATTGGGAGATAAAACTCGTTTCTTCTTCTCCCGACTCTTGTTGGATCTGTAACTGCTTTGAATCACAGGTCATGACAGAAGTGATGTTCTGAGAGCTCAGGGCTTAAAAGAACGAGGAGCTTCCATTTCTTTCCTCTAACTACACTCCTTCTTTGTGTCCAGCTGCTATCCGAGGAGAGTCAAAGGAGGAACACAGATGTACCCTGGAGGGCAGTCCCAGTTGTGCACCTAGCTGACACCCAGCACCTATTGACAGCCATGTGAGCAAGCCATCTTGGATGTTTCAGCCCAGTCAAACCTCCAGATAACTGCAGCCCCAGATGCCTCACATGCATCAGAACTGCCTAGCTGAGCCCGGGCAGAATCTTGAGATAGAATAAAATGGTTGTTACTTCAAGCCACTGAATTTTGGGGCGCTTTGTTATACAGCAGGAGATCATTGAAACAGTATTTAACCCTTCTTAGGTTTGGTTTCTTCCTCTGTGAAACAGGGTAATAATGGTACCTAGTTCACGGATTGTTTTGGGGGGGCAAATGAGATGACAAGTATGGTAAGTGCTTAGTGATGTTGTGCTATAAATTTATGCTATGTTACGGTAATTATCATTATAATTATTATTGATTGTGCAAGGAAAGGCTCTGTCACTGGTTGAAAGGTTACAAAACTCAGAGTGCAGGAAGTGGTGAGAGCAGGGGAGAAAAGGAAGGTATTGAAAATAAATGGAACTAATATTTATTGGAGACCTACTCTGTGCTGGGGCCCATGTGGAGTTTTTACATATATGATCTTACTTGCTCTTGACAGAAACCTTGTAGGCATATATTTTTAACCTCATCATTGAGTGGAGGTTCAGAGAAGTTAAGTAATCTACCCAAGGCCCCACAGCCAGGAATTAGTGCAAGTGGGCCACAAAGTGAGCCGTCCGACTGCAAAGCCCATTGTTTTCGTTTTTGTTTTTCACTGTCCTGCACTTTTGGACAGAGGAGCTTTCTGAGATCTTTCAGAGTGTAATTACTGTTTTCAGTGAGAAATTACCCATTCAGCCAGATCTCTGCAACTCAGCCAATCCACTGCCTCTGACAGGAATACTGAGGACAACTTAAGAACAGCCTCTAAAGTCCTTCGCTTCTAGTAATAATTATTACAAGTCTAGCACCAAAAAATCTAGATAAATCTTTCATGAAACTAGTTATTTTCAACTTATGTCACTTCTCTGAGAAACAATTTCAAGTGTGTAAAGCTAGATTTCCTTTTATTTTTATATTTTTGTAAAATATCACCTTTAACCTTCTAGGGAGGACTGCCCCTTTATGCCTGTATACTTGGCTGCTTAATTTGTAAATGAGAAGTTAACTTACCTTTCCTCACAAAGCCAGTTTGCTTGGTGAGTTTAGCACAAAGCTGATAAGAAGACCTATACTAGCCCCTCGAGCCGAGACTAAGATCCTGGCGGGAAGCTCACTCCAGAACTGTGTCCAGTAATAAAATTCTCCTCAAATCTGGGAGCACTCAGCTCGTTCCTGCCTTCTCAATCTCTTAAGTGCTTCCTTCTCATGCTCCTTCTTTTCCTTTCCCCAGTCTCTTGCAAAATCTTGTTCCAAAATGTCAGTCAACCATCAGCTAATGGGATCAGAAGTTGCTTCACAATCACAAAACCTCCTGGTCACCAGCCCAAGGCGCCCCCCCACCCCATGACATCCAGTATCCCAAGATGACCTCCCAGCCTCCATGATGTAAGAAGACATTTCAGAGCAGCTTTATAAATGGAGACACTCATTCGTTATTTTTTCAAGGGGCCAAAAAAATAAAATGTTATGAACAGGGAAATTGTTGGTGGGTGATTGGCAAGGACACTGAAACTTGAACATTGAACAATTAATTTCAGGATAGAATACACAGGTTTCGATATATGGTTTTAGGAATATGATATGAATAGCCTGTTATTTTGAATTCTAGAATGTTCCTTCCCCTACCATACCTCCGCCCCCACCTGGGCCTCTTACTATGAGCCAGTATTCTCCCTCCAACTACTCTCTGCTGGTCATTTTCTCTATCTTCGTCTGCTGTTAGAGGACAGATGAACTCACTCCACGATTGGCCTCCCGTGGTTGCCTTTCATGCATTTATTCTGGTTCCTATTGTGTGGCCGAAACACATTTTTAAGAGCTCCATTATGTTAGTTTCTTTTTCCTACTCTCTTCAGAAAAAAAAAAATGACTTTTCAAAAGAGTATATATTTTTTTAATTTTGTTTAAAGAAGATTCTTTCTCATTCTTTGTCCTCTTTCACAATTACAGCCATGTAATCCATAAGGAATCCATTAATGTGTAAGAGGCTTTGAAGCTGCTAGATGTGTGTGTGCGTGTGTGTGTGCACGCTATTTTTTTTTCTCTTTCTCTCCGAATCTTGCTGCTGCCAACCACTGATTTAGGAATGCGTAGGGGTATATGCCAACTCAATAATCAAAATCATTTTGGTGCTGGGAACCCAACCACAGTCTCTGTACAGCAGTGGAATTTATCCCTTACTCCAGTTTATTAAGTAATAGTACCAACAACATTTTGAATAAAGAAGAGGCCAATAAGATGTGATCGAATGTCAAGATTATTGTTTGGATCATAAAACAATGCTCGTTTTGAATGTGAAAGACTAAAACCTTCACTAGCCTGATGGCCCACAGCTTTCTTCCCTTGACCTGGTATAAGAGGATGATTCATAGCTCACTTCAGGAAAGAGGCTCAGTACAAACTGCTGGTTCTCTGCTACATACTCATCCCTGTCTTCATTCCACAAATATGTATCTAGTACTGACTGTGGGCCAAGCACTGGCCTAGGCATTTAGACCACACTGGTGAACAAGATAAACACAGTTCCTGTCATGTGGAGCTTTCTGGAAAAAAAAAATATCTTGACTGCATAGATTACTTGCTGTTGAGACATTTGAAGCACATGAAAAGCAGAGTAATGGCAAACTTTGGACTCTTGACTAAATTGTTTTCTGATCCAGCTGTACCATTCTGAGCTGTTTTATCTTGGGCAATTTATGTGGCCTCACTAAGCTTCAGATTCCTAAATTGCAGTAGTACTTACCTTGTCGTAGAAATGTTGCAAAAATCAGACCGATGAGAAACCAAGCAGCACTCAGAGAGTTGGAGAACTCAGGTTTATTACACTGGTGGTCCCAGAGGAGCTAGTGATCTGAAGATCTGGGCCCAGAGCTCAGAGGCAACTTTGCTTTTATAGAGTTTAGTTGGTCTGGGCAGATTGGTTAATTTGTCCTCAGACAGTTACAAAGCACAGGAGTTGCTATGGGGTTGCAGGCAGTTACATTTGTTACAAAGGCGGGAGTTGCTATGGGTTACAAGCAGTTACATTTGTTGTTTAGACAGAACTAGCAAAAGGGAGGATGAGTCTTTAGTTAATTTCAAGGTCACCCTGCCCCATGGCCTATGCGACAAGCATACCTACAGAAGTAGAACAAAGAGCTGAAAATTCCTCTTCAGCCTCATGGGGTTATTTTGAGGGTTAAGTGAAAAAATCTTTGTACAGCTTTCAGTGCCTGGTTAGTAGCCAGTAGAGGAGGAGGAGATAGGCTACAATGACCTTTGACAAAGAAGGCTACGTTTCTCATCCTTGGCATGGCAAGTTCATAGGTCCAACCATCATCTGGAGGTTGCAGATCCAGCCCAAGGTCATAGATCCAGCCCACCCTAAGAGTCTCTGCAATTCGAGGGAGGGAAAACAAAAAAGGCTTGCCCAATGATCAGAACCACATCCTCTGCCTTCTAAAACTTCAGTGCCTCTTATTACCTGTGAAAGGAAATGAAGCTTTCTTCTCCCCAGGAGCATCATCCAGCCCCCAGCCATCCTGCGGTCCAGACTCTTCCTCTCAACTCAGCCCCTTTCTTAGGTTACAGTGGGAGCGCTGTCCTGCTCCATGTTAAGCCCAGACCTAGAACTTCCAGGGATGCTGGGCCTTCAGAGCTCACACACACAGACGAAAAGCCAACTTTCTGGCAGATTCTGTGTTGTTTTTCCCCTTGGGATAGCCGTGATTTCAAGTATTTATCTCCAAAAGAGTATTCAACAGTCATCACATGGCTGCCACAGGCTGGGATGTCTTGACTGGGACAGCATGACTGCCACACCTAACCAGACCTCTCCCAGAGCAGTCCTGAGGTTCTCCTGGGCACAGTAGAGGCTACTCTGCCCAAGCTGTGATGCAGGGCAGAAAGTAGTTCCCACCTGGTTCCCCTGCACCTGTGCCTCCCCAGTGGCTGCCTCTTCTACCCAGCAATTGAGACAAGTACACTTGATTGCCATTCTAGGAATCTAGAAGCAAAAATAACCCATTATAGCTAATCTGCTTCCTCCCTTCCCTGTGAAGTGGGCAGGCACGGAAAGTCCCACCCTGCTCATCTACCCCTGAGGGCTTTACCATAGCTGGCATGTGGGCGGAGAGCAAATTTAAATGAAATAAACATGAGTTTCCTCCTAATGATAATAGTTCTGTGTATTCCAAACTCTGTGAGTGCCTAATTACCTACTTGGTGCCAGAGAAGAGACAAATCCCAGCTGCCCTCTTGGTAGTTTAGCAAGAGGCTGGTTGAGCAAGTCTGCATTCGCTCAAGGAAAGAGCAGACTAAAGCCAGAAGCTGACCTCTGAAGGTTCCATCTTTGAACAAGACTGCTTCCTGGACTTGAGAATTCCCAGTATCATATAGTATACAGGTGTTCTCTGCCACTCTTTTCCTACAAATCTGTAGAGCAGTACAGGACAGGATCCTTCCTTTGGAGCTATCTCTGGCACACGCTCAGCTCTGATTGGTCGAGCACACATCTATCTGTCAGATGACGGCAGCCCAGGGTACCCATGTGTCCTGCTGCCTCTGTAGGTAGAAGCTTCCCCAGGAAACTATATTCTACTTTCTTCTGCATGTCGCCAGTCAGGTGTGTGTCTGTGTCGCCTTGGTGTAACAGCATCAGACCCCAGGAAATTAGCCAGCATTCAGGTGTGAAGAACTCAGGATCTCTAACCACAAGTTCTCGGATTTGTGGAAAAGAAATCAAAGGCAATAATAGATACTAATATACTTAAAGGCACGTCAGGTAAGAATGGACTTTGACAGCTGTTTCTGCGACCCGCTCCAGGCAGCAGGTCATAATTTTAACTAAGATGCATACTTCTGCCTGATTAGCAAAGTCCCATAGGACCACTTATTAAAGGGGCTCCAAACTTGTTCCTGGACCCTCGCCTTCACTCTTCAAGGAAAAAAGAAGCCCGCCTTCCCCCAGATGACCATATCTGATACGAACTTTCACTAGGAACAAATCCAAAAGGAGGGGGATATTCACTAAAGGAAAATTAATGTTAGTGGAAAATGAGCCTCACTTACACCACCTTCATTTAAAAAAAAAATTAACAGAAAATGCTGTTTTTGCTACATCCTCAGTAATGTTTCAACATGATTGGACACTCCAAGTGTATAGAAATATGGCCACTGGCCCTTTGAAGGAAAAAGGCAAATCTGAGAAATTACTCAGGTCTGTTAGGCCTTATACATGATAAGGATCCTATGCTGGTTGGTGACTTCTGGATCATGTCATTCATACTCACTACCAGTGCTAAAATAGTCTCTTACTGAAGAATATAGTCTCTTACCTGTCCTCAGGTCCAAAAAAGTGACAACCCTGGTACATCCCCAGAAAGAGAGAGGGTGCTGAAATATGGCCTACACTCCTCTCTCAGCCTGTTTGTGTGCATGTGAGCACCCAGAGGAAGGGATGTCATACTTTCATTCCATACACAGACACTGTCCACCCTCAAAGCCTAGAGAAGGCCACTTTCCTAATTTATCTGCCTGGATGGGTGTCTTTCATTAACTGGTATAACTTGTTTGTACTAACAGGTGACTCAACTTCCCTCGAAGCTTCTCAGGACTAAATAGTTCCGAGGACAAGTGGGGTCCAGGACACCCAACTACTATAGCTTGAAGCATCCATCCTCCATTTGGAAATGGCAACTTTGTAAAGGCCTTGGACTCACCTTGGACTCTGGTCTTTTACTGGGGGCAAAGAGGGAGCTTTAGAGAATAATTGGCCTTATTCGTTAAGGGCTTTCTTTTTACTAAATTTTTTTTTTTTATTTTGAGATAGTTACAGTCACATGCGGTTATAAGAAATAATTCAGACAGATACCATGTACCCTTTACCCAAGATTTAATTTTTTAAACCAACGTTTTTTGAGCATTTTTTCTGTGCCAGGCATGAGGAAAATAAAGACATCTCAGACTGGACCCTTGCCCCTTGGTACCTTATATTCTCATGATGAAGACAGACGCAAACAATCTCGTCAATGAAGTATCAATGAGAAGTAAGCATCTTGGAGGAAGAGTCTGGGGTAGTGTTTTGGGGGAAGAGTAAAAGTTTTTCAAGAGAAATGAGTGTTGGAAGGGCAGTCTAGGCAGAGAAAACAGCATGGGCAAAGGCTCAGAAGTATGAAATAGCTTGGTGTGTGCTGGGAGCCATTCAAATAATTCAGCATGGATGGGAACAAAAAATTCAAGGAAAGGAGTTCAGAGGCATCTTGGGAATGAGAAGGGAATGTTGTGTGATCCTGACCTCCCACATTCTATGCTGAGGAAATGAAAAACAGATGGGAAATGTGCTCCCAAATATGGCTCAAGCATGGCTCTGGGAGAAGCAGGAGAGAATCTCGTTCCAGTTCGAGAAGCCCACAGAACCCCTACTTCCAACCCTTGGGCTATGGCTCACTTCCTTCCATGATCTTCACCCAAAGCCAAGGGCTGGAAGTCTAGCTCACAAACTTCCTCTTACGCATGAAGGCAGCAACTGAAACAAGATAGAGGGCCCCCTCCCCACCTATTTGGGATGCCACTTTGAGTACAGCTAAGCCCAGCCTCCCTTGACTTCCATGTGGCATGGAGAGTGTCCAGAAGTCTCCCAAGGGCCCCATGAAAGACACAAAGGTGGTCTACAGTGCTGCTGGAAAGCTCAGCAGAAGGTTGCCAAAGTGGGGGGCTTCAGGGCAGACCACCTGAGTTGAGAATCAAATGGGAAACCACCATACTTGAAAGAAATATATAGCCCCAGAGAGCTGACGAGGCAAGTTAAGTAGGAGGACATGCCTGATCAGAGAAACAGAAGATCTGAAGTATTCTAGTCACAGATGTTCACGGAAGGTGCCAGTGACCGAGTACACAGGGAAATCATTTCTTTGAAGATGGAGAAGATCCAAAGAGCAGCGTGGGACTAGTACACACATTTTAGTTCTAACCCGCCCAATTCCACAGCAACACAGTAAGCAAACCCAGGTACCAACAGGCCACGTGGAAGCCAAGACAGGGAGGGAACACTGAAATACTTAACTGTAAGTGTTCTTGTTACTCAGCGGGTGTGGGCTCATAAGGAAGATTCAGTAATATATAAATAGTAAGACTGCTACATTTTCTTTGAAGAAATGGTCTATTGTATGTAAATGATCAACCCCTCTAAATGTGGTTTATGAGCATGCTCAGCCAGGTTTTGAATGAAACTATTCTATTTTAACTCAGAAAGACAAGGATCCTAGGCTGGTTGGTGACTTCTGAATCATGTCATCCATACTCTCTACCAGTGCTAAAATAGTCTTTTACTGAGGAATAGTCTCTTACCTGTCCTCAGGTCTAAAAATGTGACGACCCTGGAACATCTCCAGAAAATGGGGGTGTGGTCCTTAAAAGAGGACTAGGGCAGCCTTTGGATCTGTGATCTGGCTTACTTCAGGACAACCTGATTTCATAGTATTCCACCTTAAAATTGAAAGGGAGGGAGAAAGAGAATGGTGTGGGATAGAGAAGAGGCCAGTATCCCGAATGGGCAGGACTTAGAATTTGGTGACTTATGAGTCACTGACGGCCATAATTTTCAGGATGTTTTTTGAAGCAGAAAAGGAATTTTCTTTCTTGAGCTTTGCTGTGTTAACAACCCTCCCCTATCCCACCCACATCTCAGAGATTTACAACAACAATGATTTCCCTGTCCCGAGTGCTCTACAGAGACTGAGGTGGGCTGTGGTTTGCACCAGGGCCTACGAGTAAGGAAACCTCACTCTCCCTCCTGCGTGTCTCCCCTGTACTTAATTCATGCCACCAGCACATTCACAACACCAGATTGGGGAGGGAGGTTCCAGACCACGCAATTCTGTGACACCAGCTGGATGTCCTACATTTTAACTCAGTTCTGACACTTTTGACCTGGAGATGAGATTAGATCCCCCAGGTTAAGGGCTCAGTTCTATAAGACTTCCCCCAGCACCACCTTAAGAGGCCAATCTCAAGTCCAAGTTGTCATTTGTGCTTCTGACTAGTTGGCTATAGGTCAGAAGTTCCCAGCACCACCTCCTCAAGTTTAATTAATTTGCTAGGGCAGCTCACAGAACTCAGAGACGTTTCCTTACAGTTTACCAGTTTATTATAAACGGATATGATAAAGGATACACATGAACATCCAAATGGAAGAGATGCATGGGGCCAGGCATGTGGAAAGGGGCTCGGAGCTTCCATGCCCGCTCTAGGCATGTCGCTCTTCCAGGACCTCCATGCGTTCAACCTCTCTGAACCTGGTTCTCTTGGAATTTTTATGGAGGCTTCATCACGTAGGCCTGATCGATCCTTAACTCCATTTCCAGCCCCTCTCTCCTCTCTGGAGAATGTTGGGTGGGGCTGATAGTTTCAAGCTTCAAATCATGGCTTAGTCTTTCTGGTGACCAGTCCTCATCCAGGAGCCCACTCAGAGTCACCTCATTAGAACAAAAGACACTGTTGTCACCCAAGAAATTCCAAGGGTTTTAGAAGCTCTGTGCCAGGAACTGGGGCAGAAGCAATATATATTTTTTCCATTCTTTCATAACTTGGTTGGGCTCTGTCTTCTCATTTCCAAACCCAGACTAAAAGAGCAGCCCCTACATGGCACATGCCTGGGAAAGAGCTAGATTACTGTCCAAAACTCAGGATGAATCTTAAACCTTCTGCTCCAACACAGTAAACATTATATTTGCCCACAGTTCATTGGCCACAGCATGTCACATGGCCAAGCCCAAATCCAATGAGATGAAGACATAAAAGCCTCCCACAGGAGGCACAGTAACTCATGGGGTAGTGCACAGGGAAGGAATAGAGAGTAATTGAAAAAATAATATAATCTACCCTAATAGACTTATTCACATGTCTGGGTCTAACTTCGTTTGGGAGGGAGCCATAGTTTTGCAGTCTTAATGACTCTTAAATCTTACAGATGTGTCATAATTTATTTAACTACTTTCTTATTGTTAGCATCACACTGTTACATACTATGTTATATTTCATTTATTATAACTAAATAACACTACCGTAAATATCTTTGAGTATAAATTGTTATCCAAGTTTCTGATTACTTCATTATAATTCATTAGTGGAAGAGGAATTACTGGGTAAATTTTAAGCCTCTTAATAATTACCGAGTATGAACCAAAAGTAGCATGCCAATTTATATATCTAATAAATATTAGTTTGGTAAGCATACCCATTTCACTGCACCCTCAAGCACCAGCTTTGAGTATGAGTTTCTAAAAGGTTTTTATTGTTATAGTTGTTCATCTAAAGGGGGAAAGGATCTCAATTAAATTTTAATTTCTTTGCAAATTTGAGGTTGACTTTTTCTTTCTTAACAGTTAAGAATTTTTAAACAATACTCAGCATGCATATGACAATATTTTTATAGTTTTCTGTATTAAATTAAATCCAACTTTAATGCCCAAGAGGACAAAATTGGCCAGAAGCTCACTACCAGATATCCTTCCCCGTTTCCTTTCCCTCTCGTGGATGGGGAGGACTGTGGAGTCGTCTATGGGCGGTGTGAAGGGAGGGAGCTCTGTGCAGGTGCCTCCTGTCTCTCTAAGCTGGATGCAGGGAAACCTTCTTGAAGGGGGAAGTCCTCCTGCGTTCCCACAACCTTGAAGGTAGTGTCCAGTTCTCACGCACAAACATGCTTCATTCAGGTCAATCTACCTTAGAGGTACTGGAGTGGGCACAGGACCCCTCCTCAAATCTTTAACCACCTGTTGCTTGGCAGCTCTCACATTCTGTCAGCACCACAGGAAGGCAAGATGCAGACCTCCAGTTTCTTTACTCGGCAGAGTTATAATTTGGGAAAAGCTTGAGTGTGGCATGTGGGGGATGGGGGTATGAAGAGTTCTGGCTGGGATGACAAGAGGTTATATGAAATGCAAAATGCTTTTTCCAATGGAATGAGCAGATATCTCAGAAATCAAGGGGGGGTGTAACTCTTAGAAGCATATAAATGTCATAAGTCTAAGAAACCAGATATGGAAGTATTGAACCATAAGTCATCATATTTCTTCTGTAACCAAGAAACAAAATCACAACATTTTTATTGAGTTAGCAAAGAAATACAAAGGCAGACTACGAACGGCACTTCGTGGATAAACTTACTACCAAGACCCTTTGTGTTCATACCTCCCACTCCCTCTATTTTTTCATATCCTGCTCTTTGAAAAAGCTTTACTTTCACCAAACATCAGGGATAGCTTCAGTCAGTCAATGAATAACAACTGTTCTCATCATTTTGGGTGGCAGGATGGATCCCCAAACCCAGTATGGCTGCTTGCCTTCAAGGACCATACCGTCCTGTCTTCAACTCTTCTTTCAGGCAAAGTAGCTGAATGAAAAAGCAAAGTTCTCATGAAACCCACTAATTGATTACCCATAGGCCTACCCAGCCCGGTGTTACCGTGGTCACTCAGTGCAGGAGCCAACTTACCTGTACCTCAGACAAATAAAGAACTGTGAGAAACTGCACGAAGGCCAAACACGTTATGGGGGAACTCTTGCCTATGCCATCTGTGTTACATCTTCTCTCAAGGCAGGCCAGCAATGGAAGGAAATGGGAACCATGCTCGATGTGGGCCACCTCCCCTCCCCAGAGCTGAGGCCAGATGGTTACAAAAGTGGTCAGAGGAGCAGCAGAAGGCCGATCGGAAAAAAGGTCAGCTCGCATACCATGAATTTGTTGCTGGAAAAGAGAGGGCTTTTACTCTCCTCCGCAGAGCTGTTTTACTCTTCCAAATCTACTTGGGGTCTCTTTGATGCAGTTACTCACATTTCCTCAAGGGTCAACTTCAGCTAAAGGTCCTGAAGAAACAATGGCTCTCTGGAAAGAACAGAAAAGCTCAGAAACTTCTGGGTCCAGCCTGAGGGCTGATAAAACTCCACAGACAGGGAGAGAATTCCGTGTCAAGAATGCCTGCCTCTGGGAACTCACTCTGATTGCCGTGCCCTCATCCCCATTAACAAAAACAGATGTGTGCTCACAAGTAAACATTCAAGGTCAATATACGTTCCTGTCCGCCAGTCTAATTTGGCACTTCAATACGAGCAAATAGTCTAAGAAGCAGAGTGGAACTTTTCTATAACATTGGTGTTGAGTGACGGGACTCACATCTGTGTATTAGGTTAACTGTTATATTAAATGTCTACAAAACAGACTTTCACAGGGAATGATTGGAGCCGTGGTAAGTCTACTGACATGGAGTGAATAGTTATCTCTATTAGAGTAACAAGAGAATATAAAATTTCAGAGCCTAATTTTGAATCCTGGTTCTAGTTCTTACGACCAGTATAACCTTGGGCAAGTCATTTTTATCTCTAAAATGGAGGTCTTAATAGAATGTTGCCTACCTTGTTGGCACTAAGTGTATAAAAATGTGAGCTCATTCTGGGATTATTCCATGGCACTAGAGGGAATAAAATTTGAGAAGGCTGGATACTTAAGCTTCTTCATTCATTCTTTCACTGAATACTTATTGAGTAACCACTATGTGCCAGGTAGCAATATAGCGGTGACGATGAAAGACATAACTCTAAGTCATCATGGAGCTTACAATCTCCTGATTCATCGGCCACCCTAGATGGGACCTTCCCATATCACTCAGCATCCTGAGCATGGTGTTTCTCAGAGAATCATAAAAGTCACATGACACTTCTGTGAAAAGACATTTTTAAGTACCTCGCCGCAGGAGAATATTGATTTCATTTTCCTTGTTGGCAAATCAGGAGCAGCACAATCCCTGCTGCAATGTCATTATGTGTTTCAGGTGACATAGCAGGTGGGGAAGGGCTTCAGAAACCACTGAGTGACCTTCTGGTGTGTGGCGTCCAAGTTTCTCTGGAGGTTCAGAGACGCCAGCTGAGGGCCACTCGGAGCCTGTCCTGGGTCTTCCCTCCCCACCTCCTCTCTCTGGACTCTCTAGAGACATGACTCGGAAGCCACCCATGCCCACTTGAACCTCATGAGCTAAAGTCCACTACCAAGGTGGACACCTGTAACAATCTGTGACTGAGTACCTATCACAAGGCTTTAGAGGGCCAGTCAATGGCCGTAACTGGTGATTTTCAGGAGACAGCTCTACCTTCCCTTGGCAACTGCTGAAATGAGAGATGAACCCAAAGATTACAGTGGTGAATTGTAGGATCTTGGTAAGTTCTCATCACACAGCCCCTGCCCAGCTCTCCAGCTTCATCTCCCGCTCCTCCTCCATACAGCCTCCTAGTCCCTGACTACCTCTCCCCTTCTTTCAGAAATAAAATCCTCCGATTTTTAATTTGTCACAAAGCCATCCAGAATAATGACTATATTTCCCAGCCTTCTGCTACTATGATGAATGGGATATAGGCAGAAATATATGGCCGCATCCAAGAGCAGTCCAAAATAAACAACTGGCACGTGTTTTATCCTTTCTAGTCTATCCCTGCCTCCACTCTGCTGCTTGGAATACAGACGGAAAGCTGAAGCTCTAGCATCTGTCTTGGATGTTGGGGATGAGGCTACATGTCAGGAGCACTGGGGCAGTGCGCGGAGCCCATCCTCATGTCTAGTCTTAAACTATCAACCTCTGGACTTCTACCTAAGAGAGAGAAACTTCTGTCTAGTTCAGGCCCCTGTTATTCTGAATTTCTGTTCCTCACCTCCAAGGTGAGTCCTCACGATCTAGTGCTCAGGAGCGTGGATTCTAGAATTAGACAGCCTAAGACCAATCACTTATTAGCTCATAGTTATTGGTAATATGCTCCTCTCCTTTGACTCAGTTGAAAAATGAAGGTGCTAAAGGTAGCGACTACCTTCCAGTATTAGGAATGAGCTAACACTTGTGAAACTCAAAGCATGCAAGCCCGGCACATAGTCAACACCCAGAATAAAAGTGTGGCCCTCAAAAGCAAGACTGAAGGTTATTCTCTCAACTCAGAGATAGGCTTTTTTTTTTTTTTTAATATTGCAGCAATATCTTGCAATTTTTATGGAGCACTTTGCAAGAATTTTTTCAACAACTGTATGAGTTATGCATTATTATTTGCATTCCACAGAAAAGAAAACGTTAAGGTTAAGAAAAAGAGGTTAAGTAATGTGCCAACAATCACACAGCTAGTAAGGGGCTGTGATAGGATTCACACCCAGGCCTTTTAGCTCCAGATCCCTACATTTTCTGAAAACCTTCACTTGCTCTTAAATGCAAGTTGCTGTACTACTATGTGTTCTATTTTTCAATGTGCCTTACACACAGACATTTTTTTTTGCAAACGGATTCCCAGGCTACGTTTTTTTATTTACAAAGAATCAAAAGGGATGCCCAAATTCTCCATGTAAGAAATTTTGTTTTCTGGTCGCTGACTGCTGAAATGTAAATGGGTCCTGTATCTGGTCATGTAAAATATTAAACCCTAGAGCAGACTTTGAAAAAAGGCATCCACCGAGACTCAGGGCAGGAACAGGGATACAAGAAAAGCCTCAATTCATCTTGATCGCAATCTGTACAACAGGGTCTGATTCTGAGTGAAATTTCAGGCTCCTGGTGAAAGGGCCCCAGAGTGGACCGTCTGGGGTAGGGACGAGGCTTCACCGCAGAGCATGTGGTTTGAATTGGCAATTCTTTTAACAGAAGCTGGTTGGAACCAGGTCGGGGAAGCTGCCGCTAACTGCAACATTGTAGCCATACCCGTGCTCCCTGAGAAGGGTCTGTGGCTCTCACTGCTAAGAAGGGCTTGCTCACTGTAAAGATTGTGCAAGGCAGACACAGCTGTGGTTTTAGAATATTGTGATCTGTGCAAATTTGAAGAGTATAGAAAAACAAGTCTTTCACACGTACAGGATATGGATCGAGCGCCATCACAGTATAAAACAGTAAGAATAAAGACTTCAGTAGTATATGGTTATGAGCAGTGAAAACAGACCTGAGTTTGAATCCCAGCTTACCAGTTCAGCGATCTGGGCCCATTTCCACAATCGTTCTGATCCTCTTTCCCCTCACCTCTCTCTCTCTATATATATTTTAAAAATCATTGAATGCCTAACTTTGAGAGTAACAGTGAGGTTGAAAAAAAATTCCAATAATATGGGAGGTGTTCAATAAAAACCCATTTCATCCTTTTCTCATGAATCTTTTCCTCTCTGTGACTCCACGGGTCAGCACTTCCTGGCATTCTAAGGCAGTAGCTTCCCGGCCTCCCCAGCATCACTCTCTGAAAGAGGTGCGTGGTAGAGCTGGATCACGAATCAGACAGAAGAACTGGGCTTCCCTTGCTGGTCCAGCAGCTCCTAGTCACATTCCATGTTCTCCACTGCTCTCACTGGGACTGAAATGGGATTGTCAAAAACTCGATGCTCCACACAGCGTGCAGAGTCGGGGTGGGATGCGACAGGGCTTTGCATCTTACCGCCTGCAGAGGTGAGTGCTGGAACCTCACCTGGACTCCAGTGCAAATCAGTGGTCAGGTGGCTAGAAGCTCGGGAATGGGCCGGGCTGGGAGCTCCCTGGGGCCTCAGGGACCCTCCTGTACACAATGAAAGGTGAGATTTGGTGAACGCAGAAGGCTCTCCCAGCTCAAAGTTCCTCTGAAAAGAATGTCTATTGGAGGGACGTGATTTCTCCGCACCTCTATTAGTTTCTGAGGGCTTTCTATACGCCTGAATCTTGTTTACACTTTCTCTTGAAGAAAAAATAATTGAAGTCTATGTAACATTTCTTTCCTAAGTGTAGGGGGAGTATGGGGGGGGGAAAGGGGTCAACGATGAGGGAGGATATAGGAAAAAAAATGACAATTGTCACCTTAGAACCAGTCACTCCATTCTCTTGAGTTCGACTTGGATGGAGGCCTGCCTGCTTCTTCACAGGAACATGACAAAGAGGGGATAAGTGAGAAAAGTTATGGATCGTCCTTTTGCCCCGAAGCCTCTTATAGCCTGCCACATCATTAAGGAGTCTTATTGTGTAAGTCTTACACCCAAAGTTTAGAGAAAAGATGTATATAAATTACAACGGACTTATATTCTATTGCAGTTTTCTTCACCTGTACAATTGTTTTTTTCTTCAAAATGAGAGGGTGGATGAAAGAAAGAAGAATTTTTTTTCAACTCTTAGGCTCTGTGTTTAATCCAACAAGAACTTCCACTGTCAAATGCAGCTCTCCCAACGTGAACACCGCCAATGACAAGCGGTTGAAGAAAAAAAAAAAGGTGCTTTATATGGTTTTCCATCTAGAAAAGTAAAGGGCTCAAGTGCTGTGTTGTCTACCCTGATTCTCCCCCATTTCTTCTCCAAAGGAGGAAATAAGGAGAGAGAGATCCAAAAGGGAGAGGGAGTTGGCTCTCAGTAGCTTTCCATTCAGCTGGAAAAGGAATAGCTCTGGAGGCTACAATTTGGATTCGCCCTTTCTCGCCAAGTTTGGGGAGAGATGACCACAACTGCAGTCCGCTGGTGCCCCTAGTGTCCAGTTCGGGAAATTCACAGGGCCGCACGAGCTGCTAGACCCTGGCTTGTCGTCTTGACACCTAGATTTTTCTGAAATGAAATCTCAAACTTTTAAAATTGTGATTCTATCTTTAATACGCTGAGGGGCAGATTACAGTCAAGTCAACTTATTATTTCACAGGTTTATAGAATGTTAGGATCGTTAGAAAATATTCAGCTATTTTTTTTTTTACACCAAATAGTATTACTTCTGAGAGATATAGGCAGTTACTATGTGAACCAGAAAGGGATTAGAAATGTTGGGCTAACAAGCACTAAGTAAACGTTATATAAGCGGACACTTTCTTGCTGGTCTTTTCAGACCCTTTAATATGGTTTGTGTGTCTCCCAAGGGGAAATACCACTACCCAGTTAATACTTGACAACAGACCTACTTTCTATGTAAATTTCTCATAGGTCTAATATTCCAGGGACACACGCGGAGAGTGCCGATAGAGTCCAGATGGGTCATTCTACAAATTTGGAAACTGAGTCCCAGAGAGGTGACCAGGTGGGAGTAGAGCTACTGTGAGGACTTGTCAGGAGGCCGCCGTGCTCCCAGAGCTGCTTCCTCACCAGAGCGGCCCCGCCTCATAGTTGACCTGAGTATTTCTGGCACCATAAAGGATGTTTATTTGCAGAATGGGAAAAGGCATTGCCTTCAGCCAAGGATAATGGGAAAGCAAGGGAGACCCCGTTCAAGAACGTTCCAACTCTGTGGTGGAAGAGAATTTGCTTCTGGTATTTTCTATTCAATTTCTCTCTGTCTCTTCTAAAGAACTTCATTGTTTTTAAAAGTCCCAATTCGGCAAATACTAGTTACGCACACAGCTCTATGCCAGTTGGATGACATGTGGAAGGGCAAGATAATATACCACGTTGGGTAAGAGCAAAGGCCTTGGGGGCCAAGTTCTGGTCCTGTCACATTCTGGCTGGGTATATATGGACAAGCTACATGTCGTATTTAAGGCTCAAGATATGGAAACAACCTAACTGTCCATTAACAGATGAATGGATTCACAAGGTGTGAGACATGTATATAATTCAGCCTTAAAAAAGGAGACCCTGCCATTTATAACAACACGGATGAACCGGAAGACATTATGCTAAGTGAAAGAAGTTAGACACGGAAAGAAAAAACCTGCAGGATCTCATTTATGTGCGGGACCTTAAGAAGTCAAATGCACGGAAGCCAAGAGTGGAGTGGTGGTTAGCAGGGCGGTGGAGGCAGGGGAAATGGGGAGATGTTGGTCAAAGGGCACAAAGTTACATAGGACGAAAAAGTCTAGAGAGCTACCGTTAATAATGTTGTACTGAATACTGAAAATTTGCTGAGAGTAAATTTTACGTGCTCTCACCGCAACCAAAAAATAGCTATGAGAGGAGAAGCTCTGTTCATTAGCTTGAATGTAGTAATCATTGCACTGTGTACATGTGTATCAACTCATCATGTTGTACCTCTTCAATATGTACAATTTCTGTTTTTTTAAAAAATTAATCGAATAAATAAATAAAAGACTTAGACTCCATATCTACAAAATGGGGATAACACTAATACCTCCTTCACAGGATTGTGTTGAGGAGTAAATTAGAAAATACATGTAAAATGGATAGCACAGTGCCAGCATTTATAAGTGCTCCATAAATATTCGTTGCTGCTATTATTATCGTTGTTGTTATGATTCTTGATATTATTATTATTATTATTATTATTATTATTATTATTATTATTATTGTCTCTGCCCTCAAGGATGGAATAGCCCACTTAGAGAAAAGAGAAAGACAGGCATACTCAGAAATTTCAAGTAATGATAAAGGAAATGGATCAGAGATAGCTACAAGGTTTCATGTCACTTGCCAACTCCAGTGGGTGTTTAACAGCTGCCTCAAGATTTCTGAGGTTCTTGTCAGTCTTGGAGGGGAACAGCACCAATATCAACTAGTATTTTTCATGGGAATGGGGAGTGTGGATACGAGGTTATATGGCATGAACTTGCCATTCTTAGAATGAATGATTAAAGGAAAGGAAGATGAAATAAGGCAGGGAGAGGTATCTGGCACCAGGAATTTTGTGAGCAGATGTGCCAAGGATAAAGCCCGGTGGTCTATTTGGGTGGCAGTAAGTAGACCAGCCTGTCTAGAGAAGGGTTTGCTGCTAAAGATTAGCTCCACCAATATGGTAAACAGAAACGCTGAGCTGGTCACACAACGTCAAATAAGCTGTCCCATTGTTCCCATAAACTTCCCCATCTGCACTGGGCCATGTGCCTGGATTTGAAGCTCAGAAAATGTGGACACCATTAAGTCTCTAGTACCCTCCTCTCTACCCTCAAGCTATTCAAAGGCTGTTCCCCATCGTTCCTGCTCAAAAGACCATCCTTCAGTGTTCCCTCTATGGCTGCTATTCAGAGCCTATCACTCTATGTGCCCGTTACGAAGTCCTTACAAATGGTTTCCATCAGCCACAGATGGCGTTGCAGCCCCAAGCAGCTGAGATTTTCGACAAATGCACACATGGATAAAAAATCATGGAAAATGAAAAATGAAGAATCGACCTACCAGAAATGTTATGTATACCTCGTGCAAGCTCTGGGAGGGATATCAAAGAGGTATTTATGGAAACCACAAATAAGGATGGGAAGTTTTGAAAAGTTACTTTGCACAACTTCATAACTTAGCATAATGAGATTTTCTTCATTCATTCTTTTTTTAGAGCATCCAAAAAGCAGGCACTTTTAGATTAGTTAGGACTTGTGAGGCTATAAGTGACACGGCTCTAATTCAAACCTGTTTAAGCAAAGGAGGGGTTATTATAAGAGGTTATGTGATGTCCATGGAACCCAAAGACAAGGATGTGCCTGGGCCAAAGGAACAACTGAACCCAGGAACTCGAAGACCATCCAGGACTCTCTTTGATTCTTCTCGTCTCTGTCTCCATTCATTTTCTTCATTAGTGTCTTCCTTCATTCTAGCCAGCAATCAGTTTTCTCCACGTAGTGGAAAATGTAGTTTCAATCGCTCCCAAATTTACTGGTCTACTTATATAGTTTTGGTCACTAGGAAGAGATGATCTTGCCATTCTCTCTGGTTCCAAGTCAAAACAATCCCAGGAAAGGACTCATTGCAACAGGCTGAGTCAGGTAAACTCCAGAGATTCATGAAATAACACAGCATCCCCAGTGGGAACCATAAAGGTGGGGCCACGGACAGGAAACTTCTGGAAGTAGGGGAGGGGAGGTGCTTCACAAACAAAACGAGGTGCCTGTTACATTTCCCCTTATTTGTTTTTTTTACATGCCAACTCCATTTAGCCAGCAACCAATAATTGCATTCATTTAATAAGTACCTATGCACCCCTTGAGTGTCTGTTACATTCCAGGCACTAGACTTTAGGGATGAAAAGATGACTCCCATTATTCCTGGTAGAGTGCTAGGCATTGAAAGATACCAAGACACAGAGATACAAGTGCGCTATGGGCAATGAAAGTTAAAGAAGGTAGAAGGTAAGTGAGATCAGTGAGGTCTGGAACATTCAGCGGAAGCATCGTGGAGAGGGTGATACTTCCGTAGGGTCTTAAAGGATGAGGAAGTTCTTGTTTATGATCACATGTTGTTTAAAGTTCAGAATTTTCACAACATCGCATTACGTGAGGGCCTCAGCTTAAGGCATCTGGAGGCCTTCTGGAACGCAGCCGTTGGCCAGTGGCCCTGCTGCTTTCTCAGAGACGGGACTACCACCCACAGCTCTTCTGATAGCCATGTTGTTTTTATTGCCATGGCCTGTTGGATTAAAGCCTCTGAGTTTGATTTAAGTTCAGAATAATTTCCTTCAAGGATTAATTCATCTTTCTGGGCTCGGGAAGCTCCATCAGCAACATCTGGTGCAGTCTGCAGAGGGAAGCTTCACCCAAGGAGCTTCAGATTCCAGCATGTGAACCTCCCTGCTGGATAACATCACCCACAGGAAACGGCACGCAGACCTTCGCTTGTACCCAGAGCTCTGTGTAACATCCGTGGCCATGCGTTGCCCACGACCGTAATAAACAGCGCAAACTCCAACAGGTTCTTTAGAGCTTTGTTTCTTGCCAGAGGGAGTGAGTTTCACACTGGTGGGGTCGAATACCCTTCGTGGGTTTCCTCGGGGCCATTCCATTGCTCGTCTACGAAGAACACCCCTTCCACCCGCCCCATGCACAGACCAGCTCGTAGGCTCACATTTTAATGTAGCCACAGGGAATCTCAGTCAGTTCCCATTGTTAGATCCTATCAGTCACATCCCTGTCTGCCCAGGCATTCTGGAAAATCCTCAATTAGGACCATTTCTTTGCTTTTTGGCTTTGGGGTTTTTTTTGTTTGTTTAATTGTTGTTTAATATTCTTGTGTTTTTGATATCCCTGGCTCCGCCATGTACATTCCATGGGCTGGTCCCACTCTAACAGTTCTCTTCAAGGGCCAATTTTACCTTGTTCTTCAAGGTGAATCACTAGAACAGTTAAGAGTTGAGTTCAGGGATGTATTATTTATAGGGGCCTTGTTATCATCACCCATGACTCATCAGTGAGGAAAATGAGACTCAGACTCGAGGAAATTGCCCAGGTATAAGATATGAACCCATGTCTGTGTCACTCCTGACTGTGTTCTTTTTTTCCAGGGAAAATACAGAGACCCAAGGAAATGGTCATGGGAGTCCCACATGAGAATCCTGCTTCCAAGTAGAGGAGGATGAAGAAAAGAGAAATGAGGAAAATGCAAAGAGCAGAGGCTCAGAACTCAAAGGAGAATTCTGAGACAAGGTGAATTGTCTGAAGCCAGAACAGGTTGGAGAATATTGAGGCTATTGGCCTGAAGCAGGCTGTTTGTTGGCAAACATTTTTAGGAAAAACTGCAGTAGAGTAATGGGTCTGGAAGAGGTCAGGTAGTGGGTAGAACAATACAGACCACACAGAAAATGAAGGAGCCACTAGATAAGAAGATAAAATAATGGAGGGCTGTTTTGTACCTACCGAACTGGAAACTCGAGGTGAGGCGCAGGAACTGTTTTAACAAGCCTTCCAGGTGATTCACACTAACGTCGGTGAACCAGCGTGTCTCAGCAGGCTGCACATCGGAATCGCCGAGAATCATGATACTTGATACTTCTGCCTCATTTCCTAAAACTGATTTCATTGCTCCAGGCAGTGGGGTGTTACAAAAGTCTAACATGATTCTAACGTGCAGAGTTACAAACCACCGCAGCAGTGTACTCCGTTAGTAGCAAAATAACTTCATGACATCCCCTACTCCCTACTCTGACCAAGGGATTTCAACTACAGTCGCAGGAAAGGTAAAACTACAGTGTATTGCTCACAGGCTGGAAGGATTAAAAAACAAAACAAACCAGATCTGTGCAGAGCCTCGTAAACCACACTAAGGAATTTAGAATTTATCCTGAAGTTATGGAGAACCACTGAGGGATTTTAAGTAAGAAGGTGATGTATCGAATGTGTATGCACAGTGTGTAAGATGTATTGGAACAGACCAGGACTAAAATCAAGGGGACAATAGTGAGCTACTGCACTAGTCCAAGCAAACATTAAATTATTAAGTACACTGTAGTACGTGGCATGAAAAAAATTGCAAAGAACACACACAAATGGCTGACCTTTGGGAACAGTGATGGAAGGTACCGCCAAATTGAAACCTCCTCCCTCCCTCAAGTTCCGAACTGATTCAGCCTCAGGGAACTTTATTATGTTAGAACACCCACCCTATTCTGCCAGTCAGACCAGCTGCGATGGGCAGTCCAAGTGGCAAGTTATTCTGGGTTTTCTCACTCTCATTTTCTTCCCTTCATGGCACTGCTGTGTCTGCTACCGATTCACGTCTTTTGAGTGTCAGGATTAACTTCATCACAGTTGACCGCTGTCATTTAGACAGCCAAAACAATGCCATGCCATGCCAAGGCCTGGTTAACTGAGTCCAAAGAACATCCCCTAGTTCAACCTGAGTCAAAGGTCAGGGAACACCAAAATGTTCGACCTCATTTATGAGCCACATGACCTCAAATCCTCACCACTCTCTCTTCATAGTTGCCAACACCTCAGCTTTCCTCCTCCCCCCGCCCCCGCCCACCACATGTCAACAACCAGGTAATTACTTAATAAACCTCAGAACATACCTTTGCTTCTTCTCTTGGCCGGTTTCAATTTCAAGGTGGCTCTTACCTCAGGGTTCCAAGTGTGATCATGCGGAAGAATAAATTCACCTGCCAGAGCCTCTTGAGGGAACTTTCAAACAAAACTGTGGCTTTTCAAGTATTAAGAGGAAATGACAGACTGAACTGAGATCTCTATTCATTTTAATACACGTGTTATAGGTATGTTAGCTGCTGTCAAATCTCTGGCCAACTCTAAACACATCACTCTTCACCTTAAATCAGGTGGTCTTGGGTGGTACCCAGAACCTGCTACTCCGGGCTGACCCTGAGCAAAAGGATTTTTGAAAAGGTGAAATTTATCTTCTGGGCCTTCCTATCACTCGTGCGTATATTGGCCTGACGAGCAAGAGAGCAGGAGAGCAGACGCCGAGTCCCGAGGCCCTCACTGCTTCCTGGTGCAGGCTCAGATACCTCCACGGGCTGGAGATCTGGTGGCAGACCCAGATGTCTGACAAAGCGTGAGCTCTGAGCATGTCTCTTACCCCACCACGATTTCTCCCGTGGGGAGTAGAGAGCAGATGTTTTTTTTTCCCAACCGAAGACAACCCTGTGTCCATCTCACTGCACCAACCAGAAGCGAAAGATACTAAGAGTCGAGGGTCCTACAAAAACACACCTCACAGCCTTCAGAACCGTAACCTTACTGAAAGCCAAGCCCCTCCCCTCTCCAGCCTCACTGCCCAATGGAATCCTAGGCTGTTTTAGACTCTTTCCTCCTCAGGGGTCTGCGTGGGTGCTGGAGAACAGCTCTCGAACTCTCACCAAAGATTAGGTGTGGCATACCACCCTCTCTCTATTGTGTTTCTAATCCTGATATCCATTACCTCCTACCCCCTACCCCCTACCCCCTACCCCCAAGGCTTGGATGCAGATCAACCAGGATCTGCCCTCCTGAAGCAACAACCCAGATATTTCATCCATTTTTTCTAAACTTTCCAGTTTAGAGGTTTCACTCCTCAATGCCTTGTATTATATGACCCTGGAAAACCTAACTCATACTCACGTGATAATAGTTGATCATCCTATTGTCCTCTTGGAAAAAGTTGACTGTAGGCAGCACAGCGCTGGGTTTGATCCTAGCCCCATCACATGGTACTTGGTGACAATCTCGTTTCACCTTAATTTCCTTATTTAGTAAAATGCGACCAACTATAATAATGTATTTCTATGTAGTAGGTGTTGAATCAGTGTTAACAGAATCTGAATGATAACGCAAACAGGTAGAGAAATGTCCTTGGTGGCTAAGCAGAAGTCCCTGAATACCTGGTACTGAAAAAAAAAAAATAGGATACTTTTCTATAGGTAATTCTAAATAATATTTTATTTTTAAAAAAGGCAGGAGGATTTTTAGGACAGTGAAACTATTCTGTAAGTGATACTACAGGAGTGGATACATGTCATTATACGTGTGTCCAAACCCAGAGAATGTAAAACACTTAGAGTGATTCCCAATGTAAACTGTGGATTATGGGTGATGATGATGTGTTAATGGACATTCACCAACTGTAACAGATGTGCAGCTCTGGTGGGGGGTGTGGTTATTTGGGGAGGCCGTGTACGAGTGCGGAGGCAGGCGAGGTGTGGGAACTCTACCTCTCATTCAGTTTTCCTGTGAATCTAAAACGAGTTTATAACTTTTTAAAAGCCTATGATTTCTAAATAAAAGCTGGAGTTTGCTCTCTCTTTTTGTGTCTCCTGCATTGCTGGTGTCCCCCACTCACTGGGTCATTCCACACTGACCACCAACCTACCAGGTCGGGGGTGGGGGTGGGGGGCCAGATGGTCTTCGGATTCCCCCAGGAGTTCTGTGACGGGTCAGTGCGCCAGAAAAGGGAACGAGAATATCGTGGTCAATGACTGATGCCTGTAAAAGCACGACGTTCTCAAACAGATAAGGTGTGAGTGACGTGGTCCCATGGCACTCGGCACTCGCAGCAGACTCCACATCTGTGCCGGTAGACGAATCCATGCGTCACCCAAGAACAACCTGAACTTGTAGTTGACATCCTCGATTTAGAAGAAAGTGTGAAATAACTGGAAAGATGTTCCAACAACAACAACAACAACAACAACAACAAAATGCTCAAGTGAAAAGGTTCTAAAGGCAAGATGGCAGACAGGAGTGGCCAAATTACACATCACAGACGCGTTCCCGTTTACCGGCACTCCCACTTACGGGAATGTCTCCCACAGGTTCCCTTACACATGTGTGAAATGATGTGCACAAGTCATTCACTTGTATTGCAAAAGTCTGAAAACCACAAGATTGTTCATCAAATAGAGGGCTTTTTCAATAAATCAGGGCACAGCCACATAATGGAATATTGTACAGGTGTCAAACAGAACAAAGGTTTTAAATGAAGAACATCTCTACGTATTGACAAGAAAACATGTCTAAGATACCTTGCTTGGTCGATTAAAAGGAAGGCTCAAAGCTCTACAGTATGCTACTTTTGAGGTAGAAGTTAACAGGGATATATTTTTAAATGTTTCTCTTTGTATTTTCATAAAAAGTGGATATCTACCGGAGAGGGGCAAATTGAGTAAATGTGGTACAAAATACAAAGGCTTTTCATAGAATCCCTTCTATATTGTTTTGCTTTTTGAATCGTGATTACTGAATTTTCCCTTTTTAATTATTTATTAAATTTAGCGAGGTAAAATTGGCTAATTAGGTAGGTTTCAAATGTACATTTTTATTACACATCATCTGTATATTACATTGTGTTAAAGGTTAAAGGCGGGTAAATGTGCAGTGATGGAAGGAGATACGAACTTTTTAAAAGGACAAATGGCTCAGAGAGTAAGGGCTGTGAGTGGGAGCTGTCAAAACTCCACTGGTTTAGAAAGTATCTTTCACCCCAGCATGGTGAGCCCAGATAAGCATTTTACTGTATTTGCATATTGTTGATATCCCCTTCACCATTTCCATAGCATCGATTTGGGAGGTCACTGCCACCCCATCCCCAATAGGAGTTTAGCATCCTGCTGCCCTTCGTTTTAGAAGATGAATCTGCTGGGGCTGACCCAGGAGAGTCAGAAGCTTCTGCACGACTTGAAGCTGTGGTTGTTCTCTTGAGCAACAGACAGGACGCAGATGCATCACATTCTGGCCTTGAGAATGCGGGGCGCTCAGAGCCAGACCAAGAGTATGTGTGTGGGGAGACAGCTGGGCTTACTGATTGCCAGAATCAGGGGGTGGGAGAGAATGGGATACCACTTATCTCCCTCCCACTCCTCCTTCCTCATTCCAAGCCCAAACACCAGACCCGTATGTCTCCAACTGAGTAAAAAAAATGGGAACATGGGACAATGCCACATGGAAGGAAGGGCTGTCAGGAAACCCAGACACAGCACGATGCTGATGTACTTAATTTGGTTTGTGAAATGCAATTTCTGTGGAATCCTCTGTGTCAGTATTAAAAAAGAGGAAGAGAGGAAAAAAGAAACAAAAAAGAGCCACTCGATTCGACATCAAGAAAGCAAGAGTCCCACCTAGAATCTCTTGCCACCTGGTGGTAGAATCTCTTGCAGGTCATCGAATTCTCTTTGCCTTGGTTTCCTCATCGGAAACATGTGATTGACTGCCTGACCGGCCTCGCAGAGATTAAACACAAGCAGCTTGAAAAAGTATGAAGATCACTTTGAAGTTAACTGACGGCATGTCTATTACCTGAATGGCTTACGTTTTCTTTCCTTTTAACCCAAAAAGGTTGTCAGCAAGTATAATTTGGTTTACTCTGAAACAAGTTAGGTTGGTTGTCTGGCGTGAGAGGTGGGGGTGGGGGTGGGGGTGGGGGGACTATTAATTCCATAGTGGAATTTTGCTTTGTATTTGTCCAAGATCCATTTCCCATACTTTTCTTCTGAGAAACGACTTTCACCCACCATTAGCCCAGAAGTCTAGGTGGTGTTGACCCCTCGCTGCTCCAGA
The DNA here is from genome assembly GCA_003508835.1 of Eonycteris spelaea. NCBI lineage: Eukaryota > Metazoa > Chordata > Mammalia > Chiroptera > Pteropodidae > Eonycteris > Eonycteris spelaea. The sequence goes on from PUFA01000023.1 coordinate 8,466,020, forward strand.
GGTGGACATGTAACTCAGGTCTGACTTGGTGCAGCATCCTGCCTCCCTGGGCTACCGGATGGGCAGGGGACCCCAGACAACCAATCGAAGACAACGAGTTTCAACGCAGGAATTTTTGTTGGAACTACTGATAAGTCCTCTCTTTCCACTGGACAGGTTATAGCCCTGGGGTTCCAGAAGCCATCTCATTCCCACAGGGGGACAGGCTGCCTGAGAATGATGACGAAAGAGGGAAACGCAGAACTGAGAGAAGAGAACAAATGGAGTCCTAGTGGCACTCTTGGATCCCTAGAGCCAGCTCCATCTGCGTACCTCTGTTACTTGAGTCAATACATACCCCCTTTTCCTTTCAACAAGTTGAGCTGTGTTTCTGGCACCTTCAACTCTGAGAGTCTTGACTGATAGAAGCTTCCGATACTAACGTTCAAGACTCTCTACAAAGGTGCCCATAGGCAAAGCCACGTGTGTTAAGAAAACATCAGTCTATGGCAATACCACCCTGAACAAGCCCGGTCCCGTCTGATCTCGGAAGCTAAGCAGGGTCAGGCCTGATTAGTCTTGGATGGGAGACCACCAAGGAAGAGCAGGTGCTATAGGTGTAAAGAATGAAAAAGGAGGGATTGTAAGCTGACAAGGTCCTTGCAATCTGTGAGGTCAACCAAGGGTTGCCTCGCCTTAAAAAAAAGAAAAAGAAAAAACATCAGGTTTAAACTATATACCTCTTTATAAAATCCAATAAAACTAGAATTGTTTCCTGGATAAATACACTTCATCGTTATACCCCGGTGACATTATACGTTAACAGAGACACAAACTACTAAAATAAAGAAATATTTCATGTTATTTAACTCTTTCTGCCATGAGGCAATGCAAACTCACGGAAATTAGAAATAATCCCAAAATGTGGATAAGACCAGCTTTAGCGGTTGCATGGAATCAGGAGAGTGTGACTGCCTGAAGTTTGGCCTTCTCAGTTGGCCACGCCAGCGGTACCATTTTGTCTAGCCCACGTAACAATTGCTGTGGTCAAGGTCCAGGCTGAAGACAGTTGTCCCAGGATGGTGAACCCTAATCAACTGCAATGTCCACAGTACACAAAGCAAAACAGTCAGCATTACTGGGTGATACAGGCCGCAGGCTTATCCCTTAACTAGTCAACCAGAGTAAATCTCATTAGGCAGCACTACAAATATCCCTAGTCATTCCTTTATTGGTTCACTCAATCATTCATGTATTCAGTGAGTATTTATTAAGCACCTACTGTGTACCCAGAGGTACCTGGTTAAAGGCTGGAATTGTATAAAGAGAAGGATTAAGGCACGTGCCCTGTCCTCGAGGAGCTCCAATCTAATCTTCCAAGCAGACACAGGCATGAAGAATGACAGTACGTTATAAGAAGTGCTGATAAACAAGTCTGTTCAAAGTGAGAGCCGCCGAGAATTCATTCGTCTGTAGGTTCCATAGTGAAGGTACGTGGGGTTCCTCCTCTTCTTTGGAATGATGAACACTTGACATGGCTTTCACTGGTCTTTCATTTCCAGTGTGACAATGGGGACCCATGGCATTATGACAAGTTACAACAGATGCAGAAATGGTTATCAGGTTCCTACTCTGAGCACGCAGGGGAGACAGCGTGTCATTGCAAAGGTCCTGACTCATGTGTTACACAGTGTGCAAACGTGCAGCTACAGGCATTAAAAGGGGGAGCAAATGAACCGCACCCTACTAACTCTCTCCTTTCTCCTCTCCTTCTGGGACCTGTGTTCTCTTCAACATGCTCACAGGCATAAAATGAATTTGAGATGTTAAGTTTCAGCTTCTGCATCAGACTGCATATCAAGTTATGCCAGTGACAGTAAAGGCTGGCTTTATAAATGGCATTTTTAATGATGTTCACAGGTTGGCTTTGCAGAGGTTTAATATGAAGCAAAAGTCACCTTTGCACAATCCTACCTCCCACAAATGCTCCCTGAGACACACTTTCCCTCTTCGTTCATCTAGCAGAGATAGCAACCCAGACTCCAGTGAGGTTTTCCTGTTAGCTGCTCACCTCCCTTTTACCCCGTTGTTAAAAGGTTTCTGATTTCTCAACCTCACTGAATCCATCCCACCTGCAATTATGCCCATGACAGACTGCCAAGGAGCAACAAAGTTAAAAGCTCCAGCTCTTGTGAGCAGGGAGGCTAAGCCGGGCAGAATTTCAATACTGAGGTCTTCCGTGTTCACTTAGAGTTAATGTACATAGTGGTATTAAGGCTTATCAATAGAACCATTTTGCTTAGTTGATCTAAAAATCAGTTTCTAGTTAGTGTTAATTTATTAACTAAATCTTTATGATGATCATAAATTGAATTTTAAAAATGCTCTCATGATATAAAAATATACAGTTCATTATCTAAACAAGAAATCTAAAAATGAGTTTCCCAATTTTACGTTTTAATAAATTCCTCATTTAGTGTATTTCCAGAAATCACTTACATGTGCACAAACAACAAAACAGGATCTGTACAAAAATAAGAGCTCTCTGTTTTCTGTAACACTTCAGCTTTTCTGTCATGAATTTGTGAATATAAAAAAAGTATCTATTTAGAAAATTATAAAAACATTGCTACAATGTCATAAATGCTCTACATTCTCTAGGAAAACATACCTTTGCAAACAGTACAACTACCAGGAATTCATAATGAAACTTGAGTCCTCAGTGTGCCGCAGGTGCATGCCACTCAGCAGCATTAAAACCCTATCTGTCCCCTATACCACTTCTAGAAATTGTCTGAACTGTCACTGAGTGAGGTGTAATTCTTCATTTTTCAAATGTCATCATTGATTTCTGTGGATATCCTTAGGGTAACACCCTATTTTAAAAAAGAAGAAGAAAAAAGAAGAAGAAAGAGGAGGAGGAGGAGGAGGAGGAGGAGGAGGAGGAGGAGGAGGAGGAGGAGGAGGAGGAGGAGAGAAGAAGAAATGAAAAACGGTTTAAAAGAAGGTAAACAATTCCAGCGCCCCTATGAAACTCCCAATAGCCTTGCAGCCCCTAAGAGGTGACCTTGCTATAGTTTGTGCTGAGCTTCAGTTGGGTCCTAAAGAATCTTCTTGGTTTTCTATATCCTTTTAGCTAATAATTAATTTGCTTGTTTCAAAATGTAAGATTTTTACCTGTAGCCAAATCTGATAAGGTCCCACCCTCTCCCTGGCTTGGGAACATTTTTCAACAACACACTTATTTTTTTAAAAGACATATTTCCTATTATTTGGAACCAGTAAATGCAACAACCTCAAAAAGTAAATAAATAATCAGGATGTATGACCAGAAGCATCGACCAGCTGAGGACACAGAAAGATTTCGTGGGTCGAGAGAGCTGTTAAAGATGCTTGCCTTTAGGAATAAACTAAGTGGCACAAGACATATTTTTTTTTCAAATGCATGAGGATAAAAAGGAAGAAAAATAATGCTCTGTTTTATGCAAGAAATTGTCTATGAATTTTTACAATCCTCACTGTCTGCAATTTATAACATTTAAATAGATAAATACCTACCTGGAAATCATGGATGAATGTTAGGAAGTAGAAAATAAAACCAAAGGCCACTGTCCATTCACAGATCGCACTCACTACGTGATATACATAATCCTAAAAGCAATAATAAAGAAACAGAATTTAGCCTAAATCTATTCACTTTAGTGGATGTACTGACACAATAATGAGGTCAGACCTTAGGAAAAAGCCCTGTGAGGAAATACAGCCAGCAAGGCATGTAGGTGAACCACAGGGCCCTCCTGCCCAATGAGAACATAAATGCACTAATTCCAAAAGTGCTTTCTGCTTCTCACACACTCTGGCTCTAAGACTTGCCTATACAGTTTCAAAACGCAGAATAAGGAACACAAAATGCTGAGACTGGAAAGCAAATGTGGACTCAGCAGAAGATAGAATGTTTCATACAAGGCAAGACTTGCTCTCCTAAGGATGGGAAACCCCAAGTTGAAAGGCATTCAGCATTTGTGCAGTTATTCCAAAGAATGAGTGTGTATGCACAAGAGGAAACTGGCTGCCACACCACTATAGAAAATGTCAGTTCAGAAAACAGTTTGCTTAACGTTATAAAGCAAACATAGCTACAAAGTAAATGTGAATGAGACATCTACGCATTCACTATCTTCTTGGGGGCAGGAATGAGAACAGAAGGCAAGAATGAGAATGGATTGAATGGCAGGTGTGTGTGGGTGGGGGAGTCCCAAGTCAGCTGCCTGTGGAGGCAGGAGATGCATAAAAGTAAATGAGGCTGATGGTCGCAAAAAGAGAAGGAAGATGGGGAGCTCGTGCTGTATTAGCTCAATTTCATTTTCAACAAATGGGAAATTAGGACCCCAGTGTTGCTTTTCAAAGAGGTAAAAAGAAAACTGTGTGTTTGTATGTGTGTGTGTGTGTGTGAGAGAGAGAGAGAGAGAGAGAGAGAGAGAGAGAGAGAGAGAGAGAGAGAGAGAGAGAGAGAGAGAGATCGATTGATTCTGACTTTTATATGTTGGACACTGCTTTTAAAAAAGCCTTTTTAAATACCGTCTAATTAAAAAATCACATCTTCATTCTGACGTTAGCCCACTTGCTAAATCAGCCTGTGGGCTGTCAGGTGGACCTCTCTGATTTCAAATAATGATTTATTTATTTTTTTTCTACTCGTTTTCTGCTCGGCTGTAGGTTTCGAGTGTGAGTAAACAAATGTGCTGGGTTGCAGGTCGGTTCTATGGTGACAGCTGTTTCCTTTGATCCAATTTCCATCCGCAAAGACTTACTCGAGACACATCAAACTCTCAGAGACACCTGTCCTTGCTCGTCTCATCCAGGTCGCACTGGTGAGGACCGGACCAGTTTACATTGAGGGGTAGAGAACAGAGGCCGCCTCCTTTTGGAGGCAGCACCCGGGGATCCGCCCCATCCTGTGTAGCCCCTGGACAATGAAGATGGCTGATAAAATTTTGGCAGAAATTTCTTTAGTATATTAATGCACTGAACAGAAGTTGAGACTCCTCCACTAACACCTGTGAGCGCAGGCAAAGCTTAATCTCCTTGCTATGTAAAATGAGGCAATGGCATAATTTCCCCCCCCTACCAAGTAAATCAACGCCCGGGGCTGCCCTTCGAAAGCTCTAAAGCACCACAGTTAGTCGGGGCAGTGCCTAAAAGACTGTTTTGTTCAGGGAATTAATGTAAAGGATTTTCTTTGTATGCCTTGATATTGGGAACAGAAAGTAATACACGAATGACATGGTAACGTATGGAGTGAATAGAAAACTAGGTCCTCTTCACATTTTTAAGATTACAAATGAAATGAAAAAAAAGATTTTTAACTGCCAAGCGGATATATGCTTTGATGAATCCTTCCCTGCTGCTGATTTGTTGGATTTGTGGAGGAATATCTCCCCCTAGTGGTTAAAAAATAAAGTACACCTTAAGCTGCTCTGTTGTGAGGTCTCCCTTTCAGGAAGCACCTTTTTAACCTGCCGTTTCTCACTAACCCTCTTCTCTCCTGGCGGCATCAAAAGCAGCACCGACATAACGGCCTGAGCCCCAAACACTCATCCCAAACACTCGGGTCCATGCGCTCCGATGTTTGGCCTGGAAATGACCAGTCACTCTACCCTAGGCTCTGAACAGCTCTCAACCCCACCAGAAGGTGGAGTCCCACATGTCCTACTGGACATTTCTCCTTGGTGATTCACTGTCGCTCCGGATGCGATGATTCTAAACCCAAACCCATCCACCTCCCCTCTTGAAATAATGTATTCCTGTTAGGGCCCTGATCTCTCATTCTGTTCGTAGGAACGAATTCTTTGGTTCACCCAAGACAAAAACTTGGGAAATCATCTTTGATTCATCTTGTCCTTTCGTTTTCATGTTAGTCACTCGCCAGGACCCACCAAATATTTTTCCTTTATTGCTTCCAACCTAGGCTAATCTTGATTTGAAATCTGAACTAACAGCAAGTACTGCCTTCTCCTGCCATCCTACCTCCTGGCTTCCTCCTCTTCAATCCATCCCAAGCTTTGCTTCTAACTAATATTCATCCAATAATATTCTTTCAATTTACCTTCCTGTTCAAAAGCCTTCGAAAGCTTACTCTTGTCACCTAAGTGAAGCGTAAGCCTCTCTGCCCACCTCTCAAAGCCTTGTGTAAAATACTCCAAGATTCACCCTTGACCCCATTTATGTTTCACTTTATCCTGAAACAAACTCTCTCCTCCACTGGAGCTGGTTTTGTCCCCTCTGCTTAACACCCTATGCTTCCTCTGACTCCAAACACTGTCAGTCAACGCTGTTCCGACACCCATAATTGTCTGACCTCTCTTACCATAGATGGTTGAAACGTTTAAGAGAGAATCAGGAATTCCAAATTTTGAAACTAATCCCAGGAACCTTCTGAGATTACCCTGAGAGCTAATTATGACCACTCATTGCCAAATAACTGACAGTTAATTATGCCATATTCACTCCATATTTTGCAACTTGTTCTAAGCCTCCTTTCTAAGAAGGCTTCACCCAGCCACAGTCCGCATAGACAGGTTTGACAATTATACTGAAAATGACTTCAATCTTACCTTTTCTTTTGGATTCCACTCCAGTTTGGTTATAGAAATTAGTGAAGCACAGGCAATCACTAAAAAAAAAGAATTGTTAAGGAAAGTACAGAAGAAAACATGTCCTTTAATGTTAAGACTAGATTATTCTTCTAATAATTTAATAATTATACAGTGTTAAAATGTTTCATCTTACATCTATTAGGATGTCTACTATTAAAAAACACACACACAAAGAACAAGTATTGGTGAGACTTTGGAGAAACTGGAACTCTTGAGCACTTTTTGTGAAAATGCGAATTGGTAACTCTGCTGTGGAAAACAATATAACGGTTCCTCAAAAAATTAAAAATAGAATGCCATATGACCCAGCAATTCTACTTCCACAGACCTGAAAGCAGAGCCTCAGACATAGTTGTGTCTCAGTGTTCACAGCGGCATTATTCACAATAGCTAAAACATGGAAGCAACTCAAGTGTCCATTGACAGATGACTGAATAAGCAAAACATGGTATACACATACAGTGGAATATTTTTCAGGTTTAAAAAGGAAATTCTGCAATATGCTCCAACATCGATGAAGCTTGGAGACAGTATGTAAAATAAGCCAGTAATGAAAAGACAAGCCTGATGTGATTCCACTTAAATGAGGTACTTAGAGGAGTCAAAATCATAAAGACAGTAGAACAGTGGCTGAGGGCCAAAGGGACTTATAGTTTAGTAGGCATAGGTTTTTGATTTAACAAGATAAAAAAATTACGGAATAGATGGTGGTGATGGTTGGACAACAGTGAGAATGTATTTAATACCACTGACCTGTGTACTTAAAAACGGTCAAGATGATAAATTTTATGTTATGTGTATTTTAACCCAATAACAAAATGTTAATACCAACATTTCTGCGGTCAAATCAAGCTGTATAAGCTTCTTATTATCCCAGACTTTAAATTCAGTTATGACGGCAGTTAAATTACAATAGATAAATAGTTCTTCCTTAGCAATATTTTTTAGTTACATATAGAGAAATTTTACTTTGCAGCTATGTTTCCCTCGACTCTGCATGTTTGTGTCATTCTCAGCTACCACAGTTGTTTAAATTTGATCAAAATGTCTGGCGCCGCAGTCCAAAATTAATACTTTTTGAGTACTTTTTCCCTAAAACACTATTTTTCGTCAATAAAAATATTGCATAAAAGTACTTTTCCCCTAAAATAGTATTTTCAAAACAACAGCTTGATGGAAAAATTAACATTTCAAAGCACCAAAGCATTATAAAGTATCAAGGCTCACATAGAAAAATAAGCTACAGAAATTAAAAATTTATCTTTAGAAAAGAGATTTATGTTGAGTAATTAAGTATAAGCTAAGCCTTTCCTCCCCAATCCAAAGGGTTTTACAAATCAAAGAGATATGCCTGGCACTTAACCTTGGGGCCACCCTAAGAAGGTCTGGGACAGAGGCTCTCACCCTCCTCCACAGGCACTGCCCTCTGCGCAAAGGCAGTGACAAACATTTGGAAGCAAAAGAGCAACGAGAGGCTCTAAGAAAGGCTTTACACAAAGTCAGAAATTCGAAGTGCTGCGTGGACGCCCAGTTCAGCGTAGGCCCTGAAATCGGAGTCAGCGCCTCCTCTCCCTCTGCCCTCCAACCCTGTATTTTGCAATGTGTAACACTTCTCAGTTTTTCAACATAAATGAAGTAGAAAGCACAAGCAGATTCTCTGATCCTTTCAATGATCAAACTTCTGTTTCTAATAGTTTTAAAGCCCCTTAATTCTTTCACGGATCTGTTCTTCTTTTATTTATTTTTCGGGCGAGGCAACCCTTGGTTGACCTCACAGATTGCAAGGACCTTGTCAGTTTACAATCCCTTATGTTTTATTTACTTTTTACACCTACAGCACCTGGTCTTCCTAGGTGGTCTCTCATCCAAGTACTAACCAGGCCCAACCCTGCTTAGCTTCTGAGATCAGACAGGATCAGGCTTGTTCAGGGTGGCGTGGTCATAGTCACTGACCAGTTCTTTAGTTCCACATTATGGGGACCAGGTACCATGCCAAATGGGGCAGGAGGAAGAGGCAGGGAAACCCCTGGCCAAACTGAGACTTGGTCTCAGCTCCCAGAGACACCACAGCCTTGTGGAAGGAGGCCCAGGACCGTGTCATGTGAGAGAAAAGAACAAGGCACAGCGATGAGTCAGATGGAAAAGTATTAATTCAGAGTGGGAGAGGTTTGGGGTGTCAGGGAAGGCTTCACTGAGTTGAGTTTAATTTAAAGTGTAAGGCTTGAGGAGCAGCCCATTCCACAGAAATACAATGCCAGCCACATAAATTTAAAACTTTCTACTATAGTAGCCATATTTCAAGAAAACTAAAAAGGACCAAGTGAAATTACTTTTAATAACATAGCTCCTTTAACCCAATAGATCAAAAAGATTATCATTTCCAAGTGTAATCATAGAAAAAATTATTAACGGGCTATTTTACATTCTTTTTCTCATTAGATCTATGAAATCGGGTGTTGTGTTTTACACTACAGCCTGTCTCAAGTGCGGAGAGCGGGTCTCTGTGTGGGCTAGTCACATTTCAAGTGTGCAATATGTGGCTGGTTGCTACCATATTGGACAGACAGTTCAGCTCTAGAACGACAAGGTGGAGAGGGGAATCCAGCCAGGAGAAGGGCAGGGGGAGAAAGTAGAAAACAGAAAACAGCTAAGTCTGGGAGAGAAGCGTAAAAATGAGGTCAAAAAAATAGGTAGTCCCAGAGCACGTGTCTCAAGCAAAGGAACCTGGACTTTGTGCTGTTAGTGATTTTGCAAAGGTTTTTGAACACTGCAGAAGCTGGGGCAAGACACGCAGTTTACCAAGGAGGGCTCTGAAGCCTCAGTTTCTCTAATAGTCATACAAGGCCATTTCAAAGAAATACTATAATAAGGAGACACAAGGGCATTTTAAAGATGCTTTGACATCTTTGTACGGAAATGGAAAACCACGCTAATGCTTCAAAGACTTTTTTGTCTGGATGAATTCATTCGAGTTCATTTGATACAGAGACATACCCTATTTCTGTGGGGGGCTGCAACCTCTTGGCATAGCTCATAAAACCCTCAGAAATGGGAACAATTAGTATGTGAAATTCTAAGCTTATTCTTCTACTAAAACGCTCTGTGATTTTAATATCTAGAGATGTCTCCAAAGATGGAAGCAAAAAAAGATTTCCTATAGCAAGAAACTTTTCATCCAACACTACAAACACTTCTGCTCTGAATTTTACAGCTAACACAAGTGAAAGGTCTTACAATGACATGTTTGAAGAGAAAGCACGAATGTCTTCTTCAATCCGTAAACAGGACAAGGAACCTGAGAAGGAACTCTCTCAGGAACCAGGGTATATATTTTGTTGTTAAATTTCTCAATAGTAGGATTTGTTTGATTAAAAATTTTGTACTTAAAAATTTCCTTTCCTAAGGTGAAAAAATAACCCCAAACCATACATATACTTCACATGTTGTAAGCTTCTATTTAAAAAGAACGACAGAGGACGTGGTTCCATAGTGTAGTGGTTAGCACATCTGCTTTATATGCAGAAGGTCCTGGGTTCCATGAGACCCTGAACAAGCCCAATGTCTGATCTCGAAAGCTAAGCACGGTCAGGCCTGGTTAGTACTTCAATGGGAGACCACCTAGGAAGACCAGGTGCTGTAGGCATAAATAATAATAAATAAAAAGAGAAACAGAAAGCTTAATATTGAGAAGCACGTGGTGTGCTCTCACTCAAGCTTGTCTACTTTGTACCACAATCCAACCCAGACTAACAAAATTCTCACTCATAAAATAGTTTCCGTTTTCCCATAATGTGACAGTAATCACTATTTTTAATGACTCTGCAGCTTTCCTAATATGAGTGCAGATGGTATTTCGAAAGACGGAGAATTTTCCACCCTCGAAGACCACGGCTTTTTTATTCTTCGTTAAATACTGACAGGCAGACAGACAGACCAAGCAAGCTTTCATTTTCTATAAATCAGAACACACAAGCCTGATAAATTCATATTTTCTTTTCACATTGTGGAATTAGAAAATGAAGTGAAATTTTGAAAATGAAATCAGTCATAAAAAAAGAAAAGGCTAAACGTATTTTAACTGACTTAGAAATAAATAATACAAGCGTTTTTAAAAACCTCTTCATATGGATGACTAAATCAAACTATCTAATCACCTACGTGCCTCTTGGCACTTCGTGGGGCTATTGCTTTAAGTGCACTACCAATATTTGGTGTCTTTAGCCGAGCATGACAAAGAAAAATAAATATTTTCACATGGCGGGTGAAAGTGACCCTGTTGGGAAAAAAGTAAACAGAGACTGAAGTTTTCCCACATTCTTCCATCCTCCTTCATACAATTCTGTTCCCCAAAGGTTCTTTTGATCTAACTGGACAGTGTTGAGACATTTTCTTAATGATTTACACTTTTCTCTCAATGGTTGTCTGAAGCACGTGGACACTTGGCTGTTAACCTTTGCGCTTTTTTTGGTAAGGGGGCGGTCGGGGACGGTGTCAAGCTTCCAAGGACACCGATGACTGGGAAAAGGATACTGGGGACCACAGCTGCACAGGAGACGGCAGAGATGGCCATCCTTACGTGGCATGTGGAGAGGCTGTTCCACTGGGGACATGATTTGTAAGAGATGATGGATTGCAGAAGCGTATACACGACACCGCAGACAAAAGCCAGAAGGGCCCCGCCGTCGTGGACCACGGGGACAGCTAACTCCTAGAGAGAGAGTCACAAAGGCACATTATTCCCCACGGGTCTGTCCACGCCAAGACCCAAGCGCTCATTCACCCGGGGCTGCTCAAAGCCACTGGTCCTCGTATTGCACCCACCCCTCGACCTTTGTTAAATGCAGCGGCTTGCAGATTACCAAGGCACAGGCCTTCCCCTGTGATGAAGTAAATGTGGTTCCACAGCAAACGTGGGCGCATGGGCCAAGGACAGAGTGACACCTCCCTTAGAGGTGGCAGAGTTGGGGAGAATGGTAGGCTTTGGAGTCTGGCTGACCTGGATAAAAATTTCTGGACTCTACCATTGGACTCTTGGTTTAACACCTCAATTTCTGTATCTGTAAAACGGGCATAATAATTTCTGCCTTGCGGGTTTCGCAGTGAAGATGAGATGATAAATTACATAGAAAAGTTCGCAACTTGTTCTGTGCAGGTGTCATGGGTGGCTTGAGGATTTTCGGCTCCCTGCTCCCCAATAATCTCTATCAGCCCCTCCCAAACCACCCCATATGAACACACAACTGTCAGCAAAAACACTGCTTTTGAAATGCAAAGACAGTGTCAAACCCAAGTCCCCTGCCCCCACCCTCCTCTGACCGCCATTTCAACAAGAAGGCAGCTGCTACGCCCAGTCTGGACAGCAAGTCTGGTGTTGGCCCCAAACGTGCTCATCGAGGCACCTACCTTCCGATATATAACAATGACATGTAGATTGAATGGCTGGTCTCCCCTTGAACTTAAAAACTGGAGCAAGTTATATTGTCCAAGACAACCTGGTTTCGGTCTCAGACCAGTGTCGGCCCCAATTCACTCTCTGTGCCAGTCCCCAGACCTGTCCCCGACCCGGGCCACCCAGGTTTCCCCAGAACCAGTGTTCTCCGTCCAGACTGCCCACGAAAAAACGCATTTTAAATCAGATTTAATTCCTAACCACTTCCAGTTTGGCACTGTCTGATTTCAATCATTTTCACTCAAATAAACTTTTTAAGAAAATTTTTATTCTCCACATGGGAAAGGGAAATTTAAAAAAAAAATTTAAATTTATTTTCTAAGGAAATTTATTTCCTGGCATCAAACTCAAGAATATAGGGGAAAACCCACTGTTTGATTTGTGTTATATTCAAACATGAATGCATTAACATTCTGCAACCTGGCATACTGAGGATTCATTTATTATGTATAGACTCTATATATGTAGGATACCCAGCATGGGCGTATAGATTTAGGGATGTTATATAGGAAAAATAAAACACATTCAATGCCTTTTAAAATGTGTGTATACCTTTAAGTATTTAAAGAATTAAGGAAAATCACTACTGAACTGTACAATTAAAAATGGTTCAGATGGCAAATTTTATGTTATATATATTTTACCACAACTAAAAATAATCCAAAGGAACTGAAATCACTATCTTAAAAGGACATATGCACCGCTATGTTCACTGCAGCATTATTTACAACAGCCAAGAGATGAAAACAATCTAAGTGTTCACTGAGGAACGAATGGATAAAGAAGATACAGTACACACACACACACACACTCACACACACACACTCACACACACACGCACGCACACACACGCACGCGCACACACACACTCTCTCTCAAATGTAATTGAGCCATAAAAAAAGAAAACTCTTGCCATTTTGCAACAACATGGGTGGATCAGAGGGAGTGATGCTAAGTGAACTAAGACAGAGAAAGACAAATACTATATGATCTCACTCATTGTGGAATCTAAAAAGACAAAACGAAACAAAACAAAAACCAGATCCAGTAAGGACGGGTAGCTGCTAGAGGCAGCAAGTGGAGGGGTCGGGGAAATTAGGGAACGTGGTCAAAGGGTAAACACCTGCAGTTAAAAGATAAAAACTTTTCAGTTGTATATAATGTACAGCATGGCGACTACATTTAACAATAGTGTATTTTTAAAAGTTGCTAAGAGAATAAAACTAAAAAGTGTTCAAAAAAAATTGTAACTGCGAGGGGATGGATGTTAACTGAACTTGTTGGGGTAATCATTTCACAACACAGACATAAATCAAATCACTACGCTATACACTAACACGAAGTTATATGTCAATGATGTCTCATTTGGGGAGAAAACCTATATTAAACCAAAAAAAAAAAATAATAACAAAGTAGTCCTTTTCACCCCTGAACGTTAGAAATACTTGGGCAAGAGAAAATAAAAAGCAAGGCATCAACTGCTAATGAGTCATTTTCAAGAATACTCTTCTGAGAATCCTGGTTCTTTTCACTCTCCACTTTCTTTCTGTGCTAAGGAAGTCAATATCCTGAATTTACCTACTCTGTCCTCCCCACCACCAGCACTGTCAAGGAATTTGCTTCCTCTACCCTGGTCGAGTCAATATAGTCTTCAGGATCTTAATCTGCAAATGTCATGCCCCTCCTTCCCACATCGACCCTGACCTTATCAGATCAAAGGCCCTTGACTGAGTGAAAGTTGTATCTGCGATGTGCTTTTACCCTGTGAAAAAGGCACGTTACAAATACATACCCTCTCATCGAAGATTCCTCTTACAGGGAAAATGATCCTCAAACAAACATGAATCTTGGACAGAGAGTAAGATAAAAACCTGGAGCCCTTTTTGGATCTCTTTCCCTAAACCCTCTTGGTAATTTAAAAGATAGTTAAAATAGAGAAAACTAGAATATGGGGGGGGGAGGGGGCGGGTTAAACATGGGAACACTTAACTTTTCCGGAAAGGAATCTTCTTGAGGAAAAGGAAAACACTGACAGAGATTGGTGAGGACACACCAAAAAGCAGCCCTCCCACCCACCAGTTAGGGAAAGGGAGTTATCCGTACACTTTCGGGAAATACACTCTTCTTCCTACTGAGGAAAAACCCACCAGAGTCAACGTTCTCTGTTGCCCTGATGTTTCTAATTCTTCTTGAGGCAACAACAGCTCAAGTTGGTTTGCACATGGCATGCTGAAAATGAATGACAGGATATCAAACAAGGAAGTTGTAAAGATATATTTATGGGAACAATGACAAGACAAACACTTTGCTCTCAGGAAAGTTACAGATTCTATTTTTGGTTTTTGTAAAAATGTAACTGTATCACGGAAACCTTGAAGAGAACCAAGAGTTCAATTATCTAACCACCTAAGTGTTTTTCCCTAAAGTCTGGACTTTGTGGTTTAAAAATTGACAGCTGTATCACTTAGGATGTTGAGTGATTTGGAGAATAACTACTCCCACTGAACAATTCACATCCATACTGCGCTAGACAAATCATATCTTTCCTGGTCTTCCTTTCTCTCCTCCTTTTTTTCATCGTGCTTTCTGATACTAGAACGTGTGAATTGTGACATGCTTTTTTCTCACAGAGATTTCCTCACTCTGGCATTGAGGTTAACTCTTCCCCACAGGTTCTGGACAGACTGCTTTCACACAGGGCCACTTCTGCCTTTATTGCTCATATGATCTTGGTTAAGTATTAACCTCTCTAGGCCTCTCTTTCTCCATTGAGAATGAGGAAAATTATACGACCTATCTTCTAAGGTTACTATTAGAATTATATGAGTTGAAGCATTCAATGTTTTCATAAATACGTCGCATAGAAAATTTTCGGTAAATGGGGTCCTGAAAAACAAAATGCATACACAATCATAAAACATAAGGAAATGTCACAGAGTGTCTCTACCGTGTGACAAAGGTCACATGCAAACATGCATTGCAGCATTCTTTGTCTGATTTTCGCTACATAGGGAACAATAAGGGTAGGAAAGTGAAATGAAGCCAGAAGTGAATTTAGTTCACAAAATGCCGTCTATGAAGCCCTACACATTTGCTTCAAAGAGGCCACAAGTGTGGCTCCCACCTTTCTAGCTTCTAACATGACAAGGAAGCATTCATAATTCTGGATTTGTCACATCCAAAAATGAAAACTCATTGGCCTTGAGACCTGAAAGAATATCCCGGGCCCTGTTAGTTGTCCTGAAGATACTGTGTCACACAAAGAAGGGTGCCTTCCCCCCCCCTCATGGCAGCACTGTGTGGCCCAGAGCTTTACCATAATGTGTGCCCTGCATTGACGGATGGCATCCCCCATGTGCAGTGCGGAAACCGTGACTCTGTGAGGCCCACGTGGTGCAGGTCAGACAAGAGGACTCTTTCGCCAAGGGGCCGACTTAACACGGGAGCAGACATTAGCCAAGGGATGGAAAGCACACTCTGTGGGTGGAGGCTTGAGGTTGTTTATCATCCTCCCAGATTAACACTAGGGGGCAGCACCCCGAGGCTGGTGCTTCGGTGAGCAGACGTATACGTTAGCAGCCTGCTAGCAGTGAGGCTAAGACCTTTTTGTAAAAATAAGCACCACACAGGATCAATCCACTTCTGGTGAGAAAAAGCTTAAAGGAGTACCCCTGGGATGAACAAAAAGTCGTCCTGCAATAACTTCCTTTCTGCTGTCACCAAGAGACAACAGTGATGGACAACAGGGTAGTGTTAGCCTGCAATGATGAACTGATGATGACCATGACGGCCGCCAAGGCCAGACCACTGGTTACTGCTCATTATTTTCATTGAATCTTTGCATAACCCTATGAGGTGAGTACTATAATTTGAAATACAACAAATGTTTTTAAAATACTAAACATTCTCCATAGACAAGTAGGTCCCATGCCTTCCTAAGAGAGACCTTGAGATGAACAGGAATGCACAAATCAGAATAATTCAAGTAAGGTTTTTTTCCAACACTTGACAAACTAAGAATATATCAAGCAGACTCTGCAGAAGTCTCCATGTAAGTTAACTGACTCCAACAGGGCCATGTTTTAGCTCAACAACTAATTAGTTGAGGAACACTGAGCAAATTATTTCACTTCCGTACCTATCTATATATCCTCATCTGTGAAAGTGTTCAGATGCTCTTTAAATAAATACCAGAGGTTCAAACGTAGAGTCAGTGCGCACACGCACGACACACACACACACACACACACACACACACGCTCATACATGAATATTTTCACACCCTTAGTGGAATCATTACAATGGCTGAAGTAGCTCTTCCAACACATCAAACCACATCAGTAAGAATACGGAGCCAGGCAAAGCTCATAGCATCGTTCGAAGCCCACTCTCTCCTAACTGTGCCCACATGAACCCCATCTCTTCTGAGTACCGGCGGGACTGACTTTCAAATGATATTTGTTTCTAAAAAGCAAACTATCCCAACTTTTACAAACTCATCAACTATTTGGGCTATATTGGCACAAGTGTGGCTCTTATGTTCTTGCTTTTCTCCTCCAAACACACATACTCCATCACCCCGATAACCAAAAAAAAAAAAATTTTGGTCATACCTGAAAATTGGCTACAATGCCCATTCCGATACATCCCACCAGTCCCAGAACTAACGACACCAAGTTAAAAACAGGCGTGCTGAAATAGCTGGTTTGGTTCTGCTTCTCCACTATTTTATATCTTGTGTACATCGTGGCTGCACCTGAAAAAGAAAAGTACGGTACTGACTTTTTGTTACTTGACTTTTCGGAATGAAAAACACAGACACAGCGTTGCATTGCTCTTTTAAAGTCTGTATTTTCAATTTCCTGAGTGCAATAGTCTCCCACTCACCCATCCCTGTCCTTCCTCATCCCATCCTACTCTCTCCCCAGTGTGATACACACACACACACACACACACACACACACACACACACACACACACACACACCTCTTTTTGGCTATTATCCTTTTCACATAAATGCTATTGTTGCACGTACTGTTCTGTGACTTGCTTTTTTTCACTTAAAAATGTACCATGGAGATCTTGCCATGTCAGTACAAACAGGTCTATCTCATTGTTTTTAGGGGTCTCATCATGGTATATAGTGAAGTGCCATATTTATTTCATTCTCTTAATGTCATTCTCTTAATGACAGATTTCTACATTGTTCCTACGTGTTTCCTACTTCAAACAATTCTCAGTGAACATTTTTGTATATAGAAGTCTTTGGCACACTTTTAGTGTTTCTGAAAGACGAATTCCTAGAAGTAGCATGACTGGGTCAAAAAAACTGCACCGTTAAAATGTCAAGAGGTATCTCCAAATTGTGCCAAGACTGTAGCAGCTTATACTCACACAGGGTTTGAAAGCAATTCTATATGTCATTGCTTTTTAAGTTATTGCCAAACTAATGAAAGAAAAATGGCAAGTTGTTGGTTTAATTTGCATTTCTCTGATCATTAGTGAGATTGAGAAACTTTCAGTATGTCTGCTGGTCATACGCATTTCTTTTGAGAATTGCATGTCATTTTTTCTTATTTCTCTCTTGAGTTTGTCTATTCATTTTTAATTTAGTTACTTTTATATATTATGTACATTAGTCTACTGTCTGTTATAAATATTACATATTTTCTTCTGATCTGTTGTTCATCTTTAACTTTATTTCTGTATCTTTCATCGCTTAGAAGTTTTAATTTTCTATCTACCAAATCTTTCAATTCTTTCCTATTTAGCTTCTGGTTTTCATATAAGTTTAGAGAAAGTTCTCCATCCTAAGTTTTAAAAAATATTTCCTATAATTTAATCCTTTTATAGTTTTGCTTTCATGTTTAGTTCTGTCGTTGCCATTGGTTTTGTGAATGGTGTGAGAAGGGTACTAAAGGTATGTTTTTCCAAAAAGCTAGTCAATTAACCAAATACCATTTATTGTTTTGGAGAGTAATTTGACAATAAAATGTAACCTTCATGACAGAAGGGTCCTTGTCTGTCTGCTTTTGTGACTCCGGCCCTAAGCATGGAGCCTGTCACAGAGTAGGCACTTAGTAATATTTTTGGTGAATTTTAAAAAGCAAGCTAAAAGCTAATTTTTTTTTATCATAGACAATTTTAAATGAAGGTATTAATGTCAGATTCTGCCTTGCTTAGAAGCAAAAATCCATATTCATCACTTGCTGGTTATAAAATAATCTGTTTTCTAAATCTGGACTCCGGGCAAGTATAGTGTAAGAGGGCAATTGGATTGATGGACTATTTCTATTTCCCCTTGCTCATCTCTAAAACCATGGAAGGGGAAGACCACGAATGGGTAACAGGGTGAAACTTTCTCTCTACCAAGTCGGATGATCAAATTCCAAAGGCGTCAAGTCACTAAGTAGGGTTTCCAGCACCTCTGTCCCTTCCCACCCTGTACCAGTAGAGAGGGACAGAAGTGTCAGTTACAGGAGAGGCCCCTGCAAAACACCTGATTGTCCCAGAGGGTCAGCGTTCATGGATGGACTAAGGAAAGAGTCCTGTATCTTAGATCTATACACCTGGATCACTCCATCATAGACTGAGTTTTTCAGTCAGTACATTAATTTGCTCACGAGAGGGTTGTGTCCTAGTAACTGCATCTCAGGTGTACTTGAGGAATTAAAAACAAAAATCATACCTGAGTTGGAGACAAACTTCCCTGCTTCACCTTTCCCCTCTCTCTAACAGGTGAGACAATACCTTTGTCAGTGGGTTCTCGGCTTTAGTGAGTATCTAAGTCCCCTAGAGTGCTTGTTCACCACTCATGCTCCTGGCCCCACTCTGACTCAGTAGGTTCTGACTGAGTAGATCGTCAGGGTGGCCCCAAAACACACTCTGAGAAATTGTAGTTTATATATTAGGTCTCTTTGGTTTCCATAAATCTATTGGATTTAAGTCACAATTTCAAAAATCAAATTACAAATAAAATCCATTTCAAAATCTTGTGGCAAATTACCAAATGAAGTGAAAAATAGTTCTATAAGAAGGTCATAAATAACTCTGGATTTCTAGTCATTCAGCTTCTCAAAGTAAAGCAAAATTCTAGTTTGAAAGGTTGTACTTTTAAACAATGATACGCATCAAGAGTGAACCCTGATGCAAACTATGGACTTTGTTTTATTATGATGTGTCAATGAACATTCATTAACTCTAACTAATACGTCATTCTGGTGGGGGATATTGATGATGGGGGAGGCTGTGGGGTGGGGGTAGGAGCAGAGGCTATATGGGAAATCTCTACCTTTGGCTCAGTTTTGCTGTAAATCTAAAACTGCTCTAAAAAAATAAAGTCTGTGAAAATTTATTAAAAATTAAAAAATTATACACAAACTGTAAATCATATATCTCATGTCATTGGAGATTGTGCATTATTTATTTATAATAATTATTATGTACTTACCAAGAAATGCAGAGAAGTTTATCATAAATCCAAAAATACCACTCTCCGGAGGCGTTGTTCCTGTATCACTGAGAAAGAGAAGAAATATCAAATTATTAAAAGCGAATTCAGTTCAGACCTCTGGGCAGGCATGTAATTGGCAGGTTTAAATTGTTTTTCTTCCAGGTGTTAAGTCACTATGAATTCCAGAGATTTGACCTGATTTTGTTCTACAGTATTTTCATTTTGGTTCCAAAAAATCTAAAATTCATTTTTCTCCCATGAAAGATTACATTTAAAAAAAAATTCATTGTAAAAAGCTAGGAAATGCTTAAAGTGAATGGTGTGGTGGTGTTTCTGAAATGATCGAGCTTAATAAACTTGATTGATATATGTCCATTCTTGGTGAAGACTTCATTGTGACTGTTTCAGGGAAAAAGTAAGTCTAAAATCGCATTTGAAAAAAATCTACCCTTGGAATATTAAATACACATAAACACATTTAAATTTTCTTAACAATTTTATCTATGCACAAATTCACACTGCTAAAAATATAGTCGTGAAACTCTGAACAATATTATTGATGCCTATCAGTACTTTATGGAAACAATAGAGTATTGTGGGTGTATTAATTGTGAAAAATTATTTTAACAAAACATAGTTTATATAAAACATTTTTCAGATTAATCTATCAATTCATTAATTGAACGAGCTGGAAACTGTGTTTGACAGGTCCTGTTCTTTATTCATCAATGTCAAGGTTTAAATGTTTACATCCTCCAGCTGCTCATATATATATGTACAAAAAAAAACTGATAGCAAAAGAGCTTCCAACAGGAAACAACGCATAACCATCTTGCGTGTTCCCACATCTTCAAACAGCTCTGAAATTTGAGTATCGAAAACTTGATCATGTTGAAAAAGACGCACTTCAAAGTATTTGAAAAATTCCACAAGAAGCCTGTGTTTGTGGAAAGTAGGAGCCTTTAAGTTTCCTGAACACTTAATATTTGAAGAGTATAAAGAAGTTAATGTTCCTCCTTTTACACAAAGGCCTTTATTTATTCTCAATAATTTTAATCTCAGTGTCACTTTTAAGAATCTGAAGAGTTTTGAATTTAACATTACCATTTTTCCTACAAAATGACCATTCTTCTCACTAAAGGAATGTTGAGGTGAAGGCGGCCTGAGATGGGGGACACCGTTCTGGGCACAACATGGGGCTGAGTGGGTGAGGAGAGAATGGAATCATGATGGGAAGAAGGTAGAGATCACTCCAGCCCTAGGGCAGCACTTTGGGGCAGGAAGATTCATTCTCACAGGGAAATCAAGCCTTCTCTTCTTGACATCAAGATATAAAACAGCAGCAACCAGGTGACCCATGCAAGAGGACTTGTTAACAAAGGTCTAAGAGTAACCTGCCACATGCCAGTAAGATGGTTTGCTTTTTATGGAGGAAGAGAAGAGGATGGAAGAGTAAGGAGGATATTTAGGGGGATAGGGAGTTGGGGGACTAAGGTGTTCTAACAGGAGATAAGAAGACCAGACTCAGGGACTGTCAGTCCACTCACAGAATACCAAGACATGTGCCAAGGGCCCAGATGTACAGGCCACATAATGTCAAACATACAATCTGAAAGCTCAGAATTTCACGGTGGTGTTTAATTCTTCTTTGTCTGCACACTAAAAACAGTAGAGGCAGGAAAGTGTCTTGCCAATAGCCATTCCATATGTATTTTTTTAATAAATGACTATCAGTATTTGCAACAAACAAACAAACAAACAAAACCCAAAACTGACCTAAAAGGTACCACTTATCGACCATTGACTATGTACCAGGCAATGTTAGGTGCTTATCATACATACATGGGTCCTATATCAACTTCATTTTAGGAAGGAGAAAACTGGTATTAGAGAACTCATCCTGTTCAAGGTCACAGAGCTATGGCATAGCAGAATCTATATTCCAACCCAGATGTCTAACTTCCTAACTTTCCGCCCTTCATTGTGCTCTAACAGCAGGCAAGGAACAAAGCAATTAGAAGAACTATTAGGGGTGAGGCAGACCAGCACTGATGTGCTATGCTAGTAAAGGCTTAAAAACCAGCTCTAGTTGACTTGTGGCATAAGCCCACTTCCATGGTATAAATACTCTCAAAATGTCAAAAATTCATGCTACCAAAATGTAGGTCACTGAACACAGAGTTGGGAAGCAATGCACACAGTTGGGTTTCAAGAGCACACACCAGCTGTCTCCAGCACACCTGGGCAATGAACCACGATGGTACTAAGGAATCATCACACCTTTTCTGTATACCAAGAAAGGGTCAAGTAAGCAAGACCTCACAGCTTCTCAAACGCTATAATTTAATCATAAAGGTCTTTCACAAATATTCACTGCCATGGTAAATCTGATTTTCTTTCAGAATTCCTGAGTCTACAACACTCACCATCAATGCACAAGTACCAATGGGACTACATTCTTACACTTGGCACAACATAGGCAGTGTGAACACTACAAAAGTTGGGGAAAATATTAATGCATTCATAACCAGTTGTTTGATTAAATGCAGCCATCTTTAAAATTTTTTTATTTGGCTCCACATCAAACTATGAAATTTACCCACTCCTCAACAAAATATTTATGGAACACCTACTATGTGTTAGACACAATCGGAGACACAAATTCCCCGATCTGGCAGGTAAGAATGGTCAGTTTGTGATTTATTTCCATTAAAATGATAAAATGGCACCTAAAACATTTGGTGAAATTTTGTTCAAGAATATTTAAAAAGCTTTCCAAGCAGCAAAAGAAAATGTGCTCATATGTTATATCATATATAAACGTCGCTTTACATCTTCTGCCTAATGTTGGAATCCAATGAGTATAACACCGAGGAAGTACCAAGAGACCCCGTGGACAGCCTCTCTTTGTTTTATTAATTAAGTTCAAACTAAATGATCTAATTGTGCAGAGGCAGAGGTAGTAGTGTTTGGTTGGCGTGGCTGTACTTAGGTACTAGATTCTTCAGGAAACTGGAGAATGAGGAGAAAAATCTGTTGCCTCCTAACCCAGCAAAAGCAATCTCCTCACCTAACTCCCAACCACATGATCTTGTACCACGTGGCTTAAGCAATGTGGTTCCAGCTCTGCCCCAGTCCTATCTACTGCCCTACTTGTCATCTTATAAACAAGGTACTTCTTGAAAACTGAAGAGGGGATAGGAACTAATAGTTCATTTGCATGTGGCTTAGAAGCTGTTGAGGTTATTATGTGTACAAACTACCCTCCAGGGTAGTTTGAGCCTAGGAAATCAGTTTATGTCTACACTTCCTTTATTTGTAATTCTACATGTTAATTTCATCATAGAGAATTCCAAGTCATTCATCTAACATCCTTCTCCAAATTAATTTATAATGTTAAGCTAGTGCATAATCACTTGATGCTCAAAGGAATGGAAACAATACAAAAAAAGACATGTATGACAATATAAGCTTGGTCAAATGTTGTTCTTTAAATCACTGGTTACATGCAATCCATTACTCTAAAGCCTGGAGTCATGGTTTATTGGGAGGACTGACATGGCAAGACGCAAACTTATCTACGTGCCCAGACTGAGGTTTATTAAAATCCTAGGCCCATTGCTTGAAAGAGTAATCACGACTTAGAACCTAAAAACATGTAATGCACCACTAAAAGGAGATCATTACTTCCCTAATTCACAATATTTAAATACATTATTTTAAAGACATAAGTATGATAATGAAAAGTAATTACATTTTATTAGATGCTTTTAATTATTAAGACTAACTTTTAGGCAGCTTTACTTGGTGACAATTACCCTAGAGTGGCATTGATAAAGCTGTATTGACTATTTTTAAATGTAAAAAAATTTCCTACTCATAAATGCAAATAACTTGCTCTTTCCTCACACGACTCACATATAATTTGCTTTCTATCAGTCTGAGTTTCCTCTTTGGTCACTCATACAACATTTTTTAAAACATTGTTTAAGCTTTGGGAACTCTGACGGTTGATTGGGAATAAAAAAAAAATAATCACTACCTTCAAGCAGCTTGATATCTAACAAAAACTTCAAGGACTCATGAATTCAACACGTAGTTACTGACTGCCTTGTGTGTAATGGGCAACTTTGCAGGCATGGTGAATGTAGTTGTAAATAAAACAGAAAAAGCCCCTCTTTCGTGGAACTTATATTCCTATGTGGGCGGCAGTAAAAACAGTCTCGGGGTGATGAATTCTGTGAAGGAAAGGAAAGCTGGAGAAGACGACAGTGGGCTCGGTGAGTCACCTACCTGAGACAGCGTAACCTGGGAAAAGGTACTTAAACAGACATCTGAATGAAATGGAATATTTGGGTCAGGAAAATTACAAGCAGAGAGAACAGCAAAGCCAAAGCCCTCGAGATGGCAATATGTTAGAGGAATTGCAAGGAGGCAAACAGCTGGAGGTGGAGTGAGTGAGGATGTGTGTGTGCATATGGGGAGGGGGTCATGGAGAGCCCCATGGTTGCAATAAGGGCTCCGAATGTTATTCTAAGCACGATGGAAAGCTGTTGAGGGCTAAGAGCAGGGAGGTGATATGAAATTAATGTTTTTAAAGGGTGGTACAAAAGGACTGTAGAGGGACAAGTACAGACCAGGAAAACCATATTAGGGTGCTAGTCCAGCAGTTTGTTAAGAGATGACAGTGCTGGGACCAGAGCGTTAATGAAGAGGGAGCTGATTAAGAGGTCACATATGGGGAGTTTTTTGAGGGGAGTCTAGAAATCATTGCTACTTAGACTAAAGCTGTTGCTATTACAAAAGAAAAAAAAAATAACATTTTTCTCGGCACTTAACACTTGGCCAGGCACCTGTTCACAACATTATAAGGAAAGTACCTACTATCGTGATCTTAACAATGAGGAAACTGAGTCTTAGAAAAGTGATCTCCTCAAGGTTACATAGCTAGCAAATGGGGCCTCCAGGTCCTGCATCTAGAGCTGGATAATTTGAATGGACACAACTTAGGACTCTTCTCTGTTGTGCTTTGTATGATATTATATTTCCATATGAGTTTACAGTATTGTATACTTACAACCACGTCAGCATCAGGTAATCCTTCTGAAGCCATTAGTAAGTTGTCCTTGACATGCAATAACTCTACAATGCATGTTCTTGATGGACTGAGACACAATTACTGTCAGGTAAACAGGACTATTATGTTTAGGAGGACTCTTTTCTTTTTTAAGTTGAAATTGAGCCCTTATATTTCAAAGTTGGCAGCCCTGCATCAGTCAAGACTTTTGAGCAATTAATGCTTTTTAAAAGTAGGAATAACAAAAGAAAAACGTTCATAATTCTATTTCATTCAGTGGGGTGGGGGGTGTAATGTATGTAATCAAGTGACGATGGAAAATTTAAATTGAACAGAGGAAAAATTATCTATTTACAGTTGGTTCAGAAGCCGAACATCAATTAATTTTCAAGCTGTAAAAGTTTGAGATCTTCAATTTTCTCATTCTGCTTTTCTTAGAATTAACTAATTTTGGCAATGCTTTTTGGAAGAAAAGATTAAACTATAAATTACAATTTAAAAGGATACTCTTTTAGCTCAAACTTTTAAATGGTATGCCTCCTTTTTTTGTTCTAATAACACGACGATGCTTAGAGATGCTAGGAGGCGATGATCATTGCACTGCAGAGATGAGTGTCGGTAACATTGTGTCAGAACGTGACTTTTATGCACACGGGGAATTCATTCTCTGATTAGCTATCACCTGAGACCCCGTTGTTATAGTTGAACAGGGATGGGAATGTCACTACTGCCTGAAATGCAATGTAGTTACGTAATCGAAACCGTTGGTTGAAGCAGGAAGTCATAGAAACTTGTATGGTTACATACACACCACAGGTATATAAAGGTACATTCACCTACCTGCTGCTGTAGGCCAAGATCGTGACACGAGTGTGAGTCTACTACAGCTGAGTACAAGTCCACTATATATGTCTTCCTGACATATAAACCCTTTACTCTGCATGACCTCATTTCCAGTTTTAGTTTCTTTAAAGTGGAGAGAAACCTTAAAGACACTTTTGAAGCAATTTGATCGCAGAAAGAATCCTTCTAGCGTCTTGCCAGTTTGTGTAACTTTTTACATTTGTCATCAACACTATTAATAGACTACAATGTTTTGACTCATCTCTTTTGAATCTTTCCCAAACATTCAATCAAGTTTCCTTAGAAATGACAATTCTCTTTTTGCATTTACAGACCAAGTTTATGTATATTGAGTTCAATGACACCATTACAATAAAAAAAAAATACAACTGGGATCAACAAATTTGGGAACAAACACAGCTGGCATCTGATGAGCATACAAAGAAAACAGGTGAAAGAAGAAAGCAAAGCAGCTCAGAGAGTGGCCCCCACTGGGAGGAGTTTCAGGGTCCACTGGCTTGAGTCAGTTTTTTTTTTCAGAAAATGAAATTATCAGTTAAGCCAGCAAGTTCATTAAGTTGAGGCTGGTTAATTTCTTCTACAAGGTCTTCCACTATTGTGTATTCCATTTCTGGCTACTGTTACTTGGGCAGAGGTAAAGGAAATAAATTGTGTAGGTTGCTCAATGAATGAAAAGGAGCAGAATCAAGGTTGCTGATCAACTTCAAAAGAAGAAGAAAAAGGAGGAAAGAAAGATAAAGAAAACTTCTGCTATATCCACCAATAAACTGATCACTTATAAAATTAGCCCTCAACCAAATGTGCTTTCCAACTTAACGTTGGCATCTATCCAGACCACTGTGGACTGGTCCTTTGATAATACTAATAGCAAATGCTTACAGAGAATTTATTACTTTCTTGGACCAGGGTGTTAATGAGATCTAAGTGGGTTCATGTGTTCACTCGTAAGGGAGGTGCTATTATTGGAGAAGAAGAGAGAAGTCGAATAACTTGTCTGAAGTCCTATAGCTGGGGCACATGGTATTTTCTAACCAAAGTTGTCTGCTCCAAAGTTGTTCCCTTATCCAACACACTATGTTCCCTCTCAGTATGATTATCAAATACTGTATAAACAGAGGACTCAGTTTTCTGTCACCAATCACTAAATAGAGTTTTTGGTCATGAGAAGGAATAATGAGAGTGACCAAAGCCCACACTCTCTCCAGCAAACAGCACTTGCACAAAAAGTGAGACTAAGCTAATAATAAGCAACCAGGATGCAGAACTGGCGAAACTTTAAAAGTAAAGGGCCACAGAATATTCTGGAAGCATGAGACTGAGCCTAAGGAGAAGATATAAAGAGTGGCTTATTATCTGGGAGGGTTGATAAGTAAATAGTCAAATTGACTACAGATTGAGGTTGCAAATCTTGTTAAACATGGAGAATTTCATGAAGTCAGTAGACATAGTGTTGGAGAAGAGATGAACACCACGGCCAAAAGCAATGAACAACACTGACAGAATCAGTTAACAATTGAGGAGAAGACGGCCAAATTAATAAAACAAACATAAATAAAACAGGTGCATCTGGTGTATTTACTAAGCACCTATGGGTCTGGAACTTTCATAAATGCTGGGGACGCAGCAGTGAAGAGACCCTAAATCTCTAATGTCATGGAACTTTTGTGTGAGAGACAGACAGTAAACAAAATCAATGTTCTTACACAGATTAAGAATGGTCATTGGAAAAACTGAAGTCATAAATCATTTCTTCAAAAATGAGGTGCTTCATGTCTCCCTTCAAAAGACAAATGTGAAATCAAGGACTTTGTGTCATGTATTGAAAAGTATGTATTTAAGATTTTTGGTTCATTACAAGAATTTTGTCTTTTCATTTTATTTTGTTCATTATAAGAAGTGTTTGTTATAATAAATTTTGTTCATTATAAGACTTAGCACATTATTGTGATTATAATCTAAATTTTGTGATCGTAAACGAAAGATAAAATAATTTCCCTAATTTTCAGATTCATTTTTGGAGTTAAAAACCCAATTTCTTTTATTTATTATGCTATTTGGTCCCCCTTTTAAGGTGGCTTAATTTTAGGTTTTCTGTCACCAATCACTGACCAGGATTTGTGGTCAAGAGAATCAATGGGTGTGGCCAAAGACCACAATGTTTATAGCAAACAGCGCTTGCAAAAAAGTGAGACCAGGGTAATAAAGGGTGCAACTGCAATGCAGAATTGGCAAAACTTTAAAAAGCCACAGAATATTCTGGAAGCACGAGACACAAGCCAAAAGGGATGTAACCAGAGTAGTTTATCAACTAGGAGGAGTTGATAAGTAATGTTGATCCAAGACAGCCTGAGGGATTTGGTCGTGGAGGAAATATAAGAAACTAACACATTAACTGTGGATGATCCTCAAGAATATGGGTGTAACCTTGTAAAAATCGAAACTAAGCCTTTCAGGCTGACTTTTATTTGCCCTTGGTTTTGACATCCTTGCATTAATGGTTTCACAATACAGAACTATCGCACTGTTCTATCCAACGTGTTGAATTAAGTGGCTGTTTGAATCCCATGTTTTTAATTTTTTGATAGAAAACTCTTCCATTTGGCTGAAAAATAAATACAAAAAGGTATGCCAGGTTTACAAGATGTTACTTTTGAGAGAAACTGGTTAAAAGATATATGGGACCTTTCTGTATTATTTTTATAACTGCATGTAAATCTATAATTATTTCAAAATAGATTAACTTTTTAAAAGTTTGGCAAAAAAAAAAAAAAAGTCTTATTTCCACCTTATTCCTCTGCTAAGGTCTCCCTGACCATGACCAACTCCCTCCATCATACACAGATAACCTTTTATTAGTTTATATAAACAAATACAAATGTATACTATTCCCCGCCCTTCCATTCCCAACCTCCACCTCCTCCTCTAATTGGTACCATACTTTGTTTTGCATCTTGCTTTTTCCATGTAACAATGTATCAGAGACTTTTCCATATCAATATTAATTTAAAGAGAGTTTTGTTTGAGGTATTCTTTGGATAAACTATATTTATTTAGCCCGGCTTCTCCTGATGGATGTTTGCATGGTTTCCAACCTTTTGTCATTGAAAGCAATATTGAATAATCGTGTAGATATATTATATTGACATAATATTGACATTTCGATAATACCAAAGTTGCTCCATAGAGATTGAATCAATTTACACTCCTACCAGCAACACATGAGAGCCCGTTTCCCCAAAGTCTCACCAAGAGAGTGTGCCAAATATTTGGGTTTCTGCCAGTCCAGGAGATGAAAAAGGGCAGTAAGGAGTTTTAATTGGAATTTTTATTTGATTGATGAGGTTGAGCATCTTTCCATATGCCTAAGAGCTATTTTCCCATTTATCCAATACACCGAAGATAACAATGTTGTAAGAAAATATCTGATAAGGAGACTGGGTTTGAATGCCATACGAGACAGAGATCCTCCCGGGTTCAGGCTCTTAATTAAAATGCAATGGCTCTTATTCAATGTGTTCTACTTGTTCAAAAGACATCAGAACAGATTGGCCGAACAACGTCATCACATAAAAGGAGGCTCATTCTAAATACAGATGGTCCCCGACTTACGATGGTTCTACTTTTGATTTTCTTTACTTCATGGTGGTATGAAAGCAATGTGCACGTAACAGAAACCATACTTCAAATTTTGAATTTTGACCCCTTCCCGGGCTAACGATATGCAGTAGGATACTCTCTGATGATGCTTGCCAGTGGCCATGAACTTCAGCTCCCAGTCACAAGATCACAAAAGTAAACAATTCATACTCTTTAAAAGTCCAATCACTATGTTGAAGACATGAAACTAATATAATGCTGTATGCCAACTATACTTTAATAAAAACAAAAAAGTTATTTTTAAAAATGGTACTCTACAGTGTACTATGTTGCCAGGGTTCTGTTTTGGTTCAATGCTTCAGATGTCCTTCAGGCCCAGGGTTCTTTCAGCTGTGTTAACGATTAATGGTGAGTCCCCATACAGCCATTCTGTTTCTTCACTTTCAGTACAGTATTCAACAAATGACATGAGCTATTCAACACTTTATCATAAAATAGGCTTTGTGTTCAATGATTTCACCCAGCTATAGCTAATGTATGTGTTCTGGGCACATTTAAGGTAGGCTAGGCTGAGCTATCCTATTCTGTAGGTTAGGTTACTAAACACATTTTGTCTCACAATGGGTTTATGGGGGCGTAACCCCAAAGTCGAGGAGTGGTCTATACATTCAAATCACTGACCAACCCCCAGTGACCTACCTAATCAGGCCTGCCCTGAAGGAATCAGCCCTGCTCTAAGAGGGATGATAATAATACCCATTAGTGAGCACCTGAGAACTGTTAATTCAACACATATTGGGAGCCTTCATGGATCTCTCACACTCCAGAGAGGGAAGACAAACAAGCAACATCATAAGTAAATCATGTAGTTTGTTGGAAGGTGGCAGGTGCTACGAGGAAGAATAAGACTGGATATGGAGATCAGGAGCATAGGGTGCAATTTTTAAATAGAGCCATCAAGAGCAGCTCAATGCCGGAGGAGTAAGAGGCGCAGAACCATGGAGGGCCATCGGGAGATATGCCTGAACAAAGGAGGAAGGGAGGGTGAAATCTAGAGGCAGAGCACTCTGGCAGAGGAAGGGTCAGTGTGCAAAGGCCATGAGGGGAGGTGCGCCTGACATGTGTAACACAAAGGAAGGAAACCAGTGCGGCTGGAGGAAGTGGAGGGAGCAGGGGTAAGGAAGAATAGGAGGTATTGAGAGCAGAGATGAATTACAGGAGATGAGATTGAACATTTCTGGGCAAAACTGATAAATCTGGTACTCCTTCCATCAGGTCCTGATGTCTCGTTCTTATTTACATCTTGCCCTTGCCTCAGTTACTTAGTTTTCTAGAAGGGGCAGAGGCAATTTAGTGCTCCAGCTGCTCTTGTAGGTAGAGAGAGAAGACAATCTAAAAGGCCCAGGCACACGTAGGCAAGAAATACATGTTTGTTGTTTGTAGGGTGATGGCTCCTGGCAGCAAGAGCACAATCTCATGCCCTTTCCTCCTGTAATTCTTCTTTTCCTAAGGGCTTCCTTTCCTTGTTAACTTTATAACCTCTTCTTTGGAATGTCTGTGATTAGAGTATCTCACAAGTGGTTCGTCTTATCAGCTCATTTCCCCATTTCTGAAGGTCTCCCATTCCAAGTTCACCTTGGGAGGTGATATTAATCATAACTACATCACACACCTCTAGGAAGACTCAAACCCTGCTTCTGATTGCCTGGCCAATGCATATCAAATATTATCCGTTCCTGACCTTTGGATCCAGGACAAGCACAGCTACCCTTTTCTCAGTAACAAGCACTGCAGGGAAAGCAGCTTTTCACACACGTCTCAGAGGATCTATTCTGCTTCGGAATCAAGAGGAGCAAGACGATGGCACCTGGGACAGAGATGAGCCTTGAGAAACCAAGCCCAGGTTCCTGCAGGGGCACAAGGCCTGATGGGAGGGTCTGCTGGATGCATGGAATACCTCTTTCTGGATGGGCAAAACCATCACCAGAACTGCAGACTTGCCCTATTTTCCATAAAGCTCTCTTTCGTGCATCTCTAAACTCTTGTCTCCTCTTGCTTCATCTTCATTTCCCCTTCCTCACCCACTAAAAACATTACAGAACACTGCACACAGGCAGAATGGCTGCAGGTAGGAGAGGTCTTACAATCTCTAGAAATCTCTCCCAACTTCGAATGTCATCAACTTTATTACCCTCTCACCAGTCACTACAGACCCAGAGGAGTCACGGCCCTTAAATAACGAGGAATTGTTCTAATAAACACATCCACCGGGAAAGCACAGAGTTGGGAGACACGTGAAAAGGATCAGGACATGTGTCTGGGGCACTGACCAAGCGACCCTCAAAAGGGTGGGTCAAAACTCAAGAAAAACTCATGAAGAAGGAAAGAGCATCATGACAACGCAAGGAATATCACAAGTTGACAATTTGTGGGCTCTGACGTTGGGTACACAGCACCCAGAGGGTTCTTGGGCAGCTCCATCTTTAAGAGCTTAAACTCAGTTCCCAAAGATCTGGAGGTAGCACTGTTGTTTTTGGCAGAGGACAGATCTAGGTATGTTTGAATTCTGCTTCCACCATTTCCCGGCTGTGACTTCAGTGTCACACTGGTGGTATTTCAACATCTGCTTAAACTTAGTTTCCTTTCATAAAAAAAAAAAAAAAAAAATGAGCCCGATATGCACTTCACGAGGATGGTGGGAAGCGGAAGTGAAACGTGTGAGCTGTTGTAGCGCACACCTGGATCTGCAACTTGCACTTTCAATCAATGGCACCCATCAGGACCCGCCCTTGTTTCAATATCGCCCCAAGAAGCGTCTTCTACAGATCCTGTACCATACCCAGTCTGCAAGTTCTACTGTCTGTCCCGAACCCCTCCAGATGCCACTCTGTCCAGCGTTCAGGGTAAAGTCACAGCTACCACTGCTCAGCGCCGTACCCCAGCCTCCCTACACATCTGCCAGGATGCACCCTCGAGGAGTCAGACCTTCGTCTTTCTGCAAAAACACTCCAGCTGGGTCCGATCCCCTGTCCTCCGCATCAGCAGCGCTCCCCTGTAGTGCCTCTGCCTGGTCCCCAGCCCTCTGCCCACCCTGCCCCTCACCTGATGTAAGGGAGGAAAGGGTTGACGTGCCCGGACAGCACGGCGACTACGTAGGAGATGATGAAGGCGGCGGACGACCAGGTCACCAGGAGGAAGGGGACGAAGGCCATTCCCCTCAAGAAGCACAGCATCGCGCCGCCGGGAGTGCGCGGCGCTCCGCGGGGCCGGGCGCTGCGCGGCTCCTGGCTGCGGCGGGGGGCGGGGGCCGCCACGTGCCGGCCCGCCAGGCGGCAGCCACCGCGCGGACAGCCACGGGCGGCCGGACGGGAGGCTGCGCGACGGCGGGGCAGGGGCCCGGCCCCGGCGGGAGGGGAAGCGCGGGGAGCGGAGGCGGACGCGCGCGGCGAGGCGGCGGGCCGGGGTAGGTGGGGCCCGGGCGGCCCGGGCTTGTTGCGAAACGAGTGAAGTCACAAAGCGGCGGCCCCGCGGGCTTGGAGGCTCGCGACGACCTCCCCGCCGCGCGCGGCTCCTTTCGCTTTTGCTTCGGACTCGGCGGGGGTCGGCGCGGGCCGGCGGCCCTGGGTCGCCGGCGGGACCGCCCGCCCCTCCGCGCTGCCGGTTGCGCAACTCCGGAGAAACCGATCGACTCCTCGCGCGGCCCCTCCTTCCCTCGGGAGTTCCGGGGTACCAGCCCACGAAGCCCGAGGGCTTAACCCGCCCACGGCCCGCGGCCCGCCCGTCGCGGGGCCCTGGCTGGCCACCGCGCGGTGGCATCCGCCGCATCCCGCCGCGCTGCCGCCGCTGCCGCAGAAGGGGTCCGGGAGAAGCGCGCCCCGATGTTCCCCGGGGCCACGCGGCACGGAGGGGGCAGCCACCTGGATGGCGTCCACCTGAAAAACACACCGGCCCGGGTGGGACTGAGCCCCAGCCACGCCGGTCGCCCCCTTGTGACGCCTACGGTTCTGTTTTCCGCCACAGCGGACTCGGAGTACGTTTCCTAGAAATTAGATTTCCCTTTCCCCTCTCACACTGATCAGGGGTTAGTTAGCCCAGGCTCGGAACCGTGACCCAAGATGAGTACTGGTGACTTAATACATTTTAAACTCTGGAAAAGGGATTTGTGTCCTGAGGGCACTTTGCCAGCGTGGTAGTTTTGAGATAGAATTTGTAGCGGAGGTCTTTGGGTCATTTGTGACCAAACTTCAGCCGCATAACCGTTTCCTGGGTGCCGCACCCTGCTAGGGGACAAGATACAAAGATTAAATAGTTCTATGGGACCTAGAGAACTGAAATTCAAAATAAAATCAAATCGTATGGAATATTAGATAGAAGATTTTTACAAATCGTCATATGCACGGAGCTGGGAGGCAGAGGCCAGTGCTGGAATGAAGAACCAGGAAAGAGTTCTTGAAGATAGCAGAGGGTTCCAAAGTAAATAATTGTTCACCAGGCAAAGAAAGATGCGATGAGCATTCCAAGCCACGGACACAGGACAAAATGCATAGACGGAAACTGCTTATTTTTCTGGAATTAAAAAAAAAACACACCCAAATAAGTGTTAAGACAGGGAATGGAGAGATGGGCAAAGAGACCATGTAACCAGAGCCAGTCTAAGAATCTTCATTTTAAAAATGTGTTTTGGTTTTGGGTTTGTTTTGGTTTGGGTTTGTTTTTTGGTTTTTGGGTTTTTTTGTTGTTGGTTGATTGGTTGGTTGATAGTGAGGAAAGTTTAGGTATATGGATAGACTCATATTTCAGGAGATCATTGTGGCTGTGGGCAGAGTGAGCACCATTCTGAATAATGCAGAAGCTTTAAATTAAGGCTTTTTAGAAATCACAAAAGCTGTCATCCATGGTGATCCATGGTGTACATCTCTACCTAGGTGTCTGTGTTCTGAAACCCACCTTCTCTCTGGTCTTCCTTCCCCTTCCTTTTCTCCTTTCCTGCTCTAATACTGATTAATATGATTTTAAAAAACCTTCCCTGAGGCAGAGGAATCATGACATCAAATGGAATTCACCTGATCATCTTACATTTTTATTGCTTATGTAATTCCCTTAAGCAATCCAATTGACTAATCACCCTTTACACATTACAAGAGTTGTCTGACTATAATGGCAATAGGTATTTTGTCTAAAGTAAGTACGTATACATGTATATATTTTAAATGGGTATATAACAAATGATACATATAGTGTCAAGTAATCCTGAGAAACACAGTGCTGGTTCCCCTTCTAAATGCTTTCGGTACTATAGACCTCATAATATCCTTTTCTTGGAATAGCGAAGTTCATATGGTATTGTGGATGGGGGGAAAAGCAGGGGGAGGTTCTACGGAAAGTAAGATGATCTGATCATAAATTCCTAACTGAGCGGGTCATGGTGGGTAGTCATGTCCCAGGCCTATAACTTCTTTAATCAAAGGTTTATCTTTGCCTTCAGTAAGCCCTGCACATTGTTTCTAGGCATCTAGGTTAACGGATCTTTGAAATAAGCCTAACCGCCCTCAAGAGAGCACAGAATACCTACCTGCCTTGTATTCCAATCTCCACCTCGCTTTCCTCCACCTCCACGCACTCTTCCTTAATTTCAAATGCATTAAAAAAACTGCAAAACTTAGATCTTGCATATGTTGTCCGTTTGGTTCAAGTCAACTCTTGTAATAAAAATTCCCTTACAGGTTTGGACATTTCTTGTTGACAGGCACAAAATGGTAAAGTCCTAGAAAACAATCTTACTGGTGAAGGAAACCAGAATGTCACCCCAAAATATGCTCCTTTGACATAAGCATTAGCTTTGAGCCGAAGGCAATTAAGAAGCAGCTGCAAAAGCAGGGAGAGCACTCTCCACCCTCCTCCTTTCTGTCCAAAGGCAGGATATAAATTTACCTGAGACCGCTCTGGACTCAGCCCAGAGATGGCACCAGAGGAATCTGCACTCAAACCTTACTCCATTAGTTTCCCCCCATAAGTTTCACCTTCCCACTTTCCGCTCTCCCCACCCACTTGGAACCCTAAAAGCACTTTACTTTGTCATGTCATTTCTGTACAAATTCATTTTTTCCTTATTAAGATGCTATCTAAAGCCAAGCTCTAGCCATCCCTTTGAGTTACTCATCCTTGATTTTCTCCCATGTATATATGAAACTACATATTAATAAACTTGTTTTCCTCTTCCTAATTTTTTTTTATTGTTGTTAAAAGAGACCCAGCTGAGAATCTAAGTATTTTTTCCTATCCCACACTGGGTAACTTTTAATATATAATAAAAGTTATGCTTCCCCCCTTGAATTGATTCCTGACTTCCTTTCTGTCAAAGGAAGTCACACTGACTCAAAAGTAAGGGTCTCAATGGACTGTCCTTTTGAAGATGAAGTCATTCTTCTTTGGTAGCCACCATTTACTGAAAGGCAGTGTGCTTCCTGATCTAAATAATCCTGACAATGCTCAAGCGTCATTCTCTTTTTATGGGTGAGGTAAACAAGGCTTAAGGCAATGCAGCTAATAAATAGAGGTGCAGGACTTAAACCTAGGTCTATCTGACTCATGAGCTTATAACCACAACTATTGTGAAGAACTGTTTCACTCTCCTAAAATTCCTCAAACTCCAAAATTCCAGATGGAAATGCCTTAAAATATATGTAGTTATCTTCTAGTTTTGTATTTTTGTGTATTTGTGTGTGCTTATACATGGAAATATTTATGCAATTTGAAAACAACACAATATTATATAACAATATAAACAACTGAGGGACATCACTTCATGTTGATGGCTGCTGACTGGTTAGGGTGGTTGTTGCTGAAGTTTGGGGTGACTGTGGTTCTTACCAATGGAAGATCTGAGTCACTGCCCAGTATAGGTAGTGAAAAGTGGGCATATCTTCTTCTTTCTGTCGTCCCCCATCATCTGGCTGAATGCCATTGTACATGATGACCTTGGAAGCCATGTGTGACCCTGTAAATATTTACTTCTTTAAAAAGACTTGTGTTCTTTCTCCTTGTTTCCAACTGCCCTTGGGCTCACTTGCTTCTTTTCTTTCTTTATTCTTCCGCACACTGCATGACCACTCCCTCAATCATTAAGCTCATCAATCAGCATCGAAATGTCTTAGGAACAAAGCCCAGGTCAGTTGACCACAGAAACAGAGTTTCCATCCCCTAACTAAAGATAACATCTTGCAACTCCACACCTATGATGGCAGAAGACTCAACCAGCATCTCCATGAGATACCAGAAAGAACAATGCCACTACTGACCTCAGGACTGATGAAATGATTAACTGCCTCCTATCTCAGCCCCAACCAACCAGTAGAACCCATGACCCAAACCCTAATGAGTTTTCCTCCTTATAACCCATTTCCTAGAGGCCACTAGGGAGGCAGGTCTTTGAGCTCTAGCTGTATCTCCAAGTTGTGCATCGTTTCTTTAAACCTCTACTTTCCTTGCTGCGGACTCCTGTCTGTGTCTCTTTTGGCTTTGATACATGTAGGCAGAACAAATCCTTTGAGTTCAGTAACATACGTTATGGATAGAGACTTTAAACCTAGATCTACGTAACTTGATGCTCCCGTCTTGTCTAACTCATGAATTGGGTTGATGTGGTATTTCTACATTCACAGAGAGGGTCAGGCAGATGTTAACAAACATTGCTATGAAAAAAAACAAATACGGGAGAATGAAAGAGAATAAAAATTATTGCAAATCAATACATTTAGAAATAAATCAAAATAGTATGTTTTCCAATGAATAGCAGGGTCACAGGGATCATTCCACCCAGGTGGCATGTCACACCCTTCTCCTTCCAAGAGTCCTTGGCGACAGTCAGGTACGTTTATCCGAGTGAATGTGTGTAACCATTGCTCTGAAAAAAAGGGCACACATATTAATGTGTACCACCTCTTTTAAAAGCACTGTGTATGAGTTCTACTTTCCCTTTTATGATCAAGAATCAACTTAAAAAGAATAGGGGTTAGGTAGAATCTCTTCCTCATATATTCCAGCTTCTGGCAAAGGGACATTGTCACAATGGGGATGACATGATTTGGGGTGTTGGTCACCATGTAAATGGCCCACTCGTGTGTGTGTGTGTGTGTGTGTGTGTGTGTGTGTGTGTGTCCTTATTTTGGCAGGACCCTTTAAGCTATAAATGGATTCTGGGCTCTGTTCCCAGGTATGGAGAGAAGTCATTGCTCTGTTTACAAAGGCAAGAAATTTCAACATACTCTCAACATGTTTGAATAGGACAGAGATTATATAGTGAGCCACTTTTCTGGTACCTAAGCTATAGTCACCTGTACATGATTAAACTTTGGAGACATAATGTTCATTTTCTTTTTAAATTGTTCGTCTGGCAAACTGTCTTCAGGGGATTCTAGAACGTAAGCTCCATGAGATCAAGACCTTGTGCTTTGTTCACTGCTTATATCCAGGCTTGGGGTAGTGCTTGACAAGATGCTTAATATTTGCTGAAGCTATTTACCTCAGCAATGAGCTTTTTCAGGAAGTCTTTCCTCACACTCCCAACGTCTGACCTCTGTGCCACTCCTCTACATCCCGAAGCATCCTGGGTGGCTTCTATTATGTGTTTCACAACGTTAACTTGCCAGCCTACTCACTAGACTCCAAACTGTGAGCAGGAACTGAACCTCCTATATTTGTTTCTCTAGTGTCAACTACTAGCACAAAATAAATGGTTAATAAATGTTTATTAAAAAAATATGAACAGATGAATGCTTGATACTAGTTTAATACTATTACCTAGAGAATCTGATCTTTATATCATTGTACATACCATCAGCATATCAGTGTTACGTAAGAGGCACTATTAACCCTGTATCACTGAGTACAGAAATCAGAAAGACATGGCAAAGGCTAAGACATTTTCATGACTTAAAGGGAGGAAAACCAGAGCCCTCCATGGAGTGATACCTGTTCATGAGGATGACTGACAGTTTACGAGTTATTATAGGTTTGGGCAATGGCACCAGCTACTTTTTTCAGTTTCATATTTTCCAGCAGATGTTTTATGCTACCAGAGATGAAGAAGAGAATACATGTAAGAAATTTGGGAATTTCCATTATGACAATAAGAGTGAGAATTTCTTGTAAATTTTTAGTTTTTTTCTCCCTTCCCCTTATGAATAGTTTCTAAATTAACTTGCAAATATAGGAACTCATATGATCTGACTTTCTCAGTTTAGCTAACCTTAAACATTCCTACAGAGGTTTTCTTATGAGGTGCAGCTCATGCTTTAGTTATCATTATCTATGGAAAAACTGAGGTATAATGCTCAAGTTCACAATAATCTCATGAATTTATTTTTCTACATAGTAAAGATATTACAGAGAGGGATTGGAAAGGTTTTGTCAGCTGTTCTTCTTTTGATAGTCCAACGTGAAATGAATAAGATTTGAAAATAGGCAGGATAATGACAGAAACTTCAGATCAGCAGGGAATTATTTGTCTTCCTCTAACTAGAAAGAAACAATTTTTTTTTTGAAGGACGTTTCTTTCATAATTCTTTTACTCACTTAATGAATTTAAAATGTTTTATTGAAGAGCCGATCACCCAGGATTCATGGTTAATTCATTCAACAAACGTTGATTGAGGTTGTACAATTTGTCAGATGGTGTGCTTTGTGATTAAGCATACCTAAGGAGAACATTCAGTACTCGAAAGTATGGTCACAGTGTTCGAATGAACTTGGTTTGCTTAGGAGATGAAGAGTGGTGCCATGTGACTGGAACATGTGAGGATAAGGCACGATGGTGACATTGCGAAGGGCCTTGCATCAGTATGCTAAGGATAATAGTTATAACTGAGAAGCAGTCTTCAAGAAGGTGAAAGTTCAGTAGGGTGGTAGCATGATCAGGTTTATTCTCTGTGGTGAAAATTCCAGCAGGCCTAGGCGGGGATGAACTAGAAATAGCAGTGGGGATTAATGGTGAGTGGGTCCTTTTAACAAATGCTAACAACATAGCCTAAGGCAGTGGATTGTGAATGGAGAAAAGGGATTTGGTGGCCAATTGGATGAATGGAATAGGAGAGAAGAATTATGAGATAGATTTGGTTTCCTGCTTGAGAGGTTCAGTGCATATTAATCATTAATTGAGCCAGGCAACAACAACAACAACAAAAGTGTGAAGGAATAGGAGTTTGGTTTTAGATATACAACTGTTTAATAAATAGTGAGATGCTTATAGGATACCCAGGTGAAGACCGCTACAGGTAGTTGGAAACTGACCTGGGAGACATCAATGGACGGGTATGGTACACCATTAGAATAGGTGAGATCACCAAGGGAGTAAATGCTGCAGTGAAATCATGCATAAGAAGAGAAAAGACTGGTTTGGGCAGATAAGCAGTCATTGACAATCTTTATAAGAAACATTTCAGTAAATGTTGCATTTCAGTAAAAGCAGCATTGACCGAGGCAGTAGGTTCAGATTTCTCTTCTAAGATGATAGGTAGAGAATACTACATGAACACAAAATGAGGAGAGGGTCACGTTTATGGGTTAGGGCGAAATCTATCTGAGAGAGAATTTGAAGACTC
Source organism: Eonycteris spelaea (assembly GCA_003508835.1). Classification (NCBI taxonomy): domain Eukaryota; kingdom Metazoa; phylum Chordata; class Mammalia; order Chiroptera; family Pteropodidae; genus Eonycteris; species Eonycteris spelaea. The sequence goes on from PUFA01000023.1 coordinate 8,505,693, forward strand.
ACTAGCAGGGGAGGTAAGTGATGAAATAAGGTCATGGAAGATGGGGAGGAAAAAGAAAAGGGAAGAAATGGAAGCAAAAATGCGTTTCCTATGCAGAAAGTTTTCAGATTTACCAATCGCAGTCACATAATTGCTGTGCCTGTGTTTAGATTGGGCATATTATTCTGGCTAACTTTAAAAGCCCAACCCTTAAAGGGCTGGAGGGTTGCATAATAGCAGTGTGATGTATTTCATTTCCAGTAAGAGGTTAACATGTGACCCATGAATGACAGCTCAATGCCACATTTCTACAATGAACTGAGTATTTCAGAAAGAAGCATTAAAAAAAAAAAAAAAAGATCCATTGAGAAGTTCCTTCGAGGTCATCTGGTCTCATCCTTTGGATTTATATAAGAGGAAATAAAACTAGAGAGGCAATGTATACAAACTCACATGGATCTGTACTGGCAGGATCTCATCATAACTACCATACTCTAGGTTTCATGTGCTCATCCAGGACATTTGTCTCTACATTATTTTGGTTAAACAATTTAAAAAAAAAAAAAAGAAAAGCTTTTTGAAAACTGGCTTAAAGTACTCAGCAGCAGATCAAAATCTGAAGGAGTGTGCATTCTGATTCCTGCTAAGTCCAGTTTTCTATGTTTTTACTCAACTTCATCATCTTCTTCTTCACTAATATTAGGCTCTAATGTTTTATTGTCAAAATTTTAAACATTATATCTCAACTACATAAAACCATATAGCTTCTTGATTTTGTATAAAAGGTGGCAAGGATGATGTGGGAAAACACTCAGAATGTCTAGTTAAAGGATGATGTAACTGGTCTAATATGGTAAAATCCCCTAAAGAGATTTTTCTCTGTAATCTGTTTCTTTCTCTTACAAACTTCTTAACTTTAAGGCTGGCAGAGGTTTACTGCCTCAGAGAAAGGAAGGAGAAGTACTAGCTTTAGATTAAGAAATATAAGGGAGGGAAAAAAGACTTTTTCCTCTGCCTATTTTAGGTTATCTGGCTGGGACCTTGTAAATTAGATTGGCAAAAGACAGATTAATGAGAGAAAAACAGACAGACAAGTTTATCGACACGTGCAACACACATGCACAGAGGAGTACTCGTGAAAGAGAAACCCAAAGTAGTACTTGAAGTTGGGCTTATATGCCATCTTAGGCTGAACAGAAGAGACAGGGTTTTGGTTTCTGGGCTATGGAGGGAAGGAAAGAGGCAAGCTTTGGAAGGTCACAAGGGAAAGCATAATAAGTAAGGGTTGTTTAGTAAGATTTACACAGATTTAAGTGAAAGCTTTCTTGATAAGAGTTAGGGGTCTTTCTCTTCCTACTAAGACCACTATTTAAATTTTTTCAATTTTAAATGGGAAAAGATAATTTTTCCAACTTAAAATTCTTTTGTAAATGTAAATTTCCTTTACAAAAGGAAAACTGGTGCCTTGTATTTAAATTTTTTTTTTTATCTGCTGGTTCTCAATTGCCTTTAGCTCAAAACAACTTAGATGCCAAAAAAGTCATATTTTAGGGTGGCATATGCTGGTACCCTTCAGGAAGAAGGGAGATTTTCTGAAAAGGAAATCTACCCATTGGGAACATTTCCTCTGGTCTAGTGGTGCAGGGTATGGAAGACGTATGGGAAGAGATTAGAGGCCAAGACCCTTGCTTTTGCATACAGCCCCTGTTCCCTGTTGAAACTCAAAGGATTAATTAGAGGGAAACTACAATTTGCAATGAGAGATAAACCACATACAAAGGGGCTCTGGACTTGAAACCCAGGGGGTGGGGGAGGCAGCCGAGTCCGGGCTCATGCTGCCTATGCGCTCAGCCAATAGATCCACACAAGAGTTGACATATTTAGAATAAGCATTTATTGTTAGAGCACCAGGGACCTGAGAAGGCCACAGGTTAACACCTTCAAAACAGCCTTACTTCCTCAGCCTGGCTTAGGGTATTTAAGGGAAAATTTGGGCTGTATTCCCCAGAGGCTGCATGATGGTTGGGTGGTAGATGTTAAGGGGGAAATTTTCAAATGGCCAACTTCTTCTTGCTTGTTTAATGTTTAACTAGAGTATACTTCTAGGAGATACTCTGTGCAAAGATATGCTAATGTTAAGGGTGTAGTTACTCTGTGCAAAGGTATGCTAATGGCTAACTCCCGCTTCTGTAAACCTGCTTGCTTGTTTAATGTAATTGTAGGCTTTATAAGCACCTCCTCGGAAAGCTCAGGGCTGACTGTCTAGTGGGGAGAGTCAGTCGCGGGCAGCCGAATAAAGGCTCACAATGCATCTCAATTGGCTCTGTGGGTCTTAAATTTGATCGCGCCACAACTGTGGAGAGGTTGTTGGTTGTCTGTTGTGCTTCATGGAGCTGTCCCTCTCGCAGCGTGGTCCTCTGATGGCATTAGGAACCCAGGAACAAAGACGGAGTGGTCAGGAAAGAATGCTAGACCAGAAGGACTGTGATCGGTTAGCATAAGGGCATTAATCAGAAGTTTCAGGGCAACTTTCTATGGCAGGGGATGTTCTAAGCTCTGGGTCAAGCCACTGGGGACAATCTATTGTTCAGCTATAGGGCAAGGAAAAGTGAAGCTGGGGACACTGTGAGGCTTCTACTGTGGAGATTCCGACTGGGTCCTTCTTCAGGCTGGCTTCTTGTTTTGAAATAGATAAAACGCTATTCTACAGAGTGTTCCTGGGCCAGCTCATTGTGGGTGAAGGGATGTAACAATGGTTTAACGAGACAGAGTGAGCCTCTCTTGATGGCTTAAAGGAAGCCCAAAGCCCTCTCCCTCATATATATTTTGAGGATTGGAAGATAATTGAGTGGGACCTGCCATGGGTTTGGGGGAGTGATCTGGCAGCCTCTGCCACAAATCTGAGGGACAACGCCTGAGCCTCTGAGGTAGGGCCAAGGGGCCACAGATGGGTGCGAGTGTTTGTGGATCACTGGGCCCCAGCCCCACCAAGAGGACAGGCCAATAGTCTTAATACGTCATGCTCCAGGAGAAAAATGACCCCAGGGTTCCCAGTAGCAGGCATACCTGGGACATCAATAATACTAAGTTGCACAGGGACCCTGAGGCCTACAAGTGTTTCAAAGCCTACAGAAAGATCTACTTATGGATACAAGGCCTCTCTCTTTCTGAAAAAGGGTACATGGCTTCTCCTAGCTTGAAAAGTGAGGGGAAGCAGAGTTTGCCACCCTAAAATATGCCTTTTGGAATACTGATTATTTTAATCTGGTTATTTTTAAGAGTCTAAAGCTCAAAAAGAAACTTTAACCTTCCCCCTGTTGAACAAGAAAGAACTGAGGCTGCAAAGTCAAAGTTTATCTGGGGTCTTTATGGATTCAAATCCAAGAGTCACAAATTCTGGAGGAAACCTGAGATGTGCTCCAGAGAAGACAAAGAAAGATATGGCTTATAACAGAAAAGGATGCAAATTACACAAGCTGATATAAAACTTTTCTTATTGGCTGACTAACATAGCATTCTGACTAGTCTGAGAAGGACTGGTCAGGTCCAGGTGGCGAGGCTCTGATGTAGGCATTAGCATGGAAACAGGGAAGTAAGATCCAGATGTGGCCTTGCAAGCAGAGCACCAAAAAATTTCAAAAGTTCAAGTCTTACTTGGGTGTGGACATGTATATGTCCAACTTTCCTAATGGCCTCCCAACTCCATTTTAGGGCCCCTTGACAGTAGTGACTCCATTTTGGATGCTTCTCTTCCCACCTCTAACTGCTGAAAAAAATTTAGATAGAGGGCCTGCTCTGGAAAGGGATAAATTATCCTAAGTTAATTATAGTTTAATATGAACTGGTGTGTAATAGACAGGGAGGAGCCTAGCAAGGCCTATTGGATCAAAATTCTCTCTGTGTTAAAGATGGCCCAGCAAACATTTATTTACCAGACATTTGCTTTTCCATCTCCATGTGAATTGCCTTCCTGCCCTTTGAAGTCCCAAACCACACCACCGCCCCCAACCTGCACACTCCCCTCTAACCCCACCCCTTAGCTCCAGATGGCATGTAAGCCTTAACTACCCAATCTTTCATCAGGTCTCACATTCTTATGGAACCTGTGTTTGTACATATGTAATAAATTTGATCATTCTCTTCTGTTAATCTGTCTTATTTTAATTTATTAGTCCAGTCAGAATTTACAAGGGTGGGAGGAAAAAAAATTTTTTCCCCATGAAAGTCAGAGGGGGAAGGAGGACGAAACAGTTCTGATGTGGAGTTAGAGGTTAGATTATTTAATATTTATTCAGCAAGAGATAGTTTTAACCAAGAGAAACTAAGATACCCTTACTTGGAAAGTTTAACTCTGTGGTACCCCACTTTACTGCTTCCCTTCTCCCTCTAACAAAGTGGGATGGAGGTTAATGAGAATGTCGGATCAATTATAAATAAATAAATACAAAGGACCTACAATTAATTGTAGTTTCTGATATTTAGATTTTTAACGATCTTATTTAATCCTTAGAGCAGCCTCATGAGACACATAGGTTATCATTTACCCACTTGACAGATGAGGAAACTGAGGCTTGAAGATAGTAGAGGGGGCCAGGTATCAAATCTGCATCGATTGATTCCAGAGACTGTTCTCTATGTTTTCCCTGTAGGTCTAGTAGAGTACTTAACAAAAGGTAAAGTTCCAGCTGATTAATTGTGGTTATGTATACCACCCCAAACCTTTATGTCTAGGAAAGAGCATCACTTATTGTTACAACAAGTATTTTTTGAGTGCTTACTATGTGTCAGTCTTCTTCAGGAAGGGTAATTATTATAGAAAAAAACATAAGGTCTGAGATCCCCCAAGTCCCCATCAAAAAAATATATATATATAAAGGATGGAAATTGTAAAACATGAATATAACTTAAAACAAATCATGTACGTGCATTGGAAGATTCTCTAGTGCTGGCTAGTATTTAAAGAATTCAGAACAGTGTCAGGGATATAGTAGACACACAACAAATACTAGATTTTGTTGTTATGATAGTGATAATTATTTTGTTGTTATAATGTCATTTATACTACTTTATCATCATCATCATCATCATCATCATCATCATCATCATCATCATCATCACCATCATCATTACTACTACTACAGAAAGAGTTGTAAAAGCTCTGTTAGAACAAGCTCACGGTTTAGGGACTGCGTTTGTTTAGCTCAGTATGACTTCAGGGCCTGGCACACTAACTGGCACATGTTATATATCCTCCTCAATCAAAAAATACCCATTTGTTGCAAGAATGACATATTTATATAGCAAGCTATAGATCAATGTGTATAAGACTAATTTTTAATGGTAATTTAATGGTGAAGTGTTTAGGGATGATGTGTACCAATCTCAGCAACTTCCTTTGAAATGCATGAAAAAAAAAAAGATGGATTGATGAATAGCAATTGGCATAGATGTTTGAACAGATTCACGAAAAAAGCAAATAAGGCAAGAAGTTAATAACAGAATTTAGGTGGTAGTTACAAGAGAGTTTTACTGTAAAATTCTTTAAACTTTTTTGTAGGAATAAAAAAGGCTGTGAGTGTGTATGCGTGTGTAGTAAGCATGGAAGAGAACTTACAGGGTTTCTCAGAAGGAGCGTTTGTGGCATTCCAAGTGGAACAACGTTCTATCATGTGGGACCCTCTTGGGCATTGCAGAGTTGTCAACATTTGAACACTACGCCCTCAAGAACCATGGAGCTCTCCAACCCCTTGACAACCAAAAATGCTCTCACACATTTATAAATGCCTAAGTGTTGAGAACCAGATCCATATAAAGCTGGTAAAAATGATTACTTCTTTGCAGCTTCATTTAAGAGGGATACAGGGGGGAGAGAATCTTATTTGAAATGTAGTTACATTAAATTACATACATTTTAATTACATAATTACAGAAATTAATTAAAAACCGCTAAACTTTTTGTTTTAAACAATTAAATCTGCAAAAAAATAATTGTCTGGAAGAATATGCATCATTTTGTTAACAATAGTTAGGAGTGGCAGCAGGACTGAGGAGAGAAGGGAGTCTTTAACTTTTTACTTTACACATTTTTATTGTTTTTATTTTTTATGAGAGTGAATTGTTTTGGGACAATGTAATTTAAAGATCTGCAAAAGAAACAAGTAAGGTAAAACATTTACAGAGGGGAAAAAAAGAGAGCTGCAGTAGATTTTTCTTCTTTGGCCTATTCTGTCCTAAGAATATAATACTTTCATAATAAGAAAACTACAGAAACTTGAGTTAAAAAGAAAAAGTATTTAAAAAAAATTAAAATTAATTGAAATAATGCATGCAAGTAAATATTTGCTAAACAGACACTTTTGGTTCTTTACCATATTTATTTGAAATTGTCTGCACAGGAAGTTATCACTGGCAATTTTTCACCAGAAAGAGAATAGTTTGGCTCACAGGTTCCATTCTTGTTACTAGGATGATTGAAGCCTCAGTGATGTGCTTGCTGAGACTGGGCCATCTTTGGGAATTATCATTGCAGATGCTGCCACTTAGTGGTGAAATATGTTGACTATTCATTGTCAAAATATGTAATTTGAACAAGGGACTTAGGCAAATTTTAGGCTCATGTCTGAATGATTCATTTATTCATTTTCCAAACATTTCCTGAGTTCCTAACCTAATAGAACACTGATGGGGACAAAGAGGATTTGAAGAAGTATGAGGAACAAACCTTGCCCTAAAAATGCTTACAGTCTTGTTCAAGAGACAAGTACACATATAGAATTTCCATGAAACCGTGGTGAGATACTGAGTGTCATAAAACGATGAGATTTCACATTTATAGAGAATTTTAACACTCGTCCTATTCAAGGCCATGAAATGATTAATGACAAACATGGAATTAAGGACTTACAATCAGAACAGATCACTGATTAAGGGTTGGAGTGCTTTCTGAGGTTCCAGGCTGGGAGGCTGGGAGAATAAGAGCACTATTAACAGATGCACAGAAATTAAAACAGGGAGGTGATTTAGGAATTAAGAGGATGAGATCTGTTTTAGACGCTGAACATGCAGGACAATAGGGCATCATGTTGGCTGCTCTTAATTTGCTTTCAGATTCCTTCCTACATTCTTTGTTGACCCTGTAGATGGCTTTACCCAATGGTCTCTCCTAGCTGGCTTCAACCAATGGGAGATACCAGTAAGAGATTGTGGGGTGGAAATAAAGGTTGGGGAATATCTTTCCCTGTTCGCTCACTGCCTAGCCGCATCCCTTCTCACGGTGGCTGCATTTCCAGTCCACTACTAGACTCCTATTGGGCAGCCCCTTCCACAGCTCCAGCTCTCAGACGGTGTTCTGATAACACCATTTCCTTGAAGACACTGTTAAATGTCTCACTTCCTTCCAGACATTTCCTTAAAGACACTATAATTTGCAATGGACTAAAAGATGGAGAAGAGCAGAGGTCAGAGGTCTAGTCTATGTGTACTGGACCATCTAGAGAAGCCAGGAGAAGGACTATAACCCAAGAAAGGGAGTTATCGAAGATCTTTGAGAAGAATCAGAAAAGTATTCTGTCCTGAACACCAAGTAAAACGTTTCAGGAAGGAGTTGTTTGGATGTGGTTCCATAGTGTAGTGGTTAGCCCATCTGCATTAGATGCAGAAGGTCCTGGGTTCATGCCCCAGTGGAGCCAGGTTCATGGGCTACGGCCATGCCACCCTGAACAAGCCTGATGTCTGATCTTGGAAGCTAAGCAGGGTCAGGCCTGGTTAGTACTTGGATGAGAGACCACCGAGGAAGACCAGGTGCTATAGGCATAAATAATAAACAAACAAATAATAATAATAATGATAAAAGAAGGAGTTGTTGAAGACACTGTCAAATACTACATAAGGATCCAGGAGAAGATGAATACAAAAATACTACTAGATTTGTTAGGGTTCATTATTTCAGTGGTATTTTATTATTTCAGAGGGAAGTTTTAATAGCGTAAGGGTAGAGAGCAGGTTGCCAAAGGTTAAAAAATGAACCCAATTTAAAAATGGGCAAAGGGTTTGAATAGACGTTTTACCAGAGATGATATGCAAATGGCTAATAAGGAACTGAAAGATGCTAACATCATTAGTCATTATGGAAATAACAGAAATGCAAATCAAAACTACCTAATGACTATAATTAAAATGACAGACTGTGCTAAGTGTTGGAGAGGACAGAAGAAACTGGAACCCTCCTAGATTGCTCGAGGGAATGTAAAATAGTGCAATGACTTTGGAAATATTCGGCATTTTCTTAAAAAGTTAATATAAACTTACCATACAACCCAGCAATTCTATTCCTCCATATTTATCCCAGGAGAAATAAAAACATAAGTCTACCTAAAGATAAATTTGTGATTGCTCAGAGCAGTATTATACATAATAGTCCCAAACTGGAAACAACACAATGTCCAACAACTAGTGAATATATTAACGAAATGTGCTAAGCATACAATGGAATAATACTAAGCACTGAAAAATAAACCACTGATACATGCTACAACATGAACAAACCTCAAAATATCGTGCTAAGTGATAGAAGCCAGACACAAGAAACTAGATACCTAACTATTGCATGATTCTATTCCATTTTCTAGAAAATATCTAGAAAAGACAAATTTAGAGAGATAGAAAGCAGATCTCTGGTTGCCCAGGGCTGGAAGTGGGAATGGGATTAACTGCAAACAGGTACAGAGGAACTTTTAGAATAATGGACATATTCTAAAACTTGATTCTGGATTATGGTGATGAGTGAACTCTATAAACGTGTTAAAATAATTATTGACCTAGAATAGGTCAATTTTATGGTATGTAAATTGTACCTCATTAAAGCTGACTTTTAAAAAATGTTAAATAAAACTCTTCACGGAAATTGAAAAATATGAAGATGGGAAATGGAAATTGAAACAAAAACATTACACGATTGCTCAACAGATGCTGACTTTTTGTTTATTTAGTCTTATCTGTATGAAATTTGTCTTAATATGAAAGCACATTTCTATCTTATCTAGAGTAAATTCCCCAAATTAGCAGTGAATCTGTATGTTGCAAAGTGAAAATAAAGCCAAAAAGAATGACTTTACCTACTGAATGTAGATCAATATGAAGTGAGATAGAAAACATAAGTAAAACTAGTCCTATCTCATCTCAATTGCAATTTTAATGCCACTGCTTTAAATTAAGAACTCAAAGGGTATACTCACCCTCGAAAGGAACAGAGTCCACATTGCAAAGGAATGTAGAGTGTAGCTTTTAGAATTTTTGTTTGTTTCACATGCTCCTCTCACAGTGGAGTTACTGGGAGAACCCTGCAGCTAGTTTGCACTTGACGACAGAAGAAAAGATACAAGAAAATCTATTTTTCTTTTTCATGAGCTTCCTTCTATTCATATTACCTTAATATTTTCTCCTTTGTACCCTCTGGAGATTCTTACCATAGTCATTTCCTTACCCTTTTAGCCTGAAAAGTCAGAGGCACCAGTAATACATTTAAGTCTTTTACTGTTGCAGGGTTAACTCAGAACACAGCCCCTCCACATGCTCAAAAGACTTGAGAGCTGCCCAGCCGGCAGCTGAGAAAAGCAGCATACAAAGAGCTTTCCGCAGTGCCTGCTCCCAAGAACGTTTCCTGCTGCTCCCATGGACCTTATCTGCTCCTGTAACCAAACAGCACACCTTGCTCCCATCCCAGGGCTGCTCTTCCAATGAGAGAACCCCTTCCTCTGTTTGTGTGCATAAAAAGAACTCTGCTTGCTCTTGGTAGGCGGCAGCTTAACTCCTGCAGCTCTGACCGGCCTGAAGCTTCCCTGCTTCATGAGTAATAAGTGGCATTTCTCAACCCTTTGGTCTCCTGGGAGTTTTTCTGGAATATTCAAACCCAGTGCAAGTTCCAGGCCTGGGGCTCTTGTGTTACACTGTGACATTTGTATTTTGGATAAACTCACTCTGGAATATGGTGCCTTTGCTATACTAGCTGGCATGGCTTTGATTTATACTGGTTTCTTAATTTTGGTTACAGTGACTATAATAAATGTAGAGTGCTGCCAAAGCGTTGTAGTAAAATATCAGAGTGCCCCTGAGAGTCTTCTGGAAGGCTGACTTGTGCAAGATTCAGGTCTTCCAACTTGATTATGAGCTTAATTAGCATTGCAATGAGTTGGATAGTCAGTGTTTGAATATACGTGTTGATTGCTCACTGCTTTTAGGAAACTAAAAAGCAATAAGAAAATCATGGAGATCAGAAAGTCCTAAAGGCTTAGAGATCAGGAAACTGATCCAACTTTCATACATACGGTAAGAGTTAGCTTTTGGAAATAGGTAGATTCTATAAAGTATAACGATCCTGGGAAACATTTGGAGCCTCTTGTTAAATGGATGGCTCTCAAGACTTAACACAGGGAAGTGATCAGGAGCAGGCGAGGGAGAGAGAGAGTATATATTATTTTTGAGTGCACCTGAAACACTCACAAAAATTGGTCATGTGCTAGGCAAAGGAGGAAGCCTCAATCAATTCCAAAGAATCAGTATCATACAAACTACATTCTCTAACCATGTGTTGGTCAGATTAATTATTTGTAGATGAAAGAATCCACTCACTGATTTAAGTAGAAAGAGAATCAGTCTGTTCACCCATGAACCATCAAAAGGACTGAACAACGACACTTAGTTAGAGTTTGTAGGAAGAGCTCCCCAAATCTCAGCTGGACTGAGCTGCCAAGGAGCCGCTCACTGCCACTTCCAGCAGCACACATCTGCGCCGATGCACAAGCTAAAATAGGTGCCCTTGGCCTTGCCTCTCTTTCCACGCCACTCACTCCCAGATTAAATCTGTAAATTCATCTGGTTAGGAGACTCTAAATCTCATCCAAAACCCTGGTTTCGGAAATGTGCCAGTTCTCACCTGTTGCGGCGTCTCAGCTTCAAATTCACCCTTTCTGAACTTGCCTCGTGATAATGGACTGGACTCTAAAGCACTTCTTCTTTGTCGTGAGTACGATGTTAGGCTTTGCCAGTAGGGGCGCAGGAGGGCTATCGCACGAAGAAAGGGGTTCTTCCCGATTCCAGCTCCTGATTTTGCTTTTTCTTCCTCCTGCTGCGCGAGGGGTCAGTGTACCAGTAAGTGAGGACATCGGTGGTGTTGTGCCCTCGCCATACACGCCCAGAGAGCACAGCTGCCACCCTGGCCTAGGCCTGGAACCACCCTGCTGCAGTTCTGATGTGCGTGGGACGGGCGCCCCTGGCAGAACCTGGACTCTCCCTCAGTGTGCACCTGCATCCCATGCCAACATTGACGGGATGCAATAAAATTCGCATTTAGAGGGAAGTTTATAGTTTCGGAACATTTAGAAAAACCAATAGAGACAGCAAATTAAGCTAAGTATTAAATTTGAGAAACTAGTTTAAGGGCAATGGAGCAAATTCACAGTGTAGGAGGAAAAGAAAAGAAAAAAAAATAAAGGCACAAATCAATGAAAAAAAAACCATGAGAAATAGAATGAGCCAAGAGTAAGCAAAAAATTATTTAGAAAAAATTGAAAAAGAGATGAAGTAATACACAAAATGAAACAGACTAAATAACAATAAACATCATAGAGATTTGAAAACCTAGATGACTTGAGTCCGTTTCTGGAAATCCTTCAAACCAAAATGTTTGATCCGGGTCCTGACACGTTTTCACAGTGAGTTCTACTTCAAAAGTTAGATTTGTTCTCCATATCATTCTAGTTTCTTTTAATAACACAGTGAAATCCAATACATCAAAACTTCAGTTTGCAACTCTATATTTGGTGCTTTTATCAATGTAAAATATATTCATTTATATAATACATTTTTATCAGTTGGCTACTACAGGCAAAGCTCACTGCTTCTAGAAAACTGTGGGTGAAATATACAAAAACCCCACAAGAATATAGGCGACATCAAGGCAGGAGACTTGCCCATGTTATTCATATCTTATTTATATCCCCACCCTTAGCATCGCACTTTGCCTGTGGTAGCCAATTAAAGTATGGTCACACTTATGTGAAAATTATGTATATATGTTTATATATATGTGATGTATTTGAAATCACACACACACAAATAAACAGTGGGACAAGTCGTATTTTGGCTCTTACTGTTCTTTCAGAAGCAATCAAATGGCTTAATAATTTTGTTTTCTTTACTATTTTTCAAAAATTAAAAGCCCTTGGTTTTCTTTTTTAGAATCAAGACAGAAAGGAATGAGGTCACTTGTAAGAGCCATATATTGTATGAACACACACTATCCTGAAAAAAGGAAGAGACGAAATCAAAACATGTTTCTTGGAAACAAGCAAATTTTTCAGACCTAAAGCTGAAAAGTAAAACCATTTCCCAATGTGATAATTTTATCTTTCTACCTTGAATAAAGCAAGAACTCAGCTAAATATAGATTTATCGGGAGTTGTTTCAACTTTGCTTAATCTGCTAATTAAAGCTCTTTGTTTAGGTTCCATTTCCTTATTAGCTCAAGGTAAGGCCTTCCAGGTAAACGATCTCCAAATACAACAAAAGACCTAAATATGGTTGATGTTTTAGGGCCCAATAAAAGTGTTTGCCTTGTCTTCTGAGTTGTGAAGCAATTGCGAAAGCCCTATAAGGTACAGACAGATGGAGATCAAAGCCTGAGCTTTAGCATTGATAAAGTGAATTGGAAGATGTTGTTTTACCTTTGCAAAACGAGTGGGAAACCCATATTTCATCTGTGAATGGGACATACTTTGTAGGCCCTTGTCCTGGCCCTAGCCCTGGCCCCGGCCCTGGCACTGATTCTCCCAGGGTTAGCACAGAGAGCATTGGAATTCCTATTTCTGGCCGACCAACTCAGTTCCCCTCAACTTCACTGGTCAGATACATTCCTCATCTTCTGGGGTGAGAAAAGGCAAGACAGACTGGGAGCGTTAATAAAATATTGAAATGAAATATAGTCATTGCAAATCCCTTGAGACATAAGCCCACTGGTTTTATTCAATTAGTGACCCTTCTTCTACCTGAAGACTCTGAAGAGACACTACAGTCTAACTCTTTGTCCCAAGTGGGCGGTTAACATTTCTGAGGATCTCTTATAGCATTCTAACTGATTTTGATAAGATTCTGCCCATCCCTGAGCAAGGAACTTAGAAGTGCAGGAGGACAGGATGAGGAAAGAATAAATCTTGCTTAACCAATCTTGCCTTGGTTTTAATCTCAATAAAATCTAAACTGTTAGTCAACAGTCTGGCTGTTGCTTTAGTTAGTGTATCACATACTCAAGTACCAGACAGATAATATCATTGAGGCACGTAATATAACTGGGTGACTTAGGCTGAGTGTCACAAATACACATTAAGAATATCTTCATTTCTACATATATGCAAAACCTCTTTCTCACTTCAATCAGGTGGCTTTCTCTGCCTTCCGTTTAGCATTTTTTATAAAAGTACGTGTGCTTTTTTCTTTTTATAAAAGAAATGTTTCTCACCTAGACAGTAAATTACAGCACAAGCATTATGATAAAAGTCAACTGACCCTAGGCCTCAAGGCTGGGGACATGAAACAGTGAAATGAATCATGGTGAGCACATGTCTAACAGAGTAGGCAGGCAGTCCCTACTCAGTCACAGCTGACTGTTGTCATGTGTAAGTGTAGCCCCGGTATGGCCAGGTTTTTCCATTAATTCGAAAAACGCTAGATATTAGAATTAGGATTTGTCAGTGAAATCTCACTATTTAAAACATATTTTTAAAAACTTGCTGGTCATATAACACTTATCTGTAGGCCATAGGTTTATCATGTGTGATTTAGGTTTTAATTACTTTTTTATACCCTAGCAAAAGGTTAACCTTTCTTTTAAATCAAAAGAATTCTTGTTATGTTTGAAGTTTTCATCTTAATGTTTAAATAACTATTCAGAAAAAAAAATATTGAAAATAAAAAATACTTTTCTTGATTTTGTTGTGGCTCTTGTAGTTAGAAAATTGGAAAAGTTCACCAATAATAAGAATATAATATCTTGGGAATAAGGTAATCCATTTCCATAAACTTTATAGTTTACAGGAGCCTAAAGATATTAACCTCTTAATTTTCCTTATTATTAGTAATTATTCTCTTTCAGAAATATATTTAAAATATGTGTTGTATGCCTGTTCCTCGTCTGGTGTCTCCCATCTAGAGAATCAGCACTGTCATTCACTTAGCTGTCCATGCCAAGTTTTTAAGTCACATTTGACACCTTTCCCTATCACATCCGATCCATCACCAAGTTCTGGCATTCGATTCACTAACTGCACTCAGAGTTCTTTCTCTTGACATTGTCCCAATCCTCCTCCAAGCCACTGTCAACTCTTGCCTGGATTCTCCAGCAGCCTCATACATAGGGTGCAGAGCTAGCAAATGAAAATACAAGATGCCGGTTAAACTTGAATTTCAGATCAATAACAAATACTTTTTTAAGTCTAAGTCCCAAATATTGAGTGATATACTTGTACTAAAAATAAATTATTTGAAATTCAAGTTTAACTGTGTGTTCTGAATTTTATCTGGTAACTATACTCACACCAATTTCACTTCAACTCCTTGGGTCCCCTCCAATGATTTCTCCATACCACGGTTCTGATTCTTAAAATTCCTTTCTAATTATGTCAGCTTTTGAGTTTTATTAAAATTCTTCATGATCTTTAGGATTACGTCTTTTATTCTTAATATGGCCTTCAAGGCCCTGCCAACCTCTCGAGCTCCAACTTATTACACCTTCTTGCCTTAGATTAGAGCCTTCATTATGCCAGCACTGCCTAGAATGCATTTCCCTTCCCATCCCTAACCCCCCCCCCCCGCCCCCATATTTACTCCTTAAGCCTTAGCTTCAGCATCACTGCCTCCAGAAAGGCTTTCCTGATCTCCCAGGCTACCTTAGTTCCCTCACAATACTAACTCAATACTTATTTGCCACTTCATAGTACAAATTCCAGGAGAGCAAGAACTGTGTCTTCCTTCTAGATACCAAGATCACTACTAGGTAGCCTCAGTGCCTAGTAAAATGCCCAGCATAGAGTGTTCCTTGATAAATGATAAATGAATAAACATTAAACATTACTCGAATTTTTCACCACTACGTGACCCATTATCCTATTGTACTGGGAGATACTGGTGCCTCCACTATATCTCTCTGCTCTTGCCTCTACACTAATGACAATTATACTTTTTTGAACCAGTTTAACGCCTTTTATAAAAAAATATTTTTTTCTCTCATTTAACTCACGATTATCTGTTATCAGTCACTTCTTGCTTAGGTGAAGTATCTTTTCTGACCCGCTATGGACTAAGAAACCAGATAACAAAGTTTCTCAGAATTATATTTATTGGATTTTTGAGAAAGGGGCTGAGGGATTCTCCTAAAAACAAAACTCATGGGTTTCAGTGGGTTTCTGAGTCTTTTTGTTGTCTTGGTTTTTCTAGCTCTTTCCAGTTGCCAGATAAAAGATTCCCAGATAAATGAGATGCCACTGTGTATTTTTTACCACTGTTCAGAAACTGGTAGTTTAAAATCATTTCTATAGATTTTATACTGCTAGATTAATCTTCTTGAAGTGCATATTAATCAGTTCATTCTCCTGCTGAAAAGCCTCGGGGCTTTATGTAACAAAGTCAAATGGTATACTCTTTTCTTGACTTTTCTGACACTTAAAATGTTCCAGGCACTTAAGCACTTTCATGAATTATTTTATTTAATTTTGCCACTATCTCAAAAAGGTAGCCATTATTATGGATATATCATATTACACCCATTTTTTTTTAAGCTCAAGTTCAACCACAGTGGCTCAGAAGGGAGAGAGAGAATGAGCAAGAAAGAGTTCTCTAGAAGAAAGGACTTTGACAACACTCCTGACATCTTTGATGCTCTCTATTTGGAACATAAAGAGATATAAAAGAAAAACATTAAAGGTAAGTTGTACTACAATAAAGCATACTTT
The DNA here is from genome assembly GCA_003508835.1 of Eonycteris spelaea. NCBI lineage: Eukaryota > Metazoa > Chordata > Mammalia > Chiroptera > Pteropodidae > Eonycteris > Eonycteris spelaea. Next base: position 8,521,670 of record PUFA01000023.1, read on the forward strand.
CTCAGAAGCATAGGTTCTAGGGCAGAGCCAGGACTAGGGCCCAGGACTAGGAGAGTGAGGCACTTGCCTTGGGTGGAAAATTTAAGGGAAAGCCCCAAACTCACTAAACAAGATGAATAATACTTTAATGCAATATTTAAAGAGATCAAAATTAATGTGAAATATCCACAAAGAATAAAATATCAACATTTTAAACAAAGATAGAATCTGCCCTTGCATTTGCTGGACTTACCTCCCCCTAATTCCAGCCTTCTTCTAGAGCATAACTATGGGGTTCAAATCTCAGTTCTGTCATTTACTGGTTGTATGATATTAGACAGTTATTTAACCTCTTGGTATCATAGTTTTCTCATCTGTAGAATGGGGATAATAATGCTATCTAAAGCCGTTTTGTAAAGCCATTGTGAGGATTAGATGAGCCCTCGCCACAGTAGATGCTAAGAAAATAGCATCTCTAAGGAAAAGAACATCGTTAAGAGAGCCCTGAGTCCTGTTGGACCGTAGATAGTTTTATATCTATTATCATGCTTGAAAGACCTAGGAACTGTATAAGGGTCTTTATAGCTGCCATAATTTTTGTCATGCATGTATAACATGTATTAGCTTCTTCTAAAGAAGGCTTAAAAAATTGACTAAAAAGTGTCAACCTTTAACCTTGGATTGGAGCGAAAGTAATCCCTTTTACAAGTTTTTTAATCCCATTCGACCATGCAGTTGAATATATTCTCAAACTGGTTCTGAAGACAGTTCTAAAAATGCTATGAATTATGGCAACACTGAGTAAGTATACAGTTTCCCAGGGTGACGAGATTTGACAAAAAGCATATTAACTAGGGTATATTTGGAGAAAAACAAGCTCTCTCAAACAAGAGGCGCCCAGGCATAGGACCTCCTAGAAATCACCTGTTAAAAGTAGAAATAACTGCGCACCCCTGGGTGGGCTCCCCTCCTGTCCTTGGCACAATTTCTATCACCACTGCTTTTTGTACATAGTGGTTTACATGTTTATCTCAACTATACTCTCTGGGAACAGTGGACAACTCTAGTTCATTTTTGAAAACCCGACACCAGCAGTATGAGAGGCACTGGACACTAAATACTTATTTAATTAGTAAATAAATAAATGACTTTTGGCTTTGGCATATTTAGCCCCCAAGTTTCCTCTTTCAAGCAACAGGGCTGGAGAGCCAGAGAGGAAAGGAGCGCCACACTGCCTCTCCTCTCAGCGCTGTGAAAAGCCGTAACTTTTCAATTATTATAAATGAAGAAAGGGGTTTGTGCCCCAAAGTATTCGTAGCATTGCACTCCCACCTTGCGGCACAGCGTCCTGGCGGGGACCGGGCTTCTCTGGGTTGCGCGTCCCTCGCGGTTGCGGACCCCCGCCCTGCCCGGAGAGGCGCCGCGCGCGCGCACGCGCAGACGGGGAGCGCGCAGGCCTGGCCTCCACCCCTCCGCCCTCCAGGTGGCGCTGGCGGCCCTGCCGCCGCCGCCGGCACCGCCTCTCGCGGGGCCAGACCCGGGCGGCGCCGGCCGCCTCGCGGGCCGCGGGTCCGCCTCCATCGCGCCGAGGGCGTGGGCTCCCGGCTCCCGGAAGCGGCGGCCGCGGCGCGGAGCCGAGCGGGCGTCGTCCCCGGAGCGGCAATGCGCGGCGGCCGGAGGTTGTGACCTGAGCGCGCGGCCAGGTCGGTGGTGGACGCTGAGAGGACGGCCGCTGTCGGCGCGTTGAGCGCGCTCCGAGCGTGGCGTGGCGGGCCGGGGGGATGCTTTTCAAGCTCCTGCAGAGACAGACCTATACCTGCCTGTCCCACAGTATGGGCTCTACGTCTGTTTCGTGGGCGTCGTTGTCACCATCGTCTCCGCCTTCCAGTTCGGAGAGGTGAGTAGCGGCGCGGGAGCCTCGGCGGGGACGCCTTGAACCGCGCGACCCCGCGGCGCCCCTAGACCCTGCCCGCGCGGAGCCCCGGGGCGCCCTTGACTCCTGCTTCCCCGTCCTCCCTGCGGCTCGGGGAGCTAGTCCAGCGCCTGCCTTTCCCCGGGGGCGCGGAGACACCCAGATCACCCCGACCTCGGTGTCAGCATCTGCGGTCGAGATTTCGTCCTCCGGACGGTTTGAGGGGTAGGCGCTGATTCCCTTTTCCTCCGGGTACTTTCTTCAGGGTCCCCAAGTCCTTTGACTTCATCCCTCAGGCCGTATTATTCTCGTGAAGCCCCCTCCCGGGATCCAGAGTTGGTGTCTTTTCTTCTTCCTAAATCTCAATTCTCATCCCTTGCCCTCCTACAGTTTTCCTGCTCTGCTGTCACCCTTCTGATCTTTTCACCTTTGGCAAAGGCACTTTATCTTAATTTAGTTTTTTTCCAGGATCTCAGAACTTTGTCCAAGGGGCTTGTGTTTCTTTGCATGTGAATTTGCCGTGAGGAGAGTGTATCCTGGCCCCAAATTTGCAAGGGGACTCGTTTGCTCTTTTGCTTTGTCATTTGGAACAGCTGTACCTCATCAGTTAGCCCTGCTGGCAGATGTGCACACATTGATGTGACGGATTTCTTGGCAGCTCCAAACACCTTCCCTTGCCCCGAGATCACCTGAGGCTAGGGCCCCTTCACGCCACCAGAACACCGAACTGATCTTGGATTCCAGCACCGGACCTCTTGGGAGGCAGGCAGCACAAGCCCTTGCTTGGGTCATGGCATAGGCTAATAATTACACTTTAAATTACATAAGCCCAGTCCTTTCTTGATCTGCTCTTAGATAATGTGCAAGAAAATAGTCTTGTCACACTGTAAATTTCTTAGAGGGTCCCAAGCAACAGGTTTGGGAGATGGAAACACTCAGGTTTAATAGATTTTGTCCCCATTAGGATATACACTTTGAACATTTTCTCGAATGAAACAACCCTTTTGGTTTAGGTTGGATCGTTATTAGGTTGGATTGTTGTTGACAGTCTAATGTCTTTATCATAAACAAATGTACAGTGACTATGAGGAGGTCAGAACTGGAGTACATACCTGTATGGGATTTTAGGAGAACACCACTTCTAAAAATAAGCATCTATAGCAACTGGGAGAAAAGTTGTATTTTCAAGTTGTTAGAATCCGTTTCCTTGTTTATATATATTGGTAGAAGGTTGCAAAGGTTTTCAAATTAACAGAGTGGGTTTTAGAAATGCCACAGTATACATTTGCTTGAAGTCTGTACCATGCTGGGTCGTGGGCGCCATAAGAAAGGGTACTGTCTGTAACCCTGGCCCCAGCAAGTACTGTGACCAGTACCGCCGCAGTGTGCAGTCTAAATATTTGTTTAATGAATGAATGTTATGGATGGCATGGTTTCCAGGCATACACTTTTAGTAGTTAGTTCTTGGTCTAGGGACTAATAAAAATAAATTTTTTAAGGGTGGAGAGAAAGTTCCCCAGACTTGTTAAGTGTAGAATATGTAACTAATATACTACCTGCTGTTTCGTGTTTGTTTCATGTATTGCAACTTAATATAGTGAATGTATCTATGCATAGTTAAGTGTCTTATTGATGATAGATTTTTTTTATGACCCTGACTAATTTAAATTAACTGTTTATTAACACCACTGCAGTGTGAAGGTGAGTTAAAGGCATCAGTTGTTAGGATTTTTCATTTTATATGTTCAACACCTGGTTATTTATTTACCAAAAGAAAAACATGAAAAAAATTTCAATTACAGTTGACATTCAATATTATTTTATATTAGTTTTAGGTGTACAGCATAGTGGTTGACATTTATATCATGTATGAAGTGATTTTTCCAATTACTCTAGTACCTACCTGATGCCATACATAATTATTACAGTATTATTGACTGTATTCCCTATGCTGTACTTTATATCCTGTGACTATTGTGTAACTGCCAATTTGTACTTCTTAATCCTTTCACCTCTTTCACCTAGCCCCACAATTTCCCTCCCATCTGGCAACCATCAGTTTGTTTTCTGTATCTTCGTCTGTTTCTGTTGTTTGTTCATTTGTTTTGTTCTTTAGATTCCATGTATAAGTGAGATCATATGGTATTTATCTTCCTCTGTCTGTCTTATTTCTCTGAGCATCATACCCTTTAGGTTCATCCATGTTGTTGCAAAGAAAAAAAATTTGTCAGTCTTGAAATGGCCACAGATCTTAAAGTTTGGAACAGACAAAAGAAATGAGAGGCAAAGAGTGTCAACAGGTGGCCTGGGAGATAGAGACAGCTGGCTCAATACCACAAATACATTGCCTGTAATTAATTTGTACAGCATAGTGGAAAAGAGGAGCTGCTGGATTAGGCAGATCTGGGTTTGGATACTGCTGCCAGTATTCATGATCTTGATAATAGCTAATGCATATGGCTTACCAAGTGCCAGGCACTCTCTTTAAACTGCTTTACATACATTAACTCATTCAATCCTCACATCACCCTTATGAGATGGGTAGTTATTTTACCCATTTGACAAGTGTTGAGATTGAGGTACTTGCACAAGTAATCCGGCCAGTTCAAGGCAGAACTGGGCTTCAGACCAAGTCAGTTTATGGCTCCAGAGCCGTACTTTCAAGTATATCTCTTTATGGTCTCTCCAGCAGCCCAGGCTGTCCCTTGTGTGATTTTGGAAAGCATACCTAACTTCTCTGAGCCTCAGCTGCCTCATCTTTAAAATGGAGGCAAGAATATCTTCCTTGCTGGTTTGATAGGACTAAATAAAACCCATATGTAAAATAACTCATACAAGTTCCTGGCACTTAACAGACTCTCATTATATGGTAGTAACTACTGCTACTCCTATTATCATCAACCGTTTTATGTCTTTAATCCTTATTTTGAAATAAACTTTTGAAATAGAATACTCAGTATACAATTAATATTACCAACTTGTTAATAACTTCACTAATTGTAATGGAGGAAAGGACTATCCATCCTATTTATCACGTTAACTGTGAATTCACTCATCTTTTTCCCCCTCTTAGAATAAGTGGTATTGGCTGCTATGTTTTGATAAGCTATTTGTACACTCATCCAAATTTTGAGACAGAAAAGTGGTGTTAAGGGAGGGATATATTTTTTATTTTCCCCTTAAGTTCAGCCAAGTATTTTCTGGAGAACCCTTGGAATTGCAGATCAAACAAAAGCAGGGCTGGATCCAGACCCCCAGGGAGGGCCTTCAAGGTGGGGTCTAAGGTCCACTGAAGTGCATTGCCTGGGGGAAGGGTAGCAGGTGGGAGCTTGCTTGTTGTAAACTAGTTGCCCTGGGCAAGTCATGTGGCCTCTGGGAGTCTAGTTTCCACATCCACAAACACTAGATTGACTTTGATCTTAAGAGTCTCTTTAGCTTAGAAAGTCCTGATTTTAAATATTGGTCCTCTGTTAGTTGATATTGTATGGACTTTAAAACATATGCTTTTGAAGTAAAATTTTATTATTTCAGGGCCATCATAATTTAGTTGATTTATTTATATACATTATTTATAAACAAGTCCATTATCTCTTATCTGAAAGTTTTGGAACGCTGAATTACCTTATAATTAAACATCAGCCTCTTTTACAGTGGAGCATATGACTATTCACACTCAGTGAGGAAAATAGACTATAAATAGCTTCAAGTTAGTGTAGGTCAAGTTTTGCCACCAGATAAGTTCAGGTCAAGTTCAGTTTCGCTGCCAAATAAGACACAAAAAGATTTTCACTGTTGAGAGCTTTTTTGATTTTACAATTGTGAATAGAGGATCACTGCTGGGCGTATATGTTTGTATCTATACGTAAAATACATCTCTTCCTTTCGTGCACTAACTGTGAAAAACAAATATCCCAAAATTAACCGACATGAGGAAGACAGACAGGTTCAGACAGAGCCTGCCCATGGTGGGTGGTAACTTTCCCCAGCCTCCTTGCTCCCTTTTGCTTCTACCACCATTTTGGATTAGTGAGATTCTGTTCAGTGAGAAAGATTGAAACCTGGGTCCAGCTCAAGTTATGTTCGGTCTCGGTGACCAGTTTCTCAAACCAGCCCAGTTCCAAGAAAGAAATTAGTTATCACGTTTGTGTTTGAGTAGTTCACTCATTCAACAGATGTGTTTTGAGAGTGTTGCCAAAGGCAACAAATGGGTGATATCGAAAGAGACCCGGCCTGAGCATTGGGAGGCAGCCTCTGACCTGGTTCTAGCCCCACCGTAAACAGCGATCCTCAGTGGGTCTGCTAACTGTCAAAGCAGGGACCTTGTCTCATTGCCTGCTGTATTTTTAGCACCCGAATGAATGAATGAATTGGGGCGATCTTAACCGACATCCCTTCGAACTTATTTCCACTAGAAGTTTCTTACTTTGACGCAGACTATCTGTAGTTACCTGTTCTTCCTCAGATATGATTGTACTTCAAATGGTAGAAGGTGATGTTAGATGCGAAGAATTACAGCTCATCCTTGACCATCTTTGCTGAGATAAGGCTGCGGCATTTGTGAGGAGCAATACAAGGGAGCAGGTAATGAATGCCGGAGTAGGTCCCCAATAATCCCTTAGAAAGGCTGAGGAAAGGAAGAAAATTATGGGTTGAAGCATCCTAGAGGAAGCTGAGACTTCTACAAGGTGGCAGGAGCCTTTTTTTTTTTTTTTTTTTAAATTATTGGTGGTTTAAACTCGCTGCTGGTATTAGCAAGCAGCACTTGGTTGTGACAGAATCACAACTCAGACCTGGTTAAGAGAAACGGTATTTTTTTTTGCCTCTTGTAATTGAAAAATCTAGGGCGCCACTTCTGGCAGGGTTGCATCAAGGTGCTCAAATGATGTCATCACATATCTCTTTTTGACCCTCTTCTGCCCCTCTGTTGGTTTAGTTCTCAAGCAAGCTCTGCCCACATGGGAGCAAAACAGAGATCACTGCCAGCCAAACAAAGATTGTTGCCAGCAACTCCAGCTTCTGGTCTACCATTTTAGTAAGCCTAGCAAAAAAAAAAAAAAAAAAAAAAAAAAAGCTGCTCTTCCTCATGGTGTCAGCTAGACCCAGGGTGGCCTGCCTAGCCAGGTAACGGATGCCCTTGTTGTGCCCTCCCTCACTAACCACCTGGGTCGACCCCAGAGCTATGGTTAGTTGTGAGCAAGGCTGTCAGTTTCAGCTGAACCACATGCTCTGAGAGAGGTTCCCCCAGAGGGAAATCACAAGGCTGTTATCAAAAGAAGGGCCGGAGCAACAGATGTCCTAGACACTGGCTAGAGTTCAAACCTATCACCTTTCCTTGGCCTTAACGTTGACATTGTGACTGTGACAGCTCTTAACCCTTTAATTTGTTCTAGAGATGTTAAAGTGGGTTGTTGACATTTTTAACATCTTGTTACTTCCTCTATCTGTGAAACTTGTGTTCTTGGGTGGGTGTATTAATACCAAGTTTTCTTAAACACAGCTCAAGTGTGCCCTCATAAATCTTTCAGTAACAATTCATCATGTATCTTTTGGATAGTTGTATTTGGTTTGACTTCCTCGCGAGGTCCTAATTTGTTGATCTTGTTAATGAAATTTAGCGTATTGTGAGAGAAAAAGCTTCACCTGACCTTTTTGCAGCACCTGACACTCCATGCATTTGGAAATTCTCAGTCTTCCTTCACAAAGACCACACCCTCCCTGTTCTCCTTTCCCACTCACTGTTCCTTTTGTCTTAAATGCTGGGATTCCCCAAGCTCTGCTCCTTTGCTCCTTGGCCAAGCTTCTCCTGTCATGGGAGATATCACTCACAGCTTCTCAGTGCACGCACCAGCTAATTGAGCTTGCCCAGGAGGTGAAACGCGTTTTGCCATTTCTGTACTTAGCATCCTGAGCGCAAAGATGTTATCTTTCTTATCTTGGCATCCCTGTGCTGCGGCAGAGCACCCAAATCTTTCACTTAGTACATTTTTTATTTGAGCACTGTGTGAGGCCCCAGGCATAGAGTAGTGAACAGAGCAGATACCTTCCTGCAGACAAGGCGTTTATGTTCTGGTTGTGCATTCAGACATTAAATACTGCTTAATTAACAATTGTGAGAAATGCTACGTAAAAGAAAAGTGTGTCATGGGAGAGACCAGCAGTGAGAACCCAACTTGTTTGGTGGCTGGGTCAGGAGAGGCATTGTTGATGCAGTTTGAGCTCATCTGTGAAGGGTCAAAATTAGGTAGAGGACAGGGAGGTCTGCTGAAGGCCCTGGGAGAGATTTTACCCCCAGAGGCATTTGGCAGTGTTTGGAGACATTTTGGGTTGTCATGACTGGGGTGTGAGGTGTGGTGTGGAGACATTTTGGGTTGTCATGACTGGGATGTGAGGTGGGATTGGTGCTACCGGCATTTATTGGGTAGAAGCCAGAGATTCTGCTAAATATCCTACAGTGTATAGTACAGCCCCCATAGCAAAGATTATCCAGCCCCAAATGTTAATAGTGCTCAGGCCCTGGAACCCCTGTGAATCTCTTGAAGTTGGGTTACATTTGAGAAGGTGAATGAAGGCCCATGTGGCTGGAGGGTGGGGAGCAAGAAAGGTCTGGATCTAGGAGAGACTGGGGTAGCTGGTGGTGCCCGGCTCCCAGCACTGGGTAGAATAGGTGTTCGGGATTTGGGAGTTTGTCCTGAGGACAATGGGATAACATTCAGGGTTATTATGGGCTGGCATCTAGGGCACGGTGTCCAGGGGTGCTGCTGAACATCCTCCTGTGCATGGGGCAGCCCCCACCACAAACAGTTGTCAGGACCGAAATGTCAGCCATGCCAGAGTTGAGAAATTCTGAGAGGGAGCAAGAATGTCTGTAGGGCAGTTTGGAGCCTTAGAATCAGGTGGTGGAAGTACATTTAAGAGAAGTAGACAGAAGGGAAGATTTGAGAGATTTAGGAGGCAAAGTCATCTGGCCTTTATGTTCTGTTATGTACCAGACACTCCATTGACATCCTGGAATATAAAAATGAGCAAGATAGGTAAGTTCATTTGCTCTCCTAGATCCTAACTCATATAGGTTCTCAGTGAATATTTATGAAAACTTATTTATTTTTGCTCATTGATTGTGGTCGAGCCTAATGAGGAAAGCTGGTTTAAATGAGATGCCTAATGTATAGAAGGCTCCTTGCATAGTGTATAGTTTCAAGGTATTCAGCAAATGCTAAATAAATGCCAAGTGTTCTGTTCTAGGACTGTTCTTCCCTTGTCCATGATGCATGAAGACAACAACAGTAGACCTACCTTCTAGGTTGATGCCAAGGTCACATTGAAGAGTGTATTATTCTTTTCTTAGAGACAGAGCAGAAAAGTTCACAATGATTTCTTTACCTGAGTGTGCTTTATTATGGTTGATATGAAAGCTTAGGGAGCAAATGTATTATTAATGTAACACAGCCAGCATCTTATAATACCATATGTTATTCTAGCTCCTTTTCAAATGCAACAAACAAGCATATCTGTAATAAGTTATATATATTCACGGTTTATCTTTTGAATTTCTTACTGTCCTTTGATTGTTTTAATCTTGTGATCCACATGCAGTATCTTTAGCAGGTGATTAGTCAGCCTGAGTGTGATTCATATGTGCACTAAATTAAGCAGGAAAAACAAGTAATCCTTCAAAATGTTACAGACTAAGTCACACTTGCCAAATGCATTCTATGATCAGACTAAAAACCATATTGCCCACTTTAAAATTGCTTTCTAAAATTGTTTCTTCAATTCTAGTTATCTTTCTTCCTTGATACACCTTTTCTTCCTTCATTTCCTCATTCCATTAATTTAATTTCTGTCTTTGATTAATTCTAAATTGGGTAAAGCTTCTTTAATTTCAGAAGGTATTCATTTGGCAGAGATTTATGGAGGTTTTTCCTCTGGGCCAGGTACTCCACTGCTTACTAGAGACATAAAGATGGTTCAGTTTCTGCTCTTGAATTCACTCTCCAGATGGGGAGATGGACAAGCAAATAGACTTAAAATGCACTGTGATAAGTTGAAGACGTAGGCATGGGTATTGGGCAGTTCCACAGACAGGCTGACACCTGAGCTTGACCTTGAAGGAAATGGCTGAGGGAAGAAGGGAGAGCGCCCCCCTCACCTTTTAAGTGAAGGATGGCATAGGTGTAAAGGCATGGATGTGAGAAGTATTATCACCTTCTAGAAACGAAAGTAGTTCTGAAGGGCCCTGGCATACCAGGGATTGAAACCTGAGTGGCAAGCAGTGGCCAGTTTGGGACTTGCCTATTGAGTGATGCTTAAGAAATTTGGATTCATCCTGAAGACAATGGGGATCATTCAGTTGATTTGAAGCAAGAGAGTGATGAATTAGATCTGTGTTTAGAACAGTTGCTCTAGAGGTAATGTGGAAGGTGACTTGCAGGTGGAAGAGAATGGTAGCAGGAGGCTGTTGGGCACAGTAGGAATCCAGGTGAAAATACCACGTTGAGTGCAGTGCTTCAGAATAAGCAAGCTTTCAGTATTGATTTTTATAATGGTACAAAGTCCTGAAAGAAAGGTGTCTTTGCTTTCAGAAACTGGCATTACGTATTGCCGATTTATTGCTTGACTTTGAGTAAGTCTTTTTATTTATCCCCAGTGTGATATTATCAGAAGTGAGGCCTTTGGGAGGCGATTAGGTCATGAGGATGGAATCCTCACGATTGGGTTAGTGCCCTTGTGAATGAGACCCCAGAGTGCTCCCTGATCCCCTTCCCCTTCCCCCGTGTGAGGTGACACAGCGAGAAGACGGCTGTCTTTGAACCCGGAAGCCGGGTCTCACCAGATACCACATCTGCCGCCTCGATCTTAGTCTTTCCAGTCTCCAGGACTGTGAGAAGTAAATTTTGTCGTTGCTACCCAGGCTGTAGTATTTTGCCATAACAGACTGAATGGATTAAGACAGGAAAAGAAAATGAGCGCGTTTAATCAAACTAGAAAATACTTCTGATGAGGAGCAGATTTGACTTCCTGATTGATATCAAAGGAGGAGGGTTCATAGAAAAGATAAAACTTAGAATAATATCGTTAAGATACATATCTTGGTCTCTCAGTACCTCTTAATGCAAAATAAATTTTGTTTTCAGAAACTTACGAAGAAGCTTTACTATCTATGAACACTGTAAATTTCTGATGATAATCAATGTATGAAAAGCTCTGTCAGTGTTAGAGCTCTTCCTGCTTGAGGTTAGAGAGCCCAACATTGTAAGTTTTACAGGGTAGCATATCACATTTCTATGCTTGGAAGATTGAGAAAGGGATGTGTGCTTTTTACAGAGAAAGTTTTATATTCTTGCATGTCTAGGCTTGCTATTGTCTCTGTAATTCTAGCCCTTTAGCCTTTACCTTGACCATCCAGGAATGGACCCCAAAACAGAAAGTTCTAGAGGGAAACCATGGAGTGGTAAGCTGTTCCACGATGTTTGCCTTGTAAGAATGGTAGCCATATTTGTTCATTCTAAAATGTTTATTGATTTTGTGCCAGGCACTGTGCAAGGATCTAGGAATAAAAATGAAAAAAGAGGTCAAATTCCCGGCTTTGAGTTGCTCACAGAGGTGTAGACACACATTTAAACAGTTATCTTGTAGCACTGTAAATGCTGTCTTTAAGAGACATGTGAACACTTTGCATGTAGGTATTGTTGTATAGCCTTATATTACTTCCACATCTCATTTACTCATCAAAGAGTCTTAGGAAATAGTTGGTATTAATATCCTCAGTCTGCAAAAGATGAAATTGAGACTAGGGAAGGGTCCCAGATTGTATTATTGTTAAGTGCCAGATTTGCACTCATGTCTTCTGATTATAAATCTTACGGTCTTTGCACTATATATCTGTTTTCTTCTTAATTATTACCTTCCTCCTTTTCTTAATTGGGGAATTTCTCTGAAACAGAGGATTATGGGGCATGCATCTCATTCACTTTTATTCCCCTGCAGGCATGAATTGGATCACATCTGGGATCATAAAGATCTTTAATAAAAGCATCTACTAGTTTTATCATTTTAAAAGGTTTATTATTTTAGTATTCATGTGCATGAACCTATTTAAGGACTATTAGACATTTTAAAATACTGAGGAAAAAGACAATTATTATTTGATTGTGGTCATTTATCAACATGGCTAGGGAAACAGTTCTGGATCATTGAATTAAGGATGACAAACATACCAGCTTAGAACTGGTTGAATGGCCACGTCTCTAGCTGTGTATTTGACAAAGCCAGGTCTGTGTAAATAAGTGTCAGAGGCAGCAGCCTGGTGACGATGAAAGAGCCTGGACAAAGCTAAACAGGAAAATGGGCTCTGGAGCTGGGTTAATTCAGGTCTCTGCCCCATCACACACTGGCTGCCACGTGGCCCAGGGCTTCTCTTTGGAAAATGAGCCATCCTTGTGCCTCCCTCACAGTAGGTCCCTTGTTACGAGGGTTCAGTGGGGAGGATTGCTTGGCATGATGCATTGCGTACCCACCCCTTCTCTGCGATCAACACATTAAGACTGACTTTGCTGCCATTTTGTAAAAAACTGACTAACAATTGATCTTGAATACCTTGAATGCCATGAGGATTAAAATGGAGTCTTAAAAGTGGTTAACATTTTTAACTAGTACAATAAACCACCTTTAGATGATTTTTATAATTCCTTATTAATGAAACATTGTTTATGAGGTATTTCAGGGCTCATGTAGTATTTTTAATAAATAGTATTTTAGTTCACTGTGTCTTAAATTTTATCAACAAACAACCCTTAGTAGCAAAGAAAAGTAAATACTTGGAGAGAATAGTGTAGAGAGGAGGTGTGTGTATGTGGGGGGTGGGGTTGGGGATGGGGATAATAGTTCAAAATGGCAAGCAGGCATTTTTTGCAGGCCAATGTTTTATCTATAAAAATTATCTCAATTTTCCATATTACTCCATTACAAATTGCATTACTACCAATATAATATTTTAAATGTCATTATAAGAATGATGGTTCAGGAAAATATGCTTTGTTTACTAATGACTTCTAGTATATTCTTCATACTTTTCATACCTTTTACTCACCATGTCATATGAGAATCACTGTCCTACTGCAGTAGTACAGCAAACCGATGAAATAGATTTTGTGCTTAAGTTCGTAGTGGAGAAAATTGAGGCCTGAAAATTTGTAATTTACCCAAGATTACACAGCTACTGGTAGGAGAACTGGGAAGTTCTCCCAAAATGTGTCCCAAATCCAGTGTTTGCTTACATCACTCCTGCCATAACCAAATGTTTATTAAGAAGAATATGGTATGCGATGAAATGTGCTGAGTGTGAGTTGATGATCAAAAACATTGTAAGTAATTCTCTACCTTCAAGCAGTTTGCAACCTGGTGGTCTGACAGGATGCTAACATTGGGTGAAAGGTAAATATAATGATAAAAAAGCTAAGTGATGCAAGGCAAGACATGCCACAAGGCGGTGGGTAACTGATTTCCGAGTAAGTGATAGGAGATAAAAATTACTCAGAGTTCTGAGAAGGAAGCATTCGAATTGGGCTGAAGAATATGGAAAGGTTTTGTGGAAGAAGAGACTTGACTTTATAATTGTTTCTCTAACTTCTCCACTGGTCTTTTGTTTATTGCTAAGAATGGCTGAAAATAGGTCTAATTATGAGTTTATGTGTTTTTGGTTTTTTTGTCATTTGGAAGTTAGTTGTATTTTCATGGCTTACCCCAGAATAAGTAATTTGATAATTGTCCATTCACAGTTCTGCGTTTTTCCATTCCTGGGTAGTATTAAGCAATAATCTGACATTAACCTTTAGATAAATGTTCTTTGATCCCTCACATAGCACATTACTAATTCACTTAATTCAAAAAAAAAGTTTGGCAAGATTTCTATAACAGGGTCTAGTAGACAGTTGATGTAAGCAGGAAAGGGAAATGGTTATGATGGAAGATAATCAAGTTTAAGTGTTGATGAGGTTAGGACCAGCAATAAGAGACCCAGAGGAGGCTGAAGAGAGGAAGAGACTTGATGTCCTAATGGAGTTGACAGGTGGGCCCAGAAAAGAAACTGCACCATTTACACAGTGTCACCCACACAGCTCTACACCTCCTTTAGTCCTATAGTTTTAGGACTGGAAGGGATTTCAGAGATGATCTGATCAGATCCCTTTCATTATACAGAACTGAGACGAAATAACGTGCCTACGATCTCGCATAAAAGGGATAGAGTGGAGATGAAAACCTGCGTCCTCTGAGTTACAGCCCTGCTACCTCCGCGGAGAGCTAAGTGTGCAGAATTCTGGATGGTTAGGAATGTTTCTGTTGTGTTAGATGAGGGTCTTTCGCTCTTGTTCTTTCTCATGTACCAGAGTGCTTTGGAGATGGCGAGATTGTTTTATCTGATGAAGGAAGGCACCTTGTGTCAACATGTAGCATGTCAGCATTTCTCAGCCACTTGTGAAGTGTGCTCTTTTATGTTCCTCCCCATCTTCTGAGTACAGGGATATTGATGGAGAATCACTTCTATTTGAGCTCAATAAGTTGATACTAATTGATACAATTATATTATTAAAAATGATAATATATATTTAGTAAAGGTGATGGCTACGTGCCTGCATTGGATTTGATGCTATGTCTGTTATTAAAGGTAGAGTTCATTACCCCTCCTCTAGGAATTTGTGGTCCAGTGGAGAGGCCAGTCATATACATGTATACCCTAAAATGGGACCCTTGACTCCCACCAGCTTTCATCCCCACTACACCTGTTTCTTCTATGTCATTAGGTGGTCCCACTGTCTCATAGTCACTCATATTAGATATACTGAAAACCTAGCAATCACTCTTGATTCTCTTCCTTTCCTCACCCCCCTATCCAGTCTCGTAGCAAACCCTCTGACACCCCCCATTCTGCAGCTGAACTGCTGACAGACTCTGTTTATCTTTTAAGAATCTGCCAACACTGCTTCTTCAGGAAAGTCTTTTTGGTGTCTTCCGAGAGAGAGTTCGGTGTTCCTTCAGTGCTGCTGTAGCCATCAGTAAACCTCTACTAATGATAAGTGGCTGTAGTTCCTTAAAGTCAGGGAACTTAGCTCATTTCTCTTTGTAAGTCTAGTACAAGGCACATTAGACCCTCAGTTTTTAAATCAATACATTTTAAATCAGTTGTTTTTAAATCAGTACATCGGTGGGAGAATTATTCGTTAAATTTGTGATGTTTATGAAGTATGCGAGTGAAGTGAGGTGGTAAAGGTAGGCAGAGTCCAGGTCTTGAAAAACCTAAAGGCCACGAAAAGAAGTGAGCAATTGTAGCTGAGCCCTAGGTCAACCAGATGTGGACATGTGACTACCTTCTGGCTAATGAAAACAAGTGCAGCTTCCAAGAAGCCTCCTTAAAGGAGGAGCATGTCTTTCACTTTCTCTTCTTTCTGCTGGCCAGAATGAAACCTCAGTGACTAGAATTTCCCCCAGCCATCTCAGTGGAGCAGGGCCACATCTTTGCGTTGGTGGAATGGGAAGTGGAAGGAGCCTTGGCAGGAAGGAGGGCAGCCCAGGAAAAGGAAGAGAATGAAAGGACAGATTTAAAGGTCAGAGAGAAGAGGACGAAAAGGAGATTGAAAAGGATTCACCAGAGCGAGGGGAGAAAACCAAGAGAGTGATTCAGTAAGGAGGAACTGGGCAACCACTACCAGTTGAGTAAGATAGAGATCAGGAAAATGTCACTGGATTTGACCTGGTGGCCTTGTTATAAGCCATGAAAGTGGTGAGAGAGAAGTACTACTGGAGTGGGCTGAAGGGTGAATTGAAGAGTGGGAGACGACTCTCTAAAGATATTTGCCCTAAGAGACAGAATTTAGAGGAGAGGGACTAGCTGGAGCAAGTTGTGAAGTGAACATTTTTCTGAGATGCTGGAATATGTTTGCATGCTGATGGGCGTAATCCTATTGAGAGGAAAAGAGAAAAGAGGCAAAGTCTGAAGAAGATGAGTTGATACAATCCAGAGTAAATGGCCAGAGATGGGACGTTTGCAAGAAGGAGGGACACTTCCTCCATGGTACAGGGAGCGAAGAAGAAAATGGGGCATGTGTGTGGGTAGGTTTATAGATCTGGGATGCAGACATGAGGAGGCTCCTATCTAAACCCCTGTGTTTTCTCCTGAAATATTTAGCAAGGTCATCAGCCGAAACCTCCCAGGTAGTAAGGTTGTCATCATCCCCATATCTTGTCAGTCTCTTCTGCTTTAGCTTGTGTTCTGTGCTGTGAGGAGAGTCCTCCTCAAGTTTTGGAAGGATCGTGGAGCTGCCTTAAAATTCTTCAGCACCACTGCTTCCCATGGCATGGAAGACACATCCCAGTCAGAGCCCATCCTCCTCTCCCAGCGGCATTTCTCTCCTGCTACTCACTGTGCTCCATCCAAAGCCAACTGCACGGCTGCCCTCAAACTACTTGTCCTTGCTGGTTCTTAACTTTCGAACATGCTCTTCTGCACTGTCCCTTTCTCCTACCTGGCGAGCTCATTCTCTAATACCTAGTTCTCATATGGCATCCCTTTAAATTTCTTTGATTCCACTCCTCCTTCCACAGGCTAAAACTATTTAGCTTTGATTTATATATCTGTATAACTGTCCTCATATTGTAGCTTATTCATCTGGATTGGGTACAGTGTCTGATAGATAACAGGCACTGAGTAGATGAATTTTGATTTTTTTGCTTGTTCCTTTAACAATTCTTGATGAAATTAAAATGAAATATTGTTCTTAGTATTTAATGCAAATGAAAAATTATTTTTTTCTTTTTTTTTCCCTAGGTGGTTCTGGAATGGAGCCGGGATCAATACCATGTTTTGTTTGATTCCTACAGAGACAATATTGCTGGAAAGTCCTTTCAAAATCGGTGAGAAGAGATCAGTTTTGGAGGGGAATTTATTTGGACTTAAATGATGAGTCATGAAATCACCAGGCTTTAAATATAGCAGTTGAAGGGAGCTTTCCAAGTTGGAGCTGTGGTTAAGTCATTCAAGACTACTCCCATCTAAGGGGAACCTTGTAGTCCATCTTCAAGTTTTACAGATGGAAAATCTGACTCCCAAAGAGTAATCCTGCCTTGCACTTTATCGAGTGCTCTAAGTTACATGGTCTCATTTTATCTTTGCCCCAGTTCTGTGACGTAAAGGTCATTCCATCCCCCTGTAGAATGAGGAAACTGGGTGGCTTACTCTGCAGCCACTTCTGAGCCCTGGCCAGTATTCTTTAGTTGACATCACTCTGTTAACAAGGACTATACCTATGATAGCCACCAGTCCTAGACCCTCACCTGTCCCTGTGGTCACCACATCTTGCTGCCTTGCTGTAGGAAGGCACAAACAACCTCACAGGTTGTGTCTTTTGCTCCTTAAGGCCAAGCTTCTTGGTGTAGCCATTTTGAATGCTGCCATCAACCCTTCTTTTCCTTGGAGAGTTTTCTTCCCTCACAAGACAGACCTCGGAACAGAAGCAACCTTTCCAGCATCTTCCTTCCTTTCTTGCAGCTAAAATGAATCACACAGGCTCTTTTCAGTTTTTGTCTATAAAACTATTCCTTATATTCTTTTATGTTCTAAAAGCAATATACATGGTGAAAATAGTTCAAGCATTACAGAAAAATAAAAAGTAAATTCTCTCTCTCTCTTCCATTCTAAATTTCCCCTCACCCAGAGGAACCACTTAATGGATTTTTGTTTTGGATTCCTCTGGTGATCATCATTCTAACTTTAAAAAATAAGTCAAGTTTTCTCTTTTTGGTTTAGTCACTTTATGCAGTATCTGTTGATCCTCCTTTTCATTGTATGGCTCACAGCCAGTCACTGTAGGGCAAGGAGCAGGAGAAGCCAAAACGGACAGGGGTAGCTACTAACGTAGTTAACCTCACAAAAGGCCTTGGTTTCAATGTCAGGCCATACACGGAGAGTTGTACTGTCATTTTTCCCTGAGGAGAAGTCCCATAAATTTTTCCCTCTACTCTCACTGCACCAGAAAACCCAATGAAACAGTAAGTAATAATAGGTGTCAATTGACACACCTTGACAGTTTTTTGAGAACCTATATCACCGACTCTTCTGGAGCCCTCGTCCCCCACTTGGAAGCACTTTCTTGTCCCTCTGTTCACTTGTTATGAGTGCTTACGTGATTTCTATCAAGTGAGTAGTTTTAAAAATAACTGTGCTAATTAGATGTATTTATGATTATAGTCCTGACTATCTCAGTGAAGAAGGGTTATGGGATTTCTTGAATTGACCTAAAACTTTACTCTTTGCTTTGATCTTAAGGCACCCTATGTATGAATCATCCCTGAATTTGCTCCTTCGCAAAGATGGGATCTTTGAGTTTTCCTCTATTTTAGACCCTGAGATATTACGATCTGCTATGAAGGATTTCATCGTCTAGAATGGGAGGTAGCTTACAAGCAAATAATTAGCGAAGTAGGAAAACTCTAAATCTCTCTCTTAGGAGCTCTTAAGATAACAGTCTTGAAGACTCTGGGCGACTGTGAAATCAAAACTGTTTTTTATTAAAATACTAAGGTGTTATTAGCCTTTTTTACTGTGTTGACATTTGCACTGATGGTAAAAGCAGTGGTGGGTAAAATTGCCACACCTGAACATGAGTCATTATATTCTTCACCACCACATTTTTGCAGGGGGAAGAAAAAAGCTATTTTCACTTTTAAAAAGTTCATGATAAAGTAGCAAACATTATTGCTTTAATTATATCTTGACCCTTTGAGCAAACATTTTTTTTTATGTCTTTGCGATGAAATAAGCACACATAAAACACCTGACTGCTTGGTGACGGTCTTGAGGAAAAAGCCCTGTGTGATTATTTGACATATAGCCTGAACTCGCTGGCTCTTCTGTTTCATGGAACACCGTTGTTATAACTTGAAAGGAGAGATTCAAGTATGGTTACTTAGGCTTGGTTATTTGGCAGGTATTTTCTTGACAGTGAACAAAGCAGTCCTGTCTCTTGAAGGAAAACAAATAATAGTATTTGTTGCCCATGATAAAACTTGAGCTTTCAAGTGAAAATCAGAATTTTAGAAAAGTTGTTTCTACCACCGTGAGCTAACAGCTTCACACTATCAAAAAACACTTCTCTGATTAGATTTGTGGTATCATCCAGAAAATTACATTCATCAATATTATATAAGAGCATTGAGGAAATGTCACCATTTGGCAGAGCTGCATAACTCAAGTTGCATAACTTATTTTTCAGATAAGCAATACAATGATGTTACAGAGTCTTGCATGGGTAAAAGCCATTCAAAGTGCAAGAAAGACCAATGGATTTTAATGTAAAAGCACAAAAGTTCAGTAATGTCTTTTCTGATTCCACATCACAACTAATTTTTAAGAAACTACCACTTATTTTGGTGTGGTATCAAAGAAGAATGTCCATTATTATCAGAAAAGGCTATTAAAATACTCCTCTTTCCAAATACATATCTGTTTTTTTTGTTTGTTTTTTGTTTTTCCATTTACTTCAACCAAGACAACATGAAGGAATAGACTGAATACAGGAGATTTGAGGTGCTTGTTTTTTTCTGCTAAGTCATTAAAGAGATGAAATAGCAGAAAGGTAAAACAGTGCTTCTCACTAATTTTTTTATTTGGAAAATACTGTTATTTTCATTTTAAAAAATTATTCATATAAATAGTTAACATGTGAAGGGGTTTATTTTTAAATGAATTAGTATTTTTAAAAGGTCTTTTCAAATATAGCAAATGTGGATAGTATAACCTATAAACCAAAGCTTTTTGGATCTTTAATAATTTTTAAGAGTGCAGAAGGTCTGGAGACTAAAAAGTTTGGGAACCATTTCCTTATCATAGCAGTTCTCAAACTTCAGTGTGAACCAGGATCCTATGGAAGGCTTGAGAAAATAAAGTTTCTCCCTACTCTCCCAGCATTTCTTAGTCTGTATATTTCAAAGGGGCTCAGAGAATTTTCATTACTAACAAGTTCACTGGTGATACTCAAGTGGCTGGTCTGGTGATCACACTTTGAGAACTGTTACACTAACAGATTCCTAATGAAATACAATTTTCCTACTTTTCCAATCTTCACTTTAATAATACTTTTTCTAAAAAAAAAAAAAAGCTCAAAATGGGTTATCTCTTTTTCACTCAGATATTTATTATCTGCTCAACCTACTGTGCCTTATGCTGTGCTAGGTGCTGATGGTGCAGTTGTATAAATCCCTGCCTTGAGGGGCTTTGAAACTTAGAAGGAAATCTAGCTTAGAAAATCTAGATTTGAGGTCAGCAGTTTTAATCAAATACTCTTGTTCTCTTTTTGGAGAATTTTATAAAATTAAATTTTTAGGGGGTGACATTGGTTAATAAAGTTATGTAGGTTTCAAGTGTATAGTTCAATAATACATCATCTGTATATTGCATTTTGTGTTCACCACCCAGTCAGATTTGTCACCATATTTTGACTCCGTTTACTTTTGTCTACCTTCCCCTTTCCCACTTTTCCCTCACTAAACTATTGTCTCTGTGTTAAATATTTCTCCTTCTAAAATTAAGCTTGCATTAAAATGTAGTTTAATTTTTATGTAGGGATATTTCAGAATTGCCTAATTTGATGATGACAAGTAAATGGATCATACATAATGTATCACGTGTTCTAATGTTTATAGGAAGCTTTCATTGTTTTGCTAGTTTTTAGTGATGTTTCCTCTGAATGAAAAAAAAATCATGTCACTATTGTCAATAACAAGTGAATATATAAATTACCTACTGCTGCTAATCATGAGGCATTATTAAGAGTAAAATCTCTCTTCCACCTCTTTCATTCTAAGATACTATTTAAGTTCTAAGTTTTCTTACCTCCTTTATAGACAATAGAACCGAGGGACTATTAAGTGCCTTTATATTCATTTAAGCCAAACTGATTAAAAGTTGTATCACTGTCTTTGGTTCTGAGTCATAGGTGACTTATATAGTCTTTGATTCTGTGATCAAGGCTTCCATCTCATTTGGGAACTAAGATAGTGGTCTCGTGGTTAGAACAAAAGACTTCAATTTACTGTGACCATGATCTTAGAAAAGCAACTGACTCACTGACCTGGAGCAGGTCACACATCTCATGATTTCATTAGGGTTGTTAGTTTAACACCAGAGAATTAAATCGGTCATATAACACAGCCTTATTAGAAGAACTGGTACATAAATGCATTATATGCTTACATTGTTTTCCTCAGCTGAACGTGAATGGATATCTCTTGATTCTATTTAAAAATCTTTAGTAGCAGAAGTTTTGGAATGTGAATTCTTTTTTTAACCTTTTAAAAATATATCACTTAAGCAGTTTTTTCAAATCAGTTTTCGGTCTGAGCATAGACCACCTGAGGAGTTGGGAGTGAGATGACCTTGGGTAATTTACATGAGGGTAACATCTTTTTCTTTCTTTCTTTCTTTTTTTTTAATGGAAAAGACTAGTATATATGTTGAGGGAGTGAACTAATGGTTTATTTAGCCAACAAGTATATATTAAACCCCACTCATGAACCAGGCACTATTCCTAGGTATGTGGTAAACAGGAGGAACTCATTGACCCCCTCGTAGAACTGGCATTTTACTGGGGGAGGCTTTTTTTTTTTTTAACTTAAAAATGTGAATTATAACCTATATATAAATGAACAGCTCTCAAAGTGAATTTTTTGACCAACAGCATAGGCATTACCTGGGAACTTGTTAGAAATGCAAATTCTGGGGTCCTAGTCCAAACTTAATGAATCACATCCCGGGGATGGAGCCCAGCAATCTTTTACAAGTCTATATGCGATTTTGATACCTGCTAACATTTGAGAACCATCAATATGGATAAGTGCAGAAAAAACCTAGATGAGGATGCTTTTGCACACCGTTACTGTAGGGGGCGAGAGCCTGAAGATAACGGAAAGAGAAGCAGTAATTCATGAAGCAGGGCATGATAACATTTCTGCCCTAGAGATACTCCTATCCCTGGAAGATCGACATGCGTAAAAACGTTGTCCAGCACAGTGTGCCAAGTCTTCCTTAGAATACAAAGCACAGTAGAAGCTGCATGTTAAACAGTACGTTGTCTTTGTGAGAAGTGAGGGAAGGGGTCGTTGGGGAAGGAGGACGTTGTTGACAGGAGCATGAAAGAAAGGATATTGCAGGCAGAGGGGAACCGTGTCCAAAGGCACAAAAGCCTACACGTTCTTACCCCGTTTGGGTGAGGGTATGCAATTGGAGTGTCTAGAACATGAGGTGTAGGTGATGAAGGGGTTTAGGTTTTATTCTGCAGGTAGTGGTGAATCTTGACAGGAGGGTTGGTAGATGCTCAGCGATCAAAGATGCCTGATTATGAGGTGATTCTTCATTTTCCTCATGAAGCTCCGGGTTCCCTGTTACCTCATTAACCCCACCTCTCCTGGGCTCTTCCCTTTGCTCCCATTATCTCTGCCACACCAGCTTCAGTTCCTTCACTGTGCCAGATAGGTGTCTGCCTCAGGGCATTTGCATAGGGTGTTCTGGTTCTGTGGACCATTCTAACCCCAAGTTACCCACATGGCTTGCCTCCTCACTTCCTTCACATCTTTGCTGAAATGCCACTCTTCAGTGAGGCCATTGCTAATTTCCCTACTTAACACTGACCTCCCACATAGGCATACTTTATATCCCCTGATTTATTTTCTCCATAAGAACATTGAACATCATTTGACTTTATTTGGTTTATTTTCTGCCTTCACCTTTCTAGAATGTAAGCTCTACGAAGGCACAGATTTCAGTTTTGTTTTATTTCCTGCTGAGTCCCCAGCATCTAGAACACTGCCTCCCATAAAGTACCCATGAAATACTTATTCATGAATGAGTAAACACTCCTCCCACCATCTCACCTGCTTCTCTTAAGCTAGAAGTGGTTGTCACTTCTATCTAGAATTTTCCTTCCACAATTGGAAGATTTAAACACCAAACCACATTTATTTTCCCATGTGATAATTAACCCTGCACTGAGTGAGATGAGTGCAGCTAAAAGCAAAGATGTGATGTTTCGGCTGCACTTTGGAGCCCTTCCTGCTGCCCTGTGCCTGGCCTGTGAGGAAGACCAAAGGAGGGAAAGCTTTGGTCCTTGGCCTAAAGAAAAAAACACAAACAAACAAAAACACTGTGGCGTTTCTAGGAATAGACCTAACTTCAAACAGAACCACCCACAGTATGTATGCGTTTTGTGTCACTGTGAGCTCCTGTCATGGATGGGTATGGATGGGGCCCTGAAAGACGGGGTGGGGTTTTGGTAAGTCGATGAAAGGGTAAAACCTGAACGAAAACACAAGATTAGGCTCAGACAGTATACTTAATTAAAAGCCTGCCTGACCCCTTATTTTGAGGATGGCAAGGGAAAAATCGAGCAGGCTGGGAAGTTCTGTGCTAGTGTGTCACAGAAACCACCGACTCACTCAGCAGATACTGAGCTCTGGTGTGCCAGGCACTCTTCTGATTTGTTGGGTACTTCAGGGAACAAACGGAAGTTTTCTGTCTTCTTGGAGCTTACAGTCTAGGGGAGGGACACATAATTACCAGTACATACCAAGTTAATTATTTAATGTGTCAGGTGATAAGTGCTATGAAAAAAAAAAAAAAAGAGCAGAACCAGGAGGATTAGGAGGGGCTGGACTTGGGGACAGTGGAGAACAGGAAGGCTGCCTCAGTAAAGCGGGCTAGATCTTTGTTGTGGACTGCTTGCTAACTTTTTTAAAAAATAATTTTGTTTGAGCTTCTAATACTTTTTTCCATGTTTGTATTTGTATTCCAGTCTCATTTTTACAAAACTGAGAACTTATCAGTTTAAAGTGAGCTTCTAAGATCTCCACAGTCTTAAATGTGTGGGATTACCTTTTAATTGATTTTTTTCATAATCTTTTAAGTTTAAACCCTGTTTTACTCTTATTCCCAAATATATTGGAAAAATGCCTCTGAGCTGGAAGCCTTGTTTTATCCTAGGCTCTGTCTTCCCATGCCTATTGACGTGGTTTACACCTGGGTGAATGGCACAGATCTTGACCTACTGAAGGAACTACAGCAAGTCAGGGAACAGATGGAAGAGGAGCAGAAAGCAATGAGGTAAAACTGATGTTTTAAAAAGCAGAACACAAAAAGCGCTACAGGTACAAGTACAGTTCAGAAGGGTAAGGTGACATTCACAATGGTATCCGAATAAGAATCTGTACCTCAAACTCATGCTGTTACAAGATCTTGGCAGCCATACGTCTGACCCTTGTTTCTGTACCGAAAAAAGGACTCGGCCACTTTGACAAGATCCTGGCCTCACTTTGTTAGGTGGCCATTTTAGGCCGTGACACTCCAGTGATGCCTTCCTTGGTCTCGAGGGGCCTAAAGGTGGAGGAGCCTCCCAAGGAGCTCTAGGCTTCTAGCTCAGTCTGAGTCCCACATTGATAGCCTCGAGAAGTAAGATTTTATTATGCAAAATAGCTGTATAGTAAGATGGCTTATTCTCTTGGAAAAAAAAAAACCAGGCTGACAGACTGAAATTATTTTTTCCATTTGATAAAGGCAGTAACAAATATATTCCCTTTACTAAACCCTTTTAATGTCAAATAGTACTCTGGAACTAGAAACTTTGGTAAATGTTTTCTTAATGCGGAATTTCGATCATTGTATTTACTTTATCTGAGAAAGGTACAGTGGGCTTCTGGCGAGGCTTCAGAGCTAGGGACCTGGCTGATGTAAACTTCCCCTCCGATTCCTTGGGACTATTTGCAGAGAATTTCCCCACTCACTTCTTTGTGAGTGTTGTGGTTGCCCCCTAGTCGCGGGTTGTTGGCCATGTTATTCTGCAACTAATGGTCCTTCCATGTTAGAGAATATAAGACCTTCCCATCGTGAAAATGACCTTGACAGCCCAGTACCACATTTCACTAGTAAAACATAAAAGCTTATATTTTAAGTAAACTGACTTGATTACTGTGGGAGGTGCATGCTAATAGTTGTTGGTCACATTTCATTGAAACATATAATTTATTATGCGCATTAAGTGTTATAAGCATTGTACTACTTCCTGACCAGCTACTTAGTTCCATTGGAGTAACCAAGAAAATCAGTGTCATAAGTCATCTCTTATTCACTTGTAGGGCCAGACTAGTTCATGCATATGTAACGAAATATATTTGCTTTTATTAGAGAAATCCTTGGGAAGAACACAACAGAACCAACTAAGAAGAGGTAAGAAGTTTAATTTTCCTCTCAGAAATAAAAATTGAAGGATCGAAGTGGAACTTCTGGGTTCTCACTTGTTTTCGTTGGAAACACAGTATTTTGTATTTACTGTTTCTCTTGTTCAGTCCCTCTTTGGCTAGTTTTTGACCCCCAAGTTAAGTGCATCCATTAGATGGGAAATTTTGCAGTGCCAAAGGCAAAATTGATTGAGAACTCTGGTGGTTTGGGTTGCAGCGAACCAAAGCTTTATCGTTTCTTGGAAGCGCTAGAAAGGTGTTTTCCTCTATCATTCCCATTAATCTGTCTTAGTGTACTGTGCTCTTGGTTCACTTAAACTCTTAACTTACACCCAGTGTTTTCATTTATAGATTTACATTCATTATTTAATTATGTGTTCAATATGTATTTTCTTATATTTAAAAGCTGTCAAAGTTGTATGTCTTATATTTGAAAACTTGGATAGGGAATTTAGCCCAATGGCAAGAATCAGATATACTTATCTTGATTTGAATCATTCCTGACTCTGATAGGTTCTTAAAACAAGACCGTTTCACTGAGAAGTGGAAGTCTCTTAATTACTACTTTCTCCACTTAACCATTAGACTTAAATTAGAAGAATTCCTCATAGAAATGATCCTGAGGAATTTAGAGATTCAGAAGTACCTTCTGAAAGTAGCTGTACTATAATTTACTAAATGTTGGGCCCTTCTTGTATTTTCTTTATTGTCAATACTTTGTCGTATTTTATTGGGATCTGTGACATTTTCTTTGTATGGGTTTGTTTGTTTTTCCTGTTTGTTTCTCTTCTCCTACTTGGACTAGATTCATGGAAGTAAACTACTGAGGAAGAAGCATATGTATGTTTTTATACTATATGTATGTATTACCCAATTGCTTTTCCCTAGAGGAAATTGCAAACACCCATTAAGAGTGACATCAGCAGTTTTTGAGAATATGTTTACTGTACTTGCACTAACATGGAGTCATCATTTATTGAGGGTGCTAATTTAGTAAACAAAAGGTGATCCCTCATTGTTTTCTTTTGTATTTCTTTGATTATTAATGAGGTTGGTCCATTTTATATATTGTTCAGCCTGTCATAGCTCCCCACTTTATGAATTCTCTAGCCATGTTCTTTACCCATTCATTTACTTAGGTAATAAGTTTATTCTAGGTATTTATTATGTGTAGATTGAAATACTTCATAGAAAATCATCTTAGAACCTTGTCACATTTGCTTTTGTTTGTATCAGTGTGACGTCATATCCAATGTATTAAATTGCATTCTAATTGGAATTGGTAAATTATATCTGGTATAACGACACTCTGTCAACCAGAAGTTATGTACTTCCTGATGGGCTTCACTGGAGATATGATTAACCTTTAAAATGATAGTAATGAAATGCTTACTTTTTGGTGCAACTTTGAGTTAGTAAAGTTTGGAGACAATGTTGTTAATAGAAATTTGGAAGCTCTCTTTAAACTTGTACTTGTTTAATAATTTTATGTATCATACTTGTTAACTTACTAAATTTTTATATTCTTGAGATAAAATTCTTTGTTTATTAAAATATCATGAAAATTTAATAGTACCAACAAGCTTCTTAGTGTCGATTAACTTTTCAAGAATGCAGTTGTGAGCATGTTGATGTTTCTTTCCAGTGAGAAGCAGTTGGAATGTTTGCTGACACACTGCATTAAGGTGCCAATGCTTGTCCTGGACCCAGCCCTGCCGCCCAACATCACACTGAAGGACCTGCCATCTCTTTATCCTTCTTTTCATTCTGCTAGTGACATATTCAATGTTGCAAAACCAAAAAACCCTTCTACTAATGTTTCAGTAGTTGTTTTCGACAGTACCAAGAATGGTAAGATCTTCTTGGGGGTATTTGAAAATCATGTTATCATTGGATGTTTGAATAACAAAATTATAAATGGAGCAGAAATGAGTCAATTTTAAAGAAATTCAGTTTCAAAGAAATAAAAAGAGAAGCAAAGGAGCTGATGTTGTATCTCAGCCCTAACCTCAGAGGTCCGCGTGTAATACACATGCTTTCCGCGCTTGAGTCAGGGCCTCAACCTGGTACTCCCACATATACCTTATTGTCTTGCTCTTAGTTATTCTGGAAGGTTTTTTAAAAAAAATTTTTAAACCATATAACTCTTCACCGGTGTTATTTTCTGCAGTTTGAACAGAACATAACTGAAATATTGAAACATCTGGTTATACAATTAATTTAACCAAATAGAGTTAAAATTGTAATTCCTTCCATAAAACTGCACCCTCATCCTGAGAGATCCCCTCCTCCTACTTGGCCCCTGAACCGCGAGCCATGTCTGTTCCTCCTTAGCCTCTGGTCTCTCGTTGTTTCTCTGCACCAAACCTCTGTACTTGGAGGCTCTGTGTGTTTTAACATTTGTAATGTTGTACCTTCCTGCTTAAATCTTTGGCTCTTTCTTTCTTTTTACCTCCAACAACTAATAATTAACCTCATCCTATTACTCGCTTTTGTTTTTTTTGTGGATGATTCATAGAGTCTTACACTACTCACCTCATTTCTTTTACACTAGACTGAATTCCTTCACGTAGACTCCAGTCATAGACACCTAGCTGCTCTGTAAATTTCTTCTCCAATCTGTCCAACACACAACTGTAAAAATTAGAAAACCTTGTTTTATCATTTCACAGATACAAACTCCTTTTCCTGGTGTTTAGGATTCAGCTTTAATTGCTTTGATTTTGCCCATTGATCCTCACATCCTTGCCCTCCTGGTATTCCCTCAAAGGTGTCAGTGTTTTCACACATGTGTGCTGCTGCCCCTTCCTTTCCTCTTCCTCTCCTAGCTCATCTCCTCTTCCTTCCCGACCCATCTCAGGTTCTGTCTCCTCCATGAAGATCCTGGACTAGTACATTCACAGTGATTGTATTTTTAGTTTTCTGAATTCTTGTAGTGCTTGTGACCTAATTCACAACTTAGTTTTTGATTGCACAGCAGTCTATATTGTTCTCATCTAATTTCTTTATTAAGCAGAAGCTTCAGCCCTCAACAGTTTGTATCCTGAGCAGTATCTACCATAGTACTCACTTCTTGGTACTTAACAAATTATTTGTAATTTGAAAGTAAATTGTAACTCTCCCAAGTATAGATATCACACTCTTTACACTATAGATCTGTCCTGGACTATTTAGTATAAATAACTTCGTTTTTCTTCTTCTTTATAACAAATTATCTGATATATTGTTTGGCTAAATTTAGCTTTATTTGTTAAATTAAGGTTTCCTTAAATTAAGGTACATTTCATCTAAAGAGAAAAAGGAATGACATGTTAGTAATTATAACTCAGTTGTAACATCTATGGAGGGAATCTTGAGTGTTCCTCTACTAATTTTATAACATAGCAAAGACTTAATAGATTGTAAATTTTGATGTAAGTAAAATCTATTAAACTATAGTCTTCTAGACGTTGTTTTTGAATTCCCTCTTGGGTTTCCATTCGATAGTTCTACTTATTGTATTCATATAGTAAAAATTATTGAGCCATGCTCTGAGTTGTTTGTTGTTCTAGGTAACAGAGAAACAGCAGAGAACAACAACAATTGAAAACACTCCTGCCTTCATGGAGCTTATATTTCTAGTGGGCCACAGACTCACTCTTTATTATCTTCAGTTATCTAGATCAGGAATTGCCAACACCTTATCTTACCAGATAGTAAATACTTAGGCTTTGTGGCCAAGAGGCAAAATGGCAGGTGTTATGTAGGTATTTATGTAAGAATTTAACATTTAACCTTTTTAAAATGTAAAAACCTTTATATTTGCCTGGGACCATACAGAAAAAGGCAGCGGCTAGAATTTGGCCATGGACTCCTAACCCTTGATTTAGATTAAAAAATTTGTAGCCATACCTGACATTTCATTTATCTTATTTAACCCCTCTCTAGTTCGTCACCAAGATCTGTTGACTTTTTTTTTTTTCCCTTCTGCCCCTCTTCTTATTAGCCTGCCACTACACTTATCTTAGACTCTACCAATTGGACAATACTTCAACAGTCACACGAGCCAGCCCTGTGACCCTGACCTGGGTCTCCTCAGCAAAGCAGGTTTTCCAGTCAAGCTTATCCCTTTTGATGTACAGGAAATGAATTTCCTACCATGACAATTCATTTTACCTCTGGACTGTATCGACCTTTGCAATTACAAAGTGTTTCCTTACAGCTTTCTCACACTGGTTAAATTTGTACCCCCTGGGATCCTACAGAACTAATGTAATCCCTTTCCCACGTGAGATTTCTTTTCATTCTTGTTCTTTTTGCTGTGTCCTAGGGGCTTGTCTGCTTGCATCCTAGTTTGCACTTTTCAGAAGGGACTTTAGTTTCCATTATTTTTAAAGTGTGTCAGCTAGAAATGAACATTCTATTTCAGTGTGGTTCAATCTGCAAATTGACTATTCATTCAGCAAGTATTTAAAGTACATACTATGCGCCAGGTACTATTCTCAGTGCTGAAGATGGAAAAAAAAAAATCTCTGCCCTCATTGAGTTTATATCTTGGCAGAAGGAGACAGACAATAAATATACAAGTAAATCATA
Organism: Eonycteris spelaea; assembly: GCA_003508835.1. Taxonomy (NCBI): domain Eukaryota; kingdom Metazoa; phylum Chordata; class Mammalia; order Chiroptera; family Pteropodidae; genus Eonycteris; species Eonycteris spelaea. The sequence continues at coordinate 8,551,410 of PUFA01000023.1, forward strand.
CAGTTTGTAGAAGATAAGTGCTATAGAGAAAAATTGAGCAGGGGAAATTGGATGATAAGTGTAGGCTCACTGAGAAGGTGATTTTTGAGCAAAAACTGGCAGAAGGCGAGAGAACCAGCAACATGATATATGGGGGTGAATCACGTAAGTGGAATAGCCAGTGCAGAGGTGCAGAGGCAGGAGTGTGTCTGCCATGTTTGAAGAAGAGCAGGGAGGCCACCGTGGCTGGAATAGAAGACGCGACCGCGAGAGGAGATGAGTGATGAGCCTGGAGAAGTAACAGGACCAAATGATGTAGACCCTGGTGGCCATGACAAGGACTTTGGCTTTAACTCGGAGTGCGATGAGGAGTGTTGGAGGGTTTTGAGAGTAGGGTAAGGGATATATTGTATATCGTCTGACTTCTTTGTTTCCAAAAGGATCATCTGGTGTGTGGTGGAATAGACTGAGGGAGGGGCAAAAAGTGTAATAATTCGGAGCAAGAGGAAGGTGGCTTGGAACAGAGTTGGCGGTGAGAAGTAGTGGATTCTGAACATTCTGGAGGTCAACCCAACAGGGTTTCACTGACGTGTCGGTGTTGGGGAGGATCACCTTTCTTGTTCTGAGTACTCTGCTGCTATTTAAAAGCACAAAACAGAGATCGGTATGTATGGCCACAGCATGTTGACCCATTCATCGCTCGAACTCAGTTTGACTAAAACTCTTAAGTTTTAAAAAACACGATTATATTGTGCTAATGTTCACATACCTCTTTTAATCCATGCTTATGTGGTTGTGTGTGTGTGAGTGTGTGTGATCGTGTTGTGCCGCGCGGCGCCAAGTTAAATATCTTAACCTTAGCTTGTAGGAGATTTTACTTTTTTGTTAGATTTGGCTTATTGCTCTAAATAAGAACTTTGGGAACCCTTAGTCTGTTGCCAGGAGAGTAGCTTCTCTGTCAGCTTCAGTCTGTAAACCCACACATTTCACAAGTATGGCCTCTCGTGTATCTTTCCAGTATCTCGATGGGTTTTTTGAACAAGATTAGAACCTATGACAGACCTCCTTAAACCTTCTCTCTAGGTTGATTCTGGCCTTGTATAATTTACACACGCTTTGGTTAGAATTGGTTGTGAACCCACCAAAACATTAGATCTAGCCTGTATATTCTCCATTATATCCATAAAGATGATGTGAGATGTTATTAACTACCTTGCTGAGATTATATAGTATATAGTGATTATATGTATAGTATATACTACATCTATTGGAATTTTCCAACTTATCATTGTAGAACCCACAATATCTTGGGGGGAGAAAGACAGATAGAGAGGTATGTATCTGATAAATTTATTCATATGAACTCATACCCTTAGAACTGAGTGCTTCCTTTAAAGATAAACAGTGTATTATGAAGGCATTCTTTTCTCCAGTGCTCACCAACTATATTTTTATGGTGCATTTGAGACTCTTACCCAGGCTGATACCATTTTGCCAGGCTGTAATTTACAGAAGCTACTTTCCATGCCCATTTGAAGATCAGAATTACAGCCCTCTGAACCTCCCTCCTGTTTCCCATGATCCCAAATGTCCGCAGCAAGTTGCTGATCCAATCTTGTCTCCATCACCTTAGAACTCTACCAGTTGGCTGCCTGTCATCACTCCTCACCCCAACTTAACAGCTCTATCCAGCATTACCTGAATTCATTGTGACTCATATAGAACCCTAGGAATCGTACAGTGGCTCCCTGCTGTTTAACCTAAAAGCCACTGGCCTGGCTTTTGAAGAGCCAGCCCCCTTCTGTCAGCTCCCACATCTGTGATTTTCTGTCGATTTATCTTTTCCACATCTCTGCTGCCCACGTGAATCACCTTGGTATTGCAAAATTTACATTGATTATACATTCATTAATATTGGCCCTTTTTTTTCTTTTGAGACTATTCATTATTCTATTTTAACAATTCTCAAAATGCTTTGTATAGTGTGATCTGCCAGACATCATAGTTAAGTATTTATTAAAATATGCTTGTTTATTCTATTCTTTATTATAGTTGAAGATGCACATGGTGGAGTGTTTAAAGGAAACAGCAAACAGACAGTTTGGAGGGGCTATTTGGTATGTTGTTTTAAATTAAGTGTATTTTTGGAGTAGACTAGAATAAAAGTAAGAGTAATAAAGCTGTTTTACTTCGAGAGGCTTTTTAGTGTTGCTTTTCCTCTAAAGTTAGCTTGCTAGTATTAATGAATATTGATTTAAGTAATCTTAACATTCTATTCTGAAGCTTGTATGATACAGTAGATCTTTACTAGTTTTCTCAGCTATAAGTTTTCACCAGCCTTATGATGTGGAAAGTGAGTTGTGTTTTTTTCCTCTCATTTTAGACAACAGATAAAGAAGTCCCTGGGCTAGTGCTAATGCAAGATTTGGCTTTCCTGAGTGGGTTTCCACCAACATTCAAGGAAACAAATCAACTAAAAACCAAATTGCCAGACAATCTTTCTTCTAAAGTAAAACTGGTAAGAACACAGAAAATAGAGCCACCAGTATGGCGCGTCTCGTTTAATTCACAACTCTTCTCTTGTGGTCCATTTCGTTATAGTGTAGCTGACAATCGTAAGCAAAGAGGGTCTCTGTTCTGCCACAATATGTTGTCATGAAGAAGGCTCTTTATTCTTAGAAAATCCTCGTTCCTTACTCTTAATTTGGGCAAAATTCTCAGAGTCTCATTTGCTTTGTTGATTTCCCAAATAGAAGCAGATCATTTATTCACCAAGTGAGCTTCTGCTCTGTCAGGTGCTATTATACCTGCTGAGAGTATAGCAGTGGTCAAAAAAGACAAAAGCCCTGAAGGAAGCGGAAGTCTGGAAGGAGGAGATGGGGGAAACCGTACATGCAGTAGGTACACACGGATTCCAACCCGCGTGTCTATCGAGAGCTTTCACCCAAAGGAAGTACGCTTCAGATGTTAGGAACATTCGGTAAGTGAAATCTTCATTCATTAATAGCTAGTTGAGCCATTAACGTATTTAGGATTTATACTTATTAACTCTCCACATTTGGCCAGTCATGCCATTTGTTAGGGTTGACTTTGGAGGCTGCTGTGTGACATGCCTTTTCCATAACATCTTTTGCTTTCAGAGCCACTTGCTTGGTTGATTTAGGGTGCAGTCCACGTGGGTGTACTTCCCTCTTGACCCTATGTCAGGATGCCTGCTGTCTGTCAGAAACATTCCAGATTGTAAAATGTGGCTGTCTTTTAAAAGGAGGACATAAAGTTCTTGGTTCAGAAATTTGTTAGGCTCTCATTTTCTTGATTTTACAAAGAAATGTTCTTTGAATTCTGCTGCTGTATTTAGCTTGGCTGATTCTTACTTCCTGCCCTGTTGATGTCATTGAGTAATCCGCAGGTGGAAGGACGGAGATGGAAATAGCGGTGGGGAGAGCTGTGATTAGGCAGTTCTTGCTTAGTTCTTGCCCTCTCCGTGTTTTTTAATGTTTGTTTTCTTTTCTTTTCTTTTCTTTTTTTTGTATTTTCCTCCACAACTTCTTTTATGGCACCTGGAAATACGGAATATCATAGTACCCAGCTAGAACAGGGCTGAATTATTTCTTAATCTGCAGTTATTTTTCTAAATAGACATTATATTCCTCCTTCCCCTGAGTTATTGTTCATCCTGATTTGGGCAGATAAAACTGTGCCCTACACCAACCAGGCAAATGGCTCTGAAAGCAATAGATGTTAGAGAAAAGGCATGTCACATGGCAGCCTCCAAAGTCAACTTTTAACAAGTGGCATGACTGGCCAAGTGTGAAGTGTGTTACTAAGAATAAATCCTAAATATGTTAATGGCCCAACTAGCTATTAATGAATGATGGTTTCATTCACTATCGAATGTTCCAAATATCTGATTTCAGCCGGTTTATTTGGCTGCTTGGCTTCCTAGCTATTAGTTCTAGATTTACAGACTCATGTACTTCTGACTGTCAGCTCAAATTCTTTTTGCAGAAAGAATGACATTCTTGATTCTATTCATATAATTTCAACTATATTACATTTTTAAAGGGAGGAGGTTCATGACACTTTTCTGTTCTCCGCTCAGCTTTGACTAGCCCACATCTCTCTGCCTGCCACCTCACCAGTGCATCTGCTGGTGGATGGGGGTGTGCTGCCAAAGGATGTTAATCCAAGTAGTGGTCAACCCGTCAGTGAACTATTTTGGGGTGACATGGAGTGGCGTGTGCAGGTAGAGGTAGGGTGGGTTGGTAACCCAAGTTGGACAAGGAGTATCAGCAGGTTCTATGCATGTTGATACATACACACTTTCACCCACCATTCATTCATCCAGTTGTAGACTAATTGGGATTCCCAGACTTCTCTTTGTGGAGGCCAGCACCTCTTCACAGGTTCAAGGTAATTATCCATAACATTCATGTCTGGTCATTTTCATGATGTCAATGCCCGTGATCAACTTCAGGGATTAGGACTTTTTGGAGGCTAGGGAGAAAATGAGAAAGAGGAAGAATAGAAAGACTATGTCAACATTCAAGTCCAATTCTTCAAGTGACCTGCTTTCCTTAGGTTCTACTTCCTGGTTTTATTATGAGGACCCCGAGAATGAAGTTATCTATCATTGGGTTCCCAATCCATTTAGTGGCATTTATTAAATGCCTGCTGTCTTCCAGGGAGTGTGCTGAGGATAAAAGTGAATAAATGCACCTAAATAATTTTTGGGTGTGATCAATTCCAAATAAGTGTTCATGCAGCGTGCTGCGATAACACCTTGGCTGTAAGAGTACTGGAAGCAAAGAAGGAAGCATTTACAGATTAGGAAGCATTTTAGATAGGCTCTGAACAGAGCAGCCATTCTCAGCGGAGAATGGAGTGGGAAAGACCATTCTAAGAAGAGGAAAGGGTCTGAGCAAAGGACCAGAGGCTTGTAAGTTAATGGTGTTTGCAGAAAACCAGGATGACTGTTCCTGGAGGCCAGAGCCCTGAAAGGGATTTTGCAGGTGCTAAGATTGGGAAGGTATTTTGAGGCCAGACTAAGAAAGATCTCCAGGTAAAGAGCCTGGAGGCAGGGAGCATCTTTAGGAGAAGCAAGACCCCTTTCTAAGGAACATAGTAGGGGAAGGTGTAGCAGGTAACCAGATTAGATAGGATGAGGCTGGAGGCAGGAAAACCAGTTCAGCCACTGCTGCTGTAGCCCCAGCAAAACATTCGGTTCCGCAAGTGCCTTGTCTGTGGTGTAGCGATAAAAATGGTTCCAAAAACATCTGAGAGACTCTCAGCATGGCCCAGTGACTCATTAACTATTGGGGGAGAGGGAAGGAAAAATGAAAAGGGAAGTGGATATTTCTAGAGAAGATAGAAGTGATGGTATTAACCAAACTCAAGAACTTCACTGGGAGAAGCAAGCTCTTTGGGGAAGGAAACTCAGAGCTCAGTTTGGAGTGTGTTACGTTAGAGGTGCTTTGTGGCATGTGGAGGAAAAGGGCCGTTAGGCAGTAGACTTCAGGATGTGAATGGTTGAACCATTTTGCTCTCCCAGGCTCCCCCAGGAGGCCTTTGCTAAGAACTGTGACCGCCCAGCCACTAAAGCTCGGTTCTGTCCCATAGACCCCTCAATGGGATGTGAGTCTCAGGACAGGTACTGCGTAGTGATTATTTTGGGGCCTTGCACTTAGGAGGACACTCAAGAAAGGCTTGTTGAAGGAATGAGCAAGAAGAAAGGCTGTGACTAAACACACCTGCCACATACAATGTCTTGGAATGTAAAGGGACATGTTTTGCAGTGTCATTATCCACAGAAGTCATCTTCAGGTTTGGTACCATGGATGTGTTCATACAGCTTTACTTCACCTTTATTATTCTGTTTAGAGCAAGACTGGAATTTCCAGGCCCATTCCCAACCCTCCCCAGGAAAGGTGGAACTTGACATGGTTTCATTTGCAGGATAATAGATTTAAGTTCATAAAAACTTTTCTGTGGACTACAGTCTTATAAATCAGTCTTTTCTATTAAAGACCTTCAGGTTGAGATACCTTGAGGTGAGTCCTTTTATGATCTGATTAATTACTGCTAGCTCATCTGTAGACGGACACAGAATTCATCTTTTGAGAAATCAGGTTGTCCATTAGTCCTCATTTTCCGCTCACTCTAAATCATTTGTTTGTTTAGATGTTTTCATTCATGGTGGGGATTTTGTCTGTTTTTTGAGTCCCCCCACCGCCACACACACACTTCTTTAACATACGTTAGAGCAGGTGGAAAGTCTTCCCAAAGCTCTCAAGTGTATTCTCACATGTGGTTTAATTCAATGATAGTGGTTGCCGAGAGGGTGTGCAAAAACACGTGAAAGACATGGGTTTGTCCTCGAGCTATTTATAATCTTGGAAGCGGTATTTTTTTGCACATTAAGTATTCAAGTAGTAAAACAAGATAGTATAAGATTGGATATGGAGTGGTACAGACTTTCATTTGTTACATGAAGATAGAAAAGGTCTGTGGATCAGAGACACGGGAAGTTTTCAAAGAGAGAGGGGGCTGCATGGGATCCTTGAAGGCTGACCCAGGTTATTTGTTTCAGCAAGAAGGACCCTGTGGGCAGGGTGGGAGCAGCATATTGTCCTGTCTGGACTCTTGGCCCCCTCAAACCTCTGTGCAGGGTATGTGCAAGGTCACAGCAAATTGTAGTAATAGTGCATTAATGCCCCTTCTTTAGTGACTTCCCTAAAACTATCTTATGCCCGTTTTCTTTTAAAGCATGGCATCCTTTCTTTTGGCTTTATTCCTAAAATAAAACACTTCAGTAGATTAAACAGGCAACTCTGGAACTGATTTAACTTCTAGAAACCCACCAGGACATAATAAGAACTAGTAGGTTTGAGTTGTTGAATCACTAGAAGGAGCTAATTTGTTTTTCAGTTTTTTTAGCTGGTGTGTTTTTTCCCTTATACTAACATATATAGGTGTTATCAATCATGTTATTCCAGTAATGCTACAATGACAAACCTCCTGAAGTGTAAGTGGCTTAAAAATAGCGAAGCTTTATTTCTCGGTCATGCTACATATCCCTTGTGGGTCTGCAGGGGGTAGGTGTCGAGTTCTTTCTTTGAAAAATATATCACTTAGAGAATTTAGATAAATTTATAATTTCAAATAAGAAGCTATATGGGGAAGCAGTTGCCCACAATTGCCAAGCTAAGAACCTCAGCCTTTGGCACTTATTATACCACTTTTCCTTAACCACCTCCTGGCTCTTTTCTGGCAATGTAAAGTTTCCAGGATTGGGGGTGCCATCTAGTGGCTAGCACAGGATACTTCTTCCACACCTTTTTCACCACTCAAAACTTGGTTGATAACAGTGTCAGAAAATCATTTTCATACATATAAATATTCCCTTATGCCATTTACTTTTCATCTCTCTTCCATTCATTGTACAGTTACCTTAGGAAAACGTGTGTGAAATTTCGAAATAGTTTTCCAGAATAAAAGGAGTTTGGAAGGAGAGATTAAGATAAGGGTATTTTCCTAATAAATTTTAAATTAAATTAGATTATTTAAGTGCTATATTCTAGGATAGTGATTTTTAGCACTCCAGGGACCCCTCACAGCTACTGTGGGAGCCACTGCGGGAGGCAGAGACAGGGCAGAGGAGGCTGGGAGCGGGTAGAGAGAGTCCCCATAGGCACCCAGATAGAAGAATATTAGTCCTGCATGTCTGCCTCCCATCTGCCCCCTACACGTAGGCAGGATGGTGACCACAGAGTGCTTTGGATATGCCAGGCACTGCCAACGTGAAAGAGCGTAATCAGTCAGGAAACAGCACACACATGAGCATGTGCATACACACCCCCACACACAACTTGTGGTAAGAGTTAGTGGCCTACGTAATAAAAAGGGAGAAAGATATCAATTCTAACTAACCTTTAGTTTTTTGCATTGCGTAAAGTCAGGAACCTTTGAAACAATGAGCTAAGTATAGTCATGTTGTAAATACAAGAGCTCAGAATGAGTCCATATGATTTGTGTTTGCTTCTGTTTTATACATTGAGAAGGAAGGCCCTGGGCTCTGTTAGAAGGGCCAGTTCAACAGAAGGATTTCGCTGTCCTAGATTAGCAGTTTTCAGTTCTCTCCCTGCTTTTTCAGTTCTGAAAGGCCTTTTTCATAGGAAATTGTATGATAAAAGGTTAGAATATAAACAGATCAAGGGTGGTTTGGACTCATAGAGGTGGGGAAGGCTGCTCGTAAAATGTGTTGATGCTCATGATGTTCCCTCTTAGATTTACAGTTGCTTCTAAAGCTTTGCCCCTAAAAGTGCTTGTCCTTCGGAAGCACTTCCGGCAGCCCTGCCAAAGACACTCTGAGGTGTGCGGCACAGAAGCTGTTTGGACCCCCTGCCAGTAGACCTGCTCTCCACCAGTTCCAATTCCAGTGAAGTTACACTGCAGGGCTTTTCCCCAGTATAAGCAGATTGGCAATATTCTAGAACATAGGTTACAAACTGGGGAACAGATGTGTCTTGTTTGAATGTATGACAATTAAAAATCTTTGAGCCCACTTTGAAAATTGGGGAATTTCATGTAAGACTCGGGGATTCTGGTCTCTCAGGAGATCTGACAGCACTGGTGGCACTAAGTAGTGGCTGCGGCTTTCAGGTGGGGCCTGAGATGTCCCATTTGCCACAGCTCCTACCACTCTCTCTTGTTTTTAATATCTGGTCTGTTCCATTTATTTGGGAAAAGTTCCATTTATTTGGGAAAAGTGTTTAGGTTTTCTCTTTTTGGTGATAATTGGCTTGCTATTTCATATATATGTGAAACTTTTAATATTTAAATATACATATTTAGGTGTATACTGTGTATAATACGTATTTAAAGTTTAAAGATCAAACTGAGAATTTAAAGGTGTCTCGTCTTTAGGGCTCAGTTTTTCCAGGCAACCCTCTTATCATTTTACAGTTGCAGTTGTACTCAGAGGCCAGTGTAGCACTTCTGAAATTGAATAATCCGAAAGATTTCCAAGACTGAATAAGCAGACTAAGAAGAACATGACCATTGATGGAAAAGAACTGACCATAAGCCCTGCATATTTATTATGGGATCTGAGTGCCATCAGCCAGGTAAGGGATGCAGAGATGCTTTTAAAACCTGAATCAAGGGTTTAGATTGTTGAAAATGTATGTCGCTATATTAGAAGAAAGAAGACTTGAGTTGATTGAAACTTTTCTAATTTTGCAGTCACTGCCATTGGTTAATATTACTTGAAGTGACCTAGAAACAGATGCAAGAACCTTTTCTAAAAAGTATGTTAAAGAAATGCTGTGTATTTGTGATGTTGTTGTTTTAACTGTGCTGAATTTTTTGCAGTCTTTATAATGTTTAAAAGTAAGACTGGGTCTTTAGAAGTCTGTCAGAGCACCCTGAGAACAGGGCAGGGGTAGAGACAGCAGGAGGAGGTGTGACCTGGAGTATTTTACATTGTCATGTACCGAATGTTTTTCTCAGTCTAAGCAGGATGAAGATGTTTCTGCCAGCCGTTTCGAAGATAATGAAGAGCTGAGATACTCACTGCGATCGATTGAGAGGCATGCACCCTGGGTTCGGAATATTTTCATTGTCACCAACGGGCAGATTCCATCCTGGCTAAACCTTGATAATCCTCGAGTGACAATAGTGACACACCAGGTTTGTGACTTTCCATATATCACAAGGCTGTAGTTTCTTTTGTCTTTTACTGTTCTTTTACTTTTTCCTAATTTCATTTCCCTCACCCTGTCACCTCCATTTCCACCTTCTTTTTATCCAGTATGCCCACCCTCCCTCCTTCCCTTCTTCCCTCCCTCTCTCCCTCCCTTCCTCCCTTCCTTCTCCTCCCTCTCTCCCTTCCTCCTTTCTTTTCTCCCTCTCTCATTTCCTAAAACAAAAAAGAAACAAACTCTCATCACCCTCTTTCTCTTTTTTTTTATTAAAAGGACGTTTTTCAAAATTTGAGCCACTTGCCTACCTTTAGTTCACCAGCTATTGAAAGTCACATTCATCGCATTGAAGGGCTATCCCAGAAGTTTATCTACCTGAATGACGATGTCATGTTTGGGAAGGATGTCTGGCCAGATGATTTTTACAGTCACTCCAAAGGTCAGAAGGTAAATACCTAAGAGGAAGGGTTGTCTAGCTAGAAGTTATAAATAGGACATTAGGAATCAGTGTATATACTACTATGTTCAGATTTGATCAAATAAGCATTTTGAGCACTAAGCTCAGGAGAGTTAACAATATGGGAGAAAGGAAACTACTTCCTAGTAGTTTTTCACTTCCCTACATTCTCAGGCACCCAGAACCCACTCTATCTCCTTAATCCTCTAAATTGTCTACAAGCAGAAAAGGCAAAATCACTATGAAACACAAAATTATGGTTCCATTGTCAGCAAAGTAACCAAGATAGAAAATTAGCCCATTTTTTTTGCTTAATACACGGATGAAATTTCATTGAAGGCAGTAGGTCTCGCTCTGGCTTTGAGAGGCAGGATGGAGAAGTGTTATGAGTGCAGACCCAAGAGCCACTGTTTAAAATAGTCCTGGGCAAAGATCTGACATGCGTTTCCTGTCTGCACAGTGGGGAAAATAGGAATCCCTATGTAACATTGTCAGAAGGATTCATTGATAAGCTAGAGACTTATCATCATAAGCTTGTAAGCGATCGAACTCTGCAACTGTAAGTTGTAAACGCACAAAGCCACTTTCTCTGTTGCTGTTTATGCTACTGTGGAGTGGTCATTGTCTTGTTCCCCTGCTCCATGGCTTCCCTTGCGTTAGATTGTAGGGCTGCAAAGTCGAGCTGTGGCTTGAGAGGGGAGACAAACAAAATCCATGACTGTACAGTGATTTCATGCTGACAGGTACATGCTGGGCGCCAAGGAGTTGCGAGCATAAGAGGTTGAAATCAGACAGGAATAGGGAAAAATTCCCACCGGGATCGAAATGAAGAACTTTGAAGACTAAGTAGGAGTTAGTGCGATTCCAAACAGATGGAAGTATAACAGGCATGGAGGTATTAAAAGGGTAGCATTTTTAAAAATGATTTTAACTTAAAAAGTAACCATATCACTCATTTTGAAAGTAGATGAGTTCACAACTCAGATCACTTAGCTGATTAGTTGATCACATAACCTTATGCTTAGATGTTTATCTGCTGCTTTTCTCAGTCTTGAGACAGATTATGCATAAATACACTCAGCAGCGAATGACATTTGTCAAGAAAACAGTGACTTGTGTGATGTACTTTACACCATGAGTATTTGTACTCATGTTAAAGTCTGACACGTAGCCATTTCATTTCAAAATATAAGACCGTGTTGTGAGAAACTAATTCATCAATTGAGTCCTTATCTGCTTTTCTCAGGTAGTGGAACAGAATAACTGTGCTCAGTAAGAACTGTCGAAAGAACAGAACTTAGAAAATGACTACCGGTTCAGGCAAACTTAAAGCAAAATGTGCTACGTGAATGCAGTCAGCCCCTGGAAAATATTAACCTTTTCTAGAGGCTCATTTTTATTTAATGAATCCTAATTTGAGGATAAAAAGTGTCAGAAACCAAAAACCATGTTATCTTCTGTTTTATGATAGGTTTATTTGACATGGCCTGTGCCAAATTGTGCTGAGGGCTGCCCAGGTTCCTGGATTAAAGATGGCTATTGTGATAAGGCTTGTAATAATTCAGCCTGTGATTGGGATGGTGGTGATTGTTCTGGTAAGGATGTATTCAAATGTAATTTGCTTCTGTTCATGGAATTTTTTTATTCCTAATTATCATTGAACATGTACAGTGAATTAAGCATTCTTTATGTATTAGTCAGTAGCCCGTAGACTCTTTGGAGGTGATGACCAGTGTGCCATGTGACCCAGTTTATTCATATTATCCATTGTTGAGGGTGTTTTTCCATGTCGGCCCTTTACTTGAGAATGTCTTTTCTTATTGAAAATTTGGAACTCCGGAATACTCTTTATAATATAAGCTCGAGAGCAAGAACAACTCTAACTGGTTCTTGTAGGAGCTCATGGCTAATGGCTTTTGAGTGACTAAAGAGATGCAAAAAAATAAATGTCTCATCTCCTCAGCATTTCTTCTCCCTTTTTTACATGCTTATATTTGGACTTGTTGATAACAATACATTTTTTACTTTTATTTGTCGCCTTTCAGTTTATAAAGTATTTAAATTTATGAAGCATTATCCATGATCTACCTTGATTTCTTAGTCACCTAAGGAAGGGAGAATATATGCAGAGACATTATCATTCCCGTATTCCATATGAGGAAATAGATTTGGAAAATTGTTTCGTTTTGGAGGGAACAAGTTCATTTCAGTCAGATCTAGCAGATAACACTTTAGAGAAATAGAAGTGGCTATATTTCAAGAGAACACAAACATGTCAGTTGGATCTGTGCAGTCCAGAGAACTGAATCCTTAACAGAACATTCACATTTGATAACGAGGTTAGCACCCATGTTAGGATGTGTTTTTGGCAGTTCCAATGGTCACAGTCTTTGGAACAGTCTTTTCCTATTTCCCTCTTCCTCCATCCACACCTACACATGTCCCCTTGGGCAATGATGAGGTCTGTACTTCTAGGTTGCACAGATAGTGAGTGTCCAGCCCACTGTCAAGTGATGCCTCTTTTCAGTTTATTTTCTTCTTAAGCTACATGAAATATTTTACTAAAGAATGAGGTGAACCCTTTCTGATTGTAAGTCATGCATCAATCTTGAAAACACTCTTAAGAAATAAGGAACTGGTCTTTTTTCAAGGTTACAGGTGCAGTAAGATTCTGTTCTCCTCCTTGTACAGGTAACAGCGGAGGGAGTCGCTATGTTGCAGGTGGCGGGGGAACCGGGAGTATTGGACTTGGACAACCCTGGCAATTTGGAGGAGGAATAAACAGTGTCTCTTACTGTAATCAAGGATGTGCAAATTCCTGGCTTGCTGATAAGTTTTGTGACCAAGCCTGCAATGTCTTGTCCTGTGGGTTTGATGCTGGCGACTGTGGGCAAGGTATATTTATGCCATAAAAAAATATTAAGAGGAAAGAGATAAAAATCTTTGATAAGTAGAGAGGGTTTGGCTCATTGTTGTTTAAAGTAATTATTCTCTGTGTGTCCCTTTCCTGGCCTTGCATCTAAAGTAGCTGTAAGTTAAAAGGATGCTGATCCTTAGAAAACAGACACTAAAGCTGTAGCTTTTCCGTTATTGCTCTGGTCTGATTTTTTTTGTTTTTTGTTTTTATTAAGCTGATTTACCTTAGCTAAAAATATATGGTGATGATTTAATTTGGAAATAATAAAAGACCAATAAGTAAGGATGGTGTGAATACTGGACCTTGTTGATAGCTTATTAACAGAGGTTGTTTTGGCTGAGAGTTATTATATTTTTTCAAATGGACAAAAAGATGGAAGTTGACCATTGGAATTTGCTGTTAAGAATCATGTGGTACCTTGGTAGTGGGTCAGATTCAGTAGGCATTCCATGTTGATAATTGTGATGGCTTCAGATAGTAAAACGAGCCCTATACTGGTAGCTCTTATATTAGAATTTCTGATTATTTTAAGTTCATTTAAAGTCACTTTTAGAAAGTGAACTCAACCCTAAGAATTAAAGAAAAAAGAGGGAGAAATGCTTAGTTGTTTAAAAGTCATGTTTGTGTTTTTTGTTCTAGATCATTTTCATGAATTATATAAAGTAACTCTCCTCCCAAACCAGACTCACTATGTTATTCCAAAAGGTGAACGCCTACCTTATTTCAGCTTTGCAGAAATAGCCAAAAAGGGAGTCGAAGGAGCTTATAGCGACAACCCGATAATTCGACACGCTTCTATTGCCAATAAGTGGAAAACCATCCACCTCATAATGCATGGTGGAATGAATGCGACCACAATACATTTTAATCTCACACTCCAAAATGCAAACGATGAAGAATTCAAAATCCAGATAACAGTAGAGGTTGACACAAGAGAGGAACCAAAACTGAATTCTACAACCCAGAAGTCTTACCAAACTTTGGTTAGCCCCATAACACGTCTTCCAGATGCGGAAATCTTATTTGAGGATATTCCTGAAGAAAAACGCTTCCCAAAATTCAAGAGACGTGGTATTAACTCAACAGGGAGATTCCAAGAGAAGGTGAAAATTCCCCTGGTAAATATTTCACTCCTTCCAAAAGAGGTGCAGTTAAGTCTCAATAACTTGGATTTGCAGCTAGAACATGGAGACATCACTGTGAAAGGATACAACCTGTCCAAGTCAGCCTTGCTAAAATCATTTCTGATGAACTTACAGGATGCTGATTTAAAAATAAACCAAGCTGTAAAAACAGGTGAAAGAAATGAGAGTTTAGAGGCCCCGCTGGAAAAACAGGTTGACAAAAGCATGTTGCCAAAGAGCTTAGGAGCATCTGACAGATTACAGAGGTCCACTTTTCCAGCAGTGACAATGAAATTGAATGAGCACAGCCAGCATCAGAATCTACCCCCAGAATTGGAAACCAAAGCAAAACTCAGACCCAAAAAATAGGAGGCGGAAGTATGTCAAAAGAAAAGCTCTCATCTCTGATTGCGCCACTGGAAAACCATGTGCCAAAAGAAAAGAAACCCATAGGGAAAGAACAAGAGAAAAACAGAATGGAGGACAATCTTGAAAATCACATAGGTCTTAATGAAGTATTACCTGGAAGAAAATGCAACATTACACAGACAGTTACCTGGGCTTTTGCCGTGGGAGAAAAAAAAGTATTTCAAGATCTTCTTGATGTAAGTTATATCCAGCCTTATTCCTTCCCATGCTCAGGAAAACTGAATAACCGTGTAAGTGATATTAATCTAATAAATAGCTACCTTTATCCAGTGAGAGCGGATATTTTTCCAGCTTTACTGATGAAAAAAAAAAAGGTTCAGAGAAGTTCATTAGCAATCAGCAGGAGCCAAGACTTAAAGGTTGGAGCGCTCACCCTCCTGTACCATGGCCTCCTTGATGCTCTGGGGTCATTTGTACATCTCCCAAGTGTGCATCACTCTGCTAACTGCTGGGGAATGCAAGATGATTAGAACACAGTTGCTGCTAGTGGAGACTCAGAGCAAGTTGGGAAGACAGATTTGTGGGTGAATAATTATAGCAATGTGACAAGTGTCTCTGTTGAGGTGTGGACAAGAAGTCCAAAGGGAAAATTCCTTAACTTTGCTTGGAGGGTGGGAAAGACATCCTTGAGGAAGTACCCTGTGAGTTGGCCTTTGAGGCGTGGGTAGAAGTTGACAGACTTAGAAAATCCTGTGGTCTGGGTTGGATTGTGAACGAGGCATAGCCATGAGCGGCTGTCAGGCTGGAGAAAAGAGGATGAAGAGGGAACCAGTGTTCCTTTCTTTCGTTGTCTTTGGAAGTGTCTTGTACCTGGCACAGCATTTACTAATTGTTGAGTGAAGGAATGCAGAGGTCTTGCCTGGGTTTATTTCCTCACTTTTTTTCCCTTTTCTTTTCTTTCCTTTTTTTTTTTTTTTAAATCACAAAAGGCTGGTATTAAAAATTGTAAGCAGTGTTTCAAAGAAACAGTAAAAAAGGAAAAGAGCTCCCTCCTTTTTTCCTAATTTCACTTAACATAACCACTATTATCGTTTGGTGGATATCTTTTCAGTATTCTTCTAGGACACAAATATATAAACTACAATTTCTGTTTGCAACTGTGAAATTACACATACACTGCTCTGCAGTTGGCTTGATTTTGTGAGATCTGGGCAAATTGCCCATGTCAGTGCCATTTTTTTTTAACAGCTGCGAATTATTTCCAGTGTTTTGCAATTTCAGATAGTGTTGCAATAAATGTTCTTGCACACATGTTTTACTCTTGAGGAAGTTTTTATTTTTTGTAGGTAGAATGCTAGGTTAAAGGGTCTAGTGCATAAAAATTTAAACATGTCTTCTAAAATGTCGCACCAACTTTATGCTTCTACAAATAGTATACAAGACTGTTTGTTTCTGCACAGGCTAAACAGCATCAGTTATTATAAATCTTTTTATGTTTTCATCAGCTTGAGAAGCAAATATATTTCATCCTCTGTAAAGTGTATTCATATTCTTGGCCAATATTTTCTGCCCATTCAGTCAGTTTTGCGTCATTGGTTCTGATAAGGTTTTTCACATTGTATAATAACATGATTATATGGTGAAACCAGTTTGTATCTAGTCCTTGTGTTCAATACTCAAGTACTTACTGCTTTGAAGTCAACAGTAAAAATAGCTTAATATGAAAGTACTATCAAACTTACTTGTAAATAAGTTTTCTAAATGTTGCATTGAAGGGCTATGAAATATGATCAATAACTAGTCCTTGAAGAATACTCTATAAATAAACCTTCACTACACAACTGTTGTTCTCAAGCCAATGTTGGTGATAACTTTCACTGAAATCCGGTGTAGTCCTGATCTTACAAAGTGAGCGTGAGTGTTCATTTCATTTTCATAGACCCTCAGTGACTAGTTATTACCACATCATATGAAATGGTACCTTCACCTCTTGTTAGCTGAGTATACGTATCTACTAAACATTATGCTGTGTTACATGGAATTCGCTTTTCAGGAAGAAGAGTCATTGAAGATACAGTTGGCATACTTTACTGATAGCAAACATACTGGGAGACACCTGAAAGATACATTTGCAGATTCCCTACGATATGTAAATAAAATTCTAAATAGCAAGTTTGGATTCACATCTCGGAAAGTCCCTGCACATGCCTCACATGATTGACCGAATCGTTATGCAAGAACTGCAAGATATGTAAGTCTGGCTGGTGTTTGGGTTGTTCTTATGTGCTCAGAGCTAGGTCTGCTTGAAATTTACACCTTTGCTGTGCTAAATTTATGGCTCTGATATTTGATGACTAATATGTTGAAGGTACTGTCTAAATAAGTGGGAAGGGAAAAGATGCTAACTCAAATGTTAGGTACTGTATATATTCTAAATATCCTGAGTTCATTATATGTTATGTTATACAGGTTCCCTGAAGAATTTGACAAGACGTCATTTCACAAAGTGCGCCATTCTGAGGATATGCAGTTTGCCTTCTCTTATTTTTATTATCTCATGAGTGCAGTTCAGCCACTGAATATATCTCAAGTTTTCGATGAAGTAGATACTGACCAGTCTGGTGTTTTATCTGACAGAGAAATCCGAACACTGGCTACCAGAATTCATGACCTGCCTTTAAGTTTGCAGGTGTTGTATTTTTTTCCCTAAATTTTGTGACATTTTAAATGAAACTTGTAATTTTGATACTTTCTCTTTTTTCTCCTACATATTTCAATGTAATGTAAATAAAAGCAGTTCTTAATTAGGATGTTTACAACTAGTCCATTTTTATAGTGCCAGCATTAAAACCAAATTTGAAGTTCATATTTTATGAGATTACCTTTGTTAGCTTGCAGTAGGGATTGTTATTGTATTATCTGGAGAAGAACCAGACCATACCTGCATATAAGATTCTTGTGACAAGTTCACTCGAGCTTCAGGAATGGCCAACTGGAGCTCTCACTCAGGCCCGTGATACTGCACAGACCCCTTGTCATAGCCTCTTGTCCCAGGGATAGAAACTACTAATGAAGAGTGCCAGGATGACTCTAACTGTATGATATCCCATCTGGTGATCCCCTGGACCATCTTGTGTAAAATGGTGTCTCACAATCCAGGATGTTTCCATTTTGAGACAAAGATGAAATATTTGTATTTGTATTGTCTCATTCTGCTCCTTTTAGGGTGTCTTTATTTTAAGAATCATGTAGTCAAACTCTCTTTGAAGTTGACATTTAAACATATTTTGGAGACTTTTACATAGTTTTTATTTTTAAAACCACAGTCATTACTTGTAATGTACATAGAAGGTTTATCCTTTTATTTTGTTTTGTTAGGATTTAACAGGTCTGGAACACATGTTAATAAATTGCTCGAAAATGCTTCCTACTAATATCACTCAGCTAAGCAACATCCCACCAACTCAGGAATCGTACTATGACCCCAATCTGGTAAGTGGAATGGGAGTTCGTTTATGTAAATCAGAAAGTATGTCCTTTTTGGGATTTATACAATTTCTGTATGGCACGTCAGAAACTAGAAGTGGACTCTGTGTGTCTTTGGTGGAAAGTAGCTCAGATAATCCAGGATAATTTATATCTTGCTTTGGAATATCTTTTCTCCTTTGCAATGAATGTTAAGCTAATACTGAGATTAGTCACTTGTATTCTGTAATCAGGCCTCCTATTCACCAAGAATGACAGAGGCCTAGCCCCAAAGTGTTCTCTTTGTCTTGGGAGAACAGTCCTTAATTTAAACAAGGAAATGGGGTACCATCTTTCATCAAAGCTGTTTTGATGCTGGCACTTCCTTGATCTTACCAGTAGGGACTGTGGATGATTGACACACATATATTGGAGTGCGACTTGGCTGAAATGATTGGAAGACTGTTGATTATAAGATACGTCCCACTTTCAGAGTTGTGATCATGTACATTTAGAATTGATGGAACAAGGATGTAATATTAATGTGATGCTTATAGTTAATTTTTGCTGCTCTATGGAAAAATGTTTACCAAATAAAATTAGATAGGGGGAAAAAAGTAGTAACGCATGCACAGTGTGATTTGAATTATGGAAAACTCCCAAATACCTTCACATACACACAAACACACACACACTCCAAAAAGTAATGGAAATGATAATGGGTTAAATCATAGGTGGTTTTTAATTTCCTTTTTTTCACACTGATATTTTCTATATTTTTTATAATGAAAGCTTTTGATTTCATAATCAGAATAAAGTATTAAAACATTTTTTATTTTGCAAATGTTCAAGCCATAATTAGATAATTAATAGTAAACTGCACATAAGACATTTGTAAACAAATGTAGAGAGAGAAGAGTAACAAATCAATAAAAAATCTGGTTCCTGAATGAAGGAAAGCGTTCATTTAGTATTCATGGTGCATGTCAGGGGCTGTATTCCTCACCCTGCCTTCAGAGAGCCCCATGAAGGCTCACTCATGGTGAGACACAGTGTGACCAGTGCAACCGTTGGTGAGAGAGGTCGGCATAGGAGCTAACAGAAACGTAGACCAACTATAAGTATTGCTGATTATGCATTGGGTAGTTTAGCAAATGACATGGATTAGTATACAGAAATATGTTACTTAAAACTTTATTTACAAAAACAGGCAATTAGCCTGCGTGCCATAGCGTGCCAATTTGATTTTAAAAAATATCTTGATTACTGAGTGTTTTAGTGCTCTTTTAAACTTTGTATCTGAGGTGAATGCTTCGCTTGCCTCACAGTAGTCTTGGCCTTGATGTTATGTCTGTATTTTTTCACAGCCACCCGTCACTAAAAGTCTAGTAACCAACTGTAAACCAGTAACTGATAAAATCCACAAAGCGTATAAGGACAAAAACAAATATAGGTAAGTTTAGTTTAAGATTAATTATTATTATAAGAATCTGGTATTTTTATAGTTTTATAATAGTATATCAAGCATACTTTTAAAGTTAATGTGAAATTGTTTTCTTATTAAATTTATCGGAGTGACATTAGTTAATAAAATCGTATAGGTTTCAATTGTGCAATTCAGTAATACATCATATATATATTTGCATTGTGTGTTCACCACTCAAAGTCACATGTCCTTCCATGACCATATATGTGATCCCCTTTACCCTCCCCACTTGCGCCTTTCCCTCTGGTAAGCACTAAACTGTTATTTGTGTCTATGAATTTTTGTTTGTTTGTTTTGTTCCTTTGTTGCTTTCTGTTTCATATCCCACATATGAATGAATTGTTTTCTTGTATGAGATTGATTCTGAGAATGTTGAGTCTGTTAAAGTTTTATAAAATGTTTTTTTTTTAATTGAAAGTTTGTTTTCATATCCATGTAAATATTTACACTCTTTAAATATGTTTGATAATCAGGTTCGAAATCATGGGAGAAGAAGAAATTGCTTTTAAAATGATTCGTACCAATGTTTCTCATGTAGTTGGCCAGTTGGATGATATAAGGAAAAACCCCAGGTACTGGTTGTTTTTTTAATTAATAAGCTTTGTTTTTTAGAGTACATTTAGTTTCACAGCAAAACTGAGCAAAGTACAGAGACTTCCCATGTTTAAAAATTATCTTTAATCATGCAAATAAACATGAAAAAAAGGCAGCAGACTTGAGAGAAGGGTGTAACTTATTTCTGTTTGGGGCAGATGGAAATGTCTAATGGTGTGAGATACTGTTTGAACTTAGAGATAGATGGGAGTTGTTAGTTGAGATATAGGGCTCCCTCATGTGGAGGAACTAGCATGGACTCTGAGGGTCCAGTGACATGAGCTGTTTAGTGAGGCTAAGGGGTTAATTGCATCATGGGGGAGGTGAGGACTCATAACATTTCTAAAAAGCTGCTTCCAGAAAACTTGCTTTGGTGGTTAGACTTATCTTTGCAATTCAGAGTAAAGTTCAGATTAACTTTTGTGGAAAAAGAAATGCTACCACGAATGTGAAAATTAATCCAGTAAACTACAGTCATTCTTTGGGGATGCATATGTGTTCAGATTTACATAAGCCTTGAAAGCCCAGCCTGGCTCTCTAACAGTTGCCTTAGATAGTTTGATAAAATTGACAAAAACCCTGCATTTTTGTTTTGAACTTTAGTGGGAAATAGGTATCTCATCAGTTTTCTGGAACAAAAAAGACCATGACATATTAAATTAAATATTTTTATCTGAGTCTTTTATATAATCTGGAAGTCTTCAGTTTTACCTCATTATATTTATGATTTTAATTATAAATGATCAGAGATATAAAATTTCTAAACATGTTAAAGCCATGGCATTTTTTCTAAAAATCTCATTCTTTTTTTTTGGAGGGGAGACAGAAATTGGAATTTTAAGAAAAATGAAAATATCTTTAATGCTTTTTTAGTGTGTTTAGCAATTCAGTAAAATTATTTCCAAAAACAAAACAAAATAAAAAACCAAATATTTCCCATAAGCCAAGGAAACAATAAACCACAATAATTAATAATCACCTAGCCTGTAACTCCCTTTACATGTCTGTAGTTCCATCTGCCTGGAATACCCAGCTCTAATTTTTAAGAATAATTTTATCCTTAATAATTAATTTTTGTAAATGCTCTTTTCCTCCCTATTCTGTTGATGTGCTCTCTCAGTCGTTAGTAATCTGTAGTAATGCCATATGGGAATTTGCAATTTTTAGTTGTACCTTCTACTTTTATGTCTTTGTGTTATTTGAAAGTTGTCGAGTGAGAGAATTCATACCTTTGCGTGGTACCTTAAGGGACAGGGTTTAAAAACACATGGCAAGCCAAGCTCCTCCTGCAGTGTATGCCAGGCCCAGCTACCTCCTGTGACCCTGAATAAATTTTATCATTTTTAGCTCTTATATGCTTTGTTTTACTTTTACGGGGGTTTATTTTAAGTGAGGAGTGGAAAATTAGTCTTCTGACTTAAGCTTTAAGGACAGTTTTATCCCATTAACAAGGCATTTGGGACAGGCAGCGTCCAGGCCTTGCATTTTCTCTCTGGCCTCTTCATTTCTGCTGCCCTTCTGTTTCGTTGGCTTCATCCTGGGCTGGAGATGGGGCAGCGAGCTGCAGCAGTTCTAGATGTCCCTGCAGACGTAGCCATGCTCTGAGGCAGAGAGGGAATGCCCCTTGTGTGCCACATGTTGCCCCCCATTCCTACACCAGTCACCTGAAGGTGAGGGATTTGCTTACACTATTTAGAGGCTGCCTCTGGGTTGGGGTGGGTCACCTCCCTTTGAGTCAGCTGATGGGGTAGAAATACTGAGCGAAGTGCAAGTTCTTTTTGGAAGGAGACGGGAGTATTTGCTGGGAATCCTGAAGGGTCTGCTTTAGCCACCCTGTATCCACACACAGCCTTTATTTTATATGTACACTTTGTTTAATTTTTCCCAACTTTTTGAAAAAATTTTGAAGATACAGAAAAAAGTTTTTCAAAGTAGCTCAACAAGCCCATAAATATTTAACCCAGATTTTAAAATTATCAGTCTTTTGTCATATTTGCTTGATCTCTATGTACACACATATAGTTTTGTTTTTATTTTTATTTTTTGCTGAAGCATTTGAAAATTATTTGCACACATCCAGAAACTTTACTCCTAATTATTTTAGCATATGTCTTCTAAAACAAGTCATTCTTTATACTATAAGACCATTAATGCATATCTAAAAACCTTAACATTGACTAAATAATACCATGTCATAGACAGTATATGTTCACATTTCCCCAGTTACTTTTAAATGTTCTTTATAGCTTTCATTTGTTTTTTAATCCAGGATATAGTGAAGGCTCATGCATCGAACTCTGTCGACATATCTCTATGATACTCTTTAAAGCAGCCCCCAAGTTTACAGAATAGATGGGATTATGAACTTTCACATGCCCATCACTCATCTTCAGTAAGCAGTTTACAGTTGATCTTGTTTCATTGAAACACACTCCTTCACCACTTTCCAGTAATTTTTATATCAGTCTCAGACATTGTATTGTTTTGTATAAAATTTTATGTAGAATTTTCAATATATTTCTTGAAATTATAAGAACTCTTTAAAAATAACCATGATACCGTTATTCCCTAGTATGATAAACTGAACAATGTACACATTTCCCCACTTGTCTTTTATAAGCATTTATGTGTTTTTTAAATTTGTAGGTTTGAAGTGGCATCAAGTAAATTCATTGCAGTTAGGTCTGTGGGTTTTCCTTCAATCTCTCTTTTTTTGACCATTTAATCAATTGTGTGTGTATATGAAGAAATCCAATGATATATTCTGTGTATTTCCTATATTTTGGACTTCTCTGATTGTATCCCAGTTATATAACATGTGCCTCTGTCCCTGTATTTCCTGTAAACTGGGATTTGTGTACGAGGTCTTTATAGGTTCAAGTTTGGTGGCGATTTTTGGTTTTCGGTTTTGAGGGTTTTTTTGTTATTTTGTTTTGTTTGTTTTGTTTTACTGCAAAAATGGCATTATTCCTACCTACTTACTGTTTTGTGACTTTTGCCTTGAAGGGAACTTGAAACAGTTGGGAGGCACCACTGTAATCTTTTTATCAGAGCTCTAGCATCTTGCAGCTTAGTTGGAGAGGGGTCATCAAATTTACAGAATCTATAGCTTTGAGGCTATCTCAATATCTACATGACTATTCTTAGTAATGTAACTATCAGTTTAGAGAGCTTGGTTTTAGGTACTTACTAATTGTTTTCCTGGTTGTTGACAGAATGCTCCAGTCGCTTAACTACATCTATTGAACACTTAATTGGGGACCTGCTAAATGGAAATCATTAATTTATTCCTATAGCTAGAAGGCACTTTCAGTGTTATCTTTTCTAGTTCTATTTTGGGGTAAAACTACCCAAAGAAAAATTTTATAGAATGTTATTACCCAGAGAATTATGTCAGTAAATGTAACCACTCAGGGACATAAACCCATTTAAAATATATTAGAAATCCATATTTCCTGTTTCGTTAGGTCAGGATCATCCTTATGATAACCAATAATCCTGGATCTCTGTTATTTCTAGGAAGTTTGTTTGCCTGAATGACAACATTGACCACAATCATAAAGATGCCCAGACAGTAAAAGCTGTTCTCAGAGACTTCTATGAATCCATGTTCCCCATACCATCCCAGTTTGAGCTGCCAAGAGAGTATCGAAACCGCTTCCTTCATATGCATGAGCTACGGGAATGGTAAGTTCTCATGGTTCTTATACCTGTGTGTGTATTTTTTTTAGAATGATGAAATTTCTTTAATGTGTTATTTGCTTTATAATTTCTTTGTAAAATACACTTACAGTTTTCATTGATCTTAATCGTTGAAATATACTTTTATTGCACTCATTGGCTGAGTGCATCTGCTGACCTTTATTCATTGTCATTGCTGCCATCAGAGTAGCCACCTGTTTCTTGATTACCTGCTATATGGCAGACACTGTGCTGGTAATATATTTACTTTGTTCTTTAAAGGTACTGTTATTGCTATGTTGTTGCTGTGTTACAGATGAGAACACGGTAATAGAAGCCAAGTGATTTGCTCAAGGTGAAGTAGCTGATAAGCAGCAAATAGAGCCTGATTCCCCACCCTCTGCATGTTTCACTATATTCCAAAGCTGCTTTATAATGTTTCCTTCATCTTTTATTTTACTACATTTTCCAATACTTAGTTATACAGATAATTTCATCTTTCAATTTAGGAAGATTTTTGACCCCTCACCTGCCCTCCCACCACCATTCCAGGTGGTAGGAATACAAAGGCACAGAGGTGTAAAAAGAAGAGTGCTTTGGAGAGGGAAAGGGGAGATTATGAAGGGCTGCATCTGAATTCGACTTTTTCTTTAGAGAATGGGGCTCCCATTTTTTTAGATGTTTGTTTTGTTCAGACTCTATGATTTGGAAAGATGACTAATGGTAGTATGGGGGTTGGACTGGTGAGGAAATTGGAGTGAGGCAGTGTTGTCTGAGAAGTGGAGGCAGGCAGACAAGTTCTAAGCATACCAGTTGTCCTGAAACAGACAGTCAAGGTGTGAACCAAGGACACAGCCCAGGAAATAAAGAGAAGAAGGCAGTAGACAGAATTGGGAGAGATTTTAGAGAGGAAATTAGCAGACCTTGGCAGCTAGAAATCATTGGTGTCTTAGAGTTGGATGAGACAATTAGCATGTATGTTGCTAATATCTATATATATATTTTTTATTTTAATGAAGAGAAGTTATTACAAAATCGTGTGCCTTGTCTTCCAGAAATGGCTGGAATAACTTCTTACCATTTTCGGTTTCCTTTAGTTTAGAAGAAAGAATCCTTGGATGGTTTTAAGTATTAATGCCCCAAACCTAGTTTGTAACTAAATTTACCTTCAGGGGCTCAATTGAATAAGAAAGGAATGGGTGTAAGAGTAATTCGGAGGACTTAGGTTTCTTTGTTGTACAAATGAGATGGATCAGGTGTGGGGTATTCTTTGCAGTTTCCTGACCTGGGACTTCCTTTTCCTCATCCAGCTCAGCTTCTGCATTATCTCATACTGCTGGCCTACCAACACCTCTCTACTTTCTAAAAACTTTTCTTTGTCTTTTTCCTTTCATGATACTGTGCTCTGAATCCCTTGTCACCTTTCCCTGGTTTCTCAGTTGGCTTTCTTCCTGTTCCCCTTTCTTGGGTATTATTATGCCTCAGTCTGTGTACTGTGAGCCTTCTTCAGGGGCAGAGCTGGTGGCTTATTTGTATCTGAGTCCACAGTGCCTCCCTAGCACATAGTAGGTGTTCAGTGGATGGGTGGCTAAGGAAGCTTCGTTCACCCCCAGCTATTATAGGGTTATCTGGTTGCTGAGGCAACTCATTAGTTGTGTTACGGCCTGTAGCTTCTTAGCTCTTTAAATTACACACATATTTTGAATGTCACTGTAGACATTAGAACTGACTGAGCTCATTGTGAGCAGCGGACAGTAGAAACTACAGGAGGAAAAAGTGTATTTGAGTACCAGTATGAATGTGTGACTTGAGGTAAGGTCATCTACTACCACACAGTTGTAAATGAGAATCAGGAACTCAGCACAGAGACCCCAATTTGGTAGTTATTAGCATATTTTCCAAGTGTATGTTAAGCATTTATTTAATTGTCATAATAAATTATTCATTTATTTTTATATTACAGATAAGAAACTGTGATATACTGCTTCTGTTTATCCCCAGTATCCTATCTCCAAGTCTAGTTGAGTCTACTCTCAGAATATCTCTTTTGTTGCTTCTTTTTATTCTCACCGCCCCTCATTCTTTTTTCATGCTGGACTAACATGACTGCCTCCCTCTGATCACCTGCTTGTGACATCATCCTTCAGATGGTCACCATTTTCACCCTGATTCATTCTCATTCATTCTCTCTCCCTCTCTCTCTCTCTCTCTCTCTCTCTCTCTCCCCCCTCCCTCCCTCCCCCCCCCACACACCCATCTACCTCTGCCATTTCATCTGCTTTTTGACTCATTTTCGTTTTCCAGAACAACTGCAGTTCATACCCACCTGCTTTTCCATGGCTCAGCTCTCCCTGATGCCACTGTGCCAGGCTTCACTCATTTCTGTAGGACTCAGCTTTCCCTTCCTGCCTTCAAGGCTTAAATAAAAGGTTACCATCTCTGAGATGCTTTCCTCATTTCTGTAAGTTTTTCCACAAGACTTTGCTTTTGAAAATACATGTTTCTGCCCATCTTCTGTGATGGCTAGTCATCTGCAGGTTGGTGACTTCCCAGGGTTGTAAACACTTTACAGCAGGAACTTCATCTTGTTCATCTCTCTGTGTCCACAAGAAGTGTTTATTGAAAGACTGAGTGAATAAATGAATATGAATGGATAAATAAAAATGAATGAAAGTGTGCTTTAGATTAAACACCAGAAGTAATTTTCTTTTGAAGTCTCTGCTTGGATAACTTTTACTAATCCAAATATAATGAAAAATCAGAACTCATGTTGGAAATGTGTATTGTGTTAACATTTTAGAATTGCCTCCAGACAGTGTTTTTGTGTTTCACATTGTTGATTTTGCTCCACTGGTATATAATTAACTCTTGTGAGTTATAATTAAAACAGTGAAACCACACAGAGCTACATAATTGCTTTCTTTTCTCTTTGAACAGGAGAGCATATCGAGACAAATTGAAGTTTTGGACTCATTGTGTACTGGCAACATTGATTATGTTTACTGTATTCTCATTTTTTGCTGAACAGGTAAGTTTTATGTGGGGATCAAACAGTATTTTTTGGTATATTAGTATCTGGTTCTTTTAGAAAAGGATACAAATTCCCAAGAAAATTTTAATTTTTTTTCTGTTGGTTTTTAGCTCATAGTCCAGAATATCAAATGTACTTCATAATATTTAGGCATCAAACATAATTATTTATCTTCTAGATTCATAACTAGTATTCTTTTACCTGGAACTCAATAGATTAACTTGCAGACTTCAAGCTAAAACTGAAAAGCTCTGTGTATTTTTAATGAAAAAGCACCTAGAATCTTCATCTGATACTATTTTTTTATGGTCTCCATTTTTTTTTCTTACAGTCTTTCTAAAATTGACCATAATGTCATCTTCTGACTTTCCACTGTCCTATAGACAGTGCCCGTTGTGCTCACTTATATTTTTCTCACATTTCCTTTGAATTGCCGAGAGTTCTCCACGCAGACACACACATGGCCTCTTCAGGTGAGGGTCCAGAAGTAGAAGGGGCCTTTGTGAGGTGGAAAAAAGGGACAAGAGAATCCTTATTAGGCCGCAGGTATGAATTGCTCTGAACAAAAGGGATTGAAGAAGAGAGGGAACAGGGTCTGGGCTGACCGGACTGGTGCAGGGCAAGCGAACCTAGCCTCAGCCTCCTTTTGAGGTGCTGTTAAGTGGAGCTTTTTCATCTGTCACTTATGGGAAACTTACATTGAATTTTCTTATACCGAGAAGAGGGAGGAGGAGAGCAAAGTACCGAGAGCTTTAGGATAAACAGCACCTGGACTTCCTGCCTCAGATGGAAGGAAATTCAGGAAATGGAACATTGTGCAGGCGAGCTGGACCGCGATTTAACCTTCATCTACCACACGGGGAATATAAATCTTGTTCTTAATGTTTGTTGCCATTGTTCCTGGCAGGTAAAAATCTTAGGGAAAAAAAAAATCTTAAAAAGACTGTACCTCCTTTTTGAGCAGGGGACCACTGAGGAACCTGTGAGTCTGCTGTGTGCTGGCCTGTGAGGGGGAAGGAGAAGGGACCCTGGCCGAAAGGAGCAGCTGGTGGCGGCAGTGGAAGGGAACCAGGAGGGTCCCATCTGTGTCGTTTATACCAGCAGAGAACAGAGAGCCAGAGAGGCAGGAGGAGAGTAAAAGGAAGAGAGTTATAAATCCCCTCAGCTCTCTGGAACCTTGTTCTTTCCATACTTAAATCAATTTCCTTAACCTCTCTAACATGCTGACAAACAAACCAGCCAGCACTGCCTCTTCCTCTGCCTCTGAATCCCAGCTCATCAGTCAAACCATGGAGGTTTATGCATGGGCAAAGCCCTGCTTCCACCTCAAGATGGGCGAGTAGACAGTAGGATCCCAAGTTGAAACCATAAAGGACACATTTTCTCATTGAAACTTGGTTGTAATGATGGTCAGGTCTTCTCTTTCAGGTTTCTCATGGATAAACTGTTTCTATGAGGAAAAAAAAGTCCAAGTTCTAAGCTAGTAAATTACAAATGAATTTTTGCTGCCTTACAACCCATTTATAAATTGAGTATTACCTGTATTTTCAAATGATTACTGCTATGTTTAAGTATTTCTTCTTCTTCTTCTTCTTCTTCTTCTTAGGTTTTTTCTTCTTCTTCTTCTTCTTTTTTTTTTTTTAAAGAATACATATATAGATGTTTTTAGACCTGGAGACAGTGTCTTATGGCTAAACAGCCAGTTTCTTTCAATAGATAGACTTGACAAATAGACATCTTGAAAATAAATATGCTTGATAATCGCTGCATAAAAATCTGTCGTTATGAAGTGTTTAAAAAGTGAAGCTTGAGCCAAAATAATTTTAATCCCTGTAATTTAAATATCTTGTGGGCACATATCTAGGTCCATAGATTCTACAAAGCCAAACAAAAGTAGTGGTTGATTTTGTTTGGGGAGAAATAATGGGGATTGTTTGCTGTCAGTGTTCTTTTTTTTTTTTTTCCTAATGTATAAGACTGGAAATGATTAAGGTTATACGACACTCAGAAAGTTTAAAGTCTGTCAACATGGAAATTGAAATTTATTTTGTCTTTCATCATTTAGTTAATTGCACTTAAGCGGAAGATTTTCCCCAGAAGGAGGATACAAAAAGAAGCAAGTCCTGATCGAATCAAGGTATAGAAGCTCTTCATTTGAAAATCATCTACCTCAGCATTCACTGAGCATTTTAAAACTTGCCATCACAGAGATGTCCTCATGTCGTGATGCTTAGCTCGCTTGGCCTGAAGAAGGAAAAACACTCAGTACATGGATATAGCCTGGTGACCAGGAATTGTTTAACCAACACACTGAAAACCTGTGTTTTGAGCAGCTCTGAACTGGTTTTATTTTAAAGCATTTGTTCATGGACTTGTCATTCTTTTAACAAAAAGGCTCACTGACAAGAGACAGCTGCCAAGTTCATGGCAACCATTGCCAACTAACTTCAACTTGTGAAGACGGCTTGGCAGTGAATGTTAGGAGACCCCAGTCTTTGCATTCCAATGCCTTTTGCTATGGTTTTACATTTTTGTTCTTTTGTTTTTCTTTTTTTCATTTCTCATTTTTAAAATAAGTAGCTACTAAGTTAACTAGTTATTCTTGCTTCTGAAGATAATGAATTGACATGTCTAAACATGTTTTTATGAATGTTATTTAAATAATGCAGCAATATCACCTATTGGCTGTATCTAAATTATGGATTTTATTGACATTTAAGACTGTAAATGGTCTTAAATGACTTATAACTACTAACAAGCTCAATGACTGACATTTGAATTGCTTTGTCCTTATTTACTTCAGCCCCTAAGAATACTGTGATTTCATGTAGAAGCCTAATTACAAAGGGCTAGAGTTAAGTAGCAGAGCTACTTCCCAGATGTAATTATGTTTTGGAAATGTACATATTCAAACAGAAGTGCCTCATTTTAGAAATGAGTACTGTCGATGGTACTGGCATTACAGTGTTGTTTTTTAAATATCCATCAGTATATTCCAGTCGGGTTCATATAATGCAGGGGTCAGCAAACTTTTTCTGTAAAAAGGCACATAGTAAATATTTGCAGGCCACATATGTCTCTGTTGCATTTTTTTCTTTGTTGTTTAGTTAGTTAAAACATTTTTTAACCTTTACAAATATCAAAATCATGTTTAGCTTGTAGCTGTACAAGAACAGATCACTAGCTGGTTTTGGCCCACCGGCCATTATTTTGCTGACCATTAGGATAGAGAATTAGTATTTTTATGTATGGGTAAGCCCTGACGTTCAGCCATATTTTATTTATATCGTACAGTGGATTTCTGGAGACCCGATTTCACGAGTCCTTTTTGAACTCTGATAGGTATTTTAAATCATGATCTCAACAGTATTCTTTCAAAATGGCACACATATTTTGTAAAAAGAAATTGTAAATACTGTGTTTGTGCTGTAAGAGTTATGTATTTCAAAAAGTGAAGTCTATAACAACTTACATTTTGTCTGACGCTTTCTTTGATTTTTAAATCTCTGAGGAGTGAGTTTATCGTTATCCAGAATCAATAATCACATGAATACAGTGTGTCAGGGTTTGCTAAACACTATTGAAAAAAGTGGAGAGTAGTATTAGGAGACAGTAGTGATATAACATACTGGAGAATGTCATTTTATAGGGAGAAATTAAGTTCTGCTGGGATTTATCATATGGTAAAAATGTAGAGGATATCATTTATTTAAAAGTAAAGAATTTATTTTAGAAAAGTTGTAGAGAAATGAACATTTGGATGTGAAGGAGATTTCTGTGTTAGATGAATATAGTTTACAATTAGGAGCTTAATAGGTAAATGGGATGGATAATATAGAATATTCGTAGAATCATTCATCTAATGATTCTGTAATGATTCTGTTAAAGTCATTAGGACAAAAGAACCTCAGTAGCTGAGTAGTCAAATGGTTTCAAAATTTTTAAAGCCTCGGAACCATTAGTTCAAGTGAAATTCTGTTGAAGTCCAGTGTTAATACCAAAGAAGGAAACTGCTCACCTGCTTGATCCCAGGGCTTGCCTCTAAACTCCCAGGTCTCAAAGGCAGGTTCAGAACGACTGCCATGCTCAGCATTTTCTCATCAAGGAAGATTACGTGACTTGTCCAAGGTGACAGCAAGTTTGAGCAGGTGGATTGGAGCCCAGGTTGTGTGCTCTGTTTCCCATCCCACCAGGCCGTGCTGACATCCCATAACATAATTGGCACAAGTAGGTAAAGCACATACTCTGCACAGTCAGACTTCTGGGGTTCGAGTTCTGGATCCTGGACATCGTTTGCTATGGTTCAGTTTTCTGTTCTAAAATGTGGAGGTGATACTGGGTGTCTACATCATAGGCTTATGTTGATGATTAAAGGAAATGACATATGTAATGCACACAGCACAGTGCCTGGCAAATACTTTTGCCTGGTAAATGTCGATGGTGATGATGGTAGTGTGTGAAAGTTTGCAAAGGATTGTTATCTAGGCCAGGAGTGAGGTTTTTAGTATAGACATTAGGATGAAATGATTACCTTGCCCTTAGTTAAGTGACACTTTTTAATTAGGAAAAAAAAAAGGTCCTTTGCCTACTTTTTTTTCAAAAGTGCAATATATTTCTACATATACTGCAAAGTATACAAATAGTGACTAACAGAGAATGGACTAAAAGAAAAGTGTAATCATGATTCCGGTTAAAACATTTAAGGAAAAAACAGCACCAACCCCACAAAAATTTTTTGAGTGTAGAAAAGAGAAAGAAAACACTCTTAACTCATTCCTTGAGGTTGATACAACCCTACACCAAAGTCTGGCTCAGTTACCACAAGAAAGGAAAATTATAAGCCATCTACCTCATGAATCCCAAACAAAACACTAACAAGCCAAATTCACTTATTCCGTAAGGAACAACTCTTTATGATCAAGTTGAGTCAGCCAGGGACACAAGGGTGGCCCAATGCTTGAGATCAATGTAATTCACATCAGCAGGACAGAAAAGAGAAATTGCATGATAATCTCAATGAACCTGTACTTTTTTAAAAAGATTATGATAATTCCACAAGTAGAAAGTAGCACAATGACTTCTCATCTGTTTAACATTTACAAAGCTCTTACATATTTGTTTGCCCTATTTGGTTACTTAGTTATTTGTTTACATATTTTAAAGTAAATCCCAGACTTCATGGAGAGGAGTACAAGGCCTCGTATTTAGGGGCTTGTCAGTCTTAATTTCTCCTTCCCATTGGCCTTAATAACAGCTATGTCTTAGTACATTCTACATGCTAAATGCTTTATATTCATAATCTCATTTCATCATCACATCCACATTTTACTATTGGGGCCTAGTTAGTTTAAGTGCCTTGCCTGAGGTCCAACTATTAAGTGGTAGCATCAACTGTTAACCTAAGGCACTCCAAAATTCACTCTTAGTCACTAAGATACACTTGGATTGCAAAGGACAAATCTTACTCAACCTGCTTCAGGGGAAAAAAGGCTGCAGGAGAGGGAACCATGCCAAGACTCTCAACATATCCGTCCTTGTCTTTCTCTGCATGTCAGCCTTTCTCCCCACAGTGGGGTTCTGGCAGCTCCTGGCTTACATTCCTCAGAGAAGCAGGAAGCTTCCTCTCCAGCTTCAGCTTAGAAAGCCCTAATGGAAGATAGTTATTCTGATTGGTTTAGTCTGTGGCCAGGGGAATGGGACTTACCAAAAGAAAGAGGGGAGGGGTGCTGGGCTGAGCAAAAACAACTCTCACTTCACGAATAAAGATTTGGTGCATGTGGAAGACCAAGTTTTGGATTAATTACTCAAGTTGAAGGTAAGCTGCCATATTTGAGAGCAATTGGAAAAATCAAATCTGTTGATTAGAATACTGTGAACCTTATATATATTTTTCATTACTGAAAGGATT
Source organism: Eonycteris spelaea (assembly GCA_003508835.1). NCBI lineage: Eukaryota > Metazoa > Chordata > Mammalia > Chiroptera > Pteropodidae > Eonycteris > Eonycteris spelaea. Next base: position 8,584,122 of record PUFA01000023.1, read on the forward strand.
CAATGAAACCTTTGTACCACATAATACTCTATAAATGGTTCACAATTATGGCTATTATGGTTCATAATTGGTGCCAAGTTATTTTTCTGACCTCCCTTCTGCTTTTCCTCCCCTGCCTCTTACCCATGGCCATACACTGTGCCAGCCACATCGTATTTTCTCAAACATACTATGCACTTTTATGACTCTGTACCCTTCCAGATGCTGTTAGTATTGCTTGACCTGATTTTTTATTCTTCATGTCTGTTAAACTCCAATTCATACCTTAAAGTCCATCACCAATTGCTAGTTTGTCTCTGAGAAATTTTCTAAGAGACTACCAATCACCTTGAGTTCTTTGGGACAGTAATAAGGGAATAAGGGAATATTTAGCTTTCAAACAACCTTGACAAGATTCTACATCACTGGCTACTAAAAACGAGAAAACATTTTTAGGAATCCAGGTAAATACAGTAAATGGGTGGTTATATATATGGAGCGGTATTAACTGGTTTTCTAAGAATTAGCACTAAGATTTATAGTAGGCAGTCTGCAAGTATGATCAAAGTCAATGAAATGCTGAAGTCTTTGCCAAATCTTAGATAAAAGATGTAAAATACGTGATTAAAAACAAAAAAAAAATCAGAACTGGTTGCAAACTAAGGTACAAAAAATATATCTATTTCTAAATTATTTGAGGGGAAATGGATACACAGAAAAAAATGAAAATACTGCAAATTTAAAATTGTATATTATCTCTAGGTAATGAGATTATGAGTGAATTTAATTTTTCTCATAAAATATTCTAAAATTGCTTTACAATTAATATTACTTTTATAATGAGAACAATTTAACAATAAATATTAGGTAAAAATTTAATGACCTGTATTAAATTTCTAGTGGAAAGTAGAATGTTTCTTATTAGCCAACCCCAGGAATCCTAACTTTGGTTCCATGTGATAAAATATTCTAATTATTGTGTTTTTATTTAGTTAGATAAGGATTAAAATTTGAAACTTGAACATGGATGAGTATTTTGTTGTAAGTAGAAAAGTCAAAAGATGACATAACCCAATCTTGGTTATTCATGGGTCAGAAAATTAATTCATACCAATTGTTCCTTATTTCTTTCCTGTTTTTCACATTTTTAAGTTTCTTAACATTTCAGAAAATAAGGCAATGACATTAGTAAGTCACCAGATGGAGATATTGAGCTATCCTTGTTAAAGTGACAAATCATGTTAGTGGTTCCAAACTTCAGGCAGCATGAGAAAATGCAGGCTCCCAGTCCTCACTTACAGAGTTAATTTGGTAGGCCTTCGATGGGGCCTGAGAATATTTTAACACCACTTTCCCATTTCATCCTATGCAAAAGATCTTGATAAAGGCTGGTCCATGAACACACTTTGAGAAACTGATATTTGAAGCCATGTGTATATATGAAAACATTTAGAGAAAGAGTACAAATTGAGTTAAAACCAAGTCCTGGGGAACTCGACATCAAAGACCACTGAAGGAGGAAGAGCTAGCAAAGATATTGAGAAGTTGCCAGAATAATAAGAGGATAGCATGAATGTACAGCTAGTATAGAAGCCAAAGAAGACAGAATGGAGCTGGACAAACGGGTGGTCAACAATTTTGGCTGTTGCTGAGTATCAGATGAGGACTAGAGAATGTCTATTTGATTTAGCACACAGAGGTCACTGGTCACTTTAGAGCGAGCACCATTTTGAAGAAGTGAGAGGCCGAAGTTGTTTCAGACTGTTCTTAAAAGAACATATAGGAGAGGAAATCGAGGCAACAAATTTAGATAATTCTTTCTAGAACTTTGACTGCTAAGAGGACGAATGGGGGAATAGTAGCTTGTTTGGAAATAAAGCCCAGGAAATTTTAAAGTTGTGAGAGATTTGAGTAGTTGTAAATGTTAATGAAAGGATAGAGATAGAGCAGAGAGAGAAAAGTAATGGGTAATGTAAGATTCTTGCAAGATAAAATGTGGAACTCAGAACAAAGGAGGAGGGTCATCTCTCCTGTCTAAGAGGAGGAAAGGATATGCGCACAGGTAGGTTGCAGGTTCCATGGCAGAAAACATGGCGGTTTCAGTCTGAACTACTTCCTCAAAAAAAATAGGAAGATGTTCAAATACTTAGCATGAAGGGAGAATTGAAGGTCGAGTAGAGTGAAAGAGGCTTAAAATAGAAACTGGGGAAATGATTTGGCCAGAAGGAAATGGGAAATCTGGGGCAATGTCGAGGGCCCAATTGAGGCTGGAACTCATAAATTTAGAGTTCTGCAAATTTTCTCCATTGAGTAATTTTCTCCAGACGCACCAGAGCAGGGGTGGGCACAGAGAAAGATAGTTGGGTGTTTGCGGAAATAACATTTTGCCAGAGAAATGCAGTGAAAACACAGGTTGTTATTTGCAAGAGACTGACTGAAATGATGGAATTTGAATCTATGGAAAGAAGAGGTGGGGGCTCATGGAGAAAGGAAGAGTAAAAATGTAGTGGATTGGAAGTTTTGATGAGATTGGCAAATGGTTTTAGTGGAAACAGATGAGATTCAGCTGGAAAGGTAGAAGGTTTGAGGGTAGGATGTCTGAAAGAGGAATTTTGGAAGTACAGCAGTTTCAGGTGTGGCCATAGAAGTTGGGGGACTTTGAATGGAGTGCAGGGGCAGGTAATTATTTATTTATTTTATTTTATATTTTATTATTTTATTTTATTTTTTAGGGGTAGGTCATTTTAGATGAGGGCATGAAGGACCTGAGGGCAGGAGTCAGGATGAGAATTGTGTCAGATGTCATCCCATTCAGTGAATAAACAGGGGAGGCCTGTTAAGAGGTAGATAACAAGACTGCTTGAGACATCTGCCTACAAAATTAATTTTCAAATTATGCTTTGATTCTGTCTCACTGTGATTGCCAAAGTATCAACCAGTATGGTATAATCTTGCCCTTTCCAAATCTTCCTTGTTTTGGTGAGAGGAGTTATAGTGGGGATGCAACAGAAGCATGAGAAAGTTTTGTTTACAGAAGAAAGTGATAGAGTGACCCAAAGGGAAGATCCGGGCAATAGGAAGAAGGAAAAATAGAGAAGAGGTGTAGTGGAGAGGCACATAAGAGAGAGTGGGCGAGAGTTGGCAGTTGCCATTAAAGTCTCCTGTGCGGACTTGGAGGAAAGAACCTCCCTGGAAAAGGGATGTCTAGTAAGTTGAAAACAAATAGAAGTTTGATGCACAAAGTATCACTTCACTAAATTTTTAATAAAATCGATATCATTTGCCAGTTACAGGCAGAATTAGATGGGATAACATGTGAGAGACTGGCCTCAAAATTATGACAGCAGCGACAACCACAGGGTCCTTCTAAACCAGTCTATGCAAGCAGTTTTCTCTTTGATTAAATTACTATTGATTTCTTAGATTTTTTTCTTTTTTGAGAAATACTTTCTAAAGACTCAGAATACCTTGTGACATTTTATATATTCTAAGTAACACATATTTGAAAGGGCTGTTATATTTTCCATCTAAAAATCCACATTTGTTAATAAAATGTTAATTCTTTTACTATTAAATTTTTTTTTTAATGTTTCTGGCACTGTAGGCATGCATATGTTTGATATTCAGGAAATAGTATACCAGTGACTCAACAAATTATTAGAAGTAACAAAAGTGTTTAGCAACTTAATAGACATAAGAATAAAATCAATATCAAAAAAATCAATTGGATTTTTATATACCAGCAACAATTAGAACAAAATAACAATAAAATGTTATTTATAAATAAATTTTATTAAGTGCAAACCCTCCATAGGGAAAAATTAACTTTATTGAATGATATTAAAGAAGTTGTAAATTAGTAGAGAATATGCTACATTAAATAGGAAGACTCAGTTCTCTCCAAATTGATTTATAGATCCGTGCATTTCCAACCAAAATCCAGCAGGTTTTCTTTTTATGGAACTTGGAAAACTGATTCTAAAGTTTATTTGAAAAACAAAAGTTTAAGAATACTCAGGATACTCCTGACTAAAAGAATAAGATGTGAGACTTGCCCTAATAGCTATCAAAGCTTTAATAAAGCTGGAATGGTGAAAACTGTAGTTTTAGCACAGGGCTAAGCAAACTGAAGTGGAACAGGCTAGAGAAGCAGATTGAAAACACATAGGAACTTGACCTATGACACATATTGTAGGGAAACTATGCACTATTTAATAATTTGGTTTTCACATGGGGAAAAAAAAAATAATTGAATCCTTTCTCACACCATGCCCAAAATCAATTCTACATGAACAAAGGTTTAAAATAAAAAATAAAACCTTAGAACTTTATATTTTTATGACTTCAGGATAAAGATACAGACCTTTGAAAAGATACAGAAAAAGTCATAAAGATTAATATTCGGCATATAAAAAGACATACAAATCAATAAAAAACATAAGCTACCCAATTGTAAAAATGAGCAAAAACCCCAAATAGCTACTTTAGTGAAAACGACATGCAAATAGCCAATAAGCATAACAAGATCTTAATCTTATGAGTAATTAGAGAAATATAAAAGAAAACCCCAAAGATATTTTACACCTACTAGATTTACTATACCAAGTAATGATGAGTATATAGAACAATGGGGATCCATTCTGTTGGTGGGAGTATGAAGTGGAAACCAGTTTGACATTACTGAGTATCGTCTAACTTATAACCAGCAACTTCACACCTAGATACTGTTAAAAACTTCAGCATATATATACATATATACACATATATATTATATAATATATATATATATGAGATTAGAACATTCATAGTAGCATAATTTGTATGGGCTGCAATCTTAAAATAACCCACCTGTCCACAGACAAGAAAATCAATGAATAAATTGTGAAATAGAATCACAATGGAATATTATATAGCAGTGAAAAATAAAAACTATAGCTACACATAATCATATAGATTCTCGGTAACATTTTAAGCAAAAAGGGAGTGACAGAATACTACATAGAATACGGTACAGTTTTTTTGTACTGCCCAAACACAAATGGGACTAAGCAGGGTTGTTTAGGGTCCCATACATGTGGTAACAAAACTTAGAAAATGGGTGGGACAAATATTTACACAAAATCCAGAATAAATTAAAAATTATCTCTGACTGGGAAATGAAGGGATGGGAATGAAAGGACTTCCTGAGGAGATTCCATGGTTCTGGTAAAACTGCACCTCACAAATTAGGTAGTTCATGCATCATGTTTAATAATTTACTACTCTTTTGTATTTTTCAACTATAAAAAATCAAAACTTTAAACTAAAAAAACAAAAACAAAAACTGGAAAAAATAGCCTGAATGAAGCGCGTCAGCCGAAGGCCTCGGCCCGCAAGGCGCTCTGGGTCAGCAGTCTCGCGCTCAGCAGCGGCGCGGGCAGAGCCCACTGAACGCATGCGCGCTGTCACCAGCCAATCAGCGACGCTCCTGGGCCAGCCGAGACTGGCTCTTTTCCCGCGCGAATTCTGAGTTGCCTCAGAGAGCGTCGCGGTAGCGAAGCGGACATCACAGATGAGAAGCTGGGGTAGGGGAGGCTAGCGTGGCGTGGACACCTGTCGGAGACTTGTGGCCCTTTGCCATTGGGAGTTTTTTCAGGCGTCAGGGGAGGAGTTTGTCCAGCGTGGGAGTCTGAGCCGGAGGCCACGCTTGCCGCGTGAAGTAAACCTTTCTCTGTTGGCTCCACCAGGGGCCATCTGACAGGAAAATGAAGGCAGTGAGCCTCACGGAGGGCAGGGCCTTGAGCGGGCGAGGGACCAGGGACGTGGGACGAGGGACGAGGGGCAAGTTGTCCAGCTCGGGAGTCCGAGCCAGAGGCTACTCTTGTCTCGTGAGGTAAATCTTCCTTGTTGGCTGCGCCAGGGGCCTCTGCCAGGGAAACGAAGGCGGTGCCCTCACGGAGGGCAGGGCCTTGAGGGGGCGAGGGGCGAAGGGCCCGCGGCGGGCCGCGCTGGGCCTGGCGGTTTACACCGTCCTGGGCAGGTTGGCGGCAGGGGAGAAGGGCGGACATCCGTCAGCCATCTTCCCCTCCTGCTGCCCCAAGCCCGGCAGAAACGATGGAGATGAACCGACGAGGGTTGCTCTTCATTTGTCCTCGACGCCCGTGTTGCGCAAATCTTCCGTGGACGTTGATTTTCCGCGGCGCGGATTGCAGAACGTTTTTTTATTTTATATTTATGTTGCCATAAGCTCATGGTCGGCCCCGCCAACTACCATGTCACTCTGTGACTGGAAAGCAAGAGCTAGATTTGCTCACATTTCGCCAGCACGGCAGAGGCAGGACAAAATTCCCACCTCCCAGCCCACAGATGCGAACTCTCCGAAGCGGCACCCCTGCAAGCAGGGTCTCCGCTCGCTCTCGTTAGCTCGTTAAGTTTTGGTTCATCTAATAAACGAGGAGACTCCTAAAATGTTATTCCACTGAGATAACCTGTATTTGAGATCTCACATTTTGATTTTACCAGTTTATTTAAATGGTGTCTTTGGATTCAGAAGGGTTGAGAGATCTATTTGTTTTTTTTTTTTTTTAAATCAGAAAATATCTAAATATGGTGCCCTCTGGAAGAAAACATACCAGGAAATCTGGGAGGTCATCGATGGAGGATCAGGTTATAAGAGCCTATGACTTTGAGAAAGAAGATAAAAGAGATCTGAGTGTTTCAGAGGAGGATGTTACTGAAGGTACAGTGTATCTAATATTGTTGGGCGCTATGTCCTACAGTTTATTTTGAACCTATTGCATTTTAAACTATAAGAAAATTTTGTAAAGCATTTTTGTGTAGTTCATGTTTCTCATTTGGAGTTAGAGTAGCTTATATAGCATCTCTTGGCTTTGCAGCCATTATTCCCAAAATGTCTGATAAATAGTCCATGGCTTACTATGATATTAACACAAGAACACTCCCATAATTGTCCCTATGAAATGGTCCTGGATTTTGATTTAATTCCACCTAATCTTTAGAGAAAGCATTGCATTTATATATCTGCTTTAACAACTCGTGTTGCCAAAAAGCCTAAAAGACCTCAAAATTAAGATATTACTTAATTAAAAATTACTAAAAGAGCATACTTAATTTCAAAATTTTTTTTATTTTTTATTGTCAATACAGAGAAGACTCCAGTAATTGATAAGCATGGGAAGAAAAGGACTTCAGGAGTAGAAGATGTGGGGTAATGTACTCAAAATAATTTTTGCCTGTTAAAGTATTTTAAGAAAAGTCTACTTTGGTTGTTCAGTTAGTATTATGTAAAGTACTGGGTGTGTGATATTCCAAAATAAGCATGATATTTTATGGATCCTTAATTAAAAGTTTTTAAATGTATTTTCTTCACAGGGGTCAAGTACAGAATATGCTGCAAAGATTTGGAGGTATGTTATAGGCGATACTTGTATTTAAAGAGAGCTTTTAAAAACCGTGTAACTTGTATAATAGGAAATTTTAATCAATGTACTCAAGACTGTCATTTAATGCCTTGTTCTCATATGTTAAGATTTTGCATAAATATATGTAATTCAGCTTCATCAGTTTCCTTACTTAACCTTTCCAGTTGTTGATATGAAGAATTCGAATGGTACTAACAGTGGTGAGGTATGAATGGTGCTTTTATGTATGTGTGAATTTAATGGACTGTGGAATTTTAGAACAAAATGGATTGGAAACGTGTGTAGGCTTTTTTTATGTTCCTCTTTGTATGGACTTTCACAGACTCTTCCACAGACTAAGTGATACAAACACACACATATATATGTTGGTTTTCTGTTTTCTCAATTTAGTTATTTTCTATGACTTTCCTTTCTTTGTAAATCAAAGTCTTTAAAATAACTATTTTTATTTTACATTATTAAATTATGTAGTTGAGAGCCTTGCTAGCTTGTAAGAGATGTATAATCAGATAAAAATTTCATTAAATGGTATGTCAAATATCAGTTACATTAATGGTGTTAGGGGATATAGTAGTACTCAAAAGAGTCAATATTTGGCTTCTCTATATGTTTTATTCATAGAAGCTTGTCTTCTTGAAAGCTTTGCTCTATTTGGTGGTGGCAAAATGCTTGTTTTGTGATCTGTCATATAGTATTATTGATGGATATTAGAAATATAAAATATTTAATAATGAAGCGCCATCATGATTACTGACAAACAGCTATTGGTGGCAGATCCATATGCACATGTCTAGCAAAGCATTATTTGAAATATTAAAAATTTTATGAAATGCAGTATTTATGGGTAAAAATGTCATAAAAAGCTTCATGAAAGTATTTAAAAGGGTTCTTGAATTTATTTAAATTAAGATTTTTCTATGCTTGATCTTTGTCTCTTTTAAGTAAGTAATATGCTTAAAAGTATTACTATAATTTTTAGAAATAATTTTCTTATTCTTTGATTAAACTATTTTTATCCTTTTTGGATTTTAAAAAATATATAGTTTCATGTGTTTCATATAATGAGCTCTAATTTTAATTCATCTAAATGTGTTCTTTCAGTTGGAGAGTATTTTGTAAATTTAGAAAAATTTAGCCTTTGTTTTCTCATGAGAAAATTAGTCTGTTCTTGAGATTCTTTTTTTTTTTTTTTAATTAGCTCTTTTTAATCATCTCTAAATTAAAAAAAAATCTCTAGGTGGGAAAATCAGTACTGGGATACTAATAACAAAGATTTCTCAGAAAAAACACATAAGCTTGCTTTTTGATTATACTTACTTATTTAAATTTATTTAAAATATCTTTCTGAAACCATTATACCAACTTTACCCAGATTTATTTGAATATGTAGGGACAAAATATGTAATTATCTTCAACATTAAAATTTAATGAATATTTATTTTCATATAGCTGACATTAACAAGGCTCTTTTTGCCAAGAAAAAAAGACTAGAAATGTATACCAAAGCTTCTATCAAAACCAGCAGCCAGAAAATTGAACATGTTTGGAAAACCCAACAAGAGCAAAGGTATGGTTGTTGTTTCTTTCACAGCCACAACATTTTTATCATTTCATAGTATTCATTGGTACAAACTATGAAAAATGCTTATATTTATTGAGGTTTCCAGTAAAAAATATATTTGGTTTGATTTTTCTCTAAGTCCATTAGTCCTATAACCTCACTCCGTTATAGACTTGAGATATTTTTCCTAGAAATCAATAAAGTTTACATTTATCCCCTTTTAAATAAAAATTGAAATTTTTTGCTATAAAGGTAATTTGTATTTGTTTTAGAAATACACTAGCTGAATAAATGTCATATAAACCATTAGTTTTGTGATAGTTAATTGTTTAACAGTGTAGAAAAGGATTAATCATATTGTAAATAATTTGTATATTTTAGTTGAATTAACTACTCTTTTGAATAAAATTATTGTTGTACCAAAAGGAGGAAAAATCAAATGAAATATATCTATTTGGAAATCTTATGTAATAAATATAATAACTTTATTGACTCTATTTGTCATATCAGACCAATATTCAGGAAAAAATGAAAAAACCTGCATGGCAGTAAAATGAAATTTTCTGGAAAATTTATATATACAATAAAACTTCCTTAGTTTTAAGAGCTAAAGCATGTGAGAGGGCTTTTCTGTTAGCTGGTTAGGAAAATGAATACTTTTGGAATCAGCATAAATCATAATTTTACTTCTTGGTTTCATATCTGAAAGTTTAAGGTGCTCTTATCTTCTTTTATTATAGTATAAATTCTGTAAAGTGAATTTTATTTAGAATGTTTTTTTTTTCATATTGGTTTGAAAAAGAAAATATTCTCATTATGTTTTACAGGCAGAAGCTTAACCAAGAATATTCTCAGCAGTTTCTGACTTTGTTTCAGCAGTGGGAGACAGATGTGCAGAAAGCTGAGGAACAAGAAGAAAAACTAGCTGTGAGTATCATGGTTAGCTTTATTATTAATCTATTATATCCAAGTATCAAGTAGGAATGGAAAGCCTAGCTTTGTAGGAGACCAGAGAACTAGGTTAGATTTCATTACCCATTACTAGTGATATGTTTTGGTCCTTCTGAATGGTAAACCAGAGAACAGGCATATACCATACTCATAAAAGTTGTTAGTCTTTGCTTACTATATTGGTCAGGATTCTTGCAGTTCTAAGTGACAGAAATTTGTCAGAGTACAAAAGAAAGATTATTGGTTTATATAAAAGAAACCAGGGGTACTTTAGCTTCCAGCATAGCTGGATGGGGGTGGGGAAGGATTGCTTGTGTAATATCATCTTGGCTGTCTCCAGTTCTTATAGCCTCTCTCAGTGTGGTAAGCAAGATAGCCTCTAGCAACCCCAGACTTCACTATAAATTTAGTAATCCCTATGGACTAAGATAGTCTTTCTCAGTACCTTTGGCAGAAAAGTTCTGTGGAGAAATATCACTATTCAATTTGGATCATTTGCCCATTCCCAAACTGGTCATTATGGTCAAAACATGGTTTACTCTTAATGGTCAGACTTGTGTTACTGGCCCATTTCTATGGCAGATAGAAGTCAGCTCCACACATATATAACTACGTTAACCTTCCTTTTATTTCATCCTTTCACTGTTTGTAAAATTATTACACATTTCTTATCTAAGAGCTAAGGTGCTATTTATATTAAATAAGTTTAAGGATTGGTCAAACAGTTCAGTTTTGGAAATGTTAAATTTAAGATGTATATGAAACATACCATTGGGAGATGGAGTAGGCCACTGATACAAAAGAAATATGGGTTTAACATACAAAGATGGGAATTCTCAACATAAAGACAGCATTTAAGCCATGAGATTGGATGAGTTCACCAAAGGAATGATGATAAATGTAAAAGAGATATCTAAATAAGTACTTCAATGTTTAGAGTTCAAGAAGATGAGGAAGAACCAGTAAAGGACACTGAGAATGAGTGGTCTAATAGGTAGAGAGGAAATCTTTTAAGAATAGAGGATTAAGTTTTTCATATGCTGTTTTTAGGCCAAATAAGGTAGATTTGGCAGTGTGAAGATCATTGGTGTTGATCAGAATGTTTCTGATCAGTCTTGAACAGAATGATTTTGGTGGAAATAGTGAGTGCAGAAACTCAATTGGAATGAGTGTAAGAGAGAATGGGAAAGAAATGGGGTGATAGCCTGAGCAGAAAAGGAATAGTGGTTTTGGTTAAGAATGGAGAGAGCAGCATGTTTGTGTGCTGTTAGGAATCTTGAAGAAAAAAATGAAAATGGGAAGAGCAGGGACAATTGCTGACTTGGGAATGGATGGGATATGTGACGAAGTTGGCCTTGGCAGGGAACCAAGGATAGTTCATCCTTAAAAACGAGGGAAGGTAGATAGTATATGAGTGCACAGAGGATTGTAGGTGGGTGTGTTAGATATGGTGATAAGATACTGAATGTTCTCTTTGGATTGCTTCTATTTCTTTCATGAAATAAGGTCATCAGATGGTGGAAAATGTGTTCCTTTTGAAGTCAAATGAGAAGGTATAAAATACTTTCCTGAGAGGGGACTAAGGAAATATAATTGCCAAATAGCACTGAGGGTCCAATTTAGGCTAGTGATCATGATTTACAGTGAGACCTATTAACATAGTCGAGGGGTTTTCTCCAATTATAACCATCTGCAGGAATGCAAGCAGAGTTAACTCAAGAGGTGGGTTTTCCAGGGTTGGAGTTAAGCTAAACAAGTGTGGCAGAGTGAAAAGGGAGCAAGATATATATGAAAAAAGAGTAATTACAATGATTGACCATGGAATTTACACTGGGAAGGAGGAAAATGAGGACATAGGGATAGGGGACAGTGTAAAGTAGATAGGATGAAGAGGTTTTAGGTTGTGATACAGATTATTGAGCTGTAGTACTAAAAAGAATGAGATAGAACAGTAGGGAGGATAGTGGTTGAATAGTGGAGTATGTGGAAAAACAGTATATAGAATGGTTAGAGCTTGGATTCTGGAAATATACTGTTTGGAATCACATTCTGGTTTGACCAAATACTAGCTGTGAAACCATGGAAAAATTTTCTTTATGCTTCAGCTTCCTCATCTTATGAAAGGGGGATAACAAGACTACCTATCTCATTGAATTTAAATGAGTTCATATATAATAAGTTATTTAAGAAAGTTCAGAGTAGTATCTAACATTGTTAATATGAAGTTTGCTATTAGTAGTATGTAGAGGTTATAGTTATTGGTAATGACAAAATCTAGTGTATGAGTATGTAAGTGAATGGCTAAAGTAGAGTGGAGGACAAAATCTTTGGTGGAAGGTAGGCCAAGGAACCAAAAGACTAGCATTATTGGAAGACTCACCTGTATAGATATTGAAAGCGCCAAGAATTAAGTATTAAGATTTCCTGTTCAGCAACTGGGAGGATTATTATATTGCTGTTGTATATTAATGGTGAACACAAATTATCTAAACTTAATAATAGTTAAAACAAAATTTGAGATGTATTGATTTTAAAACTATTCCTTTAAAGCTTATTTTGCTAAATTTAAAATTGTACTCAAATTGTTACCACATAATTTTTTCTTTTACATTTGTAGAATTTATTTCGACAGCAACAAAAGATTTTTCAACAATCTAGACTTGTCCAGAGCCAGAGACTGAAAACAATTAGACAGTTATACGAGCAGTACACAAAGGTCTGTTGTATTTGGTAACACAATATATTCTTATAAAATAATTTATGGAAGATAATTTGTTTCTAAGTTTAAGGAAAAAACATTTTGTTTATGTTTTAAATTTTAACTATTTTCCATTTTTAATTGTTTTTAAGTGTTAATGTATTTTACTTTAGGATTCTGATGTTCTTGTGGGAATTATTCAAAACAGGAAATGGCAAATTGGGAATTTTACCTTAAAATGTACACATTATGCATAAAATTCATATATTAACACTAGTGACAGTTCTCTGTTCAACTGAAAATAGAAAGTGCGTAATTTCTAGATAGACTTTTGTTTTTGTATCTCCAGTGTTAAATAGCAAGTACCCAATTGAAACTGATGAATATTTTTTAACAAATAAATTTGTTATTTTTATTATGTATTATGTATGTACTTTATGACATATTTGCTTTTAGTATTAGTGACTAAAAATGGCTTTATATGCCAATTTATAATCATAAGAGATGGCCCAGACATATAATAGAATGAAAAAGCCAGTTGAGGATTAAAAACTTATGGGCTGAGAATTATATGCTAACACATATATTAAGAAATTGTGGTCTGTGGCATTAACTTCTTGTTCATACAGGTATATATTTATTTTCAGTAACTTTTCATAGTTCATTAGAATCCTGCATATACTTTTTATTTTTGAATGAGGGGTTCTTTAGGAAATCTTTTCCAAATACATGTCAGAATATCACTCTTTTAAAGAAATTGGGATTCTCTGAGTAAACAAGTAATATAGTTTTGAAACAAATATTTTCAAAAAGAACTTTTATATGAACACAAAATTATTTTTAAAAGTGTTTCCAATCAGCTTGCTCTAATGCTCCCTGAAAACTGCTTGTTGATTAGTGTGAAGGTTTGATAAAGTACTAGGAAAGATTTTTCTCTAAATGTTACCACTTAGGATAGGATCTTAAGTATTGTATTTGACTTTTCCATCTACCTTATTTGTTACATCTAGTTATTAGAAGGTCCTGTAATTATTACGTCTGCAATGGGTTCTTTTTTAAAATTTCCACTGCTGCCTTGGTTCAGAACCTCATCCTTCTTTGCTTATACTATTAAAATGCTTAACTGATTTCTTTGTTCCCTAATCCATTCTTCATAGTTCTGCTATATTATTTTCCTAAAATATCCTCTCTTCCGTCCTAAAAAAGTGATACGAGCTTCTCCATCTAAATTGTTAGGTATTCAAGATCTCTCCACCCAATAACGTGATCCTCTTTTTATGCTTCAGTTACTACATTCATCCATTACTCCTACTCCTCCACATAATAGCTTTCTCTAAATTCACTCTCTACACTTCCATGCTTTTGCTCTTGCCCTAGAATACTTTTAACTTCTTTTTCTTTATTCATTGAAATATTCTTTTGTGAACTAAATTGGAATTAATCTCCATTTTTTACTACATAGCCACAGCAAGTTCTGTTTCCATTCCTATTTTAAAATTTTGTTAATTTTGTTTATATGTTTCTTCTTACTGGTATAAGGGGATGATCATGTATTATTATTTTTAAATTTCTCCATTGCACTTAATGTAGTACTTTTTACATAGTAGGCATTAGGATAACTATTGGATGAATAGTAAAGATTTATAATTTTTGTTTTTCATAAATTAAAGAGGTATACTACAGATCATTTTTCTCTTTAATGAATTAACATCACATTGATTATGTCATAATATATGGATTATAACCTGATATTTAGAATGATAAGAAGTTTTCAAAATTATGGTATTTATGATTTGGGATTTTGTCTTTTTATGTTGATACTGAAACCTTAACGGTTCACTAACCCGTTGTTTCAAGCAAAGTACATTACTGTTGTAGATCCTCAGTAATATTGATTCATGTCTCAAATTTTTAAACCTTTAGTGAGTATTTTGATTTTGATGTATTACAGAGAATATTTTTATTTGGAATAAATAATATACATTATTTGGCTATTAAAAAGTTCTTAATTTTGAAAATACTTATACAGGTTTAGAACCTGAAATGAAAAATGGTGGTTTAAAAGTGAACCTAACCTTTTATGTTTTAGAGTATGGAAGACCTGGAAAAGAATCATGATAATCTACTTACTGGTGCACAAAATGATCTTAGAAAAGAAATGGCTATGTTGCAAAAAAAAATTATGATGGAAACTGTAAGTCATTTAAAATTGAAAAAATAAGGATTACTGTAAGCAATGAAATATTTTATTTGCTGACATATGTAAAACACTTATCTAAAAGTTAAATGAATGTTTAATATTTCCTTTCATGGAACAGCAACAGCAAGAGATGGCAAGTGTTCGAAAGTCTCTTCAATCCATGTTATTCTGATGACTCTTTGAAGGAACAACTTGAACCTAAGTAATATGATAAATTATAACATTAGCTAAGAGGCCTGTAAGTCTTTAGAGTGGTTTAAAAATTCTAGTTTAAAATATTACATCTTGTTATTCATTAGCAAGTGCAAGACTCCTCTTTCTGTTAACCTCCAAATGAAATCTGAACAGTTACATGAGTAGCAGCAATTCTTAAATTATATGTAACAAGCTTTCTGCTCTTTAATAGTAATAGTGATTTTTTTTTCTATAAACTTGTCAGTTCACTTTTAGCAATAAAGATTATTTAATTACAATTTCGGCTTCAGTGTATCTGTATCAGTCCCAAAAGGTAGAAACACAAGTACAGAAGGTTACATTGTTCTTCTTTAAGAAAAAATAAAATAAATTTTATATGTACATCCTTTTGTATATAGTCATTAAGCTACACAACCAAGTCTAATGATAATAAGATTTCAAAAGAAAATCTATTGATTTATAAAATTTATTGAAAGCAACTTAAGTTTGTGTTGTGGAGTAAAACTATAAAACCATTAAGATAACTGAACAAGATATATAAATACCAGTTTTAAAATGTGGATTCATGAATATGTCATTTCCACAAAGACATCAAAATGTCATTTAATTGGGCTTTATCTGAAATTAAAAGGCACATGCCTGGTAGTAATGATTAAATGCATATTATTAACATCCCTAATTACTTATGGTTTAAGTACTTCACCTCTGTCTTCAAAGATAAATTACCTAAAAAGATTTTTAGTTTTAATATTCCGTAATTATATGTAAGTTTGATTTTACATTCATTTCCAAACTTGAAGTTAATTTTTATACCTAGTTTTTTAAAATGTCCCATTTTAAAAGCAAAATATGAAACACTTGATTTAATAAATATTCAGTTGTTTCAGCATTTGTGTGAAATGAGTTAAACATACTATTTTTTGGCTCAAACTGTGTTTCATCGAATCATTCAAAACAAACAAAAATATGCCTATTAGGAAAAGAGGAGAGATTTTCTTCCTTTTTTCCAAGTTTTAAATTCTAATTTTTGCCCTGATAATATACTCTTTAGTTTTAAAGTTTTCAATTTTTTTCAAAACAGGTTCATACTGATTCTCTTTTTCTAACTGTAATAACTTACATAAGAAGAAATCAGTCCTCCACTGTTAACAAATATCTGACATTAAGGGGACAGTTTACTTCCAAAAGTTTTATATTTTGTAAAGGAGTTCTCTTTTAAGCCAAAGTATATGTTAGAATATAAATTGGAAGTACTATTCAGATTTCTAAGAAGGTCCTTATTTGAGTTTACAAATGGTTATAGGGGCAAATAAGTACTCTGGGGTGTTTTCTGTGTACTTAATTAACATAAATATACATTTTTTCCTTTTAAGGACTGTCAACTTTCATTGTTTCTTCATTATGCCTTTTTCTTGCTTAAGATATAGTACATGTTCATTACTCATATTTTTTATTTTATCGTATGGCTTATGGTCTAGAAATTTTGGATAAAATTAAAATACGGTAAGATGGAAATCTGAAGATTTTAATCACTAAATGTCCTTGTGATAGTTTTATTATTCATAATGAGCACTATAAGTGCGGGTAGAAGAATCAGTACATAATGTACTTAGTGTTTGAAAAACTGGTATTTTATCTCCTTTTTACTTCAGATGTGTACTTGAAGTAACTTTGGCTGATATTCTGAACTCTAAAGGGAAGATATTTTTATGTTTTCATATATTACTAATTTTCTTATATGGCAACTGCTTTCGCTGTTTTATTTTTCATAAAAGAGAATGTTTAACATCCACCATTTTATGACAATGAAATTTTAACTCAGAATATCAAAGAAATAGTTTCCCTCACTGTAGATTTATTTCTTTTTCTGAAATGGTAAGACAAATTCCTTTTACTAAATACAAACTATAGAAAGTTCCATAGCCCTTTTAAATTCTAGTTGGTATACTAAAGTATTTCCTTTTATATGATAGTAATTAACATACCTCTTGAAAAATGGCTAATAAAAATCACTGCTTATATCATTTGACTCAATAGAGTATTACAATCTATGCACTTATGTAGTATTATTAACTTGTCAATTTTTAGCAAAGTAATCATCACCCTCAACATCCTTTAAATCCTGAATTTATATGTAATCATTTGGCAATGAAAATCCCAAGAGTCTGAAAGGATTTCTGAGACAAAGAAATTGCTTTTTAGAACTACAGTGGTTCACTCTCTTATCCTCAGACAATTGATATTTCTTTCTTTGGTTTTGTTTCTAATTAATTTATAGATTGTATTACTCTGATAATATCTGTGGTCAAAAATGTTTATACATAATGAAGGCTTCACAACTGAAATAGACATAATGGAATCTATAGGACTTAATGTTTTATATTTAAATATAACCTTATTTGGTAGTATACTAGCCTCCTGCAAAAGGGGGTTTCCTTCACTCCTAGGTTCCCCTAACTGCTTCTCCTCTTTTTCCTTGGGATATTAGTCAATATGCTTGTGAACCTGTTCAGGTGCTTGATGACATGAAGTCTTGAAGATATTTAGATGAAGGTGTCTTGAAATTTGCAGGCACAAGGCACTAAAGTACATCATCATATCAAATGAAGAAATGACCTTTAGAAGCAAAAAAGAAAATATGAAGTGGATTATGGTGTATCTCTTCTGAAGCAGCAGCTATTTTCTGCTCCTCACCCCACCCCTGCTTGCCAATCTCTCAAATCTTAAAATTATTCACTGAACAATACACTTTTTTGCACTTTCATATATTTCATATTTGGACCTCACCGTAGTCCTCTGGAATATGCAGGGTATTTTACAGTTATAGAAACTAAGGCTCAGAGTGGTAAAAGACTAGACTGAACTACAAAAGCTGGGAAATAACAGAATGTATGTCTTGAGTCCACATTCGTCCAATTTTCTGCTATACAACAAAGCCACAAATTTCTAATAGGGCTATCAGTCATAATGAAATCATTCCATGATACACATTTCTTATTCCTTTGACATTAGTTGTAAGAAAGTAATGGCTTGGAAAAGGCACCATAGTTGAGGGAGGCATATACAAATTGTGTTGTATGCAAAACTGAGGAAAGCACACTATTTGAAAACTTCCCCAGAGACTAGGGGCAAATGTTTCCTTTCAGAAAGAGCCTCACAGTTCTTTCCCCAGGAGGGGAAAATCTCCCTATCATTTACTTGAAAAGCTCCATCTGACCTTTTTCTCTCAGAAGCAAGAACCTTTTTCCCTAAGGATGCCATAGGGTATAAGTGTTTCATTAGGTCCACATAGTGTTTTTTGTTCTTGTTTTTAATTGTGGCCCACATTGTATTTTAAAGAAAAATTGAATTTGACTTTCTCAGTGTAATCTCCACCACTTCCTTACCATAATCTCCACCACCAGTGTAAACCAGACCAACTCATTACAAGTATGTTCTTGCATCTTTTAACACTTGATATTTTAATTATGTTAATTCCACTTGGTAATATTTAAGTTCACTAAAAGAAACCTTACATTGAATTTTCAAATATTTTGAATAATTACTCCCTATTTCTTAAATTTAGACTGTTTTAGAGCTTTAAAAGTATTTTATGTAGATAGCAAAACAAAGGAAATTATTCTGATTTGCCAACTCTTTAGACTATTGCCTGAAGACTTTCAAGGATTAAGATTTACATCTTACTACCATTTGAAGAATGGAAGACTTATGAATGGACTAAGAATGGATATTTTTAATTTACTCCAGAAAAGGTGTACTACTATAGAACTTAGTGTAAACGATCATCAGATATATATACCTCAGTGGTCATGCACAGAACAGATACAGTTTTTTCAGTGCCTAAATCTAAAAGAGTGAGATTATTCAAATTATCAAAAGATTCACTGCATGGTTTCTTTTAGCTCATTTTAATATGTGTTTATAGATCACTAATAATTTGAAAAAGCCTAGTGAGGTCCAGAGGTAGGGAAAAATATCAGATTGTTCAATACCACCATAACTGAAGATCAACCATAAAGATGTCTCAAAAAGTTAATAATGCTCTCTTTATCCACTCTTGTGATTAAAATGTTACCAACACTGCTTTTCTTTTCCTCTAATGGCTAAAGCTTCTCTCTTAAGTACCATAATTCTATATATCATTTTGAATAATAATGAATATTTTGAATATATGTATTATCCATATCACTTAAGCAGAATGTAATCAATGAGAATTTAATGTTTGCTTGATGAGAGTCATCATTATTAATATAAATTATGCACTATCCTTAAGGGCCATACAGATATATAGGGTTGCTTCTAGCACACAATGGTCCCGAATCCTATACTTGTAATAATGTCAGTTCTGTTTTGTTTCAGTATTAGCTGACAGTTCTTGATGCAGTAAGTGCCCACCTTTCCTAACACTAACTCCATCTAATTTACCTGTTATCTGCTATAAGCTCAGGATAATTCTAACAAGTTTGATTAAGTAAAAGACATAATAAGTGCTGTAGTCCTTTGGGCAGAGTAAAATGATTTTTGATATCTTCATACTATTTTTTGGAGGGAAGAAAGATAGTAATTTTTAAGGTGCACAGTTGTGTTTTTAGGGATTTAGGTTGTTAGAAGCAAGACCTCCAGATATTTGGGCCCTTTCTACACGAAAGAAAAAACAATTTACAACTTAAAAGAAGTAATTTTATAGAAACATTTACTGTATAGACTAGTGAGACTACCTGATATTTCACTGAAATGACTCTTAAGCATAGTGCTGACATCTTTTAAAAATAAATAAAAATCTTAGCAGAAAAGAACTTACCATTGCTATCCATAGAACAACATATTCGTCTACAAAATTATTAAAGTACTGGTCTAAAAATAAAAGACCTGGGCCAAAAAAGACAGTGTCTTGAAGATACAGTTCACTTTTAGTCATGTGAGCTATCTATAAAAAAGTAAACAAAATAATTTCACTATTAAATTTTAAACATTTTAGCTTTTATTTTCAGGACAGGATTGATTATAACTAATTCACTATTAAGACAATGATAAGGAGACCATTTAATCTCACATTTGATATAGAAATACTGAATCTAAAACTCAAATTCATGACTGGATGACTGGGTAGCTTATTAACATTTCAGTATTAAAATTCCTTGATATAAGAAAGTTATAGTTGATAATTATAGCTAAGAAAATAATTAAAAGAACTTATTACTATATGGTAAAGAGTCTGTGTCCCTGAATATAACAGTAACTTTCACAGTTTTACTTGGAGCACAAATAAGGAACTATATATTGTGATAATACCAAAAAAAAAAAAACAACAACAACAACAACAAAAAAAACAACCCCTACCCATTGTATGAAGTAGTTTCCAGCTCTGTGTTTGAGGACTAGGTATGTTATTTATACCATGAATCATAAATTAAAAGAATTTCTTACCACCAATTTTTGTGAGACTTTAGCAAAGACACATCCAAACATTAAGGTATAAAGACAAGGATGCTTTTCAAACACATTAGTTGCTGACTTTTTATAGATCATTATTGCCAGTATAATAATTATTCCTATGTGAAGTCCAGGTGACAGAACACTGGTGCCCTAATAGATAAAGCAGAAAGTCAGCATCACATTTTAACACTGCATTTATTACATTGCATTTTCTGAGCATCTATTTTGTGTTAGGAACTAGAGACCCAAAGAAGAGTGTAATGTAGTGTATGGCCTAAGGAGTATACAGGCCTTAGCAGTGCTTTTCAAACTTTCAAAGAACCTTAGGGTTTTCAAATAGTGTGCAGACATAATACAATACCACAGATGTTTGATTTCAATTTTATATACCTACCCATTTAAAACTAATAACTAAAAAATAACAATTTATACTAAATTTTTCTATGCTAAAGGCCATCAACACTTGGATTGCCACGTTAACATATTTTTGTCCAGATATTGAAACAAAGCTTAACCTGCCAATTTTACAAAATATCTTAATCACTGACTAGGAAGAGTTTAATTCTGCCTTGGTCTCTATACCAACTACATCTTCTTATTATTTATTTAGTTATTGCATTTAGACTGCAAATGCACTCTTATGTAACATTGTACAGTCCAACCCATTACATATTTATCTGTGAATCAGGATTCTCTCAGCACTGCTGACTGTCCTAAACAAAATATTGAAAAATTTGGTTTTAATACTTACTAAATATATAACTATCAATTTAAATGTGTTCGTTAAAACAAACTTACTTTTGTTTAAGTTCACATGTTATAACTTACTATAAAATTATAGTAATACTATAAAATCATAAAATACTATATCATAACTTACTATATAGTAATAACAAAAATTAAGGCTAATAGTGCTTTTATCTATATGACGGTTCTCAGATTTTATTCAAGAAAATCTGCTAAAACAGGTGGAAAACAACCAGTTTAAGAGTCTGAAATTATCACTTCTTCATGATAGTATCAATTTCTTATCTTTCTTCAACCAGTTAATCAATTTTTTCTTAGTAAAATATTCTCTAAAGTGGACATCGATCCTTACTGAATCATGTTTTCTTTAGTGGAACTCGTGTTCCAGCTAGTGCTCTATTTTATCATTCATGGTCAAGCAACAAGTATTCCTAAGCACCTTATGCACAGTACTATATTGAGGTCAACAAATAAAATACCTCAAAAAACAACAAATGAATTTTTCCAAATACATCAGAACTTATGTATCTAAATGAGTTTTATATTTTGCTTTTGAATTATGTATATAAAATGTATTCATAAAGATTGATAATTTATGAGTTACGCAGATTCCTTTGAATTGTCTTGAGAACCAATTTATAAGTCATTTAAGATAATGAGAATTTTTTAACCAAATGTGTGTATTTCATGTTTATTATTCCCCTTATTTATTAGACCTAGCTCCAAATGACTATGACTTTTTTCAAAATCAAATCCATCCTTAAACTGGATTTTGAACTATAGCACCAAAGAAGTTAAAGAACTCAGGCTGAGAAGGTCAAGAAGGGATGAGAAAGAGAATGAGTTATAGCTTAAAGCAATTCTAAAAAGCCATTCTAAAAATATTTTGATAGAAGATAGCATCACTGGAATAAGTACTTATATTCAACTAGCTTGAAGATGATAATATGCTTTTATAAAAAAACATAGATATTGTTACATTTGTTTAAAACTTGACAGGATTTCTGATTCCTACATAAATTATTAAAGAAGTTTTAAAACAAATACGAAAGTATAATAGCATGAGCAAACTGAAGAATATAAAACACAAGGCCTATTCACTCAATTTAAGAATTAAGGTTAAAAATTTTACCTTTTAAAATATTAGAATAGTTTCTAAAAATATATTTAATGAAATTTCAATAAAATCCACTTCATTAGTAATAAATTGCCCCATATGTGAAACTGTGACCCTTGGCAGCTTTCTGGCCAATCAGACACTCATTCCCTAACTATTCTCTCATTAGTGCAAGGCACAAAATGCAAGAAAACAAATGGCAACTCGATTATGTACAGTACTGAAATAGTGAATGAGTAAACAGAATGCCAGATAAGTCTACTCAGAAAGGTCATAGAAAAAAGAAAAATGCTTTATTATCAGCCTGAACTGTTTTTAAAAAGCTTTTATATTATGTGCCTAAAAAAATACCTTTAGTTCCCTTCCCCATTCTTGAACTTCGGCATATTTTTAGTTATCTCTGCAGATAGGATAAGAAATTTTAGCATAAAATTAATACTAAATGATGAAATTAATGTCTTACTGCTATAGTGGATCCATTCTTGCCAACTCCACCATGGAGGATAACATGGAAATAATTTGAACAGGAAAATATTGCTCCACCTACAACTCCAAGAACTGGGAAGATCTTCAATTTTATTTCTAGAATAGGTATCTTTAGGGGTAGAGGAAACAAACAAATCATTAAGAGCACAGAATTTTTTTCCTATTGATCAGTAAACATTATGAAACCATTACGAACCTTAATTCTGGAATGTAGCCTGAAGTGGTAATTTTCTTTGGATGGTTTACTCATTAAGTGAAAAATGAATCCACCCAATTCAGCTAAGTCTACTTAAATAATTGTGATGAGATATTTAATCTTACAAGCCTTTATCTGACAAAAGAATGTAAAAAGGATAGTTCACTTGGATTTAGTACTTCTAAAAGGTAGCATCATAGGAAAGTGAGACAGCATGACCTGTATCATGAATATGACAAATAATCATGATGTGATGTGTGTGCGTGCAAACATTTTGCGTAGTTAACATCCAGGATTAAATCTCTAGCAGTATATTTACCTGTTAGTCAATTGCTGTTCAAGGAAACTTCCAAAGGCAGCAAAAGATTTAAAAAAAAACAGTAACAGTGAATTTCCAAAAGCTGTAGGCTATTGTGCTTTGAAAACAGACTTTGAAATATTGTACCAAAATTTGTGGAAACTACAGATTAAAAATTAAATTTAGAAAATCTACATCTAAAATAAGTATTTTTGTTGGTGAGAATAAACAGATGTGCTTTCTTCCTATGGGATTGCCAAAATATTGAATGGAATGATTTTAAGATTAAGTTAATTTTTTTCCCATTAAAACTAAATCAGAATTCCAAATTTAAGATGACTCCATTTGACTTAATGACTAGAGTTGCCTTATTGCCTTTAGGTCCACATTCACCTTCTTATCGGTACTAGCAGAGCAGCTACCATAAAAGACATATTGTATCCCTCTATTCTAGAAGCATGTACTTGATTCTATTATTCTTACATGATGAGAAGGAATACGAATGTCTCAGGGAATGTACCATGACTTAAAAATTGTTCAGTCTATTTGTGAGCCTAGTGATATGAATTGTAATTGGAAATTCTGAAACTATAAATGCCACAGAAATCTTACTATTTTTAATAGACTTACTTTTTAGAGCAATTTTAGGTTCACAGCATAATTATGCGGAAAGTACATTGAATCCCCATATGCCCCCGCATCCTGCTCCTCCCCACTATCAACATCCCCTACCAGAGTGGCACATTTTACAATCCATGAGCCTACATTTACACATCATTATCACCCAAAGTCTAGAGTTTACATTAGGGATCAGTCTCAGTGTTGTACATTCTATGAGTTTGGACAAATGCATAACGACAGGTATCCACCATAATAGTATCATACAACATAGTTTCACTGCCCTAATCATCTTCCATACTTTATCTGTTTATCCTCCCTTCCCCGCTAACTTCTAGCAACCAGTGACCTTTTCATTATCTCCATCATTTTGCCTTTTCCAGAATGTCATACAATATGAGTTGGAATCACATGATATATGGCTTCTTCCATTAAGTAATATACATTTAAGTTTCCTCCATGTCTTTTTTATGGCTTGACAGTTCTTTCTTTTTAACATTAACTAATATTCCATTACCTCTATGTACCATAGTTTATCCATTCACCTACTGAGGGACATCTTGGTTGCTTCCAAGTATTGGCAATTATGAAAAAAGCTGCTGTAAATATCCATATTCAGGTTTTTGTGTGGATAAAATTTTCAACTTACTTGGGTAAATACCAAGGGATCTTACGGTAAGAGTATGTTTAGTTTTTCATTTCTTACTATTTTCTGAGGTATAATATAGCTTAGTGATTAAAAATATACGAGTCTGGAATCAGTCTACTTAATTCCTAGCTCTAGTTCTTACTAGCTATGGGTTTTTGGATAAACTGATTATTCTAAAACTTGTTTATAAAATAATGATAGTACCTATTTTATAGAATTGCTCTGAGGAGCAGATTTAACTGATAGTAAGATGTTTAGAAACATAATAAGTGTTGAATAAATGTTAGTTGTTGGCTATCGATATTATCCTTATTTTTCTTAACTCTATGGGCATGAGGCTGTGAGCCAGCCAGTGTTGTGGACTTTGGTTGTAGAGACAGAATAATTTGTTTCTTTATAGTTTCTTCCTTTGCAAAGCATGAATTTATGACAGTGGCTTCCTGAGAGTCAACTTTTATCAAAATACTGAGGTCACCAACCACACAGAAAATAAAAACACTCAATATGGGAAATTTCATCTCGTAGATTATAAAAAAATGCAAATTAGCAACATTTCTTTCCTAATACTGAGGGACGTTTCAAATGTAAAATATTTTATTGAATTTGCTTTCCTAAATATCTATTTTATGAGATATATTTTGGCCTGGAAAAGGTAGTTCAACTAGTGTATTTAATTTTCTATTAAGGAAATGGGGTCATTTTCTTCTATGCAGTAATATATTCAATAATAGGGGAAAATGCCATAAGGTATGCAGGATAATAAAATTACAAAATGAAGGGAAAAGGTTAAGAAAACGAATGAATATTAAATACAATGCCAAGGGTTTCTGAAGAAAAATAATAATGCAATATTTTTACTAAATATTTAAAAAGTACTTAATGTAAATTCAGTTTTACCGTATAGTCCCACATTGTTGCTCCTCCAAATGTAGACAACACAAAGACGATCATTAAAGCTACCTGAATTTCAGTTACATCCACTCTAAAGAAGGACAAAGAACAGAAAAGATGT
The DNA here is from genome assembly GCA_003508835.1 of Eonycteris spelaea. NCBI lineage: Eukaryota > Metazoa > Chordata > Mammalia > Chiroptera > Pteropodidae > Eonycteris > Eonycteris spelaea. Next base: position 8,609,686 of record PUFA01000023.1, read on the forward strand.
TTGTTTGTAATAAAATTTGTGAATATGAAGGTTAACCATATATTAAATATCAAAGATGTAAAAATCTGTATAGACTTAGATTATTTTTACCTTTTGTTCCATCACTGAATTATCAATTGACTACATTGTTAAGTGAAAAAACTTATAGAACAATAGTGCTCACAAATAGGTAAACATTAATATATACATAGGGAAAAAACTTTTACAGCATATTTAGAATTGCTAGTAGCCATTACCACTGAGATCACAAAAGGCTTTTTACTTTCTACTTTATGTACTTCTGTAAAGTTTGAATTTTTTAATAATTATGTATTACTTTCATAATAAGGAAAAATAACATTAAAACAACCAGATAATTTAAGACAAATTCTTAAACACTCTCAAGTCAATTTAACTTAAAAAGCGAGGAAAATTCTAACAGTTTTCTTTATTAAGTTACCAAGCCACTTTTTTTTTTTTTTGGTTTTTCCATTTTCCTCCTAACATATAAACGTGCTTAAATTTCTTTCAAAAAACCACTAAACCAGCCAACGTCAGTCTCTAATCTGCATCTCCTGAAGCTATCAACTCCTCTCTCCTTTGTTCCATAAACAAGCTAACTAAAAAGTAGTCTACATTTATATTTTTCTCCTCTCATTGTATTTGCTGCTTAATCTATTCTAGCCTGGTTTTTGGCCCCATTCTACTAAAACTATTTAAGGTAGTCTTTCAATTTGTTGAATCTAAGGAATACATTTAGTTATCTTGCATAACTTCTCTGCAATATTTAAAATGCTGATCACTCCCTCTTTCTTGAAATGCTTTGCTATGTTTTTTTAAATTCCATTCTCTCTCCTGATTCTCCTACCTTGCTGGAAGCTCTTCTCAGGCTCCTTCCCAGACTGCTTCTTCCACCATATCTTAAATGCTACTACTTCCAGAATTCCATCTTTTCTTCTTTTAGATTCTCTGAACAATTTAATCTGTACTTAAGACTACTATCTATATGCTAATGACCTTTAAATCCATCTCTCCAAATCCATATCTTCTGAGCTCCAGATTTTTATATCTGTCTACCTACTTTACATCTCCACTTGGATGCCCCTGGAGTCTTTAGATGCTAGAGGAATACTTATTGCTCTGCAAATATAAGAAATGTAGGGATTAGATGAGAAAATAAAACCAGATATGGAAACCACTTCTCAACTGAGTTATTTTGGTGGCAGTTAGGAGGAAAAAGGTGAACTGAAGGAAAATATGAATAATGATATCCAGTATTTATAAGATCAATGGCAGGCAAACCAAGGCCTACAGGCTGCATGGAGAAAAATAGTCAAGTTAGTTGGAAAAGGAAAACATAATGTATGGAACTTGAGAAAAAGGGGAAAAGGTACTAGCATTTATTGAGCATCTATTATGACTCTTATGAGCTGTAAATTATTCTTGTTTCTTGGGAAGGAAAACTAAAATGATCTTTCCATGCCTTTATTAGAACAGCTGGATATTGCTATAGGAAAATGACTTCAGAACCAACACTTTTCCCACTATATCAGAATTTTGCACTTTTTCCATAACAATGCTATGTAGAATTACACTGTTATTCATAATTTTCCAAGAGTATGACTAGTGATAGAGCAACTAGGAAAGCTGATAGGGGTAATAGAACTAAATAGAACTAAATGAACTAAATAACACATACGAGGATTGAGCAAGGAACCTTGGTTTCACAAATCCATCATTCATGCCACAGATTTTAAATTACAGCTTGAATATGATAAAAAGGGTGGAATCTTCACCAAATCCTCAAATATTTGAAATATGAAGAGAGCTGAAGCTTGAGCGCTATATTAGGCAAAGAATATTCTGCATAACAATTTACAAACTTCAAGAACTCATTAATGGGTCTTAGTTTTTAAAAACTGTGTCCATTGCTTCTCGGCCTTTTGGCTGAGGTCAATGCAAAAACTGCATCCAAAAAGATGGGTATTGGGGATAGGATGCAGGGATATCTTACCTCCCAAACTGTTGTCATGGAGGACAATCTATAATAGTGCTATTCAAAGAGTAGAGTGGTCTAGGGTTTGTTACTAGTCTATGATGAGATAAGTATAGAACTTGAGAGCAAGTATTTAGAAACTTATATGCTAACTTGACAGAGTCATTTTGTATCTGTAGAATCAAATGAAATATTGGGGACTATTCTGTAAGTCTTTTTTTTTTTTAATTGAATGTTATTAGTCCACAGTGGATGGAAAGAGAGAAGAAACTAGTCCTTTACCATAAATTTTTTGAGAAATACACCTAATAACACAGAGAAGTTTTCATGCTTTTGAAAGAAAAGAAAATTAACATTGAGTCTAAATATTCACATGTAAATAACAAAATATCACATAAGCTAACACTGGACTTCGTTTAGATTTTTAAATTAAGCTTTAAGCATTGTTTGCTCTACTGAATTTCATAAGACCTTTGCTACACTGGAACAAACTAGCTATAAATAAGATATGTTTTATCTCATGTGGCAGGCATTAATACACAGATTTTAACTGTAGTCCTATTAATTATTCCACTGACTGTGCTAAGGAAAATACAAACAAATGTATTACTAATGAACTAAAAAAATCTTTAACAGTTGAAAATTGTCATTAAAAATAGTTAATGTTTTGTGGTTTAAAATATCTAATTCAAGGTTTAACCTTCATATTTGTACTGAAATCTACATATTTTCAAGAGATAAAACATATAACAATTAAAATATCCACAAGTAATATAACAAAATATCCACAAGTAAAACAGCATGGTATTTCTATTTCTGTTCTTTGAAACAGTATGGAACAGTATTTGTATATTCATAAGACACATAGTATAGTTTTTAAATAGTCACTCTCTTCTTTCCCTGCTTAAATTTTCTTCTTAGAATTAAGACAGGCAATTTTCCATGGACCCTGAGCATCCCTATGCATTCTTGCTGAGCACTTTTTACCCGGCCATTTCTCAGGGCTACATATGCAGTGAGCAACCTGGAAGGTTGAGGAGGATACTTCTCCCCTCGAAGAGCAGGCTTGCTTCTGCTTACTATAAAACATTCCCCAGCATCCATCTGCCATAATGAAACCAATTGCATGTGCAAGCATTCACCTAGTCCCACCTGCATGGCCTCAAGGGACTTAGATGTTGCATGGGGAGGGGCGCGGGGTGAGGCAACATGAACCTTTGTCTACTGCTTTTGCTGTCAGTAATAAATCTATACTCGGTCTCTGACCCAGGAGTTTTGTCTTCTGCCAGTATTTATGAAACATTAACAGGCTTACTTGGTAGCTTGTAAGAAGTGCAAATCCTAGAATCTTTACAGGTCTTGACAAGAACTGTACTACTATCTAATGTATTATATATAGTAGTCACTTATTCAATTTGCTCTACTGTCTATCTCCCATATTAGAATGTAAACTTCAGGGGGACAGAGATTTTTGTCTGTTTTGTTTCCTTATTACCTTACAACCTAGTACAGGGACTAGCATACACTGGAAGCTCAATATTTATTATATAATTATTGCAAAAATATTCAACTTCACTGTATAAATATTACATCATTATTCAATAGTCACTCAATAATATTATGTTGACCTTCCATCCTCAAATTTATTTTAACTAAATTTCTTCCATATGCTTATTTCCTTACAAGTTTCTTATTATTAACTTAATAATTTAATACATGAGATGACTGATTTTCTTTTAGTAAGAGTTACTTTTTAATGTCACTCATGAAAAAGTAAACATACAAAAGGAATAGAATTAAAATAAAAGCATGGCATGATAATGCTAACTTTATTACTACTTCTGTCCTCCAGATTCTGTATAGAGTTCTTTACATGCATTATTATTTAATACTCATAATAACTTTTAATTTAATTATGATTATTTCCATTTTACAGATGAAGAAACTGAACAAAATGAAGTTTATAACTTATTTCTGATCAAACAAGTGGTATGTTAGAGCCAGAATTTGTACCCAGTCTGATTCTAAAGCATCTGCTTTTAGTATACTAAAGCAGAATCAATATCAACTACTAAGTAATTTAAAGGGCATAAAAATTGGAAAAAATTAACTGGCAAAATGTAGTAATATCAGTAAAATCTTATTTTTTTTAGCCCATTTAAGACTCACTTGACATTATTTTTTTCAGTCTTTCAAAAAGAAAGAAACCACATTAAACAGGCTTAAATCAAGAATATATTCATAAAACAAATTTCCACGGTATATCCTGAGATTCTTTGGCCTGGTTTCATATATCTATACTCCAGTAATATAAACACTATAAAAATCAAACATCTTAACAATTGACATATTTTTAGGAAATCCCTAAATCCCTCCTCATCAATAGATAATTGATACTGACCTAGATTATAATAAGCATCTTCAGAGACTTGATGTCAGTAATAAATCTATGGATTATTAATCTATTCTACTCAATGCTCCGTGATATTTTTACTTTGGCAAAGTGAAAAAATATACTGCTTAGGATCTGTGCCATACAGAATTAGTATTTTAAATGACCGCCCTCTGGGAGTACTGTTGGATCTCCTCTACTCCCTACATAACTGATGTTGAATTACAATAGCCATTTCCTTAATGTTCTGAGTATTTCTTTCCCTTGCTTCTGCCTAGAATGCTTTTTATCCCAATTAGCCTGGTATATTCCATGCACAAGTGACTCAGATTTGTATCTCCAGTTCTAGGCACATATTAGGCTCTTAATTAAGAGCAAGTGAATGTAAAATTTACAGCTAGGCTAGGAATGTGAACTAATTCATTTCAGAAAAATTTTTAATGATCTTAGAAGCCAAAAAGGTAAAGTGTTAGTCATAATAACAATAATAATAATTAAACATAACATCACATTATTACATTACCCCAGTTTACTATAGTAAATAGAGCAAAGTACAATGCATTAGACTTTGCAAAACTGCTTTTCTATCAGATAAAATAGAATTTATTTAAAAAAATTTTTTTTACTTTTTTATTTTAGCATATCTTAATCTATAATAGGTACAGATTTTTAAAAGTAATTTTTATTTTTCAATTACAAATGACATACAATATTATACTAGTTTCAGGTATTTAAAACAGTGATTAGACATTTATATAACTTAGGAAGTAATCACCCCGATAAATCCAGTACCCATCTGACACCATACAGTTATTACAATACGAATGACTATATTCCCTATGCTATACTTTACATGACTATTTTGTAACTACCAATTTGTATTTCTTAATTCCTCCTCCTTTTTTACCTATCCTCCCCATGTCCCTCCCATCTGCTAACTATCAAAATGTTCTCTGATATATGAGTTTGTTTCTGTTTTGTTTGTTTTGTTTTTAAACTTTCACATGTAAGTGAAATCACATGGTATGTTTTCTCTGTCTGACTTATTTCTCTCAGCATAATACCCTGTAGGACCATACGTGTTGTTGTAGATGGCAAGATCTCATTCTTATGGCTGAGTAATATTCCATTCTATTTATGTCCTACTTCTTCATCCATTCATCTATTGATGGACACTTAGGTTGCTTCCATAGCTTGGCTATTGTAAATAATGCTGCAATGAACATATGAAATCATATGTCTTTTCAAATTAGTGTTTTTTGTTTCTTAAGATAAATACCCAGAAGTGAAATTACTGGGTCCTTGTCTCTAGCTTTTGTTTTAAAGCCTATTTTCTCTGGTATAAGTATTGCTAACCCAGTTTTTTTTTTTTTTTCTTATGTTTTCATTTTCATGAAGTAACTTTTTCCATCCTTCTACATCTGGAGTGAGTCTCCTGTAGGCAACATACGTAAGGGTCTTCTATTCAGCCACCCTCTCTCTTTTGTTTGGAGCATTTAATCCATTTACATTTAAAGTAATTGTTAATACATAGTTATTGCCATTTTATTCATATTTTGGTCTTTTTTCCCCTTCTTCTTCTTAAAGAACTCCCTTGAACATTTCTTATATGGCTGGTTTGGTGGTGATGAACACCTTTAGCTTTTTCTTGTCTGGGAAGCTCTTTATCTGTCTCTTGATTCTAGATGATAGCTTTGCTGGGTAGAGTCATCTTGATTGTGGGTTCTTGCTTTTCATCACTTTGAATATTTCATGCCAATCCCTTCTGCCCTGCAAAGTTTTAGCTGAGAAATCAGCTGACAGTCTTATGGAAGCCTGCTTGCAGCTAACTGCTTTTCTCTTGCAGCTTTTAAGTCTCTCTGTCTTTAACCTTTGACATTTTAATTATGAAGTCTTGATGTGGACCTGTTTGGGTTCATATTGTTTGGGACTATCTATGCTTCCTGGGTTTGTATGTCTATTTCCCTTGCCTGGTTAGGGAAGTTTTCTGTCATTATTTCTTTAAATATATTTTCAATTCCTTGCTCTTGCTCTTCTTTTTCTGATACCCCTATGATTTGAATGTTGGTACACTTGTTGTCTCAGAGGCCCCTTAAACTTATCCTCATGTTTTTGGATCCTTTTTTCTTTTTGCTGTTCTGATTGGATGTTTTCTGCTACTTTATCTTCCAAGTCACTGTTCTCTGCTTCATGTAATCTACTGTTGATTCCTCAGTTATTGTATTCATTTCTGACTGGTTCCTTTTTATGTTTTCTATCTTGATTTTTATATTTCCTGTCTCTTTGTTGAAGTTCTCACTGAGGTTGTTGAGCATCCTTATAACCAGTGTTTTGAACTCTGTACATTGGTAGATTGCTTGTCTCCATTTTGTTTAGTTGTTTTTCTGGAGTTTTGTTCTGTTCTTTCATTTGGGACATGCTTCCTTGTCCCCACATTTTGGCTGCCTCCTTGTGTTCGTTTCTATGTATTAGGTACCCTAGTCACCTGAGCCAGTGCTACAGATGTATCCCTTATGTGGGTTGTGTGCCCTCCTATTGTAGTTTAGACTTGATTGCTGATGGCACATCAGTAAGAGGAACTGACCCTCAGGATGATTGGTTGTGAGGACTGGCTGTGATTACAGTGGAGGAGCTGTTGTGCAGGACTGACCCTATGGAGCAGAATTTACTTTAGTGGGGCTCTGGTGCCTACTGAGTCTGCCCTTTGGGTATGTCTTCTGTGGAGGAGGTTGGCTAGTGTTCTGGTGTGGTCTGAAGCTACTGGGCATGTTGGTTCTGGGGTCTCTTGAAAGCGGATCTAGGGAAGACCAAGGTCAGCTTCTGCCTGTGCCCTGCACAGGGCCACTTGGTATAAGTTACAAAGTGATCTGCAGATGGTTGCTACTGTGCTGGGTTTGGAGGTGCCTAGGAGAAGCTAAGCTGAGATCTGAGGCTGGTTCCCACTAGTGCTGGACTTGGGGTTGCTTAGCAAGATGTATGAGGCATGCCGAAGCCAGATGCTGCTCTTTTGGGGTTTGTGAATCTTTAAGAGGTTTTAGGAAAGTCTGCAGCATGAGCCTACACTGATCATTTGTATGGAAAAGCCACTGGAACCAGCTAGGATGTGCATGCAAGTTGGGAGGGATGGGGTCTCAGGGAATCATCAGGGCATGGAGAATGGTATTAGTTAAGTTGGTGGAAACTCACATAGGGTCCCTGCAGGCTGGATTGGGGGAAGGGTCAACAAAGGAACAATGAATACTGCCAGTACTTCTGTTAGGGAGAAAGCTGCCCCTCCGGCTCTCACTCTCATGCCAGACAATTCAGTTCCTCCAATTCAGTTCCTGATGCCTTTTGAGCTGCTGCCCCACCTCTCGAACTCAGGGCAAGTAAGTCCATCAGCATGTAAGTCCACTTGTGGGTACTTTAAGAGGAACACTTGGTTCCAGTAGCCCCCCATCTTACTCGGCCACAATCTCTTCTGGTTTTCATAGCCAAAAATTATGGGGACTTCTCTCCTCAGCACTGGAACCCTGGGCTGGGAAGCCTGGTGTGGGGCTGGGACCCCTCACTCCTCAAGGGTTACCTCGGCAGTTTACATAGTCCCTTCTGATTTTTAATAGGCACACGTGGGTGTGGGACCAACTTGTTCCACATGTCTGCCCCTCCTACCAGTCATGAGGTGGCCTCTTTTTTATATCCTTAGTTACAGGACTTCTGTTCAGCTAGACTTCAGGTGACTCTCAGTGATGGTTGTTCTATAGTTTAGTTGTAATTCTGATGTGGCCATGGGAGGCCAACACAATGTTTATCTACTTTGCCATTTGGGGGTTTCCCGGAAACCACTACAGATTCTTAATTTTACATAGCTGTTGAATTTTTAGCCAGGCTTTTTGCTCCTTGGGCTCTTCACCAGTAGGTAAGGAATCAGTTAATGACACATATATTTCTATAAAAGGTTTCCTAAACTAATTCAGCCTTGTCTTCTTACCTACAATTTCTTCAGTGCTTGTGGAAACCTAAAGCAAGTTATTTCACACTTGGTTATAGGCAGTATTAGCAATGTCATAGAAGTATTATTTCCTCCCTTTAATATAGTATACTATATAGTTCCTAAAACAGGTTTTTTTAAAAAAATTCATTTTGTATCTTTTCACAGCATCTAATACAATGTTGATCCCATAGTGCTGAGCAGCAGTCATTAAGAGTGTGGAGTTTGGAGTCAAACAGACTTGAGTTTTAATCCTGGATCTACACTTACTGGCAGTATAAGAAAGTTACAGAACCCTTCCGCCTCATTTATACATGGAGGTAATACCCTTAAATGATGCATGTAAAGCACTTAGAAACGTGCAGTGCTCAATAAGTGGTAGCTGCAAATATTCCATAACTTAGAATCAGTGTGAATAATTGCCCAAGGCCTTCCCTCTGCTAAATGATCCATAGTTTTGAGTTTCTCCTCTCATTTATCATTATCAGAAATTTTTTGTTTCAGAGTCAATCTTTCTCTTATGCAGCAATAAAGTGGGATGAAAAGAATCATTAGACATGGGAAGCCAAAGCTGAGAATGAGCCAATGGCAGATGGTTCTTAAAGAATAAAGGCAAAGAGGGACCTATGGGATACAAGAATAGAGAACAGATTCCTACTCTGTGCACTATTTCTTGGTGTCTCAGAAAGAGGCATCAGAGGCATGTAGTCATTGAATGTTTAGCTCTAACATTTATAAGATGCTTTTATATTATCTTGCCAATTGTCTACTACAGCTGAGAGTCTCACAATTACCTGTTGTTGGTGACTATTGTAAGCAGGGCCTCCTTTTTGGGCACATGAAGATTTGCCTAAAAGGACCTTTAGATTCCATATTTTATTATCTTATAAGTCAAACACTGTTTACTACTACATATCCTTTTTCTATACTATTCAGGTCCCTTATTTTTCTCTTTCTCCTGTCTAATGTAAGTTTGGGCTAGTAACTTAGAGAAGGGAAAGTAAAATTATTATCAAATATGTAACTATGACATACAAAATACCTAAAAGACTTAAATTAAGGTATAACATTTATGGGTGCTCTAATAAGCTAAAAGATAATTTAAATTCCTGATTGAAGCTTTGTCTTCCTTATTATAGATAAATGAACTATAACAGATTGTAAAAATAAATTCAGTTATATTTTTAAATGTACAACTTAAAATACATACTTACTTTCCAAACCTCAACACTCCTGAAACGTAAGTCTGCCAATGAGCACAATAAAACATGAACATCCCAATAAAAGAGCAGAAAAACAACCAGTCTGGATGAGTTCCTAAGCGAACAGCAATTGAAGCTCCAACTGCCATAAATACTGAAAGAAACAAGGTTTAAAAACCATTAAGAATCAGAAATAATTAGTGCAAAAAACTGCCCTGTACTATTCAAAAATAGAGTTTTAAGGTACATAATCTTGGTGTTAAGGTACACTGAATAAAATAAATTCTTGAAGATACTTTTAAAATACACTGTGCAAAATTGCTCCCAAATGTACATCTATCCCCTCCCGCTGCCAAAATTGACCAAACAGCTCAGTTTCTTTAGTTTTTAAGCCATTATTAAAAACAAACAAACAAAAACAAAAAACAAAAACAGAAAAAAACACAATTATAGTTACTTTACCTGTGGAAAGAGAGTCACAACCATGGTCAAAAAGTTCTCCTAAAGGAGAACAAGAATTTGTTCTTCTGGCTTGTTTCCCATCAATAGCATCCAGTGACTGGTAGAAAAAAAGTCCGAGTGCACATAAAAGGTATGTCCAGTATGGTGCCTAAAAACAAATGTAAATAATAAAGACTATTAAGTGATAATAAGTTAGATTCTGTTTGAAAATAGATTCATCTAAGCCAATCAACACATTTTCTTGAGTTCACACTTTCTATCACCTCAGTGTTTATAAAGAAGATTCATAACCTTCCTTCTACAGATGAAAATTCAATTGAAAAATCAAATGAATTGTTCTACGTCTTCTAGGTAGAGGGTCATAGAAGTCCATATTGTAAGAAGCACAAAGTTAAATGACTGAGCAAGGATTAGGACCTTGATTTTGATTTTTAGTACACAGCTCTTTTAATATAACAATATTCATGTTTGGCACCAGATCTGAAATTATTCAGTAAGTCTTTGCTCTAAAAAAAAAAGATCTTAAAAGACGAATTATAAACCCCTACTTCAGTTCATGATGGAGCATAAGGGGGCTGGAATTACTCTCCCACCTTATAGAACTAGAAAAGCAATAAAATAAATGAAACAACAGTTTTCAGACAAGGGTGGGCAATGCAGGATTATGATCCTTAACAGAAGTCAAGCAAATGAGGTAAGTCCTATGACTGCTCCAACTTATTGCCTAGAGGCAGTTTCCAGGCCATAGTACAGGAAGGGGGATCCCAAAGAGAGCCCAGGGATCTTGCTGTGTTGAAGAGAAACATAGCAGAATTTAGGAAGGTCAAGGCAGCTATAATTTGTAGACCAGAGCACAGAAGTTGCTCAGAGAGAGCAGCATGAATTACGGAGCATTACAGAATGGTACCTTTGGCTGAGACGTAACCTGTGCCTGAATGAGACAAAACGACTAACAAAGGCCAGGGAGAGCCACTATAAAGCACAAGGCCACACAATTCTTGAAGCCCATGCGAAGTTAGGAATCATTTATGTTCCTGCAATGCACAGCAGAAAGACCTTGTAACACCCAGGGCACTGGGTAGAGTTCTCAGAACTGTATTGTCTTAGTGGTGGGGATAAATTAGCACTGAACTACAGGCTTCTCTGGACAGCCCTAACAGACTTAAAGTCCAGTCTCGAAATGATCTGACTGATCCAGGAACTTACCTGTAGCCAGCACAAAGTATAACATCTTAAAGGAATAATAATAATTTAAAAATCTAGTACCCAAAAAGGTAAAACTCTTAATGTTTGACATCCACTCAAAATTTATTAGTCATTCAAAGAAGCAGGAGAATATGATCTCTAACTATGAGTAAAATCAATACAATCAGACCCAGGAACATTTGAGGTAATAGAATTAGCAGATGAGGACATTTAAAGTTATTATAAATATGATTCAAGAAGGCAGAAGAAAACATGACTCAAGTGAAACCTCTAGAAATGAAAAATACAATATTTGAAGCGTAAAATATACTGGATAAGATTAACAGCATATTAGACACTAAAAGAAAAGATCAGTGAACCTACAGACTACTTATGGATAGAAACTATCCAAAATGATGCACACGAAGAAAAAAGACTAAAAATAATTGAACCTGGCATCAATAACCTACGGGCAACAGACAGTCTAACATATATGCAATTAAAGTTTTGGAAGGAGAGAAGAGAGATGGTTGGACACAAAAAATATCAGAAGAAATAATGGCTGAAAATGTTCCAAATTTGATGAAATCTATAAACTCGCTTACCCAAGAAGCTAAACAAACCTCAAGAAGAATAAGTATTTTTAAAAAACCCATCAAGGCACATCACAATCAAATTACTGAAAATCAGCCATAAAGAGAAAAAAATCATAAAAGAAGCCAAAGGAAAAAAGACATTACATACAGAATCATAGATAATAATGACAGAACAAGTCAGTAAATTTGAAGATAGACCAATAGAAATGATCCAATTTGAACAAAAGAGAGAAAAAAGATTTAAAAATGATTATTCTTGTCTTTTGGTACTTTATAAACGTAGTATACCACTTTCAGGGACCTTATGATGGTAGCAATGGTCAACTCAGAATTCTATGTCTTGGAGAGAAAGTATAGCAAAATTGTTAAGAACTAGGGTTTTGAAGTTAGATCTGTGTTTGAGTCCTTTGTTCTTAATAGCCAAGTGACCTTGGACAAGTTATTTAAACTTCCTAAACTTTGGTTACTTCATCTGTAAGTTGTAAATAATACTTAATAGTTATATATGATGAAAAAATTCTTAGCTCTTTATATAGAGCCTGGCACATAGTAAGCACTCAATAAAGTTAGCGATTGTCATTAAATAATGTTTTGCATAGTGGCAAATTTTAAAAATATCAACTTATGTATGGTTTATGTGGTAATTCTATAAATATCCAATCACCTTCCTACCCTACTTAATCTAAGTAAATAGAAGTTTGTTTTAGACTAACTTTATAAAAGTTTCATAATTTGTTAATATTAGTTGCTCAGCACTGATTATACTAATTGCTTAAAATAACTTAGTCTCTTCTATTTAAAAGAAAAGTAGCATAAATTAGAAATAATTTAAGAACAGAAGCAACTTGAGTTATGAACATGTATATTAAAATGTCATATTCTGTTCTCATTAGCATGTTTTTAAAAGACTATAAAACTGGAACAATTTAAGAGAGGGCTAAACACAGATAATTGAGAAATCATGACAGTGCAAAAGTGAAAAAAAAAACCACCTAGAATATTTGAAAAGAATCCCAATAATCCTGTTAAGTTTTTCTCAAACCAGCCAGTTCTTACCCATTTTTGCTACTATGAAAAAATTATATCATTTTAATTTTGATAACCAAAGGAGAACAGAGTTATATTTCAAATACATATAAATTGGAAATTGAAGTTATTAAAATTTGGAGAGTGACATAAGTCATTTTTCTTATCATCTATTTTCCATCAAATACTTTTCCCCTAAAGAGAGACTTCAGTAAGAAAATCATCTACCTGAAAGATATTCCATTTCTCCCTTCTATGCATAGCGCCTTCATTTATTGAAAACTTGGGGCTTCTCAAGAAGCACTCCCAAAAGTCCACTAAGAGTTTAAATTGACTTCTGATCTGGGAGACTGGCTGCAGGCAAATATAAAGGTCAAGAAGTTAATGGAAATCCACACTGAAAAAAGTTTGGTTACTAGTGGACACCACGGTTGGGGTGAGCTCTGCTCATTTAGAAAAAGAAAATCAAGACTGGTTCATTGATTTACAACTACTTCACTAGGATACTAGAGGAGTTAAATTTAGAGTTTAAATAGGTAAAGAGAGGCAGGGGTAATTTAAACAGGGAAAAGAGTGAAGAGGTCTAGGCCGAAATCAAGAGGCCTGAAAGTGAAAGGTTTACTCGGGTATCAGTGACAGAAGATCCATAGGTAATTACAAAAGACAAGATTGGGAAGGTAATTACATTTGTTAAACGGTACAACAAAGGACATTTTTAAAAAATGTATTATTTTATTTGATACAAAATTTCACAGCAATCTACAGAGAAAAGGCAGCCATTATCATGTTCTTTTTATTAACGATAAAAGTGAAACTTGGGCAGTGCTGATAAAGTCACATCAAAACAAGTAGCTAGATTGGGTCCAGAATCAAACCCAGGTCTTTCTGATATGCCCTAGGATATGAGATCTCTTGTGGTGCAGGCTACATGGATTAGATGGAGTTTCTCACTTGGATTCTTCCTTCACAGACTACCTGTTCTTCAAAACCTGCTGAGAAGCACTCACACAAGACAATTTCAAGTGCACTATAGGAAATGGCTAGCCGCGTGAGGCTTCCTCTTTTTAAAACCAGAAAGGCACACTGATCCCCCAATAACCAGTTCTCTCCTTTTCAGGTTTTCCCAAGGCCTCAGGAGCCTGACCTATTTCCTCTTTTCCCTGCTGTCATCACCTCCATTCCCACCTGGAAGCTATTTAATAGTTTGCAAATTTTCAACTTCTTTTCGAACCTGTTAATCCTGCAAAACATGCCCCAGGTTGAAGATTCATTAGGCCAGGTGCAGAAGGGACCCCCCTTCCTTCCAGGGGTCTCCCCCAAAGGGTGCAATTGCAGGAGAGACTCCCTGGAGCAGCATGATGGACAGAGCCAAATCAGGCTTAGATTATGAATTATAAAGTCATGAACAATATATCAGAATACTTCTATAGAAGGAACCTATTCCAGAAAATAGAAATACTTCAGGTAATACTAGATTCCTAGCAGTTAAAGTTTTAAACTGTATAATTTTCATAATATTTACTGTAACCTTTAAGATCAGAACTTAACTATTATCATAGAGATCTTTCTATATCAAACATTTAGATCTACATCATTCTTTTAAATGACTTCATGGTATTATGTGATTATGTCATAATTTAAATAACTTCACTAATGATGAATCTTACATGATTTCATTTATTATATAAATGTATTCTAAAAAACAAGATCATCACTAAGAATCAATCATAACCAACCAATAGTCATTAAAAAACTAATAAATTTAAATTGCTTTTCAGTTAAACCACTGAAAAATAGCTGTATAAAATTATGTGGGAAATATTACTTTCTTCCAGTTACGTTAATTATAGGATTGTATTATTCATTATACAATTAGGGAAACCAAAGGTCTGAACCAGACCATATGGAAATTATTCTTATAAAAATAACTCTGGATCAGAGAGAACATTTCATTTATATATAAATCAATTACTCATCCTGAGTTTCATAGCTCTTTTTATACATGTGTTTGAATAACCACATGCATCAGGAAAAGGAAGAAAAGACAAGACTTAGAAAGTGATCAATGAGTACGCCTCTGCTCACTGGACAAACTTTACAGCTCAAAACTTAAAATACTAGATTTTCTGGAAAACATTCTTAGGGTTTCTATAAATAATAATGCTAGACTAGATAGTCTCCAAAGCCCTTATTCATATTAGAAAATAATCCTCTCAAGGGTATGAGACATGTTGTCTATTTTTAAAATCTGTTGTACATACAATAAGAGCTAAAGTAACTAGATGATTCAAATCAACTGATGATCTGAATATTTCCTATTAGATAATAGGTTATCTGGTAACCTATCAGGTAAAATGGTTTCCAAAGGGAAAAATACATGCCCCAGCTTTTCCTGGTAGATGGTTAGGAAGGTGGACTCTGGACTCTACCTGCACCCAGATTCTTGCTTTGCCATATTGGATGAGTTATATAACCTCTCAGTGTCTCCATCTCCCTTTATAGAAAATGAGAATAATCTTGGTTCCTGCTTCATTGTGTGAATTATACAAATTATTATATGTAAAGTGCTTAGAAAAGTACATGGCATATGGAAGGAGCGCAGTAAAATTTAATTATTGTAATTGTTATTATTGATATCACATAAGATAATTTTAAGTGATTCATGGGTAAAGTTTTCATTTTAATATTTATGTCTTTATTTTAATGTATTTTGGAAAAATTTAATATAGTTTTAAAAAATAGCTACCATAGCTATCAAATCTATGACTTTATAGATATTAAAGCTTCAAATGAGTCTATCTTTAAAAAAAAGAGTAGGTTTAAAGTTGATGAAAGAAAAATAGTAAATAAAAAATGGTATAGGTAATACACAAAAGCAAAAATCTTCCCAAAATTAAAATTTAGGAAATACTGGAACTATACAATATCTATTTATATGAATTTTTATACTTAAAAAATGCCTCTAGCCTAAATAACCTTGGGTATGAGTTGAGACATATGCAAAAGGTATTACATAACCCGTAAGGACTAAGTCAGCTGGCAACAGAAACATTTCATTGGTCCAAACATCAACTGACTACTCTCTCCATAAAAATAGAAACTGTGTTTATAGCAGATAGGAAGAAAGAAAATTGGAAGATCATGCATATGTGAAAAAATATAATGCTGGTGTGGTATTAAAAGGTGGATTTTGTATCCAGTCAGGTGATGTTAGTGAATTTTTAAAAGAAAATTCATGGAGTTTCCGATAGATTGCTAATCTGACACTGCTCTAATTTATATTTTGTGCCTGGGGTATAGTCAAGGGTTTATCTCTGGTGGATGGGAGCCCTTGTCTAAAGAGGAAGGTTCCAGAGCTTTTGGTGTCTGGAAGGAAAACTCATTCACATACCAATCAGGTAGGGCCCTGGGGGCCTATGGATTTCAACAGGGACCTCTGACCTCAGCTCTGGTAAGGGGCCAGCATTTGAGAAGAGCACACCCAATTTCAGGAAATGAGGCTGGTTACAAGCTGGGGGAAGGAAACCAGGCAGAGCATGAACGCAGTTTAACCAGCACTTCAAAGCCCAAGGTGCTTTCTCATGACGTTAGAAATCTATACTTTAAAAAGTAGCCTTCTTTTTATATTTCATGTGAAGTCCATTTTTAAAAAAACTAAAAAACAACAACAAGCGAACGAACAAACAAAACCATTCTTGTAGTACTTACTAGAGTTCTTGTTGAAAACCTGACTTGCTGTGCTATGGAGAACAAGAAGGAAAGAGGAGCATGAAGAGATCTGTCATCTCTATCTGGGCTAGATCTATCATCAGCGTCAATTGTTTACTGGGGTTGCCTTTACTTCGGTTCCATTTTTAACTTCTAAAAACCCAAGTGGTAGGAGCCTTATGCCCAGGGACAAGAGTAAAGGCAAGTGAGGCACCTTGGCTACAGAATTTTAAGGTGACATTTATTCTCAGGGTTGTGCACCTGCCTGCTTACTTCTGAGGCCTGATTGTCTGCTTGCTGCACTCCAGTCCCTGTCCTCCTTCTAGAACTTTTACCTTCTGAAAGTTTGGAGTTTTATATTTTGTTTTAGAAAGGAGGACAATCTCTTATAAGAGTCCTTCTTATAAATGATGCTTGGTAAGTTACTGATATGGTTTTTAAAAAAAGTGGGAAGCTAGGTGATAAAAAAGAAAATATACTAGATTTCAGAGAAGTCAAACCTCTAAAAAAATTGAGCAGGAATCTACAGATTATTGCCTTTTCTTATTATTTCTCCCAAAGAAATAACTTTATAGTGCAAAGGCCAACTATAATCTGAATTATTAAGACAGGAAATAAAACATTTCTTAAGGTCTTTCTTACTTCTCAGATATACCTGCATTTTGTTCAAACTTTCTATCGTAAACAAAAAAAATTATTCAATGCCCTTTGACCTAGCTCTATGCTAGGCCACCTATCTGCTATAAACATACTCTTAACAGTTTAAAAGACACATATACATAGACCAAGAGGGCAGAGCAAAAACGTTTACGCGAAATAAATTTAAAGAGAATGATGCCAGTTTATACCAGTCAAAAAATAGGTGTCTGAGTGTTCTGTGGTAGAGAAATGCTTGTAGGCTGGAACTTGAAGAACTAGATTCAAATAACTGAGTTTTCTCACATTCAAATGAAGGAATTACATTAAATAAGCCCTAGGTCCTTTCAAACTGTAGGAGAATCTGTGATTCTATTTTAGGATTAGCAGTCAAGGAATGGGGGTCAAGGACGGAACAGTATTCAGATAGAACAGCTTCATCAGAGTAAGAAGGAAGCAGTTCAGTTCTTTCTTTCTCTAGTCACCCTCAACTCTTGCTTAGTCTTGTTAAGACCACCCAGGCCAAACAACTACTGAAAAGTATTTAATCCAAGACCAGCGCTAACACTAGATAAGAAAGTAGAAAAACATGGATCCCAAGATTACATTATCTTTATTCATATTCATGTGGTCAATAGTTTAGCAATAATTAAATTTACTAAGCCTCGCCTTATGCAAGGTACTGTGATGTGTAGAGAATGAACAAATACAGAGCAATCACTGTCTGAATTTCAAAATGGAGGTTGTCACTGCTCAGTAAGGACACACAAAAACTGAAATGGAGAAGTTCCACAGGAGAGCTACAGAGTCCTGTGGTGGAAGCATAGTTTTCTGGTTTGGAATCCTGGTCTCCATTTAAAGCTATACCCTGGAAAGGTTAATTCCCCTTCAGTTTCCTCACCTATAAAATGGTGATAATAATAGTACCTTTTCATAAAGTTGTTGGGAGGATTAAATAATAGACAAAAGCAGCTTAAAATAATGCCAGGTACAAAGCCAATACCAGGTAAATGTTAATTATTATTGTTATTATTGGGATTTAGAGGATTAAGTGGTTGATTTGACTCCAGAGAAGGAAGAACTACTTCATAAGGAGGTAGTGTTTGAACTGGGCATTGAAAGATGGAAGTGAGAAGGGGCAAATGGCATAGATGATAGAAGCTTGTCCATCCCTTCTTGAGATCACACCAAAGTTGAGATGCAAACACAGAGCAAACAGCAAGCAGAGTCACCTGGGGGTCTAGATAAACAGAAGCACTACAACTAGGGAGAGAAATAAGAAATCACCCTGTAACACTTGGAGGTAGGTGGTGGCGAAGACGCAAGGCTGCCCGGTCCCAAGAGGCTGAGTGGGACAGAGGCTGCGGCAGCTGTGGATGCCTCTTAAAGGGGCAGTGTCCATGAGTGGACTTCCGCAGTGACAGACCTGCTTGCTCAGAGCACCAGTGCTGGGTTGGCTTCTTGGAGGACACTAGGGACTCTGGGGGAACACTGAGCTGTCCGAGCAAGGGCTAGTGGCGTGGCTTTCTACCAGGCAGACATGCTGGCAGTATCCACTGCTCCTCTGTTGAGCCCTCCCGCATCCCAGCGTGCAGTCCCAGCACCGCCATAGCTGAGATGTCATCAAACTGGATAACAGAAGTTGCTTTGCCCAGAGGATTCCCTGAGACTCTGCCTCCTCCAACTCACAGCTCTACCCAAACTACATTTAGTTGTGTCCTCAGTGAGTCCTGTGTCACTTGCTGAGCAGCGGCAAGACTCACACTGGTGGCAGCTGACCTTGGTTTCCGTTACGGCTTCTTGAGGAAACTGTAAGCACAGCATCACTGGATTGCTTGCTGGTGGCCCTGGAGGGGTCACAGGCCTGGGCTAAACTTGGCCTGCAGTTGAACCCATCTCAGGATTGTGCCACTGAACACCTACTACACAATGCCATGCTAATAAGACCAGGAGATTTGGGAGCTTTGATTAGTTCATAGAAACAGACACAGAAAGGTGGCCAAGATGGGAAGACAAAAAAGCAGAAACCATATGAAACAACAGAACATAGATCAAAGAAAAATGGAGTCAAGCAATCCAACAGATGCAGAGCTCAAAATACTGGTTATAAAGATGCTCAATGAAATTGAGAAGTGTACATGAACTCAGTGAGAACTCTAACAAACAGATAAAAAACATAAAAATGAAATAAAAATTATAAAAGGGAACCAGTCAGAAATGAATACATTATCTGAGATGAAGAGTATATTAGAGGGAATCGACAGAGTGGAGGAAGAAGAGGATCGAAACACTGAAATGGAGGATGGGGAAGCCAAGCACACCCAGTCAGAACGACAAGAAAAAAGTAACCCAGAATATAATAATAATTTAAGGAGCCTATGAGACAAAAAAAGGATAACAGCACTCATGTCATAGGGGTACCTGAAGAGGGAGAATGAGAAGTTGAATATATATTTGAAGAAATAATGATGGAAAAGTTCCCTAACCTGGTGAAGGAGACATACAACCCCAGGAAGCTCAGAGAGTCCCCAAAAAATGAACCCAAAGAGGTCCACATCAATACACATCATAATTAAAATGCTAAAGGTTAAAAACCAAAGAGACTTAAAAGCAGCAAGAGAAAAGCAATTAGTTACCTACAAGGGAACTCCCATAAGACTAGCAGCCGATTTCTCAAAAGAAACTTGCAGGATAGAAGGGCTTGGCACAAAATATTCAGTGTTGAAAACCCAGGATCTACAACCAAGAATAATTTATCCAGCAAAGCTATCATTTAGAGTTGAAGGCAGATAAAGTGCTTCTCAGACAAAAATAAGCTAAAGGAATTCATCAACACTAAACCAGTATTACAGGATTGTTGGAGGGACTTCTTTAAGAAGAAAAAATGTATTAAAAACATGAATAAAGAATGGTAATAACTACATTCCTATCAAAAGTACTCAAATGGAAAAGAATTAAGTGCTCCAACCAAAAGATAGAGGGGCTGAATGGATAAGAAAACAAGACCCCTACATATGCCACCTACAAGAGATTCACTTCAGATTAAAAACACACACACAGACTAAAAGGAAGGGGATGGAAAATGATATTGCCATGAAGGACCTAGAGGGTATTGTGCTGAATGAAGTCAGTCAGATAGAGAAGACAGATATCATATGATTTCACATACATGTGGAATCTAAAGAACAAAATAAACAACAGAAACGGAAACAAACTCATAGATACTGAGAATATTTTGAGGGCCACTAGATGGGAGGCAGAGTTGGGGGCTACAGTGAAAAAGGGCAAAGGGATTAAGTGGTACAGATGGATGGATACAAAAGAGTCATGGAGATATAAAATGTAACAAGAAAAATAGTCAACAATGTTGTAAAAAATATGTAAGGGGGAAGATATGTGGGGTGACCATTTCGTGAGTTACATAGATCTCTAATCACTATGCTGTACAACTGAAACTACTATATTATTGTATGCCAACTATAATTTTTTCAAAAACCTCATTGAATTGTACAATGTAAAAAAAAAAAAAGAAAGAAAGAAAGATGGAAGTGGGACAAGAGAAAAGAAGAGGAAGGAGAAAGACAGGGACGAGAGGGAGAGAAATCCTTGCAATCCAGTAAATTCAATTTGACTGGAGCAGAAAGTTCCTTAACAGAAATGGCGGTGTGAAACGCAATTCAGAGCACCATTGTAGAAGTTTATCATTTAACTTTGTCCTATTAATTTTCCTTCATTCCCAGTCATGTCCTAGAAATTAACACAATAGTTAAAAAAAATAGATCAAATATTATTAATATACCTATGTAGTCAGCATTATATGTATGTAATCCTGTATAGGTATCCTATATGGATAGATAAGCCTAAGCATCTAAATCCAAAAATTGTTATGTATTTTTCTTGACCCTTTGTGGAAGCAACCTGTCAAGTCTGAAAAGCACTAAGAATTCTTAAGTCTAAGAAGCAGAACACAAGTTCCAAGCCAGGCTAAAGTCACTTAACATTCCAGCCTCAATTTCCTTTTCATAAAAATATACAGTACTACTATTATTTCAAGATGAATGGATAGAAGAAATACTAAAGTGGTGAAAAGGTCATTCTAGAAAGGGAAAACACTTGCCAACCTCCCTGGGTTGATATAAGACACAAAAGCAAAATGGATATGAAGTACTTTACATACCTGATAAATATAAGATACAAGGAATTTTCTCCTACATACCACACAGAAAAAAGCAGGAACTCCAGACAAGAAAGTGGTGGTATATGTAAAAAATACATAAGCTTTGGTGTCAGGCTGACTAGGATCTGAATCTTGCTTGGTCCTGTCATTTACTTCCTCTGTGACCTGAATGCATAATAGCCTGAACTACTATGCTTCTTTCACACTGTTGCTGGAATTATCAAATAGGTAATGAGAGCCCTGTAAAGGTGTCTCTCCTCACTGCTTCAGCCTCTTGGAAGCATGTGTGGAGTCCAATGACATACATCTTAGAAACTCTTCTTGGTTTCGTATTATTATTTTAACCCTTACTCCCCTTTTGTGGATTATCCTGATTTTTTTTTTTTGTAAAGTACCCTCTCTTTTTTAAAAGTGAGGCTGAGCCTAAAAATTATTTAATCATAATTTTACCTCTTCAATCGGGCTCTCCTTGACATCCCTAAACAGAATCTCATGGACTTGTCTGTATGCCCTGCTCTTTCTAAGTGCTCAACGAATGGTTCTTAAATTAATAATAATATTGGAAAGTTCACAATTTAACTGGCAAATATCAGAAACAACCAAATACTCTTCGTCAAATCTAGGTCCAAGAAAACGAAATTTTATTACACGTTTTCGGGACATTTTTAATAACTAATGTTTTTGATTTGTTGAGCAAATTATAATTTTCTATATTTATCTGTATGTACTATATCATTTGGTCCTCACTGCATCCTTGCGAAATTGGTTTGGCAGGTAACATTTTCTATTTTACATACGGGAAAACAGGCCAGCAGTTCTCTCCAAGGTGTGGCAGAGCCACTTTAGAACCTGTCTTCCACTTCTAACCCAGCAAGCAGTCTTTTCATTCTAGCCAAAAACTGAAAGCAGCTTACTTTTTTCAAACAAAATGGAAATGAATAACAATGGGAATGTCTGCCAAGAAATCATATATAATAAACATAGGTATCAGTCGGCAAAATCTGCTTAAAATGTGAGTTGCGTTATTTTAAAAAATGGATGCATTTATGGAGGGCATGAGATATTTCCACTATATGCCTGCTATCCAACCTCAGCTGGCTTTGGTTCTCCATGGGACCTACATTCAAATAGGATAATAACAGGTTTCACTACTTGGAGGGCAAAGACAAGAAAGCAATGTCACAGAACGTGCTATGTAACATTTATCCGTGTATTCTAAATAGCTATATAGGAGTGAACCCTCTTTGCCTCCTAAGCTCTCCACACTCAGCCCAAGAGGCGCTCTGATTAATAGTTATCCAAAGCCCACATTATTTACTCTTCTTATTTGAGACATAGGTCAAATACTCATTGCTAATAAAATCTGTTGGCTTTTATGATCCTGGGCGGTGGTAACGATAAGGATTATCACTTTAATACCTTAGTTCGTTTTTCAATGAAGCAAAGAGGAAGTTCCCTCTTAAAATTAACTTATCTTTGATCAGTACTACTAGTAATTGCAGGATCACTAGCACAACTTTGAGAAACAGACGATTATAAGTGTCCAAAAGGCATCTGGGGCTTGACCACCCTGACTGACCACAAACCCTGGTGGCAGGCAGCACGGGGATGGGGATGTTCAATCTTCGTGTAAAAAGTTACCTACTGCTTGCCCACCCCCATAGCTTGGCGCTGGGTCAGGTGGAGGCCAAGCAGGCAGGTCCCCGGCTCGCAGTGACCTTGACAGCCCCTCCGCCGCCTCGGGAGGCTCAGGGTGGACACGGGGCTGGAGCAGCAGCGCGACAGCCTCTAGGCGGCACGGGGGAGTCTCGGGCGGAAACGGCGCGGGGGCAGCGGCAGGGTCCGCGGCCCCGGGAGGCTCGGCCGCGCGGGGTCTCCCCGCTCCCTGGGCACCTCCAGCGGCGGGGCCGCGGCGCAGCTGGAGCAGCGCTCCGGCGGGGGGCGCGGGCTTCCCGCGGACAGCAGTTGGGGGTCATTACGCCGCCGCCGCCGGGGGGCGGGCCCTACCTCCTCCGTGGCCGCGGGGCAGTAGGAGATGAGCACGAGCGTGGTGAGAAGGTTGACGGCGAGGCCCAGGAGAGTGATGGTGTTGGGCGCTACCCACAACGGGACCCACTGGAGCAGCCAGGTCCAGTAGAGCTGCAGCGGCGGCTCGAGCAGCGACACGCCCGCGGCGCTGTAGCGATGCTCCTCCAGCCGCCGCAGCTGCGCGGCGCTCAGCGGCTCCGCCAGCGCCTTGAGCCAGCGCGGCGCCGGCCTGGCCCCGGCGCCCGCCGCCATTGGCCGCCTGCGGGCCGCGCCGCTGCGGGCAGCGAGGGCAGCCCGCGCCCAGCGCCAGGCGGGGAGAGGTGGAGGGCGGGGCTCGCGGGCCCGGGCCTGCGCCGGCCGGGGGGGGACGAGCCGGTCGGGCCCGCTCGGCCGAGGGCGAGGTCAGGCCGGGCCGCCCCTGGTCCCGGGGCCTCCGCCCCCAGAGCCGCCGGGCTGCGGGCGGGGGCGGGGCTTCGGGGCGCGACGGCCGCGGGGTGGGGGGAGCCCCGCGGGGTGTCGGCGGGGGCTGGACCGGCTGTGCCGGGCCACCGGGTCACCATCAGGGCCCCGCAGGCAGCAGCTTTACGACGGGCGCTCAAAGGGCCCTGACTGCCCCGAGGGCTGGATGCACCTGTGTCTGAGGTCCGGTTCTTCTTCCGGGACGATGGTAACGCGTCTCGGGGGAGAGGCTGGCTGGCTGGTCAGTTAGGCAGCTGGTTCCTCTAACGTGTGAGCCGTGCACAGCTGCTTTCTCCCAGTGGGCGTGCGTCCTCTCGGGTCTTTGGCCACCCCGAAGAGCCTAGGTAGGCGAAGTAGGGGTGCGAACATGACTTGCGCGTCTTGAGTCACCGGCATGGTGGCCCCATCCGTCTGCCGGAAGAGAGGCCACGCTTGATAAACGCACAAGCGCAGTTCTTCCTTCCATCCCCCAGGACAGGGGCCCTGCCATGAATTCCTTCTAAAGAATCCGTCCTGCGGTTCAGGGTTCAGAGAATAAGGACTTGGAAACACTGTCTATCAAGAGGACTGAATTTTTGAAACCCCAAAGCCCAATTTTTTCAGAGCATCCGATACCAAGAATGTATCATTCTACGCACACCCTTCCGTGGGAACAGAGGACAGGGATCAAGGCAGTATCCTCCCACTGCTCGCTGGGAGCATCCCGCCACACATGTGGTCGGTCGTTCACCAGCTTTTACCTCATAATGCACCCTGTTAGGGGACGTCCTGTCATAAACATGTTATACTGAGATAAGCCTGCCACTGTCCCCCCCCTCCTTTTTTTTTTTTTTTCACTTCATGGTTCTGATTACACTTCTCTAAGGCACAAAACAAACTCAGAAATTGCACTCAAGACAGCTGTGTTAAGCAACGTCTTAGCAGATGCAGTTTGGCCCACAGGATTCATCCCGCCTTAGAGAGATGGGTCAGCAAATTACTACCACCTGTGTTTTCACACAGCCCGTGAGCTGAGTCTGGTATTGACATTTTTAAATGCTTGACAAAAATATCAAAAGATTTTTTTGTGTGTGACCTGAAATTACATGAAATTCATATTTCAGTGCCATGAATAAAGCCATGTTTATGGCTTACAAGTTGTTTATGACTGCTTTTGCGCTCCAAGAACAAAGCTCAGTGGTTGTGACAGACTGCATGGCCTACAAAGCTTAGAATATTTACTATCTAGCCGTTTCCAGAAAAAATTTAGCAACTCCTGCCTTAGAGCTAAACTAGGGTGTCTGCTGGCCAAACCATTCACTGAATATGTTTCTCCTAATCTTTAATGTAAAAAATGATGCTGAAGAATGCAGGAAAGGAATCAGAATGATTCCACAGATCCACTTTTCACTATACTGGTTTTAGGGATAGTAAACTCGGAGATATTTACTTTTATTTCATCAATGCCATGAATAATCTAAGGAAAAACCTTTTTTCAAATTAAAAATTTAGCTATTATAGTTTTTGTTTTGTTAGTTTTTTGTTTTCTATTTATGTATAAGTGAAAACGGTTTTTTTGGTCTTTTTCCATCTGACTTATTTCACTTAGCATAATACCTCCATTTATGTTGTCACAAATGGCAACATTTCTTTTTTTTGAGATATATATATATATATATATATATAAACATTTTATTTTTTATTTTCCTCTGTCCTCCCTCCCCTCTGGTAACTACTAGTCCATTGTCCATGTCCATGAGTCTCTGTTTGTTTGTCCTGTTTATTTGTTGCTTTTAGGTTTATACCCCACATATAAGTGATAGCATGTGATTTTCAACCTTCTCTGTCTGGCTTATTTCGCTTAGTATGATTATGTCAAGGTCCTTCCATGTTGTTACAAATAGCAGTATTTCTCTCTTCTTATGGCTGAGTAATATTCCATTGTATATATGTACCACAACTTCTTTAGCCAATCATCTATCATAGGACACTTCGGTTGCTTCCATGTCCTGGCCACTGTGAATAATGCTGCTATGAACATTGATGTGCAAATATCTTTTCGGATATGGGTTTTCAAGTCTTTGGGGTAAATACCCAGTAGAGGGATTGCTGGATCATATGGTAGATCAATTCTTAGTTTTTTGAGGAACCTCCATACTGTTCCATAGTGGCTGTACCAATTTGCAGTCCCACAGCAATGTATGAGGGTTCCTTATTTCTCCACATCCTCTCCAACATTTGTTATTACTTGTCCTGTTGATTATAGCTATTCTAACAGGTGTGAGATGGTATCTCATTGTGGTTTTGATTTGCATTTCCCGAATAGCTAGCGATGTTGAGCATCTTTTCATATATTTGTTGGCTTTGTATGTCCTCTAGGGAGAAGTGTCTGTTCAGGCCTCAGCCCATTTTTTTATTGGATTGTTTTGTTGTTGTTGTTGTTGTTGTTGTTATTGAGTCTTATGAGTTCTTTGTATATTTGTGGATATTAGGCCCTTATTCAGAGGTGTTGCTTGCAAATATTTTCCATTCGGATGGTTGTCTCTTTACCTTGTTGATGGTTTCTTTTACCGAGCAGAAGCTTTTTAGTGTGATGTAGTCCCATTCATTTTTTTTGCTTTTACTCCCTTTCTTTGAGGTCAAATTCATAAAATCCTCTTTAAGTCCAGGTCCTTGAGTTTAGTTCCTGTGTTTTCTTCTATGCATTTTATTGTTTCAGGTTTCATGTTTCAGGTCTTAATCCATTTTAATTAATTTGTGGTGTGTAGTTTCATTCTTTTGCAGGTAGCTTTCCAGTTTTCCCAGCATCATTTATTGAAGAGGCTTTCTTTTCCCATTGAATGTTTTTGGCTTTTTTTTTGTCAAAAATTATTTGCCCAAAAATATGGGTTTACTTCTGGACTCTAGATTCTGTTCCACTGGTCTGTGTGTCTGTTTTTGCTACCAAATTAGCAATATTTTATCTTTTTCCTGGGATACTGTGTGTAATGCCACAATGAATATAGGGATGCAGGTATATCTTGGATTAGCATTTTCATATTCTTAGATAAACACTCAGAGGAGGAATTGCTGGATCATATGGCAGTCCTATCCTCAATTTTTTGAACATCCTCCGTACTGTTTTTCATAGTGGCTGCACTAATTTACCATCCCACAAATAGTGTGCGAGGGTTCCCTTCACACCCTCTCCAAAATCAACTAAAGAACTTCTGTAAGGCAAAGGAAACCATCAACAAAACAAAAAGTCAACCATCTGAATGAGAGAAGATATTTTCAAATGATATATTCAATAAAGAGTTAATATCCAAAATATATAAAGAACTCATGCAACTCAACAACAAAAACAAACAACCCAATTAAAAGATGGACAGAGGATCTGCATAGACATTTTTCCAAGAAAAATATACAGATATGACCAACAAGCATAGGAAAAGATGTTCAACATTATTGATCATTAGGGAAATGCAAATCAAAACCACAGTGAGAGAACACCTCACACCTGTTAGAATAGCTATTATCAAAACAACAAGAAATAACAAGTGTTGGCGAGGATGTAGAAGGGACACTTTTATCAGATTGTCTTTCCTTTGGGATAGCTGGAGAGAATGGCCCCAAATAAATATTCAGATAAGAAACTAGAGAGATTGAAGGCTGGTGCTGTAGTTTTCCAACATGAACAAGCATTTTGAATCACCTGGAGACTCTGTTATAAGGCAGGCTTTGAGTTAATGGACCTGGAGAGTGAAAGCAGAGCTGAGAGTTTTCATTCCTAACAAGTTCCCAGGCGATCCTGCTGGCCATGGAACCACATTTTGAGTAACAGGGAACTGAAACATATGGTCTTAGAAGGCTTAGGTGGAGGTACTACTATGAGCAAGCCCCGTGAGCCGCAGGTGGAAGGTGATGAGGCAGAAAGAAGAGAGAAGGGACTCAGGTAATTAAGGGATGAGATAAATAGATAAACATCTATTTATATTCTATTTTATTTTTTGATTTTATATTTTACATATATTTAAAAAAATATTTTAATTCATCATGTAATACAAATCCAGTGGAATCGAGATCTACTTGTTGGTTCTTGGTGAAGGTGTTGGTTGTTGATTGAGTTTTTTAAACATGATATTGTGCTTCCAGACTGAGAATCTAAAGGTATGTAAATTGTTTTCTATTAAATAAACCTGTATACCATGGAGAAGGATAAAACATGTGGATAAATTTTAATGAATCCAAGGGGTTGTGGCAGTGGCTTCAAGCTATGCTCTCCCGTCCTGTCCCAGGTTTTCTTCTGCAGATAGGAACGCAGCAGTGATGAAACAGGGTTAAGAGATCATGACTGAGGTAATGCCTGTAAAGCAGGAAGTAAGTGCTCTTTTCGTTTTATTGTTGATTTTCTCGTTGCTGTTTCCTCTTTCTTTTGTTCCTTGCCTGATGAGGTTGTTCCTGGCTTCATTTCTATCTCACTGCTCTTGATTGCCCTTCTCTCTGTACAAATAGTCATGTGTTAGTTCTCCTTCTTTTCTCCTCTTGCTAGATGTTGATTCTTCCTCTTGGCCTTCACTGAGCCCCTTCTCACCACATCCTCCCTATCTTTCTATCACTCTTGCTTAATTTATTCAGGAAGTGAAGTTGCTAAAGGCAGGCTTTGGGTCAGAGTCCCTGCTTCCCATTACTAGAACTTGATAATTATTAAAGGACCCAGGGAACAACTTATCTCCCCAATGAACTCCTACTTCTCCCACTAGTCAATGTTTATTAAACCCTAACTATGAGCTATTAAGAAGAGCATAAAAATAACCATGCTCAGAGAGGCTCTGCCTCTTCTTGGCAGCCTTCATTATTACTGAATCTGCCTCCAGCTCAGTGGTACCTCCCAGTGCAGAAATGGGAACTGGATTTATAATGACCCCCGGTAGACACTCAGGAGAGGAGCTGGGATTAACAGCCCCCTGGCATTTTATCCATAGCCTTCAGGGGATATATTATTTGGCTCTCTAGTGGCTGGAATTTTCCAAATCACTACGTGACTTCAAACCAACATTGGTTTATTTTGCAACATGGCTTCTTTCCAATTACCCTTTGTCCCAATCATCCCCAATCATCCAAGAGGGATCCCTTGCAAAATCTGAATTCTTTCCTTGCATAGTGTGGCTGGTAACCCTTAGTTATTTTTTCTTTCTTTCTTTTTTTTTCATTAACTTAAAAATTTTTTTAAGAGTTTGAATTAGTATAAAATGTCTTTCAGATGTTTTCTTGGGCTCCAAGACTAGGATGAAAGTAGAGTAATATAAGGAGGGAAACTTTTGCTTGTGGATAGCTGTGTAAGGGCTTAGCTACAAAGAACAGGAAGATTATTTCTAAACTATTGCTTGGGAGAAAATGAAGTTATGGTCGATTATGCACTAGAGTGCCAGGTTTTTTCTTTAAGGACTTGAGTCAGCTGGTACCCCAAACCACACTCTGAGTGATCCCTCTGAAAGTGTTTAAGTGTCTTGGTGCCTCCTGGTATTTTGTTCCTAGTAATCTACTTCAGATAGAAGAAAAGTATTTAACTAGGTCAGAGATTGTTCAGGTCAGTGCATTTGGAGACAGAGATCATCAAGTGACTTTAAGAGGGTGATGACAGCCCTTAGAATCAGGAGAACTGGTCCTTCCATTGGCGGGTTTATGTCTCTCATCTTTGCTAAGTTATCAAAGTTTAATTGGATTTTATAAATATCCACATGTAGCAATCACCTGAATCTTTGGTGTAAGGATGGTAATTAGTCCCACCTAAAATAAGGAAATAAACGTAGAGTTCAATTTACAATTGATAATATTGTAGGGAGAATTGGTAACACTGTCTGGTATTATTATTTCCTTATTCTACTCTCACTCCTAGGAAGAAGAGAC
Source organism: Eonycteris spelaea (assembly GCA_003508835.1). NCBI lineage: Eukaryota > Metazoa > Chordata > Mammalia > Chiroptera > Pteropodidae > Eonycteris > Eonycteris spelaea. The sequence continues at coordinate 8,639,370 of PUFA01000023.1, forward strand.
CAAGCTTATATTTCTAGAATTCCGTTCAGGGAAACTTAAGTGAAGAAGAATTGGAAAATCAGATCTGGAGTTTAGTGAGTGGTGGTGGGGGGGGAAGTTGTGGTAGTGGAAAGGTCAGAATGATGCTGGATGGTGAAGGAGGGGAGGAGGGGATACAGGAAAGCGAACACAGGTGGTTGGGGGCTGCCTGAGCCCCCTAACTTTTATAGCTCATATAGATAAATCAAACTAACACATGTTTAAGAAAATAGTTGAATCCTGTAGTCTTCATGAGGATAACCTCATAATGGCCTAGAAGGCCGAGTTTGAATGTGGAATTACCAGATTCTTCAGAGATACTTGCCAGAATATTGTGACTCACTGCTAGTCTTTGGTCTCCCTCTTTGCATCCTTCCTGCATCACACTGTGAGGGGTCTCAGGTGCACACATGTAGATGTTCCAGCCTCAAGCACAAGCTCTAGTCCCACACCCCAACCTCCTGGCAAACAGGTGCCTCTAGACCACCCTTTAGCCCTCAGTGTGCATATACTGGCCACATGGTTCTTCCTTAGAGGTTTGAACCCAGGAAAAACGCCTTCAAAGGCCCTAACAGTGAGCCTGGATACAGTCTACAAGAAGGAATGGTGTGGTAAGTGTTCAAGTAGGCACGTCTACTTGGTTTTATGGCCTTACTGCCTGTGTCGGAGCTATGGATGGAAAAGGGCCAGCATGAGGCTCTTAGAAAAGCAGAAGTCCCTCTTGCATGTCCAAGACTGGTACTAAGTGGTAGAACTGTCCAGTGTTCCCACAAAGAACATCTTTAAAAATAGCAGGTAAATAGCCAGCTATGGCCTTGTAGAGATTGAAAGCCTCAGGTCCACACCTGTCTGGCAAGTTTCAGAATCACCTGTCTTTAAATGGGCCATAGGGCTAGACCCCAAGCATCTCTGCAGTCACCAGTAGACTGAAACAGAGAGACTTTCCTTCTCTCCATGTTCTAGGCACCAGAAAAGATTCCAGTTGAACCAGGACTGGAGGTAGGACCTCCCCTGCCCGGCCCCCAAGCAAGACAGAGAGTTTCTCAATCTGCCTGACCATTGGGAAACTCAGAGTCCTAGGATGCTAGGCCTACTTATAGGTCACAATGTACTTAGCTCTAGAACAAAAGACCAAAAGAACTAGGAGGGGGAAGGCGAAGTGTGGTAAGTTCCTTACTCTACTTCCTTAACTGAAACCACTACAGCATCAGGAAGAGTGAAGGAAGTTGCCAAAAACGTTATGGACTTGAACAAATGTTTCTCAGCCTCTAGATTTTTGAAGAAGGTTTCCATCAATCTGAATGGGTGCCATCAGCAAATCCTAAATCTGTAACTGCTCTGTAGTCTGCAGCAGCTCTTTGTCACTATGACTAACTGCTCTGGCAGGAGCTTTGGTGCATCTGGCCAGGATGCCAAGCCAGAGACATGACAGAGGTCAGGTCTGACTCTGGTAGCATGCTGGCTCCCAGCCTTCTGTCCTCAGCTCTGTCTGACCAGACAACCCCAAACACAAACCAAATACTGTGTCATTTCATCATAAACACTTCAGATTTATTATAGCATTTATTGAATACATTTTCCCTTCTGTTGAGGAAACTTGTTTGGAAGACTTTAAGTCTTTTAGCAAATTCAAATGGGAAAAAGGCATAGATTCACTGGTGTCAAGCAGGGTTGTGTGAAATAAACAACTCTGCTTTGCTTAGAAAATCTCTTAGATCAAGGGAAAGATGGATTTTCAAGATCTACCATGGTGTACTGTACTATGTTTTTTACTCTAAAAAAAAAAGCATGTACAGCCTATTTGAAACTAAAATAACTGCTTTTGCTTATTCTAGAGTTTGCCTTTTTTTTTTTTGTAAAGTACAGTGACCGAGCACAGACAATAATGATCAAAATGCTGACTTCAAATGGGATTTTGTTTGCAATTTTTAATTAAGCAATCCGTGCAAACATTTTTTTTTTTTTTTTTTTTTTACTTCAACATGGAGAGAAAAAATCATGGCCACACTTAGGTGCCTGGTGTTAAAACAGAAAATACTTTCTCATTGCAACCAGGTTTCAAAGCAGTGGAGTGCAGAGAGGCGGCGCCCAGGCCCTTAGTATTCCTCAGGATTGCTTGATTGCAAGTCTCGCAAATATGAATCAATTATGTTAGGAGGTACACCTTGCAAGAGGAGCCTGCAGAAGGAAAGTCCACCTAGGGAGGACAAAAAGGAAAAGGCAAAGTCAAAACCATGTATGTGAAAAATCACTGAAATAATATTTCTGGACTAGCTGCCTAGAGATGTGACTAATTATATTCCATTCAGTCCCTACTTGGAAATCTTCTCCTGGGTTAAGTACATTTAGAATTTAAAGCACTTAGTATCTGGAAGGAAAAGCAAGTTCCCAGCAGACTCATAGCAGTGTTTGTTCCCTACTATTATTCAATCTTAGTTTAAATTCCTAACTGGTTGGAAAGTACTTATTACTCTCTGAGAGGTCTGGGGCTTCTCTATAGATGATTTAAGTGCTCCGAGTGAATAGCAGAACAAATGCAGGCCATATTATGAATCTGTGGGAAGAAGTGTTTCCAGTTTGTTAATGTTCTTTTTATGTAAGCACAAAAAATTCTGACTCGAGCACTTTGAAAAAGAAAAAAGGCACTACTTTAACTTTGGCGATTTATACATCATCAAAAGTGAAAAAATTGGAAATATTTTGTTAAAAATACTAAAACCTATTCGATACCTTCTGACAGTGAGAGAAATACCTACTAGTATTTCCTACTTACCTTCTGTGTTTCTGAATTATAGTTAAAAAATAATAAAAAGTACCCTTCACGAGGGAACCCATGAAACCACAACAATTCATGGTCCTTTAGAGAAATGCTTCACTACTTGCTAATAAATTCACGTCCAGCCAAAAACAGCATGCCATTTGAACATTCTGAAAACTTCTTTAATGCATGTTTGAGGGTCATTCTCCTTTTATTTCAAAAAAAAATTCAAGTCACATATTGATAGAAATGATGCCACTTATGTACATGTCCATTCCTTGATGCAGAGTTTAGAATGCTTGGGTATCACTCATTTTCATCTACATTAAATGCTTTAATTCATGCTCTACTGCATTCAACAACTTGCTTCATGTCAACAGGGGATTGTGCAGGGTAAGTACTAGCTGTTAATTTCAAGATACTGAAATACAAATTAAAACTACCGAGTTAGAGATTTTAAATAGTCTATTTTCATTGGATTACATAATGAAAATCATGCCATACTCCACAGGCTTTGTATGGCTTATGACAGTCATAAGCTTCATATGCCTAAACCATATGAAAGCTTACCTTAGATGATAATATACATTCAAAAATCCTTACTGTGCTACAACTAAGGAAAAGAGAAAGAGAGAAAGAAGTCATAAGCATTAATAAAGTGCTAAAACCACAGTTGAGTACTTGCTGGATGAAATTATGGTCATGATTATGATGAGGTGATTTCATTAATCCTTAGTCATGTGAAAGATGTAGGAAAATAGAAGCATATGGAATGAAGAGCAGGGATCCAGTCACTTCAAAAGGATCATTAATACGTAAAACATGTATTAATATGCACAACCGCTTTGCCTAAACAGATGGCAGAGCCAATTTGATGGTATAGTGAATATTTATGGTAAGAGCTTCCAAACCATTAGCTTAAGGAAAAAAAAAAAACCTACAACATATATATATGTGTTTTTCAACAAAAGAAAAACATAAATAATAGACAAAGCATTAGTGTCCATATATATATGTTGAAATTCTAAAAGGCAAAATTATCAAGTAGATGTAAATATTAGACTAGTGTATTCTATAATATTGTGTTCTGAACTGATTACAATGACTGATTTAAATAAACACAAGACTTAGACAAACAGGCTAGACAGTGATCATATGAATAATTTACAAAACTTTAAAGAAAGAGCCCTAATTCTTTCCTCTTTTGAAAGCTGACATTACCTCTGGGGACTCAGAGAGCAAATACTACAAACTCAGACATAGATCTAAGTCATTAGAATTTACACCGGGTTGTAAATTCAGCTCCTAAGAACTTCTTAATTCACTCTTCCAAATGGAGGTGAATCATGCATATATGGTAAGACACATTTATTGCTTAATACATTTAGTAATGGGGCCTACAATTTGGGTCCCATGAAAATATCCAAAATGTCCAACATTTAGATGGGTTACAGATATTCTACTGGTGAATTTTTCACTGGAAAATCAAATATGAAAGTTTCCAAATATTGGATCTATTTTTATTTGTGACCTGTCCCCAAGAAAAATGTCCAGAACACTTTTCTACAATTTAGTAACTTAAAAATGTTCAGTTTTCTGAATTTTAATGTGAATCTAAGGAAACTAAACTATCTTAAAAGAAGATCCTATCTCTTTACATATGAAATATGAAAAATTAAAGAAATACCATGGGTTCCTAGGTTGTGATAATCTTATATCTAAAATGAGGTCATCTTCAAATGTAGATTTCTGGCTTTGTTTATGGGGACCTGTGGTACTTAATATCCTTGAATAATTTGGCCTTCCTCGTTCATGGCATAACACCATATGCCATGAGCTGCTAAAGAATATAATTAAAAGCAAATGAGAAACAAGCTTTACATGCAAAGTGCGATTTCATGTAAGAGGAATGGAACAGAAAGTAGAAATATCCAGTGGAACATGAACTTTTAAAACCTGTTGCTGCCCCTCCAGGAATTCTGGTTGTCCAGGGGTATTTATTCCTTGATATATCACTGTAGAATTAGAATATTTGTACCAGTATTTATTTATTCTCAGTTGACATTCTTACCTTTATTTTTCACAGCGTAACTTGATTCAAGTCACCTATTATCAGATAACAATCTGATGATAAATAATCTTGGCTTTACTTTAGGACCAAAAGCTTTTACCAACATATTACAATTGATATCTTACTATGAACTTATATACTAGAATACATTATTCATATTATTAAATTAAGTTACTATGGAATTCACTATGCAATTACTATAAAGAATATATCATCTATATGATTAACATTATTAGCGTCTATGGAAGACCCAAATGTTGAAACCATTTTATGAAATCATCATTTTATAAGGCATTTAGCATTTAGTTTTACTTTCAAAACACGCAGAAGTCGGTACTAGGCTTTTCTTTTTTTTTTTTTTGATGTTTGAAAAAACTTAAATATCAACAATACCTTGGAACTAACTTATAAGGCTAGGCATTTAGAAACCAGACATATTTGCAACTGTGACCTTAATTTGCATTTAAAGCTAATAAGCAGCTAAAATAATAAATTTGCAAGCACTATCCAAAGTAAAATTTGAAGTTTTCTATGAATATAATGTTTTACATTTGAGAGGGAAAAAAACAAACAAAAAATTTCCCCTTAATTATGAATCTACTATACTGTATTATCTGAGGACAGACAGAGATATAAAAGAAAGAATACTGTTTTTTTATAAAAGGAAATTTTTCCAAAAAGTTCCTTTACTATTTTATACTAACATTGGTACTAAAAAACTTTTTCTTTACATAAATATCCCAAGCATTTACGATGTTTTTTCTTAACTAGATATTTACAAGATTACCTTTCTGACTTTTAGGTCATAATTTTTCATTATAGAGGTAGGATAAGACTTTGGTTATCACAGAAAGACAGTATAATACAACAAGAACAGAGAAAAGACATTAGGATCATGTCACCTATTATCTCTTAACAGTGACTCTGACAAGTTTTCATAGTGTCCCAAAGTAGGTTTCGAATGTCAAGAAAAAACTTCAGTATAAAAATATACTCAATTAATATGAAAATTGATTAAAATGACAGACTATGCTGAGACTTTTCTAACACATTAATTCTTATTTGTTTTCTTGGTTCACATTGGTTGCAAAACTTCTGAAAACTGCTATAAATGAAATGCATTCCTGTAAATGGAAGATCTCTAATGAGATTTGAAAAGCAACTGATAAAAATATGTGTATTTTATATTCTGCATGTGTAATACTATACACTAAACTAACAAACTTACCCATATATACTGAAAGTTTCAGAAAACAGTTAACTAATGAAATAGTGTAAATTCCTTAATTGCAGTTTCATTAGATAAGTTTTTGCACTAGGATTCTTTTTGTAGATGAACTACATCACCAAAGTAATATCCCCTGATTTTTTTAATTCTCACCATGCTGTGCACATACCAGCATTCCACTGAAATTAATATTCCTTTAGTTAACAAGAATTGCAAAAGATGAAAAAAAAAAAGTCTATGTAGATAACCAAGTAGGCTTCACAAATAAATCACGAGTAAATGCAAAATGTAAAAATGTCTTCTCAAATTCTCTTCCCCCTCCCTCCATCAAGAACATTTTGGCAAACAATTTGGATTTGCAGTAAGGACAATAATCAAGTGACTTCCTTTCATTTTATCCTACACCTAAGAGCTTGGATGCCATACCTTTCACCTCCAGTTTGCATTCGATCTCCACTGTCCCCAGGTCATTGACTGCTTTGCAGCAGTAGGTGCCTCCGTCATAGGGGCTGGGCTTGCGAATCTCCAGAGTACAGACCCCTTGGTTGCTGAACATCCTGTATCTTGGGTCATCCACAATAGCAACTTTGTTTTTCATCCAGGTTATTTTGGGCTGTTTGGAAGTTAATATGGAAGTAAATGAGGTCAAAACATATCTGTATTTAGCATATTAATAGGCCATCGAAGCCAGTGACAATTTTAAAGCATGGCTTAGAAAGAAAGCACATCTAAGAAGAAATTCACTTCTGCTTGAGCACTGTTTCTCTTAAATTAAATTCTGCTTAGCTCTTGGCGGGAGAGCAAATGAGCAATTCTGAAGAAGCAAGCCAGAATGGTTCAGAGGACAGCTCTGGGGCAATCGTCCCAAACAGATTCAGTTGCATCTCAATTTGATCTACAGGTCCACCAGGTTAGCACATCCAAAGGAGTATATAGTGCTCAGCATTTTTCAAAGATGCCCCCCAGTTGGGTCATAACCATCTTATTTTCTCCTCTTCGTTTTCCTGATATTCTTTTCTAATTATCTGTGGGCTGCTAATGCCTCCTCACCACTTAATCTGTCCTCTGACATCTGCATTCACCATCATTCTCCAACCAGTTAATTCTAGATCTGTCATAACCCGATCACCCAGGAAGGGGACTCCATTCTCCTTGATGCCTGAACTACATATGACATCACTGACCCTCCACTCTTACTTTCATATTGTCTTCTCCTTCCTTATGTAAATGCACACCCTTCACATTTCCTCCTCCACCTCGTATATGATTTTGCCTTTCTCAGATTCCAGAGAGGCACTTCTCTTTCTTTTTCACAATATCTTCTTTCTCCTTCCATCTTTCAAATGAAGGCCTTCACTGAGGCTCATACCTTGGTTCTTGGCTTTTTGCTTGCTACCCTCTTTTCTCACTGACATTCCTTTCTAGAGCTTGAACTCCATGGGGTAGAATGTAGCAGTCCCATGCCTGGGGATTCCCAAACTGAGAGTCACAGCCCCAGCCTTTCTCCTAAGCTTCAGCGAACCTCTCCACTGCCTATCGTTCATTCCCACCTGGATGTACCACCGTCACTTCTAATTAAACATGAATCCAGCATCTTCCTCCCATCCTCAGTTTGGCTTCGCTCTTTGACTTCCCTATTTCCGTTCATGGTATAGGCTGAAAACACCATCATTTGCAAGTTTTTACAAACTCTTGGGCTCCTTCCCTCAGTGTCTCCCAAGGATAGATATCTCTACGTACAACATTCATTAATTTGCTGTTCTTTTCAAATGCCAGCAACATGGAACCTTGAAACCCTTCTAACTCTCTTCAGTCAGATGTGATTTTTCCCTTCCTAGTACTCTGTACCCTTAATTAGCACATTTCAAATTCTGCCTTGCATTATAGTATCATTATTGACTTTAATTGTGATGAATCAGTATTAACACCTAATTTGTCAGGTGGAACAATATTACTTCTATCTCCTTACCACTCAATTATTTTTAAAATAGGTACTTTGGTTTTCCCTTAGAAGGTATCCCTTAGTGAGTAAAGAAATATAAACATTTTTTACTACTACATTTAAATAGTGTATCTAATTATCCACCATCAACACCCTACTTCCCCATATCCCCCAACCTCAGAAAACAACACAAATAGCACTTGGGGGTAAGTTTATATTACTACTTACCTTTGTAATGTGGCACATACAAAAAGAGTTTGGGGTTAATTCTTAAATTTAACTAATGTGTTAAAAAAAAAAAATAAAAACACTGTACCTTAGGATTTCCTCTCACACTGCAGTTCAGAGTGGCATTGTATCCAGCTATAGCATAGGTGTTAACCAAGGGCTGAGTAAACATGGGTGCCTCTGTGAATCAAAGTCTTCATACACTGGATTTTTGTAGACTTTACCTTAAAAGCAAGCATTAAAAATATCCAAATTTGCCTGAGAGTCTATTATTCTTGGCATACCTTACTCATGAATAAAACATCCCTGAGCTTAGAAAAACATGTGAAAACATGAGTGAACACCACATGGCATTCATTCTGAAGGTTAGCCGGGTCACGCATGGGACAGAGAGCCAGAATGGTCATCTGAAACCGAGACAAATATTAAAAAGGAGTCAGTGTCTGAGATTGTGATCCATATGGCATTTTAATGTGAAAGTAATGAGGAAGAGCTTTAAGGAGAGTGGCTCATGAAGAAATGAAATGATAGGAATGGAATCAGCTTCACTCATTTCATGGGTCTCGTGTGTAGCTATAGTGAAGGTGTACAAGAATAAAAGTAACTCAAGCTCTAGAAGTCAATGTCTACTTCTTTCTATCCCTGTGATTTGGCCATTTATACACTTCCTTCCCAGAAGCTGGAACGAATTAAAGATTATATATTAAAAATGTAATAATATATAATTTTCCTCTAAAAATTTTACTTGTAAAATTAACATTTTACTCAGACATTTTTACCATAATTTAAAAAAATATGTTTTTCATTTTCTTATATCCTTTCGCCACATCTCTTTTTCTTCAGTCTTCTCTAGTCACTGAAAATCAAGGTTCCCAGATGTTTAGTTGTGATGTAGTGTTTTATAATAAGAACTATGCATTTGATTTTCATCCCCATTTCAGGCACAGAGTTCCTAAACCTTTAAGGAGAGTGGCTCCTAAGCAGTGAGAGTGTCTCTGAGATGACTTTTGGACTACATGCAAAGATGGTGGCTGGTTGCCAGGGGAACCAACCTTGTGATTAGTGGTTGGAACTTGTGGTCCCACCCCCAGATCTCCATGGAGGGAGAGGGGCTGGAGATCTAATCGATCATGATTATGTAATAAAGCCTCCATAAAAACCCCAAAGCATGGGTTCGTAGAGCTTCCCATTGGTGATCACATGGAGGTTCTAGGTCAGTGGCAGAGCTCTGAGAGCATGGACCCTCTGTGCCCACTTTTCATACCCTGTCCAATGTATCTCTTCCACTGGGCTGTTCCTGAGTCATAATCCTTTATAATAAACCAGTGATCTAGTAAACAACATTTCTCTGAGTTCTGTGAGCTGCTCTAGTTAATTAACAGAACCTAAGGAAGAGGCCATTGGAACTTCTGATTTATATAACCCATTGGTTAGAAGCACAAGTGACAACCTGGACTTGCAATTGGCATCTGAAGTGGGGGTCTGGGGGGCATTCTTGTGGGACTGAGCTCCTAATCTGTGGGATTTGTGTTATCTCCAGGTAGATAGTGTCAGAATTGAGTTGAATTGTAAAACACCCAGCTCGTGTCTGAGAATTGTTTATTGGTATGGGGAAACCCCCCCCCAAACCCCTCACACTGGAATTGGGTCCAGAACCCCCTTTTACTAGTCCACTACTAACTCACCATCCTTGGCAATCACAGCACTTTCTTTAGTCATTGTTGCTTCCTCACTGAGGCCACACATGTTTTCAGCAAAGACCCGGAAGTAATATTCATTTCCTATGACCAGTTCAGTAATGGTGGCATTGGTTCGGTGATAATGCTCAATGACGGTGAACCATTCCTGAAAAAAAAATTTTGGGGGAGGAAAATCACCTTAAAATACACAAACTGTTGATTAGAATAAATAACAGATTTTTCATTAGCTAAAAGAAAAATAGCACCACTTTTTACATTGAGAGTAATCATGATGTACATTTAATTTGTTGAACACTTTAAATTGATCTACACTTGACTATGTAATTTCATCTGCATCTATGCATTATAGTCATGTACCCTAGATGTCAACAATTACCTTGATCTTTTCTTCATAACTGTACAGAGTCTATCATCTATCTATCTATCTACCTATCTTTTGAATAACAAAACATCATTATAGAATTTTAGTGCCAACATATCTATTCTGAGGATGATGCTAAATCACTAGATAAAAATTAATATCGTTCAACAAATTTGCTTAATTTTATTCACAGATTCTTTTCCTTTCATGACTCTACTTTGGTCACACTTTGTCACCTTAAGCTGGCTAAGGTTTTCTTCACGGAACTTGCTACCTTAAATTATATAGTTACTGTTTTACTTGTTTATTCTCTACCCCTGGCCATCACTGGAATGAGCACGTCATGATGGTGAAGACAGACTTTTCTTCTCACCCCTTGTGTCCCGGTGCCTATCATAGTACCTGGCACATAGTAGATACTAGGCAAAAATAAATGTTTATTGAATACTAGACTGAATGAATGAATGAGAAGCTAAAACTATTAATTTTTTTTCCAATTTTTCACAATACCAAGAAATATAGTGATTTCAAAGTTTATCTTGCAACCACTAGAATCTGTTGTAGCACATACGTTTAGGAGCACTAATTGAGAAAATACATTTGCTGACAAAAAGACAGTTCATAAAGGAAAGGATTTTCCTTGTAACTTTTAAGGACCATCATTGTATATGTATTTTGTATATTTTTAAGACAGCAGACAAATATACTTATACCCTTCTTTCCCAAAGCATTTTATGGAAACTCTTATTTCAACATTTATTATATTCTTTTATCATTTGGTTTCATGTCTTTCTTCTTGCCTAGATTGTGAGTGCTCTAAGAATAGGAGCTGTGTTTTCTTTCTTTTCTTTTTCTTTCTTTTTCTTTTTTCTTTCTTTCTTTTTTTTTTTAAATCCAGCAGCTAGAACAGTGCTCAACACATAGTAAGTGAATGAATGCATAAATAAGTATATTGGCACACATAATGAGAACAATGTTCATGGAAGGTATGAATGACTCTAGGAATTTACGTGAAGAACAGCAACTGTAGACATAATGAGACAATGGCATAGTGATCTCCTAGGAAGTGCACTGGGCAGAGTGAGCATCTTCTGGTCCATAGGTCTGCCTCTGCTGAAATGCAACAGAAACACAGGGGTGCCGGGGTCAGGGATCATCCCCTATCACCAGGCAGACCTCAGTCACACAAAGCAGCAGGAAAGTCCTGGTCCATCTGGACTTTACTAGGTATCTATGAAGACAAATGTTGGACAAATATGATAGGGGTAGAAGAATGGAGTGCCACCTGAAGGAAATATGGTACTCTGGACTCACTACTGGTGTCTGAAGCCAAAGTCAGAAGAAGAGCCCTCATTGCTAAAGAAATCCGAGATAAGCAGAACTTCCCTTGCAAAGAAATCCACTGATCTAGTTCTCAAGTTGTCCAGGTTTAACTGAAAGGTGTTGCTATAACTTATATGACAAAATTTGTTTTGTCATGTAACACCCACCAGGGAGAAAAAAAAAGACATGATAGAAATAGTTTTAAAAAGGTGAGGCTCAAAATCCATTCCTTTTACTTAAACCGCCTTCTCAACTTTCTTTCCTTGTTCTATTAACCTTATGTAATTTCATAATCTAAGTTCTTACTGGCATCTACTAGTATAAGTGTCGAAGGTCTTCTTATCAATATCATTCAGTATTATGTTTTACTCTTCCTATGAGAGTGAAAAGTAGCTCTATGCCATTGTATGTCCAAACATTCATTTATTCATTCATTCACTTACACACAGGACAGTAGTGGGTGTATTGGATGAATTCTGATTCAGGAAGACCGACACTTTAACATTTAGAATCTGGTGATCTTGAGCAAGTCATTTATATTTTCTGAGCCTCTGTTTCCTCATCTATAAAATATGAGTAATAATAGTTCATACTCCAATTGGGCTTCTTGAACACCCTAAGCTCCTTCCCTCAGGAACTTTGCACATGCCGTTCCCTTTAGAATTGTTCTTTTCTAACTGGTATCTTTTTGTCCATACTATCCAACATTTATTTTACAAAGAGAAAGAGATGCATGGGTGTAAATCTGAGTCAGAATCCAGAATGAGTTAGTATTTGTTGAATGAATGAATTTAATGAATGCTATTGAGCATTGCGCTAGCTACTTTATATCATTTTAGCCTCACGATAACCAAACAAAGTACGTGTTCATGTCCCTACTTTCTAGATGAAGATGATGGAGGTCAAAGAGGTTAAAGGACTGTCCATGTACAAGTGGTCTTAAGTGTCAATGTTGGGATTCAAGTCCAAATCTCTGTGGCTCCAAAGACCTTACCCTTTTTGCTGGGCTGTGTCACTTCTCCGCACTCCACATGGGTTCCTCATAAGAGAGGACCTCACGCCTCCCCCTTCTACTGAAATGTGAGTTTGCTGCTGCTGAACCAGAGAAAGCCAGACATTACCATGCTCTTCTTGTCAGCCTTCTGGATCGTGTACCCTGTAATGGCTGCATTTCCATCATCCTTTGGTGGTGTCCATGTGAGAGCGACATTCTCTCCCCAGACGTCCTCAATCTTCACAGTTTGGGGTGGCCCTGGACGGTCTAGGGGATGAAATCACAGCGTGATTTTCCTTCCCAACTAATACCCTTTCATAAGAGGATGTGTTAAAATGTCCTTCTCTTCCCTGCATTTCTACCCACATTTCTTAACTTCAGAGAAGTAAAATGCGCTCCAGCTAAGCTTATCTGGGAACTCTTGACTTTCACCTTCATGGAAAGAAAACATTTTTGAAAACAAAGTTTTAATGAAACTTCAAACCCTATTAACCAACCCTCCAGGGGCAGGCTACTGACATTGACTCATAAGGCTTACCCAGCCTAATTGGAAATGTGAACTGATGCTGAACTTGAAGTTTAGAGCCCACATGGATTGAGCAACTCTGGCTTTTGGCGAGAGGCCCTGATCCCACAGCCTGTGAGTGGGTTCCCTGTTGTACCCTAAAGGCACCTATAATGGGTGTGAGGAAAACTTATTTTTAATCACTCTGCCAACTCCCCCTCCAAGATTTATTTGTATTTATCAAATGTTTCCATTTTATGTAAGTAAACTGCATTCATGAGAAAATAGTCTTTTCATTTCACTTTCTGTATGACATGAATTTGTGTGACCTCTGACTTTCCAGTAAATTGCAGTTACGTTCATGAAGGCCAAAGAATCAAGAAAACTAAGCCTTGATTGGCAGAACCGCCCACACCCCACCAACCCCAAGTCGTGCACAGAGGTGCAAGGAAAGGCAATAATCACATTATATATTTACACAGAATTTCTTAATTTTCAGAGAAAGTTCACATCTACTATCCTTCTCAGTGCAAATACCTCTCTTTCTCCCTGAAATACTTTTTAGGTATTAAAATGCAATTCTAAGCAAACTCTAGCATGCTTTCTGGTAATGTTTTTCTCTCTTCTAAATACCGTTTAACAAGCTGCCTTTATGGGTCTGGTCTGTAGGGGGAACTACAGTAATAATCTTCCCTTTTTTCCACTACCACCAACAATGAGTTTCTGCAACTACAGTTTCCTAGCTCCTGTTCTCACCAGCCCATCCTACAGACAGCCATCTGGTCCCAGTCCAAGCTGCACCCAAGTCTGCTTTGTCTTCAAAGATCACACCGATTTGTCAAACACTTGCTTCCCGATAGTAAATGGCATTGCTAGATTTTCACTGTCATGGCAGACACATATATTTGGATTAATAAAATAATTAGAATAATGACTGTTACTATTAAACGCTATGAGTCTGCAAGTGATGTGCCAGGCACATATAACTACCTGGCAAAATAACTACATGGCCAGGTAGAAAAATAAAATGTCCTTCCCTGTGCTTTCAGGAGAGTGCTTTACCAGATCCTTCCATGGAGTCAGGCCAGATCCAAGGGCACAGACTAACACTCCACCCCCCTCCACTTAACAACAATCAAAATTGGTTTAATCAGTGGGAAAGAAGTACTTAGTTTAAAGCACACGAACTTCCACCCAAGGAAAGCCTTGCCACAGGAAGTTGCTCCTGTGGTGAGAAAACCTCTAGTTTCAGAAAATGTGCCGAAATATAATAATAAAAATGACCGGAAACAAGGCTTCCCCTACTCTGCTCTTAAATTTATTCTCGACATTGCAAAAATAATAGAACATTTAAGTGACAGGGGCCCATTGTAAGGGATCTTCCTTCTCTTTCCTCATTGGACGGAAGTAAGTACTAACCTTCTTATTTGGACAGGTAAGTATGTAACATCCCTGCAATATCAATCCATTTAGTATTTAACTGTTTAAGTTCAGGTATATCTTCCTTACATTGAAAAAAAAAATTCCTCATTAAAATTTTATTCTTAGCAAATTTTGGTGTAGTAAGAAGCATGTTAATCTATGTCTAGAATCTATAAGTTTTTTATGCAACAAAAAATTTGAATTCAATACAGGAAATAGTTGTATCATCGAGGAGTTGAGAAATGGAGTTGGAGAGAATTAGATTGTAATGCAGTGCAGATGGTTTTCACTAAAAAGTATAAACATTAATTTTCTTTAATATATATGCCCTAAGTCTCCCATTATTAGTCCTTTATTTGGTGAAACATTATTTTGAAATGGTAACAAATCTTACTAATTTATCTTTGGTGAAAAATAGAATTTTATGTAGAGCCAGACTAACACAAATTCTTACTCTAGACTTAATGAGAAGGACAATTAGCCCAAATGTACTGCTTGGACAGAATGTTCTAGTTCCTACTTCCAAACCTACCGACAATCTGGATATCAATTGATGCGCTTTCTGTGAATTTTTCCACTTTGACTTGCAGATCATATTTCCCGGAGTGGCTCCTCTCTGCTTTTCTGATAAATATGATTGTATCAGTCTCAGAGTTGCGAATGTTTATTTGGTTCTTATCAATTTCTGCACCATCTTTCTTCCAAATTAATTCTGGTCTTGGTTTTCCCTAAAAAGAAAGACAGAAAAAGTAGAGGGGAAGAGAAATCAGATTGTCTTCAGATTTTTTTTTTCAGCATTACAAATAATAACAATTACAAATCTAAGCCAGGTTGGAAAACAGCCTGGTGGTGGGTGGGTATAGCAATAACAGCAATACTCGCTATTGCCTTGATCATGTTCTGTGTACAAGGCACTACGCTAGGTATGGGAAGTTTATTATTTTCCTTAATCTTCCTATTAAGATAGTATCATTTTCATTGTTTTTTTTTTGGATAAGGAGTTAAATGACTTGCCCAAGGCCTTGCAACTAAGTAAACGTTGGAACCAGGTCTTTACAGCCAGGTCTCTCTAGCTCCAAAGCCTGCGCAATACAGCATATTGGTTAAGACCATGGGCTCTGAGGCTATAGAATCTGCATTTGGATCCTGACTCCACCACTGAATAGCTATGTGACCATGGGAAAGTTACTTAAACTCTCTGTGCATCAGTTTTATTGATATCATCTAAGTGTTAATGATTATTAGTCCACTGTGCCGTGCTGCTGATTTCAGACTTGTCTGTGATTCCCTCTCTGCTCTCTCTAGCTGCTGAGACTGTTCAATGTATGAGAAATTGTAACCTCATTCGAGGACATGAGTTTTAGTTTACATTACGAAGGGACTTCCTAGGATTCCTGAGCTCTCAGGCCACCCTGCAGACAGAAACCACACATTAATTCGATCAGGTGAGATTCAGCCTTTCTATAGGTTCCTAATGTGGCTTGTTGATAGGTTATGATAAGGAATGTAAGAGAGACACATCAAACCCTTGCCCACAGAGCTTGAAGAATGGTTGGGCATGCTCAGACTTGCGCGTGGAAAGTGGAGAACAATATTGTTAAAGATATGGAAAAACAGTTCCAGATCTAATTTCCTTAAATGTACAATAAGCTATTAGCTACAGGGCCAGAAATGAGTTCTCTGGTAACATATGGAGAGAAAAAAGACTGGATTAAGTGTCAGGAGATACAGACTCTGCTCTTGGCACTACCATTTACTTGCTGTGTGACCTGGGGCAAGTCATCTAACCTCTCTGAACTTCGGTTTATTCCTTTCTCAGGAGTGGATAAGGAAATCTGCCTTTCCTGCCTCACCAAGTGTTTCTTAGAATCAAATGAGAAAATGTTTATGAGAACTCTAGAGGTTACACAAACATACAAACATGGCACAGCGTTGTCTCCCCCTTCCAGACAGCTGAGCAGCCCCCTGGGTTGCCATACCCATGAGGTCCCTGTTCTCATGCTCTTCCCTCTCCCAGACCAGTGACAGAAACTGGGATGCACTCTAGTGGTAGAAATGAGTTCAGCGGCCCCAGCCCAGGGCTAGGGGTGGGTCCCAAGTGCCAGCCTTGTACCACCTCCTGGTTTTATTTGAAGCGATGGGAGAAGAGAAGAGGGAGGAGCTTGCCTGGTCCATCTTCTTCCTCCTCTGCTGTGTTTATACTGACATCCTCCTTGGCTTTCATTCTGATTTCATACACTGGGTATGTAGAAGATAACTGCCTTTTCTAAGGTGTGGGCCTGAGTGCAATGAGGATGGATGGCCTGGACCGACTGTCCCGTTAGCTTGGTTTTCATGGGGACCCTGGGTTTGAATGAACTCCGTGTGTGTGTGTGTGTGTGTGTGTGTGTGTGTGTCTGAAACTGATTATCGCAGGAAAAGCCTGGTTAATCTTGTAAACAACAGATTCTTTAGCTGGAGCAATGATTTAGCAGTGTTCACGTATATCAATTCGTGGCATGGAGCTATCAAATCTCAGTTATCCCCCTTACTGGAATTTAGTTTGGTTTGGGGTAATTGTGGGAAGCAAGCCCGTGTTGTTTTCCTGACTGTTATACTGAGAACATCACTCCAAATGAAGGTCAGTTTTACAGATGTTTAGGACCAGAAAGCATCTTCAAACATTTCTCGTTTTGGTATCTCCCCAATGCTTCCCCCTGCCCCCCAACAATCCCTGAGCTTCAGACAAGACTAGATCTCATTTGTCTCATGCGGAAGGAAAATCTATGAGAGTTTTATGGATTTCCCTACTTTTACAGCAGGAAACTATCAATCCCCAAATCTCTTCCATTGTTTACCTATCTCCCTCTGAGGAAATCCTGACCCTGCTTCTTAAACACCCCAGCACTGGAAAGAGAAAATGAGTGACCCCGGAATTATTTATTACCTGGAAAGGTATAACCAGGTTGACGGCTTCTCCAACTCTACGGATGTAGGTTTGCTTCAGGTGCCTTGGGATGCGAATCTTTGGAGGCTCTGGGTGAGGGCAAAATAGCACAATGTTGTGATCAGCATGTTACACTGGAAGTAGCCGTACGTGCGCATACTGGCGTGATGCGCACTGGGTATCATGGTGCACGTGTCTCTGCAGTAAAATCTTAGCCATGCCACTAGCAGATTATGTAACTTTGGTTCTGAATGTTTTCTTCAAAGAGCTATTTTAACAGTTTAACACAACAAAATTTATCCGTGACCTCTCTGATTTTACCGCAACTTCCTGTTTTTATTGTCATTAGTAGCCTAAAACAACCGCATGGAAAAACACCAAGTTTTCTCTTGGGACCTATTTTTCAGTTTCCAACAGTAAGAATATTCTCCAATGAATACTCCATAAAAATTTACAGATACCACATTAGCTGGTAGGGCTTTTTTTCTTTTTTTCATTTTCTTTTTCTTTTTTTTTTTTTAACCAGAAAAACAAAAGAAAACAAAAAAAGTTTTAGCACCTAAAACCTGCTGTTTAGGTAATTCTGTTGGAATTGGATAGTAACTTTCTCCCTATGTGAAGAAATGCATGATAGGCAGCCCTAGCCTACTGTATATTAATGTTCATTAATTAAACACCATGAAGATGCTAGAACATGTTGCTGAAAACTCATTAGGAGCAGGAAGTTAAAGGCTCACAGGCTCACAGGGGTGAAGCAGGTCTCATCACTTGAGTGCTCAGTAAGTGACAGAAACTGGGCTAAATGCTTTTCACGAAAAGACCAATTTCAATCTCACATCCCCCCTTAAGGGCTAGGTACCACTTTTACTTTATGATAAAGAACTGAAGCTTAGGAGTTTAAGTATATTGCTCCTGGCAACACTGCCAGGATTAGAGCCTAGAGTCAGCCTTGAATGTCTATGCTCTGCTTACAAGTATGGACTGCAGAGTCAGAGAGCTGGGTTTGAGATCTGGATCGGAGACATAGTAGATCCTTTTTCAGACTCCTGTTCTGTAAAATCAGGATGATAACAGCATTAATTTGTAAGACTATTGTGAGAGTTAATTAAGATTATCCACATAAAGCATTTAGCATAACGGCTAAGAACAGTAAGTGTTCAGTAAACTTTAGAGATGATGATGATGACGATGATGATGATAACGACCAAACGTTGGGGTTAGAAAGGAACCTAGATATCCTCTAACTACCTAACTTTATGTATGAGGAAAAGGCTCAGCAAGGTTCTGCAGCAAACAGAGTCATCATCATAATAAAAAACAAGGAACATGGATTAATTTAATTCTCACACCTCTGGACGTGGTAAGTACTATTATTATCTACGTTTGTGGATGAAGAAATTAAACCTCATAAAAATCAAGTCTCTTGCCTGAGACCACATAGTTAATAAATGAGGTTTCAACTTATGTAGACTGTCACCAGAATCTGCTAAGAAGATGTGCATGCTTCATGCTCCCTCCCTTCCTCCCTGCCTCCCCCTCTTCTTTCCTTCCTTCCTTCCTTCCTTCCTTCCTTCCTTCCTTCCTTCCTTCCTTCCTTCCTTCCTTCCTTCCTTTCTTCCTTCCTTTCTTCATTTCCTTCCTTCCTTCCTTCCTTCCTTCCTTCCTTCCTTCCTTCCTCCTCCCTCCCTCCCTCCCTCCCTCCCTCCCTTCCTTCCTTGCATTCATCCCATCCATCCCCAAACTCACAAAAGGTTTCAGTCACACCGTAAGTCTGTGGCAGAACATGGTACAGATCAATATATCCAGACCCCTAGTCCAGTGTTCTTCCCCTAGAGCAGCAATTCTCAAACTTTTTGGCTTCAGCACCCAATTACACTTCTAAAAATTATCAAGAACCCCATCTCCCCCCAAAAACTTTTGTTCATGTGAACTGTATCTATCAATATTTACCATATTAGAAATTGAAACTGAGAAATTTTGAAATATTTAGTTATTCATTTAAAAGAATAACATAACATTTTAATGGAAACAACCATGTCTTATATTAACAAAAATTTAGTGGTATGAGTGGTATTGTTTTATATTTTGGCAAATCTCTTTAATGTGTGACTTAATAGAGACAGTTG
The DNA here is from genome assembly GCA_003508835.1 of Eonycteris spelaea. NCBI lineage: Eukaryota > Metazoa > Chordata > Mammalia > Chiroptera > Pteropodidae > Eonycteris > Eonycteris spelaea. The sequence continues at coordinate 8,658,972 of PUFA01000023.1, forward strand.
GACTCTCATTTGTTTCTGCCTTCAATCCATAACAATATGTTATATTGGTTCAAGAGTATGAAGAAAATCTGGCTTCACACAGATAGGAGGAATACATATTTTAAAAAACTTTTCAGGCAATTGTAGACATTCTTCTCTGCTCCTAAACTAAAACATGATTAATTGTAGTTTCTTAAAGATTAGCTGTAATATGTAATCTGAAACCATTTTAATGAACTTTTCATACTCTGTTACATTAAAATCCATTGATCTTGTATTTTGAAGGTACCTTTACCTATGCATGATTTTTTAACATTGCACTGGTCATTTAGAAAATACCCCTTCACTAAATTATGGCAGATCTTCCAAATATTGACATATTATGTTATTCAATATGAAAAATTACATTGTATCACCACAGATTTTATCAGAAAACTTTGTAAGTATTGGAAACCTGTCTAGTCTATGGTGGTAAATGCAATTTTTCCAAAATTCTAATTTTTGCTCAAAATCTCATTTTTTTTTTCATTGACAAGCTGACAATAAATACTGTAAACTGTTTTTCTTGAAGTGACGGGCTCACTCCATTCAATTTCGAGAAAATGTCTGGTAGACACTGTTTGAAATGCAGTCATTCTGTCAAGTAAAAATGGAATTTCATGAAAAAATCACTAGTTCAGCCTCCAGTTCAGTTGACTAGGGCTTTGCGTAGAGACAATCTTGTACGCAAGGGCTTTATGCATACTCTTCATTGTCACAGCATAGAGAAAAAAACATGTACTCAAGGACCAAGCTTTAATAACGTCAATCATTTTTAAGCCACATCAAGGACACGCCAAGGCAACCCTAGCCCTTTTATTTTTAATGGCGAGTGCGTGGGAGTGCGGCGGGACTGACGTGATCCGGGCTAAGGCACCAGCGGTTTCACTCACCCCTGCCTCTGCGCCGTCAGAGCAGATGTCAAGCACTGTGTTTATCCTACAATAAAAATGATTCTGGACTTGCAGAACCACTTGAGCCAGGTTGCTACTGCAGGCACTGTTTGCCCTGCTGCATCCACACTCTCTCGTCGGTGTCAGTGGGAAGGAACCGGTGAGGCTCATGAACTGATCTTCATACCAAGTGACAAACCTCGGGGCTGACCTCCACACTGCCTGAAAAGAGCTCTTCTGTTCATTTCTAACTCCCAGGAGGCATTCATAGAACATCGAAGGAGTGATGCTGAACTAGGAAGTTCGGAGGCGTGGTGTTCAAAAATAAAAGCAGACACCGTGAAAGGGAGAAGAACGTCTGAAAGGCGCGCCGCTTACCTATGACTTCCTTCACAAGGATGGGCTGAGAATAGTACTTGGGCTCGCTGGCACCGGCTGCGTTCACAGCCTTCACGCGCACAAAGATCTTTGCATCCGTCGGCAGACCCGTGATAGTGAACTTGGTCTTGTCGATCAGATCTGTGTTCGCAACTACCCAGTCCTCAGCTAAAATCCATTTTTGAAAAAAGAAGGAGAAAATGGTGTTTAGTGAAAGAGATTATCCTAACCGGTACAGTTGACTCCAAATTAGTATTTTACTCATAATTAAATCGTTTGGCCTGGATTTAGACTACTAAATGGGTGGGCATTTTTTATATTTAAATGAAAAAATGGCTTAGCCTGGCTAACTTAAATAACGGGAATGATTATCAGATTCTGCTATTTCTGAAAAACCTCTTATTCACATCCTGGGGCCTCCTGAATAATAGTAACTGTCCCCAAGAATTTTGCATAGTTTTATTCCAGTTTAGTTTTATAATGATGGATGTAACCATGATATATAGCTAACCATATATATCAAGGTTCAGAAAAACAAGAAAATGTTGTTCTTACGAACGAGAGACACCTACCTTTATAGTCATATAATCTCTTTGTTATTGGCTAGTTTATTTTTATGGGACACTAACATGAGCATTGAGAATCTGACCACGCCCTCATTCATGAAGAAAAGTAGCGTGTATTCACGGAAAGTGGAAACACAGCTCAGGAGCCAAGACTGCATAAGGGGTTGGCACCACTGTTTCACCTCAATCAAAGATTCCGATTTTTTTTTTAAAGCTTTTCATAACTCTGTCTACAGCATCAAGAGACTTTAAACCCAGCATCCAAGGCTAATAAACATTTAAGCTTCTAAAGTTTATATGCATTATGCCCACAGGAAAAAAAGAAGGGTTGGATCCCACGGTATTAACTCATGGCCCACCCTCCCCCACCATCTCTAAGGCCTTTTTCTGTGTGTGTGGATGGTGGATGTACTTCATGCTCAGTCATGGAACATTCCCAGAAACTTTATAGAGTAAGAAAGTTTGAGAGCTTTCATAGAATACTTTACCTGACAGATCATATGCAGCCTCCCCATTTTCATCAGACTGTTTTGCTGATGTACCTTTGAGAATCCGTCATTAAAATTAATTAAAGACACCCACTTTCACACCAGAAGAATATTGTATCAGTAGTTAGCATTCTCTGTTAGTAAAGTATGCAAAGTATGCAAAGATATTTGTCTTCAGAGCAGTGACGGAAGAGACCAAACACATTAGGGGTAGAGGGGAGATTCCTCAGGAGAGACACAGCCTGCTCTGTTCAGACTGTGGTTTTTGTAATGAGGCTCCCGCCACAGAGAAGAGGAGGAGAAAGGAGGCTGGAGCACCTCCAGCTGTGGCAAGATGCAGAGAAGAACAAAGCAAGACCCTGAAGAGAAAGGAGGAGCGGGTCCTGGACTCCACAGGGAAGCAGTACACAGTGGAACAGTCTATCCTTGCTCCTGTCCCTGCCTCCCAAGCCAGGGAGGGTCCCCAGGGTCCCCAGAGAATGGAGTGTTCCCACAGTGGGGCTCATGCATCATTCTGGGAGTGAGGGCACTCTTAATAAGGCCAACCCTGTCTTACCAGGGCTCTAGTTCTCAGAGGAAATGGAAACTAACCCAGCAGCTGAGGAGGCAGCCCCTGGTTGTCATGACAACAACCTCTTGGTCAAGAAAACAAATTGAGCCTGCCTGGGTCCCTGCATTCCACAGGAGTGGAGGGAATGTTGTTGGCTCACAGAGTGGTCATAGGCATAGCCCACTGGTTTGGGATGATGAATTTCTAGGTATTGGGACAGTGGGGCTGCCGTGGCCTCCTTGGAACTTTCTCTTCTCTTTTATTCCAACCTTTCTAGGACTATTAGGGAAAGGGGGCAGGAAGCCAGAATATCCCAGTGGCTGGGAGGGCACGTGGATGATGAAAATACTTAGGACTTTGGAAAAGAGGAACCAATGAAAAAGAGGGACCTTTAAGCCCATGGTCTCTTTGAAAGCTATATTTGATATAAAGTTGATATTTTCACAATCAAGAGACATCGATGAGAAAGTGAAAGTGGGAGGCTGAGGAAACGTGTACGAAAGAGTGAAGAACAACATTTCGAGAGAAAAAAAAGGACGAGAGGAGATCAGAGGGGAACAGAAATAGCCGATCCCTTCACCTCTGAACCACTTTAATTGGGGGGAACAAAGAGAAGAAGGAACTAGAGTGAACGACGAAAACAAAGGAGAGTCAAGTGCTGCAGGCATTACAAAAAATAAACAACAAAACGTGAGAAAGGCAGAGTCAAAACCCACACACGGTCTTATAGAAGAAGGAATTCTCTTACAGAATAAAACCTGACATATCGAGAAGCATTAAACACTACAAAAAAATTAGTCTTGAGGACAACAGCCATTAAAAGAGAATGAAGACTAGGGCAGCCACATAAAGGAAGTAGGGAAAGACTGCAAGAAGAAAGATACACGTTCCATAGAAAGCTAATTCCAAAACGTTATGTGGCAAAATATATACATAAGAATGACTGTGTACATATACATATGTATATGTGTATATACATATGTATCTACACAGACCACACACAAAATCATGTAAAATACACTTCGTTGTATTTTATCTAAGGTGGGTAACATCAAAATGACAGCCATCTATCATTTTGCTGTATCTTCTTACTTTTTAAACCTATCAGAAAGAAAAGAGTAAAGAATTTGCTCTGTTTCATACATACACAAAAGGTTTGTGGTCAGCAGCCACAACACACACACGATTGGGAAATTCTGCTGGCTGGGCAATATAAATATCAGAGTGAAGTGCTCATGATTTTTTGAAATGAGGGGAGGGTAGTGGAATGGGCATAAATCATTTTCTGAAGCGCTCAAGAATTTACCTGTTGCATTAGTGACATTGCCCCCCTCCCATGCTGGGATAACTCTGGGAACTTTCTTATCATGTCCCCACTGGTTTTGGTTAGAAGCTCTCTAAGCCCTGGAAAAATAAACATAGTGCTCTGTGAGCTCAGCACATGTACATGGAACCGAGTGTTACCAGGATGCGTCATCTCCCCTCCTCTTCTTCCCTCCCCACCAGCGGTGGTCATTTCCATGGGCGCCCCGATCCAGGGGCTGGGGATTTCTTTCTGAGCAGTTTTCTCTTCATAAGACGTCTGTTCTCCATAGAGGTTTTCCTCCTAGGGAGGTGCGTTTGTGTTCACACTTCTGAATATTCCAAACGTGTTCCGTGGTCTCTCTTTCCATCAAGTAAAATTCACGTTAAAGTTTGGGATCCAAAGAATTTTCTTAGAGGCTACATCCTGGCCCATCATTTGTGCTTCCCTGGAGGATGGTTTGTCTACCATCATCTAGAATGAAGCCTGAGTCCTGAGCTTAGGCAGTTTTGATTCATACATTTTTAAACCATGACAAGTAAGAAATCAAAAAACAAAAAGAAACTTTCAGTGAATTTCAAATCCTTTTTGGTTTTAGGTACACTCTGGCTCATATTTTCTTGTGTCACTTTCCCTTTTTCTATTATTTTTATCAACAATTTTTTTTCCTGTTTTCCTTCTGCTGCTGAATTTAAGCAGTTAAATTTTTATATACCCAAGCCACATGTTGAACCTATTTCTTACACCATGTGGGATTTAATACTCCTTCCTTTAAATATTGAAGGTTGTCCTTGATTCTTCTTTTTCTCTTCTTTCTTTTCTTTTCTTTTTTCCTTTAAGAAGGGGATGATCACCAGATAGCCAAATATATAGTCTCTCTTTATTACCCAGAAAGAGGCAGCTCTTTAGATAGCTGACCTCTGCTCTATCTGAACTAGACTTTTATTTTGATTTGGTACACTTTAATTCCACCTATTCAATTAGTGGAGGTCCCTCAAGTTTTGTCAGCATCCCTTCCTCTATGTCTTAGATAAATGGTGCTGTCCAACCAGGCAGCCTAGCTAGGATATTTTTGAGATCTCAGTTTGTTAGCCTCTAGTACCAAAGAAGGGCTAAATGATTATCCATCTTAGAAGAATGACCTTTGGCTTGCTGTCATTTTCAGTGAGAAGGAGATGCGTTCCCAAGCAAGAGAAAGGAAAGAGGGGGAGCATATCTCACCTACTGATGATGTATTCACCTTAACTATGAGTCGTACTTACTTCCTTCAAAGCAATACTCTAGCACATAGCCATCTAAACCTGCTGCACCAATCTGGTCTGGGGGCCGCCACTTCATCGTGACAGTGGTGTCAGTTACAGAGTCGACAGCCAGAAGAGTAGGAGGGCTGGTTACAGCTTCAAAAATAAAAGCGATAGAAAAAGAAGTCATTATTAACTGTAGAGTTATGGCACAAAGAATGGTGATAAAATGAGTTAGGATACAAATAAAAAATATACATAGAAGACCCATGTCTTAATAAAATTCAATGAAGACTCTCAAGCATATGCTGTGTAGAAGGCAAAGATCTGCTAGACATGGAAAATTTTAGAATGCTGCCACACTTTTCCTCTAATTTGAGAAGTCTGTGTGGGAGGCTAGGAGGCCCAAGGAAGTTGGGGAAAGTCAAAATTTGGCATCTAATGATCTACAGTAAATTTCTCATAGCTAATTTTAAAGTGCAAACTCTTGCATTAAATTTTCTTTCTATTGGAAAAAAAGAACTTTCACTACCATAAAATAGTGAAGACCTCTCATCTTCTGTTTCTTTGTCTTTGGTGAACTGAATTTTTTGGTTCAATAGAGAAGATTTAAGGTAAGATTGTAAAGCAAAGACTAGTTTTCAAGTGTGCTTCATTGAACAGATCTCGGTTTGTTTTAGTTACAGTGTTACAGCAAGGTGCTGGGTTATATCTTCAGGACAAATGGAGAGTGGTCATGTGTCCAGAGATTCAGAAGGGAGGGGAAACTGGAGCCAACCACAGCTGCCATTGGAATTCTGGTAATGAATTTTAGGATCTGCATTAGTAAGGTATTCAATTCTACCAATGTCATTTTTTTGGTTTCTTTGACAGAAAATTGCTCCTAACCATCTCCAGCTCATGCACCACTCTAAGAAGCCGCCATGTCTGCTCCAGTCAGAGGGAGAAGGAAGCAGGCAAAATCTGGGGCAATGATTTCCATGACAAAGATACATCTCTCTTGACTCACCCAAAGGAACAAAAGGTTTGGAGGGCATACTGGGCTTGGAGATGCCAACGGCATTGACGGCAAAGATGCGGACCTCATAGGCCACACCTTCAATCATTTTTTTAGGCTCAAAAGTTGTTTCTTTGCAGAGATCAAAATTCAGTCTCATCCACCTGGAGCTTTGTTTCTTTTTCCTCTCAATAAAGTATCCTGCAGGTGACACAAAATAGAAACAGGCTTTTAACTTGGTCTCCAAAATTAAACTTTGTCAGATATTAGATGTTCTTAACTTTTCCCATATTCTCAGCACTCTAAGTGAAAGTTATGTATGTATGTATTTTTAACCAACTTTATTTCATCAGTTGTTTGAGAGAGATTAGAAGGAATACAATAGTAACATCATAGGAGATAGATAAAAATAACAAGACTAGAAAAAAATAAAATTGTACTAAGAAGAAAAAAGTAGATCACAGATATGTTGGTCATACCAATTTACATAGTCGATATAGTTGAGCAAACGATTTGGCTCTGAATCTCAGCAAAGTATGTATAAACGGGTGAATATCCAGTTTTGTGAGTTTCATTATTAGGAAGTAGAAAAAAGTTTTGTTCCACAGGGGTAACAAATTCTTCTAAATATTTAACTCCAAAAGAAATTCCTCCATAGATGTAATTCTACAAAACTAGACATTTACTGACTAGAACAGCTTAAAGTTAGACTCATGGTATTTCAAACTTAATATTCAGAATGTAAATGTCAACCAAAAAGAGAGAACAGACGATCAGATAATATTCATCAGAGATATTAAACCTTGTGTATATACAGGACATGCTAAAATATAGTCTTTTGCTTGGAGTGGATATTTGAAAACACAGTATGATAGGTTTGATTTTAAATGCCCTATTTTTAATGTATTCTGTACTAGTGTGCGTAAAGAAAATGGCAGTTCCACAGACTGACCACCATGCAGTTACCTAAGATTGGGGACCCGCCATCATAGGCAGGAGGCTCCCACTTCATGATGCACCAGTCATCTCCCACATCTGTCACATTCGGTGCCACCGGAGGATCAGGGATATCTATAGCCAGCAAAAAATAGAATAAAATAGAGAGAGTGTGTATAGAGAAAAATGTTAATTGGAAAATATGTTTTTTGGTGATAATCATAGAAGCAGTGTTTCTGAGTACTTTTGCATGTTTACTGAAATACACTTAATGATTAATTTGGGGGAAAATCATGCTTCATATGAGATAAGAGGAGGTATGTCAGAGAAAAAGAAAAAGAAAAATCCTTCATTTCAGTACTCAGTCACAATATTAGAGAACAAGTCTCACATGGAACCTAAGACTCTTGTTCTTTACCTTGAAAATACTAAGAAATTATTGCCTAAATATCAGATGTGATTTGGTTTTTGTTTTATGTATGTATGTATGTATGTATGTATGTATGTATGTATGTATGTATTTTAACTGCAAAGTAACTTCCAGTAGAAATGAATCAAGAACTGATTGTTGTAAATTTTACATCAGTTGGAAGACTGAAGATGTGAACTGGTAGAAATCCAAGTCAAAAACGGCAAGTTACCACATTTTGTAAATAGAGTTCAGTGCCTGTTCAAGTGACCTTAATTTTGGTCAATTTGAAATATGTTTAAGGGAAAACTGAAGTGGGATGATGAGATCATGAGACCTTGGATCACCAATAATCTGCTAGATTCATTTCACTTGGTTACAAGCTTAGGAAAAATGCACTTAGATGGTTGGCTGAGGACCAAGACAGATCTTACTTGTCTACAGTGATTATGATATGGGAAATTATTTAGTAATTGTGTTTTAGAGGGCAATGAAAAGGAATATAGCTGTGGAGAGCTAGTGACCAGCAACCCAAATGGCTGCCTCAGCTACTCATTTCTGCAATGTGGCCTCCATGCAACAACAATAACAACAACAACAAAAACAGAAGAAAGGAAAGGAAGGGAAGGGAAGGGAAGGGAACGGAAGGGAAGGGAAGGGAAGGGAAAGGAAGGGAAGGGAAGGGAAAGGAGAGGGGAAAAAAAGAAAAGAAGTGGTGAGGTAGAAAAAAAGAGTGAATTATAAAATATAGCTATGCCATGTTTCTCTTTGTTGGCTACTCAGCAAAGTCGAGAGAATTAAGAGCTGACAAAGTCTACTCTGGATCTAGACATGTCAATTTGGTTATGGAAGCTTGTTGATCCAGAGAACTTACCCACAACTTTAATCTTGATGCTTGCATGTGCTTCTCCAGCTTCATTTTTCAGATTTATGTTGTAAACACCAGAATCATCTCTTTCAGCTACATCAATGATCAGAGTGCTGCTGTCAGGGTAAGATTCTGCTCTTAAACGGCCACTGCCCTCTGTAATAGCCTAAAGAGGAAAAAAATGAAATGTGGCATGATCCATGTAACAACAAAGACTGTTCCAGAATGCCTTTGTAGTTCTAGCTGGATATAGCATGAATGCCTAAAATGCATGCTCTTAGTTTGATCCTCCATCAACTCTAAGGACAAAAGTATTATTATCTCATTTTGCATTTGAGAAAACTGTAGCCTATGGCCACAGAGCTAAGAAGTGGTAGAACTGGGATTTGACTCCAAAGCCCAATAACCATTAACTCACTAAAGAGAAAGTTGGAGAATGAAAAATATGGGTGCAGAGTGTCATTCTAGGAGAAGAGTCTCCTTGTATATGAAATCAGAAATACTTAAATTCATTTCAGAAACCAAATGGTAATTTTTTCATTTCTTTAGATGTCTTGAAAACTTAAAAATATTGAAAAGGTTTGAAGAAGGTTGCAATGCTAATTTTTCATACAAGTTATTGAATATTGATTTTCCCCCCTTTTAATAGAACATGAAAGAGTGGACATCTAAATCCCAAAGTTAAACAGTGAGGTTGAAACTTCTATTATATTTTTAAAAATTTCTCCGTCTCCTTGCTCTCTTCCTCCTCCTCCACCTCCTGTTTTCCTCCTCCTTCTCTTTCACTTCTTTCCTTCCTTTTTTCTTAAACCAGAAATTTAAAGCAGTATTACTTTTTTTTTGATTCCCAGTTCATATCTTCTATATGCAATGAACAGCCAAATATACAAAGAAGTGAAACAGAGAAGGTCCAGGTAATTTTAGGTAATCTGGGTAATTTGCCACTAACTATCATTAATTCTCTACTCTTTCATCTCTGGATTAGGATTCATAAATCTTCGATAACCTAAGATTGTAATAAGAGAAAGAATACTTGAAATAGTTGTCATAATTCTTGTTTTATAATAGAACAAAATTTCATCATATTAGCCAAATTCTAATTTTAAGATTATAAAAGGTGTTCTGCTTTTTTTAAGGTGAAAAGAAAAATATTTACTTAAAGTGGTGTTACATTATCTTCTTCAGTTTTCTATATTTTATTTTGTTTGTTGTTGTGTTATAATTTACACAGTAAAATTCATACTTTTTAGATATACAGTTCTATGAATTTTGACAAATTTCTATGATTCTGTAACCACCACCACAGTTAAGACACAGACTATTTCCATCACCTCCAAGTGTCCCCATACTCCTGGGCAGTCACTCCCTCACCCCACACTCTGATCGCTAGGAACCACTACTCTGTTAACTGTCCCTATAGTTTCCCCTTTTTTTGGAATGCCACATAAATGGAATCAAACAGTGTGTAGCCTTTTGAATCTGCTTTCTTTTACTTAGCATGATGCTCTTTAGACTTATCCATGTTGCTGCATATATTACTAGTACATTCCTTTTTATCGTTGAGTAGTAGTCCTTTGTACAGCACATGTGCAGTTGGTTTACATATGTACAAACTGTTTGTTTGTATAACTGGACTTTTGGGTTATTTTTAGGTTTTAAAAATGATAAATAAAGCTGCTATAAACATTCATGTACAGATTTTTGTGTGGATATATATCTTCATTATATATCTTCATTTCTGTTAGGTAAATACATAGGAATAGCATTGTAGAGTTGTACGGTAAGGACGTGTTTAACTTTATAAAAAACTACTAAACTATCTTCCAAAGTGGATATACCATTTTGAATTCCCGCTAGCAATGCAAAAGAGTTAAACTGTTCTAGAAAATAGAAAGGGAGGAAACACTCTCTAGCTCTTTGATGATGATGTTGATGTTGACAATGATGATGATGATGATGATGATGAAATCATTTTTAGAGTAGACTTAGGTTCACTGCAAAATTAAATGAAAAGTACAGAGTTCTCATATAACCCTGGTCCCTATATATGCATTACTTCCCTCACTATTGATAACCATTATTAGAGCAGCGCATTTGTTACAATTGATGAACCTACATTGACACATCATATTATCACTCAAAGTCAAAAGTTTACATTAGAGTTCAGTCATGGTTTTGTACATTCTATGGGTTTTGACAAATCTATAATGACATGTAACTGGAATTATAGTTTCATATGGAACAGTTTTACTACCTATCAAACATTTTATACAAGAAGACATAGAGTCACACTAGAGCTGCTACTACTCTACCATTCCAACCTTATTATTCTCTTTCTCTGCCCCAAGCCATACTAGCTTTCTTTATCCCTCCGACACATCAACCCTGATCTCTCCCCTTGTTCTTTGCACTTGCATTGACATCACCTGTAAATCTCTTTCCTTTGATCATCATGTAATGAGTTCCTTGTTGTCATTAAGAAGAGCTGTTGTCATTCACACACAACAATGATTTAATAATCATATTAGCTTATTTTTATCTTCATAGCACTTATTACTGTGCAAAATAATTTTGCCCATCTAATATATTTAATAATGCATTGTCTAGTTTCTCTTCCACCTATTCCCTGACATCTCATTAAAATGAAAGATGGGACTCTTTACACTGCATCATGAAAACATGCCTGGTCACATAGTAGGCAATCAGAAATGTGAAAAGTAAATGAATGATTATTGTATTTGCCTGAAATTAGTGCTTTCTTTATCAGGAATCACATCTTTGCTGTACCCCTGTACATTTTGTATTCATCTTTTATCTGATTTTTATCTGACTATGGAGGACAGGGAATGGGGTGGACATGTGTGTGTGTGTGTGTGTGTGTGGTGTGTGTGTGTGTGTGTGTGTGTGTGTGTAAAACAAACCTATCTGCTCGCTCCAAAATGACTTTAGGAGTGGTTCTCCACTGATGGGAATCCAAGACGAAGCTTGTTTCCTGCAACTACCGTCACTGTATTGTCAGCATCAAGACCACCCAGGTTGATTTTAGGAGGATCTAGAATATTAAATATGGCCTTTGTGATCAGACAGTCATTTCCATGTGAGTATCTGGGTTAGCCAGAGCTAAACATTGGTAGTAATGGACATTTTATTATTGCCAAAGAGAATGTAAGAGAAATTAAGTAGATGGTGCAAAATTAGTTCATTGTAAGAATTCTTAAAAATCAATGATTAGATTAGTGATCAACACCAATCCATGTATCTTTTCTTTTAAATATCACATAGTTTTGAATATGTTACACTTATTCAGAAGCCAAACACAGATAAGACATGATGTACAACAGAAAAAGGTGAGCAAAAAAAAAAAAATACAAGAAACACACTCTGCAAAGATTTCTTTTATCTACTCACCAATAACGCGAACTTTGGCAGACAAAGTATCAGGGTAGGCATCTGGTGTAAATACATATTCACCTTCATCCTCAGTGAGAGCATTGTCTATCACTAATTTGTGGATTCTAAGGAAATGATAAAAAACATATTTCTAAAGACTTTGCAAAGATTTAGATTGCTTAGGACCCCAATTGAGGAGACACTTGGCCTTTATTGGATTAACATGTTTAGTGCAAACTGGAGAGAGAATAATGTGAAGACTTAATTATCCTATTATTGATCCACATTAAATATTTATTTTGGACTATATGGAATTATCTCTATTGAATACATCCTCTGCTTATTATGGAAGAGTATCTTATTTTATTTTTATTTGATAGCTTTAAAAAAGGCTAAAAGAGGGAATGTACCTTGTTATCCAGGAAGCATTTTCAAGGACACAGACTTTAAGAGAGCAACACGTCAGTGGGGACCATCTAGACAGTATATGTAGACTCGAACCCAGGTTGGAAAAACATGGCAGAGTGAGAGATATCCTTAGATCTCTCCTCTTGAAATAACAATAAGCTGAACATCTAAACTTAACAAAAAAACAACCCAAACTGCACACACACGTCTGAGCATGGGAATCTGAACATGAGCTACCACAGGTCAGAACCCTGGGTGTTGGTGTGAACTGGGAAAAATAAAAGGAGATGCCTTTCACGCCTCTTGAAGCTCCCTGCAGGGGGAGGGGGAAAGGAGAAGCTGCAGTGACTTCTGTGACTGGGACTGCTGTGACTTCCATTCAGCCAGACCCAGTCAACAGGTGCAGAAAGCAGAGAAGCGGAATGGGATGGAAGAGAAACAACAGTTGATTTTTATGGCCCTGGCTGAAAAAACCAAGGCCAAGCCACAGCCCCGCAACTCTCAACCAGAGGGGCCCTCCCGCCATACCCTCCAAGAACAATAATCACTGAGCAAACGCTGCAAGACCATTGCTGACATTGACAGGGACTGAAACTGAGGATAGTGAGTGTGATTAAATATGTATAAGAAAATAAAAAGGCAATGTTTCAGGCTTCATATAAAGCAGGATCCAAGCCACCTACTGGAAACAAAAGAAAAGCGCCTCTTGCAGCAGGCTAAAAAGAGAGGCCTTTTATACATAATCTTTCTTTCTGGAAAAAACAGTAGAATACCCTTCATTAAATGCAAGGCAGATAAATAGTCATTAAACACCATGAACAACCAAGGTGACAAGGCATCTTAGAAAGGAGAAAATCTCCAGAAAATAAACAAAGTGTCAATAAATAAATAAATTAAATAAATATAGGAGAAAAGTGACTATGAGGCAAAAAGAACAGAGAGTGCAATCTTATTGAGAACAGGCTCAGTAAGCTCAAATAATAATAGAGAATTGCTATAGCAGATAGTAATGACATTCAGCAAGATACTGAACAAATGAGATACAATGACTGAAAAGGGGAGGATTCAAATATCCAAATTCGCAAAGGGGAATGGAGATAAGGCACATGCAGAAGAAAATGAGAACTGTGTATATATACACTATCCTTTTCAATATTTGTAATGGTAACCACACACCAAAGATTCAGACTGAAGTATATAACATAAAACAAGAAGAACCAGAGACAAGGCCCACAAAAAGCCAACCAAAGTAAAGAAAACAGAAACCAAGGACAAGAAAGCAATAGAAACACCGAGTTTATCAGAAAGCAAAAGATAAATGGCTATAAGAAGACCTCGTATTTCAATAATCACTCTAAATGTGAATGGACTAAACTCACCAATAAAAAAGGCCAGAGTTGCAGAATGATCAAAAAACAAAACCCAATCATATGCTGCCTCCAGGAGACACATCTCAGCTCCAAAGGACAAAATGATATTTTCAAGCAAATGGCATTCAGAGAAAAGTGGAGTAGCAGTACTAATATCAGATGAAAAAGACTTCAAAATAAAAAGGTAAAGAAAGATACTGAGGACACTTCATAATGATAAAGGGAATCATGCACCAAGAAGACATAACACTTATTAATATCTATGCTCCCAATCAGGGAGCCCTGAAATATGTAAAGCAATTACTAACAGAACTAAAGGGAGAAACAGACCAAAACACTACTGTAGTAGGGGACCTAAATACCCCACTGTCGATATGGACAGATCATCCAAACAGAAAATCAATAAGGAAATAACATCCTTAAATGACACATTAGACCAACTGGACATAATTGACATTTACAGAGCCTTCCATCCCAAAACAGCTGCTTATACATTCTTCTCTAGTGCACATGGAACATTCTCAAGAATCGACCACATACTGGGACACAGAGATAGCCTCAACAAATATAAGAGGGTTGAAATCATACCAACCATATTCTCTGATCATAATGCTTTGAAACTAGAGATCAACTGCAAAAAGAAATCAGGAAGAACCACAAATACATGGAGATTAAACAACATGCTACTGAAGAATAACTGGGTCAGAGAAGAAATAAAGAAGATCAAGAGATACATAGAAATGAATGATAATGATAGTACAACATATCAAAACTTTTGGGACATGGCAAAAGCGTCATAAGAGGAAAGTTCATATCATTACAGGCCTATCTCCAAAAACAAGAATGAGCCCAAATAAACAACCTAACACTTCATCTTAAAAAACTAGAAAAGAAAACAAATGAAGCCTAAAGTCAGCAGAAGAAAGAAATAATCAAAATTAGAGCAGAAATAAATGAAATTGAAAAAAAAAAAAAACAAAAAATAGAAAAAATAAATGCAACAAAGAGCTGGTTCTTTGAGAAGGTTAATAAAATTGACAAACCTGGCTAGACTCACTAAAAAAAAAGAGAAAGGACACAAATAAACAAAATCAGGGATGAAAGAGGGAAATTATGACTGACATGCAGAAATACAAAGGATACAAAATACTATGAAAAAGTATATAACACCAAATTTAATAACCTAGAAGAAATGGACCAGTACTTAGAAAAACACAACTTCCTAGACTGAATCAAGAAGAATGGAAAATCTAAATAGACTGATCAGCAGTATGGAAATTGAAACAATCATCAAAAAACCTACCAAAAAGTAAAAGTCCAGGACCAGATGGCTTCACCAGTGAATTCTACCAAACATTCAAAGAAATTTAATACCTATTCTCCTCAAACTTCTTCCAAAAAATCAAAGAGGAGGCAATACTTCCCAACTCATTTTATGAGGCCAATATTACTCTGATACCAAAACCTGGTAAAGATAATAACAAAAAAAGAAAACTAACAGACCAATATCTCTCATGAACACAGATGCAAAAATCCTAAATAAGATACTAGCGAACCAAATACAGCAACATATTAAAAAAGATTATACACCGACAAGTGGGCTTCATCCCAGGGGCACAAGGATGGTTCAACATACAAATCAATTAATGTGATACACCACATAAATTAAAAATAAGAAATCATACAATCGTCATCATAATAGATAGAAAAAGCCTCACAAGATACAGCATCCATTTATGATCAAACACTTAACAAAATCGTATAGAAGGAAAGTATTAACATAATAAAGGCATATATGACAAACCCAGCCACGTTATACTTAATGGTGAAAAACTAAAAACCTTCCCTCTAAGATCAGGAACAAGCAAGGCTGTCCACTATCGCCACTGTTATTCAATATAACATTGGAGGTCCTAGCGAGTGCAATCAGACAAGAGAAAGATATAAAAGGCATCCAAATAGGAAAATGAAAAGTCAAACTGTCACTATTTGCAGATGACATGATTCTCTATATAGAAAACCCTAAAGATCCACAAGAACACTACTAGAAACAATAAGCAAATACAGTAAAGTTTCTGGACACAAAATCAATGTTCAAAAATCCATAGCATTCTATACTCTAATAATGAAGTGTCAGAAAAGAAGTAAAAAAAAATAATTCCTTTTGCAATTGCAACAAAAAGAATAAAATACCCAGAATAATTTAATGAAATGTGAGAGGACCTATATAATGAAAACTACAAGACCCTATTAAAAGAAATAGAAAAAGATACAAAGAAATGGAAAGATATTTGTTCTTGGATTGGAAGAATCAACATAGTTAAAATCACCATTACCTAAAGCATTATACAGATTTAATGGTATCCTCATCAAAATTCCATTGGCAATTTTTAAAGAAATAGAACAAAAATCATCAGATTTGTATGGAAGCACAAAAGACCCCGAATTGCCAAAGGCATCCTGAGAAAAAAGAATGAGGCTGGAGGGTATCAATTATGCCAACTTCAAATTATACTACAAAGCGACAGTAAATCAAAATGGCATGGTATTGGCATGGACCAGTGGAACAGAATCGAGAGTCCAGAAGTAAACCCATATTTATATGGGCAAATAATTCTCATAAAAAAGCACCTGCAAAAGGAATGAACTAGACTGTTTGTCTATCACCCACACACCAAAATTAACTCAAAATTGGATTAAGGACCTGAATATAAGACCTGAAACAATAAAATGCATAGAAGAAAACATAGGAACTAACTCAAGGACCTGGAACTTAAAGAGAATTTTACGAATTTGACTTCAAAGACAAGGGAAATAAAAACTAAAATAAATGAATGGGGCTACATCAAACTAAAAAGCTCTGCTCAGCAAAAGAAACCATCAACAAGGTAAGAGACAACCATCCGAATGGGAAAATATATTTGCAAGCAACACCTCTGATAAGGGCCTAATATCCAAATAACAAAGAAACTCATAAGACTCAATAACAACAAAAAAAACAATGATGCAGTCCAAAAAATGGGCAGAGGACCTGACAGGCACTTCTCCCTAAGAACATACAAATGGCCAACAAATATATGAAAAGATGCTCAACATCGCTAGCTATTAGGAAATGCAAATCAAAACCACAATGAGATACATTGGCCAACTGTTAGAAATAGCTATAATCAACAGGACAAGTAATAACAAATGTTGGAGAGGACGTGAAGAAATAAGAACCCTCATAATTGCTAGTGGGACTGCAAATTGGTACAGTCACTATGGGAAAACAGTTTGGAGTTTCCTCAAAAAACTAAGAGTTGACCTACCATACCTTCGATCCAGCAGTCCGTATCTCTCTACTGGGGTATTTACCACAAAGACGTGAAAACCCATATCTGAAAAGATGTTTTCACACACTAAATGTTCATAGTAGCGTTCTTCATGGTGGCCAGCATATGGAAGCAACCGAAGTGTCCTCCTATAGATGGTGAGCTAAAGAAGCTGTGGTACATATATACATATCGAAAATTACTCAGCCATGAGAAGAGATGAAGTACTGCCATTTGCAACAACACGGACAGATCTCGAAATAATCTTATGAAAAAAATGAGCCAGACAGAAAAAATTGAAAATCACATGATATCATTTTATGTGGAATGTAAACTAAAAAACAACAACGGACAAGATGAACACAACACACTCATGAACATGGACTATAGACTAGTGGTGACCAGAGAGTAGGGTGTGGGGGAGGAGAGGAGAGGTAAAACAGGCCATAGGGGTCAAATAGAAGAGGGCTGGGGAAGGGTGAAATGGGTAAAGGGATCAAATATACTGTAGCTTAAAGGAAACTGGACTTTGGACACACAATAGAACACACACAAATAGAATATATAGATATGATATTATAATGTATACCTGAAAATTATATAATTGTGTTAACCAATGTTACCCACAATAAACTTAATTTAAAAAATAAAAAAAACAATAATAAAAAAAGGCTAAACGATAATATCTCACTAATGCCATACTTTAAGATTCAAGAAATTACCTAGAATAAATCTTGACTTTGGCTTATATACCAGACCTAAGAGTAATACTTCTTAACTTTATTGGGACATGAACCAGTGAATATTTGATAAATACTATGAGTATTCCCTGGAGAAATTCAAGTATTTTATACACACAGAATTTGCTTAAAATTCAGAGGATTTATGAGGACCCCTGAAGTTCATCCATGATCTCCTCAAGTTCTATGGATCAAGTTTAAGAACCCCCACCCTAGATCTTTACTGGATTTAGGATATTATACCCCTTCCTCCTACCCCCCAGCACCAAATTCTGGAAAGTTCTTGTGACATAA
Source organism: Eonycteris spelaea (assembly GCA_003508835.1). NCBI lineage: Eukaryota > Metazoa > Chordata > Mammalia > Chiroptera > Pteropodidae > Eonycteris > Eonycteris spelaea. The sequence goes on from PUFA01000023.1 coordinate 8,677,132, forward strand.
CATTGGTTAGGGACAGTTAATCCAATTCGACCAATTTCCTCAACTAGAATTTAGTATTATTCCTCTAACCTCATATTACATGGAAAGAATCAGTAGGTTTTTTAATAGACAAAACACCCTACTGTTAGATCACAGGTAAGACATGATGTACAAACAGAGAAATCATAATGCTTTTGCTATTTGGAAGCAAAGAACCAGAGCTAGATCCTCTCTCTATGGCTACCTTCCAAACATCCTTGCCAAATATGTAATTTTGGAAGTGGAAAAAAGTAGAGATGAGACCAGGCCCTGACTTATGGATCATCCAACTTGTTTACCTTCCTTTGGTACAACCTTCAGACGCTCACTCTCCTGAACCGGTAGGCCATTTTTAGTCGCATTTTCCTGGTATGTCTTCAGAGATTTCAACACTCAAGCAGATTTCTTTTCCAAGTTTTATAGTCTGATCAGTCAGAGGTGTCAATATCTTCAGAGGCCTCACTACAGAAATGATAGATGGATTATAAATGCCAAACCCAAGCCGGACAGACAAAATGATGTCATTTCACAATGATACGTCTGTTTTGCTATTACCAAAAATTGTTTTGAAATGAGAATTTGTTTTCCAATGCAATGGATATATTAGGGGACACACGGAGGATAACACAAATTCATGTTAAATTATGCATGATTTAATTCATGAGAAGATAGGTGAATCCAGAAAATTGTATCAGCTGAACTTGAGCCAACTAGGACTTACACAAAACACACAAAGGTTACCTCACACATCTACCAGCTACTTAGTTCATCATGTGATATGAGCCATACCCATGTACATCTGACATACCACTATTCATTCAATTACAAATAACCTCTGTCCACCACTCCACAATAGCTTATAGCTGCAAAACTTCTGAAATCACATCCAAAAACAAATTTTCAGGTCTTTTTCAAGTAAAGGGCCATATTATTATGAATTTATTAATCATTTAACATTGGGTAAGTAGTCTCGCAAGTAATTTTGTACTTCCTTCCCATATTGGTGCTCTACTGTTAAATTGAATAGTTGGTTCTTTTCTCACAGATCCTGATGATATGACATAGACATTCAGCTAAATAAATTTAATTTTACATATTTAAAATGTCACAAGAGATCAAAGAGATTGAAACTTTCCAGAAACTGAATTAACAAATGCAATGCCATTAGAAGCCAACGTGGAAGACATCCAAAGAAGTCTTACTTTACAGCCAACACTAAGTTTAGCGGATGATTGTCCTCCTGTTGTCATTACAGAATATTCTGCACTATCGGCCTTGGTTGCTCCTTCTATGATCAAAATGTGTTTTTTGCCCTCAACTCTAACTTTGTATCTTGATTTTGGACCAGGGATGATCTCCTCACCATTCTTAAAACCTAGGTTAAATAGATTATTAATTTTTTTTTTAAATAAAAAGACCCTTCAGAAGACAAACTTATTGGTCTTATTCTTCCTATATCCCAGTGTCTTGCAGGCGTGTCTGGCAAGATATCAGACACTTCAAGAACTATTTGTGCATTAAAGAATGTAATAAATCAATCTATAAAGAGATTATAGTATAACAAATGTCTGAAAAATAACATTAAAAGAACATAAGCCCTCTCTTTCCACTAAAGATCAATAGATGATGATTACAAGTAGATATACCCATATGTGGGCTTTTGACAGAACACTAGTGAGTATAACATTTTAAAAATTTTAAAGATAGCTATGATTCTAGATTAAAATGAACAATCTACCTGTACCAATCACTACAGATTCCTGCTATGTATTTGCTATATTTCTCAACAAAGCATTTCACTTAGGATTCTTAATTTTCTAAGTCTTTAATTTGAGGTGACTCACAAAGAACTTGAGAAACACTTCCCATCTGAAAAAAAATTCTTGTGTTTTAAAAGTAATTGGTGATCTCAGTCTAAAATATTTTTTTAGGAACTATAACAATAAGTTGACCAGGAATAAAATGAAAAGAAGTATATTTCTCCATGTAAGTTGACAACATGATAGGCATGATGAGAAGAAGCATGGTATAATGGTGAAGAGCATCCAGGGGCTTTGGGGTTAAATAGACCTGTGCAAACTTGAGCCATCCATTTATTAATAAGTGCCTACTTCCCTGTACATCCTTACCAATATTAAATTTCTGGATTTTTTTTCTGTTTCGTAGGTTAAAAAAACAAAAAAGTATGTTAGAATAGTTTTAGTTCCTATTTATTAACACAAACTAGATTGAAATTATTTTTCCCTATCTGTAAAAGCAATTTCTTGTTATCTAAACTATGAAGGTACTTTATTTGTGTGTCTACTAAATGAACCAACCTCAGGAAAGCTATTTACCATTTAACATTGGCATCATCTTCAGACACCTCACCTCTAATTTCCACTCTCTCTCCACAGTAAGCATTTGTATCTTCCAGCTGTTTGGTCACCATAATTGGAGGCTCTAGTGTGAAAAAAAGAGAAATCAGAATCATTAAATGTCCCAAAGCTGACTTATGACCTCAGATTTGTTCACAGATGAAAAACCAACAGTAGAAAGTATCATACCATGGAGCTGTGATTAGATGGTGATAGTGGGTGGGATTTTTTTTTTTTTTTTTTTTTTTTTTTTTACTTTTCCTGGCAAAATGAACAGCTGGCAACCCTGGATACATTTCCCCAATTTTCTCATAACTTTTTAAATCACTGTATTAGAGAGTAGACAAAATGTATCAAACACCCTTCTTTTGGCAAATAAGATGCTAGGAGGTAGACATTTCTGATGAAGGAGTTAAATAGACCTATTCCACTAAAATTCTTTGATTCTGGTTCTAGACAGTGATAGAGACTACAGAGTTGTCTCAATCGAGCGCCTCCCAGAGAAAATAAGTCATCCCTGGCTTCACAGGCACCCTGCGGCTCTTTTCACAATATCTTAGTATAAGATAGTCTTCAGAGCTCTCAGGGCCAAGCATTGATGCTCTTTTACTTATAAAATTGGCTTCAAGAGAAATCTATTTGTGATCAGCTGAGTATGAAATGAGGATTATCCTTTAGATTTTGCTGGGTTTCAGAAGCTATCCTAGAATAACTGTATTGCAAAAATATTGCTTTCTTAAGTCAAAACCTCCAAGCATTTTCACTCAGCAGTTTTTTTTTCTCTCAGCGTTCCTAGTCTTCAACGAACCTGAGAGTAATTAGGATACACAGTAACTGCCAGTGTAAATTTCAAAGCAGAGCCAATCTAACGCCCAAACTAAACCATTTCTAGAGGTACAATTAGCTCTTCTCTGGAGCTCAAGAGCTCCCCTTATCACTTTCATTTTTATTATCACCCTCGAGAAAAGGAGAGCCATCAGCTTTAGAGGACTATAGTAAGATTTCGCCTTACCTCTCACAAAGAGCTCAGTGGAACATTTCTCATCTCCAGCTGTCACTAATACTCTGAATCATCTGTTAGCGAACAGTTATTGATAAACATGATTCTTTCACATCCTTTATGTTCAAAGATGTATCTATTTTAAATAGGAAGAAGATAAATAGAATCCATGAATTTGATTTTATTCTTTTCTTTGGTGCCAACCAATTTGGCATATCATTTGGTAATGTTTGAAAGACAGATATTTTGATCTGCCATTTATGAATCATATCTTACATAGTCTAACAAACATCAAACAGACAACAATTTTTATCTTTATAATAACTAATGTAATACAAATGTACATTTACACATAATATTTAATTTATTATTTTCTTTATATAAGATTTTTTAATTTCAAATATAAACCAATACATGCATATCTTTCTATTTAAATATTTTTAACTCATTGTTAGAAGCAGAGTTGGCTGAGGTTGTAAGAAAGATTGTTAGTTCTGTACATTTTTTAAAATGACTAATTCATCTACTTTGTAGAGGAACAGAGGCTTGATTTATTGATTACATTCTTTGCCTAGCCCAATGACACAGATTTTGGGGGGGGTGAATAAATTGTTATACAATTTAAGCAATAATATGAACTTAATCATTAATATAGACAGTAATTCTATAGAATGTGATATTGTCTTAAATGAGCATAAGAACTAGTGTTATCATATATCAGTTACCATTACTAAGAAAAAAATTTCAATATTAGGAAACAAAAAAACTAAAAGCCAAGATTGCACAATTTAATTATCTGTGACCTGGATTGTGGATGGGTATATTAGGTCATTATGATAGACTAAAGAAAAAGATTTCCTTTAGAAAATTCTCAAATTGAAGACTTAAGAATAAAACACTAGATATTTTCTACATAAAGATAACCAAATAAATTATGTTTTTGGTGAATTCAGGTCACATTCAAGAGAATTTTACCAGATCCAAACATTATTATCACAAAGTCACTCTGTAGGCATGACCACATTAAGAAATTGGAAGCCACCTAATTGTACTACAGAAGTGACAGATTTTCAGGATTAAAGTCTTTTATAAATATGCATGTGGCTCCTGTTAACTTAAAAAAATATATTGGAGTTGAAAATCTCTGAGGCTGAGTAGGATCTCTGTAAAGCAGTTTCATAACAGACAAGAGATACCATCAGACATCAGGGATTAGTTTGTCTCCTTTATTTGGTCAAGGGCCAAGATTAATAAAACACAGGCTTTAGATGCTACTCTGGAAAAACAAAAGTTATCTAATTATAAGGTGTGATTCCAAGTTGGCATATCAAATATGTATTTCAAATTTTTTCAAAATTTTATTTTAAAAAATTGGAGGAAGATCAGCAATATTCTGAAATAATCACATATAACCTATAGTGACAAAAAAAATCATATTTGATGATCACCTGACATAGTTTGTATAGAATTAAAACACAAAATGAGGTTTAATTTATATAGTCCTATAATTTTAATTGTTCCAAAATACAAGAAAAGTTTTTACTCTCCCTCCATATAATTTTGCATTATAAATATTGAACTAAAAAGCACTTGCATTCATAGAAAATTGAAGTTGAACTACTGTTTGACTTATACAGTTATCACTGATTATTTGCAAAGCCCACTTACTTTGTACTGGGTCGAATTTCTTGACCATTTTATACCATTTCACCTCCAACTTTGGATCTGCCAGTTCCACAACGAACCTTACCCTGCCTCCTTTATCAATCTGATATGCTGGATCAAGAATTTTTGCAAAAGCTAATAGAGAGAAGAAACAAAAACTACATTAATGTGTGTGTGTGTGTGTGTGTGTGTGTGTGTGTGTGTGTATAAAATAGTCAGTATATGTATGAGAACTGAAATAAAATGAAAAATTGAGACTTGGAGAAGAAAAAATTAAGAACCTGCCAAATTGTCATTTACATTTTAGAATCCTGTTGATTTATATACAATAAGATGGTTTAAAAATTTAAAGAGAAGTCACATGTCTTTGTAAGAAACCTAAGAAAAGAATTAATGAAAAGGCTTTTAAAATGTCCTAATGCTTCAGGGGATGTATGATATAAAGCATCCAAATGAAATTGCACTTGAATTTGCTTGTCTTCCTAGCATGCTTACTGTTAGGATCATTGGTATTACCTTCATATTTCTTCTGTGTCACAGATAGTTTTCTACCATGGAATTATGAGGTAAATTCAAGGACTCATAAGATTAAATTGAATGCTTTTGACTGATTGAAATGGTAGGTTTATCAGAGTTTTTGTACTGTGGATATTTGCCCAAATAGTGGCATTTTTAAGACAGCCTTATAAATATAGTTAGAAACTCAAGATTTTAAAATATTTAAATAACATAGAACATAGTGGTTTTTTTAAAAAAATACTGTCTTTGAAGGGTCTTAAACAGAGATTAACTTCTTTTTTATTTCATATATTTTTTCAGATTTCAAAGATAATAATTCTCATTTAGACAGTTTGAAAAATACCCATAAGTGTGGAATACCTTGTGAGGTTGTCACTCTTGCATTTCCATCATTCCAGCTTTATTATATTATTGCTTAAACGAGCTCACTTCCTCATATCTTAGCAAGATAAAATAAACATAGCTTTTTAAAAGTTATCTATCACACACATTAATTCAGGGAGACCTAAGAGATAAGAATAAGAAAGGCCTTTGGGGGAGAAAAGAGATGTCATCTGGCTCCACACCTTAAATTCTCATGTTTGTGACTCACAGTCTCAGACACCTCTCAAATAAAAGTTCAGGAGATTGAGATAGTAGACATGGTTGAGTTATGTAAACAAAACAAAAACAAAACACTTCTATATTTCTCTGGGGCCATTTCTCAACCAGTCTGCAGAGAGGTTTAAAAAGAGATGGTGAGATTTTTAAAATTCTATTTGACCATTAACAAACTATAATAAATTGCTATGTTAACCTGATGTGTCATAAAACCAATAATTGACAATGACCAAGTGCACGAAACTTTGAAGAGCTAATGATCAATTTAAAGTATTTTTTTAATTTTAATTTTCAATTTTAACATCTCCAAGTATTTTTAAAGGTATTAAAACAAACTGCATTCACTTTAGATCCCAGAGAGCAGCATATCTATTTCACAAAAACACTTTGATAACCTTATTGGATGTGAGAAGTGAGTTCCCCATGCATCATCAAATGGGCGCAAGAATATGATGGTAAAAGGAACAGACATCAATCTACTCAGCCAAAATAAGAATCAAGAATTTGAGAGTGAAATGTGGAGGCTGGAGAAAGGGGCCGCTGAGAAATTCCCAGTGACAGTGGGAATTTTTAATATTCCTTTAAATGCTGAATATGGTTAATACTTTATTTAAAAAAAATTTTTTTTTTCAATTTCGGCCAGGATACACTATTATATTAGTTTCCGGTTTACAACATATTGATTAGGCAGTTATATAACTTATGAAGTGATCTCCCAAGAAATTTAGTATCCATCTGATCCATGATAATGCTTTTATGTAACTCCTTTGTTATCTTAAACCTTTAGGAGCTGTCTGCTACCTACCTGCATAGCCAGTGCTGTGCAAGAAGCGAACTTCTTTCACTGAAGCCAAAGGTAGCCAAGAGAAGCGTAAGCCCTGCAAATCCTACTTCATCCAGACCCACCCCAAACCCAGGGAGAAAAAAGATCACTGGCTGGGGTTCAAGGTCACGTCTTTGGGGGCCGCAGACGCGGGCCCGCAGCCACGCTGCGCTGGGCAAGCTCACCTGCGCTTTCTTCTCCACCCTGCGCATGCGCTTAGACGCTTGAGCATGCCCGGAGGTCGGTGATGCCATACTGGAAGGCGATCTTCTCGTACTCGTTGGGGTTAGCATTTTTCAGCAGCTCCCACACGTCTATCTCGGGTTCTTCTTCCTGTTGCTTCACCTCCCTAACCGGGGAGAACCATTGCCTAGTTTAGTAGCTGCCCACTAGCCCTTAAAGACAAGGGTCGAAGTATGGTATGGATTTTTTTCGGTTCAGTGTTAAAACCTGTGTAGCGTTCGAGTACTTAAGCTGAAGAAAGTCTTGCTTTGCTTGAAGTTTCAGTGAAACTTCCAGATAGTTAAAGATCAGATACGTGCATTTACATTAACATTCTCTTTTCCTAGTGAAAACACAGTATGGGGGGGGGGGAGAGAATATTAAGAAATATTCTGAAGTTATTTTTAAATCTTTTCAACTTGAAAGCATAAATAGAAGGTGAATTTTTGAGGAACTTACAGGTCAGTTTTCATCTGGTTCTGGGTATGGAAATAATTTTGAAAAGTATATTTAGAACTAGAAGTTTTAAATATTGAACTATGAAAGAATAATGCTCTCTTTTCTACCTTCATTGGTATATACATACTAGTTATCTATATATGGAAACAGTACAAATACAATACTCCAGATCTTTGAATTTTGCGAGCAGTATTTTTCTTACCATGTTAGTAAATGCGTACATGAACCTACTTTTTACTGTTTTTTGCTTTTTGTTTTTAACGCAAAGAATATTTAAAACTGCCATGAGAAGTTTCTTTGGCTGGTTTGTTTTCACATGATTTTTGTAGATACATATGCTTTTTAAAAGAAAAAATGTTTTTCTAAATGTGAAAAGGAGAACGAGGTCCAAATTTTTTTCATATTTCATTTTAAGTACAGTCTTCAACGTTTTGGGAAGCAAGTTGAGGGTCAATTATACAGATATAAATGTTAAACTTTAAAACAAATGGTTAAGGGTTCCGTGGACAAGGGGAAAGTAACTTCTTAGTATAATTTTTGATCACTGACTAAAGAATCCATAGAACATAAAGAACAGATATAACTAAAAAATATATAAGATTTAAAGTACTTTGTCTGCCCTTATTAAAAAAAAAAAAAGAAACAAGAACTCAGGAATAAACACTCTTTAGAGAAAGAACCTTAGTGCAAATGCAAAATGTAATTTAAATTGATTTCCTGATTTTATTTAAGCTTAAATGACTTTTATCAGGTTAATTTGGAAATATTATAGTGACTACTTACTGTGATAATGCTGATTTGGATATAATTTTTTAGGAAAACTGGTCAACACATCTTAAACATCAGTGTAAACAGGTTCATGCTATCATGTTAGCAAATGATGGATTACATATGTTTGCATTGTCACATGAATTACACCTGTTTTAGAGTTTCTGAGAAAATACTGGATTATAACCAGGGGAAAAGGAGAATATAACTATTAACTTGAAGTTTAGGGTGAAGTTAATCAAGAATGCCTTTGAATATCTAATTTTCACAGTCATGTAAGTCTTCTGCCCAGTAAAAGAATGCTGATCTGGAAAGTGGAAGGAAGTGAGAGGTCATTGGTCCATCAGTAACCTTTGTGGGAAGGACTAGACAACACCATTGGGAAAATGTGCCTTTTAAAAACTCAAAACATAAGTATTATCTTCACACCACTGAACTAATGATACCCTCTATTAACGTGGTGAAATTGAAATGCTTAAAAAAATTGTCCTGAAGTTGGAATATTGGTGATATTTTGCTAGATCTGCTAGCTCTACTATATCTGCTGCCTGACAGCAATTTAAATTTCAGATATTTCTTTGAAACATTGTGTAGGAAGGCTTAGAGAATTGCAATTAAAATGTGTGTATACGTACAACGCTTATATTCTTCGTGGGTATTTCCTCAGCCCACTTTATTAATGCTCTATTTTTGTCACACTCCAGCCTCAATATAGTCCCCAAACTGTAAAATTATGCCATTCCACATTTTGTGTTTAATTAATATTTCATCTGAGAATTACATACATATGCTTTTGAGTATCCTTCTGACACTGATGAAAGGATTTAAAGATACCAAACTAGATTAAAATAGCTAAAAAGAGACACAAGTCAAACACTGAGGCATACCTAGATCCATGAGGTGAAGATTTATATGATGAAAGCCAGTAATAAAGATCATTTTCAGGGATTTCTCAGATTTTGTTGGTAGATTCATAAAACTGATCACCCTCACCATTTTTTTTTCATTAAAACACCGAAATATACCCCACTCTACCATATTCTTAATTATATTGAATTTTGTATATGATCACTGAAGACCACTTGCCTATTCCTTTCTTTTCTCTTCGTAACTTAATCTAATGTCAAATAGCAAAATTGAAGTATTCTTCATTTTGTTTTGGAATGTGAAGTCAAGGCTTCCACCTGTGCATTTTTTTTAACACATCTAGAACATAGCTTTTCTTACCAAGGTGGCTGCAAATGGCCCTATCTGCGTGGCAATATTAATTTAGAGAAAAATTCAAATTTCTATAGGCATTTCTAATTCCATTCCAAGCACTGGGATTGACTTATATAACATTCACAGTACTTTCATCTACATCAAAATTTCTATGACTTGAAGATCCTAGTGAAGTACAAAGGAGATATAGAAATTTTATGTAGAATAAAACTTTCATGTGTTTATATAGGTCAAATCCCATAACAAAATAACGTTCCAAATATTCACTCTGACTTAGTCTCTTTGAAATACCTAGTTTTGTTCAGGGCAGGGAGGTCTTTTGTTGTATGGAGATGTTGGTTGTATGATATTTATTCAGATAGGGATTTTACCACACACTCTTAGAGAAGTAGAAATGGTAATCACGTGTCATTACCACAATGAAAACATATGCAATTCATAAATTAGTAGAAAAAACACAATGATTTCTCAAGTTATATTGGTGGATTAGTATATATTAAATGAATATACTCTTCTGTTAACAACAGTCTAATTATGAGTCAAAACCATAATTAGGAGATGTAAAGAAAATGAGAACTGGAGACGTATTGGCTGCCTATGTTATCTAGTCATTTTTCTTCTTCAGTCATTTTCACTGTTAATTAGACGATTTCTTTTATTCTGCAAATGACTGGTAGAACTAGTCTGTTCTTTTTTTTCTTTTTCCTTTTTAATCAGAACATGGCATTTAATAATCTACTATATCACATTTGATTAGCTGATTGATTTGTGTGTGTGTGTGTGTGCGTGTGTGTGTGTGTGTTTTCTCTACAAATATAAGCTCTTCAAAGGAATATGTCCCATTTTTGGTGAAAGTGAATATTTATTTGAGATCTACTATGAGCCAAGCCTTTTACCTTTAATTTAATTATCATAATAGTTCTATTAAGTAGTTTTCATTCTCCACATTTACAGATGTGTAAACCAAATCTCAGAGAGGACATATAATTTGATCAAAGCCATGTAATTAGTAAATTGTAGAGTTGAGACTCAAATACATTTTTTTACTTCTACCTTCCTTTTCTGTTCTTAAATATGTATTCATACCTTTCTGTGCACCAGGCAGTTAAAGGCACTGAATTTCATTTCCTTCACATCGCCTGTAACATTATATTCTACACAAAGAAAATGTTGAGTGTTTTCCTAATTGTCTTAATAAGTACAGGAAAAAAAAACCTCTCTCATCTTCATAAAGTGTCAATTTATGTTATAAACTGACGCATCAGCTTCTGATGTGAATTCAGAGTGGTATTTCTTATATGGAGTCATACAAATGAGCTGACTCAGAAGAGTAGACTTAGATTTAGGTCCCCGCCCTGCCTTAACTAGCTTTGTGACTTGGGGTAAGTCACTCAACATTTCTGGTCCCTGGTTTCTCATCTGTAGAATGAGGAGGAGTGAAGCTCATTTAAGGTCACTTCTTATTCTATTGCTTTAAATAAACTTTGGGAAATTAATAAATATTATTGATACTAATGATTATTTGAAGTATCCAAAAGAGGAAAAATGTATTTGATACTGCCAAGGTCTATTGATTGGTTAATATCCATTGGTAATTAATAAATTGCATCCATTAATATTCTGTTCTCAAAGTAAATACTTAGAGCTAGGGTAAATTTTTCATTCATTGGAACTTGAATAAAGTCATCTAACTAAACTGAGAATAACCACAGCCCAGTTATTACTGTAATTTGTTGTAATTTGTTGTGAAGCATATTTATACCATGTTCCTTAAGTAACCGTAGCAAGCATAAATAACCATAAACAAAAAACTAATATAATTATTATTTATCATTAATTCAGAATTGTAATTTTACTCTGTTAATTTGCTAATTCGCTAGATAAACACAATCCCAGGAAAAATCAATTTTTTTGTTTCTGCACTAAATATCTAAATAGGTATAACTTTATAGTATAATTACATATAATATTATACATGTCAGTATATGGATAGAGATCCTATAAAATGGTTATGTGCTAAATATCCATAATGAATTATAGAAATTGTATTGTAAGAGAGAACTATGTTAAGGAAGCATGAGTGATAATACTAAATATATATTTCCATTTTACTACCGTATTTTATCCCTTCTAAAATGTACATTTTTTTGACATTTTTAAAACCCCCTAAAAGAAGGATATGTCTAATAATTGATAGTGCATCATAATAAACTATTTGGAGCAACTTTATTGCTTAGTGATTATAAAATACAGTTAATCCTAAAATAAAAGGTATCTCAGATTTGATGAAATATAGTAAATCATAAATATTATATTAAAATAGGTCTGAAAAAATATATATATATACCTACAGAAACTTTTACTAAGATTGTCAAAATGTTTTTGGTCAATTTTCAAAGGCAGGCGAATAGAGGCTTTATTTGTTTAATCATCACAGGGAATTATGATTGAAATGAAAGAAATCAGAGGTTTCTAGGCATGTAAGTCTTCCGTCTCAGTTTTCAATCTCTTCATCTCCACTAAGAAAATATGCAAAGACTCATAAAATATTTAAAAGAAAATTTAAAAGCATCAGCTAAAACTGTATATTAGTATGCAGTTGTTTGTCTCTTTCTTAGTCAACTCTGTTATATTTTATAAGCAAAACACATTGTAAGAAATGAGAAATTCTTTGAAACATATCTACTTTAAACTTGACTTCACTGAATGGGTATCTAAGATTTCCAGGCCACAGCGCCTCACTCCATCACTTGGTTCTCACCTACGTTTCAGGAGACCACTAAAGTCAAGTTCCCCTGCATCCTCTTGACCTTCTCCACTGTCATTAACAAAAGAAAAGCAAATCTGGGTTTAATGCTGAGATATATACCCAACAGTTTCCCCAAACACTCTACATATAACGTATATGCAATTTTGTATCAGCACACAAGTCATGGGACTACATCAACACAACACTGTCTTTTCACACAAGAGACATTTAAAATTTTTTGAGTATGTGCTTGTGGAAAAGTAACCATGAGGAGCTTGTGTTACTCTATGATTTCAGAAGACACATTTTTTTGTAGATTGCATATATAAAACGGCTTGGATTTGTGTTAAAACGAAGTAACACAAATGCACTTTTGCCAAACACAACACAAAGTACTTTGTTTTTGCAAGTTGAGGGGTGCTCTCGAAACATACCTGTGTGAAAAGCAAAGGACTTTTGCTGATCTCTGTTACCCAAGTCAAACAGAGATTGGCTTAGAGGGCGAAGTGTACCAGTATCAAATATATAAGTACAAAGCTTATATTCAAAGGTAACCTCTTTGCGTCCACCAATAGATGAATCAGATAATGTAATATCAACATAACATAAAAATGGAGCCAGTGCAGAGCTTTTTAAAAGATGCATTCCTTTCTGTTTTAAAGGGAAATTATTATAAGATTTTTCATTTTCTTGTCGATAGTTATGCCATGTAAATGAATTCTTCAAAAATTTGTCTTTGAATTGTTGAGCCCTTTATTAGAAAAGTTTTAAATGCTTTCCTATGGAGAAATGCATCTTAAATTAGGCATGCAGCCACCTTTGTGATTTTTTATAAACTCTAAATAGAAACTATGGAGCTTACACTTACATGGCACTACATATTTACTTACTTGTTTAATTTTTTAATGAAGATTTTGTTTCCTGCTCTTTACAAATGTTAGTTATGGGTTCTAAGGAAAGAGTCTGTGGGTTTTAAAAACAGTGTGTATAAAATGTAAGTCATACAAATCAAACTCAAATAATGTGTTTTTAAAATTTCTTTAATAGCAGGATTTGGAGAAGACCTTTTGAAATAAACACATTTCTATTTCTTTAAAGCACAATATTTGGTAGATTATGTTTCTCTCTCTTAAAATACAGTTGTATGTGATATAAGCATCGTTTCAGACCTCTGCATTTGCTGAACATGGGGTGAATGGAAGGTGTAGGGACACTAAAAGGATTTGAAATTATGACTTTAAAAAATACTAATTGACTGATCAAGTAATATTAAATATCTTTTTAAAGGAATTAAAATTTTTATTTATTCATAATTCAGGAAGGAACTGTGCCTTTTAATTATAGACCAAATCATTGTTTTGTAGTAGTTTTGGAAGACTTTCCTTACTCAACAAAACTGTATGTGGATTTAGTCATAGGAAGAACAAAACATTTGCTCTCATTAGGAGTTTATATCATGGAAAAATTAAGTAGAGAGGAAAATAAAGGCAGGAAGGGGCTAGTTACATTTCTCATAGACTAGAATTTTTTTTTTTTTCATTTTTCTTCCTTGACCTTCTGATTTTTCAGCCTTGGCAGTTGCAAAATAAATCAAATAGGTATCTATATTTGCTTTTCTACAGCAGTTTTATTCCAATGAAATCAGTGGTCTTTAATTTAAGATAATTAAATACTTAAGTCATGCTAACCTCATAAGTAGCTACTTAATTGTGGCTTTCTGAGTACATTGTTTAATAGCTCCATAAGTAATTTCTAAGTGAAAAGCAATATAAGTTTCTGACGTTACTTAACTGATGCTATATAAGGTATGTATCTTTATATATCTATCTTTCTTGGCCATTTGATAGGAACTAATTCAATTGAGGAAGGAGCCACATATGAATATATTGAAATTGTGTATTTATAAGGCAACTATGAAAACTGCAAAAATGGAAGCTTCACCATAACAAGAGTATTTTAGGAATGATCAGTACATACTCGATTTGGCTTTTCTAGAACACTAACTTTGAATATCCAATATGTTAAACCACAATCTAAATAGTTTTCTCATTTGGAATAAAGAGAGTAGAGGAAGGAAAAGTGTGTTTTGAAAAATCCTCCACTTTTGTGTTATATAAGATCTACCTAGATTCCCCTTTTGAAGTTACCTTCTCTTGAAGGCAGATCTGATGTCAATGCTTGGAGTAGTCCCAGTCGATTCTTTGAAAGAAAAGAAAACAATAAAATAAATACCATTAAGAAGGCTGTTTGTGTTTAGTTCTTTTCCAGGCTGTGGGGATTCTTCAGATGGAAGGAAAGCCAAGTGAAGTGGGGCCGGCTCTACTCCTGGGTGCCTGAGCTGCTGAGAAACCATAACTTATCCTACTTCACACAGAGTCAATGAAAGGATGTTAGGAGTTACCTTAGTCTATTATCATTCCACCTGCCTGCTCAACAGGATCACCTGATGAACTTAAAAAAAAGAAAACAGCTTCTTCATCTTCCTGCTGGGGATTTTGATTCACCACATCAGAGATGGGTACTCAGAAATCAATATTCTTAAAAAGCCCTTCAAGTGATTCTCAGAGATGCCTGGCCAGGTTGAAGAAGCACTGACCAGGATCAGATCCCTACTTAATACAGAAATCTCGACAGCACCTTCACCCATGATCATGCAGCTTTTGCTTGACATCTCTCAAATGGGAATTTTACAGCCTTCTGTTGCATCTACAGAACTTTAATGAAAGAGTTTCATCTAATGTTAAGACAAAATTCACCCCATAATTTCTACCTTTTGATTCTAATCTACCTAAACACATCCCAAATATTATAAAAATGATCTTTTCCCTCTTCTGTGTGACAGTTTCCTCTATTTACAATGAGTCATACGTGCCCGACCTCCTTCAGCCACACATTTAAGCTGAATAGGGTGTAGTTTCTGAATTTCCCACCCTTCTGGTTACCCTACTCCAGAAGGGATCGTAGGTATCGTGCTTATGGCCAAAGACATTACTCCAAATTTGGAACAAGAAGCATGTAGCAGAGAAGTAGTATCATCTCCTAAACCTAGATTCTATAACATTTGTAATGGCCCAGTTTTTAAATGATACCAGCTTTGTCTTTTGTAGCTATATCACACTTTGGATTCTTCTTAAATTTGTGATCTTTGCTGCCAGGTTAACTCTCCTTTTGTATACTTAATGAAGTATTTTTCCTCACAATCTACACGTACAACTTTACATTTATCCCTATTAAATTCACTCTGAGCAGTACACAGAGCATGTGGATGGAGAACTTCCATATCTGATGTTAATGCTTTTAAGAGAAATCCTCCTTCCCCCTGAGTATCTTGACATCCTTGTACCATATTAACTTATCCCCAAACCTGAATGGGAATAAGTGGACCCAATGAAACTGGTACGTTCAGTAGCAGCAAAAAATGGCAAAAGCTCTTATCTGGGAGATTGGAATATTGGAATATAGATACATGGACAAGAGATAACTTGGCAATAAAATCCCCAAATTCCATTAATAACTGGTCTCATAACAACTTAATTCAGCAGGCTTGCTGAGACTACCACAATCAGAAACACACACAGTTTTAAAGGAAACTTTATTTTCAAAATCTCATAGTATTCAATGACCTTCTCTTCCATCTCCTCACACTCCATTAAAAAAAGACATCACATTTATCCAGACAAGAAGGCTCTCTTACCATGTACTTCAAGATCGAATGAACAGCTGTCAAACTTATCCTTATAGGTGACCTCGCATCTGTAGTTCCCTGCATAGTTCTCCTTGGCCTTGATGATCTGCATCTCGAATGTGTATACCTGCAATGAAATGCATCCGGACACATTTTGGCCATTCCTTGCCAACAGAAAGATGCCATCACATTTCACTTATTTTCCAAATTCCTCAGCATTGCCTTAAAGACATGTCTGTATCTGGAGATTCCAGTATAGTTCTCCCAATAGAAGAGGAGTCAATGTGCCCCGCATCCCCTGGACACAGCAGGATAAGCACGATAGAGTGTAGACACCAGAAACTATAAATCCAGAGAATTTTTGGCACTAAAATCTCTCAAAGCTGAACGTGAATGACTTTACCCACACAGAAGGAATGAGCTAGCCAAGCTCCTGTGCAGGAGTTGGGGCCATACCCGAGTTTGCCTTTCGAAGGTCTCCTTCAGCTGCAGGTGCTTCCCAGCTTTGCTGGCCAGGTCCATCCATTTCCCTTTGAACCATTTGATGGTGGGTTTTCTGAGAAGGTCTTCAGCCTTAACTTTGCTATAAAGGTGATGTTTCCACCTAGAAAAAGCACAGGAAATTCAGACTATGGTTTAAAAATTGCCATTTGTCTTGCTCTCAGGTAGAAGGAATCACACAGGAGCTCACTGATATACTATGGTGTGACCGATACCCTGGAATTGTGCAAGGAAATGGCCTGATGTTTTTTTTATGAGTACTTCTAGGATGCTCCAACTTGTGCTGCTTTTGAGGTTTATGGAGCACAAAAGGAGCAATAGGTTAATCAGTAGAAATAATTTTTGTTCGGTTTTATATGAAATAAAAGTTTGAAAACCCACAAATTATATATGTATATATACAGTATATGAATTTTTTCAAACCTTTTAAATAGGCAAATGGAATTATAGGAATATGACTAAATAAAACTGATCTTTTAAAAATTACCCTGTCTATCTGTTTGAATTGACTGATTGCTGATTAGATCAAAAGGACATCAAAACCCTAGCCCAGGGGCCAGCCCAGCATCTTGGTATCTCCAGAAACACAAGGCGAGCAAACATTTCCGTTCATATGCAGTGTGCTTCTACATTCTAGACCTGAAAGAATACAGTCAGCCATTGCTCTCGTGTGCATAATATTTGGTTCAGTGTCAAAGCCTATTTCTGATCTCAACATATTTTTTAAAAAATTATTTAGTTAAAATTCCTGGACCCCCATGTTGTTCTCTAACTTACCACCCTGTTTATTTCTTTCATGGCACTTGGCTTTTGCGATTATCTGTTTTTTTAATTTCTTGTTGTCTGCTCATCCTGTTAAAACTGTGAGTTCTGAGTGCTCGCGTGTTACACTCCGTATACAAAACAGGGTTTTAACAGGAGGTATGTAATCAATATTTCTGAATGACTATTTCCAGAGTTGAACC
Organism: Eonycteris spelaea; assembly: GCA_003508835.1. Taxonomy (NCBI): domain Eukaryota; kingdom Metazoa; phylum Chordata; class Mammalia; order Chiroptera; family Pteropodidae; genus Eonycteris; species Eonycteris spelaea. The sequence goes on from PUFA01000023.1 coordinate 8,694,684, forward strand.
ATCTTTTCAACTAGCTTCCTCTTAGATGCTATATAATATGATGTAGTGTGTGTGCAGATTCGTCATTATCTTATGGAATGAGATGTGTCATAATGGTAGCAAACACTGGCCCGGAGCTTTAAGATATGCCAGGCACTGTTCAAAGTACTTCACAGGTGGTATTATCTCCATTTGATAAATGATGAAACTGATTCAAGTCTAGGCACTTGACTACTACATGCTAAAGGGTACTGAAAGGATAGCTGTCACTCACTTTTTCAGGTTATATAAGCAGGATTTAATATAGATAGACAAACAATGGATTATTATTCAGCCATGAAAAGGAAAGGATTGACTGATTCATGATGCAATGTGGATGGATGTCAAAGCATTATGGTAAATGAAAGAAGCCAAGAACAAAAGGTCACATTTTGTGACCTTTTCATTTATATAACTATCTATATTATTTATAGACGTTTACAGAGACAAAGCAGATCAGTGGCTGCCAGAGGTGAGGGAAAGCAGAATGGGGAATAATTGCTTAATGCAGGGAGATGGTTTCTGTCAGGGGTGACCAACATGTTTTGGATCTAGATAGAGGTAATGAACGTACAACATTGAGTATACTAACAGCCACTAGCTGTTCATTTTAAAATGGTTAACTTTATGATATGTGGTCTTTACCTATATTTTTTAAAAAGCAGGATTTAATGCTTGGCACTCACCAACTTTCACTGTTCCTGTCTGAGGCTTTTCCACAAACAGTGTGGACAACTGAGAGTTGGCATTCTGCTTGTCGTGATCCTCTGTGCCAGGTGATTCGCTAAGAGACCAATCTAATGAGTAGAAAGGAGGAAAAGAGTCATTTCAGAGCCAGGTTCTTCCCAGGCAGACTTACCTGGGTTTGTTGTCCTCATCAATGGTGAAGCTTTTTTTTTTTTTTTTTGTCTAATAAACCTGGATAAATGTAATATCCAGGTTTCCATCCATCTCCCCTTTAGCCATCAGTAGAGAGTGACAGATTCCCGTTCTTACAGGGATGTCTCTTCCATGATGGGATAAAGGAACATTTTCTAGTTCTTAGAAATAGTAAAACTTTTCAGGTAGGTTGTTACTCTGTCTTTGTTGGCAGCCACAGTTCCTTTATTTCCCCATCCTACCTGTCCCCTGACAGATAAGTAATGGTGGAAGTATGTTTAAGCGGTACTCTAAGTATTTTTCCAGGTGACCGACTATAGCTGTATCTCTACAACAACAGGCTGGGATGGGTCAGTTTGCAGGTCAACAGGGAAGGGTCAGACAATAAAGCTTGGCCCAGTATTCGTAAATTCCTTGCTACTGCATAATTAGACATCCTATTTGTGTTGTATAGATGTAGCCATAGTTTGACAATTAAATAACAGGTCATGACCTGCAGGTACGAGTTTCCAGAACACTGAGGAGTGTCCTAAAAGGGGGGTGGGGAAAGAGAAAAAAAGAAGAAAAAAAAACTCTTTGAGGCTTTCCCATGAAGAGAGAGAACCTGGAAATAAAGTTTATTTTACATTTTCTAGTTTGCACTCCACGTGCTTGGCTTGGATTAATCAGTCAGCTCCAATGTGGAGGCTAGGAGAGAGAACTGTAGATAGATGTCCCCTCTGTCTCCAAGAGCTGAATTCAGAGAAGTTTAGTTTCAGCAGCTTAATAACTGAAAAAAAAAAAATGCATGGACTGCCAACTCTACCTGTTAATGTTTCTTGAAAAGAAGGAAATACAGATTTAGTTATTTTAGTTGTCATATATCAATCTGCTTAGTACTTCTATCCATAGGGATCATCATTTTTACAATGAAATTATACGAAGTAGTTACATGATTACACAATTTTTAAAAATCAAGTTGTTGTTAAAATTCTATGTTGTGTGTGTCTGTGATATTAATAATAATAATGAATAGTGGTCATTTACATTTGGAACATGAGGGTAAGACTTTTTACTTTTTTGTTCATTTCCGTACCTACAAATGCCTGCAAAAGTGCCTAGCCCATAGGAGGCCCACAGTAGATCATAGTAGGCCCTCAAATTTGTTGAGTGAATGAATGACCTCACAGAATTATAGCACAGCTGACAGGATGCATTGTAGGTGTTTTATCAACTGTATGTGAAGTTCTATAACAATATGAATTATCATCTTCAGCATACCTCAGAATGGAGATTTTGAAAAGTTTCTTAATCTCTGTGTATTTCTCAAATGTTAAAATAATAGTTACAGTAAAATCAACAAACCTGTATACATGTGGCTAGATTCTTGAATTTGTGTGTGCTTATCATGCAAAATTGTTTCTTGATACATTAGTTTTCTTGTAACAGGAAATGTAATGAAAGATTGCTATTTGAACTACAAACTGAATAAAACAAAAATTAGATTTAATACAGCTTCAAGAAATGAAGTCATTAGTGATTGTATTAGGATGGGGTCGGGACGCCTTGCTCCAGGCACGTGCTCACCTGAATCTTTTCTTTCCAGAGCCCGACTACCCAAACCTGAAAGGAAAACGTGATTTGGTTGCTGTGAGGGGAAGGCGGGTGAAAATGGACTGCTGACTTCAACATTCTTGGCTCCCTCAAACCCTCTTCTGATGATGGGGAGAAAACAAACTAGAAGTTGGCTTGGATGGAAAATTAATAGAGCTTCGACTACGAAAATATCTCTAAGAATACGTGTTTTATTTAAATACCAATAATAAAATAAAAGGATCTTAATAGGAGTCAAGAGTACATAGTTGCAAATGGAAGACAAACATGTTGCCCCCGAAGTTGATATCCAAGATTTATAAATCTTACTTATTTCACAAAGGTATCTTTCTTCTTTAAAATTTTCTCACGTAAAACAAAAATTTGACATTAGAGCCAACATTTTCCCTCTTTGCACCGGCACTGGCAAAACCGGATGCCCCTGCTCTGCGCATTGTCTCAGCAAAGTGCTCTGCCTTTTCTCTTCCTTTATGTCAATTGATAATAAATAAAGAAGGGGTTGGAATCATTCTAACCTGGAGGCAGGGCATTAGGTGGAGAGGCTTCCTCTTCGTCTGAAACAAGAAATAGGAATACAAAGTCAAGGAAAAAAGGACTTTGTCCCAAGTATCCTGAGAAAAGAGAAATCTGAAAAAGAAGAGCAGAAACTACACAAAACACTTTCAATGAATGAGGCAGCCTTAGAAGTCTTGGTACCTGAAAGATTAAATTTGAGTATTTCAGGCAAAAGAGAAAAAAACAAATAAAAAGGTGAGGGAGTAGGGTAATTCAAAAGAAAGTGTAAATTAAAAATTGAAACTCTGTGCAAATGTTTTATGTACTTGTAGGTAGGAAAAAAAATTCTAAAAAAAAAGACCTTGATGAAATCAACAACAGAGGGGGGGGGGTTGAGTTCTTATTTTATAACTAAAGTCAACTACAGATATAATTCATATACCACAATCATTTGGACACAGATGTAAAAACATATATGTGTTTGAGAACCTGTCACTCCCAATCCCAGAAAACTCGTGATTAATTTCTCTTCTATTTTTAAGAAACAAAAGTCAACATTAACTAATATAAATCAATTTGTCATATTTACTAAGTTCTCCAATGATTATTTTAGAAACTTTATAAGCATTTCCCCAAGATTATATTGATGTTGGCCAATGCTGTATATGATGTTGGCCATGCACAGTTGTAAAACTTAAAATATGCCCTGGAGTGTGTATGTGCAAGGCATTGAATAGTCCCTTTTTCTAAAATGTCTGAATTTTAAAGTGTCTTTACATTTTAGATGCTTAAATAGGCATTTGGTGTTATCTGAGCCTCTGCCTTTTCCCCCCCAAAACATGAGGACTAGTGTTAGTATAAATAATAACAAACTTTGTACTTAAAATACTAGAATAATTGTGGATGTCAAAATATAGATTTATATGACTATATAAAATAGGATACAACAAACACATGCATATAACTGTTAATTAAAAAGTGCTTTAAAACATTTGTGAAAAGAAAAAGTAAAATAACACATTTTTGTATAATCTATTAGAATATTTATCATAATTATTATTTACTAGGCTGAAGTTCTTTTTTTAAAACTATCAACCAGGGATAGGTTTTATTACTTTTTAAGAAAATAAAAATTAATACCTAGAGAACCTAACATGAATGAACCCAAGAGGTGATTGACTGGAGACTATGAGAGTTAAGATTCTTCAGGGGAAGATGTCTCTGGTCGAAGAAGCTTGGAAAATGTTAGGCTAAATGAAGCTAAATGCTTATATTTTGTTGTGCTGTTGTAGGCATTTACTGTGGGAGGTTGCCAAACCTTCGCCGTACCAATATGCACTGGGGCGTGGCAACGGATATGATATAGCTGGTAGCATTTCCCAAATTTAGTTCATTTTGGATCCTTTTCTCCTAGAATATTGATTAACATTTCACAGAATCATGTGTTTGAGGGAGTATAGGTATTTCTGAGCTTTTGGCAGAATTCTGCATTTCAGAAGACTGTTAGATAATTAAAATTTTACATAACAAAAAATAAAATACTTTGCACTTTAAAAATATTATTTGTCATAAATTTAATTCAGTGTTAGTACTTTATTTTTTAAACCTATTTGAAGACTTTTATTTACTGAATTATGTAGGGAATCTTGATTTAAAGTGCCGTAAACATTCTTGAAAATAAAGTTTTAAAACTCAACCAAATCCCAGAAAGGAATTTCCTTTATTATATATAAACCAGGAAATAGAACCATTTTGAGTCAAATGAACATTTCATATAGGTTTTGTGGTTGTTTGTTTGCTTGTTTTGTGCCCAGGGCCCCCTGAATTTGAGTTAATTGTTTAGAATGCTAAGTGATTGAGGAAAAATAATTCACATGCTTTCATAAAACTAAAACAAAAAGATAATCTATTTTTTAAAGCAAAAATTTTATGAGTGAGTAGTTCCAGTGTCCACTAAATGGTTTGGGGAACATGCACAATTATTTTAGACTATTGAGGCACCACATATTAAAATAGTGCTTTAAAGTGTCATGTAATGATCTAGATAATCCAATGATACTTCAAACAGCAATTACTTCTTAAATGGCAATATTCGATTTTTTACATACATTTTTAAATTCATTAAAGTTCTAGAAAATATAATTGACGAGCTCACTTTTTCCCTTTTTATAAAAGTAGCTTTGGTCCTGGCATCCCTTAAAATTAGGAAATGAAGTTAAGCTGTTGGGATCCTGACCTGGAATTCTTGAAAAGTTGCCTGGCTGTATTTGGTTAAATTGGATGAAAATGAAAGTTCTCATTGTTTTTCTTTACTATGGAAAAACAGGTTCTACGGCTAGGAGGGAAATTGAATATCCAAGTCTTTTGGGTTGTGCCTAATTCAACAACACATGTATGAAAGGCATGGCATCATGCAAAGAATATTTTCAAAGAAAACAAACAAAACTACAATATATAAGTCATATTTTCTTTTCATCTATTTCAAAGTGGCTACAATGATGATGAAAACAACACAAATCTGTTTTTGGCTCTTTAGAATACAGCTTACATGAAGACATGGACCCAGAGCAGCAGAGTTAGGTCCCCTAGCTACACAGAAGGGAAAATTTACCAAAGCAGAATTTTGTTTGTCATGGGAAAATAGCATTTGTAAAACTGTAAAAATAATTCTTTTAACAACTGATGTTCCCAGGGAAGAATGCCTAGAAAGTAGAAAAAAGAAATTGACCTCATATTACAAGCTGGAGATTTTAGGGGGTACACACACGATATCTGAAATTCAAATTTAGAGGTAGTAGAATGTGTACGTTCTTATAATTTTCCACACTCTCTTAAACATGAAATAACTTCTACCTATGATTGATTTAAGTTGCCTTTTTATATTAAAATTTTAAGTAAAACAAACTAGAGATTATTGTTGAGATTTTAGAATAAAGACTAAAAACTATATGAAATTAAAATATATATGACTGTAAACAAGCCTCAGTTAGATATTCTGAGCTAGACAAATTTATGAATTCCTCAAGCAGGATAATCAGTTGTAGTAATTATTGGAATACATGACCAAAAATGATAACAGTAACAGCAACCACCACCCCATATAGAAGATAACGTCAGAGCTAACATTAATTCATTATGTTTTGAAGCATTTGATTAATTTATCATATTTCCTTAATAAGATGATGCATGTCTTCACTTTTTGAAACTTTGAAATCAGCCTTCATCTTATAATAAATATGTTTATTTAGTAATTTTTTCTCCCAAATCAACTAAATCAATGTTGCATCTTTTAAAGTTTTGTTTTAAAATAGAAAAGCATGGTGATATCAATTTTTAACAAAGTTCATTATGAAAAAATATGTAATTAGAATACATACATAAAGCACAGAAATGTTTTAGTAGACAGTTATCTGATACTTAAAGGTAAAATTACACAAAGATATTTTAGCTTGCTAGTAAGAAGTACCAAGATCATGTTATTGCAGTTGTAGAGGAACCTAAATGAAGAAAACAAAGTTTTAAATTATTCTTTTAATTTAAAAAAAAATCATATTTGGGAGAAATTTGCTGGAACTTCTGCTGATTCACTTCCTCCTCTGCTAACCAAACTCATGTCAAAAGAAAGATGCTTTTTCTCATGTTATGTGATATCTTTAATATACACAAGTTTCATTTATAACAGTTTATGTGATAATGTTAATGTTAATGCCTGGAAAAAACAGTTTTTACTTCTCTTGCCACGATTACCAAAAGCAGTTGTTCTTCTGGAAGAAAAATAAAAATAGGCAGTAACTATTCCAATTGGGCTCACCAAAAAATATATGTAGACTATAAATTAATAAGATGCAAAAAAAAATTTTTTTAAATGTACATTAGAGCACAGACATTGAAATGAGTACTGATCTTTAATGTAGTCTCTGATTTTAATGCCGCTGGCACATTTGCAACCACCCACAGGACCAGTTTTAACACTTCCCACAGGGCCAATTGTTGAGCCACAGAAGAGACTCAGTCTCATTACTCTCCGTTCACACATGCCATGCAATGCTGGTGGACCAAAAACAGCATGATCCAATTTGAGCACCCACATTATTCTCTACTCATGGCCCTCCGTGACAATTGTCTGCTTCCAAAGCTGAAATCCACTGTCCTTGATGGCCTTTCTCCTCTCTAAAGCTCCCTAAAGTTGGCTCCAGGACCCAGCGTCAGACCCCGACCTGGCGCATAGCTGCCTCTGAAGACTCTCTGAATAAATGAATTTTAGATTAAAAGGCAGATCTTTAGCCCCACTGAGGATATAAAAAGTAATCTATATCTGCATTTTATTGATTCGCCACCTGTCATTATTCTGGAAGAATTCTAAGCCACAGTAGCATTATTTTCATAAGAACATTACCTCCCTGAATGATCCAAAAGGGATTTGCACATCTAAATTCTGGTATTGCTGTTTGGTTAAACACATATTTTTATTGCCATCTCTATTGTTTCATTTCCAGGACAGAGTGGGCAGTATTAAGGAACAGGATAGCTGGATGGACAAGTCCAGAGGCAAATAAATAAACCAACAAATAGTAAAGCCCCCTTCCTGGGAAATCAGCTGTTTCCCAGACAGAGACTCTTAGTAAATCTGAAAAGTTGGCAAATCTACTCGCAGGCACCACTTGTAAGACTGATGTCAGAACCAAACAACATTCTGTGGCTACGAAAAGCTTTTTCCCAGAACATTTCCAGGCTGCTGCAGAATGATTCAGGCAACCTGAGAATGATATTAAGGTTGTGTGGCTATGAATAATGTTCTCAACAGTGACAGTCTTGGAGCTATTAACTGATATACTTCAACCAATTAGATAAGAAACTACTTAAAGTATGAAAATATACTAATATCCAGGCGTGACCATTTTCAATGGCTTTAAGTGAGTTGGTCTGTTCTGAGGAAGAGTACTTAATGCACGGCGTCAGTGTCTCATTCTAAACCTCTAAGAGTAGATGTGGGGTGGTTCTGGGATCCCTAGCACACAAAAATACAAATCCATCTAGATTGCCATTTTCTGTATGATCAGCAGCTAAGCCAGCTCAGAATTCAATTGTTCATTCACCCTACAGGCATTTATTAGGAAATTGCCTTGTGCAACTCCTTGCCAGATACTGGGAAAAAGGAGATGAGGGACCCAAAGAGGTGTTAAGACAACATGCTTGACTGTCAAAAAGCTTACAGCCTGTTAGAGAAAGGAGTGAACCATTAATATCTGATTAAGTGGAGAAAAGAGTGATTGAACAACAGGGACAATAGGTCCAAGAGAAATCAGGAAAAGGAAGGAGAGATGAAAGTCAGGGGCAAGCTGTATAAAGGAGTGAAAGCAGAGCTGAAAGGTTAAAAAACAATTAGATGGACTGAAGGTAGGGGGAGGGTAAAGGACGAGGAAGGACGTTCTAGACAACGCTGGAGAAAGATCTGTTGCAACTGTTGATCTTGTTCACGTTCACGCAGATCTTCTTTCTCAGCCGAGGCACACATGCGGCAATGTTTATTGTGTCTACTTTTTGCTTAAATATTTTTTTGAAAATTTTCTGTCCTCAATGAAAGTGGGTAATAGCTGAAAGGTTTGTGTATTTAGAAATAACTTCTCTTTACCTACTGTCTTTTTTAGGGATGTCGCTGTCTATCCTAAATTGATTTTCTTCCTGGGCATGTAGAGCAGTATATACATTGCAGTTTATGTAGTTGGACATGTGACTGCATGTGGCCATGGCTTTGCTTAACCTTTGTAAATATCAGAAAAAATGCCATTAATTTCAGGATGCCCTCTCTAGTCATCCGACTTTGCTTTTTCATCCAACTGTGTTCTGCATACAGAAAAAATGTTTTTTATTGATTGGTTGGTTGATTTTAATATACCAAAAGACATTTTCTCATTTAAGCACACAAATATAATATGATGACTTTTCAGATTAAGGGTCAGGCACAGGCTTTGTTTAAACTTTGACAGTTTGCCCTCTGGGATTACATCATTTGCTTTGTTGGGTGAGCCTTACAGCCTGGCCCAAACACCTTTCCAAATTTGGAAACAGAGGTGTATGCCATCAGCCTTGTAGAGAATAATGTTACAATAACTTCAGCCAGGATGCCCAAACATCCTTGAACCATCTTATGAAAGGAGTTCTAGGAGTTTGCACTGTCTGCATTCCATAAGCAAATAACCTTCAGACTGTGGCTCATGTGGCCAGTATTAGAATTCAGGTCACTATCCATGGGAGCCACTCAAGGTCAAGGACAAAGTGAGTGTACTAAATGTATTCCTTTATGAGAGCGTAAATTCAAGTTAGCTGAAGAAAAGTGTTCCAATGGACTGAAAGAAAGAAAAAAAGTATTTTACTAATATACAGGAGACAATAATATCATAGGAATTAGGTACTGAAACACAACATAGTAAGAACAGAAAGATACTTAACATATTTTTGAGTGGTGTCCGGAAAAAAAGAAAAAAATTTATTGAAGTCAGGAAATAACTGGTTATTCTAAAATTTCAACTATGCTATTAATTACACAAATTAAAAAATGAACTTATAAACGATGATATGAAAATATAAAGCAGAATTGTCATATCTGCCTCTGTAAAAACTTTCTTCTTTTGAAGACTAACGATCCTTAGTTTAAGACAGACAATCAAAAATTACAATAACTTCCGCCATGGGGAGACAAAGGAATTAGCACTTCACAGATCTATCTGATGAAGATTATCCATTTTTTCTTTAAACTGAATAACTGAATTATCACCATATAAAGTCAAAACAGAATTATATTGCAGGAATAAATGAGTTTACAAGTCAACGAGGAGCAACATGATGCTTCCTTAAGGTTGTCTTGTCCATCTACATAAATCATTACATAAATCTAAAAATACATAGTGTTACAAAATGAGATGTGGCCTTCAGAATTACTAGTGAAACCTGGAACAGTCACACAATAACATGAAAACATTCAGTTAAAGAAAACTCTGGGCAATCCAGATAATTTTCCAAATTCGTATAATCTTAAAGAGACCAGACACCTCTTTTCCTTCACATGCACATTTGAACTTGGACAATACCAATTAATTTGCTGGCATCTCAACATGTGTTTGTGATATTTTTATCATTGTTGTTTTTCTTTTAGAAATGTGTGTAATAAAGCTCCATTTGTCATTATGCTGACTGGGTTGAGCAGATAAGATACAAAGGAGGGACACTTAACCACACAGATGAAAGATAAAGAGAAATGCCACGGAGCTGCCATGGTAATCATTACTGACCTCTTTCTGCTTCTAAGTTTATCGAATTCAGTCTCATTCTTTCTCCCTCCACTCACCTTTTGGTGGTGCAGTTCCATCTTCCTTCTCTTTATTTGGTTCTGTGTGGAAAGTACAAGCACATTTAAAAAAAAGTCTTAAGCAAAGCATTCTACTACTGTGTGATGAGCAATGGGGTGGGGGAGAATAAATGACAACAGTCAGATCATAAATGATGCTCACATTTATTATGCTGTACATGAATTATGAATTTGGGAATTACAATGTAGAGTCACATTAAACTTAATGTGACTTTTGAAAAAAGTATACAAAGAAATAAGGTAATACAGATTGTGTTCAGATACACTTAGCTACTGTTATAACATGCAAGTGTGTGTTGTTATAATATGCTGGCGTGGAAGTGAGTATAATATGTGAGTGTGCTCCAGGGGCACAATTGGTTAACACACAGTACTTATAAAATATGGGTCATTTCCTTGTTACACCCCAAACAAAGGACTGACTTTTTTAAAGAAGTTTGACCCATGTAATGGTTCTAATACTTTGGACTTCTAAATAATATTACAATAAGGAAGCAGTATATAAAATCTGTAATTGTATAATAGTTTCACATTTCAAAATATTGTGGGTTGAGTTGAGTGGCAATAAATGCAATATGAGAGCAGTAAAATCAGATTTTATCATTTGAGACCATCTAGTTTGCATTTGCCTCTGTTCAGAATCATGTTAATTTAGATACCTGGAAATGGTGCCTGACTTTTGGTATATATAAGAAAAGAATTGTTTCAAGCATGAATTATCTCTTTTTTTTTGATTGAATAGAGATCTGAATCTTAGTTAATTAATAAAGAATCTGGGTGGAGACTTGTTTGAGCAACAAGAAGTCAGTATGGTGCAATGAATATGGAATATGGCATAATACAGGAAATTCTATAGTGGCCCAGTGACCGCTACTGATCTAAAGTACAGAAGGGAAAGGTTATGTCTGTAATGGCCTGTGGGTTTTCAGTGTACACGTGGCAAAAATACATCTGTAAATGCAAGAAGGAAATATATCAAAGAAGAAGTTCCTGAGAAGAATGTCACACATCTATACTGGTTAAAGGAAAACTAAACTTGAATTTTCCCCTGTTTAAAACTCATATGGCACTGAGCCTGTTCCATTCATTTTGACACATAGCAATACTCTTCTATATGACGTAAGGGTTTTAAGTGTGTGATCCAGTTTTCTTAGCTGGACAAAGGCGCTCTTATGAGCAGTGAGATTTCTCAAACTGCTTTCCTAAAAATGGTCTCCAAGGTGGGAGACTTCATGATCCCCTTATAAATTTCCATGCAAAAAGGCCACCAGCAACTGAGACCTTATTCAATTCCTGCTTTCAGCTGGGCTGGACCGGTCTACAGTGGCCTCCCACCACTTGTTTTTACACCACACTGTCAATTCAGTAACATGCATTAAATCACATACTGCCTTGTGAGATTCTTGTAGTTTTGCCTATGTTTCATCCTAGTGGTTGCTCTCTGGTCTGTATTTTATTTTCTACTTGGCCATAAGCAAACTGAATAAAGGGAAATGTTTTCTAGTTAGAGTTCCCCACTACGTCTGGCACAGTACTTTGGTACCTAGTTTATCAATAAATATCAGGTAGATAGCTCTGTATCCTTCTGAAGGGTCAGGCAGAGTTGTGCTCATGGTAAATACCCTATGGATAATTCCTAAATGAATGCCCATTTCTCATCCCGTTCAAGGAGGAAGAAGATTGAAAGAGGGTAATTTGGTATCTTCATAAGAAAATGCACAAAACTTTGGTTGCCTCCATCTTGGGGTTACCTGGCTGGGCAGACAAATGATTCTGGAGATCCAGCTTGGGAGTTTAACATTCCATTTGGGTTTGTCATTCTTTCAATCCCGTTGTTGTTGCCCCCCCTCCTCCCCCCCTTAGAGCTATGTAGTTATAAAAGCAGACTTCACCTGTTGTGCTGCTGGACACCGCCTCTACCTGTGAAGGAGTTCACTGAACCGATACTCCTTGTTTTTGTTTTTATTGTTGTTGTTGCCACCTGGCAAACAACAGGGTATTAAAGAACTGGGAAGTTGGTTCTGATCTTGAGCCTTGGAGGCCACCGAACCTTTGTGGAAACTCTCCGAGGAATTTTTGGAGGTGCTTGATGGTGGCATAGTTCAAGTTGAGAAGGTGCTGCTGATCTTCCAGGGCTGAGGTGGGACCTGCTCCCCATGCTCACAAGAAAGATGTGGGTTTTGTTTGCCCTTAGCTGCATGCAAAAAAGCACTGCGAATCCTTCAGCCCTGTGGAGGCTCAGCACTAAAACATGTGCATAACTACAACCTTGGCATAACCCCAAGGGTTTTATAAGTATTCAATGCGTCATCCAAATGATACTAAACATGAGAGTGTTATATGAACATAATGTATTATTATTATTATTATTATAAACCTATCACAACTGCAGTCATTTAACTTCTCTGCAGGAGTAAGATTAAAGCTCACAGCTTCATCGAAGGCCAAATCATGCTGGAATAGACGTCCTGTGTTTACGGTCCAAACGTGTGGGGTAGTGATTTTACTTACCTTCTGGGGTGGGGCTGGGGCTGGGGCCGGTACTTCATTTTCTAGAAATAAAAAGAGTAATGGAAGTGTTAGGCTCACATATCACAGAGAAAAACTACTTTCCACAGCCCAGGCTGCAGTCACCTTACTCCAGGCAGCCACCTTACCTATACCTATAAGACAGATGAAGCAGGAAAAAAACATCAAACCTGTGGCATCAAGAGGCCCAAGACACACTGCCTTCTGGTGCATGGGTGAAGTGAGGCTTTAAATGGTATTATATAGATTTCCAAGAGTGGCATAGTGTAGTGATGGGCAGAGCACAGGTAAAATGGATCCAGGTGTCCTTACCACTTAGTTATCCCCTCAGGTGGGGCATTTAATGGCACTGAGCCTCTTTCTGTTCCCTGGAAAAATGAACACAATGACACATGTCTTATATGCATGAGGTTGCTGTGTGGATGAAATGAGACACAGCAAGTGGCAAGCATGTCCCTTAGAGCCTAAGTCACTCACCTCCGGCAGAGCCTAAGATGGGATTGGTGCTCGATAAATGAGACCTCGCTTTCCTCAGATGGTCTCCCCGACATCATGAGACTAACTTTCTGAATGGTCATGAGACCAAAGTCCCCTGACTTTGCAACATGTACTTTCATAAGACGAACCACTGGAAAACAAAATCAACCCCTCTCACAGTCGTTTCTGGAAGCGCCTCTGTCTGCAGTAGATTTCCACCTACACTCGTCCTGCCTTTTCAGAGCTCTGGTTTTGAGGTTTTGTACTTGGCTTTGGATATCCAGAATTATAGAGAAGAATGGCAGTAAAGCCTGTGAAAGAAACTTCTGTTAAAAAATATCCTATGTCTAAGGAGCTAATGGCATATCCCGTGACCAAAGGGCATAGAATTTCCCCTGCTGAGTCCCCACAGATGCCCAGAGCTGGGAATTAGTGACGTGTGTGAGAACCAGCTGCTCTCCTCCAGGGCAAGAAGAGGCAGTTAATGAAGGTGATCTCTTTTAAAATGATTTTCTGCTTGACAATTAAATATCAAAGAAAAGTTGTTGAATTATAGGCACTCTATGAGATCCCAGGAACATTATCTTCCTGCGGATCTAGGACTGTCCACATTTTTTTTTTCCATAAGTGGCTCTTTCCAAGACAAGAAGACAATACCTCACAACAAGTAGTGTGGCCCAAGAGTCATCACTATGGGCAAGCCAAGTGCCTATTTCAGTCTGGGTAGGCTGGAGTGAGCATAGAAGAATGAAGGAACGACATGGCAGCAGAAATCAAGAAAGGAGCAATACAAGGCTGCCACGATGTAGCAGGTCTTCTTTCATCACTAATTTTTTTTTTTTTTTTTGATGCCAGGTATAAATTCCATTTTCGTGTTTAAAAAAACAACTATTTTAATTCAGATGACGATAAATAAGTATATTAATATTTCTAATGAGGGAGAAAAAAATATGACCAAAGAGGAGGAAGAAAACATATACGCTTTCAGACCGGCAGAAAACAGCATGGCCGGATGTGATGCAGTTTGAAGATACCGCGAAAGACAAGTCTTCCTTAGATGGCATTGAGGGAGAGACTTGTTTCTTCTCCGCGTCATGCAAAGGATCGTTAGAGCCAGTGTCAACCAAAAGATAAAACATTTTATTTTCAAAGATCTGAGTGCAGAGGTGGAAATCTAACCAACATTAGACTTGCCTTTCGGAGTTGTTCCAGCACACGGATATCAGAATACTGAGAGCGAGAAGCCAGTTTTGACACACTATCTTTTAGATATTGATCTGCTGCCCATTGCCTGAGAAACTCTTCTCATTCTCTCTCTATATATAAATTTCTCTGCCCTCCAGTGTCTTTTTCCCCACAGTTGCAGGTATTCCTTATGCCACGGCTTGGTTTCATCCTGTTATTCTATATGAGAGGGTCTCTGTTACTTTTTTGGTTAGGTCTACACTCTTAGGTTTGCAATCAAAGCCACTGTTAGCAATCAAACACCATCTTCCCTTCCCTCCTTAGTTTCACCCTAGTAGACCTTCTGTTCTAGAACTGATGTCTCTTTTCACCTCTGACCTTTCTGCCACTGAGAAGAGCGATGATCTTCTCCCCAAGAGACCTTTTGCATTTTCTCTACGTGTGATTCTGTCAGACGACCTAGGTTTCAATCCTGACTCTACACTGTATTAGTTGTGTAATCTGGGGAAATTCTTTATCTCTGTCAGCCTGGTGTCCTCATCAGTGACATGTGAATAATAAAATAAATGACCTCTTAGGGTGCTAAGCCTGTGTAAAAAGCCCAACACAGTTCCTGGCATGTACATGAAGCTCTGTAATTTACAGCAATAACTATTACCATTATTGCCCTTTGACAATCATTGTCTTTTCGACATTTTTCTTAAGATGCTCAGAGCTAGTTATTTCACTGTGTTCCTCTCCCTTAGTCTTTTGGCATTCTGGACCACATCATAATACATTCTTTATTCACCAGTTACTTTTAAAATTATTTTTCAGTCATCTCAGTATTTGTACATTTCTTTTCCCTCCCAACTAAACAAGGATAGGGATCTTTCATTTCTTTCTTCTCTCTCTGGTGCCTCATTTTATTGATGAAAACACAGTAAATGCATAGTGAATTGTTAAAAATTAAAAAAAGAAGAAGAAATTAAGAAGGGCTTCTTCGGTGACTGTAATTGAACTACCAAATTGGCCACATTTTCTTACATCTTTGTAAACAAAATCCCATTTTGTAAGAAAAGCCATGGTTGCTTAAAATCCTCTTTTGAAAGTAAGGCCAAGGGTGAATTCTAATCAAATAAATAAAAAGGAATCATCTTGGACATTGAAACATAAATGTGACCTGAATGTGAATTCTCCATTTTCATTGCGTCTCTAGACCCAATGTTCTTTCTATGTAACAGCTTCCAAATCAAACCAAAGAATTTAAAGGGCTTAAATCAACTTCCAACAAATCTGCAGAACATAGATCAAGAACAGCCAACTGTATCAGATAGTCAGAACTGCAGAAACATTATAGTAGATTAGTGCTGGTACATTTTTAGGATGGTTGCAAGAAGTGAACGTAGAAGAATGCATGCCTGCGTGGTAGGTAAGTGGAGCCAGAACTTTACCTTCTTAAAATCACAGAAACCCATTACTTGCAGCCAGTGAAGAAATAAATAAATCTCAACCACTTTTTGGCACCCACTGCATGCAGGACCTAGTATATATTAACTCTTACAATCCTTACAACTCTACGAAGTCAGTACTATAATTATCCCCGTTTTACAGATGGGAACTGAGACCATGTGAGGTCCCACAGCACATGAAGAATGGAGCCAGGCCCTGGCTCATGTCTGTGTGATGCAGAACCTGGCCTCTGCAGCATGGAGCTGCACTTCCTGTTCATACTGATGGAGGCAGAAGTAAACTAATGGACTTCTCAGAGCTATTACTGCATTTTTTTCCACTGAATTGATGGGTTTTATTGTCATGGCCACATAGCCTCATATGGATGTTGCCCTGTCTGTACTAGTGTGCCTTAATTTCCTCACCTATGTAACAGACACAATAGTAGGACCTACCTTAAGAGTTGTTGGCAGGAATGAATGAGTTCCCACAGGGGCAGGGAACATGGTATATGCTGTATATTCTTTATCTCTTCGTGGCTGTTATCATCATTACCAGAATTTTCCTTTGACACACTTCCAAAAATTATACCCATGTCTTTTCATACATGCCATCTACTAGGATTTGGCCTTATTTTGATGTCTGTGGGTTGCATTATGTTAGAACATGTTTGGAATTGGGCTGGGGGTGAGGAAGCACCTGGAACTGAACAGAGGAGGTAAGCTCCTCACCCTCCTACTATAAAATAATGATTGATTTTGAGGAAATTTAGGTGCTTTATATCGAGTTTGCACAATGTAGATAATTTGATCAATCACTTAATCATGGTGGGACAGAAAGGATCAGAAAATGAACTCTCAGTAGTTTTCAGGGCATATGAATTTCCAGCTTTCCTAAACCTGGAGAGATGAGGAAACAGGAGTGGTGAAGGCCAGGCAGCACATGACTTAAACTGAAAACATGTCATTGCAGGTAGGCTTCAGGGCCCCAGTAATAGCTCCTTTTGCCCTACAGCAACTGCTTCCCTATCTCCCTTACTTTAATTCACACTTTTGTATCTGACTTTGCCTACAGTTTTGCTCACTTCTCAATATCATTTGCACGTTGCTCAAATTCATTGGCTGCCTCTATAACAATAATTCATTCACAGCAATTTCCACAATACCTCACTAAATGGAGACCACAGTTGTACTCATGCAACCAAATTCATTGAGCTCCCATTATGAATTTAACAAGGGTTGAGGTTTGTTAAAATGGCTAAGATGAGATGGTTGTGTTTAAGAAGAAGCTCACAGGTAAACGAACTGCCCTTTTCTACCAGGTTAGTCACTGAACCAGGTAGCTTTGCTCTCTCAAAATATTAAAGGCTCACCACCTCCAGGGCCCCTCTCACGCTTCTGTGCAGAGATGAAAACCTCTCTAGTGCTTCTGAAACTGCTGTGTGCATACAGCTCATCTAAGGATTTGGTCAACTACAGATTCTGACTCTGGAGGTCTACAGGAGGATTCAAGATTCTGCATTCCTAATAAACTCCTAGATGATGCTGATGCCACCAGTCCCCAACACGCTTTGAGTAAAAGTCTCAGATTCTGCCCCAAATCTCACATAGTCCTCTCCCTTTTAAATGAGATTGTGAATGCTAAAAGGTTTACAGTAGATGGAGAATTTTCTTCTCTCTTTGATCACAAGCTTCTTGAGGACAAGGCTTTGTCTCCTCCTTTTCAAATTCTGCACAGCAGGTGCTCCATAAATATAGTTGACTGGCAGCCTTTTCCTACAAACACAAAAGCCTCTCCTCCCCGCTGCCAAGAAATAAAGAACCAGCCCCTGGCACTGTACTGGGAGCTTTCTTCGTCTGCCTTACCCACAGGGAACACTATGTCTCCCATTGGTGACCCTCTTGAATGCGCCCAGGCATTCACCCAATCCCATCATTTATATTTCTTCTTACTGTCAACACACGTTTTCCGTTTCTTAACAAGGGCAGGAAAGCAATTAGGGCTAGCGTTTTGGCCTTCAGTGACGATACACCCCTTGCCTTTCTAAGGAATCCCCCCTTTCAAAATCCGGGCTGCATTTCGTAGCAAAAAAAAAAAAACCCTCAGACAACCATGCCACCTCCACTGTCAACTAGCTTAGCCTCGCTATAACTATCAGAAGGCAGGCAGACTTAGGAAGCTCTTTTCACTTAAAATGTAGAGCAAATGGGTGTTTATTGAGGCAAGGTTCTACTATACTTCTGCTTTTTTCAAAAGACAAAGGGCAAATTCTGAGAGACTTGTCTGCCTGATGAATAAAGTTGGCTTTTTGTTTCCCTCTTGCTGTCCCATTGTCTCCACCGGAAAACATACCAACAGGATGGCCAAAAGAAGCGGAAATAAACAAATTGCTTTTCTTCAACTTTTTTTAATTTTTAATAAAAAGAAGAAACGAGGATACTCTAAAACATTAAGGAAATATTTTAATGGACAACATGAAAATTAACTGGATTCTGAACCAGCCACTAACGCCAGCTCTTTCCTCCTTTGGCAAGGGCGGCTGTTCTTTGATCCCATCTAATTCACAGATATAGACTTTCTCTCCCTCTCCAACCCTGAAATGCTTTCAAAGGGCTTGAGCTATTTCTGGTGGGTTTTTCCTATGACCACCTACTGTAAAAAGCACAGGTATGCCACCAATGGCAGGCCTGCACAGTGAGTGCCAGGCGTTCTAATTGACGGGCACTGGTGGCAGCTATTAAATAGACACCCCATATGTGGCCTCTGTGCTGTTGCTGAAAGACTAGGAACCCAGTAACTCCATACATGGTTTTGCTCTCTCCAATGCAGACCATTTCTACTTTCAATGCTCAAGGCATCCATGGTCAGTAAATGAAAGGGAGGAAAAACTCTGAAGTGTTAAGAGGCGTTAACCTGCCTCTCTCTATATATCTGTCTCTACACTGAAATGATATGAAAAACCCACTCTCTCCTTCCCATGGGCTCACTGGCTCAAATAATACATTGCTTGACCTGCTTAAAAATATTTCATGGGTCCTCCTGCTTAGTTTAGCTTTTCGATAGCATGGAGGGCATAATTGCATCATATAATATATGATATAGCCATAGAAAAGATAGCAAGAGCATGTAATAACAGTTGTTATCTTCAAGTCGTAGGATTATAAATCTTTTTGTGTGTGTGTGGCTTTCTTTTTGTCACTTTTTTTTTTTTTTGGATAAAATAAATGTACTAAAACCATCCTTTGGGAATTTAGAGTACAAGAGAAAATTGTGTGTTATTGCTAATTATTATTTCTTACTTTTAATATCAAAATGTTGGTTTGAAATAACAATGTGAACGCCTCATGTACTGCAAACATCATGGTGCATAAGACTATCTGGCCAAATGCTGTTTTGTCATTTTTGGTAGAGCAGCAAGTTGTTTTTCTTTTTAGATTAAATATATCATTAACACTGTCAGCTGTGTCCTTGTTGGTAGTGGGGTTTGCACTGTGTACATGTTGGAACTTGGACCTCATAGGTCTAGATGACAGCATGATGAAAACTGCTCTACTATAAAATGTGGTTTGGATGGAGAGGTTCGTAATTCTTAGAGAAGTTTCGATTATGTGAATCATAAGTGTCAGCAGAAAGATCAGCAAATACAAATGATAGTGCATTTGTACTGGCCTTATTGCGTATGCACCAGAAATGAAGATTTTGGACATAAATTAACATTGGATTTAACATTTTTATAGTTTTGTGCTTGTTTTATCTCCTGTTCTATTCATTATATGCTATAGACCCTAATATTTTACACATTGAGATTTAAGTGAATTACACATTTTTTAAGAGGCAATTTTATATTGATTTATAATAATGATTCTCAAAATATGTTCTGAGATCCCTCCAAAACCCCCCAAGATCCCTTTAGGGAGTCCATGAGGTGAAACTATTTTTTAAATGTTAAGACATTATTTTCTTTTTTCACTCACATTCTCTCACAAGTATGGAGTGACATTTTCCATAGGATATAAGTTTGATGACATAATGCTCTTACAGGCAATGGAGCTTGTGCTGTGTCTTCTCACATTTTAAAATTTTAATCCATTTTAATTTCTAACATAGTAAATATTGGTAGATATAATATGCATAAACAAACATTTTTAAATTTTCTGAATAATTATTAAAAGTGCAAATGGATCTGAGACCAAAAAGTTTAACAACTGTTTTGAATTTATTGCAAAGCTTGTTAAAAATATTTTGTGTGTATGGTTGTTGTTGTTTTTTTTAAAATAAATTCATGTCATATGTCTTGTTGAGGAAAACTCTATAGACTTGATTAATAAAACAAATGGAGCAGTCAAAATAAAAACCATAAATTGTTTTTTTTTTGGTGTGTGGGGGGTGGAGGGTAATAGCTTATTTTGCTATGTGCACAATAACAGAGACAAAAGGGCACTATTGTCTAGTACCACCTTCCCTATTCAGAACTCAGGTGTCTAGCAACTGCACTTATTCAAATAACAGCTGCCGACCAACAAACTAAAAGGGTCTTGGAAGAGCAAAATGAATTTGTCTCAAGGTCCTCAAGCTCTGCAAACTCAAAGCACTGAGAGTTCAAGGGCTTTACTCATAGAGAAGCCCCTGACCCAGGTCCTCCGTGTGCCCACAGAACGGTTTTTAAGGAGGCGCTGGCTCACAGGTGCTGACCCTGCGCTTGCATAACCCGGAGAGTGAATGCCTCCTTAAGTGTGGTGCCTTAGGTGCCCTGCTGGACACTCCACAGTGTAGCCCTACTCAGCTAGATTAATAACCTGAATGGGGTCCACAGCAAACAACAAGAGGAAGAGAATGGGCAGCTTCACGTATTGACAGGAGTCATAAAAGAAGATGGCAACCTCCCAACAAGAGATGGAACGAAAAGGCTATGAAAAACTGGCACAATTCAAAATACAAATAATATAAGCCCATTTAATATAAAAGCAAATATATTGGGCTTTCAGGCTATCACGTGGTATAATAACTTATATCTATAACTTAAGGCAAAATTAAATTCTATCCACTGTACTTTGTTTTTAAAACCAAAAAGTAATATATTACATTTTAGACATGTTTCTCTTCAAATTATTTGAAATAGTAAGGTTCAAAACCAAAATAAACTCAGCTATCCAGAGAATCCAGCTAATAATTCGGTCAGAATGATTCAGTCAACTTAATCTATATTCATTTACCGTAGCCAAATATTGCCAAAGACTATACTTTAAGGTTGAGAATGGAAGAAGTCTAATTGTACATCAAGTATGTAGATTTTCAGTGGCTCGTTATTCAATCTGATGAAATTTCCCTGAATCCACAGGGGTTTTTTCTCTCCTAGTCAACTCGTTCTTATGTATTTCTATTTACACGTTTCAACTCAAGATGTCATTCCACACAGGAAGAGGATTAAATGTGGTTAGTATTACATCACAACAAATAGCTTCTCACTGTTAACATGAGACTGGATGAAAATGAGACGTTTTGCTAAGATCTGAACCTGTCTCTTTATCCTTATCTTAAGAATCAAACAGGCAATAAAATGGCAATAAATGGGAGGGAGGGAGTGGTATGGGAAAACCTTTACTCAAATTAAAGTTTAAAATTTTTGCTTAGGTCAAAAAGAAATCATTGCAAAAGTGTTTGAATTGTTAACAATTTCCTCGCTTAGGCCCTATTACGTACGCCTGTCCCAGGGGTCTGTTCCTGGGCAGATTATCACCACAGTCACATCACTCCTATGTGGTGATAAGGTTATCAGACAGATTCCTTAAAGGCCTTGCCCCAAGGCATTGCTGGGCCTCATATTGGGTGACTTTTTAAAAATAGAGAAAGCACAGTACCAATGCCAGGTGGGGTCATAAAGAAAAAATTCTACAGCAGTAAACACAGCAGCACTCAATCAATCACATACCACACATCCATATGTGGTCATGGAGAGTTCTTCATGTGGTTATCTCAGAAATATTCAGACCTAAGGAAGACCCCCACCTGCCAAAAGCACCCTGGTGGGGAAAGAAATCATAATGTCTTAAAACTCAAGCCTGTTAACCCTTGGTGGCAGTTATAGTTACAGGTTCAACTGTACGGGGTGACTCTTTCATCTAGGTGGGAAAGGCCATGCCCCCACAATGGAACAGTGAAGAAACAGCTGGTTGTCATCACATGTCTAACAACTGGAGACCTCTAGCTGGACATGACACATCAGTGGGTACACAGCAGGGACTCTGGAATACAGGACTCTTATTTGATTGGCGCTTCCCTGGGTGGAAGCTAAGATGTTTCACTACAGATCAAAACAAAAACAAAGAATCCAACAACTAGCTGGTAGTGGCAATGATGGCTACGATAATGACAGCAATGGTTAGGGAATATATTATATATATTAACACAAGGTAAGGAGGTGAGAAGTGATTGTTATGTACCTTACAGTGGTTGTCATATATTGGTGGAAATAATCTCAAAATTTATATGAAATGTGAGGCATTTAACTCCTTATGCTAGACAAGATTTTTGATTTTACTGTTTTAGAAGGGAAATACTTGAGTTCTTATTACATGCTAGGTCCTGCTTTGAGCTTTTTACATGATTTATCTCATTTAATTCTTACAGACCCAATGACTTAGGTACTAGCACTGATACCATTTTACAGATGAGAAGACTGAGGCACGTAAAGTATAAGTAAGTCAGTGCATGGTACAGCTGGACTTTGAACTGTCTAGAATATTCTATGAATAGCATATTTTATTTATTTCACTGTTTAACAATTAACATTACTTAATATGTATAAAGAAAAAGCCAAAATACATACTACATGCAGAACAAGTCTAAAAATATCTAACTTAAAAAAAATGAGAAATTTTTAGTAATAAGTAGAGAATTCTGTTCCAAGATATATAAAATTTTGTAGAAGGCAAAAGCTATTGCCTGATATGAGTAAAGAATTCCTGAGGAAGTTTTTAAAAGATGATACCATTTAGAGGGAAAATTAGATGATTTTCAAGAAAAAAAAATTTTAGCCTCAAGTTCTTATAAATATGTAAAGTACAAGGCAAAAAATGAATAAAACAAAATTATAAGATCTAACATCTGACATACTATTAGACATAATTTTAGATATCGTATTGATGTGCCAACTAGGCCCATAAAAAGATTCCTAAGAGAGTATTAAAGGGCGAAAGTCTTATCAAAATGAATTTTAGACTTGAAAGGCATTTTGAAAGTCAGGTAACAGGTAGTTTTTTGTGAACTCATTTTGGAGAGTGGAATAAGCATATGATTAAATAATCCTGGTCTTTCTCTTTGCCAAACCAACCACTTCAAGCCCTAATTTGACAGAATCCAAAACTTTACTCTGAAAATGCATGTAAAAGCACATAAATAACCTGCCTCATGAGTGGGAACATCCTGCCTGCAATGTGGCTTGCTGCCTCTCTGTGTGAGCCTATCCATGCAGAAGAGACTTGTGTGCAACAAGACAATATTGTCACTGATTTTTGGGGCTACCTTTGTATGAGGCTCTGGGGACAGAAGCTCTGTTCTCTGGTAATGAGACAATTTGCATACATATAGGAAATTAAGTAATTAAAGTCTTTTTTTTCACAGTTTGTTATTCCTTAATCATTCTGCATTCACATTTTAGGAATCTGCTCTTGAATAACAAATAGCTACTTCACGATTACCTTAACTCAGAACACCATACTGGGGTAACTTTAATTCTGAGTATTTATTGAGTTTCCCCAGGACAAAAACTCTGAACAAACCATGGATTCTTGCAGAAAAGACATCTGTTCCCATCACAAACTGACATGGTATAAATGCAGAGAAAGAAGACATAGCCATATCCCCATAGGTACACACATGAAATTAAAAGTTTTCTGCTTGTTTTTACTTGTTAGAGCTTTAATCCTTTTCTTTATTATCTAACACATCCAAGTATGTCTAGAGATGAGGTCTAGAATTACCGCGAAAGTCCCTGGCTGCCAAGAGTATTTTGTGTCTCTTAATACAAGTTTCATAGACTAATTAAGGAGCAGTGCAGATAAAAATAGTCATTATTAATGATAATAAAAATCCTTCTCTGCATGTTCATATAGAGTCTAAAAATAAATGTTAAATAAAACAATTATAAGAAATTTAAGCAAAAATAACAAAAATGTTTTCTAGGGCTATAAAAACAATAACTCTTATTTTCCTTCATAGCAACCTCTTCCCACAACTCTCTGAAATTTAAAAAAGTATATATTTGTTTACGAAGGTATTAGAAAAACATTGTTTCATAGTCGTTCACGTTTTCTAAGTGCCCTTTTATTTATTTATTTTGGTGCTCAAGTGGTGTTTTTTTTTTTTAATTTATTTTTTTATGGTGACCGAAATCCAGTAAGTTTCAGCTGTACACTTTAACAGTAAGGCATATATATATTTACACTGTTCACCTCCCATAGTTAGATTTCTTTCTGTCACCACATATTTGACCCCCTTTACCCCATCTATCAAGTGGTTTTTAAAGGCAACTTTGCCTAGGTAGTTTGTTCAGACATCCATGTCAGATTCGAGGACCTTGAAATTACTATAAGCAAGAAAATTCTGTGAATTGCGTGTCCATAAGGAACCTAAAATAAGGTGTTTCGAGGCCACGTCTCATGATCAAAATAACTTGAGCCACTGAGAAAACAAGAGATTGTAAGTACAACATTTCCCCCTTTGTCTCGGATCTCTCAGACCCGCCAGCGCACCTAACCTCTGTTCTACCTTTGTTTGTTTCAGAAACTTTCTTACCCTCAACTTCACTGCTGTTTGAAAGGTCTGGGGAGACTTTTGACTTACTGGATGAGAAGCAAAGATACAACTTGTTTTTCCAAAGTTTTTTTAAAGTGATATATTTAGGGCGCTTGAGAGGAAAGCATTGGCCAGTCCTTTATTTATTTTCCTAACAGGTGCAGTCCGGACAGTCATAAAATCAGGCTACTGAAAAAGAATGATTTTGCCAAGTATTAAGTCCCTCTAGTGTGTATTTGCCCCCAGCATATTCCTTGTTACAACAGATAGCTCAAAATCTACACTGCACATCTTCAGTACAGTATGGCAAAGTTTTTTCAGGGGAAAAAAATGTTGTGGCATTCATTCACACAAATTCTTTATTCCTCATTCAAATCTTTAAGTTGGCCTGAATGAACCATTCAAAGTAGGAGTTAAATAGTTGCCCTTGATAAAATACTCCTCCTTCTTTTTGCTGTTCTTTCCCTAACTTCCTGAAAATTAACTTTTTCCCAGTTTGAAGGAAAGGTGATATTTTATATAGAAGATGACTTTTCTAAAGATAAATTTATTTTAGTGTTTGAAATAGTCCATCCAGTCTCATGCAGGTCGAAATCAAAGGTCAAGTAGCAAATGTTAGAGGGAGGTTTTCCATCATCAGGATTCCTTTTCTGATGATAATTAAGCCTTGAGCTATGCTGAGAACTAGGGAAGGGATAATGAATGTTGCTCTACATTCAGGTAGATTTAAAGCAGAACTTTAAAGTGTGATGAAATCTCCAGGGATTAAGAAAGAATGATATAGTAAAAGAAAAACTCTTATGAACTGAAAAAAAAAAAAGGTTATTCTCCATTATCTTCTTTCTACCTATTTCTACTGAAAAAGGCCAAGATAGCTTAGATAAATATTGTATGTTGAGATAGCAAAAGAATCGGTAACAATAATGCCATGCTTTTAATTTGTAAAGTTATCAGAATGACCCCTTAAAATTATGGTCATAAATAGAATTATGTTTTGCCATATCTTTGAGTTTTTAAGAAGAGATCTCACATGGAAGATGAGAAAATGACAGTGACTCTCCCTAGGTTTTTTGAATGGTACGCAAGAATCAAGGGAGAACTTTTGCCATTTTTCTACAAATTAAGTGCAGAAACTATAAAAGGGCCTGATGTATCATGTAATAAAAAGTGGAATTCATTTGAGGCCTCAACTTGGTGTTTTAGAAGAGAATTTTTCTAGGTCATTTAGAAGATAATTTCTCTTGGTGTTTTAGAAGAGAATTTTTCTAGGTTTGTAGGTTCTGAACTGATAGTTAACAATTGTCTAAATATATTATAAAACCAGACTTTATGGTTTTAATTATTATACATTACTGAGATAAAATTCCAAGGAATCATTTTTATGAGTTTAAGAAATATTCATAGTATTTTAAAGCTATTAGAAATGCTACTACCAAAAAAAGGTTATTGGAATTTTATAATTTCATGTTGATAAAATTGCTTTTTGACAGAAAAAGAGAAATTTGCAGTGAAAGATGACTTTTTTTTTTTAACACAGAAGGACCCAGAGATAATTTACTGTGAAGCCTTTTAGAAAGGCAACCATGTTAACATATCTCTAAAATCCCAGACATTAGCTCATGATAAGTGCTCAATTAATAGTTGATACATAAATAACTGCATCCAAAACGTTCTGGTAGATTCTCACAAATCTCAAGCTTTTTTCTATATCTTCTCTCACTGTTAGAATAGAAAAACAAAATTACCAGGCTTCAGGTTCTGCATGAATCCAAAGTGTAAGAGAGGTCTTTTTTCTCCAACTGATAGTACAAAGAATAAACGCACAACTGATAAAGGTGGAGAGGACAATGGGAAGTGGCTGCTCCTTAGAAATAACACTTTCTTCCTCCGAGAGCAGTAACCAAGTCATCCAGAATCTTTTCAAGGGTCTAAATAAGTACCATTGACTAAATACTTCCATTAGAGTTCCTCCTTGGAGCCCCAAGTTACACCTGTCCTTTCTTCTCCTCCTTAGAAGCAAGCACCAGCTCTCCCAAGACCCAACATGAAATTTCCAGAATTAGGCAACTGTAGGTTGGGAGGCACTTGAGAGATACATCATCTGCAACTTCAGGTGCTGAAAACTGAGCCTCTTTCAAAGAGTTGCCAGGTCCTCCTGGACCTTAGGAGGGCCAAACAAGCCCATGTCTTCTATCAAGATTCATAGCAAGGGTTATGCCCTTCCTGCACATGGTTCTTTTGGCTGAGGAAGAGATGTAAAAAGACCTGTAGGGGCTAGAGAAACCTATCCCTTGGGAATGGTTCTGCAGATAGTTTGAAATGATTCTGAAGAACATATTTGGTGGCAAGTTTTATTCTCAAGGTTATCTTTCAGAGAGGTGTTTATATGGAATAAAACCAACCCCGGTAAGAATAAAATCAGTCAGGAAAAGGTGCAAGCACCAGAATAGTTTCTGAATTGCCATAGTCCTTATTCTTCTGGTGCAAACAATATTAAAATGCAATGATTTCCCCAGGAAAATTTTTCAAGGTGCAGTTTTTTTTTTAAGAATCATTTCTGCTGGTAAGGAAACAAACAAAAAAATCTCTGCATATCCTCAAAGGATTTTAAATATATCATTAACTCTTTTTTTATCTCCACTCCCACTACCCAAATTTAAACTAACCAAAGAATCTATGAGTATAAAATTACTGTTCTGGGTCAGGAACTTCTACATAGAATATGAAATCAACAGTGCTTTTATAACAAAAGAAGATCATGAGGACTTTGGTAACTGTGTTAATTTATTTTAACAATATGTATTTTGAGGGGTTGGGGAGCTAAAGTTAAAGATGTATTTTTTTCTTTGTAGCTCTAAATTTCATTGATTCTGGAAGTAGAATGGATCAGCTTGAGTTATTGGACAAAAAGCAAAACTTTATTGCGTCAAGTGATCAGAATAATTTAATTAGCTTTATAGGCTTTATGGTCTGTCTCCTTTTTATTATTTTTTTAGTAGTTTTTCAGCTTCCTGTCATTTTAAGTGGGTTTTAAAATAATACATGCAAATATATCCACTCAATGCAGGATAATTAAAACAATATTCTGTCTTCGGTCAGGAAACAGAATGTATTTCATCCAAATAAGCCTTGAAGAGGCTAGTCAAATGACAGATCAAATAAAAAAGGACACTTAATACACATGTAAATCATTTGCATTACAAATAAGACACTTTAGCAGGGGTTGAACTTACTGCCTGATAGTCAGGATTAAGTTCCCATATTAATGCATGCATTTGGTGTGGTTATTTTGGGTGGAAGACTTCATCCATCAATGCCTTCCACCACTAAGTAAAGCCAACCTGTAAACTGATCACCACAGGCTGTCAACACTGGTTACTTAATTATATAAAGAAAATATATTTCAAAGACTTTTGGTAATTTGGTAGTATTTCAAGTTTGGGTTCAATGTCTAACATCTTTTTTACAAGATTCTTCAAAATAATGGTTAAAAGCAGTTTTAAGAATTAAAAATGAAAAAACTAATTCTTATATTCTTTGTTAATCTTTTTCTTTCGTTTTTATTTGCACAAATGAAAAATAAAGATTTAGTAAGCACCAATGAAGACTAATAGGAATGTTAACAGATGTTTCCATCGAAAATTAAACTAAATGTGCTTGTGCTATTAATTTGTTTTTCATTAGTCATTTTAGTAATTTCTAATTCCAATTTATTTGTTATTAATTAGTAGTTTTAAAATCTTGATTTTTTTTATAGAAAGGAAAAACATTTCTTCTAATTAAGAAGAAACATTTTTTTCTAATGAAGAATATTTTCATATTTCCATTTAATTAAAATATTATGAAATTATCTACAATAATACTCATTAAAGAATGTGATTCATCAGTAATACCAAAAGATTTTTTTATGCAGGTGTTTGATTTTTCTTTCTGTGCAAGAATTAATAATATAACTAATAAAGCTCCAAAAGCACGGATAAAAGTAAAAAATGCCTGCATCTGTGTATTCTTAATGTCTTTCCATGAAAAAATAGAAAATCTGGAAACATTCTCACAAATTCTTTTTTGAAATCTTGATCAGATTTATGAACCATTTAAAAAGCATCCCGAGCCCCTCCCCACTGCACACAAATTGCAAATACTTTGTGAAAAGTTTGTAATTGAACCTAAGAAAATACACTTAAAAATGCAACCTGCTCCCTGCGAGCAATTAACATCCTTAAATCACACTTTAAGGACCCCTTATAATTGAATGACAAAATTGTAATTTGAAAATTTTTGTTAATATCCCTTCATAAACTATCATTGTCAGATATTTTTCAATTGGTTAAACTTTCCTGTATTTTTCTTTCAAGGATCTTTTACTGAAATTCTATTATTTTATAGTCTATTTAAGAAATTGGATATTTGTTTGAAAATAACTACCAAAATAAACACATCATATTTAAAAAGTACAGCAAAAGGATTGACGGAGGAGTCTTACCCTCTTTCTTCGTGGGTTCTGGCATGGCCGCAATCAAATGTTATTCTCCCAAGAGTTTGCTCCTCTCCAGTACTAGTTGACAGAAACCCCACGAGCAGATGAGAGATGGTGCAGGTCAGTGTGACAAGCAGTTGGGGAGAAATCCGGGGCTTTTGTACTGCCTCTGAACATCAATCATGTGGACGCCGCCCCTTCTTCAGCGCAAGGATGCTGGAAGTTGACAGCTATGAGGACCTTTCTCACATCTGTTGTCTGCACTCGGCTCTCTCGCCTACTGGAAGGAATCTCCCGTCCATCTCATGTAGCTGATGAGAGCACCTCTGACTTTCTAAATTCAGCTGCAGCCTCGTGCTCTTCTCACTCGTTTTTTTTTCTGTCCACTACAGGCATGTGTCGATAGAGGCAATGCAAAGAGCTTACCAGGTGATAAAAAATTAAGTTAAATTAAAAATTGCAATGTACTAATTAAACAAATACCTTAATTTTTACTAAGAGTATAAAGGAAAAATCTCTGTTATTAAGATAAGTTTATCTTTGTCAGCTCTTAATTATTGGATTTAAAATTTTTTTATTAATATATTAATCTGAAAAGTCAAATTTCTATGTTGAATAGCTTCTCTCATTTTCTCCTCCAAGGATAGCAAGGGTTTCTATTAAAAATACTTAGCCTTTACTTTTTCTCAAGAAACACCCTTTAAAAATATTACATGGCATATAAAAAATAATATGTGCTATGACATGCATGAAGCTTGAGTACATGATACTAAGTGAGAGAAACCAGACACAAAAGACCACATATTGTACAGTTCCATTTACATGAAATGCCCAGTATAGGCAAATCCATAAAGTTGATTAGTGGTTGCTAGGGGTCTAGGGGGGAAATAGAATTAGAATGACTGTTAATAGGTATGAAGTTTATTTGGGGGATAATGAAAATGTTCTAGAATTAGATAGTGGTGATGGTTGTACAACTTTATGAATATATTAAAAACCACTGAATTGTACACTTACAAATATATAGGGCATGGGTAAAGAAAGTCAGCTAGATGGGTAGACATTGTTTTGTTTTAAGATGGCAAACAGATACACAAATATACCTTAAGATATCGGTAGACTGTGTCAGATTTGGCCACTTTCTCCCAAAACTCTCATGGAACTGATGGAGAACTATGAACTATCAAGTGGTCAAATTAAAAAAGACATCTTACTTTTTTTGTTCACAGGCATGGCACCTCAGAGACCAGGACTAAAATTAGTTTATATGAAAAGATGAGTCCTTGAGTGTCATTATTGGTATGTGTTTTTAAGATCATTCTCAAGAGATTTTGATTTGTACTGAACCAGCCACAGTGTCTCATTTAATTTCCCCTGTGGCTGAGACAGCAGCTGGTCAGACTTAGCTCTACCAAACTCTGTGCCAAGTTAACTTTTTCTATAAAGATGGAAACTCAACTTAGAACTCAGTAGCATCATGCTTCAGCTATGCTGGGGTTAGGGGGAGGAGAGCTGGTCAAGAAGGTCCGTGAACCTCTTCTCCAAAGAAAGCCTTTTCTCAACCACATAGTGTCACTGATCCCATTGTTTTTTTTTGTTTGTTTTTTGTTTTAAATTATTTTGTT
Organism: Eonycteris spelaea; assembly: GCA_003508835.1. NCBI lineage: Eukaryota > Metazoa > Chordata > Mammalia > Chiroptera > Pteropodidae > Eonycteris > Eonycteris spelaea. Next base: position 8,725,552 of record PUFA01000023.1, read on the forward strand.
TGTTCTTAGATGGTAAATGTCAGCCAGAAAACAGCATATTCTGTAATATGAAGTTAGATGTGCCTTGAAAGAACAAAAAACCTTGCTGGGTTTTTTTTCCCCCTGTGACTACTATGAAGTATTAATTAATAAATGAAACAAATTAAAAAACCTTGAGTCTGAAGTCAGACCCTTGGATTTTATTTCTGGACCATCATTTACCAGCTGAGTTACTTTAAGAAAGGCAAGTGGCCTTATGAGCCTGTTTCCTTTTGTGTAAATTAAAAATGGCCTCTGAAGCCCCTTCTAGGTTTAACATTGTGATTCTATCTAGATAGTCCCTAAAAAAGCATGATCGTTTTTCAGCATTCACAGCACACTGAACACCATATGAAATGGACATAAGGACAAAGTGTCATGTTGCAGAAGAATGTTTGCAGTGATGGGCAGATTTCACACATGCCGCAAAAGAGGTGTCATGCCGTCACTGGCTTCTGCAGAAATTCTGCTTGATTTCTAATACACTGATCATTTTACTGAAGTGAACGAGTGATGGGAAATATTGCAACCCGTGGAGAAAATATTTTACGACCTGGAAACTTCTCAGTGATAAAGGACCTAATTGTAAAAAGACAAAACCTAGTCGAAGGAATTGAAAGTACAAACGAATTCTGGGATTAATGGTGTAGAGTTAAAGTAAAACTTTGAATTAGAGTAATGAGTAGACATGTGTAATTTTCTCAGGACTTTTGTTTTAGGAACAAATAACCTCTATTCCAGATCTTATACATCCATCTAGAAGGTTGCAGACCCTTTATCTCTAATATCACTCTCAGAGAGTAGTGAAAATGGTCAACATGGTTCTTTTTTGTTGTTGTTAAATGCTTTATTGTTTTTTCTCCTTTGTATTATTTAGGATTAGATTTGGCTGAATAGTGCAGAAATCCATAAAATAACAACAGTTAAACCAAGACAGAAGCATTTCTTGCTCACATAAAAAAAAAAAAAGTCCAAATGTAACTAGTTTAGAGTCTTCAATGGCTCCACAGTATCATCAGAAGTCTGGGCTCCTCGTTTCTGCTCTACCATCCTCTAGGTAGCTCCATGTCTGAAATGGCTGCTAGTGCTCAAGACATTACATCCACATTCCAGGCAGAAGGCCAAAAAAGAAAAAAAAGAAAAAAAAAAGGAACTCACTTTCTTCATTTAAAGAGCCTTTTTAAAAGCCCCTACACAAAACATCTAGTACATCCAACTGGCCAAAACTTGATTTCATGACCATATCTGGCTATAAAAGGAGATGGGAAATGTAGTCTTTCATTCACAGTGGCGATGGGCTTCTATTATTAAAGAGAATAAGGAGGATGGATGTTGCATAAGCAAAAATCAATCTTTGCCACATCTTTCAAAATAAAAGCAATAATATTCTTTGTACCAACCAAAGAATGCAGAGAAGTATAAATAATGAGCCTCACCCTCTCCCCAAACCTGTCCTCACCCAGGGTGCTCATATATACACATACAAGTTATATATTTATATGTAGAGAGTTCTTCATCTATTTTTGTTTACAATACACTTCCATTTGATTTCTCTATTTAATTTGTCATAGACATTCCTCTATGTTAATAGGCATGTATATACATATATGTAATCTTTTTAATAGCTGAATAATAATCGTTCGTGGTACAGATGCACCATAGTGTGCTATATATTCTCAATTACTTCCCTTTTATAGACATCCAGGTTGTTTTCACCACCACAATGAATACTGTAATCAATAAAATAGATTATAACCTTATGTATAGATATTTTTAAATTAGAAGGCTATATTGTTAAAAGTGAGGTCGGTGGTACACATGAATAATTTAAATCTTAATAGGTTTTTGCTAGACTGCTTTCCCAAAAGGTTGCCTATTCAATAAGTCAACCAGTCTATTTTCTCATACCCTGGATGTTATCACTTAAAAATAAAACAAAAGTTGTCAACTTATTGGGTTAGAAATGATTGCTCATTATTTGAGTTTCTATTTTTCAAAGGTTCAGAAATACTTTGTTTATTCGTAACATTTTTTTCTGCTTCATTCGAATTATTTTTTTATTAATGATATTAACTCTGTCTAAAAAATGTGTTCCAAATAAGGTTCTTTGTCCTTTGATTTTATGATTTTTTTTTGCTATAAAAGAACTAAAAATTTTTTATATGTTCAAATCCGTCACCTTTTTTTTATGGCTTCAGGATTTTCTGTCTTACTTTAAAAAAAAGTCCACCCAGGATTATTCAAATATTCTCATAAATTTTTTCCAATTATTTAAAATATTTAAATATTTTTATTGTGTGAATTAGAGATCTAAACTTGTTTACTTTCTATCTCCCAGCTAACAGGAAGTCATGTCAACACATTTCATTGTTAATTTTACCACTGACTTGAAATAAAACTTAGAGTGTATGTTAAGTTCCCATATAAACTTAAATCTATTTTTAGCCACAGTGTTTATATTTTACTCTTCAATGTCTTTATTCTTTAGCCAGTATTGTCCTTTTTGTATTAATTAGCTTTACATTAAGTTTTAATATTTGGTAGGGCAAGATCCCCTCTCTGGTCTAGTTTTTCAAAATTTTCTTTGCAATTTTCTCTATATATGTTCTTTCTTATAAGTTTTAAATTCACTTCGTTGGTTCCTGTCACCTTCTAACACAAAGGGTGTTCTGATAAAATTATATAAATTGTCATATATTAATTCATGAATGATTGTCACTTGAGAATATTAATCATTCTCATCTAGAAATATAGTATGTCTCCCAAGTCAGATATTGTTTTATAGTTGTTAATAAAACTTTTGTAATTTTTTCCCATTAAAATTCTATACCATTCATGTTAAATTTGTGCCTATGCATTTTATAGTTTTTGTAACTCTTTTCAATGGAATTTCTTTTCTCCATTTCCATTTCTTACTGGTTGCTGAGAATATGAAGAAAAATTATGAAACTACTTTTATAATTATTTTTGTATCCAGCCACTTAATAAAATTATTTCTTAATTTAAATAGGATTTTTTAGGAAGGACACTTGGATTTACTTAAAATATGTTTACATAATTACATACTATGCAAGAATGATAAAATTTTTTTCTATTTCCAATATTTACTAAATTTTTTTGTTTTAATATTACATTAGCTAGAAGCCCAAATATAATGCTATAATAGTGTGAAGGGTATCCTATCTCATTCCTGATTTTAATGGAAATAGATCTAATATTCGAAGTTTAACATATTTGTTATTAATTTTCAGCAAATAGTCTATCACTTTAAGTAGTTTTCTTTAATTTCCACCTACTTAACTGTTTATTAGTAATGACTATTAAATTTTATTAAATGTATTTTTGTGTGTATCATTGTAATTATGTGTTCTCTTCTTTGACTTATTAATAAAATGAGTGATAGTGTTTCAAAAAATTACCAAATTTTGGATAATCCTTGCCTTCCTGGTTATAATCCTATTTCATTATGGTGTATTATTTTATTTATACAATTCTGGATTCATTTTCTAATATTTCATTTCAGATAATTTTGCATTTATATGCTGGTGAAATTATTCTATAAATTATTTTTGTGCTATCTTTATTACATAAGATATGTTAGATCATAAAATTGATTATAGATACTTGTATCTTCTTCTAATATCCAAAATAGTTTAAATAGCATAGGAAAATGTGTTCTTTGAAGATAGAAAACACTTGATTATAAAACCATCTGGTCTTTTCCATTTTTAAATCAGAAATCTTTAATTTCCCATTTCTTCTTTAGAACTTGTTCAGGATTTATAATTCTTTTAAATTAACTTAGAAAATTATTCATTTCTTCTAGATTTAATAAAAAATATTGTTGTATGCAATGTTTTATTTTAGTTTGTAACATTTGCTATGTCTATGATTTTTATGCCCTATTTTCATTCCTAATTATTTCTAATTATTAATTTTTTTCTTTTCTCTCTTTCCCTTAATACATTTTTGAAAGGTGTAATATTTTTATTGGTGTTTTGAAAGAATCAGTTTTTAGTTTTATTATCTTTTATTCTCATAACTTCTTTTAAACAAATTCATTGTTGCTTTCCTTTACTACACTGAGAATTTAATTTAGACTTTTATTTTCAGTCTGGGACTATACCTGTATCACATAGATTTTGACTTAATGTACCCACCTTTTCATTAATTCCTAAATAAACTTCAGTTTTGATTTTAATTTGCTCATCACTTCAGGAATTATTTAAAAGAGATTTTTTAATCCTAATGAATTAAGATTTCTTGTTATTGTTTTCTCTTTTAATTAATTTTTACCTGGGTGAAATTTATATCCTGTGAAATTAACCATTTTTAAGTGAACAATTCTGTGGTGTTTAGTAAATTCAGAATATTGTATAACCACCACCTCTAACTACTTCCAAAACATTTTCATCACCCTAAAAGGAATCCGAATAGTAATTAAGCAGTTACTCCCCATTCGCCCTTCCACCCAGACCCTAGTAACCAACAACGTTGTTTTTGCGGCTGTACCAATTCTGGATATTTCATGTAAATGATGTCATACAATATGTGAGCTTTGTGGCTAGAATAGTATGTCTGATATTGATGCTGAGCTCTGTTCCTTTATTTTAAAAATAAAACAACTCAACCATGAATAAATAAACTAGTTGGGAAAAAAGCATTTCCCACCTAACAGATTCATGATCAATAAAATATTGTTTTGTGCTTACTAATTATCAGTAATAAATTTTATTTTACTTTAATCAGTCATGTACAAATAATACTCATAACAATCATTTAACTTCAAATATATTTTAATACTGTAAAGTCTTGTGGTTATGGAAAAAATGTTCTTTAAAATTTCTAATTTTATTTTTTGAGACAGAGAAATATAAGATGAAAAAAATTTTTAAGTTTAAGGCAGGAAATTATGTTAACTGGAAATAGAATTATGTGAGGCAAGGAGAAAAAATTAGGGAGGAAGGGAACAATGTTAAATTACTCAAAGATAAAGAGCTTATTTATATGTCTTTAATATATAATGGTGGATATCATATCCCTATGACATTTTTATTCCATTGAGATATTTACAATAGTGAGGTTACAGTTTTAGTTTTATTTTTAATGCCAACTTTTACAGAAAGCTAGAAATGACATTCTTTGCAACTTTTAATGACAGAAAATGGTAAAAATTATTTTGAAAATGTGTAAAGACTATCCAAAAATTTTTTGAAGATGCATTAGTTAGCTCAAGCTACCATAACAAAATACCATGGGACAGGGTTTCTTAAACAACAGAAATTTATTTTTCATAATTCCAGAGGCTGGACATCCAAGGTCATAATACCATCATGGTCAGGTTCTGGTGAGGAATCTCCTCTTGACTTCCAGATGGCTGTTTTCTCATTGTGTCCTCACATTGCAGAGAGAAATAGAGAAAAAGCACTCCAGTGCCTCTTATAAAGGACACTAAACCCATCTTAGGGATCCCACCCTCATGACCTCGTTGCAACCTGATTATCTCCCAAAGGCCAGATCTCCAAATACCTCCACATTGGGGGTTAGGCCTCAACATACGAATTTTGGAGGGGATTCAATTCAGTCCATACCAAAAAGCTTGTAAACAAAGTAGCTTAAGAGCTGTGTTTAGATAATCAGTTTCCAAAGGACAACGATCAGGAGAAAGGGGCTTATGGACCCAAGTGGCAGTAGACAGACCCTCCTTCTCCCTCTGTTTTCCCTCTCTTCCTTTGCACAGGCCCTGATGGAGGTGGGGGGACTTTCCCCAAGATTCTGCTCCTGGCCCTCTGCTCTCTGTGTACATTCTCTCCCTTGGTGAGCTAATCCCCTGTCAGATTCTCAGCTATTACTGTGTGAATGACTCCCAAAACTCATCTCTGACCTTGATCCTGAGTTTCGCTTCTGAACCTACAATGTATATCGAATAGTAAAAATCCAACCAGTTAAAGATGATAACAATTGCTAAAATTGTTATATTTCCTTCCAGTTTTTTCTTATGCATATATTGTGGAAAGTTTTGAATTTTAACTAAGTCATAAAAAGCAGAGGTCCAGGGTCGAAAATGCAATTAGTCAAAATAAAAAGAAGAGCAGGTTATCAAGAAATTTAAAATTTGAAGCCTGACCCCACATTATCACTTATATTCTTAGGTCTGCTAGTTCTTCTAGCCCTAAACTGCCTCACGGTATATGAAACAAGAAAGAACAAATAACAAAGGTAGTAAAGGTTTGGTGAATTTGTAAAATTTTAGGGTAAGTGAATTTTGCGTCCCTCAATCTCTCTCTCTCTCTCTCTCTCTCTCTCTCTCTCTCTCTCTCTCTTTCTCTGTCTCTCTCTGTCTCTGTCTCTGTCTCTGTCTCTGTGTTTTGTTCCACATGTACCTGCAACTACCAAGACAGTGGTGTTTCTTCCCACAATATTATAAATTGATATTATGAGTAATTGATCTTTAAATTTATCAGTTCAGTTAATGTACGATGATAAAATCGAAGACATTCCCTTGAATAGTCTGTGAAAATCCATTCCATTTTTAAAAAACTTTCTTGCACAAAGTGTTCCTGGACTCATCCTTCTTGAAATAAAGAAAGGAACCCGCCTTCTTGACATTCCTTAGTGTGACTTTGAATTTTCTCTAACACCAAGTACAAGTTCATACTGGAAGCCTTGCAAGCTATCAATAGAACTCAGCTCACCCACCTTATTTTAAAGCTGAAGCATGTTAAGCCCTCTAAGCCTCTCCTCATAAGACATACCCTTCATCTCCCAAATTAGTCCTGGTGCCTTTGCTGGATCTCTTCCAAGACTCAGATGTTCTTTTAAGCTTCATGTCCTACCACACACCATCCAGTGGGCTATAAGCAGGAAGAGTTCCTTTGCCTTAAACTCTCTTTTGATTTATGGACCCTAACAATTTTCAGGTTCCATTTCTTCTACTCTGTGCTTATAATGCTTATTGGAATAACACAAAAGTTTTCCTAATGCTGATGACTATAGATTACATGTACAATACATTTATTTACAGAAAGAAACTAAAAACAAAACAAATCAAAAAACCAAGTACAGTGTAACTCAGAGGTCCCTGACCTTGACCCATCATTTCCTATCTCCAGGTCTTTGTTTCTCCTGTTTCCTGCAGCCGAAGCAGCTTTACTTTCCATCTCAGTGGCTCCAAAGCTGATCCATTTTGGAAGGATAAACTCAAAGGTGACTTCCTCCACATAGTCTTCTCTAATGTTCCAGCTGGAAATGATCTCTGACTTCTCTGAATACTTTATATATATTCCTTGTATAGCAAAAACAGACTGTTTACCTTCTATTGTCCTTATTTATGTGTTTTATTGTTTAAACCAGAAATCTCAACCTGGTAGTCTGTGAGCTAAATCCAGTTTGCAAATGAATTTTGTTTGGATAACATACTTGTTTCACATAAAAAATATATAAAAATCATCTAAAATGTGAATTTCTGGCTTCTCATAGAAACACTGGGTCCAGGTAGACACAATAAGCTGAAGATCACTAGGGAGCACCACAGCTTCTTGGTCCACTTCAGTCATTTGTGTTAACTGCCTAGCACAGGTGGGCATTTGAATTTGCAATGCTTAGTTTAAACTATAGTATTCTTGAGGCAATAACTTGTCAATCATCTTCATAGCCTACAGCAAGCACTTAGTAATTTGTGGCTGAAAAAAATAAATGCATATGGATTGAGAGGCAAGCATTCTTTTTAAAATGACTTTGAGGTTACATCAATGGGATCTGACTAATTCCCCTGATTCTCCTATTCCATCATAACATTGTTTAAAATTTATCGGTAAGTACCAACTCACTGTTGACTGTGTGAAAGCTTGGAGGTATAAAACAAATAAGTGTGGCACCCTGCCCCTCCCTATAGGGGACTATTTGAGATAATAAGAAATAAGCACTAATAATTTATGAGCAAGATATCATTGTAATTTCGATGCAGCACAGCAAAGTGTTTAATGGTTGAGATGTTGGCATCAGACAGGTTTATATCTTGGCTCTGTAGTTAGAATTGTGTAATGTTGGGAAAATTATTTAAGCTTCTGAGCCTCAGTTTCCTCATCTTTTGCTGGCCCTCTTTCAAGATTAAAATTAAGACAATTTTGCGTGTGCTCTATGGAGACATGAAAAGGTTAAATGAGCGAACACATGTGAAGTCCTTGGCACAGTGTCTGGACATGTTAAGTGTTCTATGAACAGAAGGGGTAATTACTGGCAGCTAAATGATCCAAAACCATCTATAGTACATCCAAGAACATCTAATGAGTGTATACAAAATTCAGCAAGCCCTGTTTCTCATGTCGTCTATATTATCAGTCAGTCTGCTATACTGCTTAATATTCAGCGTTTACTCCTATGTGTAATTGCTGAGTCTGTGTGGGTGTGATAGAAAAGATCAGTTTGTCACCATGAGTCTTTTCACATTGGACATGTGAAGGCCAGCCCGTGGTCTGCAGCTGCAGCTGCTATTTGCAGCACTGGGGCCTCTGAGATGGGATTCTGGGGCTCAGATTTATTTTCTGCCCGGTGCCTTTGTTTAAAAGACTGGTCTTGCTCAGCTGCCCTGACCGTTTCTCCTGTCCCACAGTGCCCTCATTTTGCCTCCCTGATTGGTTGAAGGTGTGCTTCACTCTCAGCTGTCTCCCAGAAAATTCAGGGAAGTCACCATCACCATTTAGTAAACACAGTGTCCCCGGGCATCCTGCTAAGCATTTTACATGTATTATCTCATTTAATTCTCATAAACTGCTGCGAGTTGGATACCATTGTTATCCCTGTTTTAAGTTGAGAAAACTGAGGAACGAGGAAGTTAAATAATTTCCCAAAGCTCATAGTTAGCGAAAGGTGGAGCCAGCATTTGAATGTAAGTGTGCTTCCATATTTTTCCTTTGAAAGCACATTCCAATCCTGGGTTGTTTATTGCTGCCTTAGCATGACAGAGGGTGACAAAGTGGTTTTCTACATAGGCTCACTCCATAGATCTCTTTAGTGTCACCTGCAACACTATGTTAAGGACTTTGAATCAACCACATTTGGGATAAGTGAGGAAAACGCAGTGATCAAACAATAAAGACTGAAATGGACTTTCAGATTGTATCTCTATTGATTACAAAGAGAAAGGTCTACAGTATGGGTTTTAGTGTCTTAATTTTTTTCTTTCTTTTTTTTACGTTTATTGGGGTAACATTGGTTAATACAATTGTATAATTTTCAGGTGTACATTATTATTTGACATCTGTATATTCTGTGTGTTTACCATCCAAAGTCCAGTTTCCTTCAGTTACTATGTATTCGATCCCCTTTACCCACTTCACCCTCCTACTGTCTTAATATTGAGACATATCAGTAGAACGATTTCATGAGTTAGGACCACAAGTCAGACAAAGTCATAAGCATCATTTTAAATATTCCTGAAAGGTATATTGTCCTTAGTTTCCATCAAGCAAAATAGAGAACCATTTTCATATTTTAGAACTTCATCAAGTTGTCTTTTAAGTAGGAAAAAAAACAGTGATGTATCTTTAAATCTTGTTAAGTCCAAATGTCTTTGGATATAAATTATATGTGCATATCTTAAGAGCTGAAGAAACATGAAATGAAAGCCAATGATCAGCTTGGTTCTTTAGAGTTGGTCCAGAATTAGAGACCCTTGACAATAAGTGGAGAATTAGGTCATGCACAGTAGAGAACAACCTCTTTTTGAGTTTCAAAACCCCAAACACAGTGACTATAAGAAGCTCATCTTGACGGTGGAGTGGGGAGAAGTATATTTAAATATCTTTAGAACCCTAGGTATGAAGTCCAGACAAAAATCTCTGGTCTGAAATGACCACCTTTAACTGAACTGGTATCTGTTTTTACTGTGAAAGGAGAACCTTAGTTCACTTGCATAGTAATCATCTTCATTAAGTATGCATTTTTTTAACCACAGGAAGATTTAGAACTTAATGTAGAAAGTTTCAGAGACTCAAAACCATGGTATTAATATGTTCATATTAATATTTGGCTATTTAAGAGACAGTCTCAAAATTCCAATTTAAAATGTATAGTTGAGTAATTCATTTAGATTTTTGGTTTTCAGTGGAAATCTCATTGTTTATGGCAACATTAGTATATCTCAGAGAAATTTATTTTACATATACACATATGAAATTTAAATATTTAAACTTTAATTTGTAAAAGTAAAATATTGAAAAAGAAAACCAAATATTTCAAATTCATAAAATCTGGCCTATTAAAGAGATGTGCTATTTAGAAACTAGGACAACCAATTTTGAAATAAGCCTGGCAACATTGACAAAAGCTGAATGTGACCCAGCAATTCCACTCCTAGGTATATATCTAATAGAAATGCATTCTTATGCACTTGATCAGATAAATTACATCAACATTTATAATAACAGAAAACTGGAAATAATCTAATTGCTCATCAACACCCTAATGGATGAATTGTGGTATATTCACACCAGGCAATATTAGATAGTAATGAGAATAAATGATATGGATGAATCTCACAAACCTGATGCTAAACAAAAGCTACTAGACACAGAAAGAACATACTATATACTTCTATCTTATAGAGAACAAAATAGGCAAAGCTAACCTATGCAGTTAAAAGTTATAATATTCTGCTTCTCATTTTAGACACTGCTTATACTAATGGATCGTGTTTGTAAACATTCATTGAACTCTAGAGTTATAATATATATACTTTTCCATATTATATACTTCAATAATATTTTATAATTGAAAATAATATACTGTAGTTATGAAAAAATCAACCTTAAGAATATAGAATTTATTTTTAAATAATACAGGAAGCAAAGAACTTGGTAGACTATAAATCAAACAAAATTAGCTATGAGTTGACAGCTGTTGAACCTGCAGAATGGATTACTAGTGCACGAAGATTCCACCTATAGAATAAAGATTCACTAAAATATTCTTATGTTTTAAAATTTTTAGTACTAAAAATACAAAAATAAGAGAAAAAAGCTTCTTATTTATCTATGCTAATTACAACTGAACAGAGGCTGTTTTGAGGCAACAAAATCACTATCCCCCACCTTCCTCCTAGCATGAAATCTTTGGAAAATGATAATTTGGTTAAAACTTCTTTGTCTAACATGATAAAATGGTGGATTAATAAAAAAGATCTGATAATTTTTAAACATGATATGTACCAATATTCTAAATGTGAACTCTGTAATTGTACATTCAGTCATCAATATTTTGACATAAGACAAAGACTTTTTTTCTTATTAGATACTCTGATTAGAGATTCTTATCGCTATTACATAAATGATATCATATAATTTCCAATATTGGTCTCAAAAGCAGAACCAAAACTTAAAGTCATTTTAACATCAAACCGTGCCTAGAATTCTCCTAGATTCTTACCATTTTCTAAGTCCTAACAGTTAGTTGTTTAACCACACCTACTTGACTTTTTTTTTTTGCAATTTGAATATATTTATGCGTTTAATCTAGTGCTTATAGAAACTGCTTTTACATTCTTACTTTATCTGCTACTTAATATTTAATTAAATTTCAGTTACAAGTCTTAGTGGCATAAACAAGTATGAACAATACTCTTGATAAGGCTATAACTCAGCTAGTAGGAGAAGTAAGCCTGTGTACTTAGGAGTACTCCAGTGTGCTAGGGGCAGCAGTAAGTATGTTTTTTAAAGCAGGAATAAAGAGAAGTGGTTAATTTTGCCAGTCAGTTAAGTGAAGATGGATGAGGAGAGTTTAAGATAGTAATATCTATTATTTCTTGAGTACTAAGCCTGAGTAAAACACTATGCTGGCATTTTGCATACATTATTCTATTTAATCCTTACATTCTGTATACAGTTTTCCACTTAATTCTTATAATAGCCCTGAAAAATTATCACCACCACTTCATAGATGAGAAAAACAAGTTCCAGAGACGCTGGGGAAAAAAATGATAAGATACTTTCTCATTACCTAAACTAGGGGGACTACATTTGACCAGAAATGGCCTCTATTTGAAAGTGTTCAAGCTCAGATCATCATTGGAGTTCACTAAATGGGGGATAGGGCAAGATACTGGAGGAAGTCAACTGTGCAGCTTTCTTAGGAAACTGGCTCTAAAAGAAGAAAAAGACCTTGGTAAGCACATTATAAATAGTAGCCGTGAAGCACCCTCAGCGAGAAAAGTTTGTTTTCTTTAAATAATTTCAGTGGGTATCTTTGGACCTTTTACATAAGTCAGATTCTCTTCTCTCCCCAAATGCCTTGGTTATATCATTAGCACAATCCAGTTAACCCCTTCCGAGAAAGGGAGAAAAAAAACGTCAAAATCTAACCAGATGCTTTCAAGTCGCTCTGGGAATATAAAATGGAAATTTCCTTTTGGATTTAGACAGTTGGTTTGCAACGTGCTGCACATCAGAATCTCCTGGGGACTTTGTAAAAATACCCATGTGGGGGGCTTTCACTGCCTTGTCCAAGCCCATATTCAGATTTGATTGGGATAGAAGAGATGCGGCTCCAGTATCAGAATTTTCTTAAATTAAAATTCCCTCAGGTGATTAAAATGTGCATCCAGCATTGTGACTCCAGATATCAGCAGACTTTTAAGAACTGAGTGGCTGTAGTTGACTGGGTCAGAGGAAAAACTCCTACAGGTGTAGCTCATTTTATATAACAGAAGTGTTATTATTTTTTCTTTCTTTTTTGAAATTGAAAAATATTTGACATGTGACATTGGCTCAATTTAAGGTATACAACATGTTGGTTTGATATATTTATATATCATAACATGATTGCCACTGCAGCAATAATTAGCACTACTATCTCATCATGGAATTATCATTTCTTTTCATGGTTAGAATAATTAAGATCTAGTTTCTTAGCAAGTTTGAGGATTACGACACAGTTTTGTTGTCTATTCACTATTCTGTGCATTCAAGCTCTAGGACTTATTTACTACTCATTGCAAGTTTGTACCTTTAACATCTTCCTATTCCCTCACCTCCGAACCCCTGGTAACCACCATTTTACTCTCTGTTTTTACAAATTTACTTTTTAAGATTTCACATGTAAGTAATGTCATACAGCATTTGTTGCTCTTGGTCTGGCTCATCTCATGAGAAGAAGCACATCCTGTCATTTGTGACAACATAGATAGATCCTGAGGACATTAGGTGGAGGTATTTGTGAAAGGCTTCTGTAACTAGAACATCACCACGCTCTCTACCTTTATAATTTCAAAAGCCCCATTCTTTCACTTGTGGCTGCCCATCAACATTTCAGCTTCTTTGTCACAACAGCTAATGCTCTAAAAACCACTGCAAAATACACCAAGAAACCTGATATAAAAGGAATTCTGTAGTGAACAGTTCTATGATTATTTTCAAAAAGCGTAATACTGAGCTGAGTATAAAGTGTTACATTCTGTCCATAAGTGACATAAAAAGCCCAGTTTGCTTAGCCATTTCCTACCAAAATTATTGTTTACCTTTTCTTTAAATTCTCAAGTTAGGCTAGGATGGAATTTTGATGTTCTTTCAGACATAAGCTGGACAAAAAAAAAAAATTAAAAACACAAAGCTACAGCTAAAAAAAATGGGTTTGAATTAATATGGAAGCAAATAATTCTATACTGTATAACTTATTTAAGTCGAATATTTACCACTCTTCCCCTCAATATCAATATCACGATATTCTGGGGAAGGGGTCACCTTAATGTTGTGTTCAGCTAAGTCAGAACAAAACAAAGATATTTTTGTATTTTACTGGTCTATGTCACCTGGTCATTTATGAAATATTCTGTTAAAAAAGACACTAACTTTACATTCTCCCTCTGGGTTTGAAAGGAAAAAGGGAGCAGGGGAGGAAGAAAATCTAGGTATATTTTAAGGACTATGGTCTTTTAGGCAATGGTGATGATAAGCAAACCCTGTATGTCATAAGATAAAATCTTCCCCAGAGAGCCCAAAGTGGAATTTTGTATCATAAATTATTTCTTCCTTTCCTACCAAAACTCCAAACCCATCTTTCTTATCTATTAGAAGAAAATTCCATGGGCTGCAATTTTTTAAGAGAGATAAGAACTCTGTCAGGACATTTTCATATTTATAGAAAAGGCAAATCACGATCCTCGAGTTCTCTCCCATATTTCTCTTGAAGGTTTGCCCAAGGCCGTACTAATTTTTTTAAAGAAAAAATGTAGCTTCTCTTTGATCAAAAAAAAATTTAAAGCAAAGTAAACTATTTAACTCTTACACTGAGCTTTTCCGATATATTTATTTTAAAGAAAACTGAAGCTGACACAAAACAAAATTATGTGTCATCACATTTTTAAAAATCATAGTTTGCTGGTCCTTTCTTCCATTCGCCTTGGCCATTTTAAACATGTATATTTATAGGGTTGATGAAATGGATATATATTTATCCCATCAACTCTACATACTTAAGGAGATTTATAGGGTCATTTTTATAAGCGTAATTGACTGAAATTGCTCTCGATAAGACTCCACAGCGTTTGCCCAACTTCGTGTTCCCCTGTATAAACTGAATACATTTGACCAAACATGAGTATGATATTTTCTGAGAGAAAAGAGGCAATTCTGCAGATTTAGAAAAAGTTTTCCCCTCCAGAATGTCCCAGTTTCTAAAGACGGAGAAATAGAGACACTGGTTGAGAGGCCCTTCTATGGGGGAAGATTCTTCATCCCAAAATAAACTCTTCCTGCTCAAGTTAGAGCCTCAGGCTTAAAGTCTCAGCGTCCTGGAACCAGAACAATACAAACATGGGAGAAGCGGAATGAGACAGGAGCATTTGTACGTGATGTGATCATCGCTTTGTTAGTGCAGGATCAGTGACACGCTGGGAATGCGTTAAAGTTACGGGCCGTTTCAGTCGATATAAAGGAAGACTAGGTGCCATCTACTGGTGAAGCAACTGAAAAGAAGCCATAACTTTCCATTTTTCCAACAAAACTTAGTGTCTTTCCTGACAATGCAGTGTGCAGGAGCTGGTTGGAATATCCACATATTATCATCCTATGAAGTTGGAAAGGCTGTCTAACCCGTTTCCTGGCCTGCTTTGGAAATTGACATTTGCATGCCTAAAAATGTACTCTGCAAAACTCCATGCACAAGATGGTAGAGATTACAAAAAGGAATGTTTACCGTGGCAGTTTTCAATGACTAGGAAAGTAAGACAAGTGTCCCATAAGGGAAATCTGATTAAATATATTATATGTACATATATGTATGTATGTATGTATGTCTGTATACATGCTATGCAATGAAATGACGCATATGAAGAAGCTTATTGCTCTCAAAAAGAAAGAAGCAGACATCAACATTTACATGGAGCCACATGTCAGGGCATAAAAGCAGATTGCAAAACAGTGTTGTAATATGATCCTGTTTTGTAAATAATAATAATAATAATATGGAGGATTACTCATTAAAGTAGTAAGTTTTCTTTTTTTTATATCACATACCATTTGTAACAGGGTAAAAGGAAACCAACAAAAATAATTTTTAAGGGAACTTGAAAAATTTGCAAACGTTTAGCTATATAATATTTTATTTAAATTTTATACATTTCTAAAAGAAAAAATAGTTTATACACTTTTTAAAAACTTTGGTTTGTCTATATACTCTTTCTTTGAAATAATGATGATTATATAAAGTCATGCAGCTGTAGATACAGAAAATATGTAGAAATAAAGAGGAAAAAAATCCCACATGAAAAAAAAATAAATCACCTGAAATTCCTTTACCCAAACATTCAATGTCATTGTCTCTTGCTTTCCTTCCAATCTCACACGGTTCCACACACATATATATTACTTGCTGTGTTTCCACGTCACATGATGCACTGTTTTAAAGAAACTCTTTTTCACTTCCTATGCTGCATCATGTGGTTATTTAGAACACAATATTGGCAGTTTTATCCTACCATCTCTTTGTTAACCTAGTCTAAATAATGTTTTCATGCTGTCACCAAGGATAAAACTCCAGTATCTTTCAAAACAAAGACCAAGGAAATGATCAGATTTCTTCAATGCTCAACTCAGCACAATAACTTGCCTGATGGAATAAATACATGCTACAAAGTGGCACCCTTGGCCTCCTGAATAAAGGGTTGGTTGAAATAATGATAATTCTTGCAAAATCTCACAAATTAAGAAAATAAGATCCTTTGGTAAACAAAACCAGTGGGAAAGGTTGATTTAATCTGGTTCAAATCTGAGTGAAGGACAGCGAACACCAGTAAGAAAACTTATCTAGAAGATGAGTCCTTGACAAGTCCAGCTTTTTCTCTTTAATTAACAGGGAGACTCCTAATGGATTCAGAAAAGCAAAAAGAAGGGGTTTATGCAACTCTGAGGGTTGATGGAAAATTTTATTCAAGTGCTTGGCTTGCCTGAAGAAAGAGGAAAAGAATGATTGGGGTGACAATGATGACAGATCCAAGGCTTGAGAGTTTAGTTACGTGAGGCCCTACTGTATTACATTCAGAGTTATTTTGGGACAGTCACAAGAGTACTTGAACCCTGAACAAAGAACCTCTCCTTGCCTTATCCTATTGCAGATGAGAGTAAAGTGTTTCAAGTGCCCAAAATTTGGAGCAACTGTAAAGCCTCCACCAAAAGGCTCGTGAATCTTTCCATCCTATTGATCTGCCTTTCTCTAAAAAAAAAAAAAAACCCATAGCATTCTCAAATCCATGCTTAGTCCTATTTTCCCATAGTATTTATAATAGTCTGCTTAAGGGAACATTTGATAAGACTGATGAAAGAGTGGACATCTGATATAGCTGATGGTGACACATACAGTATGAAAATCTTAATAACCATAGTTACACTTGGTTTTAGCCAACTTTGTCATCATAGCACTGCTCTAGATACTGGAGGGGGGTTCCTTTAGAAACGGAAAAATAGCAATGCCAAGCATACATGCCCAAAGCCAGTTTTCTCTGCAGATATGTAATTCAGGAATATTCAAGGCTTCAAGTTTTTTCCATGACAGTATAAGAGAGTAAGTTTTAAATAACCATACAGAGAAGAACACTTAAAAACAATGAACAAGCCACACTGCGGTTAGTTGGATAATATTAACTTCCATCCAAGTTCACATTACTCTGTATCTCCTCTGGAAAACATCTCTGTGACAAGTTAAGACATCTATCCCAAGTCCTGTCTTAGATTAGTGCCTTTCTTTCATTGCCCTGAATTTGACTAAGGTCCCAAAGGAATAAGGATCTTTCATCTCAGCAGTAGATTTCCAGGACAGTTATAAATATAGGCTCAAACTACTTTAATCATGGGGTTAGGTTTTAATTTCTGATATACAAAGTGCTAATAGTTTCAGTGAATACTGAAATAATTGGCCAAAAATATCTGCAGTGCTCTTTTTGCTTGTAATGTATTACGATTGTATTATCTAAACCAACAACAGCTCAGTCAAATGGAAATTTCTCCCACCCCTTTGCTTTCTTTCCTCATCCCATTCAGATTTAATTATAATGCTCAAGTTCTTTTTCACCAAAAGGTTTATTATAAGAAAATCATTCTCAACTCTCCGTCACAAGAGGGCTAATGTAATAATACTGGTTATTATTTATCGAGTACAACAGTCCTATATGGTAAACAGTATTATTAACCTCATTTTACAGATGAAGAGCCCCAGGAACAAAAGTTCCAGTAGTGTTTTTCCCAATGTTACATGGCTGGTAAGTGATAGAGATGAGATCTTATTCTAGATTGTCAGGTTCCAAGATCACATTTAGAAACGGGGAAAATATAAGCCAACTAACACCCTTAGACTCTCATTTTATCGTCCCATTCAACCATAACCTTGTTTCAAGCACGATCCAGTGATGTGTTGTGTTTTTTTTTTCTGATTTGATTCTTCAATAATTCACTTCCACATACAGCGCTTAAACATTTAAGCAAAATAGCTTCTCTAAGAACATTAGATTATCTTACACTCATGGATAGAATTCATTCATCAACTATGCAAATTCTACCACACTATTAACGTCTAATAGCTGTGTCAATAGAGTAGAAAATATATTTTAAGTTACAACCAGGTGGTCGGGTCACCCCTTCCTCTCATCATCTGGCAAACCCACCTGCTGTTACTCCTTTCATGTGCCTTTCACTCCTAACTTGGTTTTCCCTGACATATTCTTTCCTGTGGGTTGGCAAACACCCTTGTGATAGGGGTAAAAAAAAAAAAAAAAAGTCATATAAGAATATCCACAACTTTCCTTTCCTCCTTGTCCTGCCAAAGAGATTTCTCCCTCTTCCCAAAGCCCAAAAGAGAAAAGATTCTTCTTGATGGAGAAAAAGCGAAGTCAATTCAAAGATGAGGAAACCGGTAAGAGAGGTTGTTTTCCCCAAAGTTCATATGACTGCTGAGTGATAGCGCCAAGATTCTAAATCTAAATATTGTGGGAGTTCCATCTTATTAATTCTTGTATTCCCACAGCATACTGTTAAGGAAATACGAGGTGGAGGGAAAGAAATTGATAGGAGGAAAAAAGGAAAAAATAAAAGGAAATAGATATCAAGTGGTATACATTATTGTTTGAACTCACGGAAGGCAGAGATAAAATTCAGTGAAATCTCAGTATTGTCATAGTTCTTTTTGTGCTTCTTGTAACTAGAACTCTGTGGGTGACATCTGAATACGACTAGGTTTATGTCTAATTCTGTGTTGCAGTTGGTTATATCATAGTGAGGTGCTGAATTAAATTGTCCTTGAATGTCACTGAATAAGCAACTCTCTTTCTGTTTTTATTGTCTGTTTTCTTTTAGCATGCATTTTACCAACCGACAGGGTGCCTGCTATTTACCAATGACTACAGGGTGAAAGAGAAACAAAAATGGGTAGGGATGTGAGTCTAGCTGGGGTAGCACACTCTAGAACCAAACAGTTACAGTACAGGAAGGCAGGAGCTCTGGTGGAGAAGTCTACCCATTTCTCCATGCATGGTGGACAGGCATTCTATCTTCTGTGAAGAGAAGGGAAGAGAATGATTAGGGAAATTTTTTCAGAGGAACCTGGCAGGGTGTGAAGGACATTCTCAATAGAAAAAGCAACCCGGGCAAGAGCATGGAGGCGCGTGCACATCATGCTGTGTTTAGAGACTGGCAAGAGCTGGTGGGGTTGGTGCAAGGGTGCAGAGTGGGGCCCTCCAGTACCAAGTGTGGAGACCAACGAGGGGAGATGAGTGAAGTAGTATTTCTTAGGGGTTTTATCTTATCTGTTCTGCTAAGGAACCTGTCACCTTTTTATTAATTACCAGGCTTACATAGTTTTCCTGCATAAGTATACAGCATCTGTGTGTCCCTGTGTGTCCCTGCTCTCCAATCTTCATCTAAGTGAACCTGCTTGAAATGCCTCTGCCAGCCTGGACCTTGTATTTTGACTCTGTATTTTGGTAAGACTGCAACCTGGGGGCTCTGGGGATATTCTGGTGTGTGCGTGTGTGTGTGTGTGTGTGTGTGTGTGTGTGTGTGTGCATGTTTAGGTAAGAGAGAGAGAGAGAAAAATGGGTGTGGTAACACATAATAAAATTTGTCCCAAGCATATTGCAATACATTATTTTTATTGTTAAAGAATAGACCCTTAAGCTATTTTGCTTCTTGGATTTGCTTTTAATATTATATATGTATTTCATTATTATATAATTAACCAGCTTTAAAGTAAAAGATCAATAAAAATAAAGAACCAAATAATTCCATGTTAAAATACCTACTGGGATTTGTAAAATGTTTTGACCTTCTGCTTTTAATCATTGTGTAAATAATTTTTACATAATTAATGTAAAGCACACATATCCTGTTTTATTTTTTCACTTAGAGGTATTTCATACAGAATTCTCTTGTCTATTCATTCACACACTCATTTTACTATCAAACAGTAGTAATCATAGTGATATGCATATCTCATCTAGCCCTCAGAGCAAGTCTGTGAGTTAGATTCTGTTGTAATCCCCATTTCCAGATGAAGAAACTAAAGGTCAGATGTTCAGTGAAGTCACACAACCAGCAAGGAAAAAAAAGCCAGAACTCAACACAGACCCAACAGACACCTAGTCTGGCCATTACTATTCTAGCGTAATGTATTTAGCGTAATGTATCTAGCGTAATGTTATGGTTTGCTTAGCTACTCCCTAATTTTTGACTATGTTGGTTTTCTTTAGCACCACTGAAGAAAAATTTGTACGACACGTTTTAGAAGAAGAGGGAGTTGCAGATAGAGGACAAGTAGCGATTTCCTCAGGATATATTCCCAAAGTATCGTCCATTTTAGGGCCCTTGTTTATGCGGATCTAATCCTTTCCATAATGATTCTACTGATTTCCAAGGCCCACAATTATCTATCAGCATATCTGCTTCTCAACAGTCTTGCCAACACTGAGGGTTTTTTCCTTCACATTTTTTTTTTTTTCTTCTCGTACTTCAAAAGAAAAACTTGCTTTTGCCACAAGCCAAACTCTGCAGTGCAGAAACATTCTCATCTGCAGTATCCTCTCTCTACAACAAGTGCAGCATGCCCCATAACCTCAAGGTAACTAACAGTAATGTTTGAACTACATCCCATACCTTTCTCTGTCTCACATAAAGATATCTGTACAGACGTAATGTTTTTACTTTCTCTTTTTTTAAATCAAATGGATTGAACTATATACATTACAGTGCAACTTATTAATTTCTTTCACTATACCGTGAATTTTACTCAAAGTCAACACATACAGCACTAATTCATTATTTTTACTAGTATGAATATATTGTGGTATATTTTCCATTTTAAAATATAAGTAGAATTAATATTTTTGTCCAAATAATTCTTTAATAAACATCCTTGCATAAATATCCTTATATTCTGATGCTTTTATTTATTCAGGAGAGACTCCAGAAAGAACAAAAGGATATGCATATTTTTTATTAAAATCGTTAGGGTTATACTGGTTAATAAAATCAAATAAGTTTCCAGTGTACATTTCAACAATGTCATACATATATTGCATTGTATGTTCACCACCCAAAGTTAAATTTTTGTCACCAAATGTTTGACTCCCTCTACCCCTACTTACCTCCCCTTCCCTGGTAACCACTAATCCACTGTCCGTGTCCATGAGTCTCTGATTGTTTGTCATGTTTATTTGTTGCTTTCAGTTTTCTATCCCACGTATGAATGAAATCATATGGTTCTCAACTTCTGTCTCACTTATTTCACTTGGCCTGATTGTCTCAAGATATGTATATTTTAAATTTTAGTGTATGATGCTACATTTCTTTCCCCCAAAGTTATAGTAGCTCAAATTCCTAACAGCAATGTATGGGCAATGTCTATTTCCCCATATCCTTGTCAACAGTGAATATTATTAATCTTTTTAATATTTCCCCAAATACTTTCCCCCAAAAGTTGTATCTCACTGTTTTAATATGTATTTCCCTGATTACCAGTGGGGTGAAATACGTTTTCATATATTATTAGCCCTTTAGGGAATTTTCTCTTCTATGAATCTGCTTTTAATTTATAAACACTTTATTTGGAAATCCAGACATGAGAAACAACCTATAAATTGATAAATGTAGACGTGCTTATTTCGGATGGAGAGAAGAATCATGTAGAGGGGTTGTCTCAGTCGGCTCAGATTTCCACAAGAAATCTTATAGACGGGTTGCTTAAACCACAGAGATTTATTTCCTCACAGGGTGATTGTGAGGTGTTTCTTATTCAAAAATTTTAGTTAATAGATTTCATTACACACGCGCACGCGCACGCGCACACTGAGTTGTTCTTATCTCCCCCTCTTCAGTCTTGCTCTTAGCTCTGCTTTTCACCTTCTTCTCAGCAGCCCTTGTGGGTGTCCCACCAATGTCACCTGGGCGTTAACCATTCCAGTCCCTGCCTGCCGAAATCCTCTCCACCTAAGTGCCTTTCCCGAGGCCATTCTCCTGTCCTTCAACTCTCCTTACAGAGTCATGGTTTTAGTTAACTGGTGTGATGTAATACTATTTTCCCCCAGAAATTCAGCTTCATGAACACAAAGCCTCTTGTCTCCGAAAGGTCTTGTGAGGACTAGCTTCACGTGCAGCAGTCGCACAGGCCCCGTGCTCCGAAGAGCCCCGGCTTGGTCTAGTGCTCTACTGTCACTATCTTGAAATCCTTAATTTTGGGCTAGGGGCTCTGCGTTTTCCTTTTGCACTGGCCTCACAAATCATGTTGCCAGTCCTGTTTCTCAGAATACCTCAGCACCTACCTAGCACAGTGTCAGGCACATACTAAATCTTCAATAGAAATAGCTGAATGAGGGAATGAATGAATGAGTGACTGACTGACTGAATGACTGAATATGAAGTACTCGGAGCTAAGAATTACGGGGGAGTCTGTTTGATCCCAAAGCCCATACATTTTCCCCTTCTCCATATACCACTATTTACACTCAAATATGGGGTTAGATTTGACTAAGTCTGCCCAGGATCTGCCTCTCACACTCACTGCTCCAAATTACTTTCTCCTGGGGCATCTCTGGGGTAGTATTGCAGTGGCAGCATTCTCTGGCATAAACATCCCTCTGAGTCATAGACCATGGCCATCGCCAAGGGGCCGGACAGCTGCAGCTGTCAGGCATCTGTGAGTTACTTTGAGATAGTATGAAAAATATCTCCTGATTGGTTAAATCTACCTTCTGTCCTGCCCCCAGATCTGTAGGATTGGCATTTCAACAGATTACTTTTATATACATAGGAGAATTCAACACCAGCTGCTGAAAGGAATGGAACTCCTCGAATTTGATTGAGATAATCCCTTACTTTAAAATTCATTTGAATTTTATCTAAAGCCCTCGACCCTTCTCTAGTCATAGTTAACTTACAGGAATGACATGAAAGGATTACACTTGGAATCAAGTACCTGGGGTAGTCATGGAGAAGTGATGCAGTTTAGGTAAAGGGAATTTGTGAACCGACCTGCCTTCCTAAAGCAGAGAAGTCTGTCTCTATGGTTAAGCATGCAGCAAGATAGATTTGCAAAATCCTACCCCAAAGCAGCTATCAAAGCTAAAAAGCTGGGGCCACCTTTGGTGCAGTGCCCACTGGGCAAATATTTAGCTCTTTCAGCACTCCAGAAATGAGCTCTGTGCCCACAAACCATGTTCAAATGGCAAGCTGGGGAGGGATTCAGGCTCAAGAGAATTAGCTGGTGTGCTTTCAGCTAGGCATAAATCACACTCTGGGTGAGGGGTGAGGAGCAGGGGTTGCTATACAAATGAATTAGCCCTAGGAATAGCATGGACCAACATTCTTTAAATAAAAGCTGAGCAGGGCCTGTTTCGAGAAATTGTGCTTTGCCACATCGACCACATCAATGACCCTATCACGGTCATGCCATCCTTCTTGACTTTAGACTCGTCCTACACGTAGGCCACTCATAATAATGCAGAGGGGGATGACAAATCCTGTCTACTTAGGGCTCCTTGCAAGGGTAGAGGCTATTATCTTTTGGATCGATAGGTTTAAATGGCAAGTAGTTAGACTCTCAAGAAATCTTTCTGCTTGGTGACTCTGTGCACCCTAGCAAAGTCTCAAGGACAGAGTTTAAGGTGCACATGAGTCTCTAGTGGGTACAGAAAGGACACTGTAACATATGCATCCATCCTGAACAGGTCAAGAACTCTCAAATGTCGATTCATTCCCTCTGGTATCATCCCCACGAGAATGCTGGGCCAGGAACGTCTCCTACCAGCCAGCTCTCATATGATAATAGTATAGATAATAATAACAAAGTAATCTATTTACATTTTTTGAAAGATTACTATATACACAAACTATGCTATGTGTATAGACACTTTACTTATTTGCTGACTTATTTACTCCCCTCAACAACCCTCTCAGGTAGGTACTATTTTTACTCTCCCTTGACAGATGAGAAAACTGAGGCACAGAGTGTTACGTAGGGTCACTCTACCTGGAGACGGGACTACATTGGCTACCCTAGTGACATGTTCAGGACTCTGTGTCATAGGAGTTTGCAAAAGTGACTTGAAAAATATTTTTAAATGAACTCAAAATGCCAGGAGCTTAGGGGTTGGCGGTTTAAAGAAAAGAAGAAAATAAATATGTATTTTAAAAGGGGAGGCATATACATCTTGAAAAAAAAGTCAGCTGGAAGCATAGGGTCCGATGCTCGGTCTCTATGTCTTGGTGTCCTGACATTTTTATTTCACCATAATTACAAAGAATCAAAACGAGGTTTGCCCAAGCAAAGAAAAGCATTCTCAAGGGTTGGAGACCCAGTGACAGCTTCCCAATGGTCTTCACATAAATATAAAATCCTTAACATGGCTATCAGGAACCTGGGATGTTACGTCCTACCTACTTTGTGAGCTCACCTCTGCCTGCCTGCCCTTGCTCTAATTCAAGCCCACAGCTCTCTTTTAGTCTCTCCCTCTCGCCATGTTTCTGCTCTCTCAGGACTTCTGTTCATGCTGTTCCCTCTGTCTGGAATGCAGTTCCCTCTTCCTTCCACCTGGTTAACTCTTCCTACTCCTCCAGCTCTCAGTCTCATCAGCAATTCCTTGGGGAAAATTTTCTCGCCCAAATCAAATTCCCTCCTCATAGGCTCTCCAACCAACATTTCCTCTTCTTAATAGCAGTTACGGAAGTTGGCAATTTTATTTGTGTAATTATTTAATTAATGTCTTCCCCATCCCTTACTGAATTGTAAGCTCATTAAAGCAGGGACTTCATGTTCTGCTAACCATTGTCTCCTCCGGATTCAGCAAAGTTTCTGTTCCATAGTAAGCTCTCAGTACATACTTGTCAAATAAACAGATAGTTGAGTGAATAAATGAGTGAATATATAAATGAATGAAAAAATTAGAGATCTGGAAACTTCTAAGATATGTTTTTAAATGGGCCCAAAATAACTGGTGTTGAATTACTACATTCTTTATTCAAAAGTTGTCATATGAGTGTTCCAGATAATAATTTATATATCATGGTGCTTAAGCTATCAAATATGTCCTGATATTAATATGGATTTATGGCTATAAGCCATAGTCTCAAGAAAACAAGTGATATCTTCTTACTGTAATGAAGCATTATTTTAATCTCTTAAGAGCTCATCAAAAAGCAAGCTGGGTTAATTTTATAACTGTGAACATCCTAATTAAAATATGATACTGCTTATTTGGAAAACTCAATAAGAATCTATTTGCAGACTTAATAGTATAAAAAAATTTGTCAAGTTATAGGTTACCCAGCTTTGTGTAAGCACAGCTTAGGACCAAACTGTTCCTGACAATTTCTGTTTAAAGGATTTTCATGATTGTAAGATATCCAACACACATAGCTATTTAGAAAGCCCAGAGTAGGACCTTATTGAAAGATTGCTTTGATCATTATAAGGATATAGTTAAACGCATATATGATCATTATAAGAGTTAACATTTACTGATAGCCCATTCTGTGTCAGACAATGTTCTAAGTACTCATTTTACCCTCATAACAATTCTAAACAAGACTAAAGACTATCATGCCCCTCATTTATTGACGAAGAAGCTGAAACACAGAGGTTATGTAACTTTCCCAAATCATACCCCTTTGTACTCTGGATGCAGAGCCCACATCTGTACTGTCCAACACAGAGCCCACTAACCCATGTGGTTGTTGAGTACATGAAATGTGATCAGTCAGAATGAAGGTGCACTATAAGGGTAAAATGCATTTTGAATTTTGAAGACTTAGTCCGAAGTATATAAAATCTCTCATTAACAATTTTTTCTATTGATTACATGTTAAATTGATATTTTAAATACACAGGGTTCAATAAGACATGACAAATTACTTTCATCTATTTCTGTTCTTTTTAATGTGGCTACTAGGAAATTTTCAATTACATACATTCATGGTTTCATTCTTTTTTATTGGACAACACTGGTCCATATTCTTATATTACATTATATTGTTTCTTAATCCAGTAGCAAAGTCTTTCATTGCTAATAGTTGCATTTTGTATAGAACTATTAGCAATGTGAATGCACTGTCAGCATGAATGTTGCAGTGACAAGTGTGGCAAGGAACAAAAGAGAAGCAGAGAGGTCATCAAAATTATCAGCAGTAAAATCCCAAAGCAGGAAGACATGTTGGCTATTGTTTTCAACACATGTGCCTCTGTGGTGCTATTCATTGTACAGAATGCTTCTTCATTTCTAGATGTTGTCCTGGCTCAAGCCTTTGATGGGCAGATACCAGCAATCTATTGAGATCTTCCTTGGTTTCCTCTAAATAATAGGAAAAAAAAAAAAAAAACATCCCTCTTGATGATTTGCCTTGGGACCCATCAACATAACACTCCTCTCTATCCAGAAATTTCATTCATTCATGGATTTTATTATTACTATTATTCCCAAGTCACAAAGCTTTGTTTTGATGTTTTGAGAAATATGTGCTCTTTCTCTTCCTTTTTGCAGACCCAAAGGGGCAATGGATGTGGGGCCATGAGAGAGAGGAAGGACAAAAAGAAACAAGAAGAGAGGGCCTCTGTGTGAAATTGAATGGCTCAAGACACAGAAGAAAACAAACTACCTTTCTCTCTCTGTCCAGCAGCTACATCCTTCTCATCCATACTATGTGCTTTGCCCCGCTCCCACTCATGCTCCTCACTACATTTATTTAGAAGCCTCTATTAGGATTTAAGTTTTAGATTTTTCAGTCTGAACTTGCAAAGGGGCAGAGTAATTAGCCAGATTAGTCATGCAGGAATAGAAGAGGGTGGACCACAAACAATATGAATTCAAGCGATTCCAGAAAACTTTCTTCTTAAGATCTAAAAAAAATATTTTAGAGTTACCAGGAGAAATGATGATGCCTGAAGCCTCAATTAACTCCGAGATGTGAGCAATGAATCCTGGACTTGAGATTCTCTGGCACCGTCCCTTGGATAGTCCAAGGGACACAGCATCGGGCAGTCCAATTGATCCCTTAAGGACATCACGCCAAAATGCCTCCTAACATATGGGAAAGGGAAAAACAATGAATAACATAAACATAGAAACAACATTAGCTTGATTTTGTTTTTAAATTTCTGTGTGTGTATATACATACATATATATATAATATTTTTTTACTGAGTTTTCATATATTATCTACTAGAATGTAAGCTCTATGAAGGCAAAGTTGTTTTTTTTTTCATCTATTTTGTTCATTGTTGTATTACCATCACCTATAAAAGTGCCTGGCCCATAGCAGACACTCAAAAGATCTTTATTGAAAGAAAGAAAGGAGAGAGAGAGAGAGAGAGGGAGAGAGAGAGAGAGATGCACTCATACTCATATAACTGGAAAGAAATACCTCAGAATATTAATGAAGACTATCTCTAGGTGCATTATGAATGAATTATACTTTTTCTTTGTAATATCCTGCATTTTTCAATTTTTAAAAGAACTAAGTTATTTATAATTGGGACAAAATAAATATTAGTTTGAAAATACTTTCGGACGATAACTTTTAAAAGCACCTTGGTGTGGTAATACAGATATTTCTTCCTTTGTACTTCATGCCCTAGAGCAATAGAAGACATTCTGTATGGAGGCTGCATTTTAACCCAGGACCTGTGTGTCAGGCACTGTGGACACAGCAGACTGAAGGTGACAGAGCCACTGCCCTTAAAGCAGGCCACGGGGAAGAAAATCTGAAGGAGTGATACAAAGCTTTACAAAAATCTTTGCAATCGTATTGCATTTACATTTTTACATTAATTATCACGTCAAAACACATAAAGAACTTCCGAGGAATCAGGGCAGGTATCATTTCCCTTTTACAGTGAGGTCGCGTTATTGAGAAATTGAGCGGCTTCGTCGAGGCCAAGCGGTTACAAAGCGGCAGAGCCACACCACTGATGCCCTGACATTGCCCTGTGTTGTCAGCTTTCCCAAGAGCTGCCACAAGGAGCCTCTGCCCAGGTCTTGGGGAAGAACTCTTAACTGGACGCTTGTGCTTGTCAAGCCACATGTGGCTATATAAATTTGAATTAATTAAAATTAATTGATATCATTCATCTCTTCAGTTGTCCTAGCCACATTTCAAGTGCTCGGCAGCCACATATAGCTGGTGGCTACCAAATTAAACAGCACAGAATAGGACCTTTCCATAATCCCAGAAAGATCTATTGGATAACGATGTTATGAGTTCATTTTAATTGTTTTTTATTAATAAAGCAGTGTGTATTAAACAATCACAATATGTGAGGCCTCATTTAAGCCTCCTAGCAACCTCTAGAAGAAGGCGCTATTATTATCTCCACTTTTAGATGAGGGAACTGAGGCCAGAGGGATTAAGCAACTCGCTCAAGATCATATATCTAGTGAGGAGGTGTAGTCAGGGCTTGAACGCAGCCAGTCTGGCACCAGAGCTGCTGTACTTAACCACTGTCAATCATACTCAAAGTGTGGTCCCTGGACCAGCAGCATCAGTATCACCTGGAAACTTAACTGCCAGAAATGTCAATTACCAGACTCCATTGGACCTACTAAATCAGAAACTCACGGAAGGGCCCAGTGACTCTGTTTTAACCGGCCCTCCTGGTGACATCTGATATACCCGGTACCGTGCTAGGCCTTACTATGAGTGTCTTTTAAGCTGGCATGCTTTTAAAAGTCCTTTTAGCCGAATAAAAAGAATAATTGTTAACATGTACTGAGCACTTGCTCTGCAGCAGACTTAGGGTCCATTTCTCACTCGAATGGACTCCGAGATATTTTCTAATTTGTCTGTGGTCACACAACTAATAAGTGGGACAGGGACGTGAATCCAGGCTCCTGGCACTAATGCCCATCCTCTTCACCAATAGGTCTTACCTAATGGACAATGGAGAAGCAACTTATCCATATGTCTCTAAACACAAATAAATTTTTAAATTCTTTGTTGCTGGAGCTTCCTTCTCTTCTCTCTTCTCTTAGAGGAGATCCTTCTCTCCAGGTCTCAGTCTATCTTTTTTTTTTTTAATGTAGCCCAACATAAAAATAATGTTATACATATACCCTAGAATGTGCCAACTGAGGTTCAGAATTTTTATTCCTGGAGAAATTTTTATTCCTGGAAGTTTTCAAACAATAGAAATTCACTTGTGTATTTTTCCATGTAACAAATTATTGAGTGCCTACTATGTGGCAGGCATAATTCTAGGCAAGGAAAAGCAAACAGTAAATAAGAGACAAGGCTCCTGTCCTCATAGGGCTTATGTTCTACTATGGAAAGACAGACAATAAACAGGGAAGAGAATAAATAAAAACAATAAATGCAGATTGTAAAAAGTAATTTTAAAAAAAGAAATAAACAAGATGTTCTTTTAGGGAATAAATGATGGTCATTAGGAAGCCTTCCCTGAGAAGGTGACCTTTAGGTTAATACATGAAGGATGAGGAGAAGCCCGTCATCAAAGAGCCTAGGAGGTGGCATTCCAGGTGGACGGAATAGCACATACAATGGCCCTGGGGTGGACGAGAACTTGGATACTTCTAGGACCTGATAGGCTGTTGAACACAGGGGTAGGAGAAGAGCTAAGCTGAGGCTGGAGATGTCGGATGAAGCCAGGTCACGCAGGGCCACATGGATCAAGGTGAGATGTTCGGGATTTTATTCCAATGGGATTTTATGCTTTAACAAAGGAACGGCGTAATGTGATTTACAGTTTTAAAAGACCACTCTGGATGTGAAATGATTTTAAAAATTTAAGAACGGAAGTGGAAGAATGGTAGGGAGCTGTGGCTATGGTCCACAGGAAGCGACAGTGGAGATGAAAGTGAGTAGACAGATACAAGAAATATTTTGGAGGCAGATTACTGTGTTCAGTATTTGATTAATAGGCAGCAAATAAATATGTGTTCAGTGGATAGGTATTTCTAAATTGTAGCCCCGGACAGATTTTATTTAATATATTTCCCCAGCACTTTTCACAATGCTTGTTTAATAATGATTTAAACAAATAAATCTGGGAAAGGGATTGTAAAACATATTCTGGTAAGAAGAGCTCTAATTTTCCTTCTGAGATTAATAAAGTAGCAGGTCTACCTTATGGAGCACACTTTATAGGCTAATTGTGCATTCATCACATAGCCCTTGTAACAACCCTGTGAAGTGGTGCTATTGTCACCCCCATTTTACAGCTGGGGAACGAAATTCACAGGCATACGTGAAACACATTTACTCAATAAATGTTTATTGAGTGCCTTATGAGTCGGGCCTCATGGGTGATAAGCGGCAGATCGAGTCTTGAACTTCAGACTGATTCTAAAACCCACACTCTTTTACTAAGTTATACTACCTCTGGTGAAAATGAGAGTATTGGAAAATCTATAATCTCTCTCAGCCGCTCTGCAATGGATAAGCAGCAGCAAGTACAAAATGGAAACCGGGCAGGCTGGGTTTAGAGCACACCATCAGCCTATGCCCATGACCTTTTATTCCCCACTCAGAATACTTCTATCCAGGACACCAGGATCTCTTGCTATGGGTGGAGACGGGGAGCTGGCTGGCTCCACAAGTCTGCGGTCCCACTTGCTGTCCCAAAGGTCCAACTGCCTGCAGCAACCTGATGTTATGCCCTGATTGCTAAGTCTGGTCTGGCACAGGGACAGAGAGACTCTGAGACCGAGGAGTTGAGAATGCTTCTTGGCTACTTGGGAGGGACAGATAACACAAGTGAGACGCTCGTGTGCTAAAAAGAGGGAGTGCTATTTTGAGAATCTGGTCAAGTAACGTTTCACAGTGGAAAAAGGGTGGAACTCTGCAGGGGATGTGACCTGATGGGAATTACGGCTCAGGCATCAGTGCCCGAGGTTTCTATTTTTATGGCTAAAATGTGTAGTTTGAACCTAAAAAGATTGATGCCAAAGAAAAGGGTAAAAATTGCTGTGAAATCTGGAAAATCTCATAGATCGAGATAGGAGGGTCGATCTATTAAATATACCATGCCATGTATACATAAGGAATACCATGCAGCTATTAAAAAGATGATATGAAGCTTTATTTGTCCATAAAGAAGTATTTGCATTTCTCTCTGGAAAGAGATAAATACAAGCAGAGTGTAAATATATGCATGTTTATATGTATATAGGAAAAGTTTAGAAGGAGATACAAGAAATAAAACTGGTTATTATTTTATATTTATACTCTATGAACTTTTTACAAGATGTTCCCCAAACTACTTATATTATATTGATGAGATATGAGATGCAGATTAGATGTGTTGATTTGAGTTCAAAGAACATCTGAAAAGTTAATGAAGGAACAAAGAAGAAATAAGAATTTAATCAGCCATTATATCCACAGGCTTATAGTCAGTACTTAAGAACTAATTAACATGAAATTCTTTGGCTGAAGCTAGGACATCTATTTACATAGGGATAACACAAGTCTACTGCAGGCAAAGAGGCCTGGGAGAGCAGAAAATAGTCTGCAAGGTAGGCAAAAAACTTCAGCCACCACGGCCATGACAGATAATTCGAAAGACACATTGAGGAGGGGAAAGAGAAAGCTAACCTCACCACGTGCCAGTGTCAGATTTATCTGCCATGTTCAGTTTTCCTTAGCTCTTCAATTTAGAGAGAACTTTTTCACCTCAATTTCCCCTCAACTGGATATTCTGCCTAAATGTTGTTGCATCGAAACTGCACACCAAGTTAAGTAAATAGTTAACCTGAAGAGGATTTTCTTTTTCATTTATACATTGGAAGAATAAAGAACACATTAAATATTAAGCAATTATGATATGTAGCACCAAGTTCTATGTAAGCATGTTATGGGTTGAATTGTGACTCCCCCCAAAAATTTCTCAGGTGGAAGTCCGAACTCCCAGTACCTCAGAAGGTGACCTTATTTGGAAATAGAGTTGATGCAGGTGTAGTTAGTTAAGATGAGGTCATACTGGAGTAGGGCGGGCTCTTGATCCAATATGACTGGTGTCCTTACGAAAGGGGAAATTTGGACACAGAGAGAGACATGAATAAAAGGAAGACACGTGAAGAGAGACAGGGAAAAGATAATCATCTACAGCTGAGGAGAGAGGCCTGGAACAGACTCTTCCTTCACAGTCCTCAGAAGGAACCAGCCCTGATGAACCATGATTTCCAACTTCTAGTCTCAGAATTGTAAGACAGTAAGTTGCTGTTTGCTTACGCCACCCAATTTGTTGTACTTTGTTACATCGGTTTTAGCAAACTAATACAGGTACACTGTATCCTGAGGATATGGGTGTGTTCAACTCTACTGATAGGCAACAAATGGGTTGTTATGTTTGCCTCCTTCATGGAGATATCACCAAAGCTCATACATGAACGGCTTGTCCAAAGTCGGTCAGAGCCAGCAGTCATCTTCACGTTCTCTTCCTGGACCTGGGTTCTGCCTGAAACTGTTTTCAATCTAATCCTTAGAAATACATCACCAATGAGAAAGTCATTTACCCCAACGAAACCAATCCCTTGAGGAAATGTGGACTTTTCTACCCATTAAAAGCAGAAAACGTGCTGGATTAATTGTTAAATAATTTTATTACCATGAAAAATTTAAGGAAACTTCATACTTGCTGAGTTTTAAGGGAAAGAAGAAAATTGCTATCTGCAGTGAAAAATCTTAAGCATCCATGTGCAGTGATAGATATAAGCAGATTGATACCCACAGGTGGCATGAAGGGAGGAGGGAGAATGGCAAAATAGCGAAATAAAGAACCAGACAGGGAGTGTATGTAACTGACCTCGTTATTGAGATCATGTTACTCCCCTCCTTCAAGCCTTTCAATCTCTTCTTGCCGTTAGGATAAAATCATAGTCCTGGCCATGGCTTCCAAAGCCTTCCTCTCCTCATCTCATCTCATTCTTTCTCTCAACACATCACTCTCTTTCTATTCCCTACACCACCCAGCCCTTTTCTCACCTGCGCGTTGCCCCAGCTCTTCATATAACTGGCTCACCCTCCGGTCTCAACACAGAGGTCATCTCTGCAGAGAGGCTTTCCATGGCCACTGGATGTAACACAGAGCCCATGTCCACTCTCTTACTTCCATGTCCCCAGTATTCATTCTCATCAGGGTACTTATGATTCTTTTGTTTAATTATTTATTTGTTTATGATGTTTGTTCCTTCTAGAAATTGAGCCTCATGAAAGCTGGAATCTTGTCTGTCCTGAGCCCAATGTATCTGCAGTGTCTAAAATGGTGCATGGAACACAACAGTCCTCAATAAATCTTTGTTGAATAAACAAATGGACAATTTATTTAAATTAATTAAGAAGTTTGGCAGTTCATGGGATGTTGCAGTCAAATTCTATTGATGCCAATTGTTAATACTAGTATAGGTAAGGAGAATCTTTAACAAAATTGGGCACACAACAAAGTCTATAAGAGGCTGAATTGTTTCTTTTTGACCCTGGAGTGGGGGAGGGCATGATTGTATCATTGCTCTATGTAGAAGTAAACAAATCTTAGTATATTGATGCACTTTGGGCTTAGAAACCCAGCACAGGCAATAAAGAAGAAATGGTTCTACATAAGACTAGTAAATTAAAATTCCAAGATTATTTGCAGGCTACCGATTAACCAGATTCTCTCAGCATAGCCTGGGCTCGAATCCCACCTTTGCCCTTTCTTGGCCATGTGATCATGGACATATTACATACCTTCCATGACCTAATTTTCCTCATTTGTATACTGTGGATGATAATTATTTCATAATAGTTCCAGAATTTCTACATAGCAAAGGCTTAGGAGCAACAGCATGGTTGGAAGATGTGAAGAGATTTGTTTAGGAGCTGGGTTTGCAGAGTAAACACGGCCTACTTAGTTTATTTTATTTTGAGGTCCGGAGGTTTGATGGCCACTAAAGTCCTCCCAAGACATCCATTGGTACCACCACTGAGTCATTGCATGGTTTTAATAAGATAAAGTTCGAAAGGCCTTCGTATCTGGTACATAAAGGGCTCAATAAATGTTCCTGAGGCCATTTTTGTTACATCAGTGCCATGTAGATACTCATAAGAGCAGCACAAGCCCTCCTTCCAAAGTAGTCATAAAGAAGATGATGTCTCAGTCAGGATGGTCGACAACAAAGCACCACATACTGGGTGGCTTATAAACTACAGAGGTTTATTTCTCACAGCTGTGGAAGCTGGGAGTACAAGATCAGGGTGTCGGCATGATCGGGTTCTGGTGATAGCCTCCTCCAGGTTGCAGACTGCCGTCTTCCCGCTGTATCATCACAGAGAGAGCTCACTGGCATCTTTCTTGTAAGGACACTAATCCCACTCATGAGAATCCCCCTCTCACGATCTGATTACCTCCCAAAGGCCTCACCTCCTAATACCACTATACTGAGGTTTAGAATTTCAACATATAAATTTTGGGGGAACGCAGACATTCAGTATAGAAGAGACGGGTACCTCAAGTCCCAGGAGAATGAAATACTAATATCCAGAGAAGAGACAATGTTCAATTAATAGATATTAAAGACTGCAAATGCAGTTTTTCTCAAAATATTTTCCCTCTGAAAAGAGTCTCCTTATTTTTGAATCATTACAAAGCCTTTCATTGTTTTGTACTTAACTTAATTTTGTACAACAAAGTCCTGTACAACTCAATGGTGGGGAAGAAATTTTTACCTAAAATCTCAGTTGATGTTAATCTGAGAGGCTTACAAAATCAGTTAAGAAGGAGGCAGAGAAATTTAACACAGTTAGTCAGTATTTCTGAGGATGTGACTTCACAATTATGAGTGATGGGTGTTGGTGTAAGCAAAGTTGTTGAAGTTTGCTTTAAAAGGCAATAGAAGTGGTACTAGAGATTAGGAATATAAATCTCTAGGACTTGAAAATGTCTTCATGTTTGCAAATGGGTTCTTGGTCTAAAGATAAAATTTCTTGTGATGGAATCATAACTGATGCAAAAAGAGTGTTATAGAGCAAAAAAATCAGAAAGTAGGGGAAATTGAGTTGATGGCTCAAAAAGAGGCTATAGTAACGTATATACCAAAAGCCTATGTAAAAGTGTGAATACAAATATTTCATAAAACAAAATGCTTTAAAAAGTATTTTTTCTAAGTTAATATTTGCTACAGACTGAATGTATGTGTCCCCACACCCCAAATTCATATGTTGAAGTTCTAACCCCCCAGTATAGCTATATTTGGAGTAAGGAAGTAATTAAATGAGGTCATAATGGTGGGACCCCAATTTGATGTAATTAGTGTTTTATAAGGAGTGCTCTCTCTCTCTCCCTCTTTCCCTCCCTCCCTCTTTATCTCTCTTTCCCTCCCTCCACTATTTGAGGACACAGTGAGAAGATGGTTATCTGCAAGCCAAGAAGAGAGTCCTCAGTGGGATCCAAATCGGTTGCCTCCTTGATCTTAGACTTCTCAGCCTCTAGAACTGTGAGAAATAAATTTCTGTTGTTTAAGCTATACAGTAGTTTGTAGTTTATTATGGCAGCCTGTATTAGTCTAGGTTCTCCAAAGAAAAAGAATCAATAGTATATCTGTGTTTTTCCTTCCTTCCCTCCTTCCTTCCTTCCCTCCTTTCCTTCCCTTCCTTCCTTCCTTCCTTCCTTCCTTCCTTCCTTCCTTCCTTCCTTCCTTCCTTTCTCTTCCTCTCTTTCTCTCTCTCTCTCTCTCTCTCATTCTTGGTTTTGGCTCATGCAATTGTGGAGGCTAGAGAGTCTTAAAATCTGCAGTCCCCAAGCTAGAAACCCAGGAAAGTCAATGTGTAGTTTCAGTCTAAGTCTAAAGCCCTAAGAACCAGGAGAGCCTGTGGTATAAGTTCCAGTCCAAAAACTGGCTTTTCAGGAAGAACTAATGTTTCAGTCTAAGTCTGAAGGCTAGAAAAGATTAATTTCCAGTTCAAACAGTCAAGCAGAAGAAGTTCCTTCTTGTTCAGCCTTTTTGCTCTATTCAAGTCTTCAATTGACTGGATGAGGTCCACCTACGTTAGAAGGAGGGCAATTATTTGCTTCACTAAGTCTACGAATTCAAATATTAATCTCATCCAGAAACACCCTCACAGACACACCAAGAATAATATTTGGCCAAATGTCGGGCACTCCATGGTTCAGTCAAGTTGACACATAAAATTAATCATCATAAGTTGACTCCTTGTCAACTTGGCACCAACTTGCATATCCTTAAATTAATACAATATTTATATTATTGATCTATGTTATCAAATATTATTTATTTGTTATTTTACATGCACAATTTTAAATATGTATGAGTAACAAAATTACATATTAAACATAGTCATTTGATTAATATATACTTTAGAAGTTTATATTTTCGAGTGACTGAAAACTCAATTTTGAACTTATCAAGAAAATTAGGGATTAAGTTATTTTGGGGTCACTTTTAATTGAGATGAACAAGGTCTTTTTATGAGCTGGTATATCATTTAAACCTCAGGAAAGTCTTGAGAGAAATATCTACATTATAACAATGCATAAATTGTGTCTCAAAGAATGTAATTCACTGTCCAAGACTATAAGTCTGGTATATACAAATCACAGAGGAAACCTAACACACCCTATATTTTGTTATGTAAATATTTTCTATGCCATAAGCCTCATTGTAATGCTCTTTTACTTATTTAATTTACTTGTGATTTTCTTTCTCCTGTAAATTACTCCTCAGGTAGTCACAATCCCTCATCATAAGCCATGTGAGAGTCTAAGAAATGATTTTATAAGTTCTTTCATTTATTGTAACCAAAATGAGTCTCTTTGTATTCCACCAAGTCAACTGAGCTGAATAAGTTATTTGGTATGGATGTAATAAGATAGCAAAAATATTTTTATGAGTTGGAATGACATATTCTTCTGCCACTCAGGGGATATGATAGGATGTTATTGCCCTATAAAAATGTTTTTACATCATCCTGATATCATGTAGTCTCTACATATAAATACTTCTAAAAATATCCATAATAAATCTTGGGTTGTTTTTGCCTCTGAAAAAGATTTGCATAAGGAAACCTAAAAGAAATACTAATCTCCTGTGACCAAATAAATAGAACTAATGGTTTTCCTTGTATTTTAAAGTTCTTTACATATTTTAAAGTACAGCAATATAAAAATTCCTTATAAATAGTCAAATAAACATTAATGTGTCTTCTATTGATCATCTAACCTTCTTGTACTAGATTAGGTTAATATCCCAGTGATTTTAATAAAAATGCCACAAAAATTAATAAATCATGTATCTGTCCTTGAAGAAAAACTCAAAGTCAGATTATTGGCAATGAATAAAATAATCAATGTGATAGGTAGATATAGATATAGTTTATGCCTCTACCTACTTCACCAAAGACTATAAAGCAGTGAGAATAAATACACATAAAAGCATATTCAATAAATAAAGATAAGAGAAAACAGAAAACAAATACAAACAAAAATGAATAATTAAATCAGAAATCATGATTGAAAGTGTTTAGATAAACAAATACATAAATTAATGGAATTATTCTGAATTTCCTAACCATTGGAGCAATAAAGAAGGAGGAAAAGGCAGATTGGATACAATCAATGCTTTTCAGACTTTCCTTGTAAAGTTCAAGGAGAATGACTTCTGGGGTACATAGGCTGAAACAATCCACCAGAAGTGAAAAATCATTTTATGACAACATAAGAATTTATGGAAATACTGCATTCTGCCATTAATACACTGACATTTCTTTTAATGAAAAAATAATGATTTATATTATCCCTATCTTTGAGTAAAATTTATTCTCCAGAATGAAGTAGCACATTAATACAAAGCCTAACACCATATTCCACAACATGGTAACATTTCTTCTTACCCCTGAGAAGTAAATACACACAGTTTAAAAAGCATATGTTTACAAAGTTCTCATAATCTGATTTATTTCATAAAATCATACAACAGATGTATTAAAGTAAAAAAATTTTAACTTAAGTATGACAATATAAAGAACTATATCCTAGGAGATAGTGTAAAAAGGAAATAGATTAACCTTATCAAGACCCAAAACCCAGTCTCTGAATTAGCACAGTGCACTGACTAGATTACGGTGATCTACTCCTAATCTATCTCTAAGCAAAGCTAAGATAAATCCTTTCTGGAAGAAATAATATCATCTAGAGTCTCTATAATTTTTCACATTAAATGTCCGGCATTCAATTTAAAATTGCTAGACATACCAAGAGGGAAAACAGACAATAGGAACAACCTATGAGTAATCCATGGATGAGTAGTAACTGTCTTGGCCAAGAAGGAAACTTCAACTCACATGAATACAAAAGGAGAAATTAAAACCAAGCCGATTTGCTGATTGTCCAGAGCATGTCCAAAATTTGGAAGCACCAGGCATCACAGAAGGCAGAGGGTAATAATATAGGGTTGAAAATAGGGTCATTAGTTGAAAAATCTTTAAATGGGGCAGTTGTGTCCCCAGGTCCTTTATTTGAAAGGTAATCAGTCCATATAATAAAAGATCACAGGTTTATTAGGTGGAGAAATTAGATCAGAATGGCTCCAACTTAGGTTGGAGAGTAGGGTGAAGTGTGAAAGTTGAAAACATTAATATTAAATGAACATCTACTTACTGTATGGAAGGATCCTCAGATCCTTATTAAACCTGCTCTGAGAACCTCAGGAACTACGTAGGCATTTGTCTCTTTAGGCTCCCTCCAGGAGTATTTTTCTTAGGAAGATTCATCTGCAGGTGATGATATTTGGGCTCCCCAAAGAAATAGGTACCTCCCAACCACACCATCTTAAAGTGAAGCCCATAGTCAATAAGTTCTATTCATAAATGCTTTTGAGTGCCTTACACATTAATGCCTCACACTGAGTATTTGAAGAAAGGCACAAACATGAAAGAGAAAAAAAAGCAAATAGGGCAAAATTAAGTAAGGGGGTAGAAGGAAAAGAGATTATGTTGAAATGGAAGAAAACTTACAGCTACACATATATGTAATAAACTTATAGCTATACATATATGTAAGAATCATAGACGTATAAATAGGAGCATACTTTCCCTTTCCACTGAAGACATCTCACTGAAGGAAAAAAAAAGAAAGAAGAAAAGAAAGAAAGAGATACAGTAGAGGACAATACACCCACAGAATAAAAACAACATGTAATAAAAATGAAACAGTCAGAAAATAAAAGAAAGAGAACACATTTGTATATTTAAAATATAATACACAAAATAAAACTTAATTGAGGGTTTGAAATGTAAAGTTAAGGAAATATCCCAAAAAGAATAACAAAAAGAGAAAAAGAGAAGAAAAATGATAAGACTTCCAAGATCAATTATGAGGTCTAACAGAAGTTCCAAAATTCAAGACAAAGAAAGCAGTGAGGAACAAATTATCAGCCATAAAAAAACCACAACAAAACCCTTATAACTGAAAAATATGTTTCCATATGTTTAATAAATATGTTTAAAAGAGCACAAATCAAAAAATTTTAGAATACCCAGATAAAAAGAAAATCCAAAAAATTTCAGAAAGGAAAAGAAAAGATGCCATGATATGAAGAGCATCTGATACCTCGAAAAATGATGAACGAGAGAAGGCAATGAAAAAATACCTTTCGAATTAAGAAGACACTCAAAATTCTCTACCCGATAAAACTGTAAACCATATATGAAGATAAATGGAGATATTTTTGCACATACGTGGGCTAAAAGCATTTATCTGCTATGAAGTTATATTAATAAGTGTTCTTAGTACACTTTGCCTTCACAAAATGAGAGGAAGCCTGATATCCTACGAGTGGGGGCCGACGTGCAGAAGAATTCCATGTTGGTAATGTCAGTTGATAATATCTAAAGTTGGGAAACTGATAAATAGCAGCCCTGCATTTATTTAGACATGTGTTATAAATACAGAAGAAACAGCTAAAAGAGTTTGGAGTGGCTGCCTCTGGAAAGCAAGGCTGGATGAAGAGAGAATTGGGACAAGGTACTATTGTTTTTCATTACAAGCCCTTTAGAACTATTCGAAGTTTGAATTCCACATCAGTACCTCGATAAAAATAAAAAGTACATTAATTTTTAATTTTGTGGATTTAAAACTTTGATTAGTATTGCCATATTGTCTTTAAAATTGTACTAATGTACGCTCTCATCAACAGTGATGGAGAGATAATAGGTGGTTATTTTATATATAACTTTTGTTAATAGCATTGAATACACTTAGCAAATGTTTTTCTCCAGAGTGATGTTATGAAGACCTGGCATTGGCACGAGTAGAGAATCTATGTTAACCTATACCTAAGATCGTCTTTACATCAGCAGTCTGAATGGCCTACTATAAAGAACTAGATGGGCCTGTGTAGGAATTGGCAATGGAAAGCTCATTAGCTGGATAACTTTAGAAAAAAAAGCTAAATTGTTCCAGCTTCCGTTCTCCATGTAAAAATGGGGCTGTTAACGCCCTCGTGATTCATGGTGGACGAGCAA
The DNA here is from genome assembly GCA_003508835.1 of Eonycteris spelaea. NCBI lineage: Eukaryota > Metazoa > Chordata > Mammalia > Chiroptera > Pteropodidae > Eonycteris > Eonycteris spelaea. Next base: position 8,766,060 of record PUFA01000023.1, read on the forward strand.
GCGAGAGAGAGGGAGGGAGGGAGGGAAGGGAGGGGAAGGGAGGGGGAAAGAAAGGGAGGAGAGAAGAGAAGAGAGGAGGGAGTGGTGGGGAGGAGAGGGGAGAGGAAGACAGAGAACAAACACACTAGCATTCCAGTAAGCCCTAACTGCTGGTCCACTGCTCTAATCCATAATTGACACAATTGAATGGTCATAAGGAACCTGATTCATTTAATGCCTTGCATTGGGTCCTCCCCTTCCTCCAGAAGCCAACATTGAGACAAGAACATGAATGTTAGTAGTTTAAGGGGAGGTTCCAAGAAACAACATTAGGAAACAGGAAAGTGTAAAACATGTTTCAGCATTATTTCAATAAAGGGGTAAAGAAGCAGAAGTATCTACCAACTCATTTGTTATTGAGAGTTGCTTCTAAGGGACCATTACATCCTGAGCACTCCCAACATACCTCTCACATCCTCAGCATGAACTCTGGCAAACAGAAAAATGCTCTTGGGAAAAGAGTCAGTATCAGTTATCTTTTATAAATGTAACTAGTTGATTACATTATTTTGAGCTCTTCAAACTTAATCTTAAAGAAATTAAATCAGGAAATTGGAACATTATAAAATCTTCCTGAATAAGGAAAACAGATAGAAATAAATCTATGTTGTGAAAGTTAGAAAGGATAGACTTTAATTTCTTAGAATAGCTTCAGTTATAGAAATGAATTACAGTTTTATTTGATATTTAGAGAATTTAAATACTGTGCTAAAACTGCCTTTTCAGAAAGATAAGGAAAAGTTGTTTAGAGACTCTTTAAATTCCTACGACCACAGAAATACTAAGAACAAAGATAATTTTTGGAGATTGGCCAGGAGGGGCAAAGGTCTTTGAAATTAAACTATACATGCTCTGATCCTTGTTGTTGTAATTTAAGAACCTAATGAACTTTTGTCATTCTTTGGCTGCCCAGTGTCTGAACCCCTTCCTATGTTTGGGGAATTCTTGACCTTATGAGTCTTAGTAGGATACAGAAACAGAATCCCAGTATAAGAATTTAAAGTTCCAGATTATTACTTTCCTAGCTTTCTTTTCAGCTAAGCATGGGCCCATGATGAAGCCTCAGCCAATCTGGTGCCCTTCACAGAATCTGAATGGGCATCCAGTGATGTGTAGAAGCAGGGATGATAGACAACCATCTCCGAATACAATAAAAGCTGTAGCCAGTTTCTGGGGGCGGCAGTGATGCTATGCTGGCTCTGTTCAGTAACATGTGAGATGACATAAGTTGAGGAATCTGGTGATTGGCAGCGGGGACAGTGATATCCTCACTGGACCAGATCTTTGATGTGGTTTGGGTCTTTAGGACCAAAGGTCACATGTTGTCCAGCATTCTCTGAAATTCTGTAAGCTATCTGATACCTTTCAATATTCCAGTCATTACTTTAGTAAGTCAAAAATGATTTCAGTTATCTACAACCAAGAAAGTTTACTGCTTCGAAATTCAGTCTTGGAACTGTGGTGTTTGTTGTCAGTAGCAAACGCTAAAAAGTGGAGCTGGCAATCTCAGACTTCTGAAAGCATATTAACACAGTGCTACCCAGTACTAAGAAAATACATTTATATTTTTCAAATGCCCATTTTAGATATGACCATAGTAACAAAATGAACTGAGATTATCTGAGAAGACAGAAACAGAGGTCATCAAAGACATAATAAAGGGTATTCCCTGAAGAGAATGGAACTAGGGCCAGCCTGATTGACTAAGGAACTTACTCCTCTCCCAGGCAGGAATCTCACCATTTCTGTGCAATTGGATATGATATGTGTTATGGAAAAGTAACTATGAGTTGTTTTCTGCTCCTGCCTTTTCCACATCAGACTTTATATTGTGGTCCATTGCTGGACCATGAAGGGCAAAGACAGTCACGGATTAAAAGAGATGACTGAACGTTTGTCTTAACTTTGTTTCTAGCTTCTGTAAGCTTGACACTATAGCATCTCTTCTGCATGTATATGCCAGGCACACCTGATTCTGGACAACCCAATAATATGCCCGAGTTGCCTTGCCTTAGCAACTGCTTCCGTAGTCACCCTCCCCATATCTAAATAGAACGTAGCTAATAGAACATATTAAAACTACATTACCCAACAATCCTGGACTTGGATGTAGTAATTTAGTGAGACTTAGCCTTCTCTTAGGGAATATGTGAATAATTTCAATAAAGGCACAAACACTTACGTGTACATAGAGATATTGGGCAGTCAAAAGGGTGAGCTGTAGAAAACATTGTTGGTTCCCTCTTCCATATAAATTATACTCTCCTTTCAAGCCAAACACCAGTTGTATTCAGGTATTCATCCCTTTCTTCTGTGACTCAAGGGATCATGACCCTTTCTCCCCTCTTGGAATAAATTCTATTTTTTCTGAGCCAGTCACAGCTGTCCCTTTCCCCTTGCCATTGATTGATTGAGGGTTGAGGATGGGACGACCCAGTTCCAGTCAATAATACATGAGGAGAGATGTTCTGGGAGCTCCTCATGACTATGAAGAAGACAATGGGGAAAATGGTCTTTTCTGTCACAGGACAAAGTTGTGTCGGGATGTAACCTAACTGTAGCAGTCATTCTACTCCCAGTGAACCTGAAGATAAGGCCAATGGCAACAATAAAAATAAAAGAATCATGAGAAAATGAAGCCAGAACAATATGTATCATGGTTGTAGCTCACTCTTCCTCTAGACTGCTTGATCTGTGAGCAAATTTTCTTATGTTTTAAAACCAGTTTGAATCAGGGATTTTTGTTACTTGAAGCCCAGAGCATCTCAACTGGTCTCCCTACTTTTACTAACAGTCAATGAGAAAAACAAAGTGTTCCAAGAGAAATCAGTCTGACTCTAAAACTTGTAAATGTGATCTTTCACCACATGCCTTGCTATCATTTAACTGCTTATGTAAAACATGCTTGTTACGTAAACTTTTATTTGTTCACCTACATCACAAAATGTTTATTACAGAAAATTAAGTTTGTTCACTTAAGCTGTATATGAACTCAGTGGACTTTGATAGATTAACCCACCATTGTAAATCCTGTCTGAGTTTGCTTATCGAAGAGAATCTCCACTAGCTCCTACAGCTGTAGAGAATAAAGATACATCTGTTAGCAGATCCAAACAGTGTGCAAAGCTTTGTTCTTGCACAATTTCAGATATCTCATATTTGAGCCATATCTACTTCTTTGACTCAGCAGATCACCATTAAAGCATTCATGTGCCTTTTATATTTGGATTTCTAATCATGTGGCCCACTACCGAAAAAACCTAGATGCTCTACATTCTTTTTCCATTTTCAGCTTGTCATTAAACTAGTTCATAGCCTGGGTAAATCAGGGATGCTCCTGACAGACATTTCTTGAGGTTGTCTGTTTCATGCATTCATGGGATGCCTCACTGTTCTTGCCTGAAAAGTATAACCAATCCCTACTTCCACTCCCTTTCTTTCTAATATATACCCACTGCCCTTAAAATCCATCCAGGTCTAAATAAAAGAGGCAGCCACCTATCAGATTCAGAGTAATTTTTTACCATTTTGCAAGGGTAAACAAAGGGTATCTTCACCTCTGAGATGGGAGCAGGAAACTTGAATAAATATGGCTCATTTTAGTTATTAAAAATGTTTTCATTAACTTTCATCAATCCATGGAAAAAGAGTAAATTGCTTTCAATCTATTTTACATTACTATCTTTATTATCAGAATCCACATCATCAAAACACAAAATCAAACTCTACCCAGATTATATGAATTAGAGAAAACTATATGAATCAACGTATCTAAATATAAATTTAAGTTGTGGTTATGTGAATGTAAAGGAGTCATTCCAGATCTCTGGAAAGTAGGTTTCAATGATGTTTGATAGTAATGTTCTTTATTAATGTTTCATCCATGTGAGCATGGGAATAGTCAGGGTCCAGTTTATATTTACAGCGTCTGGTGATTAAAGAAGGAATTGGCATTGTCTTTTAAAAATGAGGAGTTAAAAAGCAAAGAAAAACAAAAAACTTCTGGTATGTCCAGCAACATTGACTAACTTTGTAAATATTATATTGAGGAAAATAAAACCAGATGTAAAGAGCACATACTGTGAGTCTATTTATATGATGTTCAAGAAGGTGGACCTAGATTGGGAAGGAGATAGAGAAATTTATGGGTGCTGGAAGTGTTCTGTATCTTAATCTGGATGATGGTTATATAGGTGTACACATCAGTCTTTACAGCTGAGATTAGCTATAATTAATGCTACCACCTTAATGCACTTTACATATTTTATTATACATATGCTCCTAATCAATCAAGAAATTGCTCATCAGTGAGCTATTAAGTACGTTTTGGTTAAATATTAATTGAACTTACAAATCTAGGATTAAATATTGATCAAATTGAAGTTTCATGATAAATGGAATCATTTCTGTTTCACTTAGCACTGGATACCCAGAGCATGATATAGTCTACCTAGCACAGGGTAGCAGAAAGAAAGAACAGGAAGAGAGGAAGAAAATTATTGTAGCTATTTTTCAGTTTATGTATTATAATTAATTCTGCCATCTATTTCATGCATTTGTTTTTCCCTTAATTTGATAAAGAAGATGCCTTTGAACAGAGCTATGTAGAATACTTCTTACATAGAATGGCTGGGATGAGGAAAAAGTAAACATTTTCAGCATTTACTTATGCCATGTGAATAAAAGCACTGAGTGGAGAAAAAAAGAATAAATCAACCAGAAAGACCACAAGTTCCAGGACGAGAGTGCGGAGGAAGATCTTGTAATTTAAAGGAGGTGCTGACAGGAAGCACCTGGAAGGAAAGATTTAATGCTTAATACCTGGGCCAAGAGACTAATGGGAAGGTGCCCAGGGGATGCACTGTAGTTGGATGGAGCTTGCTTCTCAAACCTTCCACTCACTGGAGGAGTTTAATGAGCCATTTAGCCAGATAAAAGTGACAAGATGAAAGATGGGATACCCTAACCAGGAAAAGGGACCATGAATCAAAGCTAAGAAGTCTCACTTCCTTGTCCTTGTGTGGTGGTAAGGAGGATCACCTATTTGAAATTCGGTATCATTTCCCATAATATATGGAGAGGGTTTAAGCCTTTGAATAGTTGATATTCCTTTATAAGGAAAAACTTGTTTGTGAAAATGAGCTTTTGGTAGGTGTATTTTGGGTTAAAGGCAGAGCCCATGTTTCTGCCCAAAGGAAGCAAACTCTATAATGGCAAGAAAGAGAGTTAGACCTGATGAGGGGTATTTTGGGAGAACTGTCAGGATAAACCGCTCAAGTTGGCACTGTGTCTAAGGGGGACCATGGGGAGAAAATGTTGATGGAATTTTATTAAGTCAATGGCTGAATGCTTTGTGTTGTAAACCCTTTTCACTATTTCCTCTTTGCAATCTTTGGTAAAAAATTTTTATCAATGTTTTATGAATGAAACCATCTATTCTTTGTGGGAGGATGAGTATGATGATATCCTGAGTCCTACTTTGATGTTAGCCCTGATTGAAATGGTCTCAGTCTGTTCAAGTTGCTGTAACAGGATAGCATAAACTAGATGGCTTATAAACAACAGAAATTTGTTTTACACTTCAGGAGGCTGGGAAGTCCAATGTTAAGATACCCGAACGGTCAGTGTCTGGTGAGGGCCCGCTTCCTGGTTCATAGAAAGCTGTCTTCTTGTATCTACACACAGTGGAAAGAGAAAGAGCGCTCTCTGGGGGTCTTTTATAAGCATATTAAACCCATTCATGAGGGATCCACTCTCAAGACCTAATCACCTCCCAAAGACCTTGCCTTCAAATATGATCACAAATATGATAGGTTTTTCAACACATAAATATGGAGGACAAAGGGGAGGAACACTCAGTCCATAACAGAAATCCAGACTACATGTAGAGATAGCCAATATCAAGTTAACCTCCGTTTAGTCACTCTGGGTCTACGATTTCAAAAAAAAATTTTATTAGTATTATTGGGGTAACACTGGTTAATAACATTATATAAATTCCAGGCATACGACATAATAAATCTGTATACTCAACTGTGTGTTCACCCACCCGAAATCTACCTTTCTGTTACCATATATTTGTTCCCTTTACCCTCTTTGTCCTCCCCACCCACCTCCCTCTGGTAACCACCATTCTTCTATCTATGAGTTCATTTACTTTGTTTTATACTTCACTTATGTTCTATCTTAACTGTCCCTGGGGAAGGAAGGACACCAGAAGAATACAAAGGAAGAGGAGAGTGGAAATGCTACCAATTGGATAGGGCAGGCTCCAGGGAGCCCTTGGCCTGGAGGAAAATGGCCCAAGGTCTAGGAAGCTCTCCTGCTTCATGGTAATAGAGATGGCACATGCATGAACCTACTGAGCAGGAAGAAACAAAGGATTTCGTCTCAGGGTTCCTTATGGAATGTGGAGAATAAACCATAGCTTTCAAGCCAGGCTGCCTAAATCCTCTTTCTCTCTGGGTTTGTTACTTGCTTGTTTCTTATCATTTATCAGTCTTTTTCTTTTTTCTTTTTTTCTTTTTTCTTTTTTTTTTTTCTCGAACTATTCCAGTTTGGTCTCAGCTAGGCAAGTTCAAGGAAAGGAGATCACGGTCCAAGGTTGGGCCAGATATAACAGGTGCAAGAGCACCTCCCTGTGGCTGAGTGGTGAGTGGCAGGATAACAAGAAATATTAGCTTTGGAGTATAACTTAGGGAAGAGAGAAGTGCAAGGAAATCATTTGTGGGAGGTATAAGCTTTGGTATAAGCTATCACCAAGGTAGGTGGTGTTTTCCTTAGATCATTGTATTTTTAGCACCACGAGGTCTGAAGTGCAGAGAAAATAATAGAATCAGGACTGCCACTGACGGTTTTAAAGCTGTTAGATGTATTTTAGCATGAAAGAACTCGATCATATGCAATCAATTTTTGTTTTGTTGCTAAAGCCATCAGATATGTTAGTGATTTTTTTTTTAGGTCTGGTATGAGTTTCAGAAAAATGTTTAAATTAATATATGAATCGCTACTGGCATTGTTAATCAGAAAAAAGTATTCCATAGACAATAGTAAGAATGAGAACATTTAGTCTATACTTGCAAATGGGACTTGATCATTTTAACATGGTTCACTAGCAGAATTTCTCACCAAGTTAGTACAGATTATATGTTACTTAATAAAAGATAACAAGAATGAAGTTAATTGTTATTTTTCTTCGGCATTTCATTTAAGGGAAAAATCCTGAAGTGTGTAGGGATTTCTGATGCTGGGAAATCATAAAATGTAAGGGTATATTTAGCAATTAGGGTGACTCAGCTCATGGTAATTGGCATACATATAATTACAATTTGCATTCCAGTTACTTAGACTTAGATATCCTTGATCGGGTTGAACATACTGTGAGTAGAAGATCTCTTTTTCCAAGAAATAAGATGGAGAGAATCTTTGGAGAATGGCCTCACTGAATTGGTAAGTTAGTTTTCTCCGGATTTTGGTGATTTCCCCAGTTCTTCCATAATTTCTCAGTGCTCTGGCCATTTTCTGGTAAGTCATGGTTTTCCGGTTGCCTTTTCTTTTTCCCCAAAGTTGGGCAAGTTTTTCTTTATTTTTTGATACGAACTGAAAAATGCCTTTGGTTTTATCAACCCACTGAATACAAGATGCCATCTCGGGATTACACAGGGATTCATGAAGGTATTCGAACAGTCGAAGTTTCTTCCTGCCTAAAATGGAGAAAAACAATGTCATACTCCACCATGGCTATACACAAAGAATATCTTCGGAAGGGTTTGTTGAGTGACTGCAGAGTTAAAAGCTGCATTGGGACTGGCTTCTGCCTACCTACTTTAGGCATGCATTTATGGCATCACTTTATGTGACTTGAAAGTTGAGAGTCCTTTTGATCTACTAAAGTTTCAGTGTTTTTTTTGTTAGTGAAGCTGTCAAAAATTTTGTGCCATCCTTTACTAGAAAAGGAAACCTGGAGCCTTTTTACCTGCGTCTCCCATTTGTCATGTGATCTTTCTTCACAGTTAAATCATGACTAGTAGTCTTATGTCATATGTTAAATATTCTACAGAACAAAACTAAGCAAAATGGACTGCAAAGTATAGTGGTTTGAAAGAGAAGCCTCAATGAAAGTCATTTCCAGAAAGCCAATCACTTGAAGGGCTTTACTTCAATAAGTTAAGTCAAATAAGGTAAGGAATACGAAATCATTTTGTAAAATGTAAAACAGTGGACAAATATAAGTGAAATTAACCAAAACAAGTAAAATGCAAAATTTGGGTCTGCATAATGTTTTGAAAAATAAAGAATAGAAAAAACTGGAGTGGAAAATGCCAAAATATCTTCATGACATTTTGACATTGGGTAGTTGGATTTCTCTGGCTAACAGAATGAAGGTGAAATCCTATTTTTTGACTTTGAAGTGGCCTGTAAATGCCATGCTCCACCAGATCTGTCAGTAGCTAAAACATTCATGGCCAAATTCCATTTTCCCCTTGAGAAAGTAGAATAATGGATTTCCAAACTGCTTTAACAGTCTCTGGAGAGTAATATTCTTGCATCAGTCATCATTCATCCAAAAACCTCAAAGGTTTTTACAAAGATTATCTTTTGCATTATATTATCTTGAGTTTATGAATTGAGAAATGAAAGGGACTTACCAAAAAACACATCATGAATTAAAGTCACAAGCTTAAACAAACTCTCTCTGCCTCTCACCCCATGGTCAAATCAATTATAACATATCTTCGTCTTTTAAACTTTGTTTTCAGATTTTTTAAAATGTTTACATTTTTATTTTTTAAGAGTATTATATGCTCATGGTAAGAGATTAAAGTGGAAGAACAAAGTGAAAGTAAAAGTTCTAGTCTATCCTACATATTTCCGGAAAGTGTTTTCTTATTTTTTGCATATACAAACATGCATATCCTTTAAAAATTACAAATGGTGTCATGCTATTTTACATTTTTTAAAGTAAATAATGTATATTAAATCATAGAACAATTCAAAGATTAGCTATAGATAGGTGAAATACCAAACTGTTGACAATGATTGCTTCTGGGGCATAGCATGGGAGGAGAGAAGGAACACTTTCACTTATTCTTTACATATTTCTAAATCATTTAATTTTTGTAAAGTGAATATTATGACTTTTGAACTATGGAATTAAAATGATTAAAATAAAAATGTATTTAGAGTTCTTTCTGTATCAATATATAAGGTATACCTTCAAGTCTTTTAATAGCTATACATGCTCTACTTTACGCTTGTACTTTTTCTCCCAATAATGAGTACCCAAATTATTTCATTCTGTTTTCAATGTATCCCTGTTTCAGAATGAAGATGAAGCTCTACAAACAGAGAATGGTGAACGACATGTCCCCTAATGGCAAAGCTCCACACAGACAATGTCAATAAAAAGATACAGAATTCACACCCTGGAGTGAGTTATAAAGTTATTATTAATAATAAGAAGAAAAGAAGAAAAAGAAGAAGAAGAAGTGACAAATAAACAGCTGGACAGAATTAGAAGTGTTATTCTCCCTATATTAAATTACTTCCACAGTTTAATATTTAATACCAATATTCCATGACATAACTTTTTATACATTATTCCTCACTGAATTAGAATATTTATGCAGTTTTAGAATTTCATAATTCTAGAATATAGTATCCTGTTTTTTAGGAACAAAACTAGTTTTCCCAAAAAATATTCACTTAATATAACTTTAAGTCACTATGATCAAGTATCATTTTAAAAATTATGTTATAAAATTAAAATGTATCATATATCTCTGCACCTTATTCACTAACAAATATGATAGGTGAGTTCCCTTTTTTTTTTTTACTCTCACAGCAGCATTGCAAGAAACATCCTTAAATATATATTTCTGGAAGTTTGAAATATCATCTACAGTGCCAGGCTATAAACAATGTTTTACATGGGTTTTTTCATTTGATTTTTATAGCAATATTACAATGTCTGAACAAATCTTATCATTCCTTTTTTGAATAAGAAACTATGGTACAGAATAGTAAGTGATTTTCCCAGGCTCACACAATTAACCTAGAGCTCACACTCAACCACTGAATTATATATAGTCCCTAAGAGTCAAAAGATATAATTTTTGATAGATATTGCCAAACTGCCTTACAAAACTGTTAACAATTTACACTTCCTCCAATAGTGCGTGTCAATGTGTACAGTTCACATCTTAGCCATCAGAGGCTGCTATTCTACTTAACCCTTTTGCTCATCTGTTAGGTGAGATCATGATGTTAATCTATAAAAATCAGGATTTCAAATTTATGAAATACCCAGTTATCATGGAAATTTTTCGAAGAAAACTTAATAGAGATGATTTCTATTCCAAGAGCTTCACGATTGGAGTAAGTTTTCTAAAATAAATTATGGGAAAATTCCCATTTTAATACCTAAAATATATACATGTTATTTTTAAACACAAATTTATTTGAGCTAAGTGGACCCTGAGCAGCTTCATAACATCTCCGTGAGGCAATAGGAAGGCTCACCCAAGACGAAAAGCTTTGAGGGGTTCAGTGCTTCTGAGTTAAGTTATTCTCAATCGCGCTTAAAGAATATTTTGCAAATACGATTCCAAACTCAGATATGAAATCCCTTTAAAGCCGTTTTGAGGAAGACCTGGTTCTTTTACCGACACAAAGAGTGATGGATCCACATACCTTTTCCTCCCTTTTGCTGGAGAACAGTTTGTACCAGCTGGTTTTCAGGGATGTTCTGTAGAGATGGGTGAATATTTCCTTCAAAATAGAGGTCTGCAGCACTGTTCTATATAAATAATGCAGCAGAATGTTAACTGGGACTTTCCATGTGGCCCCCAACTGGTGGCTAAAGTCAAAAGCTGGGGGCAAAAAGAGTGCTAAACATTGTCCAAATGCTAAAAAACACTACTGCAGGCAGATAGCTCCCAGGGCAGAACTCGCATATATGGAGAGGACCTTGGGTCACCGAGTAATCTTTGGCTTTGTGCAGAGTTCCATATTCTCCCACCCCCCTAACCCCACCCCCCCATCATGAGAAAGAAGAGAAGAATGCTTTTCTCCTCCCCCGCTGCTAACAATGTCCAACAAGAAAACCAGATCCAAAAGAATCATTAGTAATAGAAAATTTGAGGGTCTACAGGCCAGCAAAAAGGGAAATGGGCTTTCTTTCTGGCACTGGATGTCCAGCCAGGCAAGGAGATAAGAGGAGAGAGACAGCGGTGAAGGAGAGGCAAGGCCCCAGAAGAGAGACAGAAGGAAGAAGCCCGAGCTCCTACCATTACATATGACAATCTATTTGGGTTTCCATGAGTTCATTACACATGGCGGAAAAGGGCTGGACTTAAGCCATCTTACCATACCCACAGAAGAGGACTGCTTAGCAGGCAAGGAATCCCTAACCACAAGGGGCTGTGCAGTGTATGGAAGGATGTTGGGAGTTTAAGTGGAAGAGGGTTGCCAGATTTAGCAAATAAAAAGATTGAGCATCCTGTGTTTTACCTGGCAACCCTACTGGAAGCAGAAGAGCTTAAGCTGGAATCAAAAATCCCTCTTCAAAGAAATGCCTTCTGAGAGGCCCTGACAGAACAATTTACAGGGTCAGAAAAAGGACTTTTTATATAGCATGGTTGCATGTAATGATTGAAGAAAAAGAAAAAATCATTTCATATTTATATCCCACCACATTAAGACTGCTTTAATAAAATGGATACAGATATATAAGAAAAACAATGTAAAAATACATATAGAGAGATAGATGGTGGATATTTCCTTTGCAGGAGGCTACTAAAATAGAAATAAATTGACCCAATACATGTAGCTAGCTCTGAGCTTGGGAGGGAAAATAGAGCAAGCAGGTTAATACAAAATTGTAGGTAAAGCCAGTGCAGGGGACATTTGGGCCTTTACCCTGTGGTCTTTAGGGAACTATCATAACTTTTCTACAATTTTGGATGGACTAAGGAGAAGCACCGATGTGAGAACCCTAATAACACACCTCCTCTTTATAGAAGTCAATCAAACTAGTCTGCAGCTGAGTGAAGAGCAACATAAAGGGCAGTGTCTTTCTTGACAACATCGTTAACCACTGACTGTCAAACTCACGCCACTGATGGCAGTGAGTAAGCATTTTCTCAGTCAGTGCTGTCTTTAAGCTGGGTGGCATCTAGCATACACGAATTGGAAGTTGGTGTGAACCGAAAATTTGCCTGCATCAAGGATGATATATCTGGTACATTTACTCACTATTACTGTTCTCCAAATTATAGACAGGATCCTCTGCAGGCAGCACACCATAGCAGTTGGAATTTCCTCGGACATGAGAGCAGTGGTTGATGAAAGTCAGGTAGTTCTTGTAATCTAATTTTAAAAACAGAAAAAGAAGTTAAAGTTAAAATTTCAAGTTAAAGTGTGTATTTATGTGTGTGCACGCTTGTATGTTTATATGGTTGAATATGCAATTGCTCCCTCCTGTGTTATTTTATCACTTTGCATTCCCTTCTGGTATTTATTGCATTTTGCTAGTATTATCAGATAATCTTACATATCCTATTTCTCTTACTAGGGCACATGATCTTTGCAGGTCAAGATCCCATGATTCCTTTTACCTTGGAACTGCCCAAAATGCTCTGTGTAAACTCAATAGGCAAAATATCTACATCTCATCTAGACTATGTTTCTATTGTCTACAGATTAATGGGAATACTTATTCTCTCAAGCAGAATATATCTTGGATGGGCAGAAGATATTTAAGATAAATTAGAAGAATCTAAAGCCCTTTCTGAACAGTTAAAATTATCTATTAGGTAAATAAATGTCAACAAGATACACTTAATAGCAAATAATTATGTCTCAGTATTCCTACATTCTCTGCATTTTTATTTGAGACTTTAGATTTATTTAGCCTAGGTAACCCTGGATGCATTTTTCCTTTGTTAGAATTAATCCTAGATGCAATGAGTAAATACGGTCTTCTCTGTTCTGGCCATTATTCTTACTTGTGTATGTTACCAGCAAGCCATTTTATGTACCAGCAGAAGAAGGGACTGACATTATACCTGGGGAATACTGAAAATCTCCGGTTGAATGTTGCCTCAGTACCTCAAAAGCATCTTCAAATGCTTGACCCAGCTTGTCTTGTTCAACACAAGCCTGTTAGAAGGACAGAGCTCTGGAATTATGAAATTACCAATTGACCTTAATTATATAAAACAGGTTTTCTCAACCACGGCACTATTGACATTTTAGGTTGGCTAAGTGTCTATTGTTGAAAAATGTCTTGTGCATTGTAGGCTGTTTAGCAGCATCCCTGGCCTCTACCCACTAGATGCCAGTAGCACTTCAACAGTTGCGACAATCAGATATGTCTCAGACATAGTCAAATATGTTCTGGGATAAAAAATTGAACCTGGTTGAGATCTATTGCTCTATAATATAATATTTAGACACCAGTATTCATTCTATTACAGTATTTAACATTCTTATACAATATTAGCAAGGAGTTGTGTAGCGGAAGACTGATTTGGAAAAAGAAATTGAGGAAATACCTTTAAGCAAACAGAATCTAAATTGTTAATTTAAAAAGAAATGCTCTTAACTTCAAAAGTATGTCTCCAAGGCTTAAAATTAAACTGTTTACAAACCATTTCATACTCTTATTAATCTGATCCATATTTTATTTTCAAAATGGAGGACGAGTAAGGAAGATTTTAAAATGACAACTTACCATGTTTCATTAATAAATTGAAAAGTCTGAAAAAGATTTAAAAACAAAATTAAATATTGTCTCTAATTTGCCTCAGAATTAAAAGATCTGACTCAAAATATTTTCTGAAAACATCTTACATAAACCAGAAGTGCCATCTGAATTCTCTTTGATGAGTACAAATTTTCTTTCTACAAAATTTTCTTTTTTTTTTGCTTTTCTACCATTACAAAACATCTTAAATGTTAAAATAGCTAAATAGAGTTCACTGCCTAAACTACTTAGAATATGGAAATAACTTAGGAATATATTTTCAAAAATGTTTAAGTACTTCAAAATTCTGAACACCAAAATCTTTTTTTACCTTAGCATATTTTTCCATTTATAGCAGTGACTTTTTTAACCTTTCTGATATTATACAGCCTCTGGAGAATCTGACATAAGACAAGCTTTTTCTCTCGCAAAGTGCGATTTTACATCACAAATAAAAAAAAAAATCTGTGGATTTTCTAAATCTTAGGTTAAGAATCCTGGTCTATAATTTTATGCTATCCATACTTTCTTATCCTAGTAAGTAATCTAAATTTTGTTTTAAATAAACAATTATCACACAGACTCACATTGTTTTTTTTTTTTAACTCTATGATCTATAAAACCACACACAGAAAAAAAAAAAAACAAATCCATATAACGAGAAAGCATGTGGTGGATCCAGTATTGCTTATCACTTCATTTAGCACACCAAACAACTGTTTATACAAGTTCTTAACATTTATCCTGCATGCACAATGACATTACTCTAATATTTAATATTGCATAATACAATGAGATGATATAATCTAATGTTCTTATATACATGTACATAGTATATCAATATTTCAAACACCTAAATTCTGTGAAGCTCTCTGAAATCACTATAACATGTCAGTTAAGAGACTATAAAGAAATATGAAAAAGCCATGAAATTGGTAACTGTGTGAGGCGACAGATGCGTTAACTAATCTTATTGTGATAGTCATTTTGCAATCTATACCTATGTCAAATCATCGCATTGTGAACCTTAAACTTACAATATTATGTCAATGATAATTCAATAGATGCATTTTTAAAAAGCCAGGTCAATGACTTTTAATTAAATTTGCCTCGACCCATAAGTGCCAAAGCGAATGCATGAGTGTTGTACTTTGAATTAAAAACTTAAATGAGGCTACTCTCTTTGACTAAAATACCGCACAAAACTATCACAACTCTTAAAAGTAGCAAACTCAAAGGGAAGAAAGAAGTTTGAAAGCATATTGATCACTTCAGTTGCTTAATATTTCTTGTATCGAAATGCAGTCAATAAAAAATACTCGTTGGGTCAAAGGAGAAAATCAAAACAGTTTTTACAAGGTATTTTGAAAATCATAGGCTGAACACTTACCAGGAAGACACTCCAACTCTTTACAAAGACGTTTCATTAATATCAGAATTGTTAAGACAGAACTGTCAAGAACTCACTGGCAGAGTTGCATTAAATAGCTGTTTTTAAGGAAGTGCTACAAAGGGGATTTTTTTTAAAAGATACAGTGCCTTCATAATTTCTATTTCATGATATGGCAAGTAGACACCAGAGGCTATTAATTTGAAGAGGCACAGAATAGTTTGTATCCTATGGGCCAAAAGCATTAGAACAAACCCCATAAAACCCCCATCCAGCATAAGTTGCAGCTCTGCTGGCCCATTAGGCTTCACCGGAAAACTCTGACCATTACAATGCTTGTCTATCCTCTTTTTTACTCCTTTTATTTCTTCCCTGGTTTTGGACGCTATATTCCCTTTCTTGCTTAGACTGTTAAAGGTTTCACTCTGGCCTCCTTAAATTGGTCTTTTAAGGCACAGGCCCTTGCCCTGGCATTCGAGGCTCTTCCTTACAGTCTTAGCCTTATTTACCATCGTTCATTTAAGAGAAAGAAATGGAACGATGCTATGGTCTTCTCTCCACACTTAGATCCAGGAGAGGCCCCAAAACAATTAGGAGAGGCTTACGGGTGGTGATCAGTTGGACATGCTCGAAGCTGCTGCTTTTGCAGAACAAGTCCAGTCCTCGCACTTAGCGTGAAAGTTTATTTGAGATGGTTTTTGGTGGCTCTGATGGAAACTAGGGGGTGCTCCCTCCACCGATTGTGCTTCCTTCCCAGTCCATTCATCTGCCTGCCCATTATCCATTCCATCTTACCTGTTCATCAGAGTCCAATCAAGCGTCCACGCGTACCAGGTGGAAATAACCCTCACCTTTGAAACTCGAGTCTGCATCACCCTTAACTAACTGTAACCTACCATTTTAATAGATGTCACATTTAGCCGGGAGGGAAATCACTTAAGAATTTTTTGTAAACGTTGTGGGTGGGGAACAGATTTTCTGTTTTGCATTGTTGATATGAGGTCACTCACCTTTGATATGGGTCTATTGTTCTAGGCCAACTACTTTACAGCCTGATTTTGTTATGCAAATGTAAACATACATTCCCCTCTTCTGAAATGTAGATGTTATAGTAACAAGTGTGTAATTGCTAATGTTGATGAGTTTTTAATCTACACAGTCCCCAAATCTACACCCTTTTTGCAAATACTTTATTTCATTCATTTATTCAACAAACATATATTACTGAGCTCTTTCCTCTGCTGGACAATGTCCTGTATCCAGACACAACAGCTCTAAACAAGTTGTAATGAGGAGAAATGATTAAAAAACAAACAAACAAACTAGATAAGTATGAGATAATGACAAGTGCTGGGAAAACATAAGAGAAAGGTGGCGAGAGAGTTTGTGAATGGTCATGCAAATTCTCTGAAGTGGGAGCATTTGTGAGCTGAAATCCAGGGAGGAGAAAGTAAGCAAAAGAAAGGCAGAGAAGCAAAGATCCAGGGAAACACCTTTTGGCTGAGAAAACAACCAGTATGAAGAGCCTTAGGTGGAAATGAGTTTGGTTTACTCAATGCGCAGAAAGAAAGCCAAAAGGGCTGGAATAAAATGAGGCTGGGGGCCAAGAGGCAAACTTGGCACCCTTATGGCATCAGATTAACCCGCACGAACAGCCAAAAGAATAAGAAAAATATATATATGTGTTTTCAAAAGAATCTGAAAATCACCGGTGATAGCAGTTACCTGCTTAGCCGTATTTCACAGAGGGGAAAATCTAAACCGAGGCTCAAAGACATTACATGGTTCTTCCTAAGGCCAGTTACTAGTGTGAGATGGGCTGGCTGGGTCCAGATTTGGACCCGACTGACTTCATGCTCTCACCTGCTACGTTGGAGCCCTATGTCCGCAGGTTCGGTTCCATTAGACCAGGGTTCTCAGTCTCGATGGCAATCTCCATAGCATTCAGCAGATTCTGCTAGTACAAGATTGGTACATACTCGAAATGAACAGAAAAAAACAAGTAAACTTTTTAAAGCCACAATTTCCCAACTGAAGTGGTGTCTTCAGAGTTTTATTTTGCAAGATGTCGATAAACAGATCCTGAGAAAGAATTGAGCAGAAATCAATTTTGCTGCTAGAACTTCTTTAGTGAAGCTGATGAGTATGTTGATTTTTTTTTTTTTTTGACATAGCCCTATATTACAGATAAGAAAGTAGAAATGAAGTTTGGGGTCATTCGTAGGGCTAAGGGGTGAAAAAGTTTCAGCAACTTTAAAAATGACTCATTGTTCTTTTAGCATTTAGAGGTCAAGGCTTCCATCCCCCTGAGAATCTGATGAAAGCTATGAGTTTTTTTCCCCAAGAAAATGCCACAGTATGTCTTCTCAGACAACTCTTCCCAGTCAAGCCAAAGGACCACACTTGAAGAGCTCTTGTTGTAGTATATTTTCAAAGCCTTTTAATTTAAGGTCTTGAGAACTGCCTATTGAGATATTTGTACCCAATACACACACCCATACAGAGCATCTTTCTGGGGTTGGACACCAGTATTTTCCTCAACTCCAGAAGTGAGTTGAGTAACAAGGGCCCTAAAGAAAGAATCTCGGATTGACAGATTCTCTTTTGCCGAAGTTCATTGTCCTTGGTGGCAATGGAGATTATTTTAGAAAATCTTAAGCAACAGATGTGCAGGTGTCTAAATCATAGGGTGCCAAGTTTCAGGTGGAAAATTGCATTTTCCAAGAGTAGAGAACTTCAGAACCTAGGAAAAAGGAGACTAAATTCAAACTCTTGTTACTTTGCAATTTTTATTTAAATAACTCAATTGTTTAGGGAGTTATGGAACTGGGTCTTAATTTTAGTAAGATTTCTGAAAGCCTAAAAAGCAAATAATATTGCTAGACTGGGAAGAAAGTGCTAAAAAAATTCTCATGTCAGAGTAGGAAAATTCATAGAACCATAGATTATAAGAAAATAGCTAACCCTCACCCTCATTTTGATAATTATTTGTACTCGATTATTCTTTAAAATCTGAGACTTGCTTTGTGGCCCAACATGGGGCCTCTCTTTATGAATGTTCTATTTGTACTTGAAAGAAGGTATATTTTGCAGTTATTGTATGTAGTACCTAATAAAAGATCTAGTTAGATCTAATTGGTTGATAATGTTGTTCATATCCTTCATCTTCTTATTGATTTTTTTGTCTGCCTGTTCTATCAGTTATGAAGATTATAGCAGATTGCAGAGATTACAAAGAGTAATGTCCAATTATAATTGTGAATTTGCCTATTTCTCCCTTTAATTCTGTCAATTTTTCCTCTAAATATCTTAAAGCTCTACTATTGGATTTATACTCATTTAGAATTATGTGCTCTTGATGAATTGAGCCTTTATCTTTATAAAATTTCTGTCTTTCTGCTGATAATCCTTTCTGGTAATCCTTCAGGTCTTCTTTGATATTAACTTTACCAGGATTCCTATCCTTTTTCATTTTCAACATGTTTGCAGTACGTCTTTTTATTTAAAGTATATCTCTTTAAGCACCATATAACTGGGTATTGCTTTTTTCTAAATCCAGTTTGATGATCTCTGCCTTTTTAGTGTTTAGTCTCATTTAGTAATTATTGATATGATTAGGTTTAAGGCCACCATTTTGCAATTTGCTTTCTATCTATCTATCTATCTATCTATCTATCTATCTATTTGTTTATTTTCTTTGTTTTTCATTTTCTGCTTCTTTTTGGATTAAATAAGTGTTTTGTATTTCACTTTATTTTCTCCATTAGCTTTTTATAATTTGATGATATGATATATCTTTTCATATATAATGTAAGAACTTTATAAATAAGTCAGGATAATTCCATTTACATCCTCCTTTATCCTTTGTGCTATGCTTGTCATATGTTTACTTCTATCTATGTTATCATAGTAGGTTATTTAACCCTCACAATAATGCTGTGGGGTGGCATTATTATCCCTGTGCTCCAGTCGTGACTCCATATCTTCTGTATAAACTTGGAGAAATTACTTAACCTCTCAGTTTCCTCTCTGTAAATGTGGATAATGATTTTACTTACCACATAGAGTTATTGTGAAGGTCTGAGTGAATCTATGTAATGTACTTTGGATAATCCCGACATTTAATTAATGCTCAGCAAATATTAGTTCCCACTTTATTATTATCTGTTTTACAGATGAAGAAACAGAGGCTCAGGGAGGTCAAGTGACTTACTCAAAGTCACACAGATAGTGAGTGGGAGAGGTGAAAGTTTTCAAACCAGTTCTACCTGACACTAACCAAAGGTTTTTAACTATTCAACTGACTTTGATTTCTTATCTATGGGCTAAGACTGGGAATGAGAATGTGAATGAGAATAAGAATTCGATAATCGCTTTATGTCAAAGGGCTCTTGAGAGGTTTTTATTGCGATAATGCTGCAGGAAGGGTTAATAGGCACTGTGGGAATGGTTTATCATTTGAACTGCTCCTGTTTTACAACTGCAACCTACAGCTTAGCCGGCAAGTGGCAAAACCAATACTCAAACCCAGGTCTTCCCTTGTCACTGGTGCCTCTTCCAGGTTGTAAAAATAGTCTCCATAGGCTCTATGTATTTACCATAATTACTTTAATAGCTTCTACCAGTGTTCATACCAATGGAGGAACTCTTCTGACATAGACTAGTAAAAAAACCACATACACACACACACACAAAGATAGATAAATATATATATACATATACATATATACACACACATATGTATATATACACACATATGTGTGTGTGTATATACACCCTGAAAAGAGAATTAATAAATTGTGATATGTCCACATAATGGAATAATATAGAAGAGTGAAATGAATAAACTATAGCTAAATGCAATGACATGAAAGAATAATGTTCAGTGAAAAAAGTAAAACCCAGGAAACCATTTAAATATGACAAGATTTTTGAAAAGTTTGAAAACAACTAAATATATTTTTAACCATCTCTTCTTTCTTTCTCTTTCCCTTCCTTCCTTCCTTCTTCTCTCTCTCTTTCCTTTTCTATTATCTATCATTTGTCTATCTATCTATCTATCTAACTGTCATCTACCTTTCTGTAGTTAATAGGTGTGTGTGTGAGTGTGTAAATCAAGGAATTAATAAGCAGAAAGTTTAGGGTGGTAGATAGTCCCGGGAATGGAAAAGCAGGGAGTAGTGCATAATATATTAAAAATATTTTAGTTTTTGTACTAGGAGATGGGTTCATGGGTACTCATTTTATTAAAATGGAAGCATGCGTATACTTTCATGTGTTTCAAATAACAGACTAATATAATAAACAACAACAGGCAAAGGGAACAAGGATATAAAAATGTCATGTAACAAAGCAGATAAAATTACAAAAAAAGAAACTCTAAGGAAACAATTTTGCCTCGAATAGTGAAAACACTCATTGGTGTTATAAAATTATATATTTTTTTCTCTTGAAACTCCAGCATGATTTAATACAATCTGTGTAAATTTATGACAATAATAAAGAAGCATGACAGTCATACAGAAAAATAGCAGTAAAAAAAGTAGAAAAGTTTAGAAAACTGGTTCTGTCCCTCTCATCTCAACCTCCAATTAATTCCAAGTATTATTTCTTGTTTGAAGCCCTATATACTAATAGAAATAATTTTGCCATCAGATAACATCCTCACATATGGACCTTCTAGACATATGTTTCTTGGCATACCACTTCAAAAAATATAAAAGCAGACCCAACTGGTTTTAAATTTATTTAGTAAGGCATCTATGCTCTTATTTGGTTTAATGAAAAACCAAAGAGCTTGTTTATTTTCCTTTTGCATCCATGGCGTGAATTCTCATGGTTTCTGTGGAAAAGAGGAAATCAAAGATTCAACTGTCAGATTTGAGATACTGGACACTAATGTGCTTAAATGTTCATGTGTTTGAAAGGATTGCCATCAGCTCAGGTCCACAGTGAGAGTCCTTCGGAAATTTGAAAAGGGGAAAGGTGATAACTGTTCCCATAGATCAAACAGCAAGAAGAAGAAACCAGCCTCAGAGTCTCCTGAAAGAGATGTGCAAGAAGGAATATTCAAAAAGTCAATGAGTCATTCAGAAGGGAGGGCTGCTACTCCAGGAATCCTAGAAAGAAGCCTATTCTAGAACTATCCAAGAAATATCCAGAAGGAGAGGCAATCTGCTTCCGGGCAAATCATCACTATTGTGGAGATGATGCAGGGTGTGGTAGCCCATGAATTTTAGAAAATTGAGACATCTCTGAGGAGACCATCCCCCTTGTGAGATGCAGAGCCAGAGGGTGGGTCAGGCAGGCAGGATCCAGAAACTACAATCTACAAATCTAAATTTAAAATAGCACCACAAATGTACAGCGGTAAAAAAAATATATATTCACCCAAATTTCTCTCAAGGACAGGGCTAAAAGTAGTTGGAACAACAACAACATCAACAACAAAACACTTGCAAAGCTGTGGGACAGAGGTGGGACCTCTGAAAGACTCCCTCTTGTATCCTTGATGGCCTCTGAACTGCCTCCATTTATTTGTTTACATCTACAGAGCACCAAATAGTTGCTGATCTAGATGTGAGGATACATCAGTGAACAAAGCAGACAAAAATCCTGTCATTATAGCATTTCTGCAGGAGGAAACAGACGATAAGCCTGGGCATGATGAATAAGTAAATTACACAGCATAGTAGAAGGTAATCAGCCTATGAAAAAAATAGAAAGCTGAGCAGGGTAAAAAGAAATAGGCACAAGAGAAGGTCCCCTTTTAAATAGGTCATCAGGTCAAGGCATACTAATGTGGTAGTATTTACATAAAGACTTGAAGAAGGTGAAGAAGTGAACCACGTGGACATTTGTGGGAAGACAATCCAGGCAGAAGCAGCAGCCATTGAAGTTCTAGGTCAAAAGCTGAAAGGCAGCATTGGGGCCAAGGGTTTCTTAAGAAGGAGAGTCCCAGTTAATGACAGAATTGTATTGGTTGTTTGGGGGCCTTGACAAAAGTGGTCTTTATTTCACCATTCCAGCAGTCAGAACTCACTTCTAAATACTTTAAATGTCGTATTGATATTTTAAGAATATTAATATGAGTGTGCACCAATTTAGGAGACTATTCAGGATGCCCATTTGTTTCCGTGTCTTCTGATGCCATTAAACATTCTGTGTGGCTTGCTCTGGGTAGGAGAGCCATCTAAGTTCCCCCTCTAGTTTTGGGATGAGAACCTGCGGGCTGTCACAGTAAGTTTAGGACAAAATTGTAACTAGAACTACCTTCTAGGAACTTCAGCCCTGTTTTTCACTTATCATTTCAATTCCTGAAATTGGATTAAGGTAATCCCTGATGATATTGCCCTAAGGCACTTTTTGGTAGATGATAATATCAAGTTATTTTTAGGATGTTTCAAATACAATGCTCACCAGACATTAAAGAATTATCAAGCCCAGACGAGATTAGGCAATTTGAAGGAGAAACAGTAGTAACAAAAGACAATAGAAATAGCCACAGAGTTTCTGATATTGGGGTCATCAAATTATATTTATAGTGTTTGAGAAGATAAAAACAAAAGCTAAAATCTCAGCAGGTAACTGGAAATTATTTCTTTTCAATGGCAGAGGTTAAGGCATGGCAAATTTAAAGGAGAACCAAATAAAAATTCTAGCACTGAAAAATGCCTTTTCTATTTTTATAGAACAAGACAATTTTGTTGATCTTTTTTAAAAATTTTCAGCTTTGTTGATTCTATTGTTTGCTTCTTTTCTTCTATTCATTTTCACCTTCATTACCTCCTTGCTTTTACTCTCTTTGTATTCCTTTTCTATTCTCTTATTTGGGATATATGACATTAATTTTTGTTTGTGTTTGATTTTGCTTTTTTAACCAATATGAGCAGATAAAGGTAGAAGCATCATTTCTCTATCCTACAAGTTTTGATGTAGAGTGCTTTCTGTAGTATTCTGTACTGATTATTTATCAATTTTTCTTTATGATTTCTTCTTTGACCCAGGAGTTACGTGTTTAATTTCTAAATATGGTATCTCAGGGACTTTTAATATGTTTTAATTCTTAATTTATAACTCTCTATTAAGTTAAAAATTAAGAACAAAAACAGAACTCAACAAACTTGTTTTGTAAAAAAACAAGCAGCAAATGTTTTAGGTTTTGAGAACAATATATCATTTCTGTTGCATATTCTTCAATGAAATGCTACATAGCCATTACAATGAGGCATTATTTTTTTATCAGCATAGAACTCTAAGACATATCATAAGATAAAAAATGTAAGATGCTAATGTGTATAGTATAATTCAACTTATATTTAAAGGAATATATTAAATATTATATGTGCTTATATATATATATATATATGAAATAGCCTGAAAGGATACATAAGAAATTACTAAAAATGAGTGTCTCTGGGGAAAACTAAGGATTGGGTGGCAGAGATGGGAGACTCACTTTTTACTGTATACTTTTTTACTCCTTGAATTTCCTTTTTAAAAAATTATATGCATTACCTAGCTAAAAAATATAAAACCTTTTTTAAAATTATAGAATGGCATTTAATTAAATAACACATATTTAATTATACTTTCCTTCTTTGTCCATAAGAAAAAATTTAACAGTTAGGAATAAAAGGTATTGTGAAAACAGGTAGGAATCGTCCATAAACATATAGTCTCCATAGAATAAAGAAACCCTCTTAGATGTTGATAAAACAAACAAACAAAACAAAACAAAAACCTTCAGTCTACTTTTAAAAATTGGCTGGGTATGGCCTTTGAAAGTTATATTTTTAACAGAATTACCTATTGCCCCAAACTATTCATAAGCTTCCAGAAGAGTTTAGCTCTTTTAAAAAGGCAAGTTGACAAGTTAAAACCTAGCAGAAAGTCCGAGAGTCATAGAACTGAAAATGACTTAGAAAACTTAAACTTTCAAAGTATGAAGGAAGCAGCAGAGCGCAGACCAAGGGCATAAACTTTGGAAATCCCTAGTCTACTTTGTAATATGAAAATATGGATAATGTTTTACCCATTGGTTTGTTTTTACTCATTCGTTCATTCATCTGTACTGTATTTAATATTTTATTGGAGATAATAAGGCAAGAAAAGGAAATAAAAAGCATATATATTCGATAGGAAGAAGTAAAATTATCATTATTTGAAGATGATATGATTAGCTATGTATGCAATTCTAAGAAATCCACAAAAAAGCTGCTAGTACTAATAAATAAAGGTTGCAAAATATAAGGTTATTATACAAAAAAATTGTATTTTTATATACTGGCAGCAAACATTGAACATTGAAATTTAAAAACAGTATCATTTATAATAGCATTTAGAGACAAATACTTAGGGATAATATATGTGAAACCTGAACTAAAAACATTGTTGAGAGAAATTAAGGAGGACCTAAATAAGTGGAGAGTTATGCAATGTTCATGGATTAGAAGACTCAATATTGTTAAGATGCTAATCCTCTCAAATTAAATATAGGTTCTAGACAATGCCAATCAAAACGTCAGCATATGACTTGTAGAAACTGACAAACTGATTATAAAATTTATATGAAATTCTAAGGAATCTAAAATAACCAGTTTTTCAAAAGAACAATGTGAACACTTACCATAAAGCTACAGTAATCAATATTATAGCATAGTATTGGCATATGGATACATACATAGATTAATGGAGTTGAATAAAGAGTTCAAAATTAGACTTATACATTTATGGTTGATCAATTTTTTTTTAATAAAATGAAGCTGGAATAATTTGATATTCATGTAGAAAAACATAAACTCTGATCTACCTCTAACATATATAAAAAAATTAATCTAAATGATTCAATGATTTAAAGAGGTAAAACTATAACACTTTAATATAAAAGCATAAGAGAAAATTTTTGTGCTTTTATGCTAAGCAAAGATTTCTAAAACAGGACACGAAACCTAAAAAAATAAGAATTGAACTTTATGAAAATTTAAACCTTGGCTCTCCAAAAGATTCTATGATAAAAATTAAGAGCTGAGCCATAAACAGGGAGCTGTATATGCAAACCTTATTTCTAATAAAAGATTTGCATCCAGAACATAAAAAAAATAATAACCTCTGAAATGCAGTAAAAAGACTAAAACTCTATTTTATTTTAATTTATTTTATTATTTTCATTCATTCCCATCTATCGACCATCAGTTTGTTCTCTATGAGTTTGTTTCTGTAAAACTCAAGTTTAAAAAAGAGACAAAATATTTGAACAGACCCTTCACTAAAGAAAATATGTAAATAACAAACACATGAAAAGATGTTCAGCATCATTTGTCATTGGAAAAATGCAAATTAAAAACCACAATGAGCTATATCCACACACATACTAGAATGGCTATAATCAAAAAGATGATAATTACCAAGTGTTAGCAAGGATATGAAGCAATTGCAATTCTCAGGCACTGCTGCTGGTGGGAATGTAAAAAGGTATAGCCATTTGGAAAATAGCTTGAACATTTACCTAATGTATGACTCAGCCATTCCACTCTTAGGTATTTGCTCAAGAGAAATGAAAACATGTGTATGAAAAGACATGTATGAAAATGATCATAGCAGCTTTATTCATAACAGCCTCAATTTGGAAATAACCCAAATTTCCATCAACCTGTGAATAAACAAACAAGTTTCAGTATAGCCATACAATGGAATTTTACTTAACAGAAGAAGGAACAAACTGTTGCTACACACCCATTCAACCTGAATGAATTTCAAAAGTTTTATTCTAAGGAAAATAATCCAGACACAAAAGACTACATACTATATGATTCGATTTATATGAAATTCTAGAACAGGCAAAACTATACTATCAGAGACCAACCAGATCAATAATTGTCTAGTGTCAGGGACTAGTGAAAAGGACTGGTTACAAAAGAACAACAGGAAACTTTTTTTGGGGGGTGATGGAAGTGTTGTATAGCATGATTGTGGTGAGGATTACAAAACTGTATACATTTGTCAAAACTCATCCTGTACTTAAAACTTTTACAGCGAATTTTACTGTATGTAAATTATACTTCGTACAGAGAATTTTTGAAAACCAATAATCATCAGAGTGCATAATGAACAACTTTGTGTCCATAATTAAAAATGTAAATGAAATGGGAAAATTCATTGAAACACAGCTTACTGAGATGATGCCAAACGAAGGGCTTCTCTAAACTAAGTACACTTGTGAAGAAGAAACGGGTACTGGCAAACGGACCTGTGTTCTACCTGCCAAAAGAGTGTAGGTAGTGCAGTCAGGACCTGGTTTTGTATTGCTGTTTTGTTTGCTTTGTTTTGTTTTTCATTAATGTGTTGAAACCATTTTTATACTTCCATTTTTCTCAGACTTTGTCAGTGAGTCCTTTGTTGCTCTCAGTGAAAGGTTCAGCTATATTTGTTAACCTGAAGATACATGTTGTCCAAATTAGTTATAAAAGCCACAAAAGGAAAAAAAAATTAATTCTATTAAAGACATACATAACTCAGTGTGAAAATAAGTAGATACACAGAATATTAAAACTTAGGATAAAAAGAACAGTATCAAAGCATGTTAATTTTCTTCTTTTGTCCTATCCTTGTAACTCCCAATTTGGTTTTGGTAGAAAATAAGATCTTACTTAATGTATCTTATGAACATTCAGTAGTGCATAGGAGAGGAAGGCAGGTCTCTGGATTGAAATTTTGTTTCCTTTAAACAGAAAACTGTTACAGAAATTATACCTCCTCCCATTTTTCTTACACTTAATAAAGGTGACAATTTTCAGAAAGTGAAGTGAAATATAGAGCTAAAATTAAATCTTTAAGTTATTGACCTTGCTTGTGTGTATCTGTAGTCATTCTTTGAGGCAAACTCATTTATATATTATATTTCCACCTGTATTTCCTCTCAGTATCTTTGCTCTTTCTTTTTTCCCAATTTAAGAAACCACGAAGAAATGATTAAGAGCTCAGACTCTTAAGGCTGGAGACACATTCCTTGGGTTGAAATCCCAGCTCTGCCATTTTACAAATTCAATTTTTCCTGTGCCTAATATTAATAACAACAAAAGACATCACTGACATTAGTATATGACACAGAGGGGTTAAGTAACTTGCCCAAGGTCACAGAGCACTATCTACCTGAGGAAAAGCCTCACCTTTATGGAAATACTATACACAGGCAAATTAATCCTGGCCCTCCCATTTAAAACCGGGAAAGCAAAATTCAATTCAACCCACAAGAATTGATTAAACATGTGCAAAATCAGGGCAAGAACCCTGCCCTTTGGGCCCTGATGACCTACAGGGGAGGTGAATGAGGAAACAGCTCAACTAGTTGTGCATAAGAAATAGACATGGGGAAAGAGTTTGAGGAGCTTAGTTGTGTATAGATGTGGAGTAAGGACTAGAATGAATCAGGAAAAGCGGCAGAAAAA
Organism: Eonycteris spelaea; assembly: GCA_003508835.1. NCBI lineage: Eukaryota > Metazoa > Chordata > Mammalia > Chiroptera > Pteropodidae > Eonycteris > Eonycteris spelaea. The sequence continues at coordinate 8,793,682 of PUFA01000023.1, forward strand.
GGACACTTGAAAGACAATTTGAAAGATGCTGCTCGTAATCGTCTCAAACCAACGTGCTCTGCTAACATAGATCACAATTTTTTGTAGTAGTCTTTCCAAAGTGAATTGTCAAAAGCTAGTCTGATGCACATAGGGTGACCCAAGGGGTTCTCTGGATGTGGAACTTTCAATTTTAAAACTGAAAAGTTAAATCAGTCCTGGGAAAACCAGAGGAATTGGTTGCCACATAGCTATAACAGTGCTGGCTAGCATTCGTTGATTATAGTAGTCCCCACTTATCCATGGGGATACGTCCCCAGTCCCCCAATGGATGCCTGAAACCATGGAGAGTACTGAGCCCTATACAGTCATGCTCCACTTAGTCACAGGGGATACATTCCGAGAAATGTGTTGTTCAGGAATTTTGTCTACTATGTCACGAGGCATAGAAATTTTCTAGCTCTGCTATAATCTTATGGTACCACCATCTTATATGTGGTTCGCCATCAACTAAAATGTGTGAGGAGTGGGACTGTATATATTATATTTTTTCTTACACATACCTGTGATAAAGTTTAACATAAATAAAGCACAGTAAGAGATTAACAACAATAACTACTAATAAAATATAACAATGATAATATACCGTAATAAAAGTACGAATGTGATCTTTCTCTTTCAAAATATCTTATTGTACTGCACTCACTTTTTCACTTACAGGAAGCACTTCTCTGAACATATCAGAATTGCCAGCATCACTCTCCTTGCTCTTTGGAGCCATTAGGCATAATAAGGGTTGCTTACTTGTACACAAGCACTGTGATACCACTACACGTGATCGGATAACCAAGACGGCTACTAAGTAATGAACAGGAGGGGAGCATGTAGCGTAGACAAGCTGGGAAGAGGGCTGATCCACATCTCAGAAGGGAATAAGCAGGACAGCTCAAGATTTCACCACACTATTAGAATGGCACGCAACTTAAAACTTAGGAATTGTTTATTTCTAAGATTTTCCATTTAGTATTTTTGGACCACGGTTGCCCGAGGGTAACCAAAACTGCCGAAAGTTAAACCACAGATAAGGGGGGATTACTGTACCTATAATGTGGTGAATGGATACTATTCTAAATGATTTCCATTTGTTAGCTCATTTATTCCACCCAACAACCCCACCCCAGTTTAATACTATCATTAGCTCTATTATGCAATGAAGGAAATCAAGACGCCCAGATTCCCAAGGTCATGCATCCAGGAAATGGTGGGACAAAGCCCAGATGTTGTTCTTTTGGAGTTGGCTTCTTCAACGTTGCTCTATTCTGGACAAACGTCAAAATAGTCAGCTATTCTGTTTGGTATCTGAGAATCTTGGACCCCCAGAAACATTGGAATGTCAGACTTAAGAACCGTAGCATTCAAAATGTCTCTAATTAGATTGAGTCAAACCCAGAATCACCAGACTCCCAAGTCCGCGCCTCACCTGGTCAAATTTCGTTTTCTCTGGATGAAGTTCTAGGTCACTAGGGTACTTGCCAATGGATCCTTACTTGGTCCCAAACAACATGGCTATGGTTTAAGTGGGGTCAATCTCAACTCTGCTCAGCTATAATTTTTATGTCCTTAAAAAATAAGTGATCATTAATTGAGATTATACTATTCTCCTGGCATCGTTCTGAATGCCTGACCCATATTAAATCATTTAGTCTGTATTTCTTACATTAGTCATAAACATGCTTGAAGATAAAGAGAAATTCGAAAGGCATTTCACCCTCTTTCAAAAATGGCAATGGCTGGTTGGATAAAACAAATCTATGGGGAGCAGAGAATATGGTTCAGTTTCAAATAGTATTTCTCCTGGTATATAAGTGATTTTTTTTCTCATAGCTAATTTCTGCTTTTGCAACATTCTGATTTATAACCTACTGTGTCTTTTTAAAATACGTTTTTTTCTCTCCTAATCCAAGGTCTTCTGTGAAACTGCTCCCAGTGATTCAGGTCTTTGTGACCTTGGTGAAAAGGAGCTTTGGAAACACTGATGTTTGTTTGCTTGTTTTCATAGGTTTTATCAGGCAGTTTACTTGCCCTCATGCCTTAGGGTAAGATGGGAAGCCACCAACATCTACGGTCTTTGTTGAAGGGAAGGGACAGTTTTTCTAATTCCCAACCACTCCTCCAGCAACTCAAATTTCTGCTGCCAGAATGTCTTTGCTTTCTAAGGGGATTTCCATTTCTCCTCAATTTTTATATTACCATACAACTAACGATCATAAAAGAATTCGTGGCCCCTTCTAACCACGTGATTTAGAAATTTCATTTTTCCCCCCTTCAAAACCTCTAAAGAGGGAGCAACAAAAATCTTCCTTTGAAAACCAAGCCTAGTGAATCAAAATCCTTTATGGTAAAAAAAGGCAATCACAGCTTGGATTCTGCAAGTCAATCTCACCAATAGTGAATTATATTTACATCATTCTATCCATATTTTGGCAAAAACATACTTTTTTCTGTCCAAAGCAGTGCCTGGCACCAACCAAATCACCAATAAATGCTTTTTTTTTTTAACTTTCTATTTTGAAATAATTTTAAAATTTAAAGAGTTGTAAGAACAGAACAGATTAAGCAAATAGATTTGCTACATTTGATTCTCTCTCTCTCTCTCTCTCTCTCTCTCTCTCTCTCTCTCCTCTCTCTCTCTTAACATTTATTGCAGAAATCTTAACCTAGACAGGAAGCGGGAGGGCCTGTGGGAGGAGCTTGCATACTCCACGTCATCACAAAAGCTCCACAGGAAGAACTATGGTTATAACAGAGCTCCATGGCTGTAGTATCCCCTCCCTTTAACTTTTCTTTCCTTTCTAAAAATACTTCGTCCATCTTTGTGCGAGCACAACTTGCACATAGCTCACCATGTCTGTTTGTTCCAGATCGCAATCTTTTCTTTTTCCCTAATAACTCCTTTTGGTGACCGAAGACCTAGTCAACTTTTGTTTTATGGTTGATGTTTTCTATTTTTTTATTTATGCATATAATTTTTAATGAACCATTTGAAAGCAAGTTTCAGACATCTTGGTTTTTTTTTTATATCTAAATAACTCAGTGTCTATGTCCTAAAATTAAAAACATTCTTCTATATAATAACTGTGAGATAACAGAAAATATATGGTGGTTTCTGCCCTGACACAGAGCTCCTGAAATGCTTATAGATTCCTATGTGATAAGGACAGTAAGGGCTGAGGTGAATCTGGGTGGGCTCTTGATGACTCCTGGATGGGGGCTGGTCACCAGAAAGACCAAGCCATGATTACTAACTTAGAATTTTCAGCTCCAACCCCACATCCTCTGGAGAGGAGAGAAGGTTAGAAATGGAATTAGTATTTGATTACACCTGTATGAAGAAGCCTCCATAAAATCTCAGTAGTATGGGGTTTTGTGAGCTTCCAGGTTGGTGAACACATCCACACCAGGAGGCGACAATCCCAACTATGGGGACAGAAGCTTCTGTGCTCAGGACCCTCCAAGACCTCACTCTATGTATCTCTTTATCTGGCTGTTCATCTGTATCCTTTATCCTATCCTTCAATAAACTAGTGAATGTGTTTGTATCAAAAATAAATTGAACCCAAGGAAAGGGTTATGGAACTTCTACTCTATGGCTAGGTGGTCAGAAGCACAGGTGGTAACCTGAGTCAAACTGGAGTCTGAGGTGGGTGCATGGGAATTGGGGGCAGTCTTATGAGACTGAGCCCTTGCCCTGTGGGATCTGATGCTATCTCTAGGAGGATAGGGTCAGAATTGAATTAAATTAAATTCAGCTGGTATGACAGAGAACTGTTTGGTGACCAGAGGTGAAAGGTTTTTGAGTTAAACTGAGGTTAGTTATAATCAGACAAATGGATTTTGTAATTCTTTCTTATCCTCTATTTGTATTATTAAAGAACAATCTGCTGTTCTTCAAAACTTTATTTTTTTTACTTTCATTTTTATGTTATTAAATTTATCAGGGTGATGTTGGTTAATAAAATTATACAGATTTCAAGTGTACAATTTATTAATACATCATCTGTATATTGTATTGTGTGTTCACCACCCGAAGTCAAATCTCACTCCATTACCATATAATTGTCCCCTTTTGCCCTTATCTATCACCCTCCCCTTTCCCTCTGGTAACCACTAAACTGTTGTCCGTCTCTATGAGATTTTGTTTGTCTTGTTCTTTTGTTGCTTTCACTTTTATATCTCACATATAAGTGAAATCATATAGTTCTCAACTTTTTCTGTTTGATTTATTTTGCTTAGCATAATAATCTCAGGAGATGATTAGGTAAAGAAGATATGGTACATATATATAATGGAATATTACTCAGCCATAGGAAAGACGAAATACTGCCATTTGCAACAACACGGATGGATCACACCTTTATTCTGATGAATCACATAGTTGGCATTAAGTCAGAGTGGCTAAGAACACAGGCTTTAGTGCCTGACACAACTATTCAAATCCCTGATCTCACCCAGTAGTTGTGACCTTGAACAAATTCACTCATCCCTTAGTTTTCTCATTTGGAAACTGATCATAATGAGAGTGTCTGCAGTTCATGTGCTTCTAATAAGGATTAAATGAAGCAGTGAATGAAATAAAGCACTTAGCTCTTGGCCTGGCACAAAGGAAGTGCTCACTAAAAATGAGTGTTTGTTATTATACCTATACAATGGCAAGCAGAGACAGCTAATTCTCCTGAAAACTTTCTCAGTCTCTTTCTCCACTGGAATGGGGCCATATGATTAATTCCGCCAAAGGACTATAGGTGGACTTGCCAGGTGCCACTTCCATGTTGAGGCACGTGAAAACCAATGTGTTACCTCTGTCTTGCTCTTCTCCTGCCATAGTGACATGGAGGCTGAATGTTCCAGATGGAGTAGCTACAAGGTGGAGATAGGTTGTCCATCACATACAGAATCTAGATGAATACAAAGGAAATCTTTTGTCTTAAGCCATTGAGATTGCTAGGTTTACATTTTGCTATAGTGGAATCTAACACTTACTTGAGTAATTCAAGCAGCCATGTCCACATAGTGTTTGAACAATGACTTCACAATTAATTAAAAGACTAAATATACTGCTAATTTTACATTTACTAAGAGTTGACCCTGTTCACGGATACTCATTCAGCAAATATTTATTGAGCACTAACAATGAACCTGACTGGCAAGTGGCAAGCAAAACCAGACAGAGTAACTGCAATCATGAAGGTAATGATCTAGTGGGGTAGACAGGCATTCATCAAATAATGACATAAGCATATGCAGACGTGTAACTGGTGTTATGCTAAGAAGGGAGAAGACCATGTTGTTGGGAGAGGCTGTAGCTGAGAAATGAGGTTTCTTGCTAGCTGGATGATCGTGAGTAACTTGGCTTCTTAGCTTTAGTTTCTTCGTAAAATGAGTACGTTGGCCTAGCAGATCCCTAAGGTCGCTTCCAGCTCTAATATTCTATATTTCTTTGTGAATTCCTCTTTTTCTTTTGTGTGAGCACTTATTAAACAAACAAACAAAAAAACCATTTTAGGTGAAACATTGGCTAAAAGATAAGGCAATGTGACTTCTTCTCAGACTGTTAATTTAAATCCAAGATTGTTCAGCAGCCTCCCTCAATGTTTTTGCTGAAACATTGAAATAATGCTTGCTAATCATCTTCGAGGGAACTTTGTGAGCTATGAGTAAGCAAGTTTCATTGAGTGAGGAAGGCAGGAGGCTTACAATCATTTAGCAAAGATGAATCTCTCGGGGTAGAATGTGAAAAGCACCCAAAGAAAGTTGAAGGTGGGGGTAATCTTCCTCTAGCCACCTGAAATCCCATATTATTCATCACTCTTCAGAAAACCTTTGAATGACAATAAAAGCGTTTCCTTGGGAACAACACCATTTTTTTTTTCTCTAATACTTAGGGTGAATGTCTTATGGTAGCTGGAAGTCAGTGAGGGAGAGCAAGGGAAAGAGCTCAGAAAGATCTGGAGCTTGAAGAACTTGACCAAAGAATGCATATTTGGGTTGGGGTGCAGAGGTAATAAGCACACGCTAGGAAGCCCTGGCTGCCAGGTGGAAGAGGCAACCAAAATGAAAGATCAAGGAACGATACCTTTACCTCACAATGTTGCCAAGGGCAACAATGTGGACCTGACATATTTATTACCAAATAAGTTCACTGCCTCATACTAAACACCATAATAACATGGAATAGTGGTCTTATATAAGCTAAAAAAAGAAATATAGTCCGAGTACTTTAAACCAAAGAAGAAAGGGGTATGATTTTTCCACCCCTGTCAATGACTGCAGATCTTTGCTATGAGTTTCATAACATTCGTATGCCCTAAATAGGTGTCAGAGAGGACAAGGACAGGAAAAAATCAGCACAGACTTCAGTTCATGTGACTTTGATTCCCACGTTGATGCCAGCGGAAAATCAATACAGAACTGCAAAATAACTTTTAAAAAAATTACATGACTAAGCAAAGCCGATATTCGCGAGTCAGTTCTTCTTTTTGCAAAGGACTCGAAACTTGCTAACATAATAGCAGGGTTTTTCTCATGCCCGTAATACCATTTTCACATCCCACATTTTGCCAGTTTGGTATTTCCTTCCCTTTTGCTTCAAAGATTGTCAGATATTTAGAAAGGAGAAAAGAAGTCACTTAACATGCATGTAGACTTTTCTTTAAAAATTTTGATACGACAAGGAGAATTTAAAACATTAAAAACAAATATGAAGTTTTCTGAGAAGGCAAGGAACTGAGGTTAATGTTCTCTCTCTCTCTCTCTCTGGAGGGAAATGCTATATTTGTCTTAAAAGTTCATTTTTTTTTTCATTCACGCCGCAAAAGTAATTCACATTATTTCATACTATTTTTGAATTGTCTCAAACATTATGTCCACATATAGCTTGTAAAGAATACCAAGAAAAAAGAAAAAATTTCTCCATAATACATATATTTAGTATTACAGAAGGGACTTTGGGGGCCCGGTAATTTTCTTTCTTTCTTTTTTTAATCAGCGAAACTAGTTTTTGTAATAGACTTTCACATGGAATGTCAACATATAAAACACACGTAGTTACCCTGGGGGGAGAGGGGACTGAGGACTCCAATGCAATTTCAATCTGGTATTTATTTCAAGTAAACTTTCTTTGCTTCACTGCTTTATCATCAGAGTCTAGCAGAGAATCCAGCACATAATAGGGACGCAATAGATATTTGTCAAAGAATATATTATGCTGCCTCAGTCAGTATCAAATAGAGATCATCCCTTAGAATACATACGAGAAAACTTAAAAAACAACCAGATCGTATAATAGAAACTATTATTTGTGTGTCATTTTTAACAAAATGATTGACAAGGTAATAGTTGGCCTTAGAATATGTTTGGGTACTTGGCACAGCAATGCGAATTCGTTTTCATGTGAGATGTATATTTCGAGGTCAACCGTGTGCCATGCCAAAGTGAACTGAAAAGGTCAAATAGCTGCTGCCCGTTTACGCTCTTCCCTGGTCTTCGCGTGACTGATTCCTTCTCATCTTTCACCCTTCGGGCTTCAGCTAAAATGTTACCTTCTTTGAGGCCTTCCCTGACCTTTCCATCTAAAATAGCCCCTTCTCTCCCATCGGTTACATTTTATCACATTACCCTACCTCTTTCCTCCATACACTTTACTGCAATCTACAAGTATCTCGTTTATTTGTTTGCATGGTGAACATGACATGTTCTGCCTCCTTTGGGGCAAGACCCGAGGGCCAAGCACAGTGGCTAGCCTATCACCAGCGAATGAATGAATAAACATGTGAAGTGCGCCAGAGTACACAGCTGCCCATGATGAGCTTAGAATTTAATAGGAATTGGAATACGAGTTGCACTTGGAGTGGCTGTGAGGGAGGGGAACCCCAGCCACGGGAAGAAGTCAGGAGGAACACTAGACTTTAATATCAGTCACTATCAGTCCCTTACTTAAAACCCCTCAGATCTATTTCTTTCCATCTATGGTACTTAATCCTCACCTTCTTCAGCTGTAAATGACAACACTAACATTCATTTGATGCCCAATAATAAGAGTTAATTTTGATGTTCGTTAATAAAAAACCCTTATCTTCACAGGAAGGGCTCACATGAAGCAAGGAGACCCTGCAGAAGTGTCTCATTGTGTACATTGAGGGGATGAGGGACAGCGGGTGGATTGAGATCCAACGGGGAATATTTGGACTTTAGTTGGAGAGGGTCCACCAGAGGTTTGTCTGCATGAGAGACCTGGGAGCTTTCTGGGAGGACTTATTTCAAAGGAATGTCTTAGTTACTGGAAAGGAAAGCCAGTTTTGAGTGTTGCATATTGTTTATCATTCAGATTTGAAGAGCTTGCCATCATATCAAAAGCAAGAACTGGACAAGTCATTCTGACAGAAGAGTTTTAGTGGGACGTGGAGGGAGGGGGAATGCCCTGCTGTCCTGTGTAGTGTGGTGATAGCATGGTGGCCTCCCTGTTCACCAGACGGCACCAGAAGGCCCACCTGCATCTTTCCCCATTACTTGAAAGCTGAGAGGATATATCTGTGGGACTTGCAGGGGGTGCTAGGAATCTTTCAGTCACACGTAGAAGACAGAGCCTAAGAAACACTGTTTGCTACTGTTAATTTCCACCTTTTCATTTTACTTTCTCCCTTCCATGCCTCCCTCATAGAGCATTTTGACACATAAAAATAATGAAGTAAATCTATACGTATTGATGTAGAATATTTTGCAAGACATATTATTAAGTATAAAAAGATACGGAACAGTGTATATTATGTTAACATCTATATTAAGGGAAATATACATGTATTTATGTATATATGGATAGAATACATTTAGGAGGACACGCGAGACCATTTATAGTGACTAATTCTGAGAAGGTGACTCAGTGTAGAAGTCATTATGGGTGAGAGACTTCATTCTTTGCCCTTTTGTACTGTTTGAATTTCTTTCTTGGATATATATATATACATATATATATGAATATAGATCTAGATATAGGTATAAACATATTTGCAATATATTATTATATATTCTTATAACATATTTATTATACATATGTAATTTTTAAAACTTTTATGCATTTCAAAAAATAAAATTAAAATTGGTAAGTTAGTCTAAATTTTTTCATATTGATTATTACTATCTATCTCAAATAAAAGGAGAAGAACGCACCATTTAGAATATGATATAGGCCTTTCAAAGCTCGCTTCTCTTGCTCAGGCCCGCTTCCACGTCTGGAAGTGTACTTTCCCTTCTAATAAAGCTTTACTTTTCTGCTGTATTTTGGTAAAGAAAAAAAAGAATATGATATATAAATGTTTTTCATTTTCATTCATATGTACATTTTTTAAATAAAGGATTTTCTTATTATATGTAGATCAGTGTCTTTTTCAGGAACAGAGCAGAATAACGGTGTTTAAGAGATCTGGTTCTGATGTCAAACAGCCCGGGATCCAATCTGAGCTCTGCCAGTTACTAGTTATGCAACTTGGAACATTACTTCACCTGTCTAAGCTTCAAGTTCATTGTCTATAAAATGTGGGAGAATAGTAGTATCTACTTCATAGGGTCATTTTATGAATTTTGAATGAAATAAAGCAGTTGAAGCAATTAGCACACTGGCTGACCCACAGTAAGCATTCGATAAATGTTATTATCAGAAAGAGCATATGATGAAAAAGAAGAGCACACACAGTGAAGAGTCATAAAATAAACTCAACATTGGTGTTTTTGTTTTTGAAAAATGTGGACGTCCAGTGACAAATAGTAAAGCACATTTAGAGGCGCTCCGTTTGTGTAATTAGCAATCTAGTAATTTCCTGTTACTGGCTGAAGTTTGAATCTCCCAAGGGTGGCCGACAATTGATAGTTGAGTGGGATGCGGGTAAAATGGCAGGGCTTCTTGGCCAGTCTAGAAGAGACTGTGCTACCTCCTTCATCTACTTGTCTTTCTGGATGCTCTTACTATTCATAGTTTTCCTGTGTGTAACCTAACAAGGTGGAAAGAACCACACACTGAAGAGAAAGAGAACAAATAGTTCAAGCTTGACTCTAATGAGCTGGTGATTTCAGGGCCCCAGGGGCTCCACTAGAAAAATAAGGAGACTGGCCCAGATGATCTCTGAGATTCTTCTGGATCTAACAGTTCTATAAAAATGCCATGTCTGCTTAGCCCTTCTGGTCTCTACCAATTCTATATCCTGCATTGTTCCTTTCTGAGGAACTCAGGTTAGGAGGCGACAGAGAGCTTTGCAAAGCTTGAACTAAAAATAATCTCTTCCCATAAATATTTTATGAGAAGCTAGAGAACTAAATAAAATAAAGATAATTAAAAATCAGTATTGATGTCTGTTTTCTGAGAATTTTCATTTATTATTATTTTTTTTCTTGAAGGGAAGTTTCCATCAGCAGGAGGTTAACTAAAATAAGAGTGAAAATCTTTTAGAATTCAAATAAAACAACTCACTTAAATCGCTAAAATCTATTAAGAAAAGATTCATTATGCTTTATATCTCCTATTTAAGTACTGGTGTGTACTCATTTAGCTCATATTTTTCACCATTTTGTATGAATATTATACCTTATGCATAACAATGATTAAAAGTCTTTACATTTGTGGAACTGGTGTTTCACAGTTTACCAAGAGATTTTACAGTTTAATAACTTAAAACCAAAACATCTATCAGGTTAAGAATTTGATAATATACAATATAGCTCTCTCCTCTTGTCAAAAAATGATAAATTGATATTTAGGTTAAAGTTTATTTTATAACACAAGTAGTGTAAGTTGGTAAAAAAAATCATTTAATAGAAATGAAAAATAGGGTGGTATGTTCTGAAATGCTTCTTTTTTCCCACAATAGTGAGTTAGGCAATATTCAAAGAACTTCCTTATTTTAACTTTAAAATTTAAAACAACTTCTCTATATCAATAAAGATTCTTTGTTTTTCACCAGGCAGGGAGTTCACCTCATTATTTGATATGCAATATGGTATTTTGTATAAAGTTGTTTAACCAGGCTATTGAATGATGTTATAATCCTAAGTCCCATTCTATAGAACTAATCTTCCATTACATATAATGTCAGATTCTCATGCATAATGTCATATCTGTATTTGGTTTAGGAAAGTGAGACAGAAACAGCAGTAGCAAATTTCATTGTTTCAGAAACTAAAGAGAGAAATTTGAATTTTGATACAAACTCATTTTAGATATTTTATTATCATTAATTTTTGAATAGATCAAAACATAGTTTAAATTGAACTGTCTCATTTGAGTACACTGGGGAAATTCCATTTTGGCTCTTTCCTCTGTATTCTGGAAAATGACAATACAGAACAATAAAATGTTTGGTTTCTTTTGGGGTAGAAATGTGAAGTGAATCATTCATTCACTCATTCATTTATTCAACAGCAATTTGTTGAGTACTTATTATATGTGTGTCATTGTGTTATGCTCCATAGGAAAGAAAAAGAAGTATATAACTGGATATTTGCATACACACAATGATAACCATAATGTTTATAAATGATGGGTCAAACTCTAAGCACCAATAATGGATACTTTAATAGAATTTTAAGGAGTTAGGGCACTCGAGTACTCAGGGAAGACTTTGCCCAGAAGAAAGAGCCTGAAAAGATGGGTTGGATTCACATAGGGGAAAACAAATGGAGAAAGCACCCCAGGGAGGAGAAACAATATACAAACAGTATTGTGTTAGCCACACAGAAGTTATGTCCAGAAGATAATAAATAGGTCATAGAGCATAGAACTTTATAATTACGTAAAGGGTGGTCCTGGATCGGTAACAGTAGTGTTCTGCGGGAGCTTGTAGGAATGCAGAATCAGAATCTAATTCCATGTGTTCAAGGTCTTTGACTGCTTTTTATAGATATTAAAGTCTCAGAAACTTTCATCTAAGCTAATCCTTCATTTTCCAGAGGACTCTAAACCAGTGGTTGGATGGCGTCCCTTATGGTAATGCAAACCTCACTTTAGAACCGAAATCTAGATAGTCCTGGAAACTGAGTTTCTCTGCAAATTCTATGATGTTTGCCTGAACAGGAGAAAGGTTGTAAGTTAAATCTGACTGTGGAAGTATTTGAATGCCGAGTTGAGAAGCTCAGGCCTCATTCTTTCATGAATTCAACATATATTTATTGAACCCCAACGTGGTGGCATTGGGGATACAGGTAAGAACAAGAAAGGCCCTGCCCTTAAGAAGCTCACAGTCTTCTGCGAAAGTAAGTAAACAACAATTATAAATATCTTTGTGTAGTGAGTTTTAAAGGTTTATAACAGAGAAATTAACATGATTTATTCAGTTAACATTTATTGAGCACCTACTATACACATCCTTGGTGGTTAAATTAAAAGTTAATTGTGTCATTTAATTTTAAAACACAGATTTAGGAACTACTACATGCACCTATTATGCTCTTGCTCTTTTTCTTTTCACCCTCACTATTGACTATTTAAACTGCCAGCTTCTGCAGGCTCCTCTATCTGGCACATATAACTGTGACATTAACCTATCATCTAGTAGGGACTGAATGAATCTCGTTGTGGGAGACCTAGTGGATGGAGCGTCTGGAGTGATTCCTGGGCCTGATTCCATCACTCAGTAGTAGATCTCTCCTACCTATCTGACATGTTAGTCTCCAAAGAAACCCTTGTGATCTAGGCAAATATATTCACTTTATAGGGGAGACAACTTATGGTCGATGCCTGGGAATTAGATAGAATATGGCTTAAATTCAGGCTCTGTCACTTTTTAACCACATGATCTTAAGCAAGCAACTTCTTTAAAAAAAAAAAACTTATTTATTTTTATTGAAAGTAATCCTGGCACATGGTATGAAATTCAAAGTACAAAAGGGTATATGATAAAAAAAAAAAAAAAAGACATCTCCCTGTAATTCAGATTTGCAGATTCTTCTGCAGAGCAACCACTCTTACAGGTTTCTTTTGTAAACTTTCAGAATTTCCATGCTTATGCAAGATGGTGTAATACAAATGTGGCTGTGTAAACATACAAGCATATTTATATCAATTCCTACAAGTGGAATTTTTGTCATGGGCATGTGCATTTAAGTCTTTGAACGTAGATACTGCTTGAGGGCAAGTCAAAAGATTGTACAGCGGATGAGAGTGACAATTTTCCCACATGCCACTTCTTAAAATTTTTACCAATTACATAGATGAAAATGACATCGTCATGTATTTCTTTAATATTTTTGAAATATAACACATAGAAAAGCACACAAAACATAGATGTTCAGTTCAATGAATTATCAAAGATGCATACAAGTCAAGAAATAAAATATCAGAACATCCCACAAGCTTTCCTCATGCTTCCTCCTAATCATTATCCCCTTCCTCCTCTCTGAAAGTTCAGTTTTGCCAGCTTCTGAACTTACATAAATAGAACCATACATAGTATGCATTCTTTGATGGCTGGCTTCTTTTGCTCAGTAAGTTTATGAGATCTCTCCAGGTTGCTGTGTACAACTCTTCCATTTACATTGTTATATAGATTTCCATTACTAACTACACTGCAACTTATGTATCCATGCTACTGTTGACAGACATCTGGGCTGTTTAGTTTTTTATGACTAGTGCTATATAAATATTCTTGTACATGCCTTTTGGTGTACGTATGCATGCATTTCTTTTAGGTCTATACCTAGGTGTATGGCACTGCCATAGCCATGCCAAATCAGTTGAGCTTCTTTGAGGATGAAGAACCACATGGAGAGAGAGGCCAATCGACCTAGCCAATGTACCAGCTGAATACAGCTGCATGGGTGACCTCAAGTAAGACCGGAAAAAGAATTGCTCAGCCAATCCATATGATTATAATACTAATTATCGTGGGTTTCAGTCCCTGTATTTTAAAGCAGTTTGTTACTTAACAATGAATAACTGACAGAAATTGGTACCAGAAGTAGGGTACATAGAAATTTAAAATATGTGCCATTGACTTTGAAACCAAATGGTGGATTAGAGGCTAGAAAAATGAAAAGGCTTTTAGTGAGAGCTGGAGGAATGGAAAAAAAAAAAGAGTGAGAGAGGCTAGAAAGGCAGTGAGGAAATATTTGAGACTAGAAAAGGGGTGAACTGGTAAATAAATGTGACATGGTGGGAAAAATGTTGCCTGTGGTAACTTGAAATATAGGTGGCATATCTAATGAACTTGCTAAGCTTGCCAGGCAGGATATTGAGAGTGTCATTTGGCTTTTTAGAGTTGAATATGATGAGATATGGAAAGAGAGAAAGGCACTAAAGAGAGAACTGTTCCGTTTTTAAGAAGAATTTGTTCCTTGTCTTGAGTTTCTCCAGCTGCAGGAATCTAAAAATGAGAAGTGGCTTAGTGTAAAGATCAAGTCAACTGTGTAGTTGTAAGACCCTGTATTGAAATCTCAGAAAGAGTTAAGGTAGTGGTTATTAGACTGTCTGAGGTAGATTAAAGGGGATGTTGGTTCTAAGAATCTTAAAGGAATTGTTCCACAGCAGTCTGACACTTATGAATGTGGTTTTTGAGGCATGGAATAAACTTCAATAAGATTCTTTGTAAATTTACTAAGTTTTAAAGAGAGCTATGTTGATGAAAGCACTGCCAGGCTTAGACTAAAAGACGGAGACAATTACAAATGACAGGAGATCTGTGAGTCCCCACATATTAGGGGCAGAAAGCAGTGAAAACCTACTAATTCACAAATGGGAGCCATTTTTTTTTTTATGGAAAAAGAAGGGTTTCTCATGATGGAGTTAAGAGTTCAAAGGGCATAGCTAAGAGCCACAGAAAACAATGGAGAGAGAACAACCATTCCCAGGGAGCAGAACTGGTCATAATCAAGGAGCATTTCTTATTTTCAGAGCAGGTGGCCTTGGTGACATGTGCTAGGCAGAATTGCACAACTTCTATGGATTAGTCCCAGCTATATGCCTTCCTCTTCTCCCCTAATTGAATGGGGGTGTCTATGATAATTTTTCTCTTCCTGTCTCACCATTGCAGATTGAGTATATGAACCCTCATTTGTGTCCAGATTTGATAATTATTGCAAGAAATACTGATTTCAAACATAACACCAGGATTGGATGAAACGTTGGGGGTCTTGGGAGGGAGTAAACCTATTTTGCATGTGGAGCTGTGAATTTTTGAGCCAGAGGACAAACTGTGTAACATAGTCATTATAAATAATAGCTTCTCTGTCAATCAATCACTCTTCCAAGTATTCATGATCTGTGTACCCACCTCCCACACTGACTCTGGGCTTGGCCATGTAACTTGTTATGGCCATCGCAAACATGATGCAAACAAAGTCTTATTACTTGCACATGGGGTTTGTCCTCTTGGAACACGACCATAAATAGCATCAAAGGTCATGTTGAGGATGGAACACCTCATGGAGAGTGGTCAGCTATCCAGCCAACCCACTAACTACATGTAGTTGCATAAGTAAGTCTAGGCAAGATGAGCAAAAGAAAGGCCCAACAACCCACATAACCATAAAAATAATAAATTATTTCAAGTCATTGAGTTTGAAATAGTTTATTGCACAGCAGTAAAAAAAAAAAATGAAATTCTCCCCTCTCCTCCATTTCTATAGTGAGATTTAGAAGGTAATAAAGTAATGAGAGAGCAGCTCTCACTTTGGATATAATAATTTTGATAGGCAAGCCAGTCTTGCCCTTGGTAAAAAGAGGAAGGTGGAGGGAAGTGTTTGGGTTGGTAAAGAGGGCAGACTCTGTAACACTTCTGAAACCACAGACCTTGAGCTACCGTGGCTTGTGTTATGTGCTACCTATGGAATGAGGATCTGAGACACAGTCCTGCTTCTTCAGCTCTCAGGAACAATGAAGACTCATAGGGAACCATGCTCTGGGAGGAGCTTAACACAGTACTTAAGTCAGCTACAACCACTACAAGGGGGTAAATACTGGTATTAGAAAACATCTATAGTGAATATCTATCGTGTCCTCAGCCAAATCTACACGTAGGGTGCATGTGAAGGCAAATATGATCCTTCAGTGGGTAGTCCCCCTAGCTACAGTTAATTGGTCCAAGTGTGGGTATCTGATTCCAAAGAAATTAGTGTGTGAGTATGGGGGAGAGAGTGCAAATGGTAGGGATGATTATGAAACAAAAGTGACTATAAACCATGGCCATAAGCTGATGACTATAATAGAAGGGGTTAGGTACATGGGGATTCACTGAAAATAGTCAATGGAATATTTTGAAATTGAGCATTAAAGTCAATATTTTATGAAATTATTCATAATGAGTTTTTAAAAAGCTAAATTGCTAATTTTTATTTCATGAAAACTGCATTTATTTTTCAAGATAAATTTTTTTTTTAAAAATAAATATTCTCATCTCTAGGTGGCAGGACCATCCTCAGAGGTTATGAAACCTTTGTCATAAAAATCGAACACCCTGAAACATCCACCATCTTTAACATAAAGGGAAAAGAAAAAAACCCTACATGTATAATCTGGAATAAAAGCACTTAACACAGCGTAAATGAGTAATTCTTAAACTTTTTGAGTCACAGGCAGGTCCTTTGAGAATCTGATGGAAGTCCTGGACTGTCTTTCTGGGGGGAAAAATACTGGAAATAATTTCAGTCAGTTTGCAGTCTCCCAGAAATCTATGTATGGATTTCTATGATGCCAAGTTAAGAACCCCTAGTCTTAAAAAAACAAAATACTCAAGAATAAATTAAGCAAAGAAGTACAAGATCTGTACACTGAAAACCTCAAAACTTTGTTGAAAAATATTAAATACGACCTTAATAAATGGAAAGACATCCCCTGTTCATGGATTGGAAGAAAATATTAATAAGATGACAATACTCAAATTATTCTACAGATTCAATGCAATCCCTATCAAAATTCCAACCGAATTTTTTGTGTGTGTGTGTGGCAGATATGAACGAGATGATCCTAAAATTCATATGGAAATTCAGGTGACCCAGAATAGCCAAGGCAATCTTGAAAAAGAAGAACTAAGTTGGAGAATTCACACCGACTGATTTAAAAACCTACTACAAAGCTACATGACAGAGTGGTACTGGCATAAGGGGAGACATATACATCATGGATTAGACATGAGGGTCCAAAAATAAGTCTGTTCATCTATGGTCAACTAGTTTTTGACAAGGGCGACAAGACCATTTAATAGAGAAAGAATAGTTTCAACATAGTGCTGGAACAAATGGATAGCCACATGGAAAAGAATGAATTTGATTCCTACTTCATACCACATATAAAAACTAACTCAAAATGGATCAAACATCTAAACGTAAAAGCGGAATCTACAAGACTTGTGGAAGAAAATATAGGTGTGTGCCTTCATGAGCTTAGATTAGATAATAGTTTCTTGGACATGACACCAAAAGCATAAGCTACAAAAGAAAAATTAGATAAACTGGATGTCATCAAACTTAAAAACTCTTTTGCATCAAAGGACATTATCGAAAAGTAAAAAGACAACTCATGGAATTGGAGAAATTATTTTTAAATCATATATTTGATCAGTGTCTACTATCCAGAATATATAAAGAAATTTTACAACTCAACAATAAAAATACAAATAACTCAATTAAAAATGGACAAAGGATTTGAATAGATACATCAAAGAAGATTTATCTATAGCCGATAAGCACATGAAAAGATGCTCAGCATCATTAGGCATCTATACCAAGATGGATACAATTTAAAAAGTGAAAAATGAGTGTTGGCAAGGATATGGCTGAAAAAAAAAATCCTCAAACATTGCTGGTGCAAATGTAAAGTGGTGGAAAACAGTTCCATCAAACAAGCAGCCGCTGTAGAAAAGTTTGCTAGTCCCTCAGAAAGTTAAATAGAGTTACCATATGACTCAGTAATTCCAGTCCTAGGTATAATATACCCAAGAGAACTGAAATAGATATTCCCACGAAAACTTGTACACAAATGTTTATAGCACCGTTATTCAAATAGCCAAAAAGTGGGAACAACCCAAATATGCAACAACCGATGAATGGATAAACAAAATTTTGCATACCACACAACAGAATATTATTCAGCCATAAAAAGAAATGAAGTTCTGATTCATGCTATGTAAATAATGTTGAAAACCTTATGCTATGTAAAATAAGCCAGACACAAATTGACAAATATTGTATGATCCCACTTACATGAAAAATCTACAATAGGCAAATTTATAGCGACAGAAAGTAGATGAGAGGTTACCAGAGGCTAGGGAAGGGGGGAGTGAGGAGTTATTGCTTAATGGGTAGGGTTTCTGTTTGGGGTGATGAAAGTGTTCTGGAATTAGTGGTGATAGTTGCAAGCCTTGTGAATATACTAATAACTGTTGAATTGCACAGTTAAAATTGTGAATTTTATTGTATGTGAATTATATCTCAATTAAGGAAAAAAACCCTTAGTCTAAAGAGAAATTCTACTCTTTTGCTAAATGTTATTAAAAGGAAACATTTGAAATTCAAGGCATATCTTGATTTGTAAAAATCACACACCTAGTTGATTTAAAAATGCTCCTTTTAAAAAATACAATTATAAATAGATAGTAGGTTAAGCCCTACTGAAGCTTATATTTATTACACATATATTTATACTTGCCTTATTTCATAGGTTTCTGCTTCATGGAATAAAAGCCAAGCAAAAGAACATAACTTTCACTAGGCAATGGATCGCCAGAAATGTTAAGTTTCAAATTTGAAAAATTGCAGCAAGTTCTTGAGGCATGAACACGTGTTTGAAAATCAATTTACTAAATGTGCAGATCAGTTGGTAAATGGCTCAGTTGCAGAAGGCATCACAATCTAGTTACTCTAGGCCTGGAAGCCAAATGATCGGGCTTGCCATCCTGGCTTTGACCCCTAGCTTGTTTCTATTTCTTCATCTGTAATTGACAAGGTTGAAATTGAGGTTCCTTCTAGTTTTAAGATTCTGAACTGATTTGATCTTATTGTGACTTTATAGTTAAGTGTTTTAAGATATTTTACTTACTGGACTGCATTAAAACATTCACATTTAAAAAGTTAGTAAATTATTATTGGACTACAACATTTGAAAAGGATTAAATTTGTCCACTCAGTGTTTAATAAATTGGACCAACTGAGCTCATTCAACTGAGAATGTCTGAAGCAATAGCACCACCTAGTGGCTTCTCTTCAAATATGACGACTTTCTTGAAGATGATAACTTGGCTGTTAGGTAACTAGTTTAATAATGCATGCTATATATTTAATAATGCATGCTATATATTTAAGTTAACTGATGTTTACGTCATTGGCCTTAGGAACTTATTTTATAATTTAACAAATATTTGGTTATGCCCAAGTACAATATAGTGAACAACATAAACAAAAATATTCCTATTCGTAAATGTTACATTCTAGTAAGAGAAAGTAGGCAATAAATAATAAGTGTAATAAGTAAAAAATTACATGGAAGTTGTCTTTAAAAATAAGGATAAGGAGGATGTTGAGCAGGTTGCAATTTTTAATATATTTGAGCAAAGACTAGAAAGAGGTGAAGTCAATTCTACATGCCTGTCAGGATATAATTCCATAGACTTATAATCTAAATATTTAGTTTTAATTCCAGCATGCTGCTATGATTCTGCTTCCATACGATGAAATGGTAGTTTTATCTTATTTTTTCACCACCTTAACATGACATTCACACATTGAAAGTTGTGTGCCTATGGAGGCAAGAAGTACTCTTCTTAGAATTGAGAATTCAGAGAAGGGAGAAGATGGAGGTGGGATGTACCTGCCAATATAGATAAATTTCCCTAGGCTGTTTATGGCTTTGTTATTTATAAATTTTTCTCAACATCTTTTGAAGCCATTTTAATTTTGTCTTAAACACCCTTGGGTTAATGAGTGCCTCAAAAAGTTAGAAATTCTGAGAGCAGAGACTTTTAGAATACTTAAATACAGCATTAGGCCTTGAACATAGCAAATGATCAGAAAAAAGTTATGTTATTTGTACAAAACCTACTTTAGAAAAATTGTTAAGGGAAACACCTTATTTTAATATTTTGAGATTTTTCTTAAGATCAAAGGTTTTTGTGAATGGTAAAGAGGTTTGTTTTTCTTTTTGATGCGTCCAGGAAATTAAATCAGACCCTCACAGACAAACCAAAGAATGGGTAAATTTTCAAAAATTAAGTTCTTGATCAAATTGCCTAAAGGATTTTATCACTATTATTTCCACAGTGACTTGCAATTAGGCACTTAATACACATTATTAAAGGCTGAAATGGTATTGAATATTATTAACAATGTTTTTAAATTTGTATATGGCACTCAGTTTACACAGCAGCTTTACATATATCTCATTTGCTTATATGGCTCAGAATATACAGTGTGAATATAAAGTTTAAAGCATAACTTGCCTTTTGGTTCTCCTTTAAGGGGAATCTATTTTCAGGAACCTACGTGCATTGTACTGGAAACATAAATTTGACATGGGCATAAGTCTGAAGAAGCAATGACCAAGATGTGCCAAGTGGTAGCAGCTAATCTTGACAGAGACTGGAGGGGGGATGAAGAAAAGGTGAGAAAGGTCAGTGGAATAATAGCAAGCTGAGGTCCAAGAGTTGGAAAATATCATGCTTAAGCACAGCCTTTAAAAGGTCTAGGTGCTTAGGTGAAGAGTTGCTCAACACTTCCCTTCTCAAACAACTGAACAAAACAAATCGGAACACTTAACTTTTCCTTGCAAGAAAACATGTCTGTGAACTTAAGATTTGGGAACAGAAAGGGGAGAAGAGAGCGATAGGCGAATCGAGCGATAGGCGAATCTAGTCCGACGCTCAGGCAAGCTTAAGAAGTCTGAAGATTGAAGTCAGAAACAAAAGAGAAAAAAAACAGGCACTCCATACATTTCTATTGAATGGATAAAAATATCTATTATAAATAAAAATGGTAAAAATTTTATTTGGAAGGAGACCCAAGAAAGTGTTAGCAATGGTTTCTTCTAGGCAGAACTGCGGGACTGGGGACTAGGGGTAGGTTTACTTATGTGCATCTTCATGAATTTTTAAGAGATCGTGCTCAACCTTTTAAAAAATTAAGAGTCTAGGAGAATCTCTTCTCCCCATCTTCCTACTGCCACTTCTTTCCTCCCATATTTCACTGTCAAAAACGTACGTTATTCCTAAGAGACGACCCTCGGGCGAACTGGTCTCCAGCCCAAATCTCCATGGCCGGGACCAGCCCGTCCACACTGCGGCTCACGGAGTCAGGTGGAGTCCGGTGCAGAGTCAGGTGGAAGAAAGGGGAAAGGGCCGCTAACACCGACCCTGCAGGCCCTGCGACGCCAACAATCTCCGGTTACGGCCTGAAGTGTAAGGTGGCTCAGCACTGGTGGCAGGGAGGGTGGTCTTCCTATTATTACTACGCAGTCCCAGTGCCTTATCAGAGAAAGCCCCCAGGTAAAGCCCGCCCGCTCCCGCAGGTCGCTTCGGGACTAACACTCTCGCGGCTCCGCACCCGGCGCCCACGTCCAGTCGGGCTGCCGCCTCCAAACCCGACTCGCATTCTTGGTTAGCGGATTCGCCACTTTTGGTGTCAGAATTTAAAAATGAAAACCCACACTTCTCTGTTTCGGAAGCCCTTTCTTTCAAGAAAACCAAAGCAGGAGAGATTTGGGTCCTTTTTTTTTTTTTTTTTTCTTCTTCTGGCTTCCACAGTATCTACACCCGAGAGCGCTGGGGACCGCGTGTCGAAAGCAACGACGCGGACGCACAGGCCGCCGTTCCGGCGCGCAGTCGCGGCGGCCGCTCGTTCCCGCCCCCGCCGGGTGGCCGACGTGGAAGTTGCTGGCTGACCAGGCTTCCAGGGAAACCGCCTCCGAGCCCGAGCGGAGCCGGAGGCCAAGGCAGCGGAGGCGGCGGCACCCGGGCTTGGATAAGCGTTGCTGCCGAGGCCGGGGCCTGTTTCTGACCATCGACGAGGGCAGACAGGCGGTTCATCATGGGTGAGAGATCTGAGAAGGGCGCTTGGGCGCTTTTGAGGGGGCAGCGGCGGAGGGCTGGGGTCGCGGGGAGGAGCGGGGCGGGCCCGGGAAGCCCAGAGCTGCAGCTTCTCCCGGGGTGTGGCGCTTCACCTGTGCGGGTGGACTCTGCAGCCAGCGGGCGCCCCGGCCGTTCGCTCCCCTTCCTCCCAGCGAGGTCGGGGTGGGGGCGGCGGCCTGGGACCCCGGCCCCAAGTCCTTTCCCCTGACCATGAACTTCTCCATCTCCGACTCAGACTAGCTCGGCTTGATGGGCAGAGTTGATGTTGGGAAGAAGCTTGGCAGCATGTCAGTCAAGGTTCGCTGAGGTTTCTTGGGTAAAAGATGAGACGTGACTCCATAGTGGAGGCTTGATCCTCTCTCCCCTGGTCGCTGGGACTGCACGCATTTAAAAAAAATCCAAGGAGAGGTGTTGCTCATAAATTTTGTTTTATAGCCAACTTGGCACTTGTCTGTTTGTCTGTAGCTTTTCATGCAGAGAGTAGAGTAAGATGGAGAAGGAAAGGGGAGGGTGTTACTTACTGGTCATTGAAATTTTAATCTCAAATTTTGGAGTGTTGCTCGAGGGAACCAGGTCGTCATCACAAGCATCGGGTAAAGCTTCCTCCCCCGCTAGAGCCTCAGGTGAACGTGCAAATTCTTTAACTTGTTTACAGCCCTTCAAATGAAGATGGACATTTTTGGGGTAGTGGGCGATCATAGTAAGGTATCCACAGTCTCTGGAGTAGGGAGTAAGCTCCATGAGGGCATTGGTCATATTTCTCTTGTTCTTTCGTGTATCTTCTGTGCTTTTTTGATACAGTATCTAGGACGTGGTAACAGTCAATAATTACTTGTTTGATGTTGAATAATATATTTCAGTGGGCAAAAATCTGCATCTATGAATGGAGGAAAATATTATATATTTAATTTGGTATAGTTTTCAAAAGGCAAGATTGAATGTTTTGTGGACCTAGTTCACAAAATGGTATTTAATACATTTTTACTTTTATTATTTTTTTAGGTGGCTTTTTCTCAAGTATATTTTCTAGTCTTTTTGGAACCCGAGAAATGAGGATTTTAATTTTGGGATTAGATGGAGCAGGAAAAACTACGATTTTGTACAGATTACAGGTTGGAGAAGTCGTTACTACTATTCCTAGTAAGTGTTGGTGTGATAAACTAATTATAGGGGCTTTTTGTTTCCCATCTAATGTGACTTTATTTCTGAATTAATACTTCATATAATAAACTAAATGATAAGGTTTGTACACTTATGGTATGAACATATTATAACACTTTTTTTCATAAACTGAGAGGCAGTTTGGTGTAATTTATGGACCCTGGTGCACTGCTAAGGTTTGCTTTTTAGAGCTGTTTTGAAAATGAGCTTGAGGTAAACCACTTACTCTTATTGGGAGCCAATATCTTTCTTAATAAAATGAAGATAATATCCACTGGTTCTGAGGGTGAAATAAGTGAAGTGTATAAAATACTTTATAAATCTCTTTAAGAATTACATAAGATGTTAAGTGATATTGCATGTGAAGTGTGTTTTTTTCTGTATTTGTTGCTGTGTATTTTAAGATTAGTTTCTCTTAAGTATTTCTATTGATTACTTGTAAATATGTGAGATGAATAGACTGAATATTGAATTGTTTGGTACCTAAAAATATCAAGAGAAAAAACACCTGAAATTTAAATCGGTTATTGCTATCTTAGAAAAATATTCTCAAATAGTCTTCTTTGACTACATAAGAATACTGTTCCATTATTTATACTTTTTCTAATTTGTTGACTTGAATTTATTAAGTGTTCAGAGTTTGCTCAAGAGTATTTAAATTATATCTCTAAAGTTACTCTTTTATTCAAGATATTTCTATATTCAGTAGTATTTAAATTTATAAATTGAAAAAAGGCTAGTTTTTATGAAAGAAGAACTTTTAAAACTTTGTGACATCTTTTCTCTCTTTGCCACCTTCCATAAATTTTAGTTCCCTTCGTTTTTGCTTCTCAAAATTTCCCATCTCTGCTGTGTCTAAGGCTTGGTGGTCCCTGCAGTACGTTCAGCCCAGAAGACTGCATCTCAGTGAATGTAACTTAACACCACACTCTTGTGCTTCGCATATAAAGTGTTTCTAATTGCGGTGGAGATGATGATTACACTCCTACCTAATCCTAAGGGAGACATCATGAACTTTTTAATTTTTCACTGCAATTTGTTGCAGTATAGTTATTTTTTAGTTAGAATAGGCATGTAGCCGTATACACATACGAATCATTTACCAATATAGACTTAAGTCTAAAACAAATATTAATCGTTCTGCTATAGCTGTTAGTCAATTTTTACTATGATTTTAAAAAATTTATTTATTTTATTAGTTTCAAGTATACAGTACATTGGTTAGACATCTATATAGTTCGTAAAATGATGCCCCAATTTCTCCCTCCCCTGATCCTCAACCTAGCCAATGTATTAATGCTAACTGCATTCCCGGTGCCATGCTCTCCATCCCCGTGACCATCTATCAGCTACTAATTTGTACTTCTTTAACCCTTCTCCCCATTTTCCTAGCCTCCCAAATCCCCCTTCCCTCTCTCTGTCACCAAATTGTCCATTATATTTGTGAGTCTGTTTTTGATTAGTTTGTTCTTTTTATTTCTTAGATTCCACATGTAAGTGAAGTCATATAGTGTTTATCTGTCTCATTCTGACTTAAATCCCTTCTAGTACATCAAAGCAATATGTTTTTCCATCTCCTTTTTAGTCTGTGTGTCTTTTAATCTGAAGTGAGTCTTATAGGCAACATGTAGGGGTCTTGTTTTCCTTTCCATTCATCCACTCTTTTAGTTGGAGCACTTAATTCTTTTCCATTTGAGGTACTTATTGATAGGAATGTAGTTGTTACCATTCTTTATTCCTGTTTTTGATACATTTTTTTTTTCTTAAAGAAGTCCCTCAACATTTCCTTATAGGCTTGGTGGTGATAAATTCCTTTAGCTTATTTTTGTCTGGAAGCTCTTTATCTGTCCTTCAACTCTAAATGATAGCTTTGCTGGATAAATTATTCTTGGTTGTAGATCCTGGGTCTTCATCCTGTGAATATTTTTGCCAAGCCCTTCTGTCCTGCATAGTTTCTTTTGAGAAATCAGCTGCCAGTCTTATGGGTTTCCCTTATAAGTAACTATCTGTTTTTCTCTTGCTGCTTTTAATATTTCTTTGTATTTAACCTTTGGCATTTTAATTATGATGTCTTGGTGGGCCTCTTTGGATCCCTGATTTTTGGAATTCTCTGAGCTTCCTGGGGTTTTATGTCCATTTCCTTCACCAGGTTAGGGAAGTTTTCCATCATTATTTCTTCAAACAGCTGTTCAACATCTTGATTTTCTTTAGTTATGCCAATCAGAAAGATATTTGGACCCTTAATAGTGTCCATATGCTCCTTAAATTATTTTTATAGTCTTGGCATCTTATCTCTTGCCATTCTGATTGAGTGTCCTTGGCTTTCCCATCCTCTAGATAGGACATTTGATCCTTTATTCACTTTGTTTATTCCATTTAACATACTTCTCATCTTAGATAATGTGTTCTTAATTTCAGACTGGTTGCCTTTTATAATTTCCATTTCCATTTTTATGTTTTTTATGAAATTTTCACTGAATTTATCTACATTTCCCAAAAGTTCATTGATCATCTTTATAACCAGTGTTTTGAGCTCTACATCTGTTAGATTACTTGACTCCATTATTTCTGGATCGTTGTTCTGTTCTCTCGTATGTTTCTGCTTCTTTGTCTTCCCATTTTGGCTGCCTTTCCATGTCTGTTTCTATGTACAAAGCTCCTAAGTCTCCTGGTCTTATTGTGAATTTGTGAAGTAGTTGTCCAGTGGCACAGTACTGAGAAGGATTCAGCTGCAGGCCAAACTTAGCCCAAGCCTCTACCCCTCTGGGGCCACCGGTTAAGATTCAGCAAGCAATCCACAGATGCTGTGCTTATAGTTGCCTCAAAAGGCCCTGCCAGAAACCGAGGCCAGCCGCCTCCAGTGTGAGTCTAGGCGCTGCTCAGCAAGGAGCACCTGACTCGCTGAGGATATGCCTGGATGTGGCTTAGTGGTGCTGTGAGTTGGGGAGGTGGGGTTTCAGGGAACCTTCTGGGCTGAGCGGCCTGTTACCCAGTCTGATGACCTCATGGCAATGGCGGCTCTGTGTCTGCGCACTGGAAAGGGGGAGGGCTGAACAGGGAAAATGGCTACCGCAGGCACTTCTGTACAGAGCGAGTCTCCTCTCGTTCCTCTTCTGACAGTGTCTTCCTGTAAGTCCCTGGTGCCCTCTGTGCGCATCTGAATTGGCACTGGTGCTCAGAGCGAGCAGGTCCGCCACCGTGAAAACTGCTTGCGGCCGCGACCCCTTTAAGAGGCGTCTGCCGCTGCCTCAGCCTCCATGTCACTCAGCCACTCGGGGCGGGCAGCCCTGTGTCCTCGCCCTGTCCTACCTTCTGCTATTGCCAGGTGATTTCTTGGCTTTCTCCATAGTTGTATGGCTTGTTCCTCTAGATCCTAGGTGATTTTTCTTGCTGCTGCTCCTTGTTTTGGTCACAACTTTGATTTGGTCGCCAGAGGGATGAACAGAGCCTCTATCGTCTACGCCTTTTTTTCCCTCCTATGATTTTTTTAAGCTTGCAAAATTGTAGGAGTCTTTGTAATGTATAACTCCTAAGTTTTTCAGCATCCTCTGCACCTTTCTTTAGATTCCTTTAAGTGAAAATAGTGGTATCCTGCCTCAGCTGTGTGATGTCAGAGCTCCACCTCAGAAGGATGGCTGGTAAAAGGGATGGAACACCTCCCCTTTGGCGATTCAGCTATGACCTTATTACTAATGAGCTCTTGAAGTTCACAGAGGGTTTGTGAGGTTGCCAGCCTAAGAGAACCCAGCTTCCGTAAAGCAGTATATAGATAGCCATTGCGGTGTCTTTATCCACTAAAGTTTAGAATCTAGGTTTTCTTGGTTTTGTTCCCTGTTTATTTGCTACTCAAAAAATCCAATTTTTTTGTAATATGTGTACAACTGTCTGTTGTAAATATAACGTTCTGAACACTTTTATATGCTAGTAGTGTATTATGAGAGAAGTTTACCATAATTTCCATTGAGTTAAGAACTATTTACTGTTTTAAATGGAATATCTCAACCACTAACGTGATTCAACAATTATTGTCCATTGGAGAAACTCTACGAGATTGGATATTTTGAAGTCAGAATGCATTAGTCTACAGAAACCGATTTGATTTATCTTTCAGCCATTGGATTTAATGTTGAGACGGTAACATACAAGAACCTTAAATTCCAAGTCTGGGATTTAGGAGGACAGACAAGTATCAGGTATGGTACAAAGACCGGATTATTTTGTCATTTTTAATGTTTATTGACTTTTATAGGGTTAATAGCAGTAAATCAAAATATTTCTTTTGTAATTTAAATGAAATAAAATGTTTAAAATGAAGTAAAACTGCCTATTCTCTCAATTAAATTAAAATGTAAGGAAGCCAGTTTTTCAGATGCTCTTAAACGAAAAATGTTTTCGTGAAAGTCTTAAGACCTAATTACTTTAGTAGTTTTACTTTTTTATTTTTTTATTTTTTATTTTTTTTACTAAACTGGGTCCTCTATTTGGTTCCTGTCAACCCCTTCCTCTTTGAGACAGACTCTTTGGATTTATAAAAACACCTTTCAGGACCACCATTTGGGGCCAAGGTGAACAAAGATGCCCTCTGAAACTCAGTTCTCCCCAGCATTCTGTCCTTGACGTGGTGACTGAATGCTTGGTGACTGTCAGCGGTTGTTCACTATGGCACCATCTTAAAAGATTTAATGCATTCCCCAAACATCCTGCTGCCTTTTAACTTGTTTTATTTCTTGAACCACTTTTGAATCTGTTTCTAATTTTAGCCATTTCTACTTCTTGATGTCCTTAGTGCTCAGTTTAATACCTATTATTATAAAATGTATTAAAATTTTTTTAAAGAATTCATTCCTCCTAGGGAGTTCCTAGTTAAAGATTTATAAGATGTAAAGATCAGGTCTGTGTACAGCTTTTTTTTTATCAGTACATTTAGTGGTTTTATAAGTTATATTCTCTTGGTATAAAGTCTGAACTCATTCTGAAACTCCTTGGTCATGATTTAATATGTATTAACATTCTTTCTACCCCTTGGCGTCAGAGGGATATGATTTATATCCATCAGAAACAATGCATCATTACAGCATTGATTCTAACATGGGTGGGGAGGATTGGCATGTAACTCCCCATTGTTGCGAAGTCATAGCATATAAATTAACATATTCATTTCTCCTTTTAAATGATAATCTGTTCTCCCTTTCCATGTTTTCTTTAGGCCATACTGGAGATGTTATTATTCAAACACAGATGCAGTCATTTATGTAGTAGACAGTTGTGACCGAGACCGAATTGGCATTTCTAAATCAGAGTTAGTTGCCATGTTAGAGGTAAGAAAACTATTAAAATGTGGGAAAATCATTTACATTTGCTTGCCGATTCCATTGTTTATTATTACATGCAGGAATAATTAAAAGGGATTTATTTTTCCTCCATACCTTTAGTATCATTTTCTTTTGTGCACATTACTGTCTATTCCAGAAATACTGTTGGGGAGAGAGTTGAAGACACCCCCCGCCCCCCCCCGCAAAAAAAGTAATAATAATAACAGCCTTGTAATTTTTTTTTTTTACACTAGATTCCTTGATTTCCAGGAGTTCAGAATTGAACTCTTTCTGAACTGAAGTAACTATTTTATTACTCTAAGAAGAGATTAAAAAAAAAAGTCTTTATTTCTAGTTGTATAAATTAGCTTATGGAAACAGTTATGGGTATAAATTATAAGAAGGCATATTTGTTTGTTTCAGAAACATTAAAGTTCAGAGAAATAGGTATTTCTGGGATTTTGGCACAATTATGGCCCCAGCTTACCTCTCCCAGCTTTATCATTCTTTACTCTTCCTTGTGTTTATAGTACCTCATCCACACTGACCTTTCTGTGTCTTTGAACACACATGCGCACGCACACACACACACACATATCTCCCATTATCATTGGTCTGTGGAACGGTGTATAGCACTTAAGAACTCAATATATTCACTGAGGTTCATAAGATAACTTATTGGCTGACTGAATTCCATGATGCATTAAGTAATCAGAAGTTTTTTAAAAAAATCTCCATTTGTTAAATAAGTTTTTCAAATGTATTAATGATTAATTAATAATGAAGTTGCCTTTGCTCAAGAAAATTATGTTTCTTGCCCTCGTGAAAACTATGATTTGGAATTATCTAATCATTGAATGTTTAAATATAAATTCTAGGCCATTTGATTATGTAGGTAGAAGCGCTCTCAGAATACTTTGAACTTCTGATTTCTTGTACTACTGACTTGTTATTGATGAGCAAGTTATAAATTGCAAACCTAATAGTTTGAAACTTTTTTTTTTTTTTTACACAATATAGCATCGTATTTATCCCAAGAGCCTCTTAGACCAAATTTAAAGATAAAGAATTTAAAGGGAATGTTTAATTGCCTTGGGTATATTGGATTTATAAAATAAAAGTTTGTTTAGATGTAATTCACATGGTAAAATGGATTTTTATCATATAAAATATTACATAAAAAATGATTATTAACTTCAGTTTATAGTTCTCAAGTTGCACTGAATTGTTGATAGGTCATTTGTGGTAATAGGATTTGACTTATATAAACTTATGGAGACATAACTAAATTATTCATTAGGAAGTAACTTTTAATTGAATGAATCAATAAATATTAGATAAGACTTTGTGTTTATAAATTCTGATGTAATAGTCCGATTCATACATATGACGCAAAGTGAATTTGTTTTATCTTTTTCTTATGCAAAAATCTAAATAGAATAAAGAATTAAATGTAGAAAATAGATATTATTAACTGTAAGATCTGAGCAAATATGTTTAAAATTTCTGGATAGGGAAAGTTTTTGTAAATCAAAGGATTAAAGGAAATTACAAAAGAAAAACAGATTTAATTATATTAATACAAGCAGGAAACCCCCAAAGCTCAGATGCCAGATAATAAAACAGTGTAAAACCAGGAAACCAGGACGTAGTTTTATAACTAGTAACTAAAGATTAATGTTTTTATTCACATCAAGACCTGCCACTCAATAGATGAATGAGTACAATTCACAGGAGAAAAATATATTACTAATAACATTCATATTTCTGATACTCCAATAATAAGCATATAATGATATGCTGTGTTTGGGAATATATATAATTTCCAGTTCTGCCAAGGCCGCATTGAAGATAGGTACTGTCATACACTTTTGGTGGAATTAAAGTTGTTAAAACTTTTCTGAAAAGCAGTTCATTAATATATGTAAACAAGAGCTTGAAAAGCTCATACTTTGATTTCATTTTTAGAGACTTGTTTTAAGGAAATAGAGATTCACACAAAGATTTCTGTATGACTGTCACTTGGGTTTCTCTAATAGCCAAATGAAAAGAATCTAAGAAGTGTAATACTGGAAAACAGT
This sequence comes from Eonycteris spelaea, assembly GCA_003508835.1. Taxonomy (NCBI): domain Eukaryota; kingdom Metazoa; phylum Chordata; class Mammalia; order Chiroptera; family Pteropodidae; genus Eonycteris; species Eonycteris spelaea. The sequence goes on from PUFA01000023.1 coordinate 8,824,303, forward strand.
TACATAGTTTATGATGCATGCATTCGTAGTGTATATTTAACCATTTTTTTTTTAAAAACTTAGTGGTTTGGAAAATCATTCGTGATTTAATATTTAGTTTATTTATAAAAACAAAGTATGGAACTGTATGTGATTTTAACATGATTTTAAATGTGTAAATTTATTTACTAAATAAACTAAAGATCTAAACTATAAAGCAGTAGAAAATATCTAGAATGTTAACATTCGTCATGTTTGGGAGATAGCGTTATGGGTGAAGCTTCTTTACTTCGTAAGTCTGTATAATTTGAAATAACTTATAATGAATGTTATATATTAATAATTAGGAAATATGCTTTTAAAATAATGTATTTTTTTTGGCATTTCTTCCTAAATCAAGGGAGCAAATTGATAAGAGGAAATTAAATTTCTTCTATTTAGGAGGAAGAACTGAGAAAAGCCATTTTGGTGGTATTTGCAAATAAGCAGGACATGGAACAGGCCATGACTCCCTCAGAGATGGCAAATTCACTTGGGTTACCTGCTTTGAAAGACCGAAAATGGCAGATATTCAAAACTTCAGCAACCAAAGGCACTGGCCTTGATGAGGCAATGGAATGGTAAGTGTGTCTCCAGAAGCCAGCTGTTTATTTCTGTGAGTGCAGCTATGTACATACATGTAATTCCATTTCATCTTAAGTATGAAATTCAAATTACTTAGCAGCTTATAATATTAAGTTCTTCCAGCCTTTTCTCCCACTTGTCTTCATTTGCATCCACTTTTATTTTAACAGCTTCCTGATTATAGTTAGATAAGCCAGCTCCCTGCCATTTTTCTTTTTCCCTGCCTCATTTCACCCTCCAAATCTTTATCTTTCAGGACTTAGGTTAAGGCTTTCTTCAAGAGTCTTCCCTGACATATCTGTACCCACTGCCTTACCACGCACATAGTTAGATGTCTTTGTCACAGATCAGTGATATAGTACTTGTTATACTGTCTCATAATTAATTTGTGCATCTGCTTATTAAATTATCAATTCCTTGAGGACAGAGATGTTTTCACCTCTGAATTATCCACATCTGGCTTGGTTATAGTAGTAGCAGCCTAAAAAGTAGATATTTGTTCTTTTTTGATTATTCATTCAAAGCATAGACTAAGTGAAAGCTAAAAGACCCTTGTGAAAATTTAGTCCACAACCTCATTTTCTCATGTCACTATCTTAGCCTTCATCATTTAAAGTGCTTTGGAATCCAGCACCAGTGTAAAATTTATAAATGATCATACTTTATACCTGAAAGAAGTTAATGTTATGAAACAATTTTCTCTTCTCACAGGTTAGTTGAAACATTAAAGAGCAGACAATAATTCAGTCACTTCTCCTCTGAAATGAAGGCCACATCACATATCCTTTTGGAAAGTTAAGTGTGCTTTACACTACTAAATGTTAGAACTGTGTATGTTTGTTGGCATATACTGAACTGACTGCAACATTTGTAATAAATATAAAAAATAAGTATTTGGAAGGGTAACTCATCGTGATTGAACCAGCTGAATGGTCTTTGTAATTTAAAATATTCCTTCCTTGCTTTCTTGTGTTAAGGTATATAGTCCGTATTCTACTTGTGTGGAATTATTATTGAAATACGGTCCTATTAAAGAATGTGCTCTTATTGTGGGAAAAAACCCTCATATTTTTGAATTAGTGATTGCAGCTTGTTGGCATAAACACTAATAAATATCGTAGATTTTTTCCCCCTCAGATGAATTAAGTTTTTCAAAAAAATTTGTCTCAGTAGAGTAGGCTACATCTTCATTTGCTTAAGACCACTTAATTTAAGCTGCTTTGTTTAAAAGCTTTTGGTTATAGGCATGAAGTGGAATAATTATTTTGGCGGTTATTTTCACTGACTTATCTGTAATTATCATTTTATAGTACTTTATAGTTGTCGCAAAAAATTTTACATGTATTGACCTAATCGATTTGTACAAGAACCTTATGATGTAGATAGGACAGGTTATAATGTCTTCGTTTTATGTATGTATGGAGTCTTGGGTTCTGATAGGTTGGCTACTCAACCGCTAGTGAGTAATACTTCAAAATTATACTTCAGATAATACTTCAGGGTCAGAAGCTTTTTCCATAAACTACACCTGAAAATGCCAGCACAGACAACCTGATTCTTTAAATAAAATTATGCTAACTGAAGTAGACACTGTACATTTAAAGTAATGTTGATAAATTTATTTGTCCATACTAGTAGAGGTAGTAAAAACAATGGTAAATGGTTATATTTGATGGATTCATGACAAATTAAAGTTCACAGAGGAAATAAAAAAGATCTATTTTAAGAAGCATTGTAGATGTCTTTACTGTCTTTTTCATTCCTTTAATTTACCTGTAACTAGACATGTAAATTTGGTGAAAAGTCAGTCCTTTTTTCTGCTTCTAAAGGGAGAAATTAAGTATTCTTGGTTTTAATAATTAGGCTTATTGCTAGGCCATCAAAAAACAATTATGCTCAAAGGAACTTTTCAAACTGCCCAGTCTGCTGTAGGATTAGCTGCAATGTGACAAGTAAATATAGTCTGTAGCAATTTCTAATATTGGGGAGAATTTAAAAAATATATTTAAGTTGGGCAACCGGCATTTAAAAAATTAGTTGCTAGTAAAGTGGACTGAAGACCATCATGCCCCTTAGGTCTCAGAGACACTAGGGGTTCATTTCCTGTCTCCACCACTGACTTCCAGATGTTGGTCTCTTCCCTTCACACTTCTGGTCATTCCCTCAGATCAAATAAATGTGGCTTTCTCTCACCTGTGGGACTTACTCTCCAGCACCCATTCCTAATTTGGTCTGTGTCTAGTGGCGAAGTACTCTCTGGAGGTTCATGATCACTTTGAGAACAGGTGGGGAGAGGGAGGCCCTGCAGGCAGATGCCATCTGGCACGGAGCCCCTGTGTCTTAAATACCAAGGAGGGCACGTGAAGCTGCAGCAAAGGTCAGCACTTGGATGATGCCGATCCCTCTGGTTCATCACAAAGAACAGGATGGGATAAATAGAGCATACACTTATTTTAATATGGTATAAATGATAAGGTTCTTGTCTAGCAGGAAACGCTGGTACAAGAGTTCACGTGTTGATAGTTATAAAGATCTACTGAACACTGTTCTGGGAGAAGCCTGAAAATGGGAAAAGCACCAGACTTAAAGTCAGAACACATGAGTTCTAGGCACAGATGGCCGCTCCTTCATGTTTTCTTTTCTCTATAAAACGAGAGACTTGGACAAATAATATCAAAGGTTTGTTTTAGCTCTAACATTCTATTTTATAACTGGTTGGTAGTTGTGTTGTTATGTGATCACACTGAAAAGAAATCTAGAGTGGTGGAATTCTGTTACCAGAGTACCTGCACTTTAAATTGTGGAAATGTAAGCTCCTTCATGGCAGGGACCATACTTTATTTACTGTTAGTATTCCTTGCAGTTAGTGTGGTGCACCTGGCACACAGACACTCAGTAAATATTTACTGATACAAAACATAGCTGTGTTCAATATCCCTGAGAAATTTGTTCTTTCTGAGTTTTGTCTTAGCATTAACTTTTTTTTTTGATCATTAAAATTTTTTACAAAAGCAATACACGTACTTTAAATTACTTAGAGGTAATTGAGATTGGCTGTCCAGATGCCCCATCTTCATCCTTTTGGCGCATGACAAACCTCTTGAGGTGTGAGAACGCTGTTTGAGACAAACCTACATCAAGACGCAGATGCTGAAGTTATGAACGTTTGTACATTTGATTCCTATGTCATAAGCTATAACATTCTAATCCCATAATTACAAATTATAAAGAGCTAGGGCTTTCAGTCCTGGATTTGAATCCTGATTATGCCACTTATAACCTTTGTTACCCTTATGTTGAGTAATCTGAATTTCAGTTTATTCATCCATAAAATAACTAATTTTAGGGCTCTAAGTAATGCTATGAGGATTAAATAAAAGATACGCAAAGTGCCTGGCACATAGATCAGTCTTCCGACTCCCTTACCAATATATTGGGCACTAAAGAATATTACTTCCACATCAAGTGTAGAGTGAAGCAAAAGACACCCTATGGCTGAACACAATAATGCCAAATTGTTTTTCGAGTGGTTTACAAGAGTTCCCTTCGCTGCACCTGCTTTAACGTTGGTATTGTCAGCTTTGTCAACCTGAAGGGTTCAAAACAATTTCATTTTGGTGTTAATTTGCATTTTCCTAAGTATTAGTTAGGTGGAATATGGGAGTGATTCAAAATGTTTTAACAACTAGGCAGAGCTGATACAGGAGCCCCACTTGTGCAGGTGTAAGGCCTTTAATTTCTGGTGTGGGAAGGTTGGGAGCCTAGGGATTCCTGTGGCCAGGGTGGCGCTTGGATGGGGGTGGGGTCTCAAGGGAGTGACTATTTACCAACTGGGATTCTTTAATATTTAAGACTATAACATCATCTAAATGTTAATGTTTAAGGGCCATTTATATTTCTTCTGTGCAATGCCTATTTCTTTTGCCACTTTTTCTACTGGATTATCTTTGTTGATTCATTAGGGATTCATTATATAGCCTGAGTACTAGTAATCCTTCATCAGTATATGTGTTGTACATACCATCTCTCAGTTCTCTTTCCTAAGGAGTTCTTAAATTTAAGAAGTAGAATTTATCACACGTTCCTTCTATAGATAGCACTTCTTGTGTCTTGATATCTGACAGGAAAAACCTCTCGCACTGTTCTTTTTAAAGAGCATCATGGGTATTCTCAGCTTATTTTCTCTTTAAATTTTAGAATCAGCTTGTTAGGATAATATGAAAAACTCTCTTGGGGATTTTGCTCAGATATGCATTTAACCAATGAAATCCAACTCAGGGGGAAAAACTAGCATCTTATGATAATCTTCCTGTCCATGAACATGGTTATATTTCTCCACTTGTGCAAATTCTTCCTAGTCTTTTGATAAAGTTTTACAATTGCCTCCATAAGGATATTGCAAATCATATGATTTATTCCTAACTTTCTCTAACTTTTGACTTGCTATTTTAAAATGTATCTTAAAAAACATTTTCAATTACATTGCTAGTGTCACAGGCTTTTTAGACAGTGAAGATACAGTCGCATTATGAAATGTTTTATTTAAAAAAATATGAGATGATTACATTAAACTGTATAATAATAACAATAATATACAATCTCTGCCAAAATTTAACTTAAATAATAAACGCTGCTGCGATTTTATACCAGCAGATACACGGGAAAGTTCATGCTCTGGGGTGAGCTGAGACACTGTCAGCATGGGGGCGCTTCACTCCACCATTGCTAAATCTTTCAGGCTGTGGCTCTTTTGTCTCTTGGCCTTATAGCCTGGACGCAGGAACTCTATCTTTCTCTTCTTTGCTTCACTTTTATTTTTGTGTTTCTTCAGCTTTTCTTGGCAGCAATATCAGGATTAGTTACGAACTTGAAAAAAAAATAGAAATCTTATGTCTAACATAAATGTTAAAAGTAAATGTTAAACCAATAAAAATCAAATGCACACATGGACCATTTTGTTGACTTAAACACAATGAATGCAGTACATGCCCATTAAAGACAATCTGGAGCCCCAGCTATAAAGTCCCCACTTCGCAAACACAGCCAGTATCTCCTTCCTCCCCAGGTGCGACACATACACATGCAAACACCCCTGATTAAAAACAGTTACTAAGCCTAATGAACATTCCATATTTTTAAACAGTAAACTTACCTCCAGAGCCTTCCTCTTTTTCCGCAGTGCCCTCTTCTCGTTGGCCTGTTTCTGTACAGAGGCAAAGGCTAATGAGAAGCTCTCTAGCCCGACCAGCTTTTTGAGTAATTCTATGATTTCCTGGGATAGATTCTTCAGCAAAGGATCTAATTACACACAGAGCAATAATTAGACAGTTACATAGGAAAGGATACATTTGAATATCTACAAAATCAACAAGCAAAATTGAAACTGTGGCATTATCAATTCTATTACTTCGACATTAAACACAAATCTGAAACTAGCCTCTACGTTTCCAAGATGAGAGAACAGCAGAAGTGTTGGACACAGTTTATAGCCACCTCATCCAGGACGCAACGAGATCAGAGACCATGAAATCCACTTCCTGGCAGAATTTGGGCTCAGAAGACATTACCCTTGAGAACTGGACAGAAATGTTTTGGGTTACCTTTGTAAACCTGCTCAGCTCTGCAGATGGGGGAAAGGTAAGTGTGTTTTTCTAGGCTCTAATTCACAGGTCACAGAGGCTTAGCTCTGGCCATAGGTTTTTTTGCAGGGGTGTGGGGGTGTGGGGGATCAAAGACTCCTTTGAGAAGCTTACAAAAGCTTAAAAGCTCTCACACCTTTCCCTGCCTCCTTTTTCTCAAGTGCAAATAACCTACAGATTTTTGCATCAAGTTCAGGACATCTGTTCTATGTTGGCAAGTTTCTTGAAAATAGGGACTAAGTCTATTCCACTGTTGAACCTCCAGTGCCTGCAAATATTAGGTGCTCAATAAATGTTGGCTGATGAGAAGCAAAGCGACTTGACATTCACTGTTGCCTTTTCCTCTCTAAGGAAGGAAACTTTCCTTCAAGGTTGTAGGACTAAAACAGCTTAGCTTTGACATTTACTCCATTTGTTTTAATTTATAACTTAAGATCCACTTTACTTCCCTCTTTCCAGCCCCCAATTCCCTCTTTTCCTATTATCAACAGACATTTTAGGGTCAGCAAGGGAAATGCATCAAATGCAGCAGTAAGGAAAAAGATAAACAGGAGAAACAAATGATATTTAAACTAAAAACTTTCATACTTTTGTTTTATAAATCTTGAGAATCTAATGACATTTCATTGTTCATTACTGTTCATAGTACTATGAGGTTTAGAACTACCCCAAATGGTAGTTTTCTTTGAATATTTAATCTCTGCTTAGGAGTAAAATATTATCTTTTAGGAAACATTCATTCTTCGATACAAGAACGCATACAGGAGAAGGTAGTCAAATATGACACAAATATATATGCCTTATTGGTTTGCTATTAACCATCTTGAAACCTGGCCAGTTTTCTTGCTTAGAATAATTGCCAGGGAGGAGGAAGGAAGAAAGAGGGACACATTCGCGAGAGGGGTGCAAGGGCTCGGAAGGGAGGCTGCGGAGTTACCTTGGTCCGAATAGGTGCTGTTCAGTTCTCGGAACAAAGGAGCTATGATGACTGGGAGATATGGCTTCACCTTGTCTTTGCCAAGATCCATTGCCACAGCTCCGAGGAACTTAAAGATGCATGTTCTCTGAAATACAGATCATTGTCCATTAGACGTGTTTCTCTTAAACTTGCAGCCGTGCACAGTTAATTTCGAAAACAAGGTCTGTTTGGGGGCAGATATTGCTGCAGTTTGGGGTTCAGAACAGAAGTTCCTAGGAACTTGGGAGGATCACTAACACGACTAAAATACTTTCTAAAAAACGATGCTTTCAAAAATAAATAAAATGATGCTTTCAATCACTGCACGCTATTCGCACCTTTAAGGGGTTCCGAGGTGAGTAAGAGGCTTCCAGTTTTGCAATGCGGGACAACTTCTGGACCAGCCACAGCAGCGTGGCTGGCTTGCTGTGTTCTTCCTTCGCCTCGCTGATCTCCTCTCTGTCAGATTCCACCTCCTCAGGTGCACAGGCCTCGTGCTCTTCTTCCTCTCTGGCCACACTGTGCCCTAAAGCTTCTTGTTCTTCCAGGTCGTCTTGTACTTCACCTTGCTTATCCCCAGAATCGGGTTCCAGTAAATATAAGACTTTGGCTACGAACAGTAAATTCTTAACAACCTTAAATAAAAGGGGGGGGGAGGATAAAGAATTGGGTTTGATTTTGCTTGGTAAAGCAGAAGCTAAAATAGGTATTCTACAATTAGAAATAACTGGGTATTGCACTATTAAATTGATGATCGTTCCTTTTTTTTTTTTTTTTTTTTTTGGTAATTCTTCAGTTCTTCCTTACAGTGTGTTCAAACCCATTTTCATGTAACTTTCATGCATTTGGCCTAGCTCTACCCTTTAAAGTCACACAAAGTAAATAAATGAATTCATTCTGGACCATCCATTTACATTTTTAGTGAGAGCTTTCATCCTCAGTCCATTAAATTACTTCATTACAGAAATAACAATTTCCATGACAAGTAGCTCTGTATTCAGCATTTCAGTTCAACTTTTAACATGTCCCTACCATTATCAGGAGAGAAAATAAAGGCTGAGTTACTAAAGGACTCACTCAAAGACAAAGTGAGTGGTCAGCCAGGGTTCAAAGGTCTTGAGAATTCAAGCCCAAGTTCTAAAACACTGGCTTCTTCCTCCTCAAATCTCATCTGATCCAGTTAAACAGTGCAGGGACAATTTTAGTCTTAAATTAATAGACCCATTATTGAGTCTCTGGGACATCCACAAAGTCTCTGATGTAAGTATTTCACACCCCTAATGTGAAGGAGGAAACATCCTGGCTATTCTGCTAGAGGTGCCCAAAGCTCCCCAAATGTAGTGCTCAGAACCCCACACATGAGCCAAGGCTAGCCTGTTCTCTCCTTTAAGAGTTAATACCAAGATTACAGTTTCCTTATTTTGGAAGCCTGGCCTCCATGAAGACAGTCCCAGATATGGAGGCCTTTTCCCCCTGTGGCAGCCACTTCATATGGTTAACTCACGCTAAGATTACAGTGAACTAAAATCTATAATTTCTTTCATCCTGGGTCATTACTAGTAAATCTATTCCTCCCTGTCCCGAGCTTGTATGGTGTCAGCCTCTATCAAAACTGGCACTGTCCATCCTGGTAGGACAGGATCTCTTTGGCCTCACTGCTATCCATTCCTTCCCCAGCCCTGCCATATAATGAAGTATGTTATATCTTCATTTTAAAAAGAGAGAGAAGCATCAGTGTTTATGGCATGCCACCTAAGATTAGAGGGGAGGCACCTAGTTTCTAGTGCCCCTAGCCCTTAACCTGCACTGCTCGGCTTCTCCACAATGACTCACAAGCGACATGGTCAACTGCCTTGCTCATATCCATATACCATATTCATGTCACCTCATCATCTACAGCCCAACTGCTCTCTCCAAAAAGGAAAAAATAAAAAGCAGCAGACCAAACCATTCAAAAACAATTTACATTTATCACATATTTATAAATGTCTTCTCTATGTTTACATTTTACTTATAAATTTTTAATGTGAAAACACATAAAGCCTTTTAATGATGGATTTATCTGCCTTCTGTTAAGGACAGACGATTCTCAGACTGCATTGCGGCATGAACATTATTGCTTTCTCTTCAAATTCTAGGAGTAAGAAAAGGAATCCAATATTACAGCTTAATATAAAAACAATGCCTTTCAAAGCTTCAACACAATATAGAATAGATATGTTAAAACTGAAAATGAAAAGATGTAATAAACAGCCTTCCGCTCATCTTTGTCGGGAATTTTAAATGGAGCCGAGTCAATGAGAGAGATGTGCATAACTGAACATGGATTTGAGTGTATGTTTATATTTCATTTATCCCCAACCATGAAACTAGGGAAAACAAAAAAAACTCCAAAAGTGAGCCTATTCCTAGACTACTGTTTGAATAGATCCCTTCTATTTAACTGGATAGGATTATCATACTTGCCTGCTCTCCTAGAGATGGATCCAAGAATTTGGAATGTAATTGATGGCAGGAGGCTAGGGAGATACTTTTCATCTGTGAAAATAAAAAAACCATGACATTGGCAGACACAATGCAGGGTATTTCTGAGTAACGTAATAATGTAACTGAGGTACTAGTGTTTGCTCCGAATGATCACCTGTGTAGATCTGGAGAAGGAAGGTTCAAAACCAGAAATTGTGTAAATTGGGTAACTATTCCCTTCTATCTGCCACAAGCATCTCACCCCAAAGGAATGGGATATTTTCAAGCTCTAGGGAGACAGAGGTCATAATCCCTTAGATGATTAGTACAGAAATTTGCAAAGTTTCAATACATTTTTTTCTTCCTCTTTTGTTTCCCTTCTACCTTTCACTCATTCAATATTTGCAAAGTTCCCACTATGAGCCAGGTGTTGTGCTAGGCCCTAGGAAATCAGAGATGGATATAACATGGTCCCTACCTAACATTTTCATGAATGTGATTTCATTTAGTCATCATTAAGATTATGAAGGAGGCAGGACAGACAGTATCGATCTCATTTTCCAATGTTGATAAAGAACTTGAACATATAAAGGAAGATGAATGTGCTAATAAATAAGCAAAGCGAAAGTCCGACTAGACTGAGTCTAAAAATTACCTCTGAAAGCCGTGGCCATGAGGTGACCCCTCTCCGGTTCCTACAGATTCACATATGCAACAAGTGGTCAGCTGGAAGAATTTCTCCAAGGGCCAACCCCAACATCATTACATGAGCCAGAATGAACACCTCACATGGGTCATGATGGAAGAAATAGGTTTAGAGATACCTTACCTTTTGGTCAAGGTCGCTTGTTAGGAACCTGATTGCTGCAGGTTCTGAGCGTTTCCTTTTGGTTTTTTTCGCATTCCGTTTTCTAATAAGCTCCTCTGGCTGGCAAGAGGCAAAGAGCAATCCAAAGATCTGGGCTGCGGTGAGCCACACCCAGTTGTGCGGATGTCTCAGGTGAGCGTGCACATGACCTAAGGAAACCAGCATGCATTCTCAGATGTCTCACAGCTTTCCAGGCTCTTTGGTGGTAAACGTGACTAGTTTAGTGTCTATCATGTGCTTGGATTTGGGAACTAAACACAAACAAAAGAGCCCCTGCTTCCCCAGAAGCTCTCAAGGAGCTAGGGAGAAGTACGGTGGAGAGACAATGGAAACGACTGGAAAACCAACTCCTGCATGGTAAATGACACGGGAGAGGTACGAGTATGAAGTCTAAAAAAGAGCATCTCCCTAAGAACTAGTTTTAGATTCAAGGGAGATAAGGTGGCATAAACATTTATAATTTCTAAACTAAAATGAATGTAATTATATGCAGGTACACATTTACTTCTCATAAGTATTGAAATTGGTGGCTCTAAGTAGCTGACTGGAAAGGTACCATTTTTGAGGCTTGCTATGTGCCAGGCACAGTGCTGAGTGTGTTACACATATCTTATTCAGACCACACAACAGTTCAGTGAGGCTGGAATTGGCATTTCCATTTTACATTACAGATGAGGAAATGGATGTTCCAGAGGGGCTAAGGGACATGCCAAACTGTAACGGGCAGAACAAAGCCCGGGCCCCAGCTCCATCTGGCCCCAAAGCTCATACTCTTAAATATGACCCCTTAAAGGTTACAGTCTTAGCTATACACACTCTCCATATACCACACTTGGTAAATACAGTGGAGAAACCTTGTGTTGGGGAACAGGATTAAATTTCTGGATGAACCACGTTATATGTGAGTTTTAGTCTGTGTTGCTATACTTCATGAGCACGGTTTTACTTTTGTTCTGTGTGAACCTCTGTGATAATCTGGCCATGTCTCAGTGGAGCCACACCAGAGTAGGCCACATAGTAACTTAGTAGCTATTATTTCTCATAGGGTCATGAGCTTTCTTAAAACAGGTGGGTACTTAAAGTAGTCATTCCAATATCTATTTCCTACTGCTGATCAAAACTGAATATTTTTAATTAAAAATTCTAAGATCTTATTTTTCATTAAAGGAGTGATATATAGCAACTTAAATGTCTTTTAAAAGTGAAATTATTTGGTAAATTATGGCACATTTACATGATGGACTATTTATAGCTATTTAAAAGAACATCTACTAAGTATGTTCTAGTAATGTTTACTTGGGTATAAACAGGATATAAAAATTTACATGGAATTATGCAACCTCAAAATAAACCAAAAAGACTGGATGGAAATATATACCAAAATATCATAAAATAGCAAAGAGGACTTTTTCCTTTCTTATACTCTCATAATTAATTTTCTTTCTTTTATAAATGAAATGTATTACTTACATTTTGGAAACATATTTTTTCAGAAAGAAACATTTTCACTATAATCAACATGAAAGGGTCCTTTTTCTCATGGACTTTTTCCTTGACATATACTTTCTTAAGTATTCATATTCTAATCTCCCAGATTTGTTTTCAATAATGCTATTACAACTAAGTTTTGGATTTAAATAAAAAAGGCAATACTTACTCCAGATTTTACTCAAAGTCTCAAAGGGCTTGGTGAACTGAATAATATTACATTCCTTGATGAGTTTACTTATCAGTATAAGAAAACTGAACAGAAGGCGATCTGCGGCTTTTTCTTCGGTCTCCTCCATGATCTAGAAACAAATGGATGCAAATCAAGACAACTATCTCAAAGTATCTGATGGACCTTTGTACTTCGCATGTAAATCTACAGCAGGGTTTCTTGACTGCAAGACTCCTGCCATTTTGGGTCAGATAATTCTTTGCTGTGGGGGCTGTCTGTGCACTAGGAGGTATTTAGCAGCATCCCTGCACTTGACCCACTAGATGCCAGTCGTACCTCCTACCTTCCAGCCCTGACAACCTAAAATGTGCCCAGATACTGCTAAATGTCCTCTGGGGGGCAAAAATCACCCTGAGAGCCTTTGACTGTCATATACTATAGAAGGTAAGTTACTTTAAACCTCATTTTAAAAAGTAGATCTAACTGCTTTGAATTCTTGCTTTTATTAATAAAAATTTTAAACACATTATTTAACACAATATTTTAATCTATATCACCTTAAGTAAAACTATAACAATTAGCGAAAGTTTTATTCCCTAGCAAATAACTTACATCTTGAAAGTTTTCAGGATCAATTTCCTTTTCAATCACAGGGAGAACAGTTCCAAATCTTCTCTCAAAAGTGAGTCCTTCACTTTCCACAAATAAGCCGCAGATTAGGGCAGCTAGTTGTCTATTTAACCTCTACCAAACAAAGAAACAAAATTAAAAAAAAATCCCATAAGACAATGTCAACACAACTTGGGAGGCTGTTTCCAAAATTATAAAATGCAGGTGTGCATGACTTTGTCTTCAACAGTTCAAGATACCGGAAATCAACGGAGAATGGATCTTTTGTGGCTAATAAGAAAAATACAAAGAAACCTTCATACCCAAGAATAACATTTTAAAAAAGTGGTATACATTATTATCCACTGAATAATATATTTTTTCTCATTTTAAATTAAAAAAAATAAAAGTTTCATTCCCTCTATCCCCCAATCTAAGTTTAATACTTAAATCAGTAGATACGACATGAGTTGTTTATGTTCCATATGGATGGGCCAACGATGATGGTGGTAGAGTCATCAAGTAAATACAATCTGGCAAAAATTATGTTCCATAAACTGAATAAGCAAAACTGGAAACAAAGGTACTCATCAATGGGGGCTGGTTAAGTACATTATTGTACATTCATATAGTGGGGTATTTGTCTGACATTAACAGTGTACTGGGGATACGAGTGATTTTTACATTGCTCTCTGTAACTTCTTTCATTTTCTAAAATTTTACTATAAGAATATATTGTTAACATGATCAAATAAAAATGAAGCTACTTGGGAAAAATTAATTCAACAATGTAATGCATTTGTCCTTAAATAGGAACACCAAAATCTAAGACTTTTCACTGAATTATGACTAAAAGCAACCCTAACTTCTTCGCTCCAAACCAGGTGGTAACCATGTTGAAGAGCCAATCTTTTTTCTCAAGGCTGATTTTACTGAGTAAGGATTTGATCGTCATGGATGCCATCTTCTTACACATGGCAGAGTCATCGTTCGCCATCATCAGACAAAGGGGGATAAAGAACATTCCACAGTTCTCGTGGAGTAGGCCCTGGAAGGGAACAGGCACTGATGAGCACACGCAGACTGGATTCTCACTGGTGCCCTAACAGGGGAGGACCATGGGCTCCCACGGGCTCAAGGGAGACTCAGTGAGTTTGTCTTTGTGATTCACGGTACCTGAGGAAACGAGTCAAAGATATAAGCGATCATTTCCAGGGCGGACTCTCTCCCAGTCTCATGTTCATAACTAGGGCAAGAACATTAGAAGGACTTGTTAGTATTTTATAAATTTACCAATAATTATTTTAAAGTATATGAAACATTGTTTCAAGGTCACAGTCCATGTCTTAAAAAGTGGGGAAAAAACCTCCATTTTCCCTATTTCAATGCTAGTATGTATCATGCTACTGTGTAGTTTTGTTAGATTTTTACCAATCTCCTAAGTGGACTCTAATGACAAGCAGTGGTCAGACTGAGTTGAAAAGCGACTTGAACTGATATGTGAAACCATGCATAATCCTTGCTAGTCGAGTCAATGATTCATGGCATCATCCTCAGAGAAAGTGCCATTGTGTTTAGCCTTTGTTCTTTTTAGGACAGCCGCTGCATTAAAAGGAGAGAAGAAACTCCCCCACCACCTCTGTGTACTTCGTGCCTTAAACTTACTTCAGTTGCGCGAGCATGAATTCCAAGTTTGGTCTCAATTTATCACCCAGGGGATAGTCAAGAAGATATTTCAGGAAAACCTGGGAATGAAAGTCACACAGAAGATTAAGTAGATCCTATCTCTCCAGGATTCCTGTTTCCTAAGCTGCTTTCTGGGACACACTGGTAGGTTAAAAAGACCTTTAAGAAAGGCCATCAGTTAGGTGAAGTTGGCCTCCTGAATTGACAGCCCTCTTCTCTCCTCCCACTCACTCACCCAGGTCCTGCCCTAAGTGCCTAATGAACGGTCAAGTCCGAGCCCACCAATGGCATCGTCATTCAGGGCTCCAAATCTAAGCTCACACGAGGAAGCTCTTTTCTCTTTGATTGTGATGTGGTAGTGGGCTCTGGTTCAACCCCGTGTTTCCCCAGAATAATAATAATGGTGAGATAACAATTTTAATATTGATAATAACTTTGCATTTACTAAATACTTTCTATATGCCTAACACTGAGTTCAGTGTTTCTCGGTTAATTTTCATTACTTCCTTGGAAGAGAATAAAGTTGGCACAGAGAGGTGAGTAACTGGCTCAGGTGGCAATTCCTTGTCAGGTGGCAATTATCTGCATCCAAAGGCTCTGCTTTTAAACTATATCCTATTCAGCCTCTTTTGTTGATAAACTGTGAGAACTAAGGCACATCATAAACTTTCCAGGCCATTTTTACCCCCAGCTATCAAATGGGGGTATTATTTCTTTTGAAGGGCAGTTACAAATAGAAGTCATGTATGTAAAGTGCTGGGCACACAGCTAGTGCTGAATAAACAGCAGCTGGCCCTCCTTCCTGACAATCATTAAGGAAACTTTCTAAAGACAAGCTTCCTCCCCTCTCTACCCTGGCCTCCTGAGCAGCCCAAATCTTCCTTTAACTCTGAGTTCATATTTTCCACCCAGACCCTTCCACCTCCTGGGTTGATATGCACTCATGACTGGGGTAGACAAATGTATGAACACAAATCTGCTCATTTCACTTCCCTGCCTATCGATTTCAATAACTTTTGCTATTCTAAATCTTGAACAAGACCACAAGGTCTTGCCTGACCTGACCCCCTGCCCCACCTCACTCACTTTGATTTAGCTGCTCCAACAAGCTAAGCTCTGACCCACCTCAAGGCTGACCTTCCTCAGGCATCTGCCACCCCCTTCCTGGAAGGCAAAGCCTTATCTTCCTTTCAAATTTTGCTCACATGCCAATCCTCAGGAAAGCCTCCTGACTCTCACGCTAGTGTGGTTCTCTGCTGGTTCATATGATCTTACTGTGTACTCTTCCACATTTCATCAATTCTAAGAAGTAGTTTTTCGCATTTTAACATCTGAAATTAGGATGCATCTTACAAATGATGGGATCTTACCCCTGTGTCATAGTTTTTTCCTTTTTTTGAGGTATACAGGAAATGATATTACAGTACCTTTTCCCTCCTGGCACTTACAACATCTGTAACTAAATAACTATGTGTGGAATTTGTTTTGTGCCTTACTGTAAAACTGGGACTCTAAACGTTTTGTTGAGCGCTCTGCCAGCAGCACCTGACACACGGCGATGCGCCTACGTAGTCTCTGACTGGACCGCTGGATGGACACCTTTGCTGCGGGCTATCATGCTGCAGAAGGAAAACGTATTTCTCCGTCTATCTGAAATACGCCACATGTGGTGAGCTATACTCAAAACGCTCCTTGTAAACTGGAAAGTGCCCTTCAGACAAGGCCAAACCCTTCTCACGCTTGGAGGGTACATGGGTCCGAGTCTCAGAATGAAACATCGATCTGAC
The DNA here is from genome assembly GCA_003508835.1 of Eonycteris spelaea. NCBI lineage: Eukaryota > Metazoa > Chordata > Mammalia > Chiroptera > Pteropodidae > Eonycteris > Eonycteris spelaea. The sequence goes on from PUFA01000023.1 coordinate 8,840,579, forward strand.
ACAAGTCGTCTTCAGAATTCAGTCGATGTTGACATTTCCTTACTGAGAAACCAAACGGAGAGGACAGGGCCCAACCGTTGCTATGGGAGTAAGTTCTCTACAAACCTGTCTGCACTGGACCCTGACAGGCTCACTTTGGGCTGAAATGGCCAGCTTGGATACTTTCCGCATGACATCATCGATTTCTGGGACCAGCAACTTCCTAGATAAAATGGCCTAAAATACAAAAGGAAAAGACATACTCTTCACATTTTACTGCAGATGGGCATAAATCTACCTGATGCTATAGTAGTCACAGGCGGTTTTCAAGCATAAAGAAAGTACCTTCAAAAGAATAACATATTTTAAAATGTTTGTTAAAATGGACAAGTTTGTGTTATATATCTCAGCACAATTAAAAAGAAAAAGGAAAACAATGTCTAACATGACAAATGCAGGTAGAATACCTGTTTTTGTATAGAATTTCTGGAAGTATTATATAGAGTTCAACATTCAAACATTTTTATAAGTACATGTTAGCTTATAATTAATCCACCAAAATCTTCATTATCTTTATAAATTACTTAATTTTGGAAGTCTAAAACAGTCAAAACACTGTGTTCCCATGTTATTTTAAATATCTGACTTTAGGCTCATGAACTGTAAAATCCACATTCTGGTGACACCATACCTTCAGAAGACCAAATGCAGTGGCTTGTCTTGAAGTGTCATAAATGTCCTCCTCAGCATATGCTAGTAGAACTTGAAGCTGCTTTTCGGTTATCTGGTAGGACTTCACTTTCTTCACAAGTACAGTCACACACTGTAAGTTGCAATAGTGAGGTTAATAGCCAGGATGTCCCAGAAATCAGGATCCAGTGAAATCATGAGGACTTAATACAATATCAGTGCTTTTTTCACAAAGGATATCAACCCTCTGGCCTTAGCAAATTAATCTGGAAAAATTTTTCAGCAGGACCACAAAGGACGACGTGGGATACTAACTTTGATGTGCACCCTAGGCCTGGCTTTTCCTAAGTGCAGGTAAAAACAACTCACCTTGAAACAATTTACCACCAGGTGGAAGTTCTGGCCCTTGGCAGCCCCAAGTTTTGCATAGTCTTTCAGCAACAGGAAAAGGTGTTTTGTCAGCTGTTCCGCTTTTGTTTCTATGGAAGGCAGAGGGAACCTCAAGACCCAGATCAGGCATTGTAAAGCACCCGTGATCACCTGAAAAACAAAAACAAACAGAACAAATCAACTTATGAAGTGACCACACCCAATAACCCAACACTCAAGGCTGTATAGAATCTACATGTAACCAGGCTGAAGGAATGACATGCTCTGCCCAGCCCATTCTGATGAACTGTGCCACAAGTGTAAGGAGATAGGGAAACTTCTTATTCCCTGTTGCAGAAGAACTGCTTCTCCAAGGCAAGTGAAGATATATCACAGCCTTAACCTATCTGTGTAAATGACTACATGGGTTGGTTGACCAATTTTAGCAATCAAAAAACCACAGTATAAATGACTTCTCTATTTTCTAGAATGGTACTTCAATTTAATCCACTCTTACTAAGCTTGTATTATGTATATGAGGCACTCTACTGAGTATTAGAAATATAAAAATAAATAGGATGTCAAGCCTCATTGAAGGAGCGGATAGCTAGCTCAGAAATTAAGCACAGGAAACAATGAACTTTAATACAGTCAAGAGCTGTACAAAACGTATAAAAAAAGTGTGCTGGTACCAAGTGATTACATGAGAATCCCAGAACCAAGCCAAACCTCAGAGATCAGCTAGTTCACCAGTTAGCTCTACCTGGTGGGGATTCCTACTGCTCTGGTTGCCGTGACTGCCTGACTGGGCTGGGTTAGATGAAGACACAGAGCAAAGTGCTCCGGAGTCAGAGAGACCAGGGCTCATAACGCGGCCCTGCAGCTTTTACCTCCTTGAGTACATGATGCCGCTTAACCTTTCGGCACCTTCTCTGTAAAACAGGAGGACATGGGAGAGGTGTAGGTGTTGGGTCTGACAGACTGAGGCTCATATCCTTGATCTACGCTCTGGGGTGAGTCACTTGGCCTAAGCTTGGTTTTCTCATCTATAAATCAGAAACGATAATAATACATGCCTCGTGAATGGTTCTGGGGATTCACAGTAGTGAGTAGTGAGCAGTGACGATGATGTGGTTGTGATTACTGACATGGGACATCACCACTCACAATCATGAAGTTGTTGTGAGGATCCAATGAAATCAGTAATGTACCTAGGAGGGCTTTTAAAACTTTAAAGGATGTGCAAACATATGGGATGGTTAAATGGGGGAACAATTTAATGCAGGGAATAGAGGTGCTCGTGATGTCATAAGCCCCTTTACAAACTTCAGCTATCGGGTGAAGCATGAGCCTAGAGCCCAGTGCGGGTGTTCCGCACCACACGGCCTTGTGAAGGAACAGACGCTCACCCGCACGTCCATGGAACCCAGGCAGTCTACGAGGAGAGACACGAAAGGATCCAACATTTCCAGGACATGCTCGCTTGAAGACTTGATCTTGGAAGTCTTCAGACTCAGATGTAGCAACTAAAAGATTTAAAAAGACATTTCATAGCAGTTGCCTATAAGCCCAGATGAGTTAGGTAATGGTGAAATGATTTTAAGAGAAACCTGAAATGTTAAGATGCTACTATTAGATAAGCACAACTTTTGAAAAAATGGGAAACTCCCTGGGAGAGTCTCAGTAAGTGAAGAAGGTGCAAGCTCACTGCGCAGCTGAGATTCTAAGTTCATTCACCAAATGATAGATTACTCAGCATCTGCTTTGAAGCCAGGTACTGGGTTGGCATGCAGGGCGCAGACATGACCAAGCTGGACATGGTCCTGCCCTGATAGATCTTAGCCAGGAAGATAGGCTGTAGGAATAATTAAACACAAATGCAGGTGCTTGGAGAATTCTGCAGGGACCTGGGCAGAGGGTAGAGCGGGTGATGAGGGCAGGAAGGGTGTGCAGACTACAGAACGAGGGGAAGCCACGCGTAACTGCAGCGTGGATTGGAGTGGGACACGACGAGGCTTGGCCCTGCAGCCCAAATGAAGGACTGGCTCTCTCCTGGGAAAATGAGAGCCAGTGAAGGGTTTTAAAGGAAATTAAATGATCAGATTTGTGTTTTTAGAAGCTTTTAGAAAAAGTTCAGAGTAGTTCACAGGTTAAAACTCACAGGCAAAGCAACAATGAAACCATAATCAATATTAGGTTTTATTATCAAAGTAAGTACTAGAAGAGATAAAGAGTAAATGGACCGATACATCTTCTAAAATATTTCCTAATTTATTTACAGTAAGGTATTTACGGTAGAAATTCAGCAGAGTAAAAGGCACAGACCCAACTGTGGGCGGTAAGTCTCACTTTAAGGTTAATTCTTACCCGAAGTCCAGACTCAATAAATATGTGCATGTTGGTTTTCCTGCTCACAACAGCTTTTTGCCCACCACGAACTGGAGTTGGGGGGAGCAGAAGACAGCTCTGGGGTGGCAGACGTGGATCTGGTGCAGGGGCTGCTGGATTTCTATCAATCAAAATGGCATAAAAAATAAATGAAAGAACACTGGATGCAGCATTCCCACAAGCTACTGTGGCCCTCTCTGGTCTTGAGAGTTGAACGTTAAATAATGTGCTGTTTGCTGTGGGGTTTTTTCCCTCCCCTCTTAAGCAAGAGACGCAGAAGAGATAATTAGGTTGTTGATCAAGGTTGTTAGCATGACCTCCAAAACAGAGGTCAGACTGATGGACACACATTCAAATTAAGATGAACAGCCAGAGGACACTCCCTCTGATTTCTGAAAACAGGTGCTAAGGAGTCTTTGTGGAACACAGAAGCAAAATCTAAAGGAAGTTTACTAATAAGGTACCTTAAAATCTTTTAAGGTCTAAATCTGTTTGATCAGAGCAAGAGGTATACATATTTATAATCCATCCTAACTTTGATTTGAGAAATATTCAAAACAGAATGCTATCAAAGAAATGCCAAAAAATCGTCTGCTGTCACATTAGCTACCTCATTCTTCAGAAAAAAATCTTATGTTGGGATGTATCACTTGGAAGGACACCACAAAGTAGTACCATCTTATAACTCAGATCTGTACTTTTATTCTTTTACTAAAGCAAATTATTAAATTAATGCATTTAAAAGTAAATAAGAACTGAATGACTAATTAGAAGCACTTAAATGATAGTGTTTTGTTTTGTTTTGTTTTTGGTTGAACTTACTTTTCTTTCTCTGTTAACAGGGGGAGATTTTCACTGACCAAACCATAACTGAACAATAGAATGGATTCTGCCGTCATTTCTTGATTTATAATCAATCCTGCAATGATTCGGCGTAAGGTTTCATGAACTTTCCGGGCCAGTTTTAAACTCGTGGTATTTTGTAAGATCTAAAGACAAACACAACTGTCATTGCTGAGGTAACGCAGAACTGCATGTTGATTTGTTTTAATGGTAGCATTTTTTAAAATATGTATTTGCTTTTAAATATGTTTTTTCTAATTAAAAAAGAAACACATTCTTAATAAGATTACAAACAGATATAACATATAAAGTCAAATTTAACCATAACCTCGACCCAGAGATAACCATTGTCAGCAGTGTGTATGTCACTGGATTTCTTGCCTTCCTTCTGTGCTCTTTGTTGGTGAGGCCTGAGGATGCAAAACTGGAGATATGGTTTGACATTTATAAGATGTCAACCCTCCAAGTGCACTAAAAGTGCACTAAAAGTTATTTCCTTGCATAGGACCTGGTATTAATAATTTTCATCACCTTGGAGGGATCTGATAACATACATGGAAAATACATGCACTCTCTTGACTTTTCATTCTCAAAACATATTTAACATTCTTAGATCAGGCTAAATGCTTTCTAGGAACGTATGGAGTAAATCTAGCATCAAAATATTTGAAGTTATAGTTAATTTATGCCTTTAGATAGTGTTTTTTGCTCTGGTTTTAGTACATAAAACTGTGATAAAATGAATTAATACTGTTTATTGAATGTTCGCCCCTGCAATAGACAGAGAATACTTCGAAGGGAGGTAAATTATAGTCCCTGCACAATAGGAGGCAGAAAGAAACAGCAGGAAAATGTGAGCTTTGGATCAGAAAGATCTGGAACTAAATCCTGACTTTCTCCCTTAACCATGCTGCTTCCTACCTTCCTGAGCCTGAATTTTCCTATCTCTAAGATGGAAGCACCACTGCTTTCACAGGGTGATTGTGCCGATCAGAAGGGATAACGAAGCACAATGTTTAATACATGTCCACAAAAGGTCAGTGTTCTTCCTCTTGGCAATCTGAGAGCAGCAGTCTGATTCCACAGGCTATGTTCTCAGCTGCTGACTGGACCCAGCTGTACAATTCACCTGCATTTCGATTCTTGTTGCCTTTCTTCTGCATCTCATGGCTTACATCAGAGACTCTGACCCATGGGTTAGAATGCTCACTCAGGGTGGCTGCCACCTAGTGGCCATATGTATCGGTGTCCTTAGCACCAAGGGAAATCGTGAAGAAGTGCAGTGTTAAGGTTTGCCAGGCAAGGCTCTTTTTGAGATTGGCTGTGTTGCATTCGAATCCTTACCTCTTTGAGTGGAAGGATAAGTTTTGTAACCTGATCCTTTCCTATAAACTTGCCCAGGATTTCATAAGAATCATAGCTCTTGCTTCTTCGTGCCTCCATAACTTTGGAGAGGATCTGTTTTACCTCTTTCTTCAGCGATGGCACCAAACAACTCATGGTTAAAAATCTTTAAAAGAAAAAAGCCGAAAGGCAATTATGTACACCCAACAAGATATGCCAACAGAAGCAGTCTTTGAAAAGCGCATTGGTACGTCCAAATCAAGGAAAGCAAGTTGGACTGAAATGACATTAGGTGGTAGGAATTTCTATTAGATTTCACTTCTTTCAATGTAGTTTAGGGACCAATTACTAACAAACAAATACAGGAACACCTGAAGATTTATACTAATCAGAAACAAAAGAAGAACATTGTAAGTCCTCAATGTTGTCGACAGGTTCTGGGACCTCAATCAAAATGACTTATAACAAAACCAGTTTTCCTATGGGCTGGTTAATATAAACAAGAGTTAAGTTCCTATGACATTTCAGTATTATTATGAAAATGTTATTTGAAGACTTGCTGTACTACAGAGATTACACATATAATACACAGACAGGTTTTTCTCTGATGTTACCAGAGTAGCTCAGTTTCTCTTTAAGAAATTCTCATGATGTTTGCAACTTAGTAATCGAAATTAATGCATTGAATTCAATGTTAGTAAATGTCTATATTTTTAACTAAATGAATAAAAGGTTGTGTGGAAAATTTAGTCTCTTCCTAATCTTAGTCACCCAAATTATAAATTATCCAATTTTAAAGTTGACTGTTATTGATTTTTCACTATTATAAAGTTCTGGTGAACGTACCTTTATATAAACCCCAGACCACATCTCTCATTGTTTTTTTAAAACAGATTCTCAGAAGCAGTTGAAATTTTTGCTCATTTCAAAAGCTCCTGATATGCAATGCCAACTTCCTTTGCACAGAAGGGTTATTCCAACCCACAACCCACCAGCAACGGCAGAGGGCCCATCTCACTTCACTTGGGTCTTAGCTTTTTAAACCTCTGATTTAAGAGATGAGACAGTACATTAGTTTCATTTTTATAGGCTAATATTTTTTCTTATTCTATGAACTGATTTCTTGTGTCTTTTGCCCACTTACAAAAAAATTTGGAATTCCTCTCTTACCTCGATCATTATGTCTAAACAAGAGTCCAAATCCCCGACTTGTAGCTTGTTGGTGAGGCCATGTAGCAACATGTGAACAGTGAAAGTCAGCACGTGGACCTAAAATGAAATGCATAACAACAATATGGATGGTTAAGGATACAACATGGGGAAATACAGAATGATACTTCAAGAGTACCGTTTTGGCAGTGTCTACGTGATTAACACTAAAACCCAAACCATTTGTCCTCTCACCCTATTTTAGTTATGTTAACAAATAATAGGACAGACTTGAAGGCAGGTGGTTAGGCAAAAAAAAAGGGGGGGGGCTACTCATCTAAATACCTTAGGCGCTCCATTAAAACATGAAAAACTCCTCAAAGACAGAGTTGTACTATATTTATCGTTATATGCTCAGTGCCAAACATAGTACCTCACGCAAAGTAACCACTGAAATAAATGCTGGCTGAAAGGCTAGAACAAAAATGGACAACAGGGGCTCCAGCTCCGGGTAAGATGGAGAAAGCACATTCTACCCTGTCTCACAGTACAGAGAATGCAGCTGTGGGATGGGGCAACGAGAGAAGAACAGCAGAATGCAGGGACCACCAAACTTCACCCCAGCCCCTCAGCGCCCCAGTGGTGACGGCGGTGGCAGTGGCCCAGAAGTGGGGATTGGCAGGAGCCACAACTTTGTGGAAGAGTGATCTTCCTCTCCTCCAGGAGAGCTGCAGTCCTGGAGGGTGGGCCAGCTCGAGTTGCGTTTCTCCTTCTCTGTCCTGCCACCACTCGGCCCTTGATGGGGGTTGCAGGAAGCGCATGGCAGAACAGAGAGGAAGGGCCCCAGCTTTCTAGCTGAAGGATTGAAATGAATGGGAAATAAATTGTTAGCAAAGAAACAAAAGATACAAATAACTAAATAGAAACTTTAGAACTAAAAAAAGCCAATAACTGTAATAATAAATAATATAAATTCAATGGATAGGCATGATAGGATTGAGATAAGAGGAAGCAGTCAGTGAACTTGAAGATAGAGTAAGAGAAATTATTCAATGTATACAACACAGAGGAAGAAGGCTGAAGAAAATATATAAACAGAACCTCAGTGATGAGTGGGACAAAAACAAAAAGTCTAATATTCATTTCACTGGAGTTCCAGGAGAGAAGAGAGGGCAGTGCAGAAAAAATATTTGAAGAAATTATGACTGAAAACTCCCAAAATTTGGTTGAGAAGCTCAGTAAACCTCAAAGAGGCAAACCCAAAGAAATATACCCTTAGATACATCATAATCAAACTGTTGAAAAATAAAGACAAAGACTTTAGAGCAGCAGGAGAAAAGCGATATATTTCAGAGAGGGAAACAATGATTGGAATAACTGGATTATTCACTAGAAATGCCTGAAGGAAGTGGTACAGCGTTTTTAAAGTGCTGAAAGAACTACTATCAAAGCAGAATTACACATCTAGTGACAATATCCTTCAGGAATGAAGGTGAAATGATGTTCACAGATGAGGGAAAATTAAGAGAATCTGTTGCCACTGCACTTGCTCTACAAGATTGTGCAATAGTGTTCTTTAGACAGAAGGGAAATGATACCAGAAACTGGGAAATTCAGAAATAAAGGAAGGGCAGCAGAAATGATAAAAAATATCTGGGCAAAATAACAGACAAGTCTTCTTGAATTCTTTAAAATATGTTTGACAAGTAAAAGTGAAAACTCTAACACTGCCTGATAAAATTTCAACATATGGCAATGTCATACGTAAACAACTATAAGATAAGAGAAGGGTGAAGGGACCCACACGGTGGTCAAGGTTTCCAAGTTCCACTTAAAGTGGTAAAGTACTGACTCTCAGGAGATTATTAAAAGTTATCATGTCTGGTAATCCCTAGAGCAGCCATTAAAAAACTAGCCAAGAGAGATGGTCAAAATGAATAGTGATAGTTTTAGCTGTTGACTTATGATGTGTGGAACCGGAACCTTACCTACGAACAAGTTAGGACATAGAAGGTAAGTAAAGTGAACTGCCAGAAGTCTTGGTTGGACTTGGAAAGAACGAGCTACAGGATTCCTTTACCATGGGATCACTCAGGGATCTTAAAAACAAACTAAAGTACGCAATTTGAGAATAACCCTCTATAAACTGTACAAATAACAGGAATAGGAATACAGCTTTTGTAGGTCAAGTGCAGGGCCCTAAATCCTGTATTTCTAACAAGCTCCCAGGTGCTGCTGATGGCGCTTGTCCAGGGGCCACACTGGGAGCAGTGAGGAGCCAGCCGGCCAGGTAACTACTCAGCTTTGCATTCCACCTGGAGATCTTATTATTTTCATGGCTTTTGTCATATGTTTCGACTCTTACACAAATGTGTATGTTCTTTCTTGTTCGCATTTGTGGCAATACATTCAATATGCATTCAATAAGAATTTTTTAAAGAACTCAGAGAATGCAGACCTTGGTATCAGTGATTTGAGAAAAAAAGTTTACGAAAAAGATAGGTATGGCTTTTATAAAAATCAAATATAGGAGCTTTTTAAAATACTGATTAGAAACTTTCAAATTTTCTATTTTGCTATTCTCGGTGGATGAACTTTACTGAAGATAGACCCAAAGCATTATGATTCATAGTATTAAAATTGTAAATACTGGAACTCCAACCCAACTTGAATATAAAATACATGATGCAATTTACCTGATATCCACGGACAAGGGTAGTCTGTAATTCTTTTAAAATATATTGTAGGTAGTGCACACCTAGATCTTCTATTATTTTTGCGAGAGTGCTGCGTGCAATGTCTCTGATTTCTTGTGCTCTATTCTTCAGGAGGGCACACACTTTAAGCAAAATACTAAAAAATGAGAAATGGAAAAATAATAATAATAAAAAACCTAGAAGCAGATAAAAATATAAACATCCTTTTCTTTCTTAATTACTTAAAACTCACATTTCTCAACTGGGATTCTAAACCACAGCTAATCCTGACAAAAGAGAATAGAAAGTCTAAAAGAAAGAACCAATTTTAGAGCTTCACTGAAGTTTTCCAATTTGTCATACACCATACCTTGGCAGATTAGTTTCCATAACTTCTTGTGGAAGGGACTGCATTAGTTTAACCATGGCAAAAGCTAAAGGAACTCGAACTACTTCCTCATCATTCACAACCTTGGATTTAACGAGCTTGTGTTCTTCCTCCCTTTTAGTCTGCAAAGAAAGTTCAGGTTAAAGTAAAACAAAAGCAAATCAGGGACCTACCAATACTGCAACCTTTCCTTTGAAGGATAAACTCTTCTGATATATGTTATATGCATTTCTAAGTTTAGTGTCTTAAAAAACAAACTAAATTATGCAATTTAAGAATAACCCTCCATAAATTATAAAAATAGGAATAAGAATTTTTTTTTTTCAAAAGAGTAACCAGAAAAAAAATATAGTCAAATTTTCAATGATGTTGGTTAAGATTGTTGTAAAAACATATAAAAATCATATAAAATTTGTATCAATAGAGACTTTCAGGTGTTTGAGTGACATAAGAAATACAGTGCCTCATATAAGAAGGTTAGTTACTAATACATAATACAACCAAGACAATATTTTACACCAAGGGCTGGTTTTCTGTAGAAGGCCAGGTAGTATTTTTGACTTTTGGTCACTGATGAAGCTACTCAACTCTGCTGTAGTAGTACAAAAGCAGAATGAGTGTAACTGTGTTCCAATAAAACTTTATTTACAAAAACAGATAACAGGTGAGATTCAGCCCATGGCCTCAGTCTGCCAACCTGTGGTTTATATCGACAACGGCAGGCTCTGGCTTCATGAGAATCCACTGCTAAATGTTATGAACAGTAAAGAAGTAGCCAAGAATGAAAAAAGGCAGACAGACTCTAATTTTTAGTAACCTGTTTTGGAAATGAGAATCATCTTAATATCTACTTCAGAGACCGAAAAGCACATATCTACTACATGAAAATCATAATAAAGTAACAGTATTACCTAGCTGTAGCAGATGAACCTCAAGATGACAAGAGAAAGGAAGTGAATTGTAAAATGTTGAGATGGAAAAGAAAAAGAAATCCAAAATCTGAAGTCAATCAATAATAGTTAGAAAACAGTCTGACAGGGCCCTACGAACACCCCAATCCACACAGACCTGTTGGGCCCCAAACACAAGGATTACCGTAGATGCCAGGCACTTATGTAGCCGGGGTAGGATATCCCCAGTTATGGTTCCATGGATATTTTTAATTGTTCTCTCTAATTCTTCCTTATTCTGAGGAAGAGAAGAGGTGGACTTGGTGATACACTCAGATTCCTTAGCTGACGTTCCTTCACAATTGGCTGGATCAGTGCTTCCTAGTTCTTCATTGTTGTCCGACAAACTCTTACATCTGTTTTCCTTCTCTTCCTTGTCTATGTGCTCTAATTCCATGGCTTCATGCTCTGGCAATTCAATCAGTTCTATTGTGCCTATGTTTATTAAACAACAAAAGTCATCTTAAATCAAATAAAGAAACAAGACAGTCATGTTAAGTAGTCTTTTCCATCAACATCCAATAATGAATGTCTAGTCACCAAGTATGGGAAGGCAAGAGATAAGGGCTAAGGAAAGGAAATCCTAATAAATGAAAGAGTTATGAATTTTTTTTTTTTCTTCTCACAGTTTAGATCGTAATGAGGAATAGAGTGTCAAGTACACTGACAACTGTTAAAGATTGTGAACTTTGGGAACACATTGGGAAACTGGTGAGGAGGAGGATGTTAACCAAAAGAAAGTCTCTAAAGTACTATGGTTGGAGGTTTCCAAAAGCAAACACCTACATTCGTGAGCATGAAAATCATAATGGTAGCTATCAGTTTTTATGCAGAAATGTCCCTTACTGTAGAGTTCTCTTTATTGAAATTCAGCAATACAGTACTGTGGGGCAAGTCCAACCTTGGCTCTGCTAACCAGGCATGTGGCCACAGTCACTTAACCCTAGTGGTCTCTGGATTCCTCACCCGTAAAATGGAGATGGCACGTACCTTGCAAGTCTATTGTATTAAATGCGATAAAGTCTTTAATGCACCTATACTATGTGTCTGACACTTCACTGACTTCCAAAAAATGGTAGCTATTAGTTTTTTTTTTTTTTTTTTTTTTTTACTGGCTGTGTAGCTTTAGGAAATTTACATTTCTAAAACTTAATTTCTCTTGTTATCTTGAGATAACTAATAACTAAGGTTCTTGTAAGGTTCTTATGAAGATAATGTCTATAAAAACCCAGCTCATAGGAGATGGTCAATAAATGTTTTAAACTTCAGTCATCTCTAAGAGGAAATGAGATAGTTAAGCAAATTAAGTATTTTAATTTTTTAATGTTTCTATTTACACAAAATTGCAAAATACAGATTCAACAGACTGAAGATAAACTGTTAAGGGGCTCTAGTATATTGTTTAAAACATTAATGGTTCCTATACATTCAAACTAGTCTTTTCTATTCATTAGAATTCTAGAGTGACTTTACCATGAATCAAATTAGAAAATTTTGAGTAGGAACGTCAGAAGAGTGCGAGCTGAATGGCCAGAATATTTCAACATCCTTAGCCAAAACAGTTAGGATAAACACCTTGGCCAGTGTGAGTATTCATTATTTTCCTAATTTTTCTGTGCTGGCTAGAAATTCCAGTTTGATATTTGACATAAGTAGTAGTATTAGTAGTAGTAGGTTCCTCGCCTCATCCTGGTTTTGAAGCAAAGACTTTTATCCTTTACAAGTGACTACGATGTTGCATTAGGTTTTTAAAAGGTATCTTTTAAAGGTTAAACTAATTTTTTATTTAAGCCCAAGGAAGTAGACTCCACTGGGAGTGGTTTTTCACGACCCTTCCATCTCACAGTGTCGACCCTTGGGGTGACCCAGCCCCAGTGTGACTGTGAACTTGGAGTGGGTGTCCAATGAGGGAAAGTTGAATCTGTGCTGGAGGTACTATCTGAGTTGGTTTGCTTTCCTGCCTTTTCTCTGGTTGGTCAGCATCTTCTGGTTCTTCTGAGAGGCCTTCTTTGTTCCAGCATACACACGGCAGAGCCAAATCAAAGGCTATGTCTGGTGCTCGGCTGTGGGCTTCCTCTTCTGGATGATTGTACTCACCACCAGGATCACCATCTTCCAGATCTCCTGGCCCCACTGGGGTGCCCTTGGGGACCACCTCTCTTTCACCATACCCCTGGGCACCCCCTGACAACTTCTGTACAGGACTGGACTTGCTCATTCTCCCAGGATGGGCTTCTTTACTCTCAGCCCACTCTCAAACTCCTAAGGCATGTTCCTATCTCCTATGTTCTCTGCTGATATCCCCAATAAATGACCCGAATTCTCAAAAAAAAAAAAAAAAAAAAAAATTTTTCTATTTATTCCTTGCTTGCTAATTGCTTTTATCATGACTAGGTACTGTATTGATCAAATGTTTCCAATGTGTCTATTTAGATGATCACGCTTGTTTTCTATGTTAATGGGCTATATTCCATTAACCAATTATACCAACTTCAGGATTTAGTGGTGTTTTCTCTTTGTCAATCATCTAAAAGAGCTGCTGTCAAGGCTGAAATTATCCCTTCCTTGAAGGTTTGTAGAACTTACCTATAAACAGTCTGAGGCTGCCATTTTCATCAGGAGGTTTTAAACTACCAATTCAATTTCTTTAGTAGTTAGAGATCCATCCAAATTTTTTATCTCTTCTAAAGTCAGTTTTTATATTTTATTTTTCTCAGATTTTATACATTTCAGCCAAGTATTCAAATTTATAAGTATAAAGATCATAGTATTATTTTACTTTTTTCATTTGTGACCTTTTAAAATTCCTAATAGTGTTTATAATTTATAATGCCTTCTATTTTCACTAATCAATCTTGTCAGAGGTTTGTCAATTTATAATCTTTTCAATTATCTATTTTCAGTTTATATCTTTCTTATTGTATCTACTTTATATTTCATTAATTGTTGCTATAATTTTTAATTCTTATACTTTGCATTCATTGCTTAATGCTCTTTCCAAACATGAAGGCAATAAAATTAGATTTCTATGTGAATATCTTCAGCTCAGATTTTTTTAAACTATATCATTTAGACTAGCCTCTATTGTTAAATAATGTTTTATGAGAATACTCGAACTATTCATTTTAACTTCCTCCTGACTCATTCACTGGTCACTGCTCCAAGAGTAAAAAAAAGGGGAAGATAAGTTGAATTTTCTTTAATTTATTATCATAAATTATCCAAAAATAGGATGAAACCTAATTTAAGAAAGTTTAAAAAACTTACTTTCTCCATTCTGAATTTTTTTCATTTGTTCTTCAAGAGTCCTGTGGTCAAAGTGGAATGCTTCTAACACTATTACTAGCAAACTGTTAAAAAAAAAGGTACACAGAAATATTTATTTGATTAATAACATCATTTGATCATTAAAAGGAGAGGGAATTTAAAGATGTGTAAACATTAAAATTATTTTTTACCAGTTTGAGGTATATTTTGACTTTAACAAGCATTAGCATAACCTCAATATAATGTAAAAGTAAACTGAGATAACAAAGACTATTTCAGGAAATAATCAGAAATTTAAATTTTAAAAATAAAACAAAATAAGAAGTTTGAACATACCTGACACCCAACTTTTGATTGATCTGTCCTGTCTGTAAGACGTGAATGAAATGTTTCAAGTAATATACATATGCTGACCAAGACAGATGTCTGCAAATAGCTCCAATAGTCTCTGTGGCAGCAATGGTTATATTTTCATGCTGGAAAACAAGTCAAGAGCATCAACGTAAAGCAAGCATTTGCTAATAAAACATATAGCTAACTTGGTATATTAAAAAGCTAAGATAACAGGTCATCAGCAATTAGAGAAAAGAAAGAACTCTCAAACTATACTCCATTTCCATCCCTGCCTCTAGAAAAAGATGCTTAAAGAAATGACACATCGATTAAAGGATAGTAACACATTTTGGACTCTTTCCACTCAGACCTCCCTGATAGGTTCAAGTAAATTCAATGTGTAAAACTTGATAAATGCCAAACTGCTAACCGTAGATGTACTGCTCGACATTTAAAAGTACACTGCCTCGGAGATTTCTCTTTCATGCTATGATAGAGAATGGATTTATCTCATACTTTAAACTAGAAAACAAAAATATATCAAACAACAGTTTTCAGAATTTAGATATCAAATAGTGCAGAGGAGTGCTCCCAAAGAGATGGAAAATAATGACCTCAATCACTATGTGAAGAGAACTGTTAGGTTATAGCACAGGAGGGGAAACCCTGAAAGGCCCAGTGTCTGAGTTAAGGGGGCAGAGTTGAGGGAGAGTCAACAGGGCTGGGTCCTAAAGAGGAGATAGAAAGCTGCACAGGTATACAAAGAAGCAGAAAAATATCTCTAACAAGAAGGAAAATCAAACAATAGAAACAGACCCAGAAATGACATGAAATAGATTTAGTAGACAAAGACAGTAAAACGATTGATATAATTATATTACGTATGATCAAGAAGGGAGAGAAAGCATGAGCATGTTAAGGAGAGACGTGTAAGATATAAAAAAGGCCCAAATGAAACTTCTGGAAATGGCAAAAACAATTCTGAGAGGGATGATATACTTGATGGGATTTAAAGCAGATTAAACTCTATAGAAGAAAAGAATAGTGAACTTGAAGACATATCAATAGAAAAATAAAACAAAATAAAACCCAGAAAAAAAATTAAAAAAAAAAAAAAGAGTCTCAGTGAGTTACAGGAAAACTTCAAGTGGCCTAATATACACTGTGGTCTCCAACTTCCAGAAGGGAACCCAAAAATATCTTTGAAAATATAATGGCTCAAAATTTCTAAGTTTGATGAACACTACGAATCCATAGATCCAAGAAGCTCAACAAACTCCAAGTATAAGAAACATGAAAAAAACTTCACTAGGGTACATCATAATCAAATGGCATAAAACCAGAGATAAAGAGAAACTTTTATTAAGACAGCCAAAGGAATAAAAAGATAAATAATACTTAGTGGAACAAAGATAAGAATGACTTGTTGAAAATGATATAACCAGAAAATAGTACAATATTACCTTTAAAGTAAAAAAAAAAAAAAAAAAAAAAATTATCTTCCAAAAACAAAGATGAGGAAAGACAAGCAAAAGCTTAAAGAATTCATCACCAATAGCCCTGCAATACAAAAAATTTAAAGGAAGTCCTTCTGTCAGGAGTAAAATGATAGAGGATAAACATCTTGATCTACACAAAGCAATAAAGAACAAGAGAAATTATACATATGTAAGCAAATCTAAAAATCTTTTCCTTTTCTTTGAAAAGATCTCTTTAAAAGATAATTGTTTAAAGCAAAAAACAACAATGTATTGTGCACGTGGTTTAAAACTAATGTAGAGGTAAAACCTACAAAAATAAAGTAGCACAATGAGCCAAGAGAGATAAAATAAAATCATTAAAAAATATCTAATTAATCCAATATAAGAAAGAAAAAGAGGAAAAGTAAAAAATAGGACAAATGAAAAATAACAAGATTATATATTTAAATCTAAACCCATTAATAATCATATGATATATAAATGGTCTAAAACCAATTAAAAGGCAGAGATTGTCAGAATGGATAAAAAGGCTATGCTACCAGAAACTAATTTTAAAATCAAAGTCACAAATAGACTATAAAGAGAGATATCATGTTAATGCCAATCAAAGCTAAATATAATTTATTTGTTCCAACTACACCTCTTTCCTATTTTACTGCCATCAAACTCTGAGTTGGTTGTGCTTACTGGGTCTTTAAACTGGAATTTAGGGTAGTATTCTGTTATTTACTTAGATAATCCTTTAAAAGTTTTTGAATAACAGAGGAAACCTATCCTTGCAAAAGACCATGTAATCGATACAGTAATATCAGGATTTCAAGTCACAAATCCTGATATTACCTGAATTTGACTTGAATTTCTGAGTACCATCTGTTATTAACCTATTTAATCAATAAATATTTATCAAGTCCTTACCATCAAGTCCTTGCCAGGCACTGTTCTAGGCATTATGTAGTAGAGTATCCTAAGTTCAAATACTGGTTCTGACACTGTATGTCTTTGAGAAAGTTATATAACCTTATTCTCAGATTACTCTTCTGTAAAATAGTGATAACAGTTTCTACCCATACGGTTGAGTTGTGGTGAGGAAGAAGTAAGATTACATATTCAAGTTCTTACAATAGTGTTTGTATCTGGCACAGTGCTCAAGAAAAGGTAGCTATTGCTTTATTTCATTTCTTATGAGCCATTTGGGGGGTGGGAGAACTATTCTGCTGATTAGTGGAATTTATTAAAATTAAGTCCTATGAAATAAGAATAAAAGTATGCAATCTTAGTAACGTGATCATTTCTAAGAGGAGAAATATTTTGTGGTTGGTCTTTGTGAGCTTACAACAGCGAAAATAAAAGCTACCTTTTATAGAGTGTTTACTATGTGCCAGGCACAATTCTAAGGGCTTTAGAACTAGTCTAAGCCTCTAATTATAGTGACAACATCAATATGGATGACACCAAAGTTAGATGCCATTCCCCCATCTACATTTTGGAAAAGTGCGTCATGGTATGGGTAGAGGTTTACTGGTTTCTAGATCTAATGCCATACCTTGAGCATTTTCTCATCAAAAATTGGAGTCATGGCATAAGGCATGATGTAATTCTGAAGAGATTTAGAAGACAGCATGATTTTGCCTTCCATTAGTTGTTTTGCCAGTTTCTTCAAGGCTCTTGCTCGTCTGTGGATCTATGAGTTAGATAAAATATGAATTAGTTACTGAATAATCTCACCTACAACCAGCTCGATTTCAGCTATCATGTTCCTTTTCCACAAAAAGATTAGGAATGAAATACGGTCCATGAGTTACATGAGAAAACACCTGTGCCTTGATTTGCTTCCAGAAACATAATCCACAGCACCTGTTTAACAATGGATCCCAAAGCCCTTAAACTTCTTAAAATACAGCAGAGAAAGGGACACTAATTATTGTGGTTTGTGATACCATCAAGGAAATCAGACTCCAGGAAATGATTGTCTCCTACACAAATTTGACTAATATGAAGACCAAGGAATGAGAAATTCAAAACTTTTTGGAAAATTAAAATATATCTTATTAAATGAGAAAGAACTGTTTGAAATGCTTATTTTATAGACTGGGGCGGGGGGGGGGGGGTGGTGGGCAGGAAGCAAAATTGTCTTCTACCTGAATGTGCTTCATATTCTCAAAGAAGTCCATTTCTGGATCGTGGCGATCAGTAAGCTGTACCAAGTCTTTAAATTCTGGTTGATTTGGAAAAGTTTGAATTAAACAGGAAAGCAGTGTGGTATAATCTTGATGAATACTCTGCAAATACCAAATTGAGAAAAACAAATTCCTTTTTTATTTTAAAAAGAATTTGCTTCCTAGACAATGCAAAGAAACACAAAAGCCAAGAAAGTTTTTTTTTTAAAGTAAAAAATTCGCACTTAAAAAACAAACTACATAAACTCAGAAATGATTGCTCTCTTTTCCAGTCCTACTCCCCCATGAAAAGTTTGATAAATATTTATACAATCAAGTATTTAAATGTACTAAGGCTGACTACTTTTCTAAGCAGAAGTAGGGAAAAACAAAAATATAACCCCAAACCATAGAGAATAGTACTTAAAAGATAAAGTTACAATTACAAGCCCCAATACCTCTGTCTGGCTCTTCAATCCTTTCCTCAGTTTCTCCAGGAGTGAACGATGAATAATTTCTTTATATTCTTTCTCTGACATCCCAGGCAGCAGCTTTTTTGATGATATCATAGCATACTATTATCACTTAGAGACATGTCTCCTAACTGGAAACAGGAAAACAAATGCAAATTATTCTGTGTAATAACTATAATATGGAATATTATTTCCTAATGAAAGGGTTTACAAAATTTTGCCACTGCTCTGTGTAAAATTCTCTGCTAAGAAATGTTCCCACAGGTACTTCATACCTAAGGAAGAAACCAATGTAGGGTTGTGAGGAATATAGCAAGTAACTTTGAAATATCATGCTTACAGAGAAGTGTCACTAAATTCCAGAAAATACTATGACATAGCCTTTTAAATTAATTTTAAAATAAAAGTTTTAGTAAAACTATTTTTCAATATTCAGTATCAGGTGATCACTGAAAATGGCAGAGTTAGAGGGTTACAATTTGGGTGAAATTGCACTAGAGTTCCTGGTTTGAGAATGTAGGTAGTGAATATAGAGAATGTATTTCCAACTCAGCCAACTAGGCAGTGATTCAGAATTCCCTGTGTTAAAATTTGGCATGATATATGAAGAATGAGCCCCAAGTGGGGAGATTACTTTTTCATATATTACATAATCCTTATTGTCAGATAAATAACTATAAAAGGGCACAAAAAAGTTATGGATGCCGTTACATGGTTAACTACTATTAAGGGGTTTCATTTTCCCATTCTTGGGTCTTAAATCAGTTCAGCAACATTGTATTTAGTATAGTCCAAACTCCCCTTATTTATGCCATAACAACAAAAGAGGACAAACTGTCAAATAATATAGTTACATAATTTTGAAAAACTGAGATAAAATGACATTTTATAAAATCCATCCTTTTAAAGAATACAGTTTGATGGTTTTTAATATATTCACAAGATTGTGCAACCATCACAACTATCTAACTTCAGAACATTTTCACTGCCTCCAAAAGAAACCCTATATCGGTAAGATGTCATTCCCCATTCCTCCCTGCCTCCCAGGGGTTACCCCCTGGGGACCCCTAATTTACTTTCTGTCTCTATGGATTTCCCTGTTTTAATACAAAGCTTTTTTAACTTTCCAAAGTGCTTCCACATATATTATTTTATCCAAAATATTTGTCTTTCAAATCATGAGAATAACAACATGGCCTTTGCCAAACAAAATTTTCCACAACTAAAAGAAATTTTATACTAAATCCCTTGTCCTCCTCAAAATACAAATTAGGAAATTAGATCGATCATGTAGTTGTATTATTAAAACAATAACAAACAATTCACAAAGTTTTGCTATAAAAAAGTACCTCCAGATTATAGAAACAATTATGCATCACTGGAATTAGGTAGTTGATATCCACGGTTTGCTCTCTTTTGAACTCTCTTTTGATGGTCTGGAACGCCGAGAAGCGAACATCAAAGTTGATATCGTCCAGATGTCTTTGATCAAAAGCGTTAAGCTACAAGAAATGCCATTGAAACCACATAAATGAATATATAAATCTTAAACAAAAATAATAATACTTTTGAAGCAAAAGAGAATGAAGATTTTCTTTCTTACCTTGACAACATCGGTAATGTATTTTAACCCACTCTCAAAATCAGAAAGAGTCTAAAGGAATGAAAACAGTATATTACTAGTGAATAAAACCTTAACTTTTCTGTCCTCCTCCCTTCAACTCCCTGACTCTAGTCAGAGGGGTGATTTGGGGTAAAAATAAATATTACAGACCTGGAAAACTGTACAAAGCAATTGTCTTGACAGTTTATTCTTAATAACTGAGAAGAGTTTTGCTAGAGGCTTGAGGAAGCTTGTTGGGTCCAGACAATGTTTCAACAGGTTTTGGACTGTCACCAGAATATCAACCTCTGTATCCTTAAAAAGAGATATTAAATCATATTTCAGTCATTTATAAAACTGCTCAATTTGGCTTTAATATATTACAGCACAGAAAAAATATTTGAATAAGAAGTCAAAGTAGTAATTGGAAAAGTTATTTCAGTCTTTTAAAAGTTCTAGCATTTTGACACAAAACCCACAATAATTGCCCATTAACAGTTTCTTCCTTTAATTCTCATAGAAAATATGCATGGTTTTGAAAAAACTGTCTAATCAAAAAAGAGCCAAGAAAAATGAGCTTGCTGAAAAAAAATATATTCACTTCTGGTTGCCTACAATATGTGGATTTCTAAACTGAATTCCTAGAATCAGTTAAAGGTGTTCAGTGTAACTATTGAGGCCTTATAAATGAGTTTGAGCCATGGGAAGATTCCTTTAATCAAGACTGAACTAGAGTTTTGAAAATTGTCTCAGAAACTCTTAGCTATGTCCGCATATTAAAACAGCCTAACTTTTCATTCAATTTTGCCACTGTAATCCATATTTAAGATTATACAATGCACTTCTAGATTTGTTACTGATCAAAGTCAGAGAGAGAGAGAGAGAATTCACCCTAAAGTGGATAAGAAGCTAAACAGAGGGGGAAAAAAACCCCAAAAGAACTTTAAGTGTTACGGTAGGTGATGATGGCCCCACCTTCTTGCCTGCCCCCATTCCTAATTTCTGTCCCAATTTTTCTCTACTTTCAATTTCTGTATAGAGTCTTTTCACAAATATTTCGAGACAGGTGCATCACAGAATCTAACCAATAAAATTACTGATCCTGAATAAAAGCCCAAGAAGTGCCACGTTCAAAGACAAAGTCAATATCCCGTCCATGTATACCTGAGCGATGTTGCCACGGTGGAGGAAAGGAAGGAGAAGTGTAATGAGCAGAGAACTCTGCTCTTTGTCCTTCATAAACTTGCTGATCCTAGATTAAGAAAAAAAACTGGTGAGGAAGACATACAAGAATTTCTCTAAGAAGTTAGAATAACAAACAGCAGTGACAAAAGACACAGGTACTTTAAAATATGTATGCCTATATAAGTTTAACTCAATTATTTAACAGTGCCCACTCTCTTTTCTCTCCAACTACAGGCTCATGGCTACTAGTCTGTTTCTTCTGGAACATCTGACTGTGTAGGTGGGTTAGAGTAAATTCCAATGCTGTAATGTGGCAGTTAGTAATATTCTTATTTTGCCAGAAAATAACATTTTTAAGTGCCAAGGCTTGTTTAGGGCTTTACGTAAAGTATTTCAATTTGACTCCCAAAATTGCTCTATAATGTAAGAATTATTAGCTCCATTTTGCCCAGAGAAAACAGAGACTCAGGGAAATTGATGTCACATTGCTAAGAAGTGGCAGAGCAGATCTTTCAAACCCTGGTCTCTCTGGTAGCTAATCTGTCATCATCTTTCCACTACCATGTAGCCTGTGATAGAATTCAATGGGTGTATTTAGTGTGGTTTCCATGCTGTATAACTTAGAAATACAACAGTATAAGTAACATTTAAAAAGAATTTCCAGGAAGATTCTAATATATCATTTTTTGTTGTTGATGAAAGTGACAGAAACAAAAACCTTTCAACAACCAAGTCCTGTAACTATTAGAGCTTTAGAATCATTTTTTGCACTCAGATTTATCAATGTTGTACTTCATAGAAATCACAGTTATATACTACTAGGTCTACTGCCAAAGAGAATCTTTAAAAACCCTTGCAAAATCTTCTTGACTCTTAAAAACAAACTGTTAATTTAGTTATTTAAATCAATTAAACTAAAAAAAAAAAACAAAACTATATGATCTCATGTAACTGAAAATTTTAATTGAACAAAACATGCAAAGGCCCAAAGCAAATCTATTAGTTTGCTTTAGAACTGTAAAAATTTTGTTCTTTTATAGTTAAATGAAGGCAGATGCCATAAAAGGTTTCTAATGAATATTCCAGCAGAGAAATAGATTTCTACATTAACTTAAGAATAAAGGGTATTTCAAATACTGAAAATCTTTTTAGTTTTCAATTACCACTTTAAAACAACTGAAAAACTGGATATAATTTAAAAAAATTAAAACCATGGATAGTTATCTTATCAATATATCTTACTTTGAAAGAATGCCAAGTTCCTTACTGACTTGTGCCCTGTTCTTTTTCTTTTTCACCTTTTCTGTACTTATTGTGGTTTTGCTGAGATACTGGAGAATTGCAGGTACATGAGGTAGAATTAATCGTCCTCCCATTGTGATAGACTCTGAAATAAATAGTGACAAATGTTTTGGTTTTAATTAACTACTCTCTTAAAGGATAACTGTGCAATATTTTCATAATGACAACAAAGAAAGCACTCAATTACTGTGAAAATTTAATAAATTTTATTTAGCTCTACATATTAAATTTTTTCTTAGTCAAAATAACTATATCTTTAGCTAAATTAAAATTTATATGAGACTCCTGAGGCTTTTGTTAGGATAATATGGTAGGAAGAATTCAGAGACATGGCAGGAGGAATCGTTTGGTAACTTCCTGGATAGTTGAGCTTTCTGCAGTGTAAATAATCTGAATTTCTACTGCTGCGAAGAAAATTCAGTTTATATAAACTGGTATTCATTTCTAGAGAAAAGAAGCTCTTTTAATAGCACGAATTATTAAAAAAGCCAAATTCTATTGATCTTCTCCTTTTTCAGGGAACAAACATAACCTCAGAAGTAAAGAATCATTTACTTTGTGCAGCACACATACCATCTGCACTTTCTGTGTACACGCATCCAGTTACAGGCAAGCTCAAAATTGTTTCTGTGGGCTCAAAATCTGGAAGCGTAAGGAGGTCATCGGCTATATCTACCACAATACTGGCTGTGGCTTCAGAGAGATTCTTGGCTGAGAGAATCGCAAAAACATTGGTCAGGATATCACATTCTGGGTGCCCAGGTTTCTGTTTAGCCAGGAAAGGGAAATATCTGCAAGAAAAAAAACACTGAAACAGTCATCTTATTTCTCAATATTTACCTCTAAAAACATCTTCCATTTGAATTTTCATATTGTGTTTACAATTATATGTGTGTATGAACATTAATAAGATACTCAAAAGGGAAATTACTTTAAAATCTAAAATTTGATGGATAATAATTTTAGGCCCTTTACAAATATTACATACATTATTTAGGTGCTTTACGTACACTTCTTGCTGTTTCTTGAACAGCAATGTAACTGATGCCCCACAGTATACTGGGCATGCTCCATGCTTAAGGGTATGTATGGCTCAATCGGAAACTTCAATCACTTGATTCGACATGCAATGAAAAGCAACTAACCTTGGATCAAGATGGGAAACCCTCTGGAGAGGAAGCATACAACAACAAATGCAAAATAGTCTCTGCCCTCTAGGAGCATTATGCAGGTAAGCTATGAAGACAGATGAGTGCAACAAACACAGAATGTGGTCACAGAGCCTTCCCGGAGCGGACAGGACTCAGAAAAGGAAAAGACTGAGCCACGCAGGGATCATGGTGTTCCGAATCAGAGTGGCTGTTAAAAGAGTGGCCAGGGACAGTCCCAATTTATGGCTTAATCATTTGTAGCATATCTTTTCACCCTCAGGAATGTTTCTGTTTAGAAAATAGATTAGATATTATATGATCACTTTACAACTAAGACAATTTAGTCTTAGTTGTTAAGTTTTAAGATATTGGCTATAATTCAGCTTTACCTCCATTTATCCAAATACAAAGTAAAATGCTAGACTTCCCTTTAGATGTAAACATGTTTAAGTGTCTGACTGACATTATGTAAACTCTAACCATACTTCTCAAAATAAAAATTTTTTAACTGAAGAGTAACAGTCCTTTCAAGTGGTTCTGACATAATTACATATCTATTGCTATGGAGATTTCAAGGGTAATCAACCCTTCTAAAGATTTCTTTCATGTAAGGGTTAAATAGAAAAGGAAAAAAAGAGTTGTGCTGCCTAGTTCCTCCATTAACATGTGGCCTCTATTTGTCTCCAACCAAAAATGAGAGAAATTGCGGAGGAGAATGAAGTGGCACAATGTGGGTTTACACCCGAAATAAGGACCCGGCTAACATAAAATTGAATCACTATCATAAAGTGTCTCCTGGATGAAAGTCCTTCATGGCTTATCTGCATGAAAATTACACAACGATAAAACATTTCTCAAGTGTGTCATACATATGCTGTCCAGTGATAAAACAAGATTTGAAAACTGCTTCCTTGAACTGGAGAATAAGTAAGTGAAAAAAGCTCTTCTTAGTAGTAAAAATAAAACAGGCTGCCCTGAGGAAGACAATGTAAAATCTATAAGTTGTTTCTGGAGATTTATGGATGACATAGGGAAATGTTTATGACATAATGGTACATAAAAAAACCAAAATCAAAATTAAAAGATCATACAGTATGAACCCAATTTTGTAGAAACCGAAGCCAAGATTTTATCACTGAATCAATAATAAAACATGTTCTTTTTATTCTATCTTTCCTCATTCTTCAAAATTAGATAAGGCAAACTTAAGTCTGTTTTCATCACTGAGATAAATAACATAGGTAAAGTTTCCATATTTCTCAGTAAATATGCATTTGGTCTATAATGCAGAGATGTTTCTCTGAACCCTCAGTTGATGAAGGTTTTCTAAATAGCTTATTATGTCCTCAAAAGGATGTTGATTTATGCCCATGAGAGCTGTATGGATGGTCAGATAGAGTTTTACAAAGAACAGAAGAAAACTGTCCTTTTTAAATGGGGGGGGGCGGGTAATGAGAGGGGTCGAGGTTACATACCTTGTGTTTCTGCTCCAGATACTGATTAGTTTCAGCAGAGGAGTTGGAGAATACTGACTCTCAGATCCAAGCCTGCTAATCTAGGACACAAAATAAAAACGATAGAAAGTAAAAATATATACAGAGTTGTAGAAAAAACCCCAAAAAACTAAAAAACAGAACAAGCACAAAAACCATACCAGAGTTTAAAAGACCCAGTTAAAGAACAGAGTGAGGGGGGAAAAAAAGTAATCCAAAATAATACCTTCACAGGAAAAATGGCAGAGATGAAACCTGGAAATGCTACATTCTTGGAAAGGACCAGGTACTTTAGGTTCCAACTGGTCACAGACAACAGAGCTCAAGCTGTTAGAAATCTTTCCTAAAATCAAGTCTCTCCCATAGTCTTCTTAGCTTTAACTACAACAGATATCCTCATCAAGTGGTCACAACCAGAGAAATCAAACAGGGAAACATGTTTCAAAAATACCTGTGTATTTTCTCTCAAAATCTAGAGGCACATCATGTGAGGTGCTTCAAACCCTTACATTTGCTTAAGAGACACAACCATGTTCAAATTAGCCTTTAAGTATAAATGTAATATTTCAGGAACTAGCTCTTGGGCTTTAGGTGGTAGGGGAGGCAAAGAAAAGTGTTTTAAAACTTTCAGAAATAAAGAAAGGCTCGATGTAAAGAAAAGACCGGGGCAGGCATTCAGGTCTGGGTATGAACTATGTAGGTGCAATGATAACAAAGGAACAAGCAGATAGTATCAAGGTAGAACGCAGAAATCAAGGTTTACCTGGGGCCAAACTGCACCATGAAATACCGCATCGATCTCTTCTGTTCTGAACTGGTAGGACTCCCAGTCCAAAAAGATATCAGTTACCATTTTGATTCCAAGACGTCTTAAATTTTTCAATGGGTTAATAAACCTCAGCTGTATCTGAAAAACAGATCTTTTATTTAAAAAAAGTATATATATTTCCACAGAAATAATATATATACCCATATATATATATATCCCATAGAATTTGCAGGGCAGAGTTCTAAGAGGAGAGAGCTACATAAAGAATGACTTCCACAGATCTGCAGATGGTTTCATTTTATTTTCCTCTCAGAACTTATCAGTAACTAACATTATTCTCATTATTTATTGTATATTTATTTGTTATTTTTCTCCAAATGATACCGAGTCTTTACCTTTCTCATTCTTCACCTAGAGCAATGTCTGGTAAATAGATAGTAGGTATGAAATAAGTATGAACTGAATAAGAAAACTGACAGAATTTTAGTTTGTTTTGTTTACTGCTCCATACCCAGCACTTACAACAGTGCCTGACACACAGTAGGGGCTTAATTAATATTTGTTGAAGGAAGAAATGAAAGAATAAAGAAAACAAAATAGTGCCTATCAAAATTGAACGTGTGTTCTAAATCCTGGACCTTGGTAATCAGAGAATACTATTTCATTACTAAAGCAAAGTGATATCTATGCATAGCCCCAAAAAGCAGCAAAAAGTTTTGGTGGACAATTTTCAGTTATCATGACCATCTGAGGCAGTTCACCAGGCATATCCATAAATGAAAGGAAATAAGATTGAGCCAAATTAAAACTATGCCTATTTAATCATGAACTGAGAATCAACAGCAGAAACCTGAGTCTGGATCTTCACTACAAGCCCCATTTTCTCCAAGAAGCCTTCAGTCCATAAAGACGTTAGTTTGCCTAAAGATCAAGAGTGTACTTAAGTCCACCTGTTTCAGAAGAATATAAATAGATTGTCTTGAATACAATTCAGAAAATATATACCAGCGCTACCTCGTGAAGTCTCGTGGCAGTTAGTTACTTAACGATATTCAAAATATTGAGCTTATGGTAGTCAAGCATTTACTTTTTAAAAAGCTCTGGGTAACTCTGTCACAAAAAATAAGCATGAAGCTAACAGTATGCTATTCATTCTCTAACCTTTCTGGATAAACGAGCATTGGAAGAAGTCCTACACCTCTAAGCTCCTGAAATGAAAATCTAAGAAACATCAGCTCAACTATGCCTAACTCCGATTTCTGAGATGTATATTGACCTCACTTACTCCATACTATTTCACCTCCTTTTAAAATATACACTTAATATATGAAAAGATGCTCAACTTCACTAGCTATTAGGGAAATACAAATCAAAACCACAATGAGTACTACCTCACACCTGTTAGAATGGCTGTCATCAACAAAACAAGTAATAACAAATGCTGGAGAGGATGTGGAGAAAAAGGAATCCTCATACACTGCTGGTGGGACTGCAAATTGGTATAGCCACTATGGAAAACAGCACGGAGGTTTCCTCAAAAAATTAAGGATAGAATTACCATATGACCAAGCAATCCCTCTTCTGGGCATCTACCCAAAAAAATTTAAAAACATTTATTTATAAAGATATATGCACCCCTACATTCATTGCAGCACTATTCACAGTGGCCAAGACATGGATAAAACTGAAATATCCTTCGCTAGATGACTGGATAAAGATATGTGGTACATATACACAATGGAATACTACTCAGCCATCAAAATAGATGAAATACATTTGTGACACACAAATGGATCTTGAGAATATCATGCTAAGTGAAATAAGTCAGATGGAAAAAGGTGAGAGCCATATGATTTCACTTACATGTGGGATATAAAACTAAAAGCAACGAACAAATAAGAAAATCAAACAAAGACAGACAACAGTATAGTGATTATCAGAGAAAAAAAGGGCGGGAGGATGGGAGGGAGACAAGGGTAAAGGGTGTCAAAAGGGTATACAAGGGTGACGGGAGGATATCTGACTTCGGGTGGTGAGTACACAATGCAACACACAGATGATAAATTATAGAATAATAATAACACACTTGAAATCTCTATACTTTTACTAAACAATGTCACCCCAATTAATTTAATGAAAAAATATATACACTTGATATAAATTGCATTTTTCTGGCTATACATAAATATTTATAAAATGAAAATTCTCATTATGTGGAAAACTTTTATTTATTTTTATTTATTTTTGGGAAAACTGTTTTAAAGAGATGCTTTACATAAGACTTAATCTGAAAGGATGACATATTCAGGTCCCAACCAATTTCTCAAATAAAACACAGACTCATATTAGCCCCCCAAAAGCATATCTGGTGAATCTCTCTCACCTTTTCTCGTTGGTCAAGGATGTGTGATACAGTTGCTGTCATGCAGAGCAATATCTGCAAAATCTTTGGTAAGTATGCACTGATCAGATGACTAATGTTCTTCAATACTATTTCAAGACTATTTAAGATACCATGCTGGCGACCTAAAGGAAGAACTTTAGACAAATCCAAATCTTCTACTGCCTGAATGACTGCAGAATGGCATTCTCCTAGTGAAACAGAGGAACAGAGACATTGTATAAAAGGAAATATTAGTTTGTTACTGTTTGTAATTATAGCTTCCTTTCAATTTCCTTCAGTAACAGTATTTCCTATTACTATAATAATTTATGGATGATAATGTACCGTCCACATATATTTTCTCCTTTGGATTCTTACCAAATATTCAATGAGCTGGGTGTGGAAGGTTTTACTATTATAACTTCATAAATGAGGAAACTGAAGAACAAAAAGGTAAGGAACCTGTCATAGAACCAAGCCTCTAAGTCCACATCTCATCCTACTTACATGATTTCTCAAAATCTGAGTTAGTCTTTTATTCTATCTAGCATCTTTCCATATATTTTTTTTCACTCTCAGCTTTCACTGACTATGCTGACTTCAGTAGTTTCATAGAAAATGTCTTGCTTTATTATAATCTCCTTGAAGGCTGAAAATCAAATCATCTTTTATTTCCCTGTAGCCCCTGGTGAATAAATAAAATAACAGTTTTTTATAAACAAGTATCACACTTATTACTGAAAAGACTTGAATTACTATTGCTTGAGCGCTACTTGAAACCAACTGGAATAAGATAATGAGCCCTCTGACTCATATACCTATATGGTCCATCCAAACGAGTATCATTTATAATTACCCTTTTACAATGGTGGCTGTTCACTGAAAAAAAAAAAAAAAAAAAGGAAAAACTTTTGTAATCGTTACAGCCATCTTCTTTCTGAAGAAATATTACAGTGTGTGAAAACCTTTTTAACTGCTGGATCTATTATCATAGAAAAAATACAAAACAAATGCAACACATTACCTTGCAAATAAAAATCTATGTTTGTCAAATGCAAAGCAACCATGAGACTGAAGCAGAAGCTTTGTAGTCAAAAAGACCTGGGATCAAATCCCAACTCTACCATTTCTAGCTGAGTAACCATAGGTAAAATTCTTACTTCTTTAAGCCTCAGTTTCTGCGTTTATAAAATGAGGACAAAATTAATGATACCTCATGTGGTTGTTTTAAGGATCAACTGAATTGTATGTAAAGGGGCCATCATAACATCTGGCATGAAGTAAGCACTCAATAAATGTTAGCCATTATTATTACTATTAATTACTAACACTGCATACCAGAGAACGTACCACAGAGAATTACAGCTCACCGAATACACTTCCTACACCCACTTTGTTTAGACTATGATTATAAACACTTACTTTTCTATTTTCAACAGTGCTGGGGCATAGGAGGTATTCAATAAAGCATTACTCAATAGATGAATGACTCAGTGAATGAATAATTCCAAGACAATTAAGATTAATTTTGTTGCATGTTTAAGTTTCTAAGGGGAAACATATTCATTATTATGGACGAGTATCATTTTTCAAATGGCCTAAATGCCCAACAACAAAAAAATACACATTTTCTAATCGGGGGCATACTAACACATGGATACTGATCAACTGTGATCAATTATGAGCTCCGCCTAATTCAATCAAGGTTTAACATGAACTGCATTTCAGCAAAAAGACCGCCACTGAGATCGGGGCGAGCAGCTCCGTTAGAAAGATACCTAAGAGGAAGGGAAACCTAGCCTGAGACAGAGTCTAGAGCAGACAACGTGCATTCGGACTAAGGCAGTTGATAGCTACCGTTCTTGAAGTGCTTCACGGGTTCAAACAGCAGGTCTAAGAATATCTGGATCTCCTCGGGCTGGGTCCCGGCCAGGAACCTCAGAACAATGGACATGCGGGTGCCAGAAGCAGATTTCCCCTGAGTTTTACTCCCAGTCTTATTCTTCATTCGGCCATACAAAATTCTAAAACATCAAAAGAACATTATTTTGTTTGCACATTAATCCTAAAACACAATACTAGGTGTTCTGTTTTCCTGGAAGGCTAGCATACCAATTCACCAATAAATGGATATATTATACAACAAGGAAGAGTTGAGATAGAGATGAGATGAGATAATCTAACACAGACATTTAGAAAAACAGTATCGACAAAAAACAAGGCTAAGGGAAGAAGGAAGAAGG
Organism: Eonycteris spelaea; assembly: GCA_003508835.1. NCBI lineage: Eukaryota > Metazoa > Chordata > Mammalia > Chiroptera > Pteropodidae > Eonycteris > Eonycteris spelaea. The sequence goes on from PUFA01000023.1 coordinate 8,871,214, forward strand.
AAATAATAAAGATAAAGGTTAGAAGGTAGTTTGTTGTAGGAGGAAAAAAAGCAATAAAATAGGCAAGCCAAAAGTCAGTCTAATCAAGGAATGAAAACAAGAATAAAGATTCAAAAGAAATAAAATAAGAGAATGCAACTATAAGGAAACCAGAAAGGTTTCAATCAAATCAGTAATTTTTTGGGGGGAAAACCCAAACATATAAACAAGTAAGAAGAACTTAGGAAGAAAACTCAGTTAGATCTGTAATCATGAGTAAACATGGAACTCATATAGTTTTACAGATGAATTTTTTAAACTTTCAAGGAAAAACAATGTCAGTGCTATAAAGTTTTGTCGAAGAGAGAAAGCAGGAAATAGTCCTTTTTTGTTTATGAAGGCAGTATAACTGTATATTAAGATGGAATAAGGAACCAAAATAAACTAAGTACTAATCTTGCTTATGAACATAAAACACAGTATTTTTAAATACAGTATCCAGTGCTGCATTAAAACAAGCCAAATAAGAATTATCCCAGAAATGCAAGAATTAATAGTAAAATCTATTAGATTAATATAGGTCAATAGCTCATATAAAACAGTTAAAAGGATTGCTTAAGACATACTTAATAGGCATTCTAATAAAAATGAACATCTATTCTTGATAAAATATTAAATAACCTAGTAATAAAATTACTCTTTTAACATGGTTAAACTTATTGACTTAACATTCAAAATTCAAAGACAGTGGTTTTCAAACTTTTCAATATTAGGATTCCTTTAATGATCTTAAACATTATAGATGTCTCCAAAGAGCTTTTGCTTTGAGTTTTATCTATTGATAATTATCAAAGTAGAAATGAAAACAAGTTAACATAAGTAACATTTTAAATGAAAAATAATTATAATTTCCAAACCTCTCCCCACCAAAAATTAGTGAGACTCGAGGCATTGTTTTACTTTTTTTTTCAAATTTCTTTATGACTCGGCTATTAGAAGACAACTAGATTCTCATATCTGCTTCTGCATACATTAAAACATAGAATAAAAAAATTTTATATCACAAAAGAGAACATGAAATTAACTCAATATTTATGAAAGTAAAATTTAGAGCGATACTGGACTTAACATTATCAAGGCCATGGAGTTTACCTTCTAGCTGGGGAGATAAACTGTAAGAAAGAGGCTATGTTGGATGATTAAGTATCATAAAGAAAAGTTGACTAGTAAAAGTAGAGTGTGATGAGAAGGTGTGATTTTAAATAAAAGCATCAAGGAAGGCATCTCTGATGATATGACATTTGAGATGAGACTGAGAGAAGAGGAGTAAGCTGTCACGTGTTCCAAGCAGAGGGATTAGGAAGTCCAAAGACTCTGAAGTGGGGTCCAAGGTCGGTAGTGAATGGAAGAGATGTGGTTAGAGAGGCAGTGTGGGGCAGGGCCATTCCAGGTCCTCTAAAGAGTAGTAAGGACTTTCTATTTTGTTCTCTGTAAAATGAGACCTCAAAGATTTTTAAAAATAGGACTAACAGTCTGACTGATGACTATTATTTACTATTTTTTTTCCACCAAGAAAATCAAATGAAAACTATTAAAACAAATAAAGTTCTTTGATATGGATGGTTAACTACTTAAGATGAAACATCAATAGCTATTGTGTGTCATACTTAGATATATACCAAATAAATAAATTATTTTTATTATTTTTAATAACAAAACTTAGAGCAATACTGGGTTTAATTTTATCATTAATATTAAAATAATACCATGGCAAGATCTTTCCTCATGTTAGGGACAAAATATTCTAAAGTAAGTCCCTATAACAATCTGACTACCCTAAAAGGTCCAATTAAAAAATTTTTAAAAGAAAATACAAAATGAAATGTTCCATTACAATTGCTGAAAGAACCATAATACTAATACTCAGAATTGTTTTTGTGATCAACTATTTAAAAAACAAAACAAAACAGTTTTAAACAGTACAAATACCTCATCAGAATAGGAAACAGATCTGCTCGGTGGGCTGTTTTCACTATTGTATTATCTTCCGAAAGGCTAAAATGCACTATCTCTTCCTTAAAGCTTCTGTCTTCAAGTAGTCTTTGCAAGTTTTCCCTTTAAAAATAGAATACAGCACAAATCATCACTTAATAATCAATAGTACTTTAAAAAATGCAATATAGTAGAGTACTATGTGTAACTAAAATAGGTATTAAAGAATAGTCCATAATGTAGTTGATATCCATAAAGGACAACTTTTATAAAAATAATTTTCCAAAATGATAGGTTTTCAAATTTTAAGATAAACTAAATTATAAGGAGTTAGCTTAGTCAATAATTCAACTGTTTCAAAGAGCATACATAATACAAAAGCCTTCTTCACTTCTTAGAGTGATGATTATGATTCCCTAAGTAATCACCAAGATTTTAAGACGTCACATAAGCAAGGAAGAATGATATAATCTCTCAACACCAACTTTTCAATTAATGTTCTCTTTCCTACCTTTTCATCTATGGAGAAGTATCTTACAAATACACTCCCAGTGTTCATTTCTTATCTAAAATAGCATTATGATTACCTTAGAAAAGAGGAAAATTTCCCAAGCCTTCACAAAATTACTTTGAAAGAGACTTTCAGGTAGAAAGAAAAAAAAAAAAGCCAAAGAAACAGCATTTCTTTAGCTTCAAATAACTTACCTATACGGGAGAATATGTGGATGTTTATACGTCATTATGCAATCCAGGGTTATTTTTTGCACCGTTTGATCTTGGTGAAGCAACAACTAAAAATAATATTTCATAGAATAAATCAATGAAGTCACATATAAACATACCAATAGGATAGTAATTTACTTGTGTTAATTTGCAAAATTAGATTTCTTAGAATCTAAATTTTTAGGTGTGGGTTAAAGCTGATTGCTGGCAAAAGCCTAACATTTTCCTGGAGTTGAAGAAGGATGAATGGAATATGTGTAAAGAAAAAGATAAAAACAAAATTCTGACATTTGCATCCCACATGCCAGACCTCAGTCTATCAGTCTCTTGGCCAAGGCCAATTCTCTACATAATCTGGATTTACACCAAATGAACTGGTCCTGTCACGAGCAAAAGCTCTTATAATACTGTGAAGGCAACGGCTGTCATGCAGGGAAGACCTGGCTCTGAGGCCTGTCTGATCAGTCAGTTCAGAATTTTACTTCGTTTAGACAACTGAGACTTTTGAGCTCTGGCTTTATAAACAAGCTATACCCGAGTTACAGGCAGAACATGGATAAATTCAGCTGACATGAAACATTTCATCTAAAAAACATCCAAATGAAAAAAAGAACACTTTGTTTCCCCAGATGGCTTAGAATGACACCCAATTCTTACTCTGCTTCTGAAATTAAATTTTTTCTGCAACCATTTCTGGAATTCAGGGTCATATATTGTAACAGACTATTATTCCAATTATCTTCTTCCACTCAATGTAACAGATTCTGAAATTCTTGCACTCCATCAACCGAACTTACCGAGAAGCGAAAATTAGCCAACTGCTCTTGGCACAATCCCCACTCCCCTCTAAAAGCTAATTCTCATGACATAATTAATGCTTTGCTATACTTACTGTTAATACAGCCCAATCAATGTTTAGTCATCCAAAATGCTTTAAAATCAACTAAATTAGTACTGTCTAAAACGGTGTCTCAAATACAGAAAATGTCTATTAACTTAAAAAATATATCTATACTTTAAATGTAGATGTGGACTCTATTCAACAATTATTGAAAATTTGAAAGTTGTTTTGGAAAGAAAATGATAGAGAACAATTCACAAAGAATTGCAGTGGCAGAATGTATTTTACTTACCTGAAGATACAGCTCATATAATTTGGATTCCAGATATAAGGCTCGCGGATTTGAAAATTTAGAGAAAACTTGCAAATGAGCAATTAACTGCCTAGAGAGAGAGAGAGAGAGAGAGAGAGAGAGAACAAAATGAAAGAACAGAAATTATTTTCTTAAGGTGGTAGTACCCACCAATTTTATTGTGACAGTTATTCCAAAAACCTTGACAAAGTTTTCCTACTAATTACAGAAACAAGTATCAATTATTTGATTTATGAAATTATTCTTCAGAAATTCCAATTCTCAGGCAGGTCTTCCCCTGAAATCCAGGTTCTCCATTCCAGAAAATCATTCAGAATATGCTTAGAATGCTTTAGATTAAACCAAAAGTAGAAAGAAAGTAATAAAAACAGTAAAACATTTCATAGTTGAACACAGATGAAATTTGGAATGATTCCTTGTCTAATATCTTGCAATAAACAGGGAAGTGGCAAAATACATTCTTCCTTCACTTTCCTATAACATAAATACAGATGTCAGGCAACAGGGTCCAAATTTAGTAAGAAGAAAGAACAATACTCTGTGGCTGAAAGTTAAAATTGAAGATGGGACTGCCTCACAAAAATTATAAATTATATATTATCTACTACAACATACCAAGAAGAGAATTTCTATCGTATTTCCTCACTCAATTTCCTAATCCATAGACTCTACGGGGTTTTAAAAATACTTGAGAACACTGTTTTCTCTGTGTGTATTATAAGACATATTAGAACTTAAAAAAACCATGGATGAATAAAATGTTAAGATTTGGATAGATTTCATTTGCCTAGCACAAGAACATAAGCAGGGAGATGTAGAGAGAGGGAGATGCCAAGCTATACATATGACTGTCATTCTGAGCTATGTGACTGTGGGGGAAAGTTAATTTAATTAATGTTCAGATTCCCAGTTTCTTCATCATGACAAGATCAAGGACAAGAACTCCGGGGTTTCCGTGAGGATTAAATGAAAGACAAAAGTTGCGGGGCCTCTGCTCCTAAGAATTTAGCAAACAGTGCATTTCTCTGCTCCTGGACAAAAGCAAGCAAAACTGTGAAGGTCTTACTAGTTAATATGGAGAACATAAACTGGAAATTAAGACCTCTTTAGATATTACAGAGTAACAGGAGTAAGGGGAACACTGTTGTTTATATTTAACTTAAATATCTGTGATGGTTAGTCTTTTGAGTAATCCTAACAATGTAAGGAAGCACTAAGTGTTGTGATGCAAGTATTTTGTGGTTGTTGTTAACATCCTCAATAGGTGGACTTTAGCTAAGAGATTACCCTAGATAATGTGAATGGGCCTTGTCCAATCAGTTGAAGGCCTCAAGAACAAAAACTGATGTTTCCCAAGAAGGAATTCCACCAAAGACCATATCATTGAAATCTTACCCTACGAATTTCAGACTGAAGACTATAGCATGAAATCCTGTTTGAGTTTCCAGCCTGCTGTCTTGTCCTACAAATTCTGGACTTGCTGGCTCCCATAAGTACATGAGTCAATTCCTTAAACAAATCTCCTTATACACACACACCCCCATATATACGTCCATTCTATTGGTTCTGTCTCTCTAAAGGGCACTGGCTGATGCAATGTCCTTGTAATTACTTATCATTAAGCCCTTGCAGTTTAACAAATGAACTTAAAATTTTTTTCCTGTTGAAACATCCATTCCTTCCCCTAACATTAGGTATTTTTAAGTGCCATGTAGCCTTAAAGAACCAAAGAGAACAGGAGCTAATTTATACATTCTCATTAAGTACTGCCAGTGGAGTGTGTTCTATGAAGGATTATAAGCTTGGACTATAAATATACTGAGATGGCACCAAGAACGTGACGATCAATTTACTCACATTTTCAGTCATGGTGTGTGTTAGCACAGTCTGTTTGATACAGGGGACAGAAAAATTAATTAAGACAGGGACCTTATCCTTAAAGAGTTCCTGATTTTCATGAAAGATCCATAAAAATAGCAACATTCGAGGCAAGTAGTAGCACCATGACAGAGGTAGAAATGGCCGTTAATGAAAATTTGAAGTTGGGTAAGATGACTTTCAGTTTAAAAGACAGGCAAGTGTCAATGAGGAAGCAGCACGGGAACTGTGCCTTGAAGTATGAATAGAATTTCAGCTGGCAGAAACGAGGCAAGAATATTCTAGAAAGTAAAAAGGGTGCAGCACGGTTCAGGGGTGAGAAAGGAAGGGCTCTAACTGGATAAATAGTCATTCGTTTATTTAACAAACATGCTGGCTATCATGCTGAAGCATATGAAAATAAAACAAGAATCTTTGTCTTAGAGGAGGCAGTAGGGGATAGATCATTCAGAGTTATAAGAAGGGAGAAGTAGAGGAGGAACTATAGTTTCATGAAACTTGGTCGTGATCTTTCCTGCCCCTGTGCTTTATATACTATTTTGATTAGCTGGCAAGTCCTTTGCTGCCCTAGCTGCTGGCAAACTCGAGTCTTTCAGCTTCAAAGTTGCCTTTCTACCCATTAAAAGTCTTCCCCTTGTAGAATTGTCATTTTTTCATTGTGTTCCCATAACTTCTTTAAAAATATTTCCTCTATAAAAATATAACCATACATTAGACTGTACTTTCTGCATTGCCAAGGTTATGTACCATCCACTTTGTAATCCAGCACTTAGCAAAAGGCACTCAATACAGTTGCTGAATGGATGAACTAATAAAGGGCTCATAGGAAAAACTCAACAAATGGGCATACTGAAGTGTTAAATGGGCATACATCAAGTGTTAAAATAACACAGTAGCACCAAATCTAGTGGCTCCTTGACACCCCCAATTCAGACAAAGAAGCTGGAATAACTTTAAAAGCATGATCACTTTCTTTTTCTAAGGTTTCTAACAATTTAGGTAAATGAATTACCCAGAAAACAAGAAAGAGAAGAGCATGAAGAGAAAAAGTAACCAGAAGGAGACAACTCAAAAGGCTAAGTAAAAGTGCTGATACATTTATTTCTCAGAAAAGATGTTCCATTACATGTTCTCCGAGCACGTAGGATAATGTTTCAGCAGTATGAAAAGTGAATGACAAAGGTCAAAGACCATTTAACTGCTCTGACCCCCTGGTGCTCTCATGCATAAAAAGAAATGAAGACTGGATGATCCCAACTCCAACATTCTGTGGCTAAAAAGAAACACAAAAAAAGCAAACAACCAAAAAATTAACTTAGAAGACTGACCGTTTTCTTTGGGCTATAAAAGAAAACTCCAGGAAGACACGGAATTTATGTAAATGATTCTCTAGCAGTTCCTCTCGTCCAAGGCCATCTCCCATTCAGGCCAAAACGATCTCTTCCCATTTTTCCGAGAGCCATAATCTGTAACCTTTCAGCAATGCTGAACTTACTTTGCTGCAGCCCTTCTCGTCTTTTTCTTCTGTGAGGGCTCATCTTGGGGCACCAGCCCTTCCTCCGCCTCTTCAACGTCCACAGCATCCGGTTCCTCTTCCGTTCCTCCGCTGCCACCGCTCTGCCTTTTCTTCGCAGATCCTGGGTTGGAGCGATCTGCAAATCTGCTGGGTAATACTCATTGCTACAGTGAACAGAGAGTGATACAAGACATGAAGCTGAAATGTCCTATTTCTGTTTGTGACAGATGTTATATATACAGTTCACGGAATCACACAGGGACATCAGAGGAACCTTAGTCAAGCCTCTTCTGTCTGCATCATCGTTTGTTCATGGTCAGTCCCTCTGAAGAACCCCCCTTGACAAGTCAATCTGTAACTGCAGAGGACAGCCCGTTCCACTATTACACTGTTGAAAATATTTGAAATGTCTACTGTAGACTGAGCTGAAATCAGATTTCCTGTCTCTGGAAACACAACCGGGGGAGGCAGGTGCAGGGGTGGCTTATATTAAATAATGAAAGTATAAATTGAGACCATGTGGGTCACTTTCTACCAGATGCATTCTACTTGGTCAATGTCCTTTCGAAAATACAGTGCTATAACAAAATTCGGTCCTCCAGGTTTGGTTTGATAAGACAGATGGAACTACTGACTCCATTGCCTTTAGAGGCAGTCACAACATGACACAGGCTCAAACCGAATGTCCAAGCAATAAAAATCAGTAAATCTTTCTGTTTGTCTCCTCTGAACTAAGCTTGTGCAGTTGGAATGTGTATTTGTTCTTATTGAATTCCAGCTCTTTAATTCTGGTCCACTGTTGCAGGCAACTAATATTCTCTTGAAGGCTGTCACTGTCATTCATTGCATTCATTTTGTGTCACTTTAACTCATTCATCCAACAATTATTATTTTGTTATCTGTTCCGTGCATGGCACTGGGCTACAGATACAAGAAAGCTGATCAGATATTTAAGTCCTCACTCAAAAATGTATTGATAAAATAGCATGTTTTAGGACAGTACCCACCTGGAAGAAACTCTAGGTTAATACACTAAACTACTACTGGAGGGCTGAGACACTGCCATATTTAACTTTGTGTTCTCACCTAGCAGAATCTAGCAATTAACTAAAAAATGGATGAACAAATGAAATGAGCAAAGTTGCTGTCAGTTACAAACTATACCATCATCGATTTAATAACATCTGAATTATACTCTTAACACCTAATTAACCACATGACATTTTTCACCTTTATCTCCATGCACAGCATGCTCACTCACTCATTTATTAAATAACACAAAGCATTTACAAGTGTGTCTACACAGCAAGTACTCATTCATTATGTGTCACAGTCACCTATTATTGGGATGTTTTTGCCATTCTTATTCATTCCTGGTTCTGATTCTTCTCAGAGAATGTTTACAAGGGATTCACAAATTAATTCTAATATCAAAATATTTGAAACATAATTAGAGATATAAATTTCTAGCCAAAAATAAAAAAAACCTATAATATATTTCAAAGCCAGAATTAAAGGTGACATTTGGGTTTCATAGTTTGGATCATCTATAAAAGTCTTAGTTATAGGTAATTGGGGCAACTAGTCTTAATTAAAACATGTTTAAAAATTGTATTTTTAGCCTCTAAGCTTTCTGAAACACAGAGACTCACCGCCTGATATAGGTTCCTCTATCCCCACCCCCACAGCATCTTGCACTATTAGAAGAAGGTCTCTATCCTTAGGCTGAGAGATAATCTATTTCTTTCTTGAAGGAAAAACTTAGAAAATTATCATGGCAGGAAATTCAGATCCTACTGACACCATTAATACCAGCTTGCACATGCATAGTCCTTTGCAATTCACAAAACAACTGATAAATATTATTTTACGTGATCTTCAAAATGAGGCAAGGAAGCTAATATTACTGTTCTCATTCTATAAATAAAGACTAGAGACTTATGTGAAGGAGAGAAAGATCAATACTCTTCTACCATCCCATCTACTGATCTGCCCACATCTTTGCTTATAATCTTTCCTAGAAAAAATTATTAATACAAACCTTTCCCCTTATACATGGAACCCTATATTCTCTTAGCTAATCAAAGACGTGGCTCTAGCAATTTTATCCCCTCTCTTGCATTACGAATTTTCCCCTCCTTCTGGATCATTCACGCTAGCATTACAGACATACATGCTACTTAAATCTTAAATAGCAACCCCCAAAACAGCTCCCTCTCTGACCCCCCATCTCCCTCTACTCATGTTTGCTTCAACTCTTAATACTTGTTTCTGCCATTTTTCTTCTCAAATTCTCTCTTAAGGCCATTTTAATCAGGTTTTTATCTCCATCAAAATAAACAAAACAACTCATATTAGGGTCACCTCCAAAGCCAATGTCAGTTATTATTATTCACCTGACTGACGTCTCAGACACACTGGATGCCACTGATCACTCCTTCTTAAAGTCCTTTCTTCAAGGGATACTAAGTTGTCTTGGTTCCTCTTCTATCACTCGTTCCAGGCCTCCTTTGCTGGTTCCAACCTTAAACATTGTTGACAGTCCTTGGATTTCTTTTTTCTCTACACTTATATTCCCAGGTGTGATTTAATTCCCTGTCCCAGAATTGAAAAAAATCACCTATATACTGATGAGTCTCAAATTTATTACCTTTAGACCAGAGTTTTTCCTTGAACTTTAAACTCCAAATTCAAGTACATACTTGAGATCTCTATTTAGACCTCTATTCAGTACCACAAACTTAACACATCTTAAATGGATTCTTGATCCTCCCCACCAATCTGCAAACTCCTGCATTTCTCCCAATCTCAGTAAACGGTAACTCTCCTGTTGCAGCTGCTCAGGCTAAACCCTTCGAGACGCCCTTGATTCCTCTCCTTCCTGTATCCTCCCCCTCCTGCACTCCCACCATGCCACATATAGATTTGCTGGCAAATCCCACAGGCTAATCTAGTTGTAATTCTTCAAAAATATATCTTATTGAATTGAAATCCTTCAAAAAATATTCAGAACTCACCTACCTCTCATTATCTGTATTACTACAGCTCTGGTCAAGTCACCACCATTTCCTGCCTGGGTTTCTGCACGCCTCCTAACTCTCTACTCTCGAGTCTCTCTGCTCTCACCACTGCCATCCTATAGTCTTTTCTCAACAAAGCAGCCAGAAAACTCCTTAAGAAAACTTAAGTCATGTCATCCTTACATTTAAACTTTCCAATGGCTTTCCATTTGACCAACAGTAGAAACCAAAGTCCTTACAATCACTTAAAAGCCCTACACAGTTCGGTCTCCTGTTAACCTTTGGCCCTCGCCTCCAAATATTTTCTTCCAGGATCACCACAGCAGCCACTCAGATTTCCTTGCTGTTCCATGAACAAGCCTGGCATGTTGTGGTTCACTGCCTGCTTAACCTAACCCTATAGCATTTTCCTATGTCATGAAATAGTCTTGGAAAACATATATTTATTGATTAATTAGTATTGTTCTATATACCACAACCCTTATCTTTAGCATTTTAAAGCAATCTAACTCTTATATATCCTATCTAGTCAAAACAGAATAATGTTCCAGAATGTTCTTATTTGTTTTTGAGAGTACATTCCTCAGTATCATGGGAAACATTCAAGGGATTCAAACAGAGTGACTAGAGTTGAGTTACTGGAAAATGCTTTTAAGCCCCAGGCAAACAATAAAACAATGAACAATGAAGCAAGAAATAGCAAGGTCTTTGGACAATGAGCTAACTCAATATGGCCTTTCTTATTTTGTAACCTGGAATTTTTTATTAACACCATTTGTGGGCTAAATTCCTATAAAATTAAGTGGTGAACCAAACCAGTTTAGTTGTTAGCAGATATGGCCAGTGCTTTATAGATGTGCCAATGATTTGAAAACATGACGGATGTAAAAAGAACTCAGCCAATTTGGGAGCTTAATACTTTGTAGTTTCTCTTCCTCATACCCTACAGGAATGTATTCCTAGAGGAGAATACTTACTTGATAAACCTCAAGAAAAGTGGGGAGAGCTCCCTGGACCGTGGCTCTACCCTTTCTGGGAATTTTGCCAGAGCTCGCCAGAGCAAAAATCGAAAATTGGTATGGTCCAGCCTTTCCTGACAGGTGGTTTTCAATGTTAACTGCTCAAAATAAAGAGTTTCAACGTCTCCTTCCTGAGTCTGCTCCCAACTTTCATCTCAGTGGACTTCTCCTCATCTCTTATGTCATTTTGTAGTTCTTTCTCTGAAAGAAAAAAAGTCATCATCACTGCTAAAGAAATGTTTTAACATGGGTTCTATATATTTCCTCAAGTAAGGGCATTTCTTTCTCTAGTAATATAAGGAAACAATAAACCATATCCACAGGTTATCAAAGATAATACACTTCTCATTTCTGTTCCCCAATTTCATGTGTCATTAAGAAGGAAAAATTAAGCAATCACTTTTCTTCCCAGCTCCCCTTCACGCCCCATACATACCAGCATGTGCAGCTGCTTTTTCTAGATGTTCATAGTAGACTTTCCAAAATTTCTTATTTTCCATTTCATGTGCATGAGAACTAAGAAAAAAGATCACAAAACAAAATATGTGATATGATTTTAAAATATGTGATATTATTTTGAGATATCTCACAGAAAAAGAGTGAAGATATAACTAAAATGCTAATTAACTTATCCCTGAATGTGGGGTTATAAACAACTTTTGTACTTTTCTATATTTATCAAAATGCCTGCATTGAGCACAGATTATTTTTCTAGTCACAAAGTACTAAAGGGTATTTTTAAAAACCTAAGTAGAGCTCTATAAGAAAACTATTTTTAAAGGCACAGTAATGAGAATGGGGCATGAGGTATAAAATACCGTCTATTAAGGGAAAGAAAGGCCTCTGTTTAGAAGGAAAACTCGGTTTGTTCAAAGCTAACTTTAAAGTTTTGTTTTCACTTCCACCAAATTCAAATACACTTATCGACACAAAGGCAAAATAAATGTTCACTAACTGCATGCAACATATCTTTCAGAACTTAAGAGAAATTTGACCAATCACATAATTGTGTTCATATAATTTGATATCCTAGCAATAGTGTTCTCAAAATGTTTATATTCTTTCTGTCATTAATTTTCTAAGAATATGCATAAACTTTATATGTGACATGAACTACATATGTTGTTGACTATATATAAAAAAATAAACCAATTTTTAGACAGAAAGATGTACCCAACAGGAAGACAGCCCAGCCAGCTATGGAGAAGCACTAACGGTGCTCAGTAATTGAAGAGCTGACAATTTTGACAGTGGGCTATTGGTCACACACGTCAGATTCTTCCTTAATAACAATAAACAAAATTATGAAGTTGATGTTAAATGGCCTTGCTTTCAGCATACTGGTTTGACAACTTTAAAGGCAGGATATGGTAGATAAATTGGTTCCAAATTGGAAAGAGATTTGTTTATTTTGCTTCTGTCAAATAAGAAGAGTAGGGTTTTAAGAGGTATATTTCCAATCTGACAAAAGCCAGATATACCATTTAAAGACAAATATCTGTTAAAAAAGACAGATTTCTACATATGAGGCATAATATATTATTATTAAGGTCTTCTTTAGCGTTAAAGGAATTTTGGATACTAGATAGCAAGGGTTTTAAAGTCCTCATTTTTAAATTAAATTTTGGTTTAATGACTCAACATATAAGTAAAATTGTGCAATTGCACAATATTTTGTTACTGAGAAAAATTCAACAATGCAGATGTATTAAAGTAGAAAAAGAAGTCCTCCTAAGTAATTTCAATGTACAAAGAAATATACATATAATATTTAAATTATTAAAAACTTGGCATTGAGAGAATAATTAATGTTTACTTTTCTTCACCCTGTCCTTCACAAAGGATTTAAGGTGGATATAGATACTGTACACACCCATTCATTTAAATCACACTTAGAAGGAGTATAATACTAACTCTATCATTCTGTAGTAGTTAAAACATTATAGCTTCATCCATCTAACCCATGCTTACCTTATGAGTTCAATGACAGGATCCCAGAGAGGGCTGAAGTTAACATATAACATGCCTAATAAATAACGAAGTGGCACCTGCAATTATAGACAAGTTTAATAAATGGGTAATAGAACAGCACTGAAATCCAAATATCGCACCTCAGACAATCTGAGGTTTGGAAAGAAGTTTATGCTTTAAGAAGAAATTGTAGGTCTCAATCCAAAATTCAGTAAGTAATCATTTTCCAACTCTCCCCAAGATGTCACTCACTGTTTAACATAGAAGAATCGCTAAAGCAAAACACAGTATTCAAACTCACTCCAGATGTTCATGCTCAAAAGATATATTTGAATAAACAGATTTGACTCTTCATTAAATTTCTTCTGACAAACACTGACATCACCATCACCTTATAAAACAGAACTTGAACCGTAATCAGTAAAGCACAGATGCCAAAGAACCCAAGAAAATATGCTGTGAATAGCAGCTGTGGCCTCACAAACAGATGTCTGAGTTATCTCAACTATGCGTGAAAGGAGTTCCATTCAGAGGATCTGAAGTTTTCTTAGCCACCCTTTGCAACAACAGTCATTACCAGTATCCCCATTTGCTAGGAAGGCATTGTGTAGATTGTAAGTTCTATTACTATTTGAGGGTGGGATGTCTGTTAGTATTTCAGCAGCAGAGCCTCTTTTCCAAATGAAGCATAATAAAGGACACTAATATACAAAGCACGGTAATAAAAGAACTGTCCTGATTGAAAGGGGAATGCCTCCACCTGGCCTTGCTCCCAAAGGGACTGGTGATGTATCTTCAAGAGCTATGAACAGAAAATCTCTGCTACAAAAGTTAGAGGACGGATGTCCTGCAACAATGAACAAACTGCAGAAGATATTAGGCTTTAAACTTGACATTGAGTCTTCCTGTCGCCACTTACTATCTATCTTCACATGATACACACATATTCAGGAGAAGGGGGACAGTAAATTATTTCCATTGTTGAAAAGGCTGGAAGAGATTTTTAACTCAAAGCATCTAAAACAACTGAGGCTTTATCTAGTTTTTAAAAGTCTTTGTGTGTGTGTGTGTGTGTGTGTGTGTGTGTGTGTGTGTGTGTGTACTGCTTGGTATGTTTCTCTTTTCAAAAGCCAGCCAAATGAATCTTAATGCATAAATTAAGTTAAAAAAAAAAAGAACACTTTCATACCTCCTGTAACGGCCCGTTGGGGACTGCAGTCTGTATCACATCATGTCTTAGTTTTCTCAGATGCAGAAGCTTCTCCCTGTAATCATTCACAGTTGCAGGAACGAGTTCTGCCTGGCGTAATATGGCAAAGGCAGACTGACGCTCTGAGAGCCCATCATCCTGAACAACCCAGAGAAAATCAACGAGTCATGTCAGCATTTTGATTTTCCAAAAAAAGCATTAAATGTGACCAAAGGCCTAAAAACTGGGATATGTTAATGTTTTAAGTTAAAAAAGCAACACGTTTTGGGAGTAAATGATTACATTTTCCTCATACCATTTACTTTCTGGCAAATAATTTAGGTTTAGTATCTAGTATAGAAATGACAAGAAAAAAACAGGAAAGTACTTCTCAAAATGGCTTGAATCGATTGGCAACATGTTGAAATAAAGAAAATATATATGTATTTTTGCTATACAATTCTACCTCTAGTAGAAAGATTTCTACATCAAGAAGTAATAATTCATGTTATGGAAGTATTTCCCTATACAAAGACATCTGTAGAATTACTAGAAATTCCAAAAAACAGTAACCAACCCATCTAAGCATCCATTGACAGGGAACTGGTTAAATATTATAAACTGGTTCTGCTATTCAAACTTTAAAAGAAATGAGGTAGGATTAGAGGTACTAATATGGAAAAACCTTCACAAAAGCATTTGTTTAAATTATGTGTGTGTACAAAAATCGAAAAGAATATTTATCAATTAACTGGATTTTGCGTGGTGGCCTTTTTTGGGGGGGGTCAGAGTAAAAATTACAATTTTTTTTTTCTGTTTTTATGATAGATATTTACATAGTGTGGGAATTTTTACAAAATTATCATTTTGGAATAAAAATACCTATCAAATTGCAATTAAAAAAAATCATCCAAACTGAAGAGTTAAAATACCTCCTCCTTTAGTTCCGGAAGTCGAACCTCGAAGTGGTTTAAGATCCGTATTGTCAAAAGCCGAATCTAAAGAAGTAAAAGGCAACAGAGACTCATGGACATGGACTATAGACTAGTGGTTACCATAGGGTAGGTTGTGGGGAAGGGGGAGGTAGAAGGGGTAAAGAGGGTCAAATATGTGGTAACAGAAAGAAATCTAACTATGGGAGGTAAACGCACAGTGTAAATATATGTATATGCCTTACTGTTAAAGTATACAGTTAAAACTTATCGGATTTCGTCAACCAATGTCGCCATAAAAAAAAAATAATTAAAAAAAAGTAAAAGGCATAAGAAGAAACTGATTAATTGTGAGACCTAAGTTTTATAGACTTATGACAAATATACTACTTTTCAGAATAATACATGATTATTCAAAACCAACCAATACCTGTTTCAAATGGTGTGTGTAACACTTAATGAGCAGACCAGACTGACAGGGTGAGGTTGCCCATAAAACCATGTTGTTTCTTTGAACTGCGTCACTATAAGCATCTCTGTACATAAGTGCAAAGGATCCGTATAAGCTTACAATTCTATTGAAATTAGTGATTTTTATTTCTAAATAATGTATTCAGGTATTTCTGGACACCTGAATGAGCAGCAGAATAACCTAGCTTTAAAAAACCATGCAGATTTTTCAGTTCTGCTCTACCCATCCTGAACCACTGTGGGGTGTAGAGGCCCAGAATTTATGTTTTCATTAAGCTCTCTATTAGACCTGCTGCAATCAGTATGTGTATGTCAGTGTTTAGAATTAGTGCTTTATAGAGGAACCACCCCACAGCAGCATTTTCTGATTAAAAAGCTCTGCTAACCACTGGCAACACATACAGAAGCAAAAGAGAGAGATGGAGAACACACCACAAAGCAGCCTACCTTGGATGTGCCAGCGGAAATGTTCGCTTGTAGCTGGGGAAATAATTCCATTAAAGCTTCCTCAGAAAGCGGCCCTTTGCAGCCACACAAGGATAATCTCTGATAATAGAGATCGGCCAACAGCAGCACAGATGGCTCTAAAGGAAGCATTCTGCAACAAGATAATTTATTAGACCCAAACTGCATCAAAAATCCCAGTCTTTAGACGATAGTAGAAACTACAAATGATTATCACCTATGAAGGAAATGTAAAAGGGAACAGGTAAAAGTTTTATGTGCTCATTTAGTGCACTTTAGAGATGAAGAACTGGCGGTCTGGCAGTAGTGAAGGACACACAGCTAGTTGGAGGCAGAGGCAGGATTAGAATGTGCTATTTTGACTAAAATGCAGTGCTATCTTTTCAGTCTATATGGTCATAAATGACAATGGATTTATGGATGGGGAGGAGATATAATAGTTACTAAGTGTCTTCCATGTGTGGGCACTGAGCTAATGAGGGAAGCTGCACAGAGGAGGATACAGGCTCTGGGGTTGGGCAGCCCAGGTCTGAAGCAGCCCCATCAACCAAGAGCAGTGTAACCTGGGCAAGTTGCTTAACCTCTATGTGCCATCCTTCTTCAACAAGTATTTACTGAGTGCCTATTATGTGCCAATGACTTTTCTAGACACTTGATATAGCAGTAAACATAAGACAGAGTTCCTATCCTCCTGGAGCTTATATTCTAATACGGAAAGGTAGCAAGTAAATAAAGTAATAAATAATCTGTATGACAGTGATGAGTGTGGAGAGGGAAGTAAATCAAGGAAAGGGTGCTAGATCGAGAGACTGGGGTATGGGGTGTAGTGGGAGAGGGCAAGGAGGATGAAGGGAAGTGCTATTTGATATAGGGGTGGTAAATGGTTAATGTAATGAAATCCTAACTGCTCTCTGTTATTGCCCTTCAGTCTCTTTTCAACACAGCAGCCAGGGTGATCTTATGTAGACCTAAGTCACTTCCCTGCCCCATATCTCATGGATCCCCTTTCACTCAGAGTAAATGCCAAGGCCCTATAATGGCCAAAGGTCATATACCGCCTGCCACCCCAACCTCTATGTCCTCTTCTATTATTCATTCCTCACTCTGTTCAGCCATAATGGTTCTTTGCTGCTGAAACCAGCAACCCCCTGCTCCCCGGCCCCACCCAGAGTCGACATTCATGGCTTCCCGGGGCTAGAACAGAGAATGCCTAAGGTCAACAACACTGTGCTGTGTTATGGTTGGAAACAATCAGCAACCCTTTACATTCTGTAACACTAGCTTATACACATAGTAGAACACCCCTTTACAAAGATGAACCTATATTTATAGACAGTGTCTAAAATTTTACCTATTTTAATTGGAGGATTTAAATCAATTCCAAATCTCCTATGTAAACACAGGATCAGGTATAATATAGATCAAAACAGGACTTTTATTATATCCAAGATTTCACAAAAACAGCAGCTTTCATTTTTTTCCCCATTATTAAGCTAAATGGAAGATATGTTTACTCACAGTATTAAATTCTTCACACGTTCCACAGGAACCAAATGAAGAAGTTCAGAAGATTCTTCCAAACTTAACAGAGTATTTACAGCCTGACAAAGAACAAATAAATTTCCTAAGGGCAGAAAAACAGAAGAAACTATATTACTTATTTCTTTGACACAATCACTATCAGACATCTCATTTATCTAACACATTTTATACAAATTTCTTAGGTAAACTTAAGCCTTTTAAAGAATTACCTGTCAAATGTCAGAATATAATACAAAGAAACTAGAAAGAGAAGGTTCTGAGTCTTATATTTTAACCTACTAAAGAGAAATATATATTCAGAATTAGAGAATAAAAATATATGTTCCATTAACTGAGATGAGGAGGAAGTTCAATGGCCCCACAGACTTGCATTAGCAAACAGAACTTTTGAGGAAAGGAGACTCGGAGTTTTCAAAAACTAAGTCATTATCTTTGTATAAAACTCATGTTGCTTTTACACATGCAATGTATAAGGAGTTACATATCCAATGGCTACTACTCGAAATCCAATCTATTAATATTACTTATACAGTCATTTAATCCTAGACCAGATGTTGGCCTGCAAATCAGATTTTGCAGGTTGTCTGTTTTTATATGACTGTCAAGCTAAGAACATTTTTTTGTTTTGGTTTAGTTCTTTGTTTGTTTTTAAAAAAATATTTTAAAAGAGTTATTTAAAACAAAAAACAACCAAAGACAAATAATACATCACAAAGACTGAATGTGACCCACAAAATCTAAGATATTTACTAACTAGTCTTTTACCTAAAATTTTTGTCAGTCCCTGCTCTAGACTTCAGAACAGTGCTGTCCAATAGAACTTTCTGCTACGGTAGAAATGTTCTATACTTGGGCCAATATGCATGCAGCCAGAGTCCACTGTGGGAGCCAGCAGTCACATGTGGCTACTGAGCACTTGAAATGTGAGTCTACTCACTCCTCTAATATGTCTGCTTGGTATATAACATAGAATCTAGCACGTTAATATTTAAATGAATGAATTACTATATACGTGTGATACAAAAAAATATTGTGCTAGAATAAAACAAAATACCTACTTTTAAATTGCTGTTCTTAGGCTAGTGGGCGGGGAGACATACAAGTCTATAACAGGAAATGGTGTTTTGGGCAGGGTAGCCTAATTCTGCCTGGAAGGGTCACGAAGGCCTTCCTAGAGCTTGGTTTTGAAAGATAAGTAAGAGTTCATCAAATGACGAAGATCTAGAAAGAACTCCAGGAAGAAGGGACTCATGTGCAAAGGCAGTCAGAGGGTTGTAGAAGGAAGTCTTGCTTAGGATTAGCAAATGCTGGAGCCTAAAGTGTACACCAGGTATAGTGGGTGTGGGAGATGGGGAACAAGACACACGCTGGGGCTCGAGGATGAGGGGGTATTATTTCTTTGACCTCAGCATCTTTTTGACGCTTTACCTTCAGATTCTGCTTATATTCAAGCAGTCATGACCCAGTCACCACATTATGAAGTAAAAGTGCAATGCCTCCCTCTTACCCTCTTTTCCCCTTATATATCATATAGGGGGTTAAGCCAGACGAGAAAGATTAGAGAGAACAAATAAGACTGTAACTCACCTTTTTCAAAGTTCCCTGTGTCAACAGTCATGAAGAGTGACTCTATGAAGCATGTGACTAGTGGTATCACCTTCTCTTTCTCAAGAGGTCTGTCCAAGAAGATGGGAGAAAAGGGAAAAATTCAAACTAGTATGGCTTTTTTCATGGAAGAGCAAGGAATGGCTAATAAAAGGTTTTAGTCAGCATGCTAAATTATCTTTTTCAAAATAAGAGTTATTTTCTTACCTGATATGAGGTAACACAACAAGGGCTGCCCAAGAGTGTGAAAGGTAAGTAATATCTTTATTTGGGGGTAACTGAATGATAGATAACAGATGGTCCAACACAGGGATCTGTGCCTTTTCTCCCTTGGATCTGGTCGTCTTCTGCTTTATAAAGGATCTGAAAGATGAAAGATAAACAAATGTTTAAAATAGAAGAGAATGTGATTGCTCTTGACCTAAGAAGTTTGAAATAAAACTGGGTTCCTTTCCATGTGTAGAGCATTTGGAGAGAGGAAAGAACTGGTAACCGTGGCTGAATATAAACAACTAAACAAATGTGCATTGTTTATTGATTTTCACGAATTTTACTTATTGGTTCTACTTTCTTCTGTTTTCTATTTAATTTGCTTCATAACTTAAAGCAAGTCTCTTCTAGTTTTAAGTATTATTTTTGAATTTAGTGCTGATGGACATGTTTTTAAGAACTGGAGAGGTAATTTATTGGAATAAATTGACTTCTTCCATCCCCCCTTTCCTTTTAGACATAAATATTACTATAGTAGTCCCGCCGTTATCTGTGGTTTTGTTAGGAAATTCCATAAATAATAAGTTTTAAATTGTGTGTTCTTAGTGTGATGAAATCACATACTATCATACTCCATGCCACCCAGGATGTGAATCATCCCTTTGTCCAGCTTCCCTACAGGACAGACAGCACCTGCCTGTTGGTCACTTAAAAGCTGTCTCAGTTATCAGATCAACTGTTGAGATATCACAGTGCTTGTTTAAGTAATTCTTATTTTACTTAATAGCCCTAAGCACAAGGGTAGTGAAGCTGGCAATTTGGATTTGTCAAAAAGAAGCCAAAAAGTGCCTCCTTTAAATGAAAAAGTGCAAGTTCTCAACAAGGCATTTTATCATCTTGTAGTATAACAAGAAGGGTGGGTACAGTACAATAAGATATTTTGAGAGAGGACACATTCACATAACTTTTATTACACTATAATTGTTTTATTATTGTTATTAATCTCTTATTGTGCCTAATTTATAAATAAAACTTGATAACAGGTATGTACGGATAGGAAAAAACACATTATATATAAGGTTTGGTACTATTAGAGGTTTCAGGCATCTACTTGCGGACTTGAAACAAATTCCTCACAGACATGGGGTAACTACTGCACTTCACAAACTGTAGAATGATGTCACAAAGGTACCATGATGAATTCGACAACTGTTACTAAAATGATTATGATTTAGAAGTAACTTGCTCTGCTGCTTTAATCTGATAAATGGTTACTCAATGATGTTCTCTGATATGACATTCGGTTTTAAGTATCTGCTACTTTGACACTATTCTTGTCTATTTTTATTTTTGCAAATGAACTATATACCTCAGCCTTCTTTAAGACAAAAACCTAATCAAAAGAAAAACCACAGAAACATGTAAAATGATTTGTTTTTATAATTTATGCTCCATGTCCAGTTTGCTTAGCTTGTTACACCTAAGAAGTGGAATATTGGATTTTTATTTCTGTATCCTATTTATCATTAAAATTAACTGAAAAGTTGTATTCTCTTTTGTTTCCTACTTAAGGGAATATTGAATGTTTGAAAGTTATGAGAGTTGATTTCATTAGCAATTTCTAAGAGTCACTACACCTTGATATATAGTCTTTCAAGGACTAACCATGACTCAACAATCTGCAAAAATCTTACAAATAAAATATAAAGATGCGTTTTAAACATCTTACAGTTGCCATGTCATTCCCCTGCTTCATCACATTTGCCAATGAGCTCCTCCAATAAATTTACACTCCATTCCTTATTCTGTAAGGTCCTTAAGGTCCTATGTGACCCGACACTCGTCTCCCTCTCTCACTTCCTGTCATTCCACTCTCCTCCTTGCTCAATGCTCTTTACCCACACAGACTTTCTCTTTGGTCCTCAAACATACTGGGCTTATCCCTGTTCCAGAGCCTTTGCAGTAACCCTTCCCTCTGCTTGGAAAGCCTTTCGCCTATCCCTTCTTGGCAAAGCTAGATCCTTCATCATTGGCTCAAATGTTCCCTCTCAGAGAGGTGTAGTGCAGCTTCGCCATTCACATTTCCTCTCAAGATTGTTTTATTTTTCTTTTTATCATTATCTAAAATTATCTTTGCTTATTCGCCTCACATACCCTCCCAAGAGTGTCATCTCCTCAAAAGAAGGAACCTTTTTCTTCTTCATTGTTGTGCCCCAGAGCCTAGAACAGTGCCTGACACAATAAATATCTGTCAAATGACAGAGTAAATTTATCTTCTGAAGAGTCTCTTCACATGGATGGGGTATGACTAAGAACATTCATGCAGGTGATTGGGAAGGTGTGACCTGCAGCCTCAGTAGGGCCCTTGGCTTCACTTCATGGAAGCCAACAAAGCTGCTCACTCCTATTGCCCAGAACCCAAAGTTCTGGCCACTTGCAAGGAATTTGCCTGTTGAAGAGTGGCGTGGTATGGCAAAGTCAAGAGAAAGTTCCAAGAAAATAATTCTACAGGGGTTATTCATTACCTATTCCTCAGGAATCAGAGGTCAGCAAAGTAGAAAACCAACAGGATCCTGTTGGTATATATGTTTTGATAGAGAAGTTATTTTTAAGGTTGGCAGAAGAGTGACATGTAAAGAAGATGACTTCCTCCAGGATCTCAAGCTGATCAGACTCAAAAACTAACTCTGCTGTGTGACTGCGGGGACAATGACTCCCACCTCAAGGGACGCTGAGGTGCTTCAAAGCTGATTACTCAGCACAAGCTCAAGAAATGCAGTGACAGGTCTAACTAATCCAAGAGAAATAAGAAAAGGATTCCTATGTATTCCTAAGTATATAAACACGTAGGGATGTTAAAGAAACTGGTTTCCTGATCTATAATTTCTAGAAGCATACCCACTACAACTATGTTAAAAATGACAAGCAGAATCCTCTCACACACTTATATAAACTGTTTTCAAGTTTGAAAGAGTATGCATAGTTTTTAGTAGAATTAGGAAAGTAATCCGTGGCCCTTTCTACAATTCAAACAATGCTAAGGTATATAATCTAAAAGTTAATGGTCCCTTCTTTCTTCCTCTTACCAGTCCCTTGACATAAACAAAGTTAATAGTTTTGTTTAGGGAGATATCAATTCTCCCCAAACTGATCTTTAGATTTAATCCAATTCTAAACAAAATCCCAGAAAGTTTCTTTTTTGTTTTTGTTTTTGTAGATATAGACAAATTTCTTCCAAAATTTATATAGAAAGGCAAAGGAGTCTACGGCCAAGCTACCCTGAACAAGCCCAATCCAGTCTGATCTCGGAAGCTAAGCAAGGTCAGGTCTGATTAGTACTTGGATGGGAGACCACGTAGGAAGACCAGGTGCTATAGACACCTGACAGGGTCCTTGTAATCTGTGAGGTCAACCAAGGGTTGCCTCGCCTTAGAAAAAAAAAAAAAGGCAAAAGAATAGGTATAGCTGAAACAATTTTGAAAAAGAAAAAAGTGAAATAATTTTTTTCAAGATTTTGACTTACTTTATAGTTATAGCTATAGTAATAAGACAGTGCGGTATTAGAACAGGATAGACATAGGTCAATGGAAAAGAATAAAAAATCCAGAAATAGACACAAATATATGCCCAACTGATTTTTGACAAAGGTACAAAAGCAGTTCAATGAGGAAGAAAAGCCTTTTCAACAAATGTCAGAGCAGTGGACATCCAAAGGCAAAAAAAGAAACTTGACCTAAACCTCATACCTTATATAAAAATAAACTCAAAATGGATCATGGGCTTCAATGTAAACATAAAACTATAAAACTTTTAGAAAAATAGGAGAAAATATTTGGGCCCAACAGCTAGGCAGAGGTCTTAGACTAGATATCAAAAGCATTAACCATAAAAGGAAAAGTTGATAAACCGGGCCTCATCACAATGTAAAACTTCGTTCTGTGAAGAATCTTGTTAAGCAAAGAAAGACAAGCTACAGACTGGAAAAAAATATTTGTAGACCACATATCTGACAAAAGGACTTGTACCTTGGACACATAAAGCACTCTCAAAACTCTACAGTAAAGAAAGAAACAGTAGTTAGAAAATGAGCCAAGGAAATGAACCGGTATTTCTCTGAAGGGGAGGTAAATAAGCACACGGGAAGATGTTTGACATCATCGGCCATTAGAGAAATGCAAATTAAAACTATAATGAGATATCACTATGTCTTATCGCACTGGTAAAAAATAAAAAAAAAAAATAAACAGTGATAGTATCCAGTGCTGGTGAGAACACAGAGAAACTGGATCACTCATACCGCTGGTGGGAACGTAAGGTGGCACAGCCACTCTGGAAAACTGTTTGGCAGTCTCTTATAAAACTAAACATGCACTGACTGCATCACCCAACGAGTCCGCTTTTGGGTATTTATCTTAGAGAAATAACAAGCTATGTCCACGAATGTTCACAACAGCTATATTCATAATAGTCCAAAACTAGGAATGACCTAAACGTCTTTAAATAAGTGAATACTTAAACAAATTGCTATATCCATACCATGCAATACTACCCAGCAATAAACACAAGAAAAGACAATGGATATAAAAAGGAATGGATTACTGATACACACAACTTGGACGGGTCCCAAGGGAATTGTGTTGAGCGAAAAGAGCCAATCTTAAAAGGTGTACTATATAATTTATATAATATTCTTAAGATGACAAAATTATAAAAATGGAGAATAGATTAGTGGTTGCCAGGGGTTAGGGCTGGAGTAGGGAGCAGCAGGATGAGTGTAGCTATCAAAAAGTAGCACAAAAGATCCTGCAGTGATGGAACGGCTCTGTATCTTGACTCTGCTGATAGTTATTAATACACACGCGATAAAACTGCATTGAGCTATATGTCCATTTACATACACAAGCACGTAAAACAGGTAAATCTGAATGAGGTCAATGGATTGTACCAATGTCAATTTTCTAGTTGTGGTATTACAGTAAACTTATGTAAGATGTCATCACTGGGAAAAACGAGTGAGGAGTATATGGAACCTCTGTCCACTATTTCTCACAACTGCATGTGAATATATAATTCTTTTCAAATAAAATGTTAAAAATTTAACAGTCACGTCTTTCTTTCACTTACCTCTCTCCTGACATTAACCTGTGTATCTTCTATGTGTTTTCCTGTGCTCACATACGCTTTTTAACTTTGCAAAATGGGATTATACTTCACGTACTAGTCCACAACTTGCTTTTTTCACATGATAGTATATCATGAACATCTTTCCAGTTAACATATAGATCTTCATTTTTTACAGTACTGTTAATGCATTATTTTCAAATGGGTAATACTACTAAAAATACAGAAAATAATGATTTAGAACTTACCCCACCAACTGTTGTGAGAAAATCAGGGGGTACTTCTCAATCGCCATCGAGCCAACAGTGGGAGGTGCTGCTTTGTGTAGAACGAGCTTGGCCAAAATGGCCAGAGCTTCATCTTTGGCTGTAGCATCATCAATTAAGAAGCAATTCTCAATATATAAGAGAAAGCTGGGTAGAAAAAGCTAAAAATAGAAAGAAAATCACACTTATTAACAGACATAAATTTCAGAACACTTAATGAAAAGGAGATTCTAACGCTTCCACAGAGAAAAACATAGATCGCAAAGGATCGGGAATCAGAATGGCATCAGATCTCTCCACAGGAACAATGTAAGCTAGAAGACAACAAAGCCTGAGAAACTGAGTAAATGACAGAATCTAGAATTCTATACCCGGTATAGTAGGATTACAGTGTGAGGAGAAAAGAAGACATTTTCTGATGTACTAAATCTCAACATTTTACTTTTATTCTCCTTTGAAGAAGCCTCTGAAGAATGTTCATTACAATAAGAGAATAAACTCCATAACACGAGAAAGACAAGGGATCCATGAATCAGAAAAGTAAAAGAAGTTCTAAGGTGCCATCTGTGCAGTGGGCCAAGGAGGCACCTATCTAGATTTCAATTGCTCCAGGAAGAGCGTCTCTAAGAAAGGAAAAACAAAAATGAGCTGCTAAATTATCTGACCATTTGCCTTGTTGAAAGGCATTCTACAATGCTGCTCAGACTCAATGACCAGCTATTCAAAGACAGACTCACTGACCAGCTATTCAAAAAAACTATTTCCAGTTTTTAAAGAAAGAGGCAATTTCAGGAAAAATAAGTTATACAAGAAAGGAATATAATTATGAAATACTCCTTTTAAAAAAAATAACGATTAAGTATATAGTGAATGTAAAGTCAGCCAAAATTTGTGACCTCATTCTATGTGGGAAATGAGAATAAAGACCAGAATCCATCTACCATAGAAAGAAGTCTACAGATGAGGACTAAAACTAAGAAATAAGGGAAAAGCAGTAAGTTCAGATGATTAAAAAACAGAAAGTAAATACCAGAAAAAAAGCTAAAAATCATTAGATGTGTTTGTTCCTGGCAAGTAAGATGTGAGTGGAAATCAAGTGACTACCTTTAGCTCTCTTTCACTTTTTAAAATACAAAGAGTACTCTGATAAAAATAAGATATTTTTAAAAAGACCAAAGGAAACAGGGAAGAAGGAAAAGATGCTGTTGTTAAGAAACCCAGAGTGAGATAAAGGGCTCTCGCTGGGTGGGAAGGAACAGGGTAGGACACGTACAAAGATGTTTTTTTTGGATGCAAATGATAACATGCATCATTAAAGACTAAGGGGAAAAATGAGAGAACAGATACAGAGATAGTTTCCATGAAGATAACTGTAAGATTACTAGTTACAAGGAGCGGCAAATGTTTGATGGGGGAGAGGGAAAAGGATAAAATAAACTCAGGATTTCACAAGAAAGAGTTCTACCTCTTTCCATCAGGTATCTATTTTGCAGCAATGAAAGGAATCCGCAACATTCCTCCAATGCAAAGTGTTTTCAGAAACTATTTTCTCTGCTTTGAATTTACGTAAAAGCTCCTTAAACTATTTTTTTAAATTCAATTTTACTAAGTGGTTCTATAACTTCCTAAAGAAGCATTTAAAAACAAGCTGGCTAGCTAATATTATTTTAAATGCCTTTGAGTATGGAATAAAATTTCACTTGTGACCTAAATTGGAATATAATTGCTTTAAAATTACAGGGACTAAAACATCTAATATTTATGTTGATTTAAAAAAAAAAAAAAACCACAGGATTTTAAATTTGATTTTATCATGGCATATTAAAAACAAAACAAATCCAAAACTTAATAACCTTCTCACCTGCTCAAACTGCTTCATAGCAAACATGACTTCAGAAAAATCCAAAATTAAACGTCTTTCCAATTGGCTCTCAAAAATCTGTGGACCACAGGTAAAAAATACTAATGTAAGTATACAGAGAGTACTTTCCCCATTCTTGAAAATAAAAAAACATCCAAAATCTTCAAGGTCCTCTCACTTGTAAGCAGGAAGGGGTAGGCTGCTTGATATAGGTTAATACAGTCACGGGAGGCAAAAAAAAAAAGAACTTGACTACTGAATTTGCCTCTGTGAAGATGGACACACCCAGTGGGAGACACAGGTCCCTGACTTCTCCTCTGGAAAGCAGCTAGAGTAAAGGAGTGGTGGGCACATTGCAACCAGTATTCTGTCCGATGCGAGGCCTTCTCCATAGGAACTTACACACAAGCAA
Source organism: Eonycteris spelaea (assembly GCA_003508835.1). NCBI lineage: Eukaryota > Metazoa > Chordata > Mammalia > Chiroptera > Pteropodidae > Eonycteris > Eonycteris spelaea. Next base: position 8,898,540 of record PUFA01000023.1, read on the forward strand.
AGCGCACTGGTTCTGCCTAAAAAGCAAGCTCAATTCTCTCCTGGCTACAAGAGAATTATGGAAGAGCAAGCAGCACGATTTTATACCTTTCTCTCTACTTCACACTGCCGCCCTCCATGAAGCTAAAAAGAACCACACTGATTTTTCTATTTTTAATCCTACTTTCCTCCAATCCATCTTCTAAACTCACTGAAATCTCATCAAATCATTTTCCTGATTAAAACTTTTCCAGCGCCCTCCAATACTTGCAGGATATCATCCAACCTCTTTTAAAAATGAGCAGAGCCTCACTGATATACATCACACTTCCTCACATGTCCATATGCCTAGATGGCATACATTTTTGAACACGTCTTCGCTGTTTCCCCTCCAAGAGTTTTTAACCCCTTCTCTGACTGGCAGACTGCAAGGACCATCCCAGAATTCAAGTCCTCTGAAAAGTAATCTCTGTTCCTCAACCCCAGATGGAATTAACAATTCTGTTTCAATATGACATCAACAGATTAGTGTAACAGATTATGACTACTCACTTCCAGGGCCCCGCTTCCCTAACGATCACAGGCACCACAGTGTCCACTCACTGTGTCCACCTAGTCCATACCCAGCACATTGGAAAGCTGTGCATATTTCGTAAATATCCGCTGAACAGATTTAGCTTTTTATCACACTTCGTTTTGCTTATTTCACTTACAGCTTGCAATTCATATTTCCTTAACAAGATTAGAAATTCCCCGAAGGCAGAGCCTTTGCTATGCTTCGTTTATACTCCCCAAGAAACTTATATAATGCTAAACATATTAACTACTCAATTAATATTTGCTGAAGTAAATTACTTTTTCTATGGTGTCTTTGATGAGTGTCTCTGGCAAGGAAACATTTTCACCTAGGACCAAAGTAGAAATTACATCCAAGAGAGTCTCCCGGCAAGATGTGGAGAGATTGGCTATTTGTAATGTTTGAGCTAATACCTGTAAAACAAAAGAAAAAATAATGCACACCTAGCAATCAGCTTTTAACGAACAGACTTGAAGCAAATAAAGTTGACAACTCACCTTACAAACATCAACAGGCTTGGTTACCTTTGATCCACTTCCATGTTTCACGAGTATCAGATATGTTTCTAACAACCTCTTAATCTGCTCAGAACTTTCACCACAGTTACTTGTGGTTACTCTTGTATGTAGATCCAGGAGTGATTCCTGCAAAGAATTTAATAGAGAAAATATGTAACAGAGAGAATAACTATAAAATATCAACTCATCTTTTAATCAATAGTGAAAGTACTGTATGAAAAAGTTCAAATTTTCACATTCTTTTACTTTGAAAGGAAAAGGCACATTTCTTGGGAGTCAATAAGGATAATAACAGCTAACATTTCTGAGTGCACAGTGTTAAATTCTTTATAAGAATCTCCTCACAATCCTCATGGTAACCATGAAGGAGGAGTATTATTAGTCCATTTACCAGATGATGAGACTGGGGAACAGAGACTTAGAGAACTTCCCCACGTCATACTAGCAATCACTGACAAAGCCAAGATTCGAACAGAAGCAGTCTGGCTCCAAAGCTGGTCCTCTCAACCGCTTTGCTCCACTGCATCTCAAAATAGCACATCAAATAAAAATAGTACAGGAGGCAGAGGGAAGGAAAATCCTAAGACGTATGTAAACGAATAAGGACAATTATAAAATACAATCTTCAAAAATGGTCTGCTAAACTAAGGCAAGACAATCAATGCTTAGACCCCCATCACATACAAATCCTGAAAAATTAGAACTTACTTGCAAACATTCAAAAAATGTACCAAAATGTTCCTTGTAGATATAGAACGCAGTGGATCTGACCATGTTTTTGAGTGTTTCGCCAACTAAAATCCATGGTAGTTGAATTTCTGTTTCAGTAACTGGTCCCAGCTTTTGTAAAATTAGCTTCACCGCCTATGGGAATCCAAGAGTCATTCAAATAAACATGTAAACCCTCATTTTAAAGTATTACACTGTGCTTTTTCCACTCTGAGTGTATTGCTACCTTAAAATCTTATCTAGGAATAACCAAGGATATAAAAATGTTGATGGTTAAGTTAACTGACCCAAAGGAATTTCCAAAAGAGAAAATTTTATCGTACTATTGCCCACTCTCCACCCACTTTAGTTCATTAATCAACTGATGTTACCTTCGAGGATCTAGGATGAAGAAAGCAATGATTTTGTAAGTAAAAATACTTAGTGACCCAGAACCTACATTAGGTAAGCACTGCTATTAAAGTCTTTAAGCTCTCCAGTCAGTGTTATTTATTCTAGGCCATCTACTCTCCATCATTTCAGTAAGTCTTTTCTATTTTCTTTTAAATCCCTTTCACGCAGACTCAGTATTCCTCCCAGTTATTTACCTTTTCTGTACAGGAGTGAAACATATTTCTCACTCCTTTGCACATTTCAAAGAGCAACTGTCCAACTCCTTCTACCTTTTCTGGATGTTCAGCAAGATCAAGAAACATTAAATTGAAAAGTCCGTTTTTATCAGTAACCTAAAACACAAAATGTAAATGGAAAATTGTATTTACAACAAACATATTCAAATGAAAAAATCTGCAATTCTACAGAGTCATATTTAAATATAATGAGGACAAAATTCTAAAAGGAATAGACATTTGTAATGTCTCAAACGACTGTAACAATATAGTTTGCAATGTCACAAAAGAGAATAATTAATTCACTGGTATAACGGAAGTAACAATTAAAACTACACAAGGCAACATTCTGTCTTTTATAGAAAATCATGTACTTGTATTTTATGAGTATAAAAAGAAATTTAATACCAACGTGTATGTTTTATTATAAAAACTCTCTACGATATGCTATGGAAACAAACCAAATGATGCCGTAGTCAGTTCCTTCCAAGGAATCATTATAAAATTCCTGTTAATCCCACTGTTCATGTATTTACTGACTTGAATGAGGGGGTACTTTATACACGTGTGTGTGCACACGCGCTTGCGCGCACACACGTACACACTCTGAAAGGTACCAAAAACCTAAATAATAAAAGAATGACCCAAATTATTTTCACATTAGTGAGCAAAGACTAAACCTCATGGTGAGATAAACTTAATATTTAGAGGTTTCTGTGTGTGTGCGTGCGTGCGCGTGCCTACGTGTGTATAAAGCATTAGTCCATAATAACCACAGTATAAAAGATATCAGCTTCTGTTCATCAGATTCTTGAGGATTAATGAGCAATAAACATATAAATATCAGACTAACCTTTCTCATCAAAAAAGTAAAGCTTTCGGCAGCAAAATTTCTTATATGTAGTTTTTTGTGAGCCAGGAGTGTACTATACATACTATAAATGAGAAAATAAGACATGTTTAATGGTCATAATTTTAATAAAGATGTACTACATGTCAACTGTATATCAAAACCAACACTGTGCTAGGTATGAAAGGGATACGCAGCAGGTATAAAATAAGAAGTTTAAAATTTCATTCAATTCCCAGGACAGCCTTGTGTTGAACAGACATTAAGAAGTGCAGGATGAGTGGTGCTAAACTTAAAGGAAAGACTCCATGAAAAGTTGAAACTTGTATGTGAGCCCTGAACAGGAAAAATTCAGGTGAATACCAGAGTGCATATTACTAGGTATTAAAGTGAGATCAAAGATGGGGTGGGCAGAAATGATCATGTTGAAGAGATAACAAGGAGGTTGGTCAGTCTGAAAGAGGAAGAGCAGTGTGGTTGGGGCAGGCAGTTGCAGATAAAGCGGCTAGGTAAACACGTGGCTCTGGATACCTAGTGAAGGAATGGAGACTCAAGCTGACATTTACATAAGCACTTACAGAATTACTTTACCTAATTGGAAACTCCAGGTAGATACTATTAATATCCCCATTCTACAAATAATAAAATTGAAGTAGAAAGGCTAAGTAACCTGCTCAATGTCATACAGCCATGTAGCTATAACTATATAATTACTTGTATAATCGCATGGTTTAAATTGGTCTTCCTAATGACAGGAGAGCAAGAAATATATCTTCCTATCTTTGCCATATCCTTATTACCTAAGAGTTCCTTGATCATAGCAGGTACTAATACTAGCTGAATATGGAATGAATATTTTCAGAAAGATTAATTTGGCAGCAAGATACAGGATAAGAAAAGGAAGAAGAGACTGGCAGTCCTGCTAGAAAGCTGCTCAAGCCATACGATCTTGGGTGAACGAGGGCATGAAAGAAGCTGGTGGTAGAGGGGATAACAAAAGATGTTTCCCAAAAGACATTTCAAGAGTCCCTTGCAATGGAACCAAAGACCTTACAGTGTCCACAAAGCCCTTTATGATCTAGCCCCCTACTACCAAGCCCCTGACATTGCCTAATTACTCTCCCCTTGCACGCACTGCTCAATTACCCAGGCCTCCTTGCCATTCCCCATGTATGCCAGGCATGTGTCCAGATGTTCTCCCCTTGCCAAAATGTAAACTTTGCAAGAAGAGGACCTTTTATCTGTTTTGTGATTGTATCTCCAGTGCCTGACACATGGTGTTCAGTAAATATTCACTGAACTGGTTGAGCGCATAAATAAATAATACAATCAAAAGGATTTGGAGTCCTTGAAGACAGTGGCTCAAAGATTCCTCTAGGGCGCCAAGTCTAGTGATGGGAAGAGATGGTGTCATTGTTAGAAACTGGGCAACCAAACAAAGCCTGGCATAGACTACATATTTACTCAACACAGGAATAAATGAAGAGTTGGCTTGAATGGGAATGTGTGGACTCTGGTTTCAGTAATACTCAAGAGAAAATACCCAGAATGTTGAAGATGTCATACTAAGAGCAAATAATTTAGAACTAGAGAGTCTAACTTGGGAGATATAAAAGTAACAGCAGGAGCCATGAAACCAAGTAAATTATGTATCCCCTCGCCAAGATCTTGCTGGTTTTTAATGAAGTAATCTTGGTTTCGAATACATTTTACCAAAAGTTTCATAAAGAACTAATAAAGACTGAAAAAAATATCTTTCTCCTCCTTTGTTCAAAGGAGGTAGGGTCAAGGGTCGGGGTGATGATAAAGAAAATCTACAGGCTTCTCCCTTAACCACTCCTATGGGGTGGGAGGAGAAGAGTTAATCTTATGTATTCATGTGGCAATTAAAGTATGTAGAAATAATCAGACACCAATGGAAATCTCCATCAAGTTCCAAAATGAAATAGATAATAAATAATCTTCCCTTACTTTAAACAAAAAGCTACTCTGGAATTTATTCTCTTTCCCTGTCCACATTTGCTCTCACAAATACTGAGTGTCTCTTTTGGCTTAATAAGCATGATAGGTGCTAGAAAATGCAGATATTTAAGATGATGTTCTTGGAGAGTTTACGTTCATCGAGGATACCATTACATTGTGAACAACTGTTAACAGAACATGTGTCATGGAAGTAGTATAGAATGCCACAGGGGTTCAGAGTACAAAGCTTCATTTCTGGCCAAGGAAATATTTGTGGAGGTTATGAAATCCAGGCCAGGCTTTGATGGGGAAGGGAAGATATGATATATTTTCAACAGTTGTGTATAAAGAGACTGGTAGAAAAGAGTATGGATTACTTTGGCTGGAGAATCAACTTTATATAAGGAAATAATTAGAGACTGGGTTGGAAAGGTGGTTTGGAGTCAGACAGAAGCCAGGGAAAAGGCAATTAAAGAACATATTACAGTCAGGTAGCCGTGTCGGCAGGTACATGTGATTTTACGCATTATGCATGTTTTAACCAGACACAGGTGAGAGTCAGAAATTCTCTCTTGCTTGTCAGTATCAATAAAAACCGCCCTTGACCAAAAACATAAAAACTTACAAAACTTAAATTAAAAAAAAATCTCATTATTGAGGAGGATCATTCTATTTAGGGGGCCTCAAGCACACAGCTGTTTTCACAGAGGCAACCTCGAATATTCAGCATGCATGTATTGCTTTCGCTCTCAAAACTAATGCGGATGGGAGCAGGACTGACTGCAAACAAGCAGGGGAAATCTCATGGAGATGATGGAAATGTTCTTAAACTGGATAGTGATGATGGCTGCACAACTTTATAAATTTACTAAATGGCACTGAGTAGTCAATTAAACACAATAAAAATTAGAAGCAAAAGAAAAAAGAAAGAAAAACCCACACTAGAGAAAAAAAGGGTACCTGTATATACTGGACATGTCCTTCACCATGAGCCTCCACAGGTACTTGTAAAGATACGACAGCGAGGTGAAAGCCCATTCTAACAACTCAGTGTCCTGAGTCTCCAGGATTGAGGTGATGGTCAGAAAAAAATCCTGAAAATGTGGATAGAAGTCTGTCTGCAGATCTCGTGCCAACTGTACAATCAAACTGTATTAAAAATAAGAAAAAGTCACTGTTTTTGAGACATGTAGACCAAAAACCAAATACTGTAAATCTATTTCACAAATGATAGTAGATTGCCTGTGATGACAGAATTAATTAAACCTTCCAAATCAAGTCTCAAGAGAGAGATAAAATTTTTCAAATCTTCTTCACATTTGAAGAGTTCAGAAGAGAAATCAGGCTAGTGCAAGAAGGTGCATTCTATCACAAGTGATGGTCAATTTTTCCTATTATGGCAATGTGCTAATAATACTCAAAATAAATTCTTATTTTTAAATTACGAACACCAGATCTATGGCATGTATAGCTATAAAACACAACTACTCATAAATGCAGACATGCTACTTACTCCAAAAGGGGTTGATAGGCAAAACTGTTCTTGATTTGCAGGTGAGCCTTTAAGCTCTGAACTATCTCATTTTGATGATAGACCAGCTGATTGAATGACTGGCATTTGTCAATAACTTCTTTGTAAAATTTCCCTGGATGAAAAAATATATATTGTTGTGCTCTTCCATTATATATCATTATTTAGTTGTTTTGAATATAAAGTGCAAATGATGAGTGAACGAAACAGAAACAAAATAGAAAATACCAAAGTGTTCCGTAAGGTTCAATTCCCTCCATTTCAGCAGTCCCTCAAAAAAGTAGGTTTCGACCTCCTGCCAAGATTAAAGCAGTCCATTAATCAGATAATTCAAAATAGGATCGAAATAAATAAGAATAACGATATAGTAATATCTTAAGACAAGTTAAACTTTTAGGTTTTTTTTTTATGGTCATTAACTAATACATTTGAAAAGCATTCAGGTATACAATATGGACAGATGCTTTATGAAAACAGTGTTTTGTTGATTTGGTTGCAGCAAATAATTCTCTAAAACCTATATAATTGTCACACTATAGAAAAAACTTCCTTTTCTATGTTTTTTACACTTTTAGGCCCAGAAGAATGTGCTGATTCTTCACAGTTCTTTCATTCTGCTTTTGGAAATATTGATTCGCAACCTTGTAGGGAAGTAATCAAGCATTTTGATTAAAATTATAAACAGAAAATCCCCCTTTGGAGACATTTCTTATAAAACTTTCAAACATATTGGTATGTAGATGTTTACCCAGCTTTATTGTAGTGAGAGGAGAACATAAAATAGCCTAAATATCTACCAATAGGAAAATTGTTAGAATACCTTGTGGCCTATAGATACTAAGGTATATTATGTGGCTATTAAAAAAGACCTATATCTATATTGAACAAGAAGGATGTTGATATCCCTTCCAAAGTGGTAAAAGTTACACAGTCTACAAATGTTTGGACATATTTGTATTATAGAAAAACATGGAAAAATACACATATACCAAATTGCCAATACTGGTTTCCTTGGTAATAGTAGGTGGAAAGGTGAGATAGTATGTTTGTTTAAGTTCACCACTACATTATTTAGCTTGTTAACACAGTACATATTACTTTGTACTTATATATGTGTGTATCATTGTGTATATGTATGTGTGCATGCGTGTGTGTGTGTGCCCTTAGAAAGAGAGAGAGAGAAGAGAGAGAAGAAATATATAAGCACATACGCAAACAGCATGCGAAATCTTCTACAATCTCAGAAAAGTGTAAATCTTTAAATTGTGCTTTGGAAATCTTTAAAAAATAAAAATGAAATAAAATCAACAGGGAGAATAGGAAGGAAGAGAATCCAATTAAATTTTGTTCGGTGTTTCTTAAGACAGAAGGGAAACATATCTAACAGTTTAAAACCAAATGGAGAAGGGATTTGTAGCCTAGCACAGTGATTGGCACAAGCCAGCCATCTGTGATAGACTATGTCCTCACCTTTGCAATGTGACTGGTAGCCTCTACCACTAGAGGTGGAGTCTATTTCCTCAACCCCTGAACTTAACCTGGCTTTGTGACTTGCTTTGACCAATAACATACAATGGAAACGATCCTGCAACTGCCCAAGCTAATCTTTAAGAGACCTTGTAATTTCTGCTTTTGCTTTCGTGAAAAGATTCTGTCATCATAAAAAGAAGCCTCGTCCAGCTTATTGGAGAACAAGAAGCTATGAAGATGACCTAGACCAACTAGCTCCAGTCAACAGCCAGACATTTGATTGAGGTCATTCTGGATCTCCCAGCCCAGGATCCTATCCTAGGCTCTCTTCTCTGCTAACTCAACACTCTATCCCTTAGTGCTTACAACCTCTCCTATAGCTTAAACTAAATCATTTGCTGAATGTTAAATCTGTAACTCCACCTCTGAAATCATCTGTACTCCTCCAGATCCATATATCCAAATGTCTTTTGGACATATTTGGTGAGCCACAAGTATATCAAATCCAAAAAGCCCCAAACAAAATCAACCTCATGCTTCTCTTCCTAAATCTATCTTAATGAATGACATCCTCAACCAACAAGTTGTTGAAACAGAAAACCTTAACCCCATTCCCTTCCTCCCTGCATATTCAGCAGGTCACAAGTCCTATCAAGTCTACTTCTTTAATATCTCTGGGATCCTTCCCTTCTCTCCATCTTGACTGCCACTACCATAATCACCTCTTGGTTAGATGACTACGAAATCTTCACAACTGGTTGCCCTGACTCCAGTCCTATTCTTTATTCTACACTAAAGCCAGAGAGATCTAAAACTTAAACCTGATCATGTCACATCTCTGCCTTATAATCCTAGAATGACATCACATAACTTTGGGATAAATTGAAACTTAGCTTGACATATAAAGTCCTTTATGATCCTTGACTATCTCTTCTGCTTTATCTCTCACCAGATACTTCTTCTCCCATCCCAGTCACTATCAACTGTACATACACTTATACACAAACACCATATATACAATTATAACCACGATGAACTGCTCTGTAGTTTCTTGACTGTGACATGCATTCTCTAGCCTGTTCCTTTATACAGGTCTCCCCCACAGCCAAAATCTTCTTTCTTGCTTTCTTTGCCATGCTAAAACCTATATAAACAAGACTAAATTCAGAGATCACCTTATCTGTTATCATTTTTGACATCCCACCCTACGCCCCCAAAGAATTTAGGTTAGGCTCCCCTGATGATGAGTTCCCAAAGTGTATGTCCTTACTTAGATGACATCATTTGACACACTGAATTCACACAGAGAGAAGGCATTCAAAGGCAGTGAGCAGAGTCCGACTAGAGCCAAATGACGAATAGTAAAAACTGAAGTTGAATTCATAAGCTAAAAGCACGTTACATGGATCTTAAAAGGCTAGCAGAAAAATAATTACTTGATGCAACAAAAAAGCAAAGTTTTTTTGTACACGTGTGACTGAGTTAGAGCATGGCTAAAAGTAAAAAAAAATTATGAAATTCTAGCCCCAACCTTTTTATAAAAGAGTAAACTAAGCCTCAGAAAAGTGACTTGCTCAAAACCTCTTTAAAATTGTAGCTTCAAGAATATGGATCTGCAAGTGCTTGGAATTAACGTGGGAAAGAGAAAGGCTAGAATCACAGAAGCCACCCTAGAGTATCAAGACTATCGAACTTTCTGCAATGATGGAAATGTTCCATACCTGCACTTGTCCAATATGGTAGCAACTAGCCACATATGACTACTGAACACTTGAACTTTTAATTTACTTTATTTAAATCTAATTTGTCATATGTAGCCATTTTATTGGACAGCACAGGACTAACGCATTTCATGTTCACAAAGAAATGGCTTGAAAATCAATCCATTACTAACAGCAGAGACTTAAAAAATGACTATAACTACTCTAAGACTAGTTAGTATAACATTTTCTTACCTCATCATAGCTCGCAGTTCTATCGATCCGGTGAATAATATCGATATTCACATTCCCCAGTCGTTCAGCGAATGTAAGAAACTGTGGGGGGAGGGGGAGTATAGTTAAGCTACATCACCATTTAATATTTACCATATCTTGAGTATTGTTTGAACGCTGTATAACAGTCACATGTGGACAATTCCCTTGTGAAAGTGGAAAGTTTAAAGCTTCCATAAGCCTCTCATGTACTATTGCTATAATGGTAGGCTTCGCTTGCAATTTCAGACTTGTATTTTCAACCAATCATAAAATGTATAATTGAGTTTTTAACCTACAAGTAGGTATCACTGATGAATCAAAAGATAAGTTTAAAAACGGCCCAAAAGAACATAGAGCCTTAAAGAAATGCACTATGCTACTATAAAATAATAGAATACCTCTATGAATATGTTTGCATAAGTTCTTTCAGTTATATCACTTCAAATAAAATTTTCATGCTAGACTACAGTAGACCTGGGTGAAAGCTGACGATGTGGTCTTGCTAGGCCTATTAAGTTTTATACCACCCTACGAGCACAGGGATATGGCTAAGTCGTTACAATAATAGTGATTTAAAACATATACAAACCTATGGCTGTATCACAAGGAAGAAACTCTCAAGGGGTAGAGAAAGTGTGGTAGCCATTGGCTGGAAATTATTCAAGTTCTCCCACCGGCCCGCCCCCTAATTTGACCTTTAAAGGTAAAACAGCAGGGGAGAACAGCTCCTAAGGAATTAGTTTGTGAGAGTGAATTTAACTCGGACTGAAGGGGTTTCTCCCGCACGCCAGACCCCACAAACCATGGGGGAAATTTGCTGCCAGACTTATTTTCGCACTTCATGTTTACTACACGCGGAGAGTCTCCCTCTTTTGCTAGAGTCTCGGGGCAAGTGACTAACGCTTGGCCCAGAACTCTGCAGCCCCGGGAGTCCCGCTCAGAGCCAGTCCCACGTCTGAGACACCAGGGACTCACGACTCCTAGCCCAAGCTCCCTCACTCACCCGATATGTGTTCTCGGTCTTGTGGGAAACGGGCTTTGTCTTCATGGTTGCAGAGAAGCGGCAGCCCGCGAGGGCCTGAGGAAGGGTCGAAGGGATGCAGTCGAGGTTAAGGATCGCAAACTGGCTGACACTGCAAGTTCCCAGGTGTCCAAATTCTCTCACGTGCGGTTTGAGCCCCTGGACGCCGCCATGTTTGAGACGGGGAGGAGCCTGAGAGGGCCACGTGGGCGGAAGAAGGGGACCGAGCATGCGCGGCGCCGGTCGCCGGGAGCAGCGGGAAGACGGAGAGAGAACTACAGAGAGCCGCAGAGTCCCGGGGTGGCTGGTATGTGGACGTGGAGTTAGTTACTCCCTTCAGTAAAAGTTTGCATATTTTTGTTGTAAAAGAAAACACGTTTGTCATCATTATCAAAAACACTCACTACCACTTAGTTTGTATCCTGCAGCGGGTCTTTACGTTCATAATTTCACAGTAAACTCTGTACACTGAGCAAGTGTGTCAGGAATCTTTGTCAAGAAATATATGATAAAGATTTATTCAAGGGTCTTAGAGTTTGTAAACAGAAAATGCAACAGGCAATACCGAGAGTATTCTGCAAAAAAGAAAAGCGGAAGGTTCTTATAGTAAAAAGTACATTCTTGAGAAGAATCAGTCCTGCATTTTTATCTTAGCTTCTGGTTTGATGAGAGATGGTAATCCTGTAAATGACCCTATGGTCTGGATAATGGACCTCAGTTAGCTGGATACATGACCATTCTTTCCTTAGTCCCTCAGGGCGGGTAATCAGAGGGTTATCTGGCAATTTGTTGTGTATCGGGGCATTTACACAGGACTGGAAATTTCAAAAAGTTAAGTTCCTAGGCTTCTTAAAACAAACCTCTCCTCATATCACAATATACTTGATTTTAGTAATTTAGCAGCTTGGCTGTAGTGACTCCATTTTATTTATTCACTTTTATCTTCAAGCACATTGTGAATGCCGCCTGATTATAAATGAGGTGCATATTTTAAAGCCCATTTAATATATGAAAAAAGCAAGAAGTGGCAGTCTGGCAGAGATCACTCAGCTCCAAAGTCTGATATTCTTCACCACTATCCTCTAAATAAAATTGAAAAATAGAAAAAGTTTTAAAGAAAAATCTTATAATTTCATGCACAACCAGTTAACATTTTGGTGTTTTTTCCACCACTCTAATGATGTGTTGTTAAACATAATTGTACAAACGTGTGTGTGTGTGTGTGTGTGTACATATATATACACACACACACACACACACACACATATATATTTTTTCACTTACTCAGCAAATATTTCTTGAGAATCTGCTATGAGCCATTCACTCTTCTGTCAGCTGAACAAGACAGACAATAATAATAATAATAATAATAATGATTGATGATGATGATGATGATAATTCTGTTTGGAAGATTTAGTCTGAGATACTTACATCTTAGATAGCCAAGGAGAGATGCTAAGTAGACAATTAAATACATTCCTACTTAGTGAGCATCGTAGAGGTCAGGGCTGGAGCTGTGAATTAAATAAATAGCTACCAAAAGTGTGAAGTAATTAAAGCCGTGAAACTGGATGAGATCACTTATGGAGAGTGTGATGAAAAAGAGGATGAAGGAGAGAAGAGGACCCGTATTGAACCCTGGAGTGCTCTAACAATTAGCAGTGGCCAAGAAGGTGACTGGGAAAGAGCCAGTGAGATAGAAATGGACTAGTAATTGGCATGGAAACAGAATCTGACATGGGGAAGGTTCCTGGTGACCTTGACAAATACAGTCCATGTGGAAGTAAGGAAGCAAAATATGCATGGATTGAGGATGGAATCAGGTGAAGAAGTGAAGTAGACATAACACTTTTATATTATTAACATTACAGCATCAATATTTACTAAGTCAGTAGTTAAAATAGTTGTAACTATTTTTAATGGCTCCACAGCATTTATGGATTTTATTTTTTTAATAATAAAATATAGAAGTGTCCAGCATTTGGCTGGCGTCCAGTAGGCTAATTGGCTTTTCCCCTCCCTTTCTTTAGATGGTTCTTTTTATGTCATAGATTCCTTAAGGAAGACATCGAAAGCTGTAGAACGTCTCAGAAAAATGCACATAAGTTCATTTACACTGAACTGTGTAGATAATTTCAGAGTTAGAAGTCTGCCAAAATCACCCCCAGATAATTGTGGCCTTTTCCTTCTCTTTTATTTATTTTTTGGTGATAGAGTTAATGGGACAATAAGGAGTGGGGAGAAAAATGAAAATCAAGGATACTAAAAGAACTGACACAAGTTATGTATTACATTGTTACTCATATGCTTCTCACTGGCAACTCTGGTTGAACAATTTATAATTTAACATGGTGGTTAAGAACCCACTGGGTGCTAGAACCAAGTTGCCTGGGTTTGAATCCTAGCTCTATCATTTGTTAGTGATGTGACCTTGGGGAAGTTACTTACATTCTCTAAAAAAACATCATTTTTTTTCAAATGTTGAAGTGAAGCTAATATAAGTCCCTATCTGATAGGGGGCTGTTATGCAGAGTAAATAAGCTAATGGATGAAAGGTGCTTATAAGGTGCAGGTACCATAACTGCACAACCTTTGACAAGTTACTTAACCTTCCTAAGACCCAACTTCCTAATCTATTAAATGGAGATGTTAATAATACCAATCTTTCAAGGTATTGTTTTGGCACATAGAGCATGGAATAAATGTTTGCTGCATGGATAAACAATTGACCATTCATTTCCTACTATCTGGCTATCTGACAAGTTTCTTAAGGGCAGAAACCATGTACTTTTTCAACTTTCTATCACAGCATATCGTGCTTTGTTTAACCCTAACAAACTCAAGACTACTGTAACTCCTACATTAGATATAGGTTGTACCATGTGATTTTTAAGTTCTCTCCCAAAGCTAACTTTTTAAGATTCTGTGGTATAGCCAAATCAGTCATGAAAAGCACTGCTATTTAGGACATCTCTGTGCCCCCAGCTTTTGCCCTCTGTGCTAAGGCCTTGAATATCCCATGCCAACCTGTTTCCTTTTTTCACTATAGTTTCACCAGCCCTATCCTTTGAAGCCAGAAAACTAATATATAATTCCTTTATTTCTTATTAAACTTGATCCAGAACTCCTGGAAGTTTTGCTTTTTAATATTGGTTTCCTTAGTGTCTAACACACTGCAGTTTCAAACCCAGAGGACTATACGAGCACATGAGAAGTTTACCCAGCTTAGATGTGGAAGTGAATCCATAGAAGGCTTCTTGGTGGATGTGACATCTCAGCTGAACCGTGGAAGATAAATAGAAGTTAGCCAGGCAAGGGAGGAGCATAGATATGAAGGGTGTTATCTAGGTGGAGGGAACAGTATATGGAAAAGTTCAAAATAATTGAGTACGAATTCAGTTATTTTTAGTTCCTAATTCAAAGCCATATCTTGTCAAGTTAGCACTAGGCATCAATGTCACTGTTAGCATCTTTGGGCTAATAAAAAGGAAAATATAAGAGACAGAGTGAAATTGAGAGGTGGGGGAGAGCCTTGGTTTCTTTATCTATAAAAGTGGATACAGGAGTAACACAAGGCTGTCGAAAGATTAAGATATTGTATGTGGTGGTCAGGAAGGGGACAGCCCTGCCTGGGGCACGAACTTATCTAAATAGGGACTCAAGGGGTACAGCATATCAAACCAGAGATTATCCCCACTCAGAAAACGGGACTAATGAAGTGAGATCTCAAACCAATGGGAAGTGAAGCAAAAGAGAAGAGTGGACCAAAGAGGGTATTTTAGTAACTCTTAATTATGGGAGTAAAGTAAGCTGATCCACAGATCTTTCATTTCTCTAGAGAACTATGTACTGTTCATAGTCGTATGTGACACAGGAGGCAGAAAGAGCGTGGCGTTTGGATTCAGAAGAACCAGCTGGGTCCGCGTTCTAGAGATTTCCGTGTGTTAGTTGATGACTGAATTAGTGACTTAATCTCTGAGCCTCAGTTTCCTCACCTTTAAAATGTTAGGCATAAAACCAAGTCTGCCTTTTCACTTTTTCGTTGGTAAGGAGATCCTTGACATTGAGTGTGTCAGAGTCTCTTGTCATCCATATAACACTTATTATTATTATTTTCAGTTATGTGACCACTTTTCAGCACTGGGGCCACTGAGCTTCTATTCTCCTTTTCCTTGTTTAAAGCTCAGGCATCACAGACATCAGATAAGAAATTGCAAATTGGTGGGCCTCCCAAACCCAGTGTAGCCCAGATATGTTTTCTTTACCAACCAATATCCTTGAAATAAATACGTTTATTAAAAATCTGGAGATTTCTGGTCAAAATCCAGATTTCTAGCTTCTCTGAAAAAAAAAAAAAATGCACGACACTGGGCCCACATTCAGAAAAGCGGCAACTGGCTGGAGCTGAGTAACGGCGGCCCCTTTGCCTCTGTCCACACCACTCCCGCCCGCCCTGCCCCTGGCCCGTGCGCTTGGCCTCCACAGGCATTTCATTTGGCAGCCTCATGCATTAGACTTTTCCTCAAGCAGGTGTTGAACATGCCTTTTGCAAATAACAGGTCGTTGCAGCAGCTGCTGTTGCTGTTATAGTCTAATCCAGTGAGTGACTCAGCTTTTTACAGGGGGGTTGGTGCAGTTTTTCGATCGGTGCTGAAATATTTGTAACACCCTTCCCCATCCTCTGAAACGCACACATGTGCATGTACAAACCCACCATTGCCTTCTGTGTTCAGCTTGTTTTCCTTTCTCACGATTTGCATTTGGGTCATGAACTTTACATCCCTTACTTTCTTTTAAGAGATACCAGAGGATAACCTGAATTAACCTATTTATTTGAGCAATTTATACATCTACATTGTTTTTACATACACATTTTCATACAATTTGGATTTATCTCAACCCTTCTCCAATCTCCCTCTTCCCGTTGGCTGTATCTTTGCATCCAAATTGATATTTGTCTCGTTACATCTTATTTGCTGCTTTGAAAGAGAGGTAAGCTCGGACTCTGTTGCTGGGCCTCCCAGACTCACATTCTTGTTCTACCACTATTATATGAGCCTCAGTGTACTTGCCCCAAAATAGGGTTGTTCTGAGGAGTCAGTGACCTGATACTTTTGTTCTCAAAATGCGGTCCCCAACCAGTAGCACCAGCACTTAATGGAGCTTGTCAGAAATGTAAATCCTCAGGACCCACTCCAAACCTCCACTGGCGCCCAGTCATCCAGGTGATTCTGATGCAGACTTAAGTTTGGGAATCACTGACTTAACGTATGTTAGAGCACTTAGAACATTGTCTGGCATATACCATGTGCCATAGAAAGTGTTTACTATTATTACTGTTTAGTCTTTATATAAGTGTTTGCTACTGTCATTGTTAAATTGTCCTATCCACATCTATGCGGTAGGTCGTATTATCTTCACTCTAAAGATTAGGGATCTGAGACTCGGAGAACTTCTAAATGGCAGAGGAATTTGAATCCAGGTCTTCTAACTTTAAGTTCAGTGCTTTGTACTGCCCCACATCTTAAGAGTGTAAACTAGGAGAGATAGATGTAGAGAACTAAATGCTTGGCTCTTGTGGTAAACATTTGTAGAATTCCTAATAGTTTTTGTTCTCTTTTCCTCTAGAAACAGCATCCTGATTTTCCTTTGAGGAATCACTGTTCCTTCATTCTCAATGTCTGAGGTTCAGGTTAGGTGCCAGGGAGCGCCTATGTCCTAGCTAGTATTTCTTTGGTCAGGTAACTGGTTCAACGAATGACCATGTGTCACAAGCTGAGCCAAAAGCCCTACCTGGAACTTTTGCTAGAGCTATGGAACAAGAGGTGCTTCTTTTTCTCGGATTTGCCAAGATGACAGGAGGCTGAAGGTGGCCATTGTTGTCACTTCAAGGAGATGTCTGCCTGAGAATGAAGTCTATGCAAAGGAAAATAGAGTCAGAGAAAGAGAGAGAACAATTAACTAATTTGAGTCACCGGATCCATCTAGTCCTTGGACTTTTCAGTTTCATTAGTTCAGTTCCCCCTTTTGTGCTTAAGCCATTTTCAACTAAATTAGCTGATACTTTTACAGCTAGTTAAATTTTTTTGTGTTGCTAAAAAACAAGACTGGAAACTCCGACCTTCCAATGAACACAGATATTTATAAGTGTAATGATAGTCAAAAAAAGTCAAATGTAAAATTGTAATGTTAGCAGTCATTGTGGTAGAATGGAAAGAATGTCAAACTGGAAGTTAAGAAACATAGGTTTCAGTCCTGGGAGATTCACTCAGCCGCGTGACTCTAAAAGTAACCCCACATCAAAAGAGGTAATGTACATACACATACATACTTTTATTGTTGCATTATCTGAAGTCAAGTAATTATTAGAGTTGCTTCCAGAACTACTTACATACATACAATAGTACGTTTTCAATACTAGTTGGGGGAGGTAAAGAAGGGGATGTTTTTTGGTTTCTTTTATACCACACTTTGATTTTAGTGATAGAATACCTTTAAAGACAATGTATCTTAAGATAAAAGACAAGCTGCAGGCTGAAT
The DNA here is from genome assembly GCA_003508835.1 of Eonycteris spelaea. Lineage (NCBI taxonomy): Eukaryota > Metazoa > Chordata > Mammalia > Chiroptera > Pteropodidae > Eonycteris > Eonycteris spelaea. The sequence continues at coordinate 8,916,300 of PUFA01000023.1, forward strand.
GAAATACTTGCGAAACACATATCTGGTAAGAGACTTCTGTCCAAAATATGCGAAGAACTCAACTCAACAATGAAAAAAACCCAGTTAAAAAATGGGCAAAAGATCTGAAGAGACACTTCACCAAAGAAGATATACCGATGGCAAATAAACATGAAAAGATGCTCAATATCATATGTCATTAGAGAATTACAAATTAAAGTCATGATATACCATTACATACCTATTGGAATGGCTAAGCTTCAAAATACTGAAAACCAAATGCTGGAGAGAATCTGGAGTGACAGAAACTCTCATTTGTTGCTAGTGGGAATGAAAAATGGTACAGCCACGTTAGAAGACAGTTACCTATTTTTCAACAAAAGTGAACATTGCTTATCACATGATCCAGCAATCACCCTCCTATGTATTCAAATGAATTGAAAAATTATATACACATAAAAATGTGCACACAGATGTTTATAGCTGTTTTATTCATAACTGCCAGAACTTGGAAGCAACTAAGATGTTCTTCAGTAGCTGAATAGATGAACAGATTATGGTGTATCCATACCATCAAATATTCAGCAATAAAAAAAACACAAAACTGAGCTATCAGATTATTAAAAAAATGGAAGCAGCTTAAATGTATACTGTTAAGTGAAAGAAGTCAATGCGGAAAGGCACCATACTGGATGACTCCAACTAGGTGAAATTCAGGAAAAGGGAACATTTTAGAGAAGATAAAGAGATAAGTGGTTGCCAGAGGCTTGGGGAAGAGGGGAGAAAGAGGGATGAATAAATGAAGTACAGGGGATTATAGGGCAATGAAACTAGTCAGTATGCTCCTGTAGTAGGGGACACATGACATTTGTCAATACCCATAGAACTACACACACAAAGAATGAATCTTAAACTTAGACTTTAGTTAATGATTGCTCTGGTCATTGTAAGACGTATACTACACTAATGTAAGTTATTAAAATGGGAAATTGTGTGGGGAAGGAAAGTGGGTATATGGGAATTGTCTTACTTTCTGTTCAGTTTTTTCTAAACTTAAAACTGCTCCAAAAATAAAAGCTTATTAATTTAAAAATTTGCATCTCTCCTTAACTCCTTCTCCTTCTAAACCCAAAGTCCTCTGGAGAACTTCATGGTGATCTTAGATGAGATCTAGAAAGACAGCACCTTGCTCTTGAATCATTGGGGCACCAAGAGGAAGTAGGACCAGAATCTCTTGAACACTAGAAACCAAGAAAATTTGGATCTATGGGATTCAAAATGAGTCAGAAAGAGGAGTGCTGCAGAACACCAGCAAAAACAAAACAAAAAAGAAACGAAAAAAAAAACAACCATTTATTTATTCTCTCAGGGAGTCTTATTTATCAGGTACTGATCTAAGGACTGAAGATACAGTGGTAAACAAATTTCCTGCCCTCATGGGGTTCTTTTCTAGTTGAGAAGACAAAAACATAAATATGTTGACTCTATAGACAATCATGGCAGTAAGTGCTATGGAAATGAAGACAGCAGGTGGATAGAGCGTGTGGCAGAAGCTTTTAATTGTTTCCTAGATTTCATTCTTCTTTTCATCTTTTAGAAGAAGAACCTCTGCCTCAAGTTTTAGCTGGTAATTTGGCCTTGCATTACAGACTATATTTCTTCCTTCTCTATTTTGCATCTGGGGATAGAGTTATGCCCAAGTTCGGGCCAATGGGATATAAGTGGAAGTACTTAATTTCTAACATCACTTGCTGAGGGATAAAACCACTTGCTTTGGACCCTTGCTCCTTTCCACTGGCTGGAAAAATGGCATTGACTGGACCACCCTCAGGAGCCAAGTAAGGAAGATGGCAGAGCCCCCAGCTTTAGAGTGCTCAATTCTTGATACTGTCATTTCAAGAGGTACTCTTGGATGTATTCTCTTAATCAAATGCTATATTTATAGTCAAATGCTGTTTGGGTGGGTATATTTTCCAGAGATTAAATGGTGTTTTAACCTAAGTGATACGTAATTCTCTACCATGAAGTGACCGGAACCATAATGCTCAGGAACATCTCTGTCACAAGAGCTATGCAGTCACAGTATTATAAGCATTCATTTTACAGACTAGGTAAAATGACTCACCAAGGTCACATGTCTTTGATTGATGTTGCCAGACTTTATTACTCCACATTCAAAGGTCTTGTCATGTGCGTCTTCCCAGATAATTTATATCTTTTACTATGAACCAGATAGTATTCCAACTGCTTTGCATATAATGGCTCACTTACTCTTCTTGTAAGATAAATTCTGTTATTACCATTTACTGATGAGAAAACTGAGGCCGAGAGACTGAGAAACTTGCTCAAATCGCATAGTCTCATAAAGCAATCAGAGCTGAGACCCAAACAAATGTAGGCTGTATCCAGAATCTGTGCTCTTAGCTACATCACTATGCCACCTCTCTGTTTAGGACTTAGAAGCAATTTTGTGATTCAGATAGCTCATGGGTATACTTTAAGAGTCTTTGAGATTGAGTTCAGATACCTCATAGCTCCTATGACTGTCACAAGCCCTCCCTTTAATGTGATGGCCACTCAATCTTATTGTCTACTCAGGTGATAGATGCGATCAGAGTTTTATTTTTAGACAACCTGGACAGGGTGGAAGAAGCATTGGGCATAATAATAGCTACTTTGACATCAGTGTTGAAAAGTTTTTATAGGTAGGAGTGAACTGCCTTCTTCAGAAGAATTAATACTATTTTATTACTTCAGTCTCTTTTTCTTTAATTAGTAATACCAAGGAGTATAGAAGACATATGTTGTTTTCTTCTATTCCTCATTTTTTTTGGTAGCATTGTTTTGATTTTCCTTTAGTAAATCCCCTCCTCGTTTATTCTTAGTCCATGTGATTTTGAAACCAACCCATCCCCTGTTTTCTAGGGTTGGATGCATGATCCAGCCCCAGGCCCAGTGTATCTCCCTGAAAAAACAGTGGTTGGTTCAGGGATAGGTGTGTGATGCTGGTCAGTCCAATAAAAGTTGTCCTTAGGACTTTTACTTGAACTATTGGCAAACAGAAATCCTCTTTCTACTTACTAATATTCAAGGTACGGGGGGAATGGCCTATATCTCTTGATGAGAAGAGCTGCAAATTCCCATTGCAGAGGGCATAGCTGCAGGGAGGAGTGGAGAATTAGAGCCGTTTTTGTAATCAGTTTGCACATTCATCCACATTCCTTTTATAAAACAAATATGGTAAAGAGAAAATAAGCAAAAGGATACTGGGATATAACCAGGTGCTCACCAAAGGAAGCAAATTCCTTCAGTGCATCAAGCAGAGTATGACACTACCCAGGTTCTTATTTCACTCATTTAACATATGTGATTTTCTTTGAACTTGATTCAGAAAGGGTTCCTAGATTCAGAAACCCTGTCCTGAAAGAGACTTTAAAGGTCATCTGGCCCAACCTCCACATTTTTCAGAAGAAGAAACCAGATCCCAAAGTTAAGGAACTTTCCCAGGGCCACACAGAGGCAGGTCTGGATCCTTACCTGGTGACTTCCAGTGCAGCAGGCTTTGATCATCTTGTGCTGTGCCCTCCCCACACCAAGGCAGGACATAGTAGAGGTCACATGCTTGAACTTGGAAGTCAGCCTGGTTCTTTATCACTAATAAACTCTGAGACTTTGGAAAAATTATTTAATCCCTCTGTGGAGGATGGTAATACTGTTTCCCTCATATGGTGGTTGTGAGAATTAGATGAGAGAAGTCAAATAAAGCACATAGTAAGTGTTCAATAAATTTTAGGTATCATTGACTCTTAAAATACAGCCTTTCCCCCCCCCTTTGGCTTGTTTCTGCCTGCATTTAGTCTGGGTTTGGGGGTTTAGAGGAACTGAAGATATAACTCCTAATATTTAGATTTCAGGAGTAAATAAATCTTAAAATTATGCTGGATTACAATTCCACATTTTCTTATAAGAAGAGATCCTTGTCGCCTAATTCGTCTATTTATTTTCTAACACACATTTCCTGAGGGGTGTACTCAAAGTTGGGCATTGCATTAGTTTGCTGTTGCTGTAACATGTTACCATAAACGTAGTGGCCCAAAGCAGTGTATAATCAGGAGGTCAGAAGCCTGAAATGAATCAGCTGGGCTGCATTCTGAACTGAAATCTGAACTTCTCCCGGCTCAGGGACCAAGGCTGTTTGCATACCCATCATGCCATGCACTGGATGCCCCTCATGTACCACTTACATCGTCTCAGCCTAGTTTTACTCCAGTCGTTGCCACAGCACCCAGCTGCCAGAAGTGTGAGCCCACAGTCCCTCACCTCAGGTGTGCTGCATCTCATTCTGCTCTGGGGCGGCTCTTACTCCACTTCTTTGGACACCTGAAGAAACATGTTTTAACTTTCATATGCAAGCATGCAAGGGTGAGAGTTGGCATCTCGTGGAGCAACTTAACCGCTGAAGGACAAGAGCTAGTGGATAAATGTTCCCATCTTCCAGCTGTTGGGCAGACCATTCTGATAGGGTGACCAACTGATCCTAGTTTTCCCAGGACTTTTTTGGGTTTTGCACTGAAAATCCCACACTGCAGGAATCCCCTTATTCTGGAAAGCAATCTATAATACTCCTCATGGGGTCCTGTCGGGTGAGTCCCAATTTGCTAGTGTTTAATAGTACACCTGTATTTTCCTTCCCTGCTTCCCTGGGTTATGTCCCAAATTAAACTACCTCTGTGCATGCCCCTGTCTCAGGCTGTTTTCTGTGAGGATTCTAGTTGGCCTTTGAATTGGGCAGTCCTGAGCTTACCTGTCCTGTATGAGTGTTTATAGATCCAGAAGACTGACAGCAGCAGAGACAGAGGAAATGAGTCAGGGACCCAAACAACCACTTTCCTGATGTTACAAAATTAATCTGAAAGATATGGTACTATTTAAAGATATTATCAGGTGTTTATTATAAGGCTTAATTAGGGTGTTAGAAAAGACTGCAGAGCCAGGCGACTTAACTTTTAGTTTCACTTCTAGCATTTAAAATCTTATCAGACCTTTGTCACTTTCTTCTCCTTGAACCTCAGTTTCCTGTCTGTGAAAGGAAGAGGATGGACTTGTCCCTTTTTGCTTTTACCAGTTGTCCTAACCTAGGCTGTTGCAGTTACTCATGGGGTTAGGATAAGGGACAAAGGTTTGAGTGGGGTCAATAGGTATGGTAACAGGGGCTGAGGATTTATACCTACCTCAGTAGTTCAGACACGTTGCAGAAAGATTTTATAATGGGTCATGGTGGACCAGGAAGAACCCCTAACTCATTTCCCTAACATTTTTGAGACTTTACAATTAATCTCAAATCCTCTTTCTACAGAGCCAAGTGGATAAGATTTCAGGGCCAAGGATATTTGCCTCTGAGTTTTAAGAAAGAGCTTTGTAATACCAAAGGATTGAGACCATGACCCTCATGGTGAAGTCCAACACATAGCTATGGTGTGCTGGAGTAGCTTGTACCTGCTGGAGAGCTGATTGCTAAATATTCAAAAATTCTGTGAACCAAACAACTACTGGTATCTTGAAACTGGCCACGGTGGGAGTATTGACACCATAGAAATTGGCAAATGCAACAAACTGGGGCTCCCTCTGCCCCCTGAGCTGGTTTATCAGAACATCCCTGCATTTGGCTTTGAACACTGGTAACTGCTTATCCAGGATTGTGGGTAAATTAAATATGTGTTTCTAAAAAAGAATTTTTTTTTTCTTCCCTGCTTTTTGGTTTGTAGATGCAAAGATGCACAGTCTCTAAAACCTGTCTTTCTCTCTCCTCAATAGTGGCTTTCTCTACCGATTCTATGACTCCGAAAGATGCAAATTCCTGCAGAGGTCTTGGCAGGACTCCACATGCCCAACCCATGCAGGTTCTGACGGGCTGGGCTCTGCCAGGAAACCCAGAACCACATCAAGGTATTGTGTGCTCTTTCAAGAGAGTTTGTTCTCATGAACAAACTCATATTTCGGGGCTTCAGGCAATTCTTTAAAGATTTTGAAACCTCATGAAAATCCTTGCTCTGCCACTCAGCCCTGTGACTGGGGAACTTAACCTCACTGAGCTTTCTTACACGTAGAATGGATAACACATACTTGAGAGGGTTTATGGGTTTATCATGAAGCTAAAGAGTTTTAAGTATCAAGGCACCTCATTTGTACAAGGCCCTCACTGGGGGGCCTCAGGCACGCTATATTTTTACTTTTGTAATCTAAAAGATTCCCACCCCAAGATGTTTAATCTTCAGGCCTCACACAACTTGGATCAGCTCCTGCTTGTGGGAATGAATCACATACCATATGTAAAAACTTGACCTAGAATCTGGCCCATTGTAAGAGCTTCATAAATAGTCTTTGTTGTAATGCATGTGTTTTCCTTCCATCACCACACATCACACACAGTTTTCCACCCCTCTCTAAATGTCAGCACCCATCCGTGTTTTGTTCGGTTTGCTTCTCTTCCACTTACGACACTGGCTTCTCCACTTGCCACTTGCCCCTTTGCCAGACTGATTTGATGAGGTGCAGTATGCAGGGCCCCACTGCATCCATTTTAATGATGGGAAAACAATGTTTAGCAATTATGTTCTTCACTGAAGTGGTGTGATGGCAAGGAGAGATCATAAATAATTTGCCTAAAGCACCTTGGTGTGACGGGAATCAAAGTCCTGTTAATGCTTAACAAAACACCCAACAAGACAGGAAAACAAAGGACAGTTGAAGCAATGCTGTAATGTTTTGCCAGTTGTTAACATAAGAGGCCAATTGTCAGTCTATCATGATGTAGAGAAGCTTCTCTTAGAGCAAGCGTACCTCAGAATTATCAAAGAACTCTAAGTCACCCTAATAATGGGCTTTGACCACAAGCAGGAAGAACGTAAGCCACATTTAGTCTTAAATGATACTGTACTTTGCACTGCAGTTGTGACAAGAATCTCAGAGCCATTGTCTTTGCTCACGGTGGTTGAAAGGAGCAAATGAAGTGCCTGTGAGCCTGACATGGTCCTTCTTTCCTGAGCTATAAGAAGGGAACTTGACTCAGAAGCACCTAGGTACAGCTGTTATTGACCGCCTCTTTATTGTAGACAGGCGCCATAAATGGTGACGAGTAAAGCCAGGTCTCCGGTGCTTTCTGTTACACCTCGCTGGAAGCTGCCTGGTCAAGAGGAGAGGGTGGCCGTTGAGATCAGTTGAATCTGGTTTAATCCTGGCTCTGTTTTGTACAGGGGTCTGTGATTTAGACTATGTAATCTCTTTGAACCTCAAGTTTCCTCATCAACAAAATGTAGAATGATATCACTCACCTTGCAGGATTGTTGAAACGTAGCAAGTACTTAATAAATATTTATTTTCTTACCCTTTCTGAAAGCACTAAATCTAAGTGCAATGTTGGTAGGCTCAGAAACTGTTTATGTAGCTTTTCTGAATCTTGTACTATTTTAGTAGTTGAGACATTTTATTACAAAATTGTCTTATTACAAAAGCAATGCCTTTTTTTTGTGACACAAGAATTAAAATATTTAGATAAGCATATAGAAAAAAACTAAAAAATTATACATAATTTGAATATGTAGTTAGAGCTTTTGTTAACACCCTTGGGTATATCATTCCAGAACATTTTTTATGCCTATAAATACTTATTAAAAATATAATTATATAACACATTATTTTATAACCTCCTTTTAAAAAATACAATAGATGTTATTATGGAAACCCTTGGGAAAATCTTTCATGACAAGGTTAGGTAACAATTTTTCTTGGTCATGGGAAGCAGTTGAGATGCACACACTATAATATTTGTCTGTTGTTATTAAGTAAGTTATACCAAAATTTCAGTGCCCCTTTCCCAGAGCAAGTCCACTTAGCTGCTGTAAAGAAAGAAAATAAGTAACTTCTACAGACCTCCTTCTTGAAGCCCCCTTTTTTAGAAATTATTTTTTTTTCTTTAAAGGGTTGTATAAAAACTAGAAAGAAACTTACTCTTTATATTCAAAACAAGGCAAAAAGAGATTTGTGATGGGATATTGTCTTAGTTTGGGCTGCTAGAACAAAATACCACAGGCTGGGTGGCTTAAACAACAGACACTTATTTTCTCCCAGTTCTGGAGGATGGAAGCGGAGATCAGGATGCCAGCAGATTTGGTTCCTGGTGAGAATTCTATTCCTGGTTTGCAGATGGCCACCTTCCAGCTATGTCCTTACATAGTTCCGAAAGAGAGAGAGAGAGAGAGACAGACAAAGACAGAGAGACATCTAGTTTCTTCCTCTTCTAATCAGGACATTAATCCCCTCATGGGGGCTCTACCCTGATGACCTCATTTATTTAAATCTAATTACTTCTAAAGGCTCAACTCCTAATAACATCACACTGGGGGGTAGGGCTTCCTATGAATTTTGGAAGGGGACACATTCAGATCATAACAGGTGTTATAAGCCCATAACTTCTACTCTAGAGAAGACAATGAATGGGGGCAAAATACCTCCCACCCCTTTTGATCCATCGTGTTAGAAAAAATAACTGGATTGACTCAGACTGGCAACCTGTGTGGATGGTTGAGGAATTTCACCCTTGAGTAAGGGATGAAAGCAGTACAGGTAACTTCTGTATATCACTTAGTGAAGTATTTCATAGGGAACCAAGGTAGAGTGGTGCCTGTTGGTTAATCTGCTATATCTTGTGTCCTCAATATCCTTTTCATTGAAAGTAAATGAGAATCAAAAGTCTTGCCAAGGACTTTTTTATAGGGATGGAGGAGCAACATCCCTAATCTGGGCAAGCTGACTAACCCTAACTTATCTTTCCATAACAATACGTAAGATGTTAGCTTAGTAAGCAGTTGTACAGACTGTTCCCTCAGTTTTTCAAATGGAGCGGGTGATTGAATTGTAGGCTATTTATAAAAAGCCTACACTCCACTCCAGGGATTGCCTCTTATTATCTCATTCAGCAAGCACCATCTGAGCTCCTACAAACAGTACTGTGGTCCAGGCCCTCTTTTATGTGTTAGGGATACTGTGGTAAACAAGACAGGCAAGGTTTCTCTTCCCATGCTACTTACATCCTGCTATTTGCTGACATAAGATAATGATTATAAACTTAACCACTGATGACTCTAGGATTTCCACTTAGTGATGCATCAGAAGCAAGGTGAGGGAAACCACAATGTGAAGGAGTATCTTTCTGGAATGTCACTTTCACTTGAGGACTTAAGGGAGAAAGAACATCATTTTTTAAAACTAAAACACTAAACATTTTCATGGAATTTAAGCCTAAGTTTTTAATGAAATTATAGAAGAAACAGGCCACACAAATATTTCTTGTTTGTAGCATCTGTTCATGGCTGTACCCTGGATCACACGGAGGTGAGAGCTGGCTCCCCTCTGGGTATTGAGGGCATCATGGTGGAATTCTTTGAGAAAGATTGCTTTTGAGTTTATATCTCTTTCATAGAGTTGTTGGGAGAATTAGACAAGGTGACCCATGTAAAATGCCTAACATTTGACTGGCACTTAGAAAATGCTCCATATATTCATTTCCTGTTCTACTGTCATTCCTCACAACAGTGATGTGGTAAATCCATGGGCTTAAGACTCAACAAACCAGGGTTTGAACACGGGTGCATCACTTTGGGGGTATCTCCAAGTCTCATTTTATGTATTAGGATGTCCTTTCCTGGGGTAGGGTGCCTACGGTTTCCTCTTTTAGGGCCCTGGCCTATACCAAACTAGGATTTATAAAAGGGAAGAGGGAGAGAGAGGGCAAGTCTGTGTTGAGAAGGAAAAAGTCAGTGTGTTTGTAGACCAGAGTATCTGAGTCATATTGCGAGAAGAGGCCAATAGCAGCAGTAGATTGGCTTATCTTATGGATGTTTCTCTCCCAGGTGGGGAATGAAAGGGCTGTTTCCTCTATCCCTTTCACCTAAGCACAGGATCTGAAGCACTGTCTCTCTCCCATCCAAACACTGCCCCTGGCTAAACTGAGGGGAAACCAGCTAGCCCCTATTTATACTTGTTGCATGAGACACATGCTAGAAAGGATGAGTGAGGCTTTGGGGAAAGACAGAGGAGAAAAAAGACTGATAAAACCTTGAGAAGGTGTTTAGAGGGAAAGAATTCCCTGATGGCCCTGTTAGTAAGGTTGTGATATGGACTGAGAGATGGCTCAAGGGGAAATCTGTGTATGCTTGATGGAGCGACATCCCCCCCGCAGTGTCCAAGTAAAGAACACAGTGAAGAGGTTACATATTGGCTGATAATACTACTGCCCTCTCTCTGCACTCTCATCTTTTAAACTCTACAGGTTTAAGACCTAAGTTCTGAGAATACTGTGGTGCCATTCTACCCACCTGCTGACCACCTCTGTTTGTAATTGTGAGTAGTTTACAGATTGAACTCAATTTGGTGGCATAAAAGTTCCTTTGGCCAACTCCACAGTCTCATAAATCCAGCAATAATTCTGAATGCCTTGACCACATTGCTCATTCTTTCCTCCACCCAGAATGTTCTCTTAGCCTCCTTCCTTTGGTGAACTCTTGCTAATCCCTCCAAAATCAGATGAGGCATCATCTCTAAGAAACTTTCCTTGACCTGACTTTGAACTTCCACATGATATCTCTACCTTGTGGCTGTGTTTGTATGTTCGATCTGCTGAACATCTACTGGTCAGCTCCTGTAAAGCAAGCTGATGGTTTTAATTATCTTTTCATTCCCAATACCTAGTCATTCCAAGGATCTAGTACAGGCCCTGCTAAGTAAATAATGGCTGTTATTATTATATTTATTACCCCTTTTATCTTTGGTCAAAATGATAGTACGAGCACCTCAAGTTATGAGTATTTATAGATCAGTTTCTCTGAGAGACAATCTGAGGTGGAAATTTGTTGGGAAGAGCTCTCAGGATCAATCCCTCTAGAATAACGAATGAAGCAATATGTGGCAGAGGAAGAAATTGGGCTACCATATTCTGAGGCTGCCATAACAAAGGCCTAAGTTAACCCCACAGGGACCTTTGGAGCAGGGATGACCCTGCACAGTTGTCCTGAGCTGTCCTCGGTTAGAACAAGGAACCAAGTCTTTTCACTACACAGCAACAAGTCAAAGCATGCAGGCAGCTCCTGAACAGGGGACATGATATTGGATGATGAGTCTCTTGTCTGCTGAGGACAGTGTGCCTATTAGTCATCATAGACTCCATAGCTGAGGAAATGCATGTTTCAGTCCTGGAAGGACGATGGAGGTACAATCCAGTGTCCATCACGGTCCATACTTGTTGCTACTTGGATCTACCAGCCTCGTGTAAAGGGGCTTTCCTGAATAGCAAAAATGACACCTTCCCTAAAAGGTCTATACATCCCCCAACATGGGTAAAGAGATGACATTCTTGTTTCTACTTCAGTTTTTTGTCAGTTTGGTGAGCATGAATTCTGCCTAAGTAGGTTTCTGAACCTAAAATCTGAGGTGCAGACTTAGGATCTTCAAGAACCTGCCAAGATATTTAAAAGCCTTTTGAAGGCATTTATAAGTCTCCATTCAGATCTCTTTATATAAATATGGCATTTCCTGAATAATATAAATTTCTTAGAAATATAGTTATCTGCAGAGAAAAATTTTAAATGAGTACACACACACACACACACGAGGTTGCAAATTTATTGTTTCAGGCCCTGCAAATTATATCCTAGACAGGAACCTGCTTCTTCCCCGACCCTGAAAGTAACTTGCAAACTCCTACCTGAACAGCAAATCGGCCTCTCCTTTATGATAATTCTCTTTAAATGTAAAAGTTTTAAAATTAAAGATGGTAATCAAAACAAAGTGAAACCCTGTAAATTTAGAAATGTCTGAGGTCTAAAGAGGGTATTTTATTTAGTTAAGTTACTTGCCTGGCACCTGCAGGTATTTCCATTTGCAACCCCTATACTGGAATTGGAGGCCAGTCAGAAGGTGAACGTCAGATGAAAGATTACTAGAAACCGAACTATGGCAAAAATATAGCGATGAAGATGAGAGGGGTGGATCTGAGAGCCATTAAGGTACGAAATAAAGTATTTGATGTCTGTCCACATGACTGTAGTTCTATCACCTGGGCTTCCAAATGAAGCCAGTGACTCAAAAAGGAGTACAGGAGGAAGGAGGCTGTGGAGGAAGGTGGTATCTTTGTACTTAGGCGTATTAGGTTTTGAGTGTCCTTTAGAAGGCTGCATATGGGGTGCTTAGGAAAGAGGTAAGGACTGAAGACACAAATTTAGAGCCATAAGCATGTGGGTAATAGTTGAGATATGAAAGTAGTTGGGGTTTCCTAAAGAGCAATTATAGTATTAGAAGAAAAACCCCGTGGAACACCAGTATTTACAGTGAACAGCAGAAGGAATCCAGCAAGGAAACAGACATGGTTAGGAAGTAGATGAATCAGAGTCAGCAGTTCAGGCTGGGCTCAGGAGGGTAGTTCTTCCGCTGGCCTCACCTGGGCTTATCGTATCTGCAGTCAGTGGCTGGTCAGTTAGGTGCTCTGCTTCTGCAGGTGCTTTACAAGCATCTGGTTGTGTCACATTTGCCAGTATTGGCCCAAGCAAGTCACATGGCTAATCCAGACTGGAGGGAAGGAGAAACAGATTCTACCTCTTGATGGGAGTCTCTACAATATCATCTTTCAAAGGCATAGATGGATGGAAGGAAGAATTGTGGCCACCTTTAAAATCTACAGATAGTTTTATTATCCTCATTTGAGAGATGGGAAAATGAAAGCACGGAGAGTTGAAATAACCTGCTTACGCTCCCGAGCTAGGAAGCGGCAGAGTCAGGATTCCAACCTAGGTAGATTGTCTCAAGTCTGTGCTTTATTAACTATGTTATGCCACCTCTTGTAACTATGTTTACACTCATGATAACAGGCACTCAATAAAAAGGCTCTCCTTTTCATAATATGAAAGGCAGCATCAAGAAGGGCCTCAGAAACCATTAATTTTAATAGAATAGAAAATGTCGTGTCAGAATATTAGGCGTCCCTATCAATGATGATTGTCATGGATTAATGTTGATTTTTAAGAACCAGGGATATTGATTATAAACTTTATTTGGCCAAAGGCATAGCAACAGATATTGCTTTCAAAGTGACAAGAGTTGGATAAAAATATAGGGCAAATCAAAACTAAAGGAGAAAAACAAAATTAGTAGCTTTTTGAAGGTAAGTTGGTTAATTATTTTTCCAGTTATCATTTGTTAGTTGTTTTTTATATGTTAACTTGGAGCTCACAAACTGGCTGAATTTTAAATTAATGTGGAATAAAACCTTAAGTAATGTGGTGACAGAAAGAAATCTAATTATGGGCGGTGAACACACAATGCAATATATATACACTTACTGGTAAATTGTACGCTTGAAACTTATTGGATTTTATTAATGTCAACATAATAATAATTTAAAAATAAAATCATAAATAAACACCATATCCTGAAATTCACAGGATAAGGTTCATAGTTCAGACATGTGTTTCACTTCTCTCAGAGTCACAATAAAAGAGCGAGAGGGAAGGAAGAGCTCTAGGTGAATTTATGGAAGATAAATGTTCAGGCATTCAGAGAAAGGAGTTAAATATCCTTAAAGGGGCTTCAAGGATATAGGTGACAACAGCCACAGTACATACTTCAGTGTGCATGTGGATCATGAGTGGTGGGGGAGAAAGTTAACTGAAAAGCAGATTCTCAGGCTCATCTCAAAGTATTGTAATTCATCAGGTCTGGGATGAGTTCCATCAAACCAGGCTTGCTCATCCCCACCCCCAGGTGGTTCTGATACAGATAAATCCCAGAGCACGTTTTAAGAGTAGATGCCATAGACATTAAGCTTTGGAGGAAATGTACAAAAGAGAGAGTAGAGCAGAATAAGGCCATTTAGGAAGATACTTGAATCCAAAATTTCGGTAGGATTGTGTTTTCTATGCATTATCAAAGATCATTTTTTATTTGAATGGAGGTCTTTGTTTATTAACCACTACTATTTTTCAGTAAGTTTTCTTATACAAGTGAAATGATAAATGGGCATGTTCGTGCATTGTAACATTGTATAAAATAACAAAGTAATGGACTAGAACCTACATATTTATCAACAGAGAACTGGCTAAATATATTTTGCAACAAATATACAATGGAATACTATGTAACTATGCAAAGAATGTGGATGAGGCACTAATAATCTCAACAACATGTTAAGTGAAGAAAACGCTGAGGGGTATCTGTGGTATGTTGTGAACTTGTGTATGAAGGAGAGGAGCTATGTATTAGTACCCACTTGTGTATACAGGAAAACAATCTCTGGAAGGCTATATATGAGGAGCTGGTCACCTATTGGGGGAAGGTGGGAACTGGCTGGATGAAAGTGGCAGAGGTGGGAGAGAAATGATTACTTCACTGTAATCATTTTTAGATTCTTAGATTCTTAAATCAGATGAGTGTATAATAATATATTATCTATTTAAAATATGAAATCAATGGAAGGGGGAAGAGAGACATGAAGGAAAGAGGGAGGGAAGGAAAGTAGAGTTGGAGGGAGGGAAAGGGATATGCTTAGATTTACTAGGGTCTACCTCAGGGCACTAGGAAGGCCATTTGGCTCAGGGTACGACATTTAGGAAGGGTCTCAAAATCCTATATACAAATGAGATTTTACCCACATAGTCACAAGTACTATATTTACCAACAACTTTAAACTTGTGTTCTATTAGCAAGTCACACCTTCTATAGTATATTTTGAAGTAATATTTCAATAAATAATTACCTTTTGAATAACAATTTATTCTTCATATTATGCTTTGTTTACAAATTTACTAGTTAAAATTATTAACTTGTAAATATTTAAGAAAGCCTACCCATCAAGTAATCATGTGTTTGCATTTATTCACTTATATATACAGTTGGGAGCTTCAAAAAGTAGTAATGGGCTGAACTTCTTTCTCTGTGGCTCTGCACCAGCCCTGACTTATTTGGAATTAATGATTGTACTCAGGAAGGCAATCTGGGGTCTTCTGAAGTTAAATACATGTTGATTTTTCA
The DNA here is from genome assembly GCA_003508835.1 of Eonycteris spelaea. Lineage (NCBI taxonomy): Eukaryota > Metazoa > Chordata > Mammalia > Chiroptera > Pteropodidae > Eonycteris > Eonycteris spelaea. The sequence goes on from PUFA01000023.1 coordinate 8,931,354, forward strand.
TAGTAAGATCTCAAACCAAAGTCCGGTTTATGAACTTTTGTGTATGGGTTCGTATGTGAAGGTGTGTATACACAAACTATTGCTGCGTTTGAGCTGTGAGGCTTTTCTCCCCTGATGGAAAGGGACTGTATGTTTTTAAGTTCCACGGCCCTAACTAGATAGAAGAGAGTCTGGAATTTCAGATTGTGCTATCTTCTCAGGATGTAGGCGTGTATTTACTAAAACAAACAGGACTGTACATATGTTCAGGCATCTCTTCGTGGAAAGGGTACAGGGTAAGTGGAAACGTTGCTTCTACTGTTTTTGTGAAGCAGAGTGGGTCAGTGGTTAGGGGTGCTGACTCCAGAGCTGGACAGCCTGGGCTCGAATTCAACATCACTGTTAGCTGGAAAATCTGGGGCAAGTGATATTAAACTTTACGAGTCTCTATTTCCCCATTTGTACAGTGGGTATAAAATAAGTGTTTCTGTTAATTATAGCTACCTCAGAGGGTTGTTCCAAGGTTAAACAATGTAATAACTTTAGGCACTTAGAACAGTGTTTAGCATATAATAGAAACCATCTAAGTGTTAGCTGTTATCATTCTATTAGACTTCGAACAGGTCACACAGAACTGGCAATTTCCTAAGTGACACTCTTAGTTCATTCATTATTCAAACAACACATGATATCCTGGCTGCCGAGATCTATCAGGCACTATGCTAGGCTCTGGGCAACTAAAAAAATGCACATTTTGCATTTCCTTAGAAAAAAAAATTGATTATTCATGTCTTTTCATGAACTTTTGTGACTGGGGTCATGGAGTTCTCTTTATCTGAAGCACAATTTCAAGGCGTGTGTCCAGGCCCTATGGCTTATCTATGAACTCTGTCACTTCATCAAGCATGAAAATTATAGAGAGTATATTGCAATTCCCCAAAGTCAGCTCTTCCTGGGCATGTATTTGTGTCAACCCTGCAGTGGTCATAGCTGCCAGGATTGGCAGAGTATGGTGACATCAAGGTGGGGCTTGGTATGGGGACATACAGTTCCTGGAATTTGTCCTGTTAACTTCTCGGAGAGCCTCTGTCCTGCTTTCCAAAAGCTCTCCTCTGTCTAGTCTAAAGCCCGGATAATGAGGCTATAAATTTTACTCTGAAAATTCTGACTCTATTCCAATTAAATCTTTTGTACATGTTGTTAAATGACTTGCATTGTTAGAAGGGCCAAGGGGCTCCTGCAGTGCATTCCTTTTAATTTTTACTTAAAAGGAATTCGTGAGGCTCTTTCAGTTCACATTAAGGATGAGAATGTGGAAGGGGGAGAATGGGGTACGAGAGTTAACATTTATTTAGCACTTGCTCTATGCCAGAAAGTTTGTGTATGTTGTCTTTTGGGGAACCTAGCCTAGACTAAGGACTGTGAGGCCAGGGACCATGTCTTTGCTTCTCTGTATGTCCACTGAAGCAACTAGCACACCGTCTTGTCAATAGTAAGTGCTTCACGTGTCGAATGATATGAATATATACCGTTATGTGTACCATGTCTATCTACATGTCTGTCTGTCTATCTATCTATCTAATTTTTGCTAAGGCTCATGTCATTTAAAAGTGCACTTACCTTGGTTTTAGTTGAAGACCGTCCCATAATTTCTATGTCAAAAATTGATTTTCTATTTACTATTGTATGATAACTGCAAAGCTAGTTAATTTGTTGTTATAGTCCTTTGAACTTGAAGATGTTTTCAGTAGTGTGGATTAAACACATCTGTGGGTTTGATGAAAATTAACTTTCTAATTAAAATGATTATATTGACCTTATTCCATTACCATAAAACAGGACTCCCCTATCTTCTATGTTGAAATTTTGGCATTGAAGAGCAGTTGAGGATGATATATGCATATTGGAAAGTTGAACAAGGAGGGAGAGAGAAAGTGGGGTCACAGGAGGGAACATACTGGCATCTCAAATTTTACCCCTTCCAACACTTCTTAGGGATTTCAGGTCAGAATTTAGAATTGAGATGAACTAATTGGAGATCATCTTCTGGGAATTATTTATGCCTTGTAATTTAAATGTACATTAGGGCAGTGATTCACAAAGTTTTGTCATTCTGCACTACCATCACAGTGTTCGCTATTCCTTTACATTACCTGTACTAGTATTGATTTGATTTTTTAAATCAACTCTGTCTCTTAAAATTAAATTATTTTTGGAAAAGAGACTTCATATCATTAGCATAAAATTGGAGACAGGCATCACTTGTTAATGTTGAATATACCTATAAAGGTAAATCTAATGAAAACAAAAGAAAATATTGGGAAAAATTCTAACTAAACCTGTCTTCTTTTATTTCTAAGCATGCTCCTTGTTTAGAGGGCTACTAGAAAACCAGCAGCAACTGAGAGTTTACCCTGGGTGTAATCAGAAGGAATGAAAATGAATTTTAAGGAAAACTTTTACCCTGTATAATTCAATGTATTTTAATACCTATCTGAGCCACCACCTAAAATTATGTCCCATAATATACATCATCCCACACATTGCAAAACATTCATCAGAGGAGAGAATTCTCATTCTCATGATTTTGACATTTGCTACATATCCATTTTTTTTTGTTGTTGTTAAAAACACCAGTCATAAAAATTGGAAGAGGTAGTCTTCCATGCAGTTTAGATATTTCAATTTGATGTGTCTGGTAAAGATTTTCCAATTAAAAACACAACATCTTGTCCACCATAGCAGCAGCTGTCTGCCATACTACCTTCTAACCAGCATCTCATGAAAGTATTGCTTCCAACTGCACACAGACTTCTCTCCGAGAGAAATTCTGGTAAATATGGAATATTAGATCTCTTTATAATCCTAGTGATGAAAAAACTTTTATTACACTATAATATACATTATAATCTGCACACATTATAACAGTATATACATGAATTTTCATAAACTGACTGAAACCTTATAACCAGCTCCCAGATCAAGAAATATTACCAATACCACAGAAGCCCTCCTGCATGCCCCTTTTCAGTCATTTTCCTACTCCCCTCCCTCTGCCAAGGATCACCACAGTCCTGACTTCTAAGAACATTGATTAGTTTTACCTATTTTAATGTTTATATAAAGGGAAATACTATATGTTCTTTTTGTGTTTGGCTTCTTTGCTCAACATTCTTTCTAAGATTCATCTATATTGCTGTTATAGTTATAAATTATTCACTTACATTTCTGCATAGGATTTCATTGAATACATGAATTTATTTATCCATTCTGCTGTTGAGGGGCACTTGGAAATTTCCATTTGGGGGCCACTAGAGTGCTGCTGTGAACACACTAGCACAAGTCTTTTGATGAATACGTGTATGCCTTTCTGTTGGATATACACATAGGAGTAGGATTGAAGAGTCTAAAGGATTATTTATGTTCAACTTTAGTATCAGTTTTCCAAGAGGTTGTACCTGTTTACACTCTCATCAGTGGTATGCATGGATTCAGGTAGCTACACATCCTTGCTAAGTCTTGGTATCTTCTGTCTTTTTCATTTTAGCCATTCTGGTGGAAAAGTAGTATATCATATTATGGTTTTAATTTGTAAATTTGTAATTCCCTGATGGCTTATGAAGATAGATTCTTTTCATATGCTTACTAGCTATTTGGATGCCTTCTTTTGTAAGTCTTATGGCCATTGTTTTATTAAGAGTCATTTTCTTGTTGATTTGTAAAAATTATTTATATATTCTGGATATGTCATTTGTCTAATATAATCATTGCAAATATCTTCTTCAATCCTATGGTTGCTTTTTCATTCATACTCATGTCTTTTGATGAACAGAGTTCTTAATTTTAACATAATCTATCAATTTTTTCTTTCGTATTTAGTGGTTATGTGTCCTATTTAAGAAATCTTTGCGAACTTAATTCTATGATGTTTTATCATATCTTGGTGATATTTTAGAGGCCACAAGTTCAGGTCACTTCTCATGTATAATACATTTCAATTTAGGTTGATATTTCAGTTACTTATGAAAGATTCTTGAGTATTTTATTTCTGGGTTGAGTCTAATAACCAACAAATGTGTCATGAGATGTCACATTTCAGTAAAATATAGTTTTCATCTTACTTATATTTTTGGGTCACTTCCTAACTCTTAAATTGGGAAGATAACTCAAATGGTTTACTCAACTTTTTTGCAAAGTCAGCTTTACTAAAGAAAAAAGCACCCATTCTGTACAAATAGGCCTTTGTCTGATTCTTTTTTAGTAGCAAATCATTCTCTTTCTCTGAACCTTATAACCTTATCTGCAATGGTTGGGAAATAATTCCTGCCATGTCAATAGTATTGTATTGTTATGAAAGTAACAACAATAGTAATAATGATAAGATGGCAGAGTGCCTACAATGCACCAATACATTATGGTATGGGTACCATGGAAAGAACACTGCCAAGAATTTTGGCAGAGTGAATACAACACAGAATCTGAGGTTTACTGTCTACCAGGAGTGACAGGAAAGTATAAAAAAATGACAAATGTTTCATTGAGGAAGTTAACTCACATGGAGCAAACTCATTTGATTTTCTATGGAGAAATGTTCTTTTTTGTACAGCTCTTCCAAAAGAACAGCAAAAGAAAACAAAACGAACAAACAACAACGACAAGCCAGAATGTATAGAGCCACATATGTAAAAGGTTCAGTAGCTGAATGCAATTCTCTAATCTGATACTAACATTTGAAACAATACACAAATTGATGGCTCTGTTTTTTAGTTCCTGCTCCCAATCTGGCTACCCCTTTCACTGATTATTTTGGAAGGCTAAATACTCTTCTCAAAGGCTGCCATTGATTAAAACCAGCTTAGAAAACTCTAAGCACTTCTGTGACAGCCAATTTATAAGGCCCGTCAGAAAACCTGTCTATTTACCTTTTAATGTTGTTTTAACCAAAAGTGGCACTACCCTTCTTGGCATTGGACTTCACTTTGAAAAACTTTAGACTGTGTCCAAAGTCACAGCCACTTTCCACAGAAGACTGTCATCAATTAACATGTTCACATAGAAGTACCCAGGCATAGGATTGGCAGAGTTAGCAAATAAAAATACAGGATACCCAATTAAATTTGAATTTCAGCTAAGTAATGAATACTTTTTTTTAAGTATAAATATGTCCCATGCTTATACTAAATTCATATTTAACTAGGCACCTATATTTTATCTGGCATCTCTATCCAGACATTGAAGATAATTTTAGAAGAGGAGTTTCTGACACTGCTTTGTATAATGGTGGCATTATCGACTAGACCAGTCTCTGAAGGCAACTACTGTGAGATTTTTATGTAAAAAGAGGATCACCTTATTGTCAGACTTCATAGCATTATAGCCAAGAAAAGCACATGTTAGGAGGTAACAAGTCACAAAAGCATGTGGATTTCATTAGTGTTCATTGTTTATAACACCTTGACCAATCTCTTATATTATGAATAAACAGTTCCTTGTAATCTCTCTAAAATCAACCTATGCTTATTTAATGAGTAAGATCAACTTTAAAGAGAAATATACTTTATTGAGGTATGAATGACATGTAATAAACTGTACATATTTTATGTATACAACTCAGTGAATCTGGGCCAATCAATCGGCTTTATTCAAATATGGGGAACAGTGAATAAAATAAATAGAAAGTTGTACTACCATAACAACAAATGAAAAAGGGAATTCCCCATTGAAGATTTACCTTAACTTTGACCAGTTTCTGCTCTTAACTTTTTTTCCTTTTAGTACCCTGGTGGAAAGGTATGAGATTACCTGAGGAAGTGCCCCAGTGCTTCCTGTGTTTGTTTAACCATCATCTGGTAATAGCAGCTCATCATTATATAACCCAAGCAGTAAACGCCATTAGCACACAGACGGCTTATAGAAGTGAGAGGGCTGAGGCTGTGATGCATGAGGCATGCAGTCAGGTGTTTCGTGTTCTTTCAAGTATTTTACTAATGCTTATTACACAGTCACTTTTTTTCCTGACACAACGTGCCTTCATACTCAACATGAATTTCTTTTGCATCATTTTTCTTTGTGCTTTCAGTAATTTCCAGTTTTATTTTTTTAAAGTGAAAAGTTACTTTTTTCTGTACAAGAAAATCAGTAGAAGAATTTTGTGAGCAAGCAGGAAAGGCAATTAGGTTCTCATTCGGTCAATTAGAAATGTCTTTTAAAAACAGAGTTTCTTTGGCCAATTATTTTTTCAAGAATTGTATGTTACTGAGTACAAAGTGAGATGCTTAGAGTTGGAAGAAAATTGAGAATTGTTACTGCTTTTGCAAGTCTGAGTCTTGGCCTGAGGATGGAAATAATTGGGACGTTAAAAGATGAAAGAATTGCTAAGAGGTTCAAAGAAAACAATAACATGAAAAAAAAATAGAGAAAGAAACAATTATTAACTCTACGAAAAGCTAATAGTTACATACGAAAGTCAATTTCTTCTTAATACACTATGTGACTTGGCTGTGAATAATGTTTATGTCATAATAAAATATATGCTGATTTTTTTCTCTAACAAAAAGGTATAATTGACCGCTATTGGGAAAATTGGGGATAGGAAGTAGTGTGCATATATGGGTGAAGGTGGGGAAAGAAGGGAGCCTGGTAAAGGTGTCAAATTCTCAGTTTCCCTGGTAAGAAGTTAATAGAAAATACCTAACCCTTAAAAAATCAAGAAATTGCTATAGTACATAGTTACTTAGAAATATGGAGGTCAATATTAGAGGAAACAGCTCAAAGAATATAATAATGTGGTTTTTCTAGGGAGTAGGAATCAGGAATTAGGATACCTGTGGAGAGGGGTATTGCTTATTTAGTTATAAGCCTTGTAGTACTATTTGGCCTTTTTAATCATATACATGTCTTAGCTTAATAAAATTAAAATTTTAGTAAAATCAAGATCCCTCTAAACTAATATCAAAAACTTTTAAAGGGTAATAAGTCAGAAAAAAGGAGATGATTATTTTGGGCACGATATGAAACAAGTTTTGCGAATGGATTTTAGGAACATAACCTGCACATAAGGATGGGAGTTTCTAAATTTCAATAATGGTAGTAGGTCTGCCTCAGGAGATTCTAGATATAACCTGGTATCCCCCTGTTTAGTTCTTTCTCGTTACTTGTTGGGAGTGAACAGCATTGCCTGTTAGAGGACTGCAGACCACCGGCCTTAACAAAGCTAACGTGTCTAGGCCTATTGCATTCCGTTTTTCTAGAACTAAACATGGGAAATAAACCTGAAGTTCTGGACCTTGTACGTCCTTTTCTGATCTTAGTGTGAACTGGAAATTCATGCCTCTTTCCTTTCTTTGCTCTTTTTAAAACGGTGAAGGAGATTCTGCTGGTGCTTGATGGGGAGAACTTTTGCCAGATAAAGCACGTGGGGTGCTATGGGAAATAAATTAAATCGACAATACAGTCAGCTTAATGAGACTCTGCCAACTTTTAGAATTGTTCAGTCCAGCTTCAGATTTCTGAGGATAAGAGAAAACGCTTAGTCTCCTAGGCTTAGATTTGTGTTTAGATTGGGTTGCAGGTGGTTCCCACTTGGCCAGCAAAATCTCTTTAACTGCTAGAATTGGAAAAGCAGCCAAGGCTGAGCTAGGAGCATTTCTCATAGGTGGCTAGGCCAAGTTTCCCCCAGGAACCAATTATCCTTTGACATCAAATACCCACCGGCCAGTGAAAGTTCTAACACACTTCGTGGTCCAGGTGCTAGCTGCCCTTAGGGGAAGAAAGGGGTAGCGGAGATACAGTGCCAGTGAGCAGAGCTCTTGCAATGTGGGGTTATGTTCCTTCCTTTCTGTCTTTACAAGAAAAGAAATTTGGAGTGTTTATTCTACTATTGGCCTTTCTCATCTTAGAGGCTCTGGACCCATTTGCTGCAGTTTAAAGACAGTTGTGCTACTTTGTCACAGAGGGGATTGGACTGGGCCCTTACCCAAATCTCCAGTGACAGCCCATGTCACACAGAGCTTGAGAGTCAAGCACAGTTTGCTGCTGGGGTGCCACATTCAAAAACATCTCCCTTAGACATTCCTACGTCTCAGAAGAAGTAGAAGCCCACGCTACGTTAAGCCCAAAATATAAAAATTGAGTCATAAAGTAACTTTGCAAACGGATATCTGCTTTAAGATAGGTGACTTTACAAAATATTTACCACAGGATATGTAAAACTATTAGATTGACAAAAAATTTCATATATAATAATCCTTTTCAGACATATATAGGACAATAGTGCTAAGGCTGGATATAAATGCTAACTAAAAAAAAAAAAAACCAGCTATACTTATGGATGATTTTCTGCTATTATAGGGGTTGTTTTTTTGTTTGTTTTTTTTGTTTTGTTTTGTTTTGTTTTTACTTCCTATCTAAGTCCTATTTACACAACAAGACTAAGTCAAGGAATGTGTGACACCTTTCTTTTTATCTCAGTTCCTAACCTATAGCTTATGGTACTCAATATATGCTGTGTACTAATGATGACATTTACAAATACTTCTTGCTATATAAAATATTGATGAACTACCATCATAAAATCTGGGTTAGATTAAGGGTTTTTAGGTCATCTTCTTTTGCTTATCTGCATATTCTACTTTTTCTATGATGATTGGGGGTGGGGAGAATCTCTGCCCTCAACAGTATTCTTCCCTCTTAGAGGAAAAGGGTCACAAATGTACTTGAATGTGGTAATAAAAATAAATAAAACAACCAAAGCTAACTTCTATTGAGCACTTACTACATGCCAGGAACTGCTTTAAGCGCTTTACATGTGTTAGCTCATTTAATCTAAAAAATGATTCTTCTAATCACAGATGTCTCAAGCATTGTCTGGAGAACACATCGTGTGCTCAAAAGCTGGGTTTCTTCCTGATTTTATGTAAGCAGATTGGCGTACTTTATGATTTGAATCATAACGATGCAGTAACACTTGTACATTCATTTGAAAGACTTTAGGGGAATGGTCACTATATTGGCACAAAGATGTGCCTTCACGCATAATAATAGTAGGTATCATAAGTAGAAGTGCAAACAAACTAAAGAAATTGTTTCTTATGATTAGAGATTTTGAAACAGAGTCAGCTGGGTTCCATGTCACTGCTTCATGACATGAAGAGATTTTGCTCACTAGATAATAAATCTCCAAGTAGTTCCCTGAATAAGTCATCTTATGAAGCACAGAGTGATCACACATTCACTTGAAATGACTCTACTTAAAGTGAAAAACAACCTGTAACATACAGGGTTTTTGAGGTTTTGGCCTACTAGCCCATCAGGTGGGCAGCAGAAGCTAGTTGACCCTACCTGTGATTCTCTTGTGTGCCCAGGGAAGCAAAAATCATACGTAATGAAAGCAAAGAGAAGTCAGTGTCAGCCCAGGGCCAACCCTTCACCCCAACCAAACCAGAAAAGCAGGAGCCTAATGCCATGGAATATGCTGTGCTTCTTCCTCCAACCAGCCAACAGCTGGACACACAACTTTCTGAAGTATTCAGAAACTCAGGGAGAGTGAAGTTGGGAGAAAAGGTCACATCACATTGCCAGAAACTGAAGCCGTCACTGCAGATACAACAGAATCTGTCACTTTAAAGAATCCATCACTTCGTTACTAGTAAGTAATGAAGCCAATTCCACCTGTTGAGGTTGGCCTATTGCCATTCTAGAACGTTTCTCCCCCTCTGGCCCAGAGTGAAGAATAGGCACTACAGAGGTCAGGAGCAGGAGTGGCTAATGTTGGCAGAAAGGAGAATTGGAATTTTGGAGCTGGGGAGTCCTCAGACCTTCTACTTCTTGAAGAGGAAACAGGCACAGAGAAGTGCAGAGACTTACCTAAGGTCACACGGCAGGATCAGTATTGAAATCTAGACCTTTGGATTTTAAGTTCAATATGCTTTCACTTGGGACTGTACTATTTTTTTAAGTAAAACAATAATATTTCAGAAAATTTGGAAATTTTAGCATTCATATTTATTTATTGAATGTCTACATGTACCATGTTCTGCTCTAAACAAAACAATGTCCCTGTCCCATAGAACTAACATTTCAGTGGGGTAGACATAGAACGCATCAACAAACAAGTAATATACCATAGTCCCCAACCAATGTGGATAATTGTTTATGAATAAAGGCCCTTATGGGAAGAACATGTAACTAACATTGATTTCAATAGGAAAAAAACATTTTTTTCTCTTGAGTCCCCAAATTAACATCAATTCTATTAAAATAGGTATATTTATATATCAGTTATAACATAGGTAAACAATTATCATAGGACATATGTCTGTACTCCCAGAGCATCCATATGATACCTGGTGTTTGTGTAATTAAATGTTTAATGCAAAAAGAAAAGATGGAAAATAAAGATTAGAAACATGGATGAAAATGATGCACAAGATGAATATTTTCTTGAGTACTTTAAAAGAAGAAACTTAAGACAACCTGCCTGATTTCCAGGACTGCAAGGATGACACACGAGCACTTATGCTGAATATACTCAGTGGCTTCCTAGCCCAAGAGATTCAAAGCCATGCTCTAAATGTGAAGAATGCTCAAAAGCTGAAGTGGAAGTATTAAATAAAACTGATTAAGTCAACTTCTTATAATATACCCCATCCCCCTAACCCCCAAAACAGTTTTATACAGGGCAGGACTGAGTAGTATAATGGCAGGTAGTGATAAATGCTAGAGGAACAAACAAAACATATAATACTACGTATATGTATATTTATATGATATGTTATATATAATATATACATTTCTATATATATAATAAAAATAAAATATATCAAGAGGATAGGGAATAATGGGGGTGGAGCCTGAGGGTCACATCTAATACAGAATTAGGGAAAGGAAGGTCTGACTGATCAGAGGTGACATTTCAATATAGCTATGAATGACAGGCGAGAATGAGCCATGGAACTATCTAGGGGGAAAGAGCATTTTTGGCAAGAGAACAGTAAAGTGCAAAGGCCCTGTGGTAGAGTTGGCTAGATATGCTCAAAGAATGGCAAGGAGACTGGTGAGAGGGAGCCCAATGAGGGAAGGCAAAGTGGTAGAAGATGATGTTGGCCAGGTAGCCAGGTGCTTGGTTAGGGAGAGCCTTGGCGGCCGTGCTCAAGATCTGAGTACTCTGGGAGCTAGTGGAAGATTTTAGTGCAAGGAGTGATACAATCAGACTCATATGTGAAAAATAGACTATGGGTCATGGAGATAAATTAAGAGAATATCATGGGATTTAACTGAAAGAAGGAGATAGCTTGGGTTAGGGTTACAGTGGTGCAGGGAGAAGTAGTTATATAGTATTTTAGTTGTATTTTGAATATAAAGCCAACGGGATCTGCTTTGAGTTGCATGTGATACATCAGAGTAAAAGAGGAATCAGTACCATAAATAACAGCAACAGCCGAAGTAATTTAATGTATACTCTGTGCCAGACTCTACGTGCTTTTTATGTATTAATAACAACAGTACTACTGTCTTTCCAGTGCCCTCTTTATGCCAGATTCTAAATGCTTTAAGATACATTCACTCACATCCTCACAACAGTCCCATAGGGTAGGCATTTTTATTTCCATTTTCGGATAAGAAAACTGAGGCACAGAGAAGTTTGATGGTTTACGTAAGGATGACCCAGATAGGAAATGGTAGAGTTGAGCTTTGACCCAGGTAATCTAGCTGCAGAGTCAAGATTTGTAACCACTGTGTACAAGGCATCTTGTGATCATAAGGTTTTGACCTGGGGTAATTGGGTAGGTGATGGTGCCATCGACTGACACAGGAACACGGAACTTATGGGGCCAAGCAGCAAGTTTGGGGAATGGATATCAGGTTGGGGTTTGGCCACACAAAGTTTGAGATGTCTATTAGACCTGAAAGTGGAGATGTATGACCACTGGATGTAAAAACTCTGGAGTTCAGGGGAGATGTCAGAGCTGGAGAGAGCTATGTGGAACGATCAGCATGTAAATAGAATTTAAGGCTAAGGGAATGGATGAGATCACCTTCAGTGAGCGCTTTGGAGAGGACTAACCCCTGAAACACTCCAACATTTAGAGTCCTACAAAGGAGACTGGGAAGGAACAACATGTGAGGCAGATGGGGAACCAGAATGTGCTGGAAGCCAAGAGTTTGAAGAGAGAGGACCATCCACTCTGAAATGCTGCTGAGAAGTCCAGAAAAGCAAGGATGTATCAGTCCTCATGATGCTCAGTTTAACTGCTGAATACAGTTCCTTCAAGTGGAGGAGTCCTTTTATTATTTACTCTCACATTTTCAGTTCCCTTTGCAGATAGCTCACTAAGTAGAGGAATAATCATTTGACTTCAAGTTACACATGTTAATTTGAATTCAGATGAAATGAAATGCCTTTGGGGCACCAGAAACATAGAAGTAAGCAAATCACGGATATTTTTTTGCCTCTTGAGAAATGGACCAGGCCAGAAGGAAAGAGGAGATTGGAAAGGGCAAGAAGGGAGGAGAAAGACTAAGAAACGGAAGAGAAGGAAGAAGGAGACATTAATGATATTGATATCTGGGGTTGCCTAATGAAGTTAGCCAGAACACCACAGCAGAAAGCCCCAAACAGTCATGAGTCACTTAACGATGGGGATACGTTCTAAGAAACAGTATGTCTTTAAATGATTTCACATCATTGTGTGAGAACATCATAAAGTATACTTAAACCTAGATGGTCAGCTACTTCGTACACACCTAGACTATGTGGTGTACCCTATTGTTTGTGGACTACAAACCTGTACAGCATGTTACTGGACAGAATACTGTAGGCAACTATAACACAATTATAAGTATTTCTGTATCTAAACATACCTAAACATAGAAAAGGTACAGTGAAAATACAATATAAAAGATAAAAATTGTATACCTGTATGTACAGGGCACTTGCCATGAATGGAGCTTGTAGGACTGGAAGTTGCTCTGGGTGAGTCAGTGAGTGAGTGGGGAGTGAATGTGAAGGCCTAGGACAAGACTCTACACTGCCGCAGACTTGATAAACACTGTACACGTAAGCCAACTAAATTTATTAAAAAATGTTTTCTTTCTTCAATAATAGATTAACCTTAGCTTACTGTGACTTTTTAACTTTATAAACTTAAAATTTTTTAACTTTTCCACTCTAATTACATTTAGCTGAACACAAATACCTTGTAGAAAAATATTTATATCCTTATTCTGTATTAATAGCAGTGAGTAAAGCATTACTCTACAACGTTACCACGGCTACGACATCACTAGTGATAGGAATTGTTCAGCTTCATTATAATCTTAGGGGACCACGGTTGTATATGCGATCTGTTGTTGATCAAAAATGCCATTATGTGGTGCATGACTGTAGTTGGCAAACCTCCACTCAATGACCCATCAAGTATGAGAGGAGAAAAAAGGCTTTTTCAGGCGAGCTGGCTCTCAAAAGAATTACCCCCTGTAGACTCTTTTTCAGGAAGCTACTAAATGGTGCATACAGCCAAGACAAAGGAGCATACCAAAGAAGAAACATGAGATTCAGATAATAAGAGGTCAACCAGATAAAGACCAGAAAACTTCTAGAGTATGATAAACTGAGATCCCAAGGCAATAACTGCGTAGCAGCAGGTCTAGAGAGCAAACAGTCCACAGTGATTACGTGATGTATTGAGACATACTGAGTGTTGATTTACACTCTTGGGAAAGAGTTTGGGAAAGAGATGAATGGGGAAACTGTGCACGGGGGGTGGGGTCTCTTTTTCTTCTTTCTCTCTCTCTCTTTTTTTTTTTTTTTGAGTGCGTAGACATTCTCGTAGTCCCCCGTTTATAGTATAGAAGCTCAACCACAGTTGTGTCCAGTGTCCTCTGACCAGAGTCTCTGTGGTTTAACCTGTTCTGTGAGTGAAGCTTATCTTTCGCTAGGGTAGGTGATGGGCAATTGCTCAGCAGCTGGAGTAGGTGAGGGAATGAGGTAAAATTTCTTCTTGTACACAGATTTTTAACCAGTTTTCTTTCCTGTCTCCATCCCCATCATCTTCCCCACTTCAAGAACTATTGTTATCTCCAATTCCTAATCCTTTTTGGGCTTCTGAGGCACAAGTGAACCTGCTTCTGGGCCTCTTATGCTGCTGATTTAAATTTCAGTTTTCTCTGTTTTTAAAAGTAAGTTCCTACTTATTGATCTTTTTTTTGGCTTCCAAAATTGTATCCTGTTCTCCGATTTTCACTTTTTTTAAAAAATCATTTATGGTTTATGCTGTTTTTATTCCACTATAGTCACTTTAGTGAGATTTAGGAGGGAACGAAATGTAAATATATTTCAACCTGCCATGCTGTTTAAAAGTAGTTTTTAAAAAATATTTAAAATATTTGCATACAGTTTAATAAACAATTACAAAGCGAACAATCATTAACCATACTCAAATCAAGAAATAAAAATTGCTAGCACCCTTAAAGCCCTCAGGTATCCCTTCCTAATGGCAACTAGATTTCCAAATTTTACTTTTAGAAATTTTGGTGAACTTCTTGATGCCAACAAGCACTGTAAAGGAGGATCTGTATAACAGGTTTAGCATTTCCTTTAGGCAGTTAACAGTGCTCAGTTTTTTGGGATTGCAAATATGAGCAAGCACGGTCCCTTTTTCCAAGGAGCTTCTCTCCCTTTCACAAGAGATTATTAAATGATACAAACTTTTAATAGAGAAGACACCTTTCAAAATATCTAGCCAGCTCACCACCCTCCTACATGGGAGACTAGTCTCCCTTCCCACCCTCAGAATGAATCTGTGCAGCCCCAATGGGAACCCTGCTCTTCTGGCCACAGCTGATTGGATAGAGGTCTAGGGTCATGTGACCCAAGTTGCACCAATTGGATTGCCTCTCTTAGGTATTTAGAATTAGAATTGAAAGGTGCTAATTGGTTTCTTCTGCCCGCTGATTAAGGGCATATAAGCACTGGCTTGGACATTTCTCACCCTGTACTTGTGACAGTGCAGAGAAAACCCATCTGGAGAGACAGAGGGAGAAACAAGGCAGGCGTCTAGAGTGTCTTTCCAGTTCCTGCTTTTGGACTTATGTAATCCATGAGACAGTCCTACATTAAGAGCCTTTATTAAAACAACTATAGATGCATCTCAGACTCGCTCCAGGACAAGGTTCAGCTCTTGCCAGGCTAACTTGAGACATGTCTGACACAAGTGAGAGTGGTATAGATACAACCACTTTCAGGTTGATGACTTGAACATGTAGACCCTGTTGACAGTGACCAAGAACTTGGAGATCTCAGAGTCACTGGAAGTTTCAAAGGCACTGGAGGAGGTCTCTGAAGGTCTCAAATGCTGCAGGGGTCTCAGAGACCATAGAGGTCTCAAAGACCCCAGAGGCTTAGGAGACAACTGCCAGTCATGTCTCACCTTCCACTAAGTGACTGATTCCCAGGTTCTAGTAGCTGAAGAGAAGAGTCCAGCAGGTGATGCCAAGGAGCAGAATGCTGACCCTCAGGCTATGATAGTGCCTGCCACTGAGACCAGAAAGGTCAGCTGTGTAGCTAATATGAAGGGCAATACAAAGGTCATGAAGACTGAGGCTGCTGCCTCTCAGGCTCCAGAAGATGAACCAGAGCCTGAAGGTACAGCTGCCCAGGCTCAAGAGAGTCAGGATACTCAGCCCAAGGTCAAGGGCAAGAAAGACTGGAAGGTGAAGCATCTGAATGGTGAAGAGGATGGCGACAGTAATCAGAGTCAGGCTTCTGGAACCACAGGTGACCGAAGGGTCTTAAAGGCCCTAATGGCCTCAGTGGCCTGCAGGGCTTCAAGGGGTCCCATAGCCTTTTGGGGGCCCACAGAGCATCAAGAACTTGGTCGGCTGCTTGGGCCCAGAGGGCTTTGTTTTCTCTGAGGGCTTCTAAGGCCTATAGGGGCAAGGCTTGCCACAGAGCTGCCAAGAGCCTGAAGTGCCACCCTCATGAGGTGGTCCTTTTGCAGGAGGGCAAATGATTTAGTGAATTTTCTGTTGGTTAAAGACCAGACGAAGATTCCCATCAAGCGTTCAGACATGCTAAAGGACATCATCAAAGAATACAGTGATGTGTACCCTGAAATCAGTGAATGAGCAGGCTATTCCTTGGAGAAGGTATTTGAGATCCAATTGAAAGAAATTGATAAGAATGACCACTGTACATTCTTCTCAGCACCTTGGAGCCCACTGATGCAGGCATACTGGGGACAACCAAGGACTCCCCAAAGCTAGGTCTTCTCATAGTGCTTCTTAGCATCATCTTCATGAATAGAAATCAGTCCAGTGAGGCTGTCATCTGGGAGATGCTGCACAAGTTGGGGCTGCACCCCAGGATACATCATTCACTTTTAGAGGATGTGAAGAAATCATTACTGATGAGTTTGAAACAGAAGTCCCTGGACTATGCAGGAGTCCCTATAGCAATCCCCCTGAGTATGAGTTCTTCTAGGGCCTGCATTCCTATTATGAGACCAACAAGATGAAAATCCTCAAGTTTGCCTGCAAGGTACAAAAGAAGGATTCCAAGGAATGGGCAACTCAGTACTGAGAGGTGATGGAAGCAGATATGAAGCCTGTGGCCGAGGCTGCAGCTGAAGCCAAGGTAGGGCCGATATTAGAGCTCAATGCAACTGGGCCTTGCAACCGAGATGAAGCTGATATTGGACCCTGGGCCAAAGCCCAGATCCAAGAAGGAGCTGAAGCTAAAGTCAAAGCCCAAGAGAGTAGTGGTGCCAGTACTGGTGCTGGTGTCAGTGGCATCTTTGGTGCCAGTGCCAGCTTGATCCCCACTTTCATATTTGGGTTCTTCACTGGCCTCAGTGGAGCTGATGCCAGCATCAGTGGCAGCTCTGGTGCCTGTGGTTTCGCTTACAAGTGAGATTTCAGGTATTGCTAACTCCAGCAGTATTTCTCTTCAAGCCAGAGTGCATCCTCAGGATCCTACTCTGCACGTCACTCTAGGCAGCTACTATCAATCAATTTAAGTTGGCACTCTATGAATAAATCTATTTGCCATTTCTGCATTATTCCTTTTTTTTTTTTTTTTGGTTGGCTGTCACATTTTGGTATCACAGTTAAAAGTGAATTGGGAAAGTTTCCACCCCAAAACCAAACAACCAACTATAATACTGTACCATATGAAGAGGGCTCAGAGCAGTGAAGAGAGTGTATCTGGTTTCAGAGTAGGTAGGATTGGCAGTAGTGAAATATTTTATGAAAACTTTGACAGTTGAGACCACTGTAAATGATGGCTAAGAACCTTAACAGGAGGAGATGGGGCGAGAGTATTTATAAGTGAAAGGAACCATACAAGGGAGAGAAAATTGGGGGCTGTGTTCCAAGAGAATGAGATGGTCATGTTTCTAGTGAATATTCAAGAGCTTCTTGAGCACTTTTTATCCTTGCATGAGCTATGACACATGTCAGCACATTCTATGTCCTTTTCCACTTGAAAATAATTACCAGCAATTACCAGTTTATTTCCATTGGTCTCCCTCTAGTTGCTTTGCCTTAAAAAATATTGATGAAGCCATCCAAAAAAACTCCTGTATTTCTACAGAAGAAACCTACTCTGAAAAGGTGTAATTAATAATACAGTGCTGTATGTATAAATTTCTTCCTTGTTTCCTTGTTTCAGGGTAAGTGGTAAAAAAACACTTCCCATCAGTGTGAAATAAGTAATAGGAAATTCAAACAGTTTTATTCCAGCAAACCTGTTTGGCTCTGTTTGGCTCAATATCTGTGTCTATGGCCTTTAGATGTAGCAGGCCACCCATTTTCAGGGCCACCACTTACTTTTCTGGGAATAAAGATATTTTCCCAAATTTTAAAAGCACACCAAAAATGGGATCTTAAAAAAAGTGTATAAAATACCTATTGTGCTTTAAATAGCCATTTTCACAAACTATTAAATGTGAATATACTTCTAAAACTTGAATGAACTATACAGTTATAAGGCATTTACATAAATTGCCATATTTTATATTTTTACATGTTTATAAGTACAATGATTAGTGAGAGGTGTAAAACTGAACTCAGTAGAAAGTTTTGGAGAGAAACATAAAAGTGAGATGAGAATTTATACCACATAGTTAATATCATTTATTGTATTTGGGTAAGATCTAGTTTTTATGCTAAAATAACTTTTAGGCAACAAGCTAATGAAGTTATAAATTTGAAGGAAGCTCATGTAATACCCTTAAATGTTGATTTGTTCATAATTTTAAGTATTATTTATTCCCAAATCAATCTTTATCATAGTCTCGTATTTAGAACTGTGAGGTTAAAATCCTGTCCTTTTTTCCCTGAGTGTCTAACACAGATATAATCTTATTACAACAAATGTCACTGCAACATTTTTTTGTATCATAAAGAGATTTTTATATTCCTTTATAAAGAGATTAGAGAAAATAGTATCATAGTATCATCTATATAACAACACAATTTAGATAGTGCCTTGTTTATAACCTTAATGAGCTTTGACTTTACTCCACTCTGTATGCTAAGTGTACTTATAAAATCCATGCGAGCTGATTTTTTCAAAAGCAGATCCCACTTCAAAGTGCACTTGAGAAATGCTTTTTCAAGGGATATGAGCAATGAAGAAGGGGTTTGTTTGCTATGACCAGGCAGTACACCTGTCTGCTCTGTGCTCTTGTAGGTCCTGTCTATTTTGATATGGCCCTAGTTCCACTGGTCTTCTGAATAGTTCCTTGAAGAGAGAACAGCTGTTTGAAAAATCAAGAGGAAACACTGAAGACTATCAACTTTAAGTAGAGAAGGGCAAAAGTAGGAACTAGTCATTGTTACAGTTGATTTGTGTTTTTAAATCTGTGAACTTCTACACAGATTTTTGAATTACTCCAAAAATTACTTTCACCTATGATGAAAAAAGAAATTCAATTAAATTGCCTGTCGTACTTGGGAAAATACAAAATGACAGCACTGGAGCAATTCTCAAGAAGTCTCTGGACCAACACACCCAGTGGTTGGCTTCAGACCAGAGCACCACCCAATTAGTTCCAAAAATGACACACCCAAAGGGTAGACTCAGCAGGCAACAGAGCCCCACTAAAGCAGATCTGAATCCATGGTGTCAGCCCATGCACAACAGCTCATCTCTGCTGTAGTCATGTCCAGTCCTCTAGCCCAGTCAGCCTGAGGGTCAGTCCCACCCACTGACATGGCAATAGCAATCAAATCAACTAGAATAGGAGGGCACACACAATCCACACAAGGAATACTGGAGCACTGGCTAAGGGGACCGTGGAGACTGTACTACTGGGCTTCAAAGGACACCTATATATGAGGCCATCCTGCCAAGACAGGAAGATGTAGCAGATTTACCTAATACATAGAAACAAATGGAGTCAGCCAAAATAAGGAGACAAATATGTCCCAAATGAAAAAAAAAACAAAAAACAGGAGAAGATTCCAGAAAAAGAACTAAACAAAATGGAAACAAGCAGTCTATCAGATACAGAGTTCAAAACGCTGGTTATAAGGATGCTTGATGAACTTAGGAGAATAGATGAACTCAATGAGAATCTCAACAAAGAATAGAAACCATAAAAAAGAACCATTCAGAAATGAAAACTACAATAATTGACATGAAAAACACCAGGTGGAATTAACAGCAGATAAAATGAAGCACAGGATCAAATCAACAATTTGGAAGACAAGGTAGCAGAAAACACCACAGTCAGAACAGAAAAAAGAAAAAGGAATAAAAAGATATGAGGATAATTTATGGGACCCCTGGGGCAACATGAAGCATAACAACATTCGCATCATAAGGGTACCAGAAGATAAAGAGAGAACAATGGATCATAAACCTATTTGAAGAAATAATGACTGAAAACTTCCCAAACCTGGTGAAGGAAGTAGACATATAAGTCCAGGAAGCACAGAGAGTCCCAAACAATATGAACCCAAAGAGGCCCATACAAAAGCACATCATAATTAAAAGCAAAGATAAAAAACAAAGGGAGAATCATAAAAGCAACAAGAGAAAGGCAGTTAGTTACCTACATAGGAGCTCAATAAAACTGTCAGCTGATTTCTAAACAAAGTTTTCAGACCAGAAGAGACTGGGAAGAAATATTCAAAGGGATGAAAAGTAAGGATCTACAATCGAGATTACCCCACAAGGCTATCATTTAGAATCAGAGAGGAATAAAGAGCTTTCCAGATAAGAAAAAGCTAAAGGAGTTCATTGCTACCAAACCAGTATTACAAGAAATATTAAAGAGACTTCTTTAAGAAGAAGGAAAGAAGATAAAAAAAGAAAAAACCGAAACATGAATAATAAAATGGCAATAACTACATACCTATCAATTATTACTTTAAATGTAAATGGTTTATATGCTTCAATCAAAGGACATAGGGTGGTTGAATGGATAGGAAAACAAGACCCATACATATGCTGCCCACAAGAAACCCACTTCAAATTGAAAGACAAACAGAGACTGAAAGTAAAAGGATGAAAAGGATATTTCATACAAATGGAAAAACAAAAAGCTGTGATAGCAAAACTTACATCAGCGAAAATAGACTTTAAATCAAAGTCTATACAAGAGACAAAGGTTACTTCATAACAATAAAGGGATGAATCCAACAAGAGAATATAACCCTTGTAAATCGCTAAACATGACACATATTAACACCCATATTGTAAAGCAATTATTGATGGACATATACGGAGAGAGCAATGGTAATACAGTCATAGTAGGGGTTTTTAACACCCCATTGACATCAATGGATAAATCATGTAGACAGAAAATCAACAAAGAAACAGCAGCCTTACATGACACATTAGACCAGATGGATTTAATTGATATTTTTAGAACATTTCACTCTAAAGCAGCAGAATATACATTATTTTGAAGCATACATAGAACATTTTCCAGGATAGACCACTTGTTAGGCCACAAATAAATCTCAACAAATGTAAGAAGATTAAAGTCAAGCATCTTCTCCACTTACAATGTTATAAAACTAGAAATCAATTTCATGAAGAAAAAACTAAAAAACATGCAAACAAATGGAGGCTAAATAACATGGTACTAATGAATGGGTAACAAGGAGACCAATGAAGAAATCAAAAGATGCTTTGAGACAAATGAAAATGAAACACAATGTCCCCAAACCCATGGGACAGAGACAAAGCAATATTAAGAGGGAAATTCATAGCAATGCAGGCCTACCTTAAGAAACAAGAAAAATCTCAAATAAACAATTTAACATTACACCTAAAGGAACTAGAAAAAGATCAACAAACCAAGTCTAAAGTGAGTTGAAGGAAGGACATAATAAAGATCAGAGCGGAAATAAACAAAATAGAGTCTAAATAAAAAAGTACAAAAGATCAATGAAGCCAAGAGCTGGTTCTTTATAAAGATAAACAAAAGTGATGAACCTCTAGCCAGACTCATCAAGAAAAAAAAAAAGAGAGGACACAGACACAGATAAATAAAATCACAAATAATAGAGAAGTGACAACTTGAGAAAATACTACGAATAATTATATGCCAACAAATTGGACAACCTGGAAGAAATGGGTAAAGTCCTAGAAATGTGCACTCTTATAAGATTGAATCAAGAAGACATAAAATCTACAAAATAACTACTAATGAAATCAAATCAGTAATAAAAAAACTCCTCCCCCACTCCAAAAAAAAAAAAAAAAATCCTGGACCAGATGGAATCACAGGTAAATTTTACCAAACAGTCAAAAATTAACATTTATCTTCAAATGATTTCAAAATATTGAAGAGGAGGGAAGGCTCCTAAACTCATTTTATGAGGCCAGCATTACCTTGATTACAAAACCAGACAAAGACATTACCAAAGAAAGAAAGAAAGAAAGAAAGAAAGAAAGAGAGAAGAAAGAAAGAAAGAAAGAAAGAAAGAAAGAAAGACAGAAAGAAAGAAAGAATTATAGGTCAATATCCCTGATGAACACAGATGCCAAAATCCTCAAAATATTAGCAAATTGAATTCAGCAGTTCATTAAAGAGTTCATACACCATGATCAAGTAGGATTATTTCCAGGATGCAAGTTTGGTTTAATATCTGCAGATCAATTAATGTGATACACTACACAAACAAAATAAAGGATAAAAATCATATGATCCTATCAATCGATGCTGAAAAAGCATTTGACAACATCTGGCATGCATTTGTGATAAAAACTTTCAGCAAAGTGGGAATAGAACATACCTCAACATAATGGTTGCATATGACAAACCCACAGCTAATATCATATTCAACATAGAAAAGGTAAAAGATTTTCCTTAAAATCAGAACAAGACAGACATCCATTTTCACCACTTTGTTCAACATTATATTGAAAGTCATATGCACAGCAATCATACAAGAAGAAAAAAAAAAGCCATCTAAACTGGAAATGAAGAGGTAAAACTGAATTAATTGCAGATGACATAAAACTATATATAGAGAACCCTAGAGATTCCACCAAAAAATTATTAAGTCACATAAATGAATTCAGTAAAGTAGCAGGATACAAAATTAATATTCAGAAATCAGTTTTATTTTTCTATACCAATAACAAACTATCAGAGAAATTAGGGAAACAATTACATCAAAAAAAAAAAAAGGCATAAATTTAACCAAGGAGGTAAAAGACCTGTACTGAGAAAATTATAAGACATTGAAAAAAGAAATTCAAGGATACAAATAAATGGATGGATATACTGTGCTCATGGCTAGGAGGAATTAATGTTGTTAAAATGTCCATGCTACCCAAAGCAATCTGTAGATTTAATGCAATCCCTATGAAAATATCAATGATATTTTTCACAGAACTAGAACAAATAATCCTAAAATTTATATGGAACCATAAAAAACTCCGAATAGCTAAAGCAATCTTGAGAAAGAACAATGGAGAAAGTATCATGCCACCTGATATCAAACTATACTACAAGGCTATAGTAATCAAAACAGCATTCCACTGGCACAAAAACAGACATATTGATCAGTGGAATAGAATAGAGAGCCTAGAAATAATCTCACACCTGTATGGTCAATTAATCTATGACAAAGCGCAAGAATGTATAGTGGCTAAAGACAGTGTCTTAAATAAATGGCACTAGGAAACCCCAACAGACACATGCAAAAAACAAAAATAACAAAAAAAGAGAGATTAGACCATCTTCTTATACCATATATGAGTAAACTCAATACGGATTAAAGACTTAAATGTAAGTCCAAAACCCCTAAAACTCCTAGAAGAAAACATAAGCAGTAAACTCTTTGACATTGTCTTAGCAATTTTTTTTCGGGGGAGGGAGAGAGGATATGTCTCCTCAGGCAAGGGAAACAAAAAAAAAACATTAAACAAATGGATCTATATCAAACTAAAAGTCTTTGCATAGCAAACCATCAACATAACAAGAAGACAACCTACTGAATGGGAAAGAATATTCGCCAGTGATACATCTGATAAGTGGTTACTATCCAAAAATATATAAAGAACTCATACAACTTAACACCAAAAAAGAAACAATCCAATTAAAAGATGAACAGGGGACCTGAACAGACATTTCTCCAAAGAGGATATACAGATTGCCAATAGATGTATGAAAAGGTGCTCAACATCACTAATCATCAGAGAAATGCAAAGTTAGACCACAATGAGATATCATCTCACATCTGTCGGAATGGCTTTCATCAATAAATCAACATACAAGTGTTGGTGAGGTTATGGAGAAGAAAGAGCCCTTGTGCACTGTTGGTGGGATTACAAATTGGTGCAGCCACTACAGAGAACAAAATAGAGGTTCCTCAAAAAATGAAAAAATCAAACTACCTTATGATCCCGTAATTTCACCTTTGCATATTTATCCGAAGAAATCCAAAACACTAATTTAAAAAGACCTATGTACCCCTATGTTCATTGCACTGTTATTTACAATAGCAAGATGTGGAAGCAACCTAAGTGTCCATTAATAGACAAATAGATAAAGACAGGTAGTACATATATCTAATGGAATATTACTTGGACATAAAAAGAATGAAAGTTTAGCATTCGCAAAACGTGAGTGGACCTAGAAGGTATTATGCATGAAAACAGACACATTGATAGGTGGAATAGAATAGTGAAATAAGTCAGACAGAGAAAGACAAATGCCATATGATTTCACTTATATGTGGAATCTAAAAAACAAACCAACAAAAAAAAGGAACAGACTAAAACAGAGACCAAACTAATGGTTGCCAGATACGAGGGGGCTTAGGGGATTCAGTGAAAAGGTGAAGGGATTAAGAAATACAAATGGACAGTTACAAAATAGTCAGGCGACGTAAATACAGCATAGGAATATAGTCAATAGTATCATAATAACTACGTATGGTTTAGGTGGGCACTAGGCTTATTAGGGGGATTACTTTGTAAATTATATAATGTCCGTGGCTGTACACCTGAAACATATAATATTGAATGTAAACTAATTGAATTTTTTTTCAATTTTTAAAAATACAATAGAAAATACAATTTTTGAATAAAAAGATTTTGATATGTTTTCTCAGCTGAATTTTCTTTTTGTGTGTGAAACGAACAGATAAACAACCTTGTATATTCGAAGGCTCATGACTAGAGAATTCATGTATTCTTTTTGAAAACATTGTTTGAATATGTATATCAGACATTTGAAGGATCTGAAAGATATATATATGTAGTTCATGACATTATGTAAACATAATAAAGCAAGAAAAATAGGGAAAACTGGCTGTTTCTAATAGTGTTACTTCCAAGATATCTCTTACATCAGCCCCATTGTCAATACATTGGAAAGCAGCTAAATAATTACACAGTGCCAGCACTTACAGTGCCAGGGGACATTTCACCTACATTATATTGCCCACATATAATCTCATGTAATCTTCTATGGCTCCATGAGAAAAAGAGTTATTATCTGCATTTTAGTTGTGAGAAACTAAGGCATAGAAGTACTTGCCCAAGATATCATGGCTAATTGATGGTCTAAGAGAGTGGAGTTCAATCTCAGGATATTATTCTAAAAAGACTACAAAGGTATATTGGTCATTAGCTGCCTGAGGTTCTCCTCTTAATTCTAGATATCTAAAGAAAATGAGTTTTGTTTAAATAGCATTCTCTCATATCTAAAGCTATTGGCTTTAAAGGAAGTTCCCAGAAAGATTCAATTACTAGAAGGGTTCCTGAGCTGGATTCCTCTGTGTTAAGCTTACAGGTTGCTCTCTTTCTAAACTATATGTAGATAGGTAAATATATATGATATATGATAAATTTTACATTGTTGGGACATAATTCCAAATCACATATTTTTTCAAGTAATTGCATTATTTGAATTTAACTTGTTTCCTTCTTTCCTTGTGAAAATGTTATACAAATAATGCCAGTTTACAAAAAAAGAAAATTAAATTTTATATAGCTTTCTTCACATACTGGGTTGAGCTAAATGCATTATGTGGATTGTTTACCAAAGACCAGATGGTAAATTATACAGATGTATGAAAATGAACATAGATGGCCTGAAATAGACCTTTCCCTGGGCACATCTGGCTGGAGGGTCTATTTTAAAAGAAAAACCTAAGATCACATTGCTTGACAAGTGTGACTCATGTGTTGTTAGTAACATTTCAAGGCAAGCTACTTAAAATACGTCTTCAGTGCTGACACTGGAAACGATCTTGTATCCCATATGCTTTCAAGTGTCTTCATTTAAGCACACATGTTTATGCCTTCATTTAACTCATTATCTACATTTGGACAGTACAAAGGACAGCATGTGATTGAGGGAACAAACTCTGAAATCAGAACTGGATTAAAAATCTTAATCTCCACCATTTCCTTGGGCAAGTGATTTAACCTTTCTAAACCAGTTTCCTCATTTGAAAAATGGAGATGATTCCTATCTTAAGGGTAACAGTAAGAATTATACTAGTTGATGTATGAGTGCCAAACATGTTATGTATCACGTGGAAAGCCTCAATAAATAGTAGGTGGCATGAATATAACAGCAGCTATCATTTCTATGAGAGACTGTTGGGCATCAAAATGATTGTTGAATGATAACGTAGGAAACCCATGGCACGGACTTCTTCATCTCCTTTACAACTGCTCGCCTGCCTAAGGACCGGCACCTCAGATGAATGCACGGTCAACCCAGTCGCTCATTGATTTATTAAATAAGGCAATCTGAAAACTCCAGGCATATCTTCTTATCAGGACCCTGACTTTTGAACTGGAAAGTTTACAGAGTAAAGGCGTGACAACTGCCCTTCGACCAATGCTCCCCCATCGGTCGCCTGCTCATTTAAATGGTGCATCCCTTCGGGTGCAGTTGACAAAATTTGTGCTGAGCGCTCCCTGTGGATTCGTGGGATGTGACTGGAGGCTCCAGTTCTCACCTGCGCAGGTGTCCGCGGTGACAGTGAGATCAGGGCAATCCCGGTCTGGCACCTGGTGAGCGCTCAGCGCGGCGTGGGGGCTTCCCAAAGTCCCAGACCTAGGGACTCTGTTGGCTGCGGTAGGTGCAGAGGCTGCTGCCGGTGCATATACCCTTTCCCCTTTCGCTGGGTTCTCGGGACCCGCGGGAACCGACACCTGGAGGACGCCTCCCATCCCCGCAGGGCGCCACGCCCCCGCGTCCGAGGCGCGGGGAAATAAGCAGTGAGCGCCAGGCCGCCCAGGTAAAGCTCCGGGTCAGGCTGCGCGCCTCGGAGTCGCCAGTTTAAGCACAGAGCGCAGGCGACCGAGCGGCCATGGACGCGTCGCGGGTTATCGGCACCTTCGGGGTTTGGGACTACGTGGTGTTTGCCGCCATGCTGGTCATCTCGGCGGTCATCGGTATCTACTACGCCTTCGCGGGGAACGGCCAGCACACCTCCAAGGACTTTCTGATGGGCGGTCGAAGCATGAACACTGTGGCTGTGGCGCTGTCCCTCACCGCCAGCTTTATGTCAGCCATCACGGTCCTGAGCACCCCCGCCGAGGTCTACCGTTTTGGAGTCATATTTAGCCTCTTTGGCATCGCCTACGTCCTTATGGTGGTCATCAGTGCGGAGGTCTTCCTCCCGGTGTTCTACAGACTGGGAATTACCAGCACTTACGAGGTAAAAGGGAGAAGGGGTAGGGGAAAGTAGGGGGGAGGATTTGTCAAGCTCCTGGAGGGATTTTCCTGGGGGCAGACTCACGTCCAAAGCGAAATCTCTCCCTGCCCATCGTCTTCCCCGCCCTCCCCTTTGAGGAAGAGGTGTGCTTTAAGTAGAAAAAATATGGGACTTCCTCTCAGGATCTCAGTGGAGACTTCCAAAGTGATACGGACTTGTGCTCCTCTAGGGCCCTTTGACAACTTTGATTCCAGGTCAAGGGGAAAGATTTAAAAACTTTATCTTGGCGGAGGGTAAGTCGTTCAAGTCTCAGCTCCTCCTCCCTAAAATGAATCCCTTTGTTCCAGGTCCTCAGCCACCACTCACTTTTCCAGGATAGATGGAGAAACATTTGTACTGTCCCTTACGTCCCCTCCACACACCCAACTTCCAAAGAGGGGCTGGTGCTCCAGTGGTTAAGGTGCGGTGTCTCTTGTCACACCTGTGTTTGCGACCAGATTCTGCCACTTACTAGCTAGGTAACCTTGGGTGACTTGTTGTTGTTGTTAACACTTTGTGCCTATTTCTTCATCTTAAAATGGAAATAATAATACCACCTACCTCATTCTGTTATTGAGAAGATTAAATGAGATGATGCAAGTGTAGTATTTAGAATAGTGTCTGGCACAGGGTAAGTGCTGATTAAATGTTGGCTGTAAGTTTTGTTGTGGTGGTAAAAGGGGTTATGTTGGAATCACTAGGAAAACGTGGCTGCAAGGTTCTAAAACAGCTCTGCCTTGTCTCTCTGTGGAAAGATGATTAAGGAAAACTGTCTTTTCTATTGCACGGGTCCACTGGTATAGGTTTTCTTGAGTTGTCTGCAGGAAAGGGCTTTGCAAAGATGGTGAATGTTTGGTTGAGTTCAAAGAACTGTTGAATGGGGGTGTCAAGGATAAATGCTCAGGGGACTAGTGGGATCCAGTTCAGTGTCTTCAGTGGACCTCTTCAATCAGGCACTAACCCATGAGCCACATACACAAACCTGCAGATGTTTCCTCTCTAATAGACCATTATCCAGAGGACTCTGAGCCTCATTCTCAGCAGCTGCCTCTGTCTTTGAATTTTATGGTGTTTGCTCTAATCCAGAGCCACTGACAGGGGTTTCCTAGTGAGGCTGGTTTAACTTGTGCTTTCAACAGGGCCCCAGTGGCACAAATAAGTTTTGGTGATAAAGTACATGGGCTCTAGTAACATTATCTAGGACATGGTAGCCCTGGGACACCATTGCCTTCCATTCAATCCGGTCTTTGAGTTTGGGAGAGTTTAGTCATCAGCCCAGAAGTGAGCAGGATGGAATTTCTCTGTTTCGCTCAAACATAACAACTGGCTGCCCCAAGCCAAACTCAGTCTTTAGTCATTTTTTTTTCTTTTGACCCTCCATGTTGAAAAAAAAATTAATTTAGAATTTAATAATGCCGAGAAGTCAAATAAAACTCCAGATTCTGGCTTCTTTTGAAAACCCAAAAGACTGGTGAAACTGGGCCCACAGGAAGCCATTTTATAGCCTTTACTATCTATCACTCTCTATTTCCATATTGAAGCTTCATCATTGCGTTTGCATGGTTACTTTCGTCTGATAGAGAAATCTTCATCCGCATTATGTCTTTATCAAAAATGCAAAAGGAAAAATGGGCAGGGGCAAAGGGAATTCTTGTTTCAAGGGAGTTGCGCGAGAACATATATCGTAGTAAGTGTGAGGAATATTCCAACACGTTAACATATGAACACCTGGCCAAAGCCATGCGTGTATGTTATCTCACAGGACCCATAACCATTTGAGCCTGTGAGCTTTGATCTGTAGTTAACCAACTCCAAAACTCAGAAGGGGTTTGAAGAATATGGCAAGAGGACTTTAGTAGTCACAGATGAAATGCTGCTCACTGACCTATGCCTCTCCAAGGCAGCAACATTAACTCAACCAGAAACAGATTCGCCACACATTTCCAAAGGTGGAGGCTAAGTTAGCAGGGTTCTAGCTAAATCTTGGCAAAAAGCTAACATTTACTAAATGCTTAATACATACTAAAGCACTGGGCCGATGGTTTTATATATATTATCTAACTCAATCCTCAAAACAGTCCTTATAAGGGAGGAACTATGAGAGCCCCATTTTGCAGACAGACTCAAAGTAAGCTAAGCTACGTAGAGAGCGTAAGGCAATGTAGACACTTGCCTAGAAGCTGTGCAGTGGTGCATATTGGCTGCTTCTGAAGGCTCTCATGAGTCTTCTTAAGGAATGTTTGTTTGTTTATGGCTGAGAGGTGGAGTCACCCATACAGAACAAGAAATCCAGCATTGAGCGATACTAGCATTCTTGCTCAAGTATGAAATCTCTCCATATATACAGTTCATTAGTTGAAATTGGCTCTTCAGAGCATTTTTTGATATTTATCACTGCCTTCAAAGAGTAGTCCTGATAGGTGTTTAGCAACTTCCAGACCCACAGCCAAGAAGTAAAATTCAAGAATGCAGTTTCATTTATCACTTCTTCAGTATCTTTCTGGATCCAGCAAAATCTGTGTGTTTGAACCGTGTTGTCCACACTCTTTTTCTTTTTTAATATTCAGTAGAAGTCTTAGCATCTCTAAGTTAGTCAAGTTCTGAAGACCATGAGAGATCCTGATTGATGATAGTCGCCGTCTGTAGTTTTGTCCAGAAATCTAGAGTCTACTGCTTGCTCAGTAACCTGGACTTCTGGAAAGTCTCCAGGTGTTTCTTATTAGTCCAGTAACAACAATGGTGATAAACTTTTTGATTATGTCTTGAGGTGGTCTTAGGTGAGCTTAAATCTATAGGTTTGCCTGGATCCAGGTGATCTCATACCACACACACACACTCATGTTATTTGGTACAACTTGCTACATTCTTACCTTCATCACATTTTCCCTTGGACTTTCTTTAGCCTCTAACAATGTGGATACAGGTACCTAGAAAAAGCAAAGACTTTTCTGTCTATTCATGTACATTCATTTTTAAATAGTTTTATAAAACAGCTCTGAAGAGAGGACACTGCCCTTTTTTCCAGGCTTCAAGACACTTCTTGAGTTTTCTAAAAAGCCTTCCAAATTATTGTTAGATGATTTTGACACATCTAATTCACTGAGATTCAAATTCTCAAGGCTTATGGATTTGGATACCAGCTTGTTCATGTCTTCTAAATTAACAATTTACATTTCCCACCCATTTATTCCATTTGAAAGTCTCCAAAACCCTGCAAAGTAAGAGGAAAAAGAATTATTTCTGTGATCCTTATTTTCCAGAGGAGGAACCTGAGATTTCAAGTGATTGCCCCAAGCTTGTGGAGTTAGGAGTAAAGCCATGACAAGGGCTGGAACACTTCCCCTAATGTGCTACACTGCACCATATATTTTTTACCTATCAGTTATTTTTGGAGGTCCTACTATGTGTCAGTGCTACCCAATCACTCTGTACGTATCTTAGACACATGGTCGGCTTGTTTACTTGTTTATTTTGAACAATGTAGTGGTTATACATACAAATTTTGGCATCAAATGGTCCTAGATTTGCATTGTGGCTCTGACAGTTATTACAATGCAACCTCAGTGTTCTCTGAGCCCCAGTGTCCTCCTGTGCTTATACATAGTAACTTCCTGTGGAGTTGTTGAGAGGCCAGTGTTTAAAACAAATACTCTATAAATGTTAGCTGTGATTATGGAGCAAAAATATCCAGTGTTTATCCTCTGATTATTACCTAACATCAGTTTTCCTTCTTTTTCTCCCCTGCTATATGAAAAGACTTGTCAGTCTTAAAATTCTCTCTACATGTAGTAATAATATTTAAATTAAAGAATGTCTTGGACCACAGCTATCTTCCAAGCTCTGAAATTCTAGAATTCTAACTCTATAGTACATTATAATATATAATATAGGAGATAAGCAGACTATATCATAAGATATAGCAGATGTCAAGGAGAGTAGGAAGAATTGGTAGGGTTGTTGATTCTGAACATAAACTGACCTGTGCTGATTTAAGTTAAAATTTATTGGAAGGATATGGGAATAGCACATGTAACAGGGAAAAGCTGAACAAACATACTGAAAAGGACAGACTCTCCAGGCCCCTTGTCAGATACATTTTCTGTCTTTATATCTTGCCTCTGTGAGTCAAATACCCATTAGGAAGAGCAGCTGATTGGCTGAGCTGGGTCATGTGACTCCATCTTGATCTGAAGAGGCAGGGCACCTTGATTGACAATTCCATCACAATTGCCTGCAGTGGGAGAGCATTGATTCCCCAAGTGAATTAAGGGAAGTGAATTGAGTCAATATCAAAAGCAAGGGGAAAACAACATTTTGCTCATTCTAAAAATGCAGATCATAATTTCATTTATATGGCATTGTGGAAATGGCAAAACTATGGATGGAGAACAAATGATTACAAAGCTTCAGGGGCAGAGAGGGTTTGACTACGAAGGAGCAACATGAGGAAGTTTTCTGTGGGTGAGGAAATTGTTCTGTATGTGCTAAAACCCATTGAACTGTAGTTTAAAACAAGACTCAATTTTTCTGTATGTAAATAAAAATAATAGGAAAATAGAGAAGACATATTAGTTATGAAATGGCTTTAGATTTCTAACTTTTACTTCTTAAGCTGATGATTAAAAAATGTGTCCAGAGATTTCACATATTAACCATTTTTCCTTTTTCGTAAACAGTATTTAGAACTTCGATTTAACAAATGTGTTCGTCTCTGTGGAACAATTTTCTACATTATTCAAACAGTAAGTAGCTCTCCATTAGTTTATTTATCTTTTGTCATCTAAGATGTTTTTAACCAAGGCATCTGGGCCAAGCTCCTTCGGTAAACACATGAAAGATGAAGAGAGATGTTGCAAATAGTAAGAAACAAAAAAGAAAAAATACTAGCTACTACACAGCATTAACCCTTAAGATTATTAGAGTGTTTTAGCAAGTGTATTACTTCTAGGGAAAACAGAATGATTTGAGTGAACATTAAATATCATGTTGATCAAGCAACAGTTACATTGTTTTAGGAAAATATACTTTTCCCTATTTCACCTCCTCACCAAAGGACAGTAGGGCATTACTGACATGATAAAGAACTGTAGTAGCTGAGAATAGGAATTGTAACAAAGGAAAAACAAGTTGTACATTTCATAGTATTTTTGCAATATGTGGAATAATAGGCTTGAAAAAGCTGACAGAAGAAGACATTAGGAAATAATTTTCTTTGTCTGAAAGCATACTTTAAACAATGATCAGCTTTCTTTTAAATTGAACCGTAAGACCCAATTGAAGCAGTCACTGAGTGTGAAACAGCAGAACTATGCACCCCAGAGGTGTTTTTAAAGTACAGAATCCAGTAATTCAAGAATATGCTAGTATAGGTTTACTGATTGACACAAATGGAAAGCAAAGATTTACCAAGCAGTCAGTGACAGAGAATGCTCCCTACTGTTCATTCATCCAGGCTGCTGGTGGCTTGTCATGATTGTTGTCACAGAATTTATCTCTTCCTCTTGGCAGCTAAGTGCTTTAGGGATAGGTTTGATAATAAAGTCTAGGAACGCATTTTTGTTCTCATCTCTATTCACAATACCATTTCTCCAATCAAAAGCTACCTAAGCATTGCTACGGTGTAACACAGTACCTTTGTAGATTATTTAACTCGACTACATTTTAAATCTTTGTAAATTACATGACTTAAATTATGTCGGTTTTTAACACTTGCAGTGTAAAAGGAAGGGAATCTTTGGGGTCTGGTAGAGATCCTGTCACAGAACTGAAGCTTGGCTTATATTCTCTAACAATTCAGAGCCTCTTTGGATCATTGTTAGAAGTGCCAATAGAAATGAAAAGTGAGGACTTTTGTTAAGAACATGTGGTCTGTGGTCATGTTTTCAAATCTTCAGCTAGGAGAGAATAATGACTGGAAAGGCAGTTCATTCTTGCAAAAGGAGGGGAAGCTTTAGTATGTCTCATTTGAAGGACTTCTGTCGATCTACCCAAGTCACGTAATCAAACATTCAAATAATACATAATATGTTTTTTATATTTTTTATAGAATAATC
This sequence comes from Eonycteris spelaea, assembly GCA_003508835.1. Lineage (NCBI taxonomy): Eukaryota > Metazoa > Chordata > Mammalia > Chiroptera > Pteropodidae > Eonycteris > Eonycteris spelaea. The sequence goes on from PUFA01000023.1 coordinate 8,964,569, forward strand.
ATAGAATTAGCTTCTATGTGGTATATTTGAAAGATTCAGTGTAATGAAAATATGATTCTGAGAAAAAAGACCTTATTTATCTTATTCACTATTATACCTTAGATTAATAAATATTTGTGAAATGTGTGAATGAAAAAAATAAACAATATAAAAAAGGTGGAATACAGTTTTGGTTGGCTTTCAGGAGTTTTTAGCGCAGATTTACACTTTTGTTTAATGTGCAAACTTTACAAACCAGTTTCTAAAATTTTTACTATTTTCCTAATTAATTATTCAGTGATTAACAGCAGTTTGAAGTATGAGGGACCATCTACTTTTAAATTTGTATTCTTTCTTTTTAATTGTTTAGATCTAGGAAGATTTATTTTACCTGAGTTGATAGATCAATGACTACACTAAACACCACATGAAAAGTCCATATTTTTAAACAAAATTGGTCATAAAAGATTTTTTAACCTATGGCCACACCACAAATAGAAAGGAGAATCAACTTTACTAAAATAAAAAAATTTCAAGTTACGAACAAATTTTATTAAGTATATTGAAACTGCTGTTTTAATTCATAATTAAACTTATAGAAAAATATTGATATTTTATTTTATAATTCATACCATTTATTTAGTTTTCTTTTTCCTCCCTAGGTTGTGTATACTGGAATTGTTATTTATGCTCCTGCCCTGGCTCTGAATCAAGGTACATTTTAGAGTTTACCAATTATGTCACATTTTGGGCCTCATTTTTAATAGATTTATTCTTTTTTTGGTGAAGTGGGGTGATGGAGGGATGCTTCCAATTATCTGTATCAGTTTGAGGCAGGAAAGATGGGTTCAAGGTCTATACTAGTGGTTTCTTCGGGTTCCCGGATCTCTAGCTCCAAAAGGTCTGTAATATTAGTGGAGGGACAGTCGTCACTGGGCAAGTAATTCCCTGGGATGTACCAAACAGCCATTCTCCATTCCTTCAGAATGAGCGCCCCCTATAGTCTAAATCATAAATGACTGCATTTCCTTCCTTTATGACTAAAACCAAACCCCTTCTTGAAGAGGCTTCTGTATTGTTTGGCTCAGTTACACTGTAAAATCTGGCAGGGAGAGAAGCTTTGCTCCTCCCCACTCCTGATGTAGTCCAGAAAGCAAAACAAATAAATTTGTGTGATTTGGAATATCAGACAATGCTCCTAGTGGCAAAAGGACAGATATTAAAAGGATTTATAAGGACATTTATAAGGACATTTGTCCTTATAAACAAATGTATCAAGGTTATGCTAATCAGCAAATTACAATACTCTCTAGATCTGGACAGATAATAGCAGTAAAACTGGGATAGTTTACTGAGGTATAGGTGTGTGTTAGTCATATCCTCAAAATGGGGAAACCCTCTATCCTTTGAATTCTTATCAGTCAGAAGTGAGTTTACCTCTGAAACTTCCTTGTAAAATGGACAAGTGGACTCTGATAGGAAGAATGTGGTACAGTTCCTGGAATTAATATGAAATGAAAAAAAACCTAACTCCACTCTAATTTTTTAAATTTCATGATGAATAGAGAGTAGTTATCATATAAGTTTATAAAGCACGACAGTATCATTACAAAGAACTTCATTATATAATGTGCTCTTGAACTCTAAATATTAGGCATTTTCCATATCAATATTACCAGCATCATGAGTGGATCATTTCATATGTAAAAAAACTGAGTCATAAACTTTATAAGTTACCTCTTGGCTTTAAGTGTAATTAAAGATGTTGGCTTTAGAGTTTTAAAGTGCAGTTCTTGGAAAAAGAGAATACCTTCAATCATTGAATAAGTGGAGGATTCTATTCTTATCACTTTATTGGAATACGTTAGAAGCCAAGGGATTGCCATTTGACCACTCACATATCAATTGTGGATTTCACGGTGACAAAGGCAGTAGGCACAAGCATAGACATATTACTTGGTTTGCAAAGGGTTCTCAGTAGAAACTTGTTCAACTGAATTGGAACCTAACATTTTCTAGGTATAATATATATATATTTTTTTATATGGGAAACTTCAAACATGTGCTAAAATAGAATACTGTGTTGAACCCTAATGTACCCTTTCCGCTAATAATTATCAACTCTTGATTTAATTCACTCCATGTTTCCTTACTAGATAATTTTACTGTGAATCTGAGATATTTTATCATTTTATCTAAATTTAATGTCTTTTAAAAATAAGGATGTGCTTTTTTTTTTCATTGTGGTATAATTGACATATAAGATTACGTTAGTTTCAGGTGTAAAACATAATGATTTGATAGTTGTATATTTTGAAAAAATGATCACCGCAATAAGTTAGTGTCTGTCACCATACATAGTTATACAATTTTTTTGCTTGTGATGAGAGCTTTTAAGATCCACTCCCTTAGCGACTTTCAAATATGCAACACATTATTATCAACTATGGGCTCCATGCTATGCACACCTATGACTTATATTTTATAACTGGAACTATGTACCAGGATGTTTTTTTTTTAAATACAGTTATACCATCATTGTAACTAAAACATTAATTCCTTAATATCATCAGTATAAAGTCTGTGTTAGGTTTCCCGATTTCTTTCCCAGAGTTTGTTAGAATCAGGATCCAAATAAATTTATGCAATTGTAATTAATTGATTTGTCTCTTGAAGTTTCTCTCTTTCGCTTTTTAAAATTGAAAACCATTTTTATTGAGAGATAGCTTATATACAATAAAATGCACAGAACTTAAGTATATAATTGGATAAATTTTGACTATTTTATACAACATGTGTCCACCACTCAAGATACAGAATATTTCCATCATCCAATCCCAGAAAATTTCTTGTGCTTCTTTCTAATACATCGCTACTATTCTGAGCAGCCAGTTTCTGATTTTTATCACCATAAATTCCTGTTCTCAAAATTTTTTTAAATAAATAGACTCGTATAGTACTTTTTTTGCATCTGGTTTCTTTTGCTGAACAAAATGTTTTTGGGACATTGATTCATGTTGCTACGTATACCAGTACTTTATTCCTTTTTATTGGTTGTATTTGTCGTATGCACCTACCAAAATCTGTTTATCCATTCTCTTGTCTATGGACATTACTTGTGTCCAGTTTTAGGCCATTGTGAATTAAGGCTAAGCCTTAAGCACTTTTGTTTCATTTTGCTTTGCTTCATTGTTTTCATTTTGCTTTGCTTCATGACACATGTTTTCATTTTTATTGAGTGAATACCTGGAAGCAGTATAAAGTTAAATGTATATCTGTTCAGATCTAGCACAGAGTAGATGCATGTATGAAATTTAAGAGAAACTGGCAAATAGCTTTTCTAAGTGGTTGTTCCATTTTACATCCCCATCCCACAGTGGATGAGAGTTTCGGTTACTGCACACCCTTGCCAACATTTTGTATTTGTCTTTTGATTTCAGCTATTCTATTTATATAATCTATTTTTTGTGGTTTTAATTTGCATTTTCCCAATGACTATTAACGTTGAGCTTGCTAGCTCATGGAATTATAAAATGGATAGGAAAAGACAATTCATCTAGTAAAAAGTGGGCGAAATTTGAACACTTTACAAAAAGCAAATATTCTTTTAATCCTTTATTTGGTATATTTATTCATTTACCCAGGCCTTTTAAAATTTCTCTTGGTAATGTTTATGGCTTTTAATATCAAAGTCTTATACATATTTCTTAGATTTATTTCTGGACAATTGATGTTTTTGATGCTATTGCAATGTTATTGTTTTATAATACCATTTTCTATTATTCATCATTGCAATGTATAAAAATAGTCAGTTTTTATATGTTGATCTTCTGTCCTGAGAACTTGCTAAATTTACTTATTAATTCAAGTAGGTTTTTTATATATTACTAGATTTGATTTGTAATATTTCGTTAAGGATTTGTACAGTCTATGAGGAATATTAATCTGAAATTTACTTTTCCTTTATGTCTTTGTCAGGATTTTTGTTATAGTTATGCTGATTCATAATGAGTTGGAAACTGTTACCTCTTCCATTTTCTGAGTTTATATACAATTGTATATTTCTTTTTTAAATGCTTGATAAAATTCACAAGGAAGGCATCTGGGCCCGGCATTAGTTTTTGTAGCAAGATTTTGGTTTATGGATTCAATTTTTAAATAAATGTAGTTATTTATATTTTCTAATTCTTATTGAGTCAGTTTTGGTGAACTATTTTTCAGAGAATTAATTCTTTTTATCTGACTTATCAAATTTATTGACATAAATTTGTTTATAATATTCTCTTGTTATCATCTTATTGTTTATAGTATCTATAGTCCCTTCTAATTATTCTTAAAATTGATATCTTTCTCTTTTGCTAGTCTCTTATTGTTTTAATTTTTTCTGAGAACCAATTTTTGGCTTTGATTTACTTGTTTTGCTTTCTATTGCATTAATTTATGCTATATTATATAATATTACAAATATCTTCTACTTACTTTGGGTTTAAATTTTCTAGGTTCTTAAGGTAGAAACTTGGATTATTAATTTTAAATTTTTTTATTTTCTAGTGTAAACATTTAAAGTTATAGCTATTTATTTAAGTACTGCTTTATCTGCATCTCACAAATTTTGATATGTGTTTTTGTTATTATTCAGTTCAAAATATTTTCTAATTATTCTTGTGATTTCTTTTACCCCCATGTTATTTAGAAGTGTGTTACATAATTTTCAAGCAGTTGATTATTTTCTAACATATTTTTTATTAGTAATTTTAAAATTAAAACTGCTTTGAACAAAGAATTATTATGATTTTAGTCCTTTGAAATTTATTGAGATTTGTTTTATGGCCCAGGATTTAGTCTATCTTGCCAAACATTCCATGTACTCTTACAAAGAATGTGTATTGTGTAGTTGTTGGGTGTAATGTTTTATAAATATGAAAGGTTTATAGTGTTTTTCAAATCTTCAATGTCTTTACTATTTTTTTTTTTACTTGCATCAATTACTGAAGAGGGATGTTAAAATCTCAAAAATAGCTGTTAATTTTTTTCCTTTTCTCCTGTTCTGTCTGTCACTTTTTACTAGATGTATTTTGAAGCTCTTTTTTAATAATATTTTTTTATTTTTTAGTTATAGTTGGCATACAATACTGTATTAGTTTCAGGTGTGCGACATAGTGATTAGACATCTATATAACTCACAAAGTGATCACCCCAATGAATCAAGTACCCCTGTGACACTGTACGTAGTTATTATGATATTATTGGCTATATTATATATATTTTCTATCACCATGGCTATTGTGTAATTACCAATTTGTATTTCTTAATACTTTCCCCTCTTTTCAGCGATCCCCCCACACCCTTCCATCTGGTAACCCTCAAAATGTTCCTGTATCTATGAGTTTGTTTCTGTTTGTTTGTTTGTTTTGTTCTTTAGATTCCACATATACATGCAATCATAAGCCATTTGTCTTACTCTATCTGACTTAGTCCACTCAGCACACTACCCTCTAGGTCCATCATGATATATCTTTTTCCATCCCTTTACTTTTAATCTACGTGTGTCTTTTAATCTGAAGAGAGTCTCTTGTAGGCAGCCTATGTAAGGGTCTTGTTTTCTTATTCATTCAGCCACCCTATCTTTTGATTGGAGCATTTAATTCTTTTTCATTTGAAGTACTTGTTGATAGATATGTAGTTATTGCTATTCTTTATTTAGACTTTTGATAAGACTTTTGAAAAACACATATTTTTCTTCTACTTAAAGAAGTCCTTCCAATATTTCCTGTAATACTAGTTTGGTGGTGATGAACTCCTTTACCTTTTTCTTTCTGGGAAGCTTTTTATCTGTCCTTCAATTCTAAATGATAGCCTTGACGAGTAAAATAATCTTGGTTGTATGTCCTGGGTTTTCATCACTTTGAATATTTTGTGCCAAGCCCTTCTGGTCTGTAAAGTTTCTGTTGAGAAATTGACTGACAGTCTTATGGGGTTCCCTTGTATGTAACTAATTGCTTTTCTCTTGCTGCTTTTAAGATTCTCTCTTTGAATTTAACCTTTGGCATTTAAATTATGATGTGTCTTGATGTGGGCCTCTTTGGGTTCACCTTGTTTGGGACACCCTGAACTTCCTGCTATTGTATGTCTATTTACCTCCTCAAGTCAGGTAAGTTTTCCATCATTATTTCTTCAAATAGGTTTTCAATTCCTTGCACTCTCTCTTCTCCTTCTGGTACCCCTATGATGTGAATGCTGTTATGCTTGACATTGTCCAGAGACTTCTTAAACTATCTTCAATTTTTGGGATTTTTTTCTTGTTGCTGTTCTGATTGGATATCCTCTGCTATCCTATCCTGTATATTGCTGATTCAATCCTTCATTTCAACCACTCTGTTGATTCCCTCTAATGTACTCTTCAACTCAGATATTGTATTCTTCATTTCTGACTGGCTCTCTATTATGTTTTCTATCTTTTTTTATGCTTTTTAAAATCTCTTTGTTAAAGTTTTCACTGAGTTCATCTACTCTTCCCCTAAGTTCTTTGAACATCCTTGTAACCAGTGTTTTCAACACTGCATCTGATAGATTGCTTATCTTTATTTTGATGAATTCTTTTTCTGGAGCTTTGTTCTAGTCTCTCATGTGGGACATGCTTCTTTGTCTCCCATTTTGGCTGCCTTCTTGTGTCTGTTTCTATGTGTATTAGGTAGGGCTCCCAAGTCTCCTGGTCATAGTAGAGTAACTTTATATAGTAGGCGTGCTGTGGGGCCCCTTGGCACAGACCTGGAAGGGGTCCAGCTGTAGGCCAAGTTCAACTGCAGCCTCTATACCTCCGGGGCCATCTAGTGAGAGTCACCAAGCATCCACATATGGCACCACCCATGCTGGGCCTATAGGTGCCTTGAGGGCCCAAGTCTGAAACCAAGGCCGGCTGCCACTGGTGTGGGCCTTGGGGCTACTCAGCAAGAGGTACAGAGCACCCGAGGCCAGAAGCTGCTTCTTTGGGCTTTGTAAGCCTTTGAGAGATTTTATGAACATTCACAGCGGGAGCCAAGACAGCTCGTTTATGTGGAGCAAATTACTGGAAGTGGCTTGAATAGGCCCACCAGTTGGGAGAGGCAGAGTCTTAGGGAATCCCCTGGGTGGAGGGAGCGACGTGTTTTATCCAGGTTGATGGCGCCTACATCTGTAGGCTGGGATGGGGCAGGGCTCAACAAAGGTATAATGGCTTCTGCTTGCACCTTTGTCTGGTCTCAAGCTGCCCCTCCAGCCCTCACCTTAAGCCAGATAGCTCAGCATTTCCCTGGTGCCCCTCGGGCAGCTGCTCCAGTGCTGGAGTTCAGAGTGAGTGAGTCAGCAAATAAGACCAGTCTCCACTTCCCGCTGCCCTCCATCTCACTCATCCACAACCTCCACTGGTTTTCAGAGCCAGAGGTTGTGGGGACTTCTCGTTCCAGCAGTGGAACTCTGGGCTGGGGAACCCAGTGTGCAGCTGGGACCCTGTCGCTCCTCAGGTTGGGGAGGCGGCTCTGCAGCTCTAAGATGGCCCTCCGATTCTCAATCACCACATGGAGTTTTGGGAGCTCACCGTTTCTCATCTCTGCCCCACCTACCATTTTTAGGTGACCTGTTATTTGAGGTGACCTAGTTGTAGTGCTTCTGTTCAGCTAGATTTCTGGTGACTCTATGTACTGGTTGTTCTGTAGTTTTGTTAAAATTTTGGTGCAGTTGCTAGAAGAGGCATGTACATCCTCTATCTTAATGTATGTCATCTTGAGTTTCTAGCCTGACTCTTTTGAAGCACTTTTATAATCTATTTTAATTTACAATCTCCCTCCTTTTTTTAAAATTACAATTTATTTGTTGAAGAAATTGAATCATTTGTTCTGTCAGGTTTTCCAGATTGTTGGTTTTACTGATTGCATCACCATGAGGTTATTTAGTGTTCCCTAGTCCTTTATATTTTTTTGTAAACTAATAGTTAGATCTAGACGCTTTCTCAGACTCCAGTTTAACTTTTTAGAAAGAATATTTTGTAGGTGGTGTCATTTATTTCCTTCAAAAGTCACAGAATGTTAGCCTTTATACATTTTTTTTATTAGTGGCCATTAATGATCATTCTAGGTCTATTATTTCATCAGGACTTATAAAATGTGATATTGTCATTCTGTAATTCCTCCTTAATTAATTAAGGAAAGCAATCGACCTTAGCATGTTGACTTGTATCCTGCAACTTTACTATATTTACTAATCAGTTCCAGGAGATGTTTTGTTGATTCTTTCGGATTTTTGACATAGATGATCATGCCATCTATGAACAAAGAGTTTTATTTCTGTATACTTTCTATTTCCTTTTCTTGCCTTATTGGAAAAGCAGGGACTTCCAGTATAATGTTGAAAAGGAGTGGTGAGAGAGGACACCTTCGCCTTGTATTTGATCTTAGTGGGAAAGCTTCCATTTTCTCACCATTAAGTATGATATTAGCAGTAGATTTTTTGTAGACAGTTTTTATCAAGTCAAGGTATTTCCTCTCTACTCCTAGTTTTCTGAGAGTTTTTATCATGAATGGGTGTTCAATTTTGTCTAAATCTTTTCCTGAATCTATTGATATGATAATGTGATTTTTCTTTTTTACTCTGTTGATGTGATGTATTCCATTAATTGATTTTAAAATGCTGAACCAGCTTTGCATACCTGGGATAAATCCCACTTGGTCATGGTGTGTAATTCTTTTGATATATTTTGATTCAATTTGCTAATATTTATTGAGAATTTTTGTACCTATGTTCATGAGGTATAGTGGTCTGCAATTTTCTTGTAATGTCTTTTATCTAGTTTTGGTATTAGGGTGATGCTGGCCTCATAGAATGAATTAGGAAGTATTTCCTCTTTTTCTATCATCTGAAAGAAATTGTAGAACTGATATAATTTCTTCCTTAAATGATTATTACAATTCACTAGTGAACTCATTTGGGACTGGACCTTTCTGCTTTGGATATTGATTCAATATCTTTAATAGATATAAGCCTATTTGGATCATTTATTTCTTCTTGTATAAGTTATGGCAGATGTGTCTTTTAAGGAATTGGTTCATCATCAAATTTATGAGCATAGAGTTGTTACCCTTCTATTTAAAAAAATATAATATGCCCCTCCACTTCTTAGATAAATGGTAGCAAATTATATAGACTTTTCTCGATCTTGGTTTCATTTTAGTAACATACACAACTTGTCTTTGAAGAACTGTTTTCTTTGAACCATGATGACAAATACCCTAGGATTCCATTCAGTCTGGATAACCATCTCATAGTATTAAGCAGTTTCTTAGTTTAATTTCAATGCAAGCTTTTTCACGTATTTAATTTAGCCGGTGTTGAATCATGAGTGACATTTGAGGGTAGAATCCAGGTCTATTTAACTCACGAAATAGAATTTTAAACTCCATTCACTTTGGTACATTTGGTGAGATTTGGACCTAGTTCTAGGTGAGTGGGTATAGAGGTAGGTGTCCAATAAATGATATAGCTTCCCCATGATGATTTTTTAGATCTATTTTTATTGTGCATGTTTCAGTTATACATGCATTTTCTTTTCTTCTGCAGTCACAGGACTTCATCTGTGGGGTGCTGTGGTAGCTACAGGGGTGGTCTGCACATTCTACTGCACACTGGTATGTCAAAAATGTTATTTATCCTTTTGGTCTTCACATTTGCTTTGCTGAACTGAAAATTCCAATTAGTTGTGTGCAATTGATTGTTCATACCTACTCTCCTATCTCCCTCAGTGTAACTTTTTTTGTAAGGAATATTCAATCTGGAATAAAATTTGATTCTTTTTGTAGAACATTAATCATAACTAAATTTTTTTTCTTTCATCTGAACCATACAATGGTCTCTAATGTTTTTCTAATCTACCTTTACTGTTTCCAAGTTAATATAGCTGTGTTTCTAATTTTCTCAGTTTAAAAATCTAAAATAATATTCTATTGCCTTTAGACAGTCAAAATATTTAAGAACCAGTATGGCATGGGCACTGATATTATTATGGATGCTGGTCCTTAGCAGTTGTGCAAGTCTTACGGGATCCCTGTTAGTCTAGATCTTAAACCTGTAATTTGCTTGACCTTTTAGAAGATGGGTCATCAAGGAGAGGCTGATTTAGCCAAGGTCAAAGGGACTGGAGGGGATACTCGGAAAGTTTGTGGCAGCGACTAGTTAAAACAATTTCAGTGTTTCAACAACTGGTATGACCTTCTGTGTCCATACTAGTTGAATATCAGCCCTGCCTATGGGATAAAATCTATGATATTGCTGTTCGAAATTTGATTCTTAAGTTTCTTTCCAAGAATGTCTCCATACCAAAATATATATAGCTGGCCACACTGAACATGTCATGTACTTTGACCCACCTGTGCTTTCTCCTATGCTGTTTTTTCTTCTGGCAGAACCTTCCTTCTTTGCCTCTCTTATGTTTGAAGGTTCGGCTTAAATATCACCTCTCTTTAAGGCTCTCCAAACCTGACTACCTCCCTTCGATGTACTTCTAGGCCAAGATCCATGTATTTATTAACTTTGTCAAACGTAATATGTAAGCATGTAGATGCTTAATAATGTCTGATAGAAGTATTAACCTAAATACTCTTTGCCCTCAAAGGGTGGCCTTAAAGCAGTTGTCTGGACAGATGTTTTTCAAGTCGGGATCATGTTGGCTGGATTTTTGACTGTGTTTATAAGAGCTGCAGTGGTTCAAGGTGGAATCAACACTATTCTAAATGATGCCTATAAAGGCGGAAGAATAAACTTCTGGAAGTAAGTTTCTATTTACCTCTTGGTTAATAGAACATTGCTTTTGTTTTTTGTGTGTGTAAAAATAATTTCTTTATTGAAACAGCAAGTTATGTTATAAAACAAACAAACCACTAAGTATGGAAATTTGAAGCTGGCAAGTAAACATGTAAAGTTTTCACTAGGTCAGTTAGGGGTTAAAACAGCCAAATGGTACTTAGTATTAGGATAGTGCTTCCACCTAGGAAGGGATTGGTAGCAAAACAGTATTTTCTACATACAAAAGTTTGAAACAGGTGGAACGGTGGGGTGTGGTAATAAGGAAAGTGATAGTAGAAAGATGAAAGAAGGAAACTTCTTAAGAGAAAACCTCCAAAAGACAATGATTCCATCTTGACAGTTCTGTTTCAAACAGTTCTATTTTTAAATTTTTCTTTGATATTGGCCCTGGAAATATATTACTACATTATTTTTATTGTGCCATATATATATATATATAATGCATTATATACTATATATATTATTTCAAGAGAATTGACTAGAAAACTTATGGCTGATGCCTCAAATGTCAGTATAGTACATGAATAACATTTCTTACACAGCTGTTTAGTTTTCCTAAAGAAAGGCTAATGGAGAAACTAGACATTTTACCACAAATATGCCACACAATTTAAAAGATATTTAAAACACTTTACCTTTTGAGTCATTAGCATCATTCATTTGCATCATGTTCAGTGTGGAGAGGTGCTCCTTTTGATGTGGATCAGCTTATCTTTCCTTTAAGCATTCCTCTTTTTAGGTAAGCAATCTGAGATTATCGGCAAGAAGAAAGAAGAATCATTTTACTCTTGGTTGCATCTCTTCTGGCCTTCTAAAAAGAAGTGCTAATGTTCGAGGAGAGCTTTTCATAAATTGAACAGGGTCATTGTGTTAATTTGCAGGAATGTATTACAGAGAATCAACTTCAACTGTTTTCAGTATATATTTTTCTTTTGCCACAAGGGTTAGATTCCCAGGAGGAGAGCCTGCAATCGGCCTTGTTTGGCCACGATTCCATCCCTTAGCTAGGGCAGAGCAGGACGTTTTGACTGACAGCTATTTGGACTATTTAGTGGAGAAATGGCAGTTCTCCCAGAGCAAAGCTGGGCTGCTGCTATCGGACGAGGGAGAAATGGATACTAAGCAGAAACAACCAGTGGCCATTCAGGAGACCTTGACTACTCCCAAATCTCTTCCTACTAGGCTATGTCAAGGGAGAGGATGTGGAACTAATCATTTTTTTTCCCGCAAGATAACCATCACTTTATACAAAGGATACACATATTGAAGTGACAACTTATACATCAATAAGAGAGTCTAAAAAGTAAAAGATTAGACATTTTTATAACCTTTACTTTGCCAACCAATTAAATGATAATGAAAAGTCTTATTGTATATTCCTTGTTATTCAGATATGTTTTAAGAATATTGTGGGCAAAAGATCTGCTCTGGCTGAGGTAAATGAAGAGAAGGATTTTGTGGTATTTTCTGTATAGTCTGTAGTTGGTGTATGTAATCTATGTGGTCTAAAACCACTGAATTGGGTGTTCTGAATCTTGTATTACTTCCCTTGTATTAGCTCGTTGAATCCTTTTGGTTTTGACTTCCATTAGCTAATATAGTAGCTACTTTTTATATGGGAGAAAGGATCAACACCTTTGAAGCTCATAGACTTTGATAATAAATGTTACAGAATGGAATAAGGACTCTTATCTTTCCATAGGACTGCTGGAATATACATAAATTTGGAATGTTTTACTCAATCGATCTCAAATATAAGATTTGAAGTGGATTTGCAGAATTTCATAATGTTCAGAAAGCTTCCACAGAAGTTAATTTTGCAGAAAATTTTCAAGCTTATGTTATCTGTATCAGAGATGAACAGAATAATTCCTTCCAAGGTGATACATTAAGAAGGTTAAAAGATGTATCGAATGTGGAATTTGAGCTTTCTTTGTCACAATATTTTGGACTTTGAACTGTTAGTATTTAGCTTGTGACCACAGCATTTTAAGAAAGCACAATTAGAATGATATGGTAGTTTTAGAACAGGGTAGTTTTAGAATTATATAATTGATTGAATTCTTAAGCTTGAATATAAATTAGGATTATGAATATACATGTGCTAGGAGAGGAATTATATACATAAAATATGTCAGTTTTGTGTTCATTTCAGTACCATATCTGTTGCTTTGGTGTGCTTGTGAAACTTTCTTTTTTTCTCTCTTTTTTCAGCTTCATGCTCTTCTCTGATTCCAGCATGGCAGTCTTGTTTAAATTATTTCCTATGGCCATGGGAGAACAATTTTATATAAATTCCCAGAATGATTACAGCATTTATTCTCCCCTAGTCCCATCCAGGATTCCCAAATCTCTGAAAATGTCAATTTTATTTAAATATGAATTTAAGTTAGGAATATTTCTACCTTGTATAATTAATTAATAAATTTGGACATATTTAGGTATATGTATATAGTTATGTAGGTATACATTGCTTGCTTCCAAAAAATACTCTAGGGGAATTCCTGGAGTGTTTTCTGCCAATAGTTCAGATGTGTTTTCTGTTTGTTTTCGTTTAGTTTCGATCCGAACCCTTTGCAAAGACACACATTCTGGACGATTATTATTGGAGGGACCTTCACATGGACCAGCGTATATGGTGTCAACCAATCCCAAGTGCAGAGATATATTGCCTGCAAAAGCAGATTCCAGGCAAAACTGTAAGCCCAGCTATGCTATAGGTATCATTAATAACCTTTAGTTGTCTTTACAAAAACTCTTTCATAAATCAAGCTTTGCTCAAGTTTAAGTCTTTTGTTTTAAATGAAGTTCCCAGAGATAAATGATATACTTACTTACAAAAGGATCAAGTAGAGCAAAGTCATACGGTATGTTTTAAATCAGACATTTAAACAATTATATCAATTACTAAGTAAAACAAGTCTTATCAAATAAATAGGCATTTATCATGCATCTATTTGTATAAGGAATTATGGGAAAAGAAAATTATAATTATATGGCTCTTATCATGAAGTATCTCAGCATCAAATTAGGAAAACATATGCAAGTATATGAAAAGTGAAATAACACTAGAGCAGTATAACAGTTCCATGAAACAATATAACAATAGAGGATATGTTCTAGAGCATTATATCACTGGATGTGCTGGTGTATTTTATTTTCAAACACAGTCATGGGTTTAGAACCCTGCTCTAATACTTGCTACTTGAGTGACCCTGGGCAAGTTACTTAGACTACCTGAACTTCAGTTTCTAACTTGTGAAATGAACAGAAGAAATATTCTATATTTCATGGGAGGTATTGTAAAATACTGAGTTCAGCACACACATGGTAGGAGTCCAGTAAGTGTGAATTTCTCCTTCCAAATCAAATCATGAGGTGTGAAATTTGATTGAGAGACTCCTGTCAACCAAGCAGATTCTAACAAAGGATCACATGTGGGCAGGTGGAAAAGAGTAGAAGAGTATTTCAGATAGAGTAATTTGGGCAAAGCAGAGATCAGAAGGATGACATAGTCAAGGAACTCTCAAGCCCATCTTGGCTTGAGCAAAGAGTGTGAACGATGGCTGGTTCTTTCTCAGGAGGCTTCAAATTGATGACCACCAATCCCCATGCTGGTAAATAAGGCTGACCTGGCCCACATGCATTTAGAGGCTCAAAGACTCTAAATCGGTTGATTAAGAGTAACACAGTGGTTGGAGCAGTAGAAATGGCAATTCTGTTTCCATTTAAAGGAAAACATGAAAATATTGTAATGTCACATGTTGGAACTCAGTCTCTTGAGAGTAAATTGGTTTGGACATTATCCCTTTGGAAAATTCCACAAATGAAAGACCTGTATGAATATGAGTATAGTAACAGGAAACAAAATCTCCTAAAGGTGGGTGTAAGAGTTTTTTTTTTTTTTAAGGAACTTTGAAGGAATGTAATTATTTATATATCCAGCAATCCACCAGACTTTAAAGCTATGCCAGAGCTGATGCCTTTCCCAGAGTAATTGTGCACATGCTCTTCTGTTTCTCTGGGAAATAATTTCCTTCAGAATAGCCCTAATGATCTCCTTAACAAGGCAGATGCCCTTGGGCTCAGGTGAAACATTTTCTTGGCTGTCTAACACTATCTCCATAGGAAGAATGAATCCCAGCCCAAAAGTCAAGATCTACTGACATCGATTGATTGGGGACAATATCAGATATTGATAAATGATCTATTTGAAAGGCACTGAAGTCAAATAAAACTATGGTAAAGTATTAAACTTATATATAAGAGCAGGGAAAGTCTGAGCAGGAAAGTCTGGGTATATTTTCTGGTGATCTTGAGATGAGATACAGTTAATTGTCTTAATTTTAGACAATAGCAAAACATGCAGTAAATTTAGTCAAGGGGAAAAGCTAGCTAATGATGTGGCACCTGTTGCAGGGTGGGTTCTCCTGGAAGCAGACTCTGAGATGAAGGTTAGTGTACCAGAGTCTATTAGGTATTCAGCATCTATAGAAGGAAGGAAGGTAAGAAGGCAGGATTGGCCAGAGGGAAAAAGTGAACTATAATTCAGTCTCAACAGAGGCCCTCAGGGGAGCTCTAAAGCTATGATTACTCTTCAGACTTGTCCCAAATGAGTGAGGGGACTGAACTTTTAAACCTCTGAATCCAGTAGTCATTAGACTTAGGGGCCCCAGGGAGGGAGGCGTAATTTGAGGGTAATTCCTGTCTTCAGCTTAGGGCAGCTCATTATAGTGTCTACAATAGCACTTGGGGAAAAAATGTAGGCACCTTGGTAAGGGAAACTTTTACTGTTCAACCGATTATCGCGACATAGCGTTCAGTAGTATTAATACTAATAATATCAGTAACTACCGTTTCACAAGTACTTATTACATGCCAAGCTCTGTGCTATATAATATATACTATTTCATTTTGTCTTATAACCATGAAGTAAACATTGTTATCTCTAGGTAGAAATGAAGGAACTGAGGATCAGAGAGGCAAAATTACTTGCCCAGGATCACATATGGTAGGTAGAGACAGGATTTATGATCAAATCTGATTCCAGCACTGTTATGTAAACCTTTGCACTCTACTGGAGCACGCACTGTGTACTGTGATGATGAACATTGTTTGGGAAGATACTGTCCAAGAAATACAGGTTTGTCTTTCATGCCTAATGGATGCCATTGCAAACCACATTTAAACATGTCGATGAGTTGCTATATAGACGCTATGTTTAGCACTTTGTAATTGTATTACTTTTAAAAGGTAAACAGGTAATAGTTACTGATCTGCTGACTATTAAAATTTTTATTTCATGACAAGAAACCTGAAGTAGTATAATTAGATACCTTTATAAAGCTAATAATGCCCACGGAACTCTGACCACCACCACATATTCATTCAATGAGAGAACCTCATCTATTCTCAGAATTCCCAAACAATTGTTGATTGATATCATAAGTAGAAGCATAGGCCAGCATAAAATAAGCAGCATTTTTGATAAACAGAAAATAGTATACATTTATTGACTATAATCCTGAAAATTTATTTATTATTTTTTAAACAAGTTTCCTAATCTCTAGAATGGAAATTCCAATTGTCATTTGCTGGTTTGCTTTTACCTCATCAGGTCTCTCTACATCAACCTTGTGGGACTCTGGATAATCCTCGTCCTCTCAGTGCTTTGTGGGCTCGCCCTTTATTCCAGGTACCATGACTGTGACCCTTGGACAGACAAGAAAGTGTCTGCACCAGACCAGGTTCGGTTCCGTATCTTTCTTACATGTGCATTAATGACATTATTAGTTGGGAGGAAAGAATATTCATGTTCTTGTAGAGAAACAGTAAATAGGTACCATATAATCATCTTTAACTTCTATAAAGCATTTGGCAAAATGTTATTTTAATAGATATAGCAAGAATGAAGCATGCTGTATCTAAGATTAAGATATTGAAATACCTGAAAAAAAAATTCAAGCCAAGTGTTAAATAGAAATAGTTCAAGGCTGGGAGTAGAAATGTAAAGACAGCTTTAAAAAACCAAAACTGTACGCAAACCAAATTACTGTAGAACATTTTGTAGGTGTTGTTAGATTGCTCATTTGTAGATAGTTTACCTTCCAGTTTTTAATTTAAATATGGTTGGTATAAAATATTATATTAGTTATATTAGTTTCAGGTATATAATATAGTTACTCAAACATTTTATACCTCACAGTGTGATCACCCCATTAATGGTCATCTGACACCATGCAATCTTATCACAATATTATTGACTATATCCCCTTACCAGTTTTTAGATAAAGAAATTAACCTAATAAGTGAACATTTGTTGAATACCAACTATGTCATGAGATTCTGTGCCAAGGTGTTTTCCATGCTTTATCTTTTTAAGTTTATAGACAAAGAAATGAATGAATCTTGGAGAGGTTGTATAAGTTGCTAATTTTATAGACAAAGAAATGAATGAATCTTGGAGAGGTTGTATAAGTTGCCCAGATCGTATAGCTAGTAAGAATAGCTGTAGGCACTCATTAAATACTTTCCATGGGCTAGACACTATTATAAGTGCTTTGTATAAAATTCAACTTTGTATAAAATTCCCCACAGCTACACTCTGAGGTAGGTTCTATGATTTTCTCTTTTAAAAATGAGGAAACTGAGGCACAGAGAAGTTAAGTAACTAGCTAGTAAACCTGCCAGGATTCAAACCCAGGCAGACTGCCACCAGAATTCTAACTTTGAACCTCTGTGCTATATACCATCTTTCAGCAAGTGTAGCTGGAATTCAAACTCAGGATTTCCAGACTCCAAAGCCTGAGTTCTTATTCTCTTAGTTCTTGCCAACATTATTTTCTAAGATTTGCCTGAAAGTCAAGTGCCCAGGGGACTTGTTAGAATGAAGATAGGCTGAATTTTATGTTGGTGCAAGTGCATCACATATTCCCAGAAAAATGCAACTTTGTGGGTTAGAAAATGAGAGCATCCTTGAGCTATGTATCTCAACCCTATTTTAACACATGCCCTCCTTTTGGTAAACAGGTCCTTCCTGTTTGCTCAGAGAATACAAGAATTATGTTTACTCTGAACATGGAATTACTCTTCCATTATATTCTCTCTAGTCAAGAATACTTGTGATTTTTGTCAATCTTTATTGTCTATAGTTTATATCATGAAGACAATAATGTTTCTAATATATTTCCTCTTATTTGAAGCAAAAAAAAAAAATTTCTACAATTTCCTAACCTTGAGACTCCTTGTCATAGAAACCATTCAAGGGTTTCTTTCATGCACGCACCTATCACTTAGAGAGCGTGCGCCAAATTTTTGAAGAAAAAAAAAGACTTTCTCCTTACAGGCTGTTTCCAGTACTGTGCTGTTTGTTAACACATTAATTTGATTAACATTTCATTGGGGATACAGTACAAATAAGGCATAATCAATAGAAGATGAGATCAAAATCTTTACCTGAAAATGCAAAGATATGTTTCTGTGACACTCTGCTGAGCTCAGCCCAAGGAAACAGGATTAGTGCTAGAAGTAATTCTATGATTTTTCTATCGACCTTACCTCATTGAGTCTACCTATACCTGAGAGGGCCATTGAGAATATGAAATACCACCCCAAAGATTTTGAGAAAATTGATGATAGAGGATTTTCGATCTTGTTATAACACTAACAATAGAAACTTAACTTGTGCTTATGTATAGAATAGTGCTTGAAGTTAAATTTTTAAGATATCTTGGGAAAATTGGGTCTTGATCTCATATAGAGAGAAGTGTTATTCTCTTTTTCTGTGAATAAAGAGTTAGTAAGCTTTGAAGAATATAAAGGGAGCTTTGCTAAAATAACTCATCACAGATCTTTGCAACAGTGGAAGATGTTCTTCCTTATCCCATCAACAAACCACTGTTAAATGAAACCAAAGAAGCTGGTGAGGTAGGGCTGTCATCTACTCTGTCCTATGGGAGAAGGAATCAATATCAATGCAAATGGGAGGACATTCGTCTGGAAAATCATCCATTTATGACTCTTTTGATTTAAAAGTCAGATTTCCTGAAAGACTTATGTGTAACGGTGCCCAAGTCATGTACCTTCCCATTCTTATTTAATATTTATTTTTTTAAAGTAACTTATCAAAAAGTAAGTTGGCTTCATGAACTTTGTAAAAAGAGGCAAGTTTCAGAAATTTAATAAGGTTACTCTCCACTTGTCACTATATCTCATTCAGCTATATCAGTCCTGAGTAGTAATTAAAGTTCACAAGGATAACATTGAGTCATCAAGTAAAGTTAAATTAAGAAAATGTTGCTTTACTTAAGCAGAGAAGTATACAAAATAATTCCTTTAAATTAATTTACTATTTCAAGGAATGAGAATAGCTACCTTTTTATCAAGCATTTATTATATGTCCTTTATTAAGATCTTTACATAGATTAGCTAATTCAACTTCTGTAGCAACTCTGTGAGGTTAGTGTTATTACATCTATTTTACAGGTTAGGAAACTGAGGTTAGAGAAATTAAGTAACAAAAGGCACATCTGTCTGAATCCAGAGCCTGTAGCCTTAACTACTATGCATCTTTTAAGTCTCCTCAGTTAAAGAGTTTCATTTTAGGTATTTAGAAATTTCAGTTATGTCATATAGCTTCCTTTAGTTCTTGAAGAACAGAAGATAAATGAGGCATTAGTTAATTTTATTTTAGAAATTTCAGTTATGTCATATAGCTTCCTTTAGTTCTTGAAGAACAGAAGATAAATGAGGCATTAGTTAATTTTATTCAATAGCAAATAGTACTCAGGAGTAAATTTTGGAATTTTTCAGCTCATGCCTTATTTGGTACTAGACATTCTGCAAGATTATCCAGGACTTCCTGGACTTTTTGTGGCCTGTGCTTACAGTGGAACATTAAGGTATGTACTATGACACTGATAATACATGGTTTCCCTGTTGAGATTTTTCTTTTGATTTTGTATGTTTGGGAGGATAAAGCTGAATTCTAGACATGGGCACAAATGGCCCAAAGGAGCGATCTTCTCCAGTATCATCTCTTTGGGCCTGACACTAATCTCTAGGGACTAGCAGTCTGTCATCATCAGTCTCCACTTTTAATTTGGTCCTTACTATCTACAATATATCCTGTAGGGTCATGGTTATGATGGTCAGTTGATGGTAGCTTTCACTGATTATCTCAAATGAGTGCCTATAGTCTTGCTTTAAATATACATAGTCAAATGGAAAATTAGAATTAAAACCTCCTATTCACATGCTGAATAATATATATTGTTCAAAGAATCCGGTTTTGTGTTTGGACTTATTCATTGTATGTTCTTTCTTTGTTCACTCCAAGGGATTCTTATTATCAACAAGTACAGCATATGATAATGAGGAACCAGGAAATTAATATTATGGATATTTATTGCATATGTTAGTGAGAACTTATGACAATCCTTTCTATGCAAAAAGGAAAATATATTTTGAAGTTATCATATTGATAATGCTATATAATCTATGCGGATTCTTCCCATAGACTCTGAGAAGTAATTGCAAAATGGAAGCAACATTACATTATCCTTTCTCACTACTAAGCCTCTGGATGCTGCATGAATTGTTCTTGGATAACAGCTTCCGGAAAGAGGATGCTGTAAACATTAAAGATAATATAGCAGAAATCTGGTTATATTTCAGAAGTTATGATTTTTTTTCCATTTCTTATTCCCACTTAAAGTATTATTAAAGTTAAAATATTATAAACCAAAAGTTGTGTTTTCCCTTACAGCACAGTGTCCTCCAGTATTAATGCCTTAGCAGCAGTAACTGTGGAAGATCTAGTCAAACCTAACTTCAGATGTCTTTCAGAAAGATGTCTCTCTTGGATTTCCCAAGGATTTAGTAAGTTTTCATGTTCACAATTCCATTTCAGATCCGGGAGATGATTTTTAGAGATACCAGAAATTCTTTTCCATAGAATATACAAAATAAGAACCTCTGAATATAAATATAGAGACACATGCATGCCTACGACATATTTGCCATCAAGATTTGGGAGGCATGTCAAACAATTAATTGTCAGAGACCACACAGAGCAATTTCCAAGGATCTTATTTGGCTCTCCTTTCCCACCTTCTTCCTAACCCGAAACTGTTAAAATTCTTAACCACAGAAAAATTTTAATCCTTTTCCTTTTCAACTTTAGACCATGATTTTAATAAATATTCTTAGTTTGGTATCAAGGGCCATGCTTTTTCTATATTACCTAAGAAGGAGCTGTCATTTTAAGGTAATAGTCTGCATGTATGAATTGAAAATAAAGAAACAGAACATTATACTTTTTAACCCAAATTGATTGTCCTGGAGATCACCCATAAAATTGGGCAAAGAATGCTCAACTTCTATTCTTAGATTATAGAACTTCATTTATTAGGGGTTAAAAATCAACTTGAATGGAAATGTTTAAAGGCCTCTAGTTCCCAAATGTCCCAAATGTGATATCTGACTCAAAGAAATCTGCCCAGTGTACTTCTTTATTTTGACCTCTTCGGTATACATGTTTTAGAATGAATGACTAGGCAAATTTTTTTTAAAAGAATTTTTAACTTCAGCACAATAACACTAATAGACTGTCAAAAAATTGTAAATAATACTCTGTTTTGAGCCATAATTCTATATATAATTGCCTAACCTGCAATACATACTTAATTTATATTCTTTATTATCCCCTTAATTTAAATAGTATTGCATCATTTTATTATGTGCCCAGTTTTAATCCTGGAACATAATTTCAGAATGACACAGTGCTTTCTGAAGAGTATTTAGACTAGCTCATTACAGGATTATTGAAGCTGGGTGGTTTAGTGGAATGAATACAAGCATTTGAAGCCAGTCAAATCCAATCTTGCTTCATCAGTTTGCTTGCTATTAGGCTTGAGTAAACTCAAAAGCCCATTTGTGCCTCTGTTCTTTTTTTTTTTATATGGAGAATAGGGGAAAAAACTTCACCTTGCAGGGATGCTATGAAGTTTAGAGATAATTCATATAAAACAAGAGGCGCTGACTAGTGCTCAAAGAATGATGCTGCTGATAATTAATGAGATTTATATTCAGTTATTATTTTGAGATATTTACAGTAAGGACATCATAGAGAAGAACATGGCAGATGATTTGACTGTATTTCTAATGACTTTGAATACCATAGTCACAGTGGTGACCATTCATGAGCTGTCAAATGGAGAAGAACCAAGCTAAACATGTTGGAAACACTATTTATATTAGGATCCAGAGGCATAAAAAAATTGTTGCAATAAGAGCTCTTTGTAAAAAATTAATATCAGGTTTTCCATTTAGGTGCAATAAGATTATTTACCCAATATACTTAATAAAGGTGTTAGGGTTAGTGTAAGTAAGATAACATAATATAAGGAATGCACTAATTTTATGATGAGCAAATATCTATTTTTTCTATATTTTGAATTTTAAGTGTGGGAAATTATATTGACTGACTTCTGGTGGATTTTTGCTGAATGGAAGTCTTTAAAAATAAAATGTGTAGGGAGGTAATTTAAATACTAAAACGTGTGCTTGGAGAAAATCTGGAAAATACTGAAAGACAAAAAACAAACAAAAATATCCAATAATCTGACCACCAGTGGTGACTTGAGGATATTTATCAATGAGTTTGGGAAAAACGATTCAGTACAAGGGAGAATGTAATACTTGTCTCAAAGCTGCCTTTCTTTGCTCGTTTAATGAGAAAGGCTTAGGGCTGTTAGTGGAGATTATGAGAGGGTTAAAGGTCCTAAAACACACCTTGGTGTGGATTGCCACTTCCCAGGGGAAATGAACACTTAAAGTCAGACGACTCTAGTTTCTGATATTTATTACCACCTTCCTCTACCATGTTGTATAGAGCAGAGCTGAATTGTATCCTCTTTTTCTCAAACTGAAAACAGAGACCTGAGCTGTCCTTTATGAAAAAAAATGTTAATGGATGATTGGATTAATAACATAATAGTTCTTAGCATTAAAATCCCTGTAGTTAATTCTGAACACACAGTGTAAATATATATATGCCTTACTGTTAAAGTGTACAGCTGAAACTTATTGGATTTCGTATATAGCCTAATGCTATTAATCCTTGGACACAATGTCATGGTTTTCTTTCTTCTTTACATACTGCTGACCCTGTAGGAAAACACCTCCTTCCTTTTTTGCTGGCTCTGATGTGTGTGATCATTCTTCACCACAGTTATATTATGCATTTTGAATCAAAGGTGCGGTAGCTTATTCTATTGAGAATTCTAATCCTCTGGGTCTGGATTTTACACTGGCTTTTTCATTGTCCATCTAGGTGTACTGTTTGGAGTCCTGAGTATTGGAATGGCTGCACTTGCATCAGTAATGGGAAGTTTGTTGGAGGTAAGAGTGGACCCTTAAAGCTTTGAGTCATAATCACTAATTTTTTTTTTTAATATTGATGTGACCATCACTCCAGAATTCTCTTTATATATGCCTACACATAGACATATAAAGGAACAGAGTGACTAAATGCTTAAAAATTCTTTTAACTTTCTATTTTGAGATAATTATAGATTTACATGTAATTGTAAGAAATAATACAGAGATCTCATATACGCTGTACCTGGTTTCCTTCAATGATAACATCTTGCAAAACAATAGTACAATACCACAACCAGGATATTGACATTGATACAGTCAAGAGATGGAACATCTCCATCACCACAAGAATCTGTCATACTGCCCTATTATAGTCACACCTACTTCCCTCCTGTTCCTACTTCCTTCAAACCCCTGACAACAACCACTAATTTGTTCTCCATTTCTATAACTTTATCAAGAATGTTATAGAAATGGAATCATATAGTATGTAACCTTTTGAGATTGGCTTTTCACTTGGCATAATTCTCTGGAATTCATCCAGGTTGTTGTATGTATCAACAGTTGGTTCCTTTTTATTGACAGTTGGTTCCTTTTAATTGTTGGATAGTATTCTCTGGTATGGATGTGCTACAGTTTGTTTAAACCATTTACCTGCTGAAAGGACATGTGGGTTGCTTCTAGTTTTGTGCTATTATGAGTAAATTTGCTGCCAACATCCATGTATGGGTTTTTGTGTGAACTTAAGTCTTCATTTCTTTGGAATAAATGGCCAAGGGCACAATTGCTGAGGGGTGGTTGCACATTTACTTTTACAGGAAATTGACAAACTATTTTCCAAAGTGACTGCGTCATTTTGCGCCGTTAGCATCTATGAATGGTCCAGTTTCTTCACTTCCTCTCCAGCATTTAGTAGGGTCACTATTTTTTATTTTAGCCATTCTGATAGATGTAGAGTGATATGTCATTGTGGTTTTAATTTGCATTTCCCTGATGGTTAATGTAGTCCAAAATTTTTTCATTTATTCACCAACTGTATCTATTCTTTCCTAAAATGACTCTTCATATCTTTTGCCCATGTTCTGATTAAATTGTTTGTTTTTTTACTGTTGAGTTTTGAGTATTCTTTATATATTCTAGATAATTGCTCTTTGTGGTTTACAGATATTTTCTCAATCTGTAGCTTGTCTTTTTATCCTCTTAATTGTCTTTTACTGAGCAAAAGTTTATTTTGAATAAGTCCAGTTTATCAAGTTGTCTTCTTATGGATCATGCTTTTGATGTCAATTCTAAGAACTCTTTGCCTTGAAAATATTGACGATTTTCTCCTATGTTTATTTTCTAAAAGTTTTAGAGTTTTACATTTTATATTTATATCCATGATTCAGTTAGAGTCAATTTCTGTGTAAAGTATGATACTTAGGTTGACATTCTTTTTCCTCCCTCTCCCTATGGATGTCGACTTCACCACCACTTGTTGAAAAGGCTGTCCCTTTCATTGAATTGCCATTGCACCTTTGTCAAAAATCATTTGGACATATTTATGTGTTCCTATTTCTGGTTCGTGTATTCTGTTCCATAGATCTATGTGTCCATTCCTCTGGCAATACTACAGCCTTGATTACTACAGTTTTATCATGTCTTGAAATCAGGAAGACTGAGTCCTTCCACTTTAACCTTATTTTTCAGAATTGTTTTAGACATTCTAGTTCCTTTCCATTTCCACATAAAGTTAAGAATAATCTTCTGTATATCTAAAAATAATCATAAAATTTTGTAGGATTACATTTAACTTGTGTATTGATTTGGGGAGAATTGATTCTTTGCTATGTTGAACCTTTCAGTTCGTAAGCATAGTATCTTTCCATTTATTTGTATCTTCTCTGATTTTTTCATCATCATTGTGTAATTTTAATTATACAAGTTCTATTAGTTTGATTTTATTTTTTGAGTGGTTGTAAATGGTATCATGTTTTTAATGTTGATGCCTATGTCTACGTGTTCATTAATATATAGAAATAAAATGGACTTTTGTATATTTATCTTATACCCTGTGACCTTGCTGAATTTACTTATTAGTCCTTGGGATTTTCCACATGGATAATGTCATCTTCAAACAGGGACAGTTTTATTTCTTCCTTTCAATTCATATGTATACATTTTATTTTCTTATTGCACTGGCTTCAACTTCCACATCATGTTGAATAAAAGTAGTGAAAGTGGACACCTATCCCTCATTCCCCAAACTAAGTGAAGAATTCTTAAATATAATGTTAGCTGTAGGTGTTTTGTAGATGCACTTTACTAAGTTAAGGAAATTTCCCTCTATTTCTGTTTTTCTGAGAGTTTTTATGAATGAGTGTTTAATTTTGTCATATTTTTCTGTATTGATTGATCTAATCATATGATTTTCTTTAGCCTGTTGATATGGTAGATTACATTGATTGATTTTTCAGATATTGAACTAGCCTTGCATACCTGGAATCAACTTCACTTGGTCATGTTGTATAATTATTTTTATATATTAATGAATTCTATTTGCTAATACTTTGTTAAGGATTATTACATTTATATTCATGAAAAATATTAATCTGTAGGGATTTTTCTGCTTTTCATTTTCTGTGTGGGGTGTGTGTGTTTCTATTATCTTTATCTGGTTTTGGTATCAGTGTCATACTAGCTTCATAATATAAATTGGAAAAAATTCTTTCTTATTTTCTGGAAGATATTATGTAAAATTGGTATTAAGTATTCTTTAAACATTTGGTAGAATTCTCTAGCGAAACCATCTAAATCTAGAGATTTCTTTTTTGGGTGTTTTAAAAATATGAATTCAATTTCCTTAATTGTTATAGGGCTGTTCAAATTATTTGTTAAATAATGGGTGAATTGTGGTAGTTTGTGTTTTCAAGAAATTGGTCCATTTCATCTAAGTTACCAAATTTATTTGTAGAGAGTTTTTCATTCTCTAATTATCCTTTTCATGTCTGCAGAATCTGTGGAGATAGACTCTGTTTTATTTCTAATATTGGTAATTTTGACTTTTCTCTCTCTCTTTTTAAAGTCTTTCTAGAGGTATGTCAATTTAATTGATATTTTCAAAGAACTTATTTCATTGATTTTCTGTATTGTTCCATTTTCAAGTATTGAATTTTACACATCTTTATTATCTTCTTCCTTCTGATTGCCTTGGGTTTATTTTTCTCTTCTTGAACTAGAACCTTAGATTACTGATTTGAGAGTTTTTCTTTTTTAATAATGTGTGCACTTATTGTTAGAAAGTTTCTTCTCAATACTGGTTTAGCTATGTCCCACAACTTTTAATATTTTGTATTTTCTTTTTCATTTGTATTTTCAAATTTTCTTTGAGATGGATTACATAGAAGTATGTGATTTAGTTTCCAAGTGTTTGGAGATTTTTCTCTTTTTTTTTTAATCTTTCTGCTAGGATTTATAGTTTCATCTCAGTGTGGTCAGAAAAGACATTTTGTGTAATTTTAATTCAAGCAAATCTATCTGCACCATATTTTTCAACAGCATTTGCTCACTTGTATCTTCGTATCACATTTTGGTAATTCTCATAATCTTTCAAACTTTTTCATTATAATTATATTTGTTGTAGTGATCTGTGATCAGTGATCTTTGATATTACTATTGTAATTGCTCTTTGGGGGATCCATGAACTGCACCCATATAAGACTGCAAATGTAATCAGTAAATGTGTGTGTTCTGACTGCTCCATTGACCAGAAGTCCTCTCATCTCTATCCCTCTCCTCGGTCCTCCCTATTCCCTGAGACACAACAGTGTTGAAATTAGGCCAGTTACTAACCCTGCAATGGCCTCTGTGTGTTCAAGTGAAAGGAAGAGTTATGCATTGCTCACTTTCTATCAAAAACTAGAAAAGATTAAACTTAGTGAGGAAGGCACATGGAAAGATGAGATAGGCTGAAAGGTAGTTCTCTGGCACCAGACAGTTAGACAGGTTTTGAATGCAAAGGGAAAATTTTCGAAGATAATTTAAAGTGCTACTCCATTGAGCACATGATATGCTGATATGGTAAAGCTTTTAGCGGTCTGGAGAGGAGATCAAACCAGCCACAACATTCCCTTAGTCAAAGCCTAATCCAGAGCAAGGTCCTAACTCTCTTCACTTCTATGAAGGCTGAGAGGTGAGAAAGCTGCAGAAGAAAAGTTTGAAGCTAGCACAGTTTCGTTTATGAGGTTTAAGGAAAGATGCCTTCTCCAAAGCATAGAAGTTGTGAGAAGCAGCAAGTGTTGATGTAGAAGCTGCATAAGTTATCCAGATGATCTAGCTAAAATAAGTAATAAAGGTGGCTACACTAAACAACAGATTTTCAATGTAGATAACACAGCCTTATATGGACAGAGATGCCAAAATAATAGAAGAGATAGATGGCTAGAGAGAAGTCAGCGCTGGCTTCAAAGCTTCAAAGACAGGCTGACTCTTGTTAGAGGAAAATGCAGCTGGTGACTTTAAATTGAAGCCAATGTTCATTTACCCTTCCAAAAATCCTAGGGCTCTTAAGAATTATGCTAAATCTACTCTGCCTGTGCTATACAAATGGAACAACAAAGCCTGGATGACAGCACGTTTGTTTACAACATGGTATCTGAATATTTTAAGCCCACTGTTGAGATGAGATCGCTGCTTAGAAAAAGAGATCCCTTTCAGATGTTAACTGCTCATTGACAATGCACCTGGCCACCCCAGAGCTCTGATGGAGGTGTGCAAGATTAATGTTGTGTTCATACCTGCTAACACAACATCCATTCTGCAGCATGGGGGTCAAGGAGCAGTTTCAATTTTCAGGCCTTCTGATTTAAGAAAACCATTTCGTAAGGCTATAATGGACATAGTGATTCCTTTGATGGATCCAGGCAAGTAAATTGAAAACCTTGTCAAAAGTATTCACCACTCTAGATGGCATTAAAAGCATTCGTGATTCATGGGAAGAGGTCAAAATATCAACATTAACTGGGTTTGGAAGAAGTTGATACCAGCCCTTATGGATGACTTTGAAGGGTTCGAGACTTCAGTGGAGCCCGAAGATGTGACTGAATTGCTGCAATCTCATGGTACAAATAATGGATGAGGAGTTGCTTCTTATGAAGGAGGAAAAAAAAAAAAAAAAAAGACGTTTCTTGAGATGTAATCTGCTTCAGGTTAAAATGCTGTAGAGACCTGAAATGACAACAAAGGCTTTAGAATATTACACCGACTTAGTTGATAAAGCAGCAGCAAGGTTTGAGAGGATTGACTCCAATTTTGAATGAAGTTCTGCTCTAGGTAAAATGCTATTGAATAGCATTGCATGGTACAGAGAAATCGTTCATGAAAGGAAGAGTCAGTGATGTGGCAGACTTCACTGTTGTCTTATTTTAAAATATTGTCATAGCCACCCCAGCCTTCAGCAACCACCACCCTGATCAGCAGTAGCCACCAACACTGAGGCAAGACTCTCCACCAGCAAGAAGATTATAACTTGCTGAAGGCTCCAATGGAGGTTAATATTTTTTAGCAATAAAGCATTGTTTAAATTAAGGTATGAACATTGTTTTTAGATGGAATGCTATTGCAGCTTAATACACTACAGTATAGGGTAGACATAACTTTTATATGCAGTAATAAACAGAAAAATTTGTGTGACCTGCTTTTCTGTGATAGTTACTTTATTGCAGTGGTCGGAAACCAAACCCACAAATATCTTCTACATATGCCTATAGTTTGATCTCTGTGTGATTATATGAGTAAATTAGGTCTAGAAGCTCTGAGCTTATCCAGCACACCTAAACCATAACCGGTAAAACTCCGCTGAGTGTGCTTTCAGCCTTATCTGCATTATTACTTATAGCTCTTATTGTAGTTGATTACCTTTTTTTCCTGTATCAGCTCTGGCCTGAGTATGTATAGTAAAATATTCTAGGACAGTCATCATAGGTCCAAGGCAGTTCTTCCTGGCTTCATCTCTAACCAAGGTCTTATTTCTTTGACAGGTATTTTTGGGGGCATATTCCCTATATCTCCAAAACTGGCTCATAGATCACACTGTCACAGCTTGCACATAGGCCATGCGACTTCTTTTACATTTTGCATTGAAGTCTGTCTCTCTTCCTCCTGGACTCTGCTTTGAGAGAAGTTGTGAACTAACTCTGTTAGTATCATATCCCGAGTCCACATCCTCCTCAAACACATTCTCTGTCACCAGTATTCACCCTCCTTCCCTAGTCCATAAGGTAGGCTTTCCTTTTGTGGACAAATTAATGTGTTCCTGATCCTTATTTTATGGTTCTGTCCACTCTTTAAAACTAGCTATTTGATTATTTGGAATACAAACTTCTTGAAAGTTTTAGCTATTTGTATTTCTCCATTCTTCACATTGTGAATTTTTTTTTCTCTGTCATGATTTTGGCATTTGTACATCAAAGGTTAAAATTAGTCATTTAGGTTTTAAATCTCTTTCTACATGATTTGATCAATCTTTTTTTTTTTATTTTAAATCACATTTTTTTTGATCCATACTTAGGGAACCAAGGATGGCATTGGGTTTCTTTGCCATCTGTTATCCCTTACCAGTACTCATTACAGTCTCATTTTGAGGAGGATTTTGAGACTATCAAAGCACAAAGAAGCAATGTGATTATTAACTTCTACAAGAGAAGGCTGGGAGGAGTAGTGTCACTATTGACTGATGCATTTATATAGAGGCTCCCATTGTCTCATGATTCTCCACCTTCCTTACATTTTGCTTCCCTTATTGAGGGTGCCCAAAAGAACATATAGATACTTCAGACTAAGAGGCAGAAGCTTCCAAGTTCTAATGATCTCTTTGCCAAAGACAAGGCTGCCATGCTCTTTAGAAGGTTGAACACATTAAATCCTTATCCTGATTAATTTGAAACATTTTAACTTTGTATTTGAAATATCTAATTGCTGACTTTTTATCATTTTCATAGGCAGCATTCAGCATATTTGGCATAGTTGGTGGGCCACTTCTGGGCTTGTTTGCTTTGGGCATTTTGATTCCCTTCTCCAACGCAGCTGTAAGTATAAAGAATGAATATGTATAAAGCTTTCTTTCCCAAATACAGTAGCAGCTCTATAATTTTTTCTCAGTTGCAAAGATGTGGTTCCTATGATATGTGTTATTAGTGACTTGTCTCAATGACTTAAGTACTCGTATCGACTTTGCTGGGGTATAGAATGAAATACTATGCACTGTGACCCTGCATGTATGAAGCTAAATGAAAACTGCCAAAACAACATAGTGCAATTTCAGATATTCACAATGTAACTGAAGGCAACATTTCTTGTGCATTTATCTATTTGCCCTTCTTGAAAATCACTCATTAATGTTTAAAGAAGGATATCGCCAGACTCAGATATGTGAAAGTTAAAGGCAGTAGAGCTGAGGATACCTGTGAATATCCAGTTCACATCAAAGTGAAGCAATAAGATCTTTACCACTTCAGCCAGAAAGTTTCTATTCCTGATATTTAAGCCTATAGCTCCAACAACATAACATAGTTATTGATCACCAAAGGGGTGATCAATATTAGGAATAGTATCCAAAAGAGGGAATATGTCTGTTCTTCTCCAAAGATATAATTGTGCTTCAAAGAGTTAAAATTTGTTGGAATAAATGAAATTGAAATGATCTCTCTGAAAGGCAGGAAAAAGTCTACTTAGTCCTGGTATAAGATGAAGTTCAGGGAAAACTAATGATAATGTATATGGTTGATTCAACAGATGGAGAACAACCATAGAACTATGACTCTACATTTAGAATTTCATTTTCCTCATAATTCATTAGGAATTAGTAGGCAGATACTAATAAGGGTTTTATGTCATCATTATTAATAATAATTCCCAGGGAACTATATGAAAAGCTAATTTGATAGAAATTAATTATAATGAAAGAGAGTAGTTTGTGTGTACCTCAGAATGTTAAAAGTTTTGGTTAGATGCTTTGTGTTATGAAGTGCATAGAAGTTTGTTGATTGTATGAGAAATTTTAAAAAGACTGACTTTTGGTTTTTGACATTTATTTCTTGCACGACTTGCCTCCAGAAAAGCTGTAGGTGACTAGGTCCAGCATGCCTCTTCTCAGGAAAGTAAGGCGCTATTATTTTTATTAAAAAGGGAAGTACTCTTTTTACTATATTCACATTTTTCAACCTTACCTTAGTAGTCTTCCTCCTTCCTGCCCTCTCTCCCTCCCTCTTTCCTTCCCTCTGTCTCTCTTTCCTCCCTTTTCTTCCTTTACTTCTCATTACCTTTCCCTTCCTCTTTTTTTCCCCTCCCATTCATTAAATCATTAAATCATTCCTTTATTTGTTCAATGAATATTTATGGGGTTAGAACACTCCTGGGAGTAGAAAGCACTTAATATTTCTACCCTCGTGGGTATTATAATTTCGTGTACCCTTGATCAAGTCTTGGATAGTGAGAGCAAGCAAATCTATCACAAACTGGCCATCCTACTATTCCAACCTCCAATTGTTCAAAAATATGTATTGTATATGTCTTCTTCTTCATAGTCTTTGCTCATATGTTCACGGATTGCCGGAGCCAGCCGGCTAAAGTCGAACAGCACCTAAAAGAGGGGGGTGAAGCCTAAGGAAAAAAGAAGACAGGGAAGCGCTTCGGGAGGGCGTACAGTCAATGCTGCAGCCCCGTTTTATTAGCTCAGCCTTTATATATGTTTTAGGATGCAAAGCATAACATATATCATTCGAATACTAACATTCACACAAGATCATAAAACATCCTTGTTATCTGGGTACAACATTCTTGCTTTCAAGGCTGTAAAAACATTCCATTACCTTAAAAAAGTTTCTTACTGGGTGAATCTCCTCATTAGGGTCAGTAATGTTTAACTTTTAACTATTTGCTTCTTTTAATCAATGATAACATAGCCTCAGCAGCTGCTTTAGGGCTCCAAGCAGTCTCAGCAACTGTTTTATGGCTCCCAAACTACGTGACACCTTCAGTGCCTTGCAATGGCTCCCGACAACGGATTAAATAAAAATAGAGGGAACAATTGGCCTGGAGTCATCTACGGGACTGTTGTGGTTATTTGGGTGTGGAGAGGGAGACCAGAACAGAGCACTGGCCATGGAAAACTGTGGAACAAATGAAAATATGAGACATATGAAAAAGAAAAATGGGCAGGAATTGGTGATTGGCTAGATAGGGATATGAAAAAGTGGAATGGGATTACAGAGTCCCCACCTCTGGGCAAAAGGGGCTCATGCTGCCTTGACAAGAGGCAGGGATCTTGCAAGGGGGAATAGTTTTCGGAGGAAAGCTGGTACATTTGTTTTTAGATCCTGTTGAGCTTGACCTTCTATGTTAATGTTCATCTCAAAGCAAACTGTACTGTTTTTCCTTTAAAAGCACTCTTATTTTGCAGGGAGCGCTTACTGGCCTGCTGGCTGGATTTGTCATTTCTGTTTGGGTTGGAATTGGAGCTCAGCTTTACCCCCCACCTCCTGAGAGAACTATGCCACTGAGCCTTGAAACCTATGGCTGTAATAGCACACACAACGGGTCGACTTGGATGACAACCACAGAAATTCCATTTTCTACTAGTGCTTTTCAAGTAAACAATGTTCAAAGGTATTGAATTAAGCTTTATAATGTCATATTTTTAAAAAATGTATGTGACAGGTAACCCTAGTCATTTTTGTCTTGCCTGCAACACTAATTTTACCTAATTCTGAAATGCGTAGAGCCCATGTTTTTTGGCTATAATATTTTGTTTAAAAATAGAAAAAAAAAGCCATATTTTCTTAATCTCAGTAGAAACTTCCGCTTCACCTACAGATGCAGAGCTTACTCGAATATTACCAACAAAAAAATTCCATTCTGAGTAACTGCTACCAAATACCCGCTCTGGTTGAACGAAAAAGTGTCTGTGTCAACTGAAAAACCTTTAAAACGAAAAGCTCAATTATAAAAGAAACATTGCATACATAGTCTTTGAAGTACAACCTTTACTGACTAAAAGCTACAATTATCTAAATATGTTGGAAATGGCTATTTGTTCAGTTTTAAAGACTCTAAACCTTTAGAGCACTAGCAATGAGTTGCAGCTGTGATCCTCCAAGAGTTTTCAGTATACAATACACTTTTGGGCTTCTCAATACTGATGTTTGATGAAATGAAATGATGAAGACCTGTTGGTGGATGAGTGTTCTATTGTATAGTGGGTGTGAGGACGAGCCTTGTTTAGTGGGTATACAGTTAACCCTTGAACAACACTAATTTGAACTGTGCAGGTTCACTTTATGTGGATTTTTTTTACAATGAATATGTACAATACTGTAAATGTGTGTTCCTTATGACTTTCTTACTAACTTTCTTTTCTGTAGTTTATTGTAAGAATACAGTATAGAATACATGTAACATACAAAATATGTGTTTATTAACTGTTCATATTATTGGTAAAGCTTGGTCAACAGTAGGCTATTTGTAGTTAAGTTTTGAGGGGAGTCAAAGTTATGTGCAGAGTTTCAACCGTGCAGGGGTAAGGGTCCTAAACTCCAGTGTTGTTCAAAGGTCAGTTGTGTAAATGCCCAGCCTTTAGGCATAAATGCTATGGATATGTCCAAGGAATGCAAAGTAGAGGCCACTGATGCCAAACTATTGCCCTGGTTTCAGCTTTCCTAGAATGAAAGCATTAGAGAATCATTCCCTTTGGGTCAAGACATGATATCTCCTTCTTAAAATGAACACAATCCTGAGAAGGAATGTGACCCTTCTAATTAGTGATTCATGTACTGGAGGGAATTCAACTATGAGAATGCTTGTTAGTGAGAATTCAAGGCTGGTAACGTCTGTATGGGCTGAGAGAAAAGGTAGTTCCAGAGTCTGGGGCATATTTAGGTGAGGTTTGACTAGGTGGGCTGCTATGGGCAGAGCGGTAAAGAGATGCAGGGAGCAGTCTGGACAAGCATGAAAGCACTAATGGGGGTCAGGAAGTCATTAGAGAGAGGGAGAAAAGATTAACCAAAGGACGAGTGGGAGGACGTTCAAGATGTACTTCTTGTTTCACAATTTTGCTTAGCATTTATCCTGATTATGTAAATATCTCTCTTAATTTAAGACTCTAAGACAAAATGGTTATTTGGATTCCTGAAACAAATTAATTTCCTGGGTTTACTGTGTGCCTGGTACCATAATAATCACTTTCCTATTTATAAAATAGATATTTGTAAATTTATGTGTTTATAAGATATAATTTATATCTTTATAAAATAAACTCAGCTAATAAACAAGAATTTTTGAGCATGAACTATGTACTCAGTCCTGGGCTGGCCATTTATGTTACATTCATAAAAAGTCTTCCCCTCCTATTCACTGTTGTTCTTGCCTTGCAAGAAATTATATTAGTAATTTATAATATGCACAGAACAGTTAACTCAGTAAACACAATGAGTATAATAATTAGCTCATGGTAAATAGCTAATAAATACTTGAAAAATAATTGTTAATATAGACAAAGTTGGAGTGTAGATTGGCATGAAGTCTCCAGAGATGTAGTACTAGTCGAAGAGTGCAGAGATTGGCCAGAGGGAGAAGGTCTGGAAAAGCATTCTTGTCCAGAAAATTACCAGAAGAAAAGTTTGACAAGAAAATAAACAACTAAACAATATGTTGCGATAACTGGTATTTATAAGCTGTCATGGGAGCCAGGAGGAGGAAGAGTCTAACTATTCCTGGGTGGAGTCAAAGAAGCCTTTTCAGAGGAGGATTACATGAGCAGGACTTAATCAGGGTTGGGCAGGAGGGACAAAAGGAAGGAGTGTAAATTGCAAAATGGAGAAACAATATATAGTATGGCATGAAGGCCTGAAGCCACATGGCATCTCAGGAAAGCACGCATAGTTCAGTTTTACTAGTGTGCAAGAGGAGTCAACGATACAGCTGAAGATGAATTATTCAGATCCCAGTTCTGATGTCTCTTCCTCACAAAGGCGTTCTCTGACCACACATTAGAGTAGTTCTTTCTTTCTGTTAATGTCATATTACCTTGCTTTATTTTCTGTATAGCACTTTCCTTTTGTGAACATTGAATTTATTAATTAGTTTACTTGTTTATTATATTTCTCTTCCCATTAGAATGTAAACTTTCCTAGGGCAGGAGCCTCATCTACCTTTTTTTATGGTAGACTTTCTAGTGACTTGAACAGTACCTGGGATGTAAAGCAGAGTTCATGAATATACTGGACATTTTTAGTATTATAGTATCTGGTCAAGGTTAAGTCTTACTTTTAATTCTTCATTCAATAAGATAAAATTGAAATAGCAGATCATGATATTAAAAACATCTTATTATATTTTGACTTTGCCCATAAGGATTATTGACACATACTCTTAGTTGCTAGTAGTGTTACATGAAATCTACAGTTATGCTTCTGCTCTCTCTTAGGACTCCACTGATGGATAACTGGTATTCTTTATCATATTTATACTTCAGCACTCTTGGAACTTTGGTAACATTATTTGTGGGAATGCTTGTCAGTCTGCCAACAGGTAACTAAGCATTAGTATTGTATTTACCTCTGTATCAGTTTTTACTATATCTATTTTATAGATACTTATGTCATTTTGCTATAGTCCTATTAACAACTAGTTTAATTACTTGTTCCATTTTACTCATGGGAAATTTGAGAGACTGATTGTGAAAGCAGAAACCGCATCTTTATTTGAATCTGTTCTGCCATTCACTAGCTGCATGAACTTGGAGAAGTCTGTACAGCTACTCTGAGCCTTAGCTATCTTTTGTGTGAAATGAGAATAATAATAATTGACTTGCCTGTCTCACAGGTTGCTTGATGACAAAAATCAAATGCTTGAAAAAATTGTATGTAGCTACTACAGTGCTAGGGATTTTACACACATTTTTTACAACAACCCTGTGCCATGAGCTTTTTGTTGTTCCATACTGACCTTTGTAAATGGTAAAGAAGTATTTACACAAGTTAGGAGTAATAATTACAATCTTTATATATTAACATAGTGTGAAGGCTATTTTCAGATGCTCATAAACTTTTAAAAAATAATTAAAAAAAACAAACTGATAATATACACATACACTGCTCTGTTGGATTGCTCTACAAGCTGTTCTCCTGGGACTTCATTTTGTCCTCATTTTGTTAATTCCTTTGGTCTACATCCTAGGATGGATTCCCTACTGCCTGTATCTCATTATTCCTAGTTCTTGTTTACTCCCTTAATTGAATGGAGCACATCCTATAGCACTTTCCTGAGAAAGGATGGACAAGAGAAGAGATTTTGGAAATGATGTATGTCTGGAAAAAATGTCTTTAATTCTCCTTTATACTTGATTGATAGTTTGTTTGAGTAGAGAATCTGGGCTGAAAATAACCTTCTTGTTTCTTAGAGAATGTCATAATTTTCTTCTAGCTTATTTACTATTACTATGTTGCTATTGAGAATGTTAAGGCCATGCTACCTGTTGACCTTTGCATGTGATCCATTCCACTGTGACTGCCTGGTCCTAGGCCCTCAGCGAGGTCCTTTCAATCTGACGACCCATGTCCTTCATTTTGAGGGCATTTTCCTATATTCTTTTTTGTAACTTCCTGCCACTTTCTTTTTTCTCTTTCTGGAAACTCCTGTTAGTCGAATGTTTGAGTCTTGGACAGTTCTTCTAATTTTCTTACTTTTCTCTCCTGTTTTCCAGCTCTGTGTCATTTAGGTCTACTACATGGAATATATTTTCAATTACTTTTCTGATAATTCTCAAAGGAGCGGTCTGATCCAGTCTTGAGAATAGTCTGTAAGGGAAGGAGAGCAGGTAGGAGGCTATTGCAGTAGTCCAGGTGAGCGATCACAGTGGCTCAGACCAGAGTAGTAGTGTGGAGTTGGTGAAGAGTGCCGGGCTCTCTGAGTTCCTACATACCCTCAAGCATATACATCCATAGCAGCTAAACTAGGAGAAGGCAGCTCTATTTCCTCTTATCAAATGTGTAGTAACTAGTTAGAAATCCTACACTTTGCCAAGTACATGTGATATCTTTGTTTGCTTTATGCTACAAAGCTGCTGGCATTGTAACATTTTACAGAATCCTACCATCAGTCATTGTTTTTAGCAGCTGGATAGCACTGTCTTTCAAACTTCTGATACTTGTATTTACAATTAATAAGTTTATTATAATTACTAGTGATAGTAATATAATTATAATTATGTCAATTATAATATCATTACATATTACAATGTATAATTATTATACATTTATAATAAAGTTTGTAGCTATTATCTCTCAAAGTTTGAAACTATTTTCAAAAAGGACTGTGGTTTTTCTCATAAATAAAATTATCGATATAGTAGATTTATTCGCTCATCTGTTTTGATGTATTTTAAGACAGATTTTAAACTTTTCTCACTGGTTACCTAATTGTTCAGCTATGGAATACATCTAGCTGATCTTCATGTTCTGTTTGACCTTTGTTCCTTATTCAAGCCATTTTTTTCTTTAAGAATGGAATATTAGAGAATTCTTTTTTCTTTTCCTTAAATGCTTTGGTTCTGATAATCATATACAATAATATATTTTGTTTTATAAAGTAATTCTCTCTGCAGTGAGCAGGCATCCAGTATTAAAAAACACAACTTCATGAATTTCATAAATAATTCATTCCTACTCCACAGCATCAGTGAGCACCTTGAAAAAAAAAATCTAGAAACTTAAAATTCTAAAGCTCCTTGGGAAATATATTTTTAAATCAACTGTAGGATACTAGGAGTCTCTAAGAATTCAGTTCAGAGAGACTTGGCGGGCCTTTTGTTTCACCTGACCATTACTATGCACAATGAGTGTGTCTCTTATTGGAAAAGTACGGTAATTCCTTAAGTGGATTGTAAACCATGAGTGCAGTGCTTGTTGTATTCATCTCTGCCTCTCCAGCACCTAGTGGAGTCTTGAGTACACGGTAGGCACTCAGCAATGTTGAGCGAATTAGTTTAAAGTTGACACCATCTCCAGGACAGTGAAGGTTCCCATAATTAGAAGTCTAGTATTTTTCACCAAAGTGGTGGCTGTCAAACATTAGAGGTTATAACGATCACTTCAAAAAATTTGGTAGAAATCAGGAGTCAGTGGCCTCACCCCAGAGGTTCAAATTGAATCAGTCCAGGTTGGAGTCCAGGAATCTGCATTTTAAGTACATCTAAATGATTTGGGTAGAGGTAGTTTGAGAACCACTCTTTGAGATACATAGTTTTTAAAGCATCCTCTTTGATCCACAAATAAAATACCAAACCTAAGAATAATTTGTGTCAAGCAAAACCTTAGGGAAGAGGAATTGGATCAAACACGAATCGTCATACTGATTTTCACTGAAATAATTTATTTAACAATTCATAATTTCCTACATTTCTTCACGCACATCTACATTCACAGCCACAAATTTGGGGAAAGGCAACTCCACTGTCTGAAGCAGAGGCAGATGGTTTGATATTTTATTGATAGATCATGAAGACTGCTTTTAAACCAGATTCTCCACCAGTATTGGGCCAGATGACTCTTTCTCTAGTTGAGTACCAGATGAAGCAGTTGGCTTGCATTTATCTTTAAACACTGCATTCATATTAATCACAATGGAGCCTTGCAGAATATGAGACTGACTGAGGGAAGAGAACGGTGGACTGTCTCCAAACTATTTAAAAGATTCTCATTCACTTTGTGTTTTATAAACACATAGAATTGAATGTGCACAAGCTAAATGCCTGTATGATTAACTGTCACTGGGTGGTTACAGGTGTCTTTTTAACAATGTAAATAATGTATTTTTCAGGAGGAAGAAAACAAAACATAGACTGCAGATTTCTATTAACAAAGAGGATATTTTATTCAAGTTTGACATCTTTAAGAAAGTAAGTTGGCCTTGTTTTTTTCTCAAATTAATAAGACTGTTTTTATCACCTAGATAGACTCTCGTTGGTCTTCAAACTTTTGAACTCTGATGGGCAAGGAAGATATTTGCTCTATTTGATGATCTGTTTTTGTTGTATCTCACCCTCAGTAAACTACAAAGCAGATTTAGAGCAAGAAAAGCAGTAGTAACAATTACTTAGAATTGAATGAATGAACAGTTTCTTTTTTCTAATCATGTGTTAACATTTTCTTTTAGAAGAAGCATGTTTTAAGCTATAAATCTCATACAGTAGAAGATGGTGGAACTGATAATCCTACTTTCAACCACATTGAATTGAACTTAACAGATCAAAGTGGCAAGATCAATGGGACTCATTTGTGAAGCGGCTGTAATACTAGATGATTGTACAGTGTCCTAGTTTTACATGTCCTCTGAGATAATTGGATCAGGTTTAGACTTTTTTTTTTTTTCCTATCACAAGTATATGGGGGACGCTTTTGGAGGGATATATCTTTGTTAAAGTCCTGACTTTCTTCACTTATTAATCAATGCTACACTGAAGTTAAGAGTTTCAGCATCCGCATTTCCATTTCTCTTGGATTACCTTAAAGCTGTGACTGTGAAAGTCATAACTACATATAGTTGCTGAAAGGCTAATAAACACGTACTTTATGGTCAGAAGCATATGAAATTCAGGCATTATTAAAAATATTTACCCCGTTTGGTGCTAGCATATAAGTTCAGAGGCTCGCCAGAATGTACCTAATATCGAAAAGAGCTTTTCTCCCTCCTGCTATATACCCTGTTCTTAGGCAGCAATGAGGCGACCCCCTGTGTTGTATATGTCTTTGCATCTCATCAACCCTATTAGCCCAGGGCACATATTAACCTTGGAACAAATTCTGGCTCAGGAATGAGGTAAGCATCATGTTTAGGACAGAACGTGGGCCCAGTGATCAAGATCTTGGTTCTGTGCATCTAGTCCTATCTCTTTTTTTGCTTATTTTCTGAGCTTCCTGGCTACTGGCTGCTTATATTGCTTTTCTTCGACTCTGGTTCCTATCTGCATTCTTAGTTTCTGACCCATCAACTTTGATTTTGTTGTGCACTTTACCTTTACTTGCCTTTCTCATTTCCTGTTTATTGTCTTGGGCATGCACATGTCTTAGACACCCTATGTGAATCATGCTAACCCATATCCTGGTTTACTAAGCCCAAGCCTATACATTATAAACAGCCACGAGCCTGATACTAACTAAAGTGCTTTCAGCATAGGTACTCATGGATTTAGTGATCCAAGAACATTTACATCATTTAAATGGTTAAGTTCCATGGAGTTAGATGATTACATTGAATGCTATTAAGTTGTATTTTGAATGTCAACTTCTTTGCAATCAATTAAATTTAATGGTACATATACTTAGAATCCTTGAATTCTAATATAGTCACCTAGTTAAAAAGCTAAATCATATAGGCAAACACTATTATTTTTATTTTATATTCTGGAATTACTAAATATTTGTTTTGTTTCATGTTATAAAATTTCAAGTCTCAAAGTTTTTTGTTCATTTTGCTTTGATAAGGCTTTCATCCATAACTTTTTTTTGTAGTACCCACATTAGATTTTGTTTAGAGGTTTTGTTTTTTTAGCTTTATGATGTTTTAAAATAGTAATTTAAGAAATACTTAGGTACATTATAATATTTTATAATTACATGATTTTTTGCTTATTTTCTGATTTTTAGTTAAGCATGCTCTGTACATTTAGAGGTTGCCAATTGAAAATATTAAGAAATAAAAAATAGGAAGTAGCACTTATGTAAAGCAAAGAGATTTATATAGTTTAAATTAGCCATGTATTCATATATTCATATGTGTATGGATGTTATTTTTAATTAATGTATTTGTAAGCATACATCAAACTTTGTAAATCTTTCTATAATATTTTAATGAGTGAGAAGATACAATCTTATTTGTTTTATGTGAGTGTGATTTGAACTTGCTATTTATTTAATAATTTTAAATGCATAAATGTGTAGAATTCAATTTTGGAAATCCAAATCAGGTTATTTAAATAATTTTTTTCTCTTATCTATTGCCAAGTGTTTTGCAATGTATTCTTTTTTTCCTTGACTTTTTTTCATTCTGGCTTCTAACATTTTCTGTTTTGGCAATGTATTCTTAATGAGAGATATGGTACATACATTCTTGTCTACTTTCTTTTAACAAAGTATACCTTTGTGATATTATGAACCATTTGTATTTTACTTTTAGAAACACATAAGAGTGCCAGATAAAATTCTTAAGAAATCAAAGTAATGTTATTGTTAAAAATTTTATTTTATTTAAATCTTTGAGTAAAATCAAATAGAGGTAAAATGTTAATATATTATA
Source organism: Eonycteris spelaea (assembly GCA_003508835.1). Lineage (NCBI taxonomy): Eukaryota > Metazoa > Chordata > Mammalia > Chiroptera > Pteropodidae > Eonycteris > Eonycteris spelaea. The sequence goes on from PUFA01000023.1 coordinate 9,006,083, forward strand.
AGGTAAATTAAGTAATCTAATGTATTTAATCATTTTTAATCACAATAACCCTAACAGGAGGGAAGAGCCACACAAATTGTCTATATTTTGCCACTGACGAATTGTATGACCTTGACTTTATCTTTAATCTCCTCTAATGATGGAACATAACACTAAATATTTACCTACCTCACAGAAATACTGTGAGTATAGAAGATCAGATAACACTTTATTAACTCAAATAGCGTTATTTGGAATTTCAGTATGTTTGGGAATGAAAATTTGAGACCAAAGTCATTTGCTAGTTAAAAAAAAAAAGACGATCTGTTAATAATTTGCAATGTAATAATGTTGAGATAGTTCTTTCTCTAAAATATATGTGCCATTAAAATATATTTAGGTATCAGGAGTATTCTAACAGAAAGAATGTAAACTTTAAAGAAAACTATAGACCAATCATATTCACTCCATAGGGAAATGAGAATTTTATATGTAGGATGTAAAACAGTATAAATCTATATTCATCTATTTAGTTGCTTATTATGGAGTCATTTTCTCACTAGACCAATGGTTCTCAGTGAGGCAGTTTTGCACCTCAAGGGACATTTGGAAGTATCTGGGCACATTTTTGTTTGTCACAGCTGGTGAGACGGTGCTAGTAGACAGGATTCAGGGACGCTGCTAAACATCCTGTGATGCACAAGGCAGCCCCTCTTCTCCACAGCAAAAAATGATCCTGCCCCCAAAATCAATAGTGAATCTGAGAAATTCTGCCCTAGGGGGTAAGGTTGCAATCTAGATTGTCCAGAAGTCACACACCCTGGTTGTGTTCCTTTAAGGAGATTGCCATGACTCTTCTGTCTGATCTTTCTCAACCAAAAGATGTAGAGTAAATGTCACTAGCATATGGAATGTTACGATGCAGAATAATGACCATGTATGTCCACAGCATTTAAAAAAATTTAAAGACTATAGAATTGTAAATAATTATGAAAACAACTCTTAAGAGGGTTTTGTTTCCCAATGTGATTTCCAACATTAAGACACATTGGAATGAAGGAAATATTAAGTACATGAATATGAAGATTTCACAATATTGTTTTATATATAAATACCCAGAAAGTATATTGTTAACAGCTGAGTGTCTGCCCATGATGTAGATACAGGGGGGCAGGGATGGAAGCTGAGATGGGAGAAATTGCTCTCGGTTCTTATGGGAAATTCTGTGTTTTTTTCCAATAATGATAGTTTATATGAAGTCAACTGAGTGAATGATTATTTTTAGTTACTAAAAATTCACAGTAAAATTTACTTTTACATTTAAGTTGTGTGCCTGTTGTTTGTGAAACAAATGAAGGGACTTGAACATATACTGTAAAACATGGTTGTATTTCTAATTTTTCAACTTGCTGAATAAACTCTCTACAAGTGTCTTTGCAGTTGTCTGTTTTGGGGGACAAATGTCAAATTGAATAATTAATGAAGGTAAGAGCTACGTTCTCAAACCCCTGGATTAGAAATGGATTCCAGATGCTGAGAGGGTTAGAGGGAAGCAATGAGAGTTAATATATTCGTGAGTCTCTGAGGAAGGGTCTCTGTGTCCTATTCCACATACTGGCCCTGGGATGGCCACAGCAAATCACCATAGGTTTGTGGAATTTGAAAACTAACAAAACCTGTGCTTTTTTTCTGGTTAGAGCTTTGAGCCACAAGACCCAGTAAATACATAGCTGAGTGTTATGTCAAGCATGTGGCCTTGGGGTGTTAGAGAGGCTACCATGTTTCATGAGCACAGAAGCAGAAATTGCTGAATGAGGTGTCCAGGCAAATAGGATTTTAGCCTCACAGTCTCCTAGAACCTAGTGAAGCAGAAGAGCAGCATGACATAGGAAGGAAACCCATATGGGAATTAGGCTCAAAAAGGCTGAGACCTATTTAGACTGACAAGGATTTTATGGTTTCTGAACACAATATGAATATTGTATATTATAATCTTAGACAACTAAAATATCTAGTCAGGTGGAGGAGTGGCGATGGGAGGGAGAACTATTTTTATAGTAAGTAGTCAATACTATAGCTAAAAATTGATTTCAACCTCTTAATGCTTTTCGTGATCTCTTAAACATAGACACCTGTGTTCACTGCTGTATTCTTAGCATGTAGATCAGAATATGGTCCAGTAAATATTTGCTGAATGAATGAATCCATACAGTTCCTGCCTCTTAGAGTTTTCATCCACCTTTTTGCTTGCTTGTTTGTTTTTAAATGAGTGTCATAGGTTTAATTCCCTGGGAAGCAGAGTCTAAGATGGAGTTAAATGTGTTTAACATTTATGAAGGAGTGCTTTTATGTTCAACACCTGTGGAAGGAAGTTAACAGAAGCAGGTTTGGGCAGAGGTAGAGGTTGAACTGGAAAGCAGATCCAAGGACAATTTTCTCACAGAGATGGAACTAGAGGAGCCCTTCAGAGTTATCGCAAGGTGGGCCAAGTTAGCCAGGCTTTCATATTCCCGCATCAATTAGTCACTGATGGCTGTCACGGGAAGGGGAGTGGTCTTGGACCAGGTGATCTCTGCAGCGAGACACTCAAAAAGGAGCAGAGAGAAGGCTTCCTTGCTAATACTACTCTCAGCGGCTGAAGCAAAGAGTTCTTCCCCGAAGGGTGACCTCTGCAGTGTCCTACGGTGTCCACTTCATGAGGTAACTGCATTTTAGAGAATTTAAATCAGTTATTTTTTCTGAACATAGTTTTGTCTTACTCCAGAGACCATAATCCTAATATTTTGGTCCTACTGTACATATTGGTGTAAGCTCACTCCTAAATTGCCGAGGGTGGGAGCTGGAGTTAGTAGGACTTCTTGTCAGGTTTGGGGGCTAATACAATGTGCAGGTCAGAGTGAAGAACCTTTGTGTGGCACTGACCCAGTCTTTTAAGAAATGCCCAGTGCTCTTCTCAGCTGGCTATCTGCAGTAACAGTGCTTCATACTGAATGTTATGATTAACTGATACTACTACGTTTGAAAATGCTACCCACGTACCTTTTGACCAGGGTGTATTCTCTAAAATATTATACAGTCAGGTAAAACTGATCAAGTTCAGCTTTTAATTGTAGAGCATATTAAAATAATTCAAATTATGGCAAATATTGACTAGATCAGTGGTTTTCAGAGCGTTGCTCAACTAACAGTATCAACACCACCTGGGTACTTGTAGCAATTGAAATTCTTGGGCCCACCTCAGACCTCCTAAATCAGAAATGGTGGTGGTAAGGGTCCAGGTGATTCTAATGCATACTAGAGTTAGAGAACTACTGGGCTAAATAATGATGATTAGTAGGAAAAACAAACTGGGTTTATTATTAGCAAATAAACTGTGTAAATGATTTGTTTGAAAATGGTTTGAATATTTACTCTATTTGATCACAGTATTTGTTTTGCATATTGGACCTCAGCCCTTCCAAATGATCACAGCTTCTAATTAGTGAAATCTGAATTAATGAATGTTAAAATTACCTCCTTGTGGACTAATTCTAGACAGGCCGATGCAGCTGTGCATAGGGTCCCAGTGGTAACAGCTTTTTAGTATTTACCTCTCCATGCCAGATTAATGGGATCCAAATTGAGTACATTATGTATATAAAATGTCATATAATAGGAACATTGTCAAGCAAGCCTGCCTTAATTTTTTTGTTGTTGAAAATATTATAAAATTGGTATCTAAATCCAGACAGCCAATTGGCAATCTGGGGGAAATTAGTGTTTCTGTTGGGGAAAAAACAATAGGAGGCACTTAAATGAGTGACTTTAATTTCTTCACTCGAGTAGATTATATAATGAGCCAAGTGTAAGACTCCAGTCTTAAGACACTTGGCTCTTTCATGTTGAAATAGATTTACAGGAAAATGAGTTTAAATTGATTGCATGCTATAAGTAAAATCTCTTTTAGATTCACTTATTTTAAGAAGCACTGAAACTTTGCCTTGCAGGCATCACACTCTGGTAGGCATTGGGGAAGGCGAGGGTGGGGTTCTTGACCTCTATCGCTTACGAGCTGTCTGAGGATATAAGACAGATACGCTGTACTCGCTAAGGAAAGAGTCCGAGTGGGACGATTGTGCAATTGGAGAATTCTGGCCAGAGAGAGCCCAGTGGACTTGCCGGGAGATGTACTGGTTGGATAGTTGGAGTTTGAACTAGATCTTGAAGCTGGTGATGGTCTGAATAGACAAACAAGAGAGAACATACGTTTTGTCAGGAAGTGTGGGCATGGAGGGGAGAGTGTAAGCAAACTTTGGAAGGAGCGAAGAGTGTGCTCTGCTCGGGACGTGAGAAATGGACCTGGTTAGCATGGAGTTGGAACTGACGCGGAAGTTTGTGTGCGTGGCAGGCTTTGAAGGCCAGGATTCAGAGTTAGGACTCTGAATCTGGACTTCAGACCAGAACTTCCCTGAGAATCATTCACGGTTTGGGAATGCTGAATCTAGGAGGACTGCCGCCTGGCAGGGGCATTTGCTATATACTCAATATGCCTGTACTGTATATTACTAGAAAGTGTATGGTACATTTATAGAAAGATTTCAATTTTAAAATATTGGCTAAAATAAAAGGTTGCCAGCTTCAAGATTAATCCCCCCATCTTGCTAACTATGTGGATAACTTTATATCCAGAGTTACTACTTTCATGAGGGATCCAGACAGCCAAGGTTTTAATAAAAATTATAGTGTAGAAGTAGGATATTTCTAATATTTGAGTCTTATGAAGACTCATAAGATTAGCTAGAAAATCCTCAAATTATGGCATATGCATTATTCATGATATTTAAAATATTCTACCATCAAGACAGGGAAACAAAGTTCATCATAAAAATATGCTAATATTTTGATGACTATATTACTTGTTTTTGCATACATTTACCCGATAAACAATTTCTTTTATTGAGATATAATTGCCATGCAGCACTGTATAAATTTAAGGTATACAGCAAATGATTTGACTTAAATATTGTGAAGTAATTACACAGTTAGTTAATATCTATCAAATAGATACGAAAAGAAAAAATGTTTTCCTTATGATGAGAAATCTTAAGATCTCCTCTAGCAACTTTCAGATATACCATACAACAGTGTTAACTATTATGGCCATCACATTTTACGTTATATCCCTAGTACTTACCTTTTTAAAATGAGACATAATTGACATATGCTATATTGGTTTCAGGTGTTCTACATAATGATTCAATATTTGTATATATTGCAAAATAATCACCACAGTAAGTCTAATTAGCATTCATCACCACACGGTTATGTTTTTTTCTTATGATGCAAACTTTTAAGACTACTCTCAACAACTTTCAAAGCTACAATACGGTATTTACTATAGTCACCATGCTGTGTATTACATCCCCGAGACTTATAACTGGAAGTTTGTACCTTTTAACCACCTTCATCTGCATCTCTCCCTTCCTCTGACTACAAAATTTGGTCTCTGTATCTATGAGTACAATTTTTGTTTAGCTTTTGCTTTCTCTTTTTTAGATTCCACATGTGAAATCATACATTCTTCTTCTCTCTCTCTATTATTTCATTTAGCATAATGCACCAAGGTCCACCAACGTCACAAATTCCAAGATTTTCTCCTTTTTTATGGCTGGATATTTCATTGTATATGTACATATAGATCACATTTTCTTTATCCATTCATCCATTGATGAACACTTGGGTCGCTTTATGTCTTGGCTGTTACAAATAATGCTGCAATGAACATGAGGGTATAGATATCTTTTTGAGTTAGTATTCTTGTTTCCTTTGGATAAATACCCAGAAATGGAATTGCTCAGTGGTCCCCAACTTTGGCACCAGGGACCAGTGCTCCTATGAGAATCTAATGCCTGATGATCTGAGGTGGAGCTGAGTGGGTGATGCTAGTGCTGGGGAGCAGCTGCAAATACAGATGAAGCTTCACTCACTCCCCTCTGTTGTGCAGACGGGTACTGGTCCATAACCTAGGGGTTGGAGAGCCTACATTGCTGATTCAAATTATAGTTCTAGTTTTAATTTTGGAAGAACCTCCATCATGTTTTCCATAGTGGCTGAATCAATTTACATTCCCATCAACAGTGCACAGGAATTCCCTTTTTTCCCACATTCTCGTCAACATTTATTTCCTTTTTGATAATAACCATTCTAATAGATGTGAGGTGATATCTCCTTGTGGGCTTGATTTGCATTTCACTGATTAGTGATGTTGGAGTGTATTTTCACTCACCTGTTGGCCATCTGTATGTCATCTTTGAAAAAACGTCTATTTAGATACTCTGCTCGATTTTTAATTGGATCTTTTGTCATTGAGTTGTACGAGTTCTTTATATATTCTAGATATTAACACCTTATCAGATATATGGTTTGAAAATACTGTTTCAATTTTTAGAAGATTTGAATTTTATTATTTTTTTTTGATCGTTTCTTTTGCTGTGCAGAAGCGCTTTACTTTGACGTAGTCCCATTTGGTTATTTTTGATTTTGTTGCATGTGCTTTAGGTGTCATATTGGAAAAAAATCATCGCTAAGACCTACATCGAGGATCTTTTCCCCTATGTTTTCTCCTAGGAGTTTTCTGGTTAATTTTTGTGAGTTGTGTAAGAAAGGGGTCTAGCATCATTCTTTTACATGAATTGTTCCAGCACCAGTTCTTGAAGGTACTGTTTTCTCCACTGAGTATTTTTGGCTCCCTTGGCAAATATTAGTTGACTGTATATTCATCGATTTATTTCTGGGCTCTCTAGTTTGTTGGTCTATGTGTCTGTTTTTAAGCCAATACCATACTGTTGGTTATTATGTTTTTTTTTTTAATATAGCTTGAAATCAAGAAATGTGACGCCTCCTTTGTTCATTTTTTCCCTCAGGCTTAATCTACTATTCAGGGTCTTTGGTGGTTTCATATACATTTTAGGATTGTTTTTTGTACTTCTGTTAAAAATGCCGATGAAATTTTGATAGGAACTGCATTAATCTTCAGGTAGTTTTGGGTAGCACAGACATTTTTACAAATTTCACTCTTCTAATCCATTGACAGGATATTTTTCAATTTGTGTCTGCAATTTCTTTCATCACTGTCTTATAGTTTTCAGTGTAAAGATCTTTCGCCTCCTTAGTTAAATTTATTTGTATTTTGTTTTTGTTGCTATTGTAAATGGGATTGAAATCATTTATTAGCGTATAGAAATGCTATTGATTTTCTATGTTAATTTTGTATCCTACAACTCTACTGAATTTTATTCTAACAGGTTTTTTGGGTGAAGAATGTCTATATATAGAATCATGTCATCTGAAAATAGAAATTTACTTCCTTTGCATTTCTGATGACTTTTATTTCTTGCTTGATCTAGCTATGTTTCTCATACTATATTGAATATGAGTTGTGAGAATGGACTCCCTTGTCTTAGAGGAAAATCAGCTCATATTTTATATGATGTTAGTTGTAGGATAGTCATATATGGCCTTTAGTATGTTGAGGTATTCCTTTATGCCTAATTTGTTAAGAGGTTTTATGAACAGATGTTGGATTTTATCAAACCTTTTCTGGATCTATTGATATAATCCTATGATTTTAAAATTTTTTATTGTGATATAGTGCATTTATTGATTTGTGCATCTTAAAACTTCTTGCATCCCAGGGATAAATCCCACTTTGATCATGGTAAATGATCCTTTTAACATGCTGCTAAATTGGGTTTGCTCCTATTTTATTGAGAATTTCTGCATCTTTATTCATCAGGGACATTGGCCTCTGGCTTTATTTTCTTATAGTGTCCTTTTCTGGCTTTGGTATCAGAGTATCGCTGGCCTCACAAAATGGGTTTGGAAGTATTCCATCTTTGATTTTTTGGAAGAGTTTGAGGATTGACATTAATTCTTTAAATGTTTGGTAGAATTCACCAAAGCTACGTAATCCTGGGCTTTTCTTTGGAAAATTTTTGATTACTGATTTAATCTCCTTTCTAATAATTGGTCTGTTCAGTTTTTTGTTGTTCAGATTTTCTATTTCTTCATGATATAGTCTTGGTAGGTTGTGTTTCTAGGAATTTATTTCTTCTGGTTGTCCAGTTTGTTGGCATATGATTGTTCTTAGCAGCCTCTTCTGATTCTTTGTATTTCCTTGGATTCAGATGTAATATCTCCTTTTTCATTTGTAATTTTGTTAATTTTGGTTTTTTTTGTGCTTAGTTTAGCTAAATTTTGTCTTTTTTTTTATCTTTTCAAAAAGCCAACTGTTACTGTTTTTATAGTTTTTCTCTTCTCTATTTATGCTGTAATCTTTATTATTTCCTTCCTTCTAAATTTGGGCTCAGTTTGTTCTTGTTCCTTATGGTGTAGAGTTAGGTTGTCTATTTGAGATGTTCCTTGTTTATTAATGATTAATGTAGGCATTTAAGCTGTAAACTCTTGGAAATGCTTTTACTGCATCCTATAAATTCTATTATGTTGTTTTTGTGTTTCTTTCAAGATAATTTTAATTTTCTTTTAATTTTTTTTGATCCATTGTTTTTTTGTTTGTTTGTTTGCTTGTGTTTTTCAGGAGAGTGTTGTAATTTCCACATACAGACAAACTTGAGATGTTGCGGATTCATTTGTAGACCACCATAATAATGTGAATATCACAATAAAGTCACGTGAATTTTTGGTTTCCCAGAGCATTATAAAATTACGTTTACACTAAACTGTAGTCTATTAAGTGTGCAATAGCATTATATCTAAAAAAAAATGTGCATGCCTTAATTAAAAATATTTCACTGCTAAAAAATGCTACACCTGAGCCTTCAGTGAGTCATAATCTTTTGTCTCACTGAATTGGTGAGGGTGTTACCTTCAACTTGTAAAGTACACATATCCATGAAATCCAATAACCAAAGCGTAATAAAACAAGGTTTGCTTGTATTGGTGAATTTTCCTATTTCCCTCCTGTTATTGGTTTTTAGTTTCATACCACTGTGGTCAGAGCAGACACCTGGTATTTGAATCTTTTTGAATTTGCTAAGAATTCTTTTGTAACCTAACACATGGTCTCTCCTAGAAAATGTGAAACCACAGCCCAAATGAGGCAGTGTTTGATGGATGGGTGATGGGTAATGAGAGTGCTGCCTCTCCCCGGCTGACCTAGGAAAGGTGATAACATGGTTCAAGGGCAGTTCTAAAGTCTCTGGAAGGAGAGTAATTACAACAGGCTTTGCTTAGAAACACTTTTCCCCCAGACAGCCCCTTTCTCAAGCTTAGAGTATACCAGTAGGCAGGGTATCAAAAGCATCGTAAGTGTCATTGGCTGTATTTCACATTTCCTCAACCAAGTGTGTCTATGGCATCCTTCAAGCTCTTCTGAGTGATTTCTAATTGGTCGGCTTGGTATCCTAAGAAGGTAGCATGGAAACGAGATGGAAAAGGTGAGTTAGGAAGAAAAATGTTTCTCTGCTGGGCAAAGCAATTTCTGAGGGATGTTTGGGAGTGATGGATCTTTCTTTAAGGATCCCATTGTGCTGTGATTCCTTTTATTCCATGAGAAGGAAATACAACAGAATTTCAGAACACCCAGCTGCAAATATTCCATGTGCATAAATTTATTTTAAATTTTATTGCATCACATTATACAAGCATTAAACATGGCTTCATGTTGATGACTATTTAAATGTGAAAATTCATCATTCACGTCAGTACCTTTTGGCTATTTACAAGTAAGGAATTTTTATGTACTTTATATATCTCTGTATTTGTATGTACATATGTAAGAATACATGACTATACATATGTACACACAGAAATCTATGGCCATACAGATAGCTATAGATACATCATATATAATAATCTCAGAAAGATCTGAAATTAAAAAAAAGAAAAAGTTGTAAACAGGGTCTTGTTTGTATTGTTTGGTGACATGGAATTAGGACCATATGATGACATTCTAGGAACGTGTGTCCAGGTGTTCAAATCCCCCTTTTTTAGCCCCGTGTCTGTAAAATTCACATGGGATAGAATGCAAAAAAGGTAGCAAACAGGCTGAAAAACAGGCCCAGTATACAAGTTCCCCTTGGTTTTAAAAACTTGAGAGTGTACCTGCCCATGATGTGCATGCTTGCTTGGTCAGGAATGGTCTATGAACAGGGAGCAAGTGTGTGCAGGACTGCGATGTGACTTCCCAGGCAGTCCTTTGAGACCCCCTGCTGCTGCCGATGTCTGCGACATGCACTGTGGTTGCGTTTTAGTCATTCATGTGAATGTGCTTTTGCACAGCCAGGAGAAGTAAACAGAATTCAGGTCCTTGACCTGGAAAGGAACAATTACCTGGAGAGAGAAAAGAAGGCATTAAACTCCTGCGTATGCACGACAGCTTAAGAACACAGTGTGCAATGGTTGTACTTACCATGAATCAAAGGCATTCGAAAGAATTTGTGACCCCAAACTGAGTCATGTATATTATAAATATTATTGTGCCTACTTTACAGATTGAGTCAGAGAGGCAGTCTGAAGCTAGGTGACATCCTGCCAACTGTCGGGGGAATAGAGACAGACAGGCAAATACTATACCTTTAAGCAAAAATTAGAAATGGCCTCATTAGGGAGAAAAGCCCATAACAATGAGGCCAGAAGAATCTCCCAATTGGGTACTGGCCCTGCGGCCCAGCTACCCTAGAGGTGGATAATGCCACTGCCTGTGCCTTGGTCTCTGGCCACTGGAGCTCCCAGGAGCAATTCTTTTTACTAATGTCTGCCTCCTGTGCCAACCAAAGCGATAGTTAGCCTTTCTCCTCCAAAGGCTGACCAGAGCCAGAAGAGAACATCAGAATGGGTATGGGGACCAGGGACATGCAGCAAATTATAGAATCCCAGGTCAAAGCAGGATAGGCTCTTAAAGTATTGTTCAGTCCAACTCCTTTACTTTTGCAAATGTATCATGTCCATATGAATGTTCAACCTCAGGTCATATAGATAGAGAATGGAAAAAGCCAGGTCTAGAATCTGATGGATACAACACAGTGCTTAACGATACCATCGTATAGTGTTCTACAGCATTTTGTTGGTTTGTAAATGTTTCACATACAGTGTCAATATAAACTGCATGTTAGTTCTGCCAAATAAGCAGGCTCAGAAAAATTAGTTTTCCCAAAGTCACTTAGCATTTTGCTATTTCCCAGATCTGCTATTTGGCTAAGTAGTGAAACATTTCTTGCCTTTAGAAAGGCCAAAGTCTACTTCGGAATTGAGGGTAGGGCCTGTGGGCCCGGGGTCTAGATGATTGCCAAGTCTACCATATCCAACTTATAGTAATCCGGACTCTAATTACAGATCTGGCCTGATACAACTTCATTAATTTAACAAACAACTCTGCAGATATCCATCTTAACCTATACAAAAAATGAAAAATATACTTTTTCCCTTGTATATCTCATTTTTCTTTTAGAGCCTGATTTTGGAAAATATTTTCAAAGTTATTATTCAAACAAAGAGAAATGAAGGCAAGGAAGGCAAAAGAACTGCTGCACTTAGATTCACAGAGTATCAAAACTGAGAGCTGGTCTAATTCCATCTCTGAGGAGACTGAGGCTCAGGGAAGTTAAGTGACTTGTCCAGGGACACACAGCTAGTAATTGACTTGCTAAGAGAAGGTTTCAGAAGAACTTTTTGATAAAACATGTGTGGAAACATCATTGAACTTTCTTACAATGATTTTAACCTTAATCCAGCCAAACTTTATTAACTGAATGTGCATTTAATGGGTGCCATGTGCTTAACACTGCTAATTGGAAGAATAAATTACCATCCATAGAATGTTTTCTTAAGATGCTTACAATTGTGCTAGGGAAGCCTGATAACTATTTGAAAATAATAAGCAATGCAGATCAATATATGTCAATACATGTTGTTCTGATGCAATAACAGAGAAGTTTATGAGTAGTGAGTCTTGATGGCTGATGAGCCTCTTACATGAATTAGCCTGGGAGGAAACAATAAACAGTGACGGAGGAAAGGCCACACAGGTGAGATGAAAAGGTGACTTTACCAGAAAGAAAAGGCATGTTGCCCTGAGGATATTAGAGTGAATAGCCAGGTTAGAGTGGAAGGAAAAGGAAGGCTAATTTCAGGGAACCCTAGGCTAACTCATGAGACCTTGACTGCTGGGCCAGAGTGTGGCATGGAGGCTCAGAAGAGTTGCAGGAGTTGTATGTGAAGGGAAGACGAAGTTAACTTTGCAATTAAAGTATGAAACAAGTGGTTTTGGAAGTTTCCACAGAGTTATCTTGATCCATCCCTATCAGTAGAACAATGGTAAGCTTCGACTCAAGGAGTTGGAAGTGCCCTCTCCCAATCAAGGAGAGGTTTCAGACCATGAGCACACCTCTTACCGACCTGGTCATGGCCACTCATTGTGATGTGCTTTTCCGTTTTTCTTCCTCTCCTTTCGTTCCTTCTGGAGACGCTCTAGTTCTGCTTCATACATCATCTCCTGAATCAAGTACTTCTCTCTCCTCATTCGGTCTCTCAGATCTTTTGGGAGGTCTGGGATCAGATATGAAATGAGGTGCTTTATACAAAACACGAGGTGCTAAAAACACAGAGGAGAACACAACAGTCAGGTCTACTTCCCATCAACTGGAAAGAGCTCTGGGGGTGGTTCACGAACTTCTCTTGTTCCAGCAATATGGAGCTTCCGGAGTACCTGGAAAGTAGGTCAGGCCAGGGAAGGTGTGTGTTGGTAAAGAGAATCTCAGGGATAGGTGAGGACTGAACTTGGTCTGATGGTACCACATGGGAGTTAGAAAAGGAGATGGAGAAGAAATGGTCAAAAAATGCAAAGGAGAGTCAGTAGCATGTACACTGTGGAATCAGAAAACCCAGATCTGAATCCCAATTTTGTATCTTTTACTAAAGAGCTTTCTGTCTACCTGAGCATAAGTCACTCTGGTCCCAAATTTGCTCATCTATAAAATAAGTATTGTGAAAATTGTAGGAAAATGTTTAAAGATGCTCTGTGGATTGCTAAATGTTCTGCTAATATGGATTGTAAGAATCATCAATGGGCCTAGAGTGATAATCATTCAGGAAGAAACTTTTTTGGGGGAGGGGGAGGGAGGTAAACTGTCACAGATTCTTTACCCCAAATACTAATACCTGAAACTCTAGAATCACTGTCACTTCTGTTCACCTATATGATGGTGACCACTAAAGTACCAGATGACAATTTAAAGGCCCTTAGAATTCTAAAGTATTAAATAAAGATTAATCATGTCCCAATAACACCATTAAGTATTCTTAGTTTTACTGAAATGTTGGTAAATTTGGTAATTCATGGTAGCTTATGATCCTGCCAATAAGAGGATTTTCTGATATAATTCTAGTGTTTTTAAAAATAACAATATGTTAAAAAGGAAAGTTCTACTTGATAAACCAAAAAAAATTTAAAGCAATGCCTTTTCTATTTTGTTTAAAAAATTTTAAGACAGTGATGGGTTAAAAATTTCTTTAAAGAGGGACTTAGCCATTGAAAAGTTAATTCCAAGGGAAGAACAGCTTAGTATAGTCTTCTCTTGGTTTCCTGGAGTGAAGGAGAAAAAAGTTATGGAATAGTTTCAAAGAGGTATAGGAAGCTTCTAGTCCAAACCAAAAGGCAGCCTTGGTTTGCATTAATTTGGCTTTAATATATGTGACAAGAGATAAAATTTCTATGAGTACAGTTGTAGAGACACAAACTATTTTTAGCAGCAATTTTCGTAAAAAAATGAAAAAAATAGATAATATATTTTTATTGATATACAATACATGCGATTACTAGCTAGATTTTGCTTTATAAGTCTATTCTGAGTCTTAGGTCATTAATAGTTATTTGTGTACTTGAACATAAGTAATGTCATCATGATACACAACCAGAAGCTACCACTTGTAATACCCAGTTCAATGATTTCCAAACTATGGTCTTTGAACACCTGCATCAAGATCATCTTGGAGGGCCTGTGAAAGGCAAACTGCAGACATGATGGACAGAATCTTGGAGTGGGATGAAAACACCACAATTTGCCCAGTGATTCTTGTCTTATTCATTAATAATTAACAGCAATGGACTTCCAAGTTTTTCTTGGAACATTCAAAGACTTCAATTAAAGGGAAGAAAAAGAGTTTACATAATATCATTATACCACGTCTGGACACAAACAATCACATTGTAAGTTCTCAAAACACATTCATTACTGTAGTTACTTCATTGCATCAAAGGATATAAAGGAATCGGTTTAAAAAAACGTACCTCAAACACAATGATGAAAGCCAGGCGAGCAGCGAGGACGTGCCAGAACTGCAGTGTGTAGCCGTAGGGCACCAGTGAATGAGGAGGGTCACGGTAGTCTCGGTATCTACAAATGTACAGCACAGTGTTACATTCCAAACCGTGATCGTCCCAACACCCAAGTCGCTTTCATTCCCACTATGTAGCCCTTATTCATGGGAGAAAAGCTTAGAAAGCCTCTGTATACTACTAGACATCTGTCGTTTTATGTGTCCAGCATTTCTTCTTCTGATAAAAGAATCGCTCTTCCCCTCCGGGGAATCATCTATGTGCGTTGGACAGAGTGTGTCCCCTCCCCTGACCCCGGCTCAGAAGGTAAGCCAGACTGGATCAGTGAGACTCATCACCAGGACTGCTGTTAGGATGATCACTTAGTGAATTATCACTAAGCCCACAGAAAGTTAAAAGCCCAGAGCTGCTGGTGGCCATCACAGACTGTGTAGCGAGAGCCTGGCTGAGAATAAAATCAACAAATCAAAACGGCCAGCAGGGAGGCAGGGTCTTGAAGACACTGCTGGGGCCTTGACATCCAGCCAGGTTTCTGGCTTTCCTACTCTCTCAAGTCATTGTACCATAAAGTCAAGTTTCTTTCCAGAGAATTCCTTATTGCTACCTTAAGGAATTCAACTTTCGATGACGCCAGTGCGTTCAGCTCTCATCTGCTTCGCTGCCTGCAGCTTCCCCAGAATTACTCAGTTTGGAAAGCACACTGGAACCAAGTTTGGGGTGTGCCGGACTAATGTGATCTTAGGTAATTCATGAAGCTTCTCTGGACATCAGTTTTCTCTGTCATCAAAATTAGAGTCTTCATCTCACCCTGCTCTAAAATTTGGACTGTCACTTTTTTCTTGTATGATTCTGCAGATGATTGTGGCAAGTGGGGCTCCGCGTTCACGCTCCAGCCTACGCCTGATCCCGCTGGCCTTTTCCATGAGGCAGAGTTTCGACGGAGGGCCATGCTCAGGAGTCGTTTGTGCCCTGAGTCTCTGTTTCTGGTGCAGTGCTATTTATTTGCATAATGACTGGCTACGTGTTCCCTGGCACTTCTACAAAGAAAACACTCCCCCGTCCTGCTGTAAAAACAGCCAGGAAGCCAAGCTTCAAAGCCAATTAAGTCAAAGTTTTATTTCTCTAATCTTTTAGTTTAGTACCTTCAAGGAAACTAAGTCACCCAGTGGCATTAGTGTTTAGAGGAATTTTTTTCAAGTGAGTCAGAGTCGTTTTCAGAAAGTAACACTTTTCATTTCTTGTCTTCAATTTTACATGAGGAAAGAGTGGGATGTTCCCAGTTAATTTCGGTTAGTGCATTCTCTCAAGCTGCTTTTACTTCTCAGGAAATGGATGATGGATTGCCTTGCAAACATTTTTCTAGCACCAGGTACAGTTAACTCCCATGAAAAAAGTGTACATACATTTAAAAGAATGCTAAGTGAGCCTCGTGTAACCCCATTCAAGTTCAGACCTAGAACAGGGCGAGTGCCTCCCCGGCAATCTCAGATGCCCCGAGAGGTACTGCTGCAGCAATGTTCTGCTTTTCTTCAGTTACACTACTTATGCAAGTGTTCCTAAATAAAAGAGTGCTTAGTTTTGTGTGGTTTGAACTCTACGTAAATGGACTCATACCGTATGCGTTATCTGTGATTACATCTTTAATTATCATGCAATCTACTTCTGAGTTCTCAATTCTATTCCATTTTCTATCTGTTCACTCCGACACCACCACGCAGATTAATTTCTATCATTTCATACTATATCTAACATAAATCTCCCCCTTGTTCTTCAAAAGTGTCTTAACTATTCTTGAGCCTTTGCATTTCTGTATAACGTTACTTTGCACAGAACTGGCTTAATCATAATTCTTATAACCTTCTTGGTCTAATCATATTCTTGTTTTCTCTAATTTTTACATGTACTTAATACTTATATAATGAACTCTCATAAATGCACCACGTGGCCCAAGAATTAAAACATGACCAGGAACTTTATCTACCTTTGTGCTCCTCCATCCCTTTCTCTTCTCTTATCCCGAATTTCATTTTTATAATTAACATATTTATGTATATGTGAGTATATTCATGTGTTTTAATATACTGTATAGCTTTGTTTTTGAAATTTCTAGAAGATGTTATACTGTATGTAGTCTTGAGGTTTGCTTTTTTTTCTCACTATCATGCTACGAAGATTCCATCCTGCTGCATGTAGTGAATTTAGTTCACTGCTATACAACAGATTCTAGTATGAGTATATGGTTGTTGTTTTATATAGTGTACGTTTAGATTTATACTCACAGGGCTGGTCGTTTCTCTTTCTTCTAACTTCTCTAACTATGTAAGGTCTTGAAAAACAAAGCTCAGGTCTATCCAGTTCAGCAAATGCCCTCTGGATAAAAGTCCCACGCCTCTACTATTCTGGGTTCCAACTTTATTTACTATTAAATTTTTTTTCTTGCGATGAGAACTTTTAAGATCTCCTAAGCAACTTTCAAATATGAACACATTATTATTAACTATAGTCGTCATGCTGTGCGTTAGATCCCCAGGACCTGCTTACTTTATAATGGGAAGTTGGTACATTTTGACTGTCTTCGCGCATTTTTCCCATCCCTCCCACACCCAGCGTTTGGTGACTACCAATCTGTTCTCTGAATTTATGAGTCTGGATTTTTCGTTCGTTTTGTTTCTAGATTCCATATACAAATGAGATCATACAGTACTTGTTTTTCTGACTTATTTCACTTAGCATAATGCCTTCAAGGTGCATCTCTGTTGTCACGAATGGCAGTATTTCCTTTCATTTTATGGCTGAGTAATATTTCATTGTGTGTGTGTGTGTGTGTGTACGTATCACATTTTCTTTATCCATTTATCCATCAATGGACACTTAGATCAGGTCGTTTCTGTCACAGACATCATAAAAAATGCTGTGATAAGCATGGGAATGCTGATATCTTTTTGAGTTAGTGTTTTTGTTTTTCTTCAGAAACATACCCAGGAGTAGAACTGCTGGTTCACATGATAGTAATATTACTAATTTTTGAGACCCCTCCATACTATTTCCATAGTGGCTGCCCCAGTTTACATTCCCGCCAACAGCACAGAATTCCCTTTATCCACATCTTCACTAACACTAAAGTTATTTATCGCCTTTTGATAATAGCCATTTTAACAGGTGTGAGATGATAGCTCACTGTGATTTAGGTTTGCGTTCCTTAGTGATTATTGCTGTTGAGCAACTTTTCATGTACCTACTGGTCTTCCGTATGCTTTCTTTGGAAAAATGTCTATTCAGATCACCTGCCCATTCTTTAATTGAATTTTATTATTTTTTTTTGTTATTGAGTTGTATGAGTTCTTTATATATTTTGGATATTCGCCCCTTCACAGATACACAATTTACAAATCGATTTTCCCCATTTTGTAGGTCACCTTTTCATTTCGTTTCTTTTGCTGTGCAGAAGCTTTGTAGTTTGATGTCGTCCTATTTGTTTATTTTTTCCTTTTGTTGCCTCTGCTTTTGGTGTCAGATTCAAGAAATCATCACTGAGCCCAAGATCAAAGAGCTTACCAGCCATGTTTACTTTTAGGAGTTTTATGACTGCACGTCTTATGTTCAGATTTTTAATATATATGTGGATTTAATTTTTGTATGGTATAGATAGTGGTCTAGTTTCATTCTTTTACATGTTGCTGTCCAGTTTTCTCAATACCATTTATTGAAGAGATTGTCCTTTCCTCATTGTATAGTCATGGCTCCTCTGTCATAAATAAACTGACCATATATGCATTTATGACCATTTGTTTCTGGGCCCACTATTCTGTTTGATCGATTTGTATGTCTGTTTTTATGCCAGTATCATACTGTTTTAATTAATACGGCTTTGTAATATAGTTTGAAATAAGAAAATGGGATGCTTCCAGCTCTGGTTCTTTCTCAAGATTGCTTTTTGCTATTCGGGGTTTTTTGTAGTTCCATACAAATTTTGGGATTTGTATGGAACCGTTAAATGCCAGAAAGATTTTGATAGGGATTACAATGCATCTGTAGATTTCTTTGGGTAGTATGGACATTTAAAAAATATCTTTCCAATACATGAGCATGAAATATCTTTCCATTTATTTGTGTTGTCAATCGGTCACTGTCTTATAGTTTTCAGCATACAGGTCTTTCACCACCTTGGTTAAATTTATTCCTAAGTATTTTATTCTTTTTAGTGCAATTGAAATGGGGTTGTTTATTTAATTTCTGATAGTTTGTTATTAATTATAGAAACAACTGATTTTTATATACTGACTTCGTATCTGCAACTTTACTGAATTTGTTTTTTAGTTCTAACGGTTTTTGTAGCCTTTAGGGTTTTCTACATATGTCATCTGCAAAATAGTGACAGTTTTACTTTTCCTTTCTGGTTTGTATGCCTTTATTTTTTTCGTGCCTAATTGCTCTAGCTAGATCTTCCAGTTCTGTGATGAATTAAAGTGGCAACTTCCTTGTCTTGTTTCTGATCTTAGAGGAAAAGCTTTCAGCTTTTCACCGCTGAGTATGACATGAGCTGTAGGCTTGTCTGGTAACCATAAGCAAAAATCTATAGTAGATACACAATATAAAGAGAAAGGAATCTGAGCATACCACCAAAGAGAGTCATCAAGCCACAAAGGAAGAGAGCAAGAGAAGGAATAGAGAACTACAAAATAGCCAGAGAACAATGAGCAAAATGGCAATAGGCACACATCAATAACTACTTTGAATTTAAGTTGACTAAACTCTCCCATCAAAAGACAGTGGCCAAATGGTTACCAAATAAGACCCATCTAAATGTTTACATTTAACAACTTATATTTATAGCCGTCTATTTTAAGTTGATAACAACTTAAGTTGGATCGCATTCTAAAGCGCTACATTTTTACTATCCTGCCACGTTTTATGTATTTGATGTCACAATTTAATCTTTTATGTGTCCCTTAATTATTGTAATTATTATTTTTACTACCTTTGTCTCTTAACCTTTTACTGGCTTTATAAGTGATTCCACTACCTTTTCTATATATTTACCATTACCAGTGAGATTTATAGTTTCAGTTGTTTTCTTATTACTTATTAGCATCCTTTTGTTTCAGCTTAAAGACGTTCCTTTAACAATCCTGGTAAGGCTGCTCTGGACAGGATGAGCTCCTTTAGCTTTGCTTGTCTGGAAAACTCTCCTTCAGTTCTGAAGGTCAGCTTTGCCAGGAAGAGTATTCTTGGTGGAGGCTTTTTTTCTTTCAGCACGTTGAATATATCGTGTCATTCCATTCTGGCCTACAAAGTTTCTGTTGAAAAATTTCTTGAGTCTTATTAGGGTTCCTTTGTATGTATGTAACAATTTTTTTTTCTTCTTTTAATATTCTTTTTGTCTTTAACTTTTGATACTTTTGTAATACCTTGCTGTGGGTCACTTTGACTTTTTATTTGTAACTCTGGTCTTCCTGGATCTGGATGTCAGGGTTCCAGCCCCAGAGATTATGTTTTAATCAGTCTGGATAACAGCCTAGTTAAGAGAGTTCAAAATTCTCCGGGGGATTTTAATGCATATTAAGGTGGAGAACCGTTGCTTTAAACCAACTGAGTCACCAAGGGCTGCCACACTCACCTGCAGTACTTGAGAGGGGTCCCCGAGAACTCACTGCCATCAGACTCAGGCTCAGATCGATTTTCAAAGTCAGAAATTCGAAACACGGACAAGCTGGCATTTACATAGCCAACCATGCACCTAAAAGAGAAAGCAAATTCTATAATTAGAACTCTGATCACCTCTGCATCTGATTCAGTAAAGGCTCTATTTCCTAGAATTCCCTACAGTTTTAAGTGCCTTTAGCTGGGCTTGCCTCGTTACAAGCACTCAATTTAGAATACGCTGAAAAACTCTGGGTTTGTTTAATCAGGAACAAGTTATTTCTTTTGTTCTAGTCCTTTTTGTGTGGGATCATCATACAGAAAATCACTACCCCAGTCAATGCTTCAGTGAAACAGGTGAAATACAGCATTGCATAATCAGCAGAAAACTGGTAAGTCCCTGCTTCTCTCACTGATTACATAGACAGAGAGATGATACATATATACCTATAGACACTTTCGTTAGTGAATATCTATGCTGTCATAATGCCCTGAATATGACTGGTGTGAACATGGTGTCCCCTCTCCAACTCACATCCCACGGGTACAGTCATAATAGACAATATTCCTGGAATGTATCATATGCTTCATGTCTCTGCACAGGATGTATTTTCTGTTAAGATTCCCTACTCATTTCTTTAAAAGTGAAAACAGTGCTCACCCTTCAATGGCCAATTGAAATGCCACATCTTTTGGGAAGATGTCCTAATCATTCAGAAGACTCATTTCCTTCTCTCTACAGTGCCACTATATTAACTTCACAATTGCCATACAGCTTGTACCAGAGTTGTCTACATACATGTATGTATTGCCCTTTGGACTGCAGTTTTTTGTTTTTGTTTGTTTTTTGAAGCAGAGAAAGTGTCCTGGATACTTTTTGTATCTAGGACAGTCTCTTCAGTGTAGTGAATTCAATTGCTTTGACTGGAGGAAAACTAAAGTACCAGAGATTCCATCAAGGTCTCGAGAATGGACCAGGAATAAAACTATTGCCTGGATCCCCAGGGATTATACGGTTCTTGAGAACGTGGCTTTGATTCTATACCAAGGGTCATTATATTACAATACTAAATGCTTAGGGCTTTGGGTTCAAATTGTAGGCCTGCTACTTCCTAGGCATGTAATCTTGGAATATTATGCAACTTCTTTAAGTGACAAAAGTCCCCACCTCCTAGGGTCATTGTGGGGATTAAATGACATGATGCATACAAAGTAAGTGATGTAGTGTTTAGCCTATAGCAAGATTGTAATAAATATGGGTGGCTTTTCATTTTATTTCTGGCACCTAACAGAAGGCTATTAATAATTATTGAATGAATAAATTATAGCCTTCAGACTTCATTACCTGGTGTGATTACCCCAAGTTGCTGAACACCAAACCAAAATAATGACATGAACACAGTTCTGAGAGCACATGGGTTCTATGTGTTGTCTTGCTCAAGACAAATCACTGGTTTTATCATGGGCCTTAAAAAAAATGAACCAAGTGGAAGGACTATTGATCAAGTCATTCACAGGTGAAACAAATAGTGGGCGTGTAACATGCCTAAATCCAACGGGCAGCAGGCCTGCCCTATACTTGAAATGGTGATTTGGAATTATGTCTCCCTCATCTCTGAACTGCCTAGAACATGACACAGAAACACATTAGTGCCTTGATGATGATTAGCTCCCTCACAGGAGGGGGCCAGTTTGAGTGAAATACAAAAAGTAGCAGTCTTCTTAGGAGCAGTGGAAAGGGAAAGGTGCAAAAAGCAGGCCCAGCATTGACACAAAATAGTCACACCCCCCTGCACTCACTTCTCAGAAAGTGGTGCTGAGCTTCATTGAGGTTGAAGCTGCTGTCTAATGGCTACTCTTCATGCAGTTGAAAAAAAAAATCTAAATTGAAATGAAATGCCTGTTTCATGGATGGAACACCCTACCCTCAAAATAAAGAGGATACATCTTCAAATCATTTACTAACCATTTTCATATTATAAATCCAAGTTGAATATGTCTCTTTAGTGGATGTATACTCCTGGAGACAAAGCATTATGCATGGACTGAGCACATATAATCATAGTTATCAGCTGTGAAGTCTTCTTTCCATACAATTTCCATAATACGGAAGGAGCTAATACTGAACTGTCTAGGCATTGCTCTAATTCTCTTCACTATAACAGAATTTTAGCTTACCAATATCAAATAGTTGAGATGGTCATCAATTCAAGAAAATTAGGTTCCCCACATTTTGCCACGTGACGGTCAGCCAAATGGCAATCATGTGTCAGCAGTAGATGCCATGTCTATCACTCATTTTGCTGGCAGGAGATCTACATACTGTCACTGTGCCACACCACCATGTCTCATAAAGACAACACTACACTGATAATCAGGGAGAAGGGAGAGGTATGGAGGAAAAATGTATCAGACAATGGGTTTCCCATAAAGATAAAATAATGAAGTCGGTTTTCTTATGGGACTGATAGATGGCCCCGAAGGCATTTCCAAGAAAGAAGATGCAGAAAATGTCTTGTGTAAAGGTAGCATTGTTTGAATTAGGATACATATCTCTTCTAAGTAACTTGGGAGAAGGTCACATTTAAATGTGAGAATTCTGGTTTAAAAATCATTACTTTCAAATCCTTTACTAAAGGCAGAAAAGGATAAACTAGTGATCATTACAATCAGTTTCAAGGCAAAGAAGAGAACCAGAAATTAACTTCTGAATTTATAGATTACAGATAAAACTCACTGTAGAGAGTCTTTGGATTTTGCTACTAAATTTTCCTTTGATGTTTTAGACATTGTGACTCAAACAGCATGGGGATAGGAATCAAAAGGTGAAAGAGCCAGGGGAAATAAGGTCAGCTTTATGCATTAAAGTAAACATTCCTTATAGATAATAAATGACTATTTATAGATTAATTTATAGATACATTCATTTATAGGTGGTATATTAGGCTAATGAAGGCAGAAGAAAGTTGACTCCTCACTTGTTGCAATAAAAATGTCAGACATGGAAAAGAAGATCTCTAACAATAAGTTTTATTTTGAAAAATATAACTGCAAATTATTATGTATTTAATTGCTTTATAGTTTGTATAAATATTTATAGTTCATTAAGTAAATATTTGTGGTTCATTCTGTGAAAACTTGAGCAGTGTGTCTGATCAATTCTTAAACTCTTTATAATATCACTACAGGAAAATCAGTTTTAATTTATATCACTAAATCAGGTATAGACCTCATAATAATTCTAAAGCCAGCATATATCCTTACAAATGTTCCAAAACTTTATCCCATGTTTACTTGATAACAGAGCAATTAGTTTACTGCATTCAGTGGGTGATGGTGGTGGTGAGGAAACATATTAGTTATTTATGCTCTCTGGAAAAAAATTTCCCTTAAGTCTAAATTTTTTTATTTTTAATTATAGTTTACAAATAATATTTTATTAGTTTTAGGTGTACAATATAGTGGTTAGACATTTATATAACTTACAGAGTGACCACTCTAATATGTCTAGTACCCATCTGACACCATGCATAGTTATTAAAATATTTTTGACTATATTCTCTTTGCTGTACTTTAGATCCTCATGACTATTTTTGTAACGGAAATTTGTACATCTTAATGTCTTTCATCTTTTCTGCCCATCCTCCCAATCCCCTCTCATCTGGTAATCATTAATTCTCTGTATCTATGACTTCGTTTGTTTTGTTTAGATTTCACATATGTGAAATCATGGATTTTTTTCCTGTCTGACATTTTTCACTTAGCATAATACTGTCTGGATCCATGCATGTTGTCACAAATGGCAAGATTTCATTCTTTTTTATGGCTGAGTAATATTCCACTGCATATATGTACTACCTCCTTATACATTTATTTATTGATGGACACTTAGATTGCTCCTATATCTGGCTATTATAAATAATGCTGCAATAAACATAGGAGTGCAGATACCTTTTCAAATTAGTGTTTTGAATTTCTTTGGGTAAATACACAAAGGTGAGATTGCTGGGGCTTATAGTAGTTCTGTTTAATTTTTTGAGGAACCTCTATACTGTTTTCCACAGTGGCTGCACCAATTTGCAATCCCACCAATAGTGCATGAGAATTCCTTTTTCTCCACAACCTCACCAACACTTGCTTGTTGATTTATTGAAGATAGCCATTCTGACAGGTGTGAGGTGGTCTCATCATGTTTTAATTTGCATTTCCCTGATGAGTGCTATTGAGAATCTTTTCATAAGTCTATTGGCCATCTGTATATCCTCTTTGGAGAAATGTCTATTCAGGTCTCTGCCCATTTTTTAAAAATCAGATTGTTTGTTTTTGATGTTAAGCTGTGTGAGTTCCTTATTTTAAGTATTGGATATTGACTCCTTATTGAATGCATCACTGGTAAATATCGTCTCTCTCATTCGGTAGATGGTCTTTTCACTTTGTTGATGGTTTCCTTCACTGTGCAAAAACTCTAGTCTGATGTAGTTGCACTTACATATATATTATATGATCGTATAATTTTTATCCTTTATTTTATGTAGTATATCACAATATTTGCAGATATTGAATCAGCCTTGCATACCAGAAATAAATTCCATTTGATTATGGTATATAATCTTTTTAAGGTTTGCTGAATTTGGTTTGCTAATATTTTGTTGAGGATTTTTGCATCTATGTTCATCACATGTATTGGCCTTTTTTTTGGGGGGGGGGAGTACTGTCTTTATCTGGTTTGGTATCAGGTAATGCTGGTCTTGTAAAGTGAGTTTGGGAGACTTTTTTTTTTTTTTTTTTTTTTTGCAGTGAGTAGATATTAATTCTTCTTTGAATGTTTGGTAAAATTTGACCATGAAGCCATCTGGTCCAGGGCTTTTATTACTGAAATGATTTTGTTAATAGTTACTGGTTTATTCAGATTTTCCGTTTCTTCCTGATCCAGTCTTGAAAGATTGCATGTTTCCAGAAATTGACCCATTTCTCTCATGTTGTCCAATTTTTGGCACTAATTATTCATAGTATTTCCTAATAATTCTTAGGTTTTCTATGGTGTTTGTTGTCACCTCTTTTTCATTTCCTATTTTTACTTGGCTCTTTTTTTTATTATTGAATCTGGCTAATAGTTTATCAATTTTGTTTGTTTTAAAAACCACCTTTTGGTTTCAAACTATTTCATTTGTTTCCACTCTGATCTTTATTTCCTTCCTTGGGCTTTGTTTATTCTTCTTCTAGTTCCTTTATGTGTACGTTTAGATTATTTGAGATTTTTCTTGTTTCTTGAAATAGGCCTGTATCATTTTACATTCCTCTTAGAATGACTTTGGCTATGTCCTATAGATTTTGGGTTGTTGTGTTTTCATTTTCATTTATTTCAAGATACCTTTTGATTTCTTCCTTGACCTCCAACCATTTTTTAGTAGCATGTTATTTAGCATTTCAGTTTTATTTATAGAATTGATTTCTAGTTTCATGCCATTGTGATTGATGAAGATACCCGATATAATTTCAGTCTTCTTAAATTTATTGAGACTTGTTTGTGGCCTCACATATGGTCTCTCTTGGAAAATGTCCATGTGCACTTTAAAATAATGTATATTCTGATTTTTCTTGAAATAGTCTAAAAATATCAAGTACATCTGGTCTAATGTGTCATTTAAGGCCACTGCGTCCTCGTTGATTTTCTGTCTGGATTATCTATCCATTGATCAGTGGGGTGTTAAAGCCTCCGACTCTTACTGTCTGTCATTCTCTCCATTTATGTCCAACAATATTTACTTGACATACTTAGGTGCCCATAGATGTTTACAAGAGTTATATCCTCTTGTTAGAATCATCCCTTTATCATTATGAAATACCCTTCTTTGTTTCTTCTTATTGCCTTTTCTACAGTTGATTTTGTCTAATATAAGCATTGATACCCAGCTTTTTTCTTTCTTTTTGTGTGAAATATTTTTTTCCGTTCCTTTATTCAGTCTGTGTGGTTTGATCTGAAGTGGGTCTCTTGTAGGCAGCGTATTTATCAGTCTTTTTATCTTTTTTTAATGCATTCAGCCACTCTATGTGTTTCAACCTAAGTATTTAGTCTATTTACATTTAAAGCAATTACTGATAGGTATGTAGTTACTGCCAATTCTGATCATTTTTGTTCTTCTCTGTTCCTTTATTATTCTCTTGCTCTCTTCTCTTGTATGTTGATGACTTTCTATAGAGTTGTGTTTGGATTCCTTTCTCTTTATTTGTTGTATATCTCTTACAAATTTTTGGTCTGTGGTTACCACATGCTTCATATATACCAAGCTATGTTTACAGTAGTCTATTTTAAGTTGATTGGTGGTTAAGTTGGAACATATTCTAAAATCACTAGTTTTTTATTAACCTGTCCAGGTTTATAGTTGTTTTTTCTTCTTGTGTGTATATGTGTTTATTCCTTAATTTATTTTTATAATTATACACGATCTTTACTTTTGTCTTTCAAGCTCTATGCTAGCTTTAGTTGGTTGATCCATTGCTTTTACTATGTGTTTGTTTTTGTCAGTGAGAATTATTTTCTTATATTTTCTTATACATATTTTTGATCTTCTCTTTTCTACTTAAAGAAGACTCATAACATTTCTTGTAATACTGATTTAGTGGGGATAACTCCTTTAGCTTTTTATTGTCTGGAAAACTCTCTTTCAATTCTAAATGATAGCCTTGCAGATCAAGTAATCTTGATTGTAGATTTTTGCTTTTCATCACATTTTGTACGAATCCCTTTTGGTCTGCAGCTTCTATTGAGAAGTCGACTGATGGCCTTACGGGAGCTTCCTTAAACATAACTTCTTTTCTCTTGCTGCTTTTAAGATTTTCTTTGTCTTCAAACTTTGACATTTTAATTATGATGTATCTGGTGTGGCACTCTTTAGATTCATCTTGTTTGAGACTTTGTACTTCTGGACTTGTATGTCTATTTTCTTCACTAGGTTAGGGAAGTTCTCAATCATTATTTCTTCGAGTAGGTTCCAATCCCTTGCTCTCTCTTCTTCTGGTGCCCCTATAGTGTGAATGTTAGTATGCTTAATGATGTCCCAGAGTTCCCTTAAATTATCCTTATTTTTTTGGATGCTTTTTTTTTTTTTTGCTGTTGTGATCGGGTGTTTTCTGCTACCTTGTCTTTCAGATCACTGCTTCGATGCTCTGATTTATCTAATCTGGTATTAACTCCCTATAATGTATATTTCATTTTAATAACTGTATTCCTACTTTATTGTTTTCATTAATGGTTTTTATCTCTTTAATGAGGTTCTCACTGAGTTCATCTATTCTTCCCGGAAGCTCATTGAGCATCCTTACAACCAGTATTTTGAACTGAGTATCTGGTAGGTTGCTTGTCTCCATTTCAGAGTTCCTCTTCTAGAGTTTTGTCCTGTTCTTTCATTTAGAACATGTTTGTCTCCTCATTTTGGCTGATTCTCTGTGTTTGTGTATATGTATTAGGTAGATCTGCTACCTCTCAGTCTTTGTAGAGTGTCCTTATACAGTAGGTGTCCAGTGGCACAGTGTCCCTGAGCCAGGTGCTCCAAGACTGTCCACTGTGTAGGCTGTATGCCCTCTGTTGTAGTAAAGCCTTGATTACTATTGGCACATCAGTGGGTGAGACTAATTCTCAAGCTGACTGGCTCTGAAGATGGTTATGACTATAGAAGAAAACCTGTTGTATGGAGGTTGACCTCACAGGGTAGGAGTTGTATTAGTGGGGCTGTGGGACCAGCTGATTCTGCCTTTGGCTGTGTCATTTGTGAAACTGATTGGGTGGTGTTCTGGTGTGATCTGAAGTCAGCCACGGGTGTGCTGATTCTGGAGGCTCTTTGGAGGGTGCTCCAGTGCAGGCCAAAGTCAGCTACCATTTGTGCCCAGCTTGAGGTCACCTGGTGGGAGCTACAAAGTGATCAGAGGTTGGCTGCCACTCGTGTTGGGCTTTGAGGCACTTGGGAGATGCTATGCTGTGAACTGAGGCTGACTGCCACTAGTGCTATGCATAAGATCCTTTAGTGGGCACTACAATGTGAGCTGAGGCCAGCTGCTTCTTGTGCCAGGTTTGTGGCTGCTCAGTTGAAGCTCTGTTCCAGGCCCACACTGGCTGGCTGCAGCTTATGCTAGGCTTGGGGCTACATAATGGGAGTTACAGTGCAAGTTCTGACTGGAGTTGGGGATGCTTAGCAAGAGGTACAGGGCATACCAAAGCCAGATATTGCTTGTTTGGGGTTTGTGGACCTTTGAGAAATTTTAGGTAGTTATGCAATATGAACCAAGGCAGGTTGCTCCTGTGGAAAAGGCAGTGGAAGCAGCTGGGGTTGGGGGGCACAAGTTGGGTGGGACAGTGTCTCAAGGAATCACCTGTGATTCTGTGGGCAAAGAGTGTCACCCAGTTTAAGGAAGAGCTCAGATTTGGCCCTTGCCTGCACCTGCTGGCTGGGTGGAGGAAGGAGTTAACCAAGAAGCAATGGTGTCTGACAGAGCTTCCAGCCCCAGAGAGCGCCACCCTGACCCTTCAGACCTCACCCTGAAGCCAGTCAATTCAGTTCCTCCCCATATATCTGTTGCTTTTTGAGCTGCTGCCTCTGTGCTGGAGCCCAGTGAGTGTGAGTTTGTTAGTAAGTAAGTCCCTGCTCAGCCCTCAAGAGGAATGCTTTGGACCTCAGGAACCTTTTATTTCCCTCAGATACAATCTCTGCTGGCTTTTCACTGCCAGATATTATGGAGACTCTTCTTCCCAGCACTGGTGCCCCAGGCTGGGTAGTTATGGGCTAGGGCCCCTATCTCTTCGGGGACCTCTACAGCCAAGATAGCCCTTCTGATTCTTAATTGCTACACCATGTGTGTGGGACCTGCTTGTTCTGCATCTCTGCTCCTCCTACTATTCTCATTGTGACTTCTTTATGTATTTGGTTATAGGACTTCTGTTCATTTAGTGGTTCAAAATAATGGCTGTTCTATAATTTAGTTGTAATTTTGATGTGGTCATGGGAAGAAGTAAGCACAGCATTTACCTATTCCACCATCTTGACTGGAAATCAAATTTTCACTTTGTTGACTGAAATTTTAGTGCTGGTTGACAAAACTATTTTATAGTACCCTTCTTCGACTTCATAATTTCTGTCTCCCATGTCTGCTCAGAACTAATTTTAGTTCTCTAAGTTCTTTTCTAAATGGCTCCTTTGAAGATTCCCTAAAGAGGAAGTGATTTCGCAAACAGTGAACAATCTCATCATGGGCATTGGTCTGGGAATCAGCAAGGCAGTCAAGAATGTCTTAAGAGGAAAGGGTAAAAACATTTGAAAATTTTTTGTGTACCCACTATATGGAGAATGTTGGTTCAAACCATGGTATTGTGAATGTTTTTTCCAATTTGCCACTGAAGACTCATTTGCTGGGTATCCATGAGAATAGAGAGACTGTGGCTGGAATGCACAGCCAGGAATAAATAAAACATACTGTCATAGGGACATGTGTACTGAATGATCTGGGACATATGAATGAAATTCTCATCCATGGAGAAGCCAAGGAAAACTATAGAAAGGCCAAAAATGTATTGAGGTAGCCTGGAGTATTGGAGAAAAGTGATTGGTTTGTTTGAAATATTTTTAATTTAGGGTCAGTTTAAATTGAAATGTGACATTTCCATAGCCAGATTAAACTATAAGAAGTGGTATTTGATTATGACCACAGATACTACCCCAAAAACCTATGACAATGCTGCTCCTCTGATTTCAGTCATCTCTGAAGCATTTCTGAATTGGAATAAAAAGGTCCGAAAGGGGTAATAGAGCATAAAACAAGCTTCATGAAGAAACATACAAATATTTACATCAGTATATATTTCAAGACAAGAAAATGTCCAATGGATTAGAAGATAAAAGGTAGATCTTTAGATTCTGAAAGTGGTAGAGGCTCTTAAATTACAAAGAAAGGTTATTAAAAGCCTTGGAGAGTCTAATAAATCTGAATTAAGGAGGCTAGTAGATAAATTTTTAAGCACCATGAACATTTTTTAAGATGTAATAGGATGGTAAAATTCTAAAGCTTTGATTCCCTACCTACTGTGCATAAATGTTTCCACTGTACTTTTCAGCACCCCCTCCCCCTCCCCCGGAATACAAAACCAGTTTCACCAGATTTGGAATAGAGAAATCTGAAATAACCACTGGGCTTTAACCCCAGGAAGTTTGTTAGACAAGCCAGATAACCACTTCCTGGCAATGCCCGGAGGCTGGCGCTGGTTCAGGATGGAGAACACTGTGTGAGTCTAGGCTTTACCTCTGTGTGGGCTCCAACAGCTCCACTGCCTTCTGATTCCGGATTCAACCTCTCACTGTCTTTCTGCTCTATCAAAGTGAGGGTAATAATGCATGTCCCACCCCCAGGGTTGTTTTGAGAATCAAATGCAAAACATATGTGAAAGTGGTTCGAACAAAGGTAAGTTTTTATAGGCTGAGTGAAGCAGAGGATGTGGACAACAGTTACAGGGAGAAAGAAATGTGGGTCGTACAAGGTAAGTTTTTAAATCTCGAAGTGAGATGGTATGCTCACTTAATGCTGCCAGACAATTAGTGTTTAATGGCCACGTGGTTATTGTAGTAAAGAATTTTACAGAAACCTCTTCAAATAGCTAGATTTTGAGCTTTATTGTATTTAATTATCCATGCCTTAAAACAGGAGTCCCCAACCCGTGGGTCGCAGACCAGTACCAGTGCGTGACCTGTTAGGAACTGGGCCACACAGCAGGAGGTGAGCATCAGGTAAGCAAGCGAAGCTTCATCTATATTTTCAGCTGCTCCCCAGCGCTAGCATCATCACCTCAGCTTCACCTCAGATCATCAGGTATTAGATTCTCATAGGAGCACTGGACCCTGGTGCCAAAAAAGTAGGAACCACCACCTTAGAGCAGTTAGATTAGATTCATGAAATTGGACCTAGGTCAAGTGTGCATGAATTCAGTTGTCTTGATTCAGTGACACTTTATTCCTTGGGCCTACTTCAACTATAGTGGTATAGGGCATGAATTAGTTTGGCTCAGACTAGCAAACAAGGAGGCAGGCTGCTTGTTTGAGTATGCAGCAGCCTCTGTGGGATTATTTCTGGGACACTGAAGTACACACATCCACACTGACCCACAGACACATAAATCCTGTAATTAGAATAGATTATTTTGATATTAGCCAATTAGGGATTTTCCTTCCATAAAAGTATGCTGAGACTTTTTGTCTTTTTTTCCAAGGCTGTAGCAATGGAAGTAGGGAGCATGTTACAATTTTGCCTAGGCTTTCTCTGACCAAAAATACAGAGCCCGGCTTTGGGAACCACTGTGGTGATACCACAGGATGGAGTTCCTGAGGAGTTGAGTTCACTCGATTTGCCTGAGGTAATACAAACAGTCAGGTCAATAGCCTGGAATAAATATTCAGTTATTCCATAAATACTTACTGTACCTCGTGGGTACTAGCACAGGGTTACATATTTCTCATGTAGAATTTGTAGAACTACATAGGATATAAGAGAATCAGATTGTCGCTATCCTTTTATCCACTCATAAAAATGGTATAACTATATACCACATCACGTTATCACTTTTTTGTTACACACATTAGTGTGCCACACATTTCTGAATTTATAGTGGTTCGTAGTGGGAAAATGTTAATTGCTGTTCTCCCAGTGATTCCATCTAAACTTGTCTGACGCCCATCCCTTCAGCAGATCAGGATGTGTTTCCTTTGGCTGAGAGTGTGTTATATTATAATTCTACCTCTCCCACTACAGGCCTTCTCATTCTAGGCTTGGGTCCCATGCCTCTCAGTGCAGAGCTTCTAAGACCCCCAAACCACACAATGGCAGTGGAGATTTCATGGTTTTACAGCAAACTTACTTTTGCCCAGCTTCTCCTTGGCCCGCACAAGGTCCATACTTATAAGCATACACCAAGCGAGGAATAAAGTCAGATGTTATCGCTATGACAAACGCATTTGTAATTACAGAGAGGATTCCAATGCCTTCAAGAATTCCGTACCAAATTCCTATTCAAAGAGAAGTTTTGTATTAATTCCAGACACAAGAGGTATGGAAACAACTGGGGTGATTAATTTTAAAAGTCCTTTCCATGGGCTCTTTCACCTTCATGTTATACAAATATACTTCCAACCAGGAGCAAGAATTTGTACTCACAAACACCTTGGCATGAAAGATTTTTTTTTTCCTTTTTTTTTTTTACTGGAAGTGCAATGCTCATGACTTAAAAATTCTCAGGATCAGACATAATTCTGGTCAATGATAAAGCACCCAAACCCCGTCTGATAAGATTGGCATATGTGATGTCAATCTATTGCCAGTCTGGGAACTCCTTAGGAGTACAGAGAGGGTTCCTCTAGTTCATCTTTGTGGGCACAGTTCCTGATGTGCTGACCCAAGGTGGGTGCTCACTGAATGTGTGTTTGTTTCATATGGATGTTAAAAGACCACTGTGAGCCAAATACACCCACACTTCTGGCTGAGGACCACCTGCTTGCTCTGTACTAAGCACTGGATGCAGAAACAAATAAAAAAAAAGTCCAATCTCAGGCAGCTTTGGAGAGGCTGTATCTGATTCAACTCAAGCATTTCTAGTCAAAGATCAAAGACCATCTCTACCTTTAGAAAAACAATCACACTTCATTTGACTCAGGCAGACATTTAGGAAATAGCTAAATAAGTTAAGCAAATGGAAAATTTATTTTAAAAAGGCAAAAAATCATCAAAATGTTAGATTCAAAAATCTTACGATAGACATAACCAAATGAAGAATCTGTATAAGTACAAATTCTCTAGCACTAGAAATTATAAAGTTCCAAATAGGCAGCTTTACTTCTTAATTTGGTATTATTTAAAACTAACATAATTCTTTTGTAAGAGTTAGTTGAGTCATCTTACATGGAAACTGTAAGTAAAAATCAGAAGTTGGTGTCTATTTTTATTTTATCTACCAGATGGTTAATATTTAAAAAAAAAACACTGAGATCCAACTTACCTATGTCTTTGGCCCTTGAAGCTAAAGGTCGCCTCCATTGTGTGACAAATTTGTAAGCATCAAGTCGAATTTCAATTATGTTATTCAGTAAGGCCAGAAGTGGTGCTAGAGGAAAAGCTGCCACAAAGATAGTTGTGAATCCGAACTGAAGAACTAGACAGAAAAAAAGAGAAAAACGTGTACTGGTTTCCCATGACTATTTTTAAAAGTCTGATAATCGGAGTGTCTCATCATTTAAAACTATATTTTTCTCAATACAGAAGCACAGAGAATATCTCTTCCAGAAAGATGACCAACACACTGGAAAAAGCAGCACTCTTGGGGCCTGGAAGCAGTGGCATCCTAGAGCAATGATCGTAAGTAAGGTCCAGATTTTGTTTTCTAGATACCCATATATAATAAAGTAGCCAGAACTCCTTCAAGAAGTGTTTGGTTCTAGAGCTATGGTAGGGAAAATATAAGATGAGCATGGAATATCCCGTGATGCCAGAAAGTTAGGAAGTGCTTGAAAAGTGATGGGATACAACAATAGAACACAGGACAAACTTGAAGGAGTTCCCAATGGCCCAGACTGGACCGCTTTGTGCAACAACAGTGATAGCGACACATTTATATTCCTGGCAACAGTGTATAGGGACTCCTTTTTCTCCATGTCCTCACCAACACCTGTCATCTCTTGTCTTTTCGGTAATAGCTACTGTAACAGGTATGAGGTGATATCATGGTTTCATTGGTCCTTCCTGATGGTTAGATGTTGGGCATCTTTTAATTACCTGGTGGCCATTTGGATGTCATCTTTGGAAAAATATTTAGTTCCTCTGCCCATTTTAAATCAGATGTTTTATCACTGAGTTGTATGAGTTCTTCATATATTTTGGATATTATCCCTTACTGATATATGACTTAACAAAACTTTTCTTTCATTATGTTGGTTGCCTTTCGTTTTGTAATTTTCTTTCGTTGTGCAGAAGCTTTGACATAGTCCCATTTGTAGAGTTTTGATATCATATTAAGAAAATCATTGCCAAGACCAGTGTTGAGGAACTTGTTTTTGAGTTTTACGATATGAGGTGTTATGTTTGCCTTGATCCATCTTGAGTTAACTTTTGTGAGTGGTTTTAGATAGAAGGTCCAATTTCATTGTTCTGAATGTGTTTACCCACTTTTCCAAACACCAATTGTTGAAGAAATTATCCTTTCACTAGTAGGTGTTCTCATCTCCTTTGTCAAATATTAGTTGAATGCATTTGCAAGGGTCTAACTCTGGGCTGTATATTTGGTTCCTTGGGTCTATGTGTCTGTTTTTGTGTCAGTGCCATACTGTTTTGATTACTATAGCTTTGTAGCACAGTTTAAATGCAGGAAGTGTAATACCTTCAGCTTTGTTCGTTTTTCCTCAGTATCGCTTTGGCTATTTAGGGTCTCTTTTGTTTCCATACAAGTATTAAAATTGTTTTTTCTACTTTTGTGAGTGACGTTTAGTATTTTGATGGGGATGACACTGCATTTATAGGTGGCTTTAGGTAGTATGAATAATTTAATGATTTTAATTCTTCTGATCCATAAGAACTGGGTGTCTTTTCCACTTGTCTCCAATTTCTTTCAGCAAAGTCTTGTAGTTTTCATTGTATAGATCTTTCACTTCCTAAACTAAATTTATTCCTAGGTATTTTGTTTTTTGATGCTATTGTGAGATAATTGTCTTTATTTTTTCAGATAGTTCCTTACTAGTGTACAGGAATGCAACTGATTTCTGTATGTTTATTTTATATCCTGTAATTTTACTAAAAGTTGATTACATCCAACAGTTTTTGGGTTGTATCTAGGATCTTCTGTATACAAAAGCATATCATCTGCAAATAGTGACAATTTTACTTCTTTCCTATTTTTGGATACTTTTTATTTGTTTTGCCTAGTTGCTCTCGCTAGAATTTCCAGTACTATACTGAATGAAAGTGGTAAGAGCAGGCATCCTGTCTGGTTCCTGGTCTTAGAGGAAAAGTTTTCAATTTTTATTCACTGAACATAACGTCACCTCTGGCCTTTATTCTGTTGAGTGATTATATGAAAGTTTTTGTCACGAAAAGATGTTGCATTTTGTTAAATGCTTTCTTTGCATCTATTTAGATAACCGTGATATTTATCTTTCAATCTGGTAAAGTGAGGCATTACTTTCATTGATTTGTGTCTGTTAACCAGCCTTACATCCCAGGCACAACTTCCATTTGGTTGTGGTGTATAATTGTTTTAAGGTATTTGTGAATTTGATTTGCTTATATAGTGTTGAGAATTTTGAACCTATAGTCACCTGGGATGTTGGTCTATAGTTTTCCTGTAATGTTCTTATCTGGCTTTGGATGTCAGGGTAATGTCGGCTTCATAGAATGAGTTTGGAAGTAGTTTTTCCTCAATATTTTTGAAGAGCTTTAAAAAGGAATGGTTAATATTATATAGGTTTCAAGTGTACAATTCACAATACATTATCTGTAAATGGCACTGTGTGTTCACAACCCGAAGTCAAATTTCCTTCCCTTCTGATAACCACTAAACTGTTGTCTGTGTCAGATTTCTTTCTTGTCTTGTTTTGTATGAGTGATCATGTGGTTCTCAACTTTTTCTGTCTGGCTTAGTTCACTTAGCATGATTATATCAAGATCCATCCGGGTTGAGTAATATTCTATCGTAGATATGTCATATTTTCTTTATCTAATCATCTATTGATGAACAGTTGTTTCCATGTCCTGGCCATTGCGATGAACATTGGAGTGCATATGTTTATGAATAAATGTTTTCAAATTTTTTGTACATACCCAGAAGAGGGATTGCTGGGTCATATGGTAATTCTATTAGAGGAACTTCCCCCGCCCCTCCATACTGTTTCCCATAGTGGCGATACCAATTTACATTCTCACCAGTAATGTATGAGGGGTCCTTTTCCCTACAAACTCTCCAGCACGTGTCTTGCTGATAACAGCCCTTTAACAGGCGGGAGGTGGTATCTCGTTGTGCATCTTCATATATCTGTTGGTTGGTTGTATCTGACTTGGGAGAAGAGTCTATTTAGGTCCTCTACCCATTATTTGTTTTTATTAAGTCATATGAGTTCTTTAGCCCCTTGTTTGCAAATATCTTCTCCCATTCCGTTGTTTGCCTCTTGGTTTTGTTGGTTTCTTTTTGCTGTGCAGAAGCTTCCTATTTTGATATAGTCCCATTCACTTACTTTTGCTTTTACAATTCATAATATGCTCTTTAAATCCAAGGTCAATGAGTTGAGTACCTGTGTTTTCTTCTATGCAATTTATTGTTTCAGGTCTTTTATCTATTTTGAGTTTTATATAAGAAAGTGATCCAGTTTTAAATTTTTTTTGGGGGCATGTCTCTGTCCAATTTTCCCAGCAGCACTTATTGAAGAGATTGTCTTTACTCCCTTGAATGTTTTCGGCTTCTTTGTTGAAAATATTTGCTCATATGTATGTGGATTTATTTCGGGGCTCTCAGTCTGTTCCATTGATCTGTATCTTTTTCTGCTCATACCATGTGGTTCTGATTATTGCAGCTTTGTAGTGTAGTTTGAAATCAAAATATGATACCTTCCACTTGGTTCTTTCACAAGGTCACTGGCTTTGGTGGGGGATCTTTTGTGGTTCCATATAAATTTTAAAATTAGTTGTTCCAGTTCTGAGAAGAATGCCTTTGGTATTTTAATAGGGTTTACATTGATTCTGCATATTGCTTTATGTAGCACAGGTATTTTAACAATATTAATCCTTCCAATCTATAAGCATGATATATCCTTCCATGTATTTGCATTCTCTGCAATGTCTTATAGTTTTCACAGTTCAGGTCTTTCATGTCTTTGGTTAAATTTATTCCTAGGTATTTTATATACCAATAATGAACTATCATAGAATTAAGAAAATTCCATTTACAATTGCCTCAGAAAGAATAAAATACCAGGGAATAAATATAACCAAGAAAGTAAAGGACCTACACTCAGAAAACTATAAGACACTGAAGATAAAAGATACGCCATGCTCATGGATGGGAAGAATTACATCATCAAAACATCCATAATACTCAAAACAATCCCTATCAAAATACCCATGACATTTTTCATAAAATTAGAATAGTCCTAAAATTTATATGGAACCACAGAAGGCCCCAAATAGCTGCAGTAATCTTAAGAACAATGTTGGAGGTATCACGCTACCTGCTATCAAAGTATGCTACAAGGCTATAGTAATCAAAACAGCCCGGTACTGGGATAAAAACAGACACATTAGATCAATGGAACAGAGTGACCAGAAATAATCCCAAAGGCTGCAAGAATGTACAATTGGGTAAAAACAGACTCTCTAATAAATGGTTCTAGGGAAACTGGATCACTTTCTTACACCATACACAAAAATAAACTCAAAATTGATTAAAGACTTAAATGGAACACCCTAAATCACAAAAAAACCTAGAATTAAGTAGTAAACTCTTTGACATTATCTTTAGCAATATTTTTTTTGGATATGTCTCCTTAGGCAAGGGAAATGAAAGAAAAAATAAATGGGTCTACATCAAACTAAAAAGTTTTTGCACAGCAAAGAAAACCATCAACTGGGATAAGAGGTTAATATCCAAACTATATAAGAAACTTAACACCAAAAAAAAAACCCCACCCCAATCTGATTAAAAAATGGGTAGAGGACCTGAACAGACATTTCTCCAAAGAGGATATATAAATGGCCAATCATCAGAGAAATGCAATTAAGCCACAATGAGATATCTCACAGCTGTCAGAATGGCTATCTTCAGTAAATCAACAAATATACATGTTAGCAAAGATATGGAGAAAAAGGAACCTCTGTGCACTGCTGATGGGAATGTAAATTGGTGCAGCCACTATGGAAAACAGTATGGAAGCCTCTCAAAACACCAAAACAAAAAGAAGAAAACAAAAAACTACCTTATGACCTAGGAATTCCACTTCTGGGTATTTATCTGAAGAAATCCAAAACATTAATTCAAAAAGAAGATATATACACTCTGTATTCACTGCAGCATTATTTATGATAACCAAGGTATGGAAGCAATCTAAGTGTCCACAAGTAGACAACTAGATAAAGATGTGGCACATATGATCAATGGAATATTAGCCATAAAAAGAATGAAATCTTACCATTTGTGACAACATGGATAGACCTAAAGGGTATATGCTGAGTGAAATAAGTCTGAGAAAGACAAACACATGATTTCACTTGTATGTGGGATCTAAAAAACAAAATACATGAACAGGAGAAATAGAAAGAGAACAGATGGTTGCCAGCCTGGAGGTGGGGGTCAGAAGTCAGGGTGAGAGGGGCTAAGAAGTATAATTTGACAGTTATAAAAACAGTACGAGGACGTAATCAGTTTGTAAGGTATATAAATGTCTAATCACTGTTTTACACCTGAATCTAATATTTTACATCAATAATTGTAATTACAATGAGAATGTAATTAAGTGAAAAATTTTTAAAAAATCAATGAGAATCCTAAAAGAAAAGTACAAAGTTTATGAGCAGGAAATTCATGAAAGAGAAAATATAAATGGCTAATAAACATATAGATAACCAAATTAAAACAATGTATTATCGTGAATAAAAAGCTATGTACAAAAAAAAAAAAAAACAGCTAACATCACACTTTACCCTCAGGTCAGGAACAAAGATATCCAATATCAATTATAGTCAGCATTATTATATAAAGATCTTAATGCAATTAGGTAAGAACAACAAAAGTGTATAATATTTAGAAAGGAAAATGAAGTTATAATTTGTAGATGACTAATTTGTAAAGGAAAAAATTATAATTGATATAAGACTTTAGCAAATTTGTATAATATATACCAAGTACATACTCGGAGCCACACACTGTCCTAAACCCTTTCTATTCATTAACTGATTTAATCTACACAAAGACCCTATGAAGTACTTCCTCTTATTATCCTCACTTCAGAAATGAGGAACTTGAGATTACATAACTGCCCAAGTTTTCATAGTTAATAAACTCTAGGCCTGGGATTTGAACCTGGGTAATCTGTTTGCAAACCTTCTGCTCTTAGTTACATGCTAAGATAAATAGCTTGGGTTTCATTACAGAGAAATCTGATTCCTTCCGTAAAACTGTGGCACTCTTAGCTTCTTGTCAACCCTCTCCAAGAGAAATGACTGTCCCCACAATACTCTCTACTGATTCATACTGCAGCATCTTATGATACTTCATTACACTTACCCTTTATATCTCTGGCTTCCTTCACTAGCCTCTGCCCTCTTGAGACCTGAGACTGTGCCTTACTCCTTCTTATATTTCTAGTGCCAAAGTGTAGTACCTGCCTGGACAGAACATGGCTCAACAGATGGTCTGCTGAATGAATCAATCACGTGATGAATGATAACTCTTTTTTCTTTGGTTCATCAAGTTTTCCAACTCATTTTTGTTTTCTGGTAATTTTACTACAAGGGACAGAACACAGTGTCATGACACGTCTGATGTGATTATAGGCTTTCGGCCCTATCTCTATGGATTAAGACACTGCTTCCTTTGCATTTAACTCAAGAATCCTCGCTCACTGATGGCCCAGACAATAACTGATGCAAATTCTAGCTACATTCAGCTAAATATACATTTATGATAAACAGGATAAAGAAGAAAAGGATAAAGTAGAATATTTTCATACTCATTTCTAAGTATTCGTCGAAGAGTCCGTAGGCGTTCATGGGCTGAAGGTTGTAGTCTCTTTCCCATTGTGGGAAACTGATTTTCCTTTCGGGCCCATGTTCTTGTCGTACTTTTCTTCTGGTCCACCAATTCTGAATTAACCTGCACAACAGGTTATATATATAAATAAACTGTTCATGAGACGTAAGAAATAAGAGCCCGCATATAGTCACAGTTTAACCCATTTCCCGTCTGGCCTGAGAATACTTGCCGGCAGTGCTTGTCTTCAGCATGTAGCCCGAGATAATTCATGGATTACAGTCCTAACCTTATCCCCAGTGTTTGCCATGAAATATTCGCTTTATTACTTTTGCATCGCTCTAGTATATCGATAATCTTTGGAAACAAATGACATCATTCTGTTTTTAGTATTTTGATCATTGAAAATGTCAAATCCTAGAAAATAAAGCATTCCTACGAGTGACGTTAAATGAACTCTGGCAGCGAGCTGCACCTTTTATTTCTAAATGGGAAAAGGGTTAAAATATATATATATATATTAAGACAGGCTACC
The DNA here is from genome assembly GCA_003508835.1 of Eonycteris spelaea. Taxonomy (NCBI): domain Eukaryota; kingdom Metazoa; phylum Chordata; class Mammalia; order Chiroptera; family Pteropodidae; genus Eonycteris; species Eonycteris spelaea. The sequence continues at coordinate 9,046,322 of PUFA01000023.1, forward strand.
AGGGAAATAAGGTCTTGGTTTAGGAATAACAATGGAGGCTATATGTCAAGTATTTTTACTTCCCAATGAACAGAATGATTGATGAACTTATTTTTATCACTCACGAAACTGTCTCAGATTCGGCACTGCCTGTGAGAAATGGAGAGAGGACTGATAACATCTGGAGACCAACACCCCAGTACGAAGGCAACACCCAGGTATCTTACAGGTCTAAGCTTTCAGAGGAAGATCTGGCCTAGCTGGTTTAATTAAATTATGGTTTATACTTTAAAGTAGAATATAATGCCTCTAGTTTAAAATTTTTTATGCTTTAAAAAGTTTTACAGAAAACAGCAAACATTTGGAATGAGTTTTCTAAAAATAAACCTATGAAAATGACTAGTATCGGTTCTGCCAGGGAGCTAAGAGATGCCTTTTTGAAGTGAACCAAGTTTCAACTAATTGTTCTGGCTGAGTGATCCTCCCTGAAACCTGGAGTTCTCTATGGAGACACACCAAGCTTACACAGAGGCCAGTCAGTGTGGAATTAAAGCAGAAATAGAAGTGATGATTTCTGTCCCTTTCAAACTTAACTGACCTGAGCAAATAGCAGAATTTGAAGTTATCCTTACAAAGGTGATGTAGGTTTTTGTCCATTGTCACCACCGTAAATATTATAATATTTTTACTGATTAAGATATTCTGACTTAGAAATACCTTGGTTTCTTTTCTGTACAGTCTGAATTTAAAGTAGTTAAAAAAAATTACCATTCCTGATTTATCTCAGAAATGGAGGAATAGAGATCTAGTAAAGACTATCCACTTTTGTTCATGTGACTTGTGCTAGGTCTTCCGAAAGAGCCAATGTTTATTATTTTTGCGTGTGTCTTTGAATATCTGAGCATGAACACTTAGCTCCAGGTATATGCACTGGCCCAGCTGCTGAATCTGCACTGCTTATCTTACTTGCCACACCTAGAAAAGCCAGTCATGAGCAATGCTGCCTCTCCACCAGACACCAAAGGTACTTACGGGTAGCCAAGTTCCATGAAATTATTCCAGGTCTGCTTTAGCACCATTATTATGCCCATTTGCATACAGAGATCAATAAGGCATCCACTAGGGTGGCACTGCGAGGTAAGCAGACACAGACATTCAAGAATCAATGGAGAGGAAGAAAGGGTGTCTGGTTTCTAGAATGTACAAAGTGCCCTAAGGCTGTTTCATGCGAGGCTGTAGGAAACAAGGAATGATGGGAGAATACAGACCTCTTCTAGTCTCCACCGGTTTATCAGCCTCAAGTAGGCACCTGGGTGTCCTGTAAATCTTCAACACACACAGAAAAACAAACCATTAGCATCTTATAAGTCTAAGCTTTTAGTGAATATTATATTCAGATTAGCACATATTCTAATGACAATTGCTGGTACAATAAGTATCGTGTGTTAGGGAATTAGGAAACTCTCCAGAGCTGTCATAACTGTAGCTTCTAGAATTCTCCAGGGTGTATGTCCCTTTGGTCTTTCTATCTGGCTGTCGACCACAGAGGCCAGTTCTCGTTGCTTGCTGTGATTATAACTTTTCTGCTGAATATCAAGTGCCCTGGCCTGTGTAAGCAGCAGGTTGGCTTGAAACACATTCTGATCTTTTTGAATTATAGTAATGATTATTAATTTTTATTTTTAATTAATTTTTTTGGTGACATTGGTTAACAAAATCCAGTGTTTCAGGTGTACTATTTAACAGTAAGGCATATATATATAGTACATTGTGTGTTCCCCTCTAATAGTAATGATTTTTTTTTTAATTAAACTATTTGATCGGAATTCCATACTGAAGTAGCTAAATGCTGCATCATCTCACCAAAACCCAATGCTCAGCCTGTCCCTGGTTCTCTGCTCAGAAACACTTCCTGGTGTGATGGCATTCATGGGACACGGCCATGAAACGTGGGATCCTTTCCAAATCCTCCTAACTGCTGGATTCGGAAGTTACCCACACTGTGCTGGCATCCTGTGTCAGCCCCCTTTCCCGTCTGGATGTCCCACCCTCTTTTGCGACATCAAGGATAAAGTCAGGACATGCTGCAGGCCACCCTCCCCCTCATGCCACCTGCCCATATAAGTGTGAGATGCGGGGGCTGGATTCAGGTGCAGATGGAGTCCACAGTTTTAAATCCATCCTTCATATGTGCAAATGATTTTCCTCCACTTACCTTAGCAAGAAAAGGTACACAGATACTTTAGAGCGAAGACCATTTCCTGAGATGGGAGTGGGAAGGAAAAGGAGGCGTCTGATCTTCTCTTTTCAAACTTCATATAAGTCACTCTAAAGGAGGGACTTCTCGGTCACCCCTGGTCAGTGACCCCTGTGTTCTGTCCCCAGCCCGGGGCGTATGGACAGATTGGGTTCTTACCTTCCGAGGAAGAATGCGATGTAAAACGTGGAGCTGTTCAGATTGACAAACTGAAAAAGAAACATTTTCAGGGTGAAGCTGTTCTCCCACTCGGACTCCGTGCGAGGCTGTTCTGTGGGTGAAAGGGGAGCAGAGTTTGAAAGGCGGCATCTGACCCCTCTCAACTCCCTCTGTCTCCCTCCCCATGCACACAGGGTGGCAACAGAGGCACCCCAAGGGGGCTGCAGGAGACCCCCGTTTGCCTATAGATGGAGACAAAGTGGACCACCCAGGGGATCCTCAAGCTTGGGGACCAGCCCCAGAAAGGATTTGGTTCGAAGCAGTTACTGCCGTGGCCGAGGGGACAGAATGTCCAGTTTGTCCCACTGTGACAGGAGGCCCAGGGAGTCTGCAGTAGAGACAGCCAGGCTGAAGGGGCCTTGTCCCTAGTCCTGGCTCTCTGCAGGAGTCTCTCCTTTTGCTTTTAGTTTCCACCTGTGGGGAAGACCCCGTGTAGGGTCGGATCCCCTCCCAGATCCTAATAGTTCTTTGGTCTCAACTTCTATTTCTGGTGAAATGCCAGGCGCTACTAAGTGAGAAAGCCAGATCCCTATCTCAGAATGCTGATGCATTTGACTTCTTTACCTGTCACCCTCAGCCACCATTTTTCATTCTCATAGACACACGCGAAGGAAATGACCTCATTTTTAGAGCTTTTACTGTATATCATCATTTGTGTCTTACAATTTCCTGACATCAGCTTCTATAAAGCAAATGCTTTTTGGATATTGTGATACGAACCAAAATATGGACCAAAACTACATGTTGACATCTTATGTCAAATGTACTTATCCTTCCCCAGGAGCTGCATCCTCACTCCAAACCATGCCAAAGAAAATGCATTTAATGCAATGAGGTTTTCTCTGTTTCCACATTCTCTGAGCTTTTAATCACTCATTTACCATTCCAACTCAATTGCTTTTCCATGAATTAAAACTCAAAATGCTTCCTGGGAGCATATCAGAAGGAAAGAAAGAGAATTTTATTTAAAACAGTGTAAAGTCAGCTTCAGAACAAGGCTGCACTGCTGTTGAGGGAAGAAAAGAAAAAGGATTTTTAAAAGGTTTTAACTTTCTTTCACTTCTGCTGTTGAACTTAGTTATCAGGTGTCAGTCAGCTGGGTGAATTTCTAGGTGTCCCAACTACAAATGGACCAGCATGGTCTTTCCACTGGCATCTCTGCCAGCCTGGATCAAGGTGCCACTAGGCACCTTGCATAGTTACCTCTCTGGCAAGGGGTGATGATGATGGAAGATCTCAATGACATTAAAGGAGAAATGCCAAGTGCTTAGCTCTGTATCTGGTACACAGAAGGACTCAACAAATAGCATCTTGTATTGGTCATTATAAATAAAAATACTTTTGTGATTTTTTCTTTTTGTCTCTGAGCAAGCTGCATATGGGAATTAAAGATGACTAATATCGCATTAATAAAATTGGGACACTTTCTATATCTTTGAAATGTGGAAAATATAGAGCATATAGCTGGCTACCAGATTGTTGTAGTATTTTATGGAGTCAGACAAATGTTCCTAGGGGTGACTCAACAGATAAATGTTTTTTTAAAAACAAATTTCTGATCGTTAGCCTGTCTACATTCCAGGTAGAAGGCCTCCAGCCTTCAAAGCCCGTAACTTTGCTGTTATTTTTCTTATAGCATGAAAACTTGATACATTTTAAAATAAATAAAAATTGTAGGCAGCAGCAAATGAACACTTTTCTAAATGATTCTGGGCACTATACACATGTATTTTTGTGATGATTGATTTTTTTGTACGTTAAGAGAAAACCTACTTTAAATTACATTAGCTCATGATAGATAATGTTTGTGACAAGTTTTAAAGCTTTAGACAGAAAAGCTCCCCCAGTTATCAGCCATATTTAAAATGTCCTGTCGAGTGCAAAGAACAAATTGCTGTATGCAATTCAAAAATAAAGGGAATACTTCTTTTCAGCAATGTTTTAGAAATTTTAGAAATGAACCTTTGAAAAGGTATTTTCCAGAATACAAACTATACCAGAAATAAAAAGGGTTTCACTTACCTAAATTTGTCAGAAGAAGGGCAACTTTTTCATAGAGCTGTAAGATAAATTTCATATGTTTAACAGGAGAACAATAGGTGTTCTAAAACCTATAATTATAAGGAAATAGGTGATCAAGTCACAAACGAAAACAACTTCACTATCCATCCACTGCTCAAATGATGATAATGTAAACAATTGTGTACTTTCAGGGTAAGAAAGAAAGGTACAAGGTCCCATTGTTTTTAAAATCTCATTTTGGAATGAATAATTCTGTGACAATAGGGCTAGCGCCACTAATTACTGGCTTGCTAAGTGATTCTGAGCAAGTCATAACATTCCTGGGCCTCAGCATTCTCAGTGTAAAAATCTCAGACTGCTTCTGGGGGTAAGATTCTATATTGCTTACTGTTTATGGACTGCTGGATTTTCTTGCTTATAGCTTTCATAAATACCAAGTGACCAAACGTTATTGGGAATTCCCATTATGAAACTCTGCTTTCCCATTAGTACATTAGATGCATCCTTAAACTCCCCCAGTCATCTGTTAAATGAAGGCCCTAAGAGGGAAAGAAAGTGTGCATGTGTGTCTGTGTAGGCATGTGTGTATGGAAGTGCAGGGTGTACTGTTCAAAGCAAACTCAGAGAAGGTATTAAGAAAAAGAACAAGTGCCTTATCTAAAATTAAAGATGATAAATGAAAAGGAAAACTAGTTAAATGGATTTGAATAATATGCAAATAAAGATCACATTTAGACTAAAGTAGCAAAAATGCAGTGGTTAAAATTTCCCCAATTGTTTTAAAGAAATAGAACAAAAAATTATCAGATTTGTATGAAGCACAAAAGACCCCAAATTGCCAAAGCCATCCTGAGAAAAAAGAATGAGCTGGAGGCATCACTCTGCCCAACTTCAAATTATACTACAAAGCGACAGTAATCAAAACGGCATGGTATTGGCAGCAAAACAGACACATGGACCAGTGGAACAGAATCGAGAGTCCAGAAGTAAACCCATATTTATATGGGCAAATAATTTTTGACAAAAAGCCAAAAACATACAGTGGAGAAAGGAAAGCCTCTTCAATAAATGGTGCTGGGAAAACTGGAAAGCCACCTATAGACTGTTGTCTATCACCACACACCAAAATTAACTCAAAATGGATTAAGGACCTGAATATAAGACCTGAAACAATAAAATGCATAGAAGAAAACATAGGAACTAAACTCAAGGACCTTGGACTTAAAGAGGATTTTATGAATTTGACCTAAAGGCAAGGGAAGTAAAAGCTAAAATAAATGAATGGGACTACATCAAACTAAAAAGCTTCTGCTCAGCAAAAGAAACCATCAACAAGGTAAAGAGACAACCATCCAATGGGAAAATATATTTGCAAGCAAACCTCCGATAAGGGCCTAATATCCAAAATATACAAAGAACTCATACAACTCAATAACAAAACAAAAAAAATCCGATCAAAAAATGGGCAGAGGACCTGAACAGACACTTCTCCCTAGAGACATACAAATGGCCAAAAAATATGAAAAGATGCTCAACATCGCTAGCTATTAGGGAAATGCAAATCAAAACCACAATGAGATACCATCTCACACCTGTTAGAATAGCTATAATCAACAGAACAAGTAATAACAAATGTTGGAGAGGATGTGGAGAAAAAGAACCCTCATACACTGCTGGTGGGACTGCAAATTGGTACAGCCACTATGGAAAACAGTATGGAGGTTCCTCAAAAAACTAAGAATTGATCTACCATATGATCCAGCAATCCCTCTACTGGTATTTACCCCAAAGACTTGAAAACCCATATCCAAAAGATATTTGCACACCATGTTCATAGCAGCATTATTCACAGTGGCCAGGACATGGAAGCAACTGAAGTGTCCTACGATAGATGATTGGCTAAAGAAGCTGTGGTACATATATACAATGGAATATTACTCAGCCATAAGAAGAGATGAAATACTGCCATTTGTGACAACATGATGACCTTAAGATAATCATGCTAAGAAAAAGCCAGACAGAAAAAGTTGAAAATCACGTGATATCACTTATATGTGGGATATAAACCTGAAAGTGACAGAGACTGATGAACATGGACAACAGACTAGTGGTTACCAGAGGGGAGGGGCAAAGGGAGAGGTAGGTCGGGTAAAAGGGGTCAAACATGTGGTGACAGAAAGAAATCTAACATTGGCAGTGAACACACAATACAATATATATGCCTTACTGCTGAATTGTACACCTGAAACTTACTGTATTTTGTTAACCAATGTCACCATTATTTAAAAAAAAAAAAGAAAGAAAGAAAAAACATCAACAAAATAATAAAATTCCCCCGACTGGAATTATAACTTGACCAGCAGCAAGCTGTGGGGTTTGGGCACATTATCTCATCTCTTCTTCAGGCCACCAGTTTCCTTATATGAGAGTGGGTATTGGACTCATCAATCTTAAGGTCCTTCCTAACTTTTGAATTCTCTTTTCCAAGGTTTTTGCTAACTACAAAACAGGCAAAATGCTCAGATTTTACGGCTCTAAACTTTCATCAATGACTATGGTTTGCTACAGCAAGATATATTTTTAAGGCCACAGAATCAAATTTTGTGCATCAAACCTCAGACTCTAGAGTCCAATGTTAAAAGAGATTGGTAGAATTTTCAATCACAAATCCTGTGGTATAGATTAGTCACACATTTTAATTTTATCTTAAAAATAAAATACTGGTAAACAACAGATTAAGACATGTTTTAATCAAATCTATTTTACTATTATAATCATACTGTATCATTAAGGTTATTTAATTCTGTAATTTATCAAGGAAAATTATATTTAACTGTTGAGACAACTTTTCTCAAAAATACAGTTTTTGATTATGTAGTTTATCCTTGATATCTTTTAAGCTGACATACATTTGTCAAGCTGTCTCACTTTGCACACTTGTCTCAAAGGTCTTGGGAGCTGGTGATGTGCCAGTGTTATTTTGGATTGGACACTGAAAAAAATGGAATTTATAAAAAGAAAAGCACAGGAGTTGAAATGTGATTAATATTAACCTTTTGAAAAATAAGTGTATGAGGACAAAGTAGGGATCTGCGGCATCTGTGAAAACTTTATACATATATTGACGATAAGAGAGACAGGCTCTGAATGGCAGGAAGCAGGAAAGGTCACATAAACAGAGAGACTGAAGGTCAGCAACAGATGTTCAGATGAGTGGTTTCTGGAGTCTGATTTCTCAGTAGGCAGTTGAGATAAAAAACCATGGGTGTTTCTGATAGGGGTGGTGGAAAAATCTAAGTTTCCATACCGATGCTATAAATTGCAAATGTTAAAATCTGTAACTGACAGAAAGCTTTCTGATCTTAAGCGTATTTCTAAAAGAAGCTTCTGATTAGAGTACTACTAATTTGATTTTGTTCTCCCAATCAATGTATCTGAGATTGTCTGATGTAAGCCATATTTTGTGGTTGACTTCTTTTTTTGAACAAGACATTGCGGTTTTCACTATTTATGGTATAATGTAATATCTGATTCAATTGGTATGGCTGAATGAATAGAACAGTAATAACTTTTAGTCTCCTCCTGGGGTATATCCTCTGTTGGCATTTTTAGCTTGCAATATTTAGATGTTCTTTGGTTGCTAGTGAAACAGAATGGAATTGAAGCAGCATGACTAGGAGCAAGAAAACCCATCCTATTCACTTCATCTTTGAAATATTTATTTTGTAGGACAAGAAATAAAATGAAAACTAGTAAGTGCTCCTCAACCAGTCATTAAGAGGCATAATATTTTGTTAGGATCTGAAACACTTTTGTAAAATGTGAACTTTTTTTTAAAGTACACGTTCAGAGTAAATACATATCATCAAATCTAAAAATAAGCATCCTTTATAAGCCTGTTTCTTTAGTCAGCGTTGGACAATTCTAGCAAAAAGAAAACGGTATGTGATCTATAACAGTATTATTTAAAAGTTAGAGGCCTTAATGAACACACATTAAAAACCAATCTACTCTCAAGACTTTTGTATTCAATTAATGAAAAAGTATTAATGATGAAAGTATAAATAGTCACTTTTGCAAAATCAGTATGGCTGAAATTTTAAGTAGTTGAAAACAATTTATATAGCTATAAAAAACCATATCACTGAGTCATGAAAACTGAGTAATTTAAGGAGTCAGTAGTTTAGTACTAAACTGATCAAAGCTACGTTACAGTCGTTAGTCTATCATCTGTCCTTTATGTGATATTTGCTTTTTTAGATATTCTGATGAGTCTTTCCAAACTATATTACACACTCAGTTGCCTTCACAATGGAACCTGCAGAGCTTTAGGGCATAAGACAGGACCATAAATCTGTGTGGGGGGATGGGGATGCCATCAGAGATGGCCAAGGAGGATAAGGCAAATGGTTCCTGCGCAAAAGGGTCCTGAATGACATTGTTTTGAGAATTCCTATGTATATTTTTTATTTCCTTTCCTTCCCCTTGCTATGGCTTGTCATTTCCTGTCCTGGCTTGTCAATATTCTTGCTTTAGTAACTTTTCGTTTTCCTAGTTTGATGTTGGCTGAGAAATCAGAACACCAAAGGTACTCACATTGTATCTAAAATAAATAAAAAATATACCTTAAGGTCATTCATAAGAATAACAAATGTTAGCTTTAGGGTATGGACCCTGCATCATCCATTGTGGTGACTCTGAAACCCCTTGGTAGATAAAACATATGAAATGCCTACTAGTCTAGTGCCCAGCACATGGTATGTGCTGTGTAATGCCCAGAACCATATACATGTCCCACTCCCTACGTGTCCTTCTTAATTTTTAGTTTATCGTTTCTTTTCTAAGCTGTGTCTTATGAAGTAGAGATTGCTGAATAAGTGACTTCCAGCTAAATGAAGATTACCCTGACAAACACGGGCACCTGCTCGAAACATGTGAGCAAACATGTATTTATAGACTCACTGCATGTACGCAGAAATTTAAGATGTATAAATTAAATTTTAATCAGACTTTAGAGGAAAGTTATTATCAAAAAAAAAAAAAATACAGGAAGCTTTGATTCATCACATCCTACCGGGATGCAGACTCTTTCACTGCTCTGGCTGTTTGGTTCATTTCGCTGTGATCACTGCCCTTCATACTGTGTATTCCACAGTCCACTTTGAGACTAGCTGAGTGGCGGGAGGGCCAGGGGGTGCCAAACACCCACTTTCAACCTCCACTTGACCAAGCGGTTACACAATCGTCATGTCAAAATGATCAGCCACTGCTCTTTTTTCATTTTTATAACTACTGGATTTTGAAGCTTCCCCCCTCCCCACCACCACTCCAAAGTAATAAATTCCTGTGTGTTTTATTAATAGTAAGAAGAAATTACCTATATTTCATTAGCTCGCTGATTAATAGTTCACCTAAGAATCATAAACTTCTTTATTACTGGGTAGGTTGAATGCTCTTAAGCATCAGAGCTTATTGGTTATAGACTTTAGGATTGTTTAAAGAGCTAGAAATAGAAATCTGAGCAGATAAGACTGTGTTGATAACAGTATTAAATTATTTGGCCTTTGGAAAGCCCTTTCCTAATGATGACAACATTTCAGCAGTATGGCCCAGATTATGATGCAGTATAATGAATTCTCCAGACTTAACACTGTACATGGCACTCCATCTCATATATTCCCTACTACAAATTTTTAAATGTCCGTATGAAGGTTGACCTCAAGTCTAAAAACGTCAGCCATTACCTTTCATTCTGCAAATAATCACAATGTACTGAAAGCCTACTATGTACCAGGCCCTGTTCCAGACACACAGAAACAATAACAGTAAAAAAAAAAAAATAGACAAAAGTTTCTGTCCTCATAGGCCTACATCCCAACAGAGAAGACAGATAATGAACAAACAAAATTCAGAATATAACACATAGCATGTGAGGCGGTGATAAGTGCCATAGAGACAAATAAAGCAGGCAAGGAGGATATAGTCAGATGGCAGGAGTCAGTTGCGATTTTAAATTGAGTGCCCAGGGAAGCCATTGGAAAGTAACAGTTGACCTGAAACTTACTGGATTTTGTTAACCAATGTCACCATAATACAAATTAATTTAAAAAAAAATTGAACAACGAAGACCTGAAGGAGGCGAGGGAGCAAGCTATACAGACCCAGTGGGGAAGAATATTCCAGGCAGAGAGAAGAGCGAGCAGAAAGTCCTCGGGTGAGAGCCTGCCCGGACATCCCAGTGGCTGAGGAGCAGAGGAGACGAGGTCAGAGATGTCACTGGGGCCAGTTGCGGGGGGAGAGACCCAGAGGCCATGTGAAAACGTGAACTTTTATTCTGAGCGAGAGGAAAGCCCTGGAAATTGTGAACCGGGCAGTGACATGAGTTAACGTCAGTGTAAGCAGCTCGCTCTGGCTGTTGTGAGGAGCCTAGACTGAGGGGAACACACATGGTGGCTGGGAGCCCAGTACGGAGGGCACTGCCACAACCCGGGTGCGAGCTGGGGATGCGTGAAAGGCGATCAAACTCTGGAACGTTTTGATAGTGAGAGGAATAGAGGCGACATGGATAACACCAAGGCTTTCAGCCTGAACACCCGCAATACGGAGGTGGAGGAGGAGCTGATTCCGGAAGGAAGATGGAGAGTCTGGGTTTGAAGATGTAAGGTGAGGATGATCCACGAGGCAGTTTGGGGTTCAGGGGAGACATCTAGACTGAAATATAGAACTGAAAAAAGCCGGAAATCAAGACAACCAACACATATCACCTTGATGTCCCTGCAAGGTTATCTCAAAGACTGCTTTGGACGCTGACGACCTTCACATCATTCAGAAACCAAGGAAGGGAGAACTGACACTGTTGAACTATGTCACAGATTCTGAGCTGGGCTTTTAAAATCCATTCCGTCCCTCAATTTCCTTAAAGGGTATATATAATATTATCTTATTGACTAAGGCAACAAAGATTCATAGAGAATACCTTGCCCAACCAAACACCGCCGAACACAGGGGAGCGTAGATTTGCCTCAAGCCTTCTAATCCCCAGGCCTGAGTGCATCTCCGGCCAGGCCACCAGTGTGCCCCAGGACCCTGTAAGACCAGGCCCCTGAAGCAAGCGAAGACAGCGATCACGTGCAGCGCACACATTTCACGCGCTTGACCCGTTACTTCCGCAGCTCACTTACCACGTTCAGCAACATGATGATACAGAAGTTGATGCACACAGCGGTCCCTGTGGTTGCGACCTGAGAGTTGTTTCTGATCAACGCCCACTTGAAGGCGGCAAAAGTGCTGACAGTCACCACCCGATAAATGACGATCCCGAACACAGCGGCGATCACCACGCAGATCTGGCAGGAAGGAAGAGGAGACCCAGTGAGCACCGCTGCGGAATGTTGCAGGCAGAGGGTTCCCGCCACCTGGAACATCTTCTGGAGACAGAAGAAACTAGAGCCAACGATGGCACTGACTCAACAAACCACAACGGAATGCACACTCTTGTATTTTCTCTTTGTCTGTCTGTCTTTTCTGTGTCATTCAAAGAATAGTACTTGGAAGCTACGGGGTAACATCTATGAAGCAGAATATTAGATTGAGCAGATAAGCAGATATTTACTCTGGAAATCTTACAACGTCCCTCTTCTGTTTAGAACTAGTTATTGGTTTCCTTTCACTCTCGGGATAAAAAGCAAAGCCCTTAGCGACCTGCAAGATGCTTTACAGCCCCACTGAGTGCCACTTTCCCCGCCCTTGGGGACGCCAGACCTTCTCTCGTTGTTTCAATATAGGCTAAGTACCTTTATTCTTCAAGACTATTTCCTTTGCCTAAAATGCCAACCCACCCATTCCCTACCAAATACACACACGGCACTGGTTACTAACACTGCTCATCCTTCATATGTCAGCTCAAGAACCACTTCGAAATTAAAGCTTTTCATGACTCCTCAGGTTTTTTGTTTGTTTTATGGTAACTATATTCTCCTTTCAGTACCTACCTATAATTTGTAACAACCTGTCAGTCTGATTACTGCTGGTCTCCCTCACTTAGAAGGTGAGCTCCATCAGGGCGGGGGTGGTACCTGTTTTTGCTCACCATGGTTTCTGCAGCAACTTAGCATAATTACAGGTATTCAGTTACTTGTTGCTGAATAAGCCAACTTTGTGATAGGTGCATAACCTCTTATTAATTAGATATAAATACGGACAGAACTGGAGCGCCTTTCTCCGAAGAGTTCATAGTGTCAGAAGAAACACAGCATGCCTTCTTTCCCTACAAAATGATGGAAATCTGGACTCCAGAAAGTTTTGTGATTTTCATTAGGTGACTCACTGTACTCGGATAGAGAGCTCAGCCTACTTAGTTATCAAACACTGGATCTTAAGCTAGGCCTCTGGATGGCCTCTACTGACTTACAGATTCCTTTCTTCATAGAAGCATCACTCTGTCTTACACGAACTCCATTTTTGGCTATGATGACATGCTCTAAAAGCGGGAGCATGAACCCTATCTGAAACTGGCCAAAATAACAACAACAAACAACGAAATGAAGTCCACATTTTAATCCTAGTCCTATTGATAGGGGCATAGGTGAAATCTACACTGAATTTCAGACAAGGGTGGCAATATGGCGTGATGGACAGCTCTCTGGACTCAGAAGGAAGTCAGGTCTGAGTCCTGGCTCAGCGACTACCTAGCAGTGCGACCTTGGGAAGTAGCTTGCCCTCTCAACGGCTTTAGCCTCCTATGCTCTGGTAGAATATAGAAAGCTTAATCTATATCTACAGGTCTTGTTGCGAGAAACAAACACCAAGACAACAAGCATGAATGCCCTGACAGAAGGCAAAGCATGACACAATTGCTTACAAGCAGTGTCTACAGAAGGGCATAGATAGAATCTTGATCTGAGCTGAGGGACTCTCGGGCACGCTGCTTGCCCTTTCATCTTCCTCTTTTCTAGCTGAAGAAGAGTAGATCGTCTGCATTTGCTGTAGTCTTGGCCTCATTTTAATGATCTAGATGTATCTTTACACACTTGCCATTTGCAAAAAGGAAAAAGAATCCTAATCACCTCTCATTGTTCTAAAATGATGTTTTTGAAAACTCTGTATGTATCTTGTTTTGAATTAACAAGGTCAAAGTTGATTGCAAAAAAATGACTTCTTTTTAGGAAAAGCTCACCACCCAGCTTCAAGATAGTATTTTTCAAACTGATATAACTATTAGTGAGTCTGGAAATCAATTTTAGGGAGTTATAGCTGGCATTAAAAAAGACTGTCATAAGAAAAAAAATCAGGGTTCATTGCACATCGTAAAGGTGAGCACTATTTCACTATTTCACTATTTTAGTTTTTAGACCTATTGCATAGAATATACTGAGTCATGACAGAGAATGTATTTCATACATGGGATGGTAAAAAAAAAAGAAGTTGAATAAAACTGCTGTAGACCCTATTCTCATATTTTTTTCCTTTCCCACATGCAATAGAGAAGCAAATGGAAAGAACATCAGATTAAAATAGAGGATCTGAGCTCTTGGCTATTTACTGGCTATTCAGTGGCTAACCTGGAAAAACCCCTCAATCTTTTGGAGTCTCCACTGTTTCATCTGTAACACAGGCACAACACCACCATCCCTGACCACCTCACGGAGTTGTGAGGAATAAAAGAACATGCAAAAATGTCGTACGAAACCACGTAAACAAATGCCTGATCTGGTTCTAGTTGTTATCACGACACGTTTGTACTTTACGGAACAACAGAGCTTTGTAAAAACAGTTTCAAACCATAAAAAATATTCCAGAGGCAGAAACGATCAGTCGGCTGCATTTATCTGCAAATGCTTGGTAAGGTTCTGGCTTTCCCGAAATGGGATTCATCCGCTCTTTCTTGGAATACTTGGCTTCAAACTGGGGCCGTATTTCTTCCTAAAAAAATGAGCAGACACATTGTTATGCTCTGAAGAGGTGCACACACAATAACAAAAAAAGTCATTACCTCCTGGGAAAACTGAGTCCACAGCTGCCACACTAATCAATCAATGAGGAGGGCTGAGACCCAGGCAGAAATGTTCGGAAATTGGCCACTTGAAGAAAATCTAACGAATGATGATCTAGACTTACTATTATCAAGGCAATGTTATTCAGACTAATAGTTAAATGTCTGTCATCTTATTAAATTATGCTTGAAGAAACTGAGAATGAGAAAAAGAACCACCTGCCCTGTCTCTAGTGGTCTGAAACCACTAATAAGCTTTTACTTTTATTACCAGGAAATGATATGAACACCAGGACCAAGAAAGCTTATGAACAGCAAAACGTTCAGAGTTCATTTTGTCAGTTATAATGGTAATGTAATTCTTAGTATTCTACAATTTTTTTTTCCGATTCAGGCAGCTAAAAACATGGTGGATCTATTTTATTAAAAAATTAGCTCCTATAGAAGTTATTCTCTTTTAACCACAGATTTAAACGTATTTTTAATTGGTATTGAAAACAAATACTTTTCAAATGCAGCTAAAATCAAAGCTCCTCTAATTCTAAATCAAGCTGAGATTTTATTTCAATTAGTTGGACCCCATCTACTATGAAAAGCTTCCAACGAAGAAATAATTATGGGATCAGGAAAAGGTAATCAGTGAAAGGGTATGTTGAAGTGGTCCAGCTAATTAAGTACATGTTCCATTTCAGTGTCTTGGGAGAGAGAAAATGAGTAGAAACTCTGGTGAATTGGAGATTGAGTTAGTCCGGGCAGAAACACTCAAGACCAGGATGGAGGCACTGACAGAAGGAGAAGCAGCAGCTGACAGAAGACAAGCAATAAAGAATGGGCATGGTTTGGATAAACGAGCGCAGCCCGTGTAGGAGGCAGGGCACCCTGGCTCCTGCTTAAGGATAAGTCCAATGCTGGACTTTCACTCAGTAGCAGGTAATGGGGAAGGTGAGGGGGAGATATAATTATAAACAGCTCCTGCCTCTTTTCATTTATTTTAGGCAGTTATACTTGAGGATTGAAACAGAACTAGAATCTTCTGTTTCTGTGGGAAACTTTTCATTTAGCAAGCTGTCTGTCACAAGAGTCACTGAGTTAATCATCCAGGAACTGAGGCCAATCACGGAACGGGGCCTGTCTTCCCAGTGTTATGAGCTGCGCTGTGTCCCCAGCACAAATTCATATATTGAATTCCTAACCCCCAGCACCTCAGAATGTGACTGTATTTGGAGACAGGGTCTGTGCAAAGGTAATAAGTTAAAATGAGATAATTAGGGTGACCCCTAATCCAATATGACTAGTGTCCTAAGAAGTAATTTAGACTGAGACACTTGCAGAGAAAAGACAATGAGAAAGCTCAGGGAATAGATGGCCATCTATAAGCCGAGGAGAGAAGCTGGGGACAGATCCTCCCCTCACAGCCCTCAGAAGAAACCAACCCTACCAATACCTTCCAGCCTCCAGGACTGTACATTTCTGTTGTTTAAGTCCCGCGATCTGTGGTAGTTTGTTATTGCAGCCCTGGCAAACAAGACCCTGGGTTACCCCTGAAGGAGGCATGCAGCAAGTCCTGGCTTTTCTGCACAGCAAGCTTAGAGACACAGGCTAGAAGTAAGAAGCAGATCTACAATGAATCCCAAACTGAGAACTGGAAGTGCACGTGGCTACTGAGGTAGGTTCCTGTCCACAAGTATGCTGAGTGAAAGAACGGTCCAGTGCTCCAAGCTTTTTAACAGGGCTAGGAAGACAGACGACTCTAGATTCACAAGGGACTTTTAGACTGGTTGTGTCAAGATTACTTAATGTGACACTTTATAGCTGAAAGAGAAAATTTTGAAACACCTCTTTTCTTTATAAATGAAAAAACTCCAAAAGTGAAGTTATTTGTCTCAGATGACATAGTTGTTAGTGGTGACTCAAGTTTCCAGGAAAGAACATTTTCTATCCCGTTTGAATGTCACTCCCATGAACACCTGTAACAAGAACCCGCAGAAGAGCTTCACCCAGGAGGGAGTCCTGAATGCAGACTGGCTGCTGCTGCCAGGAAACTCCAGGGCTAACTGGGCAGTTTCTTCGAAATCGTTTTCCGGAGAATGCTTACAAAAGCACGAGAGAGGCCTTACGCAAAGAACAAGCATTGCTGAAAATCTCAGCATTGCTTCTAGGTCTATAGGCTACCGAAAGGTGTTCGTGGGCATGAGCAGAAAAGGCAGTTATTCACAAGATGTGATGTGAAGAAAAACAAAGTACCTCTCAAAATGATCTCCCCTACCATTCCTACCACAGGGTTAAAATGATCATTTCTGTTTCTAGAAGATTCCTTTCAATGTATAAAATATATATGCCTGTCTCTTGGAAGGAATACACCCATTAATACCCATTCTTACATCATATGTGACTAGTTTATCTGATTTACTGGCACACCAAGGCTCTGAGGAAATGAGACTCACTAGAGGCAAGAGATAATGGACGTCACAAAGGAACAAGGAGGTCAAGTCTGGATCAACCAACAAAGGAAGCAGTGTCCCTACTTGGTGATCAAACTCAGCATGGGTACTTGGAAGATTTTTGACAGGAACAGGACAAGAAGAGACTGTAAAGACCAGACACAGGATAGAAGAGGGCACAGTGCATTGGTGTAGAAGGGGGGCAGGGAGAGTGATGGGGCTGGGAAATGTGACGAGAAAGGGAGGTCTGAGGCGCTGAGTTTACTTCTCCTAGACAGGTTTATCTAGACTCGGCCCTGCATTTAGCAACATCCACCAAGGAGGCTGACTGAGGAGTGGTTTATCCTGGGCATGGTCCACGGCTCAGCCTGTGCACATCTGGGCACTGTCCAGGGTCCTGAGGCTCACAGTATTATTTCCTGGGAGTAGTTCCCATAGGAGGTTTGCTTCCATGTGCCTAGGGTTGTAAAACTGCTACCCTCCTGCTGCTCAAGTAAAGAAATGGATAATATTCAAGAAAACTAAACAAATCTTATCACCAATTCCTTGGATATCTCTACCTAAAAGTGAATGCTTTACTTAGCCATAGACTTTTATTCCACTACACAATCAAAATCTGCTAGCTTTTATACTGCTTGCAGTTTTTCCCAAGACAGATACTAGAAATGCTTTATGAGTAAACCTGACTTCTGTCACAGAGCAGAGAGTGATAATTCAAGGTGACTGTGTGTTTCCTGGTGATTGCTTCTTTAAAATTCTGAGGTAAATGATACAAACCTCCTCTTCTTCCCAGTCTATCAAATCCCAGTCATAAGCAATTACTGCTCGTCGTCTTTTCCAAACTCCAGGAAAACTGTCGCTGAAACAAGCAGAGGATGACAAAGACATTTTCAAATAAAAAACGCTGTTAACCGTGCCACTAAATAATGAAGCCGTTGCAAAGAATGACAGTTTGTTTGTGTAAGCGCCCTTGAATACCAGAATTTCTACCGAAACTTAATGTAACTAGGATTGTTTTCTGAGAATTATTAAGCTTGTATCAAGCAGAATGAAAAAAATTCAATACTTCATTTAGAATTAAATTAAGCTGATTTGCAAGTAGAGGCAGAACCAGCTTATTAGAATGACAAAGGCTCCCAGGATGTAACGATACAGAAAATTAGGTTTCCAAAATCTTTCTAACTGATATAGTAGTTATTCTTAAAAGTGAGGGGCAGGAGGGACAGAGAGGTAAAAGTGAAACTCAGCAGTTCACATGTATCTGACTGGCAGTCATTACTTGTCTCCAAATCCTCCTCACAGCAATAGCTACGTAAAACAGATTTACTATTTCATTGAAGGAAGTTATTTTATTGGAGGAAGAAGTCCTATTGCTTTTCCTGTTCTCCAAACCACCCCTTTATTGTCACACTGAAGGCAAATGTGTGTAAATTCTGTTAAGAACCTTTTCCAACGAGTGCTGGCTTCCCTACTCAGGGAAACCTGGAGGTTACCCCCATCCAGCCAAAGGAATTCTCTACTCAGTTCTATTTTACAAATCTGTTCAAATGAATTACTGAGCACTGTACAATAGCAGAGATAAAGAAAATAATCAAGATATACTCTTGCTGCTTGGAATTCACAAGCCAAATGAGGGGATGCACAAGCATACACACACTCAAACTTTGAGGATGACTGTAACTAAGGATATCATGGGACAGCCTAGGAGATGAAATTGGTGGCTCTCTGTTGAGCCTTGCTGTGTACTTAGACTTACGTAGGCAAAAACACATCATATATTTGAAATCACTTTCATGAGGAAAGGTAAATATCCAAATGACCATTCCAAAGAGAGATAATTACTTTCTTCTTTCCTATTCTGCCTCACCCTCACATGACCTCCTCGTTAGCAGTGTTCAGACACACAACACATCTTTTTAAATAAGTAACTAAAAAGACAGCATTAGGTAATAGTCAAGAGCTCTCTGGCATATAATTTAGACATTCATTACTAGGTTTGAAAATCTAGTTCAGATACAAGCTATACTACCACTGGCAAATCAATTAACATTTTTATTTCTCCATTTCCTACCAAGCAAAAGAGGGATGGCAATACAGGTCCATGACCCCTATCTGCAATGCCAAAATTCAAATGCTCTAAAATTCTAAGTCTTTTCCCCCCTAAGTTTGGTACAAATCATCTTGTGGCATGCTCTGACCTAGGCTGACAAAAAGCTACTTCTAGTCTCCATTCATCCGAGAATACCCATACATTGAAAACAGCCATATTAATGTATTTGAATATGGGGTCCTTCCGAGACCTCCTTGGGTATCATTACATCGTAAATTGTGTATATACCACAGTGACTTTCTAAAACATGAAGAATTCAAGTAGTTATACTTACAAAAGCCATGACTAAAATAATCAAGTTTTAATTCTAGAAGAGGGAAATTAAAATAAATAGATGTCTTCAAAGGTTAATAAAAGTGCTAACATTAAGCAGCCATTTCCACTGGAGTCCTTCCTGTGAGTCTTGTTGTGTTAGGGGTCTCCAGGTTTGATGATTCGCTAGGAAGATTCACAGGTCTCATTATACAGTGGTACACATGGCTGACTGAGATTTATTACAGTAAAAGGAGATCAAGCAAAATCAGCAAAGAAAAAAGGCAAAGTCTGGAGGTAACCAGGTACAAGCTTCCAAGAATCCCTTACTAGTGGAGTCACACAGGATGTGCTTAATTCTCCCAGCAACAAGTTGTGACACATGTCCTAAAGGTTAGAAGTCTGAAATCAAGGTGTTGGTGAGGCTGGTTCTCACTGGAGGCTCCGAGGGAGAGTCTGTTCCATGCCTTTTTCCTAGCTTCTGGTGGTCGCCAGAAATCCTTGCCATCCCTAGGCTTGTAGGGGCCCTGCTCTGATATCTGCCTCTGTCATCATGTGGCATTCCTCCTTGTCAGTGTCTGTGTCTCTGTCTTCTCTTTTTGAAAGGACACCAGTCAGACTGGTAATCCAGTATGGCCTCATCTTCACTTGATTACATCTTCAAAGACCCTATGTCTGAATAAGGTCATATTAATACATACCAGGGGTTAGGATTTCAACATACATTTTTTGGGGGACACAATCCAACCAACAACAGAGTTGTTTTGGGCTATTGCAATGACTAAGAGCACCCTGGCATTTAGGGTAGGAGGCAGGGGTGCTACCTGCCTGAGTCTTAGTTTACCTGACCATTCTTTAATCTGGAAACTTTATTTCTAATGAAATGAGAAGAGCCAGAAATAAAGACAAAAGAAATCCTATTCTTCCAACTATAACAGCACTTTGCTGAAACTAGTTATAGATACGAAAGTAGTATGTCCCAGGGTTATAGGTTCATCGTGAGAGCCTGGCATTTAATCTCTATCCTCAGATCTATCATCTTCTTCTGGGAGGCCTGGAAAAGCCTACACTTATTCCCAAAGCTGCCAGAGATAGAACACTGCCAATTTTTGCCTTCTGATAATACGATAGGCATTGAAAGGCCTAATTCGATTCTTCCTTTTGAAATGTCTACACCGATAGTCCAGAGGAGAATGATGTCTAATGCTAGAAAATAATTTTAAAGGCATTTTTTTTGAATGACTTTGAAAGAACAAGGAGCTTAAAGATTTGAAACTCTATTTTTTTTTTCAAAATATTATGTTCCATTTGTTTGTATAAAAACAAGGATTGAGCTATGGCCAGCAATAAAATGGGCAGTACACATGAAAGGATAGTTTTTAATTCAGAATGGTGACCTGGAATGGGATGACTCAAAGCATTTTCAGACATCTGGTCAAGACAGTCCTATTTCTTTCTAGGAAAGTAGAAGGACTTACTTCATAAACACTTTTAGCCATTGTTCTCCCCATACTAATTTCCTTTTCAAAGAAGTGAAATCAATAATACTAACAGGCTTCATTTTTTTTATTCCCTTATAACTTTCTGAGAATGTTCATTTGGAGGAGGAATTGAAGAGTTACAGTGATGTACCTTCCAAGAACTTAGAGGAATGACCTCATTCCTCTTGAGAGTTTAACTTGTAAAATCTTCACAAAATGAATCAGCTTAGCCAGCAGGCACAGACTCAAATGCTAAAAGGGCCAGATTAGTAGAAAACCTAGAAGAGAAAGCCACACGATAGGGAGTGGGGGGACTGGAATGAATTGAGAAGTGCCTGGACCATGTAAAGTGGTGGGTGTTCCTTAGTTCCCATTGACTACGGTGGCCAGATCTATACATTTTTGTCAATAAAAATTATCAAATGTATCTCCATGTGAACTATCTCAATTTCAAAATGATAACAGTTTATTTGTATATTTCTAAAACTTGTAAGGACCAAACAGAATAATTTTACAGGTTGCTAACTATAACATCTGAGGTAGACCACTGGCAGTAATAATGCAAGTGAATGTAAATGAGTGATTAGAAAGTATGTAAAACACCCTAAAATGCCAACAAGAGGGTAATTTCAGGATACTGGAAGAAAAGGAATGTGACTGACCGTACATTAAGAAGCTAACTATTAATTACTGGTATTGAAATATTTTCTGGAGTCAGTGTGTCCCAATAGGGGACAGCCAATCTGTAACTTAAGAAAAACAAGGATTTATGAACACAAATTAGGCAGAGTTGGAGCTAATGTAGGACATTAGAAGGGTGGCTCGACATGAACCTGTCTTTGTGGGTGTGGTATGTAATGGGATAAGGATGACTAAACAAACTGAAAAAAAAAAATAGTTCTTGCTCCCCTCTTCCATTCACTTAACAATTATTAATTGCATTCTTTGATATGTTAGGGAATTTGCTAGCTGCACTGATTTTCATGCTCAAACAACCTTGATGATTAATTTGGTTTCCCAAGCATCCTCACGCAGGAAGAAGGTGCTCTAGATTGTTATTATGTGGTATTCACTACCACTTACTTGCATTTTCACATTCTGGATTATGCACTGGTATCTGTAACATTTAGACAAGGTATTTGTATCCTCAGGTCAATCTAATTCTGTGTATTCCTACAGTGTTTCTGAACTGGTAAAGCTGAAGAGACACAATGGATCATAGCAGTTCCCCCAAGGAACCACAATTCTCTGAGCCCCTGTCTGAGGGTATGCTTCCTTCCCTTCTATAAAAAAAAAAAAACTACCAAATTATATAGCATGGGGGGTTTTCACTTCTACTCATGAGGATTAGCTGTTATGATATAAGAAAGAACTGTTATCAATGCTGGACAAGAGAGAGTACAGGACTACGATCCCTGAGAAAAAGAAATAAGTGAGGTGGGCCCTAGGATTGTACCATCTTATGGTCTGGAGGCAGTTTCCAGGCTACAGTTCAAGCAGGGGGAATCAAAACAGAGCCCAGTGGTCTTAGTGAGCTGAGGAGACAGAGATTGGAGTAGAGAGGGCCACTTGATTAAGAATCTGTGGGCAGAGTACCGGAGAAGAGGGATCTGTACTGAAAGAAAGCTCCCGATCAATAATGAGGTGCCCTCTACTCTTGACATGTGTGCGGGTGAAACTATACAGGGCTGCTTATTGGTAACAAAACAGTCCCCGGAGCTCACAGACAGCTGGAGGGAGTTCACAATCCCACTAATCAGAGTGGGGACGTGTTGTAATACATAAGTTATATAGGAGGCCTCATAAAGGTCATAAATTAGCAGTGGGTCTTTGGACTTACCTAACAAGCTGAAAACAAGTCTCAGAACAAAGTGGGCTCCATGTAAATTAGCTGCATGCCTGAATAAAGTCAACACTAAGAAATCACAACAAAACCCAAAACTCAACCTTTTCCAGCATTTAATTAAAAATTACGAAGCATGCAAATAACTGGAAAATCAAAGCCATAACCAGGAGAAAATTCAATCAATCTCAGACTGAGAGCCCAGAAATGACATAAATAATAGAGCAAGGATGATAAAACAACCATTATAAATATACTTCATATGAAAAAGGTAGATGAAACGTGAGCATAATGGGGAGAGTAATAAAAGATATAAAAGACTCAATTGATTGAGATCTGAGATAAAAAATGTAAGATTTGAAAAGAAAAATACTCTGGGTAAGATTAACAGAAGATTAGATTTATCAGAAGAAAAGATCAATGAACTTGAAGGCAAATTAATAGAAACAATACAAAAGAAACATGGAGAAAACAGACTAAAAAACTAAAAATGTAAACAAAGCATAAATAACCTGTCGGACAATACTGAGTGATCTAACATATATGTAATTGGAGTACTAAGCAATATAATTCTGGAAAAATTTCTTAAAATATGCAAGACCTGTACATTAAAAATGATGTTACACACTTAGAAAAATTATAGAACACTAAATAAAAAGCTACATAATGTTCAGTGACAGAAGTATTTGATATTAAGTTTTTAATCTTTCCAAATTGATTCATTGATTCAACTCAATCACAATCAAAATATCAGGGTTTTTTGGTAAAAAATGACAAGTTGATTCTAAAATTTATATGGCAATTCAAAGGACATAATAAGATAGCCAAACAATTTTTTAAAAGAATATGATTTTAAGGCTTACTATTATGCTATAACAATTGTGTTATTGTCATAAAAATATATAGAGTAAATAGAACAAAGTTCCAGATATACACCCATACATATGTGGCCAATTGATTTGAACCAAAAAAATGCCAAGAAAATTCAAGGAAAAAATGGCAACCTTTTAATCAGTATTATTGAAATAATAGGATATCATATGTGCCAAGAAATGAATCTGACTTTTAGTTTATGCTGCATGCAAAAATCACCTGGAAAAACTCGCTAACCTAAATATCTGAGCTAAAACTATAGGCTAAAACTATAAACTAGAAGAAAACAAAGAAGAACATCTTAGGGACCTTGAGGTTGGAAAATAATCTTAAAAGGAAACAAATCGTAATTGGAATATATCGAAAGTAAAAACTCTTGCTTTTCGAAAGACACCATTAAGAAAATAAAAATGCAGGCCTCAAACTGGGAAAACTATTTGCAAAGATATGTATGATAAAGGACTTCTAACCAGAACATACAAAGAACTCTTTGAACTTAAAAATAAAACAACCCAATAACAATGGGTAAATAATTTGAACAAATACTTCATCAAAGATGTGCAGACTGCAAATAAGTTCATAAAAAGATGTTTAACATCACTAGTCCTTAGGAAATACAAATTGAAACTCTAAGGAGATAATACTATACACCCACTAGAATGACTGAAATGATAAAGACTGATCATTGTCAGCATTTGTGAGGATGTAGGAACCCGGAACTCTTACATAATGCTGTTGGAAACGTCAAATGGCACAGTCACTTTGGAAAACAACTTAATATGATTAGACATTCACTTATTCCGTGATCCAGCACTGCCACTCCTAATTATTTCCCTAAGAAAAACAGATACAAAGGCTTTTATGCAAATATGCACAAAATGCATAACAGAATGAGTCTCAGGTTTATTTATAAGAGCTAAAAACTGGATTAGATCTAAATGCTCGTTAATTAATAAGCAGATAAACAAACTTAGCACTATTCTGTACTAAAATGGAACAGACTACTGACATATGCAATGACATAAATGAATCTCAACAGCATTCATCTTCGTGAACGAAGCCAGATGCAAAACACTAAATATGGCTTGATTCTATTTGCAGAGGATTCGAGAACAGGTGAAATTGTAGTGGTAGAAAGCAGGTGAAGGCTGCAAAGAGTCTGACTGCAAAGGCATGAGGAAATGTTCTAGAGAACAAAAATGTTCTAGATCACCATTATGGTAATGTTTACCTCACTACAACACATTTGACATAACTTGTCAAAGTGTACACTTAAAATTACTGGATGTTACTTTATGCAAATTATACCTAAATATAAAGCTGACATAGATTTCCCATCATCTCATCACCCAGAGAAACCTCCATTAATATCATGACAAAATTTCTGTTTTTATTAGTATTTAATATACCTGAAACCATACTTTACTTGTGTACTTTATATTCTACATTTAACAAATATTTAAATACAAGCTTTGTGTTATCGTGCGCTCTGAAAGTCTAATTTTTAATGGCTGCAAATAATTTCCTTAACCGTTCTTCTATTGTTAGATATTTAGATTAGTCCCAATTCTTGCCTATTATAAATAACTAAAGCAAGGAAAACATAATTAAATACAAGGTTTTTTTCCCCTGTAATTCAGATTTTTTCCTGACGTCCAATCTGCATAATATTTTGACTAAACACTACAACAGCCTTCTAAGTGGCTACCAGCTACATACTGGTCTCCACTTTCACCCTTCCGAACACTGTTGCCATAGTTATTTTCCAAACACGACTGATGATGCCACTCGCCAGCTTCTAACTTCGGTTGGCTTTCTGTTGCCTACAGGGTGAAGCCATGGTTCTCTGTTGTGGCACAAGTGTCCTGTGGTATGCAGCATGTGAAGAGAGAGACACAGGGAGAAGGCAGGGGAAGAGGGAGAAACTGGGGTGATGCATCTACAAGCCAAGGAATGCGAAGGAGTGCTGGCTGTCGCAAGGAGCTTGGAGAAAGGCAGGAAACAGATTCCTCCTCAGAGCCCCCCAAAGGAACCAACCCTGATGACACGTTGATTTTTTTTTTTGGACCTAGCCCCCGAAAGGTCAAAGAATAAATTTCTGTTGTTTCAAGCCACCCAGTTTGTGGTGTTTTGTTACGGCGCCTTAGGAAACTGAGGAGGAGGTATCATGTGTGACTGCACATCTAATGGGCATTTAGTAATATATGCCTTTTCCTCTTTTGAATATACTACCATTTTTTGTTGAACATATAAATAATATTATAAAAATTAGTGCAAATATCTAGAAATAAAAGGCCAATTATAAAATTTATATTCAAAAAATGAGACATACTTCATTTACAAATTACTGACAAGACCATATACAGAATCTTTGAATTTGCATTAAAATAACCACATTCTTGTTATTTTGATGGGAGAAGCTCTGAACCTCGATTAGTTTGTTTACTGGGGATAATTTAATTTTGGCAACACTGAAAGTGAGAAAAAAACAAAAGAAGGATAGAAAAAAGAAAAAAATGAAGAACAGAGAGAAATAATCCTCTTGCTGACAATTTCTCTGCCAACATCTAACCCCCTAATGGCTCATTTTTTTTTTCCTAGGGAGAAGAAGCTAATTTAGGCCTTAACTGTTTTGTCCCTTGAATCTTTCTGAATAAAAATGAGCATTGAGAAAAGAGCCCTAGGCTCAGTGGATGCCTCTAGGGTACCGAGGAGACTCTGCTATCACAGGTGTGTGACCTTGAACAAAGGTAGTAGAGTTGTGACAAGTTTTCTAACTCCACACTGAGGCCCTAACCGGCTGCTAAGACTGGTTCCAAATGGAGCCTCATTGTTTCTCCCTTGGTGAGCACAGGAAGCAAAAGGCAACAACAAATACATCAATCCTGGCTCTTTGGAGGTCTCTTGTAAACCGTTTACATCTATTCTCAACAGCTCATATCTAGCAACTTCTCAAAAATAAAATTTGTTTTCTTAAATGCTGTAACTTGTCAATCAAAAAGGATGATCCCAAGGCCATGAAACTGGGCCCCTTCAGATGAGCTTTGGTCGAACATCACCATCACAAAGGGTATCTAATGGGACTCAGGATGAGCATTAA
This sequence comes from Eonycteris spelaea, assembly GCA_003508835.1. NCBI lineage: Eukaryota > Metazoa > Chordata > Mammalia > Chiroptera > Pteropodidae > Eonycteris > Eonycteris spelaea. The sequence goes on from PUFA01000023.1 coordinate 9,072,890, forward strand.
TAGCTTTGTCTTAAAGTTCAGTTCTCTGCAGCAGAAGCAAACAGGGTTATAAACAGTATATGATCCTAGGAGTAAAGTGTAGGAGCCAAGACTCGCCAGTTTAACTCTGGGCTTTGCCACTTTCTTGCTAGGGCCTCAGTGTCCTCATCTAGCATGTGAGGATGATAGCAAGACTAGTAGTACCTTTCTCAAAGATTGCTATAAAGATCAACTGAGATGAAACTGTACAATGCTTAGGACAGTGTCCAGCATATAGTAATCCCTCAATTAGTGTATTATTATAACTGTTATTATAACTAGCCATTCCAGACTTCTGCAAAAAAGCATAGCTCTATCTACAAAGAAACACCTGGGGTAAATCATTCTTTCCCTGGGAACAATATAAGATTTAAGCAATAAGTTGTCAACTAAAACAAAGCAATTCAGAGGATGAATGATTCTATGCTTGTGTTGCCTGGAGTGAGCCTAAAATGTTCCTTTGTGCCCAAAGGTTATTATAAAACATCTATCAGATTCTTACCGAGTACCCTCCAAGGCACAACTGTCAAATTTCCAATCCACCTACTTGCAACCTCAGATTTCTCAACTCCATCCTCCAGGCAGCTATCACCAATCAGCTGAGGTTGGCAGGGATAAAATAAAACCTATTTATTATGCTCAGCATTAAGACATTCCAATTTGCAAGGAAGGAATGCAATCCCCTCCGTAATGGTGGCACTGGGTGAGGAGTGGAAGAGATGACAGCCCCTGCCTAGCAGACAAATATCATCATATCAGAATTTTACTTCTATATATAGTCTTGTGGGGGGGGGTGAGAGGGAAAATTGTGGGAGAAGAAAACATTATTTCAGTCAAAGGATATCTAAAATGGGTGAAATAATGATGTGGGTAGGGGAGTTTTTTATAGTAATTCTTCCAGAATACAACTCTCTACATAGAGCATTAACTCATTTCACGGCAGACTAGTAGCCCAAAGCAGAGCTTCCCAATGGGTATGACAGGAATGGACTATAGGTCTGCAAGAGGTAATAAATCCTTCAGCTCTTGAGTTGCTAGGGGTAGGGTACTTAGTGCCCAGGCCACAAGCAACCTCTTCCATGGGCATTGGTATACGTGTGAATATCATTTGCTATGTGTGCTAGGACTTGAAAAGGCTTGGGAACCACTGGTTTAAGAAATGAATACACTTGTAACCATGGCAAAGCTTAAGCACTGGATAGGTTATTATACATCCTGATCATAATTATCGATACAAATCTGGTCTAGAAAAAGCAAAGACACATTCCTGACCTGAGAGCTCAATCCAGTAGCCAAAACTCTGTTACTGATTAGCTTCTTTGTTTGCAAGGGACCGAAATGCACTAAAAGTGGCACAAGTAGTGAGGGCTTTCCACAAGGCCCACCAAGGGAAGCAGGAATCTCAATGGAGTTACTGGCTAGGCCTACTCAGCGGCAGGAAACGGAAGCCAGCAGCTTGAGACACCTCAGCCATGCGAGACCTACTAGATTTTCACACTGATCCCGCTAATCTCTCTGTTTCTCTTGGGGGAAATGGCTTGCATTTTCTTTCAGGTGACTAACAGTTGGCTTCTGCAACCTCTCTTCTATATCTTCCCCACTAGTTATTTGCTCCTGCTTATCCCGACATTCTGATTTGTCACAATTTTTGCTTCCTAATAATTTCCTGGTCCCTACTTCTACCTCATGGTCAGTCTCAGTGTCTCCCTCCCTTGTTCCCTCCTGCCCTCTCTGAATCCTTCTGTGTCAATTTCTACTACTAACTTCCTGTCTCTACCCACATTGCCCAATCCAAATTCTTGAGAATAAGACTCTGGGTGGCCCTGACAGTCCCTGTTTGTGCAGGGACTTCTCCAGGTCACTCACTAAACTATGGTTTGACTGATCTTGGGTCAAATGTCACTGGCTGAAAGGGGCTAGTCACAGAATTCAAGATATGTCCCTTTACCAGAGCTATGATGGGTGTGACAATTTCCTTTGAAGATCTCTAGGTAGGGAAGACATAATATATCTACAACAAGCCTCCTCTAGAGAACAAGGTTTTACATTTTCACTCTTCAAACTGACCATTTAAATACATTCATTGTCTTACAGAGAAATCTTTTTGGTAATTTCTTTCTCGTTCACTTCTCTATTTTTTCCATCCACCCACCCACCCATCACCAAATATGAATGTCTTTAAAAGAAATATATGAAGTCTCCAGTGACCACAGTGATCCCTGAGGACCACAAACCTCCTAGGGGAGATAAGTTGTATATGCATATAAGTGCCCGAAGAACGATAACCAAATGCTATGAAAGTTTCAAGGAGGAAGATATCTTCTGGTTGGAGCAGATTTTAGCTAGGCCCTAAAATACAGGAAGATTCTGATACTTATCCCAGGCAGAAAGGACAACATGGGCCTAACCCTCGAGTTAGTAGAATAACAACAAAAATTCAGATTTTGGTCTTTTAAGTTCTAGAAAAAAATTCATAATCATTGTAAAAACCTCAAATCAAACTGCAAATAGTGTAAAAAAGTCTATCTCTTATCATTGTTTACTTACCCTTCCACAAATTTTCTCCAAAAGTAACTGCCATTCATTATTTGCTATGAATTTGTCCAGACTCTTTTCTATACTATTACATTAAGCTTCATACTTATTTGACTCAGAAAATTCTATTAAATCTATTTTGCAAAGAAGCAGGTTAAGTGACTTCTTTGGGTTAAGTAATTCTTTAAGTGAATGTCCCATCATATCTTGTTATTATGGGACTGTTGGCTTGAACTTATTATATAGAAGAATTCGATTCAGTCTTGCATGTAGCTCTTTTTTATAAGGGGTCATTTTAACCAGAACTGGAAGAAATCCAGAGATGATACTCATGCATTAGCCTGAAGAAAAGATCCCATTCACAGGAGAAAGTTCTATTTATTACTGAGTGGTTATTCAAGTCTCAACAGACAGTTTGGTGTACAATAAGCTTTACTTTTGCCTCCAGCGGAAGGTGAATTTTTACTCTAATAATGGAATGCTGATGAAATGGAAGGTTTAAGAGAAATCAGATATGTTTCTCCTTATAATATCACTTTTTAAATAAACCAACTGAATTATTTTTTAGCTCATATCTAATAGAACAAGCAAATGAATGTACTCAAGCTTCTTCCTTTCACGTCCAAAGTCAGATTTCTAAAGGAACAAGTCACAGAGCACGAAGGAAACTCAAGTTCTATGGAAGTAGAACACTTACCCCAGACCGCCATGAAAACAGCAAAGAAGACAGTTGCTCCATTGTCAAAAAGGTGGGTGACCTGGAAACATTGTGAATCATAGTTAAACTAACTTCTTACCTACTATATTCCAATTAATTATTTTTTCAGGTTCTGTAAAAATAGCTGTGATGATATGATGAACTTTGCAGGGTTTCTTTGGAAGATATTCCTTTTGGATCATAATAAGAAGGGATTTCCTCTAACTGGGAAGCCGTTTGGATATGGAGGCGAGAATCTGTTCCCTTTACATGGGTAGCACCTAGTTGAACATTTATCAGAAGCCTCAATAGTGCAACTAAGAATTTCCTTTCATGTCCTATAAATTTCCTTTCATGTCCTATAAAAACTGTTATACGTGCCCATAGGTATGTAGATATATTTAAGACCAGGAAGGTATTACTGTTGCTGCTCTAAAGGTTTCTGATTTCCCAAGCACTGTTTTTAATGCCTCATTGATTCACTTTGAAAACATGGCTGTTTTTTTGTGTGTGTAATTCTGAGCAAACAATTTCTGGGCTGCTCTCTGGCTTTCAGGATCATAAAAAGAAGGGAGCAGACCACGAACAAAATCCACTTCCACCTGTTCTAAAGCCTTGGGTAATCACTATATTTACCTATTACACATACCACAAAGATAGCTAGCAAATACTTTATTGTTAGAATAATATATTCTCTCACAAACCCACAGCAGAAAGCAAAAAATATTCTTTCTGCTACAAAGAATGCTGCAAAACTGCCAAGCTCATTTCCATCTCCAGGATAAATCACTGATATCATGCCAAATTGAAATGATGACAGATACGTTCATAAAGCATAACATTTTGGGGGTGCTTTATAGCTCTCTATAAAGTATACTTTACTGTCCCTTGGAGAATGTGCCAAGCATAAACAGGTCTTTTCCTGTTACATCAGAGCGTGAAGCATTTCAAAAATTTTCAGAAGTTTATACCTTCTCTTTTTTGAACATAGGAAAGATGGGCATCATTTGAACATCTAATGTGAGGCAAAAGTCTAAAGCTGATTTATTGTATATGCCAGAGGGAACATTAAGCTATATATGGGGGTACTCTGGATCAAATCAAGCCTGAGAGTTCTGGTGTGTGTTCTCTACTAGGGTATTTACTGGGACTGGTTAAGAAGCTATAGCCTGGTCCATGGCCATGCCATGCTGAACATGACGATCCCATCTGATCTTGGAAGCTAAGCAGGGTAGGGCCTGGTTAGTACTTGGATGGGAGACCACATAGGAGGACTAGCTGCTATAGGTTGAAAAAATTTTTTTAATTAAAAAAATAAGGGATTATAAACTGAGACGGTCCTTGCAATCTGTGAGGTCAACCAAGGGTTGTCTCGCCTTAAAAAAAAAAAAAAAAAAGGAAGCCGTAGCCTGAACCACTAGAGTAGATTCTGGAATGGATTGTGGTTGTCATGATTTTGGGCTGATCAGATCATCTTTCCTTTCTTTCTCCCTTCTCTAGGTAACAGATCTCTCTCATGCAGGTCACTAGGGGGCACATAGCTCAAATAGAATCAGAGTTCTTTTATGGAACTGGTATTTAGAGAGAGACATTCAACTGTTGCAGTTATTAATTTGGGAATATGTGAATCAGGAGGGGTGAGTTGACAGACACTTCTGGTTCCTGCTAAGATGGTAAACTAGCATAGGCTGATGGCTCCCTCTGCCCAAACCAACCCTGGAGAAGCAAGACACAAATTTCAGAAACTAACAAAACACAAAAACAAACAAAGACCAGGGAACCCCGGGACAGACAGAAGATCATCTTGAATTGGTGTGTGGGGTGAGGGGCGGTGGAGAGAGGAAAGGAGAAAGAAGGTGGGTGGTAGTGGTGGTATGTGGGGAGAGTTTGGTAGCAGTTCCCAAGCAGAATAAGAGCAAAGGTTACAGAAATACATAAATTCTTCTCCAGTCTCTCCCTCAAGAGTCATTGGACAATTAATTTCCTCTCTTTCAGAGATCAGCTGCAATAGGCCAAACCACAAGTGCTGGCATTCTTGGGGTAATATCAGGATGCTGAGAGTCCTGCTTGGTTGAGATGATGAAAGTAGGTGCTGCCTGGCCAGCTGCCCTCGGGCATTCACTTCTCAGTGCATTCCCCCTTAAACCCCAAGGCTGGCAGATTATAACCAAGGGAGAGTGCCCCCTGCCCACTCTCCTTCATTCTAAGCAGGCTTAAAACTACAGCTACCACTAGAAAAATCTTCTGGAACAGAGGTACCCAAACTTTTTGGCACCAGTGACCAGTGCTCCTATGAGAATCTAATGCCTGATGATCTGAGGTGGAGCTGAGGCGGTGATGCTAGTGCTGGGGAGCGGCTGCTAATACAAATGAAGCTTCCCTCGTGGCCTGGTTCTGGACTGGTACCAGCCCGTGCCCAGGGGTTGGGGACCCCGCTCTGAAAGAGTGGCAGCACACAATGATGCCTGGGACATGTTATCATCTCCTACCTATAAATTCACCCAGACTGACAGCCTGAAACCTAGCTCTGACCCTCACCCAAAGTGGTTGATACCGCCAGGGGATAAGCATATACAGGCCCAAACAACAGACTATCTGGGAAAGGAAGCTGTTTCCCCCCAAATTCCAAATGAGGCAACATATACCTTCTGAAAGACACATTCTGTAGCAGCAGACTAAGAATTTAAAATATGCATTCAAATCTGCTTAAGTAGCTAAAGGAAGGAAGGAATATGTAAACTGGGAGCTATAGTAGCCAGCAGTCACCTTGCTCATTTTGTGAAGAGAACCTGTCTGCAGAATGATCATGTAGACAGGTGACTAGAGAGACACCTGGGGCCTGAAGGAACAGTTCTAGGCCATGAAGCCCTGGTACTCAGACAGTATAAGCTACTCCAGTGTCTTTTCCAGCAAAATGAGCCAGTAAGTCCCTTTTTGCTTAAGTCAGTTAGAGTTGGGTGTTTGAGGGTCAGGGATAAAAACATGCCTGATCAGCAGAACAGGCGTTGATTAAATTGTATCTGGGCTCCAAACTAATTCCTATGTATCCTCAGTCCCATGAAATCAATCTGGCATTTCTAAGTCAATTTTTAAATGAAACTCTGCATACCTTCAGTTTTGTCATTGTAAGGCTTTTTAGCCTTCATTTTACTAAGTTTCTAGGCAAGACCAATTATAAAATCCAGAATCTACACATCCTGTGATACAGTATGGCACAAGCACATGTTCTGCAGCCAGGTAAACTGAGGCCCAGATATTTATGGCTGTGTGACCATGGATGAGTGGTAACATTTACATCTCTGAGTAAAATGGGAGTAACATCTAGCTTGAAGTTGCTGTTAGAATTAGAAATAATAAGTGTGGGTTGCCTAGCTATGGCCAAGCTATGATTATAATTACTGTTGTGCTAGGTCTTATATTCAGTAGGATAACCACCCAGAGAAGACCCTATTAAAGCTGAACACTGAACTATCTAGGATGATTGTTTTAAGGAATTATCTTGGATCTTCTAAAGAGAGAACTTTACTCAAGGCATGTCTTTGCATGTAAAAAATAAACAAACACCCCCCAAACAACAACAACAAACAGGGCTTCTGAGATTCCCCAAAAGCAGGATTTTTTATACCCAAATCTTTCAGGCTTAACTCATGATCTCTCAACAAAAATTGTATTACTGACAAAACTCTTTTGATCCTCACCAAATCTGTATTTTCCTAGCTCACTCTGTTAAATTTGTCCTCATTTACTTATGTTCTCCAAAGGTAGGGAGACTATTTTGTTTTGTTTCCTTGCAGCACATTCTAAGAGCCCAAATCTTTTTATAATCACAGCTGCGTGCTGTGGTTTAGGCTACACCCACATAGACTGGCCACCTGCAGTGCTAAAGGCATCATAGATCGGCAGGCTCCTGGGCTGCCTATCAAATGTTCTCTCATTTAAAATGAAAAAAAAAAAACACAAACACCTCTGCAATGCTGAGAGTATAATTAGATATATCCAAGCTGCAGTGGTCACAGAGGTTCAGTAAAATCCACCAACCCCCTTCAGATCTGGAGTCAGGGCAAGCTGACAGGCACTGGGTCTTGGAAGAGTCTTCATCAGGCCATACTCCAGCTATTGCTTTGCAATAGTGACACTACCACTAAGTAAAAAAACCATAAGAATCTGATGAACATGTCTAAAGTTTTAATACGGCATAATGTGAGAAAGGGGCACACAACAACATATCATAGACATAACGGTCCTACGTGTTTCTTTCTTTTTTTCAAAGCACTTTCACATATACTGGCCTTTGGGTCCTCACGACATGCCATGGGCAGAGGGGGCAGGTATCACAGCCTACCTTCTAGAAATGAGAAAGTTCAGCCTCGAAGAGGCTGTGCCTGCGCAGAGTCAAGGAGGTAAGGCACCAAACTAGCCCTGAATCTAAGTCTTTTTGACAATTATGAGGAGGAGGAGAAGAAAGACTGCGGCTCTCATTTACCGAGACCTAACTGTTTGCCAAACACTTTGCTCAGTAGACACCTCATCTCATTCCTTATAACAAGCGTATGAAACAAGCATCATGGTCTCCATTGTAGGAATGAGAAAACTGAGGCTCAGGGAGGTTAAATGAATTGTTCCCGGACTGACAAGCAGTTAAGAGCAGAGTCAAGGTTGAAGCTTCTCTCTGACTCTCACAACTGTGCTTTTTGCACTGTGCATGCTGCAGCTTCTTGTGATAATTAGATCCAATACATTTAAAATACATGTATGGTAAAAAAAAAGAAAAGATATTGTAATTAGAATCCTGAATGACTGAGGTCAGTCTCTCCTAATATTACATAGACTTGAGAAACAAAGACCAGAGATGACAGAGAGAACATAGCCCCTCTTCCTCAGGAAAGTGTATGTAAAATTCAACCCACCTAAAATACTAAATATTACCTTGGCATAAACACAGCTATCCGACAGTCTCATGAATGGACAGTATTTATCGCATACAGGACACATGATGATATCTGTAGCTTGGCAGACTTCTTTACTGGAAAAGAGAACAGAAAAAGGACTGCTTTTTGATGACATAAGAGCATTTTCCTCCCCAAATTTCAACAGAATATTCAACCAGTAAATAAGATCCAGTAGATTTCATTTTTGTCCCCCAAAGCTTCTTAGGCTTTATTTGCTATTACTATAAACAAGTTCCTGCATAATTTAATAATTTGATAACCTACTTATGAGGTAGTTTCTTGGACTATACATATTAATAAGTTAAACACAGAAGAATATATGAAGCAAAACATTGGTTCTTATACCCCAAATTATACAAAAGGCATTCACAACACTGCACAGGTTTGAATCAATGTCATACTGAATTATGCAAACAATGAGATACCTAAAAGTGCCTGCCCCGATTTCTGTATGCATGATAAGTTAAAACTAATAATGGAGGAATAAATAAAAATACTAGGGATTAGTTCTGGGAGAAAGTTATACCTCATTACCAATCTCACCAGAAAGTAAACTACTTTGGTAGGCTAGAAGACATACATCAATCACTTTTTTTTGCAATCGCTTCTAAAAGGCATGTTATTTAAGAGCACTGTCCAGCCCTGCAATAAGATCTCCATGAATACCTTAAACTCTCTAGAGCCAAGATACAACAATCATTAACACCGAATCATTCTCAAGACCTCAGAAAGTCGGTGAGATATCTCTCTGGTTCAGGTTTAAAGGGTCCTTGTAAAAATGCAGGATTCACACAAAATGATTGCTAAATCACTCTTCTGCATTACAAGCAGAATGAAAAATGGTGAAAAAAATCAGGAAGGGTAACTTCAAACCAGTGAATGAAAGAGGTTCGCTCTGTGCACATATCGTGGCTTATGTATCCACAAATGCAAACTTTGCTTCCTTGGTAGCTGGAGACCACAGTAACAAGGGCAGTGGATAAAGAGACCTAGTAAACTGAAGCTTCTGAATTTTTCCAGAAGAGACTGGGAAGGAAGTTAGAAGGAAAAGCTCAGTGGGCCCACGGTCTGTGAACACCCCCAAATCACAATCAGCCATCTTTAAACAGAGGCGAAGGCAGGCTTGCTTAGAGCTCCCCGTACCTGACTTGGCAGTGATCCAGAGTCATGACTCCATACAAAAAGACAAACAATCCAATGAAGGCGGCTGGGAAGAGCATGCCGGTGTACCATCCCAGCCAGGCAAAATACAACCCAATCTTCTCTCCAAAGTATCGCCTGTTTAAGACACAACAGCCTTACGAATGACAGTGAAGTATTTAGAGGTCAGCATTATAACACTTAGCTCAGTTTTTTTTTTTTTCTTTTTTTACTTTGCAGTGGCCTTGCTGATAAAGGTAAGCCAAGAGAATGGAACATTGGACCAAATCTAGGTTCTGGGCATTAATTTCTTTTCCTACTACTCTATATCAGAAATAGAATAAATCCTTTTTATAAAAGAACATGATTATACCCAAGCTTGTTCTCAGAATACAGAATAAATCCAAGCCCATCTGGAAGCTGTGACATGTTATTAACACAGAACCAGGGGAACCCAAATAGCTGATGTCACCATATAGCCTCATTTTTGCCATTTCTGATGTGTGCTTGTTTGTAATGTAAGCATTATCATATTATTTTTAAAAACAGGAAACCAAATTATTATGAAAAACTTTAAATATCCTTTTCAGTATTTTGTAGCTTTACAAGACATTTACAATGTTAGGATCACAAAATATTGGAAAGAGAGACTCTAATTACTGAGATTCAACATAAATCAATGCTGAGAGCAGTTTTCCCTCTTAAGCAATGACTTTTCACAGGCTTCAATATCTACCTCTATAAATATTTTTCTGAGGCTAAGCAGCCTGCCTAGTTCCCTGTGGTCTGTGGAGTTTGGAAATGTCCAGAAAATTCCTTGGTTTTTCTTTTATTTCTTAAACATCATTAATAATGTGATTTGACTTGTGCTAGAATACAAACCAAATTCTGCTTTCTGTGCCTTTCAACTGCTACATTTCATTACATAAAAATTAATTATTTCTTAGCCCAATATAAGAATATTCTAATTCTTTTTCATTCTCATTTTAAACAGATGTTGTTAACCATCTCTTCCCAAATACTAACTGCTCCTTTTCCCTTAGAATGCCCTATGGTTCCTAAGAGTGTGGGATTATTTATTTATTCCATCTTCCAGTGTCCCAACAGAAACTTTACACTCCCAGAAGACTTTTCCAACATATATTCATATACACATATATTCACATGACATATTGTGCTAGGTGCTGCTGAGAATACATGGTGAGCAAAATAAGCTTAGTCCTTGCTCTTATGGAACTTGCAGGGTGCTGGAGGAGACTTACATAGATCAATTAAGTAAATAAGTTTATAATAAAACTGGGAAAGAGCTACAAAAGAGAGAAACACAATTCTGTAAGCACATATAGCAAAGTCATTTTGACCACTCTAGTCAGGGAAGACTTCTCTGAGTAGGTGACTACTGTGCTGATGAGTGAAACTTAACTAGGTGGGGTTAGGGACAGGATAGAGTATTTCCAGCAGAGGAAACAGGTACATACAAAGGCCCTGTGGTAGCAGGGACCAGGTGAAATAAAGGCAGGGTGACTGGAACACTGAGAACAAGAGCTGGGCTGGTGAGGTAGGTGGGGGCTGGGCCTCAGTGGGTCTTGCAGACCATGCTAAATGCACTGATCTTTGTCCCGAGAGAAATGGAAAATCATGAGAGAGTTTTAACAATCAAGGGACATGATCAGATTCACATTCCAAAAAGATCCCTCTGTCTGCAGGGAGGAGAATGGACTGGAAGGGATCAGGGTGGGCAAGGGGACCAAGTAGGGGACCAGAGCCATAGTCTAGGTTATACGGGACAGAAGGAGTGGGTGTGTCCAGATTCAAGAGATATGGAGGAAGCCAAATCTATAGGACAAGAACTATTTCAGAGATGAGATTCCCTGGATGCTCCAGAACTTCATCCCACCCAAAACTAACTTGTGCTTTTCATCTCCCTTCATTCCAGCCAATACCAATCCCACTGCTCTTCCACAGAGGCACTGGCCCACATTCATCCTGGTTTTTCTGCATTTCTGTAAAACTTATCACCTCCCTCAGACATTTCACCTAACTGTGCTTAGTCTTGGATTGTTTTACAGTTGTCTCAAGTGCTGAAGGGCCTGTGTGCATTTTTTCCTCAGGGACACTGAGTTTCTTAAAGCCAGAGACTGTGGCTTCTGCATGTCTTTGCCAATAGTACTCAGCATTGTACTAGAAACACAATGGGCAGTTAATTAACTCATTGACAAACGGCAAAGTCTTAATCAAAACACCATCATGGGCAGAGGTGTTTTGCCTGCAGCAATTTTCTGTAATTTTTAATCAATGTAATCCTATAATATGGGACTATGGCTGGGAAGAGAATTTATTTACTTTCCCCCCACTGTTTTATCATATAAAAATGATCTCATCTCAGAAAATGTTTTCCACTCACCCCCAAATCATCTGCATCATTTGTTACCAACACAAAAAATGACATGATTCATCAATGTCCTTAGGTCAACAGGAGTCGACATTTGGTAACAAGGATTCTGGCAGGAATAATGACTACCAGGGAGATGAAACATAAAGTGAGTTGTCTTATTATTTCATTTTCCTCTGGACTCATTTTTTGAGGGCCCCCATAAAACTGAAACATATACAGCTAGTCTAGGAAATGAGGCATGAGTTTCTTTTTAATAAAAAATCCATGAAGTGTGGATTGTTGTTACCTAGTCTTAATAAAACCAATCTCTAAATAAATAATGAGATATTAGAGCATAATGCTGCCACAGCAGAAAGTTAGGCATATACAGTTAAAAAAACATATATTTTCACTGTGTAATTATCATAGGTTAAATAAGTTGATAGACTTTTTTAACCGGAATTAAAATAGTCTTTAAAGATGGTTAATTTAAAATAAAAATTTAAATAAGCCTGAGATTTATTAGAATGACAGTACTTCATACTTCCTTACATAATAGTAATAAATATTCCATTTGTCACTAATATATGTAGGCAGTGTCCTCTCTAAAATTATTACTGATAATTTGTCAATAGCAGTTACATGGGCGACCTGCTACATATGGAGTCCTGTGAGAGACCTGGCTGATCTCCTGAGTCCCTTCCTAAGGCCTTTTTGGAAGAAATGCCATTGTCATCAGAGGACCTATGTCCTCTGACGAGCTGCCTTTGTGGGAAGAAGCCAGATTTGAGGGAGAGCTGTGTACTTCAGACTGTTTTTTTCTTCTCCCAGCACACAGTCTGCTCTGATCATTTTGTTTCAGCTTTATATGTGCAGCCGGTTAAAAACTCACCTTACAAGATCCAAAGGCTGGTATTTATACCACACGCCCCAGGAGGCCCAGCACTCATAGAGCAGATGTCGGTGGTTTTCCGCTCCATGGGTCCTAATGGAGTTTTTACTTCTGTAACTCCCCTGGGATAAAAACACCACCTGGTGAGGTAACACGCACAAACGCCAGAAGGAAAGCTAACACTGGTCTCTTATGGCAGGAGTAGCAAGGGACGTGATATGAGAAAAAGTGGGTCCATACTACTAAGGGAAAGGAGTTTGACTAGTTATTCTGGACTTTATCTTATTGCTGATGCTATGTAGTAAAAAGCACGTGTTTGCTAGAATTAGGCAGGTTTAAACCGAGTTCAAATCCAGTTCTGCTACTTTTTAGCAAGGAGGCCTGAAACTCTCTGAGCCTTGGATCCCTAGTTCATAATGAAACTAATAATAGCGGCCTTATTATGTTTCTTCTGTGGTCTGAATGAAATAAAGTGTCTTGCCCAGAGGCCAGGCCCAAGACTTCCTAGCTCTCTTTCCTACTTATGTCAAGACAGGGTAGTTGGTAAACAGCCATAGCTGTAACCTTGTCACATGGCCTTATCTATATGAAAACCCTGGAAGTCACCACGAAATGAGAATAATTCAAAACTAATTCTACCTCCTCACCGAACAGATGGGAGACCAAGGGCCAGAGAGGTGGGGGGTTCTCTGAGTTCAGTTCATGACAATGCTAGTTTCACAAACAGAAAAGGTACTTTCTGCAGGTGAAGTAATTGTCAACGTTAACCTTCTTTAATGGATAGTGAACTAGGGCAAGGGACAAGAAACTCGGGTCTACTCTCAGCTCAACCACCGACTCACTGTGTGACTACAGGGGGGCCAACCTTTCTCGGAATGACTTAAATTTTAATAGTTTGAATAGTTTCAATAAAACAAGGGCAACAAAATCTGCCCTTCCTGCCTCTGAAGGCTGTTATGCATTTAAATAATATATTCAAGTTAAACTGAGTAAAAACTCCAAAGAGCAATTGTCATTGCAGCTGTTGCTAATTTGGACGTTCTCTTGAGTGACTCTGCGTGGTTTCACTGCTGCATCTCCTCAGACACCCTCATGCCGCCACTACCATTGGTCAGATACTGCCCTTACCATGAGCGAGGGCTGGGCAGTGGGAGGGCGCAAGACCCATTCGAACTCTTTTTTGGGCAATGCCAACTGACAACTACAGGAAGCCACATGATGTTTTGGAGAGAAATCGGCCTTCAGAGTTCAGAAACACCTGAGTGTGGCTCTAGAAAACCTTTGTGTCAAAATCTTTGCTTCTGTGACACTGAAAGGATCATTCCAGAAACGTTTCCTGGCAGATTGTAAATATGGTCTTAGACCAAAGCTTCTAGTTTTCTTCATGAATAAGTTTTTTAAAACTTTGCCATCTTTTACATCCTCACGATGTTTGAAATCGAGGGAAGAAATGTTTTAATAAGCCAAAAGAAAAGATATGCCATTTGGGGACAGTCGGAATTGTCCCCCAAAGTTTACTGGCAAACTGTTAACATTGTTTCTAATAGAAGACTGTTCTGAAAATCACTCTCACGGTAGTTTTCCAGGCTAGTTTTGAGGTACTAGAGGGCATGGACCGTGATATGTACGTTTTTATTCTCTATGTCACACAGTGACCAGTATAGAGTGGATGCTCAATACTATGAAGAAGATAATAATCTCTGACCAATAATGAGAACTCTGTCCCTGAAAAACCCACATGTGAAGAAAATTCTGGGCAAAATAAACCAAAATCTAATGGGGAAATAGAGGTAAGGGTAATCACAGTTACATTTACAAAACTCCTTATATATGACAAAGAGCACACAGTAAATAAAAGAAATAAAAAGATAAATATTTTTAAAAGTCAAAATTTACATATCTTAAATGAGTAATGATATGATACTATTAATTTCCATTTATCACCTTTGGTTGCCAGAGACTTTTCAGGATGGTTTCCTCCTACTCTTTAAAGAATAGCTATATATTTCTTTGTTGTAGAGACTATACATTTCAAGAACTTTTCCCCCCTGGGTCTGTTACCTCATGAAAATTTTCAATGCCTCTCTAATTTTACAACGTGGAGTCCCTCAGCTATTCCTCTGAATTGATACTGAGTGACTCCTGATCCAAGTATTCTTGCAATTACATAAAAAAGACATACAGAAGCACATCTCTGTGAGGTAGGCTAGCACTAATTGTCTACTGAACAAATTAAATTCATTCTGAACAAATGTCACATCAACAAACTCAATTAATGACTACACCCAGAAGCTGATGGAAGAAATTGACAGAAAAGGAGAAACGGCAGGACAATACCTCGTGTAGAGGAAAAGCAGCTTCATAGGAGCCATTGGTAAGCAAACGATTCAGACCTAAAACAACAAAATCCAGTCTGAATTAACAGAGTTTCAGCTCTTACAATGTTCAAGGCTAACATAAGGGTGATACTTTTTGGAGAAAACGATCTAGGTTTTGAAAAGTGATTTAAACCCTCTTGGGGACATCGACAGTTTAGGAAGTTTTTTTTGCTATCTGCTACGAAATTGGAATCAAGGGCTGAGAAATCAGGTTTCCAACAGAAAACAATGAAGTACACCTAGTATAGTACTCGGCACAGGGACTGGAACGTACTGAGAGAGGTAGATGAATTCATCACATCAAAAACATGACTTTCCACCGGGATCTCTTTATTTTCATCAAGAAGCTTCAACATGGACAAGTCTAATTCCTCTGTATTGGACTATCGGCGTGACTTTGGAAAAGTTCTGTCTTCAGGCCTCAGTTTTGTCATCCATAAAATGGGACAGCATTGTTGGATATGTGTTTCTTTCAAACAGTTTTATTGAGATAACTGGTATATAATAAATGGCATAGGTTTAAGAAATACAATTTGAGAAGTTTTGACTTCTGTATATACCCATGAAACCATCAGCACAATCAAGATACTCAACATACCCACTATCTCCGAAGTTTTATCATGCCACTCTGTAATCTCCCACTCCTTCCCTGTCATCGCCAAGGCACATACTCATTTGCTTTCTGTCACTATCGATTAGATTGCATTTTCTAGAGTTTTATATAAATGAAATGATACAGTACTTCTTTCGCTCAGCATAATTATTTTGAGATTCATTCATATGGGAGCTCCTTAATTTTTATTGCCAAGTACTTCTCCATCCTATGGATATGTAACTGTTTATCTAGTCCCCTAATGATAGATATCTGGGTTGTTTCCAGTCCTGACCTATTACAAATGCTGCTATGAGCCTTTGTGAGCCTTTGTATGGATAGCTGCTTTCCTTTCTTTCGGTTAATAGTTAGAAGTGGAATGATCACATGGTAGACATATGTTTAGCTTTTTGGAAAACTGCCAAACTGTTTCTGATGTGTCTCGAAAATTGTACATATCTATCAGCAGTATATGAGAATTCAAGTTCCTCCACATTCTTGCCAATACTTTGTATAGTCAGTCTTTAATTTCAGCTGTTCTAATAGGCATGTAGGTATCTCATGTCTTAGGGTTTTTATTTCCCTAATGAATAATGGTGCTGAAATCTCATATGCTTACTTCCTATAACTTTTCTTGTAAAATGTCTGTTCAACTCTTATATCCGTGAATTTTTTTTATTATTGAGTTATGAGTGTTCTTTATACATTCTAGGTGTCTTTCATTAGACACATTTTGAAAATGTTCCCTCCCAGTATGTGGCTCTTCTTTCTCAATCTCTTAAAAATATATTTAAAAGGGCAGAAATTTAAATTTTGTGAAGTCCAATTTATCCATTTTTTCTTTTATGAATTGTGCTTTTTCATATTGCATTTAAGATTTCCCCAACTAACCCAAGGTCACAAAGATTTCCTCTTAAAAATTTTATAGTTTTAGGTTTTACATTTAGATCTATGATACATTTGAGTTTATTTTTGCATATGAATTTAGGTTCGTTTTTTGCATATGAGTGTTCCAACATGTTTGTTGAAAAGACAATCCTTTATCTACTGAATTGCCTTTGAACCTCTGTCAAAAATCTATTGTCACACAATGCAATGTATATATATGCCTTACTGTTGAATAGTACTCCTGAAACACTATATTTCATTATCCAATGTTACCATAAAGAATTTAAATGTAAATTTAAAAAATCTATTTATATATGTAATATATATGTTATATATATTATATATGTTTATGATTCCACTTCTGGATTCTCTATTCTGTTCCACTTATCTGTCTATCTTTATACCAATACCATACTCTCTTGATTACTGTGGGTTAATAGTAATTCTTGAAACCAGGTAGCTAATACTTTAGCCCTCAGTTTGCACTCTTTTTCAATGTTATTTTGGTTATCCTAGGTCCTTTCATTTTCCTATAAATTTTTGAATCCATTTGTCATTCTCCTTCTCCACACACACCCCCTTAGGAGTTTGAGATTGTACTGAATCTATAGATTAAATTAGGGAGAAATGACATCTTAACAATAACGAGTTTTCTGGTCTGTAAACAGGATACATCTCTGAATTTATTTAATCTTAAATTTCAGCAATGTTTTGTAGATTTTGTTGTACATGTCTTCTATAGCTTTTGTCAGATAAGTATTTCATATTTTGTAACTATTGTAAACGGTATCAACTTTAAAATTTTAATTCCTCACTGTTTGTTGTTGGTTTATAGAAACACCACTGAGTTTTGTATATCACTCTTCTTTCCTGTAACAATGCTAGACTTTTAGTGGATTCCATTGGAGTTTCTATATAAATGTTCAAGTCATCTGAGAATATAGTTTTACTTCTTTTCCAATCTGGAAAAGATACACTATGTGAGTCTGAGGAAGTCCCTATTTGCAGTTTGCTGAATTTTTATCAGGAATGGATGTAGGATTTTGTTAAATGCTTTTCTGTGTGTATAGAGATGATCATATGATGTTCCTTTTTTCCTTTGCTAACATGGTGAATTATACTGATTGATTTTCAAATATGAAGCTGACCTTGCAGTCATGGATAAACCCTACCTATTCATGATGTATTATCCTTTTTATATATTGTTAGGTTTTACTTGCTAAACTTTGTTTATAATATTTGCATCTATATTCATGAAGAATATCGATTATATAGCTTCCTTTTTCTAGTATTGTCTTTGCCTGGTTTTGGTACCTGGGTAATATTACCCTAATAGAATAAGATGGAAAGTATTCTCTACTCTTCAGTTTTGTTAAGGACTTGTAGAATTGGTAGTCTTTCCTCAGTGCCTGGTAGAATGCACCAGTGAAGTAATCTGGGCCTGGAATTTTTTGTGTGAGATTTTAAAGTAAAAATTCTTTTTTTTTTTTTTTTTTTTTTTTTTTTTTGCTATATAGGACTAATCAGGTTATATTATATACTTCTTTGGTTTTCCTTTTTTGATTGCTTCAGGTAGGAGAGTAAATCTTGTGCCTCTTACTCTATCTTGGCCAGAAGTGGACGTTTAATGTGTTGATCTTTAAAGTTTCTTTCATCTAGAATTATGCTACTTGGGCAGGGGATTAGTGGAGTGAGTGAAGAGGGGAAGAGATTAAGAGGTACAAATTGGTAGTTATGAAACAGTCACATGGATGTAAAGTACAACATAGGGCATACAGTCAATAATATTGTAATAACTACGTATGGTGTCAGATGGGTACTAGATTTATCGAAGTAATTACTTCTAAGCATTACACTGTACACCTGAAACTAATGAATATGTCAGCTGTAAGTGGAAAATGAAAAATTATTTTAAAACATATACCTCAAAGAGGATAACTAGAAGAATATCTCTCAAGTGGTTTATAAAGTAATGCTCTCTATGCTTAGATCCAGAGTCCAGAGGCTTAACTTAACCGGAAAATGGGACATGCACTGATTCGAGTATAATCAATGTTTAAGTAATTAGAAGCATAGTAATACAGTAATGTTTTTTTAAGATGATTGACATGAACACTAAATGTCTAAGAAAAGCATCTGAAATAATAATATCCATGGGGCTTTGTATTTTGTCTAGCACACAGGAAGCCCTCAATAAATACTTTTGTAATGAATGAATAATTATACAGAAAGCTTTGATTTGCTGGATTCTCTACTGAAAAATCCACATATCTTATCAAGAGCTTTCAAACATTCCAGATAGTAGAAAAAACACAATTCCCAGGGACCTAATAAGAGACTCTGATGATGATCTTTGCAAGTTTTTAATAATTTACCAAAGTCCTGCAAAGGGAGAAAGTATTTAATATTTGAAGTCTATGGGTTTACTAACTTCCTGGTTAAGCACCAATTATGAAACGACAAATCAATTTCAAGACTTATTTTATGCATTTATATTGTTAAATAAATCTTTGTTGATCTATTAATTGCTCTACTTTGAAAACAGATTTCAATAGCTTTGACTTTCACAGTTGTAATAAATTGAGTGAAGGTGAAAATCTTACACAGATAGTGGTAATTTACATCCCATTGAAATACTCATCAATCATCTTTACAAATCAGGATTTTTGTGTTATCTCTAATCAATGTCAGCTCACGCAAGATGCCACTTTCAGAAAAAGTTCCAGGCAGTAAGTAATATTGAATAAACATTAATTCTATCAATAAATTTTCTTCTAACATATTCTTTTATTTATGAAACCAAAGATGTCAACAGAGCATTTGTAGTTTAACTCCCTATTTTTCAGCATAATGCCTGATCCTGGGTTAATAGTTTACTCTGTAATTAGTTATTTCTAATTGGATACTTTTCCAGTTCATCATTACCAATTTTCAAACCTTTGGGGTTCTTGAATAGAATTCTTTTATCAAATTGGAGAACTAGTAAAAAAATTTCATTCTTACAGTAACATAATATGCACTTCCTGTGTTCCTTCAGTACATTTAAAAATCACTGTCTCTGCCCTTTCTTTGTCTCTATCTTGACTACTTGCAAAATTAGCCCACACTTTGAGATAAAAAGTAAGAACAATAACTGCTGTATGGCCTCATTATACACAGTTTTTGACTGTGTAAGAATGCTATGGTTAGACATTGATCATGTTTAAAAGGTTTTCAATTCAGTTCAACACGTGCTCCTACTATATGCCCAATACTGTGCTGGGCAATGATGATACAAAGACGAAAAGGCAATTTATTTACAATTAAGGAGCTTATTATCATCTGAAGATTCTCAATACACTAATGTGTTATAGTGACTTATAAGATGTGCTGAAAACTATAATATCAAAATTAGCCACAGAGTTGTTTTTGAAAATTATTTGCATTTTATGAAATAATCCAGAATAACTACTGCCATAATCATTTCGCTTCTACTCTCCTGTTTTCTAGTATGTTCATGATACAATGTTAACTGAAGAAAAGCATAATAACAAGTAAGTGTAGCACATTCTAGGTTTGTTTGAAAAAAGTCACATGGACCAAATAGGGGATAAATATTTTAAAAAGTAATAACATAATATTTAAATTATTTAGTACACCAAAATAAATGTTAATGGTGCTACTCGTTAGGTGGTATAATTTTCATAATGTCAGTGAAAGGAATACGAATGATTAATTATCAAATAAACACTCCAAAAATATTTGCCATATAAATTCAGAGGAGGGTAAATTCCTTCAAGCTAGAATGGTCATGGAGGACTTAATGGAGAGGACGTGTCTCCAGGACGGATGACTGCTGCAGAGAATACCAGGGGGTGCTAACCCACAACCCTAAGAAAGTTAAAACAGACCTAAATCAAGTTCGATTTTACCGTACTCACTTACTCTGACTCTCAATGAACATATTATTCCAGGTGTATTTAGCTCTGGACTAGGTAGCTATCTGTTTCTCCTTTTTCTACTTTAATCTATGCATCTCAAGATCAAAATAGTTTCTGGCAGCTTCCCCATAGCAGTGACTCACACTGAGCTTGCACTCAACTGAGCTTCTCAAGTCTGTTTCTCTCCTGATGTTGAGCAACATTTCTCCTACACTGCGCCGGGGCAGTGGCTTTGGTGATTTTGAGTGTAAGACTTTACATTTACATATGAAAAAATGCCATCTTGTTGGATCTAGCTGAGATGTCCAGACCACTGAGATCATTCAGGCTCCTGACTCCAGGGACTCACATATGTGATGCCTCCCTTGTCTCCACCCCACCTGAAAGCCTGAAGAGCAGGTTGTTCAGGCTGCATGCCACTTATCGATTTATTGCCCCTTTGCTCCAAATGTACTTTTATCGCCTGCTTTGCAATAATGGAGCTGAATCGTATAAACATTTCTCCTTTGCAAGATGGTACAATGTTAGGTTTTGTCAGGAGAATGCACTGGAGGGACACTGGAGGAGGAAGGGGTTTGTCTTTTTGCAACCAGTATGCTGCTCTCAGCAGGCTTCGCAATCACCTGGCTTCTAGGCACCCAGCTCCTGCGGTGCATGGTGGCTAGTGGCGCCTGGCATCTCCTCAAGGGTCGGTAACCCCTTGAGCAGCCTCAGAGAGTAGTGCTGCTGGTGCAATGAATAGCATCCTTGGAGCCCTCCAGGCAGCTTCCCCCAGTACTTGAGAGGGCAGATTCCCAAAAAGTCCTGCTTCCACAAACCCCCAGCCAACGGCTCTGGTGCCCAGGGAACCACAGCTGCACCCCTTCCAACAGGGTCTGGATCTCAGCTTTGGGGGAGCCTTTCTAAGGCCGGTAGCTGCTCCTCTATCTGCTATTCCTCTATTTTTTTTTAAATTAAGTTTATTGGGGTAACATTAATACAATCATAATTTTCAGGTGTACATTATCATTTGGCATCTGTATATTCTATTGTGTGTTCACCACCCAAAGTCCAGTATCCTTCAGCTAGATATATTCGATCCCTTTTACCCACTTCACCCTCCTCCTACCCCGTTATATTTGACCCTCTTTATGCCATCTACCTCCCCTCCTCCCCCACCCACTAGTAACCACTAGTCTCTAGTCCATGTCAATGAGTCTCTGTTTGCTTCTTATTCTTTATTAGCCAATCCTGCATTATTACTCCAATCCTCTGACACAGTTAATTTTTTATATTAAACTTTCCCTCTTCAAATTATGTGGAATTTTTTCCTCCTGATTAGACCTTGATTGATAATAGGCCATTCTTCAAACTAATAATAAAAATCTTGCTGGGACAGAGATCAGGACAAAACCACCCAAATCTTTCTGATATATAATAATCTGTTTAACAAGGCAGGAAATTTGGTAATATAATATGCAAAGATTCTCACACACACAAAAAAAATGCCCAAAATATAAATCGTGAAGGCTAGTTAATGGAGGAGGTGATATCTGGAGCGTTTACCTATGTGCGACGGCTCATCTCTGTACCTGGAGCAACCTGTACCCGGGACACCCATCCCTCCTCCTTCCCATACTGGCCCCGACTTGTCACGCCTCAGTCCGAGTTTCGGTTTCCCTGAGACGCTTTCCCTGACCCTTCCACCTCTGCCTGAATTCACCCCCACCCGTTCCCAGTCTATCTCTGTACCATCGTCCATTTCGGTTTCTTCGTGTTACTTGCCATACTTAATTATTTAGCGTCTGCTTTTAACTTCTTGAACGGAAGCTCCAGGAAAGAACTGCGCTCATCTCCCCAACACGCAGTCCAGGGCCTGGCCCGAAATGCGCGTTCCATGAATACTGATCCGTGATCTTGGATACATGCGATAATGTGCTACTTAAAATAGAGATCTGAGGATGCTACGGAGATTTTACACGTGCGTGTAATACATCAAGGGTAACGGTAGAGGTCTTATGAAAGATAAAACATTTCTAAGATGGATATAGGCTTAAGAAAACCAAAGAAAAAGTCTGTAACCACCCCGCCCCCGCAAATCAAATGCAGCTTGTTATACTAACACTACTCACCAATTTTGTTTTTTCCTTCTTCATACTTTATTCTTTGTAAAATATGATGTACAATTCTACTTCTCGTGGCATTGTTGAAGAAAGTGTCTTTGTTGTGTATGATGAAGCTGCACACACACATTGAAAACACAAGTTGAGGATTAGTTGGAGGTGAGGGACCAGACTTTTGATACCATTCCGAGTTACTCATGAGAGGCGTCTTCCATCAGGCCTACAGAGGCTAAGTGTATCGCAGCCGGAGTGAGCCCAGAGGTCACACCAAGGGCAGGAGGCTCACGAATCTCAGTAGTTTTGGTCTCAGTGTCCTGAGCAACAACATCGTTGTGTCAGAAACAGATTTGGAGCTAAACAACACTGAGAAACCTTCAACTAAACTAATAGCAAGTCTAGGCTTCATATCTTTTCCCCCTCAGTAAGGTCATTAGATCAATTCAATTGAAAGTTCATTTTGTTTTTATCTCTTTTCTTCTACCCCATCCCCTCCCATGTCATAACCACCTGATTTTTCAGGATTTTTTTTTTTTATCTGAAACTGGCTTGGCTGGTGGATACAGGAGTTAGGCAATGAACTCTGGTCTGGCTCAGGGGCGAGGTGAGAGGGGAGTTCTAAAAAATCACCACTGTCCGCTCGCTCCTTTCCCATATTCTTTCCTGGATGGGGTCGCTTTTCTAAAGCATATACTTAAGAATGTTTTCTCACTCAGAGACTCACCCAGCCTTCAAACTTTCTCACGAGACTCAGACACACACACACCCTGACACTGGGGTTTCCAGTAGAGGTTCCTATGTGCCTGAGCAGTTTTACAGGTGACAGACAGAACTTCCAGGACCATATAAATCCAGCATGACATAGGCATGTCTTCCCTTCCCAGGAATGTATTAAATAGCAGAATATTAGATATAGGAAAGTGTAATTGCTTCATAAATTATAAAGTTTAACTCAGCAAACTTTTAGCGGGCACTTCATATGAGTTGAACCCCATGCAAAGCATAGCAACTCAATAGCCCTCATCCTCCAACTCCAACTCAGCAGTCACCTCCCTCAGTTAAATCCCCCGCTAACTGCACTCCTGCCCCAAGAGAATTAGGACTCTCTCCTCTGAGCTCTTTCTTACCTTGAAAACACACTAATTTACTGATCGTCCTGCACTGTCATTTGTTTGTTTTCATTCATTCACTCAGCAAATGTTTGTTGAGGGCACTCTGTAAAGTACTGATTACCTTTGTCCTTGAGAGGCTTACAGGCCAGTGGGGAAGACAAACCATAAAGGAAATTAACATGATTGCAGGGCAGAGGTGGGCAGAATCAAATCGTGTTTACATGGCTCTCTCCCACACAAGTACGTGGACTCATTCAGGACAAAAAGGCGGACTCGTCATCATTTCTGTAGCCTAGGATCTAGAGGGTTGGCTGGCTCCCAGTACAGGTACTGGTCTTTGAATGGCAGTAAGTGAGGGTCATGGGGGTTTCCGTTGGGAAAAAAATTGCTTTTAAACGTTTTTCTTTAAGGAGACAGATTTTCAAGAACTGTTTAAATGATGGCAGGGAGAGAAAAAACTGGCTTAGAGAAAGGGTAGCTTAGGTGTGGGGTTTGGTTTGGACACAGAACTGGGTATGTGAGTTTGCAATAACATATAAAGGAGAGAAAGACCAGAGAATAGGAAGGCGAAACGTAAATACATGAACCAATTCCTTAGAGAAGTATTTTCCTCTCACTTTTACTTCTCTTGAATTGTTGTAGAATACCGTTCTCGGGAAAAAGCAATTTGACTTGATGGATGAGCGAGAAATGCTACGGGGGTGAATGAGGGAGCTGCGGCATTTATCTTAGTTCCGCTAGGGTTTTCTGAAAACATGTGATGGCACCGAAGAGGAAAAGAAAAAAGGTGCGTTGAATGTGGCTCCTTTATTGTACCCTCCTCTGCTTGTCACCTTGTTTGAGACAGACTATTGCATTTTCATACCAAATAAAGATGTCATAAAGAAAGAGACAACGAATGCAAAAGCCCATTTCGACTCACGATTTCGGATCATAACTGAGAGCTGATGAGCACAGCAGGCTTGACAAGACAATTCCAGGCCAAAAGCCCATGTCCCTCCTCCACTGCACGGTTTCCAGCTTCCTTCTCCTTTTACGGCACCACAACCGCGCTTTGTGAGCTCATGTAATAATTCTCTATAATAAGTAGCACAGACAAGCTTCAAAATTGTGCTCGCTCCTTCCTCGCGTCTATGGTGTTACCTGGAGCCTGGAGATTCTACAGCGGGAACAAACCAAACACATAGAGCATGTGCCAGGCGCTATTCGAAGCACCCCAGATCTGTTAACTCATTCAATCCTCACAGTACCCCAGGAGGTTAAGTACTGTATGGCCCTGCCCTACAGGTAACAAATCAGGCAGGTTAAGTGATGGGCCCAAAGTCACTCACCCAATAAGAGGCAGAGGTAGGATTTGAAATCAGGCAATCCGGCTCCAGAGAATGTCCTCTTATCCATCCCACTCACCTGCCTCCTTGGGTCAGAAACTTCCTGACTCCCGAGAGCTGCTCTGCTTACAAAGCTCTCCTGCTGCCACTCAACCTCCAAGCCTCAGCTCTGGGCACAGCCACCTCCAAAGGTCTTCCTGACCCCCCACCCTCCCCCTGGAAAGCGATGGGGTGCTATGAAAAGAGAAGGAAGCAGAAAACCTTTAACAGAGGACGGACATGGGATTTTAGTTCCAACATCACTTCCGCTTCCTCTTAAGACTTTGAGGTGAGACAGCCCTCAGTCTAAACCCTGGCTTTGCTGCTTACCAGGTGGTGCTGGGACCCACCCCCACCCCTCGCTGACATCTCAGGGTCTTGGTTCCCTCATCTGAGAAATGGGGATAACACTGTAACTCTCACAGGGTTTTTGTAAAGTTAGGTGGGGTGGATGAACACCACTGAGCCCACTGTGGGCCTTTCAATAAGCTCTCGGAAGTGTATATGTCAATCATTGCTGCTGCTTCTTATGACATTACATAGACCTTGTCTGCCTACACACCTGACTTCTCTGTACAAGCTTCTTGAGGCAGGGACCAGCCATGCTCATCTCTGTGTCCCAGCACTAGTACAGGGCTCAAGACATGACAAGCCCTGAAAGTTGGCTCTAATGAGCTGTCCTTCTGGAGAACACTAGCTTACTTTGGGAATTCTAAGACTAAATCTCATCGCCTTATACCTTGGCCTCTACTCCAACTTCCTAGAGATCTTTCTACCCACTCCATCTTTCCAGCTACCACTTGAACCATTCTCTCCACAAACTACCTGTCTATGGATCTTTCTGTAGGGTGTGGAGCAATCTCATTTTTCTCTGTCACCCTTCAAAACTAGCAGGCTAAGAGAAGGAACAGTGATGATTCCCCACATCATTGTTCTCAAGCCTCTCCTAGCCACTTCTTTCAAATGAAATCAATCATTTCTCTCTCTACCCTCTCCCTCCTTCTCTTGCACGCATAGGTGCACAAGCATGCACACACACACACACGTAAGACTCGGTGCTCAGTCTCTGAGGTCTCAGGGCCCACACAGGCTTAGAAACTCAGCTCTTTCACACACATTGCTGATGGGACGGCAATTAGTACAAATTCTATGAGAAACACTTGACCAAATCTATCAAAATTATGCACATATCTCACCATATATCTCCTGATCCAGCAATTCCTCTTTTAGAAATTTATTCTACAAATATACTCACCCATATGCAAAGTGACAGATGTATAGGAACGTTCATTATGACATGGGTTATCACAGTAAAAATCTGTCAACGACCTAAATAATTCATCAGTGGGGTAGAAGAAACAAATTATGGTGCACATCTACAGTGAAATACTCTAAAGTGATAAAAAGATTAAGGGTGCTCACATGTAGATATAAAAAAGAACCTCCAAGATATTGCAGGGAAAAAACAAGGTTCAAAACAGTCGCACAGGTATTTGTGTCAAAGAGGAAAACAAGTACAAATAACAAAAATAATCCCTTTAAACATACTGATGTGTATATTTGCTTGTGCACACACAGAATGACCTCCTTCTCCTGTCCCTTTGGAGGGGTTATGTAATATGCACAGGGTCACACAACCAGCAGGTGGCAAGGAGGAATTCAAAAACCATCTGTCTGTTTTCAAGTCTTCTCATTCATTTGTCAAGACACTGCTGGGAGCACTGGTCTACCTGTGAGCACGTGCGTGTGAAGGGGGTTTGCTGGGTGCTTCCATCTTGCCCTGCAAAGAAAGGCCTGCTTACTAAGTGACGGGCAGACCTGGATCTGAAGGTCTCCCCTCTAGGTATGTCTACGTTCCTGCTTTCTCTGGAGGTGAGCAGCCCTTGGTTTTCATTTGGTGATAATCCTGACCTCCTCTTTGCTAGTCAGGGAGGAAAAGGAAGGACGATGCTGTGCAATTGAGGTTTAGCTACAGACTTCCTGGGGATGTGATTATTTGCTCTTTATAGAGATGTTCTCCCAAAGCAACTGTCCACAGCGTGGTATGAAGTACTGCTGTATGCTGCTTGTTTAACAAGCAAACATTCTGCTTGTTCCCTGCAAAGCAGTGTGCAATGACTGAGGGTATTACACGTGGAGGTGGGTGGAGGGTAGGAAGGAATGTAGGTGCTATGTATGTATTTCGAGTGAGGGGAATTCTTGCTTCTTCCAGAAAGAGGTGACTGGCTCGAATCAACAGAACACGCAAAGTGTTTATTTGTGAATTCTAAGCGTAGGCCCAGGCTCTGTAGCTTCCACTCTTGCCCACCTGAAATACTGCCCCAAGACTGCCAATATCTAGAAGCCTGAAAATAAATATCTCAGGAAACGTAATTAGGTTTTAAATAGAGATTTCTTTTTTAACAAGGAGGAGCAAAGGGGGAAAAGTTAACTGTCACTTAAAGTGTGTCCACAAATTAATGAAAATCTAAGTAAGAAACAAAACAACCCAATTAATTTTGTGGCAAGGCCTATCTTGAGAGTTGTTTGGGCTTTAGGTAATTGCAATGCAACGACTAACTTCTTAAGTATACTTGTTACGAGTAAAGGGATGGGATGATTATCAGACTGATATATAATATTCAGAGTTCTGAGTGTTTGGTAAAAATTTTCAAGCCTCATTTTAGGATTAAGGTGATAAGCTCCTGGAATATAAGGCAATGTGAGACATTTTTCTTATTCCAATGGTCATTTCTAATCGCACTTCATGATATCATCTTTGCTATTTGAATGTTAAAGGCAAATTAAGAAACACTCCCTCTTAATTCCAGATAAAGATGGACAATTAAACAATTGCATTCAATTTTACTCTCTCTCAAAACCCCATGAAAATAATAGTAAGTGTGTGTGCGTGCACGCACTTAAAGGTGTAAATCCTCAATGAACAAAGGTAGTAAAAGAACAACAGCAATAAAATGTTGGAATGTGAAAAGCAGACAGCCAAGAGTAACAGACGAAGGAGATTAGAAAAAGCTGAATCCTAAACCAGCTCTGGGAAAAACCAAGAACAATCATATTTATGCTATAAAAACCTCATAAATTTTGAGACCTGGGGTACCAGTGACCGATAGAAGTGGAGTGGAAGGGATGCTAAAATGGGGGCTGGTTAAAAGCTATTTAGAAAGATATTAGATGCCCATACCCACCTGTACCTACTAGATGACTGGAGTTTTGTTTTGTTTTGTTTGTATTCATAGTGCAATGCGGTCTCTGAACTGTGAGACACCAGGCATGGTTAGGGGTAGGTTACTATAGTGAAAACTGAAGGACCAAGTGAATATTTGCACCCTGGAAGCTGAGATACCCAGCTATCTTCATCTGCTTAGGCTCCAAAATATTGGCAGCCAGGCCTTGTCTCTCCAGACAGAAGACTGGCAAATTCTTCTCTGGGGAATCTGACCAGTGAAACATCTAAAGATGGTGACACTGGAGACTTCAAAATGAAACTGCCCAGCTATTTCCCTACAATGAAGCCCACAGGGGACAGGCCCAACTTATTTACTCTGAACTTATACTCAAGTTTTGCATATCCTAATCTTAAGTATGAACAGTCAACCAAAGATTACTAGGATGTGAAGAAATCCATTAAAAGCCATTAAAAAATCATGGTTAATAAAGGCCATAAAATAACAAGCCCCCAGTTAACATCATATTCAATGATGAAAAGATGAAAGTTTTTCCTCTAAGATCAGGAACAAGAAGTCCACTTCCATAATTTTATTCAACACACTAGAAGTTCTAGCCAGAACAATCATGCAAGAAAAAAATAAAATAACTCAAATTGAAAGGAATTAGTACAACAGTTACTATGCAGATGACAGGATATTATACATAGAAAACTCTAAAGACACAACCCAAAACTGTTAAGAATTAATGAACTCAGTAAAGCTGCAAACACCAAATCAAAATACAAAAACCTGTTGGTTTCTATACACTAATAATGAACTACCAGAAAAAGAAATTAAGAAAAAATTTGCTAACAAGGAGGTTGGTTTGCACACTGAAAATTATAATGAAGAAATTGAAGACACAAATAAATGGAAAGGTATTCCATGCTCATGGATAGGAAGAATGAATATATTTAAATGTCTATATTACCCAAAGCAATCTATAAAATCAATGCAATCACTATGAAATACCAATGGCATTTTTCATGAAATAGAAATAGAATAACAATCCTAAAATTTATATGACATCGCAAAAGACCCTGAATGGCCAAAGCAATCTTGATTTTTTACAAAAATGAACATGATGCTCCCTGATCTCAAACTACATTATAAAGATATAGTAATCAAAACAGTATGGCATTGGCATAAAAACAGACACATTGATCAAAGGAATGGAATACAGAGCCAGAAATAAACCCACGTATATATGGTCAATTAATTTATGACAACAGAGTCAAGAATATACCATTTATTGAAGGACAGTCTTTTCAATAAATGGTACTAGGGAAAACTGGACAGCTATATGCAAAAGTATGAAAACTGTACTCTTACCTTATACCACACACAAAATTTACTCAAAATGGATTAAATACTTGAATATAAGACCTGAAGCCATAAAACTGAACAGGTGGTAAAATCCTTGACAGCAGTGTTGGTGATAATTTTTTAGATTTGACACCAAAGCAAAGGCAACAAAAACAAACATAAACAAGTAGGGACTGTAATATACTAAAAAGTTTCTTCACAGCAAAGGAAGCCATCAACAAAATGAAAAGGCAATCCATGGAATGGAATAATATATTTGCAAATCATACATTTGATAAAAGAATAATATTCATATAAAGAACTTACAACTCAATAGCAAAAAATCCCAAACAATACAATTTTTAAAAAATGGGCAGAAGATCTGAATTAGGCCTTTTTCCTAAGAAGACATACTGATGGCCAACAGGTCCATGAAAAGGTGCTCAACATCACTGATTATCAGGAAAATGCAAATTAAAACCACAATAAGATCATCTCTCATCTGTTAGAATGGCTATTATCAAAAAGAAGAGAAATAACAAGCGTTGGCAAGGATGTGGAGGAAAAGGAACCCTTGTACTCTGTGGGTAGCACTGTAACTGGTACAGTCACTATGGAAAACTTATGGAGGTTCCTCAATATTTTAAAATATAACTGCATGTGATCTAGCAATTCCACTTCTGTATATTTACTAAAAAGAATAAAAACACTAGCTTGAAATGATATTTGCATCCCACATTCATTACAGCATTATCTATAATAGCCAAGATATAGAAGCAAACTGTGTGTCTTTGATGGTTGAATGGATACACACACACACACACACACACACACAAAGAGGAATAGAATTCAGCAATAGAAAGAAGGAAATCTTGCATTTTGACAACATGGATAGATCTTGAGAGCATTATGCTAAGTGAAATGAGTCAGAAAAGACCAAATACCATATAATCTCATTATATGTGGAATCTAAAACAAACACACAAACAGCTAACAGATAAAGAGAACAGATTGGTGTTTGCCAGACGTAGGGGGTGGGAGTGGGTAAAATGGGAGAAGAGAATCAAAAGTACAAACTTCCAGTTACAAATAAATGTGATGGGAATAATGAATAGTATGGATTCTTTAGTTAATAATACTGTATCGCATATTTAAAAGCTGCTAAGAGAGTAAATCTTAAAAGTTCTCATAAGAAAAAAATTGTAATAGGTATGGTGACAAATGTCAACTAGATTTATTGTGGTAATCATTTTGCAATATATACAAATATAATCATTATGCTGTACACCTGAAACTAATATGTTATATGTCAATTATACTGCAATTTTAAAACATCATTATGCTCAAAGAATTAAGATAATGAAATTGTGAAAAAAAGCTCAAAACATTTTAAAAAGCCAAATTATGAAAATATAATAGCTTTAGAAACTAAAACAAAATGAGAGAAAATAAACTCAACAGAAGAATTAAAAATAAGTTGAGGAAATCTTCCAGAAAATGTTGAGGAAATCTCTGTTACAGACAACAAAATGGAGAGAAAAATAAGGACATGAGAAGATCAGCTCAGGAAGTCCAATATCTGAAAAACAGCAATTCTGGAAAGAGAAAAAAAGAAATCAATCTTCCACAAAATTCAAGAATCATTCAAGAAAATTTCCTGAACTAAAAGACAACATTATTCAAGTTGAAAGGGCCCCGAAGAGAACAATAGATGAATATAGAGCCATATCAAGATCATAGCCACGAGATTGAAACCTAGGACAGAGAGATCACAGCGCAAACCTCCACAGAGTACGAGTTAGACAGCTAGGGACAGAGAGATCACAGCGCCAACCCCACAGAGTACGAGTTAGACAGAATGAGGAACTGGAATGTTTCTGAAGTTCATTACGAGTGAACTAGAATAAATGTGTGTTTAGTGTGCTACAGCTGCCATAACAAAGCGCCATGGATTGGGTGGCTTGAACAACAGAAATATATTGTCTCATGATTTTGAAGGAAGAAACTGCTTCACGGAGAGAATTTTGTGTGTGTGTGAGCCTAATTGCTCATATCATAACATCTACTTTATTGGTTTAAGGTAAAGCAAACCTGGGTTAGAGTCTTGTTTCTGCCAAGTACAGCTGATCCTTGAAAAATGCGGGGGTTAGAGGTGCCAACTCCCCACTCCATGCATTCAAAACTCCACATATATCTTTTGGCTCCCCCAAAACTTAACTACTGACAGCCTACTGTTGACTGGAAGCCTCACCAATAACATCAACAGTCGAATAACACATTTTATATGCGATATGTATTATATACTGTATACTTAGAATAAAGTAAGCCAGAGAAAAGAAAAATGTTAAGAAAATCATAAGGAAAACACACAGTATTTATTGAAAAAATCTGCATGTAAGTGAATCTGTGCAGTTCAAACCGGTATTGTTCAAGAGTCAACTGTACTGTTTAAATTTAGAAAAGTAACTTCTTTAAACCTCAGTATCCTTATGCTTCAAATGGGACAAGTGGATACCGCTTGAAGGAGATTCGAGGATTAGGAGGTGCTGCATGCAGTGTACTCATGTTCACATTGTGCTCCTAAATCGTAGCTTTTTGTTTTTATTATTAGCTCACTATTTATCACTTTCTAATCAAGATTACTGCTTCTCAGAGTTCTAACATGCCCCAATAAATAAGTCCCTGCTATTTTGATATTGGTTGTCTTTTTCTTTTAATGAAAGATTTCAGACACATTAAAATGTTTTGAGAATAATATCAAACACATGTATACCTGCTAACCAACTGAAGAAACAAAAATCTGCAGATACAACTCAAGTCCCTCCCCTCAGTGTGTTACTCCTCACTTTCATTCCTTCCCCCAGGAGTAATCACTATCAGGAATTTTTCATGACCCTAATGTGTGTGTATTCCTAAATATACGACATTCTGTTGTACATTTTAAATCTTTACAGAAATGGCACCATGCTATACTCGTTCTTCGGCAGCTAGCTTTCCTTGTGCAACCACTTGAGGTTCATGCAAATGTCCACAAGGAGCTCTGCTCCCGCCCCGTGCCCTGCTGCTTACGGGCCTGCTGTACAAGAACACTGCTGTTCAGCGGTTCATTCCCCTGCTGGCGGGTGCTTAGGCTATTTCCAACACTTCGTTACTATAAACGACACTGTAAAATGCACATGTGCAAATGTATCCCAGGGAAGAACATACCTAGGAGTGGCATTTCTCATATGCAGATTTGGACAGGTCTTAAAGCGAGTCAAATTTGAAAGTCTGATTTACCCACGTGTGTCACACAGGGTTGTGATGTGACATGATCAGTGGGGAGGTGTGCTGCAATCTGACGCTAATGATGATGGAAGTGTCCACATTTAAAAAGTTTTGAAGATTAGATTAGGTTAGAATTTATTTTAGTTACCTTGATAATAATATCGAATTACTACCACAGATTCTAATGAGCTTTCTAGAGGAACAGCATCGCACAAAGAAGCGTGTTGTATAAGTAAACATTACCATGTCATGGTAGAAGAGGCTTAGAGAATCGTGAAACAATAACTATTTTAAAACGTCAGTTACCTAACAAGAGGGCATGCATTAACTGGGCCAGGATTTTTTAAAAAATGATTTTCTATTTTTTTAAAAATGGATTTGAAAACCCTTTGGTGGGAAACAGTAGGCCAGACAGAATCTTTGATGTTGGCTAGGTGTACACAGAACCAAGAGAATTGGGGAGGTGGACAGTAATCTGGGTAAATCTGGGGGAAGAAGAGGTAGGAAGAAGGATGGGGGATGGGGAAGAAGGAATGCTGTAAGAAAGAGGAAAAGAAGAATAAGGAAAAAAGTAATATCCTAGAATTGGTAACAATTCAGACCAATGTAAATTATCTCCACTTTTAGCAACGGACAGTGAAAATCAACATATACAGAACTCACATATATTAAAATTATCTATTGATGTATCAGGTAGGTATAATACTAATAATAGGCAAGTTTATTGAACATTTTCCATAGGCATTTATAAACTGGGTTGCTAAGTGTCATAATATTACATTGATACCATTACTACTTCCAACTTACAGATGAAGAAACTGAAGTTCAGAATCACACAGCTTGTGAGCTGCAGAGCAGGAATTTGGGGACCAGGCCCCATTCACTCCAGACCTGTGTTCCCAGCCAGAGCTTGTGTGAGCTCCACCATTAACCCTTAAGAGCAGAAACTGTGATCCATTCATCTTTCCAGCCCTGCACAGCGCCTGTCACTGAACTAACTGGTACTTGATGCTGACAAAACTGAAATGGCTATTCAGAATGAAAACAATGAAAGCATTGCAATATTCAAATTTATCAGAGATCGGTTTTTATTTGCTAGTAAAAAGCGAGCCAGAGTGAAGATAAAATCATTTTTAAAAAAAATCTGAAAACAAGTTTGTGCTTTCCTAATTAATCCTCAAGAGCAGAAAAATCCAATTTAGAACAACCAAGGCCTCGGCTTTCCACTGATTAAGGTGCTACTAAAATTCATTCAATAGTAAAGTTTTATCTGAATTACCGAAGCAATTGTCACTGCAGAAATTGATCTTTCAGGGGCTCATTCATAGCTACTGTCTCAGCCTGGTCTTGTTCCCAGGTCTTGTTTTAATATTCTCTTATCAGAACTGAGTTGACCCAAGTGCTGATTGAAGGGGCGGGTCTACTTCCCTGCAACTCCCTTATATCACTGTGACCAGCGAAGACCTAGAAACTCTGACACGCATCTACGAAATCTGGAAGTCGGTAAAATTTATCTTCCGTAATCACCTTTTTTTCCCCACTTCTGACTTTCCCCCACCTCTTTAGTGGCATCCTCTATCTATCCCACTACAGCCAAAGGACCCTCCATGGCTCTTCCTTCCACCTCTTTTTTTAACTCTCTAGAAGAGATGATAGACATCTATACTGGTGTAAATGAAGAATAAGGTTAAATGTTTCATTTTGCCCAGTGACGTTTTAATTTTAGATGCAAATGACTTTAGCCGAAAGATTAAAGTTCAAATTGTAAAAATCCTGGGCTGAGGGAGTGTACTGCTTATTGAGTTATCTCTTAGCTTCCCTCTTCTATATTCTCCTCTAAGATGGCAGAGCTGAAACTCTACCAACTACAATTCTACTTTGCACCTGGTGCTGATATGTTCTGCCAGCAGGGGGCACTACAGGAGATTGGAAGGAGGGAAAAGAAGGGAAAGGGTCTCGGGTTTTCCTTTTTTCCTGCTGTTCTGCCACCGTCACACCAGCAGTGATTCTTCACCCTCACAGTGGCAACTGGTTCCGGTTTCCATCTTTTTTAATAAAAAGAAACGCCCCAAACTGGACTCACTGCACTGCCCTGGACCCCAGAGGTGCCGGCGGCAGCTCCTCACTTGGAGGCTGAGGCTCAGTTCTGGGCGGCTCTGCTCTCAGATTTTAGGTTCTGATAAATCTAAGCTCTTCCTTCTGTTTCCTTATCTCTAGGGACAGTAGCTGCTTCATTTCCTGTAATTATTATCTGTGTAGCCTCAGTGTCCCCTTTGTGACATTTTAGTTCTCCAATATCTATTTAATCCATTCCCCGTGTTAACTTATCTGTTGAACTACCTGCTGGGTTTCAGTTTTCCTGAATGGAACCTGAGTGATCAAGGGCTGGAAAATAAACATCCTTTGAGGAAGAGGCCTTCTCTCCATCTCTCTCAGAAATCATGCCACACAACTAGCCACCTACCTATCCTGCTTGTTGATCTGACAGAATGCCATCACAGGGTAAAGGTGGTGTCTGAATTGGAGTTTTAAAAAATTTCAGCCCCAAGTGTGATTTCTACCCTACATAGTTTTTCTCTCTTCTGCCCGAGTCTTTGGTAACTTGCATGGAAACATCTTTTCCTAAAAATATGGAAGGCAGTTGAACAAAACAGTACAAAACATTGCTTGAGTCTTAGAAAAGAGCTCACAGACTAATGTGTTATATAAATGTGACAGGACAAAAAAAAAAAAATAACAAGAGGTATTCCTGGGTAGAGGCATGAGTATTCCCAATTTGCTGGCTTCTCTTTGTGAGGATTATGTTCTCCTAGCCATTATCAGGGACTTGCATCCCTCCTTCCTGGGGAGAAGTATAATTCCCCCCCCTATTACCATGCTTGGCCATGAACTTGTTTTGGTCAATGGAATATGAGCAGATGTAATATATGCCACATCTGAGCAGAAATTTTAAGAGCCAATGTGTGGCTCTACCATTACTTTTGCCCTCCACTATGAAAATACATGTCTTAGGTACAGGTTGCTTCTTCCACCAAGATCTTATAAGAAAGACGACCCGTGAAGCCTCAGAGCCTCAGCTGAACCACAGCTAACATGTGAGCAAGAAATAAACCTTTGAGTAAGCCACTGAGATCTGGAACTTGTTTGTTACTGCAGCAGAACCCAGCATAATCTGACTGGCACAGTCTCTAACCCAACAAAGACAATCTGGTAAATTATGGCCTAACTGACACTCTCCTGAAAAGAATGGATATTTTTCCCCCCGTGGTGGAGAAACTACATCAGTCCACATAATAAAGGGATGGGAAAGAGAAGTTAGGTTTGAGGGAGGAGAGGAACAAAAAAGGAAGAGAAAGAAAAACTGTGCAGGCTGGAGGAGAAGAGGAATGTTCTTGTCTAGGGTAGGAAAGGAGGGTGTGGAGGAAGAAAGATGATATACGCTGTTGCTGAGGACCACCACTTGGCTTCCTGTTTGTGTCCTCTGAGAAACTCGTATAAAGATTGGAGCTCCCTTCTAATTACTTGTGGCTGCTGCACTGTGCTTTGAGCAACACAAAGATAATTGTGGGACAACGTATAATCAGTTCCACAATCAAACCATTTGCAAAAGCTGATGGGCCTAGAAGTCTAATGCCCCCTGCATGAGACATAAGAGGTTTCATAAAGCTGATGACACCTGAACCAGCTCCTGAGGGAAGAACATGTGTTCGCCATAGTGAGGGAAAGAGAGGCCATCTTAAGAAGGAAGGACAGTCACGGGATAGTCAGGTAACCTCCACAGCCCCGCTGTAGGCGCGTCCGGCCCAGGAGGCTGGAGGAGAGGAGAAGCGGCTGGACAAGCAGTTTTGTGTGCGCTAAGGAGTCTGAACTTCACCTCACAGGCCCTAGGAAATCTTTGAAAGCTGTGATGCAGGGAAGCAATGCTACCGCCTGTGGCAATGCATATTATGCCCTGCAGCAGGTGCATGGCTGAGAGGAGAAAGGGTGGAAATCCAGCCCATACGCTGCTTGTCAATCTGTGGGCTGTGAACTTTTGGAGGAAGGGTGTCCTTCCAATTGTAAAATAGTTTGTCTGGGCCAGAGGTAGGAGCCTTGCAAGTGACCTGTGACCTGTGTGTGGTGGACAGATTTGCGAGTCGGGAAAGATGGAGGTGAAGAGACATCGTTGTTCACGTAAGAGTTGGTGGTCACTTCAACTAAGGCGGGGACGGTGAGGGCAGAGAGGAGGAGCTTGGACCAAAAAGAGTTGGTGGTGATTGTGAGTAAGATGGTGGTGTCGAGACAGGTCAACACGCAGCTGTGACAGCATTAGTCAGGACTGGGAAACACAGAGCTGGTGTGCGGATGTAGTATTGGGGGTGAGGAAAGTGGGAAATGAGAAGAATTGAATTTATCCCGAGCGATAAAGACATTTCTAAGACATGGTTCTAAATTAAGGGTCACTTGAATAAAGTACTATTCCCAAAGGCCACATGTTTATTAACTCCTGTCCTCTCCCCAGTACCACTTAGATGTAAGTAAGACATGCCTTGCCCAGGCCCTGGACCATAGAGGGGCTTGTAAATGGGCCTCCCCAGCTGCTCCCCCAGTGGGGAGGTTTCCGCGAAGCCGAAGGATGTGCCTACCCAGAGCCTGCCCCAAAGTCCCAAGACCACTTCTGGGTTTTTGTGGACTTTTACTCCAGGCCTGTCCTACTGAAGACCCCTCTATGCCTGACAAGTAGCTAAACTGCTTGCAGGGGGCACGGATGCACATGGACATGGGGCCATGGACATGCAAGAGCCGGAAGCCACTCGGTGTGGGACGGAGCTATGAGTAGGAAGAGAAGCGAGCAGCTAAAAGGGCTGGGGCGGGGAGGGGGGAGGTGGGGAGCGTGTAATTTTCCTCACATCCACCAGTGGAACAGATCTCTGAAGATCCTGAGAACTTGGACTTTCAGCTCATTATACAGATGTCGTTGCCAAGGTAGAAGGAAAAGATGTGTACTTCATTGTTAATGTGATTTACGACTTTAATTATTTGACATATGGCTTCATTTGTATTTTTGCCCCATGCCTTACGATTGTTAGTAGCCTTTCTCTTAGATTCAAAAGAAGTGATTTAAAAGAGATAAATCTACTGTCTTGCACTCCCAGATCCTAATGATGATAAGTATGAGAGCCTGAGTGCGAGGGTGCTGGGAGTAGATAAGAGGGAGCTCCTGGGATCGCACTGTTCCGCAGAGCTTCCTGCTTCTCCCAGCTGTGCAACTCACATAACTGACTGTCCCTCTCTCTTTCATTTCTCCATCACTACATGCAGATAACAATACCACTAGCCTCACGGGTAACCTGATGTCTAGTGAGTGCTTGATAAATGTCAGCTGTGGTATTATGGAAGGAGCATGGGTTTGCAATCAGACAGATTTGGGTTCTAACCCCACAGTCTGCTTGTTTCTGTGTAGCCCTAGGTAAGCTATTCAACTTCTCTGAGCCTGGGTTCCACTTTCTGTAAAATGAGGATAATGAAATTATGTCGCAAGGCTGTTGCGAAAGTCAAATGAGACAATGGATAAAGAACCCGCAGGACACAGCCTGGCACAATTGTTTCCTTCCTCTCTGATCTCCCTTGTTCCCTCTGACCATTATTGTTCCAGATGATGTCATGCATGCTGTAATTACATAATATCAATCCACCTACGGATGTGGTCCCAGTCCCCTGCATTCCCCCTGATGTTAATTAACCCTTCCTTAATTAACCCTTCCTAAATTTGGCAAATCTTCCCTTTTTCTCTAGGTGTTTTAAATTGCCTTTTACCACTTTGATGAGTAAAAGACCCTCTTTCCCATCAAATTTAACATGTTCAAGTTAAGTTTTTAAATAAAAAATATATATATACGAACACACTAACATATTTATATTTCTCTACTTGCCGTACAATACTTGGCACATAACACATTTAAAATATTTGTTGGATGAACGAGTTGATAAATTGTTAAAGACCATATTTATAAACGACTAAAGAGCAATAAAAAATTGCTAAGTCATTTATTCCAAGCCGGTCATACAACTACTAAAAGAACACAGCTAACTAACTACTGGATCCGGACACCCAAAGATGTGCTCTTCCCACATGATTAGGTAACCCCTTTGTCCCTTCAACTAAAGCCATTAAATTCTGTCCTTAAAAGGGGCCGCATTCTTTTGAGAAGCACAAATCTAGGGCTGCGGAGCTTTTTTCATTTTCACCTCAGTGTAAGACTTTCCAGGGCAGAGTTATGTTTCTCCTGACTCTACGGATCAATACAAACAACCTGCATATCGAGGATCCTAATGCAAAATAAGTGACTGCAATAAAACAAGTGTTCTAAGACGGCTGTAAGTCATGGGGGCACCAGAGGAACATTAATCCTACCTAAATCGATCTCAGTATTTCTTTGCCTGAAGGACTCTCTAAAGATTTCAGATCAATGAAAACCAAGGGATAAAGAAAAAAAAAAAAAAAAACACCTCCAAACACCAAAAATAAAATACAGTAAAAGGCACCTGTTAGAAGAATCAGTATCTTCAGATATCTATGCTGAGAGGGTTTAGAAAACAACACGCACACTTGTTATCGATAAATGAATGTGAAATGACAATCTGTTCTACTTTGGGCTGCTATAACAAAATTACCATGCATGGAGTGGTTTATAAACAACAGAAATCTCTTTAGGAGGCTGGAAGTCTGAGACCAGGGTGTCAGCATGGTCGAGTTCTGGTGAGGGTTGCAGATTCTCACTGCGTCCTCACATGATGGAAAGAAAGGGAGCTGGGTCTCTGGTCTCTTCTTTAAGGGCACTAATTCCCTTCATGAGGGCTCCACCCTCATGACCTAATCACCTCCCAAAGGCCCACTTCCTAATACCATCACATTGGGGAGCAGATTTCAACATACGAATTTTTTGGGGTGGGGAGGACACGAACATTTTGTCCATACATATCCAGAACACCGAGTTAACATTTAGTTTAAAAGTAACGCTGTTCCAGTTCGGGTCAGATATTTACTTTTGCAAAACTCAGTCATTCTTACCACAAACTTCCCTTTATATACTGACAACAAATTTTCAGAGATTTTCCCAAGGATTCTCATTAAATTCCCGGTCATAGTGGTAGCAGCAGTAACAGCTATTAATTATTGAGTGTTTTTGATGGGCCTGGTGCTGAGCTATTTTACATGTAACATTTCATTTAATATCCCCAAATCCTACTGCCACAACCTCCCTCCTCTCTTTTCCCCCATCAAGACTTACCTGTCCCCTCTGTCCTAGACCCTTGGAGCTTTACAGATTGGAAATGTATATAGCTGTGCTAGGCAGAATAACACTCCCCCAAAGAAGTCCCTATCCCACTCCCTAGAACTGTGACTCTGCTAAGCTCCATGGCAAAGGGGAGTAAGGTTGCAGATGGAATTAAGGTTGCCAGTTAGGTGACTTTAAGATAGGAAGGCATCCTGGATCATCCAGGTGGAGCCAATGTAACCAAGTGTCCTTAAAAATGAAGGGGAAGGCAGAACGAGTCAGAGAAGGAGATGGGATGATGAAAGGAAAGTCAGAGTGAGGTGATACGATGTGACAAGGACTCAATTGCCATTGCTGGCATGAATATCGAGGAAGGGGTCACAAGCTACAGGATACCAGACTCCAGAAGCTGGAAAGGCCAAGAACAGATCCTTCTCCAGAGCCTTTGCAAAGAATGCAGCCCTGTCACACCTTGATTTTAGTCTAATGTGACCCATATTGGACTTCTAACCTACAGAACATAAGATAATACATTTGTGTTGTTTTAAGCCACAAGATTCATGGTAAGTTGTTATAGCAGCCACAGTAACTAATACATGCTGTTAAGAGGATAAGACTGGAGCCAGAATGCTTTAGAATTCAAGCCCTACCATTTCCCAACGTGTGACCTTGGGCAAAGTTGCTTAACCTCTCTGTGCCTCAGTTTCCTCCTCTATAACATTGAAGATAATGAGCACACCTTATTCACAGGGCTAAATGAATTTATAACTGTGAAGTACTTGGAAACTAATTAAGTACCATATGAATATTAGCTATCATTATTCCTTCAATAAACTCCCTACTGTTGTCAAATAACACTATCTTCTCTGAAATCGTTTGGATTTTTGGAGAGATCTTCTAGAACTACAGTGTCTTAATAAACTGACTGCCCCTAATTGACAATCTTGGGTCCCACCAGTACAGGAGAGCTTTCCGTGTGCTTACGCACATCTTTAGGTGCTCATACAGTCACGGCCCGTAAGCAGCCTTTGGGTCCAGTTCTCATGACATAAAATGACCAAATGTCATTGGACATGGACTTATAAAAATGCGTGCCCACAGGTTTGCTTTATCGCTTCTCAAACACATATATATATTCAAATGGAATGTGAGGCTGTGTGTTTTTCAATCAGGTCTCAACTTTGATTTCTATAGAACGTAGTTTAAACAACAAAGACTTACAATGAGATTAGTGTAGGGTATACTACGGCAGTATTTTGCTGAAGACATGTCTATGGTTCTGCTGAAGCTTATGATCACAAGAAATCACTTCTCCAGAACCAGGCTGACGGGCCCACTGGAAACAGCCCCTGGGAAGGCCCGACAAAGTGTTGCTTTAACAAGGTTGCTGAGGATACCACACTGCCCACTACTTCATGCAGAAGCCCCCTTCCCCCAGCAAGAGTTTTAGTTCTTGCGAATGCTAGGAGAAGGGTAGGAAAAGAACTCCTTCACTAATGAATTGATTTTCTTCCTCTCTGACAATCAG
This sequence comes from Eonycteris spelaea, assembly GCA_003508835.1. Lineage (NCBI taxonomy): Eukaryota > Metazoa > Chordata > Mammalia > Chiroptera > Pteropodidae > Eonycteris > Eonycteris spelaea. The sequence continues at coordinate 9,114,416 of PUFA01000023.1, forward strand.
AACCATGGGACTTACTGTGTTTCTCCCTCTGCTCTGCCCATTAGGCTTACGGCCCAATTTGTTGGCTCAGTTTCAAACCATTATTGACATACAGATCATTGAGGTCCGCAAATATGAGCTTATTTTTTTCCTGAACTTGAATGCGGACTTTACATGATACTCTCCTTGGTTCAGAACATTTCTTTTTCTATTCTACCATTTTATGTGTCTCTAAACCAACTCGAACACTTTAACAATAACCTCCGAAGGCAGCCAAATAGCTTTACACCCACAGGCGCACACTAATGTTAACGCAGCTGAAAACCTGTACTTTGGTTCTGCTCATGTGGCACATATAATCTGCCACTACTTGGAGTGACCTTGAGCAAATCATTCCATTCTCTCTGACCTTCATCATACTACCTATTCCCTCGGAGTTGTAATGCATCTATGGTATAACTCTGGAATACCAGAGTTACTTAGAAATGGTGGTCACTATTGCTTTTATCGCAATCAAAGGGAGGGTACAGAAAATCTCCAACCCGCTGATTCTTCAGCAACTTTCTCCCATTCTTAGCATCCCTCACTGACCGAGCACCAAGATTTCTATGGTAAATGCTTTCTTACTTGGGCACCAAGAGCAGTGTCTTTTTGCTATTCCCTAGACTTTATATTTTATTATTCCCTAGCTCACAATATAGGAGGGAAAAAAGAATGTAATAAATTTTATGTCAAATGGTCTTTTTAATACTGCCCATTTCATATATGCACATAACACGTGGTGTGATACATGCGTTGAATACCTTGGGGTCAAGTATAAGTCCTGATGGCAGAATTTAATGGCCATAAAACTTTGGATAGGGAAGATGGTCTACCAGTTAGCAGAACTGAGACCCAAAAGAAATCAGCAAGTCAGGGGTAAATTCAAGTTGAACATGGAAATCACGAATGAGTGAGTAGTTGACTTTTTTTTCTTTCAAATTTTCATCTGGATTTCTGTATTTATGAGATGAGAGCGCCTGACTCTGGGGCCCCAGCTCTAACCTCCAGCGGTGGCCACAATGCCAACCCTGCCACATTCTATTACATCTCATCACCATTCCCCAGGTGCCACTTGATGCCGGAGACACAGTTCCTGGTCCTCAGCGGCTCAGTGTAGTAGGGTGAGAAAGGCATGGGAGCAATTTCATTTTAATAGGTCTTTTTCTAATGTCCATTTCATGTATGCGCGAGACCCACACTGAAATGTTTTGTGTACAACCAAGCTTATATGTGGGAGTTATGCTGAGTTACACACAGTATCTATTTTTTATAGACTTTGTTAAGCTAGAAACTTAAAACTATATTTATAAATACATTATCTCACTTGGATGACTGCACTTGCCCCCTAACTGGTCCCTGCTTCTACCCTTGCTCTGTACAGTCTGTTCTTAACAGAGCAGTCAGAATAGTACTTTCCAAAAGTTCAGTGAGAACCTACCATTCCTCTGTAAATTCCTTACAATGGCCCACGAGGGTGTATATAATTGGCCTTCCTCTTCTCTCTAACTCATCACTATTGCCCATCTTGTCTCCTTGTCATTTCTGCTCCAGCCACAAGGGACTGACTTTTCCCCAAATTACACCCTGATGTTGCTTGCAGGTTAGGGCCCTTGGCCTGGCTGTTTCCCCTAGCTGGAACTCTCCCCTCCCTCTTACCTCCTTCGAGTCTTTCTCCAGTCACACCTTCTCTCTGAGACCTAACTTGAAGAATATAAACAGTCTTTTAAAAAATGCAACCAGCACCCTCACACCCATGCCAGCCTTCTCCATTCCCTGCCCCCTACTCCTCCTTCCTCTTTTTCCATAGCATTTATCATTTTCTAACATGCTTTACAACCGACCTAAAAAAAAAAATAATGTTTGCCTCAGCACTACTGACATTCGGAACTGAATAAACCTTGTTGTGTGTGGGGGTGGAGGTGAGGGAGGAGCTGTCCGCACATGGTGGATGTTTAGTAGCATCGCTGTCCTTCCCCCTGGGCATGACACATGCGAATGAATGAATGAATGCCTATTTAAACATATGCGCCCACAGCAAACATAAATTTCAGATTTTCTTTCTAGGAAGTGGTCAACACTTAATTTTACCGCACCTTTCGTGGATTTTCATAAAAATAATGGTAATGATAGAAACAAAAAATACAGAAAGGAATATTTTCCTATCTGTATCTAACATAAACTTCTTCTGAAAGGCAATTTGGATTAATCTATTTCTTGAAAGAATGTACTGCATATCTATTATAAAAAGCAACATGACTCTTCTCCATATTTCTTTTTCTCTGTCTAGCAGCATAAAACCTTTATTAAGAGTATTGACCTTAGAAAGTGTCTCAAGGGTGTTACTGCTAATGCCATTTTAAGAATGAAGGGCAGTGATACTGAAACAGGCCAATAGTCACAGGCAAGGATGTGAAGAGCAATAAATTAATTTTTAAATGGACTTGTCTATCATAGGCATCAGATTTGACTAGAGTTTAATTTATGTCAGGACATGGGTGGTCCTGCCTAAAGGATGTCATGTACACCCTTCAGCAATGGTTCTCAAGGGGAAAGTGGGGTGTGGTTTTGCAAACACCCCACCACTACTACTAAGGAAAATTTAGCGATGTCTGGAGACAAATTTTATTTTCACAATTAAGCAGGAGGGAACTGCCACGAGCATCTAATGGATAGAAGCCAGGGATGCTATTAATCATCCTACGATTTGTGGGACAGCTCCCCACAACAAAGAGTTATTCAGCCCAAACTGTCAACATTACAACAATGGAGAAATATAAAAATACTATATAATGTCTTGTATAATACTGCAGTAGAGGGTAATGCTTAAGACTATGGGATCTGAGCCGCCTCTGTCTGAATTTGAGTTCCTGCTCCAGTCCTGAGACAGACTACTTAGTTGTTGTTCAGTTCCTGGTAGATTAGTTATCCCAGCATCTCTCAGATTAGGGGTGATACATGATTGGGGTCTGGCCCATGAAATGTGTAAGTGTTGTAGTCCACACCTAAGCCTGGCCTACAAAAGCTTCCTACGAAACCACTCATACCTCTTCTCCCCGATCAACTAGATGCAAGGGATCTAGGGCTTGGCGGAGTTACTAGATAGAAGTAACCTGGGCACCAGAATGACTGCATGGAGCAGAGACATTCTTCCCAATGGTGACCCACACTAGATGACGTAAATGACAAGTAAACTTCTATAGTGTTAAAGCACTGACGTCTGGGAGTTGTTCAGGCTGTGTGACCCGTGGCGGGTTCCTTTACCTCTTTGTGCTTCGTCTTCCTCATTTGTAAAATGGTGATAATATATAGCTCTGCTCTCATAGCATTGCTGTAAAAATTAAAGTTCTTACATTGTGTCTGGCATCTAGTAAGAGTTATTCCATCTGTAGGCCCATCTTTGGTGATACCATACCAAATGACCCATGACAACCTAGGCTGACTCACAGATATGCATTCCTACAGGTTTGCTTTTATTGCCTCTCGAACATGGATACATGTTCAAATTGTACACTAAGCTCTTTGTTTTTCCATCTGTTCTCAACTTTAATTTTTCTGCAATATAGTTCAAAGATTTATAATCAGATTATTCCATGTTGTCTTTTTTACTTTTATCCTTCCTCCAGTCATTGAATAGATAAGTATTGAGCATCTATTATATGCCAGGCATTGTGTTAAATACTGGAGATAGAAATGTGAGCAAAAACAGACTTGGCCTATGGCTCCATGAAGTTCACAGTTTACCTGGAGAGTTTGGCATGAATCATATAATACCCACATAATTACAAAATTTCGAATGGGGAAAATGTTACATGGGAAGCACGTAGCTAAACGATATTCAGCAAGGGGACCTTGTCTTTGGAATGATGGGATGAGGGCTTCCCTGGGAAACGTCCTTGGAGAATTTTGAAAGATGAATAAAAGTAAAGTAGGTGAAGGGAGAAGGAACTGGAAGAAAGTTCCGGAAGAGAAAATAGCATGTGCAAAAGAAAAGAAAAGAAAAAAAAGACAGAGAGGTTGTATGTGTCTGGATTACAAGAAGGAGAGGTGGAAGGCAGTGAGGCAGATAAGGCTGGAGAGGAGTTGCCAGTGTGGCCAGACCATCTGAGGCCTCATTTGTCATCTCGTAATTTTGATATTTATTGTTGTTCTTTTTTAAAATTAAGTTTATTAGGGTAACACTGGTTCATACAATCATATAATTTTCAGGGTACCTTATCATTTGACATCTGTATATTCTATTATGTGTTCACCACCCAAAGTCCAGTTTCCTTCAGCTACCATGTATTTATTCTAATGTTTTTAAACAGGGTGAAGTGACATGATTAGATGAGCATTTTGATAACACTCTATATGCATTTGTGAGAAGGATTGGAAGTGGGCAAGGATAGAACCAGAAAGACCTTTATATTAGTTCTAGGTTTTAGAAGTGAGATAATGATGGTAAAGATAGAAGTTGCTGGATTAAAGAATCACTTAGGATGAAATATCACCAGCCCTTGGAGATGTATTAGATGTGGAAAGCGGAAGTGAGGGAAGTGTCTATAAAGCTTCTAGACTATGGTTTCATTAACTGTAAAAATCTCGGTGCCTTTTATTGGATAAAGACAATGAAGGTGAACCATGCTAGAGGAGAAAATGTCTTGAATTTAGTTTCGAGAAATGTACAGTGGCTAACTGCACGTCACCTTTCTTCTTTACTCACATGATTCTCCTATTTTCATCTATTCACTTATTTTCTGTTTTAACAAATCATTGGTAAGCACCAACAATGAGATTCGAAAACGATGATACAAACATAGCTTTTCACGGAGCTTAGTCTAGGGTAAAGCAATTTAAATGAATGGTACTATTGATTAAGCACTATGATGGAAAAAAATATTCCCAAGACACAGAAGGGCACGCCTCACCCAGAACTGGGATGGAGGTTGGGAATCCTGGAACGATTCCTGAAGAAAATGTCTCTGATGAAACCTGAAAGAAGGAAACCTCAAGGAAAGGGTACTCCAGGCAGAGGACAGAGCACATGTAGGCAGGAAACAAGAGGGCACAGCGAGTTAAGGAGATCGAAGTGCACAACCTGGAGATGGAAGCAGGGGTTAGTGAGCTAACTTAGGAGTCCGGGTTTTATCCTGACAGCAAAGTATTTGTAACGCTCTTTCCCACTTTGATCATTCCTTATTAAACTCCTAATTCTCTTGTCTCCTTTTCTACTACATTCATGCACACACACGCATCATTCTCTTTTTTTCCTAAACACACACAATATCAAACATTCTGAAAAACCAAGAGGTCACATGGGGTTTTGGATTCCATTTGGAAAACCAGGAGATCATGTTATAACCCCCGGAGCTCATTAAGCAGATACTTCTGATTACTTTAAAGCTTTTACCATCACTCGAAAGCATCCTTAGGGACATTTTTTTCTCATTGCACAAACTATTGTTTCCAATTTGACAGCCAGCGTTCCTCAGGCCTTACTTCCACCCATTCATTAAAGGGATGTTGTTCATATGGCATGACAATTCTCAAACAGAAGAAATCCCCACTGCCCATACCATTCAAGGTCTTGTCTAATTTTTCATCTCCCATCACATATAGAGCTGCCTAGCTCTCTTCTTGGTCCCACTCAGGTCTGGTTCTTAGGTTTCATTCCAACTGTCCCTCTGTAGTTTCCTCCTTAATTCTTCCTGTCTTGAAAGCTCATCTTCCAATAGTCACTCTCTTTGTTCAAACTATGATGCCAGGTTTCTCACACCATATACCCATTCACAGAAAACTACCTGTAGTTCTTCAAACACTCCATTATAGTTCATGCCTTTGTTCTTTTTACATACATTAGTCTCTCTCCTTAAGATATGCTTCCCCTTTACCTACCTGGACAAGTGTTATCCTTCAAGACCCATCTCAAGCACTTTATTCTTGTGACCAGCCCTCGTCTCTTACCAACCCCCACCAAATGTGAAGAATACAGCACTAAGTCAGACCCACCATACTGTTTATTATTATTTTAAGTAGTCTTCTGCTTTACTGCACAGGGTCAAGACTGTGTATGCTTTACCTTTATATCTTCTGTACCAAAACGGTGCCTGACAGGAAGTAGACACCAAATGAATCAATTATTCAGCGAATGAATACCCAAACACGTCGAAAAGGCTTCTCAAATGTATGAGGGAGATGGCTGAATTCCTTTATCCTGCCAGCTATCATCTTCATTTATCATATATTTTTAAACCCTTATAAAGATATGATTCTCAGTCCTAATCCCTAGAGATCCTAATGGGTACCCAGCTGCTTCTGACTTTGAGAAACCTGCTGAGAAACTTTGTTCTAAAGGAAGAATATCAGGAAACAGAGGGCATTAAAATTCGTGGGAAATTTTCCTTTTCCATTTACCTATAACCCTTTGAAGTAAAACAAAACCTCAGATGCACACCACAGACTTCATTGGTTCCTCTATCCATCTATTCAACTATCCATCCATCTCAGTCTTCTTCCATTTACCTATATGTCCTTGAAGTAAAACAAAACCCAGAGTACACACCATAGAATTCAGTGAGCCCTCCATTCGTCTACCTACATATCCATCCATCTATCCTTCCATTCAGCCTACACTGTGCTAGGAGACCCTCCAGCACTGAGCTAGGTACCCTCTCAGGCACAGGAGAAGGGGAAATGTGCATGTAAATCAGACTCTATTCCAGAAGCATTTAAAACCAAATAATCACTTGTGTAAGAAACTTCAAGATGAACAACACAGGCACAGTGAGAGTTTAAAGTAACAGCAAGAACATGTCAGCTTTCGTCTGTCTTTTCCTCTTAAGAAAACACCCGTAAGTCCTGATCTCTGAGTTAACAGAAAGTCCCTCTCGGTTTTTATTTCCTGTGGAAGATTTAACTAGGATTTTAAGGTCAGGGTGGGAGTCTCATGTCTTCCTCAATGACTCCTATAAATGTTTACATAATGTGGTTAGGCTGTCATTATTCTGACCCATGGAGAGATCCTGGGTTTGGCTATTTCAGAAGCATACTGAGTTGCTTCCCTTGCATCACACATTATACATTTTGATGCAGAACATCTATTTTTGGTTGTTCTCTCCTTCGCTCTCTAGAAATCCACAGACTTTAACTGATTTTCTGTTGCTAAGACATGCCCCCAACGTGCACTCCCTATAATTTGACAAGTGCCATTTGGTTTATTTTTCCTCAAAGTTGGCGATCTATTTTTTTTTTTTTAATCTTTCACTCCTTTCCTCTCCTCAGGTAAGTCATTTTCACTGAGACTGTTCCTGCGGCTGGAACAGGGATAGCCCGGAATTCCTGAAGTCTGGCAGAGAGCGAAGCTGGGCCGACCTGATTCATCCCCACTTTAAGAAGCTGTTTTTCCCCGATTTTTTTTTTTTTTTTTTATCATCTTTGGCATGCTTTTCTCTCCTACCTCTGACCCTACCATCTGGTCATGATTTCTCGTCATCACAGAGGCTTCAGAGTCAATTCTTCATCACTTCTGCAAGTCCTCAAAGGCTCCATTATTTAGCCAACTTCCCCCGCCCCCGCAACCTGACACACACACACTCCCAACATGTCAAAAGCACGACAATTTCCTTTTCAGAGACTATATGACAGATGAGCCCAGGAAGCCAGCTGCTACGTGATGTGGCTTTTCTTGGAGCAGCTTGGTAAGTTGCTCCAAGAAGAGGGACGTGAGAAGTAAACTAATACATAAACAAGCCAACAACCCTTTTCCACAGAAAAAGATGTGGACCAGCTTCTCTGTCTGCTAGCTAGGTACAGAAGAGCCTGCAGGGGGCTTCTGAGCACTGCGAGCTGGCAGAGCCGCAAGGCAGAAGGAGCCTGGGTCTCTGAATCACCTACGCAGAAGGCCATTCACCCAATGCACATATGAACGTGTGTTCTACTGTGTCAAGCCACTGAGATGTGGGGATTGTTACAGCCATTTGCTTACCCTGACTCAAAGCAATATGACCACTCACAGGACTCTTGAGGATAAGGACATTTATGTTGTTCTTTCCATGTGCCAAGGAATCAAAGGCATGCAGGAAGAAGGCCCTCCCACAACTGCACATCCTTGGTGGGACAAGGGCTTTCGGAAGAAACACTCACTGATGGATCCTTTGCTGGCTGAAAGGGGCAGTGTAGCAGTCATTCTCCTCCAGGTCTGGCAGTGTCTCCTTGTCCAGCCTCATGGGCTTCTTAGGTAACCATCTCCGAAACCTGCTTATTTGTTTATCGATCCTGTGGTACATGAAAGGCAAGACCAAAGGGTACAGCATGTCAGCATCGCCCCAAAACAGGCAGAAAGTCTCCACAAAGCCACAATTATGCCACCACACACTCCAGGCACTCTTACTGCACTCATGATTCCCCACCTCCTATGCCCCGCCCCCCATTTTATAGACAGAAGGAAGAGAGCCACAACTTCAGTGTTCTTTTGATTTCACTCAGTTGCCTCAATATTATTGTCTATGAGATAGCAGCCATGAGTTATGCCAATAAATGACCAAGGAATCCTAACAAGGCTGGGAGGGTCTAGACAGGAAGTTGTTAGTCTCTTAAGCAAAGCGGCAGAGAACTTAATTTTTTACATTCTGCAGATTTTTTAGAAACTCATTTTGTGCTTGGAAAATGTCTCCATCTTCCCTTGGTTAGGAAAGAGCTCTAACTGTATTTAGCTTTGAGGAAGGAGCTGACAGCATGTCCCAGTGGGCTGACTGTGCAGAGAGCCTGACATCAGGATTTGCCTCCTGCCTCTCACACCTTCCCTGAGCAGCCTCTCAGCAGACGGCAGGCTCCTTATCTTTGCTTCTCTCTATTTAGTGTGACCCTATGGCTCTCATGTGCTGGGGCGTCATGACACATGTGCATCACTCCGGCCAGGCACACAATGATGTCAAGTCAAGGAGAACAGAAGTATCCTAAAAGCCATTTTTCCCTGGCTACCTCTCATTCCCTATGACTTTTACTGATGAGAGATCTGGCTTCAGAGTGACCAGATTCTCAATCACTCACAGCAAACTCCTGGCAGATGCAAAAACCACAGCAGAGTTTAAAATGATTGTGCTACTTCGGTATCTATATCATGGGAATTATTATTTTTTTCCCAAGAGCACATATCGAATAGTATCTCTGTGAGGTAGAGTGACAGGTACCATACTCATGATTATTTAGCCCAGATTCTCTAGCCAGTGAATAAAACCAGGACCAGAATGCAGATTTTGGACTCTGGATTTTAGGGATCACTCATCAAAGTAGGTGACAATGAAAATCTTCACTTAAGGGCTACAGAAGGGATGGATTCTTCGGGAAAAGAAAATTTAAATGTCTTCTAAGTCTATTAACTGAAAACACATGGAATCTGGGCATGTCTTATTTTTTTTCAATTAAAAAAATATTTACATGGCAATTTATCCTTTTCAGGGAAACTCCCAGCTGAAGGTATTAGTTATATTACCAACCAACTACAAATAAATAAATGAATTAATTAATTAAAAGATGGTGAAATATTTTACTATCTCTTTTATTCTGAACATTGTTTCAGCCTCACCATGATCCCACTCTGCTTGCTGGTGGCCATAGATTTTTCAGAATCCCTGAAAGTTCACACTGGAAAGAACCTCACAGCTTCTCTAGACCCCTCCTCTCAAAGAGGACCCATCCACACCACATATGCACACATAGGAGTAAAGATTCTACCCAGGGTCTTGTAGCTAGAAAATCGTAGGTTGGAAGAGCCCCAAGCCCCAAGAAGGAGAAAAAGTTCCCCCATCTCCTCTATCCTTCATCCTTCTGGTCATCCCCTCCCCCTCAGTCTCTTTAAAGATACTTAAAATATGCTGAGATGATAAGCTTGCGAGAGGTGGTATACAGTGACTGAGAACATGGGGCTAGAGAACCTTGATTCAAATCCTGACTCTGTAAATATCAGCAGTGTGACTGCTGGCAAGGAAGTTATTTAACTTTGCTGTGCCACAAACATTTCTTTATCTGTAAAATGGGCATGATACTGATACTCAATTCCTCGGGTTATGATGATTAACTGATCAATATGTATGTAAAGTCTTTAGAACAGTGCTTTATATACAGTAAGCACTGGTTATTATTACTATTTTTTTAAATAAGAATTTGAGAAACCAGCTTGCCTTTTAACATTCTTTTGTTTTGTCTTTTTCGATTCCAAGTTAATTTTGCTTCACCAGCATCTAACACTTGCCCAAGTTCAATGATTTAGTCCTTAGATGGACTCATAACTTACACTTCCTAGTCTAAGCTGATGGCTTTCCCCACAGCTCTTGGCTTTATTTTGTCTGATTGCCTTAAAACTCATTCCAGAATGAGGCACTGCATGGTGATAGATGGTAACTAGACTCATGGTGCTGATATGTTGTAGCATATACAAGTACCAAATTATAATATCGTATACCTGAAATCAGTATGGTATATAAAAATTTTACCTCAATAAAAAAATAAGAAAGAGGACATTGGCTCAGAGGTTTTTCATAACAGAAGTTTTACCTCCCACACATCTCCAGTCTGCAGCAATAATCAGATTACAATTTGCAAAACTCACATTCTCACAAAATCTGGGCTCTGCATGCAATGACTATGAATTAAATCCAGGTGGGTACAGTGCTCAGTGTGGATAAAAACAAATAAAGCTGTGAAAAATCAGGCATAAATACTCTATAGGAATGAAGTGGCAGCTTGCAGCAACCAGCCTAAAGCAGTGCAATTAAATGAAAGGTGGAAATGGTGGAGAGAGAGAAGAACAAGGTAGTGAAAATGATTACTTAATCGAAAAATAAATAGGGGCAAAAAGAAGTGAAAACGGAAGGGAGGGTGCTTGGCAATGGTAGAAGGAAGCTGGGCTTTGTAATGCGGGTATCTAAATCCTGGCTCTGTTGCTCATCTGCTGTGTGACCTTCCACAAATCAATCACCTTTCGGAGTCGTATTTTTCAATGTTTTTAAAATGGGATCATAAATCATCATCATCATCATCATCATCATCATCATCATCATCATCATCATCATCATCATCCTGACCTTGCAAGGCTGCTATGTGGATTATAAAAGATGGTATGCATGAAATGCTTTGGAGAAATGATCGGGCAGATAGAAGTGTTATTAATTACTTCTTAAGGACCATGGAGGTTAATGTAAAAGTGACAGAAAGTAGAAGAACTGGGCTTTTAAACACTATCATGGAAGAAAGGTATTTGAAAGACATCTTGAAATTAAAACCCCTGAGACACTAACTAGGGATGGGGAGTGTGGACTGGCCTTCACTGGAGCACATAGGAAGATGAAACACGGATTGTCCACGTTCCATCACACACCCTGGCCCATGCTGTGAGCTCTTGACAATAACAGAAAACAAATACTCAAACGTGGTCAGAAGTTTGTGTTCACATCTGACTTGCGGAATGTCTCCCCCACCAAAGATGCACACACCCTGATCCTCAAAACCTGTGAATATGGCATGTCATGGCAAAGGGGGCTTTGCAGATGTAAGGTTACAGACTTAAAAATAGGAACGGCATCCTGAATTACTCAGGTAGACCCAATTTAATCCTACGAGCCCTTTAAAATCAAAGAACTTGCTTTGACTGGAGATAGGAGAAATGAAGCAGAAAAGGGGGTCAGAGAGATTCAAAGTGTGAGCAAGACTCAACTGGCCACTGCTGGCTTTGAAGATGGAGAGATGGACCAGGAGCTAGGAGTGCAGGCAGGTAGAAGCTGAGAATGACCTTTATCTACCAGCCAGTAAAGAAAGAGACCTACAGCTGCACAGAGCTGAACTGTGCCAGCAACCTGAATGAGCCTGGAAGCGATTCTCCCTACAGCCTCCAGAAAAGAGCCCAGGCTGACCAATACCTTGATTTCAGCCTTGGGAGATCCTGAGCAGAAAAACTAGTTAAGCCCCTATCCCTGGACTTCTGACTTGCAGAACCATAAGATAATAAATTTGTGTTGTTTTATGCAGCTAAGTTTGCAGGAATGTGTTACAACAGCAATAGAAATCAACACACCTCTTAAAACAGCCTTGGTCTGATCTTCCCCTTGAGACATGGCTGCAGCTAGCCAGGCTCCCAATGCTGGGGCTGAAGTTCCACATGCTGCCCCTGCCTGCCAGTCAGGTGGCTCTGGGAACAAGGGTATGTCTCTCTGTGGCTGGATGACAACTGGCTGCTCTTCCACAAGTGCACTCCCATCCCAACTGTGCTACATCACTGAGCATCCCCTTCTACCATACAAAGATGAAATATAGTGAAAAAGCCACCAGGCTGGAAAGTATGAGACTCGTTAGGTTCCTGATTGTCATTGTATGTCAGTGTGGCCTGGGACAAGCTTTTATCCTCACTGAGTCTTAGTACTCTCATCTCTAAATGATAATCTATCAGATGCTATTTACATCCTTCATATTGGTGGTGACTGAGGCAATACTAATCCTGGCTGTGTCGGTCTAAATACACTTGAGTTAATAAAGAACTTCCCTTTTCAAAATGCGTAGTGGACAACCTTTCACAGAGAATGAAGGACTTTGGTGTCAACCGGAAGCAGGTTCACATCCTAGCTGTACAGCTCACTAGTGATGAGTAACACACTTAGCAGGTGACTAAACCTCTCTGAGCTAATCAATATACTCACTGCATAAGGCAGTGGTGAGTACTACACAAGATAACATCAAGTGTCTGCACAATACCTCGGATGAAAAAAAAAAGTTCAATTAACTAGTGGTATCTAGGATAAAAAAAAGGCTGATGACAATGAATTTTTTTTTTTATGCTGACTTTGATTAACAAAATCTGGAGTTTCAGTTGTACGTTTTAACAGAAAGGCATATATATATTTACACTGGACAATAAACTTTTATAAAAAGAGTTCTCCAAGAAAATTCTAGACTTGGGATTGATTCTCACTTGTATATTGAGGTTTGTGCTTCCATCTTGCTTCTAATAAATGTCCCTAAACAGGCAATCCTGAAATTCATTTACATATGTAAAAGTCAAGAAACCAAGCAACCAGGAAGCGCCCCATTTGTCTCTCAGTATAGGAGTGAGGCTTACTTAATGAAGTCCCCACTGATAGGGAAAAGAAAAGAAAAAATGTTGGCTTAACGATTTAGCATTGATTCTGGTCGGTAACATTGTCACTCTGTTTCATTTCTGCCACACACTGAGCAAAAGCCCTTGAACAGAATCCATGGGCAAATCGATAAAGAGAAGATGGATGGATCACCTACTTGGGCACTTCCGACCCTAAGTTGTCAAGTTAATATCTGACCTTAAAGGTGAAACTGTTATAGAAAGTTGTGATAAGTTAAGGGTCTCCCCACCAAAAAAAAAAATGCTGGTTCATCGCAGGTGAGGTTCTGAGTAGCTGGGAAGAGCTGGCAGCACAGCCCGAGCAAAGGCACCGACGTGGCCCCACTGTCATGCTGCGCCACCCCAAGGCACGCCTTGGAACCGTGCCTTGGGAAGGTTGTGCTGAAACCTCTTTGAGCCTCGGTTCCCTCAGCTGTCATGGGAAGACGATCCTATTAACCTGAGGAGTGGTATGATGAAGAAAAGGCCATGTGCAAAGGAGTCCACTACCCACATGCCACCCTGTTGGGAGGCCTTTATGAACCACCTACTGGGTGCAGAGCTCCTACTTAGATGCTGTGGGTATTCTCTGAAGAAACAGAAGACAAAGCCTTTCCCTTGAGCCACTAACCATCCAGAAGGGAGTTTGTACTAATGACAACTTAATTAGGCTGAATTAAATAGACCTGGCTACTTCAGAGACACCTGCTTTTCCCCAGACCAGAATACTATAATAATAGCATCACATTTTGAACAGTTAGATTACGTTTTCAGGGATAATATGCCTAGAGGGAATGCACAGATGAGGGGTTTTTTTGTGTTTTTTTGTTTGTTTGTTTTTCCCCCTTACAGAGACCACACACAGCCCTCTATTGCAGTAAACGAAGCCTGCCTGACTGGTAACAGTTAGACACCAACAGGTTTGGATTTCTTTTTCCTCTTCTTAGAACCAAGTCTCCTGGAGATAGTTAGGGATTGTTGGAAGCTAATACGACTCTTTTTAGGTCACAAGGCTACTAACTGGGGCACAGCCTAAATACCTACAGAAGAGTCCAAAGGCTTTGGAACATTTACGTGTATTATTTTTTTAAAACGAGGATGGAAATATACCAGCCGTTTTGTCATCTCGCCTGCACACTCATGTAAGATTACAACCGCACTGCACATGCCATGCAGGAGGATCCGCTGCAAAGGCGAACTTCAGACCAGATGTGTACGGGGGTGTGGAGAGAAAAGCAATGAGTGGTGATGAGACTTAAGCTGTAAGCCACCCACAAGGAATCAGATTTGTTAGTCTGAAACCACATCTTCTACAGACTACTGTACTCTTTGGTGAAAGCCAAAGAGAAAAAAAAAAACAGAAGATAAATTCCCTTTCTTAATTGAATAGATACCTTCTAATGTCTGTTAAGTCTGCCCCAAAATAAGTGAAAGGAACATTTAATAAACCAAGTACATGCATGAAGAGCATTTACTACTACAAAAACTTTTTTTTTTTAATATACGAGTACTTCATGGGAGTCAGGTGACTTTTTATCATATATTTGTGAAAAGATCATTTTTCTCCACCTGCTCAGAAACTTTACATCTCTTATCCTTCAAAGAGATATGTTGGTTTCAGAAATCCTTTCATGAATTAATAAAATGAAATATCACATGTGGATGAAACTAAAAGCTAAATTAAACATGCATACTTAGTATGATAGGAGAATTTGAGAATAATGTAAGTCAATGTTTTATTACTGGTGTACAGGCAGGACAAGTTTTAGATGTGCCCTTCAGTCTGTAACGTCAGACCTGGCTACAAAGAGACAGATACTCTTCATCATCAAAAGCAGCCTGTTCTGAGGTGAAAGGAAGAGTTAAACTAGATATGCAATTTTTTTTGACAAACTGCACTTGAAAATTTACACCAAATATTGAGCTTCACACAGTTTTACCACCACAGTGGTGTCCAAAATTTAACTCTACGTGGCAAGCAATGAAGCTCGAGGCCATTGTGAATCGGCGTCATACCACTATAGTTAGACTTCTCCTCCCCCCTACCCTCCAAGTCTTCCAGTGCCTCCTAATGCCTAAATTTTCTATGGTTCTGATTTATGCACCTGAAGTAGCACCGACTTTTTCAAGCCAGAAATTAGTGTTTGATAAATTGTTCTTCAAGTTCTAGAAACAAGGATTTTCTAAGCTCTTAGTCACTCAAAACCTCCCCTCTCTACATATGTAGAATACATGATTGGCCATGCGTTCCATAGTCTCATCTGCTTATTTCTTCCTGACTTCTCTTCTAAATCCTATGCCCTCTTTCTCCTTTCCTCTACCACAAAATGTATCATAGTAGTGAACCCTGACTGCCTGGATTCATCAGGACCTGGTTGTTCTCCCCAGCTGGTTTAATCTGGTTTCCATTACCCTCTGTTCTGTGGACATTTCCAAAAATGTAGTCCCAGACCAGTAACCTCAGCATCACTTGGGATCTTGGTAGAGAAGCAAATTATTGAGGCTCACCTCAGAAACCCTAGGGATGGACCCGGCAACCTGAGTATTAGAAACCGTGCTGATGATCGTGACGCACACTAAAGTTTGAGAACCACGACTCCATTAAGACTGCTAGCATGATGGTTACTGTGGTAACCAAAACCCAATTCTCATCTCTCATCTTTAATCAGTAGCTGAAGAAGAGCCCTTCATGTGGGAACTCATTCCTGGTGCCTTAGACACTGCTCCCCCTTAGTTCTCCTCCTACTTCTTAAATTGCTCCTTTTCATCCTCTTCCCATTTCTTCCTGTCTCCTTAATGCAGATTCTCCAAGAAGTGGCTACTGGCTCTCTGCTCTTCACTCGCTACACCCTGCACTGGGAAATTCCATCTTCTCCACTGGATAAAGTCATACATTTATGCCTTTGATCCCCAAATTTTATTCTTTAGTTTTACCTCTGGCTTCAACTGTTTTCCCATCAGCTCCAAAGGCCTTTGGGGCATTAACGCCTCGAAGACCTTCCGTGAGTTATCACACAGAATCATTAAAATGAAGATCATCACCTTTGTCATCATTCCTCTCTCTCTTCTGGATTTCCATTCTTTTTACTTTCAACAACATTTTCTGAATTCCTTAACTATGGAAATCTATTTCACTTCTCAACTCTCAATTCCAAATACCTGCTGCTAAGTACTAAGTCTTTATGTCTATCATTTCACAATATTTCTCATGTACTTTGCCTTTTTGCTCTGTAGATTATTTTTTGTCTATCTAGTAATCTAAGTGTTCTTCAGAGTGATAGCAAAAGAGAGAGAATACAGAAGAACTTTCTAACAGTCAGAGGTACCCACAGACATGTTTGAGAATTCTGTCTCAAGATATTCAAACATGGGCTAACTGACCAAACAGCATAGGTTAAAGTATGTGATAGTGGTTGGACCTGATGACATTTAATACCCTAGCCAACCTTGAGATAACACGGTTCCTTTTATCACCATTCTCTGTCAAGCCCACATTGCCCACCCCTCCTTCACAGTGTGAGATGTTTCAGCCTCAAGTCTGTCTGACACTTTAGGAGCCCTGGTTTTTCTATGCTTCTTTTCTCTGTGACCTTTCTCCTCATTCCAATCCTCACACATATGAATGGAGATTATTTCATTCACTCACTCCACCTACTATTTGCTACTATTTGCAGGAAACAAGAGTTGGATGAGCTATTCTTGCCTTCTGGACATCTACAGCATAGATAGAAGGGGTCAATGGGAGAACAGAGATAAGGCATCATTTAACCTGGTCAAAAGGCCTAACCGTGTAGACTGAGTTTTGAGGACTGAACAGACATTACCTTGGTGAACAAGAGGGCATCTCCCAGAAGGACAACTAAATACAAAGGAATATAAGCCTGAGTAAGCATAATGTTTTTGGAAGCCATGAGTGGTTCACTTCGGATGAAGCAAAGAGTGATGGTAGGAGAGAGATGAATGAAGACAACTTATAAAGGGCTGTATTTTAAGAGGAAGGCTTGAACTTAATATTTTCATCACAGGGAAGCCAACAAGTGACATGATCATATTGCTACTTAGGAAGATGACTAGAAGAGAGTCTGGAAGAGGGTCAGAACAGAGGAGGAAGATAAATGGATATAAAATAGGCAAGAGGTGATGAGAGCTCAGCTAAGGCAATGGGGGTAGAAACGGTGAGTTGTGTTTGGATTCTACAGGTATTCCTGGGGCAGCACCTGGAGAACTCGGAAGACTGATTACATGAGGGAGCAAATCATCTAGCATAGCCCTTGGGTTTTAAGTTAAGTGACTGTGTGGGTAGCGGACAAGGCCTGCACAGGGAATATAAACAGAGAAAATGACAAGTGAAATCAGAACAGAGTTAACGGACTAGTCACTTGAGGGCAGAAGAAAGGAGAGGCTAAAGGAGGTGGATAACAAGTGCAGAAGCAGAAAGGAGGTGTGAAAAGATACAAGGTTATTATTATAAATGTTACATATAATAATCACTGCTACTATTTATTGAAGATCTACGTATTAGGTACTAAACCTCACACATACCCTTGAGAATGGTGACTAGTATCTTCATTTTACAAATGCAAAAAAAGTTAGGCTAAAATATGTAAGAAAATCTGCCCAAAGTCAGCCAGTACCATGATTTAAAGATGTATGCTTAATATTTAATGAAGGCTATTTGGCATATTTGAATAAGAACAAGCCTTCTGTCCACTTCTCATTCTTGTAGGCATCTGGAATGTACTGCATTTAACAGACTGAACAGTATGGACAGACTGGATATTTCCACTGTGCCATGAACGTTGGGAGAATCTTCTCTTCATCTTATTGTATTCTTTAAGATTTTATGTGATTTAAGTTTTAATTCACTCCATCCATAATCAGGCACATCCTTAATTTACTGCGAAGGTGGAGATGGACCTATCACAAAGACCAGTGGTTTTCAAAGCATGGTTCCAAACTGGCAGTATTAGCCTCACTTTGGGAACCTACAAGAAATGAAAATTCCCCAAGACCACCACAAACCCTCTGCCGGGCCCAGTGATCTTTAACAAATCCTCCAGGTGATTCTGAGGCTGGCTGAAGTTTAAGAGCTACTGAGGGCTACTGCCATAGACTAAGGAGTTGCATAAGGCTTTTATGGTATGTACATATATGTGCCAAGGGACTAATCTAAATTGAGATGAATTCAAATGTCACAGCTACTGCCTAATGAATGCACTGCAAAGGGAAATCTTGGGAAAGCATAACATCTTAGTTTCTTTGGATGCCAGTTCTCACATCAGACTTTGTTCAGTGTTATGTGCATTTGAGTAACGCCACTAGGAGATACCAATTACTCTTTTACTTATCATTATACGTAGCAAATAGAGTGAACTTGAATCTTAAATCCCACAGAACTGAACTAAGTATGTGATTTTCAGGGAAATACAGTGGTGTTCAGGTTTAACCATCACCTCAGCTCAGGGTGAATGGTCACATAAGACCAATTAGAAATAAGACTGCCAGTCACCACAACACAATCAAAGTCAAGGACTTAGCTGGTGCTTCTTCTTCCTCCCTGGCTTCTCAACAAACAACAAGAGAAAAAATGGGGGAAAGATATAGTACAGTAAGGATTTTTTTTTTTTGGTGGGAGTGTGGTAGAAGAAAAAAGGGGGTAGGAAGGGCTCCTGAATGAGGGAATACATCTACATGCTTTATTAACAAAATATGATTAACACAGCCCCACCCATAAGGGGGGTGGTTATCAACCATCAGCTTTTTGAAAAGGGGGTTGTATGTCAAGATTTCAAGTTACGTGTAATGGAGGGTGTGGAAAAAAGTAACATTCAGGCCAAAGATACTCTAAGACGCTGGGATGTTTGGTAATTTATCTAAGAGAATAGGCTTAAACAAACAAAAACAGCCCCAACACACCACCTGCAGATGAAACTGTGTCTTCACAAGTGTGAGGAAGTCACAGAAAACACTCTGAGAGGGACATTTTCATTTTTGCTCCCCCTCACCCCACGCACCCCACCCCGGCTAACCCGAAAGAGCCATTTTTGGAATGTGCACGGTAGCCAGTTTCCCCAGGTGACTAAGGTCCACCTTCTCCAGCAGGTACCATCACTGCTGGAGCACACAAGGTAACAGTCAAACAAACAGGATTGCGACGGAGCATGCTACTAACCTGCTCATGAACTTGTACCGGCGAGGCAGGTAATAGATTTTTCTCCTGGAAGAACAGCAAAAATGAAGCCAGTCGAGAAGAAAACCCATCGTCAGTTACAGTTTGAACTAGCAAGGAAGGAAAGGAGATTGAAGATAGAAGCCTGTAAGAGGTGAAGAAGAAAACACTAAAAAGAGATTAACAGTGAGAAATGTTGCAGGGACGTCGGGCATGCATTTTTTTTTGAGTCATGAAATCTTATGAAACGTTTCCCATTGATACATCTTCCTCTCCTCATTACCATAATTTTTATGGCTGCCACTTGCCTACAAAACGTGTACAGGGTGATGATTTGGAGTGACTGGTATTTGTACGGATTCAGCTGAGACGAGCTTTTTTTCGGGGATGCAGAGATGCACTGCCCGCCTGCCGACAATGTACATAATTTAATGGGACATTATTACATTTCTATAGCACTTTACAGAACGTTTCTCACATTTGATATAGTCGGAGTAACATCAAAATACAGCTATTTTAAAACCAGTATGGGAAGAGCACTAACTAGTCAGTGTCGACATCCAGTTGTAAATAACCACACTAGGGCATACTGCCTCATTGGTGGTGCTGGTTATAGGTGAATTAAAGAGTAAACCAAAGAATCCTGGAATTTTTAAAATCGAACTTAAGAAGGATCAATCACACTTCCATGCATCTGCAAATTTTTAACATTAAGCATGAAAATTCTGGGTGTAGTTTGAATAAAAAGAATAGGTGTTAGATAGATGGTTTATTAAAATGCAATCTCCCGTTCCAAATTCCGGGCCTCAACCAATGTCGCAGTAATAAAACGGAGGCGGTTTATATGTATTCTGAACTGTTACTGAGCTATCTGGCTTTTGGAAAATGGAAAGTTTATATACCAACATTTATCTTTTCTATCTGTGAAAACTTAACATGTAACCATGTTTTTAACAGGCAAAACTATAGAGATGATAAAAGATCAGCAGTTGCCAGTGGGCTGTGGTGGGCTGAGGGGGAGGGGTGAGTAGGTGGGCTGCAGGGAAGTTTCTAGGGCAGTGAAACTATGCCATGCGGCACCATAAAGGCAGATACATGACATGATGCATTTGTCAAAACCCACAGATCTGTTTGACATACAGAGAGAAACCTTAGTTAATAGTAATGTATTAATATTGGTCCATGAATGATAAAAAATATACCACACTGATGCAAGATATTAATAATAAGACTGAGCGAAGTAAGAAGGGTGTATGGGAATACTCTGTACTATCTACTTGATTTTCTGTAAATCTCAAAATGCTCTAAAAATAGTCTATTAATTTAAGAAAAATCCCACATGCATGGACACATAGCTATTTAAGAATAAAGTCTCACTGGTAATATCCCACAAGAAACCTATTCCTCAACTTCCTTTTAAACACTGTAGGCATAACAACACAAGGAGACTAAATGTGGAATTCAGAAGGACAGTGCAGAAAATAATATATACAGACAAGACTGTTAGGGGCATTTACATTCAGGCAAATTGATGTTTGTATATTTTGTTGAAAAGCTATGGCAGGACAGTTCCTCCTTTGGAAATGCTTATATGTCCTTAAATAGAGTTATTTGTTTGAAATGCTGGATGAGATGATAACATAAATTTTAAATGCATCAGGTTGCATCAAGTGAAATTATGCTCAGATAAAAATCGCATCAATATTAATGAGGCCTATTAGTGTCCACACATCAATAGTATCTTCTCCTAAAATTATTGTCCTGCAGGAATCTCTACATTTAAGAAGAAGATTAGTATTCACAGATGTTATGCTTTTCATTTTATTGCTTGGATCAGTCTCTTAATGCTGCATGAGGAAAGTATTAGTGATCTTGCAGATGGCACTTTTCAGCTAGGTAATGAGCCTGCCAGGCCCTTCATACAGGAAATCCTTCTAGGCACAAAGGGAACGTGCTGTGCATTAACACTGCTCAAGTTTCCACTATCTGCTTGGGTTCTTGGCTCCAGATGTGTGCTCTGGCAGAAGGTTTTGTGAGATTTCTACTGGGGATGGGGTATCAATTTCACTAAGTTTCGCTACCTTACTTTAATCAAAAGATAGACTTTTGGCTTTGTTGGCTACAAGATGCTGGTCTGATATTTGACTCCATCCAGGCATATTTTGTAGTGGTTCTTCTGCGCAATATATTATTAATCCATATTAGATGGTTATTGCATTGATAACTAGTTTTAATTAATTATAATTGTAGTGTAATGGTTTTCAATGGAAACTAAATTGCTATTCCCTCTCAGTGATAAACATTCATATTTTAAATCTTTGGGTTCTTAGAGTTTCTTCATAACATTTTAAATTCAAAGATGAGAACTATATTTATCTCAATTTCTTTGACAAATACATGCTAAAAATCCCAGCCTCTATTTTGACTTAATACTAGAACATAAAGCCAACAAACAAAGAAAATAATACCCACCAGGGAGATATATTACAGGCCTATGAATGGAAATTGCCCTTCTCGAAATGTGTTCCTAGCTCCTCTGTTTCTAGGAATGCAGCTGATTCTTTGTCTCTATTACTTTCTACAGTTCGTTAAGAGGCAGATTTTAGAATTGGCACTAGTTTGGCTTTCCTGTTGTCTGACTTGATCTTATTGGCAAATTGCAAACCCAAAGTATGTAATTCTTTATTCCCTTCGGCACTGTCCTTGTTTCTAAATCCCTCACCCAGTTCCATTATGGACTTCCCACACATCTTGGCAATTATAACGTCAGGTTTAATACATGATTTTATATCCATCTAGCGAATGAAGATCACTTTTCCTTAATCTACGGGGAAAATAAGAACGTTCACCTTGAGATGAAGGTAAATTATTGCTTGTAAACGACTAAGCAATCCACACAAAGTAGTTTCTATTCTTCTTGGAATAAATATCAATGCTTTACCTTTGCACGGTATTTATAAAGTGGCACTTTAAATTTTAAAAATGGGCCGTTTTTTAATAATTGAGCACATTTTCATGGAATGTCTTGGATGTGTTTCCATAGGAGCAGATTTTAATTTTCCTGGAAGGGACCTGTCAGCAATGACCATGAACACAGCCTAGTACTGCTGATACCTGGAGTCTGGCCCCTCGATGCAGCAGCAGTACACGAGGCTTCCAAAAATGGCACTGTGGAAATGAGAATGCCTCTTAGAAAATTCTTTCTCACAGGCACTAGTAATAGCTACCTGCCGAGGAATGAATTAGCCAGAAAATTTCACAGGAAGTCACGAAATCATTATTGGCTATGAAGACATATTACACTTCCTAAACATCTGAAGAATTTTCTTCTGTAATAGCACTGCGTTTCAGTTTGACTTGTTCTGAGAGAAGGAAGAGCACATTACATTTACACTGAAGTGGCAGAGAGGATCAGGGGAAATATATTTACACCTACCTGAAAGGCATTCTTACATTCATTTGTTCTGCGTATCTTCCAAGCACTTCCCATGGGGCATGCAACTTCACAAAGATAATGTCACTATTTATTACAGAGGACTGAAACAGAAAAAAAAAGAAACTGAATTGAAAAGTATATCCAAGTCGCCTGCAGTTTAAGTTGGAGAATGCAAGAACTTGTATGGAGTTCAAGTTCGTGGCATTCTTGGACAGTAAACTGGGATGCTACATGTGCATATATGCATTCGACAAATAGACCACTGGGTGTCAGGCCCTGGAAACCAGCTGTGAGAAAAAGAGGTGTGAATCACATTGACATCCTGCAAAACTATGTTTAAAAAGATAGGCAAAAAGTTAAAAAGAGGAGGATAATTTCAGATAGTGATGAGTGTTCTGGTAAAAAAAAAAAAAAAAAAAAAAGGTAAAAATGTAATGGGAAAAAGAATTCCAGAATGGTGTCACATGCTATTTTGGAGAAGTTAAGGTTTAAGCTCTCTTTGAGGCGAGGACACGTGAGCTGAGATGTAAGAAGGAGCCAACTGGGTAAAGACCACGGGATCAGCGTTCCAGGCGGAAAGGTCCTACGTTTGGAAATCGTTCGGTATTGTCTTACGTTTGAGGGACAGAAAAGAGAGCCGAGAGACTGAGTGTAGGAATCAGACTGGCATGAGAGCAGGCTGGGAGAGTGAGCAGGGACAACAGCGTGCAGGGCTTCGCTGGCCACAACCAGACGGTTGGAATTTATTTAGGGACACTGAGAAGCTGTTTGGACTTAGGGTTCCACAGATCACTCTGGTTGCTGTGTGGGGAATCAATTACAAGGGAGAGTTGCAGAGAAGGCGGAGAGAGGGAGAGATGCTCTGATCGTCCAGACCAAAGAAGCTGGTGGTGGTGGAGAGATGGAGGCGCCTAAGAGATGAGACTTAACGCTGGGTCAGTATCAGGCCATGCTTTCTCAAAGGCGTATGTTCTCCGGCCCCAAATCTTTGCCTTCTGTGGGTTTTTGTTTGTTTGTCTTGTCAACACAGAACTTAGGGAAGTAAAACTAGGACTTCACACCTTGATGAACACCCAACAGGTTTTAGCCTATGTCTCTGGCCAAAGAGACATCCCCAATGATGAGATTTCCTCTGGAAGTCACTTCCCAGGGCGAGCGCTGGGTCATGGACGGAGGTAGAAGATGAGAAAACAGTGAGCCAAACCAGTTTAAATAAGCAACGTGGCCAACGATTTATCCATCTCTTCCTCACACAGGGTCGTTCTGGACTGCATGTCATTTAAAGTTTTATAATTAAGAATGTTGACACATGTTAGGCCTTTGTGGCTTGATTCTCCTTATAAATAGTATTTAGAAACAATCTAGTATTTTTTCACAGCTAGCAAAAATAGCAGCTCAACTTTGGGCTCTAGCTGGGGTTAATCTGTGCTGCAGGGAATTGTTTTCCAGTTGTAGATGATGTACAATTGTAATCATTTCTCATGTTTTCATTTAGGGTTTTTTTTGTTTGTTTTGTTTTGTTTTGTTTTTGCAGGGCTTATAAATACTGTACTTAATTCAAAGGAATGAATATCCTCAAGATATTATAGAAAATCAAACTGGTCTCGGCTACAGTGTTCTCAGAGTCTCTGGTGATGCTGAACTTTCCACGGGGAGGAGGGCCAAGGCCCAAATCCACAATGGTGGAGCAGGGGACACTCTCTCATCTTGCTCTGAAAAATTCAAACTTTCTGGTAGTTCAGGCTGAACTAAGGTTTTCTCTTTAGGCTTAGGACAAGCAGACAAGCAGACCCCTGCCTAAGCACGCTGTTATTCATGCCTGATTCCTCCAGGTGTAGCACAGTGCCTGGGTCAGAGGGAGCGCACAACCAGTATTTGTGTACTTCATGACTATAGTCAGTGATGTGTGAACAGTTAGTCCCGACCCATGTGAGAGCTGTGGGTCCTGTGAAGTGACTGTTGATGAAGTAACTCTTGGTGCCAACACCCCGCGTCACTGAAGCAAACACCGAGGGAACGAATGGACAAGCCAGGAACACCGAAGATGTGATGACCAGTGCTGTGTCTGCACAAACCACTTGTCTGTGCATCTTATTATATTTGGTCTTCCCAGCACAGGGTCTTAGAGCTAAGTAGCCAAGAGGGATGACCTCGTAGGTGGCAATGTCTGTCCAGAACATACGGAAACATGGCACACACCAAAAAAACCCTCTCCATCTGTCCCATTCATGTCTGCAGATGCCCTGATCTGAGATGCTCTCACAGCTTATCAGCTGAGCGTTTCTGTGCCTTGGAAAAGAGTGACACTTGTTTTTCAGAGATCGTACAGTTCTTTAAGCTATAAAGTGGAAAAAATAATGTATTTCCTGAAAACAGATCTTTTTGATTATGTTAAAAATATACTTCAGAGTCTAGGATGGTTTTATGGCTTCCTCATTTGGAAATTTTAATTGCGAGAAAGGAATTCACAAAATTCACCTAGCTTGCCTCCACGATTCTACATTCACTGCGGTGTCTCTCTCATCTAGGAGAGAAATAATAAAAATATGCAACATGGAAGACAATACGGGAATAACTCACTCTTGATTTGATTCACAGAATCAACCAAACTTTGATTTAGAGCAGAATATAATCTTAGAATATACTTCCTTCATGGAATTACTTTGATTGCTAGTTTTACAGAAAATAAACCATCTAGTGGACAAATAAGCATTCGTAGATCCCCGAAAATGTATAAGAACATTAAGAATACATGAGTATCTTCCACTTAGGGCACCTTTTAAATGCCCCATGTCGTGGAAAAGCCAAGGGCATTATCTGAACACACACTGAGTCAACTAAAATTCTCAGCTCAACCATTTTCTGCATAAAAGCACAGCTATTTTGATTCATTCAGCACGATAAAAATGACTTTTTCTTATTTCGATTATAATGAGACTCGATTTACTATTATTATTTTTTAGTGTTTTGAAAGCACTAAGTTTTGGACGTACTTTTTACAGATTACCTTATTTTATTCACACGTAAACCTTGGAGAGAGGCTTTCCTTCAACTTAGAGGAGGAGGAAGAGATTACATGAAGGCACTTGCTCACAGAATGTTTATTCCAGACAGAGCTGAGTCCATACCCACAGCCCTTGGCTCCCTTGTCAATGTTACCTAATAAACTCTGAGGCTTGAATAAATTCATGGCTTTGCACATGTATTAAAGATGCACAATCTCTGAACTGTTGCTTTATCAGTTTCTACAAACTAATCTGAAGAGAATCTCACATTTTAGAAAACAAAGAAAAACAGAGCGAAATTAAGCTACTAAGGAACTGAGAATTTATGTGAAACTATGAAAAGGTATTTTGATAAACTTGAGAAAATGTTACCTGAATTCCCTTCAATGATAATAAATGTCTTGTCTTAGATCCTGTGTGTGTGCATACACATGTGCCCAAGCGTGCATATATGCATGCGTGTGTGTGTGTGGAGGGGGTTTACTATTTTATTCAGTTTTTCAAGGACATACTGAACCTCTGCCCAGAAAAATAAATGTGGAATAGATGATTTCTTTATATGGCTTATATATCACTTTACTCTACGGATGAATGATTATGCTATAGTGTCTAAATAGGTTTTTCCTCATTACCAAGTATTCTTTTCCACATAAACAAGTGTACAAGTGCCAAAGTGAAGAAAAATTAAAATGGTGTTTTTGAAACCTAGATTTGTTTCATTAATACACTGCAATAAAGATCCCTTAGGTTAGAACTCGAGGAGAAGAGAAATGACCGTTTAGAGGAATCTGGGAAATATCCTTAGAAGAATAATGGGAGAAATTAAATAGCAGTGTGGAAACTACCTGGAGTAGAAATAGATATGATTCACAGAAAAGGTTCCTTTTCTTTCCTTCATTCAACAAGAACATATTGAACACCTTCGATGTAATAGGTACTAGGAATGCAAAGGTATATAAATCATGGTCCTTGCCTTGGTATGTCATGATTTAGTAAAGGAAAGTTAAATAAGGCAGCAGTTAGGAAAATGAGACATAGCATGCTATTATCTAACCTAAGCGATCCATCTCTCAGAGACATGTATACAGATGTACCCGTCTCTACACACCATGACCCTGACACCACTCCTGAGAAGGGGACACTAAGGGGCAACCAGGTTCCGGTGCAGGGCCATGGAGACGGACCATAAATTCAGTTTAGGAAGTGTTAAGTTCAAGTTCCCCATAAAAAGATGTCTTGTGAGTAGTTAGATAAACGAGTCTGGTGCTCAGGGGAGCAGTCTGGGCCGGAGATACAAAGTAAGTGTGGCTGGGATACAGACAATATTAAAACCCACGGGGCGGAATGAGGTCACCCTGGGAGAGAGCCTAGGTCCAGAACAACATCAGGAGTTGAACCACAGAGGTCAGTCAGAAATTCAGACTCTGAAGGTTGGACGGCACATATTCACACGTCTTCCTCTTAACAGTTCTGTGATCTCAGGTAAGCTATCTCTATGCCTCAGTGTATTCAACCATAAAATGGGACACGATAGCGATATCTATTGAATTGTATTACATGACATGACACAGGTTAAGAGGCTCACGGTTCATTTAAAAACATGTCAGTAATCATTATTTCCAAGAAGGGCCACATCATATTGGTGGTGGTGGTGAAGAACACAACATTCATCCAAGTTATAACATGAGGAGACAAAGGACCAGTATCTAGCAAGGATTTTATAGTCTTTGATTAGAAGGCTAAACGAGAAGAAACCCTGCGAAACCCAAATCCTGTCTTCTGTCCCTCCACAGTCCCCAGCATCTGCTAAATGTTCCTCTAGGGACATGCATTTATTCATCAACATTCAGCAGACCAAATTCCTACCTTCGTGGAGTTTAAGTTCTATTGGGGACACAGACCCTCAATCAACACATCTTTCAGAGGGTATGCTTAGAAGAAAGAAGGGTAAGGAAACAGAAAGTGGTGGTAAAAAGGAAATGCTGTTTTAGATAGAGTAGTGTGGACAAGCCTTTAGCTAAGGTGACACTTGAGCAGAAAACTGAAGAAGGGCAGAGAAAGGTTTCATTATCCAGGGAGACAGCATTCCAGGCAGTGAGAAGAGTCAAAGGCAAAGAGCCCGGGGCAATAAATATACTTGACATTTCCATTTATCGAGCATGAAGGGTCAAATCAGGATAGCCACATGCATCTGCTCTCTGTATCCCTTTAGGCAACTACCTGAATATCACACACTCATAACTATGCTGTTAGTATCAAACCCCTAAAATGCTGGGGGCAAAAAGGAGATATTAATGTGCAATTGGAAGTCAGATAAGCCTCTCGGAGGAAAATAATAGTGGGAGAGGTAGGAGCACTACATGCTAGGTAGTGTTTTAGGGCTTTTCCACACATTAAATAATCTGAACGTCACACCAGCCCTATGCAGCAGGCATCATTACTTTGACTTACTGCAGACGAGGAACGAAGGCACAGAGATCGGTCAAGATCACACCGTGAGCGAGAAGGGAACCCAGACTGTAACCAAAGGCAGTTGGGCTTCAGAACTGCTGCTCCGCCGGAGAGCTGGGGCTAACGTGAATGCATTTTCTCATGGATTCCATTCCGTGGCCATTTTGTTTTTTTGGAAAAATGCCTAGTTAGCTATTAGAACCCAGGGTACACTGCGTATAGTTCTCGCTACATTCTAAAATGAATGTAAAGCCAGAGGTAAAGACAGCCTCGAAGCCTCGTTCTGCCACTCACAGCCTGTGTTTCTGGATGTTACCTGGTTCAGGAGCCTCAGTTTTCTCATCTGTAAAATGGATCTTTCAATGCTGTTCTGCAGCTGACACAGTAGGTGGTTCAATAAAAAACAAAAGAAAAACCTTCTTTCTATCTCCCTGTTACTGAATGCTCAAATGGACATTCCACCAACCCAGAATGATGCCAGAATTTCTTGGTAGATCTGGAATCTAGTCTCAGAAATGGATGGAGAAGTGTACATTTCTGGAGGATAACAAGGCTTGAAGTAATTGCTATTTCAACTCCTCTCAGAGGGGCTGCCACCTAATCAGCTGTGTGTCACTAGGTAAATGACTTGTACTTTTCTGAGCTTCGGTTTTCTTTAAAAAATGAGGGCATGTGTCTCTAAAAAGACTTTTGTATGCTTTAATTCTTCATTTCCTTAGGGATGCATCAGAATTTGTGAATGTATTTCATTTCAGCAGATTTTGATGTGATTCTCTCTCCACAATTCACACACACACATACACACACACACTCACACTCTCTCTCTCTCTCTCTCTCTCTCTCTCTCTCTCTCTCTCTCTCTGACTATACCTCGGGTGGAGAGAAGCCTAGGAGGTATTCAATGTTCTTCAATGGTCACAGAGGTCATTCCCTAAAGATGGCACTAGCATCAACATCAGGAACTCAGTGTGTGAAATGGCCACCAACACTTAGCAGATCTTTAAACAAGCTTCCCCTAAGACTCAATTCAGGTTCTAGTCTCCGCTACCTGTTATTCCTGGGTGATCTCATCTCGATGGCTTCAGATGTCACCTATCATCTGATATCTCCCAAATGCATAACTTTGGCCCAGACCTTTCTTTCAAGTTCTAGATCGGCACAGCCAATGGCCAACATGATACCCACCCTCAGTGTCTCATCAGCATCTCAGACCCGACGTGTCTAAAATCATCTGCTTCTCTGACGAAACTGCTCCTCAGTGGCCCCAGGTTCAGGAAATGGCAGAGCCATCCCCCCACTCACTCAAGAGTTGCCTCTGACTTCTCCTTTTTTCCTTACCCCACATCCAGTTAATTACCACGTCTTATGAATTCTACCTCTAACATCACTCTCAAATCCGCCCACTTCTCTCCATCCACACTGCCACCACCCTCCTTTAAGCCACTATCCCGTATCTCCCTGAAGACTGCAACAGCCCTGTAGCTGGGCTCCCTCCAATTCCATTCTTGCCTTGTGTATTCTGACATCAGAGACATCTTTAAAAATGTATGTGATCTATGGTTTTTCACGGCTCTCTTGAAAATCACTAAAGTAGCCAATGCACAACCTGCACCACTGGGTTTCAGTCATCAGGGGCTTTTTTCTTTTTCCCAAACTGCCAAATCCTGAGTCTCAGGATTTTCTTATATACTGTTTTCTCGGCCTGGAAAATTCAGCTCCATCTGGTCTCAAGTATGCTGAGCAGAATTGTAGAAGGCCCTCAAGATTCCCACCTAGCCAGTGTACACGTCCTGAATCACCACCTTTTCTTGAGTGTGGGCTATGAGGGGATATTGCTCCTGTGACTGGGATACTAATCTGTCGACTGAGTTAAACAAAAGGTTGATTGGCTTGAACTAGTCAGATGAATCCTTAAAAGAGAATCTCCAGGTCAAAGTGAGTCTTCTGCTGGTTTGGAGGAACTGGGCTACCGTGTTGTGAAAGGGCCTTTGAGGGCAGGAAATCATGAGTGGCCTCTAGGAGCTGAGAGCAGTCCCTGTTTGGTAGCCAGCAAGAAATTGGAGACTTTAGTCCAACAACCGCAAGGACCTAAATTCTGCCAATAATCATGTGAAAAGACCTTGAACTCCAGAATAGGATGCAGCCTGGCTGACACCTGATGGCAGCCTCATGAGATCCTCATTGGAATACACAGTTGAGCTGAACCCAGGCTCTTGACCCACAGCAACTATGAGATCATAAACATATGTTGCTTTAAACCTCTACGTTTAAGGTAATCTTTTATGCAGCAATATAAAACTAATAGAGGTCATATTTCAATTGATTCTGTAACTATATATTTCACTAATGTCTCTGGAAGACCATACATCTTCTCCACAGTTGCCTTCCCAGGCCCCAGTATGTTACTAAGCACTTCGTCACTAAGAATGAATGTTTCCTGAATTAATTTATGAGCATCTTGAGATCTAGACTATCTATATGAGATCTAGCTTTCTCATATTATGGATTATCTTGTTAAAACACTATTAGACAGAAAAAAAATTCATATTTTTGCCACTACAAAGGTTTCAACATGGTTTAAATTTATAGGAAGCTCAAATAAACATTCCTCTAGGCCAGAGTCAGGAGAGGAGTAGTGCTAAGTTGCTAAGCACAAATTTTCAAATATTTCATTAAGTGAACACTGAAACAACTTGCTTACTCTGCATTAACTCTTTTGATTGAGTGTTTCTAGGCTTTTAATCAAGCCTAGAAAAATTACTACATCAGAAGAAAATCAATGTTTGGTATATCATTCAGGATGAGCTAAGTTAGGCTGCTGCAACAAATACCTACAAATATCAGTGACTTAATTAGAGCTGTACTGTCAACACGTGGCTATTAAGTACTTGAAATATAGCTAGTCCAAATTACTTAACCTCCTCACGACATAACCACTCATAAAGTCATTCCAAATTGGGATGTGCTGTCTGTGGAAAATCTACACTAGATTTTGAAGCCTTAGAATGTCTAAAAATATGTAAAATACCTTCTTAATTTCTATATTGATTATATATTTAAATAATAATTTAGACCTATTAGATTAAGTAAAACATATTAAAATTCATTTTTTTAACTATACGTGGCTACTAAAAAATTTAAAATTTCTTTATTTATATTGGCTAGAATAAAGGTTTATTTCTTATTTATGCTACATGTCTACTGAAGGTCAGCTCACTGTAGTGACTTGGTGATTCATTCTGACGGGTCACTGTGACAGAGGGAAGGCAGAGCTCAGGGGGATTCATCAGGACACATGCCACTTCTGCACCTAGACCACTGGACAGAAGTAGTTATATGGGCCCATCTGTCTACTAGGTCACGAGTAAGAGAAATTATATCTCATAAGTAGTGCTAATTAATTCACACTGATGTGGAATATCTTTCCTCCATCTCCTACTTAGGATCACAGAGTCATTGCGTAGAGCAAATACCTTATCCTCCTCACAACATAACCACTCGAAAAGTCATTCCACAAATGCCTGAAGATAATCTCAGCTACATCCTAGGCACTGTGTTGGACCCTAGGGATATGGATAAGGCTCAGGCATGGTCCTGGATCTCAGGAAACTTACAGTTCAACAGAGCAACTATTATAATAACTTATAAATAAGGTGATGACTACAAACAAAAGTTGGTCTAGTGTCCTCTGGGATCCTGGAAGAGAAAATGACCATTTTTGGATGCCCGTTCCATGCGGTAACAAGTCTCTCCTCAGAAGGAAGCAACATCAATTCTGATCCACACAACTCCAAACGCTCTTCTACTTGTTACAGATCATCTTAACATCTCCTTATTCCTTCAAGGTGGTATATTAGATAAGCTGAACTTGGGAACAACTATATCATCACAGTTATGCTTTATATTATCACAAATGATCAACCCGCTGATCACTATGAACAGTTATGACCCAAGCAACAACCCACACATCATTATGCCCTTTGTGAGCATGAAATAAGCATGACCCAGAGAGGACAGATAAGCAGGGGTTCACTGCCAGGAAAGAAGTAATTTAACTTTGGAAATACTTTCTTATGCTCTTGGAAAATATATGACAACCTTCCCAGGCCTATTCTATTTATCTCTTAGTAGAAAACTGATCAAAATTAGAGAATGCAATAACAGTGTTATGTAGCAATACAGCTTACAAACTTATATTAACCTAAAGGTTATAAAAAAGCTATCAAGAAACAGGGCTCATGATTTTTGATAACAGAGAAATGTAGCTGATAGATTATAACCTCGTCACATCATCAGCTCCTCATTAGTATAATGATAACTCCACTGCTTACTTTTAAAGGGCTAAGCCATATATATGTAATTATAATTACATATTAGATAATATATAGTACTAAATTATACATAAATATATATTAGTATATATGATTACCTATTATATATGTTAATCCATTATGTTAGATAATGTATTTGAAACCATGTTTTGTTGGTGTCATGCATGTGTCCCTGGCATCTGGCTCTCCTTTTCTTCAGGGCATAATGAAGTCTGGGCTTCCTGACCCATTATGGTAGGCTAGAGCCATATGATGAGCTCTGGCCTCTGAGCTGTGATCAGAAGCCTTGGAGACTGTTGTTAATTCACCTTTCCTCATTACAGAGGCAGGTGTCAGGTGGAAGTTTCTGTAATGCTGGGTCTCTGGTAACTACAAGAGCAGGCCCCTTTTCTCTCCCCCTGCTATTCTGAGATCAAGAACTAAAACCTATTGCCTTAAGCCTCTGAGATGACAAAGTCTTGAGCGACATGTACAAATCACATAAAGATCTATGTGGAACATCATGAGATCACAGGGTGCGAGAGAGAGAGAAGGAAAGGAGACCCAGCACCAAGTCACAGGATGCTCTAACATTTGGAGATCAAATAGAAGAAGGAGGCGAGAAAAGGATAAGATGAAGAAAGGGCCAATGAAGAAGGGAGAAATCCGGGAAGCATAACATGTCTCCTGAGTCAAGAAAAGAAAGTTTTGCAAGGAAGGAAAAAGCCACCCTGTGGATGAAGGAAGATGATGAGGCCAACAGCATAACAGGGATGGTGTGACTGCTGAGAGCAGTTTCTGTGGAATGGTGAGGGAGAAAACCCAAACCAAGAGACTGGTAGGCAAGGAAATGGAGGCAGTGATGGCAGACAACCTTTCAATGTTTTTCTGAGGAATGGAACAGAAAAATAGGGTGGTCGTTGGTGGAGAATACAGGGGTTGAGGCATTTTTCTTCTTAAGATACGAGTCACAGAAACATGTTTGTAAAACTGAGGAAAAACTGATGATGCAGGAGAGGAGACAATTAACAAGGAGCAAAGTCCTTGAGAAGGTGAAATTGGGGAGTGGGGACTCAGCACAAAATGGGAGGGCAGACGCTCCACGCATAGTAACAAAGGGAAGACGGAGTATGGGGACAGTCACAAAGACCCTGTCCTATTGCTTCTATTCTCTATCAGGGTGTAAGCAAAGTTACCAGCAAAGTCTGTGTGTGCATGGGGAAGAGGTGGTACAAATAAAGGAGAGGAGAGGGTTGAGTGGTGAGAAGAAAGCATGAAATAACAGTTTGCCAACTCCCTCACTTATTCATGCTTAGATCAGATGCCACCTTTGGTGAGCCCCTTCCCCGACACCCTATTTAAAATTACTATCCCTTTGCCCCTAGTATTCTCACACACTATTCTACTTTTTCCTTCACCATATCACTTATCACCTTCTAACATACTATGCTATTTATTTATCATGTTTATTGTTCACTGCTTCCTTCATTAGGATATGTCACTGGATAAGGGCTCCTTGTTTTGTTCACCTAAATATTTCAAGTGCCTAGAATTGTGCCAGGCACTATATATTGATTAAAAGATTGACAGTTTTAGGGAGCATTTGAGAGCTTGCTTCCCAGCACGTCATCAGCTTGCCTCAGATAAACTCAAACTCTCATAAAAATTAAATAATAATAATAATAATAATAGTAATAATAGTAATAATAATAATGAATGAATGAATAAAAAAGGAGGCAAAGAAAGGAAGGAAGAGAAGGCAGGAGAGAGAATGAAGTGAGTGCATTGTTATGGTGGGGGGCACAGCAAGCTTATTATCATATTCATATTAGCATTATCATATCACTTCTCGGTGACATGTTGGAATATTTAAACCCATTCAAAGCAAGTTTTGGTTCCAAGTATTAGCTCCAAGTATTTAAGGGTTTACTTAGAACTCTCCTTCCCCAAAGAAACTTCGCAATAAAGGGATATTATATGTGCTAAATGTAAATAGGAAAAAAAGGAAAATCACAAACGAAAATTCAGTACTTAATTGCTGATTGCTTTCTTTTGTTTTGCCAACCAAATAAAACTGCGTGACAAAAAAAAAAAAAATCAAGACTGCTGTTTTGCATTCTACTGGAGTTTGTATAGAGAATGGCAGGGTGGGCAATCCCCTCCAGCAATCAGAAGGCCCACTGGATGCCTCAAGCATCAAGTATCCATGAGTCATCGAATGAGGGACTAGATTTCAGAAGACCCAGGGGTACTTATTAGAGTCTGAAAAACTGAATCAAGGCAGCCTCAGATGAATGCCAAAGTGATTTACTGCTGTGCAATCCAAAATAATATCCTGGCTAAATCAAGAAGCCCACAGACTGTGGAGGAAAAGAGGCCCCAAGAGGAGACCTACTGCATTTATGGAACACTAATGGACATGAGGGCTCACCATGTGTCATTTTCTTGCCGCCCACTGGACTGCTAAGGTCAGGGAAAATGATGTGCAGTACAGTTTCATTCTTCAGCTTGCTCGATTCCCAGCTTTCTATAAAGCCTTTTTTAGTTTCAAGATATGTAGAAAAAGTCAGAATGGAGGTAAAAGAACTCTAATGAGCAATAAACCATCTTCTTGGAAGACCACCATGATCTTTGTTAACTTTGCAGGTAATAGCAGGTACTCTTGCAGGCATTATAGCTGGTTTAATAAAACCCGTGGCCTGAAATAAAGCCAGCAACAAGATGACTCTATTTAAACAGAAGTGCAATGGGATGGCTTTGGTTGTAAAGGAGCTAAATGATATTAGATCACTTTGAAAAGAAATGACTAAAAAATGCATATCTGACTAGGATCAGCCCAGTTATTAAGGCCTAGGAGAACGATTATATCTGACAAGTTACATTCATGGGAAATTACTAAATAAACTTAAATAATGTGAAAGTCAAGATGAAAGGATGAGCCAGGCACTGTGCTAGGCTCTGTGGGGAAACCTAGGAGATTATGAGATTCCCACGCCAGCTGGAGAAACAGAGATGCACAGAGGAGCCATGATGCCACCACCAGAAGTTACTGTCCCTTTGCTCATACTGTTTCTGGTCTGGAATGCCACGCCCTTCTGCTTTCCTGCTTGGTGAATACCTACTCATCCTTCAAGACCCAGGTCACTTCCTCTAACCTCTGAAGAGTCTGAAGTTCCCTTAGTGCTTTTACAGAAACTCTTCCAGCTGCATTGTAATCACCTGTTCACGTCTGTCTTCATTGCTAGTCAACGAGTTCCTTGAAAACACTGAGCACATCGAGGCAGGTTGTATAATCCAAAGATGGCCTTGCCACATGTCTTCTGGAACCTGTCACAATCCATCAAGAGGTGGAATCTATGTCCCTTCCCTTTGATCCTGCCTCTGCTAATGGGCTACAGCAGAAGAAACACTTCTGAGTTTAGGTCATAAAATGTATTTCTGTCTAGCTTTGTTGGAACCCAGCCACCATGGCATGAGGAAGCCTGAGGCAAAGCAGCTTAGAGAAGCCTATGGACAGACCACATGGAAAGGACCCAAGGATCACAGCCTCAGGCCTGGCTGAGCTCTTGGCTGACAGCCAACATTAACTGTCCAACTCCGTGAGAAAGCCATCATGAAAGGGGGTCCATGAGACCCCTAAAAGCACTACGCTAGCTGATGCCCCACAGAGCAGAGTAAAGCTGTTTCTGCTGAGCCTTAGCCCACTGCAGACTTGAAAGTAAAATACATGACTATTGTTTTAAGCCACAAGTTTCGGAGTCATTATGCAACAGTAGACAACTAGAATGCTTTTTCAGTTTTGCTTCTCCGCTGTGTGGCACAGCGCCTGAAATATAACAGATACTCAATATATATTTGCATGATGACTGGTGATCAAACACCAACGGAGCCGGAAGTGGGGGAGAGAATCTTCTTTTATTCTTTTTGGGGGCAGTTGCGGGGAAGCTGTCTTCCACTTGTCTTTCGTTTGTTTTTTCCCTTTTCCTTGCATCACAAACACATGAGCGTTTCCTCATGCAGGCTTGACTGCTGCTGTCTGACTCTCAAATTAAAGATTTGTCTCAATGAACTTAGCTCTGCTTTGAACTGAGAGAACTGCCTAGTGTTAGCATCAGAACGAAGGTGTGGGTGTGACGCAGGTACTGTGACTGTGGGCAATTTGCCCCACCATGCCTGTGTGAAACACCAGAAAACCTGCTCCGCTATCACCTTGAGGAGTCGTGGTAGGTCCATGACAAACTTGAGACCTTTTGGGTACGAGAGAGAGGGGACCGGCACAGCTTAAGTGGAGGGACAAGTGGCCAGTCAAATCTGTTAGGAGGAGAGCTGGTGGCTGCCTTATGCTTTTTGTTGTCAGCTTGGAATCTCTGCTTCCCTCTTCTGAAGTCTCCTCTGGTATCACCAAGGAGAAGCTGGGACTACATTTCCCAGAATCCCCTCCCCTATGGGAAGATGAAGGGTGCTCAGGTGAAATCTGGAAGGTGGAAAAGAAGAGGCTATTTCTCTCTGCCGGTAGGCAGTTAGGGATAGCTGGGTAAGTTATCTGTGTAAGTTAGAGACACCTTCAGGTAAGTTTTTTGAGAATCATCCATCTGTGCCACACTCAACAATGCTTCCGGTTCCTTAGAGGCTCTTCCAGGCCAGCTTCCAGGACTCACTGCGATGGTGCTGCAGAAGTAGTCAGGTGGCTTCCTGTCCTTCACTCCCCAGACTTTGCAGCAGTGGTGAGCCTCTTAACACTTCATTCTTGGAAGACACAGAATAGCCTGTCTTGCTGCACAACCCTAACTGCCAGAAGGGGCCAAGCAGTTACCAGCACCAGGTAAGACTTTCAAAGAAGAAACTGATGTTTATGTACACAAAAGTCCAGAAGACCACAAAAGAGGCAGGCCCCAAAGAGCTGAAGGTTAAACTGATAAATGGCAAAGGACAAGTTAGGGAGGGGGTTTGCAACCAGGTCAGGTCTCCCCAAAGGTCCAACACTGCCCACACACTTGATTTGTCCCTGCTCTGTGCCCTGGGAGAGGTCACTTAGATGCAGATAGCACAGTCCCCGCCCCCTCCCCCAGCCAAATCTACTCCATTTCCCTCCTCCTGTAGCACACCCTCACACTCTACTCAGTTGCTCCATTTACTCTTCCTACCTTCATCCTAGCCCATACATGCAAAAAAGCAAGGCAAATACAGCTCCAACAGTGGGAGCGCTCGAAACTGCCTTAGAGAATTGGGCTTAGGAATGCAAATTCCAATGTCTCTCTGTGCTTAGTTCACCCATTGTTTTAGAGACTTTCCTGAACTCCTAGAATGAAACGGTGACTCCCTCCCAATTCCTGCACATTTTCTGCATGGTACTCATCACACTTGACATATTTGTTTATTTAATGCCACTCTTCCCTCAATAATAGTAGACACTCATGAGACATTTGATGAATGAATTAAAAATGACTCCATCTAGAAATGGAATCATCCGATACCATCAACTACTTTTAAAATATGCCAAAGACACAACAGAAAGTGAGTTAAGCCTTTGGGCCCTGTCGTAAGGGACAGTGCTGACTCATCACTTTGCAAATAAAATTCAGCTTATCACTCATCTTTATCAAGTTTTCCATGTGAGGATTATAAGCAGGAGACCATGGATTTACAGTTGTGTGGACTACTTCAAAGCTTTGAAATCTCTCCATCTCTAATGAGTAATTAGTGTCATACAGCTAGTATGTACTTTTAGCAATTTTTAGCAATTTAGCATAACATGTAGTAAAAATAACAGGAACAAAAATAACACCATAGAGAAAGGACTTCAGTTCCTTTCATAGCTGAAGAATGCAATGCCTGTATTTGGTACATAATAAATGATGACAATGCAAAATGTGTTTTATGTCAGACAAGTTCGACTACTGAGGAGAACTTTCAGATTAAGTTTTGGCTTGTGAGACAGTAACTACAGTTCACAATAGCACTTAAGTTCTTCAGTTGTACCTTGTATAATGGCTATTTTTCCCCCTTAATGTTGTGCTATCTTGAGTGAAGAAATATGTGTGAGTCATATGAAATATGTACTGATTTAGAATAATCCTTTGAGTAAATCAGTTCAGGATGGCTTTGTACTGGTCCCCTTTACCTGGCACCAGAAATGTTTTGATTAAACTGTCTCCATGAACAAGCAAAAGTAGTTGAGGCAATAGTAGAACTTCAAAAATTAGAGCCAAAGTAAGGGGTACCTGGGGGTAGGAGAGAGGGAGGTGGGGATGAGAGAGATGCGGGGGAGGGAGGAAGGAGGAAGGAGGAGAGAGAACA
This sequence comes from Eonycteris spelaea, assembly GCA_003508835.1. Lineage (NCBI taxonomy): Eukaryota > Metazoa > Chordata > Mammalia > Chiroptera > Pteropodidae > Eonycteris > Eonycteris spelaea. The sequence goes on from PUFA01000023.1 coordinate 9,153,207, forward strand.
GAAAGGAGAAAGTGCCACCCACCCCACCACCCAGTTTGATGAAGCTGCCTTAAGAAGATGGACCAGTGAGAACGACACCCTGATTCTGATGGACTGGTATAAGGCAGGTGACACCAGAAAGTAGTGAGTCCTACCCACCAGATCTCTTCAGCTTTCCCTACACATGGGCCAGGGACCCTCGGTCCAAAAGGTGATGAAGTTGAATACCTGAGATCAGGCATCAGGAGCACCAGTGGTTGAAGTCACTCCCTTGTTTATCAATACCAACAGCAAGTGTTTATTGAGCATTTAATACATGCCAGGCTCTTCTAAGCACATTACAATGTATTAAGTCATTTCATCCTCGTAACAGCCCCATTAGTTAGGATTACTGCTATTTAATAAATGAAGAAACTGAGGCACAGAGAGGTTAAAAGCCTTATCTAGTTAAGTGATAAAATAGTAAATGGATCTAAATCCAGTTGTCTGGCTTGAAAGGCCAGAGTTAAGTTATCCAATCTTAACATACCCTGTCCTTCCCCTCGAATACATAAGCCCCCTTTCTGGTTCAAGAGTGTGATGTTAAGAGTGCTTCAATCAGCGAACGAAAGAAAAAACGGAATAGCTGCCTTTAATTTCTCTAGTTGCCTCATGGACAATGCAACAAACTACATAATGTTGAGTCAATCATTATGAGTCTAACTCAGTGGTTCTCAACCAAGGATGCTTCTGCCACTCACATGCGTACACTTGTGCACACATGTACACACACACACACACAAGAACATATGACAGTACGTGGAGACATTCTGGGTTGTCATGACTTGGGGGGAATGCTACTGGCATCTAGTAGGTCTAGGCCAAAGTTGCTACTGAACATCCTAGAGCACAGAGGGCAGCCCCCCAACAGCAAAGACTTACTCAGCCCCAAAGATCAGTAGTGCTGAGGCTGAGAAACTGACTGGTGTTACCAGGCACAGCCATGGAAATCAACTATTCATGGTCTTTTGTAGCAAAGTCAAAATTCCATTAACTAAGCACTGGGTTAAGATCACAGTGTAAAAACCGATAGGACACAGTCTCTGTCTTCAAAGTGATTATACTGGCCACATGGAATCTTTGCATTGAAAACGTAGTATCCTAAACTCAGAGGAAAAACTGGGCAGATTGAAGCAGAACAAATGCCTGTGTGTGATTGCTCTCTCTTCATTTTCATCAAGGGCTCTGTGAATTCTCTGATTGCTGGGATCTCCAAGTGGGCCCTCTGAAACCCAAAATTTTGTAGCATCTCTACTATGAACTCAGTATCAGTGGTAGTGAATGCTGACGGTGCTAAGTCCAGAAGTTGAGCTGCCGTGAGAGCTGGAGAATCACCCTCTGCCAAATAGGAGCAGTGCCCACCTCCCATCACCTCCGCAGACCTCAGCCAACGACTGGCTGACATGGGGCTCTGCTTTAAGGGTGACCCAGCTCTGTGGTACATTCTCTGATCCAGAGCTTCCCCGTTGGATCAGAGAACGTATTCTTAGCTTAGCTTTTCTCCTCTGCCCTTCTCAACTTCCCTCACTCCCCTTTCTCCGGAGAGCACTGTACCGATCAACAACTTTAGCAAGAATCCTTGCCTCAGGCTCTGCTTCTGCTTAGCAAAGTTCACCCTAAGACATTACTTTTTTAAAAAAAGGTCACTGCAAACATGCATCAACAATGGTGACTCCTGAAAGACACTGCTATGATCTGAATGTTTGTGTCCCCTCAAATTCACATGCTGAAATCCTAAACACCCCCTCAATTTGATGGTATTAGGAGGTGATTAGGTCATGAGAAGGGAGCCCTCATGGATGGAATTAGTGCCCTTATAAACGAGGCCTTAGGGACCTAGCTCACCCTTCCACCATGTGAAGACACAGAAAAGGCGCTAGCTATAAAACAGGAAGTGGGTCCTCAGCAGGCACTGAATCTGCCGGTTACTTGATCCTGGACTTCCCAATCTCCAGAACTATGAGAAATAAATTTCTGTTGTTTATGAACCACCCAGTCTATGGCATTTTGTTATAGCAGTGAGAACAGACAAGGGCAGACCCTCAAGGAATCATCAGAACTTTTACATTCACATGAACATCTCCTTCTTCACTCTTTGCTTATGATTGTCCTTAATTTTTCTTTCTCTTCACCCCAACCTGAAACCCTTAGTAAGACATATAGGTGACATATAAGAAAGTGGAGATTAGGAAGTGGAGTAAGGTCCAAGTCTCTCTTTTGAGTTCAGAAAGCACTAAACGACAGGAATCTGTATAGTTCGGTGTGTCCTGACACTCATTTATTTTAGGCACTCATTACCATGGTTCAATGGTGATGGAAAGGAGGAGTCCCTGGTTCTCTCCTTCCAGATTCTCAGAGCCCTGGATCCTGAAAGAGCACCTCTAGTAACAAGCTGGATGTGGTTGCAGAACATAAACAGAAATGAAAATAGGTAGAAAAGCAAGGGCAGGAAGCCATGAAGGCAGGAAACAACCTGGGTGAGGTGAGCACTTCAAATGAGAAGTCTTCATGAAGTTCTTCCTTGAATATGGGTAAAGCAAGATGAGGACAGGCAATTGAGGATGATGTTTTAGATCATGGTTCATCTGTAATTTCTTTCCTGATGAATCTGAACCAAATCCTCCAAAAACAGATAAATCCCTGAACCTTGACAATGCTAAACTTGTTACCTAATGTGCTCTGAGTTTTTCCAAGACCATAATCATTCATCTCTTTCATGAATAGACATTGGCAACATATGATCAGTCGATGTTTGCTATTCCTAATAGTTACATACTCAGGAATTTGTAAACTGTGCGAAAAAGTTTCTAAAATTTTGCCCTGAAAAATCATTTTAAAAGTAAAAGTGTTAATACACTGTATTTAGGTGATATGATAATAAAAAATATTTATGAAATGCTTATATGATAGGTTCAGAAATAAGCATTGAATATGAATTATCTCTTTAATTATCATAATAAGCCATGAAATAGATCTCATTTGTAAGCCTCATGTTGCAGACGAGTTAGTTTTCCCAAGAGCCCACAGCTTTTAACAGTGGAAACAAATGAGCCTCAGAATGTCTGATCCCAGACTCTAACCACTGTATTAGATACCTACCGCTGCATAACAGATTACTATAAACTTAGAGGCTTAAAACAATACACATTAATGATCTCACAGTTTCTGTAGATCAGAAATCCAGGCACAACTTAGCTGGGTCCTCTGCTCAGGGTGTCACCAGGCTGTTAACACAGGTGTTGGTCAGAGCTGCAGTGTCATCAGAGGCTCGACCAAGGAAAGACCTGTTTCCAAGGTTCCTCGTTGTTGGCAGAATTCATTTCCTTGTGGGTGTAGGAGTGAGGACCCATTTTCTTGCTAGCTGTCAGCCAGCGACACCTGTCAACTCCTAGAGGCCACCTTGTTTTCTTTGCATACAGCTCTTCAAAGACTATCTCACAACATGGTCACTAACTTCCTCGAAGCCAGTAAAGAGAGCCTCTAATGCCAGTTGGCTGAGACAGGGTCTAATATGCCATAATATAATCAGGTAAGTGACATCTCACTATGTTTGCCATATTCTATTGGCTAAAAGCAAGTCACAGATCCCACCTGCACTCACAGGAAGAGAATTATACTAAGGTGCAAAAACTAGGAGCTAGGCATCACAAACTTTAGGGTCTGTCCATCACAACTACTAGCCAAGTAAGACTGTGAGCATGCTTGTGCAACCTTCTCAATTTTTGCCGAGTTTGTACATCATCTACAGTATTTTAATTTCTTATTTTTCCTTAACTTTTTAAAATATTTATTTTACAAAAACATATAACAATAACAACTCAAAATTCATTATTACTTACTATAAAGAGAAGATAACACAAAGGAAAACAAAAAGGTAAAATAAAAACAGAGATACTGTACGTTGTAGTCACCTATACAGACTAACTCAATCTCACACAGTTCATGTTCAATAAAATTTCCTTAATATTAAAATGTAGAACCAAGATCCAGAAGTTTAATAAACTACTTACTGCATTTGGCTTGTACCAAGGATTCAAATCCGGCTACTGGCAGCCCAAGTGCATAAGCACTGCGGTCTAGACAGCACCAAGTTCATTATGCACCCCAATTTTCCTGTTCCTTTTTCTTCTCCTTTTCCTAAACCCCTGTCTGGCTGCTACCCTCTCAAACTCTGAGATTCATCTTGAGATACAGGAATCAATAAATTCAAGGGTAAAGAATAAGTATGCTTAGACTTTCATCCTGGCTTTATTTCTGCCTGTCACCTGGGCAAGTCACTGCTTGCCTCAACTGTCTCATTTATAAAATGGGGAGAATAATAGTAAGTGATCAATAAAGCAAAGAGTGAAAATTTTAATAATACCATTTTGTCATCATTGCAAAAAAAATGTCCAAGATACACAACTGAGTGCTGAGTATATATTTACTGCAGTTAAAATTTTTCAGTCCCTCTCTGAGACCAGTGAAAACAGAAACAAACTGCTTCGACAGATTGCATTACTTTGTGCATTTCTATTTTTAAAGCCCATTTTCTCTCTTTGGGGCAATGTCCTTGAGTAGGACTGTGAGAATGAAGGACTGGCCTTAGCGAGAAGCATGGTAAGGATGTCCCTGGTACCAGAAGGAGAGGCTATGTCTGTGGGCACAACGCTAGCAGGCAGGTCCGTATGACGAGAGAAACTTTGTGGTCAGTAAGAAACTTCTTTTTCTTTCTGCTTCAAGGGCACTGCTCCTAAAATTCTTTCTTTGCTCTTCTACGTCAATTTTGCCTCTCAAATAAACGATTTCTATTAGCAAGTTATTTCTCTCATTTTATATAGAAAGGGTTCTTTCTTGACCCACCTTCTTATTCCAGTTGTCAACCTCTTTCTCTCTTTTCCTTTATAGTGAATGTCCTTGGAAAACTAAATTTGTTTTCTCCAAGTTTCCTACCATTATTCTTTCTTGAGCACTTCAACCACACTTTCGCTTCCACCTCTCCAAGGAAACTTCTCTTGCCCAGCTCACCAAAAGCCTCTACATGGCTAAATTCAACAGCCAACCTCCCAGTCTTGATCTTACTCACCCCTCAGCAGCATTTGACGCAATCAATAACTCTATCCCTCTTGAAACACCTTCCTGGGGGCACCACATCCTCTAAGTTTCCTTCGAGCTCCTTTCTGTGGATTCGTCTGGCCTCCAACTGCATAACACAGGTGTGTTCCACCCCTCAATTCTCGGATCTCTTTTCCATTTCTAGTCATTCCTTTGGTGATCTCATCCATATGTATATTTCCAGCCCAGATCTCTCCCTGTCTCCTAGACTCTTCTACCCTACTCAATGTCTCCACCAATGAGACACCTCAAACTTGACATGTCTACAAGGGGATCTGCTCCTCTTTGCATCCGTTTAAATGGCAACTTCTTTCTTTCAACTCTTTAAAATAAATAGCATAGGACACACGAATAGCCTGTGATTCTTCTCTCTCACAGAACTCATTCAATCTGTCTGTAATTTCCATTAGCTCTCCTTTCTATTCTTCTCAACATCCGTGTGTTTAACCAAGCCACCATCATCTCCTTCCTGGAGTCTTGCAAAACCATCTAACCGTTCTGCCTTGCTCAGTTCAACTCCTGTCATACCGGCCTCCTCACTGTTTCATGAACATACCAGGCATGCTTCTGCCTCAGGGCCTTTGCACTTGCTGTTCTCTTTTTTCTGGAAGAGAGGCCCACCTTTGCCAACTTTTATAAAATTGCAAGCCCCTCTCGATACTTCATGCTTTTCTTTCTTCTCCTTAGCAATTACTAATATATTTTATAAATATATATGTGTGTGTGTGTATGTGTATGCATATATATATTTACTTATTTACTTTGTACCTAAGTTCCAACAGGAACTTGTTTGTTTTATTCATTGCTGAGTTCTTAGTGCTTAAAGCAGCGCCTGGCACAGAATGATGGTACAATAAATATTTACTGAATGAATTAACTATCATCAATATGGTATGATTTATCTAATTACAGTTATTTTGTAATGACTTCAATGACATGGGTTTTCTCTCATGTTCTGCATGATTCTGAAGAGGCTGAGCACTCCATTAATATAGCTGTTATTTACACATTCTAAATAATTCAAAAGTTATCCATGGCTTGACTACTTATACAAAGGAAAATATAAACTTATTAATGATTTCAGAGTAGGTACCAAAGCATCAATGGTGATCATAAAATTAAAAATAAAAAAAAAATCTAAAATAGAATACGTGAATTAATGTAAATGAACGTGCCTTTAGAAAGGAGATCACTTAAAATAGACAGATACTAAATCACTTGGAAATACTTTATTTGGGAATTTTGTGGTGCTTTTGCTTTCTATGGGTTAATATGAGTTACAGAATATTAAAGATCCAGGGTGCCAAAGTAAGCACTTACTTGCTGGCTAATCAGGCTGGGGCAAAGATTTTAAGAAAGATTAAATTTAACTATGCCCTCACTTTTATCATGAAGTAAATATTCTCCTAGCTGTGTTTCTTGACTGTCAATGTTAAAAGAGATAAGACCCTCTTACTGTTAAATTGTTCAACTCAGGGGCCTGTCTTTATCCATTTGGAAGTATAAAGTTCTAAGTTTGTAAAACATGTTTTCTATGATTTTTGGACAGCACGACGCATAGCTAACCAAGAAGAAACTAGTAATTCACAGAATGTACTTAGTGTTAATCTTTTCAGATCTATACAGATTCACAGTAAGTTTCCTGTGTTTTCTTCTTTCTTTTCCCACCTTGAACTAAGTTCTTTGTTTCGTATACAAAAGGTTGAAGCAATTTCGGAAGGTGAAATAGCTCTTAAAATTGTTGTCTCTCTGTTGCAGCTTTTTTATAAAACTCTTGATTTAAATAAGTGTGCTTCTCATGGTTTCTAAATCTAATAACATCATGTAGAAACAGGTTTATTGTTCAACCAAGAAACATTTTAATTACTCATGACAGGGAAAAATTAATTTATCTATAATTTCCTGCTGCTTCCTAAGCAGGGAAGAACCTGCAAAGGCCCCTCCTGCTTGCTGAGCTGGCCGAGGCCGTGAGGATGCACAGCAGAGCTCAGAGGCTGAGTTACAGCCAATTGTGCCATTTATGCAAAGGGTGTGGGTGGCAGGAAAAGCTGGGAGCCAGGAAATGAGAAAGGCTACTAAGGAACAAGGTTCCAGAAAGAGGAAAACCTAGCTGTTGGTAGTGAACTGACAATTGTGGAATAAAGGATAAGTAGGGAAGCTGTCACCCAGGGAGGAACGTTGGAAGCAAGGGGAGGAAGAGATACTAAGTTTTCATGAAGTTTTGCCATCACCCTTTTTCCAATTGCTAATTTTTTCCTACTAAACATTAAAATAAATACCTAGGTATTTAAAATTTTAAGACATATAATCAAACAAAATTATAAAAGCAGTATATCATTACACCATGGTTAGCATAACCATATAACAAAAGGCACAATAACCTTCCTAAGCTATCTGCTCTAATTCTGGTAGATGAATACTGTGGTCTAGATATCTAGGAGACACATAAGAGATCTGTCATCTCTTTAGTAATGTGTATCATTTGAAAAAATATTAGGCCTTTTGAGTTTTAACTATTAAGTCGTGAAATGACATTAAAAAGACCTGTGGAGAAGGGACCTCAGAAATAGAGAAAATAATTACAAAGCTTAAAAAATATATATATCTTTCATTAATCGAATAAAGCTACCTAGTTTTGATGATCAAAATTTTGACAGAGTAGATCAGAGAAAGGACTGACATTATTTAGGATCATGTGACAATACAGAGCTTTTATTTCATTATATGAAAATTCTAAAACTTAGAGGTAAGAAAGATGGGATATGGTTTTTAAGGATAAAACATATTAATGTGTTATTGACATTAAGAAGAGAGTATACAATTGTCTTGATAAGAACTTAAGGATCAAGATTTATCAAAGATATGTTCAATAGGTACAGGAAGGATTTTCTGGAACCCCATAAAAGAGAAACAACATATTTAATTCTGTTTGTTGCTCTGGGGGAACCTCCAACTGAGACAGCCTTTTGAATAAACTGACTCCAATTTCCTGAGAATGAGAAACTTATTCCCTTAAGGCCACACTCTTCTCACCATTTTTCTAATTCTCCTTTTGGAGACATTCTAGAAAAATACAGTTTCTGTTTTGTAAATCCTCAAGAATTGAACCAGTCTAACAGATCTGGAAAAAATCCCACTTATCTGAAGTGTCCCAAGATCAGCATACAACCCGCACCATACAAAGAAACACCTGAACGTCTGATTTCAAAGGTCTATCCCCTCAGCCTCAGGGAGCAGAATCAGAAGCAAAAAAATTAACTGCCAATATATTCTCCTTATTGACTATGAAAACCTCCAGAATCTTTGCATAATATTTAGGGAAGATTTGAGAAAGTTATGTAATCCACCTACCAGGGCCAAGTTCTATAAACGCACACGGTATTTCTGGGTACCCAATAATCTTATCATGGATTGTTATCAGAGGTCTGGCTGGACCTCTCACACTTTCCTTACTAAATATTTCCTTGAAACTCCTCATACAGAGAGGAAGGAGGGAAAGGAGAAAGCAAATACTGGGAAGGTGACTCTTAAGTTTGAGACCATGATAAAAACAACCTGAAAGCTCCTTAAAACTGGAATCATTTTGTAAGTTCCAGCTGTTTTTGGACAAATCAGCCAGGCAGTCTCTTTGCTGTGTGAGGATGCCCAAGCTCATTATGTTTCCTGAAATGTAAAAAGAGCCTACAAAGTGGGGTGATTGCATTTTATCTGAAATCTTCTTTAACTTGTGAGACTAGACTAGACAGCAGATGAAGGAAGTCAGGTAAATTAACACTTTGAAGCAATCTATTCAATTGGAATAGAGTATTTTGATTTTCATGAAATCACTTGGCATTGAAATGCTCCTCTAGGCAAATTGTGCCAGAAAAGTCTAATTACTGGAACATTCCCCAAACATTACAGATTAGCAAACTCTGACCAAATAAAACATTCTGTTAACATAATGACTAACCGCTTATTTTTCAATTGCCTCTTGATATGAATAGATGTATATATTTTTTCTCATCCAAACAAACTACTTACTTCTTTCTCCATTTGTAATCCTTCTGCTCTAATATTTCTTTCAAATACTTCTCTCTTTTCAGTCTGGGGGTTGGATTTCCTGTACACAAGAATGTAGTCAATTCGACACTTTCCATCTCTGAAGTAAAGTCCATTTGATTTGTTCTTTTCCCGCATTGTCTGTATACAAAGAGAAAGGGACCAGTGTAAAACACTCGTAAAACTGAGCCTTGGGTGAGTAATGTGAAAGAATGATTAAAGCTAAACACATTTTTCTTGTATTTTATCAAAATTACGTTTTTATTAATAAAAATGTAAAAAAGAAGAAACAAAATAAAAATTGGAAAAAGCGTTGAGTCAATTGGGCAAAAATTAGGACACCTAACAATACCAAATGTTTGGCAAGGATGTCCAGCAACCGAGAATCTAATATTCTACAGGTGAGAGTGACAACTGACATAGTTACCCTGGAAAGCGCAATGACATTATCTTGTAAATCTGAACATTTGCATAACATATAATCCTGGAAAATTTTTCATACAGCAACTAGGAGACATGTATATGAATATTCATAGTAACATTGTTCATTAGAAAATAAAAATTAGGAATAAATCCAAATGTCCATGAACAAACAAATAGATAAATTATAGAATAGTCAAAAAATAGATTATACAGCAGCGAAAATAACTAAACTACAGTTGCATCCAATAGTAAACATAAATCTTACAAACAATATTGTCAGAAAAAAGCACGTCACAGAAGACTTCATACTATGTGATACCACTTTTTGTAAAGCACTAAGTAAATCTAAAAGGAAGTTGTTAAGGCTACCTATATATGTAGCAAAACTATTTTTAGAGTAAGGGAGCAAAAAACACAAAAATTCAGGAAGATGGTACCTGGGATTCAAGTAACTTTGATAGCTTTAGTAACATTCTGGTTCAATGTTTCTTGAATATTCTTGCCCACAGTAAGAAAAACATTTAACTTTGCAATATCTATATGTAAACACACACAAAATATCTGAAACAAAAGTTTTACACAATAATACTTACCCTTTCTACTTGCATACACACTAATATTAATTTTCTATTCCATTAAAAAACAATTAGAGTTGGTAACCTACAATTAGGTTGCCACCATAATTTGAAAAATACCATTCTAGTTGATAAATTGGATGGTGGTTCAAGGAGTTCATTTTACTATTATGCTTTGTAACTTACACATAAGTTGCAAATATTATTTTGCAGAGATTATAAATATACAAAAATTACAGAACTAAAATAGTAGGTGTAATTTTTGTCCAGGCTCCATGGGCCTATTGTAATCATGTACGTACAACCCTGAAGGAGACCATCAAGTATGGGCTGGCCAGGCTGGAACCAGGATTCTCGGGCTGAGAGATTTCAAAAAACACATCTGTAAACTAGCAAATGGAAATGGGGGAGCTACATTTTCTCTAGGCCACAGTATACATCAGTTTCCAAATATCAGTATAAAAAAGCAAACATGCCAGACCATCAAGGCCATTGCCAGAAACTCTCTTCTTGCATACGACTGCCATGTATGCAATCTCATCCAAAAGGAACATCTTAGGCAGGAGGGATAAAAATACCCATGCCTCATACTTGGTGTAGATGTTTACAATCGATGACTAATTCTCACTGATTGCCTTAAGAGGTACTCAGAAGCCTATCCAAGTAAACACTTTCTTAACAATTATTTGCCATGCAAGGGAGCTATCCTATAAATTTAGCACATCGAGACCTGCCTGCAAAAACAGGCATCAGGAGGAGGGTTAGCAAAGCCCTAACCTTCCTGAGACTATTTCCTCATTTATAAGTAAAGGGGATGAGACTAGTTGCTTTTTGAGGTCTCTTTCACTCTCTCTCCTTTATATCATATCAAGTATTAAAAGTATCTGTGAGAAGGACGGTGATAAAATGGTTTTATTCTTTAAAAATAAAGTAACATAGATAGTAGCATATGGTGTTTGTAGGGAGAAGTCTGGGAAGCTTAGAAGAAGAAAACAATTTTCCTTGTTCTAATATGTCATTCCTTTTAATTGCTTGGCTCTGGATAATAGAAACATTAGGAATTTGTAGTAAATAAATGATGTTTATTTTGTATTCCTATTATCTATATCTAGTGCACATACAAAGGAGATATCAAACTCTATTGAGACACAACCTGAGCAAAAGTGAATGCCTCTAACAAAATACTTCTCTTTCCAAAAGGACATATGAACAGATGGGTCTATTTACAATACAATGAGTTTCCAGATTACAGAGGCAAACAGAAACTCAGAGATGCTGGAGACATCACAATCTACTGAGGGCTGGTCCATTTGCATCACTGTTCTAGGTGCTGGGGAACTTCCACAAGGAAGTCCATCTTTGTAAAGCTTACTTTTTACTAGTTAGTGACACCCAGAATGTCAATTATCTTAAAATGACAGGTGGTTTTAACAATCTCCTTCTATATAAATCTTCAGGTGTAATATGGGAAGTGTCTCACCCACTAACAGTTTGTCTGAGCCTAAGTAGATTTGGGATCCCTAAAATCTACCAGACCACGGAGTACACCAAAGGTATGTAAAACCTGCCCCTTGTTTTCCAGGAACCTAAAGTCCAATGAGATGATTACATTAAACTGTCCATTGGAACATGCTTTACGGGTTCCTGCCTGAATCAAGAACTATGTTTTTAGGAAACGACACACTCTTACCTCTCCCCCTGCTTCCAATCTGCTGGCATCATCTGAAGTACTGGTCAGGTTTCCAGGATGAAGGAGAGAATCATCATCTTTGCAAGGACTGTTGACAGCTTCTAATTCATCAAAAAGAATATTGACATCCTTGGCCACTGCAACCGAAGCAAACACATCACAAGTGGACTAAGATCTGGATCTTAAAAGCCCTACCAGAAGAGAAGGCACCTCCCTTTGGTTTTGTATTTGTTTTCTTGTTTCAATAACACCTTGAATGATAGTATTTATTTCCTAAGAGAAAAGGATGTCAGGTAAGTACGTTTGACCAAACAGTGTCTTCGCTTGGTGAATTAAGGACAATGTGAAGCTAAGCAAAGTACTTCTGTAAAATAAATATAATTCGTCTTCTATAACAGGAGGTTGTGTTTTGCCTTCCTTCACTGATTTGTTTAGCATAAGGCACTGTCATTTAAGACTTCTAAGAATGCATTCTGTGAAGATGACCTATACTTTTTAATATATTTTTTGTCATTTAAGTGCCACACAACTTACTAAGCGAACTCATAAATGTGTACTTCCATGGTTCAGTAAAACTGTGATTTTATTCCTTCTTTATGACTTCTTTAAGGTTTAATAGAGAAAAGCCAATGCAATAATAAAGCATGCAGTTAGATTTTCTGCCTTTCTTCTTCTCTAATCATAGATCGAAATTATGAAGTGAGCCACTCAGGGGCTCTCCCAAAAGACTGTTGATGCTAAGATATCAATACATAAAGCACTGTAAATGGGAGATCCAAATACAAGAAACCGTGTTAAATGCACAGTGCCTTGCAGCATATCAAAAATGAAAGTTCGCACTAGTGGACGAGAAAATATAATGCCAGGTATGGGTCTTGTCTTTATCAACTCGAGTTATGGACCAACATTGAAGTTCACTTTTTCTTTTGATGCTTTAATAATGGCTAAGGATTTTTTAACCTGTCAGGAGCCACTGCACAGAAAAACTCATAGGAGACTGGGTTCTGTTTACCGAGCATGTGAAAGACTGTGCATTCTTTCATTCAAAAGATCTTTAGAGGGTGCACACTATGTGTCCAGGACAGACTGCATGATGGCCATACCTGGGTGAATAAAAGTGTTACGTCTTCCTGCCCTTGTGTTAATAAGGAAACAAAACAAAGAAATGTACAGTGTGGTGTGTGCTATAAATAACAGAACAGAGTTTGGTATAGAGAGAATAAAGATGACATATTTAGATGGAGTGACCAGGATCTAAAGCTGTATCCAAGTATGTGATTTTAGGAAATTCTTTGAACTTCATTTTCCATCTATTAAATAAGGCAGCTATGAGGATAAAACGAACATTTATTGCTTGCTGTGACAGACTGAATCGTGGCCCCAAAGGTGACTTAATTCCGGACCATGTGAATATGTTACCTTACACAGCAAAAGGGGCTTTGTAGCTATGATTAAGTCAAGATCTTACAGTGGGAAGCTTACCCAGGATTGCATGGGTAGGCAAGGTAATTACGAGGGAGGCAAGAGGGTCAGAGTCAGAAAGAGAGGTTGGAACATGCTATGCGGTTGGCTCTGACGAAGGAAGAGGGGGCCACAAGTGAAGGGATGCAGGCAGCCTCTAGAAGACAGAAAAGACAAGAAAGCAGATTCTCCCCGGAACCTCCAGGAGGAACAGAGTCTTGCTAACACCTTGATGACTTCTGACCTCCACAACTGTAAGATAATGCATTTGTGTTGCGTTTAAGTTACTAAATTTGTGGTGATTCGTTATAGCAGAAAAAAAAAATACACCAGTATATTTATTACAGGTTCTTAGACTCTGAAGCTACATAAAAAGCACTCCATCATGGCTTTTTCATACAACCAAGGTTAAGGAGCATCTGCTCTGTACCAGGTACTCAAGGACAGGTACTGGCATTTTTTGAGGAAGTGCTGTATGTACTGGGTTGTGGGAAGTGTCGAGATCAGAAATAACTTCCTGGACGACCCTATGTAAAGAAGTTCCCCCTCACCCAATTATCTCCTCTCAATGCTCATTTTCTTCACAGCACTTATCACAATCTGTAACTATGTTCTTTATTTCTGTCTACTTGTGTATTGGATATTTACCCTATTAGAATATAAGTTCTATATGGGCAGGAACCTTGTCTGTCTTGACTGACGCACAGAGGTCCTGGCATGAAATAAGCACTCAGCACATATTTGCTGGATGACAGAATGATGACCGCAAAGTGGTCACTGTGTAATGACATCTGAGAGCCTCCTTTCTTCCAGCATCTATGGCTTTAGGGCACTGCATACACATTTCTCCTAACACGATTCTTATTCACAAGCCAGGAGCTCCACAGCTTCAAGCAGATACGGGTTAAATTTTCAACTAGAGAGTGATTCTATTTCAAGCAGATATTGGTGAGATTTGAACAATATGATAAAATGCTTTGTTAACAAAGTCAGAAGACACACTGACTATTCCAAACTCCACCACTTGTGTGAATCTGTGCATCCATTTCCAGTTACAGAAAACTCTCTTGGGGTGGGTGAGGGAATTACATGAGATAATATACATTTTAGCAGGGTGGCTGACACATAGCAGATCCACAAGAATACTAGTTTGCCAATTTTAGAATCTGGGAGCCACGTTAGCATTTTAGCCTTAACGATACAAGAAGACAAAGAAGGCATTTATGAGTTGGAATGGTTGTTACGAGGGATGGATTGGGATGAGACGTGGGATAACGAGGACACTGAGATTCATGTCCAGGTGCCTGGCCCATGAAACTCTTGAATACCCAGCCATCCGTCTACGAGAACTGTCCCTGTGCTTTTGCCACGGACAATTACCAGGTCATCTGCCAGTATCACATTCTGGTGTCAGCACCATCAGTTCAATAAAGTCCTCTATATCTGTGGTTTTCAACGGGGACCAGATTGTCACCCTGGAGACATCTAGCATTGTCTGGAGACAGTTTTTGGTTATTGGGGGCATGCTAGTGTTATCTAGTGGGTAGAGGCCAGGGATGCTGCTCAACATCCTACAATGCATGAAATAGTCTTACAACAAAAAGTTCTCCAGCCCAAATGTCAACAGTACTAAAGTTGCGAAATTCTGCTCTACATTAAAGGCTCAACCATTTGATTCTAGAGGGACCAGATACCTTGGGAAAAGGGAGAGAGGCACTTTGCTCTCCTTATTCTTGCCCATCAGAATAACTGTCTGGGCTTCCTGGGCGCTCAAGAGAAATCAGTGTGTTATGGTGATCTGATTTTTAGAGAATAAGTAATGTTGTAAGGCATTATAATCACCTGCCGGCCTCTCAAGAGCTTCAGCAGAGATTCAAACTGCTGAAATGTCAGAAAATGCTCAGCTGAACACATGTCAGAAAGACTGTAGACTATATAAATATTCCACAGACAAAAGAAACGTGTCCTTCATCAATATTTCACCACTGTGACTGATGTATTAGCTTTAACTATAAGGTAAGCTTTAAAAACAAAGCACAATACCCTTTGATGTGAACATATCATTAAAAAAAAAAAAAGACACATGTATTTATCATGTGCCTATCATGGCCAGATACTAAGCTGGGCTAGGTACTGGGGCTCAAATACTAGATACTACAAACATGGCCCCTGTCCTCACAGAGCTCACTGTCCAGCCAAGATAGGAATGGGGCCTTTCTTCCTGTGGGCATAAATGTCACAAACACACTCTACGTCCAAATAAGGTCACTTATTAATGGATACCATCACCTCCCTTATACTTTTTTATCAAATAAAAATGTCTGATAAGTATCTGCTGGGACAATTCTGCTGTTAGCTTCATTAAATAAGAAAGGGAACCTATTGTTCTGAGGAGTCTATTAAGAAAGACCAGATGGAGAGAGAATGCAAAAATTCCAGTGCTACCCAAATAATGAAACTGTACTGCATTCCGATTCAGGAAAAGCTGTGTGAACAGAACTGGGCAGCTGAGACGGGTAAGGGCAGGTGGAGACCATGCACGTGGGAAAGCAAGGGAGACGACCTCATGATTTTCTTTTGCAAAAGCAGGCACTCAGCCTAAAAAGACCTGGGGGCGGGGGATGGGAACAGCCAGAAATCACATATAACAACCGAACAAGAAACTAAAACTGCCTGGGAAGACTAAAAATCAGCTACAGAGTCTGAGTTAATCATCAAATGTAGCATAGCAGAGATTTCTGAGGGCTGGCTCGCTAGACGTCCCAGAGAAGTACGAGGGCCAGGAAGCAGGCAGAACTCACCTTCTTTACGTGATGGGAAGGCAAATTTACTGCAATAGTGCTGATCTGCTCATCAGATATTTGCCGTTATTTCTTTAGTAAAAGCCATTTGAGATATTAGCTATTATTCACTTTATATGGAAATGAAGACAGAAACATACTTCAAGGGCTCAAATAAACAAACTGATTATCTTCGGCCATTTCATGTTAACTGAACCAACATCTAGTTTAGGTGCTAGAGATATAAACATGACCAAGACACAAGTGGGAAGCCTCGTACTTCCAAATAAGAGAATAAAATTGAGAAATTGGTGCTATAAAGGCAATGAAAAAAAAAACCAAACAATAAATATTTTTTAGAAATAGTCTAAAATGGAAATAAATATCAAAAAAATTAAATAGTTTGACTCACTGCTCTTTTAATTCCCTATTTTCCAAATGTAGCAGAATAACCCCACTTTGGTATTACAGGAAAGAAGTACTTTAATTTCAGTATTTTCTGATGCAAGAAATTATAGGTCATTGAAGACATGAGAGGGTTGAGCAGCATAATCTAAGTATCTATATTTGTTCTGCAGAGTGCCAGTTCATTACACTATTTTTGTCCCGAGTTCTACATTATTACATCTGATACTCAGAATTCTGAAGGTATTGCATATTGACCTCAAAGCCTCATTAGAAAAAGGAAAAAAAAAAAAAAAAGAAAGAAAGAAAGAAAGAAAAGGACACCTTCAGGAATAATTAAATGTGCAAAAAAAAAAGACTTTGATATCTCAATCTGAACATTTATTTAGCTGTTTTATAACAGATTCACCTCTACTTCTTGGATCCCTTCCAGGTGAAGGCTCAAGGCAGCTCCAAGACTGACATCAGAGCTAGCAAACAGGTGCTCAGTGTCCATTTAAAAATAAAGCTATGTTATTATAAATAAAAGCTAATTGTTACCATTTCTTATTCTCATTATCTTAATGAGATCATTTAAAAGAATGTGTTTTTCTCCTAGGCTCAGGCATTAATTTAAAGGAAGTGAAGACAGATTATAATTTATTGCGAGTCAACAGTGCTTTAAGAATTGCCACGCCTGTTTTCTTTCATCCTCCGAACACCTTATGAGGCAGGTATTATGAGAAAGAAGCCAGGTCCAGAGATGCTAAGTATGGCCACACAGCTAGTAAGTGACAAAGAGGAATTTTAACCCAGTTCTTATTCTCAAATCCATGCTATTTCTAGCTGGGCTTTTTCTTTCATTGTTGGAAATCATTCTCATATCATTTTAGGCTTTCAAGAAAAGGAAGTCATTTAACCGCCAAACAATTATCTTGCCAGGGTTCTAACATTTATCTGAATAAAATGAGACTTTACATCTGTAATTCGAGAGGTCTGACACTTTTAAATTTAATAAATAGATCAAATGTTTTTAAAAATTCAAGGAAACACAGACTCAGCGCTGCTTTGAACACTTTAGCCTGGAATTTTTAAAACTAAATACTCCTTAGCATTTACATGACACTAGCGAGCCTAGCACTCTAGAGATGTTCATTACTCTTCAAATGAATCTGATAATACCCTAAGGCAGAGAAGGCCTAGTTTACCAATAAGAAAAAGGGAGGAGGGAATAAAGTACTTGGAAAGGACATAAATCTTTACTTAGCTGATTTGATTCCTTTCCAATAGATCAGTAGTTTTCAAAGTGCGTTCCCTGGAACCCCAGAATCCCTTTGGGCGCTTTGGGAGCCGTGGAGGAGGCAAAGATGAAACTGGTGGGCAAAGCCACTTCGATCCCACCTGCCCCAAACAGCTGCTATCTGTTTGAAATATTAAGATTGTATATAAAAAATATATTTGGGGGAAAAACACTTTGCAAACCTCTTTTAGTATGTTATGACAATTATAATGTTTATGTTAACATATACCCAGAGAAAAACCGGGGTAAGAAAGTTGCAGTCTTCACTGACAGAAACATGAGAGTAGGCATTTTTTTTTTTTTCTGCTATGGGAAGTTTACTTGAAATATTTTGAGACTGAAAATATGTGTTTGAAAATTATGTGGTCATTAAAAAAAAAATTTCATTGACATTTCCTGGCTCAGCAATGCTGTTTGTAAAACGGAGAATCATAGATGGCCTGGGGTGCCACAGAGCACTGGGGCCAAGGTCATTAACTTGTTTTTCCTGGGACAGCGTGTTTTCTATGAAGACCTTTTCTGGCTACTACACCTCATTCTAAAGACAAGACAGACACCTTCGTTACCTCTATAACAAGGCGGAGAAAGATGGTACCTTTTCACAGCCGCGGGAATGATATCTAGAGACCGTGTACCTAACTCAAGCTTTGCTCAGTAGCCTTGATGACCTTTTTCACAGCCGAAATGAGGTCAATGGTGTTTTGTGGTGAAGATCCTCAATGTCTACTGACCGTGATTCTCCTTTCTCAGGAAGAAGCATGAACTCTGTGGGTTATTTAACTTATTTAAGCTTTAATTTAATTTCTATTGGATTGGGTTATTTGTCTTATTTAAACTTTAATTTCTTTAAGTGAAGATAATATACCTGCCATGCAGAACTGTTAACAGGAACACAGACAGGGTGGCTGCCACCACTTACATAACATTTACCGTGTGCCGGACACTACGTCAAGCTTCACATGGATTGACTATGACTAGCTCCCCCTTACGAACGTGGAAATTGAGGCGAAGAGCATTTAACACCAAATAACATAGGGAAAAAGGTCAACCACAGAGTTGCCAGACAAGATGACTTGTTCAATGCATGTCAGCCCCTCCCTCTCCCCCATCTTCCTCTTTAAAGAGCATGACCACGAGATTAAAACTAAAATAGGAAATCAGGGCTCAAGAAATCAGATTCGAAGTGACTCACTGGATGGCAGAGAGAAATGACTCAGGCTCCTCAGCCACAGGAGCACAGAGCGCCACCGACGGAAAAACAGCTGTGTGATTATACAGGCACGCGTGCGAGCACAGAGGTCGGACCATAGGGTATCCACCATCCAATCACCCTCCCAAACTTTGCGTTCTCACTTTGAACACTCTGCTCTGTGCTCTCTTTCCTTCATCTGAACCTAATGGATTATAACATAACAACGTTTGCAGGGTATGAATGCCACTCAAGAGTCCCCACCGTCTATATCTGCATATGCTGGGAATCAGGGGTAAGACGTTCACCCATTATCATTACATCAAGCTAAGTCATTCCCCAGGCCCCATCCCACTGGCTTGATGCACAGTTTAATTTTGCTGGTCAGCTGACATTCCCACCCCTCTCCCTCACACATCCAGGACAGTACAAAGGTTCCAGAGGTTTTATAAACAGCAGAAGGTCAGGCCTCCAAGCCACACTGGCTACTGCTGAGCTGCCCCCTTTGCAGGTCTACAATGGAATTCATTCATTCACTCACTCATTAATACAATTTATTGAGTAGCTACTACATTCCACACTCTGGCTCAAGGTGCAAAAGGTACAACAAAGAAACAGGAAGATGATACTGCTGCCTTTCCAGAGTCTCTAAAGTTCCCTGAATGCTGCAGGATCTGTTCCTTCCTCAGGCTGGGGAATGTCAGTCATGGCTGGCAGTTTGGATGGCTCACGAGTAGCTCCCCAAGCACACAGCACAGCCATTCGCCATTCTCCATTCCCTCCTTTTCACCCACCCACAAGAAGCCATACTACCACTGCAGGACACTCTCAGGGGGTTGTCTTAGGAAATTTCTCTCCATCTCCCTCTTTCTTCTTCTCCTACCCAAGCATCAGATCGGCCACTCAGAAGCTGAGGCTTTTAGAAAACAAAAGCCAGGAACTTTAGGCAACATAAAACTCTGCTGAAACATAGGCGTTCAAAGGACCTACTGCCATCACGCGAGGGTGTGAAGGATGAGAAGAGAGAGGAGAAAATAACATCGAGGAACACACACACACACACACACACACACACACACACACACACACCCGTTACGTTATACGGCCACACATAAACACTCTTCGCCTAGAAAGCGGTTGTTTTCATTGTGAACAACAAAACATGATCTGTGAACATTTTCATTTTTCCTGAATTGAACTACACACCGAAACATTCAATACTGCCTCCAAATAGCATGCCTAGCATGGTGCCTGGCACATAACAGGTGAGATGGATAGATGGATGAATGGATAAAGTAACTCTTTTCTTCCTAAGCTATGTATCTGATATGGGGGAAGTTGAGAAACAACTTATGGATAGCCAGCCACTCTGAGATATCTTCCTTTGAATAGAGAAAGCTTTTCTTAGCACATAAGCACTATAGGAAAAAACCTGTAAATGTATTTTACAATGTAGAAGCATGGGGAGGAACTCTTACATTAAGATATAACACTGCAGAAATAAAAAATTTTAAATCCAAAGTAGTTCGTTTCTCCTAATCATTTTTATTTAACCTTTTATTTAGCAGAACAAGGGCTGACAAATGATTAAATCATGACTCTAATCATATTAATCATATAGCTTTGGGGAGGTATAACCAGTTTTTTTCACTTTAATAAATGATTAAATTACTATCTGCTATTACTTAAGGTTGTTTTAACAATGAAAAGAGAGAGAATGGAAAAGCACTTTCCCTAATGCTAGCCTATCTCAGACTCTAGAAACGTTGGAAACACATACGTTCTCCTCTCCCTCCCTCCCTCCCTCTCTTTCACTTGTTCTATCTCTCTCTTCCCTGTAGCTTGACCTTGAAGATCATACATATATGTTCACAAAATTCTAAGAAAACGATGAAATCTTTCCATCACCCTGCTAATCACAAAAAAATATTTCGAGAAGGAGTTTTAATGATGTTCAAATCATGCACATATTTTACATTTTTATATGTTGGTCTCTCAAAATTTCCTATAAACAACAATCTAAGGTACAGTTCCTTGAAAAACCAGACTATGCATTTTTATGTTTAGAAATATCAGTGAACTAGTTAAGCATCTGAATCACATTTGAAATCTAGACAAAGGTTGAAGGCAGATGAATGGCCCAAAGCTTTCCTACCAGAAAGGACCCAGGCTATGTGGGGAGCTTCCCAAACCTCCTTAGCATAAAACTTATTTTATAACAAGAAAAAAATAGGTTACTTCCAAAATATGAGAAAAATTTTAAACCTACAAAAAAGTTGATTTGCATTTTAAAGTGAAGTAATATTTATTTCCTTTTCATTATTTTTAAACTTAAATATTAAATACTCACACTTAAGCTCTTCTGCCTATTCAGAAAGAAGTCACTATGCTAAACTATAAAACAGTTAACATCATATACAAATGTGTCTTTACTAAGATAAGCTAACAAAAATTACTATAAATATAGTCTCATAAACATTTAGTTCACTTTGCTATAAATTCATTCAGCCCTAAAAAAGTTAAGTTCACCTCCTGTACTTGCATAGAAACCAGCTTTCATCATTTATTAAAATTTTTTAAAATCCTTTCAGCATTGTATAATCTATCATCTTTCAAATCAGATGAAGTAATTACATAATTTTATAACTTACTATGAAAAGTTATTTTCTTTCCAATGTCTATTAATTTGATTTTTATTCCGCTGGGGAAATTTTTTCTCTCCTATTCATTAACCTAATCTGAAGGGATTGCCCAACCAGAACAAGTAGCTGGTCCTCTTACATTCTTCATTAAAAATATTTCCCTCAGAACTAGCCTCATCTCCAACATTAGGATCCTTCACCTCAATGAGTTTAAACCCTATACTGAGTGCATTCACAAAGGAATTAAATGGAGAGTAGGAGACTACCCTGTCTCCCATTCTAGTCTGGTCTCCATTATTTATCATATTACCTTGGTACTTAACTTCTCTCACTCTAAGTTGTCCTACCTATAAAGTAAAGATGTACTAATTATTTCATAAGGTCAGGAGGGAAGTATCATGACACTAGAGGACAACTATAAAAATGCTTAGAATTGTTATTAAAAAATGCAATGGCACAAAAGTAAACGTAGCACAAAAAAATTGCAGTAGTTCTTTATGCAATGCTCTTCAGATCCAAACCCTTCAAATGCAATATCGTATAGTACTGTTTGATATTAAAGGAGCATGACAATCTAGAATTAGAGCTCTGATAACAAGACACAAATGCTAATGACTTAGTATGTAATACTGCATACTCGTTCTCAATGCTTACTCTATAACTTGAGTAATTGTATTGATTATGATAAAATTCATAGTGAAATCTAGAAAACACAAATAAAGCAGTATAAGAAGAGTAAACCTTGATTAATCAAAATGCTTAGAAGAGAGGGGTTCACTTATGGGTCACAACCCATCATCAATGACCTCAGATATCCGTTTTGGAGAATAAATTCCTAATTTCAGTTTACTGCGTCGACACTTCCTACTACTTATATTTCAGCAAAGGATAGTAGTCTGCTTTCTTAAAGATCTTTCTTTCATTTATGATTAATCAAGGAATCTAAAAAATTACAATACCTAGTGATTTAGTAAATATTATAGCATTTTCAATTTACAGAATTTATAATTCCACTACAGTTTTCTACACACTTCTTCAAAGATCCCAATATTATGTGGTTCAGTTTCACAAACTAAACCCTCATTTCACTAACCATCTCTTCTGGTCTCAAAATTATTTTACCTAGTATCTCTTATAAGACATCATATTTTTTTAAAGCTTGGTATCCAAGGTTTTTAGTTTTAATACCCCTCCCAAGGATTATAATAGTTTCTCCTTTCACGGTGAATTTAAAATTTGAGTGAACTTACTTTCTTGTATTGCATTAAGAATCTCTGAAAAGTCCACATCACTCTTTGGGCCGTCAGGTAGTATTTGCATATCCAACTGGTAGCCTTGCAAATCCACACCTCCTTCTAGAGAAATGAAAGATATTCATGGAGTTTGCACCGGTTATCAGAGAGCCCAGCATGAGGGTCCCAAGAAGAAATAATGTCAAAATCTAAAACGAATAGCAGCTGGTTTGCCAATGATCCTCCCTCTTGGACAAAAGACTTTCAAAAAATTATCAGCTACCTGCTCCTTACAGGGCCAAAAAGGTTTAATTGCATTTTCATGCAAAAACAAGGCAACTACTTTCCTGCAATACCACATTCTTTATACTGCATTCTGTATCAGTATTTACTGATGAGTTCCTAGGTGAAGAATATAACATGGTAGCCTGCACCTAAGGATATTTAAAATTATTTTCAGCTTCTGTATGGCTATGAAGTAACATTCAACACAGTTTGATACATATTCTTTTAACAACATAACAATTCATTTGTAGAGAAGGATTTAATATTCTTGATATCAAAGAAAAAATGTATCACTTTTTTTCCTTTACAGGTGGACTTCTCGATGTCATGTATTTTTTCAATTATATCAAAATACTTTTATTTATTCTATTAAGTAATTAAGCTCTTGTACTAGTTTTATTGATGTATTTTTTTGCTATATTCTAAAGAAGATTTTTATGCTGTTCCACACACCTATAGAACATTTCAGGAAGTCAAAGAAACCAAGATCTCAAGAAACAACTTTACATAAACAACTATAAACCTCTGAATACTTCTTAAAGTACCAGTAAGAACATCTTCAATTCGAGGAGTCTGGAAGGACGAAAAGCCAGTGCTAACATAAACACATAGTCTGATGAATACAATCAGGCACAGCCTAACTTCCAATATTTTGGTAAAATAATTATTTTATAAGCCCAAGAATTATTCTTAGCTTTGAATAAAATTTCAGTTATAACTCTAAAACTCGAGAGAAATAAAACACTCATTGTCTTACAGGCATGCTCCTTCTAGGAGGAAAATGAATACTAGTAACCTAAATATAATAGAAGGTAGGCTTTAAGAGGGCAGGGACTTTTGTCTGCTCTAACTCAGCACTTAGAACAGGTCAGCACAGAGTAGGAGCTCAACAAATGTAGAGTGAACAAATGAATGAGGCTATACAATAATTACAAAACAAAGGCAGCAGAGCTACAAGTAAAGCTAAAGGCTCAGATTCTGGAGTCAGGCAGACCAGCACTCAAATTCTTATTAGATAACATTAAGTCTCAATAAATCTTAGTTTCCTCATCCATAAAATAGGGGTGATAAAAACAGTCTCACAGAGTAGCCCTGAGCACTAAATGAGATAATGCACAATAAGCTTTTAGCTATCACATAGTCAGCATTCAGTAAATGGAAGCCATTACTATCACCATCCACAATCATTTATTAGAGCAAGACTGGTATTTATATAGAAACTAGCTACTGAATAATGAGCAGGAAGGCGTAAGTCAGTTCTCTGGGAAGGCCAAGCAATGCAGGGAATTTTTTAAATGCTTGTATGCAGTTGCCTCATAGTGAAGTGTGAAGTTATCTTAAGACTTAGCTTCCCAATGGGACAGAACAAAGATGCTTCCTGCTGCCAAGAATTAAAATGGGTTATTTGCTTTTTTCCCCCATGGCCAGCTACTTTGAATGGGTAGAAAAAAGTTCTAATGCTTATCGACCTTTACTAAGGCTAGTCACCTTTGTTTTGTTCAATAACCAAAGACCTCACAATGACAATGAAAATGAAACAAAACACAAGTACATTCAATACTGCCTATTTGCCAGGTTCTGAGCTATGTACTTTATTATCTAATTTCGTCTCTAATCTTGAAAAGGACATGCAGTGAGAAGAAATACTTTGCTCAAAGTCACACAGCTACTAAGTTGTAATGATATAATACCATCCACGCTCTTAACTAGTACCTAAGCAGTCACAAAAGAGGCTGTTAGAAATAAAATAATTGGATTTACCAAAATCCCATGTTCTAGTACTTCGGGCCAAAACAAAGCTATTATATAACCTCAAAAGCAAGTGACTTCCTAAATAGACTAACAGGAGTTCACTATATTTGCTTATTGTTTGTGGTAGTCAGTAGTTCATAAATTCAGGTAGTAGTAATGACTACAAAATACTTATAATTTTAATAACTACATTCCACAAATTTTTAATCAATTTTTTTGTTAGAGGACATTATAAGAGTAGAAGAAGTTTCAAAAGCAGCAACATGAAGGAGGCATTCAGGTCATTAAATGCTTAACATATAATGAAAAGGCGAGGAAAATGGATATAAGGAAACAGATATATAGATATGCCTCAAGTATATTAAAAACGTACAACCTGTTTAAATGACTAGAAGAAAAATACTTCAAATGGGTATAAAATTATCTCTCAGCTGTGAAATTATGAGTATATTTTGATTTATTCTTTATCTTTTCTATGTTTTTCACCAGAAAAATAAAATATTTTTATAATTTTAAAGTCATTTAAAAATTCAGATTGTGGCAGTGGAGGTTATTAAGTATTTAAAGTTGAGGATTCAAGACAAAGACTATAGATATATAAAACCACTAAGGAACTAATTTAATATAAGATTTTCTACATTGAGATCACATTTAAATCCCTTAAGTTATTTTTTCTTTCTCTGCTCTAGAAGAAATATAAAATATACTTTCAAAAAGTATAATATAATGGTCTGGAATTTCTAGCAGTAAAGTCATTCATTCAAATCAAACATGACAAAGCAGGAGCTCCTGTAAAACAAGGACTTTTGTAAACTTCCTAAATGGAAAGTGATCACTCTCAGATTGACCTTGCAAGGATGCTCTCAAATTCATTCTACCAGGTGACAATGTTCACCTTTAGCACTTACTGTTCAAATGAAAGAGACAAAGTAAATACAATATACAAAAAGTTGTATGTTTATTTTGAACTTCTGATACTTAATTATTTATTGTTAGTGCTATAGTTTTGATGTGATTTCTAAAATGCTGAAAATCAGAGTTCTTCTATAGTTATCAATGTCTCTACTTGGAGTAAAAGCACAAAGCTCTGAAAAACTAGGGAAGACAGTGAAGAGGTCATGCTTTCAAAATGAAGAATCTTTAAAATTTAACCCCACTTGGCCTCAGTAATTGACATGCAACTAAGTACAGTCCCAAGGAAATGAAACAAACAAATTACATTTTAAAACGAAGCTAAAATATTCCTGAAGATGTGGACAATTTTTAAAAATCAAAAACAAATACAAAATTCATGTCATCTCCAAATTTGCCTTAGCTTTTCTCACACTTGCTTGATAGGAGTATTACTACTCAATTCTTAATCGTGATTCTGCACTATCGGTGAAGTTGAAAGTAGTTTCAATAAAAAGTAACCCTGATACCAGCACTTATATTTAATAAAGTTCTTTAGCTGAGCAAACAACATTTTAAAAATCCATTTTAGATCTGTATCTAGCTTACAAGGATTTTAGCCAGTGGCTTATAGGTACAAAAGGAACCAAAAAACAGGTCCGAACAAGAGTTTCTCAAGTAGCAACATGTTGATGCCTCTCCCATCTCATCTCTGTCTAAAGAAATTCCTTTCTACTTTGAAGGCCCATCCTCAATGCTCAGCTTGATTCTAGCATGTATCACCCACCAAACCCATACAGTTCTCCATATTTTATCTTTTCTACGATACATGCTTTCCATCAAAGTAACACAGGTAAAGTATCGAGCATGGTGTAGAGCAGACACAAACCAAATGTGAGCTCCTGTCTGTCCCCACTGACATGTCCTCCTCTCACCCAGAACCCTCAGCTAGACTGTGATGTGATGGAGGCCAGGCACCCAACCACGTTCACCTTTTTTTTTTATCTCCCACAGAGCCTGGAACTAGGCCTTAAAAAAAATTAGTTGCTCAGTTAATGTTTTTATTTTTACTGTAATTTCACATTATTAGTAACAGTAATGGATATAGACTGAGAAATGTCTCAATTTTCCTCTAGTCCACAATTTTAAGGCATTCTTGAGAGGTTATTTATAGACAATCAGAAAAGACACATTCTAGACCATACATTTGTTTGTTTGTTTTTCTGAAAAATCTTTTTAAATTTTGTCAGGTAATAAATTCTAAAACTCTTCAAGTACCAAAGGGCTTATAATGTAAATCAACAGTTGCCGACCCCATCCCTTTTTCGACCCCAGTACCATTTCTTTTAAGGTTTGTGTTTTTACTTCTTTTGGATATATCCATGTGTGTATTCCATTGTTTCTGGATCATTTTTACACATGACTTAGTGTCTTCTGCTATGATACAAGACTATATAACTTAAAAAATTTTTTTAAAAGACAATGTAACATTTTACTGCCATTCTCCCTGCCCTTCACCCACCTATCAATCACGATTCCTAGCTATTCTATTATATTGTCTCATTTAGAAACTTTAAATAAATTACTTAAAATTCAGATTTTTGTTTGATCAAATATAGACAGTTCTTGAATTTAAAAATTAAGACATAATGGCATAAAAAGCAGATTTTGACACTACGCTGACCTGGATTTGAGTCTCATGTGTATATGACTATGAGCCATTAAATAATGAGCCTCATTTCATTTTTAAAATGAAAAAGATAAGTTTTTGAGGCTCTGTTAAAATTGATAGATAATTATTTACATGCATGTAAATAATTTAGCTCATAGTGTAAGATTATCATGATCCACTGGAAACTTTATGTGACATATTCCTTCTCTGCACAATGAAGTTCAATTCCAGGTTTAGGGCCTAGACTAAATTAAAAACAATTCCATTAAAAAAAAATCCTGTAACTGGACTTGGAATAGTATTACATATTGAAACAGAAATAAAGTGTGACAAATCAAAATTTACCTTCCCCATGAAATGATAAAAGATGGAGGACTCCCTAAAGTAGGCTTTAGGAGACAAATAGTACTTCCCATGATTTCCTCATAATAAATGATCCTAGATTTGAGTTGCTATCAATATTCTAGTTATCTCTACAAATAAAAATCAGTAGTTCCTGTCCTGAGACGTGTATTTAATATCAATCCTCAAATGCAGAATTTATTTTTTATAGAATAGGAAGTGGTGATATTTCAAAATTTGATATAAATATCTAAAATACCCACATGTAATATTTTTGGACTTAACAGGCTACAAAGACACCATTTTTGATATTTAGGGTTTGTTTTTAGTTCCTCATAAGTGAATTCAGTGTTTCTATGACAGTGTTAAGATGGAGAATAGTATTAAGAAGGGAGGGAAGTACATTCTGTCTTCTTTAAACCTTTCCTCTATCAGCCAGTGTCTACAACTAACTTTTAAGAAGAAAAAAAGAAAATAAATTCAGTTCTTCTGGGGGATCTGAAATTGAAAACCCTAGATTTATATGGGGGATATTCCACTAGTTCTGGAAAAACTTTCCATCTCTGTTTCTTAACTTCAATTATAGTGCTTTTCAAAATCTACTTAGGATGCCATAAGCTAAAAAGGCTTCACAATAGAGAATACTTCCTGAGTACTATTGTAAACACACACACACACACACACACACACACACACACACACACACACACACCAGTCACACTCTTACATGAGTGTTGTGTAGCTATAAATCTAGTGATGTGGCATGACCATTCTCTTACAGAAGAAAGCTCAGCTTTGTGAGTAGGACTAAACAGATTTGTTCACCCACATGAGTCACTATGAAAGCTAAAGATATTTCTTCAAATGATTAACACTGAGTAGTTCTAAGGACCCAATTTTGGACTGGGTCCTGACAGGAGGACCACATTTGGCTAATAGCAGGCGGATGTTCCTCAGGCCTAAAATGGAAATAATAACCCCATTGCTTCAGTCAGTAATGGCTGACCTTCAACAAAATTGCTTCCATGTTTCCCAGGATCGACAAGATAGTTATCTCCTAAATTATAATGTGTCCCTGCGCAAAGGCTTCCAAAGAGAGCGTGGAAATCTGAGCTGCAAAGCTCCAAGTGGCAGGAAGGATTTGTGTGTCATATAGGCAGAACTCCATGGGGGTCTTCCCGTCTCCTAGACACTGAGGTCTGTTGCTATGATGACAGAGACTCTTGCGAAGGAAGGGAGGAAACTCAGGATTAGGAGGGGTTATAGAACAGAAACCATGAGACTTTCAGCAACACTAAAATGTTGTTTACTCTCTTAATTTGCATGATCAATGTGAGTGTACAGAAAGGCTCAGGCTGTAGGTATGGAGTACATTCTTACAAGACAAAAGCCTCATGGGAGCTCATACATCAGCCTCTCGCTTCTAACTCAGGGAATTAAGCAGAGCAGAAATTACCATTAACTGACTACCATGGTTAAGGGCTTAGGCTGGGCTTAGGGCTTTGGCCACTAGTTACAGTGATATGATCTTGAGTTGAATAGTTATTTAAATCTTTCCAGGTTTCTTAAATATACAATTACTTGAAAAAGCCCCAGGCTGAAGATGAAGTTTTAAATTCCATAAAACACCACACGCTTTCCAGAAATTAACCATTTGGTTTTCCTTGTGGCTGCCTTTTCTATAGCTTTTCTTCACTCACTTTGTGTGTTGCAATGGTTGTGAAAACGTTCTTTGGAAAATTCTCTCTAAATGTATCATATAGGTCAAAAGATATGCATATACCCCTCAGCAAAGGGGGAAAATGTAAATTTCAAAGGGAAGAATCTAGTATGTATTTTTAGACAACACAATTTTGTTATTCAGCAAATGACAGCAAGGAGCACAGATACCAATGCCCACATTTGCTGAGGCCCAAAATAGCTGGTTTTCCTAAGCATCCCCCTATTTACTAAACTCTCATCACACATCTTAAGAAGAAAAAAAAAAACACTTAAAGAGGAAGCAATTCAAATGAAGGATGATTAGTGTTATTTCTAAACCATAGCACTCTAACAGTTCTGAAAGACCACATTGACCTTCAAACACAATGAGGAATAAAACAGAAGTCCTAAAAAGCTCTTACTGTTTTGTTTTCCATGTAATTTCAAAGCAATGTGGAAGATCTTATCTTCCAGCCATACCAGAAATCCATTGCAAATATAGGAAAACAAATATGTAATGTCAACCATGCTTCATATCTAGTCAAGAAAGGCAGTCAGATTCCTTAGCTCAGTGAAAAAGTTTTGGCATAACTCTCAAAAAAAAAAAAAGTCTGTTTCCAGATAAGGTGACGAGAAAATACCAAAATTTCACATTCAACTAATTTTCACCTTCAAAAAGAAAAAAAAACTGGCACAGTGGGAGGGAAAAAGAACCCATGGGAAATTACAGACATAGGTTCAGTCTGTAATTTTGAGACCAGGCCTTGACATGAGGGTCAGAAAGTAACCTTTGAAACTCAGAGAAATAGGAATGAGTTTTACCATATTGGAACTAGAAAAAAGAGAGGATGAAAAAACAAAGGTCTAATGCAGAGTAGAACAAAAAAAGATGCTTTAAAAGAGAGCATCACTTATATAGAAAGAAATAATAGCCTGTTAAAGTGACCACGTTTGTTTTCAATGGAACCCTAATGGTCCTTTCTTCAGTATGGCCTTCTTATGCTATGGTTTCAACTATTACCAAGCTTTTAATTTAAATTTTCCAAGGTTTTGTTTACTAACTTGCTAAAAATATTGCTATCAAGTTGCTTGAAGAAGGTAACATAGCACATTGAATGAGAGAATCCAACTACCCGAGTTGGAATCTCGCTCCACCACTTACTGACTTGTCTTTGGGCAAGTTACTTAATCTTCACTATGCCTTAGTTTCCCAAACATAAAATAAGGATAACAGCATGAGAATATTGTGAAAATTAAATGGGATAATGAACACAAATAGCTTAACAGAACTTGAAGTTGGAAATATGGTAGCGTGCTTAATAAATTGCAGCTATACTCTTATTATTTTCAAACATTTAATTCTTCTATATACAGACAGTATAGTCTACAGTCATTCTAGTTCACTGGTTTTGCTGAATTGTCTCTTAACGTTTTAAAATTATATGTCCATCTCTCCACCATATTAACATGTCCCAGAATTTAAATGCCACATCTATATAAGCAAAAATTAATCATGCATAAAGGGGGAAAGGACTGGTTAGGGTTTAAAAGACAGAGAAAAGGTTAAAATTACTTGGGAAAAATAATCAAACATATCAACAAATCATTTTACAAACTATAAGAGAGAATAAAAGACATACTCTGTGACTAATGACTTTTCTCTAGGGCTACATAATAGACATAATGGATTAAAAAAAAAGGCAAGAGGAGAAATATTTTAGATTTCAGAAGGCTTCTAATTCTGAATATGGCTTAGTCATTAATAAGATAATTTGATCTATACTCAGTAAGCTTTACAGTTTTAAATGAAAAAACTGCTATCAATATTTCTGTTTACTCTGCTCTTTACTCTTCAATTATAGTCCCAAGCCTGGTGCGACTTACTATTTTTATTGTTAGCCTATAAAAGAGAATAGAAAACAATATTCATTAATTAGGAGTGGCTAAATTATAAGGTCAAAATGAAATCAATGTACAAGAGAAATATCTGAAACAATCAGAAGGAAATAGAAACCATACAAACACAAGGCGAAGGTAGGTGGCTCCTCTATCAGTATAGCATAATGGGAAGCCGTCTTACTGGTACCTGGCACAGGTTAACTGCGAAACTCGTATACGGTGCAGTGACTGCGCAAGAAAATGATTCAGGAGAGATGCACTTGTCAGCCTTCTGGATTTTGTCTGTGATGATGGTGACAACAAAAATGATCACTATCATTTATTACTGAGCACCTACTGTGTGCTAAGGATCACACCGAGCATTTTACATGAATTTGTTTGTCATAACAATGCTGAATAGGGTTGCTAGATATAATATTAAGAATGCGGGTGTCTAGTTAAATTTAAATTTCACAAAAACTATTTTTTTTATTATAAGTGTGCCTCATATAATTTGGCACATATTTACACCAAAAAGTACTCATAGTTTACCTGAAATATTAACCATGATCTTGTATTTTATCTGGCAGCCCTAACAGTGTGAGACAGGTATTAATACCTTCAGACTGCTGATGAGAAAACTGAGCTTCAGAGAAATTAGGTCATTTGGCCAAGTCCGTATAGCTATCAGGCAACACATCTGGGTTTAAAATATCTAACAACAAAGCTCGCATTCACAACCAGCATAATGTACTGTCTCTATTATATCTTCCTATATCTGGATGGCCATCCCCTCATTTTCCTACTGACATCCTGGTTGACCTTCAAAGTCATATTTGTAAATCACATGCCTTTAGAATCCTTCTTAAATATTCTCCAGTAAGAATGTTTTCATAACTTATTTATATCTCTGTTCCAGCCCTTAATACAGTCTGACTTCTATTATAGCAGGTTAAGTACGGATCCCTGCAGTGGACATTCTTCCATGTATATTCCTCTTTTCTAACATCACTTCTATTTCCTTTAGGGGAAGTATCTTTCCTTTACTGTGTGCAGCCTGGGTGAGAGGAGAAATCAAGGGCGTTTTACCCTCCTATTATAAAGGCTGAAGGAGAGATGTCTATCTGCTCCATCCTTTTTCTCATCACCCTCTACACAACCAAGACAAAGGTGCATGGCCAGTAGGACATCTCTCTCAGGTCTTTGAAACTTGAGCCAAACAATGTAAATTTTTTTTTTAAATGCTAAGAATTCAATTACTCCAGGCAGTTAAATAATTCTTTTCTTGGTTTCTATTCCTTTTCCAAGGCTGGTTCTCCAATCTTGTCATCCAGATCTAAATTCCTTTTCTGCTTGGATTAAATAATTGGTTTCAGTTATTTATAACCAAAGAACACTGATGGATCATCTTTTTGGACATGACTGTGAGCTCCCTAAGGTCCATGTGTAATAGAGTTCTACATCATTCCAGCCCCGAGGAAGTATCTTCCAAATAAATATTTGTGGTATGCAGCAGGCACTCAGAGATGTTTGTAAACTCGAAGGAAAATGCATGAACTAAAATTGTTCAGGGCTGATGGCATGAAAGGTCTCAAGACTCTCTCGCTCTTCCTTTGCATACTTAATAACCAGTGAGTGGCTTTCAGAAAGCATTTTGAGAACTGGGATTATTAACTTCGTAAAAAGTAGATGGATGACTTAATAGGCCTCGATATGACTAAAACGTCCATGCTGCTTCTAAGATCTATGACTCACTATAAATAAGGAACTCAGTTTGAGAGCTCTTCTATAATCTCTCAACAGAGCTATGATGCATTAGTATAAGTATACTAAAAAGGATGAAGTTGAAGTTACGTCTGTCTTGCAGAACAAGTTTTAAATATCTATTTTGCTGTACTACTGAAATGAATATATTATTGTATGCCAACTATAATTGAAAAAAAACCTGACTTGTACAGTGTAAATATGAGCAACTAATTGTCTATTATGCGTCAATAAATCTGGGGGAAAAAAACAGGTTACTAATTGCAATTTTTAAATATAATTTTACATAATTATAATTCTGTGCTAAATAACTGGCTTCATATTTCCAACCAATAACCAATGCAAGTGGGATTCAAGTATCTATGATAAATTACAGAGAAACCCAGGGGCACATTTTTTAAGATGAGAACAGTGACCAGAGATATGATAAATTATCCCATGATGAGGTTACACTATTAGGAAATACCTTAATAACATTTCTTTAAATTGTATTATATTATCAGGATAGGATTTCAACAAAAGGCTGACTCTACTCTGCCTGGGTCCTGCATGAACAGAATATTCTATGCAATCTGGGTGCTGTATTTCTGAAGAGGCAGTCATGAAATAAGCCTGTGTCTAAAAGCCGAGTAAGTAGGGTGGTAAACAATCTGAAAACCATGTCACTGAGCACATAGCATTAAAGAAACTAGGCAATGTTTCAGGTGAAAAATAGCTCAAGATGAGTTTTTGAACAACTAACGTGTCATCATTTGAAAGAATTCGATTTACTCTGTATAACTTTAGGATGCAAACCTACATCCAATGGGTGGAACAGGTTCAACAAACAGCAAATCATCATTTTTTTGTAAGTACTCTGAATAACGCATGGGGTTAAGGGAGATGAAGAATACAAAGATAAATTCAAACAGTTCCTGCCTGTGGAAAGTATTAGAAAGTAGGTCAATTCTTGTGGGATCTAGAAAGTGGAACTTGGGTTACATTTTGAGAAATGAGATGGGCTAGAGATTCATCGGAGAGGGGCATTCCAAAGTGGGTGGGGTATTCCAAAAAGAAAATTGAGCAATGACAGAGAAACTGAAGAGCAAAAGCCTACTTGAGAAATAGTACAGAACTGTGGATGGTTAAAGTAGAACAGACAGGTTATGAAGTATAGAAGGAGATAAGCCAGGAAAAATAGGGAGAGGTTAAATTGTACAGGGCTCGCAAGGTTGCACTTTCTTTTGGATAGTCAAAAAGATTTTTAAGCAGAGGAGGGATAATATTAATCATCTTCTTTGAAGGAGAACTTTGGGGTGGTGCCGAAAAATAATTAAAGAGCCATTGAAGGCAATTCTCCAACATCCAAAACCTTCCATTGGGCTCTCCAGAATCCTCTTCCCTTCACCAGTCTTTTCTCAGACTGTTCCCTTCATCTTCTTGCTCTGATAAAAGCCATAGGTCACTGCCTCCCTGTGGCTCTTTCATATGGTGCTGCTTTTCTCCCACAGCCCTAACACCAACGGGTCTGGAGGAGGAGACGGTATCTTACCTGAGTCTTTTTTATTATTGATGTATAAGTGACATATAACAGTTAATTAGGTTTCAGGTGTGCAACATAATGATTTGATAGCTGTATATATTGAGAAATGATTACCACAACAAACCTAGTCAACATCTATCATTCATAATGCATAGTTGCAAGTTTTCATGTGATGAAAACTTATAAGAAAGACTTCCTTGAGTTTTAATGCAACTTTAGATCATTGTTCTTCCTTCTTCCCCAAATACCTCCAGCTTTACATCTCAGTTTGTTATACTCTATTACCATCTACCCTTTGTCACTGAATTCACCTGCTACCTCCCAGGTCATGCTCCTCATTTCCTGATGAGGTTAACTCCTGGCTCATTATCACTAACCCAAAAACTATTCAACTCTTGACCATATCTAAATAGATGATCCTTCCCAAACCCTGGCCTCTCAGTCCCTGAGAATTCTTTCCTCCAATGATCTTATAGCCACTCATCCATACTCTAGACTAGATTGCTTTATCACAAATAACAGCACTCCTTCCCTATGAGATCAGTGCCATACTTCCACTCACAACCTCTCTTATCTTTCCAGCTCTTTCTCTCATTACCCTCCTCCAACACTGTTTCAACTCTTCTGGGACCTCCAACCAATCAATCAACTTTTTACTGTTCTGCACCCCACGTAATGGCTTCACTCCCTCTTTACCAAGCTTAAATCACATAATCAGTTGTTATAATCATTCCTCGCATGCACCTTTGAGTCCCTCCCTCTTTTCCTAGTTCTTTGACAAGTTCACAGCCCTGACTAAATCTAACTTCCCATCTATTCTATGTCTTCACTCATGTGGCTAAACACGGTTAAAGGAAAAACACAAACCGTGGTGACTAGTCCTACCTTAATTTCATGACCATAAATCTCAAATGGCCCTTTAATGTGGCTGGCAACTAGATATCCCCTATCCATCATATCACGATTCCCATTCATTCTCATTCTCATTCTCTCTCCTTTCCTCCTTCCTTCCTCCTCCCTCTCTCTCTCACTCTGGCTCCATTCTCATTCTCACTGATGACCTGGCTTCTCATATACAGATAAAACTGACACAGGGGAAAGGAACTTCTTAGCTCCTCATCATACTGCCAACATCACATATTCTCCCTTCCCACCTGTTACCACAGATAAACTATTACCTGACACCCATATCACATGTTCTCCTGTGTCTCAACATCAGGAATGATCTACTGGAGATCTGCTATTTTGAAAAAAAACCTCTTTCTTGACCTTACCTCTCCTCCAGCTGCTCCCCTCTTTCTTCACTCTCCTCCACAGCAGAACTGCTCCAAAAAAAAAGTCACCTATATTCACAATATCCAATTCATATCCTTCCATTCTCTCTTAAATACACTTTATTCAGGGTTTCGTCCCTACCACTTTACCAAAACAGCTCATCAAAATCACCACTGATCTCGACTTTACTAAAATCAATGGCCAATTCTTATCCTTAGGCTTACCTGACTTGCAGCGACATTTAACCTAGATAATCACTGCCTCTTTTTGATAACCTTTCTTTACTTAACTTCCAAGACACGTAATTTCTGGTTTCTTTCCATTCTTTCTAGTCTTCTTTGCTGCTGGTTCATGTTGTCTCTTACCTGTACTAACGGAGTCCCCCAGATTTCATCTCTTAATCTCTCACCTCCATCTTTACTTCTTTTTGCCATATCTTTTCATCTCACTGTTCAAAGACCATTTATATGAATAACAGTTAATTTTTCATCTTCTTCCCAGACCAAGCTCTCAAACTCCAGACATGTTTATCCCACCACCTACGATGATCTTGCCATGTTCTCAATTATCATGTTCCAATTAGACTTCTGATCTTGCTCCGTTTCTGCCCCAGATCCGTTTCCCCTGCAGCATTCTCCATATCAGTTGACACCAATTCAATTTACCCAGACGAAAACCTTGGAATCATCCTTAGCTCTCTTCTCTCTCTTACCCCATATCTAATCCATTGGGAAATCCTGTTGGCCCAACTTTAAAATACTTCCAGAATCCAAATTATCACCATCACTTCTACACATATTCCTACCCCCTAGTCAGAGCTAATATCGTCTTTTGACTAAATTGTTATGGTGGCCTCCTATCTGACTTCTCTCCCCTCACCCTACCTATAGTCCATTCTCAAACAATAAATAGAGTGCTCCTGTTAAAATATAACTCAGATCATAAGATTCTTCTAGTCAAAACTCTGTAAGTTACATAGGGTTCAAAGTCCTTACAATGACCTACAAGGCCCTGTCCCGTCTGATCCCTCTGACCTCTCTAGGCTGACGTTTCCCCCTCACTCCAGGCTCAGGGCCTCTGTGCTGTTCCCCAAACTACCAGACTCATCCTCTCCTAGGGCTTGTCCACCCGCTGGCTAACCCTCTGTTGCAATTAACTTGCCTCATGGCTTTCTCAGCTCCTTTTGGTCTGTGATCAGACATCTCCTCCATAATGCAGCCTACTCTGGCCACCTTATCTACAATTGCAACAGGCAATCCTACCACCTGATGCTCCTACTCCTTTTATCCATAATATTTGTCCTCTTTTAAGCACTACATAATTTATCTATTTATTATGTTTATATATTTCTGTCTCCCCAGCTAGTATATAAACTCTCTGAGGGCAGGGACCTTTGTCTGTTTCATTCATTGATATATCCCAAGTACCTGAAGAATGCCTGGTGATTTAATAGGCCCTTAATAAATCTACATTAGAAAATATTATAATTTGTTAGTGATACCCCAATAAACCTAGAAAAAAAATTTTAAGAAAGCTTTTGTAATAGTCTGAAAAATAGCTAATGAAAGTTCAGTTCAGTCATACCCTACAAATATTTATTAGAAATACAAATATCAATAATCCAGAATTCCTGCCCTTGAAGACCTTATGATGAAGAGATGGACAGGTAATATTAAAATGTTGAAAGATAATGGAACAAAGCAGGGCATCTTAGAGCAGCATGAGTAAAAGTTGGGAGACATGAAACAGTATCATGTGTTTGGAGAGCTGAAAGTAAGTCAGCCTGATTAGACGTCTGATTAGTCTGATTAATGGCCTAGTTGATGTGCCAATTAGGCTAGACTATAGTTCCCAGGTCTCAATGAACACTAATCTAGGTATTGCTACAAAGGAGACTTGTAGATATGGTTAAAGGCCATAATCAGTCAAAATTAAGGAAGATTATCCTTAAAAGCAGAGCAATGGCCTCCCTGAAGAAGAAAAACTGCCTACAGACAGCAGCTTCAGCTATGCCCAAGAGCTCTGGGCTGCCCTTCCTGATGGGCTGCTCTGTGGACTTCAGACTTGCCTAGACGAACCTCATAATCATGGAAGCCAAGTCCTTGTACATCTCCAGTACATATCTTCTACTGGTTCTGCTTTTCTGGTTGAACCCTATGAAGAATGAGAAGCAATAGGGACTAAATCATGAAGGACATCTGTTTTTGACATGCTGAGGGGCTTGAACATTACCCTAGATTAATGATATGATCAGGGTGGAGATGAACCATTCTGGATTGGGAGTAAAAGAAAGAGCCGTACAGGAGGCAAGAAGAGAGAGATGCTGGAGACTGGGAAACCTGGAAAGTTACATGTGAAAGAAGAGAGAGGAAACTCGAGAAAGAAGACTGCCATAGAAGCCAGGGAATGTTGTTTTGGGAAGAAGTGGTGGTTCGCCTGGTGCATCAGAAGAGTCTGACACTCGCCACATTGTGACAAAAGGAGCTCACAAGGACTTCAAGAATAGCTGTAGAGTAGCTAGAAACCAGGTTGTGTTAGGTCGAAGCAAAAAAGAAGAGGAAACAAGGGTAGGTAATTCTTTGAGATGTTTGGCTTAGAAGAGAGGAGGGAGAAGTGGAAGAGGAGAGAAACAGAACATGTCAGATGAAGACAATGGAAATGGAGAAGCTTATCCTTTTTTTTTGTAGACTGAGGGGAAAGAACCAACAGTCAGGAAGGGGGAAGAGATGAGAATGAGGGGATGCATTCTCCCGAGCAAGGATCAAGAGAGGGGTAGCCAAGGCCACAGGTGAATGCTCGTTCAAGGAAACCAGGAGAGGACCATCATCATCTAAAAACTGAAAGAAATGAGGAAGGACAAGAATATACAGAAATATACTTGGAGATGAAGAGTAAGGGATCTGCAGTAATTTAAACCAATGGCTCTGGGTTTTTCTCAGTGAAGTTAGGAAATAAGTTTATCAATTGAGAGTGAGGATGGTGTGACATGGCTAGAGATGGAGGCTTGGCTTTATTTGGGGTTGGCTGGTCCCCTACCAGGACATTACACAGAGAAATCAGGATTGGGTGATGAGAGTTAGGCTAAATGACTTCTGAATTCCCTCACAATTCAATGTTTCTATGAGTCAGATGGATAGAAAAGTTATCTTCTTCACTGATGTTTCTTCGGCACCTCAAACAATGCCTGGCATACAGCAGGCACTCAATAAATTTGTTAAATGATGTATATCTAAATAAGCTCCTCATTCAAATGAGCAAATAAAACTTTTTAGTTGGAATACCTGCTGTGATATAGACTCATTTTGACATTTTTATTATGTTAAAATGCTTCCTGGAGCCTTGAAACTTAACATGACTCCAATCTTCTCCCCTAATCGTAGAAGGCTTCCATACAAGTCAATCAGATTATTGTGGGCTTCAAACTGGGCATTTTCAGCCTGACGTTTTCCCCTAGATTATCTACTTAAAACAAATTGCTCAAGATAATGGCCGAATCTCTCTTTTTGTTTTGTTACACAATAAGCTTTTTTGAACTGAGCAAGTATAGTTATTCAGATTCTACCACTGTAGGTAGAATGTAGCCTTAACCTTTTTTTATACATCAAGCCCTTGCTCCTCTTATTAGTCTTAGTGACACCACTGAAGTGAAGAGAAGAGAAAAAACAAGACTCTCTTAAAAAGCAAGCTTAACTGGAAGTTATGGTACAGGTAGATAATAAAAATATAACGCAGGCTGTCTTGGGTTATGGCTAACACAGGTCCCTGTTGAACTTTCCGCATGCATTACCTGGGTGGAAGGCTTTGGTTTTCCCATTAGTGATTCCAGAAGAGGTTGCCTCCATTTTTATTGACCTTCTACCTGGTGGGAGTGAGGAATGCCTGACCACGGGGCAGGCGACGTGACCCTGGGTGGCTTGCCACACTTCGCCGTTGATGGATTTGCAAATGCTTTTCAGCCCCATGAATAGATAAACTTAAACCTGGAATGAGAAATAGCACCATTATAATGAAGAAGTCAGTTCGGAATGGCTAAAATGCCAGATTATTTTCTGGCATGAAATCCAGAAACCATAAGCAACTATGTTTCAAATAATTAAAGGATGCTAGTGATGCTAGAATTGTGATACCGATCGATATTCACATATATTTTACTGAACACTGTTGCATTCAAAAATGGACATCCTCAGTTATCATAACATGATCTTTATGAACATAAATCCAATGAAATCTAGTATAAAATTCTTTTCTAAAATCCTAGAAAACTGTGCACATATTTGGCCTCCTAATTTAGGAGCTCTGAGGTTTAAGATGTATTGCTGGGGTATCTAGATTTCAATAAAACAAGGAACTTTCTCGGGGGATACATGTAGGGGCCAGAGTTTGAAGACTGAACTCAGATTTATACCTCAAATAACCTTAGAATTATGTACCTTTTAGAGCTATTTTCTGAAAAAAATTTCAAATGTATCAAAAGCATAGAATAGTACAATGAATCCCATATAGTCACCACTCAGCTTCAACAGATAGCAATATTTTTCCATAAAGCTGAAAAATTTTTTTTCCCAATCTTGCTTCATCTATCTCACTCCCTTTGTTGTTGATTTGCTCTTTAGGTGGAGTAGTTTAAACCCCAGACATCACGTCAATCTCATCAAAAACAATACTGACTGTACCAACCTATATCAATGATATCAACATGGATCACACCTATTGATACATACAAAATACATTTAATTCTGAGTTCCAAGGTATTTTTCACAAAGATACTCATTGACCAACATTGAAAGTTGCTAAAATACAATTCATTATTCAGAATATTGATAAAGGGGAAAAAAGGAAGCATTTGTCCTGCTTTTCATTAATCATATTTCAAGGTAACCAAAGGGATAACAAAAAAAATATTTCACAACATAAGAGTTCCAGCTAATAAATTACTGATGGAAAAGAGAATTAGAAAACCATTTCAGAAGCCTCACTAAGATATGAAAGGTGATATGTTTTGTCCAAAGAAGCACTCTGAGGACAGAGCTAGAATTCAAGCTCGTGGATGACTGAATCAAGATCTACTCTTTAAAAAAAAAAGCCAAGGAAAAGTGTTGGCCTTATCTAATGCCAACCAGCCAGTGGACCTTGGTCAAGAATCAGGCCATGTGACAGGGGAAAGCTAAACTTCACCAAATTACAGAATTTTTTATTAAGAGGAGAATATTTTGAAACTTGAATAAAGTTACTTTAGTGGTTAGCTAATTAATCTGGTGCCTTACACAGATGAGGAAACTAAGCCTGGCAGGGTTTCCATATCTACAGCTGGTTCACATATTACCAGCACTGAAAAATAACAGGGAGAAGTCTACTCAAAACCCAGACGTGAGGTGGGGGAGTGGGCAGAGGTGGGGGGGAAGCCTGCTCATAGATAAACTGTGAATTAGCAATCACACGGGTCATGTCAGAAGTATAAAGAGTTAACTGAAATTTCCCTGAGGGAGGAAAATGTACATGACCTGGGCCGATTTGCAAATTCTAACAAATTTTAAGAAAAAATAACTCAAATCACAATGAGCTTTGGTCAGTCAAGGAAGCGTAAAAACAAAACCAGTGTAATAGAGACAAACATGGGTAGTGTTCATCCAGGCAACAGCCCCAGAGCTCAAGAGTTCCTAATGCGCAGGCAGAAAGCCTGACACATAATTTTGCTCTCCTTTATCCACTTAACCACCCTCCCTGACAGTGCTCACCAGAACCTGTGGATCAGGATTTGGCACCTAGCACAGGAGAGAGTAATCACACTAGGTGTTCCATCTACTGGCAGGCTGGGTTTTCAGGGTGGGCTAAATGGGTTTCCACACACCCACTTTCTTACGAATTGCTTACTATGAGTCTTCCTTCGGAATCTTTTTTCTAACTCTATATATTATGAGCCGGAGCCTTGGTCGTGGGATTTCACCCAGGTAAGACCTGCCATGCTGGGAGGTTGCCCCTTGGGAGAGAGCCTGGCAGCCTTCCCTTGGCAAGCATGTCCTGCTCTGATGCTCAGGTGCCTGGGAAACTGTGCGCCTTCGACTCCCAGTGTCTCTCTCTATGGGCAGAGCTAGCACCACAGCATCAACCTGGTATTCTTCCACCCCACATTTCCACAGAGGTGGAAACGAAACATCTGCAGACCCATCCAGATACCAGAAGAAGGCAGACAAGGTTTTCGGATGACAGATGAAAGGGCTGGGAGAGATGTTTTAAGTCATCAGACACAGTATGTGCAGTCTCGGTCTGTGAAGAAAAAACAGACCACCCTCCCCAAAACAATTCTTCTCGTCCCTTTGTGCAGAGGCTGTTAGGCTGAAGGGACCAGAACTGTGAGTCAGCGTGGTACTTCTACCTCTTATATAACTCCCATAAAAAAAAAAAAAACACCAAAATGACAGAAATGAGAATAAAAATTACACAGTGGGAATAAATGGCATAAGTACTCACAACTGTTGAATTTCATGTTTGAAAAAATATAATAATGGAGATCATGGGGAAAATGCTAAAAGTAAAAAAGAATTCATGAGTACAGCCAGGCGAAGATGAATATGAGGAAGATAGATATATGACAAGGGAATCTGAGATGAATCCCTAATATATAAACAAATCCATCCAGATACCCTAAGAATTAAGAGTTCTCAGAGGTACAGATAAAGGGCCTGGCCTATCAGAGCTCTCCTCATACAACGGCCAAGTCCAAGGAGGAGAGAGGTATATACGTGAATAGTATGTAAGACAGAAAATATATTCCAGACATATGAAAACATTCACATTTATAGAAGATGTGTAACTCACATCTTCAGAAATGAATTGTCAGCCAATAAATTGCATCATCCTGTTTCTTCTTAATTACTTCAGGAAAAAAATTGTTGACACTGATTATCTACTGAATGCCAGGCACCATGTTTCGGTATCGATCATTATCCCGTCAATGCCTCACACAGTACTAAAAGACAGAGAACTGGTATCCACATTTTACGGATGAGAGAGAGACCTGATGCTCAAGAGGTGAAGCTACTGGTCCAAAGTCACACAACGACTGATTAACTACAATCAACCCCGCTCTCTTCCACTAGACCATGCAGCCTAATGAATTAAAAAGCAGAATGTAGGCTAATTGTTTTAAGTCTATAGTGGTTCTGAAAAATTCAACGAGTAGGGTTAGAAGGTATATATACTCTATCGAGGTGAGGGTGGGAGGCCTAGTCTCCACAGTATGCGAGCACTCCTTTGACCCAAACACGTATAGAGCTGTTGTTCCCCACCCCCACCTTTCCGTCCATGCCGGAATGTCCTCCAGGTCCCTGACCACCTGGCAAACTCTCGAGTCAGTAAGAACCAGGCGAAACTGCACCTTTGCCTGAAGCCCTTCTAGTTCCTCCAGCCATGTCAACACCCCAGGCTCTAAGCTCACAGTTAACCCTTGTCACGCAGCACCTTTGTACCGTTCTTCACCTGCTGGCACATGGACATCCCGTTTCTCCAACTAGCTCAGGAGTCTTTAAGGGCCGGGATCATATTGTGCACTGCTCCGGTTCCTTCCTGGCCTGAACAAAGTACATTCATACTGAGATGTGGGATGACAGTTGACCGTCAGCCTCTTCTCCCTCTGCACGTGGCGTGCTATGTGGTGCAAAAACTCTTTGGGCACAGGGTCAAGAGCCAGTCGAGGAAATAACACTGAGCATGTTTATCTGTGCAACGAAAATTTAATTCAGTGTCTCCTGTTTCATTATGCCATTGTCATCTTTCCTAGACTCCCGGAGGCCTGACACGGCCACCTCCCCCAGCTTCAGTAGGCAGCTTCCTCTACCACTAGCTAAGATGGAGCCCAGGTGATGGAAAACTAATCTTCTCTCCTTTCTATTTCAAAATATCTTTTTAAATTACCTTTCCTTGAGACCTATCATCTATCTTACGAGATAAAAATATCTAAGTTAGAACATTGAAAAACACATCTTTAGGGATGAGTAGAGGGAAATATAGTGTGTGGTTAAAATGTGGATGCTGGAGTCAGATTTTTGGGGGGTTCGAATCTTGGCGACACCATTTACTACCTGTTTTTACCTATCTCAAGTTAATCTTTTTGTGCCTTGGTTTCCTCGCCTGTAAAATGAGGATCATCACAGCCTGCACCTCATAGAGTTATGAGAAAGAATTCCTACTGCTGAAGTTCTTATGGCAGTGCCTGGAATGCAGCAGCTGCCTGGGTGACAAGTTGGCTAGCATCATCACCTTCTATC
This sequence comes from Eonycteris spelaea, assembly GCA_003508835.1. Lineage (NCBI taxonomy): Eukaryota > Metazoa > Chordata > Mammalia > Chiroptera > Pteropodidae > Eonycteris > Eonycteris spelaea. The sequence continues at coordinate 9,197,382 of PUFA01000023.1, forward strand.
ATATCAATGACTTTCCCCCATCTTCATTCTCACACCCCTTAAACATCTAACACCATCACAATGCTCATCTGTTTTAAAACTCTCTTCCTCCCTTGTTCCCAAAGATGGGGGTATTCGTTTCCTAGGGTGTGACAAATCACCACAACTCTGGTGGCTGCAAAAATGGACATTTATTACCTCACAGTTTGGGGGCCAGAAGTCTGAAATCAAGGTGTTGGGAGAGCTGTGCTTCCCAACTAAGCTCGAAGGCTAGAATCCGTCCCTTGCCTCTTTCAGCTTCTCACGATGCCGGTATCCCTTGGCGGTCTTTGCCTTGGGACCACGTCACTCCAATCTGTCTCCTCCTCTGTGGTTGTGTCTAATCTCCCTCTGTCTGCCTCTTAAAAGGACACTTGCGGTGGCATTGAGGGCCCTTCTCGATAATCCAGGATAATTTCTTCATCTCAAAATCCTTAACTTAATCCCACCTGCAAATTCTTTTCCCAAATAAGGCCACATTCACAGGTTCTGGGGATGAGGACATAGACGTATTTTGGGGAGCAATGTCAGACTCTCACAGTGGGTATTTCTCAAAGTCTTGACTGTGGCCTTCCCTTCCTCTGCATCCTCTCCCCAGGTGATCTTACACACTCCACGTCTCCAGTTGTCATCTCTGCTTGGGGTCATCTCCCCAAGCCACTTCTGCTTTTCTCCAGCTCCTAAATTTCAAGCCCACCTTTCCTACTGGGTCTGCGTTTTCTCCTGGGAAATTCAACGTGTCCACAGAACTGCATGAAATGTTGAACATTCTGACGACAGGAAAGGAAGTTCAGATTTCCTTTTTAAGCTCCTCACGTATTTTGTTTCGTTCTTAGAAAGGCTGTCTAAAGTGTAAGTATTTTCCTCAATAGAACAACATTCTCGGGCCTTCTTTCTCTCTGGCTTGCTTCCAAGGTGCACGAGTTCTGGCTGCGCCACGCGATAGACGTTTGCCTGTGTAAAAGTGATTTGCTTTCATCCCAAGTCATTCCTGCGATTCAGAAGAGCTCAGCGCCACAGGAACATTCGTGGTTCTGTCAGTGTTTTACAACTTGTGGCAATAGCGTCTATGGGTTGCATCACTCTCCTGTCGTTTCTTAGATAAATTACTCTTCAAACCACTGACAAACTATGTCTTGAATGTCACCACCATGAGCAACGAATAAGACTCACCTATTCCCACTTAAGAAAAAAAAAAAGCCATCTGTGGAATGAGAAATTTCTTTCTAGTTTTCTCTTTTCCTCAGCTTTAGCTACAAAGTGGAGAACAAATCCAGCCGTTCTCCCCAGGACACTCAAGAGGATAGAGGTGAAAATCTCCTGGCGACTCTTAGGCCTGGATTTATTGTCTTAATCTTTCTGGAGCTTTTCTCGAACATCCTCTCTTAGTTGGCTCAAAAAAAAAATTTTTATGACATGTTTACAAAAGATACTGCTACCCTCTCAATATCCTAGGAAAAAAAAGAACCAAACACAGAGAAAGGCACATACCAAAGGGTGCACCCCACTTGTCATTAGTTTAGGTAATGTCCCCATGAGAGGGGACAGAATTTGTACCACCTCAGTCAGGTGAGCTCGGCTGGCCACCAAAGCAAACCTACCCTGAGGAGCTTGGAGTCTCAGAAATGGTGGGTAGCCGAGTGTGGATGCACTCTGCAGTCACAGATGCCGAGATGAAATCCACACGGGACCCCTCAGGAGGCCTGACCTAGAGCACTGCTGTCTCAGCAGCCTGACGAGAGGACGTGCTACAGCCGACCCTCCTCCGCGTGATCGCACCAGATCCTTGGTGGTGCCATGCCTCCTTCTGCTTGGTCCCCCTGCACTGTGACAGGCTAACTGACGGATTGGCATCAGCGAGTCGCACACATCTGACCACACCAACACATCATAACCAGGAAGAACTTCCTTCCGAGTCACTGTTATTAGTAATTTTGTGACAGCTGTCTGTCTAAAGCCACACTGACATTCAAGCACGTTAAAAAGAGACTAAAAATGCCAATGGCTAGAGGTAATATTACCCAGATTGAACTTCTGGTTCCACGTCTATATGAAGAACTTACAGAATCAGAAAGGATGAGAGCCTCTAAGAATGTTTAACCAGCATGACTTGAGTTCAAATAAAGTGCTGGAGACAAAGTATCAGATTTTCTTTCCTTCAAATCCACCTCTAGATTCTTCACAGCCTTTTTGTTTTTTAGCATCTCTCTCCTGCAGCTGGGGCTGATTTCATTTCCTTTTGTCCCCTTGCTAGAATTCTATTAGAAGGGGACTTCATTTCAGGAAACCAGAATGGATTACTGTCTCTGGCTCTTCACACCTTCTCTCTACCATGTGACCCATCAGTACTTCCTAGTAAAGAGAAAAAATAAATCCTTCCTAGTAAAGAGCAAAAAATATATTCCCTGTTCCACTGATTTTGGACTTGCGTTGGCCAAGAAATGCTAGTGGATAGTGGACATGATGAAAGCAAAGATGTGAAATGTGCTTGCATGCTTGGCTTGGCCTCTGGTGTTTCTGCCATCGCCATTAAAAGCACATATCCCAAGTAGCCATGGGCCCAAAATGAGACACAGGGAACAGATTCAAACCTAACCTGCAGCCCTGAGCCATGCCCCACTCACCCAGACCAAGACTGGTCAAATACCAGCTGTCCAAAGACCCCTAAATAAAAAAGGCAAATGTTTCAGACTGTGACCCACTGAGATTGAGGCTATTGTACCCAGAAGAGAAATGACAAACAGCCCCAGTAACAGTCTTCATGAAGTGAAATGAAATAGTACTAGTGGTTACAGTTTGGTCATAAGTGGTGAGTTCACAAATAAAACACCCTTCTCCTAGCCTGAAATGTCCTCCTTCAGAGCCCAAATTCAACACACCTTCTAGAATCCATTTATTTTTTACCCTTTTGAAAAAATCCTATTACCCCCCAACCTCCTACCCAGCCACCCACCCCCACTACCCTAAGCTGAAATGGCCACTGGCTATACTAGCACCTGGTACATACCAATATCAAAGCTTATCCACCTGCATTGTAATTGTCTGCCTATCTGTCCCCCAAACTAAAGACTAAGACTATGTCTTATATGTCTCATAGCTGGCACTAATATAAGTACTTCTAGAACAGAACGGGGTGGGGGGAAGCCGGGGAGGGGAGTAAGTATGGAACACAGCAGGGGAATAGGACATCAACTAAAGTTCGCAAATCCTCTCAAACCCTACTCCTTTGCTATATGGCTATTGTTTGGAGAATGTTTAGTGGCCAGGAAGAGAGCTGAGTCCTCTGAAGCATGTAAGCATGGATGGAAGCAGGGAAATGAGAAAGCCTTGACCAGCTTAGCTATTTCCACTCTCCCTTCCCCTCTCTCACCAGCCCATCAGTTAACGTCCTCTATGAAAAATTGCCCATGTGAGATTTAAGACTCAGAAAATGATGCTACTCACTGTTGGTGAGGAGATGGTGAGACAGGCTCTCAGAAGCTGCTACCTCACCATTTACAATTAGGCAAAACTGTTAAAAGTTCATGCCCAAGTAAGAATGTTTCTCTCTACAGATATGTAAGACATTTCAAATTGCAACTGAATGCTATTCCTTACTACTTTAAAATAGGATGATATCCTCAGACCCATAATTCCACTCCTAGGAAGCTATCCCAAGGAAATTATGAGACATAATAAGACTTATGTACAAAGATGTCCCACTCACAATATTTTGTAACACAGGAGAACAACAGAAAGATGGCTTTCCTGTTAAATGGGTATTGGTGCACATGTGGCTTTATCTTGTAGTAGCTGTGGGGCTTTTGGTGAGTTACGATTGACTTTTGAGTTATGTCTCATTTTTTTTCCTTTATAAAGTGGGAATTTAAATTAATACCTCAAAGATTTATGATAGGGACTAATAAAGTATGTGTTCACATAGCATAGTTCCTGACATATGATAAACAATAAATGGTACGAGTATCCTGATTATAATAATGACATTATAACCGTGATCATTATTATTAATAGTGATATTCAAAACTAGAGAAATACCTGTTAATAGGGAAATAGTTAAATTATGGTCCACTCATATTTCAGAATGCCACGCAGCAAACATGTTGGTGAACAATGAATTTTAAAATACAGAAATGCCCATGTATTCTTCCTTTTTTGCTTAGTGACTGCCTTTGTCATTTGAAAACTGATCTATGAGGATACGGAACCACTGAGTGTCCAAGCTGAATGAGACGGATTTTCAAGGCTCTCATTTTCCCACCTTGGGCCTCTGAAAGGCTGGAGATGGCCTCCATGCTAGTGATGTTTGGTTGGCCCCCTTAACCTCCAGTCCATTCTCTACCCTTCTCCTCCCTCTGTGCCCTTGGAAGCGGAATCCTGCAGACTATCACCTGGGCTCCCTCACAGGCTTCCAGACGGCCTCAGCCAGTGGGAGGCACCCACAGGAGCTGGAGAGTGGGAGGAGAGATTGAGCTGCTCCATCCCTGCTGCCTCCCTGCGTCAGGGCCCTCGGCAAGGTCTACTCCTGTTAGGTGGCCCCTTTTCTAAGGCTCCCTCATCTCTTTACACATCGGAAAGACTCCCACTGCTGCTAATGTTGAGTGCTTCACTATCTCTTAATAATTTTCTTAACTTACTCCTTTGCAACCGAAGAAGCCCTTTTATTAAAACCTGTTCATTCGCTGGAATTATATGCCTCTCTGAACCTGTCATTAGAGTCTTAGAAGGCCATCTCTTTCCATTTTAACAGTTAGTGGTTCTACATCATTGCAAATGAAAGACATCACTGAAAACACTCTTAGAAGACATGCAGAACTTCATGTTTGTTCTCCTTTACTTTTATTTCAAGACTTTCTCACCTTGTGTCATTTAGGGTTATCTAATTTTCTTCACTACTCTGAAGACTAATCTAACTTTACCTCTTCCTATGATATTTAACTTATCCTAAATCTTTCATTCTTACTCAAAGAAAAAAGAGAACAGCTATGGATTTCTTGACATCTCAGGAAATCTTAGGTGTCTTAGGGTTTGTGGACTTAGGCACAATATACAGCCACCCCTCCCCGTCCTCATCACACACACACACACACACACACACACACACACACACACACACACACACAGATATAAAACTTATCATATGATAACAGAATATTGTCATAGGTGATATTAAAGGATGTACACAAGATGGAGTAGGCAATTACAAGTATTTGGTCAAAATTAATACCCTGGGAAAAACTCTTGTTGAGATCTGCAACTGTTTATCGATTGGTTCATTTACAAACGATTGTTAAGAGCTTTCCTGTCCTAAGCACTGAGGATCAGAGACTGAAGGACAGAGCCCTTCATTCCTGGAGCTCACAGGCTGACAGGGAAGGCGTCCCCCCCGCACTAACACCGCAAAGAGCAAGGGCATCCGATGCAGTCTGCAGGGGGACATCGACACCTCCTGGGTTCAAAACAGAAAGCAAAGTCAAGGTCATTTGGTTCTCCTTAAGAATCCAGGGAGGCATCTCCGGTTTTTCCTAACACCGATTTAATTAACTGTTTGGCCTTTTCCATGAGAGAGTAGCATGGTCAAATGTTGTCACACTCCACGTACTCACAGCTGTGGGAAGGCAACACAAACACCTAAGGACAAACTAGGTACCTACGTGCTATGGTGACGACGCGTAGTGAAAAAGTATGTACCAAAATCCTAAACTTCAGGGGACCCTTTAGGAAACGATCTCACCAAGTGAGCAGCTTAAATAGCACAAGAACATTCTTCCTAAGATCTCTGGACTCGACTTCGCAACTTACCTTGACAGTCAATAAAATGCTTCTAGAAATGTAACACAAAACGGTTGGCTACAGTAACATCAAATGCTAAGCGCTAACCCCTAAAAGAAACAGTATTCTGAGTTTAGGCAAATGAGTAAAAGTTAGTTAAACAGAATTTTGTACAGACTAATTTATTTTCACTGACAACGCCTGAGCCCTACTCTAGGCGAATGAAAGAAACAAGGATGATAAAGGCAGACTCAGTCTCAAACAGGAGTATATTGTCACAAGTGAAACAGGTATGCAAAAGAAACTAACAGGTTGCAAGGTCCACAAGGCAGGTGCGGTACAGACTACGTGGCCCCAAGGAGAGAATGGGCTTTTTTTCCTATAAAGAGCAAGAGAATAAATACTTTTTGGCTCTGTGCGCCAAATGATCTCCACTGCAATTACTCAGCTCCACCACAGTGGATCGAGAGCAGCCAAAGACAAGGCATAAATGAATAAGTGTGGCTGAGTTCCAACAAAATTTTACTTATAAAACCAGATAGTGGGCTGGTTTGGCTCATGGCTGTAGTTGCTGACCCCTGACATAGAGAGTCTGGGAAAAGGCTATAAGAGAAGGCTTCACGAAGTGGCTGGACTGTCACTAGCCTGGGCTGCTGAGTAAGTTTCTAACAGGCGGAGATGAAGGGAAAGAACATTCTCAGCAGCAGAGACATAAGGTATGAAAGTCTAAAAAAACAGAGCAAATTCAGAAGAGAAAGAGGCGTTCATTTCGAGCTTGTTCAAGATGTCTGAAACAGTAACTCTGGCTATTTAGATGAAAAGTAGTGGTAACGACAACTCACTTTTATATGGAATTTAAAATTTGTAGAGAATTTTTGAAAAGGCTTGAATGCTGCTCCAAAAGCCAAATCTTCATTTGAAGGCCATGAGGAATCACTGTAGTTAGGTGAACAAGGTGAGGGGAGGGCATCATCAGAGCAAAGATGTAACAAGACTGCTCTCCTTTAACTGGGGCAATAGATCAAGGTAAGATTAAAAGTAGATTCTGTAGGATTTGATACCCTTTTTGATGTTTAGGGGTGAGAGGAAAGAATCCAAATTAGCTTTGACTCTAAAGAGGGAAAAGAAATAAACATATGAAGGGAATCTTTTGATAGGAAAGATGTTCGGTTCGACTTCGGATAGGCTGGTTCTCTGCCTTTCCTGAGACAGCCAAATAAAGTGTTCACCCAGCACTGTCAGCAGCAGAGATGGAGAATTCAGAAATGTTTGTGGCTGGAGTTCTTTGCCTAGAGCTTAATGCTGAAGCTCTGAGAGAGGCTGCATTTCTGGAGAAGAGAAGAGAGCACAGATAAAATCTTGAAGGAAAGGTTTAGAAGAATGGTCAAAATAACAGCAACAACACAGTCAGCATTTGTTAAAGGTTTACATTGTTCTACGAGTGTTAACTATATTAACTCGTTTAATCATCACATCAATCATACAGGGAAGTACACCTTTTTTAAAAAAAATTGTGTTATTAGTTTCAAGTATACAGTATATTGGTTAGACATTTATATAGTCTATAAAGTGATCTCCCTAATTGCTCTTACTCTCCTCTGGCTCTCCGCCTTAGATACACATTCTTTATCCTCATTCTATAGATGAGAATATTGAGGTAGAAAAACAGTAACTTGCCAAAGGTCACACGTAAGTGTCACAGCAGAACCTAGTCAGCCTGGCTAACCTACACAGCAATACTGCTCACGGCAGGAGAAGGGAGTTAAGAAGACGGTGTGCTAAGGAAGGTTGAAGAAGTTAAGAAATGAGAAGAGCAAGGTTTAAAGTGAGCTGAGACAGAAGTGGATGCCCAAACACGACAGGCTGGTAAGCGAGAAGGTGGAGCAGTGAGCACAGGAAGTGCAGACAGTGAATCCAATACACTGAATTCAGGTCCTGCAACAGAGAGAACGACGGCTTCCCAAAGATGTCCAAGAACCAGTCTCCGGAGCTGTGAATATGTTGCCCTGCATGGCGAAAGGGACATTGCAGGTGTGGTTAAGGACTCTGAGATGGGGGAGATTACCCTGGGTTACCCAGGGAGATCTGATCTAATCGCATGTGTCTTGAAAAGTAGAGAACTTTTGTGGCTGGGGTCAGAGAGAGACACTACGTTCTCAGCTCATGGAAGGGGCCATGAGAAAAGGAATACAGCAGCACCAGAAGCTGGAAAAGGCAAGGAAATAGATTCCTCTCCTACAGCCTACGGAAGGAGAGCTAACAATTTTATTTTAGTCCAGTGGGACTTGCATTGGACTTCTGATGTGCAGAACTTTAAGAAAATAAATTTGCGTCATTATAAGCCACCGAGAGTGTGGTCATTTGTTACCATAGCAATAGAACACCATTTCAGGTCCCTATTGCTCCTTACTCTGATCAATATTCTTAAGAATGATTCTAAACTCCTGGGCCATCAGCCTGTTCCAGGCGAAGGCCACTGATGATGGGTCTTCCTCAGAGTCAGCACAACCTCCAGGACACCCAAAGCGACATACGAAGGGGCGAGCGAAGGAGAGAGATGAAGCAGCTGGCCCTCCATGAATTTCAATATTCACCAATATTTATCTGACCGCAAAACAAATGTTAACTCATAGAAGTCTAAAAATGTATCAAAACTAACTCCAGAATACAACCCACATTATTGGCTGATTACAGCTCTGTGATAATAATGGTGCAATTATATTTTTAGCCCTACAAAATACTTCTATATACACTTGGTTTACCAAATGTTTGAAAAATAGGAACAAAATAAGATGAAATTACACAGAATTTGAAATGTCATTTTTAAATCAAATTGACAATGCTTATTTCAAAGGAATGATGAAGATTATTTATGTAATTTGAGTTATAAAATTGATCGTGACTAATTTCAGTGCTAAGTGAATGAAATTTTAGATACAGTTAATAATTAATGAAAATCCCTCTGGCAGACAAATGTTACATTTTAAAGTCCATTTGAAATGCCTTAAATTATAAATATATGTATGTGTGTGTGTACATATATAGTCCATTTTCCCAAATAAATATTTGTTCAAAATACCTCCTACTTTGCAAAAATATTTAGCAAAGAATTGGAGATGGTCAAAGCAAGGTATGCATTCATATTTTTTTCCATTTTCATGTAAGCCTCAGCGAATCGCAATTTCCAAATACCTTGTTCAGTAAATGTGGGGTGATGGCAAGATCAGTTCCCATAGAAGATAAGAGGTGAGGTGAACACAAACATGGCATTAATACTGTTTGGAAATACATCCCTCCGAGTGCCTCCTGATCCCAAAATCGCTGGCATTAAATACCTGCTGCAGTTGGAAATCTTCCTCTTAGATTAGGAGTCAGCAAACTTATTACTGAGAATGAGATTAATCGTTAAGAGCACAGCTTCTCCAATCCATCTATCTAGGGTGACATATATTGATTGATTCTACTCCTTTTTCGCTGTGAAACTTTGGACAACTTGACTTAACTGTGTGAATAATAGCAGCATAACTCATACGGCTATTCTAAAGGTTATATAAGCAGTGCCTGGTGTGGAGTACACACTCAATAAATGTTAGCTTTTTGATTATTTTTGGTATTAGCATTAAAACAATATTTTCATTATTGCACATCAGGAGATAAAAGCTCTCCACTATGAGGTAGATACTATCGATACCACTTTAGGATAAGGGAACTTAGGGATTAGGGAGGTTCAGTAACTGGTTTCACTCGTTCATTGGTGAAAATGGAAGCTGAGCCTACCTAAAAGCAGCTTTAGGAGAGCGTTGAGTCTATATCATAATACAGGCAAATGTGTGTAGGGAAAACAGGCTGATTAAGAAACAGGGTTGGAAAGGGAGGGACTAAGACAGTGACGTTGGAGGCTCTTGAAATTCCTTCCTTCCACAGATGCATTGAATGTGGAGCTACTCAGGACGCATTCCCTCTGCGAATCCACAAACTAGCTGAATCCTATGAGGAGGAAAGGCTGAGACATACTCAAGCCATAAACCCCATCCCTGGCACAGTACCATGAATCAGGAGGGAACCCCCAACTCCCAGAGTGAAGAGTTTGTACCACACATCTAATGCCCCAATTTTTAAGGCTCCCACCCAAAGGAAAGGTCCCCAAAACACCTAACTCTGAAAGCCAACATGGCTGCATCCATAGGACCCACAGGACCATAGCAAACAAAGAAGTTGTTAGCTATCCCCAAGGGCTCAGCACACAGAGAGAGAGAGCAGTCAAAAACACCCATCCACCAGCCTTTTCCTGAAAGGAGATTGACGGCACATTTTATAAATTGCTGCCTGGGGGTCTGACTTCTAACTAGCATGTGTCTAGTACTGATTACTATCCTCTCTGGAGCCCAAAGAGTCTTTGGGCACTCCCCCGAACTTCTCCCTCCGGCTCACTCCAATGATAAAACCAAGTTACTCGTACCTTCCTGGAAGGAGCTTGTCCACACATTTAGCACTCCCATTTTTATGGCTGCCATCTAAGGGATGGGTCCTGATAGCTCTTAACTCCAATAGCAAACAAAAACAGTTTTTAAATGGTTGCAGGAGCATATGCTCGCTTGCTCGCTCGCTCTCTCTCTCTCTCTCTCTCTCTCTCTCTCTCTCACACTCACACACACACACACACACACACACACACACACACACACACACCCATGCACCCCGTGGCAATACATTCAGGATCAGTGCAAAAGGAACAGGCAAAAATGCTCATCTCCTAGATTCTATTTGTAAGGGACTTAACTACATAGTTTCCCAGATGCTGCCTAAGAGTCTGACTTCTTATCAATCTTCACCTAGGTGCTGACTGCACCTCCCCCTTGAGACAGTGACAAGTCTTGGCACAACCCCATAGGACTGGGAACCACTAAGAACAAAGCCAGTAGCTTGAACAATCACAAAAATTTCAGAGACAGTGAGGCAGTTGGCCTGGATTCATCTCCTTGATTGACAAGGTTCATCTCCTACACAAGGTCAATTTGTCAAGACTGGGGGAGAATGAAAGGAGCAACACAGAGTGAAGGAAAATAAAAAAAGCAAGAGAATATGTTCCAAACAAAAGAACAAGATAAATCCCCAGAAATCGATCTTAATGAAACAGAGATAAGACGTTTATCTGAGAGTTAAAAATAACTGTCATAAAGATGTTCACTGAGGTCAAGATAGCAATGCGCAAACAGATCACTTCAATGAAGATACAGAAAATATTTTAAAGTATCAAACAGGATTCACAGAGCTGAAGAATACAATAACTAAATTGAAAATTCAGTAGAGTGGGTTCATGGCACATTAGATCAGGGGAAAAACAATCAGTGAACTTGGAAACTAGGTAGTGGTAGAATTTTCTCAGTTTGAGGGGCAAGAAGAAGAAAAAGAACAAAGACAGCTTAAGGGACATATGAAACACCAGCAACAGGACCAATACATACAATCTAGGAGTCTCAGATGGAGATTAGAGAGAAAAGGACAGAACGCTTATTTAAGGAAATTTTTAAAAGCCCAAAATTAGCCGAAGGAAGAAAATAACAGATCAAAGTGAAAATAAATGAAACAGAAAGTATAAAGACAATAAAAATATCAATGAAACTAAGAGCTGCCTTTTGAAAGGATAAACAAAATTGAAAAACCTTTACCTAGACTAAGAAGAAAGAGAAGACTAAATAAATAAAATCAGAAATGAAAAAGATATTACAGGTGATAACACAAGAATCCTAAGAAACTACTATGAACAGTTGTACATCAACAAATCAGATAATCCACAAGAAATGAATAAATTCTTAGAAACATACAAGCTATCAGGACTAAATTATAAAGAAACAGAATATTTGAACAGACCAATTTCTAGTAAGGAGATAAAATCAATATTCAAAAACCTCCCAACGAACAAAAGTTCACAACCAGATAGCTTCACTGGTGAATTCTCCTAACATTTAAAGAAGAATTAATATCATTCTTCTCAAATTCTTTTAAAAAATTCAAGAGCAAGGAACACTTCCAAGCTCATTTTTTAGGGCCAGCATTACCCTGATACCAAAGCCAGACAAGGACACTACGGGAAAGGAAAATTACAGGGCGTTATCTGTGATAAACATAGATGCAAAAATTCTCAACAAAATATTAGCAAATTGAATTCAACAGTACTTTAAAATGAGTATACACCATGGTCAAATGGGATTTTGTCCTAGGATACAAGGATGGTTTAACATATGCAAATAAATATATATGATACACATTAACAAAATTAAGAATAAAAAATATATGATCTTAATAGATGCAGAAAAATAATTTGACAAAATTTGACATTTTTTGTGATTAACAAACTGGAACATCACCTACCATAATAAAGGCCATATATGACAAGTCCTCAGCTAATATACTCAATGGTGAAAAGATGAAAGCTTTTCCTCTAAGACCAGAAACAAGACACATTTATTCAACATTGGTGCTAAAAGTCTTAGCCAGAGCAATTAGGCAAGAAAAACAATCTATATCAGAAAATAAGTAAAACTGTCTGTTTGCATGACATGATATTATATATAGAAAACCCTAAAGACTCCAGAAAAAGACTGTTAGAACTAAAGCAAATTCAGTAAAAAATGTGGGATACAAAATCAAGATGCAAAAATCAGTCATATTTCTATACACTAACAATGAACTATCAGAAAGAGAAATTAAGAAAACAATCTAATTTATAATAGTATTTAAAACAATATTTAAGAATAAATTTTAACCAAGGAGGTAGAAAATCTGTACAATGGAAACCATAAAACACTGATGAAAGAAACTGAAGATACAAATAAATGAAAAGATATTCCATGTTCATGGATTGGATGAATTAATACTGTTCAAATGTCCATACTACCCAAAGCCATGTCATTGCAATCCCTGCCAAAATCTCAATGGCATTTTTCAGATAGAAAGAACAATCCTAAAATTCACATAGAATTTTATACACCATAGACAACATAGACCCTGAGTAGCCAAAGGAATCTTAAGAAAGGACAGAGCTGGAGGCATCGCACTTCTTGGTTTCAAACTGTATTACAAAGCTATAGTATCTACAGTATGATATTGGCATAAAAACAAACATATAGATCAAGAAAACAAAATTGAGAGCCCAGAAATAAAGCAGTGCATATATGATCAATTAATTTTTGACAAAGGAGCCAAGCCAGTACAATGGGGGAAAAAGTCTCTTCAAAAAATGGTGTTGGCAAAACCATATCCACACTCAAAAGAATAAAACTGAACCTCTATCTAATATCACGCATGAAAACCAACTCAAACTGGATTAAAGACTTAAATCTAAGACTCAAAACTCTAAAACTCCTAGAACAGGGGTCCCCAACCCCTTGGCCATGTACTGGGACAGGTCAGTGGCCTGTTAAGGACACAGCAAGAGGTGAGCAGTGAGTGAGTGAGTGAAGTTTCACCTATATTTGCAACGGTTCCCTAGTACTAGAATCACTGCCTCCACTCCACCTCAGATCATCAGGCATTAGATTCTCATAGGAGTACCAGTCCCTGGTGCCAAAATGGTTGGGGACCTCGTCCTAGCAGAAAACATAGAGGGTAAGCTCCTGACATTGGTCTTGGCAATAATTTGCTAGATTTGATGCCCAAAGCAGAGGTGACAAAAGAAAAATAAACAAGTGGGACTACATCATACCAAAAAGCCTCTGCAGAGCAAAGGAAACCATCAACAAAATGAAGTGGCAACCAGAGGAACAGAAGAAAATGCTTGCAAACCACATACCTGCTAGGGGGTTAATATCAGAATATACAAGGGATTCATACAACAACAAAACAACAACACAATTTAAAAATGAGAAAAGGAAATGAATAGACATATTTCTCAAAAAGGCATACTAATGACTGAAAAGTAAATGGAAAGATCCTCGACATCACTAATCATCAGGAAATGCAAATCAAACTACAATGAAGTATCACATCTCATACCTTTCATACCTGTTATATCAAAAAAACAACAGTATCAAATGCTGGAGGGTTACTATTTTATAAATGCTTATACGTTAACTTTGTCCACTCTGGGCTATATTTTCATTGCTGTATCCCATGTGTCTGGCACTTAGAAGGCATTCAATAAAGTTCTGCCAAAGGATGAAAGAAAAAGAGGCAGGGAGTGAGTCAATGAACAATTATTGAGCACCTACTATGTCCCTATTTCTCCCGATGCTGGAAATACAAGATAAACGGGGAATGGACTCTGCTTTCATTTTTTCCCTAACTTTATTGAGGAATAACAGACAAATATAATTGTATATATTTAAAGTGTACAATGTGATGATTTGATATATCTATACATTGATAAATGATTACCAAGATCAACATAATTAACACATCCATCAACACACATATTTAACTTTTTCGTGTAGTGTGAATGCTTAAGATCCATTCTCAGCAGCTTTAAGAACATAAAAATGTCTCTATATAGAATACTTAGCTTAGCTTTTAATTCATCAACTATTTATTCCACATTTACAGTATGCCTAGTACTGTGCCAAAACAGATGTAAAAGATCTGCTCTTAGCCCCGAGGGACTCCCAATTTTACAAGTGGACCACAATTAGATGCACAACCTCCAACCCAATCCCCAATCCACAAATGAAGATGGGACCCACAGTTATCCAAAGCTCCCTGCTCTATTAGTAGAGGGTGAGACTAATTCACAGGTGTCCGAACTTCTTAATTTCCTGCTCATTTAACTACAACATGATTTCTACTTGGGGAGGAATTATATAGAAGGCTAAATTGGGTGTATAATAACACATCTACGATAATGTGTTTCAATGGCTTGCTTCACTGTCAGTAACTTTAATGGCACTAGAAATTTTAGAGAGTGAGATTTATGGTACTCAACTCAAATACACTGATATCATGCAAGCCCCTTTCCGCACTGTGGGTCCATTCCCTGACTCATTTAAGAAACTTTCCTGAAGTAGGCACTCCGATTTAGCGATGAAAGACAAAACACATCCCCCTCCAAGAGTACAAAACCCAGCCTCATTTGTGTTTTAAAACAAGCACCTTCCCAGAGGCTGGTTCTTGAGACACAGTAATTTAAGTACCATAGAAAGTACTTTTCAAGGTCTGAGTTTCAGAAATAAATACTGACTGCTGAATCAGAGCATGCATCGTTGAGAAGATAAAATTTAAGATCAGTGGTTGATTCATTTTGTTTAAAGAATTCTTTTCGCTTTTTGAAAGCAAATAACCCAAGAAAAACTGATGTTCCTTTCATTAAAAAATAAAATATATACAATAAAGTAACTATCAGCTAGAGTATTCTCTTTGAAAAACCATTCCAGCACTGCCAATAGATAATGTACTAATTTGTGTTTATCCTACTGCTTTAGGAAAAAAGTGTTTTCTCTTACAGGTAGAGGAAGAGTCAGCTCAGTTCTGCCTTGGTCCTAAGCTGTTGATTCTGATTTGGCTAGGGAGAAACCAATATTGAAATGGTAACACAGCTGGATATTTACACATAAGTGGAACCCCACTTAGTATCTGATCAAGAAATGGAACAGCCTTCCTACTGGGTGTTGATGTTCTCACCAAGAAGCGTCATCAAGTACCTGAGGACGAACTGCATTGAGAAGGCAAAGAGAATTAACACTTACTCAGTGCCCACCTTATGTCAGGTACAGCTGTGTGTATATCATCTCATTGAGTTCCCTGGCCTGTAATTCCTTGGTGACGAGACGAAGTCGGATTCACCGCTATCTCCCCAGCACCTTCCACACTGGTTGGCGCACTATAGGTGCCAAAAAATACGGAATGGATTCCCACTCAGTTCTGCAGGCCCCATGGCCAGTAGGCAAGAGAGGTAGTGTTCAAACTACGATACTCTTTCCACCCCACCAGCGTATCTTTCATGGACTACATTGTGCTGTAATCCTGAAGGCCAGGATTCCGGGTCTGAATTTTCAAAAATTTTCAAAACCTCCAAAAAAAATTGGAGATATCACAGGATTACACTCAAAAACATTCTTGACCCACATCCATCCCTTCCAGCGACCATCCCGTTTCCTGCTCCCTGCCCATCATCACGCTGTGGACACAGTCAGCTTCAGGGTTTTCTGTCCCCTCCACTCTCGCCAGCCACTCCCATCTTGATAAATCCCATGGTTATTTGTCTTTATTTTTCCTGATCTCTCACAATCTTCCTACCTGAAAGCGTTCTTTTCTTTGCCTGCAACATCCCACACTCTCATGAGTTCCTCTGCTTTACTAGGAATTCCTCCCAGAACTAGCTCCCTAATTTGTGGGGCCTACTGAAGAATAGAAGTGTGGGGCTCTTCAAAAATTCAGGATTTCAGAACTACAATAGCAAGCCATTAAACCAAGTGCAGACCCTTCGAAGTGCGGGAGCCCTGTGCGACATGCCCATGAAGTTGGCTCTCGCCACTCTTTGGCTAAATGTCAGTGGGCCCCAAGAACCACCTCAAACCCTTTTCTCCTTTCTGTCTATGCTTTCCCTCTAAGCACCTTGTTTGCCCTAAGGCTTAATACCCATATCTATGCTGATGGCATCTAAATGAAATCTCTAGTCCTAAATTCCCCCAAGCCCCAGATTTCTTTATCTGACTGCCTCCTTGGTGTCTCTACCAGCATGTCTAAGAGGTACCTCAAACCTGGTATGCTCAAAGAAAACTTCTGAGTTCCCCCATTCACCTCACTAACCGGGGGTCCCTGGGGGTAGGGCAGAGCTTCACTCCTCCCTGCAGGACAGCTGGACTTGGCCTGAGAGAGAAACAACGACTATGCTCAGCTGTAGGGATTTTGATATTCATCCGCTATAGCAATGAGTTACTTTAACACAAACTCATTACTTTTTTGGCAGCAGGTCCCTGGCATGTGTGCAGTTTCAGAAGAAGAAAGAGCTGGCCTAGGAATCGTGGCATGCAGGGTGCTGGAGAAGCCTCTGAGGGTCTCCTTCCTAATAAGAAGTTACCGTGTGTGACCTCACTTAGGAGTGGAGCCAGGAGTGAACTTGAGATTTTTGTCTTTTTGTCACTGGCACACAGTAGGTACTCAGTATGTGTTAAATAAATGATGGTGGGAGTAAAGGCCCTAGGATGCTTAGAACAGAATATTCTTTACTTTCTACGGGAACCGCTGGGAAGCATTTGGATTATGACAAATTACTTTCAATGACTTATAGAAATTACATAACTATGTACTTTTTTTAGAGAGTCAATGTGCCCTGTTTTTATAAAATTATAGCCGCTTGATGGTAAATTAAAGTGTAAATAGGTCATTTTTGTGGCTTTTTCCTAGCAACATACAAATTAACAAGGCTCTTAGGGTAATATATTAGTTTCTTAGAGCTAAAAGAGTAGCTAAATTGGATTTACATTTCTTTTTAATGACTTGCTTCGCTGAAAACGCATGTTAATTCCGCAGCTAATCCTTTCAATTACTTGGCATCATAAAGTGAAATGCAAATGGTAACCTGGACACATAAACTCATGTTCCTGACCATAGTGGCTTACCAGGGTGGCTCAGAAATATGAAGCCGATCTCAAAATCACATGTTCATTTACCCCGCAGGCAAGTGGGCATCTTTCAACTGCCCTGCCCCGCTCAGTCCTCTTTTGCTCCCTCTCTGCCCTGTGACATCATCTACAGCATTGTGGTGCAATTGTTTCTATGTCTGTCTACCTAAATGAAGGAAGGGCAAAGCAGAAGAAACTCGTACGCTTCTCTGGTTCTCAAAGGTTAAGTTGCAGCTCAGCATTTAGCAGGCGCTCAAGCAATGTTGAATGAACAAATGAAAAGAAGATTGAAAAAGTTGATCCATTAAGCATCTGGCTGCTGAGAGTAGGAAAACAGCCTCATCAACGCATCATGACCTTAATAATTTGAGTTACTAGTGGCAATCAAATATAAATGCAATGATATATCAGCTGAGCTTGCCCTGCAAAATTTACTCAGTCGGGGTCATCACACGTGCACTGAGCAGCCCTGTGTACAGAATGGTGAATAATTAACAGTCTGTGTTCTCAGGGCGCTCAGTCCATAGGAGGAGAAAGGCTTGTAAAAAGATATATTATAAGCCATGAGGTGTTTAGTGCTGCAACAGAAGTGCATACAAAGCACACTGGGGCACAGCACTGGGAATAGCTAATTGCCTCCAGCAGCCTCACAATCCACTTCGTAGAGAAGCTGACTGTCAAGCTGTACAGTAAAGGGTGTGAAAAAGTCTGGCACGGAGAGAGAGGGGTTTCTCACAACCAACGCCCAGTTTATTTCGTATGGAGTTTGATTATATAACACCTTTTTGTCTTGTATAGTTCTTCTTTCAACGAAACAGACATGATAAATGACCTTCTTTCTTTTAAAAACAGCTCATCAAAGATTTAAGATGATACAAAAACTCAGTTATCACAGTGATGGATGGAGCTAGATGACCAGGGCCAGCCTTGGTAAAAGGATATCCAGGGGACAATGAATAGCACCATGCATGGGGAACACCACATATGGGGTCAATGATGTTGAGAGGCATGTCTGCATCCTATTAAATGCTTCTTTTTCTTTCTTTTTTTTTAATCTCCTAGTACTGGGTAGGAATGACGCAATCAAGGTATAGCGTACATGTGCCAATTCTCCGGAGAAATAAAGACACATCCCAATAATATCTGAAGAAACAGCACTGTGGAGAAGGAGACTTCTTTGGAACCAACAAATCTACACCAATGTATGGAATCTTATGTTTAGAAATCTACAGCCATTTCAGGAACAAATGAGAAAATAGTTCCTGCCTTGACTTAATGCATACAGAAGCCTGGATATTGATTTCCTAGACTATGGATCACCCTGCCACAATACAAAAGTTTATTTATTGTCCTGCAGTGTCTAAGATCAGGGTTTGCAAACCCTAATTAAAATTTAAATGAAAGCAATTATCAGATACAAGAGACCCACAGGCTAAGGGATTAAAATAAAATATGTTGTGATGGTATTTAAAAGAAAACAAAAGATCAAGTGGTTTTCTTAAAAAAAAAACTGCAAATATATAAGGAATGACAAACTGTCATGTTTCAAGGACTACGCTGTAAAAAAAAAAAAAAATGAACACCGAAAATAAATCCTCACTCTGTTCATTTAGTTTTTCAATAGACAACCAAGGATACTAACTGAATTCCATCAATCAGCTGTAGAATATGATAAGAATGTCTAAAGAAGGTGAAATAATTATTTTGTGGACTTTTAAAATCAGGAGTCATATGATGCTCTGGAATTTTAAATAAGGTGCATTTAAAATGAGATTTGCTACATAACATAGTACAGGAAAACGTTGAAGTGCTGACCATGTCCCTCAAGTTATGACCCTCTTAGCTCCTTCCTGGCAACTCCTCCCACAGTCATGTCTGCCTTGGGTTCTAGAAACTGCTCTTCTCCATCACTGCGCTGGCTTCTGTATCCCTTCATGAAATTCTCCTCGAATTATCCTAATTTGAGCATGCTGCCTGTTTTCTACTGAGACCCTGAAGTGGGAGTTGGGCACTGGACTGCTCATGTATTTGAGAAACGAAGGCAGAATCTCCTTACCAAGAGGAAATGGAACACAAAGGGCCCTGGGCAAATGGTAGCATCAGTTACTCAAGCTTTTACCAGTGGTGGCATGGGATGGAGTGCAGATAGAACAGAGGTTCTGGGAGGTCAAATGGCCAAGGCATTTAATCGCTATGGTGGTGGTAATGATTGTAAAAATTACCTAGTCTCCTGGCTTCCTCTCACAGCCCTAAAAGGTGTACAAAAGAAAATGAGAAACTGAGATCTGTGAAGACACAGCTGAGAACACACATGCATAAGCCAGAAAGCCTCCAAAGCCGCTCATCTCCTACGGTCTCAGCAATCTTTCATCTTCTAGAGTTGCAGGGCAAATCGGGCTGAGGACCGAGCGCAGAGCTGCAGTGCCAATCACATGATCAGCTCCACCAGGTGTCTGATTTTAAGGTAAAGCCCTGGTGGGAAGGAGCTGTGACCCTGATAAACGGATTCTGGATCATTCGGGTAGTCACAGACAAAGCTGAAAGTTCTGACCCCACAAAATCCTCCTGCACGTGGAAACAGACGTTTCCTCCCTAAGAAAAAGCAGCTCCCTACATAATAATTTGTTGGTGGGTTATTCCCCTCAGGACCCATTCCAACCTCCTCTCATTGCCTCTAGATCTAGACATAAGGTTATGTCTCAGCACGGCCTGGAGGGGGAAGTATGAGACAGCCTACGTACCTTAAGATTTACAGAATCTTACCTATCTGTACTGGCAGGAAATAGGAGAGCATGTATGAGTTTACAAGGGCCCTGGACCAAGGAAGATGAAATATGACTTCATCTGGTTTAGTTCACTGACAAGGTGCACTCACCCGGGGTTTAGGACTTATTCGGAGTGGCATCAGTGACCTGCCAAACCATCAAATTATAAGTCTGGGCTAGAATGTGGTCTAGGTTTATGCAGTCAAGTTGACCTTCCCTGCCATCCTATAGAGAAGAGGTTGGCAAACTATAGCCCACGAGCCAAATCTGGACTGCCATCTGTTTTGGTATGATCCACAAACTAAGAATTTTGGGGGTTTTTTTGTTTGTTTGTTTGTTTGTTTTTACAATTTTGAAATGTTAAAAAAAAAAACAACTATTGGCCTTTGGCAAGGACAGTCACTAAAACTTGCTTCTTGGCTCACTAAGTCTAAAATATTTACTATCCTGCTCTGATAAATGGATTTAGGATCATTTGGGTAGTCACGAACAAAGCTGAAAACTCTGAACGGCGGCTATCCTCTGCAGGCAGGAGATGGCGATAGGGCAGGGGGATGCTAAAGTGGAATCTGGTTCTTTGGTCTCAATGGAGAAAAAGAGATCCAAGGGCAGTAGAAGCCACATGGCCCTTAACTGTCAGTGATAAGATGGATGCAGCGAACCACAGGGATGAGTGGTAATCAGAGCCTTGATCCATGAGGACCTGGGGTGATGACTAACTGAACACAAGATTCCAAGAAATGAAATAAATGAGCAACCTATGATGATGCTCCTTGACATGCACAAGAAGAAAAATTATCGGCCTGACAGGCTGAAACCTAATGCAGTCACTATAGAAGGAATTCTCAGCTTTTACCAAGTTCCACTGACCCACAGCTTTCCAACAGAGGGAGAGACCAGGAAGGAGCCTTTGAGGAAGACCCTGCAATGCTGTCTCAGACGTAAGTCATGCATCGACCATCGAGCCTTCCACTGAAGGCCCTATGACTGCTTCTACATGACTGTGCACTGGACAAAGGGAAATTCCTCAGACCTCTCACAAGTTACAAACTGGATCGGAAATGACAGTGCTCTCTGGAGCATTATCTGAACTACTGCTATCGTGCATTCGTGTGTGTGTGTGTGTGGGGTGGTGGGTGTGCTGATGTAGACAGCTGACAGAATTGGCTTAAGTCCATCTCAACGTGAGTCCAATGGCACCAAACACACATCCTGGGGCTACCTCGCAAGTCCCAGAATGTATAGTGGAAGTCAATTCATTCATCAACTGGACAAAACCCTTCAATAATTTATCAATTCATGGAGTGAGGCCTAATGGGCATTCCTACAGCTTCTCTCCCTAACAGAATAAACTAAAATCACTGTACACACCTGGGTGGATCACAGAGCTTGGGGCTACTATCCGAGACCTGAAGAATTAAAAAGCGGTTATTCCTACCTTATCTTCATTTAACTCAGAAAAAGCCAGATGGTTTCTGGAGACTATTAGGGGACAACCACAAAATGAACCAAGTGGCGGCACCGCGCATCACAGCTGTGGGTCCAGAAGTGGTGTTTTTACTGTAGAAATCAACACAGACGGGGGCATCAGGCATGCAGCTACTGAACAGGCAAATGCATTTGCTCCCATTCCCACCAAAAAAAAAATATCAGAAAATCAAGCAGTTTGCTTTCTGTTACTGGGAGAAAAGTAAACCTTCGCTGTTAGCATCAGACCTCCCTGCCTACGTGGTATTGTCTGGAGCACTTCTTCCTGCGCCACCGTTCACGGATTTGCAGAATGCTGTAACCGTGTGCTGTGGTATCTCATTCAACATGGCCTCGTTCAGGGAATGAGTTTTGAGGCAAGAGAAGTGCAGCACTGCACTCTTGTCCATGGATTCACTAGTCCCACCATGTTTCCCATGTAAACAGCATTTTATGTAATTTATCTCCTCCTCAATCGGAATGCATAGGTCCAGAAACAAGGAGAAGAGGTGAGAGTGTCCCTATCCTAACTCTAACCCTAATTCTTAATAACTCACTTTTAGATTTTTTGCTTCTCATCCCCATGACTGTGACTACCTCACCTTGGAAGTCCTACTACCTACAAGATTTCAAGAAACACAGCCAGAGTGCCACTGAGTCAGAAGTTGAGATTTCCCCTGGATGGTTGGGCTTGGTCAAAATAGTACTGAACCAACAAGCTAAGAAGGACTCACTGATTAACCTCAATTACCAGGGAGAAATTAGCCTGCTAATGCAACACAGAGGACCATGCTTGAACCCAGGGATCACTGAAGCAACGCCAAGCACTGAGATCAGCAGGAATGAAGGTGTGGGTCCCCTTCCAGTCCCATCTAGCTGAGGAACTGAAAAGTAAGGGGAACATGAAGCAGACAGGGGAGAAGGCAGATTGTGCTACAGAATCAAGAACTGCAGCAACCATGTTTACTCTGTTCCTCTATTCCTTTGCTACTGGTATGAGAGGGAGTATCACTGAGTCACATTATTTACCAATGAACCATTACTGAATGGGACTTCCTGTGCCCCCTGTGAAGGAAACAGAAAGACTCTTCACTTAGACAATAAACAAACCATATACAGAGGGCCAAAAAGGAGAGATTGTGCTGGATATCACCCATTCCCCTTCCAGATCTTCTTTCCACCCTTCTCCATCCTTCCCTGTGCACTAGAAGGCTGGCTGGAATGGATTTATATAATGGGCTCCCCTGTCCTGTGGCTTCCGTTGGGTTCTGCCAATGGAGCACCAGCAGAAGAAAGGAGGGCTAAAAGAGAGAGATGTCCAGGTATTAACTCTCCCAGTTCCTTCCCTGTGGGGTCAGCAACAGCTGGCTGTCTCTGCTGTGTCCACCCAAGTCTTCTAGCAGCTCCCTCATCAGACCCCACCACCAGGTTTGGGGGAGGTCAACACAGCTAAGTTACCAGCCCTAGAGTTCTATTGGTGCCTATGGTTTCCTTACACCCTGCCCACACCTTTGCAAATGGTCTCATTATTACATTCTTAAATTATCCTAATTTAAGTGTTCCATCTGTTTGCTGCTGAGACTCAATTTATATAGTATCCAAAGGGTAACATAGAATGCAGCTTTGGTGAGGCATTTTTTCTTTTTTTTCTGAACATACACACACAAAATATGATGAGATAAATTCAAGTAAAGTACTTGGGGCAAATGCAAAGCTTAATTTGAAAGGTATCATCTGGTGGGGGCATGGGGCGGTACATGTGTGTGTGAGTGAGAGGTTAAAGACGAAATTCCCGCTGAGAATCCTAAGCCTAAAGGGAGAGGAAGCTGTAATGACAATTTGGGGAGGAGAATGCCACATCTATGTACCTTATCTACCAGCTGCAAACCCTTTTAGGACAGAATTCTGGATGAAAGTAGGAACTAAATGCTTGTAGTACATGGTTGTTGCTTGACTACCCAATATCTATTCCCTCTCCTTCTGCTAACTGCACCTAATTTTTCTTGGGGGGGCCTGCCCTCTGCTGCTCTATTCCCATGTGATTCGAGTGAAATGAAACCAACGCATCCCTAGATCTATGGCCCTTGGATCAAAGCATGCCTGAAGCTAGATATTCCTTTGGGCTTTTGGTATTTTCAGTTGGTCCAGTATTATTTTGAGCAAGCCAAACTGTCACCTTCCAAAGAAAAAGTTCTTCCCATCAGTGACATAGCAAGGGCAGGGTGGTGAGATGAAGCATTAAGAGGGTAGATTACAAAGAATTTAAAAAACAATAATAGACCTATTATGAGTCAGTCTGCACTTTATTATCACCATTCCCTGGCGATTTAAAGTGTTATTATATATTCCTACCCCCAGAATCTTTTTTTAGTCAAAGTTCTAAACAACTGTTGAAGTGACTGATAAGTTTTATGAAGATAATATACATGTAGGCCTTAAATTTGCCCATTTTTATCATTTAGATAAGATCTTA
Organism: Eonycteris spelaea; assembly: GCA_003508835.1. Classification (NCBI taxonomy): domain Eukaryota; kingdom Metazoa; phylum Chordata; class Mammalia; order Chiroptera; family Pteropodidae; genus Eonycteris; species Eonycteris spelaea. Next base: position 9,221,429 of record PUFA01000023.1, read on the forward strand.
TGTTCTAATTGGAAATTAATTCAGAGAACTCTCAATTTCATACTTGGCCTCCAGACTTAAGCGGACTCAACTACCTACCTTCACTTCAAGAGTAAGTTCAGAGGCTCGAAAGAGGTGGACCCAGTTCAGCGCAGGGGAGTCAGAAGATGCTTCCCATGAGGGCCAACATCTGAGTGGAGTTCTGAAGGGCAAAGCCTTAATCGCCCTCAAGTCTACTCTCATCACGTCACCAGATCCTTCACAATAGCTTCCCACTTCATTCAGGCTGAAGCCCACATTACAGCAACCAAAAGGCCAAGCAAGATGTGCACAACCATCCCCTTCGCCTTCTTTGAGCCCTCCAGGCTTTCTCGTGCCTCAGAGCCTCTGTATTTGCTGTTCTCTCTGCTGGGAATCCTTCCAGTTCCTCTCCACCTAGCACTCAGGGCTTTCTTCCTCACTTCCTGAGGGCATCTGATAAGGATCTCCTCAGTTAAGCTTTCCTTTCCCTGCCAAAATTAGCAAGAGGGCCCCACTTCACCACCACAGTCATGATCTCTTGTTCTCTTCAATATTCACAATAGCACTTAGAGCCACCAGACATACTAGATATTTAGTTGTTTACTTGTCATTCATCTGTCTCTTCCAACAGAATGTAAGTTCTAGGAAAACTACTCACAAGGCTTTGAAAAATATGTGGCTTAGAGTAGGCTCTTAACACATATTTAAGAATAAATGAATGAATGGATGAAACCAGAAAGGGCCTTTTGGACACTGGAGAAACTGCTTAGGCAAAAGACAGTGGCATGGGAAACTGTGCTCCACTCAGGGAATTTAAATTTAGGAGGGAGAATATGGATAGGCAAGCAAGCTGGGACCAGATTACAACAGCTTTGTGTACATACGTCCTTGTAGATGCCTGAAATCCTTTCTGGGAAGAAAGAAATAACACGGGGGCTGGTAGAGGGCCAGGGATTGAGGGAGAGCTTTCACGGGTCCAAGGCGAGCACACAAAGCAGCCAAATGATAATCCCTCAACACCAAAGAATAACGTACATTAAGCACTTTTTAAACCACATAAAATTCTTCACCAGGGATGGTGAAGTGATAACCTTTGAATCAGTAACTCTGCACCAGCCAAGCTTTAGCATCAGAATTTCCTCCTAACGACAACACCCTGTGGAATGATGGGCAAGATGCAAGCTCAGCTTCCGGCTCCGAACCAGTTTCTATGCAAATACACCACCCCTCCGGCCAAAGCTGCACTCATGGTGCTCCTTTAAATAAAGCTTTTTAAAGGCTCTGGTGGCAGGAAAAATACAAATTGAGAATCCACATTAAATTGTTCCTTTACCCATGGAAAATGAGCCAAAGAGCTACCGAGGAGGTGAAATGTCAACAGTGCACATTTAACACCAAATAGTTACTGAACATCTATTATGTCCCAGGCAATTTTTTGGTCCTTTTCATTAATCCAACATCGTCTAGTACCTAAATGTCATACATAGGGCTAGAGACCCAGATTTAAATAAGGGAGACGACATTCCTGCCCTCAGAGAGGCTCCGAAACCATAGAAGATCTATAAATGCAAACTATTGTGCGATAGGTTAAAGCACATTGTCAAAGAGTAAAAGCTTAAAAACAACTTTAAATTTTTACGTCTTCAAATCACCTTTATCCATGTATAGGAGGTATTATGAGATGTGCATCTGTCATTCATTTGTTATGGGCTTCAGCTGCTAGAAGTGTTTTAGTAAATCAGGAGGGACCTGATTATGCCACAATAACAAGCAACCCCCCAAATATCTCAGTGGCTCAAAACAACAAAGTTTTATTTTTTGCTCACATTACACGTGCTGTTGTGAGACGGGGGACCCTGTTTACGTCGCCACTTAGAGACACAAGCTGATAGAAAAGCTACCGTCAGAAACTGGAAAACATTAAAGCACACGCTGGCTCTTAAAGCTTCTGCTTAGAAGTGACATGTGTCACTACCTCACACTCACACTGAATTGGCTGTACCAAGTCATGTGGCCAAATCTGAATTCGACTGAGTAGGGAAGAGCGACTGAGGGAGGAAATCAAATAATTGTGAACAAACATGAAGACGACCTTAAAGGTATAACAGAAATGGAAGTTTGAACGTGCTATTCCCTAATAAGTGTGTGATGTTACTTTTTACCCTAAGGCTTGACTTCCCTTGAGATTTCCTTCTAACGTTATTCCTTTCGTGGAAACCTAGTATGTGACACTTTCCTGTTCCTATTTGGCAACTGTGGGACTCTTGCTTCCAATACATGCTTGAGTCACTGCTGTTGGGAGTAATTAGAAAATGAGGGAGCTGGGGGCGGAAACAGAAAAAGGAAACAGGGCAGATGGCAGAGGAGTCATGATTTTTGCAATGAAACTACTGGCGAGAGACAGGAAGCTGAAGGAAAATGGACCCCCGAATGCTGAAAACCCACTCCAGATCTGTAAGAAGAAAGGAATCTAAATCTTATCATGCTTCTACGTCAGGGAGCTGTTGAGTATTTGAATGGAGAACCAGGAAAGGGATATGAAGACAAAGGCCATTTCATGTGCAAATTATCTGTAACCAAACAGAAGGAATTGAGGCATCTCTTTAAAACTCTAAGTGGGTACGAAATTTCTAAGAAGCAAAGGATGACAAGTCAAAAGTAATTATACTATCCATGCCAACAGAAATGCAGAAAATACCAATTTTCTCTATTTAGTATGAGGTCTATAGCTTTATTTTAGCAGATACAAATATTTATATGGATTTTTATCAGCTTAGCTAAAAAGTTGCTCTTCCTAACCCATGAAGTCTTCAATCTCAAATTCTACCACCGATGTTAGAATTTATATTTTCCCACATACATTCCTGCTAAGAAATTAAGGGATGGTTATACTTCAGGTTTATTTTTTTTTTCTTCTGGTCCTAACAGTTTGATTTCAAGCGAGGGCCTGTAATATGATCTTTATTTCATTTTGTCGTCTCACGTTAACCTACTTAATAAGAAAATTCTTTCATAAGAAAGCAGTGATAATAGGTTATTTTATAATTTGGGTTTAAGGAGACTGCAGGTATATTACAAACTCAGAGAGCTTCAGAAACTACCAATTTCTTTCTTTCGTCCCACAATCCAAACACAACTGATGTAGGGCACTTGACCTCGTATTCTGTATGGATGGTTCGATGATGCCAGCGTTTTGACAGTCGAACCCTGACGATCTTGATGTGGCACCACACCTACATACCGGCTTCACGAGGAGGCAGGACGCCTGCAGCGTATGAGTGAGGGCTCCGGAGTTGGCCCGCTCTAGTGTTTGCAGAGTGAGTAACTCTGGGTGAGTAATTCATTACATTTTCTGCACCTTTGTTTCCCTGTGTAAGGATTGTATTGAGGATTAAATAAGATCATGAACGCAAAGCATTTAGCACCATATGCAGGAAACAGTGAGCGTCCCCATTTAATGTTAGTTACTGTTGTTATCACCTAGTATGGTCATTCTGTGACAATGAGCCTCCTACCCATAAGAACTTCTGGTTCTGCTTTGCCTATTGCATATCTAAGATTGTCTATTTAAAAAGGTTTTCTGATTCTTTTTTATATTCCTGCAAACTTCTTAGCAATAAAAGAAGGAACCATTAAAAATGTGACAATGTGCATAGCCCCTGGCAGTGACTTCCAAATGTGCTTAGACATCCTCAAGCATTTCGAGAACACTTGAGCCTCCATATGGCCAATGAAGGCTGTGACAGGTGACATTACGCTGCATTGCCTTTACTGAAACAAAAGCTCCACCACCTTAAATCTTGATGAACCCAACTAGAGGAGAAAAGATAAGTCCACCTGAGAATCATATTTTCCTCATCTCTCCCTCAGCCTTACTCCTGCATCCAATCAACCAGATAGTCCTGCCAAGTTTCCCTCTTAAATATTTTAAGATCTTCTGCTCTCCTAAAAGATAAAGTCCATACTGCTTACCATGGCAAATGTGACCTAGCATCTAGCCCATTTCATAGCCTGTCGATCTCTGCCTCACACGTGATTCTCACTCAATATGAAATTTCTGTGCTTCCCTTGTTTACCTTGCTGCTTCCCATTTCATGCCTTTGCTCATGCGGGAACACCCTTCCCTCACCACGGTCTTGGTACCTGGCAAGCTTCTTCTTACCCATCCTTCATGATACAATATAGTCATCAACTTCTACGACCTTTCCCCACCACCCGCACCTTGCCAAGCTGTAATACATCCCTCTTCTGTGTTCAGAGTAACCTCCACTCACTTCTATCATTGTTCTCACTCTGCTGTGTTACAATGATTGATGGTTCTATTTTCCCTAACTAGCTATGAGAGCTGGCCCTATACTTTATTCACTTGTCCTTCCAATTCTTAGTATAGAACCATGAACGGATGCTCAACAAATATTTCTGAAAGCGGGAGCACATTTACCCCAGTTATCAATGCAAACTTGAAAAAGTTCCTTAAGGTCTATAGCAATTTTTTTCCTCATTTGTAAAACAGAGGATTGGATGGCTAAGTCCTCTACCAACCATAAGGTACCATCGTTCTACAATGGATGCTTTTCTAAAACCTGCATTTGTAACTAGAGGTGGAGATGAAAACTCTGGCTGATGACATCCAAAACCATTTAGCAAAGAACCCAAGATCTATTATCTAACAACATTCCTTTACCTTCATTTCCAGCCTGCTCTCTTCCTTCACCCATTATCCCAGCCACACCATCCATTTCCATGTTCTCCAACAGCACTGTAGACTTTTCCATGCCTGCACTTCTTTGCCCATTAAGCTTTCGCAGCTTTGAACACAGCCCATCCTCTCCCTGCCCAGGGAAATATTCGTCTTTCCTCTCGCTAGGGCTGCAATCTCTTCTGTAAAATGCCTTCCTTGATTAGATTTTAGCTTCAACACTTGTCCCTTTTGTCCTAATATTATAAAAGTTATTTACATGTCTACATCCTTGACTTCACTGCGAGTTCCCTGAAACCTGAATTAGGTCCTAGTCATCACTATGGCATTCAAAATGCACAGAGCTTCCCACACAGTAGCTGTTAACTAAATGCTTTGCGTTCTGTGAATGAATTCCTGATGTCATGATAAATTGGCATGCCTGGACAAGCATTTTTAGTAACATGCTCCTTCCTGATATTTAGCCATAAAAATAATGTAAGAGCTACATATGTAAAACATCTTCTGAGGACAAAAAATGTTTATAACAATGAAAAACTGAAATAGGAAACTTTCTAAGCATGATAGAGTACACCAATTCAGGAGACTATCATGGAACCATTAAAAATGGTAATTTGAAGATTATTAAAAAAATGTAAACTGGAAGATAGAACAGAAAATTAAATATATGACATAATTGTAACTACAGGGTACTATGAATAAAGGCCTGAATGATATCCAGAAACTAGAAACAGACCACTCTGCCCCAATTATGGATTATGGAGAAATTTTCTATTTTTTATAAACCTCCTCCAATGCTAATATAATGTTGTTATAGAAAATAATAATAATAATATCATAAGGACAGAAAGAAGTTAAGACAAAAATTAAAAAGAGAAAAAAAAGATGCTGAACCAAGATGATATTACCAACACATGGCAATGACAAATACAGATATAACACATAAAGTAATGCAGGGCCAAGCTTGAAAACCAGAAATGGAATACCGCAGGTACAGAAATGAAGAAGGAACTCAAGTCCTCAACAGGAATCAGGAATTGATACACTTGTGGTCCAAATGTGTTTCAGATTAAGACACAAAGAACCTAGTTGTTTGGGATAAAGCATATAAAGAGATAAAAGAAAGGGATCTAGGACCCTGTGAGAGCCGGTATTAAGTCTCCCACCATGCAGCCCCGGAACTCAAAGGTCACCCAGTCCATGAAAAGGGCACTAGATAAACTCTGCCCTCTCAAGAAAGTAACACGGGATCCTGCTCGTTGTACATGTCATGTAGGAGGAAAAATGGTAAGTCTCCTGTGAGAAATCCAAACGCTAGGCCTGATCATGGGTGTGTACAAAATTCCAATTCTCATTCCCGTGGAGTGAGAATCCTGACCTGAGAAATTAAAATAAAAACCAGTTCAAGATCTAGGTCAGTCTGAAGCAAACATGAATTGGTTTTGAAAGAATCCCTAGAGAAGCCAGGAGACATGAACCCCTTCCCACTAATGCAACACATGAACAACCTCAACAATCAAAACTTCTACAGAAGTGAAGCGCCAAAAGAAAGCTAAAAACCACATGAGGAAATGGAACATGAGGAAGACAGAGTAGATAAAAATAAAATAATTTGCACACCAAGAACTAAAGAAATAGAAAAATTTTAAGAAGAATAAAAAAATATATGTTTGCTAAATCGAATGAGTTAAAAGGACTAAGACATAGCTCTATGGAAACATTGTTTTGAAAAAGAACCAAAAAGAAGTCAATTAAATTAGATGAATTAATTAAACAGACCTAAGAGAATCAAGCAGAACACAGCACTGAGAAATGAATAAAAAATATGAAAGATTCATTAAGAAACAAAGGAAAGAATACTCATCTCTATATACACGCAAGTTCAAAAATGAAAGAAAATTTGAGGATAGGGGAGAGAAAATTCAAAATAATGGAGGGAAAATTTCCGTGATTGAAATCTCTAATTGGATCTCTAATACTTCTCAGCCTAACCACAGCTATCATAACTCCAAACCGCACTCCTACAAAGAAAAGAGAAAAAAACTAAAGCAAACAGAGAACCAGACAATTGCCAACAAGGAAAGCATAATTAGAGCAACAGATTTCTCATCAGCTACAAAAGATGCAGAAAGCATGAAAAAGTATCTCCTAAGAACTTCTAAGAAATTATCTTCTAAGGAAGGGAAAATAACTCACTTTAGAATTCTATAATCAGTAACACTATTATTCATGAGTGAAGCAAAGACAGTTTCAAGAAAATAAGATTTTACCACCCACAGAGCCATAAAGATATTCCTTGTTAAGTAGAATCCAAACAGAATCCAGAAGGAATAAGTGAAATGTAAGAAGCAATAATAAGCAAATAAACTGGTTATCATGTTGATAAATCTACATAAAATAGACAGCCCAACTTACAATGGTTTAACTTACATTTTTTTAAACTTGGTTGAGACTCTAAATTACTCTTTTTATGAATGCTGCAAACATTTTATCACATTTATAAGAAAACACAAATTTCAAAAAGTAAAAGGGTATAGCTGACATGATAAATTACAGATGTATGAATTCTAAGAGAAAATTAAACAGAGTTAAATTCTAAAAAAGGTGGAAATGTAAACAGACGATCTTCGGATTAACTACAATTTAAGAAGGAGTAAAAAGGAGACAACCAAGAAGAAAGTAAGAAACTGGAAGACTGCTTCCCCAAGCGTCTGCCACCTGTCTCCCACATTTATGACCTCATCTCCATCTCCTCCCCCACTTCCTCACCACATTAGCCTTGTTACTAGACCCCCCTATGCCACGTTGCTCCTCTATTATGATTTTCCCTCTGCCTGGATGTGTGCCTTTACATACCTATGCTTTATCAAATAGCTAAAGCAATTTTTAAAAGCTGGTCATATCAGATTACTCTTCTGTTTAAAGCTTTTCAATGGCTCCCATGTCATGAAGAGCAAAAACCCAAGAACTCCTAATGGTTTAAGGGAGCTGGAACACGCCTGCCCCAGCCCACTCTCCTTCAGACTTCATTTCCTGCTCTCTCCCGCTCACGCTGCTCTACCCACACTAGCCTTCTTGCTATTCCTTCAGTATGCTGAGTGCGCTCCCATTAAGAACCTCTGCACTTGCTGATCCTTCTACTTGGAACGCATCCGAACATCCACTTGGCTCACTCCCTCCCCGACTCAGATCTTTGTTCCAAATGCATCCTCATCAGGGAGGTCTTCCCTCATAGCCTCGCTTCAGATGTCCCTCAAGGTTGACTTATTTTGCTGCTTCTCATTTTCCACCATCTGACATATTATAGGCTTCTTTAAGAAATTGATAGTTAATAAAATTATAAAAAATAGGAGAAAATACAGGTAAATGCCTATCTGCATGATGGATGTAGAAAGGATTTCTAAACACAAAAGCTAGGAAAGAATTCACAAAGAAAAAAGATCAACAGATTGTGATCTAAATAAAATTTCTTGAACTCGCCTACTTCCAATTACCCTCAAATACTTTCAACTCATTTCAAACAACTGGCAAGGGCACACTGCACAACCTGAAATACCAGTGCCTGATGGTCAGAGCCCACAGGTCCTGACTATTCGAGGTACCACTGGAGTTTGGGATCCCAATTAACAGGACAAATGATATAATCCCTAGTTTTGGAAATCTGGTAATACTGCGAGGCGCATCTCACCATCTAATGAGTACAAAGTTTCCCACATATACATGTGTATTGCAAAATGACATGTACAAGAAAACTAACTCATCAAGGTTGAAATAGGAACCTAAGTATCCATCAATAAGAGACTAGTAAAATGAACTGGTATAAACTCATACAGCGGAATAATTTGAAGCTGTAAAAGGATACAATGAAGCTTCTTCGTACTCATTTACCTCAGATGTTTACCAAGGTATAGCAGTAAGTAAGAAAAAAGCATGGAGTAGAACAGCATATGTTACCACTTATTTTTTCAAAGGCATAAAACTGAAAGACTGATCGCCTCTGAGTTGGAGAAATTGGTGGCTGGGGACAGGGCAGGAAGGGGACTTTGCCTGTTTACCTTCATATACCTTTAGAATTTGTGACAGATAACTGTAAGACCTATATAAAAATAAAACACTTGAAAAATACACACAACGATTTACCCACGTTTTTTTTCCTCTAACATTCACAAAAACAGTTCCTGCTAATGGCCTAAGTTCTTTTTTATTCTACTAAAATATGCCTCTATTGTAACAGGCAAATGTTCTCCAGCTCAGAACAATTGCAACAGGATTCTTTTATTTCCATTATCAGTTAATTTCATGCACTCATTCATTTACCTACAAATTAGTTGAGTGCTCTCCACATGGCAACATGTTCGCAGGGGTTACCGAGTGGCAGCGACAGGATTCTCATTTTAAGGAACTTGCAACATAGTAGGGAAGACAGAGTAAACAGGCAACTCATCCAGTTCGCACCTATTGATTCAGCACCCACTATGTGCAGGGCCAATCAATACCATGTGTTAAGTTTGAAAAGGAAGAGCAGAGGCCCAAGGGGGCACCCAGCTCAATCAAGAGTGAGAGGAGTCCGAAAAGTAGAAATTAGCAGGACACAGAGGGTGTAAGAATGCTCCACCATGTCCACAAGCTGAGAAAACCAATAGTATACTCAGGAACCTACCAGTAGTGGCTTGGCTTGAGACAAGAGTGTGAGGCGGGTCATGGGCAGAAATGAGGCTGGAGCGAGGGACCGAGAGAAGTGAGATCACAAAGGACCATGCTGACGGGTTGGGATTTTAGCCCCAAAGCGACAAAGAGACACACACGTTTTCAAGCATTTAGGATTCTCAAACAGTTTCTGAACATGGTTGTACATCAGTTCACCAACAGAGCTCGATGTTTAGGTGCCATCCGGACACACTGAGTGAGAATTTTAGGCCATGGGGCCCTGAAATTTCTTTAAGGTTCTTAAAAGTTTTCTTGGTGATTATGATGTTATCTTGATGTTAAACCAAGTATGAGAATGACTGGTTTCTGGGAACTCCCGACACAGAGGCTAAAAATACCCTATTGGAGACAGAGACAGGAAGTGCTGAGTGAGCAGAAAGCTGCCTTCACTGGGTGTTCCCACAGGTCAGATACAGAAAACAGAAAGCAGGAACAATGGGACACATCAAGACCAAAACTCTCATCATATAGGGGGGAAAAACCAAATGACAGCCTAGTTGATAGAGATACAAAAACTTCCTTCTTTGATTTTTTTTGAAAGTCAGTACAAGATGCCCAAGCAGAGCATACAATTTAACGTTATTTTCTCTCAGCTACATATTTAGAATTGTAGACTCATATTGGGTATTCAGCTACGTGCAGCACATGTAACCTCAACTGACCTGAAAACTGGGAGGTTTTTTCACCATCTGAGGCAAAGTAAGAAGCGGTGATGCATTATTGCACCAGGTCAACACAATGCTTTACTGAGGACCAGCAAAAGCTTCACATTCACAACCCTTTGATGTACTGAAGTAAACAAATGTCTCTATTTTGGGCTGTCTTCCTTTTTAAAATTTGGCTTGGCCACAGTTAGAGGTATTTTGACATAAAAACAAAAAGAAAGAAACAGAGGAAAAAAAAATAAGGAAAACCAAACCACTCCACAGGGATCTATTTTTAAATAGTTAAAACTTAAATCTAGATGAGTCACACACTAAATGGAAATACCACCCACAATTCCACCTGACCTGCAGAGTGTTTTCTTTTAACAAGTTAAGAGTACGTTTGTTAAATTTATTCGAGCACTCATTCCATGGGTATTTAATGAGCATCCACTGTGTGGCAGGCACTGTGATAATGTGGCGATCAAGACAATACTCACCCCGCCTTCACTTCACAAACGGATGAAAATCCAGACAAAGCACAAGGACATGGGGTAAGTACTATGAGATGGAGGCACAGGACAATAAGGAAAAATACCAAGTGGCGAACTAATCCACCCTGGGTGGTCACCTCTGCTTAAGGTGTGATCTGAAAAATAAAGAGGAGTTAGAGAGAGAGGGTGAAGAAGGGAAGGAAACAAGTACATGTGTGATAGATGAAGATGTAGGGCAGGAAAGGAATGAGGTTATATTCCAGATAGCGGGAGCAACATAGGAAGATGCACAGGAATGAGATAGGACATCTTATGCTTGAGGATCTGAGAAAATTCTTATGGCCAAGCACAGAGAGCAAAAGGAGAGTATCAAGAAAGGAGGCGGGAGAGATAGGCAAAGGTCAGCCTCTGCATCTAATTCATCCAGAACATTCCCATGAGTCAGGCAGAGATGGGTACTTTAGTCCCAATTTATAATTCACTATAGAACATAAAAGTTAAGGGCCTTGGTCAAGGTCACCAAATCAGAGCAAAGTCAGAAGTCTGATCCATTAGTCTAATGGTTCCATCAGATACTCAAATCAGGATATTGCTTTAGCTCCAAATTATGTAAAATAAATAATAAAAGAAGAGAATCAAAATGCACGCTATCCATACTTGTTTGTTATGATGCAGTTTGGAAGCTTCATAATTTTTGTTTTCAATTGAAAGAATGTCGTCTAAAAATAATTTCTGATGTCTGAGTAGATATTAGCATCTAGGAAAAAATTTTTCTGCTTATAACATCAAATTGAGTTATATTATAGTTTTTCAAAACATTACCATTGGGTGAAACTATACATGGATTTTCTCTGCATGAGTTCTTATAACTTCATGTGACTCTCCAATTATCTAAGTAATAATTTCAATTAAAAAATCCAATTTTCAGTTGACTCAAAAATTAAAATGAGAGAAAAGTATGACTTTTATATATTATAGAGATCCTGATTTTTTCAGTTTACACTATTAATTCATTCAAGGTCTTGGGACTCTATTAAGTTAACATTTATCAAGGGATTTCTAGGTGTCAAATGCCTTGCTAATGAATTGCAATCTCACCTATGCCTCATGACTGTAAGATCAACAGACTATTTCAATTTAAATATTAAAAAACAAACATAAAACAGTTCAATAACTTTCACAGTCTCAAGGCTTCTTGGTGTCAATGCCAGGATTCAAATTCATGTTTGTGTGATCAGAAAGCATTGGTTTCTAAGTCACAAACCAGGTCCTAGGTCCTTTCCACCCACAGGCCTTTCACTCACCTTAGGCACCCATTTCTCCTATTCAACGAAGAATTTGTAGCAGATGACCTCTAACTTCATTTGCATTTCTAAATATTTGTTAACTTACATTGAAATGGTAAATGTTACATATGCTATCTAAAAGCAACTCTATAATAAAACAGAATACCCTTTTTTTTTTCATCCCCTCCCTTCCTTGTCTGGATGGCTATGAGCTATAGAGTATGCCTTTTGTTTTTATTTGAAATGTCACATAGACAATATACGTATACAATCACAGAGATATGCATCATGCTATGTATCACATAGGCAATTAAAAGGTTCAATAGCAAGTTTCTTAAGTCTTTTTTTAAAAAGAAGATTTATTGGCTTATGCTACCAAAATGTGCAGGGATGGGCTAGTTTCAGTTATGGATGGATGCTTTAACAACATTCCCTTGTGAGAGACACAGGGAAAAGAGGGCTTGCCTCAAACTGAAAAGGGGACAGTGACCTTGACCCCGAGCCACTTCCACCATTTAAGCCCCAGAGTAATTACTATGTGCCATGCAGTCCTCTGTCAAGAGTAACTTTCAGGTGCCATCTCAGAATTTCTAATACTCCCCTTAACTCACATCTCCCTCCAGGTCCTACTCTCTCTGCCCCCTTCATAGCTTCTTAAAAGAATCATGTGCACTTGCTGCCTCCATCTGCCTTCTGTTCATTCTCTAATTCCTCCAGTTCTCTCCTGTCCCTGCATCTCATCAAATCACCTTTCCTCAAGGCACAACAACTTCCATCTTGCCAATAGGATGATCCTTTTCTGCTCTCAGCTTCTAAATCTTCCAGCAGAATTTGACATGATGGACAACTGAAAACTTTCCTCTTAGAATCGGCAGTAAAATATTCTGGTTTTCTCCATTCCTTCTGCTGTTCCTTTGCAACTTTTTTTACAACCTCTTTTTCCTCTACCCACCAATTAAACCATATTTCTCCAGGGCTTTGTCCAGGGCTGCCTTTTATTCTCTCTCTCCCTTCCTAAACTCTCCCATTCCTATAGTATTAATATCAGGAATACGCTAACACTCCCAAGTTTACCTCTTGTTTTGACTGTTCCTCTGGCTGCCTATTTTACCTCCATATAGATGCCTCATAAGCTTTTCAAGCATAACAAGCCCCGACCTTAATTTTCACCTCTCCTTCTCCAACCACTCTCTCCAAAAAGCCATCTTCTCCTGTTTCTGATCTCAATAAAAGTCTCCACCATTCACCTAGGTAGAAAAGAAACATCCCTCTATCCTACCATCCCACACAGCTACCTTACTGACAGGTCCTGCCAACTCAGCTTCCGAAATGTTACTTGAATCTAGTCACTTCTCTCCATCCCCTTGTTCCCCTGCTCTAGTTCCAAACTACGTCCTCCTTCCTCTGGACCAGACTCTTAACTGGTCCCCTCATATCATGTCTAGTCCCTTTGCAACACATGAGAGAGACAGACAGACAGAGAGAGAGACAGACACACACGTGTGCGTGAAACAAAAACAAAACAAAAAAAAAGAGAAAAGGCTATGAAACAAAATTTAGAGCATGTTACTGTCCTGCTTTAAAATCCACAAATGGCTCGCCAATCCATAAAGAATAAAATATAAACCCAGTTTTACCTCAGAGGACTTTCCCTCAGATCCGCAACTTCTCATCATTCCTGTCTCTCTCCTAACACTCTCATGCCTTCCTTCACGGCACTACCCCAGTCCATCATCCTGTTGTCTTAACAGGCCTGAGCTCAAGCTGAAATTATCTTTCTGATTTATTTCCCTGTTTAACATCTAAGTCCTCCTCTATCATGTAAACTCCACGAAGGCAGGCACCTTGCTTGTCTTGTTCACCTGTACAACCCAAAATAGTATCTCGCATACAAGCGACACTCAATAAATAACAGCTGAATGCATGAACGAATGCAGCACAGCATCTTCATTGTTCCTTGCCTTGCCTTTGAATTTAATAAATAAATTGATCAGTAGGTTTATTTTTAGCTTAACTTCCATTTAAGGAGAAGTGTCTAATAACTCCAACATTATTTCTTGCTGGCCAGTTTTTCAGTACAAACAACTCATTACATTATTTCAGATCAAAGTCTAAACTCTCAGATTATTCTATGTCACTCTACCAGCACAGAATAATTATTTACTCAAAATGACTAATTAAATTATTTTTTAATCCTTATTAAAATTATAACCAAGTTAAAAGCGATTTTGTGAATACTGGAGACATAGAATTCATTGTGAACAATAACAGAATTTTCTTTTATCATCTACTGGTCCATCTGCCTTCTAAATTGCAGGGGTTAATTTTTTAAATATTAGTAAGGCCCTTTATTCTGTTGAACACCTTGATAAGGGTTTGGAAATATAAGTTTGGAGCCAGAAATCCAGAAGCATTAAATTGCTCTATAAAAAGAAATTGATGTTCTCAGGAACAGACGGTGTGAAGCATATTTCCTCAATATAGATTAGAAATATTTTTGCACAGTTACAATATCATAGTGATGAGGAACATCAACAACTGAGACTCTTCTTTAGAGAACCTATTAATTCTTGACTTGCCTCAACAATAATTTCTTCTCTGAGTCATGATGGTGGTGATCACTAACAATTCTTAAGGGCTGATGGCATGCCACACACTGTCCTAAGCACTTGGAGTGCATTCTTTCAGACTTGTTCACAATTTGCCTAGAGTTGCACAAAGAGTAAGTGATGAAGTTGGATTTGAACTGAGATTTTGCCATGCTCTTGATCACAATACCAGCACAGTTCCTCTGTAATAATTCTAACAACAGGGAACCACTGGCTGGTGATGCTTGTGTGACAGAATCTTTGGGAGAAAGAAACTGTGTCAGCTTAGAGTCGGTTCATGAAAGAAGAGAAAGACCGGTTTAAGACACCAACTTAGGATTTCAATAAAAGTGTTTATATTAAACTTAGAAGTAAAATGTCATGACATTATGCTGAGAATTTCTAAATTGGAACATATCTACATCAAAAGAAACCAGAGACTAAAAATTGACATCTCAACACACACACACTTGGCAAAAGCGCTCAAAGAAAAAGGCAAAATATCAGGCTTCTAGAGAAAATAATGTGGTTACAGAGGGAACTTTCTGAGGGTCTCAGGTTTTAAAACAACTGCATAAAAGATGAAAGGGGACATGTAACAAAGAATGAGATAGACAGACAAGTAGCACTGACCTATAAGAAGAATGTCAGAAAAGTTTAACTAAAACTGGGAATGAGCTGGAGCCTGTGAAAAATGCCAAAGATGACAAAAAGGTTAGGCTGCAAAAAAACAAAAACAACAAAAAAAGGACATTCAGAGCCAGAAAAATGAATAAAGAATATTATGTCCTTGGCTTTGCGTGGGGGGGGGGGGGTGGACATTGCAGCATTTGTCAGAAGCTATACAGGAAATCTGGCTGAGGTACATGCCAGGGTTGAGTCTCCTAATCCAGCTGATTCAGTCAGGAAGATTTAACACCCACAGGGAGGCCATGTACCTTTCTTAAAACACACTAACAAAAATGTCATAGAAGATTCACAACCAACTTGTACTCAATTATTATATTCTACAAAAAGCAAGCGGAAGAAGGTAGACTCAATATCTACACCACGCATGCATAGGAAGTGGGAGGCGAGAGACCACGCCCTCAGTGGCACTTGATTAGGAAAATTCAAAATAAGCAAAACTACTGTAAAAAAAAACAAAGAAAACTACTGACTATGGGATCCATGTCCATGTTAAGATAAGCAGTGCAGTTATATGCAAAGCATTACTTACTCAGACTTCAGAGAAGAGCAATACACATCTCAGACTAGTGTACGTTTTACAATAATTCATTAGTTTTCTGAGTCTAAGGTCACAGACGAAGCATCCTTATGAGTTTGTTTTTTTGTTTTGTTTTGTTTTGCCACCCTAAATGAACCCATGGGCAGAAGCTAAGTCCATTCAACCTACACAAAAGAAACAAAGTTCAGCCTTAAAAAGTCGTTAAAATGCTCTTCTGTTTTAACTCTTTGGCAAGCAAATTCATAGGAGCAGTGAGTCCTGGAAATTTTACCTATTTCATTGAATAGAAGGCACTGATTGTTAGATAGCCGTGGTATGTACTCAGAATTAAAAAAAATACCTGCCATCTAAACTATGAAATAATGCTTTCTTGCCACTTACATTTTTAATTTATCTTTATTAAAATGCTCTTTTAAATTTACTTAGATGGATATTTTATCATATATTGTTCTTGTATATCCATTAAAAAGAAATAAGTCAGTTAAGGTGTCCCTAAACTTTCATGTGCAGAGTTTCATTTGGACTCGGTATTTCCAATCTCTGTGCTTTCCACACAAAACTATCTCTGTATTATTGAGAGAGATCCTATGTTGTCTCTGAGATTTTCCTTTGAGCCAGTGACACCCATTTTGCAAGTCAAAGGCAATGATATCACAACTGCGGTCTGGCCAACAGCAAGCACAGGATGCATCCTGGTCCCAGAGAGATAAAGATAAATATCTTGAAATCAGTAAAACGTAGCATATAATTCTGGGAGAATCAATTCTGAATAATAATATTCTTACTGATAATGAAATAGGTTTATCACTCCAGGCATCAATGGTGTTCTCAGTCTTCCGCTCCTTAAAGCCAGATGTTGAAAATCTGGCCTGATGATTGGCTGTTCTCCTCCCTAACTTGTGTGCCCACCACTTGCACTGCCAACATCACATCTTTGCTCCATCTATCTCCTGCTTCATTCACCCAGTTCCAACCCCTTTCCTTTACAAAGTCTTCCTTAACTTTTCCAGGCCCTGTGGACTTCCCGTTTTTCTGTATTCCTGTTATACTAATTCTGAGTTTATTTTGGTTTCAGACTGAATATGTATTCTACTCTTCTTCCCTATGAAGCTGTCAGCTTAGAATCATCAAAACTGAACAAACCTTGGGGCTCAGGCACTTCCTGCCAAGCCGGCATCCAAGGCACTTTTGGTCCATGTTCCTTCCAGCGATTTGCTACTGCATCCTTCACCCTCACCACTACCAACCTCAGCCAGCTGGCACCATTATAACTTATTCCATACTCAATAATCACAAGGATCAGCTAATCGACCATGCCCCCTACCATGGCCAACAGGCCACATATGTTCCTATGCAATACTGAATAAACGGGCAATTAGAAGAGGCATGAAGGCTTTCTGAGAAATGGAATTGTTTAGTCATGATGTCCATGACACTTGTATCAGACGATCTCATGCTAACTAGGAAATCTAAAGGGAAAAAAAAACCTATTGAAGATGTATTTTTGATGTGACTTAACCACTGAAATCTTTTTGCCCTGACTTTTGGGCATGAGAAAGCACATTTTATTTATAATCCAAACAATAATGAAACTATCAAAAGATATAATATGGTAGTGGGTTGAGAGTACAAACTCTGGAGCCAGACCTCCTCTGCTGGAGTCCCAGACCCACTGCTTATTAGCTGGGTGACCTTGGGTAGGTGACTTTAAAGTCTGTGTGCCTTGGTTTCCTCCTCTGTAAAATGGGAAGTGCAACAATGCTGCTTGTCTCTTAAGGTTGTTTTAAGGACTAAATGAAAAATTTTAAAACAGTGCCTGGTACATAATAAGTGCTCAATTAATATTAGCTATCACTATCATTATCCTCATCATTTTTATTATTGTTATAATTTTTTACTTTGAAAAAAAGTAGCTGGAAGACCTGTTCCAAACACAAGGCAAAGCCTGGCTTCTTTGATAACCCTTCCCCTTCAAGCCACCTACAAATAATACTTTTGTCTAATGCCTTGTCATGAGCCCTCTTTCCTTCTGTTGTAAATGCTCTCTGGGGATGTTATCAACCTAGCCTCCCTCCTGAGAGTAAGATCCCTTACTCTCTTCTGACATCTTCACCTGGATAAGCCTTACACAGGACTTCAAATGCAACATCTCTCTCCTGGATCCCCATTACCTATGGGATAACTCCAAAACACTCAGATCTGCCTTCCTGAGTGCAACTCCCATGGTACTCTAAAAGTGCCATTCATCTCTTTCAGTTCTCTAGTCTTTGGCTCATGCTATTCCCTTCACCTGAAATCCTTTTCCTCTTTTCCCTTTTTTAACATAAACTCCCTTGGAAGATTTCTTGTGCCTTCCCAGAATACCTTCTCTTTCCTCTAGATCCTCGAAGTATAATATTTCAAATATCCCAGTATCCTAGCTCTTGTCGCACTGTATGATAGTTATTGGTTTCTGTCTTTCTCATTAAGTAAGAGTTTAAGACTTAATATTCTATTCTTTTGTACAGTCCTAATGCCTAATACAGTACATGACACAAATGTGTTTCAAATTGATTAATAGGCTTCTGAGTCTAGGTGAATCTTTACTTAACACAAATTCACATTTCTTATCTGTGGGGACACCCAAATCTTACTGACAGTTGGACTATAAAAGGAGGTAAGTGAGATATATATGTGGAAAGATTACTGACTCCAATAAACACTAGTTTAGCAAAGAGAATATTATCATAAGAAATAAATTTGTATTTTTCTGGCATTGCCATATTTTTCATTTGATGACTGGGGCCCTCAGGCAGTGGTCCTGCTGTCACTAATTAAAATGTGTTTTCCTGACCTTCAGCTTGGGTGCTTTTGTCGATCCATGGAGCGAGCACCTAGCTTAATAACACAAATGTTCAATGACATAAGGGCACCAAATTTCCACGTCGCAAATTCAAGAGGACACAGTGGAAGGAGCCATTTGGCATTAGGTTATACTGCATAACTGAATATACTGGCAGCACCAGGAGCAACAGAAAAACTCGAATTGCCGGACTCTCTGAGCGCTGCCTGCAGCCATACAGGATGTGGTTCCATGCTACATTTGTGGTATCCTTGGGTACACTGTAGAGAAAAACTACAAGCACAAAAATTTCCATGAAGCTAAACCAGCACAGTTAAAATAACTCAACTGCCTATGTTGCAGGAAAATAATCAACTATATTAACATAACTAGGCAACTCGTAGACATTACGTTTACCTCTCCAAAATCTTCGTAGCAGTTTTGTTTTCTATACTTCACAAGGTCAAAGCAATGGTGCCAAGGACAAGGAAGGTACCGTATAGAGAACAGGTCGCAGAGATTCAGCTCTCAGCTCTTCCAGCCTCTATGACTGTCCTGTTTTCCTTAATCTCTCTAAGCCTCATCTACATGTGATTAAGGACAAACCTGCTCCTCCTTACATATTGTGCCCATACTATCCATCGTTCAGTCACTCAAAGTGAATTCGAAAAATATATACAAAAGGCATACGCCAGGCTCTCTACGAGCTGTTCGGGATGTAAAAAGAATGAGATGTCTTCTCCTCAAAAGAATCACCTTCACGTAGAGACCTAGCCAAACCTGTCCTGCCACAGGAAGTGCAGTTAGTCCCCCCTCAAGCCTAGTTTTGGTACCTGCTACAATGTACTGCAGTAGGTCCTCACGCATCTTTGGCCAATGGAAACAGAGGCCCCATCATGTTCATACACGGTACCCATGGTGGTCTGGCTCCCTCTTAATTAATACCTCTCATCTTGTCTCCAACTACTTATCCTCTCCTTCTTTCCACTCCGGACGCAGTGGCTTGCACGTGTTCCTCAAAACACCAAGGAATCACATGCTTCTGGGCCTTTGCATTTACTGTCTCTTTTGCTGTTATCACTCTTCCCCAGATACCCGGATTACTTGCTCCCTATGCCCATTGGTTTTTGTTTAAATGTCCCTCCCCATGAGACCTTCCTTGACCACTTCTTAAAACTGCTAGTCCTGTACTACAGTATTTTCTATCACCCTCCTGCGATAGAAATCATTATTTCTTTTTTCTCCGTAACACACATCACTAACACAACCCAAATTTTACTCATCTTGCTCTCTGTTTCGCCCACCTCATCAAAATGCAAGCTCCCAACATAGGAATGTTTATGGACAATGCTATATACACTATATATACAGCACCTAAAATCAGTGCTGGTCCACATGTAATAAGGGATCAATAAATATTCAATGAATAAACATGTTTTAAATACTCTAAGAAATAGCATGATATAATCTGTGCTCTCAAGGAAATTAAAATTTCTGGAAGTTAAAGAGCGAAACTAGGGACCACTTTGTTTGGCCACTAACCATCTATTTATCCTTCTCAAAAGCATCCCATTTTCCTTTTCGAGGGTTATTTGTCTCCTGCTTTTTGTAGTTTTCGAAGATGGTAAATCCAGATGCCTGGCTCCCTAGTAAGGCAATCAGATGGGCAAATCCTGCCAATCGCTGCCCTGGCATTGCTGGGCTGAGCGCATCGCATAGTCTCTTCCAATTTGCATCCTGAGTAACTACCACAGTAGGGGCAGAAGTGGTTACAATTCATATCCGTCTCAGCAGGGGCTTGCTGATCAGACTGTTCCTGCTATGAGACCCTTCGCCAGGTTCCTCATCCATGCGAATGACATAGTGTCCTATCCATCTCCAGCCTTGGTTCTCAGGCTCTGGTGAATCCAGTAGGCTACCCATAGCCTTCCCCCAAATTTTCTCTCTTCACTCAAGTTAGCTAAATCCATTTCTAATACCCAAAGAACCCCAACTGATACAACACAAAAAAGAAAATTCAGGGTAGTATTTATTAAGTGACAAATAAGTTTCCTGATTTGGCTCAGAGGACAATGCCAGTCTCACAGGCTCTATGAAAGGGATGTGACTAGATGTGGTCTTTGAATAATGGACAGGATCTGGATGGGAAGAGAAGGGCGAGGCTCTGAGACAAGGAAAACAAAATCAGTATTTTAAGAACTCTTACTATGAGCCAGGTGCTCTGCCAGACAGACACCTTACTCAAGAACCCGCAACTAGTAAGAAAATGGCAAAATTTAAATTGGGGGCAAGATCAAAGCATAGTTTCAAGGGGATACAAGATTATGTAATTTACAGAAGAACCAACAACTAAATTAGAGGAGAGCTGAATAAGATTTGAGATTAAGTATTGGATAGTAAATGGTAGAACATCTAAATTTAAATCTTCAGGCTATGACTACTCATCTCTGAATAAGATTCAGTAATGAAAGGCTAGAAACACAAATTTGAACATGAAATAGTGAATGAGTTCTCTAAACTAGTAAACTAATGTATTTATAAATAATGATGATACCTTCCATTTGTTTATTACGTTTTCACACAGTGTTTTTCTTGAGCTGCAATAAACTCCAGTGACTATCATCAGGTGGTGGAATGAAAGTGTTAAATGTAAGAAATAAGTATTCTTCTCCTTTCATTTCACAATTACTTAAAAGATATAGTCCAGGTACCATAAGTTATGTATTCCATTTTCATTACTCTGTCCAGTTTCCTCAATACATTTTCAAAACTATGCAACCCCTCTCCCCATGCCCTTCATATGGGCTTCATTGTAGTGGTTACGAATGAATGGAGAAAATAACAAAGTATTTTGAAAAAAAAAATGTTACTTAGAAGTGTCAGTCTCAAGCAATCAGTCTGCTAGAAAGTCTAAGAGCCAGTCACCTACACAAAAGCTTAAACATTTATTAAGCTTAAGTGTTTAAAGCATGAGCCAAAAAAATGAACACTTAATATTTCAGAGGTAATGAAATGGATCTGGGAAAGGAAGCAATGATTAAAATCTTGTGGGGTTTTTTTCACCTTCTCTTTATGTTAAGATGGTATCTTTAACACCATGGAGCCCAGTGAATTCACTCCTGTTGTGATAAGATAAACTGGCTCAGCACATCTTGAGAAGCAAGTGGTTTTGACTTGGCAGGTGACTAGTGAAAATCATTAAGGAGTAGATCAGAACAAATATATAAGCAAACAGCACAAGGAAAGAACTATCAGCTGACTAAAGCGTATGCTCCAACACCAGCAGCATAAAATAACATTTATGTAAGTGAACACTTTACACATCTTTCTGAGAAACCAGAATGACTCCTGAGTTAATGAGTAAAGGCTGGCAGATGTCATCAGTTCTATGTGGTTTGGGAGGTTTGGGAATTATTTAAAGAAACATATTTCCCTTAGTACTAGTTCTAACAGGTGTTTCAAAAAAAAAAAAAAGACTACTGGCCTTTCTTCTTTACCCATTGACCCCAACACCTGCCCCTACCTATCATTTAGTGAAAAGTTTCAGTCATGGATATTATAGAAAGGACTCCTGCACCGAATAAAAAATAAGTTAGGACTTTGGAGAGCCTCTTGGGCACTCTAAAATATAAGGCTACATAGTTCTCCTGATCAAGTCATCTGTGTTCTTTCAGGGTAAGCGGCCCCTTTCAGAGTAATCTTGGAAACTTTCACAGAGGATCAGGAGAGGATGAGCTTCCCTGTCTTCATCAGCCTTTACTCTTTAAGCTGTTTAACATATGGGTAAGCACAGGGGTGGTTACGACTGGCGAGTCTCAGTTCAAAACACAGCTCTGACACCAGAACAATCTGGGGATTGTTAACTGACAAATTGTATCATTTGTAAGATGGGAATAAATGTGGTGACTGCTACATTTCAATTCCCAATAAATATTAACGATATTTTCATAAAAATTCGGGTGTATATGCTTCATGGAAAAAAGACTCATTGAATTTTAGAACTATTTAGTCCCCTCCACCATCTCTCTAATAAGGAAGTTGTAGCCCAGAGAAGTGAAGTGTCTTGATCAACGGGTCACAGCTAAGTGATCAGTGGCAGAGACAGCCATGCAAAACCCATTTTCCCCTATACCCAGCCCAGTAGTAGATCCTAGGTTGATGGAGACAGGATCACAGATTTATTTTACTGACTAAATTTAATAAGTATTTATTAGACATCTCCTATGGTCAAATTTTCACAATTCCTTTTCTTCTCTGCCAGCTCTTTATTACCATACTCAGGAGCCCACTGCCCTCACATTGCTTTTCTTCCTATCCTCATCAAAACCAGCTCGTTTTTCCACCAGTGAAGGTGACCGATTCTAGCACCTGCACTGGACTGATCACAAATGAAGCGCACAGGAAGTACTCGTTAAGTGACTCTATTTATGAAACTACCTGTTCAAAAACAAAAAATCAAAAGGAATCAATCTGGAATTTTAGAAAATCTCCAAGAAACTGAGGGAGGAAACATTTTTGGAGGGGAGGGGCTCTCTCCAGATACCCCTGAAAGGGATGATTTGCAAGCATCAACATGAAGGTCTTATGCAAGGCACCTGGCATCAGGAAAAGTGACTAAATGTCAACTCTGGGATGTCTGCAACAACCTCGAGGAAAAGTCACCCACTGCAGCTTGGCAATGTTTTAAATGTCACAGTGTTTTCTACTGAAGTACTTTTTATCAATAACCACAGAATTGTTATACAGCTTTAATTATCAAGTCAAAATGGCACATTTAGCCAAGTTATAATGCATTATAAAAGTGTCTTAAAAAAAGTTATAAACGTTAAAAATTTTGATGTACAGTACACATATGTTAAACTCTTAGTGAGAGAGAAATATATTTTAATGCTCCTCACTGAGGTCTAGCCCACTTTCCACATTAGACAGGTTTCTGTGTAATATTTATAAGAGCCTTCATTGAACCAGCAAAAAAAAAAAAATCAACTTTCTTTTAAAATCCAAACTTTTGTGCTCAAGCTGGATGCATAAGCTGAAAGTGAAATCACAGGTCAGCCACCAATAAATGCACATCAAATCAACCATGTCTTAAGACAAAATATGCTGGAGTAGTGAAATAAAATGTGAGAAACGTTATCTCAGCAGCCAGGTCACAAGAGATGGCAGGAGAAGAGTCCTGTATGAAACCTTTGCTTGAGCGGGATGACATAAGAGCCCTGGAAGAGAGGCTGGAGGGCACATGTGATGTTCGTCATCGTCCAAGGGTCTGTTCACCTGCTCTAAGGCCGGAAGGTAAAGGTCTAGGGGAGAGAGAACAACTGTGGTGTTACCCCAAGTAAGAGGGAAGGCCTACTGGGATTAGGCAGGAGGATTTGAGTCCTACTCAATAAGGACACTGAAACATTCAAGTAGAAAAAAAAATGGACTCCTGAACACTAATTTCAAAAGCACAGAAAACATCATTCATCTTCTGAGGCAAATGTAGAATCATCCCTTAATATCCTGTCTTTCTATTTCACAGACTTTTTATTACTGCCATTTAGAAAAGTAGTAAATTTTGTGCCCATCACATATTCTTGTTTCCTCTACCTTCTCTTGTGCCCCTCACATATTCTCGACTCTAGCAGCAGCCTATATTGCTTCAGAAGTGTGGTTGATGAGTCAAAGCAATAGCCACTAGTCTAACAATGAGAAACAATCTCACATTAGAAAGTACTTTACAGTTTATAAAGGGCTCTCGTGTGTATATACTTTTACCTAGGCCTCAATACAAAGATATGCAGTAGGCAAAATTACTACTGTTCTTTATAGACAAAAGCTGTGTTTCAAACAAATCAATGGACTTATCTAAAATCACACAATTATTGAGTGGATGGGCCAAGATTTAAATATAATCCTGTCACCACTCTCTTCATAGTGTGGCATTTTACACAAATTGTGGTCACATGACCTCTATACCCACAAAAAAATATGCTGGAGTGACAGATAATGTTACCTGGGTGATGCATTACTGAAAGCTGTGGCCCCCACTTTACAGAGAATTAGGTATTAGAGTTTATTAACCCAAAGAAAGAATTGCATATAAGGTTCTGGTGCAGCTCACTATAAAATGATTCTACCCATGCTGTTTCAATGAAGTGTAATTACCTATATACACACTTTAATATAAAATGATAACTTTGTACTGATTTCTTCTCTGAAGTAATACCCAGGAGTAATAAAAAATATCATCTTCGTAAAGTAAAATACTAATTTATACTTACATCCTACAAATTCTAACGACAGCATCCCTACCAGTGATTTGCATACATATTGTATGTACTATGCTAAAGGAGGACAAAAAATCAATCGCCAACTTTCCCACTAGGACTGAACTAATTAACAAATAAATCAAATATCTTCTTATGAAAGTGGAAAGGGACTAACTTCTATAGAGCAGCTCCTGACTGCCATCACTTGTTGTGATGGTCATTAGATGACCATATAATTAATCTCTCCAGGCATCCTCACAATAACTTTGAGGTATGGACTTATAGACCCATACACATGGTGTCTATAAGAAACCTACTTCAAAAGACACGCAATAAAAGTAACGGGATGGGAAAAGCTATTTCATGCACATGGAACAAAAAGAAAGCTGGGGTAGCAATACTTAGATCAGACAAAACAGACTTTCAAAGAAATGCTATGAGAGACAAAGAAAACATTTCATAATGATAAAAAGATCAATCCAACAAGAGGATATAACCCTTGTAAATATTTATGCACCCAACATAAGAACGCTTAAATATATAAAACAAATATGACAAACTGCAAAGGGAGAGATTGACAGTAATACAGCCACAGTAGAAGACTTTCACACACCACTGGCATCAATGAACAGATCTTCCAGACAGAAAATTAACAAGGAAACAGGTGCCTTAAATGATATATTAGACCAGATAGATTGAGTTGGTATTTTTAGAGCATTTCATCCCAAAGCAGCAGAATATAATTTCTTTTCAAGTATACATGGAACATTTTCCAGGATAGACCACATATTAGACCACAAAATAAGTCTCAACAAATTTAAGAAGAATATTAAGCATTTTTTGTGATCACATTGGTATGAAACTGGAAGTCAATTACAAGAAAAAAACTGAAAAGACAGAAACATGGAGGCTAACTAACATGATGATAAACAATGATGGGTTAACAATGAGATCAAGAAAGAAAGCAAAAATACCTTGAGACAAATGAAAATAAAAAACACAATGACCCGAAATCTATGGGACTCAGCAAAAGCAGTCCTAAGAGGGAAATTCATAGTAATGCAGTTCTATCTCAGAAACAAGAAAAATATCAAATAAACACTTTCAACTTATACCTAAAGGAACTAGAAAAAGAATAACAAAGTCTAAAGTGAACAGAAGGAAAGAAATAATAGAGATCAGAATGGAAGTAAATAAAACACTCTAAAAAACAATACAAAACAAGAGGTGGTTCTTTGAAAAGATAAACATAATTTATAAACCTTTAACCAGAATCATCAGGGGAAAAAAAGAGAGAACCCAAGTAAATAAAAACAGGAATGAAAGAGGAGTGATAACTGACACCACGGAAATGCAAAGATTATAAGAAAATATTACAATTATACGCCAACAAATTGGACAATCTGGAAGAAATGGATAAAATCCTAGAAACATACACTCTTCCAAGACTGAATCAAGAAGAAACAAAATCTCAACAAACTACTAATGAAATCGAATCAGTAATCAAAAAACTCCCAACAAACAAACGTCCTGGACCTGATGGCTTCACAGGTAAATTTCACCGAACATTCAAAGAATTAAAACCTGTCTCAAACTATTCCAAAAATCTGAAGAGGTTAGAAGGCTGCCAAACACATTTTACAAAGGCCATCATTAACTTGATACCAAAATCAAACAAAGACATTATAAAAGAAAAATTATAGGCCAATATCCCTGATGAACACAGATGATTGGATAAAGAAGATGTGGTACATATATACAATCAGATAAATATAAATATCATATGATCTCATTTCTACGTGGTATCTAAAAAACAAAATAAATGAACAAACAAAACAGAAAGAGACTCATAGCTACAGAGAACAAACTGATGGCTGCCAGATGGGAAAGGAGTTGGGGGACTGGGTGAAAAAGGTGAAGGGATTAAGAAGCACAAATTGGCAGTTACAAAATAGTCATAGGAATGTAAAGTACAGCATAGGAATATAATCAAGAATATTGTAAAACTTTGGTATTGGGTGGGTACTAGACTTATCAGGGGGATCACTTCATCAATTATATAAATGTCTAACCACAATGTATACACCTGAAACTAATACAATATGGTCAACTGTAACTGAAAAATAAAGAAATAAAGATATGTTTTTCCCAAAAGGCTCTCTACCAGCAGAGTACTCTATTAGGGTAGTTTGTCCTAACTAAAGAACAACAAAATTTAGATTAACCAGCTAGTAAGCTATGTTAAATAGGAAAGAAGAAAATTATATGTATATATATTTGTGTCTCCACCTTTCACCCCTTGCTTAACTCCTGCCAACAGGAATCTGGTGTCCCCATTACCTTTACCATTAATCACACGTAAGAGTTATAAAGAATAAGGTGGTGCTTCACAGGCTGTTATTTTCCTAAACTAAAATAGCATGCAAATAAAAAATTAAAAGAACAGAGATTCATAAGAGTAAATACTAGTCATTCTGAACATCATTTTCCTTAAAAATCTCTTCCCTACACACGCAGGCAAAATCACTTAGACTTTTACACTTTTAGGAAAGTGAGGAAATGCTAAAGGATGGGAAGGCAGTAGCAATGATCCAGTGCCATGACCCCCTTGCATGAGTCACTGCCACTTGGTGAGAATGAGGTTATCAATGATCAAACACAGTCCCTAAAGGTGAGAAACCAAATGTTCCCATAATTACCCTCTCCCATTGGAGAAGGAAAACGGAATTGGGGAAATATTAAACAAATGTAAGTTTATACAAAATGCTAAAAGGATTACAAATAAGAAAATGGTTTGTAGGGAGGTTAGACAGGACCCGACTCTGAATATGAATGTCCAGCACCCCCTAGTGGCTGGTGCACAATTATGAAATCTTTTTTTTTCTTAATTTTTTAATCAGGAGCATATATTGAACCTTATTTCCAAAAGTAAGGCTCTTGAAACAACTCACCTCTTTCCATATGAAAAGCTTTGAAGGAACAGCCCTCTCAGCCCCACACCACTAGATACCTTCAGTTTCTCTAGGACATATGTATGTTAGAAGTGGGAGTAAATAATAAAGGCAACAACTATAGAATCAAGGGATTCTGCTTTCACTTTGGACCTCACCAGCTCTGGAGCTTCTGAAGTCCTCTGCATCTTAAGTGGCTAAACTTCATACCCATTTTAGCACCTCCAAACACCAGAATCCAAAACCATAAAGAATCAATGCTAAAAACATTTTTCTTTCTTACCTAAATAATCTGATAGAATGAGATGTGTCTATTGATATCATCAAATATTGACATTTTATTCTCCCTCAAATCAATCATTTGTTAATATAATTCCATCCTTAACAAATATGTATTGAGCAACTACTATGTGCCAGCATTATTCTAAATATAGCCACGGACAAAACAAAGAGAACGCCAAAAATCCCTATTTTCCTTGAACTTATATATTAGATGGAAAATAAACGATGGTATGCTTAATTAAGCAATATAGTTTGTTGATACAGGGAAGAACAGCAAGGAAAGGGGAAACAAACTGTCATTGGGGACAGGTTTCTTCTTTGTGTTTGGGTTTTTACAAGTTTAGATAAGAAGACCAGGAAGTACACCAGTGAAAAAAGAGATTTTGAATAAAGACCCAAAGAAAATTAGAAGTGAGCCATGCATACAGGGATGGAAGAAATGTCCAGGCAGAGAAGGAAAAGGAAGCACACAATTGGATGGATTACAGGATCATCACAAGGGCCTATATGGCTGAAATGGGGTGGGTGCATTGCATAAGGTGAAGAGAAATGGATGAATTTAATGCAGAATAGTCAAGAAAGGTATATCAATATGATTAAGAACTACCATACAATCCAGTACTCCTACTTCTAGGTGATAGAAGAATAAATAAAGATGTTACTGAATACTTTTTAGCCACAAGAAAAAAAAGGTAATTTTTCCCATTGCAAACGCATGCATGGGCCTTGAGAACATTATGCTAAATGAGATGAATGAGACATAGAAAGACAAATATTGTATGATATCTCATATGCACAATCTAAGAAAACTAAAATCAAAAGCACAGACTAAAATGGTGTTTACCAGGGCCTAGAGGTGGCAGAATTGATGAGATGTTGTTTAAGGGAACAGACTTACATCTCGGAGATAAATATGTTCTAGAGACCTAATACATAGTACAGGAAGTCCTCAATGTTGATGATAGATTCTTGGAAACTACAACTTTAAGCAAAACAATGTATAACAAAACCAATTTTATCACAGGCTAACTGATATAAATAAGTTAAGTTCCAATCACATATTTCTGGTCACAAAAAACATCAAACTTCCAAATAAAGACCCAAAACACTTATAATATTTAACAATGAAATAAATGTGAGTGAGGCATACATTTAAGAAAGACTGATACAAACAAGTAAGATAATGATTTTCCAACCCACTTATTCCAGTTCAGAGTCCTGGATAGCCAAAGCCTCTGCTAGCAGCTTAGGGTACAAGGTGAGAATTCACTCTGGACAGAACGCCATTCCATCACAAGGAACTCTCACTCATCCAAACTCACTTACACTGGGACAATTCGGACGCACCAACTAAGCTAACATGCACATCTTTGGGATGAGGGAGGAAAACGAAGTGCTGGAGAAAACCCACAAAGATATGTAGAGCATGTCCAAAAGCCACACAGACAGTGGTCCTTGCCTGGGAATCAATTTTGTTTTCCTCATCAACGTTATAACCAAAACAACGTTGAATAAAATGAGGTCATCTGAGGACCTGTTATAAAGTGATTACAGACAACAAAACAATTATAAACATTAAAGTTATGAAAAAAGTTATCTAATGATTAAAAAAAAAAACTATGTCACATAAGGGCCATTATGAGGACTTTGGTTTTACTCTTACTGAAGCAGAAAGTCAGGATTTTCAGCAAAGGACTGATATGATCTGGCTTAACGTTTTACAAGATTACTCTGGCTGCTGTACTGAGAACAAACTTTAAAACTGAGAAGAGGAGTGGGTGGACATACTCAGGAAGACCAGGGAGAATTCTGTAACAGTAAGAGATGTTGGCTTGCACAAGGATGGTCCCAGTAGGGTGATGAAGAAAAGCATTTGGACTCTAAATACATTTTGAAGGTAGACCTGATAGACTTGGGATATGAGAAAGAGTGGAGTAAAGGATGATGCCAAACTTGCAGCCTGAGTAACAAAGAACTTGGCTGCCATAGCGAGCCAGGGAAGACTGAAGAGAAATTAGTTTGGGGGAAAGGTCGGGAGCTCGTTTTAGCCATGCTAAGTTTGGGACCTCTACTGAGACCCCATGCTTACGAATGGCAATAACAAATATTACTGAAAGATTTTTATGTTGCATTTACTATCTAGGCACAGTGTAACGTAAGGAAACAGCATTGCGGTTAAGAGAAGGAAAACAACACTACATCTTCCTGCAGGCCACACTGGGTTCAGCACCATGGACAGTGACCGACAAATTCATAGGGACGGAATAAAGGGGGAAAAAGTCATAGTGTGCCCATGAGTAAGGTTAGTAGAACTCTGTGCATCAATGTTAATGACTATCGCTAATTTTCTGCAGCCATTTTATTAGTTGTATCCATCGTATCAATGTTGTGCTGAATGCATGAGCTCTGTGAATCTCTTCCTAGGGTCAATCACCATTTATTTATTTGTTTGTTTGTTTGTTTATACACACACACACACACACACACACTCAACTATATCTTCAGACATATTTTTCTCTCTTTAAACATATTTTAGAAAATCTGCTCATGCACTTTCCAACATTGCCCTCTTCAGTCATTTTTCATATTCCCATTCGAATGTTCACTGTTATGTTGTCTTTCACTTGTAAACATTTCTCCTTTTCAACAAATTTATGGGCATTATAAAATATTACATCAACCACAGTGGAGCTGAGAATAGTGTAACTAACTTCCCCATCATCAGAGGCTGACTGAGTTATAGATGATTATATTTGACAGGTTATTTGACTGGTTCAACTTCCTCAGTGACACATATTCCCAAAATGGCTACTTCTAGTAACAGGTCCCATGGTAAATTTTATACAATTTAGACCTTTTATTTAATAAATAATAGCTAACATGTTATAAACAATAACAAATCAATGTTCCAAGGAAATATCTGAAAATGTCCAGTCAACCCACTATACATAATCAAAAACCCAGAATCACATCATTCCCTTTTAAAATGCTGAAAACAAATGCAGGCATATGGATCATTTATCAAAATGGCATTAGTGTGAATTATGTGGGAACATGTTCACGTCCATAATTTAGTGTTTTGAATTTTTGCAGCAGGCTGGGAGGATAGTTGTTGAAATCTAAACTAATGTATACCATGGTCCTGTAGGGACCTTCACATGTGAGGCCTGGACATTCCTCTAGTTCTTCTTACTACAGTGTCTCTCCTCTGCCTCAGCTATATCAAAATGTTCATTCTGCTCCTTAGATATTTGTATCTAGTTACTTGTACATGGCAGCATGGTGTCATTTTGGAAGTGCAATGGATTTGAATTCTAGCTCAGCCTATTTTCCTTATATGACCTTGGGCGCATCATTTCATATTTCTTAGCCTCAGCTTACACATCAAGAAATGAAAAGCCATATTTCAGTGGTTGGAGGATTAAATGAGATCATGTACATAGACAGTTAAGCTTAGCCAGGCCCACAGCAGCCCCTCAACAAACACTAGATCTCTAGATAATCGAGTGATTCAGTATCTGTTTTCCTAAATGGTTGACTATTCAGTAGTTTGGTACACTAATTATTTTTCATTTCTAAGCCAACATGAGTTACTATCTGATTCCTTAAGAGATTTAGGACTCTGTGTATGAAAATGTATACAGTTGGGACATATATTTTCCTATTTCACAAACTGATACCAGTGAAATTATTTTGATTCCAAATAAAAAGATAATTTATGATGGGAAAAAACATGAGAAAGCTCACCATTTTATAATAGATTTGATATCTAACAGTTTTCAACATAAATCTGTGGACAATTAACACAAAAATACTTGATTCCCATCTAGATATTAAAAGTCTTTTTGAAAATGGACATCAGCTAAGAAAGTTAAAAAAGAAAACCAGAATACCCGAGTTTAATAGTCATAATGCAGCTCCCTTATCTCTGAATCCACTTAATGTGTCAATACTAGAATTAAAACAAAGCTTCTGGCATGGGGGTTTCTATGACGACTTAGTTTTCTGGATTGCAAGCTATTTCCTCTGTGAAGTAAACATTCAGAGCCTTCTGTACTTCATTGATAAGATCTTCCCCACTGGCTGCCAATGTTGCTTTATGCATCACATATTTGAATATTTTGGACACCTAATTCATCCCCATCTGTGACAAACTGGCATTATCCAAAGTCAGGTGACATGACTAATTTACAGGACAGCCAAATCCAACACCAGATATTTTTGCTCCTAATCCAGCACTCTTGTGGGGCATATTATGGGCATATATGATACACTGGGCATATATGTTTAAAAACTCCTGTCTCCTACAGATACTCAAAAGCTCCCAACTGTGAAAAAGCAGCTCAGGAATCCTCAGTTAATTTCTATGTTCATGTTATACTTCAATTACTTATCTACATACTCACACTCAAAAATATTCTCAAGAAAAGCGCTGGGCACTGCCTGGGGTTGTGGGGTCAGAGGGGAAATAAGCACTCTCTTTAGTGCTGGTGAATGTGTCGATTAAAACACTGTCTTTGAGGAGAAGCAATTTGAGAATATCTATCAGAATTCAAAATATGTGTGACTATTGAGTGATCGATGCCATTCTTAAGTATTAATCCTACAGAAATGTCAGCTTATGTACCCCAAGATCTACATGCAAGAATGTGCACTAAGTCACTGTTTTTATAACAGTAAAACATTAGCAATGACCTTATGTTAATCAGTAGTGAAAGACCTAAATTACGGCATGTTGCATTTATGATCTGGAGTATTACACTGCTGTTAATGAGATAGACCTACATATCCTCCCATGTAACTCTCCAAGACAAATTGAAAAAAAAAACAAGCTGAATAACTACATGTATTATGATTCACTTATATATTTTTAAGTTTCACATATGTGACACTGGCTCCATCTCTATTTCTTTTTCTGTGTCTATGATTATCTGAAAGCATCTTCCCCAAGAGTGGTATTAGGGTAGCAAAGGGATAAACTGAGTCACTTCATCTTTATTTTCCATACCATACTAATTTTAAATAATAAACACATAATAAAAAAAATGAATTACTATGCTGGGCATATCTGCTTAAAAACTTCTGTCTTACCAAAGAGTCGAGAGAAATGCAAAGTCCTTCTCAGTGATCCAGCCACTGATGTCTACTGTCCTTAATGAAGCTCATTCTATACATTGCGTTTGTTTTATTAGTTCTTGGAAATTTGCTCCTAAGTTTCATTACCCATTTGATGGCATATTAAGGTGCCATATGGCAGCTTACTAGACATGACTACACTGTACAAACCATTTCTATAAATAAAACAGTTGAGAATTACCTACAGGGCATCAATAGATGACTTTAGGAGCCAATGAGAAATACAGGAAGGTCCCTTCAGTTCTGACAACCATAGCACTTTCATTCAAAAGTGTGCTGGCTGTGGCATAGTTATAGAGTGCTATGCAAATCAGTTCCAAAACTATTCATTAGCACTGACTGATAAAAAAAAAAAAAAAGAAGAAACGATGCCCAGCTGAGCACAATGCAAATAACTGGACCTTGCTTCGTTAATGAGAAAATCAACCAACACAATCAGGGTCAGGATGACAAAGCGGAAGAGAAGCATCCATTTCTTTATCATTTTCCTCATCAGCACATGAAAAAAATGATTAAGACTACGATTCTGCATGCAAACCAGGGATAAACAGGCCCCTGGGAAACACTTTGGAATTAAACCTGAAGGTGGAGGTAGTCCAGAATCTCAACTGTTGCCTTAAATTTTGCCTGTACACCAGTTCTGTTGTGACGGGGGAGAAACTAATCAACATGGCAGTAGAGAAGGAAGTGCACAAGTACCACTGACAGCTCTACAACACTCTCTTTTATCAGGAGTTAGAGATAAGCTTTCTCACTTACATTTTTCTCAATTTTGAGCCAAGCGTTTGGTTTTCTCGAGACAGAATGCCGCAAATGTATTTCAACACAGAGTAAAAGAGTGGTTTTGTAATCATCCCTTGTCTTTGCTCTGCCATTTCTCATGTTACATAATAATCAGGGGAGGAAAGGGAGTAATTTGTTTTGAGAAACTGATTTTCTTGCTGTGGTGGAAAGAAAAACAGGAGACCTATCAATTGGCTGTTTGGAAGGGTTTCTTTGGTAATAAAATAAAGGACTAAGATTTTAATAGACTGAAGAATGAATGGGTTCCATCAATGTGGCAGGCTGAGGTCAGGTGGGAGAGTTCCCCTTATGCTCTAAACATCTAAAGTGCTAGATACAATGTAGCTACGCAACCACAAAAGTTGTAAATGCCGAACCAAGCTGGAAGGAAAGGAGAGAAGCAGGGAAGTAGGGGAATAGAGGGAAGGCAGGATTCAAAGGTAAGAGTAACTTTCCTGGGCTGCCCACAGGGAAAGACCCTGGGGACAAGGAGGTGATTTAGAGCCACTGCATGCCAGAAATTAATGACGAAGAGACAAACAAGACATGGCCCACCATCTAAGGAGCTTGGCATGGTCTCTAACTTGCATTTCATGCATGATGAGTCAAGTTGCACGGGGCTCAGGCAGGAGGGCAGAGAAAGAGGAGGAGAGAGCTGACTAGAGGAGAACCACCCCAGGTTCTCCTTCCATGGCCACTTAAAAGGCTTGCATGCTTTCACCAGTTTAAAAAAAAAAAAAAAAAAAAACATTTCAGACAACAAATGAAAAATGTATCTTAGACTTAGAAAAATGTAATTGGTAACTATGTTGTTGCTCTGGAAATCTATTTTCAAGTTCTTTATGTCAACCCTTATTTCATAAAAATATGGAGCAGATAGGCCATAACTCATTAATCATTACTGAGAATTTCAAAATATATGTTTCCTCCAAAATAATTTAGAATTTTACTAGCACTGATGCTCATTCTTAACTGATACTAAATCATAAAACTCATATACTAAAATATCATTTTTATACCATTGATGAATCTTACTTTGAATCACAGGGCTGTATATCTATCTTTGCAAGTTGCTATTTACTGAAATATAGTTTTCAATTTAATTACAGTATTTAAGTTCTCCAACATTAGTTTTCCCCCTGCCGTATAAATACCACTAGTACCTATCTGACAGCATTGGCAAACTGTCGCACTGCTGAAAAATATCAGCAACCTCATCTACCCTGGGTTTTCTACAATTATGTTTAACTTACATATGATAATACTAAATCAGAAAAAGAGTAGAGCAGTAAATTTTGACTACATCAGTTCTTCACTTCTTGTTACTTAATTCACTGAAAATTACTAGGACATCATTTAAAGACCTATTGGACAACAGAATTCATAGCATGTCCTCATATTTGTATTATTCAGGCCATTTAAAATAAATAACACATGATCAGCCTAAGTTTGAGAATGAGAAACACTTAAGTTGGAAAAGCCACTTGCAGGTTATCTGGCCTGGGATTCTTCAGTCTTGGCACCACTGAGATTCTGGATGGTTAATTCTTTGTTGTTGGCCACTGTTCTATGTACTATGGGGTGCTCAGCAGTAGCTATTGCTTCCAGCCACTAAATGCCTATAACTTCCACCAAATCGTGACAATCAAAAATGTCTCCAGACATTGCCAAATAACCCCTAGAGAGCCAAATCGCTTCCTGTTGAGAAACACCAGCCTGTAGATTTAGAAGTTGAATCACAAAGAGGTTCAGAATTTACTCAAAGCTGTAAGTCTTTGAGTAAGGCATCAACGGGAATAAAGTCAAATTATCTGAATCTCAGACTAATGTTCTTTCAATAATGCCTGTTTCTCCCATTAGATATTACCATATTAGGTAATGAAATGGTCATTTTAATTATCTGATTTATAATGATGCTCAATAATAAACAACTTTTGAAAACCTTAAAAGTTAATTAACTCTATTTACACTATGTGAAAACTTCCCTAGCTTCAATTTCCTGTAGCTACTTGAGGGAAATCTAAGATTTACAGAAAATTAACCTGGGATAATTTTTAAAGATGCCCACCTTTAGATGAACATATTTAGGCTTCTTCTACTGCTTACATATCTACTATTAAAGCTCACCCAAAATTTTCAAGGCCTGAATAATAATATTAGTATGTGGCCAAAATATAAATCTATCATCCCCTCAGTAATTTAAAAATGCAATTTCTACATTAACCTTTTTTGTCCTCTGCCAAGTTCCTACTCCCTACATCCAAACTTCACAAAAACCTATCATGAAGGTAAAATTCTGTACCAAAATGGTTGTTTCAAACTTGGCAAAACATGAACTTTCGCACATTGTTCTTCAGTAAAACAAATACTAAGTGCCTAGCATATTTACTTTGCTAAATCCTGGGTATAAAGATAAATGAGACACAGTGCTCACCTTCTGAAGACTTATAATCCAGTGTTAATGGACATGGTCAATTTTTAAATAACTCTATAAAGGGTGCCGTGGTAGCAAAAATCAGAGAGCCCAAACGTGAATATTGCTGCACTGTAGCCGAGTTCTGAGGAATGATATATTAGAGAACCAATCACTCGAAAATGGGAAGAGCGTATCAACAAACAAAAGGGCAAAAGCAAAGGTAAGGAGCCATGAAACAGTGAGAACTGCAGTCTGTTATCCAATCTTTCAAACTATGAAAGATGATCAAAGATTAGCTTGGAGAATTATTTTGTATTATTATAAACCCACACATGGTTGTAAACATGTTCGGGCACCCAAAACATATTCACATGTTCTGAGTTATGACACATCCTGAGTTATGACACTGGCTAATCTTGGGCACACTCATCCACTTCCGAGTCCTTTATTTAAGTCGTATGGTCTTCAAGAATTAGTTGTGTTTGTCCCAAACCGTGTTATGCCACTTACACTTACTATTGCCATTATGTGATTTGAATGAAAAGGCATGTAAACCAATTAAATTAAGTGTAAAAAGAGAGTTGTTTTTTCCATGAAAAACATTTTTAAAGCTTTGGAAACATCTGATAAAGCTGAGTCACATATACAAAAAAAATCGCTATAGAACAAACAACTGTAGTAATGAGGGAAATCATAAAAGCTAAATGAATTCCACACTTAGGTTGTTTTCACAAGTGTCCTAAGTCCTCCTACGTGATGGCTTACAGGCATGGTTTATGCAAGAAAGATAATACAGAACACAAATTAATGGGTTCTTACTTGAAAAATATAAGAAATGCACATATATTGGTTTAACGATTCTCTCATTTAAACATCTTTTTTTTCCCCATTGCCCAACAATATCTGTCCTAAGCATAAAAGAGCTAACTGTATTTCTGGTGACATTAAGAAAGTCCACTCCACATCATATGTCATCAGAAAAATGCATATTAAAACAATCAGATACCACTATGCACCTCTAGGCCAAAATGCAGAACACTGACTGGTTAGGATATGGAGAAAAAGGAATTCTCATTCATTGCTGGTAGAAATGCAAAATAACACAGCCACTTGGGAAGATAGTTCTGTGGTTTCTTACAAAACTAAACATACCCTTACCATATGATCCAGCAAGCTTGCTCCTTGGTATTTACCCAAAGGAGTGGAAAACTTAGTCCACTAAAAACGTTCACATAGATGTTTATAGCAGTTTTGTTCATAAGCACCAAAACTGGAAGCATCAAAATGTCCTTCAGTAGTTGAATGAGTAAATAAACTGCAGTATATTCAGACAACAGAATATTATTTGGTGCTAAAAAGAAATGAGCTATCAAACCATGAAAGATATGAAACTTAAATGCATATTACTAAGTAAAATAAGCTAATCTGAAAGGGCTACCTATATATAATTCCAACTACAGCACCTTCTAGAAAAGGCAAACACTATAGAGACAGTAAAAAGATCAGTAGTTACTAGGGGTTGAGTGTGGAGAAAGGATGAACAGGCAGCGCATACAGGATTTTTAGGGCACTAAAAATACACTGTATGACACCATAATGATTCACATCTACCATTAAACGTTTGTCCAAACCCACAGAACGTACAATACCAGGAGAGAACTACG
The DNA here is from genome assembly GCA_003508835.1 of Eonycteris spelaea. NCBI lineage: Eukaryota > Metazoa > Chordata > Mammalia > Chiroptera > Pteropodidae > Eonycteris > Eonycteris spelaea. Next base: position 9,259,379 of record PUFA01000023.1, read on the forward strand.
ACGTAAACTATGGGCTTTGAGAAATTATATTTTAATGTATGTTCATCAACTGTAAAAATGTAACACTCTGTTGGGTGATGCTGATAATAGGGAGACCGTAAAGTGTGGAGGCAGGGATATATGGGAAATTTCTGTACTTTCCCCTTAATTTTGCTATGAACCCAAAACTTCTCTAAAAAAGTCTTTATTTAAAAAAATAATAAGTTCACAGTGTATGAAAGCCAACAGCCAGTTTAGTAGGTACACATATGGAATCCAACGTTTGAACAACAAAGTCTCTTACTGCCATTCGTGGCTGTAAAACTGTCCATCCTTTAAAATGGAGATGTGATTATATTACAGTAGAACCTCATTTCACAGATTATAATTAGTTAGATACACAGCTAAGTCATCTCTTCAGTAAATCCGTGTATAGCTCCATTATCATATTGCTTTGATTCTTCTCGATTACTTTGTTTTCAAAATCTCAAATCATATTCAAACCAAGATCTAGCGAGGATCTAATACAACTAGACTATGCCTAGGCAGAGATGACCTTGGTTCTGTCTCTTGGGAATCAGTTAAATTACTGTTACCACAATCATAGCTAGAATATAAACTGTGTATCTGCCTGTTTGAATCTTACCAAGCAGACAAGTTTTGCATGTATTTCCCAGAGTCAGATAATCAAGTACTTTTTACCTCATTAACATGTATTTTGAAAGATCCCTTAAGGAACTATAGAAATGCCCAATCACGCCCATTAATATAACTTCATTTTTTCCCAGATTCCTACAAAATAATGGCCCGAAAGCAAATTGATAAGTAATTTACATTTTTATACCTCTGCCTTCAAGAAAACTGTTCCGTAGTCATCTCTGCCACACACCAAATAATATCCAATTTTTTTGGTTGTTTCTGAAATTAGATGTTCTAACCTCTACTTAAAACTAAAACTGACTTAACCACAACTGAGTTAAGAATGCTGAAGGTATACCAAGAAAATACAAACCCTCAATTCTGAGCAGCTTACGATTGAAAAGCTCGGGAAAAAATAAATGGAAAGTATTATAAGAACATGCACTACCTGAAAAGTGAAAATAAACACATAAACCCCTTGCAACGCTCACAGAAGATAAAGGGTGGCATACCAGTAGGAGTTGAATCTGCTAGGTTCCAATTCACCCACTTTTACCAATAGGTGTATTTCACCAACATCTCCTTCTCTTTCCCCTTTATACTCAGTTCACCCCCAAGTAGATACTATCTTTTCATTTCTTAAAATCCATTCACCTCTAACTTTACTGCCACTAACCTAGTCCAGTCGAGTCTCCAGACTACGCGCCAAAAACGTTATTTTAAGATTGGTAAATCTGAATTATACGCCAGAGAAAATCAGCATTACCGCTTATGCTCACCTTATTTCTACTTTCGAGTGTATGAAAACAGACTTATAAAAATTCACAACAGATTTAATCCAAATAAAGCAAATGGTGGTATAGTGAGTAAAATACCATGCATTTCGCGAAACTGAACGTTGTATGCTAATGCGCATGGTACCTATAAATGACTATCTCAGATCTCCAGCTAAATCATGGCTATCGTAATTGTACACATTGAAAATATTTATATTCTAAAATAATCAAATATAAATGAAAATAATTAGTTTGTGCAGCACGGTAGGTCTTACTATGGACTGGTGGAAAGAGCTCTGCACACCGCCAGCACCTCCCCCACAACCAGCACCATCAAAACGACCGTCCACAACTCCGGCACCATCGGTATCGCCACCATCACGAAGCCCGACACCGCCAGCCGTACACACAGACACACGCAGCTCCGCTACGAATGCCTCATTTACTCAGCCGAGGACAGAGCATTTAACAAAAAGAGGCAGCGACACAAAATGCAAGACGGAGCACACCTGGGCACAGATGGCCCCTGCTTCCTTGGTTTTCTGTGGGGCTTATTGGCGTTGTCAATGACCCTGCTGTTCCAATGGGTAGGGTCCTGCAAGAACAGAGGGCCACCTAATTCTCACCAGCTTCCCGTCCTTTCCTCCCCAGCCTTAGTTCACCACTGGAAGAACTTAAGCTAACAACCCTTTCCTGCTGAAGTGGCGCTACAAACATCTCGTGGTTCTTGCACAAACTGCGCATGATCAAGGTTATAGTCCCAAAATGGGGGGGGGGGGGGGGGAGAGCTAGGGAAGCAGAGTCGACACCCAAGCACTCCGAGCGATAACAGCGCCGACTCTTCCAGCCTTGCCGTCACCCAGCAAGCGCAGCTGCACATGAATCTGTCTATCCCGCCTCGTTCTGAAATGGATTTGAGGCAGTATCAGAAATACAAGTATTCAACCAAGATTTTAAAAGACATTTTTAATAAAAATGTAAATGTAAACCCATTAAAAAACACAAAATTTAAACAAAATCGTATCAAAAAAAAGGGGATAAAATTAAATAACAATTGTGTCTTTTCAAGACTCTATGCTAATATTCATTATTTTCTTTGCTGCCTATCTTGTTCATTGGTAAGACTTGGGTCAAATACAGAGCCTGATCTATGAAGACCACACAAAACAGATGACTTTCAATAAATATTTACTATGTGTTTACTATGCACTGTTCCGAGCACTGGGAAATGCCAACAATACACGCATAATCTTGCTCTCTAGACAGTAAAAAAAAAAAAAAAAGATATCAAAATGAGTAAATTACAACACGTTAGAAGATGGTTAAGTACTATGGAGAAAAATTAAGCTGCAAGGAAGACAGGAAATACCGAGAGGTGGGAAGTGGTGCCATTGCAAACAGGGTGGTTAAGGAAGACTTCACTGAGAATCTGGGCAGAGTTCATTGGAGTTAAAGTCAGCGAGAAGAGAACAGAGAAGAAGGTCGTTGGGCACAAGAAACAACAATGCAAAGATGTGGGAAAGTGCATGATGAAAGCGGAGGGACCAGACCAGCAGGAGGCCACCGTGGCTGGAGCAGAGTGAGCTGGCTGAGTGTGGGGGAAACAGTATAAGATGGAATGAGGACATCATTTAGGTCCATGGAAATTAAAATAGGGCTTTGAACAGAGGACTGACATGACATGACTTATGTTTTGACAAGATAACTCTCGGCTTCCACGTTGAGAACACAGTGTAACAGTCAAGGTCAAAGCAGGGAGGCGACTGCAGATGATCCAGTAAGGAGATGACCATGGCTCTGACCCGGATGGTGGCAGAGGAAGTAGTGAGTATACACTCTGATATATTCTGAACCTACGTTTGTTGCCTAAAGAAAGGACTGATCTATCTTTGAGGTTTTCTTTTGTGTAAAGCAAAAATAAGGCTAAAATTATTTTGGTCATACCACATGGTGCATATTTGTGGTCTCCACACACTTTGGCTCATGTGTGTCCTGAAGATAAAAAACAAAACAGAAACTCATGTATCCCCTCTTGAATTTTTATTTCTCCCCTGAAGTTTTAAGTTGATACTATCATACATTTATACAGGATTACAAAAAATATAATTTTTAGCATATGTAAATAATGAAATTTCAAAACAGAACTTTTATATTCCACCTTGATGATTAATTTTATGTTTATATCTGACTGAGTGGGCCACAAAGTGCCCAGGTTCTGGTCAAAAGCTATTCTGAGTGTGTCTGTGAGGGTGTTTCTGATGAATTAACATGTGAATGAGTAAAGCAGTTTGCCTTTCCTAATGGGGGCAGGCCTCATCCAGTCAGCTGCACACCTGAACAGACAAAAAGGCTGAGTAAGAGGGAACTCCTGATCTTTTCCTGCCTGTGGACTCAGTGGAAACATTGGCTCTTCTTGGGTCAAGCCTCCCAGGTTTGGACTGGAACTCACCCCATCGGCTCTCCAAGTTTGCCGACTGCGGATTTTAAAACTTCTCAGCCTCCATAACTGCATGAGCCAAATCTTTATAATCTCTTAATCTCTCTCCCCCATCTCATTCAACAAGGTAGTGTGTGTGTGTGTATATATATGTTGTTAGCTCTGTTTCTCTAGAGAACCCTGCCTAATACAAACACCATTACCCATTTTAAAAATAACTGACAAAGGTTCAAGTTCCTCCTTATCAGTTGGAATTTTTATATGGTTAGTCTTTTTCCTTTAACTCTTATACTCAGTCTGCTTACCCACAAAACTTTATCCCAATGTAGCATCTGTTTATGTTGGAAAGTCTTTTATTGCTCACACTACCATAGTTATTTGGCAGTAAATATTTCACATTGCTGCTCTGTTCAGTGCCAGTGGGTTTTATACCCCTGCACAAGATGCTACCGTAATATTTGAGATGAGTCTGAGGCCTTTCTTTACTAAAATGAGAAACAGTAATTGTGAAGGATGTGAGAAAGGAGCCTGAGCATATAGACCAGACTTTGGGAACTGATGCTCTCAAAACCTTTCATACTTTGCTAAGTGCTTGGATATAACCTAGGAATACCTGTTTAAAGCGCCTGGGGCAGACTGCCCATTTATCTAAGCACTAGAGAATCCTCTATGTATAATCTTAGCCTAATTGCTGTACTTGGAAATGAGGGCAGCCTGCTGTCCATCTAAATGTGTTTGTTAGCAGCTGAGCTCACTGTAAAGGATGCTAACCCCAGCTTTAATTGACACTCAGCTAAGGCACCAAGTCTCTCCTTAACTGGCCACAGAGAATAGGTGTACCCTAGGCGTTATGAGTCTGGGAGTAAAGTTGCCTCGAGTTCAACATCAACGAATAAATCTCAAAATCTCGGCTGAGAAAAACAACACAAAGGGAAGATTGCTCAAAGGACAAGAAGTTAATTTACCCTTCATATCGCTGGGCCAAACAGAACCTTGTAGTTATAAAATAACCTTTTACAAAATTTTGCTTTGAAGCAATGCTATTAACACAAAAGTGTTTTAGGAGAATCAGTCTTGCAGAACTTGATGATTTTCAAAACAAAACACAATGTACTCTTTGTGGGGATTCCTGGGAGAAACTCTCATCTGATGTTGGTGTCAAGCGTAGTTATAAACATCCTGAGTAACTGGTTTCTCTTTACTTTTGCCAGTGTTTCCTCTTCCCACTGGCTGATAGAAAGCTTAAGGCTGAAGTTGTGGCCCCTGTCTCCTAAGCTTAGTTCATTCCAGCATGTAACTTAATTGTATCCCTGGTTCCATTTCTTCCCGCCATTTCTTCCTTATCTTGATCTAATTTTACTACGTAAAATATTGAGTATTCTTATCAGGACCCTAAATTCCTTCTGGCATGAGGTACTATTCATATAAATATCTCTCTCTCTCTCTCTCTCTCTCTCTCTCTCTCTCTCTCTCTCTCTCTATATATATATATATATATATATATATGATCTTAGACACTATAATCTCATGCTTTTTCCATATCCACTACAGAGCTACTTCCTTTTAAAAGACTGCCTACTTTTTAATGCTGGGAGTTATGAATATGCTACAAATTGTCACACAAAACGAAAGTTACCTAGAACACAAGGTATAATGATGAGGGTGTCCAAAAGTAATTCAAAACTAAACAAAATACAAGAGTATTTAATCGAAACAACCAAACAATAACAAAAAACAAAGTCTGTTTCTAGGTTTTGATCAATGATCATTTGCTTGTGTTCCTACTTTATACCTGATACTAAGCTAGATATAAAGAATTAAAAAGAAAAATAAGAATGGTTCGTGATTCCAAAAGACTACTACAATCTGTGAGGGAGCGGAGTTACATACCCATATATGTATGTATATATGTCTGCATATATCCACTAACACATGTGGTGTATCATTACACTATGACAAACATCTATATAAGGTTAGTAAAACAGGGTCCAGTTAATGCCTTATGGGGAAACAAAAGAAAGGTTTCATATTGACTGCCATGGTTTAAGGGACTCCTCATCTATCACTCTGGCAAAAGTAATAACTAAAGAGTTCTTTAATTGTGTGACTAATGATATTACGATGAAAATAACAAGTTAGTTCAAGAAAGAATGGACCCGCCCAATTCAATGAAGACCGTGCATGGTTTACTGTAAGTACAGTTAACTAGAGAATATGTATCAAACTGTATCACTTCATCAGTATGGCCAAGAGAACAGTCTCCACTCCTGACCAGTTTTGATTTTTACTTGTCTTATATTGAGGAAATTTATCAGTCCCCAGTGACTAGGACAGTTTTAGCCATGGTTTTCATCCTTAATTTTGCAGGGGAAATCTAAATTCTTATAATTAGCCTAAAGTCCTTCAAAAGGCAGGATCTGATGAAAGGGGTACCTGGCTGGGATCCATGCAAACTTTCATGAACATATTTTCAGTCTCATGACATAACATGCCACATGATTTACAGAAACACAGTTACCATTTGGAACAATGGCACTGCATCACTCAAAGGTAACTTGCAAAGATAAGGGAATTAGCCTTGACTCAACTCTCTGGAACGTTTTATAAACTTTTGCTAATGAAAAAAAGTACCTAGGCTTTAGAAAGAACTCTCTCTTCACTAAAAACACTTGGATAGCATGTTAGGCAATTTATAATTTTCAGCCACATTTAATTCATTTCCCCCATACTCCCAAGATCCATGATTTGGGGATTCTTTTCTTTGCCCCCTACATTGTTCCCCTCCCATGTCAATCCAAATGGGTGCCAATTTCTTATGTGATCAGAGCCCTAATTACTATTTGCTGAAAATTCTCAGGCTGTGAAATTGCTCTAAGTTAAATTTGAGTGTAGTCTCTTTATCAATTTTATTGCTCAGGAAAGTAGACGCCATTTATGTACTTCCGATTAACCCTATGTAATGTAGCCTCCCAGAGTAAGAAAATTCTCAGAATTCTCTACTGAACCATTTCACACATTCCAGTGTGGTTTACAAGTACATAGATGCATAAAAATTAACCATGCAAGAATGCATGATGGCCCACTCACCATACTGCTGACCACATGGGCTGCTCTTGCTCAAGTCGCCTTCCCCAGCTAGTCTACCCTCATCTCTCTTTAAGATACTGTTTATTTTATTTATTTTTTTTTTGTGGCAGCAGTTACCTGATTGATACCTGCCCATTTTACTTCCTAGGTACATCTTCCTGTGTCCCTGCAGCTCCAGGACAGAGACAGAGCCGTAACTCTACCACCCCTCACCACCTCTGCCACCTCCACTGGTCTACCATCACCTCTCTTCTGGGTTTCTGCACCAGCCTTCGAATTGAGCTGCTTACACCCTGACTCCCCATGATTTGTTCCCCATGCAGCAGTAAGCAAGATCCCTCCAAGGCTGCCAGTCGGAGCATGGCATTCTTGGACTCAAAACACGGGTTCCCATGACGCTGAGCAAACTCTAATACCTACCATGACCTCTGGCTGCCAGGCTCTAGCATGCCTAGCTTTCTTGCTATTCCTTAACCATGCCAAGCACAGTTCCTTCTCAGAGCCTTTGCCTTGGCTGTTCCCTCTGCTTGGGCACCCTTTCCCATGTGTCACCTGGCTCACACCCACCCTCACTCTCCACTCAGGTCTCTGCTCACACATCACCTTGCTGAGAGGAACTCCCTGACCGGCATACTCCAAGCCACTGCCCCTTTTCCCTTCCTTTGGCTTCATTGCACTTATAATTGCCTGCCATATCAGCTTATTTATCAACTCCTTTGTAGGTCTCTTACTTGAATGTAATCTCTTTGGGAGCAGGGAGCATATCTATCTTACATACTGCTGTACTCTTGGGGCCTAGAATAGACCCTGGCCTACAGGTGATTATAATAAGTAACTGCTGAATAAATGAATCTTGCGTAAGGTCCCCTTGTCATTCTTAATGCCTAATGAAAATAGTCTCTCACTGGACCCACTGCTATAATCTCCACACCAGTATTCCTCATTGTACATGCATGTCCTTCTAATTTGTAACTGCACGTGGCTACCGATGATGTAATCTACAATCTGACCTTGTCTTTCTCTGGCTTGAAATTTTCTCCAGTGCCTACAGAATATAGCAAAACCTCCTTTGCCTGTCATAGTAAGCCTTTTGAGACTTCTTATTGCCCACTAAGCCTCATCTCCAACCACAGCCTCACAGACTAAATTACTAGTACTCAGTTATGCCCCCGTGTCTTTGTACTTACTAGTTTCCCTGTCCGGAGCAGCTTCCCCTGCTTCATCCACCTGGCAGCAACTCATCTAAACGGTCTCAGTTCAGATGCTACCTCCTCAGTGAAGCTACCATTGATTGATACAGGACAGCCTTAAGCCCGCCTCCTCCATGCTCCAACTCTACCTTGTATATATTTTCAAGAAAGCATGTTACCTTATTTTATTATAATTTGTTTTCAGGTCAGCCTCCCAGTGAACATCAAATTCCTTAATGAAAAGGATCATATCATATTAGTACTCATATTCCTAATGCTTGGCCTACGGTAAGTGCTCGTTAAAAGCCTAATTAATAATAGACTAATAATAAGTTACAGAACACTTTGCAAAAGGATCTGAGCAACTAGTGCTCTGAATTGGGGAGAGGGGAAAACATTAAATTGCAAATTTAAAAACAAATGTTAGGTCAACTATTCGAAATATGGGTTTTAAGGGAGTGATAAAAGAAAAAAAATAAGTCAATCATATCTACCTATGAATTTTCAATATCCCCCCCCGCCCCAGATAGTCTAGTCATTCTATGGTGTCTGAAGAACACTCCCATTCTCTTCTCCTCCCTCCATACTCCTGGAAGTACGTGTGAAGACTAGACAAGGACCTTTCGTAAAACCACTTCAAATCATTTATTTAAAGAAAAAAAATATTAACAAGATATATATGAAGAATACTTTAGAACGCTACTGGCATTCACAAAAGAAGATATGAATAAATAGGACCATGTATCCTGTTTGGAGACAGGTTGGCTCAATTTCATTAAAAAATTCTACCTACGTTAATCTATACATTTAATTTAACCTTTCTCCTTAAACACAATTTTTTTTAAACCAGGCAATTTCTAAAATTTATACAGAAAATAAGCATGTAAGAAGATCTAAGAAAATCCTGGAACCAAAAAAAAAGGATGAGAAAACTAGTCATACCAGATATTGAAACACATAAAAGTAGAGAAATTAACAGTGTAGAACTAGCCAACAAACTGACAGTCAACAAAACAGTGCCAACTCTCCAAAAATAGTTCTAACTACATAAAGGGGATTTAATAATGATGCACCCTTTTGTGCCATCCTGTACATTTTCTCTTTTTCTCCAGAAAGTCACTTACTGTGTCTAGTAGGTTTTCCTCCCGTGAACCCCTGTAGCCACATGGCTCTTCGATTTCTCTGTTCATACATCTCTGTGATTCAGACTTGCAGTCCAAGTGAAAACCAAATTACAACAAGCGTTTAAGAGACTGATTACAAAAACTGAGATCCCTCCAAAAAGCTTCATCATAAAATCATTAATCAGAACCATGAAAAAGTATGATCACAGTTATTAAAGTTCTGCTAAGCATGTAAATACATACATATGTATGAGAACTTTTCTAAACTCTTAACACCAGAGAAACAAATAATAAGTTAACAATTGTTGGGTGGTATAACCATCTTGAAGGCACTGCGCTAAACGCTTCCCATGTACTATCTCATTTAACATTCACAGCAACTCTGTGCAGTGGAAACTGTTGCACTTTCATAATTGAGGACAATGATATACAGAGACTAAATAACCTGCCCAATGTCCAAAGGTAAGTGGCAGAGGCCCAGAGCCCAGGCTCTCTACCACCAGGAAGTATTTTCTTGTAAATCACAATTCCTTTAGAAGCAAGGTAGAAAGTATTGATGGAAAGCTTGTTTGCAGTGGAATGAAACACTGATACTGAATTAAAGATCACAGAGAATAAGAGAGTAGGAATTTGGGGGAACCCATAAATATTGCTTTTTGTTTCAAGGCACCATTTCTGTTAACCAGCTCACCCAGATGTTCTACATTAGGCAGAACCTGTTTCTGTAAATGTTGCTCATTGACATGCATATGTCTCACTGGCTTTATCCTCTCTCCACCCCTCCCTCCCTTCCTCTCAAATCGAAATTCCTTGCTAAGTTTCCTGTGTGTTCACCTTCTAGTCCATTCTCATTGTCTAATGAGCTGTGCTCACTGGCGATGTCAACCATTTCCCTGTCCCCTCCCAGGGCCAGCAGTCCCTACACTCAAGCTGCTGTGTCCCAGAAGAACACCAAGATTTGCCTCCCTCACACAGAAACAGATCCTTTCCGTTCTCATATTTTTCATCTTTCTCTTATTCTTCATATTCTGACAGATTTACCCTTGAGAAAAACACTCATGAGCTTTGAAGTCCACAGTACTTTTCCTTTAAGTCAATTCAAGAACTAAATGCCTGAGTATAATTGTTGCTCATAGTATGCCCAATTGTTTCAACAGCTGAACTTACCTAGGGGGGAGATCCCCTCAAGATTGTGGCTTGTCATAGACTAATCAGAAAGCAAATTTAAGAAAACAGCAAGCTGAAAACAATGAATGGAGAGAAGATCATTTAAACATACTGCTTTACGTTAAATAAATGGAAAGAAAGCCCAAATGCAAAATTAACAGCAGCAAAGACATTCATTTTCTTTTTCTCCATAGTGCTGATACCATCTGATGCGCTTTAAATTTGTTAAGGTGCTTGTCTGTATCTTCCTGTCCCTCCTACCGGTGTTAGCTCCATGAAGGCAAGAGGTTGATGGCTTTGTTCTGTTTCTCCAGGGCCTAGGACTGTGCCTAGAGCATAGTAAGTGCTCGATAAATACTTGTTGCGTGAGTGAGTGAACGAAGCTTCTTTTTCTATCTCATCATCTTTTGTTCTCTAAACGAAACTTACGTGCTTTCATGCTCTGGCCGAGATATCTAAAGATTTTCCTTGCAACTCCTCAGTCTTTTGAGGTGACTTTCAAGGTGGAGAATCATCTGATCAGGTCCAATTCTGAGTTATATGAAACTTAACTTACCACTCTCTAAACTTATGTTCCCTGATTCTTTTAGAAAAAAGGAGAGAAGAGGCACCGCAGAACTCATACTTTAGAAATCATACTAACTCTAATTGCAGATAGAAAATTTTAAGCCACTTTTCACCTACATGAAACTACCTTATGCATTCGCATTCCCACTGGTCGCATTCTTTGTATAGCAGAAAGTTAATAGCCAAAGTAAAAGAAACCTAACTAAGTTATTAGTGATAAAGCATTTAAGGGCCATGGGGTTCTTTACTCTCTGCACAGTATATCAGCAGGCACTTCAGTGACCTCGAGCTCTGTCTACGTCTAAACTTATTTAAGTTAGATTTCCTGGCTTCACTTCCTTGTGATGACTTTGAATGCCAAAGTGTACCTTCAAGGGCAAAAGGGATGAGTGAAAACAAACTTATGTGGTTCTGCACTAAGCAACTGTCCAACTGTCCTTTCTTGCTGAATACAGACTTTTGATTTAATGAAACCTGAGAGGAGAGTCCAAACAAATTTCTAGACCATATTATCTTCAACTTTCAGAAATAGACTGCTACTTAGATCTGATACTACTCCCATCTCCCCATCCAAAGGTTCCTCATCTCCTCCTGCATTTCCCACATCCCCTCCCCTCCCTGTTGACACACCATCAGATCTCTAAGTTCTTGCTCAAGCCAGCCTCCCTTTCTGGAATGCCCTTTCTGCCCCCTGCCTTACTGCGAGTCTACAGCCTACTGGAATCTCTGTAACAGTCTGCCTTGTAACCAGGTTATTTACACATGGAACAAATCCTTACTAGTTTGTGGCCTTTTGGAGAACAGAAAGTATGCTGCTTCTCTTTTTTTAAATTTTTCATTCCTGGGGACCTAACACAATGCTTTGCTTATAGAAGACACTTAATAAATTCTTGTTGTTTACTTTATTGGAACTCTTTTGGAAGCAGAGACGTTTTCTGAGGTTTTGCATAGAATTTCCAATGAACTACATCAGGATGGCTGCCAATCTCTTTATCCTTCTCACTACAATTCATAAAGTCATATTGTTTTGAAAAATTAAGTACTCCAGATAGGGCAACAGTTCCCGATACCAGCATCATAGGTTTTATATAGTGATCCCCAGTCTGTTTGTTCAGCATTATTGGGTATCTCCTACACAGCAGCCACTGACCTAGGCCTTGGGGTAGAGAGATGAAAATATAGTCCCTGCCCTCAAAGAACAAAATGTCTATTTTGGAGAAGAGAGCCAACTAGACAAATAATTACAACATATGTAATAAAGTCCTATGAGATCTTCATACTGAAGAATGTAAGAGGACAGACATGATCTACCTAGTTCAGATTTGGACAATAAGGGTCATATGAAGGTGGTGTCAAAAAAATTCTATAAGAGATGTTATCTGAGCTTGCTCTGGAAGTTAGTCTGAAGAAAGAGAAAAGACATTCCAGGCAGAGGAAAAAGTATGGTTAAAAGCACTAAGAAAAGTGAGAGCTGCATATTTCTGAGCACTACAAATGTTTTGGTTCATCTGGAACATTCCAGGGAAGCTGCAGAAGAGACAGAACAAGAAAGCAAAGAGCGTACATTATGATGGACCTGGTATGCAAGGCCAAGGACTTTGGTCTTTAACCTGCATTTTGTTCTATGGACACTGTGCTATCCAGATATCAATTTAGGATTCTAGGAAACAGGTTACTTTGGGAATCACAACAACAATACAAACAAGTTTAGCTAATTAATCTCTTTTGTTCAGTCAAGTAACAAAATCAGAAGCTAAAAACACTAGATTGGAAAACTGGAAGACATATGTTGTAATGATAGCAAAGGTGCCTGTCTATAAAAGGAACATCTCCGTGGAACAATTATGGGCAAGAACTGTTCAAGCAAACTGTTTTTCAGCTGGATTCTTTGAGAAACCATATGAAACAGTAAGCAGATCACTGGCTGAGAATCAAAAGATGATAAACTCCATGAAGCGTAACTAGATTCTGAACTTCCTCAGAACAGCGGCTGCATCCAGCCGTCTCACCACTGATTCCAACCACTGGGCATGAGAGTGAACACAGTAGGTGCGCAATAAGTATTAGATGAACGAATGGATGAAGGCATCAATCCATAGCATCATCCCCTCCAAAAACAGAAATAAATAGTTCAAGCATGGGGGAGGAAGGGGGGAATGGAATTAAGTATAGTGTTTGTAAAATCCTTGAAATGTTCACAAGAAAGGCAGAATTTCAATATAAAAAATGCATTACCACACAAGCAGGAACGAATTACCATAAACATTTGCTTGACGTGACTCACTCTGACTGGTACAGCCACGTAATCTGCATGAAATGAACCCAGAAATAATGGACACCAGTGAGTTAGATCCCACAAAGCAGTTCTGTGAGCAATGAATGACAGTTAAGTGTCGGCTGTGTATCGTGGAAGAGGTCCCACACCAAAAACGGAGCAGGGGTCTGAGTAAATCCATGCACATTGCATTATTCTGTCTTACCCTGGTGCTAACCAGGTCTGTGACGCTGTGGAAGGCATTTAACTTCCCTGGGTCTCCGTTTCCTTATCTAGGAAGTGACACGGTAGGTCAGATGCTCCTCAGGGTCCCTTTTCTGGTGAGAGACATTTCAAGATGTACCAGGATAAACACGTAGTCGTTATATACATGAGTCCTGTTCCTGAAGATTCACCATTATCACATGTTTCTGAGTAACTCTGATGCTCATGTCACTGTCACAGTTCTGAGGACTTTGTAGGGTTAGGGGAGGTACAGCTCATGCCCTCCAGGATGGATCAATTGCCTTAGAAATTACCATCCCTCTAATAAAAAACAGAGATAAAATAACACTTCAGTTTTTAATGGTTGAGGGAGCCCTTTGGGATTATCTGGCGCAAGCCCAATGTAGAAGATGTGAGTTTGAGTCTCACAGTCAGTCAGTGGCTGGACTGGAACCTGAGGATCCTGAAGACACCCCACTGTGACTGGCTCTGATGATCTCCAGACACTCACGCCCTGACTGACACTCACACGAGTCCCCCAGTGGGAGACCAACAGGAAAAATGTAAGTAAGTGAATTCCTGCTGTATTACAATATGTCTGCTTTCTATAAGAATGGCTGCTGGCTCACACAAACCAAAAGGTCACTAAGCAGATGCCTAATTAGGGGTCAAAATTTCTATTAAAGGCCCACAAAACCTGTCATTATGTGTTTTTAACAATCTCTTGGCTCTTCAGACTTAAGAGCCAACAGTATTTCTGGAAAATTAAATGCTAAATATAGGGAAGAATTTTCCCCTTTCGTCTTGCATTATTTTGGGGCTGTGATTTGATTCTCCTCCAAAATTCTGCCATCTCCCTCTACCACCCAAGAGATATAACTTGCAACATAAACATTTATGAGAGTCTGGCTAGGTTATTATGCTACTGAGGACATGATTTTTTTCTGCGAACTGATCTAGTGACTATGGTCCTAAACAAATTCGGTAAGGAGACACAGATCAAAAATGCAAGATTCAGCACAGTTCATGAAGCATTTCTTCTAGTGTATACGATCTGTCTGAGTTGCCAACTGAATGGCAAGTTCCTTTCAAAGTAGATCACCATAGCTGCTGTTAGACATGGATTTGAACCTCTGATAGAGAATGGTCCTCCCTCTAGGCAGCTTCATGTGGGGTTGTACGTTACTCATTTCACTCTGTAAAAAAGGCTCACGAGAGATGGCAAAGGACTAGATTGACTTAACTCTGCTGGAAAAAGCAACAGAAAATCAGCCAACATCCTTGATGATACTGTTCACTCAACTCCCAAAGAAAGGCTGTCTCACATAATCAAATGATTTTATTTTGTGTCACCCACAAACTCCCCCTCTTAACACAAAGGCCTTTTCGATGGTAAACATGCCAAGATTTAAGGGCAGTCCAACCTAGATAGACCCAGAATATCATTAATTAAAATGCAAAACTGATTCTATTTCTGGTCCTAGTAATCAACTATGGAAAATAGTTTAAATGACAAGAAAGCCGGCAGAAGCATGAGGTTATATTTATACTAATGGGGGCAATTTCTTCTCTCAGTTACATGATTACAGGTTGAGCCTTGGAGTTTGGTTACTAAAAGAGAAGCTGTAACCAACTCTTCATTAATCATCAAACAATTTTCACTGTTTGAGTTTATACGTGTACATGTATGGATGTTCACATAGAGAAACATATATAAGCAAAAGCGAAAAAGCAGAAAAGAGGATAAAATGGAGAGTACTGACTCACAAGAGAAGCTGCAGGTTTCAAATTAAAGCAACACCAAGAAGACACAGAGTAAGAACTCTGTTTCAACGACGGCTTGAATTAAGAAATGTGAAAAGTGAATGAGTGCATCTACCCCAACCTAGCAGTTTCTAGACCCATTTCAAATAACTTTAGTTTGCTAGAGGTGCAAGCAAAATCAGTTGCAAGGCACGACAGCCAAATTAACACACAAATAAAATGCCACGGTGACTCATCACACCAAGAGGCTAAGGGCTCTCTCTAGTCAGCTCTGCCTTTGTCAATTTTTCCTGCAGTAGTTTTCTAGGCTGCTTTCGGAGACCCTGCAAAGGACTTAACATGACACCATGCCTTGAGACAAGGAAATACTGAAGCATGCACTCCCCCAATTCAAAGAAATTCCCAAAGGTGTGAGTTATCTGGAAGAGGGGGTGGGAAGTGGGGAAATCCCTACAAAAAAACAAAAGCTAGCTAGGGGATGCTAAGCCATATCTCAGTATTTCAGGAATTTTTCTACTATTCTCTGAGTATACTTTAACTATTAAAAATACAAACACATAATAGTCACAAGTAAACAGTACATTTATGTATATGCTTACTCATATATGTGATTCTGGTTGCATAAGTACTGTTTAGCAAAATAAAGAAAGCCTATGGAATTAATCTGATAGCTAAAGTTGCTACTAATTAAAACAAACTCTTTTCCAAACGCATCTGAAACTACGTGCAGTGTGAAATACAGCATCTATTTCCATGACGCCCAAGCCTATTTGAACTCTTTCCATCTTGATAAATGCCTCAAGTTGAGTTGCCAGGCACCTGGTAAAAATCCTTGTAATTGGAGAAAAACGATTAAGAAAACACAATTAAGGATGAAAGTAAACAACTAAACATTAAAGAATTATCAAGGGAAGCAGAGAAGTCTGCAAGTCAAATCACTATATTGTTATGAGCCATAAATGAGGGAGGAAAGAGTGAATGATAGAACGGTTCATCCAAACAATGACAGTAACTCAAACATTATTTAAGGATTTAGAGACCAAAGCCTGCAAGGATCTTGCTTTGTAGTTGTTGCTATTAACCCATGGCTGGTTTTACTCTGTAACTGGACTATATTTAATCAAAGAAAAAGAATTTGTAGATGTTTAGGTGTGTGCTTTCATATATGCAAAGAACCTTCCACCAAAAACAAAACAAAAAAATACCAAATGTTTCTTCTTAGGACCCAGGGAACAGGAGAAAAGCATATGCCTGATGTCATCACCACTATTTTAAGAAAAATCCACACAGACATTGGAAACCAAAGTGGTGAGAATGAGAAAGACAGTTAAGGAACTTTACATTCCAAACTCCCCATCAACAGGGGGAGAGACCAGAAATGTCACTCCACATTTTCCTCTCATTTACTACCCCCCAAAATCCCATGTATTAGTACAGCATCTTATAAATCAGAGGCTGAATTACATGGAATCGGAACCTTTACTAAAGTGAAAAGAACCAGAAATGGAAAACCCACACAAAATCAAATAAGATAACCTATCTCCAGACTAAGAGTAGAAAAAAACTAAGCAGAATTACCACTGTGACACTTATTCTTTGGGATGCTGCTTTGACCGAAATAATTTTAACACACTTGCTACCAAAAAAAAAAAATGAAAAAGATTTAAAAAATAATAATAGGAGAAGGGGAAGAAATCTCCCTGGGAAGTGCGACTCCTTCAACCACAGGTTCCACAAGGTGAAACCCAGACCAAAATATTCTTGGTTTCCCTTGGGCTTCCAAAGTCAGCCAGTAATAGACTTGAAGTTGTGCTCTCTGCAGCAAGCCTTGGGAGACCAGGTGAAAAATCAGAACACTATTCTAAGAGTGATGCCCTGGAATAAACAATCTGCCTGTCGATGCTGCAACACATCTGTTCTTCCCTGGAAACCTGCTTATTTTCTTTTAGAAAAGTCTAACCATGCTAATAACCTCGAAGCATTTTATCTCCCAGTGGGAGGATGAAACTATGTTGTCAACTCAAAAATTTTCCTATCACCACCACCCCATCACCCTCTGAAGAGGATGTAAAATATGCTTTGCAGAACTGTCACCCTGAGACTCCAAAGGGAAAGAAGCAATGAGGTCATGCAGTCTACCCCTTGGGCCAGGGCAGGATTCTCCTACCACGAATGTTACTGCCCAAGTTGTTAAAGCCCCAGGATCCAGGGGCATTCTGGACCCATGGGCAGGTGCTCAAAGTACCTCTGCCCACAGTGGACTCCGACATAACTCATGCATGTGTTCGTCTTCACCCAGAAAGATGAAATAGTTTGCTACGTGGGCCGATCAGCCCCGAGCCTTCCGGAGTCCGGGAGAGTGCCCCTCAGCACGCCAAGAATTCATCTTGCCCAAATTTGTCAGTCACCCTCCACAGATTCCCTGCACACTGCTGCAATTCACCATCCTGAACACATTTCCCTGGCTGCCGCTTCAAGGACAAAGAGAGAGTGCTTATGTTTCCATCTCAGCTGAGCAGCTCGGGTTTACGGAAAAAAAATCAAAAATAAAAAGACGAACAATCCAGACACGTGCCCCCTGGCATTTTAGCGAGCTCCCCAGACCTGGATCCAAGAACACAGGAGAAATGCAGAGAGAAGGTCACTAAGCTTAGCTGGGAAGACAGCGAGCAAGCGAGAGCGTTGGGTTCACTGCAGCAGAGTACCTCATACCAGGCAAGCACTTACCATAAAAATAGAAAGAGTCAACAGAAGGAGAAGGGATCCTTCCTCAATGTCTTAGGCAGAAAGAAATCCACCGAAAAGCTCCGGGCAGGCTGGGGCTGAGGCCAGCAAAGTGATGAAAGGAGATAAAACCACCACACACACAAGTCCTTTTCAGCCTCCCCTCGGGCCCGCATGCAGTTGTTTGTGCTGTGAAAACCCTGAGAAGTCTGGAACAGGACTCTCCCGAGAGCGAGCGGGAGTGAAGGCAGCCTGGTGGATTTCACCAGCCTCAGAGCATCACGCCCAGGACTCGTCCGCCCCCAGGTGCAGGGGCGGCATGATGCGGGGAGGGTGGGGGGGAGGAGGGGGAGGCTGGGCACCAGGCTGGGGTCGGAAGGCGAGAACAGGAGCCTCTTTGGAGTGGAAGGAACTGCCGGTGAGAATATCAGTATTCCACATCAGTTATTGCCAGCGACCAATCAGCCCAGCTAAGGGGCCGTGTCAGTGTGACAAGAGAGCAGTAGAAGACAGCCTGGTTCTGAGACCCAGGACAGCCCCCTGCCTCCACAGAAGTTTGGAAGCATTGGCATCTTACCCTCCACTCAGTGGATGATAATATCTGCTTGTTATTTTAAACAAGCTCCAAATCCCTGTCGTTGGCACCAGCCACTCAAGAAGTTACTCAGGCATCCTGCAGAACCGTTGCCAGAAACAGGAGTTGAAACCCACCCTAAGTGATGGCTAACGGCAGCTCACAGACAGCCCTGCTAATGTGCACAGAGAGGTCACCACGAGTCCAGTAATGGCACTTCGGATGTGAGCTTTTTATTTATTTATTATTTTTTATGTCCCAGGAGTAGGATGAGATGACCAGAGACCAGGCTCCCTATTTCACAAGTGAGAAATTTAGATAGAAAAGGGTTACAGACTCTCTGGAAATTGGTATCCCAGTTTCATTCATCTTCTTGTGCAGTATGTTATGTATGGAAGTACTTGTCACGGATGAGTTTATAAAGATAGTTAATATTTTCCTTGGAGATCTCTTAAATTACCCATAAGACAGAATATGTGGTTCTGAGTAAACAGCCCCATGCAATAATTCATCAGCACACAAAACGAGCCTAATGGAAGAGGCAAAGGAGCAAATCCCTTAGTGGTGACTAAAAAATGAGTGGAAAACTTGATCATTTTCCTACTTGCCTTTTTCCTCATTCTGTTTTAATACTGAACCTCTAAACTTAGTGCCTATCACCTTAGTACCTACGTCAATTAATTTGGGTTTGGTGATGATTAAATTAGATAGGAAATGAGTTACATGCCAGTCCAATTGGACTCCGCAGTAAAACTGCAGAACTTTTATTTAACTTGAGAGTGTCTTGAGTCGCCTTTTTATCTTTGCAGAAAAGATTAAATTCCCTTGTGCTAGCCAAGAACTAACAAGATATAAATGCCCCCAAGGTTGCTGGTTTTTCGGGTGACTTAGATTGAAGGAGTTTTTTTATTTTAGTTCTCTGTTTCTACCTAGAAGTTGGAGAACCATGTAGACATTTCCTTGCAATCACTACCCAGAGGCAAGCTAACTTTGGGGCACCCGAGCACCGAGGCTTTGAAGGAAGGACTGGTCTAAGAAAGCAGTTCACTCACCACCCGAATGAGTCACAGCACGAAGCCATAAAAAATGTTCCGTATCAAAGATGAATGCAATCGAATTAAATTTTTGAAATGAAGAAATGATGGATTGCTGAGGTAGTCCTATGTAGATTAAATAAGGAAAACCTAGGAGACTTCGTCTCAAATTCAGTTTTATTATTTACTTCAGTTCAATTCCAATGAGCAAACATTTAAAGGACACCAGCTGTGCGTCAGTAGTACAGAGATGAAAGTGGCGGGCCCTGTCTTAAAAAAATTTATAGTCTCATGGACAAATTTAAATTTTTTTTTTCCCAAAATTTCAACACTGTGATTCTTGCCAAGACAGAAAATGTTCTACTATGTTAATGTCTCTCAGATAAAACCAAACCATGATGTTGGAACTTTGGACTCAAAGTTCCAAATTAGCCTAATAAGGTATTTCCCCATAATCAAAACCATTTGGGAACCATAAATGCACAAATTATTTTTTTTAAATCTAATTATAACACGAAAAAGGTTTTTAACTGAATGTTTGCTTTTATCAGCATCAACAGCTTCTGACACTGCAAAAAACATAGGCAGCATAACAAAGGATATATTTAATAAGGGAATATCATTTGAAGCTCCCAAAGTAATTGAGATTAATACTGTTTATGGAACAGGTTCAATACCTTGAATATACAGGGTGATAATGAAGCATGAAAATGATAAAACTGCAGAGGTACAAATTACTTAGTAGATTAAATAATCGCCCATCTACATAACAATTAGGTCAATGAAAATGTATATTCCAGTCACTTACTCAAATGTGGCCATTTTAAAATTTGGCCACTATTCCATTCCTCCCTCCTCAAAAGATGGTAGAAACACCTCCCATTTCAGACAGCAACAAACATCAATTAACTTTTGTGAAGTACAAAATATTTATCCAAGTCAATTAAACTTGGGACAGTTGTGGAAGCTGTCTCGTCCTCACTGGTATAATGCCAGTACTTAATGCATAATGGGTTCCCAATATCTAATTGTTAGAGGGCCATTTGAATGGCCAAAAGAATCTGGCTAAAATTCTACAACAGCATGATTTAATGCCTGTTGAGACTACAAGGTTGTCTGAATAATATACCTATACATGCCAGTTTAAAAAGAAAAAAATATAGCTTTAGGAAATTTGCTTCAGAGCGGCTTGCTGACAGACTTTGTAAACTCTGAAAGGCAAAGACTTGCAACACCGAAACTGGATCACACTTTCTGTAACCAACCTGAAGAGAAAAAGTAAAAACAGACCTATTTTCTAGATCACCGAGAGGGTAAATGGCTACGTAATGTCATTTTTGACATGTTAATGTAGGTATGAGAATCAAGAATTTTAAATAACATTCAGAACCCACCAAGGGTTCTGAAAACGAATTTATAATCTCCCTAAATGAAAAGTCAGCCTCTTTTATCTAACTTCTCTAAAAGCCGGTGTGTCAAGGAACTAAATAATATTGACTAAACCTCACTGAGTGCCAGGCTTGATTCTAGTGGCTTCACATACCTCTTTCAGGCTTCACTCTTAGGATGTTAATATTATGACGCGCACTGCAGTAACTGGGGCACTGGGAGTTGAAGGAGCTTGTCCAGGTGGCAATGCCAGCACATGAACAATCAGAACAGCCTGAGAATGCTGCTTCTCCTCCATGGAAACATACTGCCTTGAACATGGAAGCCCCCGAAATATTTTTGACTAAATGCACAAGATTATTTGGGGACGCTTCCCACGATGTTATACGAACTTGGGTGAAGTAGGAATGAGAAGTCCACATCAAGGCAGAAGAACTCATTTTACCTCCGGGATTACATGTAACCCTTCTATGCAACAGAAATGAATTTTTGATGCTTATAAAGAGCAAGAAATTCATATTTGTTAATTTTTTCCCAACTCTGACCCATATTACCTCTTAAATCAAGATGAGTGGTCCTCAATTAAAAGAGAAGAATATTCTACAAAACTGTGGGATCTGACATAAACATTATAGTCCCTTATCTAGCACCTAAATCCTCTGGCACTCAGCGGGAGGCCTAAAATGAACAGAGAATAGGTTGCTCTATTAATGTTTCTCTACCAGAGGTCCCTGGCTAAGAATAATTTCCCCAAAGTGCTTAGTAGGCAGGCTCTCAAATATGCAACAACAGTTCCAAATATACGAAAGGTAAATAATCTGCAGCACATCAATAGAGTCACTTAGTCTCCACGTCTTCAAAAATCCATCTGATCTCAGCATTTCTCAGCCAGAAGCATCCTATGGGATCGTCAAAGATCAAATCATACAGAAAGAATCCTTCAGAACACAGACCTGTCATTTTTTCTCCTTTTTTTGAAGAAAGAAAAATAAATCATTGGCCAACTTGAAGAGTCGAGAACTGGGCTGAGTCTGGGGAAGCCAAAATATACAGCACGTGTATGTGTGCAAATGGAAAACGGGTATGCACATCCATGACCCAGCCGTATGATTCTACATCCAATTAGTAACCCCGAATCTCATCGATGTTACAGCCACATTTCTCCTCAACATATAATTAGGGATTACAACCAGTTCAGGAACTCATTCTTTCTCCTAAACCAGGGGTCCCCAACTCCTGGGCTGCAGACCAATAGCGGTTCATGGCCTGTTAGAAACTGGGCCGCAGAGCAGGAGGTGAGCAGTGGGCAAGTGAGTGAAGCTTCATCTGTATTTGCAGCTGCTCCCCAGCACTAGCGTCACCACCTCAGCTCCACCTCAGATCATCAGGCATGAGATTCTCATAGAAGCACCGGTCTCTGGTACCAAAAAGGTTGAGTGAGGATTGCTATCCTAAATTATTATAATAGCTTCAACCTTTGCCCTGTTCTCATCCGACCTCCTCTTGACAATAACATTTACTTGCTAACACACAGCAAATATAATCCTGGCATCCCCATGCTAACAAACCTGCGGTGGTCAGGCCGACCATGACACCTCCTTGAGCCTGGCATTCAAAGTTCTCTGCAATTAGACTTCAGTCTACCAGCACCATTTCCCATCATTACTTCCTACATATATCCCACGCTCTGGGTGCACAAGATTTCTTACTATTTTCTACGGATACCATATTCTTTTATCAAGATAATCTTTTTCCTAGAATAACTTCCCTTGCTTCTTCCCTGGAGAAACCCTTCTACTCATCTATTGAGGCCAGTTTCACTGTTGCCTTCCTGGTGAGGTCTTCCCCAAATTCCCCAAAGTATTGAAACACTCCTTCCTCTGTAATCTTATAGCATTTTTTCTAGTCTGGTATTATAAGGCCAATAACACTATGTTATTTAGTACCTAACTTAGCACCTTTTAACCTATTTAATTAGGGTCTTTTAATATTCCCAGTCTCAGCACACAACAGTTGCCCAATAAACATGTGTTGCGTGAGACCATCTTTTATGCCTCTTCTTCAGTCAAAAGCACTTTGAAAAAAAGTACAAATCTGGCTGTGGCAGTCTGAAGGACTCCAGGCTTATGAGCTACATACATCTCCTCCTTCAATCAGGTTTAAGGAAAGAGCCCTGGACTGGGCTCAGAAGAGCCCGTCCCAGCGCTGTTCCCCATCATCACCTGAGGTCATCTCGACCTAGCAGAGAAGATGGAACCCTATGCTGCTTACCTTTGAGAACCACATACAAATGAGAAACCATCAGGTAATTTACAAACTATAGAAGCAGTTACTATGATTATAGTTATTGCCACTGTTGTCATCAGTTTGATCACTATTGTTAACACCTATCGAAGCCAGCACCCAATTGAGACAGGTACCACATGAAAGCGAGTTTAGGAGGCCAATGGCTCAACATGGAGCCCACGTGCCTTGAATAATTCTGGTCTGCAGTTAGGGTGTGGTGGAAAAGTCCAAAGGCCCTAACTCAAGTCCTAGCTCTGGTACTTCCAAGTTATGTACGCCTGGTCTCTGAGACCCAGTTCCCTCATCTAGGAAATGGGAATAATAATGCCTACCCTACTACCTTGTGGAATGAGAGGTGTAGATCTATACGTAGTATATATACATCTATTATGAGTCTCTGATAAGCATTATGGAAAAGGACAGCCATTTCTCCATCATGCTACATATACTCCAGGATGTTTCCTGAACTCGCAGAGCTTATTCCTACCCCAGGGTCTGTGTATGTGCTTCTTCTACCCCACCTTTTCCTCAGATCCTGGCTTTCTTGATCCTGTCAATCATTTTCCAGCACCTTTTTCCCTCCCTTTCCCCCTCCCTCTCTCTCTCTCTCTTCTCGCAATGTTTATCTTTATCTGGAACCATTTTATTTATTTGATTGCCTATTTAACATTTGTCCTCTGCAGTGTAACGTACGCTTCTGCTGGACAAGGATTATTCCTTTTGTGCTTCTCCTTGTGTCCCCAGAGCCCGAACAGTGTCCAGAATACAATATATGCTCAGCATACATTTCTTGACTATTTACAGAATGATCAATGTTTTGTAGTTGTCCTCACGTTCTCTACATCTGCACAAAAGTTCCAATTATCTTTGACTATTGAGGGAATGAAATCTTGGAGGTCATTGATATGGTACACAGAGCAGCACCACAATGTTCATGTTTACATAGATATTTAACACTCATTAACATTAAAATGGTATCCAGGGACAAGGAGTGCCTACAAACAATAAGCCAACTCCTGCCCCCATGAGAAATAGGAATTACCAAGAATGGCATGCTGATCCTCAGCTATCTAACTGGAACTGAAGTACTGAGCAAAAATGTTAAATTATGGTTAATAAATGAGGAGGTTTATTAGATCCTTAATTCACATTTTCCATTAAAACTATTCTAGTCTAAGTTGATCCTGAGAACAAATGGACAAGGTCCTTGATCTCTGGAGCATAAAAGAGAACAAATGGTTTCAGAATATCAGGAGCCCAGGAATCTAGACAATTTCCCTTTCCTCCCAGGGAGCTGTCTCGAAGGCAGAGTACAGAAATCCTCCCACGCCTGACCACATCATCCCTGTCCCTCATCGGCCCAGCTTGAGAGGAGGCCCAATAAATAAATAACCACGGCAATCCTCCATAATGTATGAAGGTGACTTTCCAGTGGTCATCTGGAAAGACATCGTTTTCAATTAGAGCGTTTTCAATTAGCAACAGCATGCCAATCTATCAGATAGGCATATGAATTTATTCGTCATTGACAGGAAATGGCCAACAGGTAGCTTTATTCTTTCTTTAAAGAATAAAAATCCTAGACCCAGTATCAAACACATCTTTTTCTCCAAAATCTGCTCTTCTTCTGGCTCCTCCCCCCCCCCCCCAATTAAGAGTATCACTATCTACTTTGTTGTCCAAAGAAAATGACATTTATTGAACTCTTACATGGAAGACTATTTCAGCCATTTTATGGCATCCCTAGAAATGTCAGTGTCATCTTTCCTTTAACTCATCGTGTCCATTACCACCTCCTGAACATTTTTTTTTTCATCATCTCCCCACTGCCACTGCCCCAGGCTAGCCACCAATTCTCCCCTGGGCAAACGTGACAGTCTCAGAAGCGGTCTACCTTGACTCCCACTCTGTCAAACCCATCTTTCACAGCTACCTAAAGATTTTTAAGTGGGAATGCCATCATGTCCTCTCCCACTGGAAATTCTTCTCCGCTTCTTACTATCTGCCAGATGAAGGGCACCACTTAACCTATCGCGAGAGCCACCCATTACTATTCTCTTACCTTTCTTCTTGCCATCATGCCTCACTTCATTCTCCCACTCATCCACATCCGAATACTCATAACTCACCAAGCTGTCTAATTTCAGTGTTCTGGCACAAGCTTTTTCCATTGCCTAGAATCTTTATCCCTGCCCTCCTCCTCCTGAACTCTTACCCCAAGACTGCCTCAAACACCTCCTTCTTAGATGTATTCCCTGACACTCACTCCCTACACTCTGAGTTCATCATTTCTAAGCTAGGGCAATGACCACCCAGTATCATAACTGTCCTATTTCCCTTCAGGGAAGTCCTTGGCCTGAGCTTTACTTATCCTTGTATCCCCAGAAACCAACTGTCCCTGGAGACACTCCAATAAGGGGTTACAGAAAGACTAGGCTTCCTTGTGTGTCTGGCTCTCCTACTAGACTCTGTTCCCTGCGGGATGAAAAAGTATCTTACCCATCTTTCTAGCATCACAGCTTATTACAATGCTTAGCACATATGGATACTCGGTGTATATTTGTGGAATAGGATTTTAATAGGATTGACAAAAAAAAATCCATCAATTCAAGGAATTTAAAAATCCCTCTGAGCTGGTTTCTAATGAGCTCATTTTTAAAATTTAAATCTAAAATTTCTCCTCCTTGAGATAATAAAAAAACCACAGACATTTACTTCACAAAGATTCATCCTCTGGAGCTCCTGGCTTTTAATGGTAACCCACCTACCTGAGGCACCTGAGGGATAATAAAGCACTCCAAACATACTTTCTACTTTGAATTACCTGGCAGAGTAAAGGGTATCGATTCTCTCAGGCAGAAGGGGCTTCCTGAAGATATTTCTCCAGCATGTAAGTCTGGAGGGGAAACAGCCCTGTGTTCCTGAGTGCAGAATTTCACTGTTAAGATCGGGGCTGCCAATGGGCTGTGGATGTTCCTTCGAGGCCCAGTGCCCCACCCAATGCACAGGCACTGTTATAAGAAGGGGTGTGTCTTGAGGAGGGCTGGCAAGGCCTGAGGCTTACCATGGACCTCCGCACCAGCCAGAGGATTATCCAATTTCCTCACCCACTCACTACCTCACAGGAAATCAGCCACAATGCATCCAAAGAACTGGAATAAAACCTCTGTCCATAGCTGCAGTGGCTGTCAGCACCTAAAGAACTAGTCCCCCCTTGATGTAGCTTGATATAGCTAACCAATCGGAAGCCCACCCAAGTGACTGTAGACACCTGGCCAAGTCATCTGGGGACACAGATGATGGCCCCGCACCCACCCTTCTTCCAGTGTTGCTGATCCGCAAGCAAAAAAATCAAGAACGAACTACATTATCAGTACTACAGGTGTGATTATCTAGTCTGTCTCTTTAATGTGATTTCACCTTATTTCTCTACAACCAAATTTGAGTTCTATTATTTGAGCCGAGAGGAGAAAGCAGAACGAGCATTTGAAAGGACTATGACATGCTCGTTTTAGTAAAGTGAAACTAGGTCATACACAGACCATTCTACACCCTTGTAGAGATGAATTTTTTCCTTTTAGGATTTTTAAGAAGTCCTTTGAACCTCTAACAAAAATAATGTATTGCTGGTGGGAATGCAAAATTTTAGAAGACAGTTTAGTGATTTCTTACAAAATGAAATACACTGTTATGCTCTCACCATGAAATCTAGCAGTTGCACTCCTTGGTATTTATGCAAATGAGCTGAAAAGTTATGTCCACAAAAAAAAAAAAAAAAAACCTGCACACGGATGTTTACGGCGAAATTTATTCATGATTGCCAAAACTTGCAAGCAACCAAGATGTCCTTCAGTAGGTAATGGATAAACTGTGGTTCATCCAGACAATAAAATACTATTCAGTGCTAAAAGAAATGAGCTACCGAGCCATGAAAAGACATGGAGGAGACTTAAATGTAAATTACTAACTGGCAGTCTGAAAAGGATACATACTGTGATCGCAAATAGGTAGAACACGGAGTAATTGTATGGCGGTGAAATTTCTCTGTATGATTCTGTAACGGTGGATACATGGCATTGTACATGTGGCAAGACCCACAGAATATACAGCACCAAGAGTGAACCCTAAATGTAAAATATGGACTTTGAGTGATAATGTGTTAGTGCAGGTTCATCAATTATAACAAATGCACCACTCCGGTGGGAGATGTTAATAATGGGAGAGGCTATGGGTGTGGGGGCAGGGGTATATGGGAATTTTCTATGCTTTTTAACCATTTTTTCTGGGAACCTAAAAATACCCTAAAAAATAAAGTCTATATGAATACAAAAAAGAAAATCTAAATTTCCCTGCAGACTAGATAGTACTAACCACAGCATCGGGACTGTATTATGATTTCCACTAAAAATTGAAAGACAAAAAACATTTTTCTTTTGAAGGCTCCTCTCCTTTTAGGTTTATCTATATTACTATCTAGCATTAAAACAGGAAAAATGTTAGTATAAAAAAAAATAGCAGGTAGATCTGGGAAACTCAGGAATATCCAGCCAAATATACCTGAAAATACTTGGACTGAAAAAAAAAAAAAAGTGTCATGGAATAGTGAAGAGAAGGAAATAAGATGTTTTATAAGTAAAATTTACAAGATCTACTGGAAATGGGGTGGGATGGGAGAAGAAATTTAAACTTGGCCCCCTACTTCATCCCCACTCTTCTGAGGCCCTGTGAAGTGCTCCCACTGCACTCCGTGCTTGACCAACTCAACACCCATCCCCCTTCCTTAAAACTGACCCTCTCTTCAGGCTTCAGACTGGCCTTTCTTGCTCTCTGTTGCACCCTAAGCGCAGAGCACAGTGAGTGGTCCGTAACAGAGTGGTGGGTACGCGATGGTCGGGGGGAGAGAAGGGAAGGAGGGAACCTGCAATTTCAGAGCCACTGTGAGGATTGAGATGCTGTAACCAAGGAAGCAATCACAGACTGAGTACTGCTGGGATAATGTTGACTCTTGGATTACATGGGGCATCTAGGTGAAGAAACATGAGAAATTAGCACACTGGTAGAAATATGAGTCCAGTGGTTGGGAAATATAAACTTGACGCAAATTGGAGTCACTGCACAGAATGAAAGCTGACAGCTTCATGGGAAAAGAGGAGTCTCTAAACCTTGCATAGCACCCATATTGCTACAATTACAACGAGAAGAGAGTCTACGAAATGCCAGTCACCCTATTAGACGCTATACATTGTCCTTTAAATCCTTAAAACAACTCATGAGGTGTTCTCATCTTCATTTTGCAGATGAGGAAACTGAAGTTCAGAAAACTTCAGCACTGCCCAAGGTCACACAGCTGGTGATGACAGAGCTGAGGTTCAAAGCCAGGTCTGCAGGACTCCAAAACTTGCACTCCTCATTATGTCCCCACAGGCTCCATGAGAAAAGGAAGTCAGAGAATGTGATTAAGGACTGATCAGAAAGGAAAGAAGGGAAGCAGTGAAATGCTGTGACACCGAAGCCAAGTCAGCAGATCAAAAAGATGAGAGAAGACTAGAAACTGCCCGTGGTGTTTAACTTTAAGTAGGTGACCTTGGATAGGGCAAAGTAGGGGAGAACTATAGGAGCTATACTTTTGGTAGTAAAAGAAAGAAGGTACTTCCTATGGGCAACGTTCAAAATGTTTGATGGCACTTGGAAGGAGAGGTCAGATTACTGCAAGAGGTGAAAAAAAGTCACTCGTGAGTTTCTTTAACATAAGCCGTTTGCTTATGGGCCAAAGATAACAGTGAAAGAAGACACAGAAAGTGAAGTCCCCCAAAAGAAAGGTCCCAAAAAATGGAAAGAATGCATAAGCCAGTCACTGACAAAGAAGGGAAGACAGACAAATGATAAAATTGCATTGTGGTCCCCTGATACCTATAAAGGAAGCAATGAGAATCTCAGGAACTATTTCCAGTTTGCCAATAAGCCTAACAGATATTAGCCATTTGCACTGATCAAGCTATAGACAAACAGAAATGATTTCTTGTTATGTTATCAACTCATTTTGTAGCACTGATTATCTCATGCACATGGGAAGTTAAACTGGTCTTTTGTTAACCAAAAGTAGTCATCACTATCATTTATTGAATGCTGCTTTTTTCAGTCTTCCAAACTTCGTGGTAGGAAATAATAAAAAGGTCCTCATAGCAAAACAATGATCAACTGTCAGTAAAATTAAAGACTATGTCAGAAGAACTACAGAAATACACAGAATAAAGTCAGATATTATTTAAACAGGTACAGATGTTGTGACCAGAAAAAAAAATACATAGAATATAATTGAGCAGTAAGAAATAGATTATAGGCCTAATCTGACTAGAGAAGGTATAACCAGAATCCAAAGGATGGGGACTGTAAAACCATTCTGCGTGGACATGTGGTTGGGAGACCTCACTGGCACATCAGCTATGAAAAAGAAGTCTACGTGCCCCTAGTGGTTGTAGGGACAGAAAAATCCACCTGGACATCCTGCACCTGCCGACCTCTAGAACTAGCAGAATGGTTGATGGCAAATTCCTTTCTTGGTAGGTAACTACCTGTTAAGCCTGGGAGAGATTAGAAATACATGGACATATTGTTATAAATCAAATCTGTAACATCAATATCTTGGTATTTGAAATGTTTATGATGTATTAAGAGAGTTTGGCATTAGACTAGCTAGCAGATGAGCACTGTAATTCCAGTGTTAATTGTGTGATTGAATAACAGATTTGTGATTTCAAGTTAAAAGGTATGGTAGGACTTTGCTAAGTTTGTGACAATCTTAGAATATTTTGAAGAATTTAAGTTTCACCACATTTACACATTTATTCGATTTCTAAGAATTAAGAAATTTGTTACACAGGCAAATGAGGGCTTAAAAAGAAAACAGAATAAAATTATTAACACAGTAAAATGTTTAGGGAAACTTAATAAACTGAACGAGGCCAGTCACCAGATTCCTTTAACTATTAACATTTGTAAGTTTAGACTTGAATAAGGTTTATGAGTTAAACTTAAAATCTTAAGGAAAAACTAGGTTTTTGAACTGTAACCAAATAAATATTAATGTTCAAGTGGCTGTCAAAGACAAACAGTCTGTTGGGAGCACAAAAGTCCCATCAAGGATATAAAAAAAACCTCACTGATACGGAGGGACAAAACATCCAGCACCTACGTATCAAGCACCTAGGAAGTACCACCAGCTGAGAGAACGAAGATGCACAAGGCAGTGTGCTGGATGAGACAGAAGCACAGATGAGCAATTGTAAAGTGACTGAGAAATGTACCTCAAAAGAGGAAGCAGCAGGAGGTCTGGGGAGCATGGCACAGCCAGCCCAGATTCGAGGGCTAGAGAAGGTTTCTCCTGGAGAGACCTTCTGAACTGAGCCAACGCTGTGATGGTAAGCCACCTAGCACAGTAACTGATAATGGTCTCAATCACGGCAAACCAGCAGAGCATCCATGAAGAAAGAGGCAAAGGAGGTGGTTTTAAGGGCTTAAAAATACACAGAGGTCTGAAATAGCCGTCATGGTGGAAATCGATTAGGATAAAAAAGAAATTATCCAGAAGCCAGGCTGTACTGCATGAATCTGAGGTTTTCTCTGCCTACACAGGATGTTCCTTCTGCCAAGCTCACTGTAACATAGCAGCACTCAGTTGCATGCCTATATGAACCAGGAAGACTCTAGAACCAATCTGGAAGGAACTAGAACCGATCTACTACACAGGAGAGTTTCCCACAGGCATTAAAGGAGGGTCTTCAGGTTTCTGGAGTATTGAACTCTGTGGCTCTTTAGAGACCATGCAGTCCTGTGTTCTTGACCCTGTCAACCCTTGAAAAAATACACATGCCAAAGCCCCAGCCCAGACCCACTATAGCACACCCTTTGGGGGTTGGAGTCCCAGGATGCATGTGTATATGCATTTATTTTGTTATAGTGATTTTTTTTTGTTTTTAGTAATAGTAGCAGTAATATATGTTCACTGTTAAAACAAAATCTCGAATACAAGTAGGTAAAGTAAAAAGGGAAATCTCCATTCTTCACCTTCCCTAACCTCAGAGGTATTTATTCCACAATACATAAGTGTGTGTGTGGGAGGGGGTATTTTCAAGGCTTCCCAACTCATGGATAGATAACTAGATATATGCTAGTGGTCAATGTGGGTGGTGGGTATTCACTGTAAAATTATTCTTACATTCCTATATGTTTTCAAACTTTTATAATAAAATATCTGGGAAACAAAAGCTCTCCAACTGATGAGAATGCAGAGCCAGGGCTGACAACCACTGGTCTAAGCCATAACCCAAATTTACAAATAACTTTGGGTCATACAGGCAGACATTATCTGCCCCAAATCTAACAGGGTGGAGGGCAGAGTCAGCCCAGGAACCTGAATCTTCTGGGTTTCTGTCCAGTTTCTTTCCAACATGCCATAAAATCACCAACAGGAGAAGCAACCTCAAAACAGATCAGGAAGGAGGCTTATGGGAGGTGCCTTCTCTGGACTTCAAATGACTGTGATTCTTGTGTTTTGATTTTTCCCTGTAGCAAAGGACAATACTAAATGTTCTGGAACTAGGCTTTTATCATCTTTAATTTTTATGTAAGTCAATTGAGCTACACTTATCTACCCTACTGAGTCACAATTCCTTGAAGTACTTTAAGATTCCAGAGAAAACTCCAGTGCACATTCACCCTCATTCAAAAGTATTAAAGTCCATCGAGGCTCCTTGCTGTGGCAAAGGAAGAAATGGGGCACTTTTAAACATTTTCAGCATTGTCTAAGGCCATGAAGGAACCTCACAATGTGATGACAATGTAAGAATATTCCTGATCTTAAATGAATATTAAACAGTAAACCACAATTACTGAAAAAGAATATTAGTATAGATAAAAGGTTGGAAAATAATTTTTATAGATACTAAGGTTCATTTTGTGGGCGTGGAAAGATAGGGATTAAATTTATAAATCTGAAGTCCAAACAGTGACCTCACAAAATAATGGCACTGTTCATTGCCAAAATTTATACGCAACAGAGGCAACTTTTTCCTTTTCCCACATAAAACTTAGAAAAAAGCCTTCCAATTTATGGAATCTCTTTATGAAGAAACCCAAACACCAGGGAAGCTGAAGGTTAGGACTGCATCTGCCAGCCTGGAGACAGTTCTGGGGGCCACCTCCTTCTCAACACATTTTGCTCTTCCCAGCAGTCAGTTCAAAATGTTAATAGGGACATAGAAATAAAGAGACCTGGTTTCTAGTCCAAGCTTTGCCACTGAATTGCCGTTTCTCATCTTCCTTACCTGTGAACATGAAGGCTAAATACTTTCTCAGGTACCTTATGACTGAAACTGGATTGGATACCTACAACCCATCTAAGACATGTGATAAGCAGTGTCCCTAAAATTACCTTAAATCCACTACTTAGATATTTTTCCTCATGCGTATCATTCTTGCCCATCTTCCTCTGCAGACAGTCTGGAAGAAAGGTACCCCCAAGGAAAAGGCCATGAATTATCTGAAAGGCATTTACTTTCCTTTTTTTTTTTTTTAATCTTTGTAAAAGAAATAACAGCAAAAGTCAATTGACCAGTGGGTGGGCCCTGAAGATGAAGGGGATTTTAGAAATCTTAACTAAATTACTTTTTAAAGCGGCTCTTAAAGGTAACCATTATTTTTATACAAAGTCAAGTAGCCCCTTCACATTAAAAGTTAGTCTTATCCAGACAAGGGACCACAAAAGGTATTTCATTTCATCGACAAACTCCAGTCACCACAGTAGAGCCTGTACCCTTCGATCCCGCAATGAGTGCAGAAAGGAAGTAAGAAGACCTCATCTTCCCAGGCAGGCAGGGCCCTGGGTCATTCCGGGGTCAAATCCCTGGGGTGATTTTGAACCAAAGCAGTAACTCCCCTGAGCTCTGGCGTGGGTCTGGATCACAGAGGGCTCTCGGGAGTTGGTCCTGCCTCGGCTCCAGCCCCTACTCCACTCACCGGCCAAAACAGACCGGGGAAATCTGAGCATCCAGACGCAACGACACACCCAGAACAGGCCTGGGAGCCAGAACGCCTAGCCAGGAGTCCTGAGTCCACCCATTCCTGGCTGTGTAAGCTGGACAGGTTCACCTCTCACTGCCTCCACTTCGCTCTTGTATAATGAAAATAACACTGCCACTTTATAAGGTATTATGAGGATTGAGGGCATGAATTCGTGAATAAATAGTACTTGGTACATAGATAAGCACTCATTCAGTATTAATTAGTCTTTTCATTTCACTTTTTGGCTCCTTTTCTCAGTGCTATCTTCATCAATTGGTAATTAAAGTCCAATTATACTATATACCAGGGGTCCCCAACCCCCGGGGTTACGGACCAGTCCTAACCTGTGGCCTCTTAGGAACCAGGCTGCACAGCAGGAGGTGAGCAAGCAAAGCCTCATCTGTATTTGCAGCCGCTCCCCAGGGCCAGCATCACCACTTCAGCTCCAC
The DNA here is from genome assembly GCA_003508835.1 of Eonycteris spelaea. Lineage (NCBI taxonomy): Eukaryota > Metazoa > Chordata > Mammalia > Chiroptera > Pteropodidae > Eonycteris > Eonycteris spelaea. The sequence continues at coordinate 9,293,103 of PUFA01000023.1, forward strand.
TTCAGATCATCAGGCATTAGATTCTCATAGAAGCCCCGGTCCCTGGTGCCAAAAAGTGTGGGGACGCTGCCATAGACTGCAAAGTTTTCAAAATCACAGGTGTCTAAAGACACACAGCAGGGAGAAAGCTGCTAATTTTTTTTTTCTTTTTTCTCCTTAACAAGCAAAAGGCTCTATCTGCAAAATGTCAGAATGGCAATTAGAAAAAAAAAACGTCTATACTAGTTGTTAGTAGCTTCACCCCTGGACTGGCCACTAACAAGCCGGGGAGCGACATGCTCTTTTTTCTCTCTTTTACCACATTCCATGCACTAAGACTTTTATACACGTTATTTCATTTGATATTTAACACTATCGCAGGAATCAGTATTAGGTTCATTTTTCGGGTACAGTACCTAAGATTCGGAGAGGACCAATGACTTCCACAAGGTCACACAATTATGACATGCTGGATCAAGAAAGCGAGCCCAGATCTATTTGACGACAAATGCCGAACTCCCAACCACTGTACCCCACTGCCACTTATTTACCATCTGCTTTGATAAAAGAGATAAAGGAACTACTAATAAGAGATTCACAAGCACGCGGCCAGCCTTTTAGGTGAGAGGGGTTTCAGTTTGGATCTGTGGTCACCTTCTGATATCAAACTCACCCCCATTTTACACATCAAATTTAAGGAATACATTTCCAAAGAGCTGCGCTTCCAGCAATTACTCCTTTGGGGAAGGAAAAATAATTCTCCATATACCAGAAAGACTGCTGTTTTAATGATTTTTCACTCAGCCTCAAACATGCATTCTTTAAACGCAAATTGAAAAGACGTCTTAATATATATTTTTTTAGATAGTCTTAATATATATTTTTTTAGATCGGAGAGGGAAGGAGGAGTGTGGTGTAACCAACCTTTGAATTGTGCTTCTCTTTCTCAGATTACAACTCCTTCTTTGCCTCAGAGAAGCACAACAATAGGTCCATCTCCCCCTGAGCAGGAGAGACCTTTAGACTAAAAATACAGCTTGGAGGAAAGATGACAGTGGATTTTTTTTTTTTTAAGAATTAACTGTATACAATCATTTAGTCTTCAACAGTACTTTCCCCGTCGGCAGTTAAGTTATTCTCTAATTTCGTTTTCATTTATGAGATTGTCCAAAGAGAACTAAATTGGTTTTGCTATAGGGAAATTGATGGTTGTGGAAAAGAATTAAAGCCAAAACTGTCTGCGTTGAAGAAAAAAACACAGATAGTGGCCATCTCCTCCTCTGTCTTTGACTGAGCATCATTCCACACACATGGGAGTCGGGGCACAGTGGGGTGACTCCCCAACGTCAGTTACAGAATGCCGTGTGCTCTAGCTGTTTCCCACGGAGTCTTTTCATCTATTTGGATCTTTAACTTGTACTCACTAAGGAATAAGTTAATCAGAAAACTCAATCTGTTTCAGGTATTACCTTCTCCAGGGATGTCATCTCAAGATGTCGATCCCTTTTTCTACCCAATTAGTTATACCCTGTGACCTAAAAAATTATTGGGTTGCTCCAGTCTTCGAGTTACAAAATGTGTTGATACGATTCAGCACACTCTTAAGGAGGTCAGCATTTACAGATCGTTTGCTTTGGGTTTAGTTTCTGGCTATTCTTAACATTTCATTAAAATAGATAATACAGTTTAATATTTTTGAATGTCATAATTATTTAACTTCCTTTTCTCAAACAAAGATTCGTTAGACTAGTTTGAGAGGGTGAGACCCCACAGGACATAGAGATGGTATGTTTTTCCCACTCTAGAACAGTGGCTGGAAACCTTTTCTATATAAAGTCCAGATAGCAGATAAATGTTTTCGACTTTGCAAGCCATACAGTCTCTGCTGTAAGTACTCAACTCCACCATTGTAGTATGAAAGCAGCCAGAGACAATATGAAAACAAAGCATGACTGTGCTCCAATAAAACTTTATTTACAAAACCAGGCAGTGGGCCATATGTGGCCCAAGAGCCATAGTTTGCCCACCCTCTCTAAGTCATACCAAAAAGCTGAATTTCTAAGGGTGGCTGATTTTCCACCTAGCATCACAATAGAGGTTATTTAAAAACTGAGTGACTTGAGGGCTATATAATTATTCCTTCTAGTATATATTTGTGTTTTAGATTCTTATCTGAATATGTGTGCATTATATCATGATTTAAAAATAAAACACCATGAAGTGACCAAGAGATCCAGGGAAGTTGGTTGGTCGAGGCAAAATACAAAGGGAACTTCTCTGTATAGGTCAAAGATTTTCAGAGACTGAGAAATTTTGGAGTTGGAAGAAATTTAGTATTATGTAGTCCAACCTCCTTCCCAGAGGAGGAATTCTTTTTGCAACATCCCTGGCAGGTATTCTGTTAACCACTGAAGGAATGGGGGAAGAATTATCATTTTATAAAGCAAAACTGGCCCTCTTTAATTATTTCATTCACTAAATATTCCTGTGGACACCAAAATCAAACACAACACAAGCAAAAATAAAAAAGCAGGACCGCATCAAATTTAAAAGCTTCTGCACAAGCCAAAGGAAACCATAACAACAACCAAAAGGCAACCTATAAAATGGGAGAAAATATTTGTAAATTATGTATCTGAGAAGGGGTTAATATCCAAATATATAATGAACTCATACAACTCAATAGAAAAAAATCCGATTTTAAAAAGGGCAGAAGACCGAATAGACATTTTTCAAAAGAAGACATACAGATAGCCAACGGGTATATGAAATCATTCCCAATGTCACTGATCATCAAGGAAATGCAAATGCAAGGAAACCACAATGAGATCACCTCACACCTGTTAGAATGATTAGCGTCAAAAAGACAAAACATAGTAAGTGTTGGCCAGGATGTGGAGAAAAGGGCATTCTGGTGCACAGTTGCTGGGAATGCAAATTGGTACAGCCACTATGGAAAACAGTTTGGAGATTCCTCAGAAATTTAAAAATAGAACTACCATATGATCCAGCAACCCTACTTCTGGGTATATATTCAAAGGCAATGAAAAATAGGATAATAATGAGATTTCTGCAGTCTCATGTTCATTGCTGTATTATTCACAACAGCCAAGTGAAAAGGTCCCTGGGCCCGATTCAAGGGAGTGTGGTGTGTGTGTGTGTGTGTGCACGTGCGCATGGGCACGCATGCATGCGTGAACACGCGTGCAAGCTTCCACCCAGCAACAAGAAATTCTTGGATTAAACTCAGTTCAACTCAATTCTGAGACATGTACTGGGAGACAGAACCAGATTCCACAGGTAGAGGACTCAGACCCCAAAGTCACTCTCTACTTCAGATGTCCATCATAAGCCCAGGCCTATGCTTCTGATCTGACAGGCTACAAATTGGAGATTCCAACGAGCCTCTCCAATTCAGGATGCCAAGTACAAGTCCAGGTTGTCAACTGTACTTTTGACCAACTGGCTAAAAATCAGAAGTTCTCATGATTCCCTCTTTGTGCTTGATTAATCTGCTAGAGCGGCTTACAGAACTCGGAGAAACATTTTACTTCCAAAATCACCAGTTATTACAAAAGGATATAACTCAGGAATGGCCAGATGGAAGAGATGGGGCTCCCATGCCCTCTCCAGGCACCCACTTTCCCAGCACCTCTATATGCTCCCCAACCTCCGAGCCCTATCCTTTGAGTATATAATGGAGGCTTCATGGTTATGACTGATTAAATCATTGGCAATCCATTCACCCTCCAGTTCACTTCCCCTCAGAGAGGTCTGGGGGGTGGGACTGAAGCTCCTACCCCTAATCTCAGGGCTCTCCTGGCACCCAGCCTCCACCCTTAGGTGCATACTAAAAGTCACCTCATTAACATAAGAAAAGACATCTTAATCACTCTTTTCACTTAGGAAAATCCAAGAGCTTTAGGAGCTCAGTGACAGAAATGGGGACAAAGACCAAATACATATCTTTTTTTTTTTTTGAATTAGTGTTTTTGTTTTCTTTGGATAAATATCCAGAATTTTCAAATAATCATGTGTTTAATAATAAAAAAAAATTTTGTTAATTTTTTATGGTGGCATTGGTTAACGAAATCCAATGTTTCAGCTATATGTTTTAACAGTAAGGCATATATATATTTACACTGTGTATTCACCTCCCATTGTTAGATTTCTTCTGTCACCACATATTTGACCCCCTTTACGCTGTCTACTTCCCCGCTCCTGCATCCCCGCTACCCTCTGGTAACCACTAGTCTATTGTCCATGTCCATGAGTCTGTTTGTCCTGTTCATTTGTTGCTTTTTAGGTTTATATCCCACATATAAATGATATCATGTGATGTTCAACTTTTTCTGTCTCGCTTATTTCACTTACCATGATTGTCTCGAGGTCCATCCATGTTCCAAATATATATTTCTTATCACAAATCACAATATCACACCAAGATATGAGAATAACCTAAGTGTCCATGAATGAATGAATGAATATACAGTGTGTATGATATTGTGATATTACACACACACACACACACACACACACACTTAAACATTATTCAGCTACAAGAAAAAAAGGAAGTCCTGCCATTTGCAACACAGATGGAACTTAAGGGCCTTATTCTACGTGAAAGAAGCCAGACAGAGAAAGACATATATTGCATAGCATCATCTACAGTGTAATCTAAAAAAAAAAAGTCAAACTCGCAGAAACAGAGTATAAAAGTGGTTGCTGGGGGCTGCGGAATCAGGAAAAACCGGAAGTAGATGAAAAAGGGTACAAACTTTCAAAAATGAATAGCTAGCTACCTGTGCAATTTCCAGGTTCAATTCATAATGCCTGGCTCTGTGAGAAGACAAACATCTAAAATACTGTCACTAAAATACAGTCCCTTAGGGAGCTTACAGTCTAATGAAAGAAATAACAGGACACAAATAAGTATAACCAAAAGGAGAAAAAATAGAAAACGATTATGACTTAAAGAGTAAGAAGTAATACAAATAATTCAATTAAAAAATAGGAGGAGGACTTGAACAGGCACTCCACAGACATATAAAGAGATGTTCAACCTCATTAGTTATGACAGAAAATACAAAGTAAAACCACAATCAGGCACCGTTTCACATCCACCAGACTGGCAAAACATAAGCTTGACAATTTCAGGTGTTGGCAAGGATGCAGAGCAACTAGGCCACTCTGGTTGCTGTGGGAATTGAGTTTATGTACATAAACACTGGTTTAACATCATGTTGATAATAAAAAAAAGTAATATTTCCCAGCTAGGCCACTATCTGTGTAGAGTTTGCATGTTCTTTCCACGTCCATGTGAGTTTTCTCTCCAGTCTGAGTGTGGTGTGTGTACATCTGTCCAGGGCTGGGTCTCACCATGTGCCCTGAGCTTCTGCGAGAGGCTCCAGCCACCTGCGACATTGAACTAGAATAAGAGGGTTGGAAACATCGGTTTGCTTAAAGCTGCAGCTTCCAAGAACTTACGACAATGTTAATTGAGCACTTACTGAACTGCCAGGCACAGAAGAAACACTATGTGAGTTAGCTATCAATCATCACCATCATGATTGTCACCGAATTATTATGAGCTCACAGAGGAAGTATAAACTGATATAACTAATTTGGAAAACAATTTAGCCTTTAATACCAGGTTCACACGCTCTGACCCAGCAATTCCACTCCCTGTATAACCCCAGAAAAACCATTGCACCCGAAGACATGTACAAGATGATTCAAAGAAAAACAGTTCTTAATTTCCCAAAAATGGAGTCATGCAAATGTACACAAATGGTGGAATGGAGAAATATATTGGGTATATTAGTACACTGGAATACTATACAGTAGCAGAAATGAATGAATTACACTTGTCCATGACATAGATGAATCCTCAAATGTATCGTGAAGTGAAAAAAGTCTCAAATATATTATATGATGTTTATATAAAATTCAAAACCTATACATGTATTGGCTAAGGATAAGAATGTATAATACAGGTATAAAATAAAGCAAGAAACTGAAAAATCTCAAACTTAAGAGACTAGCTGCCTCTAATAGGGAGGAGAGAAAGGGAATGGGATCAGGGAAAGACCACAGGAGCATTCAAAGGCAACACTTATGTTCTTTTGTTTAAACTGGATGGTGGATAAACAAGTGTTTGAGGTCACGTGATCCTTTATATCTTGCATCTACAATCCAAATGACCTTCCCTTCTATGATAATAATTCTTTATATTTGTATATCTCGCTATAATTATACCAAGATTTTCCATATTCATTTAAGCACTACGACATTAACTCATATCATGAATTGAGAAACTAGGCTGAGATGTTAAGGAATTGCCCGTAGACAACAGCTGGTTAGGACAGAGACAAGATTGAAACCCAGAGGTGTCCTGGTCCACTCCCATGAGATAACCACACTATAAACTCTCATTGTTAGAGCATAACGCCAAAGCAACAATTAGATTTTTACTCTATTCATGAATATTCTATTGATCTTTCTGCATTATTTATTAAGAGGTCAGATCAATTGCAGGAGCCAGCTAGATCTTTCCTTTGTGTTAAAATCACAAATGCATACCCCTCAGGATATTCTTGCATCCTTGATGAGGAAAGTGAGATTGATAAGAATGTATAATTTTATCATTTAATGAATGCCACCCAAGAAAGTTGACTTTAGAAGTCTTCCTGCAAGAAAGCATGGATGTTCTGTAGGCTTAAAAATGACTGTGTAAATTGGTTTTACTGTCTTTGTATTTTGGTTGTTTCCTGGTTTCAGAAGCTATTTGACACATCATAAACAGCTACCTATATAGATGGTTTTTCACACATTAGATGCTACCACAGGTACAGAGATTCATGACATGACATTTTTAATATCTGTTAATCACTTAGATTTAAGGGAGTCAACATCTCTTTGAGATTTTATGAAAATTTTATGAATTGCATACCAAAATAAATGCTACTCCTACTCTCCCTGAAATGTCTGAGTGTGATGTGAACTCATTATGGGGAAATTTGAAAATTTAGAGAAATCGTAACATTTTTAAGTGACAGAAAACTATCTTTTGTTATTCGAAGATATTGGTAAAAATACGAACATAAAAGTATGGCATTTACAACTCTAAGCTATAAAAAAACAAATAAAGCGAGTCAGTTCAACAAATATATTGAGGACCTATACTGCATAGGCCTTGTGCTAAAAATACACTGAAAATACAGAGATAAGGCAAAGTTCCTGACCCAGGGGCACTCAGAGACCCAAGAGAGAGCTGGATATGTAAGCATGTAAATTAAATTGCACTGTAATGAGGGCAGAAGTTAGAAGATACAAAGTGAGAGTTATAACCTTTTCTGTGGGTTTCAAAGGATTTATATTCCCAATCACCTTCATTCCACCCGCTCTGATTAAGAAATAAATGCCTTACAAAGCATTGAGGACTTGCCTATGGTCTCTTTATAGACATTGCTTTTGACCTTGTTTCCTATTGATGTAGCGAACAGAGGGGAGTCTTAGGTGAGACGAAGACTCCTAACTTCTACTCCTGCAATTCCACAAGATGTGTTTTGGCATTCCTCAAATCATAGCTTGAATTTTTCCTATTGTTGTTTTTTAATAACAACTTCATTACATTAATTACATTTACACTTCCAGCATTAAAAAAAAAAAAAAGGTACTCAAAGGCAGCTCAATGTACAATTCAATGTGGCATTCAGATGAGAACTTAGATATGTCTAAGGTTCTCTGGCAAATAAGTTGTGAATTGGGACTTAATCATTTAGTCTCAAAATTCAGACTCACAGTCCTTCTCCACAAGAAGTATACTTTGCGATTCCCTTGGGGCATCAATGAAGTGTTTCATTCCCCCCAGTTTGGAGAAAACTCAAGGTTTTGCCAAATTTTCCTTCCTTCTCATACATTTCTTAAATAAAGCAATTTGACACTTTTACACGCTGTAATCATTGCCCTTCTCAGGTAGAGAATACTTTCTCCTTGCAAACTCTAATAGCTGTAATGATGATATAATCAAGTGAACAGCACCATTAACTCACCTATAACTAGCAATGACTGCTAGACTCACCTCCTGTCATCCTCAGTAACACTGTGACCCACAGCATCAGTTCTCACTTTATACATAATCAGCACTAGTCCTTCCACATGTTTGATTGAGTGGTGCCCCGAGGAAGCAAAGGAACAAAAATGATCATCTGGCAATTACCTCAGTCGACCATGGGCACCATGAGGTTTTCCACAGTTTAAAGGTAGCCTGCAGCTAAATGTATTATGTCCCCCTAGAGGCCTCCCCTTAACCAAATACAGCCCCAATCCTTGCTGCTGCTCCTTGAAATGTATAAACAGGAGGTCTTCAATTCAGGACCACGGAGGTTGCTAGGCCTTTTGTTTAGAATTCGCCAAGTGACACAGGAGTATGGATTCCTCTTATATTGTCATGAAGTAGCACCAAGCCTGCACACGCTCAATACATGAGTAGATTAATGAATGAATGGAAGAAATGGGTTATAAGTCCTGGTAAAATTCAAGGCCAGTTCCCAGCTAAAATAAAGTGCCCAGACCTACATGAGCTGAGAACGGAGTGTGGCCGACAGCCACCACTGCTCCTGCAGGACGGGAGGGGTGCCGGGGGCTCCACCAGAGCTGCCCATTTGAAAATTGGGCATTTGTGAACAGGTGACTGTGACAACGTGGCAGCTGCCAGAGAGCAGGGGAGGGGAGACTCACCTGGCTAATATGCCCTCAAGGGTACGTATTCCTCAGTGCAATTAGCCCTGTGCATGTGGCCTGTTTCTTTGGTGGAAATATGCCCTTTCACTTCTGTTATGACTACACTGCTTTTAAATGGTAAAAGTCTACGTTTAGTAAATCAGAGAGAACCTGAATAGAGGAGAGGGCAGGGCCGGGGTAAACACTTCACTTTTCTCGACCCAGGGATTAGCCCATGGTGACATACACTGGTCCTCATCCTTGCCCCACACACAGGCTGATACAGGTGTGACACAGAGGAACTTCCTGGCGACAGAAAAGCATCCGCCTGAATGTCTTAGAGGGAAACTGGAGGGAAAGGGCCATAGACTAGACTCTACAGCATGAAAGCATTTACATCTGTGTATTTTTAAGAGGTTCATGGAATTTTAAAACAGGAGAAACCTGAGAGATTGACTTGATACTCCTGACTTTAGAGATGAGGGACAGACTTTAGGAAGCTCATTCGGAGTCACATGGCCAGTTCACAGCCTGGGCTCCCCGGCAGCACCCCAGAAAGATAGATAAGCTGCAATTCGAGGAGGAAGTATGGTGCAAACAAGTATTAGCTATTAGACTTTGGGGCAATTACCATCTCTGCCCCATCTTTAATTTTATAGCGAGAAAACAAGGATGACAATTCCAAATGCAGAAGGCTGGGGTCAATGAGTGCGTGGAAAATACTGCACATAGAACCCATTACACAGTAGGTGCTCAATAAATATTAACCCCACATCTTTTCCCTAAATGTCTCCCCAAATGGCCTTCTCCAAAGCCTAAAGATTCTCTGCATTCCCTTGGGATGAAGATTTTGTGTCACAGAGAAACAGAGGTAATGGAATAACACTGTCAAGAAATGCATGGGAATGTAAACCCAAAATTCAGAATGGCGGTTTCTTCGGTGGAGCTGGAAAGGATACATGGGGACTTCGAATGTATCAGTATTGTGATATTTTTCAGGTTAAGTGGTGGGTATGTGTGTTTTCAGTATATTTTTATGTCTTTCCACATGTCCTAGAATTTCATAATAAAAAGTTTAAATAAAGAGAGATAAAAGAAAAATTCCTTGAAATGGCACATGGGACCACATAGTGTTTATACGAGGGCAAAAAAGGAAAACTTTGAGAGTATGAGTAACTGTCCTGGGGGACAGGCCCAGGGAAGGGGTCCTAGACAGCAGCAGGATGTTGGGGTGCTCCAGAGGGGAAATGGGCTAAGAGGGGCACAGCCCGACTTTGACCTCGATCAGTTTCACCTGGCCCTCCTAAGAAACGTAGAAATTTAAAATGTTTATATTTACATTTTCTTTCAGTCTTTAGGTGTGGGGTATAGGTGTCTTTTGGAAAGGAGGAATCAGCCATGTTACAGGATTCTCGTGGCCTCACCAAGGCAGCTTGGCCACGCTGAGCATGGGACCCTAGCCGCTCAGCTTCACCCAGGCTTTCCTAATGGCCCTAAAGATGTGGGAAAGAGATTGAGAGAGATGTGACTGAGCCACGATAGAGGAATCTGTTATTAACTCACTCTCCCCAGATTCTGGTCTCAGCCATGTTTAAGAAAGCTCCATTCTAGTCTATTCTTAATGTGGCAAGGATATACGCATTTCCCAAGGCATGAGTGGGTGCTTAATAAATACGTGGTATAAAAGCAATGCTCCCGCTACACAGATACTGAGAGACTGAGGACTAACGGGTCACAGCGGTAAGATACGAGATTTGGTGTCCAAAGGTGTGAGTTTAAGTCCATGCTCCAATGTGTCAGCAATGCGTCCCTTTCTAAGTTTTCACACCCTCAAATGAGCATCCTAATACCTACCTGTAGTGGTGAATATCGCCCACTAAAATATACGCCCACTTGAAACCTCAGAATGTGACCTCATTTAGAACAAGGATCTTTGCAGATGCACTTAAGATGAGGGTCTCGAGATGAGATCATCCTGGCTTAGAATGGGCCCTACATCCAATGACAGGTGTCTTCATAAGTGCCAGAAAAGCAGACAGACACACAGAAAGAAAGCTGGGTGAAAAAACAGAGGAACAGAGGCAGCAACTGGAGTTACGCTGTCACAAACCAAGGAATTCCAGGAGCCACCAGACGCTGGAAGAGGAAGGGAAGATTCCTCCCTAGAGCTTTTGGAGGGAGCACAGCCCTGATGACATCTTGATTTTGAACTTCCAACCTCCAGAACTGTCAGAGAATAAACTTCTGTTGTTTTATGCTACTTAGTGTGTGACAATTTGTTGCAGCGGCCCTAGGAAACTAATACCCTACCTTACAGGATCAATGTGATCAAATAATATGATGCATATGAAAGCACAATGCTAACTATTTAGAGGAATATAAGTGGGAGCTGATATTATTGAATCACAAAATTTGTGAGAGTAAAATGTCTTCTGGGAGGAACCAAATTCCAAACTGGCCCCTAAGGACACACACCCAGCAGCCCTTCCCAGAGAGGCCGGTCAGAATCCTGGCATCTGGCCCCTGGAGCCGGCCTCACTCCACTTGCACTTGAGAAGGATTCGAATGTCAGCTGGTACAAAAATAAGGTGCCCATCTGCTCTCAGACACTGGTCACATGGCAAGCATCACACATGGAGGCCTCCATCTGCACTCAGCACTCACATCCAAGTACAGTTCAATGTCAACCTTACTCCAGTCCTGAAGGAGCCAGGACCAAGGGCAGTTGACTCTGGCATCAGAGTCTTTCCACGATCAGAGTCATTCTGGGTCTGAGCAGACAAGCTCTAGGCTAAAGAAGCGCCCACTGCAAGGCCCTCAACTGCCGATCTCTGTCCAAAGAGGCTCATTTAGGACACTTTTGGGTATGATGTGATCCTCGTGATCCTTTCCAGCCATTTTTTTTTCATCTTTCCAGTTTTAATTACAGTTGTAAAATCCTTTGGCAACTACAAAGTTCTAACAACTGGGTATAAATAAACAAAGCTATACCAAATCAGATTACATAACCATTTAAATACACAGTCAACCCTCAAACAATGGGTTTGAACTGTTTGCATCCACATTATCAGATTTTTTCCCCCACAAATACTGTAAATTTCTCCTTATAATTTTCTTACAATTCTCCTTAAAATTTTTCTTTCTTTCTTCTTAACTTACTGTATTGTAAGAATACAGTACTATAATACACATGACACTCCAACTGTGGTAACTAAGTTATTGGTAAAGTCATGAAGAGGCTTTTTTGTGTGTCTTTTCTTCCAATTACAGTTGACATTTGGTATTATATTAGTTTCAGGTTTACAGCAGTGGTTAGACACATAATTTACAACGTGATCCCTCCGATAAGTCTAGTACCCATCTGGCACCATCAGCCATTCCTTTTGAATGGGAGTATTGAACAATTAATTTTCCTTTATATTAAAATCCATAGTCCTTGAAGGAATGGTGAATAAACCAATCAAAGCGGATTGGCAAAAAAGCACAAAAAAAGAGTAATATGTATAGATGGGTCACATCGAGAAGGAAAAACTGCTGCAGAAACTATAAAAGAAAACTATAAAAGAGGAAGTTAGGATGGCAACTTCCGATGGATTTTATGGTGATTGTAGACTTCACGATATGCTTCTATGAAAGCTGGTACTGTTCCCGTTTTATAAATCAGAACAAACAGGAGGCAGGTTGGCAATCTATGTTCAGAGCACAGACATTTACTCATCAGGACATAATGGGAAGGGTGGACTCAGTGGCCTTCGAAACTTCCTTCCGAGGCTGAACTTCATACTCCTGAAATGCAAAGTCTGCAGTGGACTCCACCCTCCACAAGGTCAAGGCTCTTGGTATACAGTACCGCACTGGAGGCCCTCACAATCAGGCCTACCTTAGCAGTAAGCCAGGCAAAGGAAGGTAAATAGGAGTAATCAGAGATGAGAGTGAAGAGAGACAGGCAGGGTCCCCAGTCATGAACAACTACAGAGACTGAGTTTCATTCCCTCGACAACTGGGAACCATTCGAGTTGTACAGGGGATAAGTGACAGTACCAGATTTGAACTTTAAAGGGAATAAGACTCATGGAGAATGGAGACTTCAGAGAAGTCTCCAGAGAGACTCCAAGGAAGACTAGTGACAAAATTATGGTCCAGACAAATGTGATGAGGTTTGAACCGAGACAGTGGGGTGAGAAGGAGTAGACTGAACACGGCTTACCACCTGGACGTGGGAAGCAGGCCAGAAGAAAGGCTCAGACTCTTCTAGGTTTCTGGCTTTGGACGACTGGGTACAATCACCAAGACAGAAAATACCGAAGAGACAGAAAAAACTGGGGCAAAAAGATGATTTCTGGCTAACCTGAGTTGAGGTAACTGTGGTTTATCTATATGGAAATGTCTAGAAAGAAGTCAGGAAGCGTCAGGTGGGAGAGATCTGAGCCCAAAATACAGAATTGCGAGTGAAACAGAGGAAGAGGCTATGGACCAGAAAGGCAGGTGAAGGAAGAGAGGAGGGCAGAGGGCAGACGCTTTGGGGACATTGATATTGAAGGGACATATGGAGGATCTATCTAGTGAAGGAGAAGAACAAAGAAATGGAATGAAAGCCATGGCTGAAGAGCTGCAAAGAGATCTCCCAAGAGTTGAAGTATCCTTCAAAGAGAAAGGGAAAGATAAGGATAGGAAGATATCTACTGGCTTTGGCAATGTAAAGGTCACTGATTACCTGAGAACACACGCAGAAGGTAAGGAAAGGGAGGAGAGTGAGTGCTGGCTTCTCCTTGATGGACTTTGGCTGCGAAGAGAGGGACAGTGAGCAGCGGCTAAAGGGGACTCTAGAGTTAAGAGTTGAGTTTTGCTCATTTTGTTGGAGGGTTTTTTGGTTTATTTTGTTATAAATTGAGAACTGGGGTTTTTCGTTTCGTTATTTGTTTATGGGATGTAGGACTTGAGTCGATGTATATGCTACATGGAAGAAAGCAGTAGAGGGAACCATTGAAGAAGAAAAGTCCCTGAAGGGACCAAAGAGATGAGACCCACTATTGGAAAGAGCAGCCGTGGACCAAAGGAAGGGTGCGAGGGAAGGAGGTGACGAGAGGCGAGTGTATTCCAGTGAATCATAACTATTTATGTAATTAATTATTTTCTCTGCTAGAGGCTCCAAAAGGGCCAGGGACCCTACATTTTCATTTTCACAACTACAACACTATGCAAAAGGGCAGGCACATAGAGGGGCACTCAATAAATGTTGGCGAATTAAGCATAAAACGGGATTTACGACCATGAAAACAATAGCAGTTATCGTGTGCCAACCCTGTTCGAACAGCTTTAAGCTGGCTGACTCTTCAAATCCTTACAAACACACAATGATGTATTATCATCCCTACTATATGTAAAAATATTCAGAATAAATGATAAGATCAAATCAAAAACTCACATTTTCTGGCTGCTATTCTGTGTTTTAGCCGCGGGATCAAAGTACTTCTCAATAAACAGTGTGACTAAATTTATTAAGTAAATTTTCCCTCAAGATGCAAGACAGACTTTCTAAATATCAAACTGTTTGTATGGTGAGGAAAGAGGAGGCTTTGCCTAATTTCTTGTTCTCCTGCCCTATGTTAAGTCTCAAGCTTCTTGGTCAATGCTTATTCCATCATTAAATCACATTATAAAATAATTTTCTGTGCCCAAACTAAAATGACACCTTCAGTTTCATCCTGAAATCTTCACTAATCTGCTTTTCATGTAGGAAGACTCCAAAGTAAAGTGTATTTTAGACACAATATTGAAATCTTGGCCCTTCTAAAATTAAATGAGGAAAAGAACTCAAAAACGTTTTCTTTAGCAGGCTTTACTATGTTGACATTCAAGGATAGCAGTACAATCCATAAAACGTCCTCAAGAAAATATAGTGGGGAATAAGCTCCTTGACATCAGTCTTGGCAATGATTTTTTAGATTTGACACCGAAAGCAAAGGAATCAAAAGCAAAAACAAACAAGTGGGACACCAGAAAACTAAAAAGCTTCTGCACAGCCTAAGGAAACCATCCGCAAAATGAAAAGGCAACCCAGGGAACGAAAATATTTGCAAATCACACAACTGATAAGGCATTAATATCTAGAGTAAAGAACTCATACAACTTAATTACAAAGCAAAAATCCAATTAAAAATGGACAGAGGAACTGAATAGTCATTTTTCCAAAGAAGATATAAATAAGCCAATAAGTACCTAAGATGCTCAACATCACTTATCGTCAGGGAAATGTAAGTCAAAACCACAATAAGCTATTACCTCACACCTGTTAGAATGGCTGTTATCAAAAAGACAAGCCATAAGAAGTGCCGACCAAGATGTGGAGGAAAGGAAACCCTTGTGCATTGTTGGTGGAGATGTAAAGTGAGACAGACACTATGGAAAACAGTTTGGAGGTTCCTCAAAAAATTACAAATAGAACGACCATATGATCCAGCAATTACATATGATCCAGCTGAAGGAAACCAAGTCACTATCTTGAAGTGGTAGCTGCACTCCAGTGTTCACTGCATATTACAAGAGACAAGACATGGAAACAACGTAAGTGTCCGTCAACAGATGAATCAAGAAAATGCGATACACATACACAGGAATAGCATTCAGGCACGAGAAGAGAATCCTGCCACCTTCAACAACATGGATGAACCTTGAGTAATATGCTAAGTGAAATAAGTTAGACAAATAAGACAGACAAACACCATACGATCAATCTTACATATGAAAATTTTAAAAACCAACCTCATAAAAACAAAGAAAGGATTGTTGGCTGCCAGAGGTGGAGAGGCTAGCCATAGATGTGGATAATGTAAAACATCCAAAAATCACTTAGCTGTAATTTTAAAACTTTTGCATTTTTATCTATTAAGGAATTGGTATCTAAGGCTTGAGAAAATAACAACACTAATAGTAATTAATAATGACACATGAAACCCTGACTTCACAGGTTAAGTGGGGGAAATACCCTATTTCTTCCAAGCCTTTATCACTCAGATCCTCTTTGCAAACCATGCTATTCTAAGACCAAATGATACTCTAAAAAAGTAGTAAAAAACTGTTCTTTGTCACTTGTCTTTTTCCTAGAAGAGTGAAAATGGTTCAATGTTAAGGTTTAATAGGACTTCTCTACATAGAAAAGTGAGAGAACATTAGCTGTAATAACAGCACACTGGCGAGCAGGTGTAGGCAGAGGGCACAAACTGTCAAGAAAACAAATATTTGAGTTGAGCAGGTGATAGTAAACTAGAAAGAACTTGTTAAGGTTAAGTCAATTAATAGTAATCAGATGAAGATAACCAAGGACAACAGTAAACCATGATGATTGTAATCAAAGTACAGTGATTGTTAGTTTTCAATTAAGGATTAGGGAAACAGCATTAGTTTAAGGACAGAACGAAAACTTAATCAACCATTTAACTCATAAATATTGATCAACTATTACGTATCACATACTGTGCTAGACCATAGGGATCTAAATTCGGATCACACACGTTCCCTGCCTGCATGGCACTCAGCTATGACTCATTTGGGTTAATTACCTGCATAAGGTGCTATGGGAACACAGAAGCAGCAGCATGGGGAAGTCCTCACAGAGGAATGGCATTTGAGCCAGGCCTTAAACGTCATCAAGCAAAAGAGGAGGAAGTGGGCACTCCAGGTGAGAGGTCGACGTTAGCAAAGACAGAAGACATCACAGTATGCCAGGCAGAGCCAGAATGAAGGATGCTGGGGGCAACAAAGCTAATAGAACAGGTCCGGCCAGACCTTGAGGATCTCAAACCCATGCCATGAAGTTTGAACTCTAACTACAGCTGGTCAGGGATCACAGATGACTTTTTTTCATTTGCATTTATGTTGTTGTGGTAAAATACATATAATAAAAGTTACCATCAGAGACGTTAAGTATACTCAGTAATGTTATGCAACCCTACCACTCTCCAGTTTCAGAACCTGTTCACCACCTCACAAGGAAACCCTACACACATTAAGCAATCACTCCTTCTCCCTGCCCCTCCACCCCTGGTGACCACCAATCTGCTCTCTGTGTCTATAGATTTGTCTATTCTGGATATTTCATATCAATGGAATCCTACAGTATGTGACCTTCTATGTCTGGCTTTTTCACTGAATGTAATGTTTAAGATTCATCCATGTGGTAGCATAGATCTGCACTTAACTCCTTTTTACAGCTGAATATCTGCTGTATGGATACACCACGTTTTGTTGATCCATTCATCAGCTTGAGAACATTTGGGTTGTTTCCACGTTGACGATTGTGATAGTGCTGGTATAAACATCAGTGTACAAGCCTGTACACCTGTTTTCAATTCTTTTGGGTATATACCCAGGAGTGAAATTGCAGGGTTATAAGTCTATGTTCCACTTATTGTAAAACTACCGAGCTCGCTAATGGTTATTAAGCCAAGGAATAACATATTGGGATCAATGTTTTAGCCAATGATGCCAGTGGGTGGGAAAGAAAGAAACTGAAAAAAGAGTGAAGGCAGGTGAAGTTATCCAGGAGGCTACTGGTACAGCCCAGGTGAGAGCAGAAAGCTTTGATCCACGGCAGAGAAAATGAGCACAAAAAATAAAGAGGGTAGATTTGAGGTACATTTCTGAGGCAGAAGAAAGAACTGATGAGCAATTAGATGCAGGAGAGGATGGAAAAAAACACTTTATTCATAGCTCCACATTATAGTGAGTTATGTGTTGAACTGTCCAGTTCTCCTTCTTGACTAGATGCTGAGCTTCAGGAAAAAAAAGTATCATGTCTTAGTCTCCCTCAGATCCCCACTACTTGGCACAGAAGAGAAGGGGAGAAAGTCAACAACATAAAAATATTTCTTACTTTAGGTAATCGTCAAAATTTTAGACCTCACTAAACTCAGCATCCAAGCCAATCCAGAAGAAATGAGCAGACCAGAAAGAGAGAAGGATCAGGGCCAAGAATAAGAGGGCTAGCAGCTTTCGCTCACATTTTAGGATGTTAAAAGCTTTTGTCGATTTTATCTCATTTGAGTCTCAGAACAGCGCCATTCTACAGATGAAAAAAAAAAATCGAGGTTCAAAGAGGTCAAGTCCTTCATGTGAAGATAACAAGGCAAGTGGCAGACCTAGGAAGAGGAGCCTGGTCTTCAGTCTCCTATCCCACATTGTCAGTATAATCTTCGCCAGCTTCAAATCATCCTTGAGATCTCTCAACCCACTGTACCACTCAGCCTTCACCTGTTTCCAAAATCTAAATTAAAGTCCCTCTGGAGATACGCCACTCATAGTGGTTTGTTTGAGGAGCGTGGATGCTGTGCTGGCTGTTGGAGCCCAGGTCTGACTAGCCATCACCTCCATTCTCCAGCCAGGCTTAACAGGATCCCCACCCCACAGAGGTAGCTCAACCCACTGCCCCTTCCTGCAGCCACAGCCCTAGAGCCCCCAGTGGGCACATCCCAGGCTGGAGCACAGTCACCACTGCAGGTCCACCCTGGTCCCTGGCCAGTGGCTGCATTGCCCAGAGCCAGCAATGCCTGTGCTGCAATACTGTTTTTGCCTTTATTGAGCTAACAGAATTTTCTTACTTATATGATTATTTAATATCTGTTTCATCCACTCGCCAGCTCCACTGACATCCCATAAAGAAAAGAGCCCTGTCTGGGTCCCTACAGTACATCCAGCACCATCTGCAGTGCTTGACGCAAAGCAGGGGCTCGAACCACTGTTTCTTAATGAATGAACACAAATCGCACTGCCTCACATGAGTAGAGCTAACTGTCCCATTCGCCAATTACAACCAAAAATCAGCTGTATCCTTATTTTCCTGAAAAAGACAAAAACTATAGAAAGTTTCCAAACACAGACCCTCCTCACTAGATGACTAGGCAAACAGTGACCAGAGGGTGTCACCCAACCTTCCAGGTGCCCTGTTCCTGGAGAGAATTGCAAGCTGAACCTGAATCGAAGAGCTCAGAAGACCTGCCCAGATGGGCTTCCTTCTCCACAGAACGCTGAACCCTGATCCTCTGCTTGGTCTTGGCTTTCAAAATGGTTTACCAGTTGACTGGTATCCATGAACCCACCAGATGTATAAGCCACATTTCCAAAATCTTAACCTACTTCAACTCAAACAGTTGCTATCCCCTCCCCACCCTGACAAAGGTCTGCAGATCCACCACCCTTGTGGCTTGAGAACCCCACTGTGCTCTCCACCCTGCCTTCCCACTTATAGCCTCTTAACCACTTCGCCTGAGTCAGCTGACAGTGGGCACTGCAGAGCGCTCACTCCCCCAGCTGCTGCACGTGCTGGTGCTCAGGGCTCTCAGCTGGGTCCCTATCTCGGCTCTGCCCTCAACGATAATTTCTCAAGGTCACCACACTGGCTGCCTCCAGGCAATGATGAGAGGGTACAAAAGCCCCGTTGTGGGACAATTTTGAGGGGCCGGCCCAGTTCCAGATCTCCCTATGTGACTGGCCCTGGCCACTGTGCATTATCACAGTCCAAATCCTCCCTCTGCCTAACCCTGCTTCCCACACGTATCTACACCCAGACACGGATCCCTCAGGCTCCCCAATTAACTCCTTACATATACATCTCTCTGGCTCAGAACCTATTTCCCAGGGAACCCAAACTAAAACCTAAGCTCCCTCTTAAATCAGTACCATGGCTGTTGGGTTCTTTTTTTTTCTTTGGTTTTTAGTATCTAAACTGATAAAAAAGATAGAACTCTTATACCTTGTGGGTCAGTAATTTTCCCATAACAAGGTATAAGCAGACCTTGCACTTACAACTCGCTACAAAGCAAATATCTTTATGGAGTGTGTTTTGGGAATTCAGTCCCATGTTTGGATAAAAACAAAACTGCCAAAGGTCTTTAAGAAGGCCCCCTTCCCTCACAGCACCTGCCTGTTGGTAACCACACATTCTTTGGAATATTTTTTATCTGTGTCTGGCACTAAATTCCAAGCTCCATGACCAGCACCCAGAAGCTTGTTAAAAATGCAGACTCTCATCTACCCTCCCCTACCACCCATTGCTGAATGAGAAACTGTAGTTCAATAAAATCTTCAGGGGGTTTGTACTCACATTGAAGTTTGAGAACCATTGGTTTAAACTATGAAGCTTTAGTACATATTTTGACTTGGAAATTCTTGGAATAACCACTCACTCACACACCGCATCCATTAATCACCGAGTCCTACGGGAGCTATCTCCAAAATGACCCTTTGGGACTGTATATTGTTTAATCCCAGTTCAGGCCCTATCTCTTGAGGAACAGACTTTGAGTAGCACGAGTTGAGATGACTGGGCAAACGGTGGAGCTTTACTGAGCATATTAATACTTTTTGATTCCAAAATACATCATTCCTTGCAAATCAGATGTAATACAGCTTTAAATCAAGTTTTCATTTTCTTATATCAGAAATCCTCAACTTCATAGCTGCATCATTTAATTGGCTTTGTCCTCATGTGCCATTAATCATTCGCTGATTCACTGATGTTTTTAATCTCCTTAAACTAAATAACCACCACACATGAAGAAGAAATTAACAGGATTGTGCCAGAATCAGAATTAAATGATAGGATATACATTTGCATTCTAAAAACATAGCCAAATTTAGGAGAATGGGGGAAGTGAGGTCGCTTGAAGAAAGCTCAGTAATTTATTTATCTTAGCCGACTCTTTCATCTAATGATCCTCTTAGTTCTAAAGTACAGGTTGTGGTCCCCGACTAAGGTCAGATTTTCTCAGAGCAGTGACATATACATGATGGTTAAAATTCTGGGCCTGCTCACAAATGTCAGTTAACTCAAGGAATGCCAAAAATAAATGGAATACTGGAATAGAAGCCCTAGAGAACCCAACCACCCCATATAATCATATCTCTACAGATAACACATTCAGTGCTCGACCTTGAATGTAAAAAGCCCATTTTCCCCCAGCTGCCCTGAAATCAACTCCATTGCTTGGAATACTAGTCTCTTGCCTGAAGCACCTCTACTCAAAAGTCTGCTCTTCTTCTTCTACCAAGTCAGTATTCTAGAAAACCACAAATCACTTTCCAAAAAGCCAGGACAAGTGGTTTACCTGTAACATCCTAACTTAAATAGGCTAACCACCATATTAACCTTACCAGGAAATTTAGTCTAAGATGAAAGTCAAAACACTCATTCAGAAACATTTTGGCAAAAAAAAAAAAAAAAAAAAAAAAATTCAGGTATAGGGAGAAGTGGGTAGGTACACAGTCCATTTTAAAAAATCATATAAAATATTCAGTTAAAACCAGAGAAGGCAGAAAGGAGGAGGAAAAAAGAAACGGCAAACAATTCAATGAATAGAAAGCAGTGACAATAGTTGATATCAATCCAACTATAGCAATAACCACTTTAAATGTGAGCGGTCTAACTATATCATTAAATGACAGATTTTCAGAGAGAAGCCCCAAGTTTATGTTGTCTATAAGAAACCCACTTTAAATATAATGGTCTGGAAGCTGTGTCTAATTTACACGTGTCCTATTTTTTAGAGTGGTAGCTGGTCTCCCATTACTGTGCATCGTGAATTTGGCTGAGCTAACACTGGGGCAGAAATTTCAGTGTTAGACTTGCTGGGCACACGGTATGCAAGCAGAGGCAGGTCAATGAGCATCCCTGAGCATCTCTAAAAGGGAGCATGCCGTCTCCCAGAGGGGTCAGATTACACTCATCTCGTGGTCACATCAGTAGCTCAAATTGCAGGGTCATTTTTTGTGGCACTCTACCTCTGAAATTTAAAACCTCCCTGTTTCCTTTGGCATTAATTCTGAATGTATCTGCTCACAATTTGTTGAAAGACATTCGTGCTATTAAATGGGTACTTCTTCTAAGGCAAGTCCAGAGCACCATCACAGTGCATCATTTCTCAGGTTTTCGGAGCTCGCACATACAGACGCACTGGTGAGCCCAACAAGACCACTAGAAAATGTAAATGAACACCTTCCGTCCTATGACAGGACACAATGCTGTGCTCAGACTGTGGGTACACAAGTAAAAGCTAGACTTTTGGGAAATGATCACTGACCTGGAATAGTCATTTCACATCTTCCTTCCCTTTCGTAAGTGAAGAACACATTTAAAATCCATAAGGAATGTTTGGAATTCATTAAGGATCTCTTTCTAAAACTCAACTCTCCCAGGGGACCACTAGGGGTGAAGTGATGAGACACAGGAGACTGCGGAAGGAGGGCACAGGCAAAAGGGACGAGCTCTCTCTTATTCCCATGTATGGAGATGCCGAGAGATTACCACTAGTCTTGAACACCAATGGAGGCGCTCTGATTTACAGCATAATTGCAGAGGCCTATATATTGGCGGCTGGTGGGCAAGTTTCAAAGTTGTCACCTGTATCCTCAGGGGGAAAAAAATCTCCCTGTTTGGAAAAAAAAAATTCACTCCAGGATTTGGATCAGGGCACAGTTTGCAAAAGGCCCTTGTCAAATATAGGGTGAGACTCATTATAACTCATGAACCCATTCTCAATAATTAGGCTACCAGATCACTCCCACTACACAGAGCTCCAGAACCAGATTTAACTGGTATACATCAGTGGTTTTTAAAGTAGGGGTAATTTTTTGCCCTCCCCCCAGTCTTGGACATTTGTCAATATCTGGGGATATTTTGATAGTCACAATTGGCAACAAGCTGGGGAGAGGCCAGAGGAGCTGCCACATGTCTACGATTCACAGAGGGGCCCCCCACAGCAAAGAATTACTCAGCCCCAAATGTCAGATGTGCTAATAAGGCTGGGAAACTGGTGTGAAGTGAGGAAGCAAAGGCCTAGGTGCGGCATGAGATTCAATTTAGGAAGAGTTAAAGGACACAAAGAAACAGGAAAAAGGAAAAATCAAAGATGCTAAGGACGTGCTTCATCAAGGACAGCCGCAGGGGTAGGAGCAAAGCCTTGGGAATGCCATAAAGGCAGGGACCACTGCAAAGGCAAGGAACAACGCATAGGAAGAGAAGCTCGCAGGGAGGAAGCAGCATCATGCATTGATGATGAACATGGGACAATGAGTTAGGGGATGTCGTGCATTTCAGGATGTTTAGCAGCAATCCCGGCCTCTACCCGCTATGCCTGTAATACCTCTTGCCCAGTTGTGACCACCAAAAACATCTCCACGTTCATCTCTGCCAGATGTTCCCTGAGAAACAAAATCATTCCTGGTTGAAAACCATCTTTCTAGAGGGATTTGTTTGAATTAAATGCATTTTCTCTCTCATTTCTTTACCCTTAGTCCTTTCTTCTGGATTCAAGTTTTTCTTTTCTAAAATAGGCTTTCTGATCATTCTTTAAGTAGATGTGCATTGGGTAAACTCTCCCAGTCTTTTTCCAAAAAATAATCTTATGCTGACCTCTGTCGTCAATGATCATTTAGCTGAATCTGGAATTCTGCACTGCCTGTTATCGCCTTCAGCACTTTGAAGATACCAAGATGTCTTCCAGCCTCTCTCATTACTATTGGGAATTCTAACCTCAGCTTGTTTCTCATTTACAGATTATTTCTAAAATTTTCCCCTTTGTTTCTTGCTGACTGACAACAAAATGTTTATGTGTGGATTAATTTTCATTTATTCTGCTTAGCAGTCATTGTTTCAGAAATCAAAGGATTTCTGTTTCTCATCAATCTGGAAAATTCTCAGACATTGCCTTTTTTTTTTCAGTTCCCTCTTCCTCCCTACCTCCTCTTCTCTTCCTCCCCCTCCCTCTTTCTATTCTCTTAATCCAGAACAGGATTTCTATTAAATGTATGTTGGACTTTCTCATTCTGTCTTCTATATTTTCCTTATTTTCCTATCTCTTATCTTTCTATAGGGCATTTGAAGTAATTTCTTCAGATGTATCTTCCAAGCCTAAATCTCTCTTCAACCATGTCTAATCTGCAGTTTAACTGGTCATAAAAAACATACCCTCTAATGCTTGGTTGTACCATGACCAAACAAATACATGATTAAGACACCGATTCTTGACTCAAGAACTTTACACCCTGTAGACTAACAAGACACACGGAAATTATTCTGCAGTATAATAAGAGCAAAACTCAAGATGTCCAGAGGGATTGCTAATGGAAACACAAAGAAAAAAAAATGGAAAGAATCCAGAGGAAGTCACCTCTTCACTGAGTTTGGAGACTAAAAGGACACCCAAACTGATGGCACAGCATGTGAAAAATCGTGAATCTTTATGGAACAGTCAAGAATTAAGTGTCACTACCGTGTGGATACAGCTGGAGAGAGTAAAGAGAGACACTGTACGGTCAGTTAAAGCTACTTAG
This sequence comes from Eonycteris spelaea, assembly GCA_003508835.1. Taxonomy (NCBI): domain Eukaryota; kingdom Metazoa; phylum Chordata; class Mammalia; order Chiroptera; family Pteropodidae; genus Eonycteris; species Eonycteris spelaea. The sequence continues at coordinate 9,317,130 of PUFA01000023.1, forward strand.
GAAGGCCCCCATGCACCATGTATGTAGCGTTTACAGTTCACTGGCAATGGGGAAGCAACAGAGGCGTTCCAGGCAGCATGGGTACAAGGCGAAAGAATGAGTGGAGGAAGGGAGGGAGAGAGCTTTGAATTTGGGAAAGCTAACCCCGTAGACACAGAAGAATTAAAATGTCGAGAGGCTGGTTACAAGATGGCTGCACTGAGCTAGGTAGAGATGACGAGAAATTAAGCTGCGATAGTATCAGCAGGGATGGAGAGAAGGCTCTGAATTAGAGATAGTTCAGAGCCAGACATTATGAATGTGTTAGCCAGTTGGCTGTGGAGGCGGATGGCCAGCAAAAGGTTAAAACACTCAGTTTTTATACTGGGAGTTTGTGATTGTAACACCATTAAATAGAGTAATAAACTGAAGTTTGGGAGCAACGAGAAGACAGTTCCACTCAGGGGACATAAGCTTTAAAATATGTGGTATATATCCAGGCTGAAAAGTCTGGCAGGCTAAGTACATCTTTAAAGCTTGTCAGCGAAATCAGACAGGGAAATGTTGCTTTGGAGTCATCAGCATGCAGCTGGGAACTGAATACAATGGCAGGAACTGATTGAGAATCAGCTGGGGGCGGGGAGTGACCAAAGATGTACATTGTATGGTGGTGATGCTGCAAGTGGTAAAGCTTGGTCATCAAAAATTATCACAACCACACAGAATATCTGAGATGGAGACAGTTTCCAAACTTTCCTACAGTTCTCTCAAACTTACCTTCTGTTAATTCAAGAGATAACTTAGTAATATTTTTTGGACCCAATATATTTCACTAATATATTTTAATGTTATATTCTTATAGAATATTTGATGCTGGTATAGCTTTATATTAAACTATTAAATTACTATTAGTATTTTAACAGAATACTAATTAAATAATTAAAATATGTCTATATGTGATCACCCAACGTGAAATCTTCTATCTAAGCCTGTATCATCCTGAATTAAAATAACTTGATTTACTTATCTGTATCCTCCTCTAGATTTTGGACTCCCCAGACAGGGGTGATACCTTCCTCAATTTTCTATCTCAAGGGTTATCACAGTATATGGCACAGAGTGGGAACTTTGTGTGTATTGGATGGATGGATGGATGGATGATGGATGGACGGACAGATGGACAGACGGAGCAACCCAAAATTGGAGACTGTTTTTCCAAGTTGACCTGCTATCATTTACTCAGCGATTAAAACGTCCTCTGCCATGAGGAAAGAACACTACATCCAGGGCCACCATGCAGCTTTCACAGGTTTCACTACACACGGTGGCAAGTGGGATTAGGTCATCTTACTACAAGAAAATCTACTGTGCAAGTTAGTCACATGATGAAGGGAAAGATGGAGTAGGGTGGTAGCAAGAGTAAAACTAGCTCAAAAAACTCAAGGAGCTCTAGTCATCAGTGTTTTTAAACTGCTTCTAGAATTATAGAGTAACGGGGTTTATAAAATGGGAAAAAATTATTTTTAAATGTGTTTAGATAAATGCTTAAGCATAAGTAAATGTCAACAATCAACGAATAATTGTGTAGTTATTTTGTGCCTACAACGTATCAGCTCCTCCACATCAGACCTGCAGTTTATGCGGAAGAAAGACACCTTAGAAATATGAAGGGGTGTATGCCTAGCAAAGTCTGAAATTTGTCGGGCATTCTCATACCCTTGACCTGACTTACCCACCACAGAGTTTTTTTCAAACTAGCAACCAAAGTCATATATATACATATACATATCTATGTGTGTATGTATATATATATACATACACACACATATATAAGTGTACATATAAACAATAAAATTTTTTTAAAAACCAAGAAAAAAGGAATCCAGAGCTTCACACAAAAATACACATTAAAATCAATAAATTGTAATAAGAATTTTTTCTGATTAATAAATTCTAGTAAGAATTTATTTTCTGTATAAATCATCATTAAGATTTATACAGAAGCTATACCAGCATCTAAATTTTCCTATAATAAAATACCACATGCTGTGTAATACATCTTTAAATGTTCAGGCTTACTTTGTGAGTATACAAACAAGAACACCAGTTGCTTGGAAAAATTCAGTATTTTATTGCTGATGGAAAGTTCCAAGGAATGAAGAGAATTATGGGCTTTTGTTTTTTGAAAACTACAAGCTAAAAATAGAAACCTCTTCCAAAACCAGAGTACGTGCCCTATGCAAACAAAAAACAAAAAAAAACAACTCAAAGGGAAACCTGGTAAATTGTGAATCTGACCGCTGCCATTTCGCACTCCTTTTTGTCACAAAATGTCATAACCTTTCCGCTAACCGGCCAAAAGCAGCACTTGATTTCTTAACTTCAGATTTTACTAAACTTTTAAAGCAATCAGAGCCAATTTCCCTTCGTGATAACATCAAAACCCAGATTTCAAACTTACATATGGAAAAATGTTCACACCCGAGATCATGACTTTTCTACTCTCAAACTAACCCTCCAGGAGGACAACCAGAGAGATAGGTAGTTTTGCAGTGGCAGAGTTGATGGTAGGCAAATGTCCCCAGTGCTCCAGTATCAGCCTCTTCCATTCCATCTAGTCATTGAACCAAAGACACTTCAGAGGGGGTCCCCGAAGGTGTGTATGGGCATCAAACCAGGAGGGTCAGGCTGCAGCCGCAGCAGGCAGGCTGCTGAAGCTCAGTCTACGCATGGACACAGCATCCCCTGGGTGGGCCCAGGAATCATCATTTTTAACAAATTCAGTGGTGACTGAACATCTATTAGTGGAGCCTACAATCTGCTGCTTTAAAGATTGCTTTTGATCATCTGGAACTTGTGCAATATTAGCGTCTCATCTCTAGGTGGCAGCTCCTATGGATTGTGGCAGTGGCGCTGTGAATGCTGAGTGTCAACATTCAGAGACTAGATTTCCAGGACAGGAATTACACATTGGATTTAGCCAACTGACCATTATCTCTAAATGCTATAACGATATAAGAAAAATGTGGCAAGATAGACTTTACATTATTTCAACTTCCAATTCAAACTTTTTATTATAAAAACAATTAACGGGCTATCCTTGCATAGGTAAAGCTTTCTGTAACCCATTTAAACTGTAATCTAAGTCATAAATTTTAAGGCAAGATGTTGTAAGCAGTTTTCTTGCCCTGATTGTTGTAAGTCGCGACCCCCAAGGATCGCATAGTCAGCAGTCAGCAAAAATTTTCTGCAAAGGGCGAGACAGTAAATATTTTAGGCTTTACAAGTCACATGGTCTCTGCCACAATTACTCAACAATGCCATTGTCACAAGAAAGCATTCAGAGACCATACAGAAATATATAAATGAGTGTGGTTGTGTCCCAACAAAACTCTATAAATGAATACTAACATCTAAATTTCGCATAACTTTCCTGTGCCTCAAAATATCATGACTCTCCTAATTGTTTCCAACTGTATGGTCTGAATGTTAGTGTCCCCTCAAAATTCATATGTTGAAATCCGAATGCCTGATGAGATGGTATTAGGAGGTAGGGCCCCTGAGAAGTGCTTGGGGACATGAGGATGGAGCCCTCATTAGCAGGATTAGTATTCTTATAAGAGACCCCACCAAGCTCCCTAGACCCGGGGTCATGTGAGGACATAGGAGAAGTCTGAGACCCAGAAGACGGCCCTCATTCCACCATATGCTGGCACCCTGACCTTGAACTTCCAGCCTCCAGAAATGTGGGAAATAAATTTCTGTTGCTTATAAACTGTCCAGTCTGTGGTATTTTGTTATAATAGCAACCTGAATAGACTAAAACACCAATCGTTTTTTAAAAATCGAAACTATTTTTAGTTCTTGGGCTGAACCAATCAGGCCAGATCTGGCCCACTGGCAGTGGTGTGCAGACCCCTGACACAGATCCAACTGGGTGAAGCAACACGAATTGGTAGTCCCTAAGGCATTCAAAACGACTTTTGCATGACTTTTTTGAATACCACAGTTTAGTACAAGATAGGTGCCTTGTCATGAAATAGAGGATTGAAGAAATTAAGCAAACCAACAATAAGTCATATGACAAAACTTGGGATTCTAACCCAGGTTGATTTCCAGATGATCATTTTACTAAATAGAACTAGGTCAAATGTAGACTTAAGCCAAGTATTTTGAACACATCCAACCTTCCTTCTGGTACAGCCAAGCTATTAATATGGGGAAACTGCTGGAGTCCATAACATCACACAAGCAGAAACACAGATGCAATTTGGTGAGCAGACAAATGCATGAACCTTAAATATACCAAGTCCGAATCTCCCACGGGAAGCCAACAGTGTTACCTGTCGTGTCCTGACTCAGGGTTTCCTGGCTGCTGCTGCTGTACGAAGGCACTGGAGTGATGGACAGCGAGGCTGGGCAGGACAAAGGCGTGGCCAGCTCGGTCTTTCGAGCGAGGGATTGGTGATACACAGGGATGCCTGCATCTTTGGAGACGAAGAGAGGCAGATCTGACGGGAGGGTAGGTCTGCCTTGTGCATATGGATTTTTCCAGTGGGTCAGCCCAATTGCAACAGGCCCAGCAACGTCATAACCTGGCGAGACAAACACATTAGGTCAGGAGCAGCAATCAAAGCCTGATACTGTAGTGGTTTGCATATTTCCCAGAAATCTTATCTGTGGGTCAAGTCAAACACCACTTGAGGTAAGGATGCATGTTACTTTATGCACAAGCAGGCAGGAATCATGGCACATGACGGATCCTTTTCACTTATTTGACATATGTTTATTAAGCATGTACTATGTGCTCGGTGCCTGGTCTTTGCCTTTAGCAGAGGAGGTAAGACTTTTGTGCATAAGAAAATACCTGAAGGCCTTCTATGTGCTAGACACTTTACGTAAGGGGTTCTAATCCACACAGCAATTGTACAAGGGGAATATTACTTATTTCAATTTTATAGATGAGAAAACTGGATCTCAACTTGCCCAGATAAAAAAAGCCAGTAAGGGCCAGAAGCAGAATTTGAACCCAGATCTGACTCCAAAATCCTCTAAACTAGAACTAACCTTAGTAGAAAATAAAATGAAAGAAATGGTTTAAAAACAGGACAGAAATTTCCCCTCAGGATATCAGGGGAGAGAGCCCTTCTAGTGGAAGGACTAGATCATGAAGAAGGTGGCATGAACCTGACCTCATAGGCAAGGGCCGCAACCTAGAGGCCAGAGGAACATATCTGTCCTACAGATGTATTTTCAGTCTACGCTTTTCTTAATATGAAATAAAATCAATTTAAAATTCACCAACAATAAAAATTTAGAGAAAAATTCAGCGCTCTAGCTTCTTGAAAAATCTCTTGATACTCTGCTAAAAATAAATCAAGCAACAAGGGGTCACATTCCCACACAGCAACTGTCAGCTGAAGCAACCACAGCAGACGCCCTCTTGAGGTGGAATAAGGGAATTCCAGTCCGCCACAGATCCCACCACTCTCTAATACCTTACTCCTAGCCTCCTTCACTCATTTGTCTCACCTTGGCAAACGTTTGCATTTGCAACCAAGACACAGAATTTAGGAATAGAATAGAAGTGTCAGGGAAAAAAAGCAAGAATGGAAAGGTAGGTTGATACAAGACATCTGAGGGTCTTACACGCCAAGGTAAGAAAACGAGATTGTATTTGGCAGGCCAAACAATATTCCTGAACGTTTCTGGAGTGGGGACTGGAATAATCAAATTAATAGCAGCAAAAGTAGCCAGAACCTGTCTCTCCCTCTGGTGGCGACCTCTTCTAGGAAGCTTTCTGACTTCCCCAAGCTACCTTAACTATAGTGAAGGAAGGCCCAGTAATAGATGCTGATGTGTGAGTCTGGAGGTGTATGGAGAGAAAGTCCAAATTGGAGGGGGCGGGGGTGGTTGAGGAACCAAGAGAGGTAATAAGGGAGGAGATGGAACGACGGTGTGGGGCAGCCTCCCCTTGCTGTGCCAGAAACCACTAGGACACGACGTGTCACAGTCCCTGCCCATACTTCACGGCCAAGTGTCCTTCCTTCCATGTGTCTCCCTCATGAACTGAGCATTCCTCAAAGCCAGGGGTGTCTCAGTCATCTTTGAAACTCCCTCCCAGTGTTCCTATGGGACTCTCTCACACTCCTCTCCTACCAGTACCTGGCACAAAGCTAGACTGAGAGCTGGCACTCAGTAGATCCCCACTGTTAACTGAATTCTTCCCAGATGCAAGAGGCTATGAAGTAGAGGCCAAGTGAGCATCATTGAGGGGCACAATTTAAGTGTGGGCAGCAAGAAAGGAAAAGAGGTTCGGAGAGATGTGCAACACTGAGATGGAGAGAAAGGCGTTTGAGGCCACCAGGTCACTTTGTCCCCCACCAACAAGGTGTCAGACCTGTGGTGACCAGAATGGGGGATTCCCTCACCCTAACTGTGTCGTCAGAAGGTCTGGATCTGTAAGGGCTGAGGAAGCCTGGGTGTGTTTTTAGACATGAAGAGTAGGAACTTTAGTGGAAATATCTATGTGGCAGGAAGATGGAAAACATGGAAATGAGGATCAGAAGAAATGGGACCAGAGTCATCAATCTAGTAGTCATCCCCAGAGAAGGCATGGCTGAAACCTTGGAATGAACAATTGACTTCATTGTCATAAAATGATAAATCCACTAAAAATTGCCATACCATCTAACTTAGTGGCACTGTGCCGAGCACCACCTGATTTAAACCTCGCAATAACCCTGTCAGGCACATACTATTATTCCCATTGACAGATGAGGAAACTGAGGCTAAGGGACATTGTTATTTCTCCAAGATTGACAGCTACACAGAAAAAATGGTCAAGATTCAAACCCAGGGTCACTAGAGACAACACAGGTGCCCTGGACCACTGAGCTACCCTGCCTTGCTGAGAGTGGGCGGCGAGAGGAATTCTAGGGGCTGGAAACAGGGCCTGTCTCCCCTTAATCGCTCTTAGGTTACTTACTCCTTTCTGAACAATTTTTCATAGAGGCATTTGAATGAACCAGAATGTTCAAAGGAAGGGAAATGCTAACTTGAAGACACACTGACCAAGTTGTTCGCATTCTTCTTGATTGTTCACCTTCCTAAAAGTAACTAAGCAAGGAAATCTTCCTTGAGTGAGGGCTATGGAGACTCTGGAAATATCCAACCAGAATACAAATACTCAGTGTTCAGAAGAGCAAAGGAGCCAGAGCCGCGTGGCAGACAGAGGCAAACCCTGCGGACCTGACCGCCGGCCCCTGAGCACATCTGCTGGACTCAGCCTCTGATGCAGATGTGTTTGCTGCATTTGCTGATCGACACTCTCGGACCTCCCACAGCTGCTAAGAGTGTCCCGGGCCACAGAAATGAAATTCCAGAATGCTCCATTTCAATCGATGTCCCATTATGTTTTTATTAAAAATCGGAAAACGTGTTACCTTCTACGTACACCAGAGATTCCTTTCACAAGAAGAATAATTACAGAACCATGTTTTCCCCTTGCTTTGTGGCTTCATTTGGAAACTCACTTAAAACCTTCTTCTGGTTCCATAATCCCAAGCTCCCAGGGAGGGGCAGAGGGGCAGGGGGTAGGTTCATGAAACAGAACAGAGCACGGTGTGAAAGCGAGTTGCTTCACAGTCCCAAAGAACTTTGGACTCTCCACGATTTCAGGGTTTACCTGTTCTTTTATAAAATTATAGCAGATTTATAACATATACTTAATTTTGAAAGGATATTGTTCACATAGGTAGAAAGCCTTTTTTTTTAAGCTAAGCAAATTACTACATCACTCTCTCCAGAAACGGAGTTCATTAGCAAATATTTTCATCCATGTTTATACAAATGAGCTATAAGATCTACATAGTCGTGATGGAATATAAATGGACCAGCCTAAATTTAAAAGTGACAACGAGGTCAAAGTATTTTGAAAGGGTTAACCATCCAGGGGAACGGCTGCATCCAAGTGTCCAAGAGGCAATATGACGTGGGTAGCCTGCCATTCTCCCTCACCCACCACTCTGTCCCAACAGGGGGAGCAGGTCTCAGCTCTCTTTAAGTTCTATGTCAACACTATCACCCACTACATTCAAAATCGTAAAGAGAGACATGTAAGGAAAAATCAAAATTGCAGGCTGTCTTGAGGAAAAATGATGTTAATTAACTATAAAGTCCTTAAATCTCTCATATGTGGGTAAGGTGCAGGTTTACTATCAGAAAATTAGGAGATGTCCAAGGGTCTTATGAATAAATAAAGGTTTCAAAAGAAGTCATTGTTCTGTTCCTTGAAATTTTTGGGCAACTCTGCTTTGGGCAGGACATAGTTCCTACAGGAATTACAATAATAGGAAATCCACAAGTGTGATATTTTCTTAAGTGGAATTCCCTCACAGACATAACACTTCCATGTGAAATGACAATTCTGTAAGAGAACAATCAAAGTGAAGGAAATGAAAAATAAAAGGAGCTTTTAAAAAAAAACTTGGATGATCTAGCTATCTGTCCTCCCTCCACTACTCTGAGTCTAAGGCTGTTAATTATCTTCTGCTTTTACTATAAGTATTGTAAAAGTCCTCTGTGCTGCACAGACTGTGGGCGTTGGCCATCGCCTGACGCCTCTGCAGAATCCATCCCCCTCCTTCCTCCAGTTTGAGAAATCATCCCAACCCCACTCAGCCATGCAACTGAGGGCAAGTCAACCTCATCCTCCCCTCCCTCAATATGGGTCTGAAGAGGCTCTGCATCGCCCTGGTCAATGATTGTATCAACGATGGTCATGTGACCCAGTCCCACCCAATAAGACAGGAAAAGTCTCCGAGGCTCTTTGGCACAAAGCTTCTCAGTTCCACGAGCGAAAGCCGGAGGAAGGCACCCAAGCGCCTTTCTCTCTGATCACTGCTGTGTCTAAATGCAATTCCTGGAACCATGGCAGCCATCTGGCTGCCACAAGGACAAACTCTCTGAGCAATGCAAAGGGGCGAAGGTCCTTCACGACATCATTGATGAGCTTAATCAACCCGTCGTAAGAATAGCTCTCTCTGCCTCTGGTCTACCCTGTTAAGTAAACTAATAAATTTCCTTATGGTTTCAGGAAACTGAAGTAACATTCAAGGGCCTTTCAGTTGTCCCATCATCTTCTGAGAAAACTGTCACACCCGCCTCCCATTCAGAGGCAACTACATAGCTCGGTAAGAACCTGTTATAGTAGTGTCCTACCTAGGGTTGCTGTAACAAAGTATCACAAACTGGGTGGCTGTAAACAACAGAAGTGTATTCTCTCAGTTTTGGAGCTGGAAGTATAAAATCAAGATGTCAGTAGGGCCAGGCTCTCTCTAAAGTCCCGAGGGGAAAATCTGGTCCCTACGCTTTTCTTAGCTTCTGATGCCGCTGACAACCCTTGGCGCTCTTTCACATATAGAGACAACACACTAACCTCTGCTTTCGCCATCACATGTATGCCTCTGTGTCCCTTCTAATAAAGACACAAATCGAATTGGATCAGGGTCCACCCTAGTCGAGTATGATCTCAATTTGGTTACATGTGCAAAGACCCTATTTCTAAATGAGGTCACGTTCACAAGTACCAGGGGTTAGGACTTTGACACACCCTTTGGGGAACACAATTCAACCTATACCACCCTGACATGGTGGCCACAGCTAACTAGACCAGCGGAGGGCACTTGGCCCATGGCTGGCCAGGCTACCAAGATAGCAAGTGGCAAAGTTTTGTCCAATGGGAGATAGATGACCTGGGTTCAAATCCCAGCTCTTACTACCCATGTATCCTTAATAACCTTTTATAACCTCTAGAGAATTTAGTTTCCTCATCTATAAAATGAAGAAAATAATAGTATCTACCCCATACGATTGTCGTGAGGATAAGATGAGTAGAGAAAAGGTACCTAGAACAGCACTTGGCACAGAGAAAGCTCCCAGGGGGTTAGCTATTACATGGTCCTCACTAGCGGCCCCTCCACTCTCACCAATAAGTCCCTTAAAAGAGAAGTCTCTACTCACAGCTCATCACTCCTTATTCAGAGCTTTGCAAGCGGGCTCCCAAACCACCACCCACAGATACGACTCTCTGGGATGTCACCAGAGCAGACTTTAACTCTCCTTAGTCTCCCCTTCCAGAAATTCTTTGGGCTTCCCAAGAAATGTGCTCATTTGGTCTCCCTCCCTCTGTCATTATTTCTACCGTAACTGTACCTCCCCTGGAGACTGGTCCTTGGCTCTCTACAAGCTCGTCTGCAGCTCCTGCCCATTCTCTCCCCATTTCCAGCTTCCTGTGGGACATTTCAAGGTGGCAACAGTTTCACAGGCACCTCAAACGCAACACATCTAACCTACAGCCATTGAATCCTCTTCCTGATTGCTAGGAAAGGTTCGGACTCCCCGTCACCCTAACTCAGAAGCTCAAGGCACACTTATCTTTTCCCATACCCAGTCAATGACTAACGTGTCCTCCCATCTCTGCCACGCCTCCCCCTCCAGACCTGCCTTTTGTCCCGCCTCCCAAGTTCGTTACCATCTCACGTCAAGACCACAGCTATTCTCCCACGTGAAATGCATCCTGTTCACCACTAGAACAACCCTCTTTCATTTACATGTTCATCTTGTCACTCTCCTACACTGAACTCCAAACGACTTCCCGGGGATTAACATACGTCTTTAGGAATGACATTTTAAGTTATTTAGTATATGCAAACCAGGGTCCATGAGCACCCAAAAGAATTTTTTAATTTTTTTTTACTTTCCATTTTAACGTTAATTTAATCACCTAAAATTAATAGGTGCATACTGTCAACCGAGTTCTGCCAGTTAATTTTAGTGCCTGGGTTTGATTCGGTGTTTCCATCAAGTTGGCCCCAAGTGGTAGACTTAATGAGAAAAGAAAGAAAGAAATATGTCCAGGTACATGCCCATCAAATGAAGATCCAATAACCTCACCTGAGTATTAACAGAGATTTCACAGTGGGGTAGACAGAGGAAGTTGGTGGCAAAGCAGAGTCACCATCCCTTCGATACCCAGTAGTGAAGCTGTCTGGACCTACACACCTCTGCAGCCTTTGCCACAGGGCGTTACGAGCAGTGACTGCATTCTAGCAAAATAACAGCCACCGTGTTAAACCAACGTGGTAAATTTGTTTTGTTTTTGCTTGACAGTGTTTTACATTTTATATGTAAATTTGAGTTTTTATGGCTATTTGGAATCTAGGAACGTATTTAGTTTTATGTTTGAATAGACTTTAGCATCCTTATAATAAAAAAAAATTTCAAGCCATCATAGAGGGTCATAATTATTCTTTTTGTAGGGGTCCGCAATACTGGTGTTTGAGAAACCATGACCAGTGTTTAAGAGCATGAACTTTCATGCCAAGTGGACCTGGATTGAAATTTCTGGCTGGGTGGCAAAGAGCAAGTTTCCTCATCTGTAAAATGGAGAAATAGCAGTACCTTCCTCAGAGTTCTGAGTAAGTAAAACGACGTATGTCAAGGGCCAGGAGCACCTGGCAAATAAGAACGAATAGATGGTAGCTGCAATTATCATCATTTTTTTTCTTCTAAGTCAGTGGCTGAGATTCCAGAATCAAGGAAATTTTGAAAGAAGTGGGAGAGGAAGGATTCAGTAAACAGAAAAGTAATCAGGGTCACTCTTTCTTTTTTGACCAAACTAAAACATGCTTAAGGTTGAGTAGAAAGGTAGCTGGGAGAGAGTGTCGGGTAAGCACAAAGTGTCCTATGTTCCTTGGCAGGGAACCCTCACTGAGGAAGGGAGCGATGGAAAACCACACGCCCCACGCTGCAGACTTCAGGTTTCTGAGAAGTCAGGGGACAGAGTGGCTGGTACACACACACAGAAGTCCTCGAAGCATAGGTAGCATTCAGTAACATTGATTTGTTGTTACTGTACACGTACATCCATACTCCTCACACTTCTCATGTACTGTATGCCTACATCTCATACAGACTTATGAGAAATAATGTATGTTTCCTATTTACGTGATGACATATTTATTTTTAAATTAGGTGAACAAAAATCTTTAAAAGTCATTTTTAACATTAAGTACACAATCACACAGGTTACACAAATGAAAGAGTTAAAACAAATGATGAAAAGTTGGGCAAACCTGCATTTTTTAAATCTCTCTGGACCACACTGCCTCCATTCATTTCTATGCAAAAGCGACAAGGCGCCCACAAGAGGGCGCTCTAGCAAGGTGCCGTCCACAAGCAATTGCTCTGATTCTGAAAATAAAATGCTCATCCCACTGCGTTTTCTACTCACTCCTTCCTTGGCCCGCCCACCCCAGGCAATAACAATGTTTATAAGACAAAACGACACAATTGCTCACCTATGGTGATCTGGCTGACACAACTGTAGTAGCTGCCTGTCGTGGCAGTGGAAAGGTTATAACTCCCACTACTCGCGTCTTTGTCTGTTAAGAAAATAAGAGAAGGTCAATTGTATTGAGTGACACCGTGACCAGTGTAACTAACTGTGTGACTGCTGGTAAATAAACCAGCGCTGGGTCTGGGCAGTATCACACTCATTCATCCACTTAGGAAGTGCGAGGTGCCAGGCAGTCTGAACATTTCAACAAACAGCCCAGACTGCTCACACAGACAATTTTGGTTCAACACATGGTTATTATAATGGGGAAGGGGGTGAGGAGTGCTGGGGGAGGTAGTAGGGGCAGGTGAGAGGGGACACCTGATCCAGACCAGAGGGTATCAGATAAGGCTTCCTGGAGGAAGTGACATCTAAGGAGAAAGGACCAGGCAGAGGGTTATCACCATAGACAACCCTGTGAGTTATCAGCTGAATATCCTAAGAAAAGGAGACGTGGGCCATGGCCAGACTATGAAGGGCGTTATAAACCACATTAACAAGTTTGGATTTTGCCTAAAATGCAGGATCCCATTTTCAATTCAAAAAGAGCACGTTTGGCAGCATGGAGCACAGTAGACAGGAGGTAACATGAGAGGCAGAAAGACTCCTCCACGAGGCAGCCGCAATAATCCTGATGAGCGGCGACAGTGGCCAAACCATGGGAGAAGCGGCAGCGGAGACAGAGATTAAAGTGGATGTGATTCCCTTCAAGGCTAAAAGTACAACACACCACATAGAGTTCCTCACGACGGCGGACAGGAAATATTCTAGACAGAAGAAGCAAAAGACCACAAACCTCACATTCACACAGCATCTTAGCATTCTCACCCCCATCACGTCACGTACAAGGTAAAACAGGGCAGGCATCACCCCGCGTCTCTGATGGAAAGGCTGAGACTCGGGGTGGCTCAGGGTCACTATATATAGCATGTGGCAGAACAGGGCTCAAATCGAGATGGGAACTGCTTCGAAATTGTTAATGAAACATGGCAGGTCATAACTAACTAATTTTAACCCTTTTCCCGTTTAGAAAATAAAGTGCATCTCACGTAAGAATGCTACATTTTCTAGGACTTGACGTTTTCAGTGATCGAACTCCTAAAAACAGAATGCTATAAACAGAAAAATATCGATTGTTTCCAAAGACTACTGATACACTAGAGCTATGCAAAAATAATAATAAAAGCGAGATATTTCAGGGCAAATTTTGGGATTAAGGTCAGGACTGTAATTCACGAAAGGGAAAAAGGATATTAAAATGAATACATATTGTCTCATCTAAAACACTACAGGTTAGAGACCAAGAGTCATAATAGTAATGTTTGCAAAACTGAGCCTGAAGGAAATACCTGAATACTCTGTTATGTGATACTAGGAAAACTCTGACACTATGATCTATAATGGTGAAAGTTATAAGTCTGAGGGGGAAAAATAATTATTAAAAACTAGCCAAATGCATTCAAAGCAAAAGGGTTTCTGAAGACATAGCAAGAGTGAGATTTGAACCAGAGCCACTTGGATAAGCGGAGAAGATGGCTTTGTAGGTGACTGTCCTTAGGAAGAACTGCAGGCACGGAGACAGAGAAGGAAGGAAATGGGCGTCATCTGCAGGGCTCTCTGTATGTGCCTGGGTTTGGGCAGCTGGAAAGTATTGACAAAAGCAGGTGCTGAGCCAGAGGGCAGAGAAACAGTAGTGGCCCTTAGGGGCCACATCAAGGCCACTGCAGGTCCACAAACTGGGAGATACAATGCAAAAAAAATAATTTCAAAACTATTTTAATGTGGGAAAAATAATTTTAGCAACTGGATATGGCCAACTCCACTAAGAAACCTCCCCAGACCATCTCTACTCTCTAGGGTGCTTCCTGAGTAACAGGCACTACCCCAACAGAGATGAGCGGGTGAGACTGTGCAGGCGAACCTCTCAGAGATGCTGCGGGTTCTGACCAGACCCAACAATAAAGTGACTATCACAATAAAGCAAGTCGCGCATGTTTTTTTGGTTTCCCAGTGTATGTGAAAGTTATGTTTACAATATACTGTAGCCTATGAAGTGTGCAATAGCATTATGGCTAAAAAAACAACGTACATGTCTTAAATGAAAAATACTTGATTGCTAAAAGAAAAAGCTAACCATCATCTGAGCCTGCTGGAAAAAAATGGTGCAGTTAAGACTTGCTCCACAGAGGGTTGCCACAACCCTTCAATTTATAAAAGTCAGCCGAAATGACATAAAGCAAAAAAGCAATTACCATGAATTTAAAAGCAAAAACCCCCTTCAGATTTCTAACGTAAGTCTTTCGTGGAAGTCAAGTCATGCAGCATAAACTTTCACAAAAGCAGGGCATAGCTGTACTGGCTTACCTGTATCTTAACCTACACCATTTGTCAACGGGAGACCCAACCGTTAATTTTGTAATTTTCAGAACTTAGCATCATACCTGGCATTAGACAAATCCTTAATACACATTCACTTATTGAAAGGAAAAAGGAACCATGAAATTAAAGAAAGAATAAACCAATGACGATTTCCCCTTCCTGTTCGTTATAACTTCATTAGGGGTCACTGTGATCAGAGAGAAAGGGCATTCAGCTGGGAGTCAGCTGACTTGGGTTTGAAGTCCAGTTTTGCTGAACATAAATGCTAACTTGGTCAAGCTTTTGCCTTCCTTTAGTCTTTTTTTCCACCCTTCTGCAGTTCAAACTGCCTTCTTCCCCACCAAATGAAAATGGTGACGATAATGCTTATCTCACTTTTGGGTAGTGGGAAGAATGGGGTATGGTTAATAAAAGTTATCAGTTATACAAAATGCACAGTTAGCAAATAATTCAGTATATATTTGTGGAATCCGCTGAATCAATAAAATCCAGACCTAAAACATATTTAACTGTTTTAACTAAAGATGTCATTCCTAATTTTTTTTAAACCCTTCACCTGTGATCTGTCCTTAAACAATTTTGGGAGGGAGAATTTTCCAGGGACAAGGTCAATGGCATTAAAGGTAGAGATAGAAGAGGAAAGAGGGAGGGGAAAGATGGGGAGAGAGAAGGAGGAGAGAAGAGTAACAGAGTCACAAGCACAGAAATGCCTGTGAATGGGAAGAAAAGGAGGAAAACATACTGAAAAAATTAGTAATCAACAAAGAAGCAGAATGGTTAAATTAGGAACGAAAGCCTGTGAATAAATATGAATGGTGAAACTATTGAAACATGAATCATACATGAATGGTAAAACTAGGGTATAATCTTGGTGGCACTATTTCAAAAAGATTCAAAGAAGAAAAGTACAAAGACCTGTGGCAGTTACCGTGCAAGGTGACATTGTATAAAGGAGGCATTTCTCCCATATAGGAATTTTTTTAATGCTAGATTTTATGAGAAGACTGGAATATCCACTTACCCCTTTAGGAACCAACTGGAGTTAAATTTTTTAAAATCAGGTAACTAGGGGAAAAGCTTGAGACTACGAATGAGACTGATAAACTTCGTAAATTCTCGAGTCAGTATCTAGATTAGATACCTGGTTCCAATCCCTGGGCACATTTTTTTTTCATCCTATGTCACTCGGTTTCTTCGTAGGTACAATGGGAAGTATAAAGCCTATACCTTATCAGACAACACATAGAAGGTGCTCAATTAATGCTATTATTTTTATACTTAAAAAGACCTAAGATATCGATAAAATGGAATACCATACAGCAAAGAAAATGAAGTAATGCTATAGAAAATATTATGGATGGATCTCACAATCATAATGTTGATTGAAAGAAGCAACACAAAATACATATTATGAAAATTTCACAAAACTCAATTATATTGTTTATGGATGTATATGTGGATGGTAAAAAACGTAAAGAAAGTAATAATAATTAGCACAAAAGTCAGCATGGTGGTTCCTTTTACAGGTAAAGAAGGCATTCTGAATTGCAGAAGGGTACAGGGAGCAGGCAGTTGGTTCTGCAAGGCTGGGAATGTTTTATTGATGGAGGTGGTGGTCACGTGGGGTATGGTTCTTTGTTTAATTACATATATTTGTTAAATTATAAATTTCTCTTACCCACCTGTCTATATGTAAATTCTAGTTCACAATAACTTTTTCAAGAAACAAAGAGAGGCAGAGATCGTGACAAGACAAACCAGGAATGAAAATTCTGAAAAAATAAGAAAATGAGATGACGGTAGAATTAAACAACACCAGTTACTGAGTACTTTTCTTTACCAAGCACTACACTAAACATTACTTCATTTGCATCCATTATTTCATTTAAGCTTCAAAACAACTCACTGAAGGTCACTATGATTATCCCACTATACAGATGAGACTCACGGAATTAGGCAACTGGCTCAACATCTCACTTCTGAGAAGTCACAAAGGTGGAATTAAAACGTGGTGTGCCTTACACTAGACAAGTATTTGAGAAAGAGGCAACTAGAGAAGGAGGATAAATTAATATCACAAGCTGAGTGAGGTGGATTCCTGCTGTATCTGGTGCCACATCTCTGACAGTCTTTTTATTTTAGGTGCTAAGCATTGAGGTTTTATAGGAAACAAGACAGACATCATTTTGTATATTGTTTTCAAAGACCCCGCTTAACAGAAATGTGTAACAAAATTAATGTACCTTTTATCTCAAATTATTTTGGGTATACTCAAAAAATATAATCTTATAACAAAAAAAATCATCTCAACATTCAAACTATCTTAATCACAGCAAGAACGTGAGTACCATTCCTATATATGTCTTTCCACTGAATGCAGAATTCTAGTAAATATGCAGTCAAATCTAAATAAAAACTGTTAATATAAAGTGAGAATTATAATGTCTAATTTGGGAGATTAAAAAAAATAGAACTAAAATACTAAATAATAATATTATACAAGCCAGGAGCTAGGTGTTCAAGTCACAGGATTGTTCAGAGGAAAGGTTGACCAACTAAGTTTAGTGTAATGAATAAATGTAGAATTTGTTAAGTAAGGTTTAAGTAAAAGTAGAAGAGTAATTATTAAAACAACAGAAATAGACTATTTCTATTTGTGTTGGAGGAGGTGGGAGATAGTGGAGAAAAATGAGAGAGGGGATTTAACAAAAAACTCAACTTAGAAAAAAAATAAATGAGAATAAAGTACAGGAGAAAAACAAGACAAAGAAAATATGAAGTAAAACAGAATGAAGTTCAAATGTATTAGTAATAACAATATATGTAAATGGTATAAATTTGCTGTTTAAAAGATTGTTGAAATGGATTTCTAAAAAATAATCAACTAAGTTCTGTTCATAAGAGAAACACCTAAAACATAAGGACACAGACATGTTAAATGTAAAAGATATAAAAAGATACAAGCAAATACTAACCACAATATAGGTGAAGTAGCTTTGTTAAGATGAAAAATGCTTTAAGACAAAAAGCATTATTAAAAAGGATCAATAAACAAAGATTAAAGGTTCAGGTTCAATTCTTCAGGAAAATAAATACTAAGCATGGGCCTCAACTTCCCCCTTTACACTGTGATTGAAATTCATTCATTTGAAAAACTTTGACTGCTTGTGGCATACAGAGGATATGGGCTGACTCCAGGGAGCAACTGGTACCTTAGGAGGTCTCTCTAAATGCTGATGAATCCATCAGAGTCTAGAAAGTGTGTTTCCACTCACCAGAGCTTTTCCTATAACAGCAGATCTCTTTATTACTACAGTAAGGACGATAAACACACCATGGTGCTATATACTACATTGCTATAGGACTTTCTAGGTTTTCACAAAATTTTGACTTTTCTTTCATGTGATTTTTGCACCAGCACAAGGAGGCAAGCAGGGCAAGTACCAGTTGTAGCAGTACTAGCAGTCAGTCATAGCCTCATCCTCTGCATCTGAGCTAGACCTAAACTCCCAAAGGGCAAAGCCATCCTCTATTCATCTTATGACCAGTTTCTGGCTCTGTAACGCATAGAAGGTGCATTAAATGTTTACCGCAGCCCCTAGTAAGCTTTCAAATACTTAATCGACATTCCTGCATTTTTAAACACCCTACCTGGTACTCATTATCTCAGCTTCCCTTCAATTCCACTCTAGCAGGCCTTAGGCACAGTGACAAAAGCCTTTTCAAGAACACTAGACAAATTCTTTCCTACTTGCACCTACTCCATTCAGTGTTGAAAACCCTATAGTCAATTTCCATTTTTTTTTTTCCAGAAGGCAAAGATCTGTGCCGTATTACTACAACGTAAGATTCATGAAAGCATGCAGTTTTTGTTTTTACTTCCAGGACCCATGATGGTGCCTGATACATAGTAAGCACTCACAAAACATGCTGGTTTGTTCTAGAAACTTCCTTGACAGCTGTGGACTGTTTGCCTAGGACTACATTCCAATGGAAAAATCAACATGTCTATTAAAAAGAGCATGATGTTTTAAACGGAAAAACGAAAATGTTTCTTCATGGGATCAAAATAAAAATTTAATTTTACCCCGGAAAGAAACTTTTAAAATGTGAAAGGCCAAAGGTAAAATAATCTGTACATGCTTTATTGCAGCTTCTTAATGGAAAGGATCCCAATCCATGTGGACCAGGAGTATCTGGGTTGCATAACAAACGTGCCAGGTAGTGGAGGGCAAAAATTAAGCGACGTCATCGAACAGCTCCTTGGATTTATTTTGTAGCTAAACAAGTTTTTAAAAAATATGTGTCTAGTGTACTGCTCCCTACTATCCTTCATTCTGTCCTTCAGTCAGTCGGAGAGCCATATTCATCACCTACTGTGTGCCGGGCACTGTGCACACAGATAAAAGATAGTCTTTGCCCTTTGGAATTTTACAGCCCACAGAGGGGAACACTCCTTACAGCACAAAATGAAGACTGTTCGGGAGAGGACCCACCATAAGAGGTCCCAAGAGAGGAACGAAGTCATATGGGTAGGATCAACAAGGAGGGCGAGGGAGCCACATAAAGGGGGAGGGAGGTATGTTTCAGAGCAAGGTCCAGACACCTGAGAAAACCTGGTATAATCAGCCACGCTACATTGCCTCCCTGTGCTGGGGGTGCTGGGGCTGAGGCAGCAGGAGAGAAGGGTGGTCCGCTCCTGGAGGGCTTTGCTTGCCAAGCCAGAAAGGTTAGGCTTTGATCTGTAAGCAGAGAGGAGACCCTGAGGCGTTTTCAGCAGAGGAATAACAGGATCAGATTTGCAAATGGGATCAGGAGGGGCCAGGACTAGAGGCAGGGAGACCAGCTGAGGAGGCTGAAACTGCATTCAGAGTGAAAACGATGAAGCATGAGAGCACTTGGCACGGAGAGGGGAAAACAGAGGAGAAAGCCTTTGAGGAAGACGAATCAACAGGATTTGTGATTGAGAGCACATTGGCTGAGAGGCAGTGACAGTAGCAGCTAATGCTTACTGAGTACTGAGTACCACTCTCATGCACTGGCAAGTACTACCGCATTTAAACCTCACAGTGACCCCATTTTACAGACAAGAAAACTGAGGCACAGGAGGTGAATTAGTTTGCCCAAGGTCACTGTTAGTGCGTCATGGAAAGGGAGCATTCAGAGCGCACTGAATAGAGCGCACTGGCCCCTGCCTCCTCTCCTGTCTTGGATGCCGTGCTCCACCAATACCAGGCTATTATTAGCAGCTGTCTTTAAGCCCCCTGTCACGTCTTCCCCTCAACACTGTGCATGCTGTTGCCCTCCCTGAAATGCCCTCCTTTTCCTAGTTGGCCTTTTAACATGTCTCCTCCAGGTAGCTGTTCCTGGTCTATTCCTTACTCCCCCCGGCCCCTCCCCTACAACACTGAATTATAATTCTCATTTTAGGAATCTACCTCCCTGAACCCCGCCCTGCCGTCTGTGAGAGAAACAGTGAGATCACATTTATTCCCATACCCTGGGGCCAAGGCTAGAGTCTGGAGCAGTTTGAGCTTAGTAGCTGTATTTATTCTATAGGAAACAGGTATGAGAGAGGAACTGTGTTGGGCACATTGAGTTTGAGATGCTAGAGGAGCATACAGGTAGAAAAGTCTAGAACAGAGCTGGTTGTCTGAAGGCTCTCACCTCCTTGCCTCACTCCATTGCCATGTTGCATGGTTAGGCTTAGCTCTAACTACAACTCTCTCCTATAACCCCTAACCCATCACAGGTCCTAAACTTCTGGTCATCCATTTTAACCTTCCTCAAGCCATGCCTTCTGCCTGAAATTATCCACAGACATCCACGCATTCACTCCTTTTCTTCCTCTTCCTAACTACCGCAACCCCAGGCTTCACAGTCAAACTCTACACCTGCATTCGGGCTCCCCACTTGTATGAGACTAAGTTCTTCAACCTGTCTGTGCCTGAGTTTTTTCAAATGAACATGGGCTAATACTGGACTGATTTCTTAAAGGTTGTGGTGAGATTTAAATGTGCTAATTCACATAAAGTGCCACTACTATCTATCTATTGTTTGTGTCCCAGCATACTCCACGCTTCCGTTTATAAGGCTGAAACTTCGTCCCCTCAGTCCACAGGTGTCTGGCTAAGAGACTGACTGTACTTGGGGCCATAGTCCCGAATTTGATAGATGTCTAATCGTGTCATCCATAGTTGAAAGGACGATTATCAAGTCAAGGGCAAAACCCAGGCAACCACCAACATCAACAGAAGGAGGAGTCCACAAAAAAAGAAGCAATTTGAGAGAGAGGACAAAAAAAAGGGAGATAGTTAAAACAATACTGGCTCCAACTGCATTTCCTTCTTGTCTTCTACTTGCACTCTCTGTCCTAGCCACATCAACCCTCCACCTAGCCTTGAACGTGGCACCTTCATACCTGCCCCCGGGCCTTTGCACTTACTGTTCCCGTTACTAAGAATGCTCTTTCCCTATAATAGAACGGTTCCATCCTGTCCTTCATTTGGGTCTCTGCTCAAATATCTCTTCAGAGAGGCTTTCCCTTTCCGAAACAGCCCTCACTGTGCTCTGTAAGCTCCTGGGGCCCCTTATTAAGCCTCCTCAGATCCAAAACTAACAGCTCCATGCCAGGTCCAAACCACAAGTCCTTTCCTGGGTCAGCCTAGGACATGGTCCTGTAACTTCTTTTGCATGGCCAAAAACAAATCAAGTCCTAGTCATTTCTCTCTAAAAGAAACTTGTCACCCATCCTTGGTCTCATGCACACGGTTATATAATGAGCTAAAAGCAGTTAAGAACCGAAACCATTTAAAAGCACAAGAACAATTGTTGGTAAGTACAAAAGGCTGAAGCATTAAAAATCCAGAATTTTAAAAACGACATCATCCACTGGACAGATTATTAGAGGGCACATTACAGTGATTAATTGCCCCAATCTCATTTCACAATCCTAGAATGTATGAGTCTAGAAGGCTGCCTGAAAGTAAAAATTCATGTTAAAAAAGAACAAGTTCCAATAAAGGATCAAAACTGAATATTTGGATGAGACGCTAATGAGATTTACTGGAAGCTGCTGCTGCTAATGAAATGCATACAGAAGCCAAACTTCTCTCTCTTCTTGGGAACCTAACACAGGACCATAACTGGTCATTATTTTGGCAGACCCTGGGCTCAAGACAGGACTAAGGCATTTATTAAACCAGGAAATTTTATAGTTGAACCTTATAAATTCCAGGCAAGAAAGCGACATCATCCCCACGTATCTAAACTCAAATCCAACAGAATTGAAAGAGGACATTTTTTAAAGCAGTTCGACTTGCAGAGAGATTACTTTTGGACGGTTCCAGAGATGGGCCAAGTTCTCATCAGATAATGATCCTGCCAGCATCTAGCGAGTGAGGAATACATTCAATGTGCTCAATTTTGTTTTTCCTCAACTTGTTTCCTAGGTCGAAAACCCTGATGGCTCACTTATATTGTTGTGTGGGTCACAACGCTACAGGCCTGTGCACTCTGTGGCTAAGTGTATTCACCACTTCAGAGATGAGAGAGGGAAAAGTGTATCAGGAATATATTTAAAGTAGCACAAATTCTAAACGATATGCTTATTTAAATCTGTTTCATTTCCCTTTAAGGTTCTGAAGAGAAACCTGTAATTCTTAATGATGAAAATACTCATCATCGTCATCTGCCACCTTTTTCTTTAATTACTGAAACATACTTTTACAAAAGTTCCACTATTTCTAGCTTCATTTTATCTACCTGGGTGCCCAATTAAACTTTCAGAGTTTCTAGAAATCTATGGAACTGATTATTAAGTAAACCTGTTACTGACAGTATCCACAGGACAGTATGTGAAATCTAACATGATATAAAAACCAGACGTTAGATCCCTCTGACAGGAAAAGGTGTCAAAATATATTTCTACCAATGAATATGCCTAAAACACCATCAGAATTTTGAATTATCCCCAGATGGGAACCCAATACCGACAATGTTATATGTTATTATATCTGCAGCAAGGGCAGGAACAACTCATAACCTAGCAGAAAATGCTCTACAAAAACAAATAAAAGACCCCTAGGATGCAATTAGTAATCAGCTTGTAATTTGTTAGCCTCCAAGCATCAACTGCAAACCCTGAGATTCACCTGAGTGGCTATTTGAAACAGTTTCAATCCTGAGAGACTGACCTTTAACCTTGGGGAAATGAGCAGTGGACAACACCTGACGGGAGAAGGAAGCCACCACCACGCAAGAGAGAAATTTCCCTCCCGCCAACTCCAGGCTTGGAGATGTCCCTGAAGAACGTTCCCCATCAACTGCTCACTACCTTCCGTTTAAAACGCCGAGAAACTTGATGTTATCACAGCAACTGATTGCAAGTCAGGAGAAGGGAGCGAGGTCTGCTTGAGTTTCCGCCTCCACAACCCAGTCTAGGCAGCATCTCTGATAAAGGATTAAAGAGAATTGCTTTTACCACGCAAGCAGGAATACGATAAAAAGCCTTGTTGGAAGCCTTGTTGGCTTCCCCAGCGCGCGGGGCACTTCTAGTTGAATCTGAAACCTTCACACCGTGATTTTGTTTTCCTTCAGAATTGTATATTGTATAATATACAATAAAAATTGTATGGTTCCTTTTACAAAATAAGGGAGAATGCCTTCCATTCCATGGAAATTTTGTGACCAAGCTGGGGGTTATATATATATATTTAGTGCATATTATTTAACCCCACAGCATCTCTCTTAAGAGATGTGCTCCTCTCCAATTTACAGATAGGGTAATGCAAGAACAAAAGTTTGACTTGCCCAAGGTCAGTCAGGGACGAGATAAGCGCCGACTGAACGCAATCTCCGAACTCTGAGTCTCGTCGTTAAAAAGGATTTAACGCCCGTATCCCTTCCCCTGCACGGTCTGAAGCGAACTGGATTTTTCTGGAGTTCCGAAGCTCCCAGATAGTCTCTAAATTTCAGGTGTTTTCACTTCACTAACTCTTTCTGCAAACACCCCTTTGCCAGGTATCCAGGCAGCCTCCAGCTGCGCAGAGCATCGGCTCCCCAAGCCCGGGGCCGACGCGCGCTGCAGCCGGCTCCCTCCCTTCCAGACCTTCCCCGAGCCAACCCCAAAGTTTTCCGGGGTGATCGGACGGCTGCTGGACCCCACCCGCCACAGCCCCCCGACCCAGGAGCCCGCCACCACCCGTCGTTACCGTATGCCGCGAGGGAGGCCATCCTGGCGGGCGTCCTGCCCAAGCTGGCCAGGCGTCGGCGAGAGCTGCCGCCTGCGCGCGGCGCCCCTGGACGGCGGGCGCCGGGCCCCGAGATTGCATGCGCTTGTCTCCCGCGGCGCCCGGCCGCCCCACTCCTGAGCATGCCCAGATAGCCCGCCGCGGTCGCCCCGGAGACGTGCCAGCAGCGCGCAGGTGCCCCCCGGCCGGGTCCGGCTGCAGCGGCGTGCGGAGTGCGGGCGCGCACAGCCGTGGCGCTCCGGGTCCCCGCGGGGATTGAACCTGCCGCTGAGGACGCGGAGCGGGGAGAGAGGAAGGGCGAGGCAGGCGAGGGGAGGTGCCCGGCGGAGGCGCGCGGCGGAAGCGGCGCGGGCGTCGGGCACGACCCCCGCTGGGTCCTCGCCAACGGGGTGCCCCTCGGGGTCCGGGCGGCAGGGGTGACGAGAGCAAACGTGGGATCCGGGAGTCCGTGGCGTGCAACAGCCTCCCCAGCCTCGAGCCTTCAGCTTCCTTGGTAGGGAGGTGCCCCTGGAGAGCACGCCTGGGGACGCAGGGGCGGGTCCGGACGCCCGTGACTCCCGCGCGATCCCCACCCTAGCGGACGGCCTCGGGAAGGGTTTGCCTCCGAGGCCACCGTCCAGGGGAGAGTGGCTACTGTCTTGCGGAGTTTTCTTCATGAAGTCGTTAACCGCTAAGTACTGAGTGCTGACACCAGCAGTGCCCCGCACATCATCCGTCACCTTGATTCGTGCCGTGTCTCCTCCACGAGGGGGTACCAGTGTCCTACTCTGCTCTGCCCCCGGCTCGATCCGGGGGAACTCGCACAATGCTTGTTGAATGACTCGATCAATTGTCCGAGCCTCTCGCCGCTCGCCCTCCCTGGGAGTCCAACCATCCTATCGCGCGGGTTCTCTGTAATCAGCTGGCTGGGAAATGGAGATGGGGGAGAGAGAAAGAGACCCCAGAAGCCAGCGGTACCCATAAGTAAGGGGGGAAAAAAGAGAAAAGCGGAACTTCGCCCAATGTCCCTCTGAGTCAGGCGTTCCAATTCCCGAGTGTAAAGTCACCACCACACCGTGAGCGTGCCCGGGGCTTCCTGGCTTGGGACTGACCTGGTCGCTGGAGGAATCGCGGCCTTGAAAAACGCCAGCGCCCAGGGAATCGGGGGACTGTGCTGTCGAAGCCATTTAACTACGTTTGGGGTTGTGCCGACTCCGGTGGGGCTAAGGAAATCAGACGGAGGCCAAAACACATGCTTCTTTAGGAAGCTTCCGGAAGGCTCCTGCCGTCGCCACTGCACCCCCTCGGCGCTTGCCGGCCTAAACAGCCGTCAGCTTTTCCTCTTGCGACCTTAGCGTCCCTCTGAGCTTTCATTTCCCCACCTTTCATTTTCCCCACCTTGTTGCTGGCATGCCCACCTCACAGGACGGTGGCAGGGATCAGGTAGGATGCGGGCAGTATCAACGCTGCTCTCTGCCTGGAGCTTATCCTATGAGGACCCGCACCTACCTCTACCCCCAGGCCCCTTCGACCTCACCCGAATTGGCATCACCACAGCTAGCCCCAGGGCGGTCTGCAGGGCAAGCCAGCCCTGCCTACCAGTGTACCCCCAAGCACCCTTTACATCCTTTACATCCTCCACGTTTTAGCCCAGGTAGGGTCACGAGGAAGGACAATCAGAATGAGTTACAAATTGCACTTTAAGTCTTCTTGGCAGCTCTTTCTAATTAGCAGGAGCAAAAACTTAGTGCCTGATTAATTAACCTCTCCTAAGGCCACCTGAACTTCTGCCCACGCTCCCTTTCCAAGTCCTTGAGATATCAATCTCCTCAATGAAGATTGAGAACACCTGGGTTTTTTGGTTGAGAAATTGATGGACAAATAGACCGCATTCCTTCCTTGTCAGGTGTGCTGGATCCTGTTATTAGCAGGCCTGTGCCCTCAGGTGACAGTGAGCGCCCTAAGCAGCCTCCCTGTCTCTGGTCTGCAGCAGGAGGGGTTGGTCTCCCTACCTCACACTCTTGATAGGAACAAAGGCCAATAAAGAGTTCATGATACTGTGATGAAGGACAGGGAGCAGTGGTTCTTCTGTCTTTGCAGCATTCACAGATGACTTCGCAAGCAGATGACATTTGAAAGATGAAGTCCAGGACTCGTGTTGTTGCCAATAAAATTTCTTAAAGACAAGCTTGTCATTCAAGTTTTCTTATGTTTTATTCATCGTCCATGTTTTCAGGAGTAAAATATGAACTGCCACAACCTTGACGAAAGCTGTGCTCTAAATCTTTCCAGGAAAATGCTTTGTTCAGATGATAGAGTGAGGAAAACTCAATCTCTTTTCAGCATGTTCTGAACTTAACTGTTACCTGCCCTGAGCATCATTATATTGCATTTGACATTCGAAGAAACTGATTCTCTGTGATTCACATTTTTAATAACTTATTTTAATTTTGTAGTTTAGTAACTACTCTAAAAATACTCATTTTAAAAACCATTTGAACCTGAAAAGTAACTTAATTTTCATTTGCTTGCAATCGACTTGACTTAGAACTTGATCCATTGTTAAAGATTTAACGAATTGAACATTTTAAAAATATTGCTGCTATTGACTGATCAAAGCTTTTGTGTTTCTATCTCCCATAACATTGAATATCTTTATTATAGCATTGGTCATGTATTATAATCTTTTTCTATTTACTCATTCATCATCCTGCTGGAAAGCAAGGACCATGTCTTACATTTAAATGTATCCTAATACCTAACACATTTGTTGGCGCATGTTAGTTACTCAATAAATACTAGCTGAATGAGTGTGAGGGAAAAGAACATGTGATGAGGAGGAGGAGGACGGTGTGGGATGGGTTGGTGCTTAGGAGACCTGAGCTCCGGGTGGCTTAATTCTGTAGATCTCAACCACTACCCTCACTCAAGAAAGACTGTCGCACAGGAACCACTGTGCAACACGCTTTGGCCAGGCCAAAGAACTGTCAAAACTGCACTGTCCATTCTTTTGGGGCACAAAATAGAGGGTTCTTGTTCCAGAATTCAGGAAATTCTTCCTGGAACTGGACGAGGGTTTCAATTATTCAAAACTGTTAGCCCCTCACAGTTAAATTTGGAGTTTTTAAATGGAAATGTTGTATAATAGTCAAACTAATTTTCCAGGAGAAAAATAACTTAAGATGTCAAAGAAGCAGATATATCAGGTTTATATTTTAGGATCTTAAATGAATGTTTATAACACATCCCTTTAAAATTTGGCAGATTCGTAACAATGAATATTGCTGAAGTTTATTGTGTACCATGAACTATTCATACATATATATATAATGTTCATATTTATTATTTATATATTTAAGCATTTACATAAAAAGTGCTATATCTTTATATCTTATATATATACATGCTTAATCAATATTAAGACTAATGAAATAGATACTATTGTTATCACCATTTGACAGGGAAACTGAGTCACCAAGCAGCTAATTAACTGTTCATAAGGGATGGATCCAAGATTTGAAACCAGATGCTAAGGCTCATGATACGATTCCAAATGTTGTTGAATATACATAGACCACCTGATTGTTTTGCCTTCTAAATCTTCTG
This sequence comes from Eonycteris spelaea, assembly GCA_003508835.1. Classification (NCBI taxonomy): domain Eukaryota; kingdom Metazoa; phylum Chordata; class Mammalia; order Chiroptera; family Pteropodidae; genus Eonycteris; species Eonycteris spelaea. The sequence goes on from PUFA01000023.1 coordinate 9,344,724, forward strand.
TTTAAAATACCATTTTATTTACACTTATTCCTTAAGAAAAAATAGGTAAGTTGTACTGAAAGCCAGTAAGATGCAGTGGTAGAGAAGAGGCTAAGTGAGGTTTTTCCTAAGTACATCAGGGCCAGCCAATTAAAACAAACTGCAAGAGTAAACATGAATGGTGAGCTCTTATCCAAAGGAAGAGAGCAGGTAATTTTAGTTCTGGCTTCCCAGCCTCCATTACGCAAGTTTCATGAAAAATCTCTCTTCCATTTATAACAGAAAAGCTTTCACCTGTAAAACGTGTTTGGAGACCACTTCATGCGTTCTGTCCTTACATGAATGCCTCTTATAACATATCACACTAACTATTATCATGGCAACTTAACTGAACTTAGGATAAAATAGTATTTGCTTTCAGGAGCATTAATAACAGAAAAAAATGTATTTTAGGATCCAATCATATTTACCTTAAACGTAATTTACATTGATATGTTATATAAATGACATATCATTGTTTTCTGAAAACAGACACATGTACCTCATCCTAATATTCTGAGTGTTGCAATGGCTGTGCAGGTGAAAATGTTTTATATTCATATTCATTTGCATGAAGTTCAAGTTGACCCACCTTATTCTGAATTCATATTTATGAAAAACATTACCAAAATTTCCATATCAATGTGAAAGGCAAAAATTTCTATATCAAAAAACAAATCCCATGTCCTAGAAAGCAACCTATGAAAATATTGCCCTTCTGATTTTCAAAGAACACTATCAAAAAGGAGTCCTTTATACCAACTATTTTCTCTGGAATTTGTTCATTAAATGGTCTCTCTGACATAAAAAGGGACTGTGTGGGACTCGTGCTGTCTGGAACAGGAGAGGAGGAGCTTGACTGCATTCTCTAGATGATAAATTAGGCAAAGACAGAATTTAGGCCTTATTTTCCTTTATTTTGCCCACAGTGCTTTTGTACAGAGCTTTCTATATCAGGAGCTTAATAAATGTTCATTGCTTAGAGACTCATGGAAGATCACAGTTTGAAGAGAATTAGAAAACAGCAATAGTTCTGGGATTAGCCTGAATTCAAATTTCAAACTCCATCACTGACTAGTTCTGTAACCCGGAGCAAATAAGTTAACCTGGGCCTCAGTTTCACATCTGCAAAATGGGAGTAACTAATAACAGCTGCAGCACGAGATAGTTGTATAAATATGTATAAAGCCTTTAGAACAGCTCTTAATAGATGTCAACCCATATTGTTTTTATTTCCAGTTTTTCAGGATTCCCTCAGGTCCGCCAAGGGAATCAAGTGGTAATTCTTTTCCATTCCTGTCATCAAGGGGTACTATTCATAATATTGAACAGCCAAAACTACCCCAGGCACTAGCAAATTAAACAAGGGCCCCTGACACGCCAGGCTTAACCCCTTACCTGCTAGGTTGTCCAAGGAAACCAATGGAACCAAGGTGCCAGGCAATGAGTGCCTTGGGGTGCTTCCTATTTATTACCAACCTGTATGGAGGTATTTCAATGCTTTAAGACTGGCGTCAGTGTCCTGGCTGTATCAGCCCTGCTTCACGCATGCCCAACCCAGACATCCAAACCACTGAACTTCCTATTCACAAACCAGACCTTTTCATCCCAAGTGTATTTTAGTTTCTAATTCCCTACCGAGAAAAGTGAAATGAAATACAATTATCAGAATACTTGTAGCAAGCTGATATTTGGGAATGCCATGTAAACCCTCCACTTACGAACACTTCCTAATAAGAGATATTGTAAATATTTGTTTAATAGAACATTTATGGGAGAGGGGTGGTAAACTCCAAGGGATTTTAAAATACCATCAACCAAATCATCCAAAATAAATAAACTAATAACTGAGAAAAATGCTGAACGGATTGTGCTGGCTGCCTACTGAGAATAAATTTCATGTGAGAAGAACAAGGTCATTAGGGAGGAACATATTTGCCTCTGCTGCAGAAAAGCAAACGAAGAAATAAAATGTAAACAGAGAAGATTTAAAAACCAGGGGCCACAGAGTCCTGAAGTAAAAGGACGCGTGGAATCAACGAGCTCCATCATTCTCCATTTTTTGACTTGAAACTTGAGGTTTCTCTGTTTGGTGAAATAACCCAAAGCCCAAAAGAGCTAACACTGGATCACAACAAATTCAGCCTTTCATGTCAGGGTAGACCCTTCTCTCTTTCGTGGAGCACTTTTGTAAGTTCCTCAGAGATTTCTCCTCTGGGAACATTTATCTGAACTTCCTGTGACACAGACAATGCGTATCCTCTGACGAGCTGATTGTGATTCTTCTCTCAGCCCCCAGGAATCTGGTAATTCATCCTTCTCATTTTCAACATGGGTGTGTGGGCAGGGGGTTGCAAATTCTGGATGAGGACTATAACGCCTGAGCTTGGAATGGAACATTTTTCTACTTGCTTGCTGTAAAGCCTTTTGGAGGCATCAGGCAAAAAAAATAAAAATAAAAATAAAAATAAAAAAATAAAGACAGAATTTTCTCTTTTAAATTAGGACTATTTTTTTTAGAGCATTTTTAGCTTCACAGCAAAATTGAAGAAAAGGTACAGAGATTTCCCACGTAACCCTGGCCCCCATGCATGCACAGCCTCCTCCACGATCATCACCCCCCACCAGGGCAGCACAGTTGTTCCAACTGATGAACCTACATTGGCGCATCATAATCGCTCAAAGTCCACAGTTTACATTAGGGTCCACACTTGGTACTAAACATTCTATGAGTTGGGATGAATGTGTAATGACATGTAGCTATCATTATGGCATCATACAGAGTATATGCGCTGCCCTAAAATCTTCTGTGCTCTGCTGATTCATCTCTCCACCCTCGAACCCCCACCCCCTAGCAACCATGGATCTTTTCATTGTCTCCATAGTTTTGCCTTTTCCAGAATGTTATATGAGGATATAGTTTCCTAATTTCTTTAAAAGATAACTATTTAAAGTAAAAATAATAGCAAAGTATAGTATTATAGGGTTTATAAAATGTATAGATGTAAACTATACAGCTATAGTAGAAGAGAGGACAGAAAGAGACAAGCAGGACATATATTGTTGGAATGGTTCTTATAAGTGAAGAGGGATATTATTAATTCACACTGGTATGTGATGAACATGCTCTAATCCTTAAGCAACCACAAAAAAAATATAACAGAGTTACAGCTAATAAACAAATAGTGGAGATAAAATTAAATACAAAAAGAAAAATACTCAATGCAAAGAGAAGGCAGAAAAGTATTAAAAAGGAAACAAAAAAGCAGGTGGAACAAAAAGAAAACAAATAGCAAGAAAGTAGAATTAAAACCAGCAACATAAATAATTATATATAAATGAGTTACACATGTCAAAGGAAGATTTTTAGACTAAACATAAAAGCAAGACCCAACTATATACTGTTTACAAGAAATGTGCTTTAAAAGGTTAAAAGGATGAGAAAAATGGAACATGAAAACACTACCAATAAGAAAGCTAGAAAAGGTATATTAAGCTAGTGGTGGTACATCAGATACAATAGAGTTTAAAGCAAGGAGTGTTGCCAATAATAGAAATGAACATTTTCTGTTAAAAGGGTCAATTCATCAAAGAACATAGCAATCCTAAATGTTTATGCACCTAATAACAGCTTCAGAATACATGAAGCAAAAACTGATTGAACTAAAGATATGAATTAATATTTCTCCAATTATAGTTGACTATTTTAATGCTCCCTCTAATAACAATAATAATTTAGTAAGACTATATATTTGAAAAAACACTATTAATCGATTTAACTTAAGTGACATTTATAAAACACTTCACCTAACAATAACAGAATGCACATTTTTTTCAGTTGCTCATGGAACATTCACTGAGATACACTATACCTATGCCATAAACAAGTCTCAATAAATTTTAAAAGATTGTTACTACAGAGTATATGCCTCAATTACAATACAATTAAATTAGAAATCAACAGAATCTAGATACCTGGACATAAATCATACAGTTCTAAATAACCTTGAATCAAAGACAAATAACAGGAAAAATTAGAAAATATTTTGAACTGAATAAAAATGAAAGAAACATCATATCATATTTTGTAAGGTGCAGCTAAATCAGCATTTACAGAGAAATTTAAAACTTAACTGGTTATACTAGAAAATAAGAAAAGTCTAAAATCAATAATCTTAGTTTCCACATTAAGATTCTACAAAAGAAGAATAAATCAAAAAAAAAGGAGGAAATAATAAGGATAACATTTGAAAACAAAGAAATAGAAACCATAAAAGCTGTAAAGAAAAAGAACCAAAAGTTTATTCTTTGAAAAGATTAATACATTGAAATCATCTACTAAACTGATGAAGAAAAGATGGGAAAAGACACAAATTACCAATATCAGGAATTAAAGGAAGGATATTACTATAAATCTTACAAATATTGAAAGGATAGTAAGGCACTATTATGATGATTTCTTGCCAATAAATTTGACAACTTAAATGAAATATACAAATTCTTTAGAGATACAAATTACCAAAACCAAACAAAAATCAATTATATTTCTCTATATCAGTAATTTTTTAAATGTCCATTTGCAATAGCATAAAAAATACTTAAGAATAAATTTAATGAAAGTTGTACAAAGTCTGTGTTCCTAAAACAAGAGAACACAGATAAAAGAAAGTAAAGAAGCCTAAATGAGTGGCAGAATATACCACGTTTATGGATTGGAAGACTCAGTATTGTTGAGAAGTCAATTCTCATCAAACTGAACTATAGGTTAAATGTAATCCATATGAAAATCTCAGTAGACTTTTTTTAGAAATTAGCAAGCAATTTTTAAAAACTATATAGAAATACAAAGGACCTAGAACAGCCAAAGCAATTTTAAAAGGAAAAAAACATTTTGGAAGATTTATACTACCTGATTCAAGATGTACTCTAAAGCTACAGGATCAAGACAGTGTGGTATTGGCATAAGCATAGACATACAGATCAATGGGACAGAATACAGCATCCAGAAATAGACCCACACTTAGATGGTCAATTGATTTTCAACAAAGATGCCAAGGTAATTCAATAAAATATAAGGTAAGGTTTTGTCAACAAATGGTACTGGAATGACTAGACATCCATATGCAAAGGAAGGAAGGAAGGAAGGAAGGAAGGAAGGAAGGAAGGAAGGAAGGAAGGAAGGAAGGAAGGAAGGAAGGAAGGAGAAGTGAGGAGGAAGGAGAGAGAGAGGGAAGAGGAGTGAAGGAGGGAGTGAGGGAGAAAGATGAATCTTGACCTTTAACTCACACCATACACAAAATATTATTTGAAATGTATCACGACATTAAATGAAAGAGCTAAAACAATAAAAGTTTCAATAAATAAGAGAAAATCTTTGTGATCTGAGTTAGGTAAAAATATCTAAAATGAAACAAAGATTATGAATCATTTAAAATATTTATAAATTATACTTCATCAAAATTATAAAATTTGCAGTTTAAAAGATACCACTAATAAAATTAGAAATACAGCCCTAGACTGGAAGAAAATACTCACAATACTAATATCTGACAGAAGACCTGTATCTAGAATATATTAATATGCAGGTGCCATAAAATAGAGGCAATGTAGAATGCTGAGTCCTGGAAGTCGCTCAGGCCCACAGCAGATTTTGATTGAGTGAGAAATATACTTGCGTTATGGAAGCCACTGTAATTCCTGGAATTATTTGTTCCTGCAGTAGAATTAAGACCAATTGGACCATTACACACTAAATAAAAGCATGAGACAAGTATATTTACTTCAGTTTTATAGGTGGAAAAGCTGAGGCATAGAACATTTAAATGAGCCACCTAGATTCCCACATCGAGTGAGGGGCAGTCCCAGAATTCAATCATGGTCTGTCTGATTCCAAAGTTCATGCATCGAATCTCCTTGCCCTTAACATTAAGGAAGAAGGATGAGAGGGAGGAAGGGAGTAGGGGTGGGGGGGGAAGGAAGATAGCAAAGCAAGGAATAGGGCTTTATTTTAAAATAGCTCTATGTCCTCAGCGCGCACACACACACACATATAATATGAAAATATAAAAAGGGAGTTTTTTAGCTGAATGAGTCTATAGTTCACTTGCACAACCTGGATATCCATCTTTAGAGGGAGAACTCATCAGTATAAAGGTAAGGAAGCACAAGTTGTAGTTCTAATTCTCTATCTCTGTGTCCCTATGTCACTTAATTTCTCTGGTTACAATATGTATTTGCTTATATTTTTAAATTAATGAGGTACTAGGTGTACTCATAAAAAGCCTCTTCTAGCTGCCTCTCCATGTCTACCCTTCCTAATCTCATACCCATCTTTAAATCATCCTGTAAATTGACTGCTCTCACCAAATTTATCAATTCAGGTTGGAACATAATTGTATTTATTTAGATTTAGGAGGTGCTGGTTCATTCCAGAGACATACCAGCACTGTATGTACCCAGAATACATGTATCTGTGTATATTGTGGTCATAGGAGTTAAAACAAATAAACGTATATAAATGTGTCCTAAATTATGAGATTTTTTTTTTACTTTACCGTAGTTGTCAAATTTTCCATGAAGAACATAATTTGAAAATATCACCAAGTTTTAAAAGGCAAATATGAGGGCTAAACAATGTAAACATATGAAAGATATTAGGGAAGAGGAGAATTATATAAGTAATGTAAAATATATGTTACAAGCCAAAAATTATAGTTTTTCTCATAATTAATTTTTAAGCAAGATTTAAAATAAAACTGAAATAATAACTACATATTTCTATCGTCATTTCTGAAAAAGATAGTTAAATCCCACAGAGATGAGAAAAAGCTCAGACGGATACTTGCCCAGCTTTCACAATTTTACCTACTTCTGAAGATGGGTAATTTTTGCAGAATCAGGGTCCAAAAGTTCATGTTGCAGGCATCTTCATAAGAAACTCCTGAGGCATGACCTATTTTATATTGCACACCTCAGGAGTCTAAGATCTATTTATATTCTGCTTAAGCTCCTGATGTGGTTTGGATCTTTTTTAAAACTTAAAATTAAATTATAAATTTGGGGACAACTAATTTCAGTGAATCACAACTGACAATTCCAGGATATACTTTTCCCTAAATATAACATGTTGTTTCAGAGAAATCGAGGTGATTTCATAAGAATCTCTATTATGTTCTGTAATTCTGTGATTGTGGGTAAGTCATATTGCCATGACGTTATAACAGCAAAAATTTCTTCATGACTAAAAATGTGATTTTTAAGTTTTACCACAAATGTTTTTCAATATTTGGAAGCTTAAATAGGGAGAACATTGTGGACACCTCTTTGAAGTTTGTTGTGCTTTGTTTTCATCTCCAATACAGTCACTACGACATTGTTCCGCTCACTCTTCCCACAAAGGAAAAAAGTGGATTCAAGACATACACTTCGAAAACATGCCTTAGGTTTCCCTTGGAGAGTAGGTTGTGTTGGTTACCTTCCCAATATACTCTCTCCACTCTCTCTTACTATAGAATCCTGATTGTGCCGGGTATAGCAAAGTTCCCAGCAAGATATTTCATTTCCCAGCTTCCTTTGCAGTTCAATGAGACCCCGTGCATAGCAGTCCTAGTCAATGAGACATAAGCTCTACTGATGTCTGCTGGGAATCTGCTGAAACTGGTTGTTGCCGCACTCCTTCCTCTTTTCCTTGCCTTGAGCATGATAATTGGAATTTCTGTAATTATTTTGGGACAATAAATTAAAGGCAAAAAGAATCTCAGGAATATAAGCACAGACATTCTTGAGCTGAAACCAAAACTGGCAATCATCTGCTTCTTGATTTCATTTTATATGAGAAAAATACACTCCTGTTTGGCTAAGCCACTGAGGTCATGTATTTTATTACAGTCAGCTAAAAACATTCCTATTGGTTACCCCTCATCAGTCCAGTCTTTTTATGTAATCAGATAGAAAGCAAAGCTTTTCTCTAGCTCTTAATAGAAATCAAGAATGGGGATTCCTAACACTAATTAGAACAGCTATCCTTGCACCTGTCTTGCTAATGAGCCACCCCAGAAGACTTTTTTGCCATAACTGTAAACTCAGCACTCAAATAAGCAAGTATTTATTTTATTCCAAAATGTTCCTACTCCCAAATCTCAAATTTTGTGTCTGCCTGAAACAGTCATCTATTGAGATGGGGTTATGTAATGATAGATTCCCTCAATTCTTCCTGTTGTCATTGTGGCCCTCATCTGAGTATTCGGGACAATAGGCAGTAAAAGAAAATCACACGAGGAGAAGAACACTAAGAATGAGGTTATTCCAGGTGGTTAAATGAAAGCTCTGAGGAATCAAGGGTGAATAAAACATGAGATGCAATTTCTTTGAAAGGATAAACCATATAATTTAGGAAGAAGTACTATCTATAAGAAGAAGTATTCTCATAAAGTAAGAGTTAAAGACTATGAAATACAGTATAAACAAACAATCTTTTGGCTAGAATTGACAATGAATTACAAAATGAAACTAATAATAATAATATTTCCAATGAACTTTTATTTGCACTTGCTCTAAGCCAGGCAATGGACTTTACATTTATTTTTCTCCTTTCACCCCCACAACCATACCATAAGGAAGCCGCCATTAGTATCTCCATTTTATAGAGGAGGAAACAGAGACTAGGAGAAGTTATCTAACTTGCCTGAGCTAAAGCAGCCAGGGAAAAGCAGAGCAAGGACTGAAACCCAGGCCCGTCCCATGCCAAGGTTCATGCTCTCAGTACTGCTGTGTAATCAGTGTGCTGGGGACCAGATGATAACACACCTGAGACCTTGAGTGAGCATCAAGCCCCGTGGTTTCCAACACTTTCAAGCACAAAAGCCCCTTTATCAATCTTTTTTTTTTAATTCCCTGTTTGACATAAATTCAATAACACTCTTAAGTGACTCCACATTATATTTATCATCCATAATCATTTGGAAAGTAGCAGTTCATACAAATTGTGAGAGCCAGGATTCATAGAGGCTGAAGACATAGCTTATTGTACATGACATTTTTGGACCCCTTGAAATATTTTCCTGACTCTCCCACCAAAGTTGGAAGTTGCGCCAGTGCTGGTCCCCTGAGTGGCAGCAGCTAAGACAGGATGAGGTGTCCAAAATATTTCTGGAGGGAAATTTCTGTGAAGGAGAAATGGGATGGGGACAAGAGTAGGCTGGGGCACTTTCAGATCACAGTGCAGGTCCAACACCTGGGGAGGAGACTAGGAAGAAGGAGCCTCAGGCTGCCTTGTAGCTCTGAGAAAGCCTTGACCTGCTGATGGTGAGTCTCATAAGATTACTGTGAGTTTTAAAAGAGAAAACATGTGTGAAAATGCTTAATACAATATCTGGTACATACTAATCATGCAACAAACAGTAGTGATTATTTCCAATCCAGTGTCTTTTCTAGTAGATCTAGATGAACTAAAAATGCAAAGAACATCTTGTTATAGTCTTTATACTTTTCTCTGATGTATCTATCCTCTGTACTCATGAAAAGTAATCCAGTCCCCCAGGAATCATTCCTAATTACCCTGCATGTTCTCAAAAATCTCCAGTGTTTAAGAATATCATCACTATTCCAAATCTTTTAAGTCAGGTGGCCTCTAGGCTCAGAAGAGACAAATGTATTACAAATAAACAATTAAATTAGTTTTAAAAAGACTTAACGAGTATTTAGAGTTGAATAATTTAGTGCTTTCAATATTAACTCTGCTAAATTTTATTAGGGATAAAAATAAGCCTCTGATCTTTAAAATTCAATTCAGTGCCTTAAAATATTTACTGAAATAGAGGGGAACAAATCAATGCGACAAGGTCAGGGAGGAGAAGGCATATTCTTGGAGAGTCACCACTGCTCCCAAGAGCCCATCCCAGGCCTTTAAGGGAGCTTCCTAAAAGGCAAAGAGGTGTGAATCCCAGCCTGCTGCTGCCTCTGGGGTGCCCTATGATAACAGCAAACAAACATGTCTGATTAAAGGCCATGAGCTCTTGGTTCTGGGAGGATATAACTCTTTTCTCCTTGACTTGAAGATCACTCTCCAGCTTACCTTTTAAAAAAAAAAAAGTGCTAACACAACAGTGTAAATATAATTGACTCTATTAAACCACACATTTAAAAAAATTGTTACAATGGTTAAAAAAAAAGCCATGGGAACTCTGTGTAAAGGGTGGAGAAAGAAGGTATAGTAACTCTCTACTTCTCTCTCAGTTTTTCTGTAAACTAAAACTGCTATGAAAAATAAAGTTTATATATTAAAAAAAAACATATTATGCTAAACGAAAGAAGCCAGAGAAAAGGCTATGTATTTGATTTCATTTATATGAGATGCCCCGAATAGGCAAACCAATAGAGACAGGAAGACAGGGTGTAAGGGTTAGGGTAGGGAGAGATGAATAGGCAGAGCAGAAGGGTTTTAGGGCAGTGAGAATACTCTGTATGCTATGAGAAGAATAAATATATGAAATTATACATTTGTCAAAATTTATAGAACATACAACACCAGGAGTGAACCCGAAAGGAAATTATGAGCTTTGGGTAATTATGATGTATGTGTAAATTCACCCCTGCTAAAAATGTTCCATTCTGGTGAATGATGTTGATAATGGGTGAAGCTATGCACATGTGGGAACAGGGGATATATGGGAAATCTCTGTACCTTCCTCTCAATTTTGTTGTAAAGCTAAAACTGCTCTAAATTTTATTTTTTTTTTTAAAGTAGAGAGTGGTTGCCAGAGGCATGGAAGGAGAAAGAAATGGGGAGTGACAGCCAATGGGTATGGGGTTTCTTTTCGGGGTCAGGAAAATATGCTGGAATTAGATAGTGGTGATGGTCGCGCAATTCTAACTATACTGAAAACCACTGAATTGTATGTGTTAAAAGGATTGATTTTATATTATGTGAATTATACCTCAGTAATAAGTTTTAAAACCCTCACACTGAGTTTAATGATGGTCACATCTTTTTTTTTTTCCATCTGACATGGAGACAGTGGAATGCTGTACAGGAGAGTGGAGTGCAGAAGGAAGGCAACCAGTAAAGATATTTCTCTCTCCTGCTTTGGGACCTTGCCCATCACCCTCTGATGAACTGTACAGTAATGCTGGGTGCTGAACCAGCTCCCAGCTCTCTTACCCTGTCTAGTCCCTGGGGTTCTATGCGTTGAAAGGAGTATGTGACCCTCTGTTGCAAACAGCTTCTTTCGTGTGGTTTTATTTCTCTTTTCTTAATTTCTCTGCTAACTAATGTTATCTATAACTCTTGATTTCTCTTTTCACTCTTCCCTATCAATGCATACTTTCTACTGCACTATTTATTGCTTCTCCTTCATCTGTTGTTCTGACATAGATAAAAGCCCCTCTAAATGGCTGGTTATCCATCCACCCATCCATCCATCTATCCATCCGTCCATTTGTCCATCCATCAGTCCGTCCACCCATTCACTATCTATCCATCTATCAGGATCTAGCTCAGGAATCTCCACAATTTCAGAAGAAACAGGCTTACTTCCTTTCAACACCACCAGAAAAACAACTCCCCCAAAAAGAATCACTATTATCCCCTAGTTTCTGTGACCAGGACTAGGAGTTTTTTCACTTCATAGTATTTCTAGCTGCTACTACATAAAAGAATGAAGCAACTGTCCATCAAGGCCATGGTCTGTCTAGCTGACTCACAGGTATATCATTTTAGCACTTCGACAGTGACCATTTACAGAGATGGTTATTTCATGCTCACATGATGATAAAAGAGATTGACACAAATGGCTTTGGCATATTCTGTGAATTTCATTTTATTGACGTTTATAGACAAAACCAGAAGTTTCTTACCCCAAAATTACCTCCCCTACAATTTCATAAATTGCAGATTTATAGATGGGGGTAGATTGAAATAAATTTGGGCAGCAAATTATTTTTAGTTTCCAATATCCCTTCGGAGGAATTTATTTATCAATGATTTAACTATTAGTATCAATTAATTTAATCATATTCACACCCAGATATAATCAGCCTAGATTCAGTTGCTAACTTTATTTAATCATTTCTGATCTCCTCTTTAGTCAAGAGAACCACCTGGAAGGTGTTTTTCATCCTTTATGAGAAATCCTGAGTCATCCATTCCCCCCTATTTCAAACCCTGTGTGCATTTCTGGCATGATTTCTGAGAATAGTCTAAGCTTAATGGAGACACTGTATCTTTCTTTCTTCCTGCCCATGAGTGAAAGTGGTTTGTGGATTAGAGATGTGTGCTCTCTTTCTCACCTTCTTTGAGAAGGTGATTTTCAAATCAATAGGAAAGCTGGTGAGGCTTTTCATTTTTCCCTGGTTTGCTTGGCCAGATTCATTTGTGGACAGAACACATCGTCTTTCTCTTAAGAAGATCATGCTGACAGAGGGTCAGTTTGATTCCTTGCAGAGCAGTTTTATTCCAACTGAGGAGAATGAGCTTTATTTTTCAGAAATCTTTCTTTGGGTCACTGTGTGGCAGGGTGGCCCATTCTGCATTTGCCAAGCAAAACTTCCAATAATTCAACCCCTCTTGCATTTGATGGTTTGGTTTGCTAAATGGGAGGTTCTCAGCAGGAACCTCTTAAGGAAATTTGCTGTACTTAGCAACCATTACAGATTTTGTGGCGAGTTGAATCTACTTTCTGAATAAAAAGAGAAATAAAAGCAAAAATTCAAGAACAACCCACAAAAGCAGCCAAGTGAACAGACCTATCAGACTGTAATGTTTTGTGGGTGTAGCTGCTGCTACGCCAACCCCCATTCCCACCCCAGTATTCCTTTTGGGCATACTGTAAGCAGAAAAAAATTCAAGCTGTATGTGACCACTTTGGATTTCTTAGAATAGTTATTAAATAATTAGAAAGATGTTCCAAGCTGTCCTCAGCCAGTGTTAATAATCTTCTACATGAAATACTCTGCTCAAGGTCTCTACAGTATCAGACAAGATAGCTCATGCGTACAATTGCAAGTACTCCCATAGTTTCCAGATTAATAAGTCTGTCTTTGAAACTGTTCTATTTCAACTGTGCTGTTCCTATTCTTTCTGAGGTTTTCAAAATCTTTTTGGATCAAATAAGATGACTCATGATAGTCTTTTGTGAACTCTGATGTTGTAAGTAAAATCTCATGATTTTTAGAATATGCACTTAAAATCTAGCTGACAGTAAAAGGTATGAGTGGGCAGTTCATAGAAAAAAGACATGCAAGTGGCCTTTAATAATGCTCAATTTCATTCATAATAAGAGAAATGCAAATTAAAATTATACTGAGATATTATTTCTCAACTATCTGACTGGCAAAAAAGTCAAGAGCTTGTAATACTCTTCATGGCAAAACTACAAGAGAAAAAATGCTTTCATGTGTTACTGATGGGAGAACGATGTGGTATAACCCACATGGAGGGGAATTTGACATTTTCTAGCAAAATAACACATGCATTAACACTTGACTGTTAGAAATTTACCCTGAAAATACACCTTTAAAAATACCCCCCCAAAAGTACAAGTTATTTTTTATATTGTTTGTAATAACAAAATACTAGAAACACCCAGATGCCCATCCATATGGCATTATAAATACATACACACACACACACACACACACACACACACACACACACACACACAAAATGGAATACCATAGCCATCAAAAAGAATGAGGAAGATCTCTATAAACCAATATGAAGTAATGTGCAGAATATATTGTGAAGTGATAAAAAGCAAAGTACAAGAGTGTTCACATTATGCTCTTTTTATATAAGAAAGGGAAATAAAACATATGCACATATTTCCTTATTTTTGCAAAAAGTAAGTCAGGAAAGAGAAATCAAAAACAAATGAATATTGCTGCCTATGGGGGTGAGTGGGTGGGTATAGGGAAGAGGGTGCAAGTAAGACTTCTTTGATTAGAATTTTTTTTTACTAGTTTTAACTTTAAATCTATGTAAATATTTTATATTTTAAGAACACAAAATTAAGTAAAAAGAAAACCTTAATATTGAAGACAGAAAAAAGCAAATCTTACTGTATGCTAGATAGATGACATAGTCACACAGAAAATGAATTACTTCAAATAACTTTTAAGTACAAAACTAAAACTATATTCCCTTAATAGACTATATCTTAATATCGAAAGAATTGCAAAGAACTTTACTTAGTAGGTTTATTATTGAGTTATTGGTTGCTGTGTTTTTGAAATTATCTTGTATTTATTGTATAACAAGTAAACATACTAATGTTGAAAACCAAGATTTTCACTGCGGGATAAGAAAAATACATATATAGAATGTGGAAATTAAGGTTTTGGGATTGTTTTTTATTTGAATTGAGGAATCATTATGAATTCATCATTTAGTTTTTTCTCAGCCCTCTATAAAGGTCTAGAAGCAATGATACTCCAGTAGCAATAAGCATACCTTACACTCAGTTCTTTGTTTCGAAATACCATTTCCCACTCAAAGAAACCAGGGATTCTTAGCGACATGGCTGGCCCCAGGTCTAAGACAGGGGCCAGTGATATCAGGACATCTTGTGCCAGTTGCAAAGACACGCTCCAAGATCAATTGGGCTTTATTAAAAGGATAAAGAAGCATTCATTGAATTAAAAAATATATATATGAGTCCATAGTAATACTCAAAAAAGAAATAGTGGTGAAGATCTTCTTTAAGAAAAACATCAGCAAATAAATAAAGGAAATGGAAGAAATAATAGAATGAGAAAACCCACAATTTGCCACCTTCAATATATTAATTGGCTAAGGCGGGTCTAAAAACATTTAATGTAAGATGGCTGGGAAGCAGGATATTCACAAAATCTCAAATTATCACATATTATTAATGACCAGAGAAAAGTAAAACTTAACAATGAAGAGAACTGTGGTCATCACTTTAACCAACTGACCAAACTTTGTATCGCCAGGAGACAACCTGACATTAGGTAACTCCTGATGTGATGTAATAGACCATCACCTATGGCATAGTCCAGCCAAAAATGTGTCAGCAGAGTCTAATCATGAGGAACCAAGAAATCCAGAATATGGGACAATCTCAAGACAATTGGCTCAGATTCTTAAAATGGCAATGTCACGGAGGAGAGGTGGGGAAGCTGAGGTTCTGTTCTGATTGAAACAGACTAAGGAGGCATGATAAGGGATGGCAATGCATAAACCTTGATGGAATCCTGGATCAAAATTTTTTTAAAAAAGAAATGAAAACAAGAAGAAAACACATTCTTAGAGAAATACCAGGGAAATATGAATACAGAGTACATACTGGAATACATTAGACAATTGTTCATCTTCTTATATGTAACAATAGTATTGCAAGTCAGAATAAAGTCCTTTTTCTTAAGAAATACATGCTGAAGAAATTATCAGTGAGATGCCATAACGTCTACAACTTATGTTCATATTTTTGTATTTAGCAACCATCTACCTATTTGTATAGAGAAAGAGCACAAATGTGTCAGAATGCTGACAAATGTTCAGTTTAGATAAAGAATACGTGGATGTTCACTGTACAGTTCTGGCAATTCTTCTGTAGTTTCAAATTAAAAAAAAAAATCAGACAAGGAAAAAACTCCTACCTGATAGGAAAGTGTAGAGTTTCCTCTTTGTGCTCCAGGCTGAAGTGTATGATTTATACCCTGCAAGTCTAAAGTTAGAAAGAGAAAGGGGATGCTCTTTACTTACAGGAAAAAAAAAATTCTAATCCAGGTAGTGGTTAAATGCTTGGGTTTTGGAGTCAGACAGACCGACCCAGGCTGGAGGCCTGTGCCAGGGCCTCCTCTCTACTCAAACTCTCTAAGCTTCACTTCCCTCAACTATAAATTGAGGTTAATAATAACACCCACCTCAAAGGATTATCGGATTAATGAGCTAATTCATGTCAAGCGTTAGCGTGAAATTTGGCAGGTGGTCACCACCGCAGATGTTAGCTCCAATTTTTAGAGTGTGATGTCAGGCATTTGCTTGGAGAGACAGACAAGAGCAGCGCTTCTGGACTTTAACTGCATATAAGTCCCCCTGGAGATCATCTTGTTAAATGCAGACTCTGGTTTCCGGGGGTCTGAGGTGGGGCCTGAAACTCCACCTTTCCCACGAGCTCCCCGGCAATGTCCATGCTGCTGGTCCGTGGACACACTTTCAGTAGCGAGGGACCAGAGGGGCTTTTTTGCTCCATTGCTGTTCCCTGCTCTGTTTCTAAGCACATTATACCCCGTTTCTGGTGAAAATTGCTCTTTTCTATGTACGGGTGTTTTGAGATTCTCTGGTTTTACGTGTTTTATAGAATTCAAATTCATCTTAGTGGCTTCTCATTAACACAAATATTTTTATGTGACTTGCCCTATCACTTAGATTAGAAATATTGGTTTCAACACTATTCATTTGTCTGTTTACCTATTTTTCGACAGTTTTCTCTAAAAAGTCCTAAAAAAAATAACAACAATAATAATAGTGATAAGAAGAGATAATGTAGAGATAATGTAGAAGAAAAGATGACAACTTTGCATTTCTAAGTTTAAGAAAGTGCCAATGGGAAGGGAGGACAAGAAGAAGGCATACTTTGAAGTCAAATGCTCAAAATTTCCAAAAGACAGAGACAATTTCAGCAGATCTTAATTTGGGAGAAGAGAGGTCACGGAGCCTTTTTAGAATCCAATAGGCCCACGACCAGGCCCACAGTGACACGATCCACACAAACTGGGACTTCATGAACTGCCTGAGGCTTGTTCATGGACTAATAATAGGTGAGCACTGCTGCCTCACGAATCGGGACAAGAGGGACGTGGCGGAACCAGAGGGCAAGGCCCCCACTCTCTAATTCCTCTGCGGACAATACCTACAAGCCTGCACTGGAGAAGCACTGTGCTACGGCTTGGAAAAGTGAGTCTGCACAGGGGAGTGTGGGTCTTGTGATCCAACCTTGGGCGTAATAAGGCAGATTCAAAACAAGTGAATTGGATCAAAAACATTAGGACCTTGGAACAGATTCTCTTAGGGAGCAGAGAGATGAGGAGAGCAGAGCCAGATCAAAGTGTCCCTCTTATATAACGCAGGTAGAGAGGGACAGGCCTCAGCTGAGCTAGCATTCTGGGAGGGGGCTGATGGCCTTGTTTCCCTCACGTGGAAAACCTTAAGGCTCATCTTCACTCCGGGTCCTCGAGGTCTAGAATCTGTCTTCAACGAAGCTGAAGAGCATCTTTAGCTCAGGCATTTGTGCACTTAACACAATGATTTATCGAGTGCCACTGAACTCAATCTGTTAGGAGACTATTTATGGTTGTGGCATGAACTCACTGTCCACACACTACAAAGGATGTACAGTGGGTTCCGATAAGAGTCTCCAGCCTTCCTCCTAAGGATGTGGTAAGAGAAATTTCTTGAGGCAGGTTCTGTCCAGCTCCTCATCTGTGTGCCCTGCAATGTCCTTGTCACCACAGACACCTTATTAAAGAGCCTTAGCCTTTCCTCCAGCACATCCTCAAATAACAACCCTCACTGAACTCAGAGTTTTTAATCCAGTGGTTACTGAAGGAAGCATTGTCCCTCCTGTGGGCCTTGCAAGAATGCACCTGTGGCTTTGGGACAGAAGAGATTTCTCTCTCTCAAACCCAAGTGCTCCTGTCCTGCTTCTCTCCGCGGAACAGTACTTCCTCAGATCCAGCAATGGCATTCTCAGAGTTTTGTCCACAGGAGAAGCTTTTCAAAGTTCTTTTGGCCAGAAGAGTCACTTACTATGTGTGACCTCTCTGAAAATAGATAGCACATCAAAAGGAAACAGGGAGGCCCTGACCCTTCCTATGTAGCTCCATGAACATCCCTCGGAGGCCACAAGTCAGGCTGTTTCTCTTTAATCACTTTATGATCAGCATCATGTGGGGTCACCAGGTGTTTTGCTTGCTCTGGAACGCTGTTATCATTATTAAACCCAAAGCCATAAAACCTGGGTGCTAGGAGGGGCACTTGGAGACGTCCTGCAGTTTGGAGCTTCTTCTCTCAGGCTCAGCTAAGTGTATTTCAGAGGAGTGCCAGAGCTGGCTCATAGGGGCTCATGAGGGCAGACGATTAAATTTGCAAGAATTTTGCAAGACTGTTGTTGGACTCTTGGTAGCTTGCAATTAGCCCAGTGAGAATGTTTATACCATGGAGATTGGCAAACAGTAAAAATCAGTTTCTTCCTCCCACCCCCAGCTGGTTGTTAAATACTTACCAGCACGCTGCTGTTAGTGACGGTGAGCTAGTGTGGTACAGAGTAGTGGTTAAGCACACAGGTTTTACAATCAGGCTGATTTGAGCTAGAGTCCTAGCTTTTACACTTACATGACTTTAGTTTACCAAAGTACAATTGGGATTAAAAAAATAGTATTCAAGGTAACGCTGATTTTGATTCCTCATGTTTCCATTTCAAGAAGCTCCATTAGGGTCACACTCCTGGCTTTTCTCTGATCCCCAAGAGAGAAGGAGTGACTTACACAATTTGTACATTTAGGAGAGGAAACTCAGCATGGGTGACTCTGCCATTCCAGCACGTGGCATCGAACATCATGGGCCAGGATAGTGTTTGCACTTCCAAAGAAAGGTTTGGCACCCTGTTCTGATGTGTGTGTTGGGGAGGGGAGCTTCCTACACCACCAAGCAACTCTCAGACACCAGCTAGATGTCCCACAATTCAACTCAATCCTGACACTATCGACCAGGAGATCGCATCGGATCCCACAGATCAAGAGCTCAGTCCCACAAGACGGCCCTCCTCTTCAGATGCCAACCAATTGCAAGTCCAAGTTTTCACCTGTGCTTCTGACCGACTGATTATAAATCAGAGGTTCCTACAACCTCTTCCTTGGATTTGACTAATTTGCTAAGCAGCTCACAGAACTCAGAGAAACATTTTACTTACTAGATCACTGGTTTATTATAAAAGGACACAACTCAGAAACAGCCAAATGGAAGAGCTGGATGCCCAGGGCAAGGTATGGGTAAAGGGCACAGAGCTTCTATGCCCTCCCCAGGCGAGCCACTTTCCCACCATCTCCATGTAGCTCCAGACCAGAAGTTCTTCAAAAAACCCTTTTGGGTTTTCCAGAGGCTTCGTTATATAGTCATGATTGACTGAACCATTAGCCACTGGCAATTGATTCAACTCAAACCTCTTTCCCTTCCCTGGATGTAGGAGGGAGGGAAGGTGGCCTGAAAGTTCCAACCCTCTAATCACATGATTGCTTCTTCTGACAACCAGCCCCCATCCTTACTTTATTTCCAAAAATCACATCATCAACAGAACAAGAGACCTTGATTACTTGCTTCACTTAGGAAATTCCAAGGGTTTGGGGAGCTCTGTGCCAGAAACTGGAAAGAAGACCAAATATTTATTCCTTATAATAAATTACCAAATCACAGTATCCCCATCATGTACACAATACAGCCAGCAGAGGGCAGGCGTAAAGAAGGGCCTGCCCCCTTCCCTTAAGGACACATCCCAAACATTACACGTGACACAGGTGTTTGTATTTCGTTAGCCAGGACTTACTCGTAGGTCATTCCAACCACAAAGGAAGCTGGAAAATTTTTTATTCCAACCAGCCAGATGCCCAGCTAAAAATCCGAATTTACTTAAATATTGACAAAATGAATAACAGATATTGGGAGGAAATTAATAGTCTCTGCCACAGCATACAAACATTAGACACAGAGCTTTGCTCATAGTAAGCATTCAGTGAATATTACTTATAGTTATTTCCTTATCAAAAGCATCTGAGTTATTCTGTATCTCTATGCCTATAATTATATGGAAATGTAGAAGCCAAAATATTCCTTTGTCTAAAGGTTTTATTTCTGTTTTCTAAGGAGTCTTCTGTTGAAAATTCAAACAGGCCTTAGAAGGGGAAACCCTCTGAAAGGGAAAAGTGCCAGTGTTTGAGATTCCTCACTCATCTGTGTACAAGGCCCCATGAGAAATGGAAGGTTGCAGGGCGTTTCAGTCAAGCGGGAGACTAGACTTACGGGTTTAGGGAAGACATCGGAGAGCCATGAGAAGCACTGGAAGGGCAAGAGCCACAGGGGCTGGGCATTGAAAGGGGAGGCGGTGTCGATGTAAGAAATGTCTAAATCGGTGAAGAATTTTATGGGCGTTTATTGAAGCCCAACTGCTGGTGATTGTGAGGAAGCAAGAGCTCAAATGCTTCAGAGAATGGCACTTTTGCAGTTTATTTTATACAGGTGAAGTTAAGGAGGGAACGTAAGGAAGATTCCGTGAAGGTGGGGGAAGCAAGGCAGGATTTGGATTACAGGATAGTTAACCGGAGTATGTGCTCGCTCCAGGGTGGCTTATTTCAAAGATGTGTCAACCTAGATGTACAAAAACAATGGCCAGAACCTGCTAAAGCAAAGGTAAATCTTTTACTAAAGAGGTTACGTGCCTGGGGCGTGACTACCCACCATGAGCTGCCCAGTCAGGAATTATGGTCAGAGGTTACTTTCTATACAACTCCTTTTTCATCTGCAGTGGGTAGGCACTAATTATAAACTTCAAACCCTCCTTTTGCAGAAAACTGGCCCCGAACTTTTAAGGGAAACAGAATCCAGACTTTTGCATTTTTTCCCCTCTAAAATGAAGCCTTTCTTTCATGTTCTTCTCCTTCTATTCAGCTAAGACATTTTCTAGGAGGCTTTCTCGCTTTCCCTCCACCTAGCTTGACTGAATCTTTTACTGCGGGAAGGGTCTGCCATATGCTATGTATGAACCTGGGCAAGCTGTACATCTATTTTTGCCTGTGTTTCCTCAAATGGAAATGGAGTTAATAATAGTATCTATCTTATAAAGTTGTTGTGAGACGCAAAGCACTTGAAACAGAGCCTGGTACATAGTAAGTACCACGTACAATTTGTTATTATTACTTAATTCTGGCCCATATCACACAGTTCTATAGTTTTCTAAAGGCAAGATTTTTATCTCTTATCAGCAGAGAGCTGTCAAAATGACCAGTGTGGTCATCGTAACACTTTTTCCCAGGAGGTTATTCCTATACAAGTCATCACCAATATGATGTAAATGCATTAAGTATAATTCATTAAGTATAATTCAGGAGGTCCCTGAGATGACCTAAACCCATTTTAGGTTTTGTAGCATTCTGCTAAGTCATTACACACAGAAAGGAAACAATTAATGTCTTTGTTCATTCAATAAACACTATGCTGGGTACTAAAGACTCCCTGAGGCAAAAGATGTGCTCCTTCCTTAAGAACATGACAGTTTTGAGGAAAAGCAGACATCCAGTGGACTAAAAGCAGCACTGCTTGTTGTTTATAACATTATCTTTCTTTCTATCTATCTATCTATCTATCTATCTATCTATCTATCTATCTTTCATATGACACTAAGGAAAGGTATATTTAATAGAATACTTCTTGTTGCAAATGACTGAAACCCAACTGAGGCTAGTTTAAATGAGACAGAGAATTTATTGGCTCGTTCACTTATTTATTCAACAAGAAATTGCTAAACTATCTGCAGGTAAAATCATTAAGCATTGCAAAGCTGGATTCAGATCTTTTGAAATCAGTCTCTCTCTGTCACTTCCCCCCACCCCACCCCCGCCTTAGCTCTGCTTTCCTCTGATAGGCTCTTCTCACAAGAGCCAAAGTCAGCCACCAGTTTTGTCTGCCAGCTTAGCAACCTCAGCTGAAATAGGGAGCTTCTTTCTCAACAGCTCTAGCATAGGTACTGAAGCTGGTTCTCGGCAGCCTGACTGAGTCACGTGCTCAACCCTGAGCTACCCGCCAGGGCTCTGGACTTTAAGCTGAAAGACCCACTCACATGGTGGAGCTGGAGATAGAATCAGTCACACCCAAAACTTACGCAGGAAAAGTGGGAGAAAAGTGACTTCCTCGATGAAAGTGGGGTGCTATTACCAAATGAAGGGAGACTGAACGTGGCAAGACAAAACCGAAAGACAGCCACGACTACAGATCAGTTCCTTGATCCTAGGGAATGAGGGAGCAGGCGGGGTTTTGAGGAAGATCTCATGGAGAAGTCGATGTGTGCAATAAGCTTCGAAGGGCATTTGGAATTCAGCTGACCAGAGAATTCAAAGCGAATGGGAAAATATGTGTGTAGACCTAAGGACTGAGACCATGTGCCTTATTTAGAGAAATGTGTAAGGTTAGAATAGGAATTGGGGGAGGGGGGGGCGTTGACAATGAGGCAGGGAAGATTGGCATAAAGCCAGCATGAGGGTCTTTGTGTGTCCAAAGAAAGATAATGCGGCACATGAGTCTTCATAGTAATGGAGATTTTCCCATGCTAATTCATTGACATGAAAGAAATTCATTGACATAAAAGAAATTTGAGGACAAAAATTGTAATTTATCTTTGTATATCCATTGCCTGACAGAGGCGCCTGACAAATGCTTATGGATCTGAAATTGAAATGTCTTTTGAACTAAATGAGATCATTTCTGTCAAATGTACCCACAAAGTATAGTGCTTGGTACATTTGAAGTGCTCAATAAATGTTAGCTGTTATGTCCTAGTGGTCATTAAATCAATTTTTGATGATATATACCTATTTTTTTTATCACTCCTCAGACTTTGGGTCATTAGTTGTTATTTAATTCTCAGAAACCTTAGAGCAAGACTTTGAGATGTATTTAACTCAGAAACATCATTTTGCAGACTTGTACCCCAGATCAGCAGCAGCAACAACAACAACAGCAAAATCTAATACTACTGTCTGGTGATTTGCAAATAAGAAAAATAAGATAACGCTTGTATTTGGAAATTCTAAGATAAAAGGAACCGACAAAAACCATGTAGAAAGTGGTTCTTCAAGATTGTTAACAATTATTTAGCCTATGAGTGAGACCGAGGTCACTTCACCCTTCAATGAGTTTCTCAGTTGATTTCATATCTTTTCTGGCCTAGTCTTCTCACTTTCCCTGAGCCCTGAGGAATATCTAAAATAACAGATAATCGTGTCAACCACTCATCTGGGGGTTATTGTTATTATATGTTATATCTTAATAGTGTTATTATAACCACAAAGAGATAACACTAGACTTTAATAGGAATCAATTAAACATTAAGAGAGTAAATGGCATATAGAAACTGCAATTCCATCCCTAGTTAGAATCCCCATCCGCCGTGGCTTCCCTGTCCTGAGCAGTGACTGTAGGGGAAGAGAATCCTGTGGGTATATTTCACACAGAGGCTCTGCTAGATGTTCTCTGTTCCTCTCTTGCCTGACCGAGGACCTTGGCTTTGAGCT
Organism: Eonycteris spelaea; assembly: GCA_003508835.1. Classification (NCBI taxonomy): domain Eukaryota; kingdom Metazoa; phylum Chordata; class Mammalia; order Chiroptera; family Pteropodidae; genus Eonycteris; species Eonycteris spelaea. The sequence goes on from PUFA01000023.1 coordinate 9,368,037, forward strand.
TGTCTGTCTGAGTCATTGTGATACTTGACAGTCATAGCCTTAATGGAAGAGAAAGGGGAGAAATCATTCATTCATTGTCATTCAAGTACCTCCTACGTGACAGGAACAATTGTAGACACTGGGGTTACAGAATCTCTGCCTCCATATTCCCATGAAAGGAGACATATATTAAGAAAATAAATATATTATGTAGATGGTGATAACATCCAACATACACGGAGATTACTAAGGAAGAGAAGGAGGGCAGAAAGTGGAGGGACTGGGCGATCAGAGAAAGCAACTCTCAGGAAGGTAAAATTTGAACAAAAACTTGAAGGGAACAGTTGTGCTAATAGTTAAGGGAAGCTTCCAGAAAAGGGAACAGCAAATGCACATGTGCTGAGGCAGGAATGTATCTGGTATGACAGAGGAATACAGAAAACCAGTGTCTGGAGCACAATGGATACAACGGAGAAACGTGGATCACATCAGAAGGGAACAGAGACATCGCATGGCCCCTAGAAGGGCTGAAATATCCGTAATTGTTTTTCTTTCTGGACACCTTATTTGTCTCCTCTGTGTGCTGTCCTTTTCCCTTTCCCTTGTTTTACTCAGCAGACATTTTCCTTTATCTTTCTCAAGCACATTTGTTATTCTGACTGCTCAGAATCTCGCTCCTCCTTTTCTGGAAGCAGCAGGTGTTATGTTTGGAAAGGGAGGGGGGCCACAGCATCTCCCCCATTGCTCGTGTCAGTCTCAGTGCTCTTTATCCCCTGCCTCAGCTCAGCCGGCCCTCTGAGCTCGGAATAGATTCTTTACCGAGATGGAAAGTAACTGAAGCTTAATTGACCTAATTATGGTACCCTGAAAAGACTGTCTAGTAATTTCTGGTCTCTGGTTCCCCAAAACTGCCCTGGTTTCTTCTGTCCTTTCTGGAACTTGGCTGTCCAGCTTTCTGCTCAGTTCTATAATATAAACCCGTATTCACTTTTACAAAGGGCCCCTAACTTATCAATGTGCCTGGTTCTTCTACCTTCCTGTCACGACTCATACAGAGTCCCCATTAATATTAGGTTGTGGACTTGTGGGAACTTGTCCTTTCACAGTTAAAATAAATTTGTCATTATAAACTAAATTTTCAATATGAAGAAATTGCTAGCATTATCCAATAGGTTTATCAGGAGATTATATATATATATATATGGCAAAACTATCATTTGTTATCTATCATTTGACACATTAGGAAAAAGTAATCACCGCTAGTTACAAAAAAAAAGTTACCACCAAGAGATGGAAGAAAGGAAAAATAAACTAATAAAGAGATGAAGGGATCAGAACATTGTGATTAAGCACATAGGCTCTGAACTCACCAGTTTGAGTCTGCAGCTCAGCTCTACAGACATTCCTCAGCGCGTTCCAGAAGCACACAGGCTTCCCACAAAGAACTTTCAAGAGCTTTGCTTCTTGAGAGTCAGGAAGTAGGTTCGAGCGGCAAAACCCTGTATTCCCCAGAGAATAATTTCCAAATACAGTAGCAGGAAAGAGGAGAGAAGGAAAAGATCTGTCTTTCTGAAATGATGCTTCTACTTGTCTTTACTAGTGAGGAGGGTAATTGGTTCTTTGAATATGACAGGCATATAGGTTTCTGCCTTTTCTAAGAGGGAAAGGAATTTAGTTCATAAAGGCATTGCTGTTATAAAAAATGAAATGAAGCTCTTTTATTCATTTATTTTAATTTATTCTTCACTAATTTATTCATAATGGGCCTAGGCTATGATTTTTTTCTTTCCAACAAACTGTAGCTTGTACCTTCTAATAGTTTTATATGTCTGCTCCCTCCTTAGTTCAGATTCGAATTATTCCTTGCACAGCTGTTAGATGCTTCATTCAACACGCACCCATTCCACTCATATCTATTGCATGCCTATATGATGCTGGGTGTTGTTCTAGGCACCGAGGGTGTGTCACCAACAAAGTCGCAGTTCTGATGGAGTTTACACTCAAGTGTGTGAGGAGGTGATTGGGGGAGGGGAAGAGAAACAACAAAGAATTTACCATATGTGCCTCAGGCAGTATCAAGCACTGAGAGAGAAAACAAAGGACCTTCAGTGGTGTGAAGGTGGCTTTGTTCTTTCCTCTGGGTGTGGGAGAGCAAAGTTCTCTGGTAAGGAGACTTTGAGTTGAGACCTGAAGGAAGCAGGAAGGTTGTGCAGATACCTGGAGAGGGGTATTGCAGACAGAGGGAAATGGCAAGTCCAAAGGCCCTGAGGCAGGAAAGTGCCTCACATGTGTGTTTGAAGCGCAGAAGGAAACCTGTGCAGCCCAATGGAGTGAGCAAGTGAGAGCCTGGGGGCAGCCACAGATGCCATCCCAGAGGCTGAGGTGAGCAGGCCTGGGAAGGGGGAGAAGAGGGGAAGGGGAGGGAAGGAGAAGGGACAGAGTAGAGCAGATTGGGACTTGTCAGGACTTGGGCATGAGATAGGAAGTCAGTGAAGGAGAGTGAGCAGAACAGTGACATGATCTGACTTACGCGTTAACGGGGTTTCGGGGCGGCTGTTTAGAGAACAGACTGTCCAGAAGCAAGGATGGGAACAGGAAACCCAGGTAGAGGCCCTCTTGTGATAATCCAGGAGGGCGATAATGTGGCTTGGGCCAGGGTGGTAGTGGTGGAGGTGGTAAGAACTGGTCATATTTTGGATCTATTTTGAACAGAGAAACAACAGAATTTGTGTATATTGGATGTGGGTGTGAGAGAATAAACAGGAACCCAGGATGACTCCAAAGATGACTCGATTCGTTCAGTAAAACGATGTGTACCACGTGCCAACACTGGCCTGGACACAGCTTACGATCCTGCCCTCAGGAAGGTTCTTTCTAAGTGGGGAAAACTCATCACCAAAAATATAAATATTGAGTATGTTGGATGGTGCTTAGTGATACGAACAAAACCAACACAGCGAAAGGGATAAAGAACGTCAGGGGTAGGGGTTACAGCTGTGAAGAGAGTTTCAGGAAAGGGCTTGCTGAAGGTAGGACAGGAATAAAGCCCTGAGGGGGTGGAGGAGGAACCATAAGGCTATCCTGGGGGACAGCATTTATAACAGAGGGAATAGCAAGTGCAAAGGCCCTGAGGTTTTAAATATATTGATTTTGAGATGACAACTGGAATCAAAGGAAGCTGTCCAATAGGTAGCTGGAGCAGAGTCTGAGGCTCAGGAGGAATTACTGAGACAACCTCCTAAGTGGTTCCTTGGCTGTGGCCCCCTCCCCCCGCCCACTTCCAGGTAGGGTGACCGAATGTTCAGGTTCCCCTGGGACTGAGGGGTTTTCCAGGGGTTTTCAGTCCTAAAAACAGGACAGTCCTGGGTTAAACAAACATTCCAAATTATCCTGCATCCTGCTGCCAGGGGGTGCTTCTAAAACATAATCCTAAAAATCCTTTGACTGTTCCTTCTAGCATGAAGGATAATAGTTCAAGGTGTGCAGAGCTCAGCACAGAAGTCCCTTCCCACATTGGCCCAACATCTCTTCTGCCCTCCCTCCTCACCAGCACCCCATCCTCCACCGGCTACCCCCTTCCTCAACATCTCTTCGGTTCTACGGCATCACTGCCTCCTGAATAAGGTGAGATTTTTAACCCGCCTTACCCCGGCCTTCACTCATCCTCTTCTCCTTGCCCACCCCACGCCCCACTCTCCACTCCTCCGTGTAGCTAAAATTCTTCTGTTGCTTCAGTCTCATTTCAAGGGCCACCTACTCAAAGCCTTCCTGGTGGATATAGGTGTTGTACCTGCATGTCCATGGTCCATATATCCTGCTGAGGGCTGCATCCAGGTTTGGTGGGTCTGGAAGCTTATACAATTTGAGGGGTTCTTTAAGAAAAATAATACAAAATGACGAATACAGATTTAGTTATAAAAGTGGATATTTATCTTAAAAAGGACACACACAAATGAGGAGTCCCGAAGCTTCAGATTTACAATAAATTGTCCCCTGACCCCACCCTGTCCATCCCACACAGAGATCGTGGGTTCACTTGCCTGCCTCCCTCTCTAGACTGGGGGCTCCTTGGGGGCAAAGAACTAACCTGAAGTGTCATTGCATCCCAGGTACCTGGTACCTAGAAACAGTTCAATGGATTTTTGGTGACCGACTAAATGAATGGTCGGAGTGGGCGTGACAAAGAACAATGGTCTTTGAGTCAGATCCTAGTTTGAGTGACACCTGCCCATGACTGGTTAGTTGTATTGCTCGAAGATAAAACACAAGGAACTTAATAACCTTCCAGAGGCTGAGACAGGAGGTGAGATCCTCGTGTGAAACAGCCACGTAGGGTGCCTGGCCAGAAGAAATTCTTAACAAATATTTGTTTCTCCTCTTTTCTCGCCCTTTGTGGGGTTCTTTTTGCCTCCCATTCATCACATGTTCCCGTGGCTCAGATACAAACCAGGAAGTGTGCTACTGTCTGTGGATACATAAATTTAGTTAGTTCCTCTGTCTTACATTTCAGAACCAAGATCAATGTTTTAGCTGAAATATTTTCCCTGCCACTCATGAGTTAAGATTATTTAATTGATCTTTTGACCCTCATATTAGTCAGCAGGTCAGAAGGTACATCTATAATGTGCCATTGTATACTTGAACTCAATCCAGGGTCTGTAGATAGGGATGAGAGAGTGCTGTTTCTGCTATTCAAGCCAATCAATGTTACTGTTTTAAAGGAACCAATTTCCTTTCTTGTAAACCCAAGTATATAATAAATGAATAATTCAGCTTCCCTGAAATATTTATTACTGGCAGGTGGCGTTCTGCTCTCTGAGAAAAGTAAGTTGTCTAAGAATCGGATGCCTTTGGGTAGCAGCTCCACCACTAATCAAAGCGACTCTGTGTTGCTTTTGGTCATTTGTCTAATGCCCACAACAACCTTGGAGGTCAGAGAGTCTCCATCTTAAAGATGAAGAATCATAAGAGATATTAAATAATGTTACAGAGCCATTTGGGAGACAATATTCTAAATGGTCTCTTCAGGCATGCGGCTACTCTCTGGGGGCAAAAATTCAGTTCTTACAAAGGACGACAATCCCTAGAACGTCTCTCCAGATGAGCTGGTCTGCTTCTCCGCACTGCCTGGATACAGCCCAGCTTTTAGTGCTCTGTGCATTGTGTCTGATTCTCTGTGCCTAGTTCAGTAACCAGCATCCAAACCGGCCTCTGGTCTGTCGGACTGAGTCGTGTATTTGAACCAATAAAGATCTTCAGATGACATCCCCGTGCATTTCTTTTGTAAATTTCTGCTTTTGAGGTAACTTAGTGTTTGCTAAATATTGTTCAAGGTGCTGTTACAGTGAGTCACTGCTTTTTCTTGGTTGGAGATCACCACACTGATGATGATGATGATGATGATGATGATGATGATGATGGTTAAAACTATCATTTATATAGTACTTACTACATGCCAAGGATTGTGCTGACGGCTTTACAAAATTGTTCTGAATTCTTAGAATGACTCTTTGACTTGGATATTAAGTCCTCATTTTTTACCTGAAATACTTGAAGCCTGCCAAGTTGTAGAAAATAACTGGCTCTAGACCACACAGGTAGTAAGTAACCAGCACAGCCAGAATTCAGGTCAGGGTCTTATGAATCACATGATGTATGCCTTTAGCCACTACGATACTTCCAAGGGGACAGAAGTCAGTCTTAGCCATTAACTAGCATATGCTCTATCCATATTTAGGAGATCGTGTTATTCCTAGGTAAAGCGTATCCATCCATCCATCCATCCATCCATCCATCCATCCACTCACTCACACAGTTTCTCTTACCTGAAATGTTGCTCTGCTCTTCCTGTATTTGTGGACCAAAACTCTTCTCATCCTTCATGACTCACTTTTTAAGTTTCACCACCTGGAAATCTTCCTAGACTCACACAGTGTCCTATCTTTGTGTCCTCATGGCTCTCTGTGTACCCTCCTCAGGGATGGATCCAGATTCTATGGAGCCTGATCCACAAGGGACAGTCATGGAAAATGACGTAAAGGGCGATGAAGGGTAGAAACTTGAATTAAACAGGGGTTTAACTTCATTTCCTCTTTGGGTTTGATTTTCCTGGATGCTCGATGTAGCATAATCACAGCCGTTTATGGCTTAATGTTGAATCCAAGTATTGAAGTTTTATTTGTCTAAGTATTGACCATCTCACCTCGGTAAACAGACCAAGCTTCAAATGATTGAAAGTGATAATTTCTGAGGTTCATGTTGGAGGTGCTTATTTTTATATTCAGAATCCCTAACAGTTATAGCTAATAGAAAAGTGAGAGCAGAGAGTGCTGGCCTAAGTCGAGGCTCTAAATGCCAACATCTGTCATTATCATGTCAATCATCAGCTTAATTTGCAATGTATGTTTATTAAAGTTATTTTTGCTTATACAGACTTTGTTAAAATCAGTTTACACGATGATACTGTATTAAGAACGCATGCTGAAACTTAGAGATGTTTCTTACCTATAATAACAGGAACTCGACAGATGTTATTATCCATATTTTACCAATGCAGGGACTGAATCTGAGACATGTGAAGTGGTCTCTTTAAGCTAGTAAAAAGTAGAGCAAACTAGGTTATGATTACAATATAATGTCCTTTGTACTATGCCACACTGAATCTCTCAAGAGCCAAATAAAAAAAAAAAAAACAGACTTTACGGCTTCAGCAATCATATTATAGATTTATATTTGTGTGTCAAATTAGTCTCACTAGATACTAGATTGTACATGGACAATCCAATATAGTCACTATTTGAGGTATTTCCAAAGAGCCCATGTTTGAGCTATCCGGTATTATCCCTCCCATTTCTCCACTTTATTGGCAATTAGGGAACTAAGTAGACGATGCCCTGAAATCTTATGTTGATTTATACGTGATCATCCCTCTTATTATATACTTCAGCTCAAACCTTCTTGTAAGCTTTGCTTACAAATCCCTAGACATTTCAAAAGCTAACTCTAGACTCTGGTTCTCAGGGGAATTAAAGGAAAGCTGAGTTGATCTTCAGAGTCCTGTTTGATTCCTTGATGCTGCTGGGGCCCCAGGGCACCAAACCAGTCTTCCTCCAAATTCTCTTCTCAGTCAATTAAGTAAAACAATGCTGCATTGTTTCTCACCTCTCTCTTGTGTGGCACAAGTTGTTTATCATCTTAGAAGCGGACTTGAAATTATAGGTGGAACCCACATCTCCTCCCTCCCTCCCTCCCTCCCTCCCTCCCTCTCTCCCCCCCCCCTCTCCCTCCCTCCCTCTCCCCTCTCTCGCTCTCTCCCATCCACCCCAAGCTATGCTTTTTGGGAATAAAGGGTAATAATGGGTTACATTGACAGTAATAACTCATATTTCAATACATCTGTGCTTCTCCCCTGTTCGTCTTGTTTCCTCCAGTTATTTCTGGAAAGCCTGGGGTGGGAGAGCTCATGAGCTCACCGATACAAGTTCTGGGCTTCCTCCTATAATGGCAGCCATCATTTCAGACCCTATGATTGAGGTCCCTGCCCAGGTCTCAACCACACAGAAAAGAGCCCGTCGGGAAAAGGGCCAGAGGTACTCCCTCTGGCGCCCCTAGGGGCACTGTCTCCCATCACACCCAACGTCTGCCTTTGCTCTTGGAGGCATGGGATCTCCAAGAGCTGTACCCAGGCCCCTCCTCGTGGCCACCACTGCTGCCATCATCCTTCATGCTCCCTGCATTGACCCCTCAAGTCTCACTATAATGCCCACAGCTACTCTGCTAGAAGGAGGAAATGTCCTTTCTGTGCCTTTTTGGCCCTCCCGAAGCATGGCCCAAAGCGGTGCTGACTTGTGTCCCAGACATTCACAGGATATGCGGAGCAGCTCTTACGTTTCTATCTGTAGCTTCTCCTCTAGGACTCAGGCAGGTGGACTGCACTGTACTCAAACCACTCCTGCCTCAGACCATTGGCACATTGTTCTTGAGCTGAATTTGTGTGCCTGCGTCTCCATTTCTTTCCCAGGAGGACCTAACGGCCCCTAAAGCAAAGTGGCTCCTGTGTAAGTGAATCCAAGGAGTGAAAGAGAGTCCTCTCCAGTCAGGACCCTTGGAACTCAGGCATACATGCAAATCGCCTGCTTCCCGTCCTGGGGTTACCATCCCTCAACCATCAAACGTACAGGAAGTTGTTGAGAAACTGGACTGGTTGCCTTCCCCAAAGCAAGCCCAGCAGATTCGCCCTACTTGAGGCAGATTTTTCAGGCATTAGGGGTCACTCCTGCGCCCTTGCTCCCCATCCTGAACATACCACGGACTGAGAAGACAGTCTAGTCCAGCTGCAGATTCGTGCTGCGGGACAGCCGGCTCCACGCAGCAGTTCTGTGTCACCTCCATCGATCTTCCAGTCCTGAAGTGATTCAGGACATCTGTCTGCTCCCATATGGGGTGGCCCCCTCTTAACTGTTGCTAAGGAAATAGAGCAGGAGTCAAGAAAATTACAGCAATTGTGAGTCTTTGCAATACTGGAATCCCTGTGACATGCCTGAGTTGTGAAGGTGCTTACATAAGCTTGACGATGTCTTTCTTCTTCAGGATTTTTGCTTTTCTGAAAGATTATTTGCCACTGGCCCTTTGACAGCAGCAAATATGAGGATATTGTGGGTTCTGACAGAACCAATTTCCTCCTGGAAACCATTGCAGCAAGAGGACAAATGAGGCCACAACGAATACAAATGGTAACAAAAAAAACCTACCAATCCTAATATTTCTTCTTCCCTGACCCCACCACCAGCTCTGCCCCCTGAGCTTCAATTTGAGCTCATGTAGGGAGCTCAAGGGAGCAGGGAATGCCGAATGCCAAAAATGTCAGTACAGATACGTTCTGCTTAGCCTCACCCATGGCTTCCCTCTCACCTGGAAAAATAATGTGACAAATGCTGAATACCCTCAAGACATATTCAATGCTCTGTTTGCATTGCTGCGTTTATAGGACAAATGGAGAGCATACAACCAAGATGTTGACAGTGAGCAATGAATACTTCCTGACCAAGCACTGTTCTCAGCAAAGTCTGATTTAGTCTGAGCAGAGTGAGGGAAAATTCAAGGGCACAGAGCAAATGATAGAAGCCTGGCAGATGCCCAAGTCTTTTGTACATGTCTCTAGCATTCATCGGTTCTCTAATATGAAGTAGGCACTGTGAAGTACTTATCTAGTTCCCTCCTTAGTCTGCACAGCGAGTCTCCCTGAAATGGATATTGTCATCCCTACGGTGGGCCTCCCTGGTGACCTGCCATGGCTTCCACAATGGCTACACACACACACACACACACACACACACACACACACACACACACGTATATATATACATATTTATATGTATGTATATCCCTAAAAGATTCTGACCAAGTCCTTAAATCATAACTGCATTAGTCAAGAGACAGAAACACAATTCAAATGAGCTTAAGGAAGTGACAAAGGAATTAACAGAGGATCTAACTAACTGCAGGCATGGCAAGATCCATGGACCAAAAAATGTCACAGGGACTAACGCCACCTCTCTTCATTGATCTTTTTTACCTCAGCTTGTTCTGCTTTATGTTGTGTTTGAACTTGAGTCTCTTCTCCTGTAGAATGTCCCCCATAAAATCAGGAAGATGGCCACAAATGGTTCCACCCAGCATTGTCATTTCTCTCCTGATCCTAGAGGAAGGGGAAGCCTTCTCTTTCAGAAACCATGTGTAAGAAGATGCTAGCTCTGCTCAGATCACTTCGGTCCCTCTTATCCTTTGACCGGTCACCGAGGCAGAGAGGTTAAATCCCATGAATGACAGCGTACCAAGGCCACATGGAGAGGGAAGTGGTAGCTTTCTGAAAGGAAGATAATTGGACCAATGACACAGGTGTCCACCAAAGACAGAATTTAATAGAACTAGTTGGGACTAATGTAAATGTAATCCCTTATGAACTTGAGTCTACCAGTTTTCACAGTACTAATTTCCTTTTGTTTCACATATTCTTCATTGTCTGTGATATACCTGTGAAAATGAGATCAGAATAACAAATGAGGAAGCACCAATAGGTGTGCGTGTGTGTGTGTGTGTGTGTTTAAGAGATTAGCAATTTTCTTCCTAAACAAAAGTATATTGTTAAAATAGAGTTGACAGAATCTTTTAAAAACTTTTGAAGAGAATGCAATATCACCTTCTTGTGTTCTTGCCAAAAATGTTTGACTCAAATCTAATCATGGAAAAAAGAATCAGACAAATGCAAAAAAAACTGGCCCGGACTCTCTAAAAATGTCAATTTCATAAAAGATTTTTTAAAATGAGAGAGCGAGAGAGAGGAAGAATGTGGCCAAATGTTAAGAACTGGTGAATCTAGGTGAAAGGTATATATGAGTATTCATTGTATATTGTACTATTCTTGTAATTTTTCTCTAGGTTTCAAAATTTTTCCAAATGAAATATTGATGGGAAGGGAAAAACTAAGGTGCAGCCTCATAACAATCTAAAATTTAACTTCTCCACCCATAACACGGAAAGCGGAGCCCAGAAAACGCAGCCGTGCAAATGTAGGGCCTTCATTGCCAGGTTAATTAAATGACTGAGGCGTTTTAACAGCCACACGGGCGAGATCCAAATCTGTTCGCGTCCTGGCCGCTGCCGTTGGTGCCACCTGGTGGCGGTGGTTGCCTCAGTTTAGATAAGGTGGGTGGTCTGGGTCAAGAGGGAACAGTATTTTGAGGACCAGGGATGTAGAGACTATATAATATATATATATAGCGCGCCGCACACACACCACACACACACACCACACACACCACACACAACTATGTTCACTTTCATATAATGGGCATTGGGTCACATGCTGACTTTGATTTTGTAAACGATGCAGAAACGTTCTTCTCATGACTGCTTCTTTCACTACTCCACTACCAATAAGACCCATGGTTAAAAAAAAGGCTGAATAAGAGCTAAATGCATTTGTGAAAATTAATAGCATTTCTACATGACAAGCTACTGGGAATATAATGAGAAAGAGGTTTCAGTTGCGATTGCAAGAAAAAAGATGATGTACTTGGGAATAATTTTTATGAGAAAATGTGTATGACCTCTATAAAGAAAATCAACATTTTACTGAGAGAGTTAAAATACTCTACTAATGAAAAGGCATTTCATATTGGAAAACTAAATAACATAAGATGTCAACTCTTTACAAATTCATTTAGAAATGAAGGACATCCGAACAAAATTCCAACAGGGTTGTTTTTATGAGAAAAAAGGAAAACACTTTTAAAGTTTGTGTGAAGCAATACACAAAGGTGGCTATAAAATAATGCTGTAATAGCATTGTTGGTCGGGTAGACCAACAGTGGTAAAGAGTCCTACATACACAGAAGATTGTAAAGAAATATTTGAAATAGCGTGGCAATCTTTTAAGAACAGGTAGATCCCTGGACTAGAATAAATGTAAAAGGTGTAGATCCTACTACAGATAAGAGTTGAATATATGGTTTTACACAAAGGAGCATCAAACACTGTAGAAGAGAAGAGTAATTCAATTAATGGCATTAGGATTGTTGGTTAGCAATTTGGCAGAAAAATCATTATTTAGATATTTATCTCACACATGCATCTCAATAAATTTCAAATGGATTGTCCTCATTTATAAAAGTCAAACCATAAAAACTGTAGAAGAAAATAAATATTTATTCATATTTTTGGAGGCTGCAACTTTCCCAACTTGAAAGGGATTGAAAAAAATCACAAGAGTGAGAGATTTCACTGCTACATTTTAAAACCTCTTCATATAAAAAATATAGCCAAATGAAAGACAGACTATAAGTGTGTGTGTGTGCGCGCGCGGCGTTCACATATGTGTGTATTCTAACATTTGAATCAGTGACCTACAAGAACCAGGATATGCAAATACACATTCACAGTGGCTCCCTAGCCCTGGTCCAAAGTGAGGGGTCTGCTTTCTAACCATAAATTCATCTTTAATTCCAGCTGAGAAGTTTGCTAAACTTTTCTTCAGTAAGGAACACACTTCTACCTTTAGCTGTGTATTTATTTACATTTTTTTATGTTTAAAAAAGTGTCTAACGTAATCAATTTTTTTAAATTGGGTAAGTTTCATTGGGGCAGCTGTATTGAACAAGTGAATCTTAAAATGATTTAAGGAAAGAAACTCACGTATAAGGCTATTTTACAAAAAAATTGTTTCCCCAAAGCTTAGCACTTCACCTTAGTTTTCATTTCTGAGGTTATTTTTTAGAACCACAGCATATTTGGTATGTATTGATTTTATTTTTGTTTCTAGAGACTTAAGCAGTGAATAGAGGTTAATTTGTTATCTGGTCCATTGATTTTTCTCCTAAAAAAATGGGTTTCATTTCCATCTGTTAATGCCAACTCATACCATAAATGGATTCCCCAAGCTAACGTCTATTGATCTCTTAACATATTTTCTGAGTCATAGAATATTTTTGTGTTATTGTGGTATTTGGTCATGCTTGTTTGATCTCACACTTCATTCTTGTTTCTAAACTCCCTGGGATGTTGCAGATGTGTAGGAGCTCTCAGGGGACCCCCAATAAAGAGTAACCCTATCATTTGTTCATACTCTGAGCAAGTTGAGAAATAAAAATGAGTAAAGATAGAAACCAAAATATTAATGATATTTGTAATAGAAGCTAAATGGGAAGGCAAAGTTTAGGTCATCGACAAACAGGCCTGCTGATTGGATTAGGCAAATTTAAGCACCACATTCCAGGCAAAAATGAACCAGAAAATCTCCCCCACTCTTACTCACCTGCCTGCCTACCAATACCTCCTGGACTTCAGAGCAAAGTAGAATATTGCTCTGAACAGGCAGGGTCCCTCCCAAAAGGAATAAGGGAAGAATTCTTTTCCTAAATTTGACCAATCAGATAAGTTACTAGTCCCCTTCCCCCAGGTGGAGTGAGAAAAGGGGAGAGAGACCAACAGTGTGACTCCGATTGAGCTTCTTAGCATTCTTACGGGAGAAAACATCAAGAGATAGAAAGAAGTGTTCCCTACTAGTGAGATGCATACCGAGAAGCAAGAATACAATGGAAAGAGCAAATAAATGGAAATCAAAATGTTCAGCATTCGTCCTGATTTTGTCATATCTTCATGCCACGAGGACATGAGCAAATAATAGCATCTCCCTGAGCCTCAGTTTTCTCATCTCTAAAATGGAATGATATCTGTTCTTCTTATCCTCCAAAGTTTTTACAAGATGATGTAAAAATAATGCAACATAAAAAATTGTTAAGCAACCAAGGTATGACATTAGCAGATAAAAACGTACACAAATCCTAACTGAAAGCTATAGAATCAAGAATTTGATCTCTTAGCGGACAGTGTCGGGAGCTGCCACACAAAGAAAAAAGATGGCCACGGTTCATGAGGTTCCTGCTTCACTTCTGCAGATTAGCTGCAAGCCGCGCGCGCCAACAATGAAGCCCGCGCGCGCCAAATACTCTCCTCTCCCCTCCTTCCCATTCTTTATACCAATCAGAATGTAGCTTATTGCCACACCCTGCTGCTACGCGGCCAATCCCCTGCCTACATGTACACTCCTATAGCCCACTCCGCCCTTGAACACCAGTGTAATATATCCCCTGTCTCCAATAAAATTCGAAGGTTGATCAGAGTATTTGTCTTGCCTTCGCCTTCTCTCGCCCCCATTTTCTTTCAGGTCGGATCCTCCTCGTCCCCACAAATAACACTAGGTCCGCGGGTCGGGACAAGTGGCGCCCAACGTGGGGCTCGAGGCTCGGATCCTTCGCAGGCGGACCCCCAGTAAGATATCGTCTGGCCCAGACCCCTTTTTTGATGATGCAATAGGAGACCCCTTTCGCCGCTCACGGAGGTCGTCGTCCCTGGTGCACGTATCGGCCGCCTTACAAGAAAATGGGAACTAAATTAAGTAAAGAAGCGGTCTTCATAAGAGACCTTAAAAAGTTCACTTAGGGAGAGAGGAGTTCGAGTTAAAAAGAAAGACTTGGTAAAGTTTTTTTATTTTTGTTGATGAAGTCTGTCCGTGGTTTATTGTTATGGCCGCAAATTCACCCTAAAAATGGCAGAAAAGTAGGTAGAGATTTAAATGATTATTCTTATCAAAAACGTCCGATTCTGTTCCTGTTTCGGTATTTTCTAACTGGGGTCTTATCAGAGATATTGTTAAAATACTGACCTGATAAAACGCCAACTCTTGTCAGTAGCAGAATATTGCCTTCGGACCCTCTATCTCGGGCAGCCTTCAATCGGTGTCTCTTTTCGGGCGATCCCCCTGCTCCAAAATCAGGCTAAGTCCCCCCCAGCCCGACGCCATCTTTGCTCAATGCCTCTGAGCCTGATCCCGCCTCCCAAATGTTGCATTTATCCGCCTCTCCCTCGAGATTCGGACCTTGTTGATACACAAAAGGTGTTTTTTTTTTTTTTGGACTGCTGTAATTCGTCCTGTCCAAGGGCCAAAATGGCGAGCCTTTGGATCCGGGAGACGCGGCCGAACTGGAAGGCGAAGCGGCCAGGTATCACAACCCAGATTGGCCCCTTGCCGCCGTCGCTTAATCTCCCTTCTTACACTCCCCCTATTCGGCCTCCCAATGTTTGCGCCCCAGCCTTTTTGCCCCCGTCGCCCCCCCACTGCCCCTTCCGGCTCCCGGTCCTGTTAGCCCCCCTACCGGTACTGAAGACCTCATAGCGCAGATAGTAGAACAAAGAATAACCCGCCATCTCCAAAAATTGGTTGTTTCCCAACCTTCGCAAAAGGGTCCCTCTAGAAAACCGCTTATAACCACAAAACCTAAAAAACTGCTCTTTCCTGTTCTTACCCGGGCCTCCGCCCGCTCTGACCCCGCCTCCACAACACATAGTCCGGAGGAGGGTGATATTGAGAGCGGTGGCGAAGATGCCCCTGCAGCCCCGGAAATAGAAAGTGAGAGGGAGGAGCAGACTGAGCCGGAGCCGGCCGAGCCTGCTGATAGCCCTAGAGAATTTTATAAAATCCATTTCAAAAGCTTAAAAGAGCTGAACGCGGCCGTTAAAGCTTATGGCCCCAATGCCCCTTTTACTCTTTCTGTTCTTGATTCGCTGTCTCGAGGAGGACATTTACTTCCAAGTGAATGGCTGCGTATAGTCCAGGCTGTGCTTACCCGTGGTCAGTTTTTAACTTGGAAGGCAGATTTTGCTGACCGCTGCCAGACCATCGCTGCTGCCAATGTAAAGGACCCTCATTCCCCAACAGCATCCTGGACTTTTGATAAGCTTACGGGACAGGGCAGATATATCTCTGAAACTAGGCAGCAGCGCCTCCCCCTTGGTCTTTTATCTCAAGTGAAAGATGCGGCCTTGGGCGCTTGGATTTCACTCCCTGCTTCCGGGACTGCTAATACTCCCCTAACTAAGATTACTCAAGGCTCGCAAGAAGATTACAGTGAATTTGTTAGCAGGCTGTTAGAGGCCGCCGAAAGAACACTTGGTTCCGAGGCTGCCAATGATAAGATTGTAAAACAGTTGGCCTATGAAAACGCCAATTCGGCATGTCGAGCAGTCCTCCGAGGTAAGACTCGGGACAAAACTCTTGATGAAATGCTGAGAATGTGTAGAGATGTTGATCCTTTTACATCTAAAGTTCAAGCCCTTTTAGCTGTAGGTGCCGCTGTTCAGACTCCCCCGGCTTCTTATCCTCCTCCCTTCCCCAGGGGCGCATCGCCTATGCGTAACTGCTTTAAATGTGGACAGCCAGGCCATTTCGCTCGCCAATGCCCTAACGGCTCCTCCTCCTAGAGTTGGGTCAATCCCCGGCATTTGCCCTCGCTGCCATAAGGGGCGGCACTGGGCCAAAGAGTGCCGTAGCAATCCAACAAATCCTTTTTACAGCACCACAAATCCTTTCACCCCCCCTTTCAGGGAAACGGGCTGAGGGGCCAGCCCCGGGCCCCCCAGCCAATTCCATTCCAGCCGGCCTCGGGGAACAGCCAAGCTGTAGCACTCCCGCCCTCTATCGGGCCACACCCGGGAGTGCAGGACTTGACCTCTGTGCCTCCTCCTCAACAATATTAACACCTGAAGAGGGAGTTACAATTATTTCTACAGGAATTTATGGCCCACCTCCAAAAGATACCTATTTTCTAATTTTAGGGCGAGCTTCCACCACGATAAACGGCCTTATTGTCCACCCTTCCTTAGTTGACAATGACTATACTGGAGAAATAAAAATTCTTGCTAGTGCCCCTCAGTGCCCTGTCAGTATTATGAAAGGCCAGCGCCTTGCGCAGGCGCTCCCCCTCCCTTTAAGTACATCTTACCCTGCTATCCATAAAAAGCGAGGCCCCTCTACCCCAGGTTCTTCAGACTTATATTGGGTCCAGGCTATTACTAAAGAACGCCCTACCCTTAAACTTAAGATCCAAGGAAAATTATTTGGAGGGATTTTAGATTCGGGGGCCGACTCTACGGTCATATCTCAGGCTTCATGGCCCCCCAGCTGGCCCTTACACGCCTCCTTGACCCATTTGCAAGGAATTGGGCAGTCAAGAAACACTTTACAAAGTTCACAGTTATTGAACTGGGAAGATGAAGTAGGAAATAACGGATTCATTCAGCCTTTCGTAGTTCCTGGGTTGCCGGTAAATCTTTGGGGAAGAGATATCCTTTCCCAAATGAAGGTCATCATGTGTAGCCCTAATGAAGTTGTAGCACAGCAGATGCTTTCACAAGGTTACCTCCCTGGTCAAGGGTTGGGCAAACTAAAACAGGGAGATCCCAGCCCAATACTGGCTACGCCTAAGACAGACCGCTCAGGTTTAGGGTTTGAAAAACATTTTTTGTAAGGGCCGTTGCTCCTCCTGCACTCCAAGCAGACAAGATTACTTGGAAAAGTGATGTTCCTGTCTGGATCGATCAATGGCCCCTTACTACTACAAAATTAAATGCAGCCATAGAGTTAGTGCAGGAACAGCTGGCTGCTGGACATATTGAACCTTCTACATCCCCTTGGAACACTCCAATCTTTGTAATCCAAAAGAAATCAGGCAAATGGCGGCTCTTACAAGACCTCAGGGCGGTCAATAAGACTATGGTCCCTATGGGCGCATTACAACCTGGAATTCCCTCTCCAATAGCCATCCCTAAAGGGTATGTCAAATTAGTTATTGATCTAAAAGATTGCTTTTTCTCCATACCTTTACATCCTGATGATTGCAAACGTTTTGCCTTTAGTTTACCCATTACCAATTGTGTAGGGCCTTCTCCTCGGTTTCAATGGAGAGTCCTCCCACAAGGAATGGCCAACAGCCCTACTCTTTGCCAAAAATTTGTAGCCCAGACTATAGACCCCTTTAGGTTGCTCTTCCCCACTTTGTATATTATCCATTATATGGATGATATTCTTCTTGCCGGTCCTGACCAGCAACAGCTCTATGCGGCCAGTCAGCAACTAGTCACTGCCCTCCGAGATCGAGGACTACACATTTCCCCAGAAAAAGTCCAGGTCCACCCCCCTCAACTATTTTTAGGCTTTGAATTATTTTCTAATAAAATCCTCACTCAAAAAATTCAGCTAAAGAGAAGCTCCTTAAACACTCTTAATGATTTTCAGCGTCTGCTAGGAGACACATCAATTGGCTTAGACCTTATTTAAAACTGACCACCGGAGAGTTAAAGCCCTTGTTTGATGTCCTACGCGGAGATCCTGATCCCTCCTCCCCCCGCTCGCTTTCACCAGAAGCACAAAGGGCGTTAACCATTGTAGAGCGGGCTATTTCTGAACAGACCATTAGCTACTTCTCTCCACATTTAAGTTTGTGGCTGCTCATTTTTCCCACTCCCTTCTCCCCTACAGGAGTCCTTTGGCAAAACCATCCACTATTTTGGGTTCATTTGCCAGCCTCCCCCCTAGAGTCTTAGCTACCTATCCTCAATTAGTTGCTGCCCTCTTACGTTTAGGCCGAGAGGCAGCCCTCAAGTTGTTCGGGAGAGACCCTGAAGTTATAACCCTCCCATACAACACGTCTCAGTTACAATGGCTTATTCAACATGATGATGATTGGGCAATCAGCTGCACCTCCTTCCAGGGGACAATAGACAATCATTACCCTGCGGACAGATTAGTCCAGTTCCTTCAAAAGACCCCGGTTGTCTTTCCCAAAAGGACTAAAACCACACCAATTGCTGGGGCCGTAATGGTGTTCTCTGATGGGTCCTCCTCCGGTATAGCCGCCTTCAGCATTAATGGGCAGATTACTCGAATACAGACAGACCTCTCCTCTGCACAGCTTGTTGAATTAACTGCAATAATCAAGGTTTTTGAGCTTTTAATAGATGCCCCCTTTAACCTTTACACTGATAGTGCCTATGTAGCCACCTCTGTTCCCCTATTAGAGACAGTGCCTTACATACGTCCCTCTACAAATGCTTCCCCCCTATTCGCAAAATTACAAAAACTAATTCTAAACCGCGGTGCCCCTTTTTTCATCGGGCACATACGCGCTCACTCTGGCCTTCCGGGGCCGCTTGCCAAAGGCAATGACAGGGTTGATCTGGCAACTCAATTAGTAGCCTCTGTCACGTCAGACTCACCCTTGGTTGCAGCCCAACGGGCTCATGAACTACATCATCTCAATGCTCACACTCTTAGACTCAAATTTTCAATCACCCGAGAACAGGCCCGCCAAATAGTTCGGCAATGTCAAGGATGCCTAACTCTCCTCCCAGAGCCTCATACCGGAATCAACCCCCGGGGGTTAGTCCCAGGAGAGATATGGCAAATGGATGTCACTCATTACCCTCCCTTTGGTAAATTAAAATATATTCATGTGTCTATTGACACCTGCAGTGGTTTTCTATGTGCATCCTTGCAAACGGGAGAGGCAACTAAAAACGTTATTACCCATGTTCTCTCATGCCTGGCATATCTGCCACAACCTAAAGTTTTAAAAACTGACAATGGCCCTGGATACGCCAGCTCTAGCTTTAAACAGTTCTGTGCACAGTTAGGTATTAAGCACATAACGGGAATTCCTTATAATCCCCAAGGCCAAGGTATTGTTGAAAGAGCCCACTTAACTCTTAAAAACATGTTATTCAAACTTCAGTCGGGGGGAGAAGCACTCTACCCGAAAACAGGTAATGCAAAGACACTCCTAAATCATGCACTATTTGTTCTCAATTTTCTTACCCATGACTCCGCGGGTAAAACCGCTGCTGATCGCCTTTGGCATCCCTCCACGGCAGATAACTATGCACAGGCTATGTGGAAAGATCCGATGACCAACACATGGCACGGGCCTGACCCTGTACTCATATGGGGGAAAGGACATGCTTGTATATATGATGCTAAGGTACAAAATGCCCGATGGCTCCCAGATAGACTCATTAAACCCCTAGACACAAATAAAAGCAAAAACAATAATAATTCCAATCCAGGGCATATTAACCCCTGAGAAGCCTTCCCTTTTTGTTTATTTTCAGGAGGCAAAAATGAAGACATGCACGCTACTGATCCTCGTCATGGCCCTTCGCCCCGTTTGGACCCATCAAATTCTCAATTTCACCTGGACAGTCACCAATGAAGCAGGAGACGTCGCCTTCAATTTCTCCACATTAGCAAGTACCCCCCTTGGCCCGTTCTTACCCCTGATCTCTGTGATCTGGCTGCCGGAGCTTCCGCGGCCTGGGGACTCCCAGACTTTACCTCCCCCTTCCCAAGCTCCCCCCCTTGACAATGCTCCCACTCACTCTACCCGTTCCCCTGGGTGTCATACCGCCGTAAAAGAACCTATCTCAGAGAAACAGAGTTTTATGTTTGCCCTGGAGCTCATAGAGATCGAACCCTTAACTATAAATGTGGATACAGAGACTCCTATTTCTGTGGCTCCTGGGGGTGTGAGACCACGGGAGACGCTAGTTGGAAGCCTAGCTCCACTTGGGATTATATAACTGTAAGTAGGACTTGGAATCCCAAGCGTAACTCAACCGTACCCACTCCCGAATGTCAAAACATCCGATCCACAGGGGGACGATGTACACCGCTCTCCATTGCCTTTACTGACAAGGGAAAAAGGGCCCCTATTGATGGATGGCTCAGGGGACATGAATGGGGGCTAAGGCTTTATATTTCAGGAACTGACCCTGGGCTCACTTTTAAATCAAATTACTTCGATCCATTCCAAACGCCAACAAGCACGTTATCCTTGGCCCTATTGCCCCTAAGACAAAAGACCCAAAACCTTCTAACCCTTCCCCCCTGTCTGCTAGTACTGTTTTCCAGGCTTTGCTCCCCCCGGTTTTACCCTCTACAGGCGAAATCCTTAAAGGCCTGGCTAATGTGACTGCAGAATCCCTTAACTCCACTGGATATAGCGAGTGCTGGTTATGTTTCTCCCCCGTTCCCCCGTTTTACGAAGGGATAGCAGTTTTAGTCAATACCTCAGCAGACCTCATACTTACCAATGACTCCAGCAAGACTCGCTGGTCAGATCCCTTCCGTTTTTCAGAGACCTCTCCGGGTCTCACGTTGGCTCAGCTTTCGGGAATAGGCCTCTGTATACATAGCCCCCTCTTGCGTCTACCCCCTCAGCTAGTACCCATTTGTAACAGCTCCTTCTCACCCCCGCTGTCCTATGAATATCTTGTCGCCCAACGGTACTTATTTTGCTTGCTCCTTTGGCATAACGCCCTCCGTTAACCCGCGCTTACTAATATCTAACAATGAATATTGTGTTTTAGTCATGCTCATGCCCAAAATTTCCATACATCCCACCGAAGACCTCCTTCCATATTACTCGGGCTCTGCTCGTACTAAGCGTGAGCCGGTAACCGCCATTACCTTATCTGTATTATTAGGATTGGGAGCAGCTGGGGCCGGAACAGGCATTGCCTCCATAATTACTTCTAAACAACAATATTATGCTCTTAGTCAGGCTATTGATAAAGACATACAAAATCTGCAAGAGGGTTTAGACAGCCTGAAGGAATCTGTTGTCTCTCTCTCAGAGGTAGTGCTCCAAAATCGCCGAGGGTTAGACCTCCTCTTCTTGAAAGAAGGAGGCCTCTGCGCTGCTCTTAAAGAAGAATGTTGCTTTTATAAAGACAAAACAGGATTAGTACAAGATAGCATCGATAAAGTTAAGAAAAACCTAGAGGCCAGGCAAAAACAAAGAGAAAAAGATGAGGCCTGGTACAAAAACTGGACCTCTGCCACCCCTTGGCTAACTACTCTGATCCCCGCCATCCTTGGACCCTTGGCAGGATTCTTCCTTTTAGTGTCTCTTGGCCCCTGGGCCTTAAGAAAACTGACAGTTTTTATTCGAGAGCAGGTTGACCAGCTCGTCAAGCCAGCGGTTGCTGTTCATTATCACAGACTTACAGCCTGTGATGAAGAGTCTTGCATCGAGCCAACCAATGCTCCAGGTCTCCGGTTCTCAACTTTACAGGCGCCTCGACCGTGGTACCATCGATTTTGGCACCGTACTTAATATGGCTCATATGCTGGTCCGCCAGAACCAGGCATACCCCTAAGTATATGAGGGTATGGGCATCGAGATGAGTGCGAGACAAAGTACTGCAAGGGAGGGTTCTTCTAGAACCTCTCTGGTCCTCCCTGAGAATACGCCTGGCTTGCATAGAGGTTGGTATCCATATGTACATAAAGCCTTATATTAAGATCAATTTGGCTTTCAGCTCTGCCTCTCCTCCCCAAAAGATACCGAGAGCATTTGCAGGATGTTACCCTGCTGGAGGAGCCAGGCCTCTATTCCCTCACTCGATTAAGGCCCACCTTTCTAAAATAAATAGAAAGGGAGGAGATGTCGGGAGCCACACAAAGAAAAAAGATGGCCACGGTTCATGAGGTTCCTGCTTCACTTCCTGGAGATTAGCTGCAAGCCCGCGCGCGCCAACAATGAAGCCCGCGCGCGCCAAAAGATACTCTTCTCTCCCCTCCTTCCCCATTATCTTATACCAATCAGAATGTAGCTTATTGCCACCCCTGCTACGCGGCCAATCCCCTGCCTACATGTATCCTATAGCCCACTCCGCCCCTGAACACCAGTGTATATATACCCCTGTCTCACAATAAAATTGAAGGCTTGATCAGAGTATTGTCTTGCCTTCGCTCTTCTCTCGCCCCCATTTTCTTTCAGGTCGGATCCTCCTCGTCCCCACAAATAACTAGGTCCCGCGGGTCGGGACAGGACAGATTCTTTCTCTCAGCTTTCAGGCAGAGTGTGGCTATTTTAAGAAACATTAGACTTTTTTCTGAAAATGCTCCTAAGTTCCTTCACCCTCTTTCTGGTGCACTTCTTATTGTGACTCTAAGGGGATAAGAAATTCCCCAGGGACCTCTTGAATAGTTTTGACTCAGGCCCCACATTTCCTTCCTGTACTATGTTAACACTTTGCCTTTCCCCAACCACAGTGCAGATGAAAAGCTTTGAAATGGTTCTCTAACAAAAGCAAATGACCAGCTCCCAGGAGGCCTGTTATATCTGATCGCTCACTGTAGCTTCATCTTTCCTAATTGGTGGTCAGGAAATCTAGGCAAACTTGCTCCTCCTCCAAGGTCACTGTCTCCAAGAGTAATCAGCAACCTCTCAGTTGCTAAACCAGAAATCTGGATTTCATTGCTGGTTCCCCCCAGCACCCTTGGTCTCCCCAGTAAAAATAATAGTTACCAATTTTTGAGACTTTGAGTTAAGTGCATTTTTAGTGCTCACATGTCTTGTCTTTTTAAATCTTCAACACAATCTCATAATATAGGCCCTAATTTGCTTTTTCTTTTTTAAAAATTTATTTGTTTGTTTGTTTGTTTATCAGCATTGTATTTATTCTCCCCCTTTTCCCTCCCCTCTGGCAACCACTAATCCATTGTCCATGTCCATGAGTCTCTGTTTGTCCTGTTCGTTTGTTGTTTTTAAGTTTATACCCTACATATAAGTGATATCATGTGATTTTCAACCTTTCCTGTCTGGCTTATTTCACTTAGTATGATTATTCCGAGGTCCATCCATGTTTTGCAAATGGCAGTATTTCATCTCTTCTTATGGCTGATAATATTCCATTGTATATACGTCCACAGCTCCAAAGACAGGCCCTATTTTCATTACCAGTTTGATTTCACTGATGAGAAAGTTAAGGCCCAGAGAGGTTGAAACACCTTTTAGTTAAGTCCCACACTTGTAAGTAAGGGTCTTCCTGGCACTTAAACTTCTACATTCTACCAACTGCAAGTCCTGTATAGTGGATCTTCTAATTGTTTTTCAAATTCATCCCATCTCTTCACTCTTACCATCTTTGTCTAGTTGAGGCCTTCTTCATCTCTCCTCCAGACTGTTGAACTTATAACTGAAATGCCCTCCCTTCGTTCTGTAGCCTCTGTCTACCTTCAAAGACGTCTTCTTCAGCTCTGCTTACTCCACACCTTTCATCTGCTCCAGTTCCCAGGATATAATTTTGTTGTTTCAAGTTTCCACATCTTTGAACACGCTTTTCCACTTTTTCTAATATTTCTATTTAGAAAACTCCTACTCAATCCCAAGCATGGCTGATCAGCCCTTCTTTAAGTTTTATACATGTATACATAAGCATTTGTTATCTTTCTTCCCAAATTGACACAATCTTGTGATATAGACAATTGATTAATATTAATAGTAATAATGGAAGTTCCCTTTATTAGATGCCTACCACGTACCAGATACTCTGCTGGTACTTATAATCTTCATCTATGCTCTTTACAAACAACCTCACATGGTATATACTATGATCCCATTTTAGAGATGAAAACACTAAGACTTATTAGCTTTGTATAACTATACTTGGAACAACTCTGGGCAGAGTCATTTAATAATTTTTGAAATAAAAATAAACAAGTGAATGAATGACTTCTTAATCCTCATTATTTATGGTTGGAAAAACATACACTTAAATATACATAATTCGAACAGAGATAGAACATCAGGTTCATATAGAAAAGTCTTAGAACTATAATCTATCTGGGATTTTTTTTTTCATTGTGTTCCTATTTAACTCTGTTTAAACACATTTGATATATTTTTCTGCTTTAATCTTTTCTCTCTGTCTTTGATTTTCAAAATCAAATAAATTGATTTCCAATTATATAGAAAAATAAGAAGCACATGAAAATTTTCTTTTCAGCCACAGATACATCAAAATGATAGCATTTATTTTAAAATTTAAAATGTATAGTTGTGATTTTTTTAAGTTTCTATTGAACAACAAAAAAAGAGTCATTAATAGTTATGAGGGATTAGGCCACAAGCTATAAACTCATGAGATATCCAAACCCATGAAAGATATTTAACAAACCAAACAAATAAGAAAAATTATATTTCAAGAACAGAAATATAGCAATTCCCAAGGGTTTTTAACTATGTTTAAAATCTGGAAAGAGATAAAGGATCAAGGCTATAATTAAGAACAAAGGATTAGGAAAATTACCAATAACAAATATTTTGAAAAATAAAGAATAATAACTGCCATAAAAGAAGAATTAAACAGTTCACTGGATTTGGTTAAAGAATCATTGATTGAAAGTAAAGACTTCATTCATAATACGTGCAGAGAGATAAAATGACATAAACTATGAAAATAGAGGACATAGAAGGCAGATTGTAAAGCTCTGATATAAGTTTTTAGAATAAAAATGTATCTCAAAAATATATAAAAGTATATCAAGCAAAATAACTTTTCAAATTTTTTTTCCACTCTTAAATAACCCTGTAAGAAGCAGAACTACAGAACATCAAGAAAGAGAAAATTCATAAAACACCAGAGAGAAACTATGAAGAATGACACTCAGACTGATACAAAATGTCTAATCAGCAAAAAAAAAAAAAAAACAGAATGAATGGACTTATACCTCCAAAGTGGCAAGGAAAAGCAATAATCTAGAATTCTTTACCCAACTAAATTAACATTTAATTTACTTGAACTTTGTATGAGGTGAAAGTATTCTTTTTTTTCCCCAAAGTTCGGTATATTTTTTTAAAAAGGGAACTAGAGGGAAGGAATAAAATAGATAAACTTCTGGCAAAGACTAAAATAGTTTATTATCCAAAGATCTTCCCTGACAAAATTACTGAAGGAAGAAGAAAAATAAATCGATGAGGAAGGTGAGGGACGCAATTATTGACTGTAAAATAGAAATAATTACTGGCTGCAAAACTAGAAATGATTGCTTTTTTCTTATTTAGGGACAAGATGAACCTAAAATTCTAGATAATAACATGGAAGATGGTGATAGGTAGAGTTCAGAGGGTAGATAAATATCGAAGTGCCTTGTTTTCTTTGAGAGAAGTATTTTGTATGTGCATTAAAGTTTTTAATGTAACCATTGAAAAAGAGAAATAGAATGTTTGCAAACTGGTGAAAAGAAGAAGAGGGAAAGGGAACAAAAGGCAAGAAAGAAGAAAAAAGAAACAAAAGAGAAAGTATGAAAATAGAAACTCAGAATAAAATGGCAGAGATAGTCCAACACATCAGTAATCACAACAAACATAGATGTATTAATTCACATAATAAAGAGACTTTTAGATTAAATGAAACAAGTAAAACAAGATACTTGCACGTGAAACGCCTAAGTGGAATCAGCTTGATTTCTTCCAAGCTGAGTGCGTATATGTGTACATTTGAGGGTGTGTGTGTGTGTGTGTGTGTGTTGTGTTTAGGAGTAGGGGTTCTGATTCAGCGTACATGCTCTTTTTAAAAATTTTGCTGGCATCTGAAAGTTTCAGGGTTCAGTAGCACCATTTTAACTCTCGTCTTTTTTACAAAGTGTAATTCAATTTTTTTTCACTGAAAGTTCTTCATCTGAAAAAACACAGAAAACTGAATATGAAGCAGATCATAATGAATATTCAAAGAGTGATATCTATGAGAATGATTAAAGAGACCCCCCCCCCAAATATCATCTGGTTTATTCACTGTATGAGAAATAGGTCAACATTACCATTTTATTCTAAATGTAGCCATTAAAATCCCAATGAGGGAAAATTTCACATATCACTGATTATTCATTTGATAATTTTAGCCAGAAGATCTTCATTCTTTTCTAGGGCCTGTACAAGTCAATTGTAACAAACTGTGCAATTATCATTCTTGCAACTGACTGCTTGTGGCAGATTAAATTCTGTTTTGCAAGGGAGCCAAAAACTCTCCTTTGCCTCCGAAGCTCAAAAGCCAGAAAGCAGCTGAAAATGGTCACTGCTTTGTTCTTGAATGTAGCTAATTACAGATTGTCTGCAGCAGGATGGGCACTAGGCAGTCAGTGTGTAAATAGGGACAATTCGACTCATTTTAAGCAGACATTACTTCTAAAAAAAGAATCGGAGCTTCAGATTTTAATTACTCTCAAAAGAATTGTTACATTAAACAGAACCTGACCATTTTTTTGCTCACAATTCAGTTCAACGAACATGACAATTCTCTGACATAAGAATATCTAATTTTAACATTTCTACAGATGGTTTGGTAAGAATGTGAAGTTTATTCCTCCTTTCTTTCCTCACTAGATTTATTTTAATCCTGCACAGCCATCAGTTTAAAATAATTTGCATAGTATTGGAATCCATCATATCTTCCTACACCTCCTTAGAATCGTCACTTTTTAATTTTTAATATTCAACCAAGCAGCCATTTATTAAATTCTATATATGTTTTCCAGGCATTTCGCTTAATGCTTTAGAAACATTCTCTTGCTTAATCCTTATATCTACTCTATAAGGAATACTTTATAGTTGAGGAAATTGAGGTGGGATTACTTATGCAAGGTCACACGGGAGGAAGTAAGTGGTGATGTAAATCTAGTCTACTTCTAAAGCCCTTTCTGGCCAGCAGAATTTAGAAAGCAGTGCCGAAGGGTGTCTGCCCCGAGGAGACCTGACTAAACCACCACAGGAATTTTGGACGTGTGTGTGAGCATGCATGTGCATGCACATGCATGTGTGCGTGTGTCTGCTTGTGTGTCTTTCTGGGAGAGGGAGCACTACAGCCTCGGAATTTACAAGTTATCCAGATGCAAGGTTATGGGAGTCAGGACTGGGAGGGCACAGTGGGGACAGGAGAGGAGAACAAGTTCAAAGAAATGTCTCAGATGAGGTGGCCCTGTGCTCTTGGCAGTTTTTAGGTCATGGTCCAAGACCAAATGACTGACCTTTCTCCAGGATTTCTTAAGCTTATGGACAGATGACCGTTTTAACATGCTCCTCCTTTTTCTAATTTATGTTTGTTTTTCTGTGCCCATGTTCTGAACCTGGTCACATTGTATTACCTCGCTGATTTTCTTCTCCTTCCTATGTTTCTATTTTCTCTCTCCTCTTTGTTATTCACATTATACAAGTCAGTGATTCATTATATGTTGTTTTAGATTCTGTTTATTTGTTTTCAGAATGACACCTCTGCTCAGACAGAATCATCTGTCCTTAAATGACTTATTTGGCAGGAACAAAGCCGTGTGCCAGAATGTTCTCTAACTTACAAAAATCCCTGAGTGGAAAAGAAAAATTGTATCACTTTGTTATTGTTCATTGAAAATTAATCAATAATTCTTTTTTTTTTTTTCATAGCCAATCCTGTTCGGCCATGCCTAGAATTCTGTATACATATAGGCTTGAGATTCTAAAATAAAATGGGATTCAAGGAGGGCAGGTGCTAAAGGAAAAAATAGAGGTAGGTAAGTTAGTTTTATAATTCGTGGCCTCTCTCTCTCTCTCTCTCTCTCTCTCTCTCTCTCTCCACCTGTCATGCTCCTTCCCTGCCTCCCTCTCTATTTTTTTCCTGGAAAGAACAATATCACAGGTCAGGAGCCTGAGGAAACAGACTCTGAGATAAAGATTTGCATTCATCATGTTTAATGCGGAGGGCTCTCAGGTCAACACCCGCAGGGAAAGGGAAGGAAACAGGTTGGGCAGAAGTGAGAGGGTGTGATGCTATCACCACACTCAGGAAGAGTAGGAGCCAGAAAGGTCTTTCAGAACCGTCTCACATTGAGGCAAGGAGAGTGAGCCCTTAGACTTCGTATCAAGAAATCATTGAGGCTGCCCCCATAGATGACGTGGAGCTATTTTCAAAAAGGCAGTCAGGAATTGGGGAAGTTCAGAACTCCACTATGAGGACGGAGACAAACCTGCCAAACTCTGGGCAGCTGGAGGAGTGAGTGTTTCACTCCCAAAAGCTGGGGTGTATCCACTACAGTTTTTCTGCTTTATTTATTAACTATGAAATACTTTAGATATACACACAGAGGATAATCTGGCAAACACACACATACCCATAATCCAGTTTAAGAAATAGAACATTACCAATTCAGCTGAATTGTAGCGAGCATACCTTTACCCACGCCCATGTTTTTCCCTCCCTCAAGAAGTAACCATTCCAAGTCTGACGTCTCTCTTTTTCAGGTAAGGTGACCAATTGTCTTGGCTTGCCTACTGGGGGGCGGGGGGTGGGGGGAGGGTTCCCAGGATACAGAATTTTAAGTGGTAAAATAATGAAAGTTCGAGGCAAATTGGGATGGTTGGTCACTCTACCAGGTATATTTTATACTTTTAATACATGTATCTATCAATTCACAAATAATACATTATATCTTACGATTAAACTTTACTCGTCTATGGCCATGCCACCCTGAACATGCCCAATCTCATTTGATCTCTGAAGCTGAGCAGGGTCAGGCCTGGTTCGTACTTGAATGGGAGACCACCTAGGAAGACCAGGTGCTGTAGGGGTTAAACAAACAAACAAACAAACAAACAAACTTTACATAAACAGGATCATGCTGTGTTATCATTCTACAACTTTCCTGTTTTTTAAGCTCTCTATAAGTTTTGTGAGACTGAGTCACATGGATAATTAAAGCTCAAATTCATTCATTTTTACAGCTCCAGAAGTTTCCACTGTTTGGATACAATTATACTTATTTATCCATTCTGCTGTTGATGGGACATATTGGTTGTTTCTAGATGTTCGTTTCAAGTGCTGCAATTAGCATTATTGTATCTGTCTTCATGCACATGTCTGAGAGTTTTTCTATGTAGGAGTAGAATTGCTGGGCTGTCTCACACACATCTTTACCTTTACTAGATAACTGGAAAATTGCTCTCCAAAGTGATTGTACTAATTTTCCTCCCCATTAGCTTTGTTTTATTGGGGTTGGGGGGGGGTGAGGGGTTGCTATGGCTACACATCTTTACCAAACTTTGTTATTATCAGACTTTGAAAATCTAAGGAATGTTGAAATCTAAGGGATGCCAAATTCTTGCTTTCTTTTAAACAAAAATCTACCATTTATACTGTTCTCTACTGATTTTGTGTGTGTGTTAAAATGCAAATATTCACTAATTCTGATTCTGTAGGAGAATGATTTTGTTCTCACTGTGAACTCCTTGAGGATAGAATCCAGGTCTAATTTTTTTTTTTGAATACCCAGAAACCATCCTGGTGCTTGTCACCCAACAATCACTCAATACACGCTTGCTAACTCAATGAAGGATCAAATTCATTGTGTTCTCCTTCTTGCTAATGTTTTATTTCTTAACTATTTATGGAGGACCTAATAGTCATTCATTTATTCGACAAACGTTTCTCAAGTACCTACCATGTTCCAAGCACTGTTCTATGTGGGGGTATAAAGCAGTGAAAAGGGAGAGAAAAGTTCTTGCCCTCATGACTATAACCTAGAGTAATGTACTTAGCTCCAAACCTCAGCAGATGAAGGCACAGTGGACCAGTTAGGCATGAAGTGGTCAGAGACTGCATGAAGGAGGTGAGGCATCAGCTAGGCTAGGAGAATAGTGCACTTAAGACCACTCCGGGGAAAACGCAAGGGCACCAAGATGGAATGTTTGTGTAGCAGTGAAAGGAGAAGCGTTCAGGGGCGTGGGGGATTTTAAGGTTCAAACCATAGAGTAGACACAATGAGGGGCCTTGGAAGGAAGTTCAAGAATTCATATTTGTGGAGTAAGAAACACTGACTCTAAAGTTCTGAAGCAAGGAAGCAAAATGGCAAAAGATCTGTTCAAGGAAGGGAAGTCTGAGCGTGGCCTGCAGATGGTGTTTAGGGTGAGAAGTCTGGAGTCTGGGGACAAATAGAGGCTGCTGCAGAAAGCCAGAAGCTTGGGAGACACAGACACAGACACACACACACACACACACACACACACACACACAACACACACCCTACCTCTGCATCCAGGGATCCAGGGAGAGGCCAACTTGCATTGATTCTGTCTCATTAGAAGATCCTGGAGTCACAATGCTGGTAGACGGAGTTCCTAGAAGGCAAACACAACCATGTCATTCTTGTTTTACATCCATCAACAGCCTCCACACACCTCACAATAAAATCCATGCTCTAAAACATGCTTTCACAAGGCCCCGCACGTCCTGGCTTTGCCCACCTGTTCCCCAACCCTCAGAAGTCTGCATTCCAAACCATGAACCATGTTTCACATTTCCATACCTCAGCATCCTTCCACCCTTTCTACTCAACACATGTTTCCCCAAATGTCTGGAAACTTTTCTTCTTTCAAAGTCCAGCTACTGCACTAGGTCCTTAGGGAAGCCTTTTCTGGACACTTGGAGAGATCGCCACCCATTCCCAATTAATGTTCATCACATTATATGCTCATCACACTGTGTTTGTAGTTATGCGTACAAATTTGTCTTCCCTGCTAAAGAGTAGGCTTTCGACAGCACAATCTGTATCAAACCACATGCATAGACAGCACTTTCGTTAGAGTGTAAGCTTTATAAGGGCTTGACCCACATCTATTTTGTTCACTATTACCCAAAGCTGAGCACATATAGGCAATTAATAAAACTTTGTTAAATTTACGAAAGATAACAAGTACTTAATAAATGTGGAATGAGTGAGAGTTGCAAATACTAGGTCATGGGGGGTAGTTGGACTAAAATTTCCAACCGCCTAGGGGTTCATATTTTTGGACTCACTGTCTGCTGATTAGAAATCGTAAAGCTAGTCATCTGCAGAACCCGGTTTATTTAATATTCAGCATCCCCTTTGTGCTATGCCTAATGTTGCATGGCTCACAGTCAGGCATTTAGTTGGGGTATCTGTGTTGTTAAAGATGGTGATGGCTATCACTTATCAAATAGCAAGATTCCTCACTTAGTGATTAAATGAACTAGAAGTATCAAAAGGCTTAATAACTAACTCAGTCTTAGTCCCCCTCCCTCAAAGAGGCAAAATCTTCGGGTTTATTGCTCTCACTCAGCCACATTTTCTTAGCCAACATTTTTTGTGTGTGCACATTTCATCAATAGCATTTGCAAACGAGGTCAAGTCATTTAACCGTAAATAAAGCCAGCCAGAGCCTAAGACCTTGAGATTTAAAACCACAAAGTGAGCACAGAGTGAACAACCACTTCATGTACTTCCAGGCATCACAGATCTCTGTTCAGACCAAAAGTCGTTGCATGCGGTGCTCTCCAGCAACTTCAGAAGAAACGGGCAGCATAGAATAGCCCAGCACGTGAGTGGTGATTCATTTGTGCATGCTCTAAAACGCCAGCACAGTGCCCAGCCCATAGCAGGTTCTCAGCCGAATGAGTGAATGAATGAATGAATGAATGAGTGAATGCTCATTCCTAATTTCTGTTATAAGTATCAAAGATGACAACGGTACAAAATTAGGAAAAATGCAACTCTTTACTGTATTTATAACTTGTTTTAGTCTTGCAAATTATTTCCCTTTGTATCTTGATGTTATTTGAAGAGAGTTCAAGCATTTCCTTGTTTCTGACATTTTTGTAGCAATGAATAAATACCTTAATTCTTTTCCTTCTATAACTTCCTTTTTGCTTCCTGACTGAAGGCCGAATTCTAGAGCCGGGCCTTCGGGTTGGATACGGTGTGGATCCCTGTTCCCACTCTGCAAGCACCTTACATTGCAGCCTGAGGGAACTCTGCTGTTTCTACACATGTCCCAGAATCTTTCCCCTGCGCCTTTGCTCACAGATGCCTCCAGCTGGAGTGCTCTTTTGTGCTGACTACAGCATGGGGTGGCAGGATTCAGAGCTTCAGCTACAGTTTAAGACAGGCTCCACCGCTTGGAGTGAGTTACTCGTGCTGGTGGTTGGCTTGTTTGCTCTTGGATGCACCCCTCTCCCTTCCCCTGCTCCTTCCCTTCTGAGTCCTATGGTCTGTGTCTTCCAGACTCTGAGGTCAGCCAGTGAAGGGCAGCAGTGGGCCTTTCGGGGACAGGAAAAGGGTGAAGCAGGGTTTTTTCCCTTTCTCACTGCCTTGGGTGGCGTCTCCGGCAGCTGCTGCACCTCCTTCTTGGCTCCAGCTCCTGCCAGACAGGCCTGCTGCGGTTTCAGCTTCCTGGGGTGGGAAGAGAGGAAGGAGTCCCAAGGATCTCACCTGAGTTCCGCAGTGCCTGAAGCAGTAGGATGTACCCTCTGTGATTCTCATTTCTGTGAGCAATACAGTCACTTTTAAGCTTAAGCTATTTGCCTTGGGTTTTTCCACCATTAGTAGCAAATAATCTTCATTACTTTAATCCCTTTAGTAAGAAATAACTTCTCATTTATCAAGTAAGTAGGAGAAAAACTGTTTTTGAGTCACTATAATGCAGGGTAGAAAATGCTACGGGGCGTAGGAGTGATGTAGAGGATCACAAGAGAGGATAACTTCCATCATGACCTACGGGAGGAGGGAACCAAGGCACTTGGCCTTTATTCAGGTTGGAATGGGAAGCCATGGATGTTTTTTGTGTAGTGATGTATCAGGATTCAAGCTGAGCTGTAGGCACATTACTATGGGCACAGCGTGAGCCTACAGGGCCACCATACTGCACAATTTCACGGGTGCCCTTTGCACAGAATGTACCATGTATGGTATTCCCTAGAGTTGTACAATGTGCAGCCTTGAGCCATAGAAGCTAAAAGTGTGGTCACAGAGCTATTAGGGGAAATTGTCATCCAGGAAGAGGGGAAAAGGCTATGAACTTGGCAGTGACAAAGGAACGGGTTGATTTTGAGAACATGTGCTAAAATAATTCCTAAGTTTCAGTGTAGGGAGAGGAAGGAAAGTCAACAGAGATACGGAAGTCAGGAGGAAGAGTAGGTTTAATGAAGACAGTTTCTTTTAGAGAAAAGATTTTGAGGTAGTAATGGGAGAAGGCTGATTGCTTCTGACAATAGAAGTGCGGCTTAGGGAAACGGCTGAAAATAAAGATCTGAAAATCATTCGCACAGAAATGTTACTGTATTGGAAACCACAGTTTAGAAAAAACTGACAGAAGAGAATATTTATTAAAAGAGGGTCAAGGAATGGTCCTTCAGGAGTAGCTATATGGAAAGGGCAGAGAAGGAACACAGCCAGAAAACAGGGGTAAAGAGTGAGGGATCTGAGAATCATGAGAAAAATCAGAAGCGTGTCAGGAAGATCAATGGAGGATTCAACAAAGAAGGGCTGGCCATTTCCACACCCCTGCTCCCTCCACAATAGTCACTGAAGCCTTTGTCAAGAGGGAGCTTCCATCAGCTTGGGTCCCTCTACAATGAGCAGAGCCACAGGTGACCCTGATGGACATCTAGCATGAAAGAGAAGCAACTTTTTGTTGCTACAAAACATGGAGTATTTTATGTTACTGCAGCAAAGCCTTGCCCCACCCTGATGAATACATGGTGGCCACTTGGGAAGGAGGGAGTGGAGAGAAAAAGGAGAGAGAATTTATAGTCAGAGACTTGAGCATGTGTGTGAGATTAAGGGGGAAAGCTGGGGAAAGGGAGAAACTGAAGATGTAAGAGAGGGCGTAGTTGGTTTGGTCTTGGCTTTGGGGAGACCAGTGGCAAGCACACCCTGGGACCATATGGCCAACACACCTGACTATGAAAGATTTGTGACAGGCGTTATCAGCACATTTTTTTGACCCAAATAAATCACTTCTGAAGAAAGCTAGAGAGAACGCGATGATCAAGTGTTTGTCTGAGATGATTTATTGTCAGGTCCATCTGTAAGAAGCAGAGGAATGAAGAAACATCTTAGTGCCTCAGCTTTGTCAGCTATAAAACAGGAATAATAGAATATACCTCATAGAATGGTAGAAATTAAATCAGTCACTATGTGTAAAGCACTTAGAACAGTGTCTGGCACAAAGTGAGTTCTGTTGACATGAGTTCGGCAGAGTTCTGCTATCCCGGGAGGCGCTCAGGCATGGTAAGCAATGGATGTATTTAACATCTCTGCCAGTTCCAAAGCTACTGTTGTTAAATAATCGATCTTAATTTATCTTACATATATTGTGTCATTTTATCGAATAGGATTTTTTTTTTTTTTGAAGATGCAAGAAAACACACAAAGAGAAGCAGAAACGTGGAGGCTGGCTAGGGTATGTTCATGGAAGCATAAATGAAGGGGTGGGAACTCAGGCTGCAGAAGGGAGATGAAATTACCTGTCTCTTGAGCTTCTAGAGCTGCCAAATGACTCTAAATCCAATTTTTGCGAGATTCACTGGACAGAAATTTCTGGGTTGCTGTCAGATTCTTGTTGTCCTTTTGGTTTTGTGTATCCATAGAACAACCCATGATTAAAGAAAGCCAAGTCAATCTGTCTCTTGCAACCAAAAGAACCGACCTAAAATACTAGGTCTTCCAAGATGGCTATGGGTCCTTCATGGCTACAGGCCAGTCAGGAAGATGCGTCAAAGGCCCACAAGGTGTTGAGTGATTCACAGCAATGCATTTTACAGGACTAGTTTCCTCTGTCATCTGCTGGGGCAGCAGGAAAAGGCACTGAGATGTCGAATCACAGGAAGCATCTTCTCAAAGCCGTGCTCCTTTGACACAGCTGAGAAAGCTGGAGGGAGGGAGACCAGTCTTCCCATATGCAGCTGGTATGACACCTATCTCTGCTAGGTGGCACACTCAGTAAAGACTGAGGTGGAGCTTAGTGGAAGTGGGAGGAGGGAATCGATCCCAGGTTACAGGAAATAATCTATGGAGTTAGAGAAGCATCTTTGTTTTAGAGATGTTCATTTCTTGATCTTTAAGGTAATGGCTTATCCAGAGAAAGCTCAGTTCCTGTAGCCAGTCCCTTGTTTAGAATTTGATTCTTACTGCTTTATTCTCTGAGTAACAATTGGTGGTAAATGACTTGTTCCTGACTCAGAAACAGACACCGCTTTTTCATTTTATGGGCTCCTGATCGGAAGCAAAATGAGAAAAGACAAGCAGTTCTCATCAAGGTGTTTTTATTCCATGGGTAAAATAAATCGCAAACAAAGAAATGAGTGGGCTGCAGTCAAAAAGAACATCGCATTTTTTTAAACCACGGAATGAAGATTGTATCTCCTGGAGAGCAGTGGGCAGTCTTATCACTACACTACATCCCTAGCACACAACATCGTGGCTGGTAACAGAGTGGGCACTCGGAACAATTGCTACATGTATCAATGAATGAATTAATGTTTCGCTGCATTGTGGTTGAATAGATTGCTTTAAAACCAACCACAAACAGGTAATAGGAGGAGTCTGCTGGGCTGGACCCAGTGCATTTAGCATCCATTAAAGAGGCCAACAAATGGGACAATCCACATAACCCCTGGGACAACTACCTCTTATCGTTTTGACGTCACTCTGCTGATCAGAGGTTGGTTTAAATGCTACAGCTAACAGGCGCTATCAAACTCCCTGCCTGAGTTTTCCCAGTCCGTTCAACGTGAGGACAGAATTCGGTAGCCCCTAATCTAGCCTATATGTTACGCTCTGAGTTTCTGGTGATAAGCCTGGAAATAAATATTTTAAAACAAAAATCTGGAAAGTTGAAACATTTCCAACATTTTCTTCTGTAAAACTGCAGCATTCTCTGTTGTAATGTGGCCAAAATACACACACACACACACACACACACACACACACACACACACACACACACACACACATATCCATTGCTTCGAGGCCATACTTATTATTGCCCTCTTCCTTCCTATCCTTTCCTGTCCAAAAATAAGGTCATGTTGGCAGCCTCCTTCAAATTCTACCGTGACTTTTTCTCAGGAAAAGTCCTTTCATGGTAGCTGGATCAACATTAGAGATTCACTTCACGCTTATTTCCATCAGTGAAAGGATATTTTCTGCCCTCCTTCCTTTCCTCCATAAACATATAGGCATTAAATGCAGACGTGATTGTGAACAAGCGAGACACAGACTCCCCCTCCTCGATTTGGTGAGCCATTTAGAAAAGTTAGTGGGAAACAGTCAGGTGCAATGCAATGACAGGGAAAGTTTAAGTGGGAGGGAAGTACACCGGAGGCATCCAACGCAGGCTTGGAGGGTCTGGAAATTTCTAAGTAACGTTTAAGCTGCGACAGAGTCAGGTGAAGGGCTGGGGGAAGGAGAGGGGAAAGCCAAAAGAATAGTGCCTCTGAAGGCTCCAAACTCTTCTCCCTTCATAACTTTCCTTTGAGCTTCATTGATATCAAAGGCTGTAATTCTCAGCAGTTGGTGTTTGTTTTTAACCTGGAAGACCTGGGACTTCATGAACTTCAAAAAATTGTTTTTGCTGATGCTTAAGGTAAACGGAAACTATTGCAAAGTGCTGTTTAAAGGCACTTACCTTCATTTTACCTCAGTGCTTAGGATTAAAATTGTAAATTTCTCTCTTCCAATATAGCCATTTTGGCCTAGTCTTCCATAGCTTTTTATGGGCTCAGGAGCACGTAGCACGGTGCAATGAATTATTGGAGGGATCTACATGACACAATTTTGTCACATGTCCAGAGCTGTGTGAGAGAAATCTGAATTTACTCCTTTTGGAAGAGGCTCATGAAACCTCACATAGAAGACACTTATTTTTAAACGTTTTTTAAGTGGAGATTCTAGCCCCACCTACAGTAGAATCTTTTACCAATATTCACTTCTGTTGCACTATCAGGAAACTGGTTTTAATTGCTAATGTAAGTATTTTGTGCCAGATTTAACCTATTTTTCTCTCATCATTTGTCCAGCAAATTTACCGAGCACTGATCTGAGGACTGAAAATAAGATCAACACTTTGAACATAGGTAAGTGCTTTATAAATGTTAAACAAAAAACATAAGTATATACTAATCTCTAAACCTATTCAAGCTTAGAATATTCTAAATAAAGGGCAATTCAAAAACAATTAAATCAAGACTTTTCTCAGGAGAAAACCAGGATGTCTTATTCCAGCCGATTTTTTTAAAAGATACCAGTTAAGTCCTATTTTCTTTAACACATTAACATGAAAAGCAAACCAAGTTTGTGGGAAAGTATAGCAGGTAAAAAAAATAAATGTATCTTTCAAATAAAATTCAATTACTCATTCCTAGTAGGCATTTTTATATTTACTGTCAATGTTCTTGAACATGTTTCATTATGTACAAAGAGAATTTATTCATTTACTTATTAACAAATATTTACGGAATGCCTACTATGTGCCAGACATGGATTTAGGCTTTGGGAACACAGTGGAGAACAAAACATTTGCGATTCCTGTCTTTATAGTGCTCATATCCTAATGAAGATAATACTGTCTCATGGAGTTGTTCATAAAATTGGATGTTAATGGCATCAAGTGTTTTGCAAGTTGCAAAGAGCTATGTAAACCCAAGGTTCCTGAATGTGATGACTGTCTTCTCTTTTAATCTCCTGTGACTCAGTAGGTTTTAGAAAAAGTGACTGAGTAGTGTTTCAACACTGCCACATTTGACCACTAGAGGTCCTCAACAGTCATGCCCAACAGTAATCCATTCTATTTATTGTATTTGTTCATTCCCATATAATTTGAGATAATTTACCAAAAGTCATTTAAGAAAGTTGATCTCTTAAGTGTATTATATGAAATTCTAAAAGACCAGCCACAAGAGGGTAATTATTATAACACATACCATGTGCCCAGATACCATGCTGTATTGTTGCTCCTGGCCGAATGTAGAAATATTAAATATTAATGTTTTATCACTGCCTCTCAAAGTATACATAAGATAAAGCAACATCTACATCATTTTAAATGGCTAGCTGGTATCCTATTTTATGGTTATACCAATATTAATGATGTGCTATAATTAACTTCCTTATAGCTAAAGGAAAACAACTTAAATTTTATAAAATGTTTCTATTTCAAAATTTACTGGCAAATATTTTAATATTTTTCTAATATTCCCCAAAATTTCATTTAAAAATTAAAACTTTAACATTCACAAATAATTAGAAAAATTTAATAAGAATTTTTGCCTAAGTAGTGTTTTTCTGTATTCTTTTTAAAACATGGCAGGAAGTACATATTGAATTACTTTTTATAATTGCTCTGATCATATAGAAAAAAGTTTTTCAAGAATATTCTAACTGTATTGAACTGTGAAATTAAAACAGAATTACAGAAACTGAAAAGTTCTACAATCAGCCTTCTATGAATACAATATTTGTGCAATCGATAGAATTATGTTTTAATAACTGATAAATTGTTATCTCAGAGATTATTAAATATGAGTCCAGCCATACTGAGGTAAATGTCTAGCAGATACGGCAACTTGTGGAGATCAAATATTGTTACTTAAAGGCACAATCGGGTAATATTCTGGATGCAGTGAAATAAATTCCTTAAGGAGGGCATTTTAAATAGTAATAAAATTAAAACTATATGCAATGTCTCACATGAACCAAGTGATCAGAATATGTTCAGAACATACAAAGAAAAGCAAACTGAGAACTCCATATATATGTTTAAATTTTAATACTTGAGAAAATAAAGGTTAACATCTGATACAAATGCTGCTGGTTCAAGAAAAGAATTTACACAAAGTTGTATTCAAAGAGTCAGTCTGTGAACCTGGATGTACGACTGTATCATAACGGCCTGTTATTGAAGCCTTTTAAAGAACAGATTGTAAATCAGATAGAGATAGGCTGAAAAAATAACAGTAATTTTTATTTCAAAAAAATTTCCCTCATCAAAAATTGTAAACTCAGTGCAGAGAGGAAAGTTAGAATTTATCTAATTTATCAAGGCGATTTAAAGATTTAAGGCTTATGAAACACCTAATGTAAGCCCAAACAATATAAAAATTATCAGAATTTCATTTTTCTCTGAA
This sequence comes from Eonycteris spelaea, assembly GCA_003508835.1. Classification (NCBI taxonomy): domain Eukaryota; kingdom Metazoa; phylum Chordata; class Mammalia; order Chiroptera; family Pteropodidae; genus Eonycteris; species Eonycteris spelaea. The sequence goes on from PUFA01000023.1 coordinate 9,407,139, forward strand.
GATTAATTTGCTATATTAGCCATCTTAACAAATTATAGCAAAAAAAAAAAAACCCCGTTTTTTAAAGTAGACATTTCTTCTGGTTACTTTAGTAACTTAAACTTAATATTTAACAGTAAATATTAAAATCTTTTACAATCTTGCATTATTGAGAAATGAAAACTTTTTTCCAACTTTAACAATATATTTTAAAAATTGTGAAAATATTAGAGGCACTAGTCCTTTAACAACATTTAAAAATATATTTGAAGAATGTATCTTTTAGCAACTTTATATTTTTAAAAAAAACCTTTATTTTTGGAAAGGTAAGCTATACATAAACAACAATTTTTTGACATGAATTAGACAAATTCCCTACTAATGAAGAATAAGGCCATTTGTATATTAATTACCAATTTATCAAAAAACGATTTTTGATTTTTGTGCCAGCTGTCTGTGTAATAAAATACTTTTATTCCTGATGACTCTCGACACAAAGTGACTGTCCACATATTGTAAAACCTACTTGGATTCATAGGTTCACTGTAACATAATTTGCTTTTTTTTAAGTTCTAGAAGGTACTGATACAGAAGTATTGTTTCATCTTACGAGGGAATAAATACCATCCTGAAGGTAAAATTATTCCTTTTTGAAAGATGCATTAAATATTTCTGACCACTGAAAACATAAAGCTTCTAGCATTTCTTAAACACCGACTTCACTTTCCAAAGATGTACATATCTGGGCATCTCTCAACAGTAGAACTAAGCCAAATATTTTGTGACCATCTCTTAAGAGAAGCATCCATTATTCCAAAAACTAGCCTGCATATATCTTTGATTTTAACTGCATTCCTCAGACAAAAGGTCACTAAGTTTTATACAGTGTTCCTACTTCATAATCTATGGAACATTAGTAATCAGCTTAAGATGCTTACTCTATAATTGCACATTTGTGTAAACCATTATAGTTTAATATAGTTATAGAAAACACATTATAGTTTAAAGAGAAATACAAACCTCAATATTGAATGTAATAACCTGTGATAACTAACACTGTAATATTACTAAACATATCCCTAACTAATACTTCTGAACGTACATTAACAATTTTTTAAAAACAGTCACAATGTCTTAAAAAACAAATTATTTACAAATATCATCTTAGATTGATGGAGTCTGTGCAGTGATACGTGCTCTGGATATGTTCCTTGGAGAATCTGCCTATAGAGCAGAAAATGCTGAATGTGTATTGTTCACTTGCCATTGAAAAACTGAAGGCAACATGATTTATAAAAGAAAATTAATGTCATTGGAAGAATCTAATTAAAACTGGTATTGTGCTATCTAAAGAAAAATAACCATATGATAGCATTTTTATATAGCACTATTCTGATTCTTTATCACCTTAATTTTAAGATTGTTAAAATGTAATACAGATATTAAAACAACATATTAATGTAAAAATTCATATCTGCAGTCATAGGTAATTACATTAGTAAAAAATATTTTTAATATGCTAAGCTATTAAATCAGTTTCCCCTTTCACATTGCACAACATCCATCTAAAATACAAGGTGTAAATTCTTATAAATAATATGAAAAATCCCGGTTTTTACCAAAAATATTGGTAACAAAATATTACCAATATGAATATAATCCAGTTAAAAATCAGTGCTCTCTGATTTGGAAAGCTTAAAAAAAGGTAATAAGAATTTTACCAAATCCAGAATAACGCCAAGGTAATTATCAGCAGCCATTGATACTTAGTATTGTTTGATCGTGCATGCAATCCTGCTAAGAAAATTAAATTAGGTGCTTTTTGTGATGCAAGTGCCAAACCATCACTGTTTTACTGCAAGACAATACTAATATTGAGAGCACCCGTGCTGCTATTAGCAGGGATGTAGCCTCTCTACATAAATATAAACCTATACTTGATACACATTTCAAATGGAGCAACTATGGCTATAGCTCTAGTAGTGTTATTTGACTTTGTATTTCCCTTAAAGGGCAGACATTAATCAAGATTCTAAGGACTGAAAATCAGGTAAATGTGATTTCACAACTGCCTGCCTCGAAACGCTACCTTCTGGTAAATTCAGATATGTACATTTTAAGGCCCCTTCTCCTCACCCCGACCTCTACCCTCACCTCGACCTCTAACGCCCACACTATTGTTTTATTGTGGGACAAACACAAGTAGGAGAACCTTTTACCACGTGAAGCTAACACATTCACTCTCTCCCTTTCCTGTTTTCTAAAAGACCCATTTGTATTTATTTTCTAGGTTTCTTACTTCCAGTCATGACAAAATAATGGTCATCGTCTTCTTTTTTATTTGCAGAAGGTTTTTTATCTCCGCCACTTGCTTCCTTACCAGATGAGGGTGGTTTCCTGGTTGAAGTTGGGGCTTTGTTACTTTTTGGAGGCCCTACGGCCAGACGCTGGCTTTTGGTGGCGGTCTGTGCTGACTTTGGTATTGTCTGTATTTTAGCAGAAGACTGGGGTAGACTCATGATGGACAGTGGGGTACGCCAGGGGACTTTGGGGAGCTGGGTCCTGTCTTCTGGGATGTACCTTTTATTCTGAGGCTGCTTTTTGGCAACTGAAACTAGATTCTTATCTTTCGATTCCTGTGCATCTTTTGCAAGAGCAGCTGAGGATACAGAAAGTGTGGGTTTAAATTCAAGGTTGACTTAAGTTTCTGTGCTGCCACGGCCCCTGGTCGCGGGGCTCTGTCGGATGGCTGAGACTGCGTTCCCAGACCTACGGTTACGGTTTTGGAACTGGATTTTGTCGTTTTTGCTGAGGCCTGGACAGAAGGAGAAGGTTTAGGCAGTTTTGGACACTTTGATGATGAATTTAAACGTGCAGCTGAATGAGATACTGCGTTAACTCTGGAAAATACATGACTGTGTTTCAAATGCCTCGGTTCAGTTTTCCCAGAACACTTATTTGGCAGAAGTGGAGACTTGAGCACATCTCTTGACTTCTGGGCTGGAATAAACTTGGCCTTAGCAGTATTAGGTGATGAGATTCCTTTTCTCAATGACTCAGATACACCAGGTGCAGTTCTTGCTAAAGCTGGTGAAGAAGTGCTTTTACCTACAGGATTTAAAGTAACAAGTGCAGACGATGCTTTGTTTGAAGGAGCTTGTGGTTTCTTTGTTACGCCTTTTGAAGGTTTGAGTTTGAGATGAGAAGTCGCTGACGGAGAATTTGGCATTTTAGAATGCACTGACATGGAGCCCAGGTTACCTGCTTTCAGGGAAGATGCTGGCAGCCACACACCTGGGGGATGCACCTGCTTTTCTGTACTCTTTGGAACACCAGCGGGAGTACCCGGCTTTGATTTTTGTTTCTGAAACATGCTAACGGCTGACAACGGATTCATCTCAGGAGGCTGAGGTGTTCTGGCAGGCGAGTCATGTGCACTTTCATTAGAAACTCCTTTTTGAAATGCGAGAATTTTTTGTTCTAGTGTAGCGAACTGTAATATTCGACAGGGGTCATATTTAAGCAAAAATCCTTGAAGGTATCCCAGCCTCCACCAACACGAACCATGACATGTTTTCCATGAAGCATCTTTCCCACAAAAAAGAAGTAAAAAATATAGCTGTAAAACTGTGAGGTTTCATAGTTATAATTCACTAGCAGGCACAATCTGTGATAGCTGTGATCTATGAAATTCAGAGTATCTGCCAACGGCTTTACTATAAATTGACAGTCTCTTCTTTATGTTATTAAAATAATAAACTTAATCCATATTTAATCATGCAACGAACAAATAGTACCCTTTAGTTTGTAAGAAAGATATTTACATGTAATTTACATCCTGAAAAATCCAAATTACTAATATACAAAATTACAAGTGCAGTATTTTTCAATAAAAAACTTGAATATTGAAGGAATAAAAGAGGAGAGAGGGAAGGAAAGGGAGAAAAGGAGAAATGAGAACATATAGTAAAAATGCCTCCTAAAAACTATTATGAAAGATAAAAATGACTAAAACTTGTACTTTACAATTTAATAAATTACTTTCACGTGTATTATGTCAATTTAATCTTTCAAAACCTTTGTTATAATTTATTACTAGTTCTTCTTTGCAGATGAGAAAATTACGGCTCTGAGAGATTAAGTAAATTGTCCCAAATCACAGAGCTTAGCCTGGCCTCCAAGTACCACGCTGTCCCAACCCAATGGTGGTTTTGTGCAGATAAGATACATCCTGGGTCTGCCAGCACAGTCCAAGCTGAATTTCAGGCCCCTGTTCATTCAGCAGGCAAATCTGCATAATCATTAAGAGATTGCCCTGAAAAATTTAACTCTAAATCCGATGCTCTGTACACTATCACTCTATCATATTGTCTTTAAAAAGAAAGCTAATTAAAAGAAAGTACATAGAGGTGTTTCTGTGTGAGCTGGGTAGGGTGTGGGGGAGGTAATATACGAAATAAAAGGAAATATGGATGTTAAAAGTATATTTTTAAATACTTTCATATTAAAACTAAACAGTTCTTGTATCAGAAGTGGACAGAATGCTGAACAGGTGAAATTTCAATCTCCTTATCAGCCAAGGGGACAATTGCAGATGGGACAAAGGAAGGAAATGTTGCGTATCTCAGCACATCAGCGCATATACAGTGCTGTGTCTATAAAAAGAGGTTTCGTACTTAGGACGCAAAGAATATATTATTACAAAATGCGAAGTTTCTATTTTGTTTTCTTATTACTGATATTTAATTTTATTAGAGGTATTGGGGTTTTTTTCTTATTATTATAATGGAAAATTATCATTTTTTAAGAAAATATAGAAAATGAAATAAGTTACCTAGGTAAACAAAGATTTTTTTCCTCATTATATTCAATGTCTAAATAGTCTTAGTTATCCTGTAGTTAGTTGTCTGTTGTGTTAAAGATGTTTATCTAAATTTATTACACATTCATGAAAGCACGCATCCTATATTTTTCCTTCACAGTAAAATTCTTTCATTCATAACACCCTCTGGTCCCATTTTTTAAAAGTAAAAGGGGAGCAAAAAGAGGTTGGTAAAACGATAAGAACTGTGTGTAAATGGTATATGAATGGGACTTACTCTTATAAAGAGTATTTTATCCCCCAGTCGGTACCGTCCTTCAGATAAGTATTCAATTGAAAATCGATGAGAACAACTACAAGGAGGGTCTTCAGCGATGTGTGTAACCTAAGATTAAAAATAAAAACTATTAGTGCTGCAACAAAAAGTGTCTTAACGTTAAAATGCAAGGTTATTTGATAGCTGGGAAAATCAAACTCAAAAGATAAACGTTTAAAGACAAATACTGACATGAGACTTTATCTAATCTAATGAAACTAGCTGTGATGAAGTTTTGAGTCTCTCTCTCTCTTTCTCTCCCCAGCACAATCAGGCTTTGGCGCATTCACTGACCACTAGAGAAAGTCTGTGACTGTGTAGGACAGCAAAGTCAATTCAAAACACATTCATTAAGTCACAGGAAACACATGGGTTCATCATTAGGCTTGAATTATTTTAAAAACTGGATTAACATCCTGTGTCAAATCAAAGATAGGGCCTGTCAGATGAACTTACATAAAAATTCTCATCCCTTCGCATTGCGCTAACTTAATATTGTGGGGGACTATCTAATTTGTTTCAAAATTACTGTTAAATCCGGCAGTGACATTTATCTTATTTACCTAAGATTGGGAAACTTCAAAAAATTTAAGACATATTTTTCTAAAAATGCTCACTTTATTTCAATAGTCTGCTAAGGAGATGAGTGTCAGGTTGAAACCCTATTTCTATCTCTCGGAAGCTTACAGAATTTTTAACTGCAGCAAATATATATAAAATGGTAAAAACTGGAATAAACATAAAAAGAAATTCAGGAATTTGATATTTAAAATAAGCTGGTTAAATGAAAATATCATGTGTTGAGTTATAGTTCAAGTTGATCTAGTCCACCGCCTGGGTATATGTGCACATTCACACACACACACACACACACGCTTACAAATAAACTAGGGTAAAAATTTGCAATTGTTGGAACCATATACACATCAGTTAACCAAGTAATTTGAAAAAAAGGTATTTATTTCAGTCACTACTTTCTATTCATAAAAGTTTCATGTACAAAAAATTACAGGGGCATACTTTTTAACAATATTCTAAATAATGAATCAGATAATAATTGTTCTTTATTTTAAACATGACCCTAAGATCTCTGTAAATCACTTATGTATAGGATAAACACTGAATGTATTCATACAGCACATATATGTTTAGAGAAATGTGTTCCTTTTTAGTTTTCATAACAAGAATGCAGACATGAAAAGTCACCTATTTCTTTGTTTAAAATATCCAAATACCACTTCCATTCAGCATACAAATCAGCACTAACCCATAATCTAAATAAGGGGGTTAGCCTAAAAGAAATAATCACTGTAGATAAGAAATAGTCTCTTCTGGTCTTATCTATTGCATAATTAACATTGATACTAAAGGAAGTAGCTAAAGAAATTAAAAGCATTAGCAAGGGCACTGACCTACTATCAACGACTTCCATTCTCCTAGTTCTCATATACTTTGTCTATATACACATACCTTACACAAAATAAACACTTTTCTTATTGCTAGTCTTCATAATTACCACATAAAATGATTATTCTGTTAAGACAATGAATCCTAATTTGACTAGCCATTGCCCTATTTCAGTATTTACATTGCTTCCAATTTTTCACCATTTTACATAATAGTGCAGTAAACACTTTCATTCATGCTGTTTCCTCTCTTCAATTACAATAAAATAAAAGAGGAACATTTTTGTGGCTCTTGATGTCCATTTGTCAATGTTTTTCAAAAGTTTACATCATTTTCCATTGCCAATAGCAATCCCTAAGTATAGTTTTACTAGAATTTACCAGCACCAGGTTTACATAATTTAAAAAATTTTTGCTAATGGGACAAATCGAATATCTGATTTCTTTGATTATCAGCAAGTCTCAACATTGTATTTTCCTCTTGTGTGAACAACAGTCCTTGCCCAATTATCTACTGAGAATGCTTTTATTATCAAACATATATGTACATATGAAAATTAACACATTGTATTTCCCAGTTAATAAAATATTTTCCCAATGATTTCCTTTTTATTTATTATTTTAGGTTATGTGAGATTTAAAATAAGTTTTATTTTTTACCTACTGTAGTATCACCGCATCACATATTGATATTCAAAGTCATCATATAAATCAATAACATAATGTAGGTAAATATACTTTGGCCCAATAATGAGTTGTTTAGGCTGACATTTTCTTTCAAGGCTATCCGAATGTTTTACTATAGACGTTATTACATTAAACAAAACAATTAAAGTAACACTTTCTAAATGTTTATGAGTAATGACTTGCCATTTCTTCATTTTGTGCATTAAGCACCTTCATAAAATACTAAAATCCAAAAAGACCATTAGTGGTAAGCAACAGCCTAAGCAGAAAAAAATGTTTGATACTCAGTTCACCTCCATCACTTACTATGTTAACTTATTACATATTAACTCCTACATAATGATGAACAGTTAAAGTTAAAAGACTTTCCAGTTGAGACCCACCATCTAACAAATCTACATATATTCGATCAGGGGGAATGTTCAGAAAAACCACTTCAATTCGCTGTCACAACTTTTCCTGCTCTTATATTTCTAAGAATCAGTGTACTATTTACCTAGAAACCTTAGAAATCATACTAGATTTTCTCTACCTCTAGCAGAATTAGTATTCCTGTCAATTTTACTTCCTAAATGTGTCTTTTATTCGTCCTTTTGCTTCATTCCAGCTGCTACTGCTCAAATTCATCATCTTATGCCTCAATTATTACAATAAAGTCAATATATCCTTTGTATCACCGAAAGAGCAATCGTTATAATTTGCAAATCAGATTATAACACAACCGTGTTAAAAATTAATAAATAAATAAAAGAACCAATGAAATCTTGGGCCTATGCAAACTTCATGATGGATTTCAGCTTTTTGCCCCAACATGCGTCAGCTACACATCCATTCCTCATCATACACAACCAACGAAAAGTCAATGTTATCTTATAATGCCTTTAACTCACCAGGGAGTAGAAATAAGTACTGGTGTGTATTCTAAATAAGAAACATTTTCTTTTCAACATGGCAACAACTGTGGCAAACTATAAGACTTTAACACAGCATAGTGTGGCGATCACTTACAGCTTCATGCAGCTTTTCATGTTGACAGCATGATTTTGGAATGCTGATGGACTCTTCAGGCCCAGAAGTATTAAGTAAAGTCTCTTCTAACTCGATTTCTTTCTCAAGTTTTACTAACACTGGTGGCTCAACTCCATATCTGAAAACCAATTAAGGGATCTCATCATTCAAGCAAAGTCTAAACCAAGCACTTCCCTGAATATCACAATAGGTTATATTTTATTTTTTAAATGAAGTCTGTATGACACTCTTCTACTAACTATTTCATTGGGATGTCTGGAAATGATTTTTAAGGCCGCACAGATTACCAAAATTCAGATTATAATCTTCACATCACAGCATATATTTGGGTTACTGGATGCTCCCAATATTTAACCAAGGATCCTGAAAGGTTCCTTTAAAATCACCTTGTGAGTAAAGATGGGGCGGAGCGAGGTATGGAAGATACTAAGCCTTGGCCTTCTTATCGGATCCTCTGTGTGTCTAGAGGGTTTGCCTCTCCTTAAATTGATAAAAAAGACTACATGCTCTTATTTTATTCCTAATCTTAAAAATTTAAGTTTACAGCTTAACAGTAAATTAAGGTAAGCTATATGAGCAAGCAGATGTTGACAAATGATGTAGCTCACACAAACAGAATAAAAAAAAAAACATAAAGAAAAAACAGGAAAAAATAGAAAATTAAGTTACTTTATTCCAATCAAAAATTTTTTTATAGAAAATAGTGTTCTAGCTATCGACACTGAAATTCTGAAATACTGTGGAACACATACCTTGATACAATTCGACCAATTTCAAGAAGACAAAGATACACCTGTCTTGGATCTTTGTGCAAAACTGTAAAAAAAATAAGACCACATATTAAATCAAATTGGGAAATATATTTCCAGCATGGAAGAAGTAAGAAAAAAAAAAGTGATGAAGACAGTAGGTTTACTTGTCTGGATATTTACATAAGACATTTTGTTTTCTCACTATATTATCATCTTCCATAAAAAAAAATAAAAAATAAAAAATAAAAAGACTAACAAGGAGATGAAAACTTACCATGGACCCTTATTTGTATAGCACTTTAATTCTAAAACAGTAAGGGCTTAAATAACATTTAATTATATTTTAATTCTTCCAACAGGATATACTATTTGAAGAGAGGTATTCAATTTTATTCTAAACTATCTTTAGCATAGAGCAATGTGTTAATAGTCTTCTCAAACTCTTTGAAAAACAGAAGAGGAGGGAGCATTTCCTAACGCATTCTATAAGGCCAATATTACCAATACCAAAGCCAAAGACATCACGAGGAAACTAAAGACCAACATCCTTTATAAATACAGATATAAAAATCTTCAATGAAATACAGGCAAACTGAATCCAGCAGCAAATGGGATTTATCCCAGAATGCAACAGTGGTTCAACATATGAAAATCAATCAATACAATATACCATATTAATAGAATAAAGGAAAATAAATACCTAATTATCTCAGCAGACACAGAAAAAGCACTTGAAAAATCAAAGACCCTTTCATGATTAAAAAAAGACTCAACAAACTGGGAACAGAAGGGAATTTTATAACTATGAAAGTGGACATATATAAAACCCACAGCTAACATCATTTGTAATGGCACAAGACTGAAGGTCTTCCTCTAAGCCCAGGGAAAAGAGAAGAACACCCACTCTCACCACTTCAGTCAACAGTGTACTGCAGGTTCTGGCAAGGGAATGTTGGCAAGAAAAATAAATAAAAGGCATCCAGATTGGAAAAGAAGAAGGAAAACTATTTCAATTTACAAATGACTTGGTCCTTTATAAAGGAAGCCCTAAAGAATCTGTGAAAAAAATATCAGAGCTAATAAGCAAGTTCAGCAAAGTTGCAGGATACAAGATCAATACACAAAACTTACTGAACTTAACACACTAGTAATAAACAATCTGAACATACATCTGATGAATTAATTCCATTTATAATAGCTTCAAGAAGAATAAAGTACTTAGAAATAAATTTAAAGATTTGAAGAAACATTTGTCTAAAGAAGATATACAAATGGCCAATAAGCCCATGAATAGATGCTCAACATCATTAGTCATTAGGGAAATACAAATCGAAACTATGTTGAGACCATTTCATATCCATTAGGATAGTTTAGTAGTAGTAGTAGTAGTAGTAGTAGTAGTAGTAGTAGTAGTAGTAGTAGTAGTAGTAGTAGTAATATAGAACAGTAACAAGTGCTGTTGAAAATTTCAAGAAAGTGGGACCTTTGTGCATGGCTAGTGGGAATATAAAATGGCATGGCCACTGTGAAACTGTTTGGTAGTTACTCAAAAAGATAAACATAGATTATATAACCCAACAATTCCTAGGTATAGTCCTGAGATCATTAAAAATGTATGTGTATTCAAAAATTTGTGTACAAATATTCATGCAGCATTAATTATAATAACCAAAAAGTAGAAATTGCCAAAATGAGCATCAGCTGACAGCATATTTAAAAAAAATGTGGTCTTACCCACACAATGGAATGTTATTCAGCCATAAAAAGGAATGAAGTACTGGTACATGCTACAACATAAATGAACCATCATACCAGCCGAAAGGAGTCCAACACAAAAGGCCACAGTCTGTGTAATTCCATGTTTAGAAAATGTCCAGAATATGTAAATCCACAGAGAAAGAAAGTAGAGAGATTAGCAGTTGCAAGAGGATAGAGGTAGGGAGCGCACAGTTGGGACTAACTGCTAACAGGTATGGGTTTGCTTTGAGAGAGATGGCAATGTTCTGGCAGTAATTAATGGTGATGGTTGCACAAGACTGTGAACATACTAAAAACCACTGATGTGGACATTATGAAGTGATGAATTTTATGTTACATGAAGGATATCTTAATTTATTAATTAAAAAAATCTCATATACTTAAAAATGGTTAAGATGGTACGTTGTTCTGTATATTTTACCACAATTAAATTTTTTTTTAATTAAAAGGGAACCTAAATGCTAAGACTAACAGTTGAGAGATCCTTAAAAAATAAAACAAAGCAAAACAAAACAAAGCAAAACAAAAAAAACTCTGATCATTAGAACTTGTGCTAAATGTACCACTATGGTAATGTGGATCATCTACCTTTCTATTTCTGTTCTTAGAGTTAAAATCTGTAGGAAACTTCTGAACCCTAATTAATAATAGTATGTGTGATAAATTGCATGTATACTGACTACTGAATGGAAATTATAGTTCTTTGATTATGTACTCCAAGCACAAAGCAATAAAGAGGCCTATATCTGACTTTAAAATTCGTACCAAAAAACAAAAATAAAATAAATAAAATAAAATAAAATTCATACCAGAAGGAATTTATGCTGAAATTTTCATTAAACTTGTTTCTCTTAACACTTAGATGTACCTTTAAATGGTGTATTTGTTTTGTTTTTAACTGCTTTGAGTTCCTAGCAAAGCATAAAAAATGCAGAGGCTCATATCTGAGACCTTTAGAAAATAAAAACATCAGCTCATCAGTTCAATGCCTAAAAATGAATTAATGTTATCAGCAGTGCTTTATTTAGTCCTATCCTGACTATCAGGACAGAAGAAGATGCTTTCTATTGAGAATGAGAAACACATGACAATCTTATAACCTGTCAGAAACAATAAACTAAAAACTAGAGAACTCAAAGCATTTCCACTTCCCTTTGATTTCTAGAAGCTGTATATGCCATTAAATCAGCCACATTGTCAATAACTATCAACACACCTGGATTAAAGCAGGGTGCAAATGGAGAGGTGGTAAAATATCGACCACATTTTATGTTTTTCTATTCTACACTGGACAGGATTATCCAGAGACATACTAAATAGGTAGCAGTAGGAGCAGGCTACCTGCATGCAGGCAACAAGGGTGTGCAAGGTCAATAGAGAATTTAAAACAATATTAAAATCAGCTAAAAGCCAGTTTGCTTTTTTTTATCACCATTAACCAGCAATTCCAAACAATGTCTGTAATAAAATACTTTGCTCTACCAGGGCAGACTACTACCCCACGACCCTCTTCCCTTGAGGTGCTAATGCTCCTATCAAAACATTATAAATGTTTTGTGTGTATGTGTCTATACATCACACATATATATGTATATACATGTGTAAATGCTTGAGGAAATATATAAATAAAGCTTAGATAGCTTCCACTTTAGTTACTGCATAGATACTTCTGTTGACTTAAAAGAAATGAGAAAAAATGTCAATAATTCTTCAGTAGAGCATGACTTTCTCAAATGAACTGTCAAAAACATTAATTCATTTAGATAATCAAGTTGGCAGCTGCTGGTACAAGGTAAATCTAAACACCATGAACATATAACATTGCTAGTAATTTAGAATCACTAGTAATTTAGACTTGGTAGAGTAATTCTTAATGAAAACATTAATTAGCAAAGCATTAGTCCAGAAACTTCCCATAGGCGACTCATTTAGGAAGTAAAACATTTCTAAGGCATTCTAGATATGTAAGTTCGAACTATAAATGAAAAGCTTAATACATTTGAATTAGAATCAGATTCTCCAATTGTGTCACGTATATTTAAAGTATATGTTTTTCTAGGAAAACGAGATGTAGCATTCAAGTCTTTATTCAAAATTAGAAGTGAGGCATACAGAAATATCCTAACAAGTATTAAACACAAAAAATAATGACAAGAACACGTACCTAAACCTTCAGATTCAAAGAGGTAAGTTTCATCGACCCCAATGTGCCTACACCAGTGAAGGAAATTCGCAGTATTGTCTCTAGCAAAGAATGAACCCGAGGCAGCATCTTTCTTACAGGGCACCTTTCTCATTGAAAAATTCTGGAACATACAAAAAAATAATAGTTTAAAAAAATGCATCAAGAATATTTTCATTAGATATCCATTTTAATATTGCTGAAGAAATGCTCAGTGTATTGAATGTAACTAAAAAGTATACAACAGTAGGAGGAAAAAGTACCTTCAAAACTATTTTATTTTACTGTCCTTTAAGTATATTTCAGAAAATGATTCCTAGGTCAAAATTAGCAGAAGAATCTTTTAAGAAATGATACAAGAATCCTTTAAACTTAAATTAAATTTAAATTTAAAATAACAGTTTAATAATTCCAAGTGCATCTCTAAAATATGTCTCTCCATCATAGTTTAATACAAACAAAAAATTACCACTATGTTAGAGATTAACAGACACGCTCATGTTCCTTACTTCCTTATTTGCAGATTCATAAATATAATTCTGAATTTCCTGAGGAGACTATCAGACAAGGAAGTAGTAGGCCACTCTTAATTCGAGTTCTTTGAAATCTGATGATCTAAGTTTTGCAGAATCCTGAGGAGTATTTAGATAATCCTGCTGAGGCTGGGAAGTTTTTAGTTTTATTTTAAACTTTTATTTGAATAAACCATTCGTGCATATGATTTTTTTAAATGGAACAGGCACAGTAGGGTATCATATGTCTTTCTCCCACCTCTACCCTTTGGTTCCTCTCCCTCCCCCTAGAGATAACCACTCTTACCAGTTCCTTATATACTCTTCCTATTGCTATTATTTTCAAGAACTAAAATAGTCTTGTGATTTTTTTTTCTAATGTATGCAGACTATATGATTCATTGCAAAAAAGTTTTAAAAATCAAAATCAAACGATACAGCTAAATATAAAGGTGGTTAGTATCAACTGAAATCTTTCACTCATATTTTAGCAAGCCATCACTGGGCACAAGCATACACCTGCTACATACCTGGTACCTCCAGAAACTTACGTAAGCACTATTCTGATATCTGATTTGTGTGCGTATGTGCTCATGCATACTTAACAATAGATATGTTGTAGGCATCTTTTAGGATAAAAAATAACCGATACTATTCCACTGTGTTTAGGTACTGTAATTAATTTTTAACACCTTCTCTACTGATGACTATTTAGGTTGTTCTTAATTTTTTGCACAATCATTTTTATGAATTTGTGATTTTTTCTTCTTAGAATAAATTCCTGGAAGTAGAACTGTTATGTATGACAAGATGTGCTTTATTTTCAATGTGATACATATTACTGTTCCCTAGAAAGATACCACTTTATATTTCCATCAACATTGTGTGCCTGTCCAGATCCTGTGTGAAAACACCCATGTTTGATGAAAAGAGAGAAAATTTATCTACTTTAAAATACAACTTGAGGGTCAATAGAGGAAAACTAGCTAAAAAATTATTATTCATTCAACCAAAATTTAAAGAATTTACCCACCAAGACAATATATGAAGACTGTAAAGATGATGATGATGATGATGATGATGATGATGATGATGATGATGACAGCTCTTAACTAGGTGCCAGGAACCATCACAAACTCTTTTCTCACTTAACTCTCACAATAATCCTATATCATTGTTCTTGGGAAGAGCCGGCTCCTGGATATTTACTATGCACCAGGCACTAAACTAAACACCATCCATAGATTATCTCATTTAATTTTGCTGAGTCCTCACAAATAAATCCCACATGGTAAATGTTGCTATCTACACTTTACGAGTAAAATGATTTTTCCAGATTCTCAAAAAAAAAAATTAAGTAAATGAGCCAAAGTCTTACAGAAAGTTGGGGTGGCCATTTACGACCTTGTAGAGATAATAAGAAGTATACATAAATAAATTAGTATGTAGCAAAGTATAAAATCACTACAGCCAAACATCTTCTTACCCTTGGTTCTTCGGAGTTGCATGTCTTCACCATGTTTTGAAGAACATCAATCAGCTGGCATAACAGTACTCCATTATCGAGTTCTTCCAATAACCTTTCTGCCTTAATTTCAATACCTAAACACATATTTTGAAGTTAGGTTTCTAGAAACAGTAAATCAAACAATATGGTTAAAATTTAATTAAAGGTAATCATATTAGGGCTGAAATACTAGACAAATATTAGATTAGACGACAATTATTCACTCTTGAAAGGTACAGTTAAAACAGCAAAGAATGTCAAATTAAGGAAGACAAATAAAACAAAAATATCTGTGATGTAGAAGTACAGACAAAAAGAAAACTGACATGTATTTTTATTTCATTTTTAAAAGACCAGTGTTTTATATGTAAATATTCACTATTAATGTTAAGTTTTGATTCACTGCACATTATGCTTATACAAGAAAAATTCTCTATGAATAAGATGGGCTTTGTTGCAATTTAACAATGATGGCAATGTAACAAACCTCCAGGGAATACCAACTTTTCACCTCTAAAATACCTTCTTTAGAGGCTTTATTACATAATAATTTCTTTTTTTAATTTCCAAGTCAAACTGATACCAGATATCTAAAGTGAGTGTTTGCTGTTTTTTAATTATCTTGGGAAGGCCATAGATAAGCTTTGTGTATGCCTTTTCACAAAAATCTTGCAATGCTACATGAAATTCTATATTAAAAAGAGAAGTTTTTCTGCAGAGAAAGTTCAGAGTACTTTTCGAATTTTTCAACTAAGTAAAACAACATGATGTCAAACATTCTCCAACCTGACATTTCTTCTGAGGTTTCATATGCCTCCACCCCTCAATGCCTGAGAGAGAGTCATCATTTTAACTACAGGATAAATTCCACTCAGAATCTCATGGCTTATACAAGATTAAGGGGGTGGGGGGCTGGAGGCGGGAATCAGTAAAATATAGATCCCAAAATTAGACCTATATACTTTAAAAAAAGATTTTAACATTATCAGTGAAAATGTTGACTATTCAAAGCTAACTGATCTCTTCTGTTAAACTTCAAATTTCCTTACTATTTATTCAAGCCCTAAGGTCAGGGTGAAATGGAATATCTCCCTAACTAGAATATAAGCTTTGTAAGGACAAGGACATTGAATATTTCATTCATTGGAGTATCCCCAGCCTCTAAAACAAGCACTCCTTGACAACAAACACAGTTCTCAATAAATACTGAGTAAGACAATACAATTTTGAGTATATTTTTAAGCCTTACCTAATAAACCAGATAACCAGATTGATAGATCTTCCTGCATGGGCAAGAGGGTGGCTTCGTGCCTCACAGCTATCCACTCGTCATACTGACAAACATCGGCCAATCCTGGCCCATGTCTGGGGATCAGAGGACTCCGCGGACTTAGAGGCAGGTCTTCTCCAAACCATACCTAGAGAAAACACCAACCAATTAAGTGGATGAAGAAAATACAAATTAAAAGCAAACTATTATTCTAGGTACTTGAGACATTTTTCATTTTCAATATTGTGGTTTAGAAATAAAGATTGACATAGATGTAACTACCAAATGAACACCTGCAAAATTTTGAAAATTTACAAAAGCTTTTAATACAAGATTATTTAGAAAAAAGACTATCGATTCTCAATTCAGAAAGGGGTACAGAGACTAAGTAAGGTTCTTGCAGAGGGTAACTTGAAATGGAGGGTCAGAGCTTGAATGAGGTGAGAGGGTATCTACAGATGAGGACAGTGGCAGACCCTGAGTAGGATAAGGAGGGTGTCCACTGGGGACAAAGGGAGAATGTCCCAGTGCAACGTGTCAAAGCTCAAGTAAGCTGAAAAGGGCATTGACCCAGGGCAGGGCTGGCAGCAAACAATGGAAGATCAGTTACATACATGAGATTTATCAAATGGGAACCAGGTTCTCATTGCCAAAAAAGAAGGCTACAAATATGGAATGAGAGAAAACTAGAATGAATCCCATAGTGTTGGAATGGAATTTCTTTTACCAGAAAGCAAAGAAGTGCTCAAAGAATGATGAGGACATGCCAAAAGCACATAGAAGTCAGCCTGAAGGGACTTCTGTTGGCTAAATCAAGAACCATTTGAGAATCAAAATAATGATTTAAACGAATAACACACTGAAGACAACTTTAAGTCTGTAGAGATGTATATAAATGAATAATTGGAATTTTGATGAGAAATGAAATTTTTACATAATTTCAAAGTACTTCCCATAAAATACTTATTACAAAGGGAAAAGAGAGTTAGTTTAAAGTAGAGAAACTGTCAGCATTTAAAACATGTGATGAAAGTGAGCACTACAGGTCAGTAACGGGGACAAATCAAAATCACATGCCACCTGATAAGATGCAGTTGAGAAAACATAGCAGCCTTCTGTGGCACTCCTGCCAAAGATGCATAGCCTGAATCTAACCATAAGAAAACAGCCAGGCAAATCCAAACTGACAGACGTTGTGGTAAATAAATCGATCTGTCGTATCAGAAAGGGCCAAGGTCATTAAGACAAGCAAAGGCTGAGCTACTGTTCCAGAGCAATAATGACATGATAACTGAATGATGACCACGATTCTGAACTGAACATTAATGGGACAACTGGCAATGCCTGACTGTGGTCCAAGTATGAGATGGCAGTACTGCACCAATGTCAATATCCTGATTTTGATCACTGCACTGTGGCTGTGTAGGAAGATGTCCTTGTTTGGCAGGAATACACACAAAAGTATTTGCAGGTGATGGGGCATTTGATTGGCAACTTATCCTGAAATGGTTCAGAATGTGTATCTCTGTACTATACTTAACCATTACTTTGTAGGCTTGTGATTACTTTAAAATAAAAATTTTAAAAGTTAAAAAATCATAAGTATAGGTAATATCAAGCATCCTTTCTTATTTTTAAAAATAGTTAATTTCCCCCTAAAACATAATCCACTTCCTGAGGTTTATTTGAGACAAGTCTCACTATACCAAATCAAAAGCTATTAACAACACCATAGTTATCTAGACAAACTCTGGAGAAAACAACAAGAGCAACTGTTTTTAATCTTTCCTGATGAGAAACAAACATGCTTCTTAAAAAATCCCAAGAGCAAGAAAGAACATGAATAGATAACACAATAGGCAAGAAGAATAGTGAAACGCAATAAATTACCCAAAGTAATAAAAACAAGTCATTGGAGGGACATTAATCCAGGAATTGAGAGTAGGAATTGGAGAATGAACTCCTATATATATATGAAGATCCTAAAAGTTTTAGGATAAAAGACAAGATATTATTTATTTCCCTGAATTCTCTTAAAATTATTTCAAAGGGAATACAGCAAAGATTTACTATCTAAATCTTCCCTTTATAAGGATGTCTTATTTCTCTTTGTAATCCCAGAACTCAGTATAATACCTAGCACATGGCATTCATTCAAAAATATTTGCTGGTTTAACTGAGGAATAGATATCAGTAAATAGTTTATACCACCAAATTGAGATGCACCTTACAATCAATAGTATCTTATAGTCAAAGATGTTATTTGTTGTTTAACCATTTGGCTGAGCTGAAAGCCAAGGCAAAAGTTTGCCAAGGAAAGATGTGCATTAGTTAGGAGGGTAATTCTGAAAAAATTATGTGTGAAAATGAAGAAGCTAACATTAACAAAGGTCATTCTAATTCCTTGCCACATTAGGGAGAAGAGTATTTAGATTTTCCTATTATTGGAAGCAGAAGACTCTATAATAAACTGGGCTAGTCAATAAATAGCATTACTGTTAAAAGTCAAATATTTATAACCAAAAATACATATATAAAGGTTGTTCTAAAACATGCTGAAAGCTGTCATACTGAAGAGATTCTGATCCATCGGAAATCTATAGATGAACCTAAGTACGTACACTGCTTATATTTAGGCAAAATTTTATGCCTGAGTACAAATGGCCCTTTTCTTAGTTCATAGTCTTTGTCAGTTTCTCAGAAGGAGCCTATAACTGAAAGAGATTAGGAACTATTGTTCATTGGTCTTTAAACTGTATGTTTAATACTAATCAGAATGAAAGGCATTAAAAAAATGCAAGATCTTAATGTATTAAATTAATAAGAAACCAATTGATAACAGCTATTTATTGGATTCCCCTTTCTGTAAGGCACCTATGAATAACTGAATAACTGTCTTATATAGTTAGCCGAGAAAGAGGTAAAAAGTCTGGAGAGTTCTCACACACATCAGGTAGGGAAGCAAAAACTTCCATGACAGATGTGAAGGGTGCTGTTGGAGAAGAATCAGTAAACATGGATCTGTAGAATCTAGATTAGAGGTTTCATGGAACTATAAAACAAAATTATGAAAATAATCACCAAGTTAAGAAAATATTAATGGCCATTAATGTAGAAATGAGAAAAACATTGTCAGTGTGGCAACAATAAAAAGCACTCTATAAGGAATCAAGAAAATATAATCAACACGAAAGTGATGACATTTCTGAAACTTGAATTTTAAAAAGTCCACAAAGAAATAATGAGATAATAAACAGTTGTGAGTAATAAAGAAGTACTGAGCATACTCAATATGGATTTGAGAAGGCCTGAAGAACAAGAATGAGACCTTGTGGAGACTGCCATAGACTCCCAAGTCCCAAAAGGAAAACAGAATAATAGAACTCTTTATTAGTAAAGTAGAAGGATATAGCTGCATCGCATAGAAGGAAACACAAGGAAAATAGCAGAGTTATTCTTAACCATTTGATAAATTCTCTTCTCTAGGCTATCACTCACTGCTAGCCCAATACGCCTTATTTCTTAATTAAAAATAAAAAGAAAGAAAAAAAAAAAAAAAAGATGTGCAGAGGTATAATCTCCAGTTTTACATCTGGATAAAGTTGTTGTCCAAATGATGCAGTCAAACTTCTGAAGTGCCTACTATGCGCTATTCTAGCAGGTACCTTGTGCATGTTAATTTCGTTGATGCCTCACAACTACCCTGCAAAGTCTAAGTGCTGTTATCCTCCCTTAGAGGTGTGGAAGCAGAGAGAGACTCAGAGAAATAAAATAACTTAACAGAATCTCTCAACCAGAGTGGCAGAACCAAGATCACAAACGAAATCTGACTGACTCTAAGTTCTCATTTTCCAAGGCAAATTTTATATCAGCTAGCTGCCTGTGTCTTTCTAGGTAGCCTTAGATGTGATTTTTATCTTTAAGTTAATATTCAATCATGTTCTATTTAGAGCAAAAGGAAGAAAACTTAAAAGGATGTAAGAATAATATAGCAAACACTGTTACCAACTCTGGAAATCATTCAAATGTAAGATTATTCTGGTTTGTCTCACGTCATCTTCCCTCCACCCACAAAACAAACAAACAAAAATCTTTAAATTTTAATTATTGGTTATTTGTAAGTATAAATATAAAACATTCATATTTGTGTTCACTGAAACCCTTTTAACCACAAATAGGCACTAAATTGTAATGAGAGGGAAACTACAAAGCATTCTAACTCTTTTCCCAGAGCAGTGTAAATAAGATGGACCCATCATGCCTAAGGAATTTGATTCTTACAAATGTTCAGATAAGCCTAGAATTAAAATCTTTTCAGAAATAAGAAGTCAAATGTAGTATTCCTGTTATTAAAATAATAACATTACAATTTTAAAAACTGGTACAATAAAAACATTTTGATAATTTCAAAATTTTACTAATGATTACAATTTTATTATATTCATCTCATAATTTTAAAATACATTTCCCCCCCCCCCCAAAAAAAACACTTACTTGAATTGCAGGCTGCATGGTCATCAATATTGAAATGAAATTGCTTTTCTGAAAAGAGAACAAAACATTAATATGCAGATAACGGCAGCTTTCCTTCTCCCCCAAAACCCTCAAATTACAAGGAATTTGTTTGTACTCTATTTGACCGAAAACCTAAAACTTTTTCTTCTAGGTGGAATACTTTGACTCTAAGAGAATTCAACAATCACTCCTAGCTTCTTACTTCATAAAACTACTCCTCATTTGAAAAAGGAACCCATGAAACACATTTTACTGTGTAGCCTCTGGCATTAGTAACAAAGTAATTCTCCCCCGCCCCCAGGATAAAGAAGTTATGCAATACAGGGAATGGGGGTGATGTGGCTCAAAAGTCCAAGCTTATCTCTCTCTCTCTTTTCTCTCTCTCTTTTATTTTTCCCTTTCGTAATCAACCAAAAATGAAAATGCTGTGTGGTGGGAACTTTCACTAACTGTATGATTTTAAGGAAGCCAATTCCTGACATATCTGGCTTCAAACTAATTCCTGAAGCTTCTGGCTAGTAAAATTAGCAATAAAACCTAGCCACAGAAAAGTCACTCAGAATTTTCCCCTGTAAACATGACGTAAATATAATATAAATACAAATATCACAACAGCTGATATTAAAAGTCAAGTACCTCTCATCTAATCTTTCCATGGATCATAAAAGCTCATCTAAACTTTGTATAAATTCCCAAACTTAACCATAAGCGTCTTTTGCCAGATGACAAGGTAATAAACATAAACATCAATCTTAACTATGAAATAATACACAATGTCTTTCAATAATAATTGTTCATAAGTTATTTTCTCCATGATTTGCTGAACACAAAACAAAGAAAAAGAACACATAATTTAGCTCCAAAGTACTATTCTAAAGTTACAAGAAAAAAAAAACTCACAACTTTAAGTTAGGTTAATACAATTCTCCAATGTATTTTTAGGAAAAAAAGTGAAGTTTAAAAACATTAAGAATAATTAGACTATATAAAACCTCCGATTATTAATTGCTCACAGCAGCATAATAGTTATTTTTTATAGTAAATCACCAGTAAAGATTCTGAGAAAAAATATACATAAAATGGTTTCTATGGCTATAACGCTATCAATTTAGAGAAAAGGTTATTTTTTCCTCTCAGTTATACCAGACGTAGCTCATGCACAGTGCCAACTACACATACCTCCTTCCTATCAGGAACATTTCTTCTGATACCACAGTTGAACTTGAGCTAAACCTAACTGCAAAGTCTAATGTTACATCATATTTTCTTTGCGGGAAGGCAAAGGACAGCAGAATGTCCTTTTTGATGTCATTTTCCCTCTCTCTACCATAGCAAAAGGCCAAAGTACAATTGAGCATTACTAATGAGCTTGTTATGCTTCCCACGAGCTAAGTCAGTGGGGAATACATTTTCCTTTAGCATAAATAATCCTTTGTCCCCAACAAAGATCCACAGTAAGACGCTTCCGAGACCATTTTTTAAAAATGCAGCAAAGAAGCTGCTCCCATTAAAATAAGGAGTCCCACATAATCAGACAAGAGCTTTAACAGTTGGAAGTGCCAACCCAAAACAAAGGAAGGCCTAAATTATAAGGCGTGTGCAAATCAAGAACAGTGACACTTTCACAAAGAAGCTATCACAAGAATGTTTAGGAGTTGCACTTTTTATGGAAAATTCAATAAAATTAGTTTCATGAAAGAAATGAAGAATGTGTGTACAACCTTCAGTCACTCGAACTTTAGCGGAAAAGTCTTTCCACATGTTTTTTGTTTTTTGTTTTTATCATTCTTCTTGTGTAATGGAAAAGCCTACTTTTCAAATGACAAAAAGAATCATCTGGATTACCTTTAAAAAGAAATTCTTTGATAAAATACTCGATAAGTATTCAGATCAGTCATACATAAGAAACTATCGGGTACATAAATATATGCTTTTATAAGGAAACTTTTATAAACTGCAGAGATCGCATCGTGAATCCCCAAATACGAAGTTATTGATATTTTCTAGTCACTCACTATGCTCATCCTAAACCATTTCTGTGTCGCAGGCATTTAATCCCAAGAGTAGCATCTTTTCTATAGTTAGTCCCAGCCCTCAATCTACATCGCAATCACAATTCTTGATGGCTTCTCACTCATTTCGTTACCTAATTCCCTGTCTCCTACTTTTCCTGAAGGTATCAGTCTCTTATTTTTTTCTTCATAGACCAATTACACTGAGTTGGCAACACTTCATTTTTGAACCTATGTCTTCATTAGCAATGTATTGGCTTCCTTTTGTTTCTGTGTTTGTCTTTGTCTTTGTAGAGAAACCTTCTTTAAGTCTTTGCTAACTTGAGGAAGCCTTTTCCCTCATGTTTGTGGGGGGGAGGAAGCCCTCTCATGTGACCAACTACAAAATGTGCTCTGACCCTGCCAGGCACCCGTCACAAGACGAGGAGCTTACGCTGAGATCATAGGTGACGACTACTACACTTTATTCTTAAACCTGGGGAAACGTCAGAAACGCAGAATGCGCTCGTCCACCTGAAACTTGAACACGATTTCGGCATAAGCCACTCATTTAAAAAGTTTCAGTCGTGAGGTCCTCAAGATTATTTTCGGTAAGGCTCTTCACACTAATGTGACTTCACATCATGACGAAAGAAGATGCCAACCTGTTGAACCGACCCTTTGTCCCACAGCTGTAGGCTCTGACACTTTGGTCCATTTTGATTCCTCGTGTTACAGGATATGGTGAGGAGAGCGCAAGGTCACATGGCTCAGCCCTGGTGCAAGTCAGGGGTCAATTTAGAAAAGAATGGCAAAAGAGCTAAGAAATACGGTAAGTCTCTTCAGAAAAACAGTAACATTACTGCCAGTGGGACACACACACACATTTGGCGCTCGGCAACCAGACTGTCAACAAGATAGGTGAGCTGCAGGGTCGTGATAAACGTCGAAGCTGGAAGAGTGGTCGTTACTGGGGGGAGGAGGAAGATGAGATTGGGAAGGCACGGAGGGCCTTTCGATGGCACCAGGAAGATTTTACTTCAAGAGAAGTGGTGAGGACACAGGTGTTATTATGTTAATCTCTATGCCTTTCTGCACATCAAAAAACATTTTGTCATTTTTTAATATTTCATTTATAAAAACAGTTGAAGAAGATATCATCTCTGATTTGTTCAGGAAAAGGAAAAACCTACAACGTTCTTGGCTTTAAAATTTTGAGTTAACTATTTTGGTAATTGCCTAATAGAGAAAATAGGAATACTATAACCATACCAAATATGTTTCACGTTTTTATGTATACTAAAATAACTCAGCGTAAAGACACCTGTGGTAGCAGAAAGCAACAGACACATCTGGTTTGAATTCCAGCTCCAGCATTTATGAGCTATATGACCCTGGGACAGTTAACTCCTCCGAGCCTCAGTGTTTGTATCTGTATAATGGGTTACCGCCTCCCTCGTACAGCTGTTGTAGATTACATGAGACGACACAAATAAAGTACCTGACAGAGTAGCACTTAATGAATGACTTGCTATGATCAACACTATAATGAGACATAATTACAGTTCATTTGTTTTAATTAAATTAAAAAGAGGTAAGAAAACAAGGCTAATAATACCCTGAAATTATTAAATGTAATTTGGAAAACTTCTTTTACTAAAAAATAAATATGGTTATAAATGAAAGTAAAAGCTTTAAAATAGCCACATCATAATTGGAAGGATACCGAGATAGGAATTTGTGACTTAATTCTCTTGCTCGAATAGAAGTCTTTGAGAATTTAACACAGGTGCTTTGCTCCATTCAGCCTGTCTCCTCACTGTCCTCCCGATCAGTTTGGCTCATTTCTGTGGCCCTATCACTGTTCAGGGTGTCTGGTTTTTCCGGTGGGGTGCACTCATTCATTTTATTCAGCAAGCATTTACTCACATCCTTTACTGAACTAGGCACACAGGCAAGAGACACAGAGGTGTACATAACAGACATGTGACTGCCCTCATGGAGCTAATGCATTCATTTGTGTACATAATAAACATACAAACAAATACGCAACGTTTATTTAAAATTATTTCAAAAAAATAATTTTTTTGAAGGAAAGAACAGAGAGGGAAATATCAGGGGCCTACTTTGGACTTAGACTGAGTGATCAGAAATAGTTTTGCTGGGGGAAAAAATAAATCTGAATAACGGCAGAATTAGCCAGGGCGAGAGAGTTTTGTTCATGGCGTGTGATTTTTGCGAAGACTCTGGACAGAGAACGATTTGGGCTCATTCCCAGAACGCAGAGAAGCCAGTATGACTGAAGCTTGGAGAAGGAGTGGCTCAGGATGGGCTGAAAGGTTAGCGAGCAGCCCCATTGCAAGGCCACGGTGCGGAATTCAATTCTATTCTAAGGGCAGCGGGAAGCCATGGGAGAGTTTTCACCACGGCAGAAACATAACTCTAATCCGTTTTAAAAGAGCTCTCTGAAGGGGAGAGAAACGCGTGAGAGTGAAATAGTGATGGCTTTAACAGAAAGAAGGGAGGAAACATTAAGAAGGGGTGGCTAGAGATGTGGGGAAAAGAACTACGGGAAACAAGGAGAGAAGGAGAAACTGAATAGGCAGAAACAGCGAGGGAAAGAGAAACGAAGCCTGTGGGAAATGAGATGGACGTAGCCTGGAAGGGAAAGAGTTAGGCATCCACTGCGTAGGTTAGTGACAAATGTGGCGACTGAGCTAGAATGCTGACAGTGTCTCCACTGGAGAGCGGTGGATGGACTTGATATCTATTTGGACTTAGAAGCAAGACTGATTGATG
Organism: Eonycteris spelaea; assembly: GCA_003508835.1. NCBI lineage: Eukaryota > Metazoa > Chordata > Mammalia > Chiroptera > Pteropodidae > Eonycteris > Eonycteris spelaea. Next base: position 9,432,664 of record PUFA01000023.1, read on the forward strand.
ATGGTTAGAGGCGGAGGGATGAAAGAGAGGATGGAAGGGCAGAGTGAACTGCGACTCCCAGGTTTCCGCCTTAAGCAACTGAGCAAATAGACAGGAGCAGCGTTTATGAGACGAGGATGATGGGAGTCAGAACAGACTTAAGCGGGGAGCACAGCCTAGATAGGCCAAAGTGCTGCGTTTCGGTCATGTCAAATTTAAGAAGCCTTATAAACACACTCCAGTGGCAATGTCAGACCGGCAGTTGGAAAAACTAACCTAGAGCTGAAAAGAAAGCTCAGGAGGGCATAGAAATTGTCCACCAATATTTGAGAGGTAAAGTCACTGGCGAGAGTGAGATCACCTAAGAAATAAAGAAAGCAGTGATGGGGGTCTAAGAACAAATCCTCTGAAAAGCCAATCTAGACACGAGAGAGTCGACAAAGGAGATAAAGGAGAAATAAAGAGACTCATCATCCTCTCAACTACTTCGGGATTTTAACTTTTTTTGATTTACCTCTTCCCGGTAGCCCTTCCTGATCTACCTGATTTGATTTTATCTGTAGCTCTTGATGTTGCAAAGCATTTCTACCACTCACTTGCCTTTACAGTGCCTTATACTATTTTTGGCTATTTCTGTACATTGCTTGGCCAAGTGTAAGTTCCTGGAGTGCTGTTGGAAGTAGTGTTGACAGAGTATTCGAGTCTAAAGTTTAGGAAACACTTTTGATGGAAGAAATGTGAAAATCTGTAGGAAAAACCAGGTTGACTCCCTTATCCAGTTTCTGCCACAGAAGAAATGTGACAGCAAAACTTGGAAGCAGCCACCATAGTAGACAAGTGTCTGAAGGGGGCCTTTTTTTGGTATTATCATTTTTTAAAAAATTTTTATTATGCAACCTGAATTAATAAATGACTGCCTCTCCCCCAATATGTCCAAAGTGAAATATGTTGAGTGGTTACTAGTCAAAGTACCTACCTACAGGTTAAGTGAGCTGCCTGATATATCAGAGGAATCACTAAGAAAAGAATGACTAAGCCTGGTGTGTGGGCAGAGGAGCCAAGTAAACAGGATAGAGTTGCTGTGCCACTGGGGCACTGTGCGACTCAGGAATTCATAGGACTGTCCCCATGAATGGTACATTTTTTTTTATTACATTTAAATAAACTCCATTTGTGGCAGACAACATAATGGTCCCCAAAGATGTCTGCATCCTAATTCCCAGAACCTGTGAATACACTACTTTCATGGGCAAAATGGACTTGCAGATTGAGTAAATTAAGGACTTTTAAAATGGGAGAATATCCTAGTGGGCCTAGTATAATGATTACAAAAGTCCTTATAAGAGTGATGCAGAAAGGGCAGAGTCAGAGAAGGTGATGTGAAAACAGAAGCAGAGAGGTGATGGATACCATGACAGCAGAGAGGCAGAAAAAGAGATTGAGTGGTGACGCTGCTGTCTTTGAAGATGCAGGAAGGAGCCAAGGAAAGCAGGCAGCCTCTAGAAGCTAGAGAAGGGAAAGAAATGGACTCTCCCCGGAAGCCTCCAGAAGGAACAGAGCCCTACTGCCACCTTTTTTTTTTTTTAACTCACTTCAGATTTTTGTCCTCCCATACTGTAAAATAATACATGTGTGTTGTTTTAAACCACTAAGTTTGTGGTTATCTGTTCTAGTGGTAATAGGAAACTAACACACTCATTGAGGAAAAGAAGGATTTGCGCAGAGGGTCAAGACCTAACCTAGAGAAAGCAATACATATCCAAAGCATGATTAGAAGATGTGGTAAGCCTAGCATGTTGAAACAATAAGAAAAAGGGCGCCAGTTTAAAAATAAAGAACTGATGCAAAATTTACAGGCAAAACCCATTGTGAGCACTGTGTTTGCTATCATCACCACCATCAAATGTCCCTGCCTTTGTATATCTGAGATCATTTATTCATTCGTTCTCCCATTCAAATATTTACAAAGATTTCCTGTGTTTACTATCTCAGGGAATGATACCAAAATTCACCAAGTTACCAGATCATCCTTGATTCCTTCCTCTCTCACACATCTACCTCTTCCTCCCTGAGTCCCTTACCTTACCTTAGCCAAAACTTAATCAACGGCCATGTCTTACTTCTACTTCTAAATTTTCTCTTCAACACCTATGGCCACTCCTCTAGTTCAAGCACCATCATCTTCTCCAACTTCACTGTAACAGCCTCCAACCAGTCACCCTTGCTCCAACCTCCAACCTGTTCTTCACGTCCTGCAGCCAGAGGGATCTTTCACAAACTCCCTTCTGAGGACAGGATACTATTCTCCTGCTTAAAACCTTTAATGGCTTTTCACTGCTTTCAGGAAAAAGCCCGAACTCCTTAACGAAGCTAACAAAGCCTTATGGCATCCCCTCCAGCCTCATTTCTTGACTTATGCTCCAGTCATGTTGAACTTCTTTTAGACTTGAATTTCTTGGAGCATCTTTCGTGACTGGGTCTTTGCACAAGCTGATCCATCTTTGTGGAACACTCTCTTCCCCCTCTCTTCCAGACTCGCTCCTACCTATCCTTCAGATTCATTTCCTCTAAAAAGCCTCCCTGAACCCCCTCCCCAATTTAGGTTATATAGCAATGTCTGCTTCAATTTTACTGTACTCCATTCTTTTAAAAATAAGATCCTTGAGGGGTAACAGTTTCCATTTCTTCTACTTATATGTAGAAATCAGTGCTAAAATTAATACTGGAATTACTCCTAAATACAATAAATGTATTTATTACTAAAAGGAATGTGAAACAAAAATGTAATAAATCTGTTGTGTATTCATTTAAGGGAAAGGCAGCTTCCAAAGCCACATGGAGACTTTTAAGAGAAAAAAGAAGCTCTTACAGTTTAATAAAACATCACATACTATTTGTAAAATATAGAGGCTGTTCATTTGTTGGAACTTTTCATGTTTTATTTGAAATTTCATCTTAAACTGTTTAACAGAGATTCAACCTGAATAACTTAATTTTATATTAGACAAACTTATTTACTTGTCATAAAATTTTGTGGGATACAAAAATTTTTTTAAAAAACTTAAAATCAGTTTGCCTTTTTATATGACTAAAAGACTTTGTGGAAAATATACTCATACATAGACACTAATCTAAAGAAATGCAAAAACATTAAGTGTCCATTAGCAGGAAACTGCTCAAAAAACTTATGGGACATGAATACAGTGGATTCAGTCAGCCATTTGAAAAAAACAAGATAGAACTATAGCTACTAATACAAAAATATGTCTATCATATCTTATGCAACTAAAAGCATTCTGCAAGACACTATATATAAGTATGTTACTGAGATCACAATGTTTTCTAATTTGTGTGTGTGTGTGTGTAAAAAGAAAAACTGAACACAGTTAAACAATTTTTTCAACAATTTTATTTTGAGAATCAAAAATATTAACAAGTCATCCATCAAGGAAAAACAAATGTCATTAGGTTTAAAACTATATAAAGTGAGCCCTTACCATAGCTAATAGACTTACAGAAAAGTTTATGTTGTGTGACAGTAGGCAGAAGTCTCTATCAGTCAGCACTTCAGCAACACCCAGCATATAACTGATGGCCATAATACAATTCCTTTGCCACTTTTCAGCAGCACAGATGGAATTCTATTTGGCATTATCTGCTACCTTTTTATTACATTTTTCTTTGGAAACTACTAATTCGTTTACGAAATGCATGGTAACTTTCTGTTGAAGCAAGCTACTCTGTAACAATGTAATGACATGAGAAACTTTGAGTTTTTTAGAAGGAGAAACGCTTAAGAGAAGAGAAACACTTAAGAAATACAATTACAATTATTGCCTGTATCTCCTAAACATTACTTCTGAGGCATTTCCCTATGGCAGTTAAATTTCAACTAAAATAGAAAAACTCAAAGTGAGACAATCAACAGACTTAAGTTTCCTATTCCCTCAAATCCTACGTACATCACATGTTCATTAGGTATGGAAAGGTTTATCTGATGTCAAAGTATAGAAAGCACCAAGTAATAAGAAGTAAAACACACACATATAAGACATAAAGACACAGGCATGTTACTGTAAGAAAGTAATACATAGTAACCTTAAGTCCTTACTTTCCCCATCAACAGTTGACTTGAAAAAAAATTATTGAAGTACTGAACTTCCTTCTCTTATCTCCAAACTTAATTGAGATTTACCGGAAAAAAAGGATACTAGAAGAGTGCTGTTTAGAAAAATATAGTGAATAAGCAAAAATTAAAATGAGAAAATATAAATTAGGAAACAATACTTCTGAAGACCAATTTTCCAAATACCATTGGAGTTATTTAATTTTTTAGAAATAGTATGTATATTGTTGACATTAATCTCTCATCACACACTCTGATTTACCATCACAAGTTATTTCTTATTTTTTCAATTAATGAAGTATTCAAAATAAGCCCACACCCGCAGCAGAAATGAATCTAGGCCCTACAAACAACTCTGAGGTGCAGAGAAGTTGCTAAATGCTGGGAACATGAATGCAAGGGCAGTATGATGCAAAAAAACAAGTCGGACCTTGGAGTGAGACAGGCTGGACTGAATTCTGATGGACTTTACTAGGTTATTTCCTTTCTCTGAGCTTCCATTTCCTCATCTATAACATGGAGGTAACAACAACTACAGTGCAGCATTACTAAGACCTTTACCAATAATGTAAATAAAGCTCCTAGAACACAGAACCTGGTACATTCTAGGTAATGATGTATTTGATAAATAAGAGTGTACAGTATGTTAGTACGTGCCAGGTACTGTTGTAAGTGCTTTACATGTATTAACTTAATCAATGAATAATTACTTTCATCTCTCCTCCTCTTCATCCTTTCAGGATAGCTTGAAACTTTTAATTCAAAGTAAACGGCATAGAAATAATAATAGCTATATGCCAGGCACTGTACTAGTTATGTGGATTATTTCATTAAATCCTCACAACAACTCTTGCAACAATAAGGTAGGAACCACTATTAACCTTCTTTTACAGATTAGAAAACTTAGGCTTAGAAAGATTAAATAACTTGCTTAAGGTCACACACATAGTAAAGTCTGATTTCAGAGCCCGCATACTTAGCAACTCTGCTACACTAAATAAATATTACTTTTAATTCAGTAATTCAAAATAGCAGAGACACCTACTATTCATAGCCTGCTGTTAAAGCCTAGTGTTTGAAACAGATGAGTCAGACATGTATCAGTATCTACACCAGATAACTATCACCTGAGTTTCCATTCAAAATTATTCTCATCTCCTTCCAAAGGGAATCTGAGCTGGCAAGAATTCCGATTTCTAATCATTTAAGTGCCAAGAAAGGTGACCAAATAGCAATTCACAAACTTGAGAGAGTAGTTATTAGCACTCTCCACACAAACGGAGCAAAACCCAAACTCTGATCTCGATTGGGCCTGCAACAAACCATCTCTTCATTATTAACTACTGAATCGGCTTCCCTACCATACAATACCGCAAGCATTCTAAATCTATAAGATTCAATCCTCGGGTTTGAAAAGATTAGTTAGAAACCAGGGGTGACTTCATAGGCAAGCATTCCCTCCAAAACGTTCTTCCCATTTCCACGGAAATCTACCAGTCTTCCTTTTTTTCCTGCAAACCCCCAAACCCACGCAGCGCTGCAATCAGAGGGGTGTGGGTAGGAAAGCATCACGCGGAGCCTCCAGTTACATCCCCTAGTTTGGTCCATTTGAGAGATCTGCGCCTTGCGTGGATAGAGAAGACAAACAGGGAAGACGGTCTAGCGGGAAACGACTATTTGTAAAGTTTCCAAGATTTGTAACTTCCTGAGGATGATGTTAAGGAATAGAGTGACCCAGGGTGCTTGGGGATGAGGGTGCCCCTGGAGGCCCTAAACTAGCTTCAGGCTCTGGTATCTCTTAAGATTTTAAAGAAGGTAGCAGCTCGATACGTCTTCCCCAGCCAAGAACGCCCGCACCTGCCGTCCGCCGCCCCAGCACACCTGTTGCCCCTCGCGCTCCACGAGGGTGGGCAGGTGAAGGCAGGCGTAACTTTACATTGACGGCCCGAGGAACCAATTAGAGCACGCGACTCTCGCAGCGGCCCAATCGCAGAGCGTGCTGGATTCCGCAGCTTGCAGCTTTGGGGGGCATCCCATCCGAACCTCCCCTTTGACTCCGCGGAGCACAGGGGTTTCCCTGAACCCACACGGCCAGGCGCGGAAGCCCGGAGAAAACGAGTGGAAGTTCGCGCGGAAAAGAGAAGGCAAACAGGGAAATACTCACCCGCCCTGCGCGAGGAGGGTCACTTCTCCCTGTGGGGCGACATCTCGGCTCAATCTGTGCGGTGCCGCCACGCCCTTAAACAACCGCCGCAGCCGCCTGGGCCTCAGGGTTCGCGGCGAATCGCCGCCGCCTGGTTCGAAGGGACCAATCAGAAGGCAGGGAGGGGGCGATCTCTCTCTTGCCCCGCCCCCGGGCCTCCCCCGGAGCACGCGACCTGCGCGCGCGGCTCAGTCAGCGAGGGCGTCGGGCTCTCCGCCAGCTGTCTCGCGACCTCCGTGGCCACTCCTCTCTTTTCACTGAACGACCGAGTGGCATAGTCTCAGAGCAGGTCCTCCCATCTGACCCTCAGCGACAGCAACAGTCTGTCCTGTTAGTCCCCATGGGTTAGAGAGTTGAGTCAACCCCTCCTGGAATGTTGCCCGGTCAAGTTCAAGGGCGTTGTCCTGAGTTTTATCCTGCTCTGTTAAGAGGCCCTCTCAACCTTAAATCCACCCGCGATCTGGCCATACTGAGGACGTAATGGTTTCCGGAGACAAACTGTCACCAAGCAGGAATGGGAGTCCTAAGTAGAAACCTTTCAGAGAGGCCCCATTTCTACTGAGGGGTGGAGAGGAATCCTATAACTCCAGACCGCAACCGAAAGCTAAAAGGGGATGTTAGCACTTCCTTCAGGAAACACAAGAGCCAGGGGAGAAAAATTAACCTCACCATAATGAGATAGGCTTACTAGCTCTGGGGGCTGAGATAAAGCAGAGACTGGACTTAAATGTATTAATAGGTCTATGATAACTGTAAATGTGGCTTATTAATAGCAAAAAAGAAAACTTAGTGGACGAAAGCCTGGAGGTCCAGGCCGTTCCTCTCTTCTCAGCTGAATTTTGTCAAACCATGTCACCTCTCTGAGACTCCATTTTCTATCTGTAAAGTGTGGGGATTAACTTGGAATGATGGTCTTTCTAACATTCATTCCTTCATTCACTCACAAGAAACAATGAGGAGGTTCTGTTACTTGCTGAAGATACTAAAATGAACAGTCCCTGCCTTCAAAATGCTCAGCAGCGTGGTGAAGGCTCAATCAGTGGAAGTCTGTGCAGGTCTGTGAAAGAGGGAACACCTAACAGTCTGGGAGGGTGGTGGTCAGAGGTTTGAAAGGAGATGAATTTTGAAGGATGAATAGGGATCTGCCAAGAGGGAGGATAATTGGGGGTAAGGAATGCTTTCCAGGCAGAGGGAATAACAAGGCTCCTGAGATGTGAGAGCACTTGGAATGTTCTGGGAAAAGCAGTTTTGAATGACTGAAGTTTGGGGATGGGGAGATAGATGAGCCTGGAGGACTAGGCACAGACGACAGGCCTGAGAGGTGCCGAGGAAGTTAGATTCTTGCTTGCAGGTAGTTGGGATTGATTATAAGAAGGAAATGGTATAAACAAACAGATTTTCAAGGATTTTGGAAAAAAGAAGTTGTAAGATTGGCAGCAATTCTAAAAATTAAAAGATGACAATTACCTAAACTAGCTTAGAAAGGATGGTGAGAAATAGATGTCTGGAGGTACCTTAAGATGCTGACTTACTTGGACTTGTCATGTGACAATGATATCAATCTAAGGAATACAACTTTGGGAAAAGAATAATGCATTTTGATTAGGGGTGTGTTCAGTTCAAAGTGTGCGAGGAATGTGTAGGTAGAGGTGTTGTAGAGATAGTTGGATGTTAGGTCTGAAGCTGATTAAATTGGTTTGTGCAAGAGATATAGACTTGAGAAATCAATCCAATAAGGACTACTGAGCACTTGCCCTTCACCAAACTGCATCCTGAGCACAGGGGTCCTGCTCTCACAGAGCTTATCATCTGGGCTGGGTGGGTGAAGATGATCATCAAAAGGTTGACATGTAAGCTGTAATCGAACCTAATTCTCGACAGCAGTTTCTCCTTTTTCACAGAAGTGACCCTAGAACACTTCGCTACCTATGCCTACTGTAGATCAATTTTCACAGGACCTGTCATTCAAATCAACCTGTGTTTCTAACTAAATCTAAGGGGGCAATTGTCATGCCACTTCATTTAGCCAAACTTCAAGTGGAGTTGTGGCTTTAAATTGATTCTTTGAGCCCTAATATCAAAATATGTATACTTCTCTATGGAACCTTAAAATTAAGTAAATTGTATTATATAGCTATTGTTTGATTAATTATTAGTTAACAGTCGTTTTATTTTTCCTTGCATGCATATAATATGCCTAAATATTTGAGTACAACTTATGAAAAGTTGAAGCTATACTATATAAGATATATTCACAAACATTCTCTCCTCCTTACACACACACACACACACACACACACACACACACACACCACATAATATTTCTAAATCATTGACTGAAACTTTGGCAGCCGAGTATTTTTTGGTTGCCTTCTCTTTATTTTCTTGTCTATTTGGTTTGTCTTGGTAACTCTCTTCCTGATAAAGATATAGGACACTACTTTGGTAACTGAATCCAGAGCCAGTCTGTGCAAATCGCTTCTCTTCTATAAGCCCATATTCTCCACTGGTTAAATGTGGGTATTGATTGGATAAGGAGTTCCATTTTAGATTCTTTAATTCTTGTTGCTCCTCCCTTCTGGGTAAAGAAGAAAACAGTTCTCTTTGATACTTTTCCAACCTCACTTTTACATTAATTCCCAGTGAGTACCCCAGTCCCTAACTACACTCACCATCTTACCTACCTTTGTTTTAACACTGCAATTAGTAATCGAGGGTTCTTCCTAAGGAGCAGTGATCTACTTTCATGTGTAGATTTTCTAATTGGTGGTTAGGTTAATAGCCATATTTTAGAGATTATCTCTCTACTTGAAATTCACATGTTGTAACATGCAGAATGTGCTTCATCAGTTTGCTTCCATCAGATGACAAAGTCTATTAGTTCTGACTTTCCCAGAATCGTGAAGAAGTACCTCACTTTAAGAAAGTATTGTGCTTGGAAATCTAAATGTTAAGTTATTGCATTAGGGATCATTATTCATTTGACTAAACATCATTCACAGACCTATAGGAATGCTCCATTGCCTTAAATATACCACAGCTGGAGATTTTTTTTTTTGTTTTAGACTGGCTTATTGGTTGTTTTGTTCCGCATTTTGTGGTTGCTGCGGTTATTGTTTTTAATGCTTTTATGTTATTGAGTGTCAATCTATGGATTGTGCCTTGGGTGATGTACTGGATGAAATTTGGGGGCAACAGAGATCTTAATTCATTCACAATTAAACTACTCATTCAGCAATCCATTGAGAGCCAGCTACATTAAAAACAATACAAGGCTCATCTTAAAGGAATCTTACCAATTTACATGAACAAATATAATGTATACGTAATTCAGTGACATACAATTTTACAGTAACAGTTGTTATTAATTCTAAAATAATAAGCTATGTAGTGGGTTGAATAGTATCCTCTCCAAAATTTACATCCACCTGGAACCTCAGAATGTGAGCTTATTTAGAAATCAGGTCTTTGCAGATATAATTAAGGTAAGGATCTAGATGAGATCATATTGGACTAGGTGAGAATATCCCTGTAAGAGATAAGACTTTTTAGTTATATGCGATAGAAAAAAAAAATTCTCAAATTAACTTATAAAAAAAGGAAAGATTGGCTCATGTAATTGAAGTTCCTGGGTAGAACTTGAGCCTTAGGCAAAGCTCAATCTCAGATTTTAAATAATGCAACCAGAATCCAGTTTCAAATGGCTCTGCTTTTTATATTGGCTTCATACTCAGATTCTCTCTGGTTACAAGTAGTTTCCAGAAGTTCAAATTATACCTTCTCTTAAGTTCCAAGTCTAACCATAAAAAGTGAGTAACTGTATAGTCGGGCTCAAGCCAGAAAACATAAACTACTAGGTGCTTCAAAAAGAGGGAATTTAAAGCATGAACTTGGTTTCATAAGAGATGGAAGAACTGAGACAATAAAGAGGAGCAGATGAGACAGCCTAGAGATGAGCAACAGTAGGAAGTTTTCTTTCTAGGGCTTGGAGGTTCAAAAGGGGAGCCCAGAAGGCAGGGCCATTAGCACGAGGGTAGGATTTGCTCAGTAGGAGATGCAGTCACTACCAGAGATGCCATGAGAGGCAGAAAGAGCGAGGGAAACGTTCTCTGCCTGTTTCCTTTCTGTCCTTTAATCTTCCATCAGTGCCTTCCATTGATTGAACCTAGCCAGAGCCAGCCGACTGGGCACCTATCAAATGCAGAGTTCGCCCTCCTCTCAGTATGAGCAGAGGCAAGGGGAGGAATAATCGGAACACAAATAGGATTTATTATTTAGGTTTTTGCCATGATAATGCTATAAAAATAGACAACTCCTACTCGGTGTCTTACAATAATAAACATTGATTTTTCTTGCTTATAGATCTGCAAGTTAGCTCATGGTGTAGCAGAAGGGCATTGCTTAAAGCTGTGAGTTGGATTTAGGTGTGTTCCTTCTGCCTCTTATTCTGGGACTTGCAGTTACCTAGGGTATTCTCTTCTCACAGCAAATGGCAAAGTTCAAGAGCAGCGGGCAGAAACATGTGATGCCCCTTAAGGCTTCAGTTCAGAACTGGCATACTATCACTTCCACCCATATTTCATGGCCCAAAAAGCAAGTTATATAGATGAGCCCAGCATTGATGGGCTTGAACAAATATTCTGCCTGCTCTTATGAGAGGCACTACAAATTCACCAGGCAAAGGGACCCTGGCATATATGTCTATTACAGGGAAAGAGTGATGAATTTGGAACCATAATACAATACACACAACCAGCACTGCCTACCTCCTAAAAATACTCCAAGCTAAATATCTCATTTTTTATGAATGAGTCACATGCCCAATCCTAAACCATTCACTGTGACCTAAGATGTGTGATGCTCTCATTGGTTATGCCTAAGTCAGATTTCTACCCCCGAAGCTGGGGATGGAATCCACTCCATCCAACATGCAAGGACTAGAAGGAAAGAGGGTGGTTCCCCTGAGGAAATTAGAATACTCTTACCGAAGGAAAGGCAATGGATTCTGGGTGTCCAAAAACTTATAGCTACTCACTACAGTAACTAATGCCCAAATGTGTGATGTGATATTTAACAATTTTCTGAATGTATTATTTTCCACAAGGAAAAAAAGAATAAATTGTAGTTCTATTTTTTAAAAAATCTAGAAAAAAGTAAAAGTAAAAATTCTGCTGTAGAATGAAATCACTTGCTCATATCCATCAGTTGGATTCATAAATAAAACGATTGTTTATAATGTTGATATGAACTAGAAAGCCATCATCATGTGAAAGTGATGATGAAGCTAGATCAAGTCAGAAGAAAGTGCAGTGTAGAGGTTACATCTTCTTGGGATGAGAGAGAGCAGCAACCTCAGTTCTATTGATATTTTGGGATAGATAATTGTTGTAGGAGGCCATTCTGTTCATTAGAGGATGTTTAGCAGCACCTCTGGCCCCTACTCACTAAATGCCAGTAGCATCCATACCTCCACCCCCAGTTATGACAATGCAAATTGTCTCCAGACATTGCCAAGTGTCTCTTGGGACACAAAATCAACCCCATGGGAGAGAAGGAGAAAGGAAAGGGAAAGAATGAGAAAATATCTGTGTCTTTTTCTCTATCCTACTTTTTTTTTCTCACTCAGTTTAATAGAATATAACATTCTAGGAAAGACATTTTATCTGGACCTAGAATTTAGGCAGGAGCAAGACACAAGGCTGGGGTAGGACCAGATGGTGAAGAGTCTTGATAATTAAATTGCTCTGCCAGTGAGTTGAGAGTTTTTGCTGAAGCCAATGGTAACCCACGGTGGTACATAACCAAATTTGCATTTTAGAAAGACATCATTCTACTGATTCATAAAAATGCACATCACACAGAGTATGCCGCCCTTCTTTCATAATGCTTATCGCAATCTGTACTTATTTCATTTCTACGTACTTATTTCTTGTCTGTCTCGCTTACTATATTGTGGACCCTTTTCCTCTTTTGTCCACTACCATTACTTCATTATATCAGAGCTCAAGAGATAATTAGAAATGCAACACCAGTAATATCAGCTTATGGCAGTCAATTTTAATAATAATAATAATAATAATAATAATAATAATAGCCACAATTTATGGGGTGTCTAAAAATGCATTGCCAAGTAAATTGCTTTTGAAAGGTTATCATGTTTAATCTTCCTGCTACCCCTGTGAGGTAGGAGTATTGTATTGTCCACATTTTACACATAGGAAACTGAGCCTAAGAGAACTTAAAATTTTTCACAAGGTCACAAAGCTAATTAGTACAGATCCGTTTCTGTGATACTCTGCATCAATGATATATATTTTCTAACCTTAAAACCAGATTCTGCCATATTTCTTCATGGGTATGACATCTGATTACAAATTCCTACTGTTCTGTTTCCCTTTATCTTGCTCTTTCACTTTTTGTTAAAGTCTCACAAAAATTCTTTCTGAAAAACAAAATCCATCGGTGAACTCTTTCTGTTCACAGTTCTGGCACCAAATAAATGTGTGGGATTTTTTTTTTCCCACATGAATACCAAGGTCTGACATCAACTGGTTGTCCTACAATTCAGTTCAGTTTTGACACTAACTACCTGGCATTAGCACAGACCCCACAGATTAAAGGCTCAGACCCACAAGACTGCCTTGCCCCCAAGTCCCAGGTTGTCATCTGTACTTCTGACCAACTGGCTATAATCCAGGGGTTCCCACAAACCCCTTCCCAGGTTTAATAATTTACTAGTATGGCTCACAGAAAACAGTTTACTTACTATTGCAGGTCTATTATAAAGAATAGAACTCATCAGCAGCCAAATGGAAGGGGTGCAGGGAAGGCATGGGATGGGGAGCTGAGGGGTAGGAAGAGGGCATGAAGTTTTCATGTTCTCTCCATCCCGCCATACTCCCAGCACCTCAATGTGTTCAACAACCACCCAGAAGTTCTTCAAGCTCCATCATTCAGGAGTTTTATGGAAGTTCTATTACATAGGCATGATTGATTGCGTCATCAGTCATTGTGATTGACTTCAGTCTCTGCGATCACCCTCCTTCCCCAGAGGTCTAGGATGGGAGCACTGAAAGTTCCAACCCTCTGATCACATGATTGTTTCCTCTGGCAACCAGCCCCCATCCAGAAGCATCCCCAGAAGAGGTCCCCAGAGAGTCACCTTATTAGCAGAAATCCATGTGTGGTTGAAAGAGGCTTGTTAGGACTAACGAAAGATGCCCGTGCCACTCAGGAAATTCTAAGAGATTTAGAAGCTCTGTGTCAGGAACCAGGGACAAAGTCCAAGAATGTATTTCTTCTTGTATTGTAATGAGTTTTCCACAGGAGAAGCTTTATGATGTGCCATGACACAGTCTTAACCACTTGAATAAATCCAGACCTGCAGGATTAACTCCTGGCTCTGTCTACAGTGTCCCACCAGTTCTGGCTCATCTCCCAACCCTTTCCCATAGATGCCTTGTGATCTGGAGGCTCCAAATCACACTCAGTTTTCCAAACCAGATCTACTCCCTCAGGCATTCAGAAATTTATTTCTGTCTTAAATGTCCTTTCCTCACCATCCCTGACCCCTGGAAGGCCTGCAGCTTCCCACTTACTCTTCATTTAACAGCTAAATCTCTTTAGATGACAAGTGCTGTTATCTTCTTCATTTTTTAATGGTGAGACTGAGGCTCAGAAAGGGACTGCACACTCTCCCCTTACATTACTCGTGTCCTTTTAACATCTGTACAGCTCCCTACCTTTTGCTTCTGCCGCTCCTTTCGCCTTGAATTTCCTTTTTCCTGACCTTGACCCATGGAAGTCCTGGCCATCCTTCCAAGCCCAGGGATGTGCCACCTCCTCCATGAGAGTCACCCAGCTGAGCCCTTACAACATTTCTCTGGACTTCTTTGTAAGCCCCTCCAGGCAACTACTGTGTCTTAATCATCTTTGTATCTCCATGGAGTTTAGCAAAAGAATCTTACACTTAGCGGGGACCCGAGTCTTTTTTCGTTGTAGCAAATGTAATCCCACTTGCTAGCCCCAACTCACCCCTTTTTCCACTAGCTATTTTTAGGACTTCGATGTTGCCCCAGTATTTTAATACAAAAAGAAAAAAAAATCCTTTGCTTGCTAAGCAAGCTCCATTTTGGCTGACTCCAGGAGAAAGGGAGATATAGCCCATTATTTATAGAAGGTGTTTTATTGTATTCGCCAAAGGATAATGGGGGAGAAGAATGCAACAGTATAACAATAAAGGAAGGAAATGAACGAATTCCTGCTTTGGGGGAAGTATACAACAGCTGTGCACTAGGCTGAAGGAGTGTTTTCCAAAAGCAAAACAAAACAACAAAAAATGATTAATTATATGCAGTGAAGCCAGTAGTGAGTGCTTTTAAGGGAGAAGAGGAATGTCCCATCCCTGGAGCCATCCCCATACTATGTAAATGCTGCCTCAAGACCCCAACTATGGGAAGGATTCCCCCTAAAAGATGACTAAGTATGCTTGGGGGAATATCTTATGTGAGAATCATTAACTTTTCTGCATGCTATTCTCTTTGAACTTCAAAGGAAATGAAATGATCAGAGTGCTTCTACAAATGAATGAATATTTACCAGGGCTTCTCCAGGGATGAAAAAAGTACCATTTATGTAATAGGAGTTTAACTTTTTATAAATTACCCCTCAGGCTCGATAGGATGTCATTCATCATTTAAAGAAATAAGAGTTTGTATATTTTTCTAATTCTTTTCCCAAATAAAAGCCTGTGGTGATTGCGTTCAGTTTATTGCCAAAACTGCACATAACTCCTTAACAAAATATATGCAATAAGACCAAGAGCAAAATGAGATTTTCCCTGTTTCAACAGAAAGAATTGAAGTAATGATCAGTTTAATTAGGCAAACAGGCATGTCGATTAGAATACAAGATTCTCTGAAGCCGTATAAAAATGTGATGTAGAGAAAGTAATTCTATCTAGCCCCATATTTACAATTGTGCAAGTTATATAATTACTACATAAATATTCATCAACATTCTTGTGTGGAACCAGGTACAAACAAAATAAAGGAAAGTTACACATCAGACTCATATTATGAGGAAAATAGAGAGCCAGACCCTGCCACGGTGATGCTGGTCACTGCACGTCCCAGACTTCACAGAGAAGGGGGGTAAACTTGTGGTCATTCACTCTCCATGACATCAGCATCTCAGCATGGTGGTGATTGAATGTCCGCAACTCAGTCAGGCGACCCAGGAGACAGGCAAAATGCTGAGGATTTTCAGGTTGATGAATCTTGCACAACTTTTGTAGCACATCAAGCAGTGGTTCCTGAAGCTTCTCTACTGCCTCTCTATCCTTTATGTATTGTCTGTCTGTTTTGAAGTTTAAAATGAAATGACAAAAAAATTAAAAGGTGCAAAAGTATGAATTTGGTATCATGTAGCGATGTGAGTCTTTTGAGAGTATAACTTACAAATGTTGTACACTTGAAATGTACAAGTGCTCAACTTGTTGAACACTCACATATATATTTGTGTAATCACAAGATCAAGATATAGAAATTTACTGCCCCCAGAAGCCTCCCTAAATTCTCCTCCCAATAGGTGACCCCAAAGTTAACCCATATGGTGGATAAACAGTATGATTGGTGGGTATTTTCTGAGGAATGGAATTGCTGGGCCATAGGGTATATCTATGTGTGACTTTAGGAAGTACTACCAAAATTTTTTGTTTTTTAATTATAATTTTTATAGTAAAACAAAGTAACAATTACCTTCTGCCTCAATAGCATGTGTACAAATGATTTAAGTCTAATATTGTAATTATGCTTTATACATTATGCATGTGGCATCACTCACTCCCAAGTAATTAATAAAAAGTATTTTAAAAATGATGTACAGAGGTATTCATTTCAGCATTGTTTAAAACAACAAAAAATTGGAAGCATCCTCGATATCCAAATATATGGTAAATATTAAGAAAATGATTAGTCATCAATACAATGGCTATGATGCATGCATTATAATAAACATTTACCAGTATAATTTTTTCATGACATGGGCAAAGACTTAGAAAAAGAAAAAAAAGACAGTATATTCTCAAACTGATGGTTGCCAGGTGAGGTGGAGGGAGTGGGAGGCTGGGTGAAAAGGTGAAGGGATTAAGAAGTACAAATGGGCAGTTACAAAATAGTCATGAGGATGTAAAGTACAGCGTAGGGAACATAGTCAATAATATAGTAATAATTATGCATGGCGACATACATAATTACTAGACTTATCAGGGGGATCATTTCACAAATTACGTGAATGTCTAACCACTGTGCTGTACACCTGAAACTAATACAATACTATTGACTGACGACTGTAACTGAAAAAAAGAGACAGTGTGTTCTCTATTATGTTAAAGTATGTAATTTCATTTAGGTCCCTGCTCAAATATTAACCCCTTAGAAAAGATTTCCCTGGCAACTAATTAAAATACCATCCTTCTGCTACTTTCTTTCCTTCTATTCTCATCTTTATACGTTTTGAAGTATTTACCACCTCCTGAAAAAAATTTTTTTTATTTATTATCTTTCTCACTCTATTAGACTATAAATTCCATGTAGCTGTATCCTGTCTGTTTCTTTACTGCTATATCTCCCAATGTCTAGAACCATGTGTAGTGCATAGTACGTGTTCAGATTGCACTTATTGAGTAGGAGGTTTGGGGAAAAGGCTGATAAAAAAAATACACTGAAATGTTAACGTGGTTCAATTTGAAGTGGGGGGATTATAGGACATTTTATTTTTACATTATGCTTCTGTGTTTCCTAGGTTTTCTTTAACAAATGTTACTATAAGACTGGGGAAAAAAATTAAAAATTGGCATAGAAATGAAAATATAACATTGAACTTACCCGGAGAGAGGATAACAATTGCCGTAAGCAGAGCGTACTCTTCTTGAGTCATTTTCAGTTCCGCCACACTTTTATAAAAACTAAACATCGGCGTTATATAGTCATCAGAGATACCTAGGGAGGAAAGTTGAAAATTTCAGAGGCATAGTAAAATTTTTGAATGACTAAAAAGTATAAAATTACCAACACATTTCATGTACATACACATTAATAACTGCACCAGATGCACACATTCAAATAATGACTATAGAATATATGTCCCAGCCAAAGGCAGCACATTGCAAAGAAGGTCAGCTAACAAAATCCTCAAAATATAACCAAATCAATGGTTTGTATGTCTTTGATGTTGGCAGTGCCTTTGTTTTAGTCACTACTGTCTGACAACAAATGATAAGGTTCTTGAATTGCCAACAGAATCTCCTTACCTCATCATTATCTATATGGGGTTTGTTAACCTTTTTAATAATGATGTCTATAATCAAGGCATAGGTAGCATCTTAAATAACCAAAAAAAATTATTGTTCTTGAGCCCAGAAGTATAAACAGCTCCACTTAATAATAGTTAGGGTTCTTGTCAGAATTCTGATATCTCTCTGAAGTTTCAAAGCTGTTTATCCATTGCCTACTAGGCAGTGGTGATAGGCTCTTCTCTTCAAAGGCATCCAAAATTAAAGACACCATGCACAGAACTAAACTCTTCGTCTTCCTCCAAATCCACCTCTTTCCTAGCGTGCCCTTTCTCCGTGATTGTACCCTCACTCACCCAAATGCACCACCTGACAACTGAGATTCAGCCTCCCCCTCACATGGTCAGAGGCTGACTCCAGTGGTTGGACCTGCTAAGTCTCAGTTGGGGCTCCCTCTCCTTTCTATTGTACCTGAAGTTGACTTAGTTTAAGTCTATTTCTTTTCACCTTGAATACTATGATTGCCTTGTCACTGGTCTTCCTGTCTTTGGTTTGGTCCCCTTCAACCTATCCCAGAATCACCTTTCTAAAATTCAAATCACACCCTGACTCCCCTCTTACAAACCATCAAAAACTCTCCAGGCTTTTGGCATAAATGTTCTTTCATTTTTACACAAGAAACTCTAGGACCTGCCCTCTGCCTATCCCACTACCCCACTACTCACTCATGTGATAATAGCAGAAGTTCGCATTTATTGAGTACTCATTATATTTTAGGCTCCAAAGACTTCTTATGCATAACTTACTTAATTCAACACCCCACGAGATAGGTGCAGAGAGGTTATGTAACTTGCCCAAAGACACACAGCTGGTGAGAGGTAGAACCTGGATTCAACCAAAACTAGCCGGATCCAGGGAGTCCTGGCTCTTAGCTGTAACTAAGCTGCACAACCTTCCTATCACAAAGCCTTTATTCCAGCTGTGTTCAGCCATCGCAGTTCCCTAAACGGTTCACATGGCCCAGTTTTTGTACATGTTGTTCTCTCTACTTGGAATATCCTCCTCCTCCTTTATCTAGCTCATTCCTCTTTATAGTTAAGATCCTTTTGTGTTACTTCCTCCACTCATTCAACAGATATTAGTTTGGTATACGTTCTGTGTCTGGTTCCACTCTGAAAGAGCTTTGACTGGGGAATGTAGAGATCAGGAAGAAAAAAAAAAGACCATGCGACTCATGGATAAGTGAAGATGAGCATGAATTCTCAGGATTGGTCCAGACAAGAGTAGACTGCTCCAATCCATCCTAAACCAGATCTAGAGCCACAGAGTTTTAGCAAACAACCAGGATAAAATCGGATTTCAGATTCTAAAATATCATTATCATCTAATATTATACTTCACAGAATCAAAAGTCTAAATCCTCACCTTAGAAGAACCTTAAGAATAGTCCCAAACTGAATCCTTGGATTTCTTCTCTTAGTCAAAATACCACACTTTTCTTTGGCTCTTGATTGTTTTAGTGATTTCAGTGGGCTCTCTTAACAGCGTCTTTGGTGAGCACCTTGGGGACTACATCATGTGGAAAACTGCCCTCTATCCACCTGTCACAGACTGAACTGAGTACCTGTGACCAAACTAGATACAACTTAAAATGCAGAAGGCTGGCGTATGAGCTACGATCCGAGTACCAGTCCTGGTTTCCAATGAGCGTAGTGGTTAAGAGGCAGTGAGCCAGCTCTGAGTTTGGAATCTGACCTATGACCTGATCTTAGGCGCATTACTTAAACTTTTTATGCCTCAGCTTTCTCATCTGTGAAATGTGAATTGTAGTAACAGTATTATATGAGATAATACGTGTAGCGTGCTTAGCACATTGACGGACTCATAGTAAATGCTCCAAAACTGTTAGAGCAAATATCGTAATAAGAGCTATTATTACTGTTATTCAGAAGAATTGGATCAGCACATTAGTTCCATCGTAATGGAACTAATCAGTTCCATTAATCAACACATCAGTTCATCTAATCTTAAGATTAAGCTCATGCTCTCTTGTGTTTACAAAACTATGTTTTTATTTTTGTTTTGGTTTGGTTTTACATTCTGCAGTTTCCTAGGGATGAATATTAATTGGCTGATCAGGGAATTTGCCTCCGTATTTTTCTAGGTTTTAAAGTTAAGCAAAGATCTGGATTTTCTTTTGCATCCTTCAAACAGAGGCAGCTTTCCTCCTTTGTGGACTATGCCTATCAGTTGTGCTTACCGAAAATAATAACTCATGATTGCACCATTATTTTAAATAGTATATGAGGGTTTGTGGATAATATTAAAGGCCACTGATTTGAACATATTTAATTTTTAGAAATAGTCTTGGACGACCTAATTTTCTACTTTGTGTTTCTAAATCCCCAATCTCCCTCCAAAGATATTACCTCCATTGCTAGCTATTTAATTGCAGTCAATAATTTTGGGGGAAAAGAGGTAAAATTTCCATCACGACTGTTCATCTCGTGCATGTTATAAAGGCAAAAGTGAATTTAGAGAAAATGTAGAAATTGAATAAAAGTTTTTGAAAAATGATTTTCCTAAAGGATAGAGCAAATATAAACCTGCTTTTGGAATAGAGTCCATAATCAGAATTAACCACTCCAGCATTAACAAAGGGGTGTTTTAAGTCAGGGGTCCCCAACTCCCCGGAACCACGGTCCGTTAGGAACCGGGCTGCACACCAGGAGGCGAGCCGCAGGCGAGTGAGTTAAGCTTCATCTGTGTTTACTGGCGCTCCTCAGAGCTCTAGCGTCACAAAGGAGCAGCGGTCCCTGGTGTCAGAAAGGTTGGGGACCGCTGCTCTAAGTGTTCATGAACTCGTAATGTCTAACATAAGAAATGTAACAATGACATCATCCTGAAGGGGCGGTCTTTTCCTGTTTTCTTGCTTCCTCCTTTCTGGAGACTGGCCTAAAGTTTGCTTCTTTTTGGTTCTTAAACCACATTAGCTGATTTTTGGTCACAAGGGGGAGCTATTTTCTAATTTAATCACAGAGACCACTCTGGGAAAGTCCATTTGTAGAAAAAACCATTTATGTTAATAATACTGCTCTGTTTCATGTTTTCTTTTTTAAAGTCCGTGATTGATAAATTAATTGTTCAATGATCAAAAATATTTTGAGAATAACCATTTGATAGATTTAACACTATGCCGTGTTATTTTAAATGTAAATGTCTTTTATTTAACTTTCTATTTTTAATTGAGGGCAAAAAATAAAGCAGAGGTGTGTGTGTGTGCATGCGCGCATGTGTGTGTGTGTGCATGTGCATGTGTGTGTTTTATATACAAATGTGCATATTAGGCAAAGGATCCTTGTTAGGCTAGGACCCTCCACCCACTCTCTCTGGAGCTTTCCCTGTACAGTGTAGCAGAATAAGTTGCTCCCTTTTCTATGTTCAATTCTATTGTGCCAATCACAATTTATATCTCTCCTTCCCATTAGAGTGTGAAATAACCTATACATTTTAGGAGAGCAGGAACCAACTGCTGTATTCCAAGTGCCCGGCACGTTGCCTGACCAATAAAGGGTGCTCCATGGACGCTTCTTATTCATCTCTGTTATTAACTAGCACCCTGCCAGAGACATGGTAGGAGACTAATAAATGTGTGTTAAATTAGGCAATATTACATTTTGCTAGTTTCTTGTGAATAAGGTGACAGAGTTGAGATGTGATGGGGAAAGGATGCCATTAAGACAATGGAAATATTCTTGTGCTGCTGAGAGATTGGAGCCTGACCTCTATTTCAACTGCTAAACTCTACTCAGGGTCATTTATGCCTTACTGTCGGCCTTAAGTAAAAAGGTGATGTCAAATTAGCAATTCAAAACATAACTACTTTTAATTGAAAATATTTAATTGAAAATATTTATAATAAGTAACATACTTCCCATTAGTCCTAGTGGCTAAAAGTTACCTGGACAAATTAGATCTCACCAGTTCTTAGGAGTTGCTAAGGTTTGAACTGTCAAGTTCAAGATTCATCTCAATAAAATTTGCCAGATTTTGTACACTGTAACAGTGCTGGGAATAATCCTTAAGCAGCTGACAGATTAACGGAAGAGGCAGATACATAACTATATAATGTCCAAACTGACAAATATAAAAGGTGTAAGGGTATACAGCTGAGGGCCAATGGAAATAATCAACTCTTATTACGTTAATACTTTCTCTTATTTTGAAAAACTTTCCTCCTATAATTTGAGCCTCCTATAATTTGTCAATGCCAGAATTGTCATTGAAAAGCAAAAAGAGAGGTGTTAAGAATTCTAAACTTTAACTTAAGCATTTACTTTAGTTATAACTATTTTGTTGTTTGTTTCTTTATATTTCTAAACTTTCCTTCAAAGATAGTATTGGAACTGATAGGTTATATCTGTTTCTTTAAAACATTTTGTTCTTATAACTGTTTTCATTTGTTTCCAAGTCTAAAGCAGTGAAGTCATATATATATTAAGAGCAGAAAAATAAACATAATGTACTACATATAGTATACTTTACTGTGCTCTATAAACAAACTATGGCTTCATCATTCTAATAATAAGAAGAATTTCTCCTTTCTCTAAACTCACTGCCTCTATTCATTTTATCATTTACTTAAAAGCCATTTCGAATTGCTAGCTGCTGCTTATAGTTTCTCTCTCAACCAAAGGGCAGGAACCACATCTTACTGGTCTTTATATTCCCTACCACCCAAAATTGGGCAAATATTATAGATCTTAGCGAGTGACAGAAAGAGTGCTGGGCTCTGAGTGTAACAGCTGCATTCATCTCTTGGCACTCTGTTAATTAACTGAATGACCTTGGGCAGATCATCTAGCCTCTCTGAGCCCATTTCCCCATCAATGAAATTGGAGTGTAGCACTCACATTCAGAGGCCGTTGATAACAAAAACAAGATGATATATGTAAAAGCAAACCATTGCAAAATCACGGTTATACTGTCATCTGAAAATCATTCTCACTGAATTAAATATTTCATTCCTGTCTTTTATGAGGATCAAAAAAGGCCACAAAATACGAGAAATTCCAGAGGTTATTTGTTTGAAATTAACAGAACAAGTTACTTTGGTCTGTAAGAAGCTATTGCTAATACCTTAATATTAAAATGTAAACTCATTCATCGTTAGTAAGCCTATTTCGGTCCTATCATATTTTATGATATTATATGATTATTTCTATTTTAATACAAATTCTATAATATTACATTATAAAACTACATTAGGAATTAATACTATATTTGGAATTTAAAAAATGATGCACTAGAATTATGTAGAAACAACTCAACCACAGGTTGTCAGATATATGTTCTGAAGCCTCAATTAGCATGAATAAACACATGTAACCTTCATTAAGCAAATGTATCTCGAGAGACAGTATCTTTGTGCATGTAATTGGGATTTAATAATAGCAAACAAAAGAGTATGAATTTGAAGAACAAGAAAAGAAATTTCACATTATATTTTTTAGAGTCATGTAGGCATAAACAGCATAACTTTGAGACATTGAATTACTGTGGAATTAAATGTACAATTAAAATAAGAATGTGTTATATTTACATAAGAATGAAAAGTTATTCTGAAAGGTCATCTTGCAAGATCAGGTTTTTATGTGGTGTGTGGAAGAGGCAATGTTCTGAAAATCTACTGGGAAGCAAATTCATAAATATTAATAAATCGAACAATCATATAGACAATAAAATACTAAGCAGCCTGTGAGTTTGGATGGTTTTATTTTCATGTGGCTGATGTTTGGGTAAAGTATCTTATTATAAACTAGAGGCATGCATATTTATTTATACAGGTCACAAGCTGAAAATTTTTGAAATTTTCAGAATCAAGTTCTGAAATGGATGTTCACATGCAAGATTTTTTCTTTTTGATTACATATTTTTAACCTGCAAGACCCTCACCATGTCTCATGTGGTTATTGCATTGGTCTCTGCTTCACATTTCAATCTCTCTAAACTTCCCTTCACATTACTGCTAGGAAGTTGTTTTTATAGCACCTCTATGGTCATGTCACATCTGCTCAGAATATTACAGAGGCACCCCGTTATATAAGAACTAAAACTACTTTTGTGGCATTCAATGTCTTTAATAATCTAGCACTTACTGCTATTTCAGCTTCATAAATATTCTTGCCAGTAGGGTGTCGGCCTATTTCTGCCCAGTGGAGGAATCCTCCAGTGAGCAGCTTTGATTTGTGCTATGCCTCTTGGCTTAGCTGAGACTGAGAATGGGGCTGTGGTTCTTCCTACCCAACCCTTTCTTGCATCTTTCCTTTCACGGAAGTCAGATCAGCATGGTGGTATTGCGCTGTCTTTGCCTACACCTGCTTTCTCCCCACCTCTTCTTCAGAGGCATTTCTCTCGATTAATCTCTTGCACATACCATCTTGGTGTCTGTTTCTTGTAAAAGCCATATTCACACAAACACTTAGGATAGAGCCTGACACATAATAGAAATTGAATAATTGTTAGCTTTTGGTACTATCGTTAACAGATCCATTCATTACACATATAAACATTCACAATTTTCCTCTTAGTTTTCCAATAAACTTACTTTGGACAAGTCTGTTTTTTTCTCTCAGCTGAACCAGAGTAAAAAGAGACTTCCCCCACCTTAGCCAGGCTGGGGAAGGGACTTGGTACTGCCCTAGTAATCATCATGGAATTGGCAGTCGCTAACTTAGTTCAGAAGCCAGGAGATTGATGGAGCCAGGCAAAGGGGAGAGAGAGGGACAAAGGGGAAGAGGAAGTGAGGAGAAGAAGGAGAGAGAGAGGGATGGAGGGAGACTGGGGAGAGAGAGAGAAGAGAGAGAGAAAGAGAGAGAAGAGCTGCTGGCTAATAATCCTTCAGATGTCCTCCCATTGAAACATTTCAATTCATATGGCAAAACGCACCCCCCTTTTTTTTGTCTGGCACTTGAATTGGCTTTATGACTCATCTTTTCTACTTACACTCTCTCTCCTTTTCTTACTTGAAATGCAAAAGAGGTTATCTGATCTGCAAAATAATTACTACAGGCAAGATCAGGGGAAAAAAATGACTTTTTGTTGATTAGTTGCCAGTCTGAGGACACCAATAACTGATATTTAGGGGAAGAACAATCTAAGAAGTAAATAGATGGACAAGACTCATTCATTCTTTCATTCATTCATTTTACAGGTGTTTGTTGAACAACCACCCTAAGCCAGGCATGTGGTTGATATCAGAGAAAATGCTGAATCCAAAAGAGATAGCCCCTGCCTATAGAGTTTTTAATATCAAAATACAGGTGAGACTGTAGAACTAATATTAAAATTTGACACGATTTCAAAGAGATCAAATAGTCATGAGGTTTATTTAAAATAAGTCCTAGAGATCTACTGTACAACATTGTACCAATAGTCAACAATACCATATTACACACTTAACCATTTGTCAAGAGGATAAATTTCATGTTAAATATTCTTACCACTGTAAAATAATAAAATAAAATAAAAATCAGGATACCTAAGTAGCTGGCCAAGTGACTGGCTAAACCACCAACCAGTCCCCAGCTTCCTGGACTGTCTCTGTTGCTATCTCTGTCTCTGTCTGTCTGTCTCTCTCTCTGTAAATTAAGGCCCAGAACAGGTAAGTGATAAAATCTGTCCAGGACCAGAATCCATATTTCTTGACAACATAATGTCTTTCAAAGAGTGAAAACCTGTAATAATATATTTCTTCCTCTCCGTTTTTCCTTGGAGATGTCTTGCCTTCTCCTAGGTGTCTCCTATCCTGGCTTATCCTAACATTGCTGGAAGATCTGTAAAGCAGAATTTGATGTTTCCCTCCTCCTCCAACAATCTTCAATGTCTCCCCACTACATGGAAAATAAAGGATAAAATCTTTAGCCCAGCATTCAAGCCCTCGACCATTTGCTTCTGATTTTTTTTTCTTTTTATTTCTCTTTAATGTCATCATTCATCCAATCAAGCTCAACTATTCACTCTTCTTTGTGGTCATGACCTGGTTTCTTACTTCACTCCTTTGCTCTGATCAATCCTTCTCTTCTGGACCACCACCCCGAATGTCACACAAAATATCATTCAAGGCCCAGCTCAAAAGCCAACAAAACCTTTCCAGAGCCCTCCTAATCAGAAGTCATCCCTCTCTCAGTTTTTCTCTTCCACATTTCAACTTTCTCTGTACTATTCATCTCTTCCCACTAGACTATAAGATTCCTAGGGGAAGAAACATGTCTGATTTCTTTTTTTACTACCACCATAGTACCTTATTTTGAAATAGTTGCTAAACTAATAAATCAATGGATATGTAAAATAATCCATCCTTTTGAAATGTGTTTTTTTTAATTTACCAATGATGCTAATGATGCTTTCCACTTTTAATTAAGAGGAAAAAACCTAATGACTATGGAAAGATTGCTTTTGAAAAATAATCTTTAATTTTTTAGTCATTTTACTTATATCACAGATGAGGAACTGGCTGAAAACTTTTCTTCCAAAATCTATTCTAAAGTACTGGTTTTATGAGTATTTAAACTTGTTCTAGACAATTATAGAATAATAATACTTTAATGAAAAAAAGATCTTCAAAGGACATCTCACATCTCATCTCATTCATAACCTGCTCCCTACCCATCACCCAACCCATGTGTAAAACCTCTCAGAAAAAATAAGATTTTATCCTACTTTAAGTGTATCCTAAGATAAATTGCTTAGAGTTTCTGGTGCTCCATCCTGATAGCTCTTTCTTTTTATTATTATTATTATATCAAAATTTCCCCCTGCCCCTACCACCTCCCCCTTGGCAACCCTCAGCTTGTTCTCTGTATCTGTGGGTCTGTTTCTGTTTCTGTTTTGTTTTGTTGAGACTTTCTGATGGATCTTGACCCTCCCTGTCACAGCATTACTCTATGATAAGTTAAACTGAGTTACTCATGCTACGAATTTATTTGTCTCTTGAGAGGCAGGGTAGCCTAGTGGTTAAGACATGTGGCTTCTGAAGTCAGACTTCCTGCTGTCTCTGGGAAAGTTATTTATTCATTCCATCTCAGATTCCTTGTCTATAAAGTGGGAATAATAATAGTAGTTATTTCACATGATATTGTCAAAGATTTAATGAAATCACATATGTTATTTAGAACAGTGTCTGAAACACAATCGATGATATATAAGTGTCACCATTATTATTTTTTCTTATTTTTCTTTGAATGGAAATTGATGGTAGATTGATAATAGTTTCTTCAAATAGAGATTGGTAACAAAACAAAACAGAAAAAGACCCATAGAGACAGAGAACAAGCTGAGGGTTGCTGAATGCACATGTGTGTGCACATGCCCCAACTGATAACCATACCTGGAGGTTCTCATTGAATAATCTCTTTCTGACTGGATAATCCCAGCTCCTTTATGCTATATATGTTTTTATGAGACTAACTTTACATTCTTTTAAAAATTCTTCCTGTGGCCCTTCCTTTCAGTGAAGTGAAGAGGGCATTTTTGGTATTTTGCTATTGCAACAGGATCTCTGAACAAGGCTTCTAAAAGTCCCATCTATTTAACACAATTTTTTAGAGCCATTCTCCATGCAAGTCACAATAGGCACATACTGTTGCATAAGACAGGCGAGAGCCTTGCCTTCATGGGGTGCACAAATTCTTACTTGCAGAAACAAGTTTACCATTAACCAACTCACTTACCACTCTTTCTAATTCTCTCCTCCAATAGGTCAGTATGTCCAGCTGGAAGTTTCTTATTGAAAATCTCAGCTGAACGAAGGAACATGGCTTCAACTGCAGACCCTTTCAGCAAAGCAATCTGATCTTCATGGTCCAATGTCTGAAATCCTGGATGAAGATGATAATCAAATCAGCATTAAGGAGTTGTAAATGCTGTGTGATAATATTTCCTCATCATTATCACCCTCATTGATAAAAAATTTTCATAAAGTGATTTTCCAATTGTTTTAAGATTGGGTAGTTGAGACAATAAGTATCTATTGTTCTCTCCCAAAGAGAAGCTGACTTTTTATCTTCATTGAGTAGGATTTGATAAACAAGTTGGGCAAAAGAAGATGTCAAACCCACACCAAATATATATATTATGGTAGGGACAGACTGGCTCAGAGGAAGCAGCCCTCATAAATTAGAAGCAACCAGATACTTTTTGAGCCATTATTTTAGTCATATCTGGTGTCACAGGTTATCTCTGCAGGATGGAAGTATTCACAAGCCAGAAAAATCTATACATGTGTCCAGAGGTTTAAAGTAATATTTGGCCACCTCAAAAATATTTATTCAATTTGGAGAATGAATGGGTAGCATTAAAAAAACTCTGATCAAGGTCATGTTGAGGTATCTTCTCTGAGCTCAGCACTGCACCATGCAGGGTGGGGAAAACCAGAGAAATATGGGGGGAAATTGACAATCTAAAGGAATATTAACCACATGGAAAACCCAAAGTTCTCATCCAGGTGTATATGCTAGAGTGCTCAGCAGCCTCTGAGACCTCATTCCCTTTTTTCTTCCTCTTCACTCATTGTACTGGAGCCGCAATGACCCCTGGATGTGTTGTGAATACACAAGCCTGCTTTTGCCTCAGAGGTGAATGCTCTTCCCCAGTTATCTCTATAGCTCTCTGCTTTAAGGTGACCCTACCTAAACAATACTCCCTAGCACTCACTAGTCTTTACCTGCTTTATTTTTATTCATGGAAATTACCACTACCTGACAAGACATTGTAGAACTATTTGCTTGATTATTTGTTAACTGTCTCCCACCTCTACTGGAGTGGAAACTTCTTGGGGGCAGACTTTGCCTGTTTTGTTCACTTTTGTATCCCCAGTACCAGGCGCATAATTGGTATCCAAGAGTTACTTCTTGAAAAATTTAATGACTGAAGGAATGAATGAGAAACAAACACAAGCTCGCGTCTACATATGCATGCACGCACCCCATGAATAGAGATAAAATAATGCCTCCAGGGTCTAAATAGCTTAAGAAAGTATTAAATAGCAATGGGAGTTAAGAGGAGAGAGTAATGCTAAGGATCAAGAAGTAACGTCGCCATTTTGAAGACTCTAAGCGCTCCTCTGAGGGCAGGAAACAGGCCAGGTCTCCAGCACCCTGGACAGGGCTCAGCAAAGGTTAAGCTCAAATGAGCCTCAGAATGGAATGATTCAACACTGCCCTTCACAAAACACTCTTTCATTATTGGTATTACATCACTATTATTACTCTTTGAAATAATGCCATTTCTATAACTATTATTAATTTTTTTTTATCTTAAGGGTTTTTTGCTTTTTTTTTCCTGCTGTATATTTTCCCCTCTGCTTTACTCATTAAATACACATTAATTGTATTCTTCCCCTCCCTCAGAAACCAGAATCAGGCACTGGGAATGAAGTGTGTAAGATATTGCTATTGCTTTTAGATAAGCTACCTTCATATGAGTGAGATTTTTTGGGGGGCTTAATTATTTCTTGGCTCATGACCAAGTGACCATTTGAACAGAAAACTCTTTTTTCATAAATAACAAAAAACATCATATTTCCCCCTTTTCAATGTCTTCTGTAATTTGTACTCCTGTGTAATCTTGTTTTTTGATCAAGATTCCCTTAAGCTGAATTAGTGTATAACAAATTAAGTTCCTCTTTTATTGTTAAAAATAAGAGAATATTAATTTTTCAATGATAATGAGAACTTTCTCCCCACATTTTACGTTTTATGTAGGATCATATCTATTCATGACACATTTAATAAAATAATAGCATCATGTTTGCAAAAGAAGGCAAATTAACCTGTTTAATTAAAATCATATGTCAGAAGTTAACTTCTTTGATTTAATATTATAGTGTTATGCTGCTATCCAAGGTATTTATTATACTCTTCTAGACCATGGGATACTAATGTACTAATATATTTTTAAAACAATGAAAAAATTTAAACCTATTGGCTTAAACTACTTTCAAATTTTGTCTAAAAGAATTCAGGCCTGGGATATAAGAATCTTGCATTCCAGTTTCTGTCCTGGCACCATCGAATGACTGTGGATAAATCCCCATCCCTCACCCCACACATGATGAACACTAGTTCATCAAATCTTATCAATTTTTGAATCTCTCTTTGTTTCCTGTTCTCTCTCACAGTGCTATTGTTTTATTTCAAGCCTTCTTGCCTGGACTGGTGAAGTGGCACAGCAACTCGTTTTCCTTGCCTCCAGTCCCTTCCTATTCAAATCGATCTTATACGAACCTAATAAAGCCATATCTCTATGACATCAATCACTTCCCTGTACCCATCCCCCCCCCTCCAAAAAAAAGCCACCCCAAACTCTTTAACATCCAGGGGACAAGAATTAAATTCCTTATTTAGGCCTATACAGTCTGATATCAGCTTGCCTTATGTCTAACCAAGGAGCCACAGACATTATGCTATAGTCACACTGAATTTTCTCTCCCATCTCTAATCATTCTATTCTTGTCCATGCCTCATTATATTTTCACAAGCAGATTTCTTAACTTGCAATGCCCCCTTTCTCCCATGCTACCTGAAATGCTCCTTTTTCTTTTAGGCACAAGTCAATTTTTTTTTTTTTTTTCCGGAAGCCTCCCTGTCTTTCTCAGATACAATTAGGAATTCTTTCCTCTCTGTTTAAAGAGAACTTTGTATATACTTTTTATTATAGCCTCTAATAACTCTCCTTGAAGGTAATAGCTAGGTACTTAATATAAGAGTAAGTATTAACAAATATTTATTATTAAATAAATGGATGAATGACAGCTTTACAAAGTGTCAATGTCATAATCTATTAGTTTGGAAGAATTATCATGTGATTTTAAATATCCCATCTAGCTCTCACATTTCATGTCTATAGCAGACACATTAAATCAGATGTGAGATGATTCCCATTTTGCAATGAAACAGAACTGCTTCTCTCAATATCACAAGAATATTGCACAATCTATCAGAGAAGAAAGTACATGTAACAATACCTGGCAGTTTTTTTGTGAATTCTACAAGAATCTGTACATGACTGGTAGCCATTTCTGTTAAAATGAGAAAATTTTCTTCTGCACTGAATTCTTCTTTTAACTAAGTTTTAAGAAAAAAAAAGCAAATAATGAATAAGTAGATAAAAGTATAAAGTCATATAAAATCATTAGAATAAAGAACCAGATTTAGACAAGAACATTTTAAAACCCAACTAATATTTTTCAAATTTTGGGGGAGCAATTACTTTTACCGAGATAGATATGAGACTTCTTACTCATTAGTCATTTAATGCTACTAAAAGTTTAAATGTATGACTAAAATTCTCAGCTCTAACAATTTCAAAGTAACAGACTTATATATAAATTTCACCTCCAAGGTAGTAAAAACTCCAGAAAATTTTAGCTTTAAACCCATGTATTTTCTTATGTTGTACATACAATTTTATTCATTATTTCCTGAGGCATCCTCTGTTTGCTATATGAATCCATAATATAATGTAGAAGGTTCTGTTGATCTGGGGTGAGTTCAGTTTTCTCCTACACTGGCAAAAAAATAAAAGGTGTTAGGGAGGGTGGTTATGTCATTTTTTTCATACATATATGCATTTATCTTGAATAAATTAATATCATTAATTGTTGGGGAAAAACCATAAATATGGCAGGAATTATGCATTGTGTTTTTTCATTAAATTTGTCCCAAGTTTCTCATTGTCTTATCTGTAAAATAGGGAAGACAAAATATTTCTTTCATGTATTTCTTGGGAATAAATAATAGTCTGAATATGAAGCCTATTGAGCCTATTCACAGAGAAGTTCAGTGGAAGTTTAGGGTTTAGTCATAAGTACGGAAAAGTTGCCATATATAAAATGGGGATTCCATTTAATGGTATCATATAGAGCAGGTGCTGACAAACAGTAGCCTATGAACCAAATCCACCTGGTTTTATAAGTCTATTGGAACACAACCACACTCATTTGTTAATGTATTATCTATGTTGCTTTTGCACTAAAATTGCAGAATTGAGTAGTTATGATGACGACCAATTAGTCAAAGTCTAAAATATCTTTTACAGAAAAAAAAATTAGCTGACCCCCAAAGTAGAATCATCAATCTGGACCATTCAGAAACTAAACACCTCTTTCCTCTTTCCTAGCATATTCTGAAAACTGTGAATAATTGTGCCAACTTTTCACTTCTTTATACCAAAGTGTTAAAGATGAAGCACTAAGGGAAAATAATACTTTTACATAAATTATTTTTTTCTGAAATAAATACAAAATAGCATATTTGGAAAATTGAATGTGGATGAAGTTTCCTTTGTCAGTAGTACAATAAATATTGAAAAGGGTATGGCTTGAATGATCATGAATTAGTGGTTTTTTAATTAATGGCAAATTAAAATTTCTCCAAATGTCCTGTGCATTATCACAATGTGTTTAGCTAATCATCCAAGATGCTGTTTCTCTATTTTGTCCCAAGTTGCTCAAAAGATTTCGTCAGTAATTTGTGACCTCAGTGGGAAGGGCTTTTCTCTGTTGGTCCACAGGTGTGCATTCACTGTTTAACCCACTGATAAAGACTAACTCACAAGCCTCTGTAGAGTCCACATCCTTCTGAGTTTGAGCCTCCTTTCTCATTGACAGGAAACACCGGTCATAACACTCACTTTGAAAAGACCGTTTCATACACTGAATTATCTCTCTTGGCAACCTCTGGATAATAGGAGTGTAATGAAGCTAGGAAAAAGGAGAACTCTCACTTCTTTTTACTTTATACACTACTATTATTTGAATTTTTACACCGAAGTATGTATCTCTCAATTAAAAATAAAAGAAGTCCATTTAATACACAACTGAAATGAAATTCTATGCATGGCTGTGGCTCTAACTTGAAAGCCTCTCAGCCAGATCGCTACATGCCTAGAAGCCCAGCCGCTTCTGGCACTGGCAGACCCCACTGCCTGTCATTACCTGCACGACTTAGTAGTTGAGGTCACTTGTCGCAAGTCACGTCCTTCACTGTCTTCGTTAATGGTGTGATCTGCATGCTGCTTCACGTTTTTCTCAGTCGTTTAGATTTACACTGAATTTCAGTTAACAAGCCTGAAAAAATAAACACAGAGACTTAGCCAATCACAGAAAGTACTGCTGGGTGTGCGGTCACAAGGCAGCTGACTCA
This sequence comes from Eonycteris spelaea, assembly GCA_003508835.1. NCBI lineage: Eukaryota > Metazoa > Chordata > Mammalia > Chiroptera > Pteropodidae > Eonycteris > Eonycteris spelaea. The sequence goes on from PUFA01000023.1 coordinate 9,465,468, forward strand.
TAAGATCTCCTGTGCCGTTTGCCACAGAGCCAATTCCAGCCCTTATGCTGTTTTAAGATTTGACCTTGAATACGAAATTTACCCTCTATGAGTCTTAGTTTCTTCATTTCTAAAATGAGAATAATGTCTACCTTGAAGAGCTTTGTGTAGATTAAATGCAAATCGTCATTTTTTTAAATGACCTTTATAAAAAGGATTTATAATGCCAAACATTATACAAAGGTAAAGTATAATGATCAATAAAATGGTGAATGACACTCTCCCTATTGTCTAGGGGACCTTGAAAGCTAGTCTTTCAAGATTATGTATTAATATTATTCTTTCACTCAAGTTTACATTTAAGAAGCATATTCAATTTACATTAAATACATAATAAGTAAATGTGTTTAGTAAAACAAATGTCAAAATCCTTCAGGAAAAATTTAAAATCTAGTTAATTTTCAAAACTGTATAAATTATTGAGAACATAAAGATGAAAATAATCAAGGAGACTTTGAAATTTTCTTTTGAATAATCATACAATGTCATCATTAATTTACACTTAAAGAGAACTATAAAAATATTTAGAACAACTATCCATATTTCCATTTAAACTTTATTCTCTCAATGTTGATGAAACTAAATTTCAGGAATTCCTAATCCAGGGCATTTAGTTTATAGGCTCATATGAAAGCTTTGCATCTGTCAGTGGATGAGTCTCCTAATATTATAGGCTCGTGTAGGTGGGATCATGAAAAATGTCTTCAGTGCTTCCGTTGGAACGAGTTCATGTTTAAGTGATGAGCAACATGAACCACCCAGTATCAGAGTGTTTCCACTGCAAGATTAGATTCCCGCAGCAGGCCCTATTGCAGTCTCTTGTTTCATCTATGCTAAGAGGAGATTGTGATCAGCCACTATAAAATTTTCATCCACCCAGAGCTGGATTATTTACACTGGTCTATCCCCCGCCCCTGTCTCCTGCATGCATTATTTCTCTGGGTCCATCCCAGTTGTCTGTATAGTTGGAGAACAATAGAACTGGAGTCACCTTCCAAAGGCTTTTATTTCATGTGGCATTCTCTCCCTGAACGTTATCATCTCCTTGGTGACATTTGTTTGTCTATTTGTCTTTTGAGGAGGAACAGGACATATCTCAAAATCTAAGTGGTCTGAAGAATTTGCAGAATGAAAAATTAATATGTTATATACTAGCATGCATTCCAAATTTTGATGAAGATTAAGGTTCCTCAAAAACCAGCAGTTAATACAGTGTCTTTTTTTTTCTTTATCAGATCGAAGGACCAAATGATATTAAAACTCAGGGTAGTTAATTTCCTGTGTAAACCTATACAAATTGGTTCAGAGCTGCACTAAGGGGAAGGATTCTTTTTAAAATGACTTGTTTAAAACTCTATTTAGACAATTCAGAGGCAGTTACACCTTATAGAGCATTTTTATTTTCCCACAACTGTAAATTTTATGCTAATTAAACAATAAATAAAAAGATCAAATCAAATTGGGAGGACACTTTTAGACTGTCATCTTTGTAGCTTATTAAAACATGTTATTTTAACTGTACATTAGTGTCACTTCCCTCCTCATATAATTTATTGCAACAGTGCATAACAAAACACAGCCATTTCTTTTAGGTAAGTAAAATGCTCTTTAGCTGACAGTTTGCACAATTTCAGTGGCTCATTACCCTTTTCCAGAACTTAGATGGCATAGCACATCCCTTCGTTCGTATGTGTGAAGTACCGTTCTTATTCGATAAGTTACCTGACATCTGCCTCCTTAAGAGATTTTTAGCGGAATTTAGTTGCTTGATGCGAATACCTGTATACATACATTCAGCCAACATTCCCATCTCTTTGCATTTCCTTAGTCGACACTCTTGGCACTTTCTTCGCATGTACATATCCATCACACAGTTGCCCCCATTTTTACACTTGTACACGGCGTTTTTGGTAATGCTTCTCCTGAAGAAACCTGTGGAAGAAATGGCCAAAAGTAACAAGGCTCCTGACATCATCTACTCAGAGAAACTCATTAGGATCGAGATGCCCAAGCATTTTCTCATAACCCCCGGGAGAGCACCCAGGCCATCCTTAAGAGTACTGTTGGCAAAGGTACTTTCAACTGCAATAGGTCATCCAGAAAGCCTTTGGTTTCTTTAACTCTCAAAAAATAAAAAGACACGTTTGAATTGTAGCCTCTCTCAGGAAAATCTTAGTTGTTTTAACATAGATTATTTTTCTTATATCTTCATTGGGGGGCAATTATGTGCTGCTGTGCTTTAGGTACTGGTCATACAAAGGCAAATAAGGCATCCCTACCTTCTTAGTGTCTACGGGTGGATTGAAGGCAAAGCCAGGCAAACAACCAAGCAAATGAAACGCAGCTTTCCTGGCTGGGGCTGAGGCAAAGGAGTCAGGAGAACGGTCAGTTCCAAAGAAGAAGGTCAGACTTGGAAGCGAGTGCTAAGCTAAATCTTGGAAAACGAGCTGCTGTTTACTAGGCAGACAGGGGGGAGGTCACATTCAAGGTTTCATTTCGGTACTTAATACGCCCAGCTTGGTGTAATATAAAAATGCCAACCTTGATTTAAAAGCAAACCTCCCCTGAGAAGGTACCGCAGCTGCAGCCACCTTCAGTTAAGCTGTCTAGAGTCAGGGAGCAGACATGACCGGCTGCCTTTCTGCTCTTCCTTGTCTCCACTTTCCACTTCTACCCGCTTCTCTTCCATCTGGCTAACCATACTTCTGACACTTTCAGAGCCGAGGCAGAGTGGCGAATACGGAGAGGGTGGTGGGAGGTGAGGGAAGACGTGACAGGAAAGTGCTGACTTGCCCGTATTGTTTAGAAGCTGGCTTATGCCCAGCAAGCTTCTAAAGCCGACTTCTTTTTTGGGTTGGGTTCTTCGAGAATTCCTCCTATTACTGGGATACTCTCTTCTGCAATTTCTTGATGAGGGGAAATAAATCTCTATATTTCAGCCCATGGCTCATATCTCCTTCAGCATCTAGGAATTTGGCAATTCATCTTTATCTTCTTGATGCCAAGGTTCCTCCATGTGACGCTCTTACTGTGGACTTAACCCCATGCCGGCTTTCTCTGGTCCCACAAATTCTGTGGGGCAGAGAAATCTCTCCCACTTATCCAGAAGCAGTCAGCCACCCTTCCTTGTGCCCTTCCAACTTCTCAGGTGAAATTCAGGTGGCAGTCTCCAGTCTCCCTCGGCTGCAGGGGATACGTGTCATCTCTTCAAGCAATCCTGTTGAAGGCCCTTTCAATGGGCCTCAGGCAGCAGGATTTCCTTAACATATATGTTTTACCTGGGGAAGGGGAGACACCTTTTCCTAATTCTCACAGAAGTACCACACTAAAAGTTCCAGTGGTGGCCCCCAGGGGTAGACACCCGCATCTCACACTCACCCCTTTGCAGTGGGGATGTGGGATTGATAGCGCATTAGTCACATACACCAAAATCCTTATAGCAAGACTGCTCTATAATTTCCAACTCCTTCCCACTTCATCCCCTCAAAGTAGGTGAGATATTTAATTAGATCTGACTACCCACTGCAAGGTGGGCTCACTTTGGAACGTAGTATCTAGTATCTTCACACCTTGGCCAAAACTGAGACAGCAGAAATCCTTCCTATTTTAACAGCCTGTTGGAATAATATTTAATATGTTTTAAGCACTCATTAGCTGATGTTCTAACCACTTTATCTGCATTTAGTTATTTAATCTTCATATCAACTTTACAATAAAGATAATATTATATGTCCTCATATTACAGATGAAGAAAAAGGGGCACAGAGAGGCTAATTACATTGGCCATGATCACAGTTAATGAGTGGACTAGGAAGATTCAAACCCAGGTAGTCACCAAAGCCCAGACTCTTAAGCAATACGTTTACTCTAACTGTTCCTCTTGGGTTAAAGAAAACAGAATAACTTAGTATTAAGTACCTACTATCTGAAAGCTGCATTCTCTGACCTGGAAAAACCAAGACAAGTAAGACATTACTTGTCCTCGGAGCTTCCAACTTAGTGAGGAGACAAAGCAATAAACTCTCAGCACAATACAAGATACAGCAATAGGATAGCGAATTAAATGATAACTTATTGGAATGTAGATGAAACACGATCATTTCAGGGCCACACTATATGCCTGCGAAGGTTGTATAGAATTTAAGGGGTGGGGGAGACAGCAATTCCATTGCAGACATAAATATGCATATTTGTTATGACAATCTTTCCAACAGAAGTCAGTAGAAGATTATTCTAGCAAACTAAGTATAACATGCAATTTTGCAACAGTTGAGTGTCTTGAGGAAAAGGCAGTATATGGCATGGGGATCACCTTTATTAATTCCGAGTGGGGGAATCAGGGAAGAATTCATGAGGGAAGTAAAATTGGAGCTGGATCTTGGAGAATAAGTAGGATTTTGAAACATGGACTGTGGAGAAGGAAGGGTGTTCTGGGAAATAAGCAAAGGAAGGGCGTTACAGTAATTTCAAGGTAGGGTGGATAATCCATCTTGATAGGAGGTTCTAGAATGGGGCTGAATTACTGGGAGATGGGTGAAGGCATGCAGTGGGACAGAATATGGTTAAATGCCCTCGAATGCAAAGTAAAGGTGTTTTTTATAGAACGAGAAAAAACATTAACAGGTTTTGTGTTTTGGCAGGGGAGGGCATGACCTAACCTGCATGTTGGTAAGAATCCTTGGTATAAGGTGAAGAAAGTGGAACAGGGAGACTGGAAGCTGGAATCAGGAGACCAGTCAAGAAGTGATCAACGCCTGGACTTGTTGCAGGACAGTGAGAACAGGGAGGAGGAAACAAGAAATATTCAGGAATCAAAACTACATATGAAAGCAGAGGCTGAAGGAAAAGCTAGGGACCTCAAGGTTCAAAACGTGATAGATTTGTTTGTGAATTTGTCAGTTGGCATAACTTGCACTTGGGAAGATCCTACATTTTCCTTCATTTACATTCAAGAAGAGAAGTTTAAAAAACAGACTGTGCTTCAGGATTGCAGTTGATATTGGGAGTGCAAATACCAAAATATGTATGTTAAAAGATACTATAGACAAAAAAAAAAAAATTCCTGGTACCAACTCATTGAGTCAATCTATCTACTAACCTTCAACCCATCCCAAGAGCAATTCCATTTAAAAACCATCAAATATGAATAGCTCAGTAGTTAACAGAATGTCAATTATAACTGAAAAAAAAATAGTTAACAGAAATGAAACTCCTTATTCCAAGATGAGTCAAAGGAACAGTGCATAGAAATTTCTGTAGGTTTTTTTTTTTTTTTCACTCTGGTATTAACTGAGAAAGAAATCATTATCATCTCAATAGCTGAATTAATTAGCTTTCACTCTGAGGTGGCAACACAATATAATCATTATATCACTTAAACATGGGTACATATACTGTATTTATACTTATGCAAATCTATCCATACACATACCTGTGCCTCTATCTTGTGAATATTCAACAATGCCCATATCAGAAAAGTCATTTGAAAATGAATGGAAAAAAATTACTGCGGCACAGAGGCTCCCTGGTAACAAAAAAAATGAGAAGACAGGCTGGCATTGCCGTCTGAGAAACGTGTAGCACTAAGAGGATTCCTGAGGCAGCAGAAGCACAGCTATAGGATAATAAAATGGATTCCTCAGATATGCAGAATACTGCACACCCTGCTTTTCTGCTTCTTTCTATACGTGAAACCCTATACCACATCCTACTCTCAACTCATACACATATGTGTGCATATGCACACACATGTACACACATAAATGTACCTGCACAGCATACACCAGACTCCAGTAACCGACAGTAAGCTACCCGTTACTTTCAAATCAATAAAATGTTGGTTGCTTAAAATTTCAAGGGTCCCCATGCTTTTAAACAGCAACACACACATGCAGGGCTGGGCAACTAATGATCTTCACGTCCAATATGATCCAAATGGAGTTAGCTTTTAGTTCTGTCTCAAATGTCAGAAATAAGAGAGGGATCAGCACTAATAATCCCATGGACATTAAAAGGAAAACAAAAGATTATTGTAAACAACGCTACGCCTTCTCTGTCTTTTCTTCTGTGTTTGTGGAGAGGGATATGGTTCTGTAGAAATAACAGAGTATTCAAATGACCAAAAAACAAAATGTGAAATACAAAAAGCACAAACACAATTGGTTATCAGGAGTTGCCTCTGGAGGAAAGACTTGGGGTGCAGAGGGTGAAACAGAGGCCTTTCTCAAATATATGCCCTTTTAACAAGTTGATTTTTGAGTCACGTGTACTCATTGCTTTGGTAAAACGTGTCTTAAGTGATAAAGTCATCTAAAGGAGCTGAAGCAAAAGTCCACTGATGCCCTCACCCCTACTGTACCATTTGAGATGATGAAGGGAGAGGTAACAGTGTTCTCCATGAGCTTGGCTTTGCACATTGTTAAGAGCCTTGAAACTCTCAGGTAGGTAAACTCCCAGGAAATGGAGGCTTAATTAATTAATCACTAGAATGAGAGATAGTTTTGAAGATAGTATATGATCCAAATTATTAGGCTGGATGAACAGAAAAATGATGATGATAAATTAATAAGAATTAATCAACAAAGTAACAATAGCTAATGCTTGTGAGCACTCAGTGTGTCTGGTACACGGATAGATATTTTAAAAACAATGTTCCATTTTTCCCTCACAAAAACCAAATGGTAATAGTAATAATAGCAGACATTTATTGAGAGTTTACTATTGGCAAGGACCATGTTAATTGCTTTACACACCTTACCTTATTTAATCCTCTTGACAACCCCTAGATACATGTCTCAAAGGGTTGTCGAAGATTAAATGTTAGTACATCTCAAGCCTTCAGATAAAGCCTTCACATAATAATCACTTGATATATGTCTCTCTCTCTCTCTCTCTCTCTCTCTCTCTCTCTCTCTCTCTCTCTCTCTCTCTCATTATCTTTCTAGCTAGCTAGCTAGCTAGTTATTATCTATATCTAACCTATTTATCTTTATCATTGTCATCTTCTTCTTCATCACCATCATCATCTCACCTTCCTCATCACCTTTATTGTTATTTTCATTTTGCAGGTGAGGAGTCTGAAGCCTAGACATGTTAAATAACCTGGAACAGCTGGAAAGAAAATCAGTGGGGTTGGAATCTAAGGTGACTGCCTTCAGAGTCCTACTGTTCCCATGATTTCTTTTCCTTTTTTTTTAAAAAAATTTTAATTAGTTTCAAGTATATAGTACATTGGTTAGACATCTATATAGTTCGTAAAACGATCCTTTCGCAATTGCTCCCACCCTCCCCCGACCCTCTGCCTAGCCAACGTATTCATTTTAATTGCATTCCTTATGCCATGCTCCCCATCCCATGTCCACCCATTGGCTATTAATTTGTACTTCTTTAACCCTTCACCCCATTCTCCCAGCCCCTCAAACTTCCCTCCCCTCTGTCCACTACATTTGTGAGTCTGTTTTTGATTAGTTTGTTCTTTTTATTCCTTAGATTCTGCATATAAGTGAAATCATATAGTATTTACCTTTCTCAGTCTGACTTAAATACCTTCTAGGTCCATTAAAGCATGTTTTCCATCTCCTTCCTTTTAGTCTGTATCTTTTAATCTGAAGTGAGTCTCTTATAGGCAATGTATAGGGTCTTGTTTCCTTTCATTCAACCACTCTTTTAGTTGGAGCACTTAATGCTTTTCCATTTGAGGTACTTATTGATAGGAATGTAGTTGTTACCATTCTTTATTCCTTTTTTGATACATGTCTTCTTCTTAAAGAAGTCCCTCAACATTTTCTGTAATACTGGCTTGTGGTGAAAATTCCTTCAGCTTATTTTTGTCTGGAAAGCTCTTTATCTGTCTTCCTAAACTGGATAAATTATTCTTGGTTGTAGATCCTGGGTCTTCATCCTGTTGAATATTTTTGCCAAGCCCTTCTGTCCTGCAAGTTTCTTTTGAGAAATCAGCTGCCAGTCTTATGGGTTTCCCTTATAAGTAACTATCTTTTTCTCTTGCTGCTTTTAATATTCTTTCTTTGTATTTAACCTTTGGCATTTTAATTATGATGTGTCTTGGGCTCTTTGGATCCCTGATTTTTGGAATTCTCTGAGCTTCCTGGGGTTTTATGTCCATTTCCTTCACCAGGTTAGGGAAGTTTTCCATCTTATTTCTTCAAACAGCTGTTCAACATCTTGATTTTCTTCAGTTACACCAATCAGATGGATTTTGGACCCTTAATAGTGTCCCATATGCTCCTTAAATTATTTTTATAGTCTTGGCATCTTATCTCTTGCCATTTGATTGAGTGTCCTTGGCTTTCCCATCCTCTAGATAGGGCATTTGATCCTTTTCTTTATTCATTCTGTTTATTCCTTTGTTTATTCCATTTAATATACTTCTCATCTCAGATAATGTGTTCTTCATTTCAGACTGGTTCCCTTTTATAATTTCCATTTCCATTTTTATGTTTTTTATCTCTTTGTTGAAGTTCTCACTGAATTTATCTACACTTTCCAAAAGTTCATTGAGCATCTTTATAACCAGTGTTTTGAACTCTGCATCTGTTAGATTGCTTGACCATTTATCTGGATCTCTGTTCTGTTCTCTCATATGTTTCTGTTTCTTTGTCTTCCCATTTTGGCTGCCTTTCTGTGTCTGTTTCTATGTACTAAGCAAAGCTCCTAAGTCTCCCAGTCTTATTAGTATGATTTGTGAAGTAGGTGTCCAGTGGCACAGTCCTGAGAGGGGTTCAGCTGTAGGTCAAACTTAGCCCAAGCCTCTGCCCCACTGAGCCACCTATTAAGATTCAGCAAGCAATCCACAGATGCTGTGCTTATAGTTGCCTCAAAAGGCCACACCACAAACTGAGGCCCGCTGCCTCCAGTGTGACTCTAGGCACTGCTCAGCAAGGAGCACCTGACTCACTCAGGATATGCCTGGATGTGGCTTGGGTGGGGCTGCAAGTTTGGGGAGGTGGGGTTTCAGGGAATCCTCTGGACAGAGCAACCTCTGTTATCCAGTTTGATGATGTCATAGCTATAGTGGCGCTGGGTCCATGCACTTGGAGGGGGGAGGGCTCAATAGGGAACAATGGATACTGCCAGCACTTCTGTACTGAGCAAGTCTTGCCTAAACCCTCACACTGACAACATCTCCCTGTAAGTCCCTCGTGCCCCCTGCACGCAGCCAATTGGGCACTGGTGCTCAGAGTGAGCAGTTCCATCACCATGAAAATCTGCTCCAGGACGTGGCCCCTTAAGAGGCGTCTGCCGCTGCCACAGCCTCTGTCTCACTCAGCGGCTCCAAGCGTCAGCCCCGCGACCTCGCCCCGTCCTACCTTCTGCCATCGCAGGGTGATTTCTTGGATTTCTCCCTAGTTGTATGGCTTGTTCCTCAAGATCCCAGGCGATCTTTCCTTGCTGCTGCTCCTTGTTTGCATCACAACTTTGATTTGGTCGCCAGAGGATGAACAGAGCCTCTTTCTCCCTGTGCCCATGATTTTTACAACACACTACGAAACCTTTCCAGTGCACTGAAATAGTTTAAACTGCACCCTTTGCATCATACTCTAAGATAATTTAACCTATAGAGATCATTAAAACCATTATTAAATTTTAGAAAAGCATAGGTCAAAATCAAACAGAATTTTAGGAAGTTTGTGAGTCACTGCACCTTAGCCCTGACCCATAAACAAACGACACATTGAAAACACTATTTGATACACTAGAAAAGTTTCAATAATTCTGCAGTATTTTCTAAAATTTCAGAACTAACTAAAATGCTGGTTCACTATCTTCTATAAAAAATGTTCAAAACAACAATAGGTCACCCATTTAATCACAAAATGGTTTTTTAGAATTCTACCATTCTCTTCCTGAAAGCTGTAGATTCTCCTGGCCTGGAGAAGAATGTGAGTGACACTGACCTATTCAGAAATGCGACCATTTGAAATTTCCAGTCAGATGCAGATAAGTTTTGTTAGTTGAGGTTTGAAGTTTGAATCAAAATTCAGTCAAAAGTCAGCGCATTTCCATATGCTCCACTGATAACCGAGGGGGAAAGGAAGCTCTTGATTTAATCTAATGAGCAAATGGCAGTCATTGTCACTTTGCATTATGCTTGTGTTCTGCAGTGATTTAAAAAAATCAAAATTTCTCTCATCAATACCATAAATGTCTACAAGAAATAAAATTGAAAAACCATTTCTAACAAAACCAGATATAGAGACCACTGAAAACCAGAAGTTTAACCATAATCTTTTTTTATTTTTAAGTTAAAAAAATTGTGTGTGTGTATGTGTGTGTGTGTGTGAGTGTGTGTGTGTGTGAGCATCACAGGTCTGACAAACCTGCAGTGAAATCCTAAGCAAGAGAGCTGCCAGGATCTTTATATATAAAAATCTAATTTAATCTTCAGTGATACCCTGTGAAAGGGATATTACCTTATTTTGTAGATTGGAGGATCAGAGAAGTTCAATATTTTGCAATCTAGAAATTGGCTAGCTAGACATCCACTGTACTTCCCTCTATTCTGGTGTGCATCCTCTACTATGAAGACCAGAAAGTTGAACTCCATCTTTCCCCAACTCTCTTGCAGCTAACATTGTGGATGTAATTTAAGCTCTGCCAAACAGATACCTTTGTAAAATTTGGAATGTAGGAGCGAAGCAAGAGCTGTACTTCTGCTGCTTCTGTTCTTGCTGCTGGGAAGAGGATCATGGCATTTTGCTGTGCTGGTGTCTTGGTTTCCATTTAATAGCTTTGAGGACATCGAGAGGCAAGACACAGGACATTCATTATTTGTATGTACAAATTTAGCATTTCGTGAGCCATGGCTCTGGAACCAGTAATTATGGTAAAGGCAGCTTTCTGATTCTTAGATGGCAGCTAAGGTGGCACTTCTTAGAGCCAACAGTTCTTGTGGTAGCTTTCTGGTTCCCCATCTTCTTGAATATCAATTGTCCTGGTAGCTGTTCTGCAGGTGGCTCTAAGCATCCTCCTCGAGGCTCAGCATAGAACTTGCTCCTTTACCTCCCAGCACCCCAAGTGGCATAGGAGCAGATGAAATGGCTGCATGGTTTCTCTGGGCAGCCAGGCATCCCAGCACACCACTGGGGAAGCATCAGGAACCCACCCACCTGAGCTTCCAGGAAGGAGGTGGGCCAGACAGGAAGTAGGAGTGTGCCAGGAACCCCAGGATGGAGCCTCAGAGACCTTTCCCACTGGTGACTGAAAACCAGCTAGAACCACCCCAACAGATGTTGGACTGTGCTAACAGCACTGAGAACAAGAGCCCCATTCCCAGTGCCCAGTCCTTCCACAAGGCACATAATCCTGAAACCTAGACGAAACCCCAGAAAAAAGGTTGCTTGTTGTGGGGTTTTGTGGGGGAGGGGAGCAGAATAATTCTGAATTGATTGAAATAAAGTTTCCACCAAGGCTTGAAGTTGAATTAAACCCCATTATACAGAATAAGTTTATATTTCTCATGCTTGGGCCCAGTGCACATTACACAGCTTCCAGTTAATTTTGACTCTCAAGTATCTAAAACAAGGCTCAGAAAACTACAGCTGGGCCATTGGACCAAATTCAGCGACTTGTCTGATTTTTAAAAAAATTTTCCTGCCTATTTTTGAGGCTAAGTAAAGCCATAGCCATGCCCCTTCTTTGCATGGCTGTGTCTGCCGAGTCATATAATTGCAAGAGACCACTACTGTGCAAATCCTAAAATATTTATCTGTCTCTTTAAAGAAAAAAAAATTGGCCAGCTCCTGGTGCAGAGCATGGGCTCTGTCTGGCTCCATCTCATCCCCTCCCTTGCACTCTGGGCCTTTTCTGCCACGATGCGGGCAAAGTCTTAAATCAAAATCAATGAAAAAGTTCTACCTATCTCGCTCTTAAAAACACATCTACTTTGGGAGCCAGCTTTTCTTTCCTGAACTCCCCCAAACATCAGCTCCCTTTAGACCATTTTTCTGTGCCCTTGTCTCCTGTGACCTTGCACTGCCCTGGTAGCCTCCTACCTCTGATTTCTATTTTATATCCTTTATGGGCCTTTTTTTCCCTGCCCGCCTTTAAAGTTAGTGTCTTTTAGGGTCATCTGTGGCACACTGGTCTCATTTCACCCTGCCATGCCCCCCGAAGTCTTCCAAGGAGAACCAGGTTTCACTACAGCCTTCACAGCTAAGGAGATAAGCCTATCCAGGTTACTGGCTTTTAGGGGTTTATTCCCTTGGTTTGCATAAACCAATACTTCAACATCTAAATGAGCAATTGATTATCTTCCTTTGGCTCCCAAATTAGTCAATATTAGCCTTGAGTAAATAAATAGCTTAAAGAGTAGAATGATCACTAGCGGGTAAGCTAGTGGTTAATAATAGAGACTCTGGAGTTAGATTTATAAGCTGTAGATTTGAAGCTCTACCTCTTATTAGCTGTGAAGCCTTGAGTAAGATGATTAACCTCTTATGCTTCCTTTATCTATAAAATTGGATAAGGTATGAGAATTAATAAGTTTACTACCGAAGTGTAGTAAATACATCATATAAGCTATTAGCACTGGCCTCCAATCTCAGCTTCTGTTTAAAACAATATTCTTATTCCTCAGCTTTAAAATAAGCACAGTAATACCCACTGCCACAGTTGCTGTAGAACCTGAGAAAATGTAACTCTAGATGTCATTGGCACCAAAATTTGTAGGTTTAAAAGTATTAATAATGAGACTCTTCTTTTGAAATAGATTTTCAGAATAAACTATGCATGTTCCTTTTTATTTCTCTCCAAGCAGGAAACACGACTTAGATTAGACTTTGTGTTTCTAGTCTAGGCTTCTAGTCTACATTTTTATCTACTGAACTTTCCTTTTGATGACCTAATGGAAAACAGCATCCCAGTCCTCGAGAATTTCACAATCACAATGCACAACCAAGCTGCTTAGCCAGATGAGTCGCCTCCAGTGCCGTCTAGAGATGATTTACACCAGTAGTTCTCAAACTTTTGCAAGGGGGGCTTGCTAAATCACAAGTCCTTGGAACCCAAACTCATACATTCTGATTCAGTAGGTCTAGGTAGGGTCCTTAAATTTGCATTTCCTACAACTCCCCAAGAGATGCTAAACTGATATTTCTGGACCAGGGACCACACCTGAAGTAGCACTGGTCTACACAGACAACTTAGAGAAGCTTTTGGAAATAAGTCAATATAAAATAAAGAATAATTCTTGCCAAACAACTGATAATGAGTTGGGCATCAACATTTATCAAGACAAATGGAAAATAGTCACATTGCCACAAAACTCTATGTTAATAGATTCTAAGACCATAACAATAATGATAGGCAACTATTGAGTTTTGACTATGTACCAGATTCTTTCTAAGTCCTTTGCACATATTAAATTTATTTTTATATTTTTTATTTATGGATGTATTTAAAAATTAATAATAGCATTCTCTGGATCATCTCTATGACCATTGCATACTGCCATTCAAACTAAATGCCCTCAGTTTTGTTTGTTTCCATGATCTCATTACCAGAAGCGGTACAATTTATTTGTCAAAGCTGTGACAAAGTGGCAGAGATAAACTTAATATGCATAAGATTTACTCAGTTCAGGGATGGCCAAATGGAGCTAGGTGAAAGAAAGCTTAGATGAACACATTGCTTCATCAGAAAAAAGCAGTGGAGAACTGAGGCCTCATACGACATGAGGTATAGGCATACTAAACCCAAAAGAAACTATGCCTTAGTCACATTTTGAGCAACAAAACCACATAATCTAAAGTCGATTATTTGATCAATTTACATATTTATTTGTATTTAATTTTATAAACTCGTTTTTCTTTTGTTGATGTATTATTACACTGTACACTTGAAACATCTAATTTTATTAACCAATGTCACCCCAATAAATTTTACTTAAAAAAATAGCATAAGGATTTAATAAAAGCAATCTGAATCAACATCAGAAACAGGGCCCACTTTGAGAAAGCTCCATATATAACTTAAGTTTGAGAACCTCTATGTTATAATAGTATTTTAACTGAATAGTCTTTACCAGTGGCTCCCAATGGGGCAATTTTGCTCCACAGGGGACATTTCGCAATGTCTGCTGTTATATTTGGTTGTCCCAACTAGGGGGGTTGGTTATGGCATTTAGTTAAGTAGAAGTCAGGGATGCTGCTAAATAACTCACAATGTATATAAGACATGCCCCTATACCAAAGTTATCTGGTCCAAAATGTCAATAGCATTGTGCTTCAGAAACCCAGGTCTAACTTTCTCTTTCATCGAATCACAGCAACAGGAGGGGCAAGGTGAACTATAGATATTTGTTTACTTATGAAATTTACAAACTAGGTCAAAAAATAAGACAAACAGACTTGAAATAATTAAAAAATTATAAACAGTGGATTCCGTGTAATAGCCAGTTTTTGACCAGAGCTACTACAAAGCTCTTTTTCTTTTATGTAGGTCAGCAGTTTATTTTTCAAAACTCCATGTAGAATTTTATTTTTATTTTAATCCAACTTTCAAGCTGGTCATTTTTAAACTGTTTTGTTTTTCTAACCAATTAACAATCCCTCCCTGCTTTATCTCAACTCTTTTTCTTAATTGATTTCCACCTCCATAACTCTGCCTCAAGAAAAAATTATCACCAAATATGGAGGTTGAAGTATAACAGTTACTTTTATCATTTGGAGGTATGAAAGAATTAAATATTGTAAAAGATTGTGAATATAGTTTTACAAAGTAGAGTTATATTTACCAACTACCAGTGATGAACATGGATTTTCATTATGTCATTCAAAAAACATTCATTCCATAATTACTATGTTCCAGGCACTGTGTGGGATGTTATGGGGAGTCATAGAGCTAAAAAAGACATAATCTATGCCCTCAAAGAATTTAAAAGTTTTTTTTTTTACCTGTAAAAACTTGACTCTCCACAAAAAGAATAAGGATATTTTGTAGGCCATAAATGAGCTCTTTTAAATTTTCTTTCTAGATCTGTTTTAATTTTTAAATTTTGAGCATAAACACTACTTAATTTTTAGAAAATCTAATGAAATCGCAGCAAGTTTCTAAGAGGTGACTAGTGGAGTTTTAAGTAATCTGATCATTTGCACTTTCAAAGGTTTGAAACGTCCTCGAGCCATTTTTATGTGACTGTTTATTTTTATGGCAATCTTTGGCATCTGGAAACCCGAATTTGGCATACCATTCAACAGATTCTGCGATTCTGCCCAAGGGCAGTTCTTATTCAGCCGTAGAAGTTAGCAGAGTGCCTAACACACATGGTAGCATTCCATAAATATTTGTCGAATGAAGAAATACAAAATAAATAAATATGTTAACCTACTAGCCCACTCCGTCCTTTTTTCTGAAATTGTATGAACGAATTATCTGTGCCTTTACTGGGAAAGTAATCATATAGGACTTTATATGGAGTCATTGTCATATTTCATGTGTTGTATTTTATCCATTCTAAATAGATTGCAATTTCATTGTTCTCACACAGCATCTCTCATAGATCTATGTTCTCATTAAATGAAATATTTGTTGAATATAAGCTATTATTACTTTCTCCTTTCCCTTTGATTTTTTCCTCTGTTTCTCAATTAACTATAGTAAGTGAAAATGTATTTTTAAATATCTTTTTAATAAAGTCTTATCTCCTTGATCTTAATTTTAAAAAGATATAAGTTCAAGTTTTTTCTTTAAGAACTAAAAAAAATAAATAAAAAACCCCCACAATCATAAATTTCTTTTAGCTGTGTGTAAGGTTCTAAATAGAAAAAAGGTTACTTATATCTTAACTAAATATTCGAACTAGCATTTCCTAGAGGTCTGTGACATCCCAACAAAAGTGAAGAGACAGGAAGAGGAACAGGCAGAGAAGGAGAAAATGGGAAGTTATCTGGAAAAAGGGAAGATTCCATTCTGAGGGATTTCAACAACCAAGGTAGTGAAACCTTAACCAAGAGAAAATCGCCAACCAAAAGATGCTTACCTTTGCAACCCTCGCAGGTCAGTGCATTATAATGGTAACCAGATGCTCTGTCTCCGCAAACCACACATAGCTCATCTCCTTTTATTCTCCCTGCGGATACTCCCACGCGGGCCTTCTTTGTTACAGGAATCTCCGCTGCCTCAGTCACTCCCTGGTAGAGGTCTCAGCTGGCATTCGCCTGAGTTCATATATTCCCGGAGAGTACCATTCTTCAGGCTGTTGGGATAGAAACCCAGGTTGGGATAATAGGATGATGAGGAAATCTGTGGTTGAACTTGAGGAAATTGAACATTGTTGTACTGTGAGTACGATTCCACTTCTAGGTTCGGTCCCAGAGACCTGCTGCTTGGTCCGTTAGAACACCTGAACAAAAGTGACAACAAAACTGGAATTAACACCATCATAAATTAGAGAGGCAGTTTTAGCATATGGTCAGAAATGTGGGCCCTAAGATTGAAATGTTTAACTATATAAGAATTAACCATTTTTTAAAACATAAAAAAGCCTACATAAAAGATTTAATGACTAAATCAAAAGCTCAGAAAAATATCTACAAGAGAAAGAACAGGCCCAATACTCATATCATTAATATGTGAAGAGCTCTTGCAAACCGGTAATAACAACATGGAAAAAAAGGAAAACAAAGAGGAATGTCAAAAAAATAAAAATAAGAAGAAGAAGAGAAGAAGAAGAAATGAAAAAGTATATTGAAAAAGATTCAACATGGAAAATACTCAACATTCCATGGAAAAGGGGAGAAAGGACATGACTGGACAGTTTTTAAAAATACAAACGTAGGTGTGTTATAAACATACAAAAATGTGCTCATCCTGCCAATTATTAAAGTTAAATTAAATCTGCAATAGAAAATATTAGCATTTTCAACCTTAAATGTTTAAGGTTTAAAAAAGTTTGACAATACACACCCTTGGGAAAGCAAAATTCTTGGAGGGAAATTTGTCAATATTTTTCAGCATTTAAAACTCAGATATTCTTTGAACCCCACAATTCACTGCTAGAAAATTTATTTTAAAGGTATGCTTACATCTATATGAAAATAGGTTTGTGTAAAGATGTTCATTTGCAGCAACATTTATAAGAACTGTAGATTGAAAATGATTTAAATATCTATCAATAGGAGTCTGGTTAAATAAATTATATTATGTCCATACACTGAAATGCTATGCAGATGTGAAACAATGATTTAGATCCATATGCGCTTATATGGAAAGGTTTCTACAATGTGGTATTATTTTTAAAAATTAAGTTAGACTAATGTATATATTTGTGATTAGAAAAACTGCATGTGTGTGTGTACACATATGCACACACATGCACACAGCATTTTTGCACAATACAAAAGGAATTGAATGATGGTGACTGTAGAATGTGAGAGAGTTGCATTGTTTTCTGGGGTTGGAGATTGCACAACCTTTTTATTGTTTGCAGTTTTTGCCATGTATATGTATTATTTAATCATTATAATAGAGAAGTTTTTTTAAAAATGTAGTGCCTGAAATTAGTCTACCTGGGTTCAAATCTCAGCTCCATTACTTATTATCTATGCATGTTAGCTATTAACAGTTTTAAGGCATAGTTTTCTCTTCACGATACAGGGTATAATACCTACCTCATTAGGTTGTTGTAAGGAATTAATGAGATAATGGATGCAAATGCAAATACTTTGCTAAATGTGTACACACATAAAGTGCTAGACAAATTATAGCTGCCATCGAAATAGTAATAATAATTACTACTCCTACTATTATTATGAAATGAGCCCTTCATCAATAAAACCTCTAGGTAATAAAAACTATCAGGCTGTAAAAATGATTCTGTTTCCTAGAAACATAAATTATGGCTCTTTAGAAAATAGTAGTTTTTAAATTATACAAAACACTCCAAAAAGTTCATAGACATAAATAAGATATAGGGAAGTATACAAATATGTCTGATTCTTCAAAGCATAGTCAGGCGACCCCACACTAAAATCCCAACCCCACCTCTTACGAAGAATGAAACTTTGAGCAAATTAAAATACTGATAACCCTAGTTTTTACAGCAGAAAGCTTGGGATGAAGATCAAAAGAAATAATACAGAGCCACAGATCCTCATCTGATCCTCATCTGATCCTCACCTTGGGATCACTTGTGTTTTGAAATGTAGAGTTGTTTGGATTTTAGAATAGAAAACCGTACTATTTCTCCCAGTATTGTCTGGGACAGAATCCAAACCAACAGCAACATTTTCTACAATGTAACATATAAATATTCACACTAAGAGGAATAACTAAAGGCCATAAATATCCTCACGTTCATTTGGGTCAGGTTTTGCCACCAAGAAACTTGTGCCAAACTTTTAAAAAGATGCTTTATTTTCAGAGTTTTTAAAAATTTGTCAATTTGTGGTTGTGGATCTATAAATCTAAACATATAGAATGCTCATTTTAGTGCTCAAAAGATTACTGATACTATATTACTATTATTGTTAGAAAACCATGATAAAGAACTCTTTACTGGAGTTCTTCTTAGTGTCAGACATTTGCATATTCCGTCCCACAAAATTCTAGGAGTTAAGTAACATTATTATCCCCACTTACAAATAAGTAGCCCACGGCATATAGAAGTTAGGCAGCTTTAATCCTAACAACCTAAGTAGCTAAAATTTGAACTTTGGGGAGTCTGACTTCAAAGCCCATGTGCTGAAATGTTCCTCTCTGGGATCATTTCAGATGCATGATGCTTTGAAGCATCATATAGCAATGTCTTTAAAATAGTAAAGCCTTTCTCTCCTTTCTCTGTAGTTGAGCTCCTTAGTCCCTTCAGGGCCTCCACTTCCAGATGTAACTAGGCCCGTAAGGCTCTGCATGACCCTACCTTTCCTCCTTTTCTCCCTCCCTCTCTCCCGTCTTCCCCTCTCCCTTTCTTCCTTCCTTTCTTTCTTTTCCAGCCATTTTCCATGGTCTGACTTGTGTGTTCCTTAAATGTTCCTTGCTGCTGCCAGACGTAGGACTTTCCCCAACATGCAATTTCTGGAGCCCGGAATTTTCCTCAACATGGCCAACCCCTCCGACAGCTCTTCTCACTAAGATCCACTTAACTCTAAATTTCTCTTGAAATACAGTTTATCTTGGGGAACCTTGCCTGACTCTAAAACCCTGGGAATCCTGGCCCTGAATCTAGTTAATTGGTACTTACCTACCCATTCTGGGTCAACCTTTGCTCATCTGTAAAGAGAAGACTCCATGCTGGATGATCTCATAGTTATTTATATTGAAAATGTCTATAAGTATATGACTAATAGTCTATGAGCATTAGAATTTAGGGCTTTGTGATAATGGCAGAGTGGAGTATGTGCATATTTAATGTTTGTTGAAGAGAACGCTTTCCACAATGACCCAGGAAATGATTGACAGAATACAAAGTATATAATATCAGTGCAAATATCAATTTCCTCTTTTTCGTGCTTGACTTATCCACATAAAACCAGCACTGAATCAGAATATCTGGCAGACAAAAAGATTTGTTTAATGACCACAAAATGCGAGAATATAAATGTGGGGAAAAAAAAGTATAAGTAAAATCCTGATCTATTTCATAACTATGACTATAATCTCTAGAGTGAATAGAACTGAAAATAACTAAAAAGTATTTAAAACATTGGTGTCACTTGCACTCATACCTAGATTTTATCTTCCAACCCATCTTGCCCCACTCAACTCCTCATCCCTACCCTCAGCCCCAGCTCCTCTCCACCTACATGTCCAATAAGGCTGAGCAACTTGCCTGAGGTCAATTCATGATAATTTGGATTCTGTAGAAATGTATAATATTTTCTCTTTACATGACAATTCTAAGGTCTCTGAGCATTATTTCAACAAAACAAATCTTTTAGTAATTGATAGATATAATGGAGTCCCAAGTCAGATCATGGTATCAATATCATATCACTCTCTGGAATCATCTTTGTTAAAACAGAAAACTTTCGCAAAAAACATCAATTCTATTACATGAAAATAACAAAGCATGGAAGAATATGAGATCAGTAAACAATATTAAAAAATAACACCTCTATTTCAAAAACATATCCACATCTAGTATTTTACAGTGTCCCACCAAATCTCTACAGAGTAGAGGCAATAAATATACAGGAAACTTATAACCCCAAAACCAGGATGGCTGACATATTCCAAAATGGCGGGACTAGAACAATTTCCACCATGAACTGACTGTGATATCTTGAATGACTGCCTAACATTTTTCTGTTTCAATTTATTCTGTAAAATGTGATTAATTAATAACACCCAACCTTGCTACCTCATAAGGTAGGTCTAGTATAAAATACAGTCATTGAAAAAGGTTTTGAGAAGTTGAGGGCCATAAAAAGGTATGTATGTTTCCTGAAGAACCTAGCAATATCCTGATTCTAATGACAGTTAGTTGATAGTTCATTAGTAATTATTAATACCTACCAGTCTGTTTTGATGATATAAATGATAGAATATTTTTTCACTTATATATATTAAACACTTACTCTTTGCTAGACACTGTGCTAGGCTTTGAGGATAAAATAGTGAATAAAACAGATAAAAAGGCCACAGCCTTTCTCGGTGTGTGTGTGTGTGTGTGTGTGTGTGTGTGTGTGTGTATGGGGGGGTTAGTTTGTGGGGAAAGGGATGTCAAAGGCTGAGATAAAACCAAGTAAACAAATACAGAATTTTTTAATAGCACATAAGATGTAGAGGGGCAGAGGTAGGTCAACTGTAGAGTATACTTTCTGAAAAGGAAAACTTATTTCTACTTTGATATAATTTAAAGGAAATACATTTGCATAATATATGCGCATATATATGTGTGTGTGTATGTATATATATATATATATTTGAATTTGTGAGTGTTTTTTGGAATCCGTCTATCAAGGAGTGGAAGAATTTGGATTCTTTATGACAGGAAATTCTCTATGAGGGTTAGGGAAGGGTTTTTAAATGAGAATACTGGAATGGATTCCAGGGGAGTCTGAGATCCTCTGCACAGGAAAGTAAAATTCTTCTGGGTAGAGAGTCTCTAGCATTTAACAGTTTCTCGAAAGGTATACCATCTAAGGGAACTTTCAGAGGTGATAGAAGTGTTCTAACTCTACCAACATATTAGCCACTAATATGGAATATTGAATCAATAACATGACTAGTGATAATGAAAAAATGAATTTTTCATTTTATTTAATTTTAAATAATTAAAAATTTAAATAGTTACATTTGGCTAATGAGTACCATATTAAACAGTGCAGTCTGTGATCAGAACCACTTTATATCCAAACAGGGGAATCAGGTTCACATAATAACAATGGCACTTTCCCATGATATCGCAGTTTCTAATGAGCCTGCTAAAGGGTCCAGGTTTTATACAGTTTTTCATCCTTGGCACAATACTGACCATGTTAAATATTTCATGAATGTTTGTTGAAATGTTTCATGAATGAAAAATTGTCTTCTCGGCCTTCCTTTATTTCCTAATGGTTTCTTAGCTAGATGATACAGCTTCATTTGTGAAATTGTTTGCTGTTCCAGGTGCCAAGACCTTGTGATATTCACGCCTCTCCTCAACTTGTCAACTGACTCACCTCCCCTGTAAGGCCTGTTCCATTTCCCCTAGGTAGAATTCATCTCTCCTACCCTCTATACATACCTCTACTACACATTACAATCATTTTTGTTTGTTTATAGGTTAATCTTCCATGCTAACTTGAAGCAGAATGACATACTGGTTACGAGAGCCCTACTTCATAGACAAATCTGGATTCAATTCACCCAACTTGCTAAATGTATAAACTTAAGAAGGCATTGAACTTCTTTAAGCTTCTGTTCCTTCCTCTATAAAAATGGAATAATATAAATAGTGAGAATTATAGTAAAGACAAACTATGACAAAATTAAACTGCATAGTGCCTGGCACAGCAAAACAATGTTCAATATATTTTTGCTACTGTTGTGGTTAGTCTGTGAACTTTTTAGAGAATTCTGTTCTGTTGTTCTTTCTTCTATTCTATCATTCTATTCTATTCTATTCTATTCTAATTCTATTCTATTCTATTCTATTCTATTCTATTCTTATTCTATTACTTTTCATTCCGGGCACCATATCCAAAGCCTGACACAGTGTAAATGTTTAATAAATGTTAAATTAAAATGATGAAAAATTTGCTTCCCCAGCCTTTCTAACTAATTTCCATTTCTAAACACAGTATCAGTCACTTTTAATCACTACATTTAAACAAAGAAGTATGTTGCCAAATCTGTTATCAAAAATATATTCAAAATTATAATTATTATAAAAATGATTAGAGTTTTAACTGAAAATTAAAAGGTAACATACTGTTTTTGAGGAAAAATAATAAAACAGACAATACATCATACTGTCTTAACTATAATGTATGTTTTAATTATAATATACACTTTAATTATAATCTATATTTTATTCCAGAGACAACACATAGCTGAGGTCTAAAGCTGAATTCTTTACTCACCTGATTTTCCACAGACTATTAGAAGAAATCTGCTGTTAACCTAGTTCAGAAAATGTGTTTCTCAATCTCTCTTTTTTTTCTTACCACAACCCACAGTTTGAAACACATCTTGCATCATGACCCCTGTACACTCTTATACATACGTAGAAATGATTGAAACAAAGTTTCTGTGAAATAACACTTATCTTTACTTCTTGAGGTGTACACTGATGTTTCTATTCTACTTTATTTCTATTCTCTAGTTCTATTCTATTTTTCTATTCTATTCTAGTTTTTAATGCTGGTCACAAGCCACAAAACAGGTCGCAAGACCCACGGGGATCTGAGACTTGCCATTTTTAAAACACTGCATTAAATACTATACTTTAAAATATCATTTCAGGTATCCATAGCATTAATGTTACAACTGCCTAGTAATTCACTTGAAAGAATAGTGCTAATTTTACATAATATCCAATGAAGAATTTTAGGGAAAACATACTTAAATTTAATCTCAATGAGATGCTCACCTACTTAGAACCCTAAAAATCACCCTACCCCTACTTCTCACTCCAGTCTTCTGGTTCTGACTGAGCCATCTTTGCTACCACCTCAAACAAAAGTCTCCCACATTCCCTCAGTCTAGTTGCAAAAGCTCAACCAAGAGCACCTGCACACAGTATCCTACCTTTGGCAGGCTTCATGCTCATCATCTCCATGATGAATCCTGGTGATGTGCAGCCATGGCAAAGACTATTTTGAACTGGATTTTCTAACTCCTGAAACTGCATTACCATTCTTAGCTTATTCCCAGCAACTGAAAATGAGACTAGGTAAGGAGTGACAGAGGCCAGAGGTTGTGTGGCTTACTGATTAACTTCATTATGGGGCAGAATATTTGTAAATGTTTATGAGAAAAGTCTTCGATGCCAAATTGCCTAGTAAGCTGGAAACCAGGTTCTTAGATAAACATTTTGGGGGAGCACTTTCCACTTTAAGAACTTTTAGAGGGTAGATTTCTGTTCAGTGGCTCTAAAAGAGGATTCATGGGTTCAGGCACCATGCTCTAGGTCTTGACATTTGTTCTTATTAAAAAGCTATAGAATAATATAGTTTTGTAACACAAGGATGCATGAAATCATAATGCTTAACAGTGTGAGGCCAATCAATCTGGGCTTATATTGTGTTATGGGTAGAATTGCATCCCCTCCCCAAATTAGTATGTTGACATTCTAACTCCAGTACCTCCTCATGTGACATTATTCAGAGACAGGGTCCCTAGAGAGATAGCCAAATTAAAAGGAGGTCACCAGGTTGGTTCCTAATCCCATATGGCTGGTGTCCTTATACAAATGGGAAATTTGGACACAGACAGGAGACAGTGGGAAGAGACACAGGGAAAAGATGGTCTACAAGCCAATGTTCTCCAAGGCTCTCCAAGGCCAGGAACAGGTCCTTTGCTCATAGCCTTCAGGAGGAACCAACCCCGCCAGCACCTTGACTTTGTACTTATGGCCTTCAGTATGGTGAAACAATTCCGGTCTGTGGAACTCCATTACAGCAGTCTTACCCAACTAGTACATCCAGTCTCCCTTGGCACTCTCTAGCTCCATGGACCATGAACAAACCCTGGAATCATTTTATCCCTCAATTTCCTCATCTATAAAATGGGGCTGATAATCACACAACCTCGTAGAATTATTACGAGGATTAAATAGAGCAATATTTGTAAAATGTTGGCACAGCGGGTGACTACCCATCATCATTATATTGTTGTTATGATTATTTGACTTTGGACTCATGTAGGGTGGCTTGCTTATTGAGTAGGAATCATTTCTGCAGTACAATTTGTGGATATCAAGCTTGTGACTGTTGGTTATTTTTGTGAAGAGAGGGCTTTAGAACAGAACTCAGTATGTCCCAAGTTGAGTGCGTGCATAATGTAACCAGGTGCCCTATATAACCCCAGGCCAATCTCTTGGCTTCTGCAGGTAGCTTTTGTCTATGGCAACAAATGGTAAAACATAGATAATTCCTGCCCTACTTCCCTCATAGACCTGTTGTGATGATAAAATGACATAATAAATATGAAAACAGTTTTAAAAGGCGAATGTGAACTATATAAATGCAATAATCATTGCTAAGATGTTTCTACAACATTTACAAATTTACAAAGTGGTTTCCCACGAATTATCTCATCTTATCCTTACTTGCACCCTTTGAGGACAGTATCACTTTATGATGCCCACTATCTTCTACCATAGTTTACAGACTCAGACAAGCAATTCAGTGAACTTAAGTGATTTGTGTAAAGTCACCCAGTTATTAAAGGATAAAGCTAGGACTTTAACCAAGGTCTTCTGACTCAAGGCCCATGGCTGAAAAACTAAAGCACACTTGCCCTAATTGCCAAGAAAGCAGAAAAGAGTAATGATCCATGGGTGTGCTTCAGTTTGGATTGTTCAGCCAAGGGCTACCATTTGCAAAGCTGTTCTCGACTCTGCCCTCATTCTCCTTTCCTTGCTTTGAAAGGATCTTAGGTAAAAGAACTATGCAAAGGATAGGAAAACAACCTCTGAAGTTTCTATTTCAAGAATTTTCTGTTGAGTTTTTCACTGGTCAAACGAATGGGCCCCTCTGTTACCCTCAGAAACTTCTATACTAAAAAGGAAATGATCAGGATACTTTACCTGATCTAAAAAACGTCCATTGCTGAGTGAGATTCATACAAAAAGTTCTTATAATAAGACTGATGAGATTCCTTTGCTTCTCTCTCAGTGATGACCAAGTGCCTAGTGTTATTTATTTATTTATTCATTCATTCATTCACTCACTCATTCATTCTAAAAATACATTGTTTCCCCACAGGTCTGTGCCATCTGAAACAGCACCCACTAGCTATATATGGCTACTTAAATTTAAATTAAGTTAAATAAAATCCGAATCAATTCCTCAGTTACACTAGTCACATTTCAAGTGTTCAATAGCCACATGTGGATAGTGGCTATTGCATCGGACAAAGTGCGTCTAGTATACTTTTGTCATTGCAGAAAGTTCTATTGGACAGCACTGCTGTAGTTGGTACTTTGGAGCAATGTGAATGATGTGCTAATCATGGCAAATGGGGCATCGCTTTTGAAGCCATGGAAAAAGGGAACTCCAGAGCAAATGTTAGCAGTGCTTTTCTGAGAACTCTCCTTTGGACAAGATGGTCAACAGATTTGGTGTGATACAATCTCATTGGAAAGACTTTCTTTAACAGGAGTATTCTCTTAGCCTGGATCCCTAATCATTCAATTTTCATTCCTTCAGAAAAATCTCCATTTTCTCATTGGTAAAAGAGAAATAGTAATGATGTCTACCTGATAGGGGTGTCATGAAAATTGCTATTAATGGCAAATAGTTACAGAGCACTTATAATATACCAGGCATTCTTCTGAGAACTTTATTAAATAAGAAAAGTAACTTGCACAAAGTTAAGGAATTTGCCTGAAACCACATACCAGTAAAAGGCAGAGATGGGACTGAATGCAGAAAGTCTGTGTGCTAACACATCTAAAATGTACTTAGCATGATTCCTGACATGTAGAAAGCACTCTTTCTTAAGAAATGGTAGCTGTTATCATTATTACAATTCTATCTATCATTATAAATAAATTTTTAAACTGATTTTTATAGTCAACCTTTCTCAGCTTGGTTATTATGAGTGCCCTTGAGATCTGTTTCTTAGCCCACAAGGTTGAGAGCCAGGCCCTGGACAACCATGGCTTTGGCAACCAGCTGGCCAACTTGTCTATCATTTTTTTTGTCTCATTGTATGCCTTTTCTAAACTATGCATTCCCTATCTTAAAAAGACAGTAATCTATTTTATAACAGTGGAAGATCCTTTTGATATTTCTTTTCTTTCTCCTATTTTTAATTCCACTAATAAGAGTATCAGATCTGAGATTCTTGGGAGAGCAAAAACCAAAGCCATGTGAATTAATATGAATCTTATAGACTGCTTAAATTTGTGGGAGAGGTAGAGATGAGAAACAGTAGTGACAAAATATTTAAATTACGCTAAAGCAAATTCCATTTTGTCCAAGCCAACAGTATCTTTGCATCTCCTGGAAACTTTCAGCTTTGATTCACCGATCAGCTCAGAAACTACATTCACTTCAGTTAAATTCAAGTGAGGTGGAAAACTGCCTGGAATGAAATGTCAGAAATATTCCACAAAACCACATCTCAAGACCTTTAATTGTATTTTAAAACATCTGGCTGATTCTGTAATACCAGAAAGATTCTAATTTAAGCAAAAGACATAGGCAAAAGCCATACTCCAATAAAAATAAAGCTACTCAGAAAAAAAAAAAACAGGCATAAAGAGCTGACAGAAGCATAAAGTAATGAAAATAACTAGAATATGAGCGAATAGGATTATATGGGGATATGCCTCCTGCCCACTTGCTGGGCCTCGTTTAGAATGGGGCTTTAGAAAGGCTGATAGATACAATAATAAAATAATATGAAGACGTGGATTTAATAGCTGATGTTAGCAATACTGGAATGCCGAAATGAGATAGAACATGTGCTTCCTTCCTTGGGGCACCCAGAAATTTATTTCCATACTGTTGGTTTTTGTTGGCTCCTTAGAAACTCTTTGCACTCAACAACGTTAAGATAAACAGAACTTCCTTTAATGAGTAGAGTGTTTATCACTTCAACAATTTAAATCAGAATAACTATATATCAAGCTCTGGGCTAATTATACTGTTTCATGATGCCTTGAAGTTTACAGAACACTTTTCCACACAGACATTCAGTCCTCCTAAAAAGCTGTGATGACTGCCATTATTATTTCCATTATATGGGGGAGAAAACTGAAGTTCGGAGAGTCTCAGTTGCCTCTGAGACTTTATTTCTTTCAACTCATTGCTTATTTCCACTCACATTCAGTAAACTTCCCCCAGTATTACTGAGCTAAGGCAACTGGGCTCATGGAACTGGAGCATTAGGTAAGAGAGCACAGGACTGCCTTTTCTTGCTTATTTCGCTATTAGAATGCTTTTTTATTTACCTGAAATTCTCTGATTTTTTGAATTCTTAAACAACAATCTGCTAAAAGAACACATAGATTTTAATAAACATGCCACCTCCTACCCTATTCACTATATCAAACCGTGGGAAGCTGTGGACTTTGTCATGATTACCTTTTATTATGTGTTAATTGCTTCAAGATCCTGCCTACTTCATCCATCAGAGAAGGCTTTCTTAATCCACTAAATTAATCTTTGACCAAGTTTCCTGGCTTTCGGGATCTCCCAAAGGAGACGTATCTCTGTTAGGTCACCATGTCCTTCCATTCTCGTCTTGTGTGTAGATTGAGTTACTGATGAGCTAGATTTACATCTGGATTTGCCAGGGGTGTATGGCAGCAGGATAAATGAAAGGACTTCATGAGGTGACTCTAGCCCCATTTTTACAATTCCATTCTGTCCAAGCTTCTTTCTTTCTTTTCTGCAAAGACCGGCCTAAGAAAACAGAACTGTAGAACAAAACTGCCCCCACCTGCACCAAATCTTAGCCTTCCTCTGAGTATTCCAACTGATTTGGGGTCAAGGGAAATCATATTTATCCTGCATGACAGACCCCTCTGGGGTCACATCCTTTGTCATACCATTCGTTTCATCTGTAACTGAAGCAGATGATCATATGAGCTCAGACTTATCTCATGGTGACAGCCTGCCTTTTCAAGAACACACCACATGTCCTTTCTTTCTTCCCAGAACTACGCCAGTACTGCCAGAGACCACTTTGCCTGATTCCACTGGGAGCGGCAAAAGCACAGCCCGGAAGTGCAGGAAAGAGAATGCCCCCAGGGGTGACCCTCAGCCAACAGGAGCCAGAGGTTGGTTAGTAACTGTCTCAGTCCTCGGTCCTGCCATAGACAATTTTCAGTGCTGCTGCCAGTGGAATCGAGCTCCCCTTCCCCATGGCAGTGACTCTCTTAACTCGTCTCATCATGGTTTTCCTTCCTTCCCTGCCCCAGTCTTTTGTTCTGCTCCCTGGGAATACCTCTCACGCAAACTGCCTGCACACGAGACCTGACCTCAGGTAACCATTTCTATGGGTGGAGATGGTCCCCCTTCACCTTAAACAAAGTCTTTGGAAAGTGAGAGGTTCGCAACTGGCTCTAGGAGAAGCTGCAAGGCCTCACTCAACAGGCTGTCAGGGGCTCCAGTGCCCATCCGTGAGTGGTCCTTAGTATTCATTGAATAATCTTCACATCACCTTCTCCGTGTCTTAAAGTTGGGATTTCATGACGGTTTTATAGTAAAACACGCCCAGGGCCACCTTAAAAGGCATGCCGTGTGCCAGGGAGTACCCCTGAGTCCAAGTCACCACTTCTTGACACAACGGCTGTAGCAATTTGAGGACTCACGTGCTGGACAGGGGTTGTAGAGGTCCGAGTCTAGCAATCTCCTTTTATACATGGTAGCTGATGGAAACACAGGTTCCAGAGTCGATTCTCTAGACTCTGTCAATTGCCCTAAACAAAAATGAAAGAACGAGGCCCTTCCGAGTCCATTCTGAACTTCGGGCCTTTGCACTTGCTATTGCCTCCACCTAGAACGTTCTCCTTGGCTCATCTTCCAATATCAGCTCATTGTTAACTCCCCAGAGCCCGTCTCTGACCACACGGGTCAGAGAGCAGCTCCATTCTTTCAGTTACCATGACACCCCCCTGGTTTGTTGTTTTTATAGCACTTACCACTACCTGTTACTATTTATTTATTTGCATGATTCCCGTGAGTCCACCCTCCACTAGGAGCTTGCCTACCTTAACCCCTGCTTTATTACAATGCCCAGCATATAGTTTGGATGGAAGAAATGATAGCTATTTATATGCTGTACCATAGACTTCACTGGCCCTTCTTGTGACAACATAAGTGATGTTTTCAATTACACAATTAGACCATCAGAAAAGAGTCCCACTCTGGCTAGTTGAGCCCAGCTCTCTGGCTAGTTAACACTTCTGAATCTCTGGCATATCTCAAGATCCATGAATAGTAATTTAGACACTATCGATTACTCATCCATGGTCCACAGTCTTTTCCCTGGTACTCTGCACCCTACACTCAGGGTGAGAGATTCTTAGAATTCATTAGTGTCATTAGAACACAAAAGAAGATGAATAAGAGGAAGAAACCAAAATGTCCTCCTCTGACATACCTCTAACTCAGGTATGCCAAGTGGAGTGAGACTGAGGCCCTGGAGGATAGAGATGTGGAAAAAATGCTTAGACCTGGCTCTAGAATTTAATGAGGAAAAGGTGGATTCAGAGTAGTTTATCAGGAGAGGGGATTCGATGAAGATTTGAGGAAGCTGCTCCAACCAGGAATAACAGCTATGCATTGTAACTTATGCATCTTGTGCTACATATTCTCAGACACCTTAAATGAAGTGTTAGGAAACTGGATAAGAATGTGGTCCAGCAAAGGAGTGAAGAGGGAAAAGCAACACTGAAAGTGTGAGTCACAGTGCTTCCTCAGCCATCACTTCCATATGCTTCTAACTTGACAGCACCTTTGCAACTGTTTATCTACTCATGTCTTTCACCTCATGGCTGCTGAGGTCAACCTTCAACTTGATGTGCTTGCAAGGAGATCTTAATATGCAATGGTAACATTTCAGAGCAGAAAATGTCATTTTTATGTGAAAAAATAATCTAACATGGAATTTTCCTTAGTCTATGATATGTACCTATAGTCCTAATTATCCTGTGCATTCTGATTGGTAGGGCAAAAATTATAAAGATGTCTATACACTGATTATTTTTAGGACTTGTAAAAGGGTAGGCCAGAAGCAAATGGTCAAGTAGCTGGACATAGAGGTAGAACCATTGGCTTTGAATGCATCCACAGGAGAAGAAAAGCCAAATGGAAGAAATAAGATGTAGCAAGTATGTCTGAGGACTGGTATTTCATAAATAATTACTGCTGCCTTTGGTTTCTCTGAGAGTTCCTGATAATCATCTCCTGTTTTCCTAAACCTCTTTTCTCCTTCCCTTCTATTATTTATGATTTGATTCCTCTTTATCAAGTGTATACTAGGATTAATAAAATATCATCACTTCCCTTAAATGCTCTTATATTGTATGGGTGCAGGTAGACATGTAAATAAGTAACACAAATAATGACCTCTCTTTGGAAATGATCTAATAAGTCATTACACACTAAAGTGCTAATAACTGGTAGATAATCTCATAAGCTATCAATTAATATCTCCCAAGGATGTCTGCAACCAAATAGGGGATTATGCCTTCAAACATTGAATTTTGTGGAGTTTCCAGCATTTCACTATCATAGTCTACCACTGTCCATATGTTAATGTAGAGTGAAAAACTAGGAGCATCCAAGCTTCCCAGCAGGGCTACTATGCAGAAAGGAATTATTTTAAGAGTGGCACAAAGCTTCCCTGCCCCACCCAAAATTTACCCCTGCTGACTCTTTGCTCATGTTCCCAGTTTAGCTCTTTATAATGAGATGTCTTTTCATAAATGCATAAAGTAGAGCAAGATATCATTTTATGGTATCATCTAGTTAAAGATCTACTGAAAACAATTTAGTGAAATTTGTCCTCAATCCAGTTTAAATGACTAATCCTGACACTGTGCCATATGTTCCCCAGCACCAGAAGCCTGATAGATAGAAAACCCACTGCAGAGCTATAACCTAAGTAACCTCAGCCTTTAATAGGTGTCCTATTAAACCATAAGAATCATGATTTCTTACTTTAGTCCATGCTATAACAAAATTAGAATTAGCCTTAGAGCAGGAATCCACTTCTACTCCTAGCTCTGTCAGTAATCTAGCCTCATGGCCTTGGACACTCTCAAAGCTGAGGATTGCTCTCTTCATCTACAAAAAAGACCATTAGGTTTAATGAATCCAAGGTTCGACCTACCTTTAATCTTGCCTAGTAGCTAACATTTATTGAGTACTTGTAACGAAAACGTTTTCTGAACTCTGTTGCACTCATCGTTTAGGCTTGTTCCTCATACATTTCCAAATTGTAGTTTAACTTATAGTTAAATGAACTTGACAACTTACCAAACAAATTGTCAGAAAGAGAAAATTCATCCGTGGCAGGTAGGTGGGAGTGTTCAATGAGATTCATTTTTGATCCCATCCAAACTTTTTTATTCGAGAATGCACTTTTGTTGTGGTGGTCTTCAAAAAAAACCCCTGAAAGACAAATAAGTAAATAGAGAGTTTGGGGGTAGATGGTTAAGAAAGAGAGGGTAGGAAAGAGCAAGCTAATTTACAAAACAGCAAATGGCTCCATTTGTAAACATTTTGCCAAAGCTTTTCTGTATGTATCTGTACGTATCTATTTATCATTTTTACACCTCATTTGGACTTACAAGTATCCAGGATATGTGCTTTCAGAAGAGATACTTTCTAATTTATCTAGGAAAACACTACATGTTTTCATTTAAATTTCAATACTTGGAAGATTTGGGCAAGACATGATGACATTTTGGTTGTCTTTATTTCTTTTACATGTAGAAAAAATAAACAAATAAAAGGACTTGATTCTAAATGGGATGAATCAATAATCTTGTATCTTAAATTTATTCTAAAGTTGAACAGGTATTGCAAAGATATGAAGTGATTTAAGACCACTTGCAGCTGGAATTTTCTTGAATTGATTAGGCATTATGTCAGCAGATCAAAAATTCAGAAAGTATTCCCCCGCGATCTTTATTTTTGCCTTTTAGAGGAAATTTCAGGGGTTTGTATTTTCACTCTCATGATCTACTTGGTCATATGCTTATCTAGGATAAAAAGGAGCTATGATAAAAAGAAAAATAATGATTAATCTCACCAAAATGTCTGAAGTTTCATCCTGAGGAGATGTCCAGAATTAATCCAAAGACCTAAGAGAAACAGTATTCACTTTCAGTTATGTCTCTAGGTCTTCTTTCTTTCCTTCCTTTCTTCTTTTCTTCCTTCCAATACCTCCCTGAAGAAGTAATTTGAAAGGTTAAATATATAAAAGTGTATCAGACCTTATTTTCAAGGCTGTTTTCTGAGGGTGATTTTCAAACTTTATCCTGTACCACAAAGAAATCACTTTGTTTACAAATATGCAACTTTATATTGTGGAGTTTCAAGCATTTTCAAGCTACTTAGAAGAGAATAAAGGGTTTTTGTTGGATTCATATTTATTTCATTTAAACTTTCCTACCGTTTTGTCACTATTTTCTTTCTCTCTCATCAGCAAAATGGTCCAGTTCGAGCAGAAGCAAGTAGCAGATACATTTGGCTGCTGGGAAGATAGTCCAGCAGACAATGTTTGCTGCATTCATTCATGTATTCCTGCTTTCAAAAACCATTTATTAAGGACTCATTCTGCTCTAAGCTCTGTGCTGAATCCTTGGAGATAAAATGATGAAAGAAAAAAAAACATCCATGATCTATGAAGATTAATGAAGATTAGAGACATTAAAAATAATCACACAAATACACAGATAATTACATATTGCCATGAAAGCTGTTAATGAAGGCAAAGATGAGATGATCTAATAGAGAGATCAGGTGTGAAAAGGAGTTGAGATAGAAAAGTAGCAGAGGGAAGATGTGGCTTCAAGGGCAGTTTTTAAAGACAGACAGTACTAGGGCACATCTGAATTGATGAGAAGACACCAGAGAGGTTGGAGAATCAAGAGAGAGAACTTCCTGTGCAAGGATACAAACTGTGTCTACTGTGGGAATGCAGGCCTATCCGGGTCTACCTAGTGAGCCAATGGCATGGCATGGTTTTATTGAAATTTACTGTCTAGTTAGCAAAGGGACGTATTGGGGAAAGAACCATTCTAAAGTCAGAGGAAACCAGTTCTCATGACTTTCACCTCAGAGCAAAGCCTCAGTCATTAGTGGAATATGTAATTCTCAGTGGGGCACACCGTTTGATCAACCTGTACTAGATTCAAGAGGCACATTCAAGAGGCCTCCCTGCCAATCTGTGTATATGAGGTGGAAAGGGATTGGGTTATAAATAAAAATGATGCTTAGAAACACTGAAATATAAGGTAGACCCTTTTAACAGAGTGCAAAAAAAATAGCTGAGAATGAGCTCATTTCGACTCCACCCTTACCCTCAAACAACTCTGCCACATCTCACAGTAGAACTTTGACCCCAAGAGGACTCAGGGCCATTCTGGGGAAATTGTGAAACTGCAGCAACAGCCCAGGTGTTGCCATAACGCGTGGAGAAGCGCCCAGCAGAGGAACTATGACCACTGGTTGGGTGCTGCTCTCCCCAGTGCACACTAAAAGTACTGGAAAAAACCCTTCAGAACAGACTTAATGATGAACAATGTGAAGAGACCCTGAGGTACTCCTGAAATATTTGGGGGGAAAGGGCTCTGGGAGGGAGCTGGAGGTCCTGAGGAATAAGCTAGTGAAAACTGAGTTGTTGCTAATAATGGAACTTTATTCATACTCACAAGCTATTTGAGGAAATGGGAAATGTAAGTTTCAAGATGTGTAGAATTGTATATACACATATTCAGTGTGTCTATGTTAAGATATATAGATTATGTATAATAATTATGTATATGTGCCTGCATATGTGTAATAAATGGGTTGAAAAGCCCCCCACCCTCCAATCAAGGTGACCCAAGTTCTGCATAGAGTTTCCCTGTCTTTGGAATAGTAAATTCCAGTTTCCCATAAAAATAATTTCCAGGAACCCACAATGTGCAGAGTCAGGAATTTTTCCTAATATTCAACCCAAACTTATTCCCTGTAATTTAAGACCCATTTGCTCTGATCTTTAAAAACTAGGAAGTTTCAAATGGGACTCTTACTTTTTCCCTGTGCTAACTCTCACATTTCTCTTTTTTAACTTTCAGTCATGTTCATCAAGCTCCCCCATAATTCTTCGGCACATTATAGCTCTCTAATATTTCCCGGGTACAATCATTTTCATTTTGGATTCTTATAATGTATTTCTTCTATATGTTTGTATAAACTTGGCACATTGAATTCAAGTGCCTGGCACATAATAGGCCCTCAGGAAATGCTGGCTCAATTACATGATCCATATTGTTTTTCCTGCTTAGTTCTGCCAAATTCCATGACATTTGGCATGCTCTTTTTGAAGAAATGGCACAAGATAAGATTCCATTCTCCATGGGTACAAACAACAGAATTTATCACTCTTACTCAAATGAAAGTCCAATTTCCCTAATTCTGTATTATTTGGGTTATTGCCCCTGTTGGAGACCCACTATGTGGGTATACCAATTAGCTTACAACAGAGCCCTCCAGAATCCAGACAGTAAGCAGAGTCTGCTCAGATCAGGTTTGTTGGGTTTATGATTCCTGAAGGGATTTAAAGAAAAGGAAACCTTTAATTTTTCAAATGGTAACACAAGTATATGGTAAGCAATTCAAACAATACACTGAAAAATAAGTCTTTTAGTTAAAGGTTCTGTTTAAATAATGAACTTTGAGAAACTGCAGTGAGACTAAGAATTTTCTGAAGTAGCAAAAGCCCAGATAACAGGAAGCCACCAATTCTATTCAGATGAATTTATGTATGTGTTAATATACAAAGGATTAAGTTTGGAATCAGAGCAGATAACAAAAATGTCTGAATTTGCACAAGACTTCTCTGTCCGCATTCACTGTTTTCTTGAAAAGCTGTTAAAATTTATTTTTAAATAAAGTATATTTTAAATGGAAAGGCCATTGCAAAAAATTCAGAAAGGCATTTCAAAAAATGCCCAGTTACATTCTATAACTTTTTTTCCTCCAATTTACACTCCCACCAGCAGTGGATAAGAGTACCTTTCTCACCCACATTTATTGGCATTACTTACTCTCATTTTCGACAATCTTTTCTCATTTGCTAGGTAACAAATTCTATCTCACTGTGTAGATTGCACTTCTTTGATTAGTAGTGAAATTGAATTTTTTTTTAATTTTTATTCTCTATATAGATAGTTTCTTTCCATTTTATTTTTATGATGTTTGCCATTTTTCTTGAAAATGTTCATCTTTTTATTGACTTAGAAAAGTTCTTTGTATCTTGAATATATTAGCATTCTCGTATATTTGCTACAAACATTTTCATTTGCCTTTTATTTATCTTTACCTGAAAAGTTTTTGCAATGTCTATAGTTGAATATGTTTGATTTTAAAACTTAACTTTTGTTGCTTTTTATTTTTAATTTATGGCACAAGGAGAATTTTTCTCAGACTTGCTTGTTAAATACTTTTTTCCTTTCACATTTAATTTGTGAGCCTCCTTTGAGGAAATGTGAATTTAGCTTTCCATGGATCATGCAGTTACATCTTGTACCAACATCATTCTTTCCTATTATCGTTCACTGTTTTTCAACACTTCTTAAGATAGCCTTACCTTCTTGTTCTCTATGATAAACTATCACATCTGGTCTCACATTCTTTAAAATTTCTTTGGGAGTTTGAGATGGGACCAAACCTATATTTTTAAGTAGGGAGACCTACATCTTTATAATATTCGATTTTGCCTTTCAGGGACAAGCATGTCTCTATTTACTCAAATGTATCCGTACATCTCTCAGTTCTGTAGATGTTTTCTCATGTAGGTCCCCACTTCTCCATGAATGTTCCGCCCTATCATTTATCCTCCTCCCCCTTGTGTGGTAATTAACGAGTTAACTTCCTCTGTCTTAACTTCTGCACTTTATCAGCAGGTTGTAAACTCCTAGAAGGCAGGTGTCATAGTCTGTATTTCTTTTGTGTTCCCCTTTCACGGCTGGCAGTGTTATGAATACACACGAGTGATAGCTGTGCTCTAGTAGAAATGTCATGGGGACAAAGCATGAGAAGATTGGGGTGGAGAAGCTGTTCTAACCTTTCCCAGCTTTGTCTATGACCTACAACTATTCACCTAACTCCTCCCCTCCCCTGAGCCTCAGTTGAATGAGGCCTTAAAAAAATCTAAATAATAGGACTGTCATAAAGATTAAACGGTGAACTGTTCATATATTTTCACATATATGTATAAGGTAACATGCGCAAAAAAGTTCATTGTGTTGTTTCTAATAGGAAAAAATTAGAAATGGCATAATATCCATCAGAAAGAGAATGGATCCAATTAAAAAAATAATATATTCAAAATCAAATACTATATAGCACTTAAAGGGAATGAACTAGGACTATATATATTCATGTGGATAAACTGAAAAACATCATGTGAATAACATACAGTTTGACAAAATTTATGTATGTTTAAAGGTATGAAAAACATTGCCATCGATACTCTAATGCAGGGGTCAGCAAACTACGACTCACGGCCCAAATTCAGCCTGACAAGGGCCAAATCTGCCCTTTTGTTTACATATTTTCTATAGCGATTTTCACATACCAGAGGCAGAGTTAAGTAGTTACAACACAGTCCACATGGCCTGCAAAGCCTAAAATATTCACTACCTGGTCTTTCTAGAAAAAACTTGAGATCCCTGCTCTAACCCAGAAAGATGTGCATGGAAGTGCTGTAGAATTAGTGATGCAGAATGACTGGGCAGGTACACGGAAAAATTTCCGTTAACATCTGAAATGTTTTCGTTCTTCAGCTGTGGGGTAAATACGAGGCAGTTGATTATATTAGTTAATTTTTTGCACATTGGAAATATTTCATAAAATAAAAGATTGAATGAAATCCTATCTGCGAAAATCTTCATCTGTAAGATATGCGAGTTTATACAGGAATTCTTTCTTACAAACACACACACACACACATACACACATTGTTAAGACTTTGAGGAGAAGGTGATTTCTTCCCATAAAATGTTTGGGGACCCTAACTGTGGTCAATGAGGTGCCATTGGAAATTTTGAGTGGCACAATGAAATCTACCTTCAAGATTAGTTTAATGAAAAAAAGTGCAACAACAGTCAGGATAAGCAGTAAAAGAAGGAGGAAAATTCAGGAAATCTGTTGATGTGAGATGGTTAGGTGCATACCAGGGTGGGTTTTGCAGAGATGGAAAGAAAAGGACTCGAGTCCAACACACACAAAGGAGGGAAGAGAGGAAGAAGCCTAATGATACAAAGTTTAAGCCTTGAGTATTGGTGGAAGCGGGACAAAATGTTTATTTTACTTTGTGTTTATTTGTATGATGTGTAACCTAAGTCTTAATTTAAGGACCCAGGGCTAATTTCAGAAATGGTATGCACTGTTTGTTTTCAATGCGATAAGGCACATAATGACCAGCAGTTTGGCTCCCACTTTCTGGTTATCAATTTTTACTTGTTTAGACACTGTGTGTCACAGGAAGTTCATGGTATATGGAGCGGCTATGAATTAGCATAAACCATTTGCAAAGAGAGACCTTGGAAACACCCTGCTCCAACTAAATTGCTTTGACTCTGCTTTAGAAGAATCTCAGCTGTCAGAAGATAAAGGTAAAAAATTACTACAAGTACGGGTTACCTATGAACTCTTCACCCAAATACAGCATCCTTGGTGACATTTTCATAGATGGACCCAGTTGTTGATGGAAAAGCATGAATTTTGTTAAATATCTATGTAATCCATGCTTAAAGGGCAGGGGAAAAAAATTGAACTTTTTCCAGCCATCGACATTTCATGCCCGGGGAAGTCCTGGATTAAGCCCAAAGGCAAGAAGAATGTTCTTAAAGGAGAAGAATAATCACGATCCTTCAAGATGCTTAGTGGAAAAGTCAGGCAAGGAAAACCCAGTGAAAACAGTGGGGGATCGCTATGATAGAGGTGAGCACAAGTCCTTTTAGGAGCACAAGCAAGGACATTAATCATTTAATATTCATTAGTTCTCCACTGTGTATCAGGCTTTGATCT
Organism: Eonycteris spelaea; assembly: GCA_003508835.1. Lineage (NCBI taxonomy): Eukaryota > Metazoa > Chordata > Mammalia > Chiroptera > Pteropodidae > Eonycteris > Eonycteris spelaea. The sequence goes on from PUFA01000023.1 coordinate 9,503,873, forward strand.
AGGTCTTGGAAATAGAGTGATGGATGAGGCAGTAAAACAAAATAAAACCAAGCAAAAACAAAAACAACAACAACGAAAAAACCGCTATATTCATGGGGCTTACATTCTAGTGGAAAAGGTGGAGCCTGTGCAAGTTAACAAATAATACGATTTCCAATGGTGAAAACAAGAAAATAAAGGAGATAAGTGACAACATGATGTGGCTGGACACTATTTTGAAGAAGATCTGGGAGGAGCTCTCTGAAGAGTGGACATTTGAACTGAGATGTGGAGCATAAGAAAGAAGAAGCCCATGCCAGGGGGAAATAAGTCTAGGCAAGATGGTCAGCAAGGGCTAAGGGACAGGCTTGGAGAGCTGGAGAAACAGCAAAAGCCCAGTGAGGCTGGAAATGAGTGAGCAGAGGGGAGTGCAGGAGATGAGGTCTGAGGGGAGGCAGCTCTCCGATGGCTTGGCAACTATGGTAAGGAGTTTGGATTTTATTCTAAATGGGAGGTAAGGATGGGTTTTAAGCAGGGGTGTGGCTAGGAGAATGAGGAAAGTCTTCCTGAGGGTGAAAGGCTGATTCTCGAATTTAATGTTGAAGGAGGAGGCTTTAGATCAGGGAATGGCTACAGGAAGGGGGAACTGTAGGCTGTGTTCTGAGCAATCATAAGTTGTTCTCCATGCTGTTGCTAGTGGGTTCTGCTCAAATCAAAGTAGGAAGGAAGGAAACAGTGTTATAAAAATTGGCTATTTGCGGGGGGGGGGGGGAGATTTCTCTCTTTCATCATTCTTGAAAATAAGTCTTAGGTGGATTAAAACCTTTGAAATTATGAAATTAGTGGGATAAATATTGAGAAATACATTTATGATCTTGTAAACATAGGGATTGAGAAGGACTTATTAAACAAGAGATAAATAGAAAAAGAATAAATCTGACTATATTAAAATCAAGAAGACAGGAATCAAGATACCATAAACAAAGCTAAATATATGAAACAAACTGGAAGGAAATGTTTACAACATAAACAACAGCCAAATAATTAGTACAAACAATATATAAATAACTCCTTTAAATAAAAACAGAAAGAATAAGCAATCCAGGGCAGAAATTAGCAAAAGATATCAAGAGGAAATTTACCAAAAGGGAAGCACAAGTGGCCAATAAACATACAAAACATCTGAAACTAACTAGCAGTTAGAAAAATGCAAATTAACATAACTAGATACCCTTTCCATCTATCAGATTGTCAAAACTTTTTAAGATAGATAATATTAAAAGTTGGAGTAAGTATATGGAAATATATATTCTCATACACTGCTAGTGGGGGCATAATGTTTAGTCCTTTTAGAGGACTTGTTAGTAGTGTATATTAAAAATAAAATGCTAATTCTTAGGTAATTTCCCTGGAAAACCTTTGCACATGCAGCATTGCTTCCTGCGGTGGAAGGGAAGCCACTTAATGACCATCGACAGTGGAATGGCTAAAGGCACTGTGCTCCGTCTGTACTATCACATATTAGGCTGTGGTTGAAAAGACTGAGATGGTTTCCTACGTATTAACATTGAAAAAGGAAAGGAGAAGGAACAGGTTTGGGAAGGGTAAAGAGAAATTTTAGACTTAGTTATAAGGTTGTAATTTTTTTATGAGATGAATGCACTTGAGGATATTATTCCCCATTCTCCATTCGGCCAGTCATACAGTTGGATGTTGCAAGCAGCACATTTAAATTCCCTGGGAGAGAGGGTTGTTGTTTATTTCCCCTGTCCCCACAAATGCACAACCTCCCCACTATTCACAGCCACCAGAGCTGTATATTTGTTATAGCTGATGAAGCTACATTGATTGACACGTCATTATCACTCAAAGTCCACAGTCTACATCAGGGTTCACTCTTGGTGTTGTATATTCTATGGGTTTTGACAAATGTACAGTGACATGTTCACCATTATAGTATTATACAGAATAGTTTCACTGCTCTAAAATTCCTCTGTAAAATGCATGCATTTTTGATGTAGTCTCAAAGTGTTCCTGGTCCCTTGAAGTCTAATCATGGCCTCAAATTCAGAGCCTTGGACTCCAGGAGGATAAAGATCCCACACACAATCACTGTGGAACGTCATGCCTGCCCCGCCCTCTTAAACCTGGCCCACAACCAGCTTATGTTCCTTAAGTGACAGGCTGATACAGACTCAGCACCTACACCGAGTACTTCTGAAGCTCCCTACGAAATGGCAGCAGGTGGCTTTCTCTGCTTGGCCAGGGAAGATCTGATCGCCAGAACAGTGGGCTTTTCTCTAATCAGGAATATCCCCCAGCGAGACTATCTTTTCCAAGAACAAATAACTTATTTACCATATCTTCCAGATGACCATGTTAAATACGTTTGCCAGGATCTGAAACTGCAAAGCTATGTTGTTTCTCCTTTACTTTGAACTAGTGACATTAATTAAAGTATAAAGGATCCAAGTTATCCCAGGATCACTGTGACCAGGAAAAGGCGTTCTAAATCTATTTAAAATGGGAATGAAAATTTCAAAGTTCTATTAGGATTTTATCTGAAAAAATGAAGATTAATACAAATCTATCTTATGCTCATACATATTAATTTTAGTCACCAGAACTCTGTTATAAGTCTTAGACCTAACAAAATACTGTCCAAGGATGATGCTCTCTTGCCCTAAGCAAGTATTTTTCCTGGGCAATATTTCACATTGTAATCGAGTTGTGATATATTAGCATTGTACTGACACAAATTTTCAAAGAGTAGAGAAAATAAGAATAGCAGACATTGCTTCATTGCCAAAAATGGAAAGGGGCAAATGGAGTGAAAAAATAATTCACTGTGGATGGGCACAGGGATCAGGGGATTAAAGAGAGAAGGGGGAGGTGGGAGGGAAGAGAGGAGGGTGGATATTTTTACATAAAGATAATTTTTGCTTCCTGGTGCACCTTAGTAACTAAGGACATTCATACAGCATTGCCTTGTTAGTTACATCTCTGCTGATAGAAAATACAGAACACTTAAAAAAAAAAAATACCTGGAAAGAAGAAAATTGTTCCTATTTCTTTTAGCCCCTTCATGATCTATGTTGCTAGAATTTAAGAGAAAAATGAGACTGTGAACAAAATAAGGGGAAAACACTACCTATGGAGAAAAGAACAGATATCTTCATTTTTTTTCTTTATTTGGCCACTTAATTGACACGAGCCTTTTGCTTTCTCATAATCCATCACCTCTGCAAACCACAGGAGTGCTGAGCTCTTCCCAGATGTCCCTAATCACGATGCCATGGCAGCTTCGTGCAGTCTTTAATTAAGACGCTGATAACTGAAGCCTCCAATCAGCTCTCCTAGCCTGACCTCTGAGTTAAAGCAAAGAGTGCTGAAAACTTTCCACTTCCTCCGCTCCTGGTGCAGTCATTAGAAAATGCCCTACGAGGTTTTATAAATCTTCGCAATTGTACTGGGGCTTAACAAATCACCTCTGTCGAACTCAAATGTTTGCAGGCTGGTCCACCTGCTGTCACATCATTCTAGATTTCAAGTTTTCCCAGCTTCCAACAATACGGGGGTAACAAGGAGGCTAGAAAGACCGGCCCTCATATTCAGGTCCTGCTACTTCCTAACTGTGTGATCTCGGACAGGTGATTTGTCCTCTTTGAGCCTCAGTTTCCTCATTTATACAATGAGCGTAAGAAGAACTTCCATGCAGAATTATTGTGAGTAGGAAACAGGAGATGTAGGTAAAGCCTGTGACATGTTAGTAGACATTCGATCAGAGTTAGCACCATCACACACACTCACGCACACATACATTCCTATTCTTTTCCTCCCTAAGTTCTCAGAGCTTCACAACTATTGGGTGTTTCATTACAATTGGCCAGATTTTGGACACGTGTAAATAAGAGGAAGGACAGGGATTACATTACTTTCTCTAAGGTGTGTGGTACAAAGCAATGCTGCAGTCGTAGGGTCTCAGGACAAGAGACAATCATCCCTGGCCAGTATTTTATCAGCTGAGAGTTTCATCAGCCATATTGCAACATTCTCAGCAAAACAGCAAAGTCCACTGTGCAAATGGCACAGGTCCATAATTGGCAGGGGGGTGGGCATTGACTCAAAGATGAAGATGTCTATCACTTTATAAAATCACAGCTAGAAACCCTGTGATGGCTCTCCAACATCTTTCTCTATCCATCTTGTCAATAATGCTGGGGTAGGTGGCTCTAAGTTAGCATCAGCGGCTATACCAGGTTCTTTATCGCTAGGTGAGTTTCTCAGAGAAAGAATCCAAGTGAGTCATGTGCATTCCCCCCAACCCTTGCCCCTCACTTCTAAATAAAAACTCAAGCAAGAGAAACGACCCAGGCTCACCTCGCAGTTGCTAATTCACCATGGCAGTCAGCAGACAAGGAGGCAGGTGCCTTATCTGTAGATTCAGACCCTGGATAATTTTAATAATAAAGTTCTCCCTATCATTTTCCATCTTTTAAAAATATTTCCATCTGCTATTCATACAAGAAATGGAAAGCAATAGAAAAGTTTAGAAGTCAAAGAGAAAGCTTTCTAAACCTAGTCTTCTAAGAAAACTCTCAATTAAGCGAAGCTTAAACATTGTCCTGTTCCTAGTTCCTAAGTCATCTGACTTTAGCAATATTCCCAAACTCACATCAGGATTTGACAAATTACCAAAACATAGCACAGTATACAAGTCAAAGTGTCTATGGAATCAGAACAGACACATTTCTAAAATGTACTGTCTAGTGATTCTCCTGGGTGACTGCCATGTTAAAAGCTATTCCTCAATAATTTTTCAGTAAGGTAAGCAACTTATTTTTCAATAAGCTAAGTTAGACCTATTAACTTTTGCTACTTTTTAAGTTTCTTTTTTTTTTAATTTTTGGATTTTATATCAAACACTACTAAATTAGAATTTATTCATCTACCCAACTTCGTAATGTTAAAGAGAAACTTTAAATGATGACTTCACCTCTGTTGCCTTGAGCTAGACACTCCACTCCCAGGGGAATCAGATACTCACTCGGATTGTCTTAGGTTGGAGATAAACTTCCAAAGCCCTGGGAGGATCGTGAGTCCAGTCTTCCTCTCCAAATGCCAGCAATTTTTCTACAAATGCTCAGAATCCGAGTTTGCGTTGGGGTGGATGCAGGAGACCATGGGGTGAGGAGGAGAACAGAGTTCTAGCTAAAGCCGTGGATGACCACGGGCGGCCCTCCAGCCCAGCGGCAGCATCTCTTCCTTGGCTCTGTGCCTCGTGGACACAGATTAGTCATTAACAATCCTTTCCCTGCTAAAAGATATAAACATGGAGAAGAGCCTTGGGAAAGCCTTGAGGTTCCCAGGAAAAACTCCCAGAGCCCCAGAGTGGGGAATGTGACAAAGCCAGGGAACCCTGAAGCTTGACTTTTAAATCATTTCTCCTCAGGCTGCTTTTTAGAGTTCTGAGTACCCATCACCTAAAAGTAGACTGTCATCCTCCCTCTCTCCGTCCAATTTCTTTTAATAGTTCCACCACCTCCCAGGAACTGAAGCTAGAAACTCTGAGCCTTCTTGACCCTTCGCTCTCCCGAGCCTCCTGTATCAAGTAGTAACAGATTTGTGTGGATTTTGTCTTTGGAATGCCTCTTACTTCCAAACCACCCTGGTCTTCTGCTAATTTGGGTCTACCACAGCTTCCTTTCTGAAGAAAAACTCTGACCCTCTTTTTTCTTATGGCCTGCCGGCCGCCTGCCTGCCTTCCTTCCTTCTTCCTTCCTTCCTTCCTTCTTCCTTCCTTCCTTCCTTCCTTCTTCTTTCTTCCTTTTTTTTCTCTTTTCTAAATTGCATAGTGGTGCAAAGTGTGGGCTCTGGTAGATGCCTCCTCATTTGACCTACAGCAAAATACTTAGCCTGAGTCTCAGTTTCCTTATCTGTAAGATGGAATAACTATCTCATGGGCTGCAATGAGAATGACATATGTAGTTAAAAATGTATAAAATGTCTAGAAAAGTGCCTTACATATAACAAGCACCCAGTACATTTTAGCCACTATTATTTTTCCAGTATCAATTGAACAAATATTGGTTGATTGTCTACAGCTATACCCCTGACACCTTGATAGATGTTCTCCTAATAAAAAATCCCCAAAGGGTTCCCAATGCTAAAAAATAAACATTAAATGCTTTGTATGGCCTGAGAACCCCCTCTATACCCTGCCGATCTAGCCCTTATCTATCTTTCTAGCATTTTCTGACATCCATCTCTTCAGAGGCCCAAACTCTTGCCTACCTGTGCCAAGCTCTCCTGCCTTCGTGCCTTCACACAAGCTCTTCCTTTTACCTGAATTACCTTCCTTTCATAGCCACATGGCTTCCAGGCCTATCACAAATGCCCAGCTCTCCCTGAAGCCAACCCTATTCCTCCTCTGCCTCTATTTTCCCCACTAAACTTCTCAGTTTTTATTTCTCTCACTGTTCCTTAATTCCTCTGACCCTGTATGTTATAGTTACAAGGACAAAATTTCTAGAGGACAAAAATGGTAGCAGACTCTCCTTTGTATCCATCCACAGGCCAAGCATGGTGTCTCTCATGGAAAAGATATTGCAAACCATATGTCACTGAATCGATAAGTGAGCTGAGTGAAGAACAATTTTGTAAAGTAAAATGCCTGTGTAACACATGGGTATGTGTGGGTGTGTATGTGTTTGTGTGTATGTGTTCACACGCACGATGTTCTCCGTTGTAAAGTAAATTAGCGGAAGGCCACACTCGAGTATTAGGAATGCTACATTTTACTTCTCTTTTTAAATAGCACACGTTGGCCCTCCCTATGTTACACTCCACACCACTACAGGTTCCTGATATGCTGAGGCACAACCCTTTACACACTCTTTATCACAAGGAAGAAGGGAAACCCAGTCCTGTAAACTCTCTCATCCATTTGAAAAGTCTTTGCCATGCTCTGCAGCTCTGGGCTGCCTGTGGGACTCCTGCAGAACTCTCTGCCCGATTCTTCTTGGATCACAAGAGCCTGTGTGGTGATTTCATTCTCTCCGGCAACAATGGAAGTTGGTGGTTGAGAGCACTGACCCTGGAGCCGTTTGCCTGGGTTCAAATCCAGCTCTGCCACTTGTAAGCTTTGTGACTCTAGGCTCTTAGTGAACATCTCTGTATCTCGTTTCCTCATCTGCAAAATGGAGATGACTTCCTACCCATTTCATGGTGTTATTGTAAGGATTAAGTGAATTCATAATATTGTGAAGTGCTGTACATACAGAGTATTTGATACACAGAAATCTTATATCAGCACTAGCTGTTATTTTTTTTCTCCTCTGGGCATTTCACATATCACATTTGCCTAAGTAGCCTAGATCTGAAGGATTGCAGGTGTGTTGGGAGTGAAAGGAAATGAGGAAGAGAAAAGGGAGTCTTTCAGGGTAAGGAAAAGGCAGCAGCAAAGGCTCTGGGGCAGGAAGTAGCTTGGAATCCTGTGAAGTAAAGAGAAAGCCAGTATTTTCCAATTAAGAGTGAGAAGGAGGCAAGAAGGGGTAGGATAGGCGGGGGCAGGCGTGTGCTGGGAAATGTTTAACAACCAGCTGTCAGAGAGTGGGGTACAGAAACACACATGCACACATACATGTTTATTATAAATTCTTCTAACAGATGTGTAACTCACGTTTTACAAACAATAAAATATATAATTGTGTATGTTTTTGTAAACTCCACATAGCCAATTGATTCTCACAGAATTCTTCCATTGTTGAATTCTTTGCATTGGTAACCAACTTACGGTGTTGGTTTAACCATGATTTGACAAATGGAATTGCATCCCAGTCCACCAATTCTTTTCCCAATATATTTATGATTATGAAATCACATATGATCTACCGTTAAACTTGTATACAAACTATATTCACTAAACTGAACCTTCTTTCAGCTCCAACACTACTATGTTGGAAATTCATTCATTCATCAATGACATGCGAAGCTTCTTTGCTGAATCAAATAATGTTTTTGAATATTGGCAGGCTTTTCTTCAATCGTTTTTGGTAATCTGAGCAATGTAACAGCTACTAACATGACACACTTTTAAGTTCAATCTGCACTATTAACATGTCCTCAATCACTTAGACCAGAGGTCAGCAAACTTTTTCTCTAATAAGCCCAAAAGTAAATTAAATTTTAGGCTGTGTGGGCGCAAGTAGTCTCTGCCATATTTTACAACCTTTTAAATATCTAAAACCTCTTCTTAGACTGCAAGCTGTACAATAACATTTATGGCCAAATTTTGTCTGCCAGCCTTAGTTTTCCACCCTTATGCCAGTGGTTCTCAGTGGGGGGAAGGGGAAAATTTGGGAATATCTGGGAAGAGTTGTGGTTGTCACAGCTTGGAAGGAATGCTACTGGCATATAGTAGGTAGGGACCAGGATGCTGCTAAACATCCTACAATGCACACACACACACACACACACACACACACACACACACCAAACGTATCCAGCCCTAAATGCTAATAGTACTGAGGTTGAGAAACCCTGCCTTAGACAATCAATAAAGCAATAAATCAAGTCCTGATTTATAGACTTTGCTCATTTCCATGGCGTAAGTATTCTCATGGCCAAATTCCAACTATCAACATGATGTCACTTAACAAGGAGTTGGAAGAGACAGACAGGGCACACTATGCCTATTTCTACCGTACAGATATGAAAGATGTAGTCATGCGAACAAAGGTAATTGTTTAACATAGTAAAATAATTAGGATGCAATGAGTTTTGAGTATTACTTTTGTTTTTAAAATGTATTTAATTAGATGTTTATATAATTTAATTTTTAATGGTGGCTATTTAACACCCCGCTCAGAAGTTTAACAACGGGCTCTCATGACTCAGGGTAAGTCGAGTCAGTATACCACTGAGGGGATGAGGGCTTCGTACATTTAGTCGTGACAAGTTAGGAAGTATTATTTCCAGTTTATAAATGAGGAAACTGAGATTTGAGATTCAGTGACTCATCAAAGCAACAAAGCTGGGCTTTACACTTCAATTCATTTTCTCCAAAGCTGTTATACTTTCTCTTTTACTTTATTTCAATATCAGTCCAGACAAAGTGAGATCAAAACATTTATTCTATGAAATACCTATCAGTCTGGGGATATTTTAATTAATTGCAGAACAGAATAGAGATGGAGAAAGTCATTAACATATTGTTAGTGATTGATTCTGCTATAGTATTAAGTACGTAGCAGAAAAGCCATTCTGCCAAAAAAAAAAAGATCTCCGTTCACAGAAATTATTATTTTCTGATCAATGCTTCCACTTCTTTCTCTTCTCCAGGCTTCCTCCTTTTTTTTGAAAATTTCCCAACCGCCCTAAAGAATGAGTTCACCACAGATCAGAGAGACTATCAAAGACCTTGAAGTAAATGCGAAGCAGAACAGGTAAACTTTGCATACTGGTGTAGTGAGGGTGCGTTCGACCTCGCCTAGGGTCAGGAGCCAGGGCACTAAGCTTCACGGGGCAGTAACCACAAGGGGGACATTGAAATGCATAAAGGGAGGAAAGGAGAGAAAGCTTGGAGGAAGCGTTGGCTCAGGCCTGGCTGTGTGATTCCCCATCCCAGCACTGAGTCCGTCTGTCAGAAGTATGACTGCGGTGGTCCTCACGCTCTAGTGAGAGGCACGGCGGCTCTCAGGAAGCTGTCCTCGCAGAACCAGAAAACACTTTCCAGATCTAGGGCAACATGGTAGGTCCCCCACCGTGGTGGTGCTGAAAGCCTAGTGTCTGAATCGGGGCTGTGGGTTCAGAGAGCTGGCTCCGATCCTGCCACATGATCTTGCAAGTCAATCTTAGTTTTCTCCCCCTAAAATAATACAATGGGGAGAAAAATGTCTAACTCATAGGGTTCTTATGTGCTAATCAACATAAATAGCACATGAAAATACAGGGTTTTTTTTAAAAAACAGAGGGCAAGGAATGGGAAGCACTGGAAGTCCCCATTAGAATCTTCCAGAATCGAGAAGCCACATGGGGGCCTGACCCATCTCTCTAAAATTAGCTGTTTTAAGTGACTAATTGAAGCCACTGGGTCTACACTGGAGAGATTACTCTGTTATAAATGGTTGTTTTTAATTAATAAGTAGTAACAGTCATCGTAGAAAGTTAGAAAACACATATAATCATAAAGAAGAAAATAAAATTCACTTATATTCCTACAACCCATGGAGTCATAGAATATACTATTAACACTTTGATATAGTTTCTTCCAAACATTTCAATGCTAAATAGAAATTTTAAAAATGGTATCATATGGTATATATCGTTCTGAATTTGTTTTTCTCTTTTAATATATCATAAATATTTTGATACTGACAAAGATTTTATTATATACATATATGTAACATAATTCAATAGCTGTGTGCTATTCCAGTTCATAGATGCATGCCTTCATTTGACCAATCCCCTACTGCTGAACCTTTGAATTCTTTTAATTTTCCTCCATGAGCAATGATACTGCAATGCGTCCTTTGTAGCTAATTCGTTGGCTACATCTATGATTATTTCATTGGCCTGGTTTTCTAGAGGTGGACTTATTGGATCAGAGTGAACATATTTTGAAAACTCTACAGTAAACTTTGCAAAATGCTTTCAGAAACATTGTGCCAATTTATACTCCCCCAGTGGAACCCAAATGTGTCTATCTTTCCCCTTTGCCTTAATGGTAGTTCTTTTTTCCAGAGCAGCCTTCCTGTGAAATGCCTCCAGTCCTCACCAACCTCTCCCAATGGGGAAGCAACATGAACATTCAAGTAATGTTTTTTGAATTGTATGATATGACCTATTCCTGGTTTGTAGAATCAATTTAGTGGGCCATGACCAGCATCTTTGTTTTTAATAAAATAGTATATTTTTAAAGCATAGCAGATATTTGCATTGCAAGTAGAACACAAGTACCAATGAACGAAGTTTTGCTTCACTTATATCTGTGTGTGCGTGTTGATCAGAGCTAGATTTTAGTATTACAGGTTGTAAGGTCACAGTTTAGAAAGTTTGAAAAGCACTGATCAGTCCAAAGATTATTGAATCAGAGCCCATGAGACTTGAATTCTGGACATAATTTGGTGGAGAAGGAGGCCAAGGAAAATGAGAAAGGATACACACATCTCATATAGGTTTTCTAGTGAGAAAATGTAGATGGAAATGTGACAGAACTCCCTAAGGTACATAATTAGCTACTAAAAAAACGTAACATAAGTCATGGTTTTGTAATAGGGGGAATTATCAATTTCAGGGTGTGACAAGTTATCTGTACCTCTCTTCTCTACATATTTCTACTCCACATTATATCTATGATTATTGATCTGGCTTTGCCTCTCCCCAGGTATGTTTAGGAACTTAATTCATTTAATATCTCTAAGCCTCAATTTTCCTACCTGTAAAATGAGGATGTTGAACCAGATGATACCCAAGGTTCCTTGTACGGCTGTGGTCCCAGGGGTCTGATGAGGGATCAGCCGTGCTATGCTGATCCATGGTAGTTTCCAGCAATCCATTAACAGGGCTGCTTCATAAGCATGTAACCTGTTCAGTCACACAGGGTCCCTTCATGTAGAAGACCTTAGGTTTGATTTAACTCTTTGCTGTCATTCTTTCGAAATTCTTACTTTTTCCACAAAGGTCATTTTCCACTGACCCCACAAATTGTGCACCTAGTCCAGTCTATTAATTTAGACAACATAAAGTCATTCTGATAGGAAAGTAAAATTCTTTTCTTTGACACTGCTAAGAGCCAAAGCAGTGACTTTCAACATCAGATGATAAAGTGTGAGCTGCTTAGCTATACATCATGTCAAAAGTCTGCCGTGCACTAGAACAACATATAATGGAAGCTGTTTAGGACTTTTGTTCTGCCCAACGCTTGAGTTTGATTGTTCCAGCCCCAGCTGAAGTGGACTGTCCAAATTGCATTCAACTCTTGTAAAAATGTAATCTTAAAATAGGATGACCCATTTAATGGCATGTGCTGCTATATGGGTTAATTGGATGTGATACAATCACAGCAGGTTCTCGATAAAAGATATAATAGAAAGATGAAGGTGAGGGTTGGGTCTGAGTGCTACATTATGACCAACATGCATTTAAAACCCAAAGGTTTCCAAAAAGATTATTAATAGGTAGGACGAAGGATCACATTTGGGGACATGGCCCATTTCATATTGGAAAGGCCCCCATCTGTTTGGGAAATTTAGCTGATAGCTCAATGGTACGTCAGCTCTCTGTCTTCAATGGAAACAAAGCTGCTTATTGTCAGTAAAATATAGTTTTATAGTTTTACAGTGGTCGGTATGATGTATCTATACCATTCCTTCTGTGTTTCAGGGGCTGGATATAGGTGATGATCATGGGGCAGAATCAGATATGATGAAAATTATGATGTTGGTCTCCTTAGAAATGAGTCTGACATCGAGAAGTCGACCAAGTACTTAAAATATCAGTCTTTACACATAGAACAAGCATTTATTAAGCATCACAACTCAGAGGTTTGTATACCCTTTGCAGAATTGCCTAATTAGATATGGTCTACATGACTGTTATTTCTCCTCTGTGCCCTCAAAACACCCCATGTTCACCTCTCTCAAAATACTTGTTATTCTTTATTACATTTGTTTATTTTCATTATCTGTCTCCTTCACTAGTCTGGGTCAAGCACATGAAAAGATGATATACAGTAAAAGAAGTACAAATGACCATGAAACGTATAAAAAGGCATTCAAACTCAATCATAATAAAAGTACAAATTACAACCACACTCAGATATCACTTTTCACCTATCACGTGGGCAAAGATAAAAAAAAAGTTTGCTAACATATTGTACCAGTGAAGGTGAAGAAAAAAGTACTTTCGTATATTGTTGATGGGAATATTAATTAGCACTCCCTCTAAGGAGGACAAATTGCAAGGGTGCATAACCTTTTACCTAGGAATTCCACTTGTAGGAATTTATCCTAAAAGATATATGTCTTTTAGATTAGTGAACTGTTGTTGCACACAGTGATGAATTCACCTGGTATGCTCAGCATTGCTATATCATTGTTCAAATATTGAAATTCTTACTTACTTATTGGTAAATACTACTTCCCTGAGCCCACTCAGTATCCTGCTGCTGCCCTGTTATCCAGCGCCTTCCCCCAGCAACTCAAAAGGCTGCACCTGATATCGCAGGACCTTTGGTCAGCATCCTTCTGATTGGTCAGCGCTTGTGCTGTAAGGGTTGTTAAATATTTGGATAGCACTCCTCTGTTCAAGGTGGTTCACTGCAGCAATAGCAAAACTTGGGAAACAACCTGACCCAAAACTAATATTTATCGAGGACTTACTTTGTGCCATACACTGTTCTAAGTACTTTACGTTGATTAGCATATTTAATCTCTACCACATCCCTAGGAAGGGGGTACCATTTTAATTCCCATTTTACAGATGAGAAGACTGAGGCACGGAGAGACATTGAGTGAGTTGCCCAAGGTGATATAGCTATATGTGATGAGCCAAAGCTCTATCAGGATCGTCTGATTCTAAAGCCTCTGCTCTTACGACTAAATGTCCTTCAATAGAGATTGATGAAATCAATTAGGGTGCATCCATGGAATGTAATATAGCCATATAGAAGATAAAGAAGTTCTTAGCTTTGAACCCATAGTGGAATAATACCCAAGCTATACCACCAATTGAAAAGTACCAGAAAATATGTGCAGTTGTTAGCCAATTTGTGGACATATACACACATGTGTACATGTTATGTGTGTGTGTTTATGTGTGTGTGTGTACACTATGTGCACATACTGCTCAGTTTAAAAAATAAACTGCAAATTATTTTCAAAATGAATGACATGATAGGTACCCAAAGATTCAAAAGAGCTTAGGGAGAAATAGAAAGGTGCACAGGGGGTCAGTGGTGGCTCAGAGTCCATCCTCCTGGTCATCAAGGAGAGCTGAGCATTTGAGATGAGGCCTTAAAGATGGGAAAGCTGTAAGAATATCTGAGGAGTGGGAGGGACAGGCATAAGAGGTCCATTACAGATTTTAACACAAAATGAGGCAAAGGTCCCAGGAGGTCCCGGGCCCTCCACAGTTGTGGGAAGAAACACAGGAAGCTAAGTTCTGGGTGTGGAGGAGCCTGGGAGGGGCTGTAAGGAGCCCCGGAGACTGAATGCAGATTAGAAGTCAGCCCAATGGTGCCCATTTCAAGGAAATTCAGAGGAATGTGAACCAGATGTGCCTGAACCTCGTCCTGTCCCATAGCCCGTGCTGGTAAGGAGTTAAGCTGTGGCACCATTCTCAAAGGACTGGGCAAGAAACAAAGAACTAATTGAGGGGTTGGGGACAATAGGGCCAAGGGAAAATGGTTCAAGGAGCTGAGATTGTCGGTTCTAAAGGAGGACAATTATTGTCCCCTACTTGATGATGCATCATCGTCAGTGGGATGGTGACCAGCTGTTCTCTGCTGCCACAAAGGAGACAAAGAGGGAAAGGGCTTCGACAGCAGCGAGAGCAAGTTAAATTAGATCCAGAGAAACTCTTTTCATTGGAAAAACAATGAAGTTGTTAAACACTGAGGGAACACATTCTGAGGGAGGAGCGGGTATCGCTATCTCTCCTTCTAAATTAGACCTGATGCTGCAGAATCAACCTGGGTTTGAATTGTCATGTTTTCCACTTCCCAGTGTCTTCGTCTTGAACTGTGGGTGTTAATACCAACCTCATAAAGTTGTAATAATCGTTAAAGAGACCCTGTGTGTAAGGCGCGTGGGACAGGGCCTAAAATATAGTAAATTCTAAATAAATAGCAGCTATTGTCCTTTAGGGTAAAATAGTGATTTAGATGATGACTTGGGATGGTCCCTGAAGGTCTCACTGATTCAAGCAAATATCCCGAGCACTTTCTCAATCATTTTATGTTCACAGTTATATTTATATGTTAGACGATCTTATCTGCTTTAGTTGTTAGGAATTCTGGTGTCAGCCATGTCCCCAAAAGTCTCATTTCTAACTATCTCACCCTCTGGAGCCGTGCTGTGCAGAGTTCTTCAACTATTTTGGACTGTGACCCAGAGTAATAAATTTTTCATCACATCACACACACACATGCACTCACACACTTTCATATGTATGTAACTGAAATAAAAGTTCACAAGAAATGGGTAGGCTTCCCATGTGTCAACTATTCTGATATTTTCTATTTTTCACTCTAATTTTGTAGAAACACTAACCTTGACCCACCAGATGAATATCATGACCCACCAGTGGATTGTGACCTATAGTTTTAAAAACTTGTGTGAGGTTGAAGATCTGTGACCCTGAGCACACTGAGCAACACTGAGCAAATTTCTTAACTGCTGTGGGAGCGACTTGCACATCTGTAAAAAGGGGATTAAATTATCCATATCTTAGTGCCCCGTGAAGTTTCATTTAAGACACCAAGTACGATGTGTCTCATATTTACTCAAAAGGCCATCCTCAATGAAGTTAGGTTATATCGCTAAAATGACAAAGTCCCTACACTGGAGTTGGGCGCAGGCCGCATTCGCTGTTATTCGGTAGGTATCCTCCCCAGTCTCCGTGCCTGGTTTCCCCTCTATAGCAAATGTTCATTAGAAAAGAATTTAAGAGCAAAGTGAGAGGTGACGGCAAGGCATGAGACCAAAGCACTCCCCGAAATACGAGAAGACTGTACTTAGTATTAAAGGCTGGATGAGAATGAGTTTTTGAGAGCTACAGAAATAAGTTATGTCCTACACCCTCCATTTAAAAGGCAGGGCAGAATATATTTTAGAAAAAAATATTTCCTTTCAAGTGGCGAAGATACAGAAAAATAGCTAAACATTTTGTTGCTTAAAGGAATACATCTCGCGTGTCGAGAAAATCATTGTGAAAGAACTCTTTCTCCGGGTAAGATGAATGAGAGAAATATCACTGTCGTTTGAAACAAATTGGCAGAAAAAAATAGTCAGGCATTTTACTTATAATCATGCATCTCACAGGCTCCTGTAAACCTGGCAGTTGTAATTCCTTGCCTTGGTCCCAAAAGAGCTAAATACAGTTTCAAATTTTGTTTCTACCATGTTTATCATTTCTAACCATGACCAGTGCAGCAAGATTTAATGGAATGATCATTAGTGCGTGTTGTCCTCCCCAAAGGCCACCACTCTGAGCAGGTAGATCAATCTTGTGTATTTCTTTGCATTTCCCACCCCACAACCCTCCAACACACACACAGCTAACTAAGAAGAAAGCAGAAACTACCTGAACATAGCCCTCTTCAAAGAGATTTTACTGGAAATTGGAGAGGAGGAGGAAAGAGGAGAAACGCTCTCAGGGCAAGATTAAGCTTAGAGACCGGGGCTGAGAGGAGTATGGAGCCAGTACCTCTGTCGTCCAAACACAATTCAAAACAGAAACAGCACTAATCTGACATCAATAAAAAGAAAGCCAATTAAATCTAGATTTTTCCTTTTAATCAATAAAATGTTTTGTAATATCAATTCTTTTTAGTTTCTCTGTGTGTGTGTGCACGCGTCCATGCACACACATCTGCGTTGCTAGTGCCCAGTGTGTTTATTCTGCCTTTGAATTGATCTAGCACTTAGTGCTTGAGAGGAAGATAGCCCCAAAACTGGAAAGTGGAAGGTTCGTGAGAACTCACGCTCCACTCTGCCTTGGGTAGTGGGGAGAATTTTGAGGGAATAGCTTCCAATGGCTTCTGGAAAGTTTGGGCTCCAGACCCAGGGGTTCCAAGCCTTCCAAAAACTTTGGGTACTCTGAACGTGGCCCAAAACCACTGAGCTGCAGGCAGGGCACCTGCAGGCTGGGACAACGGCCACCTCAATGGCGAACACTGTGGTTGGTGTCATATGGTTGGTGAAGCTTTGACTATGCATTAGAGCTTGATACAACACTGCGTAGAGTCCCCGTAATGACCAAAACACAATTTCTTGCCAGCTTGACAAAATGGAAAATAAGATTATCTTTCACAGACTTAAGTTTCTGGCTTGATATTTAAACCTGCTCACTCCTGGATCCATCACCTTGGTGGTGGTACCTCTGCAGTTGGGACTGAAATCTACCATCCTGGACCATGCAGCCTATGGCCTTTGAGAGCACTGCCTCTACCTGGTCCAGCCCATCCAATCAGACTCAATCCATTCAGTACAAGCTGTCAGATAAGTGTCTTACAAGCAGGACTGGAGCAATAGGCAAAGATGAGCTGAATATAATATCTGTATCAATCTCTGGGGCTTTATTTTCAGAAATAGATTTATTTTCCTACTACAATGTTTCATTATTGTGCATTATATTGGAAGAACACAAGACAAGGTGACACTTTGGGGAGACACATCTCACTGCAGAATGATGAATCATTTCAAGCTTAAGAATCAGCCCCACCCCTCTTTTCTGTCTCCAGGCAAAGGAAGGCAGAGTGTTCCTATCAGATTTGGGGATCAGATATCATAAATGAGGCTGAAAAGAAGGAAAGCTTTGTTATTTTAACAAAACCCATTTTCAAAGAATTGTCCCTCACTGCTACTGTACTTAGCAAAGAGAATCAGATTATCATCAGAACAAGGCCCAGCACTATTTTATAAAGAAAGCCAGATCATTACTCATTAAGTTTTAATTACTGGGTTTAATTTTGTAGGTGCTATCTCTTTTTTTCTTCAGAAGAAGAAAATTCTTGGAAATTTTCCCATTCTTTCCAATTTTATTATTCCCTATCTATAACTAAATACCTAGTTTATTATCATTTTTTTCTTAATTGATTTTAAAAATTCAGGTCTAAACACCAGTCTGCATGAATCACTTTGGTAATATGTTCTCTGTGAATCTATAGCCAATGATTAATAGAACTAATCATAAGCTTTTCCATTAATGGGTAGCTTATTAAACTATTGCTTTTATAGTATATTACACCATCCATCTGCAAATATGAGCTTTCCTGAGCTTAACTGTTGAATGTACTATATTTAGAAAGCAAAGCTATTATCTACCTTATAAAATGAGAAAAATGTGTCTATAGCAAACTATGTGAAGTCTAAAGTTACAATCAGACCTGAAGTTCATCTTCTCTCTCCTGAAAGTAAAAGGAAGTAAGATGGAGAAGGGAAAAGTAGTCAAAGAGATCTTCAGCAATAGCAGAAAAAAAAGAGCTTGTGAATATCAGTCAGATCTATAAGGGAGTGACGAACGTTCAGATCCCTCAGCATCTTCAAAAATAGAAGATCTCGTTTTCAGGTACCATGTAATATTAGAAGAATATATTACAGTGTAATATTACATTGTATCCTCAAATAGGATGTAATCTTAATATTTCCAAACCAGAAACCTTGAGGTCTGGTTTAATGAGGAAGAGTATAGTTATAAGCACAAGCCCTCCCCACTTCACCCTCATTCATTCATTCATTCATTCATTCATTCATTCAATATTTTATCCAATATGTATTTATTGAGCTCCTGCCCTGGGCCTGTTCCTGGGTATATAACAGTGCACAAGACTGATCACGTTTCCTATCTCTGAGAAGGATATTATCAAGTAAACTCCACAGCACATAAAAAAAAATTATAAAAGCAAAAAGCAACTAAAGAGAATTGAGTTAAATCTTAATTTAGACTTCCATGGCTACAAATAGAGGAATCAAAGGAAATTAGATGATAATCATCATATTTGTTATGTACAGACCTGCCATTTGCACATAATTACTCTAATACTAATAAAAACTTTCCAAAGCCTGTTTCCTTCTTTACACCTAAGGAAGCCAAGGGGCTACCTAAAGCCAAGGTCTAGAAAGTCCAAAGCTGTGGTACATATATACAATGGAATATTACTCAGCCATAAGAAGAGATGAAATACTGCCATTTGCAATGGTATGGATGGAACTCAAGGTAAACATGCTAAGTGAAATAAGCCAGACAGAAAAAGTTGAAAATCACATGATATCATTTATATGTCAGATATAAACCTAAAAGCAACAAATGAACAGGAGAAACAGAGACTCATGAACATAGATAATAGACCAGAGGGGAGGGCGGGGGGTGGGGGTGGTGTTGGTAGACAGGGTAAAGGAGGTCAAATATGTGGTGACAGATAGAAATCTAACTATGAAAGGTGAATACACAGTATAAATATGTATATGTCTTACTGTTAAAGTATGCAGCTGAAACTTATTGGATTTTGTTAACCAGTGTCACCATAAATAAAAAAATAAATAAATAAAAGAAAGTCCAAATTGTGGGTTTGAACCAAAACCCAACAGCCTCCCAACACCACACTTTTTCCTTGTACAGAACATCTTCTCTGTGCAGAGGGCTTTTCCCCCAACTAAGAACCAGAATCACTATATCAGCAGAACAGAAAGAGACCTACCTAGAGCATATTAGCTTACTTCCTCACAGAAAGACTTCATAAGGATTCTTTTATAAAGGCTATAGGATAGTCATTACCTGTCATTAAAGCAGGTAAATATACAAGTAATAATTTCACCCATAAATATCTAGTCTCTAGGTGGATTGGACTTAATTTCCATGGAAAATAAATGAACATTTTTTAGATCTCAAAATTTTAATTAATTTTAAACTGCTTCCCTTTAATCCTCTCCAAGATTCTCGGCAATGTTCCATCACGCCTGGTTGTTGAGCCCTCTTGTCTAATTATAAACTAAATTCTGGCTTGTTAGCAGGAAAGATTTTCTCAGGCTCTGTTCTATAAACAATACCAGACAAACCACAGATGCTTTGAAACCTAGGAGGGCTCTCAGTCTGTAGTTGTTTTTTTTTTTTTAACTTAAAGACCCCCACAAATGACTCTGGCCCCCCAAGTCTCTTCTTTAATAGCATGTATCACACAGTCTTATAGTTGTCTATTTCTATGTCTGCCTCACCCACAGTAAAAATTTTGAGGGCTGGCATTCCTTATTCATTCCCTATTCCTAGTTCAGTGGTAGCCACATAGTAGGTGCTCAATAACTATTTGCTGCATCAATGAATAAACCAATTGATTAATGAAAAGCTACACTAGGGCAAGGATCATATTTTGTTATCTTCCTATCACCATCATAGTGAGTGAATGAATGAATATCATTTAGCTGAGCCTACTTGAGATATGAAAAACTTTTTAAACAACAATTTTTAAAAAAATAACAATTTAAACTTATTCTTTTTAGCGTAAGCCACAAAATAATAACATTTTTAAATCCCAGAGGCAATTTTTAGAGAACTTTTGAAAACATGCCCAGCATTTAAAAGTTTCAATTTATTCATGACTATTTTCACCAAAATTCTCAAACAAATCTTATTAAGTTCTCACAGTGTTCTGATGTAGAGTTTTGGTGTTATACTTTCTCTATTAGTGACAGAGGAAGCTTGGGCAGAGAGCCATGAGTGGACTACCACAAGATCAGACTGAGTTTAGCAAGGGCTGCATTTAGAGCCTGGCTTGTGTTTTTCCTAGAATTCAGGAATATTTCATGTCTGGTAGGTGTGAAAGATGCCTGCCAGGGATTCATTCAATGAATACCCAGAAGACTCTTGGGAAATAACTCTTCTAAAATTGGTTTCAAGAGCAACAAACCAGTGGAAAGCTGAGGGGTGATTGTATTTTCATTTGTGAATTGTTCACTTTCTCCCTGTCATGCATGATATTGGCTCACACATGAAACAGCCCCTTCCTGGATTTCCACACATACCTCTACATAAACCCTAACATCACAGAGCCTTTCTTTGAGTGACAGACTTAATAGATGTTTGGAGGATTCAGGCTTCTGTCAAAAAATAATCTAAAAGAATTTCCTAACTACTGTTAAAGAATGATTTTTGTCACTTGAGCAGAGACTCCTAATTGTCTCCCAGTATTCATTCACTCTTTATGTACTTGGAATTAGAACTCTTGAGTTTTACCTATGTACATGGACACCCAGAATAAAGTCTGTCTTCTTAAGACTGCTGCTGTCAGATATAGCCATGGGCTATCAATCAGCAGAACTGATGTGAATGACTTACTAGTTGCGTCCTATAAGGAATGGCTCCACTTTCTTTGTACTTCCTTCCCGTTGGATGAAACGTGGACATGATGACCAAGGCTGGAGCAGCCCTCTTGGACCATAGGAAGAGGCTGCATGTTGAGAATGACAGAGCAACAAGAGAAGAGTCCAGGCCCCTGCCTTGGTGGAGCCACTATTTCAGTTCTGATCGCCTCATTTAAGCTACTTCCATTTTGGTTCTTTGTGACAACCATTACAACAGTATCCTGCCTAATACACCTCTTTACACAGATATTGGCAAACATCAGCAGCATCAGTAGATACTGTGACAGGCATTCTAATCAGATTATCCATTAGAGTAAGCCCTGCTCATTTCCTTTCTATTGCTTTTTTGTTTTCCTTTTTTATGTAAAATCATTCTGCAGACTTTTATCAATTGGGCAGATCTCTATTGTTTGGGGTTATAAATACAATTTTAGAATTTTATTTGCATGAGGCTTTCTTCAAACATTTCCAATTAATACTGCATGCTTCTGAATTTAACTTTAGTTACATTTAAGTAAAATTAAAATTTTCTATTTAATTTTCATTAAGCTTACAATTTTTATTTCAGATTTTTTTCTTTTTATGTTTTAGTATGAAGTCTTCACCCATACAGAAAAACAGAATATCTTCTTTTAAAAAACAAGAAACCACTAACCAATCATATTTTTTTAAATCTAAGATATTTGTCATATTTGGTTCATTTAAACTTTATACATATCATTCAGCAACTTGCTTTTTATTCAACATTAGGCTGTAGTTCATTTGTTTGCATCTATTTCCTAATTCTTCTGCACTAGCATTCTGCTAGTGATGAAAATTAAGCCTGTTTTCAATTTATTATTATTTCATTCAAAGCTGCAATGAGCATTCTTACATCTAACTGCAGAGGTACAGGGTCAAACATTTTCTATCTAGGTATATGTCTAGAAATGAAATTGTAGCATTGTAGTAATATATGCACACTTTCGATTTTGACAGGTTTTGCTGAACTGCTCTCCAAACTTGCTCTACCAATTTGTACTCTCATTTCACTGTATCTTCACTAGCATAGATATTGTCAGGTTTTTACGTTTTCCCAGTATGATGGTATGCAATGGTAACTCATTTAAATTTGCATTCTTTAATTACTAGTTAGGTTTATTTGCCATCCAGTTTTCTTTTCCGTGACTTGCTTCTTTATAATCTTTGCCCATTTTACTATTGGATTATTGAGCTTTTTTGTTGTTGATTTATAGTTATTCTTTATATTTGAGATTTTAAACCTTCCTGTTTATATGCACTGGAAATGTCTTCTCCAGTCTATGGATTGCCTTTCACTATTTTAGTCTAATAATTTTAAAGTTTTGTTTTTCAAATATGGCTCTTTAACTCATTGAGAAGTAAATATAAATTTAAATGTTTTAATTCTGAGAATACTAAATTATGCTTTTATGACATTTGAAGATTTGGCATAAGAAAGAAAAAAGTGATCACATTTTGAAAAGTAGAAATGACATCCAAAATACCCAGAAAAATATCAGCAGCTGAAAGAATTTTGTCACATGTACTTTTCTGTTTTTTCACTTTTTAGGTACTTTTAAGAACTTTTCATGCATTTCTCACGCAGCATACAGTTCTTAGTTTGTGCACTGAGCTCAGTTAGTTTATGCACCACTGCAGATCTGCTCCCCCTCACATACTCTCTCACACAGGCCACTTGCCTTTCTGCCGGGCTGGAGCAATCCCAGAGATGGCTCACAGCCCAGCGGCTGCCATCATACCTCATACTCGAACATTTCCAGTTTTCTCAGCCTCCCCTGGGATAAAGACTGGGCTGAGGCACGGACTCCTCTGCGCCAGCTGAGTGGGAGCTGCAGCAGGTCAGGTGCACAGGGGCAACCTGGCTGAACCCCACAGGGACTGTTTTCCTCAGCCAGTGCTTGCCCAAAAGGACTGGTTGATCCTACCGGCAAGTGAGGGACACTCAATTCCCTGTAGGGCAGGCTTTCACTAATGATCCAGATAACGGAAATGAGCTTGCAGATAAATGTCATACTCTTATTTTTGCTCCACAGTTCGGAGGAGCAGTGGATCCACGTGACCACTCAGGAGCTGTCCAAATTACCTAGCGATGCGTTCTTGTGAAGGTGTGCTTCAGCTTGGCAACACATCAGCTTGTATTCCTTTCCTCCTTCTCTGCCTTATTCCCTTTTCCCCTTCCGACTGCATCCTGTTCTCCAATAAGCACTGGCATGTTAAGTTTTGCTTCACACTCTCTTTTCTATGGACTCCACACAGAATTTACTTAAAATATAAAAACATGTGTTATCCATCAGTAACTAAAATTCAAAATTTTTATAAAAACTGGTAAACAGTTTTATTACAGATGTTAAAAGTATAATTAGTAAATTTTATAAACATTGTGTAATGAATTGGTTCGTTGACAGAGCAATCATCAGGTAATTTGGCTTGCTTCTATGGAAGGAGGATGAAGAGAAGTACAAAGATCTGAGTCGTATTTAGAAGATACATTAGATAGAAATTTGTTATTGACTAAATGTGAGGGTTAAAGGGGAGGTGATATTAAAAATTATGCCTCGGTTTATGTTCTGGGCAACTGAACGAACAACATTATCATCCATTTCTTTAAAGCAGAAAGAGTCTATACGTATGGTAGGGCAGGACCCTGAGGTGCAGGCAGAGTACTGTCAGGGAAAATGATGAGTTTATAGTATCTGAAAAGTCTGCATTGTTTTGTAGGCATTTGCATAAATGGGTCTAAACTTCATGAAGCAGATCTTTTGAGTGGTATGATTAACATAACTGATTAACCATCCACAACCATTCCTCTTATCTTCCTTGCTAACAGAACTCCAATTTTATTCCAACAGTGATGTACCCAATTCAGGGAATGAATAAAAATTCGTTAATTCAACGATGGTAACCCCATTTTTCTTTGCCACTGGTTAGTCGAAGTTGCTTATACGACCCATTTAAGGCACGTGAAGGCTGCGGGGGAACTTCTAGGAAAGATTTTCCTCCTTGATAAAATACAGAGGAGCAAAATCTCCCTAAATAGTACAGGTATCATCTGCACATTCCGGGTAATTGCAGCCACTGGAGCGGATGAGACCAGCAGTAAAAGCCTTGGGTAGAAGTTTGAAAAATACCAATGTGGAAAAGATGGAGGAGAGAGGAGTCTGCAAAGGGGTGTGAGAAGGACCAGCTAAGAGTTGTTTATAATCCCATATAACAAAAGTAACAGTATCATAATCTAGCAGCATCAGAAGGAAATAGATGACAAGAAATGTAACTGAAAACTGTTGATTAACTTTTTAATTGCAAATGTGTTCAAATATTTGGCCAAAGATACAGTGAAAAACAGGAGCCATAGGTTTTTATCTAAATAAAAGTTTGGGTTTTTTTTTTTTAATTCTGGAAGCTTTGTAATTTTTTCAACCTATTATTTAATCGATAATTAGTTTGGAGTCATTCATTGATAGATTAGTTGAAAGTCTTCCAATTCCATGCTTAAGAGTTTTTGGTGAGTTTTGGGTCATGAATTTCTTGGCCCTAAGAAATTATTGCTTGTCAGATGGAAGCCAGGCTGATGAGTAATTTTGACAACACCACACACCAAACTTCTTGGCCAACTGCAAATTTCTCCTCTAGCTAGTGTTTTTTGCTCAGTTTTCAATCATGAATGGACATAATAAGGTTCTCACTCTCCCTTCACTTAGAATAAATATTCACAGACTCGCTGACATTACACTATCCATATAATGCCTTTATTCTTTCATTGTGCCATTCGTGATTTAAGGAGGATACTACTCTGCTGGGCCACAGCATAAAAGATGGGGTTAGGGAATACTTCATGTGAGATAACAGTGCAATTTTAGTAATGTTCAAGGTAAACTAATTTAGCACTAGGAAGAGGGGAGGACGTGGGAAAGAGCTCTGGGGGTCAGGCGGAGCTGGTTTGGGATTTTGGCACCACCGCTTAGCAACTGTGAGAAATTAAGCAAGTTGCTTACACTTTCTGAATCTCAGTGTTCCCTCTGCCAGATAAGATTAATAACGTCAACTCCATAGGGTCGTTCTGGGGACTAAATCACATCTGCAAAGAGCTAGCACAGAGCTTAGCTTATTTGATAAATGACTGAAAGTTCTAAATCAGCACATGTATAGACTGTTTTTGCTATTTAAAAGGTTATTGAGGCTACATATCTATTAACTATGTTGCAAAAACATTCTCCCAAGCAGTCATGTGTTTCTTAACTTTGTCTTTCTTTAGGCAAAAAAAGAAAAAAAAAATTAACGCAGTCAAGTCTGTCCATCTTTTTTCTTTATGACTTCTGTGTTTCTGTTTTGTTTAGAAAGATCTTTGGCATTTTTCAAAATTTAACTATGTTGTCCTATATTTTTTATTAATACTTTCTTAGTTAAGTGGATGTAATTAATCTAAGAGTTAATATAGATTGTAATTAAACATTTTTCCCTTCAAATCAATATCCAATAATCTCTTTCCCAATAATCTTTCTTTTCTCTTTTCTTCTATTGGAATCATCTCTACCATAGACTAAATTCCATAAATGTATGTCTATGTTTCTAAACTTTGTCCTCTGTTTCATTAATTATTTTTCAATTAATTTTGTTGTAATTAATACTGATGTTTTGACCTCTGGTAAGGCAAGATCCTCATTATTCTTTCTTAAAAGTTTTTATCCTTGCTCATTTTTAGATCAGCTCAACTTTAGAATCAGTTTATTAGGTTTCCTTCAAAAATCCAGCTGTAATAGTTTTTAGAATTGGACTTAATTGGCATTTTTATGAAATTCCATTCAGATCTATTTATTCAAAAGTTCTTCTGTATTCTTTAACTTTCTGTACATTTCTTGTTAAATTAATTCATGTATATATCATATATTTTATAGTTTTTATTGCCTGGTACAATTCTTACTAAATCTTTTGATATACATTTTATAGTTGTATTGCTAGTATAGAAAAAATAGTTTTATATTTTCTAATTGATCATCATTGATATATAGGAAAGCTATGGTTTCTAGCTTCTTGTGTGATCATGTATGCGATCCTCTGAATTTTCATATTAGTCTTGCTAGTTTTCCACTGTTTTCCTTAGATTTTAAAAAATAGAACACCGGGTTTTTATCAAAAGTGACAATTTTATCTCTCCCACTCAGATATTTACACTTCCTTTTTTTCTTGTTAAATTGTGTTTTTTGAGCTTATGACTGTTGAATGGTAACAGTCATAATAAATCTCCTTGTCTCATTTTGTGACATCAGTAGAATTTTTTTCTGATGATTCACCGTTAAGTACAATGATTTTTTTTCTAACTCTAGTTTTGCTGAGAGATTTTATCAGGAAGCGGCACCGAATTTCATCAAATGCTTCTTCAGTATCTACCTACTTCCATCTGTTAATAAATAGCTTTCCAAATAGTGAAGCGTCCTTGTACTCCTGGGATAAACCCTACTATGGTGTGATATATTATTTTTCTACATCACCGGATTTAATATGCTAATGTTTTATTTAAGATTTTAAAAATACCTTTACAAATGGGGTGGACGTAAATTTTCCTTGGCGTGTGTGTTCTCTGTGCCAGTTGTTAGGTTATTGTCTGGGCTCCAAGCCCACCCGTCTGTACTTTGATTTGTGATGCTGGGGCTGGAACCTTGCAAACCACATTGCTGCTCCTGGCACTACTTCTTCACCCAGGCAGCAGCGGTGTCTTCCCATGGCAACAGCTGAATCCAGTTTGTGGTTTCTCCAGGACTTGTAGAACCAGCCTCCGCATGCTCCAGACCCACCTCCACCCCTCGGACACCAGCAGCCTCTCTTTGGGGGATCTGAGTTTCAGTTTATGGGGACCCTTCTCCAAACTTCTAATTTTTAATAAATTCAACTCCTTCTCTTTATTTCTTTATTCCTAACAACCTGAGGTGGAGGCTTCTTTCTGCAGCTACTACTACTGTGACACCTTAGAGTTCTCTTTTTATCCTTTTGGTTACCCAGGTAACGACATTATATCTTTCCATTATTTTATCATTTTTTTAATAACTGACAAGGTTTTTCTCTTACTGGACCATCATGGTTCACTCTCCTTTTCTGGCTTTGGTAACAGAGTCCTTTTCTAAAAGAGTTAGAAAGCTTTCCATATATTTTTCTCTATTTCTTTAAGTTCATTAAAACTCATCTATGCATACTTCTAGGCCTGGTGCCTTTTCATAGGTATATATTAAAATTAGTTTTCAATTTCTTCCATGAATATAGGTCTATTCAATTTTTCTATATCTTCTTGAGTCAATTTTGGTAATCTTGCTATATTTTTTTTAAATATCCATACTATTTTACAAATTTGTTCCTATTAAGCTGTTCACAGTGTTATCTTAAAATTTACTGTCACTCATATTCTAATTTGCCTGGTTACACAATTTTAGATTCAAAATCAAATTCTCTCAGGCCTCTGAAACTTTGGTCCACTGTCTTTTAATATTCTGCCAACAAGAAGTTGTGACTACTCAGGTTCCCTTTCTCTTTTCTTTTTTCTCCTTCTGTAGAATTTTTCTAATTTTTTTCTTTATTCTTTCAGAGTTTAGAATTTTTACAGGGTGGATTTGTTGCATTCACTGGCTTGTAATTTGCTAGGCTCTTTCAATGTAAGAGTGAGTTGTCTATTCAGTTCCAGAATTTTTTTTTTATTGCTTTGATAATGTTTGATAATTTTCTGCATCTGGAAATCTTATCAGATAAATATTGGATCAACTTCCACTTCCACCCAAAGATGGAGTGAGTGACAGGGACTAAATTTAAGCTCTTGCCTTAAACAACTAGAAAATGAAGCAAAAAAAAATATATATGATACAATGGTTTTCAGATATTGGATGATAGAGTTTAGGACTGTCATCTCTGAGAAGAGTGAAACAGTTGAGTGAGCATTATGACGGCCCAGATTACCACCGAGAGGCAATTTCCCCTCCTTGGTGAAGGAGGGATGCAGCCTAATAGACTTACTAGGTAATCTTGCTGAGTTGAGGAGACAGAAGTCGGAGTTTGGGGAGGTACCATTGCTCAGCTTTTGGATTGACAAAAAATTAAAAATATGACCTCAATTTCTGTTGACAAGAACTATGGAGAAACAGGCATCCTCAGACATGCTGGTGGGAATGCAAACTGATAAAACTCTTCAGGAAGGAAATTTGGCAATACGTTGTAGAACTACATATGTACTTAACTTTTGAACCAGCAATCCCACTCCTAGAAATCTACCCTGAAGTACACCTTCAACAATAAATGAATGAATGAATGAATGAATGAATGAATAGTTATTTGTTGCATCATTATTTGCAACTGAAAAATATTGAACCTAAATACCTAAATGGAGAAGACTGGTTGGATAAGCTATGATGCATCCATACAATGGACATCATGCTACTTTTAAAAATAAATAAATAAGTAAATAGATAAATAAATAGATAGATAGAGATAGATAGATAGATAAGGAAGATTTCTATGAGCTGATAGAGGAGTCTCGACAATACAGTGCCAACGCAAAAGAAGCAAAGTGCAGAAGAGTCTACATAGTATGCAATCCTTCCTGTAGGCAAGAAGGGTATATAGAAGATATGTACGTTTCTGCTCATCTGTGCAAAAGAAATGCAAGAAAGATAAACCAGAAACTAATGAGATTATTATCTGTGAGGAGTGAGTGGGAACAAGGTGGGAAGAAAGTAGCAAGGGGATGGAGTAGTAGGGATGGAGCAAGTAGTAACACTTCTCTGACTATACCTTTTGGATAGCCTTGACTTTTAGAATCATGGTAATGTTTTATTTGCCAAAAAATAATCAGTCGATTAACACCAACTAAAAGGAGTATATGCATGGAAGCATAGGGGTGGTGGGGGTGTGTGTAAATGAAGTACAAACAGTAATAAGTGAACTTAACTATATTACCAGTAAATAATATAGCCTCACTACATAGCAAAGAATGACTAGTCAGGCCTGCTAGGTGCTAGGCCTGCACATCTGGAGCCCTCCACTTGTTTTTACTGGGTTTCAGTTATTTGTCATCACCCTGACATCCTTAGTTAGCAGCTAGAGAAGCCAAATGTTTGGGAAAATATATAATTTTCAGATTTGCTTCTTAGTTTTAGAAATATCTACTATTGGGCCCACCACCATATCTTGCAAAGCAATGGGCAGAGGATGAAAGAAACTGGCACAGTGGTGGTAGAATAGGAAATTCTTCTATTATGAAATAAAGGGCACTATGTTGGATGAAAAGATTTCATAATCATCAGTTTCTACATGACTTTCACATGACCTTCGAATGCTCTTCATACTCATTAACACAGATTAATCAAAAGTTAGCCTTTTCGGTTTAATCAAAGTTAGAGGAGAAGGCACTAGTTTTAAAAGCCTGGTGAGAAACTGAATAAGCAAGTGCTTACCCATTAAATTCTCAGCTGATCTTCATCATGTGTTAGGTATGATGCCCAAGAAACGATCAATAATCAAGGTCTTTTTTTACCTTTAAAAATATTGACCTGCTGATTTCACGTTCAGCAATTTCTCATGAGGAAATCACAGAGACGCACACAAGCATTGACGTACAAAGACTGCAGCATCATTTTTCATAGTATGAAAATGGAACACACCCAGATGTCCACAGTAAAAGCAATGGCTAAAGACATGCTATAACTGTCAAAAATGTTTTTCAAAGCCAGTTAACAACATGGGGAAAAAATCAGAATATTAGAAAATAATGCTACAGTTTGCCTGTATTATGCTGCCTGCAAACAGAAAAATGTTGGGTAATAATAGCTCAGAGGTATTTTAATTTTTTTAAAAAACTCGATAAATATGTGTTCTGTACAGTTAAAGCAAAATATGTATATGTGTATATGTATACATATATTGCTTTGTATATGTATTTACATATTTTTGAATATATGTATGAGTACACACACACTCACATACACAGGAAAGCCTAGAACAAATAACAAGGAAGAGAAAATGACTAGATACACATCAAACTGTTAACAGTGGTTATCTTTATGTAATAGGAACTGTGGATAATTATTGTTTTCTTATTTTAGTTTAGACATTTTCTAGATGTTCTGCATTAAACATGAGTTACTTTTATTAATTCTATTTTTCTTGTTGCTCAAGCCAATAATCTTGATGCCATCTCAACCATTTTTCTCCAAAACCTCATACCCAAACCATCATACCTATTAACTTTACCTTCAAAAATATCCTGAATCCACTTACTCACTTACCATGTCCCCATATTATGGTCCAAGTCCCCATTATCGGTTGCCTAGATTTCTGCCACAGCCTTCTTTCTGGTCTGTGTCCACATTTGCCCTCCCACACCCACCCCAGTCTCTAGAAGGACCAAAAAGAAGGATTATAAAAGAAAATTATCAGGTATAAAACAGAGTCCCACTTAGACAGCAACAAGCCAAAACCCAAAGAGGAGTATTTCTAAAGGGAAATTGAAGGAATGAAAAAGTTTGGGAGAACGTAACATGCCAGATATATTTCAAGGAAAACTGAAATCTGACATTGTATCTGAAGTTGTGTTTCTACCTATGTTTAAATTACACACTTCACCTGCCATTATTCCTGCAAAACGCACAGCGAAAATTTCTTGTCTGTAGTGACCTTGAGTTACTAGTGCTTTGGGTTGTTTGTGGTAAATCAATTCACAACTAGCACAGAGAAAGTAGAAGACAAGATGGCAAATGAAGAACAGGAAAGAAACCGAAACAAGAAGTGACCAACAGGAAGCCTCAGAAAGCTGAGGGTGGGGCGCTGAATTTCCCACAGTACATGTGATGGAGGCTTGAGCCATTTTATTCTCATATGATGAGAGAAAGGGACATCAAATGTCTGGAGAACTACAGGACACCCACTCAGGCATTTATGTTACATGAATAGAATGTCAGGAAAAAGGTGGGTTGGACAGATGCCATTTCCACATTCGTGTTCTAATTGGCTTCATGTGAATATCTTATGAGCGAGTAGAGGTAGTGTCTCGTTCGTCTTCATATGCCCTACACCTACCGCAGGACCTGCCACAAAATAGGTGGCAGAAAACAGTCATAAAATGGATTAGTGAATTAGGAAGAAGAGGAAAGGGAGGGAGAAAAATGAATGAATGAATGAATGAATGAATGAATGAATGAATTTACAGATAACAACACAAATGGCTTCTGCTTCTGGACCATTTACTATACCAGAGCTTTCACGTATTAACTCATCAGCTTGAGATTAGAATTTAATTCCCCCTGGCTTTATGTGCCTTGTGTATTTCCATTATCAGCTTCACCAGTGATCAGATTCATGGTTCAAAGAAATTCTTTAATGAGACTGATTAAAAAAGCAGATGTCCTTAATTAAAAAGAGGACGCTCATCAAAGTTGTTCTTATATAAGTTGTCCAGGTGTTGTTGTTGTCTTATGAAAATGCATGTGAGTACCAGAGGCCAGAAACTCTGAGGAGATGTCCTCAATATCCCATTATATGAACAACTAGAAATGACAGGCTGAGTTGAAGCAAAGTAATTATCTTGTTAATTCAGGCCTCCCTAAAAGCTGCCTGCCTCAGCAGTTGTCTTAGTTCACTAATAATAAACCTAAAAGAAAAATAATAAACTAAAACTAAAAATGTATATATATATATATGTATTTCCCCCAAAGGTCTTTGAGTGCAATTCTCTTTCATTTAGTCATTTGACAAGTCTTTATTGAACACCTACTGTGTGCCAGGCACCATTTTAAGTCACTGTTCCATAGAATTCACATCACCTCACGATTAAGACAGTAGAACAGTAATCCCCATTTTACAGAAAAGGTTGGGATTCAGAAAAAATAAGTGACTATGATCAAAAAGGGAGATAGTGTTTTGTTTCCTCCTCCGACTGCAAAATATTTTGCCATGTGTCACGGATACATTGTAAAGATTCTTGAGCACTACATTTTTTTTGCGTTGCTTAGGGAATTCAGAGGGGAGATTCCTGGTAGAAAAGCTATAGGCATTCTTGATTCTTTTCTTCCTCCCAAATCCCTCAGTAAATCCTACGCAGAACCCAACCACTTCCCTCAATCTCCATTGCTATGACCCTAGTCTAAGCCATCATCTCTTATCTAGGTTATTGAATTAAACTCCCAGCTGGTGACACCATCGTTCTCCCCTCCACTTGTCCCAACACAACAGCCAGAAGGAACCTTTTAATCTGTAAGTCAGACCATGTCACTCCTTTGTCCCAAACCCTACAAAGACTGTTTTATTGAGAGTAAAAGCCAATCGACGTTTTACAGAGGCCTACGAAGCCCTGTACTATCGGCCTCTGCTTCGCCTGACCCCGTCTCCTCCGTTCTCCTCTTCCATTCCCACCATTCCCATCACGCTGACCTTCTCACTGTGTCTCAAATCCAGGGTGTGTTTCCGCCTCAGGGCCTTTGCCCTAGCTCTTCTGTCTGCCTCAAACATTTCATCCCCAATATCTTCATCTTCAAGTTTTTTTCTCAAGTAGTACCTTTATAGTGAATGCCCTGGCCACTCTCTTTGAACTTGGCACACTCTCAGATGCTTCCAATCCCCCTTGCCTTGCTCTATTTATTTTTCACATCACTTACCACCTTCTAAAAAAACTATATAAATTGTTTCTATATTATGTTGTGTTTCTTCCCCCTACTAGGGCAGGATTTTCTGTTCCTTTTATTTATTTATGGATTTCCAGAAGCTAGAATAATGTCTAATATATGGTAGGCACCCAGTAAATATGCATTATCATTGTCATTATCAATGATTATTTGTGAATGTCAATGGGCAAGAACTATGAGGCCTTTAGGTTTTCTCACTTTAAGATACCAGACTTTAGAGAAAGATTAAAGATTTTCATCGTCCAAGATAACTAGATTTGAATCCTAGCTCTGCCATTTACTTGGGACCCTGGGCAAGTAAGTTACTCGGCCTCTGCAGATCACAAGTCTCTTGAATGTAAAAATGGGAAAAATAATACCTATCTCACTAGGTTCCAGTACTGGTAAAATGATGTAATATATCGAACCTATCTGGTACAATCAGAGAACAATTAGTATTAATGCTCTCAAATTAGTGGCTTTGTTTTATTTGGCCAGATTCTTATTTAAGAGGGTGGTTTTGAACACATTACTTTCCCTTCTGGAGGCTCAGTTCACACAGCTATCTCATGAAAGTGTTCGTTGAGAGGTCCTCTCTTGAGGGAGCCCGTGACCCCACCGGCCTGGAGGGTTGCAGAAGGGCTGGTGGGAACCTGGTCCTCACAGGGCATTGCTTCACTCTTTCCCATGGGTTAGCTAATCTGAGCCCTTTAAAAGTCAACAGATAGTAACATGAGATAAATAAAACCTTTGTCACTTACTGCTGCCTCAGTTTTACACAGTGCTGCCAAAATAAGTTGCAACAAGAACCTTTGAACAGAAGACCAGTCAAATGGCATGTGCTGATAAATGTTTGTTTAGAAGGCAGGCTTTTCCTTTCCTGGAACTTCTCAGTAATTAACCAACTGCACTCAACAAGACCCGTTCAGACAGCTGTTTAGAGTACTTGATCCCAAACTTCCTACCACTACGCACCCCTTTTCCCCCCACAATCTCTCCCACATAAACTCAGTTTTCTGAAGTTTCTTCTGTCAAACAAACTATATGCATCAAGTGATAATTCTGAATTTTTTACATTAGTCAAACTAATGAATAGAGTCAAAGACTTACGCTCATTAGAACTTCCAGTGAGCATGAGTTGACATACTTTCACACAGCATGACTATCCTTCCAGCCAAAAACAAAGAAACTGATGTTTTAGATAGCTTGAGCGGCCTAACTGGGAGTATATTCATTTACACATTCGGCACTTATATAATGAACACCTATTATCTGCCAGACATGATTCTAGGTACTAGGGATATAGCAGCGAACAAAACACACAAAAATTCCCACCTGATAGAGTTTACATTTCAATGAAGATAGACAATAAGCAAGATAAGTATATAAAATATGCAGACAGAATAAGTTCTACAGGAAATATAGAGCAGGAAGAGAGATGGGATGTGATGTGCAAGGCATGGTGGGGGTGCAGGGTGTTCTTTTCAATAGTGAGGTGACAGGGCAATCCACTGAGATCTCTGGGAGAAGAGGGAGCAAATAAGGGAAATAGCCCTTGATGAAGAAGCAAGCCTAGTATGTTTGAAGATAAGCTAGAAGGTTAGGGCAGCTGAGACAAAGAACAGAACCAGGAGACACAGGAGAACAGACTGAACAAAGTCTTGAGATTTGTGCTTTTACCATCGATCAGCTGTTACCAGGATGTGAAGAGAGACTTTGGAGGGGTTTGAGAAAGGGATTGGCATGAGCTTCCATTTTAATGGCATCATTTTCACAGCTGTGTGAGCGGATCAGATGTTTCTAGTAGTATTCTTGAAATGTTGCAAAGGGCTCATGAAAGTAGTAAAGGTTGTCTCAGAAATTCAGGACTTCAGCATATTCATAACACCCCCAAAGTGGAAACAATCCAAATGTCCATCAACTGATGACAGATAGACAAAATGTGGTATATCCATACAATGAGATTTATTCAGCCATAAAGAGATGAATGCTGATACATACTACAACGTGGATGATCCTTGAAAACATTACACTAAGTGAAAGAAGCCAGTCATAAAAGACCATATATTATGTGATCCCATTTATGAAATGTTCACAACAGGCAAATCCATAGAGACAGAAAGATTAGTGGTTGCCAAGAGATGGGGAGAAGGGGAATGAGGAGTGACTGCTAATGGGTACACAGCCCTTTTGGAAGTGATAAAAATGTTACAAATTAGTGATGGTGGTTGTACAATGTTGTAAATATACTAAAAGCCACTGAATTGCATACTCTAAAGGGTAAATTTTATGGCATGTGAGTTATATCTTAATTTAAAAAATAGAGGATTTAGGCTTTTGGAAACTGCCAGGAAAATGGCTTCTCCCTATTCTTCGCCTTGTCATTCTCCTCATGAAACACATAACACTAAGAAAAGTCTGTGAAACTGATCGATATAAAGTGCACCCAGAATAGTTTAACACAGGAGAGTAAGGGCACCGTTTTCTTCTCTCTGTGACAGTACTGGCCCAAGTCATGGGTTGTGACTTGCTTCTTTCTTCCAAACACCTCTTGTATCTTGACTTTGTCCTCATCACCAAGACCCTTTTCCACTTCACATAGGTAAATATGCCAGTGTGGCTGTGGTACCTACCCTTTTTCTTTTGCTGTCTCTAATCCTCAATCTTTTCTCACAGAACAATCATAAAGCACCATTTTCATCACACCTGTGCCTCACTTAAGACTCTAAACTGGCTTCCTCAAGGCATTTCTCATATCACAGAATATATAGTCTGGAGAAAAAAGAGATTTAACTATGATTTTTATCTTGCTTCTGCCTTAGAAGTGGAGTTTGGATGCCGAGATGTTAAAAGATGTTTTGTTGATTTATGTGGAAAATGGAATAAAAATTAAAATCACAGCTAGCTTGGAAAATCCAGGGAGCATAGACAATGTATCTACCAATTGCTTACTGAGTCAAGTTCACAAGCCAATTCTTAGCAACATTCATTCTATCACACTCATTTCCTTCTCGCCTTGCTCTTCCTATGTCCACTCCGACAGAGACGGCTTCTCCTTTCCCCCACTCCTCTAACTCTTACCTTCTCTTTAAGACCCAGCCCTGGTTCCAGCTCTTCTATGACGCTTCCAGGTGAGGCCAGTGGCCGTTCACTTTGGCTGCTCTTTGTGATCGTTGGCATGACCAGTTAGTTGTCTGGTGTTCAGCCTGGGCACTCCCGCCCCCTTGCAATGATTTGAAAGGG
This sequence comes from Eonycteris spelaea, assembly GCA_003508835.1. Classification (NCBI taxonomy): domain Eukaryota; kingdom Metazoa; phylum Chordata; class Mammalia; order Chiroptera; family Pteropodidae; genus Eonycteris; species Eonycteris spelaea. Next base: position 9,539,823 of record PUFA01000023.1, read on the forward strand.
TAGCCGAGCTTGAGAACCATTATTGTAGGCAAACTTTCCTCCCTATACACGTAGCAATAAACAAGACAGACAAAGCCCTATAAGTTCTCAGAGGACTTCTATTCTAGTTGGAAAATAAGCAATACCCATACTTTTAAAAACTTAAGGTAATTTCAGACAGTGATAAATAAAATAGATGAAAAGCATGCATAGTAATAAAGAACGGCTAAGAAAGTGGAAGAAGCAGCTTTAAATATTCTGAGGATTCTCACTTATGTGTGGAATCAAAAAGAGTCAAACTCATAGAAGCGAAGAGTAGAATGGTGGTTACCAAATGCTGGTGGGGGGTGGCGGGGATGAGCAGGTGATGGCCAAAGGTGCAGTTTCAGTTATGCAAGATAAATAAATTCTGGAGATCTACTGCACAGTGTAGTGCTCATAGTTAACAATACTGTGTTCTGCGCTTAAAATTTGCTAGTAAGGTAGGTAGATCTTATGTTAAGTGCTCTTATCACACACTAATAATTAATAATAATAATAATAATAATAATAGAGGTGTGAGCAAACTTTGGGAGGTGATAGAAATATCTATGGTCTTGATGACAATGATGGTTTCACAGGTATGTACTATGCCCAAAATCATCAAATTGTATATCTTAAATATCCACAGATTTTCACATGTCAATCATACTTTAATAAAGTGGTTTTAAAAATTTTTCAGTGATATTTAACTGAGACCTGAATGACAAGAAGGAGCCAAGATATGAGCAAGGAGCACTTCAGATGCAGGTTATAACAAGGTGGGGAAGTTTGAATGACAGAAAGGAGGGCAATGAACAAAGGGAAGAATGAAAGACACAAGATTAAAAAGGGAGGCAGATGATGTCGGGACTTGTAGACCATGGTAAATATTTGGTTTTTGTTCTAATTGTGATGAGAAGCTGCAGTAAATGGTTTGCAAAGATGACCACTACTCTCCTCGCTTCCCATTATGAACGTCCCTTTGCAATGTGACGTTAAAGCTCTTCCCATCAAGAGGTGAAGTCTATCTTCCCTCTCCTTGAGCTGGGGCTGAGTTGGGAACCAAGAAAAGGTGGAAGAAGTGACATCGTGCGACATCTGAGACTTGGCCTCAAGAGCCCCTGCAGCTTCCACTTATGAGGCTGCCCTGCGCCCACCATGTCAAGGAGCGCCATCTAGCCAAGTGGAGGATGAGAGGCCAGAGGCAGAGAACCAGAGCACTGCAGTCAACAGCCAACACCAACTGCCGCGAGGCCATCTAGACCACCTAAACCCCGTCAAACACGAGACAACTGCAGTCACGAGAGCAACCCCAGGGGAGACCAGCAGAAGCACCGCCGATGAGCCCAGCCCAAATTGCTGATCCATTGGCTGTCAGCCAATACATAGTTTTGTGTTTAAAAAACAACAGTTTAGTGGTAGCTTGTTATGCAGTGAGAGACGAGTACTACAAAAATCTTTGGAGTTTTAAATAAGGAGTAAAATAACGTCTTCTTTTTTTAAAGGCTAAGTGCATCCCAAATACATTGATGGTTCTCTCCATAAAAGTCATGGTCTGCAACCTTTCTTAAAAAGATAAAAAAAAATACGATGGTCTTCATCAGAAAGAGAATACCGCTCACAGGGCTATGTCGAACTACTTGGGCTTAAATTCTTCTCTTCAAAATGAAATCTTATCTACAAGCATATTAAAACTATGCAAAACCGTAAACACTAGACAACAAAGAGCTGAAAGTCATTTCACTCTTTACCCGATTTCGGCTAAGAACAGAATGAGAAAAACTGATGAAAACCAAGATCACATTTTAGACGAGAATTCATTTTGAAATGTGTTCCAAAGAAGAGTAGAAGAAACTATCCATGAGCTCTAAACTGTGGAGTTTGATTCCATGTTATGCTGAAATAATCAAGGAAGCATTATGTCATTCTTAAAAACGATCTTTGAACACAGTCTTGGAAACAACGTGAAAACACCGAGCACTCTTAAAAGCTATTTTGTGAAAAAAATTCTGTAATTAGTAAAAGCCAAGATGCTTTCTCTTGCTGTGCATAATTATCTGATCTGCAGAGAAATGGGATTCATTTGGTTCTATAAATAGCATTATTTTTAAATGGGTCTTTAAGTGATAATATTTAACCAGTATTTATGGTTATTTATTCGCAGTACCCCATAGTATTTTCCATTAATTTCTCAAGGATATTAACATTATCTTCCTGGAGTGTTCATCATCATGCTTTATTATATATTATGGTTAGATATTATATGCCTTGAAAGGAAACTACAAAAGTACTTGCTAAATGAGTTTATTTAATTCCAATATCTTGTAGTCACTACTAAAAATTGTGGGAAAATATAGTAGAGATATAGATTGGAGAAGTTCTCACCTACCTGACCACCCCACCACTCCAAGCCAGGAGCCCTCAGTCAGTCTATAAAGAAGATATCTACTACAGTAGATAAAGAAGAAAGGTGGCATGGAAAAGAACAAGAAAAAAGAGGAAAGAATCCAAATGAAGAAGGAAGGAGATGAGGGAAATGTGGTAGAGAAAAACAAAAGAAATTAGGTGAGGAAAAAAGAGGGGGTGATGAGAAGGCCAGGTGCCCGAGCCAGAGAATCGGCCTTCTGCAAAAGGCATCTCGGGCAATGACTACAAAGCTATCGCATAATTATTAAGTTTCCTTCAATTTAGCACACACCTGTAGCTCATTCTGGGCACATCTTAGCCTCTTTAGAATCATTGACAACTTAGAGAATAAGACAAAAGCAAAAGCAATAAAAAAGCAGAGATAGACTCTCTCTCCAGGTAAAAGTCACCACATACACTTACCATTTAGTTCATATTTTCTGTAGTGTTCCAAGGACTTCAAACTGAGAAATTTGATGGTCTTGCCTCAAGGTGCCCGGGCAGCCATTCCCACGCCGAAACTATTCAGAACAAAGTGGCTTCAACCGGCTTTAGGATATGACTATAATTGTTTCTCATTCCTTGTGTTATTCTCCCCACATGAAAAGTGTGGCATAGTTAGAACTTCACCAAAAAAAAAAAATCTCAGCCTCCTGTCCTAGTTTAGATAAGAGAGGTTAGTTCTGCTCTGCCACAAGTGCTAGCTGAAAGGTGGTTCTATCCACCCCACCGGAGAAAGTCGAGAAGGAAAAACAAGTGGATCCACCTGGCAGCAACTCTCAGCCCAGTTCACCACGGTTCTACAAATGTTACCAGGCAAATGGCCAAAAGAGTCCAATGTCTCTCAAGTTAACAGTATGTCTTAGTGATTTGACTTAACTTGAACTTTATTTCAGAATCCAGACCTTAGAAGCAGACATGTGATGTGGAGTGATAAAGTTAACCCATGCATCAGAACCCAAAAAATGAAGGCTGCCTCAGTGGCCCGGGCCACATCACAAATCTAAACCTAAGTCAGCCTGCACTTACTGGAAACACCTGCCAAACATATGTAATCACAATCTAATGGCTCAACTTTAGCTAGCTAGCTTACCTTACCTTAGAAAACAGGACCTGCTTGCCTTATAAGACAGTGGTGCCCAACTTTCTGGCACCAGGGACCAGTGCTCCTATGAGAATCTAATTCCTGATGATCTGAGGTGGAGCTGAGGCAGTGATGCTAGCACTGGAGAGCACCTGCAAAATGAAGGTTCGCTCGCTTGACCACCTCTCGCCTCCTGCTGTGCGGCCCAATTCCTAACAGGCCCCAGATTGGTACCGGTCTGCAGCCCTGGGTTTGGGGACTCTATTATAAGGAAATCCCTGACCTACCGCATTATTGTGCCCTGTTTCTGCCTTGCCTCTTCTAACATTCCATAAACTGGTTCTTGCCTAAAATCCCTCAGGAAGTGTGGGCCACTGCCAGTGAAACGCTGTACTCCCCCAATCCATGATTGTGTTCCCTTGACTAAAGGACATTGACTTCATTACTGAATTGTTTTAGTTTTGTCATTTGATAGAAGAGAGATACAGGGACAAGAGGGGAGGGGAGAGAGAAGAGAGAGATCCTAGTACCTTGTGCTAGTTCTGTGTTTAAAATACAGTTGATCCTTGAACAACACGAATTTGAACTGCACGGGTTCACTTACACGTGAATTTTTTTCAATAAATAAAATCAGCTCTTCCTATCCATGTGTTTCACATCTGCAGATTCAACCCACTCAGGATTTAAAACAGTATTTTCACATTCCTGACAGCCGATTCCCTACCCCAGATGAAAAATACTGTTTACATCTGTGGTTGGTTGAATCCAAGAATGCAAAGGGCCAAGTGCTGTTAAGTTTTGGGGAGTCAAAAATTATACTTGGATTTTCCACTGAATACATGGTCGGCATCCCTAACCCTCTGTTGTTTAAGGGTCAACGGTACTTTCAAGCCCTGAAATTTTAGTCATCTATCCACTTTAAATGTAACTATTTGAAGAATTGCATTTCAACGCCACCTTGAAATTGCTTTTCAAACAGCTGTGTTTCTGCATTACCTGTTCTGTTATTTTTGCTAATAAATATAACTAACCAGTTACTTATTGAACAATAAATACTATAGAAATGGAAAGTCACGTTAATTTTCTCTTGAAAATATCTCTCAGAAATAAAATCAATGTGTATAATCAAAACTATTATTCATAATAGTGAAAATTTAGAAACTGCTGGAACATCTAACTGGTCTAGACACATAATATGAAATAATACCATTCATCCATTTAAAAAAGCATGTTCTCATCGGCAATGATATGGAACACTGAGCACTCATGTTCGTAGATGACAGGAAAGTAAAATGGCACAAGCATTATATAGAAAAGTGTTCGACAGCTTCTCACAAAGTTACGCATATAAACCTACCCTACGGTCCAGCAATTCCACTTCAAGAGAAATAAAAACATATGTCCACAAAAAAACACCAAGAATGCTTACAGCAGCTTTATTTATAATACCCTCTCCCCCAAGTCCAAGTGGTCATAAACAGGAGAATGGATGAACAAATTTTGATATAGCCATACAATGTAATATTAGACACCAATAAAAAAAGGAATTACCAATAAACACAATAACATAGGTCAATTTTTAAAATTTACTGAGGGAAAGAAGTAGAATTCAAGAGTTGATTCTGTATGATTCCATTTATGTGAGGCTCAAAAGTAGGCAAAATTGACTCACAAGATTAGAAATCAGAATAGTAGGTACAAGAGGAAGTGGTACACAGGTATACATACACATAAGTAAACATGAATTGATCTGTAAACCTAAGATTTGTGCTTTTTTCTGTATGTAAATTATATCTCAGTGATAACTTTAAAATCATGTTCTTAAAGAATATTTAAAGGCATGAGAATTAATTATATGGGGTTATGTGCAAAGAGCAGGATATAAAACTATATATTACAGTATGATCCCAAATTGTTCAAAACTATATATGTGTAGAGAAAAGACTGGAGGTACATGTACCTGAATGTGAAGAGTAATTAAATCTGCTGTAATATTAGGATAATTTTATTCCCTTTAATGTATATTTTCTATATTTTGAAATTTCTATAAGAAGCGTATTTAATTTTTAGGAAAAAAAGACTTTTATGAGTTTTCTATAACTATCCTCTCTTCCCCATTTCCATTGCTTCGATCCTGACTGTGGCCCTCATTTCTAAGTTATTGTAATAGCTGCTCATTGACTCCCCAGACTCAAAATTCTGTCTAGCCCAATCTGCTTCTCTGGATATTTCTTCCATTTTTAAAAATAGAATTCTATTTTTTAGGTCACACATGCAACATCTTTCCTTCTCTCTTAAATTTTATTCTACTCTGTGTCCTCTGGTTTCCTTCAGGTACCTTCCTTCCTGTCTGTAAAGCTCTTTGTCTTTCATGGGGGAAATTTCCTGAACTCTAATCAATCTTTGTCTATCTACTCATATATAAAAGCAAGACAATTAACCCCTTATTGAATCATATCATGCCCTAAACCTAACCCTAACTTTAACCTCTCCACCAAGCCTTTTTTTTCCACTTGGCCACAGGCCACCACTCTCTCTGGATCCCTCCTTTATTTAACCCCCCTGACACCCCCATTACTTTTCTATGTCTTCTATTGATTTCTTCTTATCTTCCTGATCTGTCTATGTTGGTGTGCCCTTAGGGCTCGGTCATGTTCAATCTTGACAATCTTATCTGGTCTCATGGTTTCAACTACCATCTATGTAATGTGATGATGACTCACAAATCTACAGCTCCAAATCTGACCTTTTCCCTGAATCCCAGACTGTATTTCTACTGCCCACCTGATATTGCCACTTAGATATCCACAGGCAAGTAAAACCCAAATCAAACATATCCTAAATTCCTGAGTTCTTCCCCCCACAAATCCTGATCCTCCCCAATCTTCTGCCTCTCAGTAAATGTTCCATCATCCTTCAAAATATGTGCAGAACCTGACCACTTTCAGGGACTTGGCATTCTTTAAATATGCCAAGTGTGTTCCCACTTCAGGGCCTTTGTAGTTGCTTTGTTCTGTTCCCGCAACCCTTTGCCCAAATATGCTCTTGGCCTTTTCCCTCGCTGCCTTCAATTCTCTGCTCAAAGTTCCCTTTATCACTAAATACTCAACACAACACACCAGTCCCCACACACCCTATCCCCCTTACCCTGTTTTATGTTGATTCTTAGCACTTGTCACTCTCTGAAATACTATGTACTGGATTTACTCTTCGACTTGCTCATTTTTTGTGTCTGCCCTCTAGAATGTAAGCTCCATAAGAGTAGAGACTTATTTTATTCCCTTATTTTCTATCCCTAGTGCCTGACCCATTATAGGTGTTCAGTCACTGAGGTACTCATTAAAGGTGTTAAATAATTGTAGAATGAATGAATGAATAATGAAATTTCTATTCCCATGGGCAGGGCTTGGTGGGAGGCCTTCAAAGGAGCAATCTGGCAGAAATCCATTTATTTTGATGAGGAAACCCCCAAATGTCAATAACTATAAGCCTTACTCGTAGTGAGTCCCTACCCCTCACCCCACGAACCTTCCAATCCTCAGCCCAAGGAATAAAAGCCCGACCGCCAGCACTTTGGAAGCTCAGCCATGAAGGCAGCTGGAAGTTTCCAGTGTTCAGTATGCAAACTTTTCACTTCCCTGTGTTTAGTAAGGTTCATTTATTCATTTGACAAATATTTACCGAGTGACTATTAAATTCCAGGCACTGATCTAGGTACTTGAGATACATCAGTGATCAAAATAAACTAAAATCTCGAATTTTTGGAAGTCATATTCATCATTGACAGGTATTCTTGAATCCAGAGACCCCTTGTCCAGAAAATAAACCTTCTATTTTCTATTAGGTATGGGGAGGGACACTTTCTTAGTTGAGACTCCGGGGTTATAACTGATCCTTAGATGCATCTTCAGCAGGGTTGCTAATCTGACAACTCTAACTTTCAACCAGTCCTTGAGTTTTCAGCTCTTCCTCCTCTAACCTCACTCTACCCCCTCATTCTGTCCTCCACAGGTACCTGGTGATGATGCCTTCAATTCTGTAGCTTCCCTGGGTTGCAGTAACACAACACAGCTTTCTTCTCTTCTCACTTGGTTCTGCTGAAGTCAGTGAAGACTGACATATCCCCATTCAGCTTCTTAATTGTGATTTCCTCCCCCTTCCTCTTTGTCCTGGAAAGTTTATGTGTTCTTTTATTCCTTTATTATAATTTTAGAAAGCAGATATAACTAACTACACTTAAGCAGCTAACCTAAATGTCATCTCCAGCATAATCTTCCTTAAACACAATAACATATTTTAAAGAACATACCCATTGAGCACTTATTCTGTGCAGGACATGTGCTGAGCATCTAAACAGTGTTTGTACCTCCCCATCTGGCGTGCCTGGGAGAAATTCAGTCCTCTGGCAACACCTTCATCCCTACTCGCCAACCTACACGCACCCAGGAAACATTGGATTCAGCCCTCCTATCTTACTTAGTCTGTGTAGCCAGGGAAATAGGAAAAATATAGAGGTCCCTGGTTCTTATGTCTCATTCAAGTCCAGTAGTTGATGAGGAGAGGTTCATTTGGTTTTTCACCTGTCCCTATACTTGGTTCTGTACCAAACTGCCATGGCTCATTCCATCAGTTCATTCACACTTTATTGAAAAGACTAGGACATTCTCCTAATTTTAAGAAATACATTTGTCTGAAATAATTGCAGCCAGAAGAAACAGTGAACATATTAAGAATTAAGAATTAAGATTAAGATTTAACTAAGAAATATTTGAAAAGATGCTCAACATCACTAGCTATTAGGGAAATGCAAATCAAAACCACAATGAGATATCATCTCACACCTGTTAAATAGCTATAATCAACAGGACAAGTAATAACAAATGCTGGAGAGGATGCGAAGAAAAAAGAAACCTCATACACTGCTGGTGGGACTGCAAACTGGTACAGCCACTGTGGAAAACAGTATGGAGGTTCCTCAAAAAACTAAGAATTGATCTACCGTATGATCTAGCAATCCTTCTACTGGGCATTTGCCCCAAAGACCTGGAAACCCATATCTGTGTTCAGAGCAGCATTATTCACAATGGCCAGGACATGGAAGCAACCAAAGTGTCCTACGATAGATGATTGGCTAAAAAAGCTGTTGTACATATACATAATGGAATATTACTCAGCCATAAGAAGAGATAAAATACTGCCATTTGCGACAACATGGGTGGACCTCTAGATAATCATGCTAAGTGAAATAAGCCAGACAGAAAAAGTTGAAAATTACGTGATATCACTTATATGTGAGATATAAACCTAGGAGCAACAAATGAACAGGACAAACAAACAGAGACTCATGGACATGGATTATAGGCTAGTGTTTACCAGAGGGTAGGGGGTAGGGTAGGAGGGGAGAGGTAGATGGGATAAAGGGGGTCAAAATAGAGGGTAGTGGGAGGGTGAAGTAGGTAAAAGAGATCAAATATATGGTGGCTGAAGGAAATTGGATTTTGTGTAGTAAACACACAATAGAATATACAGATGTCAAATTATAATGTACACCTGAAAATTATATAATTGTATTAACAAATGTTACCCCAATAAACTTAATTTAAAAAAAAAGAATTAAGATTTAAAATGGCCATGAGAATCTTGAGTTTTAGTTCTGCTCTGAAACACCATTTATTTATTTTAAAAATACTTGGGAATACACAGTTGAACCTTTCTCATTGGGTTGCCATGAATTAAATGAGATCATATATGGAAAGGGCTTAGCATAAGATCTGGAACAAAGAAATACATGAAATCTAAAGAAAAGTTCAGCTTTCCTGGCTCTTCAAATTGGTCCGTGTGGTTATTAACTCAAATTTGAATCAAGCCAGAATCTATTCTGCTCTAATGAAGTGATTTCTTTGTGGTCTCTCCTGCAGGGGGCTCAAAGTTCCTTCCCATACAAGATTTACTCCCTATAACTTAGTTCAGATCTCCCAGAGTGCCACTTAGCAGAGCCACATCATTTATGGCTCTTGGGGTTAGGAGATGATTTCAACACATCGGATGAGAGGTCATAAGACCTTGAACCTGGGTTAGAACTGAGTGGCAGATGTATTTAGTGCTCACTTGGCAATCCACGTGCTCCCCTTAAACCCCCAGCCACCTCTGAAGTTAGGTTGATGCTATATGGCTAGTGTAGGAAAAGAAATGACAGTGTCATTTCCAAGTGAGGCAGTGAAAAGCTAGAGTGTCTCCTTCTCCCTCCCCCTTTCACAGTGACATCCAAGGTTATATGCTCCAAATGGTGAACTACAAGATGGTGGTGAGTAGGGAAAGAAATGAATCCTGGATCCTTCAGTGAACCTTCAGAACAAGCCTCCAGTCCACCCAATTCAACACGCAGTCAACTAGTAACACAGGAGAGAAATAAACAGCTGTTACAATAAGCCACTGAAATTTGAGGTTTAATTTATTACGCACTATGTCTAGGAAATTAAATCAGTTTGATAGAATTTGTGAAGATAAAATTAAAGGGACTTCATCTTCCATTAATGGCAGACTAGGTAATTCAAACCAACCTTTATATTAGAAGATATATATATTTTAAATGTATACTCAAAAGTATTGGAGATCCAGCACAGCAGTAAAAAATTATCTGGCTATCCGGGAGAAGATGAAAATCCAGAGAGGTGAGCTTCACATTTGAAACTACTTTTCTCCTGGGAGCATTTGGAAATTATAAGAAAGCCAATGTTTGCTAGCTAGGCAGTTTGATGGCCTGGTATGGATATAAAAGCTGGATGCCAATAAAAACACAGTAGTGTGGGTTGGGACTATGAAGTGCTGTACTCTAGCAATGAGTGAGTTGAAAAGTAAAAGAGCCTTCACACTGCCTGCAGCTCAGCTTCAAACCATCTCAGTGGCCCAAAACATCTCAGGCCTTGCATTTGGGTGCAAGAGATCCCAGAATGCTAATGCCTTCAGGCTCCTGGAAGAAGCAAACAAAAATCCTCTCTAGAGAGAAAAAAAACCAAAAACATTATTTTAATTCTAAAATCATTTCTGCAAACAATTTTCTACACACAATTTCAGATTCAAAGAAAACCAGGCACAGACAGAAATAAGACAACGAACAAGGATCAACCCAATTCACAGAAAACAGAGACAGAATTCCATGGTCTCCAGATAGTGGCACTGATCAGACTTTAATTAGTTTACTATGTTCTAGGAAGAAAATACAGGATTGAAAATTTCAGCAGAGAACTAGAAATATTTTTTAAAAGACATAGCAAAATGAAAAAGAATCAATAAAAGTTCTAAAACTGAAAAGACAATAACTAAAATTAAGAACACAATGGATGGATTTTTACCAGATTAGATCTTGCTGAAGAGAGGCATAAAAAAACTTAAACATAAGTCAGAAGAAGATATTCAAAATGACACAGAGAGAGGCAAAGAGCTGGAAAGAGATGGTTAGAGCCCTACACTCAGTCCAGCATCCATTTAACTGGACTCCTGGAAAGAAGAGAGAGAGAAGATGTAGCAAAAGCAATATGGTGAGAGGCAATAGCTAAAAAGTCTCCAAAACCGGTGTAAGACTTTGAGCCACAGACTGAAAATAACAAATGTGCCATTATTTCTTGAATAACTATTCTTTTTCTTGTCATATTCAGGAGTTTCCAAAACTTTCATTCTTTTAAAAGAACCAGTCAAGCCTTTCTTGTCTCAAGAATCCAGCACCCTCAGGCCTCCTTCACTTTACTAGAATCCATGGTTTGCCTCCAAGGGTTGATCTACAAATGGATATTTGCAGCAAAATATACAATGACTTGCAAACTGCATATGCCTGGTGTTCAATTGTAATTATCTGTTCAATGCAAACCTTCACAATACCCATCAAAACAAAATAATGTGCTTTTTAGTTTTTAACACCATCATCTAAGACTCCATTTTTGTTTGTTTGTTTGTTTTTTAATACTATAAGGGCAAGTTACAGGTACTCTAAATGCTTCGATTTATCAAAATGTGGAATTTCTGCATATGACACTGACTTTAAATGTTGGAGTAAATAAAACTCATCGTCACAATCTAGAATATTACCTGAGGGATTATCATAAGAATATTTTTTAATAGTTATTTGACTTTATTAACAGAAGGAAAAATAAAACACTGGCTATGATAAATTTCTCATTTTTTTTACTTAGTAAACAGCACGACTTTCACAATAAATTCTGTGGCTATTAGAAGAAAATAACATAGCATGCTTTCTTTTCAACTGAAAAGGTCCCAAAAAGTTAAAAGATGATAATGATGATGGTAACTAATGTTTACTGAGCACTTTCTACATGCCAGAAACTGTTGTAAGGGACTTAAATAAATTCACTCATTAAAGAGATTTAAAGATATATGATAACATAAACTATATACCAATGACATAAAAAATATTATTTAATGGAGAATCAGGCAATTCTTTTTTTCTCCTGAAAATTTTTCTTTTTATAAAATACACTACAACTCTGCTGGTACAATTTGGGATCAGAAGTATATATATATATATATATATATATATATATATATATATATATATATATACACACATGGGAGAAATTAGGAAAAAACACTTTACAATAATAAACTACAAGTAAATCTATAATTTTTCCCACAATATTACATTATTCTCCTGAAAATAAAAATAAAATTTTCAGAAATAATAAACAGGAAAATAATTTGATTGTCAAACAACCCCTTACATGCCAACATTAAACTTTTAATTATTAAATTTTAAAATATATATTAAGCGTATCCATGTTATTGCCTTATGCAATCAAATTTTTCAACAGTATGAGTCTAGTTGTCCTGGATTTTTCACTCTAGCATTTCTCTGTAGAACTGCTGCTATATTATTGTGATTTCCCTATATATCATTCCAAACACAGTCATTGGGAATACTTCAACCACAATTTTGTATGACTTAATCAAGCTTCCTAATATCACTAGCTGAAACAGCTAAAGATTTTTTTTTTAAACAGAAGACTCAGGAGAATTTTGCCTAATAAAACGCATGAACCAACTTCTTAAATTATCAAATGTCTTCAAGATTTTAAGTAATGTGGGACGTTATTTAACAACATTCTTGATATTCTGAAGAACTGAAATTTAATAGCCAAACCTTTGTCTACTTCTTAGCCATTCTGACTATTCAGATATCTGAAAATTTGCTATCCTATTTAGCTTTTTCTTTTTTTAACCTCTGAATGTCTCATGCAGTCTGTGACCCTTATGATTTAAAAACTATGAATTCACAGAATCATTTCTCTTCAGATCATATAGGAACCTAATGGTCTTTGAATCCAGCCCTTCCTATAACGTTTGAATGCTCTCTGCCACATCAACCCAAATGTTTCCCATTCTCCATGCCTGCCAAAATAGGGAATTCTCTAAAGATAACCCACTCTGTTTTCAGTTTTCACTATTAAAACTGTCTTCCCTATCCTGAGGTGACACTTTCTTCATCAAAACTACTCCCTAATTTGGATCCCACCAATCTCCTCACTGGCCCCAAGAGAATGAGTTCGGGTGCTCTTCTTGCTTTACTTTCCTTAGTTGTAAAATGGAGATAAGGAAAGTATGTCATATGGGTGTGGAGATTAAAGGAGCATGTTTCTAAAGCGTCTGGTGCAACACGGGGCTTCCGCAAGCAGTGGCCTTTATTAGGAGCAGGAAACCGTCCTCTGCATGGCTATTCTCCGAGATGTCATGGCAGCTGTCGCCTTCTCCTCCAGGCCAAATAGCCCCACGTTCTCCCATTTTCTTTGAAAAACATGGTATTTTCTCTCCTATTTTTCTAGTCATTCCTTTCGGAATAAGTTTAGTTCTTTGAGAGAAGAATCAATTGCTAATCAAAAAAAAATTATACTATATATAGATATATAATGTCAACTTAAGTCAAGTCTCATACCCAGACATGTCATTGCAAGACAATAGTTCTCTCTTCTCTATTGCTGAGGAAATCTCTTCTCCCCCACTCCCACCCCCACCCCCAGTGTCTCCATATTTCACCCCCTGGCAAGCTGGGCTATAGGGAAGGCAATAGGTATGGGTACTTTCTGATTCAAAGGTGACGAGAAGACAGTAGTGCTCCTAAGACATTAGGATGTATCTGAGAAGTCTCCCTCTTCATTCTGGTAGGATGTCAGCTCTTCCTCATCGAGGGTCACTCCTCTCTGTCCTCTCCCTTCCTTCTTCCGGACTTCACAATTCTGGGTGGTAGCTCCATATGACATCTTCTTTTTGGGACTTGCAAAACTCTCATGGTTGAGTTCTGTTTCCTCAGCTAATTCATCTTGGTCAATGATGCCACACTTCTCCTCGGAGAGATTCTCGGGGTCAGCCCACTCCTGTTTCTCCCCAGAAGCAAAGACCCCATAGAAGATGACACCACTGTAGTGGACCAGGGCAGCTATGAGGAACACATTCTGCCATTCCTCACGGGTCTAAATGAGGAAACACAGTACCAGTTAATATTTTAACCAAAACCAGAGATCAACAGCATGTTCTGACACACAAAAAAAGCACCAGGTTCACCCCAAAGGCAGCACTCTGCTTCTTGGGAACACGTCAGAAGCATGCTGGGAATCCAAACAGAATTTGAATGTTTAAGAAATGAAAGTTAACACTACAATGAATATGTATTTTTTAATTTAGAGAAATACTTTACAAAATAAACATCATGTAAAACACAAGCAGCACCATTTCATAGCTCTTCTAAATACACTAATGGGGTTTTCACTCACCTATTGGGTTAAATTAAACTTGCTTTAGAAACTCATCATTTTAAATATCAGAGGTCTATTTCTTGCTTGTTGTTGGATACATAACAATTGAGCCATGAAAATGCTCAATCTTGACTGTCAGTAGCTTATTTACAATCACGTTTTCTGTGTACAATATAGTATCACAAAATAATGGCACTTGTGTTTAAGGTTAAGGGAAGATAGTATCTGAGATTTAAAGTCATGTTACTGATCCTATCATCTCATGAACAGAGAGAGGAAAACATCGATCTTCTGCCTATAAAACCCCCAAATCCCAACTTTCTTTTCTATCAAAAAACATGAAAAGTTGCCCCACACTTTCTTCTCCAGGAAGTCATATTTGGAATAGGCAATCCAACTAAAAAAACAATAGTTGGGTAAAAATGCCAAAATATCAAAAAAATTCATCTTTGCAGAAAGCAGCGTCCTGAAACTTTATCAATGACAGAGATGAAGAAACCAGAGATCAAGTGTCCTGTGGTTGAATGGTGGTGGAGTTGGGATCCTCTTCTTCCACCCACCTCTCTAAATGTAAAGGTTCAATAACAACTAAGTGCCACACCCTGGTAGGTTCTTACGGAGGGTCATTGATGACTTATTTCTTCATAATATGGAAGTGTAACAGCACTAATATTTTTATGCTGGACATGCTAACCAATAGATTGAGATGGGTTATAAAGCTTAATTACTTAGAATTATAAAATGATTTTGAGTACTTTTTTATTTCTCCTGAGTTGATTGCCTCAGTTTCTTACTGGGTCTCGAAATGGTCTATAAAGTGTTCGCCCCACTACATACACATTTTATTTCTTTGTTGAGGAAGTATGGAACCAAAATTAATCAGCCCTGTGGCTATCAATAAATGTTAATTAAAAACAAAAAGAAGAAGAAAAAGAAAAGAGAAATAGAAGAAGCTCAAATGACTTAGCCAAGGTCAAGGGCATACCTATATACAGGCTGGGGTAGGGCCTTGAGATTTCGAGTTTATAGAGTATTTCAGTCCTTTGATGCTGTAACCCACAGCCCCAGAGGAGACCATTACCTTGTGCTTGGTCATTGCACCGACGATGAGGGGACAGACCATTCCAGAGAGGGTCCCCACTCCATTTGAGATGCCCATGAGAATGCTGGCATAGCGGGGAGCAATATCCAGGTGATTGACATTAAAACCTACAGTGAAGCCAAACCTCAAAATCAGAGTCCAGAACAGAATTCCGAATACAGTTTGGAAAATACGTAGCTTCCCCCCAACACTCATCAATCTGTGTAGCTTCTTCTAGCACATGACCAATGGATACCTCTACCGAGAGGGCCGGGCTGAGGATTGCCAGGCTGTGTCTGCACAGAGCAGAAAAATGTGCTGTGACTGATTAGCAGTGTCTACTCTGGACTTTCTGTGGGGTTCAGAACTTGGGGCAATGCTGAAAAGCTAAAAGTCTGGATCACATTTATTCAGAATAAATAATCACACAATCACATTCACTGTGATTGGGACCAAACCCTGCCTCATTATATTCTCCCTCACAGCCCTCAACTTACTCCTAAAAGGCTGCCACAGGTAAGTGCACCATAGTGGCCACGTGGCATATGGGAAAGGGTACTTTTTTGATAATAAACATTTGCACTAACATTGGCAGAATCCTCTGTAATTTACAAAATACTTTCACACACATACTCAGTTTGGAATTTGTAAATCTGGATTTGAATCTTATTTCCACTACTTAAGTCATGTTTAGGCCTTTGTTTCCTCATCTCTAATATGGGGATAATATTACCTAAACCATAAAGATGCTATAATATGAGAACCAGGGGAAGTATATATGCAAGAGTTCTTGGCAAATAGCTAGCCTTTACTAACTACTAACTACCACTACTACCACTAGCTACCACTGTTACCAGTACTACCTACTCCTGCTGCCTCTGCTGCTGCTCTAAGCAAGCGTCTTCTCTCTCAGAAGTCTTTGATCAAAAGACAATGCTGCTGGGAGCGGTAAAATAATAAGTCAGCAACACCTCACTATTCACCTGTTTATCTGGAAAAAAGAATGAGTGGAATGAAGGGGGAAGCACTGAGAACCACCTGTTCAAGTCAATATTGCCCAGGGATGATTTTAGAGTCAGACCGACCTGCCTCTGGCAGCTTAATTGAGATGCAAATCTGGACAAAGGATTTGAACTTTCTGAACCTCCTGTTCTTTATCTATAAACTGGAATAATCATTCTTAAAAAATTGTTGTAAGAATTAAGTTAAATGATGTATGTTCATTACATGATATACAGGAGTGAAAACCAACACGTATGTTCTTTTGTGGTTATCCATCTGTCTTATTTACCACTATCTTCCCTGAATTGCCAGTGTCTGGCACATAGTAGGCCTTGATAAATAATTGATTAGTTAATTACCAATTTGAGCTACGAAATTACCAATTTGAGCTACAAAATTACCAATTTGAGCAGGGGTTGTAACTTTTATTTATTCATATTTTTGTTTTCCTTTGTCTTACTCTTTAATGCTCCATTCTGTGCAAAGAACATGAAAATAGGATTAAAAAAAATTTTTTTTGCCAATTTGGCACATTGGCAGGTTGTTTTTTCCTACTTCCATTCAGGGAGAATTTTTTTTAAAAACCTTTTTTATAATAAACATGCTGTCAAAGTGGCAGACAATCAGAATATGAAACAGCTGCAAAATTAATTAATCTTACTGTTGATTCAAATGCAATAAACACTTTATTAGAAAAGAACCCAGAGATAAGAAGCGATTAATATGATTGTTGAGTATTGTATTCTGATACAAAGCTCAGGCATCTGCATTCAGCTAAAGATAATGAAAGAAAAGCCACTTAGATTTCTAGCTGCACAATTCTAGTGTTCAGGGGGAAAACCTATGAGAAACTGAGATATAGATGGATTTTTTTTGCAGCAGCAGCAGCAGCAGATACAAAAAAAAAAGAAAAAGAAAAAAAATTGCATAACAGCTAGGAGAGTCTGTCTTCTCTTCATAAGGACATTATCAAAATAGGCATCACCTAACTGTTGTATCTTTCTAATTTCACCATTGTCAGCTCTCTTGTCTATGATCAGTTCCTAAATTGTGACCATCTTCTCTGGCCTCCCTACTAACTCTTTATAAAGTTGGGAGATAGTAGATCTGAGTTATTATTGTCCCCACAGCGATAGTATCACTGTTGGGTCGGATAAACTTGTATTCCAGTCCCAACCACTTAACTTGCCAGAGCACCTTTCCAAGCCTCAGGGTCCTCACTGGTAAAATAGATATAGCAATACCCTTCTCACGGTTTACTACAGGGATTAAATTATATCATGTCTGAAAAATAGTTAGCTTGGAGTAAGCGCTAATAAAAATAATGGCTGCCATTGTGATTTGGGGTATTGGATTTCTCTCCTGATTGTCTTAAGTGGCAATCTCAGGGAATTATGAACCTGAATATTTCAGTACTTTTGGGGACAAGAAATGAATCTCTTTTGCCTAAAAGAGCTATCAAGGAAAGGTAATCCTCAGCATCCTACTGGAACTAAGTTGTGATCTCTCCTCACTACTCAAAGTGTGGACCACTGGACAGCCACAGCAGCATCACTGGGGAGCTTGTTAGAAATATAGAGAGTCAGGCCCCACTCTGGACCTGCTGAATCTGAATCCGTATTTTGCAGAATCCTAGGATGATTTGTATGTACCCTGAAGAATGAGAAGCACTGGGCCAGAGTGAATAGTAATTGAACAATAATAGTGAATACTTATTAATTTTGTTATGCCTCAGGCACTGGGCTAAGAGCTTCCAATGCTTTATTTCCACTGGAATGTAAACTTTATGAGGACAGAATCTTTGATTTTTTTCATTGCCGTATTCCCCCATGCCAAGAACAGTGCCTGGCTCATGGGAAGTGTGAGTGAATGTATGAATTATCTTAATTCATCGAGATTCCCAACAGCGCTACGAGGTTGCCATTACATCTCTCTAGTCTCTAGTAGAAGATATTGAGGCTTGAGGATTTAAATAACATAGTAATTTTTTTGTATAAATAGTAGGGACTAAAGAGAGATCTCAAACCCAGGTCTATGTACCTCCAAATCCAAGTCCTTAACTGCAAGCTATTTTTACAGTCGACGTTTCTCCCCCATTTTTTCCTATGCATCAGGTCTACTGATAAGATCAAGCCTCTATTTTAGGGTAGCTTAAGCCAGAGATTTCTATTCTGAGATGGTACCACTCTGTTTGATCTTTCAGGCGGCCTGGTATGGTGGAGAGAGCTCAGGGTTAGAACAGGCAGAATGGCCCTTTAGTCCTACCTCTGCCACCAATTGTGTGACCATAGGAAAGTATCCAATTTTTATAAGTTTTATGTACCCATCAGTAAAATAATATATTACTACTTACTTCGCAATGTCGTAAGATAGATGTAACGTAGGTAAAGTGTTCTTTAAGTGATCATTTTAGTATTACAGTATGTTTTGAAGGTAGAAAAACAACTGGGTTTCACTTTTTCACCCAGTTTTGCAAGGGAGCTTTTGAGGACTATAGACATGATAGCGCTCTGGCCTCTCACACATAGTAGGGTTCTTTCTGCTCCTCTAATATGGAGATACTGATAGCACCTAGAGGAGCTGTGAGAATTACAGGGGTTAATACAGCCACAGGACATAGAGCCTGTGCTTGATTAACATTAGCTCTCGCCATCACCATTATTACTCTTACTTCCTGTTCTAGCCTGTTCAGAAAATCACTTCCTTTCTCTGGACCTGCATTTCCTTGTTTGGAAAATGAAGGCCGTGAAAGAGACAAATCTAAAGAAGCTTTTCACTCTAGAAAGCTTCTGATTCCACGACTCTATGTCGAAGGACCTGATATTAGCAGTTCTCTTGTAGGAGGTGAAGATTGAAAAGGTTGCAAAAGACTTGGTTGGGTAGGGTGATCTGGTGCCGCAGTGTGAAAGTGCCCTTTCACCCCAGATGCACGCTTGGGCCTTGGCCTGTGCCTCAGAGAGGTCACCCACACTTAGTGTCTATTTCCAAGGTGGAGAAATTAGGGGCAAGTCCAGCTTGACTGGGTTGAGGAACCCAGTGATCTTATAAAGCCCTACCCCCAAGGTGACATTCTCTAGTCAGTGGCACTGCTCCATGGGAATGGCCTGGATACTAAAGGAAGGTGATGCAATATCCTTTTCCTTCCTGCCTTGTAAGACTTGCTGGATCTATAGAAAAGATTTGGGAACCCAAAGGACATTTTACCTGAAATAGCAAAGCCACTAAATCCTACGGCAAGTATCAGAAAGGAGATAGCCACCCCCTTGGTATGGGAAAAGCCAACCACCAGGAGTAAGGTTGCCTCCATGCCAAAACCTGCAAATGAAACAGCAGGGGGAAAAAATGTCATTTTCATGTCAGTCATCCCAAGGTCATGAATTTTTCAAATAAGAATCAATTAGTATTTCCACGGACCTCAGTTTTTAGTGCACACATTCTGGAACGGTGCTTATAAGATTATCCAGGTGTTTCTTGACTACATGACTATGTTACTGTTACCCAGGTGTTCTGTGAGTCTTCTGACCCTCCCCTGGTGTACCTTGAACACAGAATGGTCCCAGTAGGTTCCAGCAATGCCCCTCGGGTGAGGGATGTTTACTATCGGTTGCTTCATGGGTGTTTGCTCTGTCACTTCTAAATATTAAAAATTAAATCTACTGTCAGTGAGTCCTTAGTTTACATAAGTTACGGCTTCTCACAGAAAAATAAAATGACAACACTCTTATTATTTATTGCCAGAAGTGACCTGAAAGCAATAAATGAATATCTGAAGCAAAAAGCAGCTCCTGGCTGCTTGTAAAACATAAAGCAAAATTCTTCCTTTTCAGAAATTCACCACGCTCTCAGGCCTTTTATAAAAGCCATGAGATATTTACACAGAAAATACAGCAGGACGCATGTCCTCTCTGTTCCTTCGTTCAGAATGAGTGACTCCAATACAATGAAAAAGGACGAGGAGATTAGAAAGATGTTCCTTCTCACAAAAACAAAACAAAATGCAAACGTACATTCGGCCAACATTAGACAGAATGATGATACAAATACCATTTCCAGGTAGAAAAGTGCCTTGGGAAATGGAAGACGACATGCTTCATTCTGGAGACAGCTGATTCCAGACATCTCCACACGAATGTCCCATAGTTACCTCACAGACAACATGCCCCATCA
This sequence comes from Eonycteris spelaea, assembly GCA_003508835.1. Taxonomy (NCBI): domain Eukaryota; kingdom Metazoa; phylum Chordata; class Mammalia; order Chiroptera; family Pteropodidae; genus Eonycteris; species Eonycteris spelaea. Next base: position 9,560,320 of record PUFA01000023.1, read on the forward strand.
AGTCTCTGTCCCCTTATTTTTCAGTCCTAAACAAAGCAAATCACCACTACCATCCTCTTTCTTCTTCAGCAAATTAATCTTTTATCCTCCTGTGTTTAGAAACTCGACTTTAGAGTCAGACAGACTTAGGTTCAGATTCTACCTCAACATCACTAATTGTGTGACCTTGGACGAGTCACTTCACCCATAGATTCCTCATCCTCAAAAATGAAGCTAATACAATGTTATAGGGCATCAGAAGATTGAATGAAATTGGGCGTCCCTAGCACAGGAGCACAGCTCAACAAATGATAACAAAGATTCAACGCAAATCTCAAAACCTCCCTCTTTCTCAGCTTATGCGTCAGAATCTGTGTTTCAACCTCAGAAATATCTGTCAAAACTGACCTTGCTCTCCCCTCCTCTGCACCTGTCTTAGCCCTGTGCTCCATTACCTCTCCCCTAAACAACTTCAGTCGACTCTTTATTGGTTTTCCCATCTCTTCTTCTGCTCCATTTTCCCACATCACCATCTTTATAACCACAAATCTGATCAGTAACTCCTTGCTTAAAACTTTGTCAAGAGTTCCATGTTATTAATATAATGTTGTATAATAAATCCCTTCTGCTGTTCCTGTATCATTTTCTGTCATCCCTCAACTCCTTTGCCTCTGCATGTGTCCCATATAAAGGCTTCTGCTGTGGTCACACAGCAGGGTGATTGATTAGCTGTTTCCTAAACACAACACTGCTTCATGCCTATATGTATTTTCACAGACTGTTTCTTCACCTAGGATGCTCTTCTCCCACCACTTATTTCTCCTTGGAGAAATCATATCTTTGACAAGCAAGTTCAAATATGACTTTCTCTAGGAAACTTTCCTGACAGCCCTGCCCCTCAGCCACCAGTGGAGCTGACACCTCCTTCTTCTTACTAACCTCAGAGAACTTTTCCACATTCCTTATAATTTTTCATTTGTGTTTCTGCCTCCCTCATAAAACTGTGATATTTCCAGGGAAGGTACCACATATATACACAGAGCCTTGCTAGCATGCAGTGATCACTCAAACGATAAACGAATGCAAAGGAAAAAAAGGAAAATCAAGATAACTAAGTTGAAATACAAGCTAGAATACTTTTTATAAATCTTGGTAAGATGCCTACTTTTCTGAGCTTATTTCCTCGAAACTAGACACCGGGCAAGCATCAATCATTGTTTTAGGTGGTCATCTAAAGAGAGTGATGAAATTATGGACCAGAGGTGTTTTTTAAACTGTGGGTTTTATATCATTGCTACTTATTATTAATTCTGTTTCAACAATTTAAATTATACATGGGGCTAAATTGCTAGTGTTTTATATACTAACTATGTGTATTTTAGAAGTGGCCTGTCTTAAATAACAAGGCACATGGCTGATACTTCTTTTCTCTTAACATTCTCAACAAAGTTAATTCCCCTAAAGAATTAGAATGAAGACATTGTGTGAAGAAATAATAGATACATTGGTTCATTTATGAGAAAAAGATCTTTGCCAAACAGATTTCCAAAGAAGGAAAAAGCATTTAAGAGCCTAAATGATTCCTGTCTAGAGTGAAAATGCTAGAAATAGGATTGTGTATTTCAGGAGCTAAAGACAAAATTTGAACTTCAGCAGCAGTCAAGAGATCTTTGAAAATAAACCTATTCGGAGCCAACAAGAAAAACAAAACTAGGATTTAAACGCCTGAGAAATTTTTTCATTTCATATTAAAACAACCTGAAGTCACACAGACAACCAATTAAGCCAGGCTAGAATTTTTACTTTAGTCACACTTTACATATACTACAGAGGAGGAACAATAATTTGACAACTGTCCTTGAGGATCTTGGAAATGTGCCCTGATTCAGAATAAACTAGAATAGGTGATCTGTTTGCTTTAAATGATTCTAACTGCAAATATCCCTTGCCTATGAAAAGAAAAGAACGTGACAGACTCTAAGAAGTGTGTGATCTCTCTCAGATGATGAATGTCCTCTACATTTCTTCCTAGAAAATACAAAACCAACTAAAATTCTCTAGATGATCATAGATCATACAAGTGTTTCATCGTATCCAACTCAATCTGGCTTATCAGCAATGGCACAAAACTCTGTCTTCATGTATTTATCTCTAGTCTAGCATCTCTGCATTTAAACAAAGTGAAATGACGATGGTCTTTTTTTTTTTAATTTTCTAGGTAAAGCTCACTTTTTCTGTGGTGTCAAAATATAAAATGACATGAAAAGACATGTGAAGAGTTTTCTTGTTTTTTTTTTTTATTGTTTGTGTGTTGTGTTTGTTGTTGTTTGTTCTAAGATGGGATTGAGGCTGAGGAGAGTCTATATGCATTCTAGTTTCTGTAAAAAAAAAAGTTACTGTCAACAGGCATTTTGCTAGCATTTAAAAGTGTTTGAGAGTTCTCACCACCACCACCAAACACCGAAATTACCAATTATGGAGAAACAATGGCCACAGTGATTGGGGCAAAATTAAATATAAACAAGACATTCTTATAAAAATATGTTTAGTGTCTTCAAGGCATCTGTCTTCAGAAAAAAAAATATGCACGTAAAGTTTAAAACCAGAATTTTCCTTCAAGTTCCAGATTTAGAGGTTGCATATTTGGGGCCATGGGAAATATGATTGAATAGCAGAAATTTATTGAATGCCTCCTTTGGAAAACTTCTGTTTTGTCAATGTTCGAACACAGAAAAAGAAAAAAGAGTATTAACATGTGTTGGCCCCATGCTAGGTGCATGTATATGCTGTCTCATTTTACCTTTATAACAACCATCTGAGGTAAACGTCATTAAAAACATTAGATTTAAATAAGAAGAAAGTTAGGATCAGAGAACTTACAAATCCATCCACTTCCCCATCTCCGTTGATACCACTTTCGTTCAAGTCACCATCTTCTCTGGACAGAAAAACTGAAACAGCCTCTTAGCTTGTCTCCCTGCTTTTACTCTTGTGTTCTGTGTTCAATTATTCGGATTTAAAAAACATAAGTCCCGATCATATTCCTTTTCCTGCTTTAATCCTTCCATTTGCTTCCCAGATCACTTCAAACAAAACCCAGGCTCTGCGTATGTCCATGAGGCTTCCCAATATCCAGCCCCAGCTGTACATTCTGATCTCACCTCCTGTTGCATTCTATCTCGCTCCCTAAGCTCCAACCACTCTGACTTTCCTTCCTTGTGTTCTCTAACATGCCACACTCATGCCTGCCTCAGGGCCATCGCATGTGCTACGCCCTCTGCCTAAACCACTTTCTTGCAAGAGCTGTAATGAGGTAGTGCATGACGAGTTGCTAACCAAGTGTATGGATAGGAAGAAGCAATCACTGGAGGCTGATGTAGCCTTAACACAACACAAGAGGAAAGACGAGCCAACACAGAGGGATATGTGGAGAGGACTGGGAAGTGAGGTGAAGGTGAGCAGCACTCACAGTAAAGGGAGTAAGCACAGACAGAGAGGAAGGTATATTCAGGGTCTGGTGGAGGGCTATTCAGCTGGAATGGAATTTGACAATTAGAAGAGTGGGGCTTTGCTTACTGCATCAGTTTCCTATTGCTGCTGTAGCAAATTACCACAGACTTAGTGGCTCAAAAACAACACGTATTTATTATTGCCCAGTTCTGGAGGTCAGAAGTGCAAAATGGGTCCCACAGAGCTAAAACCAGGGCGTCATCAGGCTATGTTCCTTTCGAAGGTTCCGGCCGGGAGGAAAATCTATTCTTGCCTTTTCCAGGATCTTTACATGAATCTGCCACTTGAGCAAGTCCCCTTATTATTCCCTAATTTCCTCAAATGCATTTGGATTTAATAACAGTACTTGCTCTGCAGGGTGGTTATGAGGAAAGAACACCAATAATATGTGTTAAAGAACTGAGCTTCATGTCTTGTGCACCGAAAGCAGTTCAGAAATGCTCCATTTAAGAGCAAAAGAAGAGAGATAAGAAAGTGTAGAGTTTTTAAAAGGTAAGTAGTCAAACACTGTAGGGATTCACAATTAGTTTTATCTACCGCTTTTGAAAAATCACCCAACTTCCATTTCATTCTTGCAAAATCAAAATATAAGGCAGGACCTAAATAAAGCAGGAAAGAGGACAGTGTGTGTGTGGTGTGTGTGTGTGTGTGTGTGTGTGTGTGTGTGCACCACTATGCACAAGCATGTGTTCGTAGGAAAGACCATTCAGAGAAAATGTTTTTCTTATGTTTCTTACTAAAATGTATATATGTAGAAAGGGAAGACGAAGACAAAGGAATAAACTGCATAAGCAAAGGATTATGTATGAGGAAGGATATATGGGAAAGATAAATAATACAAAGATTTGTAACAGGAACTCATGTTGCTTTGGCTTAACTGCAGGTGAAAGAAGCATTTCTGCAGTAGCAGGTGGGTATAGATTTATCAACTAAGTTGTCATATCTCAGTTTGCACAAGTACAGGCTGGATGATGACAGGGATATGACAGACACTCAAGTATTTGCTGGAGGATGGACTTAGGGGCCTTTAAGATCCTTTCCAGTGATTAGACATAACCTCCAATACACTCTGCAGTTCAATGTCATCTCTTGCTATACAAGCTACTCAAGTCACCTATGAAACCCACAGTACCTCCACAGTTCATGATTTTTCTGACAGCAGTTGTGGTCAAAATTTGTCTGCTTCTTAAATAATCAGCCAGCTGTCCTCCAATAGGTACAATGATGGTCATAACCATGTGTGGGAGTGCTGACAAGAGACCCACCTGGATGGAAAGAAATAATGAGCTATTTTTAGCTACTTCTGAGAGCTGTATTTCCCTAATTCTCTGCTCCCACCACCTACACTGCCCACCACCAACCACGCCACTAAATTTTATTATCTAACTGTATGGGAACCAGGTAGGACTGAGTTTTATAATAAATAATGAATGAGTGAATGATTTTAAAGATAGACCTAATTGTCTCCTCCACCAGCTGGGAAGCTTTTTTTTTTTTTTAGACATTTATATAGTTCATAAAACAATCCCCCTAATTGCTCTTTCTCTCCTCTGGCTCTCCACCTAGCCATTACACTAATGCTGACTGCACTCCCTGTGCCATGCTCCCCATTCCCAGTGACCATCTATCAACTATAATTTGTACTTCTTTAACCCTTCAGGTCATTCTTCCAGCCCCCCAACACCTCTCCCCTCTGGCCGTCACCAGATTGTCCTCTATATTTGCGAATCTGTTTTTGATAAGTTTGTTCTTGTTCCTTAGATTCCACATATAAGTGAAATCATAGGGTATTTATCTTTCTCTGTCTGACTTATTACACTCAGCATAATAGCCTCTAGCTCCATCCATGTTATTGCAAATGGTAGGATTTCATTTTTTTAATGGCTGAGTAAAAATTCCATTGCATATATGAACTATAACTTCTTCATCCAATCATCTGTTGATGGGAGGTTGGAAGCTTAAGAGCAGAAATGACTTTTAGTCATCTTAAGGCCTGACTCATGGTAGTTAAACACTTGGCACAAAGTGAATGTTCATTGATGGCAGCCACCATTACTTGACTGCATTAGCTCTTGCATGGTCACTCCGGAGAGTGCCTGGAGCTATGCAGACATCAACCTCTACTAGGCTTCTGTTCTTCCCCTTGAAGGAAGGAGGTTTAATTCTTTTATGATAATGGCTTACATTTCACCTCCACACCCTTTTCCCTGAAATACAGGCAAGCTAATGACAAAGGCTGGGGGCATCGATAGAGGTTCTGATACAAGGCAATGGTCATTAGTGTTATAACCACCATTATGGAGAGAGGGGTGAGCTGCAAAATAAGCTTTACGGTTCTTGTGGCTATTCACTGAGTAATGTATGGGGGGGTGGGGACTCATTGTTAAATATTTTTATCCTTGTCGAACATGCCGTCCTCGAGTTAGCTTCAAAAACACTTGGAGTTCAGGCGGAACATAAATCTTTAAAAGCAACTTAACGCAGCTCTGATCCTTACTAAGAAGAAATTAAATAACTGCGTATACTAGACACAGAACGTAGGACTTGTCTGACCTCCAGGGTATTGGGTGTCACAAAACTGTTATGAATTATGATCAGCAATTTAATTATTTTGTCATAAAGAATTTGCTCAGTAGAAGTAAGAGATTTAAAGTTTGAGACCATTCGAAGCGTCTATATGTTTACCTTACTTATTGCAAATCCAAAGACCTCTTCGAAATAAGCAGGCTGACTTATTAACAGCAAATAAAAGGTCCAGCTTCTGCAAAAATTTGCCACAATGATTGCATAAACCGGCAGTGATGTGAAAAATCTTTTCCATGGTGTATTAAATTTCTAGAGAGTGAAAATACCGGAAGATTTTCAGTGAATATAGTGACACGTTATTTTTTCTTAAGAGGACAACACAATCACTAAGAGAAATACCCATAAAAAAGAGGCAAATCTTCATCTATCCATTGATACTTACACTTGGACTAACCGAGTTAGCTCCTTCTCCGATGCTTGTCTCTATATAGGTCCTCTCCTCAAGGGATATTGTCGGGTGAGCTGCTGGGCACTCATAGGCCTGCAACAGCCAAAACATGTACCAAATGATGCCGAACATACCTGCAGTTAAAAAAGAAGAGGCCAAATATGTGGTGACAGAAAGAAATCTGACTATGGGAGGTAAGCACACAGTGTAACTATAGATATATAACTTACCATTCAAATGTACAGCTGAAACTTATTAGATTTCATTCACCAATGTCACCATAAAAATTTTAATGAATTAATTAAAAAAGAAATAATTAAAAATTTTAAAAACAAACAAACAAAAGTCTTGATGATATGGTCTCATTTCCTTTCATCTCTAAATTTTTCAGTTTTCAAAATATTCCCAAACAGTCCTATGTTCAGCTAGGAGAAAGTATTTTGTTGTTATTAACTGGTATTTAAAGAAAGATAATGTTCCACTTGTTAAGAAACTCAACTTTAATATAAATGTTAACCGAATCATAGGTAGACAAGTATTCCACTCATATGATAAACTTGTGTTAATAATTTCTGTTTTCATAAAGTAAACGCTTAGCCGTGTCTGTGAGTCAACCCTGGGAACTCATGAAGTCAAATCGCTCACCATAAATATAAAAGACGGAGGCCCATCCGATGTACTGCACCAACACCCCCGCCAGGGGCATAGCGATCACTGCCCCGCGTAGGAACCTAGAACAAGAAAAGTGGAGGAAGGTTTAGCGACGGTCAGGCAAGCCCTTCCAGCCCATTCAGAATGCATGGGGAGCTGAGGATGAATCAGACCGAGCAGAAGTCAGAATGCTCCCGTGCAGGATAGGCAGACTCCCAGTGTGCCTTAGTGCAGGGTTTCCAGGAGGGAAAGGTTACCAGGATGCCCTTGAACTTCATCCAGGTACTATGGAGGGATTCAACAGAGATTTCTCAGGCACAGCAGTTTGCAGTGAATGACAAATTAGAATAAAAGATGAGAAAAATCTGGGAGAAAGTTGAAACATTCACAGCAAGCAAAGAAACGAACGGCTCTGCTTTTCAGAGCTCACAGTTCAGACGGCTTATCACCTAGGTCTTTAAATGAAAGACTATTCAAGGATCATGCTCGATTTTTATTTTTTTTTTAAATCAGGAACCGGTTAAATGACATTTAATTAATGGCAGGATGACCAGGATGGCTGTTGTCTCTATCTACCTCCTAAATGGGTGCATTTTTAAGTTTATTTCTTACTTTGTAAATACGTAACCTTGTAAATACTTACCTATGTGTGGATGTTTATCCTGTCAAGGCAAGATAATGAGGCAGAGGCAGTGACCTGGCCTCCCCTGTCTCCTGCAGCTCTGTAATATCTACTGGAGTAACAAGCCCTGCAAACTCCCAAGAAACTTGAACTGAATCGAGAAAATAACTAACTGAAATTCCCTCTGGGCTGTGAATAAAAAAAATTCTTGCTTCAGAGAAAGTGAGCAGCCAAAGGAACTACTGTATCCCAGAATCCAATGTTAAGGAAGGCCTCCGAGAAGCAGGAGTTTGGGGATCTTCCAGAAAGAGAGATTAAACCCCATCTTTCCAAGCTCAGCCTGACTGGCTATGAAAGGCCCCACCGGGAATCCCAAATCCGAACGTCATGATACCTGAGGAAGTCTCTCGCTCTCTCCAAACCATTTTCCTCAGCTAGAACATGGCGATGAAATCTCTATCTCATGGGGCTTTTAAGGATCAAATAAATGACGTCTGTGCTGCATAAATGCCAACTATTACTGCTATCGTCTTGTGCAGAATAACAGTGCGCGCGCGCACACATACACTATATATATATATGTATGTGTGTGTGTGTGTGTATATATATATATATATATATTTTTTTTTAACCTCAGATTTTCTTAAACTAATAAGGCATGAATTCCAGGGCATATCATTTAGATAGAGCTGCACCTGACTCCACTGTGGGTGTGGAAAAGGTGGTCTTCTTCCCCAGGCCAAAGACCTCAGGATTGGGGAGTGGACGGCTCACGTTTAGGTGATGCAAAGGACTGCCTAGGACAAGGAAGGTCAGGGGATAACCCACCACAACTATGGTGTACTGAGGGCGTCCTGTGACCCCAGCACTGTGCCGAGCATTCTGGACCTATGGTTTTATTTAACCCTACTTTCAACCTGATGATGTTGGTACCAATATCATTCCCATTTTACGAAGAAACCAAGGCTGAGGGAGAGGAGATAAATTGCCTAAGGTCACACAGCTATGAGTGACAGGAACCCAGGTGTGTAGGAATCCAAAGGCTTTACCCTTACCTTTTAATAATTCAGGCCTGTCCCTCCACTCAGAAACGCCCTATGGTTCCTCATAGTAAGAGGCATTCTTTCTCTGAGGAAATTTTATGACTTTCTTCCCTAGTCAACAAACTATTATCCTCCACACACAGCTGAAATATAATCTCCTATTGCACCCACTCACACCCCCTTAGCATTGGCACTTCGTGACCAAATGGCCCTGGGTCTGACAGAGCCTCGATCCCTCTGTGTGCTCACCATAGAGGAAAGAGGGAGCCCTCTGATGCTTGTTGAATGGTGTGGAGCCTGGGGCATAGGTGAATTGGGGGTGGGGAGGTTCATAGTTCTGTCCTCACTAGCTGAGAGAATTTATATATCTTTTTCCTCCCTCCGCCTCCATTTCCTCTGTAAAACGATGACTATAGCTAGATAGTTTCTAAAGTTCCTTTCGACTCCATTATTTTTGAAGTATAAGGACTGGTTAGCCCCAAGCCTGGGTTTCCTTCCAATGAGTTTCCCTTGGCTGTTCTTTGAAACCGAGGCCACATCTTAGCTGGGAAATGGAATAAAGCCTGTGACTTTGATCGGGTAACTTCCCCTGAGAGTCAAACCATTTCTCAAAACAGCCCTTTGAGGGCTCTCAAGACACTAAGGATGGGGAGTGGCACTAGTCATTCTCGTTTTGCTGGCAAATTAAAATGAAAGGCCTTATAAATAAACCATTCAAGGAAAATAAGGTCAAGGCTCTGACAATGCACAAGATCAGCTGGGGCAGAATATCATATTCTTCTAGAGTGGGTGGAAGGTCAGGAGTGGGGGTGGGATGATCTTGAACTGCAAACACGAGGACAGAAATGGTTTCCGAGGACGAGAGAGGCTAAAGATGTGGGACCCCTCAGCTGTGTATGCAGTTCTGAACTAAGTACAAAATAGGCACGTTGGTGAATAGTACACACCAAATTCCTGTGGATATTATTATTATTATTATTATTATTATTATTATTATTAAAGGAGGTAGAGAGACTGAGGGAGAAATAAATAAAAGTATTCACAGAAATAAAGAGGCAGCTTTATTTCTTCCTTTAGCTAGGAACACAGCTTGGCTTCTCTTAGGAAAGGCAAGGACTAGCTTGAAAAACTAGACAGATCTGAATTCTGATCCTCATTCTGCCCAGGCCCCATTGTGACTTTTGCAGCCTAAGGCGCTTTATCTCCCTGGGCCTCTTCCCCCATAAAAAAAAAAAAAGTTACAACTGTGTTGATGGTGGCAGCATGTGCTGTCCTTGTTCAGTTTTTGATTGACACCTAGGTAAACCTTTCAGAACACTGATTACTCCTAGAGATATATAGGGATCAGTGCCAAAGGCATAGCTTTGAGTGAGGCAACCTTAGCAAGGTAAAGTGGGGAGACCCAGGAATTAAAGTTACATCAGTATCTCAAGGGCCACTAATTTTGTTTTTACCTGGAATGCAATGGTGAAAATGAATTCAAAGGGCTCGATGACAATGTGCACATAGTAGTGTGAATCAAGCATCAGGTGGTCTGGCTCCAGCTCCGTAACTTAGTAGCTATGTGACCTTGGGCAAGGTTTTGGACTTTAGTTTCATTCAATGAAACTAAACTTTAAACTTGAGTTTTCAGTTTCTCCATCTGTAGAAAGAAGAGGAGTAGGGGGCTCGATGCTCTCTCTTCCATTTTTGACTTTGGGCAAATATCATTTCCTGGCTAATCCAACAACCCCTTTCAAGCTCTTCTTTCTTACCTTTCTCTCCTAACAGCACTTTGCTAGATGCTTGCTTTCCTAGCATCCTCTGCAGTTAGTAAAGCCTATGACACAATTAGGGCCAATGAAATATAAGTGGATGCCTGCTGGGGCGTTTGGGGAAAGTTTTTGCTTTCCTGATGAAAGAAACGGAAATGGCTAGGACACCCATTCCCAAGTCTTTCCTGCCTGGGATGTGGACTTGAAGCCTGGAGCTGTGATAACCATCTTGCGAACAAGCATGAGAGTAAAAAACAATCCCTCTGAGAACGGTGGAGTAGAAAGTCGGAACATGTTGAGGCCCTGGATGGATCATTGAGCAGCAGAACCAGTTCCGGCAGCCGCTCACCTGTGGACTTCTGTTAGGTGAAAAAATAAATGCTATGGTCTTTGGAAACCAAAAGCATTCCTAAATAAAACTTGTCATGATTATAATACTTACCACAAAAAGAGGTTGTGGCCAGTCGGCTTCTCTCTAAAGGGGGTGCCCACTTACTCCACATCCCGTGGCAGGCTGGGTAGGTCACGCCCTGGCAAATGGTTGAAAATAGGTTATTTAATTTGACTCCAGTTTCTTTTTGTGTTTTAAAACACGTGGATCCTGATTCTTTAACACAGGCTACAATATAAAAGCCCAATTCAGATACTAAGTAGCATGTGTCAGCTACTTTGACTGACAGCGCAGATGCTGAAACTTAAAGACCAGTTCCAATGTGAGCATAGCAGGGGATGGGGAAGGGGGTTTATATTTCACATTATTATAGGATATCGCTGAAGAAAGGGACTTCGGCAATCAGGGTTCATCCTCTCATTTAAGGTACAGAACCTGCGGCTCAGAGACATTAAGTAGCTAGATTCTAGTCTTCACAGCTGCTAATATCATGTTCTTTCTACCACATCAATATTTTCCAAAATGTGGTGTATGTCCCTCTAGAGTTGGACTTTAGATGCTACAACAACCTACAGTTTTTATTATAATCACAACAGATATATATTAATATGCTTTAGAAAAAAATGTAACTAGCGCATAAAACCCATGATTTCAAAGATGTTTTTTGCTTATGATGAGGTTCTTTGGATTTTTCTGGTTTTTGGTGTTTTAAGTGAACTAATCTAGGGGAAAATTGTCATTATACAATCATACAAATTGTACATAGACATGACAGAAGTGACAAAGTTTAGTGGTGAACGACGGTGTTTGGGAAACAGTTCTCTACATCGGGGTTTGGAAAACTATGGCCTGATTTGGCTCACTATTGGTTTTTGTACAGCCCTTGAGCAAAGAATAGTTTTCACATTTTTAAGTGGGCAAAAAAAATTGGAAAAAAAAATTCTGTAGCATGTAAAAATCACATGAAATTAAAATTTCAGTATCCAAAATGTTTTATTGGAACATAGCCATACCCATTTGTTTACATATTGTCTCTGGCTGCTTTTGCACAGCAATAGCAGAGTTGACTAGTTGTCTATGGCCAGCAAAATCCAAATATTCACCCTTTGGCTCTATATCATGCTACTTCCTTCATCAAATTAAATCTCTGTGTAAGATTACACTCTTGAAAATTTACAGATTTGTTAAATCCCTTTAAGTTGTTTCCATGGAAAAAGCTCTCACTATGTGAACTGCAGATTTGGGGCTTTAGTTTCATCATTTATTAAATGAAAAGGGTTGGATTAAATTATCTCCAAGGTCATTCCCGGCTCATCTGAAATTCTGTGCTGTATGAAGTGGTCCTCCACTGTGTTTAAATTTGGAAACACGCAAGGTTTTTAAATTAAAGTATTCATAATTGTGGCCATAACCATATAGCTAAGATAGCAAGACAAGGGAGAAGACAGGAAAGCTGAGGCAAAGGGGTTTTCTTAAGAAGCTGAATTGTCTCCAGCAACATCAAAAACTGGTAAGGAACGGATCTCCTACCTCCACTAGGCCTTGCAAAATTCTGACACACATAACACAGCCGTAATGCACTCTGGCTGCAGAGGGAACGAACATGTTCAAGGTCGATGTGAGGAAGATGGCAGCTCCAAACACCCTGAGAGACCAAAACACTGTGTCATTAGGCAGGCCCGCTCACAGATGCCGCACTTCAGTTAAAAATCAGAAATGGCCCCGACGGTTCATGGGAGATCGCTATGCAAGTTAATAGAAAGAGAAATAGATGTTGTGTTAAGAGTCCAGTGGGTCCCAAGCTAGAGTGGTAGGCTGCTTTGATCCCAAGCTCCAGTGCCTGGACCGAATTACGGGCAGGTTTTGGCAGCACCGGGGTGTCTGCTTGGATGAGGTCCTAAAGCTGGAGACTGACCAGCATGAGCTGAGCTTGCTGTCGACCCACCATTCTGCTCGGTTCTACCTCATCGATCCATTCAGTCTATTACCTCGTGACGTGCGCACATTGGGTTGAGTCTCCTGCTTCACGGTTCTGCTGTCACTTTACCAGAAGGGGTTACTGGTGAAGTGAGAAGCAGGCTATGTCCTGGACCAGCCAAGCACAAGACAGGCTGTGTACCTGTCTCAGCGCCCAACTCTCTGTCCAGTGCCACTTGCCTCCTCCTCCCTGCCTGGACAGAAGTGTCCTAGGAAAAGAGAACAGCCAGTATTTTCTTCCTTTCTCACATGTATTAATGATGCTTTGGCCCATTTTACGTGCTGTGAAGTCATATTATATGTGATTTCTTTTTAGGGCAGAAGTGTAAGCAATAACCCCAGAGACCATAGAAGCCAATATTTTATCACTTGTTAAAAAGAATGCAATGGGTAAGTGACAATAAATAAAGAACACAAATTAGACAAGAACATAAATAAATACTATCTTGCTTATACATATTTATATCTTATGGTAGTGATTTTCAAACTTTTTTGAACTTGACCTAGAAAATAAAATATATTTTATACTGAAACCCAATACATACTCATACACACAAAAATAATCAAAGCAAGTTTCAAAAACCATACTTAAACGTGCAATGGACTGAGACATTTTCTATTCTTTTATTCTGTTTGATCATCTTCTATTTCTCTCTTTTTTAAGAAAATGTTCATTGGTAAATCATTATATTGGTTTCATTACCATCTAATGAGTTGTGTTTTAGAGCTTGAAAAAACCTGCTTTATAAATGCACACTTTATAAATGCACAAAATCCATATATGTAAAGTCCCACAGGAAAGTCCCACAATTCGAAGGGACCTGTAGAAACTTAGCACACTCCTTTTCTAGTGCATATATACCATACATCTCCTCTAAGTGGCCATTGTCTTCTGCTTGAACACTTCTAGTAACAGAGAACTTTGCTTCTTAAGGCAGTTCATTCTGTCTTGACCACTTTTAATTGTTCAAGCATCCTATAGAATATCAAGGGCATTAAAGATACCTTATAATCTAGAAGCAAGTCCCTACTACTCACATGACAAAACCTGCAATGTACTGGATGATATTAACATAGCACAGAGGATCACAGAATGTCACTGGTCAAAGAGAGTTCAAACACTATCTAATCCATGCTTCATTTCACAGATGAGGAAACTGACGTTCCAGAAGAAGGAAAGTGACTCAATAAAGGTCGCCAAGTGAGTTACTTAGGGTCCAGAAGCTGCTTCTCCTGGCTCTCAGTGAATTACTTTTTATAGCACATAATCATTGAAGGAATTGCAAGATAAATTAGATTAAACAAAAAGGTAAATAAAAAAGAGACTCTAAAGAACAGGATCATATAGGATCATATGGGATCTGTGAATCACATCTATTGGAATGGCTCTTATTTTTCATTCTGTACTCCCAAATTGAGAGCCAGCTACACAGACGTGGTAAAAGTAAAAAGGCATGTTATAATTTATGCAGTGCTCATGTTCTATCAGTTTATCTTACCTGTTAGCAGCAAACTTGTTTGAAATGAAACCACCTGGAATTTGTGTCACAATATAACCCCAGAAAAAAGATCCATGGATAAGGCCCACCGTCTCTGGATCCCAGTTAAACTGTGCTGTCTGAAAATGAGAAGTTGGATACAGCTGTGTTTGTAAAATAAATACTTGACCACCATTTTTCATGATGCTGCTACATAATAACCCACAAGTTCCTTCTTTCCTTCCTTTATGCAACAAATATTTATGGAACGTTTCTTATGTGCTTGGGATATAGCAATGAATACAACAAAGTGCCTACTCTCATGGAGTTCACTTTCCAGTGAGAAAAAGGAGAGATTATGCACAAATTTAAATACACACACACACACACACACACACACACACACACACATCCCCCTAATAATGATGAGCACTAAGAAGAAATTTAAAAAAAAAAAAACTTGTGAAGAAAACAAAAAATTAGTTCTAGGTTTACTAGAACTAATTTACTAGGTTATTCAGATAACCAGTTTGGTGAAAGCGCAAAAAGAATGAGAGTCTTAAAAGTCTCTCGTTTCTTAACAAGGATAATGAAACCTATTCTACCTACCCATAGGCTGTATGGGGATAACGGCATGAATATTTCTAGTAGGTTATTCCTCTGCTTAGAGATTTTGCATTTAACACATTAGGATAGTGCCTAGAACATAATGTAGACTCAAAAATGTTAGCAGCCATTGTTGTTATGATGATGACAACAGCAATAAAATAGCCTTCCACAACTCTTAAGTCACTGAAAATGTGATTTTCTAGGACTGGAGCCCCTCTCCTCACTTTCTTCTCCAGGCGAAGTGATTCACTCTATTTTGGACTTCCTGCAAATGTCCCTTCCTCTAAGGAAGTCCCCCCACTCCCCGGAATTGATGTGTCACTTCCTGCTGTGCTTGTTCCATGGACCCCTGTTCTTACAGCCGTGACACCCTCATTGTGCTGTTCTCAAACTAGTCATCCACCTGTCCACTCCCACACTGGGTGGCAAGCCACGCTACGGTGGCATTCGTGTACTTTTGACTTTATAGTCTCCATACCTAAAACAAAGACCTGGAACAAGAAGGTACAAGGAAATATTTGCCAAGTAAATAAATGGCTTTGGAAAGCATTGTTTTCAAAATGCAAGGTGCACCTATTATGGAGTAAGGGTTCGTAATTAGCAACAACTCTGTCTTTTAAACTTTCATCACGGTTCATTTTCCTCTTGCATATTAGTGTGCGGTCAGGTGCCAGACAGTGTAAATACAAGCTCATGCACAAACTGCCTTTGCCTTCTTGATCATCAGCAGTCCAGGTAACGTTGGCCTGCACTCTGGGCTGTATGTCCCATTTTGCAGATTAGGAAGTTGAAGCTCAGGAATAAAATGGAACTAACAATCAGTAATTCAACTCAGCTCATCAAATCTTTATTTCATGCTACCATGTACCTCACATTGTTCCAGGCACTAGGGATGCAGCAGTGAATGACAATAGTAACTGCTGTCCTCATGAAGATGCCAGCAGGGATGGCAGATAATAAACCAGAACAGACTGTGTTAGATGGTGATCAGTGATGAAAAGGAAAAATAAAGCAGGGAAGGGTGTAGGAAGTGTTGGGTAGGAGTGTGGTAGTGTGTGATTTTAGGTAGAGTGGCCAGGAAAGACTTCACTGGGGAGATGATTTTTGAGTAAAGCCCTTAAAGGAAGGAAGGGTACAAGTTGTTCTTTCATTATTTAAGAGGAGAGCTTTTCAGATAGAGAAATAGCAAGTGCAAAGGCCCTGAGGTAGGCATGTATCTTGTGTATTAGAGGAACAGCAGGATGTCAGTATAGCTGGAGAGTACTGAGTGAGGGAGTTAAAGTCAGAGGTTTAAATGACGAAGGGCCCTTTAAGTCATTATGAGAACCTCAGATTTTGCTGAAAGAGAGATGGAAACCACTGGAAGCTTTGAGCATAAAACGGACATGATTTTGTTAAGACACTTTCCCCATATTCCCTCCTTTAATTCTTAGAACATCAAGAGGTAATTATTATTAACTATTTTATTGTAAATGAGGAAATTGAGGCTTAGAGAGAGAAATTTACTTGCCCAAGTCATACTAGTTACAAGTAACTAGTTACAACAACTAATTATAAAAAGAGCTGAGACCAAGACCTCTTACCTGCCTGACCCAAAACACTACATTCTTTCCATTGCGTGTAAAGATTTGGCTTTCTTACTAAGAAGTAGAGACTAGATTTCTTTGCCCCGAGTCACAGTATGATCCAAAGAACCAAGGATCAAAAGCAGAGGAACCCACTTCATCCAGTAGCTGATTGTCCATCACATTGTACCTTGCTCATGCCTTTCTCTCAGTTCATTTTCTCTCTGTTCATTTTCTGAAGGAAAAGGTATATGAAGAAGAGCACTTGGTCCTGCCGAGAACTGACTTGCAACATCACTGGAGCCCCATTAGAATCATAAATGGCCCCACGTGCAAATCATCACTGTAAGCCAAGCATTGTGTCAGATACTGTGTTAGGCAGAAAAATGGGCCCCAAAAGTTATGCACACAAAATCCCTGGAATCTGTAAAAGCTGCCCTATTTGAGAAAAGGGGTTTTGCTGATATGATGAAGTCAAGGATCTTGAGATGAGTTATCCTGAATTATCCAGCTGTGCCCTAAAATCCTATGACAAGTGTCCTCATTAAAAAAAAGGCAGAAGAAAGTTTGAGACAGAGGAGAAGGCCATGTGAAGACCAAGGCAGAGATTAGAGTTATGTGGCCACAGCCAAGCAATGCCTGGAGCCACCAGAAACTGGAAGAGGCAAGAAAGGATTCTCCCCTGGAGCCTCCAGAGGGATGAGGACTGGCTCACACCTTGATTTTGGACTTTTGGGCTCCACAATTGTAGCAGGATACATTCCGGTTGCTTTAGGCCACCATGTTTGTGATAATTTGTCATGGCAGCCTTAGGAAACGAACAGAGGTACTAAATATATTCGTACCAAATTATCTCAACTGATCTGCAAAGCAGCCCTTTTATTCCCATTTCACAATAAGGACAGTGAAGGTTAGCAAAGAATTTCCAGAAATGCTGATTCCTGCCTCCCCGCTCACATCTCCTTCTAGGAGGATTCCCCCCTCCCCTCAGCACCAAGGGTCTCTCCCCGCTGACTGAACATCGCAATAGAGAGAGCCACCCACGGCTGGTGTCCTCTCTCTCTCTCCCTCTCATCTGTCTGTCTCTCTCCGTCTCATGTGAACCCAGAGATTCTAGTTAAACAATACTGAACCCTTGAATTGACACAAGTCACCCTGGAGTCAGGGCCAGGGAAGTCAGCGCCCTGGCAAGGCAAAGGCTCAAGGATCTTCAGCATTGGAGGGCAGTGAGAAACCATGGAAAAAGAAAGACAGCAGTCCACAGGGAGCCCAGGAGAACAAAGCCCACTCGGATGGCAGCACAGGAGAAGCCACGAGGAGCAAGCAAGCTGGAGAGCTGAGCTAAACATTTCCCGGTTCCCGCAGGGTCAGGCTCCACTCTGCCCTTCCTGGCAGGGCCTTGGAAACAGTTACGTAAAGATTCCTTTTTTCTTCTCTGTGGCGGAGAACAGCGTAGATTTCAGGCCCATCTCAGGCTGTGCGCCCACCACCTGTCCAGGGCATGGACTGAATGAACTCACACAGCAGATCTGCTTCCTGATCCTCACTTTCATGAGGTCCCGACAGCCTTAACATAATCCCCTTTTTAACGCAAACCGGTTTCACTGAATTTCTATTCTTTTGCAATCAGGAATCCCTTACCAGAACAGAAGAGCCAATAAATAAGAGACAAATTTGGAACCAGGTCTGGCCAATTCCAAAGCCTGTCCTGTTAGCTCAATGGGGCTCATGACTTACGGGAAGGAGTCCCGGTGTTTCCTGAGGGTAATGAGAAACTATTGCCAATTTCCTCAAACTTCGGTCTTTTATTGCTTACCATATGCCAGAAACTGTTCAAAGTGAGTCAGATGTTTTAAAACTCATATTACCCTGCAAATGCATATTCGCACATCAGCTAAAATAACCCTTTATGCCACTAGTAGAATATATGCCATATATTTGCAAGACCTACCTATTCATACTGCTCACTTTCCTCGTTCTTTAGAAAATGAGGGTTTAAAATTTTCTCGGTGCAAAATAGTTTTTTCTTCCCCTCCATAAAATGAAAATCAAACAAACAAAATTGTCAGCCATTCAGAGCCTTTCTTTGCCACCGGTGTGAACATGCTCAACTGATATGAATGTTTTGTTTGGTTTGGATAAGAGAGAAATGGCCTGCTATAAATTAGAACTGTGTTAGAGCTTCCAACACACTGAAAAGACGTAAAGTTTCTCTAAGACTCCAGAGGGCAGGACCATAGAAACTAGAGAGCACACACTAGCATTGCTCCTCAGGTTTAGCCCAATGTCCTTTCCATATGACTCAAAGCAGACTCCGCCTCTTTTCAGGCAACAAGCAAATGCAAACCAGCATCCCATTTTGATGTGGGCCTCAGC
This sequence comes from Eonycteris spelaea, assembly GCA_003508835.1. Taxonomy (NCBI): domain Eukaryota; kingdom Metazoa; phylum Chordata; class Mammalia; order Chiroptera; family Pteropodidae; genus Eonycteris; species Eonycteris spelaea. The sequence goes on from PUFA01000023.1 coordinate 9,579,249, forward strand.
AGACAAGTTTTAATGAGCTGGCCTTGCTCACACAAGGCTGGAAGAACTCACGTGATACGCATCTGAAACCTCGCTAGTGTACATCATTCTTTATTTTAAAAATGCATGACATGCTCCCCACTCCTCGACTGCCCTCCCCCAAAATAAACAATCAGGATACCCTTTAAGATATATTCACCACCAAGAAGAGACTAGTTAGAAGAATCTCCACGGCACTCTTTTCTTTTAGCAGAATAATCTCTCAGATTAAAAAAAAAAAAAAAAGACTTTTTTTAATGAATTGAAATCAAATTTGCCCAAATCAGCCCTGGGCAGGAATTGTTCCAAGTAATGCTAATAGATAGATACAGCATGAAAGAAAGCATTCTGCAATCGATTGAAGAAAATACAGCATATCACAGCCTCCTCTCGGAGCCTCTCATAGGACAAAGCATGGCAAAGACCCCCGTTTCACGCCTTCTTCACAGGACAACCTACAGAATGGTGCTTCGCCAGACACCTGCTTGGCAAACTCTGGTCTAAACGTTTCTGCCACAGTGGGCAGGGACCAGAGACGATTAGATGCCTCTCTGCCAATGGATGGATTTCATTCCAGTGCGTGTGTTCAATACAGTGAAACATGTATTTCTTGGGGGATCTACAGGGCATATATTTTCAGTTTTTTCCCACCATAACCTCAATACTTCTTTAGGCCTACCATTTAAGAAACAAATCAGATTTTCTTTCTCCAGCAATTCATAAAAACAATATCCTTTAAGTCACATCAGGGGATGCTTGCTTATGACTACAACAGCCTCTGAACTGGGAGTCTTGCTTGACTCCACTCACGTCAGTCCCAACCCATCGGGAGATCACTGGCCGGACAGTGATGAGTCTGGAGCACAGAACTGGTCGTATCACCTCCATTCTTAAAGCCCACCTGTGACTCTCAACGTGGTTTACCAGCCTTTCCGTGACCTGACCCCTCTATGCCTCACTGCCTCCATCTCTCGATGCTCGCCCCCACACTCTACTGGTCTCGTATCGGGGTTCCTGACCTGCAGTCTGTGGATGGAATCCTGTGGATCTGTGAACTCGGATGAGAAAAAAATCGGCATCTTTATTTCTACTAACTGCTAACCAAAATGTTGCATTGTCTGCAATTATGAGTGTAGACAACAGATCGCAGTTGCATTATCAGTACCTACGACTCTATTACTAGTAGAAAATATAAACACATTCCTATCACATGACAGTTGTTGCCACTATTTCAAACTATGGTTTATAGTTCAAAATTCAAAATTATGGTAATTTTTAGACCCATTGCTACATTCTTTATCACATCGATGAATGAAATGCAGTGCTTTCTCTCTTCCTTGCACATAATAAAGTATTTACCCAGCTGTGGCCACGAGAGCTCCCACCACAGACTGATACTGACCTGAATTTCCGGTTTTCCGTCAACATAGACAGTGCTGTTATTGACCATTTCCACAATGGCAACTCCCAGATTACACCGGATCCCAAAGGAAATGCAGAATCCCAGCCCACTCATGATGGCAATGATGTAACGCTTCGGGACGCCACAGCAGTGGCAGTCACAGCGTGGGGAGCTCTGCCTGGACACCTGCACTGGCCTTCCTTCCTCGTTCAGCTCAATGTTGTTTTCCTCCTCATTGGTCCCATCAATTTTTCTACAGTGGAAAAAAGAACACACAGAGAAGAAAGGCCAGGATTAGGGAGAGAAAAAAAAAAAAAGCACTAGCCAGAAAGAAAAAGTGTACCAACAAAAACGAAAGGGAAACACAAAGTAAAGCAGCCTGCATTTCTAAAAGTTATTATTACCACCATCATTGTTATTACTAAACTAAGTTATCGTGGCTAAAATTACCGTCGCTTCTTGGCCTTTGGGCTAAGATCAAGTGTAGTGAAATTACTGGTGTTCTGGATGTTGTGTTGTACTTTTATAGGCATTAAGTCCTTTCAATCTCGTAACAACCCCTTGAGGTGCACAGTGTTATCTTGCCCCTTTACAGATGAGGAAACAAAGCCCAGGACCAGAGGCCGCATCTTGAATAATGAGCTGTACTGAGTTTCCTCCTACAGGGGACCAACAGGCTTCATCCACATTGCATGCCCCAGATGGCTATCACATTTGACCTTAATTTTAGTGTGACTGGAAGCTTGCTAGAAAGAAAGACAGTGGGAAATTAATTTGTAGAGTCTTTTTTTTCTTCCTCTTTTTCTAAGTCATAACCAAATGCTAGGTGAAGGTAGGGAGGTACATTTTCTATCCCAGAACACATGCCGTTGGTGGTGCAGCCTTTCTTTCCTCCTTAGGGGTTTCTTCTCAGCAGGTGATCCTCTGGCATCTTTGAACCAGACGATAGGATTTTTCATTGACTTCTGTAGGTTCAGATTATATGTCCATCGCAGGGAATTTTACTCTCTTCTTTTAAAAGAAGTAATTGAGCAAACTGAACATTATCTGTCAATTATAAAAGGAACTATTTACATCCACTCACAGGGTGTAACCCTTTGGATTATTTCGAAAAATCTGAAGATCTGGAATTATGAGGCCCACATTCTTTCATGGCTATAATTGGCTCTCCTGTTTACAAAAGTCCCTATCACTCCCTATTGTCACCCCCAACACTGAACCCAGTTGCCATTTAACATTACAATTGCACTGTTGCTTTTCTTGAAGTTAGAATGAGGCGAAAGGAAACATTTTTGTACACATTATTTCTATCAGGAGTAGAAAAACAAAAATTAGACTAGGAGCAAATATACATAGTCAACCACCATTTATGGAGGCTCAGCATCGTAACTGCCCTTGACACTTTGGGTCCTGCCTTATCGGCAGAGAAAATTAGGTTTTCTACGGCGGCTATGATGTTGCTATGTGATGTGGACAAATCGGAAGCACTTGAGTGAGATTGGAAGCAGTGAGGGGAGAACGCAGTATGAAGGGGGAACGGCAATGCAAATGGTGGCAGATGCAGTGGTGGAGGCAACTGGTCCCCCGTGACTGTCGTGGCAGGATCGCTGGACTACATCATAATCAGTACTCACAGGCAGGCATTGGTGGTGGCTGTGTTTTATCTAGAATCGTCTAGCAAGTATGATAGAATATGTTCTGTCCTGCCTTTTTCCCGATGGTAGGTAGCGCATCCAGATCTGGTCCTCCCAGAGAGTCTGAGAGCTTCTCATGTTTCATGAATTTCATTCCACTTAAGCTAGAGCGGATTCCGTTGATTGCAACTAAGAACTTTGAATGATACCGCACGTTTCTTTGTGGAAGTGGGGACTACTTCTATGTGTTAACATATAAAGTGTGCCTTTGTCAAAAAAAATACCATATGGCCCGCTTCACACTCTAGGTATCAAGTCTATGGTCCCTGTGCTAAGCTTTAAGAAGCACAGAGAGGTTTGGTTATTGTAAAGATATTTGGGGAAAATTGGAGAAAGAGAGAAAATAAACCATAGATAAGAAAATATACTGCTAGACTAAGAGAAGATAAGAGATGGTTAGGAGAGAGAAGGCTGAAAATTAAAAGCTTGAGGGGTTCTGTGCCCTCCTTCTTAGGCAGAATCTCTGAGGTGGGGAGTTCTGAAGAGAGAGTTCTAGGAAGCAGGTCCTAAAAATGAAATTTTTAAATTTTATTTCTCAGTAGCTGGCTGGCAATGAGGACTGTAGCACAGGTGGAGTGTTGACAGTTTCTGGCATGTGGTACCAGTGCAAATGCTTTCACCTGTGGTGAACTGGGACGGAAGGCAGGTGGAAGGGGATGCACTGGTTCATGCAGTATCTCTGGTTATCAGGGAGGCACGGGAGAAACAGCAATTCCTCCACGGAGTTGAGTGGCTATTATTAAATTCCATCGATGCTTCAAAGAGAGAAAAATGTCAAGATTCAAGCAATCAATCACCAATTTAAAGGAAAGTGGGATAGTCGGTTGCTTCCTTGTCACCATTTAAAGAGACCTTCTCCCCTGCAGTTAGACACAGACAGAACTGAAGATCATTGTAAAAATGGCAGAATTCCCTCTGAGTGTGGGCTGGACTTAATGACTTGATTCCCAGAAATGCACTACAGGAAGTGGAGGAACCGGGCAAACACTTCCTTAACCAAGCAATCAAGGTTAGCATCACTAGTAATAAGTCATGTTGATAGCATGTACCCCCAATAAGATGTAAAAGACAGACATTTTGCCTCTGTAGTATTTCTCACAACCCTAGTCTAATCATAAGAGAAATATCATGACAAATACAAACTGAGGGACATTCTACAAAATACCTAAATACCAGTAGTCCTCAAAACTGACTGAGTCATGAAAAATAAGAGAAGGCTGAGAAACAGGCACAGATGGGAGGAGACTAAAGAGACATGATGACTAAATGCAGTGTGGTATCCTAAACTGGATCCTGGAACAGAAAAAAAATGTCATTAGTGGAAAAAGCAATGAAAGTTTAAAGTGTCGAATTTGATTAATAAGGTACCAATGTTGCTGTCTTAGTTTTGATAAATGTATCATAGTAATCTAAAACGTTGACATGAGTGGAAACCGAGCCAGGAGTATATAGAAAATCTCTGTACTACAACCTTTCTGCAAGTCTAAAAATATTCCAAAACAAAAACTTGGCTTCGAAAACAGCAGAACTCCAGAGAAACTAGAATTCTGAGCTTAGTAGGTATGTCTCTTACACCAAAGCCGAGATCCTGATAAGAAACAGGATCCTTAAAATTTAGGGTGGGAAGATATGAGACCTGGATTAGGGGATAGGTGCACTTGAACACCTAACGCCCTACATTCCTCGGAACCCCTGGACCTGCAGGAGCGGCCACTCCCCTTCGTTGGAAGATAGAGGCTCCTCCCTGCCCCGCCCCTTACTTGAAAACTATGCCAAAGCCTCAAATACAGCAGGTGACTTACAGAACAATGCTGACACGCTTCAGGATCTGCTCCCACTCCCTTTTGACCAATAATTAGAACCAAATCCCAGATTGAGCCCAGGCTGGGGCCTGCCAATGGAAGAGAAGGGTGTTCACCAAAAAAGCTGGATCTGCTTGATATTTACCAGCAGGAAGTGTGAGTGCGTGCCTGGGAACAGTTTCTGAATGGGCTAGATGCGAGGGAGATGTAGGGGTGGTAAAGTTGAATGAAGGAGAGTTTGTCAATATGAGGGGCAGCGTGGATTGTGTTCCCAAGAAGATATAGTCAAGTCCTAACCTCTGGTAATGTGACTGTGACCTTATTTGGGAATGAGATATTTGCAGCTACAATCAAGTTAAAATACAGTCATGTTGGATTAGGGTTCACCTAATCCAATGACTGGTGTCCCTATAGAAAGAGGGGGATTTGAATATCAAACACAGAAACTCAGGGGAGAAGGACGTGTGACAACAGAGGCAGAGACTGGAGTAACGTGTCTCCAAGGAATGCCAAGGATTGCCAGCAACCACCAGAAGTGAGAAAGGGGCAAAGATGAACCTTCCTTCTGAGCCTTCAGAGACAGGACACCTTGATTTCAGATTTCTGGCCTCCAGAATTGCCAGAGAATAAATAAATTTAAGCCACCCAGTTTGCGGCCCTTTGTTGCAGCAGCCCTAGAAAACTAATGCAGGGGACATTCTCCCGTGACACAGGATTTAACACATTAGCAAAGGCCAAGGAAACGGTTCTAATGAGCTGCTGGTGTGGCTCGGAAGTTCGACGAAGTAGAGATACCAAGAGGAGCACGATGACTTCTTTTTTAAAAAAAATAATAATAATAATTGTGTACTAGCTTCTGGTCATTATTGCATTAGGGCCAGATGATGGCATTATGACTTTTTAAAAATAATTTGAGAGTTTCTCGTGGTTCAGTAACTGAGCAGAGTACATCTCTGAAGTGGATTTGACTATCGGTGACTTCTGCTTTTCAAATTGACCACGAGTGACTTCTGCCCTTGAATAAGAACCTGAAGATGTGGACCTAGTGAAGCTGTCTTGGTTTAATAAGCATATCCAACATCATTCCTCTTGGTAGTCATATTCAATTTGGAGAGAGAATACCACAAGAGTATATTTCCTTGGGTCCAAAGGGTCCACTTACTCTTATTTTCCTTCATTGTCCGATAAACCTAAATTACAGGCCTATTTGTGTTTTGAACACCTGTTGTAACAACGGCTGAATTAGATTGGGCCATACAGATGAATTAGTGAGGATTAAATTAAATTTCCATATCTGTTATTTAGAATATAAAGATTATGACATATTTTCAGGTTGATCATACTCTTCAATAAATAGGTCTCTCTTTAACTGCCTTGTTCTTGAAGAGAGATACCGAACTAGTACAGCAGGTGAGGCCCTAAGGAAGGCAGTGGTGACGGGGCCACCGGACCATTGAGGAGCTCTGCGCTGGCTGTCGTCTGAAGGTTGAGTTCGACAGTAGGAGGTGCTGTTCCAGAACTGGGTTCTCCAGTGGCAACCGGAATGATAGAATCCTGGAGTAGCAGAGGCCGGCAGCGGCCTTTTAAAGATCAGAGACAAGGGCAGCACAATCAGAATTGCCGGTTGAGGGATCTGACTCACAGAAATCGCAGGACATGTGGATGAACCTATGAGAGTGGACACGAAGCGTGAGGTCTTCAGGTCACACAGGAACACACATCAGAGGGCTTCCACTTGGAGGGATCGCTAACCAACCAACGGATGGGCTGACTTGGCTGATCGACGTTAGCCAGCTTCTGTCCTCAGACACCCAGTTCCAGAGCAGTGGGCTAGTGGAGTAACCATGGTAGCGGAGATGGAGGCTCTGCTTGGGCTCCCACTCACCAGGACTGATTTAGCTACTACTGTTGTCAGCAACAAAACCAGTGCTGAGCCCCGATGTGCACAATCCCTCAGGAGACACACCAGCCTCTTGGTGGCCAATTGTTTACATAACACTCCTTTCCTCCTAAAAAGGGTGGCAGTTCATCCCGACTGGGGTTGACATATATTCCACATATGCGTTTGTCTTTTCAGCCTGCAAGTCTCAGGCAGCATCACTATCTGAGGATTAATAGAATCCTGAGTAGCCCACATGGAATCCCACACACCATCACCTAAGATGAAGACAGACGCCAGGTTATGACAAAGGAGATAGAGCCGGGGCACATGACACTGGGATCCACCGGCCCTAACACATGCCATACCACCCAGAGCCTGGCAGCCTGCCAGAGCTAAGAAGGCATTTTAAAGATGCAGCTGAGGCATCAGCTTAAAGATGAATCCCTGTGATACTGCCTTGTCTAGTCTAACTCAAATACAGCAACCACGACCTGGTAAGGATATATTACCGGGGATTTAGACCCCTCAGGCATGAAGGTCTAGGTCAATGCACCCGTCAAGCCAACAGATGTGAGAGGACTTGAGAATGGGTGGAGAGGAGGGACCTCTCTCGAAGGTTCCTCAGGAATATTGACCACAGAGTCTTAGAAGAGCTACACCTGGGTGGGGTAAGCTTAATGTGAGAAGCAAGGAGTCCTGAGTGGTACAATGAGAGGGCCGCCACAGCCGCTGTAATGCACTCTCCTTTCATCGGGCCAGCTCACTTCTGGAGCTGGCAAGGGAGCTTGAACTGCTCCCTTCTTAGGAGAACTGCCAACTACTAAGTGGCCTCGATTACGAACCCCATCCCTGCTGGGGCATCCCACACTCGATGGCTGACTGATAACAGTGGCGTACAAGGTTGGCCCCTTGGCTCAAAGGGACGGCTCAGTGCCTGTAGCACCCCAGAGCTTCCCGTTGTGATTGGCCCCTCTGCATTACCTGAGATCATGTCCTTGCTTGCTTTGTTCCTTTCCTATCCTGCTTTACTTCCTCCTTCCCAATTGTTTCAGGAAGAGTTCCTCCTCAATAAGTCATATCCTAGGCTCATCCAAATTCCTGTCTCGGTTTCTGCATTTAGGGAACCCTCCCTAAGATAGGGAATGAGTAAAAGGAGATGGGAAGGTCAGGAACATCCCCCCTGGGATAGTGACCTTTGAGAAGTGACTTGAAGAAAGTGAAGGGCAAGCCAGCAGGCTATTTGGGAGAAAAACTTTCAGGGTGCAAAAGCTGGCACAGGCGTGGGTCCGATAAGCATACAGAACGGGGCCGGAGTGGGGTAAGGCAGGAAAAGAATGTCATAGGTGGAGTCAGTGAGGCTTCTCAAGGTTCTACAGATCACTAGGGCCTTGAGGGCCATTGAAAGGACACTGGCTTTAACTCTGAGTGAGGGAGAAAACCGTGGGGAAATTTTGAGCAAGGAAGAGATGAGATTGACTTTGCTTTAATAACGTCGCCCTGGCTACAAGGGCGGAAGACAAGTCGCCTGAGGTTGTGCAGCAGGAAAGTACATGCTGCTGTAGTGATTGGAACCTCGGGCTCGCCGGATCTCAGAGCCCACGCTCACACATCTGCCTTTGTTGGAGCAGACAGCGCACGCACATCTGGCACAGTTTCAAACACAGTCGCTGAATGCCGAGAATGGGCACAACACAGCTTCCATCCCTTTAGAGAGAAGACATAAATACTTACGAGACCAGATTCCCCTCCCCCCCATCTCTTTTTGGGAAAGTCTTCAATACTACAATAAATTAAGAGAAAGCCCACATTTGCCTTAAGATCCAGAGGTTGCTGGCTACACTACAGCCCAAGTAACTCCCAAACCTAAGTGTGTGGTTAAATTTCAAGGCAGAAAGTGGGAAGAACAAAGACACTTGATTAGGGAGGTAGCATAGTATAATGATTGAGAATGGCGGGCAGAGAATGTCTGATCTAAAACCCAGCTCTGCCACTTAAAAGCTGTGCGACACTGGGCAACTTATTTAACCTCTCTGTCCCTCGGCCTCCACATCTGTAAAACTGTGATTATAATCGGCCTCATCTTACAGGGTTGTTAGCAGGGTTAAATTGGTTTATGGTACATGGAGCAACGTGTTCGTTACCACTTATTACGCATTAACAACTAGAGAATACTCATATTGTCATTTAAATTGGAGAAATCTTTATATCAATTTCTGGACATTAATTTCCAAATTCCATGTCATCTGTTCCAGCACTGGACAATAAGTGAGTACATCATCTTTCTTCCTACTAGACTTCTAAAATTATTATTGTATTTTTAGCTCATGCAATTGTTCAGCTGCTTTTTACCAATGACTTTGGAAGGAAGTCAAGTAACGCCTGACTGTAACCAGCGTCCAGTGGGAGCTTCAAACGCTTCCCTGGGCAGTTGCCACGCCCCTTCCCACAGGAACGCTCGCTCTGCGATGAAAAAGCACCTCGAGAATTCTGTTTAGATGATGATCTCAGTCTCAGACATTATCAGACATCGATGATTGACACTGCTTGCTAAGTTAGAAAGTCAGGAGTTCTAACTTCCAAATGTTCTCGTTCTTGTCCCTTACAAAACAGAGAACAGTGTTTTGTGATTGTTTTTTTTTTTCATACTGGATTCTGTCAAGCTGCTTAATGTGAAACATCAACAAGGGGTGAGCGGGATGCCCATTACATGCCTATTACATACCAGGCTCTGGGTGAGGTGCTGTATATGGATTATCTTGTAGACTTGAGGTTTCACACCAAGTGTGTGGCGGAACTGGTCTCCCTGGAGGAGACCTGATTCTGGAGCTCTGCACAATGACACCCAGAGCTAGGGATCGACTTTAGATCGCCGGTCAGTTAACCCGTTTTTTCTCCTTCCTCTGCTAATAATTTCCCTCTAGGGATCACTGAACGAAGGGGTTTAAGTTTAGCTTTATTTTTGCTAAAGTCATTCTACAATTGTGATGACAAGGATAACACCTAGCATTTTAGTGCATTCTCTGTCTCACGTACTGTTGTTACCTGTTCTATTGTTCCACTATTTAACCCTGAGGAACCTGCTCAGAGTCCTAAACACTGAGCTCAGTTTTGGGTTGAGGCTGCATCACTTGGATATTACTAATTTTGTTCTATCCCTGAGAAAACCAACCAGTAAACAAGAGAACCTTCAAGTGGGTCAACCAATCAAACATAGCAAAACCAGCTCTTAGGATAAGTCTCTTATTTATTTATTTTTTAAAATTAAATTTTAAAAAGCAACAATGAAATTTCAAAAAGCAAAATTTAAAGTTGGAAATTTAAAGTTGGAAAATTTCTAAGCACTTTTTTGGTCAAGTATTTTATAAACTAAGGCACAGAGTTTGGTGATTATAATGGTGACCATGGTCTAAAGTCATGGTTTTTTATTCCTGACTTTGTCAGGTTCTCCGGCATCACTTAAAAATGCCAGTGAAGCCATTGTGCTTTCCTTTTGCATCTTTAATCAAATGAACACCACCATAATAAGATGTTACCCAGGGAGAGCTCAGCGGAAGGACAAAACACTCTTAAGAGAGTACATTATTATAACCACGTCCTGTGTTTGGCTGGCTTATCCTGCTTTCACCAAGCTATCTTTTCATATCTATACATGATAATTCACTGAAGGTCTGATTCAAACCTTTTTGGTTTTAATCACTAAATTAATAAGGTGCCCAACCCAGTTCTCTCACTATAAAAGCTCATCGAGAGGGATACAATAAAAAATTTAACACTGACAGGAGCCCCTGTGTTACAAAACACAAGAAATGGAATAAATCTCAGTGTGCCTAGAAATAGTCGTTTAAATGTTGAAGTTTTTCAATTTAAGAGATAACATGGAAAATTTAAAAGAAGATAACGGGTGGCATCTTCACTCATCATGATTAGAAATAATCATTCAAACACATAAAAATCTCATCAAGGACATTTCCCACATTTATTTATACCAGAAAGATTAAGGGAGTCCTTTTACCTTGTACATAAGGACCAGTTATTAACTAATCTAGAAAACCTAGGGAGGCATTCACTATGTCTATAAAAAAATCACAAATTAAAATGTCACATCAATTCATTCATTTATGGCAAACTCTCCTTCCAATAACAGCATATTTTACTTCTAAAAAAAGATTTGTTTTTTGGTTTGGATAAAAACATTCAATCCAATAATAGTACTAAACATTCTCCCCCTGTAATCATGTAAAATTTTCTGCGTTAAAGAATATTAATTTTTTAAAGTTACCTTCTTCAAACTATGGTGTAACTACCTTTCTCTTTATAAACCACACAATGAGGAACCACTTGTATAGTTTATGTAATAAGCTATACAATTTGCAAATATCTAATTTTCATTTATAGTGAAAAATGATGTAAAAAATTCTTTAAAATTCTTTCAGCTCAAAGCATAACCATATTTGTCATTCCTATTGTATTTACATGAACTATTACATTTCTAAATCTTTTCTAATTCAATGCCAAACACACAATAATGCAACATCACCATCTCTAGTTAAGTGGTAATCCTGCCGTATAAGCAGAATGCTTGTCTTGGTATTTTCTTAATTCAACTCTGGATTTCTGGTGCATCTTCCCTCCGCCCCCAGGCATAGCCTGGAAGGGGCTCCACAAGCCACCTAATCTGACCACCTTCTTATTACTAAAAAATGACTTTAAAAGCATTAAGCAGATTCTCTCAAACACTGGCAACGTGAAGTTACTCAGAAATAAACCTAAAGTTTGCATTCAAACTTTACCTTTGTAAAATCCCCAACGAATCTCCCACGACGCTCTTCACTCCTTCCTTTCCAGGTTTCAAAATATTTTCCTTGAAGGTCTCGAATGCTTTAAAAGGCATCTTGAATGGGGGGCACCTCCGAGCTGTTAACAGTCAGTCTCAGAAACTGTCATCCTTTCTCATTTCCAGCATGGGGACCACTCTCATTTCCTTGATGAACACCTTGAAGTCAGTTCTCATGAAGGGAACTACTTAAAATCAAAAAGGAGATGAAACCCAGCCAAGATCTTTCAAGTTGAGACAACAACCCCCGCCCCTCCAAAAAAAAATGAGAGAGAGAGAGAGAGAGAGAGAGAGAGAGAGAGAGAGAGCCAAGGAAGGTCTGGCTGGGAAATCGGCCCCTTGAAAAGCTACAAGCTCAGCAGCAGCTTGTGTTGCTGCTTCAGACAGCCACTTTCAGGCTGAGAGCAGCCTCACTCCCTCCCTGGGGCTGCAGCTGGAGAAGCTGAAGTGGGCTCCAGCCCACAAGGTGCCCTGAGACCAGCGACAGCATCTGCGGCCTGTCTCCAGCCCCTCCTGCTGCTTCTGACCACATCCCCCTCCTGCCTCACTCAGCTGGGCTGTGGCTCTCACTGAGTGATCCTTTCCAAGGTGATGCTATAGTAACCAGCACAATACCTGCCCCTCAGCCACTGGGGCTTATTAATAGGCTCTCAGCCCAAGCGGGCACCCAGGATGGGGTATATGAAACATTTACGAGTCCTCTGTTTTTTTGAGGTCTGGCCCTGCAGTCAGGCTCTCAGCCACATTATGCCTCTTATGTCCCTCGTGGGAGCCGCAAAACAGTTTTTCAGTCAGACACTAGGATGGTTGTGGTCTTTGGAGGAACACTTACTTGCACCTGAGGAGGCTAAATGCAAAACCCAAGCTACAAATATCCAGGAGGACAGTTATTTGCTCCCAATCAATGGAGCAAGACTTCTCTAGGTGAGGTATATAGGTGCTACTGGGACCATTTAATCGGAGAGATCCGAGCCAGTCTTGGACCTGCTTAAAACTCTTCACTGGTCCTCACCAAACTCAGGATAAAACCAAGTTCTATATCATGGCATACAAGGCCCTCCATGGAATCCCAGGCTTGTTTCTTGTCACTCTGCTCTTCTTGTCACTTCACTGAATTCAGCCAGCTCTCTATTGCCCTTGGGGTTTACTCTGTACCCTCCACCTGCGTAACTCTCCTTACCCTTCATCTGGGTAACCTCAAGGGATTCTTAAGTCTCCCTGAGACATCACTTCCTCTAGAAACCCTCACAGACAGGCTTAGGTGTCCCTCCTCCGGGTCTCCAAATCACCTGTCCTCTGCCCCACAGAACCTGGTATGCAGCGGTGTAACATACCTCTGTTTTGGACAGGGGATGAAATATCACATATTGCTTCCACATTTATGGACAGCAGGACGATACCTTCATAAATGATGCTGCCATGAGCAAACAGCCTCCGTCTTGAGGCTCTGGGGCTCTAATTCCCTGCCTCCAGATGACTGGCAAACTCCAAGCTTTGAGCTCTCCGATTCCCCTACAGGCATATGGCCACGCAACCAGCCATGTCCTCTGCAAGCTTCAGTCCAAATCCTTCTCCAAGATTTGAATTCGATTGATTTAAATCAGAACTGGATCCTCAGTAGGTTAAACATTACTACCAATAATAAGTGTTATTATTATTATGGCTAATGTTTATTGAGTTCTCTGGTCCAAACTCTGTTAAACACTCTTTATCTTCACAATCTTCCCGTCACTGCTTTGTGGTTAATAACTTGTTATTTTCCCCAACTTTACTGACAGGAAACTGAAGCTAAGAGAGGTCAGCCTTGCCAGGTTTCAGATCCAAACAGCCTGTCTCCAGCCAGCCCTGCTCTCTTCCTCACTGTCCTCATTTCCAGGGGACAATGATTTTCAGTAAATTTACCAAGTTGTGTAAGCATCACCATAAAGCGAAAAGCAGAGAGAACATTTCTATCATCCCCGATAAGGTCCCTCGTCTTCATTGTTAATCCCCATCTCCCACCCCGCACAATGCCCCAGACGACCGTCAGCCTACTCTCTAGAATTGCCTTTTCTGGACAGTCCATGTAAATGGAATCATACAATACATGGCCTCTTGTGTCTGACTTCACTGAGTATAACGGTTTTGAGGTTTTTCCATGTCACGGCTTGTATCAGTTCATTCTTCCCTTTTCTCTTCTCTGTGGAATATTTCATTGTGTGGAAACACTACATTTTGTCTATCCACTGACCTGTTGATGGACATTTGTTTCAATTTCTGGCTATACGAATAAACTGTTAAGAACATTCATGTGCAAATCTTTGTGTGAACATACTTTTTTTTTTTTCACTTCTCTTGGGTAAATACCTAGGAGTAGAATCACCGGATCATATGATAAGTTTCTGTTTAATGTCTTAAACTGCCGAACTGTTTTCCAGAGTGGTTGCACTATTTTACATTCCCACTAGCAAATATGAGGACTCCCGTTTCTGCACATCTTCACCAACATTTGTCACCTCTCTTGTTTTATATAACCATTCTAGTGGTGCATTTGTATATCGTTTTTGTTCAATTTCTTTTCAAATATTTTGCCCATTTTAAATTTTTTGTCTTATTATTGAAGTACGTGAATATGTATTCTTAATACAAATTCTTCATCAGATATGTGATTTGCAAATATTTTCTCCCAGTCTGCTACTTCTTATTTTCTTCATACTGTGTTTTTAAGTGTAAAATATTTTATTTTGATGAGATCCAACTTGTCAGTTTTTTTTTTCTTTTATAGACTGTGCTTTTGTTCATATATCTAAAAATCTCGGAAGGTCTTAAGGATTTTCAAATTTTTCTTCTAAAACTTTTATTGTTTTAGCGCTTACATTTAAGTTACGATTGATTTCAAGTTCATTTTTATGTAGGGTGTGAGGGAAATACTTAAGTTCATCTTTTTCCATGTGGATATCTAGTTGTGCCAGCGCTATTTGTTAGAAAGGATATCCTTTATCCAATAAATTGCTTTGGCACTTTTGTCAAAAGTCAGTTGAACAGAAAGATGCGTTTCTGAACTCTCAGTTATGTTCTATTGATCTTTATGTCTATCCTTATGTTGGTATCAAATGTCTTGACTGTAGCTTTATAGCAAGTTTCAAAGTTGGGAAACGAAAGTCTCCAACTTTGTTCTTTTATGAAATTGTTTTGGCTCTTCTAAGTCTTTTGAGTTTCTCCATAAATTTTAGGAGCAGCTCGTCAATTCTACAAAAATCCTGTCCAGCCCCATGCTCTTAAAAGGATGGTCTCTGGCCACCAACCTTCCCAAAGATAATCCCTCAAGGCTGAGAATGCTGAGACCCCAGGAAGTCACACATCTAATCACTCCACCAACACAGTCCTGACCTGTCTCCAAAACAATCGTGCTCATTCGTCAAAAGCAAATACAATCAAAATATGATAAGTACACTCTTGTTACAGAAAGCATCCCTGGTGAAGCGCTTCTAACCCTTTCCTCAATTCCCAGTACCTTAGGTTACTAACCTCTTAGAACACATAACAGAAGCACTTCTAGGCAAAGATCTCATGAATCTCTCTTAAGGGTCAATGACCGCTAGGGGCACAACCATTCCTGCAGAATGAATGTATTGCTTATGAAAAACATCTGAATCTACAGAAGTTTTTGGTGGTGAAGTAGATAGTTGATGATAATAACAACATTTATGGAGTACTTTCTAGGTGTGACTTTAAGCACTTAACTCATTTATGCCCCACAATGACCCTCTGAAGTAGGTACCATCTACAGATGAGGAAACGAGGCACAGAAAGTTTAAGTAAACTCGTTCAACTTCACACAGCTCGGAAACTAAAGAGATGGGCTATGGAAATCTAACACCAGAGCCTGTATTCTTAACTTCTACCCTAGAGCTGTTGATAGTAGGGGCAAAAAATACAAAGCCAGATTCTCCAGAACTAAGGGTCATTTTGTTCATTATTCATTTGTACCTTTTTTTTGAGGGCCTACTATGTGGCAGACTCTTTTGAGGCACTGGTGATAGCGGTTGACTGTGATACTCCCCTCAAGAAACCAATCAATCAGCCAGAAAATGAATGAGTTCATCACAGCATAGTGAGTGCCACATACGGGGTTATAGGGGCACAGGCAAGGACACCTAGCTTCGCTTGCTGAAGGGAGTGGGAGACAGCTTCCTGGATGAGGGGATGGTAGTACAAGCTTTCAGTGATAAAGAACAAGGCAAACACAAGAAAAAACGTGAGAGCAAAGACTTGCAGGAGAGAGCATGGCACCCGGGAGAACTGTGTGGTTTCAGCGAGGTGGGTGAGTATGCCATGTGGTAGAAAAACAAGGTGAAGCAATGATCTTGAGCATTACATAATTTGGTTGTTACAGAAGAGCCTTAGAACATCTGGTCTCCCTCTCAAAATATAAAATAGAATATAGAGGAAATTATGTGTACAGAAGAACCCCCGGAGGGCTATGAAACAAAAGCTTTGGCCTATGCTGGGGATATGTAGACTGAATATACATTAGAAGAAATTTCAGCCATTGACATATGTTTAATGACTTCCTGTTATTCTATACACAAAAAGCCTCTTCCCTCAGAGAAAAATACTCTTAACTATGACGACTTTAGGGGTGCTTGCCTAGATCATAGCAAGTCCTCATTCTCAGGCAACCACTAGTGTCCCCATCTCTCCCCTCTTCTTTTATGGGGACAGGCTCCAAAAGTCCTGTTTTTACTACAGTGTTTCCCATCTCACTGACAGACCAGGGGTGGGCGCCTGCACCAACCTAAAAGCCAGTCAGCTATAGGCTCTCCTGGTAATCTAACTCTGGAGTGGAAGACTGCTAGTTAATCTTGCAGGTCCCCAGAACTGGAATTCTGGAGTGGCCACATTCAGCTTGCGGACTGAAGAGGCAGAGGACACTGGTCTGGCAGAGTGAGAGGAATGAAAACGACCAGGACGAGGATGTCTGGGTCATTAATGGCCTTCCAGTTCCTGTGTGTCTAGACCCATCTGCCTGACCCCTGGGTCTCATGAAATACCTATATCCTTACAACAAATTGCCCTCTTTTAATTTCCTGTGTTCCTCATGCATAAGAATATTGACCACTGCAATGATTTAAAACCCAAATCACGTAATTAATACCAAGACTGTCTCTACCTAACACCATGTGGGCAAGCCTGACCAGTTTGATGACAGGATTTCAGTTTCCAACAGTGAAAAACGTATAGCTTATAGGATGGGAATGAGCCACGTCATTCATCCCACTCTACTTATAGCAAAAAGAAAAAAAAGAAAGAAAGAAAGAAAGAAAAGAAAGAAAGAAAGAAAGAAAGAAAGAAAGAAAGAAAGAAAGAAAGAAAGAAAGAAAGAAAGAAAGAAAGAAAGAAAGAAAGAAAGAAGAAAGAAAGAAAGAAAGAAAGAAAAGAAAGAAAGAAAGAAAGAAGAAAGAAAGAAAGAAGAAAGAAAGAAAGAAAGAAGAAAGAAAGAAAGAAAGAAAGAAAGAAAGAAAGAAAGAAAGAAAGAAAGAAAGAAAGAAAGAAAGAAGAAGAAAGAAAGAAAGAAAGAAAGAAAGAAAGAAAGAAGAAAGAAGAAAGAAAGAAAAGGAAACAAATCCCAAACAATCTGAAGATATTTATACCAAAAAAATAATTTCATCAAATCCAAATGTTAGATGAAAAATTTTAACCTAGCTTAGAGCTAATGACTAAATTACTGACCTTTTTGGATAAGAAACTTCGTAAGGAGACAAAGGTAATTAAGAAAACTATCTGAGGTCTGTGGCAGCTTCTGCAGCCAACCCCTTCCTCCACCTACCCCCCATGACATACTGAGAACATAAAAATTTCTATTTTATCCAGGACTTCTCTCAATCCTTTCAATCTTGAATATTTGTTGATAACTTTCATTAGTGCTAACTGGAATGTATATAAAACTTTATTTTTTTTCCACTGTACTTCTCCTATACTTAATACTCATTTTTATTAATAATCAAACTTGTATGCAAAGCACCTTCAAATATCTAATTCTCACAACTGTGTGAAACAAATAAGCTGATATTAAGATTCAATTTTGTCCAAGGCAACGTGGCCATTAGAATGTGGGGATCTGGGATTAGACCTTTAAACCTATTTCCTGAGCTTGTATCAACACGGTACACCGTACACTGTGGTCCTAGAATCCTACTGAGGGTACTAAAGAGAGCCTTTAATGTAACTCAGGAAAGATGTAATCGGAATCCTTATGCCTTTAAAAATGTCATTGAGCACCTAACTATATGTGACCTTGAGCTAGATACTGTGTAAATTTTAGAAATAAATAAAACAGGGTGCTGGTTTTTAAGATCACATACTAACCTGTTTGCGTTCACTAAAAAGTTTCAACAAAAAGTACGGCAAATCAATAGTAAAACGAAGAGATATTAACATAAAACACTGATGCACTAGACCCTGGGTTAAGATTGCTGCCATCCACCCAAGTTGATACCCCTTTCTAAGGGGAGGTGAATGGGAACCCTTATCCCATTCTATTGTAATGGCTTCTTTATCTGTTTTTCTGACTTGGGTTTCCTGGTCTAATTTCATTCTCAAAAAGTAGAATGAAAAAGAAGAATAAAAAAGTAGACCTAACAAAGTAGAATGACCAAACAGATATTATCTCCATTTAATATACCAGAAAACCGAGGCTCTGACTCAGGAACTTGTCCAAAGTTAGTTTTTGGTGGAGCCAGAATTTAAAACTATCTATTACAAATGCTCACTTTATACCATGTTCACAATAAAGCACTGTTAGTCTTATTATATTTCAGCATACTGTGAGTTGGGTACTGGAGTTCAATTGATTTAGCTCTATGTTCCTAAGTTATAGGAACATAATTTTATGCTATTTTTAAATAAAACATCTTTATAATACTTTGCAAACACATGTTGGCATACATGAACACCCTAGAAAAATATCAAGTTGTTTTCAGTCCATCATAGTAACTGTCTAAATATTAGATGTCATTTTTCCCAATAAAAATGTAAAAGAGTCAAATAATCAAAATACAAAAATATAGGATGTCTCTACACAGCATGGAATAATTTCTAAGTATTTTGCATTTTTCATAGAAGCTTAGAACATGAATTCCTTATATTTACCAATCACTTTTAACTCCATTTTTCGCTGCTCCTTTGAGCCTTATGATTGCCCCGAGAACTAGGTTGGGCAGATTTCTCTACTGTTGAAGCCAGCGTCCTGGAAAGCCCAGTGATGTACTTAGTTCTTTTCAGGTACTGGGCAGAGCTGGACTGGAAATCATACCCTCATCTGCTGGCTGTCACTGGTTGCTTTTGACATATTATCATTTTATCTTGAAGAATCCCACTCCACATAGCCCCCAACATTAAGACAGTCAAATAAAACAATAGACTTTTCTTTAACATGTGTTACTGCCTGGACATTGAGTATATATTGGTTCTGACCTCGTCTAAAGTCCCTACTGGTGAGTAATTGGGGAAAAACTGGTTCATTTCGATCCAGTATTGATCCGTGTGGAAACACTTTCCAGTTTTGCTTCACATACCATGAATGGTAACTTGAGAAAAAGATTCAATGGTATCTTAGATTATTTCCAAGGCCAAAATATCCGAGAAAATCTGATAATTTAGTAAATGCAGTTGCATCATAATAATGCAACGTGAAAATGTGGGAGAAATTCAAGATCGGAGTATATTTTGGAGAATTTTTCACTACCTTCACTTTTCTTGAAAGTGCAAATGGAATCCAGAGCGTCGAGATAATTTCAATATACAAAGCAGTGAACAAGGTTCATATTTAGGGTGTTGAGAATTAAGATGGAATAAACCTACACACCTTCGACAAGTATTTCTTGTGAGGGCCTATCTTTCTCAAAGTTTAAAGACTAGATATTCTTATCAATCTGTCACAGCCTGGTGGTGTTCAAAAAATGGACCTGAAAAAGGGCCAATGTAATGGACCATGACTTAGGAGACAGTGACATCTTCTGGTAGTTTATAGAGTAAATATATTCATGCCAAACATTCCCTCACCACCACCACCCAGAAACCGGCCTGTTTTAAAGGAATAAATTTATCTATTCAGCATACCTTCATTGAGCCCATAAATTTAAGATTCTTAAATTTCTGAAATGCTCAATGAAACATAAATTATTATGTACAAAATAACACTATATTTGCTTATTTTGCTCCTTGCCTTGCTGTCATCCTGGCTTCATCTAATAGGAAAGATTTTAAGCAGCCAACATTCTTTCCTGGTAATCCAAAGTTACTTGACCAGACTTTCCTTAATTCAAGCAGCTTTAATATGAACTCAGAACTCAAAGGACGCTGGAGGTTACCTGCTCTAATCTCCTCTCCAGTGTGTCCAATTTAACTTGGGAAAATGTGATTCGTAAGTAATCATTTGATAGCATCAGAAACAATTTTTAAAAGGCTCCACATAAGGCCGAGCTCAGGCCCCATCTTTGAAGACAACTTCCCGACTCCACTTGTCTAGGCTGTGGACCCAGCTCCATAGATGTGTCCCAGCATACATCACGCTGTCTTGTAATTGTCTGCTTACTCAGAGCTACCTTGATAACCATAGTGCAAATTCCTTGAGGGCAGAGCCTGTATCTCATTACTATTTGTATCCCAAGAATAGCAACGGTGCCAAGCCCAAAACCTATTTAAAAAAAAAAAAGTATTAAAAAAATGCTAGGTATCTGTTCTTCAAGCAGGTATTATTTTAGAGCCCTTATGAGAAAAGCTTCTCATAAGGAAGGTGGGGATATCTATGGAGCACCTGCTTCATGACTTTTATTTCATTTAACCCTAATATATAAGGTATGATCTTCATTTTAGAGCTGGAAAATCTTAATTTGGTTATTTAATGCAAGAGACAAGACACACTCATTTACTCCATTACCTTATACTCTAACTTATTCCAAAATGAGAATTCCTAAGAACATGATAGAAAGGGGGGAAAAAAGGAAATCAGAGTAAAGGAGAAATAAAAATTGTAAAAATCAGATAAAGCCAAAAGGTAAGTAAAAAATAATGTATACCATTCAAGTCCTATACATTTGTTATAGGTGGCCTGCAAATTTGGCTGGACCTGTCAATATATAATTTGTTACATTATTCTGACACTTTAAAAGGGCAAACCAGTTGCTCAGAAGTGCATTTACTCCTGAACGGAAACCTGAAATTTCTCCTGTGTCCTCAAAGAAGCTACTGTTATGTCAGAGTGAACCAACGCCATTCCTGGCATAAACATAAATTTCACAATACAGTCCAAAGCTAAGTGTGGTAAAGGCACTTGATGTGTGGCCCAAACAAGGCAACCAGTCACAAAGGTCTCTGCAGTGGGCTTAATTTCACTCAGACTTTCTAAAGAAATGGATGGATTATTCAATTGTTGGCCTCCTCCATAAACATTTCTCAAAAATAAGATTTTGAACACTGGGTAGGCGGGGTAAATGTTGTTCTGACAAGAACCTGGGTAGATATCATTGCTGATTAAAGGCAAGCCCACACAATCCCTGGAGCTGGGGACAGAAATGATATCCCCTTCAGAAACTGGAGCAGTCTAATGAGGATGTCGCCTCCATTAGAGGAACTTGCATATCTTCACAAAAGTGATCTTAAGGGGATCCTGTTAGAGACAAGATTTTCTTAAAAACAATTTTGGATCTGTTCCAACATAACTGTGTAAAGCATCCTACCCCCCCCCCGAGTATAAAGGCTATAATTTTCCCCTGAAAAAATTTAAAAACATACCCCCCGCCAAAAGCCCAATTTTATCTGGCTTCAAAGTCTATGCATGCTGTATGCTTCCAGTGTGCCTGCGGAATGCCTCATGTTTGGCTTTGGTTTGATCACTGCATTTAGAAAGACTGGCAGGTTTAAGGGCACCGACTTGGAAGCGACCTGCATGAATGTTGATTCCTACATTCAAACTGTAGACTTTAAAGCCTCAACCTCATTTCTGTGAAAGTCAAACACTGGCTTTCCTAGCAACCTAGACTGGCACACAAAGGAACACATCCAAAAAATTGAAAAGAAAGATAAAAACGGAAACTGCATTTAAGTAGCTAACTCGGATTTCCACTACAGGTGCATTTCAAAAAACAACTTCTAAGGAAGTTTTTAATACAGGCGAAGTATATATAAGGCCATATGGCTTTTGCTGGCAGCATAAATATATATCATTTAGCCCATTTTAAAATGCTTAGTAGATTCAGAAGTATAGCAGTGAGGGTGAAGTTAGGAGACAGAAACCACATCCGATAATCTGAACAGGGAGATTTCAATAAAATAATTGTTTACTAGTAGGAAGGATATGGTTAACTATTTAAAAGGATAAAAGAGGGCTCTAAGAAGCCCAGAAGCAGCAGTTGTAAAAAAAGAAAAAAAAAAGAAAAAAAGAAGAAAAGAAAGAAAGAAAGAAGAAAAAAAAGAAAAAGAAAAAAAGCAGCTACTCTCTCTAATCTGGGAGAAAATGAAAAAATGAAGAAACTACAGTCTGGGAGAGGCTCTCCTCCTCACCCCAGCCCCCGAGCAGAGGACAAGGTGCTCACAGGCGCATTCGGCCTGCCTGGTGAAGACACTTGTCAGAGTGCTCAGGCTACACAGTGGGCACAGCTGCTGGAGGAGATGGCCGAGCTGCAATAGAAGCAGCCCACTAGAGCCACTCCAAAGTGGCAGTAGGGATGACAGAGTGACTTGCGGCACTGCTGGGATCCTCTGCGGGGGATGCTGGGCTCCTAATGAGTAACACGGAGAACCAGAGCCCAGAAGCAAAGTGTCTTCTCGCTGATAAGTGCTTTGCCATTTCTGGGCCCTCTATGAAGCCTAACATCCTGCTACACTGGTGAAAGAGATGAGTTTACGGGGCCCCACTCCAGTAACACAAAGCAGGGCAGAGTAGGATGGATTTGGAGCTGGGAGATAGTAGGTTGGTAACTGTCATGGTGTACTCTTCTGGCTACTTAGCTTCCACAGGTGCCCACACTATCTAATACAGTTACTAGTCACATGTGGCTACTGAGTACTTCAAATGTGACTAGCCTGAATTGAGATGTGCTAAATATAAACACTGGATCTCAGACTAGGTACACAAAAGAATGTAAAACATCTCATTATATTTTATATCAATTCCATGTTGAAATGGTATTTTGTCTCCAGTTAAATAAAACATTATAATTAATTTCACCTACCTTTCTTTTTAATGTGATTACTAGAAAATTGAAAATTATGTGTGTGGCTTGCACGCTACATAAAAACCACCTGAGTAAGTGGAGCAACTTCACTGCTTTGGATAGAAAGTTTCTAGTATCCAACAAGCTCCATTTTGGTGAAATGGCTTTTCCCAATCCACTTCCTCCTCCTCAAGGTCGGATGCTTTAATTCTGCATATTGCAAGCACTGCTAACCCGGCTCCCCCAGCCCTCCTCACCCACAGCTAAGGGAATCAGCCCAGAGGCTGATTTTGACTATAAACATTTGTTCTGTCATCTCCCTCCTCTCTTCAATGTCAATGTTTCCAATATAGATATATTTATGGTTCCCAGTAAGTTCCGAACACATTCTTGTCACATAAAACAGTCTCAACAAAAGCAACTCCAGAAGAATTCATACAGTAAAGGATATAAAGGATGCAACATGGTACAAAGCAATGGATTGTGGATTAGAAAACAACCTCGCTTCTATTCCTGGCTCTGACCTCCTTGGTAACCCATTTAAGGCCATGGAAGTCTTTGGCCTTCTATTTCTACATCTGCTTGGAGAAAAACAGGGCTGAATTATTTCAGTTTCATTCGAACTACAACATGAAATCCTTTTAACGTTTGTAAGTAGGTATTTAAAAAACAAAAACAAAAACAAATAGAATCTAAAATATCAGAATAGTCTACAGCCATGCCACCCTGAACAGCCTGATCCCGCCTGATCTCGGAAGCTAAGCAGAGTCAGGCCTGGTTAGTACCTAGATGAGAGACCACCTAGGAACACCAGGTGTTGTAGGCGTAAAAAATAAAAATAAAATATCAGAATACATTATATTTATTAAAGGCATTTTCTGAAAACTTTTGTTTCAGGTATGTGTTTTATACGGGTTTGCATTATAAGATATGTTTCTTACTGAGTGTCCCAATTATAGTTTGAAAGCCACTGATGTAAATAATCTTTTAAATTCCTACACAGAAGTTTGAATTCTTATAGATTCATTTACTCTAAAATTATTTCAAGACCAGTAAATCAAGAAGCATGAATCACAACTAGATATGTAAAGTTTTATTTATCAAAGCTAAAATTTATTTGGCGCATACTCTGTGCTTGCTATCAGGTACTTTCACACATACCTTTTCCTTTAATATGTAAAATGTGAGGTATTTCACAAGTTTAAAAGAACCCAAACTAACAAAAACCTACTTCCTTAACTTATTCAGGTAAAAAGAAGAGTTAAAACCATTCTAAAATAAAAACAAAAACAAACAAGTCAAACCCAACCAATTACACAATCTATTTCCATTTCCTTTTGTACATCCTCTACATATATCAAACACTTTAGTATTAGAAGAAGAACCAGTTCAAATAAAAGGGAATCTTTCTGGTAATTTTTGTCTACAGGTGCTTTTTAACCTACCAATTTTCTACCCTTAATCACAAAGGACTTAAATGCTGTCAATATCTGAAATAATTTTCAGGTGATCTAATACTTTGAAAATTTAGTTCACATAGAAATACAAGCCTTAAAATAGAACTATTTTTCAGAGGCAGTTTTTCAACAGAAAAAGGCAATAGTAACAGTTTAACTGATGGAAATAATTTAAATAAAATACCTTTGAGAAAGTAGAAAAAAAGTGTAGGAGAAAAATTTCTAAAAATGTAGCACCATACCCTCAATAAATGAGCAAATTTCAAGATGTGAAAATTACCTAAGACTTACATGTTATATTTTTTCAAATAACCTATTTTAATATTTAGAAGTTCAAATTATATGTTGTGATATTAGGTTTTCTGTCCAATTAGAAATTCAACACAGTGACATCAAGTTATTTTACAAAATAAAAAACAATTTCCTAACAAACAGTAACTACTGAATTATTACAAAGAAAAATTCTTTAACATTAAGCAAGTTTATTCCATATGTAAACTTTTCTCAAGAGAAATATTGTGTTACAAACAACACATAATCTGATCAAGGTGTGAATGTACTTGACAAAAACGCTTGATCTTCCAAGTGCTTTGCATTTCTTACATAAGTTTCTTCAGAATTCCTTTAAGTCCTTTTTCTAAAACCATGTAACAAAGTACAGCTCATAAAGAAACCAGATGTAAAGCTGACTTTTTATTTTTTAAAGTATCCTCTAATTGAATGCTGCCAGCAATATTATCACCAAATTACATTTTAGAATCAAGTATTGTATAGTCAATGATATACTTAGTTTGTGTGTATATATATATATATCTTTCAATGAAAAAACTGAGTTTCAGCACACTAAACTGCAAATGATTTATTTTAAATAATCGCTAGTTTCAGATATTTCAAAACCACAAATGCTATGGCAGCAACTATAATACACATACAGTTCTCTGAATGACCATTTTAAAGTTATATAATGGTGGAATATAATTTAACAAAATACAAATGACATTTATAGCATAAGGCTCCATCCATGATTGAATGAATAATCAGCAAATCGAAGAAAAATATCAGAGACTTTGAAAAGTAAAGCATGTTTCCAGTTAGAATTTATCCTTTCCTTCCTAAAAACAGCTAATTATAATTTTTGAACAAAAGGTTTCTAAATTCTCAGAAAAGAAGTAAATTTCAGTTGCAGTAACTGATAAAGGTGAGACTTTACCATGGTAAACTCAAAATTAATGTCTTGGTAGCCAGAAGATACAACTCCTCATTTTTATAGAAGTAAAGTTTATTACATTTGAAACAATACAGCAGAAATCTCAAAAGTTTACTCATTAAATATAATTTAATTCTTACAAATCTCCTTTTGAAAATGCAATTCATATATGCTGCAACCTCAGAATTTTGAATTCAAAATGAATATGAAGGCAGTAGTCAGGGATATCACATCAGAGGCTTTTGTCAAATTTCTGTACAAATCAGTACATACCTCTTCTGTCTGTGATACTGTAGGAAAAAAGTGATTCTAAATATACCCAAGTAAATGCAGAAAAATACATTACTATTTGAGGCAGATCATGCTAAAATATGATTTACAATGATTAGTTTGCATTTAAGATGATTAATAATGCCTTTCGTTTGAACCAATGAAATCAACATTAGATTAAATTTCGCAGTATTTGCTTAGTCTAAACATTTGCAGTATCTGCTCAGTACTAAACATTAGTTGATCCGAGAAGTAAATAAGATTGGAAAAAGCAAGTCACCTGATTCTTGTTATGCTTATCATTTTCTCAGTCATACTAAATGCAAACAAATCAATACAGCATCAGGATTTTTCACATATTAAATGAAGACTAATAACTGTGAAGGCAGACTGTGTACCATGTAGTATTTAATAGATAAACTTGCAATGACCAACTCGATTTTTTAAATAACACCAAGATTTACAAGGCAAAATAAACATTTGATTAAAAAATTCTGCTTTTCAAGATACTCAGGTATCTTTTTTTCCTTTTGAGATTGGTAAGGGTTGGGTCTTTTAAAAACCTGAAGAGAGGTTGGTAAGAGGAAAAAAATCCTCAATGCTTTAAAAAACTCAACTGTTAGAGGAGTCCATACAACTACTATGCTGAAGCAGCTGTTTTCTGTCTTAGATCCATTCACTTTCCCACAGAAGTAGTTCCTCCAAGCCAACTATATAAAGATGTAAATCACCTCACCCATGATTAAAATTGAAGTAATCCTTCAAAAACAGGGGCAAGAGACCTCACCCAAAAAGATCTTTTAAATCATTGCTAGCTGAACTGCTATTGGTCATAGTAGTCGGTGGCTGTGCAAAGTTCTGTGGGTTAAAGAAAGGATTAGCCTGCATACCAAAGGCAGATTGTCCTATCATGTTCATCTGTGCTCCCATAACTGAACTGCCCATACCTGGAGACCCTTGAGGAGGTACAAACTGATTAAGCCACTGGTTTGGTTTCTGTTGTGATAACTGGTTCATGCTAACTTTGGGTTTCTGAGGGCCAAAAAGATTATTCAGAGCAGACATATCTGTGGGTCTTTGTTGAGTCTGCTTTGTACCAACGGGAGGAACACTCACAGCATTGAAGTTTGGCAAAGTGGAAGGTGTTCCCAGTTGTCATTGTGGTCACTCCAGGTGTGCTTGGACCACTGAAGAAGTTCTGGTTTGTATTAACCGGCATGTTGAATCCTGAAGTCTGAAAGCCCATGTTGGCATTTAGACCATTTGTCAAATTTCTCTTTGTATTATCAATGGTGTAGAAAACATCATGCCAAGGCCCATGGAAGGAACAGAAGTGAAGGTACTCGAAGCAGAAAGTTTAGGGTACTAACAGAAAGGCTGGTCAAAGATGACATATTATCCATCAGTGTGTCTGTCAAGTCCTTAGTCTGAAAAACATGAGGGAATTACTTTATCTCCAAAAATTCCAAGTGATTTTCTAGTTAGTAAGAATAGGATAGAGTATAGTATAAAAAACAGTTAAAATTAAGCCCAACAATCTATTCCAACTTGGCACACCACAGCACACAGGCCAAATCTAGCCTGCTAATACATGTTTTTGTATGTCTTTACAGATGAACAACTTGTAATCAATTTGGTGATAAGCAACACTAATTCTGAACTCCGATCAAATGCAATGTTGTCTCCTCCACCTCCCCCAAACAGAACTGCATTCTTCTCATTAGTAAATCTGTATTACAAAAAAGGATACTCCATTATTTTTATATTTTGAACTTTATCAGAATCTTGTGAAAATTTGTTTATTCTTACATAATAACTACGAAATGTTCTTGATTTTGCTCTTGGTGCACAAAGACTTTTCTCAGGGAAAGAATTTTAGTGACTAAGAGATAACGAAAAATAATTTAAAGTAAGTTCTCAGGAGAAAGTTATTTTGAAAACCAGTAAGAACTCTGCAAGCAGGGACATTAATCACTGCCAAAGTACCAGCACCTAGAACAGTGCCTAGAACATAGTGGGAAATAAATATTGATAGGACATATTAAAAGTATTCCTAAGTCAAGTTACAAATCCAACTACAAATGAAAAGCCAAATTTTGAAAATTATTTTTTGTTCAAAAATACGTAAATGCATGAATATTATATTCCTGACCATTTCTAAGTGAACAGAGTTGAGTTAGTACCATGAGACCTCGTATTTTTTTAAACAAAACTTTCCTGTCCATCTTTCCTCTTTATCGGTAACAAGCACTCTTGTGAAACATTACACATTAGGCAGGCTATAGAGGAGTTGTTGGAAAATCCTTTATGCTCACACTTCTTAGAAACTGCATATTAAAGTACTATTTGAAATATACTTTTATACAAGCACTAATAGGCAAACTAAGTTCTATGAAGACTAATGACCTGTGAAGAAAAAAGAAAAAAGATTTCTGACCTGTTTGACTGGAGCAACCGGTGTGTGCACTTGAGGTTTAAGAGGCTGCTGGCTTTTCAACTTCTGTGCTTGTTCCTGTTCTTTTGCTAATTTTTGTTTTTCTTCAAGTGTAAGGGATGCCTTGAAACAAAACAAAAAAATCAACTGGCAACTTTATAACCCTAGGTGTAAAACAGAAGATTTCTTTTTTTTGTAAAGTATGTCTTGATATGTTTGACAATACTTAGTAGTCTGCAAACTACTCCAGTGTTGGTGATTCCCACAGGTACGAATTCTTATAAGATTTAACTTTAGAAATTCAAAGGATCTGTATTAAAATATGTCCAACATGAAAACATTATTTTAAAACCATTTACTATAATTATATTTTTTCAGACAATGAGAATATGATTAGGTGATTTCATTTTATAAAACTGGCAGATTCTGTACAACTCTAGTCTAGCTCACTCCAAAAATATTTTAGGAACTCATCAAAAAGTTAAGGAAGAAGTGAACAGCTTTTGTCACAGTTAATGTCTACACCAATTCAACATTTTTCTTTTGTCAATCTTGCTAAACTATAAACTCATAGTATGTTCTCTTACAATTTTGTAAACACTCCTCGCCTTTACACATACATATACTCTTAATTAGTTGAACAGAAGAAAATTGCCCTCAGTAGAAATTTAAAATTGACATATTTTTTTTTAGTGGATACTAACCAATATTTCAATTGGAAAGTATAATTTTATAGTTTATTATTCAAACTCAGAAGCAGAAAAGAGACACAGTGGAATTTATCAAGCAGTGTGACTGGCAAAGTGCAGAAGAAAAAAAAAGTCAGGCAATGTAAAATGTTACCATGTGGGAGGCTGACTAATAAAGCAACTAAAAATCTTAAGTGTTTATTATTCTCAACATGGGTCAGGTCATGTTCCACTAATAAGTTTTAAATTTCATAAAACTAATTAAAAAATGTTTCTTGTTAAGACACTAAACAGCATTTCCCAACAAAAATCTGCGGTTTACAGGAAGTCCTATAATTAAATAAAAGTACTAAAAAAAAAAAAAACAGTAAAGAAACTTACTCTTTTATGTTTATTCTGTAACCCATCCTCTCTATTTTCTGATTCACCACCAGTCAGAAAGTCTGTGCTGACGTTGTTAAAGACTCTGTCAATCTGCTGAAACAGAAAAGGTAACCACTTGAATGATATCAAAAAATTGTGATTTTACTGCTTAAAGATCAAAATGAAGCCCTGTCAAGCACTTCTTACAGAAACTCAAATAATCTAAATATCTTCTTACCTGAGACCCAACATTTGTAACTTTTGTCTCTTCAGAAGCATTCATCTGATTTCCTATATCCAAAGATCTTCAGGAGAGTTGAATTATGACAAATAAAAAGAAATGCATATTTTAAAAATACTAAATAATTCATCCATGTGGAATTTATTAGAACCTAAACAAATTGCAACTTTATAAATCTTTTTCATTATTTACTAGTATTAATGTCTCCTTGCCTAAAAAAATTAACATCTGTATGTCTTTTTTTTCAACTCAACATTTGAGATTTGCTAGAAAATTTATGCAGGATGTCATAAAACAAGGCAAGCAGTCTTACCATCAGAGAGCTTATAGCTCACTGAGAGAGAAGATATGAATATGGAGAAAAGTTCGGAATCTGTGATTCTAACGATAAATGCTATAATCACTGTGATGTGGCCCAGACCTATGCCTTGAAAAAAAGGTGGACTTTAGACAGAATTTCAAAAGAAGGTTCATTTATACTTCAATTATAAATAGTAGATATTAAAATTTTGTTATAAATTTCTAAAAATTATCATTAGGGTTTCTATGCTAATATAGTCCATCCATCAAACATCACAAATAATATATACATCACAGAATACTCAGACCATACAAAGGGGTATTTTACATCATTCTAGACCATGTGTATTTACTTACATAAGCCTTCATCTTGCATTGGGGCAGAAGCCGAAAAGTTTCTCAAATTTGGGAACCTTGCTCATGAATGATATCAGTTTTACTGATTTTCAGATGCCTTTTGGTTTACAATTAGACTTGAACAACTACCTAAAACCATGTGTTTTTTCTGGGGCAAAGAATATATAGTGAAGATCTGATTTTAATAAACTGGCATTCTTCAGTGAATAATTTCCACCTTTCCCTTCTTCCTTTGAATGAGTATTTTGCAAATAATTTAGAAAATCTTCCTTTAAAAGAAAAGGTGCATGCTGTGGTAATGCATATGAAATGAATGCTCTATAAATGTTTCTGGAGTGAAAGAGAAAGGGAGAAATGAAAACACCAGGGTTTTGTAGATTTGAAAAATCTTTATAAGTGGTGTACTTGGCGATCAGCACCAAGTTTACAAAGCCAACAGTTAATGCTGAACACGAGGTTTTCTCAGAAATAGAATGCTCTTTGTGTAGAAAAAATTCTAAGACTATATCATATTATACTTTCGGACTCAGAAATGACATGAGATTTTCAACAATGTCCTACTTTAACTCAGTTCAACTGAATATGCTAGAAAAAAAATTTAATGTTTTACATATAGTCAAGTTGACATCCATCAATTTTTCTAGCCCATATTCCAGAAAATCAATCATGAGATGACTTTATTTCACTCCTAGACATGTGCAGTTCTCATGCAACCTACTTACTTCTGCTGTTCTTGCATTATATGAAGTTGTTCCAGTTTAGTCTTATGTTCAGATTCCAATCTATGAAGCATCTCTTTTATGACGGAAATGAAAGAATTGAACTGGTATAACAAGAAATTAATATGGTTATAATGTTTCAAGTTAGCAACAAATGTTATCTAATAATTTAGCGAATTAATCATAATAGTCTATTTTTACCAGAATATGACCCACTCATAGCACTGATGTCACAAGAAGGGTATACTGAAACTCGGTGTATTACAACAAGCTTTTACAATACCTTAGTACAGTGTTAATATAGTCAATAGCCTTTTACGTTCCAGAAAACACATCTCAATTAATTTTATATTCTGAGTTGTCTAAAAGCAATTTTTCAGGGGTTTTATCTAAATTCATCCCCAACCGTTTTCACATATTGATTTTTCTAGAATAATCGAAAACTGAACATCTGAATTTGGGCATGGCTGGAAACAGTGTGCTTAATGATGAAAAAAAAATTACTGTTTATTCAGATTGTTATACAAATATTTGGCCAAAACTTGTTTTCTAAAAAGTTAGTAGAAATATTAAAAATACAGAATCTTTCAAATAATTAAAGTTAATGAAGTATATCTAACACTGTATTAATGTAATTTAAGCTCTGGTTAAACTTTGGTTAAATCATTCTTATGGTCCTTCAGGATTCTCATGAACAATTTATTTGAATAATACCACGTATTATAGGAAAAAAATCTAGAAACTGCTTGCTTCCCATCCCCAAATTTTATAACTACAATTTTGTGCTGGGTGTTTACACATACACTATTTTATTAATCCTCACAACTCTTCAAAGTCAGTTTATTAATATTTCTGTTTTATAAATGAGGAAACTCAGGTCAGCAAGAGAGAAAGTAACCTACTCATAGATACTGAATAATTTACATGGCACAAGTAGAATTCATACTGTCTGTCCCCAAAGCTTTGTTCTTTTCTACTACATTACACCGTCTCTCACCAGGCTCTACCATCTGTTTATCTGCTGCCTTACCGTGAGAGTAACAAAAGGAATATTTCCTTACCATTTCTGACTCTCTGCTGATTAGTTTAAAACTTTTTTTAAAATTATTTTTATGGTGACATTGGTTAACAAAAACTAGTAAGTTTCAGCTGTATACTTTAACAGTAAGGCATATATATATTTACACTGTGTTCACCTCCCATAGTTCGATTTCTTTCTGTCACCACATATTTGACCCCCTTTACCCCATCTACCTCCTACTTCCTTCCTCCCCCCGCCCCTCTGGTAACCACTAGTCTATAGTCCATGTCCATGAGTCTCTGTTTGTTTGTCCTGTTCGTGTGTTGCTTTTAGGTTTATATTCCACATATAAGTGATATCATGTGATTTTCAATTTTTTTCTGTCTGGCTTATTTCACTTAGCATGATTATCTCGAGGTCCATCCATGTTGTCACAAATGACAGTATTTCATCTCTTATGGCTGAGTAGTATTCTATTGCATATAGTTTAAAACTTTTCAATGAAATACGACATACTAACAAAAAGGTATACATGTAAGTCACTGACACCTAAAAAAATTTACAGACTGAATTCAAGCAGTAACTGTTTGAAGAAACAGAGCCCTGGCAGCGCTCCTACTTCCTTCCGCTCTCTTCCAGTTATTTCCCACTCCCTCGCCCTAAGAGTAAACACTGCTCTGACTTTGAGCAGTACAGTTTTGACTGCTCTTGTACCTTGTATAAATGGAAGAATTCAGTGTATCTTCTTCTCATGGCTGGCTTCATTTGCTCAACATTATGTGAGATTCCTCCATACTGCTGCATGTAGTTGGTGCAGGAAAGTTAACATAGGCCTGAACTGCTATCCTTGGAAAGGCCTCCTTGCAAGGTTGGCCTTTGGCTGGTGCTCAAGAACTCAGAGAGTTCCCACCATTAACTGATGAATAATAGGGGCTCACAAGGCCTAAACTGTACAAAGAATACTTTCTGCTGAACACCTGCTTTCCCTCTGGGAGTCTAGAATTTGAGTGGAGGACAGCCACTTGATCAGCCCCCAATAAAAACTCCAGGCACTGAGTCTCTAACGTGTTTCCCTGACTGGCAACACTTCATACATATTGTCACAACTCATTACCAAGGAAATTAAGTGCATTCTGTGTGACTCTACCTGGACATGATTGGAAGTTAGAGCTGGTTCCTCCCAACTTTGCCCTATGAGCCTTCTCCTTTTGCTGATTTTGCTTTATGCTCTTTCCCCCTAAGAAATCATACACTTGAATACAACTGTATGCCACAGCCTGTGAGTCCTCTGAATCTGGGGGTGGTCTTTGGAACCCTCCTCAGCACAAATTGTGATTGTATTTTAATTTCTATGTGGAATTTGCTGTTTTTTAATCAAATGCTAAAACTGTTTTTTTTTTCAATTACTTTATCTTTTTTACACAATGCATAATATAAGTTTAAATGAGAACTGACAAAATAGGGCAGTCCTGAATTAGGAACCATGTCCATGAAATCACAGGAAAGCAGACCACTCATTGTAAGTTAGACTATGCTAACTATAAAATTCTAGCAGATATGAATCAAAGTATTTCTGCTGACAAAAATTGGCCCCTAAACTATCAACCATAAAGCTGAAGAAAACGAATACATTTCAAATGGAATTATATATCCTGAAAGAAGCATTCAGGAATATAATAAGACACCCTAAATCATAAATATAAGAACTAAGAGCAGAAATGCATATTGTTGTCCTATTCTTCCCTAATATTCACTATGTCCCTTTGTGCCAATCATAATCTCAACTCTCCCATCCAATATATTAAGAAACTATCAAGCTCAAAACCGAAATCCAGGAACACAAACTTTGAGAGGCTCGCTCTACCATTATCGATGTAATTTGGGATCTGATTAATTTTATAAATTTCTCTGATTCCATTCACTTGCATTCTCTCCTATGCCAAAAGCTCTTTTGTTTAACTCCCAGCTTTCTGCTCCCTTCAATGCTGTAATTCCCATTCAGTCCGTAATTCCAAATCCTGCCTGCCTATTCATCTGACTCAGTTAAACAGTAACCCTTCTCAATCTTTTCCATTATACTTCATTAAACACCTGTTCTATAGTGAACAAAATGCCTTGTCATTACTCTGTACCTCAAATTTTCTCAATATTTTTGTTTCTGACACTGGACTAAGTGCTGGGGATATAATGAAGAATAAGCTATAATAAGCCTTCTGGGAAAGTCAGGCACAGAAGTACGCAGCTGGGATAACTACAGGGATAGAACTATACAGAGAGATAATTCTGTAATAATCTTTGAACACATTACTCCTTTGCTCAAACCTTTCAAACACTTTGAAAGTTCAAATATCTAATCATACAAACATTTAAAATCTACCTAGTCTCAATTTACCTTTCTCTCACTTATTCTCCTATTGTTATTAGAGTATCTCTCTGTCAAATAAGATTATTGATTCCCAGTGGAAGACAGACTAAAATGGTTCCCAATTATCTCCTCATTCTGCTACTCAGAGCATGGGCATGACCTGTGACATGCTTATAACCAACAGAAAACAGCAAAGGTAATGAAATGGCATTTCTCTGATTATATTCTAATAGACTGTAACCTTCCATCTTTCTAACAAATTATCTCTTTCCGGTTTTGATGAAACAAATTGCCATGTTGGAGAGGCCAACGAATCAAGGAACTGACAGTGGCATCCAGCTAACAGAGAACTAGGAACGGAGGCCCTCATTCCAATAGCCAAAGGGATCTGAATCCTGCCAAGAACCATGTAATGGGCTTAGAAGCAGACCCATCTACCAACGGAGCCTCTGACTGCAGGACTATGAGAAATTCTGAGCACAGAATCCATGCCCTGACTTGGCTGACTCACAGATACTGTGAGATAATAAACGCATGCCGTTTTAAACCATCAGGTTTGTGCTGATTTGTTACGCAGCAATAAATGACTACACTCCAGACACATTACCTTAATGTTTCTTTATTCATGTCAACTTCCCAGCTGCAAATATGAGGTAGCCCGAGATCCTGCACATCTTTCAACATTCTGCTCAATTCCTATCCACAAATGCGGCCTTCAATAATCCACCCTTCTACCTCACATACTCCTTACTTTGAACCCACAAACTTTCTTCATTTAACTTACATATTTTCACTGTTTTAACAATATTTATGTGTAATATATTTTATATTTAATGCCAAAGAACAGTAGGCTCAATAAATTGAATAAAGCACAAAACTACTCCTACCTGATTGAGATTAAGATTATTTTCAATACTCAGAGGAATCAGATGAGGCAATACTTTCCCAGCCAGCTGCTCTTTGGTAATTCCCAACTTCTTATGAGTAAAAGTACATTTGTAAATGCCTGATAGAAAAGAATGAGACACATTTTATAATTCAACACCACAAATGGGGAAAACAGTTATCTATATGAAATCTCTTGATAATCAGTAAAATTACAAATTTTTCCTTATCAATGCTTAGAATAAAAAATGCTCTTACATATGGATCAGAATTTCAGCTTTATCTTCAGTTTAGACACCATGACATATTTATCCTGTATTATTTTGGGTTCAAAACACATTTAATAATAGTATAACATTAAAAGCCGATCAGAACTGGGTACAGCTCCTAGAACGCAGCAGTAAGGTTACAAAATGCCCTCTACCTGAAAACGTTTTAAGTATACATTTCAGACCTCTCACTCAACTGGAGATATCTATTTCAAAGTGTGAAAGTATAGGTCCTACGCCTTTGAATTCCTCTTTAAGCAACCAGACTCAACATGTTTGAACTTTAATAACTGAACTCAACTCCACACAATCTTTCCCTATTGTCTCACCTATTTACCTAACCTTCAACACCCTACTTGTTACACCTATCCACAAAGCCTTCCTTTGGTCAACTGAGCACATTTACTCCTCATTCTCCTAATTCTTTTGAGTTGTGTTTTGTATATAACCCAAGCTTTAGAACACACCCTCTTATTATTCTCCTGTTAATGTATACTTCACTTATGTACTTAAAAAATAACTACTGAGAACCTATTAAATAAATGCTCATTTGCTGGGCACCACACTCATTACTTTCCTTTCAGTTGTCTCAATGAATTCTCACAAGACTCCATTTATAATGATATTATTTTTGCCTTATTTGACAGGTGAAGAAACTATACAAATCACTCCAGGACTGGGGCTAGGGCTCTTTCCACTATGCCAAACTGCTTCTCAAGACAACTAATTGCTGAGCCCAAAAGTTTCATACCATATCCTAAAAGTTCTATATCTCCAAAGGTTCACAAATTACTTGCTGACCATTTCTGCAAGTATTTACTAAGGGCTTGATAGCATGTGTTAAAAATTCATAGCTGAGAAATACACTTTTTCTTCAAAATTAACAAAGACCTTCAAATTTAGTAAAAAGTGAATTTTTTAATGTTTTTGTGATTCTACAGCTATGTCTGTTTCTATTATATAGCAGACCCCCAAATTTCCAGATAGACTTTCATAGCTTTAACTTTTAAACAATTTCAGTTTCTTGACAGAGTAATGTGCAATTATGCCGATAGAACAGACTGTGCTGTAAGGCTAATGTGCTTAATCTGCACATCACACAGCAATGGAACATACTGGTTAAGGTTTAAACGCATCTAAATTAAAAACCAGCTCTACCACTTACCAGTCGTGTAATCTTGAGTAACTTACTTCACCTCTCTGAACCTCAGTTTGCTGATTATAATGCAGAATAGTACCTATACACTGGATTTTGGTAGGGAGAAAATAATGCAGAGAAAATACTTGGCACAGCATCTTTTACAAACTGGGTACCAAATAAACATTAGGTATTACTATTGAGACTGGATTCAGAATTTTAAGTAGCTTTGTTTGCCTCTGATTTCACAGGAATAACTATATGCTATCATGATATTTGTGAAGCTAGGAATGCCAAATGTCTTATTCTTTTGTAAATGTCAAGGTTTTACTGCTTTTACTAAAATTAACACAAAGAAAAATTATATCATGGCATTCATCCCATCAGTCTTCAATTACTGAATGTAATTCATGAAATGTACTGAATGAAAGGAGAATACAATGGTTTTAGAGATTGATTTCCATGACTGTAAAATGATAAAGTAGTATCAAATGACATTAAGGTTTAAGCTACCTAAAATTCCCATGAGGACTGCAGGTTCCTTGGATGGAATTTGTTGTAAGAAGGGCAGGATATCATCAAGTACGAACCACTTATCCAAGTATTCCAAAATCTTTCCTAAGCACACTAATGAATTTACACGAACCTATTAAAAGAGGTAAATTGAATTAGTCATTTAAGTCTTTGCAATCTAGAAAAAAATACGTATAAATTTAATATTCATATAGATACGTTAAAATCTCAAGAATAAAAGTTTAAAAGCTCTCATCATTTATTAATATATGAAATTCACATATTTACTAATTCCGCTGACTTGTTTCAGAAAGAATTTATGATGGCTTTATCAGTATACTAGTTACTTAAAGGTATGGAATGACTTCAGTTTTGTATTATATTTTAATAAAGTGATTAGGACTTGAGAAGCTTTACTATATGTGGTTACTAAGAACATTTCTTTGGGGACATCTGAATTATAAAAAGGACTACATTCTCCCACCACGCAGTCCATTTTACTGGGCTTCAAGTATTTATCTCTAACTCAGGTTCAATTTATTCTTAAACTAAATGTTTTAGCAACATGTATGTAAATATTGTCTATATCTGTCCTACATAAAGTTTTCTATTTCTAAATATATCTTTAATACAGTTACTAAAACCTGGTATTTAAGAGTTCTTTTATCAAAATTCTGTCTATATTCATTTGACTATTTTGATAAATATTTCCCACCCTATTTTTTAGCTAGAATTTGTTTGAGCCATGATCATATGAAACTTTACTTTTCAAAAAAAAAAAAAAGTAAATTAAAAAAAGAAGAAAACAATTTAATTTAAAAAGCACTACATTTCTTTCTGCAAGGAATATGAGAAGAATTCTCTGAAAAATAACATACAATTATTTTCTGAAATTCAAACACGAGGGATAGTATAAATTCAAAAAGATATCTAAAGGTGTAACTTGCTCTTAGAATTAGTCTTATAAAAGGAATTGCTGCATTCTTTATATATGTATATGTATATAAATACACATAAACTGGAAATATTAGTTTAATTTTATTTTTCTTTTATGATGTATAAAATATCATGTTAAGTCATGAAGAAAGAGCTCTTGGAGCATTTTACCTAACTTTGCATTTAATTTATTTAATATTTATTTTATTTACAATTCTAACTCACGACTCATGTTTCAGCAATTTCCTAGTTAGAATTTTTAGACCTTAGAGGTCTATGCTTCTGAATGCAATTCAGGAATGCACATTTGTCACTATGAAGGGAGGAGTACCAAACAGGGTATATAAAGTGCAAATCCATTCCAGAATTACTATTCCAAATATTACATTCATTATAACTCCTTGTAAACAACATGCTTCTAAGGGTTCATCTGGCATCTTAAAGAGATAGAAACATCACTGAGCATTAATATAGGTCATTTAAGTATCCATGCCTCCCCCCTCACTCTGCATATATACTTGGAACTGAACTAGAACATCTACTTTGACAAAATGTATGCTGCCATAAAATATGACATGGCTTATGTGATTTCTAAAGGGCATTTTGAAAACTTAATTTTAAACTGTATATTAATCCATCACCAATCTTGAAAACTTCATCATAAAATTACAAAATTTCAGAGAAATCGACTTCATTTCAATTCCTTTTAATGTTGATGAAGAGAGACTCAGAGAGGTACAATGATTTGCACAAGGGCACAGGGATAATTAGTAGCAGAGTCAGAATAAGAACTCAGGTTTCTTAACTTCACTTCGTCCATGTTCATTTCAGTAAACGATGATATTTTTTCCTACTTTGGTGCTGTTTTCCTACTCAGAGATTTTCTATCAAAAAAGCATGAACTAAAATGGACTGAATAGCTATAAGGTAAAATCATGTCATTTAAATTGCTTTTGCCTATAATTCTATTAAGTTACTGATATTTATTTTTATTTAAATTCACATTTCACCAAAAAAAGATGGATGAGGTCTCTCAAGAACTGTCTTTACAAAATGCAAGTGTAATAATACACTTGCTCTCAAAGCATCAGTATAAGAACTGATTAGGTGAAGAAAGGATATTTCTCCCTCTTTTTTTCCTAAAGCTGCTATTTGAGAAGAGTATTCAATGTTACTATATAGAAATTTCAATATTTCTATAAAGAAATACCAATGATATAAATCTTATGATTTAGTTAGAGAAAAGGTTGGGAACATTTACTGCTTCCAAGACTAGATAATGGAAACGTCATTTATTCTACTTCCTTGACTACCAAGTAACTTAGAATTAAAATTCTGTATTCAAAGGGGGCAACGACCCTTACCCTAGATTTCTGAGTACAACTATTTCTCCCCACTTATATTCTTATTAATATATTGCTTTATTGCACCCTTTACTTTTTTTGAAAGTGGGTATGTGAGGGATCAATTTATAGACAGATGACTAAAAATAAAGGCATGTTATAAAAGGAAGCCATTCAAAAGTTTTTAGGTTTACACACCAAGTTAAACTCTCATGATTATTTTAAAACTACCAACAAAATAAATTGTGAATTAAAGCAGAAAAGGATTAAGGAAAAGAAATTACTCAATTTTTTTTACTGAAGTACTCAAAGTTAAGGGACAGGGAATAAGGTCCATGATGCACTATTGTAAAATTATATGTCAGAGAAAACTATAGCTATTGCTCACTTTTATAGTACTACATATACGTTACCTACAGTCAAGACAAAACATATGAACAAACTATAAAGGACCATTAAACTAAGAAAATTATTTAAACCAATGAGAACTGAAAGAAAAACAAAAATTAATACACAATTACTTACAGCAAGGGAAGATGTTTGAAGACATGCATTTTTAATTCTTGGAATCAAAGCATTTTTCATGGATGGGTAGTCTATAAGATTTGCAAAGGTTGGAATGATGTTTAGACAGAGTTCCTATTAAGAAAATAAATCAGATCAATCTTAGGGAAAGATTCTTTCACCCTCTCATACATTAAAAAACATTTGGCATTTGCATAGCTAATTTGTCACATAGTTTGAAAAAATGTCTTTGTATGTTACATCAACTGGTCCTTTTAACTATTTAAAAGAATAGTTTTTATCAGTTTTCAATTTTACAGATGAGAAACCAGGCTTAGAAGACCTTACTCAAAATCGTTAGGTCATAAAACTAGTCTACAGTACGAAAATTCCCTGGTCCCATTCCTAATTTCTCTCCCTGATAACAGAATTCTTCATTTATTTTTAAAAATAGGAAACTCAGGAACATCTAAGTGGTTGTTCTTTTATAATGAGGGATAATTAAGATCAAGGTTAAGTAAAACTATTCCTCTTAGCTGTTACATATATCCGTATGATGGAATTTCTTAGCTGTTACATATATCCACGTAATGGAATATAAAACAAACAGTAAAAAAACACCTTAAAAGACTATTTAATAATATTGGGGAGAAAATGCAATAAAACACTATTATATAATCCAAGTTTTTAAAATGTGTATGCACACATGTCTGTTTACAGGCTTCAGAAAAAAGACTAGAAAGACAGATCTGGAAATGCTGACTAGGCATCTCTGAGAGAGAATTTTAGTTTAGTTCTTTATATTTTAAGTACTTCCAAATTCTGAAATTTAAGCAAGAATAAGTTATAAAAACAGGAAAAAATCATTTAAAACATTCTTGTTAACTACTGCCATACCACGTTGTAAATAATTGGAACTGGGAACTCTGAAGGAAGATAATAGAGAAAATGGGGGATTAAATGAGAAAAGGAAAAGAACAAAAACTGACTGAGAACTTAACGGGCTGAAGAACATACATCTCAGATATCTTACAAGGGCAGGCTGATATTTGTAGCAAAGCATAAGAGAAAGGATTACTGAAGAAAATGGAAGTACATGTATCAGGGAAGGAGTTACTGACAACGTGGTAAGCTTAAAGACATTCATTTGCAGTCAGCAGAGAGAAATGAATTAACTACCAAGACTCTGTTAGCAAAATGTTGAAAAATATTTTGTTTACTTTAACTTATTCCCCAATTTCTAAAAGGCAGATATAAGAGAGTTATGTGTTTTTATCCACTCAAAATGATAATAATTAAGTAGGTGGCATCATTGAGGATAAGAAATAAAAACTACATTTAAGGGACCATTTTCCATTGATAGGAGAAGAGAATGAACAAGGGTGAGCAGTCAGTGAGATACTGACTGGGCTTCTATTACTAGAGGATACCGTACTCCTTAAGAAAAATCAGTCTTTAATTGAAGGAGGTAGGGAGGACCATACTGTATAACTTAGCAGTAGGTACAAAGAGGCAAATCTTATATTGTGATTAAATCACTTAGCGAAAAAGAGGAGAGAGCTGTCTCCTTAGAAGATAGGATGAAGAACCCAAGAACAGGAGATTGAAAGAAAAACTCACGGAAGTCTAATTAACACATTCTCAGAAATTTCTGTCTCAGACTTGATCTACCTTTATAATTGGTGGTGGGGAGGGAAGAAGGAATATAGCTTCTATGTTTAATTTTAAAGGTACATAATATAAAAAACTGGTTCACAGATATATTTCTATTAATGCCTTTAAGGATCCTAACTTCTGTAAACCATCTTCTACTTTTCTAGCCTCTTTAAATATACCTAAACTTCTTTAAAAATATCACTCCAAAAATGAATTTCAGAAGTTACTTTCAAGCCATCTATGTGCATGAAAGCTTGAGGAAAAGATTTTTGTTTCATGCTCTTGCTTTAGGACTCTCACGGCTTAGACAAGCTTTATCACACTTACCAATGTTGATAACAGTTCATTGGACTGGTGACTAAATGTTTATATTGAATAAATATTGGAAATGCTGTTTTCTAAAACTCAGCAAAGTTGCACAAGTCAATGTGAATTATATATTAACAATTTCAATAAAATACTGGCTGATACTTATTGGCAAAACCAACCCCTGTACTAAGACAAATAGCCTTCCACATCACTTCCCTCTCCTCCCTAATCTCACTGAATATAAAACCAGGCTGGATACACACAGCCTATGGGAATGTTTCAGGAAGCTACAACTGATACTTTTAGGAAGGGCTGAAAAGTAGGATTAAGTATACCTTCCCCAATCATCCCATGCCAATGGGGCAAAGGCAGCATATCCTTATCTTTAAGATGGCATGATTTTACAAGGAATAAAATTTTAAGATCAACTTCACAACTATAAATAAACAAAAGAATTTAGCAAAGACTAAAATAAGTAAAAGAAGTGACTTTATATGTGGTATTAGGTTCACGTTAAAAAAAATAAAACTTTGGTCAATAACTTTTAAAAATTAAAATTGTTTTTCTTTACTATAATCTATACTATAATACAGAATTTCCACAATAGCAAAGAAATTATATACTTCAATATGAAACCATTTTTGCATGTTCTTAACATGAGCATTTATTTTCCAAAGTAAACAAACAAAAACCCCTCAATTATAGTTTTAATAGTGATCTAAAATTTTTGTCCAGAGAGATGACCCTTAGAATCAAAATTTTAATAGGAAAGCTACAAAACTACATGTTTGGCAAAGTACATAGTGTTTTAACATCACCTTTGTGACACAATGGCATGACTATAAATGTGTTAGGAAAGGACACACTAATGACTATCTGCTTTTCTCTCTACCTACTACACAAATTAACTGCAATGCAGAAGCAATGACACTTCTAAATAGAAGATCAAGTTACCAAGCATGAAAGAAAATTATGAATATGAGAAACCTACTAATGTTTTCATAAGAAAAAGGCGTCTATATCTTTGACAATTTCATTCCTGTTAATCACTCATTTAGGAAGAAAGTATATAATAATCCAAACTTTAATAAATCAAATATTCTGGAATAAGTACATTTCTGACAGATAAAAGCAATGTATCATTTTACTTCCTTAATACAGGTATTTGTCAATTAATTCTTTAAAGTAGTTAAGATTGGGTACATTTTAGTAACAGTATAATGCAAGTCAATGGATTTATATATACTATTGAGTTTTATATAAAAGATTTATGACCCAAATCCCACATGCACTTTAGCTTTTGCTTTTGCTTTAAGAATCAAAATTGTCATTAAAAGGAAAAATATCAAATATTATACCTGGATCTGAATGGAAGGAGCCTCCAGTGCTCTGTAAACCATTGGCAGGACACTGTTCTTTATCTCATCAGGAGGAGTTTTGGTTAGTAGCAAATCCATCTTTTGTAGGAAAATTAACAAAATCTGTGTAGAAAAAGGGAACAATGTATTAAAGCCCAGAATCCTTACGAGAGTTTATATATGCCAAAATTTAAAGTATCTTCTAAAGAATAAGTTATATATTT
Organism: Eonycteris spelaea; assembly: GCA_003508835.1. Lineage (NCBI taxonomy): Eukaryota > Metazoa > Chordata > Mammalia > Chiroptera > Pteropodidae > Eonycteris > Eonycteris spelaea. Next base: position 9,622,634 of record PUFA01000023.1, read on the forward strand.
TTGACACTCACCATGTTGCTAGCCTGAGGGCATGGAAGACAAAAACATATAAATCAAGTCTCTTATATTTCTAGAAGCACAATATTTCACATCTGCACTAAGTTTAAACATTTAAATAAAGACTAATTTCCTAACTCTCACATATCTCCAGTAATATATCACTCGTCCACAAGTACCGACTATCTGGAAAGCTACTGGGTCAAAAACTAAAAGCCTGAGGGTGGCAAAGTCAGATGGCCCAAATAACTAACCTCCATCTCTCAAATTTCTATGAAGTTCAAGACCAGAATAAAAGGTACGGAAACGAGGACTGCCAGGAAAAATTCTAGAAACATTTTTAATTTTCCCTGACCATTCTTTCATCTAGCTGCCACCATATACCTAAATTATAAGTAACAAACTGCCCCTTCTTTTTATGCTGAATACTTAGTTTCGCCAAGGCTCAGTTAAAATTTTCAGAAGAAATTTTTAGCCAGACTACTAAGGAAAAAGGAGAAACAAAGAATGGAAGTAAGTAAGAATTCAGGTGCTAGGTTTCTTAGGAGACTACTGTGATGTACAGGTTAGTGAACGTGTGGCTCCACTACTTCCCCACTGGCACTTGACTATGTTTGCATAATTCTGATTCAAAGCTTACAGTCTCTCACCTCCCCTTTCCTCAGCCATAGTAACTCTTGCCTTACCACCACCGACTTCAAGGGAGGGACTGCAAACAGACTGTCATAAAGCCATTAAATCAGGCAGTTGATAGTTTACTAATAAGCTATTGCCATGTGATGGCAGACACAGGTAAAAATATTTACTATGTGCCATAAAATTTCATTTAATCTCCAACAACTTCTTTCATTTTGGAAATGAGCAAAATGGAGGCTTTAAGAGAGTAATGACTCATTCAAGTCATACTTTTGGTAAGGAGATAAAGAACAGAGTTGAACCCTATTGCCCTACTGCTCTTAAATCCAAGACTGCCTTGAATTTGACAAATAAACACTGTACTAGAGTCTATTATCAGAGACTAATTATGTTTTTCACTTATAATACATACACATATTACTTCTGGTGCTATAAGCATTTTCCCTCTTCTGGTGAAGCTTTTCATTAACAATACAATGAAGAGAAAATACTAGCATAAACCATCTACAAATGAAAGACCTTGAATAACAAAAGGAACAAAAATCAAATAAAAAGAAATAATTAGAAGTGTAGGAGAAAAAGAAATATTTCTTTTCCCAAACCTCTAACTTTCAATAAGGCCAAAGGGAACAGTATAACAGATACAAAATATCATTACAACCAGTTTCCTGAGATGGTAATTCATGGAGCTGCAGACATTTACTGGGAAAATTCAAGTATAATTTTGGGAACGATTCACTTCAAACATGCAAAATAGCTGACTGAGGGAAACAAAAAGTCTCTCATACTTACCTCAACATTTTTAAAAGTCCACTATCTACTCCTCTTTGTTTTCAATGATAGTCATCATTGACTAACATAACTGAATAACAGCAGATAAAGAGGAAAAAATATCTACATACATACCTGGATTGGCTCCTGCTGTTTAAAGACAGGGCCAAGTTCAGGTAGAATTAATTTGACATATTCTTCTTTGGTGCATTCTTCAGCAATCAGTAGAACATTGGGCAAAACAAAAGGTACCATGTCGGGGTTTACAAATTCTGAAGTCAAACAAGGCAAAATTCTCTGCACAATGACACGCTGAAAAGCAAAAATGTTTTCATTAAATGAAATTTGATTTCAGGTCTTTAGTATTAACATTAAAATCCCCAATCCCTTTGGGTAAGGTGACCATATAATTTATGGTTGAAACCTAGGGCACTTTTAAGAGTAAAATGGGGTGGTATTGCTAAGTATGCAGGACAAAAGGTGTAACTTGGGAATGTCACAGATAAAAGGGGACATATAGTCATTCTGTCTTTAGGAAACCTTCCCTAATCAGTTTTCAGTGATGTTTTTCTCTTAATTCCTTCATTACTCATGATTCATATAACAATTTAAACACTGTCCTGTATTGTTAATTGTTGTTTCATGCATGTTACACTTACTATAAGGGCCTTGAGAGAAAGGACATTTTTTTATGTTTCCTCTTTATTCTCCATAGTATCTAAATAAAGGGCTATACAAGCAGTACATAATCAATGAATGTCTGACATTTTTGCAACCAGAAATTATTAGTTTTCCAACCAGTGGCTTCTTTAGCATTCACAAACAATTTTTAGACTAGAGTACTATAGACTATAACAAGCCAGAGAGGGAGAATTAGAGTAAGTGAAGAGGCCAGTATCAACACCGAAATATCCCCTTTATTATGAGATAGTGATCACCACAATGATAGCTTACGGACTTCTTGTCTGACATTTAATGTCCAAATGCTGCCTTTGCATAGGTGGTATCCTTCTAATTTCTTTATCCTATTTAATTATTTTTGGACAATGCAAAAAAAAAAAAAAAAAAAAGGTCCACTAAATTTTTGGCTTCAATCTGTAGTCTTTTATAGTCATTTATGCAAAAGCTACATTTATTTTTTTCAAAGAGTTACCTAAGTCAAAATAAACTTTAAATTCTAAAATCCTGACTATAATAAGGAACTGATGAACAACCAACCTTTGGCAGTTTTGGGAGAACCTTTGGAAGTCCTTTGAAAAACTGTGATTTCTGAAGATTATCTCTTTGGAATAAAGTGTCAAAATACTGCAGTGTTACTGCACCAACATCATCAAAGAATGGAATCTAAAAACAGAAAAATAAAATTATTTTGATAAATATTAAAGAACTCATATCTGGAACTGCCACAGTATGGCAAAAAATTATTCAGAATATTGAGCAAAATGCTAAAGACAACTTCATAGTAATTCTAATTATAAAAATCAGAATTAAGAAGTAATAAATTATTTTTCTTTTCAAGTTCAGGTTTTCAGAATCAGTACTGTTGAGTTGGCGGGGTAACATTTTCTTTACATAACTAGCAAAATGTTGGAAGATTAAGTAAAATATCTTGATGGTATAAAGAGTACCATTTATCTATTAGAACTCATTCTTATATTAGTGAATTAGAGAGTTATGAATTCTTGGAGTGTCCAGAACTTCTGCACATCTAACTATAACTGCCTGGACTCCTGTTTATTTGAAATCATAATTTTGTATCAGTACAATTATATACATAAATTATTTTACTATTTAAGATTAAAAGAAGCTGAATATTTAATATATTTGAGAATATAGATATTATCTGGGGACTATAGCTGACTAACCTTACTTAAGAAGCATTTAATCTACTTTAACTGATTTTTGGTTCCTCTACCTAAGGCAGGAATTCATGAGTACTCACCTTTGTCATTTGATCTGCATCTGGTCGTACAGTAGGAGTTACATTTAATAGTAGCTTTACGTGTTCACGGACTTCCTCAGGTATATTTGTAAGTGAATTAGATCCTAAACGACTCAACTATTCAAAAGAGTAATATTACATATGACTATAAAATATTCAAAAACCTGTGCATTTATATTGCCAATAGTCCATTTAAGAAACTTTTGAAATTTACTGAAAAATATATTTTTAAATTAAAACATATTGCTAATCTACTGTTGCAAGATAATGAAAACTTTTATCTTTAATACCCTAAACTGTTTATTCCTAAAACAAAATGCCCAGTATTTGACAATTTCAATACTCACTCTAGTAAATAAATGCCACAATTAAAGCTGTAACAAACTTTAACAAATCTTCATTAATTACAGAATTATTTTTGCTAAGTTGATTTTATGCAAATTTCAAATATGAGACACTCATCTCATTTTAGAAAATTTTCTGAATACATTTTATAAGAGGTCAGAAACATTTAACACATTTTTAATGCAAGCAAATATATAAAGGCAAATACCTGATCCAACTGCCTACTGAAACTCTTGTAAATATCTTGTTTGTTAACTTCAAATATAGATTTCCCCTTGTTAAATACAGCATAAATGACAGCTCCTAAAGAGTACATATCACTCGCTGTTTCACAGCTCACAGAAAGTATGTATTCAGGAGCCAAATATTCAGGATTTGGAAGACACAATGATGGTAAATTTGGGTCCCATTCTTTACAAGGAAACTTGGGCTATAATAAGACAGAAAAAAAGATTACATAAATATTTCAAATGAAGGCAAACCACTATCAAGCTGTAACCATTTATTTTTAAATTCATACTCAGTCATGCAAGTAAAAATGTCATCACCACCTTCAATCCTCAAATTCTCAAATCTGGGAAGTGCATGCAACAAATTGAGAGATAAGAAAAAGAACTCTCATAACTTTGAGATTACTGGAGCTCTAGACAAATCATCACTATAAGAAAAGGTATGAATGTGAAAAGGTCTGGTCTGTTTTATGATACACAGGCTTCAAATATTATGGGCTCAAATAGATTAGTTTGAAACCTTGTTCTTTCACTACCTAGCTTTGTGATTTAGTTAATAGGTTCAAAAAAGGTTGCAGTTAAACAAATGTATGGAAAACAGACCCAGCACAGTGTCTGACCCATAGTATATACTCACCAATACGAATTTTTTCTGCTTTTCTTAAAAATGTTTACCAAATAACAAATCATCTTAGAACAAATCAGCGTCCCTTTAACAACTATAAATAGTAAAAACTTGAAATATTGCAGTGTTTTCCTAAGTATATAGGCAGGTTATCATAATCACTAAGTAACAGGTTCTTCGAAACCAGAAAAACTGGATTCAAATCCTAGCTCTACCACTTACCACCTGCCTAAACTTAGGCAGGTTATTCTATGAACCTAATTTACTCATCTGTATTATTCCTATATCTCACTTGTTAGTTACTATAATCATTGCTATTGTCGTTATCATGCTCTCTAAAGATGATTCTGTGGTCCAATAAGTTGGGGAAATACTGCTAGAGATTCACATTGTTTGTTAGTGATTTGCCATTCTGAGAGGGGGGAAAAACCTATTTAACCCAATAGTTTTCAAATTTGTTTAACTCTAGCATCCTTTTCTTGAGTAACATTAACTATTGTGGAATTAATGAGCTAAAGAACATTCTTAAGTATAATGAACACTAGAAATTTTCTATACATTTAAACATACTATTGTCCCATGTAGCCTATTTCTTCTATTTATGAGCTTATAAATTCTTTAATCCATTTCTGATGCAATCACAAACTTCCACAGCTTTAAAAAATTAGAAGACTGGGACTCAACTATATTTTTTATTTCAGTCACTCCTAGTAAGTAACAAATTTGAGGAAATAAAAAATATTTAAATACAAAAAAAAATTGGAAGACTAAAACGCTCATTACCTCTTGTTCAGAAGGATTGGTTGATGATACACAAAAATCAAAGCCCATTATTTTCCAGGCTCCACTTTTATTCAAAATTATATTTTCAGGTGTAATATTTCCGTGAACCATTTTCACACTGCTGTGCAAAAATGACAATCCTTCAGAAACCTGAAAGAAAAAAGACATTTTTATATTAAATAAAACTCCTTTTGATTACAATAATAAAATGTTTTACAAATCATAACTGCTGTTTCTCTCAATAAAAAATGTCAGATAACAAATTTCATCATAAACGCAAAAGTGTAGATATCTCAGTTGCCAGGACAACATAAGCATTAACAGGAAAGGCTCAGTTTTATAACCAGGGTTACAAGTGCCTTTCTATACGCACATGAACAAAAGAAAAGATAATATTAAAGTACTTTGCTATCCAAATTGACTCAATTCCTGAGTTTGAAAAGAGAGGAAATCTTTGATTTCTGAGTTACAACAGTAAATATCAGAGAAACCTTTGTCAATTCGATTCTAATTAATGTTTTTAGATACTTACACTTCATATTGAAAATCTATTTTTCTGAATAGTACTGTGCTCAGTTTTCAAATATTAACTGATGTTCAATCATTCTCACCCTGGATTAGTATTTGGTACCTTTTCTATTTGTGCCTAAGATTACCATGAGACTTATTAACCAAAAATGAAGACTGGATCTCTATTTTCAGAAATAGACTCTGGCAAACTAATTAATGCTCTCTAACTTCCAGGACACCATTCTCCCAAGTTTTCCTCCAACTCCACTGGTCACCGCTTTTGTTTACTTTTCTGGTCCTTCCTCATTACCCTAACCTCTTGGATTCAATGTTTGGATCTCTTTTCCATCTATTCTTTCTCAGTATTTGCAGCTATAAATACCATCTATATATTTATTACTCCCAAATATCTCCCGGCTGGGCCTCCATTCTCAAGTTGAGAATAAATTACTGCCTTCTTGACTTCTCTCCCCTTCAACACTTATGAGCACCTCAATCTTTAAAGAATCTGAAACTAAGCTTCCCCCACAATTCAATTCTCTCTTCCTGCAGTCTTTCCCATGGCCATTTCACTTTTTCCAGTTGTTCTGGATAAATACCTTTGAGTTATCTTGTGTTATTCTATTTTTCATATAGAGCAAATCCATCTGCACATCCTAATATTTTCACCATCAAAATACACTAAGAATTTGACCCTGCCTGGACTACTGTATTACTGAAATAGTCACCTACCTCATCTCTTTGCTTCTGCTCTTATTCTGCTACATAGTTTAATTTCCAATATAGCAGCTAGACTAATTCCGAAACATAACCCAGGCCATGTCACTTTCCAGCTTAAATCTTCCAAAATCTTTTACTCCTCTGCACCACTCCAGGTATTTCACTGTTCCTTGAACTTGTCATGCATGATTCTATCTCACTGACTTTGCACTTGCTCTCTCTGCCTAGATCATTCTTCTCCCAGGTATCTATATGGGCTGCTTCTTCATTTTCAGGTCTTTAGTCAAATGTCCCCTTTTCAGTAGTAGATTTTTAGACTACTCCATTCGAAAGCACAAATCCCCTTTCCTCCCATTCCAAACTACCACCTCTCTTCCCCTTCACTTTTTTTCTCCACAAGCCCTTATCATTATAATCTAATATACTATATATTTACTTACTGTAAGTTCTGAAAGGTAGGAATTTGTGTCTGTTTTGTTCAGCACCCAGAACTGTACCAGGTATATAGATGACCGATAAATATTCGCTTAATAAACAAATATGAGAATGAATTCTCTAAAATATCCCTTATAGTTTCCAACATGAAAGCAAGTCAACAGTAAAGGCTGTAAACCGTACTACTTTAAAAGGTATCTGGGTTCCTGTCCCCACTTTATCATTTACTAGCCTTGCAACTATGAGGAAGTCACTGAACCTGTATAGGTCTCAGCTGGTAAATTATTTTAAATGATGGTATATCAACTTCTTAAGAAATGTGGGAAATCATTAGACTCCACAACATTCTCAACTCCCATTCGCAGAGTCAGTCATAAGGCCCTACTCTACCTCTGCACAGGTACTTCACTCTGTACGTCTATTCCTTTCTATGACTTTTGACCAAGATTTTTTTTAAACTTCCATTAACTTTTTTTGCATGCAAGCACTATGCTAAGCACTTATAAATTTACGCACTTGATTCTAAAAAATAACTCTCTATATAGTATGTTGTATTTCCATGTTTTCCTTACCCCAAAATTCTCTCCTACAATGGTAACCCTAAAGTGCACATTCGACCACATTGCTTGCTTAAAATCCTTCAGTGTTCCCCATCACCAATAATGCTTTTTTCTGTCTTTTCAGTTTATTTTCACCTCTCTCTGAGATACAACCTACTACTTCTAATTGCCTGAATATTTATCTTCATTGACTAATACAATGAGCAATGAGGGAGTTAACAATATTTTTCGAATGAGTGTTCTCTAGTTCTTTCTTATTAAATTATTAGGGTGACATCGGTTTATAAAATCATATAGGTTTCAAGTGAACAATTCAATAATACATCATTTGTATATTGCCTTGTGTGTTTACCACCCAAAGTTAAGTTTCCTTCCATCACCACATATTTGACCCCCTTTACTCCTATCTATCTCCCTCTTCTCCACCTTCCCTCTGGTAACCACGAAACCACTGTCTCTGTCCATGAGTCTTTTTGTTTGCCATGTTTGTTTGTTGCTTTCAGTTTTATATCCCACATATAAGTGAAATCATATGGTTTTCAACTTTTTCTGTCTGACTTATTTCACTTAGCATGATAATCTTGAGATCCACCCATGCTGTTGCAAATGGTAGTATTTTATCTCTTCTTATGGCTGAGTAATATTCCAGTCTATATGTACATCTTCTTTCCCATCATCTATCATTGGATACTACGGTTGCTTCTATGTCTGGCCACCATGAATAATGCTGCTATGAACATCAAGATGCGTATATCTTTGCAGATAAATGTTTTCAGGTTTTAGGGGTAAATACCCAGAAGAAGGATTGCTGGACCATATGGTAATTTAATTCTCAGTTTTTTGAGGAACCTTCATAGTGTTTGCCATAGTGGTTAAACTAATTTGCAGTCCCACCAGCAGTGTACGACGGTTCCTTTTTCCTCATATCCTCTCCAGCACTTGTTATTACTTGTTTTGTTGATGACAGACATTCTAACAGGTGTGAGATAGTATCTCATTGTGGTTTTAATTTGCATTTCCCTAACAGCTAGTGAAGTTGAGCATCTTTTTCTATGTCTATTGGCCATCTGCATGTCTTCTTGGGAGAAGTGTCTGTTCAACTCTTCTACCAGTTTTTTAATTGGATAATTTTTTGTTGTTAATGAGTTGTATGAGCTCTTTGTATATTTTGGATATTAGGCCATTATAGGTTGTTTGCAAATATATTCTCCATATCTTGTCTAATGTCTTAGGTCTTCAGTGTATAGGTCCTTCACATGCTTCATTAGTTTAAATGTTCTCAAGTTCTAACACATTTGAACACATGAAATTTATGTGAGATTTACATTTTTAAGAACACTTATTCCTTAAATATAATTTGTAAAACATGCAAAGTTTTTCAAAGCTATGAAAGTTTTCCTAACTTTATGAGGAAAAAAAACCTTATTGCATGTTTATTGTATATTTCTGGTACGAATTTGGTAGGTGCTTCCGCATAATTATCTCAATCTTTGGAACCATTTTATAGGTGGGGAAAAAAGTTTGGATGCTTACTACAAAACTACAAACATAAGGACAGACATATAGACTAATGGAACCAAACAAAAAACCCAGAAATAAACTCAACAAATATGGTCAAATGACTTTCAACAAAGGTGCAAAGACCATTCAATGGCGAAAGGAGAAATAACGAGTGCTGGGAAAATTGTATATCCGCATGTAAGATTGAAGTTAGACCCTTATCTTAAACACATATAAAAATTAACTCAAAATAGATCAAAGACATAAAATAAGACCTAAAACTTTTTAAAACTCTTAGAAGAAAACAAAGGGAAAAGCTTAAAGACACGGGATTTGTTAATGACTTCTTAGATATGACACCAAATGCATAGGCAACAAAAGAAAAAGAACATAAATTGGATATATCAAAATAAAAAAAAAACTTATGTACGTCAAAAGGACAAAATCAACAGAATGGAAGGAAACATTTGCAAATCATATATCTGATAAGAGGTGACTATCTAAAACATATAAAGGACTTCTACAAGTCAACAACTGAAAAACAACTTGATTCAAAAATGGACAAAGGACTTGAACAGACATTTCTTCAAAGAGGTTATACAAATGGCCCATCACACATGAAAAAATACTCAAATTCACTAACCATTAAGGAAATGTGAATCAAAACCATGATATATCATTAGGATGGCTATCATCAAAAGTCATAAAATAGCAAATGTTGGTGAAGATGTGGAAAAATTAGAACCTTTGTGTATTATTAGGAGAATTGTAAAATGGTACAGCTATTATGAAAACCAGTACCTGGTTCCTCAAAAAATTAAAACTTGAAACGCCATTATCATCGAGTGATCCTACTTCCAAGTATATTTCCAGAAGAAGTGAAAAGGTCTTGGAGAGAGATTAGTACACCATGTTCATAGCAGTATTACTCACAAGAGCCAAAGGCAGAAACCCAAGTGTCCATCTACAAATGAGTTAACAAAAAGTGTGTACACAAAGAAATAATATTCAGCTTTAAAAAGGATAGAAATTCTGACACATGCTACAACATGGATGAACCTTGAGGACATTATGCTAAGTGAAAACACCAGTCACAAAAGGAAAAATACAGTATGATTCCGCTTATGTGAGGTACCAAAAGTAGTCATATTCATAGAAACGAAAGTGGAATGGTGGTTGTCAGAGACCAGGGGATGAAGAGGGGAGAATGGGGATTATTGTTCAATGGGTAAAGTTTCAGTTTTACAAGAATTCTAGAGATGGATGGTGGTAATGGTCACAAACAGTGTGAACATACTTTAATGCCACTAACCTGTACACTTAAAAATAATTAAGACAGTAAAATTTATGTTATGTGTGTTTTAACACAATTAAAAATATATATATTGTTAAGAGAATAAGATAAGCCACAGACTGGAAGAAAATAATTGTAAATCATGTATCCGACAAAGGACTTGTGACCACAACTCTAAAGGAAAAGAACTCTTTTCACACAATGAATAAAAATACATACCTGAAGCAAACCATATTTGGTTTCTACATCATAAAGTTTATAGTCCTTAATGTCTGGAGATACAGGGGAAGGTAGATTTTCCCAGTTACCTAGAACATTGGCTAAACTGGCAAAAACTGGTTCTGTACAAAATGCCAAGCAATCCCTGTTGTAAAAAAAAAAAGTTATTTACTATAAGTTTTCCCACATTATCAAAAACAAATATACATAAAATATTAGTGGTCCTATTAAACTATTAACAAGAAGGTAAACTATTTATTTTCAGCATTAACCTAAGACACTTAAACCAACAGAACAAAGTCAGAAAGCTTTGTATATAAATTATACTGGATAAATCACTCAACAGTCTTTTAAACTAAGTGTTGTAATAATTGTGATACATTTTTAAAATTTAAAAAGTCAGTAAATAAAACAGTTCGACTGCTTTTTTGAATGAATGATATTCTTTATGGAAAACCAATGAACTAATTAAAAATATTATTACATTATACCTATGATATTGTTCTCATTTCTAAGGCTATCATTTTCAGAATATCTCAAGGGAACTGTAGATTTCCCATAGATATCTCTAGAGCAAAAGCAGTCAGGATGAAGGGTAGGGAATAGCTCCAGGTCCCCTATAACCAGCTCAATCAGAGCAGCTTTGCTTTTTATCTATTTTATATATCACTTTGAAAGCTGTCATGACTTTTTAATGTTTAAAATTATTGCTCTTTGATGTATAAGACTTATTTAGAAATTCAGAAAATGTTAGATATTAACATTCGATAGCTTTATATAGAGAAATGATCAAGAGCTCAGACTTTGAAAACAAATACCCAGCTTCAAGTCCCGGGATCCCTATTCCTTGACATTATGACTCTGGAAACCATGGCTCTGAATCTCACTTTGCTCATCTGTAAAATGGTGATAAAAAGACCACCTTGAAGTGTTTACCGTGAAGGACCCAAATTGAAGATAATGCATGCAAACAAAGTACATAGTACAATGACTAGCTTGTAAACTCAATAAATGCTTACTACTGCTATTAAAACTACCCAGTGTTTGAGACTCAAATCCAAACAATTTTATGCCTGGGCTCAGGTTCTGGCAATGGAAAAATACAAGGTACTGTAGTAACAAAGTTATACCAAGCCTATGCACATTGGCAATACCTGTTTAATGGCAAGTATGCCCTTTGCTGTTTCATCCGCATATACCTTTTCTTTTGCCATGAACCCACTTTTCAAATGAAAGCAATATGCAGAAGCTCAATATATTAAGAGATAAAGGCAGAGCTGCTTAAGTTGAGGGAGAGAGTCGCATGGTCCTACCTGCTTGGTCATCATCAGGGATGCTCTCTTGTTCTTTACTCCACACTATGCTCATTAACACAGTGGACAAAAACCTTTCATTTGCTGAACTGTACTGGAGGAAAACTGCTCAAATATTCTTTAAGTCTTTTCTATAGTTTCCTATGATTCCCAGGATTCATTTTAAATTTTAGCAACTCTTTATTTTTCTCCACTCTGTCTTGACCCCAAAATCAGTCTTGGTCACATCAATATCCATATGACTATCTTTTAAGCTCAAAGGCCTCGACTTTCATGAAAATTCACTTCCACTGTCATTACACACATCTGAAGTACTATATCCTCTCTCAAGGACCACCCTCCTCAACCACAGCTATGTACTAACCATTTATCTCCTACCCTTTAACTACCTCCATCAAATATAGCTTACCAGTAGTCTTGAATATTCAACAATTCGAACCATTCCTCCTGACTATACTTGATTCTTTTCTTTCCCTCAAAACCTTGACAATAACTATTGCTCTTACTAACTTTTACTGAGTAAACCAATATTAACCCTAAGTAACCATCACAGGTTTCTCTTAGTTTCTTGTTTATGACATAAGCTGAAGGACAAGAGAGAAACCCAAGTCTTTATAAATTCAGTGTAAAGTCACATAGTATGCTCTAACCTAGCTCTTTTTGTTTTTCAAGATTCAAGACCATTCCTTCACCGCTCTCTTATTTAACTCCTCATTCCATGGCCCCTTTACCCACTACTATTATCCAATTTCTACTTAAAAAAAAAAAAATTCACCTAACATGAATAATCTAATTTCCCAGGTCTTCACCTCAGTAAATTATTGATTCAAATATCCTCCTAAAAGTTCTTTCGAGTTCCTCCTCTGTAACTTCATTCACATATGATGTCTTCTCTGCTGGGCTCCTTTATATCTAATTTCTAGCTCCCAAACTGCCATCCTACAGATATTGAATATTAATAACCAACTCTCACTAGTCAAGTGAATGGATTCTTCTCAGTCCTTATTTTCTTTTTATTCTGTGGTGTCCAGTATTAACAAATCCATTTTTCCCACCTTTGGGTTCTATGACATGCTGCCAATTTTTCTTCCGCCACGTGACAATGATCCCCCTCCAGTTTCTTTCCCTGGCCCTTCTTTCCCCTCATTTCAAGTTCTATATTCAATACTCTGCTCTTTTTTATTCATGCTCTTAACAAATTCTTTTTATATTCCATGGTTTTAAAGACTGTGTCTGTGTTACCCATACACTTCACCAACTCTGGGCTTTGATCTGGATTTACTTTCCCATAACACATTTCTTTTGGATCATTCCAGTATCATCTCTGCATTAAGTCATTAAAAACTGGCAATTTTCTTTTCCTTCCCTAAAGTGTTCCTATATCTATCAATGCTACTGCAATTTTACAACCTAACAATAAAGATGTGTTAAAGTAAACTTGGAATTGTCTTTCTTCATGATTGCTAATAAATCCCTAGTTCTATAACATTTAAGTCACTGTAACAAGCTGCAGGAACAGAGAAAATATAAACATTTGTCCTTCTCCCCTCAAAGGACTTATAATGTAATGATGAAATATAGGATAAAATAACAAAAATAGGTAGCATTCTGATATAGACCCTGAAGTAAATACTTCAAAGGAAATAGCACTAACAAATATGGAGCCAGGTAACCTCAGGACAAGTGTGCAAGTATGGCAAACAAAACTTGGTTTACTTGGGGAAAGAGGGATCACAATAGTCAAGTGCTACATAAGAGACAACTAGTATAGTCTTCTTCTGGGTTTATTCATGAAAAGAAGGACAACAGAAATATTATTATGGTAAGAGACATATGAGAGTATTGCTAGGTAGGAACAGTATGGTACAGTGAGTTCAAAAAATCATGGGCTCAGAATCAGAGTGCCATAACTATGTGGCTTACGTGGTGTCTCTGTTCCTCAGTTTTTCTATGAAATTGTGAGAATAAACATATATAAAATATTCACTACAGTTTTTCATATGGAAAATATTAGTTTTTTTCTTCTGGGTTGAAAGAAAGGATCTTGTGCCTTTGGGAAGGAGGGTAGTGACAGTGGGTTATTGAAGATTCCAAAGTAAGAATTACGCAGAAATCTTATAAAATAGATAAAAGCAAAATTGTCCTGTTTGAACAGAGTTAGGAAGCCTAGAACCCCTTTTCTTCACCTGCCTGTTCCTCCCCTCCCCTTAAAATCCTAGGGTCCCCAGAACACGACCGGCAAACTGGTTAAGGTCTTCTGCTAAGTAAGGAGGAAGAAAGGAATAAATTTGAGATTAAGAGTAACGTGGAAAAGGTTAATATAGTTAGGGTTATCCATGGCATATTAAAAGAACCACAGGCTTAAAGATCCAGTTAAGATAACACAACATAAATTTCATTTTCTTGTCATTCTCAGAAACAGTTCCTAAGCTCATCTTTGAGAAAAATAGATGGCAGAGTAACTGAGAGATATGAAATGACATGCTGGGCATAGGAGGAAGTTAAAGGTCTACAACAGTACCTGGAACATACATTTTTAAAAAGCCCCCAAATAGTGAATCAATGAAAAGGGGTCAAGAAATTCTAGCAAATTAACAAGAACAGCTACTTTCAGGCAGGGACTGTAACCTCATTCTCTTGCATCTCCCATTTTGATTGCTGTAGTGCTGAGCAAAGAGTAATGAGCCAATACATTCAAGGCCAATGTAAAGAAAGCTTCAGTTAATATTTCAGAAACAGACATATACATAGAATACACAAGTAAATTTGTAGAAATAACTAATCCATAAGAATGCAACACTCAGTTTATATAATTCTTTCACTGACTGTATAGACAGATTTCATATATAGTTATTTTGCACATTTGTTCAGGAAGTGTCTTATGTAAGCTTTTATAAAAATTTACCTGGATTCTTCTAAAGGATGCTGGACAGTAAGAAGTCGAGGGTGTCGTAGTCGAGTTAACTGTTGGACTCCACGTTTTAGAGAATCGATGATTTGATCCTTTTCAAATTTTTGATATTTGTCCATCAACTTTTTATCAAAGACAAAAACAGCCACTTCCTAATTTTAAAAAATATATAACTAATTTTAATCAAGAATATATAAAATTAATATTTAGGTGTCACGGCAGTCTACAAATAACTAAAAACTAAAGCTGTGCAAATTTTAGCACCATTGTAATACCTTTCGGATATAAAAAGTTAGTTTCTTCATAATTAATAAATCTCAATATTTTTAAAGGTGTAAGACTTATCTCACCTAAAAAGAACACAGGAAAAATATCCACATTTTTTAACTCCGGTATCAGAGGTACACGCAAACAGTGTGTAGTGTGTTGTCCCCTGTTTAGTAATCTCTTATAGAACCAGAATTCAAATAAAAGTTAAAATGTTTAAAAATTCATAATACTATTCACAATAACCTTGGAGTAAACTACAAAATTTTGAGATGCTTTTTGAAAGAAAAGTTATACATGTCAGGGAATGCTTGATTATACAAAAACTCAATTTATAAGCATCTTTTACATGTGATTAACGTCCGATCTATCTCTCCTTCTTCTCTAACCCCATCTTGTTTTGGGTATAAATGGGAATGTTTACAGGACGATGCTCCCTCATCACCTCTCTTTGAGATCATTCACGGCTTATTTTGTATTACTAAAATCACACACCTTCCTTAACTATCTTCTTCCTTCCATTTTTTCTCAGTTACCCAAAGAAAAAAAATTCCCATCCAGTTACCCCATCTTAACAAATCAGTCAAAAAATAACCATATCAATAGCTGATGTATTACTACTGTGTACATCGGTGTTGCTAGATCTCCATCATAAATGCAAAGAAAACTGATAAATTGGAAGAAAACTTAGCAAAGAATCAGTTAGTCTTCCAAAATTCTTTGAAAGATTTTTGAATGGCTCTTCTAGAATTTCCATAAAAGTCTCTTTCACACGCCTCTAATTAAATCTACTACTACTAAATTATCAATATCCAAGACAGTATCTTCCT
This sequence comes from Eonycteris spelaea, assembly GCA_003508835.1. Lineage (NCBI taxonomy): Eukaryota > Metazoa > Chordata > Mammalia > Chiroptera > Pteropodidae > Eonycteris > Eonycteris spelaea. The sequence continues at coordinate 9,638,522 of PUFA01000023.1, forward strand.
ATTTTATTGCCATATTATAATTATAGTTTTCACAAGTTAGCCTGCCAACCTAATCACCCAGAATCACTATAGAATTCCAAACCAATAAATTTCTCAAATACAATTTAAGTTGTAAATATATAAACTTATATATGTATGTATATATATGAATTAAATACATTAGAGAATTGAGTCTCCAAAAAATGGTAACATAAAGGGACAATTTAATAACTCAGTTTTAACATCACATTCCCCAAACATCAGTGTGCTTTTTAGAAATTATTCCATTCCTCACAGCAACACCATGAGACAAGTTATTATCCTCACTTCACAGATGAGGACATTGTAAAGAAAAGAAATGTATTATCTAAGATGTCACGATTGGTAAGGTGAAGAATCAAGATTCAAAACTAGACAGTCTAAGGGGCCACATTCTTTCTTAGCAATAGACATTCTGTACCCCAGAAATAATACAGGGACAATAAATATGGAGCACCCCAGTAAAACATGACATATGCCTTCAGAAAATCATTTGAATGAGAACTTTAAATAGCACTCATATATAAAATTACATAATCTTAGCTCTTTTGATCATTATGAGACACAAGACAACCAGGAGCTAAAAGTGTTCTGTAATATTAATTTAAACTAAAAACGAATGACCTAGAAGTTCAAGTTCCTATCTCGCTATCCATATGCATAATCTTATTTTAGTAAGGTTCTGCTATAACACATTTTATAAATGCATCTAATTTAAGTGTGTTTATTTTTTTCAAGATGTTTTAAGCCTTTTAAAAAAGATCATGTGAAATGGCTCGAGCTCTTGCAGTGTCACCATCCTTGAGAAGGAGCACTGCAGTTCATAAAGAAAGAGAAACAACACAGTTTTCTCTTAGACATTAATTCTTTTAGGTCAAAGATACCTACCTACATAGGTCAAAATAGGTTATTAACTACCATAAAAATATTTTCTTCCAATCAGTTAATTAAAATTAACCAATGTCAACATAGTTGTTACTAATTAACTAACCCTTAGGCCTCATACTGACTGCACTTCAAAACCTTTCATCAGAATAGACTACCATTTAATTTCTAATTTGTTTTCCTTCTACTACTTCACTATACTACCCACTCTGCTAACACATATCACTTATGTAAAAATCCCACCACCTTATATGTATTATAAGCTTCTTGAATAAAGAAACTACACCTTAAGTATCCCTGCATCCACCACAGGACCTAGAAGACACACAGATGTTTATTGCCTACTGGTAGTCGATAAACAATTACTAGAAGCTTTTCATTATCGTCTTGAATTAAAATCGTTTTCAACCTTTCATTATGAAAATTTTCAAACACATAGAAAGACAACGTAGTGCAATCATCCAATACATCTTCCACTTAATAATCAACAACTGTTAACTCTAATTAAAATTTGAGATTCTTTTTTATACAAAATTACTGAAACAACACGTAAGCAATATTTGGCACTCTACTGTTTATTCACTTCAAATTCTTTAAAATACGTTAGCAAAGAAAGTTACCCATTGAAAAGTATTTTTTCTCAATAGCCTACTTTAAACAAAATTATTCTAAAAACAAGTATTTGTCAAAATAGAGGCTGTATCTTTTTATATAGGCCTAATTTATAATTTTTAAAAGCAACTTCACTCTTTACAAAGTTGAACACTTACTGAAAACAAGATAAAGTAATAAAATCTAAGTTAATGTAGATGAATGTGCCCAGGATTTCCCAATACCAATCATCACCTCCACTAACCTATCCCTCAGGGCCACTGCAGATGGTTTCTGAAACACAGACATTCCTCGTGATTGCTATTATATGACTGTCCATAACTGGCTGTGGTGACTTCCAAACACCATACTTTTCACTTTTCATGTGATTTTGGGACAATGAGTCTTTCTCAAAATGATAAAAACAAAATCTAAATTTTTATTTAGATTAAGTTAAAAATAACCTGGTTTTGAGAAGACTGAGAGATAACAAGATATACCCCTTAAAATTGTGAGAGATGGGCTATGATCATTTTTGATCCAAGCAACTTGACTAGCACATTCAGCTTTATACAACGGTTTGCTTTATCTTAAACTTTTAACTTATTACAATTTAACTACTTATAATTTAATGATTCCTTTGTCTACACAATATTAGCAAGCTTCACCCATGAATACTGACATCTGGATAACCTAACATAGATTTTGCAGTAAAGAAGGGACTATGTCCAAGCCTATGTTTAGTAAAGTGGATAAAACATGAACGACAGTTAAATATTTATTACATAATTTAAAAATAAATCGATCTTCATTATGCTCATTGGAATGGTTATTTAACTAAGGGGTGCTATGAAGCTTATGAAGCAGTCAAGGCAAAAGAAACAGGCTAACAAATATGTCTCTTTCACCAAAATAAAATTGAAGCTGCCCTATTAAAAAAAAAAAAGTCTATTCCCAAACTGGATTTAGAAGATCATAATAAATATGGAACACATTTAAATCCATTGTGAAGAATAGTCACCTGGCAACATAGAATCTTGTTTCAAGATAAATAGAAATGCTTAATAATAATAAATAAATGCCTAAATAGGCCCCAAACCAGGAAGAATTTTATAGACAGTTAAACATACACATACATACCCATGTATTTTTTTTAAACATGTTCCCCCCCACAAAAAAATAAATCCCTTATCTTGATACAGGAGAGTTGAAAGAAATCTTAAAATGCAGAATTATTCTTCTACTTGAAAGGAAATAAAAATTAGGTACATGTATGGGACAGAAACTATATGGAGTACTTTTATTACAAATTATTTAAACATTAGCAGTCTCGATAGTTACAAGGTGATGGTTATTTCCATTTTTAAAGAACATATATCTGAAACAAACATTTCTCAGTTATATATATAGTTTGGCAAAAACAAATTTTCTTTAATGACTTATTTAAATAAAGTTTAATTTAAAAATTAGAAAAGCTAATAAAATTCAACCAAGGGCATTTGTTTATCTCAGAAATATCTCTCAAATAAATATTTTTTAAAAACAAAATGTTTGAAAACAGCACATCTTTAGAGAACCATTTTAATACCAAATATATTACTCTGTAGAAAGTCTAAGTCAATTACAAAACTATAACAGAAACACAGCAGTATAGACTATACGTCCAGCAATCACTTATCACACATTATCAAAGTTCAGAAGGTACATTAGCACAACCATTCTAGAAAAGAAAAACTGTTTGGCACTGAACATACACATTACCTAGCAATTCCGTGTCTAGGTAATGTGTCATACATGTCAATGGTACATACAAGAATATTTATAACGGAACTCTATATCGATGAAAAGGAAAACTACTATGTTCAACAACATAGCTGTATTTTGTGAACAAATATTTAAGGAAAAGGAGCCAAATACAGGAGTACATAGCATGATCCATTTAAATAAAATTCAAAACTAGGCAACATTATTCTGTAGTGACAAAGAACAGGGCAGCAGTTACCCTTGGAAAGAAGGCTGGGGCACGGTAATGGCTGTGAAGAGACATGAGTATTAGCAACGTTTTCTTGTTCTGCATGTTGGTTACATGGGTGTGTTTACTGTGGATATTCATCAAGCTATGCACTATTCTGTATCAGCTCTTAAAAATAAATTTATATTTAAAAAATTAAATAGAACTTTTACTCCCTAAACATCACTTTGAAATGTCTTATAGCATGTCTACTGAGATTCTAGAAAAGTAATAATTAAGAATTAAGAGCTGCTTCTAAATGAACACTCAAAAAGGAAACTAAATAATACATAAGCCTAAATAGTAGCTTAAAATGCTAATAAGCTATCATTAAAGATTTATCCATTTCAACATGTTTACATGTTGTATTTGGTTCAGTTTATACACATAATAACTCCCTTAAACCTTAATTGCTTATTCTGTATACAAAATTGGCCTAAGAACTTAACTGCAAAAAATCAGCTGTATACTTGTCTTAAAGACTCTCAGGAATTCTTAATTTCACTTTCATAAATTATTCATTATGAAGTATTTCTTCAAAAACTGTCTTTCAAAAATAATAAAAACAGAAATTGACTTTTGGAAGCATAAAGCCAGAATAATAGGACAGATGTCTACTCAGGTACAATGAATTACCAAGCACGCAGGTACATTTTTATTTACCAATTCCTTAACTGCTGCACTTCAGGTTTCATAAATGTGTACTTTCTGTAGGTGATGTCATTACTACTCTTCTCAAAGGCCTTCAAACATTTAGGTTAAAAAGTCAGAAGTTGTACATCATCTGAAAATTATAATTACAATTCATAATGTACTAATGTGAACTTGAAATAACCTAGGAAAAAATACACAGATAACCTTTAAAAGGATATGCAAAACCTGAAAATACGATTCAAATAAGGATTCTTTTAACTTGTTTTTTGTTTTTTTTCTTGAACAATGTTATACTTTCCTTGAAGATCATATAAAAAAAAAGTGAAATGTGTTTAGGGAGAAAGAGAATATGACAAACATTAAATACAATGGCTTAAAGACCACAGTATTTATTTCACTGTCATGCAGCAATAGGAAAATACGTATTTTTAACTATTAAAACTAGGTATGAGGCTCTCCTAGCCAAAGTCCCTAACCTAGTGTTTACCTTAAAGCCAATGTCAAGATCATATATTTGCTACAAAACACAACTGCAATCAAGTACACTGTATGCTACATCAGAAAAGGCTGAGAAGGTAAGAAAGAAGCCCTCGGTCTCAATGTCCTTTTATAGGAGAAAAAAGGGCTAAGGTAAGTATGGTTTTCCATTATTTTTCTCTCAGTTTCTCTAAAATCAGCACTATCCAATAGAACTTAAAGTTCCATATCTCACTGTCCTATGTGGTAATCCTGGCTACATGCAGCTATGGCGCATCTGAAATGTGACTAGGGCAACTAAGAAACTGATTAAATTTAATTTTAATTAATTAAAACAGCCATATATGGCTTATGGCTACCATACTGGATAGCACAGCTCCAGATTATCTATTTTCTATGGTCACCTTTTAATAAAAGACGAGGCAATGAAAAAGAATTAAAACTTTTCATGTAAGGGAGAAATTAAAATGAGGCTCCAATACCAAGGTGGTTAGAGACTTAGCTTTTCCTTAAGAAATTAGCCAGTTGCCCAGAAAGTTCTGACCCGAGGTTTGAAAGAGGCAAAGAAAACAAATTCAAAATCATATCCATAGCAAGCACTGAAATATTCCAAAACTCTCTTTTTCCTCAAAGCAATAAATTGGGGGGAAAAAAGAAATGTAGTAAAGTTTCCTAAGAACCTAGTTCTGGCAGTCACCAGTTGAGAACTACTGTATTATTATACAATACCTAACAATTATCTATTATTTGCGCCTGGTTCTCATGTTATGTATGAGCAGCAACAGAAGCGCTAACATTATCAGAGGATGTCAGTATATGAACTACTGATATGAACACAAACATCTAGAACACTTTGGGTTAAACATAAAGACACTATTATGTTATTACTGCATCCTTAATAAATAACGCAAACTTTAGTAAATTTGGTGCTTTTTCATTTTCCCCTTATTTAACTGATTATAAAAGCGATTTGTGCTAGTGTTGGAGGTTGGTCATTTACACGACCTCATGACCTCATTAACAGCTTCTTAAACAGTCAATACTAAGAAACCACTTATTTTGTGACTGAGCTTTTGGTGAATTGAAAGAGAAAACAATATTCAAAATGAAAAATCAATCAGCATTTAAAATACAGATCAACTCTGGACTTAATGACTTCCAACCAAATGGCAATAAAAACAAGATTCACAGGTCAGGTACAAACCGCATACCGCAATCTATCACAGGACCAAGACCATGATTATCATTCATAAAAGAATAATAAAAGCCAATTCAGTCTTTAACATTCTTGTTTGGAAATAAGCTGATTTTGGAAAAGTGATAAATAGACACTCACAATTGTATGATGTGACAGTCATGAAAAACATGTATAATTAATCCCACAAGTCTTATAATCAAAATGTTTCACTTGTTGGGAAAAGTACTTTTGGAAATGATAATTTTTCTTTTTAAAAAACAAATTTCTATTATGGTCTTAAACATGGAGATTTTTTCAATTCTTTAACAATTCCAAAAGAAAGCTGTTGGTAAAATTTAACACTAATGATCCTCCACACATCTAAGAACCATCTGTTGGTCTCTTAAGTCCAATGAAAAATAATAATACAATTAGTTCAAATTACTACCCAGTAAAAGAACAGTTAGTTTTAAAATAACTTTGAAATTAATATACCCAAAGATATGTTACTGATTATATACCACAGATTTATGCCCTTTCTGATGGTAAAAACGATCAGGTTAAACACAACAGAATATTACAGAAGTCTATTTTCTAGAAGGCTATAAAATATAAGAGGGAATAAGAATGCACTAAATAAAGCTGAATTTAATGTTAGCAAAATTAACTGGGTATTTTACCAATAACTTATTGACGATATGAAAAGGAAATGGCAATTTTTATTCGAAAATAGATGCTGTGTTAAATATTAAAATCTAATACTATATATTCATTTGCTAGACTGATGTTTATTTTATTAAGCAAAATCAAATTATAAGATGAGGTGACATATCAAATAATATAGTTATAACCAGGAGATTCAGGGCATATTTAAAAGCATTTGTTTTTGTATGATTTCATTAGATGAAATGAAAAGAGCCCATTACTTTTGGCATTTCTTAACATAAAAATGCATAATGTATGTAATGGTGCTTATTAGTATGTGTATTTTTTCCAATTGGACTCAATTAAAACTTACCTGTTTTGTTGACTTTTTTGTGCCATTAAAAATCTTCCAAGCTAGCCCATTGCCACCACTGGCAATGTGCCGTCCAACATCGAACTCTCTAGTGACAGGATTTCCCATTACAGCACTAGTGACGTCGGCTGTTACTTTTGTAACAGTACTCTTCAACTTATTAAGCATGGACTCCATGGCTGCGATACTGGGTAGTTACAGTTACCTAAAAACATAGGGGGAGAGGGGAGCTCTGATCATTTGTTTTTACTTGTTTAAACCCTTGTCATTATGTAGTTGAAAAAACTTAATAAACCCAAACAATGAGCAAAACAATCCTATGGAGATAAAAGCTCTGTGTTGGTTCGGTCTTCTGAGAACCCAATACAACTTGCATGCAAATTTAAGTCTAAAAACCAGACTGTTCCCTTCAATCTCAATTTCACAGACCAGGAAGAGAAAAAGACATATTCAGGACAAACAGAGACTCGTGGACATGGACTATAGACTAGTGGTTACCAAAGGGTAAGGGGTGGGGGCAGAGGGTAGGTAGACCAGGTCAAATATGTGGTGACAGAAAGAAATCTAACTATGAGAGGTGAACACATGTGTAAATATATATATATATATATATGCCTTACTGTTAAAGTGTACGGTTGAAACTTATTGCATTTCATTAACCAATGTCACCATAAAAAAAAGAGAGAGACAGTCACACTTGACACTGACATGAATGTTGCTCAACTATGTAACCTGGATCCTTTAAGATTAAAATGGTACAGAGCACCTGAATCTTCCTTCACACTACATCATATTAAACTTGAAAGGAACTAACGGCATACTAAGCAATAAATTTGTATTTTGTAAAAGTTTTGTTCATTAAAATAATTGCTGCTGGACTGTGAAATCATCCGAGAATATTTCCTAAAAGGAAAGCATTGATGACAGGACAATAAAACGTGCACAAGCAATAGGTCATAAAGTATTTTTTAAATTTTACACACTTCTAGCCATGATAGAAAAACAAAGACTGAATGTATCTTCTCACTTTGCACAATTAGAAACTAGAAAAAACAAATTAAATAAACATTTCACACACTGTACAGGCGGCACAGGCATATGATCCCAGGAAGAAAGCAAACTAATAAGGTAAGCCCTAGGACTGCCCTAACTTTCTACCTAGAGGCACAAAACGCACTACAGAGTAAAGAGCAGAATTCTTAGCAGCAATCTAGCTGAGTTAAAAAGTTAAGGAGGCAAATAAGAATTCAAGGACTCTGAGGTGACTGAGAGTTCTGGGATGGAATTTCAAAGAGAAAGGGAAAAAGGAGAAAAATTTCTTGAGCGAGAGAGAAAAACTATGTTGAAAAAGAGCTCCAGAAAGTTGTGCAGGGGTCACCTTGGTGCTTTACTGACCACCAAGGTGCGCATGCATCGTGTGAAACTGCACTATGTGAGGCAAGGACCAACCGGAGAGCTGTGAGCTGAACAGTTCCAGAGTTCACACAAGGCTGCAAATTATTGGAGAGTTCTTGTGGATCACTAAAGGCATTAAGTAGAAAGAAATCCCAGAGCACCATGCCTTAGCAGAAGGACAAACTGCTCTTAGAGTGAAAGCTACTCTAAACCTGCCCTAGCAAACTAAAAGCAACCCTCAAATGATCAAACTAATCACAAATTACTTAAATGCATACCAGAACAAAACCCAAAACTCACCGAGATGACCAAAAAAATTGTAGATAATAAACAACATAATAACAATGTTCAACATGTACTTGTTAATTAACAGACATGCCAGAAGCTAGAAAATGTGATCATAATCAAGACCAAAATCAGTCAATAAAAACAGACTCCAAAATGACAGATTACAGAATTAACAGAAACATGAAAAAATTATCATATGTCCAAGTATTTAAAGGAAAGTGTAATGAAATAAAATGGAATATTAAAAAAGAAAATTCTAGACATGAAAAATAAAATATCTCAAATAAAAAAATTCAGAAGATGTAATTAACAGATTAGACAGTGCAGGAAAAAAAAGATTAGTGAAACTAGAAGATAGATTAAAATGCTAGAAAGAAACTGAACAAAGTCTCAGTGACAATATCAAGGTCAAACATATATAACTAAATCTCAAAAACCACTATGCCTAGATATGTCATATTAAATAGCTGAAAATCAGGGATTAAGAGAAAAATCTTAAAAGCATAAAGAAAAAGAAGGCAAATTATACAGAGGAACAAAGATAAGAATTTCCCCCAGATATCTCGTCAGAAACTCTGCAAGGCAGAATACAACTGAATAAGTACTACAAGAAACTGTTGACCTAGAATTTGGTAAGTCATTGGAAAACAACTTTCAAAAATAAATGTGAAATAAAGACTTTTTCATGAAAACAAAATCGGAGGATTTTTTGCCAACTGATATTCACTACAAGAAATATTAAAAGTTCTTCAAACAGAAGAAGAAAAGATAACCAGACAGAAATGTCAATCTACAACAGGAATGGAGGACACCAGAAATAAAAATTATGTGTGTCTACATAAAAAACCTTCTCATGTTATCTCTAAAAGACAGCAAATCAGTCCGTTACCATGCTACCCTGAACAAGCCGAATCTCAGCTGATCGTGGAAGCTAAGCAGGGTTGCGTCTGTTTAGTTCTTGGATGGGAGACCACCTAGGAAGACCACGTGCTGTAGGCATAAAAACAATTTAAAAATAAGGGATTGTAAACTGACAAGGTCCTTGCAATCTGTAAGGTCAAACAAGGGTTGCCTTGCCTGGCGGGGGGCGGGGGGAAGCAGGTTAAAAAAAAAAAAAAAGATAGATCACTTAAAGCAAATATAATAAAAAATAACAAAACAAACCAAGGATAGGAGAGGGGGAAATGGAAGGATATTTTTGAAAAATTCTTACATTACATGTGAGGTAGCATAACATCATTTGAGGGTTGACTGTGGCAAGTTAAAGACATAGTATAAACCCTAAAGTAATCACTAAAATAATAAAGATATACCTACAAAAGCCAATAGTGGAAATAAAATCAAATCCTATAATAAACTGAATTAATACAAAAAAAGTAGAAGAGGAAGAAAAGAACAAAGAACAAATTTGACAAATAGAAATGTCAAGATAGATTTAAATTCAACCATACAATTACACTAAGTGTAAATGATTTTAAATTCCATTTAAAAGGCAGAGACTGTCAAACTAGACAGAAAAGCAAGATCCAACTACAGACTGCTTACAGGAAACTCACTTTAAAATCAATCTACAAAATGATTTAAAAGCAAAAGAATGTGAAAATATACCCAGTTGGACTGGCTATATTAACAGACAGAAAAGGCTTCAAGACAAAGAAGAACATTTCATAATGGTAAAGTTGGTAATTCATCAAGAAGACATAACAAACCTGTGCACACACTCAAGAGAGCTTCAAAATAAATGCAGCAAAAACTGATATAACTAAGAGAAGATATAGACAAATCCACAATTATAGCTGGAGACCACAGGGTCCTCTCGCAGTAACAGATGGCCAGATAGACCAAGTAGACAGAAAAATCAGCAAGGCTACAGAAGACCTGAACAACACTATCAAACAATCTGACCAAAAACACAATATGACATCAGAATACATTTTGGTTTTTTTTGTATACATGGAACATTCCCTAAGACAGACTATATGCTGGGCCATAAAACATATCTCAACATATTTAAAACTTCTGGAATAATATAAGTTCTTTGACCATAATGAAATTAAACTAGAAAGCAGTAAAAGATACCTAAAGAAAATGTAAATACTTAAAAATTTAACGACACTTCTAAATAATCTGTGCTAAAAAAGGAAATGAGAAAATTTTAAAATATTTTGAAGTGAAGGTACATGAAAATCTGTGGGATATAAGTAAAGCAGTGCTTATTGGAAAATTTATAGCTTTAAATGTTTACATTAGGGGAAAAAAGTCCAAAATCAACAATCTAAGCTTCCACCTTAGGAAGCTAGGGAAAAAAGAGAGAGAAAATTAAACTCAAAATACGTAGAAAGGAGAAAATAAAGAGTAGAAATCAATGAAACAGACTGAATTTAATGTAATTTAACATTCTGAGAAGTGAAGGGGAAAAAAACTCAATGAAACCAAAGTGTTTTTTAACAAGATAAACCTCTAGCTACACTAAGAAAATCTTTAAAACATACAAATGACCAATGCTGGAAATACAGAAAATCCTACAGATTCTAATTCTATATAAATCTTACAGATTCTAAAGGAATAAGGTATTATATAATGAATGACCTTATGTCAATCAACCTGACAAAGTGGATGAAATGTAAATGTCCTAGAAAGCTACAACTACCAAAACTGACTCAAGGAACAGAAAGTCAGAATAATCTTACATAAAAGAAATTCAATCGTAACTACAATCCTTACCAAAAGAAAACTCCAGGCTCAGATGGCTTCACTGTTGAATTCTATCAAACATTTAAGGAAGAAATAATATCAGATCTATGCAAGCTCTTCCAGAAAATAGAAGAGGATAGAACACTTGCTGTTTCATGTTACACAGTCTGCAATGCCTGGATACCAACATCAAATAATGACAAAACAAGAAAACTTAACACCAATATCAACATGTAAAAATCCTTAACAAAATATTAGCACATCAAAGCCAACAAATTCAACCCCACAACGAAGTGGGATTTATCTCTGGAATGCAAAGTTGATTTAACACAAAAAAAAATCCATGCAATGCATCAGGGGAAAAGAAAATATCATCTCAGTAAAGGCAGTAAAAAATATGACAGAATTTAATACTTCATGCTAAAAACTCTCAGAAAACTAAGAAGAGAAAGGAACTTCATCAACCTAATAAACAGTATCTTTGAATACCTACAGCTAATATTATATTTAAAGATAGAAGGTTGATAGCTTTCTAAGTTTGGGAACAAAGTAAGAATATCTACTTTTACCACTTCTATTCAATATTCTAATAGAGACCCTAGGCAAAGCAATAAGGAGGACAAAATAAAAGGCATTCACATTGGGAAGGAAGACCTGAAACTCTATTCCTAAATGACATGATCATGTACATGGAAGGTAAGAAGAAATCTACAAAAAAATCTGCTAGAATAGGCAAGTTTAGAATGGTGGCAGAATATAAGAATACAAGAGTAACATATTTAAAAAGATGACTATGTTCTATATACTAGAAACGGACAACTGAACATTACAATTTCAAAAATACTGTTTTAATGATATAAATACCTATGGATACAGGGAGAAAAATTGGCATAGATGATAGAGGCTTTGTTCATCCCTCTGGCAACCAAATCAAAGTTGTAATGGAAACAAGGAGCGGCAGCAAGGAAAAATCACCTGGGAACTTAATGAACAAGCCATATAACTGGGGAGAAATCCAAGAATGTACCCTGCAACGGCAGAAGGTAGGATGGAGCGAGGACACGGGGCTGCCTGGTCCCAGCAGCAGACGCCTCTTAAAGGGGCCCCATTTGTGAGCAAGTTTTCACTGTGACAGATGGGCTCGCTCTGAGCACCAGGGCCAACTGGGTTGCATGCAGGGGACACCAGGGACTTACAGGGAGACATTGCTGGAGTGAGAGCCAAGGCGAGTCGCACTCTGTACAGAAGTGCCAGTGGTATTCATTGCTCCCTATTGAACCCTCCCCCTTCCCAATATGTAGACACAACGCCGCCATTGCCCTGAGGTCATCAGACTGGATAACAGAGGTCGCTCTGCCCAGAGGAGTCCCTGAAACCCTGCTTCCCCTGCCCCACCCAAGCCACATCCAGGTATATCCTCAGCGAGTTAGGTGCTCCTTGCTGAGTATGTCTAGACTCACAATGGAGGCAGCTGGCCTCGGTTCTGACGTGGCCTTTTGAGGCAACTATAAACACAGCATCTGTGGAATCAATTGCTTGCTGAATCTTAACAGGTGGCCCCAGAGGGGGCAGAGGCTTGGGCTAAGTTTGGCCTGCAGCTGAACCCCTCTCAGGACTGTGCCACTGGACACCTACTTCACAAATCCACACTATTAAGACTGGGAGACTTAGGAGCTTTGCTTAGTATGTAGAAACAGAAATGGAAAGGCAGCCAAAATGGGAAGACAAAGAAGTAAAAGCCATATGAGAGAACAGAAGAGAGCTCCAGATATAATAGAGTCAAGTAATCTAACAGATGCAGAGCTCGAAACACTGGTTATAAAGATGTTCAATGAACTTTTGGTTAAATTCAAGTAAGAACTTCAACAAAGAGATAAAACACATAGAAATGGAAATGGAAATTATAAAAGGCAACCAGTATGAAATGAAGAACGCATTATCTGAGATGAGAAGTATATTAAATGGAATAAACAAAGTGAATAAAGAAAAGAATCAAATGCTCTATGTAGAAGATGGGAAAGCCAAGGACATGCAATCAGAATGGCAAGAGATAAGATGCCAAGACTATAAAAATAATTTAAGAAGCATATGAGACACTATTAAGGGTCCAAATATCCATCTGATCGGTGTAACTGAAGAAAATCAAGATGTTGAACAGCTGTTTGAAGGAATAATGATGGAAAACTCCCCTAACCTGGTGAAGGAAATGGACATAAAACCCCAGGAAGCTCAGAGAATTCCAAAAATCAGGGATCCAAAGAGGTCCACAGCAAGACACATTATCATTAAAATGCCAAAGTTTAAATACAAAGAAAGAATATTAAAAGCTGTAAGAGAAAAACATAATTACTTATAAGGGAATGCCTATAAGACTGGCAGCTGATTTCTAAAAAGAAACTATGCAGGACAGAAGAGCTTGGTGAAAAATATTCGACAGGATGGAGACCCAGGATCTACAACCAAGAATTTATCCGGCAAAGCTATCATTGAGAGTTGAAGGACAGAAAAAGAGCTTCCTAGACAAAAATAAGGTAAAGGAATTTATCACCCCAAGCCAGTATTATAGGAAATGTTGGAGGAACTTCTTTACGAAGAAAAAGCATGTATCAAAAATAGGAATAAAGAATGGTAACGACTACATCCCTATCAATAAGCACCTCAAATTTCAACTAATAAGCAAAAACGTCAAGATTTTTATGAAAGTACAACATAATCACAATACACAAATTAGAACCTTTGTAACTATCTAAATGCTTGACAAAAAATTTCAGATGTCATCAACTTAAAAACATGTAAAGGAGTACATTGTTTTTCAAAATTATTTAGAGAATACACAAGCAAAAATATTTGGAAGGCCACTGGACTAAGGTAGCATTTAAAGTGGTTTATATCCCGATTTCTCTGTTAATTAAATTATACTTAAGTAAATATCTTTCTTCTATTAAAGATTTGAACTATCCATGAATAGAGATTCACTTTTCATTTTTAATCTAATGCTTCACTTCTGTAAGCTGATTGAAAATGTTGTACTGGCATCATGAAAATATTTATTGCTATGCCAAGTTCTCTATGAACATCTGCTGTGGATTTTGATGGGAAGAAGGGATACAAAAATCCTATTTAAAACCTACATATCCATTTCCCTAACTCTGCCTGAGTAGCCACATATTACATTCCATCTCCTTGTTAGATATTGAGAATACAGGTGTGCATGGAAACATTTCTGCTCTTTAGGGACTCAGTCCAATAGCAGACTCAGACGCACAAAGATTTACAGCAATTAACGTGGTATGAATGCACCATGCTATGAGAACACAAAAATGGGCTTAAAAATAAATGTTTTTCAGACAGAAAAAAAAAAAAAAGGCAGAAAAGATTACTATGTACCAAGACATCGAGAGGGGAAAGATGATGATTTATATAATTTGAAAAATACAAATAGGTCAATAACAGTAATGCTAGAGATGTCTTTAAAGGTGAGTAGGCATGAACTAGAGAGTAAATGGCAGAGGTGTAGGAGTAATAGCAAAGCCGTTCACACAAGAACTGGAGTATAAGGAGGAAGTATGGTAAAGGAGACTTAGAAGAGCCAGATCACCAAGGGTAGTAAATAATAAGAAAGTAAGCTATAAGCTACAGTAAGGTTTCAGGCATGAGTAAGAGCTCAATCACTCCATTAAGCAGAGTGAATGATAACTAGGGGTGGAAGGAGAGAATATACTAAGACTAAAAAGAACAATATATTAGTGTCTACAAGAAAACAATGGAAAGGACATGGAAATGGGGACAGAGAAGACAACGGTGGATGCCAAGAGTGTTTTGAAGGTGCTGGTTACATGGATATTTATCTTGTAACTACATATTAAATGTCCTTTTACACTTTTATGTATTATATATCAAAATTTAAACAAATTTTAAAAGAGCCAGAGGTTGCCGAATAAAGGAAATAACAGTAAGAAGGAGAAGAAAGGAAAAGTTAAGAAATAAGTACAGTTACAACTAAGAGAACTTAGTGACTAATTAGATAATGGAAAGGGACAAACCTACTCCCAATGAGGTCTCCAATTTCATAGTCTAGGGGAGGGGGAAACCATTCACCAAAGCAGAACCTACAGGAGGCAATTATTTGTTTTGTGGGAGAAAGACACCAATACTGGACATGTTGAAATCGAGTTGCCTTAATAACAAATATGCTGGCCAAAAACTTAAAAAAAAAAAAAAAGTCTCGATTGAAGATCAAAATTTAGGCACCATAAGCTTATAAGCAGTACAGTAGTTAAGACTGTGAGCTTGAAATGGTGACCCAAAGAGACTCAAGAAGTAACAGAAGGCTAAGGACAGAACGAACTGAACGAGCTTATAAAATAAGACCTGAACTCAAATGAGATTTTGAATTAATAGTAACTGCCTTTGACATGTAAGAAATCTAGAGTCCAAATATTTTTTCTTAAAATGATAGTTTTTCAAATTTTCACTCGATTAATGAATAAAAAGCCTTTATTTCTTTCTTTGTCAAAAGACAAAGTTATAAATGACTGAAACATATATTCGCATAAAGCCATTTCCCCTTGTATATCATTAGTATTCACTTGAAATTCAATCATCTTCCTCTCCTAAATCTCAGCCAAAATAAGATTTGGGAGAGCTTCAGTATGCTTCCAAGATTATAACTTTCTACTATTTGGCTCAGCCATCACTTGGCTTTTAGAAGAACCAGTAAGTAATTCTGTTGTAATACTAGATTTTATATGTACCTGACAGAAGGTGGATTGAGTCTTACAGTGCCTGATGGCAGGGAGCTGAAAGGAATTGGCAATTCTTTCAGTTCTTCCTACTCGTACTCAGAAACAGCAAGAATATAGTAGATAAAATTATATTCATGCTAAAAAAAATTTTCCTGAATTTTCAAGTAATACAAATGCAAAAAGAATTCTTAATTTACCAAGAATAAAATGTTTAAAAATAGAATTAGCTTGCATTTTTATTGGAAATACTGTAATGCAGATAAAAAGGTTACTGTAATTATATCTGATAACAAAATTATGTTTAATAATTGTTAGTTTCATGGCAACTAGCAGAGACCAGACTTTCGAAAAGCACAAAATAATAAACATTGACTACAAAGAACAATAATAAAAATAAACTCAACACAGTTTATTCCTTAAAGAGGCACAAGGGTCTGAGATTTTGCCTAAAAGTAAAAGAATACCACTTACATAGTCATTTAAATAGTTAAGTATTTATAAAATTTTGTAATTTGAAATAAGAATTACATTAACAGGCATAAACACCTTTGGTAAAATGCTTCATAAAATTGGGGAAAATACACTTATACCTATATGCAGTGCTTATCTTTTTATGGTAAAGTTAGATGATCCTGAGATATATTCCTGAAATACATATTTTGTTTTGTTTTTCCTTGTGAGAGCACTGAGAGATTAGTAGGTTTTAAAAATACATAATTTTAAAAAAATGGTTAATACTATCCTTTGGTCTATATAGAAGTCATGTTTAATATTATTCAGAAAAACAAGATTATACAAACAGTATAATCATTCTCTTTACAACCAGAGAAAGTATCTAATTATATTATTGAGCCAGAACAGATTGCTTATAGGAGACAAACCTGATTTAAGAAACAAACATAAAAAACTAAAGAGACTTAGCAACGTACAGTGAAGCACACAACCAATTCAACAAATTATTGGGTACCTACTAGGTTGAAAGCACTGTACTAGGTACAGAAGAAACAAGAAGTAAAATATTCAGTTTCCATCACTGTTCTCAAATTCAATCATCCAACAAACATTGTACAATAAGATTATAAAAAAGCAACATAAGAGATTGTAAAGCAGCATGTGCTTAAATACCAAATTAGTAATTTGAACAAGTACGATCTCAAGAGAGATTATATCCAACTCTTTGAGGCACTTCCAAGCCCATGTATTTGGTATAATTTTTACTACAGGAAGTCACTCTTAATATTACAATTTTAAAAAAAGTAGCAATAGCACTACAGTGGCTACTTCTCACTATTCAGCTCCTTCATCTGGAGAAGAACTACTGTCTAAGACAATGGTTTTCAAACTCCAAGACATCGGTTTCCGAACTCTGGTGAACATTTAAATATATTTAATAACATCTAATGACCGAATAACCTGTGAAACCACATAGATGACTACATACTACCTCAAACCTTTGGAATCAGAAGCCACAAATGTGCAGTTAGGGCATTTGTATTTTAAGCAGCTGCCCCAAGTGATTCTGATGCACGGTGTGATAATCAAGTGTTATATGATTCAGTATGCAATCTTCAGTGGCAAGGAAACCTGGGTTCAAATATTAGTTCTAATACTTACTAGCACTGTGACCACCAACTAGACTCCCTAACACTATTTCTAACTTTTAAAAATGGGGAAATTCCACCCTCATACCCCAAGTGATTATTCTGAGGATTAAAGACAATTATGCACATAAAATAGTACAATTCTGGCATATTTAGTAAGTATTCAATGAATTCAATCATCCAACAAACATTTATTAAGCACTTACACAGTAGATGATGAACATCTCATCAATTTGTTAAGTATTAATAAATATGGCAACTCTGCAATGGTGTTTTCAGAGCATATAATTAGGGGAATCTATCACAATCGGGAAAGTCTTCCTGAAGTGAGGTGAATGGATGACAAGGAAGGGAAGTGCATTTCCAGAAAGAGGAAGCTTCTAAACAAAAGCCATGTACCTGAAGCAGAATAGAGTAACTAGAGGAGAAGGAAATGTCAGAAAGCATTGTGGAGATGATGTTGGAAAGGCAATAAGGGGACTCAAACAGCTGTTAAGGATTTTAGTTTCTCTTAAAAACAATGAAAGCCACTGAAGGGTTTTAAACATGGAGACAACTGATTAGATCTGCATTTTTAAAAAGTCACTCTGTCTGGTGTGAAAAACTAATTGTAGGTAGACCATAATTAGCAGGCTAATGATGCTTCAGACAGACCATGGTAGCTGGAACTAGAGTTCTAGTGGTGAAGATGAAGACTTCAGAGGTATTCAAGAGGCAAAATCAACAGGACTTCATGAGAGAGATGAGGCAAGAAAGAGAGGAAGCTGTCAAACTTCTACTCCTATGGAAAAGGATGAATGATGCAGCCAGTCACTTGAGTTAAACACAATAAGAGGACCTACTTTTCTTGGGGAGGTGTGGGGAAATCATGAATTTCAAACATGTGAGCATGAGTAGTTATTCCCAATTATAGGGTTGATCTGTACAGAAACATTCCATTGTATGAAAGTACAATGTTCCTGTACTTATTTTATTGGTTGTTCGTGGATCTTAAGAGACTAAAGAATAGATTTCTGCATGTGTGGAAAGTGGATCTGCATAAAATGAAAGTCCTAACCTTCCATCAGTTTCCTTTCCTTTATACAATCCCCCAAAAGCACCTGAGCACAATTTAATATTGTCAAGAATTCTACCTACACTCAGTTGATAAATCATTTTTAAACTTTTTAAAAAACGTTTCTACTAAAGAATAAGACAGAAAGCCAAAACGAACAAACAAAAAGGCCTGCAGAGACCAAAATGTAGTTTCAAGCACCTGACTTTTCAAACTATTACCGGAGCATAATTGGGTTTTACAGTGAGACTGTAAAGCTACGTTAATTCTCCAGAGTAGAGAGGCATGCGAACGCGTCTTAGAAAACGTCTTGCTCATAAAATCCAATTTGTAAATCAAGCCATCATATACAGGTAACTCTTGAATTTGCTCTACAGAAAAACAGCTTGTAATTTTCAACTGTAAGTAATTACTGACATAGCGCGTTTAAGTCGCTTGAGTCTGGAGTCTCAGGAAGACTGTTACAGGAGCTGACTTGACAATATTAGTCTCTTTAATTACTAACCACAGATATGTATTCGGTCCGATCCCAAGAAGTTTTTGCAAGCTTTATCGGTCTAAACCTTCCTCCATCCTTTCTCTACCGCTTAGAAAAACAAGAGTGCAGAAGGCACCTAAGAGGTTTTTAGTCTTAACAAAACACCTGCCCCACCCACCTCAAACACAATAACCTTCCGTTCCAGAACTATAGCTACTATCAGAAAAGGACGCCGGGTGGTCGGGCCTTGGTCGGTAACCCCGGTTATCAGAGGAGGACCTCAGCACTGAGGGGAGCTGTCTCACCCAGTCCCGGAGTAGTAGTGTCCAGTTTCCTATAAGGGAACCAAGAGCTCCACCACGGAAACCGGAGGGCCAGAGCCAGAGCCGGGGCTCTCCCTGCGACAGAAGGCTCTGGTCCGGGTCTCCCGTCACTTAAAGGCCTCTTCCGAGGATTCGGGCCTCTCGTATCCGCTCTCCGGAGCTCGCCGCTCCCCTAGCTCGGCTTCGCGCGGCTGCCCACTGCCCGGCCAGCCGGCCCTCAGTCGGCAGGCCCGTCCCCTGGCAACAGTCGCCAGCCCCGGGGGCCTTAGGAGGCCTAGCCCCGGCGTGGGTCCGTCCCCAATCCCTCCTCGCTGGCCTCGGAAGCCCAGGCGGGACCGCGGCCGGTGAGGGAGGTCACTCGGTGCCCGTGGGCGGTCACTTACCTCTTCCTCTCTCCTCCCGGGAGGGGCGGTGCTGGGACTCGTTTTCCCCGCCCCGCCAAAAGCGTCCTGGCTGCTCCTGCTCCGCTTCGGCGCCTGGCCGATACCGCGAGCTTACTCCATAGCCTCCCGCACCCGCGCGGCCTCAGTGGCAGGAGCCGG
The DNA here is from genome assembly GCA_003508835.1 of Eonycteris spelaea. NCBI lineage: Eukaryota > Metazoa > Chordata > Mammalia > Chiroptera > Pteropodidae > Eonycteris > Eonycteris spelaea. The sequence continues at coordinate 9,658,473 of PUFA01000023.1, forward strand.
AGGAGGGAAGGGGGTGGGAGGGGAGGGACCGGGGAGGAAGAGTACGGGAGGGGAAGAAGGCCGAAAGACCGGCCAGCCGAGGCATGACGTCACTTCCTGCTGATTCGGAAGGGGCGGGGCAGGACTTCCTTGGCCCGCCCTCGAGGGCCGGTGGGGGCGGGGTTACGGGCCAGGGGCGGAGCCGGCTCGCGCTCACGGCGGTTCTTTTGACTCCGCGGTTCCGTAGCCTTGGCAGCCGGAGTGACCTTCCGGGTCCAGGACGGAGCGGGCCAAGATTCGTGGCATCTGCATGAAAAGGAGGAGAGGTGGCCTATAGATCCTAAACACATGTGTACTGAAGGGGAGCGCCGCTGAGGGAAGCAGGTGGTTTGGACTTTACGCTCCTCGGGATTCTGGAGCCCGCCCCTTTCTTATAGCACCTGCCCTCTCTGGTCCCAGACTAAGAGCTGCGACTTGGCTTTTTCAGAACTGCTGTGCTTGTGAAGTCTAGTGAAGCAGTGCTTCTCAAACTTTAATACGCACACGAATCTTTAGGGACTCTGTTAACATGCAGTTTGGATTCAACAAGGACTCTGTTAACATGCAGTTTGGATTCAACAGTAGAGCCTGATACTCTGCTTTTCTAATAAGTAACTATGTAACGCCAATAGTGTTGGTCGACAGACTACACTTAGAACAAGAGGTTTAAAGTACTACTAGCTGGCAAGTTCCTCGTCAACGAGGACTATTTCTTTAAAACTAGCGTTCTTTAAGGTTAGAGGCGGATGGTCCGTGGAAAAATACCCTTGTCTCCGCTCATCATCTCCTAGCCTTCTCCACCCACCCTACCCTCCAATCACTCTCTCCGCCTCTAAAACTTAACCCTTTCCACTCCTCACCTTCCACACCCCACACCTGTCTCCACGCTGTCCGCAGTGTCGCAGGCTAATATTTAAAGGATAGACAAACAGCTTCTATTATTAAAGGCATTTGAAGATGATGGATTTTATTTGTCATTTTGTCTTAAACATCAGACTATTATGTAAAATTAAGCATCCTGTTTCCAGTTTTCCACAGTCAGAGGAGAAGAGAGCTTAAATTCTTGGATTCTAACCAATTAAAAATATAGAAACAATATTCTAGATATTTCAACTTATTCCCTTATCATTATAAAATTTTTTATTTAAAAATTTACTGGGATAGAAGGGAATGAGGAGTGACTGCTAACTGTATGGATTTCTCTTTACGATGATGAAATGGTCTTCAAGTAGATAGTGATGGTTGCACTACTTTGTGACTGTTCTAAAAAAAACCATTGAATGGTACACTTTAAATGGGTGAATTTTGTGGTATGTCAATTATAATGTCAACATAAATTTTACTGTCTCCAATTAATTGAAAAATTTATATATGTACATTATAAAAATTTGGAAATATATAGAATCAAAACCGAACATCCTCTTTCATTACAATCCTTCTTAACAGATTGAATTTTATCCTTCTATACCTTTCTATTTATTTACATATATTTGAGTGTAAGTTGGGAAATCATTTTTACATAACTAGGATGATAGCATACAGATTGTTCTGTTCGACTTACTGTTTTTTTAATTTTGTTTTGTTTTTCCTACTTAATTATATCCTTCCACTCTACAAACCTTATTTTTCCTAACGGCTGCTTAATATTCCATAATAACGCTATGCCATAATTTATTTAATGATTCCTCAGGTGATGGACATTTTTTTTTGTTTTCAGGTTTTCATTATTGCTCACAAACTTTTTTTTCAACAAGACTAGCTAGCAGATAAATTAATTAGTTTATTGAGCTCCTTGCCCTTGATCTCTCTCACAAGGAGCTTGCCAAGGGTCAAAAGGACAAGAAGAAAGGAAGGAAGGAAGGAAAGAGGGAGGAATGAAAGAAAGGAGAAAGGAAGGAATAAGGAAGGAAAGAAGGGAGGGAGGAAGGAAAGGAAAAGAAGGAAGGTAGAAAAGAAAGAAAAATAAAGAAAGGAGGGAAGGAAGAGAGAAAGAGAAAGAAAAGAAAAAGGGAGGGAGGAAGGAAGGAAAGAAGGAAGGGAGGAAGGAAGCAAGGAAGGAGAGACAAGCAAGCCTGGAGAAGCCACAGCTCTAATAATCAAGATTCCACTGTTGTGTGTGCTCTTTTTAAATGTGTCCTGAAATAATATTCTTCAAGATTAAGTATAGCTAGTAGTTAATCATATAATGTTATAGGTATATAAATTCACATAATAATACGTTCAATATCAGAAAAGTAAGTTCCTAGGTTTGTTATGTTTATATTAGCAGACATACATGTGCAATCTTAGTAAATGTATTATGGTTTGCAAAGATGCAAGAAGTAGAAATTTAAGAAGTACAATGGCAGCAGGCAGCAGATATGCCATAAAAAAAAAAGCATAAGGTTATCCAGACTGAAAAACTGAAATATTTTGTCCACTCTAAATATGTGTTGGTTAAAAGCAATTTTTTTCCCCTACGATGTTCTGGTCCTTTTTAGGCTACTCATCTATGGGATGGTATTATTCATTCCCTTCAGGCTCAGGTGGAAATAAAGAGGAGGAGGCATCATTTACAAGCATATGAAGACTATTTTACTGGTTCTGATGCTGTCGATGTAGTATTAAGTCATCTTATGCAAAATACGTGCCCAAGTGGTAATGATATCTCTCGTCCTAAAGGAGTTTGTTTTTGCCAAGTCCTAATGAACCATAAAGTGTTTGAACCAGTGAGAATGAAGCTATTCAAAAATGAGAAGGAATTGGAATCTGAAGATTCAAACAATAGTGTCTACAGGTTTCTAGGCAGTAAATCATCTTATGTTTTGTGCAAAAGAAAAAAATGCTGAGAACTGATTAACTGATAAAATAAAAGCAAAGGAATCTTTAAGGTTAGTGTTAACAGAGATACTGTATTGGGTTTAGATTCTGACAGAACAGTCTTCATTGAGCCAAACTTGAATGTTAAGCTTTCGTTTTTTTTACAGAATTCAATAAAAGAAATAGTCATGTAAAAATCAATTCATTTCTGCGTTTGCTCTAAAACTTTTGTGGAGTACATTATCACATAAATTTTTCAGAATTTATACCAGGAAAAACTTTATCTCCTCTGATGAATTCTATACTTCCTCATTTTGAAAAATGACACCCAAAGTAAAAAAAAAAAAAAAAAAGGTCAAGGTGTTCTTAAAACTCAGCAAAAATTTTCTATTCTGTCAGAACAATCATGTTAACCTTATAATTAGCATATATTCTTTCTCTTTATTTACAGTTCTAATTGGGCCTCTTCTGGTGATATTTTATTATCTAATATGTTTATTACTTATGTCTTTTATTGTAAGCTGCTTGAAATCTTTTTTTGGAAATAGAGAATATATGTGAGTTTAATAAATTAAAATATATATATTTGAAAATGTGGTCCTGTATATAATGGAAAAATTCACATATTATTTCCTAACAGACCAGATGACAGAATGATTTCAAATCCTCACAAAAGATTGGTAAATTTATTCATACAGTGAGTGAGAATCTGGCTTTACCTCTAAGTATCACAGTTGACAAACCTGTTCTCTGCTTTCAAAAGAAGGTAATTTTAATTTTTGTTTCCAGAACTTCCTAAAGAAGAACTAGCTTTTTTAAAAAAATAGACTTTATTTTTTTAGAATAGTTTTAGGTTCACAGGAAAACTGAGCAGAAAGTACAAAGAGTTCCCAAACACGCCTGCCCTACACGCACGCACACAGCCTCGGTCACAGCCTTGGTCACTATCCATCCTGGACCGGGGTGGTGTATTTGTTACAATCCATGAACCTACAGTGATACATCATTACCACCAAAAACCCAGTGTTGATGTTAGTGCTCACTCTTTCTGTGTATTCTGTGGATTCTGACAAGTATATAATGACATGTATCTACCATTATAGTATCATACAGAACAGTTTTACTGCCCTAAAAATTATGTGTGCTTCACTTATTCATCCCTCCCTTTCCCTAACCCTTGCAACCACTATCTTTTTACTGACTTTTCCATTATAATAAAAGTATGTATTTAGTGTATCAACTCACTACTCCCCTTCCCAGTAAAAGTTTCCTTCTACATAGGGGTTACGCCAGACAAGACAGGTGAGGCAACATAGATCCATTAATATTTAGTTTATTTTTTACAATGACCATAATCAGATTAACTGGATGTGCTATATAGTCCATACTAGCAGGAAAAAAACAAACAAAGGGCTTCCAAAAACAAAAACAAAAACAAAAAACAAAAACAAAACCCTAGAAAAAACTTGCTCTGGCGAAGTTAAAAAAAATAACTTTAATATAGCTATCTTTTATAACATTATATATTTATTATATACTTACCCTTGGCTCCTTTCGAACTTACTTGGCTAGCACAGTTACTTAGAAAGATGGTAGAGTATAGGGTTACCAGCAAAGAAACGGGATTTTTTTGGATGCCCCTGCAGGAAACAGACAGCAGCCAGTCTACCTTTATAAGCTCCCAGCAGAAACGATATGTCATCTGCAAGAGAAAAGCAATCCAACTGTCATTAATCTTTTCATCTGCAACACTAAAATCTAGAAGATAATGAGTCACATATGCTCGGCAAGATAAACCATTCACCTTTCAGTTGTGGGGAAAGAGAAGCAAGAAAAGATGGAAAGGAAAAGGGAAGAGGGAAGAAGGAAAAATATTTGAGGATTATCAAGAATTCATAGAGTCTATCACTCAGGAACCCCATCCAAAGAAAACATTTGAGGAAAGCTGGTAGTCACACTACAAAGAAAGAACTAGAACCCCAGGACGGAGGAAATGAAGAAGAGAGGAAACTTTGGTAGGCGATGATCTTTGATCTATGCTGTTACTATTTTCTCATTTTATTCTCATGTGTGCACGTCTCTGTCTCATACACACGTGCACACATTAATGCAAGTTGATATAGTAGGCTATGTGGGAAATGTATAAAATAAGTGCTAAATATTAAGTCAAAACAGAAGGAACATACTATTAAGGGAAATTATAGTAAACCTAACCTATCTCAGCAAAACTCGAGGGTTGGGAAGGTGGCAGATGAGGAGAAGGGGGAATTAAAGGCCTTTCAAAGGCATCGCTGAAGGAAGGGAGGAGTGAAAGGATCTTACATTTCTTATCTTATTAGAGTGGGAGAGAAGAAAGGGAAGACAGTGTGTGGTGGGGTAAATGGCGCATTCTTTTTATATAGCACCAGAACATCTCAATTGACTACAAAAACAGGTAGGGAAAATTGCAGTATGATAACAAAACTGTGGTCCTGAAAGCTCTTGCCAAAGCAGTTTTGCAAACGAAATTATTATTAAAAGTACAGGCAGAACAACTTGTCTGGTTTCTACTGGATTATCACTCTGAGTTCTTCAAGCTTTCTCTGGCATTTTATCTAGGTACATTTATCACTAAGCTATTTGTGTCAAACAAAAAGGCAAATCATTCATTTAATAATTTATCGAATACCTATAATATGCAAAGTTTGAAGGAGTGATGTCTCCTCCTACCCACTAAAGAGAAAGAAGCTGATGTTGATATTTGCAAATATATTGATTAATTTCTTCAACCCATTTCTGGTACATTGCTATGAGCCAGGCACTGTTCTAGGTGCTTAGAATATATCAGCAAACAAAACACAAAGATGAGAGCTCTTTTGAGTTTATATTCAAGTGAGGTTGACACAATCAAAAAAAATACAATCAAGTCGGGTCATATAGTTGGATAGAAGGCAATAAACGCAATAGAAAATAGAAAAAGTTCAGGTTAAGAGGATTCATGGGTGCTAGGGTGGGGATGATTGGGAGCTTATAGTGTTAAACAGGGTGGCCAAGATTGGGTTCAATGAGAAAGTGAAATTTGAGCAAAGACTAGAAGGAGGAGAGTCAACCTAATGGCTGTGAGGTTGGCAGTAGTGGGCAGAGCGCATGCTCCTTGAGCAGAGGCCCTGGAGATGATGCATGCCTGGGCGCTGAGGGACAGCAAGGAAGTGGTAAGCAGAGGGAAGGTGGTATAAGATGAGGTTCAGGAGGTGGAGGCCCTTGTAGGCCATTGGAGAGACCTTGTTTCTTCTAGGGATAAAATGGGGAATCACTGGAGGGTTTGATCAGAACAGTGGCCTGATCTGACTGATGTTTATAAAGATAACTCTGGCATTTGTGTTGAGAATAGATTGTTAGAGGGACAAGGTAGAAGAAATGAACGCCTTTTAGGAGGCTGTTGTAATAATCTGGATGAGGAATATAGCAAGTTGAAAGAGAGGGGTAGCAATAAAGTTAGTAAAATGTGGTCAGATTCTTGATATATTTAGAAAATGTATCAAGAAAAAGATTGTTTTTTAGCCTCACTACTATATTTTAGTACTAATAGTGATATTTCTCCAAAGCCTCTGCAAAAAATTGTTCCCTTCAGTTGTTTGTTTTGTTTTTTGGGGTTTTTTTTTTGGCTTAAAAAATGTGTCTCATGTCACAAGAAACATTGGTTCAAATTCTATAACAGTTCTGATCAACCTTAACTGGTTTCTTTTCCAGTATTTCAAAGAAAAAGGTGCTATTACGTCTATACAATAGAGACAGTCCCCCATTTATGAATTTTGAATGAAATTCATTTTCTAAAACCTTATTTTAAGTCAACTGTTAGGTATTCTGTACCTAATTTTTCATCAGAAAATATAGTAGATGGAGGTGAGGGCACCCATGTTATGTGAATGTTAATTCTACAGTCACGAAACCAACATCCATGTACGTAGTTTACTTGTAAAATGGGTCCCAGATTTCAACTAGGAATTGAGAAAGAACATTTCCTCTCCTCTCTCCCTTACCACTTAGCCTCTCCACTTTCTTCTCTTATTCCGCCGCATCCTCTGGGTAAATGAATTCTCTTCTTTCCTACATATGGCCAAGAAATTAGAAAGGATTTTTCCATTTTTTTATTTCCCCGTCGCGTCAGAACCAGCAGGGTCATAAAGAAATATACAGCTGTAAATTTTGTGGCAGGCCACAGAAGGAGACATGGTTTGGAGGAAGTGGGCATGTGGTATTCAGGAAGCAGGGAGAAGCAGCTCTGGTGACTGGTTTCTGCAGATTAGGGGATGAGGTATTTCAGGGAGGCTGAGGTGGGGGTATTTATGATAGGGGCTCGCAAACATGCCACGTGTTTTCCTGTAATAGGGCTTTACCTATGCAGTTTTTTGTCTGCCTGGAACATTTTTATCCCAAATCTTCTTATGGCTCACTCCACATCTATTCAGGCCTCTGCTTAAAATGTTACCCTCTCAGACAGCAGCACTTCCCAACTAAGATGGCTACCCATCTTCTTTACTCTGTTTTATGCCTTCTTCATGGTACTTATCACTACCCGAAATTATATTTGCTGATTTTTTTTTAAATTGTCTTTCTCTCCTACGAGGATATAAATTCCAAGAGTTCAGAAATTTGATTTGCTTATCACCTAGAACAGTGCATGCAACATAGCAATCACTCTGAATTTTTATTGAATGATAGAATGAATTAATGGGGACAGCTTCATAGCTGGAAATTGGCAGGACAACAGAAGCTAATGGAAAGGTAGCCTGGGGTCCAGGATGAAGGAACTATGTGGGCATGAGGTTCAGCACTGGTATGTCTGTAACAATGTTAGTGGAGGGATTATTTCCCCCAAAACACATGTTGTAATCTGGGACTACCTTTGTGTAACCAAAGCTGGAAAAGAGTATCTATTTTAAGATAATAAATGTATTTTATAGCTACTATTTGCATACTGGCCATGTAATCACAATGTAAAATTATTTAGATCAGTGCTATTTAGATCTACAAATAATTTTTATTATTATAGGAGAACATTACACTAATGACTGCTTAGCATAGTTTTAGATATAGTACATACTTGGAAGTAGAAAATAGAATTTTAAGAATTCTAAAAAAATTTTTCACACCTTTTATAATTCAGAGGTCTTCTGCTATTTGCCGCTTCTCCCCATCTGTAATCCTCTTCCTCTGCTCATTGATCAAAAATATTGAGATTTTTTTTTCTATATTGGACTCTGGCTATAAAAAAAATTTATATTAAATATTTTTAAATACCCATTTTATTTTTTAAATATAGATACCAGTTACTTTATTGGATCTAGTGAGTAAGAAACTTGAGAAATTTCATCATGGAGAAGATCCAGATGCCATAGCAGGTATTGATTCAGACTTGTTCCATCTTTCTAAGTAACTGTGCTAGCCAAGTAAGTTCGACAGGAGCCAAGGGTAAGTATATAATAAATATATAATGTTATAAAAGATAGCTACATTAAAGTTATTTTTTAACATTGCCAGAGCAAGTTTTTTTCTAGGGTTTTTGTTTTTTGTTTTGTTTTGTTTTGTTTTGGAAGCCCTTTGTTTGCTTACCTTTCTTATAAAAAGATGAAAACGTTCTATAATTGCTACTCCCAAGTCTCACCTCCCCTTCTGCTTTTTTACCCACTGCCTGCCTCATCGCTCCTGTACTCACTGTTGTCTTTTTTTGTGACTCTCAGATTCTTTCTCTTGTCACTTTCTTCCCTTCCCTCCTCTTTTTTAGAAAATGACCAAGTTTTATAGAGGAGGAGCCTGATCTCCCCCACCCCCAGTTGAATAGATTCTATGGTTCTTTTTACTCAGTGTCTTGTAATTGATCTGATTCCTGAACTTAGAATTTCCTTAAACTGTGATCCATTTTCCTTGATGAAGTTGGAGACCATATTTTCTGAGGAGTTGTAAGGGGACCCTTAAATGGATGACATGAGAAGGGAAGTTTGAAATAGGTGGTTAGGGGAATGGGAAAAGCAGTTGAAAAAGGACAAGTAAATGGATTGATGAGTAATTTCTGAGCACCCAGATGAAGCGGATTATAAATTGTAGCGGTGCCAATTTGGACATTATTTTTCTCGGCAGCACTTATTTCCTTGAATGTCGAAGTGGAAAAGGTAGATGTAAGCATTGATTAAGAGCTGGGATTTTGCTTTGTCAGGTGTTGCAGAAAGATTGGAGTGCAAGAGAATCGAAGACATACGTTAGTAAGAAAGTGGTTCAGATGTTCAGATATGTGTCTGGATGGGAGAGAAGAGATGATGAACAATGAGAAGTGGCACATCAGGGTTTGATGCTCTGAGACTGAAGAGAGTTGTGCCATAGCTAAAGGCACCTTAACATAGTGGTTAAGACTCCAAACCCTGGTAGTGAACAATCCTAGGTCCAGATCCTAGCTCAGCCAATTGCTAGCCATGTGGTCCAAGCTTTCATTTCTTTATCAGTAAGATTGGCCTGATAATAATAATACCTGCACCTTAGGATACTGAAGATTTCATGAGAAAAAGTACAAGAAGTTTGGCAGACAGTAAGCACTGATTATAAGCTATTATTATTTAAAGGATAGTAGATTCTGAATAGGTCATTGGGTGCAGTTTTAAGTTTTCAGAAGCTGTATAATTCCAGGGTATCACCATAGATGTGTTTAAGCGAAGGCCATTATAGTGAAAACAGGCAAAACGCCAATTACTAATGAGCTTTAGGTTTCAAAGGTTACTCTGATTAAATTGCTTTGGTGTGTATGGAGGCTAAGGTGTCTTCATCTATAGGTCAGCATGGAAAGAGGCTTGGTTGACTGTACATGCTAAAAACAGCTCACAGAGCATTGCTCATGTTCATGAAATTGTGTTTATGTTATGAACATGCCTTTAATGGGATACAGAGCACACTACTCCCAAATATGGCATATTGAATATTTTAAGCTGAAGGAGTGAGAAAATGGTAGAAGCAGGCAGATCACTCGATTTTCCCCCATTGCCCTTCTTGCCAGAAACAGGCAATAAAACCCACATGTGAGAGGTCCTCTCCCTGTACCCAGAGGAGCATCCTTATCTCCAAAGACAAAGGGACTCTGAGAATCTGAACAAACAGGCCTTGCTGTTTTCTCCAGTTTATTACCTCATACTCTGTAACCTGTCATATTCCTCCAGGACTGTGCACTCATCAAACCCAGCATAAAAATAGTTTCTTTGGGTATTTCTTTCCTTATGAAGGGTCCCAGGTCACATAAAATTTATATTTTTAAATAAATCTGTATGCTTTTCTCCTGCTAATGTTGCTTTTTCATTTTACCTTTCAGACCCAGCCAGGGACCCAAAGAGGGTGAAGGAAAAATTTTCCTCTCCTACACCTCCAATTTATTAGCTATGTCTCTTAAATTCCTTCTGTATTCCTCTTGAAACTTGGATAGTGGTTCCTCACTTCTAGTTACCGGAGTTATTTTGGAGATTAAGGGGAAAAAATGTATGTAAGATAATATAATGCTAAAGTACACAGTTGAATAGACTCGGAAAGATAAAGTATTATTAATCTGAAGCAAAGAAAATATGAGTGTAAGTATTATCACCTACCATACTTTGGGGAAAAATAAGTCTAGCATAAGGCCAGTTTGGATAAGTACATTTTTTGTTTTGTTATTTTTTTTACCTTGCTTTTCTAATTGTACTTTTTTTTTAAGGCTTCGCATTTTGCCAATGCTTAACAAAGAATTTGAAAAACAAAAGGAAAGGATGATTCAATATCTTCATCTGTTGTCCCTTGAGATTAATATTAACCCCAGCAGCTCATTGAAACAAAAAAAAGTAATTAAGGAATTTTTAAAACACCGTCCAAAAGCTTTGTGTTAACATTTCTAAGGCAAAACGCTACCATTTGTAAATATGAAGAACTCTCTAGTGGTTTTCTCAAACTGCCATACGTACACATTAGGGACAGGATAGCCTGCAAACATTATAACTGTAATCATGCTTAAAATATCTTAAGGAAGGTGGGCAAAAGGTGTAAACTTCCAATTATAAAATTAATAGTCCTAGGAATCTAATATATAGCATGGCAGCTATAGTCAATACTAATAATACTATATTGTATATTTGTAAGTTGCTAAGAGAGATCTTTAAAAAAATGTTTTTAACTTTTAGAAGAGAATACAAGTTCAGTTCATGTATGCTGATTTACTTAATTATGCTGCTAAAATCATATATTAAATGTCCCGCTATTATTAGGAATCTGGTACATTTAGTATCTTAGAATTCCCTTTTTCCACAGAAAAGGAACATCTCATGAGTTGTCTGAAGAAAACATGCATTTTCCTTAGTATGTATTATTTTTAAGCTACCTCCCTTAGGCCACTATAACTTAAACACTATGAACCATCTAAATAGGGCAAGATGTAGAAAGTAAATTTTAAAAGCCACAAATTTAAAATTCACGAGTATCTAAATCCATGATTTTGTCTTCTCCCTCTAATTCCTATTTAGTCCATATTTTATGGTTTTCTTTGCTGGTTTTCTTCTTCCTCGCCTCCCTCCCTTCCTGTCTTCAAATTGGTCATTTCATTGTATGCATTATTTTCTCATTGTGACATAGGTTGAGGATTCAATCCCTATTGAAAGTTGCATAGAAATACATTCCTTTGTGGTCTCAATTTATGCCTTGATCACAGTGAAAGAGGAACATATATTCGGGAATGTTTAAATGTTTTATTATTTAAATTGAATGAATCTCCTGTAACTCTTTTATTTCTTAATGGGGTTCATTTTGATCAACATATTACTATCAATGATTTCTAATGAATGGTTTTTGAAGGTTCTGAAGCATTAATGCCTAAAGAAAAATTCCTAACCCAGCAGTGCCCCTCCACCTAGTGACAGCTCCATAAATTACAGTTATTAGGCTTAAATAGAATTCCCACGGGTCTTGTCATTCAATTTTAGCCTAAACATTTTTGAGGGACTTACATGCAAAGTACTTTTTTTTCCCTGTATAAATAAAATCCAGCTCCAATCACTGTAAACTTATCTCTTGTCAGAATATCCAGTAAATTTCTATGAGAATCCAGTCTGATTCATAGTACTTAAGACTCTGCTTAAACTTATACACATTCTTAGATACTATCCAGGTAAATGAGATGTTCTAACTCATGCAAATAAATGTTGAGACAAAACCTCTCTCTCATAATTGACAATATTCAAGATTGAAAGCCACTCTTGACACCTTTTTTCCTGGAAATCTTTCCTCCCTGTACGCTCTACAGGTGGATTTGGAAGTGCTTTTCCAAGTGCTCTAGCACATGCAATCGCCAGGTGCTAGAAAAATTTTGAACATAAAAACCAAAAAGTTGGTGTTGCAGCTCCAGCTCTGTCACTTAACTGTGTGATCAGTGACACTATTAGACAACTTTGGTCTCTAATTGATTCATTCATTGTGTATAATTCAATATTTGATGTATGGCCAGCACTCCAATTCTGGCTAGTGCCAGCCATATTATACAGAACCACCTATAAATGAAGTCTGAATTTTTCCTCTTTGGTATTAGGGAACCTCCATGAGGTCACATATATGAGTTGAGGGAAAGGTTAACACTGCACGAAGAGCAAATGCTCTGTGTGCAAACTCATACAATAAACTTGTCCAATCTGAGTCCAATTTTGTATATTCTACTTCCACTTGACGATGGCAGCTGCTGTGTGCATGCCTTAACTGGCAGACGTTTTTGATTCCAGGGAGCAGAACTGAGAGCAGCATTTCTGGATGTACATTTTACATGATGATATGGCTGCAGATAAGGGCTAGTGGTCTGATTAGAGCAGGAGTCCCCGACCTCCGGGTCATGGACCAGGACTGGTCTGCGGCCTGTTAGGAACCTGGCCGCACAGCAAGAAGTGAGCAGTGGGCGAGCAAAGGAAGCTTCCTCTGTATTTGCAGCTGCTCCCAAGCACTAGCCTCACCACCTCAGCTCATCAGGCATTAGATTCTCAGGAGCAGCAGTCCCTAGTGCCAAAGAGGTTGGGGACCGCTGGACTAGAGGATGAGAGACTTGAAAACTAAAGACAAGAAACCCAGGAACTAGAAGCTTTAGGAAAGTATGTGAATGGTCATCTCAGAATAGGCCCCAAGTGCGAGGATATTTTGTCCAGTGTGAAAGCTCATTAAAGGCCTTTACTGTACGGAAGACCCTAGATGGACAACATAGCCTGGATGGTATATATTAGCCACTTTCTCCAGCCATCCCAGTGCTTGCTCAACTTACATTCTGGGAAAATTCCCTCAGCTTTTTTCTGTTTTTTAGTCTTTAGTAGTATCTGTTCTGCTATTCAACCCATCAATTAAGCATACATAATCCTATTTTTAATTTCTAAGATCTTTGTTATAACAACCTGTTCTTGTTGTAATAGATGCAGGTACCTCTCTTATAGAAAATTACTTACAAAGTTTCTTTTACTTATTTTATTCCCTTAGGGGTTAATTCTTCTTTCTTGGATTTGGTGCCTCTCTGCTGATTAAGTATTCCTCAGATGTTTAATACGTGGGTGACTGTTTTTTTTTCATTTACGAATTCCTCTTTACCTGCTGATGAATCTAAGTTCTAATTATGGCGCCTTTCCTCAGCAGGAGGAAATTGTACCAAGTTCTCCAGTGCCCTGCCAAGTCAGAATTCCAATGAAGTCTGAACTCTTTTCAGTCAAAGATCAGTGCACCAATCAGTTGTTCCCTTAATTTTTGTTTTATTCTGATGCTCTTAGTGGACAACTCTTAAATTCTACTCTTACCACTGAGCCTCAATTCTTAAAAAAGTAGTACTCAGCTGATTCCAACTCATTCATTCAATGGCTTACCCATGATCCTCTCTGTATCTGTCCTGAATTAAAATTACCACTGGACTTGTTCTTATGTCTTTAGTAGTTTTCTCCTGTCCTGGTGCAGGACAAGGTTTTTCTTGTTCTTTTCACAAATAAATTAACCCAATTTGTTTTCCATATTTTAGAAATTACTCCACATTTGTTCATTGAGGGGACCCATTTGTTTCCTAGAATCACTTAAGGATCTACTCTTCTATCAAAATATGTCAACTATTTCATGCACACAGTAAAGTACAGATTCTAATATAATGAACATCCACGTGCCCACCACCCAGCTTAAAAAATAATGTATCTCAAATAGCACTTAAGTATTCCCTGTACATTCCTCCCTGATCCCACTTACCTCTCTCCCATCTCCAACAGAAATGTTTAAAGGGATCTGGCACAAGAAAGTAGGAGAACATCATCAGTTTGCTATGTCAAGCCAATCACCATTGAATTAAAAATTTCAAAACCAAGACAAAAAAGTGTTTGACAGGACTATTTTCTTGATTACTCATTGCTGTAAATCTTAATCCTCTACTGTCTTAAGGTGTATATTATGCATGGCCAACACTGGAACATGTTATTTTCGTGCATGCTAATTACAATAAAAATTATAAACTCAAATGAGATTTACTACTTCTACTAAATTCCAAATTAAAATTGATATTTTTCCAAAATAACAGATATCTTTAATATATCCTCTTGGACGTTATTAGAGCTTATATTAAATGTTCTCTTTGAAGTTGACTTACTGTAGTGTTAAAACATTATCACTAGCAATAAAGTTTCGAAATTGCATAGGTGTTGAAATTCATGGGAGTTATGATACTAAAGATAAAGGATTAGGGTCTATGTTCATTAATTTCAGAAACAAATTTTTAGTGTCTCAAAAAATGAGAACTATTTGACTTATACTGCACTCAGAAATTGCAGCTTACTGGATGTGAACACACACCCATCATTGCAGTTTACTAGATGTGAACACACACCCATCATTCTCAGCAGAACAGAAGACTTCAGGCTAGGTCATGGTTGGGGAATGCAGCTTTGAGTACTCCTTCTTCACAGGGAAAACATGCTGGTTGGTGATGACAGTATCCTGCCTGTCCAAGAAGAGGTTCTAGTAAGTCAAGGAAAGCCCTTTAAATGGGGGTTTACCTTTTTACCTCCAAGCATATCACCTTGAAATTCTGGCACTGTTACACTGTTATGGTTGCAAAAACTTCTTTTATGCCACCAGCACCTTTTTGCTACACTGTCCACAGATTATATGCTAGTAACTGGGTATCACACGAACATAATCAATTTGCAACTCTGTAATAACCAGCCTCAGTCTAGAAAGAACTGACCAGGCCCTAACTCAATATAATCCAAATATAACTGTAGTAGACAGCTCCTTCACTCTGTCTAGCATCTCTCTCTTCACCTTGATTTTCTTTTGAGAAACCTTTCATTCTAGGCTACCTTAGTAGACTTTCAAAATTCATGAAGCCATTGGGTAGGCACATGATTCTAACTGGTAGGAATTTGATTCACGAACATAATAACATTAGAAATACAGAAGCTGAGATATTTTGGTGGCAAGCCCTATAAGGATTGTCCCTCAGTTTCTATAACCTAGAGTCCGGAGGTTATCTGGTTTTTATTCCTCCTTAGGCTCTTGCAGCTTTTTTCTTAGATTTTATGAGCTATCCTCTGTCTTGCTGATAAATTTTGTTTTGCTTAGACTAGCCCAAATAAGTTTCTACTGCTTGCAACCAAAGTAGCCTACCCGTTCCACTCATTAAAGTCACTGAAAGCTGTTTCCTTAAATTGGAAAGGCTTTAACCCCTTGATATGCATATTGTGGATTATATAAAAGAGTTTTAAAACACTAATACTTGTATCCAGAGTTTTGGAATAACCCATGTTAACCTCAAATTTATTTTCAACCTAAAAAATGGTACAGTATTTTTATGAGTGAAATAATACATTTCTGCCAACACAGTAGTGACCAAAACCACTTTATCATATTTTATTATTTATGCCTACAGCACCTGGTCTTCCTAGGTGACAGTCTCCCATCCAAGTACTAACCAGGCCCGACCCTGCTTAGCTTCTGAGATCAGACATTGGGCTTGTTCTAGGTGGCATGGCCATAGACCATGAACTATAGCTCCACTGGGGCATAAACCCAGGACCTTCTGCATGTAAAGCAGACGTGCTAATTGCTACACTATGGAATCACGCCCCAAAAACACATTAGTAAATTGGCTTTAATCTTTTTCAGACTTACTCTAAGTAAAAAATAAACATTTAAACACCCATAAGATAAGTCTTTCCAACTTTTGAATGTACAAATAAAAAAAATGAAAACTTTAAAATAAAAAGAGAAAGAAATCATATCAACCTGAAAACACTCCGGCCAATTCCTAATCACAGTCACACGAAACTACCTTCAAAAAAAAAAAACTGTCTAGTGAGAGTTAAGTTTCTGCTTTCAGCTATGAAGAATTAAATTTAAAACACATTCAATCTTCCATCTTCTAATGAAAGCTAACCTACTCTCAGAAACACCATAAGCACTGTTAAAGAAATCTAACAACTAAATGCAAATATGGACTGAGTTACAGTTTACTTAATAACTTAGCTTATAAACCTTTGAAAATTACCCATGGATCAAAGTATTTACATAAGCTTAAGACTTTATCTTAAGATGAAAGGTAACACAGGTCCTTAACCTCCTTGAAAAAGAACACTAAAATTAAACCTTTGTTACAAGTAGCCAAAACTTTCATTCAGAAATGTTTCTTAAATATCAAATTTCTCTTCACAGACGCTATGTCCATTTTCTTCATAATCTTCTCTTGTTACCACCATATCTTCAAAATCATCATTCTCTGATATCAATTTTCCACCTTCCCAGGCATAAGTAATAGGGCTAAAAATAAAGGTAAAATAAAAATAAAGATAAAACCCAGATCATTTTATAGAATTGAAATGCCAGAAACATTAATTAGTAAGTAAAATGTGGCAATCTCTATACAACTTGATTTAACAGAAAATCATTTAAAGTATAAAAATAACCATAATCTTCACAGGGCAAAGCAAACTCAGAAAGAAAGTAACCTTGGTCACCACTGCAAGTTAAGTACTCTTGATTTTTTTGCCAGTGCCCTGAATTCATGGACCTTCTAATAAAAAAACAAGAATTCAAGCAAAAGACCAAAAAAGTATAAAACAAAGAACACTGTTAGAACTGAGTCTAAACTCTGTATGTGGCAAAGATATGTCATCTCCTTAATTCACACAGCAAGCCATGAAAGCTATTATTACTCTCATTTTATAGATTTAGAAAATGAGGTAGAGAGAGATTAAGTCTGGAACTAGGATTTAATCTGGAACTGTTTCCATTCTGTGCTTTTGTTGCCTCTAATAAATGAGACACAAAAATAAATTTCAAAAACACAGTGCACGATAAACAGTTACATGGTAGGACATGGATAATAAGTAAAATCAGAACACATTAAACATCTAGTTTGCTTTTATCTACAAACTAGTTTATACTTTGTGTTATGACTCCATTCTATTTCTACTGTTCCTCTTTCTCCAGTTCAATCTCAAATCTGAAAAGATTTTTTTTTAAGTTAATAAATGTTTCCTTATTGAATTTCTAATGTGAGGGGAATATATATATTATATACCAGATGTACACTAAGATTTGATGAATAAAGAATAAAATGATTTCTGTGGATCCTTTGGCCTATAATGTGTACATGACTTACATTTAAAATGCAGGATAAAAATCCAATGAACATCATACCCTTTAGAGTATATGGGCATCAATGTTAATTAAAATCATTTCAACATCTAAAGGTTATTTCATCTGATAGCTATAAAACTAAGTGATCAGATAAGGGCCTTCTATTAACTGCTATAGATTTTGAAATATTCTACTTTAGCTTTAAAACAAAACTCTTTAAGAGTCAGATATATAAGGTCTTGTGCAATTCTGCCACTTAAGGACTTCGAGGGAGGAGTGTTTTAGGCATTTATGTGGTAAGAGATCCTGCCTAAAGGTAAAGAGAACTGGGTTTTAGTCTGGTCACTGCTATTAACTCACTGTAAGGCCTTTGCCAAGTCATGAGCTCATTCATTTATTTACAAAGTTAGAACATTGAACAAGATGATCTGTAAGCCTTTCTTACAGCTCTAAAATTCTACCTTACTTTTTTTACCACTAAAATAGAAATAATGGTATCTGCTTTTTCTCATAAAATAGGATAAGGGGATACATATATAAAACATTTTTGAATTTAAGAAAGGCTAGTTAAATGTAAAAATTAATTTTAAATATTTGAAATTATTTTAAAACATTCCAAAACAACTTATGAATGATATAACTTAATGAATGGTTCAATTCTTAAATTTCTATACTGGATTGAAACTCTGGAGAATGGCACATCTCTGATAAACAGATAATAACCTAATTGCTTTGCCTGTAAAAATCTCTTAGGTATGAGGTCTGACTTACTTTAGGGAAGTGATTTTTTGTTAACCAAGTGCCCATTATGTACCAGCCATTACGATGGGCATTTCCCATACTTCATCCCATTTAATCCACTAAAATGTAAGGTTTATCACTTTGATTTCTGAGAAAAGAAAATGAGGATCCTAATAGTGAAATAAACCTGCCAAGGTAGTAGAAATTGCTTTTTAACTCAAGTCTGCTATAGGCTACTTCCATCCTATGTGCAAAATGACTTCCAAGTTTTGTTTCTACATAAGCCAATACTTACTTTTCAGGTAGCACAACAGAAACATCATAATCTGTTGGGGTGAGACATCGAACTTCTGAGTAAACCCGATCCCTAAATCCTGGGAAGAGGGAATTTCCTCCTGTTAAGACAATGTTCTTAAAAAAATGTGGCTGCATTTCTTTAAAAGAAAAAAAAAATAAGAGTGAGAAAAGAGACATTAGAAAATATGTTTACTTATCTTTCTGTTTACTTATCTTTTAGGATGAGAGCTTAGGTAAAAGCAATTGGAGATGATAGTTACTGGTTGGGAAATCATATAATTTTTTTTATAACCACATAAATTATAATTTCTAAGATTCTGTAATGAAGTTATGGTTTATACAAACAGACACATTAAATAGGAATATGACCTATAGACCTTCAAAAGAAAGGCTAAGGTGAAGCTGTTGAACTACTGGTTATTTATTATATTATGTATGTAAACTGTGTAAAAATGAGTGAACATTCTAGTAGCAGACATTTGATAATTATAATTGTTCTTCCCGAAAATAGATGGGGTCTTTATGTAGGCTGAGATAGTGAACTAGTGTAAGGATGAAAAGGAGGTCCTTCATATTTTAACTTGAGAGTCCAAATTTCCATGCTATCTCATTGAGGCAGATATTTATGTAAGTACTGTGCAATACTTACATTTGATAGTGAAAGTACTCATAATCTATAATATTTAAAGAAAGGATCTTTTGTTCTACATTCAATAAAGCTACATGTTAGCAAACATTAAGTGCCATATGGTTGGCCTGTTAAAGCCTATGAAGCACCACTGAGAAATTTATCAGGAATTACAATACTAGGTACTGACCATCCCTCTGTTCACAAAACAAAGAATGAGTTCCTTATATTGATGCTGAGTCTCATGATACGACATTAAAGCAGTGCAATACAAAATATTGTATTTTCCATGACTGTAACTTTATTTAAAATGTCAATATGAAAACAGTTGTGAAATAACTGTGTTAAAGTGATGGCATTATGTGACTTTTTTTCAATTTTTTTTCAAATGAGAGGAAAACAATACTGTATGTGCTAGATATTCTCCAATGCCTAGGCTGTTCCTTATGAAGTAGGAAGACACTTTCAAGATATAAAAGTGCTCTAAAACTCAAGAACATTATTTAGTTAAATCATGCTTCAGGGGAGTCTAGATATCACTGTGAAGCACTACATTTAAGTCTCATTAAAAATAATTTCCTGTATATTAATCCATGCAACATAGAATAAACCAGTCATATCGACAGCTCCAAACCATTAAATTACCAAATTATAAACTTCTAAGTTATAAACAAATTTAGGTTAAACTAAAAATTTTTCTAAAATTGATATGACAATTTAATAAACATGGAGAATTTCTTTGAGTTTAAATGGACCATAATGACTTTTGCATATCAAATTTATAACCAAGGAACAAGAAAGAATTATTCAAGTACAATATTGAACCTGGAAATCTCTGCAAATAAAGACTTGCTGTTTGCTGAAATTATTTAGAAGAAACAGATGACTTCTTTAGGGTTCATAGAGCTTATGATATTTTTAAAAATACCATTACTATTCAATATTTTAACTACATACCTTCAGGTAAGTTTTGAATTGAATAGACAATAGCTTCTGGAATCCCCATTTCTTGAATGCCTATGTCAGAAGGATTAAACAGTATTTCTGGAACAGCGAATCTCTCATTAGCCAGACGAAGAAATTTGTTCCCCAGATTTATATTTTCCACTTAACACCATCTCTTCCCTTGGCTTAAAGAAAAAGATAAAAAGTTTAAGTTGCATGATCTAGCTCACATGACTAATAACATTTAGTAATACATAATACTAATAACCACGTTCTTAGAAGTTTCAGCATTCTCAAAAGTTAGCAATGTGTGGCCTACTCTCTTTGCCTAAACTATACAAGTAAACCATTACTGACTCAACTATAGCTATTCCCCTAAAGATAATCTAGTTTAGTCCACACATTTGCAAACAGAAAGGAGAACAGACGAAAGGGCACTTCATAGTCTACTATAATTGTAGATGGATATGTTTCTAGAGAACAAAGAATATTCTCTAAATAAAAAACACCATCTTATGTTTCTACCACTATCTACTTTCACTCCCCTATCTTAAACGCTTATTGGACACTCCCCTATCTTAGATGCTATCTTAGACGCTTATGTGGTTCCATTCTATTAGGATTTCTCCTTTCCCTTGTGCAAAAAGCCTCCATCTTTATTATTTATTCAACCTCTACTTGAAAATCAGTTTCCAAATAATTTAGACAAATACATGGACATTATCACTGTAATTCTCATTATTTATTTTCTGCTAACCCACCCATCTGGAGCCGTGTTCCCTAGGGGCCAGAAAAGAATAATGTGCAACATCCTTCTTCATGATTTAAGAATCATCAGCTCTTCTAGATTTACAGACATTCACTTTATTTGATTCATATATGCAGTTTTCCCTTCATAACAGAATATACCCCACTCCTTTCCAAGTATTTAAAATATCTGAAAATAAGCTGTTCAGATTTCAGCTTCTGAGAGAGGTTTTTTCTGACTTCTAAATCCCTCTGTTATTCTCTATCACCCTGTATTATCCTTCTTAGTCTTTAACGTATGACATCACATATCCGCTACCTACCATTGCACAGTACTGGTACACAATAAGTAGTCAATAAACTCTTGAACAATGGCATGTAAACCAACAATGTTGTTGTTATCACTTGGAAATTCCATCCTCAAAACATTTTTAAATAATAATGTCCTAAAAATTAAACAATATTCGCAATACTCTAGGAAGAACAAGGAAAATAACAAATCACTTTTAACCCAATTAAACTATTATTACATTAGCAAAGAGAAGAATATCATTCTTTCACAGATAAAAGTATTCTTCCTTCTCAGGTAGAATAAAAGATATTTCCTGTAATTTTACAAATTCATTTAAAAGTGATAACTGGCTTGAGTTGAAAGAACGTAACTCATTTTCTCAACACTCAAAATAACCTGAGACAAATACAGACTTGGAGAATTTCAGTTGACAAAACATGAGAGGTTATCTAGTCTGCAGGCCTAATTTTATAGAAGCGGATCATGTGACTGACCCAGGATCAAACATCTAACTAAGGTAAAGAGCCAGAACTAGGTATCCTTGAATGTTAGCTCTAAACCATTAACTGTTAATATGTAATCTGGAACAACAAGTAGTTTCTTTTTTTAAGAGTACAATTCCAAAAAGATTTTTGTTTTAGACACAGACAAATTAAGGAATTTAAAAAGGCTTTGGAGAGTTTCTACTTTAGTCAATGTAGCCCATGGTTAGTGCACAGCCCCTCATAAATTTCATTCTGGCACCATGAAATAAATGATCAGTTTAAATTATGACAGCTCTGTAGCAAGTGATAATCATTAATTATGAAGGCTATTTTCTCAATTTAGATCAGTCAAGTGCATGATACTTTAGTAGGTATCTTTTTTCTGATAAAACTGGAATTTCTATCAGTTGTAATCAGGAACGGTATGGTAGATCTTATTGTTATTGTTGCTATCATCATTCCTAGAAAATCAAGGTCATAACTTTTCCCAAGTACTTAACAAATAAACTATCAAGGTGCAAATTTTAACAATATCCTAAGTATAAAGGCTCTCAAATAAATGTAATTATTTTTTATTGCATGTAGTATTTTTTTTCTAATTTCATAAATATTTATCAGCTCTCATCAAAGTTGCTACAGATCAGGCAACAATGAAAACAAGTATTAAATTCAAAATAATACATCTTAGGAGTAAGCCTAACGCACAAAATATCTTTTTAAATTTTAAAAATCATTAAGATATATGCATGATTTAACATGCACTGTGAAGAATGTATAAATTTTAACATTAATTGACAAAGATTAAGCCATTATATTTTTTTTGGAAATAAACATTCATGTAACATTCCATCATCTGGCAAAAGTCCAGTTCAAGTGACTCTGCCACTCAGTTGACATTAATGTGCATAAGTAACAGGAAGTCTAAACTGAGTTAATGAAGCACAGTCCACAAGTCTGACCTCAAGGCCAAAGGCCTATAAAAGAGCAACAAACCACATAATGTGGCTTCAGGCTTTTTTTCTCTAAAGATAATGGGGGAAACAATGGTCATCTGGAATAACTGCACTCACTAGGAAAGGTTCATGTTTGAGAAAACAAGGCTTATGATTTGGCAAGGAGGAAACTGGCAGAGTTTAGCAGATAATGTCCAATAAGCTGACAGGTTGTTATTTGCAGGGCAGGAGAGAACTACATTAAAAAAAAAAAAAAAAAAAAAAAAAAAGGATTTCCAAACCCAGCTGACAGTCCAACCACCTGGAAAAAACTTTTTCTAACATTAAGTCCAAGTTTTCAAACTCAGGCACCAAGCATTGCCAGGGACAGGAGCTGAGAACATGAATACGGATTGTTTTTTTGAAGTGGGCAGATGCTTTCAAAGATCAGTCAAGTTTGGAAAGACTGGATTACAATACATCCACTATTAATTCTACAGAGTGCTGTAAATTGTCGATAAGATGTTTTATATTACTGGAGTGTTTTAATCAGCTATAAGGATGATGAAATGTGCTTAATGAGAAAGCAGCTTGATGTCTATGTTTGGAGCAATTTTCCTCATCTTATAAAGATAAAAATACACCTTCCATATCTTAGGTAGTTTCTCTCCCTAGTTTATGTCCTCCAGGCAACCTGATCCCATATCTGTCCCAATTCCTACTTCTGAAAGCCAGCCTAGGTCCTTCCTCAAGGATCTGTTTCTAAGGACATTACAGGATGATTTCAACTTTATGAGGCACCAGGTAGCCTTCTCTGAATTCTGGTTTGTATTTCATCTCAATAATCTGGCTGAAAATTTTTTTTTTCACATATCAGACATTCAAAGGAGTATAAATAATTATATAAAACCCATGTATCTATCAACCAGCTTAATGTAACTTTAGAGATAAATTACCACACCCTTTTAAATTTGGTGTTATTTACATACATAGTTTTCTACTTTTATTTCATACTTATATATTCCTAAACAATTTATTCTTCATATCCTCCCAAAACTTGCTTTTAGACATTATCATGTTTTCTTTTTCTTTCTTTCCTTTTCTTCCTTCCTTCCCTCCTTTTTTTTTTAAACGCCTACAGCACCTGGTATTCCTAGGTGGTCTCCCATCCAAGTATTAACTAGGCCTGACCCTGCTTAGCTTCTGAGATCAGATGAGATCAGGCACGTTCAGGGTGGTGTGGCCGTAGATGACATTATCATGTTTTAAATGTTCTAGTCAGAAACATGTTTGAGATATATCTATGATGATCATGTAGCTCTACTTCATTTTCACGATTGCTTATTTTATATGAACGTACAAACATTTATTCTTCTTCCATTAGTGGATATTCAGGCTCCTCCAATTTTTTACTCTTTTAAGGCATACTGCAATGAACAGTACCATAAATGTCTCCTTATGCAAATACTCTTACATTTCTAACTAAAGATTTTTAACTTCCTAACAGTCCTCATCGTGCCAGAAACTAGAAGAGGAAACTTCACATTTATCTAAACACAGAACTGACAGTTTACCTGAGCTGATCATAGATAAAATTACCTTATTTTGACATCCAAGATAATTTGCTTCTCAACACTTAGAAAGTGCATTGGATTTTGCCCTTTTCAACTACAATCTGATCTTATCAAACCAAACCAAGTAAAATCCAGCCCTTGGTCAGATGTTATCAGTAATATTCACAACAGGCAAATGACCAACTTCAAATTGGATTTAAACTAATTCTTACCGGTAATTCTTACCAGTAAACCGAAAAGGATAAACCATAATATAGGTATAATACTGTTTTATCTCCAGATTTGTCCATGTGCTATTATTTGGCTGGCAGTTCTTTTTAAAAATAACTTTAGTGAGTTATTTATTAATCATTTATGCACTTGGGCTTGGAGAAATGACCACCAGGAAGGCAACAGTCAACAACTCTGTAAGATTCTGCCAATCCCAGTTTGATGCTTTTCAAGTCTGACTGAGGTGGTCACCTGAATACCATTGAGGATTCTGAGGATTTTTCAAATTACCTTACAAAAGCCCTTTTTAATTGTACTAAAGTCAGGCAAAACATAGTCTATCATTACTGTATTTTCTTCTCCTTTCAACCTGGAAAACAAAATAGAGACTTATGAAATATTTTAACTATGTGTAACATCACCCAAGAATCAATTTCCCAATTCTTAGGTTAGCATTAGACATACTTAGCAATATCCATATCTCTATAAAAATCCTGAGACACATAGCATACATCTTCTTTTACTTGATTAATCACGTGTGTTTCATCCATAACATGTAGCTGCCTAAACAGAAAAAAAAAAAATTGTAAAATTTAAAATGGAAAAAATTTAAATGCAACTTATAATTATCATTGAGGTAGTTTTTCTGGAATTAGACTTGGGTAACTAATTTTTAACATAAATTCCTGAATGTGTAAAATATTTGTTACTTTATGGAACAGTCATTTCCATTATCTTATGTAATCTCCACATTATCCCTGACATTATTGTGTTTTAAAGAAGAAAATTGAAAACAGAGATGTTAAGTGGTAAGGTTTATCAAATTAAAAAGCAAACTTTTGTACAGCCACTATGGAAAACTGTCTGGAGGTTTCTCAAAAAATTAAAATGGGTATACCTTCTGACCCAGCAATTGCACTTCTGGGTATTTATCTAAAGAAAACCAAAACAATAATTCATAAAGAGCTATCCAGCCCTACGTTCATGGCAGCACAATTTACAATAGCCAAGATATGGAAGCAACCTAAATGCCTATCATCTAATCCTAAACAGATGATTGGATAAAGAAATTATGGTTCATATATACAACGAAATATTATTCCGCCATTAAAAAAAATGAAATCCTACCATTTGCAATGACATGGATGAACCTAGAGGTTATTATGCTGAATGAAATAAGAGAAAGGTAAATACCATATGATTTCACTAATATGCAGAATCTAAGGAACAAAAAGACAAACTAATCAAAAACAGACTCCCGAATATAGAGGACAATCTGGTGACAGCTAGAGGGAAGGGTTCGGGATGCTGGGAGGATGGGGTGAAAGGTTAAAGTACAAATTAGTAGCTGATAGATGGTCATGGGGATGGGGAACACGGCAGAGAGAATGCAGTGCATTAATATAACGGCTAGGTGGACAGCCAGAGAGAAAGAGCAATTAGGGGGATCGTTGTATAAGCTATATAAATGTCTAACCAATGTACTATATACCTGAAACTAATAAAATACAATTAAAAAGAAAAAAAGCAAACTTTTTCTTCTAACCATTCTGAATACAATCTTGCCTTCTCTCACTGCACTTTCTTTTCTGATGATGGAAGTATTGTGAGTTAGCACATAGTACCTGGCACATAGTTGATACTTAATAAATATCTGATGAGTGAATCAAAGAAAACAGGCTTAATGTATAAAGCCTTTTAAAAAACAAACAAAAATGTGGGGTTATTTCCTTTGAATATTTTTCTCTGCACATAGACTATATGTGTTTTTATGTTTTAAACTATCTCATTCCTTAAAAATGGTTTTTTACTGCCTTGTAATATTCAATCAAAGGTATCTACCAAAATGTATTTGTCAACATTCCTAATGTTGGAAATTTAGAACAGAGAAAAAAGATACCTTTGTGTTTAAAATGTGGACTTTGGAATTAAGAGACTTAGGTTTAATTTCTCCTTAGCCAAGTTACATTACCTTTTTGGGACAATCTCTTCAACGCTAAAAAGGTAGTAAGATCAGCAACTTAACATAGCTGTAATAAGTATATGGTTCTAATCATACATTTAAAATGTTTAGCATAGTTCCTGTACTCAATAAATAAAAAATATTATTTTTGCTTTTATCTTTTTGCTTTTGTTATGATAAACACCTTCATATACACCATATTCCACCTTCTCTAAGATGCACAACTGTACCAATGAGAGGGAAAAATTTAAGGTACCAATGATTGGAAGATTCATCTCAATTTCAAAGGTAAAAATGTGAAAAAAGTACAACTCATAATCAATGAAATATAGGTATTTTTATCTGTTTGTCTGATTATCTCATTATTTATGCATACTGTAGAACACAGAATATGAAATACTTTTAGTCTCTTGATATACTGTTTACCAGAAAAGTCTTTTCAAGTTATGCTCTGATCAGAAGCAAATAAGTGTCTATATCACAAATCTACAACATCACCTTTAGAAAAAATTCTATTAATATGGATTGTAAAAATGGCATTTTAATTTGCATCTCTACTAATAAGTGCCATGTTAACTGTTTTGTTAACTCATGCATCCCAACCTCCTAAACAAATGCTCAATATTTGAACTGAATCTGTAATTACTATAGGTGTTTAACATTTTTTATGTCTCAGAATTATCCATATTTACCCTTTGACTATATGTAACTCTCTAATGATTATATATTTGTGCCACTGACCACCTGTTTTCTGAGAATTATCTAACCATTTTGTACCAGGATAGTTTTCTTATGGATTGATAGCTCTTAAAATAGTGAAAAAAACAACTCTGTGCCATATTTCTTTCAGGTTTATTTCTTCAAGTTTATGTTTAACTTAGTTTTGTTTACAAAGGCTTCTGACATACACAGGCTTAAAATTGTTATGAAGTTAAACACAAAAGTTGGCGGTCAGTGGTTTTTCCGGACGAGAATGAACAAAAGGGAGGTGAGAGTGCTGGTAACATTCTACTTGAGCTGTGTTCTGGTTAGTTGGGTACATTCACTTTTCGAAAATTCATTGAGTTGTACAATCCAGGTTTGCAAACTTTTCTGTATGTTTTACTTCAGTAAAAGTTTATTTTTAAAAAATCTGTATATAGGAAAAATATATCCTTTATTATTTCTCCTATTGTTTTTATGTTTAGAAACTCAGTTAAATATTTTTGTGCTGTGGTTTTATTTTTAAGTCTTAAATTCATTTGAACTTTAATGTACGAGGCAAAGTAAAATGTTAATTTTTACAAAGAATTTACTTTCTCTGTACTCTTTCCTGAACACACTGGTTTCTGATGTCTTCTTTGGTATATATTGCCTTTTTTTTTTTTTTTACCATATAATGTTTGATTCAGGATTAACTGTTCAGTCTCACTGATTAGTTAATCCACATACAAGTATCACCTTAATTATTACAATTAAAAAATGTTTTATTATCTACTATAGAAAGTCTCCTTTCACCATTATTTTTTTCACACATATTCCTAGGTATTTTTTCCAGCTTATTCTCTTCAAGTTGAACTTCAACAGCCTTGATTTTTTTAAATATATACATTATTTTCCTTTAGCATGGAAGAATGATTAAGTGTACAGTCTCTGGATTCAAACTGCCTGGGTTTGGGTTAATGTCATCTGTCTCAACATTTTCTGCCTAATTTGCTGCTTCTAATCTGACTGGGACAGCAGAACTAAATATCCAAACTTTTCAAAACTGAGCCTAATTCTATTTGTTCTCTAATGAATAACATTCACATAGTAACACTGTGAGTTCTATTTATGAGTGTTCCAATTTAGAATTAATCTATAAGCAAAGCAAGAAGACAACTCTAGCAAAAAGTAGTATGCAAATGCTTTATACCTCAATAATTAAGAAGAAATGATATATAGCATTACACTTAATGAGAAGTCAATCTCTAAAGGCTACAACTAAATGATTATTTTTGTAACATTCTTGAAATGACAAAACTACATATGGAAAGCAGACTAGTGATTGCCAGGGGACAGGGACGGGGTAGGGAAGCAAATATAAAGGGGTAGCACAAAGGAGCTCCTTGGAGTGACACAGTAGTTCCTTGAGTGTGGCAGTGTTTATATAAATCAATACATGGGATTAAGTCGCAAAGAACAACATACACACAAATGAATGTAAAAAATGGTGCAAAGTGAATATGCTCTGTAGTCTGGTTAACAACACTGTACCCGTGGCAATTTTATCAGTTTGATATAGTACCAGTCATATTAGATATCTCTAAGGTACATAAGGCTCTTTGTACTATTCTGGCAACTTCCTAAGTCCATAGTCATTAAAAATAAAAAAGTTTTTAAAAAATGTACTAGATCTGGGTAGATGACTGGGGATAATGGATGTGGGTTTCTCTAGGAACAATGAAAATGTTCTAAAATTGACTGTGGTAATGGATGGCATATACTAAAAACCAATGAAATGTACATTTTAAATGGATGAAATGATTGTATGTGAACTGTATCTTTTTAAAAAGTTTGAAAAAAAATGCAAAGTTACATCTAATGAAGAAAAAAGATAAAGAAGACAGGAAAGGCAGAAGGAAATGTAGATTCACTTATTTTCTCATGTAACATAGAAGGGAGCTAAGAGATAGTGACAATATTATACTGGCCACAATGAAATTTAAAATAATAGCATAAACAAAATTTAGAAGGCAGGAAAAGAGTTGGAAAGTAGCTTAGTATACAAATTCTTCATTTTTTAATGGTAGACAGTCAACTAATATTGGTTAATACAAAACTAGAAACGTCAATATATTATTAAGGGTTATAGAAATTAAAAGATAAATACAGTTCAATATTATACTGACATGAGAGACAGAAAAGGGAAACATAGATTTCTTTTCCTTTTACACCCTTATTACCTTACACATATTTTACAATTTACATGTATGACATTTATAATTTTAAAATACTATTCATGTATTAAACTCCCTAGAATTCATAATTTCTTTTTGGTGGACACTACCATTTCACATGCCAGAAAGTTTTTCCATTTGAATATCATTAGTATTTATATAAGTGATAGCTTTTTAAGTAATGATATAGAATTGCCACCTGAGGTTACAGCTAAAGGTAAGGAATAATTTTAAATTGCTTGAAAAAGCTCATTGCCAGCACCTATCCTCCAAAAGAATCACAATGAAGTATTACCTGTAAGATATGATCTCCTTTAGATGATTGGTTAGGAGTTTTCCTCCCACATTTATCCTAAAAAAAGAGAACGCAAATTTGGTTCAGTTTATCACATATTTTTCAGTTTTATCCCAAGAAATAATATGAAAATTAAATGTGACTCACCGAATAATTGCTTCTTTTTTCTTTTTACTTCTACAGTAAGGAACTATGTGTGTAAAGGAATATCCACTATCTACAATGATACAGCATAATTCAGAAGGATTATCTCGGAAATACCTATGTGCACTGAGAGCCCCAGCTATTAAAAAAAGATAAAGAAAAACAAATATTAAATAAAGTATAATTAACTTAAAGCAATAGAGAAAGGTAGCAAACTAAGGCAAGCACAACAAAAACTTTATAAGAAAAGTGTTATTATATTCATAATTCTGTCACAAGGTCTTGGCAGTGCTTAAATTTTACATCACATTGTTGTGGTAAATATAAGATAAATTTGTGATCACTATTTTCAGGTAAATAGTAATTTCAAAACTTATAATAATTATTTCAACAGCAGATAATTTTACTGAGTATTTATCACATGCTGGGTGGTAGTCTAACTCCATGAGTACGTGTTTTTAATCCTTTACAACAATCCTATTTTACAGAAACTGAAACACAGTGAAGTTAAATAATGTGCCCAAAGTCACACATTAGAAAGTAACAGAGACAGGATTCAACGTGTGACTCCGCGGCAGGGCTTCTCAACCTTGGAACTACTGACATTTGGGCCAGATAATTCCTTGTTGTTAGGGTTTTGTAAGATGTTTAGTGTTATCTGTGTCCTCTACCCACTAGATGCCAGTTGCACTCTCCCAACTGTGACAACCAAAAAGGTCTCCAGACATTGCCAAAAGTCCCCTGAGGAGCAAAATCACCCTTGGTTGAGAACACTGTTCTAGAAACAGTGCTATTACTCATTATAGTATGTTGTCGCTTATACAGACTTAAATTCTCCAAGCTAAATATTTAAATTCTTTCATTGTACAGCCATGTAATGTAATTCTAACTTTTAATAAACTTACTTCTGGATAATATTTACAGATTGTTTTTCCTAATGTTGGCAGCCTGAACTATTAACATTATTTCAATCAATAATAACAACAACAGCAAATGTATCAATAACAGAAAAGATAACTACCACAGATATAATAATCTTTCAGAGATTAGAAATATGTGGCTAGAACTTAATTAGGGAGAAATATATTAGTCAAAAGATAAAGGGAGAGAAGTTTGACTAAATAATCTTTAAAGGTCCATCTAGTTTTTATATTCCATGTTTCATTTCCTTCAAATATAAAATAATATCATCCAATATTCTTGGATTTTAGGTGTTTCTTTAACCAATTCATATCCATACTCACATAACTCAATTTCAACCAAAATTTGAACTCACCATTTACTCTCAATACTGCTTGAAATTGGTATTCTTCAAACAGGATTTCATTCATTGATTCTTGAATTGAAGTGAAGTTAAAATATGGTTCTGTGATAATAACATTAGTATCTAAAAAATCAACCTATGAGAGAAAAAAAATCTCCTAAATTTTATAACTTTGTGGTTATAATTATGTTTTACACATATAAACAAATTTTTAATCCTCACATAATTCTAGGAGACAGGTCTTATTTTATCTATTTAATAGGTGAGCAAACTGAGACACAGACAAGTTGAATAAGTCACCAAGGCTCATATAACTAGTTAGTGACATAGCTAGGATCTGAACACAGGGAGTCTGGTTACAGAATTCATGTACTTTTAACTATTATTCGATTTTAGCGCTCTTAATGGTAGCATTAGTAAAACAGTACTGTCAAATGTTTAAAGATAATTATGCAAAAGTAATGAATAACTCAAACATTGGGGCAGTTATTTTGTTTTTAAAACTTAAAAGGTGAAAAGCTTGAGGATATTTAACATTTACACAAATCTATCACACATTCTTTTTATTATTGTGACACTGATTAGCAAAATCCAGTAAGTTTCAAGTGTACAATTCAACAGTAAGTCATATATATATATATATATTGCATTGTGTGTTCACTGCTCATCGAGTTCTTTCTGTCACTACGTATTTGGTTCCCTTCTCCCCATCCACCTCCCTTCTCCCCTCTCACACATTCTTAAGCATTAAAATTTGAACATTCTCTCAGTATACCTTGAGTCACACAACAGATATCAAAGCACAAGTTTTCATAATATAATAGTCACACATTCAAATATATAGGCAAGAATATTTTATTGTGAAAAAAATAAGTACTGAAGTCTTCTGAAATGGAAGTCTTAAGTAAAATTTTAATAGTGAATTTCACAGACTGTTCTTCTCAACTCAAATCCCACTTCAAAACGGAAATTCTATTCGCTTTCACTTATTTAGTACTTAGAAAATCAAAGCTAGGTACAGTATATAAAGTGACAAATACATACTAGAAACATACTAAAAAGTTTATAAATCTTAAAATATAAGTTCTAATTTTTCATTTGAATAAGACATGTAAATAGAAATTTGAATATATACTCCAATTTGTTACCTGATACATTTCTTTTCCAAAAAGGTAATCCCAAACTTGTCTTTGAACATCCCAATTCACCAAGTAACCCTAAAAAATTTTTTATAAATTTAATTATCAAAAGTATTTGAACGATTTAAAAAATCAGATTAATATACTGTAAATCACTGATGTCTGTCTCTTTATGGTTTACCTTCACCAGTATAAAGCTGTTTGATTTTCAAACCGATTGTTTTTCTCTTTTTAAAAGTTCAAAAAATTACAAGTTAACAATAACCAAACTATCAAGGGTTCAAAAGGTCTATCAATATGTAGCGGTGCCTCTCTATAGTTATTTTCTTTAATGTGTTCGTCTCATTTAGCTTTAACGTAAACAAGTAAAATTCAGTACCCATACCCACATTCAATAATTAAATCATGGTCATTTATTTTTAACAAGACAATTTCGAGTTTTGGTTTTAATAGGATCTCATTTAAAGTTTAAATAATTTCTCAAAGATCTAAAAATATTTCCATATATACAAAATCTTACAAATACCTTTAAAATTATCTTTAAATTTAGGTCTATAATGCTAGAAATGACATATAACTGAATTACCTTTTGAAAAGGAAGAATGTAAAAGAGTCCAGAAGGGTCCTTTATTTCATCTATCTGGTTAGCAGTAAAAGTTTTAAGACGTGCTGTTTTTGACCTGAACTGACAGTTAGGAATAACCCTATGAAGAAAAAAACAAATAGTATAATTATTACCTAAATACTTAGTGGCTAAAAATACATTTTTACTTAACCAACACCTTGGATGCCAAAAAATATCCCAAACTAGTGTTTCTCATTCTGTCTTCAAATAATAAAAAAATGTCTCTTTTCTAAGATTTTAACATATACCAGGTTCTATACTGGGCCATTCATCTTTCTCGAATAATCCTCTAGAAATCCCTACAGGTGGATATATTGGTTCTGCCATCACAGATTAGACTGGAACTTAGGTAAAGTTCCTGGTCTTTCGGGCTTTAATTCAGAAATTCTTAATACCATTCTGGTAAAAGATCTACAAATTCAGAATTCTGGCCATAAAATTAAGTTTCCATGAAGTCAAAGGTTTCCAATCTACAAGATGCTAGAGGATACATAAGTAGAAAGTAGTAGTTTGGCATATGGTTGGTTGCTGTCCACCGTGGGCTTACAATCTGTTTAGAAGACAAACTAAAGCCACTACCAGTCAGTCATACCCAATTGTGCATGTGTACATTGACTTAATACTATAAAAATGTTTTGTACCTGCTTATTTCATTAACTATGCTGTCATTTTCTCTATGTCTAAATACTCTTCAAGGACGAGATTTTTTAGTCAATCTTATCAATTTGGTATTCTTGATTATTTGGCTTTTTTTTTTTTTGCTAACATACACAATGTCTATAAATAATATAGAGCTTCCTGCATCTCTTAATTTATCAAGCATCTCTTAATTTATTCCTTTGGTAATACGATAATAGAATTGCTGTATCATAGGATAAGAACGATACACATTGCCAAACGTTTTCCAGAAGACTGTAACAATTTATATTCCTAAGCAGTTCCACTGCCCTCTTAAAAAACTTAAAATAGGAAGGAAAAGGAAAAAAATCCTCTGTAAACATGAAAAGCGTGTCTTTAAATTTGCTTATCTTTATGCAAACATATATATTTTATAAATGCTACTGTAGCATTTGACTGACTCTATAATCAACCAGGTCAGTCATTGAGCACTTTGAAAAGCTTAGACAAAAGCCTTCAGTCTCCAGCCGCTGAGACAGTGGTTTGAACATTTGGCTACGGCGGAGTCACGGAGGGTTTGATGAAAGCTATAATCGAGTCTCCAAGAAAATGCATATACACACAAAATGTCGCCCACAATTCCTGAGGGTTCATGAACTTTGTGTATGGACCTCTCTGTTAAAAACAGCTTCTCAAGAAACCTACGTTCCTAACTTCCTGTTACCAAAAGAAACACATGTGCCACTTCCGGGGTCCAAAATCCACCCGACCACCCAGCTCCAACTAGAGCATCCCTCTGGCTATTAGGGCCACGCGGGGGCGTCTGCAGTATAATGAGGTCCCGAGATGAAGCAAAGTATGTGAAACTAGTAAGAGTATACGCCTCGTCCCTCGGAGAAAACGAACACTTACGATACATTTTCATGGCTGTAACCGATTTTGGCGTTGTAGGCTCCGTTATCCAGCACTAAGGTCGTCATTTTAGCACGAAACACAGCCTTGGCTTTTTCTCCTCGACCCTTCTGCTCACAGTTTTTCCTCACTCTATGGTTTGCAGGGGCGGAGCTTAAGGGCGCGCTTCCGGTATCCCTTAGCAACAAAGGAAGCCGGAAGCCAGGGACCACACAGGCTCCGGGCTTGTCAGCAAGACTTGGTGTGCTTCCAAGCCAAAAAAGCCTTTTTCGTTCTGGCGAGATCCAAGAGTGGAAGTGCATTTTGACCTACTTTGTATTTGTCCTTTACTTCACAGATTGACTCGTTCCTGCAATTTTTTTCTAACCCCTGTAGCGAAGATGAGGTGTGTTTGTATGCTCGAATAGTATTGTTCAGACAGTGACATTTCTGGAGAATAAAGTGCAAGATCATATGCAGCAGGGAATTGAATATGCGGTCTCTTCAACCTCATTTCCCGTCATTGTCCGTCCTACTG
The DNA here is from genome assembly GCA_003508835.1 of Eonycteris spelaea. Taxonomy (NCBI): domain Eukaryota; kingdom Metazoa; phylum Chordata; class Mammalia; order Chiroptera; family Pteropodidae; genus Eonycteris; species Eonycteris spelaea. The sequence continues at coordinate 9,693,152 of PUFA01000023.1, forward strand.
TAGGATCCAACCACCCTGAATTACAAATATGCTGTTGCTTCGATCGCCTTCCCTCCTCCTCCCCCCCACCGACCCCCCGCCCCCAACACACACACTCACATTCTTTTCGTCTACTTGTTTTTCAGGACAGAGCTCTGGATATTTTCTATCTGAAAAGGCTTCTAGACATTTGACTCACTTCCTCTCCCCCTTCCTAAAATTAGGCGCTCTTCCTATATGTTCCTGTAATGCTCAGGTTTAACTCCTGTACATCACAATGATTAAGAGAATGAATTTCGGATTGGAATCCTGACTCTGCCACAAAATGGCTGTGTCACTTCGAGAGACGAAGATGATAATGATTAGTACTAACAGCGCTTAATGCGTGTGGGTAAAAGGATGTAAGAGCTTTACATGTGTTGACTAATTTAATCTTTACAATTTATTAAATAGGTACAATTATTGTCTCTGAATTCAAATTCCTACCTCAAATCCCGGCTCTGATGGAATAGTATTAAAACACACCCTTGCAGAATTGTTTTTAAGAGTAAACTATATGTCAAGTAACCTGGTAGTTGTCACCACCATCATCAACCTTTTAATGTGCAATCATTCAATATTAATTCGCATAAATGGCAAACTTCTTGAATCAGGCATTCTGTTCTGTTGGTGTCTATATCCCTTTGTATCAAAAAAGTAATCGAGTGTTCAAAATTATGTGCAACTTTAGTCATTCTATTTATTCTAATTTAATATTAAATCAATAATCCTGTCCTACAAACATGTAAAGAATATTTTATAAATCTATATCATAGAGCAGCCACAGTTTCTATTCATTTCTTAACTTTTAAAACATGTTCTTTCAATCCTGTCTCTGCCCTTTCACATTTAAGTTTTCACAATTAAGTTTCTCTTTTTGCTTTTGTTCTTTGCTTCAGCTATCATTAAATACTGATAAACCCTAAAGCAGAATTTCCACATCCACTGTAACCTGAATGTTTCTACTCAGATATCTTAAGATAATCTTAGAGGCAACAAATCCAAAACTGAATCTCATCTCCAAAATTGTAATTCCACCTATATTACTTATCTCAATTAGTGGTATGCCTCACGATCTGCCCACTGCTCCAAGCTAGAAAACTCCACTCCCTTCAACTCAATCCTTGACTTAATCCAGAATCTGTCCTTGATCTTCTTTCATCTCTACTGATACAGCCTTATCTCTCACCTGAAACAAAGCCACTGAATTCACAACACCCTTCCTGCCCCTACTCTCTTCTCATTGTGATCCATCCTCTGTACTTTCAGCATAATTATCAGTAAATATTTTTCTAAATCAAAAATCTGATCATCCTCCTTCGAGTCACACACCATAGAAGTCTTCCATGGCTTGACACTGTCAATGAAATAATGTGTATACATTTGCAGTCTCATCCCCCTTCAACACATTTACAGTGTGTTCTGGTAAACAACCAGATCTCCAGAGATAAAACCCTGATTTTTAGTGTTTACCACTGTCTACGGTATAAATGTCACAATGGTTGATTTCAAGCTATATTGAAGTCACCAAACACAGAACACAAAGTTGGGAAGAGACGCACATGACTGGTTCTCATGAGCCGGTATAAGCCAGCTTCAGTAAAAGCTCTGACTCTATTCACTTCCTCTTCCCAAGTTTTAGTACAAATAATCTCAAGCAGATAAGTACTACTTTTCAAATATATATTTTGGTAATGTATAATTTTAAAGTGGTTAAAAACATGACTCTGCTATAAATACATAATGAACATGTGCAACATATTTAAGCAAGCTATATTAATGACGAAATAGCTTTATACCTATCTTTGGTTCTTACATTAATGAGTTAATAAACCTTTGATGCATGTTCATTATATATTTGAAAGAAAGTTATGTTTTTAATGTGGTGGCTGAAAAAATGATTCTTACTGGAAATTACTGTTTGACTATCGCTATGGGAACATAGGCCTTTCATTATAGGAACATAACATTCTAAATAAGCTTTCTGCTTCTGTAACCCCACTTACGCACCTGACCTGTGAGTTGACAGGTAGTGAATAGAAGAAAAATAGACCTTTGTGTTTAGACAAAATAAAGAATGGGATTTGGGGCTTAAAAACCCTGTACCTCTACATTTCAGGGCTGCTTAATTTGGGTCTGTGTACCCCTGGCAGACCCAGCTGGCTGAATAAAGAGTGTGTTTCCTATAACTCACTGAGTCCTTGTGGTCCGTGTGTCTTTCAGGGGCTGGTGGCTACAACAGTAACTTTTTGAAAATTTGATAAAAATAGCAATTAAAATGTAAACTAATTTAAAACGCTGAATTTATGGTGATTTTGTGACATTTTGTCCTCTCAATCCAAGCAAGTAAAATTAAAATTATTACTATATATTTTTTCAATAAAAAGCTACTATAACTACAATTGTTAACCTGTGGGATTTGTTGACATTTATTACTTTGAAGAGAAATCCTCATTCTGTTCTGGTAACAACATTAGGCCACTTGTCATTTAGAAGCCATGAACTTTTGACACTTCTGTCCTTTTTCATAATTGTGTTTCATCTGTCTGAAACATCTTTTTGCCTAGTGAATTAATAATAACAACTACAATTCTATTGTATCTGGAACTCTCTAAATATTTTACCTTCATTAGCTTGGTTGACCTTCACAACAACCTCATGAACGTAAATAGCACCACGAGGCTCAAGAAGTTCTTACCTTTGATCTCATAGTGTAATGGCTGAAAAATGACTGCTAGAAATTTATTACTTGCAGGAAAATTACTGCTTGGCTGTGTCCATGGGAACATGGCTATGTCCATGGGAACATAGGCTGTTACCCATAGGAATATAACATTCTAACAATAAGCTTTCTGCTTCTGTACCCCACCCCCTTATGCACCTGACCTGTGAGTTGACGGTAATGAATAGAAGAAGGATAGACCCTTGTGTTTAGACAAAATGAAGAATGGGATTTGGGCTTAACCCCTGTACCTCTACATTTCGGGCTGCTTAATTTGGGGTCTGCATACCCCTGGCAGACCCAGCTGGCTGAATAAAGAGTGTGTTTCCTATAACTCACTGAGTTCTGGCGGTCTGTGTGTCTTTCAGGGCTGGCGGCTACAATAGGGAAAAAATCACATGCTTGCCTATGATCGCGCACCTAAAAATCTACAGGACTAGGTTTCAAATTCAGGTCTTTGATTCCAGAGCTAGTTCTTTTAACATTTTAAGCTGATAGTCTAGTCTTTGAAAGAATATCTCCACTGTAGAGATGTCTCTGACTTAACCAGATAGAATGAATCACTCCTTCTTCTGTGTTCTCGTAGCACTTTGTTTGTTTTCAATTATGCTAATGATGATACATTTATTTAAAGACTGACATATGTTAGGCACTCACTTTATATGCATAATCTCATTTAATCATCAGAAATTTAGAGTTAGATACCATTACTCCAGTAGTCATATGTGGTGAGGCTGAGATTAAATAACTTGCCCAAGTTTACACAGCTACAAAGTGGCTGAGCCAGCATTTGAACCAGTGTCTAATGACAGAGCTCCAAGTCTTAGCGCTAGCAATTTACCTTTCACACTAGGCTGTTCACTCTTTGATGGCAGGAACATGTTTTTGTTTGGGCAACCCTAGTTATTTGAATGCTGCCTTGTTTATAATACATGATAAATGTTAAGTGAGTAAATAGCCAACCCATGTTCATCCCCTTTCTCTTTTTCAAAAAGGACCAGGTCGTTGAACTGTGTGTCAACTACCCCTTCTCCTCCACACATACCCACACACCTTCCTGATGCATCCCTCAGAGGTAATGTAATTTGTATTCCTATTTTAGACATCACTGGGGGTCATTTTCATCTCTGAAAAATGTTGGTTTTGGGGTGGGGGGTGCAGGTGCAGAGCTGTAATAGTTCTCCCTGATATTTCAACAATTTCCTTCCTTTTATAGAAATTTTCAAGTGAAATTTTACATCCTTATTTCCTTAGCTACAACCTAGTGAGATGGGTATGGTTGGTATTTACTATTTTATAGATGATTAAACTGAGGCTAACAGCAAGGAAATTATTTTCTTCATATTAACACAGCTAGAAAATACTTAGAGCCCTGATTTGAACTTAGGACGTCTAATCCTCAGATCCTGCGTTCTATCGGGACACGTTAACTTTTTTCCCCTTAGGATTGAAATCACCAGAGGAAACACTATATAGCATTTAGCCAGGGGAAAGTAGACTATCTTACTTAGCAAAGCAGAAGAAACTGAAGCAAGAATACGAATAAAGCTGAGTAGGTAAAGAGAGCAAAGCAAGCAGATAAGTTTGTGGAGCAAATTCTGAGGAAATAAAAAAGTAGGATGTGGAAGGAGACTCAGTGATGGAGACAGGAACCAGACCAGAGGTGAGGGAGGAGGACTAAAGCCCAAGAAGGTTTGGGACTGGGGAGTCTAAGCTCCCAAAAGCGTGAGCGCAGCGGCGGACACCAAAGAATCCATGACAAGCGTGGCGAGACAGCCTACCCTCCGCGTCCGCAGCGGGGTTGGGGCGCTGTGTTGCCACGCCTCGTCCCGCGCTCGCCCCGCCCCGAACACGCCCCCGGCACGCCCCACCTGCAGATGGCCCCGCCCGAGCCCCTATCGCCCCCGCCCTCCCACAGGTCTCTTAGGTGATGCTGCAGCCAAGATGGCGCTGGCGGCGGCTTTGGCGCCCTGAACGAGATGCTCCGGGTCCTCGGCAGCAGCGGCGGCGGCGGCGGCTGTGGCCTCGGCCAGGGCCTCAGGACTGTCCCCGGCGTGAGTGCCCAGGAGCCTCTCCTCCGGCCGGGTTAACCCGGACAAAGGGGAGACGGCCACAGAGGGAGGAGGCAGAGAGGAAAGCAAAGCGCGCAGCACCTCCCGCCCCGGCATCATGGCTGGGCTCATCAAAAAACAGATCCTGAAACACCTTTCCAGGTCAGTGAGAGCCTCGGGCATAGGGACCAGTCCACCTCCGCCCTAGCCGGCACTGGCTTCGGGGACGCCGCGACCGGCAGCTGTGCGGGAGGCGACTCTTGGACGCCCCGTTCCAGTACGGGTAGTGGTCGCGGCCCCGAATCTTGCGGCGCCTGGGTTGGCCTCACGAGTCAGCCCCTGGCCGGATTCTTCCCTGGACTGATTGTTCCCGGCCTGCTCGTGAGGAACGTGGAAGAGGCCAGGGGAGGCGGCGCGCTGGGGTCGCCCCCGAAGCAGTGTTTGGGGGCGTCCCGGCACCCCTTTTGGGCGGTCCTGCGTGGGGACCGGAGATGGCCTGTCGTCACCCAGGTGCCTGAGTTACGTGGTGGGATGAACCGGAGCTTGGTACTCGCCCCCACTCGGAGCGGAGCGGTTCCGTTAACCGAGAGCGTCTGGCACAGTGTGGACTCCTAGGGCTGAGGCTTGTCTTCTTAGTGAAATGTTGTTAATTAACCTTGTTATTGTACTGAATTCACCCCAGCTCGCCGTTCTCGCTCCGATGCGTTCGAGGGTGTGCCTGTTTGCACAGTTCGGATTTGTCTTAGGTAAATAACCAGAGTTCGCAGCTTGGGCAAGTTCTTTCTGGAGTCATTTTAGTCCCACGTCATTCTTACAAAACATTTTTTTTTTTTTAATCCAAGACCCATAAATTCAAGGAATCAACATCTTTGGTGATAAACCGAAGACTTGTCATTCTTTCCATTTCATAATGCGGTTTTAGTCAGAAACATGACTCAGTAAAGCTGGCAGTTTGTTGCTCCTGGCTTCTCCATATTTGTCTCTGGACACAGGCTAAATGTAGGATCTTGTTTCCAAGTTGTTAACACTGAATCCAAAGTGCTTGGTTATGACCTTTTTTCTCTGTTATTTGTAAGTTAATGATTACTTTTAATTTATTTTAGGAAAAGACTTGGGTATAATGATATATTTATATAATAAAGACAGTTTTTGAATCTACAGATCATTGTATACCACAGATTATATAGAAGGGAACAAAACCAATATTTCTGTGATTCAGCGAGTTTCTCACAACACTGAATAAAATATGACAGGTTTTAATTAATTAATTAATTAATTTATTTTAGTCGAGGCAACCCTTGGTTGACCTCACAGATTGCAAGGACCTTGTCAGTTTACAATCCCTTAACTTATTTTATTTTATTTTATTTTTAATAATTTTAGGTATACAGCACCTGGTGGTCTCCCATCTAAGTACTAACTAGGCCCAACCCTGCTTAGCTTTAGAGATCAGACCAGATCGGTCTTGTTCAGGATAGCATGGCCATAGACTGAGAGGTTTTTTTTTTTTTTTTTAAAGCAATTTAAGTGGCATTTATGAATATATATATTTCTTAATATTATTACTAATTGGAAAGTTTCTCTTAAAATCGTACATATGTTTTATATGAATAACCTATATTGGAAGGTTTTATTTATAATTTATTTGTAAGGTCTGACTTATCAGATGGCCTCTAGCCTTTCTCATAGTCAGTTCCACAAGAATATTCAGACCTACAGAAAATGATTTGACTGTCTATTTTGTCACTCTCCCAAGGACATTGGTACACAGCTAGTTCCATTCTAGATGCAAAGGGGGGGAAGTTAATTCAATCAGTGAGTGTCTAGGGCATTAGAGTTTTAATCTCTTGTAGAGCAGTTGAGGTCTCAGAAATTAATAGCCTGGGTAAAGGCTTATTCACAAAATAGACAACACCTACATATTCAGAATTCAGTCCTTAGGATTACTTTTTAGTCTGTATTATTTCCAGTCTCTGTGTTGTAAATAGTAATGAAGTTTTATTTTTTTAGAGATGAGTTTTTGAAACATTTGAGTTTATAGTTATTTCATATTTCAAAACTTAACTGAAGTGACTGGAGTATCAAATTTATGTTTTTGGTTACTATCTTAATCTTACTGCTATTGCTGTCATCTTTATAGTGTTATATATAGATCTAAAGGATGACAGTAGATGAAACAAGGTGGGTGTTGTGATAAATAATAGTTATTTAAGTAGGGATGAACTTTTGAAATTACATGGAATAAGCTTAATTTTACAGGTTTTTCCAGTGATAAAGATGTCTGGTTATATTTATATAATCATCTGGAATGCAGTTTAATACTATTTCACAGGAAATACTTAGAACACATTACCTTCCAATAATAGACATTTCATATAGCCAGGAGGTGAAACCATAGTACCTTCTCAAAGGAGGCCTTGCCTGACTGACACACTTTTCTCGTACCATTCATCCTCATCTGTCATATATATATTTATTTGCCGTTTGTCTCTCTTCTCCACTTGACTGTAGACTCCATGATGGCAGGGATTTTTGTTTTGAGTCTAGCATAATGTACCCTCACAACTATTTTTTGGAATGAATGGATGAATGGCACCAGTCAACTGACTCTTCCTCACATTGCCATTTTTTTAACTGAGGCAAGACTGTATGCCACCAATATTATCACATTTTACCTGTGGTGTTAGGAAGCAATAGGTAATTAAATTAAATCATGGTGTCTTGGAAAAGGAAGGACTAGAAAAGTGACCGTTTATATAGATAGATAGATAGATAGATAGATAGATAGATAGATATATCTATATCTATCTATCTATCTATATATATCTTCAGTAAGGAAAGCTATCTAGGAACCAACAGAAGGAAGAAAATGCTTAATCTGACCCTTGTGATTGAAGTGTGGTAAAATAGTAAGATTAAAGCCAGGGTTACCCGATATAGATGTTTGAGAAACTCGTATACTGGAAAAGTATGAAAGAAGAATTGTTCTTAAGAGATTACCAAATGCTTTGAATAAATGCTGAAAATCTGTACACTATTTCCTGCCTAATTGTTGTTTAGTTTGTTTTCTAGACAACTCTTGTATTGTTAATAAAATTAGTTCCTGTATTTGGAACTGATCTGAAACTGACAGGGAGTGAGTGAGTGAGAGCTTATGTGTATATGCATCTCTGTAGTGGTGTGTTGGGGGTTGGAGTTATTATATTTTATAAGATGTGAAACAGGAAGTCATTGAAAGAGAAATTACCCTGATTTTCATATTGAAACTGGCATAGAATATGCTTTGGAGGCTTTCCTAGGAGAGTGTTTTTTTCACATGGGAGTGGAGAATTCTAAAGAAAAGTTATAACAAATATAAGAAAGAAAGTAAGAGCAGGGGCTCCCTTTAAGCTCAAGAGCTCAAGGCCTTTTTGGGTGCGTGTACGTGTATGGTCAAGCCAAGGCAAAAAGGGGAAAAATAGAAGCTGGAAGATGGGAGTATATTTAAGCCAGGACCTGAAAAGGGGTAGGGAAGATTCACATACAAATGCTCCCTTTTCCCCTTCCTACTTCGGCTCAAGGCGTACTGTAATGGCACAAGGTTTACTGGGGGAATGGAAGTCAGCAGGACAGACAGACACCACACCTGAATGGAGTCTTCATACAGTTTAAAGCAGTGTGTTTCTCAACCAGGGGTGATTTGCCCCTCCAGGGAAATTTGGCAATGTCTGGAGACATTTCTGATTGTCACAACTTAGGAGTTGGGGTGGAGTAAGGGTACTGGCACCTAGTGGGTAGATGCCAGGATGTTGCTAAACATCCTACAATGCACAGCACAGTGTCTCATAACAAAATGTCATTTGGTCAAAATATCTATAATTTTGAGGTTGAGAAATTGGTTTAAAGTGTACACGTGTGTCAGGTGATTGAACTAGGGTCACTGTGCTAGTTAAATTTATTTTGTATGCAAATAACAAAAACTTGTTCTGTTTAATTAGGTAAAAAGGTAAAGTAACAGAAAGGTATTGTGGTGGGTCACAGAATCCAGGAAAGGGCAGGAACCGGCCAGTTCCTAAAACCTCTTTGGAAGAGTTCTTGGACCTCCACACTATTGACATTTTGGACAAGATGATTCTTTGTTGTGAAAGGCTGCTCTGTACATAGTATGCTGTTTAGCAACATCTCTAATATCCACCCACTAGATGCCAACATCACTCCCACAGTCTTGACAATGAAAGATGTCTTCAGACCTTGCTAAATGTCCCCTGAGGGGGAAATTGCTCTTGGTTGAGAACCACTGCTTTAGGGGGCTGTCCCATCTCTCACAACTCCCAATCTTTGATCTTTCCTGTCCAGTTTCAAATTCCTGGGAGAGAGATTCTGTGTGGCCCAGTTCTGTTTATTCATGGATCAGCTAGCAATGGCAAAGATTATATGCACATCAAAGATATGGTTATTGGGAGAACTAGTATTTTGAGTCAGGCTTGCTGCTCCATTTGATGTCTTTAATAGGCACTGAACTACATTTAGAGGCCTTCATTAGCTATGTTAAGGAAATTGAACTTTATCCCAGGAGGTGACTGCTAATAAAGAATTCTGTACAAAAGGATATGATCATTAAAGTTGCTTGGTTATATCAGTTTGGATTTTGAAGTCCAGGGTTCAGGAGCGATTGTCTGGGGTGGAAGTATACTACAGAGGGGCTCCAATTACCTTATTGGATACTATTGGAAGGATATCAGTATCACACAGAATTTATGGGAAGGTTAAAAGAACCAGACTTGGAAGAGGACCGGATCCAGGTAAACTCTAAGGATCTAGGTAGGAGAACTATTTGACATTCTCAACAAGGCATGTTCCCTAACTAAGGGGAAGAAACAAATAGAAAGAGGGAGTGGTCTGAGAAGATTGCTGAATACTTGGAATACTTGTTAAGGTTATTAGGAAGGATCGAACACTTGCTGGATCTTGTGGCTAAAGGCAAAGCAATGGGAGAGTTTAAATTGCATCACAATATATTGATGGGATGGTTTTAGGTTGCATAAGGAAGGAAGGGGAAGGGCAGCAGCTAATAGCCTGGGAAGGAAAGAAAGAACCATCCTAGGACTGGAAATTTTATCTAGGTGGAAGAGCAGCTGAGAAAAACAAATGAGAAGATTGGAAGCATTGGAGGTTTTGTCTGAAAGTGTAATGTTAAAGTTTTAAGATTTTAGAGGTGGAGTAGGCCTAGTTTAGGACAAGATGGCAAATAAGGCCATGCAAGTGAATTTCTGAAGAAGTTAAGGTGTATGTAGAGATAAATACTGCTAGGTCTATAATCATTCCTGTACTGGACATTATTAAAAGGAAATACAATATCAATTAGACTGTCAGAAATTCTTTTCTCAAATGATAATACTATAAAATGATTGATAGGCTAATTATTTACATCTTTTATTTTCATGGTAAAGCTCAATAAATAATTTTTGAAAACTTATGTATACCAGGTCTTGAGCACTTGGCATTAGAGATACAAAGATGGTTAAATTATGGTTTCAGCTCTTGGGAAACTTCAGTAATTCGCATTCTGGAAAAAGAAGCATGAGTAGGATTACTAAATGTAATCTATTTCTAGAACCATACTGCCATTGAAATTTGTGAGATTTGTTTTACTTGGATTAGGCAACTGGGAGAGGATTGAGTTAAATGTTACCTTTTAGGATTATAAATAAATTTACTTTTATAAATTTGGAGATTTTTTAAAAGTAAGTTTTGGTTACTTACATTGACAGTGTTATCTTAAAAATAATCTCCAATAATGTTGATTTTGACTTTCAACATACTAGTTGTTTATTTAACAAATACTTAACAAATACTACTTTGTATCAGGTACTAGGCCATAGTGCTGGGGTAAAAATCTCTATCCTCAATGGAGTTTGCATTTTAATCAGAGGAGGGTGATAGTAAATAATACATAAATGAAATACATTGTATCAGTTTGTGGTAAGTGCTACTGAAAAAAAATAACAAGGGGAGGAGATAGGAAGTGCAAGGAGGTGGCAATGGGGTTTGTAATTTTAAATCTGTTGATTCCAGAAGGCATAATTGGGAAGGTGATATTTGAGAATAGATCCGAAAGAGGTGGTGGAAGCAGATGCAAAGATCCAGAAGTGGAAGCTTACTTGTTATTTTTGAATTATATCCAAGCCATCTGTATAGGTGATGTGGAGTGAGGAGTGGAGTAGAGGATGATGAGATCAAAGGCCAGATTTTGTGGGGCCCTGTAATGACTTGGCTTTTATCCGAGTGAGATTGGAAGCCACTGGGAGGCTTAGAGCCAAAGGTCACTCTGCAACCATGTAGGAAATAATAATAGGAGGGTGATTGCAGAAACAGGAGCCCAATTAAAAGTGTTAATTATCCAGATGGGAAAGATATTGGCTTGGACCTAGGTGGATGCAGTGGAGTCGTTGAGATATCCGATTTTAGATGTATTTTAAATGTAGAGCCAAAAGATTTTGCTGACTGACTAAACGTGATCGAGCGAGAAAGAGAGCAGTGATGGATGACTCCATAGTTTTGCCATAAGCAGCTGGCAAGGTGGAATTGCTGTTCACAAAGCTGGAGAAGACTGCTGGTGGGGCAGGCTTGTGGAAGATTAGGGGTTTGATTTTGGGTATATTAATTTGGATGCCTGTTAGGTACCTATGGAGATCTTTTTTATTTGTGAACTAACTTAGACGACATATTTTAGTCTGGCAACAATGTCAGTGTTTTCTGTATATTTATCCTTCAATTTATGCAGTACATAATTACAGCAGAATGAATTGTGAGTTGACTTTTCGGGGGCGTTTTTTGTTTGTTTTGTTTTTGTTTTTTCTTTTTTTTTTTTTTTGCGCTATGAAGTGCAGTATGTAGAGCCTTTGAAATCAAGTAGGTGATCATTTCTTTCACAGTAATTTCCAAATATACCCTGTATTGATTTTTGCAAAAAAAGTTACTTCAGGAGACTGATTTGAAAATATTAGGTGAAAAGAGAGTTGGATGCTTGTTCCTTTGGATGTTGTAATATCACCTTCTTAGAATCAGAAGGGATTTGTTCTTGTATATGAGAAGGAATTATTAACTCACAGAGATCTGTCACTTACTCAGGGTTAAGGTTTGACAGGTAGTGTTGAGTGATTAAGTCACTGATCCAGCACCCTTTTAATTTGATCTTTCTGTTGCCCACTCAGACTGTTGTTCCCACCTAGTAGCTTGACTTTCTTTACTCAATTTTCAGCACTTCCCTTATTATTCTTATGGTATTTCATCATCCTGCTGCAGTATCCCTCAGGAGATTTTTTTATTACTGAGTATCCCTTGATTCAGTAGTTCTTTGAAGTTGTGGAAGCATAATTTCTCCATTTGTTTTTACTTGCATGGGTTTTTTTGCAATATTACTTTTTGCAATATTACACTTTGCCTTAATCCTACAGGTTCCAGTCTAAATATTTCCTTAATAAGTTGACCTCTTGTTACTTAAACATGCTTTAAATTTTGCATGTTATATTACTTAGGATGAGTAACTTTATATATCTATTAAATATTGGTATTTCATCAATTGGTATTAATGACTGGAGCTCAGATTGAATGTAAGTTACAAGTAGAAGTCTTAATGACTATTTCCATGAGTGAAGTATGAACAGTTATCATATCGAGACAAAGTTATTAAAGCAAAATTGAGATTGAAGCAAATATGATTTAGGATATAGTAATTGTTTGATTTTCCAGTAATTAGACTTACTATTGGTCTGTCCGATAATTCACCGACTTATTTTGAGACTTCTCCCAGCCAAAATTCATGTTGTATATAAACTTTGAATCTCTATATTAGTCTATTCTTTAAGTCTTAATTTTAGTTATATGTATGTATACTTTTTTCTACCCCAAAATACCATTAGGAGAGGGATCTCTGGCTTCTTTCTGCCACTGCTAGCATAGCATCAAGTTTTGGTTTTATTTGCTGTTGTCCATTTTTAACCCTTTTATAACTTGATGGTTAAGAATTAGTATTTAGGGATAAACTTAGTAATAACAGAAAATTCAGAGATTATAAAATTTGATAAAACTGTGTTTTTAGGTATTGAGTTGAGTTTCTGTTCCAAATTTTTCTTCTGCCGTGATGCTTTATCTGTAAATGAAATGTACTATAAAAAGGGGCATCCGTAATATGTAACATTTATCTATTTGCAACTTTAACAGAAGTAGAGTCAATGAGATAGAGGTGGTCTAAGTCTCAGAGAAACTTGTATAGAAATAATGAATTAAAAGCACATGAACGACAGCTTAGCGATATAAAATGGAGAGTTATTAAATCTGTTTTGACTACAGCATGCATACCAAAGGAATAAAGGCAAGTATTTAGAGAAGTTAAGGGTAATTTAGGTCCTTCAAATTTAGCTGCAATTTTATTTTTTACTATTTTCCAGTACTACACTTCTCCATTTGTTTTTTTTTCATATATATATATATATATATCCCTCCCCCCCCCCCCCGCGCCATCTGCATCTCTTCATGACAAGGCATTCTCTCAGGCTTCATTTTACTTGTACATCTTCCATGGGCAACTTTAGGCTAGTCTTCATTGGTTGTCTTTATTTTGAACTCCTTTAGGTCTTAAAATACATTGTTTTATGAAAACAAAAGCTTCATATTTATTCTGTAGATTGCCCTCTCTTTAAAGGCAAATTCACCTTGATAGGCTTTGAATTCTGAGGACAGTGACTATGCTTGTCTAGTTTGCCATTGTATCTTTCGCATCTGCCACAGTACTGTGGTACATAATAGTTGTTCAGAAACATTATTAGTTGACTGGAGAAATAAATTTATACTACATTAGCTTTCATAGAATAAATATGGCATAAATTGGTTGCCCTGAATTCATTTTTGGCTGGTTTAAAAAGTCGACTTGTATCCAAAAAATTAAGATTAAAATGTTTTTTTTTTTTTCCTAATAAATGCCATAGTTCTCCAATTTACTTTTGAGTGTACAGATATAGTTTACTGCTGATCTCTCTTCGGTTTGTGGGTTAGTTTTCATAGGTAACTTTAGCATTCTCATTGAAATGAAATGAGGATTATAGTTTTAATTGGGCCTTTTGGCAGTTAAATTGACAATTTGTGTTTGTAAATTGCTTGCCTTTTAGAGTGTCCTAATTAGTTTTATTTAATGTTGAATTATACAGTTCAGTTTTTATAACTTTTGTACAATATAGCTATCTCATTTTTGCTAATTAGCATTTTAATATAAAAATTTAAAAATACATTTGAATAGAATAGTAGTAATTCCAGTGGTAGAAGGGATGAGGAAATCATAAATGGTTAATTTATCTTAGAATTTAAGCAGTGTTTGCTTTTAGTTAATCCAGTGTGAAATACAACTGTATTTTTAAAAAGTGAATCACAGCTAAAAATTTTTATATCATTCCTTTCCTCTTCCTTCCCTTAAACTTGCTCCCTTCTGTGTCCCCTGTGTACCCATTCCCTGCAGCGATCCCTGCTGGCTGTGGTGGAGATTGGTGTGCTGTGAATTTCATAATCACCCAAATGAGTACCAGAGGAGTCTAAGAAACCCTGGCAACTGACTACTTGCTTTCACCAGGAATAGGGACCTTTTGTCTGAAATTTCCTGCCCTCAGGTAATACTTCTATTCCCCATCGTTTTGTTTTCTCTCTATAAATGCAAACACTTATTATGCCCCACATAAAGATACTTAGAGAATAATTTCTAATTCTTAGTGTTTTAGTCAAATACTGATTTCATTTTTTATTTTTTAATTATGTAGCTTATAGGCTCATGCAATTCCTTACACTATCTTTTCAAATTTATAAGGTTTGGCAATGTACTTAAAACCAGCTCTTCTGATGTTGCCAAGAGAGTTTTATAACTTAAGAGTCAGCTATTCAGAATAGTAATTAACATTTGATCTACTCTTTAATGGGTAAGATTTCATAGTCTAATATAACTAATGAATTATGAAGGCTCTTTTGATAAAGGATATTTTAATCGATTCTCTTACTGAAGGACTTCAGAGTTTATTTTGTGTATTTAATGTTAATCATAATCTTTATCAAAGAGATTGAAATAACTCATGAACAGCACTGAAAAGAGGATTCATTTTTGAAGACTATAAGGGCTCCCCACACCATTCTTCTCTCTCCTGCCCCTTTTTAAAATTCATTATCAGGGAAAGCAGTTATAAAACCAGATTCTTGTGGAAATGGTGCTGAATTTTTTTCAACTTAGGACTCAATGAAAAACCTAGAAACTCATGTCATTGCACATTTCTCGTGCTTGGAAAATATATCCACATAAATATTTTGAACCTTTTCTAAAAGTCTAGTAAGACATTGGTAATTAAAGACTAACTATGAGTAGAATTGTACAACTCATTACATACTTACCTGAGGAGTAATGGGGCAGTTGATAAACTTGTTGGCCATATGTTAGCTAGCAATTATATAGATATGATGATGTATTGTTTTTCTTGTCTGCTTTGATTCCATGCTATCATTTGGGTATCTGGATCTCTACCATATTACTAAGGGAAAGGTGCCAAGCTTTAACCTTAGGTAGGCCGTTAGTGAAACCATTGAGGTTCTCTGTAGAATATTGATAGTTCAGATCTTATGTTATTTATAATGTCATTCAAAGACGGTTCTGATTTTGTATAAACCTCTAGCAAATCCTTGGGACTTTGCTCCTGAAGTATTGTCAGAACTGTAGTCCTTTGCTTTTTCCTGACTATACCTCCTTAACACGTCTTTTTTTGGCCTGGTTTGTGCTTAGTGTATTGAAGATGAGATGATACCATTTTACTTTAAGTTTAAACCACAGCTATTCCTTCATTTATTTTAGTCATTTACCAAGCTTAATTCCTTTTTCTTTACTTTTCATTTCAATCAATTATAATTCCTTTTTATTTACATAACTCTTGAATTTATCTTCTTTCTCCTGAACCTAGCACATAGCAGGCTACTTTGTCACAAAATAATATTTGAATAATAAGATTTGAATATCTCTGTTTTCACTACTCAGATTTAACTCGTAATTTCTTATGTCAGTTGTAACTAAGTGTACTCGTTTCCTTCTGGTCTCATAGTCCTTTATTCTATCCTTCACAGTGTTACCAGAGAAATCTTTCAAAACTGCTAATCATTTAATTCCTTGGTAGAAATCTTTTAATGGCTCATATTTAAGCTTTTTTCTTAAGTGTGTTTATAACAGTAGAATTTTTTTTTGTCAACAGAAATAATAAATTGAACTTTATTGCATAGAATAGACAAAGCAGAGCTCCTCTAATTGAGTCAGTTAGGGAGCATCAGCTGTCATGTCCTTTCCCTTTTTATTTCTTCTCCCACCTGGGTTGAATCATAAGCAACCTTTTTTTTTTTTTTTTTTTAGTTACACTGTACTCGTATGTAGGATGAAACCCACATTTCTTGACATGGGATAACACGAGTCCTTCATAATCTGACTTCAGTTCATCTTTGAAGGCTTAGCATTCATTTCTTTCCAAACCACCTGATGACATTATACTTCATCTTTGCCTACTGTGTATGATCTTGTAACTTTCAACATGCTTCTGCTCTGCTTGTAATGTCCTTCTCTGTTCTATTCACCTGGCAGAAACTTACTCTGAAAAGCAGCTCAAGTGCTGCCTGCGTCTTGAAGCCTTCCCAAAGAAGTATTCTTTTTAATGGAATTGATCCCTTCTTCCTTTGTACCTCTATCTTATCGTAGTCTCATTTTTATTGTAATATCTGTCACACAGTGCCTGGCACATAGTAAGACCTTTATGTACTCTATTGATTTGTTTATGTACTTGTCTCTAATGATAAACTGTGAGGTCTTTGAAAGCAGTTAAGAGCCTAATCAGCGCTCAGTTTTTGCCAGTGTATGTATAGTTGTGTCAGATCTTCCAATGTTTCAACAAAATTCAGAAACTTAGATTTCAATGTACGGTCTACAAATCCAGGTTTTTAAAAACACTGCAGGCCAGACAAAACATATCTGTGGGTAAAACAGCTCACAGGCTGCCAGTTTGCCACCTGTTCCATTTTTTAAATGTTTTTGTAGAAAAACTGGTTAGACAAGATTGGTTGATTTTCTTTACATGCGTATTGCAAAAATAACCAAGCCAAACAAACTCTGTACATTGAGAATGCTCAAAAAAAAAAACCAAGATAATTTACTATGTGCATACCTTTCTTGATCCTTGTTCTATTAACACTCTACGTTTCATGAAAAATAATAACATTTATTCCATAAATATTTAATAAGCCTCACAAATTGACACTGAGAGCTCCTTGGGGGTGAAAAGTGCCTTATACTCCTATGTTGCATAGTAAATGTTCAGTAAATATTGTTGAGTTGAAAACTGATAGGTATGGTGTTGGAATGGTAATTGACCCTAAAATACCTTGTAAGTCAAATTGTACAAATTTGATTATAGTTTGGGGATTCAGCCTTGTTGTGACCTTGAACAGTTGACCTAACCCCTCTGGGCTTCACATTCTCTACTATAAAATGAGGACTTTGGATTAGAGGAACTTTTTAGGTGCTAAAATTCTGAAAGTATTTGATATTCTTTACTAATATGAGGGCTGCCTGTGGCTCTTTTTTTTTTTTTTTTTTTAACTTGCCTTAAAGTTGTTTCTAATATCTTTGAATGACAAATGTAATGGTAGAGTTTTCAAACATCGATGGTTCAGATACCTTAAAAAATCTTATTCCTGTGTATTTTATTGAGTGAACTAGTTTATTCTTTTTTATTGAGGTATATATACACCTACATATATAGGTGTGTATTTATGTATATATCAAGGTGTGCTTATGATAAATTACCCTTTTGAAGGGAGAATTCCCAATATACAGAGTTGGTTTAGCTTAATTATTTTTGGAATAAGCAAGTAAAGAAAATCAACCAATCTTGTATACCAATTATATATATGTATAACCAATGACAAACATATGTTGCATATACATATGTTTGATTTAAACAACTTTATTGAAATATATGGAATATATTGATTTATATGCAGACAGTTGCACATATTTAAAGTATACAATTTGATGAAATTTTCACATAGGCCCTCAAAAGTTTTCTCATGTCCCTTTTTAATCCTCTCCTTACTCCCCTCTTGCCTGCCTTTATAATCATGTGTCCCTTTTATTGATTTTATTTTTTATATTGGTCTTATAACCTATACCCAGCTAAACTCATTTATTAGTTCTGGTAGCTTTTTCTTTTTCTCTTTCTCTCTCTCTTTTTTTAAGATTCTGTAGGTTGGGGAAAAAACCAGTTTTACTTCTTTTCCAAACTTTCTTTTATTTCTTTTTCTTGCCTTTTTGTGTTGGCTAGAACCTCTCTGTACAACGTTAAATAGAAGTGGTGAGAGCAGACATCCTTGCCTTGTCCCTGTCTTAGTGGAAAAGCAATTTAGTCTGTCATTGTTAAGTGTGATTTTAGCTGTAGGTTTTCATAGATAGCCTTTATAGTTTTGAGGAAGTTCTCTTCTGTTCCTAGTTTGAGAGTGATTTTTCTATGCATGTTGACTTTTGTCAAATGCTTTTTTATGCTTCTATTGAGATCATTGTGTGAGTTTACTTTTAATATGGTGCATTACATTAGTTGATTTTTGAATGTTAAACCAACTTTCATTCTTTGAATAAGTACTCGGTCATGATGTATTGTACTTTTTATATTGTTTATTGTAGGGGTTATAGCTTGCCTTATGATATTAGTGTAGCAGGTTGCAATTACCATTTTGAATGAAATAGACTAGAAAATAGCAGACTGTATTAAACTATTGCTTCATGAAATATTTTTGTCAGTTGTGTGTGTACTAGATTGTAACATAAAGTGTATTTTTTGACCTAACACATAAACATTTTTTGAAAATAACAAGCTTATTTTTTGATCCTGAAGATAATAAGGCATAGAGTAGGGCAAGAAAGCAGCTAGCCCTAAGAGAGAGGTGCCAGATTAAAGGAGGTACATCTTGGGGGAAAAAAATGGTATTGGGTAAGGGAAATAATTAGAAATATGGGTTTCTTTTGAAAAGCTTCCTCACTTTCTGAGTTTTGATTGAATGAATTTTTCTGGCTGCATGATGAAGCCCATGGACTGTGAAAGGATGTAATTAGTTGCAGATTAATAATAACTTAATGTTCTTAGCCAAAGGACTTGGCAGTCTATCAGATTTTGGGAAGTCTCGCCAAGAACATCCTCTCCTGTATAACTTTAACATGTGGTCTTAGGTACTTTTCTCGAAATATTGTTTTGAATAAAATCAAGCAGAAGCTGTTAAATTTGCTTACACAAAGATATTGGTTCTTGTAATATCTCTTCAATATGGAGAATTTAATCCTTGTGGGAGTACACAGACTTGAGATACTAGCTAGTGGCTTCAATTACTAATTCATTTCAAGGGTATTTGAGTAGGACTCAGTTGGAGAGAATGGAACGTGCCGGGGGAATAATCTTTATGGTACCTTTAAGTTTCAAAATAGCGCATCTGTTTTTGTCTCTCACTTGTACTCCTTTATTATTTGTCAGCTTGATCGTAAGGTAGTGCCTTAGTTTCAGATTTTGAAGAAAAGAATCTGATTAAGCAGCCTACATGCCTCGTCAACCTCTTTATCAATCAGCTGTTATCCAAGGAAATATGTTTAAATGTCTTAGATTTGCACCTTTTCTCTGTTTATAGCCTTTCTCTGGAAAGATAGAATCACTAGTAATTGGGCAGTCACCTAAGAGGTGTCTGTTTATTAATAACGAGTTAATTTAATTAAATAACTTAAAAATCAAATTATGGTATTGAAATAATTTATTTTCCAGATGGTTAAAATTAATTCTATTTCTTTAGGGCAATGGTTCTTAGCCTTTTTGATGTCTAAAACCCTCATTTGATGACACAATAAAATATCTTACGCCCTTGGAAACCCATCCACAAACTTTAAGAATGCCTACTTTAAGTTTTTTAAACAATATAACATACATTGTTAAGTTCTCTGTAAAATCTAGTTGTTCATGCTATAGCATGAAATATCATAGAATAAGGATGACTATTTCTAATTATAGCTATTATTTGAGAAAAATATTATCAAGTAGCAGAGCCTATTCTTAAGTTTTGAAAAATAGTAGGTATTAATGTGACTCTCTAACATGTACAGTGATGGGAACCGTAAACATTTTATGGACAGAGTAAATAATTCAAGAAATGCATATTTGCTGGCAAGGTTTTAAAAGAATGTTCGAGGGTTTATTATATGAATGCAAAGAGGTAAATATGAAAGGAGGTAGGTAACTATATTTTTATAAACTATGTTCTAAGATTCTTTTTAGCCTCTATGATTATATGATTCTACCCTCAGTTATATTTAACATTTCACAAATCTGTGTCAGGTTGCTTTAGCAAATAAAAAAACTGTATGATCTTTGTTTTTATGGTGTAGCTATAAAATGAATCTGATGAAAGTTCAATTAAATTATGACTAAAATTTAAGTAATATCACATATAAAATATATACCTTTCTGAATTATGATCTACTACAAACCTAGGTTTTGTCAAACCAAAATTTTTTTAGAAAAATCTTGGTCACTGGTTATGTAATGTCTCTGTATTATTCATATTCCAATTTAACTAGTTTCTTAATAATAGCTACTCTAACACTCACTGAGTTTTCCTATGTGTTAGGGACAGTTCCTAGCATTTTTTGTGTTCTAATTCACTTAATACTCAGAACAGCCCTATGAGGCAGGTATTATTATCCCCGTTTTTCAGGCAAAGAAATTGAGGAATAGAGAGGTTGAGTGGTAAGTGGTATTTTTCTTGCAAAGCTGGGATTCTTGATTTCTCATACATTTATGCTGTGTTCCCTTACGCAAATTATAAGCCTTGATTATATGGACTTAGCTTTCTTTGTTTTGCCTTAAATGTTTACTTAGCACAGTGCTTTGCACATAATTTAGATGTTAATAATTATGTATTGATTGTAAAATATAGAAATTAAACCCATTCTTTCCATTTGCCTGGAAAATTTATTCCTCTAGTTAGCCATTTTTGTTGTAAATGTTGAAAAACCTAGTAAACTTATTTTCATGTGTCATGTGCAATTAAGGAAGATTCTGGATAAAATGGAAGCCTGTTTTAATATTTTAAGTATGTTTTAAAAATTGTTACATTGTTAAAAATATGAGAAAGTTAACCATTGAAAATATACATTCACATTAAAATTTATTTTATATGGTACTAATGTTAGAATAAAGCACACATTTATTTTAAAATAAACCTCTTTGCATGCCATAATATACATAGTAATGAAACATTAGTCTATGTCCTGAATTTTAAAAATAAAAATATCAGTAAGAGTTGTGCCATTTTTATCTTAATTATGTGATATTTCTTCTGTGCAGTAGTGGTAACTTTGACATATTGAGGTCATTCAGCTTTTTTCTTATTCGTGTCTTGAGTCTTTAATATATCTACTTGGGTTTTGTATAGATTTCATGCTTCCATTCTCCCCAGCCCCCTAATCTCCACCAGATAAATAATATTATTCTGAGTATAATTCATTGACATAGATTTCTACCATTTTTTAAAGTTCAGCTTTAAAATGGTTATATACCTTTTTAGAACTTTAAATAGTTCTTTAGCAAGCTGAAATGGTTTATGTCAGATAACAATTTATTTTCTTTAGGATCAGGCCAGTTATCATAACCCTTCTCAATTATAATATTTAAAAGAGTAATACAGTTATCTGGGGATTCTGAATGGCAGTTCACTCCAAAGAGCCTGCAGTAACACTTGGAAAAAGCATAGGTAGACATACAGCTCTTCCATGCATAATGCTCTTTTGTGAGTATTCTTCCCTTCGCTTGCCTAGTATACACTTAGTGAAAGCCTGCTTTTCCTATATCAATTAAATTATGACAAATTTGGGAAACATTTGTGCAAATTGAAAGGATATGTAAGTTAAAGTCTAACATATGAATAATAGAAATAAATAATTTGATATATATATAGTGCCACCCAGTGTAAGAAACCAGCTTTCTAATAGCTGTGAATATAACAGTTACCAATATATCTTCAGCTTTCTGTTTAAAATATTTTAACAGATCAGCCATATTAATATATTTTCAAGATTAGCTCTATAGCTCAGCCATTTTAAAATCCTCTTTGGATAATCATGAACTTTCGATATTGCTCCAGTTAGAACTATAATCATTGTGTTCATACTTTAAATAGAAAGAGGGATGGAGAAAGGGAACTCTTAATTGGATATTTGTTTTGTATGAGATGCTTTATATATTATCTTTAACCCTCACTAAAATCTTTTGAGGTTGGTATTATTTTCTGCATTTTATAGATGAGCACACTGAGGCAGAGTGGTATCACAGTAAGTGGCTACACTGGAATTTACGCCACCCGGCATTAAGACCCACACTCTATGCAGATGTTATTCCTTTGGTATGAACTAATTTGAAGATAAAATTTCTTGTGAATGACATATACTTTAATTTTTTCATCTTTCTCTCCTACTCATCAGTCCTGTCTTTTAGGGTTTCTGTTAAAATTTTGTCTTTGTAAAAGTAATATTTGCTCCTTATAACACTTAAACATACAGAAATGTATAAAAGAAGAAATAAATCTAAATCTCAACCAGCTATAGGTACTCTTGATATTTGAGATCTTATGATGCATCTTTTTTATAATTGAAATCACAGTGTATAATTTCGAACGTTGTTTCCACTGGACATTTGTTATGTGATTGGGGAAACATATTACTTGATATGTATATCTCATAAATATCATAATGTATCACAATTAAAGAGATATTACCCCCTTTTGGACATTTAGCTGCTTTCACTTTTTTCCTTTGTAAATGTCATTGAGCAGAACATTCTCGTACAACCAGGATGTTGCCTGACCTCTCTACTAACCACCCACCCTCCTAATGCCCATATGCACACACACAAATTGCACCCTGCCCAACACTACAGATGCATAATCAGCTGTTGTGTTCATGAGTTTACTCAGATCTGTCTTTTTCCGAAATCTGTCCCTCTGTCTGTCCTTCCTTCCTGTCTTCTCTGTGAGTAAAGTTGCAGTATTTTTGAAGTACAGTTAGGTTCATTTGTTTCAGTTTGCTTTCAGTTTTAGGTGTTTGCCCTCTTCTCATTCTTATTTTATGTTATTTTTTACATATGTGGAGTATTAACTTGTTTTCCGAAGTCAAAACTGTTCAAAGACAACCCCTCCTTTTGTGTACTCTATCTGCTGTCTAAAATCAATGATTTTTATTTTATTCTGTTTTACTTATTTTTTTAATTAAATATATTGGGGTAACATTGGTTAATACAATTATATAATTTTCAGGTGCATATTATAATTTGACGTCTGTATATTCTATTGTGTGTTTACCACCCAAAGGCCAGTTTCCTTCAGCTACCTTATATTTGATCCCCTTTACCCACTTCGCTCTCCTCCTATCCCCCTAAATTTGACCTCCTTTACTCCATCTACTTCCCTGCTCCTCCTTTACCCACTACGCTCTGGTAACCACTAGTTTATAGTCCATTGTCCAATGAGTCTCTGCCCTGTTCATTTGGTGCTTTTAGGTTTTAATTCCACAAATAAGTGATATCATTGTGATTTTCAACTTTTTCTGTCTGACTTATTTTGCTTAATATGATTATTTCAGGGTCCATCCATGTCATTGCAAATGTATTTCATCTATTCTTTGGCTGTGTAATATTCCATTGTATATATGTACACAGCTTCTTTAGCCAATCATCTATTGTAGGACACTTACTTGGGTTGCTTCCATTTTCCTGGCCACTGTGAATAATGCTGCTATGAACATTGATGTGCAAATACCTTTACAGATATGAGTTTCAAGTCTTTGGGTAAATAAATACCAGTAAAAGGTTGCTGAATCATATGGTAGATCCATTCTTAGTTTTCTGAGAACCTCCATACTGTTTTTATAGTGACTGTACCAATTTGCAGTCCCCAGCAGTGTATGAATGTTTCCTTTTCTCCCCCCTCTCCACGTGTTTTATTACTTGTTCTGTTGATTATAGCTATTCTAACAAGTGTGAGATAGTATCTCATTGTGGTTTTGATATACATTTCCCTAATAGCTAGCGATGTTGAGCATCTTTTTATATATTTGTTGGCCATATGTATGTCCCTCTAGGGAGATGTCTGTTCAGGTCCTCTGCGCATTTTTGATTGGACCATTTGATTTTTGTTGTTATTGAGTCATATGAGTTCTTTGTATATTTTGGATGTTAGGCTCTTATCAGGGGTGTTGTTTGCAAATGTAGTTTCCCATTTGTATGGTTATCTCTTTACCTTGTTGATGGTTTCTTTTGCTGAGCAGAAGCTTTTTGATGTAGTCCCATTCATATATTTTAGCTTTTACTTCCCTTGCCTTTGAGGTCAAATTCATAAAATCCTCTTTAAGTCCAAGGTCCTTTAGTTTAGTTCTTATGTTTTTTCTATGCATTTTTATTGTTTCAGGTCTTATATTCAGGTCCTTAATCCATTTTGAGTTAATTTTGGCATGTGGTGATAGATAACGGTCTAGTTTCATTCTTCTGCAGGTGGACTTCCAGTTTTCCCAGCACCACTTATTGAAGAGGCTTTCCTTTCTCCACTGTATGTTTTTGGCTTTTTTGTCGAAAACTTTTTGCCCATATAAATATGGGTTTACTTCTGGACTCTAAATTCTGTTCCACTGGTCCGTGTGTCTGTTTTTCTGCCAATACCATGCTGTTTTGATTACTGTCACTTGGTAGTAAAATTTGAAGTTGGGCAGAGTGATGCATCCAGCCTTGTTTTTT
The DNA here is from genome assembly GCA_003508835.1 of Eonycteris spelaea. Taxonomy (NCBI): domain Eukaryota; kingdom Metazoa; phylum Chordata; class Mammalia; order Chiroptera; family Pteropodidae; genus Eonycteris; species Eonycteris spelaea. The sequence goes on from PUFA01000023.1 coordinate 9,717,799, forward strand.
TTCAGAGGGCTTTGGCAATTCAAGGTCTTTGTGCTTCCATGCAAACCTGATGATTTTTTTGTTCTATTTCTTTAAAAAACGCTTATGGGATTTCGATGGTGATGCATTAAATCTGTTTAGTGCTTTAGGTAATATGGTCATTTTAACTATATTGATTCTTCCAGTCAAGAATACAGAATATCTTTCTATTTCTTTGCATCTTCTTTGATTTCTCTTAATAGGGTCTTGTAGTTTTTGTTAAATAGGTCCTTCACATGTTTTTGTTAAATTATTCCTAGGTATTTTAATTCTCTTTCTTGCAATTGCAAAAGGAATTATTTTTTCCACTTCTTTTCTGACGCTTCGTTGTAGAGTATAGGAACGCTATAGAGTATATAGGAATGCTATGGATTTTTGAACGTTGATTTTGTATCCAGAAACTACTGTTATTTGCTTATTGTTTCTAGTAGTGTCTTGTGGAGTCTGTAGGGTTTTCTATATAGAGAATCATGGCATCCGCAAATAGTGACAGTTTGACTTCATTTCCTATTTGGATGCCTTTTATATCTTTCTCTTTCTGATTGCACTCGCTAGGACCTCCAATATTATATTGAATAACAGTGGTGATAGTGCCTTGTTTCTGATTAGGGAGAAGGTTTTTTAGTTTTTCACCATTAAGTATAGTGTTGGCTAAGGTTTTGTCACATATGGACTTTATTATGTTAAGGTACTTTCCTTCTATACTGATTTTGTTAAGTGTTTTGATCATAAATGGGTGCTGTATCTTGTCAAAGGCTTTTTCTACATCTATTGATACAATCATATAATTTCTTATTTTTTCATTTATTTATGTGGCGTATCACATTAATTGATTTGCATATGTCAAACTATCCCTGTGCCCTTGGGATGAAGCCTACTTGATCATGGTGTAGAATCTTTTTAATATGTTGCTGTATTCGGTTCGCTAGTATCTTATTTAGGATTTTTGCATCTGTGTTTCATGAGAGATATTGGTCTGTAGTTTTTTGTGTTGTTGTGTGTGTTATTCCTTACCAGGTTTTGGTATCAGAGTAATATTGGGCTTCATAAAATGAGTTGGGAAGTATTGTCTCCTCTTTTAATTTTTTTTTGGAGAGTTTTGAGGAAATAGGTATTAAATCTTCTTTGAATTTTGGTAGAATTCACTGGTGAAACCATCGTCCTGGACTTTTACTTTTTTGTTAGGTTTCTGATGATCGTTTCAATTTCCCATACTGCCGATCGTGTCCTATTTAGATTTTCCAGTTTTTCTTGATTCAGCCTAGGAAGATTGTATTTTTTAAGTACTGGTCCATTTCTTCTAGGTTATTAAATTTGGTGTTATATACTTTTTCATAGTATTCTTGTATGATCCTTTGTATTTCTGCAAGTCAGTCATAATTTCCCTCTTTCATCCCTGATTTTGTTTATTTGTGTCCTTTCTCTTTTTTCTTTAGTGAGTCTAGCCAGGGGTTTGTCAATTTTATTAACCTTCTCAAAGAACCAGCTCTTTTGCATTTATTTTTCTATCTTTTTTTTTTTTTCAATTTCATTTATTTCTGCTCTAATTTTGATTATTTCTTTCTGCTGGACTTTAGGCTTCATTTGTTCTTTCTTTTCTAGTTTTTTAAGATGAAGCGTTAGGTTGTTTATTTGGGCTCGTTTTGTTTTGGAGATAGGCCTGTAATGATGTGAACTTTCCTCTTATGACCGCTTTTGCCATGTCCCAAAAGTTTTGATATGTTGTACTAATTATCATTGTTTCTATGTATCTCTTGATCTCTTTTTTATTTCTTCTCTGACCAGTTATTCTTCAGTAGCATGTTGTTTAATCTCCATGTATTTGTGGTTCTTCCTGATTTCTTTTTGCAGTTGATCTCTAGTTTCAAAGCATTATGATCAGAGAACAAGGCTATATATTTCAACCCTCTATTTTTGAGGTATTCTGTGTCCCAGTATGTGATTGATTCTTGAGAATGTTCCATGTGCACTAGAGAAGAATGTATAACAGCTGTTTTGGGATGGAAGGTCGTAAATGTATATGTCCAGCTGGTCTAATGTGTCTCCGGCTGTTACTTCTTTATTGATTTTCTGTTTAGATGATCTGTCCATATCCAACAGTGGGGTATTTAATCCCCTATTACAATAGTGTTTTGGTCTGTTTCTCCCTTTAGTTCTGTTAGTAATTGCTTTACATATTTCGGGGCTCCCTGATTGGAGCATAGATATTAATAAGTTTATGTCTTCTGGTACATGATTCCCTTTATCATTATGACGTGTCCCTCAGTATCTTTCTTTACCTTTTTAGTTTTGAAGTTTATTTGACTGATATTAGTATTGCTACTTCCCGCTTTCTCTGAATGCCATTTGCTTGAAATATCATTTTCCACCCTTTCACTTGAGTCTGTATTTGTCTTTGGAGCTGAGATTGTGCTCCTGGAGGCAGCATATGGTTGGGTTTTGTTTTTTGGTCCATTCTGCAAACTCTGTGCCTTCTTTATTGGTGAGTTCAGTCCATTTACTTTAGAATGATTATTGAAATATGAGGTCTTCTTATAGCCATTTTAGCTTTTGCCTGGTAGCAATGGTGTTTCCATTGCTTCCTTGTCCTTGTGTTTCTGTTTTCTTTATTTTGGTTGGCTTTGGTGGGTTTTGCCTCTGGTCCTTCTTGTTTTATGTTATATACAAGGTTCTAAACTTTGGTGTGTGGTTGCCATTATGAATATGAAAAGGATAGTTTTATATATACATGTCCATTTTATATATACATTGTCCATTCCCCTTTGCAAATTTGGATCTTTGAATCTTCCCCTTTTCAGATATTGTTATCTCAGTTTGCCCCTATGTATGCTGAACATTCATTACTATACTATCTTGCTAGAGCAATTCTCTTATTATTATTTAAGCTTATAATGCCCTGTTCTCAGTAAGGGTTGCACTCCTCTGCTTCTATACTGGAGAATTCCCTCATTTTTTGTAGGTCTGGAAAAGTCTTAATTTCTCCTTCATATCTCAAGGAAAGCTTAGCTGGATACATTATTCTAGACTGGTAATTCCTTTCACTTTATAGTTTAAATATTTAATTCTATTCCTTTCTGGCTTGTAAGGTTTGCGGTGAGAAGTCTGAGGATAATCTAATGGGTTTTTCCTTTATAGGGTACTTTTTCTTTTCTCTGGCTGCCCTGAGAATTCTTTGTTGTTGATTTTTGATAATTTTAATACAATGTGTCTTGGTGAAGGCCTTTTTGGGTTGAGATAATTGGTTATTCTGTCAACTTCTTGAGTTCCAAGCTCCAGCTCATTCCTTAGATTTATGAAATGCTCATGCACTATTTGTCTGACTGTTTTCTAGTCCCTGTTTCTTTTCCTCGCCTTTGATAATGGCCATTATTCTTATGTTTCCTCTCCTGATGGTATCAGCTAGTTCTTGTATTTCTCTTTCATTGTTTTCCATTCTTCAGTTTCTCTCTTCTTCTTTCGGATTTATTTCTAGATTTCTGTTTTTGATATCACCGTTCCTTTCCTCCATTTGGTCGACTCTATTTCTCAAGCTTGTATTTCATTTTTCAACTCCTGCAGTGTGTATGGTTTTTTGTTTTTTTGTTTTTGTTTTTTATCTCCAAAAGGTCTATTTGGTTCTTTTTGAGTGTTTTAATCTCCTTGCTCTGCTCATCTAGTTTTTTTTTCAATTCCTGAAATTGTTGATACAACTCATTTCAGAACTCCTGTCTGGGCTCCCTGCTTCTGCCCATGTTCCCTCTGTCATATATTCTCAGCAGAATTATCTTTAAAAATGAAAGTCCCATTCTAATCAAAAACTATTTTTATCATTGTCAAATTCCCAGTACCTACTAGATTATAGGTACACTAAATCCTCACTTAATGTTGCTGATAGATTCTTGGAACTGTGATGACAGGACTGTAATGAAACCAATTTTATCGTAGGCTAACTGATATAAACAAGGATTAAGTTCCTGGGGTGTATTCAGAGCAGGGGGCCTGAAGAAATGGCTTCTCTGTTTATAACACGTACGTCCCAACAGGAATTTGGGGGTCATTGTGACAAGGGGCACACAACTTGTGGCCTTCCTATGAACAAACACCCTACATGTTTCCCTCTGCACCTCTACATGGCTTCTGTGCAGGACTGATGGGACAGGACTCAATATTGGAAGAAAAGCTGCAGTATTTAGTGAGGGAGATTGCCATCTAGAGCCTATCCAGTGCGTGCAGGGGTGTGCCATGGGTGGTCTTAGATATAAAGGCTTTGAACCTCTCTTTTCAAAAAAAAAAAAGTTAAGTTCCTGTGGATCTCATTGATGTTCTAATGAAATGGTGTTATTTGAGGACCTGCTGTATAAATTAAAATTAATTGAATGAATTAATTAATAAGCAAAATGGTCAAGTCTTTGTATATCAGTCCTCTCTTTGTCCTTCCCATTTATATTCTCTCCTGCCCTGTCCCTCTTGCTACATTCCAGATACTGATCTTTTTTTTTTTTTTTTTTTAGTTCTCTTTGTACCATGCTCCTTCCTTCCTCAGAACCTTTATATGTTTATTTTCACTGCTTGAAATACTTTTTCTTTCCCTACAGCCTTCTTTTTCTTTTATAGTTAACTTCTATTACTTATACTTTAGGTATCAGCTCACAAGCCCTTGTTTCAAAAAAGCTCTGCATTAAAACCCTTTACTGTATGCCTCTCTCAGTCGTGCTATTTGATCTTCTGACTTACCAACTAAACTGAAAATTGCATAATAGTAGGGATCTTGCTTGCCAATCAATGTATTGAATCATGAATCCTCAATAAGTATTTATTGAATGCTCCCTTCTAGCTTAATATTCTGCCTTGAGGAAGTGGCAGATCATTTCTATATGATTAGGAATGTTAGGCTATCAGGAAACCTCGTGGTGTTAAACTAAACACGATTGTAGTTAAGTATAATACAGCTCAGCATTATTGGTCAGATGCAGGCTAAATATGACCTTTGTATTTCTCAGTTGACATTCTGTGAAGAGATGTGAATCCAGATAAAGTCTGGCTCAAGAAATTCTGGTTTAGAGTCAATGGCAAAGCATGTGTATATTGATTGATATTCTTGTTGATATGTGGGGCATGTAAATAACTCAGTACATTTTTGCTACTTTAATATCAGCAAAAGGTAAAAGTTTGGCTAATAATTCTTGTTTTCAGTACTTAATTTTGTCAGTTTCGTTTTTGGATAAAGTTAGCAAATTTTTCATTTTTTTTGTTTTAAGGAATAAATAATGTATATGAAAGTACTTCAAAGTACATGTGTAATCTATTATTACTATTATCATTATTGTAATATTGGACAAATAAGTTACTCATTATGTTACTCATGTAAAAAGTGGGGATAAAAATAGTTTTAACCTTATGGATATCACAGCAATTAGATAACATAGTAATGCATGTGTGCAAGAGCCTGGTACATTTGTAAACTGTTGAAAATGTTCACTATTATTTTAACTTATTATTTATTATTTGCAATCTTTCTTACGTTTAAGAACTTCCATTTTTAAGTAATTGTAGATGATCTAGGGCCCACTCTTGGCATTTTCATTATGCACTTTACACTTCAGTTATCTTAACTCCTATAGAAAGGATAAATGGTATTTGTACAGCTAATTCAGGGTTACAAATACTGGTATTTTTAAGAGTCTCACGTAGAAAACAGCATTGGCTTGCTAAATAGAATTGCATAATCTCTTTCTCCAGAAACCTTTTTAGGACAAAATGTGTATATTATGATTTATTTTTGGAATGATCTGGGTCATTTTTAAAGCTGAAGGTCACTGGATGATTCTGAAAAAAGTGCTAATGTCCGTTGATCAATCATTCTTGGGATTATGAATGACAGCAGCTACTGTTGCTGCTGCTTCAAGGGTGTCTTCATTTCCTAACTTTCCTTGTAGGTTCATTAGTAGAATAGGACTATTCCCTTTTCTTATGTAGTCTGTGGTGAAGTGAACAAAATACGATATGCACTGCCTTGCATAATGTCTGGAAAATAGTGGATATTCACTAAATATTTATAACATAGGAAGGCACTAAGAACCAGAGCTTGATTACATATCGGAAAATGATATTCAGATGTGTGCCTCAAACACTGTAGGCTTTGTGTAAGAGAGCTGTGGATGAGAGAGATCAAAACAACAACAGCAAAACCACACTGAAAAGAATGCATTAAAGTAGGGCTTTTCACTGTGGTTTTGGGTATCTTAGTGCTTCTGTTACATTTTTAATGTTCTGTATATTTGCAAAAATGACTCTGGGATTCAATACTGACACTAAAATAAATGTCAATATATATTGTCTTTCAGATTTACCAAAAATTTATCTCCTGACAAGATAAATCTAAGTACCCTTAAAGGAGAAGGTGAACTGAAGAATTTGGAGTTGGATGAAGAGGTGCTCCAGAATATGTTGGATTTGCCAACATGGCTTGCTATCAACAAAGTTTTTTGTAATAAAGCATCTATTAGGGTGAGATTTTTGATATCTATGGAAAGCACTTCCTGTTTTTTATTTTTTAATTTCATCCTTATGTCTTATAATAAATATTTTGTTTTAGATAATTTTTGTAAAGAAACATTTTAACATAATTTAAAAAAGACATACTTTTGTCTAAATAATTGCATGAATGTGTAGTTTTATAAATTTAAAATCATATACTAATGTGTTATTTATAGATTTTCATTTTTGTTTAAAATTTAATATTAACATTTAAATAAGATTGTTGATAGTTTATTAATAAAACAATTGGTTTAAATTTGGTACATATGCAAATATTTTTTCAAAGCACTTGTAAATCGCATGGGACAATTTAAATTTCTAATAAGTAAACACTTAAATGAAGACATAAGGACCGATGAGTTATCTTATTCTGTACTTTATATTTTTTGAAGTTTTCTTTTTCTTATTTGTTTCTTATTTTGAGGATTTAAAAATTCTCTTTTATTATCATTCCTACTTAATAAAACTTAACCTCTAGTTACCTTTGATGCTTGTCATGTCATATCACTTCTTGCTCTTAAAGTCTAGGCTTAGTTTGAAGTCTGCTCAGTAGAAGTACTGAATGCTCATTTAGTTCATAAAATTGAAATGGAAGGGTTTCTGTATCCTTTGATAGTCACCTTCAATTTTTTGTTCTATCCTCCATAAACCCAAACCAAATGTCTACAAAGACATCTTTTTAGTGCAGGTTACATCTGAATATTACTTACTTGATATTATCTACATTTTACATTAATGACCTCCTTTTGTATTTGTCTTGGATATCTACAAAATGATTGATCAGAATTCTAGAATTTCAAAATTGCCTAAATGAACCTAACACTGACTATACTTTGGTGGGAAGCTTTAAATAAAAATGTGGATTTTTAAAAATACTTGAATAAGTATTTTTTTTTTTACAGTGACATTGGTATATATATTACATCGTGTGTTCATCACCCTTTAATAGTTTTTTTTTTTAATTACAATTGACATTGAAATTGATTTATGTTAGTTTCAGACGTTACAGCATAGTGGTTAACATTTTAAAATGTGTTTTAAGGACTGGAAAGAGAAGATTTTAAGAGAAACTGAAATTCTTATTTAAAAATATGACTAAGAAAGTATGACTGGTAGTCTTTTATATAAAGAAGATACATCTAATTTTAAGAGTTTGAATGAATTGCTCAGTTTTATTATTTTGCAATTTAGGAGAAAGTCATCTGATATAATTTGATATGTCTGTCACTATATTAAGAGAGCACCTGTGTTGGTTACTGTTTTACATTTTTGTAAATGATTCATTTTAAAGAAAAAATTTTTTTTTTAAGATCCCATGGACAAAACTGAAAACACATCCCATCTGTTTGGTAAGTTTTGATTGCCTCAGAAATAGCATTTATATATGCATATAATTTAACTGTGTAAATATTAATACATTCTGGGATTAGAAATTGCTCTTCTGTAAAATCTGATGATCTCAGTAGTATTTGGCTACTTATAGTTTCTCTCCATACTCCTATAATACAACTTTCCGTCAGATAGAGTCTTGAGAAAAGTCTGAGAACATTGTTTTCTGTTTTTGGTACTTGCCTTTTTAGACCTTTGCTCCTAAAGAAATGAAAGAGAAATTGTCTTAAAGAATATTTTCATAATATACATAAATTATCTAGTCATTTACATTTTTAATGTATCTTTATTAGTCCCTGGATAAAGTATAAATGGAAATGAGTACGTGTGAAGAACCACGAAACCCTAATGGGCCATCACCAATTGCAACTGCTTCAGGACAAAGGTAGCTGTTTGTATTTATCTTTGTGACTGGCGAAGGAAATTCTTTTTTATAGTTATCTCTGTTATTTGCAGTAATAGGACATAAAATAAAATCCCCTAACCTTAAACAGTTCCTCTTTTGACCATCTCTCCCATCAAATAATTTTACAGTTTTGTATATATGTTACAAGTAGAATTGATTTTTTAGCCTCTTTTATCCATTTGCTTTTCTTGATTTTTTTTGATCATTACATCATAATGATCAACAAAGGCACAGCAGGTAGCAGGAAATGGAAGCAGAAGAGCTTAGGTATTCTATAAATCAGATGTGTGTTATTTATTCTACACATCAGTGGAGCTTTTATGACTCTAAAGATCTAAGTTGATGCCTAGTAAAATTATAGACCTTTTGGATTACTCTTAACATTCATTAAAAATAAAGAATGCTTGCAGATTGTATTTTGATAGATAAAAATCAAATGCTAATGAAGTAGAAGCATGGGGGCCATTTCACAAAGCCTTCTTGAAAAGTTAGACTAGTTTTAAAATATATCTTTAAAAAAAATCCTGTTTTTGCATTCTGTGAGTTTGAATCTTGTACTATATATCATTTCCTCAAGGCAGGATTTCTGCACTACTTTGCATTGTGCAGCTCTTCATGTAAAATGTTCACATAAATTTAATGTGACTAGTGCCTCCTCAAGTTGTACAACATGGCAGCCCTGAACATTTATAGTATTCTGGCACTGAGTAAAACCAGTGATAAAACTCTTCTTGGAGATACACAGGCGCGCGCACGCACGCACACACACACACACACACACTCTCTCTCTCTCTCTCTCTCTCTCTCTTACACCCTCCTCTTTCACCAAGGTTGAACCAGCCTTTACATTAGTACATTCTATCAGATGTACAATTTATATTTGGACTATGGGTAATAGTGACTGGGAAAAGAGCTTTCGTAGTTTATGCGTCATCCAGCAATTTGAGATTTTAAGTTTAGATTTGCGTTTTCAGGTTTTGATAGAGTAGATTGGAGCAGTTGGCCTTTAAATCAGCTAGGTTCAGAAAAATTAGAAAGTGGAGATGATTATAAGATTATTGAAAGAGGAAAAGTTAGGAAATTACTATTATGACTTATTTTAGATGTGGCAGAAACTAGGTTTTTGTCAATGTGTGCTAAGTATAGTTGATAATGTTCTAATTCATGTTTGTATAGTTCAATAAAGCTTTATATTTTTGGCTTTGTAATGATATGGTGATAAACCTTATATTTTTGACGAGTGGCAGTATGGTTCATCTATTTCCACATTTTCCAGTCCTCCTTAATTGTAGCAATCACTCGGGTATTTATTAAATCTATGGAGTCTTTTAGACTTCTTCTTTTTGAAATTATGATTCATTAGGTCTGTAATGGTTATTGAGAATATGAGTATTGTATTTTTAACATTTCTTTAGTCATGCAACTTAGGGAAACTGATCTATTTGATTTTGTTTCTAGCTAAGAGATTAAAAGAGAGGGAAATTAATATTTAATAGGCTTAGAGGAAACTTATAAATTGAAATTTTCATCTTTTAATTTATAATGGTTGATTTCTAATATGTAGACTTTACTCATTGATTCAGGCATCACCCTTCTGTTGGTAAATCCTGCAATACAATTGTAACACTTTTTAATGTGCATAGATTAGAAAAGATGTGGTTGGGTATTTTAAAAGGTTTCCCACATAATTACTATAGAAATTTTCTTTCCAAATCCAGGAATATTTCTAACCTAAGTGACCGATATTTTGTCCTTAGAGATCAAAGCAACTCCTCCCTGGATGCTTCATTTCTCAATTTTCTAAACCCAAGGTAGATAGGCCACCTCCTTTTGTAACAAAACTACCTCAGAGAAGCCAAGGACTATATAAATTACCAACATACACTGTTTTAATTAAGGACCTCAGCACATTTTGAAATAGGTATTATTTTCCTTTATAATTGAGGAAACGAGGCACATAGACTCTTAATAGTTTTAATAATAATATGCTACTATTAATGATATTATAAATAATAGTTTATATTTATATGAAATATCATGAGTCAAGAGATGTACTATTTGGTTCATATGGACTATTAGTTCATATGTAGTCCACATATAATCTTACAAAGTATTTATTTAAAAGATAAGTCAGCTAAGAGGCTAGAAAAGTTAAGTAATTTACTAATTTATTAAGGTAGTAAATCAACAGCAGATAGGGGAGGCAGGCACGTGATCCATAAAGATATTGGGGTTCACTTTTATGCATATTGGCTTTAAATGTGTGACAGCAAGCCTGGTGGAACTATTGGTGGACATTTGATTTTACAGTCTAAAGTTCCAGTAGAGATCTGATAGAGACATAGTAAATGCTCATAAAATATTTGCTGAATTGAACTAGGAATGTGAAATATTTCTGACCTCATGCCTAAATTATGAGATTATAGTCCAATTAGACTCCTGTAGTCTTCTTTGTATCAAGAATTTAAGCTCTTATTTATATTAGAGATGCCAGTTTGTTTGGACTAATGCTTTTTGAAAGTAGGGAACTGTGGGATACTGTTTATAATGATTTAGAGAATATCCTCCAATTTTTTAAAAATCTTTTATTATTTGAGAAGAGCATTTTCCTAACATATAACCAGGCTAGATTATTGTTTTAACAAAAATTTATTTTTTAAGCCAAAATGAACATTATGGTAATTTGTGTACTTGCGTGAGAATATTAATAGATAACTTTTCTGTTTTAATGATTTTTTTTTGGCTTTAGTGCATTATATTTTGTTTTGCTTTATTTTTCTTAGTGAATACAGCTTTGCTGAAAAAGTAGTTGAGGGGATTACTGTTTCTGTAAATTCCATTGTCATCCGCATTGGAGCAAAAGCCTTCAATGCATCCTTTGAGCTTTCCCCAGCCTACGGATCTATAGCGTGAATGCAAACTGGAACCTGGAGATTTAAGATTTACTCGTATTCAGGATCCACAGAGAGGAGAGGTAAAGATTTTCTCTTTCTTTGTTAAAAAAAATAGTCACTGATAAATAAAAGGATATTTAAAGCAATTACTTCTTATGGTCACCTAGTTCATATACTGCTAGATTTTTACTCTTGCTTTTTAACTATGCTTTTCTATTTTACTCTTAATCACTATTAAATATGCATATTGTTAATGTTCTTTCAACTCATAGAATTAATAAGTCCTATTTTAACTTCACAGCTACTCAGAAGTGATTTTAAATTTCCAAAACTAAAATAATGTTATTTAAATTTTGTTACGTGATTCAAATGCTCTTTTACTTTGTATTTAAATAAGTATGTAGAATAAAGTATTAACAGCTTTACAGTGAAGAATATAAATTATGAAGATGTGTTACTGAATTTTGTTGGAAGTATACAGTTTCCAAAAAATAAAATCATAGTGACTGTATCTAGATGTCATATGAAAATTAGTGAAGAGATAGATTTTTAATTTTTTTTTACAAATCTACATATTTCTCATTTGATTTTGAATGAGTAGGTGAAGCTAATCTCTGTGTTTTTCTTTAGGTTTTTGACATTTAAAGAAATAAATTGGCAGATGATTCGAATAGAGGCTGATGCTTACCCAAAGTTCACATCTTGAAATTATGTGTGGCTCCTGTTCGATTAATAACCAACCAATCAAAAATCAGAGTCACACTTAAAAGAAGAGTAAGTCAACAGGGTTAGCTTTTTTGATTAATGTGATAACTATTAGAATTGTTAAGAAATTTAAAATAATTTTTAGGCAAAACTTGGCATATTAAAACAGTGCAAAAATAAAAGGAAATACAGTACTTTAACTGTCTTTTAATTTTATTTCTTCTATGTGAATCTTGTTAGGAGTGGGTAAAACAGCCAAAGCCTTCATTACCAGTAACTAAAACTACTAGCCTTAGATGGTTATTCGTAAGATATGATTGGTGATTTATATATAGATAGGTAAGATAGTTACTTAAGGTTGTCAGAAGTTGGGTATCCACTGTAGATTGTGATGAAATTTAATGAGAGAGTAATGACATTTTTTTTAACCATGGCTTAATTAAAGTCTCAACAACATGTGTGTATCACTAGACGCAAAAATATTATACTCAATTAAATTGAAATTTTTTTCAGAATATGACAATGTAAATATTCCAAAGTATGAAAAGGTGGTTAAAATAGTTTCTAGTTTGAAATTATTTAATGTCCCCTTTTCTAGTAGAATTATAGTGAATTAACATAGGTAATTAAATGAATTTATTAACTATAAAATACAAAAATTAAAATTATGTAAGTATGTTGCTTACCTGTTTAGGTACAGGAATTGAGATCTTTTTTACCGTGGCATCTTCAATACAAGGAGATACTCCTTCCATATTATAGGATCCAGTAATATTTGGAGAATGAAGGAAGGATCCATATTAAGTCCATTCAGAAATTTTTTTAAAATTTTAATACAAGTACGTTATAAGTTTTATTTCTTGGCTTAATTTTATGAATTTTTTGTTGACGTTAAAGGACTGCAATGTCATTGCAACAAAGTTAGTTCTAATATTGGATGACCTATTATGGGTTTTAACGGATTCTCAGTTGAAGGCTATGGTACAATATGCAAAATCTCTTAGCGAAGCAATAGAAAAATCAACAGAACAAAGGAAGAGTTTGGCTCCTGAACCTACGCAGGTATGATATTAGCAGGAAAAAAACCTACTTTACATGTAAATGGTTTAAAAATCAGAATGGTTAGTTGTTTTCTTCATGTGAATGGATTATAATACTTTAGGTCCAAGAATCTTCTTATATATTATACCATATAATTTTATATACATTGTGTCTATATGAAAACATTAAATGTACATCTATTTAGTGCTTATTTTGTTTGGAGGCCTGTACTAGGCACTAGAGTTAATGATGACATAAATATTTGATGTTATAAATACCTCTTTAAGGGGTTAAAATATATAATTTTAAAATTACTAAAGTAAGGACAAAAGGAAAAAACTTAGGTAATTATAGTCAAGGGAGAATTAATTGTGCAGAAAACTAAAACACTGGTGAACTGCTGAAGTCGAGCACAAAGCTGTTAGAGTTGTCTGATGGCTGGTGCAAGAATGGGGGAGCACAACAAGAATGGGGGGAGCTATTTAGTGATCACTTTCTTCAAATCAGACGCCATACTAGTTTTGTCTCAGGAGACAAGGGTTTTCTAAAAATCTTTCCTAGTACTAAACTTTTAGAATTTAACATGAAGATATTTGTAGAGGAGACATTGAAAATCCCAATGCGTAGTGTGGTGGTCCCCAGCGCCGAGGCTGAGGACAGGTACAGGGCGGCTGTACCACAGGAAGTGAGTGTGGCATTCGAGGGAGCGAATCTTATCTGTGTTTGCAGCCGCTCCGCAATGCCAGCATCACCGTCTCAGCTCCACCTCAGGTCATCAGGCAGCAGATTCTCATAGGAGCACTGATCTTTGGTGCCAAGAAGGTTGGGGACCACTGGTGTAGTGTAGTGTCTTTTGATAATTTTATTAAAAGTACCATTAAATTTTTATATTAAATGTCAGCTGAGCTTAAATGAATCAGGAGGCTTTGCTAGAATTAAATGACAGAAAGTTTTATTCAGGGGTCTTAAATGAATTGCAACTTGCGAAACACTACCAGGCAATACCCACAGTGTTCAGAAGCAGAGAGAAAAGGTGAGAGTTTTTACAGTAAAAAAACACATACTTGAGAAGAACCAGTGGTGCATTCTTAGCCTCTGGGTTGTTCCGAGACAGTAATCTCCCATATGCCAGGTGCTCTAGATAATAGAACATTCTTTCCTAAGTATGTCAGGTGGATAATAGGTATATTTTTTTCCTCAGTTCTTCAGATTGTTATCTATAGAATTTATGTACACCTAGGCATTGACCACAATTGAAAAGTTTGAAAGTTTAAGTCATCAGTGCACTCAGGTTTAATTAGTTTTGTTAGCTTGACTATAGTGACTCTATTTTGTATCTTCACTCTTTTCCTCACTACTCCTAAAAAAAACTTAAGGGATATACTTTTGTGAAGTTTGCAGGAAGTTTGGAAACAATGTAATATATTTTAGGTATATAGCTTGTTGGTGATCTGGCTTGGTACATGGGAGTGGTATACATTTAGGCTTTCCTATGACTATAAATTGGCATTATTTACCGCCTGCTTCCTTTGTCATAAAGTACAAGGCTAGACTGCAGATATAAAAAATGAATATTGTTTGACTTGTCCTCAAGGATATCAGGAGTGTAATGGAGACTCATATAAAACAAAGTATTGCAATTCAACATAAATGCTAGAGTGTAGAATTAAAGAGGGCGAGGGGCTGTAGAAACACAGAGAAGTTTTAATGAACTGCTTGCAGAGTTTGGAAAGGTTTCCCGAAGAGTATAATAAAATTAAGTCTTAAAATGAGTAGAGGTTTATAGGTGAGGGAAAGGGTATGTCAGGTGAGGAAATAAAGTTTGCAAAAGTGTGGCAGGATGAAGAGCATGGTATTTCCTGATAAGGTAAGGACTTTGGTGTTACTAGGGCAGTGTTTTTGAGTATGAGGTACGCATGTCTCTGGGATATATGACAACTTTCCAGGTTTTAAGGAAACTGAGTACCATGTCTTCCACTTTGATTGTACTCTTAATGTTAGTCTACCTGAGAATGTTCTTGTGTTAAGATGTCAGACTGGTTCTCTCTTTTCACAATTACTTTTTACAAATGAAAGGCATTCTTATTTGTCCTCATTCTTACTGTGATGGATTTGTCCAGGAAGGAAAAAATAAAACCCAAACCTTGGCAAACAAGACAGACAATTTGAAGTAGATGGGAAAAACATAAGAAAAAGTGATTTTTTTTTTTTATGGACATTCAGTTTAACAATCAGTAAAAAAGTTTACTCGAGCCCCAAGTATTAACAGCTTCACAGCTATATTTCATGTTTTATTACTGTGGGCCCCAATTATTTTCATTGAGATTTTCATTTACTGAGTATACTTTGAAATTCTTTATAGTGTGATTATAAAGATGCAAATGTGTATAAATACAGGATATACTCAATTTTCTATAAATAACTATTATTAATGAATTGTTCTTATTTAGAAAGTTTTTAATATTTTATAATAAAAAAATTTGGTCTTGATTTTATTATTACCAAAGTTTCATGTGCATGTCTAAGACTAATAGATCATCAAATTATGTAAGCAGAATTATTTTAGGCTATTAGAGTTCACATATGTCTTTACACTTCACCAATATTTTATTATTTTTTTCTTCGGGGAGAAAGGAATTCGAACTTACAGCCTATTATAAATCTCTTCTGCTATCTAGCTTCTTTAGATATACAAGTTCAAAGGACACATCGCACCTTATAAGAGGCACCCCAGCATTTATAGCACTAAATACCACAAGTGCTTTTACAAAGAAGTGATTTATTTCTACATGCTATTTAATAGGGTATATAGCTGATACATACAGGGCTCACATTAGTTTTCTTTTTTAATCTATAGAACTACTAATAAATAAGATGCCGTTAGTAGTTAATATATTTTCTAAGATAAGCAGGGTTATAAATACATAAATATAACTATTCAAATATTTACCAAAACATTAGGTTCATATTCAAATTGTATATAGTTCTCTAATTTGGGGTTTCAGTTTTATTCCTATATAATGCAGAAAGTATTTTAAGGGAACTGAGTTATTGATTCAAAAGAAAGTATATTAGCTTATTTTTCATCACTTTATTCCTAAAAATAATTTAAGTTTTCTTGTGTGAGGAATTTCAAGTATTTAACATGTAGTGATAAGGCAGTTTTGAATCTTTTAGAGCTCTACAGTAGCCCCATCTGCACAGCAAGGCGAAGACACCACAGACTTCAAATGCTCCTGATCTAAATGATGCAATTGTGAAACTATTTAATGACTTTGATGTTAAAGAAACCTCTCATCATTTAGTGATTTCTCATCTAGATCTACACATATGTGATGATATTCATGCTAAAGAAAAAGGTAATAAAAACTGTTTATTTCAAACTTTTTTTCTAGAATTTAGTATAAGACTGGATTGTTTATCATATATGATATGTAAATGTAATATAACTGGTTATAATTTTATCATTCTAATGCGATACATACATGAAAGATGTAGTGTTAAGCACTGCATATTGGCATGAAATTTTATTTTTTTTTAATAGTACTTCAGCACAATTGTTAGCTATCAATGTTAACAGTAAAATTAAGTTTTAAAAAATTAAAGGCTGAATAGATGACATCCTTGGAGAATGATGAATATCAGACTGGTCTTTGAATTAGCTTTTTTAATTTTGAAATTGTCCATAAATTATTATCTAAACTGAATTTATAATTTGCACATGTGTTTTTAGCATGGTGGTTTAGCTGCATTTTTCTAATTTCGTGTTCATGTAATCCCAACTATGTGGCTGTTTAACATTTCTTGTGTCTCCTTCCAAATCCTCCTAAAATTTGGATAGGAAGCCAAATTTCAGGAAGTTTTTTTCTTTCTTCTTAGCTCTTGTTTCTCTTATTTTCCTTACTTAGTAGACAAAGGTATCAGGGTAAGCAGGAAGCTATTCTAGGTCACTCCGAAAGTCCTTCTCCAAACTCCAAATCTTCTTCACCTTTCCTGCTTCACCTTTTGATCTTGTAGCCTTGTATGATGAAGGCTACAAGAATCAATGGCAACACTTATTAGATTGAATTGCATTTCCTAAAATCCTTAATATATTATCCATGATAACAGAGAGAGAGTTATTACTGCTTGGACTGCAGGTATGGTGCATTAAGTGTTTCTGGTATTTGCTTAATACTTTTTTCTTTTCCCAGAGTCAAACAGACGTATTACTGGAGGGGCTATGCAACTGTCTTTTACACAGCTAACTATAGATTATTATCCTTATCACAAAGCAGGTACGTATAGCAATTTCTTAAAAAGACATAAATCTTGCTTTAAAACTATATAGCCAATTTATTTCATTTTGTTTTGCTCTATTATTTGTTTTAATTTTTTAAGGAGAAAGGGATCAAGACATTTGTTATTTTTCCCCTGTAGTATCTTACCAAGAAAATATAATTGCCATAGAAAATATTCATGCATTTTTATATTTAGGTTTATGTATATAAGAAAGTATAATTGTTAGAAATTGACAATATTCTAAATAACCAATTTAAAACTTAAAAAATCAGAAAACAGAGAACATATGTTTGTGTTATTTTGTTAATTGTGACAGAAATGGTTATTAATCAGTGTTTGGATGTTTAAGTGATATATTTAGATATTTTTAAAAATCAAAAAAAATATAAAGCAAAAGGATAACAGTGATTTTAGCTAAGTTGTAGGAATACAGGAACTTCTTTAAAAAAATCTATATTTTCTAAATTTCATCAATTAATAAGGTTTAATAGGATCCTTAATAATCAAATATTAATATATTCTTTTCCCTCAAATAATAAAACAATATGTGTGTAAATGGCCAAATTAAGTAATTTGACCTTACACCCATTACTGATTTTGCTAGTTTGTGGCTCTTTTTAAATTCACACAAATAACTATAATGAGTTTTTCAGGACTTTAAAAAGTAAAAAAAGTTTTCTGTTCAAAATTTTCATTTTTCAGTGTTTGTCATTTCTGTATCACTACCTGACAGAATTTAAAGCTTGTACTATTTCAGTTTTCGTTTGAAGGGCTTTGTCTTATATTCTGTTCCTCTTGATTCATAAGGTACTTATATATGTGTATATGTGTGTGTGTGTATATATATACACACACACATATTTAAAGTAATTTTACTATAAAAATTTTACTATAGAAATCATTAAAGTAATTTTACTATAGAAATCATTCATATTGGATGTAAAATTTCCAGTCATAAAGTAGACTTTATTTTCTTAACTCTTTTATGAGTATATTACTTTCCTTAGTTGCTGCAGAGAAACCTAATAATTCTGATTTTTAAATTTTTCCTCCAAAAAACATATATAGATATATCTTTATGACTAATGCCCATCTTGAGAATTTTTATTGGTTTCTTCAGGTTTTTAATAATCCTCATCTAATTTTTTTATGGGTAAGTTTTTGTTAGTCACTTTACAACAAATCTTTGATGAAAATACTTTCTTTGATGATATTTCTGGTATTTACTTGAGATATGCCAGGTGGTTGACATTCAGCGAAGGTTTTGACTAGCGGTGCTGTTTCTAATTGAAACTTTGAATGATATTCTGCCAAGGGTAGGTTCTAGATGAAACCCTCCCAGATTATTTGCTTTTGCTCTTTCCTCTGTTTTAAATGTTTGCTCATATTTTCTGGGGAGATTAAAATCAGTAGTAAGTGAAGACTATACATTTATTGGAAGGTTAAAGAATCCTTTGAGAATATGAATCTCATTAGAAGCATTGCTGTAATAGAATAAATGAAAATTGTGAAGTTTTCAGTGAAATTTCTTGTTATTCATTTTCTAGGAGATAGTTGTAATCATTGGATGTATTTTAGTGATGCAACAAAGACAAAAAATGGATGGGCCAACGAGTTGTTACATGAATTTGAGTGCAACGTTGAAATGCTTAAACAGGCTGTAAAGGATCATAATGTAGGTTCACCTCCTAAATCCCCAACTCATGCCTCTCCCCAGCACACACAAACAGGTATTTTACCTATAACAACATTATGGCATTCCTCTAATATTTTGTGTATGTGTGCATGTGTGTGTGTGATTGTAATATATTTTCTTAACTGTTATGTTTAATTAATGTATAAAAAATCCTGTACCTCCTTCAGACCATAGACTTATGGAACAAAGCACTTTTTAAGTTAATATAACCAATAAAGTCATATTCAGGTAGATATTTCAGACTTTTAAATGGCTAGTAAATCTTTTTTTTTTTAAATAAATTCAGCCAAAAGTTACTATGTGAGAGAATCTTAAAATATGATATGTGTGATTACTGTTCTAAGGATAATTACCACAAAAAAGAATAGTTACCATTTTTATATCAGTTTATATATAAAATGTTTCTATATATATTATTTCATTTGAGAAATTGGGTTCATCTATATTTCTAGTAACTGTCAAAATAATAAGAGTGACTGTTAGAATAAAATTTACAGTAATTTGAAAGGAGCTTTTGTTTTCCACAGAGAAAGACTCAGCTTTAAAAGGGACTTCCAGAACACCTTCAGTATTATCTCAACAATCCAAAGCTAAGTTAATGTCTAGTTCTGTCGTGGTTAGACTTGCAGATTTCAATATCTACCAGGTATGTATGTTTTACATTTTAAGTTACTTTTTAAAATAAATACCTTTAGTATCTCTTGCAAGCAACTCTTAAAACTAATGCCACTGTTTTATTCAAAAATATCTTTACCAGTTTTATGAAATAGCTAAATTCGACAGGATTGAAAATATCAGTGCATTACTTTTTGTTTATGTAGTTAACCAGAATTAGGCAAACTGTGAGGTTACATTCACAGTCTTGTAGATTGCCAAGTCTGCACAAGAATTTTAACACCAGTTCAAAGTCCAGAGATTTTTCTAAACTACCCACAGATTTGAGAATTCACTAGAAACATTCACAAACTCACGGAAATCGGTTTATTCTGAGTCACATTTATTACAGAGGAAAGAATGCAAATTAGAACAGCCATAGGAAGAGAATGCAGAGTGGAGTCTGGGAGGGTTCCAAATTTGCAACTTCCTTGTCCTCATAACACATTAGCCTCCTGGCGTGGATGTGAACTGTGTATAAAATACTACCCCTGTTGCTGGATTCAGTCTCTAGGCAGACTGATACTAGGGAACCCAAAGCGCCCATCCTCTAAACACAGCTAAGGGTATCGAAGTGTGGCCAACCATACTCCGAGATATCTTAGAACATAAACTATCAGTTGTGGTCCAAGGGTCCACCATAAATGGGAGAGATTCTAAAGGTTTAGAATTATCTCGCAGGCTCAGAGACAAAGGCCAGACCTCTCTCTAGAGGCCAGATTCTTTATTACACAATTGTCTTAATGGAAAAACTGAATTGCCATTTTTGCTTTATTGAACTACCAAGTATTGGCAATACTGTGAATATAATTTTATAGCAAGACTTTGTCTCATTTATACTAACAGTCTTATTCAGGCTGTAATCTTGCAACATGGTCTAACTTCACAGTCCTTGAGACCAACATAATGAAATATATGACTTACTTTTTAAAAATGAAAGAAAGGATTTCAAAGGTGTATTAGCATTTATGAATTGTTCTCATTTATTTTGATAAGACTTTGAGACTTAGTTTTCCTGAACAGTTTTCATTTTACTCATTGGGTTTCAGTCGGGGCTGATCTTGCCCTGAAATGGACATTTGGCATTGTCTGAGGACAGTTTTGGTTATCACAGTTGGAGGGGTTGCTGCTGACATCTAGTGGGTAGAGAGAGACCAGTGCTGCTGCTAAACATTCTACAATGAGTGCCCTGGGCACCCCCCATGATGAAGAATTACCTGGCCCAACATGTCAATAGTGTGGATTTTGAGAAACCCAATTTAACAGTTATTTTCCTATTGTGCAGTTGCTTCTTTCTTTACATTGTCTGTATAATACATCTTATTTGAAGCGTGCACTTTAAAATATGAGGTTTAAAAATGTCACATGGAAATGAGTAAGGGGAATCACCTATAATCTCAAATGGTTGAGGGCGAAATACAGTAAAGAGATTGCAGAGACACAAGCACACTAAAACAAAACAAATACAAGTAGCTAGAAAAAAATAAAATAGTATGTTTACTCTATTTTGAATAACTTTTTAACTATTAAAGAAAAAAAGGAATAAGCTGCCATATATTAAGTAACAAGTTGAAAAAGATTTATTTCCATATATGCAGAGAAAAGCTTCTTAATTAGATAATGTAAGAAACTGACTTAAATTTATAAACCCTGTACAAATAATCAAAAGATTTGATTAGCAGTTAAGAGGAAGCATAAATAAACTTTTTAAGCATTTCACTTTATATATACAAGTTTGTTGAATGAATGAAAAAATTAAAGTAGCCTTGAGACACATCCTTGGGTCTATCAAATAAGCATAAGTAAGTGAAATTGATAGAACTATTGGTTGGACTTAAGGGAAATTAGTGTATATGTTTTAAATGTAATTATAAATAATCTAGGCGGAAAGTGAAAAAATGTAATGAGAACTTTAAAGCTAATAGTCTTTTTGGAAAAATAATGTAAGAGATCAGACTATTTCACAGAAGCATTTATAGTTGTATTATTTCTTAATTTTTATGGTGGTAAAATACACCTAACATAAAATTTAACATTTTAATCATTTTTTAAGTGTACAGTTCATTGGCATTAAGTATTTCGCATTTTTTGTGCAGTTATCACCACTGTCTGTAATTTTTTATCATCTCAAAATGAAACTCTGTATATAGCTATATTACTTTTCATAATAATAAAGAAATTTTGGTAGAAAATTATTATAAATTACATATAGAGGAGAATTTTAATCTTTATGTGAATCTTCCCAGACTCTGCCATTTACTTATTTGTATTAAAGAAATATTCTATCTATTATTCTAAGGCTCAAATAATGTTTGCCAGAGTTAATTTTGTAATTGATAATCCAAAGAGTTGTTTTCTGAATAGTTAATTGGTGTTATTTAAAAATAATTTAACGTAAAGCTAAATATATAATAAAGCTTTTATTAGAAATTAAGCATTAATAAATTATTGGAAGTAGTTTTAAGAGTTTGAAGTGATGTCCATGCTGCATAAATTCTTTATGAAGGGTGTTATTCAGTGTCACTTCAGTAAACTTAATTATTTTTTCAGGTCTCTACAGCAGAACAATGTCGTTCTTCCCCCAAAAGTATGATTTCTTGTAATAAAAAATCCCTGTATCTTCCACAAGAAATGTCAGCTATCTATATAGAATTCACAGAATATTATTACCAGATTGGAAAGGATTTTCCAAGTAAGAGTTTCATATTTTGTTATTATTTGTCCATTTCTTAGGAAGTTGGGTTTTTTCTTGCTGTTTTTGAGTCTTACTAATATGAAAAAAGAAACAAAGGCCCATTGTTCTTTAGTTATCATTGTATGTAGCATATACCTCTTGTTTAGCATTTTTACCATATCATTTGTTCATATGGTTTTTTCCCTCAGTAGCTTATAGTATACTTGATGTCAGGGATCATGTATTATTCAGGCTTCATTTATCCCTGAGTTTTGATTCATTTTTGTATTTAGTAGCTATTTAATGAAAGTTAGGTTATTTGTAGAATAAGGTCATTATTTTTCCTTTGGTAAAATTCCATTTATATTTCTGCTGTATAAAAAAAAAGTCTGTAATTCATTGAAAAATGAATAATGAAGTTATCCTTTTAGCAACAGAGAATTTTGGGGGCTGGTTTTTAATGCCCATATTTATACCTTGGACAACTTTTGACCCTTGTGTTAGAAACTTTGAATTACATGAATTGGTATTTATAAGCTACTTTGGCTGCCTAAAGTTAAAATGATTATAATTTTGTTCTTCGAATGTTAAAATTCTGTGCTAAGAGTTTTGCAAACTAAAATTTGCCTTTGTTTATGTGGTACCTTTTTCATTTTCATAGTTGGAAATCATAGTTAAGAAAAAGTGTTTAAATGAAATAGGTTATGTTATTGGAAGAAAGACATTTTATGTCCTCTCTTTAAAAGTAGAACTCCAAAATAGTTTGACCTACTTTGCTCATTTGTTTAATATTGACCTAATATAGGTTCCTAATTTCAAAGAGAATTTCTGACACTCATGCCTTTTTTATTAAATAAAAAGCAGGTATTCTGGTGATTACTTTCGATAATCAGATGTCGAACTATTTTATTGCTTTAATTTTTGTTTGTGCCAAACAAGATTGGGATCCAATCTTCACCATTTTTACTCTATTCAACAGTCTTTTCTGTATTTATTATTTGTTTGTTCTCCTGCCTTTCTGACTTAAACAATGAGAAACTTAAGACATTTGTTCAGCACCTTATAAAGAGTAAAATGGCACAGCTGAAACTCAAGCATGGGTCTTCTAAATTCAGTGTTTTGTTTTCTTCCCACTGTTTCCCCAGGGTAGGCACAGCCATTTCTCTGTAATTAAATAATCTTGTTGTTCCCAGCCCTCTTCCATACCCCTCAAAATTGTTTTCTTTACATCATTGAACTAGAAATTTTCTTCAGAGCAAAATCTGGTTTCCAGGATTTCTGATTTATAATCTATGTTTATTTCTATCAATTTCATTAACATGTGCCAAAGGAATTATAATCCCATTCTATAATCTATACTTTTTTTCTGATAAAAATATAAAATTCCCTTCCAGCAATTTAAAACCTAGCCCCCTATATACCTAGAAGTTTAATTGCTAGGTTATGTTTAACTGTTTTTAATTTAACTTTTTATTATGGAAAACTTTCAGACATACCCAAAAGAGGGTAATATATGGATTCCTCAAGTACAGAAATCCATTTTCTGTCCTCATGTCTCATCTCTCTGTTAAGCAATCCAACTTTAAAAACATATAACTTTTTAAATGTAGTATGTTCATTATATTTTTTAAAAAGAAAATACAAAAAAAAAACTGGCCCATGCACCTTTAATTTAGAGACAATTTCTGCTAAAACCTAAGTGTTTTAGTTTGCTAGGGCTTCCATAACAAAGAACTACATACTGGGTGGTTTAAAGAACAGAAATTTATTTCTTCACAGTTCTGGAAACTAGAAGCTTTAAATCAAAGTGTCTGAGGGTTGTTTCGCCAGAGACTTCTCTCCTTAGCTTGTAGGTGGCCGTCTTCTCATTGGTCTTTCTGATGCCAGAGAGGGGGGGGATCCAAAGAGGTACCGGGAGGGAGCCGGGAGGGAGCCGGCAACCAGGTTCTGTCTTATGCCAGTAAGAAAGAATCCAAGGACGAGACAAACAGCAAGCAGGAAAGTGCAAGTTTTATTAAAGCAAAAGTACACAATTAAGAAGAACGTGCAGGGGAACGCAGAGGGAGTTAGTTGCTCCTCCGAGCTTTCTGAATTATGAGAGGGATGGGTCCCTGGAGACATGGTACTTGCAATGCAAGCGATATTATTTATGATTAGCTAAAGCTATCCATCCTGCCTCCCAGTTTCGGCTAGTCTTTCATGCCACCTGGTGAGGAGGGGATGGCCCAGGGTCATCTGTCTTGTCTCTGGGCCTTGGCTTGTTTCTTACAAGGACACATCTCATGTCATGTCTCACACTTGGTGTCAGAAGAAGGAGAGGGCTGAGCGAGGGACTAAAAAAATTTCAGAGCTGCATCTCAATGGGAAGAGGGAACACCCCTAAGCTAACTGCCTCATTTCCTCTGTGTGTATCTGTTTCCTAATCTCTTCTTGTGACACCTGTCATATTGGACTAGAACCCATTCGTACAAATTCATTTTTACCATAATTGCCTCTTTAAAAGCCCTGTCTCCATATCCAGTCACATTCTGAGGTACTGGAAGTTAAAACTTCAGCATATCAGCTTTGAGGGCACACACTTCCGACCATAACAAGTATAGTGTTGTTAGTCCTGTTTTTAATGTATGTGTTTCTTTTGCAGACTTGATTTACATCTTGTTCTTTTCCCTTAATGATAGAAACATATTCCAGGTTTCTACAAATTCATCGTCAATGTCTTTAGCAGCTCTATAATACTCTATTTCATAAGTAGACCTCTGTTAGAAACTGCATCTGGATCTTTCTGCTACTTCGTGAGCCAGGTTTTTTCCTCTGTCCCAGAACAGCAGTCATGGTTCTTCTTTCCTTCTGTGCTCTCGCCTTGGGGACTACATCTGTGGCTGCCATCATCGCTTCATTGATGCCTGAGATTCCCTTTCCTTCCTTTCCTTCTGGAGTGTGACATGATCTCGGCACCCCACTTTCTTGGTATCCCCCAAAGACAAGCACTTTTACATCTCAACTGAATGTCTCTGTTAGACTTGAATTATAAATTTTCTACTTTCATGTCTTTGTCTTGTGTAATGGTCTATGAACTTTTTAAGGAAAAGGACCATGCCCTGTTGTTTTTTATTCTTTGTGCTTAACACAATACACAAAATATAGTTGGCATTCAATAAATATTTGCTGAAAGAAAGTGAATGACTGACTCAATGAATGAATGAATGAAAGCAAACAAGAAATCCTGCTTAGGACTTTGTTACAATGCTGTCTCTGCTGATGTCCCACACGTTGGGTTTATTTTCCTCAAATTAATACAGTTTAAAAGTTCTAGATATGCATACTGTTTACTTTGTTACAAGTAAATAAATCTAGATTTTTGGTATAAAATATCTTCATCAAGATGCTGTGAAAAAGGTATTGGCTTTTATGATGCAGACTTTAGAAAGTGGTGTGTACTCTAATTACAAATATTAGTTTAACATATATTAGCACTAAAGCATTTCTCCAACCCCTAAGCATTCTAATATTTAGGGGGAGCTATGAAAAAAAAGTATTTATTTGATTATTTAAGAGATACTTGAGTTTTTTTGGACAAAGTATTATTTTAGGTTTAGGATTAAGTGGAGACAAATGTTTGTCTACCTGAATTTGTTATCATCTGCACATGTCACTTTAATTGTATAAATAACATCTGAAAAACTTTTTACTTGAATTAAAAAAGAATAAAACTTGTTTAAAATGTCTTTTTTGTTCTCAGGGAATATTGAGAACTATGTTTATTAAAAATCTTTTTAAAATTTTTTTTCCACAGTTCCATCTCCCAACCTTTATAGCCAGCTGAATGCACTACAGTTTACTGTGGATGAAAGAAGTATTCTGTGGTTAAATCAATTTGTGTTGGATTTAAAACAGAGTCTTAATCAATTTATGGCTGTATACAAGTTGAATGACAATTCAAAATCTGATGAGCATGTTGATATTCGAGTTGATGGCTTAATGCTAAAGGTACCATATAAACAAGTGGCTATGAGAACAAAACCATTTTTAAAGAAGAAAAGTTAACACCATTATAATTTCCAGGATTTAGAGGAGTGCTCAAGTATTAATCAACTTCATTGCAATCTTAATTTTGATTTTGAAGTTTCAGTTTTAATTTTGATGATCAATTATGGAAGCTTTAAGAGACTTTTTTTTCTCACTTCTTTCTCTGTTTCGCTTTTATTCTTTTCATTACTCATCCATTTGGGAGTAAGCAGTAGAAGTAAAATTTAAATTAGTCATTTTTTTCCTTTTTTTTTTTATCAGAGCTGATAAAATTTTTTCTTTTAAGAAGGGTAAATAATACAATGAGGCTTTTAAGTTACATCGGGGTTTTTTTGTTTACATTTATTCTATTAATATCCAATGATAATAGAGAATTGCTTTATATTACAATCAGGTAATCTGAATTCCATGGGTATTTAAACTTTAAAGGAAGGATGGGGGAAAAAACAGTTTAGCATAGTAAATAGAATAAGACTTGATGTGAATGAAAATTTCAGTTGCTAGATCTGTTACTGTTAGACTAAATATATATTAATTTCTTCTCTGTAAAATGAGGTTAATAATATTCAACAATTATATTGCAGAAATGTTTTAAAGATATTCTCAAAGCCTATAATCATTATAAAGAGACACATAACATTTACAATTATAATTTTAGATGCAATTATATAATATTTACATTTTCTGAGTAAGGGCAGTTTTAAAACCAGTCACTTTGAATGCTTTGATGTGAGTATTTTAAGGACTGGGGGTTAATTATCTCTAGAAAATTATTTTAGTAAATAGTTGGACCTACACTCTTAAGTTTATTTTCTGAATAGTTTTCTCCCAGAAAAGTGATTTTAATGACATCTATCAGGTCATTCCATTACTCATCCACTCATCCTCCAAATTGCTTAGATTTAAAATAACCTAACAAATAATATCCTTTTTATGGTTTTATTTTTTTTAGTTTTATTTTGTATTTATTTTTATTAATGCCTACAGCACCTGGTATTCCTAATTGGTCTCCCATTCAAGTACTAACCAGGCCCAACCCTAAATAATATCCTTTTTTAAACTTGGCACCTTCTTATATATACTTAGGGCATAGTAAGCATTTAGTAGTACTGATTTAATTTAATTTTCTTTTTATTTTGTGATATGTTGTATGCAAATATATGTATATTGTGTACATAATTCATTATTTATGTTTTTTTAAGTGTTCTTTTCTTAGTAGCTAATTGTTTAAGTCCCTTTCACTCAGTTTAATAAAAGATTTGGGGGAGAGAGTTAGTATTTTATGTCTGGATAGGAAAGTAGTATTTTGGGCAGGGAATATCAAAAAGAATTCCTGAGTTAAGTCAAGCTCTTGATTATTTTATCTTCAAGATGTATAGATTTGTAAGTTAGAGGAATGTTTTCTCTCTTCTAGTTTGTCATTCCTTCTGAAATGAAATCTGAACATCATCAAGATCAACCACATGCAATATCTATTCAGAGCTCTGAAATGATTGCCACAAATACAAGGCACTGTCCAAACTGTCGACATTCTGATCTAGAAGCTTTGTTTCAAGACTTCAAAGATTGTGATTTTTTCAGTAAAACATATACCAGCTTCCCTAAATCTGGTAACAATTTTAATCTTCTGCATCCAATCTTCCAGAGACATGCTCACGAACAAGATACCAAAATGCATGAAGTTTATAAAGGAAATATTACTCCTAAATTGAATAAACACACTCTTAAAACTTCCTCTGCCACAGATGTTTGGGCTGTGTACTTTTCTCAATTTTGGATAGATTATGAAGGGATGAAAAGTGGAAAAGGACGACCAATAAATTTTGTAGACTCCTTCCCTCTTTCCATCTGGATTTGTCAACCAATGAAGTATGCACTGTCACAAAAAGAGCTGCAGACATGTGATCAGGTATCTTTAAACACATCACAAAGTGAATCTAGTGACCTGACTGGGCGATTAAAGCGGAAGAAGCTCTTGAAGGAGTACTACAGTACAGAGTCTGAGCCCTTGACAAATGGTAGTCAGAAACCTTCTTCAGACGCTTTTTCAAGATTTTCCTCTTCATCCTTAGATGCAGATATTCATGTCCTGGTTCACGTTCATAAACATGTTAGTATGCAGATCAATCACTACCAGTATCTGCTCCTGCTTTTCCTTCATGACTCACTTCTTCTGCTTTCAGAGAACTTAAGGAAAGATGTAGAAGCTGTGACTGGCAGTCCTGCTACTCAGACATCCATTTGTATTGGAATTTTACTTAAAAGTGCAGAAGTGGCTCTTTTGCTACATCCAGTGGATCAAGCAAATACTCTTAAGTCTCCTGTTTCTGAAAGTGTGAGCCCAGTGGTTCCTGATTATTTGCCTACAGAAAATGGAGAATTCTTGTCTTCAAAAAGAAAAATTAGTAGTGGTATAAATCAAATTAGAAATATAACTGTTAATCATATGTCAGACAGCAGATCTATGAGTGTTGACCTTAGCCATGTCCCTTCGAAGGATCCTTTGCTTTTTAAATCAGCTAGTGATACAAATCTACAAAGAGGTATTTCTTTTCTGGATTATTTATCAGATAAAAATTTAGGGAAAATAAGTGAAGATGAAAGTAGTGGAATTATTTGCAAAAGTGGCTCCAGAGAAATTGAAAGTGACAAAAAGAATTCATCTTATACACATTCAAATAGTATCTTAAACTACAGAGAAGATTCAAGTTTGCTGTCATGTGATAATGATGGTAGTCAAAACATGCTCTCAAATAGTTTAACTAGTAAAGGAAGTGAAACCATAGAGTCGATCTTTAAAGTTGAAGATTTGCTTCCAGAAACAGCTTCACTCTCTGAGAACCTGGAAATCAGTAAAGAAGGAACATCCACAGTTAGAACACTTAAATATCAGTCATCTTTAAGGTAACTACATACTATTGAAATTTGGCGAGGGAGGGCTGTTTTACTGTGTGTGTGTATATGTGTGTGTATATGTACATGTGAGCATATTTTGGTTTGAATAGAAACCCTCATTACAAAATATGACATTGTTAGAGTTAACATGTGATGAAGGGTAGTTTTTTCAAAATATGAAAACTTGAGCTTGTACTTGTAAAATACCATTTAAAAACTTGATACTGTATACATATTTTAATTTCGTTAGAAATATTTTTTAGAAAGAGTTTTTTTCCTTATATGTGACGATTTTCTAATAATTTTGTTTGTTAACAGTGGAAAGCCTAAGGAGCGGCCCACCCAACCTGGTTCCACTCAGTGTTTCTTCTAAGAACATTAAAAGAAGCTCCTCACAAACCTCACTGGATACCATTTCGCTTGACAGCATGGTATTGGAAGAACAGGTGTTAGAAAGTGATGGAAGTGATTGTCATATGTTTTTGGAGAAAGGTAAAGCAATACAGTCTAAGAATTTAACTTAGTGTGTGTTTGTATATATATCTATAGATATATAGCTTAGAAGTGATATTTAAGTATTTTTAGTTATACTGAATAATTACAGCCTCTAAAATGCTTATATTAATATACACATACATGCATACTACAATGAGCATTGTACCTAACTTTCTGATGGTTGTTTCAGTCCTGTTTTTAACCAAATACTTCTTTCTTTTTGTGGTTAACATCCAGCAGTTATTTGTATACAGTTATTTAGTCATAAAGCAGACAGCATTAAGGCTACAAGCCTCTCTCACAGATGCTTTATATCTGGAATTTTTATTAAGTGGCCTTAATTAGCATGATAGATTCTTAATTATGTGGTCCTAGGACTGGAATTTTTTCAGAGTAGATCTACTGATTCCTAGAACTAGAATTTCTCACATACCAGATCATATATGATGGAACTTGTGATTGCCCCATTTTATTCAGGGGCAACTAATGCCCCAGTAAAGACCACTAGGAAGGACTTAGAATTAGATGTATCCTTGGCCCTAAAAATTGTTTCATTCATTCTTTCAATAGGTAATTTATTGAGCACCTACTATGTTGCCAGGCACTGGGTTAGAAGCTGATTATATAATAGTAAATATAATAATAAAAACATTGAGGCTGTGTTTTCTATGTCTTTGGCTTTTCTGTCTAATTTTTCTAGTAATTTATTTTTACAGTATTTTTTTCAAGTATTGATCTGTGGCAGACACAAAATGTTTTAAAAATTGTCATTTAGCATAGAGAATTTGAGGAAACACTGAAACAGAAAATTAAGGCAGGTAGAAAAAGATGGAGAATGATTATTTGATGATAGAGGCATTAACTTCATGCAGACGATAATTAGGAGTTACTGTAGGATACTGTAAAGAAAAATTAAGTGGTCAGATTGGGACTCTTCAATGTAGGATAGTGAAGAAAGGGCCAAGCTGACTGACTAGGAACCACTAGGTCCACCAGCACCGTTTCTACAGTGGGGGGAACACAGGCTGTGGTGAGCTGTGGTGAGCTGTGGTGAGCTGTGGTGAGCTGTGGTGGATTTCTTTTCATACTATCTAAGTTTAGGGTTTCAATCTCTCTAATGTTTTATTATGGGAAGTTCTTATTTGCTAACTAACCAAAATTTAATATTTTTTTTTGTTATTGTCTCTTAAACAAAGCTATGCTTAATAAAGGGTTAAAGGGAGAGTCTGTTTTGATTAGATAAATATAATGTTTTTGGATCATGTATAAAATGAATTTTCATTTATTCATTTATTTTTGTATTATTTCAGATATTAAAAAGAATTCAACTACAAATTATCAGAGCCCACCAGCAATGCAAATGCCAGTGCAAACCTACAGAATTATGGTGAAACCTCACCAGATGCCATCAGTACAAATTCAGAGGGTGCTCAAGAAAATCATAATGACTTGGTAATCATTTCAGAGAGATTCTATGAAGAGAAATGCCACCAACTTTGTCTCATATTCAATATGTACATATTTTAAGACATTAATATATAAAATGAATTGTTTGAGATTGTAGATGATTCACTTTGCCTTTTATACTCTTGGAAATTCCTCCCTCTTACTGCATTTTCTCAGAATTTCATGTAAGAAAATTTTTTTCATATTGTGGAGGGGAGATTCTATCTTTTCCCATCTTTTTTTTTTTTTAACCTTTATTTTAGTTCCATTTAAAAACGTTTTGAAAAAGTTTGATGGTAAGATAGTACTCAATTCCTTTGGGGGCTTTCTACAAAAGAAATATATTACTGGTTTATTTAAGCCCTCTTCACCGGGTGAAATATTCCATAGATGACTTAAAAAATATGTTCAGCTTGTAGTGAAAATAATTTCATGTGGAAATATATAATTAGTCTTTTTGATTTAAAAGAAAGTCGTGACTGAATAAGAAAGGAAGCTGAAGTTTGTCACTGTTATGTAATAACCACATTCTTCTGGTCACAGGCATATATTTGGTTTATTAAGCCATAGTATTTTTAGAGGTTATAGTAGTTTCCTGTGTTATTTTTAAAATTTGGATTTTAATTACTTGTATTATACTAATATTATTTATGTAATCATTGTTAGATGTCAGTCGTGGTGTTTAAGATTACTGGTATTAATGGGGAAATTGACATCCGAGGGGAAGATACAGAAATCTGTCTTCAAGTGGACCAAGTGATACCAGATCAGTTAGGCAACATCAGTCTTCGGCGTTACCTTTCTAATCGTCCAGTAGGTAAGATTTCAATACAATTTGAACTTATTTTTTTTTATACATATGACTCATCAGCAATTCTAGCTTTGATATAAATGAATTCAAGGAAAAATTACATTTATTTATAATAGTGCAAAAGATATGTTCTTTTAGATAAACTTATTAAGTTATTAGCAATATAATCTTTTGAAGATGTATTCTCTTATTTCTTTTTGTTTCTGCTGTTGATAAGTTCCATTTTTTACTTTTTCAGTTTTCCTGCCTTTGAGATAATAGCTCTGAGAAAACTGAGCTCTTTCAGTATGAAAAGAGTGATAAAGTAATCCTAGAAGGTCAAACTTAGTTCCACACTAGAATAAGTGTCAATTTCTACATTCCATTATTTTCTTATAAGGAAACATTTCCTGAGTCTGGCATGATACTTGGTATTTTCATCATTTTCAGTCATTCCAAGTTTATTAGAATTGTTATACTAAGAATTTAAAATGACAATATTCAGTTTTTAAAATCTTTTAAAAAGTCACTGAGCTGTAGTATTTTTATTTGCTGTATACACAGAATACTGTATCTGATACATAACATTGAAGTACATACAATCATACATGATATCAAATTAAGTATGCTATCACTTGCTTCATGGGAGTTGCAGGTAAATATGCCATTTTTCTGTAAGCCAGCATCATGGAAAAATAATGGTCCTAGGTTTATTCTGTGTGTAGGCCTTGCAGTTTACAATATATCTGCTGAAAAAAAATTTATATTAGCAAATGTACATCCCAATAACATGTAAAAGGGTGAAAACTTGTATATAGTGTGGAAAGGTTTCACAGTGGACCAAAAAAAAAAGGTTTAAATAAAATTTCAAAATGTAGGCCCTGTTCTATACACAATCCAAACACTATTCAAATTGTATAGTCTTAGATTATTTTCAGTTGCACAGTTATTTTTTTATTTTTCTTTATAGGTCACTTAATACCGTATCCTATTACTTTGTTTCATGTTGTTCCTGACTGAATCAATCACTTGAAATGCTTTGTATGTATGGGTTAGGTAGTCATTGCTATCTGATACCTTCTGTTTTCCCAACTGTCTCAATTGGTTGTTTGAAGGATTTAAAACAACAACAACAACACACACACACACACAAAGAAGAAAGAAAGGAAAAGGAAGGAGGAAGGCGAAAGGGGATAAATGGAAAAAGAGGGGAAAAAAGTTTAACTTGAACATTTCAAACCTCAGTAAGCTATATGAAGATTGTATTTGAGTGCTTTTGTTTGTTTTTCTGTAATGTGTGGATTTTGGATCTCTTTAACAGGAAGTCTTTAATATAAGTTTCATGGCATAAGAGGTTGTAGGAAGGAATAGTTTTTGACTAATGAAGATTTTGTTTTTATTTCTGCTCTACATAAATACTCTTTTGTTTGAAATTATTTCTGGCTTTCAGCTCCCTAGAGCGTGCGTGCGTGCGTGGTGCGTGTGTGTGTGTGTGTGTGTGTGTGTGTGTAAGTAGACTCAATAAAATCACATTTACCTAATTGTTTCCAATTGCTCTTATTTTTAAACAGATAATTTAATTAAATTTCATTTTTCTTGAAGTAGGAAAAAAAACACTAACTTATCTAAATACATGTTCACATCCATATTGAAGGAAAATAAACATTTTTTATCATGAATTGGGGGGAGGTCCATGGGACAGATAACTTTGATACCTCAGTAACTGAAACAGCATTGCCTTTCTGGAACAATTTAGTTTGTTTTTAACTCATAGGTTCTATGATTTGTGAAATTGATTGTATTTTTTTCTCCTTGCTGCTAAGAAGCTCAGTTTTGGTCTACTTTTGGTCTCCTTTTGACAGAAATTTAACTAATGTATTTTGAGTTATTAACCTTACTACCTATCTACCTTTTCCTTTCTATCCTTATTTTTCCATTGCTTACTTATTTTTTATCTGATTATGCCATGTGCATATTGCCTGTTATTTTTTTTGGAGCTGCATAACATAAAATAGTTACCATGAGGGCCAAATTACTTTGGCGGTTTCACTAGGACCTTTTATTTTTGTAAATTAGGTATTCTTTGGTTGCTTTATTAAATATAAAATGTGTTTTTGAACTTGAGTGTTTGTATCTGTAAGTTACCTTAATTTTTTTTTTTTTGGAACAAGGCTAAGACATAAATGTGAATATACATTTCTTTTGCTATAATTTTAGTTTTAAGATTGTCTTCTAGTAGAAACATTTTGATTAGATATTCTCTATTTACTTTTCTAATTATTTAATACCCTGTTTTAGTAAAAATGTAATTTCTTCATTATAATAGTCCATGATACTACAAATTTATAGTTGGATATATAATATAGCCAGACACACTTTTAAGTATCTGAATTATGCATGATACCAAATTTATATAATGGCATGTTTTTTCATGTTACCAAAAAATAGAAAATATAGACAAGTCAGCATTATTGCAGTAGAAGATGGTCTATAAAAATTGAAATTAGGGTTGTGTATGGTATTTTATGTATGTACTGTAAATATCATTTAAATTAAGGGTTAATACTAAAACTTTATTATTGCTTTAATTTTATACAGTGTGACAGTAACCTAATGACAAATAATCAAAAATAACATTTTTTAGTGGTGCCACAAAGTTATAATTTTATGTTTTTTTCCTCATAGGCTCTGATCATAAAGTTGTCAGTCATTCCAAATCGTCTCCTGAGATTACTTTAAGATTTGAAAGTGGGCCTGGTGCTCTAATACACTCTGTGCTTGCAGATAAAAATGGTTTTTTACAATGCCATATAGAAAACTTTAGCACTGAGTTTCTTACATCTTCTCTTATGAATATTCAACATTTTTTGGAAGATGAAACTGTTGCAACAGTGATGCCAATGAAGATACAAGTTTCTAACACAAAAATAAATTTAAAAGTATGTTATAATACTTTCATATTTTCATGTTATAAATGTTTACTTTGCCTACATGGACTTTAATTCATGTCTAAGAATATGCCTTTTCTTTAATATATACTCCATCAGCATTTATTGAAATGAATTTGTTGGTCTTTGTGCTGAATGATATAAAGATCCTGCTTAGAAATTGGAAAATATCAAAATAGAGTGGGAAGATTTCTCTGTGTATCGACTAAAGCATGTAAATATAAATTTCTAACTTATTAAAATATGATTGAAGTAATGTTTGTTAAGAAAATGATTATTTTAATTTTATCATTTGCTTTAATAACAACATGCCGATACTGTTTGTGTTTTCTGTAGGATGACAGTCCTCGTAACAGTACAATATCCTTTGAACCAGCTCCTGTGACTGTTCATATTGATCATCTTGTGGTAGAGAGAAATGATGATGGCTCTTTTCATATCAGAGGTATATATGAAAAAACAATTTTAGTGAACACCTGAAATTTGAAGTTAAATTATTTACATGCGAATTGTTTCTTTTCCTTCATACTTATTTATTTTATATGTATGTGCATAGTAGTACGTTGACTTTCGGTACATTGTAATAAATATTATCTATGAATGGTTCTCTACCTCAGAAATAATTCATCTACAGTTGATTTAGTACCTATTCTACAAATGTGTCTTGAGTGAAAGTGAGAGGCTTTCATGGCCTTCCATGTCTCTTGATCTTAATTAGGTCTCTTGATCTCTTTCTTAGCTTTATTTCCCACTATTCTTTGATATTTACTCAACCAACCTGGTATACACCCTGTACTGGAATTTCTCTTGCATGTTCAAATCTCTGTATTCTTATTGCTTGTTATTCCTCATTAGATTTGTTCATTCCCTTCCAAGGTTATCTCTAGCTTTTTCTTTTCAGTGAACCCTCCTCTATAACCTGTTGTGACTTCTTATAATTTTTGGATACTTATTCTCTGCAAATAAGTTACCTAAGGTATATTGCTGTGTATTTAGTTCTGCTATAATGTTTATATCTCCACATTAACAAGCCTTTGAAGTCTCTAAGAATTATATCTTATTAGGTAGTGTGTAGTGATGGAAAGAGCTTAAGTCAGTACTTGGGTGTTCTGGTCCTCATTTTGTTCATAGCTACTTGAGGGTGAAATATGAGGGACTGATTTTGCATCTATTTCATCTGCTATCAAAACCATGAAATGACATAAAATGTGTTAAGAGAACATGAAGTTATAACAGTATAACAAATCAAAAATAAGTATCATTAATGGATCAGAAATCTTAATTGAGCAAACCAGAGGCAAAACCAGAAAAATCATTAGCTATAACCCACAAAACACAGGACTCTTGCTGGGGTAGGAACAGCTTGTAGAGAACTCTTAATTGAAAAGTATTACCCTTTGGGGTTTGGGATCAACTAGAACAGACATAGAAGTCAGGCCAAACAAAGATCAAAATGTCAGCCTCATTACTGATAAAAGCTCAGGTGGAGAAGATAGGTTAGGTGTGAAAAGATAGATTTGCTCTAATGGCTCTCTCTCTTCTAAATGCTTTAGATACCAAAACTGCAGGTTTGTCTTATAGAGAAAGCAGAACAGAATATACTGTTTTTGCAGGCAAGGCTTATACCAAAGTCAGAAGAAACTCAATCACACATACCTACTTCCTTTTTCTAAACTCGTTAATCAGGTAAATCATACCTTCTCTCCTGAAAAGAAGTGAGAAGGGGGCCAAGAGAACTCAGGAAAACTAATCTAGGGAGAAATTGGAACCCTCTTGCATTGTTGTATAAGAATAATTTTTTGTATGTGCAACTAAAATTCCAGGTGCTGTCAGTATGAGAGGTTGCAATTGGGAAAAACTAAGGGTATAGAGAAGTAAAACTGTGCTCAAGTTTTTGTCTTTTTGAGGGGGAAATAACACTAGACTTTAAAAAATATTTAACATTTTATGCTTAACCTTAGATGTCCAAAAATAATCATTTTTAAACCATTTGCACTGAGAAAAAAAAACATGGAAGTATCCAATCAATACCTTATTTTACATACAAAAGACAATATATAAAAAATGAAATTAAAAGCAAGGATGGAATTAATCATTGCAGTAAACACGAGTGGTTTAAATTCCCTTGTTAAAAGACAAAGGCATTGCTATAAAGTTAGGGGGAAGAATTCAGGTATATGCTGCAGTAAGGTGGGAAAAATGTATATCATACAAGGGCTAACAAAAGGATTAGATAATGTTGAATTAAAAGTATAAAATGGGACAGAGATTTCTTTTTTTTTTTTATAGACTTTATTTTTTAAAGCAGTTTTAAGTTCACAGCAAAATTGAGTGGGAGGTACAGAGATTTCCCCATGTATCCTTGTCACCCCAGAGTAGTCTTCCACGTTATAAACATCTCCCACCAGAGAGGTATTTTTTGTTCAATGGATGAATCTACATTGATCTGTCATTATCATCCAAAGTTCATTATTTATGTTAGGGGTCATTCCTGGTATACATTCTCCAGGTTTGGACAAACATATAATGACATGTATCTACCATTATAGTATCATACAGAGTAGTTTCACTACCTTAACAGTCCTCCGTGTTCTACCTGTTCATCCTCCTTCCCCCCGCCAACCCCTGACAACCTGCGGGAAATAATTTTAAACCTCAATTTTATTTTATAGGCAAAAATAAAGACTTTTCCAGAATGTCAGGTAGTTGGAATCATACATAGCTTTCTCAGGTTGGCTTCTTTCACTTAGTAATATGCACGTGAGGTTCCTCTGTGTCTTTAAAGGCTTAATAGCTCATTTTAGAGCTGAGTGATACTCCACTGTCTGACTGTTCCACAGTTTATTTAACCATTCTCCTTGTGTAGGACATCTTGGTTGCCTCCAGATTTTGGCCATTATGAATAAAACTGCTATAAAACACTCATGTGCAGGTTTTGTGTGGATGTATTCAACTCCATTGGGTAAATACCAATGAGTGTGATCACTGGATCTGGTGGTAGTAGAGTATGTTTAGTTTTGTAAGAAAATGGCTTGACCGTTTTGTATTCTCACTAGCAATGAATGAGACTTTTTATTGCTCCAGATCCTCACCAGTATTTGGTGTCAGTGTTCTGTATTTTGGCTATACTAAATAGGTGTGTAGAGGTATGTTGTTTTTATTTGCATTTCCCTGGTGGCAAGATGTAAAGCATCTTTTCATATGCTTATTTACCATCTGTATATACCTACTTTAGTGGGGTGCCTGTTTAAATTGTTGGCCCCAGTGGAGGATTTCATACTGATAAAAAGACTCCCTTCCCCCCCCCAAAAAAAAACACAAAATGTACCCCAGTCTTAAACCTTTACCCATCTAAGAATAGAACAGAAAAAAAAGCAAACCAGTTTCAAATAAAGAGAAATGGAATTATAGTGAGATACTACAATCATATGAAGAAATTTTAGCATGCCTCTCAGAGTACTTAAAAATTTTTTTAATTAAGTGCATAAATTCTATAATTGAATTTTTTTGCTTTATGTCTTCACTTGCATATACACATTGGAGAAACAGCATTAAACATCAATTTGATGAGTAAAAACTAATTTTTAAAAAAGGTACTTTGAAATTTCTTCCTTAATTTCTTCCCCTACATTTTTTATCTATATTTTATAGTCAGATATATATTTTACCAGTTGTGAACTGTATTTTAATGTAGTAGCTAAAGGCAAGAGTAAGTCACTGGTCAGCCCAGCAAGAGTATATCTTTTCTTGAAGATCACTTCAATATGGAAATTCTATTTGGATTTGTTTTTAAAGTTGTATGGGTTTTAAAACAATTATATCTAACTTAGCAGTGTGCTCTAATGAAGGCAAGGTAGTATCTTTTTAATTTTTTATTATGACATGTCTCATGTTTGTGCACCTCATATCTTACATTTTTGAAAACTTGAAGCCGCTTAAAATGTTTTACGTTTTAAGAATATATATTTTTTCTTCTTTCATGCCTTTACACTGACATTTATTTGGATGTTTTCAGGAAGCAGTTTAGGTAATAATGAAATGTTAGAGAAAAAAGGCATATGCTAGATTATGTAAAAATGGGCATCAAAACAGTATTATTTGAACTCAAGCAGCAGCTCTCATATAAATTGTGGATATACCTTTCAAAAGCTCATTGGTATAATTTCCATTATGTTGTTATTTAGGATATTAGCACTGTAAAAATTCAAAGATTATTTCAAAGTACTTTTTCATTGGCACTGGGAAGAATAACATTTTAAGTATAAACAAGTATGCTTTGTTTTATATAGGATGTCTCATGTTTTATTTCAGTGTATTCCTGAAAGCAGTGTCATAAAACTGTGTGTTATTTTTCTTACGATGTGAAAATTAATTGCATTAGGGTCTTCAGTGTGTAAAGTATATAATGTAACATATAGTCTAATATACACGCATGTGTGATAATGTATCATATATATGACTCAGACTAATACATTAGCCGTGATAAAGAAGTATTAATGAATTTTATTTGCTTTTTAGAATTAGAACTTTTGGGGAATGATTTGAATGACCCAGCTTTCTCAAATAGTTAAGACATTTTGAGTATGCTGGGGTTTTTTTCCTCCCTTGAAGCAAATTTATTTAGCAGCAGGAACATTCAAAATAATCTTCATTAGTAGCTGTTTCAAAAATCAGTTGTAGGTACTTGTTGCTGTGATAATAGCAGCTTACCTAATATTTTTCTTCACTCCTTCCTGTTTTTTTAGTTTTTTTTCTAGGGTATACTTGTAGCAGTTCTGGATGTGATTACAGTCCATCATGAAGGAATAAGTGCTTTTATACCTTTTTTTGCTGCTTATTTATAGTACTTCACACCTCTTGGGAAAGTCTTAAAAACAATTACCAGTTTTTCACTAAAGAGTTTTAAGAGAAACTTCAGTAATTTTTCAGAAAATTAGAAAGATACACTATAATTTCTTGTTCCAGTGAAATATGGCTAATTAGGTAACTGTTAATAAAACTAACCAAGAGAGAAAAAGACAGAAAATGTTTAGTACATGTGTGTGTATATATATATGGTACATGTGTGTGTATACCATGCCATCTATTATTAATTACTTTTAATAGTAATGTACTGGCTCTCGACATTTTCTCTACCCAACACATCTATGACCTGGCATACTCTCATCTAGAAGAGTGGCTAGCCATTATGGCATCAATTTGCAAACAAAAGGGTTGCAAGGGAGGATCTACCACCCAATAGCCAGATCAGAATGTTGCGAGGGTGGGGCACGGTATATTTAAAAGCTCTGTGACAAGCAGCCCTTTGCCACATACACACTTGGACTCATTGCCGTAATGCTCCCTAACTGGAATGCAGGAAGATTTATTGATTACTAAACCTAAAGAAAAGTAAAACCTAAATTCAAAGACGTGTCTGATGACCAGAGAAGAAAAATGAATTGAAATCTATTTGAATAAACAGAGAACTATTACAGTCCATAATTAAAGTCAAATATTTATTGAACACCTACTGTGGTACTAATAACAATTCATATTTGGATAATGCTTTCCAGTTGATAAAGTTTTTTTACAATAAATATTAACTCATTCTTACCATAACCCTTTGTGATAATTAAGGCAAGTATTCTTATCAGATTCATTTGGCAAATGAAGAAATTGAAGTTTATAGAAGTGACTTGTTCAAGGTAAAATATATAGAAAGTGGCAGAGCCTGCCCTAGGGAAAAAGTATATGCTACTGTCAGATGCTACACATTTCATCCATGAGAGGCATAGATTTGTTCATCAGAATTTGTCCAAAAACTTGAAAGAAGCTCTTTTAAAGTAAATGAAAGGAAATAAGTCTATAGTAATAGGCTCCAATCACCCCTACTATCTATGGATTCTCTTTCTTCCCATTCCTTTCCAGTCTCTCCCATCTTTTTACTTCATCTTCTTGTCTTCCTCCTTATCCACTCCCTTCCTATCCTTTCCTTTTCCCTTCCTACATCCTCCTGCCTATTTCTCCTTTATCTCTCATCTTCTATTATCCATACATTCCTCTTTCTCCTTCTCTACCTTATTCCTTCTTTCTCTCTCTACATATTTCTTCCTCATCTCTTACCTTCCTTTTGTTCTCCTTTTTCTACCTCCCAACGATTGATATAGAATGGGTTTCAGAATTGTTTAGTCAGTGGTTTTTTCATTATTCTTAAGATTCCATGAGTAAGTAGTAAGATGTAGGTCCCTTATTCTTACTACAACCAGGATAACTCAGCTTTTATTTTTAGTTCATATTAGCATTTTAAGTCAGATTTCATTAAAAAGAGGTGCGTTCCTTTAAAAGTTTGAAAACCAAAATACATTATAAGTTACTAATCAGGTGTTATTTTGGGGACAATCAAAAGATTTCAGCCCTTGGGACATGGTGAGTGATTGCAAGGCATGGCTGGAAACTAGGGTTTATATCCAGCTATGCCTGAAGCACCATTGCTTGGATTCTTTTTTCTTAAAAGAAACATATATATTTTCTTTTTAAAAAGCAAATTCAAGTTGGGCTTCTGTTTACTTGCGACCTAGAGTAATCTGTGATTCAAAAGTGGGGGCGGAGGGAACAGTTAATGTGTAAAAATATTCCCTGCCTTGTTTTTTATAATTATTTTTAATAAAAACACTCAAGATATAATTTAAATACCAACCATTCACCTTCCACATATAATTTAATGTCATTTAGTATACTCACAATTGGTGCAGCCGTCATCACAACCAGTTGTAGAACATTTTCATCACCCTCAGAAATACCTGTTAGCGGTCTCTCCCTATTCCTCCCCTAGTCCTGTCTATGGATTTGCCTATTTTGGACATTTCATGTAAATGGAATCACAGAGTATGTGGTCTTTTGTGACTAGTTTCTTTAACTTAGCATATTTTCAAGGTTTATGTTATTGCATACTTCATTTCTTTGTATGGCCAAATATTTCATTCTATAATCGCACTACATATTATCTCTTCATCACTTGATGTACATTTGGATTGTTTCTGCTTTTTGACTTATGAATTATACAACTATAAACATTCACGTATAAGCTTTTTTTTCTCTTGGGTGTATATCTGAGAATTGAGTTACTAGGACATACAGAAACTCTATGTTTAACCATTTGAGGAACTGTTAGACTGTTTTCCAGAGTGGCTGCACTGGTCTACATGTTTACCACTGCAGAGTATTGAGGGTTCCAACTTCTCCACATCTTTGCCAATACTTGTTATTATCTCACTTCTTGATTATAGGCATCCTAGCAAATATGAAGTGATGTATCGATATTGTTTCGATCTACATTTCCCTAGTGTCTAATGATGTCAAGCATGTTATTTTTTTTTTTTCATGTCTTTACTGGCCATTTGTATATTTTTGGATAAATGTTCACATTCTTTGCCTATGTTTTAAATGGATTATTTGTTTTTGTTAATTGAGTTTTAGGAGTTCTTTACATATTAAAGAAGTAAGTCCCTTATCAAATATGTGATTTGGAAATATTATCTCCTATCCTATGGGCTGGGGTTGTCTTTTTACTTTTTCTGTAGTGTCCTTTGAAACACAGGCTTGTTTTGAGTCCAGTTTATTGGGGCTTTGTTGCTGTTGTTGCTTTTGTTTCTTTTGTGGTTTTGGTGTCTTATCTAAAAATCCATTAACATATCTGAAGTTATGAAGATTTACCCCTATGTTTTCTTTTAAGAGTTTTATAAATTTAACTCTTAAATTTAACTGTGTG
This sequence comes from Eonycteris spelaea, assembly GCA_003508835.1. NCBI lineage: Eukaryota > Metazoa > Chordata > Mammalia > Chiroptera > Pteropodidae > Eonycteris > Eonycteris spelaea. Next base: position 9,760,423 of record PUFA01000023.1, read on the forward strand.
ATCCATTTGAGTTACTTTTTGTATTTGCTGGGTGGATAAGGACCACAGAAGCATGGGTCTATTTCTGGACTCTCAATTCTATTACATTTACTTGTATATTTATCTTTGTGCCAGGACCACATTGTCTTGGTTACTAACTTGTCTGGGAGTAAGTTTTGAAATCAGAAAGTGTGCCTTTTTTTTTTTTTTTTAAGATTGTTTTGATTCTTCTGGGTCCCTTGCAATTCCATATGAATTTCAGAATCAGCTTGTTAATTTCTACAAAGAAGCCAGTTCAGATTCTGGTAGGGGTTGTGTTAAAGCTATAGATCAATTTGGGAAGTATTGCCATTTTAAAAATAGTAAGTCTTTCCATACATGAACATACATTTTTCTCCCTATTTATATAGAACAGCTTTTCTTTTGTTCAGCGGTGCTCTATAGTTTTCAGAGCTTAGGTTTTACACTTCTTTTGTTAAATTTACTCCTAAATATTTAATTTTTTAAATGACATTTTAAATGGAATTGTTTTTTAATTTTATTTTTGAATTGTTAATTATAAGTGTTTAGAAACAATTGACTTTTGTATATTGATCTTGTATCCTGCAACCTTGCTAAACTTATTCATTAATTCTAAGAGGTTTTTAGTGGATTCTTTAGTTTCTTTCTATATGCAAGATTTTGTCATCTGTGACTAGAGAGTTTTACTTCCCTTCTAGTGTGGATGCTTTTTATTTCTTTTTCTTGTCTTATTGCCTTGGCTGGATCCTCAAGGACAGTGTCAAATAAAAGTGGTGAGAGCACACATTCTTGTCTTATTTCTCATCTTAGGAGAAAAGCATTCAGTCTTGTACCATTAAGTATGATATTAGCTGTGGCTTTTTTGTAGATGGCCTTTATCAGAGTGAGGACATTTCCTTCTATTCCTAGTTTGCTGAGTGTTTTTATCATGAGAAAATATTGGATTTTTGTCATGTTTTTCCTGCATCTATTGAGATAATCATGTCTTTTGTTTAATTCTATTATGCTGATGTGGTGTATTACATTAATTGATCTTTGAATAGTGAATCAACTTTGCACCCTGGGATAAATCCCACTTGGCCATGGTGTATAATTATTTTTATATCTCTCAGGGTTCAGTTTGCTAATATTTTGTGGAGGATTTTTAAAATTAATATTTATGAGCATTATTGATTTTAGTTTTGTCTGGTTTTGGAATCAGGGTAATATTGGCTTCGTAGAATGGATTGAGAAATGTTCTCTTCTGTTTTTTGGAAGAGTTTATAAAGATTTGGTATTATTGATTATCTTTAGATGTTCAGTAGATTCACCACTGAAGCCATCTGGACCTGGACTTTTTGTTTGTGGGTAGTGTGTTTTTTTTTTGTTTTTTGTTTTTTTTAAATTGCTGATTCAATATTTTCACCTGCTATACATTTATTCATATTGTCTTTCTTTAGTCTATTTTGGTAGTTTCTCTTCCTAGGAATTTTTCTTTCATTTATGTTATCTAGTTTATTAGAATATAGTTGTTCATAGTATTCCTTAATCATCATTTTTATTTATCTAAGGTTGATAGTAATGTCCCCTGTTTCATTTCTGATTCTAGTATTTTTTTCTTTCTTATTTTTCAGTTAAAATTGACATTCAGTATTATTTTATATTAGTTTCAGGTACACAGCATGGTAGCTAGACATATAATTAACAAAGTGATCCCCCCAATTAGTCTAGTTCCCACCTGGCACTGTACATGTTTATTACAATATTATTGACTATATACCTTATATTGTACTTTACATCTCTGTTACTATTTTGTAACTGCAATTTGTACTTCCTTAGCCCTTCACTTTTTGCACCCAGTCCCCAAACCCCCTCCCAATCTAACTAAAGTTTTGTCAGTTTTGTTCATCTTTTCAATGAATGAGCGTTTAGTTTTATTGACTTCCTCTATTATTTTTCTATTTTATAATAATGCCTTCATATTAATATAGATATATTTATTTTTAAATTAGTTTCTCATAATAGAAATTAAGATTTGTCAAGTATTCGAAAATGTTACCTGCATATTTTTTTCATTTGATCAGATTCTCAGATGCTTAACACTGGAAATGATTTGAAAGAAAGTGTCAAAAGTGAATCAGTGCTGCTTCCCAGTGGAAAGCATGATCTGAAGAAACAACACAATGTCACTCAAGCCACTCAGACAAGTCCAGCAGTTCCTTGGTCTTCTCAATCAGTTAACTTTCCTGAGTGCTCTTTTGACTTTACTAGAGAACAGGTAATGGAAAAACTAATGTATTCTCATTCAGTTTCAGCAATTAAAATAAATGTTAGATACTAAATAGTTAAAACGTTATTTATTTACGTATTTAAGTAATGTTTTATTAAGTGCCCGTTTTGAGCTCTGTACTTTGGATAGAGTATTGAGCAAGATAGGGACATTCCAGCCTTCATGGAAGTTGTAGTCCACTAGAGAGATAGAGGAGCAAATGTGGGAGAGTGCCGGTTTCTGGACTCTAGGAAGGCTTCCACGAGGATGTATTTATTTTGCTGTCTTATTTTTAAGTTGCAAAGGTATTATAACATTTCCAAACATTGGAAAAGTATTTTAAAACAACTTTAACACATTCTGACCTCCTACAGTACTATCAGTATTTTTTAAATTTTCCTCTCACTCTTTTCTATAATTTTTCTAAACAGTTGTTATTCTTTTGTATATACTATATTTTTTTACTTAACGTTGTTTAACAAATATTTTTTCAAATATTTAACAAATATTGCTCTGCATGCTTCATATTTATTTTTTAATAGCAGAGTAATATGGATGTAGATGTGCTGTCATTTCTAAACCTTCCTCTTAACATTTGTTAACATTTGAGTTGCTTCTCTTTTTATTTTGCCATTATAAATAAAATGTCCAACAGAATTTTAATTCTCAATGGTAGAACTACAGAATGAGTTCATTGATCTCTTCAACAGGATTTGGTGGATGTTAGCTCTGAGCTAGGATATAGAATTGAACAGTATATACCATTCTTACCTACTGGTAAACTCTAAGTGTAGTGGGAAAGACAGGAGTGTGCAACTCGTGGTAACAAGATACTGATACTGTGTCAGTGCCAAACTAGAGATTAGGAAAATACAGGGAAATACCCAGCTTGGTTTATAAGGCAGGAATTGTTAAGCTGGGACTTAAAGAAGTCTGAAAACTCTTTGAAATTAAATGCATATATTTTAATGTGTTTATGTAAATGTATTATTCTGGAGAAAGCCCTTAATTTTACCATATTTTCATAGTTAGGTTTAGGGAATAGTTCTAAGATTATCGATTAAGCACTTGAACTGAGTTAATGGCAGAAGGGGAGACCTGTTGTCCATCTAAATTAAAATGTCATATGAGATATTTGGAATGTGCGTCTAAAGCTCAAGAGAGTGGTTTATGCTGGATCAGGCTATATATTTGATAGCTGGAACCACAGGAGTAGACGAGGTATCTAAGAGAGTGACTCAGGTGGTAACAGGATCTAATGAAATATTAGAATTGAAGAGTTTTTAAATTAAATTTATTGGGCTATCATTGATCAATAAAATTATATAGGCTTCAAGTGTATAGTTCTATAATAACATCATCTGTATATTGTGTTGTGTGTTCACTACCCAAAGACAACTCTCCTTCCCGCAGTATACCCTACCTCCATCTCCTCTGTCCTTCTGGTAACTACTGAACTGTTGTCTGTGTCTGAGTTTTTGCTTGTTTGTCTTGTTCATTTGTTGCTTTCAGTTTTGTCCTACATATGAGGGAAGTCATGGTTCTCAACTTTTTCTGACTTATTTTGCTTAGCATGATTATCTTAAGGGTTCTTAAATACCAGAAGAAAAGATGAAAACTGCATACTTGGAGAAGGAATAAACATGAAAGGGCTGTGACATAAAAGGCAAAAAAGGAGAGAGACAGGGAGGAGAGGTGAGGTCAGCAGTATCTAAAGTCACAGAGAGGTCCAGGGAAATTAAAACTAAACTAAATCACTATTAGATTTGAAATGAGGGGTTAATTAGTGTTTTGAATTGCTGGGTCAAAACTTGACATTTTTAAGTGCTTGAAATGTATTTCTAAATAGCTTCTCAAAGCAGTTTTCAGCTTAAGTACACCCTCATCAGCATTGGATATTTTTACTGTTTCAAGTGTCACACCTTTAGCTACTATATAAATTGTCCACATTTTATGAAAATGATTAAATTCTCTTATTTTCCAAATTTATCATTTCAGCTCATGGAAGAGAATGAATCTCTTAAACAGGAATTGGCTAAAGCTAAAATGGCTCTTGCAGAGGCTCACATGGAAAAAGATGCTCTTCTTCATCATTTAAAGAAGATGACAGTTGACTAGCTGGAGTGTCAGTCAGAAACTCACTTTAGAGCCCCGGGGTAGGGAGGTTTTGTTTACTATGTGGTGTTACCAACTAGTGGAAAACTTTCCTTTTCATGAAAAGACAATAAACTGAAAGTGGTGACTGTTCTGAAGCCAGTTTAGAAAGCATTAGGTACAGGCATTACAATCTTTTGGTTGTTTTGTGTTTTGGGGTTTAACCCTCTTTTAAATTGGTACGATATAAGGAAGTCAACACATACTGTAAAATAATTACATGTCTAATGAAAAGAAGATGTCATTTCCTAATTTTGGTATCAGACTATAGGCATTTTTTAAAAAGAAAAATGAAAACCTATTGTGTTCCACAGATTGCTGAATTTATTGCTGTCAGTAATTACTATTATTTACGAAGATTCAAATGCTTTTAGGGCTAATGTAAAATAAAAGGAGGCTTACATTTTAAATGTTATAATGTACTTTATATAATTATTTAAGTACTGTAAAAAAGTCCAATCAGATTGATGAATTATGTAGTTACTGGTTTTGAAAATTCTGGAAAATGATCACTCAGCTGAACTGATAAAGTAACTTGAAAATGTGAAAAAGAAATCATTTTAAATGATGAGTAAACTGTAAGTTGAAGCTATAGTTTTCACACACAAAAAAAGATGGTACAAGTATAAAAAAAAAAGCACAAACTGTATAAAAACAAAACATTAGAGTATATGGCCAACTTTTAAAAAGCATTACTTGTACATTTCTTGAAACACTTATTGTTAGAAGAATAATTTAACTAGCCTGCTAAATTTGGCAGTGTTTATAAGAATTTTAATTAATACTATTTATACTATTTCTTTACTTTCATCTTTTCTCTATTTAAGGAAGGAAATGTTTTCAGAGAATTTTCTTTACACATACAAAAAGAGTTTCATACCATTCTTGTAGTATTATATTAGATGGGTGTTTGCACATACTGAATTTATATAGCTAGTTTTGATTAAAGTTCTATGTGACATATATACTATCTTCTATAATAAGAATAATTGGTAAATTCTGAATTCTATTTTCTAGAGGTTGTTAAGATTGAAGCCAACATGAGAGAATCTCAGTCATACATTATGAAATAAAAGTTCATGAGTGTTTAAGAAATAGAGGCTTTTAAAGATGTAAAATATATTTCTGATAGAATTAAACATAGTGGGATCTCATTTAAAATTCACATTCTTAAACATAAATATATTAAGATAGGCCATGAAACAACTGGAATACTTTTTCTTTAAGATACTTGAAAATTGTAAGCCACATTATGACACTTTATGGTGCTTTGTTGGCATGACCGATATAGCCATCCTTACGTTGGAATAGCTGGAGGAAAATATATTTTTCATTTACTTAAGTGTGGGAGTGACTTGGATTTTATTGAGAACAGTACTGACAGTTTTTCCTCTCTTCTATAACACTCATATTCAGTGACATTATTTAAAAATACAGGTCCTGTTTTGGAAGCTGAGGGTACAGCAAAGAACAAATTATTATTTTACCTCAGAGTATTTTAAAAATCATGTTAAACTCTGTTAATATAAACTATATAATAGTCTTAGATTAAAAGCAAAGGTCTAAAGATTTAAAATGTATAGTTGCTATCCTTAGTAGAGTACTTTTGATTTGTAGGTATATAGTCGATAATAGCAGTTTCTCATGTAGACAAACAGATTCGATAGGACATAGATTTCTTCAGGGCCTGAAAGTGTTTCTCAGGATTGACCTGTTTGCTCTATATAAATTTTAAATATATGGAATAATTGTTTAGTGCTATAGAAGCTGAATGTTTTCTTATACCTTTCTAATTTATTTGGCCTTCCCAAGAAAATCATATATACAGTAGAGATGATAATATGGATCTGAGCATTCCATATGCTTTGTTGGATTTTTAAAAATTTATAGTGAGTACTATTTTTATAGAGATTGAAAATTCATAAAACATTTGCAAAAGCACTCTGTCATGTAATTCGCACAACAAACCTACGAGATAGGTATTAACTCACATTTTAAAAGTTCAATAAAAACCCTAGGCTCAGAAAGAACAAGTGACTTGACTGAACTCACAATTCATAACCCACTCTTTTGACTTAAATCTCAGTTACATGATTTCATTTTACTTTAGTCATTAATTCACAGATTTTGCCAGGGGAAGGGAGAAGAATCACTGAAATGTTAGTGATCAGGGGAAGGAAATGGGAATCATGTTTTGCATTTTAATTTCATATATGTCAAAAGCATTTTCTTGGTATCTTGTATTTTTTCTTTTCTCATTTAATTGAAGAATTTCAGAAAACTGCCATATGACGCAAGTTATGATAAAGCATTATTTTTATTTAAGTCATATGAGAATGGCTGTGTATAACTGCGGACAAATATATGTGGAAAAATTAATCAGGAACTCCTCTCTGGTTTTTATTGTAGTTATTGTTATTTAGTAATTTTTTAAGTTTTTATTAACCTCCAGCCTGTTTAAGGCATCTTTCTATTTCAATGAATGGCAACACCATCACCCTGGTTCCCAAAGTAGTAACTTAGAATTCATCTTAGACATTTTCCTCTCTCTGACTCTCTTGCCCCGTGCTCACCAATTCATTACCAGGTCCTGTCATTTTACCTTGTAAACATCTCTCAAATTTATATGCTTCTCTCTACTTGTCACCCCCTTTCTGATCTGAGCTACCATCAGCACCTTTGGCCTGCATTACTAGAATTGTCTCCTGACTAGTCTTCCTACAGCTACTCTGGACTTCCTTGTATCCAATCTATACGCAGGCAGAGTTCTTTTTTTTGAAGTGCATTTTTAATCGAGGCAACCCATCTACCCCATTCTCACCCCTAGCTTAAAACACTGATGACTTTTCATTGCTCTTAAAATGAAAACTGAAATATTTTATGTGACCTATGAGGCCATATATATTATGTCCATCATTTACTTTATAGGGTAACTGAGCATTAAAAGAGTTAATGTCTCAAAACATTAAAACTGTGGCTGGCACATCACCTAAGAAGCACTGAATAAAAGTTATTACTACAGCTTTGTCAGCCTCATTATGTACCATTTTTTAGTTACTTTGTGTTCTATTTTCATTGCACTTTAAGTATCTGGAATAAGTGAGAATAAAGTGCTTTTTCCATATTGGGATCTTTGTTCATGCTATTCCTTTGGCTTGAAATACCTTTCCTTGTTCATTGTCTAGTTAATTTCTATTTGTCTTTCAGATAGGTCATTTCATCACTTCCTAAGGGAAACACGCCTTAATACCTGTCACAAAGCAAGATTGCTGTTACATGTTATCGCTTAGACACATACCTCTACTTAACATTGAACACGCTTGTAATTTCATATATATTGGATTAATGTAGACTCTCTAGATTGTAAACTCCATGAGGACAGAAATTGTTCAGCTTTGTATTCCTTATGGCTCACACAGTGCTTGACACATTGTAGGTGCTCAGTTTGTTGAAAGAATAAAATGAATGGATGAGGTATCAGGGATGTTTTCAAATATTGAGTTCTTCCTCTCAGTTGGATTGAGGGGAGATGGAACATAGGCAGAAAAGTAGGTGGTGGTAGTTATTAAAAGGTGCAGACACCTTGAGTCAACTCCTTGAGGTGAAGAATGGAGAAATTTGCCATATTGTGTTCTTTAGAATTTTGAATATCTGAGTTTCTAATTAACAAACCATCACAAAACAAAACTAGCATATCGCTTCATACAACTACTGCAGTGCCAGAGTGTCATCTGGCTTTGATTGTAGCATATGGTGTTGTGGCTATCAAGATCTGCCAGTCCTATCAGCTAAATGAAATGGAAATAAGGCCAAAAGAGTAGTGGCTGAAAGTTTTCAATTTTGATACACAGAATCTGTTGTGCCTAATTCCTTAAAGGGCAAACAATCTTATTTTAGATTATGCTAGAGATGCTAAGGAAAGTAAATTTTGAATACGTTTTCATTTCCTTTTAGAATACATAAAATATTGAATACATAAAATAGATTACTGAAAGTTGGAATTGCACAGGCTATAGCAACACTACAGCAGTAATGTTTTTAAAACATAATTTCTTCATTATATTATAAATCTTTATAATTTTTTTTTAAATGTTGCTTTTTTGAGAAGTGCAAAAATGAAGGTACCATGAAACACAAATGTCAGGATGATGGTTTTTATAAACCATTAGATGTTACCTAATGAATCACAAAGTAGAGAGAAATGCATGTTCATGGTTACAGTATTGAAATTCAGCAAATGCATTGCCAACACTACTGTGTAGTCTTGGCAGGTTTGAGAATTTGAAACTTTTTAAAGAAAAATTTTAAGAAATATGAATTTAACTTAATGTCTTCTATTTATATAATAAAACATGTATGGTAACTTTTTTGGTCTTAGAAAAATAAAGTGTCACTGGATCACCAAGAAAAGTAATCTGGGTTTTAAAGATTCTGAAAAAATCTTTAGATGAAAAGGTAATACTATAACTTATAAATTGAACTTTATTTTCAGTTTGTTTATGTCATTAGTCAAAACTCAATTCATCCTTTATACTAAATTGAATGGTAAGTAAAATTTCCTTCTTAATTCTTATGTGAAGAAATATTTGTTTAGGTGAAGAAGTACTTGAGCGTAATGGAGGCTGGGAGATTACAGTGAGGTGATTAACCTTTTTTGTGACCATTTAGCAGAATTGTTTTCGTTGATACGACAAAAAAAACCCCTCAAATACTGAATTACAAATGTCATCAAGAATATAAGAATTTTTTTAAAGACATAGGCACATGAAGGTTTAAATAGAGATCAGAAGAATCCCTAAAGAATATGAGTGAAATAAATGTATATGTGTGTGATCAAAGTCCATCTTTCACAATATTTAAAATCATTCCAATTAAAATAGATTTACAGTAAAATCAGAGCAGGAGCTTTTAAGAAATAACCACAGTGAACAAATTCAGTATAAGGAAATGTGTTTGACAAGATTCCAATAATTAAGCACTTGAGAAAGATCTGTGATAAAGAATTCACTAAGTGTATCCTGAATTAAAACCTAAAGCAAAAAAAAAAAAAATACATACAGCCTGATATTCTTCAATTTAATGTGCAAAATTTGGGACATGCAGAAGTTTTTCAATAAATAATATGCTCACAAAAGTGTATCTATTAGAATCTTAAGATTTGACATTGATAGGTCACTCAGTGCTATTGGAGACATTTTATTAGTGTAGCGATAATGTTGTGGCATCTTAGCATTTTGTCTGAATTCACTATATTAACTTCATAATTCTTATTAGCATAATTACCATAAGTGGTATAATCATTTGGTGCTTTCTTCTCTCTGGTTTATTTTTACTTTCTCCATTCCTTGCAGTCAAAAAAGAATTTTTCATAGAAAACATTTGAGCTAAGGCAAAAGTGTTCTGAAGAGGGATACAGAATGCACAAATTAAGCAACTTTTTTACATCCTATTTCTATAAATTTCCAGAATTGAAGTCATTCTTATACTATTGATATAAAAACATGCCAAGGCCAAGTATTTCTTTATTAAAAGTGGTAGGTTTTTCTGCATAAGCACAGATATTTGAGAATTACTGTAATTACATATGTAAGCCTTTCTTATAATCTTAGTGGGAATCTAGTTCATACTTTCTTTAATAAGCCCTCTCCTCCTTTTTTGCCTTGAGAATTCAGTTTCTTGTTAATATATTTTGCTGAGTAGCCTTCAGCTCTTTTGATGCATTTCTGTAGTTTTGTTAATATGTCCAGAAGCTATTATAGTGTGACCAATTTTAGAAATTGAAGCACAAATGATATAAAAATATACTGCAAAGTCCCTTTTGCCTTGTAAAACCACAATATTCTGGGGAGGGGTGAATTTTTGGGCACCATTATTCCACTTCTCATGACCTTCTTGCACTCTCAGTTCCATTTTTAATTTCTTTTAGCATACTTGCTTTATCCAGTTAGTCCTAAAATATCTCCTTAATATATCTTGTGAGCATTCTAAGTATTTTTTTTTATTGTTGTTAAGGTTAGTCTCATTATTTCCTAATTATAAAAATCTTGGAATAATTTTTCTTCTTATACCATGAACATTGCCCCATGGCTCTGAGTTCTTTATAAATATACTCTTAATTATTATATACTGTTTTATTGAGTAGATAAGCTAAAATTTAATACTATTATTATTAATAATTTTTTATTTTCCCAGTGTTTTACTATTGTAAATAACCGTAATGAACATTTTTGTGTCAAAAGATTGTCTACATAAAGGATTATTTTCTAAAGATTCTCAAAAGTAGAATAACTACATCAAAAGCCATGAATTTCCTATAATTGAAACTACTTTTCAAAAAGCTTCAACAAAGTTTGTATCAGAAGCACTGTCACTAGTAGTATCATCATTGATAACAAAGTGAACAGAAATTGAAATGAAAGGACATTAGGCAGTAACTCAAAGTCATATGAAGTAAAAATATCAGTATAGGTAAATATATAAGCAGAGTATTATAACAATGGCCTGTAACTCTACTTATTCCTATAAGATTTAAAGAACTAATACATTTGTTTTTTAAATATTTTTATTTTTCAATTACAGTTAATATACAATGTTAGTTTCAGGGGTATATATAGTGATTAGACATGTATATACTTACAAAGTGATCACTCTGATAAATTCAGTACTGGTCTGACATCATACATAGTTATTACAATACTACTGACTATTCCCCATGCTATACTCTACATTCTGATGACTATTTTGTAACTACCAATGTACCTCTTAATCCCTTCCCCCTTCACCATCCCCTAATCTCCCTCCCCAATCCAGCAACCATTAAAATGCTCTCTGTATCTATTAGCTTATTTTGTTTTGTTTGTTCATTTATCTTCTTCTCTAGATTCCACATATAAGTGAAGTTATATGACATTTATTTATTTTTTTATTAAGTTTATTGGGGTAACGTTAATACAATTATATAATTTTCAGGTGTACATTATAATTTGACATCTATATATTCTATTGTGTGTTTACCACCCAAAGTCCAGTTTCCTTAAGCTACCATATATTTGATCCCCTTTACCTCCTTCACCCTCCTCCTATTCCCCTATATTTGACCCTTTTACCCCATCTACCTCTCCCCTTCCCCACCCCCTACGCTCTGGTAACCATTAGTACATTGTCCATGTCACTGAGTCTCTGTTTATATGACATTTATTTTTGTCTGCCTTACTCCACTTAGCACAATAACTTCTGGGTCTATCCATGTTATTGCAGATGGCAAGATTTCAATTTTTTTATGGCTGATATTCCATTGTGTGTATATATATCACCCTCCTTATCTATTCATCCATGATGGACACCCAGGTTGCTTCTATATTTTGGCTATTGTAAATGCTGCACCATGTACCTTCAAAGTAGTGTTTTGGGTTTCTTTGGATAAATACCCATAAGTGGGATTACTGGGTCCTTCTTTGACTCTTGTGATAGCCTTTATTTTCAAGTCTCTTTTGTCTGGTATAAGTATTGCTATCCCTGCTTTTTTTCCATTTTCATAAAATATCTTCTTTCATCCCTTTCAGTCTGTGTGTGTCTTTCAATCAGGAGTGAGTCTCTTATAGGCAGCATATGTAAGGGTCTTGTTTTCTTATCCATTCAGCTACCTTATGTCTTTTTATTGGAGTACTTAATCCATCTACATTTAAAGTAATTGTTAATAGATATGCAGTTATTGCCTTTTTTAATTCATATTTTTTATCCTTTTTTTCTTCTTAAGTCCCTTGAACATTTCTTATAATACTGGTTTGGTGGTGATGTACTCCCTTAGCTTTTTCCTATCTGAGAAGCTCTTTATCTGTCCTTCAGTTCTAAATGATAGCTTTGCTGGGTAGAGTAATCTTGGCTGTAAGTCCTTTCTTTTCATCTCTTTGAATATTTTGTGCCAGTCCCTTCTGGCTTGCAGTGTCTGCTGAGAAATCAGCTGACAGACTTATGGGAGCTCACTTACAGTTAACTAACTGCTTTTTCTTGCTATTTAAGCTTTGGCATTTTAAATTTCTTGGTATTCCTATGATGCAGATGTTGGTACACTTGATATTGTTGCAGACGCCCCTGAAACTATCCTCATATTTTTGTTTTCTTGTTTTCTTGTTGTTGTTCTGATTGGGTGTTTTCTGCTACCTTATATTCCAGGTCACTGATTCCATCCTCTGCTTCATCTAATCTATTGTTAATTCCCCATAATGTATTCTTCATTTCAGTTATTGCATTCTTCATTTCTGACTGGTTCTTATTATGTTTTCTATCTCTTTGTTTAAGTTCTCACTTAGATCATTGAGCATTCTTATAACCAGTGTTTTGAACTCTGCATCTGGTGGATTGCTTGTCTTCATTTTGTTTAGTTCTTTTTCTGGAGCTTTGTTCTGTTCTTTCATTTGGAACATGTTTCTTTGTCTCCCCATTTTTGTCTGCTTCCCTGTGTTTGTTTCTACATGTTAGGGAGAACTAACTTCCAGTTTTGGTAGAGAGCCTTATATTGTAGGTGCTATGCCCTGTGGGGCCCAGTAACACAGTCTCCTTGGTCACCTAAGCTGGATGCTTCAGATGTTTCCCTTGTGTGGCTTGTATGTGCCTTTCCTTTGTAGTTGAGACTTGGTCACTGTTTGTACATCAATGAGGTGGGGGGGGGATTTACTTTCAGGTTGATTGGTTGTGACCACTGACTCTGACTATAGTGGAAGAGCTGTTGTGCAGAGGCTGACCCTACAGAGCAGGATTTACTTTAGAAGTGCTCTGGTGACTGCCCAGTCTATCCTTTGAGTCTGTTGTATGTGGAGGTGTTCGGGTGGTGCTCTGGTGTGGTCTGAAGCTGGCCACCAGGTGTGTTGGTTCTGGGGCCACTTGGGAGGGGCTCTGTTGCAGGCCAAGTTCAACTGCTGCCTGTGCCCTGCCCAGGGCCACCTGGTATGAGCTACAAAGTGATCTGCAGATGGCTACCACTTGTTCTGGGAGAGGCTAAGTTATGAACTGAGGCCGGGTGCTACCACTAGCGCTGGGTTCGGGGCTGCTTAGCAAGAGGTATGGGGCACACTGAGGCCAAATGCTGCTTGTTCGGGTTTGTGAACCTTTGAGAAATTGTAGGATATTGTAGGAAGGCCCACAGCATGAGCAAGACAGGCCATTTTTATGGACAGGCCATTTTTAGAAACGCCACTTGAAGCAGCTTGGGTTGGCCCACAAGTTGGGTGGGGTGCAGTCTCAGAGAATCACAAGGGCAGAGTGAGTGGTGTTAGCCAGTTTGAAGAGTATGGCGTTAGCCAGTTTCATAGACACTCAGATATGTCTGGGAGAAAGCTGACCCTCCAGCCCTTGCCTGAAGCCAGACAACTCAGTTCCTCTCCCTAAGTCTCTGGCAACTTTTGTGTTCTGCCCCAGAGCTGGAGCTCAGAGTGAGTGAGTCTGTCAGCAGGTAAATCCATGTGCGGGCCCTTTAAGAGGAGTGCCTTGGATCCAGCAGCCCTCCGTCTCACTCAGCCACAATCTCCACTGGTTTCACAACCAGAAGTTGTGGGGACTTCGCTTCCTGGCAACTAAAGCCCTGGGCTGGGGAGCCTGATGTAGGGCTGGGACCCCTTGCTCCTATGGGGACCTCCGTAGCCAGGATCTTACCCCCAATTTTTAACCACCATGTGTGGGTGTGGGAGAAGACCGTACTGTGTCTCCACCTACCTATCAGTCTTGAGGTGGCTTCTTCTGTATGTCCTTAGTTACAGGAGTTGTGTTCAGCTGACTTCAGGCAATTCTCAGCAATGGTTGTTCTATAGTTTAATTGTAATTTTGATGTTTTGAGAGGAGGAGAGCACAGCACTTACCTGCTTTGCCATCTTGACAGGAACTTCAAGAGACAATTACATCTTTTAAAAACACTTGCCAATCTAAAAGCTAGCATTGTAGCTTTGTTTTATAACTCCATATTTTGTTTTCTATATAATTTAAAGGGCTAAGGCATTTTAAACAATTACTAGTTTACTTTGGGACAAAATATATAAAGATGTAGATTTTTGTGACATCAATAACTGAAAGTAAAGGTGGAGCTATTAAAGGAGCAGAAGTGAGAAGTAGTTGGAACCTGAATATATTTTGAATGTTGGTCTGTTGAGGATTTGCTGTTGGCTGGATGTGTTGTGTGAAAAAAGATTCTAGGGTTAATCCATGGTTTCTGAGCAATTTACTAAAATGCCTGGTGGAGTGTTCAGCCTCTGTGGATCTGTCCATCCAGCTGTGATCTCACATCCACATTAGCAGACAAAATCTCTGCAGATAACTCTCTTTTTTAGACAAAGTTAAGAACCATCTATTGTGACTTGAGTACATGTGTGTGTGTGTGTGTGTGTGTGTGTGTGTGTGTGTGTGTGTGTGAAGGTATGGCAGATTTTAGCTGCTTTCTAAGTATCTTGGAAAAATAACAAGGAGGGAATGAGTATAGATAAAAAGCAAGAGAGATTTAAAGACAGCTCTTTGCCACTCCAGTGTTCAGAGTTCAGAGAGGCGAGGAAAAATCAGAACAATAGATCAAGAAACAGAGACAGGAGGAAAATCAGAACAGTATCAGGCCCTGAAAAGCAAGTGAAGAAATTTTTCAAGAAGGAGGAAATGACTGGCTATGTTAAATGCTGCTCAAAGTTCAAAAAGATTATGAGTGAAAATTGATTTAACAATATGGACGTGGTTGGTTACTGAAAACAGTTTCAATGGAGTAGTTGAAATGGGGCATAGGAGAGAATAAATGATGAAAAGTTGGAGAGAATGAATAAACAACACTTTCAGAGAGTTTTACATTAAAAGGTAAGCTAATCATATATTTTGATCAAACTGGAACACATTTGAAAAGGGCACCATTAATAATTAAGCCAAAATTTAATTAATTAATAATCAAGCACAAGCTGGAACTGTCATGACAAAGAAATGACATTTATAAAGGAAAGGAGAGAGGGGCATACGACTGAAAGGGAAGTGGAATAAAGTGTTTAGTTTTTTTTAAGAAGGGAGAAATAACAGGTAATAGGAATGATTTGGTAGAGAGGGAAAGTTTTATGACAGGAGAAAAAGGACATTTTTGGAGCAATGTCTGAATATGCAAAAAGGGATAGTATAGAATGTACAAGTGGAATGGCTGGTTTTAGCCAGGATCACAGATAGAATGCGAAGAATTCTACCTTCCCCTTTAAGAGGAAGGCCTGTAGGGGAGGTGATGTCACGGGAGCTCATGAATATTAATGAAGTTTGGATTTTCTCAGTGAAGTAGGTAGTGAGACCATTGGCTAAGAGTGAGGATTAGGGAGGAGTTATTAGAGGTTTTATTTAGGAGAGAGAAGATAGGAAATAGTTTTATAGAAGAAATAAAGAATGACTGGAGTAGAGAAATACAGTATAATTGCCAAGCATGATTGGGATCCAATTGCAGTTAATCGTGTTTTAAGTGAGACCAATAAACATGGTTGTGTGTTTTTCTCAGGGTATGTTTTATTGCACAGGTGTGGTCATAGAGAGAGCTGAAAGTTGGATTTAATCAGGGTTCAGTGTTTAGCCAAGTACAATTAAGTAAGATAAAGCAGGGAATTTAGAGTGTATGCAAGGGAATGATTTTATTACTTGATCATTTAATTTTTATCACTTGAACATATATAATTTAACCTAATGTATTAGTTTCACAAGGCTGCTGTAACAAAGTACAACGAACAGTAGTTTAAAAGAACAGAAATTTGTTTCACGGTTCTGGAGGCTGGAAGTCTGCAGTTAAGGTGCTGGCAGGGCCGTGCTTCCTCTGAAGCTTCTAGGGGAGGATCCTTTTTTGCCGTTTTCAGCTTCTGATAATCCCAGGTGTTCATTCCTTGCATGTGGTAGCAGAATTCAAATCTCTACCTCTATCAGCGCATGGTTCTCCTTCCTCTATGTGTGTCTGTGACCAAGTTTTTCTCTTTTGATGACACAAGTCATATTAGATTTAGGCCCACCCTAAATGAACTCAACTTGATTATATCTGCAAAACCTCTATAGTCAAATAAGGACACATTTATTTATAGGTACTGGGGAATACTAGATCCCGGCACTAGGACTTTAATGTATCTTTTGGGAGGACACAAGTCAACCCATGACACCTGAGTAGAGAAGGATACGAGACAGTGAAACAGTGGTAGAATTATAGATCTCAATGGTATTGAAGGGGGTTTGGAATTGGAATTTTAGAAATAAGATAGAGATTGAAGGATAGGATGTTTAAAATTGAGATTATTAGGGGTTAATGAATGGTAATGAAAGACCTAGAATGACTGTAGGAGTGAGTAGCGAACAAAGAGTGAAGTACATCGTCTCGTTGTTGAAGAAGGGGGGGGGGGGACCAAGGAACTGAGAGGCCAGAGTGCCAGCGGGATTATCTTTGAGGACCTTAAAGTCTCCGAGAATGATGACAAGAAGTATTAAAGAGGGTTAAGTGATCCAGGAACTAAAATGTTCAAGGACCGGAGAAGAGTAAACGATGGGTGGAAGATAACTTCAGGAAGAATGAATAATGAGTGCTATGGTCTGATGGTACAAGATTCAACAGGACTATCTTTTAAAGAGAAGAGAGAAAACATTCTGGAAGCATTAATAAAGGCAAGAAAAACACCTATTTCACCTGCAAGTTCAGTGATACGAAGGAGGAAAAACCGCCACTACTCGAGAGGGCTGCAGGAGAAGCAGGGCCCTTAGGGAGAGAGAGGTTTCAATTAGATAAAGTAGGTAAAAAGAATGAATAAAAAAAATAAGGAAATCGTGATTTTGCTGATGACCGACTTTGAGTTCCAGAGGGACTCACAGTAGAAAGGTTTTGAAGGAGAGGAAACCAAGGGACTAAGGCCAGAGTATCAGATGGATCACCATCCGTCATCATTTGGGTACTGGAGAAAGGGTGAAAGATGGAGTCAGGAAAGGTGATATGCAGATCAGTGTAGGGATTAATGGCCGGAGAGTGACGGATGTGTTGAAACCATGGCTTGTGAATAAATGACATAAATAGGGATTGAGGCTATGATGATATTAGTTCTTTTGGCCCCAGATGAAGGTAGTGGTGAAGCTGAGTTTTAAGGGAAAGAGAAGTGGAGTCTTGTCTGGGTCACATATGATTTGGAAGCTCCCATTCAATTTGTGCCGATGGATAGTACTTGGAGGTTGCAGAGATGGTCTCACTCTAAAAGATGGACTCTCTCTTGACTTCTTTATAGCAATTATCGGTATTCGAAATTATCTTGTATATTATTTATTTGCATGTTTTCTTTCTCCACACTAGAAACCACAACTTTGAGGGCAGATGTATTGGCTGTCTTCTTTATTTTTATAGCACTGGTACTTAGAACTGAGTTTGGCGCATAGCACTCAATAACTGTATTGACAGGTAATGAATATGTCAAGATTTCATAGGGTTTAAGGCCTTCTGAGGGTACTTACTCCTTCAGTGAAACTGCATCTCCCCCATATCTTCGACCTCTCACTATCAAATCATTTATCAACATTCAAACAGATACTAGTATCTCCCATCTTTAAAAAAAATGAAATTCCCTTGAGCCTCACTCCAATCTTCATGGCCAGACTTCTCAGAGCAGTTATCTAAACCAATCTGTCTCCATTTCCTCACATTTTCTTTTTTCTCAATTTCACTGCAACCTGAATTTCCACCCCTGCCACCACCACTCAAACTGACAGCTGTTTTTGTTACCATTGTCATATCTAATGAAAATGCATGTCCTCACCTTATTAGACTCTTTGCACTTTTTGACACAATCGAATACTCCCTCCTTGTTCTTGGCTTCCATTATTCCAACACTCTCTTGGTTTTCCTCTTAATTCATTGCATATTCCTTTTCCATCTCCTTTATTTTCTCCTTTTCTATCAAAACTTTATATGCTGGGATTTTCATTCTTTTTCTTTCCTTAGGTAATCTCATTCATTTCCTGTAGTTTGTAAGTATCTTCTACGTGCTAAGACTTCCAAAAATATATCTCCAGCTCAGACCACTATTCTGAACTCCAACTGCCTACTTAACATCTTCACTTGGATGTTTCACAGGCATCTCACACTTAAAATGTTCAAAATATAGCTCTTGGTCCCCCTTTCTCCTTTTCTTTTCCCATGTTAACATTCAACACGATCATTTTTTGGTATGTCTCATTTTAGTAAATGGCACTACCACCCACACAGCCAAAAGTTTGGATCTTTGTTTCTATAATTTCTCTCAACTTATCCTCATATAAGTGCAATCTATTAGCTTGTGCTATTGAGTCTCTACGTATTTCCAATTTATCAGTTGCTCACCATTTTCATACTTCTTCCCAGTTCAAGCAACATCATTTCTTACCTTCAATAGCCTCTCAACTTCCATCCTTGCTCCCTTCCCATTTGTCTTTTTAAAGAGCAACCAGAATGATCTTAAAATAGAATTCAGATGTGTCACTCCTCTTCCTAAAATACATCATTGATTTTCAATATACTTAAAATAAAACTCCAAATCCCTAAGATGTCTCACAAGGCTCAGCATGATTTGACTCCTGGCTAATCTATCTTGTGCGTATCTCCACACCAGCCCTAATTAAATGCTCACATTATCCCTTCTGTCTATAATGCTCTTCACCCAATTCTTCATCTGTCTAAATACTTCTCGGTTTTCAGGTCCCAGCTTAAATGTAATTTAAGTGTTTGGTTTTTAACATAATATGCAGATACACATGTTAAAAACAAGTGATTTACTTAATTTTTTTTAATGGTTTCATTGATTACTACCAGCTCTTTCATAGCATGGCTTCCCCTTTTGGAGTTGTTTTGATTCTCCTTTCAGTCATCTCTATTATTTTCAAGGAAAATTTTCAGAAAGGTTATATGGGTAATATGTTTCTTCTAAGTATTTTTATGTCTGAGAATGTGTCCTCATTAAAAAAAAAAAAGATCATTTAGAGGGTTTATATTTTCAGGTTATAATATTTTCCTTCTCTCATGAAGGCACTGTTGGCTACCCCACAGCCATTTCCGCTTCTTGCTCATTAAGAGAACTCTGGTTTGGTTTGGGTTTCCACCCTTCTCCATGCAGCAATGCACTTTACTAAGCCAGTCGCATTCCCCTTAAAAGTGATTGGCTTGGGAATGGTCATGTGACACAGGTGTAGGCAGTGAGATCTTTCCTTTTCTGCTTGATATTGTCATGACTACTTGTAATGCTTGGAGCTGTAGGACCATCTTATGATAAAAGAATGAGTAACTCAGAAGACCATTCCCCGAACTAGACAAAGCAAAATGATGGAAGGAAACCAAGTCCTTGAACCAATAAATTAACCAACCTCAGAGCCAATTTAAAAATTCTTATGTGAGATACTAAATCTTCTTTATTGCTTATACTGATGGTAGTGGGTTTTCTAGTTCTTAGAACTAAAAATCTCCTGGCACACAACTTTTCAACTCTATATGTTCAATTGCTTCATTGGGGGAAATATAAGGCCAGCAGGATTCTTGTTCCTTTACATATAAGTTGTTTTGGTTGACTGATTGCTAGCAATATTTTTAAAAATGTTTAAAATAAAATTTTCTCTATAGTGTATATAGCCAATGGTCTCTACTTTTCTTAGCACTTGACATTTTAATTTGGCAGATTCAACTCTAATACTAAAAGTTTTCTTTTATTATTTCAATAATTCTTGCTTCCCCTGATCCTTCTGCTAATCTTGTTTTAAATTTACAACTATCAAATACTACTAAATATCAGGGCTATATTCATAATTCTACTTTTCAAGTCAACTACTTCATGCTTTCTCTTCTTCCCACAAACCTCCAATGCTCCTTCTCTCCTTCCATGCAAGCCCATTACTTTGCTTATTATTTCACTATCAAGATGGAAGTAATTAAAAGAGAATTTCTACATCTTACCCTGTGTCAGATATGAAGATACGTACCCACTAGTTGCCCAGTTGCTAGGTGTGTGCGTGGTTGATAGCTTCCAGCTGTTAATGCCATCAGGGTCCACTTCAGCTTTCAAGCTGAGGCCATGGGCTCTTGAGTGGCCTCCAGTCAATGACAGAGCAAGAAGGTGTGCAAGGATATATCCATTTCCATCCAAGATGGAACGCCTCTACTAGGCAATCTTGACTCAAGTTGGACTGGCAGATTGTTGGGACAGCATCATAGAAGTCTACATCATAAGTGATGGCTCCCCCGACCCATGTCTTTTCCTTTTATAGGGCCACTTCCGATAATCATTTTAGGTTGCTCACTCTGTCTCAGTGTCTGCTTCTTGGAAAACTTCAACACCCCCTGAATCTGAAACACCCCCTAAATTTATAGATCTAACAATTTCACCTTACATGAATGAAATGTATGGACTGCCAACTCATGCCAGATTCTCAGTTAGCACGAACACTATTGTTTCTAAACCATTCAAGCTGTTTTCTTTTGAAATGTTTTTCCCTCTCCTACATGATCAAGTTTTCTCTTCTATAGGATTATTGTTACCAGCATACAAACATGCCGTAATATTGCAACCAAAAAAAACGACTTGCCTTGATCATACATCCCCCTTCATTTTCTGCTAATATTTTTTTTTTTTGCTACTGTCTATAGAAAAACTGTTCAAAGTATTGTCTGCCGCTTCTTTTTTTACCTTTCCCATTTTGAACCAACTCCAATTAGGCTTAGACTTTTATCCCTACTATTCCAATGAAACTGCTCCCCTATCTCCCCTTGCTTCATTTGGCTTTCCGGACCCGCTCTCCTACCTTACTGGCTGCATCTTCTCACTCTTTTAAAATGAATCTTCCATATATTCCAAATTGTCCCAAGACTCAGTTTTTGGTCTTCTCTGTCCAGACTTATTTCCTAGGTGATCTCTTCCAGTCTCATGGATTTAAATACCACAAATACATTGACTATTCCGAAATTCATATTTCCATCCCTGACTTCTTACCTGGACTCAACTACATATATTCAACTTCCACTTGGGTATTTATTTCTCAGTTTATACTGTGTGTCACTAGGCTGACCATGCATGGAGGAGGGGCATCAGTTTTAATAACTTGAGATGAGTCTGTTTCATTGGATTTTCTATTTTTTAAGTGTAAAATTAGACATATTTTAAAAATAATTTTGTCTAGGTTCTTTGTTTTGTACTTCACTTTTATTTCTTTCATTATATGATTTTCCAGAGAAAGATTCGAGGTTGCTTTATATTTTTATAAAAAATATTTCCTAGTCACAATAAACCAGGATCTATGTTAGCCATTTTCAAGTGTGTAATATAAGTAATTTAGTTTGGTGAAAAAAAATTTTTATCTTCTGGTGATCGCTAGAAATGATGTTGATGACTATATGCTTCATCTGTTCTATAATTTTGCCAGCTTTCAATATCATGCTTATTAACATTCAATTTCTGGAATGTATTTTTTAATGTTTTGAAAATGGAAACATCTGTGCATCTTCAGTCTTCTGGCAACTTTTGTATTCTCTATTTCTCAAAATTACTGACAGTGATTCTATCATTGCATCATATAGTATTATCTTTTATACCCATGGATGTAATTCATCTGTAGCTGAAGACTTGAACCAGTTTAAAGGAACTCTGTATATTTTTATATGCTTAAATTATCACATAATCATGTTTATTAAACCCTCTTAAATTTGAAAGTTATTCTTAATGAATATAAGCAACACAATTGTTAATAATTTACTACTTCAAAAAATAGGCTTTTCCTTATAATTTTTCCAGATTGAGTTAAAAATATGTCCAAAATGATTTAATTACCACATTTGCTTTCAACTATAGTAAAGAATATGTTTTTTTAGAAGGATTAATCATCCTTGTTTGCCTGTAACTTCAAAATTTGACAAATTGTATGTTTCAGTGGAAGATATTGAACATGATTATTTTTCTCTAACTATTATCCTATTCTGCAGAATTAAAAATGAAGGATTCATAAGGACAGACATATAGATCAATTGAACAGAATTAAGAATCCAGAAATGGACTCACACTTATGTGGTCAATTGATTTTCAGTAAACATGTCAAAGAAATTTAATAGAAAAAGCATAATCTTTTCAAGATATGTTTTTGGGACAACTGTATATCTATATGGAAAAGAAATGAATTTTGATATTTCTTCATACCAAATACAAAAATTAATTCAAAATGGATCATAGACCTAAACGTAAAAACACATATCGTATGGAACAAAGTATAGGGAAAAAATCCTTGTGATCTTGGGATAAGATACAAAAAAAGCATAATCCATAAATGAAAAAACTGATAAATAGAATTCAAAAATTTAAATATTTTGCTTGTCAAAACCATGAAGAAAATGAAAAGGCAAGCTACAGCTTGTGAAAAAAATATTTGCAAAACATATATCTGACAAAAGACTTATGTCCAGATCTGATTAAGAACTTTTACAACTCAAAAATAAGATAAATAACTCAATTTTAAGAAACAGGAAAAAAAAATCTGTACAGTACTTAACAAAAAGATGCTCAATTTCATTGGTCATTAGGGAAATGCAAATTAAAACCATAGTGAGATACACACCTATTGGAATATCTTTAAAAGACTTAAATGCTGTGGACAGTCTTGGAAAATGGTTTGTCAGTGTCTTAAAAATGGATGCATTTATCTACTGCATGATCCAACAATGCCACTGCTAGGTGTTTACCTAAGAGAAATGAAAATATGTGTCCACACAAAAATTTGTACATAAATGTTCATAGCAGCATTATTCATAATAACCAAACAATAGAAACAACTCATATAGTTAGCTGCTCAATGGATAAACAAATGTGGCATATGCATTCAATGGAATATGATTTACAAATAGAATAAACTATTGATATACAGACAACATGGAAAGATCTCAAAAGCATAATTGTAAGTATAAGAAGCCAGACACGAAAGACATGAAGTTCTGGAAAAAGCAAAACTATAACAGTAGAAAGCAGATCAGTGTTTGCCTTGTGGCTGGAGATGAAGGACGACGTGACTGCACAGGGGCTTAAGGGAATTTTGAGTGTGATTAAAGTATTCTAAAACTTGACTCTACTGGTGGTTGCACAACCCTATATACTTACTAATACTTATGCAACTTTATACTTAAAATGGGCGAATTTGATGTTATATAGTTATACGCTTCAGTAATGATTTTAAGGGTGTCTATGTTAAATCTCAAGATGGTTTCTCTTAAAACAGGATTGCAATTTGACAAAGAAACTGTTGCTGAGGAGCATCAGTTTAAAATGAATAGAATTGTGGGATTATTAATTCGATATAATAGTGAAATTTTCAGTGAAACTCCATTTGTTTGAAGTTGTCTGTAACAAGTTTAGGAATGTGTCAATAATCAAAAATATATTTGGACAGCTGAGTTTTGAGACCAAAACATCTATATGTTAAGATGATAGACACATTTTAAGGTAACTGTTGGTCTACTTACTGTGAAAAATATATTATTTGCAAAATGGATAGAATAGTTTACACAAGGAATAAAAATGTATAAATAAATAAATCTATATTTAGCTATTTATTATTTTTCATCATCTTTGCCACCTCTATCATCATCTACTATTAGAAGAGTACATTTTTCTTTTTCATCGTTATGATTCTGGCCCAAAACTTCTAATCATAAGACTTTTGGAGTGAGTGGTCCAAAAGAATGGCATTTCTGTTAACAGAGAAATGAATACATTGCCAACTGTCAGTAATGCATTTCACAAATGGCTTTCTGAAATAACAGTTTATTGCAGTCACAGCCATTTAAGAGGAAATATAACAAACATTTAAGATTTAAAATGACAATTTCCAGAGCTGTATATAGAAACCAACTTTTTCTCTTTTGCTAAATATAACATTAATTTGAAGTTGCATTTTACTTTCAAAGTGCCATTTATTCTATGACTATTGTATTGAAAGAAATCATTTGCCTCTTAGATCAAAATATAAAGCGAGCTTAAAGATTTAGGAAGGTGATGAGAAGATGAAATATGTATATCTGTTTAGTCCTAGAAGATGAAACCTCTCCTAGAGTTTTATCCCAAAGCATTAGTGGACATCCATTGGACAATTTATTTGCAGGTATATAAACAAGTATTCTGCATTGCTATCAGTTATCTATGACTTACAGTTTGAAATAGCTCAAAGGCAATAAAAGGCACGGAACCTCCACATAATCAGAATTATATAACGCAGAAGGGTGTGCTCTAAACAATGCATAGTTCTCCATTAAAGAATGTCCCTCCCCTCCCCCCTCCCCACTGTCCTAAGAAGAGATTATAACCAAGAACAAAGTATTTGTTTTATTTATTTTAAGGAAGTTCCTGAAGGAAACAGTGAACTTATGTACTGGCTCATAGAATTGTCTTTCGCAGAAAGAATTTCCTAGAGTAAATTTAAAAGTCATGCTGACGCAGGTGACCTCAGTTCTCAGTACTGCTAGTAAAGCTATCTGTATGTGGGTGGTGTCTCAATTCTCATATATGTGCTTTCTTGCACATTTTCTATCTACCTAACCACGAATATTTTTCTATCCCAGGGTGGGGTTCAGTTGAGGTACTTTATTATCCACAATTCCCCACCTCTTTCATATTTGAAATGCCTCATCCTTCTCCTAAAGGCCTAGGATTTTGGAAGCTAAAGCCAGGAAGAAATCTTCAGCTTATTACCAGATACCTCCTTTGAGCAATGGGATACCTGATTTAACCAAATATAAACAAACAAACAAACAAACAAATAAATTTAAAAAATTAAAAATTAAAATGAGGTAGGTGGTGGGGATGCTGACAGGACAAAAAGGAAGAAAATGCGAAAGGATTTTAAAAAAAGTTTTGTCTTGCCACATTTTTGTGAATATAAGTGATGTGTGTCCAGAGAAGAAAGTTATGCAACAGAAAGTTTTAAATGTTTCATGTGGAAGGTGTTTTTAATGTGCTGGTCTATTTCATAGTGTCTTAGAAAAAGTAGTTCACCAAGTCCCTGCACACCTTGGCAGTTTTAATGTCAGTATTTTCTTTCCTTATCTTCTCCTCATTACTGGGACTCAGTGGAATTTCCTCTGTGCTTCCTCTGTAATAGATACTAGAAAATAATTCCATTTTTATTCTTTTTAGACTCTAGGCAATGTCTTTCTTATCAAGCTGGGGTGCAACAGTCTACTCTGCACGTAGGTTTCTTCAGCTAAACGTATTCCAATGAAAAAACAAACAAATGAAATACTTGTTGCAGGTTGCAAGTTCTGCAAATGGTTTAGTTTGTCTTCGATCAAAATCTTAGAACAAATTTATTTGAGTCAAGTGATATCTGTATTTTTCTATTAGTAAATGTGATACTGTTTATTAATTGGACACGCTCAAAGTTACTAAAAATCATCATAAAAACCGGGCCAATAGAAAAGTAATTCAATGACTGAGAGTATTGAAGAGGTCCTTACCTTTTCTCTTTCCTGCCTAGATTAGTTCCCTGCAAAACTACTGAAAGTTTCACTTATTTCTATGTATGCATTATGTTAATAATGTATTAACTAATGTAGTATTTATTGATATATTAATATATTTCTTAATACTATTACAGAATTTTTCTAATTTTACAGTTTTTCTACATGCATGGGAAATGCATACACACACATTTACACACATTTTGACTTTCTGAGTCAAGCAACCAAACTTAAAAGTTTGACTCTAATTTAAAAATAAAACCCTGAATAAAATGAATTCCAGTTATTGGGATGTTTAAAGTACTTAGAAGTCCCCCAGAAAAGAGAATATTTTTATGATCCTAATAAACAATACAATCACGTGGATCTTGAAGGGAAGTAACTTCTCCTTGATTACCACTAAATCTCAAAAGCAGAAAAGGAACTAACTCAAGCATTTTGAATTACTTTATTATAAGATTGTAGTCATGTATCCCTACAGAATGTAGGGTTTTCTCATTTAATCTTTACCTTCAATGCCAAATGTTTTTTGGATAATGTTACCTTAGGTAACATTAGAAACAGTGTATACTTCGAATATTACTTGGTTAGATTTAACTAGCATTTTATTGAACATCTAGTAAGAATCAAATGCCTTCAGTTCTTTAAAGTTGATCCTCAAAACGTCAATCCAACCTGTTGCTATGGACTAAATTGTGTCCTCCCCAAATTCATATGTGGAAGTTATTAGCCTTTATTACTAACCCCAAGTACCTCAGAATGTGATTGTATTTGGAGAAAGAGTCTTTAAAGAGGTAGTTAAGTTAAAATGAGCTCATTAGAATGGGCCATAACCCCACATGATGAGTCCTTGCAAGATGAGGAGATTAGGACTTATGCACATAGGGAGAAGACAGCCTTCTGCAAGCCAAGGACAGAGGCCTCAGAAGAAACCAACCCTGCTGACACCTTGATCTCAGACTTCTAGCCTTCAGAACCATGAGGGAAAACTTTCTGTTGTTTAAGCCACTCGGTCTGTGGTACTTTGTGATGGTAGCTTTAGCAAACTAAAACACCTGTAAAGGCGTGTATTACACTTTTCTGTGAACACTCATGGCTTCTAGAAGTTTTCTAAGCTAAGAAGAAGTACACCAGAATTGAAACTTAAGTCTTGTGACCACAATGCTAGTGCTTTTTCTATTAAAAAACCATTTATGGTATAATGTAAAGAGTGCCTTGGAAAGCATTTGGATACCAATGTAGAAGAAGGCACATACATTTAGTCAGATAATAGTAGCTACTGAGTGCAGGAAAATCTCACAATTACTCCCCTTCTGTTCTTGGCTGCAAATCCAGTCCAGCTTGGTCCCCCAATTGGCAGGCTTGGCCCTCAGCTGGGTGACAGGAAGAAGCTGGCCCATGAATATGAAAGGTGGGAGGGCTTTGGATTGTGGCAAATAAATAATTAGTTGCACATGTTTCTTTGTTAGAGTAAGAGAATTAAAAAGCATATGTGTGCTGGACAATCATAGTTAGAATTAACTTCATTTTTTCATATTCAGCTTAGCTTTGTTTTCAAATTGCTTCATGTGACTAATTCCCATTCCTATTCATTGGTCCATAAAGTATACATAGACATTAAAAAAGGGAATCAGATAATAGATGAAAGAGCATTTCTATAATACTTTATATAATTTTGAAATTGAGAACATTCAATAACAATAAGTCCATTAAAAACACGAACATGCTTGGGAGATGTGAGTGAATAAAACAAGGTAAATCAGAGGTAAAGAAAGAGATGGCAGAACGATACGGGGGTTTAGTTCTGAGAGTATAATTTCCTACTGCCCTTCAAAGAGCAAAGCGTTGTGATTCCCAAATAGCTCTCTGCATGGAACATTTTCTCCATCCTGCTTCTCTTTGCCATTTACCTCTCAGGTCTCAGTTTAAATATCTCCTTTGGAGACAAAGGTGTTCCTGTTATTCGCTGCCATAGCCCTCACGGCATCATCTTTATAACAGTCCTCACACTTGTTAGTATTAGTTCCATGTCGCTTTTCCCAAATAGAATATGAGCTCCATGACAGCTGTGACCATATTCCAGCAAGCTTCCAGCATAAAGCAGACACTCAATAAGTGTTGAGTGAGTGAAAAGATGAGAAATTTATACTTTGTATCTTCAAGGTCAAAAGAAATTTATTTCTTAAGTACTTTTTGAAGGAGATACTAAGCTCCAAGATATTCCCTATGCCTGCTTTCATACAATAATAAGTGAAATAATTACAAAAAAGAAATAGAGAATGGGTACTTTCCCTTAATTTCTGGCATTTTTATCACTTTCAATTGAAGCTCATGTGGACCAGGAGTATGTTTGTTTTTGTAATTATTCTATTACTTAGAGTAGTACCTGGCATATAGCAAGTTCAATACAGATGCAAGTTCAATAATATGGATGCACATATGTCTCATAAAACATGCTGAATAAAATAAAACTGATTGTCAATAAAAATCAAGGCAAAAATATGTAAAGAGTAATGAGCAGGATGTAAAAAGATCACAAATATGTCAAACCTTAAATATGGCTTAGTTTCCAGAGAGCTAAAGTGGAAAGCAAAAATGTCAATTTCTTAGGTATTATTAGAAAAATGAATTTTTTAGAGGAAGCAAAACTTTCCTGTAGAGTTTAATTACATTGTAAATGTGGAGTTCAATATAAATTCAGTAAATAAAATAGTGGACAAAATTTCCAAGAACATTCCTACATCCAGTATGACAACAGAAGCCGAAGACATTACAATTCAATTCAATGAAACCTTCTCCAAGGAGCAGGACTGGTCAAATGTATAGCCTACTGGTTACCTAAGGTTAGAATACCTAATGCAAAGTGCCTAAATTTTTTCCCAGCAGATGCTATGCGGTCGGGGTTACCTTTCTTTCAAAATAAGATACAGGTTCAAGTCTGGCTTTCCTTCTGTCTTGATAGGTCCGTCTCATGAATCACTAAGAAGGGCAGTGGGTTTTTTTCTGCTTCATACCCCAAGATACTTGGATTAGAACCTGTCTCAGTATACCTTCCAAAGGCAAACCTATCATTCTCTTTAGTCCTCTGACTCCATTTGTGAGACAGGCTTTCTTTCTTTCTTTCTTTCTTTCTTTTTTTGTCTGGCTGGGTATATAAAGTCACATTTGCAGATCTAATTTTCTCCACAGGTAGGTCTCAGGGTGCAGAGAGAGGGAGGTCCTAATCTCATTTTCCATTTAGTTTTAGTAGGGATCTCTGCACTTAGTGGGATATTACCCGATCCAGTAATAAAGATGATGCCCTAATGAGATGCTCATTTGGTTCCTTGTGTCTATTCTCTGTTAGTTAGAATCTAGAAGGGATGGGTGGTTGACATTCCATGGCCTTCAACACTCATGGCCATAGTTTCAGAAGGACTGCAAGCATCATGATATGGTTGGTGCCTGGGTTTCCTCAGGAAGATGATGAGGAGCAGAGTTTGTGACAGGTAGGCATAAGGAGACAAACTTCAATGGAATGCAGAAAGCAAGAACTTGGTCTTCTATTTATATGTCTAGTATCTTCATATTCTGTAACCTAAAGCTGTTGACTTGTTTCATATAGCCTATCATAGCCCGTTATGCAGACTAACTGCAAAGCTTGAGATGCAGAAAGTAGATATTTTCCAAACCCATTCCCTAAATTACAGGGTTAGCCTATCTTAGCTCAGTTGATAACTTGATACTATAAAACATCATTTTTTCCTCTTCCTCATTGCAAATAGACCTTGGTATATAGCTCTAAGATGGATCTGGATTCATGCCCCTGCAATTTATGTTTCCAAAGGCTTTTTCTTCATGTGTGCAAACACTTCTATACTCGCTTTTTCTTCTGCTTTACCTCCCCCTTTCTAGCCTCAATTGGTAGTCTCTTATTAATCAACCCCAAGACAAGTAACCTGCAATATGTGTATATTGAAGTAATAATTCTCAACTTGCCAAAAAGTATACAAAATTAGATCTGTGTATATCAGAATTTGGAAGAAGGGATCAGAGGTTCTGCAGGAATTATAACATTTACTTCACAGGGCAGATATATGGTTATATACATATGTATATATATGTAAATATATATAATATGCATTATGTATATGTAAAATGACGCATATTATTTTGTACTGGGAATGATACTAGATTCTTTGTCTCATTTAATTCTAGTTGGTGTGTTTGCATGTGTGTGCGTGAGTATAAAATACAATAAGGTGTAATATAATAAATATACAATGATATATATATGAAATGAGAAAAAAAGAAGCTGGTATCATTCCTGGTATATAATGTGCATTTATTAGTATTATTAATACTGTCCATTGAGAATAACAAAGATAGATTTTGATTAAAAAATCAATAAGAAAAATATTTATTTTTGTAATTAAAAACAGAATAGACATTGATCTCAAATCTATCCTCATACTTGATTTTCAGCTTCAATTATGCATATAACTTAATGGACTAAGACCCTATTTCATAGAACAAGACCACAGGCATAGAATACTAGGACTGGAAAGGCCAGTGGAGTCCATCAGGCACATCAACATTTCACATATGTGCAAACTGAGATCTAGCCTGTCTCATTGGTGTCCAAGATTTTCCAGCTCTTTCCACTATAAACAGATGCAAAATACCTGGATGAAATCTGCACATTTAAAAAACCTGGAGTTTATTTATTTATTTATTTTTTGGGGGGATGCTTCTTCAGAAATTTGGAAGAATGCCTTCACTTTTAATGTACACATTAGTTCCCATGCAGCCAAGCCTTCGACCTCTTCAACAAGAAGCTCTAATGTAACTAAAAAGAGAGTTAGGACTTGAAATACTGGTTTTGATTATCGTGTACCATTAGAGTGACTGGAACTGCAGAACTGACTCTTAGAGGAATGCTTATCTCATTTGGGGTTGATTCTCATAAGATGACTCGGGAGCCTCTCGATACTAACGTGGCCATGATAAATGTTGCTTGTGGAAACTGGGGGTGATTTTTAGCTCTGACCAACTTGCTACTTACAGTATATTCTGGGAAAGGTGTGTTTTGCTTAGGTGGCGACATTAGGAAAGTGGAAGAAGGATTTCTTCCATTTTCAAAATGAATTCCACGGCTTGTTTCTTTAACTGGTCTGCTGGTCCCATTATGTCAGGGATCGTGTTGTCACATATAATATCATTTTATTATTAAAACAGATTCTAAAACAAAAACAAAAACCATGCTAGCTCAAAATCTACTTCCTTCAGGAAACCTCCCATGAGTAATCATAATTTTTACATAACACTTTTAACCATTCAAATGCAATCTCAGAACACTGAATTCCAAAAATTAATATATATATAATATATATATATATACTTGTATTGTTTCTTATTTCCAAATGTCTTTTAAATTTTCTCCAGTTATTTATTTTAAATCTCTGCCTATATTAGGCAGTCCTGGATTTGAGCTTTGGCTCACTTTCTAGCTGCATGATCTTGGAATAATCAGTTTCCTCATCTGTAAAATAGGGATAAAAATGGTACCTATCTCATGGGATTGTTATGAGGGTTAAGATAACTTATGAAAAGCATAAGGCCTGGTACGTAGTAACTGCTCATCAGATGACAGGGATAATTATTGTCTCTCTCTGCCCATTTATTTTTTCCTGGGGTAAGTCAGGTGTATTGGGAAGAGCAGGGGTTGTGCAGTGAGTCAGTTCTGGGGTCCAGTACTGTGTGCAGCATCTTGAGAAATATAATTAAGCTTTTGTGCCACTACTTCATTTTCAAAACTAATATACTGAAGTAATATACACTTCACTGGGTTGTTGAGAGTAAAGCGCCTGTTATGTTCTCCTCCTCCCAATCGATTATCAGCAAGTTAACATTTATGAAGTGTATTTCAAGGGCATGGCAAAGCACAAGGTGTCACAGGAAGTTTCAAAAGAAAATAAACGCGTGTTCACCACTACGGGTAAGGAGAGCATCTAACAAAATCAAGGCAACGGTGCAGAGTGCATTCCTGATGATACATTCAAATTAGAGCGGGTCTCTACTCCATGCCCATTTATATTTTCCCCAGTGTGAATGCGGAGGAATTTTCAATGAGAGCCTTTTTCCTGGTATTTTTTTACAAGTGCAGATCCTCAAAGCCCAGCGGAAA
Source organism: Eonycteris spelaea (assembly GCA_003508835.1). Lineage (NCBI taxonomy): Eukaryota > Metazoa > Chordata > Mammalia > Chiroptera > Pteropodidae > Eonycteris > Eonycteris spelaea. The sequence goes on from PUFA01000023.1 coordinate 9,792,454, forward strand.
TGTGGGTCTGATGAAGGACCCTAGAAAAAACTGGAATAGTCACAACTGTTCAGGGGCCAGTGCCACAGAAACTAGGATAAAACACACCTCTTCTTTCTAACCAAGGGCAGATCTCAGTTGTCTCAGGTAAGCCTTAGGACGGGATGCAGGTCAGGCGGCCTGGACGCGGACAGAAGCGGTTGCAGAAGGGCCCCTACCCAGCATCACCTGCCTCCCCAGCCCCGTCATGGAGGATTTTCCACAAGCGTCGTGACCGACCCGAGGCGTGGCGCGCGCGCGCCGGCCGGGCAGAGGAGTCGCGGCAGGCGGGAGAAATCCGGCCCTCACACGGTTAAACCTCTCGCAAGAAGCCTGGAGGAGGGAGGGTCCCCGCCCACGCAACGGGAGCACTCCGGCCCCGGCCCCGCCCCCACCCTGCCCGGCCTCCTCCTCCCCCGCGCCCCGCCGCCCCCCGCCCAACTCCGGCCCGACCCGCGGCCGCACCTGGCCGTGCGCACACGCCCCCGCGCGCCAGGCCTCGGAGCCGCCGCCGGCGGACCCGGGCGCCCGCCCGCCCGCCGGCCGCGTCCCAGCCCCTGCGCGGCCGCCGCCGCCCTCGGCACGCGCCCGCCGCGGCTCGTCCGCACCGCCCTGCCTCGGCGCGGGCCGCGGCCGGGGGAGCCGCCGCCGCCGCCGCCGCCTGACCGCCCAGCCGGCCGGCGCGGAAGCCGGGAGCCCGGGCCAGGGCGCGCCGGCCGCCGCCGCGGTCGTCCGCTGCGCCCCGGCTCCAGCGAGCACGGTCTCCGCCGCCTCCTGCTCCGACCTCAGTCCTCACCATCCTCCGCTTGCTCCTCAAAAGCATCCCCGGTCCCCACCCGCTCACGCCCCACCCGCGGGAAGGAGGCCTCAGGAATTCAGGGGAGTGGCTGTGGGGGCGCGTCGCGGCTCCCAGCTGGGCCAGCCCCTCTTCCAAGACATGGTCTGATCCCCATTGTAAAAGCTGCGCTCCGAAGAGGAGGACAGAGTGGTCGGTGTTTCCGGATTGGGGCTGCAGGGATCTCTTCGTACTGAAAAGCTCTTGCCTTATCGTAGGGTGGGGCGGGGAGGGCCCTGGATTTTGGGGAGTGGGGGTGGGTGGGGAGAAGAACCCGGAGGGGGAAAGGACTCAGTGAGGGAGTCGGTGAGAGACTATGGGGAAGGACCAGGAGCTGCTGGAAGCTGCTCGCACTGGCAATGTGGCTCTGGTGGAGAAACTCCTGTCTGGCAGGAAAGGAGGGATCCTGGGCGGTGGATCCGGACCCCTGCCCCTGTCTAATCTGCTAAGGTAAGGACGGGCAGCAGCTCCGAGATTGCATACCTCCTTGTGCATTGTGATGGATACGTCCTCCTCCTCCTCCTGGTTATTGCACCTGCTGGCTGCCAGCGTTTCATTCTTAAATTAGGCAGGCAAACAGTGTGTATGGAGAGGAGGCTTGAGCCTCCCAGTCAGAATGATGCCTTAGATTCTTTGAGTAATTTTAAAATAGCCTTCCATCAATGCGTCAGGAGCTACTTTTCTCTGAGCTGTGGTGCAGAACTTGGACATGTACTCTTGTTGCTGGAAGAAAATCGGCGTTCCACCTGCTTCCCATCAATGTTTGTTACATATTTTTCATCCTGAAACCCAGCTTTTTTTGGGGGGGGTGCTATTTAAATGAAATTGACAGAGAAGCTATTGCGTGCATGCGATTATTCTGCAAAAGCCACAGTCTTTGGTTGCTGATACCTTCTCTTGCAGAAGGCATTTGCTCTGCTGTGCGTTATGATCCCACAAAATGAAGAAAGTGAACCTTCTGATGAGATGGCATCAGTACAGGGTGTGCATAAAACTTGATGAGGCAGGTTTGGCAGCCCCCAGGAGTACTTTCCGTCACCTGGGCATAGCTGAGTGAAAACTTGGTTATTTTATATCTCAGAATGAAGGATGCTTGGTCGGGATTGAGATAGAGTATTTGGAATATGATAGAGGCCTTTTAACGTGAAGATGTTGCAGGTGAGACCAATATTGCTTGGAGAATCTAAGGTGACATTTTTAAAAATGTCAAGGTCTTTATTCAGCAACTGGTACCTTAGAAACAGCACAATTGATTTGTATATTTTTAAAAAAAACTATTAAAAGTTGAATTGATGGACAAATGAAATCAGCTAGGAGGGAGGAAGTCTGAAGAATATTTACTAGATAAAATTCAAGGCTAGCTCTTTAGTTTTTAACATCTTGGCTTTTCAATTTATCTTGGATATTTTGAGAGGCATTTTTCATATCTTCGCCCTAAAACATCTCTTAGGCAACCTAGCTGTACTTGCAAAAAATTTTTAAAGCCCAAGTGATTTTCTTGTTTTGAAGGACTCGTGTGTGTGTGTGTGTGTGTGTGTGTGTACATGCACTACTCTGAACAAGTGTTTAATACAAACTTTTGGATGATATTGTATTATTTTCTCACTTCTCATATGTTGTAGTGGCCAGACAATGCAATTAATTACTGTCTTGGCTATTAGAGTACATGAAAACATTTGTATTACAGTGAAATAAATTTAGTGGAAAATAGTGATGGGATCCAAAAAAGCTCCATATGTCATCTATATTTGTTGACAGTGACATTTTATTGAAATGGTAGTTTACTTCAGAACAACAAATGTTTATGGGACTTTTTTTCACCCGATCTTAGAAGTGATGACTCCTTTGTTAAATAATTTTTACTTTCACACACAAGTAGACAGTGTGAACATACTTCAGATTGTAGCTCTAGTAATTGCCCTTAGTCACTGGTAATTTATACAGAAGCTGTATACCTGGTTATAGTTTTAAGTTGCAGATAAAATAAATACGTTTGCCAGAAGATCATGTTAATTATAAAAATCTTGGCTAGAAACCTATATACTGAAAGAGGTTTCTAAAAATAATCAATTCCTTTGGAATAAGGCTAAAGAATTCTTTGAAAACAGGGAGAACTGCAGTTAATTTCATTGAGATAAATGGTATTTTAAAAAGCCCACTTTTGTGATAGAATTTAAAGGGAAATGTCTTGTAAATACTTTCTCAGTTGTACCGTTTTAAAAAAAGAATAGATGTCATATTTTAGGAATAAAGTACCAAATACTTAATGTTGGTAAACATTAAGTAAAATATCAAAATTGTGACCCACAATGTACTTCTTGAATGAGAGGTTTTCTCTTTTGCTGGTTTTGTAAGAGATAGCAGTAGTACAATGAACATAGAAAACAGTGAAACTGAAAGACATGTTCATAGAGTAGTTTGAACCAAGTTGTAAATTCAAAACCAAAACTAATAAGCTTTAGACTTGGATTTGTCTAACTCATACTGAATAAACAGCTAAAACAGCGTCTTTGAAGAAAATGAAAGTTGAAATTGTATTCTTTGGATGATTCTTTGCATAAAATGAAATTCCTAAGAGAAAGCACATTTTATTTAGTTGCTTTATATCATAAATGATTCTCATTTATTTACAGAATAATGTAAAATGTGGCCCCTCCCCCTTCAAACATGACACTTTGAAATTTTAAAGTATTTTGAAATGAATTGTAGAATGGTTTGCCTCCCTCCCCCACTTATTACTGTGTTGTGTAATAGTAGTGTTAAATCCTGTGCTAAATTCTTACATGTGTCATCTCATTCAATTCATATATCACCTTAAGTGGTGGATCCTCATTTCAGAGATGAAGGACTAAAGAGATGGGAAGATTAAGAACTTGCCCAGGGTCACATCATTAGTAAAAACAAAAATCTGAAGTTTTGTGAGTCAAATTTGCTTTACCATATCTTAGGTCTTAGGCATTGGATCTGTTTTATTCACAAAATTTTGAACTCTATGGTTGAGATAGTCTAATCTGAACTTTTTTTTTTTTGCTATGGATAATTTCATTTAAAATTTTTATATTTTTCTAATTAAAAAAATTCATGACTGCCCTTCAAGGGTCCACTAGTTAAGAACTTTTGCGAAATACTTTTGATTACATGTTACCTACTAAACGAGTGGCAAATCACGTATGCTTGGGTGATGCTGCAATTTTCAGAGAAAGTAAGAATGACCTCGAATAAATGTAAAAATCTCCCTCAGCCTCACCGTCTTCTATAAAATGGGAATAGTAATAGTACCCATCATACAGGGTTGTTGTAAGTATTAAGTGAGGTGCAAAGCAGTGAGGGCCAAGCACACTGGCATTCATCATCCGTGGTGGTATTTCTCATGCAGCTCTAAAGCACCAGACTCAATTTCTTAAGACTTTAATGACCATGAATTTGCTTCATATAGGACTGGGAGTAAATTTCTGGAGTAAGTTTTTCATTAAAATCACAAAACCTTCCAATAGAATGGGGCCTCTTCATTCCAACTTCTCACCTAGAGGACTTACCTCTAACATCCTTTACCAGTTAGTTTTTCCAGCCCTGTTAAACTCTCCAATGACTAGGTCCATACTATTTTTTGATATCTCTAATTATTAAAAAAATTCTGTTATTGAGTTGAAATCCACCTCTGTTTAATTTCCAGCAGTTGGTGCCAGTTTGACTATATGAGTCCCTATAAAGTAGTCTAATTCATCTGTCAGGACAGTTCTTCAGGTGCGTGATTTAACTATGTTGGTTTCTTATAAATCTTCTATAATTTTTCATGGATGTACCATCATCTCATTCAACCTTTTGTCATGTGGCAATAGAGCATTCGGTGAACCGTTATTTTCATACTCTTCACGACTCACTTTTTCCTTCTTTGCATATTCAAAAATTTTACAATGACTCTCTTAAAGTGTGGTGAGCAGAAATGAACAAAATGCACTGGATGTAATTTGACTAGTGTAGAATACACTGAGACTTGAATTAAAAAACAAAAACAGGTTACAAAATAGCATTTGTAGTGTGATTCTATTTTTTTTTTTTTTTTAAAGAAAAAGTAAGTATACGAACATTTATAATCTCCATTAAGCAGTCTGGAATGATAAACACCAAATATCAGTGATTTTCATCTTTGAGTGGTGGAATCGTGGGTGATGGTTTTTTTTTTTTTTTTCTTACATTTTCCAGTATTCTACAGTGAATACGTATTGGATAATGAAAACAAAATAACAGCTATTTAAAATATGATGCAATGAAATTATTACCTTATTATTGATCTAAGACCTTTCTGAATACAGGTCAAGATTTTCTGAGCTATGTCATGAATGGCATTGGCTCAGATTGAGCACATACTCAATTAAAAGTTCCAGGTATTGTTTTTTCAATGACTTGTGAAGCCATAGTTCCTCTGTTTGGTACTTGTAAAATGTTGGTTCAACTTAAATCATTCCTATTACATTTCATCTTATTTGATTTACCCTATGTTTTGAATATATCTGAGTCTTTGTGAATCTTGAGTCTGTCTTCCAGAATATTCATTCCTCTTCTTAGCATCATCTGTAAGTTTAATAAGCATGTTTTCTATAGCTGGAATTCAGCACACTGTGATACATCTCTTAAGGAACCTTTCTTCAGCTTAGTATAAATTTAAAGGTAGCAATCTTTATGCATGTGTTTCTACCAACACTGAAGCCACTTGATAGAACTGTCAGCTACTTTTCAATATACCTGTTAGAATATTATGAGATTTTTTATCCATTGCCTTTCTAAATTCACACTATATTCTGTCATGACATCTTTTGATCTACCTTTTTAGTAGTAAATCTATACATTCCACCCAAATCAGTCTACTTTATTAGAGCTTGTTTCTGGTAGTGACCCACTGATGGTGCCCAGTATTGATGCAAACTCCTTCTACCCCCTTGCATCTAATTCTTCTGGGTCTGGATACTGAAGCTAATTTAAGGCGGCTAAGTGTCTCTTAGATCTCTGTCTGTTTGGAGCTTCAGTAATCTCCTAACATTATTTGTTTATCCTTTCTGATTTGAAAATCATTCTCACTAGGGAAGATAGAAGCCAAATAGAAGTTGGGAAGAATCAGATTCTTGGCATTGTTCAATGTCATAGGACATTCCCTTGTGGTCTAAAACCATCCACAGTTTTACTGTTTCTCTGTCAGAGCTCAAGGTTACATTAACTGCGGTAGCTGAAACTTAGCTGAAAGGGACATTAGCATTTTTCCAGGACAAGTATATATTTCTCTTTTGTGTTTGTTTTCAGTTATACCCCTCACTACCCCCATTTCGTTCTTGAAGGAATCTGAGCTCATCAGAACTCATCAGAATACTCAAATTGAGTTGCCTCCCCTTTTTCCTTCCTCCATATCCTATGTGAAATTTTGTTTCATTTAACATATCTTCATGAGACCACTGCAAAACCTTTCAAAAGTGTCTTTGGTACAATTGCCTTTTAATCCAAACAAAAGTAATTCCCATTTAAAATGTACATTGAATTATTTCTTTTTTAGTGAGTCTAGATTAAGAAAGATCTATATTTTAAAGTAATTAAAGTTTGTTAATGCCTCAAATTTACTTGATTTTCTTAGTACCTCAAAGAGTCAAGCACTGTATAAAGAACATCTAGTAAATTCTTGTTGAAAATAAGGAATCCAGTTCTCAAGACCCCCCCGTGAACAAGCAGAGCGGTAAGTGGGGGAGAAATAACCTTCTGGTCACCAAAGGCATATAAACTAGATAGTTTATAATTTTTTTCATATTCAGAATTCAGTTCATGAAGTGTTTTGATGATGGGTACAAGCAGATAAGAGGCAACTTGGAAGCATTATAATTTTCACAACTGGGCAATTGTGGTTATTTGGACTCTGGTATAAGATACTTCCAGGGAAACAGCATTGGTTAAGTGAAATAAATTACAAACAGAGCAGTTAAACTGCATGACAATGTTGTATCTATAAAAATAGTCAACTTGCAAGTGGGTTATCTATTTTAGATAGTAACGATGTTTGAAGCAGTGATTGCACCATTATGTGCAGAGCGCTGTGTCTGCTGGAGTGAACGGTGCCAGCTGCACGGTGGGGAGTGAGGAGGGAGGAGAGGGAATTTGGGTACTGACCTCTTTCTCTACTAAGCAGGGTTTTCGGCTCTCTCTTCAAAATGGTGAGGCTGATGTGTATGTAGCAGGGAATTAGGACAACCAGCCGGTGACTCCTATGCATCTTGCCCATCCTTACATTGCCTGCTTATACCTTGTGGTCTCAGTAGTTTCTTACAGTTGATGGAAGGGCGGGGGAGGTCTTCGATGGCATGAACGCAGAAGCTTACAATATTCCGTAGTGCATTTACTGACTTCAGAAATTTAACGTCTCAGGTGACTGTAATCACAATTTGATTAGTTCAGTTGTATACTGAAATAGTTTACTTAATTATGCATTTGAGATGATTTTGGAGAATTTTTTCAAGGTGCCTATTATAGAACATTTGTCCTAAGTATTTAACTGGAAATGGAAGCTGACTGTAATTCAGATCAAGAATTAGAAGACTAATTTCAACCTACATAACTGAAGGCATTTAGCATTTAATGCATTTCAGTGTACCTTTGGTTTCCATTTGAACATCTTGTAGCATAGTTTTAAATTAAAATACAATGCGTTTTGATTATTCATCATATGTTGATATGAAAGAATATTTTATATTTGAAAAGTCAGTAATTTACACAGAAACTCATCTGTATTTCAGTTCGTTCTTATGTATGCAATGACATGGTCACGTAAACCATATGGCAGGCAGAGAGGCACAATGCCGTTTGAAAAATCAGTGAATTTTCTTTGTGTAACAGACCTAGGAACTCTTCTTAGGGTCCAGTTTTCTTCTCTTGCATCAGAAGGGCAGCAAGAGATTTCATTTTTGTTAAACCTGGGTGAGGATTGTAATTGTGTGATTTATTTAACGGGATGTCCTCACAATTGTCAGTAAAATGGAACTTTTAAACAATTGTGCTGTAGAGTTATTTGGGTTCTATTGTGTTGTGGGAGCAGCTTTATTTAAAGTGGTTAATTACTTCTAGTTGAGTGAGCTGAAACAGTTGGACTACACTTGTCACCATCCTTTGATCAAATTGTATCAAATCCTGAGTGATGGATTTGGGCATAAACCGGACAACCTCAGTTCTTGCTGCCTGCTGGATGTTTCTTTTCTCCAAACCACATTGTCTCTAACCCTGCCCTAAGGAAGCCTCTTCACCATTCTAATTACCACAAGTTCACCTTGGCTCTAGTTTTTGTGCCAAATGTCCCTCTCCTGGGGGGAAGATTTTGTGTGAAAAGAGCTGGTGTGGGCTGTGTAGTGAAAAGTAGATTAAGAAAAAGGAATATTGATCCTTCAAAGTTGAGTTTACAGGGTTTGCTGTCATCATATGTGGTTTCCCGCCTCCTTCAATGTTAATTTCTCCTCTAATCTCGTGGACTCGGTGTCATTCTTTCCCTAACTTTTTACACCACCACTTGTGGGAGCGGATAGTTAATACATACTGTGTGGTTGATTGGTAAATGCATTTAGGAAGAGCGTGCTCTTTTAGTATTTTCATTTAAAGAGGAAACAAAACTTTAAGCCAAACAGTAAAGCTCTGGAGCTCTTGTCATAGAGCTGATGGAGTGGATTCTGCCAGATTTGCAAGATGGGGTTGGATAAAAGTGGTCATTTATCTTTCTTCCTTATAAAGCTGGTGCTGTAGAAGAGCAAAGAGATTTGACTGGAGACTTGAGATGTGTAGTGACATAGGGCTGGTTCTGGAACAGCCTTTTCTTTTTGCTACTTTTTTAGTCTCTAAAACTTTTTATTGGACACCTATTATATACCCATCTTAGACTATCAGCATGTGTGTTTGCCTGTTTCCAGAGGTTATTCTTTTGAGGCACACATTTATTGTATGATTACAGGTGACCAAGATATGCAATACAAATGTATAAAGGATTTAATATGTAATGTGGTTTGAAATTAAAATTCTTTCAAATGCATTTTCTTGTTTAAAAAAGTTCATGTTGCAAGTTGACATAAGGATCTGGATTTTCCGTAAACCTTTGTTTTACTGCACAGGGTAGGCATTCGAGATTGCAACCCCTTGGTATCAATTAGCATTCTTCTACATTAAAGTTTTCTTTCTTCCTTCCCCCCCCCCCCACCCCCGCCGGCCTTAATTACTATTTAGCTACTTCAAGTCTTTGTTTGATACCTCTGGTTACTAATCTACATTTGAAATGTTTTATGTGTCGTATAAATATGATAAATATAGTATCTTTGTGTTTTGAATATACTAAAGAAAACTGATATATTTACTTACAGAATTATTACTGTTTTGCATAGTTATTTTACTGCTAATGCAGAGACCTGGGAGTGAGTGGGAGTATGTCAGCAGGAATTATGCAGACCTCTCTGTGGCACGGTAAACTCTAGCAGTGGGAAATAGCCCAGGGCAGAGTTGCTTCTGTTTGGCTAGCTTTGGCTAGTGACTAGAGTAGTGTGTCACTCTGAAGGTTGATAGAAACTTTGAAGACATATCAGAAGAGGTGAAGAATTATGAACATTGGCAAAACTGTTTTTTACAAGGTTTTTCACTGGTATAAATGCTGTGTATTAGGGTGTTTTTAGACCAAAACTTACTAATAATGAACCAACTACTGGCCAACTAGCCAAAGTCAATTGGGATTTTTTGGGCAACTGACATCTAAGAACAGTGATAACAAAGAATGATCACTTGGACGTGGTTCCATAGTGTAGCAGTTAGCATGTCTGCTTTACATGCAGAAGGTCCGGGATTCATGCCCCAGTGGAGCCACAGTCCATGGTTTATGCCCATGCCACCCTAAACAAGCCTCATATCTGATCTTGGAAGCTAAGCAGGGTCAGATCTGGTTAGTACTTGGATGGGAGACCACCTAGGAAGACCAGGTGCTGTAGGCATATATAATAACAAATAATTTTTTTTTTAAAAAAAGAACGATCACTCATTATTCTAACCTGTATTTTTTGAATACCTTGTGGATTCTAAAATTGAATGAGATCATCTCCATCTACCCCCCAGGTGCTTGTAGAATAATGGGACAGATGTGTCAACAAAGTTAAAATACAGCGTTGACATGTACTGTAGGGGAGGTACCAAACAATGCTACAGGAAGAGGAAGAGCAAGAAGAGTGACTTTAATTCTGTCTGGGAGGAGCAGTCAGAGGAACTTCAGAGAGGAGGTAGTTCTTAAATCTTGTTGGGTGAGTAGGAGTTTACCAGGCTGATGGTTTGGGGGAAGGGCATTCTATCCTATCATGGGCAGCGGAGCCTGAGTGGGGTAAGGAAGACATTCACACAGGGTAGAGAATGGCCGTGGAGAGGAGGATTGGTTACAAACAGAGGGCTTTATTAAGTAAACATATGGACTAAAGGGGACAGAAGAAAGTTACAAATATAGGAAGAGAGAAACTAAAATGAATCACTGCCATGGAGTTGTGCTGGAGTTAGACAAATCATTGTAAACTCACAGTTTTCTATAAATATAGGTAGGTTTGGTGTAACTGTGTGTATTTCTGTGTGTGAACATATTGTTTTCACTAATGAGCATACCTAGTACCCAAATCGTAGCTTCTGATTACCATTTTGCAATAAAAGGAACCATGGCTTCTTAGAAAAATGGCTGATCAAGGACTGAAACAGAGAAAGATGAGTCCTGGAACATTTTCTGATGCCAAAAGCAAGAAAATGGTCAGAGAATGACTGAAAGAAGCCGGCCTGAAAGGGCTTGTACTGTCTCAGTCTGGAACAAATTAAGCATCAAAATTAATAATGAAGAATGAGATATTCAAACAGTTTAAATGTACCTCTCCACAAACTAGTTATTACAAAGGGAAAAAGAGTAATTGTACATGAAGCTTGATAGACACTGTCATAAGCAAGTGATTGAAGTAAACATTCTGAGCAGTAGGACAGATCTCCTTACAGACTCCCTCTTGCCCCTTTTCAGGCTGTGACTCCTTATCCTACAGAGGGCTACTCTTTGTATCCTGTTAGGGGTCTCACTCCATGCACTGGGTCACCCTTGCATGTAGATGCCCTCTTTACCCTGTTTGGACTCTGATATTCCATGTCTGGGTGGTCACTTCTGTCACTGCCACATGGGGACCCTCATCACCCTACTTGGGCTGTGACCCTCTCACATCATATACCTCTCCAGGGGATGCCCTCTCTAACTTTCTTAAGCTCTACACCCCACACTCAGCTGCCCCCAATATGGACATTCTCCTCCCCTGCCTTGGGCTCTGTCACTTCACTGTAGGCTACCGTGGCTTCCCTCTTTCTTCTAGAGTGGACACCTACCTTTCTCTGCCATACTTGATGACTTTAGAGACCGAATTGTTCAGGCAGAAGGGAAACAAGGAGGAAAGAAAAAAGGGAAAAAGAGTGGAAGAAGAAGAGAAAGATGAGAGTAACACAATGCTCTTATCTTTATTTGATGATGATGATGATTGATAATGATGATGATGATGGCGATACTACTCTCCAAATCATCGATGCCTGTATTCCTTTGTTGGAAGAAAATCAGGCTATGGGCAATTAAGAATTCTAGGTAACATAGAGATTATGACCAGAGCTTGAGTACCATGGGGCAGTTCTCTTGGACACCATTTCTCCCTGCATTTTGGAGGAGAGATGATAATTTGATAGGCTGGTCAGCACTTTTGCATTTTTTCATGAGATTTTTCTTTCATTATGTGTTGTATATATAGTAGGCCTCCAGATTGACTGAGAGACAGAAAATCTTTATATTTTTGCTCTGTTTTGCTGAAAGTCTTTATCATAATTGTCAGTGAGTTGCCTTCTTGAGAATTTCAGTAAGATGATGATGATGCAAAAGAAGAGTTATAAAAGCACTGAGATAGTAAGTGTCATTCACTGAGGAAGCTGAGTTTGTGGAATTTGATAGAGATAAGGATTTCAGCAAGTGGGCTTTTCTTGTTATATGATAGTCCCGTTATGATTTTTAAAATGTCACAAAAACACTGTCAGGAAACTGACCAGGTATATTTGAAAGTATGACAAATCTTCACAGGTCTTATAAATATCATTATTGGGCCAAATGAACCAGGACAGTTAAGTAAATCTATACTTGGTGATTTCTCAGACTTTATTATTAGGAATTCATAATTTCTAGAAACAAATTTAAGCAAAAAAAACTTCCAAGATGCTCTTTGGTAAACATTTGATGTAGCTAAAGGACCCTCTCCTTATTTGCAATAATTGGGAAAAGATAGTTTGGGAGTATTGCAAAAATAATTCATTGCCGTTATATTCTGTACTCTAAAAGACTATTCATTCGGCTTTTCACCCCAAATTTAAGAACAGATAAGCAACAGGCAGTATTATCAGTTGCTGCTGCCCTTTTCTAGGTCTGGGAAAATAAGCTCAATGGAAAGATGATAAAAGTTTTGGTTTTCCTACCTAAGAAGAGGATGAAACAGGCCTGGGTTTAAACAACATGCTTAATGTACATGATAGCACCGAGGGATCTAAAGAGATCCTGATTCCCACCCTTTACTTACCTTTTAAACTATTCTTATCATCAACAGCACCTCTAAAAACCTGTGACCTTTCCATAGTATTTCTTTTTGCATCTTGACATTCTATTTTTATGGACTCTTTGGGCTTCCATAGAAATGGTCCTTAAACTTTGCAGTGTGGTGTTCATTAGCAGAACGAGGGCCCACACAGATTATTTATCCAACCCGTTCCCTGTTCACTTCAAAATCCTTTCAAAACTGTTGAATCTGAGATTGGCAGATACTATTTTCTGAGAGTATAATCCATATGGTATTTCTCTGATGGAAAGGAGTTGAGGAAAAGATGTACAAGATCTGTGTCTAATTTGATGTTCCCAGGAAATTGTGCTGGCTTACTCTTTACAGGGAAATGGGGTTTAATAGGACTATACAAATCTCATAGAATCCAGGAAAACTTGAACCGCCAGGAGTTGGAGAGACTCGGAATTAAGGCAGCAAGGATCAGGGAGACAGGGTCACGCATTAGGGGCTGCCGGGTCGCTTGGGGATCAACCTCATGGTTGCGTAGGAAAACAGGATAACATCTCAGAAAAAGTGTGTGCAAAAAAATATTTATTACCTTGACTATTTTGTGAACTCCCTGAGAAAATAGACCCAAACCAGGAGTCTCTTTCTTCACCTTACCTTTCTCATTTGTTCTTTGTTATGTTTACCTCACAGAACAAAAATACCGTATGATCCAATCGGACACCTTATCCAGGGTGACCGTGTTAGTAGCCATGTTGTGACCGTTGGGGAGTTTCCAATAATAAAATCACTCAACATGAGCATCTGCCCTTCCCTTCCCCCTGGTTATTGACTATAAATATTATCCAGACTCAGCCCCTTTAGAAAGCCCTTGGTAACCGTCGTTGACTATGGGCCATGATCTGAGAACATTGATCTAGAGCTACAGATGTATACAGATTCAGACGAAGTCCAAGTTTTACATGTTTCTTCTTCTAGTTAACATTTCTGTGTTCCCTCCTCCTTTTCTCTTTGATTTCCATCCAATAGTTTAGCTGTTTTCCCTGAGCAACTTAGCTGTGTCAGCTTTTGCTGGTAAACTCTGTGGCCGGGAAACTAGAAAATGCTCTTTGACAAAAGAGGAAAAGGACGGTTAGGAAACAATAAAAGAGAAAGTTAAGAGAAAGGATATGGTTTCACAATGGTTTTCTCAAGGTAATTTATGTGCCTATTTCTGGTAAATATCTTGGAGGCCAGATATTTGTCTTGAAAGTGTGTAAGGGAATCTTACCCTGGATAGATGGTCACAGCCCAGAAGAAAAGGGTAACGTTTGTCCCCAGGCATTTAAGGGGCTCTCTACCGAGGCTTTTAGAATTCCGTAACATCGTTGGACTTAACGCTCTTAATCTATGTCTTAGGTTATTCCCACATATCCATAAATGTGAATCTTAAAAGAATTCTCTACGTTCCACATGTATACTTCACACATTTTGCTAATATTTCAAGAGTCTCCTGTTCTTTTTGCAAATAAAGTGCTCATTTTGGCTGTTTTCCAGACATGACAGTTGGTGGACATGCTTCAGTAGAGAAAAGGAAATTTTCCCTGCTTATCTACTCTCTCCCGTCTGCCCAAGATAGTGTGGCTGTCAATTGTGACCTGATTTTGAAATAATTTATTAAATAGAGGGATGCATGATGTTATTTAAAATTCTGGTATGACATTGACTTTTAGTCCTTTATAATAAGCTCTTGACTACATTCCCTGGGTGAGGTCTATTGCTCCTGGGATTTTAAAAATTTCTTAACTCCTTCTGTGACTTTAGACTCTGTTCAGTGTCAAGTAGGAGTAATGTTTACTCAGGAAATTTATTCAGAAGATGAAGCGTGCTGTATTTTTTTTTTTTTTGCCATGAAAACAATATTTTAGAAATAGATTATTTGTTAGTAGACTCGGTAAGAGTTTGTCTTTATTAAATATGTTGACATCCTTTTTATGTTAAAATTTAATATATGTGCAAGAGACAGTAGTTTAACGTTTTTAATTTGTAATCTTTTCAGTCACGGTTGGGAGAGAAATCCTAATGGATTACATTTCTTTTAAAAGTATGTTCCTGGGTTTTAAAAAATGATTACTCTTAATAGCTATCCTAAATATAAATCTCTAATTTAATGTTCTCTCCTATACTCTAGACATGTTATTCCCAACGGCCTATTCAATGCTTTCTCCTCAAATGAGATAGTAGACTCGAAACTTTTATTATTTGTACCGACAGTTCAGCTCTGTCTCTTGTATGACCCCTTTGTGTTGGTGGAACCACAGTGTCCTAGTAGTTCATCTAAGCTAGAAACCCAAGCGCATCCTTGAGTCTTCCTTTGCACTTAGGTCTATTCACTAGCCCCACGTCCAATATCAGCCCTCCCAACTCATTCCTTCCTCTGCTATTAAGGAATTGTTCTAAACAAGTTACTTTCTGGCTTAGAAATTAGTGCCTCTGTAGTGCTGAGAGAATTAAGTCCAAACTTGTCCAGGAATCATTTTGAGGCCTTTCGTGACTGGCTCCTTCTTACCTGCCTCATTTTCCACCAGTCCTCTGCAACAGCTTCCTCCAACCTGTGCCAGAAGAACTTGACGTTGTCAGCAGGCATCATAGATTTTCTACTGTTGCTCCCCCGGAATACCCATCTTTCCCTTGTGTGCTCGGTGAAGCCCTGTTCATCCTTCTAGTCTCATTCCGGCATAATTATCTCTCCTGGGAAGCTTTGCCTGATCCCTATCTTTTGTGCATCCCTGCACCTTGTACACACCTCTATTTTTAGCACTTATAACACTGCACTGTAATTATTTGTTTGTATGTTTGCCTTCCCACTAGACCCTGAACTCCTTCAGGCCTGAAACACTTGCTTAGTTATCTTTTAAAGTGCTGTACAAACGTTATTATTTTATGCCTAGAACATATGAAACATTCAGAAAATTATTTGTTGAGTAACTAAATGAGTAACTGTGGAACAGGGCATACTAATGGTACATAGTTTGGACTATGTGTATCTTTTTGGACTATGTGAGAGCAATTGTTGACTGAGAAGAGGTTTGGTTAGCAACCTCAGTGCTGAGAAATAGTAAATCATTTTTAGAGCACCTATTATGTGCTAGGCTCTGTCTTCCTTGCCATACATGTATTAGTTTACAGGACATTGAGACTCAGAGAAAATTTAGTAACTGGACCAGGTTAGTAACTTGACGAACAGAGATTTGGAATTCATGACACATGACTCAAAAGCCAGTGTTCTTCCTCAGTGCTGGAAAATTATCAGAAATGGCAGGGGGAAGCACTTTAAAACACAGGCAAGCAGTGTTTTCAGAGTAAAGGCCAGTTTGGAACCATAACTTCTACTTTGGATTCCAGAGATGTCTGGGGATGTTTTGGGAGAGGCAGTGGTAAGTTCATGCTCCTAATAACTTTGATTAAATAAAAGAATGATTGAAGAGTTGCTAAAGTGGAGGGAGCTAAAGAAAATTAGGCAAACAAAGGGAAAAGATTTGTTAAGATAATTTTGTTCAGTCGATATATATTAGATTAAAGGGAATGCTAGGGTTCTTCTTTGAGCACCTAGAATATGTTAGTCTTATCGATTTATTATCTCCTTATCAATTCTCACAGCACACCTATGAGTTAAGTATGATATTCCATATTTTCATGTGGTTAAAGTTCCATATACACTTTTATCTGAAAATAGATTAGACATTTTCAAGGTCGTGTGGACAGAACCCAGTGGAGCTTGGGTTCAAAACCAGATCTGGATGGCTCCGTCTCATGAGGAATGGAGATGATCTCAGCTGTAGCGACAGATAGCTCAGTGAGGATGCAGTATAAATAAATTGTCCTGATGAGTTAACAAGGTGTTATATAGGGACAGAATCAGCCCAACCGGGTGGATCCTTTGTTATGGCTCAATTGGTAACTGGTCTTTTTATACTTTTAGAAGGAGAAGGAATGTGATATAGTTATAATCTTTTTTTTTTTTTTTCCTTGAAAACCTTGCCGGTTGCTCTAAAATTGAGAGAATGTACTAATCAGACATGACATTAAAACTGTTCGACAACTGATAAGCCACAAACACGGACCAATGGGATGGATGCTGGCTGTAAACATACAGAGAAGCTGTCCGGTACATTCTAGCCCAGTAGCAGCCTGGTCTTTGCACAGACTAGTGGGCTAAATCGGCTTTAGAAGCTCCATTATCTGTACAGCGAAGAAGCAAAGATTTTTTTTTTTTTTTTTAGCATGGATTGTGTTATGGAATTATTATGCTACTAGATCAATTTGTTATATATGCTAAGCCAATTAGCATTTATAGTGAGAATGACATTTAAGGAAAATGAAAGATGTTGTAGAATAATGAAACTCATTTACATGATGCACCACCTTGCCCAAGACCCCAGAAAAGCTTTACTAGTTTGGTATTTGGTTTCTTGTTTATCCATCTGCTTGTTCATGTGCTCATTTATTCATTCTGTATACTTTTATTTTGAGATTGTTATTTCTGTCAAGTCTGAGAAATGATTTTTCTTTTTTTTTCTTTTTAAGCTATAGAATAGGGATAATCTGATTGTAATCAGTCTAACTATGAATTATTTACTTACACCTCTGACATACACTAAAGCTATTTAAGGGTAGGAGGGACCATGCCTTTTCTTTTTTTTTAATTCTTCCGACCTCCAATGCCGAACACAGTACTTCAACATTTTAGTAACTGAATGAAAGCACTCAGAATCCGGTCTAAACGTATGTTCTTTGCAATTCAAACCTGCAGGTTATTGGTTCAGATATTCCTTCAGTGATCATGAAATGGCTGTAAGTGGCTGTTTTAGAGATAGGCTACAGCCTTTAAGGTGACTACAAAAAGAAGAGATTAAATGCCAGGACTCCGGAGTTAGACAGGAGAGAGCCTTTTTGATGTGCAGTGTCAAACCATATTGTCACCCTGGGATGTAGGGAGCAATAGCTGATTAACGTTAGTGAGGTCGGGTTGACGACCAAACTGTAGAGATCCAGATCCAGAAAACACGGGATTAAAGCCTCTCAATTTTCCATGGTGAGAAACAAGCCAGGGAGTCTTGGAACTGGATTGAGGCAACCGTGTCTTAGGTGGCAGGTGTCAGAAGGAGCTGAGGATCTGAGGACCAGCATATCATAGAGCTGCTGGGAAAAAGGGGTCTCAATGATCAAGTCGCACAAAGGGCCTGGGAACACAGTAGGTCAGGGAGGAGAGGAGGAAGTGATCTTGAGCCTAAGGCAGATTTGACTTGATTGTCGAGCTATTTGTAGGTCTTAGAATAAGAGTAAAGTAGATTTTGAGCCGGATTTCTCAGTGTGGACACTATGGACTGGACGTTGTTGGCCAAATAATTCTTTATTGGGAGATGGGGAAAGGTTGTCCTTTACATTATAGGATTGCTGTATCTTTGGCCTATACCCACTTGATGCTTTGGAGGTATATGAATCAAGTGGCTGCTGTTGCCTAAAGAAAGGGTGAGGGGAACAGTGATTATAAGTGACTATAAATGTTGCATCTTTTCATGTGAATTCCAAAAGGAATCAGGACCAAAAGTAACCTAATCAGGAACATAGGTTGGCAGGGATGAAAGAAAGAAGACTTTGCATTTGCAAATGAATGGAAATGTGAGCTATTTTAGATTGTAATGGAGAAATAGTGTTGGGAGAAAGGAAATTGGAATTGATATAATTATCCATTAGTTTGGGGTGAACTTCGAAGGTCAGTTATAAGGTTTAATTAGACTGGAATTAGGGTTTGGTTCGTGTGAGATTGTCCAGGAATAAATATTAAAAGAGCTCCTGGATTGAAGAGTTTATTTTTATTAGTTTTCAATTTCCTGTTTTATTTTTAAAAGTAAAGCAGAAAAGGAAATCCTTTAATTAAATAAAAATTCAGGTCTTGTTAATTCTTGGGTATTTTAACCTAATCACCTGAAATTACCTACCTCACATCCTAGTATAATATAAAATAAAATCTGAAAAGCTTTAAGGAGGGTGTGTAAAACAAAAGAAAATATAAAAACAAGTCACGTAGAGATGAATGGAAATCAGAAAGATATCAAACTTTTAACAGTAACTCTGGATTGTAGAAGACAGTGATGCAAAATTATGAGGGAAATTATTTTTAACTTAGATTTCTCTGTTCAGCCAAGCTATTGATTAGACATGCGAATAGAATAAAGAAGGCCTAAGGGATAGGAGGATTAAAACTTTTACGTCTTCTGTGTTCTTTCATAGAAAGCTTCTGGAGGATGAGCTTGCATAAAACAAGGGATTCAATAAAGAGAATGACGTTGGATGCAGGAAACAAAGGTTTCAATACAGGAGAGCAGAGCTAAGAGATTTCATGAAAACAGCTGTTCACTAGGCTTGCGACTGAGTTCAGATTAGAGAAAATGATGGAGGACTATGTGAGGGTTTTGGGAGGAACAAATAAAAACAATGAAGTTTTTGGTATGTTTGAACATTTGAAAAAAATTGACAGTTGACAAGCTTGTTGAACTTGAGGAAACATACTGATAGGTAATGGGAAACTAAGCAAAGGAAATAGATGATTATTAACTTCAGAAAGACGTTGTTGTAAGGATGGAAACAGTCACATCACATTATCTGGCTCAGTAAGGAAGAATATAGAGTCATAATTAGCTGTAAACACTGACTACTGATTTAAATATATATTTATATTGGGAGAGAGAAGTGTGTATGTGAGGAGGGGAAGGGATTGAGGAGGGAGGCTGAAGAGAGCCAAATTCTCAATTACCGAAATAGGAATTAAAATGATAACCTTGCAAATTGATCACTTAAAAACTATTCACATAAGCTTCGTATTTAGTCATTTAGTCCAGATTAAATAAACTACATAAAGAGTTGGAACAGTGACTTATTTGCAAATTTTGGCAAATATTGGCAAATTTTTCCTTTTAAGGTCTAGAAAAGAAATATTTCAGGTTTTTTAGGGCTGCGTGGTTTTTATCGTTGTAGGGTGAAAATAGCCATTGACAATTCATGAATGACTGGGCATGGCTAGGTTCCAGTTGAACTTTATTTACAAAAGCAGATGGAGTGCTGAATTTGGCCTGCGGGCCACAGTTTGCTAACCTCTAGACAACAGGGCAAGTGGAGGTGGGACAGGGATAATTTTTCTTTCCTCATTCAAGCTCATGTTTTGGACTTCCTTGCCTTTATTCCCACCTCCAATTAAGAGTAAATACAGAGTAATTTTCCATACTGCCCCTCATATCAGTCCCCCCCTTTTTTTTTAATTGCTGAGATCATAGTTTGGACTCTTGTCTGGACTAAAGTGCACTAACCTCTGAACCCCAATATTTGGCCCCTAAAATGTGTGTCCAATTTAACACGTATTTGTAAAGAATTTGTGCTGTCGATGATCTGAACCAGATTTTTTGCTTCTTGCTTTATGCTGTTTCTCCTGGAATAGTTCTTCTTCCTTAACATCCAGCTTTTCGAAATTGTGTATACCTTTCCAAATTCTGTCGGAAATAACTGCCTCTAAAGGAAATGTTCCTAGTTTCTTTCCGCCAGCCTCCAAACTCCCATTCAACCAGCTAACCAGAGATAGTTTATCCCCGTTTTGGAGAGACTGAGTTTTGGGGTTAGTCATTTCTGAATTTGAATCTATACCCTACCATATATGACCTGAAAAAAAAAAATGTTTTTAACCTGTCTGAGCTTATCTATGAATACTTCGTATGGTTTCTTCTTGGGTAAACATGATTTAATATAGCATTCTTCCTTCCCTTCCCTGAACAGTGTCACTCAACCTCACCTTGTGATCTTTGTGTACTCTTATCCACAACCCTTAGCGACCTGAGTTCAGATGTCTTCCTCATCTTCAATATCTTGAAGCAGTGCTCAGGAAGCATTGATTTGATTGACTTGACTTAAGAAGGAAATTGATCCTTAGCTGAAGAATTCTGAATTCATGATAAAATTAGAGAACTTTTGTAATCTACGGTTTGTCTATTTTTATTAGTTCACTTCTGTTTTCTCCCACATTGCAAAGGAGGTGCAATGTTGGAGAGAATACAGTGACTCGACTTTTCCTTTGATGGGGAACTAAGCCATATGTTTGTATTGAGTCAGCTACTCCAGACTGAATTCTCAGTCAGATGGTCAGCAGCATTTAATTGAATTTCCAATATGTGCAAGGCTGCATTGGGTGCTGTCACTCTAGGGAAGTGTAACCATCTGGAAGAACTTTTTAAAAAGAACTCAGAATAGGAGAATATGTCTTTTTGTATCTAAATTAAAATGATACTAATTTTGGCAAAGTAAATAGCTGGCATAATTTCTGTCTTTTGCCTCCCACCCTCTTTTATCATTTTTTCTTCCAATCTCTAAGAAAAGGCATTCTTTTTTTTTTTTTAAGCTATGGCTAGGATAGCATACTGTTTCCTTGATTCCTTTCCTTCCTAGTTATTGATCATTTGTGTAAAACAAGATTCCGATGCTTAAAATCTTCTTCAAGGCCTTTTAGCTTTTGGATCCTTTTCTAACTTTAGATATATATGTGGTAGGCAGAATCCTAAGATGCCCCCCAAGGATTTCCTGCTGTAATCTCCAGGACTGTGAATATAATGGATGTTACTTCCTCGATTATGTTAGCTTACACAACAAAGGGGATTTTGAGTTATAATTAAGGTTTCTAATCAGTTGACTTTAAGATGAGAAGACAGTCTAGATAGGCCTAATCTAGGCCTAAAGAGCCTTTTAAAAGCCGAGTTTTCTCTGGCTGATAGTAGAAGGGGAAGCCCTTCTACTACTATCAAAACATGGGAAGGATCCATTGCACTGTTGCTGGCATGAAGATGGAGTACATGTAGGAGCTAGAGAGCAGCCTCCAGGAGCTGAAGCAACCTCCAGCCAGCAGACAGCAAGGAGATGGGACTTCGGTTCTATACCTGCAGGAAAATGAATGCAGCCAACAACTGGAGTTAGCAAGAAAGTGGATCCTTCCCCAGAGCCTCCAGATAAGTGCCCAGCCTGGTGGACACCTGGATTTTACCCTCGTGAGACCCTAAGCATAGGACCCAGCTAAGCCCATGAGAACTTCTGACCTACAAACTGGAGATAATAATTTTGTGGTCATTTGTTACATAGCAATAGAAAACTAATACAACAAGGGTCTTCCTTATTAAAAAATGAGTCCTATTTCCTGCCCTACTAGTTGTTGCCCTATTTCTTTCTTCTTTTCATTGTCGAACTTTTAAACAAAATTGTCTAAACTCACTATCTTGATTTACATGCAACTTACTTATTTCTGAATTTCACGTTTTTATCTCTCTAGTGTCCAACAATGACTTTCTGGTGAACTAACAGCTCCTTCCCAAACCCAAGGACAGCGTCTCCATTCTCATTTTCTTTGATGTCTTGTCTCGTACTAGAGTTTGATTTTTCTCTTGAAATTATTTTATTTGTTGTATGTATGATTCTTTCCCCCCTTTCTTCTGTCTCCTCTGTTTTCTTCACTAATCTTGCTGACTAGTATTGGAATTGAATTCAGGAGCTATTGCAAGGAACCAGCAGAGGTGAATGAAGAAATAGGGATTTGAAGAAAACAGTCGGGCCAGTCCAACTTAATTTCCCTGGACATCTGCGTTAGCATAAGGCTCTTTCTAAAGAGCTAAATGTGTTTCTTGGCCTGTAGGTATTATACAGGTGTTACACCAGTTCCCTATTGCCATAATAATGCATACTTTCTTACAAACTTCCCTAAACTAGTATCTTAAAAACATCATATTATCATTTATGCGTCTGCTGATTTAAGTAAGCTAGGCTCAGCAGGGTCGTTTAGGCTTGATGACTGGGTAGCTCTGCTTCTCATTGCAGGCTGTCGCAGTATGGGTTGGCTATGCTGGTAGTACACCATGTATTTCTGGCCCACTCAGTGGAATGAATGTTCTAGTCATAGCATCTTCTTCTCATGCCCATGGCAGAGGTGCAAGAGGGCAAATAGAAACACGTCAGGGCTTTTTAAGGCCTGGCCTTGGAAATGGCATATACTGTCACCACTGCCTCATTCTGTTAGCAAAATCATTTCACATGACCAAATCACAAACAAGGAGTGGGAGAATATACACTTTTATGAACTGAATTGTGTCCCTCCTACCCCAAAGTCACATGTTGAAGTTCTGACCCCAGATGTGATGGTATTTAGAGATGGGGGTGGGGGGGACACATATGTGAGAGATAATTAGGTTTAGAAGGTAGAGCTCTCATGATGGGTTTAGTGCCCTTATAAGAAGAGGTACCAGATGGCCCTTCCCTGCACAACCATCCCCAGCCCCCATCCCAGTATTTGAGGATGCAGTAAGAAGGTGGCCCCTGCAGTCTGGGAAGAGAGCTCTCACCAGGACCTAAGCATGATGGCACTTTGATCTTGGACTTCCAGCCTCTGCAACTGAGAAAATAAATTTCTGTTGTTTAAATAGCCATCCAGTCTATGGTATTTTGTCATGGTGGCCCAAGTTGACTAATATATACTCCATCCCATTAGGAGGAGGAGGAACTGCAAAGTTACATCTCTCATAAGGTCATTGATATAGGGAAAGATGGAGACTTGGGGCAGGAAGTGCAGTCTATTATATTTAGAAATGTCCCTTTTTCCAGTAAATCAAAATCCCAGGTTTCATTTTGATAGGGAAAATTAATTGTGCCCATTCCTGAATCATACACCCTGATAAGGCAGATAGATAATGATTATGCTGATTTTTGAGGCCACCCAAGACCCACCATTTTGGAATTGACCTGCCTCCCAAACTTCATGGCTGCTACACAGTAGGGGAGGGTGGAATGGATGTTTGGGAGGCATTCTACCACACCCATGGTATTATTCCATTTCCTTTGGAGGCTTTGTAGACTGATTAAGCTCCATGAGCTCAGGACTGTATCTAACTTGTTGTCCAGTGTGTATTCTCCAGTTTTGAGTTCATGATGGCCACTCAATAAACAAACATTTATTGAATAAATACATCAAACATTTTATGCATCTTTGTCTTTTTACCAGCTCCTCTTTCTGTCACTCTCTAGTTCTTTCCTATTCAAAACCCAAAACCAAGAAAAAATTGCTTTTATTTTTTTGTTAATATGATCCTTTCTCCTTCCTAAAAAATCATTCTCCTCCTTCTGTTCCCCTCAAACTACTGTCCCATCACTTCTTTTTCTTCACTGTCAGACTTCTATCATTTTTTTCTTCACTGTCAGACTTCCAGAGAGCAGTTTGCTTTAGCTCTCCCTACTGCCTATCACTCACTGATTCTCTAACTCCTTGCAAGCAGAATCTTCCCTTATCACTCTGGCACTCTCAAATGTCACTTAATACATTTCTTTTGTCCCTAAATCCAGTAACCTTTTTTTCAGTCTTAATTATTCATGATTTTTTTTTTTTTTTTTTTGCTGCAACTGATGCTGTCGACGGTCGATGTCTCTGGAAACACTTCTCTTTGTTTTGATGGTCCTCCTGCTTCTCTGATTGCTCTCTTCTCTCTTCCTTCAGGTTGATTTACTGATAATTCTTCCTCTTCCTTTTTTCCTCTACCTTCCCCCATCTCTCTAAATGTAGATAGTCCCTATACCATCCTTTATCTTTTCAGCTCTCAGCTTCAACTCCATATTTATACTAGGTTCCCCAAATCATAAAACCTTACCTCTGTTGTGTTCTCAAAGTCTTAAATTTGCAGCTGCCATCTAAGCATGGTCACTTGGATATTCTACATAATGCCAGAATCAACTCTCCATATCCTCTTCCCTGCCCACTTTCTTTGGCTCTGTTCTGTTCCCCGAATGGTGTTACCATCCTCCTAGTCATCTAGACTCAAAACTTAAGAGAGTTTTTGACTTCTTCCTTTCTTCGTTTATCATGTCTTCAATTAATTTTCCCTACTAGGATGACTCAGAGGGATTGTCAGCTCTTTGAGGTAAAGGACTATGGCTTATTTATTTTTTCATATGGCCAGCTCCTTGCGCAGTGTCTGGTAGATAGATGCACAGTAGATGCTCAAAAGATGTTGGTGAAATGGATGACTGATTGCCCTATTGATATTATCAGTGTAATAGCTCCGTGATTATTATTATTTACTTTTCATTCCACTGCTTTTATTCTAGTTCAGGTTCTTGTTATCTTTGATCTAGACTCCTGTAATGATCTTCTGATTGCTTTAATTGTCTCATTTTTAATAATCTACTGTATGTACTGCTTTTAGATATACTTTCTAGGCACAGACCTAGTTATGTCACTGTACTCCTTAAAAACTTCAGTGACTTCTTATTACCAACCAAATAAAGTAAAAATTCCTCAGTTTGGTTTTCGAGGTCTTCTGTGATTTGGCTCTGAATGATCTTTTGATTTCATGTCCATTTTTTCTTTATTTTCTAGGCAATTTTTTACGTTCCTGCCTCTGTTTGTTATTTATTTATTCAACAAACATTTACTGAATGCTCTGCTAGTAACTAGAGAGACAGTTGAAAAAATGATAGTCTTACCCCTCTCAGAACTTGAAGTTTAGTTGGGGAGAGAGATGTTAAGTAAATAATTACACATATAATTATTTTATTGCGGTCATGAAGGCATATGCTATTGCTTTATTTTATTTTTTATTTTTTTGAAATGAAGCCTATTATAATGCTACTTATTCTAATTCTGTCTGTCTTTTAAAACCCAACTCATATGCCCTTTCCTTGATGGCTTTCCTTATCTCAGCCAGTTATCCTTCAAGCTCTGGTTTCACTTTGTCTGTGTCTTCTCATGATTCACTTCACCTTTTGCTTTGTATTGAATGTGTGAATAGTCTTTCACAAGCTGTTTACATTAGTGTGGAATTTGAATCACTTGCAAGTCAATCTTGAGTAGCTCAGTAATTTCTCATAGCCAGTTAGGTGCAGTAAGTTGTATTATGGATCGATCTCAAATTTTTACTTCTAAGTACCACTTTTTTTTAAGTACTAATCTTAGTTGGGACAAATCTAGTGGTCTTAGAAAACAGACTTCAGTTAAGTTGTCAGTAGTCATATTGTAGCTTTAGGGTATTAATTTTAAGTGAATAATTTTTCTAAATTTCTTTTATTTACTATATTATCTCATTTAATCCCTACAACAAACCTATCAAGTAGATTTGGGAATCTATTAATGTAGATTGCTGGAGCATGAGGAAGACAGAAGAATATGATCTAAATATATAAGAAGAAGATATGAATAGTCTTTATTGAGACAAAGTTCTTGAGTTTATCAATTTGTCCAAATTTCTCCATTAGTTTTTTCCTTTTACATTTTAATAACCTAAGTCTAATTTTAGTTTCTATATGGTATCCTGCTGATTTTATCATATGGAATCAGGGAGCAGTCATTGATTTATTTTGTGATATTAATAATAATTATGGTAACAATCCAGTATGCTTTAAATCATTGTGCTTGTAGTGGTTATATAACTTTGACTCCTATTAGTTTCTTCTTTTCTCTCTTTTTATTTTTATAAGTAAAGCTATTAAACAACAAGAAGCATTGTTTTGCCTATGTCATAGGGCATTAGTTTTCTGCGTGGAACTGACTCTTGCAAGGCTAGACCCTACAACATTGATCTCATTACCTATATGTATGTGATTACCACTCATCTAATCATAGATGGGCCAAATACAGTCCACATGTCTTCATTCTTTTACATAACTCCAGGGTATTTGCTTTAACTGTTGAATTTCAAACAGGTAATTAAAGGATAATTATATTTTGATGTGTGTTTTAAAAAATCCAAGTTATAATCATTTCATGTAAATTTGATAGGGCAGCAACATAAATGACACAAGTATTATTCTTACAGGCCTACTTTCTTGTAGCTTAATGTAAGTGGATTAGCTATTTTGTGTACCCACTGAGGTTGGCACCAAAGCAGATGTTAGTTTAGTGCTGCTCCCTGCACACCTGCATTTCAGCTGTCGTGGCATTGTCTCCCAAAGCCAAAGGAGGTCCAGTGGGCATGTGTTCCTGCTTTTATTTTGGCTGTGGCACTGTTGCTGTCTGTATTCTTTCTGTGGCGTGAGAATGATAAACTTTTACAGGGCGTTTAGACAGTTTTTCATGAGGTATAACGTATAGTGACATGCATAAATCTTGTGTACAACAGTGAACCCAGATCAAGACCGGGAACCTTTCCGATACCCAAGAAAATTGTCTCATGCCCTTTCCCAGTCCCTGGGGAACCCTTGAAAAGTAACTGCTGTTGTGACTTCTGTCTTCATATCAGTTTTGACTTAGTTTGCTTTTGAAATTCATGTAAATGGAATCACCGTGGGTCAGTTAGTTCCAGTCAGATGTTGGCTGTGGCGGGGGTCATGCAAAAGCTCAGCTGGGTTGGTTGACCAAGATGGTTGACGCGGAGGCTGGCAGCGGTTATTGTCAGGTGAGTGCTCAGCTGAGCTATTGATTGGCGTGCTTACATACGGTCTCTTTAAAGCGGCAATGTTGGAGTGAGCAGCTTGAGAGACACAGAAGCTGTGTATTCTTTTCTAACCTAGCCTCAGAAATCATACAGTGTCACCTCTGCTGCATTCTCGTGATTACAGGCAACTGACGAAGGCTGATCTAGATTCAAGGTGAGGGCACATAGATTCCGCCTCACAGTGGGATCAATGGGAGGAGGGTCAAAGAATCTGCAGATGTGTTTTAACCCCCCCCACAGTTACCATCATCATAAGAAACATTTATTGAATAATTATAATTGAATCAGATATTTTGATAAGCACTGTATATGAATTATATACTCCACCCCACAACTTTATGAATTTGTGACTATTTTATGACCATTTTGAAGATAAGGAGGTAAAACTTGGAGAGGTTAAATAACTTGCCCTGGGTCACACAGCTAATAAGGGATAGAGTCTAGACTCACACAGAGTTCTCTCTGACCCTAGGCTCAACCATTGCTAAACTGGCAACTTATTATAAGAAGAAGAGAATCATGTTTTAGATAGTTCATTTCTGGAAGCAGAGACTAATTAGGAAGGTATTCCTGCTGTCAGGGGCTTGTTTTATCTATTTTTACACATCGGAAGCAGTAGAAGGAGTAGAAAAGTAGGAAAGGGGTATATATTATTCGATATTGGCAGAAAAAATATAATATTTTTAGGTCAGATAGAATTTATGTGGTTCTAATGATTTTTAATAACTATTGGTTGTTGATTAAAATTACTGACCATCTTCACTCTGCCATAATGTCTTAGTTTGTTCATTCAGGGACTCACATAGGTACCTAGTCTGCTGTGTAGCTAGTCTCTGCTCTTGGCAATTTGAAGGCAGAATAAAAATTATTAGATTTTCTTCTTTATCAAAGGCATATTTTTCAACTACTTTTAGACATGTGAGATTTGAGGTGTGGGGTCTTCTGAGAGTCCCCGCGAGAGGTAGGCAAACTTTGGGCTGTGGTTCAAATGGGGCTTGTAGCTTGCTTTTCTGTAAATAAAATTTTACTGAATCACAGTCATTCTCATTCATTTACACATTCCCTAAGGCTGCTCTCACATGATGATGTTGGCCAGCTCTAGCAGAGACTGTGGGGCCCACAGAGCCTACAGCATTTACTATCTGACACTATAGAAAAAGGTTGTAGGCCCCTGTTCTGCATAATGTAAGACCAATGAGGTTATTCTGTGGAGTCCGTGAGATGCTTATTGCAGGTCAGGACACAGTCGTGAGGCAGACTGGCTACGTGTGTTAGCGTATGTCTTAGTAGCAGAGATTAACAATTAAGTCAATTATCAGTGTTTATCACAGGTCTAGAACAGCAGAGGTCCAGAGGCTCCCTGAAAGGAACCCAGCAAATGATGGTAGAACTACCACTTTTGAATGAGGCTGTTTACTTGTTTTGTACTGCGGGCCGATGGTCATGAGTTTGGTTATTCCTCATAACTAGAAGTAGCAGGTGAGAGACCAGTATGTAACTTTTGCCCCTCACTGAAGCAGAAAGAAATACCTGGGTTATCCTTCATTTACTCTGCCTGTTTTTAAATTTTTTTTTTTACCCTTGGTAAGCCATAGAAGTATTTTGATTTTGATTTTGTTTTGTTTTTGGCTTATGTTATGTGCCTTTTTTTTTTTTTAATATTGTTACATTTAATGCCTCATTATATCTGGGAGATATATTGGTTTACATTATTGCGCATTTCATTTACTCTCATGCCCTATTTAGGACATTGTTGTTTCATCCACAGGACTGACCCAGATGTTCACAAACAGGGCATTCAGGGAGATACCTCGAGGCACTATGGGAGCGTACATCAAATTATGCTTTGCACAGTCATCTCTGGTCATGTCCTTATGCTTTACATAAAGTAAATATATATTCTTTTCAGTTATTTTGCTTTTATTTCCTGCAGTTTTGGAAACGTGATTATGCATTTACCAGTGTTACCGGAATGCTTTTCTCAGACAGCTGTGTATATTGTCAATGTAAATACTTCTTAATTAATGATTTGCAAAAAGCCTTTTTCATTGTGTGTAATTAAAGAAAATTAAAGTAACACTTAAATAAGCAATAAAAGTTAATTTTATTAGCTGCTCATTTGGAACCAGGTTCTTGATTCACTTTTCCTATACATAGAAAAATAAAATGAAATAATATAGTGAATCTCCTTTTATAAAAAAAAACTATGTTTTCTCACATATTTTATATTTTACAAGTAACTGAGTTTACTCTTTAAAAAGTGAGCACTAAAAAGTACAGTGACATATACAACTTACTGTTGAATGACACACTTGAAATTTATTTGATTTTGTTAATGTCACCCCAATAATTTTTAATAAAAAATAAGTACAGTGACAATTATTTTTCTGATTCTCACTGTTAAATAATAAAAATAAATCTTGTTAATTTTTTCTAGTTATATTTATAATCCTGATAAAATTGTGCTAATATGTCATTTCCACTCCTTGTGAAAATAATTGTGCTACAATGAGCCTGTGATGGTGGGACTTTTGAAAGAATGATGGTCAGAACCTCCAGGATAGTAGTAGGCTCACTCTACTTCTTTTATAATGAATGTTCATCCTAAAACAGGGGCTAATTGTTAGGTAAGGTGGTTTAGAAAGGAGTAAATACAGCGAGATGATGGATGTATTAATTATCTCTATTGTGGGAATCCTTTTGCAACGTATACATACATCAAATCATCACACTCTATACTTTACAATTTTATTTGTCAATTATACCTTTAAAAAAAGGAAAAGGTGGTTTTTACATATGAAAGAAAAGAGCTGTATTTTACAAGGAAGTGTATATTTTTACTGTTTTTGAGTAAGTGAGAATGACAGTTTTCTTCTACACCTTCAGCTTGTCATCTGTACCAGCGTCTGTGGTGCCCCTTGGCCCTTCAGTTTTCCTTTCATACTTAATAGACCTGGTGGCTCGTTCTGATCTTTTATTCAGGAAATGGGAGCTGCTTGTTCTCTGAGAATAAGCAGCCAGTCTATAGTTTTTGATCTGTTAATCAAGCAACAAGCTTTGCCCTTCTGGCAATATTGGCCACAAATTGGATGTTCAGTCTTACAAAGAGTATGACTGTGTGTCTGATTCTGGTTTTCTCTTGTGTGCAGGCTGGGAGTTTCGTATTACCGGTGGGGAGCTGTTGTTTAGAATGCTTGAGTATACCTGTTGTGATGCTATGTGAGCAACTGGAATAATGTGAGAAGGAAGGTGTATTAGTTAGCTATCATTCTATAACAATATTACTATAAACTTAGTAGTTTAAGGAAACATTATTTATTGTCTCACAGTTTCTGTGGGTCATAAGTCTGACCTGGGTACAGCTTATCTGAGTCCTCTGCTGAAGCTCTCACAAAGCATCAGTCAGGGTGTTTGCTAGAACAGAGTTATCAACTAAGGCTTGACTGGGAAAGAAACAATTTCCAAATTTACTCAGATTGTTGGAAGAATTTAATTCCTAGTGGTCATAGGACTGAAGGTTTCAGTGTTTTGCGGGTTATCAGTGGAGCCAGCTCCTGCTCGAGAAGCCTCCTGTAGTTCTTGGTCACATGGCATTCCCTACAGAGGCCACTTGCTTCCTCCAGACCAGCTAAGGAGAGAGCCTCCATGAAGATGGGTACTGCAGTCTGATGTAACATAATCATATCCAGGTAATTGCAAATATCCTGTCACCTTTGCCAAATTCTTTCAGTTAATAACAAGTCTTTGTGGATTGAAAGTGGACCTTAGTAAGTTCAATATTAATCTAATAGTAACAGACAAGCCAGCCAGGAATACCGCAGTCAGGAGTAGGACTGCTTCATATTGAATAAAAGATTGTGGGAGAGAGGCAGATATTCCCAGTTAGTAAAACAAGCCCCATAATAAATGACTACCAACAATTGCCAAAGAAGAGACAGCTACCAAAAGTGAGAAGGTCCTTGGTTGCAACTGTAATTACGCATATACATTTTATGAGCAGCAACATCGGGAACAGAAAAATAGGATGGGAAACTAGTTGGACTTTGGTATAGCCCTGGAGAATTTTTATTCTCATCTTCCTTTACCATCTTTGCTAGGTGGGATTCTAAGGTGGCCCCCCAAGTTCTTACCCTCTGTTGTACACATCCTGTCTAATCTACTTTCCTTGAGTGCCCCCTGCATCATCCTCTGTGAGTTCAGGCAGAACTTGTGAGTATGATGAGTCGTCACTCCTGTGATTAGGTTACTAATCAGTTAACTTTAGTCAGGGGGGACAGTAGAGGCCTGATCAAATCAGGTGCATCTTTAAAAGGGACTGGATTTTTCCTGAAGCTAGAGAGATCCAAACTTGGAAGTAGTAAAGGACCTATCAAGGAGGTTACATGGCAAGGAATTATGGGTAGCATCTAGGAGCCAAGAGTGGCTCCTGACTGACAGCAAGAGGATGGGGGTCAGGCTTACTACTGCAAGGAACTAAATCCTGCCAATGACCAGTGATGTTGAAAGAAGACCCTGCACTGTAGCTGAACCCATAATCCCAGCAGACACTTTGATTTCAGCCTATGAGACCTCGAGCAGAGGGCCCAGCTAAGCTGGGCTCCTGAACATAGAAACCGTGAGACACTAAATTTGTGTTGATTTAAGCTGGCAACTGTATGGCCATTTGTTGTGCTCTATATTAACACTTTCCTAAACATGCCCTGTCTCTTTCGTGTCTATACTCAGGTATTCTTTTCCCTGGCATATTTCTGTTGTATATCTAGCCATCATTTATGGCCCATCTCATGTGCCATCTCCTTGTTGACAGTTTCCCTATTTCCATAGATGAATGTTGTCTCTTATCCTCTGAATCTCAAGTATACTTTGTATCTCTTTCATGTTACTATGTACTTTCTTTGCATAAGAATTATTTGTACTCATGGTCTATATTTTTTATTTTAAATTTGTTTATTGATTTGCATGGAAAATAGATACATTCATATATTCCAAAGGTGGGAAAGAATATGTAATGAAAAGTAAGTGTTTTTAGCCCAATTCACCAGTTCCTTACTCCTCTGGTCCAGAGGCAACCATTTTTTCAGTGTTTCATGTATCTGTCTTCAGAGATTCATGTATGTATGTATGTATGTGTGTGTGTGTAGCTCCTCCCTCTTTTATATACAAAACTAACAGTGTTTTTCTTTTTTTTCTTCATTGTGAGATGTATGAACAATCCATCTCTTTTTCCTTCTTGTATTGATCTTCTGAGGTACTACCTAAGTATTTAAAATCTACTGAATCTAATCTTTTTCACCAAACCTTATATTGATGTTACTTATATTAACTCTAATATCATTTTGACAGACACTTTGATTAAATGTCTTTAATATGAACTCAAAACTTTTCTGAACATTTCACTGTTTAGGATGAATGCTGTATATCAAAAAGTGCCAAAGGCTCATCATAACTATAACACATGTTTACTGGATTAGAAGTCCATGGACAAATGTTTCTGAATTGGACATTAATATTAGCGGGTATGCCCTTTCTGTCACCCATGTCAATTCCTCTGCCATTCTCTTGGCAGAGTGGTTATTGTGTGAAGGGTCTTAATGGGGATATGGTTGGGATCATTCAATAAGTAGGGGGATTTTGATTACATAAGAATTTATGAAAATGTAGCTCTTTGAACTGAACTTGAAATATTATGTTTATTACCTGTTGTCCTGATGCTGTTGGGCAAATGAAGCTTATAACGTTTCCTGAAATTTCATAAAATATAAAATAAACACTAGGAAACTTAACCTTTCTGATTCATGGGCATGATTCTGGGGCCTCATATTTTGTTAAAGTTTTTGCTAACTTATCTCTCAGCATCTCGTTGTTTTAAGTGCCTTATTAAAAGTATCAACTATTTCCAAGCTTCCTTTCTTTCTCTTACCCACTCTGGGATATCTGATTCCCTTTCCTAATTGGTGAAATTAGAATGAGTGAAAAAAAAAGGCCCGAGAGAGTATAAACCTCTTGTGACTAGATTCTTATCAAGTTTGCTTTTGACATGCATATGTGTGTTTGCTTCTTTCTCTTTTATATTCTCTTTATTTACAGTTGCACTACTTAACATACCATTCAGGAAAATATATAGGGATAATCAGATTAGAGAAACCAGCTATTAAAACAATTGGTAGCAACTTTATAAAATAGTAGGTGGTTAGAAATGTTGAATTCAATTGAATTTGAGTACCAAAGATTGTGTGTTTATCTCTGAGTTTTAGTTATCCAAGCCACCATCTTTCCTATTTCATAGGATAACATTAATCTTGTTGAAGAAGAAATTCAGGACCAGTTTATTTTCATATGACTTCTGTATTAATAGCCACTTCATAATTAAATACTTTCTCTGTAACAGAGATTCTATGATATATATGAAGATAATAATTTCCACCTTCATCCAACTCAGGAATGGATGGGACAAGAGAATTGGGAATTGGGTGTTGTCAGAAGGGCTCAGCTCTTGCTTCTTCTTCAGTGTTTGCTTCATTTTCTTAGGCCTGATTCCCATACATGGCTGCCGGCAGAAAGGGACTTCAGTCAACTCTCTTTTAGTTTTTAAATTAACAAAAAAAAATTTCATATACATGTATGAACTCTGATAAAATCTCATCTACACATCTGGCTCCAGCTTGGATCAGATGTCGCTCCTTCCCCTGGCCAAACATCTGTGGCCTGGAGAGTAGGCAGGGTTTTTACGAAGACGCCAGCTCATATTTTAACTACATAATTACAGAGATGGGGTAGTAATATTTTCCAGGAGGTGATGAGATAGGTGGAAGAGGGAGATGAACAATAAAGAATACTTTTCAAAATGGAGAAGAAGGGAAAGATCTGGAGCACATGTAGCTCTGTTGTGGAAAACTCCCAAAACCAATCCAACGAGAAACCAAGCGGTTTCTTCAGTTGACATTGAGACCACTCTACCCTTTGGCCTATGCAGCAAGCATTTGCAGAAGCAGAACAAAGAGCTGATTGCAAGGTTAGTCATTTGAGTGGGGAATTCCCAAAATTTCCTCTTCAGCATTTTAGGAGGGGTGCTTTAGTGGTAGTCGATAGATCATTTGGGTTGTGTATTAATTAGGGTTCTCTGGAGAGACAGACCAATGGGATGATACCAATGGAATGTCTGCATATGAGGTTATAACTCTTCAGAAAAACATCTGTTGAGTTGAAGCAGCTGCAAACCTACTCAAATGTTAGATATAACTGGGGAATATTTTAGTATCTGAAAAAAACGTGGCTTAAAGCTAGCTCATTGTACCAGGAAGAGAAGGTACCTGTTAGGTGAGAATTCTGTGTTAACTTTCTGTTAGGTTTTCTGAAACAAATCTTTTATGTTTTTAATGAGTAAAATCAGTCGTTTGACATCATTTACTTTTTTCTCAATGGGCCTATCAGTCTTGCCCCTTCAGGACACGTTTTTTTGCAAAGTTTAACATTAAGCCATCAGGCACAGGAGAAATGTTTATAGGGTCCAGCTCTAATATCACAGAGTAGAACGAGGAAGGGTAGATTTGGAGCAGAGAGACAATAAATTGATAACTAGCACACCTCAGAACCAATATTTGTTTCATTTATTTTTTTTTTTTTGGCTTGGAATTCCTAGACCATGTATAAATTTAAAGCCAAAAAATTCGAGGGGAAGGTCGTAGTTAAGAATTCTCTGGGAGACTTTTTCATGCTTCCCAGAGCTGAGGCTGAGTCTGAGGCAGGTTTTTCACCATTTCTTATATGATGATGATAGCTAAGCAGGTAGCCTTTTGAAGGTATCAGCTTTCAATAGAAGTTTGGATCTCATCCGGTCGAAGGCAATGAGCATCTAGCTCACTGGTTACTTAACTGGAAAACCTCCAAGGTAAACTCCCAAGCTCATTGCTCTGGTTAGCAATTACATTTTTGTTTTTGGTCCCTGGGGATTTCAGTTACATTCTTGTGACCTCCTAGCTCCAGTTTTCTGTCCACAAAGGGCATTATTTATTTTCTTTGTCCTATACCAGTGTAAGTCTTCCTCCAGCCAACCTTCCGTCCTTTGCATGACCTTTAGTAGTGTTATTCTAGGTGTTGAGGATGCAACTATATGTGTGTGTGTGTGTATACATGTATATATGGGTATATATGTGTGTGTATATATGTATGTATACATATGTATTCTTGTGGAGCTTATGTTGTTAAAGAGGAGAGAAAAATAAGCATATACTATATCAGGTGATGATAAATGCTATGGATAAAAGTGAGCAGGGATAAAAAAGCAAAGTAATGGAGGTGCTGCTTCACATAGAGTAGCCAGATTAGACCTTGCTGATAGAGTATTTGATAGGATAATGTCAAAAATTGCAAGTATTAATGATGTATTTGTATAACGAGCTGCTCATCTTGGTGTCCTAAGCAATGTTAACTCGTAAGCCGAGCTAAGAAATGGGATATTGCTGCCATACCTCAAATATTAATGGCAGTTAAAAAAGAATGGGGAAATATCCTGGAGACAATTCCTCGAGTACTGTCAGTCTTTAATATTTCCCATTATAAATGCTGCCAGTGTTGAATAATGCATGAAGCTATAAGATACTACACCAAGCCGTGCTTCTAACGTACATTATAAACTCATCATCCTTTTGCAAAGCCTGTTGCTCCTCCTGTATTCACTGCCTGTGTGGATGGCCTACCACCACCCATCTTGTTCCTTACGCCATTCGTTTGCTTTCCCTTCATTCGACATAGACTTAAGCACCTGCTTGTGTTAGGCGCTCACTGAGATTTGGGCAGGAACTAAGGGGAGGTAAATACTGTCTTTCCTTGGGTAAGAGGGTGCCCAAAACTCAATAATTGAGGTGAATAATATTTTAATGCAATATTTAAAAACATCAGAATGCAGGCAGAATACCCATGATGAA
The DNA here is from genome assembly GCA_003508835.1 of Eonycteris spelaea. Taxonomy (NCBI): domain Eukaryota; kingdom Metazoa; phylum Chordata; class Mammalia; order Chiroptera; family Pteropodidae; genus Eonycteris; species Eonycteris spelaea. The sequence goes on from PUFA01000023.1 coordinate 9,828,314, forward strand.
TGAAATATCAGTTTTGTTTTTTTAAGGCAAGGCAACCTTTGATTGACCTCACAGATTGCAAGGACCTTGTCAATTTACAATCCCTTATTTTTTTTATTTTGTGTGCCTATGGCACCTGGTCTTCCTGGGTGGTCTCCATCCAAATACTAACCAGGCCTGTCCCTGCTTAGCTTCTGAGATCAGATGGGATCGGGCTTGTTCACGGTAGCATGGCCATAGACAGAAATATCAATTTTTTAAATGAAGTAGAGATTTATCTTTGCATTGGCATGAATGCAAAAGTGACTGCCTTGCTTCCCTCACCTTAGTTCTGGCCCTGCTGATGATGTTGGGGGAACACGCATAATGTCTGCCCATAATGAGAGAGGGGGAGAAAGGCGTGCGAATAAATAGGTATAAAAATATTAAGTCCACTAAGGTGGAAATAGCATAAGAGTTCAAAGGAGATGTTTGTAGATTTAGGGATTAGGAAAGAACCTGAGACATCTCTTTTTTTCCTTACTCTTACCAATTTGAGCCTCCTTCAAAATCCCTCTTGAATGTGTCCTTTCCTGTTCTCTATCCCCATCATTAGTGCTATTTCCTTAGCTTTTGTCTCTCCTGGATTACTCCTAACTCCCTACTGCCAGAAAGCATTGTTAAAACACAGACCTGATCTTGACCTTCTCCTATTTAAAATCCTTTGATAACTACCAGCTGCCTTCATTATAAAAACCTGCATCTAAAAGATCCTGATCACACCTCTGCCTTTATCTTGGCATTCTCCCATGGAGTTAGTCTTATCAAACCCTCCGAATGGCTTTGCATATGCCATCTCCTCTTTTTGGAGTGCTCTTGGTTTTCTTTTCTCCCAGCTAGCTTTTATTCATACATTAGCACTCAGAACAGACATTACCTCCCAGGGCTGTGGTTTACATGTATATATCGTGGGTGCCTAACACATATATGCAGTTTGTATTTATAATATAGCTAGATCAGCCTTGGAGAGAGAGTTCATGCTTTTGTGCCGAGGCATAGCCTTCATCCCTGCCACACGGCTCTTCTGTTCACAAGTTCTTTGTGTGAGCATTGAAGTGGCTAAGGATTGAGGCTGGCTGACAGTCATTGGAGGAGGGATCTTTTCTACCTGGGTGTTCAGTGCTGCTCCTGCTATAGAAGCTCTGTTAGGTGTTGACACTTTGTGTCCACTTCTATAGTCACCTATACTCCTCTTTTTTCAGAACCTTTGCATCTGATCATCCATTATTATTCCTTGTAGGCCCCTTATCAATTAGCCACTGCCCCCAAATTCATAGATATCCTCCCCTCAGACCACTGCTCTCATACAGAGTTGATGAAGTACTCCCTGATGGTTTTACCACTGTCCTTTATAGCAGTGCTACTCACACTGACCATGTGAAGGACCTTTTTTGTTTGTTTTGTTTTCACTTCATCGTGATTGCCCCTTTCGTAGAATATAAAACTACACACTTGGTTATTACGTCAAATTGCTATAAATGTTTTTAGACGTTTTTCATTTTTCATATGCTAGTTTTTATATCTTGTTGTGGAATGATGAAAAAAAAAACAACAGTGAACTGGCTCTAGTGTGTGGAGTACATTTAGAGTAACGCTGCAGTAGCTCACTCCTGCATGAGGTAGTGTGATAGTAGTTTTCGTCTTGTGTTAACATATTGAGCTGCCATGAACTGCATGGTTTTTTTGCAGGAGCCACTCTTTGAGAGTTGCCCAAATGTTTGTTATTTCATCTGACTACATCGTTTCTTCTAATTTATTATCTGGGCAAGAGGAAGCTATATCAGGGCCTTCTGTTGTCCTTTTCTATCATAATGACCCTTTTTTCACAGGACAGAAGACCAGTGTTTGTGTTCTGGCTGCCGCTAAGTATAGCCATCCCAATTATGTACTCAGGGACCAGGTATATGACCAGATGGCGAGTCTGCAGACCCATTGGGCCAACTGTGAGGGAGTCTTGGGCCAGGACTCCATTTATTATCAGGTCTCCATATGCTTCTGATATAACTGGGAGGCCATAGAGGTCATTTGGGTGCCCTGGTATCCATGTCAGCTTAGCTTCTGTATCCAACAGCCCCTGGAAGGGTTAGGAATTACTCTTTCACCAGTGTTGATTTATTCTGGTGAATGGCAGCACATCGCCTTGGAGAATGATTGGAGAAACATTGCTTTTTTTTTTTTTACTCAAGAGGATTCAGCCCGCCCTTCCATTGGTGGTTTGTATGCCTTTGAACTGGCTTACATCTGGAAACTGCACACAAATCTTATGCTCTCCAGTTGTTGGTTTTTTTTTTTTTTTTTTTGTCATATAAATCAAGAACAGCCTCATTTGCTACTTGTTATGGTTGAATTGTGGCCCCCTCCCCAAATTCATGTGCTGAAGTGCTAAACCCCAGTACTTCTCAATATGACCTGATTAGGAAATAAAGTTGTTGCTGATACAGTCAGGTATGATGAGGCCCTACTGGAGTAGGTTGGGCCCCTAATCTAATATGACTGGTGTTCTTGTAACAAGGAGCTATTTGGACACAGAACACACAGGGATAATACTAGGTGAAGATGAAGACCTTGATCAGAGCCATGCTTCTACAAGCCGATGGGTGCCGAAGATGGCCAGGAACCACCAGAAGATAAGGGAGAAGCATGGAATAGATTCTCTCAGCCCCTAGAAGGAACTAGCCCTGATGACACCTTGGTCTCAGACTTGTGGCCTCCAGAACCGTGAGACAATAAATGCCGTTTGTCCCTCAGTTTGTGGTCCTTGGTTACCACAGCCCTAGCTGACTACTATGCTGCCCATCTCTTTTGCCTCCACAAAGTAACTAATGACTCATTAGCTGTAGCCACAGATCCTTGTTTAGGTGCAGGTTCTCTGGCTGTTGCCTTGACCTTATGACCTTGTATGGCAAATGCACTCATTTTGATTCTAATGGTTAAGTGCTACCTCTAGGTCCTGCTCTTTTGGAATTCTGTCGCTCCCGTTGACATCCCATTCATGTTTGAGGACCTCCGTACGGTTTTTGTTTGTTTCGTTTCGTTTTGTTTTGCTAGAAGTTAAATTCTCAGTCATAGGGGAGCGTCTCCATATGGATACACTTTCCTCTAGTATTCTTTCTCCTGCTGCAGCTCAACACCCTTTAGATCCACTTTCACGTGCGTGCCCCCAATGCTGGATGGCACATGTCAGTCAGGTTCAGCAGCTTTTTTTGGTGAATAAGCTGTTTCTTCCCATAGCAGTGACTGTACTTCACAGTTGGAGCGATTCTGAGTACACTCTAACCTTAGTTATTGGTCTAGAGGCAAGAGGCAACGAGGGGAGGCAGGGCTGACGTTGAGGAGAACGTTTTTCTAGGGTATAGCCTTTGCAAGACCTCCAGGCACCTGGAGGCTGCTTTTATTTATGAAAGGTAAGGGACCGGAACCTTCCAGCCCAGAGGGTCAGCAATCTGAGGGTGCATGTTCTCACATACACCCACGCAGATATCACCATCCCTCTATCAGAGCCCTAGTTACAGCATGGGAGACCTGCTGAGACTCTGCATTCATTTTTCTTTTTAGTTCAGCTACTCAGTCAAACCTTAGAGCTGATTTTAAGTACAGTCTGCTCTCTGGGTATGGGTGATAAGGTTTTTGCTTAAAAGCTGACGTGGAGCTTTTCTGGTTTCTGTAGTATGCCCTGAATTAATAGATAGCTTACCCAAGCCTGCCAGTTCTGTACTTAAAAGCTTCTGGAACGGTTAACAAACACCAACTCCAGAATCTTCACAGTTAAGATTACCCACCCGTCTTTTAAGTATTAGAGATATGGTATAAGCTCGTACTTACGCCTTCCTCCTGTCCCACAGTGCAGTCCACCTCGGGTAAACGTTTTAGTCATCGCACTGCTGTTACGTGTAAGGGGTTATTACCACTCATTTCTCGTTAGAAATGGAATCCTTGCTGCCCCCTAATCAGCAGGCGATGAAATTCCAGAATTCCGTTCTGAGGGTCTGTTTTCTAGCACCACTTCTATTATCAACAGTCTTATTTAGAGTTTTCTCCAAAAGCAGACCCAAAATAAAGATTTGGGTACAGGTAGTATATTTGTGAAGTAATTTCAGAAAGCCTGTGGATACACTTTCCTCTAGTATTCTTAGAGCTGTGAGTCCTTTGGGTAGGAAGCTGTCGGTATCAGTAAGCTTGAGGAAATGAAATGAACTTTTTGTTTTTTTAAAATAAAATTTTCAAGGGAACATTTTAAGACAAACTGTATAAGGCACAGTGTCAATGAATACTTTCATAGTTGAAACTTTTTGGAGGGAGAGACCAGTTAGGGAAGGGAAAAGAAAGAGTGAGTGTGGTAGGAACAAAATGCTTAATACAGAGTTATATATAAAAATAAGGGTCAAAGAATAAAAACGTTTGCATCAACGCTTCAGCTGGATAATATATGGAGCTGGAAAAAATAATAGTTGGCGAATTGCTGGGACAATTAATAAAGCAGTCCTTTGGTGACACCAGGAGGAAAATAAAGTGAGCTGTGGAAGACAGCAGACGTTAATCACGGACTAGTCATGCCAAACTACTTTAGCATCTTCGCGATACCTAGGCGAGCTCAATGAGTAAACAAAATCCACTCAGCTTAGTGTTTCTAGACTGTTTAATACTGTTCTTTTTTGGATACATTAGATGTCATGCCACGTGACATTTCATGAATAAAGTAGAGAAAGGTTAATTATAGAAATAACATCATATATAGAAATGAGTTAAAATAGAAATAATAGTGATAGAAAATTTTAATGTACAAATAGCTTTAATTAAACATACTTTACTGTCATTTGTATATTTAAATTGATTTCCCAGTTTGAGTCATTGTATCAAGATATTATTAATATTTTTAGGTGGGATAACAGTATTGTTGTTCTGCTTTAAAGAAGGGAGTTATCTTTTAAAGACACATACTGAGATATTTACAGAAATGTTTTGATACCAGGAATTTCCTTCACAGTGGGAGGGTGTATAGATTAAACAAAATTGGCCATATGTTGGTGATTTTTAAAGATGGGTGATGGATACATGAGGTTTTGTTATGATATTCTGTCTACTTTTGAATATGTTTAACATTTTTCATAATAAAAAGTTAATCATGTGGTATATTGCTAATATCTAACTTCATAGACTTAATTATAGTTTATTTTTCTAGTTATAGTTAATATTTTCACAACCTAGTAACGAATATAGTCACAAAGATGTAGGACAGAAATAAACCATTTCTTTTTGCAAGGTTATGGGCAGAAGACTCAACTTTACTTTATGAATTAAATGGATTTTTAAGTCAGTGGGACCTTGAGAACGGAAATTTCAGTTCCAATTTCTGCATTTGCAGTTGAAGGGATTGGGTTTTGGCTGACTTAGTTAGTTTGTGTCATGACTCAGATGGGAGTCTGGGTCTCAGTTTTGGTTCTGGGATTTTTCCCCCTTCATCAGATGCCTGTCTACAAAAGTAATATAAGATCCTTTCAGGTCGCTGAGAGCCAGTTGCCAGGGGAAAAGCTGAAGGCGGCAGTGTACAGTGATCAAAGTTCAAATCATAGCTCTGTAGCTTACTAGTTGTGGAACTTAGAATGATGTATCTCACCACCCAAGTCTCAGTTTTCTTAAATGTAAATTGGGAAAAATAATAATTTCTGATGTGAGAATTAAAAGAAAAAAAATGTACATTAAAATGGATTGTAATAGATTCCAGAGACTATGAGAATTAAACAAGATTATGTAATTTTATGAAATAGTTGGCATATAGTATGCATTCAATGGATACTCGATTTTATTATCATTGTTGTCATTATTATTGTTACTGTTGCCATCTTCATACTATCAAGGCAGTGAGGAGTTTTGAAATTTAAAAGTTCAGTTGATAAACTGCAGGCTTATGATTGAGAACTCACTGTAAATCAGTATGTATGTGTGTATCTCTCTCTATATATACATATATATTACGTGTGTATGTGGGCTGCCACTTTAAATACCTTGTTTTAAACCAGATTGTCGGAGAGAGAATTCTCATACCTTAAAGTTCACCCACTTCAAGTGTATAATTCATTGGTTTTAGATATACCACAGTTGTGAAACCACCATCACAATATAATATTAGAATATTTCCATTATCTCAAAAAGAAACTCCTGTACGTGTATTACATGCATTTCCCACTTCTCCCATCACCCAGCCCTGGACAACCGCTAATCTGTCTCTACAAGTTTCTCTATTCTGAACATTTTATGTAATTGCAAACATACAGTATGTGGTCTTTTATGACTGTTCTCTTTCACTTAGCATATGTTTTCAGAGTTCATCCACATTGCTGTATGTATCAGTATTTCATTTCTCTTTATTGCCAAATAATATTCCATTATATGATCTTTTTACAAGTTACAGAACACTTTACACTTTCCTATATCTCTTGTTTGGGATGGAAGATGACTATATCCAGTTCTATTCTAGGTAAATGGGGGAATTCTACACTTTTTTTCAGAGATTATAATTGTAGCCTGAATTATCTACCAGGAAAAAGAGTCACTATGTATATACACCTATCATTACCCAGTTGTACTTTAGCATAAGAAACAGATGAAGGAGAGAAGGAAGGAGAAAAAGAATGGGAATTAAGGCAAGGGAAATAAAGAAAAGGAGAGGCGAAGGAAATATTTCAGCAGACACTGGGTGACTGTGCATTAGGGACGCTCTGGGAAATTCCTGCAGTGTGAGAGGTCAACACTGGCTCCTTAACATCTGAAGAACTGGACCATCTACTGAATCATACCTTAATTTGATAATGTTTGCTACGGTTTTTATATTTTAGCATTAACATAGATTTTGTCCTTAACCTAGTAGATATAGGATAAATGTCTCACAAATGAATATTTCTACATTAAATTGCAAAATTTTCACTTCTGTCCCTTCACAAATATGTTTTTAAAAAATGATTTGGGGAGTATAACAGTGATATTCTGATTTCAACTCTCAGGGTTATAATTCTACTTTTTGCTGTGTTCCTTCCTAGGACACTAGATCGGTATCAGCGGGCCCTTGTTCATCTGAACTTTAAAGGAATCATAACTTTTTAAACACACCACTGCATTCCCTCTTGAGTCCTTTCAGACCTAAAAGTCTGTGATTTGCTATTATGTCGCTTTATTTTGTTACTCTTCTGGGTGAGCTTTAAGGCTTAAATACCCTACTAACTAAACGAGATTTACGTCAGAACAGTCAGGTTTTTTCAAGTTTTATTTATTTATTTTTTAAGAATGTCTATAGAGAAAAGAAAATATTATTGCCAGGAGGCATTAAAAGATAAAAGGATTATGCCAGCCACCCACCCCCTGTTAAAACTAAAGCCTGATTTTAAAAGTTGAGAATCCAGCCAAGGACTCCATTTTGAATGCTTTCACTTTCCATTCAGCTTCTCCCAGGAAGAGAAGTGTCCTTCCCTGCTGATGGTTATGAGGCTGTTCCAGATGTTACTTACAAAGAATATGTTGCACTTCTTAGGAGGCAACTGAAACAGCAAATGACAAACTTGAGAGAACATGAATGGTCCAGTACTGCTCCTTGTAACTGTCAAGAGTTCCACCGTAGGGCTGCTATCCCTGGCCTTCTACTTTTAGATGGTTCCTCAATCATGCTTTTGACATTAGCAGCCACTGAGAACAAATCTGGCCCAGAGAACAGTAAGTACCTGTGAATGCTGTAGCACAGGCAGCATGGGGCCCTAGACGCCGGGCTAGGGCCTTTGGGGAAGGGAATAGGTACCTGGGGCGGTGGGAGCATCTGACAAGCCTAGGGAAAATTTTATGCCTTGGGGAAATCAAACACAGTACTGATGGTGCTTAAAAAAAAAACTATCAGTGACTTCCTCTGATAGTCCTCAAGTGCTCATCATTTAGGATAGCAAAGAAGGCCAAGGTACAAGCCTTTAGTTACAGCTATTGTTACATTTTTTGTTCCTTAAACATGCCTTGCATTTTCTTTACGTTTGTGCCTGTCCTTGTGCTGTATCCTTGCCTTCAGTTGGCATTTGGAAGCTTTGCCTTCAGGCAGTATTAGCTTCCTCTCTGTGCTCCACATCACCTTATGGCATATTCCCTTGTGGTTAGTGTTTACACATCCTTCTCCCCGTAGACTTTACTTTCCTAAAGGGCAGAGAGGATATTTTATTCAGTGTTATATTTTACACTCCTGGCACTTTGACCTACAATAAATATTTGTTGGGTGGAAGGCAAAGATATAATATTGAAGTGCATAAAGGAGAAAGTATGCAAGTAAAGTGTATTATTATTATTATTATTTTCCCCTCTTCAGTTCCCTGCCCCCTTCCACCCCTCACCTATGGATGTTGCCATTTCCCCTTAAGAACTGGATCCTGGGCGCACCCTGGGGGCCTGGTGCACCCAGATCATGGTCTGTGGACCTACCTGGGGCGTGAACCCGGGACCTTCTGTCTGTAAAGCAGATGTGCTAATCACTACACTACAGAGGCACCCTCAAGTGTATTATTTTTAAAACAATTGTACTAGGTTGTTTCACTGGGTTTCACTTTGAATCCAGTATGGTTTAACAATGTAAAGAAACATAATTCTGCAGATACTATTAATCAACTATAAGACTAGAGAGTTACAAAAATAAATACCAGCCTGTCCCAGAGGTAGTTTGAAGTAAAGGGATAGACGATGAGATGAATGTGGCCCAGGTCTTTGACTTCATTGGCAGAAATAATAATAATAACCCATCCAGTAGATAGCGAGTTATATTAGGTATGAAGCAAATGGTCATCATTTGTGATTCTAGCCAGCCCTCCCCTGAAAAATAGCTTAAGCACGAATTTATGCTCATTGTGGCATTGCTTCTTTGGAAAGGCTTTGTTTGAACAAAAGTCACAAAGAGAGTAATGTGGTATTAGAGTGAATTTTTAATAATAGGTTTCATGGTAAAGAGAACATAACTGAATGATTCACTTGAGTTCCTTTTCCCTTCATGCCAGTCCTGGTTCTGATTTATTTCTGGTTCTCTGGGTTGACATGCCCTTCAGAATTGAGACCGGACTTGGTTCATCCCAGCTGCAAATAACTTTATGGAACTGTTCATTTCAAGTTTCTGTCAGCGGTCCTCAAGTTATGGGTGTATGCCATAATTTCTAAGAAGCTTGCATAAAAAAGAATACAGGTACCTGGACTACTCTTAAGAGTTTCTGAGTGTGGCCAGAACACCCACAATTTTTAACATGCCCCATAATTTGAAACTACTAGTTTGAATCTTTCATATTTAATATATCCCTGAGATCAAATAACTCTATATCACCTTGTCAAGATTCAGCTATTCCTGAATTCTTCTAATATCCATCAAAAGGTAGATAGATACCTAGATAGTTCTTGTTATGGGTTGAATTGTGTCCCCTTCCCCCAATTCATGTATTTAATTCCTAACCCTCAGTATCTCAAAATGTGACTATATTTGAAGATAGGGTCTTTAAAGAGATAATTACATTAAAATTCAGTCATATGACTATACCGATGCCCTCAGAAGAATAGGAAAATGGGACGTCGACATGCACAGAGAGAAGACCCTGTGAAAACAGGAAGAGTACAGCCTTCTGCAAGCCACGGAAGGAGGCCACAGAAGAAAATCAACGTGCTAAAGTCTTGATCTCAGATTTCTAGCATCCAGAACTGTTGGAAAATCAATTTCGGTTGTTTAAGCCACCCGGTGTGTGTAATTTGTTATGGTAGCCCCAGGAAACTAATACGATACTAACCCTGTTGTGTATCTTCTAGGTACAAGGCACTGTACAAGCACTTTATTGAACCCCCTAGATTAATGCTAGCTCTGTGTGTGTGTGTGTGTGTGTGTGTGTGTGGAGGGAAAGAAGGAAGGAAGATGCAGGTGAGGAACCAAGAGATATTCATGACTGCTATGATATGTCCTCTTCCCTGTTATCCACAGACTTTAGAATTCCTTTCTTATAACCTTATTCGGTAAGAATCAGCTGGTATTCTTAATGCTTAATTCTCAATTGTCCAAGCTTCTACTTGCTTTTGTGGGCCCTAGATATGAGTAAGGTCAACAAATCAAAACTGTCTAACTATGGATTGACATTCTGGTACCACAGGGCACTTAATGTAGTGACAGGGCACTTTCTACTTGACTGTAGTTAAAGCAATTCTTACAACTATTAATTTTTTTCAATGGAAACTCTCAGTGTGTTAACTGGAATTAGGGAGAACAGAAAGAAGGGGGTATAAGCCATCACCTAACCTTAGTACCCTCTTATCATCTCCCACTTCCACGGGCTGTTTTATATGCCATATTGGAAACACAGCTGTCATGTTAAAAGCCCATTTTAAGTTGTTATTCGAACTGAACACATATTGATGTCTATCTAAAATATACCCATTACTAGGCTAGAAATTAAGAATACAGAGGTGAATACAGTATGGTTTCTGTCTTAAAGGAGAACGCACTTTAATAAATGCACCAGTAGAATAGAAGATCGGAAGTGGGGCCGGGGAGTGACTGTTTCTATTTAGTAAGAAATCCAGTTTGGTAGTTCTGACTCTGGATGGTTATTGGAATTACTAGAGAGCATTTTAAAATCATCTCGGATCAACTGCTTCAGAGTTTTCACGCGTAGGACCTTAGATTCTGTGTCTACAAAAGGTTCCTCTGGCCTCTCGTGCTCACCAAGCCTGGAATACAGAAGTCTAATGGATCCTGACGGTAGCATGTGTGTGCAGTGGAAGTTGACCAGTAGGAAGATGGGTGATGGTCCATGTGCTAAGGATCGCGGAATCAGTTTTCAGAGTATAATATACTGTGATTTAAAAAAAAATAGTAGTATCTCAGTATGTAAATGAAGTAAATGAAATAACGTTTGCAATCAGACTGAGGACTCTTAGAGGTAAGTGACAGAAACCCAACTCAGATTAGCATAGTCCTGGAAGGGCAAGCATTGGCTCGTGGCATGGAAAGGGCTGGGGTCGCGCCTCCGAAGCAGTGCGGTCTCAAGCGGTAGCCGCTAGCCGCACGTGGCTGTTGGTCACTTGAAATACAGCTAGATTTGCTGTAAGTATAAAACATACACCAGATTTTAAAGACTGGGTGTACAAAAGGAATGTACTTCTATCTTATTAACAATTTTTATACCGAGTACGTGTTGACGTAAAAATTTGGATATATTGGGTTAAATAAACATGAACAATTTTACTTATTTATTCTTTTATACAGCTACCACATGTGCGACTCACATTGTGTTTCTGTCGGACAGCAATGGTCTGGGATCATTGGAAATTGATTCCTTTCTGCCTTTCATCTCCACGTCTCTCTTGGTGTCAGCCTCATTCCCTCATGTGAAAAAGGGCTTTTCTTCTAGAAGGAGGGACCATGCCATTAGCAGCCCCGGGCTCTTTAGGAGAAAACAGTGTTTCTGAATAGGAAAGGGAACTTCTCTTCCAGATCCTGTTTTGAAAATCCTGGGGAGAATTTCAATTGGTGCAGCTGAAGTCATGAACCAATCACACTGTAGCTTAAAAAAATGGGATGCTGTGATTGTCTGTGTCTGGGCCAGGTCTCTAACCCTGTAGCTGGGCCAGGGGACAAGATAAAGTCGTCAGTTATTATGGAAACCATATGGAGTGAGTCTAGGGGAGGAATTACCCTCTATTTTCCCAAACAATAATATTAACTAACTTTTATTGAGTTCTTACTATGTGCTAGGCATTGTGCTAAGCGTTTTACATAGATGATATCATTTAATATATATAACAACTATTTTGAGGTAGTCTGATAGGCACCTTACATGTAATCTTGAACCCCGATCTTCTAATCTTTCCAATCTTGATAATAGATTGACATCCACACACGTAAGCCAAGTGACCCAGGAATCATTCCTGATTCACTCCCCTTTTCCCCTTCCTTCCATTCATTTATCTTAAATGGTTAATTCTTCTTTTCCATATCCATTCTTACACAACAGCCAGAATTACCTTTTAAAAACATAAAGCTTAAATAAATCACTTCAATGAGGAACTCTAACCTCCTTCCCACAACTTGTGAGGCCAGCACGTCCGACTCCCATTTAGTTTTCCAGCACTATCTGTGCCTCGCCCCTTCCCATTCCCTATGCTTCAGTTACGTAGGCCTCTTCCATGCCAGGCCCTTTTCTATCTCTGGCCTTCCCTCTGCCTGGAATGATTTTGTGGTTCTCTGAATGGTTATCTCATTCTCCTCCTTTATGTCTCAGCTTAAATGTCACCTCCTCGAGGCTTTATTCTAAACATCTTGCAGAAAGTAGATCTGCAGTTAACTCTTTTACTGTCTCATCACACTATTTCGTTTATAGTCCTTATTGTAATCTGTACTTGTTTACATTTTGATCACCTAACCCCTTTACTACAGTATCTAAACTCCATGATCACATCAGCATTTTCTATTTTATTCACACTGTTCAAACCCCAGCACCTGTTTAATGTCTGGGAACATAGTGAGTGTTCAATAAATAGTTGTTGGCTATGTGAATGAATCTTTATTTTACGGATGAGGGAACTGAGAGTCTTAAGAAGGTAAATAACTGCCTGAAGTCATATGATATGAAATGATTGCAGAGCCCCACCATTAATTGCCATGCCACAATAAGGGAATATCATAGTGGGCAGACAAAACAATAAATGGGCCACTCTCGTAAACAGCACAATGTACTACAAGCACTGGTCTTAATATCAAAAGTCTTGTGTTAATTTCTGGCTCTTTTGATGGTGATGAGAAGACCCCATCCAGTCCACATAACTGAGAGTAGGGGTGGGATATTGCCCAAACAATAATTAGAAGCTGTACTAGAAGAACTGGAATAATCCTGGGACCAGGTGAGAGCAAATAGCAAATGTCCACCACAGGATTCTAGTGTGTTCTCACAGTGCACTGAGAAGCTGACATACTCTTCCTACAGAGGCCACCTCTTTTGTCACTATCTTTTGCAAATCACTTGAAGTTTTGAAATGTAATATTTTCTAAGGGATATTAAATTTGGAATGAAATCGTGGGGACAGCTTACATCAAGATAATTGCTCAATGTGAAGTCTGACAGCACAGACTGACAGTTGTGAGAATATGATAATGTTTTTTACTTAATAGATGCAAAATCATGGATGGATTAGATGTTGGGTTTCTTTTCTCCCTTTCTTAGTATAAATTACTCCATTCATACCAAAAGTGTGTCTTGTATATATAGTAATTGTTCTTTAGCTATACTACAAAGTAGGGTTAAAAGTTATAGCATTTGGTTTTCCTGGTATAAGGTACTTCTAAAAATATACATCTGATTTTTAACTTGTGATTTTTATCTAGAAAAAAATATTAGTGAGTTTGTCCATTAGCTGTCTATCAGCTTATTGGCTCAAAGATAATTTACTTTTTCCAGAGGGTAATCATACTTCAAAGGGGAAAACCTCATTCTTCAGAAATGAAAAGTACAGTCAGAGGGAAAAAGTTATATACAATGGTAAAATATGGGGCTGGAATTTAAAGATTCAGCATTTCTTTCTGATGAGGTGCAATTTACTCATGCATTGCATACATTCATTTATCAAACATTAACTGAACATTTCTTTTATATGGGAAATAAGGATCGAATAGAGTAGAAAGCATACAGGACCCAGGAGTCAGAAGACCAAAGTTCTAATTCTGGCTCTTCCTCTTGGTGACTTGTGATTTTGGTGGAGGCAGGTATTCTTTTTGAGTCATGGTTCCTCCTTGACTTTAATTTAATGTGGGGAAAATGTAATCTGACCTGCTTCCCTTTCAGGATTATGGTAAGGATTGAAAGAGTTCTGTAAATTATAGTTCTCAAAATAAATGTTAAATATTTTCCCCATTACTATATTCATGGAATTGTTCATATAGAAGATTTTTAAAAATTACCATCCTTTTTACTATACTTTGGTTTGCCAGTCCATTTCCTAGAATCATTTTTTATAGGACTTTTTTAGAGCAGTTTTAGATTCATAGCAAAATTGAGAGGTAGATACAGAGGTTTTCCATATACTCCTGCTGTCTCACACATACATAGCCTCCCCCATTACCAGTATCACTCACCAGAATGGAACATTTTTTTACCAAGGGTGAACCTACATTGACAATTCACAATCACCCAAAGTCCATAGTTTTATCTTAGTGTTCACTGTTGGTGTTGGGCATTCTGTGAATATGGACAAATGTGTAATGACATATATCCATCTTTATAATATTATATTCATTATTTCAGTATTTTCATTGCCCTAAAAATCCTCTGGGCTCTGCCTATTCATCACTCTCTTTCCCCAGCAACCACTGATCTTATTAGTTTTGCCTTTTCCAGAATGTGATGTAATTGGAATCATACGGTATGTAGTCTTTCCAGATTGGCTTCTTTTATTTAACAATGTGCATATAAATTTACTCTCTGTCTTTTCATAGTTTGGTTGATACCTCTTTTTTTTTTTTCCCCCAGTGGTGAATTTTCCATTATCTGGTTGTCCCACAGTTTATCTATTCACCTACGAGAGGATATCTTGCTTACTTCCAAATTTTGGCAGTTATGAATAAAGCTGCTGTAAACATCTGTGTGCAGGTTTTTTTTGGTGGGCATAATTTTCAGTTCCTTTGGATAGATACCAAAGAGTGTGATTGTTGGGTCTTCTGGTAAGAGTGTTTAGTTTTGGAAGAAACTGCCAAATTGTCTTCCTAAGTGGCTGTACCATGTCACATTACCTCCGACCAGCAATGTAAGAGATTGGAAGGTTGGTCTTGTCACTTCGCAAACTTGTCAGCATTTGTTGTTGTCAGTGTTCTGGATTTTGGCCATTCTAGTAGATGTGTCGTGGGATCACGCTGTTGTTTTAATTTGCATTTTCCTGATGACATATGACGTGGAACATCTTCTCATATGCTTTTTTGCCATCTGTATATTTTCTTTGTATCTGTTAAAGTCTTTGGCCCATTTTTAAATTAGGTTGTTTTCTTATTGTTGGGCTTTTAAAGTTCATTGTGTATTTTGGGCAACGGTTTTTTTTTTTTTTTTTTTTTTTTTTATCAGATGCTTCTTTGGCAAATATTTTCTCCCAGTCTTGTCTTCTCGTTCTCTTGACATTGCCTTTTGCAAAAGAGAAGATTTTAATTTAATGAAGTCCAGCTTATTAATTATTTCTTTCATGGGTCATGTCTTTAGTGATGTACCTAAAAAGGCATCACAATGCCAAAGGTCATTATTCCTGTGTTATTTTCTAGGAGTTTTATAGTTTTATATTTTGCATGTAGGTCTGTGATCCACTCTGAGTTAATTTTTGTGAAGGGTATAAGGTCTGGGTCTAGATTTTTTTTTAATTTGCTTGTGGCTGTCCAGTTGTTCCAGCACCATATGTTGAAGAGGTTATCTTTGCTCCATTGTATTGCCTTTGCGCCTTTGTCGAAGATTGATTAACTGGATGTGTGGGGCTCCATTCCTGGTTTCTCCATTCTGTTCCACTGATCTGTTTGTCTGCTCTCTAATACCACACTGTTTGATTACTGTAGCTTTACAGTAAGTCTTGAAGTAAGGTAGCATCAGTCCTCCAACTTTGTTCTTCAATATTGTATTGGCTATTCTGGGTCTTTTGCTGCTCCATTAAACTTTAGAATCGGTTTGCTGATATCTATGAAATAACTTGCTGGGATTTTGATTTGAATTATGTTAAATCTATAGATCAAGTTGGGAAGAATTGACATCTTGACAATATTGAATCTGTCTATCCATAAACATAATCTCTAGTTATTTAGTTCTTTGATTTTATTCATCACACATTTTATATTTATGAGAAGTGTTGATTAATTGATTCTAAGAATTGTCTCATGTGATTGTCAAGGCTTGGTAAATATAAAATTTATTGGGTAGACTTGCAGGCTTGAGACCCAGGGAGAAATTGCAGTTTGAGTCCAAAGGTAGTCTGCTGGCAGAGTTACCTCTTGCTTGAGGGAGGTCAGTCTTTGTTAAGGTTTTCAAGTGCATCAATGAGGCCCAACCATATTATGAAGGGTAATCTACTTTACTCAAAGTCCACTGATTTAAAATGTTAATCTCACCTAAAAAAACATTCACAAAAACATCTAGAATAATGTAAACATCTGGGCCCTGTGGCCTAGCCAGATTGACACAAAATGACCCATTACACCTTCTCTGTTTTTTTGCTTTACTTTCTGGGAAATCTTATCAGCTTATCTTCTACTTTGGTTTATTTTACAAATATCTTCAGTTTTTCATTTCAGCTTTCATTTTTCATGCTTGAGGATTTTCTCAAATATCCTGTGATCCTTGGTTGTCCATTTTTATTTAAACGTTGACCTCTACAAAGCTGGTCAGAATTCTATATTCATGGTTAAAGCTTATAATTATAGGATGAATAGACATTCAGCATTCCTCCACTATCAATATTTTTCAGTCTTTTCTCTTTGGCTGGTCAGATTCTTCCATTCTCTAAGCCTGTCTATGAGCATTCTGGGAGCTGAACTGAGGAAGAAGGCTCTATATTCAGTCTGCAAACTTTACCTTAATTACCTTGCTCTTAGTATTTTGTCCTCACTCTCATCTATAGCTGGTATCCCTCATCCAGAGAACTTCTTTTTAACTCTCTCCGGAAAATAAACCATAGTCTTTTGCTGGAATCGGGAAGCGGTAGTTGCCTGGCTATGTAGAGTAAAGTATCTGGCGGTCCATTTTTCTTAAATTGACTTTCGACCATTCGTTTGTGTTTAGTTCTGTCTTTAAACTCATTTCCAGAGGTGCCTAGTGCCACCTTGTCCCAAACCCTTTGGAGATTTTGCTGTGTAAACTGGGTCACTTCCTTGGCCTTTCTTACTTCTGGCCAGGGATTCAGGTTTCTCAAGTTCGTTCGTGGTCATCTGTCTGCTTTCCAGCAATGTTTTGTTGCTATTGTCTTCTCTCGTATTTTCTTTCTTGTTGGTTATACCTTAAAAATTATTTCATGGTCATTTTAGTACATTTTCAGAGCATGTATGGGTTAATACATGCATTTAGCATCAGCTTTTGGGTTCTTTATGGAAAGTTTCAAGCATATGCAAAAGTAAAGAGAATATTATTATGAGTGCCCATGAATCCTTTCTCAGCCTCAAGAACGACCAGTTGTTAACATATGGCCAATATTTTATTTATATTCCCCTACCTCCTCTGGATTATTTTATAGCAAATCACAGACCTCACATCATTCCACCTATAAATTATTCAGTGTATCACTCTAAAAGATAAGGATTTTATTTTCAAAAAGAAAAATAATTATCACTCCAAAAAATTTAATAATTCCTCAATATCAAATATCCATAGAATTTAAAATTTCCACAATTTTATCATTAAATTTGTTACAGGTTTTTTTTTTTCAAATCTGTATCAAGATAAGGTCCAAAGTCTTTTTTTTTTCCAGCTAGGTGAAGATTTTAATAGACATTGCACCAAAGAAGATCTACAAATGGCAAATAAGCACATGAAAAGATGCTCAACATAGTCCTTAGAGAAATGCAAATTAAAGCCACAGTGAGATACCACTGTATATCCACTATACAACACACACCACACAAACACACGTTCAATTAAATGGCTGTAATAAAAGACAGATAATGACAAATGTTGACAAATAAACTGGAGCCTTTATTGCTGGTAAAATAAAAAATGATAACTACTTTGGAAAACAGTTTTCACAATTTCTTAAAAAGGCTAACCATAAACTTACTATATGAGATAGTAGTGCCACTACTGGGTATCTATGTGGGAGAAAGGAGAACATATATTCTGAACATTCATAATAGCATTATTATAAGAATTAAATCAGAATATGTATGCAAATAACTTAGGATTATTTCTAGCACATAGTCTGCTTTTTAAGAAATGGTATATGTATTGAGAATCAGAATCCATAGGATATACACACACACATAGGAAGGGGCTGGGAGGAGGGAGAGAGACATTTTTTAAGGAATTGGCTCGTGCAGTTATGGGGGCTGACAAGTCTGAAATCTGTAGGGTGGGTAGGCGGGCTGGAAATTCAGGTAAGAGTTGCAGTCTCGAGTCTGAAATCTACAGAGCCGTCCAAGCAAGATGAAAATTAAGGCTGGGTTTCCATGTTACAGTTTACAGGCTGAATTTCTTCTTCTGGAGACCTCATTTTTTTTTTCTCTCAATGCCTTCAACTGATTGGATAAGGCCCACCCACACTTTGACGGGTAAACAGTTTTACTAAAAGTCTACCGGTTCAAATGTTAGTATCCTTTTAAAAATACCTTCTCAGCAACATCTCAATTTGTGTTTGACCGAACAACTAGGTACTATAGCCTAGCCAAACTGAACAAAATTAACAATCACAGTATTTATTATTATTTTCTCTCCAAGTTTAATTTTCTTTACTCAACTCTGAGTTAACCAGGACCAGGTGTTTTTGTTGTTGTTGTTGTTGTTGTTGGGTTTTTTTTTTTTTTTTTTTTGGCACTTGGAGAGAAGAGCTCAGAGGACATTCAGTATAAATCAGGCTCTGATAAGAAAGGACGGGGGTTCTCAACCATGGCAATTCTCAGTCCAGAGTGCACATTAGAGTTCTCTGGGGAGGTTTTAAAACTATAGAGGAGTGGGCTTTTTCATGTGCCAATTGAGACCCAGGTGATTCTAAGTGGATTGGGCTGAGAACCTCTGGGCTGGATACTTGCTACTCAAGCATCAGCTGGAAGCTTGTTACAATGCATCTCAGCCCTTTCCACAGTAAGATTCTTGGAAGAGTTAAAGATGTGCCATGATTCCATTCTGATATTTGGGTTCTAGTTTTAATATGTTTGGCAAGCTACTAAAATATTGTGAAAGGACTAAACTTAGGTTCATTGTAGATTCTATTAATAAGTGATTTTATCAGTAGGGTTTCCTCTTTTAACATGCCATGCCAGTTGTCTTAGATTATTTCTGAAAGGAAGTATTATTAGTGTTTTGGTAAGTACTCTGCCTTTAGTGTGGACTTCCTCAGTAAGCAGAGTCATCATATGGATTTGGGGGAAACACGTGTTTAAAACGATCTTAGACCTTCATTAGTTGACAGAAAATTGCATTTAGAATTTATAGTGTTAGAAAACTGACGTTGTTTGATTATTTCTTTCTTGAAATAAGAGATATCCAAAATCAGTGATACATTTACAGGAAGGACTCATTTTTTTCTGAACCTTCCTTTTAGAAACATTAATGGTCCTGGAAAGATAGTGCCCTGGGTCATGATGGATAAGAATAAGGCTGCCCTAGGTCAGATCCCATGCTTTGACATTTATTTGCTTGGGAATCTTGGACAGATATATTACCTTTCTGATACTCAGTTTCCTTATTTTAAAGTATGGTTACGTACCTGCCTCACATTGTTTTACATAAGAATGAAAATAATAACCTATATACAATGCTTAGTACAGAGTAAGTACTTAGCGATGCTTCTTTTGTAGAATAAGCATGGGGATATGGCAAGTGGGAATGTCCATTTGGCAGTGATTAAAACCAGCATCGCGTTCTTAGCATGGTGATACCTACTCATAATTATAAAGCAAGTTTACTTTTTAATAATTAAATAAATTTGGTTTACCAGTCAGTCTCTAGTATCTTTTGCCAAGGGAGTTGTTTTTTAAGGACGGAACTTTTGAGCTAGAGACCACTCGTCATTTTCTGTTCATCTTCACCAGTTTTAGGAGAAGGTATTGTACACTTTGAGGAAGAACCTTTTTTTTCACTTGAGTTATTACCTAGGGCAAGACATATTTTGTCTTTTTTAAAAAAAATCTAACAAAAAGCCACCTTTTTATGCCTTCTCTTGTGAAACTGTGTTAGATCATTTTGGTTTCAAGGAACAGAGCCTTAAGCCATCCATCTTAAGAAAGAAAAAAGGATTATAAAGAGAAACGTGGACTGGAAGTAGAAGAGTCTGGATCTCTAAAGCTTTAGGAATTCATTCCTTCCTTAGTGCCTCTCGGGTCATGTAGCATGTAATAAATAGATAATCATTAATATTTGTGGAATGAATGAATGGCTTTTCTCTTGTTACCTCTGCTTCATTATCCTCTTGTTATTAATTGGTCTGTGTCTATTGATAGATTAAGTCCATAGGGAGCAAATATGATCAATTTAGCAAATTATCATTGATCCACTGTTTGGGCCCATTGCATCAGACTGTGCACTGGCTGGACTTCACGGGTCATGTTGGAGTCAAGTGTCCACCTTGGGCTAATGAGTGACCACAGACTGAATCTACTTTTCTGGTCATGGGGTTTTATTAACCTAGAATAAGACATTGGGATGGTACGTACTGGGACTAACGTGTCCACTGCTGAAGCTTAATTCCAGCTTAAATTAATAGGAAAATTGGCTAGGAAAGAGGAGGAAAAGAGAAGGAAAAGAGAAATGAACAATGAGTGGCTACTAATTGTAGGAGACATTGTTAGTCTTTTATGTATCATTTAACCTCTCAATGGTACTATATTATAAATTTAACATTTTTATTTTAAATGTGGTAAAAGTTCATCTTTGAGACCTTAAATAATCTTTGAGAAGCCACTCTGTAAGTATGTTTGGAGTCTGGGATATAAATCTAAGCCTCTTTGCTTTCAAATATTTCATTTTGTTAAACCACATTGCTCTAGAAGTGCTTTAATCAATGTCACTGGAAACATAATGCAAACCACATGTGTAATTTAAAATTTTCAAGTAAATACATTAAAAAACAGGTGAAATTAATTTTAATATATTTTATTTAATATATAAAATATTTCAATATGTAATCAGTACAAACAATTACTAGCGATGTGCTATACATTCTTTATCTACCAAATGTTCAATATCTGGTATGTATTTTACACCTGCAGAACCCCTTGATTTGGATTAGCCACATTGCAGGTGCTCAATAGCCATGTGTGACTGGTGGCTATCATGATTGGACAGCACAACAGTAGAGTATGAATGCCCTCTAACAATTATTAGTGTTGCAATCTGCATGAGCCTTTCAGGGTACCAGTTACTGATTTGTTAAATGGGAGATAGTAATACCTTACATACCTGGTGCTACATTAGATAATTTATAAAGGGCTTAGATCTACAAGAGCCCTCTAGGGATTCACTTTGGGGAGCATCCGTAATTGAGTTCTAGCTAGTTATTAATATTGCTAATTGCTCTAGAGTGATTTGTCACTATATGTAAGGTAATCTATAAGTCATGATTTGAGTTTCTTGAAAGACATTTTTAACATTTGACAGCTTCTATAAAAAAAAAAGGTTTGGTTCCCGAACACTTTTCTATGTGTGTGTGGACATGTGCTGAGCAATAATTTTCAAATTGGTGTGTGTGTGTGCCCATCTATGTGTGGTTAACAATGAACTGAAATATAAGTATATACACATATACATATATTTTTCAAGTGTCAACTAATTTGTTAATTTAACTTATGGATATACAACAGATCTATCACATTGTCATTTTGTTAGTTTCAGTTAATGCTAATGATTTAAATGAGGAAAAGTTAGTAAGCATCTCAGCATAGGCATAATCGAATATTTGTTACCTTTCAAGGGACATTTACCAAGGAACTTTGTTGATGATATGTATATTATATACCATTATAATTTGGTATATGTGTAAATATACATATACACATATTTATACACATATGCATACATATAGGCCACTATATATATATATAGAGAGAGAGAAAAGAGTGAGAAGGATAAAAATAAAGATATGTGTTCATGTGTATATATATAATAAAGATAAAAATACTAAGAAAGAATAAGAAGGCAATCGACAATGCTGTTTGTATTGCTCTTTGCATATTTGTACAAAAGTATTTATGGAATACTACTCTAGGCACTCTGTGATTGCTTGGACTCTGATAAAAATAATTCAAACAGTCCCCTTCCTCATGGAGCTTACCATTTTGTGAAAGAGATAGATGATAGATGTTGAATACAATTTTAAAAGTACAGATGTGTATTTAAAGCAGTGTTATGAATTAAAAGTGTACTGTATAGGGAAGGCAGTCATGAGGAAATAACATTTAACCTGTGACCTAAAGGATAAATAGGAATTAGCCAAGCAAAGTAGGGAAGAAAGGAAGGGAAGAGACATTTCAGAAAGAAGAACTACAATGTTGAAAATGCAGGATCTCAGAACCTTTAAAGAACTGAGAAAAACCAAGAAGACCAGTGATATAAATACAGTATTTTTCATTTTAAAGTCGAGAGAACTGAAGCACTATAATATTAATTTATTCGTCTAAAATCACATATTAAACAACAGAGGTAATTTGAGATACTAAGTTGCCCTCCCAAAAGGCATTTATAATTCATCTAACGTGTTGTGTGTATCAATAGTTCATTCACTTTTATTGGCAAGTGGTATTCTTTTGTTTCTTCATTCACCAGTTAAGACATTTGCTTTTTTTTCTTCTGTTTTTGGTGTTTATGAATAAAGCTACTATAAATATTCATGTATAGGCTTGATGAAATGAGTATTAATTTCTCTTGGGCGAATACCTGAAAATGGAATTGCTGGGTCATATGATAAGTGTAATTTTATGACATGTTTAACTTTATTAGGAACTTCCCAACTGATTTTCAGCGTGGCTTCACTCGTTTGCATTCCCACCATCAGTGCTTGAGAGTTTCAGTTGCTCTACATTCTCCTCGCTTGAAATGGGGAGGGTCGTTTTTTTCCTCATTCTAATATGTGTGTAATAACAATCTCATTGTGAATTTATGATCATTTGCATTTTTCCAGTCACTAATTATGTACTTATTTAATATCTGTGTATCTTCTTTGGGGAAGTTATCTCCAAGTATTTTGTCCATTTTTTGAAATGAGTATTGTTTTTGTTGTGTTAAATTTGGGAGTTGTTTTTGCATTCTGGATACAAGTCTTTTGTCTAATATGTGATTTGCAGATTTTTTCCCCCCAGTCTATGATTTTCCTTTCATTGTCTTCATTGTGTCTTGGCAGAGCAAAAGGTTTTCATTTGATTAAGTCCGACTGATCAAAAATTCGCGGCTATGCTATTGATGTTGCATTTCTGCCTAAATCAGAGTTACAAAGTTTTTTTCTAAAAACTATATTAATAGTTTTATGTTTTACATTCAAGTCTATGATATATTTTGAGTTGTTTTATATACACTATGAAGTGTGGCTTGAGCTATCTATCTATCTATCTATCTATATTATCTATTTATTTATTTATTTTATTGCTTAGAGATGTTCATTTGATCCAGTACCTCTTGGGGAAAAGACTGTCATTTCTCCACTGATTTGCCTTTGCACTGTTGTCAGAAATCAGTGGATCATACTTATGCGGGTCTGTTTTTGGACCCTGTTTATACATTGAAAACTCTATCAGATGATACTATATTTTTTTCCTCTTAACTATCAAAAGTATTTTTTAAATTAATTATTTAATTTTTTAGGCGAGGCAACCCTTGGTTGACCTCATAGATTGCAAGGATCTTGTCAATGTACAATGCCTTTTTTTTTTTTTTTTTTTTTATGCCTACGGCACCTGGTCTTCCTAGTTGGTCTCCCATCCAAGTACTAACTAGGCCTGACCCTGCTTAGCTTCCAAGATCAAACAGGATTGGGCTTGTTTAAGGTGGCATGGCTGTAGGCTATCAAATGTATTTTAAAGTAATGAAGATGGAAGAATAGTCTATTATGTTTACCCAGAAATTTACCATTTCTTTTCTTTCTTATTTTTGATGTTCTAAGTTTTCTCCTGGTATCACCTTCTCTATCTGGAAAACTTTCTTTTAGCAATTCTTTTAGAGAAGTCGTCGTTAATAGATTCTCCTAGTTTTTCTTAGTCTAAAAATGTCTACTTCATCTTTGTTCCTGAAGGGTTTTCCACTAGATATAGAATTCTGGTTGAACGTTCTTTTCTTTAAGTGCTTTGTGTGCCACTCCCTTTGGCCTTCAAGACTTCTGATGAAGGATACTCAGCTTTCAAAATCATTGACTCTCCATAAATAATGCATCTTTTGGGCACTTTTAATATGTTTTTGTTCTTAGTTTTCAGAAGTTTAATTATCACATGCCTAGACGTGTATATTTTGGGGGTTGATTCTTTTGGGGATTCACTGAGCTTCTTCAATCTCTGGGTTCATACCTTTTGCCAAATTTGGGAAGTTTTTAGCCATTATTTTTTCAAATATTTTTTCTGCACTACATTCTTTCTCCTCTCCCCTGGCACTGATATGATATGAATACTAGACATTTTGGTATTGTCCCACAGGTCCTGACACTCCATTTATGTACATTTAAAATAATTTTTTCCTCTATTGTTTAGATTGGATAATTCATATCTGTCTTCAAGTTTACTGACACTTTCCTCTGTCACCTTTTCTGCTATAGAGCCCATCCACTGAGTTTTAAAATGTTGGTTATTGTATTTTTTTAGTTCCATTTTGTATGTTTCTTTTTTATGTCTTCTGTTTTCTTCTTCCAACTTCTTTTATTCATTTCAAGAGTATTTTTAACAGTTTGGAGGTCCCTCAAAAAATTAAAAAGAAGACAGCCTTTTGACCCAGCAGTTCCACTTCTAGGTATTTATCTGAAGAAATCCAAAACACTAATTCAAAAAGATATAAATGCACCCCTGTTCAGTGCACCACTATTTACAATAGCCAAAATGTATAAGCAACCTATGTGCCCATCAATAATAGATGACTGGATAAAGAAGATGTGGTACATATATTACTTGGCCATAAAAAAATGAAATATTATTTGCAACAACATGGGTAGGCCCTAGAGGGTATTATGCTAAGTGAAATAAGTCAGACAGAGAAAAGCAAATATCATATGATCTCACTTATATTGTGGAATCTAAAGAACAAAATAAACAAAATGAAAACAGACTCATAGATACAGAGAACAAACTGATGGTTGCCAGATTTGGGTGGGGGAGGGGGCCTGGGTGAAAAAGGTGAAGGGATTAAGAAGTACAAATTGGTACTTACAAAATAGTCATGGGGATGTAGAGAAGAGAGTGTTTTTAATACCTACTTTATCAGATAATTCTAACATATGTGTCACCTTGGGATTGATATCTGTAAATTTTCTTCTACCATGTAAATTGGGATCTTCCTGGTTCTTTGTAATGCCGAGTAATTTCATATCGTATTGTGGACATTTTTAATATCATTAGACTCAGGGTCTTATTTATATCCTATGAAGGATGTTGATATTTTTTTTTTAGTAGGCAATCAACCCAGGGAATTCAGGTTTCAAGTTCTGACCAGTCCACCTGTGGTTTGTGGTTTCAATGTCAATTACATTTTCAAAGCTTTTGTAGTTCTATTTTGATTTTTCCCAGGTGCTTGCAACCAGGTGATCAGTCTGAGATCTGGTCAGTGGTCTATAATTTAGCTCAGTTCTCAAATCTTTGTTGTGCTGTTTAAGTTCACATCCGTGCATGTGCAGCTCAGGATGAGCTCATGTCTCAAGCCTCTCCCTCTCTATAACACCCTCGATGCTTTCTGGTCCCCCAGCTTTATTCTTTTGCGCCACACGTGTCTCATGGCTGTAGGGCCAAGACAGAGGGAGAAAAAAAAGCAGCAACAGAGGTTTATGGCTCCCTCTTGGACCACAGATCCTCCATTAGGGAAAGGAGTTTTTCCATCCTCCAAGTTTTAGGCATCTGTCGGTCTCTCCCTGTTCTCACTACTGCTGCTGCCACTGCCACAAGATTGCCTGGGAGCTGAGGCATGAGAGAAGAGAAAATTTTAAAAAAATAATCATAAGAGAAAAATTGGATTTCCTCTACTTTCTCTGAGTGTTAGGGATCCTTTTCCTTGCTTGTTGAACCAGCACTGGGCAGCTGCTCTGGACCCCTCCCTCTCTGTTCACATCTCGGTGTCTCCTTTTGGTTTTGGTGAACCCTGAGTCCAGGCTGGGGAATACCGAAAGGAAAAGAAAAAACTCAGTGTTGGTATTTTGAATTCTGATCTTTGTCTCTAATCAACCTGTTATTTACTTTAGAGCCCTCAAATAGCTGCTCTGTGCATTCTGCTCAGGTTTTATAGCTGCATTCAGTAGGAAAAACAGGGTAGAATACACTTTTTCCATCTTAGAACCAGAAGACACATAGTATTAAATTCTAGCTAATGGTTTTAGTGGAAGAAAAACAATCACAAAATTATGTATTTGTGCTTCATTTTAGCTTTTACTTGTCATGACTAATTGCTTAGTTAATTAAGAACTTCTGTCATGATGGGGCTCTTGGCAGAGGAAGGTGAATTTTCACTTTTATAAATCTTTCAATTCACACAGAGAAGATAGACTTAGAAAACACGTTTCCATGTGGTAAAGGATATAATCACAGTGAATGATTTGGGAACAATAGGCTTAAAAAGTGCATGGCATTGTTATGTTTTATGTTCTTTACTCATTATGGAAATGAGCATCACATGTATGCAACCATTCTGTACTACTGCCTTTACATAGAAGGCAGTTCAAAGGCGAAATAATTTGGTTCACATTTTTCGGGATCATTTTGGAATGTTTCTGTAAGTTCGTCGATGGTGCCAAATATGACTTAATTGGCATTCTATAAGAGAACTAAGGAGATCTTGGGGACTCATGTTTGAATGATGCTGTCCTTGGGCTATATAGTAAGTTATCAAGATCAAAGTCTCTAGAACCAGTTTACTTGGAATTAAATCCCAATGATCTAGCTTTGGCTGTGTGACCATGGGCAAGTTATTTAATCTATTTGTTTCATCCTTTGAAAAACTGGCCTGGTAATAGTACCTACCTTATAGTATTGTTTCCAAGGTTCAGTATTTAAAACCTGTCAAACACTTAGAACAGTGCTTGTCACTCTCACTACTTTGTAAAATTGTATCTGTTGGAGTAAAGAATAGTAACTAATATTTTTTGATTATTTATGCGCTGAGTACTTTGTTCACTTATTCTCACCACCATGCTACATTTTCTAGTTTAAGAGATTAAGGTAAAGAGAATGCATCCAAGACCGCGTGGATAGTAAAGTGAAGGCAGAATTCAAAGCTGGCAGTTTGATCATGTTACTACACCATGTTACCAGAAGTGGATAATCAACAATATAATAGCCTTTCTAAATTAGTGGTGTATGATCACCAATTCTATGTGTTATTAGTGAGTAGAACTTTGGTGGATGGAGCATATTTTATTCATATCTATGAATGTTTTTAAGTTTTAAGTTCATAATTAGAGACTTACCTGTTAAAAAAATGGCAGAAAAATACTTCTGTCCATGATCAGAAATCAATTAAAAAACAACAAACAATAACAATAGATACACACATTCCATCTTTAGTAAAACTGGGAGGTATCTCTAACCCTCATCTACAGGATGCGAAGATGGAAAGCAGTTGGAAGAATTAGAGATAACTTAGCAGTGAGATGTCAAATCTAACCACCTGCAGAGGGACATACCAGTGATAAACAAATCGATTCATCCAGCAGAATCTGAGAAAATCTCAGGAATCTAAGGTGCCAGGTGTTACAGAAGGTAAGGTGAGATTGTGGAGGAGGGGTGAGGTGGGATGCAAAAAGGTAGTTTGTTTGAAATTAATTATATTTCCAGACACTACTACCTCTTCTCCATCTTTGCATAATCTATGAGAATTAGACCTGAAGATGACAAAGGGGACATAGCCACAGGACAAAAACAAAAACAAAAACAAAACAGATTATATGATACATATGACTTTAGGAAAAGCTGTAATTAGAATGTCTTAAGAGCTATTGGAATGTGGGGGAAGATTTACCCAGAGATTGAAAAAAAAAAAAACAATAAAGTACATGCAAATCAATTCTAGGAAAAAAAATATTACAGAAAGAAGGGAAATATAATTATAGTATAATGTGTTAATCATGAGTAAGCAGTTTTCATTTAGTCTAAAAACAATGATGGATATAGCCCCAAATTATGTTTCAACCATATTGGGAGTCTGGGGCGGGGGAGGTGAAATGGGTATAAAGTAAAATCCTCATAACTATATAGGATACCAGTATATCAATAGTATACACACATGGTTTAGAAGAAGTATGGAATTATATTCCAGAAGTAGCAGCTAAATAAGTGGAATGTGGTTACCTCTGGGAATGGTAGAGCCTTGATGGTAGAAAAGGGTTAACATAGGACTGCTATGTTTTAAGTCTTTTTGCACTGTTTGACTATGTACATGTATTACTTTGATAAAAATAAGAAAGTGAAAGCTCTGAAGTAGAGGATCTCTGATACTTTTTATTCTTACACTTTTCCTGAACATCATTTGTTTGTATGCTTATCTCCCTTCCGGGAATGTCAGCAATTTGAGAGTTAGGGAGGAATATTTAACTTTTGCCTACTCTGCAGCAATTAACATAGTGCCCTATGATAGTAGATGCTCCGTAAAAGTTGAATAAAGGAATGGATCTAGGATATAGAGTTCAGAAACCAGTATTCAGGTCTACCATTGCTTCTCTCTTTGCTCCTTGCTTTGATCAAAACACTTGACTTATTGATGAGGAGGAAAAGAGTTTGCCATCCCAAAATATGCCTTTTTTGGATATTGATTATTTTTAACTAGTTATTTTTAAGAAACAAAAGACTCAAGAAGAAGCCTTTTACCTCCCTCTTTACCTGCCTTAAGGAATTCAAATAGAAAAACCTGCTCTGGAAAGGGAGCTATTACCTTGGTGCTATATAAACTAAATGTGACAGACAGGGAGGAACCAAGCAAAGTCTGTTTGTTAGACTCCCCTCTGAGTCTCATGGTTTCTGGGTGGCTGGCAAAATTTTGTTTACGAAATGTTCGCACTTTCTCATCTCCCTGTGGATTGCTTTCCTTCCTTTTGAAGTCCAAACCACTTTCTCCTTAGCTCAAGATGGCATACAAGCCTCATTTGTCTGATTTGTCCTCTGGTCTCATACTCTTATGGAACCCTCATATATACATACATAATTAAATTTGGTTGTTTTTTTCCCTCAGTCTGTCTCATGTTGATTTGATTATTAGACCAGCCAGAAGAACTTAGAAGGGTGGAGGACATTTTTTCCTCTCCCACAATATCTTAGGTTTTTCTTGGAAACACTGAATGTGATGATCTTCAAGGTCTCTAAGAATTTGAAAATTTATTATTCTTTTTTATAAATGGCCCTAACATTGCAATTTAAAAATCTATGTTTAAAGACTACTTGCATTTTTATCCTTTCTAGCTCTTACTGCAGTTTGTAATTATTTTATGTCTTTACTTTTTAAAAATCTGTTTTTGCTGCAGATTGTAAGCTTTCAGAAGACAAGGACATGTCTGTCCTGTCCTGCATTGTTTCCCAGTGTTAGAGAGATTTGTATGTGGAGATGCGCAGTAAGCATTTGATGAAAAAATATATCTTGACAGTAATTTTATGGATGCTCTGAAGATGCAGTTGTTCTTCCAGACATTTCAGAAAAATATCTGTAAGTCAAAATCCGATAACTGAAATTTGCATATGGTCCTTGTCAGCTATTATGTAATATCACTTCTGTCTGCATATTGGAATAGTTTTCTATTTCCTGTGATTTCACTGCTTTTTCACTCCTTTAATTACCTCTTCAAAATTTCTTTCTTTCATGAGGCTTTTCTGAGTTAATCTCTTCTTCCAAGTCTCAGCAACTTAGTGTATGAGAGCTGTGGTTTATATAAGACTTTCTTTTTCTCTGAGTTAAACTGTAAATGATTTGGGGCAGAGTTTTGTGGCTTGATAAAACACACTATACATTTTAATGAGTCAGTTTTAAATGATTCAAATCTACAAGCTGGCTTTCCCTTCAATACATACAAGTAAAAAATTCAAGGAGTTAGCAAAATTCATTTTAGATTTTGCCAAATCCAACATTTTGAAATGCAATTTAAATATTTAACCAAATGTTTAACCAAATCTTAAACATCACTGCATTTATTCCTCTCTGGCTAGAAGCTGTCATTTGCCAAGTATTCTTCTAAAATATCGAATATCTTCTAAAGAATTCACAGCCTTTAACAGTAGTCACTTACTCCCCTGTATGTATGTCCAAATTCCCACGTATTCATTGTCATTATTCCAACTTGTGTAGCAAATGTATTCCTCTATCTGCATTCTTTCCCTTCCTCTCTCCCTTCATCCTGCCATTTTTCTCTCTTCCTCCTTTAATGCCAGGAGTGGCTAAGTGATTTAGGCTGTAGGCTGATCCAAGGGAACATGAAGTTGGAACAGATCTGACTCTTTCTGTATAATTACTGTATGTTTCAAGGGAGACACATGAGAAATACTTGCTGTGGACTAGGCATTGTATCAAGTGCTTTATGTGTATTTTAATCCTTACAGCAATCTCTGAGGTGAGTTTTATTTTTCCCATCTTACTGCAAAGGAAATTAATACTCTTTGAAGAATAAGCAAATTGTCCAGTTATAAAACTCGTAAGTTTAGTGGCAACACGTGAAACTAGGTGTGTCTGGCAACAAGCATCCTGCCTTCCTTGCATATCAAATCTCTGAAACGTAAGTAGCGTCATATTTATGCCAAAACTATTTGAATTAAGGCTTTGTTTAAGGTTGATGATGTCAGAGATTTCTCTGGATCTCCGCTATGTCTTTTATAGTTTGAAAAATAATATTTCATTAATATGAAAATGAGAGTATTTATAAAGATATTGAATAAAGAATAAGGATTCCAAAAGATTTTGATGGCATCAATGAAAACTAAAAGTGAAAGGGTAGAATTTAGTAGGAACAATTTGAGGAACTGTGTACAGTCCCCCCAGAATAATTGTACAAGGGCAGAGTTGTTCAGATGTGGCTTGGCAGTAGTCTTTATGGGAAGCTGATGGCATTTTATCATGGTAAATGCAATAGAAGTAGTGATGCAACTAGGTTACTCTGGCTTCATTAAAGATACAACAGTAGCTAGAATTAGGGTGGTGAAAAGTCTCAATTTCTTTTGTTCTATTTTCTGGTCAGATTGCATTTGAAATCGTGTGATTTAGGCAGAGTTTAAAAAGTTATGTGGACATAATGAAGTAAACTTAGATTGAGAGATTCACAAAGATAGTAGTGTGTCCTATCAGAATTCCTGGAACATAACAGTTATTAGTCAACATTCTCCATAAAAACAGAATCGGGTATGTCTTTGTCTCCATCTGTATGTCTGTCTCTCTCTTCTTTCTGCGTGTGCACACACTAACGTTTATTTTAACCAACTGGTGACTATAAAGGCTTGAGAAGAGCAAAATCTTAGAATAGACCAGCATACTGTAGACTCCGAGAAGAATTGCAGTTCAAGTTTACTGGAAAAATTCTCTTCTCCCTGGGAGGTTAGTCTTTTTCTATTAAAGCCTCCAGTTGATTGGATGAAGCCTTCCCACATTATGAAGAGTAATCTGCTTTACTAAAAGACTACAGATTTACATACTAATCTCACTTAAAAAAATACCTTCATAGAAACATCCAGAAGAATCTTTGACTAAATATCTGGGTACTGTGGCTTAGTCATATAATATTATATTAACGTATAATATTAACTATCACACAGCTATCACTAAATACTTCTTGAGTGAATTAATTTAAAAAATGAAGTATATGTACAGAGTTGCAGGAGATGGGCGGGTACGTCTAGCTGAAGAAAAGAAGACTCACAAAGAAAGTAATTGCTATCCTTAAATATTTGAAGAGTTTGGGGATAGATAAGGTACGGGTGAGGTCAGGGGATAAGTCTTGAGGCAGAAAACAAGAGGATAGATAGAAAGTTTATATATAGAACCGTCGGATCCCTCTTTCTATTCCTTTGCACAACATCATCAACTAGGCAGCCAGTTTCCAGGCAGGATATCAATATATTCTTCTCTAAAAGAACTGAATGACTCTAAAAAAGACCATCAGATACTGATATACAGAAGTCCTCCAATGCAAGGTGACCTTTCAGCCCAGTCACTCCCTGGTGTGAAGCCCTGGTATCAATAATTCCCCTCATGCTCACAAAGTATCTATCTAGTCAGCATTATCATGTTTTATATTTAAAAATAAGTAGGTTGACAAAGATAATTTATCTAACATTTAAACAGTGCTAAGTGATTTACTTGTGTATTGTAATACTAATGTATTATTGCATTTAATCCTCACAACAGCCCTATGTCATAGGTACTTGAAACATCATCTCCATTTTCCAGATGTGGAAACTGAAGCACAGGTTAAGAACTTGCCTAAGGTCACATAGTTTGTGTGTGAACACATTTGTTTATTATCTTCTTCCTTAAATCACTTGTCAATGAAAAAAAGAAATAGAAAAACAAAAATGAATGAATGGTGATGCTAGAAATCAAGGAGAATGGCTGAAGGAGACCATAATTCTTTTATCTGTAAAATGACAGGCTTACAGTAGGTAATCACCACTTTTTCACATTTCTAAACTTCTATTCATTATACAGGTTAAATTACAAATTTAGATCTTCTTATGATAATTTATTTCATAGAAGAGACCTGGGGAAGCAAGTACTAGTATCATGCCTTTAACAATTTTTTTGACAAATTGCTCTTAACACAATTTTTGGGAAAAGCTATTGGAATAGGAAGGGGCAATGGTGTTAAAAACTAAGAAAATAATCAACAATAAACTAGAATATGAGCCACTTAAATTACTTAACTGCTTGGGACAGCAAATCCACAAACCAATCAATGCAGCTAACCTTAATAGTGTACATCTTGGCTAGAATATGAAGAAGATTGAATAATGGGAAAATATGCAGGGAACAGTGGGAACAAGTGAATTTTGGTAAAAATAAGGAAGAGTAGGTAAGCAAAAACTCAAAAAAAAACAAAAAAACCCCAAAATTCTCCTGTAAGTTCTATATGTTTGACAAATATATACTAGGTACTTCTGTAATAGAGCCATAAACTAGTCTAGTACAGGGTCATTTCATTGAAAGTATTTGTATTTTTCAGTTGGGAACACCAGGCACAAAGTTAGGTGAAATGGCTTCAGCTCCACATTAAGCTTACTTAGGTTGCCAGCAATAGAAACCAACTCTAGCTTAGGAAGCTGTAAAGGAATTTATTAGGAAGCTATTGGATATTTCAAAGAATTAAGGAAAGGGCTGGAGAACAGCCTCAGGTATCTGAATAGCAGGGTCTTCTCAATAGTCTGTGTCAAAGCTCCATCCAGTTCTGGGAGTTCTTCTCATTCTTAAGCCACTCTACTTTAGATCTAAATTTTGGCACAGCTTGTATTATTACTCATTCCTATTTAGGAAGAAAGAAGGGCATGTTGATTTATATTCCCATCAAGAATGCATGCGATAGAGAAGAGGGAGTTCTGTGGAATGAAAAAAAAAGGCACAGTGAACCAAAAGAAAGAAGAAATGGATTCTAAGCATCCAGATCCCATAAATGTTCACTACGAGCGGTCCAAGTTGATGCGTGGTTCTAAGTAAAAGACCTTCTAATTTAGATTTAAATAGAGACCAAAACATACTTCTTTTTTGGATTTTTTTCTCAGCTAGTTTCTGTGTACATTTCAAGCTTCCACTGAATAACTAGATGAGTTCATGAGTCTGTTTTATGTCAAGCTTTTTTCCTCTGCTTTTTCTTTCAGAGTACAGTTACATGTAAATAAATTCCCCCAACTATGACTTTCAGCTTTCACTTGGATTCTAAGCGTTCACAGCTGCTAGGATTTCCTCCTGCTCTTTTCCACTGTGTCCAGGATGTCCTGGCATTGACTGCTTCTGGAATTAAGACAGATTGGTGGACTTCTTCACACCATAAGAATAACCCCCCCTTTTTTTTTCTTGAGGTAATTTTATATATACAGACTTGGAATTCAGGAGACCAATCCGTAAAGGATGTTAAAATATCAGTGGATTAAATTAGAAACATGGCACTAGTTAGCTCAGTTTTCCATAATGTGGCATAATCTAAATATGTCCCTTCCCACTAAAGTTGACAGTATTTTAGAGTGGAAAAGAATATTATAATTGGCCAGTGCTCTACCATCACGAAGTAGGTTTTGAACCTTATTTAAAGAATATGACTTGAAGAGGAAACCAAATTATTTGCCCATCTAAGACACCCATAGACCTATCTAGTTCTGTCAGTCAGTTTCTCAAGCTGTCTAACCTCTCTTCACACTGATGCTCCTTGCCTGAAACATCTTGGGCACAGTGTGGTGGTGTGGGGGTGGAAAATATCACTGGCAATGGATCAAGAGGCATGAGTGTGGGCTTTCCTTAGTTGTCCTGAAAATGTCAATTGGAGAAAAAGAAGTGGAAAAAGCGCAGTTACTCTCTGTCTGCAGTAAGTCAGGATCTAGGAAGTTAGAGCTAACATGTATCTTCAGTGCATTCTGCTTTGGGAAGCTAATGATGGTATCTAAGGGTGGAGACTTTCCTATATGTAGGACAGTATATTAAGCTTTTTAAAATATATCATTTAAATCTCCTGGCAACTCTCCAAGGCAGATGATGTTCTCTCCTTTCACATGTCAAGAAACTGTCTCTCAGAACTTTCCCAAAGTCAAACAGCTAGTAATTGCAAAGTCTAAATTTTGCCCTCCAGTCCTATCTAACTCCAAAGCTTACGCTTCCTCTTTCTCCAAGAAGCTTGGGCTCTGAATCCGTTGTTCATCTTTGTATCCTACTGCCTTGCTCATTGTCTATCACAGAGTAAGCTAGGAGGGAAGATTAATGGAGGAAGCAATGTGAACAATGGCACAAGGTATGAAAGCTCAGGTACATTCCACTTAATAATATATAGTCCAGTGGTTTGAACAGGGAGTGTATAAAGGAGGTTGTGTGATGTCATTTGGAAAGTTAGACTGAGGTGGGATCAGGAAACCCTTCGATGATGAAGTCAAAGGATTTTCAGTGTTTTCAGTAGTTGGTGTGAAAACTCTGAAGGTTTTTTAGTATTGGAATGGCAGGATTACAGTTGTGCTGAAGTACTATTAACCTGATAAGGGAGGATAGAATGAAATAAGGGTAAAGAGATTAAAGGTGAGGAGACCAGTTCGGTGTTTGCAACAAATTAAGTGAGAGGTCTTGAGAATCCAAACTTTTGGATTAATTAGAGTGGAAACTGGAGGAGAGAGAATATACATTTCATAGATCTTTTGCTATTAGACTTTATATAATTTGGCAATACCTTGATAGGACAGCAGGGAGAGAGGGAAACTTAATCATCACTTCGAAATTGAAAGCGTAAAGGATTAGAAAAATGTCAGCCACAAGGAAAAAGTTAAGACATGGAATGTTTTTCCAGGTTAAGGGAAAAGGAGTGTTTCTGGGGGATGTTGAGTTAGATGTGCAAAGAAGATCATTGGCAGGGCTTGGAAAAGCATGATTGGATTTTGGAGAGAAGTCAAGGATAGATATAGAAATTTGAGAGGCACCCACATAGAAAACCAGCCAAAAAAAAAAAAAATCGCTAGCAGTCAGCCTATATATGAATGAATGGTATAGTCCACATGAAATATGATGTTGCATGTTAGTTCTTAACAAGTTTGCCTCTCCATTCCTCATGACGCTGAGTCTAAGGATTAAGAACTCTGTACCATTCTGTCCTTTCCATCTGGTCTAGAAATATTGGGTGAGCTTTCTGGAGACATTTGTTAAGAATTGATAACTGAATCCGAGGGAGATGAATCTTATTTTTTCTTCTCCACATCAGCTTCTCCACCTTTTTACATTGTCTCTCACTCTTTTCCTCCTCTACTGGATTCTGTAGTTCTCACACTTCTTGCTGCAGTAAAGATTTTTGGTGGTATGATGTAAGAAAAAAATAGAATGGATTGTAGCATTTGGATGTTGAGCGGGGATGAAAGCAGTGCATGAGAATGACTTGTGATTCTGTATTAAAGATCCTAGCATTTCCCTACTTGAATGGTACTTTATATCTTTGATAACTGAATAGCATTCATAGTATTTTTAGCTGCATTAAGCAAGACATATGAACAAGGGGGGCCAGTCAGCATCATAGAAAATATGAGACAATCT
Organism: Eonycteris spelaea; assembly: GCA_003508835.1. Lineage (NCBI taxonomy): Eukaryota > Metazoa > Chordata > Mammalia > Chiroptera > Pteropodidae > Eonycteris > Eonycteris spelaea. The sequence goes on from PUFA01000023.1 coordinate 9,864,388, forward strand.
GAAAATATTTACCTCGGCACAGTAATAGCACTCTTGTTTAGGTGACTGTTAGACAAAAATAAAACATTTTATAGCATAGGAGCTGGGTTCTTTAGCTGTCTTAAGTCTACCTTTGTGCTTTTTCTTATTGTTGACATTATGTAAATAACACAGATGTCCTGCTTTAAATGTTGCAGTAGAAAAAAAAAATCAATGCTGATTTTGGCTATTGGAGAGCCTTTCATGTTTTTCCATTCTGAAACTTGCTCTGTGCTTTCTTTCTTTCTTTTCTTTTTTTAAATAATCCTTTTACAAATACAATCTTGAAATGCTTTGTTTCTTTTTTTAAGCATAAGAGCATGCTCATTGGAAGCATATTGTATGTGAAGATTGTCACTTGTTCAATTTTGTGCACTGATGGGGAGCAGAAAATCTTTTTAGCCTCCTTCTTTGTAAAAATTATTTATACAACACCACTCTAAAAATGCAGTGTTAACAGTAAAATTACTTCTAGAACTAGTACAATGAAGAATAAGAGAAAACCTACTATGTTAAGAATGAATAATACATTTATTTTAATCTTTGGCTCCTCTCCCCCACCAGCTTCCTATTTGGCTACTAAAAGGAATGCAGTAAAAATCCCCAAAAGTGTTAATTTTTTTTCTGGAGCTGATCCAGGAGCACGTCAAAAGAATTTTGAAAAGAACATTCACTTATGTATAACAGCTTTTGAATACATAATGGGACATATTAGTATGCTTTTAAAAGGAACATGGATAGAGCTTGAAGACCCTAAAAAAGTATGTGAACTCCTGTATTATTGTTCATGATTAAATCAAATTTGTTTGCATGTGAACAGATTTAATTGTTTACAGAATCTGCATAACACTATCAACAGAATGGAATTGACGAGGGAGGGAGTCGTGTGAGTTTTTAGCGTGATTATGATTCATAGATGTTCCTTTAATAAATAGCTTTCCCTAAATATAATCTGAAAAAAAAAATAGCAATGAAAACAGTTACTTATAGACAACTAAAAATAATTCTATGGATTCTGTGTTTTTAATTGCAGGTTAATCTGAATCAGGAGGGTATTAAGACGCTTTGGAAAATAAATAAGGTGTCTATATATATTCCTTAGGAGACTCAGTGACAGGGTAAATAGATAGCTCTTTTTTAGGAAATTGCCCTTCTTAACAATTTGATTTACTATTCAAAGATTTTTTTTAAAAGAACATTGATTTTCTTTTCTTCTTTTTAAAAAAGTGATTATATAAAAAGAATAGAAAAGATATAGCTATCTCTTTTTTGTTGGGAGTTTGCCTCAGCTACAGACTTGAGTTTATCATACTTTACAGTTCATGGTACAATCAACGTCATTGTCCTCTTAAAATTTTATTTGTTGTTATTTTGCCCTTTGTAACTTAATACTCACTTTTGTTCCCAAGTTCTCTTACAGGTTTTCATTCTACCATGGTTGAATGTGTATGGATCTTTAACAACATATGGACTTGTATTGTTTAGGGATGTGCTTAACTGTGAGGTAGTCTGATTGCTGTACTAATTTCTAGTCTCACACACTTAGAAACCATTCTCCATGTGTATCCCAGAGAGATTTTTCTAAAATATAAATCCGATCATGTCAGTCAAGTTAAGATTCTTGAGAGTTTCCCATTCATAAGGAGACTCTCCATCAGTTAAATCACTGTCTGCTCCTCCCAACCATCCCATATCAAACTCCCCACCTTCCTCACTAAATTTTTGCTGAACAACTCCCACCCTTGTATGAAGTCTTTCCTTTGTTTGAATCGCCTGTTAGCAACCTTATACTTCCCTCTACCCTACCTGGAAAATACTGTTGTTGTTGTTGTTGTTGTTGTTGGACACAATTCAAGCACTCGTCTCCTTTATAAGAAGCCTGCTCCAGACTTCTGTAGACTGATTTGGCCTGTCCTTTGCCTTGTGTCTTCACTGTATTTTAGATAGAATTTTCTCATAACATCTGCAATATATTTTTTCGGTTTCCATGTTTTTTGGTTTTCTTGTCTACACTCTGAGCTCCAAAGAAAAAGGAAAAACTCTCTTAGTCAACTTTTTAACCTAAGTAAAGTTTCCAAAGTCCCAATAAATATTAATCTTTGGCATCCGGAATAAGAAGTCAGAATTCCTAGGAATTTTGGGAAATTCCTGAACATTTAGACTTCCTTGAAAAGCTACCAGCACCACACAGACTCATGTGTCAAAATTGCCAATGTAAGCACTCATTTGGCTTCCAAAGCCTTATTCTTGAAACATCACTCATAGGAACTATATAAAGGATAATACGTATATCTATGTGTGAATATTTATTTTATTTGCAAGAGTAATTCATTCTTAGCGTCAGACGAGGCCTTGAACACACACTTATAACTTGACAATAGCTACAAACAAGAGTGACTGGTTAAATTGTGATGACTTTGTTCCTGTGTTTTGCACCCTGGTTCCTGGAAGTGTTGACCTTCACCTTTAAATCTCCGTGTTATGTCAGCACTTCCTGCCCTTCCTTCCAACTCGACATCAGTATAGTCCCTTGAAGCACCAGTCTCCATGTTGTTAAGCTTTAATTCTCATTGAAGAATTATAATATTTTTCCTGTTTCTGATTTCCCCTATTTCTTAACTAATTTTTCCTAGGACTTGGCATTTAGAAGAACATAAATTTTCTGAGAAATGCTGGAAATTCATTCTTGTATGGAAGCAACTCCCAATACCTACGTATTAGACATTGAGTAAAATATTTTGAAACACTTTTTAAGTGAATGTTCTTTTGTAGCCTCCAAAGCATCTGAAATAGGATCTGGTACACTGAGATATTTTAAATACTTTCAGGATTGAATCTGTGGTTCTTTGGAATCAGTGTCATGATAAAGTAGGCCATCAAAGTTTAGATTTTGTCATTAACACTAGAAATGCCAGGTTAGTTTGCATTATTTTGGTGGCTTGGAAGCAGGTAACCTTAATTAGCTAAAACCTATGAGAAACCCTATAAGACGGCTGAAATTCATCAGACTCCTTGTTATATACTTTCATCGCACTCTGGGCCTACCTTTTATAGTGTTTGTACCTATGGACATTAACTACTTGTACTATTTGCTTAATGTTTCTGTTCTTAACTAAGTTCCCTGAGGGCAGGGATTATTTCTATTATATTCACAGATGTGATTCCAGAAGGTGCAAGTTAACCACACAGTACAAGCATGTGATGGGCAGCTTAGTGAACATTTATGGTTTACATAAGTGAATGAAGAAGATGGCAATCTGAATGAACCAGAGTACTACAGACTGTGAGCCAGCTTTACCTTAAGTCTCTGAGAGACTCTGAAGAACACATTTTGAAAATCACTACTGTATTCCTTGACATAGACTGCATGGTTAATCATGTCACGTGGTATTGTAAAAGATTTTCTGTCTACATGACTGGTAGTGAAATGTTGTTACCCCAACTGTATGCCTGTTAGGTACCCTGCATAGGTTAGCAGCATCATCTTTCATTATAAGAGATAATATATTATTAATATTGTTGTTATTGCTCCTATTATTAACTTCCCTGTGACCTCTTTACAAAGGGCATTCCACCTCTTTCAAGTTACTACATATTTTGATTAATTAACCCCAAGAATAAATTTTAAAAATAAAAAAATCAAATTTTTAGTATCTCCTCCTTGATTCATATGACTAGATTTGTGAAATGGAATAGTAGATTTATTACTACTTAGGATGTTTTACCTATGTTCTAGTTTCATCGTGGTGATAAGGTGGGGGTAGGGTGAGTACAGAAGAGTTGAGCTGGAGAGGATGGTAGTATGGGGCAGAAGGGGGCATCGAATCTTCCAAATAAATAGTTTAAATAAAAATTTTCTGAACATGTTATGATTAGGACTTTCCTCGAATTGTTTTCAATATTTCTGCCATAGAAGACCAAACCAACATAGTTTTCTGTATTTTGATACTTTCCAGGGTTTTAAATGGTCAGGATCAAAACACCTAGTCCAGTTCCACACAGGGCTAGTTTCTGGAGCTGGAAAATAGGGGTTAGAGAGTGGCTACCCAGTCAGAATGTTTGGTCATCGTCAAGTCATAGAGAACTAAAATTATGCTTAGCATGAACACATAGATGTCTCCCATTAGTGTGGATAGTCAAACAAAAAGGAAATAGAAGGGAGGAGTATATTATTGAATTTCTCTTGCACCTTTTCATTTTCATTGTATTAATTCTTGAAATTTTATCAGCCGTTTTGATTTTTGGGGAACTTGGACTAGTGTTTATATTTATGGCTGATTTAGAGTATATTAAACTAGCTGAGAATTTTTCCTATATATCTTTGTCAGAATCAAACAAAGCTATCAGTTTTAAACCTGACATTAACACAGCCTTTGCTGAAAAAGAGCTATTAAGTAAATTTAATCTCTTCATACAAAAATTTACTGTGTCCCTTGAGAAACTTAACATAATTGGGATATTTCTGCTTGGGATCATAAAATGCTACCAACAATTTTATAGGAATATAAAAGGAAGAAAAAAGTAGCTATCTTGTATTTATAAAAACCTGGCATTATTTATGTGTTCTGTGTATTAAAAATTCGAGTTAGGTGAATTTGGTTTATTTCGAAGTTACACGTATAAAATAAAGTCTACAGCAAAAAGATGGAACTTTCAGCTAACAAGGAGATTTAAGATGTTAGAGAAAAGAGTTTACAAAAATAAGTAATTCAGAGACAATAAGTGGACATTTTGGTGATGAAAAATAAGTCAGTGGTTAAAATACAGTTGCTTCAGAAGGCAGGGGAAAAATATAGAGAAATAGAAATGAGAGAAAAAAGATGTATATGGTATACCCAGGGGATCTAATATTCTAGTCATAGATGTTCTAGAAAGGAAAAATAAATCAGTAGAGGAAACAGTAATGAAAACAAAATAAATAACATTTCCCTGAGATGAAGACAAATTTAAATCTTTCAATTGAAAGTGAAGAGGAAATGGTAACCAAAAGTGTTGGGGGAGAAATGAGACTGCTCTTAGATACATTCCAGTGGAATTTCTGAATTCCATGGACAAAGACCATTTTACATGATTGTAGACTGAAAAAGCAGGTACTGTTTGAAAGGAGAGAGAATCAAATTGACACTGGTCTTCTTGTCCGTGTGGATGCTAGAAGATAGTGGAGCAGTATATTCAGAATTCCAAAGAAAAAGAATTCCAACTTGTATGTATTCAATTTATAGATGCGTAGCTAGCTATTTCTTGTGCTACCAAGACAGATATTTCAGATAATTTCTCAAGGAAGTCCTCTTGTCAAATGAAGTTGAATCAGAATCAATATCTCAAGTAAAAGATTAATGTAACTGAAATGACAGAAAACTCTTACGTCATGAAGTATAAACACAAACAATTGTATTTTTCCAATTTCTACTAACACTATGTTCTATAGAAATTCCTTTTCTTGCTGAATAGCACACTTCCTAATGACATCTAAATCTAAATCCAGATTTTTCACTTTCTAGTATTAAAATGGTCATACTTTAGCTATTAAGACTTATTCCTGCTTGTTTTAATAAACTCACAAAGAAGTACATGCATACGTTAAAACACAATAAATTTTCAGTTATTATAGCTATGTAGCCAGAATTCAAATCAAGAAATAGAATATTAGCTGCATAGTAAATATGCTAGTTTGTTCCTTTGATTATTGTTGAACAGTATTTGGCTATGATGAATAGTGCATTTCTTGCTCGTACATGTCTTTTGGTGAACGTAGTTAAGAATTCCTGCTGGTCATAGGGTATGCGTTTGATGTAATAAACATATGAAGTTTTAATAAATTTGCTAAGTAACTTTTCAGTGTTTGAACTAGCTTACATTTCCACTAGCGGTATGTGATTTTCCAGTTGCTTCAGAGCCCTGCTGACTTTGGTATTGTCTTTTTTTCATTTTAGTCATCCTGATGGATATGGAGTAGTATTTCATTGTGGTGCTAATCTGCATTTTTCTTGATGACTAATGAAGTTGAGCAGCTATATGTGTGTATCTCTGTGTGTGTATGTGCAACATACATATATACATATATATTTATTTGACCATTTTCTTTCCTGAAATGCTTGTTCAAATATTTGACCATTTTTTATTGAGTTGTATGCCTGAAAAACTTTTTTAAAAAATTGATTTGTAGGAGTTCTTTATGACTTCTGATTACACGTGCCTCATCAGATACACACACACACACACACACACACACACACACGCACACGGGCACAGTCTTCTATGTTTTGTCATTTTATTTTTTGTCTTAATGGTGTTTATTGATGAAAAGAATTCTTACTTTTGCTGCTGTCCACTTGATCCAATTTTTCCTTCATGGTGTTTTTTTGTATGTTAAACTTTTGTCCGTTTGAAGGTCATGAATGTATTCTATTTCTTCTAAAAGTTTTATTGTTTTACCTTTCACTTTTATATCTGTAATCTACATAGAATTTATTTTTATATATGGTTCAATGCAGGAGTTGAGATTCATTTTTTTCGTGTGGATATCAAATTGACTCAGCATTATTTAATAAAAAGACCATCCTTGCCCCATTGTACTTCCATGCCACCTTTGTCATAAATGAAGAAACCATATAGGTTGGAATCTATTTCTGGGCTCTGTTCTGTTCCATTGATCTATTTATGTATACTTGGGTCAATATTTTACTGTCTGAACTATGCTGTTTTACATTGTCTTGATGTAAGTCTTTCAGCTTTGTTAGTACTGTTCATTTGAAAACTTCGTTCTCATGTTCCACTTAAAACTAGATGCTCCCTTTGCATAAGCAGTTTGGTGTGGATGGGAATACATAAACAGCTCAAACATACTCATTCCCCTGCTTCTTATTTCCTCCTCTGACTTGGCTCTTCCACCTGCAGGGAGGCGGACGAAGAGCCAAAAAAAAAAAAAGTCTTTTTATATGATGAGACAACCCTGGGCAAGGTTTCTGACCCTTTTCTCCTTGTTCTTACTCCTAAACTGGTTTGTCGATAGCCTCCCACAGGTAGATCCTGTCACACTCGGCAGGTAGCCTCAGGTTGTGTTCCTCTAATGCCTGTTTACTTCCTGCTGCATCATTGATGGCTAGCCTGTGGCTCCCAATCTTATCCATTTGCTGCTCCAATTCAGATCCCCTGGGTCTGGACAGAATCCATATTCCATACTTGTCAGAAAATATGCTTTCTGACAAGGAACAGTTTGCCATTTTGGTCTAATGTTTAGCCTTTCCTTTTCCTCCACTTTCATTCTGCCTCAGCTCCAGATGCTCTGGGGTAAGTCAGATATATCTGTTCATGGATAGCATTTGTAAGTTAGTCTTTCATGTAGACACTCCCCAGCTTTTTCTTGGTCCCCTCTTTCCCAGGGTTTTGGGGCGGGGGGGGGGGGACAATTGAGCTTTTTGTCCTCTACACCTATGGGAGGGGAGAAAGCAGCCTCTCAACACAAAGATTGCATTCCCCAAAATGTGACCACATCCTGCTCACCATCCTTCTTTCATATCTCTCAAACTTAAAAACCCTTCAGAGCTCTGGGATGAGAAAATCTTATGCCAATACCTAGGCCTTTCATGAACATGGCTATCTTTATTATGATCTCCATGACTTTTGGCTATCTCAAGGCAGCAAAATATATCAACCATTTCTCATATAATTTTGTTAAATATGTAAGAAACCATGATGAGCAATGAAACTAGTAAAACCTAAATCACTTTGATAATATGGTTGTAAAATATAACAATTATTAAGAAATGTTCCTGAAATAAAAGTTGTAGAGAGGAAACAAAAATATAGCATTAACATTCTATTCTTGATCAAGGCTTTGGGGTGAAAGTAAGAAAAGAAATACACAAATTATACTTTGTTAAGGATGAACATAGTTATAATTTAATTCTTGACCATCAATAAGAAATATAGGTTTATGAATCTGCAGAAAGTAAAGGACAAATATAATAGAAAAAAATGTTAAGGAAAAATAACGAGAGGGATAAAGAAGTGAAGGAAACTTGGTCAGGAAAACAGAAAAGATAGAGAAGACAAAAGAGAAAAGCACAGGAAAATGATAATAAAGACACTACATAAAATTAAGGAATAATACCAAATGTGAACACATTAAAAGACAAAGCTTCACAGGTTAGAAAACAAAAAACCGTCAACAGCAGCTATGGCTGTTTTCAAGAGATATAGCTAAGAGAAAATGACAAAAATAGAATGAAAATAAATGGGTAGTCAAGTCAATTAAATGTAAACATAATAAGAGAAAGCTGAGGTAGCAGTATTAATAACTGACAAAACATAATTAAAGATGAAGAGCATTATATGGAATTAAGCTGATTTTTTTGATAATAATAAAATGTATTATCCATACAGATGATGCATCAATCTTTTGCTTCATGTAACAGCAAAACACGTGAAATAAATTTAGAAGTACAAAGAAAATTTGATGATAATTCAGTCACATGACATATGGTGTATGGTAACATTTCTCAGAACTGGATGATGAAGTAGACAAACCAAACAGAGTTATAGATGGTGTAGATTATGCAGTTAATAAGCTTGAAAAATATACATCTCACCTTTAAAAACAGAGTATACTGTTTAGTGTTCATGTAACATAAGAAAACTACATACTAGTTTTCAAAAGAAATTATTTGAAATCTTTTGAAGTTACATATTCTCTGACTATAATGTGGTAAAACTAGAAATTGATCATTAAGAGAGAATGAATCTAAGCACTTACAAATTTTAAAACAAGCATTAATTTTGTGGGTAAAAAGGAAATCAAAACTGAATTACAGATTGTATATGTAATAATTGAAATGAAAATATGACTTGTCAAAACCTAAATGATGTGAACAAAATCATACTCAGTAGAAATGTAATAGCCTATATTGCTTTTACTTAAGAATAAAATTAAATGAGTTAAGCATTCAACTCAGTGAGCTAGAAAAAAGAATATAATAGTTGAATGATTTTTCTTGTAGTTAACAGAAAGCAATAAATTAGTAAACAATACATGAATAAATAACACATCTAATAGCTATTTGATAAAAATAAAGTTAAGCAAATCTTCAAATATGCTAATAAAACAGACCTGCCTAGGCAAACCAAGAGAAAAATAATATGGAACATTAGGAATGAAAATGGTGATATAACTGTAAATACAGAAGATAATAAATATAAAAATATGTACAATTTTAATTTAATAGATTAGAAAACCTAACTGGAAATAATTAACTTTCTAGAAAAAATATTAATCACAGAATTGATGCAAGACAACATTGACTATATTAATAGATAGATATCCATAAAAAAATCAAAAAGGAAATTTTAATGATTTACTCCACAAAAATACAAGTCCACAAAAGATGGACTTGTTTATTCTTTCAAATATTCAAGTAATTGATAATTTCCGTTAGTTGATTTATTATGGAGATTTAAAAAAGGCAGAAAACTCTGATACTAAAACTGAAATGAAAGAGACAAGAAAACTGGAAACTTATTTTACCAATATGAATATGATGCAGAATTCCAAAATTCAAATAGCAATCGATTATATTTAAAAATATACATCATAGACAGATTTACTTCCAGGAATGTAAAGACGATTCTTGTTGTGGTGCATTCAAATCTAAGACCCACGGAGCCAATCGAGATTAATTAGAGCCTTTATTAGCAGGCGGGCAACTGACTCTCCACCAGGCAAGGTTAGAGGAGATCAGTCCTGAGCCACCAGAGGGGATAGTTTAAAAAGCCCTAAAAACCTCCCTCCAGCAAGCAAGCAGGTTTACAGAGGCTGAGGCTGGTCATTAGCATATCTTTACACAGGATAACTACACCCTTAGCATTAGCATAAGTTACCATTAGCATGTCTTTACACAGGATAACTGCCAGAACTACACCCTGTTTAACATTAAACAATGGAAGTAGCAGTTGGCCATTTGAAAATTTTCCACCCTTAACAGTTCTCATTAGGAATTAAACATATTAATGTATTCAAAAGGAAAACCCATATCATCCAAATTATAGCCTAAAAAAGTTTAACCATAAAAGCATTCTGGATTACTCTTCCTACAGAAATGATGATTACGATGTGATAGGCACTGTGCTTACACTTGATATAGACTATCTAATGTAATCCTCATAAAACCCTATGAAATAGTTATTACTGGTGTGTTCATTTTATAGATGAGAGAACTGAGGCACAGAGCGTTTGAGTAATTTTCCCGAGGTCCTGCAGTTAGAGATGGAACCGGCATTTGAACTTACACAGTTTGAATCCTGAGTCTGCGCTTTTATCCATCATGCTCTTCTGCCTCTTTTTATTACCAAAGGAATAAAAACAAACAATATGGTGAAAAGGTATTCCTGAGAATCCAACAGCAAACATCAAATTAAATGGTGAAATCCTACCAGGCATTTCATCAAATTCATCAACAAAACAAAAATTATCCCCTCATTATTTTAGTGGTTCTAGCCAATGCAGTTGTATAAGAAAAAAATCCAGGATGAGGTCAGGTGATTAGTAATTTAATTCCATCTACAGGCTTAATTTCCCTTGCCAGGCAACATAACATATTCACAGATTCCAGGGTTTAAGATGAGAATATATTTGGGATACCATTATTCAGCCTACCACAGTACCCTTGGAAATGATGTTACTAAGAAGACAATATGTAGATAAGAGGAACAATTGCCACCAAAATCAGTGTTTGCATAATAATGAGAACAGTTGCCACCAAAATCTGTATTTGCATAATAATGAGAAAGCAATCTGCCTGTCTGTTGGTTCATTTCTCAGGAACTATATTCAGATTGAGAAGAAGAAAAGATGAGGGCTGGGAGGAATATGTTTTGCTCTTTCAGCACTAGTGATGAAGGGAGCTGGTGCTAATAGTTGAAATAAATGCTCTAGTTTAACTCTCATGTTTTCTTAACTCTGTGGTTCTCTGCGTGGTTACAAATTCCTTCTCAAATTCTAAAATGCTATGTCTTGAGGCATATACTACATATATAGTAGTGAAATCCTAAGTCGTGTGACTATAACTTAAGGAGTTATTTCTACTCACAGTTGATCAGTTTTGGTTTGCTGTGTGAATACGTGTTATTGAGGGTTGTATCTAACAATTCAAGGTGCATGTTATTCATCAGAAAATGTTTGGCTAGTACATTTTGGCTATGGTTCTCCCTGATGTGCTTGCTTATGTTAAATTGTCCATTATAGTCTCTGGTCTATTATATATTTTACAGGTCTATTATATATTTTTTCTCAAAAGGTATGAGGTTTGTTAAATAAATTTTCAGTGACTCAGTCAAATGGGAATTTATTTACTAAAGGCCAATGTTATCAGTTATTTTTAGAAAGCTTTTTAAAAGATCAGAGTTAACCTTTGATTTCTCTTTTCCCCTGGCAATAATTATATAGGACCTGCTTTGTGCCATGCAACAGAGTAGCCACTGTCTAAAGGAGGCCATAAAGCACTTGAAATATGGTGTCTGAATTGCAGTGTGCTCTAAGTGTAAAATTAACACTAATTTTGAAAACAGCACAAAAAGGAATGTAAAACTACCTCAAACATTTTTGTATTGGTTATGTGTTGGAATGATATTTTGGATATACTAGGTTAAATAAAATATATTAAAACTAATTTTGCTTTTAAAAAAAAACCTTTTCAATGTGGCTAATAGAAAATTTGAATTTACTTATATGGCTCACATTATTCTAGACCCATTTGGCCCAGATGAGATACTTCCAGTCCATGATAATAAAATTATAAAATCACTATAGAAGATGAGACCTTAACTTACAGTACTCAATAGCATGTGAACATCTGTCCAGTTCATTCAAAAATGGAAGCCGACTATTAAGATACAAATTTTAAAAGACGAAGGACTTTGTTTTGCATTGCCCGAAATCATCTGATATGTCAGAAGATGATTCTTATATATTCTGACCCTGCCTGAGGCATTCGATATACTTTCTGTGTGAGTTTCCATATCTGGAGGGAGTGACCTCAGATGTCAAGAATCAGATAAGTATAAAGAAAAGCTGAAACATGCTTATGTTGCTTCTGATGGATATTTCCCATAGGTTGGTAGAGGGTATGATGATGATCAATTTGTGGAGTAGCTGTGCCTGTCTTGTTTGCTCTGTGCGTGAATATTGCCCCTGGAAATTCAGGCTTACAGTTTATTTGGGAATAATCTTCTGTAATATGTGAAAGCTCAGAGAATAAAACATTCTGACTAATGAATGTCCTGGTTATTTGAAAGTTCTATGGAAAACCGATTTTGTTTACATTTGTTCTAAAATATTCTAACCCGATTTGTTATATTAGTACAAATAGTATAACAAAGGAAATTAAATCTTTGGTAATTGGACATCTCAGATTGTCTGAAAGCATTCATTTTGGGCAAGAATTCTCACACATAGAATTTAAAATATTGACAAGTATGTTTAGGAGATGAAATTGTATATTAGACTCGACCAAAGTTCTATAAATTGCCTTTTTTTGAATAAATATGTAATGACCATTTAAAACTTTTTCAAGACATCCCTTAAAGGTACTTAGAAACTCTTGCATTTTATAAAACAGGCTTAAGTTAGTATAGGCTGCTTTTTTAAGTTTGAGGATTATCATTGAGAAATAAGCGGAGACCAGTACAAAAAGTTGGAATGGAGTAAAACATTAGCTCACAGATTGAGCTTTTAAACATGAAGGTTTAGTTTTTAAATTATGTTTTTAATTGGAAGGTTTGGGTCTGGCTTATTTATAGTGTTTCAAATGTGTGTGGATGTTCTATGGATACATGGATATGTGCCCAGAGGCTCTGTCAATAGGTGCAGTCAAATGTATTTATACGCATGCTCAATTTCTATTCTAAACCTCGTTGTTTTAAAAAAGATGTATCTACATTCATTCTGTTTGGGAAAGGAGACATGCATTGGAGATTTTTTTTGCATGCTGTTATAATTAATTCCTTTTCTCTTTCCTGATAATGGGGAATTGAGATGGTATCAGTAAAATGAAATCTATCAACCCTGAATCTTATTTTAGTTATCAGTATCATCCCTTACTAAATATTTATAAGGTCTAATAACTTGCAAGGAAATTTAAAAATAATTTGAGTTTACAGTATTTTCTCATTTCTTTTCTGTCCTTTGCCTGAGCAACACTGTTCTAGTCAGCCTTAACGGAAACGTGGCTTTCCCCAGAAGACACCTATGCCCTTGCCGTTCTCTCTAATGGAGATATTTCATCATCTATGCATTTCCTTCATGAGGGAAACCTCAGTCATTCTTTTGCTCTTACCCTATCATTTGGATACTGTGTTCCCTAGGTTTTATTTTAGACATACCTATTTGAATTTCCTCCCCTTTCTTTATCCACCGCTTTAGCTCCATTAGTTCAGATTTGTTTCTTCCCCAGACTGTTGAAACAGGTTACCAACCTGACTCCCTGCTTGTTTGTTCATTGTTTCCCTTCCAGCTGTCACTGGGTTTTGTTCTAAAATGCTGACCCAATCGTGTCAGACTCACACTTAATATCTTTCTGATAACACTCTGGTTCCAAGTTGCCTACAGAATAAAGACTAAATTTCTTGACAGAAGGTTCTTCATAATCTAGAGCAAATCTATGCTTTTCTTCCCTTATATTTTATTGTCTTTTTGTTTTCCTGGAGGAAATACATGATGATTTTGATTATTCAAACAATTCAGAGGTCAGTAATATATTTTTTGGATGCATTTTTTATGTTAATGCATATCTTTCTCATCTGCGTGGTGGGAATAAGAATGGTATCTGTTTTATAGTTGTGTGGATATAAATGAGTTAATACATGTATGTAAACATTTAGGATATTGACACACAGAATTCTGCAATTTACTTTTTACACTTGATATGTTTTGCTTAACTTTCACAGTCAGTGCATATAGATCAAACTTATTTTTTAATAGTTGTATAATATTCCATGGTGTAGATAAATTCTAATTAATTTTTTTTGATGGGCATTCAAGAGCTTTTTCTTTTATACTATTACATTTATACAGTAGTTTGTATCTATTATCTTCATATTAATACTTTTATTTCATAGGCATCTAGATGAGCTTGCCAAAAAAAAAAAAAAAAGCTGTGAAGCAAGAAACAATAGTAGGATCTATCTATCACCAATTATAAACAATACTAAAAAGATGTGATTCTTACCTAGAGTAGACTGTCTGGATTGTATGGTAGTTGTATGTTTAACTTTTTAAGAAGCTGCCAAGTTTAACTTTTTAAACTGCCAAATTGTTTTCCAAAGTAGTTGTACTATTTTAAATGTCCACCTGTGGTGTGTGAGAGTTATAGCTGATTTATATGCCTGTAAATATTGGTATGTGAAGTCTTTTTAATTGCAGTCTTTCTAATCATAGTATCTCATGATTTTAATTTGCATTTCTCTAAAGACAAATGATGTGAGCACCTTTTCATGTTCTTACTTGCCATCTGTATATCTTTGTTGCGTCTGTTCAAATCTTTTGCCTACTTTTTTTTTTATTAGGTTGTTGATTTTACTTTTAGTGCATTTTGAGGGTTTTTAAATCTATTCTGGATCAAAGAATAGGTCAGAAAAAGTGACTTGCAAATGTTTTCTTCCAGTCCATCTTCTTTTAATTCTTATAATACTGTCTTTGAAGCTATTAATTTTGATGAACACCAATTTGTTAATTTTTCTGACGGAGTTCATGTTTTTGGTGTCATATCGAAGAAATCTTTCCTTAATTCAAGGTCACAAAAATGTTCTCTTACATTCTTTGTAGAAGTTTTATGGGTAGGTTTTGCTTTTAAAAAATCTACGATTTATTTTAAAATTCATTTTTGTATATGGTATGGTGAGGTTTGGATCAGAGAGTTTTTATTTTGGCCTAACGATATTTGTTCTAGCACAGTTTTTTAATAATTCATTCCTTTAATGAATTCTGTTACAGCTTTGACAAAAATCATAACATATATGTGTAGGTCTAAATGTGCTCTTTATCCTGCCATTCTATTCTGTTGCTGTATCTTTAATACCGAACTGTGTTGTTTACTATACCTTTATTGTAATCTTGAAATTAGGTAGTGTAAGTCTCCAACTTCGTTTTTCTTTTTCAAAATTTCTTTGGCTAGTCTTGGTGCTTTGTACTTCTATATGATTTTAAAATCAATTAAATCAATTTCTATAAAAAAAGCTTGCTGGGAATTCTGATTGAATTGCATTGAATCTAAAGATTAATTGGTGGAAAATTAACTAATATTGAGTTTTCTGATCCATGATCTTGTTATCTCACTATTTGTTCAATTCCTCTTTAATTTTTCTTGGTAATAGTTTATAGTTTTTAGTGTATAGCTTTATACATCTGTTGTCAAATTTATTTCTGAGTCTTTTATATTTTTATCCTATTGTAAATGATATTGTTTTAAACAAAATTTTAATTTCTTATTGTTCTTTGCTAGCATGTAGAAATCCATTTGATTTTTATGTATTGAGTTGTATCTTGCAACCTTGCAAACACACTCTATCTGGTTGGTTTCTTTTTTTCTTTTTCTTTTTTTTTTTTTTGGAGCAAGCTTTTCTTTTTTAAACCATTCATTTTGACATAATTTTAGATTCACAAAAGTATTGCAAAGATAGGTCAGAGAGTTTCCTATGTTTTGACAAAGCTTCCCTAATTAAGCACTATTTTAATTTTAGTAGTTTTTTCTGAAAAAATTCCCTAGGATTTTCTACATATATAATTATGTTATCTTCAAATAAAGATAGATTTTCTTCTTTCATTACAGTCTTGATGCCTTTTATTTCTTTTTCTTGTCACTGCATTTCTAGACACTACATTGGCTAGAATCTCCTGTATAACTTCTTTTTTCAGCTGGGTACTGTGTACTTATTCATGATACATGACAAAGTGGGGTTCTCTAAGCCCCTCTTCTTCAGGGAGTCTGGGATGGAAAATGTCAAAGTCGGGAGAGATTCTCAGTGTGTTGGGGGATTGAGTGGGGTGAGGACTTTCAGCAACTAAGGGTTTCTTTCTTCCTGTTATACTCTCAGTGAAGCCTGTGGTCCAGGAGGCTCTTACTCCTTAGAAGCGAGGTAGACCTATCCTGATGCTGTAACCAAATTCATTGTCATACTAGGAAATGAGCTTGTCAGAGTGGTTTTTGAGGGTAATGCCAGCCCCAGCACTGAAGTTTGGAAGAATGTGTGTTACGGCTAAAGTTGCAAGAGGCAACCTGGTCCTCAGTGTAGCCTGGGATACCCCTTAGTTGGTCTTTGGATGCCTGCTTTACCACCTTCTTGGTGTTATCATATTGGACAGCTGACTCCAGATGACAGGTGAGACCATCACAGTCACTTTAGTAGTAGGGGCAGCAGGAGGCCATGCCAGTGAGCTTCCTATTCAGCCTTGGCAGTGCCTGTAAATGCAGGGATGATGTTTTGGGCAATCCACCCTAAAGTTTCCCAAAGGGGCCATCTGTTGGTCTTCTGGGTGGCAGTGGGGACGGCATGCACTGTGGTCACGAGTCCCTCCATGATGCCACCACTGTCATGGATGATTTTGGTCAGGGAGGCCAAGTAGTTGGTGGTGCAGGAGGCACTGCTGACAAATTGAGCGAGTTGTCATACTTATTATAGTTAATGCCCGTCACAAACACAGGAGCATCAGCAGAAGGAGCAGAGGTGATGACCCTTTTGGCTCTACCCTTCAAGTGAATTCCAGTCTTCTCCAAAGTAGTAGAGATACCAGTGGATTTCACAACATATTTAGCATCAGCACCACCGCATTTGATGGTGGGATCTTGTTCCTGGAAGATGAAGATAGACTTTTTATTGAATATAAGTTTCTCATTCTCAGTCTTGATTGTTCCATTGAACTTGCCATGGATGGAACATGTAGACCATGTAGTTAATGAAGGAATCATTGATGGCAACAAAATCCACTGTACCAAAGTTAAAACCAGCTCTGGCGACAAATCCATTTACTCTAACCTTGCTCATTGTGTCTTAAGGATGATGCACAAGGGGATGCAGCTTCTGTTGAAAGAAGACAAGCAGAGTGTCTTTAGCACAACGTTGAATACAAGTGGTGAGAATAGCTATCCTTGCCTTTTCTTCCTCCCAAGAGGGAAAGCATTCAGTCTTTCATTATCAAGTATAATGTTAGCTGTAGCTTTTTTATAGATGTCTTTTACCAGGTTGATTAACTTTTCTTCTATTCCCAGTTTACTGACAGTTTTATTAAGAATCACTGTTGGATTTGGGCAACTACTATTTCTGTATTTGTTGAGATAATATATGATTTTTTCTTTTTTAGTTTGTTTATATTGTAATTAATGCATATTAAAACAAACTTGTGTTCCTGGGATAAATTGCATTTCATCACGATGTAGTATCCATCTTATATATTGTTGTTTTCAGCTTGCTAAATTTTTGTTGAGAATTTGTATCTGTGTTAAGTGATATGTTGATCTGTAGTTCTCTTTTGTCATGTATCTTTATCTGTTCTCACAGAATGCTACTCTTATAGAATGTTAGGCAATGTTTATGCCTCTTCAGGATTTTGGAATGATTTTTTTAGAATTGGTATTATTTCATACTTACATGTCTGGCAGAATTTCCCATTGAAGCCATATGGGCCTGGAGGTGTTTTGTTTTGGTTTGTTTTGTTTTATGGGGAATGTTTTTAACTACAGTTCAAATTCAATTTCTTTAATAGATGTGGGTGCTATTCAGGTTATCTCTTTCTTTTTGCACGTTCGGTAGTTTGTGTTTTTCAAGAAATCTGTCCATTTCATCTAAGTTTTCTGATTTATTGGAGTAAAATTATTTTTAGCTATTATCCATTTATTATCTTTAGAATATGTAGTGATATTTTCTCTTTCTTTCTGATACTGGTCTATTTTTTTCCTGATCAACTTGGCTGTAGATTTATCAGTTTTATAGTTTTTTTTTTTTTTAAGAATTAGTTTTGATTTCACTGATTTTTTTCTAGTATTATCCTGTTTTCTGTTTCATTGATTCTGTTCTTTTTCTTAAAGAAAATTTTTTTCTTTCTTTTGTTTACTTTGGTTTAATTCTTTAAAATGAAAATTTTCTGTTTCTTAAGGTGATAGGTCATCATTTGGGGCATTTCTAATATTGTTATTTTGATGGTATAAATTTTCCTTTAGATACTGCTTTAGTTGCATCCCCAAAATTTCAGTGTGTTGTGTTTTATTTCCTTTCAGTTTAAAATACTCTCCAACTTCCTCTTTGATATATCCTTTCCAGATACCTTTCTGTTAATAATTTCTAATTTAATTCCATTGGAGTTAGGGAACATATTTTGAATGATTTGAATCTTTTTAGGTTTATTGAGATTTGTTTGTGACCCACAATATGTATATTTTGGTAAATATTATGTGTTCACTTGAAAAGAATATGTATTATATAAATGCCAGTTAGGTCAAATCAATTGGTATTATTATTCAAGCCTTCCAAACCCATATTGATTTTCTGTTTACTTTTTTCTGTCAGTTATTGAGAGAGGGGTGTTGAAATCTCCAAGTATAGATGAATAAGACTATTTCTTTTTTCCTTCATGTGTTTTGAAATTCTGGTATTATATGTATTAAATATATAAAGGATCATTATGATTTTTATATACTCTTAATAAATTGGCCTCTTTATCATTAAAAAATGACTTTCTCTATTTCTTGCTCTAAATATTCTTTGTTCTGAAATCTAGTTTGTTCAGTGTTATTCAGCTTTCTTTTGATTAGTTTTAGTATGGATTTTCTGTCCTTTTACATCTTATCTATTTATATCTCTATTTACAATAGATTTCTTGTAGTGCATATAGCGGGTCTTCTCTTTTTTTTAATCCAGTCCGACATTTTTTTCTTTTTTACTAGGGTGATTAGACCACTTAGTTAATATAATTATCGATATGATTGTGTTTACTCTCTGCTTTCTACCTGTTTTTTGTTCCCTTTTCAATTTTTTTTCTTATGTCTTTTTTAGATTTTTAAAAATGAGTTCACAGGTTACTTTAAATGAATACATTATATTTGTTTTAAAACTCACCTATAGCATAAAAATAACCCTTTGTTTCTATTTATGTGATTCAATACACATTTATTAAATAGCTGTTGTATTGTTTAGAGACAGGGTTTTGGAGTAAGTGAGTATTCATCTGGGCTTTGGAGTAATGGTAAACTATGATTGGTTAGAGAATCTCTTATGAGTTAGTAGGAGTGTGGTTAAAGGCACAGAGGGAGAAATTAATAGGGCAGGACTGCATGAGTTTAGGAGGAGGAACAAAATTACAAAAATTCTAAGACTATAATAGGAAATTGAAAATGCTTCAAGGATTGATTTTAAAATGTTAAAAGCCTAACCATCTTAATGAAATTTGTAAAATACGAACATTTTATCATTTTCCCAGTTTAACTGTCACATTTTTTATTCTCAGGAGGTAAGGTACCATTGGGTTGAAATAAAGTTAAGATCAAAATAATGTTAAAACCTTAGAATTAACTAATTGTATTTGAACAATAGTCTCCTCAAAACTTTAACTACCAAATAAGTTGTTTAATTTTCATCTAACTTGACCTCTTCACTTCTTTTTAGAGCAGTTTCCTGTTTTAAATTGTGTAATGATTTCTCTTGTTTTAATTTCTACTCCGGGACAATTCTCCATGTTCTTCATATAACCTCCCCTCTGCTGGACTTTTAAATATTGTGAATTATCCATAGTTCTATTGTCTTTCTTGCATTTCTCTCACTTTTCTCTGAAAGTTTCAGTGAGGGTTGGGGGATTTTCAGATTTTAAGTTGCCTTATACTTGGAGCTATCTAGCCACTTTAGGTTTGAGATTAAATATAAATAAATACAAAATATAAATATAAAAATTTTAAACCAAAGATTTATAGGTTTTAACTAATATTAACCTCTGAGTAAGGTTTCACCTTGCCCGCATAGGCAAATTTCCCACTTGAGGTTTTTGAGTCTAATGACCTCTCTCTCCCTCCTACAGAGTCTAATGTCAGGCACTCCCATAATTTTTACCCTCTGTTTAATTATTGATTCTAACAGTCTGTTGAACTGTGTTCTAATAAATGTAATACATACTGGTACTGTGTTCTAGTAATGTCCTAAGAGCTTGATAGGTATATATCAGTTACTTAATATTCAATGCTCCAAACCTGAAGCCATTGTTTGCTCTCTGAAGCAGATTTGCTCCTTTTTTTTTACATCTTAGTTAATATTGTTATTTTCCTTTGGGTCAACTAAGCCTAAAAGCTGAGTCCTCTAGATGACCACTTCCTCCTTCCTTCAGTTGGGCCCTGCATCTTATGGATTTTCTTTGAATTAATTTTTGAGTAAGTTCATTCTATTCATTTTCACTGTCCTGCCTTAGTTTTAGTCTGTTATGATCTCTTGTTTAGAATAGCTATTTATTTCTTCTCAGAGATGGCCTCTGTGTTCTCTGGCACCTCAATTATCTTATTTGTCATTGTTAGTTTATGTGTTTATCTTCTCCATTAGACTCTGTTCTTGCAGAGAAGGACCTTGAATTATGAATTTGTACTCTCAATGCCTAACATATATGACATGCAATTGGGGTACAATAAATATTTTGTGAATACATGAATTAGCTTGTCATTAGATGTTAGTTTTGATGGCTTTAATATCATCATGAACATTATGTAAATTCACTTTTGGTCTATTTTTGGAAGAGTGTCTTTCAATGCCTTATTTATTAAAAAATTGAACATAATTTCTGTAATTTTAGTGATCAAGGATAAAATGAACTCTTTTATATGGCTACATGTTGTCTCCAGAATATTCTTCCCATGGTACAAAAATATAAGTTATCTCACAATGAGTGTGTTAAAAGGCGCATCATAAATCTTTATTATTTGGTATAGATATAGTAGCTGAATGTTAATTACTTCCAACATTTAACTAATTATATAAAGTAATAGAGAATTTTTGGATCCAGATTTTAATATTTGGCAGTGGACCTACATATGCTGATAATTTCTGAAGGTAGTTATAGTTCTTAATAATTTCTTTGCATCAAATAAATGAAGCTTTTGTTCTGAGGGGAATGTGTGAAAGATGGCAGTCGTTTTCTATATGGCTAAAATTGTCATATGCAACATGCTGTCAGCTGTGAGACTATTGGGCTTTCTGTGTTTTTTCAAGCACGATTCTGCTTAACCACACTAACCCTGCACTTTGCTTTATCTGCAGCATCTGGCGAGGCCCGAACGTGAATTGCACAGACAGTTCGGGTTACACTGCTTTACACCACGCAGCCTTAAATGGACATAAGTAAGTGCCCCTTATTTGGATTGGAATCTTGTGTATTTAATTCCATGTGATGAAGTTAATTGTGTCTGACGATACCTGTCTAATGTTGCCATGAGTCCCCTAGGCTTAGCTGAATTTGGAGAGGCACCAGGTGGCAACACTGACAAGTTAACCTTGGTAGGAATGTTGCTGAGGGTGATTATGTGCAGAGTGTAAACAGAGAATTGCTCTAAAATAGTCAAATATCACACAGGGAGAATGAACGAAGTGACAGGCATGGCATGTTAGTCATGTGTAGATTTGTAGAAGGAATAGGATAAAACCACTTAATAAGATCACTCTACCTTTTTTGTTATCTTCATCTAAAATGGGATTATTCACATAGGAGTGAAATCCTTATAGATTCATGCTGTTATGTGCCATGGGAACTTGTATAAACCACTTTGAAATCCTTCAAAATTAGCTAAATTACATTTTCTTGGGCATTCGTGATGGTCTTTCTGGTTTTAAACTTGTTTGTTTAACCTTTGGAATTATGTTTCTAATAATGTGATATATACAGTATGGAGAGTGTGTAACCCTAACAGCCTCTTCATTTCCAGTGGGTTAGCTAGGAAACCTCATGACTTAGTTGCAGAGTCAAAGTGTGAGGTGGCCTCTGAATGATTCCGATGTTCTGTCCTTCGCCATCAGATGAAATGTGACCCTTTTCATGTGTCTCCCCCTCCTATCTCTTTTTCTTTTGCTCTGATGATCCAGGCTGGTCTTCCCAAATCTGGATCATTTCCTTGCACTCGAGTTTTTTAGATGTGGTCATTACTGCCTCAAAAATGCTGGTGACCTTTTCCTTTCCCCCCTAACATTTCCTTTATTTTGTGAATTGAGACACAAAGGACTTGGTCATACTTGATCGTGTCTTATTGTCTTAAAGTTCTCACACAAGAAACTTATCATTTTGTCATTATTTATCACTGTGACTTTCTTTTTTCTTAAAACATCACATAAATATAATATCATTCTCTCTGGAGAATCATCTAAGTTATATAAAATATCAAAAACTTGATCTTTTATCACTTGAATTCTTAGTATCAGAATTCCCAAATTACATTTCTTTTATTCCAGTCTCTATTCTATACTATATCATCTAACTTAGAAGCCTTTTATTTTGCCAGGTCTTTTTCAACGAATATTGCTGTACTTCTGTAGAGTGCAAAATGTTTTAAATGAATTACTTCTTTTTTTCCTGCTTTATACCTGGGTTATCAAGAATGGAGCCAAATTAAATCAGCCCAGGATAGACAATACTGATGGTTTCTTTGGCCATCTTAAGTTTGGATTCAGGAGACGTTCCAGTGGGGAAAACAAGCAATCAAATAATGGACAGAAGATCTTAGCCTGACCGTTTGACCTCTGCTACTTTTCTTCTTCTGTCTCAGCTTGGCATGATAAGCACTTCTCAAAATAATGTTGCCCCAAAATGAATTAGCATTAGTGTGTTCATATTCCTCCTTGATTTTCAATGTTTACTCAATGTCATTAATTTATACATAATGGTCTATGAAGTTCTAATCATTGAGATATTTCCCTGTGGCCCACTTCATAATTTTTAGTTTCTATTAGCAATATACCAAGTGAAGATAATTTAAGTGAATTGAATAGCAGTCATTAAGATCATCATAAAAAGATAAGGATTTTACTAGATATCTTTTAAGATCTCTTTAATTGCAGTTGTTTTCTGAGATTTATATATCTCTGCTTTGCTTATCTGAAGATCTCTTTTATCTTTTCTTTTTAACGCTTTCTAGAAAGATTTTATTCAGTGTCATTCTATAGGCATTGGAAAAAAGGAAAATTTTAATCCCATCTCCCCATCTCTGCTAGTTATGTGACCGAGCCATTTAATTAACCTCTCTAGGCCTCATTTCAATGTACTGAATACATAGGCTGGATATTTTCCCTTATTTCTCCAATTTTAATATTTTATAATATACTGTTTTGGTATTATTTGTGGTTCTGTTATGTACTATGATGCTACAACTCTGAAATTTGGGTTTTCATCTAGAGTATAAGATTTCTTTATTTTAAATGATTTAAATTACCCATGGACTTTTAAAATTAGAGGTCATTTATTATACCCTGCCCTCTTCACTTCCTTCATTTTACAGATGGAGAAACAAGGCCATTCTTGATAAGTGACTTAGTGGACAGTTCGATATTAAGGTGGTGCCGTGTCTGAGCCTAAGTGTTTTAGTTCCACGTCTATGCTTTACCTATACTCGACTATTGGCTCCCCTGAGTGGTTATATGCACATCAATTTCCTAAAGCCTTGCTGGCTTTTATCTGCCACATTATGTATTTCTGGGCTGCTTCCCATTATCATCAAGTAGTGTGTTCACATGGAATACTAATTTTACTATGGCTTAAGGAAAGATATTTGAAGGAGAAAAAAAAAGTCATAGAATATATCTCAGAGCCCAAGAAGAATGGTTGTTTTTTTCTTTGCCTTTGCTAGTCTCACTAAGCATATGAACAATTGATTATGTTGTATTCTTTCCCAGTAAGCCTTAGCAGTCAACATAGAAGCACATCGTTTCCATGTTTGTTGCTCTTGTTGTTGTAGTCATCAGCTCTAGATTGTTTCCATAAACATTACGATTGATAGGCTAAAGTCGATAGGATCATAGAACTAGAAGCAATGTTATAGAGTCCTGTAGTTTATTCTTTTGCTTTGAGCACAGGCTTTTCCTCTACCTCCAACATGTAATCTAAAGCCTTCATACTGCATATTAAGCTCGTTTCCCCTTATTTTGTATGTTTTCTTTGGAACATGTTTTTATCAACACCAGTTAATTCACAAATGGAGCAGCATTTTGTACTTAAAATACAGTATTTTATAACAAACTATTTATCTTCACTTAACCACATCAGGACACAATAGAAAATGTACTCTATTGGTGATTTCCTGGGTCATTTGTAATTACAGATTAGAAAATCATTACCTTTAGATGATAGAAAAATCATCGTCAGTAGAACACAACCCACTAGCAACAATTATAAATAAATTATTTCAGTAAATAAGATTGAGACCTATGTATTACTCTATTCTTCTTTTTTAAAATATGGAGGATTCATTGCCTGTCTTGGATTTCTACTATAAATTTGATTTTCTTAGTTCTCTTCTGAATAGCAATTAGTTGGTGTGGGGAGGAAAAAATTTTATTCTACCCTTCTAGGTTCTTCTGGCTAGTCTAATAATCAAATTGACATGAAACAGATTATTAGTAAGAGAAAATAACCAAATTTAATTATATACATCATATGGGAACCACACACACAGGAAATAATCAGAGACCCCACATATATGAGAGGTTCAAAGCCAGAAAGTTAAAATGTGGTGTATATTGCATTCTGAGCTAAGGATGAGGTAAGGTGCCTGAGGCTTCAAAGGGAGGAAGGTAGTTCATGGGATAAGAGCCAATGTTCAGTAGTTAGAAATTTGCCCTTCCCTATGGATAGGTCATAAAAAGTTACTTCTGGTAATAATTCAGTTCACCTCTTGTTATCAAATTGCTCCTTTTTTTCTATTTGAGTTTTATCTTATTTAAACTATATTGGTGTATTGTGATTCTGGATGTTGTTTTGAAAAATGTCAGTGCTAAATTGTTATTGTATCTTTGAAATATATATTTTCTCTGATATGTATGGGACTAAAATATTTTCTATTCTTGCTTCTCATTCTTTTATTATTTAATGCTTGAATCTAAACTGTAATCCAGATTATATCTCAAATTGGATCTAGAGTCCAGATAGTAAGCTATCTATACTTTTAATTTGCTTTTCCTTAGGCCTACTAATGAAAGAAGGGTACTTCTTCTAAAAACTTGTGTAGCCTGAAGTTGGTGTTTGAATAACCTAGAAAGATCTTTGGTTTGATTGCTTATTTCCTGGATAAGGATATTAATGAGCTAAAATTTGACTTTTTTTCACTCTAGTAATCTACGAGAGTGAATTTAACGTATAAAGGAGCTCAGAAAGTAGAGTGTACTATCTTAGTCTTTTGACCTGTCAAACATGTTGACCACTTTATTCACATTAAAGAGAAGCAAAATCTTCACAAAAATGTGAAATCAAAAAGCCTTTATAAATTTGAGAATTTCATTAGTTTGTTGCTATTATATCCATATGAAGATGATTTGCATTTATTTAAAAGTTCTTTGGACTACCAACAAGCAAGGGTGGATGGAACGAAATAAGTGCCTTTAGTTATGATTTAATTATAGGGAAACTGTGTGAAAAAGTTTAAATGTTGAGCCTTCCCAATTTCATTTTGCTCAGAATGTATACTGAAACTTCTTAAAAAAACATTTCATATTAATCAAGTATATATAGATCAGAAGATAAAACAAATTAAATATAGTAGTAAAAATCAATACTTTTAGAATTTTCATTTTACCCAAACTTTCATACATTAGACTCAAACTGCACAAGGTTGCAATGATTTAAACTAGATTGTTATTAAATTTATTCGATATGTGTTTAGCTCCTGGGAAATGGACTTATTTTTCCTAAGATCCCATTAACCACATTTACTCGAGGATTTTAGATGATTTCTTTGATCATATCCTGTATATAAGAAAGAATGCCATTTTACATTTAAGATAAATAGGGATTACTTCTCTGCTTGCTATTCTATAGACGTTCTTTGTCACTGTAACTTAATATTTCATGCCAGGTAACTAAGCACAGCCAACATGTTTATTTGTTGGCTGTGCTCTAGAAGACATGAGGTTCAACTTAAATGAAAATAGAAAATAATCATACTAATTTGGTATGATCCTAGTTTCAACTACTCCTCTAGTTTAGATATTATAAAAAGTACTTGAAATTAAATTTGTTCTTAATGACTCTGGGTGAAAAAGTCCTATTTAATACATATTACTTATAATGTACGTGGATACATCAGAAGAAAGGTTAATGACAATTTGTTGATTAATATTTTATTTATATTCAGTAAGACTAACAGGTACTTATTTGATTAGAGATATAACTTTATCATTCACAAATATGTTTTCACATTAGAAATCCAAACCAAGCTATTTCATTAGCTGATATCTCTAAATAAGATGAAAAGCTCAACTTGAATAAAAATTTTTAAAATAAATTTGAAATAATAAAGTGAATTAATTTTTTAAGAACTTAAATGAAAATAGTAGTATTTCATTAGGATCTTAGTATTCACCAAAGGCCATTTCATAAACATATATATTATTCTTTTCTGATTTAGATATTAGATGGTGAGCACAGGGTGGGCAAGTATTTTTTTTCCCTCCTATTTGGTTATTTGGCTGCTCTAATCATTAAATGAATACAAAACAGTTTAACAGAGATAAAAACAAATTTAATTACATATGTACAGGAGCCCAACAAAACTATGAAATCTAAAAAGCAGCCAGGAAATTGAGACTTATATTGCATCTTGAGCTGAGTCAGGGGTTAGGAGTTTGGGGACAGAAAGGGAAGGAAGCCATTCGTAGGAACGTGAGAGATATTTGGAGAACAAAGGTTGCCCTGTTACACGGTAAAGTTTCTTGGGTACAAATGTATCTCTGGTAGTAGCTATCTTTCGGATAGTCAGTGTTTTCACATCATAATCTTCTTGATAAATAATGAATTTATATTACATATATTATTAGAAAATGTCAACAATTTTGAGCCGAAGAACAAATGAAATTCTGAATGTTTGAGTGAGAATAAAGGCAAATAGGATTGATAATCTCATTGTACTTTCCCCTTTCCCCTTTGAAAAGAAATGGTTTTAGAAGTTTCAGAATATATTTTTATTTGCTTAGGCATTGAGAAATAAAATTAAACCTTCGCATGATTATCTTTGCCTGGTATATAAATTTTAAAAAGGCTATTTTGTCAATGGATAAATTCTGCATTCCAGATTCAGCTGTCTAACTGTGCTTCCTTTGGTATTATTTTATCTTCTATTTAAATGCTGAAATATTTCAGTTTAAAAAAGCCACTGGGATTACTCTACATTGCAGCAACCTGCCTTGAGAATAGTGCTTGATTTTATATAATTTTATAGTCATATATGTTTCTCATGTGATTCATACCATAACCCTCTAAGACTGGCAACAAGATGTGGGGTCTAAATTTTATTTTAACAATATTTGGAAGACAGGCAAAAGTTATTTGACATGCCCAAGGCAAGCAAATTTAATAAGTGGTAGAGAATTGGGACTTCAAATCACGTCTTCTAATTTTTAGCTTCTTTCACTATTCAGCTTCCTTTAAATCCTTTTAAACTCATCGTAGTTATTTATCCCAGAATTGAAGACCCTATATAATACCTCTTACATAGCTGAGAGATGAAGAGAAGTATATAAACTGAACAACCTTCAAGTGTCCTAATTTTTAGGTTCTTTTTTGCAAAGGATGATTTGCTGGAAGCATTTTTACTTATTAAAGTATTTCCGTTTTACTTGGGGCAAGAACTAATATTTTTATAGTGCTTTACTATCTTTTGAGTGGCTTCTTTTCTATGATCTCATTTAAAACTCTTGCAAGTCTTGACCAGTAGGCATTATTATTATTATTACTATATGACCTACAGAAAAGAAAAAGAACAACATGACTAAATAATTTTTTTAGGGTCACATCATTAGGTAGTTTATATAGCTGGGACTCAAATTACAAATGTTCTGAATACAGGTCTTATAAAATCATAGTGGTTTTTAAAAAGGATGTTAAAATGAGATTTATTCTTATTATCTCTGAAATCTTATTGGTAGAAAATTTAGGACTCCTTGAAACTTTCTAAATATTTTAATAACAGTTGTGATTATGTCATCATGGTTTCATATGCTTATCAATTAAGTCAAGTGTTCCAAGTGTGGGGAAGGAAAAATATTTTCCCTCTACCCTTGCAAGTTCTTGGCTACGGCTCCCCTCTCTCCGCTTTAATAAAAAGACAATTAACAGAAGAAAAAGAAAAAAAAAAACAACAAAACAGAAGCTTAATAACATGTGTACCTCCTGTATAAGTGGTAGAGACCTGGGAAAACTGAGTAACTCCCCCCAAAGGCCCAAACCATCACCTTAAATACCATTTCCAGCTAAAGACAAAAGAAGATGTTGGGTAGGGAAGTTAGGGTGGGGGAAAGTCAGTCCTGGGTGGTTATCAGAAAAAGCACAGTAAACAAGGTGTGGGTCGTTATGCAGATTTAATTTTCTGCCTTCTCCATCGCTAAGAATTCCTAGAGATTAAGGGCACCTTTCTCCTCATACACAGAGGGAGATAACCTTCATAAAAAGAGGTTTACCTTATAAATATAAATGTCTCTTTAAAAAGTAACGTCTCGGTTTTCAGAGGTTTTTCTTCCCCTGTGTCGTAAAAAGTAGCCTAAAGTCATCCTTTTGCCAAGAAGGCATATTTTGGAGTGGTCCATTCTGCTCCCTTTCACAAGTTTAGGCCACAGTCTGGGCAATGGATTTTATGATTTACTCTAATTTCGTATTGGGTCGTATTTATTTTTTGGTGGTGTCTGGGAGGGAGAACTGCTTTTCTTCCCTTCTAGGTTCTTTCAGCTGGTCTAATAATCAAATCATACGAGACAGATAATAATAAGAGAAAAGAACCAAATTTAATATTATACCTACGTGTGGGAATCTCACATACATGAGAGTCAGAGACCCACATACATGAGCGGTTCAGAGACAGATAGGTCAAATGAGGTATGTATGACATCCTGACCTAAGGATGAAGTTTGGCACCTGAAGCTCAGAAGGGAGGAGGGACATACAGATGGATAAGAAGAGCAGATGTTCAGTAGTTAGATATTTGTCCTGCCATACAGATAGGCCGAAAAAGTTATATCTAATAACAACTCTTAATATGGGCAAGGCCTGTGATTTAAATTCTCCTAGGCAGTTAAGTCATGGAGGGGGAGCATAAGCCCACAGGGTCTTGACTGCCTTTTGCTCAGTAAGTAATTCACAAACCACAAAAGTACACGTTGGGGTGACTAGTTCTAAACTCACACAGTGGGCTAGCAGATTCTAACTTAACGTCTATTAAAACTTCCTCTACCTTTTCTCATTTGCTACTTCCATTCACTTCTGAATATTTAAACAGCTCTTTGTGTTACATTCATTCTCACCATTGTTGATTTGTTACGTATGAGAAACAACTTTAGAATATATAAAATTATATGTATGTAGGTGTGTATACGCTTATCTAAGATTTCATTTAGTGAATCAACAGAATTTGCTTTTTAAATGCATCCAAATGAAAATGTTTTTTTTTTTAGAATGACAGTTTTTGATTGTTACAAACATCAATATAATGTATACTAATAATTATTCATTAATTTCTCCTGAGGTTGAGTATTGCAGTTCAGGATTTCTACTTTGAAAACCGGGTGGGGAATGACTACAAAATACACTGAGTATGCACTAAAATTGCGTCGATAGTGGAATTTGTCTCATAAATAAATTTCTCTTTTGAAATAATTTTTTAGGCTTGGGAGGAGAAAGGTGAAGGAGTGCAGAAGAACATTACAAATTCAAAGTGTGTTGTGCTGAAAAGTTATTAACTTTTTTTTTTAACCTTGGCCTTGGACTGTAGGAAGCTTGTAAGGATCTCTTTCCTATTGTGCTGTCTGTGTTCTCTTTTATATGCATCTTCAATTTCTTATTCCAATTCTCAGTAGGAATGATATATAAACTCCCTAAATGTCTCTTTGTAGTATGACTTTTTTTTTTCTTTTTAATAAACAAGGAGTTTGTACCTCACCTTTTCCTTCAGGCTGAATCTCAGGTATGAGCTATCTAAAAATAGCTTCTCTAAAAAAAAATGGGAAGAGGTACGCTTTTAAATTGCTTTACTTAATTCAGTTAATGAAATTAGATAATTTTGCCCAAATGAATTCCTTAAGTAGTTTCATTGGTTAGTCAATGCTCTCTGTATGTATGTGTGGTGATAGTGGTTTTCCAGGTTAGTAAAATAGGCAAATATTGAATAAGCAGACTTTTAAACCCAATTTTATGTCTTAGTATCTTGAATGATTACTCTAAATTGCCAGCCAATATCTAGTATACTTTTATAATTATCTGTTTAATAAAATCTGTGTTGTTCAGCGTATTTTCTTTTCTGTTGTGTGTCTTATTCTTTTACTTCTTTTTTTTTCCTTCTTAGGGACATAGTTCTCAAACTTCTTCAATATGAGGCATCAACAAATGTAGCAGACAACAAAGGTTATTTTCCTATTCACCTGGCTGCCTGGAAAGGAGATGTGGAAATTGTAAAGATTCTTATTCATCATGGACCATCACATTCCCGAGTGAATGAACAGGTGCACTTGTCAAATGTTTGCTCATGCTGTAATTTTTCTAGAGTTTTGTGAAGGCAGAGCCACATTGAAAATTTGATTACGTCTGTCTTTACTCTGCCAAAAACCTTTCCACTGCTGAATTTCCCAAAGGAAAATTTGAAAAAATTTTTGGCATTTTTATATAGTGCAAAGGCAGTAAGCATTTGTAAAGATATTTGTTAACAAGAAAATCCCATATAATGATAGTTATAGTTTTGCTTACCTTATATAAACGTCCATTTTGTAGTTGCTGAATACTTAAAGATAGAACAAGATAGAACAGAATTCACATTTGAATGCTAATTAGGGCTTTCTTTAATAAAAATTTAAATACTAAAAGAATGATGATAGCTATCATTTGTCTAATGATTTACCATTTACCTAGCACTTTCACAGTAAATACAATTTTGTGAATCAAAATGAAATACAGTGTATATAGTTGCTAGTTACATATTACATTAAAAATTTCCTATATACAGAGACATATAAAGTCAAAATATTTGCAAGTATATAATATGCATATTACACATAAAAGACATGTTAAAAAAAAGTATGTCATTGTTAGTATTCTAAATAAATAAGACCACAAATTCCAGAAAGTGAAATAAGATCCTTTAATCGGTCTGATAACAAACATCTTGAGCTCTGCATGCCCCCTACTGTTCCCATTTTGTAAAACTGTATTTGAAAACCAGCATGCAGTCCAACAGTTGAATTACAACCATGGCGTTAAGCTGTAGGTTGGCAGTTGTCCAATATCAAGGCAAGGAGGTTACTCTAGGGCAAGCACATCTAATAAGGTATAATTAGCATATTGTTCAAATAGATATAGACTTTGCAGGCCTTTGGCTGAAATTCAGACTATAGAGTAAAAAGAACACTAGCACTAGCTGTAACAGAAAAGGAAAGACAAATATTTTTTTTCCTCCCAACAAAATGCAGTTATAGAAAGAACTAATCAAGACATGTGTTTTATTAATTGGGAAAGTATCTTATTAATCCTTTTCACAATAAAAAACGTCTGTTTACAGTTTACAAAATGCAGAATATTTTTTTATGAGAAGACACTTATAAATTTGATCTTTAAAAAGCAACAGATACGGCTATCTTTATCAGCAGATCATGCTACAGGGAAATTTATGAGGATGCTGTCCTTCAGAAAACCAAAAATTGAAAGATCATTTGTGGTATGAGCCACCTGGTGGTTATTCTTCAAACTGTCTGAATGCTCCAAAGCAAACCTGAAATAATAAGATGGAAAACAATCCAAGTTTTTAAACACAAGGATGTTAGTTTTACAAACAAATATTTTTAAAAATATAATGAAAATAAGAAAAAACACCTTAATTTATATTTGAAAGTGAATATTTTAAATGGCATATAACTGTAATGATGGTATGTTTTAAAGAGAAATGCTTGTTTTCTGAGATGTTGAACAGATCAGTTAAAATATTAAAAAAAGTCCTTTTTAGGGAGATTGGAAATCAAAATTCTTTTCTCACTTCTATCGCTTTGTATTGTGGTTTCTATTGGAAACAAGTTGAAAATCCTGAGATTCTTAAAACCATGCTTTCAGTATTTTTTTGTTATTATGTATATAGTCCCTTAGTGCTGACATAGTTCTTTCATTCACTGTCATTTCTCCTAAAAGTTTCTGATGTAGAAATTTTATTTTCCTAAGTAACTTTTGATTTTAGCTTTAATCCCCCATCCCTAGTTAATTATAAATCTTTATATATTTAAGCAATAGAGCTATTTAAGCTATTGAAGGAGTGAAAATGATAATTAACATTAAGATATAAGATAGCCAGGTATCATGCTAAGTATTTTCACCTGTAATATTTTATTTAATTAATTCTCACAACCCCCTGAAGTGATATCACTCCCATTTTATAGAGGAGAAATCAGTCTCAGTAAAACTAAATGACTCGTCTAAGGCCACACATTACTGAGTGAGTAATACTGAGGCTTGGACTCAGCTCTCTCTAATTCCAGAGCCCTCCACAATAGCACCTTGGTATTGTATCCTAAATCCTATCACTTATGGAGGGTTTACTATATGCCAGGCATTGTGCAAAGTACTTCATCTACATTATTTTTCTAAGTGCCGCTGCAGTCTGTGAGGTAGGTATTGTTCCTACTTTGTGTATGGGGAAGCCACCGTAAAGAGGTTACCTAACTTGTCCACGATATTGCTACTGCTAAGAAATGCAACCAGATTTGAACCCAGGTTTTTCTGATCCAAAGCCCAGCTTTTAATCATAATACTCCAGGTTATGATGTTAAAATTATGATAAATGTCAGACTTGATTCTGATTTCTGAAAGTTATCTTGGTTTCTAATATAGCTTTTAAAAAAAAAAACAAAAAATAAAAGTACATTTTGGTATTTAAAGTTGATAAAGCATTTTCCTATATATTTTTTTCTTTTGATTTATAAGCTATACTCTGAGGTTTATAGGGAGGGTAATATTCTAAATTTACACATAGGATAAGTTCAAAGAGACTGAGCCATTTACTGTTGCTGATAGTCACATATCAGCACTTCAGTCCAGTCATTATTCTATACTGTCCTTGAATTAGAAGTCAGTTTAGGGTGAAAGAATATTAAAAACAAAGTGACTTTGCCTGGGCTGTGGTTATTGGATGTTATGTTTGTTTTTAATTTATATTTCTCTATACATTCATCTTTTTCCACTTTTCACTTTCCATCCTTTTTTTTTCTCTCTTTATTTTAACATTAGGGCCAAAAGCAGAGGAGTCTTATCGTCTCAGTATATTCCCTCGCCATTCACCAAAACTCGAACCCAACTAGTGTTATTCCATTAGTTTTATTTTGAAGCAACATCTTTGGTAAATAGCTTTTGTTAGCCAGTTTCATTCTGCCACCCACTGTCGAGAAGTGCCCTGATTTTTCAGAGAGCATCCATTTGGTAAAAAGGAAGGAATTAAAAACTTTAAAGAATGTTCATTGTAGACATACTAGCAATTATTATCAGTGCTTATTCACAGTTTATTTATTTCAAATTAAATTTTATTAGATCACTAGTGAGCACGGACACAGGTATGCAATCGTGCCTTTTATAAAGGTGCCACAGTTGTGGTCTTCACTGATGTGACAATCCAAGGACGTGTCGATCATGGATAAACACATGACCATTTTCTCCTGAGTAAGTCTGGAATGACTGAAATAATTTTTCTTGACATCTGAACCATTGGTGTCAATAGGAAAAGTTTCAGTTTTGCACATATGATTTCCTAGGCTAAGGCCTTTGCAAAAGTAGAGAGGTCTTTGAGGAATCATTATTTTATAATTGGCTTTTCTTTTTCTCAGAGAGGTGCTGTGTTTTTGAAAAATGAGGTTGACTCTCTCTCTGGGCAAGGGGAAATTTGCAGGAGGCGTATTTCTAAATCATATTTTCATGGTATAGAGTAATCAGATTGGTTTTCTTATCAGGCTTATAAAACTTAACCAGGTAAGAAAATCAGGGAGCGTAAACCTGTATGTGGTCAGTGTCTGCGTGCAGGTAGACTCGAGCAACACATTCACACTAAGAACAGGAACGACTTTGCCCAAAATGATGGAAGAAACACCCCCAGCTGGATTCTTCGTCATCAGATCTTAACTTTTCATTGACTGTCTCCAATGAGTAGCTTTTCTCCTCTTGGTTTGGCCTTCAAGTGCCATCATCTGACTTGAAAGGTAAAGAAGTGAGAAGCCTTCCTTGGTGCTCATTTGAATCGATTTTTAAAAATTGCTTTCTTGCTACTCCTCTTTTTAGATTTTCAAACTCTTCCTCTGCTCTCAACTTATCTATATTCTTCAGCCGGAGCAAGGCCGAATTACCTTCTGGAATATTAAGATTTGTTTGTCTTTTTCTTCTGGTCAGAACTGCTACCTAAATAGCTACTTCCTATTCCAACACAATTGGTGTTCTTTTGGGCAAAATCTATAGAAATTCTGCGTTCAGATCACTAATTTCCTATTCTTCTTCTTTGGCAATAGAGCAACCCATGGCTGGAGATGGGATATAATGGAAAGAGCATGAGTGGTTTTGGATTCTGACAGATACAGGTTCTAAAATATCTGGACTCTGCCTAAGCATGTAATTTAACTTTTCAGTATTTTAGTCTCCTCATCCATGAAATAAAGATAAATACCAATCTTGTAGAATCTTTTGTAAGAGTTAAATGAGATAACGTATGTGAAGCTTTTAAACACCCAGCAAATAGTAGTACTAGTAATAGTTGTTATTGTGTAAACATTATTAAGGTACCTACTTTGGATCTAGGGTACCAAGTTTAAATCCTGGCCCCAACACTAAATGGCTGTCTCATTGAAGGACAATTATCCAACTACTGAATGCCTCAGTTTCCTCATCTGTAATATGGGAATAGTGATAATAAAGTTATCTATCTCATAGTGAGGATTAACTGAGTCAACATATATAAAAGGCAGCTGCGCCTGGTACATAGTGTTAGCCGTGATGACGACTCTGATGATGGCAACCCCCTTTCTCTCTAGAACCTTCATTCAGGATCATTTCATTCTTATTACTAAATTTTTAAATCTACATTTCTCTTGACTGACCTTCTATCTCCTGATATAGTTACACTCGACCTATCCACACCAACTGCCCAAATGTTTTGAAAGATCCATCTGCCTTGCAACTGGGTTCAGTTTTCTGCATTATAACATTTGTTTTACCCTGTTAAATTTCTAGGAAAATCTCCCTGATTTTCGACAGAAACACTTATATGCTGCGTATGTTGTACTGTGATATTCCTTGTGAGTTGTCTGGGAGTGGGCCTAGGTCCGCCTTTTAATCCATAATTATGTTTCAGAAAGACACTGTTTAATCTTAGGGTGCCAGTACATCTTCATTCTTTTACTTATACAGAAAAGAGAATGAAACTTAATTTGCGATACCTTTCTATAAATCTTTAATTATCAAGAATTACTAACTCATCTGTCTTTCGGAAAGCCAGTCTGCTAAAAATATGTTATAATTATTATTAATCTCTCTCATTAACAAACCTCATAGAATTGTGATGCAGTGTATAGATAACACTGACTATCTGGGCCCAGCAGGGCTACTGACTAACATGGCTAAATCACTTACCACTCTTGGAAACCGGAATAAATAAGGTAGGGGAAAGTTTGTTTTTTCCTATTGAAGTGACAAATGTGATATTTTTGATGCAATAGATAACACATACTTTTATCACAGTAAAATTTATTAGGCATACTTATCAAAACAGGTAAACCTTAAACTTATATTTTCAAAGATCTCAGGTTTTAAATTATTGTGTTGAAATTTTGATGACTAACCGAATTTCTGAAAACGTGCATTTTCTACGTTTGTCTTAACAGAACAACGAAAATGAAACTGCCCTGCACTGTGCAGCTCAGTATGGACACTCGGAAGTAGTGGCTGTTCTCCTAGAAGAGCTCACCGATCCTACCATCAGAAACAGCAAGCTAGAGACACCTTTGGACCTGGCAGCCCTCTACGGAAGGCTCCGGGTGGTCAAAATGATCATCAGTGCACACCCCAACCTAATGAGCTGCAACACGCGAAAGCACACACCGCTGCACCTGGCCGCGCGCAATGGTCACAAGGCCGTTGTTCAGGTGCTGCTGGAGGCAGGAATGGATGTGAGCTGTCAAGTGAGTCTTCTTCAGCGACACTCTAAAAGCGACGCTGCTCTTGCTTTGCTTTGAGCTGCACGTTAAAAGTTACGTGTAGAATCATGTGACTAATTGCCATTTTTTAATTAGTCAAGCTGTTCACAGGTATTTTTGTAATGACGAAACTCAAGACACTTTGGGGAACTATGAAGGGATGTAAGGCATAATCTCTACACCTCATTCTAATTTGAGGGCTCTACACACGAAAGCTTATTACGAGATGGCATTTGTTTGTGATGTCATTAGTAATTGTTTCCTTTCTCCCTGTATCTAGCACACAGGCTGACACACAGTAAGAATCCAGTCAAAGTTGAATGGATGAATTAGTGAATGGATGAAACAAAATTCACTTGAATATTTTGAGTATGTACTTTGTGTTTAATATGTTGACACATTTAGAATTGAGTTCTCACAACTGTCCTGTGGGATTGAAAGCTATTAAGTTCCAGTTGAGAGATGAGGAGTCAGATTTAAAAACTTAAGAAACTTGCCACAGGACACACAGCTGACAAACTGAGAGTGTGAATTCAGACTTGCTGATAAAAGTCCAGGCCTCATTCCATAATAATGTTCTGCGTGTGCATGACCGATGAAGGAAAGCTCTTATGCCTAAGAGCAATCAAAAAAATCAGAGAAGTGTGATTTGAGTTGAGCTTTAAAGCATGGATAACATTTAGGTCGATTTTTTTCTCCACAAGGAAAGGGTAATCTGCATTTTTTAACTGTCTCATGTTAGCCACAACTTTTAAAAAACCATTTTCTCCTTTTGTGAATGTTTTCTGGCCCTCAAGTCAGTGGCAGCATTCCCATCTTCCAGAGACCCTTTTGGTTCCTGTCAGGTTGTGACCTTCTCCCTGTGTATTAGTAAGCCATTGCCACATAACGAATGATCCCAAAACTTAGTGTTTTAACACAATAACTGTTTTATTTAGCTCATAATTTGGGGTTAGTGATTTAGTCTGAGCTTAGCTGGGTAGTCCTCTCTTGGCTGGGTTCTCCCATGTATCTGGGGGCACTTGCATAAGTCAGGTAAGTGACTCTGCATCAGGGATTGGCCGGATGTTGCCTGGGATAATGGGTGAGACTGGAATGTCTTCTTTATTCGACACTACCTTTCTCTCAAGGAGTGCTGAGATTTCAGAGAATATGTATGGATACGTAAAATGACAGAATTTTTAAACCTGTAAGCATTCCTAATACAACTGTGCCTCTTTTTCTTTCTCTCTCTCTGTCTTTTTTTTTTCTTTCCAGACAGAAAAGGGGAGTGCACTGCATGAAGCAGCTTTGTTTGGAAAGGTGGATGTTGTCAGAGTTCTGTTAGAAACAGGTAACTATCATGATTCCTCATGGAGTTTACTCTGCCAAATGCTCTTTCCATTTCAGGAGTAAAGGGAAATGACACAGTGTTTTATGTAATCACCATTCTTATCTTCACTCCAAATTGCAGACGTATATTCATATCATGAAGAATCAAGCCTCGGTGTTTAGATACAATTGAATAAATGTTTACCTTCTTTCATTCAATGGATTCTTTAGTAAAAAGCTCTCAGAAATTAAAATACATTTTATACATTTAAATCCCATTAAAATGTACTAGAGAAACTTTCAAAAGGAAAAGGAAATCTCTCGCTTCTACACGAGGGAGGAACTGATCTCTGTGAAGTTATGACAATTACTTTGTTTATTAAAGAACATAATATTTCCTTAGGTCTTTATATTGTGAACTATGATAAACAGAAATTAGAGTTTCCTGTACTTAAGGCAAATTCTCCTTCTAGTTACTTCATCAACTGAGTAGCTATTGTTTGTAAGTTCCAGTGATTTAAGGGAACCTTTTAGAAGGAATGTTTTGAAGGAACAGCAAAGTAGGCTTATTTGTTATCATATGTATATTCTGATTGAAATGAAATAAAATTGAAACTGACATCAGACTATTTTTTAGAATCAAAAGGCATGGGAACAAATTCATACTTGGAAACTATTGATGTGAATCTTTTGTGTTATGGACTATATATAATGTGTTTATTCTCTTCCTCTGTAGAAATATAAAATGTAAAACATTGGCAGACTACGGCATTTTGATTATATTTATTCAAAAATAAAATTTTGTATATATTTAACTTTGACATGGAACACAATGATATAATACATGTTTTGAGGCAGTCAATTAAATATGTGCTAATCACACATTCCTACACAAATAAAAAAATAAAGATCATTCATGATCTTATTATGATGAACTAATATTTGAGGCCTAATTGTGAAAACTGGCCTTGTTTGTGGTTATATATTTGGAAAGTTTATAAACTTTTTTGGGGTGGTGAAAACTATTTGCTGCATGACGATAAATTCTTTAATACAATATATATTTTCAGAATTAAAATAAGTCTGAAGGCATTTCAGTTACATACTTCAAGAAGTTTGCTCACCATGTAGATGATGAGTGTTGCTGACACTGAATATAATCTTACATGGAAAAGTATGAAATATTTGACCTTGTATTTGAACAATTGTTCAAAACCATGCTCCTTTAACTTTTGTGAATATACAAGTATTTTAAGACTTATTGTATTACTCATATGGTACATTATTATCATTTAAAAATAGTTTTATGATATTGTACAGAATATATAAATCACCTGACCATTATACTTTAGGAATTCACACTCTAAATCAGTAATATTTTCAGCTGATAGTGTACCATTTAGGTTACAACCTAAGATACCTATATTCCTAAAAAAGCAACCTTAGTGATTGTATTAGTGCCTTAAGAGTTAATTCATTGCCTAGAATGTTCTTAATCTTTGCTAGCAGTAGACCTCCACTTCTGTTTACTAAAATCTGTGTGTGTGTGTGTGTGTGTGTGTGTGTGCGCGCGCGCGCGCGCGCGGCGCGCAGTTTAATTTACCTTCGGTGCTTGGTCTGTATACATTTGAATAGTGTAGGAGCTATATATTAACAGTATCTTCCAATGACATTCAGTGAGTGGGGTTTTCTTTTTCTTTCAGGAATTGATGCCAACATAAAGGATAGCTTAGGCAGAACTGTCTTAGACATTCTGAAAGAACATCCATCTCAGAAATCTCTCCAGATTGCAACACTCTTACAAGGTAAACAATATTGAATGATGGATGAGTTTGCCTTAAAGTTAAAATTAAATGAAAACTGTCCTAGTTTTTCTTTTGGGTTTCGAGTTAATGTTTACTTTGGAATGACCTTATTATTTGCATTTTTTGGTGGACTTTTAAACTAAGTAATAATACTCTAAATATTTTATTTATGTTTTTCAGCTACTCAATATTTTAAGAAAAGCTAAAGCATTTTTTCACTTACTTGATATTAAAAAAGTCTTTTTTAAATCTGCGTAGTAATAGTAGTTATTAACTTGAAGGTATAAGGCTATAAAGTGATGATGATTAAGTATTGTCTCACACATAAATAATGCTTTCAGAGTTTTTCAGGAATTTTCTTTAATTTTGTCTGATTTCTATAATTCTGTGATGTAGGTAAGTCCAGATATCGTTATTCTTCTTTTTGCTCATGAGGGAAACTGAAGCTCTGAGAGGCTAAGGTGACTTGCTTAAACTCATATATCCGCTTCTAAGCTTAGAGCTGGCACCTAAATATTGGGTTAACACGACAAAATTGTACTTATGTGAAAGAATACAGATTATTTCCTCCCTAATCCTTTGTTTTTGATAAAGGTCATTTCAGTACCTTTATAGTCAGTCGCAGTCATTAGGTCTACTGAAAGTTTGGCAACCATCTAAGCACTACTTTTGCATTTGCAGGATTACATACTTCCCTGTTTGATCTAAAACTTTTATGAAGAATTTAGGTTCAAATGCTTTCCTTCTGCTTGGTGATGAGGGCTGGCATGTAACATGTTTCCTTAAAAACCCCGATGTTCATTCTTTCCTTCCAGTTAGCTCCTACACTATTTAGCTTTCCTTTCCAGTTAGCTCCTACACTATTTAATGTGATTATTTCCTGTAATCGTTACAGATTAGCTACCTGCAAGTGTAGCAAGTGAGGAGGGAGGCAGGATGGGTTTCATTGGATATCAGTTGGGAAGCTGAAGGACGGCTTTGTCCTGCTGAGACATAAGTGAATTAAAACCAAGTGGGCTGGAGATATGTACATATAAGAGTCAACAAGGCCAAAGAGGGCTGTAAAGAATAGATGTACTACAGGAGGTTATTATGCTCTCTTCTTTCTGTATTTTCAAAACCCCTCAGGG
This sequence comes from Eonycteris spelaea, assembly GCA_003508835.1. NCBI lineage: Eukaryota > Metazoa > Chordata > Mammalia > Chiroptera > Pteropodidae > Eonycteris > Eonycteris spelaea. Next base: position 9,905,051 of record PUFA01000023.1, read on the forward strand.
AAGTTCAGGTCCCTACAATTTTCTTTTCAATAAAGAAGTTAATTCCAAGTCAAGTGCATATAGAGACAAATCAGAGAAGAACATAAGAGAGAAGAACATAAGAGTGGCTCTTCATATTCATTCAACTTAAAATCAACTAGAATGAGAGCTAAAAAGTAAATGCTGTACACATTTTTATGTTTTTCCCCTCTAGGCACTTTATATTTCATATTGGATTTTTGCCTCTGATCAAACTTACAAAAAAAACTGAGGCTTGTGCATGTCTTCTGGGAGAAGCAAAATAAATGCCATCCACTAAAAAGGGGACATGACATAATTACTGACATTTTTTTGTAAGGTATTGCATTAGTTCAACTTAGATAAAAATGTTATTATAGAAGAGTAATTAACTGTGTTCTTTCAAATGATAAAGATTCATTAGGTATTGCCAGTTTGTGATAAGGTATGGGACATCTTTGAATTTTTGAAGTTATTGACAAATTTTAGAATGTGAATACATTATCTATATTCTTTATATTCCTGGATTTCAAGACACTTGCACATGTTAAATCTTATGAAAAGGTTTATTATTGCAAGAAAGTTGATTTATAGTAGGCAGAATTACTATTTGTGTCCTGGAGGAGAAATTCAGTTTACGTAATTACTGTGTAGGTCAAAACTTTTAAGTCTAGAAGCCCATAGGTTACTTTCTTTTCAGAGTACCATCTGCCTATAAGTAGAATTGCCCTTACGTAGAAACTATTTGAATGGTATGAGAACACAAGTTGGTGTCATGAGGCTACAAACTGTTTTTCCTAACTGGAATTTTATCCTAAAAAAAAGAAAAAAAAAAAAAGGTTCCTTTCTGAATAAAAAAGTGCAAGTAAAATATCCCTATGGAGAGGGACATGTTATAACCCATTAGATGGAGACTGTACACTGGCCACCATGAGCTGGATGCTTTTGGCAGATGCATATATGTTTTGTTTAGATCGATATTTTTGGTCCACACTATTGTTTGTATTAAAAAAAATTGAATTAGCTTTCAACACTTAAAAATCTAGAATTTCATTAATACTCCAGAGCTTTGGTTTCTCAAAAAATACAGGCTTTTTTTGTTTTACTTCATTGCCTAATTTTAGATAGGGCACATTCTTTCTAGTCACTCATGGTCCAGATGCTTTCTGTTCTTTCTGTAACTCTGAGGATGAATATTAACTGACATTTTCCCCTGCATTCAGGTGCTGTTTTCCTTATGCTTAAAAGTGAGATTTTTTTTGTCTCATGTCTATCTGGCTGTGACACTTTTTAGCTGTATGAACATGGCCAAGTTAAAATCCTTCTTCTTTAGTTGTCATCTCTAAAACTGAGACAGTAATAGTATAATGCCTGTGTCCTAGTTTAGTGAGGATTGAGTGAGTTAATTTATATTAAATACTTAGAACACTGCTGGGTACATAGTAAGTAATATTTAAGTTTTAGCTGCTATTACTATTATTATATCTTCATCAAAGTTGCAAAAATGAGAAATAGACCAAGTGTGGGACATTGTTTCAGGAATAATGGAAAAGAACATTATTTTTTTTGTGGAAATAAAGTTTAATATGCACTTATGTTTATCTTACCATTATAACATAAACTTATTCCACTTCATTCATTTATGCTACCCGACTGGTTGTTGTATCCATCTGAATCTGACATTTCTGTTTTGGCATCAAGTCTATCCAAAGCATCTTTCAGAGTTTTTATTCTTCAGGCAGAATATATTTAAGGAAACCAGGGATGTTGCTGTATCTTCAACAGGTGAATTTATTTTTAAAGAAGAAATGTGACAAGTTTAGTTCTCAGGAAAAGGGTTCATGAGTTTCTTCCAAAATACCTTTTTATTTTAATTCAAACCTTTAAATTAATAGCTCATCATGAAGTTCTTTGGGTTTTTTTTAAATTTCTTTCAAAAATTTAAGATATATTTAGGATATGAGGAAATAAGCAAAAAACTGATTACTGGAAGTAAAACATAAAGTTTAGTTAACAAATTTCAAGAAAATTAATCCAAATATGTAATTCTAAAAACTTATATACACAGAATATTTAGAAGGCTTGGGAAGACCAACAGTCCTTGAAGAACATGTACAGGAAGACAGAACAAAGGAAACACACATTTTATCTCCTGCTGAGTCTCCTTCTTCTCAAAAGACCAAAAGTGAGTAGCTAATTATAAAACCCGTGAAATGATACTAGACTCATATACAAAGTCATCCTACGTATTCAACATTGCTAAAACTTGTGAAATGTCAAGTCTAGTAAGTTATGTTATACTCTACATTTGATCCACTTATTAAACCAACATTTGTCGAGCTCCTGCGATTTGTCAGGCACTACTCTTGACCCTGAAATACAGTGGTGAGCAAAGTTGATAGAAATCTCTGTTATCGTGAAGTTTTCACAGAGTGAATATTTTAGAGGAGATTTCTTTTTCTAAAATGCATTTTTAATGCAGAATAAAAATAGTGATATATGGAATGTAACAGCTGGAATTTTTTTCAGAATAAATTATAGCTATGCAATACCTTTATTAGAATGGTTAGACAAATGAATGTTTGTGTGCAACCTACAAAATATTTATGTTTTGACAGGTGATGAATATTATTTGTTTTTGCTTTATATCACATACCATAATTCTAATTTGTCAATTACTTATATAATTATTTATTTAAATACATCTACTATTTCTTTTTATTGAAGCTAGGACGTTGGCTCCCAGCGCCATTTTAAATTTGCTAATGAATTATTGAATGAATTCTCTCAGTGAAGTATAATGCTAATAAAAGACTATGGAAAATTAAATGCTATAATAAATGAAACTTTGGGAATTGTAATTCCAAATGCTTTTATGTACTATATCTATGTAAACCTTCAATACTTATTTCCATTTTGAAAAAAAAAATAATAATAGGCAAAATTGGAATCTTTCTTTCTTTCTTTCTTTCTTTCTTTCTTTCTTTCTTTCTTTCTTTCTTCTTTTTTAGTATTATAATAATTATAATTTACTACTTTGTTTTCAGGAGAATATTTTCTGACTACTTAATCTTGTTTGCCACATTTTGAGTTTTATTACCATACTGGTCACATTTTTATTATTTAGCATTAAATTTTATCAGTGGCCTTTCTTGAAAAAATTTGCTGTCTTCTTACAGGTGAAACCGTGACTGGAGAATTATCGAAACTCTTGGATGAAATAAAACTCTGCCAAGAAAAGGATTACTCTTTTGAAGATTTGTGCCACACAATATCAGACCACTACTTAGATAATTTGAGCAAGATTTCAGAGGAAGAACTTGGGAAAAATGGAAGCCAGAGTGTAGTAAGTAAGGGGGGAAAGAAGACAATGCGTCTGTCTTTGCCAGTTCAGTGTGTACCTAAGAGGCATGGGATTTGTGCATTATCCTATTTTCAGATTCTGCCAGTGTGAAATGTCAAGCTCCCTATTGCTCCTTCCCTGATGTTCACTGGTATTTTATTCTCACTGCATGTGTAGGGGAAGGGATGCTTTGATAAATCACTTATAGTTTCTGATGATCCTGTCACTGTTAGACTCTCGAAACACATGAATTCGTAGTTTCTTTAATTACTATATTTATTTATTTTTTATTTTTAAGTTTCACTGAGTATAATGATATTGATTTACAAAGAAAGTAGAAAATCTTCCTGCTGTCTTTTCCTCCATTTTGTCCGTGACCTGAGTCTAACCTAATCTTGAAAAAGAAAGAGCTGAGCCATGTGTGTATATATAGTCACTCTGTATGTTGTAGCAGGAGGAAGATATTATGGAAAGTTTGACCTCCATATTTTTATAATCTTATGCAAATCCTAGGGGATTTCCGTGCACCCTACAAGCGCAGAATCTAAATCATGAGTAAGAGATTCTTGCTCATTTGGATTTTTAAATGAGCACAATAGCAAGAAAAACTGTAGAAAATCGATCCATTTAAAATTAAAATTTGTATATCTATTTTGTGTCCTATAAAGGAAGGATTTATAGGATGCACTGGTATTAAAGGAAATACATTATGATATTTTTAGAACTTAATTTGTTTTAGAAACATTATGTTTTCTTCAAAAGTCGATAGTAGAGTGAATTATGTTAAGAATGTCATGTTACTTTATGAAAACTAAAAAAAAAAAAACAATAGTTGAGTATAGTGACTGTTATACTTTTACTTCACTTAGTTACTTAACGTGAGTTGTGACACCGCTTCCCAGGGTAGTACCTGCTGGTCTAGTGCCACGGCTGGTCTTATCACACAGGCCTGTTTTTGTTTGTGTGTGTTTGCTGCGCTGCCTTTTGTAAAACATCACATAATTGGCTCCAATAAAAGGTCTTTATGAATAATTATGATTAAAGATAAATATCCTGAAGTAAATATTTGTTGGTTTTACCAAATGAAATTTTTATATTAATGAAATATTTACTGTAGTTAACTTTAATGTCAGGGAAAATATTCCCTATTTAAAAATCTAAAACAGATATACACTGTCTCTAAATTATAAACTAGTTACATTTTAACATTTCCTTGAAAGTTGGTTAGAAATTAGAACATATTTATACAATGTAAATAAGACATGGTGTTTAAGTTTTTAGGTCTGTCCCTAAAGATTTCTCTAAACTGGCTGTGTCTGGCCCTCCCTCTACTTCTAAAAATCCACAGAAAATCCACAGATTTTCTGAAAGCCCCAATTTTTTACAAAAGTAGTTTCTAAACTCTTCTTGTTTTATCATAGTAAACAAGTTTTGAGCAAACATCCCAAATGCATTTATTTATAAATTATATATATCTACCAGTTTTCTAAGAATATATGATGTAATTTATGAAGCATATACTGCAAAAGAAATTAAGGTGTGTAGGATAACGAATAATTTTGCTAATGGAAGTGAATTAAACAGAAGGTCTAATTTTTTATTTCGCTGAGTACACCCTGGGGTTTGTTCACTCTTATTAAGACCATGCTTATTCAAACTTATAGCTTTCAGGTAGTGATGGCAGGCGCGGGCTTATAGCATTGCAGGGGTGATGTAATTTGGGAAATGATGACCCAAAATTGTTTTTTTTGTTGTTAAGTCAAAGGCTGTATTGTTATAGTAGCAAGAGAGAAATTAATACTCATGAATTGAACTTAAGTTCTTAAAATTCAAGTTCACACTTTTACACAATTACTCTTTGTTCCTGTGACAAATCTTTATACGTTGCTCTTTGAAAATATTGTCATAGTAAATATTAAAGGTTACACGAAGCACAAAAGCAGAGGGTACATGTGAGTAAGAGCAAGTGGTTCTATTTATCTTGAATAATAAGAGTTTTTAAATGGGGAAAATGGGAGATAAAATTAGAAGGGTAGGTTGAGGTCAGGCCATGGATGATTTTGAATGTCAGGCTGGGAATTTGGGTGTTTATTTTTTAGAAACTGAGAAAATTGAAAGGATTTTGGACAGATAAAAGACATCATTAGGAGAGGCCTTTCAGGAGATTAATCTGATAGAAACTTGTTATTGAATGTTTAAAAAATAATCAAATTATTTTGACCCTTCTCTACAACCTTGTGTTTCATTTGGGTTCATATCATTTTGTTGGATATTTGTTTCCATTCATCAAAAATGTTTTTTCCGGAGCTCTTTTAGGAATTATACTCTTAAATTATGCAAAAAAATTAATCAAGTACTTAATATAGATGATCTTTACCATGTTGTGAGCTATAGGATTTATAATAGTAGCAAAAATGAGAGACAGTTCCTGGCTTCAAGGAGTTCAGAATTCCTATTCCCACGAGTCCTTAGTTGCAGTGTATAGAGAAGGCTAACATATAAAACAACAAAGATATATTATAAGACCGATATTTATCATGTGCTTGCTATTGGCCATTCTAATGCCTTATATGATTTAAGCCACTTAATCCTTATAGTAATCCTAACAGAGGAATTATAAACTTGGGATATGACTCAGCTCGCAAGAGGCAGGTCTTGGATTCAATCTCAGAGCCAGTGTCTTTCATTCCTACTTACATTTTTCTTAATGAACTACTCTGTGGTCAGAGAAGTTTTTTTGAAAAGGGAGAGATTAGTAAAGATTTATTGGTATTCATTGAAAACTTCATGGAGGTAGGGAGAGACTAAACTGGGCCCTGGAGGAAGAGGAGATGTGCCTTGTACTTGTGTTGGAATACATGAATTCGCGAATGAATGAGCGACTGAATGGGAAAGGATTCCAGCCTGCAAAAACAGTCTTTGCAAAGCACAGAGGTGAAGCATAGCTTCTAAATTGAGCAGGATAGTCACATGAGTTGATCTGGGAATATAGTGGGAAACAAATTTGCCTAAGTAATGATAATACATAACACTTAGGGAGCACTTTATTTATATTAACTGATTTAATCCTCACAGTAACCCTATGAGATAGATAGTATTGTTCCTCCCATTTTACAGATGAGAAAGCAGAAGAACAGAGAACTTTTATGATTTTCCTCAATTTACATAGTAAGTACCAGAGCAATGGATCTGCACAGAGGCAGTCTGGGACCAGAGCCGTACCCCTTACCACTCAATTATTTTGCTAGGGTCAGGTAATTAGATTTGGGAAGTTAGTCAGAAGTTTAATATTGATGCCAAGGAGAATAAACCATTGAGTAGGAGAGAGTTGTATCATTTTGGGAAGGTGACATTTTGGGAAGGTGGAAGTGGTAACTGAAGGTCAGATGTTGTGGACAGAGATTCTCAGCAATGGTTGTACATTAGATGTATCTGGAGAGGCTTCAAAAAATACTGAGACTCTCAGGTACCGTTTCAGACCAACTAAATCAGAATTGTTTTTGGTGGCTCTGAGCACTATTCTTTTAAAAAACTTATTTCTAACATACACACTGTTAGTCTAGAAAACTAAAAGCCTGCCGGGACCTACTGCAGTAATCCAGGCCTGAGATGCAGAGTCTGAATTGAGGTCTTGATAACACCACAAAATTAGAGAATTTCCGAGCTAGACTAAGTCTCATAGACCTTTTAGTATCCAGCCTAATTCTTCTCCTCAGTGTAAAAGCTTCTAAAAATCTCTTGTGTTAGGGAAGGTTTTAGGTTCCCATCAAGCAAAATTCCAACTGTAGCCCAGCCATAGTCCTAAATTAAAATCATTTCTATTACGTTGGAATGTTAAATGTGGACAGATGTTTTTGGTTATTATTCACCTTACTGGACGAAGGATGGGTGTTTAGTTTCAGTTAAAATTTAATTTTAGGTGATATGAAACATCTAACTTGTTCATTGTAGTATAACAAATAAATCTAAAAGCAATTTAGAAAAATTTAAGATGTAGGGAAAATATATTGTGTAGTATTTGTACCTACTAATTAATGATATGGCTTAAATTTGGGGGGCATTTTAGCTATTCTTAGTTCATTTTAGCTTTTATTGTCTTTTTTCCTTCCAATAGAGGGCACTCTAATTCAGTGATTTAAAATACAAAATCAGCCAGCCATCTTATGTAAAAACTTTTATTTTTGAATAGGAGGTTTTTGGTGTCATTGAAATATAATATTAGCCTTAAGGTAGTACTTTGTGAACAATTTTGCTAATGTAAGTGAATTAAAAAATTAAATTTGTATTATGATTGAATGTATTCAATTAAAAGTTTTGCATATAATGAGAAAGGCAACTCCAGTTAAAAATACATTTTCTCTTGCATAAATTTTAATTCAAAAAGTTAGTCTGTTTTAAATGCTTTTATAATATGCATATGGAGCCATTTTCTAAGTCAAATTAGGATATTATATAATCTAGAATGTAAATTTTGAAGAAATATAAATATCTTCACATTTTTTCAACCCGTGAAATTTAGGTTTTTGAAAGAATATAAAATAATCTGAAAAAGAATCTATATTCTTTTCACTTTTTTCTCAAATTATACATTCAATTTTTTTCTCCATGTGTATAAAGAATATACCTAACTTTTAAATGTGAACACACCATGCCGTATAGAAATTTGATGATAACATAGAAACATTAGAGCAGATTTCAGAATCTAGGTTTCAGGAAAGCATATTTTTAAGATTTAAAATGGGAAGAGCATTATTTTCTCATCAGCCTATGTCTCTAAGAGATAAATAGGAAGCCCCAGGGATGAAATGCATTATGTATATTTTCTCCTGAAGGAAAATCTAGACACAAGCAGCATCTAGACTTATTGTTTGAAAGTATTTTGTACAATCGCAGGTTTTATGTAACTTATTCAGCCAGTAGATCTCTTTTCTGTTACTTCACTTTCTTTTCTAATGCAAAATTCTAAATTACATGTAACCCTTCTGAAGAGTGAGATATTTTAGTTCAGTCTTTCAAGGTTTTAAGATTCAACTTCTCAGCTTTTATACCAAGCTTCTGCAAACACTTCTGGGAGTTGGGAAGGGCCAGTCTCTAAAAGAATTTATTTTGGTGCTAGATTTCATCAAGTCTTAAAGGTCAATAGACTCAAATTAGGTTGTCTATAATCCGAAATGAAGATTTTGAAACACAGTTTACTTTCAAACACATTTGAAACAATATCTAGAGCTTTGAGACTTGTGAGAGACTTTAGTGGCTATCTCATCCAATTCCGTATCAGATTCAGAACACTTTGGGAAGCGAATTTCCTGAAATATAAATAGAGGGATCTTCTCGCAGGATTATAACTGATTCTTTAGCACATATAAGCTACTGTATAGTGGAGCTAAATCTTAAGCAGTGGTAACTACTGTCTTATTAGGAATATAATGTTCAGGGACTATTTCTAACTTCAGTGATTCATGTCTTATACAGTTAGACAGATTTTTTTGGAAGAGGTGACTTAAGGCTGCTGTGTACTAAGCCCACCCAAGTTTGGATTGTCCTAATGGATGTTCCAAGATTTAGGGGATGCGTAGATTCTATTGACCTATATTAACATTTTGAAACTAATACCCTTAACCGTGTATGTACTAGATGTACACGGAAGGAAAAATCCAGAATCAGAATGGTGAAATTCTTCTCTCACCCGAGGAAGAACTTTTACACCTATATTGAATCTAGGAGGATCCTTGAGATAAATAGGTACTAGGCTAAAAGAGTCGTTCTTCTGAACTTTCAACACAATTGCTTTTACCTTTCATGACACATCTCTTTGTTCTGCTTTGTCATGTAGACTCCTTGATGATAGAATCTATATTTGATTGATCGCTGTAATCACATCCTGCCTAGCACAGTACTTGAATATAGTGGTCTCTCACAAAAGTTCACAGAATGAATAAATGCATAAAAAGGCAAACATTGCATGTAAGAGTGCATATAAACCATTGTTGTAAATAAACCATTTCACTGAAACACATATTCAGTTATTTGGGATGAATTACAGAGTCCAAGGACAGGTTTTTCCCATCAAGCATGGAGCTTCAATTATCCTTCTTAGGGAAGGACTGCATCTGGCAACTAAGAATGTGAGATTGGGAATTAGTTACAAAGCTGGGGTTTGCATCCCTTTCCGCTGCCACATACTAGCAGGGTGACCTTTGGAAGTTGCTTGATCTCTCCAAGCCTTAGTTTCCTAATCAGAAAAAAAAAAAAAGAAAAAGAAAAGAAAACAAAAGAAAGAAAAAAGTTTAATATAGCTTTCTGTCAGTCACAGGAGAGCTATTTTCTTTCGTGCCGCTGATTGACTTTTACGTTTTATAGACTTTGTCCAGCTTTGTCTAGACTTTCGAATAATCACTCAATGTTTACATGGAAAGGATTTCTCTAATGAAATGCTAAATATTCTGTTCTTGGGTTGGTCTAAGTCAATATTTTACTTTGTAAAAGACAATCATCTATCACAATGAAGTTTGCAGATGTTAGGGAGGAATAGCAAACATGGCAAGTAATTGAACTTACATGAAAAATTATCTCAATAAATTAAGATTCTTGGCTCAAAGTAAAACCACAATTCAGTGGAAGATATAATAAAATATTATATTTAGATTTCTAAAAATTCAATGATATAAATATAAGATGGGAGAGATTTAATTAGGGGAGTAGTTCATACAGAAAGTTCTGAGGTCTTTAAACAACCACAATTACCATATGAACCAACAGTAAGATGTGACTGCTAAAAATTAATAAATACTTGCTAAGTGTGATCTCTGAAAATAATTATAACACTAGAAGCTAGACTTATACTAAGTTTTAACTATGTGCTAGACGTTGTGTAAATAAGCATTTCAAAATCATTATCTCCTTTTTTCTCACAATGATGTCATGAGGTAAGTTTTATTACCCTCAATATGGAAATCGAGAGTCAAGTTACTTGCCTAGAGTTATAGAGACACCGAAAGGTAAAGCTGAGATTTGAACTTGGTCCGATGTCTTACAAGGTAATGACCCTAACCATTTGTGGTCATTCTGACTGTCATTAATGTCATCCAGATTGACCGCTTAACCTTTCTATTATTTCTGTCATTTTGCAGGTTCAGATTCTCATTACCTCTTACTTAAGTTATCAAAAGAGCCTCTTACCATGTCCACCTGCTTCTGGTCTCTCCTCTTTATCCACTCCAGTTCATTCTTGACAGTGCTACCAAATCAGAATGCCAAATCAGTGCCCTTCTGATCATGTCACTCTCTTTCTCAAAACTAGATCTGGTCCTCACTATAAAAATTCAATATAGACTTTTAACTCTGGTGTTCAAAGCCCTCTACATTCCAGTTTCACCATACATTTTCAGCTTTTTTCCATTAATGTCTCAGATGAACATAATGTTAAGATGGATTACTTGCAGGCATGTCTGTCTTTCCTTATGTCAACCCACATTCACAAGATTAGTGGACATTTGGTTCTATCCAAAATGTCCATAGAGACATTTGGTCCAGGCCAAAAGGTCCTTGAAACTTGGACCTGTCCAAAACATCCGTGCAGACCTTTGGTCCACAGTTAATACAAATCTGGCTCTTCTGCAAGATTTAAACCCCAACCAACTACCAAGCAATTACCAGCTAGGCCACCAAGAGAAGAAGGGTTATTATTGGTAATACTGTCATAGCACAATTGTTGGACCAATAAAATATGGTAGTGTTTTTTATATATTAAGTCTGTAAACCAAAAGTAGAAATAAACATTATGGGCTATTTGAACCCAGCTACATCTTCAAAGCATGTATGTTTTATACAGGACCAAAATACAAGGGACCTTTTGGTGTGGAACAAATGTCTTCGTGGACATTTTGGACAGGACCAAATGTCCTACAGTGGTTCACACTGTTTCATTCATATATAATTAATTATTTTCTCTATTGTCACCACTTATTGAAAGCGTTCTTTCACAAAACCTTTTTTGATCCTTCTATTTAGAGCCAACTACTTGGATTGAATATCATTATTTTTTATTTATAAATATGTGATGTAAATGTCATAATATGCTGTGTATTATTTATGAACAAATCTTTTTTGGTTTTGCTTGTAAGCCCCTCGATGACAGGGGTTATGTTAATCTCTCTCTGGGTGTATTGTTAGCACAGTTTTTCACTTACACACTTAATAAACATTTGTTGAGTTGATATGATAGGCCATGCATATCAAAAAGTCTATCTGATAACTGAATTTAGGTGCAGACCTGTGGGAAGAGCTCTAAGATGGAGTTTTTCTAGTCCCAGAAGAACTTCTGTTGGTTGATGTTTCAAATAATGCACGCCTCACCATTTGTTTTAAAGATGAAATGACATGCCTGGTCAAACTATATTATAAACATCCTCACAACATAAAAGTATCAACATCAACATTGGACCAAGTTATATCTTTCTTGTGTAGTAATATATTTCTGTCACTGATAACAAGGTGAGCTTACATTGCAAACTCTATGTTTGATTCCTGGCAACCGTTATACTGGAAATCTTTTGTAAGGATATAGGAGCATATGTTGTTAATTTTTAAGTTTTTCAATATTTTGTGATAAACATTTTTGAATTTGTCCCTGTTATTTTTTCTGTATAAGTTGAGATGGGCTATTTTTGAAGCAATTTATTCCAGGCAGTTATAAAGACAGTGGGCTTAAGCCAACACCCTGTTTTCCCCTTGATTATTAATGATTCTTGCTGCTGCTGTCCAACTGATGCACAGTATTATTGTGTGCCTGTTCTTGAAATGTTTAACACCAAAATATTTCTCAATATTATGAGCCTTGTGTTAAGGTATCCAAAGGCAGTAAACTCTCTGAAAATTTTCAAATATTTGAATTTTATGAAGTTCGTGAAGTTATTGTTTTATCAGCTCGGCAAATATAACATCAGCCAGTTTTTTTTTGATACTTTCGTTCTGATCTCTCTATAACCCCTGACTTGAATTTAATCTTCCTAATAGAACTTGGCTGTTATGATTTTTCCCTGAGAATCTCTGTTTTACACTCTGGAGCTAATTTTAATGCTTTTTTTTTGGAAAGTTTAATAATAATTAAATTTTAATAATAATTAATAATAATTAAACTTTCTTCTAATCTCACCTTCCGGATAATGAGGAAGTTAATTTTTGACCACTCTCAGCTGCATGCCACATTTCTGTGTTCATTTACCACAATGCACCTGATTTGTAATTCTATTTCGAGGTACACGTTTGAGAATTCTTAGTTCTTTTTTGGAGTAAAGGCCTTGGACAGCTTTCCATTGTAAAAGAATCCCATTTTGCTTCCAAGTGCCAAAGGAAATCAGTTCAGAGCCTGAGCTCACAGGAGCACGTCAGTGGCAACAATCGCTTATCTCTGTGTTCAGGGAAATGTTTTTCACTTTGAAGAGCAAATTAATTCTAACGAAATAGTGGACTAGTAATCCAGAAAAAATTACTGGCATCACTCACACTTTTAACATATTTTATCATGAGACCAGGTGGGACGTGACTACCGAATATTGGAATTCATTCAGCCTCCAACAGCTGAAGAATTAGGATTCTCTTTGATACAATCAAAGTCGGTAACAGTAATGGAAAGGATATTATGTGGCCTGCTTTAACCTCAGGCTTAGATTTTTTTAATTGTCTGGTTTTACTTTCTTTTGCCAGAATTTTTCTTTCAACGATCTATGCCTTTTAAAGCTCAAATGTTTTGGCTTCTTACAGTTTCACAACCATCCCATGTAGTTGATAGCTGCCAGTCTATGCTGTCAAAAAATTAATCATGAGAAACGAAATCTTAATTTGGAGAAAGGGTGAGGTATTAAGAAGATGAATGTGATGGGAAATGAAAAGCTCAACAATGGATAAAGCTAACAAACCAGTGAGAAGTATACATTGGTAAAGTGGAAATAGCTTGCCCCCAAAATAAATGAGACAAATATTGACATGTTATATATATTTTTTCCTGTAATCATCCATTCTATGTTGCTGAAATAAATCAGTTCTAACCTTGGGGAAGATTTCCTTTCAGCCTTCTAATTCTATTCTTACTTAGGCGGGTGCCACTTTTCTATAAATTTAAAGTACTTTATTGTCATAGTTATTATCACCAAATTACTGAGCCCCTGCAATGAAAGAATTATACAAAAAATAAAAAATAATAAAAAAATTAAGAATTATGCTAATTTCATCAATAACATATTTGTAACTTGAGGTGGCATTACAGTGTAAAGAATAGGAGTTTTGAAGTCCAACAGACTTATATTTGGATTTCAGTTCTGCTCCTTAGATAAATACTACCCTGATCTTTATATGTCTCATCTGAAGGATAGTGTTTCTAAAAACTCTCACCTCAACCTACTGAACTAGAATGCCTGGAGATGGATTATTTTTAATAAACTCCCTAGATAATCCTTATGCTCCGTAGTTTGTGTCCACTGCATTAGAAATTTTTTAAAATGCTGATTTCTTAGAGAGTCAACTACTGAGACCCAATTTCTTCTTATTCACACAGAACTGTGAATCTCAGATTCCAGTAATCTGACCCTAATTTGCCTTTGCCTTTCTTTTCTGCTCCTATGGATGCAAATTTGGTCATTAAGGCAAAATAACTTATCTTTTAAGGATTCTTTTTTTTTTTTCTATTTCTGTGAAAAATGCCCTTAGATTTTGCTAGGAAATGCACTAACTCAATAGATGTCTTTGGATAGTATGGAACTTTTAATAACATTAGTTCTTACAATCCATGAACACAGAATATCATTCCATTTATTTGTGTTTTCAATATCATCTTGTAGTTTTCACTGTACAGATATTTCACCTCCTTGGTTAAAATTATTCCTAAGGATATCATTGATTTTGATGCTATCATGAATAAGATTGTTTAATTTTTTTTCAGATGTTTCATTGTTAATTTATAGGCACACAACTGATTTATATATGTTGGTTTTGTATACCACAACTTTACTGACTTTATTGATTAGTTCTCACAGTATTTTTGGTGGAGTTTTTAGTATTTTATCTATATGAGATAATATCAAAGGCAAAAAAGGCAAACTTCTCCCTTTCTGATTTGGAAGCCATTTCTTTCTTTCTTTTGCTTAATTGCTTTGGCTGGGACTGTCGAATAACAGTGGTGAAGGTGGGCATCCTTGTCTTATTCCTGATCTGAGAGGAAAAGCTTCCAGTCTTTCGCTATTGAATATGATGTCAGCTGTGGGTTTTTTGTTTATGGCCTCTATTATGTTGAAGTATGTTCCTTTAATACCCAAGTTGTTGAGTGTTTTTATCATGAAGATATATTACATTTTGTTAAATGCTTTTTCTGCATTTATTAAGATGATCATATGATTTTTTATTTTATATTGTATATAATTTACCTGTTAGTAATTTTTATACTTGGAGTTGAATGACAATGGTGTTAAAGTACCAAATAAATTATAAAGTGGTATTCAAAAGAATATCCATTCTATCAGACTTTCATTTTCAATTCTTCAAACTCATAGACTATATTCAATGCTATTTACTCGTTTCTTGAAGTTTTGTCTTCTTCCTCACAACCTACCCCGCCCCACCCCTGCCTGCTTCTCCCTGCCCTCCTCTCCATTTAAATAAAATTCTATAAGCATGAAATTGTGAACTCAGGAACAATGTTTTATTTTTTATTGTCTATCTGAAGTGCCTGTTATTCCTAGCATACATTAAGTGTTCAATAAATGTTTTGTGGTCATCCAACTATCTTTTCATAATTTTTATTCTTCAATTAGAGTTGGCATTCAGTATTATTTTATATTAATTTCAGGTGTACAGCATTTATATAATTGCAGTGGATAGATGTTTATATAATTTATGAAGTGATCCCCTGACTAGTCTAGTGCCCACCTGGCACTATACATAGTTATTGCCATATCATTGACTGTCTTCCCTATGCTGTACTTCACATCCCCAGAAATATTTTATAACTGACAATTTGTACTTCTTAATCCCTTCACCTTTTTCACCTAGCTCCCCAACCACCCTTCCATCTGTCAATCACCAGTTTGTCCTTGGTATCACTGAGTCTGTTTCTGTTTCGTTTGTTTGTTTCTTTGTTTTGTTCTTTAGATTCCACATATAAGTGAAATCATATGGTAGCTGTCTTTTTTTCTGTCTGACTTATTTCACTTAGCATAATACCCTCTAGGTCAATCCGTGTCATTGCATATGATAAGATTTTATTTTTTTATGACTGAATGATATTCCATTGTACATATATACCGTATCTTTGCACTTGTCTATTGATCACCACTTAAGTTGCTTACATATCTTGGCTATTGTAAATAGCGCTGTAGTGAACATAGGGGTGCATATATCTTTTCAAATTAGTGTTTTAATTTTTTTTTTGGAGAAATGCCTATTTAGGTCCTCTGCCCATTTGTTAATTGGATTGTTTCTTTTTTGGTGGCAAGTTGTATGAGTTCTTTATAAACTTTGGATATTAATCCCTTATCGGGTGTGTCTTTGGTGAATATCTTATCCCTGTTAGTAGGATGTCTTTTTATATACAGGAATGATGTACTGTATACACTGTAATCTGAAGGAGGAGAAGATTCCAGATAGTACCAAGGAAAGAAAATTTGGAATAAAAGGAAGTACTCCTCTCTTTTCTCATGCCCCACAGATGGTCTTCAAATCTATCAGCTCTTTCTTCAAGATTTGTCCAGGATCCAATCACATCTAACCGGCTTCACTGCCTCCACTCTGGTTTAAGCCTCTGTCATCCTTTGTCTGGATTATTTGAGGAACCGCCAAACTGGTGTTTCTGTTACCATCATTGTCCCCCCACCCCCATACAGCATATTCTTAAAAGAGTTGCCAAAAAGATCCTTTTAAAATGTAAGTTAAATCATGTCACTTTTCTATTCAAAACCCTCCTGTGGTTTCAGGTCTTGCCCTGAGGAAAATCTAAAATCCTTACACTGGCTCAGAAGGCCCTGCATGACCTGCATACCTACCTCGTCCCATCCTAACCTCTCACACCTCATTTTTACTGCTTCGTTGTTCCCTACTCACACTGTTCCAGCCACACTTGGTTCGTTGCCATTACTGTGAAACACCAGGCATGCTTCCAACTCAGGACTCTGGTACTTGCTATTCTTTCTGTTTCTAGCTCTCTTTCCCAGATATCTTTATGGGTTACTCACTCAAGTTGTTATCAAAATCCATTCCTCAGTGTGTCCTCGCTTGACCACTTTATTCAAAATTAGCCACTCTGGCAATTTTTACCCCTCTCTTCTAGTACTTTTTTTTTCCCCCATATTATTTATCATCTAACATACTGTACATTTTACTTATTTATTATTTTTATCATTTTACTTCTTTGATTAAAATGTAGGCTTCATTTTTTTAACAGGTTATTATTTTATTTTTGTTATCGCTGACTGTCATCATCCCAGTGCTTAAATTTTTTGACACATGCTAGACACACAGTCAATATTTATTGAATAAAATAATAAATTAACTCTACCAAAGGCCCTCAGCTCTCTACATTTGGGTTATATAGTTTCTGAGCTTGTCATCTGTATATTGGGAAGAGCATATATTTTGGAACTTTACATATCAGAATTTAAATCCTGTTTCTATTTAGTAGCCATGTGCCCAGGTTAGTTGCTTCCTTTCTCTGAGCTTCAGTTCACCTTTTGTAGAATGAGCATAGTAATTTTTTTCCGAAAGAGTTGTCATAGAGACTAATATGTGAAAATATATACAAAGTGTTTAGCAGTATGTTGGACACAAAAGATGCTAAACCTGTTCGTTTCTTTCTTTGTGGTCAGTCTCTCTTAATTCTGAACTAAACCTATATAACACTGTCAGATGAGCCTTCCTGAAAGGAGGTTGTCCTTCAATGACCTCTGTGGTCAAAAAATAGGTGGGAACCTTATCTTGACTACTATATGTTGGCCAGATTTCTATTCCTGGATTTCAAAAATATCAAGGTCTTCCCATTCTGCTCCTGTCCTTATCCAATGATATTTCTCACTGCTGTCCATCCTTCCACCAAAATACCCTATTCTTTTGTCATTGACCTAAATATGTAATAGGCATTCCTTCCTTGATGTTCTTGCTCATTCTCTTTCATTCTCCTGCCTTTCCTGTTTGTTTAAATGCTGTCCATTTTACAAGGTGTAGTTAAGTCTTTACTGTAACATCCTTACTTCGGCTCAGACCAGTTTTTCTTTGAACAGATGGAAAATCTCAGAAGAGAAATGGGAACTATTCTTTATGAAATAGAATGTTGAGTGAAATTGTTCTTTTGTCACAAGATCTGACTAGGACTTAGTTAAGGCATATTTTACTTATTACATTATCATTATCATATCTCATGACAATGAAGTATAAATGATAAGCAATTCACATAGTATTTTGCCCTGCAAATAACAAGTGCTCAATAAATATTTTTGTATAGTTGAAAAAATGAATTCTATTCATATCTTTAGTAATATTGAATAAGGTTCTAATATAAATGTTTTTAGAAACTATCAAAATTATAAATTATGTATATAAAAGACATTGAGAAAAGGTGCTACAGTAGGAAAATATTATTTACCAATCAATTGGTGTAAATATTCTGCAAAATATAAAATACATATTATGACATTTAATATTCTTAAAATATCATATATTGAAAAAATTATAAAGATCATTTTTTGTGTGTTTTAAAGCTGTTCCATTTTCTGCATTACTTCAGTTCATCCACTCAATAAACATATCTCATACGTCTACTATGTACCAGGTACTGTTTTAAGGCAGATAAAAAATGAATGAGGCATTTTTCTTGTTTTCAGGAGCTTGGGGCTTGGCAGAGATAGCAGATACATCACTAAATAATAGAAATACAGAGTGATAAATTATTTTACTGAACAATCCAGTAAATGATACTATAAACTATTGTGGAAAAAGAGAAAGAGGAACTATTTATTTTTATATCCCCAGAACCTAGTATGTTGCTTGACACACTGTAGCTATTCAATAAAAATGTGTTGAAAAAAGGAATAGCTGTATTTCAGTCAGTGAAAATTAAAAGGTGATTCTGTCCTGTTTGAATAGCGTGTGGGAGGGACGTTAAAAAGTGGGATGACAACGACTATTTGGTTATGAAATAAGGAAAGTGAGGGCATGTCATGAACTGGCTCATATATAGTTCTGTGTTCTCATCTCTCATTACACATCACGCTAACTACTACTTCTGTGAATTTTCTGTGTCTTTTTCACCAGTCTTTACATATCTAAAGTTCTCACCCACTTCTCCACCCCACACTAATTTTATTATTTTTAATTATCCTCATCCATCAAAAACTCAACACTGATATAATGTCCTTCCAGTCTTAGCCCATCTTGAACCCTCTCCTTGGTCTGAATTAGATGCCCCATCCAGTGCTTTCCAATACTCTGTAATAGTACTTATTGTGATTGTAATTATAGTAAGTAATTGTAAATTTTGTTGCTTTCTTATTTTTGGAAATACTAAACTATGAACTCCTCAATGACATTATATGTGTATTTTATCTTTATATTAGAGGATTCTAATACCATGCCTATCATATAAAAGGACACCAATATACCTTTACTGAATCAATGAACAAAAGAATGAATGAATAGATGGATGGATGGATGGATAGGTGGATAAATGTTGGAAAGATAGCACAAAGACTTGACTGGAAACTGAGAAAAACTTCCCCAACTTCAAGATCTTGTCTAGGGATGATTTTCTTTTCTTTTCATCTGTTTGTTTTGAAAGATTGTACATTCATTTTCACCACATGAGACCTGTGCTGGTAGGACCATTTTTGCTTCCTTTAAAGTTAATCTAGTTATTTTCTGGCAGTGTTCTTGAAACATTTTCTTACTTTTTTAGATGCTTTATAAGAATGTGATAAAACTCATAAGAATGGTTCCTATTTTTATTTTTTGTTTTAGTAGAAGAGGTCACATGATCTAATTTTTTTTAAAGCAAAATCTTTTGGCTTAAGATTTAATAACACTCAAGCCATTAATAAGATTAATGTTAATTAAATGTTAAAAAAGTTTAGGATCTGCTGGGATTAAGCAAAGAATAAACTTTGAAGAATAATTTTATTTAAGAAGTTATGTTTCATATTGAATATTACTCAGCCAGTAATAAAATGAAATCCTGTCTCTCACAACGACATTAATGGACCTAGAGGTTATTATGCTGAGTGAAATAAATCAGATAGAGAAAGAGAAATACCATGATTTTACTTATATGTGAAATCTAAGGAACAAAAAGAACAAACTAATCCAAAACATACTTACAAATTTAGAGGACAATCTGGTGATGGCCAAGGGATGGGGGGCCGGAAGAAAGGGGTGAAGCATTAAAGAAGTACAAATTAGCAGTTGATAGATGGTCACTGGGAATGGGGAGCATGGTATAGGGGATGCAGTCAGCATTAATGTAATGGCTGTGTGGAGAGCCAGAGGAGAGAAAGAGCATTCAAGGGGATCATTCCATAAATTATATAAATGTCTAAGCACATGTACTGTATACTTGAAACTGGTAATAAAATTAAATTACAAATATAATTTTATTTAAAATGTAGACTACTTATGAACATTAAAATATTTCTCAGTATGAGGTTAACATTGAAATATTAAAATTTTTTAATTAGTAATGAAACAAATCATAAATATTAATGTTAATGATATAATAATAAGCTATAGTAGTTAAGGTAATACTAGCTGTTTTAAAAAAATTAAGATAAATCATGTAGTAATCGGTCAAGTATAATGGAAGTTAATTTGTCATTTGTTTAAAGTTTATCATACGTGTTCCTGATCAGCAGGTGGCTCTCCTCCAAGTGGGAATTCAGGAACTTAGATTCCATCCATCTACGGGCTCTGCCATCTTGAGCACAGGCTTCCAAGATCACCTGGCTCATCTGTAAAAGGTGGCAAAAGGTAAACACAATAGAGGTACAGGTAGGAGGTTTAGGAGATGGACCTGGAAACAGTGAACATCACTTCTACTCATATTTCCTTGACTGACTCAGTTATATTGTCACTTGGCCATTCCAGTCTGTGTGGGCAGTTAGTTAACAAGTATGGTCTAGCCCATGTGCTCAATAAGTAGAGAAAACAGATTGGTAATCACCTAACCAGAATTGGCTGCATAATATATTTTATAATTTAAATAATTTTTCTCCATATACCTACTGATTTTTATAGTTCTCTTTCATAGAAACATTTCCCCATATTTAAACATGCATTTATTAATTAAAATATTCCCAGTTAATATTGTGGAACATTTGTTATATAACAAAAATTAGGCCTTTATGCAAGACAGTTTCAAGTTTTAATTTCCTTCAAAAGAATATCATAGTTATCTCTAAGTATTGGTTTATTATAGAGATAATAGGTCCTTCCCTTTTATTACTTAAAATTTCTTTACTTACACATCATTTTTGATGTGTCAAGTTAAACATAAATGCTTCATTCACTAATTCACACATGTAAATAAATAAAATCTGCAATGTTAATATGCTTAAATGAGAGAGAAGCTGAGGTCATGTTTGCCAAAAAATAAATAGAAATGACTTATTTTTTTTCCCCATGACATTAAGAAATTCTACTGTGAAATAAAATGTTAGTGTTATTTTGGAGATATCTGGTAAATAAGTCAGTAATTACTTATAAATATTATAGTTAAGTTGAATTATACACCTGTGTATGTGATATCATATTTGGTTATGCTATTTTTGGTGAACTATATCCGTCTTCATTTGGTTTGTTTTAAAATTCCCCTTATTCTATATAATGAGTCCTCTTTAATGTAATATTTTTTATGTATCTTGATGTCAAGATCTTTAAATCCTGAGACACTATTTCTGCAACACTAGTTTCTGATGGTCACAAATACAGCCTTGAACTTCATTTCATTTATATCGACTTCCTTAAAGAGAATTAGATAATGCTACTTCCAAATGGCCCTGTGATCACGCTTTGGGTTACATAGTGAAGCTTGGTCTGCTCTCATCAGACATGTGTTGAGCAGAACACTGTACATAAGTTCCCAGTGCCAGGGGAGAACTCCCACCACATGGAGGATAGCAGAGATCATCACTGCAAATCATCAAGGATAGAAGTCAAACACTCCTGCCCATTGCATGTTGATATTGGAGTCTCCAAAGAAAGCACAACACAGTCAAGCACTGGATAGAAGAAAAATTCCGCCTATGTGGAGAAGAGACAGAGCAAGGTCAGCTCCAGTAGTATATTGGTCCTTCATGGCCAGCAGGTTGTCCTCCTAGTAGCCAGCACAGAGCCATGTTGCAACTCCTCGTCCAACAGAAGGGTGTCAACCTCTTTCCTGTAGAGTCTAAAATACCGAAAGCTGAGGGCATGCCTGAGGGCCATTGATGCTCACAGTTAGTAGAACGAAGAAACACTCATGGAGCTTGAAACAGGGAAAGATATTCCTACACAAGGCCATAAGCCTGACACAGGCTGTGTGGGCTCTTTATCTCTTCATAAGGAAGTGTTCTAGGCCCAAGGCCCATTTTTATGTGGCCAAATGGGGTACAAAGACTGTGCACGTGAGATTGCCTTTCCCAACAAGGTGACACCCATATACAGATTATACTAGGTCAGTGTTGAAAATAGGAAGACAAAATTTTTAAAATTCTACAATATCTGATTTTCTATTTTCTGTGTATCTCTTCAAAACCAGTTCAAACTGACCTAAGCAAAAAAAGAATGTATTAGCTCATATAAATGAAACATCCAGGCTTTTATGTATGGCTAGGTGCATGTACTCAAACAGGTAATCTCTCCATTCTCAGCTCAGTTTTCCTCTCTTCTGTAGAGAGTATAATATTATACTATTACACATTCTCAAGCAACCTTTCCCTACAGGGTGGCAAAGAATGTAAGTAGCCTAAGGTTTTGGTTGTTGTTGTTTTAATTTTTTTTGCTCAATAACCCTAGCCAAAAAAAAAAGTCTTTTTACTCTAAATTCTAGCAAAATTTCCACTTTGATTATATTTTGACACCTGACACAATCATAGTGGCCAGAGAGATGGATACACTGGTTAGTCAGTCCCAGATTATGTGCTTATTTTGGGGAGTCAAAAGTTATATGCAGATTTTCAACCGTGCAGGAGTTGGGGTCCCTAACTCCCACATCGTTTGCTTATTTATTTTCCATCTCTTTCTATAAATGTAAACTTCTTGGGGACAGCAACTGTATCAACTTAGTTTATTGCTGTATTCTTAATAACTAGAAAATGTCTGGCACATAGCATGCACTCAATATATATTTGCTAAATGAATGAACAAATGAAGACTGAAAAATTAGTTTGATAGGAGATGAAATCCAATTGGATTATTTCTAATTTTTTTATGCTGAGAAATTGGAAAAGTATTTATTACCATGAGAAATATTTATCCCAAAGTTTAAGGAAAAATCACTGTTAAGCAAGCCCATTTGAAAAAGATTTACTTTATGTTTTTCCAAATGTCAATAATATTTAAAGTAACTAATAGTAAAACATATGATTTCAAATCCAATAAAGGAAATAAAATCAGGGGAGCATTCACTTTAGGTTGCTTTTACTTTCACCTGGCCACTGATATTACCCATGACAGTCAGAATAGACATTAATAATGTTTCTGGGAAAAACCAGGGTTGCAATTGATGGCACTCAAATAAAATGAAGTTATCCAGTCCATGTGGACATTTAAACTTAACCTTAGTACCATGATGTTTTTTTCTAACAAGATAAGGTAGCTAGTCACAATAATAAATGCATTATCAACTTTTAAGGGCTGCAGAGAAAATAGATTAAGTCTCTACAGTTAAGAAGAAAGTGAACATTTAGGGGCAAAAGTGCTTTGAATATAGAAGGAAAAAAACGTGCATTTATACATCATCATTCTCTTTACTTTCAGACTCCTGGTGTGCCCATCTGTTTCTTTTTGATGAATTATTTGGGAGTTTAGATGCTTCTTTTCAAGGATTGCTAGAATGACTATTTTTTTACATGTGTAAAATCAGAGAGACTTGAGATAGCAATGCAGTCTTGAAAGACAGGACTTAGGTAGGCCAGGAACCTTTCTGAGCAACATCAAATAAGTGGGACTGTCTACTGTGTTTGCAGCAATTCGAATTGGATGGCTGGTGTATAAATGAGAGGGAAATAGTTATAAAGACAGTGAGAACTTTGAATACTTGGCTAAGTAGTGTGAGTGATATTTTATAGATAATGGGGAGCCATTAGAGATTTTTGAACAGGAGGTTAAGTGTGAAATAGTTTGAACAGAGGGAGAGGAAGATGTAGTTTGCATAGAAACCAGGAAGGTAGCCGTTGCATTTTTCTGGGAAAGAGGGCCCCAGTGAGAGTGGGGTGGGGTGTGGTCAGGAAAATAAAATTATGAAGGCTGATTGTACAAGACTTGGTGGCTATGTAGGAGAGAGGGAAAAGAGGAATCGGGATCACTCTCTTCTGCAACCCAGAAAATGATAGAAATGAGGCTAGAGACAAAACTGTCTTTTTTTTTTTTTTTTTTTGGAAAGGGAGTTCAGTTTCAGGCATGCTAACTTTGAGGTAACTGCAGAATTCCAAGGTGGTGATGCCTAGCGCAGGTAGAGACGTTGGAAGGAAGCTTGGTAAAGAGTTCAGGCATGAGAATTGACTTTGGAATTAGAAATACGAAAGGAGAAGCCTGAGATTTTGGAGTAAGAAGAGAAGGGAGTTCAGACCTGGACCTTTTAAGAGTCTCACCTTTAGGGAATATAGGAATAATATAATCTCTTCCATGGCACATATTGAAGATATAACAGATTATATGGCATGACTCCCTGAGATGTCTCGATCCACTTCCATGACACTGAGTTTATCAGTTTACAACATTAAGATGGTCTAGGCTTTTCAAGACTATAGAGTCTGAGTATGAGGATAAAGGATTTTTAAAGTACCCCATTGTATTATACATATAATACTTTTACGATCATGCTGTATGTTTCACAATTTGAAGACTGACGAGGTGCACCTGCCTCAGACTGCAGGCTGGATTGCTTCGGAATAGAAAGCTAAGTCTCAACATTACTCCTGCCTCAAAGTTTGGTTTGATGTGACTGTCTCTACCAGAGTCATCTGTAACTATACATCCCTCGTGGGAATTTGGGGACCTAGAAGTTTATCCCTCTGTCTGTCCTGGATAATGTTGGTGACTCTGATGCGTTTTTGTTGCAGTAATCTCTGTATTTAATTAAATGGAACAGCGTCCGTATCTGGGGTTTCTGTCAATCTGAATTTAACTATCGATATTTGTCGTTATGCTGATTGATAGAGACAAAGGAGGAAGGAGGGAGGAGAAAATTCAGGACAGTGTAATATGACAGGAACCAAATGAGAACCTTTGAGGGAAAATGGCCCACTGCTCAGGCCAAAAGCAATGCAAACTAAAAAACGGCCTTTGGAATTGATGTTAGGACCTCATTTGGTGACCTGGGGAAAAGAGATTTTAGTTTGGATTTGTTGCTGGCCAGATGGCTACTACAGTCAGTATTTCACTTTTGAGTATTAAATATACGAGTAAGAATTAGTATATCATTATTTGATATTGACTCAGTAAAGCCAGCTACTGGATATGGATATAACTTGTTATTAAGAAGCCTTAGGATAATAGAACTCATTTACTCATCCATTCATTGATGTTGTGATTTCATAGGATACACTTAATAAGCCCACAACCCCGTATATATCTCAGTCTTGCCATGCACCAGCTTGGCATGCAACTTACTTGTATTTCTGAGTCTTTTTGTCATAACCGGTAGAATGGAAATCATTGTGCTTATCTAAAAGCAGAGTTTTTCAAACTCATGAACCCATGTGATTTCTTGAACACCATTAAGTTCTTTAAAAAATCATCATCGTTTTTTAATGAAATGTATTTTTAAAAATAATAAGGGTGTATTTTAGATCAGTAGTTAAATATTGTATCATAAGTTAATTAAGTATCATTATGAATATTAAGGGTGAATTTTTTTAATGTTGCAAAGAAAAATGGCATTTACTTTAGTTAGATTTTTAAAGAATAAAATGACAGGTTATATTTTATGTTTTTATTAAAATATGAATCATATTTTTGTTATTAGGTTATAGCATCAAAATACTTTTACAATCTGATGCTTACATCTTGTGCTTACTAAATGAACAGTTGAAAAATTATATTAGTGCTTTTTCTTGTGTGACAAAACAGAAAATTGTGATTGCTGTTTGTACTTGTCTGCAGATTGCAACCATGGAGAGACTTTATTCTCATTAAGTAAAAAGCCCATGGATAGACTCTCCGCCATGTTTTTCTCTTTTTAATATTGTTTTTTTGAAGTGCTTAGAGATACTTCTCATATACTGTTAATACCTTCTGAACAGAATAATATAAACTCAAGACAAATTTGTACAATATTTATTGTTTTTATGCTTCTCTTTAGTTTGTTATATTTCAACATCAATGTTTCTTAAGTTTTGCCATAAATAAGTGGTTTTTTTATGGTATAAGTTAGCTAATAATACTCAAGATTAGACACATTTAAAAATTGTCTCATGGGAGGAAGTGCCACCGTGGATAGATAGCAGTTCTCCTGAGAATGAATCAATTAAGTGACAGAATCAAAGGTTCCCTTGTCAGATCTCAACAATGCAGTCAGTGCATGTGCCTTTTATATACACTATAAGATTTTTAAACTTTTCACTTTAAAGTGTACAATTATTTATATGGTTGTTTTATTATTTCAAAAATAAAATCAAAACAAACGTCATATTTGCTTTAACATGAACCCCTTTGAGCATCTGTGGGATTAACAAATCTATGTTATTGGATTGTTATAGGTGATCACAGTGCTGGAGCACATGAAGCATTCCTTAATGATTAATTATTATTTCTTAACATTATTAATAATTAGTTGAATCTCACTGTATTCAAGAACAATTATTCAGTGTCAACGTAAGGATTACAAGCCTTCTCTGTGTAACAGCTTTTCTGTGTAATTCTATATACTGATAGTATTTAGTACTAAACTAGAGACTTTCGGTTGAAAATGGTGGCTTGAACATGTATTTTTATGTATATTAACTCATTAACCTTCATCATCTCTATGAGAGAAGTACTACAGTTATTCCCATTTCATAGGAGGAAATTGGAGTACAGAGAAGTTATGTACTTTGCCAAAGTCATTCATCTGCCAAATTGAAGAGCTGGGATATGAACTCCTGCTGTCTGGCTCTGGCAACTGTGCTCTTGACCATCATGCTAAGTCACTTTTCATGTCTTTAAGGTCCTTTATATGCTTCAAGTCCTAAAACTATATACATATAATGTTAGTACTGCTACTTTTTATCTATTGGTACATCTTTATTACAATATGAGTAACATTATTTATATTATCTTTTAGGTAAAGATGAAGAAAATTGTTTTATTTCTTTAGGACATATCATGAGCATGATTTTTTTTTTTTTACCAAAATTGTGGTATAATCTACTGACCTTTGTTTTTATTAATTTTCCATATGATACTAAAAGTAAAGTGCATATATCAAGGAATTGAATAAAGTTTTAACTTTTTTTTCCTTGAAAAATTAAGTTCATCAACCGCAAGTTATGAAACATAGCAATAGAGGGCGCCATGTTGAGGAGTCTAACAGTATTAAAGGAAAATTAGAAAACAAAGAAAAATTCACAAATTCCATCACCCTAACACAGCTATTTTTGTTTTTGTGTGTTACGTTCCAAACCCTCTTCTCCATGCATTTGTACTCGTACACAATTACAGTAATCATTAATCTAACTTTCTTATTGTTCTTTTTTGTTTATTTAATTAGATGTTATAAGTTAGTAATATCTCAAAGGTTTTTAAAAAATGTTTAAAGTGTTTGAAAATCCTGACTTTCTGCAAGGCCTCCTTAAATAAACAGCTTTGTCTTCTTTAGGGGGGCTTCTTAAGTTCGTAAAGATGCTTTTTAAGCGTCCTCTTATTGTTTTATTTACAATATATATATTTTTCCCATTTGGGGGTTTCTAACTCTTCAGAGACAGAACATCTACTTGGGATGTGAAACAGTTCTATAGCTTTAATTATAGTACTGAAAAAAGAGGAACTGAGCAGAGTGAAAAAGGAATGCCTGTAGCTGATTTCAGATTCCCTTCAGAAGTTAATCAGAATGTGGAGGAAGAGCAGGACATAAGGTCTTAAGGAGAACAGTGTGAAGAATGCTTCAGAATCCGTATTCTCTCTTAGGGTCATAGTTGTAAGCGAAACTTTTAATCATGGTCTTCTTCTCCTTTAAATTAGAAATTTCTGTTGATCAAGTCCAGGGAATTTGTGACTTGTTTCAAATTCTATGCTATTTAGTGTGTGTTGAGAAATGTTTCATTGAGGGTATCATATGATTGACTTTAAGAACGGAGAAATTAATCTATTCATATGAATTTTTTAAAGTAAAAATTAACCCATTTAAAACTCTTCATCTCTCCCTCTCTCCTTTCTCTGCCACTCCCAACGTCTCATTTTTCAGATGTTTTAATATTTTTCGTTACCACCATTTTTCTCATTAGGATTTTTAATGACAGAATCAACACAATTAAAGCTATCAAGATGTATGAAGTGTTTCAAAAACTCATTATTTAAAGATACATCAGTGCTTTGGACCTCCTTAAAGCATAGTTCAGTATGGAGAACTTTAGTTGGAATTAGCACTGCTCTCTTTTCTTTTTTCCCCCACTTTTAAAATTTATTTTTAAATTAAATTTATTGGGATGATATTGGTTTATAAAATTATATAAGTTTTAAGTGTACAATTCAGTAATATGTCATCTGTATATTGCTTTATTTTCTAATGGCTGTTATCTTGGGAATTGTCCACAAAAGACATCTATTAGATGCCAGTTTAGTTTTTGTGGTGTTATTACTTTAATTATTTTTTTATAGTTGGTGGCAAGTACTTTACCTGCTGTCAGAGTTTCAGGGGGGTAGAAGATTGCAGAATAAAGTCACATAAAAGTTTAGAATTGTTCAGTACAAGTGGAACTCTAAAGTCACATACAAATTCCCATTTATACTAGAATAAGATTTACTTTATTAATCGTGTTTTCCAATCCATTCCATAAAAGGTTAAAGTTGTATTTTGTATTCTGAGAGAAAAGATCACTTTTTCTTTCCCTCAAAAAACCCAAAACATGGTTTTAGAAGTAGATTTATAAAAAATATATTCCTAATAAAGATAAATAGTATACTTAGAAATCATTTTTTTAAAGAATGAGCTACTATATTAGATTTGTGGTAAATTGTATATACATGATAATAAATGAAACAGTATCTGCAGGGAGTCAGATATTTTTCTCTATTCTCCTATTATTTTAAGTAAATTCGTGTATTTTGTTGTACTTGGGACAAAAGTCTTCTTTTGTATTTGTAGGCTTACAGTATTAGAAGTCTTTTTTGTAGAGAGACTCTTACTATAATTAAGCACCTGCTTAGAAGAGGTTGCTTAAATCAGACACTGTTTGAATAATTAAGGCGGAGTTTCTGCCAGTTAGACTATAAACGAGGGGAAGCACTTAGAGGAAACTGATACACTATCATGAGGTGAAGTTTTGTTATCAAGGCTTGGCACGTTTAGACCAAGGAAGACGTTGATGGCTGTTGCCTGGAAAAAGTACAAGGATGTGAAGATAAGCTTGAAAATAGCTTCGGTATCTTTAGAAAAAAAAAAGAAAAAGCAGTCTGAGGATAAGAACTTAAACAGTAGTGTGCATGTTAATGTATATTTTCCTGGTTTGCTTTTTTTTTTTAAATCAATTTAGTAAATAACAAAATACTTAGATTTTTAAAAAATTATGCATCCTCCATACCACAGTCCTTGTCATACTCTTCCCTAAGTTGTATGGTGAAATCTAGTTTTTAATGCACTGAGCCTGTTTTGAAACCCTTTCCCACCTAAACCAGCATGTATATCTGTGGTTTATCTTCTGAATTATCAAATCTGTAATATAATGCATATAAATTCTCGTCACAGACTGAGGATCCTTGACTTTCTGACATTTAAGTCTATTTTTCGATTCACTCAAATATTTACTCAATATTTAAAACTTGAACTTGATCAATTACTTTTCAACTAGAAAAATATAGGGAAGGAATAGGTTCAAAATAAACTGAAAGGTTAAAAAAAATTTTTTCTACTTGCAATGTCATTTCTGGCTTCTCTCATTTTGAGATGAAAACTTGGAAAGTCTTTTTTTTCTTTATTATTTCATTAAATAAACATTTTTCTCTTCAAAGATATGAGTGCATGTTAGACGTGTTGGCAATGTAGACATATATAAGATACAGACAGTGACCTGTAAATTCTCAGTGCAAATAATGACATATATCTGAATAATATTTGTAGCCATATTTGTAAGTTCCAAGAATCTGTTTCCTAGTAGCTGTAGTCTTTTGGGATTACCATGTTATGATAAAGACTGGAGTGGCTAATGGTTCACGATATTTCTGTAAACATTTATATAAAAAACTTTCAATGGTGGCTGCCTATGGCAAAGGCATTAAAAAAATCACATCTATATATTACCTTTTCAAAGAAAAATTAGTTTAAATAAAAAAAGAAATTGTATCAAGGCAGGATTAGTTGTCACTTGAATCAGTGTCATGAAAAGATTGTGCTGGTGGCAGGTGTATATGCTCAGCTTCTCAGCTTTCCCAAACCACCTCTCATGCTACTCACGAGTTTCCCATGCCCACCATCCCTATTTATAGCTCTAACTATATCCTACAGTGTGTTAGCAAACCATATTGTACCACTCATGTTTAGATGTTCTGTAATATTTTCATGACCTTCTAAACTTCAAAGAAAATTTAGGTAACACTATCTGTTGTTACTTTTAGTTGCCATTTGTCCTCCCCTTCTCGGTACATGTATCTATATTGAGATGAAATCTGAGAGTTGAGGATACATCACCCTTGAGATACTCTTTTCCCTACTTATTATTTTCCTTAGAAAAATGGAGCCAAGAAATATGTATTGGAGGAAAGTATTTGAACTGATACTTGCAGAATGGACGTAAATAACTGGAGAACACTGGGGAGATGAGCCAGGGTAGTCCATTTGGAGAGAATTAATAAAGACAAAGAATATGCTGTATCTGGGTGATGAGTGGTTTTCTGGAACAGAGAATAAACGTGGGGAAATGTGGGCATTAAGACCTTCTCTAGTTCTTAACTAACTGGACTAATTTTTGCTCTTCTTCATTTTTGAAGGCATTTTCCCTGGAAACTTTTTATTTCCTCCTTATCTCTGATATCATGTTTCTTTTTCTCTTTTCTCCAACTGCATACTTCTTTGTTAAATTATCCTCTAGCCTTAGATGTTATGCCTTGGTGATATCTCTGCTCCTGTGGCTTATACTACCCAGTTCTACATCATCAGCCACAGCCTTCTCTTGACTTTCATATTTATACTTCCAAGTTCACCCTGGGCATGCTTACCTGGATGGTTTCCAAGCATCTAAAATTCAACATTTCTGAAACCTAAGTCAACCTGTTCTGCTTTTCCTACTTAATTTTAATTCAGGTAATGTTATCACCATGTACACAACTGTACGAACTAGAAATCTTAAAATAACTGTATTTTTTCTTTTCCCATGCATTGTCATTTTGCTGTCTTACAGTTTTTGAGACTCTGTTTACTTCACTTATTTGATTTTCTTTGACAAAAAGCCTGTTTCTCATTCTTTCCCTCTGATGTCTAGGTAATCATCATATTTGTGTCACAATTTAGTCTGTTTTTGTTGCCATTTGTTACTGCTTGTCTTTGTCTCATTAATATGGCTCAGACACATTATTTCATGTGTTCAAATGATTTCACCTATTTGTTAAATTAACTTGGTTTTGGGGGACGGTATTTTTCTTCCTCTTACACTGACCTTCTTGTGAATTACAGTCTGCTCTCATATTAGCGGTGATTTGCTTGTCTGACACACGTTTTTATCTGGCATGCCCTGTGCAAGCCAGGAACAGTGCTGCAGCTTGATCTGATCCTGAAATATTTCACAAAGATACTGCATTCCAGTATTTATCATTACAATAATAGTCAATATATATTGATAATATTATTCATGGAAGTTACGTTTAAGTTGCGGGAGAGAGAAAATAAACAAAATAGATAGTATGACAGAAGATGATACGTGCTATGGGGAAAAATAAAGCAGAGAAGGAGCCGAGGTGGAATGAGGCATTTGAGCTTAAAAACAGGATGCTCAGGGAAAGTCTCAGCGGCTGGTAATATCTGAGCAAAGACCTGAAGGAGGTGGACAGTTAGCCATCAGATATCTGAGGGAAGAGTAGTCCAGCAGAAGAGAAAGCAACAGCCAAAGTCCTGAGGTGGAAATGTCGTGAGGGAGAGGGTGATGGGAGATGACATGGTTAAAGAGATAGGAAAGAGGCCGTTCTTTTAGCCTTTGTGGGCCACTCTACGTGTATTTAGTTTTATTTATAACATTTCATTCATCCTTACAACAACCTATGAAGACCTATTATTATTCTAATCTCTAATTTTATGGTGAGATTAGAAAACTAAAACTTAAGGTTCTTAAGTGACTTCCAAAGCTCACATCACTAGTAGTAATTGTGAATCAGGATTTGAATAAGCCAGTCTAACTTCACATGGTATTTGGTTAAAAGAATTTTGGATAGAGGTTTAATCTTACCTTTGAATAATGGGTGGGTTTCTGTCTCTCTCTCTCTCTTCTTGCCAAAAACAGAAACAAAGGAGAACATTATCTAGACTATTAAAGTAATAAGATAATAAAATGGAAGTTTTTTTTTAAAGCTCTAAGATAATAGATGCCAGACTCCAAAGTAAGGAAACAATGATTTAGAATTTATGAAGAAGTTACGTGGAATTGGTTAAACAGTATTCACACCTAGAAAAGACATGGAGGATGTAAAAGTCTAAGAGATTGAGAGGGAAATTTTGGAGAGAGATCCTATAATATGTGAATACCCTCTCCAAATTGGCGAGGGAAGTGTTCTTAACCTTTGCCTGAAGTCCAGACCCAGAGAGCAGAATGTCTGCCCTATATGGGGAGTTGCTGTCCAATGCCCACCTGGGCCCTCAGCTACAATACTATGTTGAATCACCTAGTTTCTGAACACCTCGTGTTCTCCTTCAGCCTCACATCTACACATTTGATCATATTCATGGGACTCTGCTAGTTCTTTTTACTTGGCTTCCAGATAAGTTACTTCTTAATTATAAGTGAATCTTGGACAACATTTTCTTCAATTAGGTCCCATTGCACTATAAGCTTGCAAAAGGTCTGCAGTTTTGTGATGTAATATGCCAGTCATTGCTGGCTTCGTAGTTTCTAGTTCTACTTTTACACTAATTTAAAAGTAGTTTTATTGACCATGTTATTGAAATCCTAGAAGTAGAGAAGGGAATTGGCCATATTTGCTCAGGCAGCAATCATGTCTAGAAGTCAGTCAGATTCATTTACAAAAACTCTCAAATAAATGGAATTTAAGTTGGAGGGGGAAGGACTGTGGAGACAGTAAGATAGCCACTGGAATACTGCAATAAAGAGGCAGTTGCGATTCCAGAGATTTTTAGATGTAGGCTATAGCTGAGTGACCAAATGCATATGGGGAAGTTAGATAGAGGAATTAAATATGACTTGGAAGACTTCTGTATTGGTCCTTGTAATAATAAAGCCATGAATGGAGGCAAGAATCAGAGAAGCAGGAATGATTTGGGTTTGGAAATAATAAAATAAGTGTTGAACATTTGGAGGAGTCTGGTAAGGAATAGTGCATATGTAGCAAAATGGTGCTTTTACTCACTGGGCTTAAATCCCAGCTTTATCTATACAGCATTGGGCAACTTATATAAATGTCAAGTTATGTAAATTTGTTTATTCTGAAATGGAATAATTGTACCTACTTTATAAGATTGCTGTGCTGATTAAATGCGAACACATGTATTAATGGATATGTGTCCCAGTACAATTGCTGGCATGTAGCAGTCTTTCAATACATGCGTTATAATTAGTGAGAAGACTAGACTGTAGTTCAGTTAGAAATTGAGGGCTGTAGATTATGGAAATTATTGATCAATAGCTGGTTCATTGGAAGCAGCGAAGTAGATTGGAAGGGACAAGATTGTCCAGGATAGTTGAATTGATAAAACTGAAAGAGAAGAAAAAGCAAAGACCTGAGAAGTTGAAAAACACTTAAGAAAAATGCTGAAAGTGGTTATACAGAAAGGGGAAAAAATGAAGGATGATGTTAAAGGAATGAAGGGGGAAAGAATTTCATCATACATTGAGGATGCACTCTGTATTAGCTGTAATGCTAAGCATGGGCATACATAGGGAACAAAGGTATAATTTCCAAGGATCTTAAAGTCTGGCAGGTGGAGACAGACATGTAAAACAAATGCTACTGCAGAAATAAGTACAGACATTGTCGTGGACATGAAGATAAAGATTGGTATGAGAGAGGGAGCAAAAAATGCTTCATGGAGAGTTGATGCTTAATTTGAGTATTCAAAGTGTTGGGTTTTCTTCCGATAAACAAGGTTGAGGAGAAGTATTAGTAGTGCTTCACATAGAGAGGGCAGTGCAACCAAAGGTACTAAGGCATTAAACAACATGACTTGCACTGGAAAATTGTAAGAAGTTTTGTATGAATAGAATACAAGATGCATAGGATATAGTACAGGGCAATGATCAGGAGATAATGCTATAGAAGTAGCATCAAAACACTTTGAATCCCCTCATCATGATTTTGTCCTTCTCTGTTAGGCAATGGAATGGAAACTTATCGAAGGGTTTTAAGCATGAGGGAAAGATGTGGGAGGGAGATGAGATGTGTTACTTGCTTTAATTTTTATTTTTGAATGATTATTTTTAAGAATGTGAAGGTGGTTGAATGTGAGCTAGACTGTTTTCCAGAAAGATAATCAGAAGACTTTTTGAGCTGTCCAGCTGAGAGATTATGAGAAGTGAACTAAGATAATAATAACGGAGGTTAGAATCTTGGATATGTTGAGTCTAGTATGATGAAGGAGAAGGAGAAGAATACATTGACTTTCAGACCTCCAAGTTGGGTGACTGAATGCATAGTGGTACTAATAACCATA
Source organism: Eonycteris spelaea (assembly GCA_003508835.1). NCBI lineage: Eukaryota > Metazoa > Chordata > Mammalia > Chiroptera > Pteropodidae > Eonycteris > Eonycteris spelaea. The sequence continues at coordinate 9,939,619 of PUFA01000023.1, forward strand.
ATGGGAACACAGACTGAGAAACAGTTAGGTATGGGTGGGTGTGGGGAGGGACAGAGTTGATGTATCTAGCTCAGTGTCATTTAAAACTGCAGAGGTACTGGATTAAAATGAACTGAGAAGATAGCATTGACTTGGGCATTTTGGAGACTATGTGTCTTGAGAGAATAATTTTGGTAAAGATCATAGAAGGCAAAGCCAAGTTGCAGTGCATTAAAGATTGAATTGGAGGTGAAAAAGTGAAGATGGCTGATGTAGACTGCTTTGCCCAGAAAGGTTAATAATGAAAGCAAGAAATACGAGTTCATTTTGTGGGAGAATAAGGTTTGTGGAAGTTGATTTAAGAAGTGGGAGAAATGAGTGTGTAGGTTTCCCAGTAGAAAGTGAAAAGGAAGATGTTAAATGAATAAAACAAGGTAGAGGCAGGAAGAAAGGGAATCAAGAATATGGGGTGGGAGTCATCTCTCAGACTTGAAAGTAAGGGGTAGTGAGAAGTAAAGTAGGGTGCAAGGCTGAGAAGAGAAAAGATAAATTTCATGCCTCATGAATATTCATTCTCTGTGAAACTAGAGGCCGGTCTTCTGAGAATGAGGGATAATGCTGAAGTTAGGGTTGTTAGTGATTAAAGTTAGGAATGGATATTGTGGGGAATCATAAAAGGAATGGGCATGGATAAGTGCGGTATTGCACAAAGCAGTATGGAGGTTTTATAAAAATTTTGAGTAACACTGTAATGGAGTCAAGGCAGAGCAATTTTCCCAGCCACTGACAACTACGAGCTAGGGTAAATAGATGGTTGTTTAGGTACAAAAATAAAGATTGGCAGCTTAGGTGGGAAGGAAAGAGCATGTGGGAATTGAAAGGAGTTATAAACCATTATTTAGAGTGTTATCAACCATTAGCTAGGAGAAAAATTTTAAACCCAATTGGTCTTGATAATCAGTGCATTTTCTGCAGTCTGAACATAAGCTATTTTCTTACATATGAAAATACCATCTTGAGTAAAATTTTATTTTTAAATTACTGATAACACTCTACAGTTACATTTCAGGCACTGGTTAAATTCTCCATCTAACTAATTCAGCACAGTGAATAGAGAGTGAGTACTAGAGTTAAAATATCCTGGATTTAAATCCTCCTTGGTCACTTACTAGCTCTGAGTTTTGGATAGTGCAATTAACCTTCATGCTTCAGTTTTACCATGTGTTAAAAAAAGACAAAAGTATTCTCCCTTACAGATTCACTGTGATAATTCCATGGGTAGTACATGCGACGTTTTTAGCTCAGTGCTCATTGTAAATTCTCCACAAACGTTGCCCATTGTGTTCGTCAGCTATTGCCATAGTAATGTGTAACAAACCTCCACCAAACTCATCATCATACCAAGGAAAACTTTTAATTTTCTCACTCATAAGTGGCTCTACTTTAGGCTGTGGTTCAGTTTAGGCTTTGAGACAACTTATTCTGGGGTCCAATTTAAAAGGGGCACAAGGTACCTAGGTTGAATTTTTATGTTCATGTTTGAGTTCAAGAGCAAGCCAGACTTTGTGGGCACATTTAAAGCTCTGCAAACATCCTGCATGTTTATATTTCAGAGGCCAGACCGAGTCACATGGCCAAGCATGAAGGAATTGGGGGTGGGACATATACTCTGTCCCAAGGGGAAGTAAATGAATATCTGCTGAATAAAACCCCAGCTTATATTAGCTATGACATTTAATGCTTTTTTTAATTAACAAGGAAAAATAACACCCAGCTGAAATAATGATTAATTTTACACCTAATTTCCACAAATCTGGTTTAAGAGAAATGTTGGTTTTATAACTGAAAGAAAATGACTAATAAAGGAAAATTTTCACTTGTTATCTGTTAATTTCAGAATCTCTGATATTCAGCATATTAGTTTATACAATGCATTAAAACTGAGTAGCTTAATCTCAATAATCTTTTCCTACTAGAAAGACATTTAATATTTTCCTTCTATTCCTCTTAAAAAACTTTATTGAGATACAATTTACATACAATAAATTCACCTACTTTAAGGGTACAGTTAGATGAGTTTGATGGATATACAGTAATATAACTAGAATTATGATAATGATGTAGAATATTTCCATCATTCCTCAAAGACTCCTCATTCCCCTTTGCAGTCAGTCCCTACTGAACAGTCTGACCCTACGTGGCCGCTGATTTGCTTCCTATCATTATAACTTTGTCTCTACTAGAACTTCTTATAAGCAGAATTGTACATATTCTTGTACCTAGCTTCTTTCATTTATATATTTATTTCCTTTTTATTGCTGAGTAGTATTCCATTGTATAGATATACCACAGTATGTTTATCCATTCACCTGTTGATGGACATTTGGCTATAATGGCTATAATGAATAAAGCTATGAACATTTGCATGCATGTCTTTGTGTTTTTATTTCTCTTGTAAAAGTGGTAAACATGTAAGAGTGGGATTATTGCATGGTATATTACACATATGTTTAACTCTTAAAAAATTCCTCAAACTGCTTTCCAAAATGGCTGTGCCTTATTAACTTCCTACCAGCAATGTAAAATATTCTAGTCGCTCCACATTCTTGCATGTATAGTATCACCAATCTTATTAATTTTAGCCATTCTAACAAGTGTACGGATAAGAGGTGTCTCATTCTGATTTTAATTTGCATTTCTCTGAAAACTAATGGTATTGAGCATCATTTCATTTGCTTATTTGCCATTTGCATACCCTCTGGTGAAGTGTCTGTTCAAACTTTTGCCATTTTAAATTGTTTATGTTCTTAATATTGAGTTGAAATAGTTCTTTATCTTAAAAACAAATTTCTTATCAGATTTATGGTTTGAAAAGTTATTTTTACAATCTTTGGCTTGCCTTTTCATTTTTCTAACAGTGTCTTTTGAAGGAGAAACTTTAATAAATTTCAATGAAGTCCGGATTAACAATTTTTTTGGTGTATGTTCATGCTTTTTGTGTTCTAGTTAAGCAATCTTTGTGTATTCCAAAGGCATAGTCACACAGAGATTTTTCTATGTTTTATATATTATTTATTTAAAATTATTTTGTATATGATATGAGGAAAGTTGAGTGTAATTTTTCCATATCCATTGTCCAGCACCATTTTTCGAAAAACAATTCTAGTTTCCAGTTTTAGTATATGTGCTGCCTAAGCAAGCACTCTGATTTCCCCCATTGAATTACCTTGCCACTTTTGTTAATCATTTGACCAGAGGGGCTTCTGGCATGATTGTTTGAAGAGCTCAGTGGACCTACTCTCCAACAAAACTGGTGGAAATCATAAAAAAATAGTCATTTGATGTCTTTCAAAGTGGTCCTAAGGATATACAGTAAATAAAGAAATGCGTATCCGAGAAAATCTGTATTTCATTAAGAACAGTGAGACTCTATGGCTTCAGAACTGAGACCCACAACCTCACTTCCCATCCCAATTCATCAGGATGGGAACTTAGACTGGTACAAACACAACACAGGCTTGCTCTCTCCCCAGCTCCTGGTCAGAGGGCTGTCATCTGGCAAGGGCAGGACATCAGCATTCCTCATCCTTCCCCAGCTACCTGTAGCTGAGGCTAAATTCTGAGAGTGTAGCCAAGAAGTGGGGCTCCCTTCTTCTGCCCAGACACATTCATGAGATGAAATCTGTCTTGTGAGTGGCACTGTTGAAATACTGTGGCCTTGATCACCCTGGCTGTGACCTGTAAGGTGATAACTTCCTTTTAGGTGAGGTAACGTAAGAAGATTGGAAGCTACTGTCCACCCTCGCTTCTCCCTTCCTTCAATGAGTACTCAGCCCTTAAAATGGAAGTGCCACTCAGAAGTGTGTTACTGTCTATACCCCAGGCAAAATCTTGGCCTGGCAGGAGAAGCAGAGACTCTAGGAAAGAGATAGTTTGGAGGAGTCTACAAGTGACTAGAACAAATCTCAACCACTGAATTACTCCTTCAAGGAACCTGAATTTAATTGGATTAGTCTATAGCACAATTTAAGCACTGGGGGTGGGGTGGGTGGCTGTTGAAACAGTTTGGTATGCTTAGAGAAAAAGGCAGCAAAGAGAGTCCTGCCAAAACCACTGTCATGCCAGAGTGACTGTGCATACACATGCAAAGCTGCACCTCCTTGAGGAACAACATCAGACACTTAACACTGCAGGGTGGAATACACTTCCCTAAAATAATCCAGCCTATCACTAAACAAACATATGAATAATGGTAACAAACTGCAGGTTGGCAGGGTTTAGGCGTACCTAGAATTTTACTGTATGTTACCTAAAATGTCCGGTTTCTAATGAAAAATTGCAAGACATGCAAAGAAGCTGGAAAACATGAGCCAGACACAATAAATAGACAAAATAAAATACCTGTGAAAGACATTAGATGTCTTTTATTAACAAACAACTTCAAAGTAGCCATTATAAATATATTCAGGGAACTAAAGAATTTATTAAAGAATTAAAGGAAGGTATGGTGACAACTTCTCACTAAATGAATAAAGAGATAGCAATGGTCAATAACCAAATGGAAATCATGGAGTTGAAAAATTACAAAAACTGAAATGAAAAAGTCACTAGAGGAGCTAGTCAGTAGATTTCAACTATCAGGAATACGAACCAGTGAATTTGAAAATAGATCAATAGTGCATGTAACCTGAAGAGCAGAAAGAAAAGGAACAAAGAAAAGTGAATGGCCCCTCAGAGAAGACTGGGATACCACCAATCACACCAGCAAACATGGGAATACCAGAAGGAGAGGAGAGAAAAAAGCAGAAAAGTGTTTGAAGACTTAATGGCTGAAATTCCCCAAATGTATTGAAAAATAATAATCTGCATGTCAAGAAAGCTCAACCACCCCAAGTAGGATAAACATAAAGGGATTCACAAATAGACACATCATAGTAAAAACGCTGAAAGCCAAAGACAAAGAGAAAATCTTGAAGCAGCAAGATTTAATATATATATATATAGATAGATAATAATATAGATATATATAACAAAAATTATAAATATATACTTGCTCTTCTCTCAGCTTCTTTAAAAGACAAAGTTGTATAAAATAATAATTATAGCACTATACTGGTGGATTTGTACTATTATGGATTATATATATAAAGTATTATTTTATATAGGAGTGGCATTTGTATATGTCACTGGTATTAGTATATAAATTTAGAGGTGATTTTGATAAGATGTATATGATAAACCCTAGAGCAACAAAGGAAATAATTTTTTAAAAATTTATTCATTTTATTATTTCAAGTATACAGTACATTGGTTAGACATCTAAATAGTTTATAAAACGATTCCCCCAATTGCTCTCTCCCTCCCCTCACCTCCTCCTAGCCACATATTCATTTGCCTCCTTATGCCGTGCTCCCCATCCCCATGTCCATCCATCAATACTAATTTGTACTTCTTTAACCCTTCACCTCATTCTCCCAGCCCCAAGTCCCCCTCCCCTCTGTCCATCACCAAATTGTCAACTATGTGAGTCTGTTTTTGATTAGTTTGTTCTTTTCATTTCTTAGATTTTGCATATAAGTGAAATCATATAGTGTTTATCTTTCTCTGACTTAAATACTTTCGGTGCATAAAGCAATATCTTTTTCCATCCCCTTCCTTTTAGTCTGTGTGTGTCTTTAAACCTGAATGAGTCTCTTATAGGCAACATGAGGGGTCTTTTTTCCTTTCCATTCATCCACTCTGTCTTTTAGTTGGAGCACTTAATTCTTTTCCATTTGAGGTACTTATTGATAGGAATGTAGTTGTTACCATTCTTTATTCCTGTTTTTGATACATGTTTTTTTTTCTTAAAGAAGTCCCTCCAACATTTCCTGTAATACTGGCTTGGTGGTGATAAATTCCTTTAGCTTATTTTTGTCTGGGAAGCTCTTTATCTGTCCTTCAACTCTAAATGATAGCTTTGCTGGATAAATTATTCTTGGTTGTAGATCCTGGGTCTTCATCCTGTTGAATATTTTTTGCCAAGCCCTTCTGTCCTGCATAGTTTCTTTTGAGAAATCAGCTGCCAGTCTTATGGGTTTCCTTATAAGTAACTATCTGTTTTTCTCTTGCTGCTTTTAATATTCTTTCTTTGTATTTAACTTTGGCATTTTAATTATGTTGTGGTGTGGGCCTCTTTGGATCCCTGATTTTTGGAATTCTCTGAGCTTCCTGGGGTTTTATGTCCATTTCCTTCACCAGGTTAGGGAAGTTTTCCATCATTATTTCTTCAAACAGCTGTTCAACATCTTGATTTTCTTCAGTTATGCCATCAGACAGATATTTGGACCCTTAATAGTGTCCCATATGCTCCTTAAATTATTTTTATAGTCTTGGCATCTTATCTCTTGCCATTCTGATTGAGTGTCCTTGGCTTTCCATCCTCTAGATAGGGCATTTGATCCTTTTCTTTATTCACTTGTTTATTCCTTTGTTTTTTCCATTTAATATACTTCTCATCTCAGATAATGTGTTCTTCATTTCAGACTGGTTCCCTTTTATAATTTCCATTTCCATTTTTATGTTTTTATCTCTTTGTTGAAGTTCTCACTGAATTTACACCAAAAGTTCATTGAGCATCTTTATAACAGTGTTTTGAACTCTGCATCTGTTAGATTACTTGACTCCATTATATCTGGATCTCTGTTCTGTTCTTCATATGGTTTCTGCTTCTTTGTCTTCCCATTTGGCTGCCTTTCCATGTCTATTTGTACTACTAAGCAAAGCTCTTAAGTCTGCTCTTATTAGTGGATTTTGTGAAGTAGGTGTCCAGTGGCACAGTCCTGAGAGGGGTTCAGCTGTAGGCCAAACTTAGCCTAAGCCTCTGCCCCTCTGGGGTCACTTGTTAAGATTCAGCAAACAATCCACAGATGCTGTGCTTATAGTTGCCTCAAAAGGCCACACCAGAAACTGAAGCCAGCTGCCTCCAGGGTGAGCCTAGCACTGCTCAGCAAGGAGCACCTGACTCGCTGAGGCTAAACCTGGATGTGGCTTTGGGGTGGGGGGCAGTTGGAGGGGGGTTTTCAGGGACTCCTCTGGGTGGAGCGACCTCTGTTATCCAGTCTGATGACTTCATAGCTATGGCGGCACTATGTCTGGGGCACTGGTGTAGAGGAGGGCTCAACAGGGAACAAGGATGCTGCCCACACTTCTGTACAGAGTGAGTCTCCCCTAGGCCCTCACTCTGACAATGTCTCCCTGTAAGTCCCTGGTGCCCTCTGCGTGCAACCGAATCAGCCCTGATGCTCAGAGCGAGCAGGTTCATGACTGCGAAAATCTACTCCTGGCTGCGGCCCCTTTAAGAGGCGTCTGCCGCTGCCGCAGCCTCCATGCACTCAGCCACTCGGGAACCGGCAGCCCCGCGTCCTCGCCCCGTCCTACCTTCTGTTTTGGAGGGTGCTTTCTCGGATTTCTCCCGAGTTGTATGGCTTATTCATCTAGATCGCAGGTGATTTTCTTTGCTGCTGCTCCTTGTTTCTGTCACAACTTTGATTTGGTCGCCAGAGGTATGAACAGATGTATCATCTACGCCATTTTGGTATCTCAACAAAGGAAATAATTTTTAAAATGTAGTGAGAAAAAAATCATTAAAGACATTAAATGTTCTATTAGGAAATATTTACTTAATGCAAAAAAAAAAAATCCTCATACAGGCAAAATAAAGGAACAGAAACAAAAGCATGAGTTATATAGAAAACAAAGTAAAATGGTATAATCAATATACTTGCAATGCAATTTAGAAAATAAAATAATTTTATTAATGATAAGTTCAAGAGAAAAAATACTTAAGAATAAATTTGAGAATATTTAAATTACAAATTGAATTACTTTTATAAATATAGAACTATACAATTTCTTTTATACTTGAGTATTTTCTCTTTAAACTCCCTACTTTAGTCGTAACACATAGTTTTTATATGTTGTTTTTATTATTTTCAGTACATAACATTTTTAATTTAATTTGTGATTACTTCTCTAACCTATGGGCTATTTTAAAGCATGTTGTTTACTTTCCATGTGTTTTGTGACTTCTCAGAGATCTTTTCATATTGATTCATTGTGATCAGAGAGCATACGCTATAGGATTTCAATCATTTAAAATTTGAGATTTGTGAATACGCGTATGTACTTGAACAGACTGTACATTCTGCAGTTGTTGGGTACAGTGCTTTGTAAATGAAATAACATCCATCTAATTGATGTTCCAGTGAGGGATGGAACAAAAATAATATTTGAAGAAATAATGGCCAAAATTTTTCCAAATTTAATGAAAATTATAAATCTTAGATTCAAGAAACTCAATAAATCCCAAGCAGAAGGGGAAAGAAAAATGTCCCAAGGCACATCATATTCAATTTACTGAAACCAGCGATATAATGAAAAACTAATGCAAAAAGAGAAAAATACTCATTAGTTACAAAGAAACAAAGTGAGAAAGACAATGGACTTCTCATTACAAACTATGAAAGCAGTAAGATGACGGGCTATCTTTAAAGTGCTACAACATAGCTGTTGATCTAGATTTTTATATTCAGAAATATCTTACCAGTATAAAAACAAAGTAACAACTTTTTCATAATAAAAAAGAATTTTCATGTTTTCCCCCAAAGATGTCCACATTCTAATCCCCAGAGAATGTGTTACTTTATATAGCAAAAGGGGCTTCAGCAATGTGATTAATTTAAGGCTCTTGAGATGGGGAGATTGTCTTGGATTCTCTGGGTAGGCTCAGTGTACTCAAAGAGGATCCTTATGAGAAAGAGGAAAAAGAGATAGTGTCTGAAAATGTGACGTGGGACGACAGAAGCAGAGACCTGAGTGATGGGGCTCTGAGCCATGACATGTGGTCAGCCTTTTGAAGCTGGAAAACGCAAGGGATAGATGTAGAAGGAACGACTATCTTCTGAAACCTAAATTTTAGCCTTGTAAGATTCATGAATGTCATTATATTTCAAAATTCATTTGGAGTTCTAACCTCCAGAACAGTAAGATACATTTGCATTGTTTTAAGTCAAGTTTCTGGTAATTATCATAGGAGAAACAGGTGAGACTAATATAGATTTTGTATCTGGAAGTGGGATACAACTCTAACAAATGCCTAAAAATGTAGAAGTGGTTTTGAACAGTGGGTAGAGGCTAGAAGAATTTTGAGGAGTGTGATAGGTTAAAGCCTAGATTTCTTGAATATACTGTTAGTAGAAGTATGGATATTAAAGACTCTGCCAGTGAGGTGTCAGAAGGAACATGGTAGAGAAAAATCTATGTGATTTCAGAGAATACTTAAATAATTATAAACAAACTCTGTTGGCAGAAGTATAGATGTTACACGCACTGCTCATGAGAGCTCAGGAGGAAGCGAGGGGCTCTTTGTTATTTAGTGGCGGAAAGTTAGCAGCATTTTGTTAGCAGGATTATGTGGAAAGCAGAATTTGTAAGCCATGAATTTGGATATATATCTTTACCCGAGATTTTCAAACAAAGCATTGAATATGTGGCCTGATTTCATCTTGCTGCCGATAGTAAAATGTGAGGAAAGAGAGAGATTGAGGAAAGAACTGTTAAACAAAAAGGAACCAGGACTTGATTTGGGAAATTCTATCTATCCAGCTTTCAAAAGATGCTAAACTAGAAGATTTAATGTCAGGAAAGTGTGCTGTGGAGAGAAAGCCAGAGGTGTGGCTAAGCAGTCTTTTGCTGGTGCCTTGGAAGGCCTTTAAATAAAGGTCAAAGTTTTAATACACAGAGGGCTGTTTGAAGAGATCCACCATGCGATTAATGGATCTCTTCATACATCTCAGCAGAAACCAGGAATAGAGATGGCATTGTCCCGTATATATTTGCGTATAGCTTATTTAATAGAGCGAATCCTGGAACAAACCCTGGAGACCCACCAGGTGGACTGAAAAGGAACAGAGGAGGAACAAAATGAAAAAAGGCTGTTGGACTTCCACAATTCTACAGGCAGGAAACGGGCCAATCAAACTCCTCAGCTGCAAACACATGCTATCTTTCATGAAAAAAAAAAGAAAAAGAAAGACTGAGGTCAGAACTGGGGCCAAAAGAGCAGAGCCATGGGCCCAGAATGGGGAGCCTCCAGACACAGAAGATTGTTCTTGGGCCTCATAACCTAATATGAGTTTTCCTAGTTGGATCTCAAAATTGCTTGGAACCAGTGACCCTTTATTCCTACTATTTTCTCCCTTTCTGAACAGAAATTGTGTCAGATATTCTGTGCTCGTGTTACAATTGTACTTTAGGAGCCAATAACTTGTTTTCTAGTGTCACAGAAATAATTTGCCCCGGGATGGTTTATATCCCAAGCCACACTCATAGATGATTTAGATGATGAGATTTGGGTCTTTTGTGCTAAGACTTAGATGATATTTTGGACTTGAGTTGAGGCTACAGTTGGTTGAGATCATTGGGGCCCTTGCCTTCTCATCCTCTTCTTGACTCTGACCCCCTGCCTCCCTCTTATAAGAAAGCTTGTGATTAATTGGGCCTACCCAGATAATCTAAAGCCATCTTAAGATCCTTAATCTTAACCTAAAAAGGTCTTTTTACTATGTAAATAAAATATTACAGGCTCTGATGATTAGGATGTGGACATTTTCAGAGGTCTGTTATTCAGCCTATTGCAAACCCTGTCCATCAACAGATGAATGGATGAATTGTGGTAGTCTACTCAGCAATGAAAAGGAATAAACTATTGATATGCATAATAACATGGATGGACATCAATTTTTTTTTATTTTCAAAAATAAGTCAGGCAAACTAGAGTATATCATGTATAATTGCATTTATATAAAATTTTAGGACATAAAACAATCCAGAGTGAAAAGTAGCAAATCAGTGATGGTGAACTGAGAGGTGGAAGAGGAATTAGAAGGGAGAGAGAAGAGTCTATAAAGGGGCATAAGGACACTTTTGGGGTGATGATCATGTTATGTTGACTGTAATGATGGTTTGTATACGTATGTCAGAACTTATCAAAGCAAATACTTGGCACATGTGTAGTTTTTGTATGTCAATTATGCCCTAGTAAAACTATTAATAACAGAGAAACACAACCTCTAAAATTTACCAGCTAGCTTTAGAGAATTTGGCATTGTCTTACGTCTAGTTAGATAATATCATAAATATACGTGTTACGGCTAAATTTCATATATCTCTCAAGTATCATACAGCAGATACACTTTAATCATTTTATTCTTTAACATAGTCTTTTAAACTAGAATTTTTTTGTTAAAAGGCTTTGTAAATACAGATACAATTGAACTTTCCATTGTATCTGTGTCTCCAAAGTTTGTATTTTTTATGTGGACATCAATAAATACTTTTCAGGTAAAGACAAAAATAATACTATTAGCACAGTGCATTCCAGTTTATTATAATGCAAAAGTTATTTCATTATAATGCAATTAGCTCTTTTCTTAGTTGACCCCTTTTGGCTTTATTATAGATACACATACTACAAGAGTTGAGAAAACAGAATGAGGAAATTGGATGTAGATTCTGTTGGACAAGTCATTGGTTGTCAGACTTGAGCAGAGTGGCTTTATTGGTTGATTCCTGGATTTTTCAGCCTGAGTGGTTTGGGCAGTGGCGATTTCATTCAAACAGGAGTTGGGAGGTTATAAAAATAGTAATTAACATAAAACACACTGAATTATAATTGAAGTAGGTAGGGAAAAGGTGGTGATTAATCAGTTAAGCTCATTGTGATGCACCCCTCAGGGATACAGATGTGAGTGACATTTATCTCAGGTTGCTTTTGGTACACATGCAAACAGGAATTTGGGAGAACAATTCTTACTGCATTGTGTTTTTCAGCTCTTATTAGATATTGACTGAAAGGACCAGAACTGTATTCTTCCTATGACTGTGCAGGGTATGAAGGGACCCCTCCTTATGAAGGAGGTGACTTTCGTTATTGGGCATTATAAAGAAAGAATAATTGGCTCTCAGGTCTTCATGACATACCTTACCTTAACGCATTCCTAATGAAACACACATACAGATAGAAACATAGACTCTAGATCTTAGCCAAGGCTTGGCCTCTATTTGTCATCTGAGTCTGTCTCTTTTACCCAATAATGTTTAAATTAGTCAAGCAGAATCAAAATTCAAATGGCTACTTATTTAATTGTCCCTGGAGGGATGGATCCTAAAGCTTTGGTTGTACCGAGGAACTATCTGTATATTGATGATTTTATCTTCAGTTTTCTTCCAATTAGTAAGTTGCAAGCATCCATCAAAGAATGCTATTGTAAAAAGGCAGTCTGATGAAATAACAATTATGATGAAGCCTTGTCTTCTTTATGGCACAGTGTCAACATCATATGTAAAATGCTTTCTTGATGTGGTAATGACTCAGGTTCCTGTTGGACCAAGTTTTTAGCAGGCATCTCTCTAGTAGTCTGATATGGATCATTAGATCTTGGTTAAATCAGCTTTAGAAAGTAGATACTATGATAGAAAAAAATACCTGAGCCCCTCTATGGAAAATTCATGCAGTTAATTTCAGTTCAGTTAAAGGTATGAGGCTATATCTGACATGAAGTGAGAAACTGAACGTGGTTGTAGAGCCCAATTTATGGGGAGAGGTGATTCCATGATTTTTCTGGCCTAGAGAAGAGAGGGAGAGTCATAACAGAGAAATAGGAACCCAAACATGGGAAACGCTGTTTATTTAGAGTTGTGTATTATGATGTCATTAGAACATGGGATCCAACCAATGCTTAAGTGGCCATTAAGAGCTACTGCTATTGTCAGCTCGAGGAGTGTGTGATGATATTTCTAATTTCCCCTTATCTCATCCTTTCTTTTTGGGGGGAGCTCTTCTGAAAGAACTGTTTCTTGACTCTTGACCTCTTCTGTACGTTATAGTGCACTGAAAAGCCCATTATGAATTTTTAGGTTTCAAATAATGTAGGTTTGAATTTTAGCTACACCATTTTCCAACTTACAGACTTGGAAAAGTCACCTAATTCTCTCTGGGTATTATTTTCTTTTTCGAATTACTTATATCATCTGGTGTTGGGAACCTTAAATGAATTAACATTGAAATTTGTAAAGCCTGAGCTTTCTGCCTGGGACATGGTAGCCATTTGATAAAAGTTAGTTCCTTCTCTCCACATCCCACACACCTTTAAACATAGTTACACCCTCAGGTGTCAGAACAACTGCTTCGAAATCTGCTCAGAGTATTTTGGATTAAAAGTGCCTGGTGCTTATGGATGTAGATTCCAGCACCAGCAGTAGTCATTACAGTGTGAATCATTCCATGTATTCATACAGCTTACAGGTATCATTGGAATCCCTTAACCATTCACCTCTAAGATAATATTGACCCATTAAATTTTCTGTCATTTAGTGTCCCCCCCCCTTTGTGCTTACCAAGAGGAAAGAATGAAAAAATTTTGGGGACAACTATTAAAGAGTTTAGGAGCCACAATAATATTGATTTACAACCTCCAATCAATTTAAATTTATTGTATGTGAATAATGAGTTCCTTTTTCATAGACAAACAGCTTCATATTAAGACATTTATGAGACCAGGACCTATGGTAGGCTGAGTGATGGCTCTCAAAGATATCCAGGTTCTAATTCCTAGGAACCGAATGTCACCTTATATGGCATACATGGCTTGTCGACGTGATTTAAATTAAGGAAATGAATAGTCAGAGATTATGCTGGGTTATCTGGATGAGCCCTAAATGTAATCACAACCAACCTTGTAAGAGGAAGGCAGAGGAGAGTAGACTAGGGAAGGAAGGATGCACTGTGAAAGAATGCGAGGTGGAAGAAGATGCCACGCTGCTCGCTGTGAAGAGGAGGGAAGGAACCCTGGCCACAGACGGCAAGGAGTTCCTGTAGCATCCAGCAGCTGTAAGAGTTAAGAAACAATTTCCTACCCAGAACCTCTGAGGCAGCAGCCCTGTCACGCCTTGACTTTTGCACAATGAAACTGATTTTGGATATTTGGCCTCCAGAACTGTAAGAGAATACATTTTCTGTTTTAAGCTACCAAATTTGTGGTAATTTACTACAGCAGCAGAGTAAAGTAATGCAGTATCTAAATGGTACTGCTTGAGAATGATGTAAGCCTATATTAGCCCTCAATACAATGTTAGATAAAAACAATATGTTTAATTATTTGCTTTTTATGCTTTATTCATGACACAAGGTCATTAAAGAGAGACTTCTACACTGATGGATTCCTGTCCTTTCCAACCCCTTGTCACTAACTTTATTATGAAACTCTCTCGATAGTAAGGCTGCTGTGGTTGAATTTCAGATTTTTCTTATGAGTCCTACTCAACTGAATCTGGCTTGCAATCACTATTTCATGATGAAGACAGCTCATCCAATTGTGACAGCTGCAAGAAGCTGGGTGCTGACAGATTCAGACCTCCATGTTAACCTTAATATCCCTTATAGAAGTTCTGATAAGTGACAGTCTGTCAGTGATTGCCCAGTCAGCTCATTGTTCTTCAGGTGAATGATTCACAGCTGTATATGGATTCTCTTTTGAAAGTTTTCCCACTCACAATTTCTGAGTCAGAGTGATAAAGACATCTAAACAGCAAACAACTACAGTTTTCTTTAACAATGTAGTTATGATAACTCTAAAGCAAGAGAGTCTGTGAGAGCTAGTAGGTGGAGAATCAGATGGCTACTTCTGCCTACCTAGTTGTTATACTATTTCTTTCTGCTTCTGTAATTTGAGTTCCCTGCTGTTTTTTCTTCCTGTACAATAATGTATATTCTGCGTCACCATTTTGCCACCCACACATTAGCTTTTATTCTAGATTAAAAGCAAAGAAAATTTACTTTTCATTTACCCATTTAATGTGTTAGAATGTATACTTTCTAGAGGGTCCAAAACTTGATTTATTTAATAAAAAAGATTTTATTTACAAAAAAATTAATTGTACTGTACATCCTATACTAAAAATACATCGAATAATTCCTAAGATAAGTACAAGCAATTCGATCTTTTATAAAAATGTGAGAATTTGACATTTGAATGTTACCAAAGCTTAACTTAGAACCTCAATAGTTAAAAATGCAAACTCAAAAAAACTTGATTTTTTTTTTAAATGTTACATTTTATTAAATAGAAGATTTCTACTGGTGTGTTACCTCTTATGGCTTTTCCCTCTAAAATACTGAAGTGAATATTACTTTACCTTCTGGGTGACATTTGACTGACACGGCTAAAAATAGTAATTTTTTTTAAATTCTTTAGTGTTGGGGAGATAATTATATGACTTCCTCATGACTGGATGATGTAGCCCAGAATGAAGTCAACTGAGGTTGCAGTGCTAACCCTTGGGTACAGCAGTAGTAACAACTTGTGAGGCTGAATAATTGTAACTAGGCCAGAGGCTGGGTCTTCACAATCAGGTTTCATACCTCTGTGAGGAGCAGAAGTCAACACTCTTGGTTTTCTAACACTCAGGAGTTGATGAGGTGCTGAAGTCATGGCCTTGTCTGATTAGGTCCTGTGTTAACCTATTTATTTTCGACAGTAGCAACACAAAGTTAGTGGCTGAAAGCAAAAAAAATTTATCATCTCAAAGTTTTCGTGTCTCAGAAATCCAAGAGTGGCTTGCGTTCTCGGCTTTAGAGTCTCTCACAGGGCTGTAATCAAGGTGTCAGCCAGAGCTGGGGCAGGGAGCTCACCTATGCCTCCGCTGGGGAGAGACCCACTTCCAACTCATGTGTTCGTTGGCAGGATTCACTGCCTGTGCTTTGCCAGCTGAGGGTCTGAGTTCCTTGCTGGCTGCCCGCAGGTCCTTGACCAAAGGGCTCATTTTGGAGGCTTCCCTCAGTTTCTTGCCACATGGACCTCTCCATATGACGGTTTACTTCCTTAAGGCCAGAAAGGGAGGGACTCAATAGAGGGACTTTGATAGCAAAAACAGAAGTCACAGTCTTATGTATCATAACCATAGAGGTGACATTTCATTACTTTTGCCACATTCTGTTTGTTAGAAACAAATCACAGGTCTTGCCTACATTCCAGGGGATGGGATTAAACAGGGCATGGATACCAAGGAGCAGGGGCAACTGGGGGCCACCTCAGAGTCTGTCTGCCATAAATCCCCCAAACAGAAAGAAGTTATAAGGGATTACCGAGTATTCAATTTTTTTTTTTTTTTTTTTTTTTTTTTTTAGCTCACCCAAGAGTATTCATGAGCAAAAATTGACATTTTAAATTTAGGCAAATTATATAACAACATATGAATTGGAATAATAATGTTAACTATACCTGAAATGTGGTAGGGACTCAGTAAATATTTGAGGAATAAAATGTATGCTATATTTGCAAATCCGTTTATACACAAAGAGCTTTCGCTGGCATTATTTTGTTTCTTACAATAGCTCCATGAGGGAGGGAAAGCAGGCATTCCTGTGTTAGAGAAATGGAAAATCAGGGTAACAAAACTAGTAACTGTTGAAGCTGGGATCCAAATTTAGCACCTTTCTACCATGATTTTTCCCTTGGATTCTTTGGAGATGTGAGGAGGCTGACATGACTTTCTAGCAGACCCAAGCCTGGCTGGGTTTCTCAAGCCCTTCCTGCTGTATCCGTTATAGAATGCTTTTGTCCTTTAGTTTTAGTCGAAATAATGTTTTAAAAGATACGATTTAAAGTGTCAAATATTTCCGTACAATTTATTATTGAAAACAGCAGTCTTATCTCCTCATCCTATTACTTTCATCTCTTTTATCTCATTATCTCAGTATTTCTCTTTTTGTTCTAACCTTTTTTTTCCTGCCTAACTTTTCAGTTTTAGGTATTATCTGTTGACTTCCCACTGTGATAAAAGCATTCATCTGTCTCCCCACACACCACACAAGCACACATATATGTACGTACATGTGTCCTATTTACTCTCTCTTCAATATGTAAATTATTGTTTAAGTTAGATTAATCTCCATTTACTTTATTATATTTGCTGACAAATAATGTGTACTTATCCATATGATAAACTTTGATTCTTTTTTCTTTACATTTTTTGTTTTCCCTAGAGTTAATAATTGTCTTTTTTCCCATTTTGTGTGTGTGTGTGTGTGTGTGTGTGTGGTGTGTGTGGAGAGAGAGAGAGCGAGCCAATACAATTACAAGCTTACATCTTCTTAAGATATTCAGATCCATCAGGTCTTCTATATATTTTATATCTCTGAAGGACAGCCCTAAGTCCGTATGCTAAAATCTGGACTGGTCCCATCTACTCCTTCTGCACAAGTATCAGCCTCAGAGCTCTCTTCACCATCATTTGGGATTCCTATCACCTCTCTCCCATGTTAGATCCCTGCTTTCTATATCCCTGCTCTTTCCGTTTTGATGGAGCACATCTCCCAGTAATTTTCTAAAAGTGTATTTAATCTATCTCCATTTCTGATTGACAGTTAGACTGGGTATATAATTTTAGAGTTGGAAATAAGTTTTCTTGAGAAATTTAAGGCAATTACCATATTGTCTTCTAGATACCATTATCACTGGGAGCTTTGCTTAGGTATATTCAATCGAGCTGTTGTGCAAACTTTGATGTCAGTGTGTTTAGATATTTACTCTTGAGCTATACATATATCCTAGAAAATGACTCTTTCGAGCTCCTGATGGCAAGTTTTCAGGGCCAATTTGGGAAAGAAGGCTCAGGGATGTCAGCACTCAGTATGCTCATGTTTTCTTAATTATTCCATTTTCAATATGTTACCCTACCTTCAATGGCAACTGGTTTAGACAATTAATTTACTCTTTTCAGGGAATAAACTTTAGGTCTTTTGCAAGATTGAGGAGAAATAGTCATCAGTCTATAAAGAGAGGGGAAAGCAGATGGAAATGACTACTATTTCAACATTCTTTCAATAGTTCTTCAGTTTTTTGCCTTTTTCTTCACCTCTGCTTTTAGACATATCATCTAGACATTTCTGGCATGAAATTCATGAGCATTTTATGGTATCATCAGATAGATCTTTAGTTTTTCCTATGGCTTTCTTTGAATCGTTTTCTCATGCCGGCTTAGTAATTTGTCATGTATCTGCTTTACCTCTTTCAGAATTTTGTTACTGTAATTTCCTCGTTCTGCTGTCTTTATGTGTTTGTGCTTTTACAAATAGATTTCTGTCATTTCAATTTGGGGAGGAAGGGAAAGTAGATGTATGTGTGCGTTCCATCTGCCATTTTTTCCTCTCAAGTTCTGGAAACTTCCTCTGATTTGAAGGAATGTCAGAGATGTATTATACTGCTAGTGATTTAACTGGAACTCTCAGATAGCTTCTTGGCTTCCAGTTTCTTGGCCTAGCTTAGGAATGCCAGTACTAAGCTAGGGTACCTCATTCCCTGATGACAGGAGGCAGAATTGAAATCCAATTTAGCTTTGTTTAGAAATTTGCAGTTTCCATTAAATGTGTACATTTAATGCCTATGTTTATATATTATATATTGGACCTGTTGTGTGCAAAGTAATAGGAAAATGAATCTAGCAACATTGAAATGTCTTGTCTTAGGTAAGTCAGTTCTCCCTGGGAATACTCATTTTTTTTCTACTTTTTAATCTAAGCCAATACTTTGCTTGGTCACACGAGCATCCCAATAATCCCTCCTCATTGCATTCTCAGAACTATGCAGAGGAAAAATGCCTCCATTTGCCTGTGGAGAGAGGAAACCAAATTATCCCTCACATGTTAACCCATAGAGGACTTTCCTTACTGTTTTATGTATCTCAGCCTCCAACCCACCTGTCAGAGAACTGGGCTGAATATATTCATACTTCCTGTTCCTATTTACGCATCTGTTTTACTATTATTTAACTTCTATTTAGGAGCAAGTTATAAAAAGTCAAGCTTGAAATTAACTTCTTTGAAGGCCCAAATTGTGCTACTGATTTTAATAATCATATTTTAACCCATTATCCTTTCTAATTTAAATGTTAATGTAAATATACCAGTTGTAAAGACTGTTATTCAGAGACTGATCACAGAAATAATAGTACATAATACTTTATGCCCAAAACCAAGTTAAAAATATTCTTATTTTAGATTTCTTATTTAACTTATCAGACTTTTATAATGCACTAATACTGTGCCAGGCTTTGTTACATACTGGGAATACAAAGATGTGGCTTCATGGATCTTATGGGATAGCAAGGAGACACATTTGTGAAGAAAGTATTATAAGATAGGATTAATGAGATAAATAAAGAAATATATCCTGGGAAGAGAGTGACAAACAGGAACTCTCCTAGGGAAGAGGAGGGTTCAGAATGACTTCACAGGAGTGGTGACTAAACTGAGTTTAAATGAAGAGGAGGATTATGACATGTGAGCAAGGAGGGAGGGTGGGACTAGTACCTGTAGAGGCATGAGCATAAATAGGGGAATATGTTTTGGGAATACTGAAACTAAAGGGAGATACCCATAGCACATGGTGGATGTCAGTCAAAATATAGAAACATTTTGAGAAGAGCAATGGAGGCCAGATAGTTAATCATTTCTTTGTAAATGATTCTTGGCACCCTGAACACACTAGACATGATATTACATTTACTATTATAATTAACTGTAATGTTTTAGGTCAAAGTCTTTGTTAGCTTCTGTTGTGTAACACACCACCCTAAACTCTGTAGCTTAAACAACAACCACTTTTTAGCTTACTTGCTGCAGTTTGTCCATCCAGGATAGGATAAGCTGGATAGTTCTTCTGATGTGGGCTGGCTAAGCCAGTCTTGGCTGGCCTTGTTTATGTGACTTTAGCCAACTGGTGCATCAGCAGGGCTGCCACATTAACAAGTAGCCTCAACTGGGTAGGGATGCCTAGATTCACTCTCATGTGGCCTTGTGCCCTCCTCCAGTAGGCTAGCCAGGGATGGCTCATATTGCAACCTCACATCTTGAGAGAGCAAGCACATGTCAAAGCCTTCAAGAAGACTGTCTTAGAACTAACACTACATTGCTTTCACCATATGTTTTTGGTCAAAACAGGTCCCAAGGCTAACCCACCCTTAAGGGGTAGAGAAATGCACTCTACCTCATAATGAGAGTAGCTCCATAGAACTGTGGCCACTTCTGTATCTGCCACAGCCCATCAGGAAAATTTTACATTAGTGGACATCTGTGGCCTTGTCTGTATGGTCAGGACAGGCTCATTACCCTACCTCTCACTCTCTTATAAAGAGAACATCAAGTTCCATACCTGATTTAAGATGGCTGACCATCCTGGTTTGCCCTGGACTATTCAGTTTCAGCACGGAAAATCCCATCTTCCTGGAAACCCCTGAATTCCAAGTAAACCAGGACAGTTGGTTACCTTATACTTTGCCAACAATGGTATATTTTAGATTGGCCTATTTCAAGTCAGGCACATCAGAATTATTTTCAGAAAATTTAAAACTGGAATCAAGAGAAAGACAGTCAGTATTTTTTTTTCTGATGCCTGAAGAAACCTTGAGATATATAACTTAGATGTTTGTTGATTAGGTTTCCTACCTTATGGAGAAAGAAAATGTACAATAAGTGAGAATGAATCTAAGCTGAAAAAAATGCAGCAATGTATTGACTCATTTTCATTGAGGCTCATCTACATTTTATTGTTTAATCTTTCCCTGGATTCTGAAAAAATTAAGTTCCAGTTTATGAGTAAACTAGTTAGAGTTAGATTTCTATCCCTAGAAACCACAGAATGTCTCTATCAGTATCTGGAAGTGGGTATAGAACTCTCAGGCCCTAAAATATGGAATAAGCAAAGTGCGTTGGGAACTGATTAGGGTCCCTGTGTCCCAGGTTGGAAACTGACAATTCTTGAAATGTGTTAACGAAGTTAAACTATAACATGTTGTTTCTTGGGACTGAGACCATGTTCCCATCAAAGTTCAACTCCGTAGGAAATACTCAGAATAGTAGAATTTGTAGGTTTCTTGCTTTACTCATAGATCTTGCAAGTAGGAGATAAGCACCAGTTCAGCAGATAGAGAATGAGAGGGGCTACTTTATAGTCATTAAGGAAAGCTCTTTCTTCAAGCCTGTTAAGGAGATAAATTCTTCACTATACACCAAAGTTAGTTTCTGATCAGAAACTGTGGATCCTGGCAATTTGAATGGCAAGATCTTGGAAATACCAGGGATATCAGGGTTCTGGGATCCCCTAAATTTATTCCAAGCACTTTGTTGAAGACCCCCTGTCTGACTGAGGTGTGCCTCCTTTTGTGAAATGTCTCTCTTGGAGGAGGGATAACACATTAAAAAAATTACAGCATTAAAAAAAAATCAAACAGCATTAAAATATTTTAACATTTAAAAATTCTTTACAAACTTTGATAAACTCACTCATTAAAAAATTAAACATGAATTATTTAGCTAGAAGGTTCAGCCCTCTAAGCAAAAAATAATTCTATTACATCAATTTCTTATTTACTAAAGACGAGGGGAAGAAACCCTTTTAGTTTCATTTTAAGGCAGCTGGATTTATAATTCATATTTAAAAGGTGCTTTCAGGGTTAGAATAATCATATGCTGGAAAATGCAAACAGCCTCTTTTACATATGCCTGAAAGAGACGATTTCACTGAATTAAATCTTCAGGTTACATTTATCAGAGCCAGCACCTGTTTGTTAAAATAAAAATGGGATAACTTTATCAAAATCCTTTCATTTTACTGTATTATGTTTCAGTTGCTTGCATTGATGAATATACATTCTCTCTCCCAAAGTATAAAATCTTGAGCAAATTTTGCCAATTATTTAAATTTTGTATCTTTTAAGAAGTAAAGGGATTTGTCTAGAAGTTATAGGGTATTTAAAACTGCTATATGGGAAGGCTGTGTCCTTCAACATTTATCAAGGGTATTATTTCTGTTCCGTCAGTCAACATTTATCATGTAACCACTGTTCGTAGTGCTGTGCTATAATATTAACATAATCAATTAATATACTTATCAAAATAATCAGTTATTCAAGAGGTAGATTCCAGGGTGCTGCAGTTTTAGATAGAAACACATACCTGGAAACGATGGTTACCTGTCTTCCATTAATCAGAGAAGAATTTATGGAAGGAGTAGAGTTTTAAAATGTGTATATGTGTTTTGTTTGTGTTTGCATGTGCATGCATGTGTGTGCCCATGGTGTAAGGAGGGGAGCATTGGTGCATTTCCAAGTATAGCATGAAACTTGGGAGAATTTGTTGAATGAATTTGAATGAATCAATGACTGAATAAACTTTGCTGAATAAGCAAGTCTGAGACAGTAAAAAGAATGAAGGCAATATGAAAAAAAAAGCTGTATAAGATAGTCCAGTGTTGTCTGATGAAATACCTCTGGGAAGAACATGTATATCTGCGGATCTATTAAATAGTGGGATACCATCATAAGGCCTAAGGGGATAAATGATCATTTATTATACCTCAGAAGTAGTCATATTTAGTCATATTGAGCCATAGCTCATTCTTTACTCATTAAGAATGGGTAAACAGGTAAAAAAGAGGGAAAAGAATTTTCCTAGGAAGGAACAGCACGTTTTACTACATGTGAGGTGATTGTCCAACTTTCTGTGTGGAGGAAGTTTATAGGCAATAGAGCAGGGGGAGGCAAGCTACACAGAGCTCACTGCTCTCTATAGTTATGAAGACTGAATTTAGTTTCATAGGTCAGGGTTGCTGGGACTGGCAGGACAGCATGCTAGAGGGGTGGGAAGTACACATAGTGAGAGACCTGAAGATATGCAGAAGGGTTCCATCAACTCTTTGGTGGTGCCAATCTGCACTCATTCAAGAAGCTGGAGAAAGAATTGGAAAGCAATTTGTTGAGCAAATCCAGGAGATTACGTAGATTGGAAATATTTCATTTTCCCCCCAGCCAGAAGGAGAGACCTAACTCATATGATACAAGGCATTGTACTCAGAAGAGCCTCATCTTAATAATAGTGATAAAGTAGCCTTGGAAAAAAGATTGTTCTGGAACTGCTCCAACTAAATTTCAAAGGAAGCCTCAAAATAATCAAACTTATCTGTAAGTAAGTTAACATGCATCAGGAAAAATATAATATAACAAAATCCAGCCCTTAACAATGTTAAAATCATAATGTTAACCAAATGATAAAAAATAACTTTGCATGCCAGGAAGCTATAACATGGAGGAAAAAAGAATCAATCAATAGAAATAGGTGGAGAAATGACAGAGATGATGGGTTTACCAGCCAAGGACCTTAAACAGCTATTACAAGTTTATAAATATTCTCAAGCATATTTATAAAAGGTTACATGGGCATGATGAGGAAAAAAAGACTCTTATGGAACTTCAGGAGATAAATATGATAGCTGAGATGAAAGTTACTGGATGAGATTAATATTAGATAAGACTGAAGCAGAAAATATCAGTGAACTGGTCATAGCAATGGAAAATTAAATGAAGCACAGAGAGAAAAAGAGACTGAAAAAAAAATGAGCAGAGCATCAGTGAACTGTGGGACAACCTCAAGCAGCCAAGATATGTGTAATTGATGTCTTTAAGAAAGGCATGGGAAGATGGAAAAATTATTTGAGAAAATAATGTTTGCAAATTTTCAAAATTTGATGAAAACTGTAAATCCACAGATCCAAGAAGCTCAATAAGCCAAAAGCAGAGTAAACTTAAAGTCACACCAGAGAATGTTAGAATAAAATTACTGAAAACCAATGATAAAAAGAAAAATTCTACAAGCAACCAGAGAAAAAAAGACACATTCCTCACAGGGGAACAAAGATAAGAAGTAAAGCAGACATCTTGTCAAAAACTGCGTGAGCCAGGAATGATGAAATAACATCTTTAAACCACTAAAAACAAACAAACAAACAAACAAAATTTTTGATCTAGAATTCTATTCTCAGTGAAAATATTTTTCAAAAATGAAGGTGAAATAAAAATCTTTAGACAAACAAATGCAGAGAGAATGCACTGTCAACACACCTCTACTATAAGGATGGAAGAAAGGTTAAAGGAGGATCTTTAGGCAGAAAGTAACATAGTTTCAGATAGAAATTTGATCCACCAATAATAAATGAAAAGCTCCAGAATGATAAATATATCATCTTGTTTTTTAATCTCATAAAATATATTCGATCATGTAAAGCAAAGATAATAATGTATTGTTCGGTTTATAACACATGTAGAATTAAATATATATGAGAATCTGTTTTTTTTTTCTTTGTAAATAAGCTGTTTTGTTTTTTTCTATAGAAAGTGGTAAAATTTTCCATTCAATCAGAAAATTTTATCAGGTTATCTTTAAATATGTGTACCTTCTTGAGAATTTTACATTTAGACAATTTCAGAGGAGGAAAGTTTCTTCTATTATTTCTTTGATTGTTACTTCATTTGTTTTTATCTCATTATTCACAAACTTACAAATGCTACATCTATACTTAATGCCTATTAGGGTTTCTATTTCTTTTATATTCTGTGTTTTCTCCACTTGGTTTTCTAAAACACCAAACTGCGTTCTTCCAGTAATTTTTTCATTTTCTTGACTGAATTTTAAAATTTACACTTTATTTTAGTTCTAGAGACTATTTTCACATGTTCTAATTTTAGACCTTTAGGAGATTACAATACATTTTTCTTCATGTTTTCCTCCTCTGTGTCCTCCATTTTTTTACCTCTACTGTTGTTGATCACCTAAGTCTCCTTATTTTAATCTACCGAGTCACCTAAAATGACTGATTGATTCTTTGCTGCCTATTCATATTATCAGGTATGGGATCTTTCAACACCTGTACTACTCAGAGTTTTAGAGTTTCATCAAAAGTGGTCCTTGAAAAAAAGAGTCAATGACAAAAGGGTAGGATTTACCCCTAGAGTGCTTTCAGTGGAATTTCTTTTATAAAGGGAGATAGCTTTATTTTTGATGTAGTCAGGGATGGATTGTACTTAGCCCAAAACTGCAATTCCTGTCCAATTAAAAGTAACATCTGTCCTTTCTCAATGAACAGACAGAAGTTCCTCTCCTAACTCAGGGATATCCATGGATCTACGACATTTCTTCCAAGTTTGTGGGAGAGCGAAGCATAGAAGGGCTACATCCTCCCTGACTCCTGAGCAGTAAATGACAGGCCAAACCTGTACTTTCTTTCTTAGGACTTGAGATACCAGGTGATTCTAGGTTCTCCTTCAGCCTCCAGAGTAGTCTTCAGCTCTTTCTGATGTTGAGCAGCCCCACGAGGGCCTTTGGAAGAAGAAGGAATGGAGAATGTGGACAAAGGCCGTCTTCTTCCCATAATCATATTCCTCAGTTCTCCGAAAGAGGTTAAGTTCTGCCTTTTTTGGGTTGTTCCTGGTAAGGCATATGATAGAATAATGTCTAATATTCCCCCTTTTTGAAGTCTTGCCATTTTTGCCAAGATAGAGTTGTTTTGGTGGGTAACTAATAAATGAACTCATTTTCTTTTGTGTATATATTTAAAAATGAGATTTTATAGAGTAACATAAGCAGATGGAGATTTGACTGGGTCATTTGGATCCATTAGGAGTTAACTGCAATTCAACACTGTTCTTAGCAGCAGCTTTTATTTTACTTCAATGTCCTAGCAATTCCAGAAGAGAATCTCTAAGATAGTCATAATATAATATCTCTAAGATAGATATATTTTATGAGAAGCATTTCTAAATTACTTCCCACTGATGCAGTTCTAAATGCAGTAATCACATATCTTCCCGACCCCATCCAAAAAAAGACCCCATGAAATTGTTTTTATTTAGGCTATTCTGTTTGCTATTTTCTGAGCAACCTTAAGAGTAAAAGAAATTGGAGTGGGGGAGACAAATGATGCTGCTTTTTAGACCTTACACGCATTGATTGTATGATAGTGTACGGCTTGCTGGATCATACCTCTGTATAGCAGGGCCTGGAGACAGGCATAAAACCCCAAACTGGAAATAAGATATAGGCCACAAGAGATGTCGGAGAGGAAAGGTTTTTTGAAGCACAGTGTTTTTAGAAAAGAACTAAAGATTCACTTTTATGAGCACTTGTAAATATTTTGGAAACTTGTTAAAAAAATGTCCTGAAATTATTTTTTTGATAGGTGTTATTAATCTGAACACAAGCAACACTGAGTTTGCTGTGATCCTTTTGGCATATATATTAGCAAGAATAAAGATATCCACCTAAATTCTTCCTGTATGTTAGTGTGTCCACAACACATTCTCCTCTCTACACCTCCTCTTTTGTTTAAAAAAAATATGTTATTTTATAGTTTAACATTTATAGAACAATTCTTAAGTCTCTTTGGTACTTTTTGCCAACAATAAGTACTACATTTCCTATTTCTTTTCCAGATTTTGCCTTCAGGGTAGCTATATGGCGCTTTGAAATGGAAGTATATTTAGTAATCATGTTCTTTCAACATTTCTAGAATCAAAGACCTAAAAAGAAATGAGAACTGAAAGTACTTAAGTTTAAGTTAGAAAAAACTATTATCTGAATACTTTAAAATCACAAATTTGTTTTATCTTAATAAATATAATGAATTAAGTCCTACTTATTTTTATAAATTATTTGGAAAATAGAAATTATGAATATAGAAAAATTATGAAATTTGCTAAAATTCTTAGGATTGTCTCTGCTTTCTGATAGACATTTATCCAATCATTTAGTATCTCATTACTGGAATCATAAGATATTTCTAGTAATGAGATACTATTTTTCTTTACAAAAAATTTGCTCCTATTATGGACAATTCAGAAAGTAGGAAAATGTTTGAAGAATAAAGTGAAAATTCACCTGTCATACAGAGATGTATTTTGATTTATTTTATCTTAGTTTTTTCATATATATGTAACTATAAAAATGAAACTAGAATTATGCTGTGCATTTTATATCTTCATTTATTATGAGAATTTCTATGCCAAAAAGGATTTTTTTTTTGAAAAAAGTATTATAGTAATAATAGTTTAATAGATGCAGATATGATTTCATTATTTTCTATGGTTGACATTCAGATTCTTACAAATTTATTATTATAAATAATACTATGATAAGTATCCTTGAATAAAAAAATTTTGTATTCTACTTTCTTAAGATTAGATTAGTAGAGGTGAAATAAATTTGTCAAAGTCTATAGTCAGTAATGTTTGTCAGATTATAAAGTATTTCAAGTTGATTGTAGAAAGTTTGCAAAATTCATAAAAATATAAAGAAAAATTTGAATTGACCATTATTTCACTATTTAGAGAAAACACTTATTAAAAAACCCACACAATTAATGTACCTAGAATTTGTTATCCTTTTTAAAATTATAGTTTTCCATATTATTAAATAATTTGTAAAAACCTTTAAATATTTCATCATATAAATATACCCTAATTTATTTAACAGTGTTTTTCTGTTATTCATTGGTTTCTTTCAATTATTTGTGTTTATAACAATAGTAAAATATCATTCAACAAAAATATCACATTTGTGATTTTTCCCTTAGATTGATCTCTAGCAGTGGAATTTCTAAAAGAGATGAAAGAGAAAAACTTTTTTAGGTTCTTTATATATATTACCAACTTATTTTTCAAAAGATTTTATCAATTTACATTTTAGCCCATTGCCCCTCATCAGCATTGAATGTTACGGTTTAAAAAAAAAAAAGCGTCAGCAGATTCAAGATGGCGTAGAAGCGAGAGGCTGTGCACGCCTCCTCTAGTGACCACGTCAAAATTATAATAAAACTACAGAGCAACCAGCACATGGCGTCACCAGAGGCCTGGCAGAACAGAAGCCCTACAACTAGGTCACCTCAAATAACAGGTCACCTCAAAACGGTAGGTGGGGTGCAAATGCGAAACGGCCCGGTCCCACAACCGCGTGTGGCGATCGAGAATCGGGAGGGCCATCTTGGCTGCAGAGTCACCTCCCCGACCTGAGGAGCGAGAGGTCCCAGCCACACACTGGGCTCCTCGGCCTAGGGTTGCAGTGCTAGGAAGAGAAATCTCTGCAACCTCTGGCTGTGAAAACCAGCGGGGTTGTGGCTGAGACGGAGGGCAGCGGGAAGTGAGACCTTCTTCTTAAAGGGCCCGCGCCTGGCCTTACTCGCTGATGGACACGCTCGCTCTGAGCGCCAACATGGGGAGCAGCTCAAGAGGTGCCAGGGACTTAGGGGGAGGCCCTGAGCTATTGGGCTTTAGGGCAAAGGCTGGAGGGGTGGCTGTAGGCAGAAGTTATTGTTCCTTTGTTGAGCTCTGCCCCCTCCTAGCCTGCAGACACAGGCGTCATCAACCTGGATAACACAGGTCACTCTGTCCAAGGGATTCCCTGAGACTGTCTCTCCCAACATGTGGACCCATCAAAACCGCTTTCAGTTATGTATTCCATACAAATGAGCTTGCTGTCTTGTCTCCTGCTGCGCACTTTCCTAAAATCTCTCAAAGGTTCACAAAACCCAAAGCAGCAGCATCTGGCCTCGGGTGTGCCCTGTATGTCTTGCTGGGTAGCCCCAAGCTCTGCACTAATGGCAGCTCGCTTCGGTTTCAGACTTGATCCTTGAGGCATTTATGTGGATTGCTTGGTAACTCTTACCAGGTGGCTTTGAAGGGACACAGGCTGAACTTGGCTTGTAGCTGGACCCCTCTCAAGTCCTGTGCCATGGGGCCCCACAGTACCTTCTACATAAGGTCACTCTACTAAGACCGGGAGACTTAGGACCCCTACATAATACTTAGAAACAGATACAGGGAGACAGCCAAAATGTGGAGACAAAGAAACATGTCCCACATGAAAGAACAGAACAAAGCTCCAGAAAAAGAATTCACCAAAATAGAGACAAGTGATATACCGGATGCAGAGTTCAAAACAACAGGTTATAAGGATGCTCAAGGAACTTAGGGGGAAAGTAGATGGATTCAGTGAGAACTTTAACAAAGAGATAAAAATATAAAAATAGAGATAAAAACATAATAGGAATGCAGTCAGAAATGAAGAAAGAATACGATATCTGAAATGAAGAATACATTAGAGAGAATCAACAGAGTGGATGAAACGGAGGATTAGGATTGAATCAGTGGCATGGAGGATGGGAGAGCGGAGGACATCCAATCAGAACAGTAACAAGAAAAAAAATCCAAAAAACCTGAAGATCGTTTAAGAAGCCTCTGGGACAATGTCAAGTTTAACAACATCTGCATCATAGGAGTACCAGAAGGAGAAGAGAGAAGCAAGGAATTGAAAACCTATTTGAAGAAGTAATGATGGAAAACTTCCCTAACCTTGTGAGGGAAAAAGACATTCAACCCCAGGAAGTTTAGAGAGTCCCAGACAAGGTGAACCAAAAGAAGCCCACGCCAAGACACACCATAATTAAAATGCCAAGGGTTAACTTCAAAAAGAGAATCTCTAAGCAGCAAGAGAAAAAGGAGTTAGTTGCCTACAGGGAACACACATAAGACTGATTTCTCAATAGAATATTTATAGGCCAGAAGATTTGGCACAAAATAGTCAAATTAATGAAAACCCAGGACCTACGACCAAGATTACTTTATCCAGCAGTTATCATTTAGAATTGAAAGACAGATACAGAGTTTCCCAGACGAGAAAAAGCTAGAGTTCATAACCACCAAGCCAGTATTATGGGAAATGTTGCAGGAACTTCTTTAAGAAAAAAATATGTATCAAAAGTCTGAATAAAGAATGGCAATTACTACATATCTATCAATGAGTACTTCGAATGAAAAAGAATTAAATGCTCCAATAGAAAGATAAGATGGATGAATGAATAAGGAAACAAGACCCTTTATAGGCTGCCTATAAGAACTCCACATTAAAAGATACGCACAGACTAGAAGTAAGGGCATGGAAAAGATATTTCATGATGGACCTAGAGGGTAGCATGCTGCGTGGAGTATGTCAGATGGGAAGACAAATGACATATGATTGCATGTATATATGGAATCTAAAGCACAAAACAAACAAACCAGAATCAAACTCATATATACAGAGAACATTTTGAGGGTTACCAGATGGGAGGGGGATTGAGAGGAGTTGGTGAAAAAGGGGGAAGGAATTAAGGTGTACAAATTGGCAGTTACAAAATAGTCATGGAGATAGACAATATAGCATAAGGGAGATAGCCAATAATATTGTGATAACGATGTACAATGTCAGAGGGGCACGAGATTTATTGGGGTGATCACTTTGTGAGATATATAGATGTCTAATCACCATGTTATACACTGGAAACTAATACTGTATGTCAACTATAACTGAAAAATAAAAATATTATTTAAAAAAGTCAGTTTGATCTGTGAAAAATATCTCTAGTATTTGAATTTGTGTTTCTATGAATGCTAGTGAAGTTAAACAGTTTATATGATCACTGACTAATTGTATTTTTAAAATAATCTTTTCAAGCCTTTTTTATGTTTTTTAATTAATATGCTATTTTACTTATCAATTTATGGGTTCTTTGCATACTAAGAATGCTATTTTGTTGTATTTATTATAACTATTTCCCCAAGATTATCATTTATTTTAATATTAATTACATTCAAGCACAGGAATTAAATTTTTATGAAATAATGTCTTTAATTTCTTTTATTATATTTACTACTATTTTTATTAAAAAGTCTTTTAAAAGAGATTCTTTTTCCCACAAAAAACTTTGATTTATATGATTTTATTTACTGTGGTATATAAAAAAAGTTTAGGGTTTTATTTTTTCCAGACACTTAAGCTTAATTCCCACCATAATTCATTGAGTATTCCTTCTCCATAGATTTTTGATGCTTCTTTTTTCATGTATTAAGTATTTACGTAACAAAGATTATATATTAAGTTCTGAACTAGTACTACTATTTCTCCCATTGTTGCACAAATACTATATAGTGTTTTTACAATACTTATTTTTTATAATTTCTTTAACAGTTTTCTTTTTTTTTCTGGTGGATTTTTAATACCTTGTTTCCCTCCCAGACCCAACTAAGAACAATTTATTTCTTTAACTATTCATCAAAAGTATTTATTGTTCAACAATTATCTGTTATGTATAGTTCTAGTCTCATATACAGCTAAAGTCCTCAGTTTACTTATAACCTACTGAAAGAGTCGGTAGAGATTTTGATTGTAATTGTAACTAACATACTTTTATTTGAAGATGTTTTACCATCTTTGGAACATTCAGTTTGCTCGATCAAGATTATGGTATTTTTCTATTTAAACTAATTTTCTTTTGTCTGTCAGACACCACATATTTTCATATTTAACTGTCTTATAATAGTTTTATTTACCTAGGGCCCCGTATTCCTTATAAAATTATTGTCAGCTGTTTTGATTTTGATTGTCAATATTTTGAGATTTTGTATATTCTTTTTCTATGATAATAAGTTTTGCTTATATATAAAAGACTTAATTTTTATATGTTTACTTTATAAACATGGAAATAGTACTTTTATAATATATGTGGTTATTTTGAAGGTTAAATAAGACAGCAAACTTAAAGAATTTAGCACATGTCTTATATGTATTAATCACTCAATAAATGGTAGTTCTTGGAGCCTAATGTTTGGGGTTGCTCTTTATAATTTTTATGTTTTCTACAAAAATTAGTCCTACTTTATTAAAATCCTTTTTTAACTGTAATTTCTACTTCATTTATAATTAGTACCTCCCCAGCTTTGTTTTTGTTGCTGGTTCCTAATGTACTTTCTGTATTTTATTGCTGCCTTTTTCTTTTTTTTTCCCTCTCATTATATAGGCTACATTTTATTATTTATTTTTATAGGAACTAGAATATAGAAATTCTTCTTTTAATTTAAACAGTTACCAGCTTAAAGTTTATCCAGTCTCTTCAAATCATATTTTTCCAGTTATTAAGTTTAAAAAAAAAACAATGAGTTTGACTATAATGAGAAATTTAGCTTCCTTTAATTTGCCTTATTTGCAGTGCCAAGTTATTGTTAATTAGATCTGAGACTACAATCCTTTTATTATAAAAGTTATTTTAATCTTATAAGCCTTTACTTTTTGGCCTTTACCTTCAATTTTATAACCATGGTAACAAACATTATTGTACTTAGAACTCTGTATTTAATTGATTTAAATATTCACTTATTATCATCACATTGCATGTTTTTTGATTCTTTAATTTGTCTCTTTGTGGGATAGAATTTTTCCTCATATAGGATAAATCTATTCTCTCAAAAATTATTAATAAGAGCTGCATTTCCTAAGTTTTGCCTTTGAACATAACTACCTTTGGCTGGTATAAAACTGAGTTACAATTGTGCACACTAATAATCCATTGACATTTTCTATTATCTGATGCTTTTAATGTTGCAAAATTGCAAAAAATATAAAGTCAGCATGATATTTTCCATGGATAGATATGACGGACATTGGGTTTTAAAATTGTCTTGTTTTCTGGGTACTTAGGATGTGAAAACCTTCTTATTGGCAAAGATCTCTAAATTACTTACTATAGTTATAGCAGAGCTGAAATTCCAGTGGTGTCTTCTCAGTGCCTGATTTTGTAGGCTTCTCATTGATTCTGAGAGCTACCCAGTCTTTGTAGAAATGTATTTGCTGCTTATTTAACCAGTCAGGTTCTGTTATTTGAATCAAAAGTCCTGATAATAGTAGACAATCTGAATGCTCATTCTGAAAGTCTGAAGAGTTTATTCTTTTTCCTTAGAATTAAAAGATTTTGCCAGAATAAGTCTAGATATGAATCTTTCCAATTAGCTCTTCCAGGCATTTGCTGTAGACTCACTCTTTCTTGATTCTAGAAAGTTTTCTTCTATTCTATCTTTGATTTTTGTCCTGTATATCCACTACACGGGTTTATTCATCTAGCATTACCTATTCTCAGACTTAATTTCTTTGCTTCACCAAATTTTCTGACATATTTTAACCTTTTTTTGGTTTGTTTGTTTAGATTTAGGCCAGTTTCTCCAATTTGGTTATCAAAACACTAATTGGATTTTATGTAATATTGTCTGACTCTGAGAGACTTTCAAACTAATTTAAATTTCGTAATGCATCAGTCTCTTATTTCAACAAGTTTATTTGCATCTTTGCCTCGACCTTAGTTTTTTTCTTTTCTTACCACTCGCTTACTGTGTTTGTGTGCTGGAGGTCCCCAAGACAACCTCTAGGTTTGCTAATTCACTAGGGGGACTTACAGGATTCAGCAAATAGTTGTACTCAAAGTTAGAATTTGTGACAGAGAAAGAACACAAAGCAAAATCAAGGGAGGAGAGGTGGAATGAAGTCTGGAGAAAGCAGATAAATGCTTCTAAGGGTCCTCTTCCAGTGGAGCCAGACAGAATGCACTTAATTCTCCCAACAAGAAGTGACAACACTTGTGAAATGTTGCCAACCAGGGATGCTCATTAAAGATTCAGATCCCAGATTTTAATTGGGGGCTAGTTATGTAGACACCCTCTGCCTAATATGTACAAAATTCCAGACGCCCAGAAAAGAAATCAGGTGATCAGCATAAATCATTGTTTTCACAAACTGTTTAGGCACAGTGAACCGCTCTTGTCAGAGTGTCCGGAACTCTTTTGAAATTCAAGTTCTCAAATGCCAGTCAAGGGCTGCACTTGTAAGCAGACTTTTCTAAGGATAGTCAGGCAGGCTATGTTAGCTCTTTTCTGCAATTTCATATTGGCTAGTTTTTGAATCTTTTTAGAGATACCAAATAGATCTATTAAAATTTCCTTGAGTTTCTTATATACAATTAATTTCTCGATAAGCGTGTATCCTAGAAAATATTTCCTTTTCTTACGCAGCAACATCTTTTAATAGTCTCCTCTTATTTGAGAACTTTTCTTGCTGTTTGCTCATTGTTAATGAAATCTATATGGACTTAATATTTCAAATAGGTTATTAACATTCTTAATTCTGTCTTACTTTGGGGGTCTAATAGGTTCCCACTCACATCTAAACTTTAAAAATAGGTTGATATGAGCACTCAATTTGTGATGCCCAGTAAGCATCCATTTAAAGAAATACCCTCTAGAATGAAGTTTAACCTCTTTCTCGGACTTTGTGTTTTTCTGGCTAATCTAGGGAATAAAATACAGTTTTCTGTCCTTTGAAAAATATTTCGCCTTAAGTAATATATCCCTTGGTGTGAAGCACTCTAGACACTCAGTCTGCTTTTTAGTAGCTGACTACACTTTCCGGGCTTCAGCACTATTCATTGCTTTCTGCTTTCAGCCATGGTGCCTGCCTGACTCCATCCTTACTGAACTGTATTGTTTCAGTTTGGATCACATTAGGAGACAGATGCCTTGAGTATTAATTCAAACAAGCAAAGCTTAAAATAAAAATTTAAAACTACGATAGGAGAGTAATTATCAAGATGTAAAACAAAATACAAAAGCATTCCATGACTGAGGGAGAGTATCCAAGGAAGGACAAACTTGGCGGAGAGTCCCTCTCCATAAGGTTGTGATGCAGACATCATTGGAGAATGTATTGTTGCAGCCTGGTAGGTGGTACCTCTCTCCTTGAGTGAGGTGGTCCCTTAGGATTGTCCTAGGTTGGGAGGAGGTTGCTGGATTTAACTGACATTGCTTTAGGCAATGACAGGATGACACTCTGTGGTGATGTAATAGACAAATTTAATGGTATGGGATCAGATCTGTTTGGAGTCACCTCTGCTCGGTCAGAGTTGTATGTACTTGAAAGAGGTTTTCAGATGATGGAAATTCATAGCCGAGGAACAAAAAAATTCATTTCTTCTGGATATAATTAGTTTGCCATTAGGATGATTAAGGTCGCTGGGGACTAAATCAACAGTAGCATCTGGTAAATCTGAAATTACTGAAGTATTTGATTGTTCTGGGTACCTCCTACTTTACTGTCTCAGACAGATGACCTATCCAGCATAGGTTTACTGCCTCTGTTAGACAGGATATGGCTCAGGCGTTTCAAGTCAGGCATTTGATCTTGGATCTGGGAGAGTTCATTAAATGCTGGCAGATGGCAGGAGTGTGGGACTGTCATGTTTTTCAACTTGTCCTGGTGCATCAGGAAGGTTCTTTTCTACTTGAAAAAATATCTCAAGAGAAAGGTTTTTAAAAATAGCATTGTTAAACTGGTTTATAATTAAAGGTACTTTCTTCTTAAGAAAACAGCAGTTGCGTTTGCCTTTGCTAGTATAAATTAGTAAAACATTTTAGTCAAAAACTTTTATTGGTGCCGTTGAGAAAATAAAAGAAGCATGTTAAATTCAGGAACCCCATACTCACTTTGTGCCACGTACTACTCTAGATGCTAGGCATACGGACATAAGTACGTAGAGACCTCCCCCTTTACCAGCTGCCGCCCCCCGAGAAAGAATACTGTTTCAGATAGTGTCGTTTATTCACTTTAAATCAGTTAAAAGTTGGGCCTTGAAGTGGGAGACTAACCTTAGAAGTTTGCTTCTGCAAGTTTCATCCAATCCTTTTCCTCTCTCCAGTATAAACACCACAATGTTCACTGTGATAGATACAATTAATATAGAGGCTTTTAACATTAGAAAATAATCAATCTAAACTTATCCCAAGCATAAGTCAAATTATAAACCAAGACCACAGACCTGAAAATTTTCTGTCAGGGCACACAGCCTTTAAAAACTTGATAAATTAACTTCTCTTTACTGGAAAACGGACTCCTCAGGTATATTTAACACACACACACACACACACACACACACACACAGATACGTAAAACCAGCATGAAAAATATGTTCTGTGGAGATGTAATTTCTTACATTACAATGTTGTATGTATTCTAAAAGAAACTTCACCTCTTTTAAAAAAATGAGTTACAGTATTTTTAAATGTTTAAAAATACCTTAATTTTTTTTGCTGCTAATTTTTTTCTCGAGTCATGGTTACCAAATTGTTATCTAGATGCCAGTTTTGTTTACATTTATCCCCTTCACATACAGTATACAGACTTCACTCCCTGGATTAGTGGGAGCTGTCTTTGTGTATAAACTGGGAGAAATGGAAATCATATCTATGCTTGAGGAAGCCTTTAGATTTGTTTTGTTAATGTTTGTAAAATTCATTAAGATTTTGTGAATCGTGCAGTGTGATTAGTAAGGATTATTTTAGACATACGGTTGCGGCAATTCTATTGTTTACAAAAGAACTTGGCTTGTTCTTTTTATTTAAATTTCAATTTAACGGTTCTTTATGCAAGTTGACATATAAGTTCCAAAGTTATGTAAGTGAAAGCAATGCAAAGAAAAAATGTTTTATTCAAATCAAAAATGCCATGTAAGAGTAACATATCAATACATAGCAGTTAGTAGCACATACGTCTCATCAGGAGTATTATGATTTTATTTTATTATGTTAAAAATATTTAGTGATAATGAAAGCACTTGTGAATAACAAGCGTTTAAAAATTTCTTAACAGGGTTTACTTAAAAGACTCTGTATCAATTGGTTTTTTTGACCATTTATAGTTTTCCTTTATTATGTTCTCCATGTATTTTTCATATTACTAGATTTATTTTTTCTGGACTTTGTCTACTGTTCTTAAGAGAGTGTTTTGATCCTGCAATCGAATCTGCAAACACTAACATGTCTAATATCTACTGTATTTTTTAAAATGGGATTTAATATTTTAGTCTTACTTTCTATGGCTTTCCTGTTTTTCATGGGCCCAAGCTGATTATATTAGTCTCTTATTTCCATTCTCCTTTGAGATGATAAAGTTAAGAAATGATACTCTTCCAAAGATTTGTAGTAAAATGTATTCCCTCATTATTTAAAAAAATTAAGGACCATGGCGTATGTGTATTTCCTCCAAACAATAATGTGAATCATGGAAGTCACCCAAAAGTAGCAAATCATTAGTTTAAACCATCTGTCTCACATCTTTTAGCAGTGCTATGTCCTTAACCTACCCTTGACTATATTAATATTAATAGACTGTGCAAAATCCCCAATTTCTATTCCTATTTTATTTATTCTACTTTGATTTCTTGTCTTTATGACCTAGAGTTAATAAGTTTTCTGCTGATCTAACAGACTTAATGTCTAATTTGTATTCATTTACTTTTCAATATAAAATGCTTCAGTTGTACGTTTTGTTACTTTTTGATAGTTTAATTAATACACATTTCAATCACATTCTTTGCTATTCCAGAATCTTATTTTCATATCATTGAACAATTGCTTCCTCTGAAAATGGGTAAAAATATAGCATGATAGAAAGAACAGTGTATACAATATACACAAAGGTGAGGAATGCAAGTAGTATACTATTTTGTATTAAAATGGTAAAATATTACCATTTAAGAATGATAATTTTTATCTTTTGATTGTGGAGTTATTGAAAGCCTTTTTTTTACATGTTCTTCTGTTCAAACATACACAGTAGCACTCAAGGCATTTCTATTTTATAGAGAACGGGAAAGGAGGACTAGAGTTGTCAAGTCAAAAGTATATGCATATAATATGCCTAGAACAGTGCTAGTCATTTTGCAGGTTACACAGATAATAGAAAATATTGTCTCTAAATCATAAAGATAAGATATACTTGATGGAAAAGTAGCAAATGGTTTAGAACAGTAGATGTGAGTTGCCAAGACCATCTGTACTATGAGAATTCAGGGAAGAGAAACAGTCTGTGAATCCTTTGTAACCAGCCACATAGAGGCTTTCTTATTTATAATCATCATAGAATTAATAGTAGAAAATTATGCCTTGGCAAATATTGGATTTGCTTTAAACTATTCATTTTCTACAATATAGCCCCGATTCATTTTCCCTGTCTCATCTTTCACTATACCTTTTCTCATTCCTGGTTTGCCAACATGGTGAGCACATTCATAGGGCCATGATCACATAGTCCCTCTACCTCATTCTCATCCCCTGCTTCTCCCAGAATTTTTATCTCATGAGGTGCTGTTGCTTAAATGTAGGCACTTTGAATTCTCTCCTGTCCCCAGTTGGAAATAATTGATCCTTTTTATGCTTTCCTTATTCCTATTTCTGTATCTCTGTAATGCTCATAATTTTAGCCTAGTTTGACTATCTAGTTACTTATCTATATGTTTCTTTATACCTTGAGTTCAGAGACCATGGCATATTTACTATTCCCTTCCCTTCCCTTCAAGGTTAGTCTTATATACCATCATTATTGATCAATAGATACCTAAAATTTTTAATGAATTTGTTTGAAATAGTGGAAATAAACAACATAATTTTAATTAAGTTAATTTAAGAGGTAATTAATTAATTTTATATGAATAAAAATCTTCCCCACAAGGAAACTTCAGGCCCAGATGATTTACTGTTAAAAATCCTTTTTAAAAAATGAAGAAGGAGGGTTGTTCCCAAGTTATTATATGAGGTCAGCATTACTATAATTCCGAAGATATATCACACACACAAAAATATATATCAACATCACTTATGAACATGGTATCAAAAATCCTTAACAAAAATAGTAACAAACCAAGCCCAGCAATATAGTAAAAATATACATGATGACAAAATGAGGTATATGCCAGAAAGGCAGAGTTCTTTTAACAATCTCAAATTAATGCAATTCATCATATTAATAGAATTAATGAGAAAAATATGATTATATATATAAATAGTTGTAGAAAAATGTCTTCATAATACCAACTCTCAGTAAACCAAGAATAGAAGGAACTTCCTCGACCTTATAAAGAGCCTCTACAAAAATGCTGTAGCTAAATTATGCTTCATAATATTGAAAAATTGAATGGCTTTGACTTAAAATTGGAAAAAAGACAAAGATGTTTGCTCTTCTCTTTTTCTATTCAGCATGTACTGTATATTTTGGCTAGTGCTATGAAGCGAGGGTAAGAACTAAAATCATACAGATTTTAAAGGAAGAATTAAATTCTGCTTATTCATAGATGAAATGATCATTGACATAGAAAATTCTAAAAAATCTGCCAGAAAGCAACTAGAACTAAAATGTATATGTAGCAAGATGCAAGGTCAGTAAACAAAATCAGTTGTGTTTTTTATATGAAGAACAGTTGGAGATTGAAATTAATAATACCATTGAAAATATTTCTCTAAAACATGGAACACATGTTTATCACTACAATTTTAACAAGATATGTGTAAGACTAGTACACCGAAGACTATGAAAACATTGTTGATGGAAATTAAAGAGGACCTCATATATTGAGAGACATACTGCATTCATAAATTGGAAAACGAAATATTGTAAAGTTATCTGTTCTTCCAAAATCTACTATGGATTAAATGCAATTCCAAACAAAATTGAGCAGACTATATTTTCCAGATAATAACAGGTATATTCTAAAATTTATATGCAAAGTCAGAGGGCCTAGAATAGCCAGAGCAATTCTGAAAAAGGACAGATTTGGAGGCTTCTGATTCCAGACTTTCTATAAAGCTACAATAGCAAAGTCAGCGTGGTATTGGCATGAGGAAGGAGTTATAGATCAATAGAACAGAACTGAGAGAGATCAGAAATAGACCCCCACTCATGGTCAACCAATTTTCAAAATAGTTGCAGGATACTTCAATGGGGAAAAGATAGTCTTTTCAACGTGTGGGACTGGAAAACTTCTATCCATATAAAAAATTAAAATGGACCTCAACCCTTACATCATACTGTACATGAAAATTAACTCAATTGGATC
This sequence comes from Eonycteris spelaea, assembly GCA_003508835.1. Classification (NCBI taxonomy): domain Eukaryota; kingdom Metazoa; phylum Chordata; class Mammalia; order Chiroptera; family Pteropodidae; genus Eonycteris; species Eonycteris spelaea. The sequence continues at coordinate 9,979,260 of PUFA01000023.1, forward strand.
AAAGACCAAAATGTAAAAATAACAATATTAAACTTATAAAATATGAGAGAATCTCTTTGTGACTTTGGAGTAGGCAAAGATATCTTAGATATTACATAAACAGCACAAAAGATGTATGCCCAGAATATAGAATATTTTTTTAAACTTACAGTTCTGGACATGCAAAACAATGAATCTAAATGTAGACCTACGTTCTTCACAAAAATTAACTGAAAATGGATTACAGGCCTAAATGTAAAAGGCAAAACTATAAACCTCCTAAGTGATAACATAGGAGAAAATCTAGATGACCTTGCATATGGTGAAGATTTTTTTTTTTCAATTCAATATTAAAGGCATGATCCACAACAGAAATAATTGATAATCTGGACTTCATTAAAATTAAAACTCTGCTCTGTGAAAGACAATGTCAAGAGAATGAGAAGATAAGCCATAGACTAGAGAAAATATTTGTAAAATAACAGTAAGAAAACAAAAAACCTACTAAAACAAACGAGCCAAAGACTTTAACAGACACTTCACCAAAGAAGACATACAGATGGAAAATAAGCAGACACAAAGATGCTTCACATCATATGTCATTAGAGAAATGTACATCAAAACCACAATGAGATACCATTACATAGCCAGAAGATTGTGTTTTAAATGCTGGGTGGGATGTGGAGCAAGAGGAACTCTCAATTAGAGTTCAGTGAAATTAGTCCAATGGCTGGTAAGAACGCAAAAATGGTTTTGACACTTTGGAAGACAATTGTCAGTTTCTTACTAAACATACTCTTACCATGTGATCCAGAAATCTCTCTCCTTGGTAGTTACCCAAAGGAGTTGAAAACTTATATCCATACAAAAATCTACACATGGATGTTTACAGCAGCTTTATTTATAATTGCTAACACTTGGAAGAAGCCAAGAAGTCCTTCAGTGTATAAATGGATAAACTGTGGTACATCCACACAATGGAATATTATTCAGAACTAAAAAGAAATGAGCTATCAAGCCATGAAAAGACATAGAGGAAACTTCAATGCATATTACCATGCAAAAGAAGCCAATCTAAAAAAGCTGCACACTGTATGATTCCAACTATACGACATTCTGGGAAGGCCAGACTATGGGACGGTAAAATTTAACAGTGGTTGGGTTAGGAGGGTGGATAGGCAGAGCATAGAGGATCTTTAAAGCAGTGAAAATACTCTATATGTACCATAATGATGGATACATGATGTTATAAATTTGTTCAAACCCATAGAATGTGAACTGAGAGTAAACTGTAATATAAGCTATGGACTTTGGTGATTGTGTTGTGTTTGTGTAGGTTCATCAGTTTTAACAAATATACTACTCTGGTGGGGGTGTTAATAATGGAAGTAGCTATGCATGTGTGGGGGCAGGGAGTATATGGGGAATCTCTGTACCTTCTTCTCAATTTTGCTATGAATCTGACACTGCTCTAAAAGGAAAAGTCTTAAAAAAAAAAAAACCCTTACAATTCAACAATAAGAAGTCAAATTAGTCCAATTAAAAATAAACAAAGGATTTGAGAGGCTTTTCACACTCACGAAAAGTTATGTACATGGCCTTTAAGCACAGGGGAAGATACATTAGTCATCACAGAAATGGAAATTAAAAGCTACTACATGCCCATAGAATGGCTAAAAAGATTACCAGGACTGTGGGGAATTCTCATACACAGCTAATGGGAATGCAAAATGGTACACACATTTTGGAAAACATTTTGATAACTTCTTAAAATGCTGAAGATACACTTGCCATCTGATTTGGCATTTTGATATTTACCCAAGAGAAACGAAAGCTTATGTCCACACATAGACTTTTATATGAACATTTGGGGCAACTTTATTCATAATGGCCCCAAACTGGAAACAACCTAAATGTCTATCAACAGAAAAAAGTGTAAACAAATTTTGGTGTATCCATACATTAGAAAGAAATAAACTATAGATGCAGGAGAAATAGAAATGAATTTTAAAGCCATTATGCCGAGCGAAAGAAGCCAGACTTAAAATATATACTTTATGATTCTATTTTTGTGAATTTTTGGAAGAGACATGTCTAATATAGTGACAGAAAAGTATTTCTGGGGCCATGGGTAGGCACCTATTGACAGAAAAGGAGCACAAGGTAATCATTGGTGGTGATGAAATGTTCAATATCTTGATTGTCATGCTAATTACACAGGTATTTACATTTATCAAAAGTTATCTAACTGTAGATCTAAAATGGGTGCATATTATGTATTTAAATAAGACCTTAAATTTGATTTTTAAAAAGAAACTATTCAAAAAATATTTGTTTATATAAAATGATCTGTCATGAAGGATAGTTTAGTTTTCCAAAAGTTACACATTTTACCTGTTATACTAAATCTTGCTAAAAAAACAAACTGAACCTTGAATAAACTTTCTAGAGTAACCCTCATTTTTTTAAAACTAGCTCCTTGTACATAAATCTGATATCAGTTTAGACTTCTCTCTCTCCCTAATTTTGCAATAATAATGGCATCATTCAGCCAGAATCAGCTAAATGAACAAAAGTTTTAAAAGATAATAAGAACATACAATTTGATTGTATTAAAGTAGATTAACAAACCAAATGCCTTCTTCTTTGAAGTTTTCCAGATGGCTAAGCAAAGGATGTCAGCTCTATAAACAGGTAGCAGGTGGGGACAAAATGTGTTGAATTGAGTGTTTTGAGGAATTACGTGAATGCCTCATGTACTATTAAAAAGAGAACACCTCTCCTTAACTGATTCTTCAATATTCCTTGCAACTAAAATAATTACTTTAGTAGCAATTTATCTTTCAATAGTATGACAAACTTTGATACTGGCAAATCTCCAATTTTAACATATCACCTTGCAGAGCGACACCATTTTGGTGAGTGGATGCTAGGAAGTGGGCTCAGTGGACTCATTGGCATGAAGACTTGCTTTTCTTCTGTTCTTTTCCTTGCCCATATGAATGCAGTTTACAATTCATAACTAAGTCCAAATGAATCTGAGAGAAGTTCCATTTTTTTCAGAACACGTAAAAGTTGCAGGTTTTGTGAATTTGAGTAACCTGGAACAAATGGCTGAGGTGAAAAGATAGTGTAGGGTAGCATTTCAGAGTTATTTTCAGAAAATTTAAAACAGGTATTACATTTGACACTAAGTTTTCTGAGCATCACTAATATATTAAATAGTAGTATGTGGTATTTTTCTCAGGACTGTTTCTTTTGAGCAATATGATCACTGATCTTTATTTGTTTGATCATTGGCACTGTTATAGTTTTGGTGTAAATCAACTACCTTAAAATCTCTACAATTTCCCTTCATTCTCAGTGCCCCATAGGTCCTCAGATCCCCAATTTTAAAAGTATTATAAAAATACAATATTATGGATCTACTTTTTTGGTGTTGCCTTTCAAATTGACAAAAAACAATATTCTTGTGTAAAATCACCTGTATAATGGGGTTGGCTATGCAAATTTGGAGACAAGCTATATACTAGGATTAAATTGCTCCGCATAATAAAGGACAGAGACATTTGAAGAGCAAATGGGAAAAAAACTGGGACAAAATAACACCAAGGAAACTGGGCACTTTTTGGGGGAAGGGAAGATGAAAGCACCTTCTACCTAACCATTGTTCAAAGGAGAAAAATAATTTGGGGAGAGTTTAAGTTGTGCAATGTAAAGCCCATTCTTCTCCACTGTAGAGTTTTTGGTAAATCTAAATTGCTTACTAATGATTGGCATGAATGCTCTCTTTAACAAAATCAAGTAGTTACTGAGTTTAACATTAGTTTGAATGTAAGGTGAACACAATCAGAACAAGTGAGTAGAGTGGAGTCAGAAGATAAAGAACACTAAGGTCAGGGTTACGGTTAAGCTGCTGCCTCCTAGAACCGGTGAGAATGTTCACAGTAATAAAACATTTTTGAGGGCAATCTGGCATTTATTCATTCACTCAGTCATTCATTTAACACATATGAAATGAAAAGTTTCTTAATGTGCAGGTACTGTGCTAAACACTGGGCTTGTGGTAGTTAACCCAGCTAACATTTCTGCAATCAAGCAGCTTTCATTCAAGTAGGGGTGAGAGATATTGAACCAAAGTCACATAAAGAACTGTAAAATTATAAGTGTAATAATTACTATTTAAAAAAGGTGAAATGCTGTGGAAGCATATAAGAAAGGAAACGAATTTTGACTTGGGCATCAAGAAGGACTGTCAGAGGAAGTGAATTAAATTCACACCTAAAGCACAAATAAGATTAAACCTGATGAAGACAAGAGAAAAGAATGTTCCAGCAATGTGTTTACTGGATCTGGTACAACAGCAAGTAACAGAAAATCCAAATGGCTTTAAAAAGAGTTTTTTTCACTCTCATTTGCAAAGCTTATTTAGTGCTAGGTTGTCCAAGCCTCACCATATGAAGAGCCCAGGATTCTCTCATTTTACTTTTCTACTGTGTATGTCCTCTAGTTCCAAGGATGGTCCGAGATGACTGCTTCAGCTAAAGCCATTTCATGAGCGTTCCAATCAGCAGAAAGAAGAAAGGAAGAAGGATATGTTCTTTCATATAAGAGCACTTTTTATAGCCCAGGATTATAACGTAATCATGTGGCCACACCTAGCAGCAGCTGAGGTTGGGAAATGTGGTCTTTATTCAAAGCAGACCTGTGCCCAACTAAAAGTTAGTATTCTAATACTGTAAAAAAAAGACGACTAGGCATTCAGTTGCTAAAGACAAAAGGGAGCAGGAATAACATATATATGGAGACAACCAACAGTCCCTGCCCGACAAAACAATATGTACTTAGGTAAAGTTCTAGGTAAGAGGAAGTTTGGTATATTCAAGCGAAAGAGACAGAGTTGTGTGTTTAAATGTTACGAGCCAGGCTGAGGAGGAATGGTGGGAACTGGATGAAACCGTAGAGGCAGTAAGGGCACATCACACACAGCCTTTTGGATCATGTTAAGAATTTTGAATTTCATCCAAAGAACAATGAAACCGTATAGAAGGTTTTCAAGAAAAAAGGTAACATGTTTACATTCTCACATAAACAATTTTTTTGTCTCTGGTCACTATGTGGACAGTAGATTAGAAATGACATTGGCAATACATACAAAGTTTCAAATGGTTGTACTCTTTGGCATACAATTACATAGTTATGAATTTATCCTGGCAGAATCATTGGACAAGAGTAGAAAGTCTGGAAATATGTAACACTGAATGTTTATAGGAGGGATGAGGTTAGGAAAGCTTTGCCTCCTCCTTTACGACTTTCTATTTTGAATGATTGGTTTTACAATAAGCATTACTTTAAATTTCACTAAAAAATCAATAATCAATTTCATTTTTTTTAAAAAATAAAGACAAAAAGGTTTATGGCTATGTTGCAAGGTAGTTCAAACTGCTGACTCCCATTCCAAGTGGTCTTTGTTTTGATCTTCATTTCTGATGGTTGTCTCCTTCCTGGTGTCTGCAACTTTGCCTAATCCCTTCGCTAGTTTTCCTTCTTTTAAATTTGGTTTTGCATTTCTGGTAGGATGAGGGACAGCCTTGTCTCATTCTATTATCCTGTTTTCCCACTCATACATTTCTCTCCTATATCCTGGCTAAATAGAACACCCCAGATTTCTGCTTTTCCTCCAGGGACATTTGGATGGGATGTGGATATCCTTGGATTTTCCCTTTTCCCTACAACCACCATGTTTCAAACAACATTCATTAGAGAGTTGACCAATGGGATTAATGAGGTTATGTGGGATCATAAGTGGCCCTTGATCCTTTTCCTGAACTGCATACATTTTAACTGCATAGACTTACAGAATTTTAGAATTAAAAAAAGAATTTAAAGACTAACAATTATAAACTATCACATAATACAGAAATTCCTTTGTGAATATTCTGAACATCATGAACATCTATTGTCCCTTTGAAGAACTGTAGTAATTAAGAACTTTCCATAGTGTAGTAAAAAGATTATAAGACCTAGAGTCAGAGGACTTGGATTATAATCTGCCTCATTTGTAGGATAATCTTGCGAATTGAGTAATATTGAGAGCATTAGCTTCTTCACTTATAAAATAAAGATAATCCTTACCCTACTTTATCTGGCTATTCTATATCTATAAACATTTTCTAAACTATAAAGCACTGTTATAGACAGTTATTACACAATTATGTTTTTGTATATAACATAATTTTATGTTATATATGTGTTATATATAATATATAATGATTAAATAAGCACATAATGTTTTATAAAAATGTATGAAAAATATATGATCATATAATATATCATTATGACATAATACATACTATTATGTGACAATATATTAAACTATTTAAATAAAACTATTATGTATTTTAATATAACATAATTTTTATATTATATATTGATATCACCTCACAAGGAAATCTCATTTCTTCACGTTAGACTGGTGTAATTATTCTAGGAGTATTTTTCTTTGAACTCAAATTTATTTCCCCATGATATACGTGTATTATACATTTATTCTTTAAAACAATGTAGAACAGGTCCACTATGTTTTCCATGTGATTACTATGTATTAACCAAGAAAATTAATAGGCTTAAACTTTATGTACTTTTATTTATTTATTTATTTAACTTTAAAAAATTTTTTATTAAATTTATTGGGGTTACATTGGTTAATACAATTATATAGGTTTCAAGTATACAATTCAATAATAAGTTATAGCTATGTATCTATATCTATCTATATCTATATCTATCTCTCTCTATATATATCTTCTAAGGAAGAATTTTAACTTTAGGAACACAGTTAAATCTCCAGTTTAAAAGTCATTTGAAATAAAGAAAACTCTGAGTTTGTATGCTCTTGGGGCTTCTTTTCCATGTATAATTAAGGATTATATTTAGTTTGATAAAAAATCTTTCTTAGGTGTCTTTAATTGTAAAGCAGTGAAGTGGAAAATTATGGTTTTACACAGCTACTTTATATTCTGTCTTTAGGGGGCAGTACTAAACCACTGATAAATTTTGTTATTTCTGCTAATGGTATTGATAATGGCTAATAGAAAATAAAATTAACAATAATGAGACTTGTGATGCAATTATATACAGCCCTTAATATTAGTAAAATTTTCTAGGTAGCCAAATGAAAATTATAGTTTTAAATTCATTCATTTAATGATCTACTCAACAAGTACGAAATTCCATTACGTAAGAGACACAAATGTGAGTAGGCAATATTTGCTTTCAGATAACTTACAATTAACTAGGATAAGTAAGCCATACTTGTGCATGTGTGTGTGTATGTGCTATGTGTGTGTCCACATTTCTTTTAGGATAAAGATAATAATAAAAATCACAATATTTATTTATTATTTTTTATGTGCCAGCCACTGTCAAGTAATTAATCTTACCCTATCATGTAGGAATTATGATTGTGCCTACTTTGCAGATAAGGAAGCTGAGTATTAACAAGGTTATGTGATTTGCTCAGTCACACAGCTTGCAAGTGGCAGAGCCAGGATTTAAATATGTATCTATATGACTTCAAAGCTGATGCTTTTTTGCTGTTATGCCATCTATTATTTCAAAATGTATGTGAAATATAATACACAAACTCACACAAAGAGATATAGGCATTCAGAAGAGAGCAGCATCATTTCTGTTAGTGAGAAATCTGGAACATTTTACATAAGAGGTGAAATCTGAAATGTATTTTAAGAAATAAGTGGGATTATAAGAGAATAACAGCTAAAATGGTAGTTAATATTTGTTAAAACCTTATTATGTGTCAGGTAGTTTAGACTCATTACTTCATTTAATTATCCAGAAAAATTCTGAGGGAGGTCCTAATATGTTATTTTCCCATTGCATAGATAAGGTAAGTGAGGCTGACAGTGGTCATATCTGATGAAAATCACACTAAAAAGTAGGCTAAGCAGAGAGTTGGAACTTGAATCCAGAACTAATTTTAGAGTCTAAACTCTTAACCAGTACCTGCTATACAGGGAAGTAAGATGGAAGGCATTAATAAAAGCATGGAGCATAATTAGGAAAAGTTAAACAATTTCATTTGGTTACAGTCTGGAGTGGGTATAACGGAGAAACAAAAAGACAGAAAAATAGTTAGACTGTAGAATCTTGAAGCCAGATTAAGGAATCTATATTACTTGCTGTGCAATGAGAAATAATTGGTAATTTACGACCAGGGAAGAGACATAAACAGAGCTTTCCTTTGGGGAGGAGACAGAGACAGAGGAAGAAAAAACTGATTAACCTATGAAATGTCAAATATTCTTATCCAAGTATGTAATGATTTATAGTGCCATGCCACATCAACCTTGATGGTCCAACCAATAACTTACATGAGTTGATGAAGGAGATGTCTATTTGATCATTCTGTTCATTTTTGTAGGCAGTGTTGATCAAACACTTATGGATGTTCTTGCTCTATTAAGGCTTTAGACATCCCAAGATTTTTTCACCCAGATGATCTGTAGGATCAAAAATCCCAGTGATTGTATTACTGATTTGAGAAATGTGTATTTATACAAGTATGGACTACTATGTAACAAACTACAGAAATTTTCACTAGGTCTCACAGGTAGTAAAATGCTTTCGTGAGTATCATCATGTAGCAGAAATACATTAACAAATATATTTCTTTGATTTGAACTGCAGTTGCATTAGCTTGGCTGCTCAATATACTGCATTTTATAGGTTATTGTGCTGAATGAGAGCCACGTAATCGTGGTTAAGAGGGTAAGCTCTAGCATCAGATAGTCTGTGTTGGAATCCATTTTTTGCCACTTACTTGCTCTGTGACCATGGTTTTTACTTGACCTCTCAATGCTTTAGTATGTGCTTCAAGGGGTTGTTGTGTAAATTAATAAATAATAGTGCTCAATAGATTGTATTGAATATTATTATGGTATCTTATAGACAGTAAATGATTTGGGAGCTATTTAATTTCATAATTTCTCAGTTATTGACAGTTGATAAAGGGAAACTTAAGATGTGAGTGCTAACAAGCAGTCTTATAAAGTCATATTCTATTTTTAAAAGAAACAACTTTGGCGGGGGAGTGGGTGCTATTTACAATTTCACATATAAAATGTCTTTATTAACTTCGATAATCAAGATCCATCAGTGTTGTGATGAACACTACCTTCTGAAGATATTTAGACAAACTTACTTACTGTGTTCTTTTTATTTTTATTCACTCTGCTGAACATTCAGCAGGCACTTTTTTAATATGGAAATTTTCTTCAGTTCTAGCAAAATTTCTTGTGTTATTTCTTTGATAATATCCTACCATCTCTACATAGACCTCTTAGTTTGATCCCCTACTTTTGTTAATTTGTAACTTCTTTTCATCTTCTGTTCTATCTTCTGGGAAATTTTCTCAAGCTTATTTTTCAAATCTTCTGTTGGATTTTATGTATTTATGCTGTAGCATTCTGCTCTTGTTTCAGTGATGTAAATATCTTCTATCTTTTAGAGGATGCTATTTATAACTTTTTTCTGTATATTTATTTTTGGTCTCTGTTAAAGACTTCCTTCAAATATTTGGTGATCTTTGGATTCTTGTTAGAATTTAACCAAAAAATTAGAAACTATATGTGAGTGGAGTTTGTTGAAAGGTGAGCTTCACAATAGGTGTTAAGGCATAGACCCCCACCATTTTACTAGGTTCTTATAGATCATTTATGTTAGGAAGTTAATTTCTACAGAAAGGTATACATTCTAGTCTTCTACATGGGGGCATATACATCTAGATGCCATATTCTCTAAGGTGAATATGGGAAGGCACTGAGATGGGTCGAGAATCTTCATTTAGTATATATTTACTTAATTCTTTTGTGTTTAGAGAGATGCTCTTCTCACTGTACATGGATTCTTAGAATTTATAATCCCTTTGCTTCAACCTCACCGGAAGGTAAATCTCCAATTTTTTGTCAGGTGGTAAAGGTTCAGTTTCTTGGCTGGATGAGAAGGAGATGAGCGTAGGAGTCTAACTACCTCTGATATATAGTTTCCATCTTTTTTAGCCCCACCTGCCCCTCTGCCTTCATAAGTAGTCAATCTTTTAAAGTATGAAGTGCTGAGTCATGAACAGGCCTGCCGGGTCCTTGGTCTTTCCTCTTGCAGTCACTTTGCTTTCAGTTTTCTCATATTTGCTAAATCAGGTAATTCCTACCCATCTGTCTATCATTACCCCGAAATTTTCTTGATATCGCTCATCTGCTAACATCTTTCCTATTGTCGTTGTCCTTCTGGTTTAGACCATTTTTACGAACACTTTGCTGTCATTTTAGTGGGGTTTCGGAAGTAGCAAAAGTAAATATGTATGTTCAACACAGATAAGTCCTATGATTAATTTTAAAAGTATTACCCCTTTATATGTATAATATGAAATTTCAGGAATCTCTCTCTCTCTCTCTCTCTCTCTCTCTCTCTCTCTCTCTCTCTCTCTCTCTCTCTCTCTCTCTCTCTCTTCCAAAAAGGAGAATACATTTTTGGTGATATTGTGGAAAAAATGGGCTTTTAAGCAATTTTTATTTCAATAAAGTATTTCATGCTATTCCTCTGATTGCATTTAGAAGTTATAAAATTTTTCTCATTTGTTACTGTTCAACTATTATCCTGGGTAAACTTTGTATCTTATCAGTCTTACTCACCCAGGTTTTTTCACCTTCAATTTAAAATTGAATTATACCTTTTTTTTTTTTCTTTTGACTGATTCACATGGTACAGCCACATAATTATGGCTAGGATTAAGCTGAATTTTGCTTGCTAACTATACTGCAAGAAATTTATGCAATTTAATTGATGTTAAGATATCTAAATAACATTGATATAATAATATATTGGTATAATATAAATTTAATTTCAGAGAACTTCATCTACAATAAATTTGTCACCAGGAGAAGTGGAAGAAGAAGATGATGTTGAAAACACTTGTGGACCCTCAGGACTCTGGGAAGCATTAACTCCCTGTAATGGATGTAGGAACCTTGGCTTTCCCATTCTTGCACAGGTAACGGTTTGCTTTTCTTAAGGTACCATACAACAAAAACAGTTGCCTACGTTTTTAGGTAAGCTGTTCTAAATATATGCATGTGCAAGGACATGCTTTACATAATTTTGTGTGGTGGTTTAGTTTGGTCATGATGCTGGTTCCAGAAGTATGGAGTTGTTTAAGAGGTTTTTAATATTGTGATCCTGAAATATTTCATTAAAAGAATGCTATTTGAAATTAAATCACAATTTATATTAAAATAATAGGTAAAAAATGATTTATAAGGAAACATATTAGGGCTCTTTAAAAGCATAGTCAGTGGGTGTTTTTTTTCTTAGCACAATGGAACATAGCAGGCTAATGTGTGCCATTGAGGATTACGCAGTACAATCCAAAAATGAGATCAGAACACTAAAACATTGCCTATAATTTTGAAACCATTTTGCTAGTCATTGTCAATTTTGTTTCTATTGTATCACATTCAACTGCCTTCTGTGTGCTTATGGACCATAAGCCCTTAGAGGAGTTTCAGAAATAAGTAAAATATGACAAGGTTAGGAAACTTGAACCCACAATGAAATTATTTCTACACAAAAATGAAAAAGCACTTAGTACAAAAAAACAATGTAATGGCAAAGGTATATATGTGTAACTACATAGCACATGGGTGGAAAAATAGTCTAGGACTGGAAATAATTCACAGTAATTGTTAGAATAGTGTTATATCTCAAAAATGTTATTTCCTGTTTTTATAACAAATATGAAGGAATTGTGTCTATGAAACCATTTTCATGTCTGAGTCACAATTTGATAAAAATGCCAATATTAATTTATTGTGGAGAACTAAATAGGATATTCATGTCAGCATATAGTACTAAAAGAGCCTCTTCACTTTAATATGAACTATTTATAGGACTTTAAGACGATTTATCCTAACCAATACATAATTGTTGTCAATATATACTCAACTGTGAGCTTCATAAAGGTAGAGACTATGTATTGCTCATCATCTATGGCCTAATGCCAACATGGTTCCTGGTATTTGTCAGAATTAAGTAGTAGTTAAATGAAACAGTGAACAAATGTGTATAATCTATGGTTTCATTTCTTCACTTACAATTTTTAAATATGAAGTTTTACCTCAAGGGTATAGGAGAAAAGAAATTAAGAAAAATTAAGAAAGGTTTTATTTTAATAATATACTCTCATCTGCTTACCAGTTTACCAGTATTGAATGTTTTTATCTATATTTTTTGTTTTATAAAATTAACATCCTTGCATTTTATATTTTTAAAAATATAATTATTAGAAAGCATTAGGGCTCAATGCCATCAATAATATATGACTATTTCTGGTTCTCTGCCACTTTACTAACGTTCACTTTTATTTTTTAAATTTAATTTCATTAGACTTAGTAGTATTGGTAGAAACTTGCTATTGGCTTAAAATTGTTTTAATATTAGATATTTTTAATTGGCTATTTTTCTGTGAATAGTGGTATTGCTTTAATAAATATTGAATATTAATATTTTAGTCATTTCATGTGCAACATAATGCTTCCCAGTCTGCAGTTTTTTTTCCTTTTAATTTGTATGTTTGTGTATGTTGCATAGTTTTTCAAACTAACAAATTCATTAAACTTCTCAGTCTTTGTTTAATTCATTTCATCTAGAATTTCTTTTAACAAATTCCAGATATGGCTCTCTGTGTTTTGTATATATTAATATCTACTATTCTGTGACTTTCCATTGGACAACAGCTCACATTTCTTATTATGTTTTATCCTGTTTGGTTTATGTTTTCTTTTGAAATCTCTTATTTCCATTTTTCTATTTTTAAAACCACATGACTCGGTTTTGATATTTTTATGTAAAATATGTGGCAGGAGAAATCATTATTACATTAAAACTATTAGATGACACGATTGCTTTCCTTAAAAAGTTTATATTTTATAATTACCGTCAAGTTTAAAAATTCTCTTTGAGATTTTTAAATTTTTTATTATATTAGTTTCAAGTATATATTACATTGGTTATACATTTTTATAGTTTATAAAAAAATCCCTCTAATTGCTCTTTCTCTCTTCTGGCTCTCTACCTAGCCAATACATTAATCCTAACTGCATTCCCTATGCCATGCTCCCCATCCCCACCATCTATCAGCTCCTAATTTGTACTTCTTTAACCCTTCACCCCTTTCTCCCAGCCCCTCAACCCCCTCCCCTCTGTCCATCACCAGATTGTCCTCTATATTTATGAATTTGTTTTAGATTAGTTTGCTCTTTTTGTTCCTTAGATTCCACATATAAGTGAAATCATATGGTATTTATCTTTATCTGACATTTCACTCAGCATTAAAACCTCCAGGTCTATCCATGTCATTGCAAATGGTAGAATTTCATTTTTTTAAATTGTTATTACATTCGATCTATAGATTTACTTGAGATGCAGCATCCTTTTCAAAAATTTTTACTGTATTTAATCTAACAAATCAAGATTAGAAAACTTTTACCAATGTTCTCACCTAGTCTTTTAATTAATGTTCTCAATTTGTTGATGGACTCTCCTTTAACTTTTATATGTGTGTATATATATGCATGCATATGTTAAAATAAAATTGTTTAATGTGTGATGGTGCAAAAGTATAAAAATTCTTTCATATTTTACAACCAAATTCATGCACAATGGTTGATTCCTTTAATATAGTTTAATATATTTGTTAGGATACTGAAGGCCTTATAGCAAATGTAGATTCATCCTACAACTTGCAACAGCTTTGAACTCGGGACTTTTTAAGCATGTGATTTTGTAATTTATGAAATCTTAAGAAAACTATTTATTTTGAAGCCTTCTTTTTCAGATCTGAAGTATTTTATGAAGCTATTAAAACTCATTAAACTCTAAGTACTGTGCATATCGGGTCCCGTGAAAAACCACTGCCTTGCAGTTTGGTATAGGAGACCTAGGTAACTAACAGTAGGATTAGTATAGAGCTATGTGAATTTCTATATGCCCAGATGTGTTTGATAGGTATAATTTATTTCACATTTATAACCCTTAATTTAATTGGATCCAGCTAACATGTATCAAATATCTTCTATATTCAAAGCACAGTGCTAAGCTTCAGAAACATGAAGGTTATAGAAATACAGACCTAATTGGTAGCCAGGTTACCTATACTTTCTAGTTCTGGGTTACAAAACTGTGGGATGTGTCTATCACTTTTAAACTCTTAAATAGATCTTTAAGTTGCAAATTATCTTATAGTTCTAAGATTAATTTCCAGTTTTGTCTAGATTTTGAATTGATCTTATGTTTACATTTTATCTAATTTTTTGTTTTCCTAGTCTTTATATGGCATTTTATCCTTCCATTGTGACTAATTATTGAAGTTTTTGTAAGAAGTAATTCCTTCCAAGTTCATAAAAATTTAGAATTCTAAATAATATCAGGAGATTAAAATTAATATTTATATAATATATTGGGGGTACTTTAGTATAATTTCAAAGCAGCTAAATAAGATTTAAGTTGGGCAAAGAATTGGAAGAGAAATCAAGAATGAAGAGACTAGAAAAATGAAGTCCTTTCTAGAAAGTACAACTAAACTCAAATGTTTTTCTACACTTTTGACAATAATAATCACTATCATTTACACAGTACCTTCTATATGCCACATATTTCAATGTCTAATATCTAATTCTCAAAGTAACCACTTAAAGAAGAAAATAGGTAGCCTACTCAAGGTCATAGTTAATGTTAAAATAGTTAAAAATTATGATGTCATGTTTCTTTATTGGCTACATTTACATCATCCTGCTTTCTATTGGTTATTTCTGTTCCTGGTTATACGTTTTGGAAATTTTAGAGTTTTCTTTGGCTAATAAATATAGATCGTAAAGGGACAAGAATCTTTGAGAACAATCTTTAACATTTTATTCTGTCATTATTTAATTACAAATATCAAGTTAAGGGAAACTTAAAAATAGTTCAGAGCCCAATATTAAATTGCCATTAGTTTTATGGCTACTCTTTCCTGTTAATAGAGCATTCTGTTCTTAGAGCAGAGAGTTGAGTTGAATTTTATTATGGCGGATGATACTGCTTTCCCACACAGTCTTGGACAAGATGTCTACCTCTGCACCATGAGCAGTACAGGACTTCGAGCCTTTTTTTTTTTTCTTTTTTCTTTTTAAAGGGTCCATCCTCCTTGGTGGAGAGCCTCTGGCTTCTATCCCGTTTACTCATGTAGTCTTCACTCTGCCTGGTCGAGATGAGAGATCCCGATAGTGAGGCTTTAGCTGTTTTTGCAACGGGCTTGCCAATTGTCTCTGCTCTCGCATTCACCACACTCATGCTGTCCTCTGGCGGGAGGCCAGCAGCTCTTACTGATGCGCTGGAAGTTACCCTCTAAGGACAATATTCAGACAGGTCAAAAGCACCCAGTTGGGCCTTTCGGTCTCGCTTCTTCCTGGATCTGTGAAGGCTGCTCCTGTTAATGCTGTTTCTCTTCTGAGTCTACAGATTGGTGCAGACACGTCCATGGCACATACGTTAGTATCTGTTAGTACACTGCTCCTGCCACCACTCCTGCTCTTGTTTCAGGCTCTGTAGGCTTTGTGACAGAAGTATGTGAACTCTTGAATGTGTGGGAGGCATGACGAATTCATTCCTCCCCAGCATAACCATCAGAGGTGGCCCCAAACACTTCAGGGTTCATGTGAAGGTTCCTAATGCTGATTTGATCTCGATCTGTTCCACAGAAATCAAAGGTATTTGCCTAGGAGGAAGACAAATAAGGGAAGTGAAGAAAGTGAGACCAGAAAGGTCAGCTCCCTTCTCTTCTCCTAACAAAACATGAATAAGACTTTTGAGGCCTCAAGTCTAATCTCCCATTTGATGCAGGAAATCCCTGTTATCTCCACAGTGATCATCTCAGTTTTGCTTTAACAGTTCCAAACCGAGCGAGAGCACTACTATAATCACCAGTAAGCATCCTCATACACTTTTAAAAATACACTTGTATTAGTATGATCGCTGGTAAAGCGGTATGCACTTTCATATTTTATAGCTACTAACAAATTGTACACATGCATGTTGCACTGACACTGATAACGTGTAACATAGCAGTCATGGAGAGATATTATGTCTCACAATATATCAGCCTACCTGGGTTGGAGTGGTATATGTTGAAGAATGTATTGGATGGTCAGGATGATGCAGAGGCAATAGAATACTGATATGAAATTAAGAATTGCTGACAGCTAAGGAATCTCTGAAATACAGCCTCAGGGAACACCTTGGAGAAGCACTAGGGACCTTCTCAATGTGGCATGGCCTCCAAATGGAGGCTTTTTTGGCCTTGAGCATTTCCAAATGCAATACATTTTTAGGTGAGCCTCAGTACTCAAAGCTCTGCAGGACCTTGAGCTGTTCTCCCAAAGCACCCAGCCCCATCATTTAGAGACTCTGCAAAGACTTACCTCTTGGCTCTTGTCTTCCTCCTGAAACTGAGTTATGTCCAGTCCTTCCGCAGCTGGGAGGGCATAGGTACAGCTGTAAGCTTCCACTGGTGGTCTCAGGATGTGAACAAGGTTTTCCCAGTGAGCAAAGAGATCTCTTGCATTTGAAGTGGAACACAACTGAAGGTAGAAACAGCGGCCAGTGGCAAACTTCAGGCGGAGCTGTTTTGTTCTACTGTCATGGATCGATATCTTCACAAACTCCAAGGGAAGCAGCCGGGTTAGCTCTAGGACCTGTGCAGAGTTTTTACCACCTCTCTTCTGGTCCCCAGAGGTAGCAGCTGGTTGAGCCAGCAGCATGACATCAGGTAGGACGAGGTTGGGGCTGGTGCGAACGATGCCCACAGTCACCATGCTGGCACGGTTGTACACGTTAATCACTGTTCCTCTTCTGTTCACCTGTATGAAGTCGCTCTCAAACATTGGTGCATACTTGAATGGAGTATATTCCCCCTTGTACAGTTGTCGCTGCAGTTTTCCCATGGGGGTATTAAACAGGCCTCTTGCAAGGCTGTTTTTGGCTGTGTAATATGGCAACATATTGGCCTTCTATAGCTCCCTTTTATCAAGGTAGCTCGTAGGGGCTTCTCCACACCTTCCTTACCACACTTTGTAGGGCGTCCTGTTTCCCAGGTCTCTCTAGCAAGTGGGTTAGTGGTGGTGTTCTGAAGCCTTTTTTTTTTGTCTCTGAGTAAGGGTGAGGACGCTCCTGGACCAGACTCTGCCCTACCTAGAGCATGGAGATGTCAGGATGTGCAGATATCTGGATCCCAGGAGAAGTCAGGGTGAGCAGAAATCCAAGCGCATTCACTCAGCAAGGACTTCCTTTTGAGCCAGACACATCTGTACCCAGCAGTTTTATCCTCTCCTGCCCATTATGACCTGTGCCCATCACATATCCCTTTGTCTCTGTTGCCCATCAGCCCCTCCCTCAGAGCAGACACTGTCCTCTCCACCTTACTACCCCACCCACCCCCCCTGCCACAGCTCAGCTCACCACCCCAGCCCAGCAAGGGTCCTATCTAAGAATCTTAATATATACTGGCAAATTGCTTTCAAAAAGGGTTAGGCAAATTTTTGTTAGGCATGAGTTTAAAATACACATACTCTCTTATTCACCACTTTTAATTGTAGACGATTAGAATTAATTGACAATTTACCTTAAAGAGAGAATTGTACAAGTTGGTAAATAGGCTAGTACAGGATGTTTATCAAGTTTTATTGTATCAAAAAAGATAATAACCAAGAATAATATCTTAGAATAAGGGTTTGGTTGAATGATAGAATGTTCTGTATCAATAAAAATTATAATAGTTCCATATTTGCTGAAATGAAAAGATATCCCTGACTTTCCCACCCCCCCCCCCGAAAGGAGCAGAGCAAACAAATTTCAAACTAGCATTATAGGCACGGTCCAACTTACATAAAATCATCTGTATATGTGATTGAATTTAAATGTATGTTCAGTGAAATATTTAAAGTGCTTACCTAGCAGTCATAATTTTAATTTTCTTCTTTATGCTTTCTATTTTTATAAGAATAATTATTATTTCTATTAACAGAAAAAATAAAGCTATTTTTATTAGCAATGCCTATTTCTACAGCCATGATAATTTTTATATTTTAACATTACTTTGGAATTGCTGATGAGGTTTTTAACCTTTTTCCTAAACATCTGTACTCTGACTATACAGTGAAAAGAGCTTCAAACATCACATTTATGCTCTATTCTTTACCCAGATTATGTTAAAAAATCTGAGAATATTTGCCAATTCCTATAGATGTTATCAAGGTTTAATCTTTAGTAAGATTAAAATATCTTTATTGGCACAACAATATACCCAACACACACACACACACACACACACACACACACACACCACCCATATAAAGTCCTAGTTTTTGAGTCTTTACTTAGTTTTGTAGGTCAAAATATGCATTTTTCTTCCCTTTGTATTGAAATATCTGATTATAGTAATATGAGTATTTTTCTTCTATTTATTGAAGGTCCTATTCATGTATAGATAGCAGTTCTTACTGGCCTGTTCAATGTCCTTATATCTTAATTTCTACTTCATGTCTTTATTATTCATCATATCATTACTCAAACTGACATTTTAAAGGTATCCAAGTGATTCTTATCCAAGGTGCCTTTTGAAAGGAATAGGTAGCATTGGATGCATTATAATTTAATTTAGGTGCTTCTAAAAAAACAAAGCGAAGATATACCAATTTTCTTAAAAGCACTTTTATGCCATGCACATTTATTACCAGATATTTATCTTAGAGTTTCATTACAGCACTGAGTTAATTGCCTTGTCTCCAGGGAAACCAGAAACTGTATTACTTGTAGGGCCTATGGCCTCTCAGAATTTGTTCCTAGTCTAATCATTAGACCAACAATAGTAGAACCTCTGTTATTTAGCCTGATAACCATCAAGTGTAGCGTTCTGGTAAATATATCTCTATTTTCATGAATCTGATAAAGTTTACCTGAAATTCCTCTAGCTATTTAGAGAAATACCTATTAGTATTTGCCTCAATACTTAAGAAGCTCACATGGCTAAATAAAAGTCTTAAACCTGAGATTAAGAAATTCTTTTAATGTAAATGCAGCAGCTTTCTGTTAGCTTGCTCTTAGAACAGCTTTCCACATAGTTAGTCATTAGATATTCTTAAAATAAGTTTATGCCCCCTTCTTCTAAAGTTTATATCTTTGGGTACATCATTTAATATCCCTACGCCTTATTTTTGTCATCCTTAAAATTAAGATGATCTTTTAGGTATATCTTTCAACTCCAGAATAGTTATGGTTTTGTGACAGGGGTTTAACTTTTCTTCTTCTGTAATAAAACTACTACATACTTTAGAAATACTCCAAACAATAATAATGAGTCAAGCAATCATTAAGATATTAGCAATTCTAGGAATTGTGATTAAATACATAGTTTTATTTCATATCTGAATTTCTTCTTGCTGAAACTTTTAAAAGAACCAACATTTAAAATGTGGAAATGACAAAAATGATAGTCCCATAAGCTGGGTAGTCAGTGGGGACAGGGCTTAAAACTATGGAATTGAAAATATGGGTTAAACATTTTAAACAGAGTTCAGTTACTAATGACCATGGCTGTGATAGGCAGTTTAATTCCACCAAAAGAGGTCCACATCCTCATGTTTACCTGTGAATATGTGGCCTTACATGGGAAAGGGATTTTGCAGGTGTGACTGAGTTAAGGCTCCTGAGGAGAGATACCCTGGGTTATCCAGGTGGGCCCACTGTAATCATTATGGTCCTTATAAGAGACAGGCAGGAGAGTCGGCATCATCAGAGGGTATGTGATGATGGGAGCAGAGGTTGAAGCGCTGTGGCCATGAATGGAGGAACAGAGTTGGCTGCAAAATAGGAAATGGCTTCTTCCCTAGGACTTCCTGGAGGAACCAGCCCTGTCAATGCCTTGATTTTAGCCCAGTGAGAATCATTTTGCACATTTGACACCCAGAATGGTAAGAATGAATTTCTGTCGTTTTAAGCTATTACGTTCCTGGTAATTTGTTACAGCAGCCTCAGGAAGTACTACTGATTTTGATACCTGGAAGTGGGATGCCGCTGTAATGAACATATTAAAATGTAGAAGTCGCTTTGGAATTGGGCAGTGGGTAGAGGCTGGAAGAATTTTGAGTAGCATGATGGAAGAAGACTAGACTGCCTTGAACAGAAATATGAAGCATAAAGATTCTGCTAGTGGTGGTTCAGAAGGAAGTGATGTGGTAAAGAAAAACCTATTTTGTTTTCGAGACTATTTAAGTTGTCATAAATGATATGTTTGTAGAGACATGGATATTAAAGGTACTACTGGTGAGAGTTCAAAAGGAAGTGAGGAGAATGGTAGAGGAAACCTTTATTATCTTACTGAATATCTAGATCATCATAAGTAGAATGTTGGTAGACATGTGAATGTTAAAGATGCTTCTGGTAAGGACTGAGACACATAGAGGAACATGTTATTGAAAACTGGAGGAAAGGAGGTACATGTTATATAGTAGCAGAAAGCCTAGCAGAATCGTGTTCCACGTGTTGTGGTGTGATCAAATCTAAGACCCACGGAGCCAATTGAGATGAATTGTGAGCCTTGATTAGCCGGCCGACGAATGACTCTCTACCATGCAGGGTTAGAGGAGATCAGCCCCGAG